>CM028137.1:156010000-160905000 GCA_016271365.2 Neoceratodus forsteri
AGTTGGGAGGTCACCAGTGGCAGCCCAGGGCCAGAAAAAGTTTGGTTAAAATAGTGAGCAATGCAAATGAGTTAGAAGCATTTTTATATCACAGGCTAAAGAAGAGGCTTTTATGGAGACGTGCAGGGCTTCTGGTAATTTCCTTTCTGCCATGTTTGCTGGTATTAGGTCTGGGATCTCCTCTACTGTAACTAGTCACAGTTGTGATTACTAGAGTTTAGGGGTGTCAGATCCTCTATTGTCATTGGCCAGCTTTCATCTTACTGACTGTGAAGAAATCTGACAGGTGTTGTTAGCATTGTGTCCCCGCACCCATGTCTTGGATCAAGCACTGTTGCATTTGGTGAAGGCCAGATATGAGGTGCTAATTTCAGTGTTCATGGAAATCACTGACATCTGTCTGAAGGTTATGGGAAAGTACAGTTTGACCAAGGAAGATTTAGGGGTAGTACATTAAACTGCATCCCTATAGTCAAAGGCAGGGAGATTCATTTTGGAGATTATCCCCCAGTGGGCAGGAAAGGGAATGCAGACATTGTTTCTATGAAGGGCACCAAATTAGGGGAGGGCTTTGGTGTGGGTAGCAACAGTTTGGCTGGCAGAGTCAAGGTGCTGAACCAATCAGACAACTATATATTTAAATTAAGGGACTTGTTCCAGCTGGGAAACAAACAGGGTTGTGCAGACATTTAGGGCAGAGAGTTCAGACAGTCTCAGCCTGGATATGGAGGTTATGGAGCCCTCACTGTATGTATTGTATTACATGGAATAGGAACACAGAATTTGTTGGAAGAAAAGGACCTACCTGGCTCATGCAGTCTGCCTAGATGGTCCCTGCCTAGTCTGTCTCTGCAGACCCTAACTAGTCTCCGGAAACCCTCACGGATGAGACGTTAAAAACCGAGGTCCCATCTGCCTGGATTGGTGGTAGTTCAGGTGGATGTTAAAGATCCCATAGCACTTATCGAAAAAGAGTAGGGGAATTTCCCCGGTGTCCTAGCCAAATTTCCCTCATTCATTAAAAATACCACCAACAGCTTAATCTGGTTCAAATTCAGTTGCTTACCATCTGTATACCCCCCCCTCCCCCCGGTCGCCCCTGAAAAAGGGACTTCTAGCCCAGTGGGCTTACTGGGTCAAAAAATTCAACAAAACAAAACAAACTTCACCCTGCCTATTTACTAATATTCCCCTATCTACCCCCTGTATGCTTGAAGTTCCCTACTGTTTTCACCTCCATCACTTCTGCTGGCAGTCAGTTCCAGGCATCCACCACTCTTGCAGTGAAGCAGTACTTCCTCACATCCCTCTTAAACTCCCCCTCCCCAGCCTCATTGCATGCTCTCTGTCCTGGTGCTCTTTCTTATTTGAAAGAGACTCCCCTCAAGCACTCCACTCACCCCTGTGAGGTACTTGTAGGTCTCTATCATGTCCTCTTTCACTATCCTCTCTTCCATGATGTGCATGTTAAGGTAGAAACATATATAGAAACATAGATAGAAACATCAGATAAGGACCCCTTGGTCCACCTAGTCTTCCCATTTTCCCTACCTTCTATAACACCACAGATCCTACTTGATCTCCAGCTTTACCCCACCTTCCCTACCTCTATGGTTCCCTTATGCCTATCCCATGCATTCTTGAAGCATGTTACAATTTTTGTCCCCACCACCTCCGCTGGTAGGCTGTTCCAGACATCCACTACTCTTGCTACATACGAACATATGAATCAGCCAGCAGAAACGGGCCTTATAATCTAGTAAGTCTGCTTGAATGTGGAGCTAGCACCTTTACTCTTCAGCTGCCCCACCCTTCCCTTCCCCCCTCACAGTTACCCCCCTTTCTCACCCTGCCCCATCCCCTTTTAAAACTGTCCACCATTTTACAGGATACCACCTCCTCCTCGGTAGAGTGTTTCATTTAGCACCACCCTCTCCATGAAAAGATTTCTCCCAATTTCTCTTAAATCTCCCCTCCAATCTGAGACCATGCCCCCTCGTATTCCTCTCCCTCCTTAATTGAAATACCCCTTCTGTATCTGTCCTGTTTAACCCCGTCAAGTACTTAAAGGTCTCAATCAAAGCCCCCCCAATCCCTCCTCTCCTGGGAAAACATATTTAACTCACTCAGCCTGTCTTTGTAGAGTTTGTCCTTCAATCCCTCGATCATCTTTGTTGTCCTGGGCTATACTCCCTCCAGTAATCTGACAAAAGATTAATACACAAGTTAGCCAGCCTTGGAGTAGGTCCCAAGGTTGTAGCCTGAATAAAAAATTGGCTAGACAACAGGATGCAAAGGGTAGTAGTAAATGGAGTCCACAGTGAAGAAAGGAGGGTTACTAGTGGGGTACCGCAGGGTTCAGTACTGGGACCGGTCCTTTTTAATGTCTTTATAAGTGACGTTGCAGAGGAACTGGAAGGAAAAGTATGTCTCTTTGCAGACTACACAAAGATCTGCAACAGGGTTGATACACCAGATGGAGTGGAAAGGATGAGAAGGGACTTGGCAAGGTTGAAGGAATGGTCAAATGTATGGCAGCTCAGATTCAATGCAAAGAAGTGAAGGTAATGCACCTGGGGAACAAAACCCAGGGAAGAGTACACAATGGGGGGTGAGATACTGACAACAGTAAAAATGGAAAGGGACCTGGGGGTAATCATATCAGATGACCTTAAGGTTAGCAAGCAATGTGAGAAGGCAGTAGGGAGGGCTGGGGGGATACTGGGATGTATAGGGAGAGGCATCACCAGCAGAAAACAGGAGGTTGTTATCCCTCTGTTCAGACAGTTGGTGAGACCCCATCTGGAGTACTGCGTCCAGTTCTAGAGACCCCATCTCCGCAAGGACATAGACAAGATAGAGGCAGTCCAGAGGAGGGCAACCAAAATGGTGCAGGGTCTGCACCAGAAGACATACGAAGAAAGACTAAAGGAGCTTAATATGTATATCCTTGAGGAAAGGAGGGAGAGAGGGACATGATAGAAACTTTCAAGTACCTCAAGGGAATCAACAAAGTCCAAGAGGGTGGCATCTTTCAGAAAAAGAGATGTGCAAGAACAAGGGGGCACAATTTGAAGATAGAGGGGGGACGGCTCAGAGGTAATGTGAGGAAGTATTTTTTCACAGAGAGGGTTGTGGATGCATAGAACAGCCTCCCTGAGGAGGTTGTGGAGTCAAGAACAGTGGGGGAATTCAAGAATGCATGGGACAGACATAAGGCAGTCCTAGTGGGGGGGTAGGAGGAAGTAAGCTGTTGGTTAACTAGGATCTGCAGCTTGTCTGTTAGGTAGGAAAATGGGCAGACTAGGTGGGACAAGCGGTCCTTATCTGCTTTCAAATTCTATGTTTCTATGTTTCTATCCTTCAGAAACAGGTGCCAGTACTGCACTCAATACTACAGGTGTGGTCTGACTAGTGACCTGTACAGAGGCAGGATCACATTCCCTCCTTCTGGAGGAGAGTCCTCTCACTATGCACTTCTGTAAAGAAGTACTTCTTAACATCTCCCCTGAGTCTCTCCCCCCCGCCCCAGCTTCATAGCATGTCCCCTTGTTCTTGAGCATCATTTTTTCTAAAAAATGCTTCCCTCTTGAACTTTATTTATACCTTCTGAGGTATTTGAATGTTTCTATCATATCCCCTTCTCCTTCCTTTCCGCCAGGGTGTACATATTGAGGTCCTTCAGTATCTCTTCATAGGGCTTGTGATGCAGATCCTGCACTAGTTTGTTTGCCCTCCTCTGGACTGCCTCTACCCTGGCTATGTCCTTCTGGAGATGTAGTCTTCAGAGCTAGACACTGTACTCTAGGTGAGGTCCCACCAGTGAGCTATACAGCGATACCACCTCTCTCTCTTTCTGCTGGTGATACCCCTCTCTATGCACCCTAGTATCCCACTAGCTCTCCTCACTGCCTTGTCACACTGTCTGGCCACCTTTAGGTTTTCAGATATGACTACGCCCAGGTCCTTTTCCTGTTTGGTGGTGAATACTACCACCCACATTTTGTACTCTGCCCCAGGGTTTCTGTGCCCCAAGTGCATGATTTTGTACTTCTTCACATTGAAACCTACCTGCCACACCCTTGACCACTCTAACTTTCCAAGATCACTGTTCATTTTTTCCACCCCGCTGGAGTGTCTACCCTATTACAGATTTTTAGTGTCATCTACAAAGAGGCATACCTTTCCTTCTAGCCTCTCTGCAATGTTGCTAATAAAGACATTAAAGAGGGCTGGCCCCAGTACTGATCCCTGTGGCACCCGCTGGCCACCCTCCCTTCCTCGGAGTGAGCTCAGTTTACCACCACCCTCTGTCTCCTGTCCCCCAACCAATTTCTCATCCAGTTTATCATCTTAAGACCCACTCCTAGGCTTCCCAGCTTGTTTACGAGTCTCCTATATGGAACGGTGTAGAATGTTTTACTGAAATCTAGGTAGGCCACATCCACCGCTCTACCCTGATCCAATTCCCTAGTCAGCCAGTCAAAGAAATCTATCAGATTTGTCATGATCTCCCCCCAGTGAATCCATGCTGCCTCAAGTCCTGAAGTCTACTGGATTCCAGATATTCCACAATCCTCTCCTTCAGTAGTGATTCCATTACTTTCCCCACCACCGAAGTCAGGCTGACTGGTCTGTAGTTGTCAGCTTCCTCTTTGCTTTCACTTTTGTGAAGTGGGACCACATCTGCCCTTCTCCAGTTCTCCAGAACCACTCCCGTCTCCACTAAGTGGTTGAACAGTACTGTCAGAGGTGCAGCTAGCACCTCCCTGAGTTCCCTCAGTATCCTAGGATGCACCCCGTCTGACCCCATTGCCTTGTCCACTTTCAGATTTGCGAGTTCCCTCAGAACCCCCTCCACTGTAAATATACTAGTGTCTATCTCCCTTCCTTTTATGCTCCTGACCCTTATCTGTGGTCCCTCTCCTTCCCCTTACTCTGTGAACACCGAACAAAAGTACTCGTTCAAATATAGAAACATAGAATTTGATGGCAGATATGGATTGTTTGGCCCACCTAATCTGCTCATGTTCCCTACCTACTGTCACACTGTAGACCTGACTTGAACTCCAGGTTTAACCCCCCTTTCCTTGCTTCTGAGGTTCCCTTATACTTATCCCATGCCTTCTTAAATCCCATCACAGTTTTTGCTCCCACCATGTCCTCAGGGAGTCTGTTCCAGGCATCCACCACCCTTTCTGTGAAGGAGTGTTTCCTCACATTTCTCCTGACTCTACCCCCTCCATCTTCATTGCATGACCCCTTGTTCTTGCGCATCCTTTTCTCTAAAAAAAGGCTTCCCTCTTGAACCTTATTTATACTCTTGAGGTATTTGAAGGTCTCTACCATATCCCCCCCTCTTCCTCCTTTCCTCCAATCTGTGCATATTGAGGTCCTTTAGTCTCTCCTCATAGGGCTTTTGATGCAGATCCCACACCAATGATGTCCACTTTTTCCTGGACCTCCTCCACACACTCCCCTCCTTCCTTACTAAGCCATATTATCCCTCCCTTGGTCTTTCTCTTTTCGCTTACATACCTGAAGAATACCTTGTCCCCTTTTTGCATTGCCTGGGCTATTTTCTCCTCCACCTTCACCTTTGCACTCCTAATTGCTTTCCCAGCCTCCCTCTGTTTTTCCTGATACAGCTCTCTATCTTCCCCTCTCTGTGTCTCCTTATACCTCCTGAATGCTAATTTTTTTGCCCTTACCTTCCTGGCCACCTCTTGTGAGAACCATATTGGTCTCTTTTTTCTCCTGCTTTTGCTGACTTGTCTGACACAGAGATCTGTTGCCTCCTCTATCCATCCTTTTATGTTTTCCCACTGTTCCTCCATTCCCCCGAAGTCCTCCACCCCCCCACCAGGGCACCACTGAGGCATTCCCCCATCTTTTTAAAATTGGCTTTCCTGCAGTCCAGGATCCTTGGTTTGATTCTGCTGCAGTACTTACATTGAACCACACTGTACAGTGATCACTGGTCCCCAGGGGGCCACCCACTGTGATGTCTGCAACACTGTTCCTGTTGGTGAGAACAGTACTGCCCCCTCAGGAGTGGGATCTTTTACTAGTTGCCTGAGGAATGCCCCCTGCAGGGAGTCCAGGATGTCCCTGCTCCTAGCTGAAGCTGTACCTGAGATGTTTCAATCTACATCCAGCAGACTGAAGTTTCCCACTTGCAGCACATCTCCCTTGTTTGCCATCTTTTGGATGGCTTCTACTGGAACCTTGTCCAACTCCCCCCCTGTATTTGGAGGTCTGTAGATCACGCCAGTGTGAATAGCAGCTCCCTTCCCTGTTTCTAGGGTGACCCACAGTACCTCCGCCCCTTTCTGATTTCCCTGTATCTCAGTAGCCTTTATGCTATCCCTCACATAAAGAGCCACTCCCCTCCTTTCTTTCCCACCTGTCCTTTCTGAACAGAGTGTAGCCTGGTATGGCTATATCCCAGTCACGGTTCTCATTGCACCATGACTCGGTAATGGCGACAATGTCCAGGTCAGCCTCTGCCATGATGGCATCTAGGTCTGGGATTTTGTTTCACAGACTTCGAGCATTTGCACACATGCCCTTCCAGAATATGCTACCACCATGTTTGTCAACATCCCCTGTCCCCTTTTGCCTTCTCTCCTTATCACTTCTACTCTCAGTCCCATCTTTCTTCACTTCTGTCACTGTTTCCTTTTTTGTTGGGTACCCTTGGGGATTTATTTCCCTTAGGTCTCTCTCCCTACTGCCTACTTCAGTTGGGGGGGCAGTTTATGTCTCCCCATTTCCTTCTGCCACCCCCACCATGGCTAGTTTAAATGATCCTCAATGTAACATTTAAACTGTTCAATGAGGATTGTGGTTTCCCTCCCAGATGGATGCAGGCCATCTCCCCTGTATAGGCCTCTATCCCTACAGGTGAGACCCCAATCCCCAATGTAGCTGAACCTCTCCTCTCTGAACCATTCCTTCAACCATGTGTTGAAGCTCCTGGTATGGAGTACCCTATTCTTCTTCCTATCGCTGACAAGTAGCACCTCAGAAAAGGCCATTGAGTGTGCTACCTACCTTAGACACCTCTCCAACTCCTTGAACTCTTCCTGTACTATCCTAGCCTTGTTCTTGGCCAGATCATTGGTCCCAAGGTGGACCATGATATCCAGCTCTCCTTCCCATCCTGCGTCCCTCATGATCCTCAGGATCTGCTCTTCATCCCTCCAAGCACTGGCACTGGGTAGGAACCTAACCTCTCTCTCTCCCCCCACTCCCTCCCTATCCCAAAATCTATCCCCCTAACAATTGAATCCCCCACCAGAAGTTGCTTCCTCCTCCTCTGGGGTCCTCTACCACCCACCTTGGGGTCTCCACTACGGAGAACTCCCACATCCTCCTTGGTCACTACTGTGAGTGCCTCAATTGGACAGTCCCACCTTGCCAGATTGGAGTAGGAATTTCTGAGTGGTACCATGTGGGGGATGTGTCTGACCCACCACCCTCGCTCTTCCCAAGCCCACCGTAGTTGAGTCACTCCTCATCCTTGGCATCCTTTGAGGCAACAGCGGCAGACTTGGTGGTCTCTGGGTGGGGATGGAGATACCTTGAAACCCAGCCAACTTGGCTTGGAGTCTAGCAGCCTCCCTCCTCAGCCCAGAGAGGTGCATGCAGATGGGGCAGCACCACAGTCTCCAGAAAGTCTCCCTGAAGATTGCCACCTCACAGCAAATCCACTGCACCACTTCCAGCATAACTATGTCCTACCTTGTCTGTTTTTCTGTTTTGCCTCCTTTAGACCCTTTTTACATCTTGCCCAAAGTACTGCTTGACCCTAGCTCACCTCTACCTTGCTTGTTTTTGTTTTGCTGTCTTTATACCCTTAATTACTTTTACCCTAGATAGGGTGATTCACCTATACACAAACTGCTGCTTGACCCTA
Organism: Neoceratodus forsteri; assembly: GCA_016271365.2. Taxonomy (NCBI): domain Eukaryota; kingdom Metazoa; phylum Chordata; order Ceratodontiformes; family Ceratodontidae; genus Neoceratodus; species Neoceratodus forsteri. The sequence continues at coordinate 156,017,922 of CM028137.1, forward strand.
ACCTGCTTCTGCCCTGCCTGTTTTTGTTTTGCTCTCTTTAAACCCTTATTTACTCCTACTCTAGATGAGGTGTTTCACCTATACCCAAGTTATTGCTAGACTCTAACTTGCAACTACCCTTGTTTTTTTTTTTCTTTTCTTTCCTTCTTGTTACTATCTGTACCCTTCTTATTGTGTGTCCCTTACCCTCCTTGCTCGCTTGCAATGTGTGTGCAATTACAGGAGTTTAAACAGGATACTTACCTCTGGTGTAGGCAACCATTCTGATGTCCTGCTACCTCCCATTTTATTCCTTCATTGCTCCCCTGCAAGCTTCTTGAGCTGCAGAGTGTCCGACTGCTGGCTGCCTTGTTGGGCTGACTCTGGTGTGTAGACTCCGACATCCTTAGTGCATTGATCCTTTATGCGGGGGTGGTGGTGGGGGGGGTTCGCTTGATGGCCTACTTTTTATGTAAGTGTATGCTGCTTCCTGGTTTGCCCTGCTGCTGCTCCCTGTTTGGCCACCCCTGTGTAGAAAGATGCATCCAAGCTGCTATTGGCTGCTGCTGCTATTGCTGTTGGGACAGATGGCCCCTGCCTAGTGCTGCTGTTTGGAACGGAGGTAACGCTGCTTCTCTGCTGCTTCCCCGTTGACTCTTCTCCAGTTTGTAGTGCTGGGGAGTCAGATCTCTCAGTCTCTCTTCATAGGTTATTGATGCAAACCCTGCACCATTTTAGTTGCCCTCCCATGGGCTGCCTCCAACCTGTCTATGTCCTTTTTGAGTTGCATCCTCCAGAAGTGGACACAGTACTCCAGGTGGGTCCTCATAAGTGACAGATACAGTGGGAACAGCACCTCCCTCCTCCTGCTGGAGATATCTCTCCCTATGCATCCCAATATCCCACTGGCCAAACCGATTGCTTTCTCACACTGCCCTGTCACTTTGAAGTCATCAAATATGATAACCCCAAGGTCCCTTTCCTGCTTAGTGACTGTCAGTGCCTCCCCCCCATCCTATACTCATTTCCTGGGATCTTATGCCCTAGGTCCATGATTTTGCCCTTTTGGCTTTAAACCTCAATTGCCATGCTCTTGGCCACTCCTCAAGTTTCTGAAGGTCCCTACACATTCTCTCCACCCCCTCCTGAGCATCCACCCTATTACAGATTTTGGTGTCAGCTGAAAAACTGCATATCATCCCTTCAAGTTCCCCTACAAAGTCACTTATGAAGACATTGAAGAGAACTGTTGGATTAGGGTTTTCAATTGATTGACATTAGAGCTGCTGGCTGCTCACTTAGTTGGGCCCTACTCTCATTGGAGGCTTTGTACATGGGGTCTAGGCACTACTTAATGGCACTTAATGTGACTTTTACTATTGTTATACTTTATACAATTGCTATTTACTGCATGTAACTTTATCCCATAAACCACTGTTATATTGTGTTCTTTCTGTTATCTGTATTGCACATGTATGTTACCACTGTTGTATCTCACACTGTAACCATGTCTACCCTCCCTGTGATGAGGTGCCTTTGTAAATGAGTCCCTGACTCAAAGGTTGTAAATCCGACTTTCAAAAATAATTAATAAATAAATAAACTCACGGGGTACCAGGTCTGGCTAATGTGATTTTTTTTCTCTACTGGATCTTACAGATGTGGATGTACTGAGCAAAGTAGTGGATGCTGTCAAGAACCCACTCCCGGGGGTCAGAACTACTGAGCTCACAGTGCCCACCCTTAAGTGCAATCTGTGATGGGGGGAAACAGGGATACCCTCCTTGTCCTTTAGAATGCTCGCCAAGGTCACAACTACACCTCTGCCATGAGGATCCTGGGCCTCCCTCTAGTTTTGGATAAGGACACAATACCAGTATTGAGTCTTGTGGCCAAATATGAACCTTTCCTTGGCTATTACACAAAGGAGGAAGACCCAAGTGTCACACTGTCTTTGGGGTAGCAGTGTGACACCTGATTTGACCTTCTCCCTACAGGACATGCAGCAGCCTGGTTCAAAATCTTTGTAGACTCTGGTATTCTCCCTATCCTTCCAGATATCCCTTTACAGACCCTTTTCTCAATTTTGTTGCTTATGGTGGCCTCTCTAAGCAGTTAACAGTTGTCACAGATTATTAATAAACCTTCTACAGTCACACCTACAATGTAAGAACTCTCACGCAGGCAGAATTTCTTTAGAAAAGCAATGTTTTTACTAAAATACTTAAATAAATATAGTAACTGCTAAAAGAGAATACTAATTTGGGTTACAGCATGCAGAAACAAATGGGAAAAAGATATACAGAAAAAAACACTAAAACTTGTTAGCTAAGTCTCTACCTTAGGTATGAAGATTTCAAAGTCCAGAGAATCGCTGGTTTGCAAAAATATTTCAGTCTTTCTATAGCAGCCTTTGGTTCTTAAGCAGTCTGTGTGCTGGCAGCTGTTCTCTTGTGGTCAGGAGAGTCCAAACAAAATCTGTGCATCAAAAATGCACTGAGCTGGGCTATTTATACCTGTCTGAAATCTTGCAGTGCTACCACTTTCCAGCTCAGAGCAACTTCTGCAGTTGGCCAGGAGATGGCACTATTGTGCTGTTTCTAAAATTTCCAAGCCTATTTAGAATCAGATTCTGAGACCTATAATTAGTATGGATATGACATTTCAGATTTAAGCCCTTTGAAGTCCCCTGTAGACCATTGGCACCCGTAAGACAAAATTCACACAGGTTCTCGAGGAAGCATGTTCCTCTCCGGTTACCTCATAAAATGTAGCATATTATAACAGCTTCCTTAGATCAAAGCATTCTGCTCCTAAGTGCATTGTTTCATGACATACAAATGGATTTTGGCATATCTCTGTTAAAAAAACAACAACTGGAAATGCAATTTCAGTTCCTGGCAAACAGCTGCCTTCAGATCAAAAGAAGGTCAAGCCTCTTTTTTTTTTTAAATCTAGTCTTTTCCCTCGGTGCCTTTGTGCTGACACTGGCATGTATTTTGGCCTGTACATATACACAGGATTATATGGAAAAAAATACATATAAACAGAATTATATCTATGAATAAGGCTAGCAGTGGGGTAGCTCACCACAGATGGCATGTTTTTCACATTTGAAGTAATAAAAGGAATGCTCCATTTTTTTCTATATACTGTAGGTTTTTAGCCTCCTGGCAGGTATGGGCAGCTGACCCTGTCCCATCATATGTGGCTGTCCCGTGTCTCCTCCAGTCTCGGGGGACTTGTATCCCCTGCAGATTGCCCCCCACAGTGGAGCTTGGAAAGGAGGGCCATACTCACCCCCCACCTGAACACAAATCCAGAAGTTCCTTGAAGCTAGAGAGACCAAGTGGGCCATCGGCATGAGCAGGCAGGGCAGTCCATCCTCCATTTTCCTCCTTGTTTTTCTTCCCCTGGGCTGTGCAGATGTGTAATGAGCACATTGTGTGTGCTCCACTTCCGGAGAGATGCCCCTGTTTCTCTTAATGCATGCCCCACCAACTTACTGGGCCTCGCATGTGCTACCATCTGGATTCCTCCAGATTTATTTATTTATTTAAAATTGGTGACCGGGAAAGGCACACTGAGCTGAGGCTCATTTCCAGGTGTGATCCAGGTACAAAGAAATTCACCGGAGTAAAACATTTTTTACAATATGATTGAAAAAAGTAGAAGTTTGCAATAGTTTAAAATATAGGTTGAGACACAAATATTAAGGTAAGGCAAAAATATTTAAGGCTAAGAAACTCCACAGGCATAGCAGTGGTCAAATACTAGAATATAAGATTGGTCTCAAGTTGGAGGATCTGGGGCAAGTAGGGGATTGTGCTTAAGATTGGGGAGGCATACCAACACTGGTTCACAGACCTGAGGAAAGAGCGTGGGAAGCATGAGGGGTTGAGGAGTTGAAAGAAAGGAAGGAAGAAAGGGGGTGGGGTGGGGAGGGTTTAGGAGCATTAGGGGCACTGAGGGGAGGGGAGGAGTCAGAGGAGTCTTTTGAAGGATGATAGAGGGGAGGCTAGGCACAGGTCCAGGGAAAGGTTATTCCAAAGTAAAGGGAGATGATAGGAAAAGGCTGGCTGGCCAGCAGTAGAATGAGAATGAGGGATAGAAAAGGAACGCGAGTCCCTGTGGTGAAGAAGGTAGGTTGTGGACTTGGCTGGTGCGGGGTGGGATGAGAGATAGGACAGGAGGGAGTCTAGCCAATATTTAGCAGTTAGAGAGGCACAGTGAATTTTTCTCCTGTGGGACAGCGGGGAAAGGGAAAGAGGAGCATAGAGAAGACAGTGGTGGGTAAGGGGGGAAGGGAGAGGCAGTGGTGAAGCGGCAGAAGGAATTGAGTAGGGTGTCCAGTTTGGAGAGGGAAGAAACTGGGGCAGTGCCATAGACTACATCAGCCTAATCCAGCACTGGCAGAATAGTTCTGAGTACTAGTTCTCAACGAGTTTGGAGAGGGAGGTTGGCTTTGTGGCTGTAGAGGACTGTGAGTTTAGGCAGGATTTTGGTGCAGACAGTGTCAATGTGAGTAAAGAAGTTGAGGTGACTGTCCAGCCACAAAACCCAGGTACTTGAAGGCAGGGGCCAACTCTAGGGGTAAGCCATCAAGGATGGTGACCAGTGGGGGGCAGGGAGAGAGGACAGCTTCTGTCTAGAACCAAAAATCATGGTAACTGTCTTTTTGGTATTGAGTTTTAATTGATTTGACAGAAACCAGGACTGAACCCTGTTGAAATCATTTTGGAGGTTTAGGAGAACACTGTCATGGGATGGGCCAGACGCATAGATGACCATATCATCTGCATACATGTGCATGTTAGATGAGTGACAGATAGAGGGAAGGTCATTTATGAAAAGAGAGAAGAGGATGGGGCCAAGGATAGAGCCTTGAGGGACCCTGGAGAAGATAGGGAGAGGAGTTCAGAGGGCATCACCTACTTGGACTGATTGTTGTCGATTTTGAAGGTATGAATGAAATCAGTAAACCATTGGTTTAGCAAGGCCAAAAGATGCTAGTTTGTGAAGAAGGAGTGGGTGAGAGACAGAGTCGAAGGCTTTGGCCAAATCAATGAAGATAGCAGCAGTGATTTGGCTTTGGTCCATAGCAGAGAAGATGAAATCTGTGACGTGCAACAGACAGGTGATAGTTGAGTGTTGTTTCTGAAAGCCAGATTGCACAGGTGAAAAGGAGTTATCGGGGGAGAGAAAGTCAGAGAGCTTTGCCAAGATGAGGGATTCCTGAACTTTAGCAAGGGAGGGGATAAGCGAGATAGGCCAATAATTGCCAGGGGATGATGGGTCACCACCCTTATGCAATGGGAGGACTTTGGCCTATTTCTAGGTATTGGGAACTGAGGCTGTAGAGAGAGAGAGAGTTTTAGTATAAATGTCAGTGGGGTGACTATGGCGGGGGCAGAGATGTGGAGCAATCTAGGGTGTAGGCTGTCGGGGCTAGATTTGGAGGGGTTGAGAGAGAGAGATGATCACAGAGAAAACTTCAAGGGGGGAGAAGGGAGGGAAGTGGAAGCCGGAGGGTGGGGGGGGATGAAGCTGGAGGGCAGGGAGGAGAGCCTGATATGGGGGTAGAGGGAGTCGGGCAGAGCACAAGAGACGAAGAAGTTGCTGAAAGCCTCGGCTACTGAGGTTGGGTCTGAGACAGGGCAGCCGTCAATACTAAGGACCAGGCAGGCTTGTTGGGAGGGGGGATCCAAGAGGGAGTGGATCACCTTCCAGAAAGAAGCTGGAGAGTTCTGGCTCTGATCAAGTTCTGATTTGAAGCAAGAAGCCTTGGACTGGCAAATGGATTTTGTGCACCTGTTTCTAAGTTGTTTGTATGATTGGAGGTCACTCTGGACGTGGGATGCTTCGTAGCATCTCCAGGCTTTGGACTTAGTACAATACAGGGCAATGAGGTCAGAAGAGATCCAGGGGTGGTGGTGGCGCATCGCCCTTACTTTCCTTAGGAGTTTGTGGTGGTCTCAGATGCAATTAAAAGTGTTGTAGAAGTGGGATATGGCAAGGTTGACATCCAGGGCGGAAAAGACTGGCTGCCAGTCAGCATTAGAGAGGTCTTGCAGCAGAGCTGATTCATTGAGGGACTGGAGGGGGCAGGACCATATGAATTTGGGGGGGGAGTGGGGAACATGGATTTTGTGAACTCAGTATGTGATACAGTGATCGCTTAAGGCACCAGAGAGGATGCCTGAGGCGGAGATGCAGTGAGGGTGGGAGGAGGATATTCAGTCTAGAAGGGAGTGGTTTTGGGAATGAGGGTTTAAACAGGTAGGTTCCTGGATTAGTTGAGAGAGTCTAAGGGCTTCTATTGTTAGGGTGGTGGGCTTAGCAGAAGAGGAGAGCCAGTCAATGTTGAAATCTTCTAAGAGCAAGAGCTTACCTTTAGAGGTGAGGGTGGAGATGGAGGAGATGGTCTTAATGATGGAGTTGGGTGAGGCTTTTGGCAGGGCATATAGAGCGCCAATGTAGAGGGGAGTGGAGGAGAGTAGGGAAATGTGGGCAACAATGAATTCATGGGCAGAAGGTCTGGCTTCTTTGAGGATAATGGAGCTTGAGATGGATTGTTTGATGTACAAGGCTATCCCCCACCTCGCTTTCCTCTATCCTGATGGAATAAGTTAAATTATACAATGGCAACCAAGAATGGTCGCATCTGATTGGTTGAACTGGGACTGGACCAGTGATGTTATCCCAGTACAACATCACGGGTCTAGTCCCAGTTGCACAGAAGACCGCATCAAGTAAAAATCATTGCATGCAGCCCGCTTTGCTGCTTTCTGCTCTGCAGCCACTGGCCATCTTCAGTGCCCCCCCCCCAAAAAAAAACAGCAGAAACAAAAAACAACCATCTTACATCCCCCACTTGAGTGTCTTTCTCCTATTTAAAACAAGAAACCTGCAACTGAAACCGTGATTAAACGCAATACCAACAATCACGGTAGGACCGAGTGCGCCCAGTGAGCGAGTAAGCAACTGAGTGTTTAAACAGTCGCCGCACGGCTGTCTGTAATGCTCACTGGCTCACACTATCTTCTGTTTTTCTTTTTTATTTAACTTCACCATAAAAATGCAGTCCAAAAAATCCTCCTTACCTCCTCCTTCTAGACTCTTTCAGATGGCAGCAGTGGGTGGCACACTGTAAGACAGATGGATGGGGGAGGGGGGCACGGCAGTCCCGATTCTCATTCAGAACCACAATTAAAACTCAATCATGGAAACACAGAGGAAAACAACGTAAATACCGTCCCAAAAGGCCAAAACACAGCATAAACAAAGAAGCAAAGGGCATATTAACAACGAGTGGCACCAGCAAAGGTTGCTATGGGACTGTACAGCCACTGAAAAAGCACTTCAGCTCCACCTGCTGGCTAAATCAGCACTACTTTTTCATAATGTAACCCTACCCATTCAAAAAATGACAATAAATGTACTTTAAAGGCACTTGTTTTCTTTTCTTTTTTTTTTTTTTAATGAGCCATTGTATAATAGCAATCATGCACTCCAGGGTGTGGGTTGTGCTGAGATAATGTCACGCCTTACTGTTGAATGCACTCAGCCTTTGGCCTCATGCCCAACCATGCAAGGCATGAAGTTATCCCAGCACAACCTACACCCTGTCGTGCATTGTTACTTAAATCTGGAATGGCGATAGAGGACTTAGGGATTTTGGCAGATAGCCAAGTTTCAATTATGCAGAGTATGTCAGTGTGATATTGGGTGAGCCAAACATTTACGGCATCCATTTTGGGGAGGAGGCTCCTGGCATTGAGATGATAGATATGGAGTCCCTTAGGTAGAGAGGACAAGGATGGGGTTGGGGGTGGTCCTGGGAGGGTTGAGGGTGGAGTGAAGGTAGATTGGGGCATGGAGGGGCCAGAATTGAGTTGGATGTCACAGGCGAGAAGCAGGAGAAGGGAGAGGGGCAGGAAAGAAGGGAGTTTGGATTTGCCAGAAATGTGTGCAGAGGGTGGGGCAGAGAGATTCAATCAGTGGTAGAGAGCCTCAAGGTTTAGGAGGTGGGAGGGGAGCAGTGAGGGGTGGATGATGGGGAGAGAAGGGAAGAGGGTGGTGTGAGGGGATGGGTAGAGGGGTGAAAGGAGCATGGGTGGGCCATGGGGGGCAGGAGTGGGGCAACAAATGGAGGGGGCAAAAAGAGGATGAGAGGGAGAGGAGAGATGTGGCCGGGAGGGCTGTAGGGAAGGGGGCAAGGAGGAGGTGGGGCTGAGGGGGAGAGAAAGAGGATGATTAAGAGAAATAGAAGGGGATGAGAGGGGGAAGAGGAGGGTGGTCGACATGACAAGGAGAAAGAGGTTTGTCTTATGGGGATAAATGCAGTAGTGGAAGAGTATAGGGATGAGACAAAGTAGCCAGAAAGAGCAGTGGTAGAATAGTGAGTGCTGAGCTGCAAGGGAAAGGCGAAAGAGCTTAGTAGCTTTGCTTATGAGCAGGTTGCCAAAAGAACTAGATGGTGTGAGGGGAGAGAAAGAGGTAGAATTCAGAGGATGAGTACTGTAGGTGTGATTGGTAGAGCTACACTGAGAGGTGGAGTTGAGCGAGACAGACTGAGGGGAGTGATTGAGCTAGTGGATTTAAAGAGTGCCGGAGGTGGGGAAGGGGTGGGGGAGACAATTTTAGATGCTAAGATTAAATTTAGATGCTCTAATGAAATGTAAAAAACAGGAGGGCTCACCGGAGGAGTCCGATTGGCTCACTAAACAGGAGGAGTGCCACTCGCTGGTAAGCGAGGAAAGGTGCCAAACGGTGATCCATTTTTTTACTATTCCTCCAGATGACAGTCAAGCAGCGAGGCATGGGATCCCCCCCTCCTCAAGGGAGGAGAGCAGTCCTGTGAACACTCGATCCTCCCTCCTCCAGCTGACCCCCATGCGATCCAAGTCCATTCCTGAACCGTGGTTGCCGGTGTGGGGTGAGGTAAGGAGCTCATGGCACCGCAGCCCTCTGCACCACTGGGCTGGCACAAAGGAATGCCCCTTTTAATATGACTCAGGACAGGTTTTCATCAGTGCTGCTTTTGTTCGCCTCTTGTCCCATATCGGGTCAGGGAGCAAATTCTGCTGCATGCTAGTTAATTATAGTCACGTGAAAAGTGATCTCATAAAGTGAGTGCTCAAAAACAACAAAGAATAGTGATGAAAACTTGGTCCAACCCATATTAAAAGGAGCAGTCTTAAATGGATAAAAAAAGTTGCAAAACAGGCTCAAAATGAGGGAGAAATGCTATCATACAAGTCAGGAGATAACAGGTGATCTAAAATACAATATAAAAGTGTAGGTTAACATTTTCACCGCTATCATGCACCACTGCTTTAATGTTGGTTCTAGACACCTCAATTGCTGCATAAAATTGTGAATGCATTTGAGAAACACTATACTAGTATAACTCCACTACTGTGTAGGAATTCACACTTTACTGGAGAGCAGCAACTTGAAGAATGAGCTTCTAACTAGAAACCGTCATTTCATCCCTCAGTGCTGGTCTGGGATGTGTGACCCGACCCCTTAGTGAGATGGATAAAAGCACTTCCAAGGATTGGCAGAGTAATTGCCATACAGTATTTCCATTCTTATTTTTTTTTTTAATTTATTAACAAATAACTATAATAACAGAAGAAGTATAATTACTTCTAGTCCTTACCAACAGTTAAAACTGTATCCTCCCAGTTGCACTTGGGGGACTTTTTGAATTGCCAAAGCATCAAATATAGTGATATTTATTTATTATTCATTTCAAATGTTTACCAGGAAAGACATACTGAGCTGGTAACAGCTCCTTTCCATATGTGTCCTGAGAGGAGGGGTGGGTGAGAACAGATAATATAACAAGGTGGTAAATCAAATTCAATTTTTCATCTTTCGTTGAATTTATTACACACCGTACCAGTTAAACAAATGTAATCCAACTATATCAGTTTTTAGTAATATATGTGCGCAGGAACCAGGTACTTTATCCCGTATGCTATTTTCATGTAAGCACTTGAATATATTCTGGTAAAAACATTTTGCAAGTATAAGTAACATTTTGAAACTTATCCTAACCCTCAAACCAAAGTTTGCCTACTGGGTTCTGTCTCTGCTCAAGTTCTACCTGAGGGTCCAGATTTAAAACTAATAAACATGGCTCTTGCTAATGTGCAGAGAGCATTGCTAGGATTTGGAATGATCCCAACCCAACTTTGTAAGGATCTTTTTTTTAGACTGTATAATATTATAAAAAATGTACTATTACACAGCCAAACATATGCACCGATGCTGGAAAATTTGGAACGCTCTATATAAACTAATTAAAGTGGAAGGTCTAGGAACCTACTATCAGTCTCTAGTTATTCATAGCTATTACAATGGATATTAGGTTATTTTAGTACTTGGTTACAGTTTGTACTTGAATAGTCCTATAGGTTATTAAATAATTAATAGTCTAAGATATTGGAGACCCTAGGGAGACCTAGGGATCTAAGCTATAGCTGATGATATTGTATGATCCAGAAACAATAGCAAGATTACTTTCCCAATCATAATGCAATGAGGTATTATATAAGTGAAGTATTGTATCCTTTATTCTTTTATTTGTACTCTTGCTCTCCATCAGTAAAAATGTATTAAAAATGGTGCAATAAATACAATAAATTAACAATTGTGTGAAAGGCTTATACCAGGTGCAGAGGAATACAATACAATAAGATGCGTTATGAAAAATACATTTGTAAAGCTAAAGCTAAAGCTTTTGACACAGTGTCACATCCCCTCATTCTTGACAAGCTAAAAGCGGCAGGTCTTTTTGTCAGCGTGGCTCAGTTGGTAGCACATCCGCCTCTGGACCAGAAGGTCGTGGGTTCTCGTCCCACACTAGGATTGGACTTGCACCTAAAAATTGCTGGCATCTGAGTGCAGTATTGGGGGGTGCTGTACTGCTGGGGTGTGCTGTCCTTCGGATGAGACATTAAACCGAGGTCTCTTCTGCCCATCCTGGTGTTGTCCTGGTGGGTGTCCAGGTGGAAGTAAAAGAACCCAGGGCACTCTTCCCAAAGAGTAGGGAACATTCCCGGTGTCCTGGCCAACATTCCCCTTCCCATAAAACCGGTTCATGCAATTATCCAGGCTGTGTGTGGGTGATGATGTGCGATATGGCCGCCACCACACATTCAGTCACTTCACTACCAGTCTAGCATTGCTTGTAAAGCGCTTTGGATGTATGAAAAGCGCTATATAAATACTGATTCTTCTTCTTCTTCTTCTTCTTACCTGGAGGGTAGATCACAATCTGTCTGGATAGGCTGCTCCACTTCATTACCACTCACTATTTGCTCAGGGTCCCTCAAGGGTCTGTCCTGGGTCCTATTCTTTTTTCCATTTTCTTGAATGACCTATCCTCTGTCTGTCCCTATGCATCCATTCATATGTGTGTTGATGATACAGTTATTTTTGCGTCTCGCTCCTCTTCTCATGATCTTACTTCACAGCTTTAACTGGACTTTGTCAATGTTCAGCGATGGTTTAAGTCTAACCAACTATCCCTCAATGCCAAAAAAGAAAAAACTGTCTCCATGACTTTTGGTACCTGTCAGAGGCTTTCTAGACTTGTCTGTCTCCCTTCTTTTCATATCCTTGATGGTGCTATTATTGAGGATGTTTTTGCTTTTAAGCATCTTGGTATCTGGCTTGACTGTCTTCTTGATTTCTTGGTTCATATTGATGCCATTCACCAAAAGCTTCACCCCAAGCTTGGTGCACTTTTCAGGAACAAAGCAAGTACTCTTCTTCCTATCTGCCATGAGATCGTTTTAAAGATGATCCTCGCATTTTTGATTATGGTGATATAGTCTACAGTGGAGCTCTCAAATCAATCCCTGCCAGACTGGGCCTCCTTTTCGACTCTTTCTGTCATTTTGCTTTAGATTGTTCCCCTCGCACCCATCAATGCTCACTCTACTCTGCCCTTTCACTCCCCTCTCTTGATGCCAGGTGCCTTTCCCATTGTGCCTCCTTTATATTGAAATTCTGGATTGGTTCCCTTCCTTCTTACCTTACTTTCCTCTTATCCTCTCCCTCAGCTTTCAGCTTTCTTCTATCCTTTACGTAATAGTGTGTCTCATTCCCTCACTATTACTTCTAGGAAATCTATAGCAGGTTAATCTGCTTTCTCTTACTGCTTTCCTAAACTTTGGTCCTCCCTTCTGTTGTCTATTCACTCTGCCTCTTTGGCTTACTCCTTAAAGTTTCTCCTTCATTACTTTTTTCCTTCCTCCTGCAACTGTCCTTGACTCTCTTCCTTCGTCCCCTCACTAGTTTTGCCCTGGAAATCTGTTTCCCCTTACCTGTATATAGGTTATTCTGATTTGTATTTAAAGTCTGATTATTTCTTCATCTAAATAGTATTGCTGTAGTCTCCATATACATATTCCCCATCCCCTTCCCCCAGGATGCATCTGGAAACAAACTGTTACCAGCTTAGTATGTCTTTCCTGGTAAAACGTTTTTAAATGAAATAAATAAATAAATAAATGTTAACACAATACAAGTATAGAATAGCAACAATACTATAAATTGGGGAGGGTATGGGTGATGTCACTCCCCCTTCCTCCTTCTGCTCCCCCACAGGTCACATGAGAGGTGCTATCTGTGCATTGTATATACATGGTGTATGTAGACAATCTCATAATGTATTTTCAAATATGTTGTATTAATAACTGGGAGAAATTGACTGAGACTATTGATCCTGTGTGACACCATGTCCTGGGGCAAAATGTTATAGTAGAAGGCAGGACATAACATTCGTAATATCATGTTTATTAATTAAAAGAAGTGCAGAAATATTGAACAAAATAATTTCATGAAGTCTGTCTAGTTCTTCGGTGCAGATGAGAGTCCATTCCATTGTAAAGGTGTACAGAGAAAAAATGCTGTTGCCAGATCTTGAGTTCAATATTGGCACATGAAGAAATAGTGTGCTTTGTAAACACAAAAAAGTATGAGCTCAAAACTAGGTATAAACATTCTGCTTTGTGTACTTTTAAAAAATTAACTATCACAAGTGTAAATGGTAAAGTATGTAGCTCTTCACAGATGTACAAACTTATAGATCTGCACATCCATTCAGCATGCCTATTAGCTGCCTGACTCCGTGTCTGGCCTAAAGCCAGACCAGTTGAGGCAATTGCCTTAATGGTGTCTCGGTACAGTCCTCCCCAGGATGTCTCTGCTCCCCATTTCCACAGAACTCACTATCTTCTTTTGTCTGTCACTGACCTGACTTCACCCCGCTGCTTGGGTAAACTATCAATTTTTATCCTCCACCTGCTCTGTGAAAAATAACTTCCTTGCATCCCTTTTAAATCCACCCTCCAACTTCCATCCATGCCCCCTGGTTATGGATTTTTTATACCTTGTAAATAGATCATTGCAGTCTAACCTGTATATTCACCTCAAGAACTAATATGTCTCTATCATATCCCCCTTTCTCCTGGCCTCGAGAGTTCATGTTGAGACACTCCAGTTTCTCTTTGTATGTATTCCTTTGCTGCCCCTGGATCATTTACTAGCTCCCCTCTGGATCCTCTCTAAGTGGTCCCTGTCTTTTTTTTAGATGGGTACTCATGAATGATGTACAGTTCTTCAGGTGTGGCTTCACCAGGGACCAGTACATGGGCAGGATCACCTCTTTCTTTATGCTAGTGAAATCCTTACCTATATACTCCAGGATCCTACTTGCCCTCCCATATGCCTTATTACATTGGTCTATAAAAACATAGAAACGTAGACTCTGTCGGAAGATAAGGACCTCTTGGCCCACCTAGTCTGCCCATATTTACCCTACCTATATTGACACTGACTACCCTACTCAGTCCCCGGGCTCCCCCCCCCCTTTACTTCTAATATCCCCCTTTGCCTATCCCATGCATTCTTGAATCCTGAAACTGTTTTAGCCCCTACCACCTCTGCTGGGAGGCTGTTTCATGCATCTACCACTCTCTTCCTTCTTGTATCTTGTTTATACCTGTGAAGTGTTTGAATGTTTCTATCATATCCCCCTTTCCCTCCTTTCCTCCAGGGAGTACATATTTAATTCCTTTAGCTTTTCCCCATAGGAGTTTTGATGCAGGCCATGCACCATTTTTGTTGCCTTCCTTTGTACTGCATCCACTCTATGTCCTTGTGGAGATAGGGCCTCCAGTATTGGACACAGTACTTGAGGTGTGGTCTCACCACTGATCTATACAGGGGTATTATCACTTCCCTCTTCCTGCTGGTGATTCCACTACCTATGCATACCAGCATCCTGCCTGCCTTTCCCACTGCCTTGTTGCACTGTTTCACTACCTTCAGGTCATAAAAAATGATCACCCCCAAGTTCCTTTCTTGCTTTGTGACCATTAATACCTCTCCTTCATCTGGTATGTTACCCCTGGGTTCCTATGCCCCATGTGCATTACTCTGCATTTTTTTGTGTTAAAATCCAGCTGCCAAACCTTTGACCATTCCTCTATTTTTTAAGATCGCTTCTCATTCTTTCCACCCCTCCCAGTGTGTCCACTCTGTTGCAGAGTTTTGTGTCATCTGCAGAGGCATGCTTTCCCTTCCAGCCCTTCTGCAATGTCACTACCAAAGACATTGAAGAGAACCAGTCCTAATACTGATCCTTGTGGTACCCCACTGGTCACTTTGCCTACTCCATAGTGGATGCCATTTACCACTACCCTCTGACTCATGTTGCCCAGTCAATTTGCCACCCAATTTACAATTGTAGGACCTACTCGTAGGCTCCTCAGTTTGTTTAACAGTCTTTTATGTGGAACAGTGTTGCAGGCCTTGCTGAAATCCAGGTAGACCACATCCACTGCACCTCTCTGATCCACCTCTCTGGGTACCCGGTCAAAGAACTCAATCAGGTTTGTCTGGAAGTACCTCCCCCCTGTAAAACTATGTTGCTTCTGATCCTGCAGATTATTGGTAACAAGGTATTCCCCAATCCTTTCCTTCAATAGTAATTCCATTACCATGCCTATCACTGACATCAGGCTAACAGGCCTGTAATTTCCTCTCTCCTCCCTAGTTCCACTCTTAAATACTGTTTGAAGACTGTCTTAAGAAAGTCTGTAGACTTGAGGTTGTCACTAATAATGACTTACAGGTCCCTATCCTCAGAGGTTTAAGCCACCCTCACACTCCCCATCCAGTAGTCTGTGCTATGTTCTTCTTGCCAGTGTGCACATCTTTACTTTATTGGCATTACATTTAAACTGCCAGACCTTGGACCATCTCTCCCAGTTTTTCTAGAGACTTTTCATGTCCCGTCATCCATTTTCTGTGTTTACTCTCTCGCAGGTCTCTTTAGATAGCCTCCCCTGTGTCACAGTTGAAAATATTGTCTAATACAGGTCACAGGGCCGATCCCCGCAGCACCCCACTCATGACATCTCTAACCTCAGAGAATTCACCGTTATCTACCATATTCTAAGTCATAACTCCCTCAAGGAGTTCCCTATCTATCTGGTGTGTTTGTCCCCCACCCCCAGGTTCTCCCACTTTTTAACCTGCCTTCTGTGATGTACAGAATCAAAGGCCTTGCTGAAGTCTAGATTCAGGACATCTACTGCCTAGCCTCTCTCCACTGCTTTTGTAATCCAATCAAAAAAGTCGACCAGGTAAGTCTGGCACAATCTGCCTGCCACAGACCCATGCTTCATCTGGTTCTGTAGCCTGTTTGCCTACAAGAATTCGACTAAGTGTATGTTTATGTTGGTCTCCAGCAGATTCCCTACAGCTGAGGTCAGACTGATTGGCCTGTAGTTACCAAGATCATCTCTGTCTCCACTTTTGTGGTGCGGAACCACATTAACTACTCACAAGTCCATTGGCACAACCCCTGCTTCTACTAGATCAATAATGGTGCTGCCAGAGTTGGACTCGCCTCCCTTGGCACCCTATCATGCATACCATCAGGGCCTGAAAAATTTAATCACTTTCTGGTTCTTGTGTCCCTTGAGCACCCTCGCTGATGTCAACGTCACTTCCAGCTTTTGGCTCTGTCTTGGCTCCTAGGGCCTGAACCCCACACTCTAAGAGTGCCCTACCTTCCTCTACTGTAAAGACGGAACAAAAATATTCATTCAGGTTGTCTGCTTTTTTGCTGTCCTCTTTCACCAGGTCCTCCTCACTTCTCAGTCTATTTCCTCTTTTAATTTTCTCTTGTCCTTCATATAATGAAAGCAGGCTTTTTCTTTCTCCTTCCCTTCTGCAGCTCTCAGCTTTGAGTCTGCCTTAGCCTTCGTGACTATCCTATTGGCCTCTTTCAGTTTTCCAGATATCCTTCCCTTTTGGTGCCATTCTGCTGCCCCTTGTACTTCCTGAATGCTGCTCATTTTGCTCTAACTGCCTCCCATCCCCCTTTAGAGACTGGCATCAGTTTTTTATACTTCCCATTCCTCTCTTCCTGCATCAGGCTGGCATAGGTTGCTTTTCTTACACTCTCTCTCAATGATATTCCATTTGGCACCTACCCTTTCTGCGCTCAGTGCCTCCGTTAATCTGTTGTGAAGCAAATCCCACGTCTTTCTGAAGCCCTCCCTTCTGAAATCTGGGATGCCTGGACTGGATTTGCAAAGAGTGGTGCAGGGCTTGCAGTAAGCTCTGCAGCAAACCCTTCCATCAACACGGCTGTCTGTGCCAGTCCCGAGTGCTGAAACTGCATCCACTTTTACAATCTCAGATACAGTTGCGACCGTTTCCATGATTTATGGCAGCTTGAGCCAAATGTCCGGCACAAGAGCCATAAAAAAACAACCCCTGGGATTGCTGCAAGCTAGGCCACAAAAAGTTGGTCTAACTTGCGGCAATTGCCGCACAGGATAGAAAATCCAATTAGACTACATATCGTTGGTGCACCCAGGGCTTGTGGCAATTTAAGTCATCTAAAATTCCAACCCCCTGTTGCTAGAGTTGAAGTATTGGACCTCCAGGGCTATGTGAAACCATACCGAATTGCGGTTTCTGGACTCCAGGTGTTACATCACCAAGACATCCCCACTTACATCTCTGCTGGAGAGAAACAGATTCAAGATAGCCCCCTCGCTGATCGGTTTCTTGATCCACTGCACAAAAAAAATCCTGTAGCACCTTTCAAAGTGCATGACTCCTAGCACTCTTAACCACTGGGATCACCCAATCCACACTTGGTAGGTTAGAGTCTGCAGCACATCATCACCCTTTGCTGAATCCTTTCTGATTTTGTCCCCCCACTGGCCTGTTCTTATCCTCATTCTGATTCAGTGGCCTATATACTGCTGATTCCACTCCACTCTTCACCCACTGATCTATCCTGGGGGGCTCTAAGACTTGACTAATGTACAGGACCACCCCTCTCCTTTGTCCTTCTGCCTATCCTTCCTGAAATGGCATATCCGGGGACAGCAAGGTCCCAGTCTTCATTGGACTCCCAGATTTTGGTTACAGCAAGTAAGTCTGGTTGGGCCTCTGCTATTACTACCTGAAGCTCCCCCATTTTGTTGCCCAGGCTTCTGGCTCTCAGGCAGGCTGCTTTACATGACCTCTGTTTACCCACCATCCTCTGCCTTCATCCAGATCCCTTGTTGCCTCAAACTTCTGGTCTTTCTTGTAAACAAATTTTATTAAAAATCTTCAGACTTCCATAAACATACATAAAACAGTACTATGAAATGTACATCAGGACAGAAGGTACATGGTACATACATATACAAACTAAGTGGATCAAAGACCCACATGCATTAGCTACAGTTTAATATAATAAAACATTTAGTTAATGGTCAGTAGCTTACAACATAGATTCCCAATTTTTAATTTCCTAGACAATGGAATCTTGTAGAGAGTTGCTTGTTTACCCCTGCAGTGCATCAAGCACTGATTACACCTCGTTCAATGGTTTCCATTAAAGACTCCAGGTTTTTATCAAATAAAGTTTCCTGCCCATATGCTGTTAGCTGGTATCTTTCTATTTTCATGCATAGTAATAAATGATTTAGCCAGTGAGCTGTACTAGGAGGAGTATCGTTAACCCAGTGTTGTGCAATTGTTTTTCTTGCATTAACCATTGCAATAGTCCACAACCTGTACTCCCCTGGCTTCCCAGTAGGTTTGGGATCAGCTCCCAGTATAAGCTCCAAAGGTAAGATTGGTAAGATTATTTTCAGGATTTTCAGCATCTGTTCAAGCATACTATAAAAAAAAGGGAGCCACTTAAGATCATATCAAGGCCATATGCACAAAGTCGCCCAACCGCAAATGGCACCTAGGGCACATTGGGTTCCTGTCTCAGTTGAATTTATGCAGTTTTGAAGGTTATAGATAGTTTCTGTACAGGAAATAGAGCTGTATTCTATGCAGTTTGTTGGATCTAGTGTAACCCCTAGGTGGCGCTATTCCAAGGGCTACTACCCCTGTCTGCTTGGCTAGTAGCAGGTTAAAAGGCCTGGGTAATGAAATGGGTGCCTCCACCCGGAGGTCAGGGTTATGGTCAAGCTAACCTGGGCACAGCCCTCTGGGACACTGTAACCCCCTCTTTCCCTTCTAGTGGCCTGAACAATATACAATCATTACTTTCACAATGACCCTTATTCACTAGACAGTTACCCACACTGTTGACACTTACCACCAGGGCTGGTTCCTCTAGCTTGACCCTGGAGACCCCCTGTAAAACAAAGTTAAGCACAGCAAATAGCAACAGCACAATACTTTTGGCACAAACCGGAACCACAGTCAGGTTAAATGCAAACAAAGTTAAATCTGATTTATTCAGGGGACTTGAACAAGGGAGGGGCATAATCAGGTTGATGTGCTTAAAAGCTATATTATTCAGATAGTTATGCATGCAGTTCAGAGTCCCTACACAGTCACACACTCTGGGTATCCAGGTAGGAAAATGGTGGACTAGCCAGGAACATTGTGGCTGGTTGGGGCCCTGTGATGGAAGAAAGCAACATGCACAACACACACTATTTGTAATCCGGAGCCAGACAGCTCCGTTCGTGAAAGAAAAGGCAACAAGACAATCAGATAATAACACTTTTAGATTTAGCTGTTGATGGGAGATACACCGATGTTTACTCATGATCTCCAATACTGGACACAGACGGGATGAAATCGAGATTGCAGGCTGTTGAGCTGGAGTGCCTGGAGAAGCAGGGCCCACACGAATCACCGAGACATCGTTCCTGTTCAAGGCGTTGAGTAGGGGGCTGATCCCCAGGCCGGTCTCTCATCGATGACTTTCTCTGCATAGCAGGTATTCTGGCTGGGCCAGTGTAGCAGGGCCCAGGCAAACAGAAATGGATACGGATTCAGTCTGTGGAGCCGGATACAGATTCCAGCAAGCAAAACACAGTTCAGACACACAGTGGGGAACCAAATCATGACCCACATAAGCACACAGCACATTCACATGTAAAGAAATTTCACTGTACCACGTAAATGGCTCTCTGGTCACAATTACAGAGTCTCTGCACAATCCGGGAGTTCAGAGATATTTGGAAGTCCTGACAGGCCGATCGCATTCAGCAAATCTTCGGTCTTCTTCAGTCACAATTCAGTGGCTTAATTCGCTCTCCAAATTCGGATTCAGTCCGAAAAAAGCACACGCTCCCTCTCAGAAACAGCAGGCAATCATGCAGGCCAAACCCAGGCCTTTCGACAGTTCTCCCATGCGAATCCACTATGGATTGCTGCTCAAACTATCTGGAGCTGTTACTTCTTCACTTTCCAACTCAGATCTAACTGAAACTGCAAGCAGTGTGGGACTTTCCCCATGATCCAAAGGGTTCGCTTGGCTGATCTGTCTGTCAGTCACAACAAGGGCTCCCCCCTCCAGGTTATTTTAGGTGCCAAAAGACCAAACCTACAATTCTTACAAGTTTTGGCCCCGCCAAGCACCTGTAGGTAGGCTGCATGTTAGAGTCCCAAATGTACTGATTGGCCCATTCTGCAGTCCAGGACCAAGATGATAGAAACAAACAGAACTGTCTTTGCCTCAAAGAAAACAGGTTAGAACAAACTGCAATATTATTATCACTCTTTTCTGCAGGTGTCTTCTCATATCATCTGTGTCTGCTGGGGTGAGGCGTCGGGATCTTTCTCAAAATGGCAGGTTATCATGCAGCGTATGTGATGTTCTGCACCCTGGACACACCCCACGTCCCATTCTTTTAACGAAAACACTTGGTCTCTCTGGGCGAGTTTCTTGCTAATTCTTGCCTTCCATTCAGCTGGCAGCGAGGAATCACCGAAGTCAAATAAGCCCAGGGTCACTCTCTCCTTTTGGCCAGAGTACTTGTTATTGAGTAATACTGCAGCGTCTGCATACTGTACTGTAGCTAGAGTGCACCCTGTGTTCACCCGGACCTCCTGATCTGACACATTTAGAATATGGACCTCACTCGTCATGCATAAGCATGGGCACGGGCAGGCAATATGCTGGGTTTAACCAATAAGCCTTCTGGCAACTTTCCATGACCTGTTGCATCCAACATTAATATTTTGTTCTTTACATTTTCTCTTTAGGTGGACTTCTCCATGGATTGTGCACTGGGCATTGGGGGCCAATACCAAGGAGTCAGATTCCTTTTTCCACACTATCTAAACTGACTCATCTGGGTCCTCTTCATTGGGTTTCTGTTGTAAGCCATATGCCCTTTTTAGTAAGGCTGGAATTCTTAGGGCCTGTCCAGTCAGTTGCCCTTGTTTCTCGTGGCAGAGTTGTGCTAATCTCCCAAACATATGGGTGTTTGTTCCAATTAACAGGGGAACACCATCATACAGTCCGGTGGGGGGGCACACTAGGGCCAGTGTCTCTATTTGCTCCTCTACACTAGTTACAGTTGCAGGAAAAGACAACCAGAGGTGGGCATATCCTAGGTAGGTATAAAACTTGTTGCTCAGCCCCCACACATGTAGGCCTTCCAGGGATTGTAATGGCGCAGCAGCTAAGTGTTTGTCATACCAGTCCTGGAATACAATGGTCACTTGAGACCCACTGTCATGCACAGCCAGAGTAGGAATACCATTCACTATCACTGTAGTTTCCTTTGAAGGGTCCACCACCTCGGACCATTCTGGGGGGACAATAGCAGGGGCCGGTACAGATGACTTAGCCACAAAGAAGTTGGAGTTGGGATTTCCTGAGCCTTCACTGAAGTCGTTTCCAGCACCCCTCGGCCATTGTTTCACTTTCCGGAGCTCCCCTTGAAGTCTGTATACAACCTTATCTAAGTCTTTTGGGTACCAGCATTTTTTCTTCATATGCCCCTCCTTCCCACAATTATGACAGAGGATGCTTTCTAGAGTCTGGCGTGGCTGAGGCGGGGGTACTACCAACAGAAAATCATGATTCAACCTCTGTCTGGTGTGTGGTGAGCATGGGGAGACGCCTCAGTAATTCTCTCACTTCCGTAGTCAATTCATCAATCTTTGAGCTGCTGTCAACAGGGGATGCCTGAGAGTACACCCCCACCCCCATAGCGGACACGCTCCGAAAGGGGTTTGGGCCCATTGTATCTCTGGAATGAGCTTGTAGGGAAATGGTAGCCTTCATTTCTTGGACCTCCCGCAGTATCTCGCCCCTGTGTGGAGCGTCCTTGCTAGCCTCCCAATGTTCAATTGGCACTGTATTTCGCCCCTGAGCATCACTCACATGTGCATCCTTGGTCACCTGGGCAGCAGCAACAGCAGATACAGGAGAGGCCCCCCCACATGGCTGCCTCCTCTCAGTCCTCTGAATTTCCTTCATCAGTCCGTCATAGGTAGGAGGTGCATCCAACCGGGCAGCAAGGCATAGTTGGAGCAGCAATAATTCAGAGAATGGGTCTGACTTGAGAAGTCGGTCCACCCTATTCTGATCTAACTTAGCTGGGGCCATGCCATCTTTTTTTAGGCATTCCTGTAGCACTGCTTTGAGTTGAGGCACATACACAGATAAGGGCTCCCCTGGGTATTGCTGAGTGTTTTTGACCCTACCCCCACAGGTCCTCATCCGAATCGGGACTCCCATACACATTTTCCAATGCATTCAAAAAATCTTGAGCAGTTGCTTCTGGATTACTAGCCCCTGTAGGATGGATAGTAAGTTGGGTGGAGCCTCTGAGGCTTTCAACCCCCCTTCTCCTCTTCTCTGGTTCAGGGCATTGCCATTCTTGGATTTGAGGGGCAACATAGTCTATCCAAGTCTCCCAATTGTCCTCCCCCTGGGGTGTGGGGAGGGTGCCTGAAAACATCCTCAGATGGCGATACGAGTTGTGACTAATTGCAGGCATGGAGGTGAGCACAGGAGCTGGTGAAGGAACAGGCACAGGAACTGGTAGGGGTGTAGGAGAAGGAACACCCACATGTGACAGGAATAACTTCCTGAAGTCCTCTACGGCCTTCCCTTCCTCCTGTACCAACTTGCCTAACTTCCCCTTGAAAGTCTCGGATAAGGGTGGGGGCTCATCCCCCTAGGGTCTTTACTGTCTTTAGTTATTACCCTCCAGGTGGCTGGGACCCCTTCTGGAGTGATAATCTGGGGCACCTATGAACTGTTCAGGGGGTCGCTACACTCCACCAAGGCCATGAGAGTTTGGACAGTTAAATCATCCTGCTGACCCACAACTACAGCTTTTTTCAAACATTCAACTTTAGAAAGTGCCGCTTCAACAGTGTCCTTACTAATGCCCATAGGTATATCCAGTATTAGCAAAGCATTATGGGGATCAATTTCCTGCCCTGTACACCACCCCACCAACTGGTGTACAGCCATTTCTACTGTGGTAGCTATTAGTCTTTAACAATAATTCATAATTGTTGGCCACTAGAAGACACAAAATCCCAGCGGTGAGCCTCCAAGATGTAACCCCTAGGTGGCGCTATCCCAAGGGCTACTACCCATGCCTGCTTGGCTAGTAGCAGGTTAAGGGGCCTGGGTTATGAAATGGGTGCCTCCACCCAGAGGTTAGGGCTGTTAGTGGTCATGCTAACCTGGGCACAGACCTCCAGAACACTGTAACCCCCCTCTTTCCCTTCTAGTGGCCTGAACAATATACAATAATTGCTTTCACAATGACCCTTATTCACTAGACAGTTACCCACACTGTTTACACTTACCACCAGGGCTGGTTCCTCTAGCTCGACTCTGGAGACCCCCTGTAAAACAAGGTTAAGCACAGCAAATAGCAACAGTGCAATACTTTTGGCACAAACTGGAATCACAGTCAGGTTAAATGCAAACAAAGTTAAATCTGATTTATTCAGGGGTCTTGAACAAGGGAGGGGCGTAATCAGGTTGATGTGCTTAAAAGTTATATTAATCAGACAGTTATGCATGCAGTTCAGAGTCCCTACACAGTCACACACTCTGGGTATCCAGGTAGGAAAACGGTGGGCTAGCCAGGAATGTTGCAGCTGGTTGGAGCCCTGTGATGGAAGAAAGCAACATGCACAACACACACTATTTGTAATCCGAAGCCGGAGGGCTCAGTTTGTGAAAGAAAAGGCAACAAGACAATCAGATGACAACACTTTTAGATTTAGCTGTTGTTGCAAGAGCTACCCTGATGTTTACTCACGATACCCAATACTGGACACAGGCAGGATGAAATTGAGACTGCAGGCTGTTGAGTTGGAGTGCCCGGAGAAGCAGGGCCCACATGAATCACCAAGGCGTCGTTCCTGTTCAAGGCATTGAGCAGAGGGCTGAGCCCCAGGCCGGTCTCTTGTTGATGACTTTCTCTGCATAGCAGGTATTCTGGCTGGGCCAGTGTAGCAGGGCCCAGGCAAACAGAAATGGATACGGATTCAGTCCATGGAGCTGGATTCAGCCTCCAGCAAGCAAAACGCAGTTCAAACACACAGTGGGGAACAAAATCATGACCCACTATAAGCACACAGCACATTCACATGTAAGGAAATTCCACTGTACCAGGCAAATGGCTCTCCGGTCGCAATTACAGAGTATCTGCACAATCTGGGAGTTCAGAAGTAGCTGGAAGTCCTGACAGGCCAATTGCATTCAGCAAATCTTCGGTCTTCTTCAGGTTAAAGCCTGGTCACAATTCAGTGACTTAATTCACTCTCCAAAATTCGGATTCAGTCCAAAAAAAGCACAAGTTCCCTCTCAGAAACAGCAGGCAGGCATGCAGGCCAAACGCAGGCCTTTCCACACTTCTCCCACATGAATCCACTATGGATTGATGCTCAAACTATCTTGAGCCGTTACTTCTTCACTTCCCAACTCAGATCTAACTGAAACTGCAAGCAGCATGACCTTTCCCCAAGATCCAAACGGTTCGGTTGGCTATCTGTCTGTCAGTCACAACAAGGGCTCCCCCTCCAGGTTATTTTAGGTGCCAAAAGCCCAAAACTACAATTCCTATAAGTTATGGCCCACCAAGCCCCTGTAGGCAGGCTCCATTTTAGAGTCCCAAATGTACTGATTGGCCCATTCTGCAGTCCAGGACCAAGATGATAGAAACTAACAGAACTATCTTTGCTGCAAAGAAAACAGGTTAGAACAAACTGCAATATTATTATCACTCTAATAGATAACCAGCAAATAAGTACATCTTCTAACAGAGCTCCCTCTCAGATTAATTACAACTGCAATCCAGGCAGCTCTTAAAGAGACAGTACACAGAGGCTATACATGCACTCTCCGGCAATACATTTAAACTGCTAAAATGCAGAACACCAGCCTCGCAGTGAGCATTTAGGCAAGCTCAAGGAAGACTTTTCTGGAACCCTCATTTTTAGGGGGTTACACCAGCAATTATGAACATGTCTGATGGTGTTTTTCCAAGTTGCATTATTAATGGTAATGCCTAGATCCAGTTTCCAGTCTGCTTTTGGAGGCAGTACAGTGATGTGGTTTAGGGTACAGAGCTGCAAACCTGGAGACCTGGGTTTCAATCCCAAAGCCCCCATTTGTGTACTGTGTGACCCTGAGCAAGTCACTTAATTTCTTTGTGCTCCCAGGTCGCACCTGGAAACAAGCTTCAGCTTAGTATGCCTTTCCTGGTTAAACAATTTTCCATTTCCCCTTTCCTAACTTCAGGAGTATGGATAGCATCTAGAAATAGTCTATAGAAACTAGTTAAGGTAGATGCGTTAGGTTGTGGTTTACAAAGGATTTCTTCAATCGGTGACAACAAGGGAGACACATTAACTGGGTATTGTCTGATCTGCAAGTATGCAAAGAAATCTCCAAACCCAAATTTCTAGTCTTGCCTCCATCTTTTTACTGACCTTGTTCAGCTCATGCCTTTTCCTGCCTACCCCACCCCATCCTTTTCATCCACTGCCCTACAACTATCCTTCCCCTATTTTGTATCTTCCTCACCCCCCACCTCCACCAATGCCTGCATCTGTTCCAATGGCTGGGAGGGTGTGGACAAGAGGCTGCTTTCATAGCAGATGCCAATACCACTTCTTGACCAGCCTGCAGGGGCTGTGCAAATGACAGGCAACCCTTGACCTCTCTCCCTGTGAGCGAAGTGTCTGATCTCCATAACACACACACACAGCCCCTGTGGCCCGAACATGGGATTCAGGGGCTTGCACATGATCTGCTATCTTCCAGTTGGCAGTGTGACACTCTTGCCCTGTTGCTGAGCAAACCTTGAAATACTTTTTGAGAGTGTTATATGCAGAATGATACAAAGTTGGCAGCACTTGCTATGACTAAGAGATGCTGAGTCAGAAGTATTTTAGTAGCTTGCAGAGGTTGCAAGAAAATCACTCTGTTGGGGACTTATTATTCAGCTACATGTCAGTTACCATGTTCTTGTTTATAAACAGAATGTTGGTATTCCTAATTTTTGGGGAGTCAAGTCAGAAACACAGTAAGCACTAGAATGATTAATATGTCTTTCAATGTATTAGAGTTACTTTGACTGTTGGTAAGAATAACCTCTTACTTGAAAGAAATTGCCTGTCATTTCTTTAATGTGCAACAGCACTATAATGGATGCTAAAGAATACTGCACCTGTAAATGTTCTTAGTATAAACTGTAACTCTGTATCACCTCCCCGGTTAGTGTCATGATACCATTGCACAATTTTGCTCATGTCACAATCTTGTTACAGCATCCCTCTAGTGTTACAGTGCTAATACTGCAGCCGTGCTCCAATTGTGAACTCTTCAGCTGTTTGTGAGAAAGCAGTACATTTGGAGAAGAAAGAACATTTACAATTACAGTATAGTGTATAGTAGAGCATTGTTCTGTATAGAATTCGATCCCTTTCAAAATGCTGTTGTATCACGGTTCAAAGGCCATGGCATGTGATTGCACCCTTCTGTGGTACTACAGCATTCTGAAATCTCTAGAGACTGCAAAAGCAAAATGAAAGAACCATCACAGGTACATTTCACATAATACTATACACTATAAAAAATACAGGATGAGCAATTGTATGCATAACCAGTGTGTTCTGCCACCTTGGGGTTCTGATTCCCCCAGACCTCTTGAACTGTGGTCTCTAGGTCAGAGGGAGTCAGAACCCCTCTATGGCAGTACACACTGGTTGTGCATAGTTGCTCATCCAGTATTCTTTATATTCTCCTACAGATATACACAACAGCAAATGGTGTGGCATTCGGAACAGTGCTGGCTGCAGGTTCTTAAGAAATGATTGGCGGGATACCCTCCTGAGCTTCCCTCTTGAGTGAGAGCTAGTGATCTAGGACTGCTGCCAGGGAATGTTTGTGTGAACTAGCCCAGGACTACTGGGGCTAAATAATGTCCATTAAATTTTTGGCCCGAATTTGCACCTGAGCCTCTAGGAAATTGGGAGGATGAAGCAACAAGGGGAGGTTCCTATTGCCTTTTCAGTGGTTGTTTCTCGTGTGGTCCTCTGTGCAGCGGATTATAGCACAAAGGTTGGCACATAAGGGAGACACACTTGAATGCTTCAGGTGTGACTCTCCTATAAAGCATGCAGTAGTAACATTAAACATTAATGATATGTGTAAAGTGTGAATTTAAATGTTTTAGAGTGTAAGCTAAGATAGCTATTAGCGTGTGTTTCAGGTGGTGTGTAATTGTGTTGATACTAATAAAATCAATTATTATTCATAACTCCCTAGCTAGGTTATCACAACATAGTAAATTTGAAAAAGGGCCCAACTAGCTAACTGAGATATCGCAACATAGCACATCTAAAAAAGGATCTGACTACTTAACTAGGATACAACAAGACTGAGTAGGAGAAATAAGAAGGTTAATATGAGTAGCTTGGTTGGAAAGGTCTTAAGTACAAAGTAAGTAAGTTAGGGATAAGGAAGAAAAACAGAAGTAGGAAACGTATGAAGAATAAAGTAAAAATAAGCTAGCATATTGTCAGGCTATATCTGATACCAGTGTAGTTCAGGACAGAGAGTGGAGGGGAACTAATCAGTTGTAGGGAGTGTAAAGCAACCATATCCCAGTCAGTGCATCGAAGATTCAGTGCATGCCCAGTATGCTAGAGACTTGCATTGCTCAGATCCCATTTGACTGCAACACAGGATAAAGCAGGACTGCTACACAGGCAACCTGACTGGGGTCTGTATTCAGTCACCCCACTCACAGGTATTGGGGGAAGGAGGGTAAGGAGGGAAGTGGGAATGGGATTAAGGCTCGGTGAGCTGCTCTGGATGAAGGAAACAGGATGGAGGTTGGAGCATGCTTGGAGGAGGTCTGGACAGATGGAAGACAAACTGGCTCTGAGAGCTGACTACAAAGAGTATTGGAGAACAATCACTCTGAAAAAGTCAGAATTCCTGTCATGGGTGATCAGTTCAGATAAGAACTGGCTGGCCAGCTCTTCCGCACTGTGAACAGGTTGTTACATCCACCCTGTCTGCAGTCCAGGGAGTTTTATCAGTGGAGAAATGCAAAGAGTTTGGTTCTTTCAGGACAATATGTCCTCCGTTAGGGCAGAGATCTCTGCAAAAGCCTGTCAGGGCCAGCAGTGGTATTTCAATGATAGCAAAGTGCATTCCCTGATCCTGGGGTGTTTCAGCCAGTACTGGTTGATGATGTGCTAGGTATGGTCTTGGGGCTACATCCCTCTTTCTGTCCTCTGGACCGTGGGCAGATCTGATTGTGGACAGTCGGGAGACCCTGAGTCCAGTGATTGTGAGGATTGTTCAGTGTTGATTGGAGAAGGGCTAATTACCCTTGGCATTTAAAGTGACTGGGTTGAAGCCTCTCCTGAAAAGCCATCTTTAGACCTGGATCTCTGCAAATTACAGGCCTGTCTTGAACCTTTTTTTTGGGGGGGGAAGGTAATTGAGAAGGTAGTGGTGACTCATGGAGGCACATCTGAAAAGATATCACATCTATGAGCCATTCCTGCCTTTTTTCAGGTCCTTGCACAGCACAGAAACAGCACTTGTCAAAGTGCTGAATTAGCTTTTTCTGGTAAGAGATTAGGGAAAATTCTTTATAGTAGTTCTTCTTGATCACTCTTCGGTATTGAGTACAGTAGACTATGGGGTTTTGATGGGTCTCCTGAGGCAATATGGAGAACTCACTGGGACAGCGTTGAGGTGGTTGAGGTGGTTTGAGTTCTTATCCAGTAGATACCAGTGGGTTGTTCTTGGGATTTGTTCCTCTGAGCCATCTGCGATCAGCTGTGGGGTGCCTTAGGGTTTGATTCTTTGTCTCATGTTCTCCGTATACATGTTGCCATTGGGAAGAGGTGATTCGATGATAAAAGCCAGAGTTTTACTGTTACACAAATAATACCCAGTCATACCTGTCTTTTGCACCCGGCAGTCGTGATGTGATCTCCGTGCTGGATCAATGCTTTAAAGAAATCTCTTTCTGAATTGCTGCAACTTGGGCAAGTCTTGACCTCAGGAAAACAGAAGTGCTACAAGTGGGCCCTGGTCAGTGTGGCTCAGCCAAGATGGATGTCTAGCCTTTGGGGCCATGATTAAGTAGTAGGCCCCTTGAGCCATAGATAGAGTCAGGGACCTGGGCATTGCTGTGGACAAAAAGCTGTGCCTAGAACATTAGATAGCAGCTGTTGTCAGCAGTGAATTTTTTTGACTTAAGCAATATCAATCAGATACCAGTTAAGCAGCATTTAGATCAGGCCCTATCTGGAGCATGATAACCTGGTGACTGCAGTGCATGTCTTGGTGACATTAGACTTGATTACTGTAACACTTTATACCTAGGACTATCCAGAAGGGTGATGCGCTGCATGCATCTAGTGCAGAATCTCACAGCCCAGTCGATTCCCGTAACTAGGATCTCCACGCACATCGCTGCAGTCCTATGTGCTTTGCACTGGCTGCCAACTCAGTGGTGTGCTACCTTCAAGACTGTGTTGTTGGCATACAAAGCCTTACATGGACTGGATCCTGACTACGTAAAAGAGCTGTTAGTCTTTTGTAGTCCAGGCTGTCCTCTCCATTCCACCGAGGTGAGTATGCTTTCTGTTCCTAGGACCCATCTGAAGCAGTCGGGAGATGGAGCTTTTCCAATTGCAACCCCATCCACCTGGAATGGTTTGCCTATCATCTTGCGGTGCTCTTCCTCGGTGAATACATTTAAGAAGGGGCTTACATTCATCATTTCGAACAAGACTTTTTATGGTAGTACTGACCCTGTTATAACATTCAAGAGTCAAGTTTCTATTGTATTTTATTTCCTTACCTACCCTGATGATCTGGAGCACTATGGCTGCATCCTTCTTGTGGATAACAGCCAATGTCAATGTTGCTCGTTGGTTAGCTGAGAGGGGGTGCATGAATGCCAGCAGTCCATGTCCTTCTTTTCTGGAAGCTGAGCTCCATGCAGTCCCAATATGCCCACCCTCTTACTGGCCACAGTATAAGATTTAGGGGCTCTAACCTATCTTTCTGGGTGGCAGCACAATGTACTGCTGTCACATTGCTGGGATGGCCATGGGCACCTTTAGTCATTCTGCAGGCAGTGACATTGATGGAATGTGATGCTGTGCCTTTTTGTGCATGGATTGGATTATTTAGGGAGTGGGGTTCTCCTCCTCCTGGCTACACAACCACTAGGTTTGCTCTGGAGTACATGAACCAAATCTGGTTCCCAGTGCAGTGCAGCCTAACTTCCCCCAGACTGTTGTTCTCCCACACCTTCCTCTAGAGATGCACATTGTAGTCACTTCTTCCCACACAGGAAGTTCCACACGCAGTACAGTAACTCAGCATTAATTTGATCTTTTATGATTGGGTGTTGCTACACTATGATTTACTACTGGGCAGACCGGATGGGCAAAGTGGTCCTTATCTGTCATGAACGTCCATGTTTCTATGTTTCATGGTTGTTACCAATTTCCCCTGGTCTAGCGGACCAAGATCCATTCTTGTTTTACCACCCATGGCACCCAAACATGGAACTCTTTTGGGTTAATTAGTATAGACCCAATGTGGGCACTAGTACATGAGAAAGAAAGTAGGAATTAGGGGAACATTTTACTCCTGATATACCTTTGCAAGCACCCCCCCCCCCCATGTTGGAACTGGGCTTTATGAGCTATTGGAGCTATGGGGAACCAACTCTTTAACAGTGCCCTCCTTCACATTATAAGTCAATGACACTAATGTGAGAGCTACAGGGGCTTCTGTTAGAGTCATAGGGCTAAGCCCTGGCAAACCCCCTCTATAATTCCAACAGTTCCCCCCTCACAGTTTGCATCAGTACAAGAATGATAATGGTTCACAGTTACCTACTATGCATCTAACTCTTTTAAAAGCTATTATTCAGTGTTCTCACACACTAGGCAAGGCAAAGGAATTTTATTTATATGATGCTCAGTCCCAAAGGCTATGGGCACCTCACAATGAATACAGAGACAAAACATGATAAAACTGTACAATAATAAAATTAATACATGATTTAAAAGCCAGACCCAAAACTTAAGGTAAAGAAATATGTTTTTAAAGACGTTTTAAAGGTGGTCGGTGAAGGAGCACCTTATATCTGTCGAGGAAGGGCATTCCATAATATCAGTGCTACAACACCAAATGCCCAACTGCCCAAAGACTTCAAGCAGGACCTCAGAACTGACAAGGGGTCTGCCTCCATTGACCAGAGGGGACGACCAGGAGCATAAGGTACCAGGAGGTCTCTCAGGTGGCCTGGACCCAGACTGTGTAGGGCCTTGTACGTTATCAAGCACACCTCGAAGCTTATGCACCACCAGACTGGCAGTCAGTGAAGAGTGCAGAGAACCCGTATGATATGGTTGGACCGGGGGTCCCTGCAGCCAACTGAGCTGCTGCATTCTACAAATCTGGCTTATGCATGACTTTGCACCCTAATACTCCTCTGTGAACCCAGCTCCTGGGAAGCATTCACTTTCCCGGACTTTCCTGTTTGCAGGTGCAGAGCTCCTTTTGGTGGCAGAAAACAGCCTGAGGGGTTGGGCTGGGCAGCTTGGGTTAGCTCTCTAGTAGATCTCCAGCTTTCTGTGTGTCGAAGATTATGGGATCTGAAAATGTAGGTAGGACCAGGGCTACCATATCCCTGTTTTTATATGAGGAGATAAAAATAAATTAAAAACACTGACCCAATGTCCCTTCCAGCCCTTTATGCCATTTAGGAGAGCTAGGGACTTGTGTGTATGTGTATGCACGTGTGTGTGGGGGGTAGGGGTGCTGTCAGGACCCTGAATGCTGTGAGTGGTCATGGCGGGGGAAATAAAGATGTTAAATTGTGTACCCCCCCTACATAACATACATACCCCCCCCCCCATCTGCCCAAAGCCAGGTGTACCTTGCTTCAGGCATGCTGAAAAGCATGGTCCTTCCCATGCCTGCCTCTGAACTGAAGTGCCTGAATAGGTAAGGTGGCAGATCAGGGTTACATCAGCGGCTTTCAGGATAGGGCCATAAATGCTTTTTCCCTGCTTATGAGGGAAATTGCTACCCTATTGTTGTGACTTTCATTCAAAATTAACTTCATATTGAAGACACTGCTATGCATTGATTTTTCAATAAAATGTTGCCTAGAAAGTCATTTTATATTGGCAGAGAAAACATTCAGGCTCTTACTCCACAATTCATTTATATAGGGCTTATAGCAATACATTTTAGGTTAACTTCCACAATATTTTCAAATGGCACACTTTTTATGTTGTCTTGCGCATGCAACGCAGACAACATATTGTGGCTGCTTCAGTGGAGAAGTGGGTTTCGGAGGTGCAGTCCTGCTGCAGCCAATGGGGCTACTGCTTTTTGAGGCTGGGCTCTGTGGTGCCAATGGCAAAGCACGTTGTCTATGACAGCAGTTGAATAAATGTGCCACCACCTTGAAAGAAATTAGCCGCTGCAATCAGGGAGTGCCATGGAGCTGTTCCTGATTGCAGCAGCCAATTACTGCTTGCCTCCTCTGGTCAAGCAACATGGTGGCGGCTTCCCCGTCAGCTTCTTACAGTCCCCAGAGAAGCCGCGGGACAGCCACCACCTTTTACAGTCCCTGTTAAAGCTGATGGGGTGCCCAATCCCCCGTTGGCATGCCCCCTCCTAAATTAGTTTGCCAACGGGGGTGCCCTGAAGGAAAGAATTGTCGAGTATCTAGAGGCCAGAGGGGCACAGGACCCAAGGAAGCATGGATTCACAACAGGAAGGTCATGCCAGACGAATCTGATAGATTTCTTTGACTGGGTGACCAAAGTAGTAGATCAGGGAGGGGCTGTGGACATGGACTACCTAGACTTTAGCAAGGCATTTGACACAGTCCCACACAAAAGATTAATATACAAGCTAGCCAGCCTGGGAGTGGGTCCCAAGATGACAGCCTGGGTAAAGAATTGGCTGCAGAATAGGACACAGAGAGTAATAGTAAATGGAGTCCACTCTGAAGAAAGGGGGGTTACTAGTGGGGTATCAGGTTCAGTATTAGGACTGGTCCTCTTCAATGTCTTTATAAGCGACATTGCAGAGGGACTGGAAGGAAAAGTATGTCTCTTTGCAGATGACACAAAGATCTGCAACAGAGTTGATGCACAAGGTGGGGTGGAAAGGATGAGAAGGGACTTGGCAAGGTTAGAGGAATGGTCAAATGTATGGAAGCTTAGATTCAATGCTAAGAAGTGCAAGGTAATGCACCTGGGAAACAAAAACCCAGGGGAAGAGTACACAATGGGGGGTGAGATACTAACAACAACAAAAATGGAAAGGGACCTAGGGTAGTCATATCAGATGACCTAAAGGTGGGCAAGCAATGTGAGAGGGTAGCAAGGAGGGCTGGGGGGATACTGGGATGCATAGGGAGAGGCATCACCAGTAGAAAACAGGAAGTTATTATCCCTCTGTACAGACAGCTGGTCAGACCCCATCTGGAGTACTCCGTGCAGTTCTGGAGACCCAATCTCCGCAAAGACATAGACAGGATGGAAGCTGTCCAGAGGAGGGCAACTAAAATGGTGCAGGGTCTGCACTGGAAGACATATGAAGAGAGACTAAAGGAGCTTAATATGTATAGCCTCGAGGAAAGGAGGGGGGACATGATAGAAACTTTCAAGTAACTCAAGGGAATAAACAAAGTCCAAGAGGGTAGCATCTTTCAAAAAAAGAGGTGTGCAAGAACAAGGGGGCACAATTTGAAGATAGAGGAGGGGTGGCTCAGAGGTAATTTAAGGAAGTATTTTTTCACAGAGAGGGTTGTGGATGCATGGAACGGCCTTCCGGAGGAGGTTGTGGAATCAAAAACAGTGGTGGAATTCAAGCACACATGGGACAGTCATAAGGCCATTCTAGGGGGTGGGGGTAGGAAGACGTAGGCTGCTAGTTAACTAGGATCTGCAGCTTATCCAGTAGGTAGGGAAATGGGCAGACTGGGTGGGCCAAGCGGTCCTTATCTGCTGTCAAATTCTATGTTTCTATGTTCTATGTTTCTATGCCCAATCCCCGTCAGCATAATGTACCCCCCATTTCTTGTGTGCCGAGGGGGGCCCAATCCCCCTCGGCTCATGCAACTCCCCCATCTCTGTATGGCCAGCGAGGGTGCCCAATCCTGCATCGGCTACAGCCCTCCCAAAAAAAACACTCAGGTGGCACACTGGGAGCCCTCCCCAGCATGCCAAATGCCCCTGTAGAAAAAAAGTCCTGCAATGTTTGTTTTTACCCTAAAACAGAAAATGGTCCCTTGTCAAGTCCATAGCGGCCCCTCCCCAACCCACTCCACCCTCTGTGCACTCTGCCTCCCACACCCCTCACCCCATACTTACCTGCGGAGCCCAGTGCGACAATCTTCTGTGGACCAGGAACACGTCTGCACTCTTCAAAGATGACCGCGAACTGAAGAAATGCCGGTAAGCTGTATAATGGCATAAATGTTTTTTTTTCAACTTATGTGGATATCTCAGCCATTTTTTTTCACTTTTGCCACTAAATTTTCAACATTGGGTTTTTGAGACCTCTCCTCATGAATTCAGTCACTGTCATGACGTTATTCTTTCCTAAAAGGTGATTTTGTGGTCACTGTGCAGAATAACCTTTCAGGACCAAGTAATGAAATGACAGTGTCGCTGTTCGTGAGATGGGCTCTCAAAAAGCCTATGTTGCAAATTCTGTGAAAAAATTCCAAAAAATGACTGTGGTACGAGAAGGCATTGCCAGTAGTTTACGCAATAATTTGTAACTTCTGCCAATTTGTAATATTTCTTTCACCCAGATTTTCAACATTGGCATTTTACCATACCTCCTTATGAACAGTGCAGCTGTAATTTTCACATCCTGGCCGAAATGTGTTTTCGCACTACTGGCGCATAATAGTGCGGTCGCTGTGGGAAATCAGTGTTCAGGACAGATTATGAAAATCATAGCAACACTGTTCATGAGCAGAGGTCCTAAAATGCCTATGTTGAAAAATTTGGTGACAAAAGTCCATAAAATGACTATGTTACAAGAGTGCGTTGTGCAGTTTCCACACACACTCGTAACTTTGACAATCTGTAATATTTTCACTCAACATTTTCAACATTGTCAATTTTGCACACGTCCTTATGAACAGTACAGCTGTCATTTTTCACATCCTGCCCGAAATGTGTTTTTGCACAAGTGGTGTACTATGATGCGGTCGCTGTGGGAAACCAACGATCAGGACAGATGAAGAAAATCATAGTGACGGTGTTCATGAGCAGAGGTCCCAAAATGCCTACATTGAAAATTTGGTGAAATAATTTCACTAAATGACTCTGTTCCAAGTGTACATTACGCAGTTTCTACGTATGCTCGTAAATTCGTGTATTTTTATTATTTCACTCAAGATTTTCAACACTGCCATCTCTTCACACCTACCTATGAATGGTACAGCTGTAATTTTTCACATCCTTCCCGAATGGTGTTTTCCCACATCTGGCGCAGAATGGCACGGTCGCTGTGAGAAATCAATGTTCGGGACAGAGTAACAAAATCACAGTGCCACTATTCATGAGCAGAGGTCCCAAACACTTTCATGAGGTGGGGTTCACAAAAATTACATGTTGCAAATTTGTAGTGCAAATACAAACATATGGCTGGGGCATTAGGGTTTCTAACCATAACGTCCCACCTTGTACAGACTGACAGGCATCAGGGGTGTATCTTAGCATTGCCGGCTGTCATGGTCACACCATACCATCCCCCCCCCCCAACCTCAAGCCAGTGACAGGCATTGAGGTGTGCCTTGGACTCTTCGGCCCCACAGTTCACCCCATTCTCCTATGCTGCACCCATTCCAGTGTATGTCCTTATGAAATGGAGTGACTTCAAAGCCGAACACCCCAAGGCACACCTCTGCACTTGTTAGTGTCTGCAGGATAGGGTGAGATAAAATGCCATGAGCGTTATGGCCGAATGGGGTGAGCGTAAGGCCCGAGGACCCCAAGGCACAATGTGATATTTGTTGCACTGCAGGGTAGGGTGAGCTGAAATGCCATGAACATTATGGCCAATGCCCAAAGGCACACCTCAGTGCCTGTCACTTTCAGTAGGGTGATGTGGGGTTTGACACTTTCATACTTCACTGCCATTCCTATTATGCATCTGTTCAACTCCTGCGCTACCAATGCCAGTGTCAGCAAGACAACATTCGGCATTGACAAATGCTTGAATTCAGTAAATGTAAATAAAAATTATGATACAGTGAACTCCACTTATAAAAGACCCGGATAATCCAGACGTCTGTTTATAGCTTACAAAATCTTTCTGCCCAAACTCTATCATGTTAAATCCATTAATTAGAATGGACCTTGTAGGCTGATTTTAGGGGACATCAGTTCCCTTGTGTGGAGCACTTTAACACTAGTAACTCCCATCTATTGCTTGTAATTACTCATGTGGGTGCTAACTGGCAATAAGACTCCGCTGTATTGCTCCTGTTTTAGATGCCATTTCCTGCCTATTCAACTGATTCACCTTTACTGTCTCACTGTGTTTTGCTGCACTTAGCTGCTTTTGCTGCTGTCTGTTTTAAGAACTGGAATGTCAAAATGGGCTGCGCTAGCTCTGTCCCGCAAGGTCGAGATCATTAAGGAGATCAGTGCTCTCCCCGAATGAGCATCCACGACTGGTCAAGATGTCCAGAGCTAAGGAACATTTGATTAATTTTTTTGCCTCCAAACACCACCTCAATAATCCAGCCTCTTGATCAGGGGATTATTTATGCCATGAAGCGGCACTGCATCAAGGCAATGTGGAGATGGGTGTTGGCAGAGTTGGATACTGCACCGGGGTTGAACTGATGGCTACTGAATGTGTCAAAAGAATCAACATCCTAGATGCAATCAGGCTTCTGAAAACTGCCTGGGAAGCCATCAGTGCAGAGATGATCATTAACTACTTCAGAAAATCAGGATTCTCTGTGGCAGTAAGTCAGGACAGGGAGCAGCTTACATCCCTGCTTGTGCCAGAGACCACATCACCTGATGGACTGAAACAGAATTTTCAAGCCTGTGTGACCTCAGGGATAAAGACACTGAGCTAGAACAAGACCCCACAAAAGACAATGTCACCCATGTCATCGAAGCCATCAACACCCCCCTTACCTAACGCTGCTGAGGATCCTGCAGAAACAGAAACTGAGCATGCCCACGTTCTTGTTCCAGTGACCTGTACTGATGTCTGAGAAGCACTGCCATGGAGCAGATTTATTGAATTTTGTTAACTGGGAAGGCCCACTGGAACAAAGAGTCCCTTTTTCAGGGATCAGAGGGCAGAGATTGCTCCCAA
The DNA here is from genome assembly GCA_016271365.2 of Neoceratodus forsteri. Lineage (NCBI taxonomy): Eukaryota > Metazoa > Chordata > Ceratodontiformes > Ceratodontidae > Neoceratodus > Neoceratodus forsteri. Next base: position 156,055,105 of record CM028137.1, read on the forward strand.
CCAGCATCTTATTAAAGCAAGGGAGTGTGATTGGTACAAATACATTGTGCCACAAAAAAAAAAATTGTTAAAATTACAATCTTCATGGGAACAGAAAGCGAAAATGAAGACTGACAGCCAAAGTTAAGCAAACACGGATGACTGTTTAAAAAAAAAAAAGAAAGAAAAGATTTGTTTTAAGTTAAACGCAAGCACACACTCTCCCAAACAAGCAAGACACCAGTACTGAGCAGTACAAAGCAGTACTGTGTAAAAGAAATCCCTCACCGATGTCTAGGGGCAAAACAATCATGATGGTCCAGGGGAAGGGGTGCACTGAAATCTAACCAGACATGATCGCATGAGTTCAGCGCATGGAAAGACAAAAAGGACCCTCTTGGAGACAATTCTGGGAGGACAGCAGACCTCCAGGAATTAATGCCCCGAACTTCGAGGGCACCCAGAACAGTTCTGCTAAAGATCTACATAGCTCAGGATGTCTGCAGTCTTCAGCCACCAAGGATTTCCCTCTGACCCCAAAGCCCAGAGGTGCAGGAATTTAATACAGCCTCCTGAAAATGATCTCATTAGGAGAATTAAAATAGTTAAGGATGTACCCGTTCATCTCTTCTAATTTACAGATTAAGACACAACTCCTGATGCTTTTCTAAAACACAAATCACTTTATTTCTCTGGAGCCCCAAATGACTAAACAGGGCTGCAGGGGTCCATGTGTGACTTGAACTTAACTCTCAGCTCCATGAGAATAAACTTTTATACAGCAGAAATTTCACTGGCTTTAGGCAGAGTAAGGTCTTTACACAGCTCACAAACAGCAGACTCGATAACCCCCTGGAACCCAGCAACCTCCCATCCTGGATCGTGAAGCTCCCCAACCTTTTCACTGGCACTGGTAAGTACCTGATGTTTCACTCCTTGGATTAATGGGGCATTATACCTTTATCCTCTCTGGGAAGTGCTCAGCTTCTCCCAGACCCATTCCCTGGCCTTCACTCCAGCCCCAAGGGACATGGATGGTGCGGTACCAGCACAACCCACCGCACCATACCCCAAATACTCTCTCACCCAGGTTGCGTTCCTGTTATGCCTCGTCTCTCAGGTCTACAACTCCTCCTCTAAGCCCACATCTAGAAGTGAGATGTGTTTCAGGGCCCCATGTCTGAATTGCTGCCTGATGCCACCCCTCTCACTGCCCACTGCTGCCCAATATGCGCAACCAGCACCAGGGAACACCTCCAGGGCACTCCGCAGTCCATTTGTCTAAAGACTGGCAGCCCTGAGGCCTGTCCCTCCAAACAGGCCCCTCAAACTGGGTAAAGGTTCCCCTAGGCCCCCTCACCAGCGAGCCTGGGCCGCCTTGCCACCTGAACCGCAGTGGTCCTGCTACAACCTACTGCAGCCCCGACAACCCAAATCCACTACCAACTTACTGGAGCCTGACCTGGACACTGAGTCCTACTTATCTTGCACCTCCACTGCTCCCTTCCACCTCCCAGAGCCCAGGACCACAATTAATGGCCACAGCTACCTGCCTCTATGGAGCCCTCCCACGGATGCTCCCCAGAAACCCTGGAGCATCACCGCTGAAAGCTGACCTGCCTAAGTGGGGGGGGGGGCCCAGGGTCCCAACCTCCCACTGCCCTGCAGTGCCCACTGGTCTCCTTATCTCCTCCTACACCAGCCCAGAACACTTCCTGCTCCTACCTTAAATAATCTCAGAACCCTGCTCTCTGCTGCCACCAAGTGGTGGCTAACTGAAATTGCACCCCCAGAGCACTAAAATCCCTAAACCCTGGGGGCAACTAATAAGGAAGGGGTCCCTAAGAAGGGAGCACAAGCCTCTCTCAAATGAGAGGGGGCTTACACATTTATTACTCTGCCAGTAAAAAAAAATAGTCCTGGGTTGCTAGGAATGCAGTCCTGGGTTACTATGGTATGGTTTCTTGCGCATGTTCAGGAGTGCTTTGCAGTTCGCAGCCCAATGTTTTTCCTGGGGCAGGAAACCTTGTAAACTGTGTCCCATATCACCACTTGACTATGTCCCAGCTCTGCTTTTGTTGTAGGAGTCGGAACATAGTTCTGAACTTGCTGACACCCAATTTGGCAGAGTACTGGAATTTGCTGCGTCCTGATTGACCGAGAGGGTTCAGACCACCACGCCTTAGGTGGTGACAACTGCCAGGTTGGGAACCCTTTTGGCAACCAGGATGCAGCTCACCTACATAGCCATGCCTCCGAGAAATTCTTTCGAAAAAGATTTTGCAGCCATGTTTGTAAAGGTAAAAACCTTAACACCGCTGATATGCCATAACTTAAAAAAATAAATTTGAACACATTTGAAAAACTGCCCACCCCAGCTATAAAAACACACTTAACATTTAAAAAAAACATTTAAACAAATATACTCATATCTCCCCACCCCATTCTGTCAGTTTTTGTATTGCAGAGCTTCAATCCTTGATACCAACTCCCTTGATTGAACTGCCAAACAGTGTGTGTCCTTCGGACAATCCGATGATTCAGCACTCATCCATGAACTGGCTGCCTGCCACTGGCTCTTCAACACATATTTTTTCCCAGCCATCTCTGTTAAAAAGAACCTGATTTACCAGCTGTGAAAGCTGCCAAATTGTAAAACCTGCAGCACTGATGCAAACCGTGATGCCCCCTCATACTGCAAGTAACCATGGCAGCACACATGCCCTCTTCCCCTAATTCAGTCGGTGACTTGGTGGTATCTTCTTCCTGGATCCTCTCTCTTTCTTACTCACACTGCTCATTATTCTGCAGTGAGTGGCTCACAAGAAGAAAAAAATTAGCAATAAATTAAATAAAAGCAGTGTTGTGCTCTCTCCCTCTCTCTCTTTCCCAGTCTTCAGCTCAGCCTAATTCTCCCCTTAGATCAGTGACTGACCCCTGCCTGCCAATCAGTTGAAGTGCTACTACTCATCATGACCATGGCAGCACAGAAGGGCACACATGCCCTTTCCCTCATTCCATCTTTCAATCAGTGCCTTGGTGGTATCCTCTCCCCGGATCCTCCCTCGTTCTCACTTGCTCAGTATTCTGCAGCACAAGTGGCTCACAGCATAAGAGAAAAAACAAATTAAAACAATAAATGAAATAAAAGATGCACTGTGCTATATCCCTCTCTCTCACTCTGCCTCCAGCTTGCCCAAATTCTCTCCCCGGATCAATGTTTGCTGGCCGCATAAGAGTGAGCCAGGATTCTGCCATAGAACATAAACTACTATGTAGATTAACATCTCTCAACTATATTTATTAATCAGATTAATAAATGACAGTAAAATCTACTATGCAGCTGCATATGACAGAGCACCTTGACATACACTTGTTCATAATAAAAAATCCATCAACAGTGCCACACAATAGCAGAAACCCACAGGGACTACTTTTTATGTTTGCTTGTGCACATGTGCAAGAAACATATTGTGGCAGCTTGCTGTAGTAGTGAGCTGTGGAGGTGTGGCAGCATTGTGGCCAATGCCAGCAGTCCATTTTAGGGCTGGTCTCCATGGCGCCAATAGAGGAGCATGCTGTTGATGACAGCAGTATTGCAGTGTGCCACCAACTTGAAAGAAACTTGCCGCTGCAATCAGGGAACACCCCATCATTTAACAATCAGCTGTTTTTGCTGCTGGGGCAGTCCCTGATTCTAGCGGCGAATCACAGCTTGCCTTCTCTGGTGTCACATTTCAATAAACATGGCGGCAGCTGTTGCTGCCACCTCTCACAGTCCCCATGAAAGCCGATGGGGTGCCCAATCCCCCTGTTGACCAGGCCCCCTTCCCAGTTCATTTGCTGATGGGGGAGCCCAATCCCCATTGGCATAATGTTCCCCCCCCAGTTGTTGTTTGCCGAGGGGGTGCCCAATCCCCCTTGGCTCATGCACCCCATCAAGCACTCTATGTGCCAACAGGGTGCCCAATCCCCATCAGCTACAACCCCCCCCCAAACAAACACCTAGGTGGCATTCTGGGATCCCACCTCAGCATGCCAAACTGCCTGTAAAAAAAGAAAACCTTCCTGTGTTTTTTAATTTTTTAAAACCTGTAAACAAGAAAACAGTCTCTCGCTGTCTGCAGTGCCCCCTTCCCCAACCTGCACCCACCCTCTGTGCACCTGACCTCCCCATACCCCCACCTCACCCCATACTTACCTGTGGAGCTGGGTGCGACAATCTTCGGTGGAGCGGGAATACGTCTGCACTCTTCAAAGCCGAACACAAACTGAAAAAATGCCGGTAAGCTGTATAATGGCATAAATGGGGGGGGGGGGGTCAACTTATGTGGATATCTCAGCTATTTTTGTGAATTTTGGCACCAAATTTTCAACATGGGGTTCTTGGGACCCCATCTCATGAATTCAGTGACTGTCATCTGGCGTATCGGTCCCGAAAGGTGATTTCGCTGTCACTGCACGGAATCACCTTTTGGGACTGATTAACAAAACAACAGTGTCACTGTTCATGAGGTGGGCTCCCAGATAGCCTATGTTGCAAATTTGGTGAACAAATTCAAAAAAATGACTGTATTACTAGCGTGCTTTGTGCAGTTTCCACACACACTCGTAACTTCACGAATTTGTAATATTTTCACTCCAGATTTTCAACATTGGCGTTTTTTCACACCTCCTTATGAACAGTACAGCTGTCATTTTTCACATCATGGCCAAAATGTGTTTTTGCACTTTTGGTGCACAGTAGCACGGTTGCTGTGGGAAATCAGTGTTCAGAACAGATTAAGAAAATCACAATGACACTGTTCATGAGCAGAGGTCCCAAAATGCCTATGTTAAAAATTTGGTGACAAAAGTCCATAAAATTACTATGTTATGAGCGTGCATTGCGCAGTTTCTATGCACACTCATAACTTCTAGAATTTGTAATATTTTCACTCAAAATTTTCAGCATTGTCAATTTTGCACACCTCCTTATGATCAGTACAGCTGTCATTTTTCACATCCTGCCCAAAATGTGTTTTCATATATCTGGCGCACAATGGCACGGTCACTGTGAGAAGTCAATGTTCGGGACAGATTAAGAAAATCGTAGTGACACTGTTCATGAGCAGAGGTCACAAAATGCCTATGTTGAAATTTTGGTGAAATAATTCCACTAAATGACTGTGTTACGAGCATCCATTGTGCAGTTTCCACATACGTTCCTAAGTTTGAGCATTTTTAATATTTTCACTCCAGATTTTTAGCATTGCCATCTCTTCACACCTCCCCATGAATGGTACAGCTGTCATTTTTCACATCCTGCCTGAACTGTTTTTTTTTTTCGCACATCTGGCTCAGAATGGTACGGTTGGTGCAGTCGCTGTGGGAAATCAATATTCGGGACAGATTAACAAAATCACAGTACCACTGTTCATGAGCAGATGTTCCAAATGCTTTCATGAGGTGGGGGTCACAAAAAGGCCATGTTGAAAATTTGTAGTGCAAATACCAACAAACGCTCAGGGCATTAGGGTTTCTAACCATAATGTCCCATCCTGTACAGACTGACAGGTGTCAGGGGTGTGCCTTTGGATTGTCAGCTGTAATGCTCACACCATTCCACCCCCACCCTGAAGCCAGTGACAGGCATCGAGGTGTGCCTTGCACTCTTCAGCCCCAGACTTCACCCCATTCTCCTGTACTGCACCCATTTCAGTGTATGTCCTCATGGAATGGGGTGACTGTGAAGCCAAACACCCCAAGACACACCTCAACACTTGTCAGTGTCTACAGGATAGGGTGAGGTGAAATGCCATGAGCATTATGGGCAACAACCCAAAGGCACACCCCAATGCCTGTCCATCTCTGCAGGGTGGAGGTGGGGTTGACGTGAGTTCAGCACTTCATTGCCATTCCTATTCTCCATCTGTCTAACTTCTGCACGTCCAATGCTAATATTAGCAAGCAAACATTTGACATTGACAAATGCTTGTTTATTTTCTTCCGTATGTAATAAATAATAGTAATAATGTCAATTTTTATATAATTTTTTCTCTTTTTTTTTAGCTCTTATTTTTGTATGGGGACCCATTTTATAAGCCCAATAAGACACTCTGGTGTAGTGGTTGTCATGGGTTAATGCACTTCGAGGTGCATAAGGCACTCAATGCTACTGCCTTGTGCCTCACTATGCACCTGGGCATGTGTTAACCCTTGACAACCACCACCACATTGTGTGTTATTGCTCACTTATTGTCTTGTCCTACTCCTTTAGACATAGAAGTACCCAGTTGCAAGACACTGCCTCAAACATTTTTGCAGACAAAAGCCTCCAATGCACAGACCTTTTCAAAGGCAAAGTTTAAATACTGGTGGAGTTAGTACATATTTATACAAAACTGTGTCTTTTAACACTCACAGTAAGATGTCTGTGCCTTTTCATAAATGGCTAACTGTGTCTTTCACCTGCAATGAAAATGACACTGTGGATAAGTTGCTTTATAACAGAATGTGACACCAAATTGCATTCAGGTTTTTGCCAAGTCCCTTCTTACCCTTTCCACCCTCCTTGTGTATCAACCCTATTGCAGATCTTTGTGTTGTTTGCAAAGAGGCATACTTTCCCTTCCAGTCCTGCTGCAATGTCACCTATAAAGACATTAAAAAGGACCGGTCTGGGGGGGGGGGTGCGCGCTGCTGAGTGGTAACATGGCGGCAGCATTCTGAGGGAGCTCCTTCAGCCTAAGAGCAGTAACGTTAAATATTGCTGAAAAACCTGCATTATTGACTCCCTTTTGATGGCGGTGTGTGCCAGAACACTCCCACATCAAGATGAGCCCCAAGAGAGATGTGAAGCGCTCGTCCCAGAACCTAGATTCATACCTGACCTTCCAAGCAGTGACAAACAGCCAATCCATCGAAAGAGCAACCCTCACTGGAGCTACTGACCTCACAAATCCTAGCCATGCTCACTAAAATTTAAGCCACAGATGATGAAACGAACAAACGTTTAGCTGTGGTCGAGACAAAACTTTCGGAAAACGATCGAAGGATGCAAAAGAATGCGGTAGCTATCTCCGAGCTGAAGGCTGAAGGCGAGCGCCAACTGCAGTGCAACTCAGTATGTATCAGGGACATCAGTTTGATGAGGGCAAAGACAGAAAACCTAGAGAACTTTCAATGTATGACTAACATTCGTAACGTTGGATTTCCCAGCAAATACAATCGATCAGAGGAGCTAGTGCTTGCTATTATCTGACTTATCTTTTGGGATTTACAACTGCTACCAGCAGATATGGGGATTACTGTCCTGAGAGTCTTCTCGATTCCTCAGTGTCAGAAGCCAAGAGACCGGGTGCAGCAACAACGCACTGTGATTGCCACGCTCTCAAACTCAGACACCAGGATCGCTCTCTTGCAGGCCGCTCGTTCCAGAGGTGAGATGCACTGGTGGGAAGGACACCGACTCTCCTTTTTTCTGGACCCATCTGCTCAAATTCAAGCTCGAAAAAAAGAACTGCAGGTGATCAAGCAGGACCTACTACTAAACGGTATTGTTGCTCAGCTTAATTTTCTGACGAGACTGTTGATAAAGCATGCATCTAAAACGCAAGTTTTTGTAGACCCTGCTGCAGCCTCTATTTTTGCAGAGAAGTTAATCCAGAGCCTTAAACCAGCTGAAGAGAGTTCAGATGAGGAAGGTTGAGGACTATATAAACATTATTAGGAGCTCTTTATTTTATTATATTTGCCATAAGTATCTACAGTGGGAAGTATGGGCACATGTTGCTGGAAAAGTTAAAATCATAGTTGAGATTCCTCATGTTGCTGTATATTAAGGTTTCTACATTAAGATCTGTAGGCCTATGCTGTAACTAACAGACTGATGCAAAAAACATCACTCAATTTGTGAACTTGATTAACAGCCTGATTTTGATATGTTCCTCCCCTGGAGTGGGTTGCCATGCCTACGAGAATCTAGCGGAGGGTAATTTAACTTGATTGAGCCTAGACAGTCTGAAAATGCCCATGCAGTGTCAAGGCCTTTGTTTTTCTTCCCCCACTTACCTGAAGTTCTACAAAAAGATGTGCTTCTTGGACATTCTGTTTATTCTTAGATGGTCAATTTTAGGTGAGAGGATCAATGCTCTACAAGAAGTATGTCCTGAACTTTACACCTGTTTCATAAGTTAAAGGGACTTTCTTGGTGCATGGACTGGAATATCTGATTATATACCAATGTTATGCTCTCTGTACATGACTTGAGGGGTCTGTGTACCTCGCTAAATGATGTTCTATTTTTGAAATACAGGTGGCTGTAAGTCAGAAATTCTATAAATAAAAAGTTAAAAAAAAAAAAAAGGACCGGTCCCAGTACTGAACCCTGTGGTACCCTGCTAGTAACCCCCCTTTCTTTGGAGTGGACTCCGTTTACTATTACCCTCTGCATCCTGTTGTCTAGCCAATGTTTTACCCTGGCTACCACCCTGAGACCCACTCCCAGGCTGGCTAACTTGTTTATTAATAATTTGTGTGGGACTGTGTCAAGCAGGCCAAGTCTACAGCCCCTTCCTGGTTTACTACTTTGGTCACCCAGTCAAAGAAATCTATTAGATTCATCTGACATGACCTTCCCACTGTGAATCCATGCTGCCTTGGGTCCTGTGCCCCACTGGCCTCTAGATATTCAACAATTCTTTCTTTCAGAAGTGATTCCATCATTTTTCCTACCACTGAGATCAAACTAACAGGTCTGCAGTTTTCTGCCTCTGTCTTGCTCCCACTTTTGTTAAGGGGAATCACATCTGCCTTCCTCCAGTCCTCAGGTACCACACCATCTCCCATGACATGTTAAAAAGGGTAGTCAGGTTAGAGGAATGGTCAACAGTATGGCAACTTAGATTCAATGCAAAGAAGAGCAAAATAATGCACCTGGGAAACAAAAACCCAAGGGAAGAGTACACAATGGGGGGAGGTACTAACAACAACAAAAATGAAAAGGGACCTGGGGCAGTCATATCAGATGACCAAAATGGAGGCAAGCAATGTGAGAAGGCAGTAAGGAGGGCTGGGGGGATACTGGGATGCATAAGGAAAGGCATCACCAGTAGAAAACAAGAAGTTGTTATCCCTTTGTAGAGACAGTTGGTGAGACCCCATCTGGAGTACTGCGTGCAGTTCTGGAGACCCGGGGCAGAATTCACAAAGCTTTCTGAAGGTGCAAAACCTTTCCTAATTCTCCCAAACTTCCATAGCTATGGAAAAAAAGTGGAATTGCTCTGAGTGCTATTCACAAAACCTCCGCAGCTGCGGAAAAAAAAATACACTACGGACTGTGGAAAAAAATGCAGCTTCAGAAGTCCCTGAGAAAAAAATGTAATTGATAAGTATGGCACAGCCCCTCAAAGGCTATTCTCAGCCGGGTTTTCTCCCTGCAGTTGCAGAAAAAATGTTACACACATTGGAGTGAGGCGTAACACTTCCTCGGCACACTGCAGTAGTGCCCCAACAATTGAAACACAATTAAAGTGGAGGTCAGGCACAGGCAATAGCATCCCAGTGGGTGTATCAGGGACTGATGTTACAGCAACATTAGCTCACACTGCCATTGAATGGCAACAAAAAACAACCACCAGACCCAGTGCAGCCCATGAAGGAGCCCCACAGGCAGTAGAGCCTGAACAGTCTGCAGTGCGTGCTTCTCCTGCAGGCAACAGGAACACTCCAGGGAGGGATGACCAGCAGTGACAGACTGCCACTGTGTTGCCATGGCATTGCTGGCACCTGTGGTGCTGCAGTGTTCCCAGTTGAGGGGACTGGTTGCTGGTCTCTCTGTGGGTGCTCACGTCTACATGCTACGGCAGAACAGTTGAAGTCTGCTGCTCCAGCTAATTGGGTTCACTGTTGTTGTGCCTCCTATGCCATTTCCACAGCTGCGGATCCTCAGTTGCGGATTTTCAGCATGTGCACAATTTCTGCAGCTGCTGAATTTCCGCACCTCCAAGCTTTTTTTGGAATTCCGCACCTGCGCAAGTTTTCTATGAGAATACCGCGCAACTGCGTTTCCATAGTGCTGCAGGCCTTTTTCCCTCAGCTGCGGGATTTTTGGCTTTCTTTGTGACTCCTGCCCCCCCATCTCTGCAAGAACATAGACAGGATAGAGGAAGTCCAGAGGAGGGCAACTAAAATGGTGCAGGGTCTGTACCAGAAGCCTTACGAAGAGAGACTAAAGGAGCTTAATATGTATACTCTCGAGGAAAGGAGGGAGAGGTGGCACATGATAGAAACTTTCAAGTACCTCAAGGGAATCAACAAAGTCCAGGAGGTTAGCATCTTTAAGAAAAAGATGTGCAAGAACAAGGGGGCACAATTTAAAGATGGGGGGGAATGGTTCAGGGGCAATGTGAGGAAGTATGTTTTCATAGAAAGGGTGGTAGACACATGGAACGGTCTTCCTGAGTAGGTCATGGGGTCAAAAACAGTGAGGGAATTTAAGAATGCGTGGGACAGACATAAGGAAATTCTAGAGAGGGGTAGGAGGAAGTAGGTTGTTGGGTTAACTAGGGTCTGCAACTGCTCTCCAACATTATACAAATATGCAATGACAAAGCCAGGGTTCTAGGACTACAGATGCCTGGTATTTGTAGAGATATATTTAGTGAGACATTTACAAGATGTACAATATTCTGCTAGTTTTCACAGCAGGTTACTGTCCAGAATGAGCATTTCAAAATCCACATCTCCTGTGATTTTATTTTATATTACTATTTATGCCCACTTCTATCCTCTAGTGCAGCCTTCTTTCAGGATACGTCATGGCTAGCGAACCCCCGTCACCACTGGTCGCAACTGCTTACCTCCATGCAACCGTTGCTCTACCTCTCTGGTGGGAACGAGAGAGGGGGAAACCCCTGAAACAACTGTTGCAGCAGGCAGTGTGGTGGGAGGTGGTGCAAGGTCTAGACTGTCATCCGTTGCTGCTTGAGCCATTTCTTCCATGCCCTGGGAGATCAGTGTATAATAGACACAGTGCAGGAGTGTGCACATTGGTACGCTGATTGCAAACCCAGCAGATGTCCCCCCATCGTATCTCTGCTGTGCTTCCACCTAGGGTCACTCAGGTGACAGTACTGCAGCAGACAGTGACCCCCCCACCAAGAGGAGAAAAGTGTCCTGTAGGATGTTCAGTTCTCCTTCCTCAGCCAGCCCCTAATGACCCTGGCCCGTTCCAGAATTCGGGTCACCAGCATCACAACTGGAAGCCCTACTGCTGTGCCAACAGGCTGATCCCTTTTGTGATTTTGTGAGAAAAACATTTGCTTCAGCAAATCACAGAAAATTTATTTTTTAGACTATGATACCAATAGAAATTGTATTTCTTTATGTAGTTTTACTAGGACCAGCAACCCCTCGATTGCCCCGGTTCCCCCTCAAGTGCTCAAAGAGCACATCACAACACTTAAAGAGCCAGCATAGTTATACGTTTTTGTGCCATTTTGCCCTCAGAGTACTGTATTTACTTAATGATTTGTAAAATTAAAGTCCTTGTAATTGTGATGGTAGTGTTAAACCAGCACTGAGTGTCCTCTCACTAGAAACAGCTTTGGGATGGACATCACTTGCACAGCTTTAAAGTTATCGAAGTGATGCAGTGGGGGCTAGCTTTCCTGTCACTTTAATTGGGCAGAACCAATGAAATAAAGTAATTACATTGTTAGACCAGATCACATTACTTTTAAATACTGTGCCCTAAAACATGTATTGTGTTTATTTCGTGTGCACTTTATTTTAATTCATTTTTTCCATATGCATTTATCCTCTTGCGACTGGAGGACAGCTCCTGAGCCCAGTCCCTGGGCCCCCGCATCGGCTACCATGGCCACCTCAGCTACCTACCTCAATTGAGTGGTTTCTCCATGCACTTCCCCCTCATGGCAAGGATGAGATGGGAGGCCTGTCCCTCCCCCCATCAACATATTTTAAGCGGACCCAGTTCAGTGGCAAAGCGGCAGTGCAGGTGTGGGTACAACTGTGCTGGGCTTCATTAAGTCCCTCAGATGCTGTTTCCACCATTTTCTTCCCACCAGACTACAGAGCACTGTGCACGTGCATGGATACATACCTGCCAGCTGAGAGCAATATCCCAGATGCTGGATCCCCTCCCTCGATGATAAACATTACTTAATCATAAAAAGTGGAAGTCAATTAAAAAGATGGTATTTAGTAGAAAGATGAATCAAAGCATCTAAAATTTAAACCCTCAGAAACAAAGAGAAAGATAAATGATGCAGCAATTTGAATTTGAAAGTGTTCCAAGATAAGGTATGTCACAGCCAAGAAAGCAAGTGGGTTGCTGGAAATGGCAAAGTTAATATAAATGCTTTTTTTATAAGCCACCAAGGTCAGACATGTTTAAACAGAGTAGAAAGGCGGTAAAAGTTATAAAGATAGCAAGTACTTTAAATGTAACTTAAAAGGCACTGAGAGATAATGCAACATATTAAAACGTTTTTGAAAAGTAATTTGAAGTAAAAAATAGTGAAAATGTTAAGAAAATGAAATCATGTCAGTATGTGATGCAGTATAAAAATTAAACAATGCTTTCTGAGTGAAGCACAACAACAGATAAATTGTAGTTGAAGTAGGGATAAAAGTTTCGAGGTTCAAGTGCTGATGTTAAGGTGAAGCATTTAAAGGCACAGTAACATGATATGTAATTAGAATTGATTTAGGGCAAAAATGAGTAAAGTGTACAGAAATGCACTTGACTGAGGCAAGGAGAAAAATCTGAAGTAAAATATGTAATAACTGCATAACAGTAACTGGAATAAGGAACTTAGTAAGAGAATGTTAATATATTGAGATTATAATAACAAGCATTTGTCAATGCCGAATATTGTCTCGCTGGCATTGGCATTGGTAGTGCTGGAGTTAGAGATGCATAATAGGAATGGCAGTGAAGTATTGAAGTGGCGCCAACCCCACCCCCACCCTGTAGAGACTGACAGGCATTGGGGTGTGCCTTTGGGCCATCGGCTATAATGCTCATGCCATTGTACCTCACCCTACCCTGTAGACACTGACAAGTGTCGTGGTGTCCTTTGGGGTCTTTGGGCATTATACTTACCCCATTCCATAAGGAAACACACTGAGGTGGGTACAGTATAGGAGAATGGGGTGAACTTTGTGTCCGAACAGTGCAAGGCACACCATGAAGCCTGTCACTGGCTGCAGGGTGGGGTGGGGGTGTAATGGCATGAGCATTACAGCCGATGATCCCAAGTCACAGCCCTGATGCCCGTCAGTCTCTAGAGGGTGGGGTGCTGCAGTTGGAAACCCTAACACCATAGGCATGTGGTGGTATTTTCACTCCAAATTTTCAACATGGGCTTTTTGTGAGCCCACCTCATGAAAAGCGGCACAATCAGTTAGTTAGCTGAAAAGTGATTTTGCACAGCGACCATGCCATTGTGCGCCACAGGTGCAGAAACACATTTTGGGCAGGATGTGAAAAATGACAGCTGTACTGTTCATAAGGAGGTGTGAAAAATGCCAGTGTTGAAAATCTGGAATGGAAATATTGCACATTTGCGAAGTTACAAGGGTGTGTGAAAACTGCGCAATGCACGCTTTTAACACAGTCATTTTATGGACTTTTGGCACCAAATTTTCAACATAGGCATTTTAGGACCTCTGCTCATGAACAGTGTCACTGTCATTTCCTCAAACTGTCCCATAAACTGATTTCACACAGCAACCGTGCCATTCTGCGCCAGGCATGTGAAAACACATTTCGGCTAGGATATGTAAAATGACAGCTGTTCTGCTCATCAGGAGGTGTGGAAAAATGCCAATTTTGAAAATATGGAGTGAAAATATTACAAATTCATGAAGTTACGAGTGTGCATGGAAACAGCACAACGCATGCTCGAAAAACAGCCATTTTTTTTTCACCAAATTTGCAACATAGGCTTTTCGAGAGCCCTCTTCATGAACAGTGGCACTGTTGTTTTGTTACTCAGTCCCAAAAGGTGATTCCGTGCAGTGACCACAACATCACCTTTTGGACCAACAACCCATGACAGTGACTGAATTCATGAGGAGGGGTCCCAAAACCCCATGTTGAAAATTTGGTGCAAAAATTCCAAAAAATGCCTGAGATATGCACCAAAGTAAAAAAAAAAAAAAAAAACTATTTATGCCATTATACAGCTTACCGGCATTTCTTCAGTTCGCGGTCAGCTTTGAGGAGTGCATACGTGTTCCCAGTGCACCGAAAATCATCGCGCCAGACTCCGGAGGTAAGTAAGGGGTGAGGGGGTGTGGGGAGGCAGGGTGCGCAGAGGGTGGTCACGGGTTGAGGGAAGGGGCAGGGAGATGGCGAGGGACCGTTTTTTTTCACAGGGTTAAAAGAAAAAAAAAAAACATAGCGAGATGCTTTTTATTTTTCTGGGGATTTGGCACACTGGGGTGGGCTCCTAGCATGCCACCTAAGTGTTTTTTTTGGGGGGAGGATGCTGTAGCCTATGGGAGATTGGGCACCCCTATTGGCACACAACAAAAGCGGGGGGGCAAGAGCCGAGGGGGACTGGGCACCCCCCTCAGCACATAACAAATGGGTTGGTGCATTATGCTGATGGGGAGTGGGCTCCCCCATCAGCACATACATTGGGGCATTGCATGCCGACAGGAGGATTGGACACCCCCGAAGTCGGCATTATGGCAGGCAGCGTGCCACCATGTTAAATTGTTTTTCCCACCAGGGAAAGCACATTGGGAGGTCCGCTGCGTATGATGAGCTTTGCTCGCATTGCAGTGGACCTTTCCTTAGATGTGCTCACCACATTATGTATGCATGGTGTGGCACTGGCATGCAGGCTTATTGGGGAATGAGGGACACACCTACTGATGCATGCCCTGCATTCGTCCAACAGTGACCGCACTCCAAATCTCGTTGATACCATGTTATTGCAAGATGCACAAGCCAACATATGCATATGGGAGGTCCACTGCATATGATGAGCTTTGCTTGGATTGCAGTGGACCTTTCCTTAGATGTGCTCACCACATTATGTATCCAAGATGTGGCGCTGGCATGCAGGCTTATTGGGGAATGAGGGACGCACCTACTGATGCATACCCTGCATTCGCCCAACAGTGACTACGCCTCCAAATCTGCTACTACCACAATATGTTGGCTACGCATGCATGAGCCAACATAAAAATGTATGTCTCTGTGCAGATTTAATGAAAAATCTGAAAACAAACAGAAGGATAGTACAGGAGGAAATGGAGTAAGAAATGAAGTAAGTGTACCAGTCAGATAGATGATATGAAATAACATAATGAAAAAATGTTTTTATATGATACTAAAAAATGACATATTTATAGAAATTATCCAGAAATCCTTTGAAAAGGCAAAATAAGATGTGCAAAATATTAGGGGTGGTTATTTGAAAAAGAATAAACAAATGAAAATGGAACATTTTGAGTTCTTGAGTATTGTTTAAAGCACCCCACAACCAAGCAACATAAAATGACCCCTGGTGACCCAAATCCGTTCCCCAGCCTGGGTCTCCGGCATGGGAAGAGGTTAGGCATTAGGTGCCTCAGCCTCTTGGACCACTGGGCTGACTATTACAATTCATTTTAATGTTATTTTGTGTTACACGTTCTTTAAAGATGAGTGGGACTACATACACTGCAAAGGTACTGATTGAAAAAGCTGAGCCTTGCATTATGCAGTGTGAACGGAGTGCACTGAACTAATCCAAAATAATCACATTGCTTGTCTGTGTAAATAAGTTAAAAAAAGAAGCAAACATTGATGGTTTAAGAAGTGATACACATCACAAAACAGAGTCAGTATGAGAATGACCATTAAGAAATCTTCAATAGCAAGCAGACTCAGTTCAGCACACTCTATTCACACTGCGTAATGCAAAGTGCGGCCTTTTCCAATCAGTGCCTTTGCAGTGCGTGTTATGCTGCTCGTCTTGAAAGAAAATTTAACAGCAATTACAAATGAATATTAGAGAATATGAGAGAATCATATTATTTTTATTGTTTTGTACTGCAGCACTGTGGAGAATAGAAAGAAAGTCACTTCTTCACACTGTCACCTGCAATGCCCATGGATTAGAGAGAGGTAGGCATGCACTATGGAAAGAAACAGTATTTGTGATTTGCGGTCGGTGGGTTAATTTGATCGACTCAGCTGAGTCAGTGGACTGAGGACAGACTAAGGATATGTTTTATTTTAAACTGCCATCACTGATTGCTGTATGCCTTTCAAATTGTATCCCACATCATGTAGCTCACCTGCTAGTACAGGATCAGGACGAGTAAATTGGAGCAGGAGTCTTTTCTTTTAAAAATGTAATTTGTTTTTTATGTCTTGGTTTATGATTGCAGTCCTACTTCCTGACCATCCCTTGCATCTCTTCCTGTCTGTCTGCCTTGAGTTACTGTACTATCTATGCTGTGACAGCTTAGCATAATTTTTATTATAACTGCTATTCCACATTAAAACAGGTACTGCGATATGCATTGTGTTTCATAGAGAAAAACATAACATAGCTAATCAGTTTTGTCATAATGTCCCTGTGTGCTAAACAAAAAATAAAAGACAGAATGCTGGACCAGCCTGCTAAAATAATATACTAGTTACCTGCAGTTGTGATGTACTCTTAAAAGTGCTAATATTTTTTATTTTGTTGTAATAGTTGTCTCGATTATTGTCTACTTTCAACTGCTTTCAGTTGTAAAAAAGTACACGCTGACACCTTGCCTTGATTTCTGGTGGACTGTTTCTTTTTTGTATATATGTGTGTGTGTGTGTGTGTGTTCTTAAAAAAAAAAAAAAACAGACCCTTCATCAATCTGTCGGTTTGCAAGCAGCCAGTTTCATTTATAAAGTGAAATGTGCCATTGCCCTGTCATGACAGTACTCACAAAAAGTACTCAAACAGGCACAGTTGCAAAAGACACAGCCTATTAATGTCTTTTATGACTATTCGTGTTAGAGCAATTTTTGTGAGTACTGTTACTACACGGCACAATGACTTTATAAATGAAACTGGGAGCTACAGATAACAGTGATTTGAGAAGTAGAATCTGTCCCATTTCTGTGACACAAACAAAATCTATTTTGTCTCCTTTTTTCATCTCTAGGTAAAAAAAATAAGCGTCTGTCACCTTTTCAGACAAGTTTCTATTACAGCCTAAAATAACACATTTCGGCATTTTGAAAGGGAAATAAAATCGAACAACTCTGTGAGGGTAAAACCCCCCAAAACAAAACAAAAAAACACCCACACACAAAACAATGGAAAGGTTCCTGAAGTATAGATATTCACTAGCATAAATAAGTTAAGCCAGAATTTATTTTGAAAACCAGTAAACAAAGACAACAGCATGGTAAACTCTAATGGAGACTTTTTTGAAAGATGAAGAGCACCGAAAACTGCTCTGAATACAACAGCAGCCAACAGAGAGTAGCATTGTCCCCCTGCCCCGGCATAACTCCCAGTTTGCTCGTGGCTGAAGGCGACTCTTACCATAAGGGAATGCATTTTTTTTAAAGTAAAAAATACATTCATTAGCTACTATTTCTGGTGAAAAGCATCCCTTCATTACCTTAAGGCTGTAAGGAAATCAGAAACACCAGTAACATTCTTTTAAGGCTTTTCCAACATACTAGCTCTTTTACTGTGTGTATTAGGGACATGGGCAGCAATCATGTCTAAGACTTTGCATAGCTCCCCACAGAAGTGTGAGGCTTATGTTGGGGCCCCATGGCCCAGCTTGGACTGCTGTTGTCTCTGTGCTGTTCCCTCTGGCCCCCAGGGACTGGACTTTGCTGCAGGGAGAGAGGCAGGAAGTAGTTGGAGAGATATTTCTTTGTTCCTTCTGCAACATGCTATGGAGTAACTCCAACTGCTCATCAAAGGTGGGTGGCTGCTGCAGCTGGATTATCTCACTGTCTGATGCCCTGCCACAACCAGACACTACTGCTCAGCCATGCAACACAAATGGGGGACCAGAAACATTGGAGAAGGACAGGAGCCGTTCTGAAAAACAATTCTAGGGCTTGTGCCCCATATTTCATGGCTGCCATCACATTGGTAACCCCTGACCTTGTCAGTCATCTACTCAGGGGAGCTGGATATCGGGGAACCTGCAAAGGCCTCTTGGATGCAGGAGGACAGCTGGATACTGACATCCTTTTGGTGAGCAAATGAACTGTCATGGTGTGGACCTTCTGGCATGCCTAGATATGATTCATAGCCCACGGAACCAATGGAAACTGGAGACTAGTCTGTGAAGAAGCAGAGGCTGTGCTGACCCAAGGGCTGGGTGGGAGAACCATGCTCTGTGGTGCTGGATCGGTGATGCTGGGAGGGCTAACAACCCCCCGAAGTATTCAAAATAATTCAATTCAGTGCACTCTATTCCAGGAAAATACAATGTAAGCATCCAGGCTCAAATGAGCTCTTTGAGAGTCCAGTACAAAAGCTCCACTGTTTGCTGCCAAAGAAAACAAACTCTGGCCTGAGCCACTACAGCTGCTAATACAGTGCTTGCTACAGTAAAGTTGATCGGTACCGCACTACCGTGCAAATTGCATGGTAGCGGTATACATGCTGTTCAATGGGTACCACAATTGTGCAATGCTCGGTATACCACACTAACGATCAACTTTACTGTAGCAAGCGCTGTACCGACTATACTGTATACCACTTCTCTTGAGTACAGTCAGCTATCACTGCAGCAGGCATTGCACTTGTTACTGTACAACCTAAACGGAAGACTGTCCCTACAACAGTGCACCACACAGTTAAACATACAAGGCAGTGAGAAAGGCACACAAAACACCAGCCTGGAGGTGCTTGTGTCTGTCACACAGCAGACAAGTACACAGACCATCCATGCCAGAAAATGGAACTGATACGCAGGAGCCGCTGGAGGGTTTCTCAAGGCCCATCGTTGACACAGGATGTGTTCCAGGTCATGAATGCTTTATCTGTATGTACCCTGAACTGAGACAGTTTCAGCAGGGTGGGTAAGGCTCAGCATGGACAGCTGCATGAAATACAGGACACATGCAGTGACATCACAGCCCACAGGCATGACATGTAGTAAGGGTTCCACAACCTGTGTGAGACCTCGGACAATGGCATGACCATAATTATCACTGCTCTACAGCAGGATGGTGTTTCCCATTAATATCCAGTACATGGCAGCCAACCCCCAAATCCCCCATATGTGATACAGCAGAAATACAACACCATCAAGCACTCCAGCATAACCTACACGACAGCCAATCTACAGCGGTGCACAACCAACTGTAACAGATGATGACCTAATGCCAAGCACATTCAGTGGCATGTACACAGCCCAGTCACATGGCGAGGGCAGGGGCAATGCCAGTGGTAGGCTCATCCCACCCTAAAACCCACTCAAAAGTCATTCTAGACACCAAAGCCAAACACACATGACCCGATACCTCATCCAGATACGGCACATGCTTTAATGCTGAGGAATTGCCATACACCATCATATGCATGTGGACATCACTTCATGGGTTCCATGCTCACTCGCAGTGGGGGGATGGGAGGCTGGCAGCATGGGGCAAGCTTGGGGGAAAGAGATTAACTGAGTCACTGCACGCAGCTCAGCCCCCTCACCATCAGATAAGGCCATTCAATACAAACAAAATTATTAATAAAAAACAGCACACTTACCTCACTGCTCCTCTTATGATAAAGCCAGGCTGATTATTAATTCATATTGTTTTGTTGGCACTGACTGTCTAACTCACTCAGTTCCAGCCAAGTCCCAGCTCCTGACTTGTGAGAAAGAATCCCTTACAGGCTCATATGGCATGACTAGTTGGCTGTTCCCCGCTTGCACTCCGCATAGTACCAGTCGCACCTCCAGTCACACAGGTATAGCTAGCTGCTTGCTGGGTTAGAGGATTTCTGCAGGACATTCCCCAGATTGCAGATCTATCTTTCACATGAATGGAAAGTAATAACTTCAAGACGAGGACAGTTATCACTGCCAGGTTATTAAGTTACTAATCCTTCATGGAGAAGACATTTAAACATGCACTACTGCTTTGCCACATTAAATAAGTTAATTAAATAAATAGGTCCACCATACTGCTCTATCCTGAAAAAATACATAGTAAAAGCTGGACCCTGCTGAAAAAGAGAAATTGCCTCTTACTTGGGCTATCCTGGGTAAATGCGTTATAAAAATGGGTAAAACGAGGATCCCACTGAAAAAAAAAAATCTTGCATCCCCGCTGTACTATCCTGGGTAAATACAGTGTAAAAACCAAGTTAAACAGAACCTCACTGCAGACAAGATATCACAACTCATCTGGGCTATCCTGAGTAAATATTTTGTAACACAGTAAAAGCAGAACCCTACAGCAGAAGCCCACTGAAAAGCAGATGTTGTATGTAAACTGATCTGTCCTGGGAAAATACATTGTAAAAGCATCCAGAGCACCCATTGTGTAGCTGTCTGGTATATTCCTGGTGGTCTAGTGGTCCCCTTATAAGGGCATCTGACCTCCTCCTGACTCACCCTCTCGGGCACCCCCCCAGCCCTGGTCACATAATGCAGACTGCAGCAATAGTGATGCCAGGCACAGCCCTCTGCTCATCATCTCAACTGGTTTCAATCTGACAGTCTCTGGGTAATCACAAGTATTGCACAAACACCTGTGTTTACTATACTCATGATCACTCCCTGGCAACCAGATGGTGACCTGCCAAGGTGGTGAGCAGAGGGCTGTGTAGGTCACAGTTACTTTTGTCTGCTTAGGTGACCTGAGGGGGGGGGTTGTGGGGAGGAGGGTCTTGAGCAGGCAGGTTGACAGAGGATCAAATGCCTTATGGGGAGTGGGGGAGACCACTAGACTACCAGGAATATTTAAGATAGCTACAGGATGGTCAACAGGCGGTGCAGGAACCACTACAGTACCAGGAATATTCAAGAAAGCTACAGAACAGGTGATCAGGGGCAGAAGACCACTAGACTACCAGGAATATTCAAGACAGCTACAGGATAGTCAGTCAGGGGGTACAGGAATCACTACTCCATCAGAAATATTTGAGACAGCTATAGGACAAGTGAATAGGGGTGGGGGACCATTAGACCACAAGGAAAATGTAAGACAGCTACAGAATGGGGGGGGAGGGCCATGCACACAATGGCTTATGGGGGTAAGAAAGGCCTGCTTATAGCCTCAAGATACTGTTGTTCTAACTTGTAACAGCATGAAAGCAAACATGTTTGGCACTGATTTATGCTTGCTTATTTAGACAGCAAAACATACATAGCATTACCATGTCAGCCAAATGCCTCATTTAATACAAACAGAACAATACCACACAAGTAGATAGATAGGAGACAATAAGACAAGTCAAGGCACAGCAGTGCATTCAGTTCCAGGGTCCATGCTATCACAAGTGCATAATTAGGCACCGCCATAGGGCAGGTATCAGCTAAGTGTAATCCCAGTCATAGTTACTGTCTTACTGTTTACATGTTTGATTATTGTACCAAATAGTGGAGAGACTTGCTTACAGTACCTTACAAGTCACAGAGGAAAGATAGCCATTAGACACAGGCACCAATATAACTGTCATTTTATTATCAATCAAACAGTATTTCCAAATAAACTCCTTACGAATGCAAATAAGGTGTAACCACCCACATTTTTCACAGAATTGTCAATACAAAACCTGGACAGAGGGTTACATGATCTTTTCTTACCTTATTAGGGAAAGTAATTTTAACTTAGCAAAGAAACAGATTTACTAAAAAGTGAGACTGCATGTTTCACTCAATTGGAGGCTGATCACAATGATTGTCTGCCTGTCCCAGCCCAGTAACCCCCACTGCCGCAAGCTGAAACCTGATCTGAAATCACCTTGTGCTCCTCTGTGAGGGAATTCAGCAGAGAAGCTACAGTATAAAACAAAGCTCCCTTACAGCTGTGCTTCAAGACTGTTCAGCTGCTGATTTAAAACTGCTGCCTGGAGAACTACACAAATACATGTTTAGATAAAAATGTGTAAAAAGAGAGCTTAGGTGTTCTTTAACACTAAAACAAGCTGCCTGTGCTGTTTACACTCCACTGATTGTAATTTGTGCTGGCAGAAGAATGCTACATGTAGGAAAGGAACTCTCCCCCCCCCCCGCACAGTGATTTCAGGTAGTGGAAGGATTGTGGTGCAACTCCAAAATTGTGCTTCAGAAGGAGTCTGAAGTGTTCTTTTTCCCCAAGTGATAGCAAGATATCTGCAGGGCTCTGCCCCTGCAGCCATAAAAAGGAGAAGAGATAGCAAACAAAGAGAAGCAATAGCAATGACTGGGTGGTACTAGTTACAGCATTTGCATTTCTTTCTGAAAAAACCCTTTTGAAAGACCCCCACCAAGACTATAAGGATCCTAGACTTTTGGTGAGAGAATAGTCTGAGCAAGCCCTTGGAAGATGGTTGCTGGGTATTTGTCTTGGGCATTGGCTGAGACTATGCAAAGAAATAATAAACAAGCATTTGTCAATGACGAATGCTGTCTCGCTGGCATTGGCATTGGCAGTGCCGGAGTTAGAGAAGCATAATAGGAATGGCAGTGAAGTATTGAAGTGACACCAACCCCACCCCCACCCTGTAGACAGCGACAGGCATTGGGGTGTGCCTTTGGGTCATCAGCTATAACGCTCATGCCATTGTACCTCACCCTACCCTGTAGACACTGACAAGTATCGGGATGTGCTTTGGGGTCTTTGGGCATTATACTTATCCCATTCCATAAGGAAATACGCTGATGTGGGTGCACTATAGGAGCATGGGGTGAACTTTGTGGCCAAACAGTGCAAGGCACACCACGATGCCTGTCAGTGGCTGCAGGGTGGGGGTGGGGGGTGGAATGGCATGAGCATTACATCCGATAATCCCAAGTCACACCCCTGATGCCTATCAGTCTGTACCGGGTGGGGTGTTACAGTTGGAAACCCTAACACCGTAGGCGTGTGGTGGTAGTTTCACTTCACATTTTCAACATGGGCTGCTTGTCAGGCCACCTCATGAAAAGCGGCACAATCACTTTGTTAGCTGAAAGGTGGTTTTGCACAGTGACTGTGCCATTTGGTGACAGAGGGATGAAAACACATTTTTGGGCAGGATGTGGAGAATGGCAACTTTGTTCAAGAGGAGGCGTTAAAAAATGGCAACGTTGAAAATCTGGAGTGACAATATGAAATATTGGTGAATCAGTGAGCATGCATACAAACTGCGCAACACATGTCCGTAACCCAATTATTTTTGGGAGTTTGTTAGCCACATTTGTAACATAGGCATTTTGGGACCTCCCCTTATGAACAGTGGCGCTGCGATTCTGTTAATCTGTCCCAAAAGTTGATTTCACACAGTGATCACACCACTGTGCGCCACAGGTGTGGGAACACATTTTGAGCAGGATGTGAAAAATGAGAGCTGTACTGTTCATAAGGAGGTGTGAAAAAATGCCAGTGTTGAAAATCTGGCATGGAAATATTGCAAATTTGCGAAGATATAAGATGCGTGGAAACTGCATAGCGCCACGCTATGCTTACTAGTCATTTTATGGTCTTGGTACCAAATTTTCAACATAGGCATTTTAGCACCTCTGCTCATGAACAGTGTCACAGTAATTTCCTCAAACTGTCCTAAAAAGTGATTTCACACAGCGACCGCGCTATTCAGTGCTGGACGTGCGAAAACACATTTTGACCAGGATATGTAAAATGACAGCTGTACTGTTCATCAGGAGGTGTGGAAAAATGCCAATTTTGAAAATCTGGAGTGAAAATATTACAAATTCACGAAGTTACTAGCATGTGTGGAAACAGCGCAACACACGCTTGTAAAACAGCCATTTTTTTTATTTTTCCCACCAAATGTGCAACATTGGCTTTTTGAGAGCCCCGCTCATGAACAGTGGTGCTGTCATTTCATTAATTTGTCCTAAAAGGTGATTCTGCACAGTGACCATGAAATTACCTTTTGGGGCCGATTAACGCCATGACAGTGCCAGAATTCATGAGGAGGGGTCCCAAAAACCCCATGTTGAAAATTTGGTGCCAAAATTCCAAAACATGCCTGAGATATGCATCAAAGTTGAAAAAACCCTATTTATTCCATTATACAGCTTACCGGCATTTCCTCAGTTCGCGGTTGGCTTTGAAGAGTGCAGACATGTTCCTGGTCCACCAAAGACCGTTGCGCGTACTCCGGAGGTAAGTATGGGGTGAGGGTGGGGAGGCAGAGTACACAGTGGATGGGGCGAGGGTTATGGGAGGGGCAGGATATACTGCGGGACCGTTTTCTTTTACAGGTTAAAAAATAAATAAATAAAAATCGGGGACGATTTTTCTTTTGAAGGGCTTTGGCACACTGGGGTGGGCTCAGCATATCACCTAAGTGTTTTCTGGGGGTGCGTATGCATGATGGGGGATTAGGCACCCCCATTGGCCACACAGCGAAAGTGGGGGAGTGGCAAGAGCCGAGGGGGATTGGGCACCCCCCTCGGCACATAACAAATGGGGGATTGCGCCGGCACACAGGCTGATAGGGGAATGAGGGACGCACCTACTGATGCGTGCCCTGCATTCACCCAACAGTGACCGCGCCTCCAAATCTGCACTACCGCAAGATTATAAATAACATTTGAATTATGGCAGCACGTCCCAGATCTGTTCTGTAATTATAAAAATAGAGTACTCATATTGTGTTATTTGAACCCTGGCACTGGCAGTAGTGCTGGTTCTGATACTGGTTCTGGTATTGGTACTAGTGACAGAGAATGTTCGGAGACAGTCCAGTGTTAGGACTTTTGGTTTCCCACCACAATTTGCTAGCAGAACAGAGCTACTTGGTGCCACTGAATGACTGATTTTCCATGATTTATGTATTTTACTGATGGACTCTGGCATTAAATTTGTCAAGGCTTTTATTGTTCTGGTACAATCCAGACCACATGGTAGGGACTCCCAGAGACCTCTGACTACTGTTATCATCCTGTTTACTGCTAAGGCATGCATACTCCTGTTACAGGCTCACAGAAATAAGGGAGACAGTGTGTGAAGGCAGCAGGCTCACCTTCTTTCCGGACATCATGGCTCAAATGCAACACCACAAAAAAGATCTTCAAGCCGTGAGGAAAATGTTGATAGCCCAAGGCATTGGGGCACCAATGCTATTTCCAGCTACGTTGTAAATTCAAGTGAACAGCAAAAAAAACAACAACAATTTTTTATGGCTCCAGCTTCAGCCTCTGCTTTTTCTGGGAAACTTCTATCCAGGGACATTGGGAGGGGCCAGAGAATGCCGAGGATACCTGACGTTTTTGTTTACCATGGACTTTGGACTTGATGGTGGTCTGTAAGCACTGCAATTTAATGCTGTGATATATCTGAATGGCATATAATGCACATATTGAAAGATGAGTGACATTATTAGAATGGGCTGTAGGGTGGGGGGCATGAGAAGTACAATACCCTGTTGGCCTGTGTATGCTTTCTGATAGTTTCCAGATAATCTCCGATCTATGTCTTGGAGAGTTTGCCATTTTAAGTTTAAGGTGCAATGTTAGCACCACTCAGTTTGTGAACATGTGAACAGTTCAAGTGTTCTGCGTAATGGCTGTGTCCCCTGCTAGGCATCAGTGTTCTGCTGAGATAGTGGAGCGGGTATTATAACTTAACTGAGCCCAAGCAATCTCACAATATTTTGGTCTGACCTCTGAGACAGCCAGCCCTACAGCAATTTTATAGTTTTGAGAGGACTGAGAATCACCGGTGAATAGACTTTTGAGCCATAATGTGGGTGAGAGCAGAATTTATCTATGGCCTTATCCTGCTGAACATTACTGCTAAAATGACTGTTGTGTAGTTTCATGAATCTAACTGAAAGCACAGTGGTGTAACTATTTTGATATTGCAGATGATCTCCTGACCATATATTCTAGGTGGACTATGTAGTACTCTATGTATGTTGTACAATGTACCTTGCATTTCATATACTTCATAAATAAAAAATAGAAAAAAAAAGAAAATGAAAGAAATGGGCATAAACTTCTTATGACTGGTACACCTGTGCAGTACCCCCAGATGGAAAGTGGCTTTCTGCATTACTCATATCATCCTTAACCTTCCTGTCAGAGTACCAGGAGCCTTGGTGCTGCCAAGGCCATGGATACAGTGGCATGCTCCCAGGCAGGATAGGCACTACCCCTGGAAAAAGCTGTGCCAGCACTTGCCTTACTGTGCCCACGTAGGACAACATTATGGATATAAGGTTAGACTATGATAGACTCCTAATTAGTTGGTTCTGCCATGTGTGTCTCCTTCCAGCAACATTGCTGATAGCCTTACTGGTCCAAAGAAGAGGCTTCCTTACCTGGGCTCATCCCAGGAACGTACTGAACCCAACTCTTGCCAGGCCCCATCCTCCTGATGACCTATTCATTTGACTACACTGCCACACGTATACACATTTTTACCTAGGCTTTTCTTTCACACATGCAGAGCATCCTTAACAAGATTTACTTACAAATGTGCTCTCTTGCAAGTTGTGCTTTCTTTCAAGCATACTTCATGGTGGGCGTGGATCCTCATGGATCCTGGTGGCCTCCCTTGAGTGTGACCCACCCCAACTCCCTGTTGTGCCATACTGGTCATGATCTTCTGGTTCTTGAGGCAGGGGCCCAGGATGCCATATATTCTCCACAGCTCCCAAGATGTTCCTCCTTCTGCTCTGGAGAATTCACTGGAGAGGACCAGTGCCACCTGGACCCAGGAACTCTGCCACCATCCCTGGGCTCGCAGGCCTCCTTGGCTTAGTTGCAGCTAGAGACACTAAGCTCTTTCTCTGTAGTTCTTTCTCCGACCTTGATCTGTTGCTGGCTGTCTGTTTGCCTTCCCCCTTATACTCCATAGGGGGAAGGGCAAGACCATAGATATTCATACTGGCTTGTCTTACTTCTAGCTGAGTTGGGCCAATCACAGCACAAACTCCCAGATATCCTGTATCCAAGCAGATCCCCACAGGACAACTCTCAGGATCAGGTTTAACCCTTCAAGTGTCCTCTAGTGACTAACTTTGAGCTGAGTGAAGAGATAGTTAGTTATATTTGTAACTAACCTAACTAACTAACTGACTGACTGACTAACTAAGAATTATGGGTGATTAAAAAAAAAACACTATGAAAAACAAGTAAATCCCAAAAACTATGAACTGTGCATTCCCAGGGACATATTTCCCCCTCAATTTTTTATATCACCGTTGACATTCAAATTTTTTATCAACTGAATATTTGGGGATGGGCTTCATAACCATCCTCCCTCATAACCACAAAAGTGGCAACTTTCAGACCTGCCCAATGAGACCTCTGCTTGCATGCTACTGATCCAGCCTTGTGCCTGATGGGTCTGCTGCTTCACATAGGGCCCACATGGTGTGGGTGTTATGATGGATACCCTTGCCTTATGGGCTCTCACACCACTGACCCAAGCTGGCAGGGTGACATTGTAAAAAGGTGACAGTGTGGCCAGTCAGGGTTGGATTGCATATGGAGAGAGCCCAGGGGCTCCTGGACACCTTTGTAGCACAAATCGCCTGCTGAGTAACAGACCTCCCAGAGCTGCCTGTGGTGATTGACTGCTTGGCTGACAAATTGGAGCTGAAGATTTCCCAATGAACAGCAGGGGCTGTTCTAGAGTTCAGCCAGATCTGCATGATATCTCAAGGGAAGCAGGTCTGCTGGGTGTACTGTTGAAAGAGACAGAGTGAACTTTTGCCCTGCAGACAGGCCATGTGTTTGCCAGAGATGCAGTCAAAGTGAGAAGTAGAACTCCTGCTACTGAAATGAGGTAATTTTGTGCTGTGTGCTACATGAAAACAAAGCTGAAGGCTGCAGCAGTTAAAATACATTTTTGCTGTGTTGTAGCCAGAGACTGTGACGGAAAGTGCCTGATCAGTTCCACCTGCAGTACTGGTGACTGCCACCACATGGGACTGGATGCATGGTGTGCTGCATGGGGTATATTAACTTGGGGAGACACAGGAAGAGCTGTGCTGTAAAGCAGAGAGTTGCATCACCTGCTGAAGTCAAGAGAGGCCTGACCTGCACTGGATAGACAGCCAGGTCCCTCAGTGACACCAACCACCATCACAAATGGAAGACGGCTACAAAGAGAGTGAAACAAGCAAGAGAGGGACTTGCTGCGAACTGCACCATTACTCCTGCCCTGGAAGGTAGATGCTCTGGCCTGGGGACCTTGAGTAAACTCAGGACTTGCTCTGAACCAGAAACATGTATCACAGTTGGGATGTATTTAACGGACTAGGCACTCCAGCTGGGAGTTACAGATAGCTCAGGTGTGGTGTACAAGCATTTGGCTTTGGGGATTCAATTCTACAGAACACTGCTAATCATTTTTTAGGTTCACTACCACCAACCAATCATGTGCAACATCATCTGGCCTAAACCATTTCCACAGCTGGGTAACCAGGGAAGCATAGAGATCTCCCTAGGTAGAACTAAGGGTATTGCACTGGTACCAGTGGGGAAGGGGTAGTGCCCCCAGTAAAGGAGGGCTGTCTTGAGTCCTGTACTGAAAATGTGTGATTTGGGGGTGTTGGCTGGTTTTAGCTGGGCCTAGAAAGGCAGATAAACAGATCCCAGGAAGAATATTTTGGCTCTGCCTTGGATGGCACTAAACAGCCAACTGTAGTAGAGTAGGCTGGGCATGGAATGGCATGGATGGTCCAGCCAAGGAATATTACATAACACTGTCTAATTACTGCTATCCCTTTTCCTTCAATTCGGGATCTAAAGCCTGAACCATAAATAAAATTCCCGGGCAAAATATTTAAAACCTTGCCTGGTAGGCAAAGTGCTTGAGCCCTGTTTGCCCGGGGTTTGCACCTGAGTGCAATATTCAAAAGGGGCTGTGGTGCACGCTAAAAGGGTGAGTATGCACACACAAAAAATAATGTATGAAGTGAGGAAAGGGAGGATCTGGGACATAAATCCCGGCGCAGTGCAATATTCAGCATGGTAGTGCTGCACAAAGGGAATAGTGCAGGCCATCTTATGCTTCACAATTACCACTGAGAAGAAGCCCGACTTACTCCCGGCAGCCCTAGTGGACAGCAGAAGTACTGCAGCCAACAACCACATTGGTGGTTTTATTTTTATTTATTTATTTCTAGGAAGTACTTTTGAGCCAAAGGCTCTTTTAAAGAAATGTCATGTCATAGTAATACATAAGCATAACAACATTTACAATGGTTACAAGTACATAAGCAGATACAAGGAGGTTCCATGCTTAGAAAAACATGACTACATCAGGTTACAGAGGATACATAATTACAACAACAGGGATTACTGTACATAAGTAAAAATATTCAGACACATAATTTATAGCAGGCTAGGTTGACAAGAAGTTTAAGTGAACAAGTTGAGAATCTGCAGGATATAGAGCAAATCAGGTAGAGAACAGAGGTTGATGTAGTCTATATGCAAGGAGGCGAGGTTGGGGGAGTACACCTGCACCATGGTGCCCATTGGTTCCTTCCCCATTCTTTGATCCCCAGCCCTGTCAAAATAAATATTTCCCTGTTGACTAGTGGTCCCTCCATTCTATGATCCCTGTACCTGTTAAAAGAGTAGGCACCCCTGGTGCCTAGTGGCCCCCCGGTCCCCAGGTCCCTGTATCTGTTAGGAGTAAATCTTCCCTGGTGTTCAGTGATTGCCCCCCCCCCCACTTCCAATTCCTGGCCCAGTGAAAAGAAAATTATTACAGCCACACTTCCTCTGCACAGTGGATGGAGCGGGGTGCACCTAATGAGGGTACCCAACCCTAAAGTAGTAAACCAGTTCAAGAACACCAGGGCCACTCCTAGTCACAGAACATAAAAGAGGGACTTGAACCTCTCGTTGCAGCAAAACTTTACATTTAATTGAAAACTGATGACACTATTTTGGATATTATGTTAAGTATGCTAGAAGAAAATCGGACTGAAAATGAACAAGAAACAGAAGAAGCAAATTGGGACATTAAATCGCTCAGAGATATTTTATTTAAATGTAGGTTGGATTTATGTCCAAATATACAGAATAACAATATTTTGGTTTTTGAGAAAAACAACAACAAAAAAAAAAACAGTAGTGAGTCAGGTCAGGGAGTTACTTAAACAAAAAACTTGGAATATTAGGAGGAATTTGACCTTTTCAGAAATACAGGCAATGACTGAGTAGGCAGGGAATGAGAATTTAATGATTAAAGCAGTAGACAAGGGTGGGAACATAGTTTTATTGAAAAGAGAAAAGTACCAGAAAATGGTGAAGATCTGCTATTGAATGTAAATAACTATTGCAAACTTAGAAGTAATCCGACACATATGTTCAAGAAAAAGCTATTTGCCCTGTTACAAGAAGCTCAGTCAGAGCGAGTAATTAGTAATGAGGAATTTATATACCTGTACTGTGAGCATCCAATAGTACCTATTTTTTATGCTCCTTCCAAAGATTCACAATATTCTGCAGCCCCCCAGACCAATTGTCTTGGGGGTAGGTTCTTTAATTGCACATCTCTGTGAGTTCTTGGATCTTTTTTTAC
Source organism: Neoceratodus forsteri (assembly GCA_016271365.2). Lineage (NCBI taxonomy): Eukaryota > Metazoa > Chordata > Ceratodontiformes > Ceratodontidae > Neoceratodus > Neoceratodus forsteri. The sequence goes on from CM028137.1 coordinate 156,085,754, forward strand.
AGCATAGCATGAAGAAATTATCATCCTTTTTAAGGGATACTGGTGACACCATAAATAAATTTAAAATCATTAAATGGCAGGAGCAATTTCAATTGATGTGGAGGCACTTTTTACCTCCATCAGGCATGAGATGGGGGTCAGGGCTGATAAGTACTTTTTTTTTTCCTTTTTCAATTCTGTATCTAGCACCCAACCCCACTGGACTCTCTCTCCAGCATGGTCATTCAGTGATACCATCTTCTCCCATCCTTCTGAAGCCTCCAGTCTCCACTGGTCTGTGTCTCCTCTTCGCCTCATCTCCAGAGCCCCCCTCTGGATCTGAGTCCTCTGGGAGTAAGGACCGCCCCTCCACCCAGTGCTCTATCTATAGTATCTGGTGGGGATGAGTTAGAGGAGAACCAGTAGAGCTGGTAAGCCCAGAATTGAACATGGTGCCAGGGCCACTAGACCCACCTTCACCTACCAATGGGCAGGGGGACTTTCTAGTTACTTCCCCCCTCACTGGCCTGGCTGTGCAATGCACTCCAGCGCCATGCGTGAACACTCCTGTTAATGCCCACAGGAGTGCTGCCATGGCCCATCCCCATTTTGCCAGGACCCGACTGCTGATTGGCCCACAGTCACCACTAGGGGTAGCCAGATGGTGAGGCCTACACCCTCCCTCCCTCCCATGAAAAGAGAGCTGTCCTCTGGATGCTTGATCCCTTTCCTCCCCTGCCAACCCCCAATGACCCTGTCTACTTCCAAACCTGGGTCGCTGGTGTGGTGCGAGGTGTGGCATCCAGCACCTCAACCCTCAGCGCCACTAGGCCGGCTCTGATGAGTATTTTTTGAGCACAGAAAATATGGGGGATACCACATCAATAGGCTTTCTTAAAGGAGATAGGAAATGATTTTTACACAGTTAGCTGCCCTTTCATCTTCCTGTACATGCCAGCTATGTATTCTGATATGCTTTGATGATTTTTTGATCAATAAATAAACTAGCTTTGGGGCACCCTCAGATCTACATAGAGTTCCACTTTCCTCACCAGCTACTGCACTTGATTTTCATATTTCTAAGACATTCTATGACATCAGAAACTCCCATTCCATGCCGTTCATGTGAATGGCCTGGAATGAGAATTTGTGATGTCATAGAATGGTCAGGCAGTTCGAAAAGAGAGAACAGCAACTACTGAGGAGAGAGGGATTCAGGGTAGTTATAAAGGCAACAAAATTAGATTATTTAATTTAACAAAAAAGGTCAAAAACATATCAGAATACTGGGTAGCCAATAATAGAACAACTGTATGGGCATCTAGAGGTGTAGAAACTGTTTCCTATCACCTTTAAGAAAAGTCTTGAATTTATACTGACCCACAACTATTTTGAGTTTAATAATGAATTCTACATACAAAAAATGTGGGGCTGCTCTGGGAGGTTCAATGGCCCTGGCATATGCAAACCACTTCTGGGAACTTTGGGGAAAAAGAGGTATTATTCAATGAGGCAGTTAACCCTTACCTTGGAAATGTTGTTGAATGGGAGCGATGCATAGATGATTATCTGTGTATATGGACAGGGACACTGGAGTATGCTAATGAGTTTGTAAAATGGTTAAACTGCAACAATTGGAATCTGAAATTCACCACAAAGGTACACCATGAAGAGACTGATTTTTCAGATGTGACGTTTGTGGGCAATCCGATAACTGGGGAGGTCACCACCAGAAGCTTTAGAAAACACACAGCAACTAACTCACTATTACACAATAGCAGCTCACATCTGGTTAAATTAAAACATTCCATGCCATATAGTCAGCTGACCAGGATAAGCAGGAACTGCTCTAATGATTGTGATTTTACACAACAGGCCAGTGAGTTGCCTCAGAGGTTTAGGGAAAGAGGGTATTCAGATACAGTTTTGAATGAAGCTCCTTGAACAAGGAGTGTCTATGCAGCCCTGCTGAGACAAGACTCTTCTAGTTTCACGGGTGAAGAGAGAGAAGCCTTCATAACTGTAAAAACATTGTAGAGGTCATACTGGAGAGTAAATAAGAGTAAGGAATGATAAAATGTACACTAAGAAATGAATGAAGCAAAATCTAAAGAGTTTTAAACCTTTAGAAGTGTGCCTCTTGTTCAGATTATGATGAGATAATAGTACTAGGAAGAAAAAGTTGATATACTCTCAAAAAAATATAATCAACACAGTGGGCCTCATAAAGTGGCGATGCCACAAAACTGTTGCCCGGATGTATTGTGTGAGAAAAATAAATTAACCCTTGAGAAAAGAATTGTGGATTTAGTGGAGTTCGTCCTTATTACATATTGCACAGTTCTGAATGAGGCATTTCATAGAGTGAAACCGAAGATGCAGGGACATCTTTTACAATCTAAAGCATGGGGCCATTTTGGGAAGAGTAAGAATGTGGGGATCCAATAACCTAACCTTCTCGACTGAATTCAACAGAGTGTCAGGTCAAATTGGAAACATAATTTGGCGTAATTAGAATATTTTAGAAAGTGACTCTACTCTAAAAGAAATAGTGGGGGACACACCTAGAATCTTATTTAGGAAAACTGCAACTCTGAAAGACAAAAACTAGTATGTAGCCAGTTCTGGATAAATAAGAGAAATCAAAATTTGTGGCTTCCAGTGAGACCAGCAGGGGTTTATAAGTGCCACAATCGTAATCTTTAAAAAACTGGTAAGGAATTTATTTTCTCTGCCACTGGTGATAAGATCACAGAGAATTCATTACATGCACAACAACTTCTGTTGTTTTCCCACTATGATGTGGCTATAATCTATGCTATATAGGGAAGACTGCCAGATTGCTAAAATAAAGAATTCAGGAACATAGAGGATAATGTATGGGCCATTATCCATAACAAGCATGTGTAGCCACTGAGTGGTTGTCAGTGGGGACCGTTTAAACCTTGAGAGCACAGCTTGAGAGGTTTTGGTCACCATGTTGACTGCAAAATGGCTACTTGCGCTTGTTGTAGATAATGGCCCATACATTGTTTTTTTATAGTATATGGTTGGGGCTTATTATGAATAGAAAGCCATGGCTTTCAAAATCTTGCTGTAGGACAGTTCAAAGGTCAAAAAAGTTGTTATACTATCATTCTGGTGTCACATTGATAGTACAACAACTTTTTTGACTTGCTCTACCACCTGATTGGCTGATTCCCAGCAGGGATTAAAAAAAAAACAGAAGAAAATGGTGGAGTTATTTAGCAAGTGGTCAGGTGAGCAGTTTATAACTACAGTCTGGACATGGACCATGTGATCAGCTCTGTGTGTCCAAACTGTTTTAGGTGTTTCTTTTTTTTTTTTTAATTTACTGCTGCAGTTTATGGTTATTGGTGTAGTGTGGGATCGTAGTGAGGAGTCGGGCAAACCAGTAACTTCTTGGACAGGACTGCATCAAGCACTGGAATCCTCAGGTACATGAGTGTAGAAAGAGAATGGAAAAAAAAAAAATAAAACAGAAATGTGAACGCAAGGTATGAACATTGCAAAATTGTGGGCAACCATACACTATATAAAATAATGAATGGTTAACCATCCACAACTAAATCTTTGTTTCTATCTCAGGAGTCGATGTTGTCACAGAAACCTCTTGAGCTTCGCTCTCGAGGTTTCAATGACACCATCGACTCCCTCGATGGAAACACAGCCTTGTTGTGGATGGTCAGCCATCCACTATTCTATATATAGTGTATGGGCCACTGTCTCAATGAAAAAACAAATCAATTTAACTTAGTGTTTCCCTGAGTCCTTACTAGTATGTTGATTTCACGGGCCCCGCTCTCCTCTGATACCATTCTCACTGCTGTGGCCACTTCCTATATGGCGAGTGTTAGCTAAACGCACATACGTAAGCATGTTCTATGTTGTTATGCTGCAGTAGCTAGTGTAGCATAATAGCTGCAATGATGTAGCTACTGAAGCATAACAACTCCATTCTAGTTATGGACTTCTATCCTTAACAACATTCCACCAAACACTTTATACACGTTCAACTGTACATAAAAGAATGGATACACTGGTAGGCAGACATTTTTAACAGGTACACAACTCCGACACCAGTACACTGAAGTTCATAGGATTGGAATGTGGACAACAACCTGTGAGAGGGAGTGATGGAATCTGTTGTTGCAGAGGGAAATCTATTGAATTTTTACATTGAACATGGTAAAACCAAATGGTTTCAATGATGCTTGGGACTTAAAACCTTACTTAACGACAGAAATAAATAAATGTTGATCTCCTAGGTCCCTCAGCCATTACCAAACCCCCAAAACAACCCCCTCCCCCCAACATATGGGACATAAACCTGACTATGTTATGTATCCTGTTTTAAAGAACTGTTTCTCTAACATTAACAATGTTCTTTTTATCTTTTAAGGTAATCTAATCCACGCCTCTACCTTTGATTCTCCGGAGACATGGTCATCCGTATGAACTGAATATACACTAGTGTTCAGCCAACCTCTTTTTCCTTGCTATTTTCTTTCTTTTATCTTCATGCTTATCATAAGGAACTTAGAGAGGCTATTTGATGGCTATACAGGAACCAAGATAATTGTGTTATTAGATCCCTTGGACATTATGGTATTCGAGGAGATCATATTTACCTTGAATTAGGCTCCTTTATTTTTTAGCCGTTATGTAGATGTTGTATTACGTTTAATTAGGAAATTTATTCAGTTACATTGCCATCTCCTTTAAATGTTATAAAGGCTGAATATACTATAGAGGTGGGTCATTCCACAATACAGTGAAAAAAAGTTTCTGGAGGCCAGCCACTCAGTTCATCATAAGAAATGTTGTTTTATTTTGATATTTTCTTAGAACACCATGATTCCCTAGGTACGCCCAAAGTTTCACCCAACACCGGGCTTCCTCAGAGGCTTAAGATCTTGTGTTCCTAAACAGAGTCTTTCATTATTGGCTTTAGAACATTTTTTTGGAAAAGCATTTCTCATAATAGGTGGCAGTACCAAAACTGACCACTATATATTTTAAGTGCCCAAGATTAATACCAAAAAAATATTTTTTTGTGAAATGGTATACCTTATTATGTGAAGAACACCTGTGGACTTTTATTTATCATTAAGAACAAAGCTAAGATTTCAAAATATTATTTACATAAATTTACACTCGTTTATCACAAATATATGGATTATTTTACCTTGTGTTCCTAAATAGATTCTTTCATTATTGGCTTTAGAACAACTAGGATTCCGTTTCCTGTTTGTCTGCAAATACAATTAATCTTATGTCAATCAGTCCATTTTAAATTAAATCAAGTTCAGGTTATTATTATATCATCTCATCTCAAATTACAGTTAGGAATATTATCCTAAATGCAGACTTGTATAGTGAAGGTTACACACTTCTGAAACAGATAACCTGTAAGGATTAAGCCACGAGAAAGCATGGGTCTACTGTGGTATTAATCCATGGTTGGGGGGGTTGGACCACGAGGCCAAAGGCCGAGTGGGTCCAACCAACCAACCATGGATTAATTCCACTGTAGACCCATCCTTTCGAGTGGCTTAATCCGCTTATAAGATGGCAATGAGTGTATGACTAATAGTCTTTGAATAAATGAGTACAATCACACTGATTTACTTTCAGAATACTATAAATTGAGTTATTTAATATAATGTACATATACTTGAAAACAATTGGAAGACACCTATTGGAAATATCGTGGCTACTATTTCACTTTTGTTATAATAACTTTTATTACAAGCTTTAAGCTTTCAAACATCAAAACATATTTTACAACTTTTCAAAAACTTGCACTTCACTTTCTATTCCAGGTGCTTTGATTTTCCTCTCTACGTATTAGAAGATTTGGGCTGCACTGCATGATGGGAGTGTGCTATGGTACATTTTAGTTTTCTTTCTCCAGTTCCTTTGCAGACCAATAGATGGCTGTCACACAATCCTAGTAGCACAAGCACCTTTTCTCCAAATGTACTGAACTAAGCCAATCTGAAAAACACTTTATTGAACAACTACTATTTTGAGGAATATTATTTTCACTTTTTTTGCCTCTAAACTACCTAACTCAGCAGGACATAGAACAACATAACGTTTACTGCTTTCATCTTTCAAATACTTGTTTTGACTACTATTGTTAGTCTGTTTCTTTGATTTCTTTTTGTTTCTCTCAATTTATTTTTCTTTTCACCCACAGAAGTATCCTCTCTCTTTCATTTTGCTTTGTTTATCTCAGTGTCTGCTATTTTTGCTTTCGGTTATAGAAGCTGCATGCTCATCTTTACCACTGTGTATTCACCAAGAAAAGGCTAGGCTGGATAATGTTATTCAGTCATCCACAATGCATTGCACCCACAGTTGCTTAGAAAGCAGTAGATCAGAAGGGATGGTAACAGTATGTAACTGTTCACTTCTACAGAAATATTGCTGCAGCATAATTAACAGTATATGTGGAGTTTAAATGTACAATCTTTAGTAACTCATGAACTTCTGTTGTAGTTACCATATAGAACAGTCTTGAAAAAGTCAAAAACCCTGTGCCAGGAAAATTCTTAGTAAATACAACTTGGGACAACTGCACACTACAAGCTATTTGCTTATTGCTTTCACTTGTATACTGCTTCTTATCTGTAGTGGATTGCCAAGGTATTACAATACAAACCATGCTCTACTATGGTATTAGACCATGGTTTCTACTGTACCACATGGTGTGTTTGCACCTATCTGAGTGCTTTATTTCGTTTTTCTTTTGTAAAATATGTTTTGATATTAGAAAACTTAAAGCTTGTAATGAAAGTTATTGTAACAAAAGTGAAATAGTCGCCACGATATTTCCAATAGGTGTGTTCCAATTGTTTTCAAGTATATGTATATTATATTAAATAGCTCAATTTATAGTATTCTGAAAGTAAATCAGTGTGATTGTACTCATTTATTCAAAGACTATTAGTCATACACTCATTGCCATGTTACAAGCGGATTAAGCCACTCGAAAGGATGGGTCTACAGTGGAATTAATCCATGGTTGGTTGGTTGGTTGGACCCACTCGGCCTTCGGCCTCGTGGTCCAACCTCCCCAACCATGGATTAATACCACAGTAGACCCATGCTTTCTCATGGCTTAATCCTTACTTGTGTATACTTTAATTCATTTCATAATCTAGTTGTGTCTTGCTCTACTGTTGTAGCTAAAGTTAAAGCTACTGTAATTATAGTTCAAGCAAACACATTTTTCAAAACTTACAGAGGGTTTGCCGGATGAGGTTTTGGAAGGGTGCAAACATGGCTGGATGTTAAAAGCCACGAGGAGGGCTGGAGGTGTGATATTATGGGAGGTCACCGGAGGACAAATCCCCAATTTCCTTTTTCCCTTAAATAAACTCCAGTTATTGTCACTACATCTTACTACTGTATTATTACCACAAACTTTGGAGATTTTCACTGTCATCATAGTGTGATCACTATGGGAGTTCACCGGAGGTCAAATCTCCAATTTCCTTTTTCCTTTAGATAGATTCCAGTTATTGTCATTGCAGCTTATTACTGTATTACTGCCACAATCTTTGGTGATTTCCACTGTCATCACAATGTGATCACTATGGAAGGTCACCGGAGGTCAAACCCCCAATTTCCTTTTTCCCTTAGATAAACTCCAGTTATTGTGACTGGAGCTTACTACTGTATTATTGCCACTATCTCCTGTGATTTTCAATGCCAAGAGTTTGCTGATTAGAACAGTACTACCAGCATGCTGACCAATTTTCATCATCATTCATACCAAGTCTGTCTTCTGTTGCATTTAGAGTATATATCTAATACATTTCCCGCCTTTCTAGGCTTTTGTTCCAGTCTCTCTCCCTGTGTGGTTTCTCCACTGTTTCTATGCCCCAAAACTTTAAGGAGGCAGCATTGTGATTCCCATTAGCAAAATGGATTGCTACTGGACTATTTTCTGCTTTCGTCCTTATTTTGCTCTTGTGTTCCGTTATTCTGTTCTTAAGGGGGCGTGTGATTTTCCCTACGTAATATTTGGAACAAGGGCATGTTAGAACATACACCACATGGTGTGAGTCACAGATGATGGGTGAGTTGATTCTGTACTTAGAATTACCATTTGGGTGACACATTTCAGTCTTTTTTGAGGTGTTGCTGTAGTGAGCACATCTATCACAGGGTACCATACCATTTTCTAATGGTCCCAAAAGTAATTGCTTACTAGGTCTTTTGTTAACCGGTTTCAATTCTGAATGCACAAGTCTATCTTTTAAAGTTTTTGTTTTTTTAGATGCCACCATTGGTCTGTTTCATAGCTAAAGCAAGAAATAGGGTGAAACAGGGAACAGATAGGGCAACAACACCAGTGGATAGTGAGACAGAAACTAGTTCACGCACATCTGAAGGGAGAATTGTGCTGTCCTTGGGATACTCTTCTCTGACACAGAAAATCACAGACATAGTGAACTCCCACTGGGAAACATTGGCGCCTACAGGTGTTCCAGAGTTCAGAAAAGCGAAAGCAGAAAATAGTGGTCTCCCATAGTGATCACACTGTGATGACAGTGGAAATCACCAAAGATTGCGGCAGTAATACAGTAATAAGCTGCAATGACAATAACTGGAGTCTAGCTAAAGGAAACAGGAAATTGGAGATTTGACCTCCGGGTGACCTCCCATAGTGATCACACTATGATGACAGTGAAAATCACCAAAGGCTGAGGTAATAATACAGTAGTAAGATGTAATGACAATAACTGGAGTTTATTTAAGGGAAAAAGGAAATTGGGGATTTGACCTCTGGTGACCTCCCATAATGATCACACCTCCAGCCCTCCTTGTGACTTTTCACATCCAGCCATGTTTGCACCCTTCCAAAACCTCATCCGACAAGCCCTCTCTAAGTTTTGAAAAATGTGTTTGCTTGAACTATAATTATAGTAGCTTTAACTTTAGCTACAATAGTAGAGCAAGACACAACTAGATTATGAAATGAATTAAAGTATACACAATGCTTTTGAAATAATATACACATAGCACCAACACTGGCATTCAGTTGCCCATTCAAAAACTATCCTTTTACACCTAAGTGGTAATATTGAAAAGGAGGGCACTCTATTGGGGCAAAGGAGGCCCACTGCTTTCCCTTTTACAAGTGCCTTCATTTTAGCTACTAAGCAGCTGCCTGCTTGTGGCCATCAGGGCTGTCAATCAGACTGCCTACATCTTCAGTGAGGTGGTCTGGTGGGTGTGGCCACCACAGGCCAATCCCCTCAAACCAGGGCACATAAAAAGAGCATCATAAATGAGTGACCAGCACAAGACACACCTGAACTGAAACTGCACCACATGCTATTTAGCTTAGGCAAGGAAAGAAAAAGAAACTTAAAGATGGTTTGCTAGTAGGCACACCACCCCTGACGCCTCCACCATCTGCCTCTAACCCCTCAGAGCCGGAATTGAGCCAGAACAGGCCAGCCGTGTGCCTCGTAGGCACGGTTCAGTGCCCGGGAATCCATGCCACCCCTGACATCTCCACCATCTGCTGCTAACCCCTGAAAGCCGGAATCAAGCCAGAACGGGACAGCCGTGTGCCTCGTAGGCACGGTTTGGTGCCCAGGAATCCACGCCACACCTGACACCTGCATCATCCACCGCTAACCCCTGAAAGCCGGAATCGAGCCGGAATGGGCCAGCCGTGTGCCTCGTAGGCACGGTTCAGTGCCCGGGAATCCACGCCACCCCTGACACCTCCACCATCTGCTGCTAACCCCTGAAAGCTGGAATTGAGCCAGAACGGGCCAGCCGTGTGCCTCATAGGCACGGTTCAGTGCCCGGGAATCCACACCACCCCTGACACCTCCACCATCCGCCGCTAACCCCTGAAAGCTGGAATCAAGCTAGAACAGGCCAGCCGTGTGCCTCGTAGGCACGGTTCGGTGCCTGGGAATCCACGCCAACCCTGATGCCTCCACCATCTGCCGCTAACCCCTGAAAGCCAGAATCGAGCCAGAACAGGCCAGCCGTGTGTCTCATAGGCACGGTTTGGTTCCCGGGAATCCACGCCACCCCGACGCCTCCACCATCTGCTGCTAACCCCTGAAAGCCATAATCGAGCCAGAACAGGCCAGCCATGTGCCTCGTAGGCATGATTCTGTGCCCGGGAATCCACGCCACCCCTGACATCTCCACCATCTGCCGCTAACCCCTGAAAGCCAGAATCGAGCCAGAATGGGCCAGCCATGTGCCTCGTAGGCATGGTGCTGTGCCTGGGAATCCATGCCACCCCTGATGCCTCCACCATCTGCCGCTAACCCCTGAAAGCTGGAATCGAGCCAGAACGGGCCAGCCGTGTGCCTCGTAGGCACGGTTTGGTGCCCGGGAATCCACACCACCCCTGATGCCTCCACCATCCGCCGCTAACCCCTGAAAGCTGGAATCAAGCCAGGATGGGCCAGCCGTGTGCCTCATAGGCACGGTTCAGTGCCCAGGAATCCATGCCACCCCGATGCCTCCACCATCTGCCGCTAACTCCTGAAAGCCAGAATCGAGCCAGAACGGGCCAGCCGTGTGCCTCGTAGGCATGGTTCGGTGCCCGGGAATCCATGCCACCTCTGACGCCTCCACCATCCACCATGAACCCCTGAAAGCTGGAATCAAGCCAGAACGGGCCAGCCGTGAGCCTCGTAGGCATGGTTCGGTGCCCGGGAATCCATGCCACCCCCTGACACCTCCACCATCCGCCGCTAACCCCTGAAAGCCAGAATTGAGCCAGAATGGGCCAGCCATGTGCCTCATAGGAACAGTTTGGTGCCCAGGAATCCACACCACCCCTGACACCTGCATCATCCACCGCTAACCCCTGAAAGCCGGAATCGAGCCGGAATGGGCCAGCCGTGTGCCTCGTAGGCACGGTTCAGTGCCCGGGAATCCACGCCACCCCTGACAGCTCCACCATCCGCTGCTAACCCCTGAAAACCAGAATCAAGCCAGAATGGGCCAGCCATGTCCCTCATATGCTCGGTTCGGTGCCCAGGAACCACGCCACCCCTGACGCCTCCACCATCCGCCGCTAACCCCTGAAAGCCAGAATCGAGCCAGAATGGGCCAGCTGTGTGCCTTGTAGGCACGGTTCAGTGCCCGGGAATCCACACCACCCCTGACCTGATGCCTCCACCATCCTCCGCTAACCCCTGAATGCCAGAATCAAGCCAGAACGGGCCAGCCGTGTGCCTCGTAGGCACTGTTCGGTGCCCGGGAATCCATGCCACCCCTGACACCTCCACCATCCGCCGCTAACCCCTGAAAGCCGGGTAAGGACATCCACTGGGCTGGGAAAGGTGTGATCAGCTGCTATTGGCTGACCGCGCTCCGAGCCACACACTCATTGGCCTCCGGTTCCTGCCACTGCCTTCCTATTGGTGCTGCTGAATTTGTGCTTTGCTGGGCTCAGTGCCCATTCACTTGCACTGCTCAATGCTGAATTTTTACGGCCGCCCCCCGACCTTTATTAAATAGTCTCTTCGCTCTGCCCCTGCACTCAGGACCCACCCCTTATCCTGCCTCCCATCCTGTCCCTCAGCTAAAACACTCCCCCTCCTCCTGCATTACCCTGCTAGTTTCTCTATTGCACTAAGCCTGCCTCACAAGCCCCTGTGCTCTCCAGTTTCTCCTGTTTCTTTTTCTGCTCTGCACAACACCACCTTTATTAAATCACATCTCTGTTTCTGATATGTCTCTCTATAGCAACCTCCTCATGTCTCTTCTAGCCCTCTCCTTCTTTCCTCCTCTATGCCATCTTCCTAATTCCTCTTACCCCTCTCCACCTCTCACACTGACCATTCAAGCTCATTACCAGCAACCTGGCACCATGGCAGATCCTCCCTACCCACACTTGTGGCACCCTCCTACAAAGGACTGGGCGCAAATGACAGCTCACGCCGCTGGAATGTTGGCAAATCGACATCTGCTTCTAGCCATTACCTTGCACTGGGATCCTAAATGACTACACTGTACTCAACCTCACAAGCAACAGAGGCATTATATGGCATGCTGTGAACTGCGTCAGATGACCCTTAAACTCCTGCTCCTCCTCCTTCTGATGTCAGGAAGTGTCCATCCAAACCCTGGCCCTGTTTCCACCAGCTCAACAAATCTTGCAAAAACGGAGGGGGGGTCTCACCGTTGCCACCTTAAATATCTGCAGCCTCCTCCCAAAACTTTCCTCCCTTCAAATCTTTGCCAATCAACACAACCCCGATATCCTAGTCATTGTTGAAACCTGGCTGACACCTAACACTGCAGACCATGCCATCTTGCTACAAAGCTACCATATTTTCAGGCTGGATAGGATTACTAAAAGGGGGGGGGTTGTGCTATTTACATTAAGGACAACCTCTCTAGCCACCCTGTCTGTTTTTCCACCACAAACTCCTCAGTGCAATTTCTCCCTGTTAAGCTACTCCTCTGTGCCCAAAATAAAGTGCTCACTGTGGCCGCTGTCTATATCCCTCCTAAAGATCCAGGATCCGGCCTCCAGACTGTACTTGAATTCATAAGATCGCAACCACCTGACACCGAGCTCCTTCTCCTTGGTGATTTTAATATTAATCGGCTCGCATCAGACGTTGGGTCCCTCAAGGATGCTATTCTAGCAGCTAACCTAACTCAGATGGTGAGCTCCCCTACTAGAAAAAACTACAAAACTGGAACTAGCACTCTCATAGACTGGATCCTTGCTAGCCACCCAGCCCACATAAATAACACAGTTGTTCTCCCAGACTCTCTCAGTGACCACTCCCCTGTGATCTGTACCTGGACAAATAAGTTCTGAAAACCACCTCCAAAAACTATCTCAAGCAGAGTTCTTCCTCATGGCAACCTTACTAAGCTCAAGACCTGTCTCAAGCAGCAAGACTGGTCCCTAATTTACAATACTCTAGATGTTGACGCAGCCCTTGATTACTTTATCACTACTTTCAACGCTGCCTGTGACACCTATGCACCAGTAAAAAAAAAAAAAAGGCGCAAATCAAAGCGCTCTCAAATCCCTGGCTCACAGTCAAGTTACTGGCTCAGCTCAAAGCTAGGGACCACCTCTGGGCCACAGCCAGAGCCACAGGCTTCCTGACAGATATCCAAATGTATAAACAGGCACGTAACCACTGTACTAAACAAATCCGCTTGATGAAGAGCTCCTATTTCAAGAATGCCCTCTCCAACTCCTGGGGTGATGGGAGATCTTTCTGGGACAACATCAGAAATATCATGGGTAAGCAGTCCAAGTCCTCTCCTACTATAATGACTGTAGATGGAACCACTACCCTAGACCCAATGGTCATGGCAAAGGCCTTAAACGAAACTTTCACAGACCTCAGTGGGGTCCTCCCGCCGCACTTCTTCTCTGATACTGACTCTCCAAAACCAATGTCTCCTACTGCCTCACCTAACCAACCACTTTTTCACTTCAAAATAGTCAAGGCACATGAAGTCTACAAATATATAAAAAAGGCTATCTCTAAATCCAGAGCAAGCAGTGATACTTTTGACCTTAAACTTCTGTCCCTTACCCTGGAAGAGGTGCTGCACCCACTCACCAAAATTTTCAATCTCTCCCTCTGCCTTAGTAAATTTCCCAGCAAATGGAAGTCTGCTATAGTTAACCCAGTGTTCAAAAGTAGTGACAAGTCCCTACCTGGTAACTATCGACCCATATCAATACTTCCACCCCTCTCCAAGGCTCTCGAATGTATTGTGGCTGACCAACTCTCAGACTACCTGCAAAAGTATAACATCCTCTGCGTACAGCAACACGGCTTCAGGAAAGGACACAGTACATCGACCGCCCTACTGGAATTTTCAGGAGAAATCCAAAATGCCTTGGACAAAGGATATCAAATTGGTGCTGTTTTCATTGACCTAACAAAGGCGTTTGATACTGTTCACCATGGCTTACTTATCACACAACTACACAATCTTGGGCTCTCGCAAGGTCCAGGTGCCTGGGTAAAAAGTTACCTTGCCCAGTGCTCTCAAACAGTAAAAATCTCAGGAGTTCTCTCAGACTCAAATCTGGTCCTCTCAGGTGTTCCCCAGGGATCAATCTTAGGCCCTCTCCTTTTCAGCCTTTTCCTAAACTCTCTCCCCAAATCCTGCCCAGAACAAATAATCCTTTGTGCTGACGATGCCATGATTCTTTCCTCTCATAAGGATCTGAAACCCTTACTCCATAGCCTGCAACTTGCTTTCTCCAAAGTTGAGAAGTGGTTTCTAGATCACAAGCTGGTCCTAAATCACAAAAAAACAAAATCCATGCTTTTCTCCAGTCCACAAAACAAGAAAAGACAATTTCTACTTACTATCAAAACGTACCCAGGAAATTCCCTTGAACAAGTGACAACATTTAAATTTCTTGGAATCACCTTTGATCATAGCCTAACCTTTGCAACCCACATTGATAACACAGCAAAAACGGTGAACCAGCGCATTGGTATCCTGTTCCGAAACTGACAGTTCCTTACCAAATCTGCGCTGAGGATTGCTATCCAAAGCTCTGTCATCTCAATCATAGACTATGGCTTAATTATCTATGGCTCTGCCTTAACCACCGCACTTAGGTGCATTACAACCTCCCTAAACAAGGCCTGTCGGCTGCTCACTGGAGCACAAAGACTCACTCATGCATGTGAGCTCTACACTGAAACAGGACGGTTGCAACTCTCAAATCGCATAAAGTACCTTACCTGCTTGATGGCAAAAAAATCCACCATGGGCCTCACTCCACCGTGTATCCAAGACCTACTATGCCCGAATACCAGCATCTGTCTCACCAGAAGTTCAGAACAGCAGCCTCTCCAGGTCCCCCAATGCCGGACCGCTCAGGGCCAAAGATCCTTTGCCTATCGTGCCCCCAGCTGGTTCAATGCCCTCAGCATGCTCATCACCTCCTCCACCTCCCGAGGAGCTTTCAAATCTATGCTGTACTCTCACCTTACAGCCTCCAGCTCCTGTGACTGCCTCGATTAAAGATTTTCCCTCCTGGATGTTTTACTGTTTTCATCTTCCTCCTCTGCTCATTTCTTGACAAAGGCACCTGAGTATCTCTAATCTCTCTATGACTGCTCCCGCCCCCCTATTCTCCTCCTACTTTTTCCACTTTGTCCATTTCTCCAAAGTCCTTTCCTCGAAACAGCTTGTTCTGTGTATGCTAAGTATTATTTTTCTTTCTCTCCCCTCTTTTTGGCTGAAGTTCTGACATTAATGTACTGTATTATACTGTCTTATTGCCACTTCATAACTTGTTGACCATTCTATGTAACTTGACTTGTCTGTACATAATTGATGTGGAACCTTTGTAAAAGAGCCATGGCTGAAAGGTAATAATTCCTAGAACAATAAACTAAACTAAACTATTACAGTAAGTAAAATGTTCATGGCATTACTGAGCATAGCAGAAGAGTTCCCAGTGTTTAAACAAATAACTATGCATTTAAATATTTTTTTTGTAGAAATGAGCATTGTAATGCTAGAAATCTGAGTGAAGGGAAGTTTGGAATGGTACCCTGGGTGGTCTGAAATGAAACTAAGCACAGACTCCAAGTGGTTGTAACTTGTTTCAGATAAAAAGTTATAATCTGATGCTAGAAGTAAGTGTCGATGCATATTTTGCAATAGTTCTAATGCTTGAATTGTAGAAAGTACGTAGAGTACTCTGAAGGAAAATAATTAAGGGACTGGTTTAACTGCAGAACAGCATTTACAACTAGGATACTTTACCCTGTGCAGGTTGTATCATGGAGAGAAAGGGGTAAAAGGCCATGATGGCTAAAAACAGACCGTGTACATTAGAGAAACATTATGCTACTAAGATGGAGTAACCAGATATAACAGATTACTACTAGACAGTTACCTATGGAATTGGTTTATTTGTAGAACAGCATTTACAGCTGGGATAGTTTATCCTGTGCAGGCTGTATTGTACAATGAAAGCTTTTATTTATACTAATGAAAGAATTACCTTTATTAGATTAGAACAGATGCAGAAACAAATGATTTGATACCCTTTTATTGGACCAACATGGGTGTTACAGAAAAGAACAAAGTGCTCTAGCTTTCGAACCAACCAGGTCCTTCTTCAGAAGGACCTGGGTTGGTTCGAAAGCTAGAGCACTTTGTTCTTTTCTGTAACACCCATGTTGGTCCAATAAAAGGGTATCAAATCATTTGTTTCTGGATCAGTTCTTAAAAGGACCAATACGGCACCTACAACATTTCTTTATTAGACTAGTGAATTTTAAATGTGGATTTGTTTGTTTGTAAGTAAGGATTTAGTGTTCATCTTTATCCAAACAGAACTTGTAAAGAAACAGCGTTAGCTCTTTCAACTAAGGTATGATAGCCATGAATAAGGGGTCAAAGGTCACACTGGTTAAAAGAACAGTCAGTGAATACTAGAAAATCATCATGTTATCCAGAAAGAATAACCAGATAGGTTATTTGTTTCAGAAGTGTGTAACCTTCACTATACAAGTCTGCATTAGGATTATATTCCTAACTAGAATTTGGGATGAAATGATATAGTAATAACCTGAACTTGATTTAATTTAAAATGGACTGACATAAGATTAATTGTATTTGCAGACAAACAAGAAACTGAATCCTAGTTGTTCTAAAGCCAATAATGAAAGAATCTATTTAGGAACACAAGGTAAAATAATCCATATATTTGTGATAAACGAGTGTAAATTTATGTAAATAATATTTTGAAATCTTAGTTTTGTTCTTAATGACAAATAAAAGTCCACGGGTGCTCTTCACACAATAAGGTATACCATTTCGCAAAAAAATATATTTTTTGGTATTAATCTTGGGCACTTAAAATATATAGTGGCCAGTTTTGGTACTGTCACCAATTATGAGAAATGCTTTTTCAAAAAAAAATGTTCTAAAGTCAATAATGAAAGAATCTATTTAGGAACACAAGATCCTAAGCCCCTGAGGAAGCCTGGTGTTGGGTGAAACGTTGGGCGTACCTAGGGGATCATGGTGTTCTAAGAAAATATCAAAATAAAACTACATTTCTTATGATGAACTGAGTGGCTGGTCTCTAGAAACTTTTTTTCACTACATTGAAGTCAACCGTTCAACCAGCCCCCAATAGGAACATTTGGTCTACTTTATACAAAGGGCACCCACCCACGTTCTCTTCCTTGGCATCATTCCACAATATGACATCAATTTGAATCTTTTGTTATTTATTTAAAATTTTTTGTAAAGTTTATAAACTTCACAGGATGTTTTGTACCATGTATACTATCTGTTTGATAAGCCTAGATTTTGCATAAAGAAAGAAGGAAATGTTCCTTTAAAAACACTTGGCAAAATGAATTTTTGAAATGTATGATGTCATAAACTATGGCCTATAAAACTGGAGAAGTGTGATGCCAGAATTAAACCCCCTGAGAAAGGCTTAGAGCTGAAGCACTGGGGCTGTGTACACAGGATGTAATGTATTGTTCTTTATATCACTTTTTTTTTAATTAAGTGCTAAATTGTGTTGCAACAAGTGGTTCAAGTACCCCTTTTATGCTCTGTGACTAGGAGTGGCGCTGATGTTCTTGAAAATAAAATTATTCCCTGGCATCTAGTGGTCCTTTCACCCTCTGATCCCCAGCCCTAATATTAGTTAACAGATTTACTAAGAAACACAGAAATGCTAACTCCCGAGTGTCAGGAGCCTGAAACCGGTTGCCCAACACTCAGTATCCTGACACTTGGGATTTGCCTGCAGCAGAGGTTTGTTGTATGTTTTGGGGGGCTTTGCCCCTGCACCTCCTTCTTATGGATTGCAAACTCCACCACAGGCAAGTCCTGAGTGTCAGGATACTGAGTGCAGGCAATCAGTTTCGGACTCCTGACACTTGGGATTTTGCATTTCTGTGTTTTGTAATACTACCTTAGTTAACAATTCTCTGGTGTCCAGTGGTCCCCCTTGCCCTCAGATCACCAGCCCCAGTAGTAATTTACCAGTCCCTGGTGTTTAATGGTCCCTCTGCCCTCCAATTGCCAGCACTGGTACTTGTGTACCAGTCCCTGGTGTCTAGTGGTCCCCATCTCCCATCGCCAGATCCAAATTATATCAAATAATCCCTGGCTTCTAGTGGCACCCCCCCAGGACTGATCCCCATTTGCATACCAGTGAAAGCTGTCCCTGGCATCTAGCAGCCCTCCCACACCATTGGCATCATGCAACTCACCTGCCACCCCCTTACCAGTTTCATCAATGCCATGTGGATCCACTACAGTGACTGGCACAGCACTCCTCTCACCACCTCAGCTGACTGCTGTATGGATTAACAGGTAGTGTGCATCCTCTGTACTGTAGAGGGAGTGTGCATACTGTTAGATGGTATGGCACTCCCTTTACAATACAGGTGACACACACTACCTGTCAATCCAAATGACGGCCAGCCGAGGTGATGAGAGGAGAGCTGTGCTGGTGTCCATAGTGGATCTGTTTGGCACCAATGAAAGAGTAAGGGGTGATGCATGGGGGGAGGGACACTAGATGCCAGGGACATCTTACGATGGTACAGGGAAGGGATCGGTGAGTTGGGGGTGCCACTAAACAATGGGGACTATTTGATTTAATACAGATACAGTGATCGGGGGAGGGACCACTAGACACCAGGGACTAGTAAACTAGTTCTGGGGCCAGCAATCAGAGGGCGGGATACCAATAGACACCAGGGGATAGTAAACTAGGACCAGGGCCAGTGATCAGAGGTCGGGGGGGAGTCATTGGACACCAGGAAATTGCTACCTATTATGGGGTCTGAGGATCAGAGGGTGGGGGGGAACCACTGGATGCCAGGGAATAATTTTAATTTCACAGGGCCAGGGATCAGAGGGTGGGGAGAACCACTGGACACCAGGGAATATGTTTATTTTCACAGGCCCAGGGATCAGAGGATGGGGGGACCACTGAACACCAGGGAGGTATTACTTTTGATGTGGACAAGCAATCGAGGTGGGTGGGGCCGGACACAGGACAGCAAATCTGCCACCACTTCCCATGCAGATGAGCCCATAATGGGCGGGTATATGGTCCTTTAGCCCCTTTCATGTCCAATGAGCTTATTTGCATGGTGTCAGCTGAGTATTATGCTGAGGTCTCCATGGTGCTGTCCCTTGCACTTCCAGGATCCATGTCGGGGAAGTGCTACTCAAGGTAGCACTGCACTGACGTGCCTCTATATTCAGTTGGATAGCGCCAGTGCACTAACCAACAGAATATAACATCTTGGGTGTCATGGGCAATGGGCAAGTGCAGCACAAACCGCTTCACTCTGCTTTACTCCTGTTTTCATATCTAGCCCCTGTTCTTTGGTTTGCAATCGATGTTGTTCTAATTAAGTATAAAGTAATATGTTGCATGCAGTGTTGGTATACTGACCTGGTTCACAGGAGGAGTTACCTTATGGGGAAGCGGTAGGTACAATATCCTGGCCATTTTAATTTTTCTCTGGTTGAGACACTGCACTGATAACTATCTTGAAACCTTGGATAAGAATCCCCCTAATCAGTAGATTAAAAGACACAGGCACCTCAGCCTTGGCAGAGGTAGTCACTGTATAATGCACAGCAAGCAACGTGGGGGTGTTGTAAACCAGGAGTGCCTCAGACCAAGACACTACCAGAAATAAACCTTGCAGAAACTACAGGTCCATGTGCCAATGCCTTGCGGGCCCTCTGCAAAGAAAGCTATACATGTCGGTTGTTATATATCATTTTCATAACATAAGAAAATGAATGACAACAAACTACATTAAAGCATCTGTTAGGGTTAATGTACAAAAAGTTAGAGGAAAAAGTCCTTGAAACCTTGGTGACTGTGATGTGGTGTTTTGTGGGTGTTTGAATGATCACACAGTGCAGCATTGGTGTTACCCTAACTTTGACACTGTCTTGTCAGACAAAATAAAATGCTGATACAGCAAGGCTTGTATAGAAGGTGCTGGAAGTTAGGGTAATGCCGAAGCTGTGACTTGTGAGCAGTTCAAACCCTGAGAAGCACCACACCAGATTCACCAGGGCTCCATGTACTTTTTTCCTCTAACATTTTATTTCCGTCCTTTTTGTACTCCAATGCTAACAGATGCATCAGTGTAGATTTTTGCAATTAATATCATACTGTACAATAACTGTGTTTTGTGAGAAAGGACTACGGCTCTTCTTCATAGACAATGTGCACTTTCTTTACTGACTTGAGCAGCAAGAAGAGGAGGAAGTGTAGTCTCCCGACACTAATTCCTTTGCACTTTTTTCTTTTTTCCATTGCTTATTCACATCACAGGTGCTGCCCACATCTGTTTGGACACCTCCCAGCCCCCCTATCCACTGCCTTCTTCAGCTCTTACCCCCGCCTCCCAGGCATTCCATGAAGCAGCTCTGGCTCCATGGTGGATTCTGCTGGGGCTCAAGAGCACTGGCTTCATCCTGCTGGCCTTCAATGTTTTACACTTTGAGTCCCCCTCCTCGGACACCGGCAGAGAGGACACCATGGAATGCACACACACTGTGCTTGCATCCTGGTGCCAACTGGAATCATGCCACCCACGAGCAGTGCTGATTGTAGCACCACCTGTGATTACTCAGGTAGTTATATAGCGTCAGTGCCTGCTACTCTCCCTTCACAGAGAAGGAATGTCATCTCAGATGCGTGATCTTCTGCCCTCTGCAGGCCTCTGATGCTCTGGGCTCAATCGTCACTGCACCATTAGGCTGCCACTTTTCACATATATAAAAGTAAAGCAAAAGGCTCCAATAAAAAGTCATTCTATTTAAGCTGTTTAACATACTGTATGCTTTATGGACAGAAAGAAAAATCTCTGATTATTAAGCCAGTAGAGTCCCTCAGCTGCCTTTGTACTCACTATGCTGTTACTACCACTCTGCAGACATCCAGCTGCCTGGAGTTTCTGTATCTTTGTAAGCTTCTCCAGTTCTGAAAGTAACAGAGAAGATGATCCCACTGTAGAAATTGCTGTGGCTGGCAAAGTGGTTTGATGGCAGCACATTATGCTGTAATGTGTGACACAGCTTAAGGAGGGATATTGGGTCTTTTGGTCCCCTGGGTGGCAAAGAACAGATGCACTGCAGAGGTGATCGAGACACTGTCAAAGTTATGCCCTGTAGAACTGCTTTTTGCTTTGATGGATTTATGATACCTTACTGTACTTATTAGCAACAAGAAAAACTCTTTTAGTGGAGTCATATGCTCTTTCAGTCTGCTTATGAAGTAACTGTGCTGCCGTCTTCGATATTCTCATTCCACTGTTTCCCTATTGACTCTCAGACCATGTCTTCTTTGTCCTGAGGTTTTTTTTTCCTTCCACCCCATCTTCTCCTCAGTAGTGTCTCTTAGTGCAGTTTTTTTTGTTCGTTCTCTCTGCTCTATTTACCTCCTCCCCCCCTCTTGGGCTGCCTTGTCTTGATATGACCGATCTGACTCTGGCACTGTCTTGGCTCATAAGGCTTTACATGACTTAGGGTCCCCTTACCTTGCTACTCTCCTCAAGCCTCTGACCACAGCCAGGCCACTCAGTTCATCAGAGCAGCTTATGTTCATCAGGAAAGAATATTTGAAGACAATTTAGGCTAGAGCCTTTGCTGCAACTGCTCCTGGGCTGTGGAACACTATTCCTTTGAAGATTAGATTGTTTCCGACTGCAGGTAATTTTAAAGTTCATTTTTTTTTTACAATTTATGTATCCATAGTAGCCCAGATGATCTGCAGCACCTCATTTCCAGTGGGGTCCTGCCTCTACCCATTTCCACAACTGGTGGTCTGTCGCACTGTTAAGTAATTTGCCCAAGGTCACCCAGTGAGTAATTGGCTGCAGTGTGACTTGACCTGCAGTCTCCTGGTTCCCAAGTCTGTGCTGTTGCCACTAGACTACACAGCTCAAAGTTAAAAATGTAAAAGGGGGCAGCGCCAGCTGTTGGTCAGGACAAATGCATTTTGTAGAAGCTCCTGCTTCAGGCTTTTTTTTTAATTTAAAACAGTGATTTCTTTGCAATACTGTTTCCAGTTTGGTGCCCTTTTTTATGTCTGTGGACAGGATCATTATGAGAAGGCCAAACAATCAGCAACAAGCTTCTACCAACATTTTTAAACCTAAATCATTGGTGTCTGGGGCAGGAAAGTTCGAACCACCATAGGGAGAGAAGCCAGCTTTGAGTGAACTTGCGGAAATAAAAGATTACTTGCCAGCTATGTGTACTGTAAGTTGATACAGGCAATCCAAAAACATTTTGATGAGTTTTCCTCATTGATGCAAGCTGTTGAACAATCTGTAACTGGACTTACAGATCAAGTTGATTCAGCTCCTCTCAAGTTGATAAAGCTACGGCTACCACTGCCTGTGTTATCACTGAAAGAATGCTCCAGAGGAACCACCTGGAAGCAGCTGAATTACAATATCTCTGCTGAAATAAAATTCAAGGTTGGTGGGGCTTCCATAAGGGGTGGAGGAAGATTACCTGCTCAGTTTTGTGGATGGATGGCTGTTGGAAGCATTGCAATGGAAGGCTTCCAGGCTTTGTCGAACATGCTTATAGAGTCCACTCAATGAAGGTGCCAAGTCCTAGCTAACTCACACCTAAACCACGCAATGTTAATTGTGCTGTCCCAGTCAGGCACATGATGTGGTCTTGCAAGCTGCCAGGTGTCACAAAGAATTGTTGTGTGCTGAGATAGTTATACACTTATTTCCTGACTTTCCATATTCGATTTTCCAGTATCAGAAGGATTTTTATCCTGTAAAACTGCACTTCAAGAACCTAAAGGTCCCTTTCTCTTTGTTTATGCCAACAAATCTGCAAGTGGAGGTCACTGGCAGAACCCTCCAGTTCAATAATCTGCAGGAGCTGTGTTGACTGGCATCTACGCTAGAGTCAGAAACTGAAAAAATTGTAGGGTTGGAAGAAGCAAAATTGTATTTATGATGTACTGTGCTGTAGAGTTTTTATGTGCCATGGGGACAACACTATGGAAGACCTCCCCAGCAGCATTGTGCCTGTAACTGAGATGGTGTAAATGGCAGTATGGAACATGATGGTTATTTATTTAAAACCATTATGGAACTCTAATACAGTTCAGCTCTGCCTTATAATTTTCTAATAGCAGTTCTTCTCAGAGCTGGTTAGTGAAGATGGGGAATGGGGCAGCATCTGTTTCACATCAGATGGTCTGCAGAGACTTTTATAATTGCTGAAAGGACTTCAGTATTTGTTTTCTCTTAGTGACAAAGCTATGGCGTTACACAATGTTTATTCTTGCCCTCTTGAGCTACTTTGTATAGTTTATTATTATGACTGGCTGAATATTTATGTATAGCCTGTAGCACTGGCTCTCAATATTAGGAATTTCTGTAAATTTAATTTGGTAAAACAGCACAACTAATATGTTAGTATAGTTGATACTCTTGTAGTGTGGGATGTATTTTTTATTACTGTACTCCATTTTTGTCATGCTGCCTTGACTGCATACAGTATATTCACTGCATATTTCTTTTTGTATTATATAAGGCCCATGCGGTGAGTACCAATCAGGCAACTATAGTTCCATCCTGGGAATAATACATGTTTATGCATATTATTGTCTGAAAGTTTATATAAGGAATATTTTGCCATTGTCATTTGAAAGCTGCAGATGAATTTTATATGCTGTTATTTTTCATGTTTTTAATAGATGCAGTGCACTTCGAGTGGCATTGTCAGGAGAGCATAGATAAAGCAAGAAATCAATCAATTCATCAATCAGTCAGTCATAGAATATACTGTATAACAGTTTCAGCATTTGCTGCAATTGGTTGTGAAACAAAGCCTTTGAGCTATCACATTTGTCTTTGCCAAGTAATAGTTCTCCAAGGCTGAGAGAAATTTATTTAAAAATAAAGACCCACCTGGTTTCTTCAGAGATAAAAGAACTTTAAGCAAGGCAAATATTTTTGCTCCAACAACTCTGTTATTTACATCCTCACTATGGTTTGTTTCCAGATATTACTGTAATATTTTTGTACAACTTGAGAATCTCTCTTTAGCTTCATCAATGTTCAAGTCTGTTTCTTTGTTGATACATGCTGTTTTTCTGCTTACGCTGTTGTCTCATATTGTCACCCCATGTTGCTGTATGACAGAAGAACACAGTCCATTCTCATAAACACAATTATCCTATCATTATTCTAAGTATGTAGAACTACAGCATGAGCAAGGAGTGGCATCTTTAACCCATAGCTGATTGACATATCACTCTAACAACCAACAGCTATTTCTTGGCTCGTAGAGACAGAGAGCGAGCCAAAATATAGAAAGATGTTTTTTTTTTTCAAGTTAGTTACAAGGGTACATCTTGATAAAAAAAAATTCAAGTGACCTTTTTGAAACTGCAAACATATCTAAAAGACTTTGTTTAAATCATTCATTTTTGTAGAAAACCCACCTACTTGCCCAACAGACTGTACAAACTTATTACATTGAAAAAACAGTGTAACAGTTATCAAAACATAAGTTTTGCAATAGCAGGTACTAATAACCTTCTTCACAGGAGGTGACCACAGAGGTGGACAAGACCAGGGCTGTAGATTTAGTCTATTTAACACTGTGGGACATGACAAACTTCTGGGCAAAGTATGCAAGTGTTGAATACAGCAGGCATTTACAAGGCAGGCTGCTAAGTGGCTTGGAGACAAGAAGCAGATAGTTGTGGTGTATGGGCATTATTCTGAGTGCAGGGTACTCAATGGTACCTCTCAAGGATCTGTTCTGGGGTCAATGCTGATTAATATTTTCATAAACATCTGGACTTTGGGGTCTTCAGTGGGCTGCTTAAATTTGTTGATGACCCTAAGGTGGCTAGGGCAGGGGCTTCTCTTAAGAATGAATACAAACTTCAGAAGAAACTGAACAAGGTGGGCAATTGGTTATAATCTTGGAGTCTCAGACTCAGTGTAGCCAAATGAAAGGAGATACTCTTGGGAATGAAGAAATGTGGTAGGACCTACACACAGTTTGGGCTCCTCTTGCTGCAAATGAAGAGGTAAAGAACCTGTGGTACACAACAGACAAGAGGCTAAAGCATGGCAAGAAGGCTACAGTACCCAATCAGGGTGCTGAAGCATGAGCAGTCTTGATAGATGAATAGGCCTACTCTGCTGGCGTCTAGTATGTTAGTATGCAGCCACTGTCAAGAGGACCAGCATATTACTGGGTCACATCACAACAGGGTGACCAGTAGGGAAGGGGAAGAAACTTTTCCACTTTACAATGACCTGATCAAGCCATACCTGGAGTACTGTGTGCAGTTCTTGGCTCATCAGTACAGAGGGAGGTTGAGGGAGTTGAGAGGGTGCAGTTCATGACCACCAAAATGATCAAGATTATGGGGGATGAAAACCATGAGGAGAGCCTGGTGGCTCTCAAGATGTTTACCCTGGAGAAATGGAGGCTAAAAGGTCACATAATCTCAATCTTCTGCATACGATATTCAAGGGTATAAACAAAGATTGAGCAGATAGACATGTCTGATTTGATGTCCTCCAGCAGGATGCAGAGACACACCTTGAAGCTCTCAGGTGGTATGTTCAGGGTTAACACTAGGAGGCAGTTCTACTCCGAGAGGTTGGTGAACCTGTGGAACCTATGGAAACATCTACCAGCAGAGACAGTGACATAAAGCCAGCACAGGCCTTTAAGACAAGCCAAGATATTTTTTTTCACTAAGGGTTTCATAGGGTACTCTGGGCAATAGAGAGGGTAGGGAATCTCAATAAATAAAAACATGTTTTCACAACATACCTGCTTATTCATACCTTGAAGGACCTAGGGTCCCTTCCAACTTAAAGTTACTGTGTCAATTACCCTGATCTTGCCCCGTGTCTTTCTTCTCCCTATAATTCTAAACTAAAACTTGCAGTTTACATTCAGTTTGAAAACTTGAAATGTTTTCTTCATGGAAAGGTTATTTTTAAGATTTTTTATTAAAGAAAATTTTGACTTTTAAGAAATAACGACCTTGAATCAGACCAAGTCAAATGGATTAACTAGTTCTTCATGATTTTTGAGCATGTGAGTTCTTTTTCTTAGGTTGAAAAAGAGCATCTTCTCATCCTGTAGGGTGACTCTGCTTTTTTTTCTTTGGTCCTAGTGTTCTTGGTGTTTATAGTGGGTCCTGTGGTAGCACCACATAAAAAAAACACAAGCAAACTCATCCTAAAAAGATGCAGCGCAGATTTTAAAATCAGATAATTTATTGGCCTTCATTTTAAAATGTTCTTTTGTCTATATAAAATTCATATATTGCTAATCAATGCTTTTAGATTTTAGGCAGCTTGATAAACTAAATCACTTTTGCTAGTAAGTCTTGCTTCAGTGTATGCAATTTGCAAATTGTGGTCTTTTGTTTTTATGTAATGCCTGATGCTATGAAATATAAACATTAGATAATGTCATCAGCTTTGAAGGCTTGTCTTCTTCGCTGATTTTTTCCATTTGAAATTTTCTGGGTAATACTGTATCAAATTACTTGAAGCACTTGCTGTGGAATATAACTTAATTAGAATGGCACAAATAAAGTGAATCTAATTAGTGGTCCCAGAGCAACAGCTAGTTATGTCTCTAGGTTAGCAAATGAAATTTCAACACTAATAAATTAGACTATTTGTCTTTAAATATTTAAGAATTACAAAATGCCCATAACAATAGTTTATACATGGCTTATACTTGGATTATACTAGGAGTTTAGGACAGTAGTAGGCATGTGCCCATCTAAACTGTTCCCCACTTCTCTGGCTGTAACTTACATGGTTACCCTCAGTGATATAAGAATCCAGGTTATGTTTAATGTATGCCAGGCTACTTGAGTTAACAATGTCTTCTGGCAATGAATTATGAGCATTTACCACCCAAGGGATATATGAATATTTTTGAATATCCCTTCTTGGAATTTTACTGACCAGTTGAAGTTTGTGTTCTCTTAAATTATCCATATATGTTAAATTTCAAACCCAGATCATTCATTAACTCAGTATCCCTCAGAGTGTTGAATAGTAATAACAGGTTCCTCTGAGTCTATTTCTATCCAACGTAAATAAATCTAGTTCTTCAATTTTTCCTTTACATGATCTATTTTTAAGCCTAAGAATAAATTTTGTGATCCTATACTTTACTTTCTCCAAGAGTTCAACATCCTTCCTTAATTATGAGCTCCAGACTTGGGAACAATAATAAAGGTGGGGTATTATGTATAACCTATACAGGGGCATAATAGCCACCTCAGATTTATTTGGTTCCGCCAAGCTAGTATGATAGAAAACCTGCTGACCGTCTTTACAGTGACGGCACAAATGTCGACCTCTATCACGGTCTGCATTGTGCCATCGGGAACACAAGTGTGTTTTCTGCAGGGGGCTGTACCCATTCCTCCCCCCAGATGTTGTTATAATCGCCTCCATGGTGGGGGCATTTCAGGGAGGGGGTGCAAGCCCCGGAGAAACTGTGCTGGGGGTCCTGCCACTGTAGTACGATCATTAGTGACTCACAGCGACCTCTCATTTTGTCACTGTAAATGACCACTTGCTGTAATATTTTCGATGAAGCAATGGTATACTGCTTTATTTGTGAAGGATTTTTTAATGCAGCTTATTAGGTTGTTTGTTCTGGCCAATATTTTCCTACAGAAATCATTACCTTTTAGATCCCTACTGTTGATAATGCCGAGGTCTTTTTCCTTATTCACTGCTTTCATTATTTTTCCATGCAAACTATATTGTTGACAGACATTAGGTGTATCTAAGAGAATCACCATGCATTTGTTTAAGTTGAGTTCCATATGATTTTCTGCTGCTTTGTTCAAGACTGTTGAGATCATTAACTAAGTTTGATCTGTCACTTTCTTTGTTTACAATACCAGCCAATTTGGTGCCATCTGCAAATTTAGTCAACCATTTCTCAGTGTGTATATCATGTCCCTCATACAGATATTAAACAAAAGGGGGCATAGGACTGAACCCTGGGGTACCCTGCTGGACACAGTACCTTCCTACGGCCGCTCCCTATTGACTCTTACCCTCTGTCTCCTATTGGCCTGCCATGTTTTTTACATATTAAATCGGTCTTATATGAATCTGATAGTAAGCAAGTTTATTTGCTGTTTTCTGTACAGTACTGTGTTGAATGCTATTTTTGAAACTGAAGTTATGTTCACATGTAAGTTATTTTCAAGGTCCGAGCTGGTATTTTTTTAATAGAATGTCAGTAGATTTGTGGCACATGAACAATTCTTTTGTGAAATCATGCTTATTCCTGTCTTTGAACCCACATTTGTCCAGTTCATTTTTGATTTGTCCCTTAATATAACCTTCCATTATCTTACCTATTGCTGATGTAAGGCTAATAGGACTGTGATTCCATGGACTGGACCTGTTCCTCTTCTTAGGGATTGGTACAGCTGTAGCAAGATGCCAATCATTTGGTACCTTCTGTACTTGAAAGGAGCGGTTGATGATTTTACAAATGGAGTCTGAAAGTTCAACACTTAAAACCTTGAGTAATCTGGGGCATAGTAAATCTAGTCCTGCCAATTTATTACTATTCAGGGCATTAAGCTTTTCCAATACCATGTTACTTTCCACCATTACCTTATGAGTGTTGTAGCATTTATCTGTTCCTAGGCTAAGTTCACTAATTTTCCCTGCCTTATTGAATATAGAACAAAAATATTTATTAAAGATATTTTCCATTTCTTTTGGTTCTCAACAGGTTGCATTATTCTTTGCCAGTGGGGCAACCATTCTAGTGCCTTCCCACCTTTGCTGCACTGACACATGAACAGGACTTGTAGTTATCTTTTGTGTGTGCTAGTCTGCACTTCATTTTATTCCTGTCCATCATCATTCCTTATTTTGTAGTCTTAACTTTGGCTTTGTAACGCCGTATGCTATTTGCTGAAGGTATCTTTTTGATATTATTAAAAAGCCATGTTTTCCATTTGATCAGTTTCCACATTTTACAATTTAAGCATAATGGTTCTTTCCCTTCTTCTAGCATGATCTTCTTCTTCATGGAACATATTTACCCTTCGATTCTAATATTTTGTTGTTAAATAATGGCCAACTCTCCTCATCTCATTCATTTTTAAAAGCTGTATTCCAGTCCCATTTACTGATTTCACCCTTAGTTGCTACAAAATTTGCTTGATTATATCATAGTTCTTGATTGCTGTAGTCCCTTTGAGTTACCTCATCTCTGTTGATGCAAAATGTAATGCTGTTATGATCACTGCCTCCTAGTGGTTCTTGGTACTTGGTACTTGATCTTGTGGAGCACAGTGTGCTTCCCTGTATTATGAAAAAAATTCACTTTTCTGTTGAAGTGATTAAATGGTTTTCCCATTATCTCGCGGATAGGTCACACGTGACAACAATTAAAGGTCATCTTTCTTTCTCTAAGTTGATTAGATGTGGTGCCCCCCAAAGTTCAATCTTGGGTTCACTTATCTTTTCACTTCTTATGAATGGTGCTCCATCTTCGTGTTCTTCTAGCTCCATCTTAATGTATGCAGACGATGCAGTAATTTACGAGGATAGTTTAAATCCAAAGGAGGCCTTGGATAGACTGCAGGCCAACTTTGAAACATTTCAAACTTGGTTGCTTGCAAATTCTCTTGTGCTTAGCCCAGTAAAAACTAAAATCATGCTTTTCTCGAGTAAAACGTTTAATCTGTCCAATCTTCCATCCATCTGTGACATTAAGGGGAACTCTATTGAATATGTTAATACATTTAAATATTCGGGACTTATTTTTGACACTAATCTTATTTTTGATCAACATGTTTTTTCTTCCATAAAAAAAGTACATCAAAGACTTGGATGCCTTTATAGAGTTAAGCACTATTTAACTCCAGAATCTAGGAGGCTTTTGGCACACAGTTTCTTTTTTAGCGTTTTAGATTATGGGTTGGTGGTTTATGCTTCAATAAGAACTAAATTGTTAGGAAAACTGTCAGTTACGTATAATACTATACTAAGGTTTATGTTCTCAGCTCCAGCCCGAACCCATCATTGTTTATTGTTAAAGTCTTCCAATTGCCTTTCTCTTACAAACAGAATTCAGTTTAAGATGTGTCTCTTCCTATTTAAAATCAAAGCTGGTTTGTTACCTAATTCAGTGAGTTCACTTTTCTCAAGATATGTTAATCCTAATTGGCCTAGGACTCAGTCAAAGTTTACATTTAATGTTCCATTTTTTAAGAGAACTATGGGTCAACGCACATTATTATACGTGGGTCCAAGTTTTTTTAATTTACTGCCATGTGATTTATCAATCTGTAATTACGTATTCTCTTTTAAATCTAAGCTAAAAAAGTATTTACAGTGTACTCAAGAATGTATTCGATAATTGTTTTTTGTGACGTGTCTTATCATTGTATATGTTATTGTTTTTGTTCTTTGTTTATTGTATTGCTTGTCATCTGTGAAAACTGGCAGTTTGCTCATCAGACTTACAAGGGTAAAAAATGAAATGAAATGAAATGGTACTGGTATTGCCGATTTCCCTGTAGATATTATTACCTGGTCCAAGGTGTTATTACCCCTCATAGGTTCTGTATTGATCTGATGCAGATCCTGAATAATTAATGTTTCCAAGAAGTAATTTTCATATGCACTATTTATTTAATTTTGGTAACCGGGTAGACCCACTGAGAACAGATGGTCCCTTTTCCAGGGGCAACCCGGGGTTAATTACAGACAAACATAAATCAGTGACATTTACATTATACAATTAGAGAGCAGCAATAGACACATCATACAGAGGAATACAGCATTATTAGTCAACTTACTTCTTAAACATGACAAGAGACACAATTTACAAAGCTCTAATGAAGCTATAATTTATATAATTCATAAGCTCACAGGTTGAAGCCTGTATTACAGGAGCATTGGTTAGATTTCAACAGATGGGATTTGAGCTCACTCTTGAAAGCCCTTAGAGAGGCAGATGTTTGGATGCTACTTGGGAGTCCCTTCCACAGGGAAGAGGTGAAAGAAGAGAATGATCTAGCTCCACTGGAGGTTCTAACCCTAGGTACTGGGAGCAGTTGTAGGCTAGGAATAGGGAAGGGTAGATCAGCCTGCCCTCAAGTGACAGTCAGTTTAGGGATTTTAACACTGTACAGTGATGGTCAAGTGATCTTGCTGAGTTGGCAGATCTTGCTATTCTGTGATGGAATGTTCTCAGCATCTGAAGTTCAGTATCCCTGACAGAACAGCACTAGGGCACCATGGAGCAGGATACGAAAAAGGGTACCTTGGGCAATTCTACAGCAAGACTCAGAGGTAAGAAGGGGCTCAATCAACAAAGAAGACCCAGCTTCTGGGTTATAGTTTTAGTCAGATGGCTAAGATGGGTCTTGTATGTACTGTCTTGGTCAAGATAGACCCCAGGTACTTGATGGAGTTAACCACCTCTACTTTTGTCCTATCAGTGAGAAATAGTTCGAGTTGTTCAGTACGGTCAGAACCAATACTCCTTAGTCCAAATAACATTGCCTTTATTTTTTTCCCATTGAGAACAAGTTTGTTAACAAAAAGTCATTTTTTCCAGTAACAGAAGGTCTTTACCTAGTTGCTCACTTACAGGTAGTTACATTTGGAGCAGTACTGTAAAGTACTGCATCATCTGCATATAGGGTAACCTTAGCTCCTCTGGTGTGTAGCAGTAGGTCATTTATGAACAACGAAAATAATAGTGGTCCATGGAATGAACCTTGTGGGACCCCATCATGAATGGGAAGCTGGTCAGAGAGAGACTCACACCACTTCACAATTTGTGATCTACCATCCAGATAGTCTGGGAATCATATTAGTGAGTGGTTGGCTAGCCCCAGAGACTCTAGTTTTTCAGTTAATAGCTGGTGGTTTACCAGATCAAAAGCTTTGGTGAGGTCTATAAAGACCCCACCTACTAGTAGGCCTTTATCTATGGTGTTTGAGATGCTAGTAGTCAGGCTAACAAGGGTAGTATCACTACCATGTTGTTTTCTGAAGCTGTGCTGTTCAGGAGTCATAATGTATCTCTCCAGGTAATCTTGTACTTGATTGTAGATTAGTCTTTCAAGTATTTTGTTTAGTATAGGAAGGATCAATATGGGTCTGTAATTCTTTACTATCTCTTTTGGCCCCCCTTTATGTGCTGGAGTAACCAGGATAACTTTCCATAGAGAGGGTACCATCCCTTCCAGGAGGGATCTCTTGAAAAGCCAGGTGATAGGGGATGCTATAGAAACATAGAAATTGTTGGCAGATAAGGACCGCCAGGCCCATCTAGTCTGCCCTAACTGTGGCATAACTGTGACAGGTAGCCTTAATAGTTTGGGCTCAAGTTTGTCAAAGCTGGCAGATCCTGTAATATGCACCTTCAGTAGTAGCTTAAAGACATCAGACCGGGAGATAAGTTTAAGGTGGAATTGTGGTCTGTGGGAGCCTTAGCCTTTTTAAGGGGAGGAGCGGGATTCAAGTTGGAGGAGTTCTGTATTTATCAAGATTCATAAAGAAGGCATTCATCTTTTTTGCAGATTCAACTAGGTCTCTGAAGTGGGTCCATTGGATACTGTGTCAGTAGCTGCTGTTGAGGCTTTACCCTTTAGGATGGAATTGATGTTTGCCCAAAATTGTTTAGGGTCAGATAGGTTAGTAGTTTGCTGGTCTCTCAGATTCTTTTTTTTTTTGCTGACTTTAATTCACTTTTGCATTTATTCCACAGGGCCCTGAACTTCACCCAATCTTCAGTTAGGTTGGAGGATATGTAAGTACACCAGGCTTTATCCCTCATTCTCATGAGAGTTCTTAGATCTCTGGTTATCCATTTGGCATGCTGACCCTTTACTCTTAATTGTTTGAGGGGGGCGTGTTTGTTGGCTGCAGAATTAAAGTAATTTATAAAGCTATCTAGGGCAGCATCTAGTGTAGGGGTATGCTTCATCTAGGTCCAATTTAAATTGGCCAGCATCCCTAGGAAGGAGGCCTGGTCAAAATTGGAAAAATCTCTGGTCCAGAAGATTGGGGGGGAAGGAAGTAATGTCTCCAAATTACAAATGTCAGGACATGGTCACTAAGGGTGTCACTAATGCCAGCCAGTTTAACTCTATCTGGCCTGGATACGAGAATCCAGTCCAAGATAGAATGATTCCCAGTTTTCAGAATAAGTCTAGTCTATGTTTGAATTATCTGCATCAAGTACATGTCCATAAGGGTGGATTTGGTAATGTAATCAGATGGGGTTCCCCAGTGAATGCTGAAGTCCCCAAGCATAATCTTTTACAGGGGAGGTAGGCCATGTACCGCCACTGCAAATGCCTGAAATGCAGTATGAGTCTCTTTTGGTGGGTTGTACACACATCCAGTGATCATTGATTTTGTATCACCCAATAGCAATTGCACAAATAAGGACTCACAGGTAGAGTTGGCCAGGGTACTAGAGGCAACTAACTTAGCAATAAGTGATGATTTCATGTATAAGGTAACCCCTCCACCCTTTTTGTTGATTCTGTCAGATCAAAAAGTCTTATAACTAGGAAGATCAACTTCATGGGCTAGTACACTGGGTTTTAGCCAAGTCTCAGAAACTGCAAGCACATCAGGGGAGTATGCATCTACCCAGACCTCCACTTCACGTAGTTTCGGTCAGAGGCTGCAAGCATTGATATGCACTATTTTCAGCCCCTTAGTGGAAGCCCATAGTGTAGTGTTCGTGGCACCAATATGTACACTGGGGTCTGGAGGACTGGGGTTAAGTTCTACATCTCCAACTAGGATAATTGTGAGATTCCATTATATTTTTTAATAATGCTTTCTTCAGTCTAGGGCACAGAAGGGTAGGTTGATGCAGGTGGCTACTTGTAAAGGATTTTAGGGTATAACAGTTCCCCCTTAACCTGAGCCCATCCATATATATCAAGGTAGATAGTTGGGAAATGTAGGGGCTAGTGGTTTGCCAGTAGCCATGTATATATTTTGCATAGCCAGGTCTGAGTCCAAGAAATAAAAGATCGCTAGTAGAGCCCCCTTTGACATCTTGTAATAATCTTTCGGGGTGAGTATCACCAGAGGAAATGGGTGCACACTATCAGTTTTCTTTCCCAGTCAATACCCACTAGATCGAAGTCTCCCATTACAGTAACATCACCTCAGTCTGACTGCATATGACTTTTATCAATTTTTAGATTGTTGATAACTTATCCACTATTTGGTAGTCTGTAAAAAATACCCACATTTATTTCTTCAGTGAGATGTTCTATAGACTTGCGGACAGAAAAATTGCTCTCTTAAAGGAACGATCTGAAATGAAACCTTAGGTTACTCTCTTGTTCTAAAACTATTAAAGCAGAAACTTCTTTCAAAAAATACAGAAATGAACTGCTATAAATGCTCAGTTTTGTAAGGCAATTACAGAGACACTGCATAGCTGATTTTCTATAAATGCACTAGTTCCTCACTAGGTTGTATTTCTCTCTCTCTCTCTCACTCACTCTTTTTGTTAATCTGTGGGTAGATGCATAGCTCACAGTGTACGCTGAGTACAGAACCTAATTGTCCATTGACTCCTCACTAACTTGTGGCCCTCCCTACTTGCAATAGTTGATGTGATCACTACTGTAGAACAGACAACTAAGTAACAGATTATTTGACTTGCTCATAGGCACTCTGTAGATACACACATGAATTTTAAAGCTATCTTTCTGGTTATTTTGAGTACCTTTGTATTTAGTTAGTGTAGTAAATATAAATCTGCTGTGAAGTATAACGTGCACAAAAACTAACTAAATACACACAAGTGAAGAAAGCAGTATATTGCAAAAAGCTGAAGTTTACTTTTTTGTTGTAAGGGGTTTGTATGCTAATGATATGCCTACCCCACCCCATATGGTGGCCTCTGTACTGTAGCAATTAACTGCGGTGATAGGTGTGGCAAGACTAAATCTAGGTCATCCCAAAAACACATGCATACATATGCATTTAGGGGGAAAGAAGACAATCAGTTCATTTTCTCCCTCTCACCAGCTCAGTGGGGTATCCTGTTACCCCATTTTCTTTAAAACACTTTTTAAGTCTGAGCTTAATGGTCATTACTGTATCGGCTTATACCATGTGCTCTAGCAGTCTATTCCAAGAGTTTACCACTTGTGCTGTAAAGTAGCTCTTCCTAATGGTTCCCTGGTATCATCCTCCCTTCAGTGACATTGAGTCCCCTTGTCTTCTCATCCTTGTGTATCTTAAAGAGCTGCACTCGGCCAGACAGTACTATCACTTTTAGATACTTGAATATTGTAATCATGTCTCCCTGAGTTTCCTCTTTCCATTAAGAACAGTCCCAGTTCTGATAGTTGGTACTGATAGCACATGTTCTCCATGCCATCACAACACTGGTCGCTCTTCTTTGAGCTTGCTTCATTGTGTCAATATCTTTCCTTAGACATGGGGACCAGAACTGAACACTGTACCTAAGATGGGGCCTCATCAAGGGTTTGTATAAGGGTATTATAATGTTTCTTATAAAATGGGCAAAAAACTTTCTAAATCCTGATTGGCTGAAAACCTGTTCATGCCATGTCCTTATCAGGACACAACTTTACAACCAGCCCTATTTGTGTCAACCAGAACCACAGAACTAGAAATATTGTTGCACCACTCTGCGAGTCAGTGTGATTTTTAAATGTGTAACTGGCAGGAATTTTCTATCTGTGCTCTGTCAAGCTCAGCCAACCTTGATACTCCACCTCGCACCCTTCAAAACACTAACTACATGTTTTAAAGTTCTAAAAAAACTACATGTTGTAAAGTTCTAAAGAAAACATAGAAGTAAAAGTATGACCTGAGCTGTTGAGTTCAAGAGCAAAAAGAACCGCGATCCAAAGTGTGTGACATGCGTGCCACCAGAATGGCTTTCAAACAACATACTAGATTGCTCCTCCGCTTGGTACTTGAAACGTCTTCTTTTTTTTTAAGTACTCGTACCATGTTTTGTTGAGTGGGATAGAGAGTGGGTGATTGTTGTAAACAACGATCGGGCAAAGTGGCATCAACAACAGCCAACAAGTGACACATTCACAAGTGCTCTGTCAAGTTCATCCAACCCGGAGACTCTGTCCCGCACCCTTCAACACACTAACTACATGTTGTAAAGTTCTAAAAAACGAACAGAAAAAGTAAAAGTATGACCTGAGCTGCTGAGTTCAGTATAGAAAATAACGGCAATCCGGAGAGCATGACATGCATGCTGCCAGAAGACGGCTTTCAAACAACATCCAAGACTGCTCCTCCTCTACGTACTTACAACTTTTTTTTTAATTACTTGTACCATATTTTGTTCAGTGGGACAGTGAGCAGGTGATTGTTGAAAATGATGATTGGGCAAACAGTGTGAAAACAGTGGCAACAACTGCAGCCGGCAATTGACACACTTCCAATGAAACCGCCCACTCGATGTCAAAATGACTATGACAGTAAAATGACGGCTGTGTTCCTTGGTACCAAAACCACACTGTATTAAAATGTGTGTGGAAGGGGGTGTAATGGTAATACTGAAACAGAGTGTGTTTGTGGGGCACTTGGGAGAGGCATAACCTGAGCGAGCAGTACTGGAGAGCAGTATGTGTATTCATGTAGGAGAGGGGTGCCCTCTAGTGGTGGTCAAACAGTTCCAAACTAGTTTGACAGGGAACTATTTTTAGTGTTACAACTACTAAAACATATGTATTTTAATTTTGGACATTTTTTGTTCTTTTTTTAACATTTACTTGGAGGTGCCCATTTCATAAGTGCATTAAGACACTCTGAGATATGGGTTATGGCCGGATAAGAGCACTCCCCAGGTGCTAAAAGCACTCGGTGCAAGCGCCTCATGCCTCATAATGCATCTGGGGCATGCTCTTATCAGGCCATAACCCACACCTCATCATGTCTTATTGCCTGCTTGAACTATTTACAAGTTTTTCTTAATGCATACCATGCCTTGCTAGCTGCTGCCTCACACTGTTTCACCTATTTAAAATTGCTGTTGATCATCATTTCCGTGTCTTTTCTTGCTTGGTTTCAGTAATCTCTGTGCCATTCAGGTTGTATTTTGCATTTATATTCTTTTTCCAGGATGCATCACTTTGCTCTTCACATACCTGTCCAGGTCCTTCTGCATTTCATCTATGTCCTCTTGTGATACCGTATAAGTACTCTTCCCATCATAGTGCTAGCAGCAAACCTGGTGATCCAGTACTCACCTCCAAGGTTCTTACCAATATATTAAAAAGTGTAGGCCCCAGACCCCTGTGGAACACCACTTTATTATTTCATTAATGCTTGGTTATCATTTATTATGACTGTCTCCTATCCTGAAAGCAGATTTGAACCCATTTCATCACACCCCCAGTTTCATAGGCTCCCTAGCTTATGAACTACCCTTCTGCATCATATAATTCCAGATGGTTTACTATGTCCATGTGTACAACATCCACATGACTTTCCACATCTAGTTCCTTGGTGACATTCTCAAAAAACTGCAGCAATGTTTGTTTGGCATGATTTCCCAATGCAGAATTTGAACTGGGCCACAGGGTCCAAATTGCTTTTTGTAAGTATTCTACAATTTTATTTCTTAGGATAGTCTTCAGCAGCGTCCCCAGTACTGATGTCAATATGACTCACCTATAGTTCCCTGGATCTGCCCTGGAGCCATTTTAGGGCTGCAGTGGGTGAACCCCTGCAGACCTCTTGTTTTGAGAAAATAACTCACCACATTCCTTGAAACTGAACATGTTGGAGTTGCCCCACAGTCACCTCTGCATCTGTGGAGCACTCCGTTTGTCGTTCCCAGTGGCACTGCACTATTTTTCCACTGATCATGACACTGGGGGATTGGGCAACCTCAGTGTCACTCTTATGTTTCGGGGGTGGGTGGGTGCTGAGAGGGAGAGTCAGGTGGGGGGTTATGAATAATTTAAAAGAAAAAAAATTGTTAGGTCATGGTGGAACACAACACACTCCACCATGCCCAAAATGGCCGTTGCACTCTACTACGCATGTGGTAGTAATCGCACATGCACAGTAGAGTGCGGTGGCCATCTTGGCTGAGGCAGAGTGTACCATGTTCTGCCGTGACCTGTCAATTTTGTTTCTTTTAAATTATACGTATCCCCCACCCAACCCTCCTTCTCAGCACCCCCCCAGAAACATAAGCGTGACACTGGGGGTGCCCAACCCCCCAGTGTCCTGATCAGGACCCTGCAGTTTTTAAATTAAATTATAAATATCCACCTCAATCCAACCCCCGACTTAGTACCTCCCCAGAAACAACATAACAGTGACACTGGGTGCCCAATCCACCAGTGTTGTGATCACACTTTTGTGACCTCTGCCCCTGTCCACTACTGCGCATGAGTAGTTTTTTATTGTTTTTTTAAATCCACCTGACCCTCCCTCTCAGCACCCACCACCCCACTCCCCCCCCAAAGAAACGTAATACTGACAATGGGGGATGCCCAATCCCCCAGTGCAGAAATCCTCATTTTTTTTTTGTTCTTATACCTGTAAAAGAAAACCATCCATTGATGTCCTTTGTGGCCATTAAACTCCCCCTGCCGGGCCCTCCCACTCAGTACCCACCACCTTGCACTCTCCAAGACCTTAGTTACCCATTGGAGGTCCAATGCGATAATGAGTCTTACCTTGAATCAGTCATGTCCTTCAAGTACCTGAGAATCACCCTAGACCCTGGACTTCACTGCACAC
The DNA here is from genome assembly GCA_016271365.2 of Neoceratodus forsteri. NCBI lineage: Eukaryota > Metazoa > Chordata > Ceratodontiformes > Ceratodontidae > Neoceratodus > Neoceratodus forsteri. The sequence continues at coordinate 156,124,594 of CM028137.1, forward strand.
ATTTCTACAGTCTGCAAGGCTACCAACTCAAGGCTTGACCTTACCTACCGAGCTAGTGCAAACCTCTTTCTGGCCGTCAGGAGCAATATAGCTGTGGCATTACTTTTACCTACATTTTCTTATGGACTACCAGTCTTTGCCAACACATCTACCACCATACTACGTAAATGGACTCTGGGCTATAATAATATTTGCTGCTTTGCCCTCATGTGCAACAGATTTATGCATCTCTGCCAACTTTACATTCAGCTTGGCTGGGCCTCTCCCCAAGCTCTCATTGATCTCACCCTAGGTAATGTTCACAGCATAATTCAGAATCAGGTTTCTCACTTTTTGTTTCCTACCTTATACTAAATACCAACCACTGCACATTATGATCCTCAGGAACCGAACAGCTGACTATCACTCGATCAAGGTCTAAATACGAGGAGCAGGCTTTCTCCTTGGTAGCCCCCAAACTCTGGAACAATATACCTCTAACAATACAACAGAACTTGTCTGCCCGCACATTTAAATCTCAGCTTCTTTTTCTTCTGCTTCAAAACTACCGATGTGTGTGCCCTTAACCTGAAAATTTTCTCTCATACGTTCCTCCTCCCTAATATACCCAACTGGCTGCTCCACCATACCCTGTGTACAAGCACTTATTATTCTAATTCTTTATGTTACTTCTTATCTAAAAGCTCTACTGGTCAACCCTCCTATGTCACAGCAAAACATGCTACCTACTCCAAGTATCTAGAAAGACTGCTAATTATACCCAACCTCATTGTCAATGCACATTCATTAAAATGTACAGTACTTCAAAGATGTTCCTGTATGAACTCTGCACTATCTCAGGTCTGTCTGTTAATCTTATCCATTATGTACAATTGTTGCTGATATTCCAAGAAGTCTGTACAGTTACTGAGCTGTTTGTAGCTTAAATCCAATATGTGCAATTGTTTTGGTGATACTGATATCCTATGAACCCTGTATATGTTTTCTGGTTTGTTTGTTGATATTATCCGTGATGTGAATCTTTCTTTGCAAACTCCCAGGTCGTGCCTGAAAATAGGCATATGAATGCCTAGTGCACGCTACCTGGTCAACAAATAAATGCTGTAATCCTCTCTGGACCACAGTCACATCTTCACTCTTCAAAGCTGGACTGCAAGCTGAATAAACAGGTATGTGGTTCAATGTATTTCAGTTGGGTTTTGAACTTATTGGCATGACTTAGGCATTTTTGCATATTTTTGGCCCACATTTTCAACATGCCTTCTTTGGGACCCTACCTCATGAATAATTGAATTGCCATTAGGCAGATCTGCCCAAGAGGTGATTGTGTGTTCTCTATGTGAAATCACCTTTGGGGCAAGAGTTGAAAATCTTCTCTGCCCTAGTTCATGAGGTGGGGTCATAAGAAGGCTATGTTGAAAATTTGGAGTAAAAATATTAAAAAAACAACAAAGTTATGAGCCTACATTGAATTTTCAAACACAGGCTTGTAACTTTGGTAATTTTCAATATTTTTACCCCAAAGTTACAACATAGCCATTTCTTTACAACATCTCATGAATGTGGCAGCTGTCAGTTTTCAACTCTGGCCCCAAAATTGTTTTTGTATCCCAAAAGCTGATTTCGCAGTCCCTCTGCAAAATCACCTTTTGTGCAGGAGTTGAACATTTATTCTGTCCTTCTTCATGGGGCAGGGTCATAACAAGGCTATGTTAAAACTTTGGTGTACATAGATTACAAAATTTATGTGCCGTTACATTTTGCTAACGCAGGCTCGTAACTTTGGTAATTTCCACTATTTTTACCCCCAATTCCTCCTGTGCAGCCCTATTGGTTCTAGCCAGAGTTTGTTTGAATATTAGCAACACTTGGGTCCCTCTGCAGTACTAAGGCATTTATGTAGTTCTGTACAACTGAAAAGAGCTGCTCTGTTCAGAGGAAGTGACTGGTGTATAGTTCTGATAGACTCATTAAATATATAATTGCCAGTGGTCTGGATAGTTCTTTGGCTAGCTCCTTTATGATTTTTGGATGCATTAAATCAAGCCCCACCACCTTATTTACATTGATCAGCTTTAGCATTTTATCAAGTTCTTCATGGAATATTTATTTATTTAGTTACCTTTGTTGACTGGGTGAGTGCACAGGCAATGAGTGCTTTTTTCAGGCATGACCCGGGCGCAGTAGCACAGACAAGGAAGGTAGTACATCATAACTCAGAGGAAACTGAAATGAACAGTTTTAGTTTAAGACACCTACTGCAGAAGTTTACAAATATGAACAGTAACAGACATAGGGGTTGTAATGGAATACGGAATACATACATATGAACATATGAAGAAGCCAGCAGATACAGGCCTTACAGTCTATCAAGTCTGCTTGACTGTGCAGCTCTCACTGTTGAGTACTGATGCTGCCCCCACCCCTCTACCCCTTCCTCACTGATTGCACCTTCTGAGTTACCCCATCCTCCCCACCCTTCCCCATTCTGATTCTGCCCTTGACCCTGTTCTACCTCCTCTTAAATCCCCCCTACTGATGTTTGAGAAACCAATTATTCAGGCAATGCATTCCATGCCATTACTGAGCTCTTTGTGAGAAAGTGCCTCCTCTTCTCTCTTCTGAACCTCCCCCTCTCCAATTTCAGACTATGCCCACTTGTGATCCCTTCCTTCCTAGACTTAAACAGGCCCTCAAGGTAACCCTATTTATGCTGTTCAGGTATTTGAAGGTCTCAATCACATTGCCCCCGTTTCTTCTGTCCTCAAAGGAGTACATATTGAGTGTCTGTAACCTATCTTCATAAGGCTTTTCCCTCATCCCACTTAACACCTTGGTCGCCCTTCTCTGTACCCCCTCCAACAGTCTGATGTCCTTTATTAAGAATGCATACAAAAACTTGCTATGTACAATGGGGGGGGGGGGAGAAGGCAGTGAAAAGTTGCAGTCACTAGCAAGAATAATAAAGGTAGTGGTACACATAGGGGTATAATAGCTGGAATGATAAACAAGCTAGTCGCATGCAGTTTGGGCAGGTAAGAGTGAGGGGAGGGATAGGGAGAGAGGGATTAGCAGAAGCAGTTATAGGCATTGGATGAAGAACAATGAACTTTCAAAAGCTCCGTAAAGGCTGACAGTGTAGGTTTTTTTCTTTTTTTGATGGGGAGGTATGGAGTTCCATATTGAGGCAGCTTGGTAAATAAGGGAGCATTGTCCCATGTTAGTACGAAACAGCGGAACTGCAATATTGTTGTTAGAGACCGAGCGGGGTGTGGGCAAGTCAATGAGCGAGATTTGATTAGCTAGGTAAGCAGAGGCACCTTGTTGCAAGATTTTTTAATGAGTGTGGCAAGAGTTAGATTTGCTTTGAGGTCAGGGGGTAGCCAGTTTAAGATATTTAGCATGAGAGAAAGATGGGCATTGAACCCACTGCCAGAGGCCCATTTGGCAATCTTGTGATATAAGGTATGCTTTTTTTTGTAATACTGATTTGCTGGCAGCATTGACATACAGTAGTATTACACACTAAAGTATATGTCCTGTAGAATGTCTTTTTGCTACACATTAACTTTTCACTGTCTGACATCACTCCTTCACTTTCCTCTGTAAATACAGAAGCAGAGTATGAATTCAGGCATTCAGTCATCTGCCTGTAACCTTTCATGAGGTAAATGTTGCAGTTAGCAGGTGTAGGAGTGTCTTTACCTGTATGCCTTCAGGTGAATGGCCCCCAGGTCCAGAGGCGGTATGCAGAGTAGTAATGATGTGGTACCCCCACCTGGTGAGATCGTCTGACATAGGAACATAGGAATTAATTTGTCATCAGTGAGAGGCTGCCCATTCTTACCTAACTCATGTTGAATGAGAGAACCTTAGAGGCTCTTCCTTCTTCCCTTCCCTCCCCTTCCTTTCTGGTACGGTCTTTACTAAGCTCTTGTATCTGTCCCCCCCCTCATTTGAGCCCCACCACTGATTTCACACAGACCACCTGCTATGATAGCCTATTCCACCCCTCCACTGTCCTCTGTGAAAAAGTAGTTCCAGTCATCTTCTCTAAACTTGCCCCTACAGACTTCATGGAGTTGCCCCTGGTGTTTGTGGTCCACATCATTTGGAATTATTCTCACTATATACTTTATTTACACTGTGGGGGGATTTGTATAGTATTTTTTTTTACTCTTGGTCTCTTGGACAGGACATCATATGATATATTTGGACTTACATTCCCTGAAATAGTTTACTTACTATTGTGTTTGTTGGTACAGTGCTTGGCTACTGTCATGGAGGAGGATGCCACTTTTGCCCCCTTGGGGTCAAGAGTCAACCTAATCGAGTGACCCCCTCCCTGCATACAGTCTGATTGCCAGGCACCTGTCCCTGAAAGCAGCAGGAGCTGCTTTAAAATAACTTCAAAAATCTGACCAATCAGCACTTACAGTGCTTATGCAGGACCAGGGACTAAGCCACGACCACCGCAGCCAGTCCAGTTGGTGAGTAGTCATCACAAGGATGATGCCATTGTCACCACCTGGGGGACTGAGAGTCAACCTGATCCAGTGACATCCCCTGCATCCAGTCAGATTGTCAGTCACTTGTCCCTGAAAGCAGCAGGGAGTTGCTTTAAAGTAACTTTAAAAATCTGACAAGTCAACACTCTTAGCACTCATCTTAACTCCTGTGCCTCTATGAGGTCCCATGTGAGTGGTCCAAGTGTGATCAGGCACAGCAGGAGTGGGAGTCATTGAGGGGAGTCACCAGAGGGGAGACACCAGGATGACAAGGGACTGCCCAGTTCTCTTCCTGTAGGCTGTTTGTCTTTTTATTGCTTGCTCCAGCTGTGCCAGTTTTGTTAATGTGTCTTAAGGGGGGCGGGTTAAAGGGATCCTATCCTGCCTGTGCCTACTAGTACTGTACGCAGTAGGGTGTTTGTCAGCTACATTAATGCAACTGCTAGCACCTCCAGACTTTAACCTCTCTACAAGTTTTTTTGCCTACTGCTGGTAAGTGTCACTTCCCTCTGCTGCTGCTCACTTCAACAAGTTCTTCGCAATCTGTGTCCTCCCATCTTCTCCCCATCCTGGGTCCTGTCCTTCCTCTCCTGTTCCCACTTCATCCCCTCCCCACCTCTCTCTGGATTCCACTTCCTCCATGCACCACCCAGGACACTGCTTGCCCTCTCTTCCATCAGCCTGTCTAAGTCCAGCCCTTACAGGGTGGACCCCAAGCACCTCCACCCTTTGTTCCTGCCATTGCAACTCCCCTTACTCACCTGCTCAACCTTTTCTTCTCCCTCTGTGCTGTTCCTTAGTCCTGGAAATTGGCCAGAGTTATTCTACTTCATAAAGGGGGTGACCCCCTCCTCCCTGGGCAACTTTCATCCCATCTCCTACCTCCCCTCCATCTCAAAACTGCAAGAGAAACTGGTCCCTTCCAGACTCCCCAGCTACCTTTCATCCTCTAACTTTTTTCCCTCTTCCAGTCTGACTTCTGGAAGCATCATTCCACCATCTCCACCATGCTGCATGTCACTGATTTCATTTATCCAGGATGGATCAGGAGCACATCACAGCAACCATTTTCATTGATCTGATAAAAACCTTAGAGTCCCATCCACTCCTCCTGGACAAACTGAGCTCTGCTGGCCTCTCAATTTCTGCTACTGATTGTTTTTGTCCCATGAAGTAGGAATGGAACCAATCAGTAGAGGTAGGAGGTGTCCTAATGCCTCTACTCCCATCAAGGCTGGGGTCCCAGAGGGCTCCATCTTCAGTCCCATCCTCTTTTCCATCTTCCTGAATGATCTCCTCTCTGCCTGTGCCAACTAGCATATTTACATGTATGCTGATGAGACAATTATCTTCACCTCTGGTCCCTCTACTGCAGTTGTTGAAAATCTGCTCCAGCAGGACCTCAACAATGTGCTGCACTGGTTCCAATTGAAGCAACTCTGAGTCAACACAAAAACAACTGTGCCCATGACCTTTGGAACCAGTCAGAAATTGACCAGACTCACACCCCCACCCCAGTTTTCACCACACTGGATGGCACCCCCTTTGAAGCAGTGGAGTCCTTCAAGTACCTTGTGTGTGGCTTGACAGTAAGCTTGACTTCTCCACCCACATTGCTGCCATCCATGCTAAGCTTCATCCCAAGCTTAGTGTACTGTACCACAACTAAGACTGATCATGCCTGTGTTAACATATGGTGACCTTGTATATTGTACAGCAAATAAACAATGAATTAATAAATTAGATAGGGTACAGTATAAACTGGCTAGATATGTGTTACAGAGTAAGTTTAGAATTCATCATTGTGCACTTTTGTCCCAATTGCAATGGCAGTCTTTGGATATCAGTTGTATTAGATATTGGCAAAAATTAATATACAAATATCATGCGCTTTTTCCAAACTGTTATACAAATAAAACACTATTTGATAAGCAAAGGATGAATGCTATGACCAAGAGAACAGTCCACGTTGAAAACATTTATACCCTTTAAATTCAGAATAGACATGGGGTATGAACATTAAATTACCAGGTGTCCAAATACTGGAATACCTTGCCATATATAATTCGCACTTCACCTAAGTTGGGAATATTTATTCAGGGGATTAACAAAATAAATCAATTTAGATGTACATTCAGTTAGAAGGTTGCAATTTAATATCCAAATGAAACATACAAAACTTGTGGACTGTTGTTTTGATTTTGTTTTTATGTATATTTGGTATTTTAATGATGTGTATTGTCAATTTCTGGGTATGTATATTTGTTTGTTTTTGTTTGCTGTGTGTAACTTGTATGTCATTTTTGTTAAATGATAACAGGACTGTCTTGTAAATTGGGGTTTCTTTACCTAAATGACATTACCCTGTATGAAAATCAAAGTTTTACTACTACTACTTCTTCTGCAGGTCCACAGAGAGATTGTTACCAAAATGGTGCTCTCTGTCTTTGAATATGCAGAAGTAATCTATAGCAGAGACATGTCAGTTTAGTCCAGTCAATGTGCTCCATGAGAACTTGCTGCAGAGTATTAGCTGCACTGTCAATCACATCCCTGGCAATTTTGTTCCCTTCCTATTCACTCCCACTACCTGTCGGACTCCACTCCAACTGTGATTACTGTACCAGTGCAACTTTTAAAATCCTCAACCATATCAGCTCATCTGGTGGGCAAATGACACCCACCTGGAGTTTATTTTATAATATCTATCGTGGGGGTGAATTGTTAGGGAATGAATGTGCCAGGGATGCGATTGAAGCTGCAGGTAATACTACAGAGCGAGTTCTTGCACAGCACATTGACTGGAGCAAATTGACATGTAGCCATCTATAGCACTGCCCACTCCACTTCCCTTGCCAGTCTGGACACCCTCCCCCACCTTGTACTCACCACTGTTCCCTCTACTCCTCATTTTCCATCCTCCTTCTGCCCTCACATCTCCAGGCTCACTGTACCTCCTTCATATCCAAACACTGGTTTGGTTCACTTCTCTCCTGCCTCTCATCTCTTCTGTCCCAACTCCCCCTGCCTCCTGTTCCCTCCATTCAAAGTATCATTTCACGTTCTCCACTCCTCAGCCTCTTCTGCTGGGCAATCTGCCTTCTCCTATTGACTTCCCTGACTCTGGAACAAACTCCCCTCCTCCCTCTGCCTCTCCTCCACCCCTGGCTCCCTAAGGCACCAGTTAAAACTCCAAACCCCACCCTACCTGCTCCTGTTACCTGTGCTCCTGACACCTCCATGGCCCTGCCTCAAATGTCCTTGGTTAAACATCTGGCTTGATCGCCACTGTCTGCCTACTGATTGCACTTTCTCACCACCACTGCTCTTTTTGCTACCAAGGGGTTAGGTATAAGTTTATCTGCAGCTGGAATCCTCGCCTGTTGTCAGTTTAGTAACTGCACACTGTATGTTGCTGTTTTACTTTGCGCTTGAACTGGCATCTGATATTGTGCTGTGACTGCACTTGTTTCTGTAGCAATTTTATTTTTGTACCTACTCGCTTTGGCACCAACTTATTTACCAAATATGCTCTATTGACTTGTTTCATGTATTGTACTGCTGTTCTACCTGTTCCAGTCCCACGGGTCACAACTGGAAATGATCCTTGGCTCAGTGTGCCTCTCCAGGTTACCAGTTTTCAACTAACTAACTGACTAACTTCTTTCCTTATGTTTCTGTAGCTGGTCTATTAATTTATAGCTCAGATCATATTGTCTGCTGTTGGTTATTGTTACAATATTGCCCTACTGTCTCCCTGCTCTGCCCTCCCTTAGTGATACCTATATTGTTTTCCCTATCTGGGTGCAGCTCACATCTCCATTCTCATTACTGGGATTGCCACTCCTCCTGTATAATGTAGTCCCTACATTTAGCTTACTCCCTATTTGAGTGTAGCTCATGTAGTTAACTACCAGCTGATCCCCTTCCTTCTCTAGAGTTTATTATACCCCCCATTCAGGTCTGCCTTGTGGGTATAGCCTTCTGCTTTAACATCTTCCATATGCCTGCTCAACTACTCAGGGCAACTACTGTACTTACCACCTCTTCATCATCCTGTTAGTTACCCTCACTCTCCTCCCCCACCTAGACCCCCTATCCTCCCTCCCCCATCCACCTTCTCCTCCCCCCTCCCTTCCCCCTCCCTCTCCCTCCTCCTTTCCCTCCCTCCTTCTCCTGGTCCTCCCCCATCTCTGCCCCTGGCCTACTGGGTGCAGCCTCCTCCCTTCCACCTGGATTTACCTTGATGCACTCAGGGGCCTCCATCCTTCCTCCTCCCTCTCCCTCACTCCTTCCTCCCCTTCACTCACTCCACTTCGCTCGAGTCTTATAGGTTCCCTTATGCTCCTTGTCTGCTTGCTACTACCCATATGTGATGTGTAACTCAACCCCGGTCCTGCCAACTGCCAACTGTCTCTCCTCTCCCCAAAGGGTTGAGAGTAGCTCATGTTAACAACTGCAATCTCTTCCCCAAAATCACCCTTCTACAACCCCTAATGGTGAACCTCAATCTTGATGTCCTGGTGATCTTAGAGTCTTTTCTCTTCCCCAAGATCCCAGATATTGTGATAGCCATCCCTGGCTTCTCAATCATCAAACAGAATTGCATTAAGAGGGGCAGAGGTATAACCAGCTTCCTTTCCTATTGCACCAAATTTGAATCAGTGCTGTCCGTCTCCTCCTCTTCCACCTATAAGATGCTCCTCCTGAAACTCTCCCTCCCCGTCTCTGTTCCCATGTTCACTGATGGAGTCTACTGCTGCCCTGACATATCCCCTTCCTCCATCATTGAGCTCCTCACCACCTTGTTGTTCCATGCCTCCACTGGCAAGCTACTCATCCTAGGTGATTTCAGTTTCAATTGGCTCTCATCCTTACCCATCATAAATTATGCCAAAATATAAAATCTGTCCAGTTTACCCAACTGATCTCTGATCCCGCCTGACTAAACCCCAAACCCCATAACCACTCCCTTCTGGTCTGGATCCTCTTCTCCCTTCACCACCGTATTGTGGATGCTGGTACCCTCCCTGATTCCCTCAGTGACCATTATATGTTCTACTGCATGTGTAAGATTCACCACCCCAAAGCCCCACCTACATTCATCCAGATTAGATCATTCTAATCCATGGGTCTTATCCTCTTTACTTGCTGACCTGATGGCAACTGACTGGAAACCCATACTGACTACAAACAACATTAACACAACCCTCGAGTTTAACTCCAAATTCTTGTCAGCCTGGGATCATCATAACCCCTGAGGACAACTTGGGTCCATGGATCACAACCCCCCAGATCATGGTGGAGTTACTAGCCTGTCATCATGCACTTGGCCTTGCCTGATGGACCCACATGTCCACTGGCTCCCCAACTGACCTTCGTAAATATAAGTGACTTCATAATGCCTGTACCAGAGCTACTAGGTTTGCAAAGGCTGACTACTTTGCGTCTATGCTCCAGAAGAACCTTAACCACGCCTCACAGTTCTGGAAGGTCACTCATACCCTCTTCTCCCTGTGATCCCATTCCCCTCTCCCCATCCTCAAAGTACGTGACGCCCCCATTTCTGATCCCACAGCAATCTCTTGTCTTTTAACTCCATTTTCACCACCTATACCCTTTCCCTCCTTCCCTCCACCTCCCATTCCACCTCCCTCCCACACCTTCTCCTCTTTTGCCTCAACCTGCTTCCCCCAAACCTTCTCTTTTCCTTCTTCCCTACCACTCCCTGTGTGACCCTCAAGACCATATTTTCTCTAAGCCCACACACAAAGGAGAGAACCCAGTTGGTCTTGATCCCAAACTCTTGACTCTCTCAACCCTGTCCATTGTCCTTCCCATCACCCAGCTCCAAAATCACTCCTTGCCACTTGCCTCCATCCCTGATCTCTGGAAGCTGGTCACTGTCCCCCCCTTTCCCAAAGGGGGTGACCCTTCCCTCCCTTGCAACTACCACCCCATTTTGTTCCTCTCCTCCCTGGATCAACTTCAGGAACCCGTGATCCCTTCCCAACTCTCCTGTTTCCTTGACAACTCCTCTTCCTTCGCTCCCTACCAGACTGGCTTCAAGAAATCTTACTCCACCACCTCCTCCCTCCTTAGGCTCATGGACAGCACTCTTTCTGGCATGGACCAGGGGATGTTCACCTCTGCCATCTTTGTCGATCTGTGCAAAGCCTTCAACACTGTTGCCCACCCTACCCTCCTGTACAAGCTAAAAGTGCCTGGCCTCTCCTCTTTTGTTGAGTGGTTTTACTCATACCTTAAGGATAGAACCCAATGTGTCCATATTGGTGACACCATCTCCCCTTCCCTTTCTGTCTGCTCCAGTGTCCCCCAAGGATCCATCCTTGGCCCGATCCTAGTCTCCCTTTTCCTAGAAGATCTTCCTCTCACCTGCTCCTCTACATCCATTCACATGTATGCAGATGACATGGTTCTCTGTGCCTCTGGTTCCTATGCCTTGGACCTTATGACCCAACTCCAACTGGATTTTAACATCCAGCATTGGTTTTGAGCAACTCAGCTATCCCTCAATGCCAAAAAAATGGTCACCATGACCTTTGGTACTAAGCAGAGAGTTTTCAAGCTCTTCCCTTCCCCCTTCTTCCAGACCCTTTATGATTTGTTTTTTTATTCTATTTTTGCTCCTATGGAGGTAGGGATGTACCCCATATCTGCCCAGTGGACATCCTTTCAGGTTCACCCCCATCAGCCTGCTGGGACATACTTGTCAACAGGTAGACAGTGGCTTGCCCTCCCCACAGTGGTGTTCCTACCATTATTCCTTAGGGGAGGGGGGATTCAATGCATGAGATCTGTCTTGGGGGGGTGGGGCAGCAAGATGGCTGCAATGCCGCTCCACTCCCCACAGCTCCATGCTTGATGTGATGATTTTAACTTGGATTTTTTATACCTGAAATGAGTTAATGAATGAAACTTAAGTTAAAACTTAAGTTAATCTACTTTAGTTGCTGGCCTGGTGGTGCTGAGGGTTGAGGTGCTGGACACCACACCTTGCACCATGCTGGTGACCCGGGTTTGGACGCGAGCCCGGGTCACCAGGAGCTGGCAGGGGAGGGATAGGATCAAGCATCCATAGAACTGCTCTCCTATCCCTGGGGAGGGATCCAGGGAACCGCTGCTCTGCAGTGGCCCCTGGTGATGACCAGGGGCACTACCAGAGTATTGGCAGAAAAAGGGGATGGAGTGTGGCAGACATTGGCACATAGTTCCCAGACATCACTGCACGCCCGCACTCCGCAGAGGGGTGAAAAGTAGGTGGAAAATTTTGGAGCGGTGATCTGGCGGCTGATGGACGTGCCCAGTGCCCCCCCAGTTTCCAAGAGGATCCTGCCACAGAGTGCGTGAGCAATAATGGCCGGCACTGTAGGGGTGCCAGACCGGGCCCGGGGGGTGTGGGTGCTGGCGGCCTGAGATCGTGGAGATCCGTTCTGCGAGGAGGACAAAATAGAGACATGATGAAAAAAAAAATCTACTTTAGTTCATAAAACTCAGTTCTCAGGCTCCTCGTTGACTAAGAGTTATTGTTGACTAGAGACAGATTTCATCAGTATTTCTGTTCTAAACCCATGGTTCTCTGTCAGCGAAGCCGTGGCCTGGTAAAGGATGGCTGCAGATTTTTGGATGCAGAAATTTATTGTGGGACTTTTGGTGCTGAGAGGGTAAATGGAGGCAGAACTTGATGACAGCTGGTCATTTAGAAACTGAAACGAATATATATGCCTGATTTAAACTTTCATGGAAGGAAATGTGAGAGTGCTAAAAATGTGAGGGAGAGATAAATGTCCTGCAGACTATAAAATGAATTTCAGAAGACCGGAGGAGAATGGAATGAAATCATTGTAGAGTCCCGTAAAATGTCTTTAATATTTCAAAAGGTATGCTATTGTTGCCAAGGACAGGGGGGTCCCAGTTAAAACCTATGGTATCTTGATTTACTACGCTCGTGGAGCGTTTTTCTTATTTAATCCACAGGTGAAGGAATTTAAAGGCAAGGATGAGTTCCTACGGGGCATAAACGCCCTCCCGGCAGAAGCTTTCTTGAGGACTCCTAAAACAGAAAGGGGAGCTGAAATCTGTGGAAATTGAAATAAACAAGTTTTTGCCGGGGTTATGGACTCCCACTTTAAAAGAATGGAGCTACGTATGACAATAATATGGCAATCACTTTGGAGGTAATAAAGGAAAAGGTCATTCTGTGTGTTTTACTGCAGATATAGGCCTATAAACTGAATATGAACCATGCTGGCTTCTGAGAACTGACCAAGGCCATGGAAAGGTATGCTATAATCTTCTTTTATCACAGTCCAAGATTTCTTACGAAGCCTAAACAATAAAGTAAGGCAATTGTGGCATTTTAGCGTTACATTTTGAAATCTAGGCAGCTCAGATGTCCACACTACAGAGGAATGTATAGCTCTTCAAAATTTTCATCAGTATTCTTCATGCTGGAACTTTAGTGATATTTAGGGTGAACTTGTTTTAATCCATGGCAATCCAACTATTCTCATATCATGTGGGAATTGGTAGTAACATGCTCGACTCCTTGCTATGTTATGGAGCCATGGTAATCTTATAATCTTGCAACAGATTATCTGCAGTCACGGAAAGATCGAGTTAAACTCAGTTTGGGCACGATTAATAACGTGCTATGCTAATATGAGTTTATTAAATGATGTTTTCCTATAAAATGGGACTCCTCTTTGAGAGCCATGCTATTTGCCAATTTTTAAATTAAAATAGCATATTGAATACCTTAAAGCGAGCATCCTACAGGTTTAACTGCCAGACCTTTCATCTGAGGAATTGTGCGGCTGTTTTTAGTTTTACTTGCGGCTGAATGAACCTTCTGGTGCAACTGAAGCTACAGTATTTAGACCTGTGTGTGACTTGACGGAATTTAAGCACAAATTAAATCTTTTAATTCCAGCTATCTATGTTATTAATTAACTAAGAAAGTACCGACTCCTGAGTATACATGGGGCCATTTACATAGCTTGTGGTTTGATGAAATTCTCGATTTAAAAGGAGTTTTATATTTTTGATGGGGTACTGGTGAAATTGGAATATAAATGACATTTTTTTCATTTTATGTTTGATTCATTTTAAAGTGTAATATTTTAAATGCCTATCCCTAGTGGACCTTGGGAAGATGATGTTTTATGAATATACTTGCAATATTCTTTAAGATTCATAGTTATGTATGGACTCTAGAGATAATGGAGCTTTGCACTTTTTTCAAAATGAATGGGCTCATGATTAAAGGACAAGTGAAGAGCATAATTTATCATAGTCATTTACACTTTAAATGTAGCCACACTTTTCCTTAAATGGATTTCCCTCCATTGTAAACTGTCTTCCCACAACATTTCTGATGTACTGCAAGTGTAAAAATTATTTTATGTTGTAATGGTTTTTAACCGAATGACAATAAACTTGAACTGAACTACTCCTTAGGGGAGAGAGGACTGAGATGCTACTCTGGTGATTGACTTATCCTTGGGAGGCACGGAGGAGCAGTGCTTACTAGGGGCTCAGTGTTATGCTGCACTGCCGTACAGGTTTTCTTGTATTGGTTCCACTGGCAAAGCTGATGTGCAACAATGTCTTTGCAATATCAGGAGCACTCCTGCTTCCAACATGGTGACGTCGCTACTCCACCCAACCCTGCTTACGTGCACCACCTTGCAGAGTATTGGCTCTTAGTCACTGCCAGGGGTCGGAATATTCCCACTTGTGTGTTCCTCCCCTCCCTGGAGGAGGAGAGCAGTTCACTGGATGCTATATCCTTCCCCCCACATGGATGACCCTCTGACACCCTAGGCTTGTTTCTGAACCCATGTCATTGTCACTGGGAGTAGTAGTACTACTGTTTGCACCAGCAAACTGGGCCCCCCCGATGGTGTTGTGACTGAGGACCTCTCTTCCTTTAAATACCTCAGGGTATGGTTGGATTGTCATCTTGACTTCTCTACTCTGGTGGGGTTTTATGTGATAACAGCAAGTACTTTTTCTCACAGACCACAAAGACTAACAAAAAAAATGCCCCACGTCAAAAGGGTGACTAATATAGTGGCCGTTACAAGTAGCAACAGCCGCTTACCCTGTTACAAAAAACAGAAACAATATGTATTTTTATGTGGGGGGTTATGCCCCCTGCACCCTTTGTGGGGGCAAGCCCCCCCGTGCCCCAAAACTAAATATAATCAACTCTATGGGGGACGCGGAGATAGGAGCTAAAAATAAAAAATAACAATTTTGACTCTTAGTGCTAGACCCGAACCCATGTCTGCTGGCTTCAGGGGTGGTAGCTTACGCCCCTGTGTTAAATGGCCAGCTCAGCAGGGCTTGGCCAAACAACATCCCATATCCTGCTTTAGCGAGTGTAGCTCCATGCTACACTCGCTCTACAGGATATAGCGCTATCTTTCACCACTCGCAGAGTGGTATTATTGAGTCGCTTATATTGAGCAGCTCAGTAATACTTGCTCATATCACATGATACCCCTTGTGGATACCATCCACCAGAAGATGCATCCTAAACTTGGGGCACTCTACAGGAACAAAGTAAGTATCCCACTTCTTGCCCTTAGAGAGAGTGTCACAAAAAAGATTCTATCTATCCTTAATTATGGTGACATTGTATATAGCATGGCTCCCAAGTACACCCTTGCCAGGCTGGATGCCCTCTGCCACTCATTCTACCACTTTGTCCTTGATTGCCTCCCCAGAACCCCCCACTCTTCCTTGTATTCCTCCCTCTCCTTGCCCTCCTTTGATGCCAGGTGCCTCGCTCATTATGCCACCTTCTTCTCAGACTTCTGGCTTGGTTCCCCCCATTTCTTAGTAAGCAGTAAATATGTAAGTGTTTTTTTTTTTTTTCTTGTTTAGTTGTTTAACCAGGAGTAGCACACTAAGCTGAAAGCTTTTTTACAGGAGCTACCTGGGAGCACAGGGAAGTTAAGTGACTTCCTCAGGGTCACACAGTATGCAAGTGGAAGCTGTGGGATTCAAACCCAGGTCTGGTCTGCTGGATGTCACCAGAGTTGCAGCTCAGAGCCTTAAACCACTGCGCTATTTTATTTATTTATTTTTAGGCATCCAATCCCAGAGGCTCTGGGCGCTGCACATAAAATCCAAAGGCATCAAGAATAAATACAATAAAATTACAGCAGTTCTTAAAATCAACAGCCAGCATTAAAATATGGTTTCAGAATATGCAAACTTAAATAGAGGGGGTTTTAGGCCCCTCCTGAATACCTCCACTGTAAGGGCCTCCCTGAGAAATCTTGGAAGCGAATTCCAGAGGACCGGGCAGGCCATCCTGAATGAAAAATCACCTGAGGTCTTCAGCTCAGTCCTCAGAATCACAATGAGGCCCTGGGTGGAGGAATGGAGGGAGCGAGTCAGAATGGCTGGGGTAAGGAGATCTGACAGATAGCCAGGGCTCAATCCATATAGGGCCTTATAGGTGAGCAAGCCCACCTTGAAAAAGAACCTGCCACCTGACAGGCAGCCAATGCAGACCCCGCAGGACCGAGGTCACATGACAGAATCTAAGTAATCCTGTCAGCAACTTGGCTGTTGCATTCTGCACTAGCTGCAGTTGGTGGAGGTTCCCTCCAGTGACCCCGAGATATAGAGCATTACAGTAGTCGAGCCTTGATATCACAAAAGCGTGTACCAGTGATGGCAGGTCTTCGGGTGACATAAGGGGCTTAATCTGAGCAATGTTCCTCAGATGTTAAAAAACTACTTTTGATGACAGTAAATACCCAAACCTCAAATGTCAGTGAAGATCATGCCAGATTTCGCACCCTAGAGGAAGCCATCAATGGTATTGATCCCAGAGCTAGACCTGTTGTCATCCTGGAGGTGCCCTCACTCCATCTGCGGCCAGGCTCAATCACTAGTACCTCTGTCTTGCCGGGGTTGAGCCTCAACCAGTTAGAGTTCATCCAGTTCTGGATCTCAGTGAGGTATTTATTCAGCACTTCAACAGCACCGCTTGTCCATGTTACAAAAGACATACAGTGGAGTATCATCTGCATGGCAGTGAAAACTCAAACTGTATTGTTTGATGATCCTCCCTTGAGGCATCAAGTACACTGAACAACATCGGTGACAGGATCAAGCCTTGAGGAACTGCACAGGTAAGAGGTGGGGGGGAGAGGAAAAAATCCCCATCACCACCCTTTGCCTCCTACCCAAGAGAAAGCACTCAAGCCAGTTGATGACAGCACCAGCAAGTCCACACCACTTTCTAAGGTGATCTAGTTAACACAACTTGGTCCACAGTGTCAAATGCAGATGATAGATTGAGGAGAATAAGAAGTGACCTTTCATCTCTAGCCATGAGGAGGTCATTATGTACTCGGACTAGTGCCATCTCAGTGCTTTGCCTCGCCCTGAACCCAGACTGGAATTGCTCATAGATGTCACAGGCCTCCAGTTGTTCCTTGAGTTGCACAGCCACTATTTTCTAGACAACCTTCCTTAAAAAATGGGAGGTTGGAGGTTGGTCTATAATTTGCTAGGACATTGGGTTGAGAGATGTTTTTTTCAGAAGTGGCTTCACCAATGCCTCCTTCAAGGAATCAGGGTTAACCCCATCAGAAAGCAAGCACCCAGTTATCCCAGAGAACACTGGACCAATGACACCGACACATCCCACTATGAGATGTGTTGGGCCCGGGTCCAGTTCACAGCAAGTGGGTCACAGCTTTGAAATAACCTCAGAAACCCCAGCCACCTCCACTGTTTGAAACTCTTCCCAGGCAATAAGAGTGCTCCTGTTCCAACCAGACCCCACCCTGCAGGCCTGGTCCATACACACTGGTGAGATCCCGGCCTGAATAGAGGACACCCTGTCAGAGAAAAATAGAGCAAACTTTTTGCACTGTACTGTTGAAAATGCTTTTTTTGGCTGTAGACAGACAGGATGAAGAAGCCTGTCTACGTCCCGAAAAACTGAGCTGGTCTATTCCTCCCTGCACCAATCTCCCTGGACAGGAATTGTGTCTTCTTCAGTTGATTGCCCTTTGATAGTCACTGTAGTGATTTCTCAAAGCCGGTCTGTCCTCCTCTAGCCAAGTCCTTCACCAGCAATGCTCCAATCTCTGACCCATGGTCTTCATTGTCAAAACAGCCCCATCAATCCATAGGGGTCTTGGGTGAGAGGACCTAGACCATATATGGACCAGTGCGATGGCATCGAGTGCCTCAGATACAGCCCAATTATAGGTTACCACTGAGTCACCCATGCCAATCGCACTAACAGCACTGACACTGGAGAAGTCAGCCACCACCATCAATCCTTCCTGGGTCAAACTCCTTAATGGGCAATAGCTGATCATCTCAACAGGAGAGGGACCATTAGGGAGAGCCCCGAACGAGAACCTCTTGGTGCAGTGATTGGACCAAATGACCCACTCAATCTTAAGGTCAGTGACCTCGAGACCCAGTGAGAATACCAAATCCAAGATGTGGCCATGGTGGTGGGTCATAGAGGCAACTGCCTGTGCTAGGCCGAGTGATGTCATCAACTGATGGAGGTCAGTTCCAAATTGTGAGGATTCATGGTCGATCTAGGCATTTAAGTCACCCAGAATAAGCCATCTGGGGGATTCCAACACCCTGTCGATGATGAAATCCAAAACCTCCTGCAAAAACTCTGCTGCCGACCCTGGAGGGCGGTAGATAGGGAGAATTTTGCAACCTGCCCCTGGACCGCCACTCACCGCTACACATTCAAATGATCTGGTAGAACCCACCGAATGCACTGAGAAGCTCCGGTTGGATCTAAAGCAGATGGCTACACCCCTACCCTTGTGATTCTTCCTCGGGCAGTGCACCACGGAGTACCCAGCTGGGACTGATGCCTCTAACACCAGGCCTGCATCGTCACCCAGCCAGGGATCCATGATGCATACCAGGTTGACTGCAGAAATCAAGTCCGATGTAATTGCAATCTTGTTCCTCATTGACCTGGCATTGCAAAGCACTGCCCGAAGTGGATCTGTGTCGGCTGAAGACCCTCTAGCTACCTGCATGCATGGTCCAGCAGGATCCCTTGGGACAGAGGTTAGACACGTCAGGCCTCTCTTGACCCCGTTTAACCCCAGGGCGTCTCCTAGTCCATATCACCCCAAACTTTCTCACCTCTGTTATGCTCCCAGTGCCCCACCACTGCCCCGGCCCCCTGGTGATACCCACCTCCCTACAATGCCTTACAGCGACAGTAGGGGGGGTCACAGAAGGGGTGGAGGTCATGCAGCAGGGTGCCAGAGTAGCTGAGCTGGAGGGGCCTTGGACTTCTACACATAGCTCTAAAATAAACACACTAAGTGCTAAAATATCAAGACAACCAACAGCAACTGAATCCTAGCTACTCACTCACACTCCATTCACACACTAATACAATAAATACCCCACTCAGATACTTCACATTCATACCTCATCTACCCTCCACAATCCCAACCACAGCCCACCCACCCAATAAACAGAATTTATTAATTAAAGTAGGAGAGACTCCGAGTGCAGAGAGTTTTTTTTTAGTTTGAAAACCAGATCAATACCACAAAATCAATGTATTTGTTAATATCTCAGCTTTAACTACTGGCACAGTTCTCTCTCACTAAGCTGAGCAGAGTCCAAGTTCTTTTAACTGGGAGACCAGTTTATAACAGAAGAGTTAGGGAAGAGTTCATCAAGGGAAACAGGCCACGGACAGAGGCATAAGCCCCAGCACACTCTCACAATGGTAGGGCAAGGAGATTTAGGACAAACTGGTAAAACTCACCAGCCATGACAACGTTTGAAATCCACCTCCAGGGCTTCTCTCACTAGTGCTGGAGGCAATTCAAATGATGTTGAATTCATGCAAGTGCTCCTTTCGGACCAAATTCTTTTGCAGCCGGCTATCCACCAGCTGCCAACAGTAAAGGCCAATTCACGCTCAGTCTCGAAAATCATGAGGAAACCCACATTGCCACACCACGGGTCCCCAGTTTAGTAAAGATGAATAAACTCAGAGGACAACACCCCCGGTCAAACTGGGCTGAAACCTTCCTGCTTGTGGCTGTCCCACAGCACGCTCAGTTCTCTGGAGCTCCCACAGCATGCTCAGTCCTCTGGAGCTCGGCGTCTCAGACCAGATGGTTCCCTTCCTGCTGCTTTACAACCTCCACAGCTCTCTGCCTCTCCTGGGTTCCTTTCCTCTCCTTCTGTCCTTGTAAGAAGTGAGTATGAACTTGGAACCTACTCTAACTGAAACTACCTCCTAATCGACACTCACTTACCCACCCTAATCTAAAAGCCCTAACTCGGCATCCCTAACTAAACTCTATGGACCCCAGTCTGACTAGTTCCAGGTATCACGTTTAGGCAAGATTACTCTCTTTTCTTCTCCTAAAATTTTGTAAAATTTAGTGAAAAAGTAATGAGACGTCAGTAGGATTTGGCTTTAGATTCACAGCCTATGCACATAGCAACTCAGCATGCTGACACGATGCTCCTCCCCCTCTAAATTTACAGCACATTCTGTGTCCCTCCTCTCCTCCTGTCCATCCAGCTTCTACTCCCTCTGCACACTGACACCCACTCATGCACCTCTTCCCTGTAAAATCCTCAGCTGGTCAAGCTGCTTTCTCCTTCTGCTTTCCCAAACTTTGGAGCACCCTCTACATTGCTATTCTCAATACTCCCTCTTTTCTATCACTAAAATTCCTCATCCATGAATTCACTACTCAGTCCTGCAGTTGCCGCTGATCCTAGGCTAGTCTCACTGCTCCTCCCCAGATAACCTCCTCCCCCTTCTGCTGTGTTCATTGGTCCTCTATCCCCTTTGGACTTCTCCCTGTTGCACTCCCTATCTCCCTTCCTGCCTTCATTTTGCTGCCAGTTGCACTTTGCTTAACTGTTGCTTTTGTTATGCGATAATCTCCACTGCTTGATCACTTTGCTTCCTCTTATTTGGCTACCATGTACTGTACTTTTATTATTATTTAAAACATTTTTATTATAATTGTAACAATACTGATGTAAGGGATTGCAATCTCCTTATCCCTTTCCTCCAGGATACATCTGGAAATGAACTGTTTAGCTCGGTATGTTTTTCCTGGTGAAAATCCTGAAATAAATGAATAAATTGTACATATGTTTCAATGTCCCCTCTCTCCCTTGTTGGCCACAAGTGTGAACATGTCTAGTGCTACCAACCTCTCCTAATACTGTGTGTTCCTTCTTTCTGTCCTTGGAGTATCTTGGTTACCCTCCACAGCACTGCCTCCACTTTGTCCCTCTTTAGATAAGGACTCCAAAAGTACACACAGTACTCCAGGTGAGGATGAACCAGTGACCTATACAGTGGTAGTAGCAGCACCTCCTTTCTCCTGCTTGCGATCCCTCCCTATGCCCTCTAATATCCTATTTGCCCTACCCACTACCACCATATTGCATTGTAATGATACCTCCAGACTGTCTGAAATTATTATTCCGATGTCCTTTTCCTCTGCAGTGCTTTCTGCTACTACCTTCTATAGTCAGTGTTAGCATTTCTTGACCCTATGTGTATCACCTCACACTTCTTGGCATTACATTTGAATTGCCCAAACTTTTGACCACCTTTCCAATTTAGCCAGGTCCTCTTTCATAATTGTGATACCCTCTTCCCTATCTACCTGTCAACAGATGTTAGTATCTTCTGAAAAAGGCTTCTCATGCTCTAAATCCCTACTCTATGTTGCAGGTAAAGATTGATTCCTGTGGCTCCTTGCTATTGACCCCCAGGCCCCCGAGAACTCCCCATTTATTAGCACACTCTGGGTCCTTTCACTTAACCAATTACCCTCCCACCTAGTAATTTTGTCCCCTATTCCAAAGTTCTGCATCTTCTTAACTAACCAGCTATGCAAGACAGAATCAAAGGCTATACTGAACTCAATGTTCAATATGTCCACTGCCTGACCCTCACCTACTACCTCTCCCACCCAGTCAAAGATATTGATCAGGTTTATCTGACATGGCCTCACTATGAGCCCATGTTGTTTTTTGTCCTGCAGTTCATTCATCTATGAGAAACGTACTGTCCTTCCCTTATCATGGGCTTTACCAGTTTACCAACAGTAGACATTAGATTGGCAGGCCTGTAGTTCCCCAGATCATCCCTGCTCCCTCTCTTGTGCAGAGGAACTACCTGTGCCATCCTCCAGTCCCTGGGGACCATTCCTGTCTCCAGTGAACTATTGAATAGCTTAGCTACCCCTTCAGCTATGACCTCCCCATCTGCTTAAGCACTCAGGGATGTAGCCAGTCTGCACTCATAGACATAATGATTTGAAGTACCCTTAAGCCCTCCAGAACCCTTTTAACTGGGATGGTATCCACACTGACCCCTTCCATCCCACCGTGTTTTGATGGCACAGTCAGAAACTGACCCCTTGTTGTTCACTGTGAACACTTAGTAAAAATACCTTTTCAGGATATATATACCTTGCCTTTATCTTTCTTTTCCCACTCCACTGCTTGTTTCAGCCTAACTATTCCTTCCCTTACCGTTCTTCCTTTTCTCCCTTCTGTAACAAAAGAAAGTCTTATCTTCTCTCTTCACACCTTCCACAGTTCTCACTTTTATGTCAGACTTAGTCCTCCTCACTATTGTGTTGGCCTCTTTCATCCTGCTGCAAACTCCACACTCTCTCCCTTCCTGGCTGCACATCTGTGTGCTGCCCAACAGAAAATATTAATGGGTGCAAAGAATGCAGTTACAGTAGCTGTACCTGGTTCTACACACAACAAAACAATACATTAATAAAGCAAAATGTACCAAACATACACTACAAAAAGAGAACAGGTTTTATTGAGGGAACAGGAATAATTTTATTTAAAAGTTGCACAGAACACAGGATAAGTTCTATGAGAAGCATGTCTCATTTAGAGAACTTCCCAATTTGATTAAAATAATAAAAACAAACTGACAGACAAAAAAATCAAAGAAAACACATGCAATTAGATTGTTCCTGGAACAATAATGTTTTTAGGCTGTGTTTGAAAATACCAAGGGTAGGAGAAATTCTGAGCGGAGGAGAGAGGCTGTTCCATGAAAATGGAGCAGCCTAGGAAAAATTCTTTCCTCAGATGTATTTGAACCTTAGGAAAGAAAAAGCACAATGAGACACATCTCAAGACTGTATTTGTGGATGGAAACTATAAGCCTTTCAGACAGGTAAGCGGGGGTCTGGTAATTCATGTATTATGTAAATAAGAGGACAGCCAATTGAAAGTGCGTCTAGAAGAGGGTGACAACCAATTTAATTGATGCAATAAGGTACAATGGTGTTCATCCCATTTAGATTTTAAAATAAATCATAGTAACTGATAATAAACAGTATTCAAGAGAAGAAGATTTGAAACAGAGGTGTGGCAGTAAATAGTATCACCATGATCGAGGACAGAGAGAATGGCTTGCGCAATAATAAGTTTCTAGTCCGAGCTTGACAGACAATGACTGCCACATTTTAGATGGCCCAGGCATTGACAAACATTTAGCATAGTTTTGTCAATGTGAGTTTTAAAGGCCAAGGAAGAATTGAAGGTGAGACCAAGATATTTAAACTCATTTACAAGCTCTAGTGGGTTGTTATTTAAAGTGATTGAGAAAGAGGGGGTTTGCCAATGACGAGTCTGACTGAGACCTGAACACCATGGTTTGAGTCTTTTTATTGTTTAGAAGTAGGTTATAGAAGAACTAGTTCACAATTTTGTCTAAGTCACCTTGGAGAGGGAGAGTTGAGGAAAAAGAAGATGGATTTTTGTGAGCATAAAATACAAAAAAAAAATCACACAGTGCTGTCCCAACTCTCTCTCTTCCTTGTCTCTGCCTCCTTTTTCATCCCTTTCCAGTCTGGCTTCCGCAAAACATCGCTGTACCACTTCCTCCCTCCTCCGGCTCACTAACACTCCAGCCACACAGGCATGAACCAGGGCCTCGTCACCTCTACCATCTTTGTTGATTTAGCCAAAGCTTTTGATAAGGTTTCCTACCCTCTCCTCCTAGACAAGCTGAAGTGGGTCTCTCAGACTCTGCAATGAGCTGGTTCAGCTTATATCTACAGTATTAGGTAGATCTCAATCAATATGAATTGGAGAGTCCCTTCCCCCTCTCCCAGTTTTCACCAGTGTCCCCAATGGCTCTGTCCTTGGCCCACTATGTTTCTCCATTTTCCTCAACAACCTTTCTTCTACCTGCTCATCTGCATCCATCCACATGTATGCAGACAATATGGCCCTGTTTGCTTCTGGTTCCTCCACAGCTAACAGCCAGGCTCCAACATGATTTTGATGCTGTCCAGTAATGGTTCAGATCAAATCTACAATCCCTAAATACAAACAAAAATGGTCTCCATGTCCTTTGGTACCAGACAGAGGATCTCCAGACACCAATCCCTCCCCTCCTTCTGCACCCTAGATAAGGTCACAATTGACAACATGTCCTCATTTAAGTACTTGGGATCTGGCTTGACTAACACCTCAACTTTTTGCAACATGTAGACACTATTCATAAAAAACTTCGCCCCATGCTTGGTGCTCTATATAGAAACAAAAGCTGCATCCCATTTCCTACTTACTGAGATATCATCACTAAAATGATCCTCCCCCTTTTTGATTATGGCAGCATTGTCTATGGTGCTGCCCCAAAGTCCACCCTTGCCAGACTGGACCCCCTCTCACTCATTCTGGCATTTTGCCTTGGACTGCCCACCTCACATTCACCACTGTTCTTTGTACTCTGCACTCTCCCACCTCTACTTGAAAAATCACAGCCTAACCCACTGTGCCTCTTTTATCTAAATTCTGGCTGACTTCTCTCCCCTCCCCCACCTCAACTCTCTCCTCTCCCCTCTCCCTCCCCATACACCCTTCTTAACTCAGGCTATCGTTCCCTCATGCGTCCCTCTCATAAATCCCTTGCTGGTCAGGTTGCCTTCTCTTTCTGCTTTCCAAAACTCTGGAATTCTCTTCCCCTAACCATTCGCACTGCATCTTCCAAACGCTGTCTCTCTACTCCATGCTCACGCTGCTCCCTCCTGTGACTGCCCTTAGTCAAAGCCCTTCCCTGATCAACTTTTTCCCTCCTTCCCATTTTTCTTCAACTCCTTGACCCTTCCCACTCCTACCCTTCCCCTTCACCTCTCCTTCCCTATCCTCCTCCATCTCCCACCTCTCCCATCCTTTCCACAATGTGCTCCTACCTTTCTCCTTCCCTTATCTCCTCTCTCCCCTCCCTTCCATATCCCTTCCACACTTTTTATATACTTCCCTTCCTCACCCCCTTCAGTGCTCCTCCCTACTACATCCTATCCCCTTCTACCCACACTGACTTAAGGTTCCTTTCCCTGTTCTGTATTTCCTATGAGACATAGCTCCAATGGACTTATATTACTTGTTACTTGTTATTTGATATGTATTATTCTTGTAGCATTTTTCCTAGATCACTCACACTCCTAATGTACACAGCTTGCACTGTCTAATTTTATATCTCTATATGATTTTTTGTTTTATTGTAGAATCAATTATTCTATTCTGTATCTATATCTGTATTTCATCCTCCCCCTTGGACACATCTGGAAACTACCTATTTTTAGCTAAGTATGTCTTTCCTGGTGAAACGTTTGAAAAAATAAATAAATAAAAAGGACTGTATTATTGGCATGAAGTTGGACTGAACAATGATCCACAACAGAGGGTGGGGCATCTACAGAAAGATTAAATAAAACAGGACCAAGTATAGACCCTTTAGGAACATGAGAGGAGATGGAGAGAGGAGAAGAAAACCATTCCCAGAACACAGATTTGAGTCCTTTGTGTAAATTAGATGAAAACCAACAACAAGGACCTGGCTATGCGACTGATGCTATGCCAAGCTAAGAAGCCATGGGAGTCACACACTAGCATGTTGGTGGGCACAAACCCCATTTGTGCCTGCTAATATCTGGACAGCACATTTGCACTGTGACTTTGTTGCAGGGTGGACACCCCCGTAGACATTTAAGCAAAGCATAAATAAGTGGCACCACAACAAGGCAACATTCCAGTGGTGGCTCTACACCAGGGCCTGCCAGGGCACATGCCCTGGTAAGAAAATGCTGTGCCCCAGTTGGTGCCCCATATGGTGCAGAGATTCCCCATAGTAACAATATATAAGTGCCCTGGCTACCATCTGTTGTGCCCCGGCTGTGCCCTGGTAACCATCTGTGGCTACAGCCGCTGCTGCAACATTCCCTCTCCATTTTGCACCAATACCAATTTAGTCTGTGTATTCAGCCACATATTGTCTTTGCATGATTTGAAAACTACATGGACTCCCTGTTCAATTGTTTCAGTTTGCTCAATGCACTGTCCCTATTCTGGGCACAGATTAGGGCAATCCCTTAAATTTGCCATATTCAAACAATTTTGCAGCAAAGTGTCAATTTGAATATACTATTGCCCCCTAGAGCAGAGCTATAACTGAGGCGCTAAAAGGTGCAGTCAGAACAATCAACATTCCCCTGCTAGCCACAGAGAGCTATGTGACAATTGAATGCATACAGGCTGGGAAGGAGGAAACTCAGGGCATCCCAAACATGTTAGTGCTTTGCACTAAATTGCTGTAGTTGCAAGTCTCCACACAAATGACCTGTGCACCCAACCAAGACCCTAACAGGTCATTTAGATCCTATTATGTCCTCATTACACTCTTGACGGGGGTTGCCATTTCGGTTTGGCACACTGCTGAGCACATTTATTGTGTCTCTGTTTGTTTGATTTGCCATACTTTCCCGACACCTCCAAAAGTCATAAAAACTAGACAAAAAAAACCTTCCCTTCCCTCTATCTTTGGCAAGGTGGTTGGTAGAGTAGTGGGACAGTGGTGGGTTAGTGTAGGAGGACTGGTTTATAAGTGCAGTTTAGAATAGCCCTTGTGAGGGCTACTGAGTAAAGTTTGAACTGGATTTCATAAGGGTTGATCAAGTATTGCCCCAGCAGGTATTTTATAGCCTGTAAACTTGATTTTTTAAAACTTAGCAAGCTCAAGCATACTGGAAGTGCATTGCACTTCTAGTCCGGCCTGCATAAATGGTGACATCTGAGCAAACCTTGGTGAGCACTGCACAGAGACATCGCAGGGGAGGCCAGCAAGGCAGGAGATTATCTTTTACAGGCACACTTTTGAATAAATATACCATTTTTCTGTTTGAACTGTTACATTTCCCCAAGTTCTGGCAAAGAAGACTTTCAACTGTATTTAAACAAAATAAGTCAGCATAGTAGTAAAAATAATGTCTTTCTACTTGGTGATTATGACTTATCTGACATAAACCTGGTAATGGAGGAGTCAAATATCATTCCTGAGACTTAATACAAGGAGTCTGGTTGATAAATTTAAAGTATTTAAACCTACAATCTATCTGGATAGCCCATATATTATCACTGTAACAGAGACTTAGCGGTAAAGGGAGGAGGTATGGAACAAAAATATCACAGATTACGATCTAGGAGCAAAGAAAGAGCTAACCATAGAGGTGTGTGTGTGTGTGTGTGTGTGTGTGTGTGTGTGTGTGTGAGGGTGCTTTGTCTTTACATGAGGGTATTACTTTTTTGGGGGATCCATGTTATAACAGTTATCGCCAAATAGCGATCGCCATTAAAGCGAGTGTACATCGCCAAAAAAACAGAACAGTGATGTACACTCCTAGCGAAGTCATGCAGGTGAAAACAAATATTTTTATGCAGGGGATTGTGCCCCCCCCCACACCTCCCTTACTAAAGATTCTCAACTCCGGGGGGTGCATGTCAGGGAGGGGTTGAAACTTAAAAAAAAAAAAAAACTCCTGCCCACAAAATGCAAAAATAATGTGTGCCTCCCTAGCCCTAAACCCTGCACCCTTCCCACTGTAGCCAGCCACCCTCACCATCACACCACACAGCCAGCTCAGTAGCCTCTCACCACACTACCTCCCACATATCTGCTATCCTGTTCCATTCCCCCTCCTATCCTTCCGGTTTCCTGGTTCTTCACCAGTCGCTACCCTTTCAGGGTAGCTCACATTACAAGTGCTGAGATGCAATCGCTCATATGCGAGTCGTTGAATCTCAGTCATCCATATGACGGTATACTCTTTCTTTCTTTCTTTCTTTCTTTCTTTCTTTCTTTCTTTCTTTCTTTCTTTCTTTCTTTCTTTCCCAGGTAGGTGCACTGATCCAAAGGACCATTGTCAGGCACAGCCCAAGCCACAAACATGGCACGTTAAGCGATACAGGTAGAACATGACAGTAATATATGCCTCAACAATGAGGTGCAGGAATTACAGTAAAAAGGGTCTTTACATAAAATGAAATTACATAAGGTAAAAGAAGCAGTAATAGGCCAGTAAACAGGTCCAATACATAGTCTCAAAAATACAGAGAACAATACAAAAGGTGACCAATTACCAGATATAATAAAGTGCAGTTGTATTAAGGTACACTGTTAGTAAACAGGTCCGTAATCAGGTAGATTCTGCCTGTGAGGATGGATGAGTATGGGGACAGGTGGCCAATTCTAAAAGTATTATAGAAACATAGAATTTGATGGCAGATAAGAACCGTTTGGCCCACCTGGTCTGCCCATTTTCCTACCTAACAGATAAGCTGCAGATCCTAGTTAACCAACAGCTTACTTCCTTCTACCCCCCCCCACTAGGACTGCCTTATGTCTGTCCCATGCATTCTTGAATTCCCCCACTGTTCTTGACTCCACGACCTCCTCAGGGAGGCTGTTTCATGCATCCACAACCCTCTCCATGAAAAAATACTTCCTCACATTACCTCTGAGCCTTCCCCCCTCTATCTTCAAATTGTGCCCCCTTGTTCTTGCACATCTCTTTTTCTGAAAGATGCTACCCTCTTGGACTTTGTTGATTCCCTTGAAGCACTTGAAAGTTTCTATCTTGTCCCCTATCTCCCTTATTTCCTCAAGGGTATACATATTAAGCTCCTTTAGTCTTTCTTCGTATGTCTTCTGGTGTAGACCCTGCACCATTTTGGTTGCCCTCCTCTGGACAGCCTCCACTCTGTCTATGTCTTTGCGGAGATGGGGTCTCCAGAACTGCACACAGTACTCCAGATGGGGTCTCACCAACTGTCTGTACAGAGGGATAATAACTTCCTGTTTTCTACTATTGATTCCTCTCTATGCATCCCAGTATCCCCCAGCTTTCCTTACTGCCTCCTCACACTCTGCCCACCTTTAGGTCATCTGATATAATTAGCCCAGGTTCCTTTCCATTTTACTGTTGTCAGTATCTCACCCCCCATTGTGTACTCTTCCCCTGGGTTTTTGCTTCCCAGGTGCATTACCTTGCACTTCTTTGCATTGAATATGAGCTGCCATACATTTGACCATTCCTCCAACCTTGCCAAGTCCCTTCTCATCCTTTCCACTCCATCTTGTGTATCAACCCTTTTGCAGATCTTTGTGTCGTCTGCAAAGAGATATACTTTTCCTTCCAGTTCCTCTGCAATGACACTTATAAAGACATTAAAAAGGACCGGTCCTAGTACTGAACCCTGCGGTACCCCGCTAGTAACCCTCCTTTCTTCACTGTGGACTCCATTTACTACTACTCTTTGCATCCTGTTGTCTAGCCATTTTTTTATCCAGGCTACCACCTTGGGACCCACTCCAAGGCTGGCTAACTTGTGTATTAATCTTTTGTGTGGGACTGTATCAAATGCCTTGCTAAAATCTAGGTAGGCCATGTCCACAGCCCCTCCCTAGTCTACTACTTTGGTCACCCAGTCAAAGAAATCTATTAGATATGTCTGACACGACCTTCCCACTGTGAATCCATGCTGCCTTGGGTTCTGTGCCCCACTGATCTCTAGGTACTCAACAATTCTTTCCTTCAGAAGTGATTCCATCATTTTCCCTACCACTGAGGTCAAACTAACTGGTCTGTAGTTTCCTGCCTCTGTCCTGCTCCCACTTTTGTGAAGAGGAATCACATCCACCCTCCTCCAGTCCTCAGGTATCACCCCATGCTCCCATGATTTGTTAAAGATATTGTCAATTAAGCAGCCAAGGGTGTAGTCGAACTGTCCTTAAAGTAGGAGCCAACCAAGTGACTGGTACAAATCACAATGATGTGTAGAACAGGGAACAAGTATGATGAAGTGACAGATACAATTGTAGACTGAGTTCAGTCTGAACTGCAGGGCTGATGACACGAGGGAGTAGATGGGACAGCAGTAGTCTGTAAGAGGGGGAAGGTTAGCTTGCACATTTGCTAGGTGCACCTCGGAAGATAAGAATTGTTTTAACAGGGAGTCAGACCCTAGCTTCTGGTTAACTCTACGCATGGAAATATTAAAGTGTTCAGTGAACGTAAGGGAAGGGTCCAGGGTAATGCCTAAGTATTTGAAAGTGGTGACATTTTCGAGGTGGGGGGGGCTACAGATGTGAGTACTAGGAGAGAGGAATTTGCTTTGGAGACCTTGGTGAGGAACAGTTTGTATCAGAGTAGTACTGATTTTGTTTTCTTTTTGTTTTCCAAAAGCCTGTAGGAAAGAAGCTAATTGTAGGCAGCACTATAGTTAAGGGTAAGAATGGAGGAGATGTTTGCAAGTGACTTGTTGCTATGGTATAGTACAAGGTCATCTGCATAAAGAAGTGCATCACAGGAGAGACTCTCAACTGGGAGGGAGATTAAAGAGTAGAGGGCCAAGGATGGAGCCTTGGGGGACCCTTGTGGAGACAGGCAGTGCAGGAAAGGAGTCTGTACCAATCATAACTGACTGGAACCTGCCCTCAAGATAGCTCTGAAATCATGAGGTTGTCTCAGTGGAATAGCCAAGGTGGTGGAGAGTAGAGTGGAGGAGGGGGTGGTCGACGAGGTCAAATGCCTAAGTCAGATCCACAAATACAGCACTTGTGGCCTTACTCGAGTCCATGTTTCTAATGACATGGTTAGTGAAGTGGGCTAAGGCTGATGCGGTGCTATGGAGCTTGCGGAAACTGTGCTGTTGTGTGCACAGCAGATTATACTTTCTGAGATGCTCAGAGCTGGAAGTGCACAATTTTCTTCAGTGGCTTGCTCAGGTGGGGGGAGGAGGGAGATGGGTCTATAGTTATTGGGAGAAAGGGCATCACCTGCTTTGAAAACAGGCACAACATTTGCATGATTTCAGGAATCGGGCATGGTGGACATGAAGAGGGCAAGGTTAAATATGAAGGTGAGGCATTTGATGATTGCAGGAGAGGTGAGCCTAAGGAAAGAGGGGAAGAACCCATTACTGCCAGGGCTACCCCTGGTAGGGAGGGACTTCAGGAGCTTGGAAGTAACAGTTGGGCCGATGGCGCTAAAGTAGAAAGGGAGTAGGGAGGGGGTGCTGCCGCTGGAGGAGCAGTTAGCCTGACTACCAGGGCTAAGTGGTGGCTGTAGGGGAAGTTTACTAAGGTAGACAAAGAGGTAGGAACATTTTTCGTTAAAAGTCTGCTCAACCTCAGAAGGAGCAGTCAGGGGGCCCAAAGGGGAGGCAAGTTGAGTGACTTTGCTATGGGTCTTAGGATTGAGCATGGAACCAGTAGAGGTCCAGAAGTGACAGGGGTCACCGAGGTTGTTCCTTTGTAAGTTAAGGTAGAAATTATGCTTTAGAGTTTTGGCAGTTTGCTTACAGGTGTTATGTAAGCACCTATAGGCATTCCAGAGTTGGGGGAAGTGGACGATTTATAAGTTTTCCACTTGCAGTCCCTCTCTTTCATCAGGGCCAGTAACTCTTTGGATATCCAGCAGGTGCAGCCACATCTCACTCCATGAGTAGTGAGCAGGAAGTGGAGGTCCTTTACCCGAAGGAGGGCATTTGTAAAGAAGTCAACTGCAGATGAAGCATTGTTGATGAGGTAGAGGGCAGACCAGTTCACCGCTTTTACATCCTCAAGGAGACTGGTGGGGTCCAGGCAGCTAAAGTTTCTGAATAACAGGTATTGGAAGTGGGGGCATTTGGTTTTAGTGGCCAAGATGATGCAAGTAGGGGAATGTTCACTTATTGAATCTGACAGGGTACTCATCTGAAGGACCATGTCCACTTGATTTGTGAGTATGCCATGGCCAAACATGTAAAATCAACTAACAGGGGAAATCATCAAGTTAAAGCATGGGGCTTGGGATGTATCAATAAAGATGACATAGGTGGGGATATAGAACAAAGACTGAAGGAATGTGAACAAAGATGGATTTACAATCTTGGGGCAATGAAATCACCTGGATTAAATGAGAAAATCGATCTTCAACATTTTTTGGAAAAGAAGAAATGAGGTATGATAGCCTAGCCTCCTTATCCCCCTCCCCCAAACCTTACAAGGGATATTGTACAGTATATAATAAATGTTAAAAGCAGTTATAAAGAAGTTGGATATAATTGATTGCTTGCCTTTTTAAATTGTTTTTGCAATTTCTCTTTATTCTCCCCCACATGCCAGAGCCCTGCTGCATCGGGAGACACATGTGCACCTGCCCCACTTCACTGCCTTACCTGTTATCCTCGGTGGACCCCCATGGAGCCATGGCTGTACCCCCCCAGGCAGGTACGAGGTGGGGCCTGTACACCCCGATACAATTCAAGTTTTGTCAGGTCCTCCAGTGGTTAGGCAGGCAGGAGTTATTAGGGTCTCTGCTGGTGCTCCTTCCTCTCAGTGCTCCATCATCATTTTCCCTGTTCTGGAGGTGTGGCATGTGTCCTGACGTCAAGGCATCTCTGCCAACGTCCAACACTCACCAACCCTCTCTGTATGCTCTGTACTTGCTGTGCCTCTGACTTCTGCCAGAGGCCAGTCAAGTGCCGAGCCTAGACCCCCCCTCCCTTCCAGGGAAGGTGAGCTGTCCTATGGATGCTCAAGCCTCCCCCCCCGGCTGGCCCTCTGCCTTCTCGAGCTCATTCCCAAACCTAGGTTGACGGCATCGCAAGCGGTAGTGCTACCGCTGCACTGGCAGGCTGGCCATTGCTTGCCTTTTAATGAACCCTGACATTCATGTTTGGCTCTTTATTCTTTTTGTCACAGGTTGCCAGGAATAAGGGCTGAATGTACATATGATAACCACCCTAGCAGGATGGAAGCCTTGGCGTGGTTTATACAGAACCTAAGAATCAAGTTTGCAACTAATTGATAGTATTGCTGTGATATTCAACAGTAATTAACTCCGATCGATCAGTTTTATTTTTTACTGCACTTTATTGGTGGAAATTCTATGGCACTTTAATGGATTTTAGGTGTTTGCAGTTATATACCTGTATAAAAACAGCACCTTTGCACTCTTTCACTAGTCTCTGATGAAGCCCACAGCATGGGTGAAACATAAGACTGCAGCTACAGCTGCAATCTATTATGCTTGCTGCATGCCAGAAAAATAAAATGCTTGAATGAAATGATGGACTCAGTGTTTTAATTTGGTTACACATTTAGCAGGGGTGAGTGCTCTCAACCAACCACTAGTTATGACTTGCTCGAGGTTGTGCATTTTTAGGAGGTTTGCATAGTTGGTTTCCTGGGCACTTAACCAATTAAGGTTGAATCCCCAAGTAATATAGTGCCCTGGCTGGAGTGATTAGTCCTGAGCCATCCAGGAGGTTGGATAAGCCAGGGATGCCTCCAGTATGGGGGGTTGCAGCAACAACCCAGGTAGAGTTTTTTTTTTGAGGAACCCAGAGTTAGCTCAACAAAGAGCCATTAGGTGGGAGAGAGGGGATTGGAGCAGCTAACAATGGTGGTTGAGATATGCTCCTTAACATACAGAGTGACTCCATCACCCTTCTTTTTCCCTGGTCTATCATGGCAATTGGAGGGAGTAGCCTGGAAGATGGTAAGAGGTGTCAGAGTTGTGAGGCTTCAGCTAGGTTTCAGTGAGCCCTAGTACATGGGGTTCATAAGGGACATCCGGGCTTCGAAGTTGGGAAACTTTGATGGGAGGCTACAAATATTTAAATGCGCTACTCTTAAACCAGGTGACATTGATATGATCAAGGGGGGTGTTTATGGGGCTTGGGTTACTTTTGATGTCTCCAGCAAGGAGTAGAAGGGAGAAAATAGGGCAGTAAGGTGGGAGCCAGGGGAAGGGTGAGAAGGTGAGGGAATACAGGAAAAGGCCAAGTAGGTGACGTTCAGTAGAGAGGAGGGCAAAAAGTGCTGGTCCCAGGGGAGTTAATTCATATCTCACCAAAGTAGAAGAAGGCACAGCAGGCCTGTGGAGATGCATAAAGGAGGATAGCAGTTGTTGATCGACGGCAAGCACAGAGGCACAAAAGTCTGACACCAACAGCAGGCCAGTCATAGAGGCGGCCAGAAGGGGAAGGAGGAACAGCTTCATTTGTATGTGTTATAACAACAACAGTACTCACCAGTAACAGGTTATGGCAGTGTTGGCCAAGTGGTTAGGGTTCCACACTGCAGTAGAGAGGGGGATGTAGAGCAGGTTCGAGTCCCACAACCACACTGTAGAGGATAATTACCTCAAATGAGTACCTAGGTGGGAGGAACAGGAGGGGAGCAGGAGTTGGAGATGGAGGCGATGGGTCCAGTAGTTGTTTAGAGGATGCTACCGAGGGGGAGGAGAGGCTGGGGGAGTGACTTAATGTTACTCCAGGGGCTGGGTGGGCTAGACCAAACAGGAGTGAAGATAACAGGGGCAAAAGTGGGCTGATAGGCTCTGGAAGGTGCAGTATAAAAGCATGACCACCCCCTGGGTGGGTTGGGTGAGAAGAGCCTAACGATGCTGAGCATAGTGCAGCACCATCCCAGACAGGAGAAGAAGTGGAACAGGCTGGTCATGGGGAGGGGGAGAGCTCCAAGGCAAGCTGACTGCCCCCAGACACCCACAGAGGCTGAACAACACTTTATGGCAGTCATGGGGCTGGATAAGGGAGCTGGGGTAAGAAACAGAGAGAAGGGGGTTTAAATATAGAGGATAGAGGTGGGAAGGGAAATCTGAGCCCTAGAGGGAAGGGTGTGAGTGGGGGGGAAGGGGTTACCAGGCCTCTGTCTGAGGCTGCTTACTTCTGCCCAGGCAACCCCTCCAGGTCGCAGGGAGAAAGGAAAGAGTCAGAGAGAGAAACAACACAAATTAAACCAGTAATACAACTGACGTGGCTCAGTAACTGCAGATGGAAGCAGCTGATCGATCCAAAGAAAACTGCAACAGTAACATTCAGTAGCTTATGCAGCACTAAAGTTAGCAGCAGGAGATTAAAACAGAATCTGTATTGATATCATTGAAATGATCAAACAATAAATTGTTGAAAGTGGGAAACTGTTACATTTCCTCAGATACTGGAAAAGACGACTTCCACCTGTATTTGGATGAAATTAAGCAGCATAGTGGTAACAAAAATATCTTGCTACTTGGTGATTACAACTTACTTAGCATAAACTGGGTAACAGAAGAGTCAAACAATATCGCAGGTAAAACCTTCCTAGATGTATTAAGCAAGTGCAGTCCGAAGCAACATATTTTAGAACCTACAGGAGGAGCAAATGCCCTTGATCTGCTCATTACAAATGCTGTTGACAGTATTGAATATTTTCTGAAAGACCTCCTGTGCAACAGAACCACTGTTGTATCCTGTTTTCCTATAATACTCTTTATCAGACAGCTAAGGGCATGATAGAAGTTTACTGATTTTGACAAAGGCAATTACAAAGCTGTAAATAAAAATCGAATTAATTGGAACTGGAAAGCAGATATGGAGGGGGTGAATTCCAATGAATGCAAGTATGTACTACAATCACATTTGATGGAATTCCCAAACTGTCATATCCCTAAAAGACCTGTTTACTGTAAACAAACTCTGGTCAGAGCTGGTATGGTTGTGGGAGAGCTTTTATCCAGTGCAGAGCTGCTGAGAGGCAGTTTCAATGTGGTCTTCCTTTTACATATTTTTACAATGTATTTTCCTAGAATATGCCAACTGATTGCTATATATTTAGCCTGGGTAGTTCACAGAAGAAATAGCATCTTATTTTTGGGTGGCGGAGCAGTAGGATGTTGAAATGTGTCATACATAGGCACAAACTGTGTGTGGGCGATAACGCCTAGTGGCCATACATCTCAGGTGCTCGCGTGCGGATCCATCATCCTGGTACCATTGCACTGCTCAGTGTGGGTGACAGTCAATGCCGTACCCACTCACAGGTCCAGGTACAGGCATGTTACAGCTGACCTCCCATTCAGGTGTACAATTGGGGGAACCATGGATGCACTATTCACAGCCTAGAGCATACACTGCAAATGGCATTGCAGGATACCGCACCCCATGGCATCTAGGATATCTCAGCAGTCCGGAGGGTGGCATGTTACACAGGGGAATGGGGGATAGTGTGGGTCTGCAGTGGTGTATGACAGCAGAAAAATACAGCATCGACAAGGAATGCATTGAAGGTATGTCAGTTTCCTCTTACGGTTTGCCAGGGACATATACATGGCTGCATACACTGGTGGGTCCACAGCTTGCGTAGTGCCCTAATGCATGGTATAACCATGGGTCATTGCGGAGTGCAGGTCACCGGCAAGGGTCCAGTGCAGTCGGCAGCTGGCAATGGCAGGGTATGGAGGGCAGTGCCAGTTTCCACAACAGGTCAGATATTGGGGGTGCAGGGGTGTCTATGTACCAAGGCAGCGGGTGGGGATCCTCTACGCTATGGATATGGACCGTGGTTTCCTCTGGTGTGATTGGGTCTGGGGGGGGCATACACTATGGAGCTCTTCAGGGATGGAGTTGGATCAATCGGGGATGAGAGGGGGTACCTCTAGTCCAGCAGGGCTGGCAGGCTACTGTGCACCTTGGTGCATTTCTGCAGCCTACCTGTGGGTGGCTGGCTGGGGTTAGGCCAGCTATTCATGGCCTAACTGTGGGCTGAGCTGCTCTGGACTACGAGGGGTGCATTCCCACTGAGTATGCCGCAGTGTGGCATATGCATGGGAATGTACCCTCAACTTGTATGGCATACTATTTATGTGCACCGTGGCCCATTCCCTTGTGGCTGGCATATCCTGCACATTTGAATATCACACTGTGGTGCATTGTTGGAGTTGCATGGCACATATCCCCTTTCCGCCAGGATGTGCTGTGCATCTCCTTTGAATATGGGGGCCCTGGACTAGGCTACTCAGAGGAAACACATTATCAAAATGGTAAAATCATGACCTCACTGAAAACAAGATATTGCATCTAATCTGGGACAGCCTGAGTAAATACAGTGCAAAAATGTGTAACTGAAGATCCCCATGACAATGAGATGTAGCATCTCCCCTGCGATATCCAGGATACAAAATATAGGATAAGAAATATTTAAAGGAAATCTATTCTAAACTGAACTTCACTGTGTTGACTGACATAAACAGAGTTCCTTTATAATTTTATTACATATTAGAATGCAATATTTATTTTGAATGTTGCGTCCATGAGGATGGTGTATACAGAGTATGTGTGTGTGTGTGTATGTGTAGTAGTAGTAGTAGTAGTAAAAAGTTTATTTCTGATATCAGAAACAGGATAAAACCCAATTTAGCATCAACTAATTTACAATGGGGTCCTACTGTACAAGAGAATATCAGTTAATCAGTTTCAATTTCATTTTTAAATACATACAAATACAAACACTATACATACATAAAAAATGCATAATACACAAACAACTAAAAAAAAGAAAGAAACAAAAAAAATAAATATTACAACAGTAAAACATACATTTAAGCATCTCAGGTACAGCAAATCTTTAGAGACATTGCTTCCTTTACAAGCCATAATTTTATTTCATTCCAATATATTTTGTTTATACTTGACCTCAAATAACCTGGTAATGAATTCCACAGTTTTGGGCCTTCATATAAATAACAATGTTGACCCTTCACTGTTCTCATAAGAGGTACCCTAAATTTTACTTCCTCTTCAGATCTCAAGCCTGCCTTAACATTCCATTCCTCCAGGAACTCCACTAGATATCCTGGAACTTTTTTACAATAACAGCGATAGGTTAACCATTGCATCGCATGTTTCATTGCCTGTCAAGGACATCCAGTTTAAGTTCCTGTGAAGAGTGCAATGATGTGTTTTCCGAGGTGCATCCAAGACAAAACGCGCATATCCGTTATAAATGACATCAAGCTTTTCTAAATTACTCCTAGCTGCCCCTCTATATATGATATCACCATAATCGATATGCAGAATTATCATTGAATTTACTACCCTTAATCTAGCATCAAATGAGAGACAACTTCTATGCTTATACAATGCCCCCAGCTTTTTACTCAATTTTTGTGTCAAGCTATCAACATGAAAATCCCAGCTACAATGGGAGTCCATCCATACTCCCAGGTATTTATAACAATCCACAGAGGTCAGGCTATGCCCATCGAATGTCTTAATATTCAACTCCACAGGTACTTTTTTATTTGAAAACAACATTACCTGTGACTTCTGTGAATTCAAGACCAAACCATGTTCTAAAAAATATGTTTGTAATGTATTAAAACATTTCTGCAGTTTATCTTGTATATTTCCCACAGATTTCCCTTCAAAGTACAAAATTGTATCATCTGCATACAAATGGTGCCGGACATCATTCATCAGATGTCTGACACCATTTATATATATGTTAAATAAAATGGGTCCTAGCACTGACCCCTGAGGAACACCAGAATTAACATCTAGATAGCCAGACACAAAATTACTACCTAACCTAACCCTTTGTTGTCTACCATCCAGGTAGCTGTGGAACCAATTCTGGGCTTCCCGGCTGAGGCCTACAGATCCCAATTCTTCCATCAATATCTGATGTCCCAAGGTATCGAAAGCCTTTGATAAATCAATATAAATTGCTCCAACCAGAGAGCCCCTATCCATGGCTACCTGGATGTCCGTTGCAACCTTAACAAGTGCAGTAGTGGTACTATGTTGTGCCCTAAAGCCTGACTGATATTTGTTGTATTTTTCATTTTTTTCAAGATAACTGTTTAACTGAGAAACCACAATTTTCTCAAACAATTTAGAAGTAACCGAGAGCAATGATATTGGTCTATAATTCCATATCATTTCTCACCTCCCTTGAACACTGGTATCACTTCTGCCTGTTTCCAGACTAATGGGTAGGTACCCATCTTCAGCGAGAGGTTAAAAATATCAGTCAATATTGGTGCTATTACTGGGGCAGCAATTTTTAACAAAAAGGAAGGAATCCCATCTGGACCTTGGGCCTTATTTATATTTATTTTTAATAATTCCTGATAGACTTGACTTGGAATAATATTTTGAAAACAGAATAAACCATTTTCATCTTTCTTTTCTTGGTTTTTCACTTGCTTAATTGTACCAGAGAAAGGACATACATTAATCTGAGAAGACCCTATATCAACAAACATTTTATTCAATATAGCAGCTGCCCCATCTGAAAGTTTCACTGGACCATTTTCTGCCTAAATTCATTTGGCAGTTCTGAGATATTATTTCTTGTAAGTTTTAACCATGTTCCAAAATCCCTAGGTTTTTAAACTGGTCAGTTGCCATTCAGAAAGATAGAAATCTGACTTAGCTTTCCTTATTTGTGCAATATATAAATTTCGTGCTGCTCGTTATTTTTCCCAAAACACTCTCTCATTCCTTTTTTTTGCCAATCTCCATGCAACATCCCTTTTCTTATGATAAGCTCTTAACTTTGCAGTATACTAATAAGATTTTTTTTGTTTAATTTTTCTACTTTGTATAGGTGCAAAAATATCACATACAGATATAAATTCACCACAAAAATATGACCAAACACTATCTATGTCAGGAATCAAAGTTAGTCTAGACCAGTTTCTTGATTCCAGTTCGACCATAAAAGATGTATAATCCAAGTTCTTAAAACTACGATAGTATTTAATTTGGGAAACAGTTAATTGCTTAACTGTTTTCCTAACACAAAAGTTATCTGATGGTCACTAAATGAATCTGGAAGCACTCCAGCCACTGTATATTTAGTAGGATCAGAGGTAAATATCAGATCCAGAATAATAGAGGAGTTGGGAGCCTTAGCGTTTAGTCTTGTAGCTGTGGTAATCAACTGAGACAAACCCAATACTGTTTTAAATCCATTATTTTGCTGGTGGGTGGCACCCTCCCCCAATCTATATTCATGTCCCCCATAATCATAAGCTCATGACTTTCCCTATAGGGAAGCAAAAGATCCTGGAGAACAAGAAACAGTTGGTCATCTCCCCTAGGGGGAAGGTAGCAACCCACCAGCAACAATGGACTACAATAAGGGAATTTTATCTCCAGAACTACCTTTTCCATACCTGATATACTAGCACAGTTTAAATTCTTAATTTCCAAAGCTTCAGAACCATAGACCAAAACACCCCACCCCTTTTCCCACGGTCGTGCCTCCATAATTGATAACCAGGTACCTGTATGTCACCATCCTGTATCTTTTTATTTAGCCAGGATTCAGTTATTACCATAATGTCAGGTTTAAATTCCAGAATCCATTCCCTTATCATGTCAAATTTTGGAAAAAAGCTCCTAGCATTCAGTTGGACAAACGAGAGTTTATTACTTTGTAAAATATCAGCTGTATACATATTCTCATGACCTAACCCCTGATTTGAACAAATATTGACTGGACCTGGATTCAAATGGATATTTCCTGACATCAATAAACTCAAAGCTATAAGGATTTTTAATTTTGCAACCATTCCATACTGTTTTGAAAGAAGTCTTCGAACCATAAGGCAGAAATAATATTTATAATTTGCCTCACGGTTTAATTTCCATTTATCCATCAGAACAGCCAATCTGCAAGATATAGAGCTTTGTATTTGGATTAGCAACTGAACAGTCGGCCTAACCTTTGTTCCCAAAAATATTAGAGGTAGTATTTGAGTATCCCCACATTGCTTTACAGTCAGATTTCCTAATTGGACTCCAGTCACATTTCCATATTTAAGGTTTGTATTTCTAACCATAGGGAGAATAGAAAAAATACCAATCATGAAACATACTGCCATCAAAACATTGATCAATATTTTACCCATTTTCAAAGTATGCATAAAAAAATACCAAATTATACAGTAGGTATGCAGCAAGATAAAATCTTGCATTCGCTAGAACCTAGATATATATTCCCCAAGTAACATTAATTACTCCAAAATTCTATTAAAAATACAGGATTATTCAAATAAAAAAACAATTTAGAAAGATTGCAAAGTACTTTTGAATGAGTCCCGAAATATAAATAAAATAATCCTTTTACACATCAGTCCGGATGCTCTTCTGTTTGCCCTGTGAATTTCAGTTTTCTTCTGCCGAGTGGCGCTCGCGCCACTCACGCTCGTGCCACAGCGCTCGCGCTGTGAGCAGTGCAAGTCTCTTATAGAGAGCTGACCCTCCTCCTCTGTGACGCTGCTAGCCTCCTCCAGTTGTTCACTGGCCACAAGACATAAAACTCTGATTACCGGGAGCAAGGAGCGGAAAGATGGACCACACGGGGGGAGCACTGGCACAGAGCAAGATGTTTCACTGACCCCAGTAACAGCAGAAAAAGCACTTGAAACGTCTCAGATATACTGGCTCAACAGTTTGCACACAGGTGTATCAATTTAAGTTAATAGTCCTTGTTTCAGCGTACCTGCCGCACAGCATGAGTCTCTTTATAGGGAGCTGCCCTCCTCCTCTGTGACTGCTAGCCTCCTCCGGTTGTTCACTGGCCACAAGACATAAAACCTCGATTACCGGGGAGGGGAGCGGAAAGATGGACCACTAAGGGGGAGCACTGGCACAGAGCAAGATGTTTCACTGACCCCAGTAACAGCAGAAAAGCACTTGAAATGTCTCAGATATACTGGCTCAACAGTTTGCACACAGGTGTAGCAATTTAGTTAATAGTCCTTGTTTCAGCGCATCTGCCGCATGACAGCACGGTCTCTTATAGGGAGCTGCCCCTCCTCCTCCATGACGCTGCTAGCCTCCTCCGGTTGTTCACTGGCCACAAGACATAAAACTCCGATTACCGGGAGCAAGGAGCGGAAAGATGGACCATACGGGGGGAGCACTGGCACAGAGCAAGATGTTTCACTGACCCCAAGTAGTAACAGCAGGAAAAGCACTTGAAATGTCTCAGATATACTGGCTCAACAGTTTGCACACAGGTGTAGCAATTTAAGTTAATAGTCCTTGTTTCAGCGTACCTGCCGCACAGCGCGAGTCTCTTATAGGGAGCTGCCCCTCCTCCTCCGTGACGCTGCTAGCCTCCTCCAGTTGTTCACTGGCCACAAGACATAAAACTCCGATTACCGGGAGCAAGGAGTGGAAAGATGGACCACACGGGGGGAGCACTGGCACAGAGCAAGATGTTTCACTGACCCCAAGTAGTAGTAGTGTGTGTCTATCCAGGATACAAAAGATAGGATAAGAAATATTTAAAGGAAATCTACTCTAAACTGAACTTCACTGTGTTCACTGACATAAACATATTCTTTATTGTTTTATAACATGTTAGAATGCAGTATTTATTTTGAATGTTGTGGCCATGAAGATGGTGTGTGCAGTGTGTGTGTGTGTGTGCTTGCTGTAGCTTAATATATTTTTTTCCCCAAAAAGCACAGTAGAAACACCTGCTGATTGCTACATATTCAGTCTGGGTAGTTCTCTGAAGACCTGGCATATGACTGA
The DNA here is from genome assembly GCA_016271365.2 of Neoceratodus forsteri. NCBI lineage: Eukaryota > Metazoa > Chordata > Ceratodontiformes > Ceratodontidae > Neoceratodus > Neoceratodus forsteri. Next base: position 156,166,842 of record CM028137.1, read on the forward strand.
GACAGTTTTTTTTTTCAATTGTTTAACCAGGAGTGGCACACTAAGCTGAAAGCTTGTTTACGGGTGCGACCAGGGAGCACAGAGAAGTTAAGTGACTTGCTCAGAGTCACACTGTATGCAAGTGAGGGCTGTGGAATTCAAACCCAGGTCTCCAGATTTGTAGCTCAGAGCCTTAAACCACTGCGCTATACTGCCTCCCAGTTCCTATCAGATAGTATCTTTAGAGGCTAAAAAAACAGTGTAAATTATAGATGTACTGGGAAAGAGATAAAATTTATGAGGTATGAATCCTTCTTGAAAGACAATACATTCCCAAGTGAAACTAGTAGCAAGAAGCTTTTTAAATGCTAAGTATTTAAATGTGCAAGTTGGTGCATTTCGATGGGGGTGAACAAATCTCCGGTTTAATAGGCAACCAATATTTAACAAATATTTAACAAGCTGTTTCAGTTTCCTAATGGCATCTGATAAGTAACTTGGAGTTATGTCTCCAACATTCTTAACAGAAAGAAGTGAGTATTTTATTTCAGTTGGCATGGAAGGATAAATTGAAAAGTCCAAAATGTGTGTTCCACGATGCACCATTTTCCAGCTACAGATAGCAAGATGGCTGTATGCTCCACCCACAGCCATAAAAATGGTAAGATCCCTCAATGGTTTTCAGCTGAAATAATAACGTTCATTTCCTCAAAAAATACGGGGTCTATAAAAAGTAATAAAAAATAGTCCCACCCCTAAAACCAAAAATATCTACAAAAAGTTTCAGGGATCTGTAAAAACAAACAAAGAAACAATAAAACTATAAGGGAGGCTAAGAAAAAAATAGAGGTTAAATGAACTCACAACAAACAGAATACAAAGGCATTTTTTTCATGTGTTAATTACCAGAAAAAAGGGAATAAATAATGTTGGACCACTAATATAAAACAGTGAGCATATCACTAACGGACTAGATATGACAAATGCATTTAATGTGTATTTTTGTTCAATCTTTAACAAACAATCTTCTAACACTGGTCTGTCTTCAGACAGTACAATGAACTAAGTGACAGTACTGCATTACCTGATGTAATAAAAGAGTTATTGCATCTTGATGCTTCAAAATCCCCAGGACCTGACAGAATCTTCCCATGTCTATTAAAGGAAACCACACCTAATATTGCACTGCCAGTTGCACATCTATTTAATATGTCTCTGCAGACTGCAGATATTCGATCTGACTGGAAATCTGCACAGGTAGTTCCAAGAAAGGGGTCAAAAAGTGACATTGCCAAATATTGCGTTATACAACTATATTGGGCAAATAGTTAGAATTACATGTAAAAAAACTACTTGAGAACGAAAGGGACAGCATGAAAATTGGAGATACAACTCCACATGGGTTCGTCAAGGAAAGTCTGATCAGAACATACCTCAATGCTTCTACGAGCCCATTAGCAAAGCTCTTGATGATATAAACTCTGTTGATATAATCTTTCTGAATTTCTCAAAGGAGTTAAGTGCTTTATTTATTTTTTTATTTATTTCATTGTTTAACCAGGAGTAGCACACTAAGCTGAAAGCTTTTTTACAGGAGCGACCTGGGAGCACAGGGAAGTTAAGTGACTTGCTCAGGGTCACACAGTATGCAAGTGGAAGCTGTGGGATTCAAACCCAGGTCTGGTCTGCTGGATGTCACCAGATTTGCAGCTCAGAGCCTTAAACCACTGCACTATACTGCCTCCCTTTACTTCATGATAAACTAACTCAAACATTTGGCTTGATGGGTTTCAGTAATCAGTTGATAAAACTGATAGGAAATTGGCTAAATGGCAGAACACAAAAAGTAAGAATTAATGGTTATGCTTCTAGGGAAGGCACTGTGACTACTGGAGTACCCCAGGGCTCTATACTGGGACTGTTACTCTTTAGCCTATATATAATAGACTTGGGAAAGAGGACTGTTTATAAATACAATGTGCCACACACTTTTACCCTCAAAAATCAACACTCTAGGCCTCTCTGCAGACACTGTCAAATGGTTTAACAGCTACTTTGCTGGCAGATCTCAGCGAGTCATAATAAATTGAGTATGCTCCGATTCCAGGCCAGTCACAATAGGTGTGCCGCAAGGATCTGTACTGGGACACCTCCTCTTCAGTCTCTCCATTAACACCCTCCTCCTAGCCTGTCCTTACTCTAGGGCATTACTACAGTATATGCAGATGATGCGGTCATAATTGCAAGTGGCCCAAGCCTCAAGGCCCTCACCCACGATCTGCATCTCAACTTTGCCTCACTTGAAGAGTAGTTCCTGCAAAACAAGCCAATTCTAAATTACAAAAAGATGAAGACCATGCTCTTCTCCAGCCTGCAGAAGAGAAACAGGACTGCCCCTCTCACCATTCACAACACCATTGTAGAGACATTAAAATCACTGGAGGTTTTGCTCCACTTGAGTTAACAAAAAATAATAACGCAAACAGGATGCAATGATCTCTGCCATACATTCCAAGGGTAACAAGAATAGGGAAGTAAAATATCTATCTGGATGCATAATATTATATATGTCAACATGACAAATCATTGTTGAACTATGAAATATGTAGACAGGATTAAGAATGAAGAATTCTAATGTATACTTCTAATGAAATGTATAGCTGATATTGAGGAAAGCTGAAATGTGAAATATGTAAAAATGATGGTTTTCGTTACTCTCTTACTCCAATGTATGCATATAAAATATTAATTAAAAAAGAAAAAAAAAAGGTATTGCCATAGATCGGGTTGAGACATTTAAATACCTAGACGTTGCATTAGACCAGTTACTCACTTTCGCTCCCCATACTGATCAACTGGTTTGCAACATCAACTTAAAACTGGGGGCTCTCTAGAGGCTAAGGCACAACCTTACCTCCATGAGCAAAAGGGTGATAGTCACCATCTCCATCCTCCCCATTATTGACTATGGCATCATGGTCTATGGGGCTGCCACAGATACAGTACTAAGCAGAGTTAGGCTGGTACTAAATAAAACCTGTCACTTTGTCACTGGAGCAGACAGAGCCACCCATTCTTGCACCCTTTATGCCCTCACAAATTGGTTCCCCCTACACAATATAATTAAATTTCAGACCTGCATGCTGGGAGCAAAAGCACTATTAAGCCTCACCTCACTGGGAGTTCAAACACTACTTGTCCCCACACACAGTCCTCATGCTACTAGGAGCTCGACCCACAGCTGCCTGTCTACTCCATACTGCAGAATGAGTCTGGCCAAGTGCTCATTTGTAGCCAGAGCTCTGCAATGGTTAATTTTGTTGTGCTGCTCCAGGGACCCCCCCCCCCCAAGACTGGGCACATTAAAAGGGAGCTTCTGAAGGCTCTTTCATCTGGTACTTCCTGTAGTTGTCATGGGCAATCTCACCTGCACCCATCGCACCTGTCTGACACACCCCTCTACCCACACACTAACCTATCTACTTAACCTAATGCAATGAAACAGGTGGGAAGATCTCAAGCTCCACACATGCTGCTGTCCTCTAGCTTATACTTTGTTCCCACTGCCTATGATTCACTATGTTATGACAATGCTTTAAAGAGCTACTGACACCTCAAAGAAAACTTTAAACATTATAATTGGGTACAATTCTGCTTGCATTCCATTTATATTTTATATATTTCTCCTCTCCATCATTTATTACTAAGGAAATATGTATGGCTATATGATAGTTGTCTCATAGAGTTTATTTTCAGTTTATCTGCCTCTATAGCTTACTCTCTACTTAAAGTCCTAATTCTCTGTTGTGACATCACAGTCTGTTGCCATGGGAGTAACTGTGAGTTCACAAGCAGTGCTCTATGACTTCAGGTAGGGAGAAAGCAGCAGGAATAGATGAATTCTTCAGGAGCAAAGATCCTGTTTTCATACAAATGACCTCAGTAATAAATACTTGGGAGGAGAAATACAGAACTAATGGGAAATACAAGCTGAACCGTGTCTAAATATTAGGTTTAGTTAATATTCACTGGAATATGTCACCAGCTCTTTAAAAAAGCTGATAAATTTGAACTAGTGGAATTCCCTACTCCTGTGTGTCCCAGCTACTTTGTAAATATGTACAATGGTTGCCACTTTTGGATAGATTGTTACCTATAGTAATCTCCTGTATTTATGTACTAAAGGCTTACTCTGTTAGTCACTCCTGGATTGATTGTTACACATTGTAATCTTCCGTATTTATGTACCAAAATCTGTTGTATAGTTCTAGTTTTTGATGAGGAACCTTTGCAAATGAGCATATTCTGCTCAATGGTATGCTTCTGATATCTATAAATAAATAAATAAAAAAGATACACAATACATTTGCAAATTATACCAAAATCGGGGGAGTTAATACAATGGCAGATCAAAGAGTGTTACAAACGGACACACTGTAAATGACTTGGAAGCTTGTTCTAATGCATGTGACTTGTTCAATCCAAATAAGTTTTCTGCTATTAACCTTGGTGTATATAATAACACATTTGATTATACTTTGATGGGAGCTGTTCTAAAAAACAGATTCTGAAAAAGACCTATGGATCTTTCTTACCTCAGACTTTAAAAACAAAAAGCAAATTGAATGATGAGTAATAGAGTAAATTATTTGTTAAACACCATTAAAATACATTTTGTTGACACATGCAATGATGTACCATTACCCCTTTACAACTCTTATTTTAGGCCAGTACTGACTATGGATCCCAGTTATGAGGAGGGTTAGCACTTGGTGAAAGACATGACCTTGAGAGAACTCAAAGGAGGGCTACAAAGATGATGAGGGTTCCGAAATCTCTGAATATGAGGAAAGATAAACAATGTTAAACCATTCTCGTCTCCATAAAAGGTGCTCAAGATGAGACTTGTTCTTATTATTCAGTGTAATTCATGATACTGACATGATGTTAGAACTAGTACTAGAATTCAAGAAGTTTATCAAAATGACCAGAGGCCATGACAAACAGCTAAGAGTAAAAAATTGTAAGACCAGTCAAAGAAAAAAATTAGTTTATGCAATGCGTTTTGGGATTGTGAAATTCCTTGCCTCAACGTATGATAGTAGTCAAGACTAAGGCCCTGTACACACTGACATCAGTTCTTAAAAATGTTTTTTAAATAATTTATTCGCCTGTGCTTGAGCACAGTAGTTGGAGCATCCACACTGCACTCAAGTACTGTGCTAGTCTGCTGAAGTTCCCAGGCATGATTGCAGCAGAACCACAACACTTTATGAGTGCAGCAGTGCAGGCCTGGATACTCGTGGTTGGGCTCAGTAACCGATCTGGGAAAAAATGTGCCATTGTTTACCAGAGCTCCTTGTGAATGCAACCATGTAAGAAGATCCCTTCTTTCTGTTGATGTCAGACTGAAAAAACCTTTGAAGTATGGCAGAAGTTGCCTGAAACCTTGTTACAGCACGGTTTGCATCCACACTTCTGTTAACACGGTTTCAGGCATCTATGTTGGTCAAAAACTATGCTAAAGCCTTGCTCTGAGCAGGGTTGTAACACATTTTTTTTAAACACGGATTGTAGCATGGTTTTACCATGGTACAGTGTGGACGCAAGTCTTTTAAACCATTTTAACAGAGTTAAAACTGTTTAAAACGTGGAAAAATGTGCCAGTGTGTACATTGCCTTATGTTCTTAAAATGAAACTTAATTCAGTAAATACATACAGTCAAATGCTACACTCAGTTATTACATGTAATGGAACAGTTTTTTTTTTCAAACTCTGTTTTTTTCTCCCACACCACTGAGCTCTCTCCAGCGACCCTACCTTGCCACACTCTCTACCTCCCTGTGTGGCCCTACTGTGTCCTCCTCCACTACTCCCCGGCACTGGGCATCCCCCCCTGGGTCTACCCTCCGAGGAAGGGCCGCCCCCACCTAGGACGCTCTTTCTATTAGGGTTGAGACACCCAGCTGGAGAGGGGAGGAAAGTGGAGAGGACTTCAGGCCCGACTATGGGAGTGTGGAATGTGGAGGGAAGGCGCCTTCACCTATCAGCGGTGAGGGTTTTTTTTTTCTACTTTTTCTACATTTCTTGGAGCCATAGCTCCACCCCTGGCATACACCCTGCAATGCTATGTTCAGCTCAGCCCCCAGCCTCCGCCAGAGGGCGCTCATTGAACGACCCACAGCCCTAACCCACCCCAAAAAGAGAGCTGTCCTCTGGACACTCAATTTCTTCCTACCCCGGCCAACCCCCAGCCAACCAGGGCTGTTCCCAAACCCAGGTCGCCGGCGTGGCACGAGGTGTGGTGTCTGACGCCTCAACCCTCAGCACCACTGGGACGACTCATGGAACAGTTTTTTACATGGACATTATTGTCCCCTACTGTCTCTACTGCTCCAGATACAGTATAACTTGAAGTGTACAATGAGGGGACCAATCCTTTGCTCCTTGGATTATGTGAAGGCAGAGCACTTTGTGTGACACAGCTCCACACGGACCAATGTGTTTTTATCCCTTCTATATGCAGTAGATCTCATTCTTATGTACTATTCAAATTGTATCTGTGAACTCAACAGATGGATAAGTGAGGATTTCAATTTACTTCAAACTCAGCTTATAAAAATAAATTTGTTTTAATTAGCAAAACTCAAGACATGTTGTTTGGATTGGTACCAAAACTCTGTGGTGGCCTTAAATTATACATCTCTTGCCTTCATGGCTCTCTGCTTCTGCCAGTAGACCCTCAAATGTCTAGGCATTACTTTTAGCCCTACTCTTGATTTCAAACTTCATGTAAATATAGTGTGTGAATCTGTTTAGTTCAGACTGGACCGTGCACACAGAATAAGACATAATTTGCCCCTCCAAGCTTGTGGGGTGATTGCACAGGGCATTTTACTATTCTGGCCCTAGGATGAGCATTATGGCTCAGATGGTTGGCATTCTGGCCCCACGTTGGGCGTTCTGATCCCCGTGGTGGACAACCTAGGGTTGACATTCTGGCACCAGGGTGGACACTGAGGCATGGAAGGTGGACATTCTGGCCCTAGGATGGGCATTAAGGCACAGAGGTTGGTCATTCCAGCCACTGGTGGTTATGACAGCCCCAAGGTGGACACTGAGGCATGGAGGGTGGTCACTCCAGCCATCAGGGTAATCATTCCTGTCTTGGGTGAGCACTTAAGCACAGAGACTTGATAGGATGGGCATTCTGGTCTTAGGGCGGCCATTGCAGCCTTAGGATGACAATTCTAGCCCCCAGGATGGGCTTTGTGGCCCTATGTTTGTAATTCTTGCCCAAGGCAGGTCATACTGGCTACTAGGGTGGTTATTCCATACCACAAAGTGAACATTCTGGGCCCTGAGTGGGTATTCCATTCCTATGGTGGTCATTCCAGCCTTAGAGTGGTCTTTCTGGCTCCCAAGGTGGCCATTCCAGCTCTAGAAAGGTCATTCTGTTCACCAGGGTGGGTATTCCAGTCCTAGAAAAGTCATTTTGCCCATAAAGAGGTCATTCCAGTCAGCAGAATGGAACACAAAAGGCAGCGTGCACAAAGATGAAGGTAGCCAGTGCTTCAGTGGGTGGCTAATTCAAGCTCAGTTATGGAAAAAAGCAATGCTGAAGCACTCACAGGACACACTGGGCAATATACAAAAAATAACACATTTTGGGACTGCTAGTCAGCATCCTCAATATGCACTTGGATTAAATAAATGTGTTGTTTTTTTACATATTATCCAGTGTGTCCTGCGAGTTCTTCAGCATTGTTTTTCAGTCACCAGGATGGTCATTCTGGCCTTCAGGGTTGCATTCAAGTCCTAAAGTGGTCATTTTGGCTCCCAGGGTGAGAATGATGGCCCTAGGGTGGGCATTCTACCCATAGAGTGGTCATTGTGTCCCCTATGGTGTGATTCTGGTCCAGGGTGGGCACAGAGGCAAAGAGGGTGGTCATGCATCCCACAGGTAGGCACTGAGACACAGAGGGTAGTCATTCTGGCCCTAGAATGGTCATTCAGGTCCCCAGGGTGGCCATTATGGGTACTGGATGGTCATTCCAGCCTCAGGGTGGGCATTCAGGAACACAGGATGGGGTTGTGGAGTGGGGTGGGCAGATTGGGGTGGTGGGGGAAAAAAGATGCCCCGGGGTGAAATGGGTCCATGAAAGGGGTCCTCCCTGCCTGGTTTCTATACCAAAGGGCTCCATGTTTTGTGGGCAAGTCGCTCGGTCTACCTCGTCTGCCTATCGTAATCGAGCAGGGTTATGCAATGGCAGGTCTATAAAAAAACAAGACAGCTATTATTTATTTTCTTTCTTTATTTATTTATTGAAGTCTTGGAATTACAACCCTTTGAGTCAAAGACTCTTTTGCAAAGGCTCCACGTCTGATTTACAAACAGACAGGTTACAAAAAAAAATGACAGGAGATTAATACAGTACATTATACATAGGATACGAGTATACAATAATACAGTACATTATACATAAGTGCATCGAAAATGAGGGTGGAGTGCATGGCAAAGAAACAACATGGTGAGTGGATTTAAAACGGACAGGATAAGAAACATTACAAGAAATTAATACAGTACATAATACATAAGATAAGAGTATACAGGTAATGCAGTGCATTATACATAAGTGCGCCATAACATGATAGTGAAACAAATATGGTGCAGGCAGTGCTAGATAACTATGTAAACAGATAGGAAATTAAAGAAAGAATGGGAGATCAGAAGGAAGTCAGTTGAGAGTTGTGAGACAGCTGGGGGGAGAAAAGTTGAGTGGAAGTGTGTAAGGTGTAGAGAAGGAGGAGTAGGAAACAGTGTAGGTAAAGGATGAATAAAGGGCAGGAGGGGAACAGAGCGGGGAAGGAAAATTAGACCAAGATAAGGTGGGGAGGAGCAGGGGGAAATTGAGGGACAAGCCATAAGCAGTCCCAGATTGACCAGTAAAAGCTAGGAGCAGTCACAACTAGTCACAGAGAGTAGATGCTGGCAAAGTTTAGTTTTAAAGGGGCCCAATTTAACTGTGGAGGAACCAGAGGAGGCAGGCCATTGAGCAGGACAGGGGCCTTGTGATAGAATGCTCACTGTCCTAGGGATGTCTTATAGAAAGGGACTAGGTAAAGGGGCTTATCAGAGCTCCTAGTAGAATGAGGGGTAGGGGCAGGGGAAATTAACTGCTGGACCGAGGGAAGGGAGAGTGAGGTGGAAAGCTTCTTGGCCAACAGGCAGGTGTGATAGTCAAGCCTACCCTTAAAGTTTAGCCAGTTCACTTGACTGTAAAGATCACAGATATGGGTTAGCTTTGGTGCTCCTGTTATGAAGCGACATGCTTCATTGCTTTATTATTTAATGCTTTATTATTGCTGATCTTTTTGGTACAAATGACCTGGCTTGCATCACCGAGACCTGGCTGGATGAAAAAACTGGCTCAATATTGGAATCAGCAGTTCCAGCTAGGTACTTAAGCAATAAGCCACGAGGGGGTGTGGGTTATCAGGGGAGTTACCATGGCTGGAGTGGGTGGAATTTCGCCAGCCTGTAGAACTCTGATAACCCACACCTCCGAGTGGCTTTATTGCGATTATACCATGATTTCATGGTACTTTTTTTTATTTATTTTTTTTTAGATAAAATAAGTGTTTCTTTTTAGGGTTTTCATTTGAATTTTATCGTATTTGTAGCATGCTAAAAAATAGTTCCCTCTTGATTGTGTTACATGCTGTCACTCATTGTGTTGCCCTCATACAGCTTCCGGATTACTGTTTGTGTGCTGAAAATGGAATCAGGTGAATTTGTTGCAGTCACTGGAATTTGTTTACTGTTTTTTTTTTCTTATGGCCATTGATACAGCAAGAGCTGGGTTTTCAAAATGAGACAGGGACTGCACGGGAGAGAGAGGGACTGTACAGGGAATGGAGCGGAGCTGAACGGAGAAAAAAATGATTTTGAGGTGAGCCGGGTAGAAGTGGTTGCAGGGAAACAGTTAGAAAGCCTGTTTATGGTTAGAGATTCAGACTTGCACAGTATTTTGTTAATTTTTTTTCTGATCTACGGAGGTGTTGTTTTGTGATCCCCGCTTAGCGGGGAAACAAGATGGCTGTTAGAGTTCCATGATTTCGGGGTCAGACTGTTTTTTTTAAAACGTGCGGCTGGCTGGCACCTTTTGCTATGATTATCAGAGGATTTACAATGCAGGTAAGGTGCCAGCCTGCTGTTATGATTAGTTGCTGTTCGAGGTCCATGGTATAATCGGTGATACACCGCCCAATGGAGGATCATAGGGGCAGGGGTGCAGCCATCTGTTTTAAGTCAGAACTGGGCCTTGTAGACACCCCATTGGGAGTGACTAGATATTTTGATTGTATCGTGGGAGCAGGTGTAGGTTGCAGGATACTTCTCATCTACCGTCCACCTGGGGGTGAGAAGGAGTTCCTGCAGAAGTCATAGATTTCATCTTTTGACTTGGTGTCAGAATCCCCTAGATGGTTAATTCTGGGGGATTTCAGTGCCTGGGTTGATGATGAACTCTCACAATTTGGTCAGGACTTCCTCCAACTTATGAATTTGTTGGGCCTTGCACAACTAATTACCTCTGCTACCCATAGTCACGGTCACTCACTGGACCTTGTCTTCCTACTGTGGATGGAGATCTCTTGTCTGGTGGAGGAACCGGTTGGATGGTCGGATCATCACATTATAAGGTTTAGTTTTGAAGCTTCCCCTAATAGACCTGCCCCTATGGAGGTGGTCCGGTATCACCCTTTAAGGGGTTTGACTCCTGATGGTCTTATGGCGGTACTGGACCTATCAGGTATGTCGAGTGTAAGCGGGGAGCCAGGGGATCTAGTACTAGCCTATAATAAGGCAGTGACAGCAGCCCTGGACTCCCTAGCTCCTGTCCATGTTCACCCCCTCACTCTTTGCCCCAAGTCCCTCTGGTTTGATGGGACTTTTTGAAGGAGATGAGATGAGGGGGTCGAAGATTGGAGCAGCGCTGACGGAAATCTGGCCTACCTGATGACAGACTTAGATTGATGGTTCATTATAAAGACTATCAAATCAGCAGTCTCCTGTAAGAAAGTAGAGTTCCTATTCAGGGAGATTGCCACTCTGTAGAACTGACTGGCTCAGCTCTTCTGGAATGTTGACAGATTGTTCAACCCAATCTTTCTTCAGTCCGGGGTGCGTTTTCACAGATTAAGTGTGATGAGTTTGTTCAGTTCTTCGCAGATAAAGTTGCCACCATCAAGTCAGAGATCCATTCAGCACCCTCAAGTAGGTTTTGTGGAGGTCGGCAGGAGGCTGCAAGTACCTGGTTTGTCTGGTCCAACTTTGGCCGGTTGACGATTGTAGACATTGTGCGGATCATCCAGGGTATGCGCCCAACCTACTGTAATTTGAATCCGCGCCCAATGCGCCTCTTAGTGGGACGTGTTGAGGTCATTGGTCTGGTCTTGGCTTAGATAGTTCAATGTGAGTTGGAGATGGGGGTGTTCCCTGACCCCCTGAAGGAGGCGGTAGTGGTACCCCTCCTAAAGAAATCCTTCCTAGACCCTGACTGCTTAGCAAACTACAGACCTGTCTCTAACCTGTCCTTTGTGGGCAAGGTTATTGAGAAGGTGGTTGTGGTGCAGCTGGAGCATCATTTAACCATCCACGAGGTCTATGATCCTCTCCAGTCCAGATTTAGGAAGAGGCATAGTACTGAGATGGTGCTTGTTCGGGTATTTGATAATCTCCTGATAGCAAGGGATCAAGGGAGCAGTTCCATCTTGCTTCTCCTCGATCTCTCCTCAGCATTCAACACTGTGGACCATGATGTGTTGGAGCACCTGCAGATGCTCTGTGAGCTGTCCAGTACAATCCTCAGGTGGTTTCAATCTTTTCTCATAGGCAGGACCCACAGAGTAGTGTCAGGGATTTATTCCTCAGCCCCTATCCCCAACTTGTGGGGTTCTGCAGGGCTCCGTACTATCTCCCATGTTGTTCACACTGTATATGCTGCCATTAGAAAACATTATAAGGCAGTATGGGCTGAGTTTCACTGCTATGCAGATGACACTCAGCTCTACATGTCCTTTGTACCAGCGGCCAGGCTTCTGACTGATACATCTAGGACAAGTCATATAACGCCTGTCCTCCGTGGACTGCACTGGCTGCCAATACAGTGGCAGATTACCTTCAAGGTTGGTTTGCTGACCTATAAGGCCCTACACGATCCGGGACCTGGCTATCTGCAAGATCTTCTTCTCCCCTACTGTCCCTCTTTTCCACTCCGATCCACCGATGAGGGATTGCTAGAGATTCCCAGGGTTTGTTTAAAGACATCTGGGGCCAGATCTTTTAGTTTTGTGGCCCCAACCCTGTGGAACTCTCTACCTCATCAGGTGCGAGATTGCCTGACTGTTCAAAGCTTTAAGTTAGCATTGAAAACGCATTTATTTAGCCTGGTGTGTCCGGATTTTTAAAGCACGTTTTATTAACCGATTTTAGGATGTTGTTTTAACATTATGTATTTGATTTATTTCTTGTTAAAGCGCCTTGGCTTTGGAAAGGTGCTTTTAAAAATAAAGTTTTGATTGATTGATTGTACCCGGGCAGGGTGGAGCTGTCTCTGTCTTTAATAGCTGCCTCTTCGAGATCCAGGGCTGGATGAGTGCCAACTGGCTGAGGTTGAACCCGGATAAAACAAAAGTGTTGGTGGTGGACCCAAGTCACCAGGGTTTGGGTCTGCTGGCTGGTCAACTGTCAGGGCTTTGACTCAGAGGTGGGTGGGTGGGTGCCAGCTGCTTGCCTCACACCAGGCGTGAAATCTGGGTGTTGTTTTCGACAGTGGCCTGACACTAAAATCTCAGGCGTCTACTGTTGTAAAAACCTCTGTTTACCATCTCAGGAACTTCACTCAGATTAAGCACTTGGTCCTGCCTGGTGACTTCCAGCTTTGGTCCATGCCTTTGTGACCTCCTGCCTTGACTATTGCAATGCCCTTTACCAAGGGCTACTGGAGGCTGAGATCCACAGATTGCGGCTGATACAGAATGCGGTGGTCAGGCTGTTGACTGTCTTATTAAGATCGTCATGTCAAACCTATGCTTCGCAGCCTGCACTGGTGGATCACCTTCAAGGTCAGGTCACTGACCTATAATGCCCTACACAGACAGGGACCGCTTTACTTGCAAGATCTTCTGTGCCCCTACTGCCCCCTCTGCTCTCTCTGTTCCTCCCATGAGGGATTGCTAGAGGTTCTCAGGGTCCAATTTAAGACCTCTGGGTAAAGCTACTAACTTTCTGAGGCCTAAAACTGGGACGATCCATTCTGACCATGACCCCCCCCACCGCTTCACTCCCATGGGCACTGCTGCAGACAACACTGCGCAAAATCAATTACATTTTGCTGCTTACTCTGGCCATGCCACCCCACAGTAATGCCAGTAGCAATTATTCAGATTAAAACAATACATCATTATGCTGCAGCAAGTTCCAAACCATGATGTACAGAAAGTTCATTAGAAGCAAACCTATGTTAAATTGTGATCAGACATTCACGCTGCACTTACTGTTTCTCATAGATACATAGATACATAGACAGTGTCGGCAGATAAGGGCCTATGGCCCACCCAGTCTGCCCATTTAAGTCTGTAAGTTCAGTTTATGTTTTCCAAGAAGTCTGTTGCCCCTTACCCCTGACCTCCAGAATTCCTTTATGTCTATCCCATGCAATCTTAAATCCCGTGATTGTTTCAGCCCCCACCACTTCCTCTGGCAGGGTGTTCCACTTGTCCACCACCCGTTCTGTGAAGAAATTCTTCCTCATGTTTCCTCTGAATCGTCCTCCCTCCAACTTCATCCCATGCCCTCTAGTCCTGGAACATCTTTTCACTTAAAATAGTGCATTCCTGCACCCTGTTCCTCCCTGTAAGATACTTGTAAGTCTCCATCATATCCCCTCTCCCTCCTCTCCTCCAGGGAGTACATGTTCAGTGCCTTCAACCTGTCCTCATAGGACTTGTGATGCAATCCATGCACCATCTTTGTTGCCCTCCTCTGAACCTTCTCTACCCTATGTCCTACGAGGTAAGGTCTCCAGAACTGCACAGTGTACTCCAGGTGCGGCCTCACTAGTGTCTTGTATAGTGGAATTATGACCTCCCTTTTCCTGCTGGTGATGCCCTTGCCTATGCATCCCAGCATCCTATTTGCTTTACCTGCTGCCTTGTCACACTGTTTCCCTGCCTTGAGGTCATCAGAGATGATAACCCCAAGATCCCTTTCCTGCTTGGTGCATGCTATATCCTCACCCCCCAACTGATATATTGTGACAGGGTTTTTGTTTCCCATATGCATTATCTTGCACTTCCTTGCATTGAATTTCAACTGCCAAACCCCTGACCATTCTTCAAGTTTCTCCTGACAGTCCCATCCAACCCGCTCACACTCACCTTATTTGCTGAGCAAACTTCACTTCAGTGACTCTCACCACCTCACCAGATTGTTTTCACACACCTTCCTGCAGCTGATGAGGTTCAGGTACCTCAGTTCCCTGCTGTCAGTCTGTTCTCTGTCTGGAGTTGATCTCTGCTGCTGGCATGCAGACGTCCACATGTGCCTGTTTGCACTACTACCCAGTCTAATCTAACAGGAAGGAACATGCTTTACTGTGCTCCCACTTACATGCTTGCAGTGCAACACAGGCGCAGGGGTTAAAGTTGCAAACTGCTGTCCAGCCTGAGTAGCGCCACAGCGGTGCTGAAATAACTGTCACTCACAGATTAGCAGTCAGCAAAAAAAAAAAAAAAAGGGACAAAACTGGGACAAGTATGCAAAAAAAGGGACAAAAGTGATATTTTGCAAAACTTGTGGGGACACTGGGACATGCTGCCTAAAATAGGGACTGTCCTGGGAAAATAGGGACTGTTGGTAGCTTTACCTCTGGGGCTCATTCGTTTGCTTTTATGGCACCTATCCTGTGGAATTCTCCCCCTTGTTGGATTAGAGAGTGCCTGACCATTGAGAGCTTTAAATCTGCTCTCAAAACACACCTTTTTGGTATTGCATTTCCTGACTTGGATTAGACTGTGCCTTACTGTAGTGAATTAATTTTAGCTGCTGATTCTGTGTATTTTTATTCATTTGTTTTAATGAATTTTACTCTGTATAAGCACTTTGATCTGCAATGGAATTGCACCTTTTTACAAATAAAGTATGATATGATAGGTCAGGGGTGGGCATTATGCTCCTAGTGTGGCTATTCCAACCCTAGCGTGAGGACTGAGACACAAAGAATGAGCATTCTGGCCCAAGACTGGTCAGTACAGCCCCTAGAGTGGGCATTCTGTCCTTAGGCTGATCATGACATCCATTAAGATTGGTATTCTGGACCTAGGGTGGGTACTGAGGCACAGAGATAGTTACTATGGCACCCAGGATGGGCATTCCTGCTTTGGGTGGTCTTCTGGTTCCCTGGGTGGGCATTGCAGCACTAGGGTGGGCATTCAGGCCATTGAGTGGTAATTCCAACCACCAGGGTAGGCATTCTGTTCCCTAGTGTGGGATTCTGGTCTAAGAGTGGGTACTGAGGCAAAGAGAGTGGTTATGACATCCCTAGGGAGGGCACTGAGGGACAGAGGATAGTCATTCTGGCTCCAGAGTGGTCATTTAGATCCTCAGGGTGGCCAACATGACCCTATGTGTTCATTCTGGCCCTTAGTGGTCATTCTGGTCATTGGATAGTCATTGTGTCCCCTCATGGTGGGCATTCCAGTCCAAGGGTGGGAAATCAAACACAGAGGGTGGGTATTTCAACCCTAGGTGGGCATTATATCCCTAGGGTGGCCATTCCAGCCATAGGCAAAGCACTGAAGCACAGAGAGTGAGCATTCTGGCCCAAGGCTGGTAATTCCAATGCACAGAGTGGGAATTCTGGCCCTAGGATGGTCATGTCATCCATCAAGGTGGGCATTCCAGATGAGTACTGAAGCACAGAGGATGGTAATTTTTGTCCCAAGGGTTGGCATACATGCCCTAGTGTGGTTATTCTACCCCAGGCTGGGCAATAAGACAGCTGGTTTGCATTCCAGCCATAAGGAGAGTATACCAGCACTGGGGGCACTATCATTCTGGCCACCGGGTGTGATCATTCTCACCCTCAGTGTGGTACATTCCAGCCTTAGGGTTGGTATTAAGGCCTGGGGAGTGGGTATACCAACTCTAGGGTGGCCATTCTGACACCAGGGTAAGCCCTGAAGCACAGAGGGTATCTCTATAGCTATAAAGTGGGCATTACACACTAGGATGGTCAATCCAAACCCAAGAGTGGGCATTTGAGCCCTAGTCTGGTCAATTTAATCCTCAGGGTAGGCATTCCAGTCCTAGGGTGGTCATTCTACCTCTCAGGGTGGGAACTGTGGTCCTAGGTTGGACATTCCAGCTCCCAGAGTGGGCATTCCAGCCCTAGGCTCATTCTGGCCCCAAGGGTGGGCATTTTAGTCCTAGGGTGGTCATTCAGACTCCTGATGTATGCATTGCAGCCCTAGGGTGTTCATTCCAGCCACAGAGGTGTCATTCCAACTGTCAGGGTGGGCATTTTGTCCCTTAGGGTGGGATTCTGGTTCAAGGCTGGGTACTGAGGCAAAGAGATGGTCATTCTATCCCTGGGGTGGGCACTGAGGCACAGATAGTAGTCATTCTGGTGCTAGAGTGGTCATTCAAGTTGTCAGGGTGGCCATTAACCCTAGAGTGGCTATTCTGCCCCATGGTGGTCATTCTGGCCCTTAGGTGGTTAATTCGGTCATGGGATGGTCAGTCTGACCCTCATGGTGGGCATTTAGACACAGACAGTGGGTATTTTAGCCCTGGGGTTGGCATTATTGCTCTAGGATCATCATTCCAACCCCAGGATGAGCACTGATGCACAGAATAGGCATTCTTTCCCTAGGCTGGTCATTCTGACCCTCCAGTGTGGGGTTTCTGGCCATAGGCTTGTCATGCCATCAATCATGGTGGGCATTCTGGACTTATGGTGGGAACTGAGGCACAGAGGATGGTCATTAGGACCCTAAGAGTGGGCATTCCAGCCCTAGGGTGGATTTTCTGGCCCATGGTGGGCAATGAAGCACAGGTGGTTGGTAGTACAGTTCAAGGGAGAGCAGTGCAGCCTTCAGGTTGGCATGCCAGCACTGGGGGGTACTAAGGCACAAAGGATGGTCATCCCAGCAACAAGGGGCCACCAGTTCCTGGACGGGCATTCCAGTCCTAGGGTGGTTATTCTGGTCATAAAGTGGCCCTTCCAGTCACCTGGAATTCTGGCCCTAAGGGTCAGATTCTGGTCCAGGAGTGGGCACGGAGGCAAAGGGGGTGGTCATGCCATCCCTTAGGTGGGTACTGAGATGCATAATGTAGTCATTCTGGTACTAGGGTGGCCATAACAGCTCCTAGGATGGCCAGACTGGCCTGGGGTGCTCATTCTGGTTCCCAGTATGGTCATTCTGGTGCCCAGGGTGGTCTTTCTGATCCTCATGTTGATGTGTTAGAGCCCTAGGGTGCACATTAAGGCATAGAGGATGGTATTCTATCTCTATGGTGGGCATTCCATCCCCAGGGTAAGCAATGAAGCACATAGGATGTCACACCAACTGTAGGGTGGGCATTCCACCCCTGGAGTGGTCATTGCAGCACCTAGAATGGGCATTCCAGCCTAGGCTGGACACTGCAGCCATCCAGGTGGGCAATCTTTCCCCAGGGTGGGCACTGAGGCACAGAAGGTGGGCATTATGGCCCCCAGGGTGGGCATTTCAACCCATTGATGGATATTATATCCCCAAGGTGGGCTTTGAGGCACAGATGGTTGGCATTCCAGCCACTGGGAGAACATTCCAGCTCCCAGGATTAGCATTCAAGTACAAAAGGGACACTGAGACATAAAGGGTGGTCATTCTGGCCCCGGTGCGGGTGTTGAGACACAGAATCACAAAACTGTATTCAGTTTTGTGTATATATGTGTGTGTGTATGTGTGTGCATGCGCGCGCATGCGTGTGTGTGTGTGTGTGTGTGTATATATTTTGCAAAGAAACTGCATTAATGCAACTGTTAGGGTTCAACTTATTGCCACAAAGGTAGAGAAACCACATGAACAACCAAAGACAGCCGCCATCAGGTAAGAAACAACATACAACTGTTTCCAGATGACAGAAATGCAGTAGCACTGATGTGCTACCTTTGTGGAGTTGTATCTGCAGCATGCACACCACAAGACATACACAATTGCTATAGACAGAAATCTGTGATACTCAAATCACAACAGTGCTTCTGTGTGCAGAAGCACAGGCCCCTGCAGCCACAGATACACATCCATGATGCACTAATTATTAGAGTTCATTTCTCTGTACAAGTGCACGTTCCTATGGGGCCAGTGCTTCTGTAGCCTCAGGTACTCATGAATACTGTAAGACATGCACACACTCAACTGGCCTGCACTTCTACACCCATAGGTGTGAGATGTACACATCAACCTCTGGCTGCAGAAGCACAGGTAACACAAAATCCATAATACCAAAATTGCAGCAGCCACAGGTGTAAGACATATACGTTGACTTCTGGTTTCAGAGGGCAAACCCCTGCGGGCCTGTAGTCATGCAGATGGAAGTACTGTTGCAATGCGAGTATTATGGTTTCAGCAGCAGATCTAGAAATTGTTCAAGGGGGTAACAGTTTTTAAGTTATTCAGATGCATAAAAACAAGCATGTACTAACTGATTATGCTATCTAGCGAGGTACCTCATATAGCATGCATGAGTTCCTCTAGCTTCAGGGGCACACGTCCCATGGAGCCTTCTGTCTACAGAACAGCAGGCAACCATGGGGCCTGCTAGTCTGCAGACACAAATGCTCATGCATGCAGTATGATAGACCCACAAGTGTGGCTGCATAAGCAAAGGCTTCTGTGGGGCCTGTGCTTATGCAACTGCAGATGCAAATCCATGAAGGTAGCACATCAGTGCTACTGCATTTGTGTAATTTGGAAACAGTTGTATGTTGTTTGTCTTACCTGATGATGGCTGTTTGTGGTTGCTTATGTGATCTTGTCCTTTTGCTGCTTGGTGGGGGAGGTACTTAGGGTTGGAAACCCTAATGCCATATTTCCCTACTTTTGTGCCATTAAGCTGAACCCTAACTGATGCATTAATGCAGTTTTTGTTGCAAATAATTTCCTTTCTTTTTGAGACAGTAGAATTATATCCTCATGAGACCTGCATGAACAAATGCAGACATGCAGCTCTCTCTATGCCCTATGCCAAGTGAAGACTCTGTATGCCTATGGAAGAGCAGGGCTTTGTGGGCCCTTCCATGTAGGAACAAATGTGAAGCAGAAGCCCCTCATCAGTTCTACAGTAAAGCGAATGTTTTTACATTGTACTCTGTTGTGGACAGTTATTCTCTGATAATGCAGACTGGTGCCCTGAATAAATGCCCTTCCCACTACTGCAGTTGTCTGTAACTAAAGAACAGGCCATGATGTTGCCGGAAAGCAAAGCATGTAGCAACACTGCCAGGTGCATATGGAGGTACTCTAGGTTGACCATCAGGAGTTGCACTGTAAGGAGATGGAATGCACTTGGCCCCAGGCTGTTTTATGGTTGATGGCGCCACTGTGGGACATAGTTCTGCAGATGTTAGTAAGGACCATGGAAAGCCTAGAATTTGCTGTGAAGGTAAAAGAAGGGGATAGTGGTGGCAAGAGGACAAGTGTTCGGTAAGCCACTGGGGCATCTCCAGTCTCAGAAAATTAGAAATGCTCATTGTAGGAGCCTCTCTCCATGAACCATGTGACTGCTGCACAAACCCCTAGGTGGGGAGGGGCTATTCTATAGGTTACTTAAAATAGTTTAAGACGTTTCATGAAGGTTTCACCAAATTTTGCCATGATGTTGGTAACTTGTGGAAACCTTGATTGGGACTCTGTCTTGTATTTATTATAAAGTATTCTTGTACTAATGGTACTAGCTTTATTAGGATGTATTTCTATGTTGTCATGGTGATGTGTTAGGAAAGCAGCAAATCATATGAACATACAAAAATTGCCAGCAGAAGAAGGCTCAGTGGTCTATCAAGTTTGTTCATGCTGCGGTGCCCTTAGTGGCAACTAAGGGCTCCTCCCCCTACCAACTGCTGCCTCCTTTTCTTGCCCTCCCCCCTCAATCCAGACCTTCCCCTTTACCCTCCCTCCTTTGAAGCCTTTCACTGTCCCCAGTGAAACCACCTTCTTTGGGAGCTCATTTCACCCTGCATCCACCCTCTCCATGAAGAAATGCCTCTTGAATTCTCTCCTGATCCTTCCACCCTCCAGTTTAAGGCACTACCCCCTTGTAGTTTTCTTTCAACTGAGACTGAAAAGGGTCTTGTTTTTAATCTTGTTGGTGTCCCTCATGTACTGAAAGGTTTCAGGCAGGGTCTCCCCCACAACTTCCTCTCTCCCGGGGAATATATGTTTAGGTCCTCCAGCCTCTCCTTATATGTCCTGCCCTGCTGACTTTTTACCATTTTTGTCCCACTCCTCTAGACCACCTCTTCAGGTTACTGTCCTTTTTCAGGTAGGGCACCAGCACTGCACTCTATGTTCCAGGTGCAGCAGCACCAGTGATCTCTACTGCAGCAATAGGACTTCCTCCCACCTTCTGGTGATCCCCCTGGCAATGCCTTATCTGTTGACTTCTTGCTGTGTGAGGAGTGCTTCAAGTCACTGGTGAATGTCATGATGAGGTGTGGGTTGTTGCCTGATAGGAGCATGCCCCAGGTGCGCAGTGATACATGAGCCACTTGCACCACCTGCCTTCAACACCTAGGAAGTGCTCTTCTCAGGCAATAACCCACACACCCATAGTGTCTTATTGCTGAATAAAATGAGTCCCACAAGTTAATTGTTTTATGATAACAAAAAAAGGACCAGGAAAGATGCAAAATGTTTTTTAAAAACAGTTTTTTCGTTGAATTTTACTGTAAAATAGTGTGCCTATTACATTAAAAGTAATGTACACTTAGTGTAGAACTGCACACAGTAGATGGTACCTGTAATATGTACATTATAGTAAACCCTCCCATAATTCACCTGCCCCACTGTATGTTTCTGTGGCAGTTGTTAGCTGTTTATGGTACCTTATGTAATTTATTAAAATTTGGAGTGCAGAGAGGATTGGTTTTCAAAGTGCACAGTGGAGTTGCTTTGTTTTCATTTTCCAGAGTTGCTAACTCTGTACAGAGGCTGTGCAAGGGAGCAGGTGATGCTCCATTGGTAATTGTAATAAGCCAGTTTCCATCAAGCTATGAAATGATGCTGTGTATCCTTATCCACTCTGAATCACCATATGTGCCACAACTAATAACATTTTCTTTTTCCAATAAAGGTTAAAAAAATGTGGGGTTTGTAATTTATTGAACTCTTGATGAAGTATGTAGGCGCTATCTGTAACACTTTTCTGGTGGGGGCAGGATGGGGACAAGCAGAAAGTGAGAAAGCAGGTTGGCCTGCTGGGCAAGGCAGTGTGGCTCAGACATGCAATGAGAATCAACTGGCATGGGAGCTGAGGATCACAGGCCTACAAGGAACTTTTTAGAAAAGAAGATAAAATTGAAGGTGAGAGAATGCATTTCCACATATTTTTACTTGACTTTTCTGTTTGTTCATTGTGGTGTGGAGCTGGGAGTGACTTCTGTTTGTTAATTGTGGTGTGGAGGTGGGAGTGATTCTGAAGTGTAAAATTATGATTTTTATATGTCATGGCAAGTAGAAGGGATTAATTTTTTTTAACACAGTGGTAACGAGGTTGCCCGAAATTTGTTTCAGAAGTTTCTGGCAGGCATGGATATGTGGGCTGCGCTGCGGACCAGCTGCAGGGTTGTTGTCCTATAAGGACAAGGGTCCTGACCAGTCAGGAAGCAGGATTTCCTTTACTTATTATATAATGTATATAAAAAGCAGGTAGGCATTACTAGGGATGTAAGTTTGTCATGGATGAGGTTTTAATGACTCATTGGTTGTTCATGAAATCATTAGTAAACATTAATAAACTTTGTGGCACTGTCATCATTGCTACGTTTTGAAGACAACAGTGAAAGTCATGGAAGTCCTGAATAAAGACCAAACGTCATGGAATCCATGATGTGTATGATTGCCATGACAAACTTACATCCCTAGGCATTACTAATAAAATGAAACTTTCCGCTAAACGTGAACTATATATGACAGGGACTCTGCAACACCTTTTATTTCTCAGCTGACTCCCCTCTGTGGCCAAATACGCTATGCTCTGTGCTTAAGTTCCTACCCTTTATGTTAAGGATATTGATGCAAGATACAAAAATATGGGTTTTGAGCAGATCACTTTAATAATGTTGGGGCAATTTGCCTTCATAAAATTCCTTGGAAATTGAGGCCATTATGGCGATTGTGGTCATAGACTTAATGAATAAAATATTTCCTTGCTAAATATACTCTCATTCTCTATGCTGTCATCATTCCTACCCTGTCCCTATTGTAACTCTTACTTCATTAAAGAATAACCACTGCTTTGCTTTTTAATGTTTCTAAGATCATGTGCCCTCAAATAAACACTTCTCATTACTGTATGTGGGATTAAATGTAGGCTTACTGCTGCCTTTTATGTAAATTTATACTCTGACAATTTGTTCAATACTCATACCTCTCAATGCCCTGCCTTACAGATCAGGGACAAGGCTTGAAACAGTTAGGGACAAAGGACCAAAATCAGGGGCACATCTTAGACACTGATGATTCCCACTCAGGAAGCTGGTAGAATAAGAGATTTAGTGTAAAATGCTTTTTTCTGAGCAAGAACATAGAGAATACTGGATGGGCAACTATGCACAACCAGTGTGTTCTGCCACAGAAGGGTTCTGATTCCCTCTGTCCTTGAGAGTGAAGCTCGAGAGGTCTGTAGGAATAAGAAGCCCGAGGTGAGAGAACATACTTTTGTGTAAAGTTGCTCATCCCATATTTTTTATAGTGTATAGTATTATGTGAAATGTGCCTGCAGTGGCTCTTTAGCTTTCAGAATGAAACCGACTTGTGCAGTTTGTAGAGGTTTCAGAATGCTGTTGTACCACATAAGGTTACAATCACATTCCATGACCTTTGAACTGTGGTACAACAACCTTTTGAAAGGGATGGAATTTTGTACAGAACAATGCTCTACTATACATTACAAGTCTGTAAGTATAACATCTAGCCTTATTTTGTGCTTACAATCCCCACTGTCCAGTCAAAGAGACCACAGTGTTTGGAGGAACAGAGAAATATTTGGTGGCAAAATCAGGGACATCTCTGAAAATCAGGGACAGTTATGCGGTATGTCCATACTGCCACCCAGTTACGCACTATACTGTATGATGAATAACTAATATAGTGTGACTTAGCAAGTGTAGCTGGGGTGTAGTGGCATCCTGTTCTGTGACCATGGGCAGGTGACAGCCTTTCAGTGCTCCAGTCCACCTAGCTGTGGAAACATGTAGAAGCAGATGTCACATTTCAGATGGGCCATTCTGGATAAATAAAGCTACAAAAAACACAAAAACAAACAAAAAAACTATAGAACAAATCTGCAGAGAACACATTTAAATCAAATGGCAGAAGTAAGTCTACCTGTAATTCCACATGCTAAAAAATGTTTATTTGGGAGTACGTCTTTTAACATATGGTAAAAGGTGAATCAATAGTTCTCCTTTAAATAAAAATGTGAAATCTACCAATAACTTTAAGTTTGTTGCATTTGCCTGCATGTGGTTTAGTCTGTAGCACATTAAGTAACACAGTTGCTCATGTTTGTACATCTACCAATGGTTGAAATATTTTTAAATAATTCTCTCTGGCTCTTTTTAGAAAACAACATACTGTACCAGTATTACGCTGAAGGGATACACTTCTGAAGGAAGAAATGCAGCATTATAGAACACAAAATCAAGTTCTCTTTTGTTCCTAATACATTTTGTTACCCCATGGAAGGAAAAGGCATCACATTTTAAACCAAGTTGTAACATTTTTTAAATGTAAACACTCAGAATTTTAATCTTGGCAACAGACACAATTTAACCCTTCATTAACCCTTAACTTGTACGTGCTGTAGTTTGAAGTACACATTTCAAAGTTAAATGATATCCACCACCATCAATTTATTTTAATCTTTGTACTTACAGTATACAAGGAATAATGTACAGTATGGGTGACCGTACACAACAAGTCTGTGTTTTCATCAAGAGGTCAGAAAAACATAGGGTTCCCACCTTTTTAAGAAGTCCAAAGTGGGACATTTGTTACTTATATGCGATTTTTCGCAGGACATTCTGTAATCTCGACCTGTGAAACAGACCTGTTTTCTCCAAATAATCAGAATTAAGACTGTTTAAATTTTTTAGTTGTTTCTATTGTTTCTTATCCTTTTGATATTTTAGTTAATGTATTATAGGTTTCTGCAACATTTGGAGGAAGTTAGAAAATATTTTTTTCTACTAAAAGATCAGGACATGTAGTATTTTTCATATTTTGCAGGACACAGCTTCCCAAATCAGGAATGTCCTACAAAAATCAGGACAGGTGGTAACTCTAGAAAAACAGTATATGGACCTTGAGAGTGAAGCTCAAGAGGTCCATGCTGTTATCTTGACCCCAAGATAGAAACACATGGCAAGTTGCTTATGGTCACATTTTGTTTTTTTCTTTCTATTTTTGTTCCCCATTTTCACCCCACCAGCTGCTGGGACCTCCTTCCACCAATCCAAACCCTTATACCCACCACAGGAGACCTTCAGTGGTCCTACCCACCACCAGCCTTTGCTCTACAACCTCCAAAGACACCCTGACCATAACCCACGGCTTGTCCCCCATGGGTGGGACCCCTGCATCCCCAAGCCAGGAGGAGATACTTCACTCGATGGTCAGGGCCTGTGAGGAGGAGCCGGTGAAGCATGGGAGGAGTCAAAGTGACCCTGTTGTGGTATGGGGAAGGGGCAGGGTGGCTTCATCTGCCCAATGCTGCTTGGGGTATTTTTGTCCCCTTCTATGCCCTCCCCTTATCCTACTCAAGATGTGATCCTGAGAGGTGACCCAGCAATCTGCCCATCAGGGCAGTCAGAAAGGTGGGTAAGCCTGCTACCCTGCCAGCCCCTACTCTCGGTGGGAGAAACCTCCATATCACTTGCCAGGCAAGTGTGTATGTGCCGATGTAAGGTCTCCACAGAGTGGCCAGTTATTCCTTCCCATACAAAATCTCCCTCCCCTGGGTCACCAGGGGGTGGTTGTGCAATAGAAGGAGGTACCCTTCCTCCCTAAGGCAGGAGGCATCCAGGGGATGCCTGACCCTGCCTAACTGGTTGGCACCAGATGTCCCAGACTCAATGTGCAAACCCAGGTCATCTGGATGGCAAGCGGTAACACTACCATTGTGCCGAATGGCCAGCTCCCATATTTTATTTTTTTATAGTACATGTTTCTGCAGAAGTAACTAGGAAATGGCACCAAGAACCAGCACAAGGACATAGAGAGAGAGTGTGAGCTGAAGAGCAGCTCTGCTGATGTCGCTTCATATATGTATATATATATATATATATATCTATATATATAAAATCTGGTACAGAGAAAGTAGTGTAGCAGGTCGACACTCAGCTCTGAAGTGCCGCCACTTCACGCTCATGAATTTTTCATACACCCCGTGAGGGTGGGTACTGTACTGTGAACTGCTATAGAAGTCTTAGGAAGCGGGCACTGCCAGCACAAAGTCACACTAAGTGAAAATGAAAGTGGATGCCAGGCGTGAGTCAGTGCTAGCAGGTACACAGGTGCCCTGATGATATAACATACACAACAACTTTTAGAACATGCAAAATGACTTTTGAGTAGACACTGATTTCCATACACAATAAGCCCTAACCATATACTATAGAGAAAATACAGGATGGGCTACTATGCACAACCAGTGTGTTCTGCCACAGAAGGGTTCTGATTCTCTTTGACCCCGAGAGCGAAGCTTGAAAGGTCTGTGAAAATCAGAAACCAGAGGTGCCAAACCACGCTGGTTGTGCATAAAGTTGCTCATCCTGTATTTTTTTTTTAAAGCGTATAGTATTGTGTGAGATGTGTGCACATCACTTCTTTCGCTTTCAGAATGAAACTGACAGGTGCAGTCTCTAGTGGTTTCAGAATGCTGTTGTACCACAGAAAGGCAATATCACATTCTATGACCTTTGAACCAGGTACAACAGCATTTTGAAAGGTATGGAATTTTATACAGAACAATGCTGTACTATACACTATATTAATATTGTGGTATATCCTTTATGATAGGTACCATACTATTAAACAGTAGATAGTAAGTAAGTAAGTTTTTATTTATAAAGCACCCTGTCCCTGAAGCTCAGGGTGCTGTACAAAATACAAACAGTGAACAATAAGTTAAAAATATATATTCCAAAGCTGGCCTGGTGGTGTAGAGAGTTGAAATGCTGGATACCACACTTCACACCACACTGGCAACCCGGGTTCGGGACCAAGTTTGGGCCTCCAGGGGTCGGCCGAGGGGGAGGGGGTGAGGAGCTGGAACTGAGCAGCTGCCAGGCAGCTCTCCTCTCTGGGGAGGCTCATGAGGTTTCCATGACTCTTGGTTGCCACTCGGTGGAGGCTAGATGGCAGTGCCAGGCTGGGGGAACCTAGGCACTAGGTCAGGAGGGAGGATGGGGCCATTACTGGAATCGGAGGCACATGCGTGCTCATGCATGCACCACCACATGCACCGGGGTCCCAGGAACAAGAGGACAGAAAATAGGTTTGATGTCTCCCATTGCCAGTAAGGCAGAAGGGGCAATGGGGGAGCACTAGGCTTAGTAAAAAAAAAAATACATATTCCAAAAAGAAAAACATAAATAACCAGATAAGAACAGCATTATTAAGAAAAACTGAGGAACCGCAAGGTAAATCACATAAGACCAATATCAATACTAGGTCCCAAAGGCTTCCCTGAAGAGATGTGCTTTCAGTCCCTGTTTAAAGACCTCCAGTGAGGGGGGTCTCCCTCAAGGACCTTGGAAGTGAATCCACAGGGCTGGCGCAGCCACCACCAATGCATGATCACCAGATGTGTTTAGCTGAGCCCTGGGAATTGCTAAGAGGCTTTACTTGGAGGAGTGGAGAGAGTGCTGGGAGTGGTGGGGAGTCAGGAGACCACTCAGATGGCTAGGACTCAGACCATATAGGGCTTTGCAGGTGAGAAGACCCACCTTGAAAGAAATTCTCCACCTCACCGGCAGCCACTGCGGATCATGCAACAGCAGGATCACATGACATGACCCCGGAAGGCCCATCAGCAACCTGGCTGCTTCATTCTGCACTAGCTGCAGCTGATGCAGGACCACTGCACTAACCCTGATACTGAGAGCATTACAATAGTCAAGTCTGGATGTTACAAATGCATGCACCACTGCACCAGTGAGGGCAGGTCCTCCGGCGGGACAAGAGCTTTTATTCAGAGGATATTTCTTAAGTGGTAAAAAACACTCCAGACAACAGATGACACCTGGACCTCAAGTGTGGGTCCATCGTCGAGGACAATGCCCAGATTTTTCACCTTTTCAGAGGCTGCCAACAGGGTAGGGCCCAGAATCAAGCTAGAACTCTCCCCAGCAGTCTCTGCCTCCCGCAGACAACCAGGCTCAATCACTTGTACCTTTGTTTTGTCCAGGTTCAGCCTCAGCCAGTTAGAGGACATCTAGTCTTGGAACTCAGCCAGGCATGCCTTTAGTACCTCCATGGCACTAATGATCCCAGGTGCAAAAGACATATACAGCTTGGTAACATCTGCATAGCAGTGAAAACCCACACTGTAACGTCTGATAATCTCACTTGGGGCAGCATGTACACTGCAAACGACAAGGGTGAGAGGACTGAATCCTGGGGAACTCCACATGGCTGGGGCTTCGAGTGGGAAGAGAAACTTCCTATTATTACCCTCTGCATCCTGCCAGTGAGAAAGGACTCAAACCAGCTGATGACAGTACTGGCGAGTCCACAGAGCCCCCTTGGACAATCCAACAACACATCACGGTCTGCAGTGTAAAAAGTTGAGGCGAGATCGAGGAGAATAAGAATTGACCATTCTCCTCTATCTCTAGCCCTGAGGAGGTCATTATGCACCCAGGCTAGTGCAGTTTCACTGCTGTGCCTTAACCTAAATCCCAAATGGAGGGGCTCAAAGATGTCGAAGGCAATGAAGTGGACTTTGAGCTGCAGTGCTACAGTTTTTTCAATAACCTTACCCAAAAAGGGAAGGTTAGAGAAAGATCTGTAATTCACCAAGATTTCAGGCTTGAGAGACATTTTTTCCCCAGAGTGGCCTCACCAGTGCCTCTTTCAAAGCACTGGGGAACAGCCCCTTTGAAAGTGACCTGGGTCCAGTTCACAAAATGTGGGCCACAGCAATGAGATTACCTCACAGACATCCTCCACCTCCACTGGCCTGAACTCACTCCAGACAATTGGAGTGCAATTTGTGACATCTGACTGACCACTGCAGGGCTGCATATGCCCCGTTGGACAGATACTGGACCTGATGGAGGACACTATCAGAAAAGAATAGAGCAAACTCTTTGCACTTAACTGTTGAAACTGCAACTTTAGGCTGTAGGCAGGCCAGATGAAGCAGCCTGCCAACAGTCCTAAAGAGCGGAGCTGGTCTATTATTTCCTCTACCCATCTCCCTGGAGAGGAATACTACCTTCTTCTGGGAGATAGCCCTTTGTCACTCACCATAGAGAGTTTTCAGCCAGTATGTTCTCCTCTGGCTGGCCCAGTGGTGTGGAGGGCTGAGGCATCATGCCTTACCTCTTGCCACGCCGGCGACCTGTGTTCGCGGTTGTCGGCCTGGGAGGGAGAGGATCAAGCATCCAGAGCGCAGCTATCCTCTCCCGGGAAGGGTGGGGACAGGGTCCGCTGCTTGACTGGCTCCTAGCAGTAGCTGGGGGCTGGCACAATGGACCCACAAAAGGGGAGGGGGCGGAGCTGAACTAGAAGACCAGCGTGCCATGTATGGAAGCGTGCGTGGTTTGGTCATTGGTGTCATTGCACGCCTAGACTTTGCACTCGGGGTGGGTCAAAAACCAGAGGAGAGGGGACTTCTAGTGATGTCATGGGGACTTCCAGTGACATCATGCCTATGGCAACACCCTGAGTGCTCAGCTCAGCCTCCTCCAAGGCAATAAAACCCTCTAAAACTCTGCATCCTGCAACTTAAAATTGGGGCAATCATTTTAATCTACCCTCAGGATGCGCAGGAAAAAAGACGGACTTACCAAAAATGCCGTCAGATTCAGCAGATCCTGATGGATGGGCCACAGATAGTGATAGCTCCCAGATCTCGGGCTGCGATGGCCCCACAAGGGTCGACATATCAACTGCACCCAACTTTGCCAGACAAATGGACATAGTGCTCCAAGAGCTCTGCGACTTTCGTACAGAGACCTGCTCGACCTTTGTTGCCCTCTGGACGGACATCAGCAAAATGGAGCGGTGGTGTCTCTATTCACTGGAGGAGCAGGCTATCCAGTTGGATGCTCTAGTGGACTGCACAGAATGGGTAATAGTGCAGCCACACCACTTGGTCCGGGAGCTGCAAGAGAGGGCGGAGGACGTTGAGGCCTGGAATCGCAGGAACAACCTCAGTGTTTCTGGTTTCCCTGAAGGATGTGAGGGTAACAACCCCACTCAATTCCTCCAGGGCTTTTTTAAATCAAAGCTAGATCTCCCCCAAAGCTGCACTTTGGAGATCGAGCATGCCCACTGCGCCTTGGGCCCACAGCCAGGTCCATCCAACAGACCACGTTCCATGGTTCTCTGTTTCTTATGTTTCCAAGAGAAAGAGCTAATCCTACATAAATTCTGGCAACAGGGGGATCTCACCTTTCAGGAACGCCGCATCTACGTAGACAATGATTATCCCCATATGACTGCAGCTCGTCGCAGGTCCTATTCCCCTATCCTTCGGAAGTTTCATGAGGCCAAAATAAAATTCCAAACCCCATATCCCTCCAAACTGACAGCTCACTTTCCGGAGGGCATCAGAACTTTTGAGACAGCCGAAGAGGCTGCTCAAGAACTTAAGAACTGCGGCATGGGAGTGTCATTAGCCCCAAAGCAGACTAATCCATCACTGGCATCCAAGCTGGCACATCAGGTCTGGAATCGGGTACCCTCCAGGGAGGAACACTGTAGAGATGCAGCCTCGGCCATCCAGCAAAGAGTGGCAGGCCTGAAGAAGCAGACCGCGATCTGGTCCTCAAGTTTAGAAGCTTATCAGCCTGATAAATGAATGGACGCTTCCTAATTCACTCTCCTTTGCCTCCTTACAGGTGAGCCAGTTCTTGCTTATCCCTCGTAGAGTTGCCTTGTTGCTTGCGGTGACCTGGTTATCCACCTTCCCCACAGATTCCCCCCCTCCACCTTCTGCACGCATCATGTTTGCCCCCTCTCAGCCCCTGGATTGCCCGGGCATGGGCAGAGGGGAAGGCAGCTGGTGTGGTGCTGGGGGTTCCAGGGGAGCTTGGGTGGTGGGTTGGGCATTGCTGTGGGGGGGTTGGCAGGACTGGCTCTCAGCTAGGCCCCGGCTGCCCTGACGACTGGGCTGGAGAAAGGTCAGTGGCACCTTCCACACACTGAAGTCTTTGGGTCTAGAAAGGTCCTAATGGCCGCTGACCATAGAAACATAGAATTTGACGGCAGATAAGGACCGCTTGGCCCACCCAGTCTGCCCATTTCCCTACCTACTGGATAAGCTGCAGATCCTAGTTAACCAGCAGCCTACTTCTTCCTACCCCCAACCCCCAGAATTGCCTTATGACTATCCCATGCATGCTTGAATTTCACCACTGATTTTGACTCCACAACCTTCCTCCGGAAGGCCATTCCATGCATCCACAACCCCTCTGTGAAAAATACTTCCTTAAATTACCTCTGCGCCCCCTCTATCTTCAAATTGTGCCCTCTTGTTCTTGCACACCTCTTTTTTGAAGATGCTACCCTCTTGGACTTTGTTGATTCCCTTGAGGTACTTGAAAGTTTCTATCATGTCCCCTCTCCTCCTTTCCTCGAGGCTATACATATTAAGCTCTTAAGTCTCTCTTCATATGTCCTCTGTGCAGACCCTGCACCATTTTAGTTGCCCTCCTCTGGACAGCCTTCCATCCTGTCTATGTCTTTATGGGAGATCGGGTCTCCAGAACTGCACACAGTACTCCAGATGGGTCTCACCAGCTGTCTGTACAGAGGGATAATAACTCCTGTTTTCTACTGGTGATGCCTCTCCTATGCATCCCAGTATCCCCCCAACCCTCCTTGCTGCCTTCTCACATTGCTTGCCCACCTTTAGGTCATCTGATATGACTACCCCCAGGTCTCTTTCCATTTTTGTTGTTGTTAGTATCTCACCCCCCATTGTGTACTCTTCCCCTGGGTTTTTGTTTCCCAGGTGCATTACCTTGCACTTCCTAGCATTGAATCTAAGCTGCCACACATTTGACCATTCCTCTAACCTTGTCAAGTCCCTTCTTATCCTTTCCACCCACCCTGTGCATCAACTCTGTTGCAGATCTTAGTGTCATCTGCAAAGAGACATACTTTTCCTTCCAGTCCTTCTGCAATGTAGCTTATAAAGACATTGAAGAGGACTGGTCCCACCACTGAACCTCCTGCGGTACCCCACTAGTAACCCTCCTTTTCTTCTGAGTGGACCCATTTACTATTACCTCTGTGTCCTATTCTCCAGCCAATTCTTTACCCAGGCTGTCATCTTGGGACCCACTCCCAGACTGGCTAACTTATATATTAATCTTTTGTGTGGGACTGTGTCAAATGCCTTGCTAAAGTCTAGGTAGGCCATGTCCCAGCCCCTCCCTGATCTACTACTTTGGTCACCCAGTCAAAGAAATCTATCAGATCTGCCTGGCATGACCTTCCTGCTGTGAATCCATGCTGCCTAGGGTCCTGTGCCCTCTCTGGCCTCTAGATACGCCGACAATTCTTTCCTTTAGAAGTGATTCCATCATTTTCCCTATCACTGAGGTTAAACTAACAGGTCTATAGTTTCCTGCTTCTGCCTTGCTCCCACTTTTGTGAAGGGGAATCACATCTGCCCTCCTCCAGTCCTCGGGTACCACCCCATCCTCCCATGATTTGTTAAAGAGGGTAGTCAGTGGTGTCACTAGTTCTACCCTTAGTTCTTTTAGAATTCTGGGATGAATCCCATCAGGCCCCATTGCTTTGTCCACCTTCAGTTTTAAGAGTTCTTTCAGAACCCTTTCTTCTGTAAACGGGCTGGTATCAACTTCTGTATCCAGAGTGTTACTACTGTTTGTTTATGTACCTCCCCTCTTCCTTTGTAAATACAGGCAAAAATATTTGTTTAGTATCTCTGCCTTTTCACATTCTCCCTCTGCCCACCCTCCCTCCCTTTATTAAGCCTCACTATCCTCCCTTGGTCTTCCTTTGCTCCTGATGTACCTATAAAGGTTTTATTCCCTTCTTAACTGAGTTGGCTATCTTTTCCTCAGTTTGGGCCTTTGCTGTTCTGACTGCCTTCCCAGCCTCCCTTTGCTTTAACTGATACAGTTCTCTGTCCTGCTCCTGCTGCGATTCCTTGTACTTCCTGAATGCTTTCTTTTCTCTTGAACCTTCACTGCCACTTCCTTTGAGAACCATAGTGGTTTCTTGATCGTCTTGTTTGTTTATTTGCTTCACACAAAGGCTCGTTACCTCTGTGATAGCAGTTTTATTATTCCCCATTGTTCTTCCACACCTCCTTCCGCCCATTTGCTAGTGCATTCCTTAGGCACTCACCCATTTTGTAAAGTCAGCCCTCCTAAAGTCCAGTACTTTTGTCTTTGTATGGCTTGACTCTATTGCTGTATTTATTATGAACCATACTGTTCGATGGTCACTTGTTCCCAGATGGCTACCCACTTACATCTGTGATCCTCTCTCCATCTCCATTTGAGAGTATCAAGTCTAATATTGCTCCCTCTCAAGTGGGCTCCAGTACTAGTTGTCTAAGGCATGCCCCTGTGGGCATCAGAATAACTGCACTCTTCAGTGGCAACTGCAACTGCGCTCCAGTTAACATCTGGCATATTCAGATCACCCATCAGCAATATCCCCCTTTTTTCTGCCATTCTAAGTATACTTTCTATCATTTCCTTGTCCACTTCCTCCCCTGAGAAGAGGTCTGTATCTAACCCTGTGCGGATTGTGGTGCCATTGCCTGTCTCAAATTTACCCACAGTGCTTCTTCTCCTCCTGTTTACCCTTTTGTTCTGTTGCTTTTATTCCTTCCCTTATGTAAAGAACTACTCCTCCCTCTTTTACCCTCCCTGTCCCTCCTGTAGATATGTGTATCCTGGTATGTTTACGTCCCAGTCATGGTTTTGTGTGTACCATGTTTCTGTGACTGCGATATCCAGATGTTCCTCCTCCATCAAGGCCACTAATTCAGGAAGCTTGTTACCTAGACTATGGGCATTGGTACTCATTGCTCTCCATTTTTGATGGCCTTACCTTCTGTTGCAGCATCCCCACTGACCGTTCTACCTTGGTATTTTTCTCATTTAGTACCCTGTTTTGTGAGGAGGCTGGATTTTTGCTGCTTGTCAGTGCCTCCCCATTGACTAGTTTAAAGCTGCCAATGAAGCATTTAAACCGATTGCTCAAAAGACTTGTTCCCTTCCTGGACAGATGCAGACCATCCTGCCAGTATAGGCTGGTGTCCCTCCAGGTGGAACCCCAGTCCCCAATGAAGCCAAACCCCTGTGCTCCACACCATTTTTTCAACCATTCATTAAACTGCATGGTGCCAATTACCCTCGCCTCCCCCATGCCTTTGACAGGCAGCACCTCTGAGAAGGATACTGTGTTTGTTACTTGTCTTAGGCCCCTCCCCAACTCTGCAATGTCCTCCTGCACTGCTCTAACCTCATGATGAGCCAAGTCATTTGTCCCTAGGTGGACAATTATGTCCAGCTCAGAATCCCTTGCAGCTGTTGTTGTGATCCTGAGGATCGCTTCCTGTCCCTCAAGCCATGGCCAGGCAGGCACCTTACTTCAGATTTCCCAGCTCCTCCCAGTTCTATCCCCTAATAAGTGAGTCCCCACCAGGAGCTGCTTCCTTTCCTTGTAGGTGTCCTCTGCCTCCTTCCTGTGGGCCTCCCTTGTGACAGTTGTCCTCAGCCTCCTTAGTCTCCTCTGCGGGTATCTATAGGGGAGCTATGCTCCCCAGAATGGCGATATGGATTGTGGTGTGTAACATCTGACTGGTGTGCCTCTGTTTCACCATCCTCATCCTCCCTGAGCCCACTGTGGTCCAACTGCTGTGCTTTCTTTGCAACCTCTGAGGTAGTGGTGGTGGTTCTGGTGCTCCCTGGATGGGGAGGTTCCCTTCCTACTGTCCATTGTGGCCTGGGGGAAGGTCCCCATACTACTGTCCAGTGTGGCCTGAAGACGGGCAACTTCCTCCCTCAGGGCAGACAGTTGTCTGCAAATAGGGCAGCATCTCAGCCTCCAGAAAGACTCCCGGAAGACTGCTGCCCCACAGCCATTACATTGCACTACTCCCCACATTTTTTTTTTTTGTGTGTGATTGGTTTGTAATGTAGAAATATATATTTATATTATACAGTGTTTATGCTTATATTGTCCCCATTTCCTGGTTGCCAGGCCGGGTCCGAGCAGCCTTAATGTTCAGAGTCATGCTTCGAGGGAGGCTCGGTCAGGTATCCCTAGGAGGGCGTACAAGTTCACTAGGCGGGCTCCGTGGTGTAGGCCTCGGGGACCACTGCCCCCATTGTCTCTCCTGAAAATAAGCCACCTCCGTCTCAGAGCCCTTATGGTCACTTCCCCACAAGCAGTCACCACTCTAAACCTGGAAAATTGGGTCAGGATGTAATAATATCGAAAGCAAAAAAGTGTCTCCTGTCTTTTAACAGGCTTAAACATGGCTAGTAAGCCTGTAAAACTTTACTCTTTGAATGTTAATGGACTGAGCAGCCCTATAAAATGCCCTAGGATAATCACTTTGTTAAAAAAGAGCCAGGCTGAGACTGTATATATCCAGGAGTCTCACTTGTCAGCTGATGAACATAAGAACCTGGTTTGCAGGGGATTTACCCAGGTATTCTCTTCAGCTTTCGAGATGGGGGGAGGAGGAGAGGGGTCACCATATTGATCCCCAGTCATACTCCCTTTCGGTCTACGTTGGAGTGGGCTGACCCAGAGGGCCATTTGATCATTGTACAGGGGAAGCTACAGGACTGGGAGGTGACCCTGGCTAATATATACGTCCCCCCGGGCTCTAGCACCCCGACTATCCAACACCTCCTTAATAAGATAGTGGAATTAACTAAGGGAACGCTGATCCTGGCGGGAGATTTCAATATAGCCCCAAGCTCTAATCTGGACTCCACTAGCTCCACCAGGGGTAGACAACCAGCCCCTCACACATTTTTCAAGCGCTTCGTACAGGAGGTGGGTTGACTGGATGTAGGGCGATCCCTCCACCCCAGGGGCAGGGGATATACCCACTACTCGGCAGTACACAAAACCTACGCCTGCATCGACCACTGAAATACTTAGAATGAAAATCTGGGAGCAGTGGCGGATGCCTCAATAGGGGATATTGCTCACTCTGACCATGCACCTCTACTCACTTAATGGGATCTGGGGATGGAGAGACGTAACACCTTCTGGCGTTTCAACCCAATCCACCTCAAAAGTGAATCCTTTATGGAGTTTCTGAATGACAAACTCGAGGAGATCTTGGAGGACAACACTGACCCAGAAATCTCCCCCTCCATTACATGGGACACCCTGAAGATAGTCTTGAGGGGACATTTAATTCAGCACACAGCCATTCTTGCAAGGATCTGAAAGGAGAGATGCACACATCTAGAACAAACCCTACCTTTCTTGCAATCTGCACACCAGCAGGGGGACCACTCAGTGGCAGCCCAGCTTGCACAAGTCCGGCAGGACTTAGATGTCCTCTGTACCCAGCAAACAGAAATAGCACACTTTTCTGAGGCAGAGATATGGGGAAACCGGACCATGAGTCTCTCGTCTGTTAGCCTATT
The DNA here is from genome assembly GCA_016271365.2 of Neoceratodus forsteri. NCBI lineage: Eukaryota > Metazoa > Chordata > Ceratodontiformes > Ceratodontidae > Neoceratodus > Neoceratodus forsteri. The sequence goes on from CM028137.1 coordinate 156,202,986, forward strand.
GTTTACGTAGGCAATGTAAACTCTCAACCATAGCAGCTATAAAGGACCCTGCCACGGTACTCTTCATACAAAACTTAGTAAAATTACGCAGGCATTCAGTGACCACTATAAGACCCTATATACTCCTGAACAGATGGTCACCCCTGCCAATATCGATACCTTTTTATCTACTCTCCTCTTACAGGTCTGAGTCAGGACCAGTAGCTGACTCTGGTGATCTCAATCACCCAGGCAGAGCTGGCTGCAGCCCTCCCCAGATCCAAACCCATGAAGGCCCTGGACCCAGATGGCTATGGTGCGGAGTTTTTTAAAATTTGCCACTCCAACAGTCAGCCCATTCCTTCTGAAGGTATATAATGACATCCTGCAGGGGAAGTCCAGTCCACCCCCAAGCTGGTTATATATCACAGTCTCTCTTATCCCTGAACAGGGAAAGGACCCCTTATCATGTAGCTCATATAGACCGATTTTGGTCCTCAACATGGATTACAAATATCTTATGTCCATCTTGGCCCGTTGTCTTGACTAAGTCCTCCCCTCTCTGATCAACCTTTGTTGCCATAATTAAGGCATTATATGCCTCCCTGCAGGCCTGTGTCAAGGTCTCGGGTCATCATTCCAATTACTTCCCCCTCTCTCAAGGAACTAGACAGGGCTGTCCCCTCTCTCCTGGACTCTTCACCATCTTTATTGAACCATTGGCCCAGGCAATAAGACTTTTCCTCCCATATTTCGGGTAGTTAGCTGAGAGGGATGGAGCACCGTATGGCACTATATGCGGACGATGTCCTACTCTTCCTCTCTGACCCATCCCAGTCTATTCCCGCAGTGTTTTACATCCTTGAAGCCTTTGGCACATGTTCAGGATACAAACTGAAGCTCTAGTGTTTCACTATACCTCACCCACGACCCTTCAGCAGGATTACCCGTTTCAGTGGGACCTTGCTAGATTGAAGTACCTAGGCATCTATCTATCCCATAACGCCCAGAACACAATGCGAAACAACTATGACCCTTTTTACACCCAACTACAACAGGACCTGGCCAGGTGGAGCGTTCTACCCGTGAATTTATATCAGAGAATTGAGGTCGTCTGGATGGTGGTATTGCCCAGGGCCCTCTACCTCTTTCAAAATGTCCCTCTGAACCTACCTACCAAATTATTTAGTACTTGGAACAAGACCCTGCTTGAATTCATCTTGTCAGGTAGGCACCCAAAAGTGAAGCTCACCACTCTCTGTCTCCCTAGAAAACAAGGTGGTCTTGCCTTCCCCAACTTGCAACTTTATAACTGGGCTTCCCACCTCTCTTTCATTGCCACTAGATATATGAGGGCCTCCCCTGCAATCTGGAGTGGGATAGAGGAGGGTGTACTCCCCTATAATGAGTTGATTAGAACCATCCTATACCAGGCTACTTTCCAGAAGAGCCAGGCCCCCCATCAGCCCATGGATTCAGTGCCAGGTCAATACTTGGAGCGTGATCCGCAGGAGACTCTCCCTTTCCCCATTCTTGATGTTACTCTGACCGATCTTTCTGCTGGAAAATTTCCTCCCAGCCCGGTTGGACCATACCTGTCATAGCTGGAACCGATTGGGTCTCTCCTTTCTGTTCCAATTTCTGAATGGTCCCACCTTTAAAACATTTCAAGAGATGCTCCGTACACTTGACCTCCACTAAGCTGATTTCTTTAGGTATCTCCAGCTGAGGCATTATTTTCATTCCCTTCCCACCCAGGCCCAGCGACCCAAAGGATACCCCCCTCTGATTACACTTCTCCAGGGTCTCCTATTCTCTAATAGGTTGCCACATGCAATTTCTGTGATACACAAGGCCCTATCAAACTCTGAGGGTAACTCCATGGGGAGGATCCTGGACAAATGGAATGAGGAGGTAAGGGCGGACATCACTCCCAAACAGTGGGAAACCAGTTGATTAAAATGTCTAAGCTCACATTTTCCCATACCTGGCATCTCTTCTACTGGCAACTCCTAACTAGGTATTTCCGCACACCAGCCATCACCTCTCACTACCTCACTGCTGACTCTGCACACTGCTGGCACCAGTGTGGTGACTCTGCAGTGCATCACTCACATGTGTTTTGGCTGTGCCCCAGGTTAAAACCTTTTTTGACCTCCCTGGAGTATGAATTAAAGACTCTGTTTGCCAACCTGTTTCTCTCTCCAGAGGAATTTTTTATTTTGCATATATTTACTCTGGAGTTCAAAGACCCCCACACCCGTTACCTTCTGGTAGTGGTCCTTCTGGCAGCCAAGAAGACCATAACACAACCCTGGCTCACAGCACTGACTCCTAAAATCCCTGTCTGGAGGGACATGGTGAATCACATATACAAAAATGAAAGAATTTCCTTCTATCTGAATGATAGACTGGATCTCAGCTCACTGAGGTGGAATAGATGGATTTTGTATGTTATGTCCAAAGATCCAGCCTTTGTTCCCTAAAGAACTAACATGCATACCTAGTCTGAGAGTGGGGGATGCCCCCCCAAGGAGAGTATATGGTTGCGGAGGGATCAAGGAAAGAAGAATTCAGACTTAGAAACCTGAATGCCCGTGTACAATGTGCTACTTATTGTATTGCTCTATTGCTAGCCTGTGACCGCTTTTATCTGTCTATGAAATTTTCATCTGAACTATGTCCTGTCCATCAATACATTCAAATCGACACTTAACAGATGACATGTGACTGCTTGTACCCTGTTGTAACTGGAAACATGTTTAATAAAAACTATATTTACGAAAAAAAAAAAAAAAAACAGAGGCGAAAAAGCAGACTGGCAGGATGAAGCCAGTCTCCCCACTGCACTGGGCCAGCTGGTTCCTCAAAAAGTCTGCGAGAGGAGATTGCTGGCATGTCTTCTGGTTGCGGTGATGGGGGGGGGGTGGTGGAAGGGGGCTGGTCGGTGGGGGGGCAAAGAAAATAACAGAAAAAAAAGTATGTTCTCCTCTGATCCAGATTTCTGACAATGATTCTCCAACCTCTGACTCATGGTCTTCATCTTTTTGAGAGCGCCGTCAAACCATGGGGATCTCAAGTGAGAGGACCTGGGTTGTATATGGACTGGTGCAACAGAGTCGAGCACTGAGGTTACAGCCCTATTGTAGGCTGCCACCACCTCACTCTCACCTGCTGCACAAGTAGTGCTCATCTCCGAGAGATCCATTATCCCTGACAGCCCCTCTAGGGACAGCTCCCTTAATTAAAGGACGATAGTGGATCATCTCCACAGGGGAAGAACCACCAAGGGGTCCCAGCCAAGAACCTCACCATGTGGTGATCTGACCGAGCAACTGGATCAATCTTGAGATTAGTGAGCTCAAGCCCGAGCTAGAATACTAGGTCCAAAGCATGTCGGTGGCAATGAGTCATGGAAGCAAATGTATGTGCGAGGTCCAGGGAGTTCATTGTCTGGAGGAAGTCTTGTCCAAACTGCGATAGTTCGTTATCAAGGCACCCAGAATCAACCATCTCAGTGACTGCAGCCCCTTGTTGGTGATGACGTCTATGACTTCCTGCAGAAATTCCCTCTCGCGTCCTGGAGGTGGGTACACCAGAAGGATACTACAACCTGCACCCAGACCCCCACGAATGGTCATGCATTCAAATTATGAAGTAGCTCCCACTGCATGCACTGAGAAGTTCAGGTCAGCTCTAAAACTGGTGGCCACACACCCACCCTTGCAGTCCCTTCTCGGGACATGCACTGTGGAGAAACCAGCTGAGATGGAGGCCTCCTGGTAGCACTCATGTAGAGACTCAATAATAGCACTCTACAAGAGAGCGAGTGGTGCAATATGTCGGTATATCCTGTATAGCAAGGAGCTATACTCACTGTTACAGGATATAGCATCCTTTGTGGCCAATTCCTAGTGAGCAGCTTGCATAGCGTAGTGGTGTACACCACTGCTTGCAATGCAAGCAGGTTCGGGTCCGGCTATAGGCAGAATCCTTTTATTTTTTTTTTAAATCTAATAACTTGCCCCATGGTCCGCACCCCCCTTGGAGTTCATTATTTAAGTTTGAGGAGTGTGGGGGGCTTGTCCCCACAAGGGGTGGTGTGGTGGGCGCAGTCCCCTGCATAAAAAAAATATTTCTGTGTGGTTTTGGTAGGTATTGTAGTGACCATCGATATCTGCAACAGTCGATACAATATCCATCGCCCTTTTTACTATGGGCTCTAGTTTGTTCACTCTTTGTGATAGGTGGTCTTTCAGACTCGCCTTTATCACATAGAACCGGCCTCCAAGATTGGGCCACGTCATCTCCCAGCCAGGTCTCTGTGATGCAAACAAGATTAATCAAGGAAACCTAGTTCTCTACAATTGCAGTCTTGTTCCTGATTGATCTTACATTGCACAACACCACCCCAAAGGGACTAGAGGTGGCTGCTGACCCAACAGCTACTTGTCCACTCAGTCTAGTGAACGCCTTGGATATGGGGACTAGACTAGACATGTCTGGCCTCTCCCCATTCCTCATTTTGCCCTGGGACATCTCCTGGTCCTCACCACTCTAATATTACTCTTCCTGTCAGCCACCCTAGCACTCCACCATCTGCTATCCCACTTCCTCCCCATGCCAGCTTCCCAACAGCACTGAAGTGCTGTGGATGACAAAGGAAGGTCGACAAAAGGGAGGAGGTCCAACAGCTGGGATGCCGAGAAGCTGTCACAGGTGTCCTACTGCTACAGGAAGCTCCAGGAGCCTGAGGACTACATGCAGGGATAACAAGTAGTGGATGAAGCATGGATGAAGCAATGTATGCTTGATGGGAACCATCCTGCAGCACCGCAGCAGAACCTTGGAATAAACTCCTGTACCTGGCTGCTAGTAATCACCGTTGTCTGTAGCCTTGGAAGATCGCCACAAGGGGAACCAGTGAAAAATCCAAAATGTGTACAAGTAGTCACTGAAAAATGAAAGCCCAAGGGGTGGCACGGAAACAGTCCTGGCTGAAAATAAAAAAGCAACTTTCTGACCGCTAGCTCACTGTCCCAAAACTACCTACTGTCTGACCCTAGACCTCGAACGCTAACTACAGTGGTGGACGCTAAGGACTTACAAAAGTTTGCTTAAAATAAGGTTGTATATTGTGATACTGATGCAATCCCTAGGTAGCGCTATCCCAAGGGCTACTACCCCTGCCTGTATGGCTAGTGACAGGTTAAGGGGCCTAGGTCCAGTGACGGGTGCTTCCACCCAGAGGTCAGGGTCAGTAGTGGTTAAGCTAGCTTGGTCACAGTCCTCTGGGACACTGTGACCCCCTTTTGTGCCCACTAGTGGCCCACACAGTACACAGGAGTTACCATCCCAATACCCCACATATTTTTACACATTTTACACATACAGATCCACTTACCCTCAGGACTGATTCTGCAGCACGTCTCTGAGGACCCCCTGTAAAACAAGGTTAATGCACATACACCACACAATACAATACTGGCTCGATATGTACTGACACCACAGAAAGTATATAGCTCAATAACAATAAACCTGATTTATTTAGGGGGCAGTAACATGGGAGGGGGCAATCAGGTTGATTTGGTTTAGAAAGGTTCAAATCACAGTACTGTACTGGGGTCCAAAAAGTCACATACCCAGGATGGTGGGAGCTAGCCAGGTCCATTGCCCGGGGTTGGCTGGCTGGTGCAGCTGGATGGGGCCTTGTAGGAAGAAAATATATGCACAAACAAATTGTAATCTGGAGCCGGATGGCTCAGTCCACAAACAGAAGAACACAAAGCAATCAGTTGACACACTGATTAAATGAAGATGCAGGGAGTTACCCCGATTTGTACTCACAAACCCCAAGCCGAGAGCTGAATTGAGGAGATTGCTCTGGATGGCCAGGATGAGCACAGCATGGAGATGAGACCCTCGTGACAGGGCCCAACTGATTTGGATAGCAGTCGGATTCAGTCCAACTGGATTTGAGTTCAGCTTCTAGCTTCAGCTCACAACTCACAGTAAAAGGGGGGAAAAGTGATCGCGATCCCCACAAGCACTAGACACATTTATATGTAAAGGAAATTACTATACCAGGCAGCTGCTTCGCGATCCCAATCGCAAACACTGCAAAACCCGAGAACACACGCAGCATCAGAGTCCCCGACAGGCCGATCGCACTTCTGCAAATCTTCGGTCTTCTACGGGCAAGTCTGGTCCTGCACACTTCTTCATTTTCTCCACAACTCGGATTCAGTCCAATGAGCACTCGCTAATGGCTACAGGCCGACTTCAGGACCTTACACATGCTTCCCATGTGAACTGCATGCCGCAGCAGAACAGAGCTCCTTCTCTTCTCACAGTCAACTCGCATCTGGCCCTCCAGGAACAGTGCAGGGCATTTCCCTTAGGCTCCACACAAGTTCATTTGGTGGATTCAGTTGTCAATCACTGCAGGGCTCCCTCTGTTGGTGCAAAAAGGTGCCAAGGTCCAAACTACAGCTCCCAGAAGCACCTGCCATACATTCTCCTTTTAGCAGGCTACAGGTGAGAGTCCAAGTTCTGGTTGGCTCAAGCGGTCTCCATTTTAAGGCTCCCCAACCCAGTTGGCCCAGATTAGCAGTTCAGGTCCAAAATGGAGGGGCAACACACACAGAGTCCCAGCTGCAATAAAGGCAGGTTGGACAAACTGCAATTTTACTAATGCTCTAAATGATTTCAGGCAAACAGTTACATCCTTCAGGTGAGCTCCCTCTGCGCTTTTAGCGACTACAGAAACGGAGCGATCAAACGGCAGCTCAGGGCGGGATTCGAGCATTAAATGCGCAGTCCCCCCATTCAAACTAATTTAGCCTGTGAGCAGGCAGCTCTTAAAGAGACAGTACCAGAGGCTCTAAAAGCACTCACAGTTAAGTGGCTTAAACGCCGAACACCATTCAGGCTGGGAGCACTTAGCCGGCTCCTAGAAGACTTTTGGGAACCCCCATTTGCAGGGGGTTATACTGATACAACCACAAACCTAAGATTTAAAAAGTTAAGAATTAAAGGTTTGTGGAAAAATTAAACTAATATGAGCCACGGAATTAAATGTAGCCCCCCCTCTTTGTCTAGGGGCCTGATGTCAAAACTGGAAGGGGGACCCAGACTCAGAATCTCACTAAGTTCTTCTCAGATTAAAAGCAGCATTTAAAATGAGTTCCATACCTTAAGACGTCTTCAAACCCATTGGCACTGAGCCCCAAGTAGGTGTTCACATCTTCACAGCAGGCAAATCTGGCAGACAATGAGGTCGATTCTTCCTCAGGCTTCTCAAGGCCCACTGGATCTGGGACAGGAAGACGTGATGAATTTTTAAAAACTTCAAACCCCAGGAATCTGTGAAGAACCCCTAAAAGCTAAAGGACTTAACATTTATTAAAATCCCTTTGTGGCAATTGGACTCTGATTTCTACCCCAAAACACATCACCTTTATTCTCCTGAGCTCCTAAATGATATTAGAGCTCAAGGTTCTAGTTAATGTAAGCTTTTAACTGTTACAGCTCCATGGGGCTAGCTTTTTGCACAGACTTATTGCAGAGAGGGAGAGGGAGAAGGGGGGAGAGAGAGAGAGAGAGAGGGAGAGACAGAGAGAAAACACGAACATAGGCATAGAGGTTCCGTACAACAGAACCAGCAGCAAACACATTACTCAGGACCAGAGATTGCATTTGAAACATTCCAGAAATGTGAAGCTACAGCTAACTGCTGCCAGTGGTAAGCACCTTACTTTGTTATGGCCTCCTTTAAACTTGAGCTTCTTCCCCAAAGCTTTTCCTGTTATCGCCTTCCTCAACTGGGCTTATTCCCAAACATTTTTCCTTACATCCTCATCCTCATTAGGAGAGTGATGTACTCCTCTGCCACCACTGAGTTAGTTCATACTCGGGGTGAAAAGTTTAGCAGCCCATACCTTCGTGACTGCTCTCTGGACACATTTCTCACTTTAGTCCTGGACTGGCCTGATCCCTAGTACTCTCTCTCAAACTTACTCCCATGGCTCTCCCTGGAGCCGAGCCTCCCAACAGTTACAGTGGCTCCCTCCTTTCAGTTCCTGTTGCCTGAGCTGAGCCACAGCCTATACTGGCTTAAAGGCCTATCTAACGTAGGCCCTGAGGTCTGCCCGCCGCAGGCCCCATCGAGTCCAGGCCACCACCCACTCCCATCTTCCATACTCGGCTGACGTGCCACTGGGGAAAGGAACCGGAAGAAAGCTGCCACCAACCCTCGATCCCCTGTAGAGGCCCTGCCACAACCTCCACAGCCCCTGATGGTCCAAAAATCCCAAACCACATGCTTGGCCCAACGTCCCTGGGGTCCTCCACTACCTGCCCGTCGATATACACCTGCGCTTCCACAGATGCTCTCACCACCCAGCTCTGCTGCTGAAACTGCCAATCTGCCTAAGGGGAGGGGGAGGTCCCCTTCAAACTGCCCTGCTAACCACCCGCTGTTCTCTCGCTTCTCTCCCTGTTCCCACGATACCTCCTTATATATCTAAGCCCACTTGCTGCTGCCCCAAGTAGCAACAGAAACCCCCAGAGTGCACAATCTCCTAAGCACCGGGGGGGGGGTCCCTATGGGTGAGAAATAAGCCCCTAGGTCAGGGGAAGCTAGCTAACGGAGCCCAGGTAGATGGTGACCCAGCTTGGCAGCCACCTTGACACACATCTAATCCTTAGATGCCTCAACATATTCAATATAACCTTAACACCTTGCGGTTTGGAGACACTATATACTGTTAAAAGGTACTATATGAGAGAATACCACTTTAAAGCAGCAGTGCATGTTGCAGTGAGCACTGTGACTTATGCATTATGTTTTTATTCTAGTTTTGATTGCCCCTTTTCTGTTGTCTTGTAAGTCCCCCTATTTTAAATCCGTTTTAGCATTATGTTAGGTTTGAAATAATCCAAATTAATTTAATATGGCTCTCCCCAGATTTTCGTCAGTATACTCAACTGTTTCTGAACATTCACTGTCCCATAACGTCAGGGAGCAGTATCTGCTACATGCTACTGTAAATCCCTTTCGTCACAAGAAAAGTGAAATAAAACAGCTGGGCCGGGATATTCAAAGGGGTTGCACTTGGCGCAACAGAGTTGCACTGGTGCAACCCAGCATTGCACCTTGGCAGGATATTGAGAAGGCTGCCTGATGCAGCGCAAATTCCGATGCGCCGGGGTACAATGTAATAGTATGCAGTGCAGAAACAGGGGGCGTGCCCATGCATATGTGGCACATCCTGATATTCAGCCCGGGATGTGCGGCGCATATGCCAGCGCAACCCTGCAGTGCGCCGCATAGGAGGGCTCAAAGTTCAGCCCATGAGGAGTGAGAACAAATCCCGGCCACCTACAGGTGGGCCGCTGTATTGCGGGGTGCAACACAGCAGCCGCTGGCTGTGGGTGGTCACCCGCCCAGCCAGAACACCATTCTCAAGCACACACATCACCCTGGTGGTCAAGTGGTTCCCCCCTCCCTCCCAACACCCCGATTCCAGATATATGTATCAGAAGATCATCCCGGTGGTCTAGTGGTCTCCCCTCACCCATCGCTGTGATCATGGTACATTGCCGTGAAATACCCCTGGTGATCCAGTGGCACCCCCACCCCACCCCTCCACTGACACAGAACCCTTAATCACCCTGCCGCCCCCATCAGCAGCGGCTGGCAGCAGCCTGGCCCGCATACCGCCTGGCCTCCCGACTGACCAGGTACAGTATGGGCTGTAAACCCATTGGTCCCCAGTGTGGACCAATGGGCTTGCAAAGCATACTGTACTAGACAGTCGCAAATATGTGAATGAAGTCATTCACATATTTGGGACTGTCTAGTACAGTATGCACTGCAAACCCATTAGTCCACACTAAACCAACGGGCTTACAACCCATACTGTACTTGTCAGTCAGCGGGCTTCAAGTGGACGGGTTGCTGCCGCCCGGCTGACGGGGGAGGGGAGAGGGTGGCAACAGTTCTGTGTGGGTGGGAGGGTGGAGGTGCCATTGGATCACCGGGATATTCTTATGGCAATGTACTGTAAGCGCAGCAGCAGGCGGATGGGAGACCACTAGACCACCGAGGATAGTCTGATACATATTTTCAGGGACTCGGGGAGTTGGGAGGGAGACCACTAGACCCCAGGATGGTATGTTATCACATTCCTCAGGGATTCGGGGATTGGGGAGGGGGGCCACTAGACTGCCAAGGATTGTTGGTCCTACATTCACCTGATCGCGGCTACAGGCGGGGGATGCCCAGGGATCCCCACTGCACACGTCATGCTGTGCAGGGCACCAGCTGCAAGTGTGCCGGGCTGCCCTGTGCAAGGCATGCAAATGGAGCCATAATGACATGCAAATTGCCCCATTTGCGCCTTGCATATATTATGGTTTCATTTGCATGCCCCCGACTGAATATCGCGGGTGATGCGCTTGGCGCAATTGCATTTGCACTGGCGCATCTCTGTGCTGCCTATCTGTGGCTTGTGCTGGCACAGTGCCACTGCACCACGAGCAGTCTGTACGCCAACCTTGCCATATTCAACAGTGCTGCACCATGGCACATCACCGTTGAATATTGCCTGGTTCTGGCCCCAGCACAGCCCAGTTATGCTGTACCCAGGCTTGTGCCACTGCCCGGTGCAGTCTGAATATCTGGACCCTGGTGTTTAAAAGCCACTGAAAATACTTACATAAACCTGGGCATAGCTAGATTAACAGGAGTGCTAATTTTAATAGTTTTAAATATAAATATAAAATACTAAAGCACACCCAAAGTGAAGAAAAAAAGACTTTTTAAAAGAGAAAAAGGGCAATCTAAGATGTCACAAAAAATATAGTGTGATTTCTACACCTTACTGCCAGCTGACCTCTGTCATCCCAGAACTTCCAAGCCCCATCACCCACCTTCTCTAGGACTTGCATGGCGCTGGGTGGATCCACCATAGATTCCCCCCATGGCGTGGTCAATTGGGAGGAAAGTCCTGTCCCCAATGCACAAATCCTGATGTCCAGAGCCCTGCCTTGTTGATGGTGTGGGGACTGCAGGGGGTTGGATCCATCTGGCCAGTCAGTTTTTCCTCTGGCATGTTCTCATTAAGGGCACAGCAAGTTCATCCCTGGCTAATTCACTGAGACCTAATCACTTTTTAAATACATTTTTCTTAAATTTTGTATAAGTACTACTGGTGTGTGACCAACATCAGAATCTGGCATTTTTTTCTCCAGGGTAGCCCAGTGAGCACTGATGAATGAGATAGCTGCCGTAACCTTATTAGTGTGATCCTCCTGGCCTTTGCCAGGTGTCAAGCTAGTAGCAGCATGCTGGATTCCCCCCCCCCGGGAGGAGAGCTGTCCCTAGAGCACTTGATTCTCTCTCTCCCGGGTGACCCTGTTACTGAGCATGAATCCATGGGGGGTTGGAGTCCCCAGGCCTGAATTGCCAGGGGTTGCCAACAAGAGTGAGTAGGGGATGGGCCTACAATTTCCCCAGATGCAAAGCTCGCTCCTTCCTTCCTTCCTTCCTTCCTTCCTTCCTTCCTTCCTTCCTTCCTTCCTTCCTTCCTTCCTTCCTTCCTTCCTTCCTTCCTTCCTTCCTTCCTTCCCTCCTCCTCTCTCTCTCAGAATTAAACTTCTCCGGCTCTCCAAGAGGGGCATTTTATAGAACTCGGGGCCCAATATCCTGGTTAACATTCCTTCAGGCTTGCATGGTGGAATGTGGGCTGTGGAGCTGGCCATTTAAATTATTTGTTTTTCTTGTCATGCCACTCAAGCTTCCATCAGCTCACAAGGAGTACCTGGTAATCATCAGTTTATTGTGATTAGGCGCTTGAAACAGGGAGGAACCACTTCCCTCTGAGATCTTCCAATTATCTTAATAACATACATACTTTCCGTGCCAACTTTGCCCTAGAGCTAGCCCTGTAACTGCCTGTGTATTTCTTTTACACTCTTCTCTGTTCCCCAACTGCTCAATGTATCCCTACCTTGCTTTAGAACCAGCACTGAATTGCCTGTTATCTTTCTCTGTATTCCTTATGCTCCCTCTGTTGTTTATGTACGAAGTAATTACTTGTAACTACCTTCCTATGTATTTCTAATGCTTTCTCAATTGTTGCTGTATGAAGTTTTACCTGTAACTCTCCCGGGTCGCACCTGAAAATAGGCACATGGCTGTCTAGTGTGCCCACCTGGTTAACAAAAGCAAATAAATAAACAAATACATAAATGAGAAAGAATTCCCATTTGTAAAATTTAACGAGTGCTACTGGGGTGGTTCTCAGATATCAATAACATTAGTTCCAGTACACACCTAAACACTCCAGCAAAGTTTACTACCTCCCAGAAGAGCTGAGCAATCATTTTTCCAAGTTAGAAACTTTCCAAAAGGGCTATTATTCTCAGTAAGTTTAACATCTCCCCAAAGGACTTGTAAACCTTTTTAACTCAATATGATTGCATGCATCCCTGCACTTTTTGCAAGGTGATATGAACAAATGGGGTTGCCACTTAAAGGCAATCTGAATTGTCAGGGGGTTGCCAACAGGAATGATTAGGTGGATAGGCTGGAGGAGGGGACAGGTAGGACTGCCAAGGGGAGGAGTCTCAGCAGGTGAGGTCATGGAGGGGAGGCGACAGGCAAGGGGGCAGCAAGGGTTTTGACTGGACTTGGGGCGGGGCTAGCAGGGGTCCTAAAGTGGTATTTAAGAAGGGTGTAGGCAGCAGTTCCTCCTTCTTTTCCTGCTGAGACTCATTTGTTTGGCTCAGCACATCTTGAGGTGGTGGATTGATCCAGACAGGCAAGGTACATGGGCCATGAGGGGATGGCCTGCATGCAGTAGGCCCTGCGGGTGGGTGGCATGGGCCCTGCAGGCTTCTCTTCTGTGGCTCACTTCATTAGACAGCAAGGCACTGGTAACCTCTTCTGTTTGGTATTGGTAGCTGTTTAAAAAAAAAAAAAAAAAACGTGGATAGAGCAGGGAGATAGGTCTAAGTTTGGGCCGCTGGCCCCAGGACTAGGGCAGTAGGTTTAGGGCACTCTGTAAATGTATTCAAATGTTCTGCGAGCTGCCGCAAGTTCAAGCATGTGGAGTGAAATACGGGGATGCCACAAGTAGAAGTGGGCTGGCAGCTGCAGTGCTGGGACAACTTGAGTTTGTATTGGTGTGGTAGGAGAATTCATGTCAGCTTTGTGGCAGGGGGAAGCTTGACTGTTGTGGGTAAGGTGGTAATTGGGAGGTTCAGGGCAGTGGAGTCTCTGGCCAGGTGGGCCACAAGGGACGGGAGCAATAACGGTAGGCCACACCGGGGGTGGGGACCGCATGGCCGTGTGATTCAAGCAAGATTGGAGTGGCAGCCTGTGAGGTAGCTTCGCTGGGTAACTTATTTTCAGAATATAATCGTATAATCGTTTTCCCTGTTAGTAAGATGCTGGTTTTAGAGCTGTGGCAAGGAGATCAGGCCTAAGAGGACCACATGGCGGATGGCTAGTGACGTCAGCATACATGCCACCATGCCGTGGCCTAAGTCTGCCAAGTTGTTTGCGTCTGGTGGGGCAGGATGGGAGACACTATAGAACAGGGCAAAAGGGGTGAAGCAGCCACTAAAGATTTAAAAAACTAATTAAAATAAAGAAAGTAGAAGAAAAAAACAGGTGGTAGGACGAATGAAAGGAATCAACCTGGTGGCCAGATGTTTTTTTTTTTTGGGGGGGGCTGATGGTATGGACCATGCAGAACAGGTAGCCAGAGGGCAGTGAGGATCCCTGAGGTCTCCCAGATAGGGGGAGGCTTGAATTTTACCATTTGGGGGTCGGTGCAAAATTCATCAGCTCCCAGGTGCACTGCAATATTCAAGCCACTTTATTAGCTTGGTAGAAAGGCCTTCACATTAATGTTTTCTTTTGATGCGATTTCTCTTCGCCACTTAATCTAGTTAACCTGGAGCAGGGGATGCAGTGAAGGTTTGGACAGCTACCTGTTGGTCTATACAATTTTCAAAGTTTTCTTCTGCAAAGTTAGGGTTTTACATTGGTAGAATGTGAGAAGGGGTTGGTAACCTCAGACCTGTTGTCACTGTGAAGAGGGGTTTTTAGACTGCCAGAAGATTTCTTGGCATCACATGCTGAAGACTGGGGGCTATTCCCATAACGCTACAAAAAAAAAGGGGGGGGTGGGGACGGCAAAACTGAACTCTACACTGGGGGATAATGAACTTCCTCCATTGTTCTTTAACCCTCTCCTAGTTGATGCTGCTCCGGGCCATTCTATGTACTGAGCTCTCTAATGTGTTGTCTCCTCCCTTAATTAATAACTGTATAATATACTGTTTACCTGCAATGTTGTTATTTCTGTTGTATCCCCTGTATTGTACTTCAACTGATGTGGAACCTTTGTAAAAGAGCCTTTGCTCAAAGGCGTTTGTAATCATAGAACCAAATAAATAAAAATAAAATAAAAATGAACAGGGGCGGAAGAGGTCCTTTCCATATGAGAGAATGGGGCTAACATGGATGGGCCCTGGTATTAATGGGACGCAAGAGTGGTGAGAAAGGGCACTTGTCGGGGTGGGGTGGGGTGGGGAGGGGTTTATACTATAAACAGGCAACCCCATTTTCGCAGTATCCCAGTTGTGGCCCCTGCAGCGGATATACAGGAAATGTGGCATGCATACTTTTGTGGGGTAGTGCAGTTGATGTAGCTAACTTAGTTTGAACCGCTTGACTGTGGCACTGTGGCCAACCTTTTTGGCATGTATGGTCTCGGGGGGGGTTGTTCTGTGAGGTGGCTAACCGAGTTTGAACTGCTCAATTGTGGCATGGTTTGCTGGGAGAACCAGAGTTCTGCTGCAGTGGGAGGGACTAAATTAGCTAGCAGATTTAACAATCTTTAATTTATGTTCCTTGCAGTTTAGAATTTCCACTACATTACAGAGTACAAGCAATTTTGCATAGCATCATATCATTCAGATGGTACCAAAGAAAGTCCCAGCACCCCGATCAAGTGCCCAGCTGAAGGACGAGGTGACTCAGCTAATGGCAAAGATGACTGAGTTGATAGAGGCAGCGAAGCTACGGGAGAAAAAGGAAGAGCACATGAAGAAAAGGAAGGCTCCACCTACACCACAAAAGACAGGGAGAGGAAAGAGGCTGCCAGCACTGGTTCCAGTACCAGACCCTGAGCCTTTGCTGGAACTGGAGGTGCCAGATGGCAGAAATGGTAAGGACAAGGTAGACCTTACAAGTGAAGATGACCTGAAAGAATACATGGAAGGGCTTATTAATGACATGGGGGAAGCGGGTATAGAAAAAATGGAGAAGGCCCTTGCAGAGATTAAAAGTGGTAAGGTGGGCTCCGGTAAGGATACCTTGGGTGCAGGTGGGCAGAATGGGATGGGGGGGTGCCAGGTATGACATTAGGAGACCATGTGCCCCTGACGATAAAAGAGAAAATATGGAAAGGGAAGTTTGAGGATTTGTTTACATTGGTGGACAAAGATACAGTAAAAGAAAAAAGAAGAAAAAAGGAAAAAAAGAAACAGTAGGCAAGTCCGAGATGGCAGTGGCATTGGTGGTAGTGGGAGGAGGTTATGTATAAAGGTAAAAGCATAGTCTTAGCAGGCCGGTTTTACTGTTTTCAGTGCTATCCTACTAGAAAAGAAACTGGAACTGGCCATCCCACTGCTGACCTATTCAGCCATTATTAGGGACGCATAAAAGGTAAAGTTAGGTTACGGGTGGCTGAAGCACGAAGAGGCATTCCAGCAGAGGATGGCAGCATGGGGGGATCTGAGATGGGATTGCACTGATTCAGAACTATGGGTGTGAACTTTATCAGGACAGGGCATAGCGGGAGAAGAGACCAGCAAGAAAACAGGGGTCTGGGTCAAAAACATACTGGGGTTATAATTGAAGGGCCTGCCCGTAATTCAAGGGGCGGGGATTCCCTCTATAAAAAAATACCTACACGCTCAGCCCCTCCTGTTTAGTGTTCACAGTTTGAGCGCTGGGCTGGGCGTGTGGTTCTTTCCTTCGCTGGTGCTTACCTGCTGCCTTGTTCATTTGCCAGCGCTTTTCTTCTCGCCGCTTGCGGCAACTCTTCGGCCCTTCTCCTGCCATATCTCCTCCTCGCCCCCCCCTTTCTCTGCCTCCGTGGATTCGGGTGTTGGTCACCTGGTTCGCTCTCCTTCTCCTCTCCTCTTCCATGCCGCCCGGCCCTTCCTGAAGTTCATCTGAGTTGTTTCCTTCCTGGTCCGGCTGCTGTTTGGTCTCGCCTGCTACTGGCTCCATCATTTGCCGTGCCGCTTTCCTGGCGGTTCCTTGCTTATTTAAGCTCTTCTGGATTCATTTCTTTGCCTTGCTTGCAGTTGTCCTGGACTCCTTTGGTCATTCCTCTGGGATCCGTGCTGGTTTCCCTCATATACATTCTGGCTTTGGGCTGTGTTGTTGCCGTTCCTGTTTCAGCTTTTGCCTCCTGCCTGTACTTCAGCTCGTTGGTAGCCTCCATGGATCCTCCTGCTCCACCTGAAGGACCCCCATTCCTCAGAAGAAGTCTGCAAAGTCTAAACATTCTTTAAAAGACTGGACCGTTCCTCGTCTCCTGGCTGAATTGAAGACTCTGGGGTCCCTGTTCCTGCTGGTGCCAAGAAGCAGGAACTGTATGATTTATGGCTCGAATCAGGATCTCAATCCGCGTCCTATGCCAGCTTGTCCTGCTATCCCGGCTCCTGATGCCGTTGCTGAATTGAAGGATCTGATTTCTCATCTGGCTTCTTCTGTGTCTGATATTTCCAATGCCTGGATGTTATGGAATGTCACCAGGCTCCGGCTGCCCCTCAGCCTGCTCCAGCCCCAATGCCTCAACCATCTCCTTCCGTGCCTGCCATTGCTACCACCTCAGGTATTCTAGCTTCAAGTTCCTCTGTGCCTGCTGTCTCACCTGTTCATCTAGTTCCTGCTCATCTCCACAAGGATATCATCGAAGGGAAAGATGTCAACCTTATCTCATTGCTTATTTCTTCCCACGATACCATTGAAAACAGAGTCGTCTCCTGTGGTGATTTCTCCGTAGTTCTTCATTCTAAGGACCATCAGCTTTCCAAAAAACTGACTATTCCTGAATTTGTTTTGGCCTTTAGTCTGTTCAGAGACATTTTGTGTTCTGCTTTTCCATCTTGCAGGGAGGAGCTGGATACCTACCTGTATCTAGTTGCTGACCTTGGCGTCCAGTATGGTGGTACTCATTTTTGTGATTACCATAAATCTTTTTCAGCTAAAGCTGCTGCTGCTCTCTCTCACCTGAATGTCTGACTTCACTGGGGCTCACTTGACAATGAGTTGTTTTGCCGCCATTTCGCTGGTCAACAGGTTCTCACTTGCCAGATCTGAGGCTCCCTTTCCCATGTGCTTCTTTCTGCCCTTTATCCGTGCCTGATTCGTCTACATCCCGTACTACCACTTCAGGCTCCACTATGACCAGGACTATATGCAATCATATTGCTATGCCTCGCTTGTCCTACAATAAACATGGTCATCCTATTACTTTCGAGGCTGGTAGATCTGTCTGTAATAATTTCAACGATATGGGTCGCTCCCTTCATCCCTGCCGTCTGCTGCACGTTTGCAGTCATTGTGGTGAAGCTCATGCAAAATCCATCTGCCCTAATTTAAGAAGCAGAACCTGACTACTGCATCATCCTTCTACTCCTGTTAACGTCAGTGAACTGTCCTGTCTGCTCACCACTCATCCATCTCGCTCTTTAGTGCAGTTTCTCCTCTCCAGATTTACTTTTGGATTCCATACTGCCATCTGTTCTCTTCCTCAGGACTCCTACGAATTTCCTAATTTACAAACAGCTCTCACTCAACCAGACTTGGTCTCCTCCCTTTTGCAGAAGGAGCTGGACAATGGATATATCATCGGACCATTTCTCCATCTGCCGTTTCCTCTCATTTGTGTCAGCCCCATTGGCATTGCTACTCGCAAATTCTCAAGGAAGCAGCGCCTTATATTCGATCTATCCGCTCCACGTGCCACTTACATTCCCAGTATCAACTCTCTTATCCCTTCTCAGGATTTTTCTCTGGCCTATGCCAAGATTGACAACGCCATATTGACTATCAAACAAATGGGCAGAGGCGCATGGCTCTCTGAAGCTGACATTGCCGATGCATTTAAACTCCTTCCTATTCATCTGTCCCTTTGGCATCTCTATGGCATCAAATGGGAAGATTCCTACTACTTTGCTGTGCGGGTAGTTTTCGGTTGCAAAAGCAGTCCGAAACTGTTCGATATCTTTTCTTCTAGGCTTTGCTGGTTGTTGTTGAATCATTGTCGGGTAACCTCAGTGATCCACTTGCTTGATGATTTTCTTCTCATCGAACCTCCTTCTGCGCCTTCAGCTGCAGCCCTTTCTGCCTTACGCTGTTTATTTCATCAATTAGCTGTACCTGTCTCAGAGGAAAAGACTTCTGGTCCTGCCACTTCCCTGGAATTTTTGTGCATCATTCTCGATTCCATTCGCATGGAAGCCAGACTCCCTATGGACAAGCTACGCAGAATCAAGACTCTGGTTCTATCATTCTCCAATCGCTCATCCTGCACAAAACACAAACTCTTGTGTCTGCTAGGTTATCTCTCCTTTGCTACACGTATAATTCCTCAAGGACGTACCTTCATAGCATATCTGCTTGGTCTGCTTCCTTCGGCTTCAGCTCTCCACCATCACATTTCCATTACAGCTACTGCAAAATCTGACCTTGCCATGTGGTTCCTCTTCCTACACCAATGGAATGGTCACTGTATGTTCTACAGAGACATTTCTCAAGATTCTTCTCCTCGAGTATTCACAGATGCTTCACCTACTCACGGATTCGCTGCTATTTTTTGTCAATCCTGGATCTTTTCTACATGGCCTTCCGAATTTCTACAATTGCCTGCAGCCACGACCTCTTCCCTTTATTTGAGATATATCCTGTAGTTGCAGCAGCTTTCACTTGGGGTCATCACTGGTCTTTGTCTACAGTTAATATATACAGATAATCAAACAGTAGATATTATTAACAAAGGCAGATCATCTTCTCCTACAATTATACTATTCTTGAGGAGATTAACATGGCTTTCTCTGATTCATAATTTTTGCATTCAATGTTTTCATATTCCTGGTCATCTCAATACAGCCGCTGACTACCTTTCCCATTTTCAATTTCAGAAATTTCGTATTCTCCTTTCTACTGCGGATCCTCTACCAACTCCAGCTTCTCATTTCAAGAATCTAGTCATGCCATGATTAATTACCTTACTACAGCACAAAACCTCATGTGGTCAGCCATATCGATCAGCACACAATCAGCTTACAAAACAGCCTGGAGAAAATACAATTCATTCTGCTCCATGTCAGCCTTCTCTGCATTTCCGATTTCTCTACCTACCATATTAGCTTTCACAACCTATTGTCATACAACCAGTAAATTATCTTACTCTACCATTCGCCAATACTTAGCTGGCATTCAATTTCACTTTTGCTTACAAGGCCAGCTTCTGTCTCCTTGACATCATATCCTGCAGTTAAGCTTCTTCTTACAGCAATCCAAAACTCTCATTCAAAAGGATACCTACTCCTTGCCCATCGATGATACCATCTTCAAACAGCTAATTAATCTACTGAAGTCTGAACCTCCTACTTCACACTCCACCATCCTACTTGCAGCTATCTGTTTGGCATTTTATGGATTCCTACGTCCCGGAGAATTCACAATTTCATCATTTTCTGCAATGTTCTTTCTCAAGGTCAAACATCTTACCAAGCGAGCTGACTACTATGTTCTCCATCTTCCTGCATCAAAATCAGACAAGCTATGAGAAGGCATGGACATTCAATATTTTCCTACAAATACTGCTTGGTGCCCCGTCTACTTCTTGAACCAGCTATGCAGTTTTCATAATCAATCCGGTCCTGAATCTCCTCTACTAACCTCTCATAATAATGCACCTCTAACCACCAAAGAATTTGTGGATTCAGTTTGTTCACTACTACAATGCCTGGGACTTGATCCTTTCGCTTATTCTGGCCATTCATTTAGAATCGGTGCTGCTACCTCTGCCTCACGAAAGAAAGTTCCGGCCTACATCATTAAACGTCTGGGAAGATGGAAATCATCTTGTTTTGAGACATACATTCTTAATCCCGAAGTGGAAATGCATTCAGCTTTTCTTTCCATGTCCTCGTAGTATGCCTAGAAGGAAGGCAACTTGGTAGCCATGGTTCCTCAGAGGTTTCCTCCATTAAAGGGGTTTTTTCCTCTCCTGAGTGCTGCTAGGTATACTCTCCGTGAGTTGGAGGAGGTGGATACTATTCTTTTTTGGGCCTTCCAGCTATCAGCTCATACTCAAGATGGGAATGAGTAAGGCCAAAACAAATCAATATATACAAGTGGCACCAAGCACAATTCATAACATTATTCCCACACAGTGAATAAAGTATCGTGTACATAGGTGAACTGCAAGTTAGAACATGTTTGCTAGAAGTGTGCTGGTCACCACTCGGTGACCCAGTGCAGGTTGGCAGGGAATAGGCAAAGCTACCAGCATCAAGTGGAACAATCCTATCAGGGCAGGTACCAGACCAATGGAGGCAATGGGCACTTTCAGGAACAGAAGGCAAGGACTGTCTGAGGCGAGGCACCTCACGGTAGTGTTTATGGAGAACTAAAGATTTGGGGATAGGGGTTATAGGGAAGGGTTTCACACTGGCCCTCACTTTGGTTAAATCACAATTAATACACGCCTGTTCACAGGGGTACCTGTATTTGGTTGGGGGGCATTGTTGACGGAGGGCTTCACAAAAGGTTTTAGGTTAGACTATGAGGGATCTAGGAAGGCTATGTGGGCAAAGAACTTAGGCTCAGTGAAAGACAATGAAGAGGTGGTGCTGAAGAAAATAAGGAAAGAGGTAGATGCAGGCAGGGTTGAAGGGCTTTTCAACTTCCACCATTCCCAAATTTGAGGGTATCCCCCCTGGGTTTGTTTCCTAAGAAGCAGAATGGCGAATAACGATTAATTCACCATCTCTCTTGTCAAGAGGGTGCATCTGTGAATGATGGCATTCCCGAAGAGCACAGCGCAGTGTCGTATGTGACTTTAGACCAAACAATAGAGTTGATCAAGTCATCAGGAGGGAGGTGACTGGCAAAACGACAAACAGTCCACATTCAGACTCCTTTCAATTCACCCAGAGGACTGGGACTCCTTAATTTTCAATTTAAGGGTAGTTACAACTTTGATAAAGCCATGCACATAGGCTGTTCCATAGCTTGTTCGACATTTGAACAATTCAGCACATGGGTTCAATGGGTTTTGGGGCCAGATATGGGCACAAAGCAAAGGTGAACTACATGGATGATTTTCTAATCATAGGGAGTAGTGAGCAGGAGACAGCCAAGAAATTAAGGGACTTCCAAGAAATGTGCTTAGTTATGGGCATCCCATTAGTGTTAGACAAAACAGAGGGACCAGCAAAAAAGTTAGAGTTTTTGGGCATTGAGGTGAATGCAGAGCACAAGCTGTTCGGGCTGCCTCGGGACAAGGTACAGAAACTGAGGGACTTATTGGACCAGGTGCGGTCCAGGAGATGGGTACCGCTAGCTAAGGTGCAGCAGTTACTGGGTCACTTAAATTTTGCCTGCTGGGCAATCTGCCCGGGGAGGGCATTCACCAAGAGGTTAGGTAGATGCACAGGTAAAGCATGACTGCCACATCATTGGGTGGATATTATGAAAGGGGTATGGCAGGACTTGGAGGTGTGGGGTGACTTCCTGGCCATGTAGAATGGAGTCACTTTTTGGCAGAAAGACTGGTTATTTAGTAACGATCTGGTCCTGTACACGGATGCATCTGGGGCATTGGGAATGGGGACCTACTTCAGAAATGAATGGATATCAGATGCTTGGCCTGAGGAATGGAGGAGCTGAGGGCTTCTGAAGGATATTACACTTTTAAAACTGTTTCATATTTGGATAGCACTCATAGTGTGGGGTCTTGAGCTGATTAATCAGAAGATTACCTTCTGGTGTGACAACAAGGCTGTAGTCGAGGTTATTAGAAAGCAGAAGGGGTCCAGGGATTAAGTGACTCGGGTGTTACGTCAACTAATTTTAGAGGGGCTCAAATTTAATTTATATTTTAGAGATAAACACATTGAGGAGATAAAAATGACATTGCTGACAGCCTTTCCCGTCTCCAGATGGATAGGTTCAGGTCCCCAGCACCGGAAGGGGCTACACAGAGAACAGAGCCAGCCCAGCTATGGGCTCGGTTGGATGGACCGAGCCCAGCATCTTGGGCAGCCAACACACTAAGGGCCTGTGAAGGGGCCTAGGCTGCTTTCCAAGGGTTTTGTCAGAGCCAGGGCTTTGAGGTGAGTAAGCCAGTGACAGAGAGCAAAATATTGCAGTATATGGTTCACAGGTGGGATGGTGAGATGTCAAACTCAGTCATGCGGGTTCAGGTAGCGGGGATGGGTGGGTGGAACCAAACAAGTTTAAGGTGGTAAAACGCATGCTTATGGGGTGGCACAGGACTTGGGGGTGATGCTGTAGATCACAGGAGGCCTATATTCAGAAAATGACTAGTCCGATTACTGGAGACTTTGTAGCAGATATGCAAGATGACAGTGTCCACGGTGATGGCAAAAGGGGCTTTTAGGGTGGGGGAAGTTGTAGCACAGAATAAGAAAATAGGGGCAAGGACCTGGAGGCAGTATCATGCGGAGCGGATTCAGAGCCTATTTGGTTGGGAAGGTCCAAAACGGATCAGGCCAGTAGAGGGGTGGTGATCACCTTGAAGAGTCAGCCGGCACAGGAATGGTATGCAGTGACCACTCTTAAGCACTACAAGATGACACGGCCAAAGGGTAGGGGTCCTCTGTTCATGCATGGGAATGGAGAACCAGTGACATGCTACCAGGTAGCAACAGTGCTGAAAAAGAATTTAGTTTTCTTAGGGGAGGACCCCAGCTTGTTTTCCCTACATTCTTTTAGAATCAGGGCAGCTTCAGAAAGAGCTGCTACAGGGGTGTCGGAGGATGCAATCAAAGAAGTGGGCAGTTGGAAATCCGACTGCTACAAGAAATATGTGACAAAGTTGGTTAATCCTTTCTTTTGTACCTATACGTTGGAGCCAGCAGACTCAAATATGGCTAATAGGACATTTGTTTATATAATGGGCTGAGAGACACGCAGTTGTTATGCCAGGAGGGAGGCAACTTCACAGGTATATCCAAGTCAACTGGAAAGGGTCTGGGGCATGAGGTAGGCCCAGTTGTTGCCGGTTTTGGAGGAGCTTAGGAGGCAAGGCAAAAGGCTGGATCTATTAATAATTCAGTTTGGGGATAATAATTTAGTAGACAAGACATGGGGATACTTTTTACAGGAAATAGGGAGGACCATATACATCATTGAGGATGATTGGCCGGGGATGTCCATTGGCTGGTCTGAAATTAGGTATGATAACATGCCAGGACATAAAAGCCATTGAAGAGGTGCAGAAACGCCTTAACTATAAGGTGGCCCTGTTGGTCCGGGCAGTTGGGGGACTTTATACCAGTCACAAAGATATCACTTATTCTGTACTGGGTTACTATAGAAACATACATAGATACATAGACAGTGTCAGCAGATAGGGGCCTATGGCCACCAATCTGCCATTTGAGCTTGTAAGTTCAGTTTGTTTTCCTAGAAGTCTGTTGCCCTTACCCCTGACCTCCAGAATTCCTTTATGTCTATCCATGCATTCTTAAATCCATGATTGTTTCAGCCCCCACCACTTCCTCTGGCAGGGTGTTCCACTTGTCCACCACCCGTTCTGTGAAGAAATTCTTTCTCATGTTTCCTCTGAATCGTCCTCCCTCCAACTTCATCCCATGCCCTCTAGTCCTGGGTCATCTTTTTCGCTTAAAAATAGTGTTTTCCTGCACCCTGTTCCTCCCTGTAAGATACTTGTATGTCTCTATCATATCCCCTCTCTCCCTCCTCTCCTCCAGGGAGTACATGTTCAGTTTCTTCAACCTGTCTTCATAGGACTTGTGATGCAATCCATGCACCATCTTTGTTGCCCTCCTCTGAACCTTCTCTACCCTGTCTATGTCCTTACGTAGGTATGGTCTCCCAGAACTGTACACTGTACTCAGGTGGGGCCTCACTAGTGTCTTGTATAGCGGAATTATGACCTCCCTTTTCCTGCTGGTGATGCCCCTGCCTATACATCCCAGCATCCTATTTGCTTTACCTGCTGCCTTGTCACACTGTTTCCCTACCTTGAGGTCATCAGAGATGACAACCCCAAGATCCCTTTCCTGCTTGGTGCATGCTATATCCTCACCCCCCAACTGATATATTGTGCCAGGGTTTTTGTGCCCCATATGCATTATCTTGCACTTCTTTGCATTGAATTTCAACTGCCAAACCCCTGACCATTCTTCAAGTTTCTGCAGGTCCCTTCTCATTCTGTCTACACCCTCTGGTGTGTCTACTCTGTTACAGAGCTTTGTGTCATCAGTGAACAGTGAAATTCTGCCTTCTAGGTCCTGCGCAATGTCACTGATGAAGATGTTGAATAGGACCGGTCCCAGCACTGATTCCTGTGGTACCCCACTGGTCACTTTTCCTCTGTGGAGTGACAGCCATTTACCACCACCCTCTGTGTCCTACCACCCAGCCAGTTACCTACCCACCACACTACTGTCCTGCCCACACCCATATTCCTCAGTTTGTGTAATAGTCTTCTATGTGGCACAGTGTCAAAGGCCTTGCTGAAGTCCAGATAGGCCATGTCCACTGCCCTCCCCTGATCCACCTCCCTAGTCACCCAGTCAAAAAATTCATCGAGGTTGGTCTGACATGACCTCCCCCTGGTGAAACCATGCTGCCTTGGGTCCTGTAGTCCATTGACAACCAGATGTTCCACCAATCTCTCCTTCAGTAGTGCTTCCATGATCCTGCATAAAACATAGAAGTTGATGGCAGATAGGACTGCAAGGCCCATCCAGTCTGCCCATTTCTTTTCTGCCTTATGAATGTGCCATCAGCCTTTGCTCTGTCAATGGCCTATCTAGTCATACTCATCTGTATTGCTCCCTTATGCCTATCCCATGTCTATTTGAAGCCCTGCACTGTATTCATATCCACCATTTCCTGAGGTAGGCCGTTCTTGCATCCACCACCCTTTCTGTGAAAAAGAACTTCCTCACATTACCCCTTAATCGGCCTCCCTCTAATCTCATGCTGTGTCCTCTTGTCCTGCTATTTTTCTTATATTTAAACATGTTAGACTCTTTCACCTTGTTAATGCCCTTAAGGTGTTTGAATGTTTCGATCATATCACCTCTCTCCCTCCTTTGCTCTAGGGTATACATATTGAGCTCCATTAATCTGTCCTCATATGTTTTCTGATGCAGTCCCTGCACCATTTGGTTGCCCTTCTCTGGGCTGCCTCAATTTGGTTAATGTCCTTGTGAAGATGTGGCCTCCAGTATTGCACGCAGTACTCCAGAAGGGGCCTAACCAGTATCTTGTAAAGAGGAATTATAACCTCCCTCTTCCGACTTGTGATAGCCCTACTAATGCACTCCAACATCCCTCTAGCCATATCTACTGCTTTAGTGGTCTGCTTGGATGATTTCAGGTCATCTGTAATGATGACGCCCAAGCCTCTTTCTTCCCTTGTGACTGCCAGCAACTCCCCTCCCAGCCTATAGGTGACTTTAGGGTTTCTCTTCCCTATGTGCATGATCTTGCACATCTTTGCATTAAACCCCAGTTGCCACTCTTCCAACCGTTTTGCTAGTTTATCCAGATCTCTTCTCATTCTGCCCACCCCATCTGGCTCATCTACTCTGTTGCAGATCTTGGTGTCATCTGCAAACAGACAAACCTTACCCTCCAGTCCATCTGCAATGTCACTGATAAAGATATTGAAGAGGACTGGCCCCAGGACTGATCCCTGAGGTACCCCACTTGTGACTTACATCTCTTCTGACTGTATACCATTTATCACCACTCTCTGTTTTCTGCCCATCAACCAGTTTGCCACCCAGTTGACCAACTTCTGACCCACCCCGAGCCTACCCAGCTTATTAATCAATCTTCTATGTGGAACAGTATCAAAAGCTTTGCTGAAGTCAAGGTAGGCAACATCAACTGCTCCCCCTTGGTCCACCACTCTGGCTACCCAGTCAAAGAAACCTATGAGATTAGTTTGACAGGACCTTCCTTTTGTAAACCCATGCTGTCTTGGATCCTGTGCTCTTATGGATTCCAGGTGTTGCACTATCCATTCCTTAAGGAGTATCTCCATAATCTTGCCCACTACTGAGGTAAGACTGACTGGTCTGTAGTTCTCTTCTCCTCCCTGCTACCACTACTGTGCGATTCTATGCATGCTCATAACTTGCGAATTTGGTAATATTTTCACCCAGGTTTTCAACATTGGCATTTTCCACACTCCTTATGAACAGTATAGCTGTCATTTTCACATCCTGGCGAAACCTGTTTTCGTTCTCCCGGTGCAGAATAGCGCGATCACTTGTAGGAAATTAGTGTTCTGGACAGATTAAGAAAATCACAGTGACACTGTTCATGAGCAGAAGTCCTAAGATGCCTATGTTGAAAATTTGGTGACAAAAGTCCATAAAATGACTGTGTTACAAGCGTGTGTTGCGCAGATTCCACGCACCCTCGTAACTTCACAAATTTGTAATATTTTCCTTCCAGATTTGCAACATTGGCAGTTTG
This sequence comes from Neoceratodus forsteri, assembly GCA_016271365.2. Classification (NCBI taxonomy): domain Eukaryota; kingdom Metazoa; phylum Chordata; order Ceratodontiformes; family Ceratodontidae; genus Neoceratodus; species Neoceratodus forsteri. Next base: position 156,229,777 of record CM028137.1, read on the forward strand.
CCACACCTCCTTATGAATAGTACAGCTGTCATTTTTTCATATCCTGTCTGAAATATGCATTTGGAAATCTAGGCACAATGGCTTGCGGTCACGGTGGGAAATTAATGTTTCGGACAGATTAAGAAATCATAGTGACAGTGTTTATGAGCAGAGGTCACAAAATGCCTATGTTGAAAATTTGGTGAAATAATTCCACTAAATGACTGTGGTACAAGCATGTGTTATGCAGTTTCCATGTACGCTCGGAACTTCAAGCATTTTTAATATTTTCACTACAGATTTTCAACATTGCCATCTCTTCACACCTCCCTATGAATGGTACAGCTGTCATTCTTCACATCCTGCCTGATCTGTGTTTTCGCACATCTGGATCAGAATGGCACGTGTTGCTGTGGGAACTCGAAGTTCGGGACACATTAACAAAATCACAGTGCCACTGTTCATGAGAAGAGGTCCCAAATGCTTTTCATGACATGGGGGGTCACAAAAGGCCTCGGTGAAATTTGTAGTACAAATACTAACACACGCCTGGGGCGTTAGGGTTTCTAGCCATAACGTCACACCCTGTACAGACTGACAGGCATCAGAGGTGTAACTTTGGATCATCGGCTGTAATGCTCATGCCATCCAACCCCCACCCTGAAGCCAGTGACAGGCATCGAGGTATGCCTTGCACTCTTTCGCCCCAGACTTCACCCCATTCTCCTGTACTGCACCCATTTCAGCATATGTCCTTATGAAATGGGGTGACTGTGAAGCTGAACACCCCAATGCACAACTCAACACTTGTTGGTGTCTACAGGATAAGGTGAGGTGAAATGCCATGAGCATTATGGGCATTAGCCCACAGGCACACCCCAATGCCTGTCCATCTCTGCAGGGCGGAGGTGAGATTGGCGTGCGTTCAATACTTCACTGCCACTCTTATTCTGCATCTGTCTAACTCCTGCACATCCAATGCTAATATCAGCAAGCACACATTCAGCATTCACAGATGCTTGTTGGTTTTTGGATAGTTGTTCAGGTGGGAAGTTAAGAGCACTTGGCACTTACCAATGAGGTAGCCTCTCTGGTGTCTTGTGTACCATCAACAGCCTGGATTTCCTTTTGTGATTTTTAGATGGAATTCCTTAGAATTTGACTATAACCACTTCAGACATGAAAGATGTGGAGTCTTAATCACTACCATGGTGGCGGTGTTGGGGGGGGGATGAAAATCCCCATGTCCAACACCTATTACTTCTCTTGATGGCATAGAAAAAACTGGAGGATCTCATAAGGAGTTAGTGAGAGAATATCGAAGAAGGATCAAGGTAGATCCAAACACATATAAAGTTTTCCACCACTGTAAAACAGAACAGATAGCACTGTATAAGATGACAATGTCTAAAGAAAAGAAAGCCCACTACAGAGAAAAAAAACAAGCTTCAAATGAGGAAGTACAGGGCAAATAAAAGAAAAAAGCAAGAAGATGACAATACTGAATGTAGAAAGTGGACAAGGGCAGAAATGGATAAAATGAGGACACAGTGGAGAAAACAAACAAAAGACCAAAGGAAAAAGGCAACAGTTCAGAAATAACCAAATGAATGAGAGCAAATAATGTATGCTTTGTAGAAACAGGGGACCACCTTACTAAATGCTACAATGGAAATAGACCCTGATGCACCCAGTCCTGAAACTGAAACCAATTCACCATCTGTGTCTACTCCTCTAATTGACACCATGCAGGACACCGTTGTACCATATATCCCATTTAGCACTTAAGCTGACATGAGAAACATCATCTCACGACCACTAAAAGCCTTGCCTTAAAGTCTCCAAAAGTTTCCAAAGGTTGTCTTTTCAACACTATCCATTATAACACCTTAAAAAAAGAAAGCAATTTCAGAAAATTTCAGAGAAAAGCATTCTTACACCTTTGAAAAAGAAATAGTTTAACCCTTAGACTGTCAACAGAATTAGAACGTATAGGGATTTTGGACTGATATATCAGTCCTTGGCATAGCAAGGGTTGATTTTCTTGAAGAAATGGCCTTAAATCCACACTTAAAATCATTTAAAATGTCATGAAGGAAAGAGGATGAATGATGAAAAAGACTGTTACATCAAGTCACAAAGAAATTTCAAAAATTGCAGCTTCACAGGTAGTTTTGATTTAGCTGGAATGTCCTTTATGCAAATTCAATCTTGGATAAAGACTACATAATGAAAAGGATAACAAGAAGTAATGCTTTACCTTTATCAACAATTGAAATCATTAACAGTTTTTATCAATGGGGTGATGTGTCCAGAGAACTGCCATATACAAAAGTTGTCAGGAAAGAAGAAATGCTGCCAAAGAAGGCACTTGAAACATCCTTACAGTACAGGCAGCCTATGACCAGTTCAAAAAGGAACATCCAGATGTGCTAATAGGGTACAGCAAGTTTGTTAAACAGCACCTTCCCAACATCTGCCCAATGTCAAAGCATAAACTGAGGAAGATGGAGGCATGACACCATGTTCTCATATGCATATCTGTACAATACCCACATAGGTCTTGTGCACCTATAGCCTGCCATCACATTGACCAATTGCCATGTTCTCCATAGTACAGTTTTGAGGTGTTGAAACCAGGGAGAGGAAGACATGGCACCATGTTATCATGTGCATATATCCACCTGGGTAACCCCTCTTGGGGGTTTTGTGCTTCTGCTCCTCGTTGTTACATTGTCCAATTGCCACATTCTCCATAGTACAGTCCTAGGATGTTGAAACTGGGGAGAGGGAGACATGGCACCATGTTCTCATGTTCATATGTCCCTCTTGGGGCTCGTGCATTTCTGCCCCTTGTTGCCACATTGTCTGATTGCCATATTTTCATTGTCCTGGGGTGTTGAATCTAGGGAGAGGCAGGACTGGCACTGTGTTCTCATGTGCATTTCTACCCCCTTTTCTGCATACCATAGCAGTTGTATCTGCTGTAACCTTACCTAGGGTTCCAGGGTGTCTATGAGCTGTACCATATTAGAGATCAGTACTTTACTAGCGCTTGTTAGCTGTCTTACTTTAAATATTATGTGACTGGGTCCAGTGAATTGAATCTTTATTTTATTAACTTGATAGAAAAGTGTTTCAACCAGCAAATTCCTCTTTCTTTGCTGTCTATTCTTGGCTCTGTTCCTACAGGTCATTTCAGATTAACATCCTTTTAGTATACATAGAAGATTTAGGAATATATTCCCTTGTTTAGTCATAACTATACCATGGTTATATGGAGTGTATACTTACTTATAAAATGGCAAGAATGGATTCTCAGTGCTGATTGGCTAATACCACCTCCAAGCTGGGCATTTATTTTTCAATAAATGGCCAGCAAGAAATTAGTACCAGCCTAAGTGCCACCTTACCACATACCCTTGTGCAGGGGTGCTCACCCTGCTTAGTCATTGGCTGAAACCACCAACTAACATTTAAAATCCCTGCCATGTTTTTCTCTTCCTTAGCGAGAGCAACTGGACCCCCCTTCCACACACACACACACACACACACACACACACATACACACACACACTCGCTCCTTCAGTATAAGCTCGCTCCTCTTTGAAAAAAAAAAGACATTCCACTTATTCTGCGGTTGGGAAGAGTGCCAAAATCTTTTTTTTCTCATAGCTGCACTCTCCCGACCGCACTATCGCAGCACTGTGCTTAACCAGAAGTGAAAGAATCCATTGCTTCGAAACTTGTTACAACGAAACACCATTTTCAAAATCGTATCATTCTACTGCCACAAACGCCAGAAATGCCTCAAACTACAATGCTCCCACACTTATTCCATCTACCAATCTAAATTAAATGCATCATTTACCTCAGGGCTGTTCATCAAGGCATAGTTCTCATCCACAGGTCCCGCCCTTAACAGACACAACGTACAACTGCAGCCCAATTAAAAAAAAATAAAAATGTTAAACAAACATGACATGACTTAAAAACGATGCCCACAGACTGCTTCTGCATATTTACTAGTTCTTCAGGTGGATGTGTGTGTGTCGGGAAGCAGGGGGGGTGATAGCTGTGGGGAGGAGCAACAAAACCTGGAACAGCCTTAAAGAAACATGGACTATTTTTTTAAATACTTTTGTTTCTGCTAATACTATTAATTTTTATAATAATTTCTCTTCATTAAAACTTACTAAGAAAACCATTTTATAAGCGCAATACTAGGGTAGACACAGGGCCACGGACCGCCTAGGGACGGATGAGGCCCAATGCCACAGGCGGAGGGCCTTATAGCCCCTGGAAGGTCCGATATTTCCCAATAATGCCCACCCTGTCAGGTATTATAGCCTACTTATATGCAGTGTGTCATACTTTATTGTCCATATTGCTTTTCTCCATTCAGAGTTCTGGAGCAGCTCAGCTCCACTAGAAAGTGCACACAAGCATGATGGTGCTCCATTTAGTCTGCCAAGTAATCATACTCCAAAAGGACCCACACACATCAGCATAGAAAAATGTGACCCCATGGCTTAGTTATACCTCTGATTCTTGAACCTCATCAAAAGCTTTTGATAAAAGGTTCATGAATACAAATGCATCAAGCACACAGAGTGCAGTGGTTTGTTTTTAATTAATAAAGTTTATATTTATTTGTAATTAAGCCATGGAGTCACATTTTTCATGCTGATGTGTGCTGGTCCTTTTGAGAATGATTTTGAGCAGCTCCTCAACCCAGTTACTGCCCTCATGTATCAGTGCCTGCCTCTCCTGAGTGTTTGGGTACTCCCATGGATTCCCTCACGGTGGGGATGGGGACAGAGCTGTTTTCCACCCCCAGAAAACATAATCCAGTGTGGACCATCTCTAGGTAGCACTGTGGGTCTGTGGATGGGTAGACAGAGCTCATGGAGCCCCAGACCTCCTTTTTCCATTTTCTGTCCCTCCCTCTTCAACCATCATGAACGTGCATGTGGAGGCACATATAACCAACCAGGCCGCAGCCCTCCCTTACTGTGCCGCTCATAGCCTGTACTACCACCAGGCTTCCACCTGATGGCAGTCAAAGGCCTAGAAAACCAAGCCACCCCCCCCAGAGAAGACAGCAGTCTTCTGAAAGCTCAGTCCTCTCCCTCCCCAACCCCTGATGGCACGAGTCCATCATCAAACCAAGGTCACTGGCATGGCACGAGGCATGGCATCTTGTGCCTCAACCCTCAGTGCCAATGGGTTGGCTAGTGTATTATACTTATATATGTATAATGTCAGATTATTATGATGGTGTTTATGTTACTCATGGTATGAGTCCGAGTAAAGGCTGCTAAAATAAAAAAATCAAGTGCAACTAAGTGATTTGTTGTGTCTGTCTTATGCTTGTAGACCTCCTTAGCTGTGGAACAAGGGTAGTCTGGGAAAACCAATATGTGCATGCTATAGCTAAATGGTGAAGTCCTCTTCTTTGTGATATAGTGGTATCCTACACTGGAGGATCAATAATGACCCACAGGTATGGTTTATGAACAAATGATTAAATGTTGCAAACAAGAACAGCTAAATGGAAAACAGAGGCACTGAAATTGCAAATTTACTTTGTTACTAAAACAGCAAATTTGACAACATGGATACATCGTATACCACATGATAGTTCACATTGCATAACTTACAATCCCATTTTTGAAACTTAGAATTGATGAACTATCTTTCTATTTCAGATTACATAACTACCACATGTAAGGCAGAGTCATGAAAATTTAACAAACTTTTTTGAGGACATGAATGTCACACTTGCTCTCTCAAGTACTGTCCACAGCCATATCTCTATCTAGCTAGCTATCTGGCTATATGTAATAACAACTGCTCAGATGTCCAGGCATGCTCTGATATACCAATGCCTCAGGTGCATTGTAAGGCATGAGTGTATGCTGAGTGCCTTCAACCACCCAAGATGTCCATATATCAGCATGCCTAGACACCTTGAAGAGTCTTATTCCACTTATAAATAGATCATAAATCGATTTGTAATGTAATAATCATTTAGTTCTGAACTGTATGGGCATGCCCTGATAACTGCATAGTCAGATGATGTTCACAGACAATTAGCATTTAGAGCACTAGAATCTTGTCACTTATTATTACAGTGGCATGGTAGCACCATTATACTTACGGTTAATCAGGGATTTCTATGTTAAACCTCAAATGTTAGCTTTAATAACTCTGCAAATGTTCAACAGATTTGCATGAAATATGGCATGTGCAGTCTCAAGGGTAAGATCTCAGGGCGGATAAGGCAATGGGACCTGATGGCATACATCCCAGGGTACTTAAGGAGCAGGGTGGAACTAGCAGAGCCATTAGCAGAACTGTTTAGTGAGTCTCTGAGCACAGGAGAGGTCCCAGAAGACTGGAGAAGGGCTCATGGATCCCGCTCCACAAAGTGGTAGCAGGAGGAGGCAGGAACTACAGACCAGTCAGTCTTACCTCAGTAGTGGGCAAGATTATGGAGGCACTCCTTAAGGAAAGGATAGTGCAACACCTGGAATCCATAGGGCACAGGATCCAAGACAGCATGGGTTTACAAAGGAAGGTCCTGTCAAACTAATCTCATAGATTTCTTTGACTGGGTAACCAGAGGGTGGACCAAGGGGAGCAGTTGATGTCACCTTCCTTGACTTCAGCAAGCTTTTGACACTGTTCCACATAGAAGATTGATAAATAAGCTGGGTAGAGCTCGGGTGGGTCAAGTTAGTCAACTGGGTGGCAAACTGGTTGGCAGGCAGAAAACAGAGTGGTGGTAAATGGTATACAGTCAGAAGAGATGCAAGTCACAAGTGGGATACCTCAGGGATCAGTCCTGGGGCCAGTCCTCTTCAATATCTTCATTAGTGACCTTGCAGATGGACTAGAGGGTAAGGCTTGTCTGTTTGCAGATGACACCAAGATCTGCAACAGAGTAGATGATCCAGAAGGGGTGGGCAGAATGAGAAGGAGATCTGAATAAACTAGCAAAATGGTCAGAAAAGTGGCAACTGGATTTAATGCAAAGAAGTGCAAGATCAGGCACATAGGAAGAGAAACCTGAAGCCACCTATAGGCTGGGAGGGAGTTGCTGGCAGTCACAAAGGAAGAAAGACTTGGGCATCATCATCACTGATGATCTGAAATCATCAAGCAGAACCTCTAAAGCAGTAGGTAAGGCTAGGAGGATGTTGGGGTGTATAAGTGGGGGTATCTAGAATTCAGTAAGAGAGGTAATAATCCCTCTTTACAAGACACTGGTTAGGCCCCATCTGGGTACTCGTGCAGTACTGCAGGCCACACCTTCACAAGGACATTAACCAAATTGAAGCAGTCCAGAGAAGGGCAACCAAATGGTGCAGGGACTGCATCAGAAGACATATGAGGACAGATTAACCGAGCTCAATATATATACCCTTGAGCAAAGGAGGAGAGAGGTGATATGATCGAGACATTCAAACACCTTAAGGGCATTAACAAGGTGAAAGAGTCTAACATGTTTAAATATAAGAAAATAGCAGGACAAGAGGACACAGCATGAGATTAGAGGAGGCCCATTGAGGGGGAATGTGAAATACTTTTTCACAGAAAGGTGGTGGATGTATGGAATGGCCTACCTCAGGAAGTGGTGGCTATGAATACAGTGCAGGGCTTCACACAGGCATGGGATAGGCATAAGGGAGCAATACAGATGAGTATGAATAGATAGACCACTGACAGAGCAAAGGCCAATGGCACATTTATAAGGTAGAAAAAGAAATGGGCAGACTGGATGGGCCTTGTGGTCCTTATCTGCTGTCAACTTCTATGTTTCTATGTTTCTATCTCTTGACATGCCATGTTTGGTTCCTGTTGCATTTGCAGATTCTGAGATATGATAGCAAAAAAAGTGACTGTTTTGTTGGTCATTGCCTAGCACCCAGATGGTTCAGATTTTTGCTCTGTAGTTTTCAGGGTACATAGGGTTTGGCCTAGAGTGGTGCCTTTCACTAACCTTGTGAAAAAAAATATTAATCCATTCCAAAGTTATAAGGATTAAAATGTAGGGAATGAGGATATGCAGTTTGGTCTTTTGGATAGCTGTTTGGAATAAAAAAAGAATTTCAGCCATATTAAAAAAACATTTTGTTTCATATGGGGCTAATCTTGCTTCATGAGGAAAAATTCATTTTTTGTATGGCTGTAATCTTGTTTCTGCTTTTTTGTTTTCAAAAGAAAAAATGTCAAAACCCATAAAATTGTGTCATACAATGAAATCAATACATGTATCTTGCTAATTGGAACTCTATTAGGTGGATTCTGCAGTTATGTTTTGGAAAAATGACCCAGAAATGTGTTTGTCACACATTAAAAAATATTTTTTCATGACTCAATTTTCTTTTTCGGTATGACCATACAAAAAGGACTGCCATATAAAAACACGATTGGGTTCATAAAAAAAAAGAATCTGGACTTGGTTTTTCTCCAATTATTTTATTGCATGAAGGTTCTTTTTCGTAGTATGACCCTATCTTATAAAAACAGATTCCTTCATACAAACAAGGATTTGGAAAAACTCGCTAGATTCTTTTTTCAGATGACACACCTTTTTCGTGGTGAATGACACAATCTCACAAAAAGAATGCTTTAACACAAAAAAGAATTTGACTTAGTTTTTTTTCAGTTCTTTTTTCATATGAAGGATTCTTTTTTCATAACATTGTGCTGTCTTTAAGAAAAATGAATGATTCATATGAAACAAAGTATTTGGACTTAGCTTTTCCCCCAATTCTTTTTTCATATGAAAGACTATTTTTGTGAGATTATTTCATTCTCATGAAAAAAGAATCCTCCATATGAAAAAAAATTGGGACATGTTTTTTTCTGTTCTTTTTTTGCATGAAGGATTTTTTTTGTGACAGTGTTTCATTCTCATGAAAAAAGAATCCTTCAAACAAAAAAGGAATTACACATTTCAAGTTTGACAACTCATAATTCCCTGCCAATCTACAGTTAAGAGACAATCTATATCTCAAAACAAAGGTCTTGATGACTTCTGTAAGACTAACATATCACCCCCGGCCCCCCAAAAATTAGGGACCACGTCAAAAATCCTAAAAATTAAAAAAAAATCAAAATTGCCATAGGCTAATATTGGAGTTTAACACCAACATGGATGTATACATCTATGGAGAGATGGAAGTGCAGGGCACAAAGGGCCCTGTACTTCCTTAGGCAAATGGATATTTTCATAAAGGGACCTGTGAGAATTAGGATATGATTATACTATATCAAAAAGTAAGGAAATTCTCCACAAAAAAAATTTGTTAATGCAACAGTTAGGGATTAGATTAAAGCAACAAAAGTAGGGCAATGTGGTATTAGGGTTCCCAACCCTAACACCACACCCCTTCCTGCACAGAGCAAAATGAAAAAACATTATGACTTCACCTCTCCTGACTTTTAACAAATCAGGCCTGGGGTCTTCCTGGGGTTGTCAACCCTAACACTCACCCCATTCTAATATAGTCTCAATATCTCAACTTATTTGCTGATGAAATGAGGTGAGTGTTAGAGATAACCCCAAGCAAGACACCAGGCCTGATTTGTTAAGAGTTATGAGAGGTGAAGTTTGCAGTGTTTTATATTTCTTTTGCTGCCTGCAGGGTGGGGTTAGGATTAAACCCCTAATACCACATTTCCTTACTTTTGTTGCTTTTAATCCAAACCCTAACTGTTGCATTAATAGGAATATATATATATATATATATATATATATATATATATATATATATATATATATATTATATTTATAAATTAAGTGATGAATTTAGATAGATAGATAGGTAGAATGAATCTAGCTAAATGTGCCTATCATGCCACTATAAGATATCTGATGTTTGTTTCTAAAAATGAAGGCCAGAAATACCTTTCTGGGCACCCAAAGTACAGGTGCCTAATTCGGTAAGAGGTAGTACACCTGCATTCTGTGAGAACATGGGACTTTCTTGGTTTCTGCAGCACATGAGCTGGAACTCATGTTGTGGCTATGTTGTGGGCTACAGTGAGAGCAGTGAGCTGCCATTTCTCTGGTGTCTAGTGGCAACCCCATTGCCATCCCTTTATGTACGTGATGTTGCCTTGGTGTCTAGTGGCACCCCCCACCCTCTGATCGCCATCCCCATATTTATTTAATGTTTCCCTGGTGTCTAGTAGCACCCCCACTCTCTGATTTCTGTCCCCATAAAGAATCACCCTTTTAATCAGGGGGCATGGCTGCAGGAGTCTCACATCACCTTAAATATTTAAAAAACATGAATATTCATTAAAAAATGCCGTGGTCAGTTACAGTTTGCAGCAAATTCATTCATACAGTAAGTGTTCAGTTCATCAAAGCATATCAAAGTATGGATCACTTATAAATAATGTGAAATTTCAAGTACAAATACATCAAAGGGACAAACAAAATAAGTGACAATACAGGGATTCAATTCAGCTTCTAAATTCCTATATGTGTGTAGTTTTAATATCAAATACTGGAGAACATGCTATTAAGAATTACCAGCGTGCACCGCTCATGCCTTTGCTCACTAAAGGATCTGCAGCATACTGCATTCACTATTGGACTAAAGGGCTAAAGAGTGAAGTGCAGATGGCATTGGCAATCCAAGGCTGTTATGGTAAAAATGCACATATCCACAAAAACAACAAAGCACAAGGAAAGGTAACAACAAAAACACAATACATAGCTCAAAAGAAGAGAAAAAAGGTGAAAGAGGGGTACAGTGACAGTGGGGGGGGGGTAAATGGACTCACTAGTTTTAACATTGTAAATGAGCCACTCTCCATTTTATTAAAATAACATAAAATTTAACAAATGTAGAACAGTACAATATATAAGATCCAAATAGCTCTTATTGTCTAAATGGTGTAATATGCATTCAAACGGAGCTAGGGATCCGATACATTACAGACAGTACATGACGCTAAACAAAAGATGGGGAGAAGCGAAATAAAAGAAGTTGGAAAATAAGAAAGAATAACATAAAAACTAGATCTGTACAGAGCAAAAAATGGAGGGGGTCACAAGAGTTCCCCACCCCCATTTGCTCTTGTATCTAACTTTAAACAGGTTTCACATATTTGTACTTTTTCTTAGATGTTCCATAGTTAAGCATTGCTTATTTCAAATGTTCTTGTATCCTGTGAAGAAAGTCCCTTTCTTTCACATATTTTTAAAGTAAAAGCTGTTCTTCATTGCAAACCTTTCTATCTAACCATTTTGTTTTTTTCTTCTAACTACCTAGCTGTTCTTAGAGATGTCTTCATTGTCTGTAAAGGGGGGAAAAACTTTTTGTCTTACAGTGTGTTCAGTCTACTTAACTGGTTTTGTTTGTACTCATTCTTCATATTATTCTAACCTGCAAAAAAGGCTGGTCACTACACCTCATTCCATGCTAACAACCCGGTTTCGGGAATTAGCCCGGAGCACTGGGGGCAGCAGGGGCGAGAGAGGACTGAGTGTCTGGAGGACTGCTCTCCTCTTTCTGGGAGGGAGGTCTTGTCATCCCACTCGCTGACTGCCCTCTGGCAGTGGCTGGAGGGCAGTATGAGTCGGTAGGCATGTACCGGCATCATTACACCGGTGGGGAGGGGGAGATGGGAGAAAAGTAAAAATGGCTGCTGGCAGGCTCCATGAGGAACTGTGGGGTCCCCAGCGGCTGCCCCAACTTCTGAATTGTACTCTGGGAAGGGGAGAGAGTCGATGCTCCCCTCTCTGGCTCCACCATGAGGGGCAAGCCACAGAGGAATTTCAGGGTGAGTCAGGGTGGGGACATGCAAGGTGAGGAGGTAGTTGCCTGCCAAGTCTCTGGGGATAAAAAAAGCTATATAGAGAAAAACTGCAAAAAAAACTTTCTGTGTAACAGTTTTTCTCCAACTGGGTATCTCTTATTGGAGATGTCTGTAGCCTGCAAAGAAATAAAAACACTGCTGATGTGCATATCTTGATTATGTTACCTGAAGAATTAATAAAATATTCACAAAACAAGTAAAGTGGTCCCTTGATGTTGTTTTAACCTGTTAAAAAAACGATCCTTCACAGATCGGCCCCCACCCCTACCTCCCACTCAGCACAAACTAACCCCCCAGAACACACCCCACATACCTTATTCACCTGACCAGATCACAGGTTCAAGACCCACTCTGCAATCAAAGACATGTCTTGCTGCTGGAACCAGTGACTATAATATAAGAAACTAAGGTAAATTCGGTTCAATGTATTGTATTTCAATGGGGTTTCAACTTTTATGTATAACTTAGCCATTTTTTGAGATTTTGACCCCAAATTTTCAACATAGCCTTTTGGAGACCCCACCTCATGAACAATAGGATTGTCATAATGCAACTTCTGCCTGAACGGTGATTCCACAGTCACTTGGTGAATTCACCTTTCGAGCAGGACTTGAAAATTGTTTCTGCCGTTATTCATGAGGTAGGATCATAAGAAGTCTATGTTAAAAATTTGGGGTCAAAACACTTTTTTTAAATCCCTGTTTAGCAAGACACTTAGGGAAACCTGTCATTGTCATAATGGTTAGCACTTCTCCTTTATGGTTCTACTAAAATTATAAGCACCCCCCACACACACACACACACACATATACATATCCTTCCACCCTTCCTCTCCTCCATGGCTTCTAGCTCTTTTAATATGCATCCATGCATAGGCATAGCTATTCCCCTGCAAATATTAATTTCATTTAACTGATTTAATTATGTCACCTGCTCTGTTTTGTTTCTAAATTGTGTCATGCATATTTATTGTACTGTTTACTGTTGCTGCTTATCCACTGTTTGACTTGTGTTATGTCAGTTTATGCAAATGTATTGTACTATGCAACTTATTGTACTATGTTTTGATGTCATTTATGTTCTGATTGTCAGAACTGTGTTATCACAATTGTATTAAGTATAATCTTGTCTGATGTAATTTTTGTATGTATTTTGATTGACCACGGGTCGTACCTGTAAAAGGGTTTGTATCCCAGTGTGCTTACCCGTACCAAATAAAAATCAAATCAAATCAAATTGTACTGTATTCTGGGATGTTGTCCTACCAGGACCTCCTTATAAATGAGCATGCTCAATGGAGTTTTCCTGCAATAAACTTGAAACTTGAATATGTAAAAATGGCAAACTTTTGATAATTCATTGCTATTTCACTATACACACTTTTTTAAATTTTAAATATTTTGACCCAGATTTTCAACATAGCCTTCTTATTACCACACCTCATGTATGTCAGACCTGTCATTTTTCAAATCCCAGCCAAAAAGTGTTTTCACACCTGTGATGCAGAATGGCATTGCAGTTGCCGAAATTATGTTTTGGTGAGGATTTGCAAATGTTCTGTACCAGGTACAGAGGTGAGGTAATAAAAAAGATAACTATCTTATTCAATTTGGTACTAACACTATAAATGAAAATGCAGGGCCAGCAGGCCCTATGCTTCCATAGCTACATACAAATATGCATCTATTATGGATGGGGAGGCAGGCCCAGAGGGCCCGCGCCCCATAGACAAATAAGGATATGATTATACTATCTCAAAATGTATGGAAATAAACTGCAAAAAATGTTGTTAATGCTCTAGTTATGGTTAAAGCCACAAAAGTAGGAAATGTAGCATTAGAGTTTCCTAATCTAATACCCCACCCCCACACTGCACATACAAAAAGGCATCAGGGGTGCCTTGTGGTCTTCAGCCCAAAAGCTCACCCATTCTATTTATTTATTTCTTTATTAGAATATTGGTTTGCAGACCTTTGAGTCAAAGACTCATTTACAAAGGCACCTCATCAAGACAGCAATACATCACAGCAAACAAAACAGTACAGTGCATATTCATATATTGTACCCATCTCAGCTTATTTATTTATAGAATGGGGTGAGCATTAAGGCTGATGACCCAAGGCACACCCTCAACACCTGTTGGTGTGTGCAGCATGTGGGGTCTTAGGATTGTAAACCCTAATGCCACATTTCCCTACTTTGTGGATTTAATCCTAACTAGAGCATTAACAAAGTTTTTTGCAATTATCATAGGGGCACGGTCATGCCTCTATAGTTAGGGTTGAGTAGCATGTTTAATGTTAAACCTCAAATTTCACATTTTAATAACTTTGCAACTGATCAATGGATTTCCACAATATTTGGTATGCACTGTCCTGTGGGATAGATCTCTTGATGTGGCAAGTTTTGCTCCAGTTGGTTGTATGGATTCTTTTGATCCAGATAGTGCAAAAACCTTAAAAGTCACTATTTTTTTGCAGTTTTTTCCCTCATCACCTTGCATCCAGATGGTGTAGAATTTTGGTGTGATATTTTTATGGTAGAAACACCTTGGATAACAGAACTGCCATGCATCTGTTTGGTGAAAAAATATTAATCTGTTGCAGAGTTATTCAATTTTTAAGTTCCCATTGTTTTCAATGGGAAGATCACTTTTCAGGATAGAGGGAGAACATTTGACAAAGGCTTTGGTCTCACAAAAAATTATTCTTTTTCATGAGGGGCAAATTATTTTTTGCCAGAAAATTCCTTTTTTCGTAAGCTGCCATCTTGTTTTCTCCCCACAAACTACAAAGCATGGAAAACTCATAAAAATGTTGGAATTTTAAAAATCAGACACCAGAAACTAGCTAAATGGGCCCCATTTAGCTAGATTCTGATATTTGTTTTCATAATTAGGCCATGAATACTTTGTCTGGGCAGCAAAATCCTGGGTGCCCAGCTTAAAAGGAAAGGAGTGTTACACCAAGGCTCTGTATGAGAACAGGACTTTTGGATTCCTGCAGCCGCAGCTTAACTCATGCTGCTGGTTGCAATGTCAACATTAAGCCCTTGGCCTAGTGTTTGGTGTCACCCTTCACCCCACAATCACCGTCCAGCTTAAAAAATAACTATATTCCCTTGTGTCTAGTGGCACCCCACCCTCTGATCGCCATCCCCATATTTTATTCCCTGGTGTCTAGCAGCACTCCCACACCCTCCAATGACTGTCCCCATTGTGTTTCAGTTCCCTGGTATCTACTTGCACCACCCACCCACCAATCACCATCCCATTAATTTGTTTGTATTCTCTGATGTCTAGTGGCACCCCCTATCCTCTGATCACTGTCCCCATTATATTTCCATTTCTTGGTGTCTAGTGGCACCCCCTGTCTGTTGATCACCATCCCCATTGTCTATGATTTCTTCCCTGGTGTCTAGTGGCATCCCTCGCCCACCCATTACTGTAATAATTTTGTTCCCTGGTGTTTAGTGGGACCTCTCACCCTCCTATTGCCATTTCCCCTGTATTTCTTTGCTTCCTGGCATCTAGTGGCACACCCCACCCTCCCATTTCAGGTGCAAGCCTGAAATAAGGAAATGGTCCCTCCATTTTTCTTTTTTTTTAAGCTGTCAAAAAAAATGGCCCCTCGCTGATCCATCCCCCCACCTCCCACTCAGCATCTACCACCCCACACACACACTCACCTGAACAGGTCCCAGATTCAAGACCCACTCTCCAATCGAAGACATGTTTTGCTGCTAGATCCGGTGACTGCAATATGAGAAACTAAGGTAAATTCAGTTCAATGTATTTCAATGGGGGTTTCAACTTTTATGCATAACATTGCCATTTTTGGACATTTTGAGCCCACATTTTCAACATGGCCTTTTGGAATTTCACAAATCAAGTTAGAAATGAGATTTTGAGGTCGCTTGGGGAACTCTCCTTAAGGACAGGATTTGAAAATTTTCACTACCCTTGTTCATGAGATGAGGTCATATGAAAACTGGCTCAAAATATGTAAAAATGGAAAACGTATACAAATGCATTGAGATTTTGCTACCCTCACCCATAACTTCGGTAATTTTAAATATCTTTACCCCAAATTTTCAAACATTGCAATTATTTTAGACCACCTCATGAACATGACAGCTGACATGTTTCAAATCCTGGCCAAAATGTGTTTTCACATCTCTGACGTGGAATGATGTTGCTGTGGCACGCAATCATGTTTTGGTGGGGATTTCAAAATTTATTGTACCGGATGCATAAGATGAGGTAATAAGAAGACTATGCTGACAATTTGTAGTTGCTGTTGTCCTACAAATGGATCCACAGCAACATACCTATACACATCTATGGAGACATGGGAGCACAGGACCCGGAGGATACGATTATACTATCTCAAAAAGTAAGGAAATTAATTACAAAAAAAAAACTTTGTTAATGCACTAGTTAGGGTTAAAGTAACAAAAGTAGGGAATTGTAGTGTTAAGGTTTCCAAATCTAGCACCTAACCCCCACCCTGCAGGCAGTAACAGGAAAAAACTGACTGTTTCACCTCTCTTGCTTCTTCACAAATCAGGCATGGAGAACACAGTTCTGACTCATGATATACTTAGATAACATCACTAGTCAAAGACTGGTTCAGCCAATCAGATTCTTAGGATTTTTCCTATCCATTTTTTTTATTTGTATGACTGCACTGTACAATTTTTTTCCCAAAATTCCTGCATTATGCAGTTGTGGTTGTGGGTCTAATCTGACCACTTTTTCAGCAAAATGGTGAGGAAAATCAATGCAGAGATGAGCTAGGCTACCAGAAGAATGAGGGCTGCTGGTACCAGTGTGAGGCACATCCATGCATTCCTTTAAGAGAAGGTGATCTGTGTCGCATTGCATAGAGTTTGGGCTAATAGGTCCCTAACCAAACCCCATGTGCCACCAACTTTGTGCACCAGAGAAATTAACTTTAGGTGCACTAATGGCAAAGCCACAAACTGAAGAAAGAATAGCTCAGGCTGTATCAAAAGGGAACAAGACATTTTTTAGATATGTAAGCAAAAAAAAGGGAAGACAAAGGGAGGGATTGTAAGGTTAAAGAGGGAGGAGGGAACTGTACGGAAGGAGATCAAGAAAAGGTAGATATCTTGAACAAATACTTCTGCTCAGTATTCACAGTGGAAGGGGAAGAGGAGGGACTGTGAAAAAGCATCAAGAGTTTTGATGGTGGGATGTGGGCATTAGTCCTTTTTCTGTGAAGAGGGTCTAAGAAGTACTCACTAATCTGAAGGTGGACAAAACTATGGGGCCAGACTGGGTGCATCTAAGAGTGTTGAAGGAGCTCAGGGAGGTACTAGCTGCACCTCTGACACACCTGTTTAACAGATCACTGGAGATGGAAGTGATTCTGGAGGACTGAAGAAAGACTGGTGTACTCCCACTTCATAAACATGTTAGCAGGGAAGAGATGGATAATTATAGCCCTGTCAGCCTGATATCAGTTGTGGGTAAATTAATGGAAACACTACTAATGGAAAGAATTGTGGAATATCTGGAATCCAGTGTGTTACAAGATCCAAGACAGTATGGATTCACATGGGGGAGGTCATGCCTAATGAATATGATAGATTTCTTTGACTGAGTGACCAAGGAGTTAGATCAGGAAGGAGCGGTAGACATGGCCTACCTGAATTTTAGCATGGCTTTTGACACCATTCCACATAGTAGACTGGTAACTAAGCCAGGTAGCTTGGAGGTGGGCAACAAGGTGGTAACCTGGGTAAGAAACTGGTTAGGGGATAGGAGACAGAGGGTAGTAATAAATAGAGTCCACTGCAAGGAAGGGAGGGTCCCCAGTGGGGTACCTCAGTGTTCAATGCTGGGTCCGGTCCTCTTTAATGCCTTTATAAGTGACATAGCAGGGGACCTGGAAGGGAAGGACTGCCTCTTTGTAGACGACACCAAGATATGCAACAGGGTGGACACTCCGGGAGGAGGAAAGTATGAACAGAGATCTGAAAAAACTGGAGGAGTGGTCAAGGGTATGGCAGCTGAGTTTTAATGAGAAAAAGTGAAAATAATGCACTTGGGCCACAGAACCCCAGAGGCAGAGAAGACAAAGGGTAGAGTGTTACTGACAATGACCAAGCCAGAAAGAGACCTAGAGTAATCATATCGGATGACCAAAAAGTGGTGAGGCAGTGAGACAAGTTGGTCGGGAGAGCTAGTGGGATGGTGGGGTGCATAGGAAAGGGTATCACTGGCAGAAAGCAGGATGTAGCGTTGCCCCTATATAGATCATTGGTTAGATCCCACCTTGAGTACTGCATCCAGTTCTGGAGACCACATCTCAGGAAGAACATAGACAGAGTGGAGGCAGTCCAGAGGAGGGCAATTAAAATGGTGCTGGGACTGCATCAAAAGTCCTGTGAGGAGAGACACAAGGACCTCAGTCTCGACATGTACACCCTGGAAATGAGGAGGGAGGGAGGGAGAGAGGAGATATGAGAGAGACCTTTAAATACCTCACAGGGGTAAATAAAGTACAGGAGGGAAGTATTTTTCAGGAAAAAAGGTGGTCCAGAACAAGAGGACATACTATGAAGCTGGAGGGAGATAGATTCAGGAGAGATGTGAGGAAGTACTTCTTCGCTGAAAGAGTGGTGGATTCCTGGACCAGCCTTCCAGCAGAGGTGGTGGAGCAAAAACAGTGGTAGGGTTCAAAACTGCCTGGGATAGGCACAAGGGAATCATAGAGATAAGGAAAGGAGGGGAAGAGTAAGCACAATAGATCAAGTAGAGTCTGCAGCAGAAATGAAGGTAGGATAAAAAATGAGCAAACTAGGTGGGCCATGCATTCCTTATCTGCTGTCAGATTCTATGTTTCTATGGTAAAGCAAGCATAAATGCTGTACATTTTTATAGGTTGACATTCTGTGCTGTACTTATAGTGACAGCAGGCTTCTTGTGGACTATTTACTGCGTGAGGATGATTAGTGCACTGCCTGGGAAGTATGTGAGCTACTGAACACAGCATGGGGACTCGTCTTCAAAATCACCAGTGAGCAAAAAACTGACACCAGAGCCTGGGCTGGACATATGGTAAAGCATGGTACAGTAAAGCATTTTGTGATATGGTATGGTCTAAGCTAATAGTTCTCAGACTTTGTCACAGTGAGCCTCCCCAAAACCATGGAAAAGATTTTGAGCCTCCCCAAAATTGAAATAATCTTGGACCTCCCCAAAGAAAAATAACGTACTGAACTTTGCGCAGTACGCCATGAAAAAATTGAAACCTCTTTGAGTACTTGGCTCACATTCAGTTCTTTGTCTTATACTGATGTGGAACCTTTGAAAAAGAGCTTGTGTGCTCAAAGGTGTTATCTGAATAACAAGTAAATAAAATAAATATTATTATTCAGCTTATTGTAACCCCCCCAGGCCAACCTACATACTCTGCTATTTTCATTCTTGAACCATTGTTACCCCTTGTTGCAGTACCTTCATGGGTCAGACTTCTTTCTCTGTTTCCTCTCTACATGAAATAACCTTCCTACATACTTTACCTCTCCCCCTCTTTCCCTGCTTCTAAGCAACTTCTCAGGGATTACTTTGCTCCTTCCTGCTATTGCTCTTAGCACTTCTATGCTCAATCATTGTATTTGGGCTGTGCTGCCATCAGGCTACAAATTGATCAATTACCACCACTCATTATTAGTTTATTGTTCATATTTGTTTGCACTATTGTTTATTGTGTATTTCTTGATTGTTTTGCAGTCACCTTTTGAAATGTATTCACTCCCTAACCTTCCCTGGGTACACCTGAAATGAGCCATTCATTCACCTTCCCTTGTCACCTATTAGTAAATACATACATTAAATTCACCTACTATTATCCTCTTTCAGTTTGCTTCATCTCTTCACACAAAATACATAAAACTCAAAATTTAAATACAGTACTTTTTCAGACTTGCTTGAGCCTCCCTTGGAACAGGTTGGGGCCTCCCAAGGGAGGCTGGCCTCACCATTTGAGAACCCTCCCCTGGTAAGCAATAGTCAAATTCACAAAGGATTTTCTTAATTTTTTATCATTCACTGCCACTATCTAATGATTTACTATATGAACAAGCAAGAAATACATGATGGATTGTGCGGTAATGTTAAATGATTGCATGCCCCAGGTGGCTTCTGAGGCATGAGACACAGCAAAGTCCTTAAACCACCTGGAAAGTGCAGTCATTTATGGAATTAGTACACACCTCAGAGTGTGTTACTGCACTTATAAAATGGTTTTAAAAAAGAAAGTAAAATCTGAACTGTGGGAAGTGTGAAATTAATGCTAGGTCATGTGATTAATTTTGACCAATCAGTCATTGTCTAAGATGACATGATTGCAGCAGAGCTCTGAGGATGGAGTCACATGACTCTGAAATGCATGCTGAGAGTTCACCTGATGGAAGGCAGAGAAGCTCAAGTAGAAGCACTCAAGAGGAGATGCCCCTAGCCTGGGGATCACATATAGTATTGTGCTGCATATTTGATCTGCCATGAAGACCCAGCTACCGCATTTTGCTCCTGGCATACATTTGGAAGGAATGACTCTGAGGTCCAAACAATAGAAAACTATAAAGAAGAATAACATGGATTAGACAATTGAGCCGCGAAAGATGAGCAGAGAAGGATCTGGTAAAGTAACATTAAAAAGCTTTAAAACTACCAAATAGATTTCCCTCCCTTCACTTAGTCATATAGTTTTATGGAATGCTGTGGCCCTCAGGTAGGTGTGGCAGGCATGAGGTTTAGCTGACTGAACAATAAAAATGTAACATTGTGACAGTAAAATGGATATGAGCCATTTATGTGGTGTGCAGACAGACATTTTTACTTAAGTAGAAGTTTTTGTTTACTGGCAGTAATCTTTATTTGGCAATTAGAGTTTGTGTTTCCTCTTACTTGAGGTCTCTGAATATGAGATCCAGGATTTAGACAGGATTGGGAGGATGGTGGAGACGGAGCAGGGGAGCTGGGGGTGCTGGTACACCTGAGTGCCAGTGCTCTGGCGAACCAGTCAGTGGAGATAGTGAAAGAGAACTTTCATAGATTGGGGGACAGACTGACAGCACACTCAGCCTCCCTGGCCTTTTTCAAAGTCCTCCTTCCTGGGGCAGGGAATGGAAGCAGGATGTAATAAGGAAGGAGGTAATAGAGAAATTTAATGGATGGCTTAAGTGATGGTGTAAGGGCAAGGGGTACCACTTTGTGGGTGGCATGGGGAACTTCTGGGATAGGAGGCTCTTCAAGGGTGGTGGTGGTGGTGGTCTTCACCTGACAAGAGCGGGGACCAGTGCACTAGGGCAGAGGTTTGAACTGCGGGGGAGACTGGGTCTAGAGGAAACTCAATGGCAGGGGAGAGGAAGGGGATACTAGCTAGTACTCCCCCACCCACCAGGCAAAACACACTCTCCCTCAACCACTCTTTCCTGGACTGGGTGCTCTCCTCCCACCCCTACTGCATTGCCGATGCTGGTAATCTCCCTGATGCCTTCAGCGACCACTATATGGTATGACTTATTGTGTCTGTAAGGTACATATGTCCCACTCTCCCACTAACTACCGCTGGCTTAGGTCTTTCAGCTCACTTAATACTGATGCCCTTCTCTGAGATCTTCTCTCGTCTGACTGATCACTTGAATACTATGCCTCTGATATTGATTCATCTCTCTCTCCCTTTTCTGCTACTTCCTAATATACTCACCCACCTCCCCAGAAGATGCAGAGTCCGATGCTCCCACCAACCCTGGATATCTGCTGACATTATCCTGCTTTGCAAATCCTGTGATCTCGCCTGTGAATGCTACAAAATCCTCCCTCAAAGGTCCCTAAAAAATGCATGCATGAAGGCTATTAGGGATGGGAAAGCACAGTACTTTGAAATGGCTCTGCGACAAAACCTCAGCTTCCCCTCCAACTTCTGTTGGGACTCTCCACTCCTTCTTTGATTCCCCTCCCAAGCTTTCCCCTCCTACCCTGCTGGTTAATGATTTGCCTGTCTCGGACCTCTCCTCCTTTGCCTCAATACTCAACTCCTTTTTCACTACTTGTGCCCTCCCCTCAAACCTGGTCCCTGCATCTCCTGCCCCTCCTGCCTCCTCCCCATCTAAAGACTTTTCCTTCGCTCCACTATACTCACAGGCATGGACTAGGGATACATCAATGCTGCCATATTTATTGACCAAGCTAAAGCATTTGATTATGTGTCTCATCATCATCTTCTTCTAGCCAAACTTCTCTCCACTGGTCTCTCAACCCATGTTGTGGACTGGTTTAGGTCTTATCTTCCGGGACGTACATAATGTGTTCAGGCAGGAGATACCCTATCCCCTCCCCTTCCTGTTCAAGCAGGCATCCCTTCAGGCTCAATTCTGGGCCCTGTCCTTTTCTTCATCTTTCTTAACAACCTTCCTTCTGTCTGTGTCTCCTCCTGTCTCCATATGTATGCTGACGACACTGTCCTCTATGCTTCTGGACCTTCAACTCCTGAGGTAGTGTCTCAGCTGCAGAGTGACTTTCTGAGGGTTCTACGTTGGTTCCAGGCCAACCAACTTAAGGCAAACACCAAGAAAATGGTATCCATGACTTTCAGTATCACACGGTAACTAAGCAAACATTTCCCCCTCCTCTCCTTTTCCACCCCTGACGGCACCACCCTTGATGCAGTCCCCACCTTCAAATATCTTGACATCTGGTTGGACAGTCGACTCAGCTTTTCCTCCCATATTGACTACATTCACTCCAAACTCCATTCCAAGCTAGGAGTCGTGTACTGGAACAAAGACTCCCTCTCTCCTGTTGTCTGCCATGAACTGCTTACTAAAATGATCCTCCCTGTTTTTGACCATGCCAATGTAGTATTCGGGTCCGCCCCTGCCTTGCCGCTCTGTAGACTGGATTCTTTCTTTAATGTCTTTTGCTGTTTTGCCTCTAATGCTCCCCATGCACCCATGACTGATCTCTCTACTCCTCCCTGTCCCTTCCCTCTCTTCACCAGCACCACATCACCACCCTTATCTCCAAATTCTGGTTTGGATCCCTCCTCTCCTACCTCTCCTCTCTCCTCTCCCCCTCACCCTATCTGCTGTATTCCAGAGACTCCTGTACCTTCTATCTCCCTCATCCTCTATCCAGTTCAAGGCAGGCTGCTTTCTCCTACCATCTCCCTTCCCTCTGGAATTCTCTTCCAAGCTCCCTTCATCTAGTTCCTTTTCTACACTGTTTAAAATGTATTCTTTCCCAGTCCCTCCTCCCCCTTGCTCCTGTCCTTCCTCCTCCCTGCAGTCGGGATGAGGCTCTCTCTAACCTTACTTACACACTTTACTCTCTCCTCAACTGTCTGTTTGCTATTTGCCTACCTCAGTTGCCTTACTCCCCTTTTCGCATGATCTCTCCCTTCTTTCCTGCTTATCTTAGCTACTTCTTATGGTTTTTGCCTATGTTTTTTAGTCACTTAATACCCATGCATTAATGCAAGCCCTACTATTCACTCCTTTGTAATTTTATGCAGTTTATATTTTATTACCTGTATGCTTTAAACTGTAATCAGTCAAATCAAATCATATTTTCTTTGTAAAAAGCACCTTTCTAAAAACCAAAGCACTTGTACATAAAACTAAACATACAGAACAGTAAGTAAAAACAGTCATAACAAATCAATATGTTAAAGTCCATAAAAACTGTAGCTCCATACATATCAGATCGACTAAATCTACAAGATTTAGTCGATCTGCTATTCGTATATTTGTACCACCCCCCCCTTTCCTTTTTCCCCTGGGTCACACCTGGAAATGAGCTTCGGCTCAGTGTGCCTCTCGCTGTCACCAAAATTTTAAATAAATAAATCTGGGGGTTTGTAGCAGCATAGCAGGTACAAAGAAAGCTGTGGCTCATACTAGACTAGGTAAAGAGACTTTGGAAAGGGGGAACACAAAGGGCACAAGCACCAAGAAAAGCAGGGGGATGAGCGGACATGTGAAGTACAAAGGTAGTAGCAAAGCAGGATCAGGGTCAGATGGAAGGGGGTATTCCTTAATGCCAGGAGCTTAGGAAATAAAATCAGTGCGCTCCAGGTGCTGATGGCAGACACTGAGGTGAACACTGTGGCCATAACAGAAACATGGACTTTGGAAAATAATGACTGGGAACTGATGGTCCCTGGGTACTTGATGTTCAGCAGGGATACAGAAATAGGTAGAGAGGGAGAGTGGCCCTTTATGTCAAGAAGGGCAAAGAGGTGATGGAAGATGGGTGCATCGGGGTAGTAATGCAGAGACTGAGTCACTATGGATGCAACTCACAGCAGCCTCAGGCAAGAAACTACGCTTGGGGGTGATCTATAGACTGCCAGGGTGAGGGGAGGAGAGGGACAGAGAGCTCAGTGAAGAAATGAAAAGAGGGATAGCTAAGGGGGGAGTAGTGGTGGTGGGTGCTATGAACCTACTGGACATCAATTGGGATGTTGCAGTGGCTAGAAGTACCAGACACCAGGTCTTGCTGGATGCATTCCAGGACTGTCTGCTGGTACATTTAGTTAAGCAGCCCACCAGGCAGACCACAATTCTCGATGTGGTGCTCGCAAACTCAGAGGTGTTAGGAGCTGTGGGAGTAGAGGAGCCATAAGGGAACAGTGACCATAACTCCATTTGGTTCAGACTGGCTCTTGGGTCTGGTAAACCACAATCAAGAGCTGATGTCCTTGATTTTTAGAAAAGCAGACCTCAATAGGTTGAAGTAGCTGATCAAGGATAAGTTAGTAGGGGTAGAGAACATAGATGGGGTGGAAGCGAGATGGGGGCAATTAAGGGGGCCATTTCTGGGGCATCTAAGGTATGCATGAGAATAGTAGCTAAAAGGACAGGTTCAAGAGAGTACTGTGGTTCTGGTACAATAGGAAGCAGTGAGGGGCCCAGAAAACAAAACCTTCTACAAATGTAAAGAAAAGCAGAGGGAAGAAGAATGGTAAGAATATTTGCTGAAAAATAGGGAAGCACAGAAGACAGTTAGGGAGGCAAAAGCAGACACAGAGCTGCATGTTGTAAAGAGGGTCAAGAGTGGAGAAAAAACAGTTCTTCAGGTATATTAGTGAAAAAAGGAAAAAGGAGTGGGAATTTTGAGGCTAACAGAGGGTTATATGGTGATTGAGGTGGCCGGCAAAAGGTTGCCATCCCTAACAATTACTTTTGCTCAGTTTTCACTAGGGAGGACGTTGGCCCCTTGCCAGAGAGTGTCATCAAAGCGGCCATTAATGTGGTCCCAGAGATGAAACAGCCAGCATTTACTAGCAAAAGAGTTCTGAAATGGCTGGCAGCCCCACTAACTGATAAGGCCCCAGAATCAGATGGGTTGTATCTGAGGATACTTAAGGAAGTGGTAGCAGAACTGGCTGATCAACTGATAGGTCTATTTAACAACTCTCTAAGGACAGGGGTGGTTCAAAACAACAGGAGGGTGTCAGACATAGTTCCACTCCATAAGGGGGAGAGGACAAGGAACAAGCAGAAAACTACAGACTTGTCAATCTTACCTTTACTGTAGGGAAACTGATGGAGTCACTGGCCAAAGAGGATCTCCTGGACTTCTTGCAGAGCAATGGTTTCCAGGACAGTAAGCAGCATAGGTGCATGGCAAGGAGTTCTGGTCAAACTAAACTGATAGTTTTCATTGACTGGGTGATGAGGGAATTAGATAGGGTCCACGCTGTGAATTTGCTGTACTTCGACTCCAGCAAGGCTTTCAACTCAGTACTAGCTCACATCCTCAAAAAATTGCTTCAAGGTTGTAAGATGCAAGAAAATATATTTATTTATTTATTTTAAAAAAACGCAGCAAAAAATATATATTTATTTATTTATTTTAAAAAATACAGCATCAGTGGCTAACATGACTCAATGTTTTGCACTACTCACATGCTTTTTCAAGAAGAAAATGGAGGATCTGGGTGCAGCTACGTTTACAGTAAACTGAGCAGGTAACTGGCTAAAGAAGAGGCGGCAGAGGGTAGTGGTCACTGGGGTTAAATCAGAAGATAATAATGATCTTTATTTTAAGTGCAATTCAAACAAGTGCCAAAGTTCTTTTACAGAATAAAACCTTTAAAAGTATAAATAATTAAAACCAGTATGATAACAGACATCCATAAATTAATTGAATTAATAATAATGAAGAGAGGGAGGTCACAAGCTGTGTTCCATAGGGATCTGTTCTGGGTCCAGTCCTCTTCAACATGTTCATCAGCGACATTGGTGAGGGGATCTAGGGCAGGCTGTGTCTCTTCACAGATGACACTAACTTTTGTGGGAGGGTGGATAGTGACAAGGGAATAAAGGAAATGCAGAGAGAATTGCAAAAGCCGGAGGGATGGGCAAGGAATTGGCAGTTGAAATTCAACACCAAAAAGTGCAAGGTGATACATATAGGGAACAAGAACTCCAGGACAGAATATTGGATGGGAGGGGTGAGACTCAGTACCATGACTGAAGAGCAAGACCTTGGAGTTCTATCAACAACTCCCTAAAGCAATCAAGTCAGTGGAACAAGGCTTATAACAAGGCAAATAGAATGCGTGGATATATCGGGAGGGGTATTGATAGCAGAAAAAGGGAAGTAATACTTCCCCTGTATAGATCCTTGGTGAAGCCACACCTGGAGTACGGAGTCCACTTCTGGGGTCCTCACCTCAGGAAGATAGGGATAGGCTCAAGGCAATGCAGAGCAGGGTAACAAAAATAAGTTAGGGCTATCAAGGCATGTCCTATGAGGAGCGCCCCAAGGCATCGAACATGTGTTCACTGGAGACCAGAAGAAAGAAGGCAGACATGATAGAGACCTTCAAATTCATAAAAAGAATTAACAGTGTAAACTGCAGATAACTGTTTAACTTGAATACCTGCTTGAACTCACATGGTCATGAGCAGAAAATAACAGGAGGGAGGTTCAGGAGGAACATGAGGAAAGAAATCTTTTATAGACAGGGTTGTGGAGCCGTGGAACAGGCTGCCAGCCAAGGTGATGGGTACAAAATGTTAGTGATTTTAAGCATGGCTAGGACATAATGAAGAGCATTGTGATTGCTCAGGGCATCAGAATCGGGAAGGAGAATGGAGTGGGAGTAGGGAAGGCAAAGATTCAGGAAGAACAGTAGGCCCCAGGGCTAAATAGGGAACTTCAGCAGACTGGATGGATGTTTGGTCGTTTTTCTGCTGTCATTGTCTATGTTTCTACAAACCCAATAAAGATGGTTTGGTGCACCCTGGAAATGTGTGTACATTGAAAGCCTAAACCAAGAATAAAGCAGGAAAAGATTTATAGAATAAAACTTTTCTGGAATCTATATGAGGCAGTTGGCATAGCATTGACAGTTGGTATTGCCAATGAAGGGCATGCAACCAGAACGTGATGCAGAGTTTTATACTGTGTACTGTCTAGTATTATCGAATTGCATATTGTAAGTGAATGTTGAAAAATATGCATAAAGGTCCTGCAGCACATCGCTGTTCCACAGCCTCCTCCCCCAGATACACACACACACATATATACACACAAATATAGATAGGTTAAATAAAAAGCACACAATGTATGGTACTAGTTTCCATCACCGAGGGTTTTTCTACACCTCCGTACCTGTATCTGAACTTTACCATGCAGTTTGTATGGCTGATCCCCCACATGCAAAGGGCAAGGCAAGGCTTATTTATTGATGTGGCGCCCAATCCCGGAGGCTCTGGGTGCCTTACATAAAAACAGGCAGGGTGATACAAAAATAAGATAAATTACACACGAATAAATAATTACAACATATAACTCACAGTGCAAATTTAAATCAATAAATACAATATTAAAATATAATAGCTCCGATTAGTCCGGGAAAGTCAGATTGAAGAGATGAGTCTTTAGACCATTTTTTAAAATCTCCACCATCGGGCCTCCCTAATAGAGATGGGAAATGAGTTCCAAAGTGCCGGGCCCTCAACCTCTAAAGCTCAGTCACTGATAGTTCTTAGCCTGGCCCTTGGAACCACAAGGAGGTCATTGGTATAGAAGCGAAGGGAGTGGACTGAGGTGGCAGAAGTTAGGAGATCAGCCAGGGCCCAGTCTGTATAGAGCCTTATAGGTGAGCAAGCCCACCTTGAAGATAGTCCTACACATAAAAGGCAGCCAGTGCAAAACTTGAATGACTGCGGTCACATGGCTTGACCTAGACAGGTCCATCAGTAACCTGGCCACTGCGTTCTGCACCAGCTGCAGCTGGCAGAGAGTCCCTCCACTGACCTTGAAGTAGAGGGCATGTGATAGATGCAGTACATATTAAAGGGTAATTTTTTATTTTATTTAGTTAGTTATTTACAAGTGGCCTACAGAGCTAAGCATCTCATTTCCAGAGGTGTCCTGTGTTCCATGTGACATAATAAGTAATACAACAATCAGAGGCGGTTTTAGGCACAAGCGAACCAAGCGGCCACTTGGGGCGCCAGCACAGAAGGGGCGCACTGAAGTAGAACATATAAGCAGAAATCATCTTGAAATGCAAAAAAGTGTCAATCTAAAAACCATAATTCTCACCCCAAGTATTCTTCTATATTCCTAACTCTCTGCAGTCAGCCTCCTAAAGAGAACTGCCCAGAGACAGAATGTTATGCAAATGATAGAACCTATCATTGGCTCGTGCCACTGATTCAAACTGCTGCCCTTATCAGCTGCAACGTTCCACCAACATATCAGATTTCTTTCTCTGCCTGACAAGTCAGGATGCCTCGAAGACTTCCCTCTCAGTCATTCCTTGTGTGGTTCTTCACTGAAAATAAGTATTTTAATTATTCCTACTGCTGCCCTAATTTCTGTTTAAATTCCTACTGTTAGTTTAGTGTTTTTGGTTTAATTTTCTCAGTTCCTCATGGTTCGGTATAACTGTTGGGGAACCAAGCCTTAGATCCCTTTCCAGAGCTTTTAATTCTTTATCTCCGATTCAGTTTAGTTATTTTTAGTATTTTATTTAAAATAAATTCTTGCTTTTGTTAGCTGCCAAGCCGGTTCAGTGAACCGCTAACCCGGTTCAAGTTGTTTGGTTCTCAATTCAGTATTGGAACCTTCACCAGTTCCTGAACTGACCACAACCGGAAAAAAAGAAAGAGTTTATTTGTGGTTCTGTTTTTCTTAATCAGTTTGATGATGGCAGAAAAACCTAAGAAAAAGACTGGACCCCCAGGGTTTGAAAACTGCCTTAAGTGTGGGGATGTTGCCTGGCCCAGTGGCACTGAGGGCTGAGGCACTGGATGCCACACCTTGCGCCACGTTTGTGACCCACATTTAGGAGTGAGTGTGGGCCACCAGGGGTTGGCAGGGAGGAGATGGATTGAGCATCCGACGGACTGCTCTCCAATTCCGTGGAGGAGGGTGATCTGCAGTTGGTGCACATTTGACCCCCGGTGAAGACTGGGGCTTGATGCTACGCTGCCATAAGTAAGGGGAACAAGAGCTCAGCAGACACTCGGTAGGGACACCTGTGGGTGTGTGCATGTGCCCGCTGCTGGTGTCACTGCATGGTGAATGCCCACAAGGGAGAAAATATGGAGGAAAAAGACCCTGGTGGCTGGTTGTGGTGGCTTGATGGCTGTCCCCTGGTGCTTCGTCTCTGGAGGTAACACTCTGAACTGAATCCTGCTCGGCAGGTGAGTAGGAGGCTCCCCACAGCCCCGCCATGGGGAGTAAGCCGTGGGAGTTGCAGGGCCGAGGACTTGAAGGAGTGAAGTATGGGGATGGCAGCTAGACAAGGAGACAATCAGGACGGGGGAAGAAAGATAAAAGAAAAAAAAAAAGTGTGGGGATGTTTTTGCCAAGGCAGAGAAGCATGGCTTATGCGTGGTCTGCCTTGGAAATGGAATGGTTTTCTGCAGATTGCGATATCTGCTAATCATTTCCACAAAAGGCAATTGACAAGAGGCTGGAAAGGCTCCAAAGAAAACTTGAGAAGGGTGCTACGGGTTCTGACCAACCCACACCCTCTAAACATTACGGGTGAAAACTCACTATCCAAACTGAGCACCCCTGACAAGGGTGAAGCAGCTTCCAGTAAAAGGGTGGGTGAACTGACTGGCTCCACAGTTCCTACCAAAAAGACAAAGAAAACAAAGCATGTTGAACCCCTGACTGAGAAACCAAGGGGGTTTCATCTATGCCTCACAGTCTGCCATCCTTAGAAGAGATTGCCAAGGCCATGAAGGCCATACAGGCTTTGCAGGGTTTTATACCTGCTCCAACTCCTCCAGCACTGGTTCAAGTCCCGGTTGGATCCTCTTCTGTCCCAACTCCATCCCAGGAGAAGATGGAGTTTGAGCAGTATGATTTGCCTGAAATAGATGAGGGTGCGTCTATTGAGGCTGAGATCTCACCTGAACAGGAATTTGGGTATCCTCCTGCAGCAGAGGATTTTTCCTCTCATTTTCCCTTCATAAGGAAAATAGTGGAAGCCCTTGATTTGGCTACCACAGAGGTTACAGAGGATGAGGATGAGGCCAAATACGTGAAAATGATGGGGTTAACACCCACAAAGAAGATATTACTCCCTATCAACAAGATTTTCAAAAAAGACTTGTTGAAGGGTTTGCAAACTCAAATTCTGTTCTCCCTCCCCGCCCCGGACTAGAAGGCATACAAAACGTACTAGCTGGACAGACAGGGGCTGAGTTCCTCTTCTCTCACCCTGACCATCGGGATAGTCCAGCAAGCAGCCTGTGAGAAGGCAAGGTGCCATTGGCATCACACCCACCTGAGAAAGATTCATGCAAAATAGATAGTATGGCCAAGAAGGGCTACCTGGCAGCCTCACTGGGAGTCAGACAGGCTAATTACCAGGCTTATTCTGCACAGTTTCAAAAGTCACTGTGGCAGTCAGGATTGCCCATGGTAGATAAGGCTCCTTCGGGCCTCTCAGATGATTTGGCTGAGATAGCCAGGTTTAGACTGGAAGCAGCAAAGTACCAATTTCAGATGGCAGCAGATGGCAGTGATACTGCTTCCAGATGGATGGTCCTTACCATAGCTCTTAGAAGGTTGGCCTGGCTTAGGGCCACTAATCTTACACAGGATACCCAAACCAAGGCTGTAGAAGTTCCTGTGGAGGATCATTCAAAATTTGGCCAACAGACTGAGGCTTATATGAAGAAGGTAGATGAGTACAAGGCCACCTATAAGAGCAACTCGACAAAGGAGAGACCCTTCTTCTCCTACAGGCCATACAGAAGGGGATGCAGAGGTAGAGCAGCCTACACCAGACCTTTTTAATCAGGACCAGGCTGTCTCTCAATACCAGCAATACCCACAGCAGACAGGGTAGTTCAGAGGCAGGGGTAGAAGGGGCTCCAGGAGGGGATCCCAGACTACCCAGGCCCAGCCCCAAGCAAAACAGAATCCCTGACTCAGTGTTCAAGGCCGCCTTCCCCAGTCCCATCCCAGTAAGGGTCAGGCTGGCTCACTATTTCCAGGCTCAGGAGTCCATTACTACAGACAAGTGGGTCCTGGAAGTGGTGAGTCAGGGTCTGCCCCAGGTTTCAAGTACTTCCCTCTCTTGAGAACAAGAGTGTTCAAAACCAGCTTCCCTCTTGGATAAGAAATTCTTGGAGAAGGAGGTTCAAAGCCTCCTCCTGTTAAAAGCAGTAGAACGTGTTCCACTTCAGCAGAAGGGAAGGAGGTTTCTACTCAAGATACTTCCTCACCAAAAAGAAAAATGGGGAATGGCAACCTATTCTAGACCTCAGTCTACTGAACAAGTACTCAGTAAAGCCAAAATTCAAGATGGTCACATTGGCAGTTATTCTGCCAGTCATTCAGAAGGGAGATTGGCTATCATCTCTGGATCTAAAAGATGCCTATTTCCACATTCCCATTAGAGAATCTCACAGAAAATATCTCAGATTCAGACTTCCATCAGGACATTACCAGTGTTCAGCCCTACTCTCCAGTCTCTCCTCAGCCTCAAGGGTATTTACAAAGCATCTGGCAGTGGTGGTGGCACACCTAAGAAGATTAGGTGTATCAGTCTTCCCCTATCTCAACAATTGGCTGGTGGTGGGAAGCTCACCCTAGCAGGTGCAAGATCACCTGCAGGTAACACTAAACCTGTTACACTCACTAGAGTTCCTGGTAAATCAGGAGAAATCTATTCTCACTCCAGTACAGGTTCTGCACTTCATAGGAGCAGAACTAACCTTAGAGAGAAGAGCCTTCCTCCATCAGGACAGAGTGCACAGCATCTGGCAAATAGTGACTTCTTTCAGGCTTAATGAGCTAAAGCCTGCAAGACAATTTCTGCAGCTTCTGGGACACATGGCTGCAACAACTGGCACAGTTTTGGGTGCCAGGTTCCAAATAAGAGACATACAGTTTCACCTAGGGGCACATTTGTGCCAAAGGAAAGACACTCTTTCAAAGCCAATTCCAGTAACAAGAACATTGCTATAAGTCCTTTCGTGGTGGAAGGAAGTAGACAACCTCAGGGAGAGGGTATTCTTTCAACGGGAAACCCTATCAGTCATTTTTACAACTGACACCTCCCTGTTAGGGTGGGGTGCCCACTTAGGGGAACACACCACTCATGGAACCTGGTCTAGCACAGAGTCACTCTAGCATATAAATCTGTTGGAGCTGAGGGCAGTGTTTCTGGCACTGAAGGCATGTGCACCACTACTACAAGGAAAAGTGGTGCAGGTCAGGACAGACAACACCACAACAATGTACCACATAAACATGCAAGGGGGGACAAGGTCAGGCCCCTGTACATGAAAGCAATGAAGATCTGGAGTTTGGCTTACTCACTGAAGGCCTCCCTACAGGCTATTCATGTACCAGGGAAAGACAATACCCTAGAAGATGCCCTGAGCAGAATCAATCAGGCCCACCATGAGTGGTCCATCAACAAGCAGATACTGGAGGCAGTATTCAGAAGGTAGGACACACCAGAGATAGATCTCTTTATAACCCTCAAATCATCATCTTCCCCCTTTCTGCTGCAGACCACCAGCCAAGGGTATAATCCCGCTGGATGCTTTGACAATGGACTGGTCAGGAAGAAGCCTATATGCTTTTCCTTTTCCTCTCATTTTCAGAGTTCTGATCAAACTCAGGTCACAACCTGCATCAATGATCTTGATAGCACCAGACTGGGCCAGACAGCCATGGTACCCTCTATGATTCTCCATGTCTGTAGCTAAACCAATACATCTACCCAGGAGGCACAACCTGCTGATCTCCCATCAGGGCAGGATCCTGTACCCGAACCTCAGATCTCTCCAAGTCAAAGCATGACTTTTGAGGACTTAGAGTTTGCACACTCTAATTCTGAAGGGCTACAGGAAGCCTTCTACTAAGAAGACATGTGCTTAAAAATGGAAAAGGTTCTCTGTTTGGTGTGCTTCCAAGGGTACCTCCCCCTCTCATGTGGGGATACCAGATGTACTGGATTATCTTACCTACTTTAACTCCCAGGGTCTGCAACACACATCCCTGAAAGTGCATTTAGCCTCAATATCTGTTTACATTTCTGCTGGGAGGAGCACCTCCATGGCATCCAGTCCCATTTTCAAAAGGTTCTTTAAAGGTCTGTGCCATTTGCACCCACCTATTAGGGAACTAGACCAGCATGGGACCTGAAAATATGCATTACCCAGCTCATGAGACCCCCATTTGAGCCCATGGCTTTAGCACACCTAAAGTATGTTACATGGAAAACTCTTTTTCTGGTTGCTATCACCTCAGCTAGAAGAATTAGTGAGCTTCTGGCCTTGTATATCTAGAAGGATTATCTTTCCTTCCACAGAGACAAGGTAGTATTATGAACAAATAGAAAATTCTTCCCCATGGTGGTCTCTAACTTTCATTTGAACCAGTCCATTACCGTGCCAGTCTTCTTCACTGAACATACTAGTTCAGGTGAGCGCAGACTCCGTAGTCTGGATGTCAAGAGGGCATTAAGTTACTACATGACCCACACCAGAGATCATGGGCAAGACAAACGGTTGTTCCTGACTTATGGTGATGTGGGTAAAGGTAACCCAGCTTCAAAGGGGTCCACTTCTTGCTGGATAGTCCAGTTCATTCAGTTTTGCTACTCTGTGTTGGGCAAGGAGCCAGCAGGCTGAGAGCTCATTCCACATAAGGCCAGCTGCTACCATAGCAGCAGCCAGAGATGTTCCATTAGTGGAGATCTGTAAAGCAGCTACCTGGAGGACAGTACACACCTTTACTAACCACTATAGTCTGAACACTCAGTCCAGAAGTGATGCCAGGTTTGGCACAGCAGTCCTGCAAAACCTCTTTCCAAAAAAGTAGGTTCTGTGCCCACCTCCAAAGGTACTGCTTTGAAGTCTGCAGAGAGCTGGGAATATAGAAGAATACCTGGGGTGAGAAGAAGAAATTACTTACTATAGTAATCTTGTTTCTTCCAGGGTATTCTTCTATATTCATAACTCTCCCACCCTGCCTCCCCTTCCAGAACCAAAGCCTCTGCACTCCTAACTAAGCTTTTAAATATGGAGTCCCAAACACTGGCACACATTGTTTAAACCCTAATGGGTGGAGGTTTTCCTTCCCTTCTTTTTCCAGGTGTTTCTGGCATTCAGGGGGCTGGATTCATGTTAATATTTATAGTTTCTACTAGACAGTATAGTTTTGTTGTAGATAGATAGATAGGTATAGTTATAGTTAAAATTGCCTTGCAGGCTCCTTAGATATCTGATACGTTGGTGGAATGTTGCAGCTGATAAGAGCAGAAGTTTGAATAAGTGGCATGAGCCAATGATAGGTTCTATCATTTGCATAACGCTCTATCTCTGGGCAGTTCTAGTTAGGAGGCTGACTGCAGAGAGTTAGGAATACAGAAGAATACCGTGGAAGAAACAAGATTACTATGGTAAGTAATTTTTTCTTGTTGTCATCACCCTTGTATTCACAGAATTCTTATCACTTTTTGGATGTAGATTGGGGAAGAAGGGAGGATAGGGGGGTGATGTGAAGCAGTGTAGGGGGCACAAGTATTTCTGCTTGGGGCGCCATTAGGTCTTACACTGGTTCTGACAACAATGCAAGTATGGTACAGTATACAAAGAAGCACAATAACGTGTACCCAGCAGATAAACAGCAGTGCAGTGCAGGCCATCATAAGGTACTCATGCTATACAGCCATCAAAAAGCCTATGAAATGAAGTACTGTACTGAAGCTACCATAAGGCTAATGACAGTATAAGTGGACCTGCACCCCCACAGGGCATTGCAATAAGATAGATTAAAATAAACCTAAAGTGAATATATACAGTTACATGCCTCACTTCTACAAGAGTGTTTTCAGTGGACAGGAGTTCAATCCAAGCAATCACCCACCATACAAACAATAGGCCAAGCAAGAAATGAGCTGGATGATATGCAATAGAATATTGCAGACTTGGCCCCACAATGTTTGGATCTTCAGACATGCTCAAAGCATTTGGTCAAAGACTCATTTTCTTATCTGTCATCTTTGACACATATAAGCAATAACTCTTTGCTCTGTAACTCAGCATTCTACTTTTATTCTTAGTCTTGCTGTGCATGGGTGTAACACAGTTTCCAAAGAGGGCTGGGGCTTTGGAAAGCCATCCATGCAAGATGGAAGTTAGACCAGATCTGAGTCAGTTGAATGCATGAACTTGGGTTTGTGTTTAACCTATTCCTATTACGGGCAAGGGCAGAGTAAGCTAGTGGTTAAAGAGTAGAGCTGTGAACCTGGAGACACAGGTTTGAATACCATCACTGACATTTATTGTGTGACTTTGAACAAGGCATTTAACATCCCTGTGCATAATCTCCTCTCTCTCTCACCTTCCTAAGTCTTCCATTACTGCCTATTTCACTTAGCCTCCCTGCACTTGCTTAATGGCTAATCTAACTGCTTATGCCTTGCAAGGCACTTTGTAATACAGTGTTAATGAAAGGCACTATCTAAAACCAAGTTCATTCCTTCTTAAAGGAGATAGGAAATGATGTTTACATAGTTAACTGCGCTTCCATATTTTTTCAATGCCAGTTATGTGTTCTGATACACTTTGATGATTTTTTAATAAATAAATAATCTAGCTTTGGGGTGCCCTCAGATCTACATTGAGTTCCACTCTCCTCGCCGGCTACTGCTCTTGATTTTCATATTTCTAAGACATTCTGTGACACCAGAAACTCCCTTTCCATGCTATTCATCGGAATGGCCTGAAATGGGTGTTTCTGATGTCATAGCATGTTCAGGCATTATGAAAATAGAGAACAGCAACTGCTGAACACAGAGGGATTCAAGGTAGTTACAAAGGTAACAACATTAGATTATAAATTTAACAAAAAAGGTCAAAAACATCAGAATAGTGGGTAGCCAATAAAAGAACAACTACAGGACATCTAGAGGTCTAAAAACTGTTTCCTATCACCTTTAATGAAAATATTATAATGAGCAGAAATAGTGGCAAACTCTAACAGGAGCTCTACATTGTGACCTAATGGGCAGAAGCAAGATGGCAGCCAGGCTGGACTTGCCTCATCAGGTAGCATAAATGGGCAGACTGGATGGGCCTGGCAGCCCTTATCTGTCGACAGTTTGTATCTATGTATGGGCTCTGAAGGGAGCCTCATTTCTCCTAGTTTTTGCTTACCTCCCATTTTAATTTCCTGAGGAGAATCCAAACTCTGTGACTCTTTGCTGCTGTCCAGAGTGTGTTAGTATAAGTTCGATACATATTTTAGTTAGAAGCAAGTAGTAGGACATTAGTGGCAGGTAGGGCTAGGCAGTGGATTTAGTGTGTTTTGGTTTTTAGTGAGGACTCCTGCTGAAGTGTTGTAGAGAAACTGTGAGGAGTGTGGATTTGAGGAAACAATTCAACGAAAGCACCTGCATCCTTGCCACTTACATCATCTCTCATCCAGCAGAGTCTGCTGTTGGAGTTTGGAGGGGAGCTGTTGGAACAGCAAAGTTGTGAGCATCGAGGGAAGAGTTCTCTAAATGGTGGAGAGACTGTCATTGCCATGACAGCTTTGGCTGTAAGCTACGGTTGAGGTGCACAGTTCCAGCGTTTTTGAAATCTGCAGCTGGAGTGGCCGCTCCTCTGTTTGGTTTTCCGAGCTTCAGACATACCTCCTGGGGCTGGTATAAGGAGTGTTACCCTGTACTACACAAGATCTTTGCCATCTGTCAATCTTGTGCTACATCATTGAGTGATGTCAGCATCTCAAGGACACTACTTTGAAGACCCAAGGGTAAGTACGTCTCCTGTTTTTGAACATTTGCTGAAATTTCAACCCCAGTACTAGAGAGACCAGCACAGAGAAATTTGAATTTAATATCTGGCTCCTGAAATACTCACTGTCTAAACCTCCCACTTTCAACAGACTGACACTGGGTTCCATTTTAAGAGATAGCCTTGGTGAGAGCACCCTTTTCTCTGAGTCATCTTGCCTCAGCATAAGTGAGAGCTTCGCTGGGGGACCAGTTGACTATTGCAAATCCGTTGGAACTGTTGAGGTTTTTTCTTCAGTCAGTTTTCAGTGACATGCTTGCAGTCATCCTTGGACATTGTTCCATATAGGAGCTGACTTTCTCTCTGAATTAACTCTCACAGCACTTCTGCACGTTGAATTCTCCTGTAAATGTTTTATGTTATACCTCATAGTTTATTATTGTAAATATTCTATGTTGGGGGGTTTGGGAGGGTTGGGTTATACAGAGGGGTTGTTTATTTTATTTAAGTTAAGGGGGATTTTGTTACATAGTCTATTTTATGTAAATTGGGTTTTTATGTAAATTTTATTTTGTTTATTCTGGAATGGGGGTTAGTTATAATTGTATTTGACTTGTCTAGTGGGGGTATTTATTGTGGATTTTAGTGTGGGGTGGGGTTACCTTTGCAGCAGTCTAGGATGTGCCTTAATTTTAGGACCCCATGGATTACCTGTCCGGTTCCACTGTTGCTTAACCTCTGCCCTTTCATTGACCTCCCTTTGCCATCTACAGCGATGAGGAATTGTAGGGAGATCGGGATTACAAGAGGGCAAGATGGCAATCAGTGGCATGCTGGAGGTACAGCAGGAGCCAGTTGCATTAGGGTGGTCAGGACCAGGAGGTGCCCTAGGTTAAAGCGGAGCCTGAAAGGAGGCCAGGCATGTTTTGTCCCTATACCTATGGTTCCCACTGAACCAAGTGGGCAAGTAGCCATTGGGTCAGCAATATCCACAAGTCCCCTTTGGGCAGTGATATGCAATGCCAGATCAATGAGGAACAAGACTGCAATTACTTGGGACTTGATTTCCTTGATCGATCTGGCTTGCATTACGGAGACCTGGATAGGGGATGACATGGGTCCAGTATTGGAAGCATCTGACCCAGCCGGGTTTCCATAATGCACTGCCCAAGGAGGGACTGCAGGGATGGGGGTGTGGACATCTGTTTTACATCTGACCTAAACTTCTCCATGCATCCATTGGGTCCTACTTCGTTTGAATGCATGGCCATGTGTGGGGGTCAAGGTGCAGGCTGCAGAATCCTCCTCGTATACTGGCCTCTGGGGTGCGAGGGGGGAGTTTCTGCAGGAAGTTGCAGACTTCATCACCAAGAAGCTGTTGGAGTCACTCAGATGGCTGGTTCTAGGTGGCTTCAATGCCTGGATCAACAATGAACATTCGCAGTTCAGTTATGACTTCCTCCAGCTGATGTCTTTGCTGAGCCTTGCCCAAGCTGTTGCTTCTGCGACCCACAGCCACGGTCGTGCCTTGGACATAGTATTCTCACTGCTGAGGCTTGATGTTTTGTACCTTAGGATTGATTCAGTCATTTGGTCAGATCATTGCACAGTGAAGTTTTCATTCAGGGGCCCCCCGTTAGTTCCTCCCCTGTGGAGATGGTCCGCTACTACCCATTGAAGAGGTTGTTCTCAGAGGGACTGATGGCAGTGATGGAGCTATCTGGTGTGAGTGTTGCATATGTGGCAGGACAGGGTGAGGTGGTTGCAGCCTATAATGAGGCTGTTTCCATTGCACTCAACTCTGTCGCACCAATCAATGTACGATGCAGGTCTTCTCGTTTGAGTCCCCTGTGGTTTGATGGGGCACTCAAGGAGATGAAGACCACAGGTCAGAGATTGAAGCATTGTTGGCAGAGGACTTGGTATAAGGGGGATAGACTGGCTTTGTTACTTCACTACGGTGAATATCAAAGGGCACTCAACCATAAGAAGGCAGTGTTCCTGTCCAGGGAGATTGCTGCAGGGAGAAACAGACCAACTCTGCTTTTTCAAACTGTGGACAGGCTTCTCCATCCTGCCTGTCTACATCTGAAAAAAGCATCTTCAATCACTCAATGTGAGGAGTTTGCTCTGTTCTTCTCTGACAGGGTGTCCTCCATCAGGGCTGAGATCTCCACAACAGGGCACTTGTGGTGCAGAGGTGGCAAGTCGAGGTGTGTCCAGAAGCACTCCTATTGTTTGGAACGAGTTTAGGTCATTTGTGTGGCTGAGGTCTGCGAGGTGATCTTGAAGTTGTGAGCCACATATTGTGATCTGGACCCAGGCCCAACTCATCTCTTAATGAGATGTGTTGAGTCCGTTGGGCCAGTGTTTTCCAAAATTGTCTGGTGTTCACTTTTGAAGGGTCACTTTCATGATGCCTTGAAAGGGGCATTGTTGAGACCCCTCCTAAAGAAACCATTTCTTGACCTTGACATTTTGGAGAATTATTGACCTATCTCTAACCTCCCATTTTTAGGGAAAGTTATTGAGAAAGTGGTGGCTCTGCAGCTCGAGGCACACCTCGCAGCCTATGAAATCTATGAGCCCTTTGAGTCAGGATTTAGGCCAAAGCATAGCACTGAAATGGCATTAGTCAGAGTGCAAAGTGATCTCTTCAGGGCGATGGATAGAGGAGAGCAATCAATTCTCATTCTCCTCAGTCTCTCCTCCGCATTTGACACTGTGGACCATGGAGTGCTGCTAGGCCACCTAAGGAAGCTCTGTAGACTCACTGGTACTGTCATCAACTGGTTTGAATCCTTTCTCACAGGCAGGATGAAACGGGTTGTGACGGGAAATTTCTCATCCTGCCCAAAGCCCCTGCCCTGTGAAGTTCCCCAGGGTTTGATCCTGTTGCCTGCTTTCTTTGCAGTGTATATGCTTCCCCTGGGTGAGATCATTAGATGGTACAGCTTGGGTTTCCACTGTTATAGAGATGGCACCCAGCTGTACATATCATTTGCAGCTGAGACAGATGGCACTGTGGAGGTGCTAAATAAATGCCTGACTGAAATCCAGGACAGGATGGCCTCTAGCTAAGATAAGGCAGAAGTGCTCTTGATTAAGCCTGGCCTTCAGTGGATTGGACGCTGCTGGAGAGGAACAGGAATATTTCTTGGAACCACTCCCTTAGTGGCGTCCACCAAGGTGAAAAATCTGGGTGTCATCCTTGATGACAGATTGACACTTGAGGCAAAGGTGTCATCCATTGTCAAAAGTGGTTTCTACCACCTGAGGAATGTCTCCCAGATCAAAGCATTGATTCCACCTGAAAACCTGCTCTCACTGGTGCATGCTTTTGTGACATCCTTGCTTGACTACTGCAATGCTCTGTATCTTGGGGTTACTAGAGGGGTTCTCTGGCACCTGCAGCTGGTGCAGAACACAGCAGCCAGGTTACTGACAGGCCTTCCCAGGTCCTGTCATGTGACCCTAGTTTTGTGCAAACTGCACTGGCTGCTGGTTGGGTGGAGAATCATCTTCAAGGTGGGCTTGCTCACCTACAAGGAGCCATGGATCGGGCCTAATTGCCTAAATGACCTTTATAAGGTTTTCTACCTTTATAAGGTAGAAAAAGAAATGGGCAGACTGGATGGGCCTTGCGGTCCTTATCTGCCATCAACTTCTATGTTTCTATGACCTCCTGACTCCAACTTGTCTTGTGCGCTCGCTTCGCTGCTCCACCGAGGGCTTCCTAGCAGTTCCCCAGGATCACCTTAAATCCTCTGAAGATTGTGCATTTGAGATGGTGGGCCTGGTACTGTGGAACTTACTACTAAGGTCCTTGAGGGAGGCCCCATCAGTGGAGGCTTTTAAGCGGAGCTTAAAGGCGCATCTTTTTAGGAAAGTCTATCCACATTACTGATAGCTGCTAAACTGCTACAGTATTTGTATTCAATAATTAATTCTTTTTAAATTTTATTTTATATTGCTTGTAATTTATTATTTGTTTTATTTTTATGTTCATTTATCAATGTATGCTTGCCTTACTTGTACAGCACCCAGAGTCTCCAGAATGGGGAGCTCTAACAATAAAATTTTACTTACTTTACTAGAAATGACTATTATACTGAATTAAATTGGGGAACACACATCTAGGTATACAAATCAGAAAGGCTGTCTCCATGAGTAAACCCATAGTTGAATATGGCAATACCGGGATAATCATTGGGCCAACAATTTCTATACATCTGCATGGAGAAAAGGTCATGCATACATCTGGAAATACAGTATAACAGGGAAGAAACAAGCATTTGTCAATGCTGAGAGTTTGCTGTTGGTATTCTCCTGTACATGCAGCCCATATGTTTCTGTGTATATTCCTTTGTCTTGCATTATAAGGGTGGGCGTTATGGTTGGAAAACCTAACGCCCCGGGCGTTTGTTGGTATTTTTGCTCCACATTTTTGACATAGGCTTTTTGGGACATGTCCTCATGAACAGTGCCAGTATCATTTTGTTATTCAAACCCAAAAGATGATTTCACACAGCGAGTGTGCCAGTCCGTGCCACAGGTGCGAAAACACATTTCAGGCAGGATGTGAAAAATGACAGCTGTACTGTTCATGAGGAGGTGTGAAGAAATGGCAATGCTGAAAATCTGGAGTGAAAACATGAAAAAGTGGTGAAGTTATAAGTGTGCATAGAAACTGCACAATGCATGTTCGTAATGCAGTCATTTTTTGGAATATTTTCACCAATTTTGCAACAAGGGCTTTTTGGGACCCCACCTCATGAACAGTGGCACTGTTGTTTCATTAGTGGTCCCAAAGGTGACTCCACACAGTGACCACGAAATCACCTTTTGGGACAGAGAAACAAAATGACAGTGACTGTGTTCATGAGGTGGGGTCCCAGGAACCCCATGTTGAAAATTTGGGACCAAAACTCCCAAAAATGGCTGAGATATCAACCTAAATTGAAAACCCCCCATTCACTGCCATTATAGGACTTACCGTCATTTCTTCAGTTTGTGGTCGGCTTTTGAAGAGTGCAAATGTGTTCCCGGTCCACTGAATATCACTGCTCCCAACCTCCAGAGCTAAGTATGTGGGGGGAAAGGAAGTCAAAAGGAGGAGGAGGTGCAGGTTGGGGAGGGAGGGCCGCAGCAACAACAAGGGACCATTTTTTCTTTTCAGGTTTTAGAAAACTATGGATGTTGGCACACTGGGGTGGGCCTCCAGTGCCAGAACTACTGGGGCTTCAATGCCAACCTGGGGATTAAGCACCCCAAGGTCAGAGGTTTTGTGGGGGATGCATCCAACACCCAAGTGGGCATCTTGGTGTCGTAAAACAGGATTTGATGCCGACCCAGTGATTGGGCACCCGAGGTCAGAGGTTATGTGTGTGGGGGGGGACGCATCCGACACCAGGAGTGGGCATCTCAGTGTCAGGGAAAAATAGAACAACAGCATGGAGGAGGCAGGCAGGAAAGTGCCTCCTTCCAGCCAGTGTGGAGACATCAGGTCACAATCAGCTGTTTGCTTTGTGGTGACCTACAGAAGAAAGTAAAAAGCCAGCTCCTTATTGGCATGGCTTTTCCTTTTCAAGTGCAGACCACTGCAGGCAAAACAGCATCAGGACCAGCCTGACTGAGGATTGGTGTGATACTGTCAAGCCCCATACAGAGCACTCTGCACTGGACAGACAGTGTCACACCCCTCAAAGCCTACTCTCCCAAGGAGTTTGACGTGCATGCGGAACTCAAAATGACTCACCTAAGTAATTTTGTTTCTTCCAAGGAGTTCTTCAATATGCTTAACTCTTACAGTCAGCTTCCAGTGTTGAACTGCCCAGAAAAATGGAACTTATGCAAATGATGAAACACTCATTGGCTCATTACCACCATTCAGACTGCTGCCCTCACCAACTGCTGCGCTCTACAATACTCAGATTTAATTCTCCGCCTGCCTAGTCAAGGCGCCTCGGAGATCTCTCCTCAGAAGTCACTGAAATTTGTTGTTTTCATGAAAAACAAGTAAACTCTTAATTTTTATTTCGTCTGCTGCTTTTACCGTCTTTTATATAGTTTAGCGCTAGTTTAGTTTTTTATTTTACTTCAGTTTTGCAGTTCCTTATTGGGTGTGAGAAACCGTTGAGGAACTGGCATTTATCTTAGTTTGTTTAACTTCATTTTTTATATTTAACTAGATTATTTGACCTGGATCCGTACCATTACTTTCTTTGGGTTTCCATTTAAATTGAGTTTTTTTTCCTGTTTGGGAACCGACCGCTCTTTACCATCAGTGGTTTACAGAATTGGTGTTTGTGTATTTTATTACAAAAACTGTGTTTTAGGATCCTAGTTAAAACTCATTTTTGTGGGTTGTTTAAATATGTCAGAGAGGAAAAAGAAGAAAACAGGCCCCACTGGTTTTAAAAACTGTATGGAGTGTGGGGAGGTATTCGCTAAGGCTGACAAACATGATTTGTGTTTGTTCTGCTTAGGTGAATCTGACTTCACCTTGTATTGTGACATTTGTAAAACTTGTCCACCTAAAACAGTTGAAAAAAGACTGGAAAGATTTAAGAAGAAGATGGTTTCTTCTACGGTTCTGGGGGATCAGAGTTATGACCAACCAAGTCCTCCATCTTCTGCTGAGAAAGATAAACCTAAGGAAACCAGACCGACTACTCTACATAAAGGAGAACCATCTAAAACAAAATGAACCAGGGA
This sequence comes from Neoceratodus forsteri, assembly GCA_016271365.2. Taxonomy (NCBI): domain Eukaryota; kingdom Metazoa; phylum Chordata; order Ceratodontiformes; family Ceratodontidae; genus Neoceratodus; species Neoceratodus forsteri. The sequence continues at coordinate 156,273,598 of CM028137.1, forward strand.
TCCGGCTGGTGAACCGGCCCGGGCAAAAAAGAAACAGAAACATACAGAACCTCCAGGTGGAAAAGCAAAGGAGACTTCTGTACCTAAATCAGCTATGCTTACAGCTGAGGTGGTTGCAGAACCCTTACAAGTCCTCCATGCTTTGCAAACCATAGCAGATAAGGACTTTTACCAGTTCCAGTTCAACCGGTATCAGTCAGTCCAGCCATTCTGCCTGCGGTTCCACAAGCGACACACACATTGGTTCCAGGTCCGGTTCCTTCTATCCAGGAACTGGTCTATGAGGAATATGATGATGATGATGATGAGGACGAGGATGAAGGGGAACCCACTGAGTCAGAGGTGTCCCCTGACCAAGAATTTGACTCCCCTCCCAGACTGCCTGAGGATTTTTCCTCCCACTATACCTTTGTTAAGCAAATGGTAGAGGCACTGGATCTGACTACCAATGAAATGGTAGAAGATGAGGAGGCAGAATTATTAGATATGATATGATGGTCCTGGCACCCGCTAAAAGGCTGTTGTTGCCAATCAATAAGTCTCTAAAAACAAGGTATTAAAAGTTTTAGCCACTTAATTCAGTTCCCCCATAGACAACAAGGCTGACGAAAAGTATCAGTTTGATAGGTCAGGGGCTGAGTTTTTATTCTCTCACCCTGACCATGAGGAGGTGGTACAAGCTGCAGCCTGCAACAGGGCAAAAATGCCCCTGGAATTTCACCATCCTGAGAAGGACTCTCAAAAGATAGATAGCATGGCTAACAAGGGCTATTTGGCGGCCTCTTTGGCCATCAGATAGGCCAACTACATGGCCTACGCGGACCAGTGCCAACAAATCTTAGGGCAATCAGTAATGGTCCATGCTAGACAAGGCCCCAGCAGATCTGGCAGCTGACCTAACTGAAACAGCCAGGTGTGGCCTAGAAGCCACTAAGTATCTGTTCCACAAGCAGTAGATGTCAATGACACTGCTGTCAGGTGGATGGCACTTACTGTGGCCTTGAGGACATTTGCCTGGTTGAGAGCCACAAATCTATCCCAGGATGCACAGACAAAAGCCATGGATTTCCCTTGTGAGAGCAACTCACTATTTGGGGATAAAACAGAGGCTTACGTGAAGGAAGGTGGATGAATACAAGACCACCTATAAAAGTTATGCCGCTGAAGAGAAGCCATCAGCCTCCTACAGGCCATATGGAAGGGTAGGTAGAGGTAGGTCAGCATACGGCAGACCATTCTTTCAGGCCCAGGCCACCACAGTACCCTCAGCAAACAGGCTATTTTAGGGAAAGAGGCAGAAGGGGCTCAAGAAGGGGAAATCAAGCTCACCAGGCTCAACCCCAGCTGAAGCAGAATCCCTGACATGGTTGCTAGGGTAGCCTCTCCCACTCTAGTTGGGGGCCGGCTGGCTCATTACTTCCAGGCTTGGAAAAACATCACCACAGACAAGTGAGTCCTGGAAGTGGTGAGTCAGGGCCTGGCCCTCAGTTTCAAATCCTACCCCAGGTTAAGGTCTAGGGTTTTCAATCCAGCTTCCCTTTCAGAAAGGAAACTTCTGGAGGCAGAAGTGGCAAACTTTCTGCAATCCACAGCAACAGAACCGGCTCCCTTGCTACAAAATGGAAAAGGGTTCTACTCAAGGTACTTCCTGACCTTAAACAAAAATGGGGAGTGGTGACCCATTTTAGACCTGAGAGGTCTGAATAAGCATCTGGCAAAGCCAAAGTTCAGGATGGTCACACTGGCTATGATCCAGCCCACTCTTTGGAAAGGAGACTGGCTGGCATCACCAGATCTAAAGGGTACATACTTCCACATCCCCATAAGGGAGTCTCACAGAAAGTATCTAAGGTTTATACTACCTTTGGTTCACTACCAGTTTTCAGCTCTGTCATTCAGCCACACTTCAGCTCCCAGGGCATTCACAAAGTGATTGGCAGTGGTGGTAGCATACCTAAGACGGCAGGGCATTACAGTAGTCCCCTACCTGGATAACTGGCTAGTGGTGGGAAAGTCACCACAGCAGGTAAAGGATGCTCTAAAGTCCACCCAGGACCTTTTAAAATCCTTACGGTTTCTGGTCAACACCACAAATCTGTCCTATAGCTGGTTCAGGTGTTGAACTTCATAGGTGTAAAGCTGGTCACCCTAAATGGAACAGCCTTCCTTCCTCAGGAAAGGGTAGACAGCATCCTACAGATTGCTGGCACCTTCAGTCTCAATTCATTAAGACCAGCAAGACACTTTCTATAGCTAATCTGTCATATGGCTGCAGCCACAGGCACGGTCATAGGTTCCAGGTTTCAAATGAGGGACATTCAATTCCATCTAAAGGCACACTGGTGCCAGAGAAGGGATCCTCTTTCAAAACTGATACCAGTAACAAAAACACTACTGCAAGTCTTGCAGTAGTGGCAGGACAGGGACAACCTCAGGGAAGGAGCCCCAGTTCAGCAAGAGTCTCCCTCCATTGTACTCACAACAGATGCTTCCCTACTGTGTTGGGGTGCACACTTTATTTATTTTATTTATTTAAGAATCAGTTTACAACCTTTGAGCCAGAGGCTCGTTTCCAAAGGTACTTCATCACATAAAGACATACATTGTGTTTGGTTACATAGCAAAGATTTGCAAAACAATAAGCGCTCAACAGAGGCGCACGTCACATTGTGGACAGACAAATACAAATTGGGTACAGGGTACATGTAATTGATAACAGGTGTTCCACAAGTAGGTATCAAGTGAGCATTCTGGTAGGTAAACACTGAAACAGCTGGCACTGGCCAGGTTAAACATAGGCATGGTGTACAGGGAGTGGTGGAGGGGATGGTTAGTGAGAGCTGCCCGGGGGCATTGTCAAGAGAAGCAGAGGTGGAGGCTATGTTCAGAGACAGGAGCAGTTACGAAAGGAAGATGTGGTTCAAGTGTGGTTTTGAACTTGGAGATGGTGATGGCATTGGTGATGGTGGCAGGGAGAGAGTTAAACCAGGTTGGGGCTCTATAGCAGAAGGACCTCTGGCCACGGCTGGTTCTAGATCTGGGACCTTTAGAGTGGTCTTGTGGGAAGACCGTGTTGCAACAGTGGGAGGGCTCTGGTGGATGGATGCCATTACCCCAGGGGAGAGCCCGAGTAGGGCTTTTTTGGTGAGGAGACAGGTTTGGTATTGGAGCCGTTCATCCAGGGTAAGCAGGTTAGCATCGACATACAGCTGACAGGTGTGTGTGAGCCTGGGGGCACCAGTAATCAATCTGCATGCTTTATTCAGGGTTAGGTGAATTTTGTTGAGTGCAGTGGTGTCGGCAGCACCATATACTGGTAGACCATAGTCTACAAGGGACAGCATGGATGATGTAACAGCTAGCCAGAGAGCATTTGGGGGAAGGCAGGTTTTATGGTGGAATAGAATGCCAAGCCGTGTGTTGGTGGTGGATGTTAGGGCGTCGATGTGGTTGTGAAATGTGAGGGCTGAATCGAAGGTAACCCCAAGGTATTTGTAGGAGCAGACTTGTTCCAGTGGCTGGTTGGTACTCGGAAGGATATAGAGTGTGTGGTTGCTAGCTTTGTTTTGGGGGTGGGAAAAGAGCATAGTTTTGGTTTTCTTAAGATTGATGACGAGTCTGCGCTCCTTAAACCAAGCCTTGGCACTGTTGAAAGACTGCTGTAGGGAGTCCTGTAGGGAGATGGGATTGCGGTGGGTGGCAAAAAGGACAGCGTCGTCTGCATACAGCAGAATTTTGCCAGGGCATGCACTGGGCAGGGTGTTCAGATACAACAAAAAGAGAAGGGGGCCCAGGATGGAGCCTTGGGGGACCCCAGAGAGAATGGGATGGGTATCGGAGAGTGTGCTATTAATTTTGACACACTGAGATCGGGTGTCAAGACTGAATTTGGAGGAGCACACAGTGCATGGCACTTGGTAGGCCACAGAGTCACTCCAGCACATAAACCTACTGAAGCTCAGGGCACTACTTCTAGCCATGCAAGCTTTTACATCCCTAGTACTGGACTAAGTGGTGCAGGTCACAACAGACAATACCACCACTATGTACTACATCAACAAGCAGGGTGGAACAAGATCCAGCCCACTGTGCACAGAAGCAATGAAGGTGTGGAGTCTGGCCTACTCTTTACAGGTGTCCCTGGTAGCCATCCACCTGCCAGGAAAAAACAACACCTTAGCATATGAACTCAGCAGAATCAAACAGAACCACCATGAATGGTCCCTAAACCGACAGGTGCTAAAAGTGGTAATCAGGAGATGGGGCACTCCAGAAAATAAATCCCTTTGCCTCTCAGGACAACCATCAGTTACCCAAATTCTGCTGCAGGCCTCCAGCAAAGGGGAAGTTCCTCTGGATGCCTTAGTGCTGGACTGGTCAGGGAAGAAACTGTATGCTTTTCCCCCCTTCCCATTGCTACTCAGGGTCCTCATCAAGCTCCGGTCCCAGCTAGCTTCAATGATCCTGATAGCTCCAGACTGGGCAAGGCAACCATGGTACTCACTGCTGCTTTCCCTGTCAGTAGCCCCACCCATACACCTCCCTCAGAGGCACAATCTCCTAACCTCCTCACAGGGGATGATCCTGTATCTGAACCTCAGGTCACTCAGGCTCAAGGCCAGGCTCTTGAAGACCTAGAGTATGCTGGTTTACACCTCTCAAAGAGCATTCTTGATGTCCTAAGGGGGTCTAGGAAACCCTCAACCAAGAAAACCTATGCTTTCAAACGGAAGAGGTTCTCCATATGGTGTTCCGGTAATGACGTGGTGTCTACACAGGTGGGGTTGCCAGCCTTGTTGGACTACCTCACCCATCTACATTCTCTGGGCTAAAGTCCACCACTCTTAAGGTTCACTTGGCTTCACTCTCAGCTTATATTTCAGCTGGCAAAGGCATCCAACCCTATCTTTAAATAGTTTTTCAAGGGATTTGCTCATCTGCACCTCCTCCTTGTAGGGAACCGGTGCCAACATGGGATCTCAGTGTCTGCATTACCAAACTCATGGAACCTCCATTTGAACCTATGGCTACAGCACATCTGAAATATGTGACATGGAAAGCTGTCTTCCTGGTTGCTGTCACTTCTGCCAGGAAAATTAGTGAACTACAGGCCCTGTGTACAGAGCTGAATTACATCTCGTTTCACAGAGATAAGGTGGTTCTCAGGACTAATAGAAAGTTCCTACCAAAGGTAGTTTCTGACTTACACCTGAACCAATCATTCACTTTGCCAGTCTTCTTTACTAAACACTCTAGTTCAGAGGAGTGCGGGCTGCCTAGCCTAGATGTCAAAAGAGCTTTAAGCTACTATATTGACCATACAAAGGCCCACAGGCAGGACAGACAACAGCTGCTCCTGACTTATTGGGATGTGGAAAAAGGAAAACCAGCCTGTAAAAGGACTGTTTCACACTGGCTAGTGCAACGTATCCAGTACTGCTACAGTAAGGCAGGTAATGAGCCCTAACAGGTCTGAGGGACCATTCCACAAGGGGTACTGCTGATACAACTATAACAGCTAGAGTCATTCCCCTGCTGGAAATCAGTAAAGTAGCTACATGGAGATCAGTGCACACTTTTACAAAGCACTACTGCTTGAATACTCAATCCAGAAGTGATGCCAGGTTTGGCACAGCAGTGCTGCAGAGCCTCTTTCCTAAGTAGGTTCCGTACCCTCCTCCAAAGGTTCTGCTTCATAGTCTGCAAGAGTTAAGCATATTGAAGAATTCCTGGGGTTAAAAAAAAAATGACTTTAGTAATCTTGTTTTTCCAAGATATTCTTCAATATGCTTAACTCTACCTCCCTATGTCCTCTTCTGGATCCAGTGGCCTCCGAGTAACAGCTGGACTTCTGTATTAAAAAGGTGTTTATTTCCTAGTTGTGTTGTAAGTTCTGTTGTCTCTTCCCCTCTTTTGGTTCTGTCTGGCTGTTTAAGGGGCATGTTATGGGGGATTTTGTTATTTAAATGCATTTTAAAATGATTAGTGTAGCTTAGTTAAGGGGTCTTACCCCGCAGGCTCCAATGGATCTGAGCATTAGAGAATGCAGCAGTTAGTAAAGGCAACAGTTAGAATGGAGGCACAAGCCAATGAGTGTTCCATCATTTGCATAAGTTCCATTTCTCCAGTCAGTTTAACACTGGAGACTGACTGCAAGAGTTAAACATATTGAAGAATGCCTTGGAAGAAACAAGATTACTAAGGTGAGTATTTTTTTCTTCCCTGTTATACTGTAGTTCCAGATGTATGCATGACCTTTTCTCCATGCAGATGTATAGAAATGGTTGGCCCAATAATTATCCCAGTATTGCCATATTCAACTATGGGTTTACTTGTGGGGACAGCCTTTCTGATTTGTATACCTAGAGTGTGTTTCCCAATTTAATTCAGTATAATGAAATAATTTCTAGTAAATGTATGCATGACCTTTTTTCCATGCAGATGTATAGAAGTGGTTGGCCCAATAAGTATCCCAGTATTGTCATATTCAGCTATGGGTTTACTCATGGGGACATCCTTTCTGATTTATATACCTAGACCTCCAGTGTTGAACTGCCCAGAGAAATGGAACTTATGCAAATGATGGAACACTCATTGGCTAGTGCCACCATTCAGACTGGGAGCTGAAGTGACGCTGAATGGCAGAACTGAAAACTGGTAGTGACCCAAAGATAGTCTGAACCTTAAATACTTTCTGTGAGACCCCTTATGGGATGTGGAAGTATGCACCTTAGATCTAGTGGTGCCAGCCAGTCTCCTTTCTGAGGAGTGGCAGGATCATAGCCAGTGTAACCATCCTGAACTTTGGCTTTAACAGATGCTTGTTCAGAACTCTCAGGTCAAAATGGTTGCCCAGCCTGGTGGCCCTGAGGGCTGAGGCGCTGGATGGACACCTCACGCTACACCTGTGACCTGGGTTCAGGTTAAGCTCGGGCCACCAGGGGTCAGTGGGGGAGGACAGGATTGAGCATCCAGAGGACAGCTTTCCTGTTCTGGAAGGGAGGAATGGAGGGAGGGAGGTTCTGATCCCAAGCTATGGTGGCTCCTGGTGGTGACTGAGGGGCACAGCAGCCCATGGGTCCATCAGCAAGGGGATTGGCTGCAGTGGTGACCCTGTGGGCATGCCCAGGAGTGAGCATGCCCATGCTGGATGCATTGCAAGTCTGAGCCATCAGGGGAGGGAAGAATAAGAAAATACCCCGGGGCCTCAGTAGGTGAATGTGGGTCGAGTGACAGACCACCATGCCCAATGCCAGATCCTCCAGCCTGCCTTCAGAGCTCCCTGCACATCACCTGGTCTGCCTACTAGATTTTAGAAAGGTCACTGGAGGGGTTGGTGGTCCTGCCCTGGAGGGCTTAGATCCAGGGGTCAGTGGACCGGGACAAGAGGAGTGGAATCCTCTTCCTCTGGCAGGTAAGACTGGGGATTTCAGGTGGGCGGGATACGGTTGGGTCAGGTGCCCCACTGGAGAGAGTCCAAGGCTCCAGAGAAGGAGCATAAAGAAAGTTAACAAAAAATTAATAAATAAAATGGGTCGCCACTCCCCATTTTTCTTTAAGGTCAGGAAGTACCTTGAGTAGCACCCTTTTCCCTTTTGTAGCAAGGAAACTGATTCTATTGCTCTAGATTGCAGAAGATTAGCCACATCTGCCTCCAGAAGTTTCTTTTCTGAGGGCATTACAGTATTTTCCTACCTGGACAACTGACTAGGGGTGGGAAAGTCACCACTGTAGGTAAGGGATGCACTAAGAGTCCACCCAGGACCTTCTAGAATCCTTAGGGTTTAAAGTCTTTTCTGGCTCGTTTTCCTGCAGATTATATAGCTAGTGACACAGCGTCTCCAGTAATACTATTTCTGCAAGTATTATATCTCCCCATGCCAGCAGAATTCCTCTTTTACTTTTGTTTTCCTTTCTTTTTGCAAAAAAAAGGCAATTTTTGTTTTGAATGAGGATTAAGGGCAATCTGGGTCAAGGTAAAATTCTGTCAGATTGATTGGACTTTATTGTACCTGAATCTACAGTCTGCAGTGAATCCTTAAACATGTGTTTCTAAAAAAATAAAATTTTACAAACTATAGCCTATACATTTGAGGATATTAAAATAAAGGATATCATAAGTAACAAAATATAGTTACAACCCCTCTCAACCAAATAGATAAGGATGATGTTCATGATACTTCTAATGCTGTTACTCTGACAGAATCTTGCTGACAGACAGACAGAGCTAGTGGTCATGTTAAGTTCCTCTACCTACCAGTTAACAGTCCCACACCCTTTCTAACAGCTGGACTAATAATATAACTGTATAGTATAACTGGAAATGTAGCGTAAACCTGTATTATGTAAATCCTGTGACTGGCTGAATGTTGTGTTCAGAATGTACATTTGTTGTTATTATTGTTTTTACTGTGTGTGCATGTGTCTACAGTAGGGCATGCCTTAAAATAGGCTACGTCAACCTAATGAACTTACCCGGTAAACATATACATAAATAAACTAATAAATAACAAAGCTAGCTATTGTGAAGCAGGAAAATATGGAAGTATTGATGGAATAGGGTTATTGTTTTTTAATATCAAATATCTTGCCAAAAATAGAGCCTTCCATATCAGCTATAAAACCCTATGAACACGATCAAGTTCCTCTTTTTTTTTCTAGCCAGAGTTAACTAAATACTTGTAAACCACATATAAATGAGATTCTATCTCAAAATGTCCACTATGATTTTTTTTTATTTTAATGGCATCATACAAATGTAAATGTTTCGCATAAAAATCCTGCTTTCTCTTGGAAACAATTATAATAGCCATTGTCTATTTGCATTTCAATATGATTTTCATTGAAAAAGTCACAAGTGTGATAACATTACAGCACTGGCATAATTCTGATCTCATCAGCTTTGAAAAGGGACTCCTACAGATTTGAATTTCAACACATTAACTTAGATCAATAGCTTTTTTCTGACAGTTTGATAAATATGTATTATAAAAGTACACAGTATTTGAAACTAGTTTGGAGAATTTCATTTAACTAGATTCACCCACTTTTGGTTAGAAAATGCTATTATAATATAAAAGAATCAAACTGCATAGCAGACTTATTTTACATTTTCAATCTAACTCTAAGGCTGTCTTACATGTCCATTTATTTGGTTATTATAAAATGCAATAACACTGCTTATGCCCAACCATAAGAATGTTTTCCAAACAGTTTAAGACTTTGCAAAATGTATCATCTAAGTTTAATCGCTCACTGGAAATGATTTATAAGCCATAACAATAAAGACACTGATACCATACCCATAAATTTGATGTGCACAGTCTTATATAGGGATTTATAAAGTATACTGCATATGAGAACTAGAACATAAATGTTTTCTAGGGTATACTTAAGTGTAGGTAAAACAACTTACAGAATTTAGTCACTATAACAAGCCTCCTTCTAGTTAACTTAATTATCAAAATGTGTACTGGATTTGATAACAGATTATTAACATTTTAGCTGAGTAAACATGTCATTATTTAAAAATATTATGCACAGATAATTGAAACAAAATGCATAAATCATGAAAATTATTTTCTGTATATAGAAATGTTAAATTATGTACCCCTGTGCCCCAACACACAAATAACATGGATGAATAAATTAATCTGAAAGAAAGATCTTTATTATAAAGGCAAGCTTTCTATGCATATCTTTCAATTAGCAGTTTTAAGACCATGACAACAAATGACAATTATTTATACTATGGCTTCACCTGATTTTTAAGGTGTAAACAGAAAGGTAAAACTAAAGTTGCTAAGGAATAAAACTGTGCTACTCAGATAACCTTATTAGCAAGCTCCTGCATTACAATTGAGACATGTCTTTATGTAGACTAATCATATTACAGATCTAGGGAGATTTACAATCAGATTTGCCACCGAGAACTCTATGTAATCTTCACTGAAGACTGACACCATTTTATCTTCACATGATTCCCTGTTTCTCACACAAGTAATTCAGTCCTTTCTACATTGTCAGTTGTGACAGGCTGATTTAATCTGCAGCATTCTGAGTGCCTCTGACCACTGTGCCGAGTCATTAACCTTGACTCACGTAATTGAATTCAAGGTTGATTGCCTGTGACCTCCTCGCTAAGGTCCTTAAAATGTACATATTCATTAAGGGCTGCATTGCTAAACGGATTGCACAGGGAAAAATGTAGCAATCAGCCTGCTTGGTATGCAGGGGGTGAAGAGGGCACTAATTGCATGTTACTGCTGAGGATTAGATTATGAAAAGAGTGAGAAAATGAAGATAGATCCCTCTGACACTGTCAAATTAAGGGCAGTGATGTACAGGAAAAAAGACACTGAAATTTACAGTGACATTAACAGAAGAAAAAACTGGAAAAGGGTATAGATGAATAACATTTTCATGAATCTCAGATCATAGTTACATGCCAAAAAGCTACCAGTTATTTCATGTCATATTAGTGCTTAGTTTCAAAGACATAAAATATGAATGATTTTGTTCTCAAAATAGATTTTTTTATTAGGAAACCAAGGTGTTTATACTAATTTAAGAAAAACACAGAAAGTAAAAGCATTTTAGAATTCTAAAAATGTACTCAAGTTTCCATCTCCATAGCCTAGCAAACACAAACTGAGCACCATCAGATTACAAATATAATAAATGTATTACTGTTTTGTTGACTTGGCTGAGGTTTGTGACAATTAGAAGTCTTAACATTGAGTGAATAATACTGACAATGACTGTTGATATTTATCATAATAACACACGTTGGTTTGTCTTCAAGTATTAATCTTCAAGCATGAAACTGGTGATAAACTGAAAAAAAACTGTTTAATTTGTTTAAATTGTTTATTTAAAGAATTGCCATAATTGCTAAACTGTGTTTCTGTAAGTAATAGGTTCTTCTATTTCCCAATGGTACTCTGCACTTCTGGGGTCAAACATTTTGAATACATATAAAGCTTCACTGCACTTCCGTCGCATTAGTAGGCTCTATTGTGTACACACTTGAATATAACAGAAAATCTGTGTGATTGTAATTACATGTACTTAAAACTGATAGGATTATCCACTGAAGAAATTAACAGTCTTCTTCATGTACTAATTTGGGTAAATTATGTTTGGATAGACAGTTATGGTTTTCATGTGCTCTGGCACAGCTCTAGCCAGATGTAATTGTGAATAATAGGAAAATGAAATAAATGATGAAGCGTGCACAACAAAGATGTTGTTCAAAGGGAACTGTCTACGGTATGCTTTTAAAATCTGCAAAAACACAGGAAACTCCATTACGACACTTTACAAACTAAACCAGATTAGCATTTCTTTAAGATGTACTTAGGCAGTGTGACCTACAGGGTTAAAGCACCAAGCTGCATACCTAAAGCCAGTAGACCTGGGTTTGAAACCTACAGCTGCCACATGCATATAGGCCCTGTACTCCAGTATGCACCTGGTAATGAGCATTGGCTAATGTAGTACCTTTCCTGGCCAAAAATTAAAAAATTAAAATTTAATAAATAAAAAGATACCATGATAGTAAAAAGTAATTATAACTCAACTAGTAAAAATCTTGCAGCCTACAAAGTTTCGATATTAAACACAGCTAATGAATATAATTTAGGCAATGCTGAAATACGATTATTTTCTTTATAGAGAAATATAACTATGTTGCTTGCTAGCCTTATATAGATAGTACAATTGCAAGAAGTAGATTGAAAACATTAAGAAGTAGATGCTAGTGCTACTTTTAGCTGATAAAGAAACATAAACCAGCAATGAAAAACATAGAAACATAGAAAATGTCAGTAAAAAAAGACCGTCAGTCTAACTAATAAGCCCTGTTTAAGCTATGTTACCCTGGGACCTAATGTTGAGTCTGGGTGGTTGTCTTCACCTCCAGTCCCTTTCTCCTTTGCCCTACTGCTTTCTCTCTGGGTAACTATTAACAAGTGCCTACGCTTAAGAATGAATGATATCTTTTTGCATAACAGAACAGGGTTTGATGTGTAAAACAGCACTCAACCTGGATGGTGACATATATAATAAAACTTGTGTAAGTAGTCCAGCCTTTTTAATTGGCTGGAACCTGTGTAATTACCACATGGTAACTAAATATAGCTAGCTAGCTATAACTAGTATAGCACAGTGGTTCAAGGCTCTGAGCTGCAAATCTGGTGACATCCATCAGACCAGACCTGGGTTTGAACCCCACAGCTTCCACTTGTATACTGTGTGACCCTGAGCAAGTCACTTAACTTCCCTGTGCTCCCAGGTTGCACCTGTAAAAATGCTTTCAGCTTAGTGTGCTAGTCCTGGTTAAATAACTAACACACAAAAAAATACTGTAGGTTATATGTACCCTGATAACTGAAGCTACAGTACGGAGCTCGTGGAGGAATGGGGGTGAGTTTCTTTCTATTCTGCATTAATAATATTTCCAAAAGACAAAATAATTTGCACAAATAAGACCTTTTCTCTCTATCCTCTCTGTTAATTTCTAAGTATAATAATTGCAGCTGGTACAGCCATGCCAATAGTGTGAAATTGGATGGGGAAAAGTAACATGGAAACACAGAAAGTGACAGCAGAAAAAAACTAAAGATCTATCACATCTGCTCATCGGGCCCTATATAACCCCACAACCTAGTGTTGATACTAAAATAAAAAGTCAGTGCACACAAAAATGCAGAGAAGAGAACAGAACAAAATGTAACATATAATCATCATGTTATCCCAAAAGGCTACATCAGCATTCAAGCAAGAAGCTGGTGTGGCCATTTGAGGGGAAAGTTAATTCTTTTTGGTTTTTCTCTCCTAAAATTGTAAATGAATTTAAAAGATATGACTTCATTTTGGTGTGCACTGACTTGTTAGTTTTGTACTAAGATAAAGAAATGTGATTGCCATTTTAGTCCAGGTGATAATGTACGGGAACAAAAAAAGCAGCAAATACATTGAGGGAAGGGGACTTTGTTTAACCAGGAGAGGCACACTAAGCCAAAGATTGTTTCCAGGTGCAACCTGGGAGCACAAGGAAGTTAAGTGACTTGCTCAGGATCATGCCGTATGCAAGTGGGGGCTGATGGGATTCAAACCCAAGTCCTCCAGGTTTGCAACTCAGTGCCCTTAACCACTATGCTGCATTACCTTTTATTGGTATTGCAACATGATTGTTGTTTTTTTCCCCGCATACTGAGATAAAAAAACAGCTGATGTGTAGAATTTCATTTTATGATAGCTGTAAGGCTCTGCAACTTGGATTATCTTTTGGCTAATGCACACCCACTGTAAATGACACTCGATTTCATCTTGTATAGTTTGTCATGCAGAGTGTGAATACTCTACCTGGTAGTAACCATATCCTGGTTATGCCTTGCTGCTTAATAATGCTATTTCTCATTCTCCTTTGTTTACACTGTAATATTGATAGCCCAATGGTCTCTTTTCTTTCCTAGAATCATACGTCCACTTGTATCACAAATTGTGACATCAATTCATAACAAACAAATGTGATTTATTTACTTACTTAATTTTGTAACTTGTTGGTCAAGAAAAGGCACACTGAGCTGTGACAGCTCATTGGCATGATGTATTGGAGGGTACATTGACTTATTTTGTAAATGGGGAATGTTGATCCAAACACCGTGGAAAATCCCTTACTCTTGCAATAAGTGCCATGAGATCTTTAATTTCCACCTAGACAGCTGCCAGCAATAGGCAGAAGGGACCTCAGTTTGATGTCTCATCCAAAGGACTGACCCTTAACAGTGCAGCACCATCCTCCCACACCCCATGCTACACTAGTATCAGTATTGGGTATTAGCCCAAGTTACTGGTATGGAACTAGGACTGATAACCTTCTGATCTTAAGGTCCCAGAGGTGAGTGGGCAACCTACTAAACCACTAACATTGGCATAATTACTTTAAGGGTACTCATTCTGCTGTCTGATTGGTCCCTTGTGAATTCACAATCATGAAGTCTCAATAGTACTGGATATAGAAATATAGAAACATATAAGTTGTCGGTAGAAATGGACCCTTGGCCCATCTAGTCTGTCCTAAAATATTCTGCCTACTCTGTCCCTACAGATGCTACTTGATCTGCAGCCTTACCCCCTCCCACCCTGTTATGGAGTCCCCTGTGTCTATCCTGCATGCTTGAATCCTGCTACCATTTTGGTATCTACCACTTCTGCTGGTAGCCTGTTCCAAGCTTTCACCACCCTTTCCATGAAAGATACTTCCTCACATCCTGTCTGATCCTCTCCCCTTCCAGCTTCATATCATGCCCCTTGTTCTTGAGCATCTCTTTCTATTAAAATGCTTCACGGCTCCTGTACACTTATTGATACCTTGCGGTGTTTGAATGTTTCAATCATGTCTCCCTCTCCCTTCTATCCTCCAGAGAGTACATATTTAATTCCTTCAGTCTTGCCTAGTAGTGCTTCTGTTGCAGGCCATGCACCATTTTGGTTTCCCTTCTCTGTACCTCCTCTAACCGATCTATGTCCTTCCTGAATTGGGGCCTCCAGAACTGGACGCAGTACTCCAGGTGGGGCCTCACCATCAATCTATACAGGGGTAACACCACCTTCCTCTTTCTGTTTGTGATACCCCTCACTATGCACCCTCAAGTAATTTCTCATTCTGTCTACCCCTCCAGATATGTCCACTCTGTTGCAGATTTCTGTGTTGTCTGCGAACAGACATACTTTCCCTTCCAGCCCTTCTGTGATGTCACTAATGAATAAATTGAAGAGGACTGGTCCCAGAACTGCTGGTCCCCAGCAGAGGCCCCTGACTGGACACTCCCTCCACAGCCTGACCTGCCTCGCTCTCTTTTCTTCTGCGGTGCAGCCAGCTCTGCTAAAGCTGTCATCCATGCTCTCCAACCAGCAAAGACTCCCTTAGATCCAGGCAAGCAGAGGCCCCTGATGGGGTGCTCCCTCCACAGCCTGCCCACCTCACTCTCTTCTCCTCCATGGTGTGGCCAGCACTGCTAAAGCCATCACCCACGCTCTCCAGCCAGCAAAGACTCCCTTGGATCTAGGCAAGGTATGACTATACTGAGTGGCAGATTGAACTTCGGTACACAACACTGCCTGCTCCTGATTGGCCACTTCTCCCTGCTACCTCTGTCCCATTGGCCTCACTAGAAACTGCAGCTACTGGTGGTTCTATGCCGCATTTTGCTTTCCTTTTTCTCTAGGTTAAAAATAAATGTTTTATTCTTTTACTTCCTGGCTAAATGGTTTGTTACTGTGTAGAGCTATTTTAGCAAATATTACCACTGTTAATTACTATTTAGAGCTATTTTGCATTGCTAATACTACCTAGCTGTGTAGTGTGAAAAGACCTGCCTAGCCAGTCACTGTGTCTGCACTTTTCCTTTCTGTTGCTAATTTCTCCTAAATCTCCCTCTGGCCTGCCTACACTCCCCACTGCTGTTGTGTCACCTCTACTTGCCTGGCCCTCTGCCCACCGATTTCAGCCAATATTAACTTGTGCCTTCCTTCTGTTTCCCCAGCAGAGGCCTCTGACTGGGCGCTCCCTCCACAGTCTGACCCACCTTGCTCTCTCCTCCTCCACAGTGCATCTGGCTCTGCTAAAGTCATTGCCCACACCCAGTCAGCAAAGACTCCCATGACGTGATAGCTGTTTGTTAATTTCCTTTTTTTTTGTGTCCAGCTTCCCATTAGAAGGTTATAAAGATCTGCCACTAGAGGGATCTTAGTTATTTCATTTGCAGCATGACTGTGTCATAACAGTATAGTCTTGTCTTCCCCCTAACTTATAGCATAGTCTTCTCTTTCTCCTAACTTAGAAGAGTTTCACTCAATGGTGCTTCACCTGGTAAAATAAAGATTGATTATTTTTTTTGTTTTCCTGCTCAATCCACTACATGTATCTTCTTCACCATGCCTCTAGACTCACTCAGACTACTTCACCCCATTCTCTCTGTCCTCTGCTCCCCTTCTCACCCACACCCCACACCCCTCCTCATTACTACTGGACCCTCTCCACCACATTACACTCCACTACACTCTCCTGACTTCAATTACATTGTTACCCTGTCTCCCTTGCTTCAAACCTGGGAACACTACCCCTTTTGCCCTAGTGTCTCACTCTTAGCAATTCCTATTTACTGCACACTATGACATGCTGTATGCTTCTAGCCTCCTCCTCCTCTCCACACACACACACACACACACACACACACACACACACACATGCATCTCAGCTCATGGCCTGCTCTGTACCTTGGTATAAGAATGTAAAGCTTCACTTCTTTATCATTGCACTCCTGCTACTATCCTCTGAGACATAAATCCTAACCCTGGATCTTGCCCTCCAAGTGCCTCTGTGCCCCATCCACTACTCCAGGAACTACCCCATCAAGCCTCATGTCCTTCCCCATTGACTAAAAATTCTCCACCTAAATATATGCAGCCTTCTCCCTAAAGTCGATCTACTCCAGCCTCTAGTTGCTTTGCTTGGTCCTGATATTATCATCCTGTCTGAAACTTGGCTTAACAATAAAACAGGTGACCCTTCTCTCTCTCCATTCTGGGCTATACTATATGTCGACAAGACCGCTAAAGGAGGGGTGGAGGAATGGCTGTTTATGTCTCCTCCTCTATCCAATTCACCACCATTCTTTCTGCCTCTGTCCCAAAAGCATATGAGATGCTTATCTTACAGCTATCCCTCCCTTTCTCCATCCCTATATTTGTGACAGGTGCCTATTGTCGCCCAGGCCTCTACTCCTCTGTTGTTACAGACCTCATCATTTCCATAGTATCCCACACCTCCTCAGGTGAAGTTTATATTATGGGTGACTTCACCTGAAACTGGTTATCACCCACCATGAACAAAGTACAAAATAAAACTGATGCCCATAACTTATCCTAGCTCATCCTTGATCCAATTCAGAGTAACTATAAAATGAGTAAGCACTCCTTAATCGACTGGGCCCTCACCTCACACCCACAGTCATAAGATCATTAAATCTGGTGTATTATCAGATGCCCTAAGTGACCACCTCATGACCTTTCTGGTATGTAAAATGCACAGAATCAAGGCCCCTCATAAAATCTTAATGACTCGCTCATATAAATCTCTGAACCTTGCTCCCCTCCTCCATGACCAAGGTCATACAAACTGGGTCCCTACAGCCCCAGAGAACTTCAATAGGACTTAAGCTGCAGAATACTTTAAAGGTAAATTTCTCAACATTTGAAATCACACTCTACACTAGCCGCCAAAGCCCGTGGGAGCCACCTTCTGTGGATCTCACCTGAACTACAGCTCATCAAAAGCGTGGGACCAAGCTCGAAGTTACATAAAGCCTCAAAGTCTGTAGAAGACTATGACGCATATTGTTCTTGCCAACAAGTGCACTAAAGTCACTGCTGCGCTAAGGCAGACTACTTTAGTTCAACCTTTCAATCCAACATAAACAATCCTCTAAATTCTGGAAAATCATCCACTCACTCTTCTTCCACCCTTCCATGCTTCCTCCCCGCTTCTCAATGTAAACAACACCCTTATTACTGATCACCCCAGTGTTGCTACTGAATTTAATTCATACTTCACCTCTTGTCCTCTCCTGTCCTATCCTCCTTACCATCTACTAGCCAGGTGCCCCTCCACCTCACCATGCACACCGTCCCAGTCTACTTTTTTCCTTCGACACCCTGGATGCCTTAAATCTATCAAAGGCAATTAGCCTGATGGCTTGGACCCCAAGGTGCTATATCTCTCAGCTACGGCTATCTCTGCCCCACTGTCTGACCTCTTCAACCTCTCATTTGAAATGGCAGCCATCCCACCTGTTTGGAAGAATGCCATTGTTCTTCCTCTACCGAAGGGCAGTGATCCTTCCTCACCAGGGAACTACCATCCCATATCCCTCCTTCCCATCCTTGCCAAACTGCAAGAACACTTGGTTCTTGCCCAACTCTCTTCTTATCTCTCTAACTCCAACTTTTTCACTCCCTTCCAGTCTGGTTTTCAGAAAACTACTCCACCACTACCCCCCTGATTAGACTTACAGGCTCCATCCTCTCAGGGATGGACAGTGGTCAAATCAAGTCTGCCATTTTTGTTGACCCCAGCCAGGCTTTCAACACAGTTTCCCATACTCTATTACTAAACCACATCTCCTCAGCAGGTCTGACTGACTCAGCCACTAACTGGTTCAGAGCCTACCTTGTAGGTTGGACCCAGTCAGTCAGAATCACTGACTCCACATCTCCCCCCATCAACACTGGTGTCCGTCAAGGGTCAGTGTTGAGCCTTATACTTTCTCCATGTTTCTTAATGACCTACCATCTGTCTGTACATCGACCTCAGTACATATGTAAGCAGATGACATGGTCCTTCACCTCGGACTTTCCCCACTGATGTTGCAAACAGACTTCAGCAGAACTTCAATAATGTTCAGCACTGGTTTTGCTCTCATCAACATTTTCTAAATGCCAAGAAGACAGTCTCCATGACCTAGCACTAGGCAGAGACTCTCAGGCTCCCTCCCTGCCCTAGTTCCATACCCTTGATGGGACAGTCCTTGAGGACATCTTCTCATTCAGGTATCTGGGTGTTTGGCTTGACCAATATCTCACCTTCTCTGGTCATGTGGATGCCATCCTGAAAATGCTGCGCCCCAAACTCGCCACTCTATACAGGAACTGGAACTGCCTCCCTCTCCCGGCTAGGCATGAACTTGTCCAGAAAATGATCCTACCTAATTTTAACTACCATGATGTAGTCTACACTGCCACTCCAAAGACCTCCTTAGCCAGATTGGATACCCTCTTCAACTCCTTCTGTCGCTTCACTCTGGACTCTCCTCCTCTTACCCACCACTGTCAGTTCTGGGACCAGTCCTCTTCAGCTCTATCACTCCCTGGCATTTCCCTCACTAGAAAATAGATGCCTCCATCATTGTGTTTAATTCATCTCTAAAATCTGGTTTGGATCATTCCCATCCAACCTCACTTCCTCTCTGTCAGTTCTCCCTCCCTCTGCCCCCTCACTTAGATCTTATGGCTCCCGTTCCTTGTTTGTCCTTCACCAGTCTACCACTGTAAGCCAGGCTGCCTTCTCGTATCACTTCCCAAAACTGTGGAATTCACTTCCTCACCAGATTCGCCACTCCTCCCCCCCAACTTCCTAGTCCTGCATACTTTCTTCTCTGGAACTGTACCAGCAATTTTTCTGCCTGGCATTCCTGACCTGCTCCCCAACGTCTATCAATGTATTCAGTAACTATTCTGGATTACAGATCCCTTCCAGCCTCACTACTTTCTTTCCCTGCAGAGATCCCTACCTGGCCATTCCTTTGGGTTATCTATAACTATCAATATATCAATGACTTTAGAGTCCTATCAATCCACAACTATCAATATATCTATAATCTTGATTCCTATTCATCTGCTCCCCTCCCAGTCTCACTACCTTTCCACCTCTGCTATTACTCCCTACCCAGCCCTTGCTTTTGGGCTAAATGGTACCATCATCTTGAATTTAAGTTGTTATCTTAATGTCATGCACTAGACCTGTCCATTGTGACCTCTGTAAACAATTGTACCCATTTTCTGCACTTAACATATTATTTTTGTTATTTGCTCTTCACCGCTGCCAATATTGTTGTAATAATGTTTGCTATTTGTAAGCATGTATGTATTTCTTACTACCCTTTCCCCCAGGATGCACTGTGAAATGAGCAACTTGTTGTTCAGTTTGCCTTTCCTGGTGAAACATTTCAATAAGTAAGAAATGACCCACGTGGTACCCTGCTGGTTACCTCTTCTTTCTCAGAGTGTACCCCATTTACCACCACCCTTTCGCTTCGGTTACTCCATCAATTTTGTACCCAGTTTACTACCTTTGGCCCTACTCCCAGGCTGCCCAGCTTGTTTACCACTCTTCTGTGCAGAACAGTTTAGAAGGCCTTACTGAAATTTAGGTAGGCCACATCCACCGCCCCTCCCTGATCCACTTTACGGATCACTCAGTGAAAGAAATCAATCAGGTTTGTCTGGCAAGATCCCCCCCCCAAAACCCATGCTGCCTTAGATCCTGCAACCCACTGGCTGCAAGATATTCCAAAGTACATTCTTTTAGTAGTGTTTTCATAAGTTTGCCCACCTCTGACATCAGGCTTACTGGTCTGTAGTTCCCTGCCTCCTCCTTATTTCCACTCTTGTTAAGTGGAACCACATACACCCTCCTCCAGTCCCTTGGTACCACCCTGTAACAAGTGATCAGTTGAACAGGGCTGTCAGGGGTGCAGTGAGCTCCTTCCTATGTTCTCTCAGTATCCTGGGGTGCACCCCGTCTGGTCCCATTGCCCTATCCACCTTTCGTTTCTCCAGTTCTTTGAGGACTCTCTCCTCTGTAAATGGGCTAGTATCTATCTTCCTTCCATTTATGCCCTTTTCCTCTGTCTGTGGCCTGTCACCCACTCCTTCTTTTGTAAATACTGAACAAAAGTACTTATTCAATATGTCTACCTTCTTCTGGTCCTCCTCCACACACTCCCCCCCTCCCCTTTTATTCTTACTATCCCTGCTTTGTTCTTCCTTTTTTGTTTTGATATGTGAGCACCAAGGTAATATGCTGTTACAGTATATACATCAACAGATTGTATTGTAAAGCAGCATATCTAAATGACTGAAGAAAGTGATATTATTTCAGAAATGAAAAGTAAATATATCTACTTTGAAAATGTAACAATACATTTAAGATTCTATCAGGTTAACAGCTCTTACTTTACTTCTTGTAGACATTGGTATCAGTTACATTGTCCTAAAAACTTCAAGAATATTAAAGTATTACCAAAATTAACATAGTGCCCCAAGTTCTCTGTGACAAATTCAGCCCTAAGATTCTCCAAGACTTCTGTAGTAACTTTGCTTCATGAATGCAGTGGGAATTATTCAGTTCAGTAGTGATTTCCATCCATCCACATTGTAACATGGGGAAGAGAAAGGGTTGCGCAGGATTGGTCCAACAGCATCAGGTGACCATTGATTAATTCTCAAGTAATCCACGGTTGCCTGAGAATTAATCAATGGTAAAAGTGCACCAACATTCTGTTCCTCATGTTAGTTTCCTGTCCCTGCCGTTCAGCCATCAGCACCATTCAGTCTTAGCCTGCAATTCACAGCTGGCTAACAGATGTCTGTCAAACAAGAATAGATATGCTTAGGTGAAATTTCTGGTAGTTCAGTCATAAGTAGCTTGAAAACATCTATATGACTATGTAATGTGTGTTTTTTTTTTACTTGGTCTATTGGTTCAGAAACACATACCCTTTCAGTAACAACACAGTAATGCATGCCACGTACGATTTTCCAGATTGCCATATTTCCCAGATTGCTTCCATATCTTTTTAAATATTTTAAAATGCTTAAACTGTGGGACCTAAAGCCCACAAAATTACACACCTTGACTAATCTTTATCAAATCTGAAAGTTTCAGGTTTCAAAGTCTCCTATTTTTTGTTATCAGGTGGCAAAAAAAAAAGCTAACATTTTCAAAACAGAGACTGTTGCATTTTTGCCACCTCTGTAACTGCCTCCCTAAACCGATCTACATGGAATTTACAGGATCAAGCGCTCCTGACACAGAGGCTGTGCTTTTTAAACGGCATGTAAATCAGTTGAATGGGGGCAAAGGTGTTAATGTGCAATGTTGGCTGTAAAATTCACAGATAAAAAAGATGTAAGCCTCAGTGTACTACCATCTGTTGGTTGGCCAAGGGAACTGCAGCAACAACTACCAGATCTCAAACTCCTCTGCATTTAAATATATGCATTGCCCATAATGCACATCAGCCAAATCTCAAGCATCAAACATAGCAGAAAAAAAGAGATGATTCCACAGTTTACAAAACTAAGTCAGTTAAAATGAACACATATTCTGAAATGTTGATCACATCTGCATGTAATCAGTAATTGTTCACCATTGAAGTCACAATGTAAAAGTTCAGCATGTAGTTTCTCCAGTCAGGTGCAACCCCTTTCTTTCCCATGGTAGGAACTTTAATATCCTCCCAGAACCTTTGTATTTTTGCAGTTTAAAATTACTTTTAAGCAAATGTAACATGAGAGAGAGAAACATATAAAAAGAGTGCCGAACCCTTTCTCTTTCCCATGTTACAAGTGAATTAACCCATGACAGAGCGTAGGTATACTGGGGATTAATGTATGGCTAGGGGGTTTAATGACATCAGACATTGAGCACAAGGAGGGGCTGCAAGACAAACAAGGTTAAAAAAAGGATCAAGTTGTGGAAAAACAGCATTTATCAAATAAAATCACCAGAAATTGTGAATTCAATGGTAACACATACTTTCTGACTGTGGTAGTTTGCAAATCCTGCAGCTAGACTAGTTCTGCAGCAGCAGAGTCACCAAATCTAGAAGCTTTGTCTATAGCTGATTACCTGATAAACTGCAAGAATAGTGTTTTAAAACATAGGCATTTAGTAAAAACAAGGTAATTCACAAAAAGGAATTTAAAGGGTTTATTGAGAAAGCTCATTTACATTATACAGAAGACACTATTTTCATATTGCTGTATATTTAAAGGTTATTTATTATTTGATTTTACAATTTTGGCCAGGGAAAGCACACTAACCTGAGGCTTGTTTTCAGGTGCATCCTAGGAGCACAGGGAAGTTAACTGACTTGCTTGTGGTCACACAGTATGCAAGTGGTGGCTGTGGGATTCAAGCCCAGGTCTTTAGGTTTGCAGCTCAGTGCTCTTAACCACTATGCTATACTGCTCCTTAGCTTAGCAAATGTAGTATTGTTAGTAAAATTTTGTATTCTTATTTCCAAGGAGGCTACAGCCAGAGGAGGGCTCCATGTTTTGCTATTATTTCTATAAAAGAGCATGAAGTCTACACTGAAAGAAAATGAGATTTTCTAAGTGACCAGTTCAGCTTCTCCTATATCATTATAATATGAGCAGACCCAGCGTATGTTTCAGCCACTAATTAAATTACTATATTATGTGACTTTAGAAGCACAGTGTAAGTCATTGCAAATTACTGTTTCTGGTCCAGCCTGTCTGTTCTTGCTCACCAAAGACCTTGATTTTAAGTTATCTGAATGATCGGAATTGGATATGACTTAACAAATAATTGTATTATTTTACAAGTCCAAGTCCTTACAATGCAACTTACTTTAAAACTGCAGTTCTTCAACCTGCAAAACTCAGCCTATGCACAAAGGCAAAGCACAGTAGAGTGATAATACTGTAGTTCTACACTAAAACTGCCCCCACAATGCACTGACTGTACAAAATGAGTAGACAAGAAGCTGCAAAACCTTTAGACCCCCTTATAGAAGTGCTATTCTATATCTTCACACCACAGACTTTAAGGTAAGAACGCTTAAAAAGGGCAACAGCCTCCTGTACATTTGTAAGGACCAGTACACTCATTGTCTTTGTAATTTTTTTGTCGAACATGATTTTATTAATAAATGATGTTTGCAGGGCTCTCAGATCAGTTTCACATTTCCCATCCAGGTCATTTTCCTGTATATTATAATTTTACCTGTGGAACCTAATCTTTGTTTTCCTGTATAACCAAAACATTTCTGTGGTAACAATTTCCCTGTAGACTGTTCGGTGTCCCTGTAAATGAAGACATTCTTGTAGAGCTGAGAGCCAGTTAGCCAAAGGGCTAGTGGTACTATGGGCAGACTAGATGGTCCTTTTCTGCCATCAACTTCAATGTTTCTGTGTTTCTAATGCAACTCTTACAGGGGTTGAAATTGATGCCCACTGGTCAAATGCTGGTACTTTGCATAAAGCCAATGAATTGTTTTAAAGCCTGTGTATTGAAGGTAGTAACATTTCAACGTGCTCATTGTTAAGTTGTGTGTTTATTGTAAAGTGTGTGAAGACGTCTGTATAAAAGGTGCCATATAAATACAAATGGTATGGTAATAGTTGCAACAGTTGGGCCAATGTAATGCATGTTGGAACCAGTAAGTTTTAACAGCCACTAACCTTGCTAACTGCAAAACTTAACTTCAGCCACTGTTTTATTATATTATTTAAATTATTAGGTTGTCTGTGAGAGAGCAGCAGGAGGTTGGATAAGCAGGTTGAGGTGCATTCTCTCCTTCTCCAGGGTGTGTGTTTAAGCTACTGGAACTCTCTACCTTTTTCCATATGGGTCTGCACCTCCCTCTCTCAATTTCAAAGTTTGCTGTTATCTCACCTAACCGCTCCACCTTGCTCCTGCTTCTGCTGACTCCTAACCCCTGTTCACTCCTTGCTCGATTCTCCTGGCAAAACTCTCCACTCTCTCTCTCTCCTGCTCACCAAGATAAAAATAATAACAATGTAAATGATGTCTGTGTGTAAGGTTTTGTTGACTTGAGCTTTAAATTGCTTATTTTCATAACTGAATGTAATTGATAGATTCTCTTACTGTATGACTACTCCTTGTCTAATTTCTTGTATCAAGGAATGCATTATCAATGTACTGCACTTCCCAGGTTGCCACTGAAAAAGGGACTGTCTTGTCTCAGAGAGTCTACCCGGTTACCAAAATTCAATAAATAAAATAAAGAAATAAGTAAGGATGGTACTCTGCATGGCTGCCATCAATGGCCCTCAGTAAGAGACTCAATATAAACTCTTTCTGGAAAAGAAAGAGGACACCTGTGGATAGATTCACAAAAATTGCAAAGCACAGCGCAAAAGTTTCTGTTGCAATTTATTTGCCCAGGTGTCTAGTTTTGCTGTTCACAGTCAGATAGTGACACCACACTATACGACTGTGAAAAGGGCTTAGTGAAGCCAGCAGTAACATCATTACCACTAGTGCTAACCACAGTAGTGCCATCCCAACATGCAGGCAGGAGAATGGCCCCACAATGAACAGTGCAGATTACTGTTTCCGCAGTCATGTAAATGAGCCCACTGGCATGCAAGGCACTAGGTGGCCATTTGCATGCCCATTATAGGTGCCATTTACATAGACTGCATGGAGCTTAGTGCTGCCCACAGCACCTGCCGATATACAGCCGCAGTCCCTGGTGGCTAGGTGGTTCCCTGCTGATCACCGGCAGATAATAATAAAATATTTTCCTGGTGCCACTGGTCCCCCACCACCACCACTGATCACCAGCCTGATTTGTCATATATAGTGTTCCCTGGTGTCTAGTGGTCCTCTCCCCACTGACCGCTGGTCTGATAAGTAATATAAATATTCCCTGGTGCTAGTGTTCCCCTCTGCCCCTTAATTGCCAGCCCAATAGTAATATAAATATTCAGTCATGCTACTGTTCCCTCCCCACCAATTATTGGCCTGATATGTAATATAAATCTTCCTGGTACTAGTGCCCACCCCCACCAACTGCTGGCCCAATATGTAATATTTGATGCTAGTGCCCCCAACAGATTGCCAACCTGATATGTTATATAAATATTTTCTTCTGTTAGTAGTCCCCCCAGTGATCACTGGCCTGTTATGTAATATAAATTGTCCCTGGTGTCCAGTGGTCCTTCTACTAAGTGATTCCCTCACTCGCTATAAAACAAATTTCTCTGGTGTCCAGTGGTCTCTCCCCCAATCCTGATCCCCTATACAAGATACCAATATCATTCCCTGGTGTCTAGTGGATCCCCTCACCCAACCACTGGCAGGAAGTGCCCAACCACCCCCCAGCCCCCCACTCTGACTCCAAGCTAGCAACTGGCACAGCCCTCCTCTCTCCACCATGTCTGACCACCAACTGAGCTTTCAATGAGCATGCAGTGTACAGTATGTGCTCATTCCAATGGCTCAGTTGGCAACTAACCATGGTGGACAAAGGATAACTGTTCAATTACAGCTCAGGGTTGGAATGGTGGAGAGTGATGAACACTGCCTGCTAGGGTGGGAAATGGTACCAGTGTCTTGTATAGAGGATCAGGATTGGGGGACCACTGGGCACCAAAAATACACGTAAAGATTGGGCATGGGTGCGGGTGGGTTCTGGGACCACTAGACACCAGAGAAATGGATTATGTTTATTGGGTACAGAATTGGGGGGGTGGACCACTAGACACCGGGGATATGGATTATGCTTATTGGACGTGGGATAGGGTGGGGGAGGGACCACTAGACACCGGGGATATGGACTATGATTATCGGGCACAGGATTGGTTGGGGGAAGGGACCACTGAACACCAGGGAAATTTGTTTTACAGGGAGCAAGGGATCGGGTGAGGGAAGAGACCACTGGACACCAGTGACAATTTATATTACATATCAGTCCAGCAATTGGTGTGGGGGACAACTAGCACCAGGGAATATTTATTATATATCGGTCTGGCAATCAGCAGGGGAGGGGATCACTAAACACAAGGGAACACTATATATGATATATTAGGCTGGCGATCAGCCGGGGGGGTCACTGGCACCAGGGATATATTTTGATTACCTATCAGGATGGCAATCAGTCAGGGAGGCCTCAGCAGTACCTCCACCAACCACTAGGGTTATGCGGCATAGGGCAAGGTCTTAGTCAGTGGTATTTCCTCCACGGAAGGGAACCACACAACAGTCCCTTGCACAGAGCAAATGCTCTGTGAGTCAGACAGCACCAACATTCACGTCCCCTCCCCCTCATTTGTATTGCGGCCCCCTCCACACTTTGCCCCGGTGCAAAACTGGTTTGAGCATGCAAACCCAGCTTCTATGAATACCAACTCAGTGCAAAACCAGATTTGTGCCCAGCAGGTTTTGTGAATCCTGCCCTGTTGACTTAACATGCATGGCCTTTTTGCTCATGCAGCTCAACTGCTGCACCTCCCAGGGAGGGTGGATCTGCTACAGGTGGGAACTGTACCCTTCAATACGATGATAAAGTGAGCTCTCCCTAGCCCACTGCTCCAGTTAAGCAGGTTTTACTGGCCCCATCAGAGGGGGCAGCCACTGTAATGGACAAGACACATGGTCACTATTAAGTGAGGGCATGCAAAACTGTCCTGAGAGTGAAGGTCATTGAGAGGCTCATAGGAAAAGTAGGAATACAAAAAGTAGATGTTGTTGCTAGGTACTACCCATGTTTCTTCAACTTGTCAGAAGTCTTTTGTGTCTCACAGTGCGTCACTTTACTTGTAGGCTGACATATAGCATCTAGCGTGGTTCTCCTTCATGCCCTATCAGCACCGTGACCACAATGACCGACAGAGCACAAGTGATCAAACAGGCAGTGGGTTGAGAGACATTAAAACAAAAACTGCCCCACAACATCTTACATGTACTGCATGATACCATAGTCAATTTGGCCACAGTGCTGATGAGATATAAAAAGGAACAGCAATACAGTAGATGGATCAGCTTCCAGGTAACATGCTGGTTCACATATACCTTGTACTGTCAAACAGAAAATCTTAGAAGAAGAAAAAATGGCTACTTTTATGTGCTTGCCTCAGAACTGAAGGTAATACCAAATTTAGTGGCCACTAAAATCAGTATAATGGATTAAAGTTAAAGCACACTAGTGCTTTTCTACACACATTTAGATCTGTTTGCAATACTTATTTAGCTGCTATTCATGAGCCACTAAATCCGATAAATACATTGGTGTGGGCCAGTCAAGTGGCATGGGTGCTGTTACATAGGAGTCCAGGGCTCACACTCTTGCCTGGAATCCTACATTTGGACTGGCTTGGGGGGGGGGGGCAGGTGCAACACAGAGGTGAAGTGCTTAATTCCCAAGAAGAGAATGTGAGAGCTGACAAGCATTCACATTTCCTCTGCTGGTCTACCAAGACTTGGCACTGGCATCAGTTGTGAAGAAAGTCACTTGCTAATGTCTCAGCAAAAAGGAGGGTGCAACCAAAGCAACCCCAATCTCTGGCGAAGGAGAAAAGGGAGAAGAAGAAAAATACTCACTGTAACAGAAACATAGAAACTGATGGCAGGTAAGGACCGCTGGGCCCATCCAGTCTGCCCTGTTACCCTACCTTTATTTGCAGCCACTGACCCTACTTGGTCATCGGCTTTTGCCTCTGCTTCCTACTTCTAGGGTTCCCTTACACTGTCCCATGCATGTTTAAATCCCCACTGAAGCTCGCTCCACCATCTCCTGTGGCAGGCTATTCCATACATCCACCTCCTTTTCTGTGAAAAAACACTTCCTCACATTTCCCTTATCCTGCCCTTTCCAGTCTCATATTGCGCCCTTGTTCTTGTATCTGTCCTATAGTGAAAGATGTCACCCACTTGCACCTTATTAATACCTTTAAGATACTTGAAGGTTTCTATCATGCCCCCAGCTCCCTCCTCTCTGCAGTATATAAGTACTGAGGCCTTTTAATCTCTCCTCATATGTCTTCTGGTGCAAGCCCTGTACTATCTTCAGTCACCCTTCTCTGAACTGCCTCCACACTGTTTATGTCTTTCTGGAGATGTGGTCTCCAGAACTGGACACAGTACTCTAGATGAGGTCTCATCAATGATTTATATGGCAGTATCACCACCACCTTTTCTGCTGGTGATACCCTCCCAGTGCACACTAGCATCCCACTGGCTCCTCCCACTGCCTTGTCATACTGTTTGGCCACCATTAGGTCATCAGAGATGATTACCCCCAGATCTCTTTCTTCTCCTGTGACTGTTAACAACTCTCCTCCTCCCAATCTGGCAGCTCTCCCATAGTTTCTGCATCAGGTGCATGACTTTGCATTTCTTTGCATTGAACCTTAGTTGCCACACTTCAGACCATTTTCCAGCTTTCCAAGGTCCCTCCTCATTGTCTACACACCTTCTGGAGTGTCCATCCTGTTGCAAATATTGATGTCATCTACAAACAGGCAGACCTTCCTCCAACCCTTCTGCAATGTCACTGATGAAGACATTAAAAGGACTGGCCCCAGGATTGATCCTTGAGGTACCCCACTGGTCACCCCCACTCCCTGGACTGGATCCCATTTACAGCCACCCTCTGCATCCTGTCCCTTAACCAGTTTCTCACCCAGTTCATTACCTTGTGTCTCATGTCCAAGCTTCCCATCTTGTTAGACAGTCTTTTATGTGGGACAGTGTTGAAGGCCTTGCTAAAATCCAGGTAGGCGACATCCACCGCTCCCCCAATTCACCTCCTTCATTACCCAGTCAAAAAAATCTATCAGATTTGTTTGACATGGCCTTCCTGCTGTGAACCCATGCTATAATAATGAAGTTTCTTCCAGAGGGTGTGTTTGTTAGTCACACAAATAGTATTTCAGTGTGCAGGTGTTACCCCAGAGTTAGAACTTATAATGCTGAAGTTCAAACTCTGCAGTGTGGCTACTGGCATTCACATGGCAGATTAATGGCTGATGAGCTGAAGACAGCAGTGACCACTCAACTAAGTTATGTATTAAAAAAATGGCAAATAATATAATAAGAAATTACTAATCACAATATGACAAATTGTAAAAACTGTAAAGTTTGAAACTGTAAAATGCTCAAGAAAGAAACTGTTTAAAATATTTTATTTGACTTGATCTGAGGAACCCTTTATGTTTAGATTCTAGATGGGGAAGTAGCAAGGGCTTGTATGACTCATAAATGCACCCTCAAGAAGAAACATCACTACTATACTTTTGTTTTGTTTTTTGCAACAAGATGATCTTTGTGATGTCATACAAATAGCAGACTCCAACCAGTACCTTGGAAGGCAGGGTCTAGAACCTATTTAAGAGAAAGGGGTCTGAAACACAGAAGTCCAAAATCAGGCATCCCTTTTGATCTGGATGTCCAGACACTAGTGTGAAGTGAAGGTGTGTACTGTGGATAAAGTTGCTACTTTAAAAACTTCTAGTTGGAGTGTATCGTTTAATGCTGCCACAGTTTTTATTTATTTATTTATTTGTGTCATTTTGATAACTGGGTAAGTCCACTTGTATACAGATGCCTTTTTTCAGGCATAACCATTACACTGGAATGTAAAATACATAGTAACAAACGCATACTATAAAAGGTAACAGAAAAAGTACAATAGATACAAATAAAATCAACAACCGTTACTAATAAAAAGAAACTAAACATAACAAGGAAAAAAAAACATTTGAATGCTACAAATGATCTCTCAGTGACCAAAGAGCTCACAATGCAGATGTAGCTTTGGGTCTGTCCACTAACTTTGCATTTTTTTCTTTATAGATAATTTCTGAAGAAGACACTCGGTCAAAATATCGAGTCTGATGCTATTTTCAGCTTTCACTTAATGTTACCCTTTTGTTTGTTTCCCTATGATCAAAACATTAGGCTCAGTTTTCCAAAACCCGAGAATCCCGCAAGTCCCTAGTGCACGATTATTTGGCACACGGGCTTGTGAGCATTCCCGGCTGGCAACTAGATTTTCAGTCCAGTGGCAAATGCTGCAGCTAGACCAGCTTCTCCATGGTCCAACGTACCATTTGGGGTAATCCTTTTTACAGGGCGTGAAGCAATCTTTGGAGCATGCTGCCATAAACTGGAGGAAACTGTCGCAACTCACTCCCTGATGGCTACTGGTCATGGTGCAGCTGCTGAAGGAGTTTACGCAGCTGCAAAAAAAAAATAAAAGGTTTGATGCAGGGATTGTCTTTGAAAATTGAGGTCATTAAGTCTAACTCCATTTTCCATTTTCAGGTCGCATTTAATATTACCATTTTGTTTTGCTTCAGCCACAATTTTGTTTTGTTTCAGCCTATATATGCTGACACAGCACCTTGTTGTTGGTGTTTTTTTTGGATTTGTTTGGTTTGGTTTAGTTTAGTTTTTGTTCTCTAGTGGAATGTGTCCTTAAACCTTTGTGGCTCTCTTCCAGTCTTGTTATAACAAAACTCTATACAAGAGACAATCCAATGAGAAGGTGCCTTTATCACACTGCAGGTTTACCTTGTTTGACCTAATCATGAGTGGTTCAAGGTTCGAGTTTATTAAATGCATTGATTAAAAAATCACAGCATACAACAAATACAATTAAAAATATTTATTACAAAAATCGTGATAGAATTAAGAAATTTTCAAGTGACCATTTCAGTGCCTATTTTACCAAAGATAGATTACACACACATTTGTAAAACAATACTTTCAAACCTCCACACTAATCTTTCTTTTTAAGTTGCAATACAAATTGCTCCCAGTCTCAAAGCATGTACAGTGCTTCTGGGATTAAGTATAAAATTCATTTTATCATTCAAATCTGTACCTGAATAAGCAGTCAGCAGAGGCGGCAGCCATTTATCCCTTGCCAGGCTAAGGCAGTTACAATCAAACAAAAGGTAGGAAACAATATTAGTCACAACATATCCTCAATGACATAAAGGTTCATTATGCAACTATTTTATCCATATCCTGCCATTTCCCCACAATGGGCCCAGCATCTGGAGTATAAGCTGAGTAACTGCAGCTCTTCATTTTTAATTAGTTTTGTATATTCCTACTATCTAAATTCCACCTTAATTACTTTATATGAGAGGCAAAAAGTTATGTTTGCCATTTTAGAGCAATCTTCATGGATGGCAATATCTTTGACCCTGAGCTTTGACAAAATCAACATATTTGTTTGTCATTGCAGCTCTACATAAAGTCATCAGACCAAGAAAACCACGGGCTCTCATTTCCCCATCAAGGGAAAGGAACCAAGAAATGTAACTTTTTTTTTTTTCTTATAATCTGGCCAACACAGTTCTGGCAGTCTGTGGTCTTCTATTCTGAACATGTTATTAAAATAGGTTATGGCTTTTTCAAGAGGTAGACCCTGATGAAAAGCATCCCTGCTGTTGCCCTTAAAGTAGCACCTTGAATATTTTGGTGTAGACAAAGTAACAGACAGATGGTATGATGTTGTATGGTCTCTAACTCCCTAACATGTTGAATCCCTCACACTTATATGCCCCATACAAAACTTGATAGCATATATTAGCACTAAAATCTCCTTTTATTGCCACAAAGCTCTTGTCCCAAAACATGAACCAAAAAATATTGATTCCTACTATGGCTTGTGAAGGACTGACTCTAAGCACACTCCAAGATATTTATACTAATGGGCTATCTCAATTTTAATACCCCCTTCATTCTACCTATAATTGACCCCCCTTCATTCTACCTATAATTGCCATAATTTTCATTCTGATTACCAATAATTTGCTTTTGGAAATGTTCATATTTAACTCCAATGACTTTAAACAGTCTTCCACATTATTAAGACCCTTTTGCAACCCTGATGGGGATGAGGAGAGGAGGATTGCATTATCTGCATACATCATAATTGGGATTTTGGTGGCTCCAATTCTAGGGGCATCCATCTCCAGGTTCTCCAGGAGACCAATATTCAAAAATGGGTAAAGCGAAATGCAAAGTTCTACCCTGTGTTTGCCATCACCCAGGATGCTGAAGATGTTATATTCAGTCAGATAGCACACCAGTGTTATCCTCCTGAATATAGGGGCGACAGTGCAGCGCTATGAAGTAGTGCTGCCCCAATATGGAACCAAGCAGTGCGGGAATAGTGCCCCAGACCTGATAGCGCTTGGGAACTCATGGCATGATATTTAGTTAGCTCCATGCAATTGAGCCCATTGGGAATGCAGGTACTAAAGGGTCATTTGCATGCCCATTATGGGTACATTTGCATGGGAAGCAGCAGCAGGCTTGTGCCCCCTGGGACTGGCTCCAGCCCAGACTCCAGTCATCCGTCCCCATGAAAACCCAATTATCCAGTGTTCAGTGGCCCCTGTCCTCCAACCACTAGCCTACATATAGTAAATCTTTTCTCTGTTGTCCAGTCATGCCCCCACCCTCCGATCACCACCTGTATATATAAAATCTTTTCCTTGGTGTCCAGGAGTCCCCTCCATACTCCAATCACTGGCTTGGTATATAACATTACAGAATAGTGATGGTAATGGCTGAGGTTAAAGAGAAATACAGAAAAAGGATCATTATAACCCTAAGTCCCTGGCAGCTAGTGGTACCCCCACCAATCCCAATTCCCCTAACAACATCCTTCCCTGGCATCTAGTGATCCCCAACCCAACCATGGGCACTGACCTCCCACCCTACCACTACTGCACCTGACGTGCAAGTGTCACAGCTCAGATACAGTGACCAACATAGCCCTCCTCTCATCTCCTCTGGTGGCCACCATATGAATAGACAGGGAGTACACGTCCTCTGTATAGTACAGGGTGCACATCCTCTGTACTGTGTAGGGAGCGAGTGGCCATTGTACTGTACAAGGATTGTGAAATATAGTTAGGTGCAAAAGAATCTTCTTTAGATTTTTACATTCTTTGTCAAACCAATGTTTGCATACTTTATCACCATATGGTCTTGTTATATGGATATTCCATGGTATTAACTACTGTATATTATAATGTATTCAAAAAGTATGGGGTCAACACTCTTTGCCCCAGTGGTGGCATATTCCAAATTGTATTTCATATTTTCTACCACTGGTGAATGTTGAACATCTGCTGAAAGGTGCTACTTTATTTTCTTCTTAATTGTCACAAGCATCAGTTTGTCTGCATCATCATTTAAAATTGAATTGTCCTTTCCACTAACTACCGCAATACAGTATTCTATGGTAATAGGCAGACAAGTGGTGTCTTCAGTCCCATAGTGCTGCAATGTGAGAGACCTGGGTTCAATTTTGACCTAGATACTCCATCCTTAGATCGATGGACTTTGAGTAAGACTTTGAAGGTGACATGCCCAAACTCCATGGTGGGGATGTTGAGTCTGCTCTGTACTGCATCAGCCCCCCCCCCCAAGCTATGCAGCATCACAAGTGTAAAATGGGGAGATGTTTATATGCCTCCCATCTCAGCTTGGGTTAAAGTGTAGTAGGGTGGCCCATGTGAGAGGTCTAGAGGGATAGAGAGTGGTATGCTTGGCAAGATAGTGCACAACATTGAGGGGTGAGTACAAATCTCACCTCCCTATGTATAAAGTCTCTCAAGTCTTGAATACTACCTCAGGTAGCATCTCCTGTGCCCTGAGACATACACTTTTGGGACTGAAGTATCAGGCAAGAAAAGAAAATCCACCTGAGTTGCACAAGTGCTATAGAAAGGATAGTAAATCAAATGTTTTGTCCATCCATGTGACATCCAAAGTGCAATGTTAACATGATATATCATAAAGACGTACCTAACCAATGGAAGAACAGCTTTCCCAAAGTTTCATAATGGCACATCCAGTGTCCTGTGTGCATGCAAACTGGAGCCTGTGACATGGGTATTCTTTGGTGAGAAAAGCAATTTTACACCCTCTGCAGCTTATAAGTCTTTTCGTTCTCTGTATTACATTGGCCCACATCACCCGACTGGCTGTATTTTGTTTGCAACTATGCTTCTCCCCTTCCCCTTTCCCCAGGGTTGTACCTGAAAACAAGCCTTGGCTCAGTGTGCCTCTCCTAGTTACCAAATCTAAATAAATAACAACAAACAAGCCAGTCAAAATTGTGAGACCATAGTCACTGGTGACTAATATTAATTGGACTGCCAAAACAAGTGTGGCCTGCCTGTTTCTTACTTCAGTATACACTGACTGCACTAGGGCCAGCTACAAACAGGAACCAAAACTCTAATTGACTGGATCCTGGCTACCCACCTGGATAGTCTGTTCAATGTCTCTGTCCTACCAAACTCAATAAGTGACCACTCCCCAATACAATGTGCATGGTCTGCTAAAACCCCAAAGCCCCCTCCCCATACTACTACCACCAGGGTCTTACGCAAAGACAGGACTGAAGAGTTCAAGGAACACATGGCATTGATAGGCTGGAGCTATCTGGATGTCATCCCTGATGTTGACACTGCCCTTGACTACTTCATAAACCAATTCATGGCAGTCTGCAGAAGTTATGTCCCCCCCAAAAAAGTGTATTAACTGAGGGACTGCATTAGGGAGGATCACGCCCTGACCTATTAGCTCAAATGTGTGACAGGAATAATCTGTGGCACTGGGCAAGAGCAACAGGCTCACTGGTTGACACTCAAAGGTACAAGGAAGCTCACAATAGGTGCACCAGATGGATAAGGCAGGCCAAAGTGGTTCACTGCAAAGAACAGCAAACTAAAACTGGGGTAATGGGAGAAAATGTTGGGACAATATAATGGAACTCCTGGGTAAAAGTGAAAAAGCACCCCCAAATATGTTCAATATTTATGGGGTTGTTACCCTGGACCAAACTGAAACAGCCAACAAATTCAGCTTAGCCTTCACTGGCCTCAGCATGGTCCTCCCTCCCTCCCAATACTGTGCCAGTGACAAATGATGGTACCAGCACTGGTCTAGCATCCAGCCCTGACCAAGACCCAGGCTTCCCCAAATTGTATTTCAAGCCCAACTCAGTAGCAGATACCTCAAATATGTTAGAAGAGTCCTTGGAAAAAACAGGGTGGGGATGATGCAATAGACATGAAGCTGCTGGCCCTGGTCCTGGGGGAACTTGCCCTCTCCATCTCTAAAATATGGCAAGGCAAGGCAAATTTTATTTTTCAGGCACCCAATCCCAGAGGCTCTGGGCACTGTACAATAAGTACATCAGAAACAATTAAAAATGCTATAAATAAAATATTAGCATTCCAGTTCAATACTTAAAATCAGAACATTAAAATGGGGGTCTAATTTACCAGCGTAATTCTAATGTTCTATTATAAAAATATCTCAGAGACATTATTTACAAAACAGTATTCAACCTTTCTCTGTGGTTTTCCCAGTTCCCTGCAATCTGGGAAACAGCACTAGTCACACCTGTCTTTAAAGGTGGAGACTGCTCCAACCTGGTCAACTACAGGCCTATATCAATCTTCTCCTCCTGTCCAAGGCTGTAGAACAAATAGTAGCTGACAACTGGTCACCTACCTATTGTAAGTATAATATTCATGCACCCAACAACATGGTGTTAGGAAGCTCCACAGCACTGGCACTACCCTACTTGAGTACACCAGCTTTTAGCATGAGGCCCTCGATGGCAGTTACCTGGTGGGAGCCCTCTACATTGACTTGGCAAAGGAGTTCAGCCTTGTCAACCATAACCTGTTTTTGGACAAGCTCCTGTCGCTTGACCTCTCTCAGGACATGCTAGCCTGGTTTCCCAGCTTCCTCTCCAACCGCACACAGTGGGTAAAGATAGACGTCATCTTTCACATGTTAAAAGTGTTCCAGTGGTGGGGAGAGCCACGAGGCTCAATACTCAGCCTCTCCTTTTTGGCCTGTTCATAAACAGCCCACCAGAAGCCTGCCAGACATCCAAGATGCTCTTGTATGCTGATGATGCTGTTATATACACCAGTTGCTCACACGAAGCAAAACTATGCACTGTCCTCCAAAACAACTTTGAGTCCTTGGAGAAATGGTTAGCGTTAAACAGACTGGTCTGACACTAGAAAAATTAAAGACCATGTCATTCTCATGTCCGCAATTGAAAAAAAAAGGTTTCTCCCCTTGACATCCTTAATGAAAAAGGAGTTAAATTGTAACAGGTTGACTCTTTCAGTTACCATGGATGACACTTTTATCATTTAACCAGCATGTGGATAACATTGTTTGTCTCACAAACCGAAAGTTAAGAGCACTGTTCAGGAATCACCTGAACTGCACCACCGAAGCCAGGCATCTTGTAGTGTCCAGTTCAGTCCTACCGCTCCTTGACGCAACCTCCCAGTTTATACAACAGCAAGTGACTTTGTACTCAACAAAGGTAGGCTGGCGTTCAATAAGGCCTGTCACTACTCTCGGGGCAGACAAACTTGCACATAGCTGTTCCCTTTACACCCTCCAGGACAGAATAAGATACTAGACCTGCCTGCTCACAAATAAAAGCACCATTAGGCCTTACCCCTCTGGCTATTCATAATGTTTCCACCCAGTTAATAACCAATATACCACCAGGAGGATGGCTAGGAAGCCTTAGAAATACCCTTCCGTAAAACAAACCTGGGCAAACATTCCTTCACAGTAAGGGTCATCTCAGTGGCTGAATGAATTAGCTGAAACCCCAGTAGCTCTCCCAAAATTGCTCATTTTTCAAGAAGGCACTGAGAACAGAACTCACTGCTAATTCCAAGTGCTCTTGTTACAACAATTCTGCCACCCAGTATACTGAGCTCATTAATTGGTAAGGAAACTCAAGACTGTAACATGCCAGTACCTAAGGCTTTCATTTCTTTGTTGTAAACTAGGCTCCTTGGAGTCACAGTTACTTGTTTATGATTGTACCTATATTTTCATATTGTCTGCATTGACTGTGCTCCTCTGGAACTGCTGGTTTTGTATTGTCTGTTGTTTAAGTCAGTGTTAATCCCTTTTATTATCCTTGATGTGGAACCTTTGTAAATGAGCATGTGTGCTCAAACGTACTTTCTGAATGACTAAATTAATGAATGAATTAATTAAATAAACACAGTACTGAGCCCTGAACAACAATGATTTAAAAATCCACTGAAGAGTCATTTGTTTGAACAAGCCTTGCACTTTTAGGGTCTTTGCAATTCAGTAACTAGCGACTCCAGTTTTTCAAGGTCCAATATGGCTAAAATCTCTTTTTACTAAATCAGTAACCACATTTCATCTTTATTTACTGTCTTTACCCTTTTTATATTACCCTAAGCATTTTTGGAAAAGGTTTATTTATTTTATTTTTATGTATTTAAAATATTTGGTGAAGAAGGCACACTGAGCAGTAGACAATACATTTCCAGGTGTGTCATGGGGAAAAGGGAGTCAGATGCAAAATGTGTAAGGAACATACGGTATACAGTACTAGAGTACTAGAGACATAGAAAATTAAACAATTAGTAAATATGGGCACAAATACAAAAAAATATAATACTTTCCTGACTTTGGTGAGTAAAAGTATGGCACAGTAGCATAACATTTCATTTGTAAATGCAGACATTAATCAGACATAACCATGAATTGAAGGAGTTACAAACCAGGAGACACTGGGCAGGAAAAAGAACAGATCCTATACTGAATCATCATAAGACAAACAAATGCCTTAAGCCCAATGTGTCTGACTCCCATTAAGTACAGGGCCAATTTATTACTTTTCTATATAGTATAAATTGATCTAGTTTATGTTTAAAGATAGCAATGCTTTTTGCTTCAATTATTTCCCTGGGTAAAGTGTTCCATATTCTGTCTGCACATTGAGTGAAAAACTCCCTCCTGTTCTTTCTTATATATGTGTGTCAAGTTTTATTTGTTTATTATGAGATCTTACTGTAATTTTTTGTGCATGTAGTGCAATCCCTATGTTATTCATTAGATTGTCTTCTTCCATAATCTTGTATAATTGCAATATATCTCCCCTCATTTCTCTTTCCTTTAAACGACCCAGTTTATTTAACCTCTCTTCATAGGTAAGTTTTTAATGCTTGTTACCATTTTGGCTGCCCTATGTTAGAGTCTTTCAATATGGTTGATATTTTTTTAAGGTGTGGACTCCAGACCTGTGAACAATAGTCCAAATGAGGTTTAACATATGTTTTATATACTGAGATGATACGATGTGTTGACCTGGTTATAGATGTCCTTTTTCGATGCTATGTAATATCCTATTTGCTGTCATCATGGCATTTTTGCAGTGCTTATTAAACTTGAAATCATTACTTACTATAACACCAAGATCTCTCTCCGACTCTACCCTTTTAATTGCACCACTATTTAGTGTATAATTGTTATTGTTATTACCTTTCCCTAGGTGAAGAACTACATGTTTGTCTGTGTTGAACTACATACCATTTTCATGTGCCTACTTCTCTATGCAGTTCAGATCCTTGGAAGTTATGTCCTTGCTACCGGGTGTATCCACTATACCTCCACATTTCATATCACATGCAAACTTAACCAGCCATGTCACTGATGAAAAATAAAAAAAAGTACCAGGCCCAACACAGCACCCTGAAGCATCCCACTTGTCACCCCCTCCTCCAATAATGAGCCTTTTAGTCTGGCCTGCTGAATCCATTGATACAACCAGTTCTGTACCCTGTTTGTAATAGTGCTACTGTATCTATATATCCCTCCTTCATTTTATTATTTTGTATCTGATATTTTGTAAATACTTTTTGAAAATTTAAGTGTCTCAACCAAGGTATTTCTGTTCACATGATAGCTTACTTTTTCATTGAAGGTTAACATATTTATAATACAATATCTGTTTTTCCTGAATCCAGGTTGTGAGTTTTCTGTACGACATTTACTCTGAATTTCTAATTTAGCCTTGATCTATTTTTCCATTACATTTCCCGGCAGAGATGTAAGGCTAATTCGACTGTAGTTCTCCATCTTAGACCGATTGCCATTTTTACATTCACTTGCGCGCATGCGCAAGGAACGTTTTGGGAGAGTAGCACACTTTGGAGGTGTGCCTCTCCCATTAAATCCAGTGCTCTGTTGAGCAGGCGTGGCGATCCTGCACCAATGGGTGTGGGGAGCTCTGTATGACAGCGGTGGTCTCGGCACGAAAACCACGCTGTCATACCAGCACCGCATCACGCCGCCCCCTCATGTCACCACGCTCCCCCGCGCGCGTCCACGCCCACCCCAAAGCTTTGGTGCTACGCTGGGAGCCCACCCAGCGTGGCAAATGTTGTTTGAAACGGGTGCCCAATCCCGTCGGCTCCATGGCCTCCCAAGCCATCCTTCTGCCACGCTGAGAGCCCACCCCAGCATGGCAAACCTCCCGTTGTTTTGCCAATGGGGTGCCCAACCCCCTTAGGCTCCTCGGCCCCCGTGTAGTTTGCCAGCGGGGTGCCCAATCCCATGTCGGCTCCTTGGCCCCCCAGCCATCTTCTGCCACACTGGGAGCCCACCCCAGCATGGCAAGCATCCCACGTAGTCCATTTTTTAAAAAAAAAACCTGTAAAGAAAAAACGGTCCCATGTAGTCTCCCAGTCCCCCCTCCCACAACCCGCACCCACCATGCACCCAGCCTCCCCACACCCCCCTCAACCCATACTTACCTCCGGAGCTCGGCGCGGCAGTCTTTGGTGGACAGGAACACGTCTGCACTCTTCAAAGCCGACCCGTGAACTGAGAAATGCCGATGCTGTACTTAGTGGGCTAGATAGGGGGTTTCAACTTGTGCATATCTTAGTCATTTTTGGAATTTTGCAAATTACATTTCAACATGGGGTTTTGGGACCCCTTCTCATGAATATTGACACTGCCATGGCGTTATTCGGGCCTGAAGGTGATTTCGCGGTCACTGTGGAAATCACCCTTCGAGCTAAACATAATGCGTCACGGTGACATCTCATTCATGAAGGTCTAAAACATGATGGTGATGACGACTCAAAAAACTGACTATTCCTAGCGTGCGTTGCGCAGTTCCTACGCAGGCTCGTAAGTTGGCGAATTTTCAATATTTTCACTCCAGATTTTCAACATTGCCATTTTACCACACCTCCTTATGAGCAGTATAGCTGTCATTTTTCACATCCTGCCCAAAACGTGTTTCCACCCATGTAGCGCACAATGGCGCAGTCGGTGTGCAATATTAATGTATGGGACGCATTAATAAAATCACAGTGACACTGTTCATTAGCAGAGGTCTTAAAATGGCTATGTTGAAAATTTGTGAAAACCTAAGAGTGATTGTTTTCTGGCGTGCATGCGCATTCTATTGCCGTCAGAAGTTTTCAAAGTTTCAATATTTTTACTCCAGATTTTCAACATTGCCATTTTACCACACCTCCTCATGAGCAGTACAGTTGTCATTTTTCACATCCTGCCCAAAACATGTTTCCGCTTCATGTAGCTTACACAATGGCGCAGTCGGTGTGTGTGAATTCAATGTATGGGACACATTAAGAAAATCACAGTGACACTGTTCATGAGCAGAGGTCTTAAAATGTCTATGTTGAAAATTTGGTGAAAAATTCCTAAAAATGACCTGTTTCAGTGTTCATTGCGAGCTTCTGTGTGCACGCAATGAGTTTGTGAATTTTCAATATTTTCACCCACATTTTCAACATTGCCATTTTACCACACCTCCTTATGAGCAGTGCAGCTGTCACTTTTACATCTTGCCCAAACGTGTTCCGCCCATGTAGCACACAATGGCATCAGTGTCGCGAACTCAGTGTATGGGACACATTAAGAAAATCACAGTGTCACTGTTCATGAGCAGAGATCTTAAAATGGCTATGTTGAAATTTGGTGAAAAATTCCTACAAATAACTGTTTTACGGCGTGTGTTGTATGCAGTTCCCTATGCGGCATCATGAAGATTTTCAATTTTCTATATTTTTTCACTCACAGTTTTCAACATTGCCATTTTACCACACCTCCTCATGAGCAGTACAGCTGTCATTTTTCACATCCTACCCAAAACATGTTTCGCCCATGTAGCGCACAATGAGCTGAGTCGTTGTCGCGAACTCAATGATGGGACACATTAAGAAAATCACAGTGACACTGTTCATGAGCAGAGATCTTAAAATGGCTATGTTGAAAATTTAGTGAAAAAATTCCTAAAAATAACTTTTTACGAGCTTGCACAGTATTGCAATTCTCACTTGCGCGTAAGTTTGCGGAGAATTTTCAATATTTCCACTCCAGATTTTCAACATTGCCATTTTACCATACCTCCTTATGAGCAATACAGCTGTCATTTTTCACATCCTGCCCAAAATGTGTTTCCTACCATCATGGTGCGCAATGGGCAGTCGATGTGCAAAATCAATGTATGGCACACAGTAAGACAATCACAGTGACACTGTTCATTAGCAGAGGTTTTAAAATGCCAATGTTGACAATTTTGTGAAAAATTCTAACAATGAATGTTTTACTGAGCGTGCACTGCACAGTTCCCATGCACTCTGAGGTTTGCTAATTTTCAATATTTCCACTCCAGATTTTCAACATTGCCATTTTACCACACTTCCTTATGAGCAGTACAGCTGTCATTTTTCACATCCTGCCCAAAACGTGTTTCCGCCTATGTAGCGCACAATGGGGATAACAAAAAGGTCATGCTGAAAATTTATTGTGCAAATACCAGCAATCGCATGGGGCATTAGGGTAAAGCACCATACATGCCAAACACCACTGCAAATACCTGCAAGTGAACATTCGGCATTGACAAATGCTTGTTAAGAATGCTGCTGCTACTACTGTGGCCTTAGTCCAATCACTTGGTACCTCTCCTGTGCTATAAGATTTATTCTATAACCCTGTCAGTGGGCCTGTGATGTGTTCTCACATTTCTTTTAAAAGGCTAGGATTTATTTATTTATTTTATTTATTTAACTTTGTTGATCAGGTAAGTGCGCTAGCAGCTAGTGCCTTTTTCAGGCATGACCCGGATGCAGAAGCACAGGCAAGGGGGTCAAATATAATACATAGGGACTAGGAGAAGATACAATGTGTCAAATACGGTACACAGCATCAGCCAAGGAGTAAATACAATGTGTTGAATAGAAGCTGCAAAAAGAAATACAACAGTGTACTAGTAAACATGGGTTTTAGAAGATGTACAAAGGGATTGAGGAGTGAGGGGAAAACCAGGGAGCTTGACAGAGGAAGTGGAAGAGAGGGAGGGAGAAATATGTGGAGATTACCAGAGAGGGGGAAGGAGGAAAAGATTGGGAAAGAGAGAACAGGTGAAGGGGTAAGTGCATAGCTGGTTGGGGAAGGGGTAAGTGCATGGCTGGTTGTGGGCACTAGGTCACGGAGAAGGAAGGAGAAAAAAGGGGATCAATGTGGTAAGGACTGTAGCTAGTGGTGGGTAGGTGGGCATCAGAGGGGTAGATTAGTGGAAGCAGTGGCAGGTTTGAGATGAGGAGTAGTGTGCTTTTAGGAGCTTTGCAAAGGATAAACTTGATCATATCCCACTGATTTATGTGTTTTTAGGTCTGTTAATAACTTGATTACATCCTTGATGTTGAAAGGTACTGTATATATTGAATTTGAAGGTGATCTGGCAGGTGTTATTTTCAAAATGTTATTTGAATATTGAACCAACTTACTTGTTAAATTTTTTGCTAACATATGTGGGTCTTTGATTTCTTTAACCAGTGCTGATGGTTGACCCAATAATCCTATCTGCCCTTTTATTATTGTTTATATAGACAAATAATTTTTTTGAGTTGTCCTCAATATTGGCTATTTATAATTGCAACCTCTTTTTTTTTTCTTAATTTGGTTTTTGTTTTTGTTTTTTCATTCCAGTTTATACTTATGTTATAGTCC
Organism: Neoceratodus forsteri; assembly: GCA_016271365.2. Classification (NCBI taxonomy): domain Eukaryota; kingdom Metazoa; phylum Chordata; order Ceratodontiformes; family Ceratodontidae; genus Neoceratodus; species Neoceratodus forsteri. The sequence continues at coordinate 156,316,829 of CM028137.1, forward strand.
AATGTTTTTTTCATCCTTTTGAAAGCAATTTTTTTCATGTCTGCTTGTTTCCTCATTATATTGGTAAACCATTGTGTTACCCTTCCTTTCTTGTTGTATTTTATTTTCACAAGAACAAACAGATTTTCTGATTGTAGTAATTTTGTCTTGAGAGTGGTCCAGAATACCTCTACACTATGTTTTTAATATTTCCTCTTATTCCCATTTTGTTAATTATTCCTCCTTTATTTTTCTGAAAGCTGCTTTGTTATACTTTTTGGTCACTGTAGTCCCCACTGATTCCTCAGCAGCTATTTTAACTCTTATATAGCGTATGGTGGAACGTCGTTCTCCACCGAAATCGATCGTTTTCAAAACCTTGTAGTCACACACTAGTGACGTTCGCAGTACAACAGAATGATGTTTCTACTGTGCTGCTAACCACGACCAGTCCTCGCGCAGCATTTGACAGTTAGATCACCCATAGACAGGACACATGGCAAAAGCAGCAAATATCGGGGCAGTATTAATAGTTAGTGTGAAAACATTCACAATGTAAATTCTTTTTCCTTCTAGTAACTGTTTTTCCCACAAAAAACAACGTTCCACCATACACTATAAAGAAAAGTGCATGGGGAACAGTTGACAACAGGGCATCTTTCACCTCGTTGGCACTATGACAACGGATTACCTCTCGAGCTGCGCTCTCGAGGTAATCCGTCGTCATAGTGCCAACTTGGTGAAAGAATAGCCCTGTTGTCAACCGTTCCCCAAGCACTATCCTATATTTCTATCATGGACTGGTCACTATTAACAAGATGTACCAAGATTTTCTCTAATGAAAGGTATAAAGGGGAGGAGAACGTTGGGGTACAGAAACAAAGGAGGGGAGAGAATATGAGGAAGGAGAGGGAAGGAGTAAGACAGAAGGGACAAGAGTGGGGGAGTTAGAAGCAGGTGTCAACATGAGTAGAGTATTCACAGGAGGAGACGTTTATGTTGTATAAGGGAGAAGAAGAAGTAGAGGGAGGATAAGAAATGTGACTAGACCTGTGGGAGCATGTAAGTGAAAGCAGCATGCTCAGCAGAGGTCTTTGAGCAGGAGAGAGTAAAAGAGCGAGTGTCAGAGTTTCTCAGAGAGGCTGAGGAAGGGAGAGGGTAGTACAGGAGACCATATAAGTAATAGTAAAGCAAGACTAGACAAAACCTGGAAATAGGGGAAACACAATGAGTGAAACATGGGGAGTTTAGGATAAAATGGAAAAAAGAGTGGGAGGGTTGATCCAGTCTTGCTAGAATAATGGATGCAGCACTATATATCACATCACCATAATTAAATGCAGACAGGGTCATTTTTTACAATAATTTGTTCAAATTCAAGGATGAGGAGGCATGATTTATTGTGACATGGTGTCACAAGTTTCAGGAGGAGCTTTCTTGTAGATAATGTCAATGTAGTTAAAGAAGTCAAAGTTACTTTCCAGCCAGGTTCTCATGCATTTAATAGAGTTGACTACCTCTAAGGGTGAGCCATCCTGAGTCATGAAGATGAAAGAGGGACTAAAGTGTGGCCAGTAGTTACCTGGTGCCAAAAGTCATGGAGGGTGTGTGTGTGTGTGTTAGAGGTGGTTGGTTGGTTAGCACAGAACCAGCATTGGACATTGTCAAAATTGTTCTGAAGCTATATTGTCTGCTCAGGGGTCGAAAAGCTAAAGGGGTAAAGTAAGCAATATGTCATCCATATACATATGTATGTGCAAGGAGACGCAGGCTTTGGGGGGTCATTTATGAAAACTGAGAACAGGTTTACACCCAGAATTGAACCCTGGAGGACAGCTGGCATATTTGGAAAGGCCGGAGAATATGAATCTCCTACTGAAACTGCCTCAGGCATGTTAGAAACCCTGAACACTAAGGATGCACAGGCTTTAGGAAGAAAGGAATCTGATTTTTTACATAGTGTCTTTCATTTGTTTCCAATCATATTTTTATTGTTTTTAAGGTATGTATAATATTTCATTTTTCTGTGTATATGTATGTATTTTACATATTTTATATGTTTAACATAGTTTCTTTAAAACATACATTAAACCAGTTACATATAATTAATCTGGACACTCATTATACCATCATATGGTATAATGGCCGGGAGATCAAAGAGCTGTGGGTTCAGTTCCCACTTCTGGCACTTGGGTTAATATCCCAGTACTGACATTGTAGTGCAGTATGAGAGGGGTGCTGCACTTCTGAGGTGCCGTCTTTCGGATGAGACGTTAAGCCGAGGTCCCATCTGCCTGCATTGGTGGTTGTTCAGGTGGATGTTAAAGATCCAATGGCACTTATCGAAAAGAGTAGGGGAATTTCCCTGGTGTCCTGGCCAAATTTCCCTTATTCACTAAAAATACCACGAACAACATAATCTGGTTCAAGGTCAGTTGGCTTTCATTTGTATCCCCTCCCCCGGGTCGTGCCTGAAAATAGGCAGGATTTGTCTAGTGCACTTACCAGGTCAACAAAAACTAAATAAAAAAATATATATACATCAGTGCTCATGAAAGACACCCTTATATAGTGTCTTTCATAAGCACTGTATCCTAAAGTGCACCATGAAAAGGTGCAGCCACTATGAGGCAAGCACATGATGGGTGTATTGAGACAGACAGACAGACAGACAGACAGACAGAAAGGCAGCCAAAGAGAGAGACAGCAGGAGAGATAGGGCAGGGGACAGAGAGGGGGAACATTTAAGCACAGAGAGGTAAAGTAACTTGTTCAAAGTAGTGGGATTCAGACCTGATTCAGCAATCTCTTAACTCTACACCATAACTGCTAGGTTACACCGCCTTCCCTAAGATGTCCATATCTTTGCAACAGTACAGCAAGACTTCTGAAAAAATTGAACAAGGCCAGACCATCAGTGCAGTAGTAGTATTGCTGGTTGCAATGCCAGAGACCCTGGTTCAGAAGCGAGCCCAGGTAATTGGGAACAGACCAGAGGGGGGAGGATTCTGCATTCCAGAGGAAGGGGTCTGTGAGCTCCTCTGCAATACTGCCACCTGGATGACCACATGTGACTGAGCAAGTGAAGCTGCAAAGGGATGGGTGGGTGCCTCCCAACGGGGACATCAGCATGCTCAGATGTGGACATTCGCTCAGTCTTTACCTGTGAGGTACCCAAGGGAAGGGGAAACAGAAAAGTTGGAAAAACCCTCAGATGTGGCAAAATAATGTTGTGTCTCCTTGGAGGCACCACACTGCTCACTGGGCTGGTGACCTAGCATCTGCGCTAAACTCCTCCTGAGCATGGGGAACCTGGGAGGCTCCACCATGCGGGGAAGACCATACGGCACTGCCTATGTTGGATGAAAAGTCCTAGAGAGGACGGAGACAGGGCTGGGGGATATGGCAGCTAAAAAAGGGCAGGCTATGTGAATGGGCGCATAAAGTACAGTAAATTTAAAAAAGAAATATTCAAATATAACAGTCACCCCCTACAACCCAGTAAACTGCCATTTCAAAATTTCATCCAGAGGAAGTAGACCAGAGGTAACAACCAAAATGGTCAGACACAAATATTGGCACTTCTGATGAACTCACATATTTATAATTATTTAAAGATAATTTGAGATTGGAAGGGACTCTAGGTCCATCATCTAAATGTCATTTATATGGCTCTTACTCAAACACAGTGGGCAGTTCTGACCTTCTTATTGAGGAAAGATGTTGGCATGATTGAGAAAACACAGATCACTGTGACCAATATGGTCTGAAGGTTTGAAATGCATGGACTATGAAGACCAGATAGTGAAGCTGGGAACTGTTTTCCATTGAAAATGAAGAGTCAGAGGGGACATGTGCATGGTTGTCAAAAATCTAAAAGGGATAACATCATCAGCCCAAGTGCTGCTCTTCAGGATGCAAAAGGATGAAAGGGGACACATAACGTCATTGAAAGGTGGAAGCTACAAGGGAAACGCCATAAAGAATTACTTCATAGAATACACACTGGACATGTGGAATATACTGCCAGAGCAGGTGGTGTCAGCAGATACTGTCATGACCTTCAAACTCAGATACAACAAGTACATTGAAGAAAAAAGTGGCAGTGTACTCCCATTGAGCTAGTGGGAGCACAGAACTCAAGGGACCAATGGTATTCCTTCCTCCCTAAAGATATATATACACACACACACAGTTGTAGCCATTGCCATCCCTAACAATAACCATCCATATACATCAATCACTGTTACTTTCTGACATTGAACTAAATGACCCATGTTTAGCCATTGCTAGTCATAACTAAGGATATTATTACTGATATCTGTGCCTACTACTGTATGTAAACTACTAATAAACCAAGGAAAAATGCAGCAACTGGAATAAAGATGAAAACCAAAAATGCAGACTGAAAATACATCAGGCTTCTTTCAATCAAGGACTCATAGAAACATAGAAATTGTTGGCAGATAAGGACTGCTAGGCCCATCTGGTCTGCCCATAAGCCCTCCCCTTGTTTGCGACCTCTGACCCTACTAGATCCACGGCTCACTCCTCTCCTTCCCACTTCTAGGTTTCCCTTATGAAGGTCCCATCCATGTTTAAATCCCTCTGCTGTGCTCACTCCCATCACCTCCTGTGGCAGACTATTCCATGTGTCCATGATCCTCTCCATGAATAAAAAACTTCTTCACATTTCCCCTCAACCTGCCCCCCTCCAATTTCATATCATGCCCCCTCATTCCTGTGCTCCTCCTATATTGGAAGATGTCACCCCCTGCACCTTGTTTATGCCTTTAAGGTACTTGAAAGTTTCTATCCCCGATCTCTCCTCTCCTTCAGTGAGTACATATTGAGGTTCTTTAATCTCTCCTCATATGTTTTCTGGTGCAAGCCCTGTACTATCTTTGTCGCTTTTCTCTGGACTGCCTCCACTCTGTTAATGTCCTTACAAAGATGCATCCTCCAAAATTATACACAGTACTCTAGGTGAGGCCTCACTAGTGATTTACACAATGGCATCACCACCTCCCTCCTTCTGCTAGTGATACCTCTGCATATGCACCCCAGCATGCCGCTGGCCTTCCCCTGCAGCCCTTGTACTCTGCTTAGACACCTTTAGGTCATCTGAAATGATAACCCGCAGATCCCTTTCTTTCTTGGTGATAGTCAGTAACCCCCCCCCCCAACCTGTATTTCTCCAATGAGTTCCTTCATCCTAGGTACATTTGGCATTTCTTTGAATTAAACCTCTGTTGCCACACCTTGGACCACCTTTCAAGCTTTGCCATGTCCCTCTTCATTTTCTCCACCCCATCTGGAGTATACATCCTATTGCAGATCTTGGCGTCATCTGCAAACAGGCAGCAGGCCTTTCTGTCCAGACCTTCTGCAATGTCACTAATGTAGACATTGAACAGGACTGGCCCAAGGACCAATCCCTGGGTATCCCGCTGGTCACCCCCCTCTCCCCGGATTGGATTCCATTTTACCACCACCCTCTGCCTCCTGTCTGTTAACCAGTTCCTACCCCAGTTTACCACCTGTGTCCCATACCCAGGTTTCCCATTTTGTTAACCAGCCTTTGTGGGAATGTGTTGAAGGACTTGCTGAAATCAAGGTAGGTGACATCCACTGCTCCCCCCCCCCGCCCCCGATTTACCTCCTTCATCCCCAAGCCTAGGACATAGGAAAGTTTCACAGTAGCAATATTTTCCAATAGTTCAACAGTTTTACAAGATCAGTGTAAGTTACATTATATCAGAATCTTGATGCTGCTAGAAATAAAAGAAGATGAAAATCTTATGTCATTATCCCAATGATAGATCCCAATAGTGGTAGTATACAGTGCATAGATAATAAAAGACAAACAAAAAGAAAAGGCCTTTAGATTTCCCAACAGAGAGTCTAACAACAACACCAATTATTTTTTTTTTTTTTATTAACAATGATGTCACTGTGGTCTAATGGGGCTTTATCTTGAGGAGGAAGTCATTGACAATTGATGGCAGAAGAAGAAAGGATAACTTGGACTCCAGGCTGGATGGTGTAAGACAGGAAAGTATAAGTAAAATCAAATTTAAAAAATACTTGGGCTATCCTGGGTAAATAACCTATAAAAAAACATCTCCTTCACCTTCTCATGTACTGTTATCGCTCCTCCTATCGTTTCCCTCCTAAACCTTTCCTTTCAACTTGGAACTGTCCATCAGATTTGGAAGAAGGCTAAAGTCATCTCCCTCCACACAAGAGGAGAGTTATCATTCCCTGGGAATTAGAAGAAGAAGAATCAGCATTTATATAGTGCTTTTCATAAACAGTGTATCCCAAAGTGCTTTACAAGCAATGCTAGACTGGTAGTGAAGTAACTGAATGTGTAGTGGCGGCCATATCACACATCAACACCCTCACACAGCCTGGACAGCTGCATGAATCAGTTTTTTATGGGAAGGGGAATGTTGACCCTTACACTGGGAATGTCCCTTACTCTTTGCGAAGAATGCCCTGGGTTCTTTTATTTCCACCTGGACACTCATCAGGACAGCACCAGAAAGGGTAGAAGGGACCATGGTTTAATGTCTCATCTGAAGGACGGCACACCCCAGCAGTACAGCACCCCCCTAATACTGCACTCAAGGGCCAGCGTTTACCCTCCTATGTCCCTTCTCCCTTCCCTGGCCAAGTTGCAGGAAAAACTTGTCCTCTCTCACCTCTTCCTCATTGACTCCGACTCCTCCTTCCTCCTGCCTTTCCAGTCTGTTTTCTGCAAACATCATTTCACTGTCTCCTCCTTCAAGTCATTGACTCTATTCTGAAAGGTATGGATCAGGGCCAGATCACAGTGCCCATTTTCAACAATTTGGCTAAGTCCTTTGACACAGCGGTCCATCCCTTCCTACAATACAAGCGAAGAAGGTTGGACTGTCTGACATGGTGGTCAGGTGGTTTCACTCTTACCTTTCTGACTGATACCAGTCTGTTCAAGTTGGTGGGGCTTTATCTTCCCCCCTGCAAATTAGGTCTGGTGTCCCTCCAGGTCTCCTTCTTTTATTTTATTTCATTTCATTTATTTTCACTTAGGGTTGTAACCACCCAGTCCCCTGGGATTACTATAATCCCATTAGTACTAGTGTTAGGTAGGTAGAAAAGGCAGCTGGTAAGGAGCTCACTTAGGGGCTTCTTACATAATGACGTCATTGTTTACTCAGCTAGCCTGAGGGAAGGATGATTATGTCACTTAGAACTCTCGCAGCAGCATAACCATTTCTGAGTCAGCTGCTCAGGGGAAGTTTTAGAATGTTCAGAGAGTCTTAGTGTGGAAGTCGGAGTGCCAGGAGCTCTGCTAGTGGGGCTCTGTGTCAGAGGGCCCTGTGTTTCTCATTCTAGTTTGGATTACAATTACCAGCTTCCAGTGAAGTGGTGGAGACCTTTCTTCAGCAGGATTCCTTGATGTTCACTCCAGGAGAAGTGAAAGGGACTGCTAGTTTAGTGGATTCAAGGGGCAATCCCCTGAAGTCCTTGTGTGTGTGTTCAGCTGCCTTTGAGGAGGACTTTTGTGTGAGATTTCTGACAAGCTAACATGGAAAAGGATGTTTTCTGGTGGCTCCCATGCCTAAAGGAAGGAGCAACTAATCTGTGGAAAAGTGTGCTTCCAGGGTTGTGTCCATAAATTACAGGCCTATCATGATTCTTCACAATTTTGGAGAAGGTAAGGAGAAGCTGGTGGTGATACAGCTTGAAAGCCACCTTGAGAACTTTAACATCTACTATATGAATCTTTCTAGCTGGGGTTCAGGTTTTGCCACAGTAGCGGGACCACATTTGTCAGGTTGTTCAATATACAGTGAAAACTAGGGCAGACTGCATGGCCTACCCATCCTTTCCTGCTGACAAATTATATGTTTCTATGACCTGCTGCTTGCAAGGGATACAGGAAAGTGCTCTTTTGTCCTCCTCCTCCTCCTCAATCTATCATTGGCCTTTGACACCATGGATCATGGGGTATTTATGGAATGGCTTGAGGAATATGGGGGACTTATCAAGGCAGCCTTGAAATAGTTTAAAGTGGACAGGAAATGTGTGCTAACTGGCAGCAGTTAGTAATGTTCTTAGTAAGAGAAATTAAAAGCTTTCCTCCAAATGAGCCATATTTAACTTTACCATAATAAACTCTAATGTGAAATTCTGTTTTCAATTGTTTTCTTTTTATGGACAACATTCTGCACAGCTCTTTTCATGGAACCAGTAATTTGGAGTGTTTACTATGTCACAGTTTGTGTACAGAATGCTAAATATGAGCTATTGCCCATCAGAACCATGCTTAGAGTTCTTTGCCCAAACTGTGACATAGTTAAAACTCCAGATCACTGGTTCGTTGAAGAGAACTGTATCAGAATACGGCCCATAAAAACACAACAATGCAAAATATTATTTTTCACATCACTTTTTGTTCAGGTACAGTTACATATGGATAATTTAGCCTTATGGATATCATTTCTGTAAATGGGAACATTATACACAGCTACCAATTAGAAATAGTTTCCTGTCCTCTTTAAGTCCTTCCTATCCGACAAGATGCAAAGGCTTGCAGTGGGATCCTTCTCATTGCCACTTGCTGCGGTCAGCTGTGGGGTTTCTCAAGGTGTGATTCTGTCCACCATGCTTTTGAAGTGTGTATACCACCTTTGGGGTGGTCATTAGGGTATGGCATGAGGTTTCACTGTTATGCAGATGATACTCAGCTTACCTGTCTTTAACACCAGACAGAAAATGAGCTGTCTCCATGCTGGAGCAATGCCTGCAGGAAATCACAGATAGGATGAGCTCCAGCTTGCTAAGACTTAATCCTGCCAAAACAGTTTTATTACTGGTGTAACCAGGTCCTCGTGGCTCAGCAGGTCAGAGCACAGCCATAGGTTTGCCATCATTGAAAGATGTAGTTCTGACTGCTGTGGACAGGATAAAATATCTAGGAATCACTTGGGACTCTTGACTAACACTTAAACATCATGTGTCATCCACAGTGAGCAGTTGATTCTTCCAGCTGCAAAATGACTCCCAGGGGTAACCCAGGTGCCATGTACCCATGGGCTACTACCCTGTCTGATGTCCACAACACAGATTGTGGGGCCTGGGCTCTGTTACTGATGGAAAATGGGGTTTATTACCATAGAACAGAATGTTATTACAGTGCCTCCACTCAGAATAAAAGGATAAGTGGGCTAGATGACAAGCTAGTACAACCCCCTGAGATTGCTGTACCTATCGAGTTCCCTGCCCAGTGGTCCTATACATGGATTAACACACAGTAGTTCGAGTAGGCTAAAGTCATACAATTAATGGCTATAGCTATTAATATGCTTACATTTGCTGCAGTTACCATTTGGGGTCCTGGCACAGACACAACCCCCAGCTACCTGTGGAGATTAGTAAGCAGCAATAACCATACTCTTTAAGGTTAGACACAGTAAGCTTGCACCCAATAATATGCTCATAGACAGTATTAACATAACAATAAACTCTTTTATTATGGGGGATATTTGGGGAAATGGTGTAGCTCAAATTTAAGGCTGGATAATGCGATTTGCTTTTTGCTTGGTAACACATTACACACAGAATTAATAGTTCAAGTGGACAGTCCCAGTTAACTTCACTGGGTACCCAGACTTGTACTGTTGCAGGCCTGATATGCATTGCAGCTGGCTGGCCAGCATTGGTGCACATAAACAAAAGAATTGATTTATTTCTTTAAGCATGCAATCATGGACAAACATTAAAGAACAATTGGCTGGACTGTTTGGTAAACTGGTATTTGTAATCCCAGACCCAATGGCCTGCAACACATTTCAACAACAACTGGAAACCGCAGAACATTTATTGCAGGGTTAGTCCTGATGTTACTCACAACTCTACAGCTCCTCAGTCTCTTGACTGAAGTCGAGATGGGTGGCTTTGGGAGCAAGGACCAGAAGAAAGGACCATGGCTGACGTGACTCACCCCCACATCTAGGCCTAACCCCGAGGTGGCTGCACACCAGTGCTAACTGTTGCGCTAGTAGCTGACTCCTAATGCTGGTCTGGTTGCAGCTGCAGCTTTGGGTTAGGATAGAGTTTTTGCCACTTTTGTCTGAAAAACAGGATACAATCTCTGAACAAACAAGATCCGGCAAACTCACTCTGGCAACTTTTCATAAGAGATGGCTGCTCTGGCAGGTGTGGCTCTGGACAGTTGTCTGTATTGGGGAACCACTTGTAATAGGTAAGGTTCCCATTTGCAGCTCTGACAGCATGACTCAGGATTCACAGTTCATGGCAATTTAGCTTTGCTGTCACAAACAGTCTCTGATGCAGTTCAGGCAAATCAATAGATTTGGCTTAAAGAGTAAAGTTCCCTCTCTTCTCAAAAGCTTCTGGCAGTGGCCACAGATATTGGAATTGACTCAGACCACATTGGGCTATTTGCTGTGGAAACCCAAACAGGCCTCCAAACTTCCCTGCAGAGCACACAGTCTGAGCCTCCTCACTCTCTGGAGGCTCCCACAGAACTGCACTGTTCAACAGTCCCTCTCTAACTGAAGAAACACAATATTGTAATCCGATTGGTAGATGAGGCTGTCAATCACAGTTTTGACTTTCCAATTGGCCACTCGGAGGGTGCCAAACATACAGTCCTCTATTCTTCCCAGTAGCCAAAGCTAAGGACTCCGTAGGACCCTTTGAATTCCGATTGGCTGAAAACGAAAGGTCAAAGTGGCAAGATGGCTGCCGAAGAACAGGCAGCTAAATGTCCAACTTTAAAGTCCATTTTTATAAACAATCTGTTCAGTTTTAGAATTAAACATTTACAGCATTTGGAAGGGCTCCCTCTGCACTATTATCTGATGCAAGAGTTGAGTCAGATCAAGCATTCTCTGGCCAGTCACAAGCACCGAAGCACTTGAACCCAGCACAGGCTATTGCCACTATATACAGAGCTCTTAAAGCAATTTATTTATTTAGTTTTTGTTGACTGGGTAAGGGCACTAGTCAAATTCTACCTATTTTTAGGCAAGACCCAGGGAAGGGAGATACAGATGAATGCCAACTGACTTTGAACCAGACTAAGCTGTTGGTGGTATTTTTTAGTGAATGGGGGGAAATTTGGCCAGGGCACTAGTCAAATTCTGCCTATTTTTAGGCAAGACCCAGGGGAGGGAGATACAGATGAATGCCAACTGACTTTGAACCAGACTAAGCTGTTGGTGGTATTTTTTAGTGAATGGGGGGAAATTTGGCCAGGGCACCGGGAAATTTCCCTGCTGTTTTCGAGAAGTGCCATGGGATCTTTAACATCCTCCTGAATTACCACCAGAACAGGCAGATGGGACCTCGTTTTAATGTCTCATCCAAAACATGGCACCTCAGGAGTGCAGCACCCCCCCTCATGCTGCACTGCAGTATCAGTACTGGGATATTAACCCAAGTGCCTGGTGTGGGGCTAGAACCCACATCCTTCTGATCTTCCGGCCTCAGAGGCAAGTGTGCTACCTGCTGAGCCACTGGCACAATAGAGCAACAGTGCCAGCTTGCACATTCGTGAAGCATCTATGTACACAATATCACTCTAATGGATTCAAACCTTAAACTGGATACTAGCCCAGGTTAAAGAGGGCAGAACACAGGGCTGAAACAAGGTCAGATGGAGGGCAAAGGGGGTGTTCGGGGAGACAATTTAAGGTCAGCCCCACCTTTTTTGGGGGGGTTACACTGGATTAAATCCTACCTAGTTCAAGGGGATCTGGCAATCTTGGCTCATGCCTTCATTACCTTGCGACTCAACTTCTATAATGCTCTGTACCTCGGGCTATCTGGAGGATTAGTGCACCACCTACAGCTGGTGCAAAATGCTGCAGCCAGGCTGATTATGGTAACCTTTTATTAAGAACACATCACGTCTGTTCTGCAGCATTAGCACTGTCCACCTATTAGGTTGTGCAGCACCTTCATGATTTCACTGTTAACTTATGAGGTACTGCACAGTTTGGGTCCTAGTGCCCTGAAAGATCACTGGGTCTGGTATGGTTCTGGTCACTCATTCCCCTCCACCAAGGGGTTGCTGTTAGCCAACCAGAGATCTTAAGTAAAACTGTCAGGAGATAAGAGTTTTCTTAATTGCAGCCACTGTTATTTGGAACCCCTTTCTTTTCCAGGTTTGGAGTTCTCCCTTAGTGGAGAAACTTAGGAAGGGGATAAATTCTTAGCTGTTTACACAAGCTAATGTCCCAGTCCAATGTATTTACTTTATTTATAGTTGTATCAGTTTCTTCTGATATTTATATTTGTATTTATTAACTGTTTTATTGTACAGCGCCACAAGTCCCTGGGTTAAGGCACTACAAACATAAAATTGCCTCGCCTATTTTAAATGACCTCTCCTTAGTGCATGTCTCCTTGCACATCTACTTATATGCACATGACACAGTACTTTGTTTCCAGGGCCTTGATTCTGCAACTACGATCATCACTTCAGCAGGGCTTTGGCAATGTCCATGCTGGTTCTACTCAATCCAGCTCTCAAATAATACCAAAAAGTCTGTCTCTAAGACCTTAGGCAACAAGTAGAGGGTAGCTGGGCTCCATCACACACCAGTCTTCAGGACTCATAAATGCCACCCCCATGAACTCATACCTCACTTTAAATATATCTGTGTGTTGCTGAACTGGCATGTCAGCTTCACACCCATATCAACACCCTGCATACAAAATAAACTCTGCCCCAAGCTAGGCATGCTGTACTGCAACAAATCCTGCCACCCATGCCTGATCTGCTACAGCATTATTCTCTTCTTTTTTTGCTTACAATTTCTCCACGGTCTGCCCTCCTCCTCCTTTCTGCTGGCTGGCATCCGTCCAGCCCCAACCTCCAATTTCAGGCCCTCACCTCTTACCCCCACAGCTTATCTCCTGTGGCTGGGTGGTGGGGAGCCCCCAACTTGACCCACCAGGTCTGGATCCAGTACTGGGTGATGCTGTCTCGAAGGCAGAGCCTGCGGAGGATGGCCATCAAGCTGTTCAACCAGACTGCATTTTCCGCATTTTCTGTGCAGAGGGCAGTGTGCAGTGCCGACAGTGGGAGTGCCGTGCATGCATTGGCATGCAGTGTGCCCATCAGCTGTTCCACCTCCATGCCTCTACTGCACAGGACCTGGTGTGCAAACACCTAGCCTCCACTAGGTGTCAGGTAAATGCTGATCTCTGTTCTCCACCCTCCCCGGGAGAGGAGAGCTGTCCTCTGGATGCTTGATCCTCTCCCACCGCAGCCAGCCCCTCCCAATGACCCGCTCCCACCTCGAGCATGGGTTGCCAGCGTGGCAGGAGGCAAGGCATCGCTGCCTCAGCCCTCCATGCCACTGGGACGGCTACAGTGTTATTCTCAAAATGATCTTGCCAGTGTTTGACTACATGGATGTGGTTTACAGAGCTGCCTCCAAATCTACCCTTGCCAGACTGGAACCTCTTTCCCATTCCTTCTGTTGTTTAACCCTAAATAGCACACCCTTACCCATCAATGCTCCCTTTATAGTATTTTTTCTCTCTCCTCCTTTGAAGCTTAAAGTCTTTCTTACTGCTCTTTTTCCTGTCTAAATACTATTTTCCTACCATCCCCTCCTACCTGTCCTTTCTCCTCACCTCCTCCTCCATCATCCTGCTTTCTTCACTCTTCTAAAGCTCACTCTTTCCATATCAGTTACTACAAAGCCTCAGTTGGTCTATCCTCCTTTTCTGTTCACTTTTCTACTCCTTTGGGATGATCTTCCTCCCTGTATATGTATCTAGTCCTCACTTTCCTTTCTTAAGTCACCCCTATTGGCTTATTTCTCCCTACTATACTCCTGAAACTAGCCACTCACACCAGTTTAGGTCAGTGCTGACCTTCCCCTGGCCCCTACTACACCCCCCCCGATGTTATAAACATTTTCATGATTTATTATCATTGACACTAAATTTTTGTACTTTTGCAAATGTTAGTACCTTGCACCATATTATATCTTGCATTATTAAACTTTGCTTGTCACTTTCTGCCATTGTAAATTCATGCAACTTTGTAAATGTTGTACCTTGCACCATCTGATATTCTGTGTTGTACATTGCACTTCTCGCTTTATTCAGTATTGTACTTTGCCTTTGTCACTTTTGTTTGTTGTATTTCTTGCCACCTTGCAACCCCCTCTTCACAGTATCTCTTGGGAATTAACACCATCTCAGTTTGCCTCTCACAGTCAACAAATTTTAAATAAATTAAGATCTCATGTGTAGCCATGTTCCCAGGCTTTGCCCTGCGCACCTTTTTAAGAGAAAGGTAGATACAGTAGACTGTAGACCACAGTGTCCCGTTGTCAGCTAACCCAGTAGCCCCTAGCACCATCTTGTGATTCAGCCTGAAATGTTTCACCTACACACACATACACATTGACAAAATGGTGGTACTCATCCCTGGTAATACAAACATCAACCATTGATTTCCTTTACTTCCACAGTCTGGTGTACTGCGTCACCTGCTCCATGAAACCAACTAAAGTCAGTGAAACTGGCTGCAGGCTACTGCAATAGATTCACAGAACACCACTACAGAATGAAAACCAAGTCCTGCCACTTCAGCATAGTGGCCATTCTCCCACAGTCACCATGATCAATAGCAAGAAGCAACAAGAGCTGCAAGCACTAGGAAATATGGTTTATTTACAGCCAAGGCACACTACATTCCAGCATGCTCAAAAAAGTCAACTCATTAGATAAGCAAGCACAAGCCCCTAGTAAGTTACATATTGACTGCTAAGCAAAAATATCCCATGTATTTGAATTCTATCTAGTGGCAACTATTCTGTGTATTTTATTTTCCCCTTCCTGTTTATTTATTGTTTTAAAATATTTTTGTGTTGGTTAAGTATGAGTCAAGGGTGTTAAAGGTAGCCTGTGTTATTTGTATTTATTGAGACTGGGTGTGTATGTTTTTACTTTGGGAGAGTGATTTTGAAACATTATTTGCTGGGGTGTGGGTTTATTTATTTTATTGGGGGGTGGGGTGCTGGATATCTCTGGGTTTTATCCTTAGAGCTGGGGGTGCAGTATGTGTAAAGGCATGGGACAGATAGGCTCATCTACTCCAGTGACCACCTCAGACAGTTCTGTCCTTTTGGAGTAACCCCATCAGCCCTCCCTGCAAAGCTTATCAGCCACTGCAGGGGACTGGTGACCTTTCAGGGTGGGGCAACACCTGTAGTGTAGATCCTGGGTATGATGCTCGAGAGGGTAGATTAGGGAGGTGAGATCCAGAAGATGCTCGAGGAGGATGTGGAATTAGGATAGGGGTCTGCCCAGTCTGATTCCCCTCCCCAGGGCCCTGCCTAATGTCATCGAGCAAGAAGTAGTCTGTCCATCCAGCACTACTCCTCCCCTTCTGGCTGTTCTCTGTAATGCAAGGTCACTGAGGAATAAAACAGTGGTGATGGAGGGTTTCATCACAGATTCCTCAGCTGACCTTGTTTGCTTCACAGAGACTTGGTTGGATGATGACTCTGGACCTGCTCTAGAGGCATTGATCCTACTGGGCTATTCTGTAGTGCATTGCCCAAGGAGAGATCACAAAAGGGGTGGGGTGGCCATTTGTTTTAAATTCACTTTGGGACTCACTGCAATCCCCATGGGAACTTTCAGGTCCTTTGAATATGTGGTAGTCAGCTGCACTCTGGGTGTTAGTGGTAGGATCATTCTCATATACCATCCTCCAGGATACGGGAGTGATTTCTCTGCAGGAGTTAGCAGACTTCATGGTTAAACAGATGTTAGATGCCCCCAGACTGACAGTGCTAGGGGACTTCAGTGCTTGGGTCGATGATGAATCCTCACATTTTTTGACTACTTCGCCAGTTGATATCCTAACTGGGGCTAGCACAGGCAGTTGCCTCTGGAATGCATTAACATGGCCACACTCTGGACAGGATCTTCTCATTGAGACTTGACATTAGTGCATTCAAGGTTGATCCAGTATTTTGGCTGGATCATCGTGCAGTGTCATTCCTTTGTGGGGGCCCTCTGTTTCAACCCTTGCAGAGCCACAGACTGATATATCAGTCAAAAATTCCTATGCGTTCTAATTCTGTTGGCAGCCTAAGGGTTAATACCTCTTATGTGGAAATTGTCTGGGATTATCCAAAACATAGTTTGGAGTCTTGCAAGCTCCAGAAGGTGCTAGACATCTCAGATATGATGCTTGCTTGCACCCAGGAGGCTGAGAAGGCCATGGAACATGATAATATGGTTCTCGTGGTTGCCTTAGACTCCTGGTACCTTACTGCATTAGTCCCCTGATGTCCCATTGCAGCTCACTGTGGTACTGTGATGAGCTGCATTGGCTGAAGACTAAGGGATGGAAGCTAGAGCATTCTTGGAGACAATCATGGTCTGAGGAAGACAGGTTGGCACTGAAAATTCATTATAGTGAGTATCAATGGGCAATCAACATGAAAAAGACAGAGTTCCTGTCAAGGTCAATTGCTGTAGGGAAACATCAGCCAGCTCAGCTCTTTTGCACAGTAGACAGATTGTTAAATCCTCCCTGTCTGCAATCCGTTAGAGTCTTTTCAGCAGATAAGTGCAAGGAGTTTGGTAAAGTTTTCTCTTAACAAGGTGTCTTCCATTACATCTGGTATTTCTTTAAGTGGTATCTCATGGACCTCTCATGGGCCAGCTGTGGTCTACTTCCTGGTAATGTTGATCTGCCTACCTGGAGCAATTTTCAGCTGTTTTCTGAGGATGAGGTGCTTCAGGTGATCTCTAGTTAGTGTCTCACGTGCTATATACTGGACTCAGGACTAGCCTGGTTCCTTTGGGGCTGTAGCAAATCTCTGCATCTGGTAATCACTGAGATCCTCAGTGGTTTCTTGAAGGAGAATTTTTTTTTCCATCTGCTCTGAAAAAGGCGGTGGTTAGATCCCTCCTAAAAAAGCAACCCTTGGACCCTGATGTTCTGGCGAATTACATACCTGTTTCGAATCTTCCCTTTTTGAGGAATGTTATTGCAAAAGTAGTGATTGACCAACTTGTGGATCACCTAGAGAATTATAACATCTATGAACTTCTCCAATTGGGTTTTCAACCCTGCCACAGTATCAGATCGCACTCGTCCAGGTGACTTATGATTTTGGTCCTTGTTTTCCCTCGTCAGCATTTGTCCATAACCATGGGTTAACCATGGGTTAACCATGGGGTGCAGTTAGAGCACCTGAGGAACTATTTTGGTCTACCACCACCACTGTTTGCATTGGTGTGAGTCCTACATGACTGGGAGAATGCAGCAGGTTGACCTAGATAATTTCACATCTGGGGTTTCTGCACCACCCTGTGGGGTTCCTCAATGCTTGATCTTTGCCCAGTGTTGTTTTCTGTGTATATTTTGCCCTTGAGGGTAATCATTAGATGGTAGGATCTTGGGTTTCACTGGTATGCAGATGATACTCATGTACCTGTCTTGTTTTACCAGTGAGAACCATGTAGTTTCAGTTCTGGGAGGATGTCTTACTGAGATAAATGACTGGATTGCCTCAAACTGGCAAAGTCACAACCCTGGGAAGGCAGAGTTCATGATGATCAAGCTGGGTTGATGGGGTGCAGCAGAGATGGGAGGTGCAGTAGCCCTTCCTATGTTGGGTGGCCATTCTCTGGTTGATGTTGATGTGGTTAGAAAACCTGGGGTCATTTGGGACTGCAGGCTGACACTAGACCAGCAAGTGTCAGCGGTGGTCTGATCTGGCTTCTATCATCTTCAGAATGTCACCAGAATTAAGCCTCACCTGGCTCCTGCGGACCTGGCGACAATCGTTCATGCTTTCATTACCTCTAGGTTGGATTACTGTAATCCTTTGTACTTAGGGTTATCTAGAGGTGTAATGTGATCCTTGCAGCTGTTCCAGAATGCTGCAGCTCGGCTGGTGGTGGGAACTTCTCAGAGGGACCACATCATGCAGGTGCTGTGTGAGCTGCACTGACTGCCTATGCGGTGGTGCATAAGTAACCTTTAAGACATACCTGATAACATACAAGGCCCTGCATTGTCTGGGACCTGACTACTTGAGAAATTTCTCAGTTCCTTACCTCCCAACTCGACCCCTCCACTTCACTTATGCCTGCCTATTTGCTGTACTCTCTTCCCACTTGAGACAATCTGAGGATACAGCCTTTGGAGTAAGAGCTCCAGTGCTGTGGAACTCACTTCTGGGGAGCATTCACTCCTCCAGCATGGTGGAGGCTTTTAAAAGATCACTGAATAAGAACTTATTTAATCAGGCATTCCCCAGCTATCTAGTATCAGGTGAATAGCAGTCTACTGTACTTATTTTATTAGCTGAGATGTATTTATTCTTATGTTTTGTTTTCTTATGTGTTGTATGTGATATTTTTTCTTCATTATTTCTTTTATCCTCCCCCTGGGTGACTACAAGCAGGTCTCACCACTGTGCCTGCCACCTGATACCATCCACCACTCCTCCTCCCCCATTTCCCCCCCACAGATTACCCCTTCCCCCATGGCAGGGCCAGAAAGGCGACGACTGTCCTCCTCCCACCCAGGGTCGCTATCCAGATCAGGGCATCCAGTGTTCTGGGGACAGAGCAGGATGCTGGTTGGCTGTAGGGATTCACAGAGCCTGCGGTTGCCCTTTTTCTGTTTTTGTCCTTCCCCTTCACGGCCGTGAGTGCATGCACACCACATAGCCATGCTTCTTGCTTCCCTAACTCCTGGTGCCACCACCCATCCTCCACCAGGAGGCAGCCAAGGAGCGGGACAACCTTCTCTCCTTCCCCTGGAGAGGAGAGCCATCATTGGACGCTCAGTCCTCTCCCTCCCCTGCTGACCCCCCCAGCAACCCAAGCTTACCCCTGAGCCTGGGTCACTGGCATGGCATGAGGTGTGGCATCCAGCGTCTGAACCCTCAATGGCACTGGGCTAGCCCAAATGTGTTTTTAATCTGTTAAATTATGTACTGCACCATACGCCTTTCTGGATATGTGTAATGGGGGGGCAGCCCTCCCCCTCTGTGCCCACCATGGGGGCAATCCATGAAGGACTCTGTGAGAACGTAGTTCAGGAGAGGTGGCAGCTGGTCTGGGGTAGATGGGGATGGAACTCACAGGTGAACCTGAGGGATAAAAAGCTATCTGAAAAAAAAAAAGAACAATGTAACTAGCACCATCCTCTAAGGTACGCCACTAAGAATATCCCTCCACTCTGATTGAAGACCATGCAGTATCAATTTCTGCTGCATAAATGACTCCCAGTTTGCTATCCACTACCTGTACATGTTGTGGCTCCATACTCAACTTCTTTTCCCATGAGTTTTTCATGCAGTACAGGGGCAAAGGCCTTTCTGAAGTCCAGATATACTGCATCCATCACCCATCCCCTATCCACCACCCTGGTTATCTCCTCAAAGAAGGCAATACATTTAGTTTGACGGGACCTACTTTTTCTTAAACCATGTTGTGTGCATAAACCCCCTTGCACCTTAATTGTTGCATACCTCCTTCCTCACTCATTTTCTCACTGATAAAAGAATTAGTCTCAAAACATCTGTTTCTCTGTATTCTACTTTTTGACAGTTTCCCCTTCAATTCAACCCTGTGTCACTCTTTGGTCATTTTACACTGTGTCTAGAACCACTCTGCCTGTGTAGACAATATTGCGGATTTCAAATAAAGATCTTTAAAACAGGAGCCCACTGCAAGAAGGTAGTGGTTGGGAAACTGTTTATTGTTTCTGATTTAGTTTTCAGATCATGTAAGACTGCCTGAAGAGCAAGGGCTGGATATTATCAAGCCATGATATGAGAAACTCTGATGGCAAGAGTTTATCTTGTGCTGTGGCTCCTTCTCTGGTTCCCAGGATCTGGGAGTGACACATAGGTATAGTAAACTAGTCTAAATTCTTTCATGGTGATTTGCATCTGTATCCCATGATGCCTTGCATTATTGGCCTATATCTGATCTTGTGTAATGAAACCATATAAGACATTACAGTCCATCAAGTTCAACTCCCTGTTATCCTAACAATAACAACTTAGAATGCTTGTCCCCTTCAGGTATTTCTGCAGCCTAGATTAAAAACTCAGCACACTATCTACACTTATCACCTCGTCTGGTAAGCTGTTCAGTGTGAAAATAAATGCTTCTTTATGTCTCTCCTGACACCCTTCCCCCCTTAACTTATACTTGTACCCTCTGGTACTGCTATCTTGGATTCTGCTAAACAGTCTGCCTTGGTCTATTTTTGTATAATCTTTCATGATGTTAATTCAATTCTGCTGTTCGGCGGCACAGCAATATCTGTCAATGCCACCAGAGCAGCCCCTTACACAAAACAAGTTCCTATTATTTGGATAATGTGTTGTTAATGGCGCTGTGCTGAACATTGAGGTATTCCGACAGACCCTGCCATGTAGCAAAAAAAAAAAAAAAAAGGCATGATCAGAACTGGACCTCAACCAAATCATCACAACCTTGTATTTTTTTCTATGGAAAACAACTGCAGGTGTCCAGACCTCTCCACATACGTTATGTTTTCTTGCACCCTAAGCATCTTTGGTGCTCTGCATTGAACTTCCAACTCCTTTACTTTTTTATTTTTTTTAAATACAATGCCAGAATTGCATGCAATACTCCAACTGCAGTCCAGCCAGTGCCTTCTACTGAGGTATTAGCACCTCTTTTCATACTATTATCTCCTTTTTTTTATTCTCTATTTATCCCCCTGCACCTTCCAGCCCTCATCCTGCCAGCCTCTGAAACCCCCATCATCTCAGCTTCCCTCAGGGCTTGCCTTACACATACATGTGTTCCCCCCAGGGCTTGCCCCCACCCCCTTGGCAGGGTTGGGGGTCCCCAACTCCTGCCTCGTCAAGGATGGTGGTTGGTGTTTGGTTGGTGGTGGGTATCACAACACTTGAGCTTTGGAATTGGAGCGATTCAATTTGGGTGACTGTAGTTGAGCTAAATCACACTGGGTGACTGCCAAATATTAGCGACTATCACTTACAGTGACTGTGTTACCATAGCGCATCCGCCCCCTGAGTGAATCCATCATTAGAGCGATTCACATGTACAGCGACCCAAATAATAGCCTACCCCATTATCCAGGTGCATCATGGAGTAGTAATCCAACAGATAGGGGGATTCAGGGGCACAGCCCCCCATGGGGAGTGCAGGGAGCAGAGCCCCCACGTGACATAGGTGGACTTGTGGGATGAAGTTGGGTGGGTTCGAAGGTTGGCATTGCGGGTTTTATACCTGCTTGGGGGCATGCCATCCTGACATTTGTCGATTACTAGACTGTATACATGAGAAAGGGTGCATGGCAGAGGTGTGCATGGAGCAGGTGGTGTCGGGCGCAGCGGATGGCAGCAGTTGCAGGCGATACCATGATTTGACAGAATGAATGATGCAGGTAGTCGCCAAGTATTCGATTCATACACTGCATAATTATTTGTGTGGTATCGCATACAATCTACAGGTATATTTGTAAATTATGTCAGTCGCCATACGTAACCATTCGCCCAAGATAATATAGCTTTAAAATACAGTCGCTGAGATATGCGGTCACTGATAATGCATTTAATGTAATGCAGTCACCCAAATTGTAATCACCTATTATTTCTTGCTTAATTGACATGGGACTGAGGTGGTGATGCCTAAGTCACCAGGTATGGGACCTGTGGGAGGGTGCAGTCATCCTGCCAGCAGGCTTTCCACATTTTCTCCCTCTCCCCCTTGGACGAGTGTACATGCACTGCTGTCATAATGCAGTATGCGTGCCTCCGTGCACCTTGCGTCGAAGGCTGCCACTTTTCTGTACCAATCAACAGACCCGAGCTGCCTGTCCCCCTGCCACTGCTAGGGGCCAGGCTTGTGCTAGGTGCCACAATCCTCTCACCCTGGAGGAGGAGAGCACAGCACTTGATCATCCTCCTCCTCCTCAGCAACCCTCAGATGACCAAGCTCATCCCTGAACTCAGGTCTCCCCAACTGCAAGAGGTAGTGCTATTGAAGTGTTGGAAGGCTGCCCCATTATCTCTTTTTAATGGAACCTAGCATTCTGTTAGCTCTACTGTCAACTGCTGAGCACTAGTCAGCTTCAAGGCAGGTTCTATAATGACCCCCAACCAACTCAGTCTCCTTCTCTGTTGCACACAGTACCGTATTCTTTAGCTTGTAAACCTATTTTCTGTTTCTGGCCCTGAGTGAATAACCTTGCACTTCCCCAGCTGACATGCACCTGCCATCTGTCAGCACAGCAACCCAATCCATTAAGGGCCTGCTAGAATTTCTCGCAGTCCTCCCTGAGCACCCATCTAACTTCATGTCATCAGCAAACTTTACTGGCTAGCTACTAGTCCCCGATTCTAAATCAATAATCAAACTGAACAGAAGCAGTTCCAGATCCCTCTGGTACCCCACAGTTCACAGCCCTACACTGTTACTTAATCAATTTCTAATACATAGTAGTCCTAATTTGCTCTCACGCAACCCCTACACATGCCCGTTGTGGTGCAGTTCACATGGTTTGAATGGACCCTCCCCCTTTTGCAACCAGTGCACTCTGTTTTGTAACTTTTTCCTGCCTTTTTGTCAGGCTGATGTTTCTTTCATGTAGCAGGGTTGTGCCTACAGCCTCAACACGGGTGGGGTAGAAAGAAGCACCACTCCACATGGTACTCTAGAATGGGCAGTTCTTCCTTGTTCCTGCCCTGCCCCCACTGAACAACACGTTTTATTATTGACTCTCCAAACAGCTATTCAGCTAGTGTACGTCAGGGGAGGCTGGACTTCCCTTTTGATGGCAAGTGGTTTGGTGCAGGGTTCAGCAGACTGAAAGCCACTGTGGGCCCCCATCATTGTGCAACAGCAGCTACAGTGTAAGGGGACATGCTGGCAATGTAGTAACCAGGAGTGGTGGAGGCAGAACAGCAGTAGCATGAAGGCCGTGGAACATCCCCAAGCTCACATTACTCCTGAGTGGAGGAAGCAGTACATCCAGTATAAGATAATGAAAACTGGGGCAGCAGGTACTGAGCAGGGAGAGGGCTACTCAGAGACTGCTATCTGTCTTAGGAACTGCTGTCTCACTTGGGGGCTAGTGTGGGCACCATCACAACTTCCTTCCAAACTCTAGAGAGCAGTCAACAGGACCTGGCATTAGTGCTGGCTTGGGTGTTCATAGTAACACTGAGTTTGTGATGTACCATCTAACCTCTGCTGTTATCTATGGGGCGGGGTAGTTATTACAACAGCACTGCTGTATGCATTATAGGCCCTCCCCTGTAGACAAGGGGCTATTTTATGCTAATTTATCAAAATATCAATAGTACTGCAACAGCTATAGACTCTTGCTTTATTGTGGGGTGTATCATCATCTTGATGCTGGGGATATTTATTAGTAGGCTATTAGAAAACTGAGGCTATTATAAATATATTGTATCATCAGTGTCTCTAACAGCCTCCTGGCTGGGGGTAGAATATTTTATGATATATAGAGTTATCAGTGCGGTGCTAACTGTGCCCTCCACTACTAGGGAGTTAAATGTAGTAAGTATCATACTCCTGGGGTGTAAGTTATTTGTCTTGTACCCATTATAAAGCTTACTGCTGGGAGTGTTATATATAATATCATCGGTGCTGCAACAGTTGGAGCTCACTGATGTGTGCTTTTCAATGTGTTGGGCAGAGGTCCGCATAGTGTCGCCATCATTGTGCCAGTCACAGAGCTTATAGGATCTGGTGTTCCATAGCACATTTCATACAAATCATATAAAATAGCACTTGACAAACTATAGAGGGAGGGGAGAGAATGTAGCTGCCATTATGTGTGCAAGGAGATGCAAACAATGCAGAGATAAGACAGAAAGAGATTACAGAGAAGTTAGCACTGAGAGGTGCAGTGATTAGATTAGGGTCACACAGGGAGCAAGTGGTGGTTGTAGGATTCAAACCTGGGTCTCCAGGTTCACAACTCTGCACTGTAGCCACTGTACCGGCTACAAACCCTATCACTGCTGTAACAGCTAACCCTGTCCCTCACAAGGAGGAGCACATTCTGATCACTAGGCCCCTGCCACCAAGCACTAGTAAACCTGATTTGGTGGCCTGGCAATGGCCCCTGCCAGAAAGGGAAGTCCATTACTGCTGTAGTCTCTCCTTGTTCTCCCGACGCAACTACAACCAGCAGGAAATTTAGTGCTGGGCCTGGCTGCCTTCTTGTGTTCTGTCATCACTTGAGAGACAGCAACCCCTGTGGCTGTGTTGCATGACTGCGTGCAAGAGACTAGCTAGACTGAGCCTGAGGAGAGAGACACTGACCTGACCAGGTCTTTCGGTCCCCTTCCAGAGGACAGTAAAGAAAATCAGACTCAGGTTTGTGCCCTCCTCTAAGGGCAGGATGTCTTCTTAATCTTGTAGGAGGACAGATGGACAAGCAAGTATGACTCGAGTCTGGTAAGGAGAGAGTGGCACTGTACAATCACTTGGAGCTCTGCTGCTGAGTTCCTGAGTGGGGCCGGTAAGATCAGTTGTCCATTTGTAGTCAGTGTGGAACTCTTCGGAGGGTTGAATGGTGTGCATATGGCCTTGGTAGTGTAGCAGTTAAGGGTTCAGGACCTAAGCTAGTCGAGAGTGTATGTGGACAGTGTGCATGCCCCAAGCAGTGTTTACCTCATTGTTTGATCTAACCTAAAACACTGTGGACTGGCCAATTGTCTACTAGAGTTGGTTAGTAACCCTAGTTGACAATTGACCAGTCCACGTTAATTTAGATTAGAACAACAATGAGTAAAACAGTAGCTGGCACTGATTTTTACACTTTGGTTGCATAAAAAAATTGGAGTTTAGCCTCTCTTTCCGAAATGCAACGAACTGCAATGCTAAACACCTAGAACTTAAAATGTTCCACGTTAAGGACCCACAGATGCCCTGCTAAAAAAAAAAAAACAGATCCTCCTGGAAAAATCATTGCAATGTGCCTGCACCAGTCAGCCTGAGCTGCAGATTCTGGGTATCAGAAGCCTGCAAGATCATTAAATTTTTTGCTAGAATCCAGGGATGGGGAGACCAAACAGAACTGTGTTTTATCTTCAGCATAAGCCCCAAATGCACCACAGAGCATCTAAACCTCCAGATATTCTAAGGACTACATGGCCCCCAGACCCCCGCATTTATGTAAAACTTCTTGTACCTTTTCTGCACAACATAACTCCACCACCCAATAAGACATCCCACCCTCCCCCGGAAAAATCCTGGCAACGGGCCTGCTTCGGATTTTGTGAATCATCATCCTATGGAGTACCTTGTCAAAATCCTTACTAAAATCGAGATAACTAATGGGGCTCGATCACCACCATCGTTACCATATCAAAAACTGTAATTAGATTTGTTTGGCAAGACCTTCCCCTAAAATCCATGTTGACTATTTCTTGTTACCCTGTGGTTTCCAAATATGCCTTAAAAACATGCTTCAACAGATTTTCCAGTTCCCAGCAAAAAAAAAACACAGTTGGTGTCAACAGGATTCAGCTACACAGCATTCCCCAACTGTATGAATTACAGGGCATTTCAGTTTCGTATTACAAAAGTAATTTTCAAGAAAACAAAATAATTTTCCTTAGACTCATTTTTTCCCCTACTACGTATGCCTGCCCTGAATTCTTAGTTATCTCAGGCGTGCAATTTAGGGTACAGTTCAGACCCCTTAAAACAAGGGGAGGGATTTTCAAAGGTTGATACAGGACTTGCATCAAGTCCTGAATCAACCCCTTGCATTGCCACAGCTGTGACATTACTGATTGCCGCAGCTGCAGCCGATTTTATCATCTTAGGCGCAGTTGTGGCCTGACTTAGTCCGCAAACTGCATGGCAGCAGTCCCAAAGAATGAAGCATGCTAGATCTCAGAAAGCTAGTTTGATACAAAGGGCCCAATTTTAAAAGAGGTTGTGATCACTGCAGTGAAGTTGCGGCAGGGAATTTACGATTTTCAAAAGCCGTCTGCCGCAAGTCCCAGATGCAGCAAAGTTAGACCAGCTTGCCCCTGGTCTAACTTTGCATCCGTGGGGGGTACCCATTTCATGGGGCTTGCACCAAACCATTAGCACAAGCAGCCGAAAAGTGGAAAAAGTGTTGCAACTGTGCCAGTCCTTCTAAAATTGGACCAAACTGCATCCAGGGGCTTTGGCGCAGCTGCGTCAAACTCTGCATTGGCAGCAGGACTTTGACATAAGCCCTGGGTCCACCTTGTTGAATTGGGCCCAATGGATGCAAAATCCTTCTAGACTACCATCCACAAGCCCGGTGCACCATACATTTGACGCACCTAGGGCTTGAGGCAATTCTAAATGTCAGAAAATCCAGCCCAAGGTTACCTCAAGATTTGATTATATAGAATGTGGTAGGAAGTCTTGCAACCCTTACGATTATGGTGAAAAGTCAATACTGAATCCTCTTTTGTTAGATTAGAATTATTTCTGATGTTGCAAACAGAGGATTCATTACTTAAGGGCAGATATTAGCAGCAGGAATAGATGGAGAGACCATATTTTTATGTAAACGTCTTTCGTAAGAAAGAGTAGAATTCCTGAAATTCACATTGCTGGGGAAGTCACAAGACTGAGTAGTGAGATGCCAAGTGGTATTGTTTTACGGGAAACTGGAAAGTTTTTTTTAACAACTTATTTGCCCTGGCTAACCCAGCTAAGATGCAGCATCTTGTTTCGAGTGAGGTCCTGCTTCTATCCATTTTCACAGCTGTGTGGACTGGAGCACTAGGAGGTTAAGTGATTTGCTCAGGCCACTCAGGGTGTTTTTGGCTCAACTTGGGTTTGAATCTGTGATCTAATAATCTAGTAATTAATACTGTTGTGATTACTGACGTGCATTTGGCACTTACACACCTCAGAAAGGTACTCGCTAACCACATAAGTACTCCTCTGTGGACAAATTACTCTCTAACTCCTCTCTATGTGATATAAATCCCCCATAGACTAGCTCATACTCTTACTTGTGTTCCTTCCTGCCCCTCTCTCTATTTGCCCTAGCTGCTCCAATAACTCAACTCTATCTCTGTGACTCTTATCCTGCTCCTCCCCCCTCATTTCCTCTCCCCCTCCAAACTGTCTCACCACCCTAACCTGCCCTTACCTCATACTTACCTCCACTCTACTTCATCTATCACCTCTCGCTCTCCTAGCTCCAATTTTTCCAACCCATTTCTGGGACTCAGCCTGCTGATCTCCTGCTCCTACCCCCCCTCTCTTTCCTTCCTTCCTTCCTATCTATACTTGTAACTTTTTAAAATAATAAGGACCTGAAACAAATGACAATGCCTGGTCTCAAGGCAGCTATTTATACCTCTCAAACCTGCAATTTGTAATTGCTTGTAATCAACTACTTAGCAACTGTCTTGTCCAGCTAGTATTCTTATGTTAGATACCTGTATTTTTGTCTACGTGAATTGTTACCATTGTAACAGTTTTATTGTCTCTTGACGTTGAACCTTTGTAAATGATCTCCTAGTTCAAAGGTTGCTTCCAAAGAGTTAAATAAGTAAATCTAATTGCTTCCAAGCCTGTGCTTAACCATTAGATCACACTACCTCCACACTGCTTTTAAAGAGCAACAGCAATGTAAATGCATCTTGTTTTCCCTTGTTGCAAACAAATCTTAAACATTCAGTAACAAAATAATCTCTAATGAACAAAAAAATAATGTTGAGCCAGCTCTGTAGTGGTGAGGTGGTGGGGTCTCCATGTGGCATACAGGCATCCCATGTTCTCACCCAAACTCAGGGTGGTAGGAGCAGAGAACAGCAGGGAGGGATGCAAAGCATCCATGGGGACACTGTCTTTCGGGGGGGGGTGTAGTGCACCATTAGGTGAGTGACTCCTAGGGGTGGAGGGGTGGTGGTGCCAGTGCTGTCCGCTTCAGGTTAAGGGGGTAACTCTACACTACTCCATGATCATCCCCTAGTGTTGCTGAGGTGCAGAGCAAGGGAGAAGCCTTGGTGGCCATTTGGAGCAGCATAGATGGTTCAGCAAAGGATTAAAAAAGAAGAACAGATCACCTGTAAGGGCCAGTAATCCTGTTTCCATTTAAAAGAAACAAAGGAACAGAAATGTGGAAAATCAATTCAATATAAGTTGAACTGTGTCTAAAGATTATGCATTTCAATATTCTCCTAAAAGTCACAAACTCAATGTAACCCCTAGGTGGCGCTATCCCAAGGGCTACTACCCCTGCCTGTTTGGCTAGTAGGAGGTTAAGGGGCCTGAGTTCTGAAACGGGTGCCTCCACCCAGAGGTCAGGGTTGGTAGTGGTCAAGCTAACCTGGGCACAGCCCTCCAGGACACTCTAACCACCCCCCTTTCCTTACTAGTGGCCGGAACAATATACAATAATCACTTTCACAATACCACTGATACACCACACAAGTACCCACACTGTTTGCACTTACCACCAGGGCTTTCCTCTGGCCTGGCCCTGGGGACCCCCTGTAAAACAAGGTTATACACAGCAAATAGCAGTACAGTACTCTTGCACAAACTGGAACCACAGTCAGGGTAAATGCAAAAAAGAGTTAGATCTGATTTATTTAAGGGACTTGAACAAGGGAGGGGTATAATCAGGTTAATTTGCTTAAAGGCTGTATCAATCAAACAGTTATGCATGCACTTCAGGGTCCATAAACAGTCACACACTCTGGGTACCCAGATGGAGAATGGTGGGCTAGCCAGGAACGTTGCAGCTAGTTGGGGCCCTGTGATGGAAGAAAACAACATGCACAACACACACTATTTGTAATCCAGAGCTGGAGGGCTCAGTTTGTGAAAAGAAAACAAGAAGACAATCAAATTACACACTTTTAGATTAGGCTGTTGTTGCAGGGAGCTACCCTGATGATTACTCACAATACCCAAGACTGGACACGGGCTGGACGGAAATCAAGACAGCAGGTGGTTACTCTGGAGTGCCAGGAGAATCAGAGCCCACACGAATCACCAAGGCGTCATTCCTGTTCAAGCGTGGAGCAGGGGGCTGATCCCCAGGCAGGTCTCTCGTTGATGGATTTCTCTGTGCAGCGGGTAGTCTGGCTGGGCCAATGTGGCAAGGCCCAGGCCAAATGGAGACAAATTCAGATACAGTCCGTTTTGGGCTAGATACAGCTTCCAGCAAGCAGAACACAGTTCACACAGTGGGGGACCAAATCACGACCCACTTTCAATACACAGCACATTTACACATAAGGAAATTCTTCTGCACCAGGCAAACCGCCCTCCGGTCATGATTGTAAAGTCTCTGCACAAACCGGGGATTCAAAAGCGGCTAGAAATCCTGGCAGGCCAATTGCATTCATCAAAATCTTCACTCTTCTTCAGGTATGAACCTGGTAAAAAATCAGTGGCTTACTTCGTTCTCACAGACTTGGATTTAGTCCAAAATAATTCTCTTCTGTCCCTCTCAGGGGAAGCAGGCAGACATGCAGGCCAAAACACAGGCCTTTCACAGTTCTTCCATGCAAAATTACACAGAACTACTGCCCAAATCACTTGAGCTGCTCTTATTTCACTTTCCAGCTCAGAACTGACTGAAACAGCAGGCAACTTGGTGATTTCCCTCAGATCCAAAAGATTCGGTAGGCTGATGTGTGTGTCAGTCATAACAAAGGCTCCCCCTTCAGGTGCAAAAAGGCACCAAAAGCCCCAAACTACAATTCCTACAGATTTTGACTCCAGACAGCTCCTGTAGTCCAGCTCCATTTTAGGTCCCACCAGAACTGATTAGTCCAATTCGCAGTCCAGGCCCAAGACAGTGGAGATAAACAAAACAGCCCTTGCTACAAAGAAGGCAGGTTAGACAAACTACATTATCATTATCACTCTAAATGATTTTCAGCAAATAGTTACATCTTTCAACAGAACTCCTTCTCAGATTACTTAAAACTGCAATCCAGGCAGCTCTTAAAGAGACAGTACACAGAGGCTATAGAGGCACTCTCTGGCAATCAAATTTAAACTGTTAAAATGCAGGACACCAGCCTGGCAGTGAGCATTTAGGCAAGCTCGAGGAAGACTTTTCAGGAATCCTCATTTGTAGGGGGGGTTACATCAATTTAAAAATGTGTTGTCCTTTACAGATGTCACAAGGCCTACTAGCCATGTCATAGCCTTCTTCCTTCCAACATTACATAGTATCTAAATAATTTAATATTATTCCTTCTGACATGTTTGAGATTAAGACTAGAAGCCTTATGACAGAGTTTTTCAACCCTTCAGGGTCCTGGTGATGAGCTCATCTGAGCTACTAGTACACAGTCCAAACCATTACTTTAGAAAGCCCGTATTGTTGGAGGGATTTCACCAGGAATGAATACACTCACAACTTGTTATGGGTGCTCTAAAGGTAAGTGTTTATTGATCCAGATAAATATTACAATTTTATTTCTGAAACGATTACCATAAAATATCTTACATAATCTTTAATAAACACACTTAAACATGATTAAAATCCCCTTTTCTTTGCCTCTGGCAGGACTCCTTGTTCCTTGTCAACTGTTTTCATGGGGCCCAGGTGCATGACCCTGATGCCCCACCTGGTCACCAGCCACATCTACGATCAGGGTTAGGTGCCTCCAACCATGACCTCGTCCTGCAACCTTTCCATTGGTTACCCACTTTGTTCCCCCAACAGCCGGGTGCTGTTGACCCCAGCCTGTGTCTAATCCTCCCCAGACCCCCTTCCCCACCTCCCTTTTTATTCTGTTCCCTCCCCATGCCCTCCTCACTAACTCTTTTATTTCCTTCCTCCATTAGCCCACCTCCAGCCTGCAATGTAATGGTGGGCTTCCCCCCACATAAGACTACCATTGCTTCCTCTCCACCCTTCTATAGTCTCAAATATATTTCCAGTGAAGAAAGCTCTCCCCACAATAGACAAATTACCCCATCCTTCCTAACTCACCCAAAACAGGAACCAAAACAAAAAAAGCAAAAATGAAATCCAAAAAACTTCTGATCATAGGAGACTCCATGGTTCGGGGAGTTGATACGTTTCTCCAGCCAGGGGTAATGGCCAGATATCTCCCAGGTACATCAGCATGGAGATACACTGACTGCATTGCTAAAATTGTTCAGGAAGCAGGAGAAAACATTGACGTACTGGTACACATAGGGACTAATGATCTCGCCAGCCAGTCAGTTGTGGAGACCAGGGAACACCTGACCAGGCTGGGTGACAAACTATCATTCATTTCATCCGGCATCTCCTTCTCGGAGATCCTGCCAGTCTGGGAGGGGGGGCAGAGGGACAGAAAATCAGAGAAGGGGAGATAGGGGGGCTTAACATGTGGCTCAAGGGCTGGTGCCAGGAAAAAGGACACAAATTTGTAGGGAATTGGCAACAGTTTTGGTGGACTGCATCTGACCAAGAAGGGAGTCAGTGCATTGGGGCAGAAGTTTGACATCTTTGCAGAATATTTAAACAAATGGGGAGAGGGGTGCAGCACTCCATACGTCTAATGGGAAGAACACCCTTCCCCCCTCAGCTAGTGATCAAACAGAATTTCAGCATGTTTGTAGTTCATTTGCATCACCAGGTAAGAAAAAAGGTCCGGCTCCCCATATGACACACAGGGGAAACGCCAGACGTTGCCCAACAACTAACACACTGAAATCTGGCCAATGGAAAATCATATACACAAATGCTCACTGTCTGGGAAACAAGATCCCAGACCTGCAGGCAATAATGACAGAGGCTAAACTGGACATAGTAGCCATTAGCGAGACATGGCTTACCAGTAACCACACTTGGGAGACTTCAGTACCTGGCTATATACTGTTCAGAAGAAACCGAGGTGCAAAAAGGGAGGTGGAGTGGCCCTTTATGTCAATGAAAATATCAAAGCTACAGAAATTCAGAATACACATAAAGGAGCCAGAAGAACTGTGGGTCACCCTGGAAACAGGAAATGGGACAGCCATATGAACTGGTTGTGTACAGGCCTCCAGACCAGAGGGAGGACATAGACACATTACTGTTAGAAGATATACAAAACATGACAGCTAAAGGGGAGGTTCTGATAATGGGAGACTTCAACATGCCAGATACAGATTGGTCAATACCAGCAGGAACATCTGCCAGAACTAGACACATGGTGGATTCCCTGCAGGGGGAGGGCCTCAAACAACTGGTACAACAACCCACAAGAGACAGGGCTATCCTAGATCTAGTACTGACTAACAGGGGAAAGGATCGCAGATCTCCACTTAGAAGATCACCTGGGGGCCAGTGACCATCACATGGTATGGTTCAATTTGGTGACTAGAACTAAATCATACCATTCCAAGGCAAACATATGGGATTTCAGAGGAGCTGACTTTGATAAGATGGCCAACAGAGTTAAGCTAGCCCTGGCAAAAAGAAATACAGGTGAGGGGGTACAGGCAAAGTGGGCAAGCATTAAAGATGCAATACTTGAAGCAACATCCCATTGTGTTAGAGAGAAAAGGAAGTGCAAAAGGAGAAGGGAACCACTTTGGTTCTCAAAAACAGTAGCAGAAAAAGTCAGAGCCAAAAGGCTGGCCTTCAGGAAATAAGGGAACGCAGCAGGATGACGATAGGGAGGCATACCAAACTTACCTAAGGGAATCAGGGAAGGCAGTAAGGCAGGCAAAGGCCCAAACTGAGGAAACACTAGCACAAACAGTAAAAGAAGGTGACATGACTTTCTATAGATACATTCTTGAAAGGAGAAAGTCCAGAGGGGGTATTGCTAAGATCAAAGGGGATAAGGGGGCATGTGAGAGGAGAACCATATAAAAGCATCTATTCTAAATAGATACTTCTGCTCAGTATTTACTGAAGAGAAGGTAGGGCAGGGCCCACAGCTCAGCACCATGGACACAGGGGAAGGAAGGTGTGCACTAGTCCCTTCACAAAAGAAAGGGTCCTACAAGAGCGCGATAAGCTCAGGATGGACAAGGCAATGGGACCTGATGGCATACATCCCAGGGTACTAAAGGAGCTAAGGGTGGAACTAGCAGAGCCATTATCAGAACTGTTTAGTGAGTCTCTGAGCACAGGAGAGGTCCCAGAAGACTGGATAAGGGCTCATGTGATCCCGCTCCACAACAGTGGTAGCAGGGAGGAGGAAGAGAACTACAGACCAGTCAGTCTTACCTCAGTAGTGGGCAAGATTATGGAGATACTCCTTAAGGAATGGATAGTGCAACACCTGGAATCCATAAGAGCACAGGATCCAAGACAGCATGGGTTTACAAAAGGAAGGTCCTGTCAAACTAATCTCATAGGTTTCTTTGACTGGGTAGCCAGAGTGGTGGACCAAGGGGGAGCAGTTGATGTTGCCTACCTTGACTTCAGCAAAGCTTTTGATACTGTTCCACATAGAAGATTGATTAATAAGCTGGGTAGGCTCGGGTGGGTCAGAAGTTGGTCAACTGGGTGGCAAACTGGTTGACGGGCAGAAAACAGAGAGTGGTGATAAATGGTATACAGTCAGAAGAGATGTAAGTCACAAGTGGGGTACCTCAGGGATTGTCCTGGGGCCAGTCTCTTCAATATCTTTATCAGTGACATTGCAGATGGACTGGAGGGTAAGGTTTGTCTGTTTGCAGATGACACCAAGATCTGCAACAGAGTAGATGAGCCAGATGGGGTGGGCAGAATGAGAAGAGATCTGGATAAACTAGCAAAATGGTTGGAAGAGTGGCAACTGGGGTTTAATGCAAAGATGTGCAAGATCATGCACATAGGGAAGAGAAACCCTAAAGTCACCTATAGGCTGGGAGGGGAGTTGCTGGCAGTCACAAGGGAAGAAAGAGGCTTGGGCGTCATCATTACAGATGACCTGAAATCATCCAAGCAGACCACTAAAGCAGTAGATATGGCTAGAGGGATGTTGGAGTGCATTAGTAGGGCTATCACAAGTCGGAAGAGGGAGGTTATAATTCCTCTTTACAAGATACTGGTTAGGCCCCCTTCTGGAGTATCTGCAAACTGGAGGCCACATCTTCACAAGGACATTAACTAAATTGAGGCAGCCCAGAGAAGGGCAACCCAAATGGTGCAGGGACTGCATCAGAAAACATATGAGGACAGATTAATGGAGCTCAATATGTATACCCTAGAGCAATGGAGGGAGAGAGGTGATATGATCGAAACATTCAAACACCTTAAGGGCATTAACAAGGTGAAAGAGTCTAACATGTTTCAATATAAGAAAAATAGCAGGACAAGAGGACACAGCATGAGATTAGAGGGAGGCCGATTAAGGGGTAATGTGAGGAAGTTCTTTTTCACAGAAAGGGTGGTGGATGCATAGAACGGCCTACCTCAGGAAATGGTGGATATGAATACAGTGCAGGGCTTCAAATAGACATGGGATAGGCATAAGGGAGCAATACAGATGAGTATGACTAGATAGGCCATTGACAGAGCAAAGGCTGATGGCACATTCATAAGGCAGAAAAAGAAATGGGCAGACTGGATGGGCCTTGCAGTCCTTATCTGCCATCAACTTCTATGTTTTTATGCAGGATCATGGAAGCACTACTGAAGGAGAGATTGGTGGAACATCTGGTTGTCAATGGACTACAGGACCCAAGGCAGCATGGTTTCACCAGGGGGAGGTCATGTCAGACCAACCTCGTTGAATTTTTTGACTGGGTGACTAGGGAGGTGGATCAGGGGAGGGCAGTGGACATGGCCTATCTGGACTTCAGCAAGGCCTTTGACACTGTGCCACATAGAAGACTATTACACAAACTGAGGAATATGGGTGTGGGCAGGACAGTAGTGTGGTGGGTAGGTAACTGGCTGGGTGGTAGGACACAGGGTGGTGGTAAATGGCTGTCACCCACAGAGGAAAAGTGACCAGTGGGGTACCACAGGAATCAGTGCTGGACCGGTCCTATTCAACATCTTCATCAGTGACATTGCGAGGACCTAGAAGGCAGAATTTCACTGTTCGCTGATGACACAAAGCTCTGTAACAGAGTAGACACACCAGAGGGTGTAGACAGAATGAGAAGGGACCTGCAGAAATTTGAAGAATGGTCAGGGGTTTGCAGTTGAAATTCAATGCAAAGAAGTGCAAGATAATGCATATAGGGCACAAAAACCCTGGCACAATATATCAGTTGGGGGTGAGGATATAGCATGCACCAAGCAGGAAAGGATCTTGGGGTTGTCATCTCTGATGACCTCAAGGTAGGGAAACAGTGTGACAAGGCAGCAGGTAAAGCAATAGATGCTGGGATGGTAGGCAGGGGCATCACCAGCAGGAAAAGGGAGGTCATAATTCCGCTATACAAGACACTAGTGAGGCCCCACCTGGGTACAGTGTACAGTTCTGGAGACCATACCTACGTAAGGACATAGACAGGGTAGAGAAGGTTCAGAGGAGGGCAACAAAGATGGTGCATGGATTGCATCACAAGTCCTATGAAGACAGGTTGAAGAAACTGAACATGTACTCCTGGAGGAGAGGAGGAGAGAGGGATATGATAGAGACATACAAGTATCTTACAGGGAGGAACAGGGTGCAGGAAAACACTATTTTTAAGCGAAAAAGATGACCCAGGACTAGAGGGCATGGGATGAAGTTGGAGGAGGACGATTCAGAGGAAACATGAGAAAGAATTTCTTCACAGAACGGTGGTGGACAAGTGGAACACCCTGCCAGAGGAAGTGGTGGGGCTGAAACAATCATGGATTTAAGAATGCATGGGATAGACATAAAGGAATTCTGGAGGTCAGGGGTAAGGGGCAACAGACTTCTAGGAAAACAAACTGAACTTACAAGCTCAAATGGGCAGACTGGGTGGGCCATAGGCCCTTATCTGCTGACACTGTCTATGTATCTATGTATGTTTCTATAGTAACCCAGTACAGAATAATTGATATCTTTGTGACTGGTATAAAGTCCCCCAACTGCCCGGACCAACAGGGCCACCTTATGGTTAAGGCGTTTCTGCACCTCTTCAATGGCTTTTATGTCCCTGGCATGTTATCATACCTAATTTCAGACCAGCCAATGGACATCCCTGGCCAATCATCCCTCAATGATGTATATGGTCCTCCCTATTTCCTGTAAAAAGTATCCCCCATGTCTTGTCTACTAAATTATTATCCCCAAACTGAATTATTAATAGATCCAGCCTTTTGCCTTGCCTCCTAAGCTCCTCCAAAACCGGCAACAACTGGGCCTACCTCATGCCCCAGACCCCTTTCCAGTTGACTTGGATATACCTGTGAAGTTGCCTCCCTCCTGGCATAACAACTGCGTGTCTCTCAGCCCATTATATAAACAAATGTCCTATTAGCCATATTTGAGTCTGCTGGCTCCAACGTATAGGTACAAAAGAAAGGATTAACCAACTTTGTCACATATTTCTTGTAGCAGTCGGATTTCCAACTGCCCACTTTTGATTGCATCCTCCGACACCCTGTAGCAGCTCTTTCTGAAGCTGCCCTGATTCTAAAAGAATGTAGGGAAAACAAGCTGGGGTCCTCCCTAAGAAAACTAAATTCTTTTTCAGCACTGTTGCTACCTGGTAGCATGTCACTGGTTCTCCATTCCCATGCATGAACAGGAGCCCTACCCTTTGGCCGTGTCATCTTGTAGTGCTTAAGAGTGGTCACTGCATACCATTCCTGTGCCGGCTGACTCTTCAAGGTGATCACCACCCCTCTACTGGCCTGATCCGTTTTGGACCTTCCCAACCAAATAGGCTCTGAATCCGCTCCGCATGATACTGCCTCCCAGGTCCTTGCCCCCTATTTTCTTATTCTGTGCTACAACTTCCCCCACCCTAAAAGCCCCTTTTGCCATCACCGTGGACACTGTCATCTTGCATATCTGCTACAAAGTCTCCAGTAATCGGACTAGTCATTTTCTGAATATAGGCCTCCTGTGATCTACAGCATCACCCCCAAGTCCTGTGCCACCCCATAAGCATGCGTTTTACCACCTTAAACTTGTTTGGTTCCACCCACCCATCCTCGCTACCTGAACCCTATGACTGAGTTTGACATCTCACCATCCCACCTGTGAACCATATACTGCAATATTTTGCTCTCTGTCACTGGCTTACTCACCTCAAAGCCCTGGCTCTGACAAACCCTTGAAAGCAGCCTAGGCCCCTTCACAGGCCCTTAGTGTGTTGGCTGCCCAAGATGCTGGGCTCGGTCCATCCAACCGAGCCCATAGCTGGGCTGGCTCTGTTCTCTGTGTAGCCCCTTCCGGTGCTGGGGACCTGAACCTATCCATCTGGAGACGGGAAAGGCTGTCAGCAATGTCATTTTTATCTCCTCAATGTGTTTATCTCTAAAATATAAATTAAATTTGAGCCCCTCTAAAATTAGTTGACGTAACACCCGAGTCACTTAATCCCTGGACCCCTTCTGCTTTCTAATAACCTCGACTACAGCCTTGTTGTCACACCAGAAGGTAATCTTCTGATTAATCAGCTCAAGACCCCACACTATGAGTGCTATCCAAATATGAAACAGTTTTAAAAGTGTAATATCCTTCAGAAGCCTCAGCTCCTCCATTCCTCAGGCCAAGCATCTGATATCCATTCATTTCTGAAGTAGGTCCCCATTCCCAATGCCCCAGATGCATCCGTACAGGACCAGATCGTTACTAAATAACCAGTCTTTCTGCCAAAAGTGACTCCATTCTACATGGCCAGGAAGTCACCCCACACCTCCAAGTCCTGCCATACCCTTCATAATATCCACCCAATGATGTGGCAGTCATGCTTTACCTGTGCATCTACCTAACCTCTTGGTGAATGCCCTCCCGGCAGATTGCCCAGCAGGCAAAAATTTAAGTGACCCAGTAACTGCTGCACCTTAGCTAGCGGTACCCATCTCCTGGACCGCACCTGGTCCAATAAGTCCCTCAGTTTCTGTACCTTGTCCCGAGGCAGCCCGAACAGCTTGTGCTCTGCATTCACCTCAATGCCCAAAAACTCTAACTTTTGCTGGTCCCTCTGTTTTGTCTAACACTAATGGGATGCCCATAACTAAGCACATTTCTTGGAAGTCCCTTAATTTCTTGGCTGTCTCCTGCTCACTACTCCCTATGATTAGAAAATCATCCATGTAGTTCACCTTTGCTTTGTGCCCATATCTGGCCCCAAAACCCATTGAACCCATGTGCTGAATTGTTCAAATGTCGAACAAGCTATGGAACAGCCTATGTGCATGGCTTTATCAAAGTTGTAACTACCCTTAAATTGAAAATTAAGGAGGTCCCAGTCCTCTGGGTGAATTGAAAGGAGTCTGAATGTGGACTGTTTGTCGTTTTTTGCCAGTCACCTCCCTCCTGATGACTTGATCAACTCTATTGTTTGGTCTAAAGTCACATACGACACTGCGCTGTGCTCTTCGGGAATGCCATCATTCACAGATGCACCCTCTTGACAAGAGAGATGGTGAATTAATCGTTATTCGCCATTCTGCTTCTTAGGAAACAAACCCAGGGGGGATACCCTCAAATTTGGGAATGGTGGAAGTTGAAAGCCCTTCAACCCTGCCTGCATCTACCTCTTTCCTTATTTTCTTCAGCACCACCTCTTCATTGTCTTTCACTGAGCCTAAGTTCTTTGCCCACATAGCCTTCTAGATCCCTCATAGTCTAACCTAAAACCTTTTGTGAAGCCCTCCGTCAACAATGCCCCCCAACCAAATACAGGTACCCCTGTGAACAGGCGTGTATTAATTGTGATTTAACCAAAGTGAGGGCCAGTGTGAAACCCTTCCCTATAACCCCTATCCCCAAATCTTTAGTTTCCTCCATAAACACTACCGTAGGTGCCTCGCTCAGACAGT
Source organism: Neoceratodus forsteri (assembly GCA_016271365.2). NCBI lineage: Eukaryota > Metazoa > Chordata > Ceratodontiformes > Ceratodontidae > Neoceratodus > Neoceratodus forsteri. The sequence goes on from CM028137.1 coordinate 156,355,725, forward strand.
CCTTGCCTTCTGTTCCCTTGAAAGTGCCCATTGCCTCCATTGGTCTGGTACCTGCCCTGATAGGATTGTTCCACTTGATGCTGGTAGCTTTGCCTATTCCCTGCCAACCTGCACTGGGTCACCGAGTGGTGACCAGCACACTTCTAGCAAACATGTTCTAACTTGCAGTTCACCTATGTACACGATACTTTATTCACTGTGTGGGAATAATGTTATGAATTGTGCTTGGTGCCACTTGTATATATTGATTTGTTTTGGCCTTACTCATTCCCATCTTGAGTATGAGCTGATAGCTGGAAGGCCCAAAAAAGAATAGTATCCACCTCCTCCAACTCACGGAGAGTATACCTAGCAGCACTCAGGAGAGGAAAAAACCCCTTTAATGGAGGAAACCTCTGAGGAACCATGGCTACCAAGTTGCCTTCCTTCTAGGCATACTACGAGGACATGGAAAGAAAAGCTGAATGCATTTCCACTTCGGGATTAAGAATGTATGTCTCAAACAAGATGATTTCCATCTTCCCAGACGCTAATGATGTAGGCCGAACTTTCTCTCGAGGCAGAGGTAGCAGCACCGATTCTAAATGAATGGCCAGAATAAGCGAAAAGGATCAAGTCCCAGGCATTGTAGTAGTGAATAAACTGAATCCACAAATTCTTTGGTGGTTAGAGGTGCATTATTATGAGAGGTTAGTAGAGGAGATTCAGGACCGGATTGATTATGAAAACTGCATAGCTGGTTCAAGAAGTAGACGGGCACCAAGTATTGTAGGAAAATATTGAATGTCCATGCCTTCTCATAGCTTGTCTGATTTTGATGCAGGAAGATGGAGAACATAGTAGTCAGCTCGCTTGGTAAGATGTTTGACCTTGAGAAAGAACATTGCAGAAAATGATGAAATTGTGAATTCTCCGGGACGTAGGAATCCATAAAATGCCAAACAGATAGCTGCAAGTAGGATGGTGGAGTGTGAAGTAGGAGGTTCAGACTTCAGTAGATTAATTAGCTGTTTGAAGATGGTATCATCGATGGGCAAAGGAGTAGGTATCCTTTTGAATGAGAGTTTTTGGATTGCTGTAAGAAGAAGCTTAACTGCAGGATATGATGTCAAGGAGACAGAAGCTGGCTCTTGTAAGCAAAAGTGAAATTGAATGCCAGCTAAGTATTGGCGAATGGTAGAGTAAGATAATTTACTGGTTGTATGACAATAGGTTGTGAAAGCTAATATGGTAGGTAGAGAAATCGGAAATGCAGAGAAGGCTGACATGGAGCAGAATGAATTGTATTTTCTCCAGGCTGTTTTGTAAGCTGATTGTGTGCTGATCGATATGGCTGACCACATGAGGTTTTGTGCTGTAGTAAGGTAATTAATCATGGCATGACTAGATTCTTGAAATGAGAAGCTGGAGTTGGTAGAGGATCCGCAGAGAAGGGAGAATAATAAATTTCTGAAATTGAAAATGGAAAGGTAGTCAGCGGCTGTATTGAGATGACCAGGAATATGAAAACATTGAATGCAAAAATTATGAATCAGAGAAAGCCATGTTAATCTCCTCAAGAATAGTATAATTGTAGGAGAAGATGATCTGCCTTTGTTAATAATATCTACTGTTTGATTATCTGTATATATTAACTGTAGACAAAGACCAGTGATGACCCCAAGTGAAAGCTGCTGCAACTACAGGATATATCTCAAATAAAGGGGAAGAGGTCGTGGCTGCAGGCAATTGTAGAAATTCGGAAGGCCATGTAGAAAAGATCCAGGATTGACAAAAAATAGCAGCGAATCCGTGAGTAGGTGAAGGCATCTGTGAATACTGAGAGAAGAATCTTGAGAAATGTCTCTGTAGAATATACAGTGACCATTCCATTGGTGTAGGAAGAGGAACCACATGGCAAGGTCAGATTTTGCAGTAGCTGTAATGGAAATGTGATGGTGGAGAGCTGAAGCGAAGGAAGCAGACCAAGCAGATATGCTATGAAGGTACGCCCTGAGGAATTATACGTGTAGCAAAGGAGAGATAACCTAGCAGACACAAGAGTTTGTGTTTTGTGCAGGATGAGCGATTGGAGAATGATAGAACCAGAGTCTTGATTCGTGTAGCTTTCCATAGGGAGTCTGGCTTCCATGCGAATGGAATCAGAATGATGCACAAAATTCCAGGAAGTGGCAGGACCAGAAGTCTTTTCCTCTGAGACAGGTACAGCTAATTGATGAAATAAACAGCGTAAGGCAGAAGGGCTGCAGCTGAAGGCGCGAAGGAGGTTCGATGAGAAGAAAATCATCAAGCAAGTGGATCACTGAGGTTACCCGACAATGATTCAACAACAACCAGCAAAGCCTAGAAGAAAAGATATTCCAATGCTTCGGACTGCTTTGCAACCGAAAACTACCCGCACAGCAAAGTAGTAGGAATCTTCCCATTTGATGCCATAGAGATGCCAAAGGGACAGATGAATAGGAAGGAGTTTAAATGCATCGGCAATGTCAGCTTCAGAGAGCCATGCGCCTCTGCCCATTTGTTTGATAGTCAATATGGCGTTGTCAATCTTGGCATAGGCCAGAGAAAAATCCTGAGAAGGGATAAGAGAGTTGATACTGGGAATGTAGCACGTGGAGCGGATAGATCGAATATAAGGCGCTGCTTCCTTGAGAATTTGCAGTAGCAATGCCAATGGGGCTGACACAAATGAGAGGAAACGGCAGATGGAGAAATGGTCCGATGATATATCCATTGTCCAGCTCCTTCTGCAAAAGGGAGGAGACCAAGTCTGGTTGAGTGAGAGCTGTTTGTAAATTAGAAATTCAGGGAGTCCTGAGGAAGAGAACAGATGGCAGTATGGAATCCAAAAGTAAATCTGGAGAGGAGAAACTGCACTAAAGAGCGAGATGGATGAGTGGTGAGCAGACAGGACAGTTCACTGACGTAACAGGAGTAGAAGGATGATGCAGTAGTCAGGTTCTGCTTCTAAATTAGGGCAGATGGATTTTGCATGAGCTCACCACAATGACTGCAAACGTGCAGCAGACGGGCAGGATGAAGGAGCGACCCATATCGTTGAAATTATTACAGACAGATCTACCAGCCTCGAAAGTAATAGGATGACCATGTTTATTGTAGGACAAGCGAGGCATAGCAATATGATTGCATATAGTCCTGGTCATAGTGGAGCCTGAAGTGGTAGTACGGGATGTAGACGAATCAGGCACGGATAAAGGGCAGAAAGAAGCACATGGGAAAGGGAGCCTCAGATCTGGCAAGTGAGAACCTGTTGACCAGCGAAATGGCGGCAAAACAACTCATTGTCAAGTGAGCCCCAGTGAAGTCAGACATTCAGGTGAGAGAGAGCAGCAGCTTTAGCTGAAAAAGATTTATGGTAATCACAAAAATGAGTACCACCATACTGGACGCCAAGGTCAGCAACTAGATACAGGTAGGTATCCAGCTCCTCCCTGCAAGATGGAAAAGCAGAACACAAAATGTCTCTGAACAGACTAAAGGCCAAAACAAATTCAGGAATAGTCAGTTTTTTGGAAAGCTGATGGTCCTTAGAATGAAGAACTACGGAGAAATCACCACAGGAGACGACTCTGTTTTCAATGGTATCGTGGGAAGAAATAAGCAATGAGATAAGGTTGACATCTTTCCCTTCGATGATATCCTTGTGGAGATGAGCAGGAACTAGATGAACAGGTGAGACAGCAGGCACAGAGGAACTTGAAGCTAGAATACCTGAGGTGGTAGCAATGGCAGGCACGGAAGGAGATGGTTGAGGCATTGGGGCTGGAGCAGGCTGAGGGGCAGCCGGAGCCTGGTGACATTCCATAACATCCAGGCAATTGGAAATATCAGACACAGAAGAAGCCAGATGAGAAATCAGATCCTTCAATTCAGCAACGGCATCAGGAGCCGGGATAGCAGGACAAGCTGGCATAGGACGCGGATTGAGATCCTGATTCTCGAGCCATAAATCATACAGTTCCTGCTTCTTGGCACCAGCAGGAACAGGGACCCCCAGAGTCTTCAATTCAGCCAGGAGACGAGGAACGGTCCAGTCTTTTAAAGAATGTTTAGACTTTGCAGACTTCTTCTGAGGAATGGGGGGGGTCCTTCAGGTGGAGCAGGAGGATCCATGGAGGCTACCAACGAGCTGAAGTACAGGCAGGAGGCTAAAAGCTGAAACAGGAACGGCAATAACACAGCCCAAAGCCAGAATGTATATGAGGGAAACCAGCACGGATCCCCAGAGGAATGACCAAAGGGAGTCCAGGACAACTGCAAGCAAGGCAAAGAAATGAATCCAGAAGAGCGAAACAAGCAAGGAACCGCCAGGAAAGCGGCACGGCAAATGATGGAGCCAGTAGCAGGCGAGACCAAACAGCAGCCGGACCAGGAAGGAAACAACTCAGATGAACTTCAGGAAGGGCCGGGGCATGGAAGAGGAGAGGAGAAGGAGAGCGAACCAGGTGACCAACACCCTAATCCACGAGGCAGAGAAAGGGGGGCGAGGAGGAGATATGGCAGGAGAAGGGTCAAGAGTTGCCGCAAGCGAAGTAGAAGAAAAGCGCTGGCAAACGAACAAGGCAGCAGGTAAGCACCAACGAATGAAAGAACCACACGCCCAGCCCAGCGCTCAAACTGTGAACACTAAACAGGAGGGGCTGAGCGTGTAGGTATTTTTTTATAGAGGGAATCCTCGCTTTGAATTACGGGCAGGCCCTTCAATTATAACCCCAGTATGTTTTTGACCCAGACCCCTGTTTTCTTGCTGGTCTCTTCTCCCGCTATGCCCTGTCCTGATAAAGTTCACACCCATAGTTCTGAATCAGTGCAATCCCATCTCAGATCCCCCATGCTGCCATCCTCTGCTGGAATGCCTCTTCGGTGCTTCAGCGAGCGTTAAGCTTGCAGGTATTTGCAGTGGTGTTTGGCATGTATGGTGCTTTACCCTAATGCCCTGTGCGATTGCTGGTATTTGCACAATAAATTTTCAGCATGACCTTTTTGTTACCCCCATTGTGCGCTACATAGGCGGAAACACGTTTTGGGCAGGATGTGAAAAATGACAGCTGTACTGCTCATAAGGAAGTGTGGTAAAATGGCAATGTTGAAAATCTGGAATGGAAATATTTAAAATTCGCAAACCTACGAGCGTGCGTGGGAACTGTGCAACGCACGCTCGTAAAACAGTCATTGTTAGGAATTTTTTCACCAAATTGTCAACATTGGCATTTTAAAACCTCTGCTAATGAACAGTGTCACTGTGATTGTCTTACTGTGTCCCATACATTGATTTTGCACACCGACTGCGCCATTGTGCACTACATGGGCAGAAACACGTTTTGGGCAGGATGTGAAAATTCGCAAACTTATGAGCGTGCGTAGGAACTGCTCAACGCACACTCGTAAAACAGTTATTTTTAGGAATTTGTTCACCAAATTTTCAACATAGCCATTTTAAGATCTCTGCTCATGAACAGTGACACTGTGATTTTCTTAATGTGTCCCATACACTGAGTTCACACACCGACTGTGCCATTGTGCGCTACATGGGGAAACACATTTTGGGCAAGATGTGAAAAATGACAGCTGCACTGCTCATAAGGAGGTGTGGTAAAATGGCAATGTTGAAAATCTGGAGTGAAAATATTGAAAATTCGCAAACTTACGAGCGTGCATAGGAACTGCGCAATGAACACTCGTAAAACAGTCATTTTTAGGAATTTTGTCACCAAATTTTCAACACAGCCATTTTAAGACCTCTGCTCATGAACAGTGTCACTGTGATTTTCTTAATGTGTCCCATACATTGAGTTCGCACACCGACTGCGCCATTGTGCGCTACATGGGCGGAAACACGTTTTGGGCAGGATGTGAAAAATGACAGCTGCACTGCTCATGAGGAGGTGTGGTAAAATGGCAATGTTGAAAATCTGGAGTGAAAATATTGAAAATTCACAAACTTACGAGCGTGCATAGAAGCTGCGCAATGAACACTCGTAAAACAGTCATTTTTAGGAATTTTTTCACCAAATTTTCAACATAGCCATTTTAAGACCTCTGCTCATGAACAGTGTCACTGTGATTTTCTTAATGTGTCCCATACATTGAGTTTACACACCGACTGCGCCATTGTGTGCTACATAGGCGGAAACACGTTTTGGGCAGGATGTGAAAAATGACAGCTGTACTGCTCATGAGGAGGTGTGGTAAAATGGCAATGTTGAAAATCTGGAGTGGAAATATTGAAAATTTGCAAACTTACGAGCGTGCGTAGGAACTGCGCAATGCACTAAAAACAGTCATTTTAGAATTTTTCACCAAATTTTCAACATAGCCATTTAAGACCTCTGCTAATGAACAGTGTCACTGTGATTTTCTTAATGCATCCCATACATTGATTTCACACCGACTGTGCCATTTAGCGCTACATGGGTGGAAACATGTTTTGGGCAAGATGTGAAAAATGACAGCTGCACTGCTCATAAGGAGGTGTGAAAAATGGCAATGTTGAAAATCTGGGTGAAAATATTGAAAATTCTGGAACTTACGAGCCTGCGTAGGAACTGCATAGCCCGCGCTGTAAAACAGTCATTTTTGGAATTTTGCACCAAATTTTCAACATGTGGGGTTTTGGGACCCCTTCTCATGAATGATGTCACTGTCATGGCATTATTCAGCCCGAAAGGGTGATTTCAAGCAGTGACTGCGAAATCACCCTTCGAGCCAGGCTCTTATCATGCCGGTGTCATCATGAAAAAGTCAAAAACAGGCAGGTGCAAAACAAAATGACTGAATATACAATAAAGTTGAAACCCCTATCTAGCCCACTATACAGCTTACAGCGGCATTTCCCTCAGATTCGCGGTCAGCTTTGAAAAGTACCAGAGCGTGTTCACGTCCACCAAAGATACGTCGCGCCGAGCTCCGGAGGTAAGTATGGGTTGAGGGTGTGGGGAAGCTGGGTGCATGAGCCAGGTGCGGGTTGTGGGAGGGGGACTGGGAGACTACATGGGAACGTTTTTCTTTACAGGTTTTTTAAAAATGGACTCATGGGATGCTTGCCATGCTGGGGTGGGCTCCCAGTGTGGCAGAAGATGGCTAGGGGGCCAAGGAGCCGACGGGATTAGGCACCCCGTTGGCAAACTACTGCGGGGGCCGAGGAGCCTAAGGGGGGTTGGGCACCCCATTAGCAAAACAAAGCGGGAGGTTTGCCATGTAGGGTGGGCTCCCAGCGTGGCAGAGGATATTGCAGGAGGCCATGGAGCCGGCGGGATTGGGCACCCGGTTGCAAACAACATTTGCCACGCTGGGTGGGCTCAGTGATAACAAAAGCTTTGAGGGTGGCGTGGCCTGTGAGGGGCGTGTGACATGAGGGGGCGGCGTGATGCGGTGCTGGCATGACAGCGGTGGTTTTGCTAGCCGAAGACCACCGCTGTCATACAGAGCTCCCCACACCCATTGGTGCAGGATCACCACGCCTGCTCAACAGAGCACTGGATTTAAGGGAGAGCACACCTCCAAAGTGTGCTACTCTCCCAAAACGTTCCTTACGCATGCGCGCAAGTGAATGTAAAAATGGCAATCGGTCTAAGATGGAGAACTACAGTCGAATTAGCCTTACATCTCTGCCGGGAAATGTAATGGAAAAATAGATCAAGGCTAAATTAGAAATTCAGAGTAAATGTCGTACAGAAAACTCACAACCTGGATTCAGGAAAAACAGATATTGTATTATAAATATGTTAACCTTTCGTCCGGCATCTCCTTCTCTGAGATCCTGCCAGTCTGGGAGAAGGGAGCAGATGGACGGAAGGTCAGAGAAGGGGAGATAGGGGAGCTAAACACGTGGCTCAAGGACTGGTGCCAGGAAAAAGGACACAGATTTGTAGGGAACTGGCAACAGTTCTGGGGCGAAGTTCTTTAAATTTGATGGACTGCATCTGACTAAAGAGGAGTCAGTGCATTGGGGCAGAAGTTTGGCGTCTTTGCAGAATATTTAAACTAGCAAATGGGAGAGGGGTGCAGCCCATCGTCGAATGGGAAGAACACCCCTCCCCTCAGCTAGTGGTCAAACAGGAATTCAGCGTGTTTGCCATTCATTTGCATCACCAGGTAAGAAAAAGGTTTGTCTCCCATACGATGCACAGGGTAATGCCAAACTTCACCCAACAACTAACACACCAAAATCTGGCCAATGGAAAATCATGTACACAAATGCTCACAGCCTGGAAATAAGATCCCAGACCTGCAGGCAATAATGTCAGAGGCTAAACTGGACATAGTAGCAATTAGTGAGGCGTGGTTTACCAGTAACCACACTGGAGACTTCAGTACCTGGCTATGTATTGTTCAGAAGAGACCGAGGTGCAAAAGGGGAGGAGTGGCCCTGTATGTTAATGAAAATATCAAAGCTACAGAAATTCAGAATACACATAAGGAGCCAGAAGAACTGTGGGTCACCCTGGAAACAGGAAATGGGACAGCCATAAGAACTGGGGTTGTCTACAGGCCCCAGACCAGAGGAGGACATAGACACATTACTGTTAGAAGATATACAAAACATGACAGCTAAAGGGAGGTTCTGATAATGGAGACTTCAACATGCCAGATACAGATTGGTCAATACCAGCAGGAACATCTGCCAGAACTAGACTCATAGTGGATTCCTGCAGGGAGGGCCTCAAACAACTGGTACAGCAACCCACAAGAGACAGGGCTATCCTAGATCTAGTACTGACTAACAAGAAGGGATCACAGATCTCCAGGTAGAAGGTCACCTGGGGGCCAGTGACCATCACATGGTATGGTTCAATTTGGCTACTACATCTAAATCATCCCATTCCAAGGCAAAAATATGGGACTTCAGAGGAGCTGACTTTGATAAGATGGCCAACAGAGTTAAGCTAGCCCTGGCAAAAAAAACACAGGTGAGGAGGTACAGGCAAAGTGGGCAAGCATTAAGGATACAATACTTGAAGCAACATCCCATTGTGTTAGACAGAAAAGGAAGTGCAAAGAAGAAGGAAACCACTTTGGTTCTCAAATATAGTAGCAGAAAAGGTCAGAGCCAAAAGGCTGGCCTTCAGAAAATATAAAGGAACACAGCGGGATGAAGATAGGGAGGCATACCAAACTGCCCTAAGGGAAGCAGGTAAGGCAGTAAGGCAGGCAAGTCCCAAACTGAGGAAACACTAGCACGAACAGTAAAGAAGGTGACAAGACTTTCTATAGATACATTAGTGAAAGGAGAAAGTCCAGAGGGGTATTGCTAAGCTTAATGGAGAAAAGGGAGCATGTGAGGAGGAGGACCCTGTAAAGGCATCTATCCTAAATAGATACTTTGCTCAGTATTTACTGAAGAGAAGGTAGGGCAGGGCCCACAGCTCAGCATCATGGACACAGGGGAGGAGGTGAGCACTACTCCCTTCACAAAGAAAGGGTCCTACAAGAGCTTGCTAAGCTCAGGGTGGATAAGGCAATGGGACCTGATGGCATACATCCCAGGGTACTTAAGGAGCTAAAGGAGGAACTAGCAGAGCCATTAGCAGAATTGTTTAGTGAGTCTCTGAGCACAGGAGAGGTCCCAGAAGACTGGAGAAAGGCTCATGTGATCCCACTCCACAAGAGTGGTAGCAGGGAGGAGGCGGGAACTACAGACCGGTCAGTCTTACCTCAGTAGTGGGCAAGATTATGGAGGCACTCCTTAAGGAAAGGATAGTGCAACACCTGGAATCCATAGGGGCACAGGATCCAAGACAGCATGGGTTTACAAAGGAAGGTCCTGTCAAACTAATCTCATAGATTTCTTTGACTGGGTAACCAGAGTGGTGGACCAAGGGGAGCAGTTGATGTCGCCTACCTTGACTTCAGCAAAGCTTTTGACACTGTTCACATAGAAGATTGATAAATAAGCTAGGTAGGCTCGGGGTGGGTCAGAAGTTGGTCAACTGGGTGGCAAACTGGTTGACTGGCAGAAAACAGAGAGTGGTGGTAAATGGTATACAGTCAGAAGAGATGCAAGTCACAAGTGGGTACCTCAGGGATCAGTCCTGGGGCCAGTCCTATTCAACATCTTCATTAGTGACCTGCAGATGGACTAGAGGTAAGGCTTGTCTGTTTGCAGATGACACCAAGATCTGCAACAGAGTAGATGATCCAGATGGGGTGGGCAGAATGAGAAGATCTGGATAAACTAGCAGAATGGTCAGAAGAGTGGCAACTGGGATTTAATGCAAAGAAGTGCAAAATCATGCACATAGGGAGAGAAACCCTGAAGCCACTTATAGGCTGGGAGGAGTTGCTAGCAGTCACAAAGGAAGAAAGAGACTTGGGCATCATCATCACTGATGACCTAAAATCATCAAGCAGACCTCTAAAGCAGTAGGTAAGGCTAGAGGGTGTTAGGGTGTATTAGTAGGGGTATCACAAGTCGTGAGGAGGTAATAATCCTCTGTACAAGACATTGGTTAGGCCCCATCTGGAGTACTGCGTGCAGTATTGGAGGCCACACCTTCACAAGGACATTAACCAAATTGAGGCAGTCCAGAGAAGGGCAACCAAAATGGTGCAGGGACTGCATCAGAAGACATATAAGGACAGATTAACGAGCTCAATATGTATACCCTTGAGCAAAGGAGGGAGAGGTGATATGATCGAGACATTTAAACACCTTAAGGGCATAAACAAGGTGAAAGAGTCTAACATGTTTAAATATAAGAAAAATAGCAGGACAAGAGGACACAGCATGAGATTAGAGGGAGGCCGATTAAGGGGAATGTGAGAAATTCTTTTCACAGAAAGGGTGGTAGATGCATGGAATGGCTTACCACAAGAAGTGGTGGCTATGAATACAGTGCAGGGCTTCAAACAGGCATGGGATAGGCATAAGGGAGCAATACAAATGACTATGAATAGATAGGTCACTGACAGAGCAAAGGCCGATGGTACATTTATAAGGTAGAAAAAGAAATGGGCAGACTGGATGGGCCTTGCGGTCCTTATCTGCCGTCAACTTCTATGTTTCTATGTTTCTATGTAACCTTCAATGAAAAAGTAAGCTATCATGTGAACAGAAATACCTTGGTTGAGACACTTAAATTTTCAAAAAGTATTTACAAAATATCAGATACAAAATAATAAAATGAAGGAGGGATATATAGATACAGTAGCACTATTACAAACAGGGTACAGAACTGGTTGTATCAATGGATTCAACAGGCCAGACTAAAAAGGCTCATTATTGGAGGAGGGGTGACAAGTGGGATGCTTCAGGGTGCTGTGTTGGGCCTGGTACTTTTTTATTTTTCATCAGTGACATGGCTGGTTAAGTTTGCATGTGATATGAAATGTGGAGGTATAGTGGATACACCGGTAGCAAGGACATAACTTCAAGGATCTGAACTGCATAGAGAAGTAGGCACATGAAAATGGTATGTAGTTCAACACAGACAAACATGTAGTTCTTCACCTAGGGAAAGGTAATAACAATAACAATTATACACTAAATAGTGGTGCAATTAAAAGGGTAGAGTCGGAGAGAGATCTTGGTGTTATAGTAAGTAATGATTTCAAGTTTAATAAGCACTGCAAAAATGCCATGATGACAGCAAATAGGATATTACATAGCATCGAAAAAGGACATCTATAACCAGGTCAACACATCGTATCATCTCAGTATATAAAACATATGTTAAACCTCATTTGGACTATTGTTCACAGGTCTGGAGTCCACACCTTAAAAAAATATCAACCATATTGAAAGACTCTAACATAGGGCAGCCAAAATGGTAACAAGCATTAAAACTTACCTATGAAGAGAGGTTAAATAAACTGGGTCGTTTAAAGGAAAGAGAAATGAGGGAGATATATTGCAATTATACAAGATTATGGAAGAAGACAATCTAATGAATAACATAGGGATTGCACTACATGCACAAAAATTACAGTAAGATCTCATAATAAACAAATAAAACTTGACACACATATATAAGAAAGAACAGGAGGGAGTTTTTCACTCAATGTGCAGACAGAATATGGAACACTTTACCCAGGGAAATAATTGAAGCAAAAAGCATTGCTATCTTTAAACATAAACTAGATCAATTTATACTATATAGAAAAGTAATAAATTGGCCCTGTACTTAATGGGAGTCAGACACATTGGGCTTAAGGCATTTGTTTGTCTTATGATGATTCAGTATAGGATCTGTTCTTTTTCCTGCCCAGTGTCTCCTGGTTTGTACCCCCCCCCTTCAATTCATGGTTATGTCTGATTAATGTCTGCATTTACAAATGAAATGCTATGCTACTGTGCCATACTTTTACTCACCAAAGTCAGGAAAGTATTATATTTTTTTGTATTTGTGCCCATATTTACTAATTGTTTAATTTTCTATGTCTCTAGTACTCTAGTACTGTATACCGTATGTTCCTTACACATTTTGCATCTGACTCCCTTTTCCCCATGACACACCTGGAAATGTATTGTCTACTGCTCAGTGTGCCTTCTTCACCAAATATTTTAAATACATAAAAATAAAATAAATAAACCTTTTCCAAAAATGCTTAGGGTAATATAAAAAGGGTAAAGACAGTAAATAAAGATGAAATGTGGTTACTGATTTAGTAAAAAGAGATTTTAGCCATATTGGACCTTGAAAAACTGGAGTCGCTAGTTACTGAATTGCAAAGACCCTAAAAGTGCAAGGCTTGTTCAAACAAATGACTCTTCAGTGGATTTTTAAATCATTGTTGTTCAGGGCTCAGTACTGTGTTTATTTAATTAATTCATTCATTAATTTAGTCATTCAGAAAGTACGTTTGAGCACACATGCTCATTTACAAAGGTTCCACATCAAGGATAATAAAAGGGATTAACACTGACTTAAACAACAGACAATACAAAACCAGCAGTTCCAGAGGAGCACAGTCAATGCAGACAATATGAAAATATAGGTACAACCATAAACAAGTAACTGTGACTCCAAGGAGCCTAGTTTACAACAAGAAATGAAAGCCTTAGGTACTGGCATGTTACAGTCTTGAGTTTCATACCAATTAATGAGCTCAGTATACTGGGTGGCAGAATTGTTGTAACAAGAGCACTTGGAATTAGCAGTGAGTTCTGTTCTCAGTGCCTTCTTGAAATGAGCAATTTTGGGGAGGGCTACTGGGGTTTCAGCTAATTCATTCAGCCACTGAGATGCCCTTACTGTGAAGGAATGTTTGCCCAGGTTTGTTTTACGGAAGGGTATTTCTAAGGCTTCCTAGCCATCCTCCTGGTGGTATATTGGTTATTAACTGGGTGGAAACATTATGAATAGCCAGAGGGGTAAGGCCTAATGGTGCTTTTATTTGTGAGCAGGCAGGTCTAGTATCTTATTCTGTCCTGGAGGGTGTAAAGGGAACAGCTATGTGCAAGTTTGTCTGCCCCGAGAGTAGTGACAGGCCTTATTGAACGCCAGCCTACCTTTGTTGAGTACAAAGTCACTTGCTGTTGTATAAACTGGGAGGTTGCGTCAAGGGGCAGGTAGGACTGAACTGGACACTACAAGATGCCTGGCCGGTGGTGCAGTTCAGGTGATTCCTGAACAGTGCTCTTAACTTTCGGTTTGTGAGACAAACAATGTTATCCACATGCTGGTTAAATGATAAAAGTGTCATCCATGGTAACTGAAAAGTCAACCTGTTACAATTTAACTCCTTTTTCATTAAGGATGTCAAGGGGAGAAACCTTTTTTTTTCAATTGCGGACATGAGAATGACATGGTCTTTAATTTTTCTAGTGTCAGACCAGTCTGTTTAACGCTAACCATTTCTCCAAGGACTCAAAGTTGTTTTGGAGGACAGTGCATAGTTTTGCTTCGTGTGCGCAACTGGTGTATATAACAGCATCATCAGCATACAAGAGCATCTTGGATGTCTGGCAGGCTTCTGGTGGGCTGTTTATGAACAGGCCAAAAAGGAGAGGCTGAGTATTGAGCCTCGTGGCTCTCCCCCACCACTGGAACACTTTTAACATGTGAAAGATGACGTCTATCTTTACCCACTGTGTGCGGTTGGAGAGGAAGCTGGGAAACCAGGCTAGCATGTCCTGAGAGGGTCAAGCGACAGGAGCTTGTCAAAAACAGGTTATGGTTGACAAGGCTGAACTCCTTTGCCAAGTCAATGTAGAGGGCTCCCACCAGGTAACTGCCATCGGGGCCTCATGCTAAAAGCTGGTGTACTCAAGTAGGGTAGTGCCAGTGCTGTGGAGCTTCCTAACACCATGTTGTTGGGTGCATGAATATTATACTTACAATAGGTAGGTGACCAGTTGTCAGCTACTATTTGTTCTACAGCCTTGGACAGGAGGAGAAGATTGATATAGGCCTGTAGTTGACCAGGTTGGAGCAGTCTCCACCTTTAAAGACAGGTGTGACTAGTGCTGTTTCCCAGATTGCAGGGAACTGGGAAAACCACAGAGAAAGGTTGAATACTGTTTTGTAAATAATGTCTCTGAGATATTTTTATAATAGAACATTAGAATTACGCTGGTAAATTAGACCCCCATTTTAATGTTCTGATTTTAAGTATTGAACTGGAATGCTAATATTTTATTTATAGCATTTTTAATTGTTTCTGATGTACTTATTGTACAGTGCCCAGAGCCTCTGGGATTGGGTGCCTGAAAAATAAAATTTGCCTTGCCTTGCCATATTTTAGAGATGGAGAGGGCAAGTTCCCCCAGGACCAGGGCCAGCAGCTTCATGTCTATTGCATCATCCCCACCCTGTTTTTTCCAAGGACTCTTCTAACATATTTGAGGTATCTGCTACTGAGTTGGGCTTGAAATACAATTTGGGGAAGCCTGGGTCTTGGTCAGGGCTGGATGCTAGACCAGTGCTGGTACCATCATTTGTCACTGGCACAGTATTGGGAGGGAGGGAGGACCATGCTGAGGCCAGTGAAGGCTAAGCTGAATTTGTTGGCTGTTTCAGTTTGGTCCAGGGTAACAACCCCATAAATATTGAACATATTTGGGGGTGCTTTTTCACTTTTACCCAGGAGTTCCATTATATTGTCCCAACATTTTCTCCCATTACCCCAGTTTTAGTTTGCTGTTCTTTGCAGTGAACCACTTTGCCTGCCTTATCCATCTGGTGCACCTATTGTGAGCTTCCTTGTACCTTTGAGTGTCAACCAGTGAGCCTGTTGCTCTTGCCCAGTGCCACAGATTATTCCTGTCACACATTTGAGCTAATAGGTCAGGCGTGATCCTCCTAATGCAGTCCCTCAGTTAATACACTTTTTGGGGGACATAACTTCTGCAGACTGCCATGAATTGGTTTATGAAGTAGTCAAGGGCAGTGTCAACATCAGGGATGACATCCAGATAGCTCCAGCCTATCAATGCCATGTGTTCCTTGAACTCTTCAGTCCTGTCTTTGCGTAAGACCCTGGTGGTAGTAGTATGGGAAGGGGGCTTTGGGGTTTTAGCAGACCATGCACATTGTATTGGGGAGTGGTCACTTATTGAGTTTGGTAGGACAGAGACATTGAACAGACTATCCAGGTGGGTAGCCAGGATCCAGTCAATTAGAGTTTTGGTTCCTGTTTGTAGCTGGCCCTAGTGCAGTCAGTGTATACTGAAGTGAAACAAACAGGCAGGCCACACTTGTTTTGGCAGTCCAATTAATATTAGTCACCAGTGACTATGGTCTCCCAATTTTGACTGGCTTGTTTGTTGTTATTTATTTAGATTTGGTAACTAGGAGAGGCACACTGAGCCAAGGCTTGTTTTCAGGTACAACCCTGGGGAAAGGGGAAGGGGAGAAGCATAGTTGCAAACAAAATACAGCCAGTCGGGTGATGTGGGCCAATGTAATACAGAGAACGAAAGACTTATAAGCTGCAGAGGGTGTAAAAATTGCTTTTCTCACCAAAGAATACCCATGTCACAGGCTCCAGTTTGCATGCACACAGGACACTGGATGTGCCATTATGAAACTTTGGGAAAGCTGTTCTTCCATTGGTTAGGTACGTCTTTATGATATATCATGTTAACATTGCACTTTGGATGTCACATGGATGGACAAAACATTTGATTTACTATCCTTTCTATAGCACTTGTGCAACTCAGGTGGATTTTCTTTTCTTGCCTGATACTTCAGTCCCAAAAGTGTATGTCTCAGGGCACAGGAGATGCTACCTGAGGTAGTATTCAAGACTTGAGAGACTTTATACATAGGGAGGTGAGATTTGTACTCACCCCTCAATGTTGTGCACTATCTTGCCAAGCATACCACTCTCTATCCCTCTAGACCTCTCACATGGGCCACCCTACTACACTTTAACCCAAGCTGAGATGGGAGGCATATAAACATCTCCCCATTTTACACTTGTGATGCTGCATAGCTTGGGGGGCTGATGCAGTACAGAGCAGACTCAACATCCCCACCATGGAGTTTGGGCATGTCACCTTCAAAGTCTTACTCAAAGTCCATCGATCTAAGGATGGAGTATCTAGGTCAAAATTGAACCCAGGTCTCTCACATTGCAGCACTATGGGACTGAAGACACCACTTGTCTGCCTATTACCATAGAATACTGTATTGCGGTAGTTAGTGGAAAGGACAATTCAATTTTAAATGATGATGCAGACAAACTGATGCTTGTGACAATTAAGAAGAAAATAAAGTAGCACCCTTTCAGCAGATGTTCAACATTCACCAGTGGTAGAAAATATGAAATACAATTTGGAATATGCCACCACTGGGGCAAAGAGTGTTGACCCCATACTCTTTTTGAATACATTATAATATACAGTAGTTAATACCCATGGGAATATCCATATAACAAGACCATATGGTGATAAAGTATGCAAACATTGGTTTGACAAAGAATGTAAAAATCTAAAGAAGATTCTTTTGCACCTAACTATATTTCACAATCCTTGTACAGTACAATGGCCACTCGCTCCTACACAGTACAGAGGATGTGCACCTGTACTATACAGAGGACGTGTACTCCTGTCTATTCATATGGTGGCCACCAGAGGAGATGAGAGGAGGGCCATGTTGGTCACTGTATCTGAGCTGTGACACTTGCACGTCAGGTGCAGTAGTGAGTAGGGTGGGAGGTCAGTGCCCATGGTTGGGTTGGGGATCACTAGATGCCAGGGAAGGATGTTGTTAGGGGAATTGGGATTGGTGGGGGTACCACTAGCTGCCAGGGACTTAGGGTTATAATGATCCTTTTTCTGTATTTCTCTTTAACCTCAGCCATTACCATCACTATTCTGTAATGTTATATACCAAGCCAGTGATTGGAGTATGGAGGGGACTCCTGGACACCAAGGAAAAGATTTTATATATACAGGTGGTGATCGGAGGGTGGGGGGGCATGACTGGACAACAGAGAAAAGATTTACTATATGTAGGCTAGTGGTTGGAGGACAGGGGGGCCACTGAACACTGGATAATTGGGTTTTTCATGGGGACGGATGACTGGAGTCTGGGCTGGGCCAGTCCCAGGGGCACAAGCCTGCTGCTGCTTCCCATGCAAATGTACCCATAATGGGCATGCAAATGGCCCTTTAGTGCCTTGCATTCCCAATGGGCTCAATTGCATGGAGCTAGCTAAATATCATGCCATGAGTTCCCAGCGCTATCAGGTCTGGGGCACTATTCCCGGCACTGCTTGGTTCCATATTGGGGCAGCACTACTTCACTTAGCGCTGCACTGTCATGCCCCTATATTCAGGAGGATAACACTGGTGTGCTATCTGACTGAATATAGCATCTTCAGCATCCTGGGTGATGGCAAACACAGGGTAGAACTTTGCATTTCGCTTTACCCATTTTTGAATATTGGTCTCCTGGAGAACCTGGAGATGGATGCCCCTAGAATTGGAGCCACCAAAATCCCAATTATGATGTATGCAGATAATGCAATCCTCCTCTCCTCATCCCCATCAGGGTTGCAAAAGGGTCTTAATAATGTGGAAGACTGTTTAAAGTCATTGGAGTTAAATATGAACATTTCCAAAAGCAAATTATTGGTAATCAGAATGAAAATTATGGCAATTATAGGTAGAATGAAGGGGGTCAATTATAGGTAGAATGAAGGGGGTATTAAAATTGAGATAGCCCATTAGTATAAATATCTTGGAGTGTGCTTAGAGTCAGTCCTTCACAAGCCATAGTAGGAATCAATATTTTTGGTTCATGTTTTGGGACAAGAGCTTTGTGGCAATAAAAGGAGATTTTAGTGCTAATATATGCTATCAAGTTTTGTATGGGGCATATAAGTGTGAGGGATTCAACATGTTAGGAGTTAGAGACCATACAACATCATACCATCTGTCTGTTACTTTGTCTACACCAAAATATTCAAGGTGCTACTTTAAGGGCAACAGCAGGGATGCTTTTCATCAGGGTCTACCTCTTGAAAAAGCCATAACCTATTTTAATAACATGTTCAGAATAGAAGACCACAGACTGCCAGAACTGTGTTGGCCAGATTATAAGAAAAAAAAAAAAGTTACATTTCTTGGTTCCTTTCCCTTGATGGGGAAATGAGAGCCCGTGGTTTTCTTGGTCTGATGACTTTATGTAGAGCTGCAATGACAAACAAATATGTTGATTTTGTCAAAGCTCAGGGTCAAAGATATTGCCATCCATGAAGATTGCTCTAAAATGGCAAACATAACTTTTTGCCTCTCATATAAAGTAATTAAGGTGGAATTTAGATAGTAGGAATATACAAAACTAATTAAAATGAAGAGCTGCAGTTACTCAGCTTATACTCCAGATGCTGGCCCATTGTGGGGAAATGGCAGGATATGGATAAAATAGTTGCATAATGAACCTTTATGTCATTGAGGATATGTTGTGACTAATATTGTTTCCTACCTTTTGTTTGATTGTAACTGCCTTAGCCTGGCAAGGGATAAATGGCTGCCGCCTCTGCTGACTGCTTATTCAGGTACAGATTTGAATGATAAAATGAATTTTATACTTAATCCCAGAAGCACTGTACATGCTTTGAGACTGGGGCAATTTGTATTGCAACTTAAAAAAGAAAGATTGGTGTGGAGGTTTGAAAGTATGTTTTTTACAAATGTGTGTGTAATCTATCTTTGGTAAAGATAGGCACTGAAATGGTCACTTGAAAATTTCTTGAATTCTATACGATTTTTGTAATAAATATTTTTTAATTGTATTTGTTGTATGCTGTGATTTTTTAATCAATGCATTTAATAAACTCGAACCTTGAACCACTCATGATTAGGTCAAACAAGGTAAACCTGCAGTGTGATAAAGGCACCTTCTCATTGGATTGTCTCTTGTATAGAGTTTTGTTATAACAAGACTGGAAGAGAGCCACAAAGGGTTTAAGGACACATTCCACTAGAGAACAAAAAACTAAACTAAACCAAACCAAACAAATCCAAAAAAAACACCAACAACAAGGTGCTGTGTCAGCATATGGGCTGAAACAAAACAAAATTGTGGGCTGAAGCAAAACAAAATGGTAATATTAAATGCGACCTGAAAATGGAAAATGGAGTTAGACTTAATGACCTCAATTTTCAAAGACAATCCCTGCATCAAACCTTTTATTTTTTTTTTGGCACAGCTGCGTCAAACTCCTTTAACGCAGCTGCACCACGACCAGTACACATCAGGGTAGTTACGACAGTTTCCTCAGTTTATGGCAGCATGCTCCAAAGATTTGGCACACGCCCTGTAAAAAGGATACCCCAAATGGTACGTTGGACCATGGAGAAGCTGGTCTAGCTTGCAGCATTTGCCACTCGGGACTGAAAATCCTAGTTGCCAGCCGGGAGAATGTCACAAGCCCCGTGTGCCAAATAATCGGTGCACCAGGGACTTGCGGCATTCTCGGGGTTTTGAAAACTGAGCCCAATGTTTTGATCATAGGGGAAACAAACAAAAGGGTAACATTAAGTGAAAGCTGAAAATAGCATCAGACTCGATATTTTGACCGAGTGTCTTCTTCAGAAATTATCTATAAAGAAAAAAATGCAAAGTTAGTGGACAGACCCAAAGCTACATCTGCATTGTGAGCTCTTTGGTCACTGAGAGATCATTTGTAGCATTCAAATGTTTTTTTTTCCTTGTTATGTTTAGTTTCTTTTTATTAATGTGAGTTGTTGATTTTATTTGTATCTATTGTACTTTTCTGTTACCTTTTATAGTATCGTTTGTTACTATGTATTTTACATTCCAGTGTAATGGTTATGCCTGAAAAAAGGCATCTGTATACAAGTGGACTTACCCAGTTATCAAAATGACACAAATAAATAAATAAATAAAAACTGTGGCAGCATTAAGCGATACACTCCAACTAGAAGTTTTAAAGTAGCAACTTTATCCACAGTACACACCTTCACTTCACACTAGTGTCTGGACATCCAGATCAAAAGGGATGCCTGATTTTGGACTTCTGTGTTTCAGACCCCTTTCTCTTAAATAGGTTCTAGACCCTGCCTTCCAAGGTACTGGTTGGAGTCTGCTATTTGTATGACATCACAAAGATCATCTTGTTGCAAAAAACAAAACAAAAGTATAGTAGTGATGTTTCTTCTTGAGGGTGCATTTATGAGTCATACAAGCCCTTGCTACTTCCCCATCTAGAATCTAAACATAAAGGGTTCCTCAGATCAAGTCAAATAAAATATTTTAAACAGTTTCTTTCTTGAGCATTTTACAGTTTCAAACTTTACAGTTTTTACAATTTGTCATATTGTGATTAGTAATTTCTTATTATATTATTTGCCATTTTTTTAATACATAACTTAGTTGAGTGGTCACTGCTGTCTTCAGCTCATCAGCCATTAATCTGCCATGTGAATGCCAGTAGCCACACTGCAGAGTTTGAACTTCAGCATTATAAGTTCTAACTCTGGGGTAACACCTGCACACTGAAATACTATTTGTGTGACTAACAAACACACCCTCTGGAAGAAACTTCATTATTATAGCATGGGTTCACAGCAGGAAGGCCATGTCAAACAAATCTGATAGATTTTTTTGACTGGGTAATGAAGGAGGTGAATTGGGGGAGCGGTGGATGTCGCCTACCTGGATTTTAGCAAGGCCTTCAACACTGTCCCACATAAAAGACTGTCTAACAAGATGGGAAGCTTGGACATGAGACACAAGGTAATGAACTGGGTGAGAAACTGGTTAAGGGACAGGATGCAGAGGGTGGCTGTAAATGGGATCCAGTCCAGGGAGTGGGGGTGACCAGTGGGGTACCTCAAGGATCAATCCTGGGGCCAGTCCTTTTTAATGTCTTCATCAGTGACATTGCAGAAGGGTTGGAAGGGAAGGTCTGCCTGTTTGTAGATGACATCAATATTTGCAACAGGATGGACACTCCAGAAGGTGTGTAGACAATGAGGAGGGACCTTGGAAAGCTGGAAAATGGTCTGAAGTGTGGCAACTAAGGTTCAATGCAAAGAAATGCAAAGTCATGCACCTGGGATGCAGAAACTATGGGGAGAGCTGCCAGATTGGGAGGAGGAGAGTTGTTAACAGTCACAGGAGAAGAAAGAGATCTGGGGGGGGGGTAATCATCTCTGATGACCTAATGGTGGCCAAACAGTATGACAAGGCAGTGGGAGGAGCCAGTGGGATGCTAGTGTGCACTGGGAGGGGTATCACCAGCAGAAAAAAGGTGGTGGTGATACTGCCATATAAATCATTGATGAGACCTCATCTAGAGTACTGTGTCCAGTTCTGGAGACCACATCTCCAGAAAGACATAAACAGTGTGGAGGCAGTTCAGAGAAGGGTGACGAAGATAGTACAGGGCTTGCACCAGAAGACATATGAGGAGAGATTAAAAGGCCTCAGTACTTATATACTGCAAGAGAGGAGGGAGCTGGGGGGCATGATAGAAACCTTCAAGTATCTTAAAGGTATTAATAAGGTGCAAGTGGGTGACATCTTTCACTATAGGACAGATACAAGAACAAGGGGGCACAATATGAGACTGGAAAGGGGCAGGATAAGGGGAAATGTGAGGAAGTGTTTTTTCACAGAAAAGGAGGTGGATGTATGGAATAGCCTGCCACAGGAGATGGTGGGAGCGAGCACAGTGGGGGGATTTAAACATGCATGGGACAGGTGTAAGGGAACCCTAGAAGTAGGAAGCAGAGGCAAAAGCCGATGACCAAGTAGGGTCAGTGGCTGCAAATAAAGGTAGGGTAACAGGGCAGACTGGATGGGCCCAGCGGTCCTTACCTGCCATCAGTTTCTATGTTTCTGTTACAGTGAGTATTTTTCTTCTTCTCCCTTTTCTCCTTCGCCAGAGATTGGGGTTGCTTTGGTTGCACCCTCCTTTTTGCTGAGACATTAGCAAGTGACTTTCTTCACAACTGATGCCAGTGCCAAGTCTTGGTAGACCAGCAGAGGAAATGTGAATGCTTGTCAGCTCTCACATTCTCTTCTTGGGAATTAAGCACTTCACCTCTGTGTTGCACCTGCCCCCCCCCCCCAAGCCAGTCCAAATGTAGGATTCCAGGCAAGAGTGTGAGCCCTGGACTCCTATGTAACAACACCCATGCCACTTGACTGGCCCACACCAATGTATTTATCGGTTGTAGTGGCTCATGAATAGCAGCTAAATAAGTATTGCAAACAGATCTAAATGTGTGTGAAAAGCACTAGTGTGCTTTAACTTTAATCCATTATACTGATTTTAGTGGCCACTAAATTTGGTATTACCTTCAGTTCTGAGGCAAGCACATAAAAGTAGCCATTTTTCTTCTTCTAAGATTTTCTGTTTGACAGTACAAGGTATATGTGAACCAGCATGTTACCTGGAAGCTGATCCATCTACTGTATTGCTGTTCCTTTTTATATCAGCACTTGTGGCCAAATTGACTATGGTATCATGCAGTACATGTAAGATGTTGTGGGCAGTTTTGTTTTAATGTCTCTCAACCCACTGCCTGTTTGATCACTTGTGCTCTATGGGTCATTGTGGTCACGGTGCTGATAGGGCATGAAGGAGAACCACGCTAGATGTATATGTCCAGCCTACAAGTAAAGTGACGCACTGTGAGACACAAAAGACTTCTGACAAGTTGAAGAAACATGGGTAGTACCTAGCAACAACATCTACTTTTGTATTCCTACTTTTCCTATGAGCCTCTCAATGACCTTCACTCTCAGGACAGTTTTGCATGCCCTCACTTAATAGTGACCATGTGTCTTGTCCATTACAGTGGCTGCCCCCTCTGATGGGGCCAGTAAAACCTGCTTAACTGGAGCAGTGGGCTAGGGAGAGCTCACTTTATCATCGTATTGAAGGGTACAGTTCCCACCTGTATGCAGATCCACCCTCCCCTGGGAGGTGCATGCGTTTGAGCTGCATGAGCAATCGTGTAGTGGCACATGCATGTTAAGTCAACAGGGGCAGGATTCACAAAACCTTGGCTGGGCACAAATCTGGTTTTGCACTGAGTTGGTATTCATAGAAGCTGGGTTTGCATGCTCAAACCAGTTTTGCACCGGGGCAAAGTGTGGAGGGGCCGCAATACAAATGAGGGGAGGGAATGTTGGTGCTGTCTGACTCACAGGCATTTGCTCTGTGCAAGGGACTGTTGTGTGGTTCCTCCTCGTGGAGGAAATACCACTGACTAAGACCTTGCCCTATGCCGCATAACCCTAGTGGTTGGTGGAGGAACTGCTGAGGCCTCCCTGACTGATTGCCATCCTGATAGGTAATCAAAATATATCCCTGGTGCCAGTGACCCCCCCGGCTGATCGCCAGCCTAATATATCATATATAGTGTTCCCTTGTGTTTAGTGATCCCCTCCCCTGCTGATTGCCAGACCGATATATAATAAATATTCCCTGGTGCTAGTTGTCCCCCACACCAATTGCTGGACTGATATGTAATATAAATTGTCACTGGTGTCCAGTGGTCTCTTCCCTCACCCGATCCCTTGCTCCCTGTAAAACAAATTTCCTGGTGTTCAGTGGTCCCTTCCCCACCCAATCCTGTGCCCGATAATCATAGTCCATATCCCGGTGTCTAGTGGTCCCTCCCCACCCTATCCCGTCAATAAGCATAATCCATATCCCGGTGTCTAGTGGTCCACCCCCCCAATTCTGTACCCAATAAACATAATCCATTTCTCTGGTGTCTAGTGGTCCCAGAACCCACCCGCACCCATGCCCAATCTTTACGTAGTATTTTCTGGTGCCCAGTGGTCCCCCCAATCCTGATCCTCTATACAAGACACTGGTACCATTTCCCACCCTAGCAGGCAGTGCCCCATCACCCCACTCCCCCCATTCCAACCCTGAGCTGGCAATTGGAACAGCCATCCTTTGTCCACCATGGCCAGTTGCCAACTGAGCCATTGGAATGAGCACATACTGTACACTGCATGCTCATTGAAAGCTCAGTTGGTGGTCAGACATGGTGGAGAGAGGAGGGCTGTGCCAGTTGCTAGCTTGGAGTCAGAGTGGGGGCTGGGGGTGGTGGGCACTTCCTGCCAGTGGTTGGGTGAGGGGATCACTAGACACCAGAGAATGATATTGGTATCTTGTATAGGGGATCAGGATTGGGGAGAGACCACTGACACCTCAGAGAAATTTTGTTTTATAGCGAGTGAGGGAATCACTAGTAGAAGGACCACTGGACACCAGGGACAATTTATATTACATAACAGGCCAGTGATCACTGGGGACTACTAACAGAAGAAAATATTTATATAACATATCAGGTTGGCAATCTGTTGGGGCACTAGCATCAAATATTACATATTGGGCCAGCAGTTGGTGGGGGGGTGGGCACTAGTACCAGGGAAGATTTATATTACATATCAGGCCAATAATTGGTGGGGGGAGGGGAACAGTAGCATGACTGAATATTTATATTACTATTGGGCTGGCAATTAGCGGGGCAGAGGGGGGAACACTAGCACCAGGGAATATTTATATTACTTATCAGACCAGCGGTCAGTGGGGCAGGGGACCACTAGACACCAGGGAACACTATATATGACAAATCAGGCTGGTGATCAGTGGTGGTGGTGGGGGACCAGTGGCACCAGGAAAATATTTTTATTATTATCTTGCCGGTGATCAGCAGGGGTAGGAACCACTCGCCACCAGGGACTGCGGCTGTATATCGGCAGGTGCTGTGGGGGGCAGCACTAAGCTCCATGCAGTCTATGTAAATGGCACCATAATGGGCATGCAAATGGCCACCTAGTGCCTTGCATGGCCAGTGGGCTCATTTACATGGCTGCTTTTGGAAACAGTGCACCTGCACTGTTCATTGTGGGGCCATTCTCCTGCCTGCATGTTGGGATGGCACTACTGTGGTTAGCACTAGTGGTAATGATGTTACTGCTGGCTTCACTAAGCCCTTTTCACAGTCGTATAGTGTGGTGTACTATCTGACTGTGAACAGCAAACGTAGACACCTGGGCAAATATAAATTGCAACAGAAACTTTTGCGCTGTGCTTTGCAATTTTTTTGTGAATCTATCCACAGGTGTCCTCTTTCTTTTCCAGAAAGAGTTTATATTGAGTCTCTTACTGAGGGCCATTGATGGCAGCCATGCAGAGTACCATCCTTACTTATTTCTTTATTTTATTTATTGAATTTTGGTAACCGGGTAGACTCTCTGAGACAAGACAGTCCCTTTTTCAGTGGCAACCTGGGAAGTGCAGTACATTGATAATGCATTCCTTGATACAAGAAATTAGACAAGGAGTAGTCATACAGTAAGAGAATCTATCAATTACATTCAGTTATGAAAAATAAGCAATTTAAAGCTCAGTCAACAAAACCTTACACACAGACATCATTTACATTGTTATTATTTTTTATCTTGGTGAGCAGGAGATAGAGAGAGAGTGGAGAGTTTTGCCAGGAGAATCGAGCAAGGAGTGAACAGGGGTTAGGAGTCAGCAGAAGCAGGAGCAAGGTGGAGCGGTTAGGTGAGATAACAGCAAACTTTGAAATTGAGAGAGGGAGGTGCAGACCCATATGGAAAAAGGTAGAGAGTTCCAGTAGCTTAAACACACACCCTGGAAGGAGAGAATGCACCTCAACCTGCTTATCCAACCTCCTGCTGCTCTCACAGACAACCTAATAATTTAAATAATATAATAAAACAGTGGCTGAAGTTAAGTTTTGCAGTTAGCAAGGTTAGTGGCTGTTAAAACTTACTGGTTCCAACATGCATTACATTGGCCCAACTGTTGCAACTATTACCATACCATTTGTATTTATATGGCACCTTTTATACAGACGTCTTCACACACTTTACAATAAACACACAACTTAACAATGAGCACGCGTTGAAATGTTACTACCTTCAATACACAGGCTTTAAAACAATTCATTGGCTTTATGCAAAGTACCAGCATTTGACCAGTGGGCATCAATTTCAACCCCTGTAAGAGTTGCATTAGAAACACAGAAACATTGAAGTTGATGGCAGAAAAGGACCATCTAGTCTGCCCATAGTACCACTAGCCCTTTGGCTAACTGGCTCTCAGCTCTACAAGAATGTCTTCATTTACAGGGACACCGAACAGTCTACAGGGAAATTGTTACCACAGAAATGTTTTGGTTATACAGGAAAACAAAGATTAGGTTCCACAGGTAAAATTATAATATACAGGAAAATGACCTGGATGGGAAATGTGAAACTGATCTGAGAGCCCTGCAAACATCATTTATTAATAAAATCATGTTCGACAAAAAAATTACAAAGACAATGAGTGTACTGGTCCTTACAAATGTACAGGAGGCTGTTGCCCTTTTTAAGCGTTCTTACCTTAAAGTCTGTGGTGTGAAGATATAGAATAGCACTTCTATAAGGGGGTCTAAAGGTTTTGCAGCTTCTTGTCTACTCATTTTGTACAGTCAGTGCATTGTGGGGGCAGTTTTAGTGTAGAACTACAGTATTATCACTCTACTGTGCTTTGCCTTTGTGCATAGGCTGAGTTTGCAGGTTGAAGAACTGCAGTTTTAAAGTAAGTTGCATTGTAAGGACTTGGACTTGTAAAATAATACAATTATTTGTTAAGTCATATCCAATTCGATCATTCAGATAACTTAAAATCAAGGTCTTTGGTGAGCAAGAACAGACAGGCTGGACCAGAAACAGTAATTTGCAATGACTTACACTGTGCTTCTAAAGTCACATAATATAGTAATTTAATTAGTGGCTGAAACATACGCTGGGTCTGCTCATATATAATGATATAGGAGAAGCTGAACTGGTCACTTAGAAAATCTCATTTTCTTTCAGTGTAGACTTCATGCTCTTTTATAGAAATAATAGCAAAACATGGAGCCCTCCTCTGGCTGTAGCCTCCTTGGAAATAAGAATACAAAATTTTACTAACAATACTACATTTTGCTAAGCTAAGGAGGCAGTATAGCATAGTGGTTAAGAGCACTGAGCTGCAAACCTAAAGACCTGGGCTTGAATCCCACAGCCACCACTTGCATACTGTGTGACCACAAGCAAGTCAGTTAACTTCCCTGTGCTCCTAGGATGCACCTGAAAACAAGCCTCAGGTTAGTGTGCTTTCCCTGGCCAAAAATTGTAAAATCAAATAATAAATAACCTTTAAATATACAGCAATATGAAAAATAGTGTCTTCTGTATAATGTAAATGAGCTTTCTCAATAAACCCTTTAAATTCCTTTTTGTGAATTACCTTGTTTTTACTAAATGCCTATGTTTTAAAACACTATTCTTGCAGTTTATCAGGTAATCAGCTATAGACAAAGCTTCTAGATTTGGTGACTCTGCTGCTGCAGAACTAGTCTAGCTGAGGATTTGCAAACTACCACAGTCAGAAAGTATGTGTTACCATTGAATTCACAATTTCTGGTGATTTTATTTGATAAATGCTGTTTTCCACAACTTGATCCTTTTTATACCCTTGTTTGTCTTGCAGCCCCTCCTTGTGCTCAATGTCTGATGTCATTAAACCCCCTAGCCATACATTAATCCCCAGTATACCTACGCTCTGTCATGGGTTAATTCACTTGTAACATGGGAAAGAGAAAGGGTTCGGCACTCTTTTTATATGTTTCTCTCTCTCATGTTACATTTGCTTAAAAGTAATTTTAAACTGCAAAAATACAAAGGTTCTGGGAGGATATTAAGGTTCCTACCATGGGGAAGAGAAAGGGGGTTGCACCTGACTGGAGAAACTACATGCTGAACTTTTTTACATTGTGACTTCAATGGTGAACAATTACTGATTACATGCAGATGTGATCAACATTTCAGAATATGTGTTCATTTTAACTGACTTAGTTTTGTAAACTGTGGAATCATCTCTTTTTTTCTGCTATGTTTGATGCTTGAGATTTGGCTGATGTGCATTATGGGCAATGCATATATTTAAATGCAGAGGAGTTTGAGATCTGGTAGTTGTTGCTGCAGTTCCCTTGGCCAACCAACAGATGGTAGTACACTGAGGCTTACATCTTTTTTATCTGTGAATTTTACAGCCAACATTGCACATTAACACCTTTGCCCCCATTCAACTGATTTACATGCCGTTTAAAAAGCACAGCCTCTGTGTCAGGAGCGCTTGATCCTGTAAATTCCATGTAGATCGGTTTAGGGGAGGCAAAGTTACAGAGGTGGCAAAAAATGCAACAGTCTCTGTTTTTGAAAATGTTAAGCTTTTTTTTTTTGCCACCTGATAACTAAAAAATAGGAGACTTTGAAACCTGAAACTTTCAGATTTGATAAAGATTAGTCCAAGGTGTGTAATTTTGTGGGCTTTAGGTCCCACAGTTTAAGCAGTTTTTTAAAATATTTAAAAAAGATATGGAAGCAATCTGGGAAATATGGCAATCTGGAAAATCGTACGTGGCATGCATTACTGTGTTGTTACTGAAAGGGTATGTGTTTCTGAACCAATAGACCAAGTAAAAAAAAAACACACATTACATAGTCATATAGATGTTTTCAAGCTACTTATGACTGAACTACCAGAAATTTCACCTAAGCATATCTATTCTTGTTTGACAGACATCTGTTAGCCAGCTGTGAATTGCAGGCTAAGACTGAATGGTGCTGATGGCTGAACGGCAGGGACAGGAAACTAACATGAGGAACAGAATGTTGGTGCACTTTACCATTGATTAATTCTCAGGCAACCGTGGATTACTTGAGAATTAATCAATGGTCACCTGATGCTGTTGGACCAATCCTGCGCAACCCTTTCTCTTCCCCATGTTACAATGTGGATGGATGGAAATCACTACTGAACTGAATAATTCCCACTGCATTCATGAAGCAAAGTTACTACAGAAGTCTTGGAGAATCTTAGGGCTGATGTCACAGAGAACTTGGGCACTATGTTAATTTTGGTAATACTTTAATATTCTTGAAGTTTTAGGACAATGTAACTGATACCAATGTCTACAAGAAGTAAAGTAAGAGCTGTTAACCTGATAGAATCTTAAATGTATTGTTACATTTTCAAAGTAGATATATTTACTTTTCATTTCTGAAATAATATCACTTTCTTCAGTCATTTAGATATGCTGCTTTACAATACAATCTGTTGATGTATATACTGTAACAGCATATTACCTTGGTGCTAACATATCAAAACAAAAAAGGAAGAACAAAGCAGGGATAGTAAGAATAAAAGGGAAGGGGGGGAGTGTGTGGAGGAGGACCAGAAGAAGGTAGACATATTGAATAAGTACTTTTGTTCAGTATTTACAAAAGAAGGAGTGGGTGACAGGCCACAGACAGAGGAAAAGGGCATAAATGGAAGGAAGATAGATACTAGCCATTTACAGAGGAGAGAGTCCTCAAGAACTGGAGAAACGAAAGGTGGATAGGCAATGGGACCAGGCGGGTGCACCCAGGATACTGAGAGAACATAGGAAGGAGCTCACTGCACCTTGACAGCCCTGTTCAACTGATCACTTGTTACAGGGTGGTACCAAGGGACTGGAGGAGGGTGTATGTGGTTCCACTAACAAGAGTGGAAATAAGGAGGAGGCAGGGAACTACAGACCAGTAAGCCTGATGTCAGAGGTGGGCAGAGCTTATGAAAACACTACTAAAAGAATGTACTTTGGAATATCTTGCAGCCAGTGGGTTGCAGGATCTAAGGCAGCATGGGTTTTGGGGGGGGGATCTTGCCAGACAAACCTGATTGATTTCTTTCACTGAGTGATCCGTAAAGTGGATCAGGGAGGGGCGGTGGATGTGGCCTACCTAAATTTCAGTAAGGCCTTCTAAACTGTTCTGCACAGAAGAGTGGTAAACAAGCTGGGCAGCCTGGGAGTAGGGCCAAAGGTAGTAAACTGGGTACAAAATTGATGGAGTAACCGAAGCGAAAGGGTGGTGGTAAATGGGGTACACTCTGAGAAAGAAGAGGTAACCAGCAGGGTACCACGTGGGTCATTTCTTACTTATTGAAATGTTTCACCAGGAAAGGCAAACTGAACAACAAGTTGCTCATTTCACAGTGCATCCTGGGGAAAAGTGGTAGAAATACATACATGCTTACAAATAGCAAACATTATTACAACAATATTGGCAGCGGTGAAGAGCAAATAACAAAAATAATATGTTAAGTGCAGAAAATGGGTACAATTGTTTACAGAGGTCACAATGGACAGGTCTAGTGCATGACATTAAGATAACAACTTAAATTCATGATGATGGTACCATTTAGCCCAAAAGCAAGGGCTGGGTAGGGAGTAATAGCAGAGGTGGAAAGGTAGTGAGACTGGGAGGGGAGCAGATGAATAGGAATCAAGATTATAGATATATTGATAGTTGTGGATTGATAGGACTCTAAAGTCATTGATATATTGATAGTTATAGATAACCCAAAGGAATGGCCAGGTAGGGATCTCTGCAGGGAAAGAAAGTAGTGAGGCTGGAAGGGATCTGTAATCCAGAATAGTTACTGAATACATTGATAGACGTTGGGGAGCAGGTCAGGAATGCCAGGCAGAAGAATTGCTGGTACAGTTCACAGAGAAGAAAGTATGCAGGACTGAAGTGTATGGGGGGAGGAGTGGCGAATCTGGTGAGAGGAAGGAATTCACAGTTTTGGGAAGTGATACGAGAAGGCAGCCTGGCTTACAGTGGTAGACTGGTGAAGGACAAACAAGGAACGGGAGCCATAAGGATCTAAGTGAGGGGCAGAGGAGGAGAACTGACAGAGAGGAGAGTGAGTTGGATGGAATGATCCAAACCAGATTTTAGAGATGAATTAAACACAATGATGGAGGCATCTATTTTCTAGTGAGGAAATGCCAGGGAGTGATAGAGCTGAAGAGACTGGTCCCAAGACTGACAGTGGTGGGTAGAGAGGAGGAGTCCAGAGTGAAGCGACAGAAGGAGTTGAAGAGGGTATCAATCTGGCTAAGGAGGTCTTTGGAGTGGCAGTGTAGACTACATCATGGTAGTTAAAATTAGGTAGGATCATTTTCTGGACAAGTTCATGCCTAGCCGGGAGAGGGAGGCAGTTCCAGTTCCTGTATAGAGTGGCGAGTTTGGGGCGCAGCATTTTCAGGATGGCATCCACATGACCAGAGAAGGTGAGATATTGGTCAAGCCAAACACCCAGATACCTGAATGAGAAGATGTCCTCAAGGACTGTCCCATCAAGGGTATGGAACTAGGGCAGGGAGGGGAGCCTAGAGAGTCTCTGCCTAGTGCTGAAGGTCATGGAGACTGTCTTCTTGGCATTTAGAAAATGTTGATGAGAGCAAAACCAGTGCTGAACATTATTGAAGTTCTGCTGAAGTCTGTTTGCAACATCAGTGGGGGAAAGTCCGGAGGTGTAGCGGACCATGTCATCTGCTTACATATGTACTGAGGTCGATGTACAGACAGATGGTAGGTCATTAAGAAATATGGAGAAAAGTATAAGGCTCAACACTGACCCTTGACGGACACCAGTGTTGATGGGGGGGGGGAGATGTGGAGTCAGTGATTCTGACTGACTGGGTCCAACCTACAAGGTAGGCTCTGAACCAGTTAGTGGCTGAGTCAGTCAGACCTGCTGAGGAGATGTGGTTTAGTAATAGAGTATGGGAAACTGTGTTGAAAGCCTCGGCTAGGTCAACAAAAATGGCAGACTTGATTTGACCACTGTCCATCCCTGAGAGGATGGAGCCTGTAAGTCTAATCAGGGGGGTAGTGGTGGAGTAGTTTTCTGAAAACCAGACTGGAAGGGAGTGAAAAAGTTGGAGTTAGAGAGATAAGAAGAGAGTTGGGCAGAACCAAGTGTTCTTGCAGTTTGCAAGATGGGAAGGAGGGATATGGGATGGTAGTTCCCTGGTGAGGAAGGATCACTGCCCTTCGGTGAGAGGAAGAACAATGGCATTCTTCCAAACAGGTGGGATGGCTGCCATTTCAAATGAGAGGTTGAAGAGGTCAGACAGTGGGGCAGAGATAGCGGTAGCTGAGAGATATAGCACCTTGGGGTCCAAGCCATCAGGCTAATTGCCTTTGGATAGATTTAAGGCATCCAGGGTGTCAGAAGGAAAAAAGTAGACTGGGACGGTGTGCATGGTGAGGTGGAGGGGGCACCTGGCCTAGTAGATGGTAAGGAGGATAGGACAGGAGAGGCACAAGAGGTGAAGTATGAATTAAATTCAGTAGCAACACTGGGGTGATCAGTAATAAGGGTGTTGTTTACATTGAGAAGCGGGGAGGGAAGCATGGAAGGGGTGGAAGAAGAGTGAGTGGATGATTTTCCAGAATTTAGAGGGATTGTTTATGTTGGATTGAAAGGTTGAACTAAAGTAGTCTGCCTTAGCCGAACGAGTGACTTTAGTGCACTTGTTGCGAAGAGAACAATATGCGTCATAGTCTTTACGGAGCTTTGAGGCTTTATGTAACTTCCGAGCTTGGTCCCACGCTCTTTGATGAGCTGTAAGTTCAGGTGAGATCCACAGAAGGTGGCTCCCACGGGCTTTGACGCTTCGAAGTGGGGCGTGCTGATTTCAAATGTTGAGAAATTTACCTTTAAAGTATTCTGCAGCTTCGTCTATTGAGTTCTCTGAGGCTGTAGGGACCCAGTTTGTATGACCTTGGTCATGGAGGAGGGGAGCAAGGTTCAGAGATTTATATGAGCGAGTCATTAAGATTTTATGAGGGGCCTTGATTCTGTGCATTTTACATACCAGAAAGGTCATGAGGTGGTCACTTAGGGCATCTGATAACACCAGATTTAATGATCTTATGACTGTGGGTGGAGGTGAGGGCCCAGTCGATTAAGGAGTGCTTACTCATTTTATAGTTACTCTGAATGGATCAAGGATGAGCTAGGATAAGTTATGGGCATCAGTTTTATTTTGTACTTTGTTCATGGTGGTGATAACCAGTTTCAGGTGAAGTCACCCATAATATAAACTTCACCTGAGGAGGTGTGGGATACTATGGAAATGATGAGGTCTGTAACAACAGAGGAGTAGAGGCCTGAAGACAATAGGCACCTGTCACAAATATAGGGATGGAGAAAGGGAGGGATAGCTGTAAGATAAGCATCTCATATGCTTTTGGGACAGAGGCAGAAAGAATGGTGGTGAATTGGATAGAGGAGGAGACATAAACAGCCATTCCTCCCACCCCTCCTTTAGCGGTCTTGTAGACATATAGTATAGCCCAGAATGGAGAGAGAAGGGTCACCTGTTTTATTGTTAAGCCAAGTTTCAGACAGGATGATAATATCAGGACCAAGCAAAGCAACTAGAGGCTGGAGTAGATCGACTTTAGGGAGAAGGCTGCATATATTTAGGTGGAGAATTTTTAGTCAATGGGGAAGGACAGTGAGGCTTGATGGGGTAGTTCCTGGAGTAGTGGATGGGGGCACAGAGGCACTTGGAGGGCAAGATCCAGGGTTAGGATTTATGTCTCCAGAGGATAGTAGCAGGAGTGCAATGATAAAGAAGTGAAGCTTTACATTCTTATACCAAGGTACAGAGCAGGCTCAACTGGAGATGCATGTGTGTGTGTGTGTGTGTGTGTGTGTGTGTGTGTGTGTGGAGAGGAGGAGGAGGCTAGAAGCATACAGCATGTCATAGTGTGCAGTAAATAGGAATTGCTAAGAGTGAGACACTAGGGCAAAAGGGGTAGTGTTCCCAGGTTTGAAGCAAGGGAGACAAGGGTAACAATGTAATTGAAGTCAGGAGAGTGTAGTGGAGTGTAATGTGGTGGAGAGGGTCCAGTAGTAGGAGGGGTGTGGGGTGTGGGTGAGAAGGGAGCAGAGGACAGAGAATGGGGTGAAGTAGTCTGAGTGAGTCTAGAGGCATGGTGAAGAAGATACATGTAGTGGATTGAGCAGGAAAACAAAAAAAATAATCAATCTTTATTTTACCAGGTGAAGCACCATTGAGTGAAACTCTTCTAAGTTAGGAGAAAGAGAAGACTATGCTATAAGTTAGGGGGAAGACAAGACTATACTGTTATGACACAGTCATGCTGCAAATGAAATAACTAAGATCCCTCTAGTGGCAGATCTTTATAACCTTCTAATGGGAAGCTGGACACAAAAAAAAAGGAAATTAACAAACAGCTATCACGTCATGGGAGTCTTTGCTGACTGGGTGTGGGCAATGACTTTAGCAGAGCCAGATGCACTGTGGGAGGAGAGAGCAAGGTGGGTCAGACTGTGGAGGAGCGCCCAGTCAGAGGCCTCTGCTGGGGAAACAGAAGGAAGGCACAAGTTAATATTGGCTGAAATCGGTGGGCAGAGGGCCAGGCAAGTAGAGGTGACACAACAGCAGTGGGGAGTGTAGGCAGGCCAGAGGGAGATTTAGGAGAAATTAGCAACAGAAAGGAAAAGTGCAGACACAGTGACTGGCTAGGCAGGTCTTTTCACACTACACAGCTAGGTAGTATTAGCAATGCAAAATAGCTCTAAATAGTAATTAACAGTGGTAATATTTGCTAAAATAGCTCTACACAGTAACAAACCATTTAGCCAGGAAGTAAAAATAAAACATTTATTTTAACCTAGAGAAAGGAAAGCAAAATGCGGCATAGAACCACCAGTAGCTGCAGTTTCTAGTGAGGCCAATGGGACAGAGGTAGCAGGGAGAAGTGGCCAATCAGGAGCAGGCAGTGTTGTGTACCGAAGTTCAATCTGCCACTCAGTATAGTCATACTTGCCTAGATCCAAGGGAGTCTTTGCTGGCTGGAGAGCGTGGTGATGGCTTTAGCAGTGCTGGCCACACCATGGAGGAGAAGAGAGTGAGGTGGGCAGGCTGTGGAGGGAGCACCCCATCAGGGGCCTCTGCTTGCCTGGATCTAAGGGAGTCTTTGCTGGTTGGAGAGCATGGATGACAGCTTTAGCAGAGCTGGCTGCACCGCAGAAGAAAAGAGAGCGAGGCAGGTCAGGCTGTGGAGGGAGTGTCCAGTCAGGGGCCTCTGCTGGGGACCAGCAGTTCTGGGACCAGTCCTCTTCAATTTATTCATTAGTGACATCACAGAAGGGCTGGAAGGGAAAGTATGTCTGTTCGCAGACAACACAGAAATCTGCAACAGAGTGGACATATCTGGAGGGGTAGACAGAATGAGAAAGTACTTGAGGGTGCATAGTGAGGGTATCACAAACAGAAAGAGAAGGTGGTGTTACCCTGTATAGATTGATGGTGAGGCCCCACCTGGAGTACTGGTCCAGTTCTGGAGGCCCCAATTCAGGAAGGACATAGATCGGTTAGAGGAGGTACAGAGAAGGGAAACCAAAATGGTGCATGGCCTGCAACAGAAGCACTACTAGGCAAGACTGAAGGAATTAAATATGTACTCTCTGGAGGATAGAAGGGAGAGGGGAGACATGATTGAAACATTCAAATACCGCAAGGGTATCAATAAGGTACAGGAGCGTAGCATTTTTAATAGAAAGAGATGCTCAAGAACAAGGGGGCATGATATGAAGCTGGAAGGGGAGAGGATCAGACAGGATGTGAGGAAGTACTTCTTCATGGAAAGGGTGGTGAAAGCTTGGAACAGGCTACCAGCAGAAGTGGTAGATACCAAAATGGTAGCAGGATTCAAGCATGCACGGGATAGACACAGGGGGACCTCCATAACAGGGTGGGAAGGGGGGTAAGGCTGCAGATCAAGTAGCATCTGTAGGGACAGAGTAGGCAGAATATTTTTAGGACAGACTAGATGGGCCAAGGGTCCATTTCTACCGACAACTTATATGTTTCTATATTTCTATATCCAGTACTATTGAGACTTCATGATTGTGAATTCACAAGGGACCAATCAGACAGCAGAATGAGTACCCTTAAAGTAATTATGCCAATGTTAGTGGTTTAGTAGGTTGCCCACTCACCTCTGGGACCTTAAGATCAGAAGGTTATCAGTCCTAGTTCCATACCAGTAACTTGGCTAATACCCAATACTGATACTAGTGTAGCATGGGGTGTGGGAGGAGATGGTGCTGCACTGTTAAGGGTCAGTCCTTTGGATGAGACATCAAACTGAGGTCCCTTCTGCCTATTGCTGGCAGCTGTCTAGGTGGAAATTAAAGATCTCATGGCACTTATTGCAAGAGTAAGGATTTTCCACGGTGTTTGGATCAACATTCCCATTTACAAAATAAGTCAATGTACCCTCCAATACATCATGCCAATGAGCTGTCACAGCTCAGTGTGCCTTTTCTTGACCAACAAGTTACAAAATTAAGTAAGTAAATAAATCACATTTGTTTGTTATGAATTGATGTCACAATTTGTGATACAAGTGGACGTATGATTCTAGGAAAGAAAAGAGACCATTGGGCTATCAATATTACAGTGTAAACAAAGGAGAATGAGAAATAGCATTATTAAGCAGCAAGGCATAACCGAGGATATGGTTACTACCAGGTAGAGTATTCACACTCTGCATGACAAACTATACAAGATGAAATCGAGTGTCATTTACAGTGGGTGTGCATTAGCCAAAAGATAATCCAAGTTGCAGAGCCTTACAGCTATCATAAAATGAAATTCTACACATCAGCTGTTTTTTTATCTCAGTATCGGGAAAAAACAACAATCATGTTACCAATACCAATAAAGGTAATGCAGAATAGTGAAGGGGCACTGAGTTGCAAACCTGGAGGACTTTGGTTTGAACTCATCAGCCCCACTTGCATACGGCATGATCCTGAGCAAGTCACTTAACTTCCTTGTGCTCCCAGGTTGCACCTGGAAACAATCTTTGGCTTAGTGTGCCTCTCCTGGTTAAACAAAGTCCCTTCCCTCAATGTATTTGCTGCTTTTTTTGTTCCGTACATTATCACCTGGACTAAAATGGCAATCACATTTCTTTATCTTAGTACAAAACTAACAAGTCAGTGCACACCAAAATGAAGTCATATCTTTTAAATTCATTTACAATTTTAGGAGAAAAACAAAAAAGAATTAACTTTCCCCTCAAATGGCCACACCAGCTTCTTGCTTGAATGCTGATGTAGCCTTTTGGGATAACATGATGATTATATGTTACATTTTGTTCTGTTCTCTTCTCTGCATTTTTGTGTGCACTGACTTTTTATTTTAGTATCAACACTAGGTTTGTGGGTTATATAGGCCCGATGAGCAGATGTGATAGATCTTTAGTTTTTTTCTGCTGTCACTTTCTGTGTTTCCATGTTACTTTTCCCCATCCAATTTCACACTATTGGCATGGCTGTACCAGCTGCAATTATTATACTTAGAAATTAACAGAGAGGATAGAGAGAAAAGGTCTTATTTGTGCAAATTATTTTGTCTTTTGGAAATATTATTAATGCAGAATAGAAAGAAACTCACCCCCATTCCTCCACGAGCTCCGTGCTGTAGCTTCAGTTATCAGGTACATATAACCTACAGTATTTTTGTGTGTTAGTTATTTAACCAGGACTAGCACACTAAGCTGAAAGCATTTTTACAGGTGCAACCTGGGAGCACAGGGAAGTTAAGTGACTTGCTCAGGGTCACACAGTATACAAGTGGAAGCTGTGGGGTTCAAACCCAGGTCTGGTCTGATGGATGTCACCAGATTTGCAGCTCAGAGCCTGAACCACTGTGCTATACTAGTTATAGCTAGCTAGCTATATTTAGTTACCATGTGGTAATTACACAGGTTCCAGCCAATTAAAAGGCTGGACTACTTACAAGTTTTATTATATATGTCACCATCCAGGTTGAGTGCTGTTTTACATCAAACCCTGTTCTGTTATGCAAAAAGATATCATTCATTCTTAAGCGTAGGCACTTGTTAATAGTTACCCAGAGAGAAAGCAGTAGGGCAAAGGAGAAAGGGACTGGAGGTGAAGACAACCACCCAGACTCAACATTAGGTCCCAGGGTAACATAGCTTAAACAGGGCTTATTAGTTAGACTGACGGTCTTTTTTTACTGACATTTTCTATGTTTCTATGTTTTTCATTGCTGGTTTATGTTTCTTTATCAGCTAAAAGTAGCACTAGCATCTACTTCTTAATGTTTTCAATCTACTTCTTGCAATTGTACTATCTATATAAGGCTAGCAAGCAACATAGTTATATTTCTCTATAAAGAAAATAATCGTATTTCAGCATTGCCTAAATTATATTCATTAGCTGTGTTTAATATCGAAACTTTGTAGGCTGCAAGATTTTTACTAGTTGAGTTATAATTACTTTTTACTATCATGGTATCTTTTTATTTATTAAATTTTAATTTTTTAATTTTTGGCCAGGAAAGGTACACTACGTAGCCAATGCTCATTACCAGGTGCATACTGGGAGTACAGGGCCTATATGCATGTGGCAGCTGTAGGTTTCAAACCCAGGTCTACTGGCTTTAGGTATGCAGCTTGGTGCTTTAACCCTGTAGGTCACACTGCCTAAGTACATCTTAAAGAAATGCTAATCTGGTTTAGTTTGTAAAGTGTCGTAATGGAGTTTCCTGTGTTTTGCAGATTTTAAAAGCATACCGTAGACAGTTCCTTTGAACAACATCTTTGTTGTGCACGCTTCATCATTTATTTCATTTTCCTATTATTCACAATTACATCTGGCTAGAGCTGTGCCAGAGCACATGAAAACCATAACTGTCTATCCAAACATAATTTACCTAAATTAGTACATGAAGAAGACTGTTAATTTCTTCAGTGGATAATCCTATCAGTTTTAAGTACATGTAATTACAATCACACAGATTTTCTGTTATATTCAAGTGTGTACACAATAGAGCCTACTAATGCGACGAAGTGCAGTGAAGCTTTATATGTATTCAAAATGTTTGACCCCAGAAGTGCAGAGTACCATTGGGAAATAGAAGAACCTATTACTTACAGAAACACAGTTTAGCAATTATGGCAATTCTTTAAATAAACAATTTAAACAAATTAAACAGTTTTTCAGTTTATCACCAGTTTCATGCTTGAAGATTAATACTTGAAGACAAACCAACGTGTGTTATTATGATAAATATCAACAGTCATTGTCAGTATTATTCACTCAATGTTAAGACTTCTAATTGTCACAAACCTCAGCCAAGTCAACAAAACAGTAATACATTTATTATATTTGTAATCTGATGGTGCTCAGTTTGTGTTTGCTAGGCTATGGAGATGGAAACTTGAGTACATTTTTTAGAATTCTAAAATGCTTTTACTTTCTGTGTTTTTTCTTAAATTAGTATAAACACCTTGGTTTCCTAATAAAAAAAAATCTATTTTGAGAACAAAATCATTCATATTTTATGTCTTTGAAACTAAGCACTAATATGACATGAAATAACTGGTAGCTTTTTGGCATGTAACTATGATCTGAGATTCATGAAAATGTTATTCATCTATACCCTTTTCCAGTTTTTTCTTCTGTTAATGTCACTGTAAATTTCAGTGTCTTTTTTCCTGTACATCACTGCCCTTAATTTGACAGTGTCAGAGGGATCTATCTTCATTTTCTCACTCTTTTCATAATCTAATCCTCAGCAGTAACATGCAATTAGTGCCCTCTTCACCCCTGCATACCAAGCAGGCTGATTGCTACATTTTTCCCTGTGCAATCCGTTTAGCAATGCAGCCCTTAATGAATATGTACATTTTAAGGACCTTAGCGAGGAGGTCACAGGCAATCAACCTTGAATTCAATTACGTGAGTCAAGGTTAATGACTCGGCACAGTGGTCAGAGGCACTCAGAATGCTGCAGATTAAATCAGCCTGTCACAACTGACAATGTAGAAAGGACTGAATTACTTGTGTGAGAAACAGGGAATCATGTGAAGATAAAATGGTGTCAGTCTTCAGTGAAGATTACATAGAGTTCTCGGTGGCAAATCTGATTGTAAATCTCCCCTAGATCTGTAATATGATTAGTCTACATAAAGACATGTCTCAATTGTAATGCAGAGCTTGCTAATAAGGCTATCTGAGTAGCACAGTTTTTATTCCCTTAGCAACTTTAGTTTTACCTTTCTGTTTACACCTTAAAAATCAGGTGAAGCCATAGTATAAATAATTGTCATTTGTTGTCATGGTCTTAAAAACTGCTAATTGAAAGACATGTGCATAGAAAGCTTGCCTTTATAATAAAGATCTTTCTTTCAGATTAATTTATTCATCCATGTTATTTGTGTGTTGGGGGGCACAGGGGTACATAATTTAACATTTCTATATACAGAAAATAATTTTCATGATTTATGCATTTTGTTTCAATTATCTGTGCATAATATTTTTAAATAATGACATGTTTACTCAGCTAAAATGTTAATAATCTGTTATCAAATCCAGTACACATTTTGATAATTAAGTTAACTAGAAGGAGGCTTGTTATAGTGACTAAATTCTGTAAGTTGTTTTACCTACACTTAAGTATACCCTAGAAAACATTTATGTTCTAGTTCTCATATGCAGTATACTTTATAAATCCCTATATAAGACTGTGCACATCAAATTTATGGGTATGGTATCAGTGTCTTTATTGTTATGGCTTATAAATCATTTCCAGTGAGCGATTAAACTTAGATGATACATTTTGCAAAGTCTTAAACTGTTTGGAAAACATTCTTATGGTTGGGCATAAGCAGTGTTATTGCATTTATAATAACCAAATAAATGGACATGTAAGACAGCCTTAGAGTTAGATTGAAAATGTAAAATAAGTCTGCTATGCAGTTTGATTCTTTTAT
The DNA here is from genome assembly GCA_016271365.2 of Neoceratodus forsteri. NCBI lineage: Eukaryota > Metazoa > Chordata > Ceratodontiformes > Ceratodontidae > Neoceratodus > Neoceratodus forsteri. Next base: position 156,396,890 of record CM028137.1, read on the forward strand.
ATTATAATAGCATTTTCTAACCAAAAGTGGGTGAATCTAGTTAAATGAAATTCTCCAAACTAGTTTCAAATACTGTGTACTTTTATAATACATATTTATCAAACTGTCAGAAAAAGCTATTGATCTAAGTTAATGTGTTGAAATTCAAATCTGTAGGTCCCTTTTCAAAGCTGATGAGATCAGAATTATGCCAGTGCTGTAATGTTATCACACTTGTGACTTTTTCAATGAAAATCATATTGAAATGCAAATAGACAATGGCTATTATAATTGTTTCCAAGAGAAAGCAGGAGTTTTATCATGAAACATTTACATTTGTATGATGCCATTAAAATAAAAAAAAATCATAGTGGACATTTTGAGATAGAATCTCATTTATATGTGGTTTACAAGTATTTAGTTAACTCTGGCTAGAAAAAAAAAGAGGAACTTGATCGTGTTCATAGGGTTTTATAGCTGATATGGAAGGCTCTATTTTTGGCAAGATATTTGATATTAAAAAACAATAACCCTATTCCATCAATACTTCCATATTTTCCTGCTTCACAATAGCTAGCTTTGTTATTTATTAGTTTATTTATGTATATGTTTACGGGTAAGTTCATTAGGTTGACGTAGCCTATTTTAAGGCATGCCCTACTGTAGACACATGCACACACAGTAAAAACAATAATAACAACAAATGTACATTCTGAACACAACATTCAGCCAGTCACAGGATTTACATAATACAGGTTTACGCTACATTTCCAGTTATACTATACAGTTATATTATTAGTCCAGCTGTTAGAAAGGGTGTGGGACTGTTAACTGGTAGGTAGAGGAACTTAACATGACCACTAGCTCTGTCTGTCTGTCAGCAAGATTCTGTCAGAGTAACAGCATTAGAAGTATCATGAACATCATCCTTATCTATTTGGTTGAGAGGGTTGTAACTATATTTTGTTACTTATGATATCCCTTTATTTTAATACCTCAAATGTATAGGCTATAGTTTGTAAAATTTTATTTTTAGAAACACATGTTTAAGGATTCACTGCAGACTGTAGATTCAGGTACAATAAAGTCCAATCAATCTGACAGAATTTTACCTTGACCCAGATTGCCCTTAATCCTCATTCAAAACAAAAATTGCCTTTTTTTTGCAAAAAGAAAGGAAAACAAAAGTAAAAGAGGAATTCTGCTGGCATGGGGAGATATAATACTTGCAGAAATAGTATTACTGGAGACGCTGTGTCACTAGCTATATAATCTGCAGGAAAAACGAGCCAGAAAAGACTTTAAACCCTAAGGATTCTAGAAGGTCCTGGGTGGACTTTAGTGCATCCCTTACCTACAGTGGTGACTTTCCCACCCCTAGTCAGTTGTCCAGGTAGGAAAATACTGTAATGCCCTCAGAAAAGAAACTTCTGGAGGCAGATGTGGCTAATCTTCTGCAATCTAGAGCAATAGAATCAGTTTCCTTGCTACAAAAGGGAAAAGGGTGCTACTCAAGGTACTTCCTGACCTTTAAAGAAAAATGGGAGTGGCGACCCATTTTATTTATTAATTTTTGTTAACTTTTTATGCTCCTTCTCTGGAGCCTTGGACTCTCTCCAGTGGGGCACCTGACCCAACCGTATCCCGCCCACCTGAAATCCCCAGTCTTACCTGCCAGAGGAAGAGGATTCCACTCCTCTTGTCCCGGTCCACTGACCCCTGGATCTAAGCCCTCCAGGGCAGGACCACCAACCCCTCCAGTGACCTTTCTAAAATCTAGTAGGCAGACCAGGTGATGTGCAGGGAGCTCTGAAGGCAGGCTGGAGGATCTGGCATTGGGCATGGTGGTCTGTCACTCGACCCACATTCACCTACTGAGGCCCCGGGGTATTTTCTTATTCTTCCCTCCCCTGATGGCTCAGACTTGCAATGCATCCAGCATGGGCATGCTCACTCCTGGGCATGCCCACAGGGTCCCACTGCAGCCAATCCCTTGCTGATGGACCCATGGGCTGCTGTGCCCCTCAGTCACCACCAGGAGCCACCATAGCTTGGGATCAGAACCTCCCTCCCTCCATTCCTCCCTTCCAGAACAGGAAAGCTGTCCTCTGGATGCTCAATCCTGTCCTCCCCCACTGACCCCTGGTGGCCCGAGCTTACCCTGAACCCAGGTCACAGGTGTAGCGTGAGGTAATGCATCCAGCGCCTCAGCCCTCAGGGCCACCAGGCTGGGCAACCCATTTTTGACCTGAGAGTTCTGAACAAGCATCTGTTAAAGCCAAAGTTCAGGATGGTTACACTGGCTATGATCCTGCCCACTCCTCAGAAAGGAGACTGGCTGGCACCACTAGATCTAAGGGTGCATACTTCCACATCCCATAAGGGAGTCTCACAGAAAGTATTTAAGGTTCAGACTATCTTTGGGTCACTACCAGTTTTCAGTTCTGCCATTCAGCGTCACTTCAGCTCCCAGTCTGAATGGTGGCACTAGCCAATGAGTGTTCCATCATTTGCATAAGTTCCATTTCTCTGGGCAGTTCAACACTGGAGGTCTAGGTATATAAATCAGAAAGGATGTCCCCATGAGTAAACCCATAGCTGAATATGACAATACTGGGATACTTATTGGGCCAACCACTTCTATACATCTGCATGGAAAAAAGGTCATGCATACATTTACTAGAAATTATTTCATTATACTGAATTAAATTGGGAAACACACCTCTAGGTATACAAATCAGAAAGGCTGTCCCCACAAGTAAACCCATAGTTGAATATGGCAATACTGGGATAATTATTGGGCCAACCATTTCTATACATCTGCATGGAGAAAAGGTCATGCATACATCTGGAACTACAGTATAACAGGGAAGAAAAAAATACTCACCTTAGTAATCTTGTTTCTTCCAAGGCATTCTTCAATATGTTTAACTCTTGCAGTCAGTCTCCAGTGTTAAACTGACTGGAGAAATGGAACTTATGCAAATGATGGAACACTCATTGGCTTGTGCCTCCATTCTAACTGTTGCCTTTACTAACTGCTGCATTCTCTAATGCTCAGATCCATTGGAGCCTATGGGTAAGACCCTTAACTAAGCTACACTAATCATTTTAAAATGCATTTAAATAACAAAATCCCCATAACATGCCCTTAAACAGCCAGACAGAACCAAAGAGGGAAGAGACAACAGAACTTACAACACAACTAGGAAATAAACACCTTTTAATACAGAAGTCCAGCTGTTACTCTGGAGGCCACTGGATCCAGAAGAGGACATAGGAGGGTAGAGTTACATATTGAAGAATATCTTGGAAAACAAGATTACTAAAGTCATTTTTTTTTAACCCCAGGAATTCTTCAATATGCTTAACTCTTGCAGACTATGAAGCAGAACCTTTGGAGGAGGGTACGGAACCTACTTAGGAAAGAGGCTCTGCAGCACTGCTGTGCCAAACCTGGCATCACTTCTGGATTGAGTATTCAAGCAGTAGTGCTTTGTAAAAGTGTGCACTGATCTCCATGTAGCTACTTTACTGATTTCCAGCAGGGGAATGACTCTAGCTGTTATAGTTGTATCAGCAGTACCCCTTGTGGAATGGTCCCTCAGACCTGTTAGGGCTCATTACCTGCCTTACTGTAGCAGTACTGGATACGTTGCACTAGCCAGTGTGAAACAGTCCTTTTACAGGCTGGTTTTCCTTTTTCCACATCCCAATAAGTCAGGAGCAGCTGTTGTCTGTCCTGCCTGTGGGCCTTTGTATGGTCAATATAGTAGCTTAAAGCTCTTTTGACATCTAGGCTAGGCAGCCACTCCTCTGAACTAGAGTGTTTAGTAAAGAAGACTGGCAAAGTGAATGATTGGTTCAGGTGTAAGTCAGAAACTACCTTTGGTAGGAACTTTCTATTAGTCCTGAGAACCACCTTATCTCTGTGAAACGAGATGTAATTCAGCTCTGTACACAGGGCCTGTAGTTCACTAATTTTCCTGGCAGAAGTGACAGCAACCAGGAAGACAGCTTTCCATGTCACATATTTCAGATGTGCTGTAGCCATAGGTTCAAATGGAGGTTCCATGAGTTTGGTAATGCAGACACTGAGATCCCATGTTGGCACCGGTTCCCTACAAGGAGGAGGTGCAGATGAGCAAATCCCTTGAAAAACTATTTAAAGATAGGGTTGGATGCCTTTGCCAGCTGAAATATAAGCTGAGAGTGAAGCCAAGTGAACCTTAAGAGTGGTGGACTTTAGCCAGAGAATGTAGATGGGTGAGGTAGTCCAACAAGGCTGCAACCCACCTGTGTAGACACCACGTCATTACGGAACACCATATGGAGAACCTCTTCCGTTTGAAAGCATAGGGTTTTCTTGGTTGAGGGTTTCCTAGACCCCCTTAGGACATCAAGAATGCTCTTTGAGAGGTGTAAACCAGCATACTCTAGGTCTTCAAGAGCCTGGCCTTGAGCCTGAGTGACCTGAGGTTCAGATACAGGATCATCCCCTGTGAGGAGGTTAGGAGATTGTGCCTCTGAGGGAGGTGTATGGGTGGGGCTACTGACAGGGAAAGCAGCAGTGAGTACCATGGTTGCCTTGCCCAGTCTGGAGCTATCAGGATCATTGAAGCTAGCTGGGACGGAGCTTGATGAGGACCCTGAGTAGCAATGGGAAGGGGGGAAAAGCAGTTTCTTCCCTGACCAGTCCAGCACTAAGGCATCCAGAGGAACTTCCCCTTTGCTGGAGGCCTGCAGCAGAATTTGGGTAACTGATGGTTGTCCTGAGAGGCAAAGGGATTTATTTTCTGGAGTGCCCCATCTCCTGATTACCACTTTTAGCACCTGTCGGTTTAGGGACCATTCATGGTGGTTCTGTTTGATTCTGCTGAGTTCATATGCTAAGGTGTTGTTTTTTCCTGGCAGGTGGATGGCTACCAGGGACACCTGTAAAGAGTAGGCCAGACTCCACACCTTCATTGCTTCTGTGCACAGTGGGCTGGATCTTGTTCCACCCTGCTTGTTGATGTAGTACATAGTGGTGGTATTGTCTGTTGTGACCTGCACCACTTAGTCCAGTACTAGGGATGTAAGCTTGCATGGCTAAGTAGTGCCCTGAGCTTCAGTAGGTTTATGTGCTGGGTGACTCTGTGGCCTACCAAGTGCCATGCACTGTGTACTCCTCCAAATTCAGTCTTGACACCCGATCTCAGTGTGTCAAAATTAATAACACACTCTCCGATACCCATCCCATTCTCTCTGGGGTCCCCAAAGGCTCCATCCTGGGCCCCTTCTCTTTTGTTGTATCTGAACACCCCTGCCCAGTGCATGCCCTGGCAAAATTCTGCTGTATGCAGGGCAGCTGTCCTTTTGCCACCCACACAATCCCATCTCCCTACAGGACTCCCTACAGCAGTCTTTCAACAGTGCCAAGGCTTGGTTTAAGGGCGCCAGACTCGTCATCAATCTTAAGAAAACCAAAACTATGCTCTTTTCCACCCCAAAACAAAGCTAGCAACCACACACTCTATATCCTTCCAGTACCAACCAGCCACTGGAACAAGTCTGCTCCTACAAATACCTTGGGAGTTACCTTCGATTCAGCCCTCACATTTCACAACCACATCGACGCCTAACATCCACCAAACACACGGCTTGGCATTCTATTCCACCATAAAACCTGCCTTCCCCCAAATGCTCTCTGGCTAGCTGTTACATCATCCATGCTGTCCCTTGTAGACTATGGTCTACCAGTATATGGTGCTGCCGACACCACTGCACTCAACAAAATTCACCTAACCCTGAATAAAGCATGCAGATTGATTACTGGTGCCCCCAGGCTCACACACACCTGTCAGCTGTATGTCGATGCTAACCTGCTTACCCTGGATGAACGGCTCCAATACCAAACCTGTCTCCTCACCAAAAAAACCCTACTCGGGCTCTCCCCTGGGAGTAATGGCATCCATCCACCAGAGCCCTCCACTGTTGCAACACGGTCTTCCCACAGACCACTCTAAAGGTCCCCAGATCTAGAACCAGCCGTGGCCAGAGGTCCTTCTGCTATAGAGCCCCAACCTGGTTTAACTCTCTCCCTGCCACCATCACCAATGCCATCACCATCTCCAAGTTCAAAACCACACTTCGGAACCACATCTTCAGCACTCGTAACTGCTCCTGTCTCTGAACATAGCCTCCACCTCTGCTTCTCTTGACAATGCCCCCCGGGCAGCTCTCCACCTAACCATCCCCTCCACCACTTCCCTGTACACCATGCCTATGTTTAACCTGGCCAGTGCCAGCTGTTTCAGTGTTTACCTACCAGAATGCTCACTTGATACCTACTTGTGGAACACCTGTTATCAATTACATGTACCCTGTACCCAATTTGTATTTGTCTGTCCACAATGTGACGTGGCGCCTCTGTTGAACGCTTATTGTTTTGCAAATCTTTGCTATGTAACCAAAACACAATGTATGTCTTTATGTGATGAAGTACCTTTGGAAACGAGCCTCTGGCTCAAAGGTTGTAAACTGATTCTTAAATAAATAAAATAAATAAAGTGTGCACCCCAACACAGTAGGGAAGCATCTGTTGTGAGTACAATGGAGGGAGACTCTTGCTGAACTGGGGCTCCTTCCCTGAGGTTGTCCCTGTCCTGCCACTACTGCAAGACTTGCAGTAGTGTTTTTGTTACTGGTATCAGTTTTGAAAGAGGATCCCTTCTCTGGCACCAGTGTGCCTTTAGATGGAATTGAATGTCCCTCATTTGAAACCTGGAACCTATGACCGTGCCTGTGGCTGCAGCCATATGACAGATTAGCTATAGAAAGTGTCTTGCTGGTCTTAATGAATTGAGACTGAAGGTGCCAGCAATCTGTAGGATGCTGTCTACCCTTTCCTGAGGAAGGAAGGCTGTTCCATTTAGGGTGACCAGCTTTACACCTATGAAGTTCAACACCTGAACCAGCTATAGGACAGATTTGTGGTGTTGACCAGAAACCGTAAGGATTTTAAAAGGTCCTGGGTGGACTTTAGAGCATCCTTTACCTGCTGTGGTGACTTTCCCACCACTAGCCAGTTATCCAGGTAGGGGACTACTGTAATGCCCTGCCGTCTTAGGTATGCTACCACCACTGCCAATCACTTTGTGAATGCCCTGGGAGCTGAAGTGTGGCTGAATGACAGAGCTGAAAACTGGTAGTGAACCAAAGGTAGTATAAACCTTAGATACTTTCTGTGAGACTCCCTTATGGGGATGTGGAAGTATGTACCCTTTAGATCTGGTGATGCCAGCCAGTCTCCTTTTCAAAGTGGGCTGGATCATAGCGAAGTGTGACCATCCTGAACTTTGGCTTTGCCAGATGCTTATTCAGACCTCTCAGGTCTAAAATGGGTCACCACTCCCCATTTTTGTTTAAGGTCAGGAAGTACCTTGAGTAGAACCCTTTTCCATTTTGTAGCAAGGGGGCCGGTTCTGTTGCTGTGGATTGCAGAAAGTTTGCCACTTCTGCCTCCAGAAGTTTCCTTTCTGAAAGGGAAGCTGGATTGAAAACCCTAGACCTTAACCTGGGGTAGGATTTGAAACTGAGGGCCAGGCCCTGACTCACCACTTCCAGGACTCACTTGTCTGTGGTGATGTTTTTCCAAGCCTGGAAGTAATGAGCCAGCCGGCCCCAACTAGAAGTGGGGAGGCTACCCTGGCAACCATGTCAGGGATTCTGCTTCGGCTGGGGTTGAGCCTGGTGAGCTTGATTTCCCCTTCTTGAGCCCCTTCTGCCTCTTTCCCTAAAATAGCCTGTTTGCTGAGGGTACTGTGGTGGCCTGGGCCTGAAAGAATGGTCTGCCGTATGCTGACCTACCTCTACCTACCCTTCCATATGGCCTGTAGGAGGCTGATGGCTTCTCTTCAGCGGCATAACTTTTATAGGTGGTCTTGTATTCATCCACACCTTCCTTCCGTAAGCCTCTGTTTTATCCCCAAATAGTGAGTTGCTCTCTCAAGGAAATCCATGGCTTTTGTCTGTGCATCCTGGGATAGATTTGTGGCTCTCAACCAGGCAAATGTCCTCAAGGCCACAGTAAGTGCCATCCACCTGACAGCAGTGTCATTGACATCTACTGCTTGTGGAACAGATACTTAGTGGCTTCTAGGCCACACCTGGCTGTTTCAGTTAGGTCAGCTGCCAGATCTGCTGGGGCCTTGTCTAGCATGGACCATTACTGATTGCCCTAAGATTTGTTGGCACTGGTCGCGTAGGCCATGTAGTTAGCCTATCTGATGGCCAAGAGGCCGTAAATAGCCCTTATTAGCCATGCTATCTATCTTTGAGAGTCCTTCTCAGGATGGTGAAATTCCAGGGGCATTTTTGCCCTGTTGCAGGCTGCAGCTTGTACCACCTCCTCATGGTCAGGGTGAGAGAATAAAAACTCAGCCCCTGACCTATCAAACTGATACTTTTCGTCAGCCTTGTTGTCTATGGGGGAACTGAATTAAGTGGCTAAAACTTTTAATACCTGTTTTTTTAGAGACTTATTGATTGGCAACAACAGCCTTTTGGCGGGTGCCAGGACCATCATATCATATCTAATAATTCTGCCTCCTCATCTTCTACCATTTCATTGGTAGTCAGATCCAGTGCCTCTACCATTTGCTTAACAAAGGTATAGTGGGAGGAAAAATCCTCAGGCAGTCTGGGAGGGGAGTCAAATTCTTGGTCAGGGGACACCTCTGACTCAGTGGGTTCCCCTTCATCCTCGTCCTCATCATCATCATCATCATCATATTCCTCATAGACCAGTTCCTGGATAGAAGGAACCGGACCTGGAACCAATGTGTGTGTCGCTTGTGGAACCGCAGGCAGAATGGCTGGACTGACTGATACCGGTTGAACTGGAACTGGTAAAAGTCCTTATCTGCTATGGTTTGCAAAGCATGGAGGACTTGTAAGGGTTCTGCAACCACCTCAGCTGTAAGCATAGCTGATTTAGGTACAGAAGTCTCCTTTGCTTTTCCACCTGGAGGTTCTGTATGTTTCTGTTTCTTTTTGGCCCGGGCGGTTCACCAGCGGATCCTAGTTCATTTTGTTTTAGATGGTTCTCCTTTATGTAGAGTAGTCGGTCTGGTTTCCTTAGGTTTATCTTTCTCAGCGAAGATGGAGGACTTGGTTGGTCATAACTCTGATCCCCAGAACCGTAGAAGAAACCATCTTCTTCTTAAATCTTTCCAGTCTTTTTTCAACTGTTTTAGGTGGACAAGTTTTACAAATGTCACAATACAAGGTGAAGTCAGATTCACCTAAGCAGAACAAACACAAATCATGTTTGTCAGCCTTAGCGAATACCTCCCCACACTCCATACAGTTTTTAAAACCAGTGGGGCCTGTTTTCTTCTTTTTCCTCTCTGACATATTTAAACAACCCACAAAAATGAGTTTTAACTAGGATCCTAAAACACAGTTTTGTAATAAAATACACAAACACCAATTCTGTAAACCACTGATGGTAAAGCGGTCGGTTCCCAAACAGGAAAAAAACTCAATTTAAATGGAAACCCAAAGAAAGTAATGGTACGGATCCAGGTCAAATAATCTAGTTAAATATAAAAAATGAAGTTAAACAAACTAAGATAAATGCCAGTTCCTCAACGGTTTCTCACACCCAATAAGGAACTGCAAAACTGAAGTAAAATAAAAAACTAAACTAGCGCTAAACTATATAAAAGACGGTAAAAGCAGCAGACGAAATAAAAAATTAAGAGTTTACTTGTTTTTTCATGAAAAACAACAAATTTCAGTGACTTCTGAGGAGAGATCTCCGAGGCGTCTTGACTAGGCAGGCGGAGAATTAAATCTGAGTATTGTAGAGCGCAGCAGTTGGTGAGGGCAGCAGTCTGAATGGTGGTACGAGCCAATGAGTGTTTCATCATTTGCATAAGTTCCATTTTTCTGGGCAGTTCAACACTGGAAGCTGACTGTAAGAGTTAAGCATATTGAAGAACTCCTTGGAAGAAACAAAATTACTTAGGTGAGTCATTTTTGAGTTCCGCATGCACGTCAAACTCCTTGGGAGAGTAGGCTTTGAGGGGTGTGACACTGTCTGTCCAGTGCAGAGTGCTCTGTATGGGGCTTGACAGTATCACACCAATCCTCAGTCAGGCTGGTCCTGATGCTGTTTTGCCTGCAGTGGTCTGCACTTGAAAAGAAAAAGCCATGCCAATAAGGAGCTGGCTTTTTACTTTCTTCTGTAGGTCACCACAAAGCAAACAGCTGATTGTGACCTGATGTCTCCACACTGGCTGGAAGGAGGCACTTTCCTGCCTGCCTCCTCCATGCTGTTGTTCTATTTTTCCCTGACACTGAGATGCCCACTCCTGGTGTCGGATGCGTCCCCCCCCACACACATAACCTCTGACCTCGGGGTGCCCAATCACTGGGTCGGCATCAAATCCTGTTTTTACGACACCAAGATGCCCACTTGGGTGTTGGATGCATCCCCCCACAAAACCTCTGACCTTGGGGTGCTTAATCCCCGGGTTGGCATTGAAGCCCCAGTAGTCTGAGACACTGAGGCCCACCCCAGTGTGCCAACATCCATAGTTTTCTAAAACCTGAAAAAAAAAAATGGTCCTTGTTGTTGCTGCAGCCCTCCCTCCCCAACCTGCACCTCCTCCTCCTTTTGACTTCCCCGCACCCCCCCCACACATACTTAGCTCTGGAGGTTGGGAGCAGTGATATTCAGTGGACCGGGAACACATTTGCACTCTTCAAAAGCCGACCACAAACTGAAGAAATGACGGTAAGTCCTATAATGGCAGTGAATGGGGGGTTTTCAATTTAGGTTGATATCTCAGCCATTTTTGGGAGTTTTGGTCCCAAATTTTCAACATGGGGTTCCTGGGACCCCACCTCATGAACACAGTCACTGTCATTTTGTTTCTCTGTCCCAAAAGGTGATTTCGTGGTCACTGTGTGGAGTCACCTTTTGGGACCAATTAATGAAACAACAGTGCCACTGTTCATGAGGTGGGGTCCCAAAAAGCCCTTGTTGCAAAATTGGTGAAAATATTCCAAAAAATGACTGCATTACGAACATGCATTGTGCAGTTTCTATGCACACTTATAACTTCACCACTTTTTCATGTTTTCACTCCAGATTTTCAGCATTGCCATTTCTTCACACCTCCTCATGAACAGTACAGCTGTCATTTTTCACATCCTGCCTGAAATGTGTTTTCGCACCTGTGGCACGGACTGGCACACTCGCTGTGTGAAATCATCTTTTGGGTTTGAATAACAAAATGATACTGGCACTGTTCATGAGGACATGTCCTAAAAAGCTATGTCAAAATGTGGAGCAAAATACAACAACGCCCGGGCGCTAGGGTTTTCAACCATAACGCCCACCCCTATAATGCAAGACAAAGGAATATACACAGAAACATATGGGCGGCATGTACAGGAGAATACCAACAGCAAACTCTCAGCATTGACAAATGCTTGTTTCTTCCTGTTATACTGTATTTCAGATGTATGCATGACCTTTTCTCCATGCAGATGTATAGAAATTGTTGGCCCAATGATTATCCCGTATTGCCATATTCAACTATGGGTTTACTCATGGAGACAGCCTTTCTGATTTGTATACCTAGATGTGTGTTCCCAATTTAATTCCAGTATAATAGTCATTTCTAGTAAAGTAAGTAAAATTTTATTGTTAGAGCTCCCCATTCTGGAGACTCTGGGTGCTGTACAAGTAAGGCAAGCATACATTGATAAATGAACATAAAAATAAAACAAATAATAAATTACAAGCAATATAAAATAAAATTTAAAAAGAATTAATTATTGAATACAAATACTGTAGCAGTTTAGCAGCTATCAGTAATGTGGATAGACTTTCCTAAAAAGATGCGCCTTTAAGCTCCGCTTAAAAGCCTCCACTGATGGGGCCTCCCTCAAGGACCTTAGTAGTAAGTTCCACAGTACCAGGCCCACCATCTCAAATGCACAATCTTCAGAGGATTTAAGGTGATCCTGGGGAACTGCTAGGAAGCCCTCGGTGGAGCAGCGAAGCGAGCGCACAAGACAAGTTGGAGTCAGGAGGTCATAGAAACATAGAAGTTGATGGCAGATAAGGACCGCAAGGCCCATCCAGTCTGCCCATTTCTTTTTCTACCTTATAAAGGTAGAAAACCTTATAAAGGTCATTTAGGCAATTAGGGCCCGATCCATGTAGGGCCTTGTAGGTGAGCAAGCCCACCTTGAAGATGATTCTCCACCTAACCAGCAGCCAGTGCAGTTTGCACAAAACTGGGGTCACATGACAGGACCTGGGAAGGCCTGTCAGTAACCTGGCTGCTGTGTTCTGCACCAGCTGCAGGTGCCAGAGAACCCCTCTAGTAACCCCAAGATACAGAGCATTGCAGTAGTCAAGCAAGGATGTCACAAAAGCATGCACCAGTGAGAGCAGGTTTTCAGGTGGAATCAATGCTTTGATCTGGGAGACATTCCTCAGGTGGTAGAAACCACTTTTGACAATGGATGACACCTTTGCCTCAAGTGTCAATCTGTCATCAAGGATGACACCCAGATTTTTCACCTTGGTGGACGCCACTAAGGGAGTGGTTCCAAGAAATATTCCTGTTCCTCTCCAGCAGCGTCCAATCCACTGAAGGCCAGGCTTAATCAAGAGCACTTCTGCCTTATCTTAGCTAGAGGCCATCCTGTCCTGGATTTCAGTCAGGCATTTATTTAGCACCTCCACAGTGCCATCTGTCTCAGCTGCAAATGATATGTACAGCTGGGTGCCATCCGTATAACAGTGGAAACCCAAGCTGTACCATCTAATGATCTCACCCAGGGGAAGCATATACACTGCAAAGAAAGCAGGCAACAGGATCAAACCCTGGGGAACTTCACAGGGCAGGGGCTTTGGGCAGGATGAGAAATTTCCCGTCACAACCCGTTTCATCCTGCCTGTGAGAAAGGATTCAAACCAGTTGATGACAGTACCAGTGAGTCTACAGAGCTTCCTTAGGTGGCCTAGCAGCACCACATGGTCCACAGTGTCAAATGCGGAGGAGAGACTGAGGAGAATGAGAAATTGATTGCTCTCCTCTATCCATCGCCCTGAAGAGATCACTTTGCACTCTGACTAATGCCATTTCAGTGCTATGCTTTGGCCTAAATCCTGACTCAAAGGGCTCATAGATTTCATAGGCTGCGAGGTGTGCCTCGAGCTGCAGAGCCACCACTTTCTCAATAACTTTCCCTAAAAATGGGAGGTTAGAGATAGGTCAATAATTCTCCAAAATGTCAAGGTCAAGAAATGGTTTCTTTAGGAGGGGTCTCAACAATGCCCCTTTCAAGGCATCATGAAAGTGACCCTTCAAAAGTGAACACCAGACAATTTTGGAAAACACTGGCCCAACGGACTCAACACATCTCATTAAGAGATGAGTTGGGCCTGGGTCCAGATCACAATATGTGGCTCACAACTTCAAGATCACCTCGCAGACCTCAGCCACACAAATGACCTAAACTCGTTCCAAACAATAGGAGTGCTTCTGGACACACCTCGACTTGCCACCTCTGCACCACAAGTGCCCTGTTGTGGAGATCTCAGCCCTGATGGAGGACACCCTGTCAGAGAAGAACAGAGCAAACTCCTCACATTGAGTGATTGAAGATGCTTTTTTCAGATGTAGACAGGCAGGATGGAGAAGCCTGTCCACAGTTTGAAAAAGCAGAGTTGGTCTGTTTCTCCCTGCAGCAATCTCCCTGGACAGGAACACTGCCTTCTTATGGTTGAGTGCCCTTTGATATTCACCGTAGTGAAGTAACAAAGCCAGTCTATCCCCCTTATACCAAGTCCTCTGCCAACAATGCTTCAATCTCTGACCTGTGGTCTTCATCTCCTTGAGTGCCCCATCAAACCACAGGGGACTCAAACGAGAAGACCTGCATCGTACATTGATTGGTGCGACAGAGTTGAGTGCAATGGAAACAGCCTCATTATAGGCTGCAACCACCTCACCCTGTCCTGCCACATATGCAACACTCACACCAGATAGCTCCATCACTGCCATCAGTCCCTCTGAGAACAACCTCTTCAATGGGTAGTAGCGGACCATCTCCACAGGGGAGGAACTAACGGGGGGCCCCTGAATGAAAACTTCACTGTGCAATGATCTGACCAAATGACTGAATCAATCCTAAGGTACAAAACATCAAGCCTCAGCAGTGAGAATACTATGTCCAAGGCACGACCGTGGCTGTGGGTCGCAGAAGCAACAGCTTGGGCAAGGCTCAGCAAAGACATCAGCTGGAGGAAGTCATAACTGAACTGCGAATGTTCATTGTTGATCCAGGCATTGAAGCCACCTAGAACCAGCCATCTGAGTGACTCCAACAGCTTCTTGGTGATGAAGTCTGCAACTTCCTGCAGAAACTCCCCCCTCGCACCCCAGAGGCCAGTATACGAGGAGGATTCTGCAGCCTGCCCCTTGACCCCCACACATGGCCATGCATTCAAACGAAGTAGGACCCAATGGATGCATGGAGAAGTTTAGGTCAGATGTAAAACAGATGTCCACACCCCCATCCCTGCAGTCCCTCCTTGGGCAGTGCATTATGGAAACCCGGCTGGGTCAGATGCTTCCAATACTGGACCCATGTCATCCCCTATCCAGGTCTCCGTAATGCAAGCCAGATCGATCAAGGAAATCAAGTCCCAAGTAATTGCAGTCTTGTTCCTAATTGATCTGGCATTGCATATCACTGCCCAAAGGGGACTTGTGGATATTGCTGACCCAATGGCTACTTGCCCACTTGGTTCAGTGGGAACCATAGGTATAGGGACAAAACATGCCTGGCCTCCTTTCAGGCTCCGCTTTAACCTAGGGCACCTCCTGGTCCTGACCACCCTAATGCAACTGGCTCCTGCTGTACCTCCAGCATGCCACTGATTGCCATCTTGCCCTCTTGTAATCCCGATCTCCCTACAATTCCTCATCGCTGTAGATGGCAAAGGGAGGTCAATGAAAGGGCAGAGGTTAAGCAACAGTGGAACCGGACAGGTAATCCATGGGGTCCTAAAATTAAGGCACATCCTAGACTGCTGCAAAGGTAACCCCACCCCACACTAAAATCCACAATAAATACCCCCACTAGACAAGTCAAATACAATTATAACTAACCCCCATTCCAGAATAAACAAAATAAAATTTACATAAAAACCCAATTTACATAAAATAGACTATGTAACAAAATCCCCCTTAACTTAAATAAAATAAACAACCCCCTCTGTATAACCCAACCCTCCCAAACCCCCCCAACATAGAATATTTACAATAATAAACTATGAGGTATAACATAAAACATTTACAGGAGAATTCAACGTGCAGAAGTGCTGTGAGAGTTAATTCAGAGAGAAAGTCAGCTCCTATATGGAACAATGTCCAAGGATGACTGCAAGCATGTCACTGAAAACTGACTGAAGAAAAAACCTCAACAGTTCCAACGGATTTGCAATAGTCAACTGGTCCCCCAGCGAAGCTCTCACTTATGCTGAGGCAAGATGACTCAGAGAAAAGGGTGCTCTCACCAAGGCTATCTCTTAAAATGGAACCCAGTGTCAGTCTGTTGAAAGTGGGAGGTTTAGACAGTGAGTATTTCAGGAGCCAGATATTAAATTCAAATTTCTCTGTGCTGGTCTCTCTAGTACTGGGGTTGAAATTTCAGCAAATGTTCAAAAACAGGAGACGTACTTACCCTTGGGTCTTCAAAGTAGTGTCCTTGAGATGCTGACATCACTCAATGATGTAGCACAAGATTGACAGATGGCAAAGATCTTGTGTAGTACAGGGTAACACTCCTTATACCAGCCCCAGGAGGTATGTCTGAAGCTCGGAAAACCAAACAGAGGAGCGGCCACTCCAGCTGCAGATTTCAAAAACGCTGGAACTGTGCACCTCAACCGTAGCTTACAGCCAAAGCTGTCATGGCAATGACAGTCTCTCCACCATTTAGAGAACTCTTCCCTCGATGCTCACAACTTTGCTGTTCCAACAGCTCCCCTCCAAACTCCAACAGCAGACTCTGCTGGATGAGAGATGATGTAAGTGGCAAGGATGCAGGTGCTTTCGTTGAATTGTTTCCTCAAATCCACACTCCTCACAGTTTCTCTACAACACTTCAGCAGGAGTCCTCACTAAAACCAAAAACACACTAAATCCACTGCCTAGCCCTACCTGCCACTAATGTCCTACTACTTGCTTCTAACTAAAATATGTATCGAACTTATACTAACACACTCTGGACAGCAGCAAAGAGTCACAGAGTTTGGATTCTCCTCAGGAAATTAAAATGGGAGGTAAGCAAAAACTAGGAGAAATGAGGCTCCCTTCAGAGCCCATACATAGATACAAACTGTCGACAGATAAGGGCTGCCAGGCCCATCCAGTCTGCCCATTTATGCTACCTGATGAGGCAAGTCCAGCCTGGCTGCCATCTTGCTTCTGCCCATTAGGTCACAATGTAGAGCTCCTGTTAGAGTTTGCCACTATTTCTGCTCATTATAATATTTTCATTAAAGGTGATAGGAAACAGTTTTTAGACCTCTAGATGTCCTGTAGTTGTTCTTTTATTGGCTACCCACTATTCTGATGTTTTTGACCTTTTTTGTTAAATTTATAATCTAATGTTGTTACCTTTGTAACTACCTTGAATCCCTCTGTGTTCAGCAGTTGCTGTTCTCTATTTTCATAATGCCTGAACATGCTATGACATCAGAAACACCCATTTCAGGCCATTCCGATGAATAGCATGGAAAGGGAGTTTCTGGTGTCACAGAATGTCTTAGAAATATGAAAATCAAGAGCAGTAGCCGGCGAGGAGAGTGGAACTCAATGTAGATCTGAGGGCACCCCAAAGCTAGATTATTTATTTATTAAAAAATCATCAAAGTGTATCAGAACACATAACTGGCATTGAAAAAATATGGAAGCGCAGTTAACTATGTAAACATCATTTCCTATCTCCTTTAAGAAGGAATGAACTTGGTTTTAGATAGTGCCTTTCATTAACACTGTATTACAAAGTGCCTTGCAAGGCATAAGCAGTTAGATTAGCCATTAAGCAAGTGCAGGGAGGCTAAGTGAAATAGGCAGTAATGGAAGACTTAGGAAGATGAGAGAGAGAGGAGATTATGCACAGGGATGTTAAATGCCTTGTTCAAAGTCACACAATAAATGTCAGTGATGGTATTCAAACCTGTGTCTCCAGGTTCACAGCTCTACTCTTTAACCACTAGCTTACTCTGCCCTTGCCCGTAATAGGAATAGGTTAAACACAAACCCAAGTTCATGCATTCAACTGACTCAGATCTGGTCTAACTTCCATCTTGCATGGATGGCTTTCCAAAGCCCCAGCCCTCTTTGGAAACTGTGTTACACCCATGCACAGCAAGACTAAGAATAAAAGTAGAATGCTGAGTTACAGAGCAAAGAGTTATTGCTTATATGTGTCAAAGATGACAGATAAGAAAATGAGTCTTTGACCAAATGCTTTGAGCATGTCTGAAGATCCAAACATTGTGGGGCCAAGTCTGCAATATTCTATTGCATATCATCCAGCTCATTTCTTGCTTGGCCTATTGTTTGTATGGTGGGTGATTGCTTGGATTGAACTCCTGTCCACTGAAAACACTCTTGTAGAAGTGAGGCATGTAACTGTATATATTCACTTTAGGTTTATTTTAATCTATCTTATTGCAATGCCCTGTGGGGGTGCAGGTCCACTTATACTGTCATTAGCCTTATGGTAGCTTCAGTACAGTACTTCATTTCATAGGCTTTTTGATGGCTGTATAGCATGAGTACCTTATGATGGCCTGCACTGCACTGCTGTTTATCTGCTGGGTACACGTTATTGTGCTTCTTTGTATACTGTACCATACTTGCATTGTTGTCAGAACCAGTGTAAGACCTAATGGCGCCCCAAGCAGAAATACTTGTGCCCCCTACACTGCTTCACATCACCCCCCTATCCTCCCTTCTTCCCCAATCTACATCCAAAAAGTGATAAGAATTCTGTGAATACAAGGGTGATGACAACAAGAAAAAATTACTTACCATAGTAATCTTGTTTCTTCCACGGTATTCTTCTGTATTCCTAACTCTCTGCAGTCAGCCTCCTAACTAGAACTGCCCAGAGATAGAGCGTTATGCAAATGATAGAACCTATCATTGGCTCATGCCACTTATTCAAACTTCTGCTCTTATCAGCTGCAACATTCCACCAACGTATCAGATATCTAAGGAGCCTGCAAGGCAATTTTAACTATAACTATACCTATCTATCTATCTACAACAAAACTATACTGTCTAGTAGAAACTATAAATATTAACATGAATCCAGCCCCCTGAATGCCAGAAACACCTGGAAAAAGAAGGGAAGGAAAACCTCCACCCATTAGGGTTTAAACAATGTGTGCCAGTGTTTGGGACTCCATATTTAAAAGCTTAGTTAGGAGTGCAGAGGCTTTGGTTCTGGAAGGGGAGGCAGGGTGGGAGAGTTATGAATATAGAAGAATACCCTGGAAGAAACAAGATTACTATAGTAAGTAATTTCTTCTTCTCACCCCAGGTATTCTTCTATATTCCCAGCTCTCTGCAGACTTCAAAGCAGTACCTTTGGAGGTGGGCACAGAACCTACTTTTTTGGAAAGAGGTTTTGCAGGACTGCTGTGCCAAACCTGGCATCACTTCTGGACTGAGTGTTCAGACTATAGTGGTTAGTAAAGGTGTGTACTGTCCTCCAGGTAGCTGCTTTACAGATCTCCACTAATGGAACATCTCTGGCTGCTGCTATGGTAGCAGCTGGCCTTATGTGGAATGAGCTCTCAGCCTGCTGGCTCCTTGCCCAACACAGAGTAGCAAAACTGAATGAACTGGACTATCCAGCAAGAAGTGGACCCCTTTGAAGCTGGGTTACCTTTACCCACATCACCATAAGTCAGGAACAACCGTTTGTCTTGCCCATGATCTCTGGTGTGGGTCATGTAGTAACTTAATGCCCTCTTGACATCCAGACTACGGAGTCTGCGCTCACCTGAACTAGTATGTTCAGTGAAGAAGACTGGCACGGTAATGGACTGGTTCAAATGAAAGTTAGAGACCACCATGGGGAAGAATTTTCTATTTGTTCATAATACTACCTTGTCTCTGTGGAAGGAAAGATAATCCTTCTAGATATACAAGGCCAGAAGCTCACTAATTCTTCTAGCTGAGGTGATAGCAACCAGAAAAAGAGTTTTCCATGTAACATACTTTAGGTGTGCTAAAGCCATGGGCTCAAATGGGGGTCTCATGAGCTGGGTAATGCATATTTTCAGGTCCCATGCTGGTCTAGTTCCCTAATAGGTGGGTGCAAATGGCACAGACCTTTAAAGAACCTTTTGAAAATGGGACTGGATGCCATGGAGGTGCTCCTCCCAGCAGAAATGTAAACAGATATTGAGGCTAAATGCACTTTCAGGGATGTGTGTTGCAGACCCTGGGAGTTAAAGTAGGTAAGATAATCCAGTACATCTGGTATCCCCACATGAGAGGGGGAGGTACCCTTGGAAGCACACCAAACAGAGAACCTTTTCCATTTTTAAGCACATGTCTTCTTAGTAGAAGGCTTCCTGTAGCCCTTCAGAATTAGAGTGTGCAAACTCTAAGTCCTCAAAAGTCATGCTTTGACTTGGAGAGATCTGAGGTTCGGGTACAGGATCCTGCCCTGATGGGAGATCAGCAGGTTGTGCCTCCTGGGTAGATGTATTGGTTTAGCTACAGACATGGAGAATCATAGAGGGTACCATGGCTGTCTGGCCCAGTCTGGTGCTATCAAGATCATTGATGCAGGTTGTGACCTGAGTTTGATCAGAACTCTGAAAATGAGAGGAAAAGGAAAAGCATATAGGCTTCTTCCTGACCAGTCCATTGTCAAAGCATCCAGCGGGATTATACCCTTGGCTGGTGGTCTGCAGCAGAAAGGGGGAAGATGATGATTTGAGGGTTATAAAGAGATCTATCTCTGGTGTGTCCTACCTTCTGAATACTGCCTCCAGTATCTGCTTGTTGATGGACCACTCATGGTGGGCCTGATTGATTCTGCTCAGGGCATCTTCTAGGGTATTGTCTTTCCCTGGTACATGAATAGCCTGTAGGGAGGCCTTCAGTGAGTAAGCCAAACTCCAGATCTTCATTGCTTTCATGTACAGGGGCCTGACCTTGTCCCCCCTTGCATGTTTATGTGGTACATTGTTGTGGTGTTGTCTGTCCTGACCTGCACCACTTTTCCTTGTAGTAGTGGTGCACATGCCTTCAGTGCCAGAAACACTGCCCTCAGCTCCAACAGATTTATATGCTAGAGTGACTCTGTGCTAGACCAGGTTCCATGAGTGGTGTGTTCCCCTAAGTGGGCACCCCACCCTAACAGGGAGGTGTCAGTTGTAAAAATGACTGATAGGGTTTCCCGTTGAAAGAATACCCTCTCCCTGAGGTTGTCTACTTCCTTCCACCACGAAAGGACTTATAGCAATGTTCTTGTTACTGGAATTGGCTTTGAAAGAGTGTCTTTCCTTTGGCACAAATGTGCCCCTAGGTGAAACTGTATGTCTCTTATTTGGAACCTGGCACCCAAAACTGTGCCAGTTGTTGCAGCCATGTGTCCCAGAAGCTGCAGAAATTGTCTTGCAGGCTTTAGCTCATTAAGCCTGAAAGAAGTCACTATTTGCCAGATGCTGTGCACTCTGTCCTGATGGAGGAAGGCTCTTCTCTCTAAGGTTAGTTCTGCTCCTATGAAGTGCAGAACCTGTACTGGAGTGAGAATAGATTTCTCCTGATTTACCAGGAACTCTAGTGAGTGTAACAGGTTTAGTGTTACCTGCAGGTGATCTTGCACCTGCTAGGGTGAGCTTCCCACCACCAGCCAATTGTTGAGATAGGGGAAGACTGATACACCTAATCTTCTTAGGTGTGCCACCACCACTGCCAGATGCTTTGTAAATACCCTTGAGGCTGAGGAGAGACTGGAGAGTAGGGCTGAACACTGGTAATGTCCTGATGGAAGTCTGAATCTGAGATATTTTCTGTGAGATTCTCTAATGGGAATGTGGAAATAGGCATCTTTTAGATCCAGAGATGATAGCCAATCTCCCTTCTGAATGACTGGCAGAATAACTGCCAATGTGACCATCTTGAATTTTGGCTTTACTGAGTACTTGTTCAGTAGACTGAGGTCTAGAATAGGTTGCCATTCCCCATTTTTCTTTTTGGTGAGGAAGTATCTTGAGTAGAAACCTCCTTCCCTTCTGCTGAAGTGGAACACGTTCTACTGCTTTTAACAGGAGGAGGCTTTGAACCTCCTTCTCCAAGAATTTCTTATCCAAGAGGGAAGCTGGTTTTGAACACTCTTGTTCTCAAGAGAGGGAAGTACTTGAAACCTGGGGCAGACCCTGACTCACCACTTCCAGGACCCACTTGTCTGTAGTAATGGACTCCTGAGCCTGGAAATAGTGAGCCAGCCTGACCCTTACTGGGATGGGACTGGGGAAGGCGGCCTTGAACACTGAGTCAGGGATTCTGTTTTGCTTGGGGCTGGGCCTGGGTAGTCTGGGATCCCCTCCTGGAGCCCCTTCTACCCCTGCCTCTGAACTACCCTGTCTGCTGTGGGTATTGCTGGTATTGAGAGACAGCCTGGTCCTGATTAAAAAGGTCTGGTGTAGGCTGCTCTACCTCTGCATCCCCTTCTGTATGGCCTGTAGGAGAAGAAGGGTCTCTCCTTTGTCGAGTTGCTCTTATAGGTGGCCTTGTACTCATCTACCTTCTTCATATAAGCCTCAGTCTGTTGGCCAAATTTTGAATGATCCTCCACAGGAACTTCTACAGCCTTGGTTTGGGTATCCTGTGTAAGATTAGTGGCCCTAAGCCAGGCCAACCTTCTAAGAGCTATGGTAAGGACCATCCATCTGGAAGCAGTATCACTGCCATCTGCTGCCATCTGAAATTGGTACTTTGCTGCTTCCAGTCTAAACCTGGCTATCTCAGCCAAATCATCTGAGAGGCCCGAAGGAGCCTTATCTACCATGGGCAATCCTGACTGCCACAGTGACTTTTGAAACTGTGCAGAATAAGCCTGGTAATTAGCCTGTCTGACTCCCAGTGAGGCTGCCAGGTAGCCCTTCTTGGCCATACTATCTATTTTGCATGAATCTTTCTCAGGTGGGTGTGATGCCAATGGCACCTTGCCTTCTCACAGGCTGCTTGCTGGACTATCCCGATGGTCAGGGTGAGAGAAGAGGAACTCAGCCCCTGTCTGTCCAGCTAGTACGTTTTGTATGCCTTCTAGTCCGGGGCGGGGAGGGAGAACAGAATTTGAGTTTGCAAACCCTTCAACAAGTCTTTTTGAAAATCTTGTTGATAGGGAGTAATATCTTCTTTGTGGGTGTTAACCCCATCATTTTCACGTATTGGCCTCATCCTCATCCTCTGTAACCTCTGTGGTAGCCAAATCAAGGGCTTCCACTATTTTCCTTATGAAGGGAAAATGAGAGGAAAAATCCTCTGCTGCAGGAGGATACCCAAATTCCTGTTCAGGTGAGATCTCAGCCTCAATAGACGCACCCTCATCTATTTCAGGCAAATCATACTGCTCAAACTCCATCTTCTCCTGGGATGGAGTTGGGACAGAAGAGGATCCAACCGGGACTTGAACCAGTGCTGGAGGAGTTGGAGCAGGTATAAAACCCTGCAAAGCCTGTATGGCCTTCATGGCCTTGGCAATCTCTTCTAAGGATGGCAGACTGTGAGGCATAGATGAAACCCCCTTGGTTTCTCAGTCAGGGGTTCAACATGCTTTGTTTTCTTTGTCTTTTTGGTAGGAACTGTGGAGCCAGTCAGTTCACCCACCCTTTTACTGGAAGCTGCTTCACCCTTGTCAGGGGTGCTCAGTTTGGATAGTGAGTTTTCACCCGTAATGTTTAGAGGGTGTGGGTTGGTCAGAACCCGTAGCACCCTTCTCAAGTTTTCTTTGGAGCCTTTCCAGCCTCTTGTCAATTGCCTTTTGTGGAAATGATTAGCAGATATCGCAATCTGCAGAAAACCATTCCATTTCCAAGGCAGACCACGCATAAGCCATGCTTCTCTGCCTTGGCAAAAACATCCCCACACTTTTTTTTTTTCTTTTATCTTTCTTCCCCCGTCCTGATTGTCTCCTTGTCTAGCTGCCATCCCCATACTTCACTCCTTCAAGTCCTGGCCCCTGCAACTCCCACGGCTTACTCCCCATGGCGGGGCTGTGGGGAGCCTCCTACTCACCTGCCGAGCAGGATTCAGTTCAGGGTGTTACCTCCAGAGACGAAGCACCAGGGGACAGCCATCAAGCCACCACAACCAGCCACCAGGGTCTTTTTCCTCCATATTTTCTCCCTTGTGGGCATTCACCATGCAGTGACACCAGCAGCGGGCACATGCACACACCCACAGGTGTCCCTACCGAGTGTCTGCTGAGCTCTTGTTCCCCTTACTTATGGCAGCGTAGCATCAAGCCCCAGTCTTCACCGGGGGTCAAATGTGCACCAACTGCAGATCACCCTCCTCCACGGAATTGGAGAGCAGTCCGTCGGATGCTCAATCCATCTCCTCCCTGCCAACCCCTGGTGGCCCACACTCACTCCTAAATGTGGGTCACAAACGTGGCGCAAGGTGTGGCATCCAGTGCCTCAGCCCTCAGTGCCACTGGGCCAGGCAACATCCCCACACTTAAGGCAGTTTTCAAACCCTGGGGGTCCAGTCTTTTTCTTAGGTTTTTCTGCCATCATCAAACTGATTAAGAAAAACAGAACCACAAATAAACTCTTTCTTTTTTTCCGGTTGTGGTCAGTTCAGGAACTGGTGAAGGTTCCAATACTGAATTGAGAACCAAACAACTTGAACCGGGTTAGCGGTTCACTGAACCGGCTTGGCAGCTAACAAAAGCAAGAATTTATTTTAAATAAAATACTAAAAATAACTAAACTGAATCGGAGATAAAGAATTAAAAGCTCTGGAAAGGGATCTAAGGCTTGGTTCCCCAACAGTTATACCGAACCATGAGGAACTGAGAAAATTAAACCAAAAACACTAAACTAACAGTAGGAATTTAAACAGAAATTAGGGCAGCAGTAGGAATAATTAAAATACTTATTTTCAGTGAAGAACCACACAAGGAATGACTGAGAGGGAAGTCTTCGAGGCATCCTGACTTGTCAGGCAGAGAAAGAAATCTGATATGTTGGTGGAACGTTGCAGCTGATAAGGGCAGCAGTTTGAATCAGTGGCACGAGCCAATGATAGGTTCTATCATTTGCATAACATTCTGTCTCTGGGCAGTTCTCTTTAGGAGGCTGACTGCAGAGAGTTAGGAATATAGAAGAATACTTGGGGTGAGAATTATGGTTTTTAGATTGACACTTTTTTGCATTTCAAGATGATTTCTGCTTATATGTTCTACTTCAGTGCGCCTCTTCTGTGCTGGCGCCCCAAGTGGCCGCTTGGTTCGCTTGTGCCTAAAACCGCCTCTGATTGTTGTATTACTTATTATGTCACATGGAACACAGGACACCTCTGGAAATGAGATGCTTAGCTCTGTAGGCCACTTGTAAATAACTAACTAAATAAAATAAAAAATTACCCTTTAATATGTACTGCATCTATCACATGCCCTCTACTTCAAGGTCAGTGGAGGGACTCTCTGCCAGCTGCAGCTGGTGCAGAACGCAGTGGCCAGGTTACTGATGGACCTGTCTAGGTCAAGCCATGTGACCGCAGTCATTCAAGTTTTGCACTGGCTGCCTTTTATGTGTAGGACTATCTTCAAGGTGGGCTTGCTCACCTATAAGGCTCTATACAGACTGGGCCCTGGCTGATCTCCTAACTTCTGCCACCTCAGTCCACTCCCTTCGCTTCTATACCAATGACCTCCTTGTGGTTCCAAGGGCCAGGCTAAGAACTATCAGTGACTGAGCTTTAGAGGTTGAGGGCCCGGCACTTTGGAACTCATTTCCCATCTCTATTAGGGAGGCCCGATGGTGGAGATTTTAAAAAATGGTCTAAAGACTCATCTCTTCAATCTGACTTTCCCGGACTAATCGGAGCTATTATATTTTAATATTGTATTTATTGATTTAAATTTGCACTGTGAGTTATATGTTGTAATTATTTATTCGTGTGTAATTTATCTTATTTTTGTATCACCCTGCCTGTTTTTATGTAAGGCACCCAGAGCCTCCGGGATTGGGCGCCACATAAATAAATAAGCCTTGCCTTGCCCTTTGCATGTGGGGGATCAGCCATACAAACTGCATGGTAAAGTTCAGATACAGGTACGGAGGTGTAGAAAAACCCTCGGTGATGGAAACTAGTACCATACATTGTGTGCTTTTTATTTAACCTATCTATATTTGTGTGTATATATGTGTGTGTGTGTATCTGGGGGAGGAGGCTGTGGAACAGCGATGTGCTACGGGACCTTTATGCATATTTTTCAACATTCACTTACAATATGCAATTCGATAATACTAGACAGTACACAGTATAAAACTCTGCATCACGTTCTGGTTGCATGCCCTTCATTGGCAATACCAACTGTCAATGCTATGCCAACTGCCTCATATAGATTCCAGAAAAGTTTTATTCTATAAATCTTTTCCTGCTTTATTCTTGGTTTAGGCTTTCAATGTACACACATTTCCAGGGTGCACCAAACCATCTTTATTGGGTTTGTAGAAACATAGACAATGACAGCAGAAAAACGACCAAACATCCATCCAGTCTGCTGAAGTTCCCTATTTAGCCCTGGGGCCTACTGTTCTTCCTGAATCTTTGCCTTCCCTACTCCCACTCCATTCTCCTTCCCGATTCTGATGCCCTGAGCAATCACAATGCTCTTCATTATGTCCTAGCCATGCTTAAAATCACTAACATTTTGTACCCATCACCTTGGCTGGCAGCCTGTTCCACGGCTCCACAACCCTGTCTATAAAAGATTTCTTTCCTCATGTTCCTCCTGAACCTCCCTCCTGTTATTTTCTGCTCATGACCATGTGAGTTCAAGCAGGTATTCAAGTTAAACAGTTATCTGCAGTTTACACTG
The DNA here is from genome assembly GCA_016271365.2 of Neoceratodus forsteri. Classification (NCBI taxonomy): domain Eukaryota; kingdom Metazoa; phylum Chordata; order Ceratodontiformes; family Ceratodontidae; genus Neoceratodus; species Neoceratodus forsteri. The sequence goes on from CM028137.1 coordinate 156,423,038, forward strand.
TTAATTCTTTTTATGAATTTGAAGGTCTCTATCATGTCTGCCTTCTTTCTTCTGGTCTCCAGTGAACACATGTTCGATGCCTTGGGGCGCTCCTCATAGGACATGCCTTGATAGCCCTAACTTATTTTTGTTACCCTGCTCTGCATTGCCTTGAGCCTATCCCTATCTTCCTGAGGTGAGGACCCCAGAAGTGGACTCCGTACTCCAGGTGTGGCTTCACCAAGGATCTATACAGGGGAAGTGTTACTTCCCTTTTTCTGCTATCAATACCCCTCCCGATATATCCACGCATTCTATTTGCCTTGTTATAAGCCTTGTTCCACTGACTTGATTGCTTTAGGGAGTTGTTGATAGAACTCCAAGGTCTTGCTCTTCAGTCATGGTACTGAGTCTCACCCCTCCCATCCAATATTCTGTCCTGGAGTTCTTGTTCCCTATATGTATCACCTTGCACTTTTTGGTGTTGAATTTCAACTGCCAATTCCTTGCCCATCCCTCCGGCTTTTGCAATTCTCTCTGCATTTCCTTTATTCCCTTGTCACTATCCACCCTCCCACAAAAGTTAGTGTCATCTGTGAAGAGACACAGCCTGCCCTAGATCCCCTCACCAATGTCGCTGATGAACATGTTGAAGAGGACTGGACCCAGAACAGATCCCTATGGAACACAGCTTGTGACCTCCCTCTCTTCATTATTATTAATTCAATTAATTTATGGATGTCTGTTATCATACTGGTTTTAATTATTTATACTTTTAAAGGTTTTATTCTGTAAAAGAACTTTGGCACTTGTTTGAATTGCACTTAAAATAAAGATCATTATTATCTTCTGATTTAACCCCAGTGACCACTACCCTCTGCCGCCTCTTCTTTAGCCAGTTACCTGCTCAGTTTACTGTAAACGTAGCTGCACCCAGATCCTCCATTTTCTTCTTGAAAAAGCATGTGAGTAGTGCAAAACATTGAGTCATGTTAGCCACTGATGCTGTATTTTTTAAAATAAATAAATAAATATATATTTTTTGCTGCGTTTTTTTAAAATAAATAAATAAATATATTTTCTTGCATCTTACAACCTTGAAGCAATTTTTTGAGGATGTGAGCTAGTACTGAGTTGAAAGCCTTGCTGGAGTCGAAGTACAGCAAATTCACAGCGTGGACCCTATCTAATTCCCTCATCACCCAGTCAATGAAAACTATCAGTTTAGTTTGACCAGAACTCCTTGCCATGCACCTATGCTGCTTACTGTCCTGGAAACCATTGCTCTGCAAGAAGTCCAGGAGATCCTCTTTGGCCAGTGACTCCATCAGTTTCCCTACAGTAAAGGTAAGATTGACAAGTCTGTAGTTTTCTGCTTGTTCCTTGTCCTCTCCCCCTTATGGAGTGGAACTATGTCTGACACCCTCCTGTTGTTTTGAACCACCCCTGTCCTTAGAGAGTTGTTAAATAGACCTATCAGTTGATCAGCCAGTTCTGCTACCACTTCCTTAAGTATCCTCAGATACAACCCATCTGATTCTGGGGCCTTATCAGTTATTGGGGCTGCCAGCCATTTCAGAACTCTTTTGCTAGTAAATGCTGGCTGTTTCATCTCTGGGACCACATTAATGGCCGCTTTGATGACACTCTCTGGCAAGGGGCCAACGTCCTCCCTAGTGAAAACTGAGCAAAAGTAATTGTTAGGGATGGCAACCTTTGGCCGTCCACCTCAATCACCATATAACCCTCTGTTAGCCTCAAAATTCCCACTCCTTTTTCCTTTTTTCACTAATATACCTGAAGAACTGTTTTTTCTCCACTCTTGACCCTCTTTACAACATGCAGCTCTGTGTCTGCTTTTGCCTCCCTAACTGTCTTCTGTGCTTCCCTATTTTTCAGCAAATATTCTTACCATTCTTCTTCCCTCTGCTTTTCTTTACATTTGTAGAAGGTTTTGTTTTCTGGGCCCTCACTGCTTCCCTGACCCATGCCAAGAACCACAGTACTCTCTTGAACCTGTCCTTTTTAGCTACTATTCTCATGCATACCTTAGATGCCCCAGAAATGGCCCCCTTAATTGCCCCCATCTCGCTTCCACCCCATCTATGTTCTCTACCCCTACTAACTTATCCTTGATCAGCTACTTCAACCTATTGAGGTCTGCTTTTCTAAAAATCAAGGACATCAGCTCTTGATTGTGGTTTACCAGACCCAAGAGCCAGTCTGAACCAAATGGAGTTATGGTCACTGTTCCCTTATGGCTCCTCTACTCCCACAGCTCCTAACACCTCTGAGTTTGCGAGCACCACATCGAGAATTGTGGTCTGCCTGGTGGGCTGCTTAACTAAATGTACCAGCAGACAGTCCTGGAATGCATCCAGCAAGACCTGGTGTCTGGTACTTCTAGCCACTGCAACATCCCAATTGATGTCCAGTAGGTTCATAGCACCCACCACCACTACTCCCCCCTTAGCTATCCCTCTTTTCATTTCTTCACTGAGCTCTCTGTCCCTCTCCTCCCCTCACCCTGGCAGTCTATAGATCACCCCCAAGCGTAGTTTCTTGCCTGAGGCTGCTGTGAGTTGCATCCATAGTGACTCAGTCTCTGCATTACTACCCCGATGCACCCATCTTCCATCACCTCTTTGCCCTTCTTGACATAAAGGGCCACTCTCCCTCTCTACCTATTTCTGTATCCCTGCTGAACATCAAGTACCCAGGGACCATCAGTTCCCAGTCATTATTTTCCAAAGTCCATGTTTCTGTTATGGCCACAGTGTTCACCTCAGTGTCTGCCATCAGCACCTGGAGCGCACTGATTTTATTTCCTAAGCTCCTGGCATTAAGGAATACCCCCTTCCATCTGACCCTGATCCTGCTTTGCTACTACCTTTGTACTTCACATGTCCGCTCATCCCCCTGCTTTTCTTGGTGCTTGTGCCCTTTGTGTTCCCCCTTTCCAAAGTCTCTTTACCTAGTCTAGTATGAGCCACAGCTTTCTTTGTACCTGCTATGCTGCTACAAACCCCCAGATTTATTTATTTAAAATTTTGGTGACAGCGAGAGGCACACTGAGCCGAAGCTCATTTCCAGGTGTGACCCAGGGGAAAAAGGAAAGGGGGGGGTGGTACAAATATACGAATAGCAGATCGACTAAATCTTGTAGATTTAGTCGATCTGATATGTATGGAGCTACAGTTTTTATGGACTTTAACATATTGATTTGTTATGACTGTTTTTACTTACTGTTCTGTATGTTTAGTTTTATGTACAAGTGCTTTGGTTTTTAGAAAGGTGCTTTTTACAAAGAAAATATGATTTGATTTGACTGATTACAGTTTAAAGCATACAGGTAATAAAATATAAACTGCATAAAATTACAAAGGAGTGAATAGTAGGGCTTGCATTAATGCATGGGTATTAAGTGACTAAAAAACATAGGCAAAAACCATAAGAAGTAGCTAAGATAAGCAGGAAAGAAGGGAGAGATCATGCGAAAAGGGGAGTAAGGCAACTGAGGTAGGCAAATAGCAAACAGACAGTTGAGGAGAGAGTAAAGTGTGTAAGTAAGGTTAGAGAGAGCCTCATCCCGACTGCAGGGAGGAGGAAGGACAGGAGCAAGGGGGAGGAGGGACTGGGAAAGAATACATTTTAAACAGTGTAGAAAAGGAACTAGATGAAGGGAGCTTGGAAGAGAATTCCAGAGGAAGGGGAGATGGTAGGAGAAAGCAGCCTGCCTTGAACTGGATAGAGGATGAGGGAGATAGAAGGTACAGGAGTCTCTGGAATACAGCAGATAGGGTGAGGGGGAGAGGAGAGAGGAGAGGTAGGAGAGGAGGGATCCAAACCAGAATTTGGAGATAAGGGTGGTGATGTGGTGCTGGTGAAGAGAGGGAAGGGACAGGGAGGAGTAGAGAGATCAGTCATGGGTGCATGGGGAGCATTAGAGGCAAAACAGCAAAAGACATTAAAGAAAGAATCCAGTCTACAGAGCGGCAAGGCAGGGGCGGACCCGAATACTACATTGGCATGGTCAAAAACAGGGAGGATCATTTTAGTAAGCAGTTCATGGCAGACAACAGGAGAGAGGGAGTCTTTGTTCCAGTACACGACTCCTAGCTTGGAATGGAGTTTGGAGTGAATGTAGTCAATATGGGAGGAAAAGCTGAGTCGACTGTCCAACCAGATGTCAAGATATTTGAAGGTGGGGACTGCATCAAGGGTGGTGCCGTCAGGGGTGGAAAAGGAGAGGAGGGGGAAATGTTTGCTTAGTTACCGTGTGATACTGAAAGTCATGGATACCATTTTCTTGGTGTTTGCCTTAAGTTGGTTGGCCTGGAACCAACGTAGAACCCTCAGAAAGTCACTCTGCAGCTGAGACACTACCTCAGGAGTTGAAGGTCCAGAAGCATAGAGGACAGTGTCGTCAGCATACATATGGAGACAGGAGGAGACACAGACAGAAGGAAGGTTGTTAAGAAAGATGAAGAAAAGGACAGGGCCCAGAATTGAGCCTGAAGGGATGCCTGCTTGAACAGGAAGGGGAGGGGATAGGGTATCTCCTGCCTGAACACATTATGTACGTCCCGGAAGATAAGACCTAAACCAGTCCACAACATGGGTTGAGAGACCAGTGGAGAGAAGTTTGGCTAGAAGAAGATGATGATGAGACACATAATCAAATGCTTTAGCTTGGTCAATAAATATGGCAGCATTGATGTATCCCTAGTCCATGCCTGTGAGTATATCGGAGCGAAGGAAAAGTCTTTAGATGGGGAGGAGGCAGGAGGGGCAGGAGATGCAGGGACCAGGTTTGAGGGGAGGGCACAAGTAGTGAAAAAGGAGTTGAGTATTGAGGCAAAGGAGGAGGGGTCCGAGACAGGCAAATCATTAACCAGCAGGGTAGGAGGGGAAAGCTTGGGAGGGGAATCAAAGAAGGAGTGGAGAGTCCAACCAGAAGTTGGAGGGGAAGCTGAGGTTTTGTCGCAGAGCCATTTCAAAGTACTGTGCTTTCCCATCCCTAATAGCCTTCATGCATGCATTTTTTAGGGACCTTTGAGGGAGGATTTTGTAGCATTCACAGGCGAGATCACAGGATTTGCAAAGCAGGATAATGTCAGCAGATATCCAGGGTTGGTGGGAGCATCGGACTCTGCATCTTCTGGGGAGGTGGGTGAGTATATTAGGAAGTAGCAGAAAAGGGAGAGAGAGATGAATCAATATCAGAGGCATAGTATTCAAGTGATCAGTCAGACGAGAGAAGATCTCAGAGAAGGGCATCAGTATTAAGTGAGCTGAAAGACCTAAGCCAGCGGTAGTTAGTGGGAGAGTGGGACATATGTACCTTACAGACACAATAAGTCATACCATATAGTGGTCGCTGAAGGCATCAGGGAGATTACCAGCATCGGCAATGCAGTAGGGGTGGGAGGAGAGCACCCAGTCCAGGAAAGAGTGGTTGAGGGAGAGTGTGTTTTGCCTGGTGGGTGGGGGAGTACTAGCTAGTATCCCCTTCCTCTCCCCTGCCATTGAGTTTCCTCTAGACCCAGTCTCCCCCGCAGTTCAAACCTCTGCCCTAGTGCACTGGTCCCCGCTCTTGTCAGGTGAAGACCACCACCACCACCACCCTTGAAGAGCCTCCTATCCCAGAAGTTCCCCTAGCCACCCACAAAGTGGTACCCCTTGCCCTTACACCATCACTTAAGCCATCCATTAAATTTCTCTATTACCTCCTTCCTTATTACATCCTGCTTCCATTCCCTGCCCCAGGAAGGAGGACTTTGAAAAAGGCCAGGGAGGCTGAGTGTGCTGTCAGTCTGTCCCCCAATCTATGAAAGTTCTCTTTCACTATCTCCACTGACTGGTTCGCCAGAGCACTGGCACTCAGGTGTACCAGCACCCCCAGCTCCCCTGCTCCGTCTCCACCATCCTCCCAATCCTGTCTAAATCCTGGATCTCATATTCAGAGACCTCAAGTAAGAGGAAACACAAACTCTAATTGCCAAATAAAGATTACTGCCAGTAAACAAAAACTTCTACTTAAGTAAAAATGTCTGTCTGCACACCACATAAATGGCTCATATCCATTTTACTGTCACAATGTTACATTTTTATTGTTCAGTCAGCTAAACCTCATGCCTGCCACACCTACCTGAGGGCCACAGCATTCCATAAAACTATATGACTAAGTGAAGGGAGGGAAATCTATTTGGTAGTTTTAAAGCTTTTTAATGTTACTTTACCAGATCCTTCTCTGCTCATCTTTCGCGGCTCAATTGTCTAATCCATGTTATTCTTCTTTATAGTTTTCTATTGTTTGGACCTCAGAGTCATTCCTTCCAAATGTATGCCAGGAGCAAAATGCGGTAGCTGGGTCTTCATGGCAGATCAAATATGCAGCACAATACTATATGTGATCCCCAGGCTAGGGGCATCTCCTCTTGAGTGCTTCTACTTGAGCTTCTCTGCCTTCCATCAGGTGAACTCTCAGCATGCATTTCAGAGTCATGTGACTCCATCCTCAGAGCTCTGCTGCAATCATGTCATCTTAGACAATGACTGATTGGTCAAAATTAATCACATGACCTAGCATTAATTTCACACTTCCCACAGTTCAGATTTTACTTTCTTTTTTAAAACCATTTTATAAGTGCAGTAACACACTCTGAGGTGTGTACTAATTCCATAAATGACTGCACTTTCCAGGTGGTTTAAGGACTTTGCTGTGTCTCATGCCTCAGAAGCCACCTGGGGCATGCAATCATTTAACATTACCGCACAATCCATCATGTATTTCTTGCTTGTTCATATAGTAAATCATTAGATAGTGGCAGTGAATGATAAAAAATTAAGAAAATCCTTTGTGAATTTGACTATTGCTTACCAGGGGAGGGTTCTCAAATGGTGAGGCCAGCTTCCCTGGGGAGGCCCCAACCTGTTCCAAGGGAGGCTCAAGCAAGTCTGAAAAAGTACTGTATTTAAATTTTGAGTTTTATGTATTTTGTGTGAAGAGATGAAGCAAACTGAAAGAGGATAATAGCAGGTGAATTTAATGTATGTATTTACTAATAGGTGACAAGGGAAGGTGAATGAATGGCTCATTTCAGGTGTACCCAGGGAAGGTTAGGGAGTGAATACATTTCAAAAAGGTGACTGCAAAACAATCAAGAAATACACAATAAACAATAGTGCAAACAAATATGAACAATAAACTAATAATGAGTGGTGGTAATTGATCAATTTGTAGCCTGATGGCAGCACAGCCCAAATACAATGATTGAGCATAGAAGTGCTAAGAGCAATAGCAGGAAGGAGCAAAGTAATCCCTGAGAAGTTGCTTAGAAGCAGGGAAAGAGGGGGAGAGGTAAAGTATGTAGGAAGGTTATTTCATGTAGAGAGGAAACAGAGAAAGAAGTCTGACCCATGAAGGTACTGCAACAAGGGGTAACAATGGTTCAAGAATGAAAATAGCAGAGTATGTAGGTTGGCCTGGGGGGGGGGGGTTACAATAAGCTGAATAATAATATTTATTTTATTTACTTGTTATTCAGATAACACCTTTGAGCACACAAGCTCTTTTTCAAAGGTTCCACATCAGTATAAGACAAAGAACTGAATGTGAGCCAAGTACTCAAAGAGGTTTCAATTTTTTCATGGCGTACTGCGCAAAGTTCAGTACGTTATTTTTCTTTGGGGAGGTCCAAGATTATTTCAATTTTGGGGAGGCTCAAAATCTTTTCCATGGTTTTGGGGAGGCTCACTGTGACAAAGTCTGAGAACTATTAGCTTAGACCATACCATATCACAAAATGCTTTACTGTACCATGCTTTACCATATGTCCAGCCCAGGCTCTGGTGTCAGTTTTTTGCTCACTGGTGATTTTGAAGACGAGTCCCCATGCTGTGTTCAGTAGCTCACATACTTCCCAGGCAGTGCACTAATCATCCTCACGCAGTAAATAGTCCACAAGAAGCCTGCTGTCACTATAAGTACAGCACAGAATGTCAACCTATAAAAATGTACAGCATTTATGCTTGCTTTACCATAGAAACATAGAATCTGACAGCAGATAAGGAATGCATGGCCCACCTAGTTTGCTCATTTTTTATCCTACCTTCATTTCTGCTGCAGACTCTACTTGATCTATTGTGCTTACTCTTCCCCTCCTTTCCTTATCTCTATGATTCCCTTGTGCCTATCCCAGGCAGTTTTGAACCCTACCACTGTTTTTGCTCCACCACCTCTGCTGGAAGGCTGGTCCAGGAATCCACCACTCTTTCAGCGAAGAAGTACTTCCTCACATCTCTCCTGAATCTATCTCCCTCCAGCTTCATAGTATGTCCTCTTGTTCTGGACCACCTTTTTTCCTGAAAAATACTTCCCTCCTGTACTTTATTTACCCCTGTGAGGTATTTAAAGGTCTCTCTCATATCTCCTCTCTCCCTCCCTCCCTCCTCATTTCCAGGGTGTACATGTCGAGACTGAGGTCCTTGTGTCTCTCCTCACAGGACTTTTGATGCAGTCCCAGCACCATTTTAATTGCCCTCCTCTGGACTGCCTCCACTCTGTCTATGTTCTTCCTGAGATGTGGTCTCCAGAACTGGATGCAGTACTCAAGGTGGGATCTAACCAATGATCTATATAGGGGCAACGCTACATCCTGCTTTCTGCCAGTGATACCCTTTCCTATGCACCCCACCATCCCACTAGCTCTCCCGACCAACTTGTCTCACTGCCTCACCACTTTTTGGTCATCCGATATGATTACTCTAGGTCTCTTTCTGGCTTGGTCATTGTCAGTAACACTCTACCCTTTGTCTTCTCTGCCTCTGGGGTTCTGTGGCCCAAGTGCATTATTTTCACTTTTTCTCATTAAAACTCAGCTGCCATACCCTTGACCACTCCTCCAGTTTTTTCAGATCTCTGTTCATACTTTCCTCCTCCCGGAGTGTCCACCCTGTTGCATATCTTGGTGTCGTCTACAAAGAGGCAGTCCTTCCCTTCCAGGTCCCCTGCTATGTCACTTATAAAGGCATTAAAGAGGACCGGACCCAGCATTGAACACTGAGGTACCCCACTGGGGACCCTCCCTTCCTTGCAGTGGACTCTATTTATTACTACCCTCTGTCTCCTATCCCCTAACCAGTTTCTTACCCAGGTTACCACCTTGTTGCCCACCTCCAAGCTACCTGGCTTAGTTACCAGTCTACTATGTGGAATGGTGTCAAAAGCCATGCTAAAATTCAGGTAGGCCATGTCTACCGCTCCTTCCTGATCTAACTCCTTGGTCACTCAGTCAAAGAAATCTATCATATTCATTAGGCATGACCTCCCCCATGTGAATCCATACTGTCTTGGATCTTGTAACACACTGGATTCCAGATATTCCACAATTCTTTCCATTAGTAGTGTTTCCATTAATTTACCCACAACTGATATCAGGCTGACAGGGCTATAATTATCCATCTCTTCCCTGCTAACATGTTTATGAAGTGGGAGTACACCAGTCTTTCTTCAGTCCTCCAGAATCACTTCCATCTCCAGTGATCTGTTAAACAGGTGTGTCAGAGGTGCAGCTAGTACCTCCCTGAGCTCCTTCAACACTCTTAGATGCACCCAGTCTGGCCCCATAGTTTTGTCCACCTTCAGATTAGTGAGTACTTCTTAGACCCTCTTCACAGAAAAAGGACTAATGCCCACATCCCACCATCAAAACTCTTGATGCTTTTTCACAGTCCCTCCTCTTCCCCTTCCACTGTGAATACTGAGCAGAAGTATTTGTTCAAGATATCTACCTTTTCTTGATCTCCTTCCGTACAGTTCCCTCCTCCCTCTTTAACCTTACAATCCCTCCCTTTGTCTTCCCTTTTTTTGCTTACATATCTAAAAAATGTCTTGTTCCCTTTTGATACAGCCTGAGCTATTCTTTCTTCAGTTTGTGGCTTTGCCATTAGTGCACCTAAAGTTAATTTCTCTGGTGCACAAAGTTGGTGGCACATGGGGTTTGGTTAGGGACCTATTAGCCCAAACTCTATGCAATGCGACACAGATCACCTTCTCTTAAGGAATGCATGGATGTGCCTCACACTGGTACCAGCAGCCCTCATTCTTCTGGTAGCCTAGCTCATCTCTGCATTGATTTTCCTCACCATTTTGCTGAAAAAGTGGTCAGATTAGACCCACAACCACAACTGCATAATGCAGGAATTTTGGGAAAAAAATTGTACAGTGCAGTCATACAAATAAAAAAAATGGATAGGAAAAATCCTAAGAATCTGATTGGCTGAACCAGTCTTTGACTAGTGATGTTATCTAAGTATATCATGAGTCAGAACTGTGTTCTCCATGCCTGATTTGTGAAGAAGCAAGAGAGGTGAAACAGTCAGTTTTTTCCTGTTACTGCCTGCAGGGTGGGGGTTAGGTGCTAGATTTGGAAACCTTAACACTACAATTCCCTACTTTTGTTACTTTAACCCTAACTAGTGCATTAACAAAGTTTTTTTTTTGTAATTAATTTCCTTACTTTTTGAGATAGTATAATCGTATCCTCCGGGTCCTGTGCTCCCATGTCTCCATAGATGTGTATAGGTATGTTGCTGTGGATCCATTTGTAGGACAACAGCAACTACAAATTGTCAGCATAGTCTTCTTATTACCTCATCTTATGCATCCGGTACAATAAATTTTGAAATCCCCACCAAAACATGATTGCGTGCCACAGCAACATCATTCCACGTCAGAGATGTGAAAACACATTTTGGCCAGGATTTGAAACATGTCAGCTGTCATGTTCATGAGGTGGTCTAAAATAATTGCAATGTTTGAAAATTTGGGGTAAAGATATTTAAAATTACCGAAGTTATGGGTGAGGGTAGCAAAATCTCAATGCATTTGTATACGTTTTCCATTTTTACATATTTTGAGCCAGTTTTCATATGACCTCATCTCATGAACAAGGGTAGTGAAAATTTTCAAATCCTGTCCTTAAGGAGAGTTCCCCAAGCGACCTCAAAATCTCATTTCTAACTTGATTTGTGAAATTCCAAAAGGCCATGTTGAAAATGTGGGCTCAAAATGTCCAAAAATGGCAATGTTATGCATAAAAGTTGAAACCCCCATTGAAATACATTGAACTGAATTTACCTTAGTTTCTCATATTGCAGTCACCGGATCTAGCAGCAAAACATGTCTTCGATTGGAGAGTGGGTCTTGAATCTGGGACCTGTTCAGGTGAGTGTGTGTGTGGGGTGGTAGATGCTGAGTGGGAGGTGGGGGGATGGATCAGCGAGGGGCCATTTTTTTTGACAGCTTAAAAAAAAAGAAAAATGGAGGGACCATTTCCTTATTTCAGGCTTGCACCTGAAATGGGAGGGTGGGGTGTGCCACTAGATGCCAGGAAGCAAAGAAATACAGGGGAAATGGCAATAGGAGGGTGAGAGGTCCCACTAAACACCAGGGAACAAAATTATTACAGTAATGGGTGGGCGAGGGATGCCACTAGACACCAGGGAAGAAATCATAGACAATGGGGATGGTGATCAACAGACAGGGGGTGCCACTAGACACCAAGAAATGGAAATATAATGGGGACAGTGATCAGAGGATAGGGGGTGCCACTAGACATCAGAGAATACAAACAAATTAATGGGATGGTGATTGGTGGGTGGGTGGTGCAAGTAGATACCAGGGAACTGAAACACAATGGGGACAGTCATTGGAGGTGTGGGAGTGCTGCTAGACACCAGGGAATAAAATATGGGGATGGCGATCAGAGGGTGAGGTGCCACTAGACACAAGGGAATATAGTTATTTTTTAAGCTGGACAGTGATTGTGGGGTGAAGGGTGACACCAAACACTAGGCCAAGGGCTTAATGTTGACATTGCAACCAGCAGCATGAGTTAAGCTGCGGCTGCAGGAATCCAAAAGTCCTGTTCTCATACAGAGCCTTGGTGTAACACTCCTTTCCTTTTAAGCTGGGCACCCAGGATTTTGCTGCCCAGACAAAGTATTCATGGCCTAATTATGAAAACAAACATCAGAATCTAGCTAAATGGGGCCCATTTAGCTAGTTTCTGGTGTCTGATTTTTAAAATTCCAACATTTTTATGAGTTTTCCATGCTTTGTAGTTTGTGGGGAGAAAACAAGATGGCAGCTTACGAAAAAAGGAATTTTCTGGCAAAAAATAATTTGCCCCTCATGAAAAAGAATAATTTTTTGTGAGACCAAAGCCTTTGTCAAATGTTCTCCCTCTATCCTGAAAAGTGATCTTCCCATTGAAAACAATGGGAACTTAAAAATTGAATAACTCTGCAACAGATTAATATTTTTTCACCAAACAGATGCATGGCAGTTCTGTTATCCAAGGTGTTTCTACCATAAAAATATCACACCAAAATTCTACACCATCTGGATGCAAGGTGATGAGGGAAAAAACTGCAAAAAAATAGTGACTTTTAAGGTTTTTGCACTATCTGGATCAAAAGAATCCATACAACCAACTGGAGCAAAACTTGCCACATCAAGAGATCTATCCCACAGGACAGTGCATACCAAATATTGTGGAAATCCATTGATCAGTTGCAAAGTTATTAAAATGTGAAATTTGAGGTTTAACATTAAACATGCTACTCAACCCTAACTATAGAGGCATGACCGTGCCCCTATGATAATTGCAAAAAACTTTGTTAATGCTCTAGTTAGGATTAAATCCACAAAGTAGGGAAATGTGGCATTAGGGTTTACAATCCTAAAACCCCACATGCTGCACACACCAACAGGTGTTGAGGGTGTGCCTTGGGTCATCAGCCTTAATGCTCACCCCATTCTATAAATAAATAAGCTGAGATGGGTACAATATATGAATATGCACTGTACTGTTTTGTTTGCTGTGATGTATTGCTGTCTTGATGAGGTGCCTTTGTAAATGAGTCTTTGACTCAAAGGTCTGCAAACCAATATTCTAATAAAGAAATAAATAAATAGAATGGGTGAGCTTTTGGGCTGAAGACCACAAGGCACCCCTGATGCCTTTTTGTATGTGCAGTGTGGGGGTGGGGTATTAGATTAGGAAACTCTAATGCTACATTTCCTACTTTTGTGGCTTTAACCATAACTAGAGCATTAACAACATTTTTTGCAGTTTATTTCCATACATTTTGAGATAGTATAATCATATCCTTATTTGTCTATGGGAGCGCAGGGCCCTCTGGGCCCTGCACTCCCATCCCTAATAGATGCATATTTGTATGTAGCTATGGAAGCATAGGGCCTGCTGGCCCTGCATTTTCATTTATAGTGTTAGTACCAAATTGAATAAGATAGTTATCTTTTTTATTACCCCACCTCTTGTACCTGGTACAGAACATTTGCAAATCCTCACCAAAACATAATTTCGGCAACTGCAATGCCATTCTGCATCACAGGTGTGAAAACACTTTTTGGCTGGGATTTGAAAAATGACAGGTCTGACATACATGAGGTGTGGTAATAAGAAGGCTATGTTGAAAATCTGGGTCAAAATATTTAAAATTTAAAAAAGTGTGTATAGTGAAATAGCAATGAATTATCAAAAGTTTGCCATTTTTACATATTCAAGTTTCAAGTTTATTGCAGGAAAACTCCATTGAGCATGCTCATTTATAAGGAGGTCCTGGTAGGACAACATCCCAGAATACAGTACAATTTGATTTGATTTGATTTTTATTTGGTACGGGTAAGCACACTGGGATACAAACCCTTTTACAGGTACGACCCGTGGTCAATCAAAATACATACAAAAATTACATCAGACAAGATTATACTTAATACAATTGTGATAACACAGTTCTGACAATCAGAACATAAATGACATCAAAACATAGTACAATAAGTTGCATAGTACAATACATTTGCATAAACTGACATAACACAAGTCAAACAGTGGATAAGCAGCAACAGTAAACAGTACAATAAATATGCATGACACAATTTAGAAACAAAACAGAGCAGGTGACATAATTAAATCAGTTAAATGAAATTAATATTTGCAGGGGAATAGCTATGCCTATGCATGGATGCATATTAAAAGAGCTAGAAGCCATGGAGGAGAGGAAGGGTGGAAGGATATGTATATGTGTGTGTGTGTGTGTGGGGGGGGTGCTTATAATTTTAGTAGAACCATAAAGGAGAAGTGCTAACCATTATGACAATGACAGGTTTCCCTAAGTGTCTTGCTAAACAGGGATTTAAAAAAAGTGTTTTGACCCCAAATTTTTAACATAGACTTCTTATGATCCTACCTCATGAATAACGGCAGAAACAATTTTCAAGTCCTGCTCGAAAGGTGAATTCACCAAGTGACTGTGGAATCACCGTTCAGGCAGAAGTTGCATTATGACAATCCTATTGTTCATGAGGTGGGGTCTCCAAAAGGCTATGTTGAAAATTTGGGGTCAAAATCTCAAAAAATGGCTAAGTTATACATAAAAGTTGAAACCCCATTGAAATACAATACATTGAACCGAATTTACCTTAGTTTCTTATATTATAGTCACTGGTTCCAGCAGCAAGACATGTCTTTGATTGCAGAGTGGGTCTTGAACCTGTGATCTGGTCAGGTGAATAAGGTATGTGGGGTGTTCTGGGGGGTTAGTTTGTGCTGAGTGGGAGGTAGGGGTGGGGGGCCGATCTGTGAAGGATCGTTTTTTTAACAGGTTAAAACAACATCAAGGGACCACTTTACTTGTTTTGTGAATATTTTATTAATTCTTCAGGTAACATAATCAAGATATGCACATCAGCAGTGTTTTTATTTCTTTGCAGGCTACAGACATCTCCAATAAGAGATACCCAGTTGGAGAAAAACTGTTACACAGAAAGTTTTTTTTGCAGTTTTTCTCTATATAGCTTTTTTTATCCCCAGAGACTTGGCAGGCAACTACCTCCTCACCTTGCATGTCCCCACCCTGACTCACCCTGAAATTCCTCTGTGGCTTGCCCCTCATGGTGGAGCCAGAGAGGGGAGCATCGACTCTCTCCCTTCCCCAGAGTACAATTCAGAAGTTGGGGCAGCCGCTGGGGACCCCACAGTTCCTCATGGAGCCTGCCAGCAGCCATTTTTACTTTTCTCCCATCTCCCCCTCCCCACCGGTGTAATGATGCCGGTACATGCCTACCGACTCATACTGCCCTCCAGCCACTGCCAGAGGGCAGTCAGCGAGTGGGATGACAAGACCTCCCTCCCAGAAAGAGGAGAGCAGTCCTCCAGACACTCAGTCCTCTCTCGCCCCTGCTGCCCCCAGTGCTCCGGGCTAATTCCCGAACCCGGGTTGTTAGCATGGAATGAGGTGTAGTGACCAGCCTTTTTTGCAGGTTAGAATAATATGAAGAATGAGTACAAACAAAACCAGTTAAGTAGACTGAACACACTGTAAGACAAAAAGTTTTTCCCCCCTTTACAGACAATGAAGACATCTCTAAGAACAGCTAGGTAGTTAGAAGAAAAAAAACAAAATGGTTAGATAGAAAGGTTTGCAATGAAGAACAGCTTTTACTTTAAAAATATGTGAAAGAAAGGGACTTTCTTCACAGGATACAAGAACATTTGAAATAAGCAATGCTTAACTATGGAACATCTAAGAAAAAGTACAAATATGTGAAACCTGTTTAAAGTTAGATACAAGAGCAAATGGGGGTGGGGAACTCTGTGACCCCCTCCATTTTTTGCTCTGTACAGATCTAGTTTTTATGTTATTCTTTCTTATTTTCCAACTTCTTTTATTTCGCTTCCCCCCATCTTTTGTTTAGCGTCATGTACTGTCTGTAATGTATCGGATCCCTAGCTCCGTTTGAATGCATATTACACCATTTAGACAATAAGAGCTATTTGGATCTTATATATTGTACTGTTCTACATTTGTTAAATTTTATGTTATTTTAATAAAATGGAGAGTGGCTCATTTACAATGTTAAAACTAGTGAGTCCATTTACCCCCCCCCCACTGTCACTGTACCCTCTTTCACCTTTTTCTCTTCTTTTGAGCTATGTATTGTGTTTTGTTGTTACCTTTTCCCTTGTGCTTTGTTGTTTTTGTGGATATGTGCATTTTACCATAACAGCCTTGGATTGCCAATGCCATCTGCACTTCACTCTTTAGCCCTTTAGTCCAATAGTGAATGCAGTATGCTGCAGATCCTTTAGTGAGCAAAGGCATGAGCGGTGCACGCTGGTAATTCTTAATAGCATGTTCTCCAGTATTTGATATTAAAACTACACACATATAGGAATTTAGAAGCTGAATTGAATCCCTGTATTGTCACTTATTTTGTTTGTCCCTTTGATGTATTTGTACTTGAAATTTCACATTATTTATAAGTGATCCATACTTTGATATGCTTTGATGAACTGAACACTTACTGTATGAATGAATTTGCTGCAAACTGTAACTGACCACGGCATTTTTTAATGAATATTCATGTTTTTTAAATATTTAAGGTGATGTGAGACTCCTGCAGCCATGCCCCCTGATTAAAAGGGTGATTCTTTATGGGGACAGAAATCAGAGAGTGGGGGTGCTACTAGACACCAGGGAAACATTAAATAAATATGGGGATGGCGATCAGAGGGTGGGGGGTGCCACTAGACACCAAGGCAACATCACGTACATAAAGGGATGGCAATGGGGTTGCCACTAGACACCAGAGAAATGGCAGCTCACTGCTCTCACTGTAGCCCACAACATAGCCACAACATGAGTTCCAGCTGCGGCTGCAGAAATCAAGAAAGTCCTACTGTTCTCACAGAATGCAGGTGTACTACCTCTTACCGAATTAGGCACCTGTACTTTGGGTGCCCAGAAAGGTATTTCTGGCCTTCATTTTTAGAAACAAACATCAGATATCTTATAGTGGCATGATAGGCACATTTAGCTAGATTCATTCTACCTATCTATCTATCTAAATTCATCACTTAATTTATAAATATAATATATATATATATATATATATATATATATATATATATATATATATATATATATTCCTATTAATGCAACAGTTAGGGTTTGGATTAAAAGCAACAAAAGTAAGGAAATGTGGTATTAGGGGTTTAATCCTAACCCCACCCTGCAGGCAGCAAAAGAAATATAAAACACTGCAAACTTCACCTCTCATAACTCTTAACAAATCAGGCCTGGTGTCTTGCTTGGGGTTATCTCTAACACTCACCTCATTTCATCAGCAAATAAGTTGAGATATTGAGACTATATTAGAATGGGGTGAGTGTTAGGGTTGACAACCCCAGGAAGACCCTAGGCCTGATTTGTTAAAAGTCAGGAGAGGTGAAGTCATAATGTTTTTTCATTTTGCTCTGTGCAGGAAGGGGTGTGGTGTTAGGGTTGGGAACCCTAATACCACATTGCCCTACTTTTGTTGCTTTAATCTAATCCCTAACTGTTGCATTAACAAATTTTTTTTGTGGAGAATTTCCTTACTTTTTGATATAGTATAATCATATCCTAATTCTCACAGGTCCCTTTATGAAAATATCCATTTGCCTAAGGAAGTACAGGGCCCTTTGTGCCCTGCACTTCCATCTCTCCATAGATGTATACATCCATGTTGGTGTTAAACTCCAATATTAGCCTATGGCAATTTTGATTTTTTTTTAATTTTTAGGATTTTTGACGTGGTCCCTAATTTTTGGGGGGCGGGGGGTGATATGTTAGTCTTACAGAAGTCATCAAGACCTTTGTTTTGAGATATAGATTGTCTCTTAACTGTAGATTGGCAGGGAATTATGAGTTGTCAAACTTGAAATGTGTAATTCCTTTTTTGTTTGAAGGATTCTTTTTTCATGAGAATGAAACACTGTCACAAAAAAAATCCTTCATGCAAAAAAAGAACAGAAAAAAACATGTCCCAATTTTTTTTCATATGGAGGATTCTTTTTTCATGAGAATGAAATAATCTCACAAAAATAGTCTTTCATATGAAAAAAGAATTGGGGGAAAAGCTAAGTCCAAATACTTTGTTTCATATGAATCATTCATTTTTCTTAAAGACAGCACAATGTTATGAAAAAAGAATCCTTCATATGAAAAAGAACTGAAAAAAAACTAAGTCAAATTCTTTTTTGTGTTAAAGCATTCTTTTTGTGAGATTGTGTCATTCACCACGAAAAAGGTGTGTCATCTGAAAAAAGAATCTAGCGAGTTTTTCCAAATCCTTGTTTGTATGAAGGAATCTGTTTTTATAAGATAGGGTCATACTACGAAAAAGAACCTTCATGCAATAAAATAATTGGAGAAAAACCAAGTCCAGATTCTTTTTTTTTATGAACCCAATCGTGTTTTTATATGGCAGTTCTTTTTTGTATGGTCATACGAAAAAAGAAAATTGAGTCATGAAAAAATATTTTTTAATGTGTGACAAACACATTTCTGGGTCATTTTTCCAAAACATAACTGCAGAATCCACCTAATAGAGTTCCAATTAGCAAGATACATGTATTGATTTCATTGTATGACACAATTTTATGGGTTTTGACATTTTTTCTTTTGAAAACAAAAAAGCAGAAACAAGATTACAGCCATACAAAAAATGAATTTTTCCTCATGAAGCAAGATTAGCCCCATATGAAACAAAATGTTTTTTTAATATGGCTGAAATTCTTTTTTTATTCCAAACAGCTATCCAAAAGACCAAACTGCATATCCTCATTCCCTACATTTTAATCCTTATAACTTTGGAATGGATTAATATTTTTTTTCACAAGGTTAGTGAAAGGCACCACTCTAGGCCAAACCCTATGTACCCTGAAAACTACAGAGCAAAAATCTGAACCATCTGGGTGCTAGGCAATGACCAACAAAACAGTCACTTTTTTTGCTATCATATCTCAGAATCTGCAAATGCAACAGGAACCAAACATGGCATGTCAAGAGATAGAAACATAGAAACATAGAAGTTGACAGCAGATAAGGACCACAAGGCCCATCCAGTCTGCCCATTTCTTTTTCTACCTTATAAATGTGCCATTGGCCTTTGCTCTGTCAGTGGTCTATCTATTCATACTCATCTGTATTGCTCCCTTATGCCTATCCCATGCCTGTGTGAAGCCCTGCACTGTATTCATAGCCACCACTTCCTGAGGTAGGCCATTCCATACATCCACCACCTTTCTGTGAAAAAGTATTTCACATTCCCCCTCAATGGGCCTCCTCTAATCTCATGCTGTGTCCTCTTGTCCTGCTATTTTCTTATATTTAAACATGTTAGACTCTTTCACCTTGTTAATGCCCTTAAGGTGTTTGAATGTCTCGATCATATCACCTCTCTCCTCCTTTGCTCAAGGGTATATATATTGAGCTCGGTTAATCTGTCCTCATATGTCTTCTGATGCAGTCCCTGCACCATTTGGTTGCCCTTCTCTGGACTGCTTCAATTTGGTTAATGTCCTTGTGAAGGTGTGGCCTGCAGTACTGCACGAGTACCCAGATGGGGCCTAACCAGTGTCTTGTAAAGAGGGATTATTACCTCTCTTACTGAATTCTAGATACCCCCACTTATACACCCCAACATCCTCCTAGCCTTACCTACTGCTTTAGAGGTTCTGCTTGATGATTTCAGATCATCAGTGATGATGATGCCCAAGTCTTTCTTCCTTTGTGACTGCCAGCAACTCCCTCCCAGCCTATAGGTGGCTTCAGGTTTCTCTTCCTATGTGCCTGATCTTGCACTTCTTTGCATTAAATCCCAGTTGCCACTTTTCTGACCATTTTGCTAGTTTATTCAGATCTCTTCTCATTCTGCCCACCCCTTCTGGATCATCTACTCTGTTGCAGATCTTGGTGTCATCTGCAAACAGACAAGCCTTACCCTCTAGTCCATCTGCAAGGTCACTAATGAAGATATTGAAGAGGACTGGCCCCAGGACTGATCCCTGAGGTATCCCACTTGTGACTTGCATCTCTTCTGACTGTATACCATTTACCACCACTCTGTTTTCTGCCTGCCAACCAGTTTGCCACCCAGTTGACTAACTTGACCCACCCGAGCTCTACCCAGCTTATTTATCAATCTTCTATGTGGAACAGTGTCAAAAGCTTGCTGAAGTCAAGGAAGGTGACATCAACTGCTCCCCTTGGTCCACCCTCTGGTTACCCAGTCAAAGAAATCTATGAGATTAGTTTGACAGGACCTTCCTTTGTAAACCCATGCTGTCTTGGATCCTGTGCCCTATGGATTCCAGGTGTTGCACTATCCTTTCCTTAAGGAGTGCCTCCATAATCTTGCCCACTACTGAGGTAAGACTGACTGGTCTGTAGTTCCTGCCTCCTCCTGCTACCACTTTGTGGAGCGGGATCACATGAGCCCTTCTCCAGTCTTCTGGGACCTCTCCTGTGCTCAGAGACTCACTAAACAGTTCTGCTAATGGCTCTGCTAGTTCCACCCTTAGCTCCTTAAGTACCCTGGGATGTATGCCATCAGGTCCCATTGCCTTATCCGCCCTGAGATCTTACCCTTGAGACTGCACATGCCATATTTCATGCAAATCTGTTGAACATTTGCAGAGTTATTAAAGCGCAACATTTGAGGTTTAACATAGAAATCCCTGATTAACCGTAAGTATAATGGTGCTACCATGCCACTGTAATAATAAGTGACAAGATTCTAGTGCTCTAAATGCTAATTGTCTGTGAACATCATCTGACTATGCAGTTATCAGGGCATGCCCATACAGTTCAGAACTAAATGATTATTTACATTGCACAAATCGATTTATGATCTATTTATAAGTGGAATAAGACTCTTCAAGGTGTCTAGGCATGCTGATATATGGACATCTTGGGTGGTTGAAGGCACTCAGCATACACCTCATGCCTTACAATGCACCTGAGGCATTGGTATATCAGAGCATGCCTGGACATCTGAGCAGTTGTTATTACATATAGCCAGATAGCTAGCTAGATAGAGATATGGCTGTGTGGACAGTACTTGAGAGAGCAAGTGTGACATTCATGTCCTCAAAAAAAGTTTGTTAAATTTTCATGACTCTGCCTTACATGTGGTAGTTATGTAATCTGAAATAGAAAGATAGTTCATCAATTCTAAGTTTCAAAAAATGGGATTGTAAGTTATGCAATGTGAACTATCATGTGGGTAACGCAGTATCCATGTTGTCAAATTTGCTGTTTTTAGTAACAAAGTAAATTTGCAATTTCAGTGCCTCTGTTTTCCATTTAGCTGTTCTTGTTTGCAACATTTAATCATTTGTTCATAAACCATACCTGTGGGTCATTATTGATCCTCCAGTGTAGGATACCACTATATCACAAAGAAGAGGACTTCACCATTTAGCTATAGCATGCACATATTGGTTTTCCCAGACTACCCTTGTTCCACAGCTAAGGAGGTCTACAAGCATAAGACAGACACAACAAATCACTTGAGTTGCACTTGATTTTTTTATTTTAGCAGCCTTTACTCGGACTCATACCATGAGTAACATAAACACCATCATAATAATCTGACATTATACATATATAAGTATAATACACTAGCCAACCCATTGGCACTGAGGGTTGAGGCACAAGATGCCATGCCTCGTGCCATGCCAGTGACCTTGGTTTGATGATGGACTCGTGCCATCAGGGGTTGGGAGGGAGAGGACTGAGCTTTCAGACTGCTGTCTTCTCTCTCTGAGAGGTGGCTTGGTTTTCTAGGCCTTTGACTGCCATCAGGTGGAAGCCTGGTGGTAGTACAGGCTATGAGCGGCACAGTAAGGGAGGGCTGCGGCCTGGTTGGTTATATGTGCCTCCACATGCACGTTCATGATGGTTGAAGAGGGAGGGACAGAAAATGGAAAAAGGAGGTCTGGGGCTCCATGAAGCTCTGTCTACCCATCCACAGACCCACAGTGCTACCTAGAGATGGTCCACACTGGATTATGTTTTCTGGGGGGTGGAAAACAGCTCTCTGTCCCCATCCCCACCGTGAGGGGAATCCATGGGGGTACCCAAACACTCAGGAGAGGCAGGCACTGATACATGAGGGCAGTAACTGGGTTGAGGAGCTGCTCCAGAAATCATTCTCCAAAAGGACCAGCACACATCAGCATAGAAAAATGTGACTCCATGGCTTAGTTACAAATAAATATAAACTTTTATTAATTAAAAAACAAACCACTGCACTCTGTGTGCTTGATGCATTTTGTATTCCTTGAACCTTTTATCAAAAGCTTTTGATAAAGGGTTCAAGGAATCCGAATTAGTAACTAAGCCATGGAGTCACATTTTTCTATGCTGATGTGTGTGGGTCCTTTTGGAGTATGATTACTTGGCAGACTAAATGGAGCACCATCATGCTTGTGTGCACTTTCTAGTGGAGCTGAGCTGCTCCAGAACTCTGAATGGAGAAAAGCAATATGGACAATAAAGTATGACACACTGCATATAAGTGAGCTATAATACCTGACAGGGTGGGCATTATTGGGAAATATCGGACCTTCCAGGGGCTATAAGGCCCTCCGCCTGTGGCATTGGGCCTCATCCCGTCCCTGGGCGGTCCGGTATTTCCCAATAATGCCCACCCTGGAGGGTATTATTGCGCTTATAAAATGGTTTTCTTAGTAAGTTTTAATGAAGAGAGGAAATTATTATAAAAAAATTAATAGTATTAGCAGAAACAAAAGTATTTAAAAAAAATAGTCCATGTTTCTTTAAGGCTGTTCCAGGTTTTGTTGCTCCTCCCCACAGCTATCACCCCCCCTGCTTCCCGACACACACACATCCACCTGAAGAACTAGTAAATATGCAGAAGCAGTCTGTGGGCATCGTTTTTAAGTCATGTCATGTTTGTTTAACATTTTTATTTTTTTTTAATTGGGCTGCAGTTGTACGTTGTGTCTGTTAAGCGCGGGACCTGTGGATGAGAACTATGCCTTGATGAACAGCCCTGAGGTAAATGATGCATTT
This sequence comes from Neoceratodus forsteri, assembly GCA_016271365.2. Lineage (NCBI taxonomy): Eukaryota > Metazoa > Chordata > Ceratodontiformes > Ceratodontidae > Neoceratodus > Neoceratodus forsteri. The sequence continues at coordinate 156,445,973 of CM028137.1, forward strand.
AATTTAGATTGGTAGATGGAATAAGTGTGGGAGCATTGTAGTTTGAGGCATTTCTGGCGTTTGTGGCAGTAGAATAATCACGATTTTGAAAATGGTGTTTCGTTTGTAACAAGTTTAATAATGGATTCTTTCACTTCAGTTTAAGCACAAGTGCTGCGATAGTGCGGTCGGGAGAGTGCAGCTATGAGAAAAAGATTTTGGCACTCTTCCCAACCGCAGAATAAGTGGAATGTTTTTTTTCAAAGAGGAGCCGAGCTTATACTGAAGGAGCGAGTGTGTGTGTGTATGTGTGTGTGTGTGTGTGTGTGTGTGTGTGGAAGGGGGTCCAGTTGCTCTAGCTAAGGAAGAGAAAAACATAGCGAGGGATTTTAAATGTTAGTTGAGTGGTTTCAGCCAATGACTAAGCAGGGTGAAACACCCTGCACAAGGGTATGGTAAGGTGGCACTTAGGCTGGTACTAATTTCTTGCTGGCCATTTATTGAAAAATAAATGCCCAGCTTGGAGGTGGTATTAGCCAATCAGCACTGAGAATCCATTCTTGCCATTTTATAAGTAAGTATACACTCCATATAACCATGGTATAGTTATGACTAAACAAGGGAATATATTCCTAAATCTTCTATGTATACTAAAAAGGATGTTAATCTGAAATGACCTGTAGGAACAGAGCCAAGAATAGACAGCAAAAGAAAGAGGAATTTGCTGGTTGAAACACTTTTCTATCAAGTTAATAAAATAAAGATTCAATTCACTGGACCCAGTCACATAATATTTAAGTAAGACAGCTAACAAACGCTAGTAAAAGTACTGATCTCTAATATGGTACAGCTCATAGACACCCTGGAACCCTAGGTAAGGTTACAGCAGATACAACTGCTATGGTATGCAGAAAAGGGGGTAGAAATGCACATGAGAACACAGTGCCAGTCCTGCCTCTCCCTAGATTCAACACCCCAGGACAATGAAAATATGGCAATCAGACAATGTGGCAACAAGGGGCAGAAATGCACGAGCCCCAAGAGGACATATGAACATGAGAACATGGTGCCATGTCTCCCTCTCCCCAGTTTCAACATCCTAGGACTGTACTATGGAGAATGTGGCAATTGGACAATGTAACAACAAGGAGCAGAAGCACAAAACCCCCAAGAGGGGTTACCCAGGTGGATATATGCACATGATAACATGGTGCCATGTCTTCCTCTCCCTGGTTTCAACACCTCAAAACTGTACTATGGAGAACATGGCAATTGGTCAATGTGATGGCAAGGGGCTATAGGTGCACAAGACCTATGTGGGGTATTGTACAGGATATGCATATGAGAACATGGTGTCATGCCTCCATCTTCCTCAGTTTATGCTTTGACATTGGGCAGATGTTGGGAAGGTGCTGTTTAACAAACTTGCTGTACCCTATTAGCACATCTGGATGTTCCTTTTTGAACTGGTCATAGGCTGCCTGTACTGTAAGGATGTTTCAAGTGCCTTCTTTGGCAGCATTTCTTCTTTCCTGACAACTTTTGTATATGGCAGTTCTCTGGACACATCACCCCATTGATAAAAACTGTTAATGATTTCAATTGTTGATAAAGGTAAAGCATTACTTCTTGTTATCCTTTTCATTATGTAGTCTTTATCCAAGATTGAATTTGCATAAAGGACATTCCAGCTAAATCAAAACTACCTGTGAAGCTGCAATTTTTGAAATTTCTTTGTGACTTGATGTAACAGTCTTTTTCATCATTCATCCTCTTTCCTTCATGACATTTTAAATGATTTTAAGTGTGGATTTAAGGCCATTTCTTCAAGAAAATCAACCTTGTATGCCAAGGACTGATATATCAGTCCAAAATCCCTATACGTTCTAATTCTGTTGACAGTCTAAGGGTTAAACTATTTCTTTTTCAAAGGTGTAAGAATGCTTTTCTCTGAAATTTTCTGAAATTGCTTTCTTTTTTTAAGGTGTTATAATGGATAGTGTTGAAAAGACAACCTTTGGAAACTTTTGGAGACTTTAAGGCAAGGCTTTTAGTGGTCGTGAGATGATGTTTCTCATGTCAGCTTAAGTGCTAAATGGGATATATGGTACAACGGTGTCCTGCATGGTGTCAATTAGAGGAGTAGACACAGATGGTGAATTGGTTTCAGTTTCAGGACTGGGTGCATCAGGGTCTATTTCCATTGTAGCATTTAGTAAGGTGGTCCCCTGTTTCTACAAAGCATACATTATTTGCTCTCATTCATTTGGTTATTTCTGAACTGTTGCCTTTTTCCTTTGGTCTTTTGTTTGTTTTCTCCACTGTGTCCTCATTTTATCCATTTCTGCCCTTGTCCACTTTCTACATTCAGTATTGTCATCTTCTTGCTTTTTCTTTTATTTGCCCTGTACTTCCTCATTTGAAGCTTGTTTTTTCTCTGTAGTGGGCTTTCTTTTCTTTAGACATTGTCATCTTATACAGTGCTATCTGTTCTGTTTTACAGTGGTGGAAAACTTTATATGTGTTTGGATCTACCTTGATCCTTCTTCAGATATTCTCTCACTAACTCCTTATGAGATCCTCCAGTTTTTCTATGCCATCAAGAGAAGTAATAGGTGTTGGACATGGGGATTTTCATCCCCCCCCCAACACCGCCACCATGGTAGTGATTAAGACTCCACATCTTTCATGTCTGAAGTGGTTATAGTCAAATTCTAAGGAATTCCATCTAAAAATCACAAAAGGAAATCCAGGCTGTTGATGGTACACAAGACACCAGAGAGGGTACCTCATTGGTAAGTGCCAAGTGCTCTTAACTTCCCACCTGAACAACTATCCAAAAACCAACAAGCATCTGTGAATGCTGAATGTGTGCTTGCTGATATTAGCATTGGATGTGCAGGAGTTAGACAGATGCAGAATAAGAGTGGCAGTGAAGTATTGAGCATGCGCCAATCTCACCTCCGCCCTGCAGAGATGGACAGGCATTGGGGTGTGCTGGCTAATGCCCATAATGCTCATGGCATTTCACCTCACCTTATCCTGTAGACACCAACAAGTGTTGAGTTGTGCATTGGGGTGTTCAGCTTCACAGTCACCCCATTTCATAAGGACATATGCTGAAATGGGTGCAGTACAGGAGAATGGGGTGAAGTCTGGGGCGAAAGAGTGCAAGGCATACCTCGATGCCTGTCACTGGCTTCAGGGTGGGGGTTGGATGGCATGAGCATTACAGCCGATGATCCAAAGTTACACCTCTGATGCCTGTCAGTCTGTACAGGGTGTGACGTTATGGCTAGAAACCCTAACGCCCCAGGCGTGTGTTAGTATTTGCACTACAAATTTTCAACGAGGCCTTTTTGTGACCCCCATGTCATGAAAGCATTTGGGACCTCTTCTCATGAACAGTGGCACTGTGATTTTGTTAATGTGTCCCGAACTTCGAGTTCCCACAGCAACCGTGCCATTCTGATCCAGATGTGCGAAAACACAGATCAGGCAGGATGTGAAGAATGACAGCTGTACCATTCATAGGGAGGTGTGAAGAGATGGCAATGTTGAAAATCTGTAGTGAAAATATTAAAAATGCTTGAAGTTCCGAGCGTACATGGAAACTGCATAACACATGCTTGTACCACAGTCATTTAGTGGAATTATTTCACCAAATTTTCAACATAGGCATTTTGTGACCTCTGCTCATAAACACTGTCACTATGATTTCTTAATCTGTCCGAAACATTAATTTCCCACCGTGACCGTGCCATTGTGCGCCAGATTTCCAAATGCATATTTCAGACAGGATATGAAAAAATGACAGCTGTACTATTCATAAGGAGGTGTGGCAAACTGCCAATGTTGCAAATCTGGAAGGAAAATATTACAAATTTGTGAAGTTACGAGGGTGCGTGGAATCTGCGCAACACACGCTTGTAACACAGTCATTTTATGGACTTTTGTCACCAAATTTTCAACATAGGCATCTTAGGACTTCTGCTCATGAACAGTGTCACTGTGATTTTCTTAATCTGTCCAGAACACTAATTTCCTACAAGTGATCGCGCTATTCTGCACCGGGAGAACGAAAACAGGTTTCGGCCAGGATGTGAAAAATGACAGCTATACTGTTCATAAGGAGGTGTGGAAAAATGCCAATGTTGAAAACCTGGAGTGAAAATATTACAAATTCGCAAAGTTATGAGCATGCATAGAAACTGCGCAACACACGCTCATAACGCAGTCATTTTTTGGAATTTTTTCAACAAATTTGCAACATAGGCTTTTTGAGAGCCCACCTCATAAAAAGTGACACCATCATTTTGTTAATCGGCCCAGAAAGATGATTCTGTGCAGTGACTGCGAAATCACCTTTTGGGATGGAATAACGAGATGACAGTGACTGAATTCATGAGGTTGAGTCCCAAGAACCCCATGTTAAAAATTTGGTGCCAAAATTCAAAAAAATGGCTGAGATATGCACCAAAGTTGAAAAAAAAAACATTTATGCAATTATACTGCTTACCAGCATTTCTTCAGTTCGCGGTCAGCTTTGAAGAGTACAGACATGTTCCCGGTTCACCGAAGATCGTTGCGCCGGGCTCCGGAGGTAAGTATGGGGTGAGGGAGGTGTGGGGAGGTTGAGCATGCAGTGGGTTGATGCGGGTTGGGGAAGGGGGCATGGGGCTCAATGAGGGACCATTTTCTTTTTTTACAGGATTTAAAATTAAATAAAGACATCACGGGACACTTTTGGCATGCTGGGGTGGGTTCCCAGAACGCTACCTGGCCAGGTGTTTGTTGGGGAGGTGGGTACTGGAGCCAAAGAGGATTGGGCACCCCCATTGGCCATACAGTGTGGTGGTGGGGGAGTGGGAGTGCATGAGCCGAGGGGGATTGGGCGCCCCCTCGGCACATAACAAATGGGGAGGGAGGCGCATCATGCCAATGGGGATTGGGCTACCCCATCGGCAAATAAACTGGGGATGGGGACATGCCAACAGGGGGATTGGGAACCCCCAAGTCATCTTTCATCGGGACTCTGAGGCAGGTGGCGAGAGTCGTCGCCCACCGCCATGTTAAAAGAAATTTTACACCAGGCAAGGGACCGCCCTGCAATGACGGGTCACTCCCTCATTGCAGCGGTGGATTCCTTTCAAGGTGGTGGCACGCTGGCTGAACTAGTGTCAGCAGCAGTGTGCCACCACATTGGGGAAAGCGGGCCAAGCCTCAAAAGGCACTGGGGGCATTGGCCCCCACAGTGCCCCACCTCCAAAACCAAGCTTCTCTCCTAAGCTGTGATGAAATGTTTCTTGTTCATGCACACAAGCAAACATAAAAAGGAAGTCATTAAAGCAAACATAGGAAGTGAATTAGTACTCCTTTAAGAAATGAGAGTAGATGAGTTAGAGAAAAAAGAGACAATGAGACAGAGAGAGAGAGAGCGCGCACATGCGTGCATCTCCACTCCACATGTTCTGGTATTTCCGCATTTAGAAATCATCACCAGTGTCTCTCTACTAGAAAGATAGAGAGAGAAAGAGACAGAGCACAAGTGAGTTAAAAAGCTGTTAAAAGCTGAGAAGTGAGCCATGAAACAAGAACACATTACTGCAGTGGCCTTGCAATGCACAGGCAGTATCACAGTTAAACAGGTAGAGCAGTAATCAAAAGCAACCACACTGCCCCACAAATGGCATACAGTAAAGGGCACACACTGATAGACATCATAAGCCCTGCCTGAGCCACATCCTTCTTTTGTCATCAGTTAAAGCCACGCTGTGCACAACCTGAACCACATGGTACACCAAATTACTGTGGAAGCTGACTGTTAAAAACTGTGAAATACACCTAAAAACAACACTTTTACATATCTTGGTATTAACATTATAGCTTTTGGGGCAAAGGAACATAATGCTAGACACTCCAAGGCTTGCTCGAGCCACGCCCTTTTTTCACCATCAATTTTGCCCTCTAAAGCCACACTCAGCACAACCTGAACCACATTGCACACCGAACTATTTCAGAGGCTTACTGCTAAAAGCTGTGACATGCACCCAGAAACAGCAGCTTGAAGTCTCATGGTATTAATATGATGGCTTTTGGTGGTATAACTGATGCAACTGATGCAAAAATGTAAAAAAGGGTGATCAGGCTTCAGAATCCTGTGTGTCACACCTCCACAGTGGTGTCCTTGTAATGTACGTACACCATCACAGTTAAACAGGTATAAAAGTAATCAAAAGCAGGCAAAGTGCCCCAGAAATAGCATACGGTAAAGGAACACAGTGCTGGACATTACATGCTCTGCTAGAACCACATCCTTTTTTTTGGATATAAGTTTTACCCTGCAAAGTTGTACAGGCCTAGTGTGCACCACATGGCACACAAAACACATAGAGAATCTTACTTGAAAAATATGACATGCTCATCAAAAGCAAGTGTTCCTCTTGTAAAATGTAAGCAATGGGCGGTGACACTATACCAAGATCGCCCAGGGGTGTAATGAATCTAATGCTGCAGGCGGGAGGCCTTATAGTCCCAGAAGGTCTGTTATGCACAATACCCCCACCCTGGAGGGTATTATTGTGCTTAGAAAATGGGTACTGTAAAAAAGGTAAGTTTGATAGAAAATTATTAATAAAAAAGTAAGTCTAATAAGTTTTGTAATAAAATAGTTCCTCTGCCTGCATAGGAATGATTTTTTTGGGGAGGTGGTAAGGAGTTTTGTCCTATGGGAGATGTTGCAGTAAAAAAAAAAAAATAAAAGAAAGAAAAGCTGGTTGGACAGTATAGGACCTGTCAGACTCTTGTGTTGATTGCCGTTAAAGAATCAGAGATAAAAAAAAGGCTAGAGGACTGGCAGAGGAGGTGGATGCGATGAGTGGGTATGCTGAGAGGAGCGGTACTGCACCCCACTCTGTAACATTTTAAATTGGCAGTTGTTGCCACAGCTTGCAAGCAAATGGATAGATGGAGGAAGTAGGCATCATGAGTAGGTGATAGGAACTGGAAGCACTGATGGCGCTATGGTAACTGAGAGGAGCGGTACTTGCAATTTCCGTAGTTTAGATGCATTTGCGGAATGAAATATGGAGAAAGTGGCGCTCCTCTCGTGAACCATACCAGTAATGAGCTACTGGTCTCTTACAGCCTATCGGCATGTCAGCAAGTGAGCGACAAGTGTAACAGACAGACGGTCCGGGAAACTAATGAAAATACCACCGCTCTTACTTACCGTGCTGTCTTGTTTAGCTCAGCTGGCAACTCTGCAGGTGAGTGAAGTTTTTTTTACAGGACTAGAAAATGTTGTGATATGGAGAAGAAAAACTGCTGTTAGTGAGTGTGAGCCTGGGCAGGAGGCAGTTGTTCAGGCTGCATTTTTTAAAGTTCCCTGGTCCTCGCTGCCTGCCATGATTACTGGAGTTATTTCTGTTTTCTTTTTGTTTTGTTTGATGACTTCCCATTCCTTGTTGCCTTCATAACGGGCACACGGGGGTACAATAAAGCAGGAGGCTTTGAGCATGAGCGAGCAGTCAGGAGCATACCTGATGTACAATTCTGGTAAATAACTAAAAAAAAGAAAGAAAATGCTTTGCCAGTACAGTGTATGTGACAGTTTTTTAGTACGTCCCTGTTTCTGTGTGTGTGTGTGTGTGTGGGGGGGGGGGTTACTCGGTTTCTCTCACTAACTGGTACAAAAAAATGGTGGCAGTTTCAAATTGTGTGCCCAGTGGCTCAACCAATGATGAAGTCAGATGGGTACATGGATATTTGGCTTGGCATGAGGCAGGTTTACACTGGGACTTTTTATTTGGTGGGCATCTATTGAAAGTTAATGTACCCCTGAGGAATGAGTTTCAGCCAATCAGATGCCTCCAAATAAACAGCACATTTTCTAAATACTCATACTGTAGCACTGTTCATTTAGCAACACTATAAATATGTAGGGAACAAAAAAAGGACAGACGCTGTTCCAAAATATCCTGCCATATAAGGACACCACATGGTGTCTTAGTAATGCACAACCATTGCTAATCAAATTTACCCTAAATGAGGGTGCACACACATATCTACTGCCACACAGAAAGGCATAAAAGTGTAATTCAATAAAAAGGTGTAGCATATGGCATCTTTATTTTATTTTAGGCTATCTGACTTATCCCCTCACCCCCACTCTAACACACCATCATAATGCATCCCTAGAAATATTACTTTTTGACTTCAAATATTTACATGGAGTGAGATTCAAATCTTTCAGTTCAAACAAGTTTATTTGTAGAGCATACAATATATGATCTTGTGCATAATGTTGAACCACCTTCTGGACACTACAGCTTTTTCACACTCCACTACACTGCAGAAGAGATAAACATTTATTTATTTATTGAAATGTTTCACCAGGAAGGGCACACTTTACAACAAGATGCTTGTCTCACAGTGCGACCTGGGGGGAGGTGGGATACAGATGAGAGTACATGATACATTACATAGAGTTACACATTGGAGTCCATGATACATAACACTGAGTGTACATGATACATTACATTGAATTACACATTTGGGTCTTGGAGTAAGGGTGAGTTAGCATACATTGCTTACATACAGCACTACAGAGTGTCAGATACACACAGGGAAAGAGTGGCATATCGTGCATAGTTTACAGACATAAATACATACATGTGTGCTTACAAAGATTACACTGAAATGAATTCTGAGTTTCACAGTGCTGTCAGCTAGTATTTGTTGCCTAGGGAGTGAATTGATAATAGGGTGGGTGGGTCTGGAACGGGATTACGACACGCAGCTATAGATGACAGTCATAGACTATGGGAGATTGATTGACTGGGAGCTGAGCAGAAGTGCAGTAATGGGCACGTGCAAAGGTTGGTAGAAATTTCATGCCAGCATGAGAGGTAGATTGCTAAAGCCGCTTGTCAGGCTGCATAAGAAGATGGGGGAGACGATAAGTGGGGCAGTAGCAGGAGCGGGGGAGGGGGTCACAGGCAAGAACAGTTTGTAGCGTAGTAGTTAATGAGGGCAGAGGATAGAGACTGCCTAGAGGAGGAGTGGCGGATTTGGGCCGGCAGGTCGTTCCACATCTTAGGAAGATAGTAGGAGAAGGCCGATTGGCCTGCAGAGGTCCACCGGTGAGGGATTACCAATAGCCGGGAGTCAGGAGACCTAAGGGCATGAGAGGGGGTTGGTGGGGAGGAAAGGGAGGAGGCGAGGTAGGGAGGAAGGGAACCAAGCCAGAAGTTGGATCAAATTTAATACTGTGTAGTAGCCGCCGGTTGCTCAGGGATGGGAGGGCCAGTGAGTGGTAAAGCTCACAGTGGTGGGTACGAGGGGGGGCATCTAGAGCAAAATGGCAGAAAGCATTGAAAAGGGGGTCCAGTCTGGCTAGGGTGAACTTTGGGACTGAGCTGTAGACTATGTCGCAGTAGTCAAAGGAAGGTAGTATCATTTTCTGAACAATTTCACGTCTCACCTGTAGCGGGAGACAACTGCGATTTCTATAGAGAGTGCCAAGCTTAGTGCGTATTTTTTTCTGGATAGCATCCACATGGGTTGAGAATGACAGGTGATGGTCAAGCCAGACTCCTAGGTACCTAAAGGAGGGCACGTCCTCTAGGATTGTTCCATCGAGGGTGTGGAAAATCGGTTGTGAGGTGAGTCTAGATAGTCCCTGCCTAGAGCCGAACGTCATGGAGACTGCCTTCTTGGCATTGAGGGAGAGTTGGTGGAAGTTAAACCAGAGATGTATCTTGTTGAAATCAGCCTGGAGAGTGGAAGTGACTTCTTCTTGGGTCTGGCCAGAGGCAAAGAGGACAGTGTCATTTGCGTACGTATGTATAGAGGTAGTAGAGCAGGTTTTTGGCAGGCCATTTAGCAGGATGGGGGCCGAGAACTGAGCCCTGAGGAACACCAGTGACGATAGGGAGTGGGGGTGAGGTGGAATCAGCTATTTTTACAGGCCGGGTTCTATCTTGCAGGTAGGCTCCGAACCAGTTAGTGGCTGACGTGGATAACCCAGCAGTGGATAGGCAAGCTAGTAACAGAGGGTGGGATACTGTGTTGAAAGCTTTAGCTAAGTCGACGAAGATTGCTGATGTAATCTGGCCTTTGTCCATCCCTGAAAGGATGGAATCTGTGAGTCTTAGTAGGGAGGTGGCGGTAGAGTGTTTTTTTTTCTAAATCCAGATTGAAAAGGCATGAGGAAGTTAGATTCAGAGAGGAAGTGAGAGAGTTGTGAGAGTATGAGGTGCTGCTGCAGCTTCGCGAGGGCAGGAAGCAGGGAGATGGGTTGGAAATTTGCTGTGGTGGTGTGGTCACCGCCTTTTGGTAGTGGAATAACTGTGGCATGCTTCCACTCCTTGGGAATTGATTCAGGGGCAAACAATAGGTTTAGGAGGGCAGCGAGGGGAGATGCAATGGTCTGGGCAGATAGGAAGAGGAGTTTGGTGTCTAACCCATCAGGTGATTTACCCTTTTCAGGGTTCAGGGTGAGTAGGGCATCTAAGGTTTCTGCGGGAGCAATGTGTTTGAATGTGAAGAAGTTCTGGCCGGGTGGTTTAAGGGTTACAGTTTGTCGAGAGGGTGAGATTATTTTTGGAAAAGAGGCAAAGAGGGTTGTAGCACAAGTGGTGAAGTAGCTGTTGAATTCGGAGGCGACCGAGAGGTGATCTGTGAAGACAGTCCCTTGTGTGAGTAGATGAGGGGTGGGATTTGTAGACGGAGGGGAGAAAAGGGAGTTGATAACTTTCCAGAATTTAGGTGGCCTACCGAAGTTGGCATTTAGGTTGTTGTTAAAATATTCGGCCTTGGCTAAACGGGTGTCCTTGGTGCACTTGTTGTGGAGCGTGCAGTAGGAGATGTTGTCACATGGGAGGAGCGTAGATTTGTACATTCGCCACGCCTTGTCCCAGACATTTTGGCAAGCAATTAGCTCAGGGGAGATGAGACCCTCAGACCCTAACGTGATGCAGGGGGGCATGTTTGTCCCAGACGCTGAGGAAGGTATTTCGGAAATGTGTAAGGGCATCATCCATGTTATTACTATTAAGGAGAAAGTCCCAGTTAGAGCGAGCTAGGTCTTCCAGGAGGGGGGCGAGGTTTAGTGATTTGTATGACCTTTGCAGTAGAATTTTTTGGGGGGATTTAGTTTGATGGATTTTGCGGACTTGGTAGGTGATGTGATGGTCGCTTATAGAGTCTGGAAGTAGGCCGGAGCTGATGACCTGGTGGGGGTGAGAGGTGAGAGCCCCGTCAAGTAGGGAGCGATTGCCAGTCTTGGGGTTTGAGTGAGTTGGTTCGGAGATGGTTTGGGTTAGATTGAGGGCTGTAATCTCGGAGCAAGCTTTGTTGAAAGTGGGGGATGGCCAGTTGTGATTTAGGTGCCCCATGATATAGAGTTCACCTGAAGGGGCTAGGAAGGCTAGGTGGGTTAAGTGGTCAGTGACTGTTGCGGCTGGGGTGCCAGGGCAGCAGTAGATACCAGCCACATACAGTAGATAGGGAGAGAGAAGTGCAGGGACAGTTTCAGCATGAGCAGTTCACAGGCTTTGGGCTCTCATTTAGCGAGTGTGATAAAAAAGTGCAGGTCTGCGTTAGTATAGATAGCCACTCCGCCTCCACGGGTGGGTCAGTCTTGCCGAGTGATATTAAAACCCGGGATGGCAATGGCTGGGTCTAGAAGGTTTGTGTTTAGCCAGGTCTCTGACAGGATGATTATACTGGGGGCGTGTTGCACGGCTAGGATCTGGAGAAGATCGAGCTTGGGGGCTAGGCTATGAATGTTGAGGTGGAGTAATCGTAGCCCCCCGGGGGAGGGAGCTGGTCTGGTTAATAGTGGCGGCCTTGACAGGGGGTTGAGACATTGAAATTGAGGGTGCTGGGCTGGGGTTTGGGTGTATGTCCCCCACAGCAAGGAGCAGTAAGACAATGGCTAAGTGGTGAAAAAACATGTAAACACATTTTGATTTGGGTGAGCGCCTCCTAGGAGGTGAATTGGGGCAGCCAGCATTGGAAGCACGGGAGGTAATTTGGTGGATAGTCGGCAAAAAGCAGGCATAGGTGTAGAGTGGGGGGGGGCTCATCGGATAGAAGGGCCAGGTAGTGGCTGGAAGGGATGAAGTGGCAGTGTGGGGGATGTGGGTAGGATGAGTTAGTTCAGCAGTTAGAGGGGGAGGAGTAGGGTAGCAAGTTAGTGGAGGAATTATTGGAGGTATGTGGAATAAAAAGGAGGAGACAAGGAGTAGGTTCCTTGCTGTCAGTGCCATGGCTGATAGAGCACAGGAGGCATGAAATAATGCCAGTGGTTCATCGGAGAAAAAAGGGGCAGCTGTATAGCAGCTGACGGGAGGGTAATAGTCAGGGAGAAGAACCTAGGTACCAATAGTAGTACAGTAAGTATTTGGGGCGGAGCAAGTAGTGTATTTAATAGGTGGCCTGGGAGGGAGTGGTGGAGAGGGACAAAAAACAGGCTGACTCTATGCTTATTTATGTCTCAGTTAACGATCGCCAAAGCAATCCGGTTGTAGGGCTCCAAAAAGCCATACAGCACTTGGTTTTCTCAGTCTAAGGAGGTGCACCAGTTGGGAGCTTAGGGCTACCCACTGGTCCAATCAGGAGTCACCAAGTTGGCAGGCAAACCAATGAGGGAGCCGCTGAAAGCTGGGCATCTCCAGGAGTTCAGGCGGCAGTACCTGGGAGGTTGGGCTGGGTAACAGAACCAGTAGGGTGGCTTGAAGTGGTCCGAGGGCTCAGTGGCAGCAGCTGAAGATGCCGCCGGTGTCCTGAGGTGCTGCTCGGGGTGCGGTAGTGATCTGGGAGGTCGGGCTGGGTAACAGAACCAGGAGGGCGGCTTGAAGTGGTCTGAGGGCTCAGCGGCAGCAGCTGAAGATGCTGCCAGTGTCCTGAGGCACCGCTCGGGGTGCTGTAGCGATCTGGGAGGTTGGGCTGGGTAACAGAACCAGGAAGGTGGCTTGAAGTGGTCTGAGGGCTCAGCGGCAGCAGCTGAAGATACCGCTGGTGTCCTGAGGTGCTGCTCGGGGCGCGGTAGAGATCTGGGAGATTGGGCTGGGTAACAGAACCAGGATGATGGCTTGAAGTGGTCCGAGGGCTCGGTGGCAGTGGCTGAAGATGCCGCCTGTGTCCTGAGGCACTGCTCGGGGCGCGATAGTGATCTGGGAGGTTGGGCTGGGTAACAGAACCAGGAGGGTGGCTTGAAGTGGCCCGAGGGCTCAGTGGCAGTGGCTGAAGATTCCGCCAGTGTCCTAAGGTGCTGCTCAGGGTGCAGTAGCGATCTGGGAGTTTGGGCTGGGTAACAGAACCAGGAGGGTGTCTTGAAGTGGTCCGAGGGCTCGGCGGCAGTGGCTGAAGATGCTGCCAGTGTCCTGAGGTGCCGCTCAGGGCAATCAAGTGGATTTATGGTGCCAGGGAGCACCTAAGGCAAACATAATCACTCACTTTCAGGTCATGGATGGGGGGACCAATTTATAAACTACCCGTCACATAGATAACATGTGGACACTATGGAGACAACCTCACTTTAAAAGCTAATATCTCTAAATTGGGAGCAAAACCCAATTGAAACTCTGTAGCAGTTTGCAGTGGGCAAGCTACTGCCATGTAAAATGGGGGCATAATAAGTCTGGAAAGAGCAGTAAAAATGGACAGAATTTTGTATTTACTGGACATCACAATAAATGCACATGACCAGAATCCTGCAATGTAAATATTGGGGGAAAGAATATTTGTGCAAAATAAACTGACATGCAGATATATACAGTAGCTGGACTATTTGGGTGTAGATAAAGTGCAATCAATTTAGGGTAGTGCTTCATTTACAGCCACAATTAAGGCTATATAATAACATAGGCAAGCACTGTCACAAAATGGAGACAGTCTTTAGAGGTCTATTCCACAACTGGAATTGACCACTAGAAAACAAAAAGACATACACATTTTATTTTATTAACATTAAGTCTTTACTAGATAAACTACAAAACTAAACACACATTAAATAATTTCATTTTTTTAACACGCACACACACACACACACACTCACACACACACACACACAATGTTAATACCCTCCTGATCAAAACTATGTATTCTGATAAAAGACACACATATGAGCCCAATTTAAGAAGTGAGTTAAAGTGACGCAAGGGACTTGTGTATAAGAGGTTGACACAGGGGGTGACTTGCATCAAACATTGTGGCAACTGTGATTTTGGAACGAAGCCTGCCACAGACACTGATGCAAGTCCCTCATGCCAGATGCCCACAAGTTAGACCAGCTCCTCCCTGGTCTAACTTTGCACCATCTAGAGACTCATTTCATGGGGCTTGCATCTAAGCTTTGGTGCAAGCTGCTGAAAAGTGTGAAAAATGTTGCAAATGCACCGAACCTTCTAAAATCGGGCTGTGTTGCGTCAAAGGGGTATGGTGCAGCTGCGCCAAACACTGCGGTTAACACAGGGCTTGATGTAAGCATTGGATCACCTTTCTAAAATCAGGCCCATAATGTTAATACCCTCCTGATCAAAGCTATGGATTCTGATAAGTCTTTTTGAACTTGATTCTGAGTGCTAAATCAGTTTGTATTTTTAGCATACCTAGGAAGTAATGCTCACTTGCCTCTGCCCAACCCAGTAAAAATGTACACAATTTAGCACTGTTTCGAGGACAAAACCCCAAATAAAAATGGTTTATTTTCCTTCATACCTTATGGCACAGTATCTGTGGCTATTCCGTCTGCTTGTAATCTGTGTTTTGGGTACATTTCAGAACTTCTTAATTTATGGTTCTTACTGCATATTTATAACACAGTGCTTCTATGAGAACAGGCTGAGGTGCCAGCTAAGACTGTGCAGTCCAGGGGTCCTACGCAAAAGCTGGAGTTACACTGCACACAGTATTGACAAAGCTTTGTCTTATCAAAATATTTAAACAGATACAAATCCCTGCAAGAAACACTGCCATATAATCAATGGGAACTGTACATTACGAGTGTCTAGATTCCTGGTACAGATATTTAAACAAGATGTTGTGATGCAAGCACAACTAATTTGCACTAAGCTTTGTTTAAGTAAACTAATGAGCCTAATTTTAGCAGGCTTTTACAGCAGATAATGGCCACAGGAGAAGTTACATATTTAATGACCTCTAATGGTATTATCTAAATACAAAGCCTCATTAAAAATTGGAGTATTGCTCTAATTATTTAGCTGACCTAACATAAAAGCAACAAAAATCACAACTAGAAAAATGCTGAAAAATGCAAAAAAATGTAAGGTAGGCAGACGAAAAGGCTTTCGTAGAACTAGTTCTAAATCAGTGGGCTATGCAGTTTTAGAAATGTGTGTCACCCACATCCAGCCTTATGGTGGTGGCGGTGGTGGCGGTGGTGGTCGTGGTGGAGGGGTTGCTGCACAGCCTTTCATTTGTTAGCCGTCAAACTAACATACCAACAACTGATCAGGTGCCACAGTTGCAGGACCTATTTGAATATATTATTGAAGGAGAACGATCAATCTGATACTATGGCAATCTGACTACATATATAGCATGTTATGTAATGGTCATATCCAATGTATGTTAAAAAAAATTCAATAAACTCTGACAAAAATAAAAATAAAAAGAAATGTATGAAGGATAAAACTGTGAGCACGTCTCCCTTATACTTATGATCCCTAATGAATGTTCTGTAATTGTGAGAATAATTTATTCATACCTTATGGGGTTTTCAGCTGCAGCCTTCAAGACAATATGACTCACATGGAGTTGCCATGTTTTTGGTTTTCAATTGTATTTTTCCCAGGGTACCAATATGAGATTTTGATTGATTCCCAGTTGTATCCAAGTTCTAGCCAGTTTTACAGATAGTTTCACTGTGGCACATGAAGGTCTAGTAATTTGCTCAAGGTCACACAATGGCTACGATAACTTTTTTTCCTAGGGACATTATGCCAAGAACATTTCTGGGGGGCACACAATTAAAATGTAATCAATGGAGGGCACTAAGCTATACTTTTACAGCCCTTCCTCCATCTAAAAAAGCAATTTTTGTATGGGATTTTTTTTGGGGGGGGGGGGCACATCCTACACAGGCTCTAGGGTCATGACTGCCCTGATTTATTTATTTAGTTACTGATGACCACATAGTAGCTTGAGTATTCATATGCCCATTTTTGGGAATGAACATGGGCCATATCATGCCGATATATACAGTGGCCCGGATATTCAAAGGGGTTGCGCCTGGCGCAACAGAGTTGCACCAGTGCAACCCCCCCATTGCGCCCAGCATGATATTGGAATAGCTGCCTCAGCGCAGCCAAGAAATCCCACTGCTCAAGCACAAGCCATCACACGCGGTGCAGATGCAGGGGGTGTGCCCATGCATATGTGGCACATCCTGATATTCAGCCCGGGATGTGCGGTACATATGATGGCGCAACACTGCATTGCGATGCATTGGGGGGCTCAAAGTTGAGTCCTGGAAAAGTAGGAACAAATCCTGGCCACCCACAGGTGGGCTGCTGTATTGCATGGTGCAACACAGCAGCTGCCCGCCCTGGGTGGCCACCCACTCAAGCAGAACACCGTCCCCAAGCACACACAACCCTGGTGGTCTAGTGGAACCCCTCCTCCTGTAGCTGCGATCATGCAGTATATGTTAAGAAATACATCCCTGGTGGTCTAGTGGTCCCCCTCCCACCTGAGTCCCCAATTCCCTGATATATGTAAATATGACTGTCCCTGGTGGTCCAGTAGAACCTCGCCACATGTCACCGCAATCACGGTAAACCTCTGTAATTACTTGCCCTGGTGATCCAGTGGCACCCCACCCTCCACCCACAGAACCCCTTGCCCACCCTCCCCCATCATCGGTGGGCAGCTGCATCCCGCACACCACCCGGCCACCTGCTGAATGACAGGTCAGTCGGCTGTAAGCCCATTAGTCTCTGTGGGACCAATGGACTTCAGAGCATACTATGTAGACAATCCCAAATATGTGGCTTCATTCATAAGGACTATCTATCTAATATGCCCAAAACCATTAGTCACACGAAAAAACGACACAGCTTAATTCTTGTCATTAAATGACAACTGGAGTGTCTAAAGCAAGGATACAGCAAGCACCATGGCGGGGTGGGGGCGACGAAAGTCTGGAAATGAAAAGGGTGAGGTGCCACTGAATCCTCAAAACTGTGGGGTTTACCATGATTATGGCAGCAAGCTAGAGGGTTCCACTGGACCACGAAAACATGGTCATATTTACATATCTCGGGGAATCGGGTGGGAGGGAGGACCACTAGACCGCCAGGGATGGTCATGTATTATATATATCAGGGAATCAGGGACACAGGGGGCCACTAGACCACCGGGGATTTATTCCTAAACATATACCGTGCGATCGCAGCTATGGGGGCAGGGGATGCCCCGGGATCCCCACTGCTCATGTCATGCTGTGCAGGGCACCATGCCCAAGTTGCCGGGTTGCCCTGCACAAGGCATGCAAACGGGGCCATAATGACATGCAAAGGGCCCCATTTGTGCCTTGTATATATTATGGCCTCATTTGCATACCCCCTGCTGAATATCATGGGTGAAGCACCTAGTACAACTGCACTTGTGCTGGCGCATCCCTGTGCTCCCTATCTGTTGCTTGCACTGGTGCAGTGCCACTGCGCCATGTGCAATATGTGTACTGACCATGCCATATTCAATGGTGCTGTGCCATGGCGCATCCCCACTGAATATCACCTGGACCTGGACCTGGCCACAGTGCATCACAGTTGTGCTGCGCCCAGGCTTGCGCCACTGCCTGGTGCAGTCTGAATATCCAGGCCAGTATGTACAATGCATAATTAGCATATTGTACAGATAGCAAATGCAACAAAAAAGATAAAAAGTCTCAGACATGACATGTAGACTTTAACCCAGGATCTCTTTGTTCGCAGGATGTGTTCTAACCACTGGATGACTTTGCCTTCTTCTCCCTCCTAGAGTGACCTGTTTGGATGTTCTGTGAGCCCAGAGACCACTTAAAGGAGAACTGCAGTGAAACTGTAAATCATGTTCCCTGTAGAAGCTGAGTTTTAAATACTGGTTCTAGTTATGTCCCTGTTTACGCTCTACAACATTTTTTTTTTTTTACACCAGGAGAGACACACTAAGCTGGAAGCTTGTTTGCAGGTGTGACCTGGGAGTACAAGGAAATTAAGTGACTTGCCCAGGGTCACATAGTATGCAAGTGGGGGCTGTGGGATTCAAACCCAGGTCTCCAAGTTTGTAGCTTAGAGCCTTAAACCATTGTGCTATACTGCCTCCTGCCTTTTATGTTACCTTAGTGGGTATTTTTAATTTACACACAGGCAGTAAGTGCCATTTTAGAACTGTATTATTTGGTTTATGTCCCTTGCTCAGTTCTTCCATTGCTGGCACAATGTGGAGAAAGCTGGGGTTTGTCGGGACAGAAACTGCATCACAGAATTCTTTTTTTTTTCATTCAAAGTTTATTAAAATTTTCAACATACAGAAGACAACACAGCACAAATGACACAGAATAAATACAGTTATAACCTGGATATGCCATGTGTCTTCTCCCTCTCCCTTTCCCCATCCCCCAGGCATAAAGCAAAACCTAAATAGAGAAAATATAAGGTATATCCTCCCCTCCCCCAACCTCCCTCCCACTTTTCCAGGTTTGCATGGGTAAAATGTAGCCTTAATCGTATATCAACCCCAGTATGCTCATTAATTTAGGTAGTTTGAAGAGAATAAAGGGTTTGTAAAGGGGCCCAGGTTCGATTAAATCTGTTCATTTTGTTCCGAAGACTGGCAATCATTTTCTCATCTCTGAGATTAGCTAGGAGTTCCCTCAACCATTCCGCATATGATATCTCCTCACTATCTTTCCAATGGCTAAGTATTAACTTTTTAACTGACATGGATATTAAAGCCATGTGATACTTGTGAGTAATTACTGGAATTTCATAGAAGTCTCCTAAGAGGCAAATTTTAGCTGAAAACAGGTCATGAAGACCCAACGGGGGGCCACTCTTTGTTTAATATGTGACCAAAAGGAGGTTATCTTGGGGCAAAGCCAGAAAATGTGCAATAAGTTACCCTCACCTTGGGCGCATCTTGTGTAACTAGAAGAAGAAGAGGCAATCCCCAATTTAACCATTTTTTGAGGTGTGCATCACATAATTCTAAAATGGTATTTAGCACCGCAGTATAAATCAGCAACAATCACTGACAGTACTAATAGACTGATATCGATCAAACAGTAACAGAACTGGAACCAGCATGTAAAACAACAGCTTCTACTGTGAAAAAGGACTTTTTGGTTCAGTGAAGTTTTCCTTTAAGCATGTAGCTCTGATATCTTGTGCACAGCATGGTGTGCATACAGTATATGTGTATCTGGAATGGCAGCTCTCAGGGGAGTCATTAGGATATGCAATATAAAAAAAGGTGAAAAAAACAGTTGTTCATCTCTGACCACAAAAAAGGGATTTATTTTATTACATGACAAAGTTGGGTTTGTGTGGAAGTAGTTGAACAAGACAGCAGTGCTCTCAGATATAATAATGAGAGAATCCCTTTAATCCTTCACATGTGACTTAGTTATTACTGTAGTTATACCTGACAGAAACTCCTGTTGCTACCGAAAGAAAATGAAATGGATTTAGAATGATTTTCCTTGCAGTACAAAATAAATATTAAAGAACCTTTATTTTTTAAACTTAACAAAAAAATGTTGTACCTGTGTTAGTCCAGTAGAAGATGCATGTGCAAAAAAAACAAAACAAAACAAAAAAAAACAAAGAAAAACATGCCGCTGGTGATACCTATTATTGGACTAAGAAAATTGTTTCTGAGCCTAGCTTTTCGACAGTTATAAGTTCTCCATCCAGCCTGTAGGGATGGAGCTGAATTTTAAACTTAAGAAGAGTTACAGTTTGGATGACTAACTTAAACCAAATTAAGTAATTCAGAATTGTCAGTTTTCTTGGCACATAATATCCTTTTCCGAAAACTTAGTGGAAACAGTGCAATAGATTTTGTCTATAGTTTTGTTGATATTTCTTTTAGCAATTTCAATATTTTAAAATAATTATTTTGTCTTTTGAAATTTCCTTGCCAGCATGAGTGAAGTCTGGCGAGGCCTAATGGATGCTGTCAGTTCATGAGACAATGCTTATAATGAATGTGGGGAAGTGTGATAATTACCGCTGGTCTGAGAACTAGCTCTGCATTTAACATGTATAAAAAGAATTATTGTTCTGTGGTATGAACAGGAAATAAATGTTTCCCTCCCTGCAGTAAATATTTATTTAATGTGTCAGCTGATTTTGACAAGCTAGACACCAGGAAACATACATGGTGTCCTGTAATCAGATTAGGAGCCCCTCAACCTACTGTTGACTGTTCACTTCCTTGCTGGTACAGTGTATATTCTGGCATATAGACTTGGCAGCCAGAAGAAAGACGGTTCACATTAACCAGACAGTGGCAATATTTGGGCAACTACTACAGTGCTCTAGCAATTATGATAGTATTACCATGATGTGACATAGAGTTGTAACATGTTCAGATTACACTATGTTTGTAATACTAAATGCACACAGATGTGTTCTGTGATATTGTAATGCATGGGAGTATTTTTCAAAGTAGAACGCAAAAGCTTCTTGATAAATAATTGAGTTCTCTCAATGAACATTTTAGCAGCCCTAGTAAATATTTGGTAGCTTCAGGCTATATTATTACTGTGGAATTTCACGTGTGTGTGTGTGTGGTATAGCAACTGTTTGTTTCTAATATGCTGGGCAGCAAGTTTGAACAGTATGCACTGCACAAGCTGTTTTTTAGCCATGCAAACAGGGATGTTTGTGCTCAGATGTTAGTTTGCAAGCCAGTCCCTATATTGGAAGCTGGTGTTTTGTGGCAGGAAGCAGTTTTGTGGCCGGAAGCAATTTGTGCAGCAGGGCAAAGGCAAGGTTGAAGGACATGCAAATGAAATGGAAGTCGTGTGTACAGTACATGGCACTATGGTTGACTGGAAGCCTGGGGAATGCATTAACTACGTTTGTGCACAATGCTAGGTAATCCTTGTCAAAAGCATGTTTTAACAGCATGCAAATAGGCTTGGCCATATAACACATTGTACCAGCACCCTGCAAAGCCAATTACGATGCAATTGTGAACCACGGGGATGGACAAATACTTGTAAATGAACTCTCTGCAGTATTGTTGATAGAGGGTGGAGTGATTTGATTTGAAACCTGTGTGGTCAGTGGACCTCAGTATGTTGACATACTGATGTCGTGGACCTTGAATGAACACATTACTAATGTCACGTTGGCCTTACTGAATGCACCAAAACATTTTTTCACTCTGCTCAGATGTGTCATGTCAGTACTGAGTCAATATAGCATGAACAAAACTGCGCATGGAATAGCACGCTGTAGGAAGTGCAAATGGTACTGCAGCGACAGGGATTGTTTCTGCATACAGAAAGAACTGCTACCCCTGTTGCTGTAGGCTACCATTAGGGAAAGTGAAGGATGCTGCTGGGGTGGTGCCTGGTTGAGCTGCTGCCAGGGTGGAGTGGCTAGAGCACCTGTTTCTGGCGGCATCAGGGACTGGGGACTGTGGTTTAGTTCTCCCCAGGTCTCACTGTAATGCAGCTTTTATTTAAAAAACAAATAAAAATTCCCCCGGCTTGAGTTTTCTTTGTTCCCCAAAGTCCATGACCCCCCAAAGTTGATTATAAAAAGTTTGGGGCTTGTGGGAGCAAAGTCCTCTATAAAAAGAAAGACAGTAGCTATGTTTTCAACGGCGTGTGCTCTTGTTGTTTTGGTTGGGATTTTGACCCGATGCTGTTAGAGTGCACACTGTCATGTTTGTGCCGTTTTTTATTTGCATGGTTTTGTCCACAACATTATGACCCCATGCCTGTTATGTCTCACCTTCCTCACATGTGGACCTGGACTGCTATCTTATGCAGCCCACAGCCTCCATCCATTGGGTTGACCAATATGTTTTGACAATGACATGTAGAAGGCATGTAATGATATGGTAAGGAGGTGTTAGTGCCTTGCATGTTGAATAGGTCGATTAACACTTTAAGTACCAATATTGTAGTTCTACACTGCGACTCTAACAGCTTTGGACTTCACAAACTGCCCAGCATGCTTATAGTAAAGGGGCTTTGCAATTGTGATCATATATGTGGTTTGCTCTTCCACATGGGATAGTGCTATGCACTGCTCCCACAAGGTGTATACTGAATACCTGATAGTACTTTTGGAGTGCTTCTTGTAGTATGCCATCTGTGGTCCATGCACACATTTGCGTGCACAAACAGAACTTAGTGCCTGAGTTTTGAATATGCTGCCCCATGTGTTTTAATTTCCACAACCTTTCTTACAAAGACAAGGAATTACAAGAGACCCTGATGCCATTGGGATAATTTTACAGAAATGGAATATTTAGACATAATCCAGATTAGATTTCATACTTTTTCTGTAATTTCCATGCTCATGTCTTTGCATATGTCTTCATAACTAAGGGGATTTGCATGGTAACAGGATCACTGACCTACTGTATCTGCTGTAGCTGCTTGTCTAAACCTGACATCACAAGTCTGTTCATGACATCACAGTCTGTTGCTGTGGAGATAATTATGATGTCATAAACAGGGGGTTAGGATGTCAGGTGTAGAAAAGCAGACAGAAAATGTAAAGACTATGAATTGTGATCTTATTTCATCCATATGTCCTCAGTCATAAAAGAAAAGAAGAAAATAACTACCAAGAACACCTAAGCTATAACTGTGCTTACATTTTACATTTTTAAAGGGGCTGTTTAATTACTTCTGTTTAATTCTTGTATTGTGGCATTTGACATGAAACACTGTTGTTGCTATTCAGTATTTCAGAATTATCTTGATGATGAAACATTAAAATATCTTCTGTAGACATCACACAGAGAATTTTAAAGAGCAGGTGCTTGGTAAGGATGTACGTTTAAAAGAATGAAGGTCTGGGCCTTTAGATGCCTTGGTAGTAATTTTGTTTGCTTTTATTTGTTTCTTTAATTACCTTTTCATCATTTTATTTGTATTTTGCCAACTACTAGCAAAAATAATCCAATGGAATTCTTATATTATGGTGTCAGAAGAGTGTAACTGGCAAGGCTGGCAGTGTATTTCAATGGGAAACTGCAAACCTGTTTTCAGATTGTTATCACTTTTTTCCAGCAAAACATTACATATTTAATATAAATATGTGATTTTTGATAATCTGTGATCCTGTGTTATAATTTAGCAGGTGACATTTTCTTCATAACCAGATTTTATTTGGGAAGAAGAAGAAAAAAGCCAATTATTGTTTTAAAAAGTCTTAAAACCATACAGCTGGACCACAGTAGCTTCACCTGAGCTCTTTCCTTCTAAGACTGCTTGAAAGGCAGAGTAGAGAAACTTACCAGAGCAAGGGAAAAGGATTAAGACTTATTTTGGCTAAGCAGATTTACTGTGTGGTGTTGTTTTAATTTTTTACTCACAGGGATTGCTACTGTTTGTTGCTAACATTTCATTGTTTTATTTTTCTCTGTAGCAAAGTGTTTCTTACAGCGTATATCTTCTCTGAAATCATTACAGGTGGTGCTTTACAGGTTTTACAGTTTTATCTAACATTAGGATAAGCTTTCAGGGTTACTGCATTTGTTGTTGACTGATTGTTTCTGCTCTTACTTCCTTTTTCTTTCGTCCGTGGTTTTTCGTTTTCGGCAGGGGAAGGGCCCAGCCACCCTCCCATCCCCAACCACACACACCACTCCTTTATAGGGTACCACAGTTGCGACATTTCCTGTGGCAGAGCAGGAAGGGTGGATCAGTGGGGCCCACAAGGTGAGCTCATTTAAGGGCACTACTAATTTAACTTGTTGTTATAACAAGTTAAACAAAACACAATCAAACCATTACTTGCATTTTTTTCCTTTTTCCTTCTAATTACTCTGACTAGGTTATAAACCCAGCAACTTATCTGGAATGGATATCATTAACTGCAGGTACTGTGGAACAATTTTCAGAAGGACATTCTTGCAGGATTTAGGACACTGTCCTACGTGCTGGGCCTTTGGAGATCTTAGGGCTCAGCTCCGGGCAGCATGGGCAGAGATTGCACGCCTCAAATTTCATATTCAAGAGGAAATACATTATAAGAACCACCCACCATTTCCCCAGCATCCAACAGAAAAACCTCGACCGCAGAGGGTAGTTGGTCCTGGAGGTTGGCAGGTGGTTAGGAGGGGCAAATCAGGTGCCCCATCACTCTCTGCTCTCCAACATATTACCTCCAAAAACCATATAAACACTACAAGCAGGTATCTGCCTCTATCTCTGAAATCAAACAAAGAGGCAGAAGACACTGCAGAGCAGGACACTGCAGCACAGGAGCTAGCACAACAAAACTCACCCAAATCAGGAACCAAAACAAAAAAAGCAAAAAGGAAATCCAAAAAACTTCTGATCATAGGAGACTCCATGATTCGGGGAGTTGATACCCATCTCCAGCCAGGGTAATGGTCAGATGTCTCCAGGTACATCAGCATGGAGAGACACTGACCGCATTGCTAAAATTGTTCACAAAGCAGGAGAAAACATTGATCTCCTAGTACACATAGGACTATCGATCTCGCCAGCCGGTGCAGTTGTGAGACCAAGGAACACCTGACCAGGCTGGGTGACAAACTATCATCTATTTCGTCTGGCATCTCCTTCTCTGAGATCCTGCCAGTCTGGGAGAGGGGAGCAGATGGACGGAAGGTCAGAGAAGGGGAGATAGAGGAGCTAAACACATGGCTCAAGGGCTGGTGCCAGGAAAAAGGACACAGATTTGTAGGGAACTGGCAACAGTTCAGGGAACGAAAGTTCTTTAAATTTGATGGACTGCATCTGACTAAGGAGGGAGTCAGTGCATTGGGGCAGAAGTTTGACGTCTTTGCAGAATATTTAAACTAGCAAATGGGGAGAGGGGTGCAGCACCCCATACGCCGAATGGGAAGAACACCCTCCCCTCAGCTAATGTCAAACAGGGATTCAGCATGTTTGCAGTTCATTTGCATCACCAGGTAAGAAAAAGGTTTGTCTCCCCATACGGCCATGGGGTAATGCCAAATCTCACCCAACAACTAACACACCAAAATCTGGCCTATGGAAAATTATGTAATATTAAATGCTCACAGCCTGGGAAATAAGATCCCAGACCTGCAGGCAATAATGTCAGAGGTTAAACTGGACATAGTAGCAATTAGTGAGACGTGGTTTACCAGTAACCACACTTGGGAGACTTCAGTACCTGGCTATGTATTGTTCAGAAGAGACCAAGGTGCAAAAGGGGGAGGAGTGCCCTGTATGTCAATGAAAATATCAAAGCTACAGAAATTCAGAATACACATAAGGAGCCAGAAGAACTGTGGGTCACCCTGAAACAGGAAATGGGACAGCCATAAGAACTGGGGTTGTCTACAGGCCCCAGACCAGGGGAGGACATAGACACATTACTGTTAGAAGATATACAAAACATGACAGCTAAAGGAGGTTCTGATAATGGGAGACTTCAACATGCCGGATACAGATTGGTCAATACCAGCAGGAACATCTGCCAGAACTAGACACATAGTGGATTCCTGCAGGGAGGGCCTCAAACAACTGGTACAGCAACCCACGAGAGACAGGGCTATCCTAGATCTAGTACTGACTAACAAGGAAGGATCACAGATCTCCAGATAGAAGGTCACCTGGGGCCAGTGACCATCACATGGTATGGTTCAATTTGGCTACTACATCTAAATCATCCCATTCCAAGGCAAAATATGGGACTTCAGAGGAGCTGACTTTGATAAGATGGCCAACAGAGTTAAGCTAGCCCTGGCAAAATGAAACACAGGTGAGGGGTACAGGCAAAGTGGGCAAGCATTAGGATGCAATACTTGAAGCAACATCCCATTGTGTTAGACAGAAAAGGAAGTGCAAAAGAAGAAGGAAACCACTTTGGTTCTCAAATACAGTAGCAGAAAAGGTCAGAGCCAAAAGGCTGGCCTTCAGGAAATATAAGGGAACACATCGGGATGAAGATAGGGAGGCATACCAAACTGCCCTAGGGAAGCAGGGAAGGCAGTAAGGCAGGCAAAGTCCCAAACTGAGAAAAAACTAGCACGAACAGTAAAAGAAGGTGACAAGACTTTCTATAGATACATTAGTGAAAGGAGAAAGTCCAGAGGGGGTATTGCAAGCTTAATGGAGAAAAGGGAGCATGTGAGGTGGAGGACCCTGTAAAGGCATCTATCCTAAATAGATACTTTTGCTCAGTATTTACTGAAGAGAAGGTAAGGCAGGGCCCACAGCTCAGCATCATGGACACAGGGGGGAGGGAGGTGAGTGCTACTCCCTTCACAAAAGAAAGGGTCCTACAAGAGCTTGCTAAGATTAGGGTGGATAAGGCAATGGGACCTGATAGCATACATCCCAGGGTACTTAAGAAGCTAAAGGTGGAACTAGCAGAGCCATTAGCAGAACTGTTTAATGAGTCTCTGAGCAAAGGAGAGGTCCTAGAAGACTGGAGAAAGGCTCATGTGAGCCCGCCTCACAAGAGTGGTAGCAGGGAGGAGGTGGGGAACTACAGACCAGCCAGTCTTACCTCAGTAGTGGGCAAGATTATGGAGGCACTCCTTAAGGAAAGGATAGTGCAACACCTGGAATTCATAGGGCACAGGATCCAAGACAGCATGGGTTTACAAAGGAAGGTCCTGTCAAACTAATCTCATAGATTTCTTTGACTGGTAACCAGAGTGGTGGACCAAGGGGGAGTTGATGTCACCTACCTTGACTTCAGCAAAGCTTTTAACACTGTTCCACATAGAAGATTGATAAACAAGCTGGATAGGCTCGGGGTGGGTCAGAAGTTGGTCAACTGGGTGGCAAACTGGTTGACGGGCAGAAAACAGAGAGTGGTGGTAAATGGTATACAGTCAGAAGAGATGCAAGTCACAAGTGGGGTACCTGGGGATCAGTCCTGGGCCAGTCCTCTCGACATCTTCATTAGTGACCTTGCAGATGGACTAGAGGAAGGTTTGTCTGTTTGCAGATGACACCAAGATCTGCAACAGAGTAGATGATCCAGATGGGGTGGGCAGAATGAGAAGAGATCTGGATAAACTAGCAAATGGTCAGAAGAGTGGCAACTGGGATTTAATGCAAAGAAATGCAAGATCATGCACATAGGGAAGAGAAACCCTGAAGCCACCTATAGGCTGGGAGGGAAGTTGCTAGCAGTCACAAAGGAAGAAAGAGACTTGGGCATCATCATCACTGATGACCTGAAATCATCCAAGCAGACCTCTAAAGCAGTAGGTAAGGCTAGGGGGGTGTTAGGGTGTATTAGTAGGGGTATCACAAGTCGTAAGAGGGAGGTAATAATCCCTCTTTACAAGACACTGTTTAGGCCCCATCTGGAGTACTGCATGCAGTATTGGAGGCCACACCTTCACAAGGACATTAACCAAATTGAGGCAGTCCAGAGAAGGGCAACCAAAATGGTGCAGGGACTGCATCAGAAGACATGAGGACAGATTAATAGAGCTCAATATGTATACCCTTGAGCAAAGGAGGGAGAGAGAGGTATAGATCGAGGCATTCAAACACCTTAAGGGCATTAACAAGGTGAAAGAGTCTAACATGTTTAAATATAAGAAAAATAGCAGGGCAAGAGGACACAGCATGAGATTAGAGGGGGCCGATTAAGAGGGATATGAGGAAATTCTTTTCACAGAAAGGGTGGTGGATGCATGAATGGCTTACCACAAGAAGTGGTGGCTATGAATACAGTGCAGGGCTTCAAACAGGCATGGGATAGGCATAAGGGAGCAATACAGATGACTATGAATAGATAGGCCACTGACAGAGCAAAGGCCGATGGCACATTTATAAGGTAGAAAAAAGAAATGGGCAGACTGGATGGGCCTTGCGGTCCTTATCTGCCGTCAACTTCTATGTTTCTAAACATATAAAAGTCAAAATGTGTTGCTGAAAGAAGTAAGTATTTCTTTTGAAAAAGACAGAACAATATATTTGAGTTTCTCACTGAAATACATTGGGCTCCTAAGTAGCTGGCAGTTTCTGACATCACAATATCAAAATTCCATTTACTTCTTTTTAACTAGCAGCGTGAAAAGAAAAAGGTAAAACCCATTTGTTTCACTGCCCTAACACATATTTTATTATAGAAGTATAAAGTAATTATTAACACATCAAAATACAATAAATAAAATAATCAGTTGTCTATTTGTTAGAAGTAAATACCTGCACTGTAAAGTCCTTTTAAAGTGCTGCCAGCTGCTAGATCATGGTAGAACAACTGCATTTTTATACAGCCACACTCCTTCTGTCACATTTGTCTGTAGTATACATACCTACATATAACACAGAGGACTCTGCATCAGGAGCTTCGCCTTGTGGGTGAAGGAATAGTGCAGAGAGGAGGGATTCAGCTACACTGCGGACTTGGGGACCAACCTAGGAAGATGTTAGCCTGCACAAAGGTGATGGGCTGCATCTATCTAGACAATTAACTGCAGTCCTTAGTGGATGGTTTAAATGTTACTTTGACAAACATTTAAACTAGCTGAGGGAGTGGCAGAAGGACAGAGGGGGGCATATACTGCTCCCCCTGCACAAAATGAAGCAGGAGGGAAGGAGAACCTGAGGGACAAAACACTCTCCAAGGGATCAGACTCAAGGCAAAAGAAGGGGAACTGGAGGCAAAGTGGTATGGAACAAACCTACTAATATGAGAAAGGAAAATAGGGCAGGGTCAAAGGAAGGAAGAGGGGGTTGCAAGCAGGGTGGAGGAAAAATGTGGAAAGCCATGTCTACAAATGCAAGAAATCTTGGAAATAACATTCCAGATCTTGAGGTTATTATGGTGGAGGCAGACCTGGAGATAGTGTCCATCACTGAGTCATGGTGCACAGGACTTGGACATGCCTATAGTAGGATACATGCATCTCAGGAGAATAAGGAAAGGGAAGAAAGGTGGTGGTGGGGGTTGTGCCATATGTCAGGGAAGATATCAAGGGAACAGAAATGCAAGGGGGGTAAGGGGGGTCTGGAGGTACTGTGGGTTACTCTGGAGACAGCAGCTGGTGCCTTCATTCACTCTGGGGTGATTTACAGCCTACAGCACAGGTGGAGGAATTAGACAAGGAAATGGGGGAAGCCATTATCAAGATGGCATATAAGGGGGAGGTACTGCTGATAGGGGACTTCAGTCTTCCAGATAGTGATTGGAGCTTCCTGGCTGTGGCTTTGGCTAGAACCGGGGTCATCCTAGACTCACTGCAGGGGGTGTTTCTGAGGCAACTAGTCAAGGAACCCATTAGTGATGGGGTAATACTGAACCTGGTGCTTACACAGAGAGACAGTGTTGCAGACATCAGTGTGGGATGCCACTTGGGGACCAGTGATCACCAGACAGTGTGGTTTAACATTAGGATGGCAGCAGAGGTGAACCACAGAAGGATGAGGGCCCAGGACTTTGGGAAGGCAGATAAAAAAAAATGGGTGAATGCCTCAGATATGCTCTGGTGGGGGTGGATTACCCTGATGGGATGGAGGGATAGTGGGCTAGGTTAAGGGATGGAAAAAAATTACTCACCTTAGTAATTATGTTTCTTCTAATGGAGTCGTGCTGTATTCTGACTATTGCAGTTAGCCCCAGCACTCAAACTGCCCTGGAGAGTAGAGGGTTGATTTCTATGCAGAGCATAGAATGTTGAGCTCGAGCTTGGTTCATACCTCTGTCTGCTGCACTTTGAAGCACAACCATCGGATTCTTACGAGCTATTACTAACTAACTACTATGTGGAAACTGTAAAATTTTTACTAGCCAAATGGCAACCAAATAGTCGAATGAGCCCTCAGGCCTAAGGGAGGTATTTTGCCCAGCTTCTCATAGCAGAATTGAATACAAGAGACAATCCACCTGACAATAGTTCTCTTAGTGGCAGGTTTGCCCTTCCCCACTTCCCCATAAGTGAGAAACAACTGGAGGGAGTCAAACCTGTGAGCCTTAGTATGCTCAATGTAGTAACTAAGGGCTCTTATAACATCCAGACTGTGTAAACTTCTTTCTCCTGAAGAAGAATGATCAGTGAAGAACACAGGGAGAGGCATAGATTGATTCAGATGAAAATCTGAAACCACTTTGTGTAAAAACCTCCTATTAGTTCTAAGGGCCACCTTATCTCTATGGAATGAGATAAAATTAGGCTCCACTGACAGAGCTTTCAATTCACTGATATGCCTGGCAGAGGTCATAGCTACCAGAAACAGTTTTCCAAGTCAAGTACTTAAGCTCTGCTGAAGACAAAGGCTCAAAGTGGGTTGCATAAGCTGAGCAATGCAAACATTAAGATACCAAGCAGGGTAGGATCCTCAAAGGGGGATTGGTGTATACAATCTCGGAAAATTTACAGAATACAGGGTGAGATGATGGTGAGGAAGAGTTTCCTGCTGACAGAAAAGCAGAAACAGCTGACAAATGTACTTTGAGAGTAGCTGGTCTGAGGCCAAGGCCATTAAGATGAACCGTGTAATCCAGAACTGTAGACAATTCAGCAGTGTCTGGGGATATATGCTTCTTGGAACACCAAATGCTGAATCTTTTCCATTTGGAGCTGTACGTTTTTCTGGTGGCAGACTTTCGAGAGGCTTTGAGAATATCCAGAACCCCTTGGGACAGATGCAAATCTGCATACTCTAACTCTTCAAGAGCCATGCCTTGAGATTGAGAGACCGAAGATAGGGGTACTAAATCCCCCCCTGAGAGGGGGTTAACAGGTTGTAATTCCTGGGAAGAGACAGGGGAAGATGGACTGTTAGGGACAGCAACAGGTGGTACCAAGGCTGTCTGGCCCAGTCTGGAGCAATCAGAATCACTTTGCAGGGTTGTGACCTTATCTTGACCAGAACCTTGAACAGTAGTGGAAAGGGAGGGAAGGCATATAGAAATTTCCCTTTTCAGTTCACAATCAGAGCATCCAGAGGGACTGAACCCAAGACTGGGGGTCTGCAACAAAACAGAGGAAGTTGTTGATTGTCTGGAGCTGCAAAGAGATCTATCTCTGGAATGCCCCACCTTGAAAAAATCACTTTCAACACCAGAGGGTCCAGGGACCATCCGTGATGGCCCTGGGAGATCCTGCTCAATGCATCTGCTAGCACATTGTCCTTCCCTGGAAGGTGGACTGCTATCAGTGAGGTCTGCATAGAATAAGCTAGGGACCACAATTTCATGGCTTCCGTGCGCAAGGCTGTGGACCGAGTGCCTCCCTGCTTGTTGATGTACCACATGATGGTGGTGTTGTCTGACCTGTCCTGAACCACCTTGTTCTGCACTGACTGAGAGAAAGCTTGCAGGGCCAGAAAGACCACCCTGAGTTCCAAGAGATTGATATGAAGAAGGGATTCCTGAGGGGACCACTGTCCCTGGGTTGTGTGAGCCCCCAGATGGGCTCCCCACCCAATAGAGAAGCATCCGTGGTTAGGACCACAGTGTGAGACTGAGTGATGAATGAGACTCCTTGCCTGAGGTTGCCCTAATCCTGCCACCATTGGAGAGCTTGGATCAGAGTCTGAGTCACTGGAACTGGTTTGGTTAGAGAATCTTTCTTCTGAGACCAAAAGGCCCTCAGGTGAAACTGAATGACCCTCATCTGAAATCTGGAAATTTGGACCACTGCTGTAGAAGCTGCCATGCCAGAAGCTGAAGGAAGTGCCTTGCTGGCTGAGAAACCAGAAGGTGGAAGGAAGAAGCCGGCTCTAAACTAGTCCTAGCCCTTTCCAAAGGAAGAAAAGCTCTTGCTTTGACGGTATCCAACTCTGCCCCTGTGAAGGTGAGGAGCTGTACAGGCTCGAGAACTGACTTGGGAAGATTGAGAAGGAATCCTAGGGAAGTGAACACTTGCTGAGTCACTTGCAGGTCTGACTTGACTTGGTCTGGGGACTGACCCACAATGAGCCAGTCGTCCAGGTATGGAAATATGGAAATATTTTTCCTTCTTAAAAAGGCCACTACTACTACTGCTAGGCATTTTGTGAATACCCTTGGAGCTGATGTCAGGCCAAAGGGCATAGCTTTGAACTGATAATGGCCTGAAGGCAATTCAAACCTGAGGTACTTTCTGAGGGAGCACCTGATGGGAATGTGAAAGTAGGCAGCTTTTAAGTCCAGGGAGTCTAGCCAGTCCCCTGACCTTAGAGAGGGAAGGATTATTCCCAGAGTCACCATTTTGAATTTTGGTTTTCAAAGATGTTTGTTCAGGTATCTTAAATCTAGGATGGGTTGCCACTCCCCTGTCTTTTTTGGGGTAAGGAAGTACCTGGAATACAGACCTTTGCCCCTGTGCAATGTAGGAACTCTCTCTACATCCTTTAGAGCCAGTAGAGATGAAACCTCTGCCTCTAGGGCAATGGTTTCGGAGATGCTTGCAGGTGGAAAAGATATGGCCCTCAGCCTTGGACATTTCTTGAAGCTGAGAACCAGCCCCTGGCTTACCACCTCCAGGACCCACTTGTCTGAGGTAACAGACATCCAGTCCTGAATGAAGTAAGCCAGCCTGCCTCCTACAGGAATGGGGGGGTCGACCCGGGCTGACACATCAGGGTGTCTGCTTGCCAGGAGCCTTCGGTTGAGGGGTGGATGGAGTCCTGCTCATCCCCCCTTCTGCCTCTCCCTCTAAAGAACCCCCTCTGAGGAAAGGGAGAAGAGGCCTGTGATTGGTAGAAAGGCCTATGAAAAGGCCTGCCCCTGCCCCTAGCTTGCTGCCTTTGAGGAGTTGCCTGCCTTTCCTTGGCCTGTGCACTCCTATAGGTGGTCCTATACTCATCCATCTTTTTCATGTAATTCTCTGTCTGCTCCCCAAACAGAGAATTACCCACCATAGGGAAATCCATGGCCTTAGCCTGGGTGTCCTGTGAGAGGCTAGTACATGTGAGCCAAGCCATTCTCTGAAGAGCCACAGATGTAGCCATGACTCTAGATGACACATCATTGGAGTCCACAGCAGCATGGAATTGTACCTTAGATGCCTCAATCCCATCAGCAGCCAACTCCTCCAGCTACGAGGCTAGCTGGGGGGAGGCCTGCTTAGCCAGTGCCAGTACAGTGTCCCACCTGGACTTCTGGTACCTGGCGCTGCATAGTCCATATAATTAGCCTGCCTGAGTCCCAAGGCGGAGGCCATGTACTGTTTCTTTGCCATGGCATCCAGTTTCCTAGAGTCTTTATCTGGGGGGTGTGAAGCCAAGGGTAAATTAGCCTTATCACAGGCTGCAGCCTGCACAACCCCAACATGGCTGCATTGTTGATACAAGTACTCTGTACCTGAACCTGATAAGGTGTACCTTTTGTCCATCCTTCTGTCGACAGGAGGTACAGAATTTGGAGTTTTTAAAATCTTTTGTGTCTGTTTCCCAAAAGACTTATGAAGGGGAATAGACAGTCTCTTGGACTCTGGGATGTCCATCATCTCCACATAATTAGGTTCCTCTTGTTCCCCTACAGCTTCTTCCACAGGGAGCTGGAGGGTTTCAGCCACTTTTCTGTAAAACATGTAGTGGGAAGGGGACTCAGAAAGCCTAGGAGGGGAAACACCAGAAGGCCTGTCTGGGGAGATGTCCGGTTCAATGGGCTCATCCAGACCTTCCACACCATCATCATCGTCATCATCATCATCATCATAATCTTCATCCCCTTCCAAATCCGGTTCATAGAAATCTTCAGGGGCATAATCTTGAACCAGAGGAACCGACCGAACCGAGTGCATGCCAGAAGGCGCCGATTCAGATGGAGCCGGGAGAAGTGATTCTACAATCTTTATCACTTTGGCAATCTCTACCGCAGTCAGAAAATGGGTCTCTGGATCCGAACTGGCTGATTTTTCTTTTCTTTTCCTTTTTGTAGCAACCAATCCCTCAGGATCAGCTCTCCTCTTGCCCGAAACAGTATCGCCCTGGTCAGAGGGCACTCCCTCAGGTTCGGTCGGAACTGAACTGGGCTGGCCATCTGGGTCAGCGGACTTCTCAGCCTCCTTATCCCTAAGCCTACCTAATATTTTTTCCAGGGTAGACTTAGGAAAATATTTACAGATTTGGCAGTCTGAATCGAGGTGGTCAAACCCCAGACAATAAACACAGGTGGTGTGGGGATCAGCCTTAGCAAAGACCTCCCCACACTCACTTCAGTGTTGAAACCCAGTGGGCCTGGTTTTTCTTTTGGGTTTCTCAAACGTAGCCATCCTAACCACAAACTTACCCTTTTTATGGCATACAACCAGGCAAGACAACCTTATAACCATGTCACGGGTATTGGAAAAAAACACAAGAAAATGCATTTTTTTTTAAACCGATAAGGACTGATAACCACACTCTAAGTTCATAAACAAAGACAGAATATATAATTTACTAAACGGCCAGTTCAGTCGAACCAGTCAAAAAATCAATTTTTACAATTTCCACAAGTTTACTACGTCTAGTTCACTACCTAGTACTTACTGTGCCACAGACAGAGATCTGAACCGAAACTTGCGAAAAATAATTGGTAAAACCGAGGACTTTAACCGACTTTCGAACTGCGAGCAAAGGAGAAATCTCCGGAGCGACCGTTCAGTTAGGCGGAGTAAAGAATCTGATGGTTGTGCTTCAAAGTGCAGCAGACAGAGGTTTGAACCGAGCTCGAGCTCAACGTTCTATGCTCTGCATAGAAATTCACCTTTTACTCTCCGGGGCAGTTTGAGTGCTGGGGCTATCTGCAATAGTCAGAATACAGCAAGACTTAATGTTGTTTGAATAGTGGAGGCAATACACCTCTGCACAAAAGAGGTAAGCACAAGCAGGAGGAAAAGAGACCAATATGGTTCTTAAGGAAGGTGGCAGTAAGGGTAAGGGCAAAAAGGGCAGCATTCAGGAGATATAAGGTGATGAAGAAGGAAGTGGACAGAGAGGTTTATCAATGAAACAGAGGGAAGCAGGGGAGGTGATGAGTGGCACTAAGTCACAAACTGAGGAAAAAATAGCCGGGGGGGGACCTTTTTTAGGTATATAAGTGACAAAAGAAAGACAAGGGGAGGAATTGTGTGGCTGAGGGGTGCAAAAGAAGACTGTGCAGAGGAAGATCAGTAAAAAGCAAATATCCTAAACAAATACTTTTGTTCTGTCTTCACAGTGGAAGGAGAAAGGAATGGGCCATATATAGGTTACACACCCACTGGAGGGAGGGAAGTAGGCGCAAGTCCATTTGAAGAGGAAAGAGTCCTGAAAGGATTTGCGAATCTGAGCGTGGACAAAGCTATGGGGCTTGATGGGGTACAACTAAGGGTATTGAAGGAGCTCGGGGAAGTACTGTCTGCGCTTCTGACAGCCCTATTCAATAACTCACTAGCTATAGGGGTGGTTCCCAAGGGCTGGAGAAGGGCAGATGTAGTCCCGCTCCACAAGAGTGGCAGCTGGGAAGAGGCTGGCAAATACAGGCCTGTCAGTCTGACATCAGTAGTGGGTTCCAAGGTGGTAGCCTGGGTGAAAATTTGTCTGGAGAACAGGACACAGAGGGTAATAGTAAACAGAGTGCACTCTGAAGAAAGGGGGGTTACTAGTGGGGTACCGCAGGGTTCAGTACTAGGACCGGTCCTCTTTAATGTCTTTATAAGTGACATTGCAGAGGGACTGGAAGGAAAAGTATGTCTCTTTGCAGACGACACAAAGATCTGCAACAGAGATGATGCACAATGTGGGGTGGAAAGGATGAGAAGGGACTTGGCAAGGTTGGAGGAATGGTCAAATGTATGGCAGCTTAGATTCAATGCTAGGAAGTGCAGAGTAATGCACCTGGGAAACAAAAACCCAGAGGAAGAGTACACAATGGGGGGTGAGATACTAACAACAACAAAAATGGAAAGGGACCTGGGGGTAGTCATATCAGATGACCTGAAGGTGAGCAAGCAATGTGAGAGGGCAGTAAGCAGGACTGGTGGGATACTGGGATGCATAGGGAGAGGTATCACCAATAGAAAACAGGAAGTTGTTATCCCTCTGTACAGACAGCTGGTGAGACCCCATCTGGAGTACTGCATGCAGTTCTGGAGACCCAATCTCTGCAAAGACATAGACAGGATGGAGGTAGTCCAGAGGATGGCAACTAAAATGGTGCAGGGTCTGCACCAGAAGACATATCAAGAGAGACTTCAGGATCTTAATATGTATAGCCTTGAGGAGAGGAGGGAGAGGGGAGACATGATAGAAACTTTCAAATACCTCAAGGGAATCAACAAAGTCCAAGAGGGTAGCATCTTTCAGAAAAAGAGGTGTGCAAGAACAAGAGGGCACAATCTGAAGCTAGAGGGGGGACAGCTCAGAGGTAATGTGAGGGAGTATTTTTCACGGAGGGTTGGATGCATGGAACAGCCTTCCTTGAGGAGGTTGTGGAGTCAAAAACAGTGGTGGAATTCAAGAATGCATGGGACAGACATAAGGCAATTCTCGGGGGTGGAGGTTGGAAGAAGTAGGCTGTTGGTTAGCTAGGATCTGCAGCCTATCCATTAGGCAGGGAAATAGGCAGACTGGGTGGGCCAAGAGGTCCTTATCTGTCATCAAATTCTCTGTTTCTGTGTTTCTATGGGGAAACTATTGGAGTCACTTTTATCGGAAAGACTGGTAGATTACCTTGCATCCAGTGGGTTACAGGACCCAAGGCAGCGTGGATTCATGGGAGGGAGTTCATGTCAGGCAAACCTGATAGATTTCTTTGACTGGGTGGCCAGAGAAATAGATCAGAGGGGAGCGGTGAATGTGACCTACTTAGACTCAACAAGGTCTTCGACGCCATGCCACATAGGAGACTCATGAAAAAAAACAAAAAAAAACAAGCTTGGGTGTGGGAACCAAGGTGGCACTGGGTATATAATTGCCTGACAGATAGGCAACAGAAGGTGGTGGTTAATGTCACTTACTTAAGGGCAGGGAGAGTGACCAGCAGAGTTCCTCAGGGCTCAGGACTGGGTCCAGTCCTTTTTAATGTCTTTATAAGTGACATTGCAGAAGGACTGGAATGGAAGGTGTGCTTCTTTGCAGATGACACAAAGATCTGCAATAGGGTGGACACTCCAGAGGGGGTGGAGAGAAGAAAAAGAGCTAAAAAAACTCGAGGAATGGTAAAGAGTATGGCAACTGGGTTTCAATGCAAAACAGGCAAAATCATACACTTTGGGTACAGAAACCCAGAGGCAGAGTATAGGAATGGGGTGAAGGTATTGACAGCCACTAAACAGGAAAGGGACCTGGGGTAATCATAACAGATGATCTTACGATGGTAAGGCAATGCAACAAAGCAGTAGGGAAAGCCAGTGGAATGCTGGGGTGCATAGGGAGGGGTTTCACTAGCAGAAGGAGGAAGGTGGTGTTGCCACTGTATTGGTCACTGGTGAGAGTGTACTGTGTCCAGCTTTGGAGATCATACCTCAGAAAAGACATAGACAGGGCATAGGTCATGCAAAGAAGGCCAACAAAAAAATGGTGCAGGGGCTGCACCCAATGTCCTATAAGGAGAGCCTGAGGGATGTAAACATGTACACCTTGAAAGAGAGAAGGGAGAGGGGGACATGACAGAGACCTTTAAATACTTCATAAGGGTGAATAAGATACAGGAAGGGAGCATTTTTCGGAACAGAAGGCGTACAAGAAACAGGTAGCTTGCGATGATGCTAGAGGGGGAAGTTTAGGAAGGATGTGAGGAAGTATGCTTTCACTGAGAGGGTGGTGGATGCCTGGAACAGTGGGGGTGGGGTGGGGTTAAAAACAGTGGTGGGCTTCAAGCATGCATGGGATAAGTATGAAGGAAAACTGGTATCAAAGTATCAAAGCGGGGGAGGGGGGCAGAGACCAAGTAGGGTCTTTGGTGGCAGAATAAGCAGGAAAAAGAGGAGCAGCTGACAAATTCTATGTTTCTATTTAATATAGGAAGTACACAGGTGCCATGTTGACTGTAGTCCATGACTGCAAACTTGTAGCCCTACTGTGTTTCCTGTCGTGCCCAGTGGGCACCCTGCCAGTTGGTCAGCTCTGACGATAGAGATGGCTGCTAATTCATTTTTCTGTGTCTAAGTCTGTTTGTCCTCTAACTCTCCAAAATACCAGAGTGACTACGAGGTGTACAGTAATCTGTGGATGCTTTAGGTAAGCTGCTGCCTAGTATTTTAATGGCTGAGCCCTAGAGCTGGGGTATTAGCTAAAAGAAACCTTTCCTGCTGCCTCATGCTTCCCAGCCACGCATCTGCCTCCCACTGCAGTTCCCTCCCAGCTGCCAGCAACCCTCTTACCCAATGGTCTCAGTCTGCAGACTGAGACGAGGCATTAGAAATGAGCGCAGTAAGATAAAGTCCCTTTCATGGCAGGGTAAAAGCTCCTGATAGTGCAATTGTGTACTCTACTAGAAAAAAAGGAGAAAGTGAAAGTGACCAGCGGCCTGCTTGCCATGCCGCTGCTCTGCCTGCAGCTCTTGTGATCATGCTGGGGCGTGCTTCAGCAGACGTACCTCCCCCACACTATGCAGGCTCATTAGTACGGAAACCTGATAATCCGTGGCTCTGACAGCTAAAACAGAAAAAAATGCCATGTTAAAGGGACACTGTCAACCTCATTAGCCCTCAAAGTGTCTGTATTTCAAAAAATACATTTTATGACTTTGTATGTTCTGTAGAGATTGTTGGTGTAGCTGGTATTTGATTCTGATTCTTTTTTCTGACTTCCTGGCACAAGTTCAGCACAGTGCCAGGCATCCTCAGGAAAGCAGAGGAGCAGTATTTGACTCATAGTTGTAAGAAGTATTACTTTACCTACCCTGACACTGAATACATGGCAATCATGGCTGCAAATGACAAGTCCCCTAGAAGATGAGCACCAGACCGTCTGACAAGGAGTCCAGAAAATATTTCATTATGGGCAACTGCAGGTTTGCCTTGGCATTCTTTAGCTTGTGGATTGCTAATTACCAGGTGTATCTGATCAAGTAACCAGAACTGCATATGGAGGGATCTCAGCTGAACTGTCAGCAGCATGTCTGATGGGTCCCTCAAGTCAGAGGCCCTTCCGTGTGTGTCATCAGGCTCTGACACAGGTACACACCATCTGAGAGCAATCTATGATACCTCAGATACTGCTGCCAGGGCTGTCATCACTGGGACTTGTTTGAGGCATCACTCATGGCATTGCATTGTGGGTTTTGCCCAAGATGTGCAGCAGTTGGTCCTAAAAGCTCTCTTTAAGGGCACCAAGCTCCTAAAAACTGATATTAAGGTCATTCTTAATGACCAAGAGACTGCCAAGAATTTTGTGTGGACTATTCAATCCTTGACACTGAATGATTCCCAACATGGCCATGGCAAAGGCTTCATTTCCAGAAACTTTCACATTACTCATCCCTATGATCAGGGACATGGTTTTACTACCCAACAGCAGCAGTTTGTAGGGGCCCTCTACAAAGCCCACAAAGGATGTGGGAAAAGGGTCTGTCAGCCACCCTTTCCCCTCCCTCTGACACAATACCCCTCCACTGCATCTTACATTGGGACCCTGGGTGGGACAAGATCTCTCTGTTTCTGTACCACTGGCAGGCGATGACCACAGACAGAAGGTTTTAGACATCATACAGCTTGGGTACCCCCTGGAATTGGTGTCATAACCCCAGGACACTGCCCGTGCCCTACCACTACTTCCTCTAGCACCTTACCATTCTGAGGGAGGACATGCAGGCATTACTGTACAGACAGTCTGCCCAGGTATGTTGGTCTTGTTGTTGGTCTTGATGAAGTCTGTCCTACATCCTTTTTAAAGGTTTCAATACGTAGGGGTGATCCTGGACTTGACTCTTGCTCAGGCCTTCCTCCCTGTAGACAGGGTATTGGCTTTAGTGATCCAAGCAGCCTTGGTGGTGCACAGTAACAGTTTTGGCACACAGTGGGCTCTATGCTCCAAAGGTGGGTTAATACATGCCTGAGGTGTGTACCCCACCCACGTACCTATGCGGCCAAGGACAGGCAGAGGGTAAGCAGTATGCGCTACTGCTAGCACCCGTGGGGCACCTGTCTGTGGCAATGTTCCCACAGTGCCCATGGTCAGGGGCAGAGACACGGACCAGGGCAGGAATCCAATTGGATGCCCGTACCGGGTCTCTAAGTGGAACCCTTGCACCCTTGTGGAAGGCACAGGGGTGGAGAAGAGTCATGTATAGCAGCATTGATGTTGAACCTTCAGGTAATTGCCTGAGCTGCTGCCCCAGCCCTCCCCTGCAGCCTAGTGGGCTGGGGCAGCACGGAGGTCCAATTTATGGTGCCACCGCACCCAGTGGCCAGAGAACACGGGGGTGCATACTGGGTTATGCATAGTTTCAGCAGGCATACCCAGCACCCTCTCCACCTGGCACTATGTGGCCTTGTGAATGCCGCGTAGTGCAGGCACACCCCTGACATGCCCCCTGCGTGGACATCCCGAGGGACTTTGAGGCAGGCACATAAGTGCCTTGCTCTGCACTGCAGCGCCCTTGGCAAATGCTGCCGGGGTCTGGGACCATTGCTCGTGGCATTCACCATGCAGTTACGCTGTACGCCTTGCCCATGGCTCATAGGCAATGCTTTTGTTTGTGCATAGGGCCCATTATACTTGCCCTCCTGGGGCACATAGCTTACTGTAGGCACAGTGGTGTCAGAACTTGCAGTCACTGAACCAACTGATTGCTATTTGCTGACTCATATGGGATGCCTTGTTGCAATGGAAGAGCAGGGATCACCTTCTTGTGGGTTCTTGTTCTCTGCAACCTCAGCCACTCATGATCTTCACAATTGATGCTTCCTACCTGGGGTGGGACACCCACTTAGGCTCTCAAGAGACCCAGGGATCCTGGTTTCCATTACAACAAGGCATTCACATGAATGTGCTGCAAATTAGGGTGATTCTGTAGGGTCTGCAGGCCATGGCCTTCTAGATTCAAGGCACATTGCTTTCAGCACATCCAGATAATCATAGTGCAGTGCATTCTCTCAACAAACAAGGGGGCACACACTTCTACCTCTATGCCAGGAGGCAATGAGGGCGTGGGGCTGTTAAGCAGCCCACCAAGTCTCATTCATGACTGTCTATGGTGCAGACTGACTGAATATTCTGACAGACAGCCTCTGCTGGACTGTAGTTCAGACCCATTAATTGTTGCAGACCTGTTGTTCAACATGTGGCAAAGGCCAGATTTAGACCTTTTTTCATCTCCACTCAATGCAAAACTGCAGCATTTTTGCTCACTCATTCCAGGGCATGGCATTTTATTGCAAAATGCATTGTCCTTTTGCTGGAAAGGGTGATTCTTCTGCACCTTTTCTCCATTACCCTCATTCTGGTGGTTAAGACCAACTCAGGCAGGAACCAGCCAGGATAATCCTAGTGGTGCCCTGGTGGTCCTTGCACTGCTATGGCAACTAGTGGTAGAGGCTCTATTTACACTGCTCCTCCAGCTGGGCATTTGGTCCCAGAACAAAGTTATGCTGTTGCATCTAGCCCTCCAGTCCCTGTGGCTCCAGAGCATGCCTGATTCCTGGAGACACAGAGGTCTTTTTGCTTGCTGCTAGGAAACCTTACAGTACATAAGGCTCACCATCTCCCTGAATTGGGAGCATTTCACCATATGGACACCGTCTCCAACACCCTTCTGTTGAACTCCCTTTCTGCGGCTGGCTTATCCATCTCTGCCACAAACTGATTCAGGGCCTTCCTGTTAGGCAGGATCCAGTCCATCAGAATAGCAGATACTACTACTCCTCCTCTCCCAATCAATACTGGTGTCCCTCAGGGCTCTGTTATGGGTCCTGTCTTATTCTCCATATTTTTAAATGACCTTCCATCAGCCTGTTCTCTCACCTCCATCCACATGTATGCTGATGACACTGTTATCTTCACTTCTGGCCAGTCCCCTGATGATGTAGCTACCAGACTCCAGCAGGACTTCGATAAAGTTCAGCACTGGTTTAGGTCCCATCAACTCTCCCTCAACACCAAGAAGACAGTCTCAATGAGCTTTGGCACTAGGCACTAGGCAGAGACTTGCTAGACTCCCTTCCCTCCCTTCTGTCCTTTCATGTGGCAGCTTTCAGATACAGCATGCCCAAATTGTGGAACTCCTTCCCAGTTGACTCCCAGTAGGCAAGCTCTCCCCAGCTTCTAAGCTCCCTAGTACATGCCCATTTCTCCACCACCTGTTCCTGCGGCAACTAAACCAAAATTTTCATTCACGTGCTCCTTGCACTGGATGGCCGGCTGCTGTTCCGGGGATCCCCCATCCTTGTACTCAGGCAAAGCCTGCCCATCCAGAATTGTACAGTTTTACTGCACTTATTTTCATAAATTGTTTCTCTTTAGCCAGCTATGGCATGCCACAAAATAAATCCTGCTTGTGATGTTTACTTTTGCTCTGTAATTTGCCAACAAATCGCTACTGTAAATCATGTATGTATTTGCCTATCAGCAGCTACCCAGACTGCATTGTTAATGTAAAATGTCTACAATATTCTGTACATATTGTCTGCACTGGAACTGTAAAATGTCTACAATACTCTGTACAAATTTTCTGCACTCTTAATGTAAAATGTCTAGAATATTCTGTACAAATATGTCTGCACTCCGACTGTTCCCTTCCCCCAAGGCACACCTGGAATCAAGCAATACTCTGCTCAGCATGCCTCCCTGGTAAAACTCTTAAATAAATAAATAACTGTATACTTATTATGTATATTACTTCTGTACTCCTTGATACATTGACTTGACACACTGTTAAAAAAAAACTGTTATTGCATGTTTGGATGTATACCTCCTTCTCCCCTCTCCCCAGGACATACCGTGAGATGAGCAACATGTTGTTCAGTGTGCCCTTCCTGGTGAAACACTTCAATAAATAAATAAATATGGTGCCAGACAGCATCCCTGGAGTCCTTCACTTGTTCAGTGCAGAGGGTGCTGGACTTCCTCTCGTTGCTATCTCAATTGGGATTGCAGTACTCTTCATTGAAGGTTCACCTGTCAGCCATTTCAGCTTTCTATGCCCCTATGGGGGACAAAACAGTACCCAGCTTAATGAGGTCCACAGGTCACTGATGGGCCTGTTGCATGCAGCCTTACTGGTCTGCAAGCCTGTTCCAGTTTGGGACCTGAATTTTGTGCTTAAATCTCTGACAAAAGCCTCTTTTGTGCCCACATCTTTATTCCTTGTGACTATTACTTTTGACCAGACTGGTGTCCAAACTGGAGGAATTGGTTCGTGAACCACTTTTTCTGTTGTTTGACAGTGATAGAGTGACATTGTGTACTCACCCCAAATTCTTGCCTAGGATGGTGTCTGGTTGCACGTTAAATCAGACCATTCATTTTCCCATGTTCTTCCCTTCCCGTTAGACCACAGGTGAGGTGCTGTTGTACTCCTTGGACATACACAGAACCCTTCTGTACTACCTGGACCAGACCAAGGACTGTGCCCAGTCCTCCTAGCTGTTTGTTTTGCTTTGGCCCCGGTATCATGCGGAAGTCGGTCTATAAACAGTGCCTCTGCAAATGTATTTCCTCTTGCATCATTTTCTGTTACAGACAGGTGGGGAAGGATCTACTGGTTACTATTAGATCTGTTGATACAGTTACATAGT
Organism: Neoceratodus forsteri; assembly: GCA_016271365.2. NCBI lineage: Eukaryota > Metazoa > Chordata > Ceratodontiformes > Ceratodontidae > Neoceratodus > Neoceratodus forsteri. Next base: position 156,489,752 of record CM028137.1, read on the forward strand.
GCACCATACAGGGCATGGCAGCCTCAGTGTCCTGTTTTTAGTGCTTTTACTAAGCATTACAGCCCGGATCTTATTTCGCTTAAGAGGGCTGGTTTTGGCCTTACTGTCTTACAAGGACTGCTCTCCTGTAGGGTTGGTCTGCTGTCTTACCAGCCACCTGGTTGGTCTTAGTACTACTTGGTAACCATACAATGTATTATGGCTCCATGGAGATGCTCTTAAAGATGACAGATTGATTACTTACCAGTAACAGTAAATCTTCCAGTGGATCTCCTTAAAGCCATAACCTTTCCTCTCACCATCTCCCTGGTATTGAAGAACCTTCCCTTTCCGCTCTTGATACAGCACTGCACTGAGAGTCTACCACTTTTATCACATGCCGCCACTTGCTGTGAGCTGGGAATGTTTGCTTTGCTCCCCTTACTTTCCTACATGATTGGCGGTAGCAGACCCAATCCTGCTCTTTGTGGATGTTTAGAACTCCATTCACTGATGGTGGGAAACTGAAGTAGTTATACCCACATTACACAGGTGACACCATGCACCAACAGTGTGCACATAGGCACTTCAGCATGGGCAGCCCCATCTTGTAAAAGCTTTACAAGAGGTCCTGACACCAATGGCTTACAGTCCAATGTATTATGGCTGTATGGAGATCCTCTCAATGATCTACTGTTACTGGTAAGCATTGAACCTTTCCTATTATTTTGTAAGTTAGTGTGTACTTTTAGCTTCCCATTTCTATCAGCCTCTTACACTAGATAATGTTGGTGTTGCCATTTCACAGCACTGACAGACTCAGTAATTTACAGCTTATACATCCAGATACAGCTACTTTTCATTTACTCAGGTTTACACTTGGGTCTATAAGGCAGAATCAGGTTGTAGTGCCCATCAAGACTGCCCCCCCCCAATTATTTCAGTGTTAATAACCATGTAGCTTACCTACCTGCATTCAGTTATATAAGGCCTTTTTAAACAGTGCTTTTGGATTTACATCCCACCGCAGACTGGGAAAAGTAGTTGCACAAACCTATGACCCTCTGCCTACAAAAGTATTTATTTCCTTCTTACTAGCAAGAGGGTCCTGAAAGGGCTGGCAGCCCTCAAGATAGACAAGACCCCAGGATCAGATGGGTTGCATCCAAGGATACTTAGGGAATTAGCAGCAGAACTGGCCAGACCACTGGCTGGGCTGTTCAACAGCTTACTTAGGTTTGGGGAAGTTCCAGAGGACTGGAGAATGGCAGATGTTGTACCACTTCATAAGGTGGGGGGGGAGGATAGGGTGCAACCAGACAAACAGGCCTGTCATTCTAATCTCCATCATGGGGAAGCTGATGGAATCACTAATCAGAGAGGACCTCGTAGACTACCTAGAGAGTAATGGGCTCCTGGATAGTAAACAACATGGTTTCATGGTGGGAATGTCTTATCAGACTAATCTGATTTTTTCTTTGACTGGGTGATCAAGGAAGTAGACACGGGCTATGCTGTGGATCTGCTGTACTTTGACTTCAGCAAGGCATTTGATTTGGTACCACACAAAAGGTTGCTCAAAAAGATGGAAGACTTGGGTGCGGCTAAAATTGTAGTGAACTGGTTGGGTAGTTGGCTAGAAGGGAGGCAGAAGAGGGTGGTGGTCAATGGGGTTAAATCAAAGGAAAGGGAGGTTATGAATGGGATCCCACAGGGATCTGCCCTGGGTCCAGTCCTCTTTAACATGTTCATTAGTGACATTGATGAGGGAATCCAGGGCAGGTTGTGTCTTTTTGCAGATAACACAAAACTATGTAGGAGGGTGGATAGTGATGAGGGAATAAAGGATATGCTGAGAGACTTACAAAAACTAGAGGGGTGGTCAAAGGTCTGACAGTTAAAGTTCAATGTTAAAAAGTGCAAGGTAATGCACCCAGAGAAAAGGAACCAAAAAATGGAGTACTGGATGGGTGGGGTGACACTTGGCACTACAGAAGAAGAATGGTATCTAGGAGTTATCATCGGTAGCTTCCTTAAACAATTGAGCCAGTGCAACAAGGCCTACAGCAAAGCTAGCAGGATGCTAGGATGTATTGGGAGGGGTACTGATAGCAGCAGAAAAGAGGTAATGGTTCCATGTCATAACAGTGATCGCCAAATAGCGATCACCGTTATATCGAATGTTCATCGCTGAAAAATCAAAACAGCGATGTACACTCCCAGTGAAGACATGTGAGCAAAAACAAATGTTTTTTTATGTGGGGGGCTCCAACCCCCGCACCCCCTTTAATAAAGATTCTCAACTCTAGGGGGTTGCATATCAGGAAGGGGGAGAAACTTGTAAAAAAAAAATACTCCTGCCAGCAAAACACAAAATACTGTGCGCCTCCCCAGCCCCAAACCCTGCACCCCTCTCATTGTAGCCAGCCACCCTCACCACCACACCACACCACATGGTCTGCTCAGCAGCCTCTCGCCACACTACCTCCCACATACCTTCCATCCTGTTCTGTTCCGCCTTCTGTTCTTCCAGTCACCTTGTTATTCGTCCCTCGCTACCCTTTCAGGGTAGCTCACAAGACCAGCACTGAAACTGAGTCACTCATATTTCGAGTCGCTCAATTTCAGTCACCGTTTTGACGGGTTACCAGAGGTAATTAATTCCCTATAAAGATCCCTAGTGGGGCCTCACCTGGAGTACTGCTTCCAGTTCTGGAGTCCTCACCTCAGAAAGGAGAGGGATAGGTTGGAAACAGTGCAGCACAGAGTAACAAAAATGATACAGGGCCAGCAGTGCAGATCCTATGAGGAGCGCCTCGAGGCACTAAATATATACTCACTGGAAACCAGAAGGGAGAAGGGAGACATGATAAAGACCTTCAAGTTCCTTAAAGGAATTAAAGTAAACTGTGGGGAATTATTTACTCAAGGTCACATGGCCACAAGTGGAAATTAACTGGAGAGAGGTTCAGGATGGACGTGAGGAAGTACTTCTTTATGGAACGGGTGGTGGAAGTTTGGAACAGTTTGTCAGCCGAGGTCGTATGTGCAAACACAGTCAGGGGATTCAAGCAGTCATGGGATAGAATGACGGGAATAGTGATTGCCTGGGGCGACAAGACCAGGGAGGAGAATGGGGATAGTAAAGGGAGGGTTAGTACCCTGGAGGAACAATAGGTTACAGGGAAGGTTCCAGGGATTATAGGGAATATGGGCAGACTGGATGGACCTCTGGTCTTTTTCTGCCGTCATGGTCTATGTTTCTATGTTTCTATCACTTTTGAATGAGTGATTGCTAACATAGTTGTTGTTATGTCCCATAGTTCTAATGGTATTCACATTGGGGACTACATTTACAGTAGTGTTAGTGATGGATCCCTCATGATCAAGGCCACTGATCTATGATGATTAAAGTAATGAAATTCTGTTTTCAAGACTTGAAATTCTGGGAATTGCACCGGTGATTGTAAGTCAAATTTCTGGATTTTATTGGGATCTGCTGTCATTCTTTTAGTATGTGCATAAATAATCAGAATAAAAGAAGGCTCAGTATACAGAGCATCAAATGAAGCAAACTGAAAACAATACCGGAAGGAAATATAAGAAAAGTAAAAGTTCTCTAGATTTACTGATCTGGTATAAAATGCCAAATTCCATGAAATTCTGTGTTTTTACCGGTGTGCAGGAGGTCCAAATTCCAAAATGTTACCAGGTTTTACAGTAAAAAAACAGTGGCCCTATTCATAATATAGAAATGGAGAAGGTCACCTCTCATTTTCTTTTTATTCATGCAGGTACAGTTTCAGTTTATCTAATATCTCCTAGTAAGTTCTGTCACCCATGCACCATATTTTTTTTTTTTTGCTCCCCTGCTCCCAAACTTGCCACTCCTTCGGACCTCCTAGGCCCCCCACCTGACACCCTACCCTCCATCCCCCACCTCACATTGCAGCCAACATCCCAGGGGAACCCAGCGTAACCCTTTGCCGGATGGGTCCCTCTCCTTCAAGGGGGAAGGCATTGGTGGGGCAGCCAGCACACTCTCTATTTGGCCCTGGGTGCTGCTGTTGAGGTGGGTTTGGCTGGCTACAGGGCTTTCTGTGTTGGCAGGGGCCAGCAGCCATCATTTGGCTAGCCCAAGAGCTGGTTTTCCTCCCTGTTTTTACCCCAGGAGCATGGCGTGCCACAGACATCTGGGTGCATGCTGACATCCACCATGCCCCCAGTCAATCAAGCTCAGCACGCTGCTGTGCTCCCAGCCTCTGCCAGGAGTCAGTAGGCACCGGGCTGTATCCTCGCCCTCCCCTGGGAGAAGGTGAGCAGTCTTCTGATGCTCAAGCCTTCTCCCCCCAGTCGGCCCTCAAGCGCCCCGGGTCCGTTCCTGAACCTGGGTCACCAGCATCACAAGTGGAAATCTAACTGCTGCACCAACAGGCCGGTCCCTGCACCATCTTTGAAGCTCTCCTCTGTACTCTTTCCACCTCCTATCAACAGTCCTGCTCAAGTAAGGTATTCACCACTATATGCAGTAACCCAAATGAGGCCTTACAAATAGCTTATACAGGTAGTTCAAAACATTTTTATTCCTGTATGTTTTATGCTGCCAATACAGTAATTTTAAAAGCTCTTCTTGCTTTCTACTCACACTGGACTATGTGTTTTAGTTCATTAGTTAGAACAGTATCTAAATATCTTATTGACTACTTTTCAGTAGTTGACACTAATTTATGAATACTGTATGTGGTCTTTCTATTCCGTGCTCCCAGATGCAACACCATGGATGTCTCTGTATTAAACTTCATCCCTCCAGGTTTTGGCTCACTCTGACAATTTGTCCAGATCCTCTAGAAATGATACTACTTATTTGATTGTTTCTACTCTGCTCATAGTTTGGGATGATCCACACGATTTTCAGTCTAGTTGTTCACATCCTAGTTAAGATCTCCAGTGAAGACTTACAACAGTATTGAGCCCAGAACTGATCCAGTGCATTTGCTAGAAGTATATTTTACAAGAGCAGATTGCAATAAATATTTCATAGTCACATCCTCTTAATAAAATTCCAGGATCAAACGGAAAACTGATTTCTAGACTATTTGAGAGAAACATAATATTATTCCTGAGTATTTCCAATTTAGGACAAATCAACCATGTATGCACCAGTGTCCCCTTATGATTCAAACATTCCAGAAAGTTTTCAGACAAGGTTTAGTTCAATTTGGGTAATTTTGGTGGTTTAAGATATGTCCAGTATAATAGATTAAATTGTATTTGACATAATTTCACATTTAGAGAGTCCAATATTCACCAATATATGATCTTCTAGTAATTGATCTAAATCCCCCTGCCAAGCCTCAAATAATTTAAGCCATATCATAATTGTTCTATCTTGTACAAGTTTTTATATTTTTCTTATTAGTTTTTGTTTTGGTAAATCCTCTAATGTCCATAATTATTCCAGCTGAGATTCTACATTTTCTATATATTTGAGAATATGTCTTCTAACCTGAAGATAGGGGATGTAATGTCCTGCAAGCGAGCCATATATTTTCCTAAAAGTTTCAAAGGTAATAAGTCAGTTGTTCAGGAAAAAACATTTTTATATGTACAATACCTTTGCCTTTCCATAATTGAAAAATCAGACTATCGATGTAGGTCAGAACTGCACCATTATTCTGCATTGCGGTATAATTTAAAATCTTTTCCCATGTCCTGTTACTGTTGTGTATGGAATTCTTACTGGCAGTGTACTGAATACGTTAAAACAGTCCAAAAAGCCATGAACTGTTAAGTAGGTGCTGCTGTAAGGGCAATAATCTTGTTGAAATAAAAAGAACAGCGCATACTCCATACATAGGCAACAAGTGTTTCTAATAGACAACCCATCAGGCAAATACCCCAGCGCTTCAAGTCTCACTGCCTCTTCACCAGGGAGTGGAGTGAACAGTGACAACTGTGCTCCTAATGAAGAGGCAGTGAGCCCCAAAGCTCTGGGGTATTTGGTAATTTGCCTATTAAAAAACAATTGTTGCTTATGTATGGAGTACATGCTATTTTTGCTTCTACTGTAAATATTAAGAAGGTTGAAACAGCTGAATGTAGTTTGTTTATATAAGTGCTCATGTATAAAGCATTCCTCAGGAACTGAGCACACAAGGACTTCTATCCGTTTGTATCCACTCTAGGTCTTCTTCTACTATAGTATGTATCTGTTTTTCCTCCCTTGGATTAAACTAGTTGAAGGGATGTTTCAATCAGCATGATAAACAGTACTGATACAAATTCAGCACATGAAGACCAGCATTTTTTCAAAGGCATATAGCTTATCTAATCTTAGAAAATGGGCTTGAAAAATAAAGCATCCTGACTGGCTGAAAGCCAATGCCAGGCATGCATTTATTTTTCAATAGAAGCCCCTACAAAATGAGTTCCCATTCGGGGTGCCCCATTACTGGGGGTATCTTTGTGCCACCTCGAATTTTCAAAGTTGCTAGCCGCCATTTTTTCCTCTCGCTTAGCAAGAGAGTTGTCAAACGAGTTGGCGGCCAGCCAAGTCACCCACCCCTCCTGTCTGTTTTCCTTTAAGTTTCTTAAACTAGTGTAACCACTACCACACATTAAAACAAAAAAGACTGAGGGAGAGAAAAGGGAAGCTGTCGATTCCTTCAACTTCACATCTGTGGCAGTTGGCAGCACGGCTTTCACAATGGCATTGCGTGCCTCTCCACAGTAACACATTTCACTTGTGCTGCTTGCCCCCGCTACCTGCAATACCTTCCACAAATAAATAAATGAATAACAAAATCATCTCTCTCAAGTCGCTCCCTATACCCGACTGCTTCCAGCCTCCATGAAAACCACCAATTCAGCACGATTCAGAATTTACCCTGATCAGATCCTACAGCAATGAAAGCAGGAGACCTTTTTTTTTTAAGCTGCTTTCTGTGCTGGAACTGCATATTTTCATTCTCCTGCATTCTCTTTGGTTTGTGAAAAATAAAAAACTGGATTAAGAGATAGTAGCATCCATAAAAGAAACCCATCAGTACTCTTGTCTGGAGGGAGGGGATAACCATAACAACCACCTCAAAACGTACAACTATAGAGGCTTCACTAGGACAAGAGTCCCTAGTTTGAAAAAAACACAGCATTCAAATACAGGTGGAAGAACTATTTTATAATAAATTAAAGAAACAGCTAAGAGTTTAAACATGTAACCATAATTTTTTTTTCACGCACATAAAATACAGTAGCCCATTTTCTAATCACAATAATACCCTCCAGGGTGGGCAGTATTGGGGAATACTGGATCTTCTAGGGGCTATAAGACCTTCTGTCTGCGGTGTTGGGCCTCATTATGCCCCAGGGCAGTCCAGTATTCCCCAATACTGCCCACCCTGTCAGGTATTATTGCTTACTACTTCTTGGAGATTTATTTCTCCACAAAAATAATTTCTAAGAATTTTCTCCCAGTTTCTAAAAAGTTTCTATTAGCCATGAAAGGAAGGACCTGAAACAAAAATAAAAATGTTGGAAGAATATTCATCTTTTTTGCATTTGTCCTCCCTATCAAGGTCAATGGTAGGGAAGATCATCTAGCCAGGTCAGCTGAGATTTTTGACATTAGTGGTTTATAGTTTAGATCAAAAAATAAAATTTCTGAGAAATTCTTTGATAATATAGCACCTGACTAACCCAAAATATATTTATAATAGCCAAGAGTTAAAAATACTAGACGTATAATGACAAGGTTTTTATTTAGAGATATAACGTAAGATTTTAAAATATTAATTTTGTACCCTGATAGCAAAGTATATTTAGAGATTTACATTGACAAAGGGTCTACTGAGTTCATTATATCATGAAGAAAAATTAACACCATCTTCATAAAGCAGAATTATATGTTCAGCTGAGGCAATTTTGATCCCTCAAATCTTCTTCGAGGATATCTCTTTCATCAGGCCACACTTATGGAACTATAGCTGTTAGGCACTAGGACCACACAGAAACTTTTTGCAAGCAGTCCACTGGGGCCACCCATGACAAAGCCCTACATCGGCACTTCCCATATAAACATGGGTGGCCCCTTCCCTCCTCAGTTCTTTTCCCACTATTGACCACACTCGTTAGGCCCGCCACAGATACGCTGCCATTACTGTCAACTGTTTTCTAATATTTCTCACCTTACTGTAGTTAGCTATCACTTTTTATAAATTGATTTTTGATGACATGTCGGTCGACTAAAGAGCTGTTGAAACTCTTTAAGTACTGCAAGTGTTGTGAAAAGATATACTCAGGTGATTGCACAACATCTGCATATACTGCCTAAGCTTGGCCCAAAATGTGAAGACCTTCCAGATCTGCAGAAAATTCAACACTGCTACCCATTGATACCAGGAGAAGGCTTTAGAAACATGTCTTCAGAAGCAGAATGTAGCAAGGATGGAGAAAGAGCTCCAGAACAGCTCAACTGCGTAGCTGGCCCACTCCTTGGGTTCTTGCTCCTTCAAGTTCCAGGAGAAAACCTTGGGACAGCACAAGCATAAGCACTGGGAGAGGGAGCATTGCAAAGACAAGGCCTCCCTGGTTTGCTCATGGTCATCCATTCACTCCATTGCAACCACTACAGTGCTGTTGACCGCTCCAGTGGCGATGCCACCAGTCACGTAGATCGTTGACATTCCTAGGTCTGGGCAGGCTATTACAGAGTGCCACCAGGCCTATTACAGCTGGTGAGTCACCAATGAGATCAGGGACTGTGCCTCCTCTGTCGACATCATCTGGTGTTCTTGTGGACAACATGGGCGCCAATGTGCAGGCAGTACTCTCGTCCTTTATGAACGTTGTTAAGCACCTGCTACCTCCCCCTCCTTTACATGGGGACACATTGATGGGGTCTGAATGGCAAACCCCATCATTGAAGTCTGCTAAGTCGATGCACCAGATTCCATCTCAGGCATCGACAGATTCAACTACTCCTTCCAAGCGTCCCATCAAACACGTCGACGAGGACCAGGAGTAAAATTCTGATCTTGTTATGCAGGAGGAAGAGGATTATGTGGACTCCTATCAAATGACTAGCTCCACTGTATCCACTGGGAATGAGGACTCTGTGGTTTATACTCCCAGGTCACCCCCCCCGAGGATCCCTCTTTTGTCATCATGATGCAGGAACTACAAACTGCCATGAGATTTTATTTAGACGAACAGGACATTACTAAGAAAAACCTAGTGGAATTCTTAGACCTGCCTGATTCCCCACCCATCATCATTCCTCCCCTCCTGCCTGCATTGGAGGATGCCACCCTTGCTGCCTGACATAGGCCCAACATGATACCTGCCATACCTAGAAAGGTAGGCAAGCTGTATCAGGCTCCCTTAGGTAAGCCTTTTTTCACAGGCCAACCTCAGGCTGATTCTGTGGTCATAAAGGCTGCCCATGACAGATCTAAGGTACTAAAACACTTTAGTTCTCTCCAGCCTGATAAGGAGTCCAGGAGGCTTGGTGTCCTGGGCAGAAGAACCTTTCCCTCTCTGAGCCTAAGAATAAACCAACAACCAGGCCCATATGGTTAAATACCAAAATACCCTCTGGAGGAAGGCCAAAGAGGCTGCACAGGCCCTCCCAGGAGATGCTGAGGGCTCTAACGGCAGGTGCAAATGTAGGAACACATCTCCTATGTTCCACATATGATATATTGGATGCTTCTTCCAGGGCAGCAGACTCTGCAATATGCCTTAAGAGGTACTCCTGGCTCAGGAGGGCTGGCTTTGTGAATGATTTCCAGCAATCCATTCTCAGTGTCCCCTTCAGAGGATATAAATTGTTTGGTACGGATGTGCAGGATATCCTTTCTAATTTACAGGGCGCAGATAGAACCCTGAAATCATTGCATTCCCTCTATCATACTCAGCCAAAGAGTAGACTGACCCATTTTGTCTGGCCAGTAATAGACACTGCTCCCCTTCCAGACAACAGGGTAAGGGTAAAACAGCAGCAGCAGCCCTACCTCCCCCAGAACCCACTCCAGGTGCCCACTCAAAAGCCCTTGAGGTGACACTGTGGCAGCAGCCACAGCAACCATCTCTGCCTGACTCCTTCTTCAAACCCGACAACCAATGCCTCCAGGGGTGGTTGTTGGGGGTCACCTCTCCCTCCACTCCTTCAGATAATAGCACACAATCACGATCTGCAACTTCTGGAACTACCTCCAAAACATCCACTAGTGCCTACCCATTACCCTCCAGAGCACACCCCATTGCTTCTGGAGGAGATTCAAACGTTACTTTAGAAAAGAACAATAGAACCTGTTCCCTAGGAACAAAGGTACACAGAGTTCTATTCTGAGTACTTCCTAGTCCCACAATGGACAGGAGATCTGAGACCCATTCCAGATCTCAGAAATCTGAACTTTTTCATCGAGTACAAGAAGTACTAGATGAAACTAGATAACAAAAAGAGCATAGGCGCTGACTGGATAGTTTCTGTATTCTTAAAACTAGGCTACCATTTTTTAAGTGTGCCTATAATCCATCTATTTAACATGTCAATTGATTCTGGTATAATCCCCTCATCCTGGAAAACAGCTCACATACTGGCTGTGTTCAAATCCAATGATCCATGTGACTTAAATAACTATAGGGCTATTTCTATCCTTCCTATTCTCTCCAGACTTCTGGAGAAACTAGTTAATACCCAATTAAGGGATTACTTGGAAAATTCAAATCTACTCAACCTGCTGCAACCCGGCTTTAAGCAAAATCGTAGTACGGTTTCTGCCCTTGCAAAAGTGACACATGTCTGGCTTACCTCCCTAGACAACAAATACTCAACAGGGGCTGTTTTTCTTGATTTAAGCAAAGCCTTTGATATGGTGGACAACAACCTTCTGCTAGTCAAACTTAAGGAGCATGGACTATGTAACTCAACTGTAAATTGGTTCTCTAGCTACCTCTCAGGAAGATTGCAACACATCAAAGCAGACAGACTCTTCCTCTCACCGGTCATACGAGGTGTTCCGCTATATTAGGCCCTCTTCTATTTTCAATCTACATCAGCACTCTAAGTGACAATATACATAAAGCCAAACTGCATCTCTTCACAGATGACACCATCTTTTACCTATTGAAACCTTCCCTATCAGATGTTTGCACTGAATTACAATCAGACTTTCATCAACTACAACAAAACCTGTTACAGTCTAAACTCCTGTTAAATGCCCAAAAAACAAAGGTAATGTTTTTCTTACGCACAAACTCCTCAACCTCCCCTCCAAACCTTGGTCTGGCTGCATCCATTACAACCCTGTTAGGAGATACCCTAGAGGTCATGGACAAATTCAGATACCTAGGCCTTTGGCTAGATAACAACCTCTCCTTCACCGCACAACTTGAAGCCCTTTCCAAAAAGTTAGAAATTAGGCTGGGCTTCTTCTACAGGAATAAATCCCCTTTTCCCAGTGACATCAAGAAGAAGCAAGTCCAATCCACCTTCCTTCCCCTTATTGACCATGCCAACATTATATACAGTTGCTTTACAGCATTAAACCTGCACAAACTAGATGTCCTTTTTCACCATGCTATTCATTTTATCCTGAATGCACCATCCAGAACTCATCACTGTGCCCTTTATTCTGTTGTTGGTTGGTCGTTCCTTTTCATCAGGAGACTGTCTCATAGCTGCACTTGGGCATATAAAATGCTTCTGAACAAACTCCTCCATATATCTCATCCCTATATAATTGTTCCTCTAGTTGCTACTCTCTTAGGAAAAATTCTTTTATCTTGCTAGATGTATCAAAGTTCCGTTCCCGCTTCGGTAAAACTGCCATCAGCTATACCATTCCCACAGCCTGGAACAAACTACAAGCCTCCCTCAAGCTCTCTGAATTAGTCTCGCTCAATATATTTAAATCCATGATCGACAAATGTCTTACAGATGTCTGCCATCATCATACAAGTTAACATGTCGTCTTAAGCCATGCAAATCTATTCCTGCAATAAGCTCTTTTTGCCTCACCAAACCAATGAGCAATTATCCTTTGAATTGTATAACTGTCACTATTGTTTTTTTCACCATTGGTTTTTTTATTATTTTATGTTATTTCCCATTAATTGTATATTTGTATTTCATGAACCATGCTTTGTCCACCTCTGTATTGCCATTGTATCTTATTGTATTGTATTTGTCCTTAGCAGGACCTCCTTGTAAATGAGCTTCTCAATGGAGTTTTCCTGGTTAAATAAACTTGAGCCTGAAGTTCAGAATGGTCACTCTGCAAGGCCTACTTCCACTACTGCAAGTAGGGGACTGGATTTGTTCCCTGGATATGCAGGATGCCTACCTGCATATCAAGATTTGTCCCCTCACAAGAAATCTATGGTCCCTGATTCAAGGGGAATACTACAAGTTCAGGGTATTGCCCTTTGGCTTCTTATCTATGTCACGGGTCTTTACCAAATGTTTAGCAGTGGTGGCAGCAGCCCTCTATATGTCTTCCCTCACCTGGACAACTAGCTTTGCAAAGCTTACTCCAAGGAGCAGCTTTTTCATACCCTAGCATGCACTAGACACTTGCTGAATGCTCTAGGGATTACTGTTAATGTGCCAAAGTCAGTCTTGACCCCTTACCAATGTCTACAGTACATAGGGGCAGTCCTGGATATTGCTCAAAGCTAAGCCTTCCTGTCCCAGGACAGGGCTGAGCGTCTGAATGCACAGGCCTAGATGGTCTACAACAACAGGTATGTCACAGCCAGAACATTCCTGGGACTCCTAGGCCTGATGGCAGCAGCCACTGTCACAGTGTCATTGACCGTACTGCATACGAGAATCCTGCAATGGACACTTAGAGTCCAATGGGACCAGCATGCAGATGACCTAGAACAGAAAGTTCTAGTAACCTCCCCTGTCCAAAAGATACTTCAATGGTAGATGACCCCAGTCATTTACTGAAAGGGGTTCCTTTCTTGATTCCTTCCCCTGACCAGACTCTCAACACAGATGCCTTAAGGATGGGCTGGGGGGCACGTCTGGGGCCCCATCAAACACAGGGTACATGGACAAAAGGGAGAGCACCCTCCACATAAACGTCTTAGAAATGAGAGCTGTTCTGTATGGCCTACAGGCCTTCCAGACTCATTTATCACCGGGTCCTCTGTCAATACAAATGGACAACATAAGTGTGATGCATTACATCTACAAGCAAGGGGGAACTCATTCCTACCCCCTGTGCAGGGAGGCAATGGGAGTCTGGTATTGGGCTCTGGAACATGGTCTGAAACTAACAGCAGAACATGTTCAAGGGGCCCAAAACCTTGCAGACAGGTTAAGCAGCAGTCCAGGATACATGAGTGTGAGCTGCTGACCATTGTCACAAAAGACCTGTTCAACAGGTGGGGTCATCCAAAGTTAGAGCTTTTTGTTTCCCCACACAACACAAAACTGCCATGTTTCTGCCCACTAGATGCAAGGCCTAGAGTTTTCTGGCAGGACGCATTATCCCTGTCTTGGAAGGGAAGGTTTCTGTATGCCTTTCCTCCCTTCCCTTTAATTCAGAGAGTGCTAATCAAGCTTCAAATGGAGGGTGTAACTCTGATTCTTGTTGCCCCCTGTGGTCGCATCAGATTTAATTCCCCTTACTGCAGAAATTGGCAGTGGAGCCACCAGTACCTCTTCCATTATGCCTGGGCCTACTGTCACAGGAATAGGGAACCCTGGTACATCCGGACCTCAAGTCTTTCTCCTTCATGCATGGCTCCTGAAGACATAGCCACTGCTTGGTTTGGGGTGTCACAAAAGGTGGCTGATGTCTTGATGGCTGCCAGAAAACCTTCCACCAGAGCCACTTATTCTATGAAGTGGAAGCAGTTTGCTTTGTGGGCTGCTTCTCACCAACTGGATTCTTTTACCTGTTCAGTAAATCCGGTTCTGGGGTATTTTCTGTCCTTGTCAGATGCAGGCCTAAAATACCCTTCTATCAAAGTGCACTTGGCTGCCATTTCAGTTTTCCTTATGCCAACTGATGGTAGTATGGTTGCCCAGCTGGAGGTGGCGCATATGTTTTCTGAGAGGCATTCTACATTTAAAGTCTCCTCTTTGCAATCCAGTTCCGGCTTGGGACCTGAATTTTGTGTTGGAAAAGTTTACTTTGGCTCCTTTTGAGCCAGCCATGAGTTGTGGCCTACAGTATTCTTCCTTTCTCAGAAAGCGTTATTTTTAGTTGCTTTTACTTCTGCTTGAAGAATCTCAGATCTTCAGGCTGTAATGTGTGAGCCTCCTTATTTGATTTTTCACTAAGACAGTGTCTTCGTATGTCAGTCCTTAGTTTCTACCAAAGGTGGTGTCTGAGTTTACTTTGAATCAAACCATCCACGTACCCAATTATTTTCCTGAGCATGTCAATCCAGGGGAAGTATTGCTTCATACTTTAGATGTACATAGAATACTCCAGTACTATATACACTGTATGGACGACTGCAGGAAATCTTTTGTTTCATTCACCCCTGGGAAAGAGGATGCTCCTGTCTCTAAACAGCGACTGTTCAAATGGTTAGCTAACTGTATTACTGTCTGTTACAGAAAGTATGGTAATCAATTTCCTGGGGTTGTTTGTGGCCATTCAACAAGAGGCAGGGCCACTTCTGTTGCCTGTTTTACGAATGTGTCTGCTGCTGAGAAGTGTGCAGCTGCCACCTGGAGTACTATCTGCACCTTTACTAAACACTACAGTCTGGACATTGTCACATGAAAAAGGGCAGGTTCTGGCCTAGTTGTGCTTCAAGGCCTCCTCTCTTAGGACTGTAGACTCGAGCCACCCAGACTGTTTTTATTGTCAGTACTGCTTGGTACTTGTTCCACATGTGTGGCCTGATGAAAGAGATATCCTCAAAGAAGATAGAACAGTTACATACTTACCGTAACAGTAGATCTTCAAGAGAATCTCTTTCATCAGGCAATGCTATCCCATCCTTCACCCTCCTAAGGATGTAGAGCTCTGTAAATCCTGTCTCTTTCTCCAGAAAGGTTTACCTGCTGCTTCCTGCCTCGCCTGGTAGGAATAGCTACAGCTTCTCTCCTGGTTCCCTGTAGTGAGGTCCTCCAAGCATGATCAGTGGGGAACTGAAGAGGGAAGTGGCTGCTCACATTTATACAGAAAGTGTCAACCTAGGATGTTGTTGTGGGTGGCCCCTAGTGGACTGCTTGTAAAAAGTTTCTGTGTGGTCCTAGCGCCTAGCTGCAATAGTTCCATAGATGTGGCCTGATGAAAGAGACTCTCTCAAAGACCTATTGTTACGGTAGTATGTAACTGTTCTTTTCTGAGGATGATGTAATTGCCTGTGTTAAGGGCTTACATAGATGACCTAGAGTATTGGGGACAAGGGCACTCCTGTTGTGTTCCCTGAAAAAGATGTACATTTTAAGAGACTACAGAACTCAGTTCAGTCCTGGCCACTGGAGTTAAGTAAATCAGACCAATCCATTTCCAAAATGTTTCACCAACTCCAACCTTTGTCAGGGTCTCAAACAGAAAATCCTAAGCGATCCTAGCAAAGGGTCTCTCTGTATCTAGGCAACTAGAGGCACATTTTTATTAGTAGATGCATTTATTAATTTTAATGCTCTGTGAGTATTATAATATAGCCTCTGTCCTTCAACAAAGTCTGTCTGATCTTTATGTGCCATACCTTTCATTACTTTCTCTAATCCTTTTGCAGATAAGTTATTTATTTTTAATTTTTTTTTATTTTTATTGAAATGTATTCAGTTAGAAGGTACAACCAACATCATGACACTCAACATGTCAGCAGGCACATAGCATTCACGCAAACATGAAGATGGTGTATAATATTAAAATGCTATTAAAACCACTTAGCTGATATCAAATCTGAGTAGCAAAACCTCACATTTATACAGAGTTACTGAGTCTCAGGGTACCCCAGCTGCCTGGGTAATAGGAGGAGAAGGGGGACACTTCTCTACCTCTGTCTTCACCTCCCTTCCTCTCCCCATTGTGCTTTACCCTATAATCCCCCTTATCTTGTTCCCTGTGTAGTCAAAGTATCCTACTCTCAGTGACAAAGTCAGCCTTATGCTTCATAATGTATAGCATATGAGCACAAAAAAGCAGAGGTAACTAGCAAAGACCATAACACCAGATTTGGAAATAGATATCAAAAGGCAATTTTATTACACATTGCACCAGTAGCAAGGATCTCCACAGGTGCTGTTTCACACCTTAAAACATGTGCTTTATCAAGCCTTAATAAAGTTCATGTTTTTAGGCTGAAATATTTGCATCTGGGGATCCTTGATACTACATATGAACATATGAAATTGCCAGCAGGTACAGACCTTTTTGTCTGTCTAATCCATCCGAGTGCACAGCACCTCAACCATTTAGACTGTAGCTGCCACCTTCCCTCCTCCCCATCTTTATTTCCTCCTGCTTCCTTCACCAACCCCCCGATCCACCCTCAGCTTGGATTCTCCCTTTGAGCCTGTTCCACACCCCCTTGAAGAGGCTTATTGACCTCAAGGATACCACCTCCTCTGGCAGCTCATTTCACCCTTTAACCACCCTTTCTGTGAAATAGTGCCTACTCATTTCCCTTCTAAATCTTACCCCTTACAATTTCAGACTGTGTCCCCTGGTTTCCCTTCCCCGTTTTAATTTGAACACACTCTTGGTGTTTACTCTGTTAATGCACTTCAGGTACTTGAGGGTCTCAATCATATCCCCTCTCTTGCTCCTATCCTCCAGAGAATACATATTGAGCTCCCTTATTCTGTCCTCATATGGCTTGTCTCCCAATCCCAGGATCAATTTTGCTGCTCTACACTGCACCCCCATCAGTATCTTGATGTCCTTTTTTGAGTAGGTGCACCAGTACTGCACACAGTATTCCAAGTGTGGCCTCACCAGGGACCTGAACAGGGGAAGGACAACCTCCTCTCTCCTGGAGGTGATTCCCCTTGTGATGCACCCAAGTATTCTATTGATCTTTGCTGCTGCCCTCCTGCACTGGGTTGAGTGGTTCCTTTCTCCTGTTACTAGTACTCCGAGGTCCTTCTCCTCTGTTGACAAGGATAATTGCACTCACCCCAACCAGTAACTGTTCCTGGGATTTCGGGTCCCCAAGTTCATGACCTTACACTTCTTGGTATTGAATCCCAACTGCTATGTGTTTGACTGGCCCTCCAGTCTTGCCAAGTCCTTCTGGAGTACTCTACTGCTTCCTTCCCATCCACTTCAGCACAGATCTTAGTATCATCTGTGAAGAGTCTGATCTTACTTTTTATCCTGTTCAAAATGTCGGCAACAAGGCTACTGTTGCGATATGTAATAAAATTGCCTTTTTGATGCCTATTACCAAGTCAGGTGTTTTGGTCCTTGCTAGTCAGCCCTGCATTTTTGTGTTCATATGTGATATTCCTTACGGCAACTCCCAGCACTAGCTTTCCTGAGCTACCATGTGTTAAATAGCACGTACTTCTGCCACGTATTTTGAAATCTCAGTAACTGTTACTGCAAATACTTGCAATATTTTCCACTTTGTATATTTCTATCATAATATTCTGCCAGGTTTCTATCTGTGGGATTGTGTTTGTGAGACAAACATTTGTAAGTTTTGTTTTACCACAACTATACTTACATTTATCAGAAGTGATAGGGTTATTTCTGCAAGGATTTGGGCAGCTTATGAACTAATACAGGCTCTAGGGTTAGTTGTATGTTGGGAGTTAAGAAGTACTGGTTGAATGCTGTAAGTAGCTGTTGCAAAAATGTCTGCAATCATGGTCATCTCTGGCAGACTGTATCTGTGTGGTTAGCTGCTGATTCATCACAGGCTCTCCAGCAGAAATTTATCCCAGAACTAAGGAACTTGTCCATGATTGCTGGAGTACAAAAAAGGGAACAGAATTTTTTTTTGTGCAAATTTCCACCATATTGGGGATGCGGCGATAGTGTAAGGAACTCTAATTATTGTACTAACTCCTATATCACTGCTCTAAAGGATATTGCAGTGCAAATAATTTTAAATAATTATTTAATAATGAAATAGGTTAATAAGAACCACATTCTTCTGCTGGTTTGTCTGATTTGGGAAACCATGAGATTAGGGCTTCATTGAAAGATCTGGGAAAGTTACCCTGCTAATTTAAACTGAATGGGCAATTTATTAAAAGAAATATAAGATCTAGTAATATGGCAGTATTTGTTCCCCACTGTAGAGCGTATGTCCACCCTCATCTTGATTTTGCCACCCTGGTTTGGTGTCCTTATAAATGCTGGGACACAGATTATGTAGAAAAAGTCCAATGAAAGGCAACTAATGCCATCAAGAGTATAAGAGAGTTACCATACGAATCATGACTTAAACATCTGAATCTAATGACCTTAGAACAACAGTGTTTAAGGGGTGACCTTTTAACATTATATTAAACAATGCAACACCCATATCTCTCATCAGAATTAAGTTTTAATTTTAAACAAATGAATAAAATCACAAGAGGACATCTGCTTCAATTGATGGGGGGAATATTCAAAACAACAACAAAAAATATTTTTTTCCACCCAGCGTGTTATTAATCCATGGACCTCTTTATTAATAGATATAATAATTAATAAAAGCAAGACAGAATTCAAACACAGATTAAATAAATTCCTGATGAATGGTGGTTCACTGAGGTATTACACCTTAATTTGGAGCAACATGGGTGTAAGAGCCTTATTGCTCCTAGTCGTCCTTCGTATGAACCTTAGCGTTAAGCAATGACAATGAGATTGGCACTATTTCTTCAGAAGATTCTTTATAAAGTTCACCTATGAACCCATCTGGGTCTGGGGACTTATCCCCTTTAAGTCATCAATTGCCTTTAAAACCTCCTCATAGGTAATTTCTTGATCCAGCAATAGCCTGTTAGCCTCTGAAAGACATGGCAGAGTCAGAATATCCCAAATTTCGCTAATCTCCTGCTTTTTTTGAAGAAAACTCTGGAGTATACAAGGAAAAAATAAAATTCCTTAAAGACCTGATAAACCTGTCTTGGTTCACCTTCCTGATGTTTAGTCTTATTTCTTAATCATATTTATTGTACTGTTGTTCTTTTTTCCTTGTTGCAGTTGTTAAGCACATAGCTTATTGGGGTTTTCTCCCATAAAGTAATGTTTAGTACTTGCTTTTAATAAAGCAGATTGTGACTGCCTTTCTATTACTTGATTAGATCTATGTCTAATATTTAGTACAGTGCTTCCTCTTTTATTCATCAACCTCTGTGCCTCCTAAATTTTTTGGCAGACAAAAGAGGGTGGTGGATAATAGAGGGTGGCAGTTAAAGGGGGAGATAACATTTCTGGAAAATGGTATAGGAGCTCAAACTGGCACTAAGTGAGGGTGGTGGGTGGTGGATGATGGAGGGGCATATAAAGGAGGGAGCACTGCACTTCCATTGAATTCTGTTCTGCCACTGAGCTAAGGTATTTTGCTCCTGCAGTTGTTAATTCTTGTTAATTTCTGTTTTAATCACTAATAAAAACAAAACACAACTTTATTCTTAAGTGAGGATGCTTCCAGCCTCCAGAGTTAGTCCTTGTTGAACTGTAAATGTAACAGTGGGAGGAGTCTGTTACAACAACGACATACAACTGCAAACAATGCTGGGAAAAAGGCGCACTCACCATAACTAAATTATAAGAAAAGTTTTTTAATTGCTGACTTTCAGTAAAATCTCTTAGCCAACATTTTGTGAATAAAGTTCACTACTTCAGGGCTACTGTACAGATTCTACATCTTAAATATTTTCTGAGTAGTGCATTCGAACAGCTTGATGCCATGTTTACTGGAAACTAAGCAGCAGTATCAGTACAAATGGCCATTTAATAATATGCACCTGTTTATATGGTGCTTTGACTGGCAGGAACTTTCTGTTTCTACTTAAGTATACACTCTTGGATAGCGCTCCTTTGGCACAAAAAGGCAAAAGAACATGGCTCTAGTCAGTGTTCATGTTCTGTGGCAAAGGGCTTATATAAGAAACCAAACAAGTATCTATCCTTGAATGAGAGGAGTGAACATGCAAATAAAAATAATACATTTCTTGATCTGGATTATATCCAAATATGTCAACCAAATTAATGTTAAATAAAATTAAAGTCCTTCATTAAATTCTTTAGATTCATGACTGCATTTTTTTTGTTTCTCATGAACCTAGAGATCTACCTATAGGTAAGTAGTACACAAAACCGTCAGGCACTCACCACCATATATTAAAGACTGCACCAGGCTGTGGTTGATATAATAGAAAAGTCATTTATTGACAAGACGTATCAGAAGACTCATATTGTACCCACCTGATGCATTTCAGAACAGTAGTTCATTTATCAAAGGCTGGAAGAAGCACAGTTACTAGCATTCAAAGGCAGACTAGACGGGCCAAAGGCCCTTATCTACCAACAAATATCTATGTATGTAAGATGCCAAAGTAAAAAATTAAATAACTGTTTGAAGATGAGGTCACAATGACGAAATGTAAAATATTTTGACATCATTGGTTCCTACACAAATTGCATATAAAACACTTATTTAAGGAATGCATCACTCTGAATAATAAACCATATACTGTAGATCTTGCTAATATTAAATACAAATTTACAATTGGGAGAACAAGCTTGGGAGATGGGGGCAGAGGAAAAAGGAAAACTGGGAAGGCGAGACACACATAAAAATGAAGTATGCAGTCATATGTATCAAGACAAGTATGGCTTTGTATAGTTAAAAACATCTATATAAAACTATAAATATAATAAAAACAAGCATTTGTCAATGCTGAATGTTTGCTTGCTGGCATTGGCATTGGTAGTGTAGGAGTTACAGAGCTGCATAACAGGAATGGCAATGAAGTATCGAACTGAAGCCAACCCCACCACCACCCTGCAGATACTGACAGTTATTGGGGTGTACCTTTGGGTCGTCAGGCATAACAGTCATGCCATTTCACCACACCCTACCCTGCAGACACTGACAAGTGTCACAGTGTGCCTTGGGGTCTTTGGCACTTATGCGCACCCCATTCCATCAGAAAATACAGCGAGATGGGTGTTGTATAGGAGAATGGGGTGAACTTTGGGGCTGAAGAGTTCAAGGCATACCTCGATGCCTCTCACTGGCTGCAGGGTGTGGAATGGTATGAGCATTACAGGCAAGAATCCCAAGTCACACCCCTGATGCCTGTCATTCTCTACAGGGTGGGGTGTTATGGTCGGAAACCCTAACGCCTCAGGCATTCATTGGTATTTTCACTCCAAATTTTTAACATGGTTGTATTGTGACCCCCACCTCATGAACAGTGGCAATATCAGTCTGTTAACTGAAAGCTGCTTTTGCACAGCAACTATGGCATTTAGCACCACAGGTGCAAAAACACATTCTGAACAGGATGTGAAAAATGACAGCAGCACTGTTCATGGGGAGGTGGAAAAAATGGCAATGTTGAAAATCTGCAGTGAAAATATTAAAAAAATGAAGTCACGAGCGTGTGTAGAAACTATGCAACGCACACCCGTAATGTAATTAGTTTTGGGATTTTTTTTACAACAGATTGTCAACACAGGCATTTTGGGACCTCCGATCATGAACAGTGTCACTGTGATTTTCTTTATCTGTCCCAAATAATGATTTCCAGCAGCGACCACGCATTTCTGCGTTGAAAGTGTGAAAACACATTTTGGCCATGTTGTGAAAAATGACAGCCATACTGTTCATAAGGAAGTGTGGAAAAATGCAACTGGTGAAAATCTGGACTGAAAATATTACAAATTCATGAATTACGAGGGTGTGTGGAAACTGCGCAATGCTCCCTCATAACACAGTCATTTTATGGACTTTTGTCACCAAATTTTCAATATAGCCATTTTAAGACCTCTGCTCATGAACAGTGTCACTGTGATTTTCTTAATCTGTCCCAAACATTGCTTTCGCACATCAACTGCACCATTGTGCGCTACATGTGTGGAAACACATTTTGGGTGAGATGTAAAAATGGCAGCTGTACTGCTCATAAGGAAGTGTAATAAAATGGCTATGTTGAAAATTTGTGTGCAAATATTAAAAATTGCAAACTTGTGAGCATGCGAGATTACAACGTAAGGCCTTAAACAGTCATTTTGGGGAATTTTTTCACCAAATTTTCAACATAGCCATTTTAAGACCTCTGCTCATGAACAGTATCACTGTGATTTTGTTAATCTGTCCCAAACATTGATTGCACGCATCGACTGCGCCATTGTGAGCTACATGCACGGAAACACATTTTGGGTGAGATGTGAAAAATGACAGCTGTACTGCTCATAAGGAGGTGTGGTAAAATGGCAATGTTGAAAATCTGGAGTGCAAATATTAAAAATACATGAACTTACAAGCGTGCATAGGAACTGCACAATGCACGCTCATAAAACAGTCATTTTTAGGAATTTTTTCGCCAAATTTGCAACATAGGCTTTTTGAGAACCCACCTTATGAACACTGACCCTGTCATTTTGTTAATCAGTCCCAAAAGGTGATTTCACACAGTGACGGTGAAATCACCCTTCGGGCCTGATTAACGCCATAATAGTTCAAGAATAATGAGGAGGGGTCCCAAAAACCCCATGTTGAAAATTTGGTGCCAAAAATTCCAAAAAATGCCTGTGATATGCATTAACGTTGAAAAAACCCTACTTATTGCATTATACAGCTTACCGGCATTTCCTCAGTTCGTGGTCGGCTTTGAAGAGTGCAGACATGTTCCCGGTCCACCGAAGATCATCACGCCGAGCTCTGAAGGTAAGTATCGGGTGAGGGGGGTGTGGGGAGGCAGGGTGCACAGTGGGTGGGCATGGGTGTACAGGGAGACCACTGAGGGAATGTTTTTTTGTTTACAGGTCTTGTTTTTTTTGGAAGATGTCGCGGGACATTTGCCATGCTGGGGTGGGCTCCCAGTATGGCAGCTGGAAGGCTGTTTGGGGGGCACCCCGGTCATACAGTGTGTGTGTGAGGGGGGAGCGCATGAGCATGCAATATGCGTGTGTGCGTGCATGTGGAGGGGGAGCGCTGCTCACTGAAGCGTAACTCTCCCTTTCAACTGTATGGCACTGCATTTTCAACTGCTGTCATAGACAGGTGCAGCATTCATTGGAGAACTGTGACCACGCCTGCAAACACACTGACTGAATTGGAAGACGGGTGCAACACCTCTGAAAACTCGGATGATGGCACTGTGTTTCTTGCATATGCGTGCAAGCAAACATAAAAATGATATAATGACCACATTCTGTATCATACATATGTAACTTGCAAAAATAGAATAGAATGCAGCTTTAATCAATTTGTGACCGTTGATTTAATCTTTTTCTCAGGAATGGTCTAATATCCAGTTTACTGTTGAATCCTGGCGATTTAGTGGCTCCAAGATTTATAATCCAAAATCTTTCTCTTTTTAAGACTAAATCATTCTAGTTACCCCCTCTGAGTTTGTAGTACACCCTTTCAACTGCCTGAAATGTAAAATTATGTTTCACATTGTTCCTGGCTTCTATTACATGTGCTGCTGTCACATGACTACTGTCTCTTCTTTCTATGGCTCTTACATGTTCCCTCACATGGACTTTGAAACAGTCTAGTAGTTTTGCCCATGTAAAAAGCTCCACAGGAGCACTCTGCAAGATTAATTACTCCTGGGGTATCACAGGTAGTTGTTTGTCTGATCTCAAATATTTTGGGGGTATTTTTATTTATTTATTTATTAAATTTTGGTGACCGGGTAAGCCCACTGGGCCCCAGATGTCCCTTTTTCAGGGGCGACCCGGGATTACATAGCATTGGTAAATATCACAGTATGAATTTAGGACTGCTGAATTCCCTCACTGTTTTCATGCATTTATAGATGGAAAATTTTTGACATTTAAGTAACCTTTATTGCTTTCCTTTAGCCACATAGGGTTCCTGGCTTCTGTATGGTGGCTGTGAACTAAGACATCCCTTAGAGTTGTAGCCCTTCTATATGCAATATGGTGGGGGAGCTATCTCCCTCAGTCCACTGTCACTGGCTAGGACTCCCAGTGTTTTTTGACAATCTTTTCCAGATGACTCGCTTGAGCTGAGTAACTGGTCACAAAGTTATGATGAGCTGTACGATGTTGTATAGCTACTGTATATAAACTCACTCAGAAATACAACACCAGCAATGGGGCTGTTAAAAAAGGACAGGTTGGAAATCGAGAATAGTAAAGAGATGGCAGAGATAGTGAATAGATTTTTTTGGTAATGTGTATCAAAATTCTAATTTACAAAGAAAGGAGAATAGGGTATTGGATTAAAATGGAGTTATAGGTGAAATTACTTTGAAAGACGTTTTGGATAAATTACTCACCTTGGATACAACTAAATCACTTGGATTGGATGGCATGGGATCAAGGTTATTAAGATAAATTGCTACAGAAATATCAGAACCACTAACATACATTTACCATAAATCATTAGGGGATGGTGAGGTATCCATAGACTGGAAAACAGCCATAGTGGTCCCAATATACAAACAAACTCTGATCAGAACTGATATGGCTGTGGAAAGGTTTTGGAATGCTTTTACCCATTATTTCTAATGAATTTGCACAATGCAGATTTGCTGAGAGGCAGTTTCAATGTGGTCTTCCTTTTACACATTTTTACAATGTAGTTTCCTAGAATATGCCTACTGATTGCTATATATTTAGCCTATATAGTTCCCAGAAGAAATGGCATCGTATTTTTGGGTGGCGGAGCACTAGCAATAGGATGCTGGTATGTGTCATACATAGGTACGAGCTGTGTGCGGGAGATAACGCCAGTGGCCATACACCTCAGGCACTCACATGTGGATCCATTGTCCCAGTGCTGTTGCACTGCTCAGTACAGGTGAAAGCCAATGCTGTACTCACTCACACAGGCACCAGAACAGGCATATTACAGCCTAGCTCCCATTTGTTTGTACAATCGGGGAACCACGAATGCACTATCTATAGCCTGGAATGTACACTACAAATGGCATTGTAGGATACCACACCCCATGACACCCAGGATACCTCAGCAGTCCAGAGGGTGACATGTTACACAGGGGAATGGGGAAAGTGTATGACAGCAGTAAGATACAGCAGTGACAAGGCATGCATTGGAGTATGTCAGTTCTCTCTTATGGTTTACCAGGGACATACACACGGCTGCATACACTGGTGGGTCTACAGCTTGTGTAGTGCCCCAATGTATGGTATAGCCACTTGGGTCATTCTGGAGTGCAGGTCTCCAGCCTGAGTCCAGTGCAGTCAGTGGTTGGCCATGGCAGGGTGTGGAGAGCAGTGCCAGTCTCTGCAACAGGTCAGGTATGGGAGGAGCAGGGTTGTCTATGTACCAAGGTGGTGGGTGGGGGTTCTCTGTGCTATGGATATGGACAGTGGTTTCCACTGATGTGATTGGGTCCAGGTGGGCCCTACACTATGGAGCTCTTCTGGGATGGAGTTGGATCAATCAGGGATGGGAGAGGGTACCTCTAGATCATCAGGGTTGCTTGGCTGCTGTGCACCTGGGTGCACTTCTGCAGCCCACCTGTGGGTGTCTGGCTGAGTTAGGCCAGCTATTCATGGCCTAACTTTGGTCCATGCTGCTCTGGGCTGTGAGCCGTGCATTCCCACTGAGTATGCTGCAGCACGGCATATGCATGGGAATGCACCATCGACTTGCACGGCATATTATTTGAGTGCACCCTGGTCCATTCCCTTGTGGCAGGTGCATCCTGCACATTTGAATATCATGCTGCAGCACATTGTTAGAGTTGCAGGGCACATCTCCCTTTTCCACTGGGATGTGCTGCACATCTCCTTTGAATATGGGGGCCTTGGACTAGGCTACCCTGAAGAAAAACATTATCAAAATGGGAAAATCATGACCCTATTGAAAACAAGATATTGTATCTAATTTGGGATTGCCTGAGTAAATACAGTGCAAAATTGTGTAAATGAAGATCCCTATGACAATGAGATGTAGCATCTCCCCTGTGCTATCCAGGATACAAAATATAGGATAAGAAATAGTTAAAGGAAATCTCCTCTAAACTGAACTTCACTATAGTGTATGGTGGAATGCTGTTATGCATAGAATTCCATTCCTGGAATATGCTTGTTCTGCTGCAGTTGTGACAGCATTATGTTGTTCTGCTGCAGTAGTGATGTCACTACTGCAGCAGAGCAACTTGGAGTGCTGCCACATACTTGATTTCACCTAGCCAGTTAAGCTGGAAGTTGTTGATTTTTAAACTTGAACTTGCAGAAACATCTGCAGCACACTGTCAGTAATTTGATCCTACCACCAACCCTCAAGTGCCCCCTAACCTCTAGTTCACTGAAACAAAGGGCAGTATCTGAAATAGGCATTGATGCCCATACACTATATAGAATAGTGAATGGGCAACTCTATGCTTGGGGAACCGAATCCCCCAGACCTCTCGAGCTTTGCTTTCAAGGTCACAGGGAATCAGTACCCCTTGGTGGCACAACACACTGGTTGTGCATAGTTGCCCAACCACTATCCTATATGTGGTCACTGACATAAACAAACAGTTTCTTTATTGTAACAGTAACACAGGAGTGTAGTGTGCATATTTTATGGAACACATACAAACAGAGGAGAGAAAGAATAAGTGCCACAGCTGGGACTTAAACCCAGGCCACCTGGAATACCATTCCAATTACACTAACCAGCTGCACCACTGAGACAACTGGAACCTGGGCTGTCCCCGAGCACATTACTCTTTCTCAAATTCACAACCCAATGGCAACACAAATATTTACTTGTAACAATCACACAGGAGTGTGGTGTGCATATTTTATGGAACACATACAAACAGAAGTGAGAAAGAATAAGTGCCTGAGCTGGGACTTGAACCCAGGCCCCCCAGCAGTATTCTGGCCATGTGGATGGTATGTAGTGTGTGTGTGTGTGTGTACAAAATATAGGATAAGAAATATTTAAAGGAAATTTACTCTAAACTGAACTTCCCTGTGTTCACTGACAGAAACAGTTTCTTTATAACATATTAGAATGCAATATTTATTGTGAGTGTTGTGGCCATGAGGATGGTGTGAACAGAGTGTGTGTGTGTGTGTGTGTATGTGTGTGTTTGCTGTAGCTCAATATATTTTTTTCCAAAAAAGCATTGTGGAAAATGTCTTCTGATTGCTACATACAGTATTTAGTCTGGGCAATTCACTGAAGACCTGGCATATGTCTGACTAAGTGCACATCAGATAGTGTCTGTAGAGGTTAAAAAAAAAGTATAAATCATAGGTTTGCTGGGAAAGAATGACATTTATGAGGTATGAATCTTTCTTGAAATACAATACATTCCCGAGTGAAACTTGTATCAAGACATTGTTTAAATGCTAAGCATTTAAATGTGCAGTTTGTTGCATTCTGAAGGGGGTAAACAAACCTCCAGTTTAATAAGCAACCAGTATTTAACAAATATTTAACAAGTTGTTTCAGTTTCCTAATGGCATCTAATAAGCAGCTTGGAGTTATGTCTCCAACATTCTTAACAGAAAGAAGGGAATATTTTATTTCAGTTGGCACGGAAGGATACATTGAAAAGTCCAAAACTTGTGCTCCACGATACTCTATTTCCAGCTACAGATAGCAAGATGGCTGTAAGCTCCACCCACAGCCATAAAAAGGCCCAAAATAGAATCCTCAGAATTATAGACCCATTAGTCTAACCAGTACATTGGGTAAAATAATGGAGAGCTTTATTAAAGACATGTTGAACATGCAAATTCAACAACTAAATGTGATAGACAAGCAACAACATGGATTTACAAGTGGGACATATGTACAACGAATTTACTATGTTACTGTGAGAATGCTAGTAACAATTTGGATCATGGATTACCCTGAGATGTTATTTACTTGGATTTTAGGAAAGCATTTGATGTCATCCTCCATGTGCAACTCTTAGAAAAATTAAGGGCATTTAAAATGAGCAATCATCTAATGAACTGGATTGAGGAATGGTTAACGGACAGGGGAGAGAGGGTTAAAATAAACAGATGCCTGCCTAAGGCAATCCAAGTGACTAGCGGGGTGCTGCAGTGCTCAGGGTTGGGCTCAATATTATTTAAACTGTACATATCCGATATTGGGATCAGGTTAAGGTCATGGTACAGTTTATTTGCAAATGACACCAAGTTCGGGGAAGGGTCAATACAGTTGAGTACCATGAGTCACTGCAGACTGACCTTGATAGGCTGGCAAGTTGGTCACAGAGATGGGGCATGCCGTTTAATATAAACAAATGTAAGGTGATGCATTTTGGTAAGAATAACCCAAGATATCAGTACTACATAGATAACAAATTACTAGAGGAAATAACCAGGGAAAAAGACTTGGGTAGAATTATAACTGATTACTTTAAGTGGCATGGGCAGTGCTCTGAAGTATTTAAAAGAGCAAACTATTTGTTAAATGCCATCAATAAGAGTTTCGTAAGGCAAGTGATTTATTTATTTATTTAATTTTTGTTGACCGGGTAAGTGTACCAGATGAATTCTGCCTATTTTCAGGCACGACCTGGGGAAGGGGGATACAGATGAATGCCAACTGACCTTGAACCAGATTAAGCTGTTGGTGGTATTTTTAGTGAATGGGGGGAAATTTGGCCAGGGCACTGGGGAAATTCTCCTACTCTTTTCGAGAAGTGCCACGGGATCTTTAACATCCACCTGAATTACCACCAGAACAGGCAGATGGGACCTCGGTTTAACATCTCATCTGAAAGATGGCACCTCTGGAGTGCAATATTCCCCTCATGCTGCACTGCAGTGTCAGTACTGGGATATTAACCCAAGTACTTGATGTGGGGATAGAACCCACAACCTTCTGATTTCCTGGCCTCAGAGGCTTTCTCTCTACAATACATATGTGAACCCACACTTAGATTATGGCTCCCAGTTTTTTGGTGCATTAAGTATTACAGATAGGTATAAATTGGAGTGTGCTCAAAGAAAGGTGACTAAATCAGTCAAAGGTCTTGAAGGTCAAAGTTATAAACAGCGACTAGCTTCACTTAGTTTTAACACTCTCGACAATAGACATATTAGAGGAGACATTCTGTTAATGTACAGAATTATCAATGATAAAGAACTAATAGAAGGAATGAACCTCAACTTTAAAGCCCAAAATAACTTAAGAAGGCACAAGAAACAAATACAGTCTATGAACTTTAGATACAGAGAAGCACAGAAGATACTTTATGCAAAGAGAAGTCAATATTTGGAATAGTTTTCTATCAGAGGTAGTGGACAGCCTGAATTTTGAGATGTCCAAGACAAGGTTAGACAAATACCTAGCTGGACAAGATGTATTGATCTTCTATTATTAGAAAGGGACAGCATACATGAGCTTATGCCTTCTGCTGCCTCAGAACTTCAAAGTGAAATTAAAGTGAGCACTTATCACAGGTACATGTCTCTGTTCTAACAATTCATCTCTACTGTGAGTGCTGACAATGCTCTAGCTTGATCTCTTGTTCTACTACTACAGCCCTGTCATATAGCACCTGTGTTAAATTGATCTCTCCTTTCTGTGCGCTCTCAGTTGTGCTGCAATTTCATTTGACTTGTAGGTATTGTCCCTTCAGAACAATGGCTATTCTGTGTCTAGGATGGCAAATCAAGGCTAAAATAAGGTGTTGCCATCTGTGCTCTTCCTAAAAATGTCTGTTGCCACAGTGTTATTACTAGTTTTACACAATGTCAAATCTAAGAAAAATTAGCCATGTTCTCATTGTCTGTGTGAGATAATCTGAGGTTAACATTAGTTTTGTGAAGGTATAAAATAAAATCCCGTAGTTTGGCTGCCCACCCACACTAAAATCACGTTGTCTATATAACATCTCCACAACTTGATTTTCTGAAAATAAGGATTAGTTATCTCATTAAAAACAACCCAGTTTTTCCACTCTCCTATGTAAAGATTTGCTATGGAGGGTGCACATGTTGCCCCCACAGCAGTCCCCTTTAATTTGTAAGTACATCTGTTTATCAAATACAACGCCATTATCTTTTAAAACAATTTCCAACAACTTCAATAACAGTTCAATGGGTGAGTGACAGTCTTGTCCCCTTTCATTGAGAAAGAAGACAGCCCCATCTAGTGCTTCTTTGTGAGGGATTTGTGTGTAAAGAGATTCAATGTCCATCATAACAAGCAGAGTATTTTCATCCAGATTTAGAACTTTAAACAAATTAAGTAGATCTTTAATGTCTCATATACTGTATGCCGCTAACTCTTGTACAAAGGGATGTAGGAACGAGTCCACAAATTGTGATAGAGGCTCAGTTATTGAGCTAATCTCATTAACTCTGGGTTGGCCAGGTGGTTTATTGAATGATTTGTACACTTTCAGCAGTATGTAGAATTTGACTCTTACTGGAACATTGGTAGTTAAAAACTCTTTAGTTTTGGCATATATTTTGCCTCTGTCAAGAGCCATCATCAGTATTTCATCTATTGCATGTTTAAAATCCCAAGTGGGGTCATGATTGAGTTTTAAATAAAAGTGCTCATTATTCAATTGTCTCAAAACCTCCTGCACATTGTAGTCCTTGTTCAAAAGGATGACGCAACCCCCCTTGTCTGCTTCTTTGATTATCAAATTAGAGTCTTGTCATAAAATTTCAATAGCGGCCTGTTCCCTGGTAGAAAGATTGTTAAAATTAGGTTTGTGTAAATTTTCAAATAGTAGAGCTAAGTCTTTTTCTACAAGGTCTTGAATACCATAATTGCTGGGGATAAGTTAGGACAGAATTCAGGTCTTGGTCAAAAAACTAGTCCTGATTTTCATTGCTGTTGTTTATCTTTTCAGGGTTTCTTTTGTTAGAAAAGAATTTCAAACTTAGATTCCTATACATTAAATTGAGATCAATGGAGGTTTAAAATGTATTTATATGTGATGCAGGGGCAAAACCCAAACCTTTGCTGAGTACTTCTTTTCCTGGCATTGTTAACTCATGATTAGAGAGGTTTATTGCTTGTGATTTACTGTCTTGTATCTCCATCTGTTCTGACATCCCTGGTAATTCTTCACCGATGTTTGGCCACCTCTGTTGTAACCTCTGTATCCTTGATGGCCATTTCCTCTACCCCCTGCTTGTCATTCTCCTTCATTTCTGTACTGTTCTTCTGTAACTCCCATTACTCTGGGGCTGTGTCATGATGGCGGTGGGGGTTCTGGCTCAGAGCAGCACCTCTACAAAAAAGGTTGCTGATTGAAAATCTCATTTTCAGAGTCACTAACTTCTGTGCTGTAACTGAAGAAGACATGTCTGTCTCTTTCTCAATAATGTTTTTTGGATATTTCTTTTTTCATGAATAAGCCTGATCATTTTCGTAATCCCATTTGTCATGACTAAATTTATTTAATTTCATGGTCTTGTTCATTGTCTAGTTTTAAAATGGAGTCTTTCAATTTATTATTAAAATAATCAAATTCACTATGGGTTTTAAAATTCAACACTTCCTTTTGTTTCAGTTTTACTTCTTCTCTTAACTTGTATTCTCATTCTTTAATGCATTTAATTAATAATTTCACCAGTTTGACACTTGCCTCTTTTAAAATGCCCTCCCAAGCTTTCATGAATTCTAGATTATCCATCCTGTAAGTCAGATTTTTAACAATTCTTAGGCCCCTTGGGATCCTTTCAACTTGTATGAATGCCTCCAGATTGGTGACATTCCAGTGTATGCGTCATAGCTGGTGTGTAATTTTCTCCAGTCCTTTGAATGCCTCGAAAAGTGATCTTTCCTCTTATAGTAATGTTTCTCCTGGACTGGTTTCTTGTAAAAAAGGATTTGCCACTCCTGCTGTCTGAAGAAGCAAGTTCACATATTGAAGTGGGTCTTCAGAGATTTGGAGTTGCTTCTAGTGACATTTTAAAATACTTTTACTCTCCGTAGGCTCAATGGTGTAGAAAAGTGGTTTTCCATAGTAATACTCTGTTAAAACCCACAACACCTGCATGAACCAACAATCAGATATATAGTCACACAGAGGTTCACACTGGGTAGCTGGTGCTTCTTAACATCCAGGATAAGTAATACACAGAACAGTTAAGTACTCACCACCACATATTAAAGACTACACCAGTCCCCGGTAGATGCACTGTAGTAGAAAAGGCATTTATTAACAAGACGTATCAGAAGATTCCAGCTATACCTGCCTGATGCATTTTGGAACAGTAGTTTCTTTATCAAAGGCTCAGGCACCAACATGAAAACACACATTAAATAGTAATTTGAAGATAATGTCACAATTATGAAATTTAAAATATTTTGAAATCATTGGTTAATAAACAGATTGCATATAAAACACTTATTTAAGGAATGTGTCACTCAAAATTATAAACCATATAGATATTTTCTAATATCTAATACTCAATCAATGTCAGTGATTGCGTACTGTATACAGTAGGTGCTCAATGACAGCTCAGTTGCTGGCCAGCCATAGTGGAGAGAGGAGGGCTGTGCTAGTTGCTGGCTGGGGGTTGGGTTGGGGTGAGCGGGGTGGTGGGTCACTCCCTGCCAGGGTGGAAGATCTACTAGATCACCAGGGTATGGTTTACGGTCACTATACAGGGGATCTGGGATAGGGTGGGGGGAGTTCTGTTAGACTACCAAGGAAATGTGTCACATTATTTTATAAGGGGTCAGGATGGGGGGGGGATATACTGGACACCAGGGCCAATTTTTTATATCTATTGGATGGGCGATTGAGTGGGGACTGCTAACCACCAGGGAGATATGTTTTCCTCTAAATGGGATAGCGATCAGCAGGGGAGGGATCACTAGCCACCAAGGAGATATTTGTTTTCTAAACGGGATGGTGATTAGTGATCGGGGAAGGGGAAGGACCACTGGACCATCAGGGAGATGTTTTTGTTTATCAATGGGATAGCTATTGGTGATCAGGGAATGACCACTAGACCACAAGAGAGATGTTTTTATTGATCAACAAGATGGCGATCAGTGATCGGGGAAGGGGATGGAGCACTGAACCACAAGGGAGATATTGGTTTTTCCAAATGGGATGGCAATTGGCAGCGGAGAGATCACTAGCCACCAAGGAAACATTTGGGGTTTTACTCAGACCAGCGATCAGCAGCCACAGGGGGGCACTGCAGTACCACTAACTGCCACTAGGGTTGCGCAGCATACTGCCAGGTCTCAGTTGGCTGTTTTTGCTCCACGCATGGGGACCTCTCAAGAGGCCCTTGTGCAGAGCAAATGCTTTGTGAATCGGGCAGCACTGATATTCATGTCCCCTCTTCTCCCCATCATTTGCATTGTGGCCCCCTCCACACTTTGCCACAGTGCAAACCTGGTTTGTGGGCACAAACCAGAATTTTGTGAATTCCAACTCAGTGCAAAACCCAGTCTGCACCAGTGAAAAGTTGTGTGAATCAAGCCTCTGGATGTTTAGGCCTCTAAAATATAGTCCTTAATCTAGCTGGACTTTCCTAAAGATTGCTTCTCTATTTGTGAGGTGGTGGGGTTTAATGAAAATGAAATGCCGGTAACTATCCTGATAGTTGGGGTTGTAAAGTTCCCTATGTACTCAATCCAGTTCTATTTTCTGATCTGAAAAATGCCTGCCCAGCACTTCTGTTGGTAATTCTTCAAAATATCCTAGGGGGTTTCTGACTGTTAGCCTTTCTGGGACTCTGGCCAATTTCAGGGTTTATCTCCTTGCTTTCACCTTCAATTCCTCCACCTTACATTTTAGAATCTCCATCCCATTTTTGAACCTTGCTAGATGAGACCCCAAAGGGGGGGAGGACTTTGTCTTCTACCTGAGAGATCATTTTCTCCATCTCTGTATTGGAGATTGTGAAGGCTGTTCATTTATTAGTGAGGTCCTTAACCTTTTCACTTACTCAGTAAAATGCAGTGTTCTTTTCCATAAACCATTGCCTCATCTCTTTTAAAATAAGGAGTTGTTGCTCCTCTAATTTATTTTCATTTTTAAGATCAAGTTGCACACTTCTGTTTTTTTGCCCTTGCCATTTCTGGCAGAGTCTCTAAAGAGTTTGCAGGTTTATTATTTAAATTATCAGGAAAAATAAAAGTAGAGAAAGCACTTTCATGAAAAACTGCTTTAAAGCAGTTTGATCCTTCAATGTCTCCAGTTTCTGGTGCAATTTATCCTACCTCTCATCTTTGATACAAAGACAGGAGTCACCATCACTATCTCCTTGCTGCTGCACAACTTTGGAAGCAACCTCTGCTATTGCTACAGGCCTAAACACTGATAGTCTTCCAGAGCCCCCTGTTATGGGGAGCTCAGATTCCTCACCTCACTGGTTTTCTCTTGGGATTGCATACCAGATGGTATTGGAAAGTCCATCAATGGATTTACCATGATACTGTGTGTTGACACCAAGGTGAGGGAAAAAATGTACACCATGGCTCCTGCAGACTCATTTGGCATGACTTCTACTTGTCTGATGTCAGTGCCTCTTTAATTTCCTTCACACAGTGGTATTGTTTGGACACCAAAGTGGAGCAACTTTTTAACTATGGAGTAAGGGCCGAATAGTCATCCAGTACAGTACTGAAGATTAGATTTTTCTGGAGTGTAAAATAGGGCAGTTAAGCGAACAGATAATGCTGGCTCTTATAAAACAGTACTCCTACACACATCTGATCCATCTTGGATCTCCTGCACACTCCTAATCCTATTTCTTGACTTTAGTAAAGCCATCTGCTCAGACCCCTACAGAGGACTAATTTAATAAATAAGGGACTTAGGACTTGGAAATAAACTAACTAGATATATTGGTAACCGGTTGTCTCATAGGACCAAATATTGTACTATACAACAACTTCTCAGATGTCAGGAGGGTTATGAGTGGGGAACACCAGGGGCCAGGCTGGGACTGTTTTTGTTCACTATGTTTATAAGTGATATAGGGTTGGGATTGCATAGCAAGGTGAGTCTATTTGCAGATGACATCAAGCTCTGTAGAAGGATAAACACTAAAGAGTGGATACACAACATAAAGTGAAATGTGGAGAGATTTGAATAGTGATCAGGAACATGGCAGTTCAAATTCAATGCCAAACAAATGCAAGGTGATACATACTGGCAACAGGAATCCGTGAACAGAATGCAGAATTAATGAAGGCATGATGGAATCCTCATAGGGAAAAGACGTTTTGTGGTAATAATAATACTAATACTTATAAACAACACTCCATCAGAATTATATTTTCTAGTAAACTAAGCTACGCCTCCTAGGACAACTAAATAGGTTTTTCATGAAAATCAAGACTGCAAAATCTGAAATCATAGGGCTGTAGTCTAAGCCCTTACCTGCCACATGATGTACTTTGTTTCACGCATAATGTATTTTTAACACTGTTTCATTACATTTACAACAAGCATTTGTCAATGCAGAATGTTTGCTTGCTGGCATTGGCATTGGTAGTGTAGGAGTTAGAGAGCTGCATAATAGGAATGGCAATGAAGTATCAAACTGAAGCCAACCCTACCACCACCCTGCAGAGACTGACAGGCATTGAGGTGTGCCTTTGGGTCATCAGGCATAACAGCCACGCCATTTCACCACACCTTACTCTGCAGACACTGACAAGTGTCATGGTGTGCCTTGGGGTCTTTGGACTTTATGCTCATTCCATTCCATCAGAAAATTCGGTGAGATGGGTCCTGTATAGGAGAATGGGGTGAACTTTGGGGCCGAAGAGTCCAAGGCACACCTCGATGCCTCTCACTGGTTGCAGGGTGTGGAATAGTATGAGCATTACAGGCGAGAATCCCAAGTCACACCCCTGATGCCTGTTAATCTCTACAGGCGGGGGCATTATGGTCGGAAACCCTAATGCCTCAGGCATTTGTTGACATTTTCACTCCAAATTTTCAACATGGGTTTTTTGTGACCCCCACCTAATGAACAGTGGCAATATCAGTTTTTTAGCCGAAAGTTGATTTCGCTCAGCGACTATACCATTTGGCACCACAGGTGTGAAAACAAATTTCGAACAGGATGTGACAAATGACAGCTATACTGTTCATGGGGAGGTACAAAAAGTGGCAATGTTGAAATTCTGTAGTGAAAATATAAAAAAAGCTGGTGAAGTCACATGCGTGCATAGAAAATGCGCAACGCACACCCCAATGCAATTAGTTTGGGGATTTTTTACAGCTGATTATCAACACAGCTGATTTTGGAACCTCTGCTCATGAACAGTGTCACTGTGATTTTCTTAATCTGTCCCAAACAGTGATTTCCCACAGCGACCACGCATTTCTACGCTGAAGTGTGAAAACACATTTCAGCCATGGTGTGAAAAATGACAGCTGTACTGTTCATAAGGAAATATGGAAAAATGCCAGTGTTGAAAATCTGAACTGAAAAGATTAGAAATCCATGAAGTTACGAGGGTGCATGGAAACTGCGCAATGGTCGCTCGTAACACAGTCATTTTATGGACTTTTTTCACCACATTTTTAACATAGCCATTTTAACACCTCTGCTCATGAACAGTGTCACTGTGATTTACTTAATCTGTCCCAAACATTGATTTCGCACACTGACTGCGCCATTGTGCGCTACATGGGCGGAAACATATTTTGGACGATATGTGAACAATGACAGCTATACTGCTCATAAGAAGGAGTGGTAAAATGGCAATGTTGAAAATCTGGAGTGACAATATTGAAAATTCGCGAACTTACGAGCGTGTGTAAGAACAGCGAAATGCATGCTCGTAAAACAGTCATTTATGGGAATTTTTTCACCAAATTTTTTAACATAGCAATTTTAACACCTCTACTCATGAACAGTTTCACTGTGATTTTCTTAATCTGTCCCAAACATTGACTTTGCACACCGACTGCGCTATTGTGCGCCACATGCATAGAAACACATTTTGGGTGAGATGTGAGAAATGACAACTGTACTGCTCATAAGGAGGTGTGCTAAAATGGTAATGTTTAAAATCTGGAGTGAAAATATTGAAAATTCACGAACTTACTAGTGTGCGTAGGAACAGCGCAACACATGCTCGTAAAACAGTCATTTTTGGGAATTTTTTCACCAAATTTTTAACATAGCCATTTTAACACCTCTGCTCATGAACAGTGTCACTGTGAGTTTCTTAATCTGTCCCAAACATTGATTTTTCACACTGACTGCTCCATTGTGCGCCACATGCGTGGAAACACATTTTGGATGAGATGTGAGAAATGACAGCTATACTGCTCATAAGGAGGTGTGGTAAAATGGCAATGTTGAAAATCTGGAGTGAACATAATGAAAATTCGCGAACCTATGAGCGTGTGTAGGAACAGCGCAACACATGCTTGTAAAACAGTAATTTTTGGGAATTTTGTCACCAAATTTTCAACATAGGGTTTTTGGGGGCCTACCTCATGAACTGTGACACTGTAGTTTAGTTAATCAGTCCTGAAAGGTGATTTTGTGCAGTGACTGTGAAATCACCCTTCGGGCCCGATCAATGCCATGACAGTGAAAGAATTCATGAGAAGGGGTCCCAAAAACACTATGTTGAAAATTTGGTGCTAAAATTCCAAAAAATGCCTGAGATATGCATTAAAGTTGAAAAAAAAAACCTATTTATTGCATTATACAGCTTACCGGCATTCCCTCAGTTTGTGGTCAGCTTTGATGAGTGCAGACGTGTTCCCAGTCCACCAGTGATTGTCACGCTGGACTCCGGAGGTAAGTATGGGGTGAGGTGGGGTGTGGGAAGGCAGGGTGCACAGAGGGTGGGCGCGGGTGGGGGGCGGGGGGCAGGACACTCAGCGAGGGAAGTTTTTTTTTCCTTTCAGGTTTTTTTTTTTTTTTTAAACTTAGACGACACGGGACATTTGCCACGCTAGGGTGGGCTCCCAGCCTGGCACAAGGAAGGCTGTTTGGGGGGCCGAGGAGCAGACAGGGGATTGAGCACTTCCATCAGCCATATGATCTGTTGCCACGCTGGGGTGGGCTCCCAGCGTGGCACCACGTACTCTCTGGGGGACAGTGGAGCCAACAGGGGATTGGGCACCCCCGTCGGCTATACAATGTGTTGCCATGCTGGGGTGGGCACCCAGTGTGGCATCTGGAACTCTGTTGGAGGGAAAGCGCAGCACAGTCGACAGGGGATTGGGCACCCTGTCGGCTATACAATGTGTGCATGGGGCGCGAGCACACAGTATGTGTGTGTGTGTGTGGGGGGGGAGCACACATGAGCAGACGATATCTTATCACTGCTCACTGAAGCGTAGCTCTCCATTTCAACTGTACGGCACTGCATTTTGGGATCATGGCACTATGTTTCTTGCACATGCATGCAAGCAAACATAAAAATGTAAACAAATTGTCAAGTCTTTTAAAATGCCCCCTCTGGTAGCAGTCTAAGATGGTCGTGATGTGTTTGCGTGGTGGTGATGTCAATATAGCGAGAGCTCTTTGGTGTGATAAGGGGATGTGCATGGGGTCTGGTAAATATAGTTCTTTTAACACAGCTGGA
Source organism: Neoceratodus forsteri (assembly GCA_016271365.2). Lineage (NCBI taxonomy): Eukaryota > Metazoa > Chordata > Ceratodontiformes > Ceratodontidae > Neoceratodus > Neoceratodus forsteri. The sequence goes on from CM028137.1 coordinate 156,528,347, forward strand.
CTGCATATACGGGTAAAATCCTTTACTGTGTTTGGGTGAAGAAGGTATCACATATGCACAGTAAAGGATTGTACCTATATATGCAGTCCAAGGGTGTTAAAAAAAAACAACTAGATTTACCATACCGCTATACACATCCCATTATCACTCCAAAGTGCCCTCACTCCATAGACATCATCACACAAGCATGTCACGGCCATCTTAGGCTGCTACAGGAGTGAGCATTTCAAAGCACTTGCTGATTTGTTTGCATTTTTTTAAACATGATGAAACAATGTTAAAATTACTTTATGCATGAAATGAAGCACATCATGTGGCAGGTAAGGGCTTAGAATACAGCCCTATGATTTCAGATTTTGCCGTCTTGATTTTCATGAAAAACCTGTTTAGTTATCCTTTAAACAACCATTCCTCCATGTAGATCTTATATCCTTCCTGCATGCCAAATATTTGTTATAACCTTTTTATATTTCATAATTTCTTTTCTTGCAGTTCTAGTGCTTACCATACATAACTGCATTAAATATGCTGTAAAAATTGTATGATGCTTCTTTGCAGTATACAGTAGGTACTCATTGAGAGCTCAGTCGATGGCTGGTTGTGTTGGTGAGAAGAGGGCTGTGCCAGTCACCGGCTTGAGGTTGGGATGGGGGAAACAGGTAGTGGGGCACTGCCTGCTGGAGTTGGGGAGTGGGTGTCCACTACATCACCAGGGAATATTATTGCTTAATATATGGGCAGATCAGGGTGGGGGGGCTAGACCACCAGGAATCCATTCAAGTTATGGCAGGGAGGGATCGGGAATAGAGTGAGGGTACCACAAGACCACCAGGGACACTTGTATTATTATAACAGATCGGCGATCAGGGGATGGTAGGGAACACTAGACTACCAGGGATATTTTTTGTATTATGAATGGGACAATGATCAGCAATTGGGGGAGGTGAGGAACCACTAGTTTACCAGGGACATTTTTTTGTTTTATGAACAGGACAGTGATCAGTGATCAGGGCAGGGGAGGGGAGGGACCACTAGACTACCAGGGACATTTACGATATTAACATATGGGGATTGGGGCTGGGGGGCTGCTAGATCACCAGGAACGTTGTTCATAATAGATACACATGGTTCAGGGAGGGAGGGGGGCCAGTAGCCACCAGGGACATTTTTGGTTTTAATATACAGGGATTGGGGCTGGGGGGGTCTGCTAGACAACCAAGGATGTTCTGGGTAAGTGCTCGGCTGCCCCGCAGCTTGTGGTGCACCATCCTGATGTGCCGACTGTTTGGCACACAACCACAGATGCCACAAGCTGGGGGCCTTTGCCAATGGGACCCTACCCAATAGAGAATTGGGTGCATGGTCACTGGCACACTGGCACTCTGCACAAGCCATCCTTGGCATGGCTTGTGCAGAGTTTTGAAAATTGGCCCTCTACTGCATGCATTTTTCATGCAACACCAGATATCCAGGATTATTGGGGCTATCTGGTGGACTGCAGAAGTGAGAGCTGTCTGGGTTCTGTGCTTCCATGTGAGCACAGACACATATGCACAGGGCAAAGAATCATCTCTCATCTAAATCACAAGACCCTCTGACATCCACAGATGCAGATGTGCAGGGGCCCTATGCCAAGAGAAGAGCTCTCTTCACTATATGGCACTTTGGCCCATTCAGACAACCCTGCACCTACCCTTCCCAGGCTGGGGATGGTGTTGCAAGACAGCATATTCCCCCTCAGCCTCAGCCCATTCAGCTGGGTCACTGAGCTTGCCCATAAACTCAGCTTACTGGCATGGGAACACAACGCACTCTCCACTGGTGTAAAGGCTGGTACTACAGAGAAAATGTCTTGATAATTATTATTTTTTTAATTTTGACCCTGAATTTTCAAGGTAGACATTTTATGATTCGCCCTTGTTAACATGATATGCAGCATTTATAGAATACTGACCAAAATGTAATTTTGTACCACATGTGGGAAAACATGTATTGACCAGGATTTGAAAAATGACAGCAGTCACTTTCATGAGGTGGTGTGAACAAAAATGGCTATGTTGAAAGCTTGGACTCAAAAATGTTGAAACTTAGTGTAGTGATGAGTGAACATTGAAATATTTCAACGTTCACTCATTACTTGGCTATTTTACCATATTTTCACACCACATTTTCAACACAGTCTTCCTATGACTCCACATCATGAACCCAGAGGGTTAAAATTTTCAAATTCCACCAAAACGTGATTTTGTGCAGTGACTACAAAATCACCTTTCAGGTTGGAGTTGAAAAATTTTACCTGTTTTGTTCATGAGGTGAAGCCCCCTGCAACTGCAGCTTTACAAGTCAAGAAAATCCTACTGTTCTCTTACGGAGAACACTGGTGAATGGCTCCTCTCGCTAAGCTGGGCACCCTGAATATTTGGGTGCACAGAAAAGGTATTTCTGCAGCTTTTTTTTTAACAAACACCAGAATCTAACTAAATACGTCCTGTTTAGCTAGGTTTGAGTGGTTTTTTTTTTTTTTACAAATACACCATTTTTATGTATTTTCCATGTTTGTTTAGTTTGGTGGTCATCAAGACACAAACTTTTTTGGTCATGTTGTGAGAAGCAAGTGGTGAGAAACTGAAAACAGTTTGGTAACATGGAATTTGCCGTGTTGTATCAGAGGGTTATCCAAAAACCCTAACAAGCATGCTCAGAACATCTCAAAAAACAAACTTTAAATCCTTATAACTCTGGAACCATTCAATATTTTTTCATGAAACCTTTGAGGGGTACTACCTTGGCAAAGGCTGCTTCTACCCTGAAAGTTTTGGAAATAAATTCTGTTTCATCTACGCTGTAGGTGAAAGCAAACCAAAACACTCATGTTCAGTATAGAAAACAAATTCATCCTCTACAGGAAAATGACATGTGCGGATCTCAGAAACTGCTCAAGCGGCCATCATGAATCTTTCCACATATTTAATAGAGCTGTGTGGAATTTTCAAATTCTGGTGAAGGAAATTTCATGGAATTTTCAAAATTCTACTGAAATCCCAAAGAATTTTTTGGGAAAATGGAATGGTGTGATTCCGCCATAGAAAATGGTTGTGGAATGATTTTCCATGGAAAAAATGCTGTTCCACAAAATATTATTCTGCTGATCTCAATATTTCCCATTGAAATGGTTGTGGAATGATTTTCCATGGAAAAATGCTGTTTTGCGGAATATTATTGTACAGAACACAGCAGGCGGAATTTCACAGAAGAACCAATGAAATTCTGGCAGAAATGCTTCTGGCGGAATGGTCATTCCACGTTAATTTCACCAGCAGAATTCCGCATTCAGCACAGCACTAATATTTAGACTTTGGCCCCAATATTCAGAACTGCGCCTGGCAATGGCGCAGGTGGTAGCACAGCAGAACTGAGTTGCACTGGTGCAGCTTAGGGATATATTCAAAAGAGATGAGCCATGGTGCACCTCCTTTGAATGTATCAGGTAATGTGCACTGCGCAAATACAATGCACTGGCACATCCCCCCCAGACAGGGCTGAATCCCATGAATGGGAACTACGCCAGTGCAGCAGAGTTATGCTGTGCTCAAATTCCTGATATTAAGCCAGCAGTATGCAAATGGAGCCATTAGCATGTCATCATGACCCCATTTGCATGGGTTGCGCAGAGCTTGCCAGCGAAATGTGCATGGCGTCCTACATGGCATGCGGTGCTGCCAGAAGGGATCTAGTGGTACCCCTTCCTTCCCCGTAGCCCGATCATGGTAAAATCCTGCATCAAAACACCCTGGTGGTCCAGTGGTACTCCCTTTCCACCCTGTAGCCCTGATTGGCTATAATATAGTAATAACAATTCCCTGATAGTCTAGTGGTACCCCTTCCCTGGCCATAACCCGATCACACTATAATCCTGGTTCAAACATTCCTGGTAGTCTAGTGGTTCCCCTACCCAGCCCGTATCCCCAATCACCAGTACAATTACTGTACAAATTTCCCTGGTGGTCTAATGGCACCCCCCCGCCCACACAGGACCCCCTGCCTACCCAGCTCCCCCCCCATAATCAGAGGGCAGCAGCACACCCAACCACATACCACTGTGGCTGCCCACTGAATGACAACTTACAGTAGCAGCTGTAAGCCCATTGGTCCACACTGTGGACCAATGGGCTTGCAGTTCATACTGTAATAGTAATTCACAAAGATGTGAATGAAAGACTTCATTCCAAAAGTGAAATGGTAGAAGACATCTTGAGAAATAATGTACAGTGTATCCATTCTGATATTTCTAAATATGCTGTCCATCTCAGAGACACCAACTTCAGATGAGTCAGCAGTGGAGTTAGACGGCAGTACCAGACATGGGAATGAGTTACCACTAATGAGTAGTTTTTTGGTGCAGAGGGGAAATACAGGCATGATACTGGTATTTAATTTTGCTGGACCATTCTTCTATAACACACAACCCACCCCATCATAACAGAGCTGTCTGTTCCAAACTATATTCAATAATGCACTGATCACAGAATCTACTGACATGCAGTTTGATAACTGATCAATATAGCAGCTTGAAAATGCACAGTATGTTAAATCTACATTTCATCTGGATCATCTGCAGAAGAAACAATAACAGAGTGATAGGAAAATTGCTATACATAATACTCCATTTTCAGTCTCGGACATTGAAGGAGTATGTAAAAATATTAGGATGGTTACATTGGTGATCACTTCTGCAGCCAGTTCCCATCATTTTAAAAACTATACAGAAGCTGACAAATTAGAGGACAGGCAGATTACACCATCAAGCTGAGCAGCGGATTTTGATAATCCCAGGGAAGTGGAGGAAACTAATTTCACTGGCATACATAAAAAAAAACTTGAAAACAGCAAACTGTAATGTGCCATTTTGTCAATCATAATACACTCCTCTGTTATAAGGGGGGAAACTGGAGGCACACGTTCTCGAGTCTGCCACAGTCATGGTGGTATGACATCACTGCTCCATGTTCATCATCAACTCACTGGCAATGAACAGACTCCTGAAAAAATCTCTGAGCTGCCATTTGAAGAAAGAGACAAACATGGATGCACAAAGTATCAGTTTGCAAAAACAAATACACTGCGAGACATGTTAGTTGAAGATGAAATAATACATTGCATTAAACTGTCATTGAACAAAACTGCAGAATGAGAATTTTTATCTGATTCTCGACATAGAGCTTTGACGGTAGCCAGGGGTTGACATACAGATCTGGTCTTGTGAGTGCAATGCTATGTGGGGCACTCTGAGATGCTAAAACAATGCATTGTAGTACACTGCATTAGAAAAATCATGTAACAAGCAGAATTTTTCTTGCAGTCACTAACACTGATTTTCCAAATAACAAAGTAGGTATGTGTAATGTATTTGTGTTTATTTCAGTATTTCTTTGATATTTCACACATCAACGTGCTGAAAATATGCATTTTTTTACACCGCCATATCAGAGACAATGCTGAGGAGTGCAATGCCACTTTCAGGACAAGTACGTGCAGAAATCAGTTGCTGACATGATTTACTCAGTTGGTCATGTTGTCTACAAATGCTACTATGCCTGCTGTTGAATCTCCAACTCAGGTGACTGGCTGTATTCCTACTAACTAAGCAATGCATAATTTCAAGTCAGGGAAAAGGATCAGACACACCTTTGGAAGCAAAGGGTGGGCAGCCCCCCCAATTGGAGTAACCAGTTCAGCACTACAGGTTCTGTAAGTGTGCCTGGTTATTTTGGACATGGTGACCAATGTCTGAAGAGAAGTTTACCCCCTGGAGTGGGTTGTGCTAGTAATGAGCCCCTGTATGTTCAGTTTTGGCCAGTTGCCACTAGAAGTAATGTTAAGTTGTGGCCAGTGCCACTGAAGAGCATTCAATGTCCTATGAAAAATGAGAACACGTAGATTCTGTCAGATACAGTTGTTCTGTTCTGTAATTCCTTGCACCATGATGTGAAAACCTTAGGGGTCCACCCTTGCTTTAGAGAACATCTTTTGGAATAAAGTCACACTCTAGAACCGCAACTCTGGTTTGGACATTCATGGTACTGCTTCCTGTGTGGAGTTACTGGGTACTCCTCACGAAGTATAGGTCTGGCATAGCCCTAGCAAAAAGTCCTCTCCTCAGGACCTGGGTTATTGGTCATAAGTATTGCTTTTGTACACCCCCACACCTTTTACCATGCTCTAGAAATAATGAGCCTAGTATACATTCCCAGAGTCAGGGATGGTACCATTTCCAAAGTAGCCTTTGCTCAGAGCAAGGGTACCAAGGATAGCTAACTGTGTAAAGTAGTAGGGGAGGGGTAGTTACACAGTTTTCTTCCATATCTTTTTATTTGGGGGGAGCAGAATATTGTAACCTTACTACTATGAAATCGACTACTAAATTTATTACAAATCTGGCTGTCAACATAGCAGTCGCCTTTTTTTCCCACATGTGGTGACCTGCCTTTGAATTAAGATGCTTACCTAGATTGTTTGCCTTATACAGTCTGAGCATGTTTGATGACCAACTCAGTCACCGACTACACAAAATCTTCGGTTATTTGAATTTTATTTTTTCAATGTTAACTACAGGGCTTTGTCACTGGCAGTCAGGGGGTACCTTCCCCAATCGATCCTCTTGCTCTCTGAGTAGAAACTATGTGCTAGTACATGATTAGCACCTGCTACTGTCACTGTCTTGCCTCCTTGCCATCCAACAACTGATAAATGACAGAAGCCCAAGCTGTAGCACATCAATTCAGTGAAGACATTATACCGACAAACAATGTCAGCAAAGTCATTTTGGCGAATGCAATTACAGCTCCCATACATATGGGCAAACAAAAAAAACAGCTAATAATGCATCCTCCCTCAAAACAAGCATGTGCTAGTTTTGGTGTTCATCCATATTGTATGGATGCTGTAATTGCATTCGCCAAAATGACTTTGCTGGAATTGCTGTTGCTTTAATGTCTTTGCTAAATTGACATGGAGCCACAAGCCAGTAGTATTGTCAGTTGACTGCTAGACAAAGATGTGAGAGGACAGCTGTGTCGGTAATGGAACATTTATTGCAGTTACATGTATGTTACCACCAACAGCAGATCCAGTCTTCCAAAGGCAATCCTGCAGTGCCAGAATCATTTGCTGCTTCAATGATATCATGCCCTCACCCTGATGATCATTTTTTTGAGGGGAGGAATAGAGCTACTCACAAGGCACACATAGATAATCTGGACAACAAGACAAAAAATACTACCCATGTGTTCTACCTGTCTCAGCTGTCACCCTGGCCAATTGGGTGTATTAGAGAAAATGACAAAGAGCTGAAGCAGGCTCACTGAGGAGCAACAAACTGTTACTGTTATCCCTGGCCCTGGTGACAGTATAGGAAATGATTGCAGCAGTGGTGGCTAAAATGGGGAGGCCTGCCTGGCCATGGCCCCCCCACTTGTATTCAAGAGGGGGCTACATATTTATTTTGGCACCCCCACATTTTGATACTTTTTTTTTTAAATTAACAATTCACGGATCGTGCAATCCAGCACTGGAGGAACTTATATTTGTGCTGAATGTGCCTTGGTAAAAAGGTGATTTTAGATGGCTGCAGACTACACCTGAAATTCAGTAATCTGCTTGCCTGACATACAACTGATATGGGAAATGGAATTTTTCCATTGCTTGTTCCAGGTAGTCTCTGATATATAGTATTTCTATGACAAATTGGGCAGAACCCACGTCGCCTGTCGCCACAGTAATACTGGGAGAAGTAATCAAAAAATTCTCTCTACAAGCCAATCAAAAATAAGAGTGTAGCCTATGCTCTTAGCTGCATAGCAGCCACTACTTTGAGCGGGAGTACTACACATTGTTATGCTACATCAGTCATCTGTTTCTGTGTAGCAGAAGGCATGGGCAATTCTCAGCACTGGTTGACTAAAGTAAAAAAAAAAAAAAAAAAAACTGCGCCTTTGTAACAATTCCACTGCATTTCAATTAGGAATTGGGTCAGGAACTCCTAATAGTCGAGCAGTGTGCCACTTGCATCGTTTCCACCGGCTGAAAGTGAATGCGTCCTGTTTTGGGGAAGCTGAGGTAAGGAGGACATGAGCATAAGAGATTGATCTGTTTTAAAGGGCTTCTGCAGGTTTTTTAAGTTAAATATATATATTTGTCACATAATAACTGCTTGAAATTGGGCACTATTTCAAAATATGCTGATTGTTGACTTACTTCATCCTCGAATGCAGGCTGTGTGCTACTATGCATGTGAGTGTCCCAGACATCATCTGAATAATGAGGAAAATACTCCTCATATTTAAAAACAAGAACTGCATTTTAATTGTTTTTTCCACTATAGTTTGTTATATTAGTGTAAATAATTCGATGCAGCTATTTGTATAAGCATCATACAAAGAGATTTTTTACACTGTTCCAAATTATGTTTTGGTCAGTCACACGCACACATGACTGTATAACTAGAACATAACTTATTTTTTTAATTGCCCGAGACTACGTTTGTTCATGAGCAGTAGTGAGTGTCTGTCAGTCAGGATCTACGTACCGTGGCTCAAACATTTAAAAGGCATCCTGTGTTGCTGAATATCACTGCTCCTCAGGAATCTGTGAAGAGTTCACTGACACTACGTGTGTGTGTGTCATTTTTTGGTTCAGAAATAAAATGAAACAGCATGATTTTCTTAAAGAAAAAGAATAATGCTGTCTTAAATTTGCTGTATTATTTTGATGTGTCACTCCATTTGTTTGTGAAGTTCTGTGAGGAAAAAATTGAAAAACTTATATTTGCAAGGTTGGTATAGCAAAGATATGCAACTGTGGGTTATAATTTGATAAGCAAAACTGTGACTGGCATGATTTTCCTGTTCAACATATCATTATTTGTCTCCTGTCATTCCTGCATTTCACTGTCAACTGGGAGGTGAATGATAGAGAGAGAAAAAGAGACAGGATTGTTGTTGACAATGCTGTCATAGAAACATAGAAGTTGACGGCAGGTAAGGACTGCAAGGCCCATCCAGTCTGCCCATTTATTTTTCTACCTTAAGAATGTGCCATTGGCCTTTGCTCTGTCAATGGCCTATCTATTCATACTCATCTGTATAGCTGTCACATAGCCAGGGCTTTACAGAAGGAAATAATAAGCCAAAGAAAAAATGTATTTTTACAACACAGTTTAGCCTTTTTTTAATTGTATTTGTTCTGTTATTCAGTTATTAAATCAGTAAATCACTCAGTACAAACCAACAAACTGGCACTAAGCAACAGGCAGTATGATGCACACACGCTTTACTTCTGCTCTCTCCACACTGTCTTTAAGTAACATAGGCTTGTACGTATGATTTGTTACACCATTGCTCAGAGACAGTTTGTTGTTTTTGTGCAGACAGTCTTGTTTAACCAGGCTCGGGTGAATTCTGTTCTTCATATGCACGTGCCATGCTGCAGTGAATACATATTTACCAGCGAGGTGTTGTGTATGTATGTGTGTGTGTGTGTGTGTGTGTTTGTGTTTGTTTCTGGCAAAGTGTGGACTGGGATGGTTGGGGGGAAGTCACAATGTAATTTATACCTGCAAGAAGACTGCACTTGTTTACTATAATCCAATTCATTGATTTGAATAGTGAGGTTGACTGATCACAAACTTGTGTTAGACACCACAAAAACTAAATACATGACATTCTACAATGAAAAAACAACCCTGCCTGAAAGTGTCAGCACATCAATAACTACCCTAAACTGGACAAGCATCAGTAAGTCCCTGTCTTCAAATACCTGGGCCTGTACATTGACTCCAACCTAACGTTTAGTAGCTACGTTACCCACCTGGTACAAACAACACACCAAAGACTGGGTGCTTTGTATAGGATCAACCACTTCCTTTCCTCATCATGACACCTCTTGGCCCAATCATTCCTTCTCCCACTTATCAACTGTGGCAATACCCCCTACTCTGTGGCAGCTGATTCTGAGCTCCACAGGGCCAAAACTTTGTACAACCAGATTGCCCAGTTTGCAACACTGCTCCACACCTGGACCCACAACTGTGCCCTGCTCAAAAAGGCCAACTTGCCTACCCTGCCCACCAGAATCAAAATTCTTCTGGGTATCATGGCAAGAAAAACTGTCATGAATAAATCACTGGCTAGCTACAACTCTTTCTTCCTACCTAAAGCCACCCAGACTCAAACTAGATCAGCAGCCACTGTCTACTACAAAATACCCATGCTTAGAACATGTGTGGGCCAAACAGCTTTACTACACCAGCTTCATTGTCTCTATAACCTTCTACCACTGCATGTGACAGATCATTCCTTGTCTTTTATTGGTTCAGTTTTCAAATCTAAATTGTCAGAATGGTTAAGTATCGCAAATGCTCATAAATGCCTGTTATATGCCCTGCTCAAGGTAATAAATTCAATCTGATTATTCAGGAATAAATTCTTGACATGACGCAAGATATTTTTATGAATTAATCACTGTGTAATGAAAAAAAAGCCACAAAACACTGCAAAAATTATAATTGTAACATGGCAAAAAAAACTTGTGTCAAAGTGAGCTGTGCGATTGGTCGAAAACGAGCAGGTGACCAATATCTAGTGGGTATTAATCCAGCAGTAGAGCCCGCTGTTGCAGTACCTCTGCAAACCACCTTTACATCAGCAGCAGTGAAAGGAAACAGAATATCGGTAGCGCACTTGCAAACTGTGCCAGACAGAGAGACACAGTTTGTGTTGGGATGTATGCATGCCTGTAGATGGCACAGGCGATTCACCAGTGAGACAATGTTTGTCGGCAGCCTGCAGAGTGCTGTAGTACCTCGGACTATATCAGACAGAACCATGGTGAGTCGCAGAAGTAAAGCACTGAGAAAAGTGGCTCAATGAGGAACAGCTGCGTCTGAGTTGACGGAGATATAAGTGAGTATGAGGTATTAGGGTTAGTAAAATGAAGCGGTCAGCAGCAAATGAGTTTCAGAGAACACAATAGACCAATGCTGGGACATTTTGTGAGGAGTAGAGAAAAAAAGTAGATGTCTCTCAGAATGCAGTAGTGTCATGTATGTCGCAGCTGTAAGAAGAAATGGAAATACATTAAAACTGTCTCTTACAATGAAAAAAAAAATAACGTAGTGCTTGTGTGAGACGGCAATGTCAGCTCCGCATTTGTTCATAATTATTAGACACTACATAAGTATATGTCAAGGGTTGAATGTTCATGCACATGGCAAAACATCTTCAGCAGTTAAAAAGCAGTACCCTGCAGCATGGTTTGTCCAGCACATTCAGTCATGGTGTGAGTGTGTATGTGCTTGTAACTAAAAGTGTTTTGTTAAGAATACTTCCCTTGCACTTGCCATGTTACAAGAGCATTAATTCCCTCCAGAGTCGGGCTCTAGCGGTGGATTAATGCCTGGTGGGTGGTTGGAAGCACTCAGCCTATGGCCTTGTGCACCAACCCCCACCCCCCGGCATTGATCCACCGGTAGAGCCCTCCTCTGTTGGGGATTAATGCTTACAAGTTTCGGGTGGCCTAGGTGGCCCCCAGAACCCCTACTTTTTACTGAAATGTTTGCCCCCCCACATTAAAGTTACTTGAACCACCCCTGGGCTGCAGGAAAACAATGCTGTAAACTTCCATCAGCAAGAGAATAAAGCTTGTTCTAATAGCAGTCACCCTCATATTGTAGCCATGGCTTCTAAACAGCTTCTAAAATGGTGAAATACATCAGCTAGCCGACAGAGCAACTGATGCCATTCCACAAGTTCTTTAGGTCTCTCCAGTCTCTTTTCTAGTAGCTCAAACACACTCTCTCTCTGTCTCTCTTTTCTCTGTGTTTCTCTTCCCCATCTTCCTACAGATGTCCCATCCCTACCTCCCACTTCACAACTAGAGCATAAGTTAGAAATCAGGTCTGATGAAATCGAGCAGTGCAGAGCAAGTGCAGTGAAGTCATGTGGGAGGGAGAAGGCAGTAGAGAGAATCAGTGTCACTGATCAGGACTAAGCAAGTCAGCAATATGTTTCTCAGAGCAGTAAAACTTCAAACTCTCCCTTACTTGTAATTTGGAAACAGCAGTAACTAACAGTAAGTGGCAACTTGGATTTTTCTGGTGACAATCCCCTCTTTTTTTTTTGTCAACATAATTTTATTGAGACACAGAGAGGGGACAGTACAACATACAACAATTACAAATTTCTTATCACAATCTGGAATATTCCAAGCAAGAATAGACAAGACAGGCAACTTAAATAAGTCAGAGCTAATATTGCAGGACAATGAGTTGGCAAAGAAAAAGAAAAAGAAAATCAGTGGTCTGGAACAGGACCACACACAGTTTACATGGGAAGAGTTAGAGGGTAGGAGATAACCAAAAGGCAGGTGACCACGGTACCAATGGGAATTATACCAAAGGCCCATGAGACGGGTATGACAGCCCACTAATACGGAAAGATACCAGCCTCTATGGTGGTTATAAGAGGGTCCCACAATGCATGGAATAATCTCTGATTCCCCTGAGCGAAATACTGAGCTCTTTCAAATGCCATGCAGGCCTTCAAGTTGTTAGCCCACTGCTGAATGGTTGGAGGTGTGGGAGACATCCAAGCCTACGCAATAGTCTTCCTGGCCATAATCAATGCTAATGCCCAAAAAGCACCAGCCCCACCCCGTGGGTGACCCTGATCAGCCCCTAATAGTAGTTCCTCGGGGCTAGCAGGGGGGAAAAAGCCCAGAACCTGTGCTATGATGACATGCATTGTAAGCTAAAAGGGGTCTACCCTAGGGCATAAAAGAGCCAAATGAATGAAATTCTCAGTCACAGCTTGACATTTGGGGTATTCACTGGATTTGGAAGGATCCAGTCGATGCAACCTTGCAGGGGTGAAATACACCTGATGAAGAAAATTAAACAGCACTTGATGCAGCTTATTACTCCTAGAGCATACTATCAGGTGCTTACAGGCCCGTTTCCACAAGTGTGCATCAACCGCACACCCCAAATCAACACCCCACTTAAGTATTATCCTTTGCAGGGCCTCCCACTCACCCCCCCTCCGAGTGAATTATAAAAGGTGGACATCAGCCTGGCACCTGGTTGAGGGTGAAAAAGACCTTCCTCAAGTGGTGAGTGTGGAGTCCAACCATCCCCCGGATCTAGTGTTTGGCCCAAGACATTCCTAAGTCTAAGGTAAATTAAAAAATCACCCCTAGGAACATTCCACTCTTTATACAAATAGTCAAAGCTCACCAAGTGAGCCCCTTCATACAGCTGGCCCACCCATCGAAGGCCTTTGCACTGCCAACCCCTCAGTCTATGTACCATAGCTGTTGCAGGCGGACCCTTAAGTTTGATTTCTTCAAGTAAAAGGGTCTGTTTGGTGGGGGCCAGCTGTCTACCAATGATAGTATGCATACGATGCCATGCCCTGATAGTGGTAGATAAGAAGGGATTAAGATGTTTAGGCTCAGTTGCAGTCCACAACCCCTCAGCTAGTAACCCCCCCCCTTTTAAACACCTCCCCTGACACACCTCCTCCATCTCCATCCACCCGGACCCATCATAGTCCAACCCTGGAGGGAGAGCAGCAAGCTGGGCCACCAAATAGTACCATTGAAAATTCAGAAGGCCCAAACCTCCCCACTTCTGTGGTGCCTGGAGCTTGGTCCTACCAACCCTCGCTGACTTACCATGCCAGAGGAATCTGTGCATAATAGCAACTAACTGCTTAAAGTGATTCTTTGGGGCCCCTGCAGGGAGAGGTTGATACAAATATAAGAGTATAGGCAAGACCATCATTTTTACAACAGCCACTCTCCCCAATAATGACAAAGGCAGAGTGGTCCACCTACTACAGTCCTCAGTAATCTTCTTGACAAGGGGTTTCAAATTTAATGCATAAAGGGCTCCCACTTTACTGGAAATAAAGATCCCCAGGTATTTCAATTTAGTCACCAACTGTAAACCTTTAAATTGTGTATTAGGGACTGATGATTTACAGCACCAGTTGGCAGGACTTCACTCTTGGACCAATTGGCTTTGTGACCGGACAACTCTCCGTACTCCTCTAGTACTTCGTGCACCCTCAGGAGACCCTGTGCAGGGTTCCATAAGTGAAAAAGGAGATCATCAGCATACATCACTAGTTTATGCTCACGGCCCCCACTCACAAATCCCCTGATATCTGTCCAAGCTCTGATGACCACGGCCAGTGGTTCTAGTGGCATAATATACAACAAGGGGGAAAGTGGACAGTCCTGCCTAGTGCCCCAACTTAAGGTGAACTTAGGAGATAGGCATCAGTTAACCGTCACCTGGGCGGTGGGGCCCATGTATAGAGTTCTGACCCAAGAGATAAACTGAGGGCCAAACCCCAACCTCTCCAAAGTGGCGAAAAGGTACCCCCACTCTACCCGGTCAATGGCCTTCTCCACATCCAGTACAAGGATAGCAACCCCATGCTTGTTAGTAGCCCTTCCCCATTGATGAATAACATGCAGGGTTCTCTGAATATTGTGTTTTTTCTGCCTGCCCTTCACAAAACCAGTCTGATCAGTGTGAATAAGGGCAGAGAGTAAAGGATCCAGCCTGGAGGCCAAAACTTTAGCCAGCACCTTGTAGTCTGCAGTCAAAAGAGAGATAGGCCTGTATGAGGCGCAACAAGCCGGATCCTTACCTGGTTTTGGGAGAACAGTAATAACGGCGGACCAGGTGGAGGGGGGCAGTTCACCACTTGTTAAACTCTTCAGCAACATAGCTCTCAAGGGCTCAAGTAGCACATCATGATAACACTTTAAGAAGTCTATGGGGATACCATCAGGCCCCGGTGCTGTTCCTCCCCTCAGCGCATTAATGGCCCTGCTGATCTCCTCTCCCATCAATGGGGTTTCAAGAGCATCCACCTGCTCTTCACTGAGAGAGCTCAAGGAGGCCCTGTCAAGAAATGCACATGTTTTCACCAAAGGAGGAGAAACCTCTGAGGTGTATAGCCCCTTATAAAAATTCCCAAATGCTATACTGATCTCCTCCGGGTCCACCACCTGCATGCCTGCTGGGGTATGTATCTGGTGTACTGCCTGTTCCCACTCCCTCCTACGCAGTTGCTATGCCACCAACTTTCCTGCCCAGTCACCTTCGAAATACAGGCCAATCTGGGATAGCAGAATCACCCTTTCCATCCATGCACCACTAATGGAGTTATATTGCCACTTTAATTTCTGTACTATATGGTACAGGGCTCGGGTAGGGTTAACCTTGTGAGCCTGTTCACACACTTCTATTTTAGACCGCAAGGCCTCTAGATCTTTATTAGATGCACTGGTCTTATGTGCAGCAAAAGAGATAGTCTGGCCACGTATATAGGCTTTTAGTGCCTTCCACCTAGTCTTGTGGGAGGTGTCCCCTCTACCATTAAAGACCAAGAATTCCTGAATGCAGGTCCCCATATGTTGTATATATGCCTGATCCATCAATAAAAGGGGATCCTATCTCCAGAGCCTACTCCCAGTACTACCCCCCCAGAGTGCCAATTCCTCTGTCCGGGAGGCATGAGCCGAGAGAAGAATGGGAGAGTACTTCGCCCCATGCAAAACTGGCAATAAGGCCGGGCCGACCAGAATACGGTCTATCCAAGCGTAGGATTTGTGTGCATGGGAATAAAAGCTATAATCCCTCCCAGACGGATATAAGTGCCGCCATGCATCCACTAGCCCCACTTCCTCCTCCATGACGCCCAGAGGCCTAGCATTTTTTTAAACTATGGTAGGCCTGGTACTGGATCTGTCCAAGATCACATCCTGTACACAGTTATAATCCCCCCCAAGGACCAACTGCCCAGGCCCAGAAACCAGATCTAGAGTGAGCCACTGAAAAAACTGAGGGTCCTTAACATTTGGGGCATATACAGAACCCAAATTCACCCACCCCTGCCCCGGAAATTCAACTTTAGCAAGGGCATATCTACCGGCCTGGTCCACCCACCTCTCTAGCACCATTGCTGGAGACCCCCGAGGAAGCCAAACTGCAGTTCTTCTGGCTTTGGCTGAAAACGGTGGTGGAAATCTGGAAATCTACATGCCACCTAAAGATCTCTCAGTTATAAAGGCCTCCTTCCTAGACATATGAGTCTCCTGAACCAAGACCACCTGCCATCCAGCCCTTTTCACTTCAGTGGCAAATCTTTTGCGCTTCACCACTGATTTCAACCCGTTGAAGTTCCAGGTTGCCACTTTTGTGGTGCTAGCCATGGTTTAATTTATTTATATTCATTCCCCCGTAAAAAAAATAGCCATTCCCAAAAGTCCCTTCTAAATACAGCCGGCTTCAAGATCCCTTCATTCCGTCCCTGCACCTCTGTATGTCTAGTTTTAACTTTAAATAACAAAACCCCCAACCCCCCATAACTGAACCCAAAGTGGAGTACCTGGGACCATCTGACTGGGAGATTAGCCCACACAGCAAATCAGACAAACTCCTCTAGATGGCATACCCCATGTGTCACCCCACGGCACCAATCTACCCCCACCCCAGCCATCCCCCATGGCTTCCAGCATCCCTTTGTGGTGCCATATGTAAGCAATAAGACACGACAGGGTGTGCGTTAGACAGTTTAACACATGGCTAGGAGGTGTAGTGAGGCACGAGGCCACTGGCCGAGTGCCTCCTAGCCTCCTAGCCATGTGTTAAACTGTCTAACGCACACCCTGGAGTGGCTTATTGTGCTTATGAAATGGTCAATATATTTAGAGATATTAATAATGACAATATAGTTGTTAAAAGTAAATATATTTTTATTTATTAAAGCAGATAACCTTCCGCTCATAAAAACAGATCCATGTTTTTCCTTAACAGTTTTGATTTTAACAGTTTAACAGTAAAACACACTGTTTTAATTTTAATAATATTACAAATGTGTGATTTAATTAACTGTTCATTAACTTAGATTAATATTTTACTTTTAACTGTTCATTAACTTCTACTTAAGATTTTGTCACAAAACACTGACATTTATATTTTACTTTACTTTGAAAAGTAAACAGGAGCATTAAAAGTCATGGTGCAGTTGTGCATAGTTACTCCTGCAAATTGAGGCTGTGGGGACTGCAGATTTAGGTCTGGAATCATTTTTACCTCAGGTGGTACTGTGGTGCTCAGTTTAGCTTCAGCTTTATTTCTCAATACGTGCTGCTTGTTTCCATCGGGTGTCACTGTGGGGCTCATCTGAAGGGGCTTGAAACTTGTTTTGGACTTGAGCTTTCTTCTTTTGGTGCGAGGATTTGACACCATTTCCGTCTGTCGTCTGGCTTTGCCGCCAGTAACTCTAGGCTAACCGTTTTTGTGCCCTGTGATTGCCATGATTTCACGGTTTTGTAAGCCAGCATCAGATAACATTTGGACCGCGGTCGCTCGGAGGCAGTGGTTCGTGTAGCGCTGTGACAGACCAGCTTCTTCACTTAGCCTGCACATGAACGTGGACAGATAGTTTAGACCCATGGGCTCTGATGAATACCATACCGGGAGGAGTCAAGCTGCACTTGTGGAAGTCTTCGTGGATGTAAGTAGAGAGCTTTGGGATTCGGTGGAAGCTTGCTCATGTATAATTTTAAACTTTGAACTGGGCAAAGTGGATTGCCTGGCTGAGCGTATATAAAACCACGGTTAGATGATTTGTGTGTTTCAAGGGGATTGTTGTGGTTTTTTGTATGCTCGTTGAAATTGAGGATCGCAAATTCGGCACCATTTTCGTTGTGTTTTACTGAAAAATGTTCTGGTTTTAGTTACCGGACACCTTCCCGACCACGCCTGGCCATGTATAACTGAATATCTAACCAGACTTTACGAACAAGACCAGGCGCAGTTCGGGGAGAACAAATGTCAGAATATCTGAGTTTCTGTAAGTCTGACTTTGTGAGGGCTTCATGGTGCTTGGACTTGTCTTGCTGGGAGCGTCTGTAACTTTTCATTTTGGCTGTAAATACAGCATTACTGGACCTGAATTCTGGATCCCTCATCAGGTTAAAGGTCTGCCAATGCCTGGGGAACCGGTGTGGTTCAGCGCAGCTCGGAGACACCGCTGGCTCGAGATGGCATACTCGGGTCAGGCGCTCGTCAGAACTTCCACATAAAATTTTCGGAGAACAGTGTTCAGGTCTTCTTTAGTGATAGACTGCCAGTCTATCGATGTGTTAGTTGCTGTTGCCCATTCATTACATACACGGAGTGCCCATGCTGTGGATCTTATGGTATTTTTTTCATTTTTCTTGTGTTCAAGGCAGTCTAGTTCTATTGGGCTGTAACTTGAGAAACGCTTACTCACTGCGGTACTTTCACTTAAGGTTTGACAGTTCGGTTGCCTCGTTTGACAGCTGCAGGTTAGATTTACGTTTTCTGAGGTCGTAGATGTAGAGGCTGTGGTCAGTTGTTCAATGGGCTCATTGTCTGGATGCATTAGTAGTTCCAAATCCTGTTGTGAAAGGCTGATATCAAAGTGGGTTTCAGGAAAATATGCCATTGCTATATTCTGGTTTTGTCAGTTTCACTTGCTACTAACAAGATGGCTGATTTCAGATTTGCCAATATTCTAATTGGCATTTTACTAGGATTAGTGCCCACAGGGCACTGCTGGTCCTTTTTCCTGTGTGTTAGACAGAATATCACACAGGTATGGACCAGTCAGCACTTCGAGATTCTGATGCCCATTTCATAATACAAAATAACCCCCAAAGTAAAGTAACAAGAACAGTAACAGTAACCCCCCCCTACCATGGGCCACAGATGGCCCACCACCAAATCCTCTGCAAACTCATGGTGAACCTTTAATTAATTACTATTTTGCACAGCACTCCTTGAAGACACACAACACAACTTAGGAGTACCCCCTAAGAAGAAAACATTAATCTGGCAGAAACAGGCCTATAACTAAATGCTACCAACGGGCAGCAACTGGTGGTCCATGTTGCAGTTCGCAAGTCTCATCCCCCAAATATTACAATGGGGCTCTGTTTCAGGGTAGTCCTGGATGCATCAAAGGACCTTCATAATGATGATTTCCTGCTCCATACAAGCAGGAAAAACCTTTTAGCTGCTAGCTAATGTATGTTACCCCCTCTGGTCCCCTGGTCCCCAGACCAGGTCAGGTTGGGGCCAAAACCAACAGCAGTCAGGCGAAGTGTATGCCCAAGCCCTCCTTGAAACAGCCAGTAATCCACAAGCATAGAGCCTAATGCCAAGGCCCACATAGCCAATGGCAAGGGTGGGATAGAAAGTAGCTCCAAACAAGAGATTCCTTAGCGAGCAATCCCACACCAAATGGCCCAGCTGCTACCACCATGCAGTTGATTATGAAAATTCACTCTCAGGGCAAGAAATCTATTATCCCCACGGCAACCCTGATCCCTAGACCAGGTTGGGGAATGGAACAAATCCACATACCCTCGGGCCTATTGATGAGAACTGCAGGCTGCAAAGACCTGCAAGACAGCAGCGTTCTATTTTTAAAGAGGCCTCCGAGATGCTGCTGCTTACAGTCACCACCCCACATTAGAAAAACCTCAGCTTGCGGGGTAGATTTATGAAAACAGTCGGTAGCTGTTTAGTCAGTGCTCCTCGGGATCCCCTCGGTCTGGGGATTGTGCACCAGCTGCATGTCAGTCTTTCCCTTTTCTGGCAACTTCCTCGACCCACTTCATAGCTTCTCAGGAGCAGGTAGAGAAATGAGAGGCACATCCTAGTCGGTCGATTTTTAGTTTAGCATGGTAGAGGAAGGCGAAGGCCCAGCCCATGCGATGCAGTCGGGTCTTGAATTCGTTAAACTTTTGGCAGCGCTGCAGAAGTTCCCTGCTATACTCTTGATAAATGTAAATCTTGCTATTACCAAGGGAGATAGGGCCCTTCTCTTTCACCTGTTTTAATGTCGCCTCCTTATCTACATAGTGGAGATACTTGATCAGACAGCGTCTATGGCAAGAGCCAGCAGGGGGTTTAGGACCCACCCTGTGTGCACATTCAACTTCGCAGTGTTGACGATCCGGAGGCAAATTCAGGTGTTCCACAAGCCAGAAGTAGAGAGACTTCTCTGGGTTGTTCCCTTCAGTTCCCTCGGGAAGGTCTATAATACATAAATTAAAACATTGTGACCTGTTTTCTTGGTCATCCACCTTTCCCGAGAGTTCCTCCACTAGTAGTTTCAAAGCAAGGTTCTACCTCGTGGTATCCGTGACCGAGTCCTCCAGCAGTCCCACACGATGCTCTAACTCCGCAATTTGGCTGGAATGAGATGCCGACGTTTCAGAAAGTCCCGTAATGACAGATTGCAGGTGAGAGATTTGTGATGTTATATTATCAAACCCTACTTTCATATCGTGTTGAATGAGGGCTAAGGTAGAAGGAACCATGGCCAAAGATGGTTCAAAGTCTGAGGGGCCTTCCTGCACTATCATGGAGTAGTGGGAGCAATTTGAATCCTCCAGGTGGCGTTGTTGATCCTTCGACTGCTCAGTATCGTTAAAATGCAGCTTGGACTGCTTATTTTTATTTCTGCCCAATACCATTGACTTCTACCAGCGTTACCCACACCTTTATTGCAGTCAACACAGGGTAAGCTCCTAGTATAAATGAAAAAGACTGAGTGCTAACAGTAGCTAGGCTAGGTTGCATCTGCCATCTTCAGCTGCAAGCCATGCCCCTTCCAACAATCCCCTCTTAAGTGCCATGACTCCTGCTTATAAGTAACAGTTTTGTGATCCTATTACTTATGAACTCTCATTGCTTGAGGACAGTTTCCTTCCATATATTTTTTTGCATTGGAAAATCTACATCTTGGAATACAAAATACATAGAAGGATGGCAGCATGTCATAGCTTACCAATTAAATCCATCATGATTAGTAGTGCACCCATTTAGAAGATGCAGCACAAATTAGAACAAGCATTTGTCAATGCTGAATGTTGATTGCTTTGGTCTGTTGAGCTTGCTCAGTGGCCCTGTGTCACTGGCTCAGTCTGTTTGTCCCGATGCTGCAGGCTGCTCTTTTGTACTGGGCTGCTGCCTGCATTGGCACCTTGTTCTGCTGAGGAAGAAATCTGCAGCTGTCCCGACAGAGCTCCATTGAGGTGGCTCACTCCCCCTCTCTCACTTGCTCATTCTGTTTCTCCTGGTGCTGCAGGCTGCCCTGTTGTACTGGGTCCTGCCTGTGTTGGTGGCTTTTTCTACCCACAAAGAAATTCACAGCTGTCCCGACAGAGCTCCGTTGAGGTTGCTCACTCCCCCTGTCTCACTCAGTCATTCTGGCTCTCCTGGCGCTGCAACCTGCCCTTTTGTACTGGGCTCCTGCCTCTGTTGGCACCTTTTTCCGCCCACAAAGAAATCTGCAGCAGTCCCGACAAAGCTCCATTGAGCTCACTCACTCCCCTTCTCTCACTCGCTCATTCTGTTCTGTCAGTGTTGCAGGCTGCCCTTTTCTACTGGGCTCCTGCCTGTGTTGCTGTCTTCTTATACCCACAAAGAAATTTGCAGCAGTTACAATACAGCTCTGTTGAGCTCACTCACTCGCTCATTCTGGTTTTCCTGCCACTGAAGACTGCCCTTTTGTACTGGGCCCCTGCATGCATTGCTTCCTTTTTCTGCCCACAAACAAATCTGCAGCAGTCCCAACAGAGCCCCGTTGAGCTCACTGACTTCCCCTCCCTCACTCGCTTGTTCTGTGTCTCCTGGTGCTGCAGGCTGCCCTTTTGTACTGGGCTCCTGCCTGCATTGCCGCCTTTTTCTGGCCAGAAAGAAATCTGAAGCAGACCTGACACAGCTCCACTGAGCTCTCTCACTCCCCTTCTGTCACTCTCGCATTCCGTTTCTGCCAGCACTACAAGCTGATCTTTTGTACTGGGCTCCTGCCTGCGTTGCCGCATTTTCTGCCCACAAAGAAATCTGCAGCAGTCACAGTAGAGCTCCGTTGAGCTTGCTCACTACTGCTCTGTCACTCGCTCGTTCTGTTTCTCTTGGCGCCGCAGACTGCGCTTTTGTATGGGGCTCCTGGCTGCGTTGGCACCTTTGTCTGTCCACAAAGAAATCCACAGCTGTCCCGGCAGAGCTCCGTTGAGGTCGCTCAGTCTCCCTCTCTCATCACTCATTCTGTTTGTCCTGGTGCTGCAAGCTGCCCTTTTGTACAGGGCTCCTGCCTGCATTGGCGCCTTTTTCTGTCCACAAAGAAATCCCAGCAGTCCTGATAGAGCTCCGTTGAGCTCACTAAGTCCCCTTGTCTCACTCGCTCATACTGTTTCTCCCCACCACCGCAGGCTGGCCTTTTGTACTGGGCCCCTGCCTGTATTGATGCCTTTTTCTGCCCACAAAGAAATCCACAGCAGTCCTGACAGCGCTTCGGTGAGTTCACTCACTCACTCTCTCGTTCTGTTTCTCCCAGTGCTGCAGGCTGCCCTTTTGTACTGGGCTCTTGTGTTGGGGCCTTTGTCTGAACACAAACAAATCCGCAGCAGTCCCAACAGAGCTCAGTTGAGCTTGGTCACTCCCCCCTCTCATTCAGTCAATCTTAATATGTCCCAAACACTGATTTCCCAGATTGACCATGCTGTTGTCCGGCAGAAGTGCAAAAACATATTTTAGCCAGGATGTGAAAAATGACAGCTGTAGTGTTCATAAGGAGTTGTGAGAAAATGCCACTGTTGAAAATGTGGCATGACAGTATTACAAATTTGCGAAGTTACAAGGGTGCGTGGAAACAGTTCAATGCATGCTTGTAACACAGTCATGTTATGGAGTTTCGTCACCAAATTTTCAACGTAGGGATTTTAGGACCTCTGCTCATGAACTGTCATTTTCTTAATCTGTCCTGAACACTGATTTCCCACAGTGACCACGTTATTCTGCGCCGGAACTGTGAAAACACATTTTGGTCAGGATGTGAAAAATGACAGCTGTACTGCTTATAAGAAGGTGTGAAAAAATGGCGCTGTTGAAAATCTGGTGACACAATATTACAAATCTGCAGGTTACAAGGGTGCATGGAAAGTGCGCAATGCACACTTGTAACACAGTCAATTGATGGGCTATCATTACCAAATTTTCAACATAGGCATTTTAGAACCTCTGCTCATGAACAGTATCATTGTCATTTTATTAATCTGTCCCGAACAGTGATTTCCCACAGCGACCGCTCTATTCTGTGCTGGAAGTGCGAAAACACATTTCAGCCAGGATGGGAAAATGACAGCTGTACTGTTCATAAGTATTTCTGGGAAAATGGCAATGTTGAAAATCTGGAGTGAAAATATTATAAATTCGCGAAGTTATGAGCGTGCATGTCAACTGTGCAACGCACGCTCGTAACACAGTTATTTTATGGAGTATCATTATCAAATTTTTGACATAGGCATTTTAGGACCTCTACTCATGAACAGTGTCACTGTCATTTTCTTAATCTGTCCTGAACACTGATTTCCCACAGTCACTGCACTATTCTGTGCCGGAAGTGCGAAAACACATTTCGGCCAGGATGGAAAAAATGACAGCTGTACTGCTCACAAGGAGTTGTGTCAAAATGTCAATGTTGAAAATCTGGAGTGAAAATATTGGAAATTCGTGAAGTTACCAGCGTATGTAGCAACTGTGCAACGCACGGTCATAAAACAGTCATTTTTTGGATTTTTTCCACCAAATTTGCAACATAGGCTTTTTGAGAGCCCGCCTCATGAACACTGGCACTGTCATTTCGTTAATCAGCCCCAAAGGGTGATTCCACACAGTGACCGCGAAACCACCTTTTGGGGCTGATTAAAGCCATGACAGTTCAAGAATTCATGAGGAGGGTCCCAAAAATCCCATGTTGAAAATTTGGTGAAAAAATTCCCCAAAATGCCCGCGATATGCACTAAAGTTGAAAAAACCCTATTTATTACATTATACAGCTTACCGGCATTTCCTCAGTTCGTGGTCGGCTTTGAAGAGTGCAGATGTGTTCCTGGTCCACCGAAGATCATCACACGAGCTCGGAGGTAAGTATGGGGTGAAGGGGGATGTGGGGAGGCAGGGTGCGCAGTGGGTGGAGTGCGGGTTGTGGGTGGGAGGCAGGGCGAGCGCCGAGGGACAGTTTCCTTTTTTCAGGACAAAAAAAAAACAAAAAGCGTCGCGGGACCATTTTTCCCTTCACAGGGTTATCTGGCACGCTGGGGTGGGCTCCCAGCATGCCAGCAGAGGCTTCAGTTTGGGGGCCAGCAGTAGCTGACAGGGGATTGGGCACCCCCATTGGCAGGAACAAAAGGGGGGGTTCATTATGCCGACGAGGATTGGACACCCGTCGGCAGGAATTAAATAGTGGGGTACATTATGCCAATGGGGAGTTCGGCACCCGTTGGCAGGAACAAATGGGGGGTGCAAATGCCGACGGGAGTAGGCTCCCGTCGGCAACAACAGAAACATGGGGCACCACAGCCGGCGGGGATTAGGGGCCCCGATCAACAAATAAACTACGGTGGGGAAGGGTTATATTGTTTGTGAACACAGCGGCAACCAGCCACCATGTTCACAAACAATATCAGGGGTTTCACATCCCACCCTGCAATGACAGGTTGCTCCCTCATTGCAGCAGATGGCTGACGCTGTCGACGAGGCGGCCCCTGATTGTAGCGGCTACTTTTTTAGAAGGTTGTGGCACACTGGCTGAACTAGTGTCAGCAGCAGCATGCCACAGCATTGGGAGATGGGGACAAGCCTCTGCAGGCTGTGGGGGCATTGGGCACAACAGTGCCACGCCTCCACAACCTGCTTGTGGAGAAAGCTGACGCAACATGTTTCTTGCGCATGAGCGCAATCAACATAAAAATGCTTATACACGGTGAAATATGGTACCTTTTTTACACCCTGCTAAAATTTACTATGGTCAAAGTAACCCCAATATTACCATCGTCTTGCCAGATGAAGTAAAGGAAACAATGATACTTGCTTAGAGGGTGCTGATGTTAGGGTAATGTCAACACTGATAAATCTATTTTGGGCTAGTATGTGAATAAATGTTCCAGCTTACATTTGTACACATAACAGACTTGTCCTCACCAATTTTATAACTTACACTACATGTCACAAGCCTCCACCACTGGGACTAATCAATGCAATGATTTAAAAAAATAAATAAATGCACTGTGTCTCTGCAGTTGATGATTTAGTATGTGGTTTCATTAAGAAATAATGCCAGCAGGTCCCTGAAGCATCATGTATGAGGTCAGAAGTCTAGTTTGCAAATTAATACTGCATTTTATTGTTTAGAAGCTGTCCCTAATTTGAAGCCACCTCTGAATAGAAGCTGCAGCAGAAAAATGTTTTTTTTTTCTAATAGCAATCACCCTCGTATTGTAGCCGTGGCTTCTGAACAGCTTCTAAATGGTGAAATACATCAGCTAGCTGACAGAGCAACTGACACTAATTCTCGCGTTCTACAGGTCTCCCCCCATTTTCCTACAGATGTCTCTTCCTCTTCCCAAAGGGAGCACAAGCCATATACCTGTAAAATAAGTGACTTTTTTTTACTTATCAGTAACTGCTTTATGATATACTGCAGCACTCTATACTAGTTTAGAGAAATTATGTCTGATAAAGTTGGGCAGCGCAGAGCAAGTGCAGTGAAGCCATATGGGACGAAGAAGGCAGTAGAGAGAATCAGTGTCACTGATCAGGACTAAGCAAGTCAGTAGCATGTTTCTTAGAGCAGTAAAACTTCAAACACTCCCTTACTTGTAATTTATAAACAACAGTAACTCACAATAAATGGCAACTCGGATTTTTTCAGGGACAATTCCCTGTTAAGTGCCATGTCTCTTGCCTATACAGTAAGTAACACTCATGAGATCCTATTACTTTTCATGAACCCTCATTGCTTGAGGACATTTTTCTTCCACACATTTTTATGTTTGCTAGTGCGCACAGCGCACAAGAAACATTTTGAGGAGAGTATAGCATTGCAGAGGTGTGGCAGTGTTTGGCCAATCCAGCTAACGATTTCAGGGGTGCGCCCCTCAGCCACCAATCAACAGGGAAGCTGCCGATGATGGCAGTTTCAGAGCAAGCACTGGACTTGAAAGAACTCTGCCACTACAGTCAGGTGGCAGTTTCATCATCCCTGATTGCAGCGGCAGCTCCCCCCCCCCGCAACCAGGCATACAGCGGCTGAGAAGACTCCAGCCATGCACATTACACTGTACAGTTATGCACATGGCTGGAGATTCAAACAACTTGTTTGCTCAGGGTGTCATTCCTGGTGAAACATTGCAATAAATAAATGAGCAGCCCCCACACACACTCTCCAGAAAGCTGACATTTGGGTGCCCAATCCCCGTGTCAGCATGTATCCCTCCCTCCACCCCAGTAATGTGGCACACTGGGAGCCCACCCCAGTGTGCCAAAATTATTGTTTATTTATCCGACACTGGGGTGCCCACTTCCGGTGTCAGATACACCCCCTCCCCCAAACCCATCTATATTATTTGCCAACATCGGGGTGCCCAATCCCCATGTCGGTGTGCACCCAACTCCCACTATTGTGGCATACTGGGAGTCCACCCCAGCGTGCCTAAATTAAGTTTTTTCTTGCTGCCGACATCGAGGTGCCCAATCCCCATGTTGGCATGTCCCCTCCCAACATTGTGGCACACTGGGAACCCACCCCAGTGTGCCTAAATTTATGTTTTCCCCTGTAAAATAAAGAAAACCGTCCCCCGAGGTCTGTGTTTTTTTACCTGTAAAAAGAAAAATGGTCCCTCGTCATCTCCCCAGTCCCCTCCCCCAACCTGCACCCTCCTCTGCACCCCACCTCCCACCCCCTCACTCAAGAACTCAAGACTTACTTCCGGAGGTTGGGAGCAGCAATCATCTGTGGACCAGGAACACGTCTGCACTCTTCAAAGACCAACCAGGAACTAAAGAAATGACGGTAAGCCCTACAATGGCAGTGAATGGGGGGGTCAATTTAGGTTGATATCTCAGACAATTTTTGGAGTTTTGGTCCCAAATTTTCAACACGGGGTTCTTGGGACCCCACCTCATGAGCACTGGTGCTGTCATTTTGCTTCTCAGTCCCAAAAGGTGATTTGCGGTCGCTGCGCAGAATTAACTTTTGGGACTGATTAATGAAACAACAGTGCCACTGTTTATGAGGTGGGGTCCCAAAAAGCCCATGTTGCAAGTTTGGTGAAAAAACTCCAAAAAATGACTGCTTTACGAGCGTGCATTGCGTGGCTTGTACACACGCCTGTAACTTTGCCAGTTTTTAATATTTTCACTTCAAATTTCCAACATTGCCATTTTTTCACACCTCCTTATGAGCAGTACAGCTGTCATTTTATGTGTCCTGCCAAAAATGTGTTTTCGCTCCTGTGGTACAGAATGGCGCAGTTGTTGTGGGAAATCAACTTTAGGGACAGATTAATGAAATCACAGTGCCACTGTTTATGAGGGGAGGTCCCAAAAAGGCCATGTTGAAAATGTGGTGAAAAAATTCCAAAAAATGACTGCGTTAGGAGCATGCATTATGCAATTTCTAAGCATGCTCGTAACTTTGCCACTTTTTCCTATTTTCTCTACAGATTTTCAACATTGTCATTTTTTCATACCTCCTCATGAACAGTACAGATGTCATTTTTCACATCTTGCCCAAAATGTCTTTTCACACCCGTTGCGCTGACTGGCACATTCGCTGTGCAAAATCACCTTTCGGGATTAAGTAACAAAATGATAGTGCCACTGTTCATGAGATTGGGTCCCAAAAAGCCCATGTTGGAAATCTAGAGTGAAAATACCAACAAACTCCTGGGGCGTTAGGGTTCCAACCGTAACCCCCCCACCCTGTACAGACTGACAGGTGTCGGGGGTGTGGCTTGTGGTCATCGGCCATAATGCTCATACCATTCCACCCCCAACCCCACCCTGCAGCCACTGACAGGCATCGAGGTGTGCCTTGGGGTCTTCGGCTCTAACGTTCACCCCATTCTCCTATACTGCACCCATCTCAGCTTATTTCCTTTTGGAATGGGGTGAGCATAAGGGCCAAAGAGCCCAAGGCACACCGTGACACCTGTCAGTGTCTGCAGGATGGGTGAGGTGGAATGGCATGAGCGTTATGGCCGACAATCCAAAGGCACACTCCAACGCCTGTCAGTCTCTGCAGGGTGGGGGTGGGGGTTGGCGTTAGTTCAATACTTCACTGCCATTCCTATTATGCATCTCTCTAACTCATGCAATACCAATGCCAATACCAGCAAGCAAACATTCGGCATTGACAAATGCTTGTTTTTGTATTGGAATATCTACATCTTGGAATACGAAATACATAGCAGGATGGCAGCAAGGTTACCAATTAAAGCCATCATGATTAGTAGCCACTCCCGTTTAGAAGATGCAGCACAAATTAGAAAAATGCTTCTAAACAGTGAAATATGGTACCCTTTACACACCCTGCTAACATTTACTGTGGTGATAGTTACCCCAATATCACCCTTGTCTTGTCAGGCAAAGGAAAAGAAACGGTGATACTGACATAGAGGGTGCGGATATTAGGATATGGTTAACACTGGCAATTCTGTTTTGGGCTACTATGTGTATAAATGTTCAGGCATACATTTATACACATAAAAGACATGTCATTATTGATTTATAAACTAACACTACATGTCATAAGCCTCGTCTACCAGGACTAATAAAAGCAAAGATAAAAATAAATAAATAAATGTCGTGTGTCTCTGCAGCTAATGATTTAGTACGTGGTTTTATTAAGAAATAATGCCAGCATGTCCCCAAAATATTCTTTATGATGTCAGGAGTCTAGTTTGTAAATGAATACTGCATTTCAGTATTTAGAAACTGCCCCTAATTTGAAGCCACCTCTGAATAGAAGCTGCGGCTAAAAAAGCTTTTTTTTTTCTAATAGCAGTCACCGTCATATTGTAGTCGTGGCTTCTAAATAGCTTCTAAATGGGGAAATACATCAGCTAGCCGACAGAGTAACTGACTCCATTCCTCACGTTCTTCAGGTCTCTCCAGTCTCTCTTTTCTAGCAGCTAAAACAAACGCCCCCCCTCCATATTGCTATAGATGTCATCCCTCATTGCCCCTTCCCAAATGGAGTGTAAGCCATACACCTGTAAAATAGGTGAGCCCACTGGCCATGTAAGGTGCTTAGGGGCTATTTGCAGGCCCATTATGGGCTCATTTGCATGTGGAACGAGGCTGGACTGTGCTGCCCCCCCAATTATTTATTTATTTATTGAAGAGTTTCACCAGGAAAAGCACACTGAACAATTGAGTTGCTCGTCTCCTGGTGCGTCCTGGGGGGAGGGTAAGGCAGTTACATAGACAAGATACAATTGTTTTTTTAGTTTTTGTTGACCGGGTAAGTGCACTAGACAAATCCTGCCTATTTTCAGGCACGACCCGGTGGAGGGGGATACAGATGAATGCCAACTGATCTTGAACCAGATTAAGCTGTTGGTGGTATTTTTTTTTTTTAGTGAATGAGGGAAATTTGGCCAGGACACTAGGGAAATTCCCCTACTCACCAGTGGGGGAACCTCTGTCCAAGATGGTGGCCACGTCCTTGGCTGTTGTGGAGGAAGCTATGGAGGTGGGTGACATGGCCTCGGCTCCCACCTCTGTTACGCTGGAGGCCTTGAGTGAAGTTCAGAATATTACTGAGGATACTGCTGAAAATATTGATTTGGTCCTGCTTCTGCAGGAAGCTGTGCTTGAACCCTTGACAACTTGTGCTATGGAGTCTGTGCCTATTTAGTCTGTTTCCAGAGTTGAGGATGATTTTCCCTCCGCTAATCCTGATACTGCTTTCCTTAGAGAAAAAGAGATTGAGGAGCGTTTGGCTCTTGCTGAACGACATTTTACGATTACCAAAATGAAGCTACAATGCGAGTTACGACGGATTCGTGATGAAAGTCCTGGTTCTAGTTCTAGTCCTCCTGCTGCAGCTCCTGGCTATGATCTGCGACGAGATGTGGAGAAGACCTTGCCTACTACTGAATTCTACAGTCGGGAGCAGCCTGTCCTGTCAACTACTGCTTCAATGCTGACTGCTGTGAGTACTCCTATTGATTCTGCTAGTGATTTGCTGTCTTTATTTCCACGCGATTCCCCTGTTGCAGACCCGATAGTAGTGCCTACCTGGACTGTGGAGTCTGCTTTGCAGGGCACTGGCTGGGTTCAGGAGCCCGTTGCTGAATGGTGGATCTCTGGCCCTTCTCCCATTCAATTTCCCCGACACGAGGATTTTCCTGAGCTGCAATGGACGCCTAGCAGAGCAGCAGCTCATTCTGACCCCCTGTGTTTACCTAAGGAACTGGAGGTTACACAGAACCCTGTTCTTGGATTACCAGTGGGTTCTTCCCTGAAGGCATCTTCACCTGCTACGTCCCTGGGACCTTCGGCCCCTGGAACTCAGTCGCATCCCTTGAAACAGGATGGGCACGATCGTTCTTTTTCTTCCTTGTTTAAGTTCCCTGTTTTGGCAGCCAAACGACACAATGCTGTATGTCTTTCATATGTGGGTGGTCTACCTGAACCTCCAGACCGTGTGTATGTGGCATGCAAACTTCTCAAAGACTCTTTAAAGTTCTTTTCCCTTGAGATATACGCTCTAATTCACATTTTGGGTGAATCCACTTTTGACATCAGCTTTCAAACACCTCGGGGACTTAGACGTTTTTGGTCTAAGTATCATGTCTTGAAAACTACTGCTTTATGGACACCATTTATGACTATTACTTTAACCAAATCTGCCTATAAAAACATAACTGTTTTGTTTCGGAATGAGGATATTGACATGTCTGATGTTCTTTACTGGCTGAAACAATGTGGCACTGTTCTAGGGCAACCTGAGGCTATCTTAGACTCTGAGAATATTTGGACTGGGGGGTGGAAGGTTAAGGTTTTGCTAAATTCTTCTGAATCTGGCTCTGTACACTTACCTAACTCTTTTTTCATAGTTCGAGACAGAGGGGTCCTGTTTTATCCAGGCCAGCCGAAGGCCTGTTACCGTTGTGGTGACCCCTCTCATCTTAGTAATGTATACGACAAAGTTAAGTGTAACATCTGTGGGGAGCTGGCTCACTGTTTGAATGAATGCAGATGCAACCTCTGTGACGACGTGGGACACACTTTTCAGAACTGTCAGTGGGCTCCCCATAATCAGGAGTTTCATGATGGTGGGGTAGATCAACGCTTTATTATTACCCAGGCGCAGAAGGCTCATTTGCGTACTAGATCCATTATATCACCTCCTGGGGTCCCTCAGCCTACGCCTCAAGTACCTGCACCTGACGCTGTGGCAGATGCAGTGCCTCCGGTGGTTCCTCTTCCTGAGGTCCATTCTGCCTTGGCTCTGCCTACCCCTGAATCCGATAGGTCCCTTCTGCCTGTCCCAGATGCCTCACTGTGCCCTAGTAATATGCCACCCCACAGGGGACCTACTTTTATTGCCCGTCGGAGGTCGACGAGGAGTAACCCTCAGGCGAGGTCCCCTCCCTCTAAGGCTGTGGAACCCTCCCCTATACCACTGTCTAATACGTATGAGATCTTACAAACTATCTCTGATGATGCGGGGGGAGGGGTCTGTCTCTTCCTCCATTGCTTCTTCTTACCCCAATGGTACAACTGACTCTGAATTGCAGATTGGTACTGGTCTCTCTCAGAAGCGGAAGGCCAGGGTGAAACTTAAGGGTAAAAAAGTGGCTGGGAAAAAGAAATCTTGATGTGTTTTTCACTCCTTTTTTCTTTGTGAATGTCTCATTTTTTCTGTCACATTATTGATGTAAATAGTGTAAAGCACATGACAAAAAGACAATTGCTTTTTTCCTTCTTGCGGCTTCTGCCATTAGGGATTGCTTTGTTACAAGATACCAGGTTTCACACAACTCATGAGATCCATCAAGCACAGAAGGACTGGTTATTAGGCCCCTCCTTTTGGTCTATTGGCCATGACCTGTGTTCTGGACTGGGAATTTTGACAAATGTTCCTGGGTTTCATTTGCTTAAATTGTATGATGTAGCCCCAGGTAGGGTGCTTATTTTAGATTTTGTACTCGGGTCCGTTTCTTATAGCGTGGTTAACATTTACGCACCTCAGATGAGGCATCTCATATTGACTTATTTTCCTTAGTTCGCCCTTACTTGCATACTTCCCTCCAAGTTATTTTTTCTGGAGATTTTAATTGTGGTATGAGCCTTTGTGATAAAAGTACTTTTGCCACCACTAAGAAATTGTTCTGCGATTCTCATGAGCTGGTGAAAATGGTTCAGACTGCTCGTCTCAGCGAAGCCTATTTGTCCTTTGTTAAACAGCACACTCATACATTCCAAAAAGGTAGATTGGCCACCCAGATCGACTTTGTTTTTATATCACGCACCTTACCTGTTTTTTCAGCCTCTGTACAACCTGTGGCATTTTCAGACCATAAATTTCTTTCTGTTGGGGTTGGGCCAATTGTGCCTTTATGTAAAGGACCAGGTCTTTGGAAATGTAATACTTCCTTATTACATGTCCCGATGTTTATGCAGTCTCTGCTATCCTTTATTCAGGCCTGGAAATCTGTCTTTATTTGTTATGAGGACCCTATTCAGTGGCGGACAGATACGAAACAAGATTTGGGTATTTTTGTGAAAAAATATAGCCATCAGAAATGCAGAAAGGAATACCTAGATTATTTACAGAAGAGGGTACACTTGCAGTCACTGTTAACAATAGGACACGAGACAGGGCAAGACCTTTCTCAACAGTTGCACTTAGTACAGGCTGACATGTTGAGTTTTCAGTCTCGACAATCCCGTCAACTTTATCATCAGCACAAATTTGGCATACAGGGAAAGCGTAATGTTGTTGGCCCTTTTGAATCTAATTCACGCTTAATTGCACAGAAACATATGTCCTGCCTAGCGAACTCTGAAGGTGCATTATGTACCTCCCAGTCCGATATTTGCAGGATAGTGACAGATTATATGTCAGCCCTTTTTTCTTCTCTCCCTGCTACAGCTAGTGATTCTGCTTCCCTTTATAGAGACTTGGATATCCCAGTCCCTTCACAGACGAGCCTGGATAAGGCATGTTCTCCTATTTCTGAACAGAAACTCAAATTGGCTATCAGTTCTTTACCTTTGAATAGGATCCCGGGTCCAGATGGTCTTCTGGCTGCCTTATACAAGGTGTTGGGAGACCACTTGGTTCCTGAACGTACGTCTGTTTTTAATTCTGTCTTGGCTACTGAATTAATTCCCTTGGATTTTGCAAAAGGTACCCTGATTTACATATATAAACAAAAAGGAGATGCTTATTTTCTTAAGAACTGGTGCCCTTTATGTATGCTAAATACTGATTTTAAGTTATTAATGAAAATAATAGTGAAACGTTTGTTGTTGATTGCAGAGTTGGTTATTCATCCAGCACAATCTTGTTCAGTGCCCAATAGAAGTGTATCAGATCATTTGATACTACTTCGAGAATTGTTTTTTCATGGTTATGCCAATGTGATTTCGTGATTTATTATTTCGGTGGATCAGCAAGCGGCTTTTGATTCTGTTAGTCATGACTTTCTGTGGGAGGCACTTCATTTTTTATGCATACCTGTTGTAATAATCTGGTGGATTCGTGCTTTTTATGGGATGGCTACTGTCATACTGGTAGTAAATGGTTGGGTGGGTCCGATGATACCGATTAAGAGAGGGGTCCATCAGAGCTGTCCACTGAGCCCTCTTTTGTATTTCTTTTTCCTTGATGTTTTACTACGCCGTTTAAATGTTCACCCTCAGATTCGAACTATTTCTAGTCCAGCTATGATGTCACCTTATAAGGCTATTGCATATGCTGATGATGTATGTTTTTTAGTGACGGACGAACTTTCGGTTATTGTCTCTCTTGAGGTGTGTACAAAATTTGGAGAATTGTCAGCAGTGGTTTTAAATTTTGATAAAAGTCTGGGTGTCAGGTTGGGTTTATCTCCAGTTCCTTTAGGCCCCATTGGTCCTTTGCACTTCATTACGGGTCCCATTCATATTTTGGGTGTTTTGTTTGGGGTCCAGATTCTGATTTTTTAAACTGGGAAGCTAAATTGCAACAAGGCAAAACTAAAGTAGCCCATTGGAACAGAGGGCAGGTTGGGAAAAAGAAGCGTGTTTTTTTGATTAAATCTTATTTGATTCCGACTTCCCTTTATTTGAGTTATGTCTTTCCTATTCCTAAAAGGTAAGAAACTGCTGTTTTTAGCCTATTTTTTCAGGCCTTTTGGGGGAGCAGGTTGAACCCCATTAAAAGGAATGTAACTTATCTGCCCATCACTGAGGGTGGTATACAAATGGTTAACCCTTTGTTGTTTTTTACAAGCATTTTTCTTACTGCCAAGTTAAGACCGCTATTGGTTAGTACTCAAAAGGGCTGGGAACCATGGTTTTATGACTCCTGTCGAATATGGTTCCATCAATAGGAAAGCAGTTCTTTGATGGTGCTTTGACATTCTGATGGCATACCAACTTATATTAAACACATGTTTTTACGTCTGAAACAATGGAAGGTGACAACACAGATGGTATTGAATTCTTCCCATAAATTTTTATACAAAGCCTGCTTCCGACCATTTGTGCTGTACAGCTGCCTTTTGATAAATGCCCTAGACAGCATCTTCCTTCCCTTTTACTTCTTTTAAGATGTAAGAGAGTGCCAGCACACATGTGGGATTTCCACTGGCTGTTGTGTCATGACCGTATTAATGTTAAGGCGAATCAAAAACATAAACAGTCACAGGAACGTTTCTGTTCCCCCATTATGTATTTGCTGACCAAGAAACTATTTCCCACTTATTTTTTGAATGTTCTTTTATTCAAGATTGGTAGTCTTTTTTTGGCAAAGGCTTGGGCTGTTCCCTTGTTCCAGACAGTAACTTATTCAAACATCATGTCTGGTGCTTTTTCTCCTCAGTGGACAGTTTGGCACAAGGATACCCTGAACCTTGTTTTTGTAGTTATAAAATGGAATATTTGGATGGCACGCTGTCTGTTTACTTTGCAGCAGAAAGATTGTTCCTTTTTGGAGCTTGAACGCAAGATTATACAGGACTTACGGAACATTTATGATTTTGAATGTATTTCTTTGAGTAGGAATGTGCTTTTGGAACTTTGGACAGCTCTTCCTTGGATCACAAATTCAGATGCTGCAGTGACTTAACTTGTGCAGGGTTGTTTACCTGTATATGTTTTCTTTTTTTTTAGTTCCCTTTGTCAGGATTCCTTTGTATTTTTTGTTTACTGCTATACGATTTTGTGTTTCAATAAAACTTTCCCCTACTCTTTTCGATAAGTGCCATGGGATCTTTAACATCCACCTGAACTACCACCAATCCAGGCAGATGGGACCACGGTTTAGGGTCTCATCCGAAAGATGGACAAAAGATAATGACAATGATAAATCAACACAAATATAGTACATAGACACAATTGCAAGTTATATAAGTGCATTACAACAAGGTGAAGTGCATACAGTGAGTAGCATACATTAGTGATTTGTGGACAGTGACTACTACTGGGCAATTAATGGTTACAGAGATAACGATTTATAAAGTATGATAGGTGCTAACTTCAACATCAGGGTTGTAGAGATGTGAGAAAGAGAAAACTAGGAGGTGAGCCCCTAGGTACGAGAGTAATCACCCCTTTGGGGAGAGGCATGTGGGCACACATAGGTGTCCCTATGCCATGTAAAGGGGATAGGTAATAGGAGAATATTAATTTTGAGGGGAAAAATAAGAGCAGGTACAATTAGGAGTGAAGAAGTTGTGCAGGGCTGAGGAGATACTGTAGAGTGGGAGGATGAGGAGTGTCTTATTTGCTGTGGTAGTGAGTTCCAAAGTTTAGGAAAGTGGTACTAGAATGCTGCATGTCCTGCTGAGGTGGATCGGAGCAGGACTACCAAAGTGCAAGTGTCATTTGATCTGAGTGAGAGGGAGGGGAAGGGGTAGATAGTGCATTTATTTATTTAGTTTTTGTAGACCGAAAAAGGAGGAATAGACAATTCTGCCTATTTTCAGTCTCGTCTCAGGGAAGGGAGATAAAGATGGATGCCAACTGACATTGAACCAAATTAAGCTGTTGGTGGTATTTTTAGTGAATGGGGGGAAATTTGGCCAGGACACCGGGGAAATTCCCCTACTCTGTCGGTAGGGGGACTTGCTGTCCGCCCTGGTGTCAGTCTTCTTTTGGTTTGCGATGGAGAAGGATATGGAGGAGCGCGGTGTGCTCGATGCACCTTTATTGCCTGAAGCTGGTGCAGTGGAGACCTTCATTGATGCTGCTGTTAACTTAGTGGAGGGCGTTGTGAATCCTGAGAGTGCTATGGATCGAGTTGCCGTTACGGCGAAAGTGGATATGGAGTCGGGACCAATTTTTCACCCTGTGCTAGAAACTGCAGGTATTTCTTTATCTTCCTCTATGGCTCATGTTTCTATGCCTAATGTGGAGATTTCAGAGATGGAACCTGCTTCTACTGCACTCCAGAGTGCCCCGAGTGATTCTCCTGTATCTGGCGGGAGTTGTCTAGTAACAGCTATAGCCCAGAATACTCACTCCACGGGTGTGTCAGAAGAACTGCCGTGTGCTGCATTCCTGCAATCGCCTGTGGTTTTTCAAACTGAACACCTTAAGCAAGAAGGTGTTTTGACATTTTCTTTTTCTGCAATTTCTTCAAAACCCCGTACTTTTAAGGCAGCAGTCCCATGGAAGGGGTGGGCAGACTCGGTGCCTGAAGAATTTGGACCGTGGTCGGTGGATCAGTCTCTAAAGGCGGCGGGATGGGTGCGCTCGCCTGCCTCCCAACAGTGGACTTCGGGATTTGCCCTGATACATATACCAGGTGTCCATATCTCTGCGAAATCCTCAGTACCTGCTACTGTGGCTTCTCAGACTACCTGTGCATCTCCAGGTGATGTTTCGGATTTACACTTAGATACAGACTTAGAATTGACTCCTGATCCTAAGCTTAACTTTCCATTGATGGCTGCATTGAGTTCCCGGGATAAACAGTGTAGGGATTATAAATCTGCCGATGTCCCTACAGGTCGCCCTACGGAGTCTCCCCCTTTGACTACTACTAACTCCTTTGCTCAATCTTCAGGGGAAATAATACTAACCAATCTAAGACTTATGCTTCTTTTTTTAAGAAGAAAGTGCTCCCTGCAGAACATCACAGTGCTGTTCGAATCATCTATAAGAGTGGTCTTGATGTTTTTCCTGATAGGGAATATGTAGGGAAAACATTACTTAAACATAGTCTACAGTTTTTAGCTACTGAATTATATGAGCTTATTTATGTATCTGGGGAGCGGTCCTTTGATGTCAGCTTTAAACTACAGACTGGGTTGGAGGCCTTCTGGGTCCAGTATACTAAAGTAAAGAACACACCTTTGTGGGCCCCATTTGAGGTCATTCCTCTTACTAGACCTGCTCAAAAAACTGTTACAGTTTTGTTTCATAATGAGGGTATGAGTGTGGCTGATTTACTTTTTTGGCTTAAGCAACGTTGTACTGTGTTGGGGGCTCCTGATACCATTTTCAATAATGAAAATATTTGGACAGGGGGTTGGAAGATTCGGGTCATTTTGAATGAAGTGAATGGTTCTTTGCAGAATTTACCAAATTCTTTCTATTTGGGGGGTGACCGTGGCATTTTATTCTATCCAGGCCAACCCAAAACTTGTTATAAATGTGGTGCCCTGGGCCACCTTAGTAGTGTCTGTGATAAGATACGTTGCTCCCTGTGTGGTAACCTAGGTCACATGTCTATGCATTGTTCAGAGACAATGAGTTGTAATCTGTGTGGCCTTTCCGGTCATTCCTATGGGGAGTGTGAACAAGCTGCTTCTGCTAAATCTGGATCTGGGAATTTGGAAGAGCAAAGATTGCTTGTGGCACTTGCCCAGAGGGCACATGTGCAGTCTGGGGAAGCCCCCCTACAACCTGGTCCTCGACCTTCTTCTGATTTCTCCATGTTACCCCCTCCTCCAGAATTTTGCTCTGCCCCCCCCCCCGCTGTTAGGGGGATCAGGTGGTGACTGTGTCTGCTAAGATGGACATGTCCCTCCTGATGATATGGCCCTTCCTTCACAAGATCCGGGAATTTTGCCAGTACTGCCTATACCTCCTTCTCCTGACATGCTGCCCCCACCTCCCCCGAAAGACCCTGTTGTTGACCCTGAACAAAGGGTGACTCGCTGCCGGAGTTGGCGGCAACCAGCTCCAAAAGTTCATAAAATTTTGGAAACTCAAACTTCTAATAGATATCAACCACTCCTTTTAGAACCTGATTTAATGGACAAAAGCTCTGAATTTTCTTCAGAGGGTTCCCACTGTGCTGACATATATTCAGATTCAGAATCCAGTGAACTGGATGATGCGCATGAGAGGGCTGCGGGTCCCCTGAAAGGGAAGCCTGCTCCTAAAGGGAAGAAGAAACGGGCCTCAGATGCTGGCAAAAATAAGATGCACAAACCACCTTAAGTCTTTAAATGGTTCAACTCAGCCAGCTGACATTTTTGACAATTAATATCAATAGTATTAAAAACCCAAAAAAACGTAGTGGAGTTTTTTTCCTATTTGATGTCCACCAATGCTGATGTTATCTTTTTACAGGACACTAGACTGCACACAGCCATTGAGGTTAGCGCTGCCAAATGCGACTGGTACAGGGGTTCCTCATACTGGTCCATTGGACTGGGTGCATGCATTGGGGTGGGGATTATGTTTAATTTACATTTTGAGCTCCTAAAGTTGTTAGACTTGATTCCTGGGAGGGTTCTCCTTTTAGATATTAAGGTGCGTGACACTTATTTTAGATTGATTAATATTTATGCACCGCAATTAAAGACTGAGAGAGTGGATGTTTTTCTTCAACTTCGCCTCTTTCTTTTTTCTGCACAAGCTGTGCTTTGGGGTGGTGACTTTAATTGTGGCCTCACAATTCGAGATTGTGGAAGTGGCATTTCTACCAAGAAGATTTTTTGTGATATGTCAGTTTTAAATTCTACCATACAATTGGCTCAGTTGAAGGATGTATACAAATCATTTCATAATTGGGGGATACCTATGTTTCAGAGGGGTGCGCATGCTACCCTCATAGATTTTTTTTTTCTTAGTAAAGGGATTCCTGTACAAGTTGCCCAGGTAGATTCTGAAGCTTATTCTGATCACAAGGCACTATTCATTGTGGTATGTTCATGGGACCCCCCCCGCCATGGCCCTGGTCTTTGGAAACTTAATACTTTACTGCTTTCTGAGGGGGCAATTCACCAGCAGATATTATATTTGTTGTGTAGAAAGAAAACATTATTTGAGATGTTTGATAATCCTTTTCTGTGGTGGGATAGTCTCAAATATGATTTCCGGGCCTTTTTATTGCTTGCCAGCAAACATGTTTCTAATTCTGAGAAACTGAAATATCAGAAGCTCAGGCAACAGCTGCAGCACTTGATGAGTTTGGCATATACAACTAAACATGATTATGCGGGACAGATTCGGACTATTCAGCATCTGATTCAGGATTTTCATGAAAAACAAATGGCATCTTTAACCATGCAGCAGCGTTTTGGTACACAGGGGTCTTTGGCTGAAGTTTGCCCTTTCATTAGCTGCTCCACTCGGATTAAGCAAAAAACAATGTCAGCTGTGTGGGATTCTGATATGTCAATTGTTACTAAGCGATCGGATATCATGACAGTAATGTCTAAATATTTAGAGAAGCAGTTTGATAAACAGCCCACTGATGCTGCTGCCTTTTCCCGATGGTTTGATTTATTGGATATTCCTGCTTTATCTAGTTCTGCGGTCGCTGTCTTGACCTCAGCAATCTCTCTAGCGGAGATCCTAGAGGCAGTTGCGGCACTACCCAAACGGAAGGTATCTGGACAGGATGGTCTCCCGTCAGAACTATATAAGTTTATTGTCCTTTATATTTCCCAAGAATTGGCTCATGTTTATAATTTTATGTTAAATGAGGAATGTTTTCCATTTAACACAACTATGGGAGTGGTGACCCTATTGTATAAAAAAGGAGCTTGGGAAAATTTGGATAATTGGAGGCCGATTTGCCTTTTGAATGTAGATTTTAAAATTCTTATGAAAATATTGGCACGTCGCTTATCTGCGGCTGCGTCATGCACTATATCCCGTGTTCAATCCTGTGCTGTCCCGGGTAAGGTGATAACAGACCAGCTTTTGTTACTGAGAGAAGTTTTTGAATCTGGCTCATTAGACTCTACTAGTGGTTTGGTGATTTCTTTGGATCAGAGGAAGGCTTTCGATTCTGTGGATTATGACTTTTTATGGGTGACGTCGCACCGTTATGGTATCCCAGATTCTTTTATTGTCTGGTTAAAAGCTATTTATCATTTTGTGTCTATCAGGCTGCTGGTGAATGGGTTTTTGGGGCCCCTGGTTCCTGTAAAAAGAGGAGTACATCAGGGCTGCCCCCTAAGTCCTTTGTTGTTTATTTTTTGTATCGACCCCCTACTTCGGTTTTTGAATGATATTCGTTTTTTTACTCCTGTTATGATGTCTGGCTGTCGTGCACCTTGGACCGCGGATGCTTATGCTGATGACATTTGTCTGCTTCTAAAATCTTCTGTAGATCTTGACAGAGCACTTGAGTTTTGTGCTTATTATGGTACTTCTTCCGGTGTACATTTAAATAAAGATAAATGTGTAATTAGATGTCTTGGGACGGAATCATCTGCCACGGATTTGGCAGGCATCCCGGTGATGAATGGTCCTATCACAATTTTGGGAATTGCTTTTGATACTGGTAGACAAGATCTTTTTAATTGGGATTTGAAAATCACACAGGGGAAAACTTTGGTAGAAGGTTGGAATAGGTGCAGTATAGAAACTTAAGAGGATATACTTGATTAAGACTTATTTGTTACCTCTGTTTTTATATGTCAGCATGATCTTTCCTCCTCCTAAAGAACGGGAGGCTACCCTTTACGGTTTGTTTTTCCAAGCGATTAGGTGTAGCAGATTAAACCCCATAAAACAGAATGTAGTATATTTAAAAATGTCAGGTCTTAATATGGTTAATCCGGTACTGTTTTTCTTTATTCAATTTCTGTTTTCTAATCTTCATCCAATTTGTGGTAAACTGTCCACTTGGTGGTCACCTTTGTTTGAAATTAAAATTCAGGCCTGGTATGGTGGTTGGGTTTCGAATTCATTGAAAGTTTTTAAATATGTTCCATTCTCTCCCACTTATTATAGAGTAATTTTTGTGCATCTCAAATGATGTGGTATCACATCTCAACATATATTGCATTACTCAAAGAAGTTGTTATATTCTGTTGTACAGGACAGTTATTTTCGTGAATCCATTACCTTCCCTTTGTGTCCCCCTTCCTCAACACCTGATCTTGTGCGATTGCTTCATAATAAAAAAGAGTGCCTTGCAAATTTTGGGATGTTTTGTGGCTTTGTTGCCATGAAAAATTGAATGTAAAAGCTAATCCAAAACATAAAGCCTTGGATGAGAGGCTCTGCATCAGACCACAATGTTTGGCACAATCTGAAACTATGCATCATTTATTCTTTACGTGCTCATTTATTTGATCCTTTTGGTCCTATTTAGCTATTTGTTGGGATATGTTGCCTTTTAGTACGGTCTCTTATGAGACATTGATTTATGGTGTATATGGCAGGGAATGGTCTCATTGGGACTCCTGTACATTGACTGTGTTATTTTCTATTATTAAATGGTATGTTTGGAATGCCCGCTGTTTATTTACCTTACAACAAAAATTACTGACATATGAAGATCTTGTTGGGAGTATTTTCAAAGAAATGCGATGTCTGTATTATAAAGAAAAATCTTATCAAACTGATGTGTATATTAGGAATGTATGGAAGAATCTTCCTTGGATTACTGATTCGGATGTTCCCATCACTTGAAGTCATGAATTTTGCTTCAATTTATTTTGACTATGTTCTATTGTTGTGATGGTTTGAAATATTTAATAAAAACAAAAAATTCCCCAGCTCTTTTTGAGAAGTGCCATGGGATCTTTAACATCCACCTGCACTACTACCAGAACAGGCAGATGGGATCCCAGTTTAATGTGTCATCCGAAAGAAGGCACCTCAAGAGTGCAGCACCCCCTCTTGCTGCACCATAGTGTAAGTATTGGGATTTAACCCAAGTGCCTGGTGTGGGGTTAGAACCCACAGCCTTCTAATCTTCCAGCCTCAGAGGAGAATGTGCAACCTGCTGAACCACTGATGATGCTCAGGATAGGAGGAGAAGGATCCAAACCAGAACTTGGAGATGAATTTAGCACTGTAGGAGAGACGTCTGTCAGTAAATGATGGAAAAGCAAGAGAGTGGAAAAGTTTGCAGTGATGAGTGAGTGGGGGGTCCAGTGCGAAATGGCAGAAGGATTTAAAGAGGGCATCCAACCTGGTTAGGGAAGTCTTGGGAGCAGCACAGTAGACTACAACACAGTAATCAAAAATAGGGAGGATTATCTTCTGGACTAGTTCCTGCCTTGCCGTTAGTGGTAGGCAGCTATGGTTCCTGTATACGGCTCCTAGCTTGGGGCGCAGTTTTTTTAGGATAGTGTCAACATGCTCAGAGAAGTTGAGGTGTTGGTCAAGCCAAACTCCAAGGTGTCTGAGGGATGATGTATCTTCAAGCATGGTCCCATCAAGGGTGTGGAAAGAGGGCATGGAGGGAAGCCTAGAAAGTCTAGGGAATTGAGAGTACCAAAAATTAGGATTAAATTTGGAGAAATGACATTCTCATTTAATGCACTAACTGTCTGGGCTAATGTTGGGCAGACTAGGTGGGCCGAGGGGTCCTTATCTGCCGTCAAATTCTATGTTTCTATGTTTCTGTGTTAGTGACCAAACTAAATCTGTTAAATTAGTAAAAAGCTTTAACACTAAATTAAAGAAGGAACTGTCTTACAGATGTATGTGTAATGGCTGAAATTGTGCACTCCTGGCTACACATTTTAGCAAAAATTGGTTATCTATTTATAATGTAGTCTGTTCTATATTATTGAATGTACCTTTTTAGATTGTTAACTGTATATTTAAATACTGTATGTTGATTGTATATTTGTTTCCTATGCTAACCTGCACCAGATAAATTAATACAGGACCACCTTGAAAATAGGACTTCGGCCCTAAAGGTGTGACAAGAAATGTACCAACTTTACCTTTTATTCTGTATAAAAAGAAAGATTTTTACTAATACTAGAGAGTCTCTGCCTAGTGCAGAAGGTCATGGAAATGGTCTTCTTGGCATTTAGAAAGAGTTGATGAGAGCTAAGCCATTTCTGAACATCACAGAAGTCATGCTGGAGTCTAGCTGCTACATCAGAGGGGGACTGTCCTGAGGTGAACAGACAGTATCGTCCGCATACATGTGGATGGAGGATGAAGTCCAGACTGAGGGGAGATCAGTTAAGAAAATGGAGAACAGCAGAGGTTAATAGGGAGAGGAGGGGATTGGAATCTGCTATTCTTACAGATTGCATCTGTCCTACAAGGTAAGCCCTGAACCAGTTAATGGCGGAGACAGACAACCCCGCTGAA
Source organism: Neoceratodus forsteri (assembly GCA_016271365.2). Taxonomy (NCBI): domain Eukaryota; kingdom Metazoa; phylum Chordata; order Ceratodontiformes; family Ceratodontidae; genus Neoceratodus; species Neoceratodus forsteri. The sequence goes on from CM028137.1 coordinate 156,571,995, forward strand.
GTGAGGTTATCCAGAAGGAGGGAGTAGGAGACTGTGTTAAAAGCCTTAGTGAGGTTGACAAAAATGGCAGAGGTAATTAGATCACTGTCCATCCCTGAGAAGATAGAATTAGTAAGCCTAAGTAGGGAAGCTGTGGTAGAGTGATACTTCCAAAAAACAGATTGGAAAGGTGTGAAGAAGTTGGTGTCTGAAAGAAAGGAGGAGAGTTGAGAGAGAACCATGTGTTCTTGGAGCTTGGCAAGGATGGGGAGAAGGGATATAGGGTGGTAATTTCCGGGTGAGGAAAGATCACCACCCTTGGGTAGGATGATAGCATGTTTCCAGGCCGCTGGGGCCATCGCAGAAGAGAAAGAGTGATTCAGAATCATGGACAGTTGAAATGAGATAGCAGAAGCAGATAGGTATAGTATCTTAGGGTCCAGACCATCAGGTGAGCTGCCTTTACAGGGGTTGAGTGCCAGAAGGTTATCCATTGTGTCAGCCGGAGAGACTTTGGAGAAAGAAAAATACCCAGTTATTGGGTATTCACTGGGAGTAGGTGTTGAAAGGTGGGGGGGGGAGTGAGGGTGGATAGGAGACTAGAGGAGCAGGAGGTGAAATAGCGGTTGAATTCAGCAGCAACGGTAGAGTGGTCAGATACCATTGAGTCATTTATTTTGAGGAGGCGGGATAAGTGGTTTGTAATGGGGGCGGGAACAGTGCATGTATTATCTTCCAAAATTTTGAAGGAGAGTTTATATTAGCATGGAAGGTTGAGTGGAAGTACTCTGCTTTGGCCGACCTGATGGCTTTGGTGCAGGAGTTCCATAGTGAATGGTATGCAGTGAAGTCCCTTTCCAGCTTAGAAGCTTTGTGGGTTTTCCAAGCTTGGTCTCGAGCTCATTGGCAGGCTAGCAGTTCAGGGGAGACCCAGGGGAGGTGATTACCCTGGATTCTAGACTGCCTGATAGGGGCATGGAGGTTCCAGACATTGAGAAATTTAAGTTTGAAATATTTCAGAGCTGCAGCCACTGAGTCAGTTGTGAAGATTGGAGTCCAGTCAGTTTGGGCTAGGTCAAGGAGAGGAGGAGCAAGGTCCAAGGATTTGTATGGTCGTGTGTGCAGAAATATATGGGGTGCCTTAGGCCTGTGAATTTTTCGTACCATATAAATCAGACGGTGATTATTTAGAGCATCAGGTAATAGGCCAGATTGTATAATCCTATATGGATGGGAAGTGAGGTCCCAGTCGATCAGGGTATGATTATGCATTTTATGATTTAACTGAGTTGGTCTATTGATTAGTTGCATTGGGTTATGTGCATTTAAGTTGGTATGTATTTTGCTTTAGGAGGATGCCAACCAATTGAGGTGGAAGATGTGAGGGATGCTATGGTGGCAATGAGGTCAGCAATGGTAGTAGGAGGGAGTCCAGGGTGACAGTATACCCTGGCAAGAAAAATAGAGGCCAGGAATGGCAGGGATACCCTGTCAATGAGTGATTCATAGGCCTCTGGGACGGATGAGGACAGGATGGTATTATATTGTGTAGAAGAGGACATGCGCATTACTATTCCACCTCCCCTACTTGCACGGGCTAGTCTTATGATGGAGTAACCAGGGATAGTGATAGAGTTATCAGATATTTTATGAGTGTTTTTTGAGTGAGTCATGATTCTGTGAGCATGAAAATGTCAGGGGTGAGTGACACAGCATGGGGTTGCAGATCAGTTTTAGGTAGGAGGTTGCAAATGTTTACATGGAGAAATTTTAGACCCTGGTGAAGGTCTGGTAATTTTGAGGAGGTTCCAGAAGTAATCATAGCTGTACAGCCTGGGGTAGTATGGGGGGAAAGGCCCAGGGTTGGGGTGAATGTCTCCAGATCCAAGGAATAGGAGCAGTATGATGAAGAAGTGCAGTTTGGAGCTTTTATACTTAGTCTGGGACCTGAGTGAGTGTGGGATCTGGGAGGGGTATTTGGATGGGGATGCCTGTAATTTTAGAATCCTTAGAGTCACCCAAGAGTTAGGCCATGATATGAGGGAAGAACAGGGTATAATGAGGAAATAGTGCCATGTATAGTGGTAGGGCGCTGGTGTGTCTACGTTGTTGTAGGTAGGAGCTTGCACGATAGGTGATTGAAAAGGATCAGTAGTTAAGCAGTGGGGAGCTAAAGGGCAGAAGAAAGAGGGACAGGTAAGGGTTTGGAGGGATAGGATCTGGAAAATTAGGAGAATGAAGTAAGAGGGTAGTAGCATAGTGGCAGATTGTAGATAAACAGTAGTGTTTAATTGGGAAGTATAATTCCTTAAATGGAGGGGATGCTACTAGCAAGAAAGAGGACAGTTTTATCTTTGTAACAGATTATTACAATTATGCTTATACTAAATTAAATTATGCATAAAATGAGGTGGCTAAGATGAGGTATAAGGAGCAGAAAAAGACAAAAATGTGGACAACAGGATAGGTTAGAGCCCCTAACTACACTGTGATAAAAAAAATCAAACTAGCACTCGAGAGTTTCCAAATGAAAGCAAATACCCTTAGGAAGACTTGGATTAGGGTGGAAGCGCAGGAGCATGTGTTTTTGCTTGGCATTCCTGCAAGGAATAAATTTAGCACTTTGCTTTCATTTGGAAACTCTTGAGTGCAAGTCTCATTTTTTTATCTTAGTATTACACGTTGGAAACTTTTTGGCATGCACCGCTACTTCTGTGCCCATTATTTGTTTTTTTTTTCATTCCCAACTACAGTGTGAAGGGTCTTGGGTTTGAATCCTGGTGATGGATTCTAGGAGGCGGTAGATGAAGTTCACTAATAATAGGATTGAAAGGCAGGGTATCATAAAGAAGGGCTCAGGAAATAAGAAGGAGTTAAATTATGCTTATACTAAATTAAATTATGCTTAAAATGAGGTGTGGCTAAGATGAGGTATAAGGAGTGGAAAAAGTTAGACAAAAGGGTGGACAATTGGATGTCACAGAGGTTAGAGTCCCTGACTACAATGTGAAAGGTCTGGGGTTTGAATCATGGTGATGGATCCTAGGAGAAGGTAGATAAAATTCACTTGGGATATGGTAGAAAGGCAGGGTATAAGAGAGAAAGGCTCAGAAATAACAAGAGAGGAGTTAAATTATTCAAAGGATACTAGGCAAGTAGGGGGCTTGGCAGTGACTCCTAGTGGTCATGCAGTATAACGAACAATACAGAAACTAGGGAGATGGGGACAGGTCATGTGACCTAGACTACCTATAAGGGTAGAATCCCCCCCTGGGGTGGGTGAGGCAGTCACCGCGTAAGCCACGACTGGCTAACAGTGCACAGGAGCTGGCTGTAGTTATCTTGTGTAGTGCTGCAGGGAGCTCTGTGGGCCAAGAGGAGTATTGTGAGGAGCTAGCTAGCAGCCTTCAAGGATGCACAGGTTAGATAGGGAGGAGGCAAAGACAAAGGAATTCAGAGACAGTGTAGGGAGGGGGTCCTGCTCCTGACCCTAGAGAAGTTAAGAATGTGCAGTGTGGCAAACCAGCAATTACCCCTTCCCTGAGAGCTATTCCTGGTGCTAGGCCCCCCTTGGGCTGTGATCGCTGGCCTGATATAAAAGACAGTTTTTTCCCTGGTGTCTAGTGTACCCCCTCGCTCTTATCACCAGCCCATTATAGAGTGCCCCAGCTTCCACTGTTTTGTTAGACAGCATATCCAAGAATGAGCAGAGTGAGGAAAAAGGCAGCACTGAGTATTCCATGGCTGGTTGATACAGTTCCTTTTTGAATAAATCATATGTATTTTTCAGATAGTTACAGTGCTCCTTCCTTACAGTAAGAAACAGAATGGGAGCCATAACATGAAATTGTTATAGTTCTATACCCCTTACATCGAGGGAGGGACACTTATATACATTACTATCAGTTGGTGAACATCTCAGGCAATCATCTCACCTACATGCATCAAGTACACTCTGTATGCAGGCACGCAAGGAAGAGCTATGGGATAAGTGTCAAAACACAAACTCTAAAAACACATTCCTCATGACTTCTTTGTTGTTTCTGAATGCATCTGCCGCTCCAAACTTCCAAAGGTGGTTCTCGACTGACCACAGCCCCATAGCTTTATTTAATTTTCAGTATCCTACTGAACTGCCAATATAACATGTACTACATTAGAGGGGGCGTACGAGTAAAGGGTTTGCAGGATCGGGACATGGATCTGACTTGAGGTACAGCAAAAAGCTGAATGTGTTCTAGGTGAGCAATTTGCAGTCTGCACAAAATAGAATTTACAGATACAGAAGCTACAAGTTTAGTTTAGATTTTTTTGACATTTTTAGCTCTGTTCCAGATTTAAAGAAACAGTGCTCCCTTGTTGATAATGCTCACCGACTATACTGCAAACAGCTGTTACTTTTTCTTGGGAGATATACTTCTGATTCGTTATACGCAGATTATCTCTATAACATCTTTAAACTACAAAGTCATTATACTTCATTGTATTTTATATTTGCAATACTCAAATCTCCTGAATATGTATTCAGAATATTGCATAACTGTACATGATTGGGAATTTGATTGTTCAGATATTTCTTTTAATATTACTGTAGCTGTCTATAAGTGGTTATACACCACCGTGTCTATACTCTTTAGAAATGTGTTTACAATGTAGATACAGATTAGAATTTCTATGATTCTGCAGTGATTCTAAACCTGTATATACTGCCTGAACATATTATCTCATTGTTCTGCTTACTGGGCATGTCATGATGCTTGTTCTGCTCTCCTGTTTGTGTCATTGGTGCCGCATGCCTCCGGAATAAACAAACCAGTTGTTTTTTTTCCTCTTGGATGGCAATACTAAAAAAATGCATTATACATAACAACTGCTGTTGAGGAAAGCAGAATGGTTGTCATACTTTTTCCTCATACGTGCAATGACATCATAATGTATGCGAACAGTTATGAGGTCATCAGATGAACTTGGAAAACTTATAGCCTCATTCCTCATTCCACATTCCTCAACAATAGTTATCATCTATACAGTATATTCAGAATATCACATTTACGTTCCTCTGCAATGTTCCAACACGTGCATAAACAAACTGCCCTTTTTCAGTTCAAGTCAAATCTTCAATTTATCAGGTGTGAAGAGAAATCACTGATAACAAGTTCTCATATACTCACTGTTCTGCCTTCTTACCTTGGACAGACACACCTCATGTCTTTGCTTGGGATCAAACTGGGGACCCAAGGCCCTGAAGGTAATAGCTCTACTCATTAAGCTAAAGGAAACTTCCCCATGCTAATGGGAACTTCCTTGAAGCACCACTATAAAAAGAAACATAGAAACAGAAAATGATGGCAGATACATGCCTAGACACCCATTCGGTCTGCCTGAGCTTGTATATTTTTGGGACTGTGCCCTTTTCAGTCCACCCCCCCACCACCATCTGCTCCCTTGTGCACTATTTCCATGTGCCTGTCCTATCCCCTTTTGAACTGTCCCACTGTTTTAGCCCAATAACCTCCCCTGGAAGTTTGTTTCACTCAGTCACCATTCACTGTATAAACAAGCATTTGTCAATGCCTAATGTTGTCTCGCTGGCATTGGCATTGGTAGTGCCAGAGCCAGAGATGCATAACAGGATTGGCAGTGAAGTATTGAAGTGACGCCAACCCCACCCCCACCCTCTAGAGAGCAACAGGCATTGAGGTGTACCTTTGGGTCATCAGCTATAATGCTCATGCCATTGTACCTCACCCTACCCTGTAGACACTGACAAGTGTCGTGGTGTGCTTTGGGGTCTTTGGGCATTATACTTACCCCATTCCATAAGGAAATACACTCACATGGGTGCAGTATAGGAGAATGGGGTGAATTTTGTGGCCGAATAGTGTAAGGCACACCACGATGCCTGTCGGTGGCTGCAGGGTGGGGTTGGGGGTGGAATGGCGCGAGCATTACATCTGATGATCCCAAGTCACACCCCTGGTGCCTGTCATTCTGTACTGGGTGGGGTGCTACAGTTGGAAACCCTAACACCGGAGGCATGCGGTGATATTTTTACTCCAAATTTTCAATATGGGCTGTTTGTGAGCCCACCTCGTGAAAAGTGGTACAATCAGTTTGTTAGTTGAAAGGTGGTTTTGTACAGTGGCTATGCCATTTGGTGACAAGGGGCGAAAACACATTTTGGGCACGATGTGGAGAATGACAACTGTATTGTTCATGAGGAATCGTAAAAAATGGCAGCGTTGAAAATCTGGAGTGAAAATAAGGAAAAGTGGTGAAGTCATGAGCATGCATAGAAACTGCGCAACACACGTCCGTAACCCAGTTATTTTTGGGAGTTTGTCACCCACATTTTTAAGATAGGCATTTTGGGACCTCCCCTCATGAACAGTGGTGCTGTGATTTTGTTAATCTGTCCCAAAGTTGATTTACCACAGCGACCGCGCTATTCTGCGCTGGATGTGCGAAAACACATTTTGGCCAGGATATGTAAAATGACAGCTGTACTGTTCACAAGGAGGTGCGGAAAAATGACAGTTTTAAAAATGTGGAGTGAAAATATTACAAATTCAAGAAGTTACGAGCGTGCATGCAAACTACGCAACATACGCTCATAAAACACTCATTTTATGGACTTTCATCACCAAATTATTAACTTAGGCATTTTAGGACCTCTGCTCATGAACAGTGTCACTGTCATTTTCATTTTCATAATCTGTCCTGAACACTGATTTCCCAAGTGACCGCGCTATTCTGCACTGGAAATGCGAAAACACATTTTGGCCAGGATGTGAAAAATGATAGCTGTACTGTTCACAAGGAGATGTGGAAAAATGCCACTATTGAAAAAATCTGGTGTGAAAATATTGCAAAATCCGCGAGAAATTCTGAGTGTCGCATGTAGCTACATGAAGAATACTGCGCTAGTAAAACAGTAATGTTTTTTGATTTTTCCACCAAATTTGCAACATAGGCTTTGAGAGCCCACCTCATGAACACTGGCACTGTCGTTTTATTAATCAGTCCTAAAAGTTAATTCCACACAGTGACCGCGAAATCACCTTTTGAGGCCGAATAACGCCATGACAGTGGCAGAATTCATGAAGAGCGGTCCCAAAACCCCCATGTTGAAAATGTGGTGCCAAAATTCCAAAACATGCCTGAGATATGCATTAAAGGTGAAAAAAACCTACAGGTATTTATGCCATTATACAGCTTACTGGCATTTCCTCAGGTCGCGGTCGTCTTTGAAGAGTGCAGACATGTTCCCAGTTCACCGAAGATCGTCGGGCCGGGGTCCAGAGGTAAGTATGGGATGAGGGGTGTGTGTGGGGAGGCAGGGTGTGCAGGGTGTGCAGAGGGTGGGTGTGGGTTGTGAGGGAGGGCAGGAGATGGCGAGGACCGTTTTCTTTTATACAGCTTAAAAAAAACATTGCGAGACTTTTTTTTTTTTGCAGGGCATTTGGCACGCTGGGGTGGGTTCCCAGCATGCCACCTAAGTCTTTTTTTGGGGTGGGATTCTTTTTTTTTTTTTTATTTGACCTTTATCCTGGCAGGACCACCAGGCCATCCGCCCTGGTCACGGCTCCCGGAGACCTCAACCGCCGTCTATTTGCTGCTGGGGACCACAGTCACCCCGGCTTGCCCCGGAGGTGGGGCCGTGGGCCCAACCAGTGGCCCCAGAACTGTAACTAGTCGGGGTCCCATGGCAGCAGCTATGTGAGGCTCTCCAGGAAGGCTTCATTCACGGTGGTCCTGCCGCCTTCCTTTTCCGCCTTTACACCCCGGGAAGAGGGGCGTGCAATGGCGTAGCGTCCGCCCGGCCTCCTCCCCCCGTCAGGCGTCGGTTGCGTGGAGACTCCTGATCTCCACCAGGGGTCCCCACGCACCGATGGCGACCCACCTCCCGGGTGGGAGGCTGCCCATCAGACGCTCAATCTCTCCCCGGCCGGCCCTCCGGCGGCCGGATCCGTTCCAGACCGGGTGGCGGCGTGCATAGCGAAATCCACGCTGCGCCCGACGGGCCGGCGGGTGGGATTCTGTAGCCAAGGGGGATTGGGCACCCCATTGGCACATACTAAGGGGAGACACATGAGCCAAGGAGACTGGGCACCCTCTGCAAGTAACAACGGGGGGGCACATTATGCCGATGGGGAGTGGGCTCCCCCATCAGAAAAATACAAGGGGATGGGGATAAACACCAATGGGTATTGGGACCCCCATCGCCAAAGAAAAACTGTTGGTGGGTCTCATGATGCTGAGGGGGATTGGGCACCCCCTCGGCATACATTCTAAATGGTAAGGGGCACATTATGCCGATGAGGAGTGGGCTTCCCCGTCGGCATTGTGACAGGCAGTGGCGGCAGTCACTGCCGCCATGTTGCCTGCACATGGGGAGGTGCTTTGTGGTCACGCTGCATGAGTCACTCTCATTGCAGTGGACCTTTTCTTTGTTCTGGTGGCCACATTAGGGATGCGTGAGGTCACCGCCTGCTGCTGGCTGATTGGGGGATGAGGGACGCACCTTCTTATGCATGCCCTGAATTTGCCCAACAGTGACCGTGCCTCCAAATGTGCCACTACCGCAAGATGTTGGCTGGTGCGCAAACGTGCGAGCCAACATAAAAAGTACTTCCAGGCATCATTTTTGGACCTCCCCCTAGCAATTTTCAGGGAGTTACCCCTGGTACCCCTGTTACCACTCATTGTGAACAGCTGACTGCTGTCCACCTTGTTAATTCCCTGGAGGGTTTTGCATCTCTCAATCATGTTGTCCCTCCTTCTCCTGTCCTTCACTGTGTTCATGTTTTGATCCTCTAAGTGCTTCTTGTAGGACAAACCCTGTTGTCCCTGTGTCATTTTGGTGGCTTGTCTCTGCACTATAGAAGCAGGGAGAGTAAGATTGCTGCAAGTTACTTTTAGTTTCTTGTCTTGCTGTGAAAGCAGAAAGGTGCAACAAAAATGCAGAAAATTTATATTCTGCCCATCAAATATCTACAGTAAGTATGTGCCATGTGAAATTTATGTCCTACAGTTCCCTGAATTGCAGAATACAAAATCCACATGTCCCATTCATTATTTTTCCATTCAGGCATTGTCTTCTGACCACAGAATTTACAGATTCATTGGGAAAGTCCCACACTTTGACATTTTTCATGAACACTGAACTTTTGCCATATTTTGTGGACTCCTGTATTCAAACTCGGCAAATTTTCCCTTGAACTTCACATATGCAAACTCAGCAAAGTTTGCCTCACCGTTTACAACATCTAGTGCGTGTGTCTTCTGCTTATTCAGTCCCATCCAGAAGGAGTTACACTCCAAATAAATAGTTATGTTATGAATGTTAAGATAATGATTAAACAAATCCATAGCAAGATATGCTTGCAGTAGGAGATTTTATTGGCCAGTTGCTTATTTCTACCTGTGAAGTCATTTCTATGGCTGCATGGGTGGAGCCCTGCTGGCATTTTGCAGTCAATGTAGGAGAGAAAGAAGGGACCATGAGTGGAATGTTTCCCCTTCCTCTCCTATAATGATGCGATGAGTTACCTAGAGTGCTGAATTCATTGGTGGTGTGTGGCGTTTCTTCTTCCCCATCCCTCTGCAGACAGAGCTCTCTCCATGGAACACTTGGCCCCTATTCATGGGATGCACTACTTTTTTTTTATCATTGAAGATTTTATTGTTTCAGTTTTCAAGTTACAGTTTACATACCATCTCAGGAACATCACATCGTACCAGAACAGGAAGAACAGAGTCTATACAGTAAGTTTCAAACTCAAGAGTGGCTAAAATGTTGCACAAGATAAACTGTTCCAATATCAACATACTGTAGGTACATAAGTCACATACCATCAAAAAATATATCCTAACAAGTGTTAGACTCATCTCTGTCTGCACTTCCAAGGGTCAGGGGGTTATCAAGGGCAATGTGGGGGGGTAGAGGAGGTGAGCAGAAGGGAGAATCCCTCTGCCTATCAACTACTGAGAGAAGAAAAGGAGGAAACAGCACTTGCTCCCAGTTGAGTCCCCATACCAGTTTGCAGTAACCCCTATGGGAAGACCAGTGGGGTGGGGGGGCAGTTCCAAATTGAACTTGCCCTCCAACGGGAGGATGGCCAGGCAATATAGGAGGTGCGTTGCATAAGGGTGAGTGCAGATAGTTGTGCCATTTCCTATGGTAACTGGATAGCTGACCATGGCTAGAGTAGGAAAGTCTTTCCAGACTGGCTAGAGTGGCTAGCTCAGAGCGCCATGTCAAAATGGATGGTGTTGCCGCCACTCCATTAGTATTGCCCATTTTGCTTCCAACACAGCAACCAGGACCCAACCTTTAAGGGCAATGGAAGGGGATCCAGGGAGGATGGGTCTCTCAGCAGTAACATCATATTAAAATGGCTAAGGGATTGGCCCACTACCCTGGCACAGTCTGTAAGGACTGAGGACCAGAAGGAAGTTAACATAGGGCACTACCAGAGTACATGCACCAGATGGGTGGGGCTTTGTCTGCATTTCCAGCATTCCGAGGGGCTAAGAGCCCCCATTGTGAGCAAGACAGCTGGGGTTCTATATCAATGGGATGTACTACTTTAATGCAGTACCTCTGCATTTGCTTCCATGCATGTGTGACTGACTCTGGAGTGGTAAGACTGCGGTGAGAGCTCTGAGTATTCTTTTACTCACTTTTGCTGCACTTCTGTCACTCTGAGCAGCCATGTTGGCTCTGGCCAGAGTTTGTTCATATTGGGGTAATCCTGTCTCATAAAGAAACAATCTATTTTCATATGGGTGCCATCTTGTTTCCATTTTTGGAAAAAACAAAATTTCAAAACCCACAAAAATGACATACTGCCTTCCTCGGTTTACTTAAGCCTCAGACTTCGATGTGATACAATTTCAGGATACTTATTACCTCTGGTCGAGTTGCCAGTTCATCTGCTTTGATCTATTTGCTGCAGTCTTACCATCTTCAATCTTCAGGATAAGACAGTTTACAACATCTTTCACCGCTCTTGTAAGTCTGCCTCAGACTGGATTGCTACTCCGCACCAAACTGAATCAGGATATGCTACTATTACATATCATTTACAATCTATTCCCTACTACTTTGCTGCTCTTCTGCATTACATGCAGTTTGACATTACTATTCATTTATCTACCACTGATCTACAACCTGCCTCACCTCGCAGGGCCAGAGGTTCATTGCATTGCAATTCGAAAGACCTGCACCCTTACGGGCCTGGAGGTCCCTTGAACTTGCATTAATGCTCATATTCATTTGTTTCTATGACCTGCCTTGCCCATCGGGCTGGGAGGCTTACCACTTCTACTCTACGCCTGCCTCGCCCAGCTCGGGGCCTGGAGGTTTGCTCATTCTATTATACTATACTATTCTATTATATTATACACCAAGGTAGAGAAGTCATTAGGGAGCAGGACAGAAGTAAATATAAAAAAAGGCAAAGATAGTAAGGACAAGAATGGGGCTAAAAGGGGTAAAGCCATCAAAAAGTGGAGGGTGATGAGTACCAATGCCCATAGTCTGTGTAACAAGCTCCCTGAACTAGTGGCCTTGATGGAAGAGGGTTGCCTGGATATTGTGGCAGTCACAGAAACATGGTACACAGAGAACCATGACTGGGATGTCAACATACCAGGATACACAATCTACAGGAGGGACAGGGAGGGTAAAAAAGGAGGAAGAATAGCTCTTTATGTAAAGGAAGGGATCAAAGCAACAGAGCTAAAGAGTAAACAGGGAGAAGATGAGACACTCTGAGTCACCCTGGAGACAGGAAATGGCACCACAATCTGCATGGGGGTTGTATACAGACCCCCATCTCAGGGGGAGGGAATGGACAAGGAAATAATAGAAGGCTTCCTTAGAATGGCAGAAAAAGGGGAGATATTGTTGATGGGGGGCCTGAATATGCCAGAAGTTAACTGGAGCACCTTTGCTGCAGGCACATCCAAGAGAAGGGTCATTCTTGATGCCCTACAGGGGGCATGCTTCAGACAGCTAGTATTGGAACTCACTCGGGAGGGAGCAATCTTAGACCTGGTACTCTCAAATGGGGACGGAGAAAGAATCTCAGATTTAGAAGTGGGTAGCCATCTGGGAACAAGCGACCACCAAACAGTGTGGTTTACGATAAACACAGCCATACAATCAAGTCATACAAAAGCAAGAGTATTGGACTTTAGGAGGGCTGACTTTGGGAAAATGAGAGAGTGCCTCAGAAAAGCACTAGTAAACAGGCAAGAAGGAGGGATGGAGGAACAATGGAGAGTGATCAAAACAGCCATCACAGAGGCAACAAGCCTTTGTGTAAAGAAAATCAACAAAACACAACGAAGGAAAAAGCCGCTATGGTTCTCAAAAGAGGTGGCAGGGAAGGTTAAGGAGAAAAGGACAGCATTCAGGAAAAATAAGGAAACACAGAATGAGAAGGACAGAGAACTTTATCAGTTAAAGCAGAAAGATGCTGGGAAGGCAGTCAGAATAGCAAAGGCCCAAACCAAGGAAAGGATAGCCAACTCTGTTAAGAAGGGGGATAAGACCTCTTATAGGTACATTAGGGAGTGAAGAAAGACCAAAAGAGGAATGCTGAGGCTTAATAAAGGGGAGGGAATGTGGGTAGAGGGTGACAATGAAAAAGTAGGGATACTGAATGAATATTTCTGATCAGTATTCACAAAGGAAGAGGAGGGGGAGGTACCTAAACCAAACAAGAGAAACACTCTGAAGACGAGGGTCGATACCAGTCCATTTACAGAAGAAAGGGTTCTGAAAGAACTAATAAAATTGAAGGTGGACAAAGCAAAGGGGCCTGATGGGATTCACCCAAGAATTCTAAAAAAACTAAGGGTAGAACTAATGACACCACTGACTACTCTCTTTAACAAATCATGGGAGGATGGGGTGGTACCTGAGGACTGGAGGAGGGCAGATGTGATTCCTCTTCACAAAAGTGGGAGTAGGACAGAGGCAGGAAACTACAGACCAGTTAGTTTGACCTCAGTGGTAGGTAAAATGATAGAATCACTTCTGAAGGAAAGAATTGTTGAGTACCTAGAGGCCAGTGGGGCACAGGACCCAAGGCAGCATGGATTCATGATGGGAAGGTCATGTCAGACAAATCTAATAGATTTGTTTGACTGGGTGACCAAAGTAGTAGACCAGGGAGGGGCTGTGGACATGGCTTACCTAGATTTTAGCAAGGCATTTGATACAGTCCCACACAAAAGATTAATACACAAGTTAGCCAGCCTTGGAGTGGGTCCCAAGGTGGTAGCCTGGATAAAAAATTGGCTAAGAACAAGCACGGCAAAGGGTAGTAGTAAATGGAATCCACAGTGAAGAAAGGAGGGTTACTAGTGAGGTACCGCAGGGTTCAGTACTGGGACCAGTCCTTTTTAATGTCTTTATAAGTGACATTGCAGAGGAACTGGAAGGAAAAGTATGTCTCTTTGCAGATGACACAAAGATCTGCAACAGGGTTGATACACCAGATAGAATGGAAAGGATGAGAAGGGACTTGGCAAGGTTGGAGGAATGGTCAAATGTATGGCAGCTCAGATTCAATGCAAAGAAGTGCAAGGTAATGCACCTGGGAAACAAAAACCCAGGGCAAGAGTACACAATGGGGGGTGAGATACTGACAACAGTAAAAATGGAAACGGACCTGGGGGTAATTATATCAGATGACCTAAAGGTGGGCAAGCAATGTGAGAAGGCAGTAAGGAAGGCTGGGGGATAGTGGGATGCATAGGAGAGGCATCAATAGTAGAAAACAGGAAGCTGTTATCCCTCTGTACAGACAGTTGGTGAGACCCATCGGAGTACTATGTGTAGTTCTGGAGACCCCATCTCCGCAAAGACATAGACAGAGTGGAGGCTGTCCAGAGGAGGGCAACCAAAATGGTGCAGGGTTTGCACCAGAAGACATATGAAGAAAGACTAAAGGAGCCTAATATGTATACCCTTGAGGAAAGGAAAGAGAGAGAGGGGACATGATAGAAACTTTCAAGTACCTCAAGGGAATCAACAAAGTCCAAGGGGGTGGCATCTTTCAGAAAAAGAGATGTGCAAGAACAAGGGGGCACAATTTGAAGATAGAGGGGTCGGCTCAGAGTAATGTGAGGAAGTATTTTTCACAGAGAGGGCTGTGGATGCATGGAACAGCCTCCCTGAGGAGGTCGTGGAGTCAAGAACAGTGGGGGAATTCAAGAATGCATGGGACAGACATAAGGCAGTCCTAGCGGGGGGTAGGAGGAAGTAAGCTGTTGGTTAATTAGGATCTGCAGCTTATCTGTTAGGTAGGAAAATGGGCAGACTAGGTGGGCCAAGCGGTCCTCATCTGCTGTCAAATTCTATGTTTCTATGTTTCTATACTGCTGCCGTGTCTACCAGCCTTAAGAGCTCCTTTCCTGTGAACTCACATCTGGATTTGTTTCACCATTCACTGTCTATTATTTGGATGCTTTGCCTTGCTGCTTTAGTCATAGGACTTACTACTATGCTCCTACCAGGATGATTGTTCAGCCTATCCACTAGACTTCCTATCTCATGATTTGGACTCTAAGGCTTCTTGAACTCCGTGACAACGCTACTTCATTCCACTCAGTCTCTTTGGTTATTACCTTATGACTTATAAGCTTGACTATTCCGGACTCAAACTATCCTCACCAAGTCAATTCTAGCAACTGTATCATTCTGGCTTCCGATACGAGGATATCTACATTGCTTTGAAGCTATTTGGATCACCAGACAATGCTCTTTGATTTCTTTGTTATTACCATTTCCACATGCTCCTCGCTTACTGTGCATAATCTATACAATACTACTCTGCTATTACATCTGCGTCATGCAGCTTCAATTGCTACTACTGCTGACCTGCATATGAGTCCACTTATTTACACTATTTGCTCATACTAACTACTTCGTCCTTGCAGGGCCTAGGGTTACATCCAGTCAGACTTGCCTTTTCTACTACCTACTATGCCCTTTGGAATCTGGAGGTACATTTACCTATGTCTACCTGTTTGCACTGAGATCTACACTGACTTGTCTTACCTGATTCCCCTCCGGATAAGAGATTCCTACTGCTCCATCCTCTCCAGATCATGCAGGGTGGGCTAGTTCTTGTATTTCATCACCGAGGCCTTCATTTGCACAGCCTGCTATGCGGAACACAAATTAACTGTCCTTCAACTCTAGACGTGGACACTTACTCTTTGGTTACTGGTTCTCCTCGAAGAAAACTTCCTCACCTGCTGAAGCACTTCATTAATGCAACTTTGACACTTCAAATGATATCTACTATGGCTTCCAATCCTATCATTCTGCCCTGGACATGGACTCTCGGACCAAGGGTTTGCTTGCTGGATGCTGTTATGATCACCCAATACTTTCAATCAGTACTTTCTTCAGTTTTCCATTTCACTGGATCAGGATCTATGATTTTGGAATTCGGATTAACCGATTAAATTTAAATTGTTACTTAGGACTACTCTCCTTTAGTATGCCCAGAAGGACGGGCAGTTCAGTAGCCATGGGTCCTCAGAGGTCCCCCCCCAAGGGTTTTTTTCCTCTCCTGCAGGCTACTGGTCGCACTCTCCGGAGTTGGAGCAGGTGATCATACTGCTGATCATTTTTCTTGGGGGGTGTCATCTACTCAACTCCTTCTAATGGTTGGATACTAAACAATTGTATGATATCATTATTTTTTGGGGGGGTCTCGTACTACTGGACTAAGCATCCTTCCTACGGTGGGATACAGAGAAAGGCCAAAACATCAGGTCATAACAAACTACTCATCAGTTCAAGCATCTAAGCCCTTGCATGCTATCCAGCTTAAATGTACTATAATCACTGACTGCTCATGTCTATGCTGAAGTACCTAAGCAATAATCATTTCATGCTACTACTAGTACCTTGCAAGCATTGTCCTACTTACTGGTCTGGCCTCTGTATCCAAGCACAACCTACATCATCCAGCTACAGTATGTAACATAAGCACTGAGCTATGAACCACACATAAATATCTTTTTCATACATTTGAAAATTCTTTTTCCAAGACTCAGTTTCCTTTTTTTTTGTATGGCCATATGAAAAAGGAATTGGGTCATACAAATAAAAGGATGTCTTCATATGAAACAAGAATTTGGGCTTAGTTTTTAATAGTTTCATAGTAATGTGATGCAGAAAAGGACCATTCTGTTTTTTTTCCTGATTCTTTTTTTGTATGAAGACACCCTTTTTCATATGAACACAAAAAGCATATAAAAAAGGATCCCTTCATAGGAGGAAAGAATAAAAAAAAAACAACCTACATGGAAATTCATTTTTTGTTTGAAGAGATCCTTTTTCATATACATTTTTATTCATACGAAATAGGATGCCCTAATCCGAAAAAAGATTTTGGGCTTGGTTTATTTTCATGAATCCTTTCTTGGCAGGAGGGATCCTTGTTCATATAGGTTTTGTGTTCACACAAAAAATGATGCCTTCAAATGAAAAAAGATTTTGTTTTTAGTTTTTTGCTCACATTTGAACTTCAGTAAGCCGTGACTCCCTCAATGTTTAGAGTTAAGGGACACTCTATATATCAAAAGAAAGGTCTTAATGAGTACTACAGAAATAGCACACAAAAACTCCTCAACAGTTTAGGGGGTATACAAAAACACCCAAAAATGTCAACATCAATTTTCCATGAGATAACATTTGAAATTCAACAAGCCATACAACCAAGCAAATAAAAGTCTATTTTGACAGAAATGGAACTCTGGACCCTGCACTCCCACAGGCAGATAATGATACGATTATACTATTTCAAAAAGTAAGGACATTTATTGCAAAAAAAGTCATTAACTTGCCAGTTAGAGTTAAAGTGACAAAAGTAGGGAAATGTGGTGTTAGGGTTCCCAACATTAACACCCCACCCCCACTCTGCAGGCAGTAACAGGAAACACCATTATGGTTTCCCCTTCTCCTGCATCTTCGCAAATCAGATGTCAGGTTTACTTTGGGGTTGTCAACCATAACACTCACCCCATTCTCATATACTCTACACATCTGAACTTATGTACTGATGGAATATAAGTAGTTTAAATATTTTGACCCAAAATTTCAAGACAGACATTTATTCAGACCACTTCATGAACATGATAGCTGTCATTTTTTTCAAATCCTGGCCAAAATGTGTCTTCCCGCCTGTGGCATGGAATGACATTTGGTGGTGCTCAAATATGTTTCAGCAAGTTTTGAACACTTTCACCTATGTGGTTTATGAGGTATTGGCTCTGACAGGGGCTTATTTTAGTTGTTTGTTATTACTGGTAGAGAAGTACATCGAGGGAGATTAAGAAACCATATCATGGGACATTGAGGATCCATGATAAGGGACAAAACTGTAGGTAACAGTGGAGGGAGGAGGGTACCATAGGTGTTGGGGGGCCAGGGTGGGGGTCAGAATTGCAGAATCAGTGGTAGGGTTGTATTCTCAGATGGTTTGGTTACCTAGTACTGGTGTTTTGCTAATTAACATATTTGGCAGGAGGAGGGTATCAACAGTGGGATGTGGTATCTGATACCAGAATTCATCTATTAATCGGGGGGGGGGCAAGAGGAAGGGTACCAGCAGCAGGGTTGGGCACCTGCCACTGATGTCTTTATGTGTAGACTCAGTGGTTTGGAGAGAGGGAGCTACCAGAGGTGGATATGGGCACCCGCCACCAGTGTTTTTTGCATTTATGGGTCTGATAGGGATTACCAGTGGAAGGGGTAGGTACCTGTCACCAATATATTTAAGTATAGATCGAATGGATGGGAGTGATCTGTTTACCAGTGGTGGTGTTGGGTACACAATGCTGGTGCTTTCTGTATGCAGTTTCAAGTGGCAAGTGTAGGGGAACATGTCTTTTGTTTTTTTCCTGCATGACCGTCTTCAGTCACAGAAACAAAATGTATTTTTAAGCTGTTTTAAAACCTTATAACTTAAAAACTACATAGTAGTTCATTTCAAACCACAACAGGATTGCATTCTGGGATCTGTAAGTTTCATAATTTACCATAAATTGGTGTAGTTTATTTATCATTATAAAATGGGTTTGTAGAAATTAGAAATGTGATTGGTCTAACTGCATCACTTGACTGTTGAATAAATCTTCTATTTAATCAACAGTTAGACAGTGTAACTATGCCTGTGTAGACCCATCACTGATATCCCTCCCTGCAGAACTGGGAGAGAGTGGGGGAAGTAGCGGTGAACAGAAACCAGAGAGAGAGAGAGACCAGGACATTGTATCAGCCAATATGTGCTCTGCAGCCATGACCTGCAAAGGACATAGGACTGCAGGGTCAGTGTTGGCAAAGACAAGAGTTGGTCAGGTATGGGAGCACTGGGCTCAAATAGGAGAGGAGGACTCCAAGACATGGGACTGAATTGGCGGTGAGAGAAGCAGTGGATGGGACAAGTTTCAGTGGGGTGAGCAGTGCAATTAAAGGAGCAGCAGTTGTTTAACATTTGTGCAGTTATCAGGGGCATATTGGATCAGAGGTTGCAGTTGGTGAGAGAGAGAGAGAGAGAGAGAGAGAGAGAGACACACACACACACACCAGGGATGTAGGATTGGTGAAAGTGTACTCCGGAATTAAATAGACCAATGATCGTCGGGAACAGGGGCACAAGGTGCCTTTTTAAGCATAATTCAATTCAATTTTCAGTATATTTATTTTACCAGGAGAAGGCTCCATTGAGCAAGCTCATTCACAAGAAGGTCCTGGGTAGGACAGTTGAAATTATATCACAGTACAGTACAGTGAATGGTAATACAAATACAGGGACAATATCACAAGTATTGAAAACACAAAGCATCACATATAAGGAAATACAGCAAGTACATACTTTAAGTAGTACAGAAGTAATGCGAATTATAATGCTTAAGATCTGGCTCAGTTAAGCAGTGCATCTTTAGTGATGACAGTAATGTCATTCTTCTAATATTATTTGTTTCGTAGTAACTGTCTAATTAAACACTTTACAGTAACTGTATGCATGAGTCAGCTATGTAACTTAATATTACGCTTTAGTGCCCTGCTGGTAGCACACCACATGTATAATATATTTGGTTCCTGACCTAGTGCATCTTATTTACATGTGCAAACTTCAGGGCAGTTGCTATCGATGAGGGACTTGGAGAACTCTCTTGCAGCCAAGGAGTTAAGTTTAAGTGCGCTCTGTAGCTTGTTCCAGGCAACCAGTACGATGGTGCTGATGGCAGATGCACTGAAGTCCGTTGAATATGAGTGTGTGTCTAGTAGGAGGATATTGCTCTTCCTTAGTGCATAACAGCATGTGGTCCTTTTGCAGTGCTCTAAGATATATCATGGTAGGTCATTTGACAGTACCTTACGTAACCATATGTAAAGATTATGTAGCCTCCTTTTTGCCAGTGAGTTCCACCCAACTGCTATGTACAGATTGCAGTGGTTTGTTAATGGTGGTAAATTCGTAATGAATCTCAGTGCCCTATGATACAGTACGTCGAGTTTGTTTAGGCAGTTGGCAGTACAGTGGCTACAGATAATGTCCATGTAGTCTATGATTGATATAAAAGTCGTTTGTACAAGGCATGATCTGAAATTCAAGGGAAAGCAATGCCGATTTCTTTAGTAGAATCCAAGTCTAATTCTCAGTTTCTTGTAGACTGCATCTATATGTTCCACAAAGGATAACTGGCTATTGATCCACACTCCTACTGTCGATATTTGTATTTTGTCACTACCTCGAGGTGTTCTCCAAGCAGTGTGCTGGTGGTTGGGTGAGGGGTCTGCTTTGATCTTGCATTGGTAAACCACGTTACCTTAGTTTTGTTGGCATTAAGTAGAAGTTTATTTTTTTGTTATATCTTTTTACGGTACTGGCTAGTCTCTGGAGGGAACCCCCAGCTCCATCCCCTGGCATCCACCATCCAGCACTGGCCTGTCCCCAGGGCTTACACCCCCGGTGGGGTCAGCAGGGTTCCCCAACCCCCACCGGAGACCAGATTCAGAGGATCAGCACTGTGGCTGGCCGGGAGCGAAGCCTGTGAGGTGGCCTCCACCATTCTGCTGCAGCAGCTTTATTTCTGGATTTTTCTTCCCCCAGAGTTGAGGCGTGCAATGGCACCTGTGAGAGAAGTGTGCATGCATCCACATGCACTCCCTCCAAGCGTCTGCCTCAAACTCCTCCCCTGTCTAAAGCACGGCACCCTGTCTCCCAGCCTCCGCTAGGGAGCAGACAGGTACCAACCTCTGGAAGCCCCCTCACCTGGAGAAGGAGAGCAGTCTGTCAGGTGCTCAATTCTTCTCTACCCCTGCTGACCCCTGGCAGCCCATACTCGTTCCCAAACACGGGTCACCGGCATTGCGTGAGGTAAGGCATTCAGCACCTCAGCCTTCAGCGCCACCGGGCTGGCTTGTAGAAGTTTAGATCAGAAGAGGTTTTTTTGTGGTTCGTTGAAAGCTGCCTGTAGATCTGAGTGCGTTAACGACATATTGGGACCTGAGGTGTATCACACCGTGTTATCAGCATAGAAGTGTAACTTTGCATTTTTGACATTGTCCACAATAATGGAAGCTTGCAGTGCAACATGGTGCACTAAAATTTCCAGGATTGGCTTGAATGGGGTATAGTAATGCATTTTGTCAAGTGTTAGAAAGCATTTTATGAAAATCAAATGTCAGAAATGATTTTGGTACTGTATTTCTGGTATTTGTGTTATAAAAGAAATTCAATATGCATCAGTTGTTGTGGACTACTTTTCAAACCAGCAGGATGCAGTTAAATGGTTCCTATTTAAGTAGGAAAAAATACCCTTTCTGTATTTTTTTAAAATAAATATTTATTTATTTAATTTTGTTCTCTGGGTAAGACCACTGGGCCTAAGAGATCCCGTTTTCAGGGGTGACCTGAAATTAGTAACAAAGAAACTTTTGAGTACAGGACATTTCATATACTGTACATGGCCGTTTTAGGAACAGACAGTACATTCCAGACAATATACAGTAATACCATGAATAATTACACTTCAGGGGCAGACCTAGACTTTTTATGAAACATAACGATCTTTTATGGAAACACATTGGTCTAGGCTGAAAGTGGCTATCTACACATACATAATGCAGACTCCTTTAGCTATGGGTGTAGGATACATTGTGCATCTTAGGAAGAGCGGGATAGGTGACTATGGGTCAGATTACCAGAGATTGTCCTTCGCATCTACATAGGTTGTGTTCCCTTTCGTGCTCTCAGAGTCCTTTTCTAAAGGAAGTAAGTGAGCCTGTATTTTGCCGCTGGTCAGGGAGATTGTTCCAGGGGATAGGAGCCAAATGGGTAAAGGACTTATTGCCTGCTGTCGTTCATATCCTAGGAACCTCCAAGAGCTTCTGTGTGGAGGTGTGGAGCAGTCTGCTTGGGCGTTTAGGGACCAGCAGCTCTGCTAGGCCCATTGGGCATGGGCCATTTATTATTTTGTGGGTGGTACACAACAGAGAGTATTGGAGCCTTTGGGAAAGGGACAGCCAATTTAAGGAGTCAAGCACCTCACAGTGGTGGGCCTTGGTGGGGATTTGGTAGCAAATCAAGTGAATTCATTATAGAGTATTTGCATCCTACCAAGTTCCTTACTAGAAAGGGCCTGACTGACAGGAGCTGCATAGGTTAGATTGGATAGGAGGATGCTGTTTGCGATTGCTACCCTGGTTTCAGGGACAAGTTGCAAATTCAACCTGTATAGTAGCCCAAGCTTCTAGTGTATTATTTTGATGACCTAGTCAATATGGTATTTAAATGTGAAGCCTTGGTTGAGGACAAGGCCCAGATACCTAAATGAGCTCACAACTTCTATGTGTGTACCTGAGAAGGACACTAGGGGGAGTAGTAAGGTTCTATTTGAGCCTAGTGTTCTAGGTCCATAAACCATGACTTTTGTTTTTTTGTCATTCAGCAGCAGCCTGTTACCCAGCAACCACCTTTCCAGGGTTATGAAGTCCTCCTGTAGCAGGGGCCTCAGGTCTGATATGCTGTCAGTGATTCTGTATAGTACAGCGTCATCAACATACTGTGTTAGAGAGCTGCCACCACAGTTGATGCTGAGATCATTTATGAATAGGGAAAACAGGAGGGGCCCCAAGATAGAACCTTGGGGTACTCCCTCCTTGATAGACTGACTACCTTTTTTTTTAAATTCTGTTTCTGCACCACTCCTGGGGAACACTCTCTGGCATCCTCCAACTCTGAGCTCTACCTCCCACCTGAGACTCTCACTCCTGTCCCTCACTCCAACCAACCCAGGGCCCTGGATCTGAACCCTTTGGGAAGGGGCTGCCCTATCCTCCCAGGGCACTCTATCTTATAGGATAGAGTGTCACTCTTTGCAAGCTGGTGCCAGAGAGGAGAGGGCCAGAGAGGAGAGGGCCTGGCATTGGAAGTGTGCCTATCTTCAGGGGTGGGGATTTTTCTTGTTGTGTTTACCCCCCCGGGAGTGTGGACGTGCATGGATTTCCAGCACAACATGGGCAGGCTCCTGCATCCGCTTGCAGGATGTCTGCCAACGCTCCCTACCCCTTGTATGTGCTCCATGTCATGCTGCAGCTGCCAGCCTCCACCAGGGGCCACTATAGCTGCCTGGAGTGGCAACCTCCCTCCCCAGGACAGGAGAGCAGTCCTCCGGATGCTCGATATTCTCCGTCCCCCGGCCGAACCCAGAGCCCGAGTCTGTTTCAGAACCTGGGTCACCAGTGTGGAATGAGGTGTGGCATCCAGCTCCTAAACCCTCAGTGCCACCGGGCTGGCTGATAGATTGACTAACTGATATGGATCCCTTCCACTTAACCTGTTGGGTTTGATGGGAGAGGTAACTCTCAAACCATGACAGGGAGTGGAGGTCTAGGCCTATGCACTTTAACTTGTCTGCCAGAAGGTCGTGGCCGACTAAGTCGAAGGCTTTAGTGAGGTCAATAAATATGGTGCCAGTGGTGCTGCCATTGTCAAGAACCCTGAGGGTGTCAGTGGTGAATTTGATAAGTGCGGTGTCAATTCCATGACTGGTCTGAAACCATGTTGGTTTGATACTAGTAGCTGGTATGTTTAAGGAATAATGCCCGACAGGGTTGGAATTATGCTGGGATAACATCCCACTTCAGGTGGTTGGGCCCGAGGCCACTGACCGAGGGCGTCCAACACCCGAGAAGGGATGTTATCCCAGCATAACTCCCACCCTGGAGGGCATTATTCCTATTATACAATGGCTCATTGTTTTATACAGAAAAAAATAATTTTAAAGAATTTTTTTTAGTGTTTAAAATTTTTTTTTTTTAAAGAGAAGATGCAAACAATCATCAAGTGGAAAAAGGAAAAATGGATGGCAGCATCATCTAGCTGATCAGCAGGGAGGTTATTACAGGATATACCATGGTTATGTGATGTGTTTTGACCAATGAGGTTACAGGATTTTCATACACCATTGTATAATTCCAAATAACCCATTTTATACGTGTAGTAACCCACTCCAGGGTATGGGGTTATAGGGAATTTATGCACTTCCTGGGTGCTGTGAGGGCACTCAGCCTGCAGCCTCATGCCTCACAATGCCAATCAGGTGGGTTTGAGGACAGAACATCCCCACAGTGCAAGTGGCCCTTCTACACAAAGGGCCATTGCACTAAGGACTTTGAGGAGTCTGCCTGGAGTCAGCCTGAGGTCGGCCATCGGCCTCCCACTCTGCTTCCCTCATGTTCCACTGGATTCCTACCTTACTGCAAACCTGGACACTACTAGGCTACCATGCTACAAGGCAACTGTACGTCCAATTATGGTGTGCTACTCTTAGGCTCTCTCTGCTTACTGTCTCCTGCCACAGCTTCCAAGACTTGGAGTACTCCAGCTTGCCGCTTGTCACTCTGTGCTCATTACTGGTGCTTTACAGTTGTGTCACATTTGCCAGTTTTACTTAACTGTTGTCTGCTGCTTGTTGAATCTTGTTTTTGCTGCTCAAGTGCTGCATGTAATGTGCTGTTTTATCATGTAGCCTGCTGTTTTACCTGTGTTGCTACCTATTTGCTTTGCAGTTTTGGCTCATTAGCTTAGTTTATTCACGTCATATGATATTTCATATTGTTGCATTAGAAACATAGAAGATGATGGCAGAAGGGGACCTGTGGTCCACTGATTCTGCCCAAGTGAGGTATCCTGGGACCTATTGTGCACCGGTGTTCTGTTCTCCTAGACACCCAGCCATTGCTGTCTACTAGCCTGTTTTGGAGTTCTGTACTATAGTGATGTGCTTATTACCATTGTGCTTTGTTCGGTCATAGTAGTCTTTGTATAGCCAGTTACCTTCCTCTCCCCTCCAGCCATAATGTTCCTGGCCCTATTCTGCTTGCTGTATTTTCCCCTCTCTCCTCCTTCCACCTCTCCTCCCTCTCCCTTCCTTTCCTTCTCCTTCCCCCATCCAACTCCTTTTCACTCATCCTCCTCTCCACCCATCGCATGCTCTGCCTTCCTTTTCCTCTTCCTCCCTTCCTATTCACCCTGGTCTCCTGTCTTCCCCCATCCTTAACCTGGAGTTCTTCCACTGTGCCCTCCTTTTCGCTTGCTGTCCCTCCTTACCTTGCTTTCCTTCCTACTGCAAGCAGTGGTGGAGGAGCGTACCAAAAAGTGAGGAGTCAGAATTGCATAGAATACAGTACCTCAGCCCGGGGCAGTGTTCAAATTTAATGTCTGAGCTTTTAGCTACAAAAGTGAGGGGTCACCTGACCCTCTGGCTCTGCCGCCTATGACTCCAAGGGCAAGAAGCCCCACCTCATCATTCTCCTCATTCTCATACTCCTCCTCTTCCTCCTGTCTAGTAATGTGGAACCCAATCTTGGACCCCCCCACTCCACCACCTCCAGGGCCTCAGAGTCTTCCATCTAAACTAAAGAAGCCTGCTATTGAAACTTGACCTCCTCACTGTTTGGCTGTAACTACACTCCCCTGATAGCATATGTATCACTGTGTCATGGCTCTCCTCCAGGATTCCCGTCCATAACCTGTCACTTCCTGAGTACCATCTTTTCAGACAGGATATAAATAGGCGGAGACAATATAGTGTAGTGGTTTAAAGCTCCGAGCTGCAAACCTGGAGGACCTGGTTTTGAATCCCACAGCCCCCACTTGCATACTGTGTGACCCTGAGCAAGTCACTTAACTTCCTTGTGCTTCCAGGTTACACCTGTAAACAAGCCTTCAGCTTAGGCCCTGTCCACACTATGCCTCTGTAACGTTACAGAGTGCCCAAACCGTTACTGCAACAGTTTACGTTTACACCTGTAATGTTACAGAAGGCGTTTTTGTAACCGTTGTTGAAACCACATATGAGGTGGTTTCAACAACAGTTATGAAACCGGTTACACCTTGGTAATGTTGCGGGCATAGTGTGGATGCGTGGCACCAGTCCCTAAGCGCAGTGCAAGCTGCATTGTGGGATCGGGTACCCGCGGTAACAGTCGCCCAGCTCCCGAAGTGTGGACCAGCGGTGCCGGTCCCGTAATGGACAACGCGGCAGTGTGGACACACTGCACCGCTCCCTGGTTGTAACGGTTTCTATCCGTTACGGGGTCTGAGCGGTGCAGTGTGGACAGGGCCTTAGTGTGTCTCTCCTGGTAAAAAAAAAAAACAAAAAACAATGTGGTGGGTGGTGGCCATTTACATTCACTAGAGCCTGACATGCACTGTGGCCAGCAAGGAGGCTATTCCCTTTTCCCTCGAATATCTTTCGGTAAAACTCTCCTTCACCTTCTCAGTACCCATTTTTGTTGGAGGTTTTTTATGCCTCTCCGAAGATTTCTCACTCTTCACTGGTAGACTCTCTTTCCACCATTATTTTTTTTTCCTCCTCAGGTGAACTCATCCTCCTTGGGGACTTTAATATCAATTGCGTTTGCCCATCTTCCAGATCTACCATTCACAAGATTGAGTCACTTAACTTGACACAGGTTATTTCAGAACCCACCTGACTCAATCCTCACTCTGGTAATCATTCCCTATTGAACTGGGTTCTAACCCTCCACCCCCCACATCATGGCTGCTAGTATTTTGCCAGATGCCTTTAGCTAACCACTATATGACTTCCTGCATCAGAAAACTCCAACGCCCCCCCACACTTCCTAAATATATCTGGGATAGTTCTCTCCAGTTGCTAAATGTCAATGTTCTGCTGAATGATCTTACTGCTACTGACTGATCTGACTTACTCATTGCCTCAGATATTGATGTTGCCCTTGCTGTTTTTTCATTCCAAATTTTCTGCTGTCTGGGACAGGGACGCCCCCCCCTCCCCCACACATACACACTCAGGAAACTCAGAGTAAAAACATCCCACATTCACTGGATTACCTCTGACATCATAGACTTGTGAAAGTCCAGGAACAATGCTTGGGCCCGTTAGAAAGTATCCTGCTCCTCCTCTGACCACATCTTCTACAGGGTTCTGAGGAACAATTGCATTAAGACTTTTGGTCAGCTAAGTCACAATATTTCAAAGTCAACCTCCAGTCAAACCTAAAATCCCCATCTAAATTTTGGAAGGTTATACACTCCCTATTTGAACCCCCTGCCCAGTCAGCCTCCCCCCCATTCTTGTGAAAAATGGTTTATCTATGTCTGACCATGCCTCTGTTGTGGCTCTCTTTAATAAGTTCATCACAACCTGTGCCCTTCTGTCCTCCTCCACTACTAACTCTGCCCCTCGTTCTACTCCTCCCTTCCCCCATACCCATCCAGGTTACCACTTCCCTACTGTCACCATCCAGGAAACCCTACCCTTTCCTCCCTCAACCCATCACAGTCCAGTCCTGATGGTTTTGACCCCAAGTTACTACACCTCTCAGCTCCTGCTATTGCAGTTCCCCTTATTCGCCTGCTTAACCTTTCCTTTACTCTCTGCACTGTTCCCATAGTTTTGAAAGGTGGCCAAACTTATTCATCTTCAGAAAGGGGGGTATTCTGTGTTCTTCTGGTAACTATCCTCCCATTTCTCTCCTCCCCTCTCACTCTAAACTGCAAGAGAAACTGGCCCATGCTGACTCCTCAATTTCTTCTCATCTACTGACTTCCTATTACCTTTCCAGTCTGGCTTTTGGAAGCACCACTCCACAATCTCCTCCCTGCTATGTGTTACTGATGCCATCTTCTCCGTGATGGACCAGGGACTCATTACCACAGCAATTTTTGCTGATCTGGCCAAAGCCTTCGACTCTGTGTCCCACCCACTTCTCCTGGACAGGATGAGAAATTCTGGCCTCTCTGTGCCTGCTGTTGCTTGGTTCAACTCCTACCTAACCATCCATCTACAGTTGATACAGGCTGGAGGTTCCCTGTTACCTCCCCTTCCAATCCAATCTGGGGTCCTTAGGGCTCCATCCTTGGATCCCTCCATTATTCAGTCTTCCACAATGACCTCCTCTCTGCCTGTGTCAACTCACATATACACATGTATGCAGATGACACATTCATCTTCACCTCTAGTCCTTTCTCTGCAGCTGTAGAAAACCTCTTCCAGCAGGACTTCAACAAAGGTAAGCAGGCAGGCAGGTGGCCCACAAACAGCTTGGACCAGGGCCAAAAGCAGCATACGAACAACAAAAATCTCATCAAGCTCGGCTCCACAGTCTCTGCTTCAAATCAGAAACATGCAATTCTGCAAAAGGATAAATTTTGTTAAACAAATAATAAAAAACAACAACAAGATATTGGATGCTTCCTCCCAGACATAGCTAAACATTTTCACCCTGCTCTAGGGCTTTGTCAAGCTGACAGCCTTGACAAAGCCCTAGAACTGGGTGAAAACTTTTGGCTGTGTCTGGGAGGGAACGTCTAATATCTTGCTGCTGTTTTTTATTATTTGTTTAATAAACTTATCCTTTTGCAGAACTACATGTTTCTGATTTAAACGGAGACTGTGGAGCTGAGCTTGTTGAGACTTTAGGACTTCAAAAATGTCCTTCACTGGTTCCATTCTAACCAACTCAGAGATAAAACTAAAAAGACAGTCTCCATGACTTTTGGTGCCAGTCAGAAACTAACCAGATTCACTGTCCCACCATTTTCACCACTCTGGATGGCACCCCACTTGAAGTGGTTCAGTCCTTTAAGTACCTGGGGTGTGGCTTAACAGTAAGCTTGACTTCTCAGCCCATATTGATGCCATCCATGCCAAGCTGTGTCCCAAGCTTGCTGCCCTCTATCGTTACAAAGACTGCCTATTTCCACATGTCCGTAGGGAGTGGATTACCAAAATGGTGCCCCCTGTCTTTGACTATGTGGATGTAGGCTATGGCTCTGCCCCTCCACTTCCCTAACCAGACTGGATACTCTCCTCAACTCCTTCTACTAGTCCAGGAGCCAGGTGCATTTATCTATGTGTCTAGGTCTGAAAGATTTGATGACTTTCTTATGCAAAAAAGTGTGTAGAATCCAGATTTACAACTCTTATTCGCGCAAAGTTGAATGTTTTCTTGGAAAATGCACTTCTTCAATGAAAAAATGAACTGTCGGGGAAAATTGTGTATATTGTAAATAATAGTTCCTTCTGTAATTTCAGTACTATAAGCTTTTATTGAAATACTACAGACACTGTAACAAACAGCAACATATGAATCAAAGGCTTACTATTAACGTTATTATTTATTTTATTCTATATTTAACTTGAAACAATCAACCATGCCATTAGGTGCAATATCTGCTTCTTTACACTTGGCAACTAGTCTTCATCAAAATCTTCAGCCTTTGCCTTTGATGTTCTGTGTCATTTCCTCTTTGATGTTAAAGATGGCCCTGCCTGGTCGTGGGCATCAACTTCTGATCTTTGATTATCTGTGTTTGTTTCTATTGTGTGTGTTTCATTTCTTGCTGGTACTTGGTCATCCGTGTGTGTTCTTGTCATAGCTTCTTCAGACCTTTCTTTGGGTACAGCTGTCTCCTCAATACTGGATGGTATGTTTTGGTATGCTATGTCCACAGTGTCATGCTGTCATGCAGTGTCATGACCGTCAAGTGTCTCTGTCATCTCATCATAATTGTTGAAAGCCAAAGCAGTGGCTAAACCTGGCTGTACGCACAATCCATCTGGTGTAGCCATATTAGTCTCCGTTATATTGGTTGCGACTGCAGTTTCGAGTTCCTCCACAATATGGTAACTAACACGGTGACCAAACCTGTTCAAAATAGTTAAAACTTTCTTACTGCCTGTCATGGATTTAATACCAATGCCCAACAAAAGGTGTTTTTGTGGTTTGATTATCCCCCTTGATACTGCAAACACTATGTTATCTTCAATAGATTGAACTACCCTTTCCTGTCATTCACTGCCCACTTCTGATGAACTGTGAGTACAGTATGTAGGAATGTCTGAAGAATGGGTGGCAGCATTTTCTTCCATTAAGTCTTCAACTTTAACTTTGGTTTTATTATGAGGCTGTACCTTTAGGAGGTCCAGCAACTGTTCTGTTATGTATTGAGCTGCTTGTGCTTCCCTCCAGTCAGCCTGTTTCTTAGCAGACCTGATGATTGTACCCACTTTTCTACTTTTGATATCAAATATGATACCATCTTTGAAGTCATCAACCAGTTTTGACTGCAAGTTCTGTGGGTTGTAATTTGTCTCACACCCACTACACTCCATAAGAATGTCCATGTACCTTTTGTGTAGAGATAGCAGTGATTCTTCTTGCGTTCCATTACCAATGATGCACTGCACATACTTAACAAGTTTGGAAAAGGCAGTCTGGTGACTGTCCCTCAACTGACTGTATTCACATTTTGTTCCTGTGCCCGTTACTCGTTCTGCCTTTTTTACATACTTGTTCTTACAGCTGTTGTGGTACTTCGCTTCTTTGGCTATGAGATCAGTATTGCTTACCAGCATATCCATTTGTTGAGCGTCCATTTCTTTTGCTGTGTTTTTTATGCTGTCTGCTGCCCCATAAGTTACACATGTTGTAGGGTATTCAAAAGTCTGATTTGACCCCTTAGGATTCCTTTTCTTGCATGATTTGCAAAATATACATGCATTTGGGAATGTGACTGACGTAGATGCTGCAGATTCAGATAGAGCACTATGAACTTGGGAGTGAAGCAATTTTGCTGTATAACTTTTTATGATGTCTTTTTTTAAAGTTTCATCAGCTGCAGATTTACCAGAACTCTTATATGCAGTGAAGTTTTTGTAGCAGACATAATGATGCCCATGGCTGCTGGAGTAATGGTCAGGCACTTCAAGACACACCATGTTGTACTTTGACAGTGTTTGACTAGAATGCCTGTCCTTTGCATCAACTACTTTCTCCCAATGAGCATCATCCAAAGGTAACGGGTCTCCATGGTCTGTGCTAACTTCAGGATCAGTGTGTAGGACGAATCGCTTCTATGGTTTGTGAGAAGTCTTGCTAGCCATATCTGAAACATTAAATATGTTACATGAATAACTAAGTAAACTGAGTCTATTAAATAAATTAAGTAAATTAAATAAATAAGTAAACTGAGTCTATTTCATAAATGTAAAACTTTTTGTTACTCTTAAGAAAGTGCATTTTCCAAGACAACATACAACTACGGATGAGTAAGAGTTGTAAATCTGAACTCTACACACTTCTTAACATGAGAAACAGTCATCAAACCTTTCGGACCCAGACACATAGATAAATGCACCTCTCTGGAACAAACTCCCCTGTTCTCTCCATCTCTCTCCCATCCTTTAACTTTTTCAAATGCCGGCAGAAACTTCAACCCCTCACAACTTGCTCCTATTACCCTTCTTCCGGTTACCTTTGAAGTCTTGATTTTAATCTATACAAGCTTTTGGTTGTGATTCTAAGCACTGCTAAAGTTCACTGCACTTTGTTTAATTGTGGTACATGCAAATTCTCTTTATTTATTTTATAATTGTAACACATTGCTCGTCTGTCTGTTCAGATGTTGTTTGGCTATTGCCAACTGCTGTTTTGTTTCATCTCCCCCTTCCCTGGATTGCACCTGGAAATGAGTCAGTGCAGTGTACCTTTCCCAGTGACCACATTTTAAATATATTAATAAATTAAATGCACCCGGGGCATGAATGAATTCCCCATAACCCCATACCCTGTCATGGATTATTGGTTGCTTATAGTTATGCCTCCTTCCACCTCAGGCTTTAACTAAATTTGGGGTCACCCAAAGTGTACCTGATTTCCCTCTTACCTCAGACCCCCAGGTGGGGTTGTGGGGGGCATGTACCCTGACACTTATTGTCAGGTTGAGGTATCTAGGTAGTGGCATGGGGCTCAGATATACCAGAGTCCATCATCCCTGAAGTCAGGGCCATCTTACATTGCTTTGTCCCCTGGGAGCACTGCATGCACTGATGCACATGGTGAGTGCACCTGCAATGCATTCCTGCATGCCAGTGTCCACAACCACCTCCTCCCACCCTTGGTTGTCCAGCTGCGCTACCATCTGTGGTCACCAAGGTTGCAGTAGTGCAGCAGAAGACACAACCCACCCTCCCCAGCGGAGGAAATCATTCTCAGGGATACTCAGTCCACCTCCTCCTGGCCAGCCCACAATGACTTGGGCTCATTACTGAACCTTGATCACTGGCGTCATGAACAGTAGCTCCAAGCAAAACAATTTCCTGCATCATCCAGCACCTTACTGAAATAATCAGACATACACCAAATTAAGGTGTCTATAAAAGTCAAAGTTTTATTGTAAAAGCCCAAAAGCCCAAAGGCTAGTCAGTGAACTCGGTGCTTCAAGAAAAACTATCATTTCTTTTCTTGTTGGTCCTGTTTTTGCACATTGGTGATGAATTAGATATGATAGTAAATAAGTATTTTGTAGTTCCCAGTGGAAACTGGTATGAGAATATGGTATTAATGTAGAAACTATGTATTATGTATACTTTGTATAGTAAGTATCACTTGAAATTAATGTATGGGAACATAAAAATGTATCACTACATAAATATTGTGGGCAGCAGCAATCATGCAAATATACTTTTTTCCAAGCTAAAAAAATATTGATGTATTCATACATTGGATTTACTTGAGAAGCATGTTTTTAACATACAAACAGGTGATCTTTTAGCTCTTAGGTTTTTCTGGAATCACATTTATAATTTAGGTCACTTTTTAGGATGAATTTAATAATGTCACTAATTTTCATTAATTAATTATAAAACATACAACTAAGAGTGATGTAATTTAGGCACTTTCCCTTTAAAGGACACATATAAAAGGGTGCAAGGGAATACCTCAGGCACTCCCTGATGATGCCTTAGGGTGAAACCAGTTGGAGGCTTGGTGCTGAGGGTATCTGCCAGCATCCACCTTTGTAAGGAGTGGTGAGCTCACTGACTAGCCTTTGGGCTTTTACAATAAAACTTTACCTTTTTATAGACACCTTAATTTGGTGTATGTCTGTTTATTGCAGGGAGGTGGTGGATGGTGCAGGACATTTTTTGCTTGAATTTGATGTTTTTTTCTTTAGCACATCCTTACCAGTGGGGTGGCTTGATTGTTGTTTTGTTGTGAATAGTAGCCCTACTGCTGTGCCAATGTGCTGGCAAATTGCTGTAGTTTTTGCTCTATGTGACAAAAGTCTTAATTTGGGGATGTTTTTTAATTTTACTAACTAATAACTTTAGAATTGCCAAACTGATTTGCACTAAAATTGCCACAAAATGAGCCTCTATGACTTGGAATATACACTCCAAATTTTGCAGTCCTAAAGACTAAGATAGCTGACCAACCTACCAAAGTCCTCATCTAATTTATGCCCATTATTTCTCTTGTGCTGATATCTTTGCATAATTTATTGCACTTATATTTGTCCACCTCTCATAATGTACCTGCTCATCTTTTTTGTTACTTTGTGCACTAATTTTGCTACACATCTTCCTGGACAATGCCCAGAATTGTGGGCTTTTTGAATTTGGCTTTGTATTTGTTTGTTCTACACTTGGAATTTGTTCAGTACCCTCTGGGATCATACCTGAAAATAGACATTTAATAGTCTAGTGTACCTACCTGCTTACCAAAAACTAAATCAATCAATCCATCAATCCATCAATCAATAAGATATAAGCTGTCAAAAACTTCATTTTGTATATTGCTTACCCTGAGTCACCAGAGCTGTCCACCATTGCCTAGACCACTCCCAACTCCGTCCGTCCCCTTCTCTGGCACTTACTCATCTTCCTGTAGTCCACAGGGCACTCCACCGTCTGATGGATTTAATTGGAAGGTTTGCCAGGGAATTGTCTCCTGTAAGTCAATCATATGGGGAGGACAGTGACCAGTTGGGGTGGTGTGTCCTGGGTGCACCAGGGTCATGCTGCTGCTAGCCAGAGCTTTTCATTTTTATTGTCATTTCCTCATAGCCATCAGGACACTGCCAGTGAGGGCTCTGTGGTGTATGTGCACATGCAATGTATGGCTGCACAATAGAGACAGTCTATGTCCTCCCTCCCATGAGGTTCTGCAGCTGCACCATCATCTGAGGTCATGTGGAAAGTTGTATAGTGGCTGAGACAGCTGCCCTTTCTCCGAAGAGGAGAAG
This sequence comes from Neoceratodus forsteri, assembly GCA_016271365.2. NCBI lineage: Eukaryota > Metazoa > Chordata > Ceratodontiformes > Ceratodontidae > Neoceratodus > Neoceratodus forsteri. The sequence continues at coordinate 156,605,597 of CM028137.1, forward strand.
GACATTTACCCCCCTCCATTTACCCCTGCACACCTCCCAGTTGCCCACCCTAAGTTGCATTTCAGGTACCTAACCCCTGGTGAAGTGGTCAAGTTAATCAGAACAAATGACCCAAGACCTTCCAAGGGCACTGACAACATAGACTTCAGAGTTCTCCATCTTGTCTGTAACTCCCTGGCCATCCCTCTTACTAATATCCTCAACCACTCCCTCTGCATGGGGTCCTTCCCAAAAGCTTGGAAGTGCACCATTATTAAACCTCTTCACAAATCTGGTTCCAAGGATCTAGTATCCAACTACCATCCCATCTCCCTCCTTGCCCCTCTCTCCAAAATTTTAGAGAAAGTGGTCAACAGGCAAACCACAGAATTCCTCTCCAAATACAACCTGCTCACAGAGTCCCAGCATGGGTTCTGTGCCCGACACAATACCAAAACTGCCCTCATCAAGTTCACCCACTCCATAGACAAAGCTAACAACAAAGGCCTCTACACTGGTGCTGCATTTGTAGACCTCACCAAAGCCTTTGACCTTGTTGATGATGAAGTCCTCCTCTGTACCCTGGCTGGCCTCCATTTCTCACCTGAGATCTGCCTCTGGTTCAAGGATTACCTAATGGGCAGATCACATCGCACCATTACTGGCGGTATCCTCTCTGAATCCTACCCCATCAAATATGACGTCCCCCAAGGGTCCATCCTGGGCCCTCTTCTCTTCTCTCTGGTCATTAACTCCCTGCCTGACATCTGCAGCACCTCCGTACTCATTCTCTGTGCTGATGATGCAGTCCTTTTCTATCAGGACAAAAACCCCAATGCTGTCATTAACAAACTCCAATTCTATTTCAGCAGACTTCACAGCTGGTTGACGTCCAAAGGTCTTGTACTCAACTCCAAAAACACTAAGTTCATGTTTTTCTCCAGCACCCGAAAACCACTTGGCTTTGACCTCTCCCTCTATGTCAAACTTGGTAACTCCATTGAAAGAGTCAATGAATTCAAGTACCTTGGCTTACTCCTGGATAACCACCTCAATTTCAATGCTCACGCTAGCCTCACAATCAAAAAAGCCCACCAATGCCTCGGTATCCTCCACAGAACCAAGTATTACCTTAACAGGGACTCCAAATCCCTCTTAGTCTCCAGCTTCCTCCTTCCTGTCTTCGACTATGGTTCACTTGTCTCCCTCCCCCGCCTCTCCATAAAATATTTCTCTAGACTACTAAGCTCCTAACACAATGCTATCTGCTTTGCCTCTGGTCTTCCTAAACTCACACACCACCATGACCTCTATATGCTCACCAGCCAGCCCTCCCTTGAGGCCCGCCTCAACTGCAAGATGGCCACCTTCTTCTTCAAACTCTCCTGTGGACTGCTCCCTGATTGCCTCACTTCTCTCTTCCAGACAGCCGCCACCACCAGGACCACTAGACTGTCCTCCACTCTCTCTTTCACTGTTCCTTTCTCTTGGACCACTTGAGGCCAGAAAACACTTTCTTTTATGGGACCCAAGCTCTTCAGCTCTCTCCCTCCAGAACTAAAACTCTGTCCCTCCACAAATGCCTTCAAACACAATATCAGGAGGCATTCTCTCCCTACCATCTGCTACATGAGTCTAATCTGGCGCCTATTCTGCACTCTTTTCCCCTCACTCTCTGGTTATCCACCTCTGGCACTTACTCTCTCTTTCTAGCATGTGTAGTATGGTTAATCCACCTAGGCTAGTTTTTAGATTGCACTTACATTTTTTGTTTCCCACTGTTATATCATATTATTGTTAAACCGTTACTGAATGCTTAATGTCACCTTGTATTTGTTAATTCACCAAGGCTAGTTCATGGTTTTCCCTTTAGTCTGTATTATCCTGATTTTATGTACCATTGTATTAACCCTCGCTGTTAGTTAAATGTTTTAGCCTATGTCATGTCTCAATTGTTGTATGTAACTGGACATTTGTGTAAATGGGCAGCAATGCTCACATGCCTTTCCAGTATAACCAATAAAAATTAAATGACATTCTGTAGGATGCTTGATCCTCCTTTACCCAGCAGACCCCCAACATCCAAGGCTCAGTCCTGAACTCAGGCTGCCTGCATCATGAGCAATGGACTTGCTGCTGTGCAGGCAGACCTGTTTGGAGGCCCCAGTCCTAGTCAATAAGGAGGGTGGTGATACAAAATGGGTTTTAGTTGTTTCATTGAGCTGGCAGTGGATAGCACTATACAAAAACTTTGCTGCATGCCACTGAGGTCAGACTTTCTCTGTGACAGATGTGCAACATTAGCTGGCAGTCAAGCTGTAAACATGTGCAAAGGGGTCAGAACCTGCTAACATAACATGTTGCACTGGCATTCAATGTCATAGAATGGCTTTGTGCCAGGCACATGGCACAGTGCCATAATTCAGCCAAGGCACTGTCTTTTCACACTTGTACCCCACCCCTAAAGTGTCCCCACACTCTAGCCCACTCATGAGTAATGGGTCCCAGCAGTCCAGTGCTTTCACCCACCCTTAGTGGCCCAGGGGCTAGACACCCCAGTGGTCCTGTAGATCCCCACCCGCTTGCACTACTGTCTTGAGCCTAACTGGTCCAGTGGTATCCCCCTGCCTAGTCCCAGCATCCAGTCACATGATGGTCTACCATTTCCCTCCAGTCACAGTTCTTCTGCTAGGTCACTGCTCCTGGTCACATCACTGTGTCCCCTATTATCGTGTACTTTTACCAGGTGGTAACATGGGGAGGCACAGGAGACTGTGTCCATGGTTGTAAGGGCTGCTATGGCTTTGGGAATGACCCTGTAAGTCATATGCATGGTGACCACCACCCTCCTTCCCATCTGTATGAAAGACATTTGTGAGTGCTCAGGAAGGGAGAAAGGGACTGAGACTCACCATTGAGCATAGCATTAGTGGGTTGCAGAGTGAGCAATGGTATGAAGTGGATGTAATGGGAGGCAGTATAGCGCAGTGGTTTAAGGCTTTCAGCTGAAAATCTGGAGACCTGAGTTTGAATCCCACAGCCCCCACTTGCATACTGTGTGACCCTGAGCAAGTCACTTAACTTCCCTGTGCTCCCAGGTCATACCTGTAAACTAGCTTTCAGCTTAGTGTGCCACTCCTGGTTAAACAATTGGAAAAAAAAACACATTGACCACTTAGTACCACAAAATGTGACTGATGCCAGGGCACAGGAGGTTAGTGTGTGCTTGAGCTCGTGTTTTGTGAGAATCTGTGTGCTTCCCATTGTGTTCAAGTCTCTGTGCATATGTGTTTCTGTTACATGCTGAGTGTGCCCTGCAAAGACATTGGCTCTATCCAGCTCTTGATAAAATAGAACTCATTGTGCAAGCTGATACTGCTTACATCCTACTTTTCCAATACACTTTATTACATAACAGACACAAATGTCAAACAGCATCACAGTTGAATTGCTACTCAGAGTAGCTGGTAAAGTTACAGTAAATGATATAATATCCTAATTTACAGTCATCTTTGGTTTTGCACCGAGGCAACAATGTGAGCAACTTGTAACCAGTTATTTTGGTATGGTATGAGAACTGATATGATGTTACACCATAAGAATAAATTGCAGGGGGCATGGCTTGGACCTGATAGGAATGGCCGCGCCTGATCTTTTTGCTCTGTCCCAACCTGATACCCGAGCTACATTAATCCACTATTATGCCGGGCTGAATATGAGGTGAAACAGCTGAAAACCCTTCCCCTACCTGCACCGCCAACATCGTGACATTTTCTTGGGCGCAAATCGCAGGTCTAGTCTGTGAGCTGACTGGTTACTGCTTTCCACAGGCATAAGCGACACGGGCCACGCAGGCCATACACCCTAAAGTGGCAGGCCAAACTGCAATATGCTTGCCACGTAGCTGGCATCTAGGTGACACATATACGGGATCGGGGGTACTGTCCTGCTGGGCTTCAGTCGGGTGGTTGGGGGTAACCTGCCGGTAATTGTAGTGCTACAGAGCGGTGATGGTGGGAGTGATGGAATCACCTGTGAAAAGACAGAATGGACCAGGCCTACTAACTCAGCAATTTCCTCCAGAGCAAGCTCAGTTAGGAGGAGCCCTCGTGCATATCACACAAATGCTGGAGGCACTTTTAGTCAGAGTTGATAGTATTGGCTCTTCATTGGCACAGAATGTGGCTGATGTGAGATGACTGGAAGATAAACAAAATGTGCTGGAGCAACGTACTGAAGAGCTGGAGTGGCACCATATCACAGTGCTCCAGCAATTAAGGGATCATGACATGAGGCCAGACTCGCGCAGCTGTGGTATAGGGCAGAAGATCATGAGAACAGGAGCCGGAGAAATAATTAGGATTCTGGGGGTTCCTGAGGGAAAAGAAGGCCCTAACATGGAACGGTTTCTTAATGAGTGGCTCCCACAACTGTTTGGGGAGAGATGGAAGGAGCAGATTGCAGTGGAACGGACACACAGAGTTGGAGCTCGACTGGATGGATCAAACATCCCTAGAACCATCATTGCTTATATCTTGAGATATTCCATAAAAGAAAAAAATTCTGCAAGAGGCCATAGAAAAGGGTGAACTTACCTGGAGGGATGTGAATATCTCTATCTACAGAGACTTTTCTCAAGAGGTGGCGGCCAGAAGGAGGGCTTTTGGGCCCTTGAAGGTGCTAATACAACCAAAGACATTTCAATTTCACTTTAAAAAACTTACAGCTCTGTACATCACTAAGGATGGAAAGTCCTTTCTTGCCGAGTGCCCCAGGGATGCCGAAATATGGATCCATAACCACTGGTCGGGCCTTCTCCCCAAGACTACATCTCCCAGAGATCTCTGGGCTCCAGGGGACAAAAAAGGTAGAGGAACCGAAGTACAAGTGAATGGGAGGCCTGAGGACAACAAACAAAGCTGGACTGGTCCTATGGAAAGATCTTCCCCTAGGCCTTCACAGCGTAGTACAGTACTGGGAGATCATGCTGAGACACGATTCAACCCTCAGGCAGCAGACACTCTTCACAATGCTGCTCCTCCGGATTCTCAAACTCTGACAAGCCAGCCCACTCCCTATCACCAACGGCAACATTCTAGAAGCCCGAATAGTCCACCCCCAGGAAAATCGATAAACTCTCCACCAGCCAAGCTACTACAAGTGGAGGGGCCTCCAGTGATCACTCCTGGGCACCATGATCTGGCATCCTCTGGAGCAGACGATCTACTGGCTGACAGAGTCTATAGTCTGGGCCACAATGATGGAGGAAGAGGAGGGGCAGCAGGCAGCAGCAGTGGACCTTTTGAAGTCAGGGACTAAATCATTTGCAGAGGCCCTAGCAACCCCTTCAAGAGCCATCGAAACGGATGATAAGAAGCAGCCTGATCCTGACTTCCCTGGCAAGAATGGATGAGGATCCGAACCCTCTCTTCTTCTTGGCTAAGGACTTCCTTGAATGCTGTTTATATTTTTTTGCAAGGAGATTTGAATGTTTACTTCCTCAGCGACTCAAGGTCATTATCTCAGTGGGCGCTTTAGATCAGGGGCCTGTAGGTCCCCATATTTAATTGCCCATGTCCTGCTAAATACCTCAGTGCGGGGCTGAATGGGAGGCTCCTAACCTTCCCCCCCGCCCCAGAATTATAGGCCCCGTTTAAAGGGTGCTTAATTATTCCCTCCCATACTTCTCCTGTTCCAGATGGAGAGCAGTGCCTAAATGTACAGCAACCACTATGCTAGGCTGGAGCCCCCCATAGACTTCGGCTCTGAAAGCCATTTATAAGCCTGCGGTAAAGAATTTTCTCTAGCCACCATGTCCCCTGGTCTGACATGTATATGGGTGGTGCATAGTTCTCCCCCCCCCAGCTGTGCTAGATTTACCGTATCACCTATCGGTTTCCTAGCCAGTAGGAATCTCTGGTTCCATAGTCCAGGCATTTCAGTGGACTATAATGGGACAGGGTTGGGACAGGTTAACCTCTTGTTACCTTGTAACCCTCCCCACTATTGGTGTCTGATTTAGTGTGGCCAAAGGGTCGGTGGATCCTTCTCACATGTTTATCTCAGCATCATTAAGGATACGAATTTACGGTTTATTGGTTTGTTATACTAGATACAGACACTATGCATCAAACCTGTATATTGTGTCTACTATTGTTGCTTGTATCAAATCTGTTTCATGTGTTTTACTGTTACCTTGTACTCCACTGTCACCGTGCACCATATGTTATGGCCCAGGTCATGCCTGAAAAAGGTCCCTGGGATCAGTGCACTCACCCGGTTATCAAAGTCATAAATAAATACTGTTTAACTTTCCTCAGAATTGTTATTAGATTATAACTGTTCTGTGTTTTCTCTTACCACTACAGGTGTTTTTTTCGCATCCTAAGCAGTGACAGTTAAGGTTTCTCTTTTTTACGTTTGGTTTCAAATTCTGGCTACCTCTCATTTCCCTACATCAGAGCTGAAGTTACCACTTACTGGTGAATCCTTGAAGGCTGTCCCCCCTTCCCTTTTCTCTAAAGGTACAATTGACTTTCTCTCTTTTTTGGGTGAGTACGCCTTCCTCTGGTTTAAATATATTATGATTTATTATGGCAAGCAACCCCCCAGGCCCCACTGGTTGGAAATGTACATCCTGGAATGTGAAAGGACTTAACCACCCTGCCAAACATACTAAGGTGCTCCAATTTTTAAATTCCATGGGTACAGATATTGCCCTGTTGCAGGAGATGTACCTAACAGGCAGAATGGTGGCTTGGCTTAAAAAGCTCTGGGTGGGAGAGGTCATCACTAGCTGTGCCTCCAGTAAAGCCAGAGGGGTGGCAATTCGTATACGGAAAGCTTCCTCTTTTAAGATGGAAGACAAATGCACAGACTCACAGGGCAGATAGTTGGTGGTCAGACTTGCATTTCCAGGGGGCAGGGTGCTGCTGGCCAATATATATATGGTCACAATTCTGATTCGGGAGAACTTTACCCAGCCATTTCCCAGGCCTTTACCGACCTTACGAATGGCTATCCTGATATGCCAATCCTGTTCGGAGGGGATCATAATTTGGTCACTGATATTTTCCTTGATAAATCCACCCCCACACCTCAATCAGATCCTAAAGATCTGGCTGCCTTAGGGGATCTTATCTCAGAATGGAACCTATATGATCCCTGGAGATGAGCTCACCCTACGGGGAGAGATTACACCTTTTACTTGATGGTGCATCACACCCACAGTAGAATTAACTTCTGGTTAGCCAACTATGTAGCCTCCCCAGGTGTGTCTGAAACCTCTATTGGAAATATCATCTCCGACCATGCCCCAGTATCCATACTGTTTTCCCCTCCAGGGCTGGGTGCACCCTCCACTAGGTGGACATGCAACCCACTCCTGATGCAAGATAAGGAGTTCCAAAAATATATTATAGCACAAACCCGCTTGTATTTTTCCCTTAACAAAATGTCTGACATGTCTGCCGCTACTCGGTGGGAGGCATTTAAGGCAGTAATCCGAGGGAGAATCATTGCCTGTTTGGCGACGAAGAATAAACGGAGGAGGGAGCAGGTCAAGTGCTTACAAAGTGAGCTGACCTCATTGGAGACGCAATTCAATCACTGCATCTCATCACCTCAAGCCCTTTTGTTGCCACATATCATGGGTCTAAAATACCAGATAAATTCCAGTAATAAAGCCCAGTGGCAGCTTCTTCGCTCCAAACATAAAATGTAGGAGGGCGGCGAGAAGGGAGGAAAACTCCTAACCTTTCAACTGCGCAAGCAGCAGTCCTCCTCAAGAATACTGGCACTCAGAAACAGGACAGGCAGGGTAGTCTCTATGCCAACAGAAATAAACAAAGCTATGAGAGAATTTTACCAAGCGCTGTATGAGACTAAATCTAAGATCCCAAACTTGGATCTAACCGAGCCCCTATCAGATTTTTGTAGGGGGCTATCCTTACCTAAGTTGTCCCAAGAGGAAGCCAAGGAGTTAAATACTCCCATTATGGCTGCTGAGCTCCAGACCGCTCTTTCCCAAATGGCGAAGGGTAAATCCCCGGCTCCAGATGGGATGACGGTTGAGTTTTATCAGATGTTAGGTGATGCCATTATTCCCCCCTGCTTAGTGCTCTGGAAGAAGCACATGGAATACTGTCCCTTCCACCCACCATGCGAAAAGCACTTGTTACTCTGATACCCAAAAAGCCATCTGACCCATTGGACTGTGAGAATTTTAGACCTATTTGTTTGTTGTCCATGGACACAAAACTTCTTGCCAAAGTCTTGGCCACCAGACTCACGAGAGTTCTCTCCAGTCTGATTCACCCAACTCAATCAGGTTTTTTAACAGGCAAATCTTGGGCAGACACTCTATGCCCCGTTCTCAATTTGAAATGGCTTGCACTGCAGTCCCCAACCCCTTTGACTGCGCTAGCCGTTAACTTCTCAAAGGTGTTCGACTCCCTAGAGTGAAACTATCTCCACACTGTCCTACAAACCTATGGCTTTGGGGACTATTTCCGCTCCTGGATTTCTACCCTAAATTATCACCCGACAGCTCGGTTTGTCACGAACAAGGACATTTCCTCCTCTATCTACCTACAAAGGGGTACCAGACGGGGTGTCCACTATCTCCTCTCCTGTTTCTTATTGCATTGGACCCTCTGATCAGGAAGTTTTTGCAGACCCTAGGCATCACGGGGATCCCGGTTAATGGTGTGTCTTTCTTGGTCACCGCTTATGCTGATGATATGCTCCTCACGTTGTTCAACCCCAGCATCTCCTTCCCCCTTATCTTCCCAACTTTGGAAGATTTTGCTGACCTCTCTGGTTTTAGGATTAATTGAAAGAAAACAATCCTAGCACAGCAACCTTAAATGCACCAGGTTCTGCCTAGATGGGACAGATATTACCTGGGCACTAAGGCTTCCTCAACTGGGTATTTATATCCCTTCTCCTGGGGTCAGCTTGAAAAGACTATTTCTCCCCTTTGATGGCCGCACTGATGGCTGAGATGCAGTGGTGGAAAAAGCTTCAGCTCTCCCTCAAAGGGAAAGTTGAAGCGATACATATGTTTATCCTTCCAAGAATTTCCTACTTGCTACTTAATCTCCCAATCCCTCTTTCACATAAGATTTTTGGCTCTCTGGACAAGCTGATCTCATCGTTTTTGTGGGAAGGGAGAACAGCTCATTGGGGCTGGTCGAAACTGAGAGCTCACTGGTCCAAGGGAGGTCTTGGGCTTCCCTGGTGGCTGGGATACCAGCTAGCCTTCCAAATGGCTCAAGCTACTACCTGGTTTAATCTGAACCTGCCCTATCCCCCGCATTGGGTCCTTCTGGAAAAGGCACTCTTACTTGATGACTCTCTGTTCTCACTCCTAGCCAGCAGGACGCATAGGGGATCCCACCTCACTCAAATCATGGTGAGCACATGTGTAGCCTGGCATCAGGCCTTGCGCCTCACTCATGGCCCACAGTCATCATACATCCCACTGATCAAATATGCCCCCCTATGGAACAATAGGTTAATCCTCATAGATCAGAATCCAGTTCATTGGCCTCAATGGGCCCATGAAGGGATACACACAGTTGGGGATCTGCTTCTGCTGGATAACAAAACACTGATGGCTTTTGAACAACTACAAAAGCGTTATGAGTTGAACGCCCATGACTTCTGGAAATACTTACAGCTAAGGGATGTTTTGCATCCCCTACTGGCTAAATTCCCAGAGGACACCATGTGGAAATGTCTCACCTTAATCCACATACCCAGAAAAGGCCAGGGCTTGGTTGGACTAATTTATAAATTATTACGAGACTCCCAGTCACCAGCCAGACACTACGCAGAGTTGTAGGCTGATCTGGGAAACAGAACTTCAGCGCCCTATATCTGCACAGCTTTGGGAATTCTGGCTTAAATCTGCTCATGTCTTATACACTGGTGCCAAAAACCAGTTAATAGAGTTGAAGATTCTCTTGCACTGGTATAGGACGCCAGCCAAGTTGCGTAAACTAAGGGTGCTTCCTCATGACAGATGCTGGAGGTGCCAGAACTCCCTGGCCCATCTTCTCCATATCCTGTGGAGCTGCCCAAATATTCAACCATATTGGGCCTTGGTGTTGGATGATTGCTCTAGAGTTGTGGGACAAAGGATCCTCCCCTCCCAGGAAACGCTTCTGCTAGGGGACACCTTGACTCTAGATCCCCTTTCCCTCCCTCTGAAAGCTTGGACTCTGGCAAGTAATAATGGAGGCCAAAAGAGACATTCTCATGCAGCGGCAGCAACCATCTTCCCCTATCACTCACCGCATGGAGAGCGGCGGTTGAGAGATTAGCTGTGTTTGAAAGAATCACTGCCTCTGCAAAAGGCAACCTGGTGAAGTATCACAAGAAATGGGATCCCTATCTTCACTCCCATATTTGTGATGTCCCCTTGCCCCCACCAAACAACCCTCTCACACCGTAACCCCTCCTCCTTACCTCCCCCCCTTCTCAGCACAGGAGATTCCAAGGAAGAAACTCTCGCCCTATCTCACTTAGCTGCAGTCTTCCCATTACTATGATCCTTACTTTCCTTTCCATCTCTTGAATGTCTGCCCATTTTGTACCTGTATTGAGATGTTTGACCACTGAACTAGATACTAGGAACAGCCCTATCTGCTCAGTTATGTTTATTAACTTTATAATCCATAAAGAAGTTGATACCTTCCCTTTACTTGTTCATGTGGTACTTCGCTAAAGAAATTAGTTCTCATTGGTTAAAGGACTGATACCCTAAGTTTTCCATCCCCGGATTACGGGTTAATGATTTAGCTGTTGTACTGTAGAAAGAAACCAGAACTGGGTAGATGGATATCATTACATTTTGTAGTACCTTTTGTATTGGATATGTCTTTATAGTTGATGTACTGGTATTAGCAGCTTGTGTAACCTGCTATCCAGTTGTACTGATGTATGCCTAAAACTATAAGCCTAATAAAATATTATATGATTAAAAAAAAAGAATAAATTGCAAAACTGAATAGGAATACATTAGAGACACGCCTCAGAAATGTCTCAATAGGGCCCTCAGTCAGAGAGAGGCATTGAGTTTGGTGTGGCTGTGTACAGTAAACACAAATTCGGTATATATCTCTGAAGTTGTATCAGACAAAATTATTTTGATGTGTAGATTGCATTTGAAAGCAAGTCCACAGTGAAAAAAATGTGTTATGTAGAACTACTGTATTTTGAGTGTCGCTTTCGGTTTCTTCTAGTATATGGTGTCAATTTACTTATACAATACCAGTGGTGGTAAAAACTACAAGATGAAAAGTACTACCTTATATCCAACTCACAAGGAATCATGTGATCTTGTGAATTGGGTATGTCACAAAGTATGTTTATATGCACCAAGTTAGCCAACAAATGCAATGTTGCTAGAATAGTTTATCCCGAAAACACATTCACTGGCTAACATTGGTTTTGAAGCAAACCGTGAGTTTATATGCAGGTTTTGTTATCAGGATACACCTGAAAACACCCGAAGAATTTTCAGTTTGCTGGTTACAAAAGCTTCATATAAATACCACTGACAGATGATATCTTATCCTGTTGGGTACTTCACTGTGCATACTGAACCAATCAGGGAGCAGCTTTGACAATGGTGATGACATCACAAAAGCACTGTACAGCACTGAAGCCAGCATTTGAACTCAAAGAGAAATGGTTAAATCTTCAAACAAGAAGCTGATTTAAAAGTTATAACTAGTAAACTGATGCTGTATAAATCAATTATGCAAGGATCAAACTCAAAATACGCAGTTTATCATCACTTGAGAGGGAGCAGGACTTTTATAACTTACTCATAGTTCCGGCACTCATGAATTATTGTCCTGCCCCCTCACATGTAAAGATAAATTGTATATTTTGAGTCAGCCTATTGCATATCCCCTATTTATGCAACTGGGGTTGCTATAAACAGAGGTAACAAAATCTTACTAACTAGACTTACATGTAGACATACATACCACTATCACTAAATACTACTCAGTGACTTTCTCCTTTTCCTTTTTTGGATTCTTCTTGAATTTTCTTGAATATTATTATTGCCTAATTATTAGTTTTTTTTTGTAGATGGAAGGGAGCTTTATGGTAGAGGGCTGGTGGTTATATGGTAGGTTAATGACTGGTTGTAGGGTGTTTGGAGAGTTAAGTTACTATATTAGTATGGTGTGAAACTGTGGAAATTTGTGTTTAGGGCTTAGGGTGAGTGAAGGGAGGGCTGCTTGGTTTTAAGTTTTAGTCTGAATTTGTTCAAGAGCGGGGTATCATTTTGGTGTTGGTTGGAGCAGCCAGTGGAATCATTTGTGTAGGTCACAGGCCTCCAGGCTTAGTTACCCTCCATCCTAGCTGGAGGACCTCCAGCCCTTCGATGACTACACCCTCCCAGCAGCTGACTACAGGCACTGAAGGGAGGTGAAAATCGCAAGGAGACTGAATAGTAGGTGGTGGGGTGTTGGGGTACTAATAGGGAGGGCATTAAGGGGGTGGTAAGGACTATGAGACATCCTGGGGTGAAATGGGACCTAGGGAGAGGCCAGACATGTTGGGTTCCCATACCCAGGGCTCCCACCAGAACGAGTGATCAGGTAGTCATTAGGCCAGCAGCCTCTGCACATCCGCATCAGGTAGTGTTCTGCAATGCCAGATTGATCAGGAACAAGACTGCAGTTCTAGTGGTCTTGATTTCCTCAGTTGGTCTGGCTTGCATCACAGAGACCTGCCTGAGTGATGCTATCGACCCAGATTTGGAGGCATCTGTCCTGGCTGGATTCTCCCTGGTTCACTGCCCAAGGAGGGACCACAGGGGTGGTGGTGTGGCTATCTGTTTTAGATCCGACCTAAACTTTTTTTGTTTTTTTATATAGCTTTTTCTCCACACAAGGCTGGCAGGCAAGCTCTGGCTCCCTTTCAGAGATCTCATGTTACTCCAGTACTCTGCTTCCCCCAACCAGCACCCTCCAGTGAGCCCCCCACAGATTCCCCCTGTGGTGGGGCCAGAGGCAGGAGGGCCAGCTTTCCCCACCCCTGGAGCACAATCCAGAAGCCTGGGAGGGGGTCACTGGAATCTTCACTGGCCTCCATCCTTGCAGCCATCCAAGGGTTCCATAGAAAAATGCAGGAGTTCAATAGCTATTCTGCTCTTCTTAACAACAACAACAACAACAAAAAACAGACTTGGCTCAAACAGCAGTCACTAAAGATGGAGAGGTAGCCCCAACTATATGCACTGGATTAGTAAAAGAAAATTCTACTCTCCGAGCATGACTTGAGTAGCTGGAAATTTTTCGAGGGCAGGAAACGTTTGAATAATTGTATTACCTGAATCAATGGAAGGTGTAGTTATAGAGACTTTCCTAGTGGGCTGGATTACAGAGGCTCTCTCTTTGGACTTTCCTGTCAGCATTGAAAAAGCGTATCATATCAACCCAAGGCAGGTGGCACAAGATGAGAATGTGGCCCACACTGTATTAATGGTCACGGAGAGCCCTGAGGAGAGGGATGCTCTATTGCTTATCATTAAATTATATTGGAATAAAACAGCATGTAGGGACTGTCAAGCTATTCCCAGACTTAAGTTACGGTACCAGGACCTGGAAGAAGGCTTTTGATGGAGTCCAAGGGATTCTTAGAGAACTGGGGTAAATCATTATCTCCTCTTACCTGCATGTCTCAAAGTCCATTATGAAGGAAAGACTTTCTTGTTCTAAAACCCAATGGATGCTGAAAGGCTAGCAGAGAAGATTAGAAAAAATATTACAGCCAGGGTCGGAGAGGAAGAATTAGATGAAGAGGTGGACACTTAAGTATACTGAAAATTGCCATGCTGTATAATTATGACTAGAGTACTCACAGTGTTTGCTTCTGTAAAATATTTACATCTTGTATGAAATTTATTGTCTCTCAATGGTATTAAGGGGAGTGGCCTGGGGGTTGCGGTAAGAGCAAGGTTAGGACAGGCATATATTGCCCATATCTGCGGGAAATAGCCAAATGTCTGGTTTGACTGAGTGGTCAAAATGGCACTATATGCGTCTCCTGACTTCTGCTATCCAGTCCTCCCCCATGAAAAGTCAGTCTTCCCACCTTGGCAGACACACTGCACTCTGCTCGGATAAGTATCGAGTCTCAGCACGGCATATTCACTCTGGAAAGTACAGCATCATCAGGTTAAACCCTCTGTTTCCGTTAATGTTAACGCACTCAATTTTAAGTTTTATCACAATTACTATAGTTGCTCTTTAAAAGGTTGCTCTTGTTTATTTATTGATGTAGCGTTTACTGGGTGGGTGCTCTGATCCAATGGACCATTTTCAGGCATGACCTGGGCCACAGATGTGACACAAGGATTTCAGGAATACACTACAGTAAGAATTCAGGTACAGAGAAAACAGAAATACTTTACAGCTTCAGGCATTACAATTCAGCTTATAAGCACAGTGTATATTATGTACAGAAAATCAAGTACAGCAGAATCCATTTCCAATTTCATCAGGTGCACATGGAGCCAGCTCATTCCCTCCTGGACTGGCCCTCACCTCACATTCCCACAGAATTACTGCTGCTGGTTTGCTTCCGGACTCCTTAAGTGACCACCATATGACCTACATGGTCAGGAAAGTACACAGGCCCATCACACCCCCCCAGGACACTGCTCACTAGGTCCTACAAATCCCTAGATCTAGCGTCTCTCCTGCATGACCTAGCACATGTTGATTGGTCTTTCATACCTAAGGCTTCTTCCATCAACCATGCACTCAAAAACTTCAAGGATAGATTCCTCGCAGTGTGGGACGCACATGCTCCCCTGAGGAAAAAAAAGGGTCAGGGGCCCCCACCTTCCCTGGGTCTCCGCTGCTATCATTAGCCAATTCCATGCCAGGGATCAGGCATGGAAAACACTCAAGAAAACGGGCACTCAATCATCTCTCCAATACTGCTGTGCTCTCTGCAACTCCTGCACTAAACTGATATGCCAGGCCAAAAATAATTATTTCAAGATGGCTTTTAACTCAAACCTCAATCACCCTACAAATTTCTGGAAAACTATCAAATCCCTACTCTCCCCCACCCAACCACTGACACCGACCCTAACCATCCCAAGGCTCTACCGTCTCTGAACCTGGTGAAATGGCCTCTGCCTTCAACACCTTCTTCACCAGCTGTGCAGACTCTCTCTCCTATCTGCTCTCCTGCACCCATATCGCATACCTCCCCAAAAAAGCCGCCCCCCCCAGCCCTCCAGTTTCACCTTTTGCCATGTCTCCCTGGCTGAAGTGCTGAAAGCACTGCGGGCTCTCAACCCCAACAAAGGCAAATGCCCTATAGGCCTGGATGCCAAAATGTTACACTTGTCTGCTCCCGCCATCACCGCCCCGCTTGCCAACCTTTTCAATCTCTCTTTTTCAATAGCTGAAATCCCAGCAGACTGGAAGCAGGCTATAGTCATCCCCCTCCCAAAAGGTGGCAACCCTTCCTCACCAGGTAATTACCACCCCATCTCCCTCCTCCCTATTCTGGCCAAGCTGCAGGAATGTCTTGTTCTCGCCCAACTCTCCTCTTACCTAGATGCATCCTCCTTCTTTACCCCCTACCAGTCTGGGTTTCGCAAATCGCACTCCACCATCACCTCCCTACTAAGAATTACAGATGCCATCCTCACCGGGATGGATAAAGGGCATATCACCTCAGCCATTTTCATCAACCTAGCCAAGGCCTTTGATACTGTCTCCCACTTCCTGCTACTAGCCAAATTAAAAGACGCTGGACTCTCTGGTCCTGCCACCAGCTGGTTTCATTCATACTTGGTAGGCAGACACCAATCTGTAAAAATTAGCCAACACACCTCTAACCCCCTGCCAGTCTCTACTGGAGTCCCCCAAGGCTCAGTCCTGGGCCCATTACTTTTCTCAATTTTCTTAAATGATCTCCTGTCGGCATCCACATGTACACGGATGACAACATACTGTATGTCACAGGCCCCTCCACCGCTGAAGTGCCCACTGCACCCCAACAGGACTTCAACACTGTTCAGCATTGGTTCCGCTCCAACCAATTGATCCCAAATACCAAGAAAACCGTCTCACTAACTTTCGGTTTGCAGGCAAGATTCTCCCATCTTGCAGCTCGCCCCACATACCAAACCACAGACGGGACCCCCCTACAGGTATGTACCTCCTTCAGGACCAGCACCTTGATTTCTCCATGCACATTGAATCAATTCACAAACTACACCCTAAACTTGGCACCTTATATCGCAACAAGGGTTGCATCCCCACTTCGTCCAGGAAGGAAATTGTTCAAAAGATGATTCTTCCATTACTTAACTATGGAAACGTAGTCCATGGCTTGCCCCCCCCCTTCCTCCCTAGCCAGTCTGGGCACACTCTTCCATTCCTTCTGCCGCTTCATCCTGGACTGTCCACAAAAGACTCTCCACTGCAGCCTCTACAGCTCCCTAGCCCTACCCTACCCTCCAGGCCCGCAGGCAGGTCCACTGCACCAGGGTCATAGCTAAATACTGGACTTAGTCCCTTTCCCCCATACCTCTAATCCACCTTCTCATCACAGCCACCATCAGCCTACTCCCTTAGGAGCACTGATTCCAGACTCTTTCATGTCCCATTTATGGGTTCCTCCAAAGGCTAAGCTGCCTTCAAATACCAGATGCTCAACATTTGGAACACTTTGCCTACTGACATTAGACATACCACACACTCTCAGCATCTCAACTCCCTCCTCTATGCCCATTCCTCCACCAATTGTGCATGCACCTAGCACTGCAAGTCATCCGATCCACTCAAGTCATGCACACTCTGACCGCCTGGCCTCTCAACTGGGACCTTGGTTGTCACCACACTTACAGGTTCTGGCCGACTCCCCCCATACAAGGGTGATGATTTCCTCCCAGCTCTGTTCCATCACTCAGGCTCTGATCCCACCCCTTACTCGGTTAGTTCTGTCTATTAAGGCCGCTATCCCTCTCAGCCTAGCAACTAACTGAATTCACTCTATAGAATGTATATATGCTAATTGTATGCTCTGTCAATACTGTTCTCCTCTCTTAACAAGTACTGTGCTCAAATGTATGATCTGTAATTTGTTGCCTTTTTATACTCATTTTATATTCTGTGTCCCAGTCCCCTTACCCCCAGGACGCATCTGAAATCGAGTGGTACCCTGCTCAGCATGCCCTACTGGTTAAACTCTTAAATAAATAAATAAATAATTAAAAATGGGTAAGGCAGTGCTACTTGGGATGGAAACCTAGTTCAAGGTGAGGTGAGCAAGAATTTGGGAGGGGGGGATCACCCTGGAGGGCAGGAGCACAACACAGTCCCCAGCAATATCTCTTTACAGCTTGATTTAAAATGTGGTGAGAGTCTAGGGATCTTAGGTGGGAGGGAAGGGAGTTCCATAATTTTGGAGCAGCTGCAGAGAAGGCTTTGTCACTGAGACTGGTGGAAATGTGAGGGGTCTCTAGAGGTAGACAAGAGGAGTTTTGCAGAGTATGAGGGCAATCTCTAGGTTTGAGCAGGCAGTAGAGGGGGGAGTAGTTCCTGCACCTGAAAGTGCTGTCTATTACACAGCCAAGGAGGTAATCCCAGCGTGCTTGTGGGGGGAGCCAGCCTAGGGATAGGTATAGGGACCAATGGTGGGTTGATTAGGGTGTCGACAGTGCAAACCTACAGATGTAGTTATATGTAGTGGTCAGCCTGGTGAGTTGCTTGGAGGAGGTTTACATGCAGACAGGCGCACAACAGTCCAATAGTGGTAGGAGATTACCTTGGACTATAGCAAGATGGGCCTCTGGAGTTAGGTAGTGGACAAGATGGCAGCCTACTGCGAGTTTCTGGTTCATGCATTTTATGATGTTTTCAATGTGTGTGGAGAAGGTCAGTGTAGGGTCCAGTGTAACGTCCAGGTATTTGAAGTGAGATATCATATCGAGTGGGGGACCACCTGGGGAAAGGATTTTGAGGGCAGCTGAGATGCTAGCTAATTTGGCTAACTTTGATTTGGTTCCCAGGAACAATGCCTTGGTTTTGTTAGCATTGACTAATAGTTTATTTCCCAAGAACTATTTATGTGCAGCAGTATAGTTAGAGGTGAGGGTTTTAGAGAGGTTGGCCAAGGATTTATCACAGTGGTACAGTAGTAGGTCATCCACATAAAGAATGGCATCACATGATAGGCTGTCATTTGGAAGGGAATTTATAAAAAGGGAAAAGAGGAGGGGCCCTAGGATGGAGCCTTGGGGAACACCAATGGTCACAGCTCTAGCTGAGAAGGTGGCACCTCCAACATTTATTGATTGGAAGTGGCCTGCAAGGTAGTTTTGGAACCAGGCAGCAGTCCCCAGGGAGCAACCAAGGCCCTTTAACTTGGTCAGTAGTACGGTGTGGTCCACCAGGTCAAAAGCCTTGGTTAGATCTATAAAGACAGTACCTGTGAGGTTTCCGAGATCCATGCTTCTGAAGATATGGTTAGTAAAGAGTGCCAGCGCTGAGGTAGTACTGTGGTTCTTTCTAAAACCATGCTGTTGTGGACAAAGGAGATGATTTTTGGTGACATGCTTAAAGAACTGACGATGTACTAGTGTCGCCGGTAACTTGCTCAGGTCAGGTTTACTGAAAACTAATGTATTATGTATTAACATCTCTTTGTGAGGGGATTATAATGAGAGAGGTATTTAAACTTAATATTGTTGGATGAATCGAGTATACTATCACCACCTAACCTAACTAGATTAAATCTGTCTGATGAAGTATACAGTTTAAAATATTATACAATCTATTTGCTTACAATATGTTGGACATTTAATGACACTATTTATAAATTTCTGCATCTCAAGTGCTGGAATGCAGTGAGAGGGGTGCCAGGTTGTAACACTGCAAAGGTGTATGATATTTGCTGCTTAACCACTGCATGGAATTATATTATTGTAATATTACTTTCAAAAATGAAATAAAAAGAAGGTTCAAAAAAATTTGCCCTGACTGTATAATCAGATTAATTTTCACTTGTACCTCCAGCCTGTTTACACACTTGTGGCTATGCCACTTGTGGGTAAAAAGGCTTGGAGGTGCTCATGAAAATAAATCTGATTATACAATCAGGGCAAGTGTGATAATCCCAATATACAGGACACAGCCATGTAGTTGAAATAATATAGGTAATTTTTTCAGGTCTTTAGTTCAGAATGTGTGAGGGCAATATATTGTTTAGTTCATCTAAAAAGTAAAATAAAAAAGCTATCAATGTATATTTCAACTACAGTGCAGTAGGCAAAAAACCCAGAACAGACAATGTATTGATGCAACATTTTTACATTACTAATAGTACAGCATGACCTATACTGCTACTGTGTGTCACAACAACAGAGTTTAGACAACACTAACTGAAATTAAGCTGGAAATGAGGATGAAAGAATATAACATTCATTAAAGTGTTTTGTCAACCTGTAGTTTCTAGCACTTGGAAATGTTATATTAATGTACAAATTGATGAGAGGTTTTAAGGCTATTGTCTATATAATGAGTAACAGTCTTCAAGTGCAGGCGTTTTATATTCCTTAGCTACTAAAATTACTCTCCTGCAGTTGCCTGAAACCTATCCAAGATTATCTGCTCTAATTGGATGCACTTACTGAAAATTAGTGTAATTAGGTTATTGAACAATAGAGCCAAATAGAATGCTATTATAATTAATTAGCCATCTGAATTATGAGTGATCAATCACTGAAAACTTTCAGTAGCTTTTATTAGCTTATTTACTATGGAGAGAAAGGGCATGAACTTTTTGCATTTGCCTTGATTTCCTCTGAAGTAGAGGTTTACTATAAAAAGTCATGCAATGCGTGTGGGGAAGCTTCCTTCACGCTGAATGGATGTTTTAGTTTTAGTTGTGCAAAAATCATTAGTATCTGCCATCAGATAATGGCTGAAGCAAGCGGTTGTTGATTTTCAAAACAACAAGGTAATTTGTATCCTGTTTTGAAATCGTTGCTGGTGCTCATGTACTTCATTTATAGTAAATTGAAATAATTAAAGGAGTCGGGTGGAGAGGGTTGGTGGCATGTGCCCAGAGTAAGAACAAATGCATTATCTACTTCCTCCCATACATTTAGAAGTATAATTGTCATTCAGCAAAAGGAAATGCTCTCTGTATAAAAAAAGACTGATGACACTTAAAAACTAATTTAGAGGGACGTGTATTGGTTCTGAAGAAATAATGTAAGAGGACATAGTCTACACAAACATGTTGCAATATTTTACTTAAAGCTGTTTCAAAGCAATGACCTTACAAGTAAGGTTCTGCAGACATACATCAGACAAGATAAATTGTATCATGATTACAATGTAGGTCTAGTGGGAAGAACTCCCTGTAGTATAACTACTACAAGTGCAGTTCTAATACACACTTATTAGTATTTATTGCTACAATCATTATGCTGTAGTCTCAAAATGTGGGCCTCCTTCTGTTAAATCTCTGTCCTCATCACCTACCATTCATTGAGAGACAAGAGAGAACATTTTCTAACCACTAGATAGTGATGCATTACTTTGCTAGGATGCTATGTAACAGAAAATAGATATTTCTATACTTTAGAAACATAGAAACACAGATATTTGTCATTGGAGGAAGGACTTGCTGGCTATCAAATCAGCCTGTTACGGATCTATATGCACTTTACATATCACTCTGTCCCCCTCCTAGTTGCTCATAACAGCCTTTTTACCTGATCCCACTCCCTCTTAGAGCTGTCCATGGATTTTGCAACAACCTCCGCCAGTACTTTGGTCTATCCCTCCACAACTTTCTCCATGATGTAGTAATGTCAGGCCTAACTTCTGGATTAGCCCCCTTCTAATTTGTAGATATTCCCTCTGACATTTTTTCTCATTAGTGGTCCAGTATAATTTATTGGGGACAGGGTCCACCCTGTGGATACCCTTCAGGTATTTAAATGTCTCTGTCATGTCCCCCTCCCTTTCCTATTTAGTCAGTTTATCTTCCTGAAAGGCTCCCAGAAATAGATTTTCTGGAAAAGTATCTAGTTTCTGTTAATGAAATCGCTCCTCTCCTCTACCAGCTCTCCTCAATATTTCTCCAGCTTGCTACATTTTAAGACAAGATTTTAAAAAGGCAAAGTCATGGTTCTGTGATTCCAATTTGGGACTGTAATTTTGAAACTTGGATCATTGCTATTCTTGTGGCAACATTCTGAGCTTTGACTACACAGCAATGCAGTGCAAATGCATCTCTCTATGGTGTGCAGATGACATTCCATAGAGTAGAAAATGATGTCACTGTAAGGCCTGCAGTAAGAGATCTTGAGTCAAAAACTGATTTCAGTGTTTTGCAGCCATTATGTAAACTACTGAAAGTTTGCTTCTCCTGATTTGCAGGTGTAAGTTCCATGGAGTTTGATGAGGAAGTACTACATTATCCTGAGACATCATAACATTTCACTGAAACATCTGTGTGCACTTATTGAACATCGCTTAGACTTCTGAGGTTCATAAGCCTGTGTGTGCATGGGTGATAAAGATGCATCTTTTTTTTTTTTACTTTGTTTATCCTTCCCCCCCCTCCCCCAGCCAGAGGCATGACCTCCTTCCTTCTCCTCCCAGTGCCCTGATCCCTCTCATCAAGATTCCACCTGTCAGCCATTCTGGGACCCCATAGCCCACCGATGATCCACTGCTGTGCTGGCCACCCACTTTACCTGGACCAGGCACACTTTCACCTACTTTGGCATCCCTCCACTGTCCATCTGGCCACCAATGGCAGAGACAAAGAACTGAGACATCCCCAGGAGACAATGCTTTGAACCCAACCTAAGTGTGGCAGGCCAGTAGGGGTTTCATCTGCCCAACCTGCACCATGTTTCCCTGGACTCCCCCCCAGTAGTGTAATTTTGTCACTGGGTGCTGGAATGCTAGACTAACCTGTTGACTGACCAACACTCACCTGTGGTACCCCAGATGGTAGTGGAGCAATAGATAGCAGAGACCCCCCTCCATGAGGAGTGGAAGGTCTGATGGGATGCTCAGTTCTCCACCCTCAAGCTGGCCATCTGATGACCAAGATGTGACTTTCTATAAATAAATGGATTATTTCACCTTCATTAATCAGTCTTTTTCTCCTCCCTGGGAAACATTTAAGCATCTCTATTAAACATTAAAATACAGGAACCTCAATGCAAAAGCACCAAGCAAGGGTTATCCTGGAAGGGCTTTGACCATAAAGCCAATGATTCAGGGCCAGCAGGGTAGATCCTATCAGAATCAGCTGAAGGCCCTGAACATATACTTGCTGGAGATCAGAAGGGAGAAGGGTGATATGATATGTACCTTCAAGTTCCTTCCTAAAGGTGGGAGTAATGAGCTGCAAATGAGCTTGGTATATCTAGCAGACTGGGGTTCGAGTCCCACAACCTTCACTTGCATACTGTGTAACCCTGTGCAAGTCACTTAACCTCAGCAGTGCTCCAAGGTTGCCCCTGAAAACAGGCATTGTGCCTAGGTGGCCGTACCCAGTTACCAAAGAATAAAAAAAAAGTTCTTGAAAGGAATGAACAAGGTAGATTGTTAGGAAACTTTCAGCAGGACTAGTGAATCAAGAACATGGGAGCATGAGTGGAAGCTAGCAGGGGTGAGATTCAGGAGGGGTGTGAGAAAGTTTCATTTTATAGAGAATGTCTGAGCCATGGGACAGCCTACCAACAGAAGTAGTGGGTGCAAGAACTATTAATTGTTTCAGACATGGCTGGCACCAAGAAAAGGCTTAATAGTTACACGGGGGAAATCAGTAGGGCAAGGGGCATGAGGGGGGAGGGGAGGGCAATAACATTGACTAAATATTAGGTCCAGGGTTAGGATAGGGTAAAACAGGGCAGACTGGATGCAGTGATGGCCTATTTCTGCTGATGTTTTCTCTATTTCTCAGTTTCCAGAGATACATTATTACTAGCATATTCTACCCACAATGCTTTGTATTAAAGGAGACCCGCACTGAACCTGTAAGTCATTTTTCCCACTAGAAGCTGTTTTTTGAAGGCTGGTTGCAGTACTGTGATTGTCCTATGTATACAGTACCTGCCTATTAGTAACCTCAAGAGTTTATTATTTAAGCTCCAGTATTAAGTTCCATTTTAGAACTGCATGATGTAGTTTATGTCCCTTTCAACCACAGAGTTCTGTAGTAGAACACAGATACATTGTGTCAACAATGGAAGAGCTGAGCAAGGGACATAAACTACATCATACAGTTCTAAAATGGTAATCAGGAACACCCACTGAGCTAACTAAAATGCCTGTAGAGATGAAACAGTAACAAAAGTGGAACCAGTACTAACAAACTCTTGTCAGAGCTAACACGGCTGCTTCAGAATGGTGATTCTGAGTGAAAAGTACTCGGAGCTCCTGCTGGGGCTGACGCCATACTAGCATGGTACTTGCACATGCTCAGTGACTGATACTGCACATGCATGAGAAAGAGCCTACTATGTCAAAGATGGCCACTGTGACAGAAGCGTGAATGTGTGATACTCAGGTATGTGCAATAAGCTCACAGCGGCCATCTTGGGCATGGCAGGCTCTTTTGTTTCACCCACAACTGTGGAAGTGATGGACAGAAACAAAACAGTACCCCCATGGAGGAGGGGTTGTGTAGCCTGTGGAGGGTAGAGGTGACAGAGAACTAACCCACCAGCACAGTGGACACAGGACCGCAGCACTGTGGAAGCACAGAGCTGAGGTATTCAGTCACATGCATCCAGAGCCCTTCTTCACCCTCCTAGCAAAATGTCTGCAGGGCTCTGCCCATGCAGCCATTAAAATCAGTTTCTTAAGGGAAAAATTACTTATAGGTTCAGTGCAGTTCTCCTTTAAGGGAGTATGTGTAATTCTGTATTTCTTTGAAAGTTGGCTTTATTGCCAATGCCCTTACAGGGTAACCCTTGATTCAATGAATCTGTGATGCAGTTTTTGTCTTTTAAATTACATTCCTATTTTGGGCTCACCAAGATCAAGAAATGACATTATAAGACTAGCTTCCCCTTCCTCTAGGTTGAGGCTATAGCTATGGCACACTAATGAGTCCTAGCAAGGATTAAACACATGTCTGTGGGCAGCTGTTGTTAGCCTTCACAAATAGTTTTTGAGGTCTTTTGGCACCGCACAATCATGCTTACAGATGAGGCAACCTATATGCCTTGATGGCGTTTCAGCTAAATTTTGTCTGAAAATGGAGACCTTACTAATAAAGATGACTGTAATGACATTTACACCACTACAGTGTGCAACTGCATGCTATGCACTAGCAATGCAGCCAAAATTAGGAGTCACGTTTGTGTTTTAGGTTAGACGTATGTTACTTGTCAAAATGCATTGGTTAAAATGAATGACCTTCTATAACTTACTGTAATCAGCTAAAATGTTCATGTCTGATTATCTAACCCAGGCAGACTGATGATCAGGGATTTTTTTATATATATGTAGCACTAACACTGCAGCTGTTAAAAGGTTTTAGCATAGAAATAGCAATATAGTGGTCAATCAAATGTTTCCTATGTGCTGTAATCTATTCTGAGTTTCACAGAATTGCTAGCACTCAGAAAACCAAACTTTTCTTTATTAAACAAGCAGCTGTTCCAACAGCTATTTGTTACTTAACCATATTATAAACCTCAGCAGTGAATCTGCATCCTATCAGCTTTATGGAGGTCTACTAAGTACCACCCAATGATTAAATAAACAGCAATGAAAGGTAAGTAAAGCTCTAAAAAGGATTTATCAGCTAAATGTTATGGATTGCCATGATTTAATTTATGGGATTAGTTTGACTTTCAATTACCAGACGTCACCTTTAATCACTTTATATCTGAAGCTTTGTAACTAGCACTCCTTACACTCGATCTTTCATTTAGAGAGGGATTATCAATAATCAGACACTGCTGCCATATCGATCAACTGATCAATAACCACATTAATCATCAGAGGTCCAAAAACAATTCACTCTCTGCATTAAAAGAAATAAACACAATCAAATTGACATGCTTTTATTACCTTACCCAGTGACCACAGGCCTGGGCATTTTAACTAAACAGGTAATTATGAAAGTGCTGCTGCTGGACTGCATTAAGCATACACATTTATAGTACTTGCATCTGTCAAGCACTTAATCGCTGAGCTTGGTTTAGTTTTCCTTAAAATAAGGAACATTTCCTTTGATCCACATGCACCGTTTTGAATGACACACAAAGAAGGCATGATATTAAATCTGTATTCATCTTTTATTTATTTATTTATGTCTTTGATAACTGGGTGAGCCACTGGGAACAAGCCCATTTACAGGGGTGACCTGGAACACCAGGGCAATACATACAGCATACCAGGAATAACAATAGAGCACTACACACATACAGCAGAACAGAACAAAAAAATAATAACTACAAGGAAATGAGACACAGTTCTGTTAAAATAACTACATTTAACCTGCTCCAGCAGCTTAGGTTTTACTCTGTATTTAAAAGTCCAAAGAGTTTCTGCTTCTTTTAAGTGCAGTGGGAAGAATTTCCGGACCTTGCAAGCTGGTAAGAAAATGAACATTTTCCAATGCAAGTTTTGCAGAAAGGAACAGATGACAGATTATCTGTGAAGATCTTTGCAGTGGCTGCTTGTCATTCATGTCAGCGACTTAACCAGGCAGTCAGAGGCTCCAGTATCAGTACCACAGATTTAAAAAATACATTTGCCCATTAGGTATTTCAACCTTGTGTACAGTGGGAGCAAGTTCAGACCAGAGTAGATGTTGCATTTGTCTGTCCTTTCATCATCATCACCCAGTGCAAGATGACACATCCAGTTCTAAAGCACTCTGAGTATTTATTTCTTTGTCACCTGGTGAAGTAAAGTACACCACCTTGTAGATCAGTAAAGAAAAGCTTTAGCCAGCAATGACTGAGTTTACTTTCTTGATTAAATAATCCCGAATTCTGAGTAGTAGACTTAATTTCTTGTTTACTTGCCCAGTCAGGTAGTCTCAGTTATTCCCGTATGTCAGAGGGTGATCCAGGACTATGGCTGTTTCCAACAGCCATAGCACATTCCCACAGCTGCAGGGTTCTCTCTGGAGACACCTCCCACAAGTGGCCATAACCCATGGAGCTGGTTGTAATCCGGCTCCACCTTTGTGAATACCCGCTGCTGGGGGTAAGCTGCAGTTTACCCGCAGCTGCAGGTCTTTTGGAAGCTTCATGAATCCTGCCCAGGGTGTTTATTGGTAGCTAAGGTCTTTGGGCCACCTTATTGAAAGAGAGTTACAGTGGCAGCCAACACCATCAATTGTGCCAATGTGTTATCATGTTGGCCACCACAAACCCAATGGTACATGCTAAGCATTAGGTTTGCCTCTGCTGTTGTATCATGGCACGCTGTGGAGAATGCTATCATTACTGATGGCATTGGCTACCTCTGTACTTTTAACATTATCTAACTATCAGGACTTGTCCCATGAGAAAAGACAACTTAAACACATAGGCCAGGAAGGCAGAGATTACTGGGCGGCAAGCTTCACCAACCTTGGTTCTAAGACATCACAGCCAGCACCAGAACCAGTTCTGATTTTAATCCATAGTTTGAAGATCTCAAACTCCATCATCAGCTTGAGGTGAAAGCTTGGTGCTGTGGGATAGCATCTGCTGGTGGCATTAACAGTGGCGTCAGGGAGCACAGTTAGAGCATTCATTTGGGGACACAGGTCAGTGAATGATTGGTTAAAGAAATTGGCTATAGTCAGCAGGTTTATATGGCTGGAGTCCCAGATTTTAATATTACCTATGTTTGACACTTAAATCCCTTTAATATATGATTTATGTGCTTCCAAATGCCTTTGAGATAATTACAACTATAGGACTTCTGTTGCAAAATACAATTATTTTTGGCAGCTCGTAGAGATGTTTTGCATATAATGTATTTCATGGTTGTCTATAGGCAATCTAATTAGACTGCAGCCTAATGTTCTTGTAAACAGTCCAGGTTTTGTCTCAGGCTTTCAATAGACTGAATAGTTCACTTGTTGGAGCGTGCTTGTCAGCAACTCATGCGAACTCAGTCATGAAGAAGTTAAGCAGTGGTGCACATCAGTGCAGGCATTGTAGCGTGACCAGTTAGCCTTGCTTAGATCCATCAGGAATTTAAGTACATTGAGTTTAACATAATCCCTGAAGGAAACCATCCTCTGTTGGCACCTGGGGGCTCGGATACTCCAAATACAAAATATAGGGACATAATCACTCATCGCATCTGCAAACTTACCTCTTGCCTGGAGCTCATTAAGTTGTCCAGTAATGTGTGGTTACCAGATTTGGTGGTTATCATTATAAGACGAGTAATAACCTGCTTCACCTTTAGCTTTCCTAACATTATTTGATACTTAGGGACTTGTTTCTTGAACCAGTCCAGATTCAGATTGCCTAGTACTGTATTAGCAACTAAGTGGAGTCTAATTGGTTTAAAGACTGGAGCAGGTCACCAGGATCTTGTGTCCCCCCCCCTCACCCAAAAGCTGAACTGTACACACAGCAGACTACTAATGTTCGGTGCCCCTCTACAGAGAGCTGCAGCACTAAACATTCATAAAGGGATCCTTCAGTGAGATTAAATAAACTTGAGAGGCATATAGCCCTAAGTTAACATACAGGAGTACTCCACCTTTTTATGTGGTCTGTCTCTGTGAAATAATTTGTAGTTAGACATAACATTTTCAGTGTCATGTATTTTAGGCCTAAGCGTAAGCCCTGATTCACTAATAGCAAGTGTAGCTAATGCTGCAGATATATAGATGAGCAATTTTTAGACCCTTCTATGTGCCAGGCAGCAACAGTACTAGATATTCAGATATTGGGTTTGGAATAAGTATTGGCAATAGGGCCAGGAGTTAAGTCCATTGTATCCAATAATAGGAGTAACAGGAGTAGTTGTCGCCTCAGGGCAACTACTGTAACCTTCAAGACATAGCTGCCAATGTTAGGGCCATCATTTTTATACAGGATGCCCATGGGGGAGATAAAAACATAGCACCAGGGGTGGTACATCCAGATCTGCAGAGGGTATTCTCTACAACGGTATGAGGCATACTTGTAGGCCACAGGCAATATGGCATACTCTGACATAGTGCACAGAGCAAAGCACAGCAGGCATAGGCTGATAATAGTTTTCAGTATGGTTGCAGTATGTTGCATAGTAAGCAACACATTTGAGGAGCATCTCCTGATGACTCCTGCACAATGCTGCCACCCCAATGTGATGCTCCTATGTTCTTGCCTTTGCATTCCAGCCTGCCTTACCTGGAGGACCATCTTTGCTGTAACAGAATGGAATAAAATAAAGTAGAATACAATAGAATAGAATGAGGATAGCATCCATTTTGTCATGCACAAATTATCTCAGAAAATGTTTTCATAGCAGTGAGGTATATTACAGTACAGTAGAACAGAAGAGAGGAAGAATTATACAGTGGCTTTTAATATCCCTGGATCTGATTGGCTGACTGGCATGATTTACCCATTGTAAATCCTGGCATTACCAATAGGTAAAAGTGGCAGTCAGTTGAATCTGCCCACAGATCAATCTGACCCCTGAAAATCCAAAAATAACGCTGCCATATTAATTACCTGCTAAAGAGCAATGCAAACATGGGAGAAAAGAAGCACCACAATTTCTAACATCGAAACTCCAACAGTCTTCAAGCCCCAGAACACTCAACATGTAGATGCAGTGCTGTTCCTGAAACAGTCTGGCAATGAACTTATGGGCCACACTGTTTTAACTCCATCCCCATAACCATCCAGACTGGCCCCACACCTCACCTTTCAGTAAGTCTCCACTGCATGGACGTAGCTCTGAAACATGGGCCAAACTCAGACCATGGCATTCTCTTGTCAGACCACGGCTTCCTCTTCTCTTCTGCCAACAACAGATGGCTACTGGGCTGACCCTCCAGTTTGCTGTGCCCCATGCCTCTTTACTCTGACTGCACACTGACAATGGATCCCTGTAATTCTAAGTCTGTTCTGACCCGCTCCCCTGGCTGCAAACCCCATCCTTCTGATAGTAACAGTGAGTGCTTCTCGCTGTCCCAGCCACTCATGTCAGCCACCATCTATACAGACTTGTCACTTGTAATGACAGCACTCCTGCTGAACCTTGGTCTCAACCACCACAAAGTGACTTCCTCCGAAACCAGACCTATATTTTGTATTTGGAGTATCCGAGCACCCAGGTGCCAACAGAGGATGGTTTCCTTCAAGGATTATGTTAAACTCAATATACTTAGGAACTCCTCTCTGGCATTCACTGTGGCTGTCATGCTAGCAGTGAAGAAAAATTAAAAATCACTGCTTCTGAACCCCCTCTGTCTCCTTAACTCCCTACTGCCACCCCCACTGTAACCTTACGAACCCCCACCCAAAGTTCACCACAGTTTCATGGTACCATGGTACAAAAGCTAAAAATGAGCAACAGAGTACAAAAGTTCAAAGAAAAAAATCCTACAGTTCATTGGCAACTGCAATAGTAATGAATGGAGTAAACGAGGATGACACACTGCCTGTTCCTGTGTCGGTCAGGCGGCTGTGGAGTCTCTGTCAAAATAATAAAAAAATAAGGAAAAACAATAACATACTATTACTATAAATATATCCTTAGTTGGGGAGGGGACATCTCCTCAATATTCTACCTAGCAACATGGAATTAATTTTCGATGGCATAAGAATAAATGAAAGAAAAATTATTTAAACTACCAAAAAAAGAAAAAGCCCTGTGTTTTTTTTTTTTTACAAAAAGTATAGGGGGACATTGTATAATTGCAATAAACCACTGAACCACAACAGGCGTGGGTAAATCCATGTATAACTCACACCCTGGAGTGGTTTATTGCTTAAATAAGTGCCTTAGGTAGGATTTGAACCCAGGCCACCCAGAATACCATTCTGGTTGAGCTACCAGCTGTGCTACCAAGGCAACTGGAAACCTGGGACTCCTAGAAGCACCTTATTCTCTCTCTAATGCACAACCTGATG
This sequence comes from Neoceratodus forsteri, assembly GCA_016271365.2. NCBI lineage: Eukaryota > Metazoa > Chordata > Ceratodontiformes > Ceratodontidae > Neoceratodus > Neoceratodus forsteri. The sequence continues at coordinate 156,635,700 of CM028137.1, forward strand.
TTGCACAGATAATTAAATTTTCATACACAAGTGTGGTGTGTACATATATGGAACCTAAACAAACAGAAAAGAGAAATAAATAAATGCCTTAGCTGGGATTTGAACCCAGGCTGCCCGGAATACCATTCTGGTTGCACTACTAGCTGTGCCACCAAAGAAACTGGGAACCTCAGATTTCCAGAAGCACCTTACTCTTTCTGTAATGTACAACCTGGTGCTGCACAGATAATTACATTTTTATACACAAGGGTAATAGTACAGTATTGCAGTGACTGTGCAGACAAACATAGTAGCTGTCATGGAGCAAAAACACCCCACACGGAGAACTGTGTAAGTACCTGCTTTAGCTAAGAGGAAATTTAACAAGAGGCACAAGGGAAATTCATTACTCATTTGTATCGTGCTGCAGGATGTTTTAACATGCACCTCAAGAATTACTGAAGGAATACACATACAGTAGGTCGGCACTTCCTGGCATTGCACTATAGTATATGTACTGAGGGCCTATTGTTTTGTTGTAAAGTTGAGTGCAAAGTGGACATGACACCATGCTCAGTGAATTCGCAAACTGTTCCCAGGTGCTCAGAAGGTTTGGCCACTTTACAGTTCCTGGGTTACTGCATTTTTAAAGTAGACAGTTATTCTTGGAGTGTTAATAATATTACAAGGTTTGGAGGGTGAACCATTAGATACCAGGGAGTGATGCTGTAGGAAAGGGAATGGGAACTTGCATCATTTGGGAACCTGCACCATTGAGGGGGATGACAGGGTCTTGGTGTTGCTATAGATACTATGGACTGCAGTGAATATGAAGGGGAAGTGTCAATGGACCCCATGGACTGCTCTGAACATGATCCAGGTGGGCTGAGCTGTTAGCCACTATGGACTGCTTAGAATCTATGGGATCTATGGGGGAGTATCTGCTTCTCAGTGTACCAAAAGATGATTGGAGGGTGGCAGGTGAGGTGGTGGGTTTTTCTACCATATGCTAGAGTGGGGGAGCTAAACTATCTTATTTTTTGGATAAAAAAAAAAAAAAAAAGAAAAAAATATAATACTTTGCCAATGCCATTCTTTGTGTACAATATTCTGATTCCATATGAGAGCCTAGATGCTCCCTTAGGGAATAAAAAGAAAACAATGCTGCTTTAAAATAGTTTTATTTATTGATTTCCTTATTTTTTTTTTTTTGTAGATTCACTTTATTATTGTTATTTTCTTCCTTGTTCCTTCTGGTGCTCCTGTCCCCCCCCCCCCAACACACTTGAATGATCAGGGTTGCCAGATGAGAGGTGGAGCGGCAGCCTTAATAGTTGCAGATATATTGTTTAACTAACCACTGACCCAGGATCAGTCTGAGCCAGGGTCAGCTGACAAACAGAACTGACTTGGGATCAGTTCACAAGCAGCAAAGGTCAGTGCTTGTTTCTCATCATGTCTCCAAAACAGAGCAGATCAGTAGCTATCCTAGCTTAGTGGTTAGGGCGCAGAACAATGAACCGGGAGGCTGCAGTTTAAACTCTGATTCCCCAAACATTCCTTTACCCTCAGATGTCACCAGATTGGTGATCCATGGCAGCATGGCATTAGTAGGAAGTTAAGTGCGGGAAAGAATATGCTGTAGCACACTGTTCTCACATCGCTGACCTGAGAGCAGTAAACTAACCCCAGGACAGACTGATCCTAGGCCAGTCATCAGGACAACGGTCTCTCTTAAGTTCCTTAACAATTTAAGCCAAAGAGCTCCATTATTGACCAGCAGAGGTTGCAGGAATCACCCTTCTCCCTCGACATGCTTCTAGATGGGTAAGGTTGCAATGGTCTCTAGGAACTAGTCTGGCAAAAACATACTGTGGTTTTGTAAAATGCACATCAGAAAATACAGACTAGATCTGATTCTCGATTAATAGATTCAATACTGCAGTATGAACTCACTTGGAGGCTGGTTTCGGAGGAAGATGCAGCAGTTCTTGATTGGGGCTGTGTGGGTGGAGAGGGTTGGGGTAGGGTTATACAGCGGTTGGTTGAAGGGGTAACTGATTTAAATGGGGAACAGGACAGTGTTTGATGTATTAATCAACCAGATATTTTTTATCTATAAGGGGTGGGGGGCTGGGATTGGTTATGGGAGGTGCTGGGTGGCTGCGTGGGTTTGGGAAAGGGGGGGATACTTTCTTGTTTGAAGAATGGCAAAATCAGTCAGGTAACTTTAAGAGATCTGGGGGGATTAAGATGTGCAGCTCTCTGTCATCATGCCTTTCAGCACTGTAGCTGTCAATCATAAACTACATTATAGATCGAGGGAGCACTCCTGACCAATCGGAATGCTCCTTTCCCTTGCGCATGAGATGCATTTATTCTGTGAAGCAGGACAGAATATGCAGAGGGTGCATAACTCCCTCTGTGTATACCATGGAGTGCCTTGCATATATGAATGGGACACTATGGCTTTTTCTGAACATCTGCATGTGTGGAAGGGCCAGAAAAGCTTTGTAGATTGGGCTCTTATTTCACTTAATTTACACAAAACAGACTCCAAAGGACTGTTCGTTACCTCTTAGTGTATAAAAATACTAATCTCAGAACTCCCTTCCTGGGGCCCTATACACAGGTATAGTTAGTAGTGGTGCAATATCAAGGTGCACAAGGCTCCCTGTTGTGCCACCACCAAACACTGCCATACACAAAGGAAAAATATAATTGCTGTGGGGTCCCAGGTAATTAAGTCTAAAGGCAAATAATGGTCACCAGATATTAGTAGTTGCAAACAGGGTTTTTGACTACTAGCACCTTATCTGTGAGCACAATGAAGGTGAGGCCATAATATAGCACCAGTCCCATGCACCTTGCCAAGAATAAGTGCCTATAGCACTGGTGCTACCACCATAGTCTTCCCCCCCACACCCAACGCATACCTTTAGGTTTACCTCTGGGCCATGATGCTGTTTTGTTTTCTTGATCCCTCACTGGTCTTCCCTGGTGGTGCAGTGGCCCCCTTATCCCAGCTGGTACCGGGTCAATACCACGCATGTAAGACATCACGGTATTGACCGTGCTGTATTAGGCACCTGTACTACAGCGACAGGGAAGAACAGCAGCAGGGGAATACTACACCCCATCACCTCCCCCCCCCCCGGAGTTAGTTGTTTGCAATGGGAGCGGTGCATGGAACAGGTTGTCATTTTTCCCAGCTCTGTTCTGGTCTGATGCTGTTTCGTTGCGACATTATTAGCCACAATGTTTTCATGTGTGCAGTTATGACCATGTGCCACCCTAGCCCAGTTTGTCTCCCAGACATCCAGTGAATACCCCCTATCCCTGTGCTCCATTGTTTCTCGTTGGGTCCCTCACCAATCTCATCCCTCACTGGATCATTCTGGCTCTGCACATTGCTACATCACCCATTAGCCCTGCTTCCAACAGGCCTTCCATGTGGGTAGTGCTGTGGTGTGTGACTGAGTTGTGCAGGGGCAGAAAGTGTCTGTATATATCCTACTTCTTCATGAGCATGCCACTCCCATTTTACATTTGCTGTCACAATGACCATTGCAGCAGTGCAGGAAAAGCCTTGCAATCCCTTTGCCTATAGTACAAAGGGGCACAGTTAGAAACTTTAGCGCAAAGTGGTCATTCTATGGCAGAACATTGCGACTGTATATTATTTGTTTAGTAACTGGTTTCCAAAATTGAGTCAGATCATCTTGCTGGAAAACTGCTAGTGATTGAAAAGAGCACCCACTGAACTTGCATTATAAGGGAACCCCCTTTTTATGGCTGTATGGGCGGAGCCCTGCAGACGTTTTGCATATAGAAAAGGGCTGACGTCATGTTTTCTGTCCGTGGAACTGTTTTTCCTCCACCTGATCCTCCCCCAAGAAGCAATCCACCCATGTTGTCCCTATGGACTGCAGCACTGCACTATATCACAGTGGGTGTTTTTTTTTTTTTATGGGCATTTTTAAGGGCTTAGCTACCGATATGTCTGGCATGCCATGAAAGGCAACGGATCCTTCTGGATCACAACTTAAGGAGAGCCTACTGCTGACGCGTCCCTCGCTCACTCGCTGAATTTACAAATAAAGTTTAACTATACCATAAAGGCTGAAATACAGTATTGTTTTTTACAGCTTCCCATTTTTCTTATTAACAAGGATGAGATTATTAGGTCCACTACCGCTGACGCGTCCCTCACTCGCTCGCAGAATTTACAAATAAAGTTTAACTATAGCATAAAGGCTGAAATACAATATTGATTTTTAAAGCTTCCGGTTTTTTTTATTAACAAGGATGAGATTATTAGGTCCACACCACAAAGGGAATGGTGTCACACCTACCTCCGCTCCTTCAAAACCTCATTAATTATTGAAGATTTATCTTTTCATAAACTATCTATACCTCTCAACAGTTTGTCATCAAGATATAGGATACTATCCCTCGAATGCAGGGGAAGATTGCCAAAAATCAACTCTATTAAGGCGTTCAACGTTCATAACGTGTCTTTCTGTGTACTGCATTTACAGGACCAATATGATTTTCTGCTATAAAATCTCATATAAAATCTCACCGTGCAGACTGGCACAACAGTGCCTTATTAGGGTCGGGACAAGAACTGTGGAAATAACTGTTGAAATACACTATGCCAACAAGTCGCAAGTTCACAGTATTTTTTTCTGAGTAACGCTTTTTATTTTATTTGTTTTTTGTTACCGTTCCTTTAGACTTGTAACACCTGTAGCATTAGACCAGGGGTATGGGATTTGCAGTAAAGAACAGTGCCTTAAATGACTATGAATAAGGCTACTACTAGTTCTGTACTTTGAGCAACTTCCATGGCTTCATTATTTTGCTCGGTAACCAAATGCAACAATCGAGGCTCACTAGTCTGGTCGCGGGGCTCAGCCCATTCAGATCTCTTAACAGGCACGCTGTGTGCATACACTGCCAGAACCTACCTGCTTGTGGGCCCTTGGCAGAGTCCCAAGTGCGTCAGCCAGCATCTGCAGTCTCTTGTTATCGGTGTCACAGTCACGGTAACCCTCTTGCAGGAACCCTGTACTGGGCGGCAGGTCACGACTTCTACAGGTGGGGCTGGTGACCTCGTTTACAAGGAAATTGCCATTGTAGTTCTGTTTGCTGATCCTTTGTTTTAAACTCATTGTGGCCAAAATACAGTTCAAAGAACCATTGCTCTGACAACTACATGATATTCGGCACTATATTCTAAAAGGTACCCGGAAACTGCAAGCCGCCAAAAACTAGCAGAACGGAAACTTATGCCACGTGGTGTTTGTGGTTTTAAGTGCATTTAGTTCATAAATCTGCTCTTGCAAATCATCTGGTTGCTTAATGCTTTTCTACAGACTTGGACGGTGCCGGAAGTCTGATTTTTGCAGTGGGGAATCAATCAGCTTAGATCCTATTGCATTGTGCAAAGCTTTGTCTGGTCACCCAACGCTGTGCTCTGACCCTTCTCCTTCTGCTCCATAAACTCTAAAATTAAATAAAGTCAATGGCCAAGAACAACAACTACTGACACTGTGTCATTTATCTGTCTGATATTATGGTGCATATTTTCTGCAGGATGTTCTGAAACTCAGCAAGGGATAAAGGATGCCAGGGTATGTGGTTATAAGGTTGTTCTGGGGACTTGCTGGTCAAACACTTTAATGTGCCTTTTTTACGGCTGCATGGGCGGAACCCTGCAGACATTTTGCATGTAGAAAAGGGCTGATGTCATGTTTTCCATCCGTGGAACTGTTTTTTCTCCACCTGACCCTCCCCCAAGAAGCAATCTGCCCATGTTGTCCCTGTGGAGTGCAGCACTGCACTATATCACAGTGGGCATTTTTTTTGTACTTTTCTGCAGCCATGCCATTTCTGTCCCCTCCCCTTAACAGCAAGGGCGTAGCTACCGATACGTCTGGCACGCCATGGCGTGCAGCACACCAGCACGTGGGGGGGGGAGGGGATTGCAACCCATAGCTCAACCCAGTTTAAAATAAAAAAAAAATCAGTCTGCCCATTTTCTTCACAAACTTCATTATGCAGCCGTGGTGGATCTGACAAGACTTTGTTTTGTTTGTGTTTGCGCTAGTGAGTATGCTTCAGTTTCTACCCACATAATTAAAAATATTTCTACCCACATTATAAAAAATTCATGTTTTAAAAACAAATAGCATAAATATTAACTAAGAAGAAATCTTGTTAAATTGCGAAATGTAATCCCTTGCTGTTTTGAAGGCAATTATGGCTAATTATCTGAGACATAAGTTGGGGAAGTGGTTGCAGACTGTGATACCTTCTATTGCACTAATGGCATTGTACATACTGTAGATGTTACAGTACATAAGCTTTTGTGGCTACATATGTCCCCTCTTCAAAAACTTCTTGCATGGTTTTATAAAATCATTAAATAGAAACATAGAAGTTGTTGGCAGATGGGGACCATATGGTCCATCAAGTCTGCTCATGGTTTCCTACCCCCGCCCACTTAGCTGCCTACTGGAGTATCCTGCAGTGTCTGTCCTATGCCTGCTTGAATTCCCCCACTGATTTTGCTTCTACTACACCTTCCAATAGGCTATTCCATGGTTTGATCACGCACTCTGTGAAAAAGAACTTTCTCCTGAACCTACCTCTCTTAAGGCAAAGGTCATGCCCCCTTGTTTTGTTGTAGTCTTTTAACAGAAGGAGGTTCTGTACCTGTGCCCTGTTGTTGCCTTTGAGGTACTTAAATGTCTCTATCATATCCCCTTAATTTCTGCACTGCTCTAAAGAGTATAGTTTAAGTTCTCTGAGTCTTGCCTCTTATTGGTTTCTGATGCAAGCCCTGCACCATCTTTGTTGCTTTTCTCTTTACTGTCTCTAGCCTATCTATGCCCCTCTTGAGGTGTGGCCTCTAGAACTGGATGCAGTACTTCAGATGGGGCCTTACCAGGGACTGATATAGAAGCATGATCACTTCATGCCTCCTGCACGTGATGCCTCTTCCTATGTATCCCAGGTTGCCACTCACTTTTAGTGCTGCCTTCTCGCATTGCTTGCTGACCTTTAGGTCATCTGAGATGATCCCCCCCAGGCCTTGCTCCTGCCTTGTAGCCATCAGCTGCTCCCCTCCCATTGAGTACAGCTTCCCCGTGTTATGTTTTCCCAGGAGCATGACTGCATTTTTTGGCAATGAATTTCAATTGCCAGAAATATGATATACCCTAGCTGGCACTGTGGTGCTCTGCTCTGATGCACTGCTAAGTGCCTTACCTTGTGCCATGCCAGTGATCTACAGAAACAGCTTGGGTTGGACATCATCAGCTAAATGGCAGCCTAAATCTGTGCTCTGGTGCCTCGGGTGCAGTATATAAAACCAATCTCCGTCCATCAGCGGCTGAAATGCTTTGTTGTGAATGCACCTAACTTCTGTTGGCATTAGTAAAATGGGCAGAAATAAAAAGAAGCTCGATGCGGGAGATCGAACCCGATCAAGAAGTCAGATGGAGTCAAGGCCTGTAAGTCCATCTGGGTCTCATTCATCCTTGATTACGGCCTCGGGGAAAGACTCTGATGGTTCTGGCTCTGATGATACGTCAACCTTTACAAAAGCTGACGGGCACAGAATGTTAAAAATACTACATCGTATCAATGCCAGGATATTGGGAATTCAGGGCGATCTTAAGAAATTAGAAACATGTATGTCTACAGTGGAGATCTAGGTGAAAACCCTACAATCTGAGCATATGGCTTTCGGGAGGTCCCTGGCTTACCTTCACAAGAGAGAGAAGGAGCTGACCATGAGAGCTGAGGATGCAGAAGCGAGAGCTCGCCGCAATAACATTCGTATATTTGGAATCTCAGAGGGGGTGAATCCCCCAAGTATGGAGGACTTTATAGATTCGTGGCTTAAGACAGAATTGAATCTGGATGAGAGTTTCAACACAGAGATCGAAACCGTTCTATCGCCCCCAAGCCGAAGGAAGGTGCACCTCCCAGATCCGTGATTGTAAAATTTCTTCGGTACACAATGAAGGAGAAAATTATGAAGCTAGCGTGGGCAAGGAAAAACCTTAATTTGGATGGTCAAAGGCTGTATATAGATCAAGACTTTCCTCCTGCAATGCTGACTCAACACAAAAAGGTTCTGCAAGTGGTAAAATTGCTAAGAGACAAGGGACTGAAGGCCTATCTTAGATACCCTGCAAAACTCTGGGTACAGAATGGTGATGGTGTTAAAATATTTGATACCCTTTCTGCTGCTGTTCCTTTCATCACATCACAAGAGGTCCCTATTCTGGATATAAAGGACGAGTTGGCGGAGAAGGAAATTGAAGATCTACTATGGTCTATCGCTCCGGGTTCAGGAAGGCGTGCAAGGAAACGAGAAGAGGCTCTACTTCCATTACATGCTGATATGGCAAAGTGGCTACAAACCAGGAAAACCTGAGGAAGACATGAAAAGAGTGTGCATGGCAATTCACTCTGCAGAGATGCCTCAAGATGAGCGGCTATTCCCTTGAGACTGACAAGCTAAGATTTTAAGACTAATAGGGGACATTGTGCAACATTTTGCTTGATAAGGATGAATACGATGTGTTTACCTTTTTTTTTGTTTTAAATAGGTGGTCTCCCTCCTTTCATAATCCGCACTGATTGGGGGGCTCTTCAGGGGAACTTTCGTTGTTATTATTTTCTGGTACCCCTTAAGGTGCGTCAATGGAACCTCATGGTGTTGGGTCAGGGTTTCAAGGGGAGGGGTTATGGAGTGGTACAGTCAGTTGGTGCAACATGGACGCAGTCCCTGGGGGTTGAAAGACCGCACTCGGAGGGTGGACATGAGACGTCTAATGCAGGTTTTTTTTACCCTATTTCTTCCCATTTTTTTACATAGGGAGGTGGGTGATGCCATGAATCTATTTGATGGTTGGATAATTATGGGGAATAATCGGAGTAGATAACAGTTAAATAAGAAGGGATGGGGGACGTTCTGGAGTGGGAGTGTATTGGTTCAGGGGGGCTGGGGCAAGGCAGGCGGTAATGGATAGTTCAATTAGGTGGGCCGTGGATATTTGGCCTGGTGTGCCCCCATCTCCATTTAGTTGTTATAAATTTAAAGTGGAAGGATCGTGGGTTACCTGTGGGTCCCTCTATCCCATTGGAGGCGTGGCAGGAAAGTTGTGCCCGGGGTACCTGGCTCAGAAGGCCTGCCTTATCGGATTCAAATTAATTAGGAGAGAGGTGTGGTTCTGAATTTAAGGACCTACCTCTTAGCATTTAAATATGCTTTTTCTCCTACATTACTAGGAGCTATAAGCCCCTAGCAGCTGGGGGATCAGCTACCATCCCCAGCCTTTTGTACCTCGGATTGAGCTAACCGGTATCTGGTATTCAGATACCTGAGTTCTTGTTTCTTAATTCTTGTTCCTGGTGGGGGATCCTTTTTTCCTCTTCCTGGGATCTCTTTCCGTGACCAACGTTGGGGGTCATAGGGTGTTATTACACCTAAAGGTTAACCAAGAGGGTGGGATGTTGGGGGAAATTTTGGATTGCAGGGGTTTTGTTATCCTTTATATATGTGGTTTCCTTTTTTTTCTTTTTTTATGTTTGTGTCCCTTTATTCTTGAAAACAAGAAACAGTTTTTTGGCAAGTCCTTCGAAATGGAGGGAGAGGGTATGGTACTGAATGATGATTCTGTGTCCTACATAATACGTGACTATGGCTTCTCTCAAGATTGTATCGATTAACGTGAAAGGGATTAATGGGGTGGTTAAGCGAGCGAGAATTCTGCAAGAGTTGGGACAATTAAGGTGTGATCTGGCATGCTTACAGGAAACCAAATTGTCTGAAGGTGAACATCTTAAACTCAGAAGGATGTGGGTAGGTGGGGTACATCACGGACTCCTGTCCGAGTTCCTAAGTGTCTAATTCATGAGGTCTCCAATTTAAAGTCCACAGGGTTATATGCGGAGGGTCTGGAACATTATGTGATGGTTTGTGGCGAATACATGGGATACCCTCTCAATTTAGTAACAGTGTATGCTCCCACTCCCTCTTCTGGCAGTTTCTTTAGGCGATTCTTTGCTAAAGTGGATTCTCTGCCTCCGGGTAGAGTGGTAATGGTTGGGGACCAGAACTGTGTGGAGAACAGTCCACTGGATAGGAGCCCTGGGGGGAAGGGAGGGAGGACAGCATGCTCTAAACTTCTTAGAAATTTATTATCAGAGGGGGATTGGTCAGACCCATGGAGGCAACAAAACCCACAGGTTAAAGATTTTACTTTTTACTCAGCGGTGGCCAAATCATACTCTAGGCTTGATAGATTTTATACACAAACCAGAAATGTTAGTGATGTGGTAGACCTGATAATACGTCCAGTCACCTTCTCAGATCATGCTCTGAGCAGTGCTAGGGTGAAGTGGCCTGGAGCAAGAGCCAAAGGTAGCTGGAGATTTGATTCTGGGCTCCTAAATGACACAAATTTTGTAGCCCAAATGAAAGAGTCAATCAAGCTGTACATTTCAGAGAATAAAGAGAATGATACCCATATACGGTTCATATGGGATGGGCTGAAGGCAGTTTTACGGGATCAGATTATTAGTTATTCCACATATAAACATAAGAATACCCAAACTAAACTAAACAATTTATTAGAAAACATTAGCTCACTGGAGAAAGAACATAAAAAAAACGATAAGGATACTTCCATTCTGGAGAGATTGATAGAGGCCAGGGAGAAATACAATAAGGAAATGAATAGTAGAACTGAAAATCACCTAAGATATATTAGACAAAAGTATTATGAAACAGGAGGTAAAGCACAATGACTACTGGCCCTCAGACTTAGAAAACAACAGGCAGACAGATACATCCCCAGACTTAAAAAAATATGGAACTCAGCTACAGAGTCAAGCCATACAAAAGTGAGGGTACTGGACTTTAGGAGGGCTGACTTTGGCAAGATGGGAGAGTGCCTCAGAAAAGCACTAGCAAACAGGCTAGAAGGAGGTGTGGAGCAACAATGGGGAATTATCAAAACTGCCATCACAGAGGCAACAAGCCTTTGTGTGAAGCAAATGAACAAATCAAAACGAAAGAAAAAGCCACTATGGTTCTCAAAAGAGGTGGCTGTGAAAGTCAGGAAGAAAAAGATAGCATTCCGAAGTATAAGGAAACACAGAAGGAGCAGGACAGAGAGCTGTACCAGTTAAGGCAGAAGGAAGCAGGAGGGAAGTCAGAATAGCAAAGGCCCAAACTGAGGAAAGATAGCCAACTCAGTTAAGAAGGGGATAAAACCTTTATAGGTACATCAGCGAAGTGAGAAAGACAAAGGGAGGGATAGTGAGGCTGAATAGAATGAACAGTGGGTGGGCAGAGGGGACAGTGAAAAGCAGGAATACTGAACGAATATTTCTGCTCAGTATTCACAAAAGAGGAGGGGAAGTGCCTAATCCAATTAACAGAAGCACTCTTGATAGGGGGTCGATCCCAGTCCTTTCACAGAAGAAAGGGTTCTGCAAGAACTCCTAAAACTGAAGGTGGACAAAGCAATGGGTCCTGATGGAATTCACCCAGAATTCTAAAAGAATTAAGGGAGGAACTAGTGAAACCAGTGGCTACTCTTTTAATAAATTGTGGGAGGATGGTGTGGTACCCGAGGACTGGAGGAAGGCGGATGTATTCCCCTTCACAAAGTGGGTCCAAGACAGAGGCAGGAAACTACAGACCTGTCAGTCTGACCTCTGTGGTAGGGAAAGTGATGGAGTCACTTCTGAAGGAAAGAACAGTCGAGTACCTAGAGGCCAGTGGAGCACAGGACCCAAGGCAGCATGAGTTCACAGCGGGAAGGTCATGTCAGACAAATCTAATAGATTTCTTTGACTGGGTGACCAAAGTAGTAGACCAGGGAGGGGCTGTGGACATGGCCTACCTAGACTTTAGCAAGGCATTTGACACAGTCCACATAAAGATTATAGTCAAATTAACCAGCCTGGGAGTGGGACCCAGGGTGGTAGCCTGTGTAAAACATTACTGGACAACAGGACACAGAAGGTAATTGTAAATGGAGTCCATTCTGAAGAAAGGGGGTTACTAGTGGGGTACCGAGGGTTCAGTATTGGGTCCAGTCCTTTTAATGTCTTCATCAGTGACATTGCAGAGGACTGAAGGAAAAGTATGCCTTTTGCAGATGACACAAAAATCTGCAACAGGGTTGATACACAAGGAGGCGTGGAAAGGATGAAAAGGGACTTGCAAGGTTGGAGGAATGGTCAGAAGTATAGCAGCTAGGATTCAATGCAAAAGAAGTGCAAAATAATGCACCTGGGAAACAAGAACCCAGGGGAAGAATACACAATGGGTGGGGAGGTAGTAACAACAACAAAAAAGGAAAGGGACCTGGGGGTAATCATAGCAGATGACCTTAAGGTTAGCAAGCAATGTGAGAAGGCAGTAGGGAGGGCTGGGGGTATACTGGGATGTATAGGGAGAGGCATCAGCAGCAGAAAACAGGAAGTTGTTATCCCTCTGTACAGACAGTTGGTGAGACCCCATCTGGAGTACTGTGTCCAGTTCTGGGGACCCCATCTCCGCAAGGACATAGACAGGATAGAGGCAGTCCAGAGGAGGGCAACTAAAATGGTGCAGGGTCTGCAAGAGAAGCCGTATGAGGAGAGACTAAAGGAGCTTAATATGTATACCCTTGAGGAAAGGAGGAGGGGACATGATAGAAACTTTTAAGTACCTCGGTGGAATCAACAAAGTCCAAGAGGGTAGCATTTTTCAGAAAAGAGACTTCAGAACAAGGGGACACAATTTAAAGATAGAAGGAGGGCAGTTCAGGGGCAATGTGAGGAAGTATTATTTCACAGAGAGGGTAGTGGATGCATGGAACAGCCTTCCTGAGGAGGTTGTGGGGTCTAAAACTGTGGGAGAATTCAAGAATGCATGGGACAGACATAAGGCAATTCTTGTGGGGGGTAGGAAGAAATAGGCTGTTGGTTAACTAGGATCTGCGGCCTATCCTGTAGGTAGGGAAATGGGCAGACTAGATGGGCTTAGCGGTCCTTATCTGCCATCAAAGTCTGTGTTTCTATGGAGGGAAGGCGACCTCGGCCTTGGATTCCCAGAGGTTTCCTGCTCAAAGGGGGTTTTTCATCTCCTCCATGCCAATGGTCATAATATTATGGGAATCAAGGGAATCAACAAAGTCCAAGAGGGTAGCATCTTTCAAAAAAAGAGGTGTGCAAGAACAAGAGGGCACAATTTGAAAATGGGGGGGGCGGCTCAGAGGTAATTTAAGGAGTATTTTTTCACAGAGAGGGTTGTGGATGCATGGAAAGGCCTTCCGAGGGAGGTTGTGGAGTCAAAATCAGTGGTGGAATTCAAGCATGCATGGGACAGTCATAAGGCAATTCTGGGGGGTGGGGGTAAGAAGAAGTAGTCTGCTGGTTAACTAGGATCAGCAGCTTATTCAGTAGGTAGGGAAATGGGCAGACTGGGTGGGCCAAGCGGTCCTTATCTGCCGTCAAATTCTATGTTTCTATGTTTCTATGTAACACAGGTCCTTTCTTCCGACCCTGAACAGATTACGGATAGTTTTTGCAATTACTATCGAGAGTTATACTCACAGGAGAGAGGTGAGAACCATCATATCCAAGTGAATAAGTTTTTAAATAGTGTAGAATTACCCAAGCTGGAGGACTCACAGAAAAATAGTTTGGACAGGGCGATAACCGAACAAGAAGTTTTGAAGGTTATCAAGGATTTGAAAAGAGGGAAGGCCCCCAGCCCGGATAGGTTTGTGGCGGAATTTTACCAGGCATTTACGAGTGAGTTGTCCCCCCTGTTCACTAGAGTTTGTAACGTAGCTCAAGAAAGGGGAGAAGCTCCGTCTTCCTGGGAAGAAGCACCGATTACCCTCCTACCAAAACCGGGTAAGGATTTGACAGAGTGTGGGAGTCATTGCTATATATCCTTAATCAACCAGGATGCTAAGATATTTGCTAAAATTTTGAGTTCTCGTTTACAAGAATTTATCCCAGAATTAGTACACAAAGACCAGACAGGATTTATTCCAGGCCGGCATATTCAAGATAATATTAGATTATTACTCAATGTTTTGTCTGCCTCCAGGTCTCTTCCTCCGAAGGTTTTAAGGGCGGTGTTGACACTGGATGTGGAGAAGGCATTCGATCATATTGATTGGCTTTTCCTGGACTGTGTTCTGGAAAAGTTTGGGATTGGGGAAAAATTTAGAAATTGGATAGCAAATTTATATAGTAATCCATGGGCTAGGGTGAAAGTAAATGGGATTACCTCTGAAAAGATATCAATCAGGAGAGGGACTAGACAAGGATGCCCGCTTTCTCCTCTATTGTTCGCCTTATGTATAGAGCCTCTGGCAGCCCTTGTGAGGCAGTCGGAACAGTTTGAAGGTATTCAAGTACAGGGAGTGGAAGTTAGGGTCTTTTAATACGCGGATGACACCTTGCTACATATTACTGACCCTGTGAGACCGATTCCCCTGGTAGATTCTCTAATCCATTCGTTTAGTGAGGTTTCTGGGTTCAAAGTTAACGACACTAAATCAGAGCTCCTGCCTATGGGCTGGCCACAGGACAGGATACTTCCCCCTATTGGCAAATACAAATGGGCTAAGGAGGATATTAGATATCTTGGGGTTAAAATAACTAGAGACATTACAAAATTATATCACTCAAATCATGGGAGATTGCTGCAGGAGGTTCAGAAAGATTTACATAGGTGGGATGAGCTACTCCTTGCTCTGTTTAGCAGAATTGAATGCATAAAAATGAATGTTCTCCCGCGCTTTCTGTTCCTGTTCCAGTCACTACCGATTAGGCCACTATCTGGTTTTTGGGGAGCACCGAGATCTTCCTTGTCTCGATTTATTTGGGCTTGCAGGTCACCTAGAGTGAAATGGAAAGTGCTTCTTAAGGAAAAAAGGAATGGAGGGGTAGGTTTGCCAGATTTTAAAAAATATTACTGGGCTGCTCAGTGCCAACCCTTGATTTCCCTTATGAGACACTCAGACCCTCCGTTATGGGTTGAGATAGAGAGACCCCTAGAGGAGACATTAGGGATCTAATATACATGGATGCAGAAGGAATACACTGTCTGTATTGTAACAACCAGTGGACTAGGTTGGTGATCTCTTCTTGGCAGGAGAGTAACAAAAGAATGGGGTGTGAGATTACTTTGAGAATGACCACCCCATTTAAAGCCTGTTTGGATTTCCAGCCTCTTGGCTGGGATGGGGGATTTCGCCTATGGGAGTCAAAGGGCTTGTCTACCTTAGGACAGCTGTATACAGGGGAGGACCTCAAATCTTTTCAACAGCTCTCAAGAGAGTTCTCACTGTCCACCTCTAATTTCTTCAGATATCTGCAACTCAGGCACTTTTTGAAGGGGGAAAAGCTTGGAAGGGATGGGGATGGGGGCCTGAGAGTTAACCCTTTGTCAGACTTCTTGGGAGCCGAGGCCAGCAGGACAGAGTCTAAGGGGTTTATTTCTCGGTTGGTTGATCAGTTCCAAGCAATGGAATCAGATTCATTGGAGCTGATTAAAGCAAATTGGTCTACAGAAATGGAGAGGGTAATTGATGATCCCACTTGGGCTGTAGTGTGGGGTGCTGTTCATTTTACTACTGCTTCAAATAGTTGGCGAGAGTTTCAATGGAAAGTAGCTATTAGATACTTTCATACCCCAACAATCACTAGACATTTTGGTCACCACTTCTCAGATGACTGTTGGAGGGAATGCGGGGACAGGGGGACGAACTTACACATATTTTGGTCCTGCCCCAGTATTAGTTCCTTTTGGGAACAAATTATGGACCAAGTGGGTATAGTTTTTGGGATGTGCATGCCAGAAGACCCTATTTATTGGGTGCTAGGGTGCTACCCAGACCAAATTAAATGGAAGTCACAGAGATATTTATATAATATTATGGTGGCCTCGGCTCTCAAGGCAATTACTCAGGTTTGGATGTCTAAAGCCAGCCCCACAACTAATGCCTGGTATAAGAATTGTCTAAAAATATTAGACATGGAATACTTAACGGCTAGAGTAAGGCTACAAAAAGATACATTTAAGATGAGATGGATGCCTTTTTTCAATTTTCAAGTGCAGAAAGAGCAAATTAATGTATTAGATATCTTGGTCAAGTATACCTGTAACTGAGAAATAGATAAGTCTATCGATTTTCTTACAGATGTGGCACAAGAAGATTAATATACTTAGTGCTCTCTAGGATAATATGAATTAAGTCATCGTACCTCCCCTGGCTTAAAGTACGCTCAGGACTCTCAGTGGTCTCCCCTATCCTCTAGCTTAGCAATTTATTATAAAGGGCAATATAAACTTTTTCTTCCCCTCCCTTCTCCTCCCCACCCTTTTTTTTTTTTCTTCCTTCTTCCCTCTCCCTTTTTCGTTTATAGCCTAAGCTTTATTACACTTTGGCCATGTCTGTTAGTTGCAGAGCTGAGAGAGACGGGATCGAGTTTGGAGGGTACATGCTTGGAATAGTTGCTGTAAGGACTGTAGGTTCCACATTTATTTCTTTAGATGTGTCACCTTATCAAGGAATATGTATCTCTCAGACATATGTCAACACTATCAGTGGCAATGTTGTGTATATGTACTGCTTTCCCTTCTCCCCAGTTTTTCATTTCTGTTCCTCACCCCCCTCTTTTTTTTGGCTTGTTGTCTGTCTGTATTGTCACATATGAAAAATAATAAAATTATTATTTCAAAAAAAAAGAAACAGCTTGGGTTGCTGGGGGCCACCGTGGGGGTAGGCCAGAAGTGTAAGTAACACCCACCAGGCAGCTCTCCTCTCCCGGATTGCAGAGGCATGCTGACTCAGCTGCTGGCTGTCACCAGATGGAGGTCTGGTGGCAACACTGAATGCCCAAGTGGCAGATAAGAATGTCAAGGGGTGGAGGGATGCTACAGATTCCAGGGCACATGTGTACCTCCAAGTGCATGTGCAACCCACATTGCCTTCACTCGAGTAACATGAAAATGGAAACAGGGACCTGAGGGTTGGCTAGTGCAGTATGCCCCTCTCTGGACCCACATCACTTCTAAAATGCCTCCGCACATTGTGAATATGTGCATTAGGAAGGTAGGACAGCCCTCCCTCTCTGGCCCTGCCATGGTGGGAATCCGTGTGGGACTCCTTGAGGAGGTAAGTTCAGTGGGGGTGGCAGCCAGCCTGGGGGAGGATGGGACAGAGCGGCCTGGTGAACCTGAGGGGTAAAAAGCTATGTGGAAAAAAATGATGATATACTCGGACTGGAAAAAAACCCAGACAATGTCAAATCTCAAATCTAAAAGATTACTGGGTTACAGATAGTGTAATAATTGATGTTTAATTAAACCTACGCATCAACACCTGACCACAGTATATAACATACACCAAAATGCACATAATAAGGGTAGAATGCTACTAGTGGTTCTGGAGACACTTACAGACCATGGGGCCAAAGGCTGAGTGGAACATATTTGTATCCAGAACCTCAAGGTATAATGTTGCCCCCAGTTTTATAGGGTTTGGGCATATTTGATCAAATATATGGTACTTACAATGCCCATTGACAGCTTGACACTTCTCCCTGCTGGTATAATAATAATATCAAGTTTTCATCTACTGGCTATATCCAACCTGAAATACACTTAGCATGCAGTATAGATATTTATATGAAATGAAAATAAATTTGACTGTAGGGACATGTGAAGCTATGGAAAGACAAGACGGCCCAGCACTGCTCACACTCCCTGTAATTTGTCAGTCACAGACTGGAATACAGCTCTGCTTGTAAAACTGAAAACTGCTGAACATTATTTATTTAACATTTGATGACTGGCATAGGCATGCTGAGCCGGGCTCATTTTTGGGTGTTACTCGGGGGAGGGTAACAAGAGGGACACAGCAACTAGAAAGACAGTGACAACAGGTGCATGTACAGGAAGAATGAAATGTAGTATCAATAATGAACTAGATTACACATCAAAAGTACCGTACTTACTGAAATATGTAAGAGTTCCAGTTTTCATTTAATAAGCATTCACAAATAGAAATATATTTAACAGAAAGAAAAAAAAATACTCTACTTTGATCAGGCCCCATTTTCAAAGCAGGCTATGTACTCCATTCAAATAATAATGATGAACACGAGATAGGGAAAGGCCGGCAGGGTGCCATATTCATAAAGGCAGCACACCCTGTCTGTCACACACTGCCGATATGACTATGGAGTCATGTTAGCACTGCGTAAAGTGACTATGTGCAGTGGTAATACAGTCCCCTGCTGGCAACACACTTCCAGAAGCAAAGTGAGTGAGCATGTCCCAAATGGGATAGAGTCTTTGCTTCTGGGAGCCATATACAGTGGCTGGTATGCTTATGGTCCCATATGGCATGCAGGTCTCTAATGGACAATTTTCATGTCATTATGTCTTGATTTGTAACCGTACAATGCCTCTGTGTGTGAATGTGCTGAGGCATTGTGTAGGGCCTCAACCACGTTCCAGCGCAGTCCCCAAGCAGAATATTGTGAGCATGGCTCAGTTGGTAGTGCATCCGCCTTTGGGCCAGATGGTCATGGATTCTAGTCTCAACCCAGGACTGGACTCATACCCTAAATGATGGTGCCTGAGTGCAGTAGTAAGGGAATACTGTACTGTATGAGCGTGCCATCCTTCAGAAGAGACATTGGGGTGTGCCTTTCGGTCATTGCCCATAATGCTCATTTCATTTCACCTTACCCTACCCTGCAGACACCGACAAGTGTCGAGGTGTGCTTTGGGGTGTTCAGGCATTACACTCACCCCACTCCATAAGCAAATATGCTGAAATGGGTGCAATATAGAAGAATGGGGTGAACTTTGGGGCCAAAGAGTTCAAGGCACACCTCGATGCCAGTCACTGGCTGCAGGGTAGGGATGGGGTGGAATAGCGTGATCATTACTGTTGACAATCCCAAGTCACACCCATGACGCCTATCAGTCTCTACAGGGTAGGGCGTTATTATGGGAAACCCTAATGCCCTGGGTGTTTCTTTGTATTTTCACTCCAACTTTTCAACATGGGCTTTTTGTGACCCCACCACATGAACAGTGACACTATCAGTTTGTTAACCGAAAGGTGATTTTGCACAGCGACTGCACCACTTGGTGCCACAGGTGCAAAAACACATTTTAAGCAGGATGTGAAAATGACAGCTGTACTGTTCATGAGGAGGTGTAAAAAAATGGTAATGTTGAAAATCTGGTGTGAAAATATAAAAAAATTGGTGAAGTCACGAACGTGCATAGAAACTGCTCAATGCACACCTTTAATGCAATTATTTTGGGGATTTTTTATGACACATTTTCAACATAGGCATTTTGGGACCTCGGCTCATGAAAGTGGCACTGTGATTTTCTTACTCTGTCCTGAACATTGATTTCGCACAGCCACAGGTGCGAAAACATGTTTCGGGCAGGATGTGAAAAATGATAGCTATACTGTTCATAAGGCAGTGTACAAAAATGACAATGTTGAAAATCTGGAGTAAAAATATAAAAAATTGGTGAAATTACGAGCGTGCATAGAAACTGCACAATGCATGCTGGTAACGCAGGAATTTTTTTGGATTTGCTCACCAAATTTGCAACATGGGATTCTTGGAGCCTCTTCTTATGAACACCGTCACTGTGATTTTCCAAATCTGTCCTGAACGTTGATTTCACACAGCGACCGTGCCATTGTGCGCCACATGTGCGAAAGTTGAACCAGCATTATATTCTGTGGTGATTTGCATATACATCCCAGGATGCTTTGCATTATGGGGGTATGTGTGATTTTGTATTTCTTTGAAACTTGGCTTCCTGGCCAATGCCCTTTGGGGTAACCATTGCCTCAGTGTGTGTGTACTGAGGTTCCTTGTTTTTTAGCTTGTTTTTTGTTTTACTTAGGCTCACAACAACATAACCCAGATAGACCATCTTAGGGTAGCTGGTTCATTCCACTGGAGTGTCATACAGATGACGCACACTGATGAGTCCTGGTAGGACAAAACACATGTTCGTGTATTTCTGCTGGCACCCTTTGCAGTCTGTGTGAGAGGCCTTTTAGCACCATACATTTCTGCTTAAAGTTGAACCAGCATAATATTCTGTGGTGATTTGCATTATGGGGGTATGTGTGATTTTGTATTTCTTTGAAACTTGGCTTCCTGGCCAGTGCCCTTTGGAGTAACCATTGGCTCAGTGCGTGTGTACCGAGGTTCTTTGTTTTTTCACATTTTGGGCAGGATGTGAAAAACGACAGCTGTACCATTCATAAGGAGGTGTGGAAAAATGTCGATGTTGAAAATCTGGAGTGAAAATGTTAAAAATTCTCGAAGATACGAGCGTGCGTGAGAACTATGCAATGCATGCTCGTAACACAGCTATTTTTTGGAATTTCTGCACCAAATTTGCAACATAGGCTTTTTGGGAGCCCACCTCATGAACCGTGACACTGTCGTTTCATTAATTGGTCCCAGAAGGTGATTCTGCATAGTGACCACAAAATCACATTTTGTGACTGAATAATGACATAACAGTGACTAAGTTCATGAAAATTTGGGACCAAAAGTCACAAAAATGGCTGAGATATCAACCCAAGTTGAAACCCCCCCCATTTCTGCCATTATACAGCTTACCACCAGTTCTTCAGTTCGTGGTCAGCTTTGAAGAGTGTAGAAGTGTTCCCGCTCCATCGAAGATCATTGTGATGGACATCGGAGGCAAGTATGGGGTGAGGGGGTATGGGGAAGTGGGGTGTGTAGAGGGTCGGTGCGGGTTGGGGGAGGGGACCCAATGGCGAGGTACTGTTTTCTGTGTTTCAGGTTATAAAAAAAAAATAAATAAAAAACCATCATGGACCGTTTTCTGTTTCTTACAGGTGTAAGAGTTTGGGGAGGTCATGTTAGCCACACTGGAGTGGTCTCCCAGTGTGGCACATGATGGATGTGGGACGGGGCAGGAAAATACCCAATGCGATGGGGGGGTTAAACATGCCAACAGGGGGATTGGGCACCCCATTGGCATGCATGTCTGTGTTTGGGGGGGATGATGCCGAGGGGGACTGGGCACCCACCCTCGGCAGACAAAACACAGCAAAGGGCACATATGCCAATGGGGATTGGGCTCCCCCATCAGCAAATAAACTGGGGAGAGGGCATGCCGACAGGGTGATTGGGCACCCCTGAAGTCAGCTTTCTGGGTACTGTAAGAGGTGGATGGCGACAGCCACCGCCATGTTTATTGAAATGTTACACCAGGTAAGGCATGCCCTGCAATGAGGGGGCGCTCCCTCACTGCAGTGGTGAAATCATTTCAAGTTGGTGGCATGCTTGCAGACTACTGTCATCGCCAGCATGCTCCTTCATTGGTGACACACAGATGAGCCCCAGAAAGCAGTGACGGCATTGGCCAGAACACTGACACACCTCCACAACCTGCTTCTCCAGCAAGCTGCCACAACATGTTTTCTTGCACATGCGTACAAGCAAACATAAAAATGGCATGCTAAGTGGTTACAAGCTGGTAAACAGAGAGCAGCTAACATTTCATTTGGCCACTGCCAAACATCATCAGAGCAATCTAAGTAAAGACTGTCAGCACCCAATATATGTAGTGCAAACAGCAATCACATAACATGGACTAAAACCAGTAAGGTGCAAGATTTAATTAGCACTGAGTCTTTACTTATATTAACTTAATTCAAAGTGCTAAATGTTATATTAAAGTTATAAAAACTGTTTTGTATAAAACATATATCAAAACCCACAATGTTAAACTGGTCATCTCATTTACAACATTATCCCTGTATTAAATAGCACCTAGGGACCACCCAGGCCACTGCCACTACCTCAGAGGTTGCCAAGAAAGAGGACTGGTTGGACTGTGTTGGGCTCAGGGAGGATGAGGGTGGTGGAACAGAGGTGCATCCCTCCAGTTGTGCCGCTCCACAGTTCATTCACCACTCTGGCAGAGCATGGTTCCTCTATGGAGGCACCCGCAGTGGAAACCAAGGAGGGTGCTGGGAACCTCCACAATGGAGACCCACAGGAGGGTGGCACAGGACCCACAGGGGAAGGAAACAACTCCTGGTGGGGGACTCGATTGTTAGGGGGGTAGAACTGGGGGAGGGAAGGGAAAGGGAGGTAAGGTAACTGCCCAGCACCATGGCTTGAAGGGACAGGAAACAAATCCTCAGGATCGTGGGAGCAGCTGCAAGGGAGAGTGAGCTGGATGTCATTATCCATCTAGGGATGAATGACCTTGCTGAGAATGGGATCAGAGCAGTGCAACAGGACTTTGTGGAGCTGGGGAGGGGCCTTAGACAAGTAGCACACAAGGTAACTTTCTCGGAAGTGCTACCTGTCTATGGCATGGATGAGGCTAGGGTACTCCGCACCATGGGATTCAATGACTGGTTGAAAAACTGGTGCATAGCTCAGGGACTTGGCTTCATTGGGGACTAGGGCTCCATCTGGAGGGATGCAGGCCTATACAGGCGCGATGGTCTGCATCTATCCTGGAGGGGAACCAGGATCCTAGGTGATAGGTTTAAATGCTTCATTGGCAAGCATTTAAACTAGCCAAGGGGGGAGGCACTGAAAAGGAGAAGGGAAATCCTAGCACCCCCCAAAAAAATCAGGGTAGTTAGTGAGGTAAACACCAAGATAGAGCAGTTGATAGGAATAAGGGCAGGGGTAAATGGAAAAAAAGACAAAGGCAGTAAGGACAGGGATGGGGCAAAATGAAATAAAGCCAGAAAAAAATGGAGGGTATTGAGTACCAATGCCCGTAGTCTATGTAAGAAGCTCCCCAAAATGGTGGCCTTGATGGAAGAGGGATGCCTGTATATTGTGGCAGTCACAGAAACATGGTACACAGAGAACCATGACTGGGATGTCAACATACCAGGGTACACAATCTACAGGAGGAACAGGGAGGGAAGAAGAGGAGGAGGAGGAGGAGGAGGAGTAGCTCTGTATGTAAGGGAAGAGATCAAAGCAACAGAACTAAAGGGTAAACAGGGAGGAGAGGAGGCACTGTGGGTCACCCTGGAGACTGGAAATGGCTCCACAATCTGCACAGGGATTGTATACAGACCCCCATCTCAGGGGGAGGAAATGGACAAGGAAATGATAGAAGGCATCCTTGGGATGGCAGTGAAAGGGGAGATATTACTGATGGAGGACCTGAATATGCCAGATGTTAACTGGAGCACCTTTGCTGCAGCCACGTCCAAGAACAGGGCCATTCTCGATGCCCTACAGGGGGCATGCCTCAGACAGCTAGTTTTGGAACCCACTCGGGAGGGAGCAATCTTAGACCTGGTACTCCGAAATGGGGATGGAGAGAGGAGATCTCTGATCTTAAAGTGGGTAGCCATCTGGGAACAAGCGACCACCAAACAGTGTGGTTCATGATAAACTTAGCTGTAGAGTAAAGCCACACAAAAGTGAAGGTACTGGACTTCAGGAGGGCTGATTTTGTCAAAATGGGAGAGTGCCTCAGACAAGCACTAGCAAACAGGCAAGAAGGTGGGGTGGAGCAACAATGGGGAAACATCAGAACTGACATCACAGAGGCAACAAGCCTTTGTGTGAAGCAAATAAACAAACCAAAACAAAAGAAAAAAAACACTATGGTTCTCAAAAGAAGTGGCGGGGAAGGTAAGGGAGAAAAAGATAGCATTCAGAAAGTATAAGGAAACACAGAAGGAGCAGGACAGAGAACTGTACCAGCTGAAGCAGAAGGAAGCGGGGAAGGCAGTCAGAATAGCAAAGGCCCAAACTGTGGAAAAGATAGCCAACTTGATTAAGAAGGGGGATAAAACCTTTTATAGGTACATTAGGGAGCAAAGAAAGACGAAGGCAGGGATACTGAGGCTGAATAAAGAAGAAGGTGGTTGGGCAGAGAGCGACAGTCCAAAAGCAGGGATACTGAACGAATATTTCTGCTCAGTATTCACAATGGAAAAGCATGGGGGGAGACCTAATCCAGTCAATAGAAGCACTCTGGATGACGGGTTGATATTAGTCCATTCACAGAAGAAAGGGTTCTGAAAGAACTCTTAAAACTGAAGGTGGATAGAGCAATGGGGCCTGATGGGATTCATCCCAGAATTCTAAAATAACTAAGGGAAGAACTAGTAACACCACTGACTACCCTTTTTAATAAATCATGGGAGGATGGTGTGGTACCTGAGGACTGGAGGAGGGCAGATGTGATTCCCCTTCACAAAAGTGGGTGCAAGACAGAGGAAGGAAACTACAGACCTGTCAGTTTGACCTCAGTGGCAGGGAAAATGATGGAATCACTTCTGAAGGAAAGAATTGCTGAGTACCTAGAGGCCAGTGGGGCACAGGCCCAAGGCAGCATGGATTCACAGCAGGAAGGTCATGTCAGACAAATCTAATTGATTTCTTTGACTGGGTGACCAAAGTAGTAGACCAGGGAGGGGCTGTGGACATGGCCTACCTAGACTTTAGCAAGGCATTTGACACAGTCCCACACAAAAGATTAATAAACAAATTAGCCAGCCTGGGAGTTGGTACCAGGGTGGTAGCCTGTGTAAAACACTGGCTGGACAACAGGACACAGTGGGTAGTAGTAAATGGAGTCCACAGTGAAGAAAGGAGGGTTACTAGTGGGGTACCGTAGGGTTCAGTACTGGGGCCGGTCCTTTTTAATGTCTTTATAAGTGACACTGCGGAGGGACTGGAGAGGAAGGTATGACTCTTTGCAGATGACACAAAGATCTGCAACAGGGTTGATATGCAAGGTGGGGTGGAAAGGATGAAAAGGAACTTGGCAAGGTTGGAGGAATGGTCAAATGTGTGGCAGCTTAGATTCAGCGCAAAGAAGTGCAAAGTAATGCACCTGGGAAACAAAAACCCAGGGCAAGAGTACACAATGGGGGGTGAGATACTGACAACAACAAAAATGGAAAGGGACCTGGGGGTAGTCATATCAGATGACCTAAAGGTAGGCCAACAATGTGAGAAGGCAGCAAGGAGGGCTGGGGGGATACTGGGATGCATAGGGAGAGGCATCACCAGTAGAAAACAGGATGTTGTTGGCCCTCTGTACAGACAGTTGGTAAGACCAGATCTGGAGTACTGTGTACAGTTCTGAGACCCCATCTCCGCAGAGACATAGACAGAGTGGAGGCTGTCCAGAAGAGGGCAACCAAAATGGTGCAGAGTCTGCACCAGAAGACATATGAAGAAAGACTAAAGGAGCTTAAGATGTATAGCGTCGAGGAAAGGGGGGGGGGCATGATAGAAACTTTCAAATACCTAAAGGGAATCAACAAAGTCCAAGAGGGTAGCATCTTTCAAAAACAGAGATATGCAAGAACAAGGGGGCAAAATTTGAAGATAGAGGGAGGATGGCTCAGAGGTAATGTGAGGAAGTATTTCTTCACAGAGAGGGCTGCAGATGCATAGAACAGCCTTCCTGAGGAGGTCATACAGTCAAAAAACAGTGGGGGAATTCAAGAATGCATGGGACAGACATAAAGCAATTCTAGTGGGGGGTAGGAGGAAGTAGGCTGTTGATTAACTAGGATCTGCAGCTTATCCGTTAGGTAGGGAAATGGGCAGACTAGGTGGGCCAAGCGGTCCTTATCTGATGTCAAATTCTATGTTTATATGTTTCTATGATTAAAGCATGTATTCCAAAAAACCTTTTGAATAACTTAAAATAAAATGTTGTCCCTGAGTGCAACATAAAATAATGACATACACTATATATATTTACTAAAGTGCTGTAGGACTCACAAAACTTGGCACTATACAACAGCAAATATTTAATGTGTATATGCAAAAAAAGGGTTATGTATTTCTAAATATTTATACAGCTGTGGGTGCTTATTTCTTCTTTGTTTGTTTGCCTTCAGCCCTAATTTGAGCACCACAGCCGAGTTCCTGGTGCTCAACGTTTCTTGTTTTGTGTACATTTTGTGACTATAGAGCACGGGTTTTCCTGAAGTGTAGCACTTTGCCACTTGAGATAATTTGTCATGACAACAGATTGATTCCAACAGTCATATGTTATCCTTGAACTGCCACCATACATACCCAAGGAACACCTGAAGTGGTCAGTGGGTATAGCTTGACCAGATCCTGGGCATTTTAACATCAGTGTATATTTGCTTTGAGCAAAGCAAGGTATCCTGTGCTTTTGTGAGGTGTTTTCATATCCTTTTGCATGTACGGACAATGCAGAGCAGTAAGTAACTACCTCTGCACCCCAGTCAAAGAGCAGTCAAAAGGGACATGTTCTCTTTCACCAGGGTGCGGGTAAAAGGAAATAGTTTCAAGTTTACTACACTGATGAATCTTTACAGCAAATTAAATAATTTTTTATGTGTACTTACAATGTAATGTAAGTGAATTTCAGCAAGGATTTCAACACTGTTCCACATAGTAGTCTCATAAGGACACTGGGTAGCTTAGGGGTGGGTCTAAGGGTGGTAGACAGGGTAACAAATTGTTTAAGGGATAGGCAACAGAGTGTAGTGATAAACGGAGTTCACTCTGGGGCAGGGAGGGTGACCAGTGGGGGGCCACAGGGCTCAGTACTGGGACTAGTGCTCTTTAATGCTTTATAAGTGACATTACAGATGAGTTGGAAGAGAAGGTATAAAAAACAACCATGCTCCATTAGAGCAGGTGCATACCTTTAAGTACCTAGGAGTCACACTCCATAGCTCCCTGTGTTACACCCACCATGTTGACCATGTTGTTACGGCTGCCAGTACTAGAATATGCCTGTTGTACAGGCACCAGCATAGTATGACCACAGATGTATTGCTCATGATAAAAAGCACTATCCTCTCTATCACTGATTATGGGCTTGTAGTGTATGGTGCAGCAGCAGACAACCCTCAAAAGAGTCAGAACAGCTTTAAATAAATCATGTAGGCTAGTCTTAGGTGCATACAGACTAACCCACACTTGCCACCTTTATGCCCAAACCAAGTAGCTAAACCTCCAGGGTAGAATTAAATATCAGGTCTGTCTCATAGGGCAAAAAACCTTCCTTGGTTTAACCCCGATGGCTATGCAAAACCTACTTAATCCAGCAGCGAACCCACACTGAACAAGAGGTATGGCTAGAAACTCTCTCCAAGTCCCTTTCGGCCGCATGTCACAAGCACAATGATCATTTGCCTACAGAGCCCTTTGCTGGATCAATGACCTCCCTCCCTCCTGACGAAACTAATGAACAAAAACTAGATCCTTTAAGAAAAAATTCCTACAGCACCTCACTTCTCTAAATAGTTGTGACTGCCTAGTCTAATCTTAATCACCTCACCCATCCCACTCATACCCCTACCCTTTCCTACCCTCATCACCCAAACACTTGTTCCCCCACTATTCCTTCCGCTGCTCTCAACTATGCTCCCTATCCATCCCATACTACTTATCTTACCTATCCCTACCTCATCCCCCCTCGCACCCTACCCATCTTACTCACCTATACTGTCCCCCTCTTTTTTCCTAATCTATGCTGTCAAACCTTGCATACTTCCTCTTCCCATCTTTCTGCTCACTCTTCTGCCTAACAAAGTCAATTACTTGACTGCTACCTTATATGTTGCTAAATATATATTGCCTATTGATGTATTGCCTTCAATTGTATACTTAAATTTCTTCCTCAATGTCTGTATGTTACTATGTCTTGTATGCATGTAATTTGTGCTTGTTATGACGTGCAACCTCTGTAAATGAGCTTCTAGCTCAAAGGTGTTTCTCCAAGACAATAAAAATAAATAAATAAATAAATAAATAAAGGTCTGCCTCTTTCGGATGACGCCAAAATCTGCAGTATGGTGGACACTCCAGAGGGGGTGGAAAGAATGTGCAGAGACCTGAGACAACTCGAGGAGTGGTCAAAGACATGGCAGCTTGGTTTCAATGTCAACTACTGCAAAATCATGCACTTAAGGCACAGGAAGCCAGAGATGGAGTACAATATTGGAGAAGAGATACTGACAGTCACCAAACAGAAAAGGGACCAGGGAATAATCATATCTGATTATCTCAAGGTGGTGAGGCATAGGAACATAGAAACATAGAATCTGTTGGCAGATAAGGACCAAATGGCCCACCTAGTCTGCCCATTTCCCTCCTCACTGCTACAGCCCCAGATCCTATTTGATCTGCGGCTCTCCTGCGCTGCACATCTCCAGGGTACCCTTATGTCTATCTGATTCATTATTAAACCCCTGTATTGTTTTCACACCCACCACCCTCTCAGTGAAAAAGTAGTTCCTAACATTACCCCGAGCCTTCCACCCTTCAGCCTCATATCACGCCCTTTTGTTCTTGTGCAGAGTTTTCTCTGAAATATGCTTTCTACCTGCACCCTGTTTTTTCCACTATGGTACTTGAAAGTCTATATCATATTTCCCCTCTCCCTTCTTTCCTCCACTGAATAGATATTAAGGTCCTTAAGTCTTTCCTCATAGGGCTTCTAGTGCAGTCCATGTACCATCTTCGTTGCCCTTCTCTGGACTGCCTCTATTTTGTCAATGTCATTCTGGAGATGTGGTCTCCAGAACTGGACAAAATACTCTAGGTGAGGCCTCACCAGAGCAGAGGCAGTACAACAAAGTAGTGGGTAGAGCCAGTGGGATGATGGGGTGCATAGGGAAGGGTATCACCAGCAGAAGGAGGGATGTGATGTTGCCACTATATAGTGAACTGAATCTTAGTGGGAAGCAAGGAGCGGGAACCAGAGATCAAGTAGGGTCTGGAGTGCCAGTATAGGCAGGGAAAAAATGGGCAGACTGAGTGGGCCAAGCAGTCCTTATCTGCCATAAAATTCTCTGTTTCTATGCTTCACTTAGTGCAAGGTGCATCCAGCCTTTGTTTATGCATTCAGAAAGTGTGGGAAGGGAATTTCAGTCAACTAAATATATTTAATCAGCAGTTACTTGACTGATGCTATTCCCATGCATTCTTCTTTATTAAATGATGTAACATTTATGGCTCCACAAAAGGCCTAAAGACATTACCAGCATGTCGATGTCAAATCTGAACAATTCCAGCATTCACCTGGGATAACCAATGAAATATTTTTTTTGTATGTTTATTAAATCTTGGATAAAACAAAATGGGAGTCTTGGTTTATTGATAAAGGTTTTCTTTAAGTAGGCCATGTGTTTGTTTCCAGACTCCATTGGAGAGTTCTAGTAATGGGTTGTGCTTGATGGTGTTGAAAGGTCTGACACCAATTGCGGACCATTATCATGGTAGTAAAATGTGTGCAGAGATTGTGCCAAAGCATGAGCGAGGTATTAAAGTT
The DNA here is from genome assembly GCA_016271365.2 of Neoceratodus forsteri. Taxonomy (NCBI): domain Eukaryota; kingdom Metazoa; phylum Chordata; order Ceratodontiformes; family Ceratodontidae; genus Neoceratodus; species Neoceratodus forsteri. Next base: position 156,665,074 of record CM028137.1, read on the forward strand.
AAATATTTGACTGAGTAATGCCCGTGGATTCCACAGAAGTGCACAATTATGTAATCTGAAACCTGGGTCATGTTGCTTGCCATAGCAACCATTTAATTAGCTGTTCAGTGTACGAGAATGTCTTTTGAGGAATCAAAATTGGCATTATTATGATAAAAAAAAAGAAAATCAAGTATTAACATGATAATGATTGCATTGACTCTCACCCAGAGAGGCAGGTTTCATCTTGTCCATCTGTCTAATAATAACTCTTCATTTTACAATCTGCAATGAAAACTGGCTGTTGTCCAGTCTTTCATCCAGGTGCTAGTATAGCATCACACACTCTAGGCCTCCTGCCAGTTAATAAATTATAATGCTGTAGGAAGTTTGGGAAACAGGGATGATGGCACAATCCATCAAGTCAGTCCCCTCCTGTTGATCCAGATCTTTGCTGATTTTTCCTTGCTGTACCCTGCTGGGTGACTTTCTGGTATTGTGATATCACTTTGTAAGTTTAGTCTCGACTCTCGCCTGCTGATCCCGAAATGCTGTCACTAATGACACAGAGCATGTGAAACACAAATAGAAATTGTAAACTTCAGAACTGTATAGAGATCTATGGTGACTCTACTTGTGTTCCTCCAGTGGCCCAGGAATCAATGATACCTAAGCCAAGCTCTGTATAAGGTTAATCCTTTCTTTTGCATAGGATTTTGTTGCGCTCTATAGTTCCTAATCCACAAGCAAATATGTTGTGCAAGACTTTATTCAGAATTTCTTTGTGAGCACAGTCCTCTACATTTGTGCACAAAGCTACTAAAAAATCATGTCAGTTTACTCTGCTTTCTAAATGCACTAAAAAAAATCTAAACATTTTAGCAATGTTCACAGGTTTTGGGACATAGTACCGGTATTTCTTTAATAATTTTGTTTTATTCTTTAAACTTTCTGCACTCTGTCTTGATTCACTCAACCGGCCCCTCTTTTGTCATACTCCCAACTCACAGCCCCATCACCCACTTTCTCCTGGACATACCTCACCTCTTGGTCCTCCCAGGCTTTCTCTGCAAAGCAAGGTCATCAGGGGTGGACATGACCTCTGATGGAACTAAAACTTGGTTTGTAGGTGGATGCCTCAGTTGGTGCTGTGGGACCTGTGGCATGGGGGGTGGCTTCAAGCTGCTTCTTCTTGGGGGGGGGGGGTTTGCTTTTCTCCCTGCTACTCACTGAATGCTGAGTGGTTTCAGTGATGTGTACACACATGCACAAGCGTGACAGTGCACATTGAATTCCATTGGCATCCCCCCTTCCTGTGCACCAGTTCCAGCTGTACCACTGCCACCTGTAGTCACCCAGTTGGAGTTAGAGCAGTGGAGACTGTAAGCCCTTCCTCCCTGAGGAGGACTGCATCCTCTGGGATGCTCAATCCTACTCTCCAGCCAGCCCTCCGATGAATCATGCCTATTCCTAAACCTTGGTCATGTGACATGGGTAGTGGTGCTACCGCTGCTCTGGCAGGCCAGCATCTTGTTTTGCATTCTATTTTTATGCCACCTATCTCAGTTGCCTCTGCCTCCTTCTCATTAAGCCCACCCATGCTCCTCTTGTTAGTCTCACAGGTTCCTCTGGTTCTGGATCCAGTCCAGATCACTCAAGAGACCACAACAAATGGAGAATGCCCCTCCACAGAGGACCCCAGGCACTTGCCAAGTACCCAGATTGACTTTAGTTTGGGATTGCATCAGGAAAAAAGCTAGCGGAGGAAACATTGGGTCATAGGTGTAGTGACAGCAGTGATGTTATCCACCAACCAGTTGTTTATTTCCCTATTTTCTCCCCCACTCCTCCCTCTCTAATAGTTGGCTTGACATGATAACTGTCTGGTGGGTGCAGATATTGCATGCCCCCGTGATGTCCACGGCCATCCACAGTCCGCCATAGGGAGGAACTCAAGCAGTGCAGGTCCCTTCCCTCTAGAGTCTTAGAGTGCTGCCTTTGCAGTTCTCAACAGACTCCACTGCCCACATCAAGTGCAAGGGAGATGGTGTCACACAGAAAACCTGGGTCACCCACATGGGAGTGCAGTGCTCTGCTGGTGCCAGCGAGCTGGACTGGCACTTTAATATTTTTATTTCTTATGTATGCTTCTTTATACAGCTACAGAAACCTCCACTGATTTATTGAGCTAAACAGTTCCATGGGTACTAGGTACTGGGAAGGTTCAGCAGTAATAAACAAAACCAAAAAACATTTCTGCTGGAGGGACCCAACTTTTAACCCTTTTTTCCTGACCAAACCTGCTGGTTGTATGTATTGCTTTAGATGTTGGGAGTTTTTTGCTCTGCTGGACAAAATTGTTCTAAGCTGCTATATTTGGAAAAGGCTGAAGTGGGGTAGTTTGGGTAGATTTTCCCCTTGGCTTAATCTTTCATTGTAACTGTCTGATAACTTGAAGGTTGCACACATGGTGCACATAGTACAGATTTTTAAATAAGTTGTATGCTTACGGAAGGAAGGCTGTATTATGATTTTCTTTGTTTCTGACATGGTTTGTTATAAAATAGTGATTCATATTTTGGGGCTACTTTAAAAACCATCCATCACAAACTGCCCTTTTAGCAAATGCAATTTCTTATTTGCTACTTATGATCATCACATTTGCTGCTGAGCTCTGCGTGGTCTCTGGCCTCACACACACACACACACACACACACACACACACACATTACTGTTTCTTTACTCAATGCTGTTACCAAACCAGGGATCCTTTAACAACTAGTAACCTAACACCTAAAGTAATCATGATCTCTCAACAGTCTTGAACATCATGAACACTACTGCATGCCAGGCATTGGATTATTTAACATGTATAAACAGTAACATTGACTATTAGAATGTGTCTCGGTGTCAAATGAATATGCTATAATAACTGAAGGGCTGTCAATGCTTTTAAAAAGTTTACTAAAACTTTTATTTTGAACTATGCTTGTCTGCTTCATCCCATTGCTACAACTGGGATGTTTCTGTAGATCATCAGTGTAGTGTACAGTCTGGTGTTTCAGTTTCAGCAGGGTCTGTCAGTTGATGGTGAGGTAACATCTACCATTCAAAGTGTTTTTATCACCTTAGAAATACTGTTTGGTTGCAGACTGTTCTTCCACCACAGGGGTTAGTGACCATAGTGCTGTACATGCATTTGTGACAATGGAATTTGATTACTGCAGTTCCCTCTGTATAGACTTACCATTGAGCCTGGTTTACCGAATACAGAGCTATGGCACAGGTGGCATACCTTACACAGCTAGCCATGCATTCATTTAGCTTGCACCCATGCCTTGGTGTGACTTATTACACTTATAAAATGGGAACTATATGACTAAAATAATGAAATACAGAATTTTTTTTTTTTTAATTTACTGTGCTTTTCTCCCAATTCACCCAGCTGGTCCTTCTCTGAGCAGTACCCCCTACTCCCAAACCCATCAGCCACTTTCTTCTGGAGTTACTGCACTTCTTGGTCCTCCTAGGCTTGCTATGTGGGGCACTCTGTATGGGCTGAAGCCGCCAATGGAACACAAGCTTGGTTGGGAGGGAGGTGGCACAGTCGGTGGTGTGGGGCCTGTACAGAGGGGGTGGCTTCATGCTGCTTTATCAGAGTATTTTTTCTGTATTTTCATGCATTCTGAATTGGACCCCAACAGTGAGCTCAGTGATTCACATAAGTACGCACATGTATGTCAGTGCACATCAGAGCCTGTCAGCATCTTCCATCACTGTGCACCATCTCTAGCTGCATTGCCACCTATAGTCACCAGATGGTGGTAGAGCAGCACAGACTGGCAGCCCTCACTCCCTAGAGAGGAGAGTGCCCTCTGAGATTCTCATTCTCCTCCCCCAGCTGTCCCGCCAATATCTGGGCTCATTCTATGTCAGCGGCATTGCAAATAGGCAAACAAAACCATTTTTAAACTGCTGCAAACCTGGAAACTTTGACTCAAGTACATCCATGTGTTAAATAATTCCTTTTGTGTTAGTAGTTTCTAAAGTTTTAAAGTACCGAACATGTTAAACTAATAAAAAGTGAAGATACTTATTTTAACGAAACTAAAGATGGCTTAAATTAGGTCTAGTCATACTTACCAATGTATTTATTTCTCAGTCCATCTGTTTTCAGGTTGATTTTCCCTCCTAGCTTGTGTACCCAGCTCTATATCTGTTTTGAGTTCTACCTCAGTGCAGATTCTGACCACTTTGCATTTAGGATGCCTGGTTAGAGTTTTGTGATGCTTACATAGGTTACATAGGAACACAGAAACACAGAAAGTGATGGCAGATTAAGGCCTACCAGCCCATCTAGTCTGCCCATTGTGCCTGACTACACTACTTAGTCTCAAGTGGCTATTCCACCCCTTGTCTCTGCCCCCCCCCACTAAAGCCATATACTTTTCCCACCCAAATTTGAAATGACCCATTGATTTGACTTTTTCTACCTCCTTGGGCAGGTTGTTCCACTTCTCCAGTTGGGTTTTCCGCCCTGACACAGTATTGAGACGGCTTTGGTCAGGGTGGCACATGATCTCTTCATGGCGAGGGACCAAGGGCACTATACCATTCTGGCGTTTTTGGACCTGTCTTCAGCATTTGACACAGTAGATCACGAGGTGCTTTTGGACTGTTTGTGGAACTATATGGGTGCTGCTGGAGCAGTTCTGCGCTGGTTTCACTCATATTTAACTGGAAGATCAAAGTGTTGTCCTTGGGAATTTTTCCTCTGGACCTTTCGAGCTGCTTTGTGTCATTCTACAAGGTTCTATTTTCATGCCTCTGTTGTTTTCCATGTATATGCTGCTGCTGGGAGAGATCATTAGGTGGTACAATATGACGTTTCACTGCTGTGCAGATGATTCCCAGTTGTACCTGTTCTGTGCCCCAGAGGACCTTTCTGCCTTGGATATGCTGAGTCAGTGTTTAGCTGAGATTAATGACTGGACATCGCCAACTGGCTATGTCTCAACCCCAGCAAGACAGAGGTTTTGGTGATCAAGCCGGGTCGTGGGGGTATTTTTGCTGATGGGAGACTGCCTGCCTTAGTGATTGATAGATGTCCCCTGACAGTGATAAATGCAGTTAAGGATCTCAGTGTTATTTTTGATGACTGCCTTGACCTCGAAAAACAGGTTTCTTTGGTCATCAGAACCATTTTTTTCCATCTCCAGAATATTGCCAGGATCCATCCATTCCTGACTCCTACTGTCGTGACTACGGTTATCCATGCCTTTGTTATCAGCAGACTTGATTACTGTAATGCCCTATACCTAGAGTTATCTGGAGGTTTGATGTGTTGACTGCAACAAGTGCAGAATGCCGTGGCCAGGATATTGATGGGTACCGCTATGAGGGATCATATCACTCCTGTTCTGTGCACTCTGCACTGGCTGCCTGTGAGTGCATGCATCACTTTAAAGATAAGCTTGTTAACATACAAGGCCCTACATGGTTTGGGACCTGACTACCTTAAAGGGCTTCCAGTTCCATATTCTCTTATCTTCCCCCTACAGTCCTCCTAGGCTGGCCTGTTGGTTGTACCATCCTCCTGTTTAAGGAGACTGGGAGGTACAGCATTCGGTGTGGCTGCACCATTACTTTAGAACTCCCTCGCACCATATATTAGAGCAGCCAGCACAGTGGAGGCCTTTAAAGCCTCTTTTAAAACATATTTATTTGAAAAAGTTTTTAATCTTACATGACTTTATGTATTTGTTGGGATATTTTATTCTATTATATTATTGTTTGTTAAGTGCTCTGAGACCCTGGATATGGCGCTATACATAAATAAAATTTGCCTTGCCTTGTTCTCCACTCTTTCAGTGAAAAAGTGCTTGTGGACATCATTCTTGAATCATCATCTGGCTAGTTTCAATGAGTTCCCCTTCATATCTATGTTTGCACTCAAGGCAAATATGGCCTTGTAACCTACCTTGTTTACCCCATGTAGGTTGCCCCTCTCACTCCTAGTCTTGAGGGTGTACATGTTGAGGTCATGCAACTTCTCCTCGTAAGTCATACCCCCAGACACTGGATCATCTTCAGTACCCAACACTGCATTGCTTACACCTTTCCACAGCCCTTTCTCGGGTATAGACTACACAACTTTGTGTAGTATTTCAGGTGTTGTCATACTAGTAATCAGTAAGGTGAGAATTTTACCTCCTGGCTTCTGCTGCTGATTCCCTCCCTATGCACTCCAACATTCTATTCACCTTCCCCACAGTTTCCCTACAGTGTTCCATGGATTTTAGTGCATCTGATAATATGACCCTGAGGTTCTTTTCCCCTCACTGTGTTTTCTAGTACTGCCTTCCAATTTTATACAGTGCTCTCCCCCCCTCTTCGTGTCTACCCTCGCACAAATCTTGGTGTCATCTGTGAAAAGGCAGATCTTGCTCTGTATTCCTTTCTTTATGCTACATATGATTATATTAAAGAGGACAGGGCACAGTACTGATCCCAGTGGCACTCTGCTCATGATCTCCTTGACCTCTGTGGACCCCTAATTTATCACTACTCGACATATTCTTTCCCTCATTCAGCACTCCACCCAAGCTGCCATTCAGTCTTCCACACCAAGGTCTCTTAGAATTTGTGAACATTCTCCTGTAAGGTAGTGAGTCAAAGGCATTGCTGAAGGTCCAGGTACAGTATATGAACTGCCTGCCCTTTGTTAGCTACCAAGGTCATCCAGCCAAAGAACGTAGTAAGATTATTCTAGAATGACCTCCCCCGGTGAACCCTTGCTGCCAGGGGTCTTGCAGCCCTTGCCTTTTAAGAAAGTCCAGCAGTTCTTCCCTTAGTATGGCCTCCATTGTGTTCCCTACCAGTGTCAGATCCAATATTTTAAAAAGGGTCCTGCGGTCATAATGACAGGGGCCAGAGTTAAAGGCACTGGGCTGTTCAGTGAGGAGGCAGTTTGTTGCTGTATTCATTATTTTGTATTGAATGTAATGACTGAGTAGCAGACCACTTTGTTGCATAAGAAATGAATTATGATTACTGGTGACCATAAATTTCAACTGGATTATTGTTTTGTTAAAAATGCATATCAACTGGATTTCATGTTATTATGCTCCAAAGGCAATAATAACCTGAAATTCAGTTGATATGACACTTATAAGAACCCAAAATCCAGTTGATATGACACTTAATAAGAACCCGAAATCCAGTTGATATAACATTCCCCAAAGAAAATACTTTAAAACTGTTGCATTCCATTATTTCACAAAATGTATTTCAAGTGCAGTATTTTCAACTGTGTTTTATTCATGTACAGTTCAATTTTTTCAAAAACAAAACTTCACTCCAGCTAAAAAAAATTTTTCTTTCAAGCTGCTAGAATTACAATCTAAACCTCCACACCAGCAATTATAAAAAATAAAGGATATGTAAGTTTGATGTTATGGATTTTTTTTCACACGCACTCAGTATGTGATGACCACATAAACCTCTCGAGCTTTGCTCTTGAGGTTTATGGGTCATCACACAATCGTGTGTGTGAAAAACTCCATAACACACACTTACCTGTCCATTATTCCCTATATAGTGTGTTGGACTGCTTATATGTCATTTAAATGTTAAAGAAGGGTCCTGCTGCCACAGGATCTTTATTAATGCTGGATCTGCTACTGTTCCCCACTATAGACATTAAGTCGACTTCCTTAAACCAGACCACATTAGCCATTCTCCAGTCCATAGGGACTACCCTTGTTTTCAATGAGCAGTTACAAATGATTGCAACTGTAGCTGCTACTGCCTCCACTGATTTCTTCAGTATCCTATGATGCAACCCACCAGACACCATACATTTGTCAACCTTCATTTCTTTTAGCCCCTTCAGCACCCTTTCTTCCATGACTTGGCCTGTACTGTTTCAGCTCCCTCCCTCCCTCCCTCTGTCTCTCACACTGTGTTCTGGCAAAGGCCCCTCTTTCTTCCTGGAAAATACTGAACAAAAGTATTGGTTCAGTATCTCTGCCGTGCCTCTTTTCCCCCCTTCATCCCCGCTGTCCTCCTTTTTCAGTATCACTATGATCTCCTTTACATTGCATTCCTCCCGAATGTACAGTACGTGCATGTTGCCTTCCCCCCGCTTCACCTCCTTGCAAATTTGAGTTGTATCTCTGCCTTTGCCCCCCCAACAACAACCCTACTGTTATCTACCATGGTTGCATTTTGATACTCGTCCCTATCCTCCTCCTTCCTTTTCTTGCCCATTTACTTCCTAAAATACCCTCTTTATTTAAGAGAGAGGTTGCATACAGCTTATATATATATATATATATATATATATATATATAAATATATATATATATATACACACAGACACATATATACATACACACACACACACACACACACAGATAGATATAGAGCAAGGGGAGGGGATATGTAACTGGTTATCAAGGGAGATCAGGCAGATCCACATGCCGAGATGTTTTGAGTAATTTAAAAAATGTTCTGAGCAATAAGGACTAATTTTGTTTACTGGCAGAAAATGCTCTGATAGAAAGGTGTCCTGAGGTGTAGCTAAGAGCCGCTAATTCTCACTTGAGTCAGTATCTGCTAGTGAAATAATGACAATAAGGTCCCTTGTCTATTTAATTATTGAAAAGTTTTACCAGGAAAGGCCTACTTAGTTAAGAAAATACCATTAACAGAGGTGTCACAGGGTAAGGGTATGTTTTGAAAAAAGCAAACCATAGAGTAATTTTATTTATTTATTTGGAATGTGGTGACCATGAAGGAACACTGAGCTGAAGCTCATTCTCAGGTGGGGGCTAGGATGGGAGGATATGGAGAAGAGAAAGGCCAAAAATGATACAAATACTATATTGTAAATAATCAACAGTGCAATCCAAATGATAAAACATACAGTATATAGAAAACTCAGCAAGTAATAAAGAAAGTTGCAAAAATGGGGAAATGTGGTTGAAGGCAGTTGTGCTAACACTAGCCAGAACTAAAATAAAGGCTTGGGGGGCAGCAAAGGGAAGATAGATGGACAGTAGGAAAGAAAAATAAGGGGAGATAGTTTCAGGAGCAAGTATGTTTAGAATAATACTGAATGAGAGCTTTGAGGGAGGAAGGGGAGTGTGAAAAATGAATACTGCTAGATAGGGCATTCCAGTGAGAGGGTGGCTGAGTGGAGATTGCTACCTGGCCAGCAGTGGTTCTTGATCATACTGCTTTTGTTAGTCAGTAGAGCTGAGACAGTAGGTGGAGGGGAGGGATGGGAAGCAAAGGTGAGTGGAAAGACAGAAGGGTAGAGAGCAGAACCAGAACCAGAATTTGGAGAGGAGGGCAGCACAATGGGAGGCTTGTCGCATTGCCAGGATCATCCTAAGTACAAACAGTCAGGAAGGAGTGTGCTCTGGCAGAATTATACCAGATGCCACAGGTGGAGTTGTTAACTCCAACTAGTAAAGGATTAGACAGAAACAGGAAGGCTGTACTCTTCAATTTCAAGCAATAAACAGGCAGTTCACAAAAACAGAGAAGTCAAAACTTTTATTGCCAGAAAGTGCAAAGCTACAATAGGAGCGCCAGTTGTTCCTGATCAAATCCTTTAAACAGGAGCAATTGGAGCTCCTGTTGTAGCTTTGCACATTTTGGCAATAAAAGTTTGGAATTCTCTGTTTTTGTGAATTTCCTGTTTACTGCTTGAAATTGGAGTGCACAGCCTTCCTGTTTCTGTTTCATCTCAAGTGTAGTCTTATGGTGGGCTGGGAGTGGAAAACAGAAGTTGTTCCGATTGAACATAAGGCGTCAAGCATAAGGAGTAATTTTTTTATGGATGGACTTGATGTGGGGGGGGGGGGTAATTTGGGTTTTAATCTAGCCACACACCTCCAAGATACTTGAAGCATGGGACTTCTTCAAGAGGGCAGAGCCATCAAAAGTCATGAGGACAGGAATACTGTGGAGCCTGGCATGTCACTGCTTACTACCAAAGGTCAAGGAGACCATTTTTGGGGTATTGAATGATAGTGGATTTGAATAGAATCAGCACTTGATGTTGTCAAAATCCTACTTTAAGGTTAATTTCAACTCATGATATGAAGCATTGGAGGCAAAAAATATTGTGTTATCCATGTAAATCTTCATGCATGAGCAGATACGTAATACAAACTGGATAATATAATGAATAGACTACACTTACGGTAACTGTACACAACAAAGGAGTAAAGCTACTGAGGGATTCTGGCGACATCTATAAACCATGAAGCCGAAGGCTGAGTGCTTTGTATTCATCACCAAAACCCCTCAATAGTTTTACACCTTTTGGTTTTTACCTTTTCTTATGTGTAGTCATGCCTACTTTATTCATTGTAATATATTTTGAACTAGATAAATGTAAAATAGTGAAAATAGTGCAATTGTGGCTGTAATCAGGTAAAGAGAATGATGGTAAGACTTTTGAACAGATGGGTAGACAAACAAAAAACAGGGAAACTGATGAAGAATAGTAGTTTGACTAGGGTAACATTTTTTATGGAGAACAGAGCAAGTAAATACGCTGAAATGCAAGTTTTGAATTGAACACAGCACAACATGAAGTACAGAGCCATGAGGGGACACTATTAGACATTTTTCATTTAAAGAAAAATCAGCCTTTGACACAGCTATTGGCAGATGCCATTTTAAAGCTAATGTAAAAATTAAATATGTAGTTGGAATAAGAACTGAACTGATGTGTTGAAGATGAACCATGAAGCAGTGTAGAATTCAATTAGACAGTGTGCATTGTAAGGTTTATGCTAGACAGTGAAAGTAATTTGCATGCGGCCTGCACATAATAGATCTTACTAACTCCAGTTAAGGTATCTACTGTAGTTAATAAGACTGTGAAGTATTGTGTTTTATACAGGTAGAAACATTCACTGTGTGTTTTACAGTACAACAGCATAAAATATATGGTGCCAGTGGCAACCCACTTCTAGTCAAAGAGCAGATCAATGCAAACTGGAACAAGGATTATTCACTATTGTTATAAAACAAACTTGTCATATTTGTCATTTGTGTCTTCAGTTTACTAAAGGGTACATAAACTCTGTTGTTTATATTTTTATAATATGATTAGAAAATTGGGTATGTCTAAAATCTGTTTAATAACCCCAGCGTATTGCTTTGTTTGTTTAGAAATAGTCCTATTTTTTTGTATTTAGGTACCTTTGTTAATGTAGCCCATTTCCCATCCAGTATTTATTTTTAATTACTTAGCAGTTTGAGAACCTTGCAGCATCTGTTGAGTGGAAATAATGCATGGAAAACTTCATTTAGGCCTCCACTCATCTTGAAGTAATTAAAAAAGGAATATTGGGAAGGAAAAATGCTAGCATTAACAAGGAACCCTAAGTAAGGAAAAACATAGGACTATTTCAAAAGAAATATATAAAAACATTACACTGGAGTTATTAAACAGACTTCACACATGCCTAAGTTTACAAATATAATAAACAATTTAAACAGCAGGGTTCATGTTTCCCCTTTCTAAAATTTTTATATTGTATTTTGCAAAATCCATATAAGCGGTTCATGTTCCTTTTAAGAAATTATTTTACAAAGTGTTCTGATGTGTGTTTATTGCATTGATGTGGTTAGTTGTTTATCTGTTTTGATTATGACTGCTTTGTTTCTTGCTAATGCTGCTTTGATAATGATCCTTGTTTATGTCTGATGTGCTTTATGAGATACGGACAGCTAGCTGACAAATACGAATGATGTAATCACATAATCAGCCTTCCACAAGTTTATAATTATTGACACCACCATTTGATGTATGTTAAAGTGAGTTTGTTACTTTTGAGAACACTTTAAAAAAGGCAAGGCAAGGCAAATCAAGACAATTTTGTTGTTTATGGTGTCCAGTTCCAGGGGCTGTGGGTGCCTTACTGAGCTAAAACCCCTCAAAACACAGACATGATACTTAGATATATTGAGCTTATATTTTATATATTGTTTATATTTCTGTTCCCTTAGTTCTCCATTATTAGGTTAATTTGCATGAAATCATGGTCTTTGTCCCCTAGAATTCTTCTGCTGCTCTGTTCTTTGCTGAAGTCGTAATCCTGTGTTTGAGACATAGCATTTTGTTGCTGTGGAAATGACCACGATATCGCAAACAGAAAATTGTGACTTCAGCAAAGAATTAAACAGAAGATGATCAACTATAGAAGACAGTGATCCTGTATTCATGTAAATACGCCCAGTAATGATGACTAAACATATGGCAATACAGAAAACCCATAATGTATCATCTGAATTGTGTCTATTATGGTTTTCAAAGTTTTCTCAAAAATGACAAACTCACTTCCCTGACTTACTGAAACAACTTTTAATATTTTGATAATTGTGCTTTCTGAATACTGGCATGGGAATGGAGTACTTTTTTTTTTTACATGCCAGCGTATTTTTATGTCAATGTTTTATTTTGGAATTGTAGTAAGGTACTATAAAAGGGCATAATATAGTTATAATAAAATAAAGGTACTATAATACAATGTTATTAGTAATATTGGTAGAGTTCAACAGCTGTAAATTATGTTACTTCTGGAAATATCCATGTGAAGAAAAAAAATAAACACAGTTTCTGAGTTTGTCTTGGTATAGTTTTCATATCTTGTAGTGGCTGTAGTACAGTCACATAGTTGCTGTGTATTCTGGTATTAATTCTTTTTTCGTTATGCCTGCATGGTTTACAAAGGACTTATGCTTACAAAAAGTCTGCATGATACTAGTTTTAGTACATCAGTTTGCTGGCAGTAATTAATTTGATTGAAGGGATAAACTAGATTGGAGTGTTACCGTAATGAAAACCCTTGCCTTCTAAACAGTTGTTAATGTATACAGATTTCAAGCATTTTGTCTAGCCTTTTGTTTGTGTGTGTCTCTGTGACGTAATTCTGTATAGATCTATAGGCTGCTTAATTGCATTACACTTAATTTTATGTAAGATGCAATGGATAGACTCATTTTATCTAGATTACTTCATCTGTTTGCTATAGAACAAACAGTAAGTCAACTGTCTTTAAACAAATCAGATTAGGCAATTTAGAAAACAACAAACCAGTCTAATAAATTGTTCTAATCCAATATAAAGCTGACTTCACTAATTACTTTAGCCAATTGTTGCAGGCACTATTTTGTTTCAGCAGTTGAACTACTGCTTAAGGTATACAACTGAAGTACCTTTTGCTTGTGTAGTGGCTGTACCAGTTTTAATTAAGAACTTAATACGCGAAGTTGGAAACAGATATGATTCTGCATGAATAATTTAAAAGTAAAGCACAAATGGATTGAAAACCTTTCTTTTTCTTCATATTTATTTCAGCATAATATTTGCAACCAACATTATAGCAATTAAAACAAATTATGAAAACTATAAACTAATCTAACAACATTTATTACGTATTTAATACACAGCAAACAACAAGCTATTCCCATGCGTAGGAGGTACCCCAGCCAAAAAGCAACACCCCAACATCTACAAGCAGAGAATACTAGCCATCCTCAGAATCTTCGCACTCCTACTCCTTATGTCAGGCAATATTCATCCTAACCCAGGCACCATCTCAACCAGTCCTGATGCCCCACGCAAGGGGCTAAGTATAGCAGCATTGAATATCTGCAGCTTACCCAATAAACTAGCTCAGCTGCAATGCTAGGCTCAGCAACACCAACCAGATGTGCTAGCCCTCACAGAAACCTGGCTATCAAAGAAGGTCCCCGACTCCTCCATCGCACTCCCAGGCCTTAGCACACGTAGAATCGATAGAGTTGGTAAACAGGGACGGGGGGTGCCTTTTACGTCCGAGACTCCCTGATATGCCAATGCTTACCATCTCTCTCACTGTCCCACTGGGCACAGGCTCTTACACTAAAACTTATGCCAGACCCTACCAGAGCCCCTATAACCATCACAGTGGTGTACATCCCACCACAAAACCAAGCATCAGCATGCCAGTCCCTGGCCGACTATATCTCCAGCTTCCCACCTAAAACTGAGCACATTATCGTCGGGGACTTTAATGTGAATTGGCTATCTAGCTTGACTGCTGCTATAAAAGACACCCTCTCAGCACTAGACCTAACCCAATTAGTTAACCAACCTACCAGGGTCAACCTCAGAAATGACTCCAGCACCCTAATCGACCTCCTACTCACCAATCGACCCAATAGAATCACAAACCTAAATGTACTCCCTGACGCACTAAGTGACCACTCCCCAATCCTCTTCACCTGGTCCTGTCAGCAGCCACCTCCCCAACCTTGCAACTTTGTCCGGCAGTGGCTCCTACCTGGTGGCCTCACAAAACTAAGGAGATATCTTACCCAGTGTGACTGGTCTCCCAACAGACTCACCCCTACCATAGATGTAGCCCTTGACTACTTCACCAGCACATTCAACAATGCCTGTGATACTTTTGCCCCACTCACTAAGTGCCAAACCAAAAAAATAAATGCTCCCTGGATCACACCAGCACTGCTTCAGCTACTAAAAAAACAGGATGACCTCTGGTACAAAGCTATTGCCTCTGGTGTACAAACAGACCAACTGGCCTATAAAATGGCTCGCAACAAGTGTACCTGGATTATTAGAATGGCCAAATCCAACTACTACAAGACCACCCTGGCCTCATCCTGGGGGAATGCCAGATTATTCTGGGACAACATGAAAGAACTGAATGGAAAGTCCAGGATGCCCCCACCCTCCCAACTTCGGGTAAATAACTGTATTACCACTGATCCACTAACCATCACCAGCGGCCTAAATGCAGCCTTCTTGGATCTAAGCGCAGTCCTACCCAACAACTTCTTCGACCCCACCCTTAAAATGCCAGAACTCAACAATGCCTACCCTCTCCTTCTACTTTAGGGTTGTTACCATGAAGGATGCAAGTTCCTATCTTAAAAAAGCCCTAGGGGGCTCAAATTACTGCAAAGACTCATTTGGCATGAGAATCCTTAATATGGTACTTGACTTGCTGCTCTCCCCTTTGACAGATCTCCTTAACCTCTCCCTATGCCTAGGGCAATTCCCAAATGACTGGAAGGTAGCCACCATTACACCTATACTAAAGAGTGGGGACCCCACATTACCAAACAACTACAGGCCCATCTCTATACTCACACCCCTCTCGAAAACTCTGGAATAAATCGTTGCCACCTAACTCACAGACTACCTAATAAAGCACAACATCCTATGTAGGGAACAACATGGTTTTAGAGCCAGACACAGCACAACCACTTCCCTCATAGAGTTCTCCAACTCGCTGCACAATGCCCTAGATAAAAAAATGCTTACTAGAGCTGTTTTCATTGACCTGTCGAAAGCGTTCGACACAGTCTCCCATGCCCTGCTCCTAAATACCCTCCGCCAATCTGGCCTGTCCACGGAACCTATCACCTGGTTTACAAGTTACCTCACGGATAGGTCCCAATGTGTGAAGATACACAGCACCCTGTCACCCACTCTTATCAGTCTGCTCAGGGGTACCCCAAGGCTCCATCCTTGGCCCACTTCTATTCAGCATCTTCCTGAATACCCTGCCTAACTCCTGTCCATGTAATCTTCTGCTCTACGCAGATGATGTGGTAATGTATGCCTCCCACCCAGACCCCACTACCCTACAGTCTTCCCTACAACTTGCCTTCAATCAATTTGAAAACTTGTGGTCAATGTAAAAAAGACTAAAGCCATGCTCTTTTCACACTGGCAGAACAAGGACCACAAGGCCCAGCTAACAATCTTTTCCAAAGCCCTTCTCCCACTGGAACAGGTCTACACATATAAATACCTGGACATTACCTTCGACCCTAGCCTATCTTTCCACCCTCATATTAGTAATCTCTCCTGTGCCATAAATATACGCACAGGGCTACTGTTTTGACACAAAGCCTGCCTACCCCCAGAGGCCCTAAATATGGCAATTACCTCCTCTGTCCTCTCCCTTGTAGACTATGGGTTAACCATCTACTCAGCCGCTGACCGCACAGCACTAGATAAAACACATCTATCCATTAATAAAGCCTGTAGGCTCCTAGCTGGAGCGGATAGGCGTACCCACAGCTGCACCTTGTATGACCGCACAAAAATCCTCACCCTGGACAAAAGAGTGAACTACCAAACATGTCTTCTGGCTAAAAAAATCCATCTGGGCCTCACTCCCACTGGGGTCTCATCTACCCTCCATGCAGCACATACCTTTACAAACACCCGTGCAGCAGATAAATTAACATGACTGTTCCCAGGGTCACTACCACCCTTGCACAACGGTCTTTCTCCTATAGAGCACCATCCTGGTACAATGCTCTACCCCAGGCCATCACTTCCATCCCCAGACTAGGCCCCTTCAAAACAGCCCTCCAAAAACACATAATCTCCACTCGCCACTGCCAGTGTTCCCACTAGAACTGGTACCTGCTGACGGGCAGTCTGATACTGGGGCAAAAAAAACACTTCTCCCACTACTTTCACTATGTATTAATGACAATGTTGGTAACCCAACTGCTTGCACCTCCTGCTAGTGCATATGCCATACTCTACTCTGACTAGCCAGTTCACAGACACTCACAAGCTCCACACAGGACTCTCAATAAATAAAATAAATAAAATAAATACCAAAATTGGTCCTTTCAAAATCACCCTCTGTAACCATCTCTTCGACGCTCGTTGCTGTAGGTGCACCTAATTATTCCCACTGTGGGATTCTCCTGTCAGGCTTCCTTGACATGACGATGTCCTCCGGACAGCCTATCCTCTCCCTCTCCCTCCCACCCCACTCCCTATCCCTACCTCCACCCTCTCCAGGTATTATCTAGGTATGTCCAGGGCTGTACCCCCAATGTAACCCTTGGCTACCTTGTATATGTCTGTAACCTTTTATAAGTAACATCATTATGTAACCTATGTGTAATCTATGTTTAATGTTCTGCACCTGTACTGTTCTCACTGTTGTAACCACACTATGTAACTCTGTCTACCCCCCCCCCCAACGACGAGGTGCCTTTGTAAATGAGTCCATGACTCAAAGGTTGTAAATCTGACTTTTCTAATAAATAAATAAATAAATAAATACTACATATGAACAGGAACTGATACATTGTTGATCTGTGTCACAGGAGTAACCAGTTACCATAGTACCTAGTCATATTTTAGACATGTTCATGACATGTAGGGAAGAATAAACAAATCTGAAATATTTGTTTAAATCAATATATGGTAGTGAATGAAATAATAATAAAAAAAGAATATAAAAAGCACAGTCTTGGTAGCTGACCACACTACTGAGTGCATATACCCAGGAGTGGCAAGAGTAACAAAGCACAAGAAAGCTCCACTCAGGTTACCACTAAAAAGTGAAGGAGTCAAAAAAAACTGTCTAGTCATCTAGCAGCTTTATTTTCCAAAAAAAACAGTGTTTCAATAGTATGTGCAAAACATTTGACGATGCAGCCTGCCCACATGATCCAACAGAGCTTCAGGTTGAGGAAGGGGGCAGCAGACAGTCCACATATTATATATAATTATATCATTAGGTGTCTTTAAAATGCATGCTGGACAATGAAAGTCTGTGGCATTACATAGAACAAGACATTTCAATGGCTAGCAAACTCAGAATTTTCAAACAATAACCACAAGAAACAAAACAGAGGGCCCCTGCTCATCACTCATGCCAGCCTGTGTCACAGCGGTCATGCTAGTAGCTTACGTATCACTGTACTGAAACATCATCATCAGAGTGGAATTCACCTCTCCTTACAGTGTCTTTAAAAAGGCATCTCCTAAAGAGGCACATTAACAAAGTGTAAATGTGTGTGTAAATAAGTGCAAAAGTGTGAAATAAACGAAAAGTGCAGGCAAAGGACATCATTATACTACAGAAAATATGAAAATACTAAACAATTGCTACAATGGAAATTTCTGGAATGGGGATTAAAAAGTCACAAAGTATAACTTTTTGCAGCTCTGTGATCTTCTAGCAGCTTTACTACAAAGTTTTGGCAGCTTTTCATTAGAGGAAGATAAAATTAATCTTGGAGCTTCATGATTTATAGCAGCAAATTTGGAAATATGTTAAGCACTTATAGAAATGAATGAAATGGGATATTGCGTATAAAGAAGGCTTCCTTTTGGTGTAACTTTCTTTTCTAGAGCCCCATCATGTACTCCCAGTTCAACTTTTTCTATCCTCACAAAATGTAATGTAGCAGCTGAACGATGATCTACTTCATTATCACGGCATGCTGTAGCATACATAGTATTTTTATCCCTGATGGCTGCTTTCTATTCACCCACTCTGATCTTGAGGGCTGTCTTTGTATGCCCAACATATCTCAAACTGATACACAACAGTTGTGCTACAGTTTATAAACTGTGTCATTTCAAAACACTTCCCAGAATGAGGATGAGTAAAACTGTGAGTGTCAACTGTATTTGGGCACTGCTCACAGTGACCACAGTGAAAGCTTCGAGTAGGTTGCTTAGGTAGCCATGTAGGATCAGTGTCGATGGGTGAAAACATATCATGAACTAGGGAGTCTCTCAAATTATTACGTCATCTAAAAGTGTCACTAGGAGTTTGCTTAGACAGTGGTGTCAGTTTTTGACCCAGGCTGAGTAATCCCCAATATTTCTTAGAAATGTGCCCAATTTTCCAGGCACAGGGATTTTACTGGTTTACAAATACAGGTGGAGAGTCAGTCACATTTGTCTCTTTTCCTTGTAAAAGTTTTGCTGTGTCAGTATTTCTGTCATTGGCAAATGCATCCCTTAATCCTATAATTTAGCAATAACGCACGATAGGGTGTGTGCTGTGTGGTTTACTCATGCCTTCTGTGGTGTGTCACAAGGTGTAGCTGAGTGACTTTAACCACACAAGGAGTGGGTAAATCCCACTAATACACATGCCCCTGAAGTGCATTATTGAGATTATAAAATGAATTTGTATTAAAATAATGAATTAGGTTCAAAGAAAGTAAACATTTAATCAACAGGATCTTTAGCAGTTGTCTGTTGCAGGATTTACACATGGTCGTGTGACATGTTTTGACCAATGATGTTACAAGATTTATGTGATACATTTTATAATTACCCGGGTCATCTCGTCTCCCACTTTTGTGCAGGGGGACCACATCTGGTAACTTCACTACCCACTCCTGCCTGTGATCCAAGGATAATCTCACTGCTCCTACCTCCATACTACTCTCCCTCTCCTAACCTGGTTTATTTGTCCACTATTCTGCTTGACTTGTCCCTCATTGTACTTTCAATCTCCATTCCCTCCCTCATTTTGCAGCCATTTGCACTTTGCTGAACTGCTGCTGTTATATGCTGTGTTTTGCACTACTTGTACATTGTGCTTCTTCTTAATTGTCTACTGCATACTTTTTACTTTTTATTATTATTATCGTTATTATCAATTGTAACATTACTGATGTAGATTGTTACTGCACTCTCTACATCCCCTTCCTCCTCAGGACACATCTGGAAATGAGTTATTTAGCTCAGTATGTTTTGCCTGGTGAAACTCTTAAATAAAGTATAAATAAATCCTCTGTCCTACAATCACCTAGCACCTCCTCTACTCCCAAAGAACAGTTGAAGAGATCTTCCGGTGGTCCTACCCGGACCTACCTCATCTCCCTTATCATACCCAGATTTATCCCATCTGGGCCCATTGATGTATCCACTTTCATTGCCTATAGGCTGTTTAATGCCTTCTCCTCCATGATGGCCTCCACGTTTAGATTCATTAATGACCCTGCGACTGGTTTTAATGTTAGATTCTGCAGCAGGCCCCTATCTTCCACCATGAATACTGAATAAAAATTATTCATTCGGTAAGTTTGCCTTACCCTTCTCATTCTCCTCCTTCTACACCCTCAATTCAGACAAAGTGGTGCTCGCATTCCAGAGTCAGGAGATAAAGTATTCTCCTGTGAAGTAAGATGCAATAGTCAGTATTTGCAGAACCAGTGTTAGTTTATTTCTACAGTATATTGTCAACAAGTTAACCCCTCCCCCTTCCTGAGCCTTACCTTGGTTTCGCTTTTCTCTTTTATGTATTAAAAGAATGCTTTGTCACCCTCTTTAACCCAGTCTGCTAAGCTCAGCTCTACATCATTTTTCACTTGTCTTTATTTTTATTTATTTATTTAGTTTTTGTTAACCGGGTAAGTGCGCTAGTCAGCAAGTGACTGTTTTCAGGCATGACCCGGGAGGTACAATTACAATACACAAAGAGTACAGCCAGATTATTAAGACAACGAGTACAAAAAATGCAGA
Source organism: Neoceratodus forsteri (assembly GCA_016271365.2). NCBI lineage: Eukaryota > Metazoa > Chordata > Ceratodontiformes > Ceratodontidae > Neoceratodus > Neoceratodus forsteri. The sequence continues at coordinate 156,685,397 of CM028137.1, forward strand.
GAGAAATGCATATGGCAATGTAACATACATTAGTAAACAAAAATATACTTTAGCACTTGATCATGGAACATACTCAAAAATGTGAATAGTAGAAGGCAGAAAATAAGAGAGGATAGGCATCAGTAGAAAAGACACAAGGAAGGGAAAACTGGCAAAAGGACGGAGGGAGAGATTAAGTGGAAAGGAGGTGCCATCAGATACGGCAACAGCGGGTGAAGTACCAACCTGCGGCCGGGCCTATGGAGCCGGAAGACGCTGAAGAAGAGAGGTGGTGGGGAGCGCAGTAGATGGCAACAGCGTAGGAGGTAGGAAAATACAGCCGGTCTGGTGGAACCGGAGCAGATGCAGGGCAGAGTGAGGATGCCGGTGAGAGGGAGATAGAGGCGGAGGAGTTACGCAATACGGGCAAAAGTGTCAAAGTCAAGCCGAGCCAGTGGAACCAAGAGACGCAGGGCAGGGAAGGGGGGTCAGAGACGGTGGGAGTAGGCGGTAGTAGGTGGAGAGAGGTGACTAAGCACAGCTAGGAGGGTGGGGACTAAGGAGGGCATGGATGAGGTAGGAACAGGTAAAGGTGAGTTTGGTGGGAGTGGCAAAAGGGGAAGAGGATATAACAGAAGAGGGGGGAAGAGAGCAGCAGGGGTTAAGTGAGGAGAGGCTGTGAAGTGAAGATAAGAATGTCATGGAGTAGAATAGCGACTTACAATTGTCAACAGCTAACATTAGGGCTTATAAAGAAACAGGTTAAGGCAACATTAATTACAAGGCACAAAATAAAACATTAATTACAAGGCACAGTATAGAACACCCATTTGGACAGGCAAAAGTGCTAGCAATGAGGAAACAGTACAAATGCAGCGATCAGGTAGGGTCAAAGCAAACACATTTGTCCATAGTAGTGAGGAAAGTCCTGAGTTTGCTCTTAAAAGTCACATGAGTGGAGACAACTCTTAGATCCTGAGGTAGTAGGTTCCATAGGTGGGGGGCAGCATGATGGAAGGAGCCCATGCCCTTTTTAGTCCGACAAAAGGGGATGGATAGTAAGGTCTGATCAGCCAATCTAAGATTCCTTGTGGGAATGGCCAGCCTGAGGAGATCAGACAGGATAGCAGGCTTGGACGTCCTTAGGATGGAATCAACTAAATTGTACAAGTAGTACTGCCTGGTAGAAGAAGGAGAGAGCCAACCAAGGTCCTGATATAAGAGACAATGATGCTGCAGCCGAGGTGCTTTGGTTGCATACCTGCACACATTATTGAAGGTAGTATCCCATAGTTGCAGTGAAGATTTGGTGGCCAAGGACAGGATGGGACACCCATATGTAAGAGTTGGCAATAGAATGCCTCTGGCTATCACCAGTTTAGCAGCAGGGGTGAGCAGGTATTTGGTTCTATAGGCAGCCCCCAATTTGCAGTTAATTGACTTGCAGGTTTCCTGTATATGTGCTTTCAGGTCCAAGGTTTGATCCAGGTGGATGCCAAGGTAACGAAGGAAGTGACAGTTTCTATAGGGTCCCCATCGATATCAGAGACAGAGATGGTCAGAGGACAGGATCTAAGCTTGTGATTGGAGCCAAACATCATAACTTTTGTTTTATTTGTATTTAAAACCAGGCGTTGAGAGTTCAACCAGTGTTGTACAGCACGAAAATCTGCAGTGAGGCAGCATTTAGATCCAGGACCTTATCAGAGTGATAATAAATTACCAGGTCATCCGCTAAAAGTGAGTGACCTGTGGTGACCAGCTCAGGAAGTTTATTGACGAATAATGATAATAGAAGAGGCCAAGTATAGACCCCTGAGGGACCCCAATGTTGATAACAGCACTGTCTGACATGGATGAATTAAACTTAACAGCTTGTGTTCTGTTGGAGAGGTAGCTTTTGAACCAGGTAGTGACTGGGGAGAGAAGCCCAAGGTACTGAGGGCGGATAGTAGCAGAGAATGGTCAACCAGATCGAAAGCTTTGTTAGTCAATGAAGACTGCCCCTGTTAACTTTCCTCTATCCATATTGGTAATCGATATCTGAAGTGAATTTTGCAAGTGCTGTCATGGTGCTGTGATGCTTTCTAAAACCATGTTGTGCTGAGCTTAGTAAATTGAATTTCTCAAAGTATTCAGTGATTTGCATGGATACTACTTTTCCAGGATTTTATTCAGAACAGACAAAATAGCAATAGGCCGGTAATTTGATATGTCATTTTACTGCCTTTCTTAAATACAGGAGTGACTCTGGCTGCCTTCCAGACTTCAGGGACAATGCCACTGGAGAGAGATAGGGTGAAGATGTGTGCCAGGGGGCCAGAGATGTAGTAAGAAGCCATTTTTAGTAGTCTTGGTTCTAGGCCATCTGAGCCAGTACTGGTGTTTTCAGAGAGTGACCTGAGCAGCTTTAGGACGTCTTACTGATCTATTGGTCATCCTCAACCTTTCTTGGTAATCCTTCCTGTCCTCTTCCATCTGACTTATTTTGTACACAATGAAAACCCTTCTTTTTTTCTCACTGCTTCTGCACCCCACCTTGGAAAATCACAGTGGGTTCCTCCTTCTCTTGCATGTCAGCTTTGTGCAGAGACCTCTCAGTCCTAGTACATCCTCTTTTATCAAGTCCCATTTGTTGCCTACTCCCACCCCTGCTTTCACACCTTAACACTTTCTTAATCCTCTGGAAATCCACCCTCCTGTAGTATAGGGCCTTAGTCCTGGAGTGCACCCTATCTGCCTGCAGTTTGACTTCAACCCACAAGGTCTTATAATTGCTTGACCTTAGTGGTTCCTCCATACTGACCTCACCCATGCTGTCCCTGTTTGTCTGGACTAGATCCAGTATGGCCCCTTTCCTAGTGGGTTCTGTCACAGTCTGGATTCAAAATGCCTCCTGTACTGATTGTCCTCTTGCATTTCCTGCTACTGGGATACTCCAGCCCACATGTGATATGTTTCAGTGTTCAATGTCAGCACCTTTCCCAGCTCCACAGCCCTCTTTATCTCCTCACCCAGCTCTCTCAGTTTCTCCCTTATGTGTTGAGGGCCTGTACACCACCCTGACCTTAATCACTATCCCTCCTTCTATAATAACCTGTACCCAAACTGCTTCAGACCCCATAACCCTCCCCGATTCTTGTATTTCTGAGACTTTGATACCACCTCTAATGTAAAGTGGCACTCACCCTCGCCTCTCTACCTTATCCCTCCTAAGTAATATGCACCCACTCCTACTCATAGGGCTGTGTTGCCTATGTTTCAGTTACAGCCAACATGTCCATTTGTACCTCAGCCATAATTGCCTGAAGGTAATTGATACTGTTCCCCAGCCTTCTAGTATTGACACACATCACCCTCCATACCTCCTGCTTCCTCGCTACTGGCTGGTTCCCATGTTTATATACAAATGATCTCCTCTGCTACTGTTCCCCCTCTGCTTTGCCATGCTCTTGCTCATCTCCACTGTCTTCAGTGCCCCATTCCTCTGTACCACTATCCTGTCTCATCAGTTCATCTAAAATGGAAGCACTCAAAGAAAACGATTCAAACTGAAGTATTTTCAAAATAATTGATGTTTATTTGGCTAGTACTAACACTTCCCTCTGATGAAGCCTCATTAAGCAGGTGAAGTGCTGGGGTGGACAACGACCACCATCACAGTCGTGACTGGCTACCAGTGTTTGTACTAGCCAAATAAACATCAATTATTTTGAAAATGCTTCAGTTTGAATAATTTTCTTTGAGCGCTTCCATTTTGGAACTTCTGTGTTTGCTTTGGGACAGGCCATCCCCTGGAAGCACCGTCTAGTATCAGTGGAGCCCACTGACAACTGTTTGGGAATGATCAGAATGTCTATTTTCTCACTCTTATTGGTACCACTGTAACCCCCCCCTTCCACACTTGCTTGACCTGCCCCTTCTGCCTGCTGTAATGTTGGAAGGGAGGCTCTCTTGGCACCCCTCAGTTGTGTAGTTGCGCCTATCCTTAACTGTACTGGCTCCTCCCTTTGTTAGTTTAAAAGTTTTTTTAGGTGTTGTGCAAACCTATGCTCCAACATCCTGATGCCCTCCTCACTGGGGTGCAAGCCATCCCTTTTGTACAACCTCAAGCCCCACCAGGTATGGCCACAATCTTCTAAGAACTGAACACACTGTCCCCAATGCAAGCCCTATAGCCATGCATTGAACTGTTTCATTTTAAAATGCTCAGCATGATGACAGTGTGACTGAGGTGGGACTTTGGAGATGGTCACTGCCCCTACTCTAAACCTTAGAATCCTACCTAGGGTGCAGAAGCTCTTTTTTCCTTCCTCTATACCTCTCCTAGCCAACTGATTTGTGCTGTATGTACACCATTAGATCTGGCCTCCATATTTCTTGCTCAGTGAGTTTCAACATTTTCATCCTAAACATATCCACTGTCGCTCCAGAAAAACAGTTGCCCTTGTTCTCGACCTCTTTTGTGGAACTTACTATCCCACCTGTATCCCTAATGTTGGCAAGTCCCAGTACCATGGCTCTTCTCATTCCTCTTTTGGGGTTCCCACCCTTCTCTGGCTTATCTACAACAGACTGAGCACCCCACCCTGGTGCCCTGTCCCCTACCCCATCCTAGCTGGATTCCAGGAGAGGCCTCTTCCAACAAAGGTTAGAGGCCTTGTTAGAGGTGAGCACACCATGCACAGCTGGTTTCCTTCCCCTTCCCCCTCATCCTTCCCTACTTCCCAGCTACAATCCATTTGCCCCTAGTGGGTCAGTGGTCCCTATGCGACAACAGAGCCTGTAGTTTCCCTGGTTGTTTGCTGGCCCTGGCTCTCAAGCAGCAGATTCCCACTCTTGCAGCCTAAAGCTCAGCTCCCAACACTTAACCCTCATACAGTTTAGGCACTGGCCATGTAGCTAGAGTACTCTCTGGGTTATGGCTGATCCACAGCCAAGGCACACCACACACTCCCCCAGCAATGTCCCATCTGCATGTTACGTATGCAATGTGATTTAGAGTCCTGCTACTATTATTTTTTGCTGATGCCCTACTACTCAGATGTACCCCAGACAGAGATTTGGCTACCTTCGGTAAAAACATGAAGTTTATACTTCTGTAACAGACAGAAATGAAGCCATAGATCAGATATTGATTTGTAGTTACAGAAAAAGCAGTTATTGTAAATTACAATGTCCCATACAGACAGCAATAAAGCCTCATCCCAGAGAGGGATTATTATGTTATCTTCAGTAAGAGTACTGCTTTACCCTCTTGTATCAGTGAGCAACAAAGTGGTCTTGCCTTACTGGTGGCTCAACCTTTACCCACCAGCCTGGGTCCAGAACCCACACAGGAGGCTGCATCTTGATGTTACCCAAGCAGAGTCACTTGCAGAACTGCTGACCCTCAGCAGACACCATTTTCATGATCTGGGGGTTCACACACCCTGGGGTCACTTGATTCACCTAGAAATATGTACTAAAAGCAGGCACCTTATTGGCTGCTTCCAGTCATGTGCTCTAGCCAGACACACACACAAAGGCTACAGCTTCAGCAAGTCCTCCTACTCCTCCTCCCCCTCTCTACCATATAGTCACTGCTTTCCCTTCCCAACCAACAACCCTCTGGCAAACGTTTAAAAATCACAGCATCTGTAACCAGAAAAATTCTGCAAAATTCAGTCAACTTACTATAGCAGTAGAGTTCAGCGCCAGCAGTTCCCTACTGAACAAGCTAAGGGAATCTTTTTTTTTTTAAATCCTAGACTACAGTTGACCTAGTGGTTGCTTGCAGTCATGTAATGTAGCTTCACAAACAAAGGCTTCATTTTCAGCACTGTCCTCTTCCTTCTCCTCCCTCTCTTTACTACACATTCACTTCTCCCCTCCCCAACTAACAACTCCCCAACACACTTCTAAAAGTCACAGCATTAATGCCCAGAAAAATGCAGCATAGTACAGTTTACTTACTATTGCAGCAGTGTTCAGTCCCAACTTTTCCCAGCTGAAGCACAGCAGTTCCCAAGACAAACCCACCGCTAAAGCACACTTCAAATCCATGCTGTGTAAAAGTAGTTTGTGGTTACTAAAACAGAACAAATTACTTTCACAAAACAATCAAAATTACCAAACTGCCTTTTTCTTGAACAGAAAAAGTAACATTGTCACATCTAAACAGCAGTTAAAACAAGAAACAGAAACAAACAAATAACATGCTGCAGTCGAAACTGCAAACACACTCTGGTGGCCAGTTACAAGCAGACATGAAATCCAGGTTGCATAACATGTTGGAATCCATGATTTTTAACCAGCTGAATTAATTATTTAATTAATACATTAATTGGTGGTTGGGTGTTACTTAATGAGAGTACGTATTTAAGAGTGGTATTTTCACTAGTTTAGTTATCTGTTGAAGCTCAGTAGTGACTGAGCAAAACATAACAATACAGTGTTGGATAGCCAGTGAGGCTTTTTTTATCTTGGCCTGGCTTGTATGTTTGTATGCACTATATCACTAATAAACGGTAAGAGTGTAACCATTCTTTGTGGTCTTGCTTATTGGTGGGTGCTCTTATGCTGTGCTCTGCTTCCGATTTTTTGGAGCATCACCATATCAGTCCTAGTGTTCTTCATTTTGCCCTCAGTTTTATATCTACAGTACATATAGGAGCTCAGGTTTCGCCACTGTGGGTGTAAAACGTCAGTCCACATGCATTTTAAGTTGCATCAAAAAATAGTTGTGACTTACATAAGTGCTGTTTACTCACTCATTCATTACGGTGGTTTTTGTACAGACAATAGTTTCTTTTTACCACCAGAGTTGTCGGTAGTTCCTTCCTGAATACATCATCATTGAAGATCCTAATGAAACAATGGCCAAAAGTATGGTGAGTCCAAGTTCTAACCCCACTATAGCCACTAGCTTTGCCGAGATGCTGTTTTCATCTATAGAAACATAGAAACATAGAATTTGACGGCAGATAAGGACCGCTTGGCCCACCCAGTCTGCCCATTTTCCTACCTACTGGATAAGCTGCAGATTCTAGTTAACCAGCAGCCTACTTCTTCCTACCCCCATCCCCCAGAACTGCCTTATGACTATCCCATGCATGCTTGAATTATAGAAGGCAATAATCCCATTTTAGCAGCAATGAATGGGAAGCCGCTGGTACAAGAACAAGTTACCACAGAACTGAATGTAGGTATCATTTACATACAACTGGAGAAGGAGATATTGAAAGGACGCCATATGTATTGGCATCGGGTGACCTTGCAAGCTTACCTGGAGGTAAGGAGAATACCACAGGGACTGAGAATTTTGCATAAGCCTGCATTTGGTATGGATGATGTGGAATTTATGAAGTCATGGTGGGCGAAAATGGGAGAGGCTGCTTTAAAAAACATACAATTAGTTCTGAATCATGCTAGTCCGATTAGAGAGCAGCCACCCAAAGACATTGCTAGTTGAAACAGCATACCACTAAGGAGGAACATGATAAATTTAATAAAATGTTGCTTGATAAAATTGCAAGATATGATCTTCAGCAACAGAAAGCTAAAAAGAAAAAAAAATATAAGGGATGAAAATGACTATAAACTAAATAGAGCCTATGATTGGCACACCAATAAGAAACAAGAGACTGAGTTAAAATCCATTCTTAAGGCAAGGTAAGGCACATTTTATTTGTAGAGTGCCTAATCCCAGAGGCTCTGGGTGCCTTACATAAGATAAAACAAGGAGTAACACAGGTACATGAGACAGGTAAAAAAAAAACCACAGCAATAAATACATAAATATTATAAAATCAGGTCAGAAGCTTTATATAAAACAGTATAGCACTAGTCAGACTACTTTGCTCAGGAAGGCCAGGGCAAAGAGATGGGCCTTGAGACCTCCTTTGAAAACCTCGACCATTGGGGCCTCCCTAAGAGATGGAGGTACAGTGTTCCACAGGACTGACACTAAAGGCCATGTCACTGGAAGTTTTCCAGCAGGTGCAGTCGATCACGGAATATCAGCAAATAGTGATGGGACTGTACTGGATTATACAAGTGTCCTTCTGACATGGATAGCTCAGAGCAGGAGGTTTTTTAGATGAGGAAGGAGCAATAGAACCAGTGCTGAGATGCAGTCGGCACAGGACATGCTTCAAGGAACCATATCATCCCCAATTCAGAGGAGGAATAAAACACGGAGGAGGGGGTGGCGTGGCAGAGGCAGAAGAACAGACAGTTAATTGATGCATTGCTATCCACGTACACCCCTCCTGCAACATTGGAATGTTCCCGTGGTTAATCTTTCACACTACACCCTTACGGACATAGAGGTGGGAGTGTTAAGTAAGTGTCTTTCATTTGCTCCATTAGTTGATACTGACTTTTTCAAAACCACCGTTGATCTGCATTGTTTCACGAGAAAGTTGACCTTTAAAATGTTATACAGTGATAACAACGAGGAAAACTGTAATGGACTTGAACTCTACAAGTATTTTCAAAACATGAACTATGTACTGCTCTCTGTATAACAGTGTGGTAGCTATGTTTTTTAAAAAAGTGTGACTTAGATGTAGAGAAACTTAAAAATGTTCCTTTGACTAACTGTCACTTTAATTGCACTACAGATGAAAAATGTGCTTTAACAAATTTTCCTGAAACGGAAAATGTAAATATAGACATCAGACAAGCTGCAAGCTGACGGGGTTGGGGGGTGTTAGTGCTAGATACTGACTATTACATTGCAGAAATTTGTGAACAGCTGGAGGATGTGATGTTTTATGAAAAATTTAGGTTTAATCACACTAATAAGTACAAGGAAGAAGAAGATGCCCTATTGAACACAAGATTTGTCAGAGGATATCTATCGGAAGAGACATACAAGGCGTTAACTGTGGCACATCCCGTTGTATCTATATTGTACACTCTCCCTAAAATACACACAAATCTGGTTAGTTCTCCAGGATGCCCGATCATATCAGGGAAGGGGTGGATCATGGAAATGCTCTCTATGTTTGTTGATAACAGCCTGCAGCCTTTTGTGCAAAAGCAACGTTCAAATGCATATGATTCTATGCAGGTCATTAGTATTGTGGAAGATTTGGCAATGGACAGTGAGTAGTACTGTATTTTGCAACACTGGATATAAATTCTTTATACACAATCATCCCACATGATGCAGGTTTACATGCTTTGGAATATTACCTGGAACAACGATCCGAATGGGATCGGGTCCTGATACCCACATGGTATTTACTGTAAATGGTAGAACTGATATTAACAAAGAACATGTTTCTATTTGGTGGCAGCTATTACAGGCAAGTTAGGGGTATAGCTATGGGGGCCACTATGGCTCCCAGTTATGTGAACTTATTTGTGGGACACTGAGAGGGATGTCGTCTGTACAGTGCCGCCACAGATCCTTTCTTTGATTGTTTGGACTTGTGGCAGTGCTTTATAGATGATATTTTGATCATCTGGAAAGGCACAGAGGAGCAATTTATGGAATTGATTAAATGGTTTGAATCTACAAGTAAGTGTTTGAAATTTAAACATTCTGGGGCCCAATGTTCTAAAGTCCTCAGCTGCATCACACAAGTGCCTGTGCCGCGCAGCTGAGATGCACCGGCACAAAATAATGGCATATTCAGAAGATGCACAGTGAGATGTGATCATGCATGTCTGATTGAATATCCTGAACATGTGTGATTGCACAGTGGGAGAAGTATGGCATGGCAGGTGACCTGAGCCCTATGGGGAGCAAAGTGAAATGTGCAATAGGTGGCCACATGCGTGGTGTGCAAAATTGCAATATTCAACTGGGATATGCACATTCTGAGCCCATTCCCCATATGCACAGCTCATTACTGGAATGTATTCAGTCCATTTGCATACCCTAGGCATGCACAGTTCCAACTTTGCAGGACTGTCCCACCTACCCACAAAGGTGAACAGTAGGTACTACAGCCTAGCAGGCGGGTGTGATGGAATGTTTGTGAGTGGGTGGGTGGACTGCATTGGCCTGGGTACAGTGCTATTACCCATAGCCATGTACACGGTTGGACTGGGGGACAGGGTGCCCACCTGGACAGTGGCCACAGGGGCCCACCAGGACAAGCAATGGGGAAGGGCACAGGGTGACACAGTCTGATCAGTATACAAATGCATGTGATACACCAGCTCTGTATGCAGTGTACAGTCACCTGATGTGCCCTACACCCCCTGTATGAGAGGAACATGGTGATAACTGCAAGGAATGGCAGTGTGCAGAGGGCGACCAGGTACCCAAGTGGGTGGGTCCCACCCTTGTGCACCTATGGTGTACCGTCATGGGTGTGTGCCACAGGTCAGTCCCTGGCCCATGCCTGACTACCACTCATATCATCAGGCTACTTGGGTACCATTGTCCCAGACATTACCTTGGGTGCATGCCACCACCGGGTGGTGCCCTTCAGGCCACATGTGTATAGGTCATGTGCCCTGGTACATGTGCTGCAGTGTGGCCATCTGCTCCACTGGTGTGCTAGGGGGGCACTTGACAGCATTGGTATGTGGCAGCTGGGTGTCTTTGTCCTGGGTGCGGTGTGGGGGATGGCTCTCTGGGCAGTGCCCATGGTGTGCCGGCACCTGTGGCTTTGGGTACTTCCGTCCTGGAATGATTGCTGTGTATGGAGGCCTGGAGCACATCCTGGTGCACCTCCAAGGGCTGTCTCAGGTTGGCCTGTTTGCAGTTCTGTGGCCTTCCAGTGGGTGGCTGGCTGATTTAGGCCATCCTTTTGTCTGCCTAACTTTGTGTGGCACACTTCTGTGATGCACGGCAGATGAGCCGCACATTTTGGCTGAATATACAGATGCACAGCATATTCATGTACCCGCCCCTTTTTTGCCTCACATACTTTATTTCTGTGTGATCATGCATTCAGAAATGTGCGACACATCTCTCCCTTTCAAATACTGTGCTTCCACGCATTTTCTGAGATGCGACTTGTATCTCCATTTTGGGCAGTGCATCTCCTTTGAATACGGGGGCCACCTTCGGCAAAAATGAAATCCATTTTCTGGACCTGCATATTTATAAAAATAATGTGCGGGATATATGTACAACATTGTTTCAAAAAAGCATGGATCACAATAGCCTTTTACAGGCTGATAGTTGCCACCCGGTTCATAAGGTGAGCAGCATCCCAAAGGGACAATTGATTAGAACTCTGTGAAATTGCACAGAGAGAACAGAATTTGAGAAGAAAAAAATGGATCAGGTCCATAAGTTTAAACAACGAGGTTATGGAAATAATTGTATTGCAAGAGTGCTCACAGCAGTGGATGGCATGGACATAGCCACTACTTTGGTGCCTAAACAGTGTTCATCTATGTCTCCCATGGGTTGTCCCTTTGTCATGACTTACTCAGTTAGAGCCTCATTAGTTTTGGATATTATATACAAAAACTGGGATATTTTGAGTGTAGACCCGAAACTTAAGGAAGTAGTTTCACAGGGTCCCGGTGTTGTATATAGACATCCATGTACTATCAAAGAAATAGCTACCCCAGTAAGTGATTAAAGAAAAAGGAACAAAGAGAGGCATGGTTGCCCCCCTAAGGGAACACATCATTGTGGCAAGTGTATGTGCTGCCCATAAATTAAACCTTGCAATGAATTTGTTAGTCAGGCAGATGGAACGGTTAAGCAAATACAGCAGTTTATTACTTACAACAGTACCTGTTAACTTGCAGTTGTGGTAATTTCTGTGTTGGCAGGACTACACATACCTTTAGAACAAGGGTAGGAGAACATGTACATGCTACACAGAGAAAAGATAGCACATACACTACAGTAAAACACATTCTGAATAGCCCAGGTACATTACAATATTAATTTTACTAGGATGGAACGTGCTGACTGTGGGGGAGGGGACCTGGAAAAATAGTGGGGCAGAGAGAAAGTTACTGGATTTATGTTTTAAAAGCTAGAAGTGATCAAGGACTGAATGATAACATAGATCTAGCAGCATTTTTAAAGACATTTTAAATACATATGGAATTGATTTATATTGCTGATACTATTCCTCATTTGCACAGTTGTCTTATATTTGTTATTGCCTTTCTCAAAAGTGAATATAAAATGTAGTAATATATTGAAGTAAAAACTAAATTATTTGTGGAATTTGCCTTCTAAAGTAACAATGACTTTGCAAGTTTGTACCTGGGATCTGCAAGTTGGTGCATTAATGAAATAATGTTATATACATGAAAAAGTTGCACAACATGCTGGAATGCATGATTCTTAACCAGCTGAATTATTAAATTAGGAAAATAATTGGTGGTTGGGTGTTACTTAATGAGGGTACGTATTTAAGTGTGATATGTTCACTAGTTTAGCTATCTAATGAAGCTCAGTAGTGATTGAGCAAAACGTAATCATATAGCGTCAGCTAGCCAGTGAGGCTTTTTTATCATGGTGTAGCTTGGGTGTTTGTATGCACTATATCATTAATAAATGGTAAGAGTTTAACTGTTCCTTGTGGTCTTGCTTACTGGTAGGTGCTCTTATGCAGTGCTGAGGTTATTTATAAGCAGACCTTTGGTCACAGAAACAGAACAAATTAATTTGCAAAACAGACTACCTTCTGAGAAACCTTTTCCAGCACATTAACACAAGCATATTTTGACAAGTAGAACACATTCTTTTTTAGCTAGAAACTAATAACTAGTACTCACTAAAAACATCATGCCAAAAGACATCTTAAGCACTTTACTTCTAACGCTAAGCCCTGTTTGCTTCAAAGCATATGATCTCACAGTCATGTGGTCACACTTAAACTCTCCAAACCATTACCTCACCCCTTTCAACTGAGAACCCTAAATGAACCCTTAATTGGATTAACTCCTTCACTGCCGGAAATGTTTTAAAATCCCTAGTGAAGGTGAATTACAGCTACCCAGATGTATTATATCAAGCAGACTGAACAAACATACATGGTGCTCCAAAAAATAATGCCATCTTGGAGGCCTAACAAAATAGTAACTCCACTTCCCCTTCAGGCTCATGGTTTATAATGTCATCAGGTCACCCCGATGGAATTATGTTATTTTACACTACACTTTTCTATCATATTTATATTTATATCTGTACTTGTATTTGTATCCGTATCTATATCTATATCTATATCTATATCTATATCTATATCTATATCTATATCTATTATAGGGGCACGGGTGGACAGATAGTTCATTCCTAATATTTATTTATTTATTAGCTTTTGATGACTGGGTAAGTACATTAGGCAATAACCCCACCTATTTTCAGGCATGACCCGGGAGAGTACAAAATACAACCTTACAAACAGTCACAGGATACATTCAATCAACAACACAACAGCATCCAGCAGGTATCCCTGCAGGGATAGTTGGAAAATTATACATACAATCAAAACCATCCACTGGTGGGGTAGGAGCCTGCAGTCCAGCCAGAAGCAGCACTTTTCTGGAGCTCCTACTAACTGCTTATATATTTGAATATAAAACCTTAACTTTTCCCTGAAAACTATCCTAACTTAAGACAGAAGTCCGGTGGTTTGTTCCTGCATCTTTTGAAAGACATTGGATACCGCTATGGGGAAAACAAAACCCCCCAAGCAAGATTTCTTTCAGCCACGCGCTCTTCCATTGAAACACGCGGAACAAAACGATGGCGCGTCTAACTCGGCAGGCCCTGAACAGACATCGGCATCTTTGAATTCGCTTCAGATAGCATTAAATGCCTTAACTAAGACAGTCCAAGGGATGGATCAAAAACTTGATGCCTTTTCGCTACGTTTTCAAGTGATGGAATCTCAGATTGATGCCATGGGGGAGACAACAAAAAACGTAGAGGCCACTGCTGGGAAGGCCCTGACAGCGTCAGCTACGGCCATTAAAGAACAGGCAGCATTACGAAGCCAGATTGAACAATTGGAAAATATGGTGCGGGCTGCTAACATTTGCATACTCGGTCTCCCGGAAGGCACAGAGGGGGACAATTTATCTGTTTTTCTTGATCAATGGCTTAAGAGTATCACAGGTCTGAAGGCTGTAAATATCCAATGAGTATACAGAATTACCCCCGCAGACCAGTATCTAATCTCGAGAATCCCCGCACTATCCTGGTTACCCTAACCTCAGCAGCAGAGAGGGACTTGGTACTAGGAGCAATCCGGTCTAAGAGCCCAGTGTATGAAGAGAACTCCTGCATATTATTTTTTCCAGACTTAGCTTATGCGACAAGAATGCGTCGGAAAGCTTTTGATGGTGTTAAAAGAAAGCTTCGGAATTTGGGGATTACCTATGCCATGGCCTTTCCTGCCCGATTATGTTTTACCGAAGGCCGATGTCAATTCCGATTTACCGACCCTAAAGAAGCAGGAGCTTGTGTCGAGAGAATAGCAGCTCGAAGAATTCAAGAGGATCGATCATCAGACGAGGAGGACTGAACAACAAGGACTTTCAAGGAATATCCTGATCGTGGACTTACTGGGCTGGTCTGTTGTCTATTTTTCTAACTACCCATGCAGAACTTTATTTTTTTCCCGACCTGATATTATCTGTTAAAATATGTTCGAAATGACTGCAAAGGTTGGATGCTATCCAGATAGATTAATGTAATGCTGTTATTGAACATCCAGATAAATAAAACCAGCACTTAGGGAAGTTAAACATCTTTAATTAAACTTATTCAGGAAAAGTGACCTTTGAATAACAACTAGAACTGTTGAGATAATAAGTTGATGCCTATAATTCTGGACCTCAAAAGGCCTGTCTTTTCCTTTTATCCTTTTCTGTATTTAGCAGGCACATTCTGAAGCCTTAAAGTTGTGTTTACTTCTAGTAATTGATGGTTTGAGAAGCTTTAGAAAGTAGTGAAAGTTTCTTTATTAATTATATGTAACTAATACAGGACCTAGTGGTCGGCTAAGATATTTTACAACCGAACTTCTTTCTTTTTCATAGATATGAAAACCTGGGGCTTTGACTGCATAAGGGCTCCTAATGTTGCTTATCAATCTGTATAGATGTGCTTACTGCTCACTCTTTCAACCCCCAAAGATGTACCAAATGTAGTATGTGATCACATCTCCTTTGTAATGTGTATCGATACAGAATGATTCTTTCCACATACTCTGGAAAATTGATTTTATGCATATGTATAAAATATTAAATAATAAATTAAAAAAAAAAACATCCACTCAGGGATGAGAAAGTCAAATATGGGCAAGCCCAGTGATGTCTATGGAGTATTGAGAAACAGTAGTCAAGGCAAAGCAAAAGCAAGAGCAGAAAGCTGGAATTTAGATTTAGAGGGGGTTTGGGGGAATATAGGGAGGAGGGGAGGTCATTCCATAGTGAGGGTCTGGCTGTGGAGAAGGCTCTTACGTCCAACCTCATAGCTATGTTAGGGCATTTTAGTTGAAGGTGGGAAGACTGATGTAGATTGCTGCAGTAGGTTCTGGGCCAGATCAGACAGGATTTATTTATTTATTTATTTATTTATTTGGTTCTTGGATTAATACCTTTGAGCTATAAGTTAGTTTACAGAGGTTTCATGTCAACAGCAAACAACACAAATACAGCAAAACAATACAGGCAGTGGTTACAAAATTACACAGGGTACAGAAATGATGTTCAACTCTTTTGCAACTAAAATTACAAAATTCAGTCTCATTAAGCAATAAGTATGCTGTGAGGGGTGAACAAAGTGGAAAGGTAGCTTACTATGGAGAGAGAAGCTGGTAGCAACAGAGGCTGGGTGCTGAGATAGTGCTGAGTAGGTGACGAAGGTATAAGGGAGAATAGGTGGAGAAAACGGGAGCAGCCATAGGGCCTTGTCATTGGTTTGTTGGAAGGGGAAAATTCTGTGCGGTTTGGGAATGGGAGGATATGGTGAGGGAAGGGGGAAGCAGATTAGGTGGAGGGAGGTGGGAAATGGATGAGGAATGGAACGGAGGATGAAGATAGAGTGAGACGGTAGAGGAGGGGGGAAATAACAAGGCAGTTGTTTAGGGGAGATTGTAAGTGCTATAATGAACAGAAAGAAGAGAGGAGTTGGCTTGTACAATTTAGAAGTTACAATCACACCCATTAAGTGTTGCTAGGTGGGTGCAAAGTTTCTTTTTGAAGGGGCCAGGTTTAGATTCTGCCAGCAGGTTGTCATGTAGCGAGTTGAGCCAAGCAGGTGCACAGGACTCAAAAGACCACTGACCCTAGGAGGTGCGGCAGAAAGGGTCTTTTAGTGGCTGGCTATTAGTCCCTCTGGTAAGTCTAGCCTTGTTGGTGGGGCAGAGGAGACTCTGAATGTCAAGTGATGTTAGAGCTAGGGTGGACTTTTTAGTCAGCAGGCAGACCTGGTATTGAGTTCTACAGTGCAGATTTAACCACCCAGACTGGGAATAGAGATTACAGGTGTGTTTAAGGCGTGGTGCATCTAGGACAAGCCTACAGGCTTTGTTTAGGGTCAGCTTTATTCTCTTTAGAACTGTGTCAGTTGCCGCACTATAGACTACGAGACTGTAGTCAGTCATGGATAAGACTGAGCTGCACACTGAGTTTTAATGCCTCATCAGTTAGACAATGCTTATGCCTAAGTAGTTGGCCAATTTTGACATTTGCAGCCTTGGCTACAAGGTCAACGTGCTGTGAAAATGTGAGGTAACAGTCTAGAGTGACCTCAAGATATTTAAAACTTTGGACCATTTCTAGTGAGGCATTTTGGTTGTTTACCATGTTTAATAGCTCGGATCTCTGCTGGTTGTGAGAAGAGGCAAACAGCATTGTCTTGGTCTTTTTATAATTAAGCAAGAGCTTTGAATCAAGAAATCAGGCCTCAACTAAGGAGAAATTAACCTGCATTCACTTTTCCAGTGCTTCTGGGTCTGTGTGGCTGGTGTAGAGTACCGCATCATCAGCATATAGTAGGACCTTATCCTGGCACACTACAGGGAGTATGTTTAGGAACAGGCTAAAGAGCAGAGGGTCCAAGATTGAACCTTGGGGAACCCCTGTGTTGATATTCAGACTTTCAGAGAGGGTATCAATGAGTTTTACTTGTGTTCTCCCTGACAGGTAGCTCTGGAATCACCCCACTGATTCAGGTGATAACCCAGTGCAGGTTAGCTGGTTCAGCAGCAGTTCATGATTGACCATGTCAAAGGCCTTGGTGAGATCTATGTAGGTTGCCCCCACCATAAGCCCCCGATCAAGTGCAGTATGAATGTAGCCTGTGAACTCCACCAGCTCTGTTGTAGTACTATGTTGTTTCCTGAAACCATGCTGTTCCAGGCATTGCAACTGGTATTTATTGAGGTAGTCGACAAGCTGATCATAGACAATACGCTCCAGCACTTTTGAGAGTGGGGGGTGTGTGGAGATCGGATGGTAGTTGTTGTGACTAGCCCTGTTACCACTTTTAAAAACAGGGGTGACCACCACCACTTTCCATAGTTGTGGGAATTTACTGGTTATAAGAGAGAGATTCATAATTATGGCAAGGGGTGACAGTAACTCATCAAGTGTGAGAGCAATGAGCTTGAGGTCAAGCGTGTCAACGCTCATTCTAGTTTTTCCTAAAACTTGTAAAAGGTATTTTTTGGCTTTGTCTTGAGAGATAATTTTGAAGTAGAAAGGTGGGCTGTGCCAGTATGGGTTGTCTGCCTGTTATATAGATTTGTGCCACTTGGGGGGGTCTAGGAAATCAGGAGGAAGCACAGTACTTAAGTCAGTGAATGCCTTAATAAAGGTGTTTGCTATGATTTTGGGGTCCTGGGATTGGTTTCTTCAAGATTTAGCATGGTTGGAGGTGTCTTGTTTGGTTTCCCTGTTAGGGTCCTGATATTGTCCCAGAACCTGCGACTGTCCCCCCGGGAGTTAGCCAGCTAATTTTTTGAAGAAATGGCTTTTTGCTTGATGAATAGCCCAGGTACATCTATTTGGGTTGGTTTTATACTTCTGATTATCTGTTTGAGAGCCAGTGCTTCTAGCTTTATGCCAGAGGTTGTCTCTTTCCTTCATAAGTTTGATGAGGGATGGAGTAATCCAAGACTTACAAGCCCCTCAAACATTCTGCTTAGAGCAGTGGCATATATGTTGCATGCTGCATTGAAGCTCTTGATGAAATGGTCAAGTGCTTCATCTACGTCATTTGCAGCATATAGAACTATCCAGTCTTGCTGACTGAGGTGTGCTTTAAGTGAGGCAAGTTTCCCTTTCTTTAGCACTCTCGAAGTGAGTGTTTTAGCTGGGGTTCTGAGGGACTCATTCAACCAGATACAGAGGATAGGGGAGTGATTGCTGATGGAGCCAGGGAGGACAGCTGAAAGGGTTATTCTCTCTGGCTGGTTGGTAATTATCCATTCTAGCAGCATACTGGTTCCAGTAAGATAATTTGTTTCTGTGGGAGAGTTCACTAATTGGGCCATGTATATTGAGGAGGTTGCATCATTGTAGGGTGCTGCCTCAGGGGATAGCCAGTTTATATTGAAATCCCCTAACACTAGTACCTTCAAGTTGTGGCATAGGTCAGAGAGGTAGTCTATGAGTACTTCTGCTAGACTGCTTTTTTGGGGGAATGTAGACAGAGACAAGTGTTAATCCTTTACCCTGAGCACCTAGTAATAGTTTTATTGCCAGTACTTGTACATTATTGCTAGTGGCAAGGTGAGGTAGGACTCAACCCTGGATGGTGTCCTTGATATATATGAACATCCACCACCTCGCTTACCAAGCCTGTCCAACCTAAGAGAGGTATACCTCTCCAGCTGAATAGCCATATCTGTAACCCTTGGTGTGAGCCATGTTTCAACCACTGAGAGCTCATCTGGTTTATGTTGGGCTACCCAAACTTATATATATCTCAGTTAGGGGTTAAAGTCTCAGGAGTCTTGGCAAATTGGTAGTGTGGTGTGCTTTGGGGTTTTCAGTCCTAATGCCTACCGCCCACCAAGCCCCTAGCCTCATAACCAAAGACAAGCTATAGGTCCAAGGCATGAGGTGCCTGTGTGAAGAAAGTTATGAATTATCCTGATTTCTGGCTTTGTGCAGGGCATGCAAGGCCCTGTGTGAAGAAAGTAATGAATGACCTCCTGCTTTGTGCAGAGCCCACAGGGCTCTGTGTGAAGAAAGCTATAAATGATCTTAATCTTCTGCTTCTTAGAGGGCCCAAATAAATTTATGAAGGAATAAGTGGTTCATGCAGGGCCCTGTATGAAAAAACGTTATGACTGATTTTGTAGGCCTCAAGTGGATAGCCACAGTTGTATAGCTTTAAGCACTAGACCTACGGGCATGGACCTGGACCTGTACCTTGTCTTTGGGTCACAAGGGTAGGAGAGGGGTGTGGGCATTAGGGTTGAAAACCTTGAGGGAACACCACACCACTGATTTACCAAAACTGATTAAATTTTAACTTCAAATTTTTTCATTTCCTCATGTTGTTCATTTTGTGGTTCTGCAACCCTAATGCATGCATTAAGGTATTTTTCTGCAGTTTATATCTCCAGTTAGGTTCAATGTCATGCCAAAAAAGTAGGGAAATGTGGCATTAGGGTTTCTATCCCTAACTCTCCCTTAAGCAGCAAAAGGGCAAGATCACATAAGCAACCACAGACAGCCATCATCAGGTCTGCAGACAGAACTCTTGTAATTTGGGTATCATGGATTTCTTCTGTGGCTATAGGTGACTGTGCTTCTACACACAGAAATAGTGTTGTGATTTTAGTATTGTGGCTTTCTAACTGCAGCCAGAAGTGAGTGTCTATGCCCCGTGATGTGTGTACCACAGACATAATCCACAAACGTAGCACATCAGTGATACTGCATTTGTGTAATCTGGAAACAGGTGTATGTTATTTGTCTTACCTGATAGTGGCTGTTTGTGTTGCTTGTGTGTTTTTTTTTCTTTTTGCTGCAGGGAAGGGGGGGAGTTAGGGTTGGAAACCTTAACACTACATTTCCCTAATTTTGTGGCTTTCAATTGAACCCTAACTGGATCATTAACACAATTGTTTGCAAAGAATGTCCTTTCTTTTTGAGGGAGTGGAATCACATCCTTATACATGGAGGTCCCTTATAAACATGACATAGCACAGTGGCTGAAATATCATTTTGCGCCACAAGTGCAAAAACATGTATTGTCCTGGATTTGAAAAAGGACATCTGTTATGTTTATGAGATGGAGTGGGGGTGGGGGGGGGTGGCTATGGTGAAAGACTGGAGTCAAAATATTGGAAATTAGGAAAGTGTTGAGTGAACATTGAAATATTTCAATGTTCATTCATAACTTGGTCATTTTACCATATTTTTACTCCTAATTTTCAGTGTTCTCTTATAATTTCCCCACATAATGAACCCGGTAGGTGAACATTTTTAAATCCTGCCCAAAATGTGATTTCATGAAGTGACTACAAAATCACCTTTTGGCATGCATTTGAAAAGTTTCAGTTGCATTGTTCATGGCTTGGCATCCCTACAAGGCTATGTTGAAAGTTTGATGGAAAAATGCTGACAATCAACAAAGTTATGAATGAACGTTGATATATTTCAATGTTCATTCATGACTTAGTCATTTTACCATATTTTCCACCAAACTTTTCAACACAGTTGTTTAATGACATCACCTCATGAAACTGGTGAGTGAAGATTTTGAAATCCCACCCAAAATATGATTTCGGGGAGAGATTGCGAAATCAACTTTTGGCATGGATTTGAAACATTTCACCTGCATTGCTCATGAGATGGGGGTTCCAAAAAGGCCATGTTGAAAGTTTGGCGGAAAAATATTGAAAATTAGTGAAGTTATAAATGAACATTAAAATACTTCAACGTTCAATCATAACTTGGTCATTTTACCATATTTGTCCACCAAAGTTTCAATATAGTCTTCTTATGATCCTGTCTCATGAGCCTGGTAGGTGAAAATTGTCAAATCCCACCCAAAAGGTTGCAGAGCAACCACAAAATCACCTTTTGTGATGGATTTGAAAAATTTTATGTACCTTGTTCATGAAGTGGGGTCCCCAAAAGGCTATGTTGAAGATTTAGTGTAAAATATTAAAAAATGACCAATTATGAGCAAAATACATTGAAATACATTAAACTGATTTACTTTGTTTTGAGATGTGGCAGTTGCTGGCATCACAGTGTCAGCTTTTAGTCTACAGTGGTACCAGGTGAGGGCATCTCTGTGTCACCACCTATGTATTGGGGGCGACCTCGAGGGAACAGAGTTGGGCAAGTACTGGGGAAGATAACCTGGTCCACTTTTGTACATACATTATATCTGGGAGGGACGAGGGAGGGCTGCCTGAGCTGGGGGGGTAGATAGATAGATAGATAGATGGATAAAGAGAGAGAGAGAGAGATTTAGTGATCACCAGCTCACCTGGCACTCAAGCCATAGCATGTCTCCATCTGCAGTTGCGTATGTCAGGAAAGTCCCACAGTTCTGATACAGAGAACATGGGTGAAAGGATCCTCTCACTTAGCTGGGCAGCCAGGACTTTTGTACTTAAACAAACATGTCCCTTTAATGTTGGACTTCCGTATCATCACCGACTTACCCATAATTAACAAAGTAACCCCACCCCCTATATCCTGTGTTACACAGTTCTTTAAGGGCATCACATATGTCTGTTCTAAATCAATAACACAATATTATGCTGCTGCAAGTGAACCTCTCTCCAGCTTTTTCCCTTAGTTACATGCATGGAGTAATATCAGAGACTGAATTATAAGACATTATGTTTACCCCCAATGTGAAGGATGTGAAGGTAGAAACTGTGCACTTATGGAGCAAGAAAATACATTTAAGGCACTGAAGTCATTTTAAAGTAAATTTAATGGCACCATGTGCTTGACTTCAGACAAGTGGATTTTTTGCAAGATGGGGGAATACGCTCGGCAGGCACTGGAATGAGTGGGGAATCTTGAGGGAGTGGAGGATATGTGGAACTCAATAAAGGGGGCAATTGTGGGAGCTACAGACCTCTGCACAAGGAGGGTGAGCAAAAATAGGAAGAAAAGAAAGCCACTGTGGTTTAACAGGGAAGAGGTTGAAAGCATCAAAGCTAAGAGAAGAGCCTTCAGGAGGTTTAAAATGATGCAGGGGGAGGGAGATTGGGAAGAATAACAGGTAAGGCAGAGGGAGGTGGGAAGGGAGGTCAGGCGAGCAAAGGCACGGATGGAGGAAAACATTGCCAAGGTGGTCAAAAAGGGGGACAAAACCTTTTTTAGGTATGTAGGAGAAAGGAAGGAAACAGAGAAGGGGATAACCAGACTGAAAAAAGGGGCAGGGGAGAGTGTGGTGGGGGACCAGGAAAAGGCTGAGCTGCTGAATAGCTACTTCTGCTCAGCACTCATGAAGGAAGAAGAATGGAAGATGAGGAGCTCTAGGCTGGCAGGAGTTACAGTGGAAGGGGCGGATGTGAGACCCTTTTGGGAAGGGGGAGATCCTGAGGTAGCTTAAGGACTTGAAGGTGGACAAAGCCATGGGTCTGGATGTAGTGCATCCAAGAGTTTTGAGGGAACTGACAATGGTACTGGCTGCTCCCATAACCACTCTATTCAACAACTTCTTAAGCTCAGGAGTGGGACCTAAGGATTGGAAATGTGCAGATGTAATACCACTGCACAAGAGGGGGGTGGGAAGAAGAGGTGGGCAACTACAGGCCAGTAAGCTTGACATCTGTGGTTAGCAAGCTCATAGAGAAACTGCTCAAGTACAGAATCAACAACTACCTCGAGGCAAACGTCCTTCTGAATCCAGGGGCAGCACGGGTTCACTGAGGGCAGATCTTGTCAAATGAACTTGATAGAGTTTTTTGACTGGGTCACAGAGGTAGTGGATCATGGAGGCTCCATGGACATGGCCTACCTTGATTTCAAAAAAGCATTTGACTTGGTGCTGCACAAGAGGCTATTGCACAAGATGGGTCACCTGGGGCTGGGGGAGGTGGTAATAAAGTGGGCGCAGAGCTGGTTAGATGGCAGAACCCAGAGAATATTGGTAAATGGGACACCCTCAGAGTCTGTGGTCATCAGTGGGGTTCCCCAAGAGTCGGTGTTAGGCCCTCTACTGTTTAACATCTTTATAGGGATATAGCAGAGGGTCTGGAAGGGAGGATGAGCCTATTTATGGACGAGGTAAAGGTCTGAAAAAGAGTGGACACACAGGAGAGGGTGAAGAGGAGGCAGTACAGTGCAGTAGTTTAAGGCTCTGAGCTGCAAATCTGGAGACCTGGGTTTGAATCCCACAGCCCCCACTTGCATACTGTGTGACCCTGAACAAGTCACGTAATTTCCCTGTGCTCCCAGGATGCCCCTGTAAACAAGTTTTCAGCTTAGTGTGTCTCACCTGGTCAAACAATTGGAAAAAAAAAAAAGGATGATGCGCAGAGATCTGGGGAGGTTGGAGGACTGGTCCAAGGAGTGGCAATTGTCGTTCAGTATGGCAAAGTGTAAGATCATGCACTTAGGAATAATGGGAAGGCGGAGTATGGGATGGGATGGAGGTAGGTCCCTGCAAGTAACAGAAGAGGAAAGGGACCTAGGCATCATCATCTCAAAGGACCTGAAGGTAGCAAAGCAGTGTGGGGGGGCAGTGGCAAGAGCCAGCAGGATGTTAGGTTGCATAGGGAGAGGGATCTCCAGCAGGAGGAAAGAGGTCATAGTTCCCCTGTACACTCAGCTGGTCAGGCCACACCTAGAGTATTGGGTCCAGTTCTGGAGGCCGAACCTTAGGAAGGATGTGGAGAGGGTTAAAAGGGTCCAGAGGAGGGCAACACAAATGGTGAGGGGGCTAGAACACTTACCATAAGAGGGGAGACTAAATGTCAGTAAATGCAGACTAAATGCAGTGTCAGTGGCTCAGTAGGTAGCACACTCGCCTCTGAGGCCGGGAGATCAGAGGGCTGTGGGTTCAGTTCCCACATCTGGCACTTGGGTTAATATCCCAGTACTGACACTGTAATGCAGCATGAGAGGGGTGCTGCATTTCTGAGGTGCCGTCTTTCGGATGAGACGTTAAACCGAGGTCCCATCTGCCTGGATTGGTGGTAGTTCAGGTGGATGTTAAAGATCCCATGGCACTTATCTAAAAGAGTAGGGGATTCCCCGGTGTCCTGGCCAAATTTCCCTCATTCACTAAAAATACCACCAACAGCTTAATCTGGTTCAAGGTCAGTTGGAATTCATCTGTATCCCCCTCCCCCGGGTCGTGCCTGAAAATAGGCAGGATTTGTCTAGTGCACTTACCCGGTCAACAAAAGCTAAATAAAAATAAATAAATAAATAAAATAAATGAATTAGGCATGTACTCAATGGAACAGAGGAGGGAGAGGGGTGACGTGATGGAGACCTTTAAATATGTAAAGCGCATCAATAAGGTGCCAGTGAAGAGCCTTTTCCAGCTAAAGGAGAGACCTAGGGTAGAGGACATCCGTTCTAAATCGGGGGCAATTTAGAGTACGTTAGGAAGTACTTCTTCACTGAGAGGGTGGTGGACAACTGGAATGGGCTGCCAGGGGAGGTGGTGGGGGACAGGACAGTGGGGGGTTCCAGAGGGCATTGGATAAACACAGGGGGCTGGTGGATCGGGGGGAGGACCTAATGGAAATCTAGGCAAACTGGTCAGACTGGCTGGGCCTGGTGGTCCTTTTCTGCTGTCACATTCCTATGTTCCTATGTACCATGTGGAAGACAGTCATACTAAAACTCAAAGTTCCTCTGCATCTATGACCTGTCCCTTGCCTGCTGTACCTGGGATGTTAGAAGCCCTATGGAGTCACCATAAAATCAAGGTGATACCCTGTTTTTCAGCCAACAGCTTCTACCTGACTTTCCAGCTCCCGACATCCTTGAACTAGGTAATCAGCAAGGGGACACACTACAGCCCTTGGGGCCACCACAGGTCCCTCCCATCCCCTAAAATATTAAGCAAATCCTCCCTACACTAGCAAGGCAAGTAGGGACTCACTCTACCATTAAAACCCACTAGTTCAGTGTTCCACCATCACACCTGTTGCTCAACTTTGTGCAAGATTGAGCAAGGCAAGAAAGAGACTAAAATCCGTAGAGGGATTGGAATTACCAGCAGCTATGATAACTCAGTTCTGCCTGCTAGTGTTTTCAAGGCACTTTGGATGTCCTGGGCCACTCCAACTCTGTTGCTTGGTTCTCATAGATATTCAAATGCATAATAATCATCTGGGTTGACTGGCAGTATAGCCTAGAAGTTACATTAATGAGCTGTGAATGAGCTTGGTACATCCAGCACACCTGGGTTTGATTCCCACAGCCTCCACTTGCAAACTGTGTGACTTGGAGCAAGTCACTTAAGCACACCAAAGCTCTTGGGCCGCCCCTGAAAACAGGCACTTGTGCCTAGTGGGCCTTACCCAGTTAACAAAGAATTGGGAACTGTTGGGAATTGTTATTGCTTCTGACTGCCTCTTCCCTACCATTACTGAGATTTTTTCTGTCAACTCACTCTTGCCCTTAAAGCTGTCTCCATGTGCCATGACTCCCATGCCGGCTTCAATGGTATCTACACTCACAATGTCTCTGTAAGCAGCTGCCACATAGCAAGTACCTGCAGAGTCTGCCAGTCAGGGAAGTAAACCTGGACATTTAATTACAATGAATGACCTAGCTGGAAAGGAGATGGAAATGGTGCAGGAGAGATTTAGGGAAGTGGGGATCTGTATGGGGACAGCCAGATCAGTTGTATTCTCTGAGATGTTGCTTGTACTAAGATCCAGTACAGTCAGGAAGAAAAGGATAGAGGAGTTTAAGGGCTGGCTGTGGGACTGGTGCAAGGAGGAAGGTTATGGTTGCATTGGGGGCTGGGAGGAGACCTGGACCAACAAATCCCTCTATTCACCAGATAGGCTGCATCTCAGTAGAGGGGGTTCAAGAGTCATTAGGGCTAAATTGAGGGGGGAGTACATATCCAGGGACCTTAATTTAGGCTGTCGGGGGGGCAGAGTGGGCCTTTGGGCCCCGAGTCTCTGGGACAAAGACTGGCAGCCTCCACCCCATTCCGGGCAGGGAGAATTGGAGGCAAGAACAAGAGTAAGAGTAATATTGGAGGCAGAGGGTGGGAGGAGGAAGCAGACAAAGGGGAGTATGAGAGAGGACAGATGGGCCAGGTGGGAGAGAGGATCAGATTCAGGGTGGAAAGTGGTGTTCCTGAATGCAATAGGTCTTGTAAACAAGATGTATGAGCTTATTTATTTATTTATTTATGTATGTATGTCTTTGGTGACTGGGTAGGTGCACTGATCCAGAGAACTGTTTTCAGTCATGACCCAGGCCAAAAGGTGTCAAAAAATAGGTACAGGTACAAACAGTCAATTACAAGAAACAATATGTGCAAACCCAACAGCTGGTGGCGAGGGTGGAGAGAGAGAACAGTGGTAATACCCTGCAGTGCAGGGTAGAGAGGTAATGCTATATCAGTATGTACATAAGCATAGCCAAAATACAAATGGTGCAAGACACTATCAGTAATGGTATACAGGTACATGGTCCAATTCAAGTACAAGTGAGAAAAACCGGTTGCTGTAATACAAATACAAATAGGAAAACAATCACAGTTCATGACATCAAAGGGGCAAGGCAGGAGGGAAGGGGGGCAAGGGTAGGCTTAGGGGTGGGGGCAGGAAGGAGAGAGGTGGGAAAAAGGGCCAGCTAGTGGGGCAGGAGGGGGGGTATAAGTGTTGTAGGGCATCAGGTGAAAGTCTGAGTGCTATCAGAGAATGTTCGAATTGTAGACCCTAACATTGCTGTATGGAACAGTGACATTTTGCAGCAGTGAGGAGCCTGGTTATGTTTAAAAGCTAGGTGGGAGGGGGACACATGAACAGACGGGGGGAGCTTGTTCCATAGGGAGGGTGCTGTGACTGAGAAAGCTCAAGTTCCCGTGGTGGTGGAGGCATAGGGTACTTCTAGCAGGAGGACTGAGGATACCCTGAGATTCCTACGGACCACTCTACCTGTTAAGAGAAGTGAGTAAGGGGACATGTGTTGGTTCCTGAGGGAGTTGTCCATCAGACAGCCCATCGCATAGTCAAAGCGACCTTGTAGGGTGAGCCACCCAAGTAACCGGTAGAGTGAGCAGTGGTGAGAGCGGTAAGGGGCTTGAAGGATGAATCGGCAACTAGAGTTATATGTCGAGTTTAGCCACTTGTACAGGGTGGTGGATAGGTGCAAGTAAACTGGACAGCAGTAGTCAAGGAGGGGAAGTAGGTTGCCATATGCAATGGCCAGGTGTGCTTCAGCAGATAGGTAATGTTTCTGGTGGTACACGGCGCCTAGCTTCTGGTGGATCTGATGCACCATATGGTTGACATGTTCTGAGAAAGAAAGGGAGGGGTCAAGGGTAACACCTAGATATTTGAAGGCTGTGACAATTTCAAGTGGAGGACCAGCAGGGGTAAGAACTAGGAGGGAGGAGTAGGCTTTGGTGACTTTGGATAGGAAGGGTTTGGAACTGAACAGCATGGATCTGGTCTATTTTTCATTGACTAAGAGCTTGTTTGAAAGGAATCAATGATGGGCGAATACGTAGTTTTGTGTGAGGGTGGATGAGATTGAGTCAATAGATTTGTCGCTATGATAGATGACCAAATCGTCAGCGTAGAGAAGAGCTTTACAGTTGAGGCTGTCATTGGGGAGTTTATTAATAAACATGGAAAAGATCAGTGGTCCGAGAATGGAGCCCTGGGGAACTCCAGTGAGTACAGGAAGGGGAGCAGAGGAAGCCTTGCTGATGATGACTGACTGAGTCCTGTTTGATAGATAGCTGCGGAACCAAGCAGTAGGTCCTGGGGAGCAACCAGGTCAAACACTTTTGACAGATCAATGAAGGCCGAGCCTGTGGGTTTGCCCTGGTCCATACTTCTTAGTACATTATCGGAAAAGAGGGCCAGGGCAGAGGAGGTACTATATTGCTTACGGAAGCAATGCAAGCATTGTTAGTGGAGAGGTTTATGGATTGCGGTGGTCATGGACATTTGGGCTACCCCTAACCATGACTGGGACCTCTCAATCCCTGAGTGCAAACTTTACGGGAGGGATGGGGTAGAAAAAGGGAGGTTGCAGTTTACATAAGGGATGGTGTAACATGCACAAGGGAAGAGTTGGAAGATGGGAAGGCAGAGATAATATGGTGCTATTACTGTCCAATAAATGGAGGAAGATGAGACTGGGGGTGGTTTACAGACCACCCAACCAAGAGGAGGAAAAGGACAGGATCTAAGTTCTGATAAGGGCAGGAAAGAGAGAAGTGGTACTTGTGTAGTAATTTTACCTGCTTAAGGTGGAATGGAAAATCATGCCATGACTGGCACCTGGAGTCAGGTAATCCTGAATAGGGTGCTGAGTGGATTCTAACCAAGGGTGTCATGGACTTGTAGCCCTCTGTCTGAACTGTTCAGTAGACGACTTGAGTCTGGGGTGGTACCACAGGACTGGAGAACGGCACATGTAGTGTTACTCTATAAGAGTGGTCTCAGAGATGACTGGGGAAACCAAAGACTGGTCAACCTGACCTCAATCATGAATGTTCAGGGATGCCATATTTAAGGAAAGGCTGGTAGTATACCTGGAAGACAGTGGCCTTCTGGATGACTGGCAACATGGTTTTATGGCTGGGAGATCATGCCAGACAAACTTTATCTACTTCTTTGACTGGGTCACTAAACAGTGGACAAAGGACAAGCTGTTGATATCCTGTACTTTGATTTCAGCATGGCCTTTGATTCTGTGCCCACAACAGATTGATCAAGAATCTGGTGGCTATGGGGGTAGGGGAGAAATTGACTGAGTGGGTAGCTAGTTGGCTGAAAG
Organism: Neoceratodus forsteri; assembly: GCA_016271365.2. Lineage (NCBI taxonomy): Eukaryota > Metazoa > Chordata > Ceratodontiformes > Ceratodontidae > Neoceratodus > Neoceratodus forsteri. The sequence continues at coordinate 156,714,227 of CM028137.1, forward strand.
GTAGGACCTAAGGGTGGTGGTGGGAGAGCTCTCAGGTGACAGGTATGTCACCAGCAGGGTCCAGCAGGGTCGGTGCTTGGTGAGGTGCTCTTTAATGTCTTCATCAGTGACATTGGAGAGGATATAAAGGGCAAGATTTTCTTATTCATGGGTGACACCAGGCTCTCTGGCAGAGTGGATACAGGGAAGGGGATATCGGAGCTAAAGTTAGTTCTGGCAAAGCTTGAGTGGTGGTCCAGAATTTAGCAAATTGGCTTCAATGCAAAAAAATTTAAGGTTATGCACACTGGAGCCAACAACCTGGAGACAGAAGACAGCCAGGGAGGGGTCCCGGTAACCAAATACAAGGAGGAAAATGACCTGGTGTGTTAATCACTAGTGCCTGAAGCATTTTGCACAATGCAGGAAAGCAGTGGCAAAGGCCAGCAGAATGTCAGGCTACATTGTTAGAAGGATCAGCAGCAGGTGGGAAGAAGTAATACTGCCATTACATAGGTCATTGGTGTGGACACACCTGGAGTACAGTGTGCAGTACTGGTGTCCATACCTAAAGAAAGACATAAACCTGATGGAGGTAGTTAAAAGGAGGGCAATCAAGATGGCTGAAGGCCAGCAGGACAGGAGAAATGAGGAGAGGATAGGGGCCTTGAACATATACTCCCTGGGGGAGCATGGCTGACACCTTCAAGTACTGTACGTGAAAGGTATAAACAGAGTAGATATGTAGAGTCTCTTCAGGCTCATCGGGAGCAAAAACACAAGGAGGCATTGTCTTAAGTTGGAGGGAGGGAGATTTAGGAGAGATACCGGGAGGCATTTCTTCACAGAGAGAGTGGTGGCAGGTTGGAATGGGTTCACTGAGGAAATTGTATCACTTGAAACAGTAGATGGCTTAAAAGAGGTTAAGGGTTGAGACAAGGTAAAGGGTTAAGTCAGCGCCAAAACGTGTAGCCAGAAAGGAAAGGGCATTGGCTGGGGGGGGGGGCAGAGTCCTTAGCTGGTGCTGGGGACACTGCAATACAAACACACCCAATAGCCCCAAAGGCCAGGGTAAGGCATTTGGAATTTCAATTGCCATTGTTGCAGGACTTTTAATATGGGAATGTGAGCCTTATGCTGCTGAAGAACTGTCTGGCTATCATTATGTAAGCAATAAGACACAACAGGCTGTGCATTGAACAGATATTACCACACTCCCAGGGGTACAGTAAGGCCGAGTGCCTTCAGCCCCTGGAAGTGCCATAATATCTGTTCAATGCACATCCCGGAGTGTCTTATTACACATACTGGGCCTGTGTCTTTAAATGAAGGCAGGAGTTAAAATTCATTGGTTACCATAATAAAAAAGCTTATTTATTGTCAAAATGGTTATAAAATAGTTCCTCCACCTACATTGTGTGTATGTGATTTTCTTATTGAGAAAGAGCATATGTCTCAGTATGGCCTCTGTAGCTGTAGTCCTGTAGTTCTTCCTGCCACACCCAAAGTGGCTTTTAATTTGAATCCCACAACCGCCTAGGCGCATACTATGTGATCCTGAGTAAGTCACATAACTTCCTTATGCTCCCAGGTCACGTCTGGAAACAAGCTTCAGCTTAGTGTGCTACTCCTGGTTAAACAATGTTCCCTTTCCCTAATTTTGTGGTTTGTGAGCAACAGAGCTTTCACTGATAAAACTGGAACCACAGGAGATGAACATGCAGGAAGCTGTGGACCTGCAGTCTGCTTGGCAGTTGATTTCCAACGTGTCTGCCGAGGAGAGCAGTGGTGAGTGTTTCGAGTGCTGTGCTCTTGGTTTAACTGGACAGGTCTGTGGCCTTATTGAGCATATGTAACAAACAAAAAAAACTAAATAAAATAAAAGGCAGCGTTGAAGTTTTGCTTGACTATGGGATCATTTATTTTTTTTTTGCTAAATTTATTTTTATTAATTTTCAAAGATACGTGTTACATAAGAGAACATTTCTTGGTTCCAAGAATAAAGCAGTTTGTACTACATCTTTGTTTTTATATTTTAATTCTTTTTTGTTTTATAATAAAAACATACAGAAAAGAAGGTAGGTTTAACAGTGTACATACAGGTATAGTTTCCATTTTACAGCATTAAATCATTTCATGTATATCATTACACAGAGTACCTTGCTGTGACACATATATTACGCCTTTTCACTGATGTAGTACTGCTTGTGATGGGTGGAAAGTAATGTGGGAAGTCATCTATGTACCTTGATCTCACAGAAGACCAAAGTAAGCAGTGTTCCCCTTCGCTGGGTATTTAAAATTGGTTTCATGCTCATTTCTGGTATTTCTACAAGAGAGAGCTCTTTCCCATATCTATGTTAGTTAGGTTTCCATTATTGTTCAAATAAGCATTCCTTTCCATTACTCTAGCTTTTGTTGCTATTCTTTATCTCTGTCAATATATCATTTATCCTATCCTATCTAAGACTATGACCCAGAGGGCCAGGTGACCGCCTCAGGCAGGTCGCTATAAGGTGTGTTATACTGTACATATTTTTCTTGACATGTTACCTTATTTTATATGCTGTTGTGCATCTCATTTATAGTGAGGTCTGAAATGTAAGTTACATACCTTTCCGGGCCTGGATAATGGCTATTAAAAGGTAATATAGGGTTACTGACAGGGTCGAAGTTTCTGGAAGATCAGATCACTCAGATTACTTAAGTTTGAAAGGAGGGTTAAGTAGCAGTTTTAGTTGGCAAACCTAAGGAGAGAGCAAATAAATATCCAAATGTCAGTTATGTTGTTTCTTATTCTTACTGGATCAGCTGGGTGTAGCTTTCTTTATCATTTCATCCTAGAAACTTTTCCTTGTATCTATTTCCACAGGCTTATTACGATACAAGTGTATGTTATAAAAGTGAATGGGAGATAAGATAGGAGAGGGGGAGATATAGTGGGAGATAGATCTTAGAACTATTTACATACAGAACTTCTCTCTCTTGGGTAGGTATTTCTGTGGCATTAAACTTAGTGTTCTCCATGGAGGAGGGGGATCTCAGCTCAAGGTACAAAATCTGAATGGTTTTCCAATTGGTATAACACCCATTTTTGCCATTTAATTTCAAAGGAGGGGTCTCGGTTTTGCATTTTTGCTGATAGTCTCTCCAGCGTGTAGATTTCAAAGGTAAGCTCCCTCCAGCTATCTTTTGCGGGTTTTTTTGTGGTATGCTGTAGACTTGTGCTGGCTTTTTTGGCTGCCAGGATGAGTAAGGTAACTATTTTTTATTAGGTAGGGTTTAGACTTCTATCTTCTAGTTATGGCCATCAGCACCAGTGTGCCGGTGATTGTATCAGGACAATTGAAAATGGTTTTAAGCTCGTGGATTACTACTTGCCAGTAAGGTTGGAGGGTTGGGCATTTCCATATGATGTGAGTTACATCTGTCTGTTGGTGCCCGCATTGCCTCCAACAATGCCTGTCTATTGGGCCTGAGAATTTGGTTACTATTGCTGGCATATGGAAGAATCTAGTGTGGCATTTCCAGGAGTATTCCCTCCAGTAATTAGCAGAGGCTACTTTATATGAGAGAAGGGCATATTTATGCCAGGTGTCTATTGACAGGGTGGTATCTAGCTCAGTATTCCATTTTTTAAGCACCGTTTCAGTGGAATCTGTGGGTTGGGCCTGTAGCACTTATATAGCTGACTGATAAGGTGTGTCTGGGTGTGGCCCTGTATGTAGGATGTGCTGGGAAGGTCTTTCCACTATTTGAATTAGTACTTCCTCTCAGGGTTTGGAGGTAGGAGTGGAGCTGAAGGTATTTGTAGAATTCAGATTTTGGTAGTCGAAAGAATGTTTGAAGGGAAACAAAGGGTAATATTCCCATAGTGCCCAGTAGTTGAAATGTATGTCTTACGCCATATTCCTGCCATCTTCTCAGAGCTCCATCTGTTTTGTTGGAGGGGTGAGCAGTGTCATATGCAATATCCTATAGGTAGTGCTTTTCTGCTGATGTGAGATATCTTTTTTGGATGAGCATCCATTGATAAAATGTTTCTACTGTGTATTTGGAAAATGTATTATATGGGGTACATGTTGGTCGGTTACCAGATAGGTATGGGCTGGTGTCTTGGGTGTTATTGAGGGTTTGCTCAATGTGTTTCCAGTGTGGATGGTATGACATTGCCATCCATTGACATGTGTGCGTAGGTGGGAGGCCAATGCATACTTTTCTAGGTTAGGGAGGTTTACCCCTCCTTTGTCCCGGGGGAGTTGTAGAATTGAGTAGTTAAGCCTGGGTGGTTTACCCTGCCAAATAAATCGCAAGATGAGTTTATTTCAGGCTTGGAAGTAGGTTTTGTTCAGTTTGATTGGAAGGGTTTGGAGAAAGTAAAGGATGCGGGGATCACATTTTGTTGTAATGCATCTATTCGATTGAACAGCCCTATTGTAAGCTGAGTCCACTGTGATATATCCTCAGTGAGCTGTTGGGTTAATGGCTTGTAATTTAAGAGTTCTAAGTGAGTGAGGTTTTTGGTGAGCTTTATTCCTAAGTATCTAATGGCCATCCTATGCCACTTAAATTGATAATTTCTTTTAATGTATTGGGATGGGGCATAATGATAGAGGAGAACCTCTGTTTTTTGGTCATCTAATTTATAGCCGGAGAGTTAAAAAAATCTTTGAGGTAGTTTCCAAATTTCCAGAAGAGACTGTTCTGGGGAGGTTAAAATTAGTAGGATATCATTAGCAAATAGTGAGATTTTAAATTGTCTGCCTCCAATGGGTATTGCCTCTATCCCAGGGTTGTGTCTTAGTGCTGCTGCTAGTGGTTCTAGGTATACAGCGAAGAGGAGTGGTGAGAGTGGGCATCCCTGTCGGGTGCCTTTGGATAAGGGGAATGCTTCAGAGAGGGAGCCATCTATCTTTAAGTAGGCCCTAGATGAATCCTAGATTGTTTGAAGGGTTTGTATAAACTCAGCTGAGAGTCCAACTTGTGCCAGTGTGACCCACAGGTATGGCCAAACCACCCTGTCGAAGGCCTTCTTTGCATCAAGGCTCAGCAGTGCCGGGGGATTTGTCTACTAGTTGCATATTCTATTAGGGTTAGGTTACGCCTGACACTATCATGCACCTGACGTTGCCTAATGAAGTCCACGTGGTCTGGATCCATTAAGTGTGACAAGAGGTGCTCAAGCCTCCTTGTCATAATAGACATAAAAATCCTGTAGTCACAGTTAAGCATTGAGATGGGGCGGTAGGAGGCCGGTTGTCTAGGGTCCTTCTGGGGTTTGAGAATTGCTGATATAACAGCATATTTCCAGGATGGAGGGGGCGGGTCTCCCTCCTGTAACATCTGGTATGTTTGGGTTAAGAGGGGGAGTAGGGGGTTCCCCAAATTTCTTTTATAGAATTCAATGGAATATCCATCCGGGTCTGTGGCTTTCTGGGTTTTAAATGCCCTTAGGGCCCCTTCTATTTCCGAAAGTGTTATTGGGGTTAGGAGATTTTGTGCTTGTTCCTGTGTTAGCTTGGGGAGAGGTAGATTCTGATGGTACAGTATGCCTCGATTGAGTCCTGGGAAGGGGGATGTTCCATTGTGTATAATTGATGATAGTACAGTACCTCGCTAAGGCTGATCGAGTCTCTGTAGGTCGATTTAACAGTCATCCTGTGTTTGGGTCATAGAGATGAGTCGCACAGGCTTGAGTTCTAGACACTCTAAGCTTTTGGGCTAGGTTTTGTGGCCTCCTTGGTCCTCCCTCTTACCCAGTGAGTCTCAGACATAGAAGTTGCTGCTCTATTTTTTGGTCCTGCATCTTCTGAAGCCTCTGCTTAACTAATTTTATCTGAGGACTGATAGTGTTGTCTTTTTGATGCAGGAAGGCCAGGAGGGTGCCCAGTGTTTCTTTCAGTGCCCTAATTTGTCCCTCTCTTTCTTTTTTAGTTCCAAGCTGAGTACGCCACAATTTCTCCTCTTAGAACAACTTTGAGTGTATCCCACATGATAGAGGGAGTAATGGTGGGGTCTTGGTTCTCACTTGTTATCCTTGGGATGGCTTTTTCTATTCATTGTTTAAATTCTGGGTCTCTTAGATGTGCGAGATTTAGCCTCCAACAAGAGGAGCAGTCTGGTTTTCTTAGTCGAAACTTAGTATAGAGTGGTGAATGGTCTGAAAGTATAGATGCGACATGTCGGAGGGCTACAGCCATATCCAGGTGTTCCACGGTAGTGAACAGGTAATCCAGCTCAGAGGCTGTGCCTGTTATGGAGTAAAATGGGTATATTCCCTTCCTGTTGGGAAGAAAAGCCTCCACAGGTCCACTAGTCCCAAGTGTGCTAAGGTCTGTCGAAGGTATTTCTGTATATGGGTGGTCCGGTGTTGTGTTGGTCCAGAGGTATCTAATGTTGGAGACAGTGTTCCATTAAGATCTCCCCCCATTATAAGTTGTCCCTTCAAGGCTGGTAGGAGCTTGTTGAAGTATTTTTGGGCAGCAGTTTTCTTGGAGCCAGGTGGGAGGTAGAGTGAGGACAGGGTGACTGGTGAATTGTATAGTGTACCAGTTGCTATGATAAAACACCCTACAGGCTAAATGATGCCCCTACTGGTATTAGTATGGCTACCCCTCTCCATCTCCCTGAGCTGCAGGAGGCCAAAATGACTGTTTGGTATCCCATAGAGGTAAATTTGAGGTATTCTGACTCTGGGAGGTGTGTTTCCTGTAGGAACACCACATCTGGTTTGTCCCTTTTTATGTTGGCTTGCGTGCATGAGCAAACAACATATTGGTGTAGTAGCGGGGTATTAGCACTTTCAAAGGTGTGTCAGTGTTCTGGAGAATCCAGGAGATGCTTTAGTGGGTGCGTCCCTCAGCCACCAATCAGTGAGCATGCTGCCGATGACAGCAGTTTCAGAGAGTGCCACCGACTTGAAACGAACCTGCCGCTGCAATGAGAGACAGGCTTGTCATTGCAGCGGCAGATCTGCCATGCTTCCATTACGTGCCCAATCCCCATGTTGGCATGCCCCCCCATTATGTGGCACACCTAACGTGGCGGCTCCTGCCACCTGCCACACACTCCCAAAAAGCCGACATCGAGGTGCCTAATCCTCATGTCTGCATCCCCACTTTTAGTGTGTTTTTCCCTGGTTAAACAATATCCTTTCCGACACCAGGATGCCCCTCCTGGTGTCAGATCTATTAACCTGTCTATTCGGCTTGCCATTTTTGTCAAGGTGCTAATTTATGTCGGCATCCCCTCTCCTGAATTGTGGAACACTGGGAGCCCACCCCAATGTGCCATTTTTTTTTTTGTAACCTGTTTAAAAAGAAAATCTTCCTCATGGTCTGTTTTTTACCTGCAAAGAAAAACGGTTCACCATTGTCTCCTCATCCCCTCCCCATCCCACCCTCTCTCTGCACACCCACCTCCCGCACCCACCTCATTACTATTTACCCTCTGTGGGTTGGGAGCCTCAATCTTCTCTAAAGCGGGACACGTCTGCACTCTTCAAAGCCGAACTGCAAACTGAAGAAATGACGGTAAGCTTTATATGGGGAGTTTCAACATAGGTTGATATCTCAACCATTTTTAGGACTTTTTACCCCAAATTTTCAACATGGGGTTCCTGGGACCCCACCTGGTGAACATGTAACTGCCATTTCATTTCTTGGTCCTGAAAGGTGATTTCGCTGTCATTGTGTGGAATCACCTTTTGGGACCGATTAACAAAATGACAGTGCCAGTGTTCACGAGGAGAGGTCCCAAAAAGCCCATGTTGCAAATTTGGTGAAAAATTCAAAAAAATTACTGTGTTACCAGCATGCATTGTGCAGTTTCTACACATGCTCGTAACTTTGCCAAATTTTTATATTTTCACTCCAGATTTTCAACATTGCCATTTTTGCACACCTTCTTATGAACAGTACAGCTGTAATTTTTCACATCCTGCCTGAAACATGTTTTTCGCACCTGTGATGCGCAATGAGCGCGGTCGCTGTGCAAAATCAACTTTTGGGACAGAGTAACAAAATCACAGCACCACTGTTTGTGAGGAGAGGTCCCAAAATGCCCATGTTGAAAATCTGGTGAAAAAATTTCCCCAAATGACCGCATAATGGGCTTGCATTGCGCAGTATCTATGCACGTTCATAAGTTTGCAAATTTTTCATATTTTCTCTCCAGATTTTCAACATTGCCATTTTTTACACCTCCTCATGAACAGTACAGCTGTCATTTTTCACATTGCACCCATCTCAGCTTATTTCCGTATGGAATGGGGTAAGCATAAGGGCCGAAGACCCCAATGCACACCCCGACACCTGTTGCTGTCTGCAGGGTGGGGTGAGGTGGAATGACGTAAGTGTTATGGCTGACCCAAAGCCACACTCCCAGTGCCTTTCAGTTTCTGTGCCGGGGGGGGGGGGTGGCGTTAGTTCAATACTTCACTGCCTTTCCTATTTTGCATTTCTAACTCCTGCACTACCAATGCCAATACCAGCAAGCCAACATTCGGCATTGACAAATGCTTGTTAACCTCTATAGCAGTTGGCTCCTTTTAATGGGACTGTGGAGTTCATTAAAGTTAAGTGAGATGACTAGGGATGTTTTATTCATATGGTGTTTAGTACTATGGCTATATCTGGAGTGGGCCGAGATCATTCCCTCCAGGGGTCTGCTGGGCTTGTTCAGGAGAGAAAGGGAGGGAGGGGGAGGAAGGAATATAGGAAAACATTATGTTGTGGGTTAGAGAGGTTACCATAATCCTGTAAAACAAAGAACAGGTAAACATTACAACTTGCACACACAACTTTAATTTTTCAACATTATTATTAACTAGGCCACTCACTGAGTTTGTCTGAGCTAACCATGGGCAGAGATCTGCCCCACCTCCATGGGTGGGGGGGCATCTCCATTTCCATGGTGAGGACCACTCCTGTCCTGGGTTTCCAATTTAGGGGGAGGTGTAACACCTCCCCTACATGGGAGTAGATCTAGACTCCCTGTGGGGGAAATCCATGTGTGACCGTGGGCCCCCGTAGCCACATAATGCTACTAAGAGGTGCCAGGACTAGTTAAGGATAACTAGTCTACATTCTCTTAATTGACGTCTGTCCAAGGGGTACACAGAGCCAAGGTAGAGGTCTGGAAGTTTCCTCTAGACTCCCTCCATCCTCTCTGTTCATTGTGTGTGGGTAGCTGGATGGGAATTGAAGTTTACCATTAAGTCAGCATCTTTTAGGGTAAGGCCTTATTTGTGGTCTGGTGTGCTCAAAAGAAATTGGATCCTGCTGGGACATAGAATGGGGATCGCCAAGGAGGTCCCATCTATGTAGTAACCTGTTTTCCCATGCTGGGGCACAGGATCTGGGGAGGGAGAAGGAATAAGGTGGGGAACAGGAGATCGCCGTCATGCTCCACGGTTTCAATGGGTGTGTCTGGGGTTTCTTGTTTATGCATCACCCATGTCTATTTCTGAGGGGCCTGGGTTTGTTTTTTTCTAGTCTGTCACACTCCCCACTTAAGCGAGGGCCAAGTCAGTCTGACCCTGAGAGTCTGTGGCTTCTTGTAATGTCCTGCATCCAGAGCCAGGGCCAGGCCCACAGCACTGGTTCTCCACTCCCCTGCAAGGGGGGGTGGACGGGTATTCCTCTTACCTCTCATCTCAGCACCAACCCCCCCCCGACCCCCAGCCACACCAGGCATCCACCTGATCCAGTATCATATCTCTCTCCAAGGAGCCATGTCCCACGCCCAGGACATCAGGTGAGTCTGCCATTTGGAGCATGACCGGGTCCCCATATATAGGCCCATCACTCACCCTTCTCCCCCTGGCCACTTCCACATATGATGATCACCCATGTGATCACCTTGGGGGGGTAGTCCCTCACCTATTTTACAATTTAGGCTCTGGACTGATACATCAGGGGAGTGTCCCATCATCTGTCAGCATGCAGGGCCTCACCACCAACTTGAGAGCAGACTACCTCTATGGGTAATCTCTGGGCATATTCCCTCTCGCAATTTGTGAGTCCATCCCCTGGGTGTTGCCATGTTTGTTGAAGTTTAGCATAGCTCCATGATAAGTCGGAGGCTCTGCATGGCATGTGGGCAGCATCTTTTAAGCACATCATTTGTATTATGCTCACAGCCATCTTTCATGTGGCCTTCCATTGTGGGGGCTAATTATCATTAATCTGGCTAGAGCCAATCACCCGGGGTGGGGGGGACCCAATTTTACCATGACAGACTGAAGCAGCATCCAGGAATTGGCCTCAGCTAGCTCACATTTCAAACAATACACAGTATTAATTCTAATTAATTCCAAGCCGATCCCTATGCCATCTAGCTCAGCTTTACTTTGATATTTCATGCCAGCCAAGATGTGCAGTTCCAGTGGCACTGTCTTTACCCATGTGCTCTTGTCCCCAACAGTACAGTGATCTACTCATCCCACAGCCATCCAGTCTGATTCCCCTTCCCCCCCGCCAGCCCTGGGTGTCACAGTAGCCGCTATTTTATCTTTGGTTAACTGTTGATACTCAGTGGCCCCTGTCTCTTCACCTTTTCAGTCTTAGCCATGAGGCTCCTAGGGATCAGCTCCAGTTTACATATTCTGCTACCCTAGGCTGTAATGTTGGGTATAGTGAGCCCCCAATCAGGACCCACAGCTCTCTGGAATGAGAATCAATTTATTATCTATTTACTATACCCCACCCACCCCGCTGTACTAGAATACAAGACATTTTAATTTGTATAGTATTGTTTAAGCCTCTCCTGTGTCATGCAGGAGTTACACTACCTCACAAGAGCAAGCACATGGCTTACTGTAAGACTTATTTTCAGATGTTCCCCAGCCCCATCATTGTTCAAACTGATCAACTAGGCATACCTGTTTCCTTATCAGTGCTGGCGGTGTCAAATGGTAGATGTTCTGCTGAATGTCTTTAACAGTTCTTTCACATCTTGCAGTGTGCCGAGTCCTTGTTGTTTTCTTTGTCTCCCTTTCATTGCAATGTCCCAAGTAGTCTCTCTGAGGGTCTGGTCATCCTGGGCAGCCTCTGTTCTTCTTGGGGCTGGAATGGTGATGCCCTTAGTGCTGAAAAATTCTGTAGCTTCGTTTGGCAATTCAAAGTGCTTTGGGCCTCCAGGGAGCATGATGATTAGCTGTCCTGGATAAGGCATTTGAAACTTTAGTTGCTGTGCGTTGAGGGCCTATAGGATTGGTGCATATGCTCTGCATCATGCTGCAATGATCGCCCGAATAATGATTGTCAAAGAAGAGCTTGTGTTTTTGTATTGAACAGTTTTCAGACACCATGCAGTGAGTAATATTTGTTGCGCTGTGGCATAACTGAAGAATTTAAATATGATTGATTGTGGCCTCTATGCTCTGGCCTGCGGTTTTGGCATGAGCACCCCGTGCGCTTGCTCGATATCTAGAGGGAAGCCTGGGCCTAGGTGGAGGGAATTCCCTCAGCATGCCATCCAGGAATGTGGGCATGTCTCAGCCGGCCTCGTCCTCTGGAACACCATAAATATGGAGATTGCTCCTTCAGGAGCGATTCTCTAGGTCCTCACACTTACCAGTTAAATCCTTTTGTTCATTTAGAAGGTGGACTATGATTCTTTCAAGTCGATCTGTCCTGGTATACAGTTGTTGCTGCTAAGTTTCAGTTTCTGTTATTTGTGTATTTAGTTTTATTTGTGCTATTAGTTCTGTTCTGAATGTTCATATCTCTATTCTGAATTCTTTCAGTTCGGCAAGTATAGTTGAATTAGAGGGTTGGTTAAGATCTTTAATGTTGCCCACCAGGGGCAATGTGAGGAAGTATTTTTCAGACAGAGGGTGGTGGACACATAAAATGGCCTTTCTGAGGAGGTCATGGGGTCAAAAACAGTGGAGGAATTCAAGAATGCATGGGACATACATAAGACAATTCTTGGGGGGGGGTAGGAAGAAGTAGGCTGTTGGTTAACTAGGATCTGCAGCTTATCCAGTAGGTGGGGAAATTGGAAGACTAGGTGAGCCAAGCAGTCCTTATCTGCCATCAAAGTCCATGTTTCTATGTTATGTTTCTATGGCCTGGTGGTTATTTTGAGCCTGGGGTTCTGCGGTTACAGATCGGAGGTCATCCAACGCTGTCTGGTTGTGAGCTTTATTTTTTCTGCCACCCATCAGTTTATATAACTCCTCTCTGTTATTTTCTTTTGAATTTTAATTGTTGTTGTTGTTGTAGTTTAGGAGTTGTTGGGATGAGGGTCATCGGAGCTTGACTTTCAGTGCTGCATCCCCCTAGATGACATCACCAGAAGTCTGACTATGGGATTACTTAACAAAAAAACAAACAAAAAAAATGCAGCACTGAACTTTTATTTGACTATGGGAGACCTAGATTACTGGGAGACTGATAGAAAATTAAACGGAGCAGCGAGACAGGAGGGACGTACTCCTGGACATACTTCTCTGTTGAAAGTAAACAGCTGGGAGCAGGTGGGAACATAGAGAAGCAGCGGCGCGATGTGTGAAGAAACAGTTTTTTATGTGCAGTGTAAGTGACAAATTCATTTCTAGGGCTCACATTATTTTGTTTCATAACAAACATTGACATTTCTTTACCACGGGAGCCAAAAGAAAGTTAAATGCAGCAGCTCGACTTCTGGAGGAAAAAAGTCAGTTCTGTTCCTCCCACTACATCATCAGAAATGAGACAGAACACCACAATCCTTGCAGCCTGAACAGTGACTTTCACAAGTTGCCAATCAAAATGCAGGAAATTGTGATATCACTAGTAACCAGGAAGAGCCTGTCCCTGCTGTTTCATGTGAAAGTGAAACATGGCAGTGAAAAATGGTTCTCATTGGTTACTAGTGATATCATAGTCAGTGTGGTCTCAGTGGTGATGTAGTAGGAGGAACAGAACTGACTTTTTTTTCCTCCAGACAGAGTACTGCTCCACACATCACCCCAGTATTGCCAGGTAGAAAATCTTCTAATTAGCAAACAGAAAAGAAAAAAAATACTTGAGATATAAGAAGTGACAGCTGACTACATCTGAAAGTTACAATTAATTGCAGGCAGTTTCCAGGCGTTACACTAGGTCTTTAATCTCTCTCCACAGGCTGCACTCTCCACTCCTCTCCTCTCCTCCCCAGCACACCAGGAGCACTGCAGGCGGCCTGCAAGACATCAGGTAGAGCACCTCCTCAGAATTCCTCTCAAGAGAGCACAGGCTGCAGTGTGCTAGCACATCGCCACGCCCTGGCTCGTCATTTCCTTTATAGGTAGTAGGAGTCACATGACTTCCTGTTGTTTCTTTTTCTAACACCTTAAACTCCCACCTGCTTCTTATATTTTCTAGCCACTAGCTGGCGCTGCCATACCCCTCTGCAACTTCTCCTTTCTCCCCTCACCTTCACTCTTCCTGCTTGCACTTCTCCCTGTTCCCTCTCGGCACTTGGTGGTGTAACCTTTGTAACCCTCTTCAGCACCTTAAACAGAAGTGACCTAGACCTGTCCCCTCTGCTCCAACCCAACTGCTTAATCCTTCCTATTTTGATTGGAATAACCCTCCCTCCTCTTTGTTCACCTCCTAGCCATCTCTAGGTCTTGAACCCTGTCCTGAGGTATATCTCTTGCCCTGAAGTCTGCCTCCATGACCCTTTGCTATATGGCCACCTAATAACTCTCACTAGTATTTATTCCCCCTTGTTCCCTCTCTGACCATTTTGATATCCTTATATTTACACCTGTCACATCTTCTTGAAATCTTTATCTGCTATATCATCCTGGTTAATTAAACCTCCCTGACCCAAATTCGAACTTAAAATGCCCAGGGCCAGGTTTCGAACCTGTGGCCCTATATACCTAGTTCAATTTCCCATGGAAGCATGTTACCCTCACCACTAGACCATCCCAGTGGCTATAATACTGACTCTGTACCCAATCCCTTAAAACCCTATAGGCTAGAATTCAAACTTAAACACCCCAGGCCATGGATCTGAACCCCTGACTCTAGATACCTATTCTAGTTCCACGTGGTGGTTTATCACTCTAACCTCTAGGCCATCCCAGTGGCTCCAATCCTGGCATAGTACCCAGACCCTTAACACCCTTCAGGCTGTGATTCACATTTAAACTTAAACTCTCTGGCCTTATACTTCTCTGGCTTGAATTTTGAACTAAAACATAAACTTCCCAGGCCAGGTTTCAAGCCTTCAACCCAATACGTCTAGTCCGGTTACCTATAGAAGCTGGTTACACTAACCTCTAGGCCATCCCACTGGCTCCAATCCTGACAGAGCACCCAGACCCTTAAAACCCTCCAGGCTGGGATTCAAATTTAAACTTAACCAACCAAGGCCAGGATCCGAATCCCAAACCATAGACTCTTATCCTAAGTTCCACCTGGTAGTCTATAACTCCAGCCACTAGGCCATCCTAGTAGTCTAACTCTGACCTACCTCTCTCTGAAACTTTAACCCCTTTGTCCCCCTCCAGTTCAGGTTAACTCCTGCTCATTATTTTAAGCAACGGCATATACCATCCACCTGCAATGTGCAAGGCAGGCTGCTTGGCTACCCTGTCCTGCTTTCTGATCCTTTGTGCCACTGACCACCTTATGGCCCTCTCCCTGAGGCACCCTCCCCTGCACAGTGAGCATCCATTACCACAGCGAGTACTTCCAGAACCCATGTATATTTATTTATTTGGGTTCAGAAATACCTTTGAGTCATAGACTCATTTACAAAGGTTCTACGTCACAGAGATTATAAACAGACAGGCATTATTAACGATTGAACAGTGATACAGTTCAGCATTGTTACAAGGAACAGCATAGGCTAACATTCAAATGCTAGGTTACTTGGTACAGGTCTTACACTAAACAAGTTGGACTTGGATATGAGTCAGTGCTTGACAGACTCAGGTTAAGCTCAAAGCGGGGGAGTCAGGCCAGAGGCCACTGTCAGTGGAGCAAGGAGGAGGGTAGAGGGCACAGTTCAGTTGCTGTCACAGGCATTTGATGTCAGGAGGTGTGTCCTAAGTTTGGTTTTGAATGGGCCAAGTCTTACTTAATTTATAAGAGAGATGGGTAGGCTGTCCAACCATGTGGGAGCCCTGTAACCGAAGGACCTTTGGAATTGGGAGGTACTGCAGGAGAGAATCTAGAGGAGATGCTTGTCTGAGCTATGGGTATGCTTAACCTTAGAAGTTGCTGGACCAATGGGGCTAGCACAGGAGGGGAAAGGCCTAGGGCAATCTTTTTTGCCATTAGGCAGGGGTGGAACCTGATTCTGTTGTCGAGGTTAATCCAGTTGGTAGCGTTATAAAGTGAGCAGGTATGAGTGAGACGGTCACATCCCAGGACGAGGCGGCATGCATTATTTAGGGAGAGACGGAGTCTAACTAGGGATGAGGTGCTTGCCGCGCCATAGATAAGTAAGCCATAATCTAGCAGAGAGAGGACCGAGGAGGAGGAGGAGACAGCAAGCCTGAGGGAATCTGGGGTAAGACAGTGTTTGAAGTGGTACAACAGCCCTAGCCTAACATTGAGGGCCTTAGATAGGTGGTGGATATGATGTTGGAAGTTGAACGCTGGGTCCAGTGTGATGCCCAGGTATTTAAAGAAGTCCACTTGCTCCAGAGGAGTCTGATTCAATGTAAGTACTTGAGTGCAATGCTCCTTCTGGGTGTTCAGAGGGTGTGAGAATAGCATAACCTTATTTTTTTTATAGTTGAGGATAAGGCAGTCTAGAGAACCAGCTTTCAGCACAGATAAAGGAGGACTGTATATGTATCTGCTCACTCCCTACCTCCCCAAACATGGTGTTATTTATCTTGGGCATTGGTTCCTGAAAAGACTGCGTGTATCTATACCTCATGGCTGCATCACTAAGAAGCTACTCTGCTCCTCAGTTTGGCCATTCCTACCCCTCCTCATCCTCCTAACCTGAACAGGAGACATTGAACTCAACCCTAGCCCTACACCCCCCACACACACACCCTCCCCCCAATTATTAATGGCCAATCGCCTAAAGGGTTGACGATTGCCAATATAAATGTCCAAAGTCTGTGTCCCAAGATTGCTGAACTCGAAGCATGGGTTACTCACCACTCTCCAGACATTTTAGACATATCAGATTATTGGCTAAAGCCTAGCATCAAGCAACATGAGATAGCAATACATGGTTACAATTGCTTCAGGAAGGACGTGCTAGGTAAACATGGGAGGTGGTGTCATCATGTATGTCCGGGTTGACTTAGACGCTATTGAAATCCCTACCCCTGACCCTGAACCCCATGCAGTGGAGTCACTGTTTCTCTCCCTGACTCTCGGCTGCATCAGAAAATTTATAGTGGGTTGCGCCTACCTGCCTCCTAAAGAGGCCTCCATCTGCCTCCCCCCCTTTCTATCCTCCCTTGCCAACCTCCCTCACCATGACCTTATACTCTGTGGCAGTTTTAACCTAGACTGGCTGAACCCCAATTCTGACAAGATTTGTGCCTCTCTTGACAATGGCAACCTGACTCAGTTCATCAATGTCACAATAAGAATCAACACAAAATCAGGCAACCATTCCTTTCTTGATTGGGTGATCACTAACTATGGCCATGAGGTGAAATCTGTGGGTGTAATTGCTGACAGCATCAGTGATCACTCCCCTACCTTCTGTATCTGGTGGGATAACTTCCCTAACCCTCCACCCAAGATCACTCTGGTCTGAGATATGTCCTGTCTCGATCCCAGTGCTTTTCTTGCCTCTATTTTGGATGTCAAGTGGGGACTGACAAACACTCTCCCAGACATCAACCGGACCCTCGATTTTTTAATGACCACCTTCACCAATATAGTTGATCTTCATGCCCCCATGAAGAGGTGCCGATCAGAAGGGATCAAAGCTCCATGGCTCTCAAAGGATATCAAGAAGCTCATGACCGCTCACAATCAGGCTTGGAAGACCTTCAAATGAAGTGGGTTACCCTCTGACTGGCAAGTCTATAGGCAGCTCAGGAACAGATGCACAAATACTATTCAGAAAGCTAAGTCCACTTACTTCAGGTCACTCCAAACCGAGTATCTCTGTAATCCCAAAGAATTCTGGAGATAGGTGAACTCCCTAATCAAAGTCAAGTCCTCTGAGGCCCCAAGTTCCATCTCTGCCCAAGGCACTGTCCTCTCAGACCCCCCCCATCCATTGTTGCTGTATTTAATGAATTCTTTGCCGACCTGCATAGATATACCTCACTTTTTACCAACCCCTCCTCCTCCCCACTCCCACCAGTGGACACTAGTGCTCGCCCAGCTTTTCACCTTAAACTTGCCACCCTCAATGAAGTTTGCCAGCTTCCCACTAACCTAAAAGATGACAGCTCTCCTGGTCATGTCACCCTTGAACCCAAATTTCTCAAATTGGGAGCTGCAGCCCTTACCCGCCCAGCCCTCAACCTGTTTAACCGATCCTTCCTCTCGGGGACTGTGCCTGATAAACGGAAGGTAGCCATGGTTGTTTCTATTCATAAGGGTGGACCCAACACAACTGTTGAGAACTTAAAGCTATTTCCATCTTCTGCCCACTAGCAAAAATCAAAGAGCATGTACTCTATAACCATCTACAGGATTATCTGGACCACCACCACCACCACCACCACCTCCTCCTCTCAAGGTTCCAGCATAGGTTCAGAAAAAAATACAGTACCCTCACTGCCTTGATAAAAGTGACATCTGACCTGTTCCATTCTATGGACCAAGGCTTTGCTACATGCTACCTTTGTAGATTTTATGAAGGCTTTTGACTTGGTCAACCACAATCTCCTTCTATGGCAGCTACACTCACTTGGCCTTGACGTTAGTGCCTTAACTTGGCTCCAAAGTTACCTTACTGGCCGCACTCAAATGGTCAAGTGGTCCAGTTCTCTCTTGGATCTCAGACCAATAACCCACGGCATCTCTCAGGGCTCCATCCTGGGCATGTTATTATTTTCCCTTTTCATTAATGAATTACCAAATAACTGCAGAGGGGCCTCTGTGCACCTTTACGTGGACTGTTTACCATTCTTCATCTGACGTTGGGTGGCTCAACAGCATGCTCGCCTCAGACTTCTGAATTCCAGATAACCAACTAGTCCTCAACACCAAAAAAAACAAATGCAGCAGTTCTCCGATCCCTCCTCCTCGCCGCATCCCAACCCCCCTCTTGCAATACTCTCCCATAATGGTGATGCCCTTGAATCCATCCCATCCTTTAAATATCTGGGCATCACCTTAGATTCCTCTCTTTCCCTGAACACTCCTGTCTCCCTCCTAACCAAAGCTCTAAATCAAAAGCTGGGTCTACTATACTGCATATGACCCTTCCTCACCTCACATTGGCTTCATGCCACAAGATCATGTCTGCTACCCTCCTGCCCCTCCTCATGTATGGTGCCCCGCTACTGCTTACAACCAACACAACCATCTTAGCTCACCTTAAACAGGTCCATCATAGGGTGGGAATGTTTGCCTTAGCGGTCAATACTCGTCACCACCACTGCATTGTCCTCTTCTCCCTGGGCTGGCTAATGTATAAATCCAAACTCCAGTATGCCACACTGAGTCTAGTGCACAAACTGGTCCACCATTACGCCTCTCCTTGCCTTACTGAACTTATTCAGCTCCAGCAACCTCTGTGGGCACTTAGATCTGCCTCCCTCTTCTCATACTGCTCAAACCTCAGTTAGCAGTGGCCCAGAGATATTTTGCCATCCTGTTGGTGTCTAGCTGGAGCTCACTACCACACTCTACCTTATGCTGTACCGCCCTCGTTAAGTTCCAGTCCTCCCTATCACACCACCTCAATGCCTCATCACTTTGCTGCTGCTTCCGTTGACTCTTGGTCTAGCTTCCATAATGCTATGCATAAATGTTCCCCGCTCACTGATCCTCATATATATAAGAATCCCTGCTCCCTGACCCCCTTCTGTTTATGTAAATATTTGATGTAAGTGTACCTTTAAATGGTACATTTTGTAAATCTATGAATGACGTAAATATATCTACTGTAACAGCCATGTCTTTGCAATCTATGAATGTTTGTGTAAATTATGAATTGTTGTAAATCAGTGAATGACTGCACTTTCCGGGTCGCCCCTGAAAAAGGGACTGTAATGTCTCAGTGGACTCACCTAGTTACCAAAATTCAAATAAATAAATGTCCAACTACTATATAATGTAACATGGTCTCACTGAGAGGGTCTACTGGTTTGGTGTGCTGTACCTATCTCTGGTGCACTGGATCAAGTTGTAAGGAAGTATGGAGGAGATCCAAGAGTAAGCCCACTCCATGTCTTCATAGAGCACTAACTTCTCATGTTGTTTCTTTTTTCATGGCTTTCTACATCCTCCATTTGTAACTGTGTCTTTAAAAGGTGCACCACTACCTCCCTCCTGTCTTTATTATTTGCATTTCCATTTCTTCAGTTTTTGTTCCTATCCTATCCACATTTTTTTCTCAAAGTGTGTACTGCAATACCCCTGTCAGCCCTAAAACTAGTAAGCTATTTAATGACGCAATTTAATTTATAGGTCATCCTCTGCTCAAGTCCCATCTGGTCCCAACCTCCCACCCTGGGGTATTTAGGGCTTGGAGGGTTCACCCATTCTTGCTGTACTGCTTTATAGCTTGTTTTGAATGAAGGTTGATTTGTTAGTGGGTACAGTATAGGTATTTAATAGGATTATGGTGCAGGTTCTCTATTCAGCCAACTGATGAGGTGATGTTACGGAAGTCCTATACATATGTATTAACATCATAAATAAATAACATGGTATAAGGAAGAGAGTTACAGTACACCCCATGATCAACACAGCAGTCCAGAGGCATTGCCAGGGCTGGGCCTCCGGGTCTAGAGCCCTGAATGTTTTGTCTGGGGCCCCGAATGTTTTTTGTTGGTGGTGTTCCGGTTTTTTGCACTGCCACTGCCAAGCAAGCAAAAGTAAAAATAAAAAAAAAAAACAACATTGCAATTCACTCACTGCAGCCAGCCTGCCCGCAGCACTCCGGCCCAACCTGCCTAAATTGCTAAGCACACAGACAGCCACACAATAAGCAGCAGGCAGCAGCTTAAACTAATATTTATTTGCCAGTGGTAGTAGTGCTAGCTAGCCCAGACTCACTGCCCATCACTTGCTTGGCTTGCTCACTCATTTCGTCCCTGTAATCACCATAGCAACCATCGCAGCTCCTAGTTCTCTCAGACTGTTTTTCTGATTGGTGAGGAGTCTGTGGTTGCCCTGGTGATGGCGCACGCCGCACACTGCACGGCACTGATGGCAGACTTAAAGGGGGAGCGGAAGCGAGTAGTGTTGGAGCCTGAAGCCTGGTCAGGGAAAAATAAAATGCTGCCATTGTCTTGTCAGTGAGTTGCATGCACTCTAAGAGACAGAGGGATTAAGAGGTGCTGTAGCACTCACAAATTCAATCGGTCAGGTTGGGGTCACAGGGGGTCAGGGGCTGCAGGAACGATCTAGGAGCACACATCAGGGGGACTTGGAGTTTGCACTTGGGAAGGACTTCTTGGAGGCGGGAGCGGAGAGCCAAGGAGTGCTGGAGAGACTTGGTGGAGCTGAGCCAGAGGAGAGCTAGCTGAGAAGGAGACAGAGAGACAGAATTGGATGCCACGATCATGCCTGCCTGCAGTGCCTGCTGTTACTGTGTGAGGTGAGTCAATGGAGAAACATTGTCTGCATTTATTTGCTGCAGGGTCGGGGCCCTTAAGGAGAGCAGAGTCAGCCCAGCAGTGCACTAGTCTGCAGCACACAGCTGACTGACTGGGGGAGGGGAGAGGGAGGATTGCCTGTCTTACTCAGAGATCATCAAGATTAGAAAGCCAAGATTAATTTAAGAATAACAGTGGGTGGCGTGACCCTTATGAAATTGGATGCCATTGCCCATGCCCAGCCCTCCTCCGTGCCCAGCATACTTCGTTCTTGGTATGACCCTTATGAAACTGGATGCCAAATTGCCCAGCCCTCCTCCATGCCCAGCATACTTCTTAAATATCAGTAGATTTAGCCCAGATCTACGGATATTTACAAAATATGCTATTGATTCTATGACTTTTAATCTGCAACATGTCGTTTTTGCCTGTCAAGAGACAAGCCAACCAAAAAAAAAGACACAAAATAATGGAAAAGGAATGGGGGAAAAACAAGGCTGAAGTAGCAGAAAATGTGTTAATTTGCATGAGAGAGCACCAGAAGTTCTACAGCTTCTGGGGGCCTAGGCAGCCCCCAGACCTCCGGTCTTTTGTTTGGGGCCCAGGCCCCCAACGTTTACTCATGCTGGCAATGCCTCTGCAGCAGTCGTATGCTGTGCAGCATAAGGTTGCAGGATACATGCTTGGGCAACTGTGTGTGACACTGCTGCTGTTTTGCGAGTGTCCCACACAGTAGCAGCTCTAGCCACAAATGATTACCAGGGCAAAGCTGGGGCACACCAGATAGCAGCCAGGGCACTGATACATTGTTACTATGGAGGAAGCTCTGCACCATACGGGGCACCAACTGGGGCACAGCATTTTTTTACCAGGGCATGTGCCCTGGCGGGCCCTGGTGTAGAGCCGCCACTGGTCCCACAGGGACATTTATGAAGCGTGCTGCAGGTTTGACAGAATATGTATGATATGGGGCACTTGTAAAGTCTGCTACAGGTCTGGTGCAATGTGTGTGATGATGCAGCTGTGGGTTACTTGTGGAGTCCTCTACAAGTCTAAGACAATGTGTGTTATGCTGCAGCCTTGTGTGTCACACAAGTGCAATGTTTGTCATGGGGTTTAGCTTTAGCCCTTATACTATGTTATTTATTTACGATGTTAAACATATGTATAACACCAAGATTGTGCTTTGACATTCAATTTGTTAGGCTCACACGGGTGATGGATACCTTCAAAAGGCATTTCCTTGACCCAGTTCCCATATACCTAGAAAATTTCAGGCCAGACAGACAAACCATTCAGGCTGTAGAGACGAGCAAAGACTGCGCCACAAATGGCAAAAAAGTGTTGTTTTGCACTTTTTTTGGCACTCTGCAGCTCCGCAACTTAAAATCTGACCAGGATGAAACTTGCTAGATCCAAAGATCTATGGTACAGTCACAGACAATGACATGGTCAGATATTTCCTGAAATTTCTGTGTTATTTCTAGAGAAATCTCCTACGTTCTGTAGTTTCGCAGCAGGGGCAGTTGAAAGAAACTCTTTAGAAATTTCACGACATATCTGGAAAATATCTGATTATGTCTTTTGCTACTACTGCAGACGGTGCATGTAAAATTTCAGGCAAATTCGTCAAATGGTTGCAAAGTTATTAAAGTGCAAAAGTTTGGGCTTAACATAGACGTGGCCATGCAACCCTAACTATAGCTACACTACTTTGCAGCTATAACATATATATATACTATATACTATATATATACTATATACACTATAGCTACACTACTTTGCAGCTATGACATATATATATACTATATATATATATGTTAGCTACAAAGTAATGTACTATAGTTATAGTTAGTTGTATGGCCACGCCTATGTTAGCTTCCCAAACTCTTTGCACTTTAATAACTTTGCAAACCATTTGACTTAATTTGCCTGAAATTTTATATGCAATTGCCTGCAGTAGTAGCAAAAGACATAATCAGATATTTCCAGATATTTCGTGAAATTTCTAAAGAGTTTCTTTCAACTGCCCCTGCATGAAAACTACAGAACGTAGAGATTTCTAGAAATAACACAGAAATTTCAGGAAATATCTGACTATGTCATTGTCTGTGACTGTACCATGAGATCTTTGGATCTAGCAAGTTTCATCCTGGTCAGATTTTAAGTTGCGGAGCTGCAGAGTGCCAAAAAAAGTGCAAAACAACACTTTTTTGCCATTTGTGGCGCAGTCTTTGCTCATCTCTACAGCCTGAATGGTTTGTCTGTCTGGCCTGAAATTTTCTGGGTATATGGGAACTGGGTCAAGGAAATGCCTTTTGAAGGTTTGGTGAAAAAATATTAATCTGTTCAAAAGTTATTAAAGTTTAAAGGTTCCCAATATAGCCTATGGGAAAAAATTACATGTTCACCTCGAAAGTACTTTTAACTTTCGCAAAAGTGTCACCAAAGTCCCATTGATTAACATGGGGGACTTTTGCAGCACTTTTGTGAAAGTTCTGCAGAAATTACACACTAGTCCCCCATGTTAGCCAATGGGACTTGCACGAGGAATCTTGGAACTTTTGTGAAAGTTCCATGAAATGTATTAACCCAAAAGCCAGATTCTTTGCCACTTCATAGCAAAGTAATGGTTGGGGCTTTGCTGAAATTGCAGGGTGGCAAGCCCTTGTCACACAGATGTGTCTTTTGGTGGTTTGGTGAAAACATTTACACCAGTTCCATAGTTACAGGATTCTGAATTTGAGAAATTTCCCATAGGATAACATTGCGGCACCTGTGACACCTTTCAGCACCCGTATCTTGAAAATGGTTTGAGATATAGATTTTTCGCTAAGCACCTGACATATAAATCTTCCCATAGAAAATAATGGGAAAATAACTTTTGAACATGTGAAGGTGGCTAGGTCATGAATACAACTGTATGCAGACGATGCTGTCCTCTTTTTCTCCAAAGCAGACCTCACCCTACTACATATCTCCCGCCAATCCTCTTTCTCGGATGCGGAAAAATGGTTCTCCACACAGCGCCTTACTCTAAACTACATGAAGACCAAAATCATGTACTTCTCTCATCCCCTGAACTCCCAGAAGGTGCTCTGCCCTCATATCCTTACCGCCAATCTAACCCCTGAAGAGCAAGTGGATACTTTCAAATATCTGGGCATAACCCTAGACCCAGCCCTCAAATTTCACCAGCATATCCATCACCTCTCTACCACCCTTAACGTCTGTCTTGGTCTCCTCTATCGCTTCAAGCACTGTCTTACCCCTGAAACCCTTCTGCTTGCTGTTTCCTCCTCGGTCCACTCCCTCCTTGACTATGGCATTCTTATCTATGGAGCTGCAAACACTTCTGTCCTAGGCTGTCTCAGGCTCTCCCTGAACAAAGCCTGCCAACTAGCCCTTGGCTGTGATCGTCTTAGACACACATGCTGTCTATACACTGCCACAAACTGGCTGAGCCTTGACAATAGAATATGGTTCCACATATGTCTCATGGCAAAATATAGATTGCCCTGGGTCGCTACCTTTTAGCCTCACCCTATTATCCAACCAGCCCCGATGCATAGAAACACCCGTAGCACTGGCAAGATGCTCCTATTGGTTCCCAGGTGTCGAACCTCCCAATTCCAAAGAACTTTCAGTCACATGGCTCCTTCCTTGTTGAACCTTCTGCCCAGTACTCTTACTAATGAAACTAGAATTGGCCCCTTCAAAGTCGCTCTCAGAGACCACCTCCAGTCCTCCACCCCAAGCGAATGTCCTTGATCTACCTTACCTCCCTTGACAACGGCCTCTGGCCAGGTCTCCCCCTCTCCCCCTCCATGTGGCCTACTTCAGCTACTGTACAGGAACTATTTACCAAGCTTTTGCTCTATACAATATCTCTGATTCAGATTGTTAGCTATTTACTGTATTCACTATAACAAGTCTGCTTGAGTACTACTTTGTAGTGTGTTCACTGTTGTATTGTTCTACTAAATGTGACGTGGAACCTTTGTAAATGAGTCTTTGACTCAAAGGTTCTCTCTGAATTGTGAAATAAATAAATAAATAACTGCAAAAGATTTTTTTCTGTAATTGGTACAGTTACTGAGATATTGCCCAAAAAGCATTACAAGGGTTACTTGGAGGGTTTCTACGCTTGTCCTGTGCATCTGTAGTTATGTGTACGTTTGGAGCAGAAGGGTCTAGAGGGCCTGTGCTCAAAGAGGGCCTGAGCTCCCATTAATGGATATCATTTTGCAAACCTGAGGAGATAGTTATGGGTGAGTGGGAGTGCAGGGCCCGCAGGGCCTAGGCTCCCATCAATGGATATCATTTTGAAAACATGAGGACATACTTATGGGTGGGTGGGAATGCAGGCTCCAGAGGGCCTATGTTACCACCTATGGATTCCTTTTTGCTAACCTGAGGACACAGTTATGGAAGGGTGGGAACACAGGGCCTGGAGGGCCCGCACTCCCACCTATGGATACCATAGAAGTAACATTTCACTTTTTCAGAAAGAAGGGAAATAGCTAAAAAGTCTTAATATGGGGACTTTTGTAACATTCTGTGTTACTTTCACAAAAGCATAGCGTATTTTAGCAAACGTACCATTGGTTTGCATGGGACACTTTGCAAAATTTCTCATTACTTTTGTGAAAGTATCACAGTACTTTTGCAAAAGCATGACATTCTGCATTACTTTCATGAAATTACCATTGGTTTGCATGGGATACTTTTGCAAAATTCCACATTACTTTCATTAAAGTAATGCAGTACTTTCACGATAGCTGTGCTATGTAAATCAGTGGTACTTCCAAAAAAGTCCTGCACTCCCACCTATGGATACAATTATACAGAACTGAAAGCACAGGGCACTCCTGAGCTATGTCTCTATGCTTATAGGTGGGCCGTCCCCCCAGAGGGCCCACACTCCCACCCATGGGTACCATCTTGCTATACTGGGAGCACAGGGCCCATGCTCCCAAATATGCATCCCATTAAGCAAAACTGGGGGCACAGAGCCCTTCTGTGCTATGCCTGGATGCTCATGGGTGAGTCAGAGCACTTGACCCATAGGGCCTGCGCTCACAGCTATGTATACCATATGACTAACATTTCACTTTCTCAAGAAGAAGGGAAATTCATTGCAAAAAACTCAGTTAATGCATCAGTTAAGGTTGATTCCACACCAACAAAGGTCTGGAAATTTGAGGTTAGGGTTACCAACTCTATCCATGCCAACCCCCACCCTCCACAGACCAACAGGCATCAGTATGTGCCTTGGGGTCACTGGCCCTAACTCTCATCCATTCTCCTATCTGTATTATCTCAGCTTCCTTACAAATGGAGATGGGGCTGAGAGTTGGGTCCAATGACCCCAGGCACACTGATGCCTGTTGTTAATGAAGGGTGAGAGCAGGCAGGGTTGCCAACCCTAACCTCAAATGTCCAGACTTTGTTGGTGTAGAATCAACTTTAACTGATGGTGACAGCTTTTTTTGCAATGAACATATATGTGTATATATATATATATATATATATATATATATATATATATTCATTGCAAAACCTCCATTAATGCATCAGTTAATAAATATTTATATCTGTACCAAAAGTGGGATATTCAGAAGGGCTGCGCATGGTGCAACACAGTTGCACCATGCACAACTCACTGATGCACCCCAGCATGATATTCAAAAGGGGAATGTGCGTGGCACAAATCCCGAT
The DNA here is from genome assembly GCA_016271365.2 of Neoceratodus forsteri. Taxonomy (NCBI): domain Eukaryota; kingdom Metazoa; phylum Chordata; order Ceratodontiformes; family Ceratodontidae; genus Neoceratodus; species Neoceratodus forsteri. The sequence goes on from CM028137.1 coordinate 156,740,613, forward strand.
GCGCTGGAGCGCATCAGTAATGTATGCAGCGCAAGTGGGGGGTGTGTGCCCATGCATACACTGCACATCTCGATATTCATCCCAGGATGTGCTGAGCAGATGCAGGCACAACCCGTACCTGCGCCGCACACAGTTGAGTGAAAATTAAAAGGAGCAACAGCTGGCCACCGACAGGTGAGCTGCCATATTGCAGGGTGCAACACGGCAGTTGCCAGCTGTGGGTGGCCACCCGAGCTCTGGCGGCACCTTCATGGTAGCGCCTCCCCATGCCCAATCACAGGCATTAGTAATGTATTAATGGTCCAATAATCCTGGTGGTCCAGTGGACCGCTCGCAGCCTGATCGCGGGAAGAAGTATAATTAAAAATGCCTCCTATATCCCTGGTGGTCCAGTAGACCACTTACAGCCCAGTCATGGGCAGAAGTATAATTAAGTATGCCTCCTATATCTCTGGTGGTCCAGTGGACCACTCACAGCTCGATCGCAGGCAGAAATATAATTAAAATGCCTCCTATATCCCTGGTGGTCCAGTGGACTGCTCACAGCCCGATCGCGGGTGTCAGTTATAAAATATTAAAACTAATCCATCCCTGGTGGTCAGTGGTACCCCTCCACCCGCCCACTGAGCCCACCACCCTGCTCCCCGGTCAGCGGCAGGTGGTAGCTCCCCACCCGCATGCTGCCCTGTCACCCGCTGACTGACTCCCTTACAGTAGGGCATACGCCCATTGGTCAAGCATGGGCCAATGGGCATGCAGCTATACCATACTACACAGTCAGAAATGTGAATGGATCCATTCACAATTCTGGACAGTATATAGGAGCTGCATGCCCCATTGGGCCCACACTGTGGGATAATGGGTACAGCCCACTGCTGTACAGAGTCAGTCGGTGGAGAGTGGCAGCATGCAGGTGCTGCCTGCTGCTGACTGGGGAGGAGGTGGTGGGGCTCAATGGGTGGGTGGAGAGGGGTACCACTGGACCACCAGGCTGATGTTGTTAATATTTTAGAACTGACACCGAGACTCAGCTGTGAGCGGTCCACTGGACCACCAGGATATAGATGTTTTATCTAGTACATATGCCCGCGATCAAGCAGTGGGGCACTTGCTGATTGTGCAGGGGGTGTCGGTCCCTGATGGCTGCAGCCTGGCAGGGCACCAGGTGCAAGTCACCAGGGATGGGTGCACCTGCATGCAAATGAAGCCATAATGACATGCAAATGGCCCCATTTGCACCTTGCATGCATGATGGCCCCATTTGCATGTGCACTTTTGAATATCATGGGTGATGCACCTAGTGCAATGGCACTTGCACTAGTGCATCCCCCTGCCCCTCTCTGGCCACTTGCACTGGTGCAGTGCCACTGTGCCATGCACATTGTAGGTGGCCACAGTGCGATATTCAATGGTGCTGAACCATGGCGCAGTACTGTTGAATATCACCCTATCAGCACCCTTGCACATCCCAGTTGTGCTGTGCCCAGGCATGTGCCACAGCCTGGCGCAGTCTGAATATCTCATCCATAGTATACTGGCTCAGTAGCACCAGTATATTAGAGTTGAATGCAAATGTCTATGTTAAACCCAGATATTTGAACCTTAATAACTCTGGAACTGTTCAACAGATTTACATGAAATTTGGCATGCATAATCTCTATGGGCAGGTCTCTAGAAATACCAAATTCTGTGTGAACTGGTTTTGTGGTTTCTGAGATACCGAGTGTCACAAACCCCTAAATTTACCAGTGATTTTACATTTAATTGTCCACCTGTATCTCAGAAATGGCTTTAGGTTTTGCTCTGAAAATGTCAGGGTAGAAAGCCTTTGGGTCACATATGTGCCTGTTGAAGGTTTGGTGAAAAAATATCAATCCATTCAAAAGTTATTAATGTTTTAATTTCCCATTATTTCCTAGGGGAAGATTTATATGTCAGGCACGAAAATTACAATTTGTGCAAGATACTGTTGTAATTTGCACAAAATACAACAGTATCTTGTGCAAATTGCAACTTTTATGCCTGTCACTTTTTTTCCCCTCTTTGCCAACAGTGTGGTACCCAATCCCTATGTCAGCCTGTATCCTCCCCACTAATGTGGCACACTGGGAGCCCACCCCAGTGTGCTGAAATATTTCAGTTTTTTTTATTTATTTTTCTGACATCGGGATGCCCAGTCCCAGTGTTGGATGCCCCTCAGCCCATAAAAATCCATTGCTGACAACAGGGGGCCCAATCCCTGTGTTGGCATGTATCCCCCCTACTACTGTTGTGCACTGGTAGTCCACCCCAGTGTGCCAAAAGAAAAGTGATTTATTTTCTGACACTGGGATGCCCACTCCTGGTGTCAGCATGTATTCCCCCCCAACTATTGTGGCACACTGGGAGCCCAACCCAGTGTGCCCAAATGCAATTTTTTTCTTAAACTGTAAAAAGAAAACAGTCCCTCGTTGTTTCCCAGTCCCCCTCCCTCATCCCCACCCTCCACTGAACACCCCTCTTCCCATTTACTACCCCATACTTACCTCTGAGGTCAGCACTGTCATCTTCTCTGGACCGGGACATGTCTGCACTCTTTAAAGATAAAACTGGAACTGAAGAATCTAAGGTAAGTGCTGCATAAAGGCAGTCAATGGGGTTTTCAACTTATGTTGATATCTCAGCCATTTTTGGGAACTTTGGCCCCAAATTTTCAACACAGGATTCTTGGGACCCCACCTCATGAAAACCATCACTGTCATTTCATTAATCAGATTGTAAGGTGATTTTGCATTTGCAGTGCGGAATCACCTTTCAGGACTGTTTTGTCAACACTCCATATCTCAGAAACCACACAATGGATTCCCACGCAGTGTGACAGGTCAAAAGACCTATCCCTAGACATTATGTGTGTCACATGTCATGCAAATCCATTGAATAGTTCCAAGTTATTAACATTCAAAAATTCAGGTTTAACGTAAAAGTTACCATTCACCTTAAGTATACTGGCACTACTATGCCAGTATTTTTCATATATATATATATATATATATATATATATATGTATACAGTACATATATATATAAATTTATTCATTTGTTTATTCATTTGAAATGTGGTGACTGAGATACTGTAGGTACTGTACACTGGGGATGGGTTATAAGTGGAAGTGAACAGTAACAAATATAATGACAACAACAGCACATTTACAGGAACAATAAGTGTAAAGTACAAATAATCAATTGAAGAAATATTAGACAAAGCAAAAATGTAGCAAATGCATTAGTTACAGGGTGGAATAGCTATAAGAATAATATGATGACAACAACCAGTACATGTAAAGGAACAAAATAAAACATGCAGGGCACACATAATAAGTTAGATATAAATTAAGTAAAAAGCTTGAATACAGTGGAAAACCAGTGCTATAAATTAAACAAATTGTAGAAATAAAAGAATTTGTTTATAGTGGTACTGGGAGATGTTTTATTTATTTATTCATTTATTTATATATGTATTTATATGTGAGGAGGAGGACCCTGTAAAGGCATCTATCCTAAATAGATACTTTTACTCAGTATTTACTGAAGAGAAGGTAGGGCAGGGCCCACAGCTCAGCATCATGGACACAGGGGGAAGGGAGGTGAGCACTAGTCCCTTCACAAAAGAAAGGGTCCTACAAGAGCTTGCTAAGCTCAGGGTGGATAAGGCAATGAGACCTGATGGCATACATCCCAGGGTACTTAAGGAGCTAAAGGTGGAACTAGCAGAGCCATTAGCAGAACTGTTTAGTGAGTCTCTGAGCACAGGAGAGGTCCCAGAAGACTGGAGAAGGGCTCATGTGATCCCGCTCACAAGAGTGGTAGCAGGAGGAGGCAGGGAACCACAGACCAGTCAGTCTTACCTCAGTAGTGGGCAAGATTATGGAGGCACCTTAAGGAAAGGATAGTGCAACACCTGGAATCCATAGGGCACAGGATCCAAGACAGCATGGGTTTACAAAGGAAGGTCCTGTCAAACTAATCTCATAGATTTCTTTGACTGGGTAACAGAGTGGTGGACCAAGGGGGAGCAGTTGATGTCGCCTACCTTGACTTCAGCAAAGCTTTTGACACTGTTCCACATAGAAGATTGATAAATAAGCTGGGTAGGCTCGGGGTGGGTCAGAAGTTGGTCAACTGGGTGGCAAACTGGTTGACGGGCAGAAAACAGAGAGTGGTGGTAAATGGTATACAGTCAGAAGAGATGCAAGTCACAAGTGGGGTACCTCAGGTATCAGTCCTGGGGCCAGTCCTCTTCAACATCTTCATTAGTGACCTTGCAGATGGACTAGAGGGTAAGGCTTGTCTATTTGCAGATGACACCAAGATCTGCAACAGAGTAGATGAACCAGATGGGGTGGGCAGAATGAGAAGAGATCTGGATAAACTAGCAAAATGGTCAGAAGAGTGGCAACTGGGATTTAATGCAAAGAAGTGCAAGATAATGCACATAGGGAAGAGAAACCCTGAAGCCACCTATAGGCTGGGAGGGGAGTTACTAGCAGTCACAAAGGAAGAAAGAGACTTGGGCATCATCATCACTGATGACCTGAAATCATCCAAACAGACCTCTAAAGCAGTAGGTAAGGCTGAGGGGTGTTAGTGTATTAGTAGGGGTATCACAAGTCGTAAGAGGGAGGTAATAATCCCTCTTTACAAGACACTGGTTAGCCCCATCTGGAGTACTCGCAGTATTGGAGGCCACACCTTCACAAGGACATTAACCAAATTGAGGCAGTCCAGAGAAGGGCAACCAAAATGGTGCAGAGACTGCATCAGAAGACATATGAGGACAGATTAACAGAACTCAATATGTATACCCTTGAGCAAAGGAGGAGAGAGGTGATATGATTGAGGCATTCAAACACCTTAAGGGCATTAACAAGGTGAAAGAGTCTAACATGTTTAAATATAAGAAAATAGCAGGACAAGAGGACACAGCATGAGATTAGAGGGGGGCCGATTAAGGGGGAATGTGAGGAAATTCTTTTTCACAGAAAGGGTGGTGGATGCATGGAATGGCTTACCACAAGAAGTGGTGGCTATGAATACAGTGCAGAGCTTCAAACAGGCATGGGATAGGCATAAGGGAGCAATACAGATGAGTATGAATAGATAGGCCATTGACAGAGCAAAGGCCGATGGCACATTTATAAGGTAGGAAAAAGAAATGGGCAGACTGGATGGGCCTTGCCGTCCTTATCTGTCGTCAACTTCTATGTTTCTATGTTATGTATGTACACTTCTGGTAATTGCGAAAGGCACACTGAGCCAAGGCTCGTTTCCGGGTGTGACTCAGGGTGGGTAGGTGGGTGGGGGGTTACAGACATAGAAACATTACAAACATACAAAGTGCAAAAGCTACAAAATACAAAATAAATAGGCCATCCAACAGAGAAAAATTCCACATGAATTAACAGCACTAAGAAAACTTATACTGAATAAAATGAACAGCTCATGGATACATACATACTGTAGATGTACCAAACAATGCGTACTAGAATGCATAGATAATACACCACACTGAAGAGACAGCAGACCACATCTACATAGTCGAAAACTGTGAGGACCATTCTGGTTACCAGCTCCCAGCAGACCTAGAAGAAGAGGTATTCCGTGCTGCTGTACAAGGCACCAATCTTGGGGCACAGTTTGACATAGATGGCATCAATGTGGGTAGAGAAGTCAAGCGTACTATGTAGCCACATGCCAAGGTACTTGAGGGCAGGGACAGTCTCCAAGTGGGTGCCATCCAAGGAGGAGAAGACAGGGGAAGGCGAGAGCCTTGACAAATTCTGGCTAGTGCTGAAGGTCATGGACATAGTCTTCTTGGTGTTGATCCTTAGCTGGCTGTCTTGAAACCAGTGCAGCACATTGTGGAAGTTGTGCTGGAGTGAGACCTCCACAGCTGAGATAAAAGGTCCAGAAGTATAGATGACCATGTCATCTGCATACATGTGGATATGTGAGGAGATGCCGGCAGAAGGAGGTCATTTAGGAAAATTGAGAATAGGATTGGACCCAGGATGGAGCCCTATGGGACCACTGCTAGGGTGGGGGCAGGAACAGGACACCACCCACCTGAACTGACTGTTGACAGCCCGTAAGGTATTAGTGGAGCCAGTCCACAGTGGATGCTGAAAGGCCAGCAGAGTTCAGTTAGTCCATGATGAGCGGTTGGGACACTGAGTCAAAAGCTTTGGCTAGATTGAATATGGCTGCAGTAATATGTCCCTGATCCCTCCCAGTGAGGACAGAATCAATTATACACAGCAAGTAAGAGACGGTAGAATGGGTCTTCCTAAAGCCAGATTGGTAAGGTTATAGAAAAATTGAGGAGTCAAGGAAGTCAGCAAGCCTAGAGTACACAATGGTCTCTTGAAGCTTAGCAAGAGAGGGGAGGAGTGAAATCAGCCTGTAGTTGCCTGTGGAGGAGGGGCCACCCTTTTTCTGCAGAGGCAAACCCTTAGCAAATTTCCAGGCCTGAGGGACAGCACTGAGGGAGAAGGAGAGGTTCAGAAGGTCAGAGGGCAATGGTAGGTGCAGAGATTAGTCAGGGCTGGACTTGGATGGGTTAAGTGACATAAGGTTGAGGAAAACTTCATGGGGGAGAGAAGGAGGGATGTGGGAAGTGAATGCATTCTGGCAAGTGGGGTTTAGGAGAATAAGTATGAGCAGGAAATGGATGACAGGTTGTGAAGAATTTGTTGAAATGAGCAGCAATGGAAAGTGGGTCATAGACCAGTGAACCATCCACCAGGAGGAAGAGGGTGGGGGATGGACTGGGCAATCAAATAGGGAGTGGATAACCTTCCAGAATTTTGATGGTGAGTTTAGATTGGACTATAGGTTGGACTTGAAGTAGTGGGCCTTCGCAGTGCAGACAGACTTTGTACAGGAGTTCCTGCATGACCTGCAGTGTAGGAGGTCAAACAGGGATTGAGGACTTGTAACATGCCCAAGCAGGTCCCGTGACATGCACAGATTGACACGGTCAGGTATAGTCCAGGGGTGGTGGGAGCATTTAACCCTGGACTTTCTTATGGGGGGGGCATGAATATTCCAGTTATTGTTAAAAATGGCAATGAAGAGTGAAAGGACTGTACCAATGTCCAGGTCTGAGTAGACAGGGGACTAATCACAGTGAGCCAGGTCATTTAAGCGGGCATCAGTGTCAAGGGACCTGAGAGGCCTAAACCAAAGGTATTTGGGGGTGGACAGAGGGGGATGCAGTTTCCTGATGTAGTAGGTTAAATAGTTGTCACTGAACGTGTCTGAAAGAACATCTGCATCAATGATGCTGTGGGGATGGGCGGAGAGCACCCAGTCCTGGAATAAGCAGTTAGGGGAGTGAGGATTAAATCAGGTGGGTTTTGTGATTAATTGTGAGAGGTACTCACAAGGGACTCAATCCCATGGAAAGTGGGCCTGGAAGCAGTGGAAAGCCAGTTCAATGTCCTGTAATGATAACAGCCACTCAAAGGTATAGGTGCTCTGTGACACACCCAACAGTATCAAGAAGTATCAGTTACGGCACTCAACCCCACACAGTTGCTAGGCAAAAACAGGCAGATACAAAAGCAATATACCTTTACCTTGTTTATTTGCAAGTACGACTAATCCAACTAACACAGACAGAGATCCAGTGTTGGTGACAAACAATTCGTGATGTTTCACTGACAAGGTTTTTTCAAACGAATAGTGCACTCTAAGGTACAGACTTCATATATACTGCCTGATACAGCTGAAATCAATTATGTAATTAGCATTTAATTTTGCTATCATGCTGTATCAGGTTAGTGCTGTATCCCTTGTGTTTGTAAATACAATAATAGTGACACATTATTTTATTACATTTAAAATCCGTCTATTTTTGGCTTCACTTTGTTGTATTTTATTACTTTAAAGCCTTTTGTGCATATCATTGCACTTTATACTGTGCCTCTGTATGGTTATAGTGGTACCAAAACACAGATGGAAGAGACAGCATCTTAACACACATAAAGTCCATCAAGGCGGAGTGCCATGACTGATACCTCTTGAAAGCCAATTCAAGTTGAAGTCCCCAAGGAGAATGAGCTCACCAGAGGCAGAGTGGGAGATGAGAGATGATGGGGAGTTGACAAAGGAGGAGGGAGAGATCTTAGGTGAGGCATAGAAAACACCGACAAAGATGGGGAGCGTGGAAGGGAGGGATAGCTTTGTCAGCAGGAGCTTGAGAGGGGATGGGAGTACCTCATTGAAAGAGATGGAGCAGGATAGTGTTTGATGGACATATAATGCAACCCCACTACCACGTTTGCCTCAATCCTGATGAAAGAGGTAGAAGTCAGGGTGAGCTAATCTGGAGTCAGGTACCCTAGAGGAAAGCCAGGTTTCATTAATGTGCAAGTGGACTAGAGAGTGCAGAGAGATCTATACTTTAAGGGTGTCAAGCTTGGGGAGGAAGCTTCTTGCATTGAGGTGGAAGAAGCTGCAGGCGGATGCTTAGCTCATAGCTCATGCTATCTGTCTGTCTGTCTATCTATCTATCTATCTATCTATCTATCTATCTATCTATCTATCTATCTATCTATCTTATAGGGGCACGATTGAGCCACAATAGTTAGGGTTTAATCTTCACTTCTATATTAAACTGAAACTTTTGCACTTTAATAACTTCACAATGGTTCCAGTGATTCAAATGACATTTAGCTTGCATGATCAGGGACCAAAGATCTCTTAATGTGGCAAGTTTCATTTCAGTCAGATGTGTGGGTACGCAGATACAGAGTGTCTCAAAATGTGTAAATTAACAGATTTTGTCAGATTCGTTGTTACCGTGTTGTTCAAAAACTGTGTGGAATTTTGGTCTGAAATTTTCAGGGTGCATAGGTCTTGGGTCAAAGTGATGCTTGTTGAAGGTTTGTTTAAAAAATATTAATCTGTTCCAAAGTTATTAAATTTTAAAGTTTCTCAATATTTCCTATGGGAAAAGTTAGATGTGAGGCTCGAAATAGGATTCTTGATCGCAAATGCGGAATCCTCATTCGCAAGCGTGGAATACTGTTTTGCAAATGCAGAATCCTAGTTCGTGCTGTCGCCATCTTGTTTTCTGTTAGCGAGGGAAACAAACTTAAATTACAAAAATAATACAGGGGTTTGGTAAACACCAAAAGTTGTGTTTACCTAATCAGGGCCGGAGGAATCAGATTCTGGGGTTTGTTTTTTTGAAAAATCATTCAGAAATGTGTTTTTTTTTAATCTGCCGAAATCCTTTGCTGCAAATCACAGAAAACGTTTACTGCAAAACAGGATCCTTTCTGGCAATTTGAGAAAAATGATATTCTTTTACCGCAAATTGTAAAAATGGATTTATGAGACAGGCTCCTTTTTCGCGATTTGAGAAAAACTATTTTCTTTTTCAGCAAACTGTGAAAAAGGAAGCGGGGAAAAGGATTCTTTTTCACAGTCTGTGAAAAAAGAAATTTTACATGGCTGTTTCTTTGTCACTTCATAGCAAAGAAATGGCTGGAAAGTTTGACTGAAGTTTTCAGGGTACAAAGGGCTTGCCCCACAGATGTGCCTTTTGATGGTTTGGTGAAAATATGCTATTTTGGCTTGGATTTCTGTGGATTTCAATTTTGCCTGATTTCCCATAGGTTAACATAGTAATGGAAGGTTTACAGAGTCATTTCTTCTGTCACTACACTTTAAAGAAATGGTTTGCACTTTTGCTCTGAAATTTTCAGGGTACAAGGGGTGTGTGCCACTGATGTGCCTTTTGGTGGTTTCGAGAAAATATATTAATTTGGTGACAAGTTACACAGCTTTCCAAGTTTACTGTATTTTCTAAAGGATAGGATTGCAATGTATGTTGCTTTTGGTGCTGTACACTACAGGATTGGAGCACAGGGCCCAACGAGCAAATAAGGATACCACTACTGTATCTGGAAAATTATGCATGGATGAGAGCACAGGGCACTCCCACATGTACAGTATATACAGATACCATTATGGACTGATGGGAGTCCCACAGGGAAATAAGGATACAGTTACAAGATCTCTACACTTATTGATGGACAGGAGCACAGGGACCTCTGGCTATGATTATACTTTCTCAAAAAGTAAGGAAATTCTTTGTAAAAAACTTTGTTAATGCATCAGTTAGGGTTACAGCAAAACAAAAGTTTGGAAATGTGGTGCCCGGGTTTCCAACCCTAACACCCCACATCACCCCCACCCTCCATGTACAAGCAGGTGTTGGGTGTGCCTTGGGGTTGTTAGCACTACCGCTCACCCCATTCTCCTATACTGTACCCATCTCAGCTTATTAACTCATGGAATGGGGTGAGTGTTAGGGCTAACAATCCCAAATGACACCTATTGGTGCATGGAGGGTGGGATTAGGGTGAGGTGTTAGGGTTGGAAACCCTAACACCGTATTTCCAAATGTTTGTTTCTGTAACCCTAACTGATGCAGTAATGCAGTTTTTTGCAAAGAATATCTATCTCAATCTAGATCTAGATCTGTATCTATACATTTATTTAAATGTTCTTACCAGGAAAAGCATACTGAGCAGAATGCGTGTTTCCAGATGTGTTCTGGGGGTGAGGGGTAGGGGGTACAGCAAGAATACAATAGTAATAGTCAACAATATACATGGTACAACAATGTAGGTACAAGTATCATATACAATCAGCAATAATAAATGGAGTATTACGCAGTATACAAACAGAGCAATCCAGAACAAGGCAGGTATAGGTGTAAGAGCTCAAGTGCAGCACATTGAGGGATACATGATGCAACTAGAGTCACAGAGTTGTAAAAGTTTGGAGAGAACTAGTAAGAGTGGTAGCTAGAACTAGTTTTAAGAGAGCTGCACTATTGGTGTGATACTGAGAGCAAGAAGAGCGTAGATTGAAGAGAAGTTAACTGGGAGGAGTAGTGGACTAGGGGACTGGGAGCAGCTGCAGGAGGAGGAGGTGAAGCTATGCAGGAGAGAGCACTTAGGGATATGATATTTCTGATTGGAGTGGGACGGGAGTCCCAACGTTTGGGGAAGTGATGGGAAAAGGCTGCTTGGCTGGTAGAGGTAAACCTGGAGGATACAGCCAGGGTACGATGATTGAGCTAACAAAGGTAGTAGGCGGACGGGGGAGAGGGGTGAGAGGATATAGAATAGGCAAGATAGTGAGGAAGGGTACCAAGCCAGAACTTAGCTACAAGGTTGGCACAGTGTAAGAGGCATCTGTCTTCTAAGGAGGGGAAAGAGAGAAATTGGTATAGGACACAGTGATGTGTGTGGGGAGAGCAGTCGAGAGCAACATGGCAGAAAGCATTGAAGAGGGTGTCCAGTCTGGCAAGGGAAGCAATGGAAGAAGATCTGTATACTACATCACCATAGTCAAATATTAGGAGGATCTAGCTGGCTCGGTGGCGCTGAGGGTTGAGGCACTGGATGCCTTACCTAGTCCCACGCCAGTGACCTGGATTCGGGAGCGAGCTCAGGCTGCTGGGATTTGGCAGGGGAGGGAGTGGATCGAGCATCCTATGGACTGCTCTCCTCTCCCGGGGCGGGTCTGGGTACAGTGTCTGGCATAAGTCTGACACCTAGTGGAGGCTGGGTGTCAGCATGTCTGGCCTGGTAGAATGGTGTGGTAGGTGGGGCAGCCGGCGGGCACACTGCGTGCAGATGCATGCACAGGGAGCTCTTGTCGGCATTGCATGCCCTGCCTCCAATAGAACATGGAAAAAGGGGAGTGCCCAGCTTTTGCGGCTTGATGGCCATCCACGTTGTCCTGCGCTGCTCTGTGGGACCACCGTGAGCAGATCCATTGTGTGGTGGGGGAGTTGATCGACCCTCACCATCCCCATCATGGGTGGTAAGCCATGGGGTAATTGGTGGTTGCCCTCAGTAGGAGATGGCGCAGGTTGGACGGCGGCCGGATCACAGGGGATGCAAGGACGATGAGGCCGGCTGGGACCCCCATGGGAGAAAAAAGTAATAAAAAAAAATAAATATTGGGAGGATCATTTTTTGGAATATCTATCTATCTATCTATCTATCTATCTATCTATCTATCTATCTATCTATCTATCTATCTATCTATATATTATAAGGATGAGGTCGCACCCTTATAGTTAGGGTTGAGTAGGCAGTTTAATGTTAAACCCTACAATTTGCACCTTAATAACTTTGCAACCATTCAATGGATTTGCACAACATTTGGTACACACTGTCCCATGGGGTAGGTCTCCTGACATGCCAAGTTTTGTTTTGATCAGATGTGTGGTGTTTGTGCAGCACATAGTGAAAAAAATGTGTGTTTCACTTTTTTTGCCAATTGTTCCTGAATTTTCCTTGTCACCCTGCACTCACACCATTTTGGATCATAGCCAGAAAGTTTCAGGGTAGAAAGAGCTTGCAATATGGAACAAGCCAACACTGGTTTTGTGAAACAATATTAATATAATCAAAAGTTATTCAATGTTAAAAATGTGGGTTCTGAGCATGCTCAATTCAGACTTTTGGATAGATGCACAGCTGCGAACAAGGATTTCGGCTCATGAATGGGCATTCTGACAGCTTATGAATGGGGATTCATTAAATCCCCATTTGTGAGAAAAAAATCCCCGTTCGTGAACCGCCATCTTGTTTTCAGTTTTTGCCCAAAACAAAATGTTGGTACTTGCCCCACGGATGTGCTCTATGGAAATCAATGTGTGGGTTTTGTTCAGGGTGATGCCCTCTACAACTCCATGTGTTTAGTGTCCATCAGTGTATTAAAAAAGGCTGTTTTTTGCTATGGGAAATTCCCAGTTAAAGAGGTGTCAAAATTCCTGTTTGTCAGCTGATCCCCATTCATGAGCTGTCAAACTCCCTGTTCATGAGATAAGGACCAGATGGCCCTATCTCATGAACAGGGATTGGCTGATGAATGGGAATTTTGACACCTCATGAACGAGGATTCAGCTGATGAATGGAGATTTTGACGCTTCACGAACAGGGATCATGCAAACAAAATTCCTGTTCCTGAGGTGTCAAAATTCCCAGTCATCAGCCGATCCCTGTTCATGAGGTGTCAAATCCGTTGTGAGATGAAGGCCAGATGGTCAGATATGGCCATCTGGTCATGAGATGAAGACCAGATGGTCAGATAGGGCCATCTGGTCCTCATCCCACCTCATGAATGGGGATCAGGTGATGAACGTGGATCCACAATGGTGGATTTCCCCTTGCAAAAAATGGCCCCGGCACTTATGCTTTAAATGCTGACATCAGGGTGCCCAATACCCATGTTAGCTTGTATCACTCCACCTCCCCCACTAATATGACACACTAGGAGCCCACCCAGTGTGCCAAAAAAAAAAATATATATATATATATATACAGTATATATATATATATATATATATATTTTTTTTTTTTTTAATTTTTATTTTAATGCTCTGACACTAGGATGCCCACTCCTGGTGTTCGATGATGACCCCCAAAAGCCCATAGTTTTTCCATTGCTGAAACAGGATGTCCAATCCCCGTGTCAGCATGCATGCACCAATAATATGGCACGGGGAGCCCACCCAGTGTGCCCAAATCTCTATTATGTAAAAAAATACCTGTAAATAAGAAAACCATCTCCGATGTCTTCAATTTTATAAACCTGCAAAAGAAGATGATCCTTGTCATCTCCCCAGTCCCCACCCTCATCCCACCCTCCTGAGCACGCACTTTCAGGCACCCCCCTTACCCATACTTACCTCCAGAGGTCAGGAGCAACAATCTTCTCTGGACCAGGACATGTCTGCATTCTTCAAAGCTGAACCGCAAACTAAAGAATCAAAGGTAAGCACCATATTATGGCAGTCAATGGGGGTTTAGTCTTAGCTAGATATCTCAGCCACATTTAAGAATTCTGACCCCAAATTTTCAACATGGGGTTCTTGGGACCCCGCCTCATGAACACTGTCACTGTCATTTCCTTACTTGGTCCCAAAAGGTGATTTTTGTGGTCACTGTGCAGAATCACCTTTCAGGACTGATTAATGAAATGACAGTGCCACTGTTCATGAGGTGGGGTCCCAAAAAGGCCATGTTGCAAATTTGGTGAAAAAATTCCCAAAAAGGACTGCGTTATGAGCGTGCGCTATGCAGTTTATACGCACACTCGTACCTTCACCATTTTTTAATATTTTCTCTCCAGATTTTCAACATTGCCATTTTTTCACATCTCCTTATGAACAGTATAGCTGTCATTTTTCACATCCTGCCTGAAATGTGTTTTCACACCTGTGGCACAGAATGGTGTGTTCGCTGTGCAAAATCAACTTTCGGGATAGATTAACATAATCACAGTGCCACTGTTCATGAGGGGAGGTCCTAAAAAGCCCATGTTGCACATTTGGTGAAAAGATTGCCAAAAAAATGACTGCGTTACGTGCGTGGTTTGCACAGTTTCCATGCACGCTCATAACTCTGCCAATTTATAATATTTTCACTCCAGATTTTCAACGTAGCAATTTTTTCACATCTCCTTATGAACAGTATAGCTGTAATTTTTCACATCCTTCCCGAAATGTGTTTTTGCACCTGTGGCACAGAATGACGCAGCCACTGTACAAAATTAACTTTTGGGATGGATTAACAAAATCACAGTGCCACTGTTCATGAGGGGCAGTCCTGAAAAGCCCATGTCGCAAATTTGGAGAAACAATTTCCACAAATGACCGTGTTATGAGTGTGCATTGCGCAATTTATACGCACGTTCATAACTTCACCTATTTTTCCTGTTTTCATTTCAGATTTTCAACATTACCAGTTTTTCACACCACCTCATGAATAGTACAGCTGCAATTTTTAAAATCCTGTCAAAAATATTTCTCCACACCTGCGGCGCAAAACAGCATTATAGTTGCCCAGAATTACATTTTGACAGGGATTTGAACGTTTTCTGTACTGGGTGCATGCGGTGAGGTGATAAGAAGATTATGTTGAACATTTGGGCAGGGATATTCAAAGGTGTTGTGCATGGCACAACAGTGTTGTGCCATGTGCAACCCACTGACGCGCCCTGGCATGATATTCAAGAGCGGATGTTGTGCTGTGCAAATCCCGATGCACCAGGGTGCACCAGTAATGTATACAGCGCCAGTGCAGGGGGCGTGCCCATACATATTTGGCACATCCCGATATTCAGCCTGGGATGTGTGGCACATCAACAGGCACACACTTGCCTTGCGCCGCACGGGGGGGCACAAAGATCCACTGAAAAAAAAAAGGGGCAAGGCCTGGCCACCCACAGGTGAGCTGCCGTATTGCAGGGTGCAACACAGCAGCTGCCAGCTGTGAGTGGCCACCCGACCTTCAGAGCCACAGGCCGGGCATCAGCCCCCCCATGCCTGATTGGGTGCTTTGTATAAATAAATATGCCCTAGTGGTCCAGTGGACCTGCTCCCCAGCCCGATCACGGGCTTAGTATGTGTAAAAGAATCCCTGTTGGTCTAGTGGACCTGCATCCCAGCCCAATCACGGGCTTTGTAAATGTAATATATCCCTGGTGGTCCAGTGGACCCTACCCCCTTGCCCGATCATGGGCGTAATGAAATAAACTCAGTCACTGGTGGTCCAGAGGACCTGGTACCCAACTCGATTTGCAGGCTTTGTAAAGAAGAACCCTGGTGGTCAGTGGTACCCTCCCCACCCACCCACTCAGACCCTCCACCCTGCTCCCCTCCAGTCAGCAGCGGGTGACAGCTCTACCATAAGCCACCCGGCCACCCACTGACTGATAGTGTACAGTGCGGCTGTATGCCCATTGGTTCACAGCATGGGCCAATGGGCGTGCAGACCATACTGTACTACATAGTCCCAATATGTGAATGGGTCCATTCACATAATGGGACTGTGTAGTACAGCATGAAACAGATGCCCATTGGCCTGGCCACTGTGGGACTGAATGGGCGACAGCCGCATTGTACATGCTGTCAGTCAGTGGACATCCGGGCGGCTTGTGGTGGGAGCTGCCACCCGCCACTGACTGGGAGCGGGGTGACGGGTCTGAGTGGGTGGGTGGTGAGGGGGGTACCACTGGACCACCAGGGTTTTTTCTATTACAAAGCCCATGATCAGGCTGGGTGGCTGGTCCACTGGACCACCAGGGAATGATTTTATTTAATTACGCCCAAGATCAGGTGAGGGGGTAGGGTTCACTGGACCACCAGGGATATATTACATTTACAAAGCCCGTGATCGAGATGGGCTTGGTCCACTGGACCACCAGGGAGACAGTTGAATTTTACTACTCCCGCGATCGGGCTGGAGAGTAGGTCCACTGAACCACCAAGGATTTTACTTGCTTACAAAGCCTGCGATCGGGAGTTGGGGTGCTTTGCCACCGAGGTGCAGGGGGCATCAGTTCCCGATGGCTGCAGCCTGGCAGGGTGCCAGGTGCAAGTCGTCAGGGATCGGCGCACCTACATGCAAATGGGGCCATAATGACATGCAAATGGCTCTATTTGCACCTTACATGCACAATGGCCCCATTTGCATACACACCACTGAATATCGTGGTCCCTGCACATAGCACAACTGCACTTGTGCTGGCGCATCCCCCTGCTACTCTCTTGCCACTTGCGCTGGTGCAGTGCCACTGCACCATGTGCAATGCGGGTGGCCATGGTGCCATATTCAACCATGCTGAGCCATGGTACAGCACTATTGAATATTGCCCAGTTCACACCCAGGCACATCCCAGTTGCACTGCACCCTGGCTTGCGCCCCTGCCTGGTGCAGTTTGAGTATCCCAGTCTTGGGGTGAAAATTTTTTAAGATGGAACAGTTATGTCTATTTGTTGCAATTTCACTACTCCTGTTCGTAACTTAATGTGTGCAAGCAGAGGGGCCTGAGACCCTTGTGTTTCCACAGCTAGATACACACAGAAATGGGCAGCTTGGCCCAGAGGGCCAGCGCTCCTTCCAACACATATCAGTTACCAGCTACAGTACTCTTTCTCGAAAATTAAGGAAATTCATTGCAAAAAACTTTGTTAATGCATCAGTTAGGGTTGAAGTGACAAAAGTAGGGAAATAAGGGGTTAGGGTTGACACCCTAACACCCCTCACCCTTCCACCCAACCCCACCCCAACCCACCACAGACCAACAGGTAATGGCTTGTGCCTTGGGGTTGCTGGGTATAACTCTCACCCCATTCTCCTGTACTGTGTCATGAAAGCTTTGTTACACATGGAATGGGGTGACAGTTAGGCAGATGACTCAAGGCACACCCCATCACCTGTTGGTCTGTAGGTGGGGGTGGTAGGGTGGGGTGGTGTTAGGGTGTGAACCCCACGCTTCATTTCTACTTTGTCACTTCAACCGTAATCGATGTATTAACGCAGTTTTTTGCAATGAATATATATATATATATATATATATATATACAACACATAATATATTATAGTGGCACGGTAGTGCCACTATAGTTAGGGTTGAGGAGCCATTTACATATTAAACCCCAAATTTTGCACCTTAATAACTTTGCAACCATTTGACTGATTTGCCTGAAATTTGGAATACATGATCAAGACCCATATGCCTTAGGATCTGCCAAATTACATACTGGTCGCTTATATGGCTGCAGAGTTATTGAGCATGATCTGCGCATGTGTTTATGCTTTTCTGGAATTTTACTGTCATCTCTACAGGTCTCACGGTCTGCGCGACCGGTCCGAAATCCTCAGGGAACGTGCAGCTGGGGTTCCCGATGTGCCTTTTGAAGATTTTGTGAAAAAATATTAAACGGTTCAAAAGTTATTCCAAAAACAAGTTCCTTTTATAAGTCAATGGGAAAAGTTAACAAAAAGTTCGACAGTGTCGCAAATGCAGTTTTTACTTTCGCAAATGGACCTTTTACTGTCGCAAATCTGCCATTTTGTTTTCAGTTAGCGATCAGAAAAATGCTTAGCATTTAAAATTGGGACCCTCTAGCAACCTAATTCTTTTGTGTTCACCTAGTCGGACCCTGAGGATGCTAGCCATGTCTTTATTTTGGGGTAAACACCCCAGAAATATGTTTACCAGAAATATGTTTTCAAATTTCTGGAAAAGTACTATAAAGTGCTGTTACATTCTGCGACACTGTCGAGATGAATTTGCAAAAGCTTTTGCAAACTTCGACAGTACTTTTCTAGGCTGTGGGAAAATGACAGCAATTTTTTGGCACCCTGCTGCAAAAGAACGGTTTGGTGTTTTGGCCTGAAATTTGGAGGAAACGCAGCTGACATCTCAAAAAGAAGGGAAATTAGAGGCAAAACACTCTATTTAATGCATTAGTTAG
This sequence comes from Neoceratodus forsteri, assembly GCA_016271365.2. Taxonomy (NCBI): domain Eukaryota; kingdom Metazoa; phylum Chordata; order Ceratodontiformes; family Ceratodontidae; genus Neoceratodus; species Neoceratodus forsteri. Next base: position 156,758,949 of record CM028137.1, read on the forward strand.
GGTTGTTCCACACTGACAAAAGCGAGGAAATTTGATGTTAGGGTTGAAAGCCCCCCTTGGCCCCCCTGCCCACATCCCCAACTGGCATCGGGGTGCACATTAAGGTTGTCGGTCCTGGTGAGATACATGCATTACTTCATTTCTCTGCGGAAACTGTATTTGATGTTAGTTTTAAACCTCAACAGGGTTTGGATCGTTTTTGGCTGAAATACCAACGCCTGAAGATGTCCCCTCTTTGGACCCCCTTTTCTGTTTTGCCTTTGTCTTGGCCTACTCAGAAGACTATTACTGTCCTTTTTTACAGTGAGGGAGTTCACATGACTGATTTAACTTATTGGCTTAAGGCCTGTTGTATGGTACTTTCTGACCATGAAGCCATTTTTGATTCAGAACATTTATGGACTGGGGGTTGGCGGGTGAGAGTGATGTATGTTAAAGAGAGACTCATACTGGTCTCCCTCACCTCCCTAACAGTTTCTTTTTGGAAGGGATAGGGGTGTTTTATTCTATACCGAACAGCCTAAAGCGTGCTATAGATGTGGCTCTGTGGCCCATCTGAGTAGTGCCTATGATCAGGTGAAATGCACAATCTGCTGTTCTTTGGGCCATACTGATTTCAATTGTGTGGGACAAGAATAGTGCAACTTGTGTGAGGAGCTGGGGCATAATTTTCAAACCTGTAAGTGGGCTGCTCACAATCAGCGTGGGTTAGCTGATGGCACTGAACATAGGCTCTATATTAGCTTGGCACAGAAAAAGAGGATTTTTGCCCATGAAGACCCAAGGTCAGACACCGCTTCTGCCCCTGATGTTCCTCCATCTGAGGATAGTTTACTGGCCTTGGTGCCTCCTAGTCGTGAGGACTCCTTGATTTCTACTCCTCATGAGTTGCCTTCCCCTCCCCTATGGGGGATGCCTTTTGGGGATGAGATGGCAGGATCTGTTGTTTCCTCACTGCCAGTGCAAAAGTTTGCTACTATTATTCTGACTCCACCTCAGTCTTCTGTTGTACAGGCATCTGGGGAGCCCCCCGATGCAGAGGTGATGACCCCCCCTCCTTCAACTTCTGCTGGAATACCTTTTTCATCTACTAGAATCACTCGGAGTAAACGTTCCACTACCTCTTCTAAGGTGGATTCTATGGATGTAGTAGTGGTTTCCACTCACAATCGCTATGGCCTTTTGCAGCCGGAGGACGATTGCACAGGCAGTGACTCTGATTCCTTTTCCATTCAATCCTCCATCCCTGATCAAACGACAGATATGAAGATGTCCAAGGACCGCTCTGGTCCTCATAAACGGAAGTCTAAGACTAAATATAAAGAGTCAGTCGTTCGCTGTGGCCGTCTGAAATGATAATGAATTTTTCTTCCCGTTTCCTGTTTTTCTGATGTCTTCTCATTGTGCATGCTTTACTATTAATGTTAATAGTATTAAGAACCCAGATAGACGTGATTTAGTTTTTTCCTATTTGGTGATGCATGTGGTGGGAATCATCTTTCTTCAGGATGTCCATTTTCATTTCTTACAGGAGATTATATTAGCCTCTAGAGCATGGTACCCTGGCCCTTCTTTCTGGTCTATTGGCCAGGATACCTGTTCTGGGGTTGGCATTTTATTTAATGGCCTGGATGTTGTTCTGCTCAAACTGTATGACTTAGTCCCAGGGAGGGTTCTCATACTGGATGTTACATGTTGTAATGTTGGATACCGTTTGATTAATGTTTATGCCCCCAAACAAAAGCTTTGAGTATGGATCTCTTTAAGCAAATCCAACCATTTTTGTATACCTCCCATTTTGTCCTCTTTGGAGGTGACCAGAACTGTGGTCTCTCTTTAAAGGACAAAACTATGACTTCTGTTACTCAAAATTTTTTTTCTGATTCTAGTTTTTTGTCCTCTATGTTGGGAACAGCATGCCTGAAGAATGTGTATCATTCTCACACTGGTTTGTATACACCTACTTTTCATAAAGGTTCCTTGGCAACCAGGATTGATTTTCTTTTTGTCTCTCAGAGGTTGCCCATTCAGATGGCACAGGTACATGTGACTGTTTTTTCAGACCACAACATGCTGTCTGTTGTGCTGGGATCAGCCTCCTCCATTACGAGAGGTCCCGGAACTTGGAAGATGAACATTTCCTTGTTGCAGGGCTCCCTCTTTCAGGCCTCTCTTCTTGCCTTTTTGCAAGCTAGAAAATCAGTTTTTGTTCTATATGATGATGCTGTGCTGTGGTAGCTGGATACTAAACGGGACTTGGTTTCTTTTCTTAAATGTTATAGTAGGACTTCTTGTCAGTCTGCTTACAAAGATTATTTGGTTGCTAGGTCTCGTCTGCAGAGGCTGTTATCTTTATCTGTCTTGACAAGACAAGACTATGGTTCTCAGATTCAGGTTTTGAAGAAACAACTGAATATGTTTCATTTAGTGAAAGCTCATTTTTCACAGAGGCAACAGCAATTTGGTACATCCGGATCTGTAGACTCTGTTTGTCCATATCAATCATGCCATTTAAGGGTGGGATGGAAAGAAGTCTTGGCTTTATATAATTCTGGGGGTCGCACAGTTGAATCTAATGCTGAACTCATGGATGTCGTTGTTACCCATTCTGGGCTAAAATTTGGGCCTATGACTTTTGATGTGGTCCAGGCTGATGTTCTGCTTTCCCAGGTGACTTTTCTGGAGCTTTCAGATGTGGCAGGTGGTTTATTGGAATGGGCTATTCAGACCCCTGAGGCCCTGGCTGCAATCAATACTTTGCAAAATAATACGGCTCCTGGACCTGATGGCCTGCCTTCTGAGGTATATAAATTTCTTGCCCCTGAATTGGGAAATTAGTTGACTGTGGTGTTTAATTGTTTGTTGCAAAGTCATGATCTACCCTTCCAATTTAATATGGTGCTTTTGATTTATTTATTTAAAAAGTGTGATAGGAAAGCTTTATCTAATTGGAGACCTATTAGCTTGCTGAACACTGATTTTAAAATGTTATCCAAGATTCTGGCAAAACGCTTACTGTCTGTTGCTAATGAGGTCATTTTGCAAGCTCAAACATCCTCTGTTCCTGGCCGCAGCATTCAGGATCATTTAATTTTGTTATGGGAAATCTTTGATAAGGGTTTTTTGGGTTTTGTGGACGGGTATATCATTTCTTTGGATCAACAACAAGCATTTGATGCTGTCTATCATGATTTTTTGTGGTGTGTTTTGCACAAGTTTAGAATTCCTTCTGGCTTTATTCGGTGGCTCCGTTTGCTCTATCAGAATGCTACTGTTTTTCCTGTTAATGGATGGAAAGGTCTACTGGTTGGGATTAGGCATGGGGTAAGACAAGGGTGCCCCCTGAGTCCTATCCTCTATGTGTTTTTTTTTGGACCCTTTACTGAGATTGTTTCAACATTCTGGACTTCTCTTCCCTTTGAGTACTACGGTGTCACTCCGAGCACCTCTCATTTTGGCTTATGCTGATGATATGTGCCTTTTGCTGAATGATGAAGCTTCTGTCTTGGAAGCCTTATGCATCTGCTCTGCTTTTGGGTCAGTGGCTGGGGCGAGGTTAAACATGCCGAAGTGTGTTGGGAGACGTTTGGGTTTGCAGGGTGGTGCTCTTTCATCAGTGGGTGGGATTTCGTTATCAACTGGTCCTATACTACTTCTGGGTATTCAGTTTGGAATTGCAAATCCGGACATTTTCAATTAGGAACAAAAATTGGCTGTTGCACAATGTAAGGTTTCTAGTTGGAATCGCTGGAGGATGGGGAAAAATAAAAGAATCTATTTGATTAAAACATTTCTGATTCCGGTATTTTTATTTCTCAGTTATATTTCCCCCCTCCTAAATCTCTGGAAAATCGTTTATTGGGTGTTTTTTTTCAGGCAGTGTGGGGAAGTCGGCTCAGTCTGATTAAATGGAATATTCTATATCTCCCACTCAATCAGGGTGGTTTGAATATGGTCCACCCCTTACTGTTTTTTAATTGTATTTTCTTTATGGCCAATGTGTGTCCTCTTTTGGTTCATATGAATAAAGGATGGGAACCTTGGGCTTTTGATACTGTACAATATTGGTTCAGTTTATGGGATAGTAAGGTGTTGAAAATTGTTAAACAGCAGCCGTCTGCCCCTCCTTATTGGTGGGACACTTTTACCAGACTTCAGCAATGGAAGGTCACCACCCATGCTATTATTACATTATGGAGAAAAGGTTTGTATGCTGCCTTATTGGGTACGGTTTGTCCTGTTGATCAGAATTTTACTCATTGTCCGGCTACCAATGGGCAAGCATTGCTTAGACTGTTATGTAACCCCAGGATTCCTCCTCATGCATGGGATTTTCATTGGCTTAGTTGCCATGATAAGATTAACGTTAAAGACAACCACAAACATAAGCAGCTGGAGGACAGGTTTTGTAGTAGGCCAGAATGTGTGGCACAGCTTGAATCTATTGATCATTTATTTTTTCTCTGTTCTTTTATTAAGCATTTTTGGTCTTTTTTAGCTACGGCTTGGGGAGCTCCTGTTTTTGCTGGTATGTCCAGGTAGAATCTTATGTATTGGGAGATGGGGGGTCCCTGGCGGGTGTAGGAGGGAGACACACTCTGTTTGAGTTTTACCATTTATAAACGGCATATTTGGAATGTTTGATGCTTATTTTCATTGCAACAAAAGACTTGTATTTACTCTGACTTAGTGGGGAGAATCACTACGGATCTTAGAACCCTGTATTTGCAAGAGCAGCAATCTATGCAGCAGGAGCTCTGGCTTCATCAATGGCGTAATTTACCTTGGATCACTGATTCGGATGTTCCAATTACATAGAAGTCAATGCTGTAGCCCTTTTTCCTTTTTTCCTTTCGGTTATCATGTTTTTCGCATTTGGGGTTGCTGTATGTATTGATACTTATTTATGTTTTCCATTGTTTCCTTTTTATGATTTTTTTTGTGCTGCATTGCTGATTTGTACAATTTGTTATGTTTTCGATAAAAATTCCCCTACTCTTTTCGTAAGAGGGGATGGGGAAGGGGTACTTATATATTTTTTTAGTTTTTAGGTTATATACATGCTGGTTTTTTTGGGAGTAGAATGTTACATGCTCATTTAAGTTGATTTTTTCTATGATTTCAGGTGGGGGCAAGCTGTTTTGATTACTTTGGTCCAGATATTCAAAAGGGTTGCAGTGTTGAGCCATGCACAACCCACTGATGCACCCTGGCACGATATTCAGAAGGGAAAAGTGCGCGGCACAAATTCCAATGTGCCGGAGCGCATCAGTAATGTATGCAGGCACAGGTAGGGGGGGCGTGCCCATGCATAACCTGCACAGCCCGATATTCAGCCCGGGATGTGCAAAGTCATGTGCAACCCCTACCTGCACCTGCACCAAGTTAAGCCAAAAAAAAAAGGAACAAGTGATGGCCACTCACAGGTGAGCTGCCGCATTGCAGGGTGCAACATGGCAGCTGCCACCTGTGGGTGGCCACCCGAGTTCCTGCCGCGCCTGGCAGCAACCCCCATGCCCCATCGCGGGCATCCGTGTAGCTAAATCCCCCCTCCTTTATCCCTCGTGGTCCAGTGGACTGCTATGTGCCTGATCATGGGCATTTGTCTACAAGAATAAGCCCCTGTCCTACATCCCTGGTGGTCCAGTGGACGCACTCTGCCCGATCATGGGCATTGGTATTATATCCCCACGTCCAAGGAGCGGGCGGTGGGGCTCAGTGGGTGGGTGGGGAGGGTACACTAGACCACCAGGGTAATAGGAATATTTTATGATTTACAGATGCCTGCGATCGGGCAGCGATCGGTCCACTGGACCACCAGGGATATTGGACAGGGGGGTTATAATACTGATGCCCACGATTGGGCACATAGCGGGCCACTGGATCACCAGGTATATAGGATGGGGGCTTATTCTTCTAGACAAATGCTCACGATCGGGCTGCAGGGGGCGTCGGCCCTGACGGCTGCTGCCTGGCAGGGCATCAGGCTCAAGTCGTCGGGGATCGGCGCACCTGCATGCTAATGGGATGCAAATGGGGCCATAATGACATGCAAATGGCCCCATGTGCACCTTTCATAAATAATGGCCCCATTTGCATGGCCCCTTTTGAATATTGCAGGTGCTGTGCATGGCGCAATGGCACTTGCGCTTGTGCATCTCCATGCTCCACTCTGGCCACTTGCGCTGGCGCAGTGCCACTGCGCCATGCACAGTGGGGGTGGCCAGGGTGCGATATTCAAAGCTGCTGCACCATAGCACAGCTCTGTTGAATATCACCCAGGTCACACCCCTGTGCAACAAAGATGAGCAGCGCCCAGGCTTGCGCCACAGCCTGGCACAGTTTGAATATCCAGGCCTTTTTGTTTTACTGTATGATGTAATACATGTTTTTGTTTCTTTCCTGTTTTTATGATTTCTTGTGATGTAACACTGTTTGGTTTTATCTTAATTTTATGTTCTGTCAATAAAAAATTCCCCCACTCTTTTTCGATAAGTGCCATGGGATCTTTAGCATCCACCTGAACTACCACCAATCCCGGCAGATGGGACCTCGGTTTAACATCTCATCCGAAAGATGGCACCTCAGAAGTGCAGCACCCCCCTCATGCTACAGTACTGGCAAAGTAATGCACAAAAGTTGAAAACCCATTGAAATACATTGATCCCATACCAAAAAAGAGCTTGGTTTGTATCATGTCGTATGAAACAAGATCATGTTTTGTATCATGTGAAACTAAACAAGATTTATAATGTTAAAAAAGCATATTTTAAGTGGACTTCTGTAAAAGATAAATGCAGAATCCAGCAAAGGAGGTCCTGATAAACAAGCTGCATGTGTGGTATGCACAAAAGTTGAAAACCACATTGAAATATATTGATTCCCCATATGAAAAAAGAACTTGTTTTGTATTTCATCATATGAATCAAGAATCTTGTTTTGTATGATGTGATATGTAAAAAGATTTATAATGTTAAAAAAAATGTTTTAAGGGGACTTCTGTAGCAGATAAGTGCAGAATCCAGCTAAGTGGGTCCCGATAAGCAAGCTACAGTACATGTGTTGGTTCCTCCCCAGAATATCGTTTGTGGGGGGTCTCTTAATTTGAATTTTGAGGCAAAACTGAAAACAAGATGGCTGCCAAATGAAAAAATTATTTCCTCAAATGAAAAAGGATGATATGAGTATGACAAAAATAATTCATTTTCATTTCATAAAGCTATTTTGAATTGCATACTCAGCATGCTCAGAATTTATAAAAATGTTAAATTGGCATAATTTTGGAATGGATTATTATTTTTTCATCAAACCAGCAAAAGGCACGTATGTGAGCCTTTCTACTCTGAAAATTTCAGACCCAAATTCTGCACCATTTGGGATGTAGCCAAACTCAAAGCAAATCACATTCAAACCAATAAGAAAAAAACTATGAAAAATTAACTTTTGCACCATCCAGATCTCAGAAACTGCACACCAGACTAGAACGAAACTTGGCACATTTAGAAATCTACCACACAAGACTGCACATGCAAATGTTTGTGCAAATCCATTGCACGGTTGTGAAGATATTAAGGTACAACATTTTGAGTTAAACACAGAAACCCCAGTTCAACCAAAACTATAGTGCTGCATATATATATCTATGTTATGGTGGTGCAGTAGTGCCACTATAGTTAGGGTTGAGTAGGCATTTTAATGTTAAACCTCAAAATTTGCACTTTAATAACTGCAACTGTTCAACAGATTTGCACAAAAGTTTGTATGCGCTGTCTCATGGGGAAGATCCCTTTATGTGCCAAGTATTGTTTTGATCGGATTTGTGGATTTCGTGCTGCAAATAGTGAAAAACTGTACAAGTAGCTTTTTTCACCTCTTTTGGCTGTTTTTTCCTCATCGTGCTGCAGCCACACCTTTGGAATTTTGGTCTGAAAGTTTCAGAGCTGAAAGAGCTTGCTGCAAAGAACATGCCAGTACTGGTTTGGTGAAAAAAAAAATTAAACTGTTCTGAAGTTATAAAATTTTGAAATTTCAGGTTCTAAGCTTGCTCAGTTCAATCTTTTTGATAGCTGCACAATGTGAAAAGGGACTTAGGGCTCACAAAAAGGGATTCATTAAATCCCTTTTCATGAGAAAAAAATTCCTTTTTGCAAGCCACCATCTTGTTTTCATTTTTCCTGCCCAAACAAAACGTTATAACTTTATCTTGGAATGCTCTTCTGCAGACATCCAGGTATGGATTTTGTTCATGAGGATGCCCTGTACAGTTCTTTGTCTTTGGTTTACTTTACTGTGACCTCAGAATGCTTATTGTTAATAAAAAAAAAAATCCCTTTTCACAACTCACTTCTGATCCCTTTTCACAATGTGAAAAGGGATTTTGACACCTCACAAAAAAGGAATTTCATCTCATGAAAAGGAATTACCCCCAGGGCCATCTGGTTTGACAACTCCAATTCCTGTTTGTGAGGTGTCAAAATCCCTTTTTGTGAGCTGAGTTCCTTTTTGCGAAAAGGGATTCGGATTTGTGGGACCAGATGGCCCTGCCAGCAATCCCGTTCAGTGAGCTGAATTCCTTTTAATGAGGTTTCAAAATCACTTTTGTATGTCGAAGAGTTTTGACACTCTTATCAAAAGGATTTAAAAATAAATCCTCGTGAGCTGTCAAAATCCCTTTTGTGGAGCCTATTCCTTTTCACGAGTTTCAAAATTTTTTTGCATCATGAAAAGGATTAGACTTGTGGGACCAGATGGTCCTATCCATAATCCCGTTTATGAGATAAATTCTTTTATGAGGTAACAAAATCCTTTCGGATTACGAAAAGGGATTTTGACACTGTGAAAAAGGATTTAGTTTTTTTTGAGCAGCCTGCCTGATCTCTTGTCCCCTGCCCACCCTTGGCTACTTTCCAACACTCCGAGGACTTCTTTTATACCCGGGTGCCTGATACCCCATTGGATTTCCCACCAGGGAGGGTCACCACACCGGCAGGACTTCCACAGTGACGGGACAAGGGTTTCTGCAGGAAAGCCCACCGGCATTGCCTCCTTGTCTTGCCCCCCAAGGTGCGGCACAGAGCCCATGCTGGCAATAGTGGATGATGGGATAAATTGGATCCTGGAAGTGCCGCAGAGTGCTAGGAACTGGGGTGAGTGGCTGCAATTTTTTTTTTAGTAGTTTTACCCCCCGGGGGCAGGGATGTGCAATGATGTCCTGCATCCACCCCGCTCCTCCACAAGTGCTGGCACTGACTCAGGGGTACCCCAGCCTCCACTAGGGGTCCCCATTGAGCCAGACACTCTACCCCTTACACCTGGAGAAGGAGAGCAGTCCCTAGGATGCTGAATCCTGCTCTCCCCTGCTGACCCTCCTACATTCCCAGGTCTGTTCCCAAACCTGGGTCATAGGCATTGCAATTGGGTGCCCTGCCTCTGCGCTGGCAGGCCGGCACAAAAAAGGATTTTTGTAGTTTGCTGTTTCTTTGCCACTTCACTGCAAAGAAATGGTTTTGGGCAGAAATTTTCAGGGTACAACGGCTTACCCCAGAGACGTGACTTGCTGGTTTGGTGATAAAATTTACATCGCTTCCACACTTAGAACATTTTGAAGTTTAGAAATTTCCCATAAGATAACATTGTGGTGGACACAGTACCTTTTGGTGCCTATATCTTGAAAATGGTTAGAGATATGGATTTTTCACTAAGCATTGATGCAGGTTGCCAGTCCTTGATTACAACTGTGGAGGAATTGTTTCTGATGTTCCTACAGTTACTGAGATATTGCACTATTTGCAGCACAGGGGTTACTTGGAATGCCTTTAGCTCTGTGCTGCATCTCTACAATTATAGGTAGATGGGAGCACTGCACTCCCACATATGGATACCATTATGCAGTACTGGGCATGCAGGGCTCTCCATTATGCAGTAGTGGGACTGTGCCCTGCGCTCCCACAGGGAGATGACAGTTCAATCAATCTCTTTATTTTTAAGCGATGTTCCAGAGATTATAGTACTTTACAATAAAAGAATAAAATCCACAATACAATTATAATGCATAAAACACATGTTAAAAACATATAAATATAACTAGCTATCATAAAATTAGTCCAACAAGGATTCATTAGTTATCATTTAAGTCTGTAAAAGCTAGCTTGAATAAATGGGTCTTCAAGGCGGTTTTAAAACTGTCAATGGTCAGACACTCTCTAATCTGATGAGGTAGAGAATTCCATAGGGTGGGGGACAGAAAAGCAAAAGAACATGCCCCCAAAGTCTTAAGTCGAACCGTGGGAATCTCTAGCAATCCCTCATTGGATGAGCAGAGAGAGCAGATGGGGCGGTAGGGACAGAGAAGATCTTGCAGGTGGCATGGACTCTGACCATGTAGGGCTTTGTAGGTCAGTCATTTACCTTGAAGGTGATCTGCCATTGCACAGGCAGCCAGTGCAGGTCGCAGAACACAGTAGTGACATGGCAAGATCTTGGAAGACCAGTCATCAGCCTGGCTGCTGCATTCTGCACTTAATGATAATGTTTCTAAACTAATGGATAGATGGGCATGCAGGGCCCTATGGGCCCTGCACTCCCACAAATTGATTCCATTATGGAGTGATGGGAGCACAATCGGGCCCTGCGCTCCTGCAGGGAGATGAGGGTTGATTACAATGTTGTTGGGCCTAACTCTCACCATATTCTCCTATACTGTACCATCTCAGCTTCCTTACACATGGAATGGAGTGAGAGTTAGGCCAGATGACTCCAAGGCATACCCTGATGCCTGCTGGTATGTGGAGGATGGGGGTGGGGTGGTACTGGTGGGGGTGTTAAGGTTTGAAGTCCTAATGCCTCATTTCCCTACTTTTGTTGCTGCAACCCTAACTGATGCAGTAACAAAGTTTTCTACAATATATATATATATATATATATATATATATATATATATAGATAACCCACTCTAGGGTGAGTGGTTGCACTCTAATATACGTACACCTTGGTGTGTGTTCAACCACCCAAGGCATGTGTACTGTATATCAGAGCATTACCGCACACCCTGGAGTGGGTTATCTATCTTATAAAATGGCCACAATTGTTTTGGAGGGAGGGTGAAAGTACAGGTGTGCGATCATGCTCTGATATATGCATGGCCATGTGGTGTGTTTTATCCAATCAGGAGACAGCATTTTCCCTACCTTCATTTTATATATATATATATATATATATATATATATATATCTGCAATGCCTGTGAGGATAAAAAGTGGCAAATATCTGTGATATACTTGGGGTGCTCAGACCTACAATGAGGATATCGACATTTAACCTCACTGTAGGTCATTTATCCAGACAGTAGGTTCAGTACAGGCACTATCTGCACTTCACCACAACTGTCCACAAATATTTTGATTGGTGGGAGCTGGCAGCACGAGCAGCACAATCAGTATTCACATGTTTTCTTGCATTCCAGCTCCCACTGTGCAGTTTAATTTCTCTCTTGCAGCACACACAACACTTTCACTTTCTCCCAAACCTTTTTTCAGCAAGAGATATAGCCCTTGAGGAGGTCATTCAGAAAAAGGGAAACAGAACACTTCTCCAACCTCCACCCAGCACTAGGGCTGTACGAATACCTTTTCCCGAATATTCAGTATTCGGGTCCCAAGTATTCGGTATTCGTTATTCGGTATTCAGTATTCAGCCAGAAAAGGTGTTTTTTTAAGGAAACTTTAAAAAAGCACTTCAGCAACACCATTAATCACCCATTGAACCTGGTATACCATATACTCCTCAATGACACTTCGGCCACCAACATTGAGCTCTCACTAATGCAACACAAGCTTCATGTGGCACACTCGATCCACCACAACACACACATAGCACTCTGAAAACAATATCAAGCATTGCATTGGGTCAGCACTAGAGGGTGTTCATGGTCACAGACATGGGGTAGAAGGTGCTTCAGCCATGGGCATAGGAATAGTGGTAGCAGTGGCTGCAGTAGTGGTGACAGCTGAAAGGGTGGCTGCTGCAAGAATGGCACTGGTGGTGGTGGGAAGCACACTGGCTGTGTATGTAGCAGCCATAATGGTAGCAGTGGGGACACTGGTGGTGGTGTCTGCTGCTTGCTGCACAAAGCATGTATGCTGTAATGCCCCCCTACTACTGCACAACAGGATGTGACAGTGAATGTACAGATGGGCGGTGGTGACACTAGCAGCAGTAGTACTGCTAATGGTATTAGTGGTAGTAGTACTATTACCAATGCTACAAGAACTAAAAGGCTTGCTTGGGGAGAACAATATTTGAGCCCATCGAATAAAGACAGACACCTGTATGTCATTGTCTATGTAGTCTATCTCACCACCTTCTCCGGAATTGTATTATGTATCAATAATTTACAGTAGAGCAAGACAAAATGCAATTCAGTGTTTTGCAGTAAATGACATGCCACAAAATATTGGATGACTGGAGGGCTTAATTGCCATTAAATTACACTGCTCCTTGCAGCATACTGCAGCATTTTATAGCAATTTTGTAAGATACTGCATTGCGTACTGTCTGGCACCACAGTATGAACAATGTTCTATAATCTTGATGCAGTGTTTCATCCTTGGGTATGTTAGTTGTGGATTGTTTTGTTACAAGGGCATCTCAGTCTCATTCATTTTAACTTCACTTATTTATAGTGTGTGTTTCTTTAAGGGTTGTATATTCATAGTGTGTTTGTACGTTCCCGACATGCACCCTGACAAAGACCAGGTTCTGGTCAAAGCACCAGGGCTCTATTGGCATCCTCCAGCCTTGGCACAAACAAATGTATTGGCAACTTTATGCTGCACTGCTCTTAACTGCATTTTGACACTGCAACCCCCACCTCTTCGCTGAGTGCTTCCTTTGTTCTACATAGATTGTTTGGGGGTTTGGCAGCCCAGGGACAACACTAGCAGTAATTGTGTGGATGTGCTGTATGTTTGTGGTCTATCATCCTGTCCCTCACCACTTGGGGCCAGCGGTGCAGATGCTTTGCTGGGGCTGGACCAAGCATGTTTGCAAGATTGCTAAAGACATGATGGATCAGGTCACTACTGGTTACTGGGTAAAACACAAACTATTACTACATAGTACCTGTGTGTGTGATGCGTTACTTAGTGCTTGTGGAACTACAGTAATACACCAACCTTTCCAGTTATACTGCACCACAAAAAAGTAGCAGTAAAGAAAAACACTGCTACTAAGAAGGGGAAGAAAAGGGCAACCTATTTAGTCAAACATGGAACTGAGCAAGGAACAGACAAATTACATACAGTTAACTCAGTGAGACAATCCTGCCCCACTAAGTGCAATGGTTTAATTAACAAAACAACAATAAACAAACAAAAAAATGCATGTGCACAACTGTGCGCGCACATACACACACACACACACACACACACACACAGCACAGACTCGCGGGGGGGATATATTTCACAAGCACGGCTTAATTGTGTGCAGTGGGCTATAGAAGTGGGGGTGGGAGGAAGGAGTCAGCCACCGTGTCAGCGTGGCTCAGTTGGTAGCACATCTGCCTCTGGACCAGAAGGTCGTGGGTTCTCGTCCCACACTGGGATTGGACTTGCACCTAAAAATCGCTGGCATCCAAATGCAGTATTGGGGGGTGCTGTACTGCTGGGGTGTGCCATCCTTCGGATGAGATGTTAAACCAAGGTCCCTTCTGCCCATCCTGGTGTTGTCCTGGCGGGTGTCCAGGAGGAAGTAAAAGAACCCAGGGCACTCTTTGCAAAGAGTAGGGAACATTCCCAGTGTCCTGGCCAACATTCCCCTTCCCACAAACCGGTTCATGCAATTATCCAGGCTGTGTGTGGGTGATGATGTTCGATATGGCCGCCACCACACATTCAGTCACTTCACTACCAGTCTAGCATTGCTTGTAAAGCATTTTGGGATACACTGTGTATGAAAAGTGCTATATAAATGCTGATTCTTCTTCTTCTTCTCCTCATGTGTGCAGGGATCTATCCCCAGAACCAGAGGAGACTAACAATACTAATTCAGTGAGTCAAGCCTGACTGACTTAGAACTGAAGAAGTTTATTTCAAAATCTGTGTGCACACAGCTGTGCACACGTGTGGCCCTGCCTCATGAAAAAATATATTAAGCATGCACATGCAGGGTGAAGCCTCACAAAATCAAATATTTTGCACATATACAGCAAATTATAAGCAGTGACCTGCAGGAGGGGGAGTTAGCAGACACACTCATCAGTCATGCAGGGAACCAAGCCTGGAACCAGACAACAGCAAAAAAAAAAAAAAACACAAAAATAAAATGTGCTCTACCAAAAAATCACACTGGAGCTGTGTCAGACAGCAGCAGAGAAGGGGTGTTAGCAGACAGCCCTCCTAGTCCCTGTAACTGAGTACAGCAATAAGGACAAAATACCTGTCAGAAAGCCAAACATAGTTTTTCTGACACTGATCAAAAAAACTATACTGACCCAAAAAAGCCTGTGAAGCAAAAATCAATTCCTTTTTTAGCAAGTTTAAGGTCTCAAAAGTACTGCAGAGCAGCTCTCAGAAACCACTGTCTCCTGTCTTCTACCAGCTCAAAGTGAGGAAGTCACATGGTGTGCTTGCCTTTGAGCTCAAGAAACAGTTTTTGATTGGCCAACAAAGCTCTGCAAGACTTGGAAATCTCACTGAATAGTAGTTCCCGAATAGTGGCCGAATAATGAACTACTCGGAAAATGCATCTGACTATTTGGTAAGCCTACTATTCGTGGTATTCAGAAAATACTATTCGGCCCATGCACAGCCCTACCCAGCACCCCAGTATGCCACATCGGAGGTTTGCAAACTTTTTGTTTAAATCCCGGCTACACATTTTAGCTAGCACACCATCAACTCCCCAGTCCTCAATGAAAGAGGTTCTCTAGATGCTTCTCCAACCTCCCCCTGACACAACCGTATGACACATTGGAGGTTAAAAAACAAGGTGTTTATTTTTTAAATCCCTGCACATTCTACATAACACATTGAATCACAACCTGCAGCTTACTGACATTGACACCACATCACAAAGCATTATAAACTAGATGGACTTCACCTACGGACCAGCTCCATCTAAGAATCTCCTCGGTATGAAACCATCATTCACACTGAGAGGTCTTGTTTTTTTTTTCTCCACATTAAAAAAGCCCTCGGTACTGTCTCATTCTGCCCAAAATGCTGCAGCCAAAACCTCCCTCCTCCCTCCTCCCTTCTCACCCACGACTTACAGTACATTCTCTTTCTCTCACTGGCTTGCAGTGATTCTGATGACCGGCAACATCCTCCTGTGCTCGTCAATGGGTCTGGCAATGTTCTCCTGTGCTCTATCATTGGGCAGACAATAACAGAAATCAGGATCAACCAGATAACTAACATTGTAAATAAAAATGAAACAAAAACACTAAGCTGAACCCTCACTCCCTTGCTAAGCGGGAGATGCTGCCACCATCTTAACAAAGCTACTCAGCCTGCCCACAGAAGCCCACTGACCAATAAAATGACATGGTAAAAAAACAGCACATTGGGACCGTAGGTTCCATGCTAGCATCCCTACCTGCCTAGCAGTGTAGCACAATGAAACAGCATAGGGACAAAGAATTAAAAATAAATATTAAAAAAATTACATTAAAAGCAAAATGATGCATAAAAATGGCATTACATAAATCAAATATGTAATGGGTCTACTGCAAATATCACTGATATTTCCCGTCATGCAGTTGTAAGGTCACACACACACACACACACACACATTTATACAACAGGTGAGAACATAAATTTGCCAAGATAAACATGTTATCTTGGACAACATGAGCATGATAAATGAAGTTGGTTACTGAGCATGCTCAGAAATTATCTCACTCATTGTGGCCACACTGAGCATGCTCAGAAATGTATTCTCACATGTGAAGATAAATTTCTGATCATGTTCAGTAACCAGTTTCATTTATTTGCACCCAGGACACCACTGAAAATGAGTTTTAGGGTTCATTAGGCCTTTCCTGGTAAAACTGTTTCAATAAAACAGTAAAATATGAGATGACATTTATTTTTTGATTAAATATACAGTAGTCTAAGTATTTTACATTGCTTTTATTCTTTTGTAGCATTTCATTATTTCTGTCACATAACCACCTAAACACCTGCTGTATAAATCAAATATGACATGGGTGACTTAAGATATCATTTTTATCTTCATTTGAAGGCATTGGTCTATTGCTATCTCACTCGTGGCTTTGCCACTCGTGAGATAGCAATAGACCAATCCCCTCTCATAAAGATAAAAATGATATCTTAAGTCTGGGTACGGACTATTCGTTCCCGGACATTTGGTTGCAGACAAAATATTGCGGTACATCGGTCGCATGGACAGAATATTGTTACCGTAATCGTCACTAGTATTTTTCGGTGATGGACAAATAGTTGCAAACGAGGTAGCTTACCGGACAAATGGTCGCCCGTGTGTGATATGTCACCAGTGCTCGTATTTCTACTCTAGATGTTGATGGCTTCTGCTGCTGCTGACATTTACAGCTGCTTCAAAAGTCCACTGGAAGAAAGATCAGCCTGTGTACTTTCCACCCTATACACACTAGAGTTATTAACCTTCTAGCAAGTGTTCATCTAGTGCTTCAAATAGAAGTCATTAATGTAATGCCCCGTCTGCAAATCTGTGAATCATGCCAGACATATCAGTTCAGCTGAAGGTGCAGTCCGCTACTAAACATTCAATTATTTTTTTTCTAAATCGCCAGTTCCTCCTTACAGTGTTGTATGGGTAACAATTGTCATCTCACTCAATAAGAATGTTTGTGCACTTGAATAAACATTTCAGAGCTTAACATACTGTACTGCCTAAACTCTAAGTTGTACAAAATTCATTGTGTTTTTCCCTGATCACCGTCTTACTGCTTGTGTAGCTCATAACAGTACAGTAATTGTTTGTTTAAAAAAATGTAATCATCGAAAATCAGTGAGTGTGTCCATTAACCAGAAACAGATGACACCAACGAATGGAGTGTTGATTCTATTTTCACATTACGTTTTAAACTGGAAAATAAATTGCCGATTCTCCTTTATGGAATTTAAATGCACTCTTCATGCAGTCACAACCCAGGAGAGGCATGTATACAAGTTGTTCACTTTGAGCAAGTCTTAGCATCTGGGGGGGGGGTGAGGGAGTGAGTGATATGAATTTATGGCCACTGCTGGTTCCACCTGGATCTGAGAGGGATAAGCTTGTGGTCACATCTTCACTGTGAAGGAGGACGAAATGTCACCATTTTCCCGCCGCTGGTATAAGGTTGCCATATGTATAAATTGACCACAATTACTGTACCAGCAGCATTAGTGATTTTCAGCATTATTCCCGCAATGTTGTGTCCGCAGCAAAATTATACGCGACGAAATGTCCGTATGCCTCTTAAGTCAGCCCATGTCCTATCCATATATTTATCTATATATATATATATATATGTATATGTACACACACATATATATATATATATATATACTGTATGTATATATATATATATATCTATATAATACACATATACAGTATATATATACTATATAATAGATATACCACTCTGAGGTGTGCGGTGGCGCTCTGATATCGCACACCTTGGTGTCGTTGTATGCCGCAGGCGCGAGGCGAGAAGTCGTCTTTCACCCAAGGTGACCGTCCATATCAGAGTGCGACCTTACCCTCAGAGTGGTTTATCTATCTTATAAAATGTCAAAATTGTTTTGGAGGGGTTAAAAATGCAGGTGATAGGGTCGCGCTCTGATATACATACGGTCATGTGATGTGTTTTTATACAATCAGAATACTGGATTTGGACCCTTTATATTTACCCATTTTATAAATATATATATATATATATAGATAGATAGATATAGATATATATATATATCTATATCTATCTATCTATATATATATATACAGTATATATTCATTGCAAAAAAAATCATTAATCCATCAGTTAGGGTTGAAGCAACAACAGATGTCAGGGTGTGCCTAGGGGTCATTGGCCCTAACTTTCACCTCATTCCATGTATAAGGAAGCTGAGATTGAACAGTATAGCATAATGGGGTGAGAGCTAGGCCCAAAGACCCCAAGGCACTCCCAGACACCTGTTGGTGTGTGGAGGATGGGAGTGGGGAGGGATGGTAGGGGTTGGGGGTGTTAGGGTTCGAAACTCTAATGCCTCATTTCCCTACTTTTGTTGATTCAACCTTAACTGATGCATTAATGAAGTTTTTTGCAATGAATGTCCTTACTTTTTGCGAAAGTGTAATCTTACCTTTATAAGTTTGTGGGAGTGCAGGACCCTCTGGGCCCTGCACTCCCATCATGCTCCCATCGCTCAATAATTGTATCCATTTGTGGGAGCACAGGGCCCATAGGACCTTGCATTCCCGTCCATCCATAAGTGTAGAGACAGTGTAATCAACTGTTTTTTCCCAGTACTACATAATAGAGAGCCCTGCAGTCCCATTACTGCAAAATGGTACCCATATGTGAGCCCTGTGCTCCCACCTACACATAAGTGTAGAGACTCAGCGCAGACCTAGAGATATTCCAAGTAAACTTTGTGATGCAATGGTGCAATATTTCAGTAACCATAGCAACACTGGAAAAAATTCCACTGCAGTTATAATCATGTCCTGACAACCTGCATGTGTGCTTAGTAAATCTAGAGGTGTACTAAGCTGCGCTTAGTGAAAAATCCATATCTCAAACCATTTTTGAGATCTAGGTGCCGAAAGGTACTGCATCCACCACAATGTTATCCTATGGGAAATTTCCAAATTTTGAAATGTTTTAACTATGGAAGTAATGTAAATTTTATCAGCAAACCAGCAAAAGTCACATCTATGAGGCAAGCACTTTCTACCCCTGAAAATTTCAGCCCTTAATTCTTTGCAGTGAAGTTGAAAAGAAACAATAAAGTTTAAAAATTCATTTTCGTGAGCTGTCAAAATCTCTTTTTGCAAACTGTCAAACTCCGTTTTCATGAGCAAATCTATTTTCATGAGGTAGGGCCATCTGGTCATCCACTCACGAAAAGGTATTTTGACAGCTCGGGAAAAGGGATCAGAAGCGAGTCGCGAAAAGGAATTTTAAAATAAAAAAAATAGTGTTTTTTGACTACAGTAAAGTAAACCAAAGTCACAAAAGTGTGAAGGACATCCCCATGTTCAAAACTCATACTTGGATGACTACAGAAGACATCCCTGGGGCAAGTTATAAAGTTTTGTTCGGGCAGAAAAAAACTAAAACAAGATGGCGGCTCGAGAAAAGGGAATTTTTTCTTACGAAGAGGGATTTTATAAATACCTCTTCCTGAGCTGTCAAAATACCTTTTCATGAGCCAAAATCCCTTTTCACAACTGTGCAGCTATCCAAAATACTGAACTGAGAATGCTCAGAACCCAAAATTTCAAAATTGAATCACTTTAGAATGGATTAATATTTTTTCACAAAACCAATGCTGACTTGTTCTTTGGGGCAAGCTCTTTTTATCCTGAACCGATATTCCAAATGGTGTGGCTGCAGCTTGATGCGGAAAAAAAACCCCAGGAAAAACTGGCGAAAAAAGTGACTTTTACACTTCTTTCACTATGCACTGCACAAAAACTGCATATCTGATCAAAATGAAACTTGGCACGTCAAGAGATCTCCCCAATGGGACAGCGCATATCAAATTTCATGCAAAGCTGTTGAATGGTTGTAAAGTTATTAAAGTGCAAAATTTGAGGTTTAACTTTAAGCTGGCTACTCAACCCTTACTATGGTGGCACTATTGCACCACTATGATATATATATATATATATTTTTGTTTTGTTTTTAAGATGGGTACAGTGTAGGAGAATGGGGTGACCATTAGGGCTGATGAACCCAAGACACCCATCTGACACTGGTTGGTGTGTAGGGGGGGTGGGATGTTAGGGTTGAAACGGTTTTGGGCCCTGCGCTCCCATCCCTCCATAGATGTATGTATGTATGTCACTAGGGAAGGGCCCTGCACTCCAATTTATAGGACAACAGTGACCAAACTGCCAGCATAGCCATCTTATTACCCCCACCTCATGTACCTGGTGCAGAAAATTTTTAAAACCCCACCAAAATATAATTCCACGCAACTAAATTGCCATTCCGTGCCACAGGTGAAAAAACACATTTTGACTAGGATCTGACAAATGACAGCTGTGACATACATGAGGTGGGTAATAACACATCTATGTTGAAAATCTGGGGTCAAAGTCTTTAGAATTTCCAAAGTTACAAGCATGCGTATCGAAATTGCAACAAATGGTCATAACTTTGCCATTTTTACATATTTTGACACCAAATTTTCAACATAGCCTTCTTATGATCCAACCTAATGAACAATATAACTGTCATTATGCAAATCCCACCTGAATGGTGAATTTGCCAAGCAGCTACAAAATCACCTATTGGGTGGGAGTTGCATAGCAACAGTCATATTGTTCATAGGTGGGGTCCCCAAAAGGCTATGTTGAAAATGTTGTGTCAAAATATGCACAAAAGGCAAAGTTATGCACCAAAGCTGAAAATCCCATTGAAATACATTGATTTACCATATGAAAGAAGCTATTACTTTGTGAGTCAGCATATGAACAAGATCTTACTTTGAATGATAAATATTAAATAAAACCCATTTTAACGGCATTTTTCGAGCAGTAAAGTGCAAAATACACCTAAGGGGTCCCAATAAGCAAGCTACTTTTATTGGTTCCTCCCCAGAAATCATTTGGGAGGGTTCCAAATATGAAGGAAGATCTTGCTTCATGAGTCGGCATACAAATCAAGATCTTACTTCGTAGTAAGCAAGATACGAAAGAAGAATTTCAATGTTAAATAAAACGCATTTTAAGGGCATTTTTCAAGCAGTAAAGTGCAGAATGCACCTAAGGGGTCCCAATAAACAAGCTACATATGTTGCTTACTCCCCAAAATATCAATTTGGGGGGGTTCCAAAATTTAATTTTTTCAGGCACAACTGAAAACAAGATGGCAGCCATACAAAAGAGGAATTTTCCCATGCAAAGGAGGGAAAGGAAACAACTCCTGGTGGGGACTTGATCATTGGGGGGGTAGAAGTGGGGGAGGAAGGGGATAGGGAGGTAAGGTGCCTACCTGGCACCACGGCTCAGAGGCACAGGAAGCAAATCCTCAGGATCTTGGGAGCAGCTGCACGAGGGAGCTGGATGTCATTGTCCACCTAGTGACAAATGACCTGGCTGTGAATGGGATCAGAGCAGTGCAAGAGGAGTTTGTAGAGTTGGGGAGAGGCCTTAGACAAGTAGCATGTACGGTAACCTTCTTGGAGGTGCTGCCTGTCTATGACAAGGATGATGCTAGAGTATTCCGAACCATGGGATTCAATGAATGGTTGAAAAACTGGTGTGGAGCTCGGGGTTTTAGCTTCATTGGGGACTGGGGAGCCACCTGGAGTGATGCAGGCCTATACTGGTGCGATGGTCTGCATCTGTCTGGGGGGGGAACCAGGATCCTAGTTGATAGGTTTAAATGCTTCATTGGCAAGCATTTAAACTAGCCAAGGGGGGAGGCACTGAAGAGGAGCAGGGAAATCCCAGCCTCCCCCCCCACAAAACACAGTAGTTAGAGAGGTAAACACCAAGGTAGAGAAGTCAGTAGGGAGCAGGACAGGGGTAAACGCAGAAAAAGGCAGTAAGGACAGGGATGGGGCTAAAAGGGCAAGGCCATAAAAAAAAGGATGGTGATGAGTACCAATGCCCGCAGTCTGTGTAACAAGCTCCCTGAACTAGTGGCCTTGATGGAAGAGGGATGCCAGGATATTGTGACAGTCACTGAAACATGGTACACAGAGAACCATGACTGGGATGTCAACATACCAGGATACACAATCTACAGGAGGGACAGGGTGGGTAAAAGAGGAGGATGAGTATCTCTCTATACAAGGGAAGAGATTAAAGCAACAGAACTAAAGAGTAAACAGGAAGTTGATGAGTCACTATGAGTCACCCTGGAGACAGGAAATGGCACCATAATCCACATGGGGGTTGTGTACAGACCCCCATCTTGGGGGGAAGAAATGGACAAGGAAATGATAGAAGGCATCCTTAAAATGGCAGAAAAAGAGATATTGTTGATGGGGGACTTGAATATGCCAGATGTTAACTGAAGTACCTTTGCTACAAGCACATTCAAGAGCAGGGTCATTCTTGATGCCCTACAGGGGGCATGCCTCAGACAGCTAGTGATGGAACCCACTTGGGAGGGAGCAATCTTAGACCTAGTACTCTCAAATGGGGAAGGAGAAAGGATCTCAGATTTAGAAGTCGGTAGCCATCTGGGATCAAGTAACCACCAAACAGTTTGGTTCACAATAAACACAGCCATAGAGTCAAGCCATACAAAAACAAGAGTATTGGACTTTAGGAAGGCTGACTTTGGGAAAATGAGAGAGTGCCTCAGAAAAGCACTAGCAAACGGGCAAGAAGGAGGGGTGGAGAATAATGGGGAATAATCAAAACAGCTATCGCAGAGGCAACAAGCCTTTGTGTGAAGCAAATCAACAAAACAAAATGAAGGAAAAAAACACTATGGTTCTCAAAAGAGGTGGAAGGAAAGGTTAAGGAGAAAAGGATAGCATTCAGGAAATATAAGGAAACACAGAAGGAGCAGGATAGAGAACATTATCAGTTAAAGCAGAAGGAGGCAGGGAAGGCAGTCAGAGTAGCAAAGGCACAAACTGAGGAGAAGATGTCCAACTCTGTTAAGAAGGGGAATAAAACCTTTTATAGGTACATTAGAGAGTGAAGAAAAATCAAGGGAGGGATACAGAGACTTAATAAAGGGAAGGGAATGTGGGCAGAGGTGACAGTGAAAAAGCAGGGATACTGAGTGAATATTTCTGCTCAGTATTCACAATGTAAGAGGAGGGGGAGGTACCTAAAACAAACAAAAGAGAGACTCCAAATAGGGGGGGTCTATACCAGTCCATTCACAGAAGAAAGGATTTTGAAAGAACTCTTGAAACTGAGGGTGGACAAAGCAATGGGGCCTGATGGGATTCACCCAAGAACTCTAAAAGAACTAAGGGTAGAACTAGAAACACCATTGACTACTCTCTTTAACAAATCATGTGAGGATGGGGTGGTACCTGAGGACTGGAGGAGGGCAAATGTGATTCCACTTCACAAACGTGGGAGCAGGGCAGAGGCAGAAAACTATAGACCAGTTAGTTTGACCTCAGTGGTAGGGAAAATGATGGAATCACTTGTGAAGGAAAGAACTGTTGAGTACCTAGAGGCCAGTGGGGCACAGGACCCAAGGCAGCATAGTTTCACAGCAGGAAGATCATGTCAGATGAACCTAATAGATTTCTTTGACTAGGTGAACAAAGTAGTAGACCAGGGAGGGGCTGTGGATATGGTCTACCTAGATTTTAGCAAAGCATTTGACACAGTCTCACACAAAAGGTTAATATACAAGTTAGCCAGCCTTGGAGTGGGTCCCAAGGTGGTAGCCTGGATAAAAAACTGGCTGGACAACAGGATGCAAAGGGTAATAGTAAACAGGTCCACAGTGACGAAAGGAGGGTAACTAGCGGGGTATCTCAGGGTTCGGTACTGGGACCAGTCCTCTTTAAAGTCTTTATAAGTGACATTGGAGAGCACCTGGAAGGAAAGGTATGTCTCTTTGCAGATGACAAAAATATCTGCAACAGGGTTGATACACAAGGTGGGGTGGAAAGGAAGAAAAGGGACTTGGCAAGTTTGGAGGAATGGTCAAATATGTGCAGCTCAGATTCAATGCAAAGAAGTGCAAGGTAATGCATCTGGGAAACAAAAACCAAGGGGAAGAGTACACAATAGGGGGTGAGTTAATGACAACAATAAAAATTGAAAGAGACGTAGGAGTAATTATATCAGATGACCTAAAGGTGGGCAAGCAATGTGAGAAGGCAGTAAGGAGGGCTGGGGGGATACTGGGATGCATAGGGAGAGGCATCAACAGTAGAAAACAGGAAGTTGTTATCCCTCTGTATAGACAGTTGGTGAGACCCCATCTGAGTACTGCGTGCAATTCTGGAGACCCCTTCTCCACAAAGACATAGACAGAGTGGAGGCTGTTCAGAGGACGGTAACCAAAATGGTGCAAGGTCTGCACCAGAAGACATATGAGGAGAGACTAAAGCAGCTTAATATGTATACCCTTGAGGAGAGGAGTGAGAGGGGGGACATGATAGAAACTTTCAAGTATCTCAAAGGAATTAACAAAGTACAAGAGGGTAGCATCTTTCAGAAGAAGAGGTGTGCAAGAACAAGGGGGCACAATTTGAAGATAGAGGGGGGATGGCTCAGAGGTAATGTTAGAAAGTATTTTTTTCACAGAGAGGGCTGTGGATGCATGGAACAGCCTTTCTGAGGAGGTTGTGAAGTGAGGAACAGTGGGAGAATTCAAGAATGCATGGGACATGCATAAGGCAATTCTAGTGGGGAGTAGGAAGAAGTAAGCTGTTGATTAACTAGAATCTGCAGCTTATCCATCAGGTAGGGAAATGGGCAGACTAGGTGGGCCAAGTGGTCCTTATCTGCTGTCAGATTCTATGTTTCTATGTTTCTATGTTTCATACAGCTGTCGTTTAGCGCTTACTAAACATGCTCAGATAGGATTTTTTCAAATTTTCCAAATACAATAACTTAAAAATGGCTTTTCATTTTTTCACATCACCAGCAAAAGACATATCTGTGAGGTAGACCCTTTCTGCCCTGAACATTTCAGACCAAAAACATAAACAGTCTGGACTGTAGGCAAGTTTAAAGAAAATCCCAGCAAAGTCAATGAGCAAACATATGTTTTTTTCAACTCTCTGTAACTCGGAAACCACAAATCCAACTGGAACATAACTTGTCTCATCAAGAGATCTACCACTCAGGACCAAGGATTCCAAATTTTATGCAAATCTGTTGAACGGTTGCAAAGTTATTAAAGTGCAACATTTTGAGTTCAACATGGAAGTGCCTACTCAACTCTAACTATAGGGGCATGACCATGCCACAATATATATTCCATATGTAAGGAAGCTGAAATTGTGCAGCATAGGAGAATGGGGTGAGAGTTAAGACCAATGACCCCCCCCAAGGCACACCTCAACACCTGTTGGTGTGTGGAGAGTGGGCGGGGTGGGGTGGTAGGGTTGTTAACCCTAACATCAAATTTCCCAACTTTTGTCACAGTAATAGAAACCCTAACTGATGCACTAACATAGTTTTTTTGCAATGAATTTCCCTTCTTTTTGAGACGTGTAATGTTATCCATATGTGATTGTGGGAGTGCAGGGCCCTCTGGGCCCAGCGCTACCATCATGCATGCCTATCGTAATTGTCTATACTTAAGTGTAGAGAAATTCTAATGAACTCTCATCTTCACTCCCAGTACTGCATAATGGAGGACCCTGCACTCCCATTATTGCATAACAGTATCCATATGTGGGAGGGCCCTGTGTGCTCCCATCTACCCATAAGTATAGAGACATAACGCAGGCCTAGAGACATTTCAAGTAACCCTTATGGTGCAAATGTGGCAATATCTCAGTAACCATAGGAACTCTGGAAAAAAACGGCATCACAGTTGTAATTATGACCTGGCAACTTGCACATGTGCTTAGTACATTAGCGAAAAATCTGTATCTCGAACTGCTTTTGAGATATACAGTAGGCGCTGAAAGGGACCGCGCCCACCACAATGTTATCCAATGGGAATTTTGAAACTTCGGAATGTTGTACCTATGGAACCGATGTCAAATTTATCACCAAACCCATAAAAGGCACATCTGTAGGGCAAGCCCTTTCTACCCTGAAAATTTTATCCCAAAAGTCCTAACTATTTATATGCTGTGAAGCGGCAAAGAAACAACCATTTTTTTTCACAAATTTGCAAAAGTTTCACAAAATATGTAAAAGTACTTTCACAAAACTTTTATACTTTTGCAAATTTGCTAAACTTTTGCAACATTTGCAAAAGTACGTTTGTGAAACTTTTGCAAATTTGCAAAGTTTCACAAATGTACTTTTGCAAAATTGCGAAAATTCCAACGGAAAAATTGAAAAAACATATTTCTGACCATTATTTTTAAAATCTAATGCCAGGATCATGTTCTTCAGGACCCGGTTAGGTAAACACAACTTGGTGTTTACCAAGGGGCAGTACTTTTTGAATTACAACATTTTACCCTGTCGCTAACTGAAAACAAGATGGTGGGTTTGTGATAGTACAAAACCCATTTGCGAAAGTAAAAATTGCTTTCACGAAAGTAAAAAGTACTTTTGAGGCATACATATACTGTATTTATTCCAATAGGCTATAATGGGACATTTTAACCTTTAATAACATTTGAATGGATTAATATTTTTTCACCAAACCTTTGAAAGGCACATTAGTAACCCAGATGCCATATACCCTGAAAATGTCAGACCAGATGCCCAAATTTGGGCTGTAGTCCCGAACAAAGAATTTGCCAAAAAGTGATATTTTTCACATTATGTGGCACTCTGTAGCTCCACAACTGTACATCTGACTGGAATTAAACTTGACAGATCCAGAGATCAATGGTACCAGATGGCACATGCAAAATTTCAGGCAAATTGGAAAACCAGTTGCAAAATTATTAAAGTGCAAAAGTTTGGGTTTAACATAGAAGTGGCCATGCAACTCTAACTATACTGGCACTACCATGCCATTATAATATATATTCATTGCAAAAATCTCTGTTAGTGCATCAGTTAGGATTTCTATTACAGTGACAAAAAGCTGGAAATTTGGTGTTAGGGTTGCCAACCCTACCACCCCACCCCCACCCAACCTTCCACACACCAACAGGCGTTGGGATGTGCCTTGGGGTCATTGGGCCTAACTCTCACCCTATGTCATGTGTAAACAAGCTGAGATGGTACAGTACAGGAGAATGTGGTGAGAGTTAGGCCGATAACCAAGGCACACCCAAGCACCTGTTGGTGTGTGGAGGGTGGGGAGAGGTGGTAGGTTGGTAACCCTAACACTGAATTTCCAGACTTTTGTTGCTGTTATAGAAACCCTAACTGATGCATTAACTGGGTTTTTTGCAATGAATTTCTCTACTTTTTGGGATAGTATAATAGTATCCTTATTTTACTGTGGAAGCAAATCCCTCCATAGATGTGCATATGTATGTAGCTGTGGAAGCACAGGGCTCTCTGGGGCCTGTGCTTCCATGTGTTGATCAACACTAACCAAATTGTCAACATAGCCATCTTATTACCCCACCTCATGTACCCTGGTACAGAAAATTGTGAAATGCAAAGCAAAATGTAATTATACGCAACTTTAATGCCATTCTGCGCCACAGGTGTGAAAACACATTTTAGGCAGGATGTGAAAAATCACAGCTGTACTGTTCATGAGGTGGTGTGAAAAAATGGCTATGTTGAAAATTTGGGGTCAAAAGATTGAAAAGTAGCAAAGTTATGCGTGTGCATAGAATAAATTCAACAGACACACATAACTTGGGCATTTTAGGAATTTTGTCACCAAATTTTCAATGTGGCCTTTTGGGAACCCCACCTCATGATCACTGCCACTGTTATTTTGTTAGTCAGTCCTGAAAGATGATTTCACACAATGAACGTGCCATTCGCAGTTCACGCTGACTCTATACTAACAAAACTCCGCCCCAAGCTCGAAGCTTTATATCGGAACCGTTCTAGCCTCCCCTATCCGGTCCGTCATGAGCTTATCCAGAAGATGATACTTCCCTCCTTCAATTATTGTGATATTGTTTACAGTGCCATCCACAAGTCAGTTTTATCCAAACTGGATACCCTCTTTAATGCTTTCTGCCAGTTCGCTCTTGACGCTCCTCCTCACACCCACCGCTGCGAGCTATACCACTCCCTTGCTCTCCCCTCCCTTGAGAACCACTGCCTAATACACTGTGCCAAGTTTATCTCAAAGAACTGGTTTGGTACCCTCCCAGTGTATCTGACCTCCATACTATCGCTGCCTCTGGCACCCACTTATGCTCTGAGGTCCCTAGACTCCCGGCTCCTGTTAGTCCCCAGACTTCGGACCCAAGCTGGCCAGGCCACCTTCTCTCATCGCTTTCCTCAACTCTGGAACTCTTTCCCCTCTGAAATTCGCCACTTTTTCTCTATCTGCTCACTATCCGATGCCATTGGCAACCACTGCTCAGTAAACTGCTCCTGCAGCTAACTCTCCAATCTAGTCTACCTCAGACACTCCTATATTTCTTCTCCCAATAGGCCCAATGGTACTACTTTGCTAACCACACCCAACTACTACACTTGATCCCAACTTTTGAGCTAACTAGCTTGCACTTACGCCTATCTCATTATATACCACAACCCAATACCTTAGCAGGATTTCCTCATTGTAACTGTTACTCTCAACTATTAGGGTATATGTACTAATCCACACTCACCTATTCCTGTCAAACATATGCAGCTGTATTATATAATTACATGTTTTCAAGGTATAAAGCATGACTTCCCCATGTAATTGCTACTATACTATAAGTAAGGGTAAATTGTCATCTACGCCCAACTATTTCTGTGAAATGTTTTCAACTGTATTGTAATTGTATGTATATATGTCAGGACCTGGACTACCCTTATCCTCTTCCCCACTGTACCCCTCCCTCCAGGTCGCACCGGGAGACAAGCAGTTCTTGCACAGTGTGCTTTTCCTGGTGAAACAATTTAAATAAATAAATAAATACATTCTGTGCCACAGTAGTGAAAACACATTTTGGGCAGGATGTGAAAATTGACAGCTGTACTGCTCATGAAGTGGTGTGCAAAAATGGCAATGATGAAAATCTAGAGTGAAAATATTAAAAATTGGCAAGGTTACGAGTGTGTGTAGAAACATTTCAACAACCCACATAACGCTGGCATTTTTTGGTATTATTGTACCAAATTTTCAGTATGGGATTTTTGGGACACTTCCTCATGAACACTGGTACTGTCATTTCATTAATCAGTCCTGAAAGGTAATTCCTTGCAGTGATTGTGAAATCACCTTTCAGGTCCGATTAACGAAATGACAGTGACAGTGTTCATGAGGTGGGATCCCAAAAGGTCCATGTTGAAAACTTCATATAAAAATTGCAAAATGGCTGAGATATCAACATAAGTTTAAAACACCACAAACAGCCATTATACGGCACTTACCTTTATTCTTCAGTTCACAGTTCAGCTTTGAAGAGTGCAGACATGTCCCAGTCAACAGAAGATGGCAGCTGATGGCCTCCAGTAGTAAGTATAGGGCAAGCGTGTGTGTGTGAAGGTGGATTGCTCAGTGGGAGGGTCAAGATGGGGGAGGGGGACTGGGAGAGAGACGATGAGGGACTGTTTTCTTTTCTTTTTTTAGCAAAAAAAGACGTCGGGGACTGTTTTCTTTTTTTACAGGAACATCTTCAGGAGAATTTTGGGACACTGGGGTGGGCTCTCCAGTATCCCACAGTACAGGGGAACATAACTGGGGACACTGGGAGTGAGCTCGCCAGTTTCCCACACTGTTGGGGGGGCTGTATTGCTGGCACGGGGATTGAGCACCCCGATGTCGGCAAAACAATTAAACAAAAAATATATATATTAATATTTCAGGACACTGGGGGTGAGCTCCCCAGTGTCCCACAGTATGGGGGGAGGACATAACTGGGAGCACTGGGAGTGGGTTCCCCAGTATCCCTTACTGGTGGGGGGTGATAGTGCCGGCATGGGGATTGGGCACCCCATGTCGGCAAAACCTTTTTTTAATAAATATTTTGGGACACTGAGAGTGGGCTCCCCAATGTCCCACACTAGGGGAAGGGGAGCATGTACTGCTGACACTGGGATTTCACACCCTGATGTTGGCAGAAACTTCTGTTTTAAATAAAACATGCCTCAGCTCCCTTAGAGGTAGTAAAAGGAGAAAAACTCCAAAGTAGCCAGAAAAGGTTTTGGTGTTTTTTTTTCTCTCTTTATTCCTTCCTCGGCTGGGGGGGGGTGTTGCCTATGGTTCCCCTCTATCTGCCCTGGCACATGGCACCGCACCACTCCCAGTATCTGTGCTCGACCCCCTCCACTGTTCCTCTCACATCTGCTTCACGGCAGGTACTTACCCCTCCACCACAGAAGCCGGGCTTCAGGATCCGGGAGGAGCATCTGAGTCAGAGTGTTGCAGCGCCAATGGGACCTGACATCATTGTGTGCACTGGAGGATTTTTTTCCATGTATTGGTTCCCCCCATGGCATGGGCCTGCAATGGCAACAATGACGCTGCCATGCACACTTTCGCGTACTGCACATCTGATGTCTGCCTGTGCTGACCCCACAGCGAACCACCAGGAGCCAGTGCAGCCACAGTTGTCCTTCCCCACCCTCCCATGGAGGAGGAGAACAGTCCCTGGGATGCTTAATCCTCCTCCCCACAGCCGACCCTCCGACACCCGAGGTCACTCCCAACCCCAGGTCATTGGAGTGGCATGAGGTGTGGTGTCCAGCACCTCAACCCTCAGCACCTCAGGGCCGGTGGTTATGGTGGTTTTGACTGGTGCCAATGTTTTTTCCCCATTGAGGTAGTGCCACAAACTGCGGCACTTTTTGTGAAACAGCACCACAGTTTCACGGCAGTTTTCATGCAACTGTACCACTGAGTTGTGCCAAACTGCTGCAATTTGTGTCACTACATAAAAGTGCCACAAATTATAAGCACTGCCAGTATAAAACACCGAAAACATATTTCCAGTAGTATTTTTTAAAAGTAATGCCATGTTTGTGTTCCTTGGGCCCTGATTAGGCAGTATTTTTTGAATTACAGCATTTTTTAACTAACTGAAAACAAGATGGTGGCAGCATGAAAGTACAAACCCCATTTGCAGTAGTGAAAATTGCCTTTACGACAGCAAAAAGTGCTTTTGAGGCAGACATCTATTTTTTTCCCTTAGGCTATAATGGGAAACTTTGAACTTTAATAACTTATTAACTGATTAATATTTTTTCACCAAACCTTCAAAAGACACATCAGTGACCCAGACCCCATATATCCTGACAATAACAGACCAAATCCCCAAACTCTTTGTGTTGTAGCCTTGAGCAAAGAATTTGCCAAAAAAGTGGTATTTTTCTCATTTTTTGGCACTCCGCAGCTCTGCAACCTTACATCCAACCAGAATGAAATTTGTCAGATTCAGAGATCTATGGTACCAGATGGCACGGTAGTCCACCACCATAGGATTTGAGATTGAGCACCTAGAAAAATGGCGAGTCAGTCTTGGCGACTGATCACAGCATACCTAGAGAGGAGGGTGACTGGATACTGTGGTCAGCGTAAACCATGACAGGAACTCACACGTATACATGAGCATGCATGCCCACGGGGGGGAGAGATGCAGGGGAGGGATGGCATGTGGGAGGGGATGCAGTGAGCAGCCACTGAGCTGGATCGCTCACGTCATGGGGAGGGTGCTCGGCTGGGAGGCATGGGGTACCGGGTTCTGGTCCGGCGTGGTGTGTTTTTTTTTTTGCCACCTGGTGGCATGTATTTTGTCAAGTCCCCCCCCCAACATGCACCCCCTTGGAGTTGAGAATCTATAAGTAGGGGGGTGAGGGTTGCGAAGTCCCCCACGGGTGTGTGTGGGGGACACAGCTCCCTGCATTAAAAACGATACCTGTAGGTCTCAGGCTTCATTTTTCTGTGTGCTGCCAGTGTGCATCACCAAAATTATTTTTTGATGATGTACACTCACCATAATAGCGATCGCTTTTGCTCAGTCACTATTACGACATGGAACCAGATGGCACAGGCAAAGGTTCAGGCAAATCAGACAAATGGTTGCAAAGTTATTAAAGTGCAAAAGTTTGGGTTTAACATAGAAGTGGCCATGCAACCATAACTATACCTGAACTAGTGCCGTGCAGGTATGATATATATTATACTGGCACAGTAGTGCCAATATAGTTAGGGTTATAAAAGATTTAAGTTTCTTTGGGCCTCAGTCTCACCTCATTCCATGTGTAAACAAGCTGAGATGGTACAGTATAGGACAAGGGGATGAGAGTTAGGCCCAATGACCCCAAGGCACGCCCTGATGCCTGTTGGGCATTTCTCAGGCAATTAGTCAGAGAGTCCACTCAAGATGAGACAACACTGGGCCTGGTGCTCACAGACAGTGACAGTACTGCAGATGTCAAGGTGGGATGCAACTTGGGGACCAGCAATCACCATACAGTGCAGTTCAACATCAGGATGGTGGCAGAGACAAACACAAGAATGAGGGTCCTGGACTTCAGGAAGGCAGATTTAAAAAAAAAATGGGTGAATGCCTCAGAGATGACTTAACAGGGAGGATTGTCTGGATGGGGTGAAGAAACAGTGGGCCAGATTAAGGGATGACATAGAGAAGGCAACAAATCTCTGTGCAAAAACAGTGAGCAAAAACAGGAGGAAAAAACAGACCACAACAGAGATGGTTGTTGAGGGAAGTGGCTGCGAAGGTAAAGGTTAAATGAGTGGCATTCAGGAGGTACAAAGAAATGCAAAGGTAAAGGGAGAGGGCGGTGCACTAGGAAAATCATGGTGAAGCAGTGAAGGCAGTTAGGGGCACAAAGGCACAAACAAAGGAAAGAATAGCCAAAGGGGCAATTAAAGGGGACAAGACCTTTGTTAGCTACATAAGTGGAAAAGTGGAAGAGAAGGAGAGGGATTGTGAGGTTAACAAAAGCAGGGGAAGACTGCAGAGAATGATCAGGAAAAGCAGATATTCTGAACAGATTCTTCTGCACAGTCTTCACAGTGGAGAGAGAGGGATCACATAGAATCAGCAGGGAACTTGGGAGTGGGAGATAGACAAAAGTCCATTCACAGAGGAAAGAATCCTGAAAGGACTTGCAAATCTGAAAGTGTATAAGGCTATGGGGCCAGATGGTATACATGCAAGGGTGCTGATGGAGCTCAGGGAGGTACTGGCTGCACCTCAGAGAGCCCTATGTTTTTTTTTTACCAGGAGAGACACACTAAGCTGAAAGCTTGTTTACAGGTGTGACCTGGGAGCACAAGGAAGTTAAATGACTTGCTCAGGGTCACAAAGTATGCAAGTAGGGGCTGTGGGATTCAAACCCAGGTCTCCAGGTTTGCAGCTCAGAGCCTTAAACCACTGTGCTACAATGCCTCCTCTATTTAATAACTCATTGAAAAGAGGAGTGGTTCCAGAGGACTGAGGGAGGGCAGATGTTGTCCTGCTTCATAAAAGAGACAGAAGGGAGGAGGCTGTTAAATATAGGCCATTCAGTTTAACATCAGAGGTGGAGTAGTTAATGGAAACACTTTTAAAAGAAAGGCTAGCGGAGTATCTTGAATTCAGTGTGTTACAAGTCCCAAGGCACTGCAAATTAATGGGGGTCATGTTAGATGAATCTGATCAATTCATTCACACTAATGACGGGAGCATGACCAGCGGGGTACCTGAAGTCTCAGTACTGAGACCAATACTCTTCACTGTGTTTATAAAGCAACATTGCAGAGGAGCTGGGGAGGAGGGGAGGGTGACCCTACAGAGGGATCTGGAGGCTCTGGAAAGATGGTCTAGAAAGTGGAAGCTGAGGTTCAGTGCATGGAAATGCAAGGTACTGCACCTGGGAGCCAGAAACCCGGGCCAAGTGTACACCTTGGGGGGGAAATGCTACAAGTCTCGATGGCTGAGAGGGACCTGGGGGTGGTGGTGGATGTCAAGATAAGCAACTCAGAGACTTGTAGGAGGGCAGCAGCCAAGGCCAACGGGATGCTGGGATGCATCGCTAGGGGGATCACCTCCAGAAGGAGGGAAGTGATACTCCCTCTGTATAACTGCTTGGTGAGGCCGCACCTTGAGTACTGCATGCAGTTTTGGAGGCCACACTTAAAGAGGGACATTAGACTCATGGAGAGGGTCCAGAGGAGGGCAACCAAAATGATTTGGGGCTTGGGGACAGGACCTATGAGGAGAGGCTCGAAAAGCTAAATATGTACACATTGGAAGAGAGAAGGGACTGGAGGGACATGATAGAGGTCTTCAGGTACATGAAGGGGTAAATAGGGGAGGAACAGTCAGGGGCTTCGAAGGAAGGAGGAGGGGCCACTAGAGGGCATGGGTGGAAGCTGGAGGGAGGAAGATTCAGGGGAGAAAGGAGGAGGTGCTACTTCACTGAGAGGGTGGTGGAGCCATGGAATGCGCTGCCTAGGGGGCTGGTGGAGGCAGAGATGGTGGAGGGGTTCAGGAGAGAGTGGGACAGGTACAGAGGAAGGGTTCTGGAAGCAAAATCCAATGCAGCAAGAATATCCAGAACTGGGAAGGGAGAAGCCAGAGAAGGCGAGTGGGGCAGCAAGGTCAGCTCCCAGGGTGGGGGCTGACCAAATGAGCAGACGCGAAAGACCATTAGGCCTATTCTGCTGGCATTTTAGTATGTTAGTATGTTAGCTGGAAAGGAAGACAGGCCTCTTTGCATATGATGCCACACTCTGCACTAGGGTAGGTACTCCAGAGGGGTGGAGAAAATTAGTAGAGACCTGAGAAAACTCAATTAGTGGTCAAGAGTATGGCAGGTGGGCTTTAGTGCAAATCAGTGCAAAATCATGCACCTAATGCACAGAAACCCAGAGGCGGTGTATAAAATGGGGGAGGAGGTATTGACAATCACTAAACAGGAAAAGGATTCTTTGGGATACCATGTCTGATGACCTCAAAGTGGTGAGCTAGTGTGACAATGCAATAGGCAAGGCCAGCGGGATGCTAGGGTGCATAGGAAGGGGACTCACCAGCAGAAGGAGAGAGGAGGTGTTACCACTGTATCAATCACTGGTGAGATCCCACCTAGAGATCACTGTGCTCAGTTCTGGAGACCACTTCTCAGGAAGTACATACAGTAGATGGGGCAGGGGCTACCCAGAGGAGGGCAGCTAAAATGGTGAAGGGGCTGCATTAAAAGCCTTGTGAGGAGAGACTGAGTGATTTTAACATGTACACCTTGGATAAGAAGGAGAGAGGACAAATTAAAGATCTATAAGTACCTCACAGGGGTTAATAATGTACTGTACAGGAGGGGTGTATTTTTCAGAAGAGAAGATGCATGAAAACAAGGAGGCATGCAGTAGAGCTGGAAGGGAATTATTTTACAAGGGGTGTGAGAAAGTATTTCTTTACTGAAAGAGTGGCGGATGCCTGGAACAGTTTTCAAGTGGAGATGGTGGTGTTGAAAACAGTGACACACTTCAAGCATGCATGGGCAGGCACAAAGGAATCTTGGTAGGAAAGCAGGGGTTGGGGGAAGTACCCAGAGATCAGATAGGGTCTGTGGTGATAGTTTAGGCAGGGACAAAATGGACAGACTGGGTGGGTCAAGTGGTCTTTATCTTTTGACAGATTTGATGTTTATATGTGTCTTGAAGGGAAGGAAAAGAGGTAGGAAGGGAATAAGGTGATCCAGTATTTAGCCAGGAATGTGAAGCACTGAGATACAGTAGGTGATGGGCATTCAGAGAAGGGAGGGAAAGGTTAGTATAGAGGGTGCAATGATGGGTAAGAAGAGGGGCCTTTAAAACAAAATGGCAGAAAGAGCAGAAAAGGGTGGTCCAGGTTGGCAAGGGTGGTTTTGGAGACTGCTCTGTAACCCACATCCCCATATCCAAATATCATCAGAATCATTTTAAGAAAACTTGTGGCATACTGGTATTGGGAGGCAGGATTTGTTGCAGTACAGTGCTCCAACAGTAGCACACAATTTGTTTAGGGAAGGAAAGTGTTTGATCCAGCCTGAAACTGAGAGGCTTAAAGTGGGGAAAAGTTTTAAGGGGAGCACCATGAAGAGTCCTGAAGGCTGGGTTTGTTGGTGCCTCCATAGCCTCTGCCTAGTACCGAAAGGCATGAAAACAGTTTTTTGTAGCATTAAACGGGAGCTGGTTAGTATGGAACCAACACTGGACATTGTTGAAGTCCAACTGCAATGACAGTTCAGCTCAGGGACTGCTTCAGTGGCCTTCATGTACATGTGAATGTACAAGGAGACACAGACTGAGGACAGATCATTTAGGAAGATAAAGGGGAGGATAGGGCCAAGGATGGATCCGTTAAGAATACAAGATCTAATGGCTGAGGGTGGGGTGGGAGAGACATAAGGCATCATCGACCTTTACTGACTGGTGCTGATCAGAAAGTTAGGAGCAGAACCAATCAACCACCACGTTAGACAGACCTGCCCACCTGATCTTTTAAATGTGGAGGAGATGGGCAACTGTATCAATGATTATATATATTAATAGAGCACATTTTTCACATCCTGCACTTTTTCAAATTTGCCTCTCTGTTATGGTACCGCCAAGTGTGCTCAAAAACTGTACTACTCTGTGTTTGAAATCATAGACAATGTTCGCTATTATCATTTCTGTATTTTAAATGTTCTACTATAGACATGTACTGGGCTAGGCCCCCAGGTAGCATCTGGACTCGAGCATGTTGCTCAGTATGCCTTCCTGGTAAATTTCGTAAATAAATAAAATAAATAAATAAATAAGTGTACTAATTGCCTAATCCAGTAGTATCTATTTTTTTCAATCAGTATTTTCTCCCTGCCTAAGTCTGCTCAATGGAACCCCACCTGACCCGCCACCAACCTTCTCAAGCACTTACTCACTTACCCATTGTGTTATGTTGCATTCATGACACTCCAGACATTGCCTCATGGGTTCCCAACTCACCTGATAGGCTAGTGATGCACATGTGACCCAGAACAAATTTCGCAGCAGACCTTGGTCCCAGGAGTCCCCATTCTCCAGTTCAACCTTTGCATCTGAAGAGACTACAAGCACTCCAGGAGTCCCTTATGAAACTAATTATTTGAAAGTAGGCCAGAACCCTTGACAAAAAAAGGGATTAGATTCCACAGCTTTTAATTAGATTTAATTAATGCTCTCTAGCTGGAATATTAGTAAATCCCACATCATTTAATTAGATTGGTTTAATGCTCTCTGGCTGGAATATTTAACCAAGATTTATTTAATGTTCTCTAGGTGGTTTATTTAATGCACCTCTGCTGTAAGTAAAAAAATAAATTCCTGCTGTTAGTTACATTGCTGCCTTACTTACTAGTTTGCTAAGGAGCTGGGAGAGAGATGTTTAGCATTTATTACTAAGTTTTATATTAAGTGGTGTACTCTGCTGAGTGATTGCTGCTGCTTTGGTCCCTTGCAGCATAGTAGTTCTTCTCTCTCTCCCAAGTGATCTTTGTTACTGTTGTCGTGTTCGGTTTAAGTAGGCAGGTATTTTTTAGCAGAGGAATCGAGAGAAATGTTTAGTCACTCTCTTACACTCGCTACCATGCAGGGCGGCTTTGGAGTGAATGTGTTTCTGACTTTTGAAATTCGCACGCACAAGATGTCCGTTCAGCAGTGGATGGTCCTCCCTCCCAAGCGGGGCCTGCTCAGTGCAAAAAATGGAATACTTGGGGCACTGTAGTTGCCCAGCCCAAGCGAACTTGAGAATTTCCTCCACACAGTTTGGACACCTGATGCTGTAGCCTTCCCCTCCCAAGCGGAGACCACGCAGTCCATTTTCCATATATCCCTACACTACCACCTATTCAGCAGGTAGCACAGGAGTTGGAACTCAGCTCTCGCATGCGGTCCCTAGCCCAGTGACCACTCACTGGAGCTTATGGGTGCATTTCTTTTAAAAAAAGACCCACTGTTTTTCCTGCACAACCACGCCAAGCCCCGCATGGCAGTGGCCTGCTGGTACTGGGTGTATCCATTATCAGGCAATAAAAGTCACAACCGTGCTCTTACAGCAGCATTTTCTTACAGCTTAGAGGAACTGGTACTTCTACCCCATTGGGTACTCAATTTAACACTGTCCTTCCTTCATCTTCTAGATGGTGAAGGCCAAGAAATGTGTTTCCTGTAGTACCGCCTAGATGCCTCACAACCCAGGTCCTCAATGTCCAGCTTGCTTACATGAGGATGAACAGTTAGCAGGGGGCCAGATCCCTAATATAGGGCCTGGA
Source organism: Neoceratodus forsteri (assembly GCA_016271365.2). Lineage (NCBI taxonomy): Eukaryota > Metazoa > Chordata > Ceratodontiformes > Ceratodontidae > Neoceratodus > Neoceratodus forsteri. Next base: position 156,797,078 of record CM028137.1, read on the forward strand.
GTCTCCTGCTGGATAAATCCAGGGGCTCTCCTTATCCAGACCCAACAGGCAACAGTGGCTATGATGGAGAGCCAACAAAACTTCATGCTTAAGGTCATGAAGAAGCTGGAGTCACTGATAAAGACAAGGCCACTCTCAACACCCATTCCAGCACCGGCTCTAGGGCCAACCCCCTTCCCTCAGCCTGGTGCCCACAAGGAACTATCTACACCCCTTCCAGGGGATGAGGATGCCAGGGAGGCACCAGATGAGGTTGAGGATGTCGAGTCAGGTGAGGAGGATATGGACATCATACCCGAGTCACCATCCTTTGATCTGGTCCCAGGCCTGATGAGGGCCATAAAATCAACAATGGGGTTCGGCATGGAAACACCTAATCCCAAGTCCAGGCTTGAGCCCATGATCTAACAGAACCAGAAGGCTAAGGACACCTTCCCTAGCTGTTCTGCCATCGATGATATTTTCTCAAAAGAGTGGGAAGCAACAGAGCCAGGTCACCTGTCTGAGAAAAGAAACCTGGACAGGATGTATCCAGTACAAGAGGACAAAGCCAAGTTGTGGTGCATGGCACCAAGCATAGATCCCCAAATCGCAGCACTAAGCAAGAAGACAGTGCTGCAATGTGGCACCATTTCCCTCAAAGACCCCACTGACAAGAAAGTAGAGGAAATGTTAAAGAAACTATTCAAAATCTCAGGCATGATGGCTAGAGCAGCAGTGATGGTGGTCTACTCTGCCAGGGCACAGATTCGCTGGTTGGAGGAACATATGGAGAAAGCAGACCCCAAGTCCAGGGAGCTGCTGGACTGGACCCTTGATACAGCAAAATATCTGGGGGATATGGCAATGGATACCAAAGCACTCCTACAGAACCTGCCTCTGAAAGGGCACAATGTGTTTGGTAAAGGCCTTAAAGAGTTCCTAAAGCAAAAAGAGGAGGGCAAGGATCTCACCAAAGACAAGCAGAGAACCACCTATTTGCCATCTGTGCAGTGCAGGTTTCGAGGGAACAACAGGTTTCAACAGAACAGAAGGCAGAATTTCACTAACAATTCCTTTTGAGGGAGAGGTCACAGCAACAACAACTTCAGAAGCCCCTCACAGGGCAGCTACCCCACCTTCAGAGGAAAGAACCCATGCTTTGGAGGCAGAGGCAGAGGTGGAAAGCTAAAGCATTGCTGACTATCCCACCCAGGCCGCCCCACCACCAAGCCCACATCTGGGCTATCCTCCCATGGGGCAAAGACTGATGTCATTCCATTGGCAATGGCAACAAATGACCTTCGACAAGTGGGCACTGGAGATCATATCCCAAGGTTATGCTATTAAGTTTTCAAACAAGCCCTGCAGGGACAGAGAGTGGTACTGTCCCCATCTCAAAGAGAAGGGCTATGGCCCACCAAGTACAGGAGGTTCTCTGAGACCCATTACAGAACAACACAATTCAGCCGGTGCCAGACAGTGAGTCCAGCATGGGTGTCTATTCCATTTTCTTCCTGGTGCTGAATAAAAACAGAGATCTCAGGCCAATTCTAGACCTAAAGTTCCTGAACAAATTCATCTCCACCCCATGGTTCAAAATGGAAACCCTCAAGTCAGCATTGAGGAACATACATGTAGGAGACTACCTCACATCTGTAGATCTGAAGGATGCTTACATTCACATCCCTATCAGGCTCAGCCACCAATGCTTCCTCCAGTTCCACAAACTGGGCCAACATTTCTAGTATCAAACCCTGCTCTTCGGCCTCACATCGGCTCCAAGGGTGTTCACAAAGGTGTCCATTGTCCTAGCAGCCCGATTGTGAGAGCAGGGAGTGGATATTATCCCGTACCTGGAAGACTGACTGATACAGGCATGCAACAGTGTCCGGTCACAAAGGGACACAGACTTGGTCCTGTCAGCCCTGTTCCAGCACAGTTGGGTGGTCAATCAGGAAAGGAGCTCACTGCAGACATCTCAGCACATAGAGCACCTTGGGGCAGAGATCGACACAGCCAAGGGGATGGCAAGACCATCACAAAAATGGATCAACTCAGTAGTCACAATAGTTCAGACACTGTGGTCTACACCCAAGCCAACAATGGGCCAAGCGGCATAAGTCCTCAGCTGAATGAGCACCGTGCATTGACTTAGTCCCCTGGGCAAGATGGAACATGTGTCCCCTGCAAAGCTGCATACTGCAGCAAGGTTCTTCATCAGAGGACGATCTCAACAAGACCATTTACCTACCAAAGATGGTCAAGGACTCTTTGGGGTGGTGGATGTACCGCCAACACCTCAAAAGGGGCTGCCCCCTGGAGCTATCGTACGAGGTGACAGTAGAGACTGACTCCAGCCTAACCGGTTGGGGAACATGCATGCACAATGCCACAGCACAAGGCAGGAGGACAACAGCAGAGGCACGATTGTCCATTAATGTCCTGGAGATGAGGATGCGGTTCCAAGCCCTGAGGGCATTCAGGGACAGCATCATCGGTTGGGCGGTTATGGTAAAGTCCAACAACAAAGTCATGGTGACGTACATAGCAAAACAGGGTGGAACTCTCAGCAGAGCCACGCTCAGGGAAGCAGCCAAGATACTAAACTGGGCTCAGTCCAACCTCATCCACCTCCACACTGTCCACCTGGTGGGAAAACTAAATGTCAGAGCAGACTGGCTAAGCAGATAGCAGGTGCATCCAGGGGAGTGGCAGCTACACCCCGGATCTATTCGATCTGATACAAAGGAGGTGGGGCCACATTCCTATAGATCTGATGGCTTCCAAGTTGAACACACAGGTCAAGACATACTTCTGCAGATACAGGGAGAAGCAGGCCCTGCGAGTAGATGCTTTATCTCAAGCATGGAATCAGGAGTGATCATATGTCTGCCCTCCAATCCCTCTGATTCCCCAGGTGCTAGTAAAGATCAGGCTGTTCCAACATCAGATCATTCTCACTGCACCTTACTGGCCCTGGAGGGCCTGGTTTGCCTCCATAGTAGCCATGACACTGGACAGATGGACTCTCCCATATCGGAGGGACATGCTGTTCCAGGGCCCAATTATCCACCCAGCCCCCCACACCCTAAAACTATTGACCTGGCTCCTGAGAGGCAGAGATTGTTAACTGCCAGGTATCATGAATCAGTCATATCAACCATCCTACAGTCCAGCAAGCCATCTACCACAGCTACTTATGGCAGACAGTGGAACATCTTTGCAAATTGGTGCAAGTCCACACAGCTTGATCCAGTGCAGGTAAATATATCTGTGATCCTGCTGTACCTGCAGCAGGGCCTGGACAAAGGACTGTCCACTTCCTCCCTAAGGGTACAGTTGTCAGCCATAGGAGCAGCCATGGGAAAAATCTGGCATTCCCAGCCCGGGGCACATCCGGACACCATTGGGTTTCTTAGGGTGGCACTGAACATTTGTCTTCACATATGGATACCGATGGCCCCCTGGGTTCTGACCATGGTTCTAGAGTCCCTAGGGGTAAACCCTTTTCAGCCCATGCATCAGGCACCACTTTACTGCTTAGGTCTGAAGACCTGCTTCCTGGTGGCTATCTGCTCTGCTCGCAAAATTAGTGAGTTAGGGGCCCTGTTGTGCAAAGAACCCTACACCATTTTCACTACACAAGGGGTATTCATGAAAACAGTACCAGCCTTTAGCCCCAAAATCATGTCCACATTCCATAGGGAGCAGACTATGGAGTTGCTAACATTCTACGCACAATCACAACAGGGGGAGTTAAGAACACACCATCCCCTGGATGTAGGTAGTGCTTTGTCACAATACATTACAAGGACACAAACAATCTGTAAGTCAGAGAGACTCTTTGTAATAGCCCAAGGCCACAAACAAGAAATGGCAGCCTCCAAAACCACCATTGCCAGCTGACTAAAGAGGACGATACAGGAGGCATACAAAGCAAAATACCTCATCCCACCAGAGGGGATAAAGGCCCATTCTACAAGGGCAGTGGCCACTTCCTGGGTGGAAAGAGCTAGTGTGTCCATGGAGGACATATGTAGAGCTGCAACTTGGACTTCCGTCCATACCTTTGTAAGACATTACAGACTTGAGACTTTATACAGACAAAGAACTGACTTTGCCAGAAAAGTTTTATCCACAGAGTGTAAAACCAGTTTCCTTTCTGATCGCCCTATCCCACCCTGATGGATGATGGAACTGCTTATTATAGTAACCCATGAGGTAATGTCTGGAGTGTCATAGATACAACATAACACAATGGGTGTTTACTCACCTGGTAAAGGTGATTGTGTTAGTTGTATCCATGACACTCCATGGCCCTCCCTTCAGGGTGACCACGGCAGGAATACACTCATGCTGGAAAAATTATATCTATAGACTCCATGAAAATTAGAATTTCTCTGTCTCAGAGTCTGAATGCATGGTTCAATACAATCGGTAACACTAGGTGACTGAATCTAGAATTGTATCAATGAGAAATAAACAAAAGGGTGATGGTTAATCCATTGTCTGTCATTTATATATATATGGGGGTAAAGGTGGGAGTCAGAGAAAGAGGGTCTTGGTCAAAACATTTGTTTTTCAGCTATAGAAGACTCAAACTGGAGAATGGGGACTCCTTGGACCAAGGTATGTTGTGAAATTTGATCTGGGTCACATGTGCATCAATAGCCTATCAGGTGGGTTGGTAACAAATGAGGTAATGTCTGGAGTGTCATGGATACAACCAACACAATCACCTTTACCACGTGAGTAAACATCCATTATCCACCCCTTGCACATAACCTGTTGGGTGGGTGGGCAGCTGTGTCAGTCATGTGACAGCCTGCAAGGAGGGGGGGTTATTAGCTACGAGCAGCCCAGCATCCTTTTTCCTCCATTTCTTTCCTCTGGACTGGAGCATCAGGACATTTGCATCAGCACATCACACTACAGCCCTACCTCTGGCCTGTGTGTACTCTTGCTGTGCTGCTACTTGGCCTCCACTAGGTGGCAGTTCACACATGGGGAACTGGTGTTCCCCCTCACTGAGGAAGGAGAGCTGTCATCAGGTTCTTGATCCTCCCTCACCCTGCCGGTTCACCAATTGACCCTTGTCCGTTCCCGAATTTGAGTCATCGGCATGGTGGGCAGAAGTTGAACTGCTCCTCCACTGGGCTGACACCAAAGTATCTATTTTTACCAAGACTCACTCTTTTTTGAAGACTGACCACATTTTAGTTTACTGCTGTAGTACTACTGAATAATATACCATTGAATGACCTTCATAATACCTTAGTTAAGTAAGCAATAAGATACAAGAGGGTGTGAATAGTTCTGTAATAAAAGCATGTCCAGGTGCACTGTGAGGCATGAAGCATTTACACTGAGTGCCTTCCGCAAGTGGAGGTGCATTTATCACATAACTGCCCACACCCTAATGTGTCTTATTGCACTTATAAACTGGGGAAACTGGCATATCTTTAAAAAAACAAATGGACAAACAAACACCAACAGATATTTTCTTTTATTAAAAGTCACTAGTAAAAAGTAATCCATCCCTCCATGTCTTTTATCTGTCTTTCCACACATTCAGTAGATGGAATGTTTGTTTAGCATGGAATGAAGGAATTCAAACTTGTGTAGAAGTCTACTGGTAGAATGTTCATCTCTCCTCACACACACACAAAACTGATGGCCTCAGTAAGGCCAGGGATTCAATTGTATCTGGGCAAGGTTAGGCAGCAAAGATGTTCCTGGTAGGAAGGTAAGAATAGGAAGGGAAGGGAAGTTTTGATGGTCAGGAAAGAAGCTCAAAAAGTAAAGCTATGAGTAGTACTTATTTTTTTTTAAATTGGTGTATGCGTGTAAAAGAGGACTGCAAAGGGAAAGAACATTAGATTATTATTTTTTTAATATTTTGAGGTAGTTTTATTTTTAGGGCCTAGGCTGACTAGTTCAATGAGAATAAACATGGCAGCCATGTTTGTAATGGCAGTCAGACATTTTATTTTACAAAAGGCATTGATATGTGAGTGTGTTGTGTCCTGATTGCCAGCAGTTTATTAAACAGTGGTAGTACTCTGACATTGCATAGCTACTGACTAATCAGAATGGAGTGATTTCCCTAACCATTTTAGAACTGTCAGTAAAAGCAAGCAGAGAGTTGCTTATTTATATTTCAGACTATATTATCTGTGTAACACAACTTTGGAGCATCATCCTATTTTTATTTTAGAGCTAGACAGAAAAATTATTGTTTTTTCTTTAAACATGCAATAATGGTTTGGACATGTGCCCGAAATATGTTTTTAACATAAATTACTGACAAATAACCTTTCTATTTAAAAACACATTGAGCATCAGATGCTCCAAATCCATTTCTACAGGTGTTAAATATGAGTAATATCCCCCGAGGGATAAAAAAAAATTCAATTAACACATGCTGTGAATAAGGCCCAGCAATCACAGGCATACTTAGATTATCTACAAGATAATTATGACCAGCAGCTGCAGGTAGTGTTAAAACAGTTCAGGAAAAATGAACATAATTAATTTGCTGAATGTCATTTTCACTGGGTATGTGCTAAGGTGTCAGATTTTGCATATAGATGAATCCAATAATTCTTACAACATGAAGATGAAATTATATAATATAAGAAATAAGGGCAATGAAAATAATTTTAGATCTGCAATACTCTTTTAATAAACATATTTAAACTGAGTTGCAAAGGTATTCTAAAAGAAACCCAAATAATTGACATGTAGGAAATGAAGGCAGAGCAATACAAAAAATAACGGCATAGTATACATCTGAAAATAATGTATTAAGTGTGACTTTAAATTAATTTATACTTTGTGATTCTTTTACTAGCGTACTTAATTAGTTCTTTAATTCTCAGCATTGCTTTACTTATGCATTACTATACTTTGTTTTACACACGGGGTTCTGAATATTATTAATAAATCTGCAAGAAACTCCAGATATCTCAGAAATGCAGCAGACACCTCATTGGTCTAGATAGTTGAAAATCATAGTGCATGGTACGTGAACAAAGTAACTTTAATGAGCACACTTCTTAGCTTATGGTATTGTTCTAATACTCCCTAATTACACTATGTTTTTCATTATGCCATTCCCTAAACAATAATGATGATACGGGTCATAATAATTACAATTTAGCTTCTGTACTTAATATGTGTACCATTGAGGCCAATAAAGGACATCTGCATGCTAAGACCTATATCCATGCACTTAATAGTTCTATGGTGTTACGTGTTATAAGGTCAGTTTCCTCATAAACTCAGTTCTTGCTGTAGGTTTTATTCATTACATTTAACATATTAAGCTTCTGTATCTTGGCATAAAGGACACAATATTGCAGCATATTGGCAAGCTCATTTGCTTTTCACAGCTAGTATTGTGTCCAAATATCAACCCCTAGGGATAAACACGTGTACACAGACTGCAGGCAAATGAGCCTCAGCAGCAGGTGGCCTTTTGCAGCCTAATGAACATGGCAATCTGTTACTATCACTGCAGTGCTTTTCACCAGACAATTAGGCAACTAAGCGTGTAATTATTCAGGCCAAGGAGAAGAGGCTCTTCTCTAATTTCATCTTTTCATTGCTGTTTACTCACCCACACTCCCCTCATTAATGAGAGATTTTCCAGTCTATGCTAATTGGTCTCAATAACTTTCATTTTAGTTGAAAGGGAGCGATTCTGTTAATTGAGAATCGAAAGCATCTTTTCATTTCAAGTGCATCCTGCTATGGAAATTTGAATACACTCAACAGGTCCCAGCTAATGAAATTAAGTAACACAGCTACAGCAAGCAAAACAGAATTAAAGCAATTTATTTTCAGTGAGGCATGTGGAAGAGCTCCTGTACAATTAATATGTAATGTACAGAAAATTAATTTGAAAAATTGTGCCCTGGCTTACACAAGGCTACATCCCTTAGATCTGGTCAGCAGGTTGGTTAACCCCGAGGCTTTCTTTGTTGTGGAGTTTAATCAATACAGTTTTGAGTGCCAGACAACTGCATTTTCATCTTAGATTTTGGTAATATTTTCATACAAAATTTAATTAGTGGTATTACCATAATTAGAAAGATTGCTAATAAACTATTATGATTAATTAGTATATCCTTGTCAAAGCTGTTTCCATATTAATAAGGCTGACTCTGTTGCTCTGAAGGTTAAGATTTTGAAAACAGATTAAGGTATTCTCAAAATATATTCTGTTTTGAAAATGCTGTGTGTAGCAACTAGCGACCAGCATGGAGACATTTTGCATTTCTAATTTTAAAATGATTTACTTTTTATTCATTGTGATGAACACGTATGCCAAACATTCACATTGACATGGATTTGAAAATTGATGCTTTACAGCAAATTAACTGACTTGAAATACAAGTATATGTACTGTACATTGAAACTTTTAAAATTTGGTCCAAAATAAATGTAGCTTTTTCCAAATTGTATCCTTTACTTACTTCAAATAGAATGACCCCAATTGTCTAAATTTAGGAAACATAGGGATGATTATATAGAGGATAATCTAGGGGCTGCTATACACAACAAGCCTGTTCCCACATCAAGAGATGTCTATGGCAACCAAGAAAATCAAGAGCGAATCCGAGAGGTTCACTGGTTGCCATAGAAAACTCAAAATGAAGAAACAGGATTGTCTGTGTGTGAATACCCATACATTATTTTTTAATTGTCTATGAGCATCAATGCCCATTTCAGACACTCCATTTCCTTTCAGTGAATTGGTGGTGGTTGGGGTGAGAGGCACCTGAGGGTTGGTGGCAGGCTCAAATTACTGCTTCAATGTGCTGCAGCTATTTCTGTAAGTTCAAGTTAAAGAGGAGAGGAAATTATTTCTAACTGGCAGCTGTTTATAATGATCCTATTTTCAGAAACACCATTCATCCCCCTACATGATCCATATGTAACTGTACATGGATAAAAAAAGTGATGTGAACAACTGAATTTTTGCATTGTTTTGTTTTTATGGGCAGCATTCTGTTACTGTTCTCTTCATGGAACCAGTGGGTAGAAGTTTTAACTATGCCACTGTTTGTTTATAGAGCTGTAAGCATGGTTCTAGTAGGTTAACAGCTCATCCTTAGCATTCTATACACAAACCATGACATAGTGAAAATTCCAAATTACTGGTTCCATGAAAAGAGCTGCAAAGAATGTTGTTCATAAAAAGAAAACAAATGTAAACAGTTTTTCACACCAGTGGTTATTCAGGTACAGTTAAAGATGGATCATTTGGAGGTATGAATTTCAATTCTGTTAATAGGAACATTATTAGCTACTGCCAATCAGCATGCATTTCCTGACCCCTTTAAAAAATAGATTCCAACTCAGCTGGATAGAGGAAAACAGCTGTGTGGCAACATTCTAAGTTACTGTGCTGCAGTAGTGACATCACTACTGCAGCGCAACAAGCATATTCCAGGCATGGAATTCCATGCATAACAGCATTCCACCATACACTATCAGTCAATTTTTGGATATACATTATGCAATACACATATTGGTTCATTGAAATCCTTGTTAGCTTATATGGTTAAAGCAACAGTATTTGTTAGAAAAAATACATTTCATCACATATTTTTTTTGGTAATTTAGTTTTGAGTAATAATGTCTTTCTGGCAAAAACACTATAGCCACTTTTGTTTGAAATATATTTCACTTCTGGAATAATATGTTTTTTTTATTGTTTTTAAAAGTCTCTGCTCTCTGGCCATGCTCATTATTGAATAAATTAATTATTTTGAAGTGGTGCTGTGCATGAACCTTCAGAAAGGTGTGCTGGTACCATTTGATCACACCCACAGTAAGAACCCAGTATGTAATATTAAAAAAGTAACCTCAACAGAAGGAATTTTTAAAAATTTCAAGCGGTAGTCATCTTTTGTTAGGTGTCAGCATGGCTCAGTTGGTAGCACATCTCCCTCTGAGCCTGAAGGTCCTGGGTTCTAGTCCCGCACTGGGATTGGGCTCATATGTAAATGCTAGCATCTGAGTGCAGTATTAGGGGGGTGCTGTACTATTGGGATGTGCCATCCTTCAGATGAGATGTTAAACTGAGGTCCCTACTACCTACCCTGGTGCTGCCTAGGTGGAAGTAAAATAACCCAAGGCACTTTTTGCAAAGTATAGTGGACTTTCCCCAGTGTCCTGGCCAATATTCCTTTTCCTCATAAAGCCAAGCAATTTTCCAGGATGTGTGTGAGTGTTGATGTCCAAAATGGCTGCCACTACATGTTCAGTCACTTCTCTATCAGTCTAGCATTGTCAGTAAAGTGCTTTGGGATACAATGTGTATGAAAAGCACTATATAAATATTAATTCTTCTCTATCATCTTCTTCTCTTGAGTCGTTAATTGTAACATTGGTAATAAAAACAGTTTTAAAAACATTTTAGAGAAATTAAAATATATTGATGATGAATCAGATGAAAATGTTTTGCCAGTGAATACTGCTGCTTTAAGTAATACTGTGATACTGTATGTACACATTTTATATGAATGACTAAATTAATGTATCAGATTATTTTTGTAATCTGTGGTCATGATGTAATGTCTCTTTTTTTTTTTTTTTTACAAAATTCATTTCTATAGTGGCCGAAAGAATGTTACAACAAAGCCATCATATGATAGCATTTTAAGTACTTAAAACTTCAGGAAAATATAGCAATTTTCATGCAGGCCTTAAAAACTGAAATGGCGGGGGTGGTGCATACCAGCAGAGAAAAGAATCACAGCAATAGGGATAGGGTTTGAAAAGTCAGTTTCCAACAGGTTTAAATTTTGATCTTGTGACTGCTAGAACTTGTTTGTCGGGGTGTGTGCGTGTGTGTGTAGAGGATAGAGTGTGATAAAGGTGGACAGAAGGTCATTCAGGTAACATGGGCCCAGTTCATACAGGGCTGTGTAGATTAACACTAATACTTTGTATTCAATCTGCCACCAAATTGGCATTAAATAAACTTCATTCCAAAGTCAGCAACACACAATTCTGCACTACAGTGACAGCCAGTGGCAAGCTGCAGTATACTCATACATATATATATATATATTATGATATAGCACAAGCACAGGACATTCATGTTTAGTGGGATTTCCTGTTACTGTATATATCATGATATAGCACAATACTCAGTATAAGGAACATGCAATGGCCTAACTCGGATATGCAATTTATTTATTTATTTAGCTTTGTTAACCAGGTAAGCATGCTAGACAAGCATATGCCTATTTTCAGGTGCGACCCCGGGAGGTTACAAGTTCCAAGGAAGAGGTTACAAGGAAGTTTACAAACAAAAACAGGTATTACAGAAATTCAGAGCAGAACATCAGTGATGCACAGAATAAGGGAGGCAGGTAAAAACATAAAAATAGCTGAGGTAAATATTTGACAGTCAGGTATTGGGCATCACATAACAGGTAACAGTTAACAGCCATGATTATATACTCACTAACACACCGATCACAAGGGAGGTGACTGGACATAACAGGTAACATTTGATAGCCATGATTATTATATACGTGAAAGGGTAGTGGCTTAACTCGTGAGTGACAAAGCTATGAGTCAGTTGTGAAAGTCCTGCCCCATCATGAATGTAAAAGAATTTCAAATTTGAAGCCAGACCATTGCATGTTCAACTGATACAACTCACTGAACATTTTTTTTGTGTTTAAATACACTAAACTTTTTTTTTTGAGTGACAGATTTCAGGGTGGTGAGATGTTTGCATGGTGTTCCCCTGGGTTAAAGCGTTTATATTCAGTAATCCCCCCCACCACAACACACTCACACGCATACACTAGAGAGGTGTCATTACCTTGGACTGCAGTTAGGTATCACTTGTTGGTTACCTGTTGCTTATCTGAGCAGGTATTAGGAAGATGTTTTAATTTTTAACTGTATGACTTTTCTGACAATAACAGAAACACCCATTAATGCCTGGTGTACTGATTGTACTTGGGTACCAGAAAGTCTCTGTATATTTTTAGCAGTCTGAGAACGTTTTGTTGTCGGTCACTATATATTTTTTGGCAATGGGCTGCTTGCAATTAGAAGATGCTGTATGGTGAGGATGGCATAGGGGTACAGTGGGGCCTGAACAGGACTGATTAGTTTTTTTTCTCTCCTTGCCCCTGGTTGACAATTCTTCCAGGCATCCTCGTCTCCAGCTGTCATGTCTTCCCTGCACCTCTGCATTATGGACCATCGCTGCTCACCCCCATGGCCTACCTCCTGTGGTGGGGTGGCGGGGAGTCCCTCATCTTCCCCACCAAGTCCGGATCCAGTATTGCAGTGATGTCCTCAAAAGTATGCAGTCAATGAATGGCCATCAAGCCACACAGCCAGGGCCTTGTTTCCTTGTTTCTCCCCTTGCAGAGAGGAGGCATGCAGGATGCCAGCGGAGGGAGCACACTTGCGTCTGCATGCACTCTGCCCCTTAACTACAGTATCAGCACCCTTGCCCCCAGCTGCCACCAGGGGCCAGTACTGCACTGAATACTGACAGCCCCCGTCCCTGGAGAAAGTGAGCAGTCCCTCAGATGCTCGATCATTCTCCTTCCCCGCTGACCCCCAGCAATCCATGCTCATTCCTGAATATGAGTCACCAGCATGGCATGAGGTAAGACTTCCAGCGCCTCAGCCCTCAGCACCACCGGGCTGGCAGGACTGATTAGTTTTACCCGGTATTTGTATATGATTCTGAAACAGCAATCCAGGATGTTAGGATTAAGTTTACTGATAGGAGAATTTGAAAAATATATATTTTACTTACTTATATATATATATATTATTACTTGTCTGTAAGTCAATGACTATATGTTTGTAACTAAAAATGATGACTGTTGCACACGCTGACATGGAACCTTTGTAAAAGAGCTTCGGCTCAAAGGTATTGTAATCCTAGATTGAAATAAATAAATAAATAAAAATATTAAAAAAAAAAAGATTTTAAGTGCCAACCCCATGGACCATGATAGATACCATGCTGATGACCTGGGTTCAGGAGTGAGCCCAGGAAGTCATGTCAGGGGAAAGGCCATGGCTCAAATAGCTGTCTCTCAGCAGTGCATCTCAGCCGGTTGGGGGGGGGGCACTGGTAGAAGATTCTGCCACTGCAGCAACCCCTGTGTGTGAGCTAGTGAGCTTGCTCCTGCTGCAAGGGGAGCTGTAGTTGAACACGTGGGTAGAGGCATCACTCCCACCAGGGGAAGAGGGAAGAAACGAAAATTGAAATTGGGGAAGTGAAACACCCATGCTGTTCAAATGATGGCATAAATCACCTGAAAGGGATATATCCCTGGTTACGGGGTACATCCCTGAGGCTGATGGTAGGGTAAAGGCATACAACACCTATGTAAAAATAGATTTTAAATTAAAAGATTTGTGAAACTGAGTAAGTAAGGGAGAATGGCTAGTAATCTGTGTGGCACTGAACTGATGTAATTTTTTAGAAGCTAAGAATGTGTGATTCTGAACAGGATTTCTTTTGGTTTTTAAGTGAGGATCAACATTTATGTGAGTAGGGGACAAAGGAAGTAATAGGTCATTTACTAATTGGGAAAGTAATTGTTTGTGATTGTGGTTTAATGAGACAGGAAACCAGGTTAAGAAATACAGACTTGGGAAGGCAAGATGGTGGCAGTAAAAGGTTTTATATACTTTTTTTAAAATCATGCTCGATTGGCAGATAATGAAAGGGAACCTAGTAGGGGTAGGTTATTTTGACATTTCAATCAAAATTACATACCCAAGTGAAAAATAAATAGGTTATGACAAACCTAAGTAAAAAGAAATATATAAATGTTTTTCTTTTTCTCTTGGGTACCTTACAGCAAAAATAAGCCATTTGTTTGGTGTGCAGTGAGTTCGTATAGGCTGTATAACCTGCATATACTACAGTGTGTCACTGGCTACAACTGGCTACAACTGTAACTGTAAGCAGCAGAGTTGGAAAGCTAGTAGGCTCAGGAGTGCATTGCAATACCCTAAACCTGATAAAACAAATGCACCAGAGTTGAAAGATCTTTATAGGACAAAAATACCTCCGGTCAGCACAAGGAGTGCTGGCTTAACAGACCCTTTTGTAAATGAGATTTTAGTTTAATAAGGATCTTATCCAGCTTAAATAAATTAGCACAATCACTATCTAACTGACTAGTTCATATTTCAGCTGTTGCATGTATGATTTTGCTTTGTTGCCCTGTACATTTTTATGTGACCTCCATTAACTTTATTTCTTTTTGCATTTTGCAACACATTTCTTCATAATTCTTCTTCCTTAATAAGATCAACATTGTTGACATTTGCATGCCTGTTAAGGGATAAATCAAGCTTTAAGTAAATAACTATGGAACAACAGAGGGCACTTACTACAATTTTAGAAAACTAGAATTAGAAATTAACTATTTATCTCATAATGGAATTAATAAAATACTGAATAAATAATTAGTAATTATTAATTTCAGTTAAGTAGAGGCAATTCATTTCAGTTGCTGCTTATTTATTCAGGATTCATGAAATATATTAACTTTGATTTTCATTGTTAATACACTTCACTTCTTTGAACTCTAAAAGATGCACATAGGGAGGAACAGTTTAATCAAGTATTCTGTCATTTGCCTAAAACTCGTATTTGTCTGGATTTACTCTATACACACACATATCGGTGAATTTTTCAGTTATTTTAAGAACAAGATTTATTTACAATTGTAAGCCAAAGAGAGAGATAGCATCTTGCTTATGATGGACGGCTTACTTCATTTAATAGTTGGGATAACAGAAGCACAGAGTGGTTATGGTTTTTCTTCATGAGTCATAAAATGTGTCAGTGTGATTTAAACTTGGAGAACATGACTCACAGCTATTTGCTCTAACTACAAAACCACACTATCTCCTATAAACTGTTTTTGGTGTCACCATGAATAAAAGTGAGGTAATTAATAAGTTTATTTCTGATTATGCACTGTACCTCATTTATTCCCTAGAAACATGGAGCTGTGTGAACTTAATTCACATAAAAATATATATAAACAAGCATTTGTCAATGCCAAATGTTTGCTTGCTAGGATTAGCAGTGGAAGTGCAGGAGTTAGACAGATGCAGTATAGAAATGGCAGTGATATATTGAACTGATGCCAACTCCACCCTCACCCTGCAGAGATGGACAGACACTGGTGTGTGCCTTTGGGTCATCGCCCATAACGGTTATGACATTTCACATCACCCTACCCTGCAGACACTGACAAGTGTCGAGGTGTGCCTTGGGGTGTTCAGGCTTTACACTCACCTCATTCCACAAGGAAATATGTTGAAATGGGTGCAGTATAGTAGAATGGTGTGAACTCTAGGGCCAAAGAGTCCAAGGCACACCTCAATGCCTGTCACTGGCTACAGGGTGGGGGTGGGGGTGAAATGGCATGAGCATTACTGTCGACAATCCCAAGTCACACCCCTCATGCCTGTCATTCCCTACAGGGTAGGGTGTTATGGTCAGAAACCCTAATGCCCTGGGTGTTTCTTGGTATTTCTACTCAAAGTTTTCAACATGGGCTTTTTGTGACTCTACCGCATTAACAGTGACACTATCAGCTTGTTAGCCAAAAGGTGATTTTGCACAGTGACTATGCCATTTGGTGCCACAGGTGCAAAAACACATTTTGAACAGGATGTGAAAAAAGACAGCTGTACTGTTCCTGAGGAGGTCTAAAAAAAAATGTTAATGCTGAAAATCAGGAGTGAAAATATAAAAAAAACTGGCAAAGTCACGAGTGTGCATAGAAACTGCGCAATGCACACCCGTAACACAAGTATGTAAGTATTGTGGAGATTTTTTGCACCAGATTTTCAATATAGGCATTTTGGGACCTCTGCTCATGAACAGTGTTACTGTGATTTTCTTAATCTGACCCAAACACTGATTTCCCACAGCGACCGTGCTATTTTATGCCGGAAGTGTGAAAACACATTTTGGCCAGGATATGAAAAATGACAGCTGTACTGTTCATAAGGATGTGTGGAAAAATGCCAGTGTTGAAAATCTAAAGTGAAAATATTACAGATTCATGAAGTTATGAGGGTGCATAGAAACTGCGCAATGCACGCTCATGATAGTCATTTTATGGACTTTTGTCATCACATTTTCAACATTGGAATTTTAGGACCTCTTCTCATGAACAGTTTCACTGTGATTTTCTTAATCTGTCCTGAACTCTGATTTCCCACAGCGACTGTGCTATTCTGCTACGGAAGTGCGAAAACACATTTCAGCCAGGATGAGAAAAATGACAGCTGTACTGTTCATAAGGAGGTGTGAAAAAATGCCAATGTTGAAAATCTGGAATGAAAATATTACAAATTCTCGAACTTGAGTGTGTGTGTGGAAACTGCACAACGCACCTCATAAAACAGTCATTTCGGGAAATTTTTTCACCAAATTTGCAACATAGGCTTTTTGAGAGCCCACCTCATGAATAGTGACACTGTCATTTTGTTTATCAGTCCCAAAAGATGATTCCATGCAGTGACCATGAAATCACCTTTTGGAACAGAATAACCAGATGACAGTGGCTGAATTCATGAGATGGGGTCCCAAGAACCCCATGTTGAAAATTTGGTGCAAAGATTCAAAAAGGTGACCAAGATATGAACCAAAGTTTAAAAAACCCTATTTATGCCATTATACAGCTTACCGGCATTTCTTCAGTTTGTGGTCAGCTTTGCAGAGTGGAGACATATTCCTGGTCCACCGAAGATCATTGCTCCAGCCTCCGGAGGTAAGTATGGGGTGAGGGGGTGTGGGAAGGTGGGGTGCACAGAGGGTGGGTGCGGGTTGGGTGGGGGGTAAGAGAGTCAATGAGGGATCATTTTCTTTTGTTACAGTTTTTTAAAAAGACGAAGCAGGACTTTTGCCACACTGGGCTGGGCGCCCAGTGTGGCACCTAGAATATTTTTTGGGGGGCAGTGGAGCCAATGAGGGGTTGGGCGCTCCCCATTGGCCATACAGTGTGCAGGGGGAGCACATGACACATGGGACTTTTGCCACGCTGGGGTGGGCTCTCAGCGTGGCACCTTGAAGTTTGTTTTTGGGGAGCACTGGAGCTTACTGGGATTGGGCACCCCATCGGACATACAGTGTTCTTGGGGGAGAGTGTGCATGTGCCAAGGGAGACTGGGAACCCCCTCAGCACAAAACAAATCTATGGGGGGATGCATCATGCTGAAGGGAGGTGCAGTGGCGTACAGTTGAAAGACAATGGCTGCTAAGGTGGTGACATGTAGGCAGTTTGCATACTGCTGATGGCACAGCAGTATGCAAATTGCCTACATGTTACCATTGCTCATTGAAGTGGTCGTTCTTTTTTAACTGTATGCCACTGCATCTGAACTGCTGTCATAGACAGCTCAGACATTTATTGGTGCGGTGTGGCCATGCCTGCAAAAAATGCTCAGGACATTGTAAGCGGGGGTGCCACACCTACAAAAACTTGTATGGTGGCACTATGTTTCTTGCACATGCCTGCAAGCAAACATAAAAATACATATGAATTGGTGGGGTGGGGGTGGGGTACTATAAGTTACAGTAACTTCCAAAATATTTATGCATGAAAATCAGTCAATAGGAAGTCAATATTCTATTCTGTTCAGTTTTATTAAGGATAAAAAACATTCAGCAAGGCTCATTTATAATGGGGTACTGCTTAGGCAAAACTTCTGATGACAAGCGAATATGTTACAGAGCATGTAATGCATAGAGACACAACCCATGCTGGTACATACGCTCCTAAAAAGGCATGAATGATAAGAATTTGAATGATGATTATTAATGTCTTATCCCTTACATTTTTAATGTCACATTAATAGAGAATTTAAGTAGTAATGCTCTGGGAATCTGTTTTGAATTAATTATGAAATAAATGGAATACAATGCTAGATCAGATCAGCCAAAATAACTGTTACACTCCTATTTTAGCTTAGTACACATTTTAACTTTCTCATGAAGCAGTGACGACAGTAGGGATGATCTAGTATATCTATCTCAAGTCACTTAATAACGCCACTTCAATTAAAATAGTTAATGCCCAATAAATATGCATGAATTATCATGTTTTTTTCTTATTCATAGTTCCTTTCTGAGTAATCCATTGAAATTCATTATGGAATATAAATATAATTTATTTAATTACATATTGTTTTCACTAAGCATATTGTTAAGTGTTATTGCATAAATCTATTCATGAAGAAAGTGAGTATGTATGAAGTATGTGTTATCTCAGGAACCTAGGAGAGTGCATACAGTAAAATAGATGCTGTAAATCAGATTAGTCATTAGTTACAGAAGACGGGCTATCTGCACTTGTACCCTGTTGATAGCTCTGTATTCATAATGTTAACTATATGAATTAAAACCATCATTGAATTAACTTGTTTAAAGTAAATTATCTAATGTTTTAGGCACTATGGCAACATATTATATTATACTCACTAACAGGTGGTAAAGAACTGGTAATTGATCCTGTTTGTATGAACCTCACAGCTGTTGTGGGGTTTGTGTTCAGCTGTAAACAAAATGTTTAATCAGCTATGATTTAATCATATTTTCCTCATTAGGCTTGTGATATCTGAGGTTACAACCATATAGAAATATGCCTTAAAGGTGCAATACACTATTGATTTGTTTGTGATGGGTACAATTCATATTAAAACCTTCATTCAAAACTATCAAAGGAAATTTATTTTATAGCTTGAGGAAGAGGGTAAAACCTAATAACCTCTCACAACTAGCATGGCAACAAAACTTATTAGATAAATTAGAAATATACCATTTTTATTTCTTAGATTCCTATGTCCATATGCAAACACGTTTGGTAAAAGAATGCATGGGATAGACATGCTTAGCCAAAGCTCTTTTCCAGGTGTGAGCTGGGGGAGGGGTTACAAGAGGGAGTGATAAAGTAAGCAATGAAAGAGCAGAACTGTGTGTATAGTAGATGAACAGTGAAGTGCAAGTACATTAAATAAATTATAGAACTACAACAATGCAAAAGTGCAAATGCATAACATACAGTGGTAGCAAGTTTCAGACAAAAGGGAGGGGCAGTTGAAAACAAATGAGATGGTAATGTGCATTTACTAAAAAAGGGTGGGTAGGTGGGTGGATGTATACACAGTAGAATAATAGGTAGAAAACTGTAAATATCAGGGCTACAATACATGAGTAATCATTGTAGTTAATGGAAGCACCATACCACAACAAGTTATAATTCAATTGACATAAGAAATCTGATTAAATACAGATTTAATATTAAAATAATACATTATGATGTTGTGACATTGCAGATGTAGATGTCTGATGTTGTAAAAACTTAAAAATAAACACAGAGTGTGCAAATGTTTTGAGTTTTCAAGCAAGCTGAAACATTTTTATGACAGCTTTGTTGTATTAACTCTAACTAAACATATGTTGATTTATTCATTTGCCTTTAGAATCTGTGTTTTAAAAAATATTAAAATAGGACAACAGTTTACAAGATTGATGATGGCATCTTGGAGTTCTGGCTTCATCATAAACCCTTTTTACTTCATTATCTTGGTTTATAATGTAGTCAAAATCGCATGATTGAATCATTGCCACCTAAGTCAATTATTAGGTCAATTATTTATTACATATGTAAGTCCATCTGGGCTTCTTGGTGACATCATAAACTATGAGTGCAAAGTTCAACAGCTGTTTATTTCACCAGAACCTGTGCTGTATATAAATGTAAAAAAGGAAAACATGATCACATGACCAGCAGGGGATGGTCAGTATGGGCTACACAGCCTGCTGCATCTCTTATTTCTATGTTCCTACAGTGCTGTATATGCATTTAAAATTCAGCCCATTGTAGTAGTTCTGATCTTTCTAATTAATTTTAATGAACTGGAATGGTAAGGTGATTTAAGGGAATTAAAAGTTTCCCATTAATGTGTGCTACATTCCTCTTGTCCTTCTTTTTCACACAGTCCAAATACTGATGTGTTTTATAGTTGAATGAGTGTACCTGGAGTTGCCAAGGTTACCCAGTTTCATCCTCCTGCAGAAGTTCCAGATCTACATAATCCCATCATATCAGTCATTGCATTTCATGTTGATGAATGGCACCTTACTAGATGGTATTTACATTTAGATTTTATATATCTTATGTTCCTGGCTTTCAAAATATCAGTGACAATGAAATATTCAAAGTATGCTGACAATTGGTTGAATATTTACAGTAATAAAAGGCAAGCTACAGCTCTAAATCTCAAGATCTGAAAAATGTAAATAATTTCTATTTACATTTAATATTTTTTTAAACTCTAATTCAGAGCTCATTTATCATACACTTTTTGTAATATCCCTTGTTGATAGTCAGGCAGAAGTTTAGTTAAAATAAATTGTTTTTCAAATTAGGGCAGCCTGTTGTAATTATTCAGATGGGTGTTAGTTGATCTTTGTGCTAATTATAGTTTTCCATGAGTTACTGATACAGTGAAACAATACTGTGTATTAGCAGTCTGATTTGGTTTACAAAACAGTGTGCTTGACTGCAGGACTTCTGGCTGGGTACCATTACTGGGGGTCAATATCTGGATCATAGTACTCTATGCACAAGACCATTACTTAATCTGACTTCCTTTGCCTTAAATGGATGGGACACAACATAAACAGATGAATGCATGATAGGGATGGTTGAACTCCACCTGAATCCTTGTAAAGGTTAATATCTTGCAAAGTAGCCCAGGCCAATCAGCATCCACTGAGTGAGGACAGTGAGCCAACATATTGTAGTTGTTTATATGTAAAATAAGTCCATCTACAGCCTTAGATGATTGGTCTGATAACAATGTTCTTGCATCTACATTTGTTTGTTACTATGTTGTTGTTGTTGTTATATTTGATGCAATGTAAACTGGATGACTGAAAATATATCAATAGGAGTGCTTATGAGATGTCCTTCGGTTATACTTTTAATATTAATTTATGTGCTCAGGACAGCCCAACTGTGATACCATCTTTCACTACTAGGGTCCTACCTCTACACAGTTTTACAGCTGGGTTGACTGACACACTGAATGTTTAATGATAATTTTTTTTCAAAGCCACACTTCATGTCTGTCCAGATTCAAACCCAGGTCTCCTGATTCACAAACCTGTGCTCTAGCCACAAGACCACACTCCTTCTATAAACATGAGCATTACCTCACATTTTCTTAGTTTCTTTACCAGAAGAACACTGAATGATACACTCTCAAAACCATTAGAGATCACCTGAGTGCTCAAATTAATATATATTCATAGCAAAAAGTATAGTTTAGCATCAGTTAGGGTTGAAGCACAATACCAGTAAAGCAGACAAATGAAATATTACAGTAAAACTTCACCAAAATCTCCAAGAACATTAATATTCAGTCTTGTCTCCATTCTTGGTGGAGTCTCCTACTGTGCCAAACAATTGTTTAGGTCTTACCACCCATCCTAAAAGGCTGGCATCTATGGATAACCTGATACATTCTTGATCTTGGGGCATCTAGCTTGACAAGAAAATTATTCCTAAGTGTCCACCATCAAAGAGAACTCAATACCTGTTCCAGAAGGGAGAAGATCAGTATGGGATTTCCACAAGCTTAGGATGAAGTGATCAAATGTGTGCTCTCACCCAAGAGAACACTTCTGTGCATGCTAGCATCATCCTGAGTGTCTCCCTGTTGTACTCCACTGGCACCTTTTTCTTTTTAAGCAAGATAGTAATGACTACAACTTGCTGAATTTCTCAGCTGTCAACTGAACCTTACCTTGGGCAGCTGAACTGAGTACTGAGATTAATTAAATATTGGGTAGGAATGACAGAGCTCTTCTTCATATTTATGGCCCAATCCATGACTCGAAAGGGCACTACTTGAATCACTGAGTTCTGAGCTTTCTGCTTTACATACACCCAGGAGAGTAGTTTGCCATCTATGGATACATGAATATCACCGTTCTCTGAGCTTTGGAACCAAGATGATCAAAATGTTTGAGAATATCTCAGTTGCTAGCCTGAGTGCCCAGTCTTATTAATGATCTTCGCTAAGTGTCAATCTGAGAATCATTTGGCAGTGCTACTGTATAAGTATGTGCCAGTAACCATTCCTAAGATCTAGGGAGCAAAGTGATCCTGTCAGATATACCTGTCTGATCATTGAGTGTAGGGTTACCATCTTAATGTTTTGTTTCCTGAAGAACATTTGAGCACTGGAGATATAGAACTTTTGATGTTTTTGGAAAACATAAGAGTAAATCTATTGCTTTAGATTTGCTTACATAATGGTTTCTGTTGCTGCAGTCTGAAGCAGATGTTGATTGCATGGCCAAAGCACTTACCAGACTGGTACTAGTAATGACATAAGACTGTTAAATCTGGGGACTTTCAAAAGATTTACTGTATCAATCTGAAGAGCTGAGTTCAAGGTCCCACTTCTTGGTATTGGTTTTGGCCACTTCCTGGTAAGCAAATACAGATGTCACCATATTGGTAGCATTAAGTGTGCCAGATGACTTTCAGAGTGTCCAGAGGTCCTAGACTGTGATAAGCCACTGTACAAATTATATACTTCACTAGGACTGCCCGTTCATGATCTAACATGTTGCCATTGGCCTTTTTTGGTGTCTAGTGGTCACAAAATGTCAGTAACTTGGAATTGTTACCTTCTTGCCCAGTAGCAGTTGACATTTTCAGCCTTCTCAGTTTGACAGAGTCTTTTACTACTTTATCCAGGGTCCACTGTAGAAACGTAAATCATGAAAAGGGGTAGTGTTAGCAGTAATTTTAATTGCTGGTTTACTACCCACTGCATGAGTTTTAAATTTTAGCTGGCCATGATATTGGCTCTCATTCCTATGGGTGTCGATATGACAAAATATTCCATGGAGGCTGCTGGGAAAGAAGTCATCATCTTAATCAACCTTGCCCTTGGAGCTTGCCTGCATACTATACCTTGTTCAGCTCCTTTACCCACATGACAATGCCCAGAGCTATAAATATATTCCTAAGAGTGACATTTGTACAGCAGCTGTGTTAGGCAAATAGTTTATGAAGCATGGGGGATGCATGATAGCCCAAGAGTCAATTGCAACCTTCCATTGCTATGTTTCTATGTTCTCTTCATTGCCCCATTCAGTAGGGTCTTCAAATGCAGCAGCACTTTCTGAGGACAGAATGGTGTTCTTCTAAAGTGAAAACATGGAGTCCACATTGGGGGTCAGGAACCACTTTTCTATCTCTGACTGGAAGAGTACTCAGTCTGGGTGACCTTGAGCTACTGCATCTGATCTCCAAGTAAGCATGTTTTTAGTGTAGTTAGAACATTGTAATTTAACAGTGGTTTATACACTAAACTAAGACAACATTAATTGCAAATTGTTAGGAGCTGTTAATTATATTTGTAAGATAGCAAAATTAGTGATGGATTTTTAAGCATTCTTAGCACTCTCTTGGTAGGTTGTACTCTTATTTTCAATAAGCTACCTGTGTGATAGGCACTAAGGGGAGTGCCTATGATGTGGGGTGGGAACAGGGAGTGTTCTGCAATATCACTCAGGCAGTGATACATTAGCTTTTTGGTTCAACCTCCTAAAGAGATCAGCTCTGACTGGGTGGGAGTGAACAGTAATGCGCCATTTGAGGTGTTTGAGAGAACACTGATGCGACTGATTCAATCTGGCAAGATTTTGCTCCATTAGTTTTTCTTTTCTAAAATGAATTATATGAATAACCTTGAGTGTGAAACTGTATTAATAACATGAATCTAGATTTACTTGTACACTAGAACTACTTTCCCCTGCAGAAGCCTGGTGGCATCAGTGAAAATGTTTGGGATGTTTATAAGTGGCCAAAGCAAGTTACTGATGTTGAATATAAGCCTGCATTTTTTATGGAATTTCTGTCTGTTGGGTTGATGGTTCACAGAAGATTTTTTTTAAATGCACACAGTGTCCTTTGTACACATCTCAGTGGACGTCTAACTACAAGAGGTGTTCAGCAGGGATAGTCACCCCACTTTTAGTTGAAATTCAGTGCTAACAAATGCAAAATAATGCCCCGTAGGGAACATGAACCCCAAGATGGAGTACTGGATGAGAAAGAAGAGATTTAGTACTGTGGCTGAGGGATGGGATCTGGGAGTTATCATCAGCAACTCAATTAAACAATCAAGCCCATTAAACCAGTGGTATAGCAAAGCTAATAGGCTGCTTGGATGTCGCTTGGATGGGGTCATTGGCCTTAACTCTCACCCCATTCCATGTATAAGAAAGCTGACATGGTACAGTAGAGGAGAATGGGGTGAGAGTTAGGCCTGATGACTCCAAGGCACACCCCATCACCTGTTGGTCTGTGGATGGTGGGGGTGGGGTGGTCAAGTGAGGGAGGTGTTAGGGTGTCAACCCTAATGTCTCATTTCCTTACTTTTGTCACTTCAACCCTAACTGATGCACTAATGAAGTTTTTTGTAATGAATTTCCCTTCTTTCTGAGAAAGTATAATGCAACTGGTATGTGTTTGTGGGAACACATAATTACGGAGACATACTGCAGCCATATAGGCCTGAAAAGGAACCCTTGTAACACTAATTTGGCAATATATCAGTAACTGTAGCAACTATGGAAAACAAATTCTGCTGCAGTTGTAATCATGAACTGAAAACCTCTACACATGCTTAGTACACTAAATCTGTATCTCAAACCATTTTTGAGATATAGGCACTGAAAGGTGCCACGTTCACCACAATGTTATCCTATGGGAAATGTCTCAACTTTTGGAATGGCATAACTGTGGAACCAATGACATTTTTTACACCAATTAAACATAAATCACATCTGTGGGATGACCTCTTTGTACCCTGCAAATTTCAAATTAAAAGTCCTAACCATTTCTCTGCAGTATACTGGCAAAGAAACAGCAACCTTTAAACTTCCTTTTTATGAGCTGTCAAAATCCCTTTTTGCGAGCCAATCTCTTTTCGTGAGGTAGGACCATCTGGTTGTCATCTCATGAAAAGGGATTTTGACAGCTCATGAAAAGGGATTTTGACAGCTCACGAAAAGGGATTTTGACAGCTCGTGAAAAGGGATTTTTAAAAGTAATCCCTTTTCACAAACTGTCAAAATCCCTTTTTGCAAGCCAGTCCCTTTATGTGGGGTGTCAAAATCACTTTGCATGAGCCAATCCCTTTTAATGTGGTAGGACCATCTGGTTGTCATCTCATGAAAAGGGATTTTGACAGCTGATGAAAAGGGACTGGCTCACAAAAAGGGATTTTGTTAGCTTGTGAAAAGGGATTTTAACAGCTCGCGAAAAGGGATTTTTAAGGAATCCCATTTAGCAAGCTCTCAAAATCCCTTCTTGTGAGCCGATCCCTTTTCACAAAATAGGACCATCTAGTCATCATCTCCTGAAAAGGGATTTTGGCAGCTCATGAAAAGGGAGCGGAAGTGAGTCATAAAAAGGGATTTAATAATTTAAAATGAGCATTTTTTGACTAAAATAAAGAAAACCAAAGGCATAGGTTTGTACAGGATGTCCACCTGAACAAAACCAATGCTTTGTTGACCTCAGAACATGTCCGTAGATAAAGTTATAACATTTTGTATTTGTGCAAAATGAAAAGTATATGGCGGCTCACAAAAAGGGATTTATTTCTCATGAAGAGGGATTTTAAAAATCCATCTTCGTGAACTGTCAAAATCCCTTTTTATGAGCCTGAATTCCATTTTTGTTCTGTGCATCTATCCCGAAGACTGAACTAAGCATGCTCAGAACCTGAAATTTCAAAATTGAAAAACTTTTAAATGGATTAATATTTTTTACCACACCAGTGCTGGATTGTTCCTTAGGTTAATCTCTTTATACCCTGAAATTTTAAGACCAAAATTCCAAACGGTTTGTGCACTCAAAGAAATTGCCCCCAAAAGGTGAAAAGTGCATTTTTTTGGCACTTTACTGTGCTAAAACAGCAAATTCGATTGAAATGCAAATTGGCAAATACATGTATTCCAAATTTCATGCACATCTGCTGAACAGCTGCGAAGTTATTATTTTGCACAATCTGGGGCTTAACATTAAATTGTCTACTCAACCTTAACTATAGTGGTGCTACTGCAGCACTATAATATATAGAGTGGTTATAAACCACTGCCAGTGAGTGCCCAACAACTCCATAAACCACATACCCTAACACCACATCTCCATGCTTTTGTCACTGTGGTATGAACACTAACTGATGCATTAACAGAGTTTTTTGCCATGAATTTCCCTTCTTTTTGAGAAAGTGTAATGTAACTGGTAAATAGTATGTGTTATTGGGAGCGCAGGCCCTCCAGGCCCTGTGCTCCCCTCATATTGCCCATTTTTTGCATAATGGTGTATGTATGTGGGAGCGAGCTCCCACTTACACATAACTATGGAGCCATACAGCAGCCCTACAGGGCAAGGAACCCTTGTGACACTAATCTGCCAATATCTCAGCAACTGTAGCAGCTAGAAAAATTATTTCAGTACCATTGTAATCGTGACAAGTACTTCATGAAACATGAATTGACTGAATCTGTATCTTGCAGTGTTTCTGAGATCCGGGCACCAAAATGCACTGAAAAGGCACCATTTGGAACCCTTCTGGCACTAACTTGCCAATATCTCCGTAACTGTAGCAAGTAGGAAATAAATTCCACTGCAGGTGTAATCTATGATTTCCAAATTTGTTTATGCAGATTAGTTCACTTACATGTGAACTAAGCTGCTAGTAGTGAAAACGCCACATCTCGTTTTGTTTTTGAGATACGGGCTCCAAAAGGTTTGATGGATGCTGTCGTGTTATTCTATGGTATATTTCTCAACTTCAGAATACTGTGACGTTGGGCCCCTTGAATGTTTTGGCACCAAACCACCAAAAGGCACATCTGTGTTACCAGGGCTTGCCAACCTGCAAATTTCAGCCCAAAAGACCCAACCGTTTTGTTGCAGGAGGATGGCAAAGATTTGTAATTTTAAAAAAAAGAAATACTTTCGAAAATCACAAAAGTTTGATAAAAACTAGCATGAAACTTTTGTACTTGTGAAAGTATTTCGGCAGTTACTTTTGCGATTTGCGAAAGTATTTTTTCCCTGACTTTGAAAATGGCATTTCTGGGAGGAGGTGGGTTACACCCAAAAAGATAGAGCTGGCATCCTCAGGACACAACTAGGTAAACCCAATTCAGTATTTACCTAGAGGGTCCCAAATTTAAATGCCAGGCATTTTTCTTTCTCACTAACTGAAAACAAGATGGTTGAAGCATGAAAGTAAAAGGGCCATTTGCGAAAGCACAAGTGCATTTGTGAAATTTTCCTGATGCACAAGTATTTTTCTCACAGTGACTATAATGGGGAATTTGTTTTTTGAATAACATTTGAATGGTTTAATATTTTTACACCAAATCTTCGAAAGGCACATTGGTGACCCAGAGTGCATCTTCCCTGAAGATTTTGGATCAAATGGACAAATTGTGTGGGCTGTGGATGTGAGCAAAGAAACACACAAAAAGTATGTGTTTTTGAATTTTTTGGTCTTCTGTAGCTCCGCAACCATACATCCGACCAGAACGCAACTTGACAGATCCAGAGATCTATGGTACCATACCATGCATGCAAAATGTCAGGCATTTCTGTTGTATAGTGGCAGAGTTATTAAGGTGCAAAATTTGAGGTTTAACATTAAAGTGCTTACTCAACCCTAACTTTAGTGCTATTATCATGGCACTACTATATATATATATATATATATATATATATATTCATGGCAAAAAACTCTGTTTAATGCATCAGTTAGGGTTGTTCCACAGCGACAAAAGTGAAGAAATTCTATGTTAGAGTTGTCACCCGTTGCACCCCACCCTCGCCAACAGGCATCAGGGTGTGTGTTAGGGTCTTCGGTCCTAACTCTCACCCCATTCTCCTATACTGCACCCCTCAGCTTATTTACACAAGGAATGGGGTGAGAGTTAGTGCCGATGACCCCAATGCACACCCGGATACCTGTTAGTGGGACGGGGTGGGCATGGGGTGCAACGGGTGGCAACTCTAACACTGAATCTCCTTGCTTTTGTCGCTGTGGAACAACCCTAAGTGATGCATTAAATTGAGCTTTTTGCCATGAATTTCCCTTCTTTTGAGAATGTGCACTATAAAAAATGAATGGAATGTTGTGGTGGGAGCGCAGGCTCCCATCATGTGAATTTTTGTCACTTTGCTGTGCAAAAACTGTATGACCAACTGAAATGAAAATTGGTAAATGAAGACATGTTCCATACCACAATATGTATAGCAAATGTTATCTGAATCTGTTCAACAGTTGTGCAGCATCATGCTGGGAAAACTGTGCAGGAGTGCCAAAAATAACATTTTTGCCACTTGGCTACACAAGAACCGTATATCTGACAGAACCAAAAATTATTAAAAGAAGATATGTACCATAGCACACCTTGTGTCCAGAATTGTGTGTACATCCATTCAACGGTCACACAGTGCCATGAGCAAACAATGTAACATGCACAATTCAGCAACTGCAAGGGTCAGCGACCTGAAAATTGTCATAAGGCACCTCTGTACCACTAAAGCTACCTACGCTATAAATTTCAAGCCAGTAGCACCATGCAGGATGCTATGCACAAAACATTAACTGCGTCATGCAGTATCTCCACAGTGAATAATTTTTCCAACATGTAAACAGCATTATTCACATCCCCAGGACTTCCACTCAACACCCACCAAATTTCATGTGAAAAGACCAAACCATTCCAGAGATATTTAATTTGTACATTTCTGCACCTTTAAGAAGTCTCACACCACAAAATGGCAGAAATCACAGCCGAAAATGTGTTGAAATGGCGGACCTGGTGGCAGAAAAATCTGTAACTGCGAGGGGGGCCAACTTCGAATGGCAATAACTCTGGAACGGAACAGCATTATTTCACCAAACAAAAACTGGCATGTTCCTTGAACACAGGTCTTTCTACATTGCAAGTTTCAGATCAATCAACCACACACTCGCTGTGCTATAAAACTGCACAGGAATGCTATAAATAAAATTTTTGTCACCTCGCTACACAAGAACCATATATCTGACAGAACCAAAAATGTTAAAAGAACACATGTACCATAGCACATCTTGTGTGCAGAATTGGGTGTACATTAATTAAAACAGTCACACAGCACCACAAGCAAACAGTGTAACATGCACAATTCAGCAACTGTAAGTGCCAGCAACCTGAAAATTGTCACAGTAAATTATGTATTATAATTCTTTGTACATTCTAAATGCCAGGCAAATCGGACACACTGTTCAGAAGTTATTGAAGTGTAATAAATCAAATTTTCATTCGTCAGAGTGGCATAATTCTGCACTTGTTAATGTTTTACACAGCAAACCACTGCAAGGCACCTCTGTACCACTAGGGCTACCTATGCTGTAAATTTCAAGCCAGTAACATCATACAGCACGCTATGCGCAAAATGTTAACTGTGTCACACAGTATCTCCGTAGCAAATTTTTTCCAACATGTAAACAGCATCATTCACATCCCCAGGACATCCACTCAACACCCTCCAACTTTCATGTGAAAAGACCAAACCATTCCAGAGATATTCAATTTTTACATTTCTGCACCTTTAAGAAGTCTCCCAACACAAAATGGCAGAAATTGTGGCCAAAAATGCAATAAAATGGTGGACCTGGCAGCTGAAAAATCAGTAACTATGAAATGGGGCAACTTCAAATGTAAATAACTCTGCAACATTTTTTCACCAAGCAAAAACTGGCATGTTCCATGAACAAAGGTCTTTCTACATGCCAAGTTTCAGACCAATCAACCACACACTGGCTGTAGTATGCATTGCGGAAGACAGTGCAGGAAAATAGCAAAAACATAATGTTTTGCACTGCACTACGCAAACACAAAAACACAATTGATAACATTAACACAAACGGTGATGGAAACAGTGAGGTAAAAGAAAATAGCAACACAAGCGCAAACAGTAACATACACTATGCAAATGGAAACGATAACGCAAATGGTAAGAGAAATGCAAGCGCAAACACAAATGAAAACAGAAATGGTAACACAAACGGTAATGCAAACACTAATGGCAACAGAAATGCAAACGCTAATGACAAAGGAAACACAAACAGTAACGAAAAAGGTAATGAAAATGCAAACTCTTAACACAAATGCAAACAGAAACGAAACGGTAATGGCAATGGTGACGCAGTAGGAAACAGTAACGCACTCGACAATGGAAATGCTACCGAAAACGCAAACACTAAGGCAAACAGAAATGGAAACACAAACGTTAACAAACATGCAAATGGTAACAGTAACGCAACTGGAAATGCAAATGGTTATGGTAACACCAACGATGATGCCAAAGGACTCAGTAACGCAAATGGAAATGCAAAATACAAGTGCTTACGCAAATGCAAATGGTAATGCACATGGTCAAGGTAATGCAATTGGAAATGCAAATGCTTACAGTTACAGAAATGATGATGCCAAAGGAAACAGTAACGCAAACAGAACGCAAATGCAAGCATGTACGCAAATGGTAATGCACACAGTGACGCAAAAGTAAACGCAAACAAAAATGGTAAAGGAAATTCAAATGGTAATAGTAATGCAAACGCAAGCACAAACGCAAAGGGTAACACACACGGTGACATAAACAGAAATGCTAATGCAAACAGTAACAGAAACATGAGCAGAAATGCTAACGGTAACAGTAACACAAACGCACACCTTTTTTCCCCCAAAAAAGGTGCATTCAGAAGTACAGTGAATACAAAGACTGTATGCATAATAATGGCCCTCAGAGCAGAAAATGAGCACTTGGAATACTAAATGCCTTATATCTCAGGAACTCTACGACATCGAAAAAAATTTAAAATCTCATATTATTTGTGACTTTCCAGGCTAGTTTTGTACTTAGCCCCCTAGTGGGGGATTAAGTATTTTTCTGATGAAAAGTCTGTATCTCGAACTGTTTTTGTGATACAGGCTTCGAAAGGCGCATCGTACACCATAATGTTATCCTATGGGAAACATCATCAACATCAGAGTGCTATAACTTTGCAGAACTCTAATATTTTGTAACCAAACCACCAAAAGGCACATCTGTGGGATCTTAGCTTTCATCCTTCCACATTTCAGCCCAAAAGACCAAACCGTTCTTTTGCAGTAGGGTGGCAAAGATTCCCTATTGTTTGGTGCATAGTGTCACAAAGTACTTTCGCAAATCATGACACTTTCGCAAATAAAATCACGAAAGTGTCGCATATGCGAAAGTACTTCGTGACACTACTTTTTACAAAAATTTTAAAAACATATTTCTGGGGTGTTTTACTCCCCAAAAGAGACATGGCTATCATCCTCAGGGCTCGACTAGGGGAACACAACAAGAATTGTGTCCCTAGAGGGTCCCACATTTAAATGCCAAGCAATTCTGTGATGACCAGATTAAAACAAGATGGCTCATTTGCAACACTACAAGGGTAATTTGCGACACGAAAAACTGCATATGCAACACTTTCACATATTTTAACTTTTCCCATAGACTGTAATGGAATTTAGTTTTTTTGAATAACTTTTGAACCATTTAATATTTTTTCACGAAATCTTCAAAAGGCACATTGGGGACCCTGGCTGCATGTTCCCTGACATTTTTGGACCGACCGCACAAAACATTTTTTGGCACTCTGTAGCTCTGCAACAGTACATCCAATTGTAAAGTAACTCTGCAGGTCCACAGACCTATAGTACCAAATGATGCATTCCAAATTTCAGCCAAATCCATCATACAGGGGCAAAGTTATTAAGCTGCCAAATTTCAGATTTAACCATAAATGGGGTACTCAACCCTAAATATAGTGGCACTACCATGCCACTCTAATATATATATATATATATCTATATATATATCTATATATATA
This sequence comes from Neoceratodus forsteri, assembly GCA_016271365.2. NCBI lineage: Eukaryota > Metazoa > Chordata > Ceratodontiformes > Ceratodontidae > Neoceratodus > Neoceratodus forsteri. The sequence continues at coordinate 156,829,109 of CM028137.1, forward strand.
TATATATATATATATATATATATATATATATTAATTATAGGGGCGCGGTCATGCCCCTATATTTAGGGTTATGAAGCCACTTCTATGTTAAACACGAAATTGTGCACGTTAATAACTTTGGACCTGTTCAATGGATGTGCATAAAATTTTGTATGTGCAATGGGGCATGGTAGATCTCTTGATTTGCCAAATTTTGTTTTGGTCGGACTTATGATTTTTGCACACCAAAATGGTGAAAAATGCACTTTTCGCCAGTTATGTGAGCAGTTTTTCAGATTTTGTCCGTGGCGCTGCACAACCGTTGTGTGGTTTGCCACTCTGCAACTCATCACATCAAAAGAGCTTGGGTCAAGGAACATGCTGCTTTTTGTTTGGTGAAAAAATATTAACCCATTCAAAAGTTATTAAAGTATTCATTTCCCATTATAAGTCTATGGGAAAATTTATATGGTTAATTTGAGAATAAAGAATGGGGTTTTGGCCATCTGGTCCCTCCTCATGATCAAAGAATTTGCAGGCTCACAATCAAAGATTCTTTGATCCCGTGGGAGGGGTTAGATGGCCAGATCTGGAGGGACCAGATAGCCTAATTTTAACAACTTTTAAAAATAAATATCTCGGAAATGGTTTGGTCTTTTAACTTGAAATTTGGAGAGTGTTGATGGGATGTCCTGTAGATGTGAATTATGGTGTTTAGGTATTGGAAAATACATCTGTTGTGGAGATATTGCATGGCATAATTTACATTTTGTGGACAGCATTTTGCATTGTGGTAGTAACTTGAAATTTATCGGGTAGCTAGCCTTACTGTCATGGATGTACTTTTCAGTTGTTTGGTGTGTAATATGTAAACAGGTGTAGAATTCTGCTACTCCAACCTATGAAAATCTCAAACTTTAAAATGTTATATCTCGGACATGGTTTGGTGTTTTCAATTGAAATTTGCAGGGTGTTGAGGAGATGTTATATAGATGTGAACTATGCTGTTTAGGTGATGGGGAAACAATTTGCAGAGATAGTCAATGACATAATTGACATTTTTCCCATAGGATTACATTGCAGTCTGTGTCATGAATTTCGGCACCGTTATCTCGGAAACGAAGCAAGATTCAGACTTTTCACTACAGGTGGCTTAATTCAAGTGTCATTGTAATGGTGACAGTGGGTAGATCATACCACTATCAATGACTGTACCCATATCTCACATTGTTTTCGAGCTATGGGCACCAAAAAGCACTGGACAGGCACTCTTTGAACCCTTGTGCCAGAAATTTCACAATATCTCATTAACCGTGCAACATATGAAAAAAATTCAACTGCAGGCTTACTCTATGATTTCAAATCTTTTCCCAGTAGCATAGATCACCTAAAGGTGATCTAAGACACCTGCAGCAAAAAATCTGTATCTCACTTTGTTTCCGAGATAACCACGCCGGAAGTCATGACACAAACTGCAATGTAATCCTATGAGAAAAATGTCAATTATGTAATTGAATATCTCTGCAACCAATTCATTCCCCAACACATAAACAGTATAGTTCACATCTCTATGACATCCACTCAACACCTTGCAAATCTCAAGTAAAAAGACCAAACTGTGATTGAGATATGATCATCCCAATTTGGGCCATCTGGTCTTTCTCATTAACATTTCAAAAAATACATATAAATTTTCCAATAGGATATAATGGGAATTTCAAATTGTAATAACTTTTTTTTTATCTCATCTATATTTCTCCTGTCCCCGTATGGCCCCATCTGACCGACTCCCCCAGCTCCATCCTCTGGAATTACCGGGGCTTACCTTATGCCCGATCCAGGGGTGTTGCCTGCAGATAGTCGGTTGCCATCCTGCCTCTGGTGTTTTTCCACTTTTATCCCTATTTTTGCACGAGGACCCTTGGAGAAGTATGCATGCATGTAGAGGCATGCATGCACCTTACAGCCCTGGTAACAGCCCTTCTCTGCCTGCCCCATTGGCCTATCACCGGTACCCTTGCTTACATAACCCCTCGGCCTCCACCAGGGGGTAGCCATGAGCGAGGGATGCCACCCACCTCCCCGGAGAGGAGAGCTGCCTTGACGGCTGCTCCATCCAGCTCCACCTGTCCCCCCATGCCTACCTCTGACCTAGGCTCACTCCTAAACCTGGGTCTCTGGCATGCCATGAGGTGAGACATCCAGCGCCTCAGTCCTCTGTGCCACTGGGCTAGCAAAATTGTAATAACTTTTGAATGGATTAATATTTTTGCACCAAACAAATAATGGCATGTTCCTTGGCCCACGCTATTTCTACATCCCACGTTTCAGACCAATAGACCACATGGTGTCCACGTAGCTCCATGAACATCAATTGCACAAAAGTGGCAAAAAGTGCATTTTTGGCACTTTGCTGGGCAAAAATCTTATGTCTGACTGAAACGCAATTTAGTAAGTCAAGAGATCTACCATACCAGACTGTGCATTCAAAATTTCTTGCAAATCCATTGAACAGTTGCAAAGTTATTAACATGCAAAATTTGAGGTTTAACATTAAAGTGCCTACTCAACCCCGAATAGAGGGGCGCGACTGAACCCCTATAATAACCACTGAAAAGCATGTACTGGTGGGACAGGGCCCTGTGCTCCCACCAACTTGCCATTTCTCATAACAATATGCATCTGAGGGAACGCAGGCCCTCTGGGCCTGCACTGCCACTTATGCATAGCTACAGAGCCATGCAGCATTCCTACTGGCCACCGAACGCATGTAACAGTAATTTGTTCATATCTTGGGAACTCTAAGAGCTAGAAAAAAAATTCAAGCGCCATTGTAACTGGGACAGTGAGTAGATCATGCTACAATCACCAGCCAAACCCATATCTCACATCGTTTCTGAGATATGGGCACCAAAAAGCACTGGACAGGCACTCTTTGAACCCTTGTGACAGTAATTACACAATATCTCATGAACCGTGCAACGTACAACAAATTCCACTGCAGGCTTACTCTACAATTGAAAATCTTTTTCCAGTGGCATAGTTCCCAAAAAGGTGAACTAAGCCACCTGTAGCAAACTGTATCTCACTTCGTTTCCAAGATAATGGCGCCGGAAGTCATGACATAGACTGCAATGAAATCTTATGGGAAAAATGTCAATTATGTCATTGAATATCTCTGCAACCAATTAATTCCCCAACACCTAAACAGCACTGTTCACATCTCTATGACATCCCCTCAACACCCTGCAAATTTCAAGTAAAGAGACTAAACTGTGATTGAGATATGGTCATCCCAATTTGGACCATCTGGTCTTTCCTAGGGCCATCTGGTCTTTCTCATTAACACTGCAAAAAATACATAAACATTTTCTTATAAGATATAATAGGAATTTCAAATTGTAATAACTTTTGAACAGATTAATATTTTTTCACCAAACAAATGATGGCATGTTTCTTGGCCCACACTCTTTCTATATCTCAATTTTCAGACCAATAAACCACATGGTGTCTGCACAGCGCCACAGACCAATAATGCACAAAAGTGGCGAAAAGTGCATTTTTTGGCACTTTGCTGCTCAAAATTCATATGTCCAACTGAAACGCAATTCAGTAAATAAAGAGATCTTCCACACCAGACTGTGCATTCCAAATTTCATGCAGTGAAATACATTAGTGAAAGGAGAAAGTCCAGAGGGGGTATTGCTAAGCTTAATGGAGAAAAGGGAGCATGTGAGGAGGAGGACCCTGTAAAGGCATCTATCCTAAATAGATACTTTTGCTCAGTATTCACTGAAGAGAAGGTAGGGCAGGGCCCACAGCTCAGCATCATGGACACAGGGGGGAGGGAGGTGAGCACTACTCCCTTCACAAAAGAAAGGGTCCTACAAGAGCTGCAAGCTCAGGTGGATAGGCAATGGGACCTGATGGCATACATCCCAGGGTACTTAAGGAGCTAAAGGAGGAACTAGCAGAGCCATTAGCAGAATTGTTTAGTGAGTCTCTGAGCACAGGAGAGGTCCCAGAAGACTGGAGAAGGGCTCATGTGATCCCACTCCACAAGAGTGGTAGCAGGGAGGAGGCGGGAACTACAGACCGTCAGTCTTACCTCAGTAGTGGGCAAGATTATGGAAGCACCCTTAAGGAAAGGATAGTGCAACACCTGGAATCCATAGGGCACAGGATCCAAGACAGCATGGGTTTACAAAGGAAGGTCCTGTCAAACTAATCTCATAGATTTCTTTGACTGGGTAACCAGAGTGGTGGACCAAGGGGAGCAGTTGATGTCGCTACCTTGACTTCAGCAAAGCTTTTGACACTGTTCCACATAGAAGATTGATAAATAAGCTAGGTAGGCTGGGTGGGTGAGAAGTTGGTCAACTGGGTGGCAAACTGGTTGACTGGCAGAAAACAGAGAGTGGTGGTAAATGGTATACAGTCAGAAGAGATGCAGTCACAAGTGGGGTACCTAGGGATCAGTCCTGGGGCAGTCCTATTCAACATCTTCATTAGTGACCTAGCAGATGGACTAGAGGGTAAGGCTTGTCTGTTTGCAGATGACACCAAGATCTGCAAAGAGTAGATGATCCAGATGGGGTGGGCAGAATGAGAAGAGATCTGGATAAACTAGCAGAATGGTCAGAAGAGTGGCAACTGGGATTTAATGCAAAGAAGTGCAAAATCATGCACATAGGGAAGAGAAACCCTGAAGCCACTTATAGGCTGGGAGGGGAGTTGCTAGCAGTCACAAAGGAAGAAAGAGACTTGGGCATCATCATCACTGATGACCTGAAATCATCCAAGCAGACCTCTAAAGCAGTAGGTAAGGCTAGGGGTGTGTTAGGGTGTATTAGTAGGGGTATCACAAGTCGTAAGAGGGAGGTAATAATCCCTCTGTACAAGACATTGGTTAGGCCCCATCTGGAGTACTGCGTGCAGTATTGGAGGCCACACCTTCACAAGGACATTAACCAAATTGAGGCAGTCCAGAGAAGGGCAACCAAAATGGTGCAGGGACTGCATCAGAAGACATATGAGGACAGATTAACGGAGCTCAATATGTATACCCTTGAGCAAAGGAGGGAGAGAGGTGATATGATCGAGACATTTAAACACCTTAAGGGCATAAACAAGGTGAAAGAGTCTAACATGTTTAAATATAAGAAAAATAGCAGGACAAGAGGACACAGCATGAGATTAGAGGGAGGCCGATTAAGGGGGAATGTGAGGAAATTCTTTTTCACAGAAAGGGTGGTAGATGCATGGAATGGCTTACCACAAGAAGTAGTGGCTATGAATACAGTGCAGGGCTTCAAACAGGCATGGGATAGGCATAAGGGAGCAATACAAATGACTATGAATAGATAGGTCACTGACATCGCAAAGGCCGATGGCACATTTATAAGGTAGAAAAAGAAATGGGCAGACTGGATGGGCCTTGCGGTCCTTATCTGCCGTCAACTTCTATGTTTCTATGTTTCTATGTTTCTATGTTTCTATGTTTCTATGCAAATCTGTTGAATGGTTACAAAGTTATTCATGCACAAAATTTCAGATTTAACATTAAAGTGCCTACTCAACCCTAAGTATAGGGGTGCGACAGCACCCCTAGAAGATATATATATATATATATATATATATATATATATATATATATATATATATATATACATATGTATATTTATACAATGGGTTGGGAGCTTCTAGAGTGTGACAAAAGGAGATGTTTTCACTGGAGTGTGATACATGATGATGACATCACTACTATGATGATAAATGCCATTTATCCATACTGTGCTGATGTCACCACTCACTCACTACAACCTGCATTCTAAATGCAACTGCTTCAGTGTCCCTTTCTCACTGAGACCTGCAAGTTACTCAATTACCATTGCAAAGGGAATTCACCTGTGTGCTGTAGTGTTTCTGACACTCCCAGCCCATTAATGTGCTGATCAGCTTCACTACAGCCTACATTCTAAATGAAACTGCTTCGGCTTCTCTTTCTCACTGAGGCCTGCAAGTTACTTAATTACCATTGCAAGGGAAACTTACCTGTGTGCCATGGTGTTTCTAAGACTCCCAGCCCATTCAGAAAAACTCACACACTCACACCACACACAGAAAGACCAGAAAGCACACAGAAAAAGGACACAGAAAAATATTTCAAAAGCTCCCACCCTATTGTATAAATACCACATATGATGTGCAGATCATGTGCTGTGGAAAATATTCTTACTCCTGCAGAGTGAGCTCTGGATACTGTCACTCATGCCTTCGGCACTCATGAGTATCCAGAGCTCACTCTGCAGGAGTGAGAATATTTTCCATATCACACACCTGCCTATCATGTAATGTATGTGTGTGTTCCAGAGAAACCTACAGACTGACTTTACCAGGGTACAGGAATGGTTCACCAAGTCAAAATTAATAATGAATGTAAATAAAACCAAATTAATGTTCTTTGGTATTAATAGACAACAGGAATTCTCGGATGTACAGATCACATCATTGAATCAAACCTTAATAGAACAAGTTTTTGATTATTGTTATCTAGGAGTTAATATCGATTCTTTATTAACCTTTAAAAGCCATATAGAGTCTGTTTATCACTAAAACACATAAAAAGTTAGGCAGTGGAGTAGCCAGCCTTTAAAAAGTGCACGCACAACTTAAGAGTCCAGTCGATCAGGGGGGGCACCTAGACCCCAAGAAAATGTTAGCATTTTGATGTTTCCTTGGTGCATTTTGGGGCCCAGTTGTGGAGTATACAGCAATGCAGGCATATTGTCAGTGAAGCCCAGAAGAATCTAGTGCAGCGCTGCAGAATACAATGCAATGTCAATGTAGTTACTCTCCATTCCTTGTGTCATGCAGTAAACCTTACCACACTGCTGTTCCTGGTGGGCTTCAGTGTACTGTATGTGCTATAAACTGAACTTTGCTATTGTTCTGTATACATTACACTCGCCTTCATTTATGTTCAGAATCAGAAAGCACTTAGTTGTGCTTGTGTTCTCAAAATGTTAAATGTTTTATAATTTTCTGTATCTGTTAGTCACTATATATATGATAGACTGTACAATGGAGAATATACAGCAGTTACATATATGCTATACTCTGATTTTCTATACACAGCATTATCTGTGGAATTTGCAGTACTCTACTGCAAATTCCACAGTGTACTGTATACAGAAAATCAGAAAACATAGCATTTATGTATAAATGGTGATGTTTATTCTCCATTGTACAGTTTCAGCATTGGGAATGAATTATACTAGGGGGAAATCACTATGTAGTATCCCAGTCCCTAACAGTATATGCATGCATTACTACAGCATATCTACTATTAAGAATTTGCTATGGAGTAAATAGTGAAACAAATCTAATGTTTTCTTACCCTTTTATTATGTGCTACCACCAGCTTGAGGGTCATGGAAAAAGTGATCTGCAAGAAGGGCAGTAGCCATTATGACTTTGACATCAAATTTTTTGTCTATGTATTTTCAAAGTGCAAAGACTGAAATGTACTTTTGTCCAGTTCCATGTTGGTACACCTCATGCATGAGATGTGAGGATTAACAGTAAGTCAATGTGATCAAATAATGAGAAGTGATGAATCTGTGGGATCAGTTGGAGTCCACTTTTGCCAGGAGGTTGTATTTCTGCAGCCACTGATGCTGATGACCAGACAGTGTCAGTGATAACCCTCAGCATGGTGGTAGCGAGACGAGTCCAGTTGTGTCAGAAAATTGGTAATTACTTGAATTATTCACATAAAGTTTCAACTGCTCCAGAATCCTGAATAACCAATGCTATTCTCCAATGAGGTCAATGGATGCCTTAGTGTGTCATTGGACCAATATCCACTACACAGTGGTGAAATAGGAAAATGTAGATATCATGATGCACTGGAGGAATGTATGTGACAGGATGAGACTTTTTTTGTCCACAGCATATCCAGTTTTGTCCACAGCATATCCAGTTTTGTCCACAGCATATCCAGTTTATGTCCATTTAGGAGTCTGACAAGGATCCAGCATATATTTTTTGGGTAAGGATTACTGCCTGCACATAATACACTGACCAGTCATGCATATTATATTTTTAGTAATAACTGCCCCAGAATGAAATGGCATGTTTAAGTATCTGACCAATTTGAATGATGTAGCTGCCCCCCCCAAAATAAATAAATAGATAAATAATAAAAAAAAAAAACACACACAGGACACTGGTTCTGATAGAACGTTAGTTTTGAAGTTACTTGTAGTAGCAGCACTATCAAATTGTTACATTTTTTGTAAGGATGACTGCTCAGAATGAAATTACATTACATTTTAGTGATAGTTACTAGTGACCACAATGAATTGCATTCACATGTTACCACAAATGATCACATGCAATATAATAGTTTTAGTATCTATTGATTCCTATACTAAAATGGTCAAATTTTGTGAAGTATCAGGCAAATCTGAATGGTGTACATGACCTCCCAAAAGAGAGACAAGACACTGGTTTTATGACCACTTTCGATTTGAAGTTACTTGTAGTATGAAGACCATGATTTAACATGAAACACGAGCAGAAATCGTGATGTCATGGTCTCCTGTGAAAACTTACTTGTGGTATTAATAAATGGTTAAATGTGAAACTGAAATCTAAAGCTTTTGAGGTGGTAACACACCAGACTGCGTACTGTATAGTAGTAGTGAGGAACTGAATAGACCGCAGGTTGTATGTTGTAAAACTTTCATAGTATCTCACTGTGTGACCAATTCACCGATGTCTACATCTTTCATCTGTAAGTTATGCCATTGTGTACATCAAAAGAAACTATGATTGAATAAAATAGTCCCTTTAGGTCCAGTATAATGATATGTATAGATACACACAGGTTCTCATTTGCATACTGGTTCACTGTTTGTACAGTGCCTTCAGAAAGTATTCACCTCCATTGATTTTGTAAAATTTTGTGATGTTGCAAACTCAAATTAAAATACATTTATATGGGATTTATTTGTCACGTATCTACATAAATTACTCTGTCAAAGTGGAATGAAACTTCTGGAATTTTTTGTACATGTAATCTAAAAAAAAAACTGAAATGTTTTGATTTGATAAGTATTCACCCCTTTGCTATGACACTCCAAATTGAGCTCAGGTGCATCCAATTTCCTTGTGAGATCACTAAAACTTTGAGTCCACCTGTGGTCAGTTCAAATGGTTGACATGATTTCAGATGCTATACACCCATCTATACAAGGTCCCACTGTTGACAGTGTATGTCAGAGCAGAAACTGACATGAAGACCAAAGAGTTGTCCATAGAACTCCGTGATAGAATTGTGAGGAGGCATAAATCTGGGGAGGGGTATAAAAACATTTGTAGGATGTTGAAAGTTCCCAGGAGCACAGTCAAGTCCATCATTAGGAAATTGAAAGATTACGGAACCACCCAGACTCTTCCTAGAGCAGGCTATCATCCCAAACTGAGCCATCGGCAAGAAGGACCTTGGTCAGGGAAGTGACCAAGAACCCACTGACCAATCTGACAGAACTACAGAGTTCCATCGCTAAAATGGGAGAACCTGTCCAGAGGACAACAATTTCTGCAGCACTTCACAGATGTAGCCTCTATGGGACAGTGGCTAGACGGAAGTCACCCTGAGAAAAGGCCAGAAATAGCTTGCCTGGAGTTTGCAAGAAGGCACATGGCAGACAGACCATGTGGCAAAGGATTCTGGTCTGATGAAACAAAAAGTGAACTCTTTGGCCTGAATGCAAAGTGCTATGCCTGGCGCAGACCGAACACAGCTCATCACCCATGTAACACCATCTCTATCATGAAGCATGGTGGTGGCAGCATCATGTTATGGGGATGCTTTTCAGCAGCAGGTACTGGGGCACTTGTCAGGATAGAGGGAACAATGAATGGAGTCAAATACAGGCACATCCTTGAGGAGAACCTGCATCAGTCTGCAACAGACCTTGGACTGGGGCGAAGATTTACGTTCCAACAGGACAACGACCCCAAGCATACAGCCAAAGCAACACTGGAGTGGCTTCAGACAAAAAGAAGGTGAATGTCCTTGAGTGGCCCAGCCAAAGCCCAGACTTCAGTCCCATTGAGAATCTGTGGAAATACTTAATGATTGCACTTCAGACACTCCCCCAATCCAACTTGGCAGAGCTTGAGCAAATCTGCAAGGAAGAACGGGCAAAAATCCCAGAATACAGATATGCAAAGCTGATAGACACACCCAAGAAGACTGAAAGCTGTAATTGCTGCACAGGAACTTCTACAAGTATTGACTCAGGGGGGTGAATACTTAAGAAAACAAGATTTCAGTTTTTAAAGTTTCATAAATTTTGTTGCACAATATAAATAGTGTTGCCCCTTTAAATTGTTGAGTATGCAGTGTGACTCAAGGGGGGGGGAGTCATTTCAATGCATTAAAAATTCTGGTAGTAACAAAATGTGACAAAATCCAAGGGGGGTGAATACTTTCTGAAGGCACTGTAGGTTGGTCACTGAATGTAATAGCCATTACAAACATGTATTCAAAATGATACTGCAGGTTTAAAAGTAGTTGTGAAATTTACTACAACTTCCATTTGAGGTCCTCAAACTATGCCTGGTTTCAAGTATTTTTTTTTCCAGTTGTTGTGATCAAGGAGATAGTAGGCAAGAATCAATGGATTACACAATTTCAGCCAAAGTCTGTTCAATTGGTTAACCCGATTATATGCCAAATGTTTACGATGCTATTTACCCATAATATTGGGCATCATGTATTGAAGAAAAATGATGCACATCAAGTCATCATGAATGTATTGCATTGGAAGTGCACAGTCGGACTTCAATGCAGGGAATTAGTTTTACACACTATAGAGGTGTTAAGTCAATGCAAACGCAATGGTGGGGCATGATATTTGCTGCTATTACAGGTCCAAAGTAAAGCTTTTTTGTATAACTAGCATCAATGTAATCATGCTGCTCTATAAACTACCTTTTGGTAAGTTTGTGTGAAAAACATAGCAAAATGTGAAAAACAATGGTTCAGCATAATGCAATTCCACCCAGGCTACATTCTGAGGTGTTGCTACTGCCACTGCATGATGGATCAAGCAAGACAGACATTCGCCTTCCCCCACGAAGATGAAATTCTCTGATTACTTCATCAACATCAATAGAAATGTTAGGGTGCAAGTTCATGAGTGCATAACTTGTGAGCCTGTTCTGTTTCATAGTTGAGCGCAAGTAGTTTTTAACCCCGTTTGAGACAACTAAAACTCCGTTCTGGTGTAGCAACACTCACAGGCATAACTGCCAGGGTAGTCAGTACTTGACTGATGTTTGGGTACAATTCTGGGTCAGTATGATCTAGGGTGTCAATTAGTGTAGATGGCAAGTTATTGGAATGTTTTGAATCTGACCACTTAGCCTTCCATCTAGTAAATTCATTATTTATCTCATCAGCTGCCAATGAGACGTCTTGTTCGAATCCCTTTAAAATGTCATGAATGTTCATTTCATTGTGAAGTTTGCTTGGTATTAGCATCTGTGCACTGTATCTTTCTTTGCCATCAAGAAGTCGTTCCTTCAGTTCTTGTAATACGTGATCAATAAATGGGTAAAACAGGTTACGCCTGTAGTGTTCTAGAGGAGTGTTTGATGGTGCATTGCTGCATGGATCTGTCGTCCACACACACGGGCAAGGAAGGTTCTATGAAGACTTTAGCACCAAGGTTACCGATTCTGTGAACAATTTTTCGTAATAATCGCCTGTTCTGCAATCTGAGAGTACACGAATGAGGGTTTCTGCCTCTTCTGCCATTTGAAGTAGATCACAGGAAGGTTTCTGAACAAACAGATGAAGTGGAACCAAATACTGAAGAATATCACCTACAACTACAAGGGTAATAATGTACTCAAATTTCATTAATGAATACAGAATTCTGTCTGCATCCCCATCAAATTCAGAGATCTTCTCAATGTTGATACAACTGTTATGAATCTATCCTGAATTTCCTCAATGAATTTGCATGACTGATCCATCTAGTGTCACCTGCTCTTGGAATTGCTATACCACCATCTTGATTCTGTTCACCATCTTCCATGTCTAGTAGATCACCAAATTCTCTGAATTCTTCAAGATAAATATTGTGTCGTTTTGCACTACTGCTAGTTGTTACAATAGCTTTTTGTTGTGCCCAACATATTTTTAACTAGAGGGATTGTGCAAGCATGAACAATTATGAGATTTAATCCGGACTCTTGCATATGCAGTAAACTGCAGAAGGAGCCACTTCTAATCATTTGTTGAGTTCCACGATACTGCCCAGACATATTGCTCCCAGAATCGCACCCTGAGCTCGTAGTTTATTAATATCTAGAGGCCATGCAGTAATCCTTGCTAAAAATATTTTGGCAAGGTCCTTACCAGTAGTGGAATGCACTTCTATGAATTCAATGAAGTCCTCATGGATAGTAACTCCATTGTCTGTTCGCTCAATGAAGCGAATGCAGAGTGTGGCTTGCTCTTTCTTACTGCAGTCAGTAGTCTCATCTGCCATGAATGCCCAGGGCCCACTCTTCTGTGCAGCTGCAATTATTTTCCTTTGAATTTGCAGTCCGATAAGATGCATTAACTCATTCTGAATTGCTGGTGATAGGTATGTGGCATTTTTATGCTGTAGGTCAAGTAGATGCCGGAGTAAAATAGGATCATTTCCACTTTCAGCAACGTGATGCAAGATTGCCATGAAATTACTTTTTTCTGGGACATGACCACGTAAAGGAATGTTCTGACGACCGCATAGTATTATTGTTTTTATTATCTGAGACAATATGTGTCTATTTCGAGTTAGAGTTTCATGGTAAGCTCTGGACAGTTGTTGGCATATGTTAGGTTTTCCACGCTGCTACTGTAATGAAGCCATCAGTCTGACATAGAGAGTCCTGATGTTCTTGGTTTTTATGTCGATCTATTACTTTTGCTGCATTAGACCAGTCTGTTAATGGCTTTTGAACAAGTATAGTGTCTTTACTATGACAAAAACGAAACATGGCGCACAGTACAGACCATCCTGAAATCTGAGTAACGAATGAAGGATTCCTTCAGAAGGCTGAAAGTCATTCTTGGTTTCTAGTCTTTTCACCAATGCTATGGCGGACAGGGAAATGTAGTTTTTGGTGGCATCCAGTGCCGTGTTAGCACATCAAGTTTGTCACTGTCACTAAGCAAGCTTGATCAATCGTCACTAATGTCACAGCCTTCTGCATCAATAGCAGGAACAGATTCATGCAAGACATGTGGCACTGGAGAAACGGGTGGAGGTGGTGTTACAACTACAAGCTGAAGTGGTTCTGGTTGTGTAACCATTACATTAACAGAGTTAGAAGAAAGTATTGGTGTAGAAAGTAAGCTATCTGCAGCTGTTGGAGCATTATGAGTGGACATGGTATGCAATACTGGAAACGCATGAACTTGAGAATGAACATTTTCCTGCTGAATCTCACTAGTGGAAGTAGCATCTGTGCTCGTTTTGCCTGCCTTCTCCTTTATCTTGAAGCCAAACTTCTAAAGTTGCTCCTGTATGCTTCCTCTACCTAGAGGTAATACACATTTAAATCTTTAGACTATGCAACTTAAAACTGCCCACTAAATATGCAATCTTTTCATCAGTTATTTATCATAAAATAGGATGGCAATATCTACATTACTGGATATGGATACTACAGTGCTGATCGCATGGAACTGCAAGTTGTAACTTATTGAAGCTGGTATAGGATGGGACAATATAATTATTCTAATACAAAATGAAGACTAGTTGAATGCTGTGTTGTGCACAATATGTGCACTGGCACTATGCAGTACAAGATCCATTTGATTTAAAATGGTTTTAATTTTTATTTTTGCTACTACTCTCCTCCTCCTCCTCCCATGGTGTGTTACATTGCATAATGGGCCACGACTAATAAAGTGGCAACACCAAGTTACAGAGTAAAATTTTAATACTTTCTCTACAACCCTTTCAATTGTCCATATTACCTACAAGATGCATTACCTGTCTGCCTACTGGTGACTTCCTGCACTTGTCCTTCACACTCCATCTCTATTCACTTAGTTTCACTGCCTCTGTGACACTGCTCCAAGTAGTATTGTTCTGTTCTAATTTGAATTCATACTGCATTAGTCTATATAAGATCACTGGCAACATTATATAGAGTACAATTGTTATAATATTATTATTACATTACAAAAACTAATAACCTGTACTTAGGAGTAAAATTGAAGGTGCGCATTTCTTTGTTTGCTAATGAGCATGGGTGAGCAGCTAAGTTTAACGCTTGAAAGTTTTGTGAAGGAAGTTTATGGCTCTCATTCGCCTACCTCCACACAATTTATCTGCACAGACAACTGGACATGTTAATCCTATTTTGGCTGCTGCTGCCTTTATAAAGGAATGACATTTAAGGCAGATGCAGTTGTGATTGGGAGCAGGAACCCAGCTGAAGGGTGGTCTACCTCAACGATGGTAGCTGGGTGACTTCACAGCTGGGTTGCCTGACTTCACAGGGTCCAGAGGTGAATACCAAAAGACCCCCATTCCTTTTGAAATCAAATTAAGTTGCCAAAGCTATTCTGCTGGAAAAGTGTATTGTTACATGTTATGATCTACTCACTTTTGGGGGAGCAGAATTTTTTTTTTTGTGCCATATGCATTACAGGACTGTGTGAGTAGTCATACACAAGGATATTCTTCTATCAAGGTTTCCTTGGTAACATGACTGAGACCAGAGCTTTACAGGAACAGAGACAGGCGAATAAATGGTGAGACTGAAACCTTGTATTGTCATGTTGCAGCTTGAGGCTGAACACATACATTGGCAGCCCGGCATCAGCCCGTCTGCTTTCCACCACCACTGAAGGTCCATCAGTGGTAGAAAGCAGGCAAGCTGATTGTCCGGCCTTGACGGACACGCAGAGACATCGCTAATAAATGGTGAGACTGAAACCTTGTATTGTCAGCTTGCAGCTTGAGGCTGAACACAACATATTGGAGCCCCGGCATTAGCTCATTCAGTTTCCACCACCACTGAAGGTCCATCAGTGGTGGTAGAAAGCAGGCAAGCTGATGGCCGGGCCTTGACGGACAGCAGAGACAGCACCAATAAATGGTGAGACTGAAACCTTGTATTGTCCGGTTGCAGCTTGAGGCTGAACACATATTATTAGGCAGCCGGCATCTGAGTTCCCGTTTCACCACCACCGAAGGTCCATCAGTGGTGGTAGAAAGCAGGCAAGCTGATGGTCTCCTTGACGGACACACAGAGACAGCGGAATAAATGGTGAAGACTGAAACCTTGTATTGTCATGTTGCAGCTTGAGGCTGAACATACATATTAGGCAGCCTCGGCATCAGCCCATCTGCTTTCCACCACCACTGAAGGTCCATCAGTGGTGGTAGAAAGCAGGCAGCTGATGGCCGGGCCTTGACGGACATGCAGAGACAGCGGAATAAATGGTGAGACTGAAACCTTGTATTGTCATGTTGCAGCTTGAGGCTGAACACACACATTGGCAGTCCCGGCATCAGCCTGCTCTGCTTCCACCACCACTGAAGGTCCATAAGTGGTGGAAGAAAGCAGGCAAGCTGATGGTCCGGGCCTTGACGGACACGCAGAGACAGCGTAATAAATGGTGAGACTGAAACCTTGTATTGTCATGTTGCAGCTTGAGGCTGAACACATATTATTGGCAGCTCCCGGCATCAGCGCCTGCTTTCCACCACCACTGAAGGTCCATCAGTGGTAGAAAGCAGGCAAGCTGATGGCCGGGCTTTGACGGACACGCAGAGACAGCGCCAATAAATGGTGAGACTGAAACCTTGTATTGTCATGTTGCAGCTTGAGGCTGAACACATACACATTGGCAGTTTCGGCATCAGTCTCGCCTGCTTTCCACCACCACTGAAGGTCCATCAGTGGTGGTAGAAAGCAGGCAAGCTGATGGCCGGGCCTTGACGGACACACAGAGACAGCGGAATAAATGGTGAGACTGAAACCTTGTATTGTCATGTTGCAGCTTGAGGCTGAACACATACACATTGGGCAGCCTCGGGCATCAGCCCATCTGCTTTCCACCACCACTGAAGGTCCATCAGTGGTGGTAGAAAGCAGCCAAGCTGATGGCCGGGCCTTGACGGACATGCAGAGACAGCGCGAATAAATGGTGAGACTGAAACCTTGTATTGTCATGTTGCAGCTTGAGGCTGAACACATATATTGGCAGCCTCGGCATCAGCCCTGCCTGCTTCCACCACCACTGAAGGTCCATTGGTGGAAGAAAGCAGGCAAGCTGATGGCCGGCCTGCCCAAATTGCTATAACAAATCATAATGTTCACAACAATCAAATATTGCAAAGCAAGTCAGTAAAATAATTCAATCCATGATTACACAATATTGGCAGCCTATACAGTAAAATATAATGTATGGTCTTTTAGTTATAAACACCATATCAGAACATTTCAAGAGGTTCCATGACATCTGAAAACTCTCGAGCTTCGGTCGCAGTTTACAAATGTCATGGCAACCTCTTGAAGTGTTTAGCAGAATTACCAAGTAAAGACCATACATTCTTCCCTATATTAAAGCCATGAAATTCCATATATAACAGTATTATTTCATCCCAAAAATTCAACATTATCAAACTAATTTAACAATCCCGCCACTAATTTGTACTTCATGAACATGGAATCATCCCTTCAACTACAAATCAACACTGTTACCTTACTGTTCATCAGGTGTGGGGGGTGGCTGGATGGCAGACTTTCCTGGTAGTAGGGGATGGTGGCTCAATGCCATCAGCTTTACAATATTCCAACAGCAATAGTTATCTGTGAAGATTACAAAAACAGCAAAAAATACACAAGTGCACTGGGTCATTCATAACATTACATATGAATAAGGACAGAGTAACTTAAACAGCGTACCTTAATGCTTTATGTCAGTGCCAGCTTAATCTGTAAACAGTTCAGTTAGTTACATAGAAATACAGAAACATAGCCCATGACAGCAGTAAAGGCCCACTGGTCCCATCCAGTCTGCCTGCACCAACACTCTTGGACTAGCTGCCTTCCTCTCCTTTTCACCTTCTGCCCTTATTAGTCCCTTGCACCTTTCCACCCATCTCCTCGGGCAGTCCATGCCATTTCTCCACTCTTTCTGTGGAAAAGTACTTGTGGACATCACTCAGCTTCATTTTGGAATTCCATTCTGTGGCCCTGCTGAATGCATAATTTATTCTGCCGAAAACTGGTAAGAATAAGGCAGAACAGCCAGTCTATCTATTTGTAATTTGTAACCAGGAAAGACACACTTTGTAATTTGTGACCAGGAAAGACACACTAGACTGTGACAGGCTCACCTCATTCTTTCTGCTGATGAATCCCCTCTCTATGCATGTCAGCATCCCATTCACCCTCCCAACTGCCTTGTTGCACTGCCTGGCCACCTTTAGGTCATCCAACATGATCACCCTCAGGTCTCTTTCCTTCTTGATCTTTGCCAGTACCACCCCATCCCCATTTTGTACTCCACCCCTGTGTTTTTCTGCCACAAGGGAATTATTTCACACTTTTTCACATTGAAACCAATCTGCCATACACTTGACCATGCCTGAAGTTCTCAGGTCACTGCTCATCCTTTCCACTCCCCCCCCCACCAAGTGTTCACCCTATTGCAGAATTTGGTGTCATCTGCAAAGAGGCAGACTATCCCTTCCAGCTCCTCTTCAGTGTCACTTATAAGCACATTAAAGAGGACCGGTGCCAGCTCCGATCCCTGAGGCACCCTCTGGTCAACCTCACTTTCATGTGAGTGAACTTCATCTACCACCACCCTCTGCAGCTTATCCTTTAACTTACCACCTTTGGACCTGCTCCTAAGCTACCAATGGCTGGCTGCCTTCTCATGAATGAAAGCGCTCACGGGCTTGCTCTCTGTATAGTAAAACCAACTGATCACATGGTCAGTTGCTTTTATTATACAGAGCAAGCAAGCTACGGAGCACTCCATTCATGAGAAGATGGCCGGCCATGGAGGAGGGTGGGTCTGTGCCGTTCACCTTCTCTGTATTAAGAGAATTAGGTGCTTGTGCTGGGGGGCTTAGGGTGCTGCCATGGGGAGCATAACTCTAATACTTGTTTTCAGACACAAACGAGGACTAAGAAATATGGCAGCCAGCCATGGAGGAGGAAAGGTCTGTGCCGGTCACCTTCTCTGTATTAAGAGAATTGGGTGCTGGTGCTTACAGGGTCAGGGTGCTGCCGGGAGGGAGCATAACTCTGACACTATTTTTAGTCACAAACGAGGGCTAAGAAAGGCAGTAGCTGGTCACTGAGGTGGGTGGGTTGAGATAGTCGTCATCTGGGAATTTTATTTTACACTATTTAAACTAATAAAAATAAATGTAATTGTTGGTGCTTAGGGAGAAGGTGGCATTTGGCTGCTGAGAGAAGTTTGGGGACAGGGTTATGTAATTCTACAGGTTTTGAGTAGGAGGGGGAGGTGCAGTTTTTATTTTATTTTAAATGAGCTAGCCAAATACCAATACCTGAATATTTGGCTGCGGATACCAAATATTCGCCGAATGTTCAGAAAAGGTATTCAGACAGCCTCTAATAATTGCAGCTCTTAAAGAGCATAACATGCCTGTCCATCTGAAGAAAGGAAAAGATTAGCTACTAAAGTATGAATGAATAAGTTTATTTGTTCTACCAAGAAAGAAACCTACCAAGTGCACTTTAGCTTACATTCCTTACCATGTTTTTGATGGAGCAACTACATATGCCTTTGCCACTGATAATGCGCCGCCCCCACTCCCAACCCACCCAAAGTGTATCCAACTGCCAGGTAATGCATCACATGCAACAGACACAGACAGACAGCGACACACACACACACACACACACACACACCCTAGCATTCTGCTGGCTTTACCCACTGCACTGTCACACTATGATGCCACCTTCAGCTTGTCTGAAATTACTACCTCTGGGTCCCTCTCCTCTTTCCATACTGTTAGATTACCTCCCCCCCCCACCGATGTTGTATACAGCTACTGGGTTTCTATGTACAAGGTGCATAATTTTAACCAGAACCCCTTTCATCTGTTCTACCCCCCCTCAGTGCTGTCCACTGTATTGGTGAATTTTGTGTCATCTGCAAATAGACACCTTCCCTGCCAGTCCTTCAGCAATGTCACTGATGAAGATGTTGAAGAGCACTGGTCCTAGTACAGTGCCCTGTGGCACTCTGCTAGCCACCCTACCCACTGCTGTATATCACCCTGCTGTGTAAAACATCCCCATCTGTCTCTGTAGTATAGTCCAAATAATTTCTGTCCTCCCATTTGCTTTGTCCTTCCACTGCCTTGTTACTGACTATGACATAGAGTGACACCCCACTTCCTTTCCTACCACCCCCCCCACTCCTGAACAATGAATAATCTGGGATAGCCAGATCCCAGTCCTGGGTTTCATAGCACCAGGTTTCTGTGGTGGCTACTATGTCTAGATCAGCCTCCAGCATTGTGTCTTCTAGGTCTGCCATATTGTTCCCAAGGCTTAGGGATTATCACAATTGCCTTCCAATGGGTCTTATCTGCACTATCCTTTTTTGCTTGTGTCCTTCCCATACCATTTGCCCATCACTCCCAATGCAAGTCTGCCTGAAGTACCTCTGCCAGTTTTGGCCACATCATTTGTCCCCAAGCAGACGATGGTGCTCAGCTCCCACTCCCATCCTATTGACCCCTGATCCTCTGGATAATCTGTCCCTCAATACATGCTGAAGCACTACGCAGGCAACGGATCACCCCAAATTGCTTGCCCCCGCCCCCATTCTCACTCCCTTGATTATGGAGTCTCCTCCTTACTGAAGTGTCTTCTGCTTCTCCACATGGGGATTTCACCCTGCACCGTCTTTTCAGTCTCCAACTAGGGTGCCCTTTGGGACACTCCTCCAGGATAGCACAAGAGTTGCGATTTGGACTGGGTTGGGATGTGCCCAACACCCCACCTTCAGCCATCATGAGCCCACTATTGTCCATCTAGCCCTTAGCCTTGGAATTCATGAACAAAGTACTTTGGGATGGAGCATGCCTTTGCCATTGATAATGCGGTCACCCCAACACCACCCAAAGGGCATACGACAACAAGGCAATAAATCACAGGCAACAGACACAGATTGACAGTGACACACACACACACGCACACACATAAACAACAGTAAAACAGCAGGCCATCATGGCAAGACAGGGCTTTGACATCAATGGCAGGATCTCCATATATCGTTTTCTCTCCACCCGCCCTCCACAGAGTCAGTGCATACCTGTGTGGATGGGGACACAGTCATCTTTGGGATGGGAACCATGAAGACCACATAGGGCATAGTACATCACTTAGATGGCTGTGGATGTTATGCTCTTACTGTCATGGGCACCCCACTCCGACTGCCATGACCACATGCTGGTGCACACCCACTCCATTAAACATGACACAAGTCACTCATTAGACAGACAGACAGACAGACTCACACAAAACACACACACTGGCAGATGGACACAGACAGATGGACACTGACAGACACACACACACATATATCCTTCGGGATTCAGTTCCAATAATGCACCGCTATCTGGGAGAAAAAGATATGTCATCATGCTCCCCAAACTCCACCCCCCCAACTTCGTGTATAGCCGCCCTTATTTTTGTAAATGATGTTACAGCTTGTTTTTACCACAGATGTCCGTATATGTGGTTATCATGTGCCCACTTTGTCTTTCGCAGTAAGAAGGGGAATACAGATGGACATCCCCTAGCCTATCGTCAAAGGGCTATCCAAGCAAAATATGTACATTGTTGGTAGCCCCATTCTGGGTTACCTTGAGTGTGTATATTTACTGGCAAAGATGAGTCTGACAACAGACATGCTTCCCCTTGAAGACCCTACGAATGTCATAAATGAAGATCTCCTGGTGGAATGCACCCAGTGATCCTCATGGCAACAACACATGCCATTGGCATTGATCGTGGTGCACCCTGAATGAACGTGATGTCAATAATATTATTGTAGCACGTTAACATATTCAACAAATATTTTGATTGTAAATCAGTGTAAATTGGACAATACGTGATCAAATGCAAAATAGTGCCCACTATATCTGGATTACAAAAACATTTTAAATCTTTTTGGTCTGTTTTCATTTTTTAAATTAATTAATTCATTAATTATTTTTTTTTTCTTAAAATGGGAATATTTGGAGGTTACTACATCAAATTTTGTCCAGGTAAGATTTTTCCTCTGTATAGGAGTCAAACATAACGCGAAATAGTTCTCCATATTGTGGTCAGTTTTGTTAATTCTGTACCATTCAGTGCTCTAATTACTGCACTATCTTGTTTTTGTGCTTCTAGATATAATCTTTTCTTCATTAAGGATTTATATTGTGGGGATATTAATAGTTTAAGTTTTTTTAGTGTGAATATAAGAGAATTAGGCCATTTGGAACTGAGACTGAGACCCATTAGCAACCATTTTATTTTTTCTTGGAAGCAGCATGGCATTATTTTCCAAGCCCGACTATGTATAACGCATGAAGGGAAGATCTATATATTTGAAGACTCTAAAGACGCCATGAAATGGAGCCAGACGATGCAGTTTCAGGGCCTGAGCTGCAGTGCCCACTGGTACCTTATTGGATGAGGAGGACACTTGAGCAATTCAGGACTTGATAGGGTGACGTTACGGCTCTGAAGAAAGGGTCCTTGGCTACTACATCCTCTTCATGTTCACCCTCCGGCCTGCTCTGCCAAGCCCAAACCCCACCATCTCCAGCCTCCCCCGGTTACCACCAACGCCAAGGCGCCAAACTCAGTACTCGACTGACTGACACACTTACCACTCGGTCGAGTCAAGTAATCGAGGTCACAGTCACTCAAGAAGTGGTCGATCGGGATGCGATCACAGTTTCTGGAGTCGGGAGTCACTACAGCACAGCAGACGCAGCTACAGCACGCTAATAACGGACCGGTTACGAAAACAACGCTCTCACACGGATCCTCCTGCAGTGCAGACACAGAATGGCGGCTTACCGACTTCTAGTGTACGCTGATATCCCCGCGTATGCGTGCGGCGGGAAAATAACAGTACCTGATTGGCTTGGCTAGTGGGAGGCGTTCCAGATCCAGAGCAAAAAACTTGCACGCGATGGACATTGGTGTATGTGTGACGTGCGTCCCCCCCCAGCTGATTTCAGACCTAAGTTGGGTCTTAATGGCGGGAATTTTTTTTTTTTTAAACTGGGATTTTTTTTTGTACGCAATGGCGTACAATAAGTATGCATGGTTACGCCACTGAAGTTAGGAGCTTTGAAGAGAATATCTAAGTGTCTAAAGTTGCAAGATAGGAAATTGATTGCAGAACAGCTCTTACTTCCAGTGATCAAATATGGAAAGGTTATTTATAGGACTGCCACTAAACAACTTCTAAATAAATTAGATAGATTACAGTATAGGGTGGCAAGATATGTTTTATGTTGCAATTTTAGGACCCATCATTATGATTTGTTAACTAGGTTAAATTGGTTATCTCTTGATTCGGAATATAGGAAAAGTTGGTCTTTATTTATTCACAAAAATAGGACAATTTATTTAAACCACAGTATAGCCAAAATATTGGCAGATAAAGATTATGCCCTCAGGAAACATTCAGTTAGGGCTTTGTATCAAAATAGAATTGATCCAGATAAGCGTAAAAATAAATTTGGGGATAGAACATTAGCATCACAAGCATCAGTAAGTTGGAACACACTCCCTCCTTCATTGTGATCTGAGAAAACTGTTAAAAAATTTCTAAAGGGGTTAAAGATGTATTATGTTTATTCATGTGTATGTGTTTGATATTGATTTTTGTTGTCTTTGTTTAAATAGTTTGTAATTATGTGATCGTGTATTTATATATATTTTGTATTAGACTGTCTGTAACTGGTGTGATTATGTGGAACTTGGAAACTTGCACAGGACTGTGTTGAAAACTGGATTGTATTATACAAATGACATGTATTGTTCCTTCATAAAAATAAAATTGTTATTACTACTACTACTACACATATATATATATATACATACAGTAGATATCTATATCTATATCTATATCTATATCTATATCTATATCTATATCTATATCTATATCTATACTTTTCAGAAACTTCATTAATGTACTGGTTAGGGTTGAAGTGACAAAAGTAGGGAAATGTGATCCAACCCTAACACCCAACCCACACCCTGAAGGCAGCAACAGGCATGGAGTGTGCCTTGGGGTTTTCAACCCTAATAGTCACCCCATTCCAAGAGTAAATAAGCTGAGATGGGTACAGTGTATGAGAACTAGGTTAGCGTAAGGGTTATCAAACTAAAGGCACACCCCCACACCTATTGCTGCCTACAGGGTGGGGATGGGTTGTTAGGGTTGGAAACCCTAATGCCACATTTCCCTACTTTTGTCACTTCAAACTTAACTAGTGCATCAATTACATTTTTACAAAGAATGTCCTTACTTTTTGAGACAGTATAATTCTATGGCAGTATAATTTGTCTGTGGCAGTGCAGGTACGGACCTATTCCTCCTTTGATGTGTACATACATATTGCTGTGGAAGTGCAGGGCCATCTGGGCCCCGTGCTTCCATTTGTAGTAAAACAGGAATGAAATTGTCAGCATACCCTACTTATTACCCCACCTCATGAACAAAGTAATGACAATTTTGAAATCCTCACCAAAACATGATTCTATGCCACTGCAATGCTATTGTGTACCACAGGTGTAAAAACACAGTTTGGCCAGGGTTTGAAAAACTACAGCTATCACATTCATGAGATAGTGTAAACAGATTGTTATGCTAAAAATTTTGAGCAAAAATATTTAAAATTGCCAAAGTAACAAGGGATCATAGCAAAGTTTCAATGATGTGTATAACTTTGGCATTTTTACATATTTTGATCCCATAATTTAAACATAGTCTTGTTATGACCCCACCTGATGAACAGGAGTGGTGGAAATTTTCAAATTCCACCTGAAAGGTAATTTTGCCAAGTGACCACAAAATCACCTTTCCAGATGGATTTGCCTAATTCTATCAATATTGTTCATGAGGCATGGTTTCAAAAAGGCCATGTTGAAAATTTGAGCCGAAAATATGCAAAAATGGCAAAGTTATGCCACAAAGTTGAAAACTCCTCTGAAATAGATTGAAACGCATTTACCTTAGTTTCTCATATTGCAGTCATCAGTTCCAGCAGCAAGACGTGTCTTCAATTGGAGAGTGGATCTTTGTCATGTCACCTGTTCAGGTGAGTGAGGATGTGAGGGGGGGTATGGGGTGGTGGCTGTTCAGTGAGAGGTTGGGATGGGGGGGATTGGATTGGTGAGGGACCCTTTTTTTTGTTTTACAGATTAACAAAAAGACATTGAGGGGCTGTTTTCTTTATTTCAGGGAACATACAATGGGAGGGTGGGTGGTGCCTCAAGACACCAGGAAGACAATACAAGTAAATGGGGATGGGATTGGAGGGTGGGGGGTGCAACTAGACACCAAGGAAGCAATGAAGAATACAAGCAAGAGGTGGGGGGTGCCACTAGATACCAGGAAAGAAATAAAGAATACTGGGACAGCGATCGGTGCGTGGGGGGCATCGCTAGACACAAGGGGAAAAAAAACAAGAATAATGGGATGGCAATCGGGGATTGGGGTTGTCACAGCATGTGGGAACAAACTTCAGATGAGGCAAATTTACAGGTTTAAAGCACACCATGGTGTGATATTTATTTTTCAAAAGTTAGAAAAATAATAAATGAAAACAAAAACATTGCAGAGAAAAATCACTAATTAACAACAGTAGTTTGTCCCATAATACAGTCCTGGATCTTAGAGCTCCTAAGACCCTTCTCATCTGCATTTAACTGCTTGTCTACAGTAGCACCCTTCCTCTTCTCTCAGGGCTGAGCCTCACGAGACTGAACTGAAGTGAACTCAGTGAAGAGGTTTTAAACCTTCTGGTGGGGTCACCTGACTGAGTCCTTTCTAGTTACATGTCTGGACATGTTTCAAAACCAAGGGGAGTTTTGTTTCAGGGGACTTCCTAGTTCGGTTAAAGGTACAGTGTATATCCCCATAGATATTGATTCTCTATAACTCTGATCCACAGTGACTAAGCACTTTTATAAAGCATACCACATTCTTTTGTTCAGCCTCATACATAGAACCTCATACAGTAACAGGTTTAAAGTATGAATTTATGAAAATACCTTAAGGATTTCTTATAACTGTGCTAATCATGACATTGTTATTGTTTTATATGGCTTCTGACTCCTTTTTATTTAAAAAAGGCTTTATTAACTGTATATATTCCTATTTAAAATAGCCTTCATGCTTTTTTGTGCACAAAATGCATTTATACACTTTACACAGCACCTCTCCATGTTTTTGGCATCATTCCAGGGACTGAATGGATGGGAATGGAAAAAGAATGAAAAGAGGGAACTAGTAGGAAGTTTAATAGGAATAGTAAGAGCTACGCTAGGTGGCCAACCTAGGGTAGGGGGGAAAAGAAGAAAAGCAAAGAGAAAAGTGTTAATTGTTCCACAATAGAAGTTTTGGTAGCTAGAAAATAAGGAGATAGAAAAGTGGTCCATCAGTCACAACCGAGGGTGTCACCTAACTCCACCACACACCTCACTCCTTAAGAAAAAAATCAGTTCTCAATACTATACTGTTTTATCAAGAACACCCTCTCATTCATAAATATTCTACCATAATAGTAGAATGGGGGTTGGTTGAAACTTTCTTTCACCCACTATGAGAGCTTCACCCCAGGGTCCCTTAATTCAGCTATTTTTAATATTGTCTACCATAACAAGTTACTGCAGTATGACAATACTATCACAACATTACCCTGGGGCTGTTATACAGTTCAGCACAGTACCCATCTATGTTCTCAGAGGAGTTAAGTCTGTAGTGACTGTCTACCCCCTAACTATTTCACTCTGGTTACTACAACTCAGACACTTCATATGTAATATCAGGCACCCATCAATAGGCAGCATTTCAGAATCCATCACTTGGCATCCTTTCAGAACCCATCACTTGGCATAATTTCAGCCCTGTGCACCCACTATCATACCTTCATCAGTACATTAAAAAAGAGGAAGTAATACACAGCTGTTTTATGCTGACTTCTAGCTTCCTCCATCTAGCTATCAGGGTGGCCATACAGGCCTTTACTACAGCTTTCTCTGGGGTGAGTTGTATCCAGCTCTAACACTATTAAAACTCATTGGTTCCACTCGGGGCCCAATCATAGGTTTCACCCCATACCTAGATCCTCCATGACCATAGGTTCTTCATTTTATAAGATACAGTATAGACATTTCTTTTATGTTATACATTTCTTGTAATTATTTTATACATTTTATTTATCCATTTCTCTTTCATATATTTTCTGGTAGACAAGGAACCTTCTCATGCTGAACATCAACCGGCTAGTTTCTAACTCCCAAACCTTTGGGGTTTCCTTTCAACCCTTGTTTTCAATATACCAGGAGTTTCCTTTCAACCCTTACACTATTCTGGTACCCTCAGCTGACTGTAGTCAGCACCAGCCTTAAAGCTATATTCATTTTAAAAATTACATGTTTCATATATTTCATCCCAATCACAGGGTGTTCAAAACATGGGAAAGTCCCTTTAGCCACTATGGTGTCTTCCCTGTTGCTTGTAGTCTTCACCCCAGCATATGTCCTGAAACAGTCTTATCTGGGACCTTCATCTCATCATCCTCCAGGTAGCAGCTGCCCATAAAAACAGGCAACAAGAAGACCTTAAAAGTGGCTGGCAACAAAGGTTCCATCAGGGGGTCCTCCTCCTCCTCTAGAACCCATGGATCCTGGTCCTCTGCCTCTGCCATGAAATCCTGTGATTGGGAACCCTCTATCAGGACCTGGCAGCGGTGGTCCACCTGTTCTCGGTGCTGGTCTACCGCTGCATTCCATCGAACTCCAATCCAGGAAATAGCTCCTCTCCAGTTCTCTTCACCTGGGCTCTGGTGTGCACAGCAGTAAGCCTTTCCTCCTTCAACAGATCCTTGGCATCCATGAGATTGTGGATGTACGCCATCCTGCTCTTTGCCACCATGTCTTGATACCAGGGCTGGTATCTGGGTTCTGGACTCCCCCTTGTTTCTCTGGACAACCGGTACTATCCCACTTCTGTCACCAAGTTTGTCACAGGAACTCATAATAAACTTCAGATGAGGCACATTTACAGGTTTAAACCGTGGTGTGATATTTATTTTTCAAAAGCTAGAAAAGTAATAAATGAAAACAAAAAAATTGCAAAGAAAATCACTATTTAAAATCAGTAGTTTCTCCCATAATACAGTCCTGGATCTTAGAGCTCCTAAAACCCTTCTCATCTGCATTCAAGAGCTTGTCTACAGAAGCACCTCTCCTCCTCTCTCAGGGCTGAGCCCCACAGGACTGAACTGAAGTGAACTCAGTGAAGAGGTTTTATATCTTTTGGTGGGGTCACCTGACTGAGGCCTTTCTAGTTACATGCCTGGACATGTTGTTTCAAAATCAAGGGGGGGGGGAGGGTTGTTTCAGGGTACATCCTGGTTCAGCTAAAGGTACAGTGTACATCTCCATAGATATTGATTCTCTATACCTCTGATCCACAGTGACTAAGCACTTTTATAAAGCATACCACATTTTTTTGGTCAGCCTCATACATAGAATCTTACATAGTAATAGGTTTAAAGTGTGAATTTATGAAAATACCTTAAGGATTTCTTATAGCTGTACTAATTATGAAATTATTATTGTGTTATATGGCTTCTGAATAATTTTTATTTAAAAAGGCTTTATTAACTGTATGTATTCCAAATTAAAATAGCATTCATGCTTTTTTTGTGCACAAAATGCACTTATGCACTTTATGCAACACCTCTGCAAACCTTCGACAAAAAATTAAAAATTTACAGACAAAATCATTGGAAATAACAGTGAGGGATGGTTCCATCTTACAGATAGTTGATGAGTATAAATACCTAGGGTTATGGTTGAATGTACATTGCAAGTGATCTGTTCATATAAATAATTTAGTCAGGAGACTAGGGCAACAACTGGGGATGCTGTATAGAATAAGAATTAATTTTTCTAGGAATACAAGGCTTCATGTGATTAATACAATGTTAGTGCCAGTGATTGATTATGCGGACATAATTTATGGGGGTGCAAATAAAGTTGATTTGAAAAAATTAGACATTTTATATAATAAGATGGCTAGGTACATTACAGGGTTACATAGACTTACACATCATTGTGAGCTATATAGAAATATAGGATGGGATCACTTGTATATTAGAAGAAATCAACATATAACTAAAACTATATGCAGGTTTTTTGATAATAAATTACCTGAATATATTGCCAAAGATCTGAAAATTAAACATCCAAGTAAGGGTTTGAGATCAGACCAATATATAGTTTGAAGTACCAAAGTTTAGGATGAGGAATGGGTGTGCAACGCTGTTTTATTTAGGTCCAAAAATTTGGAATAACCTGCCTCCCGACTTCAGAAGTTATGGAGCTAAAATAAGTTGGATGAAAATTAGATCCTGGTATCATAGGCAAAGTGAGAAATTTCATGAATGTTGTGTGGCATTGGAAAATGGATGAATGTTTATGTATTAGTGTAGTTTTGTTTATGGATGTGATTTAAATATGTGGAAATGTATTTATTGAGTATATGTATTTTTGTATTTTTGTCTGTTTGTATATTTTCTCCTATATTGTAACCAGGTTATGTATTTTAGAAGATGTCCCTTGAAAATGAGTGTATTTGTGTACGCAGTGGGATTGTTTTACCTTGTTCATTATAATGAATAAAATCATTACTACTGCTACTACTACTTTGCAGGTTTTTGGCATCATTCCAGGAACTGAATTGATGGAAATGGAAAAAGAATGAAAAGAGAGAACTAGTAGGAAGTTTAGTAGGAATAGTAAGGAGTTACACTAGGTGGCCAACCTTGGGTTGGGGGGGGGAAAGAAGAAAAGCAAAGAGAAAAGCATTAATTGTTGTATAACAGAGGTTTAGATAGCTAGAAAATAAGGAGATAGAAAAGTGGTCATCAGTCACAGCCAATGGTGTAGCCTAACTCTGCCACACATCTCCCTCCTTAAGAAAAAATATAGTTCTCAAAACTATACTGTTTTTTTAAGAACCCCCTCTCAGTCACAAATATTCTACCATAACAGTAGAATGGCAGTTAGCTGAAACTTTCTGTCACCCACTATGACAGCTTCACTCCAAGGTCCCTTAATTCAGCTATTTTTAGTATTGTCTACCATACCAAGTTACTGCTGTATGACAATACTTTCAAAACATTACCCTGGGGCTGTCATACAATTCAGCACAGTACCCATCTATACCCTCAGAGGACTTCAGTCTGTAGTGACTGGCTACCCACTAACTATTTCACTCTGGTTACTACAACTCAGACATTTCATGTGTAATATCAGGCACCCATCAGTTGGCATTGTTTCAGAACCCATCACTTGGCATCATTTCAGAACCCATCGCTTGGCATAGTTTCAGTCTTGTATACCCACTATTGTACCTTCATCAGTACATTAAAAAAGAGGAAGTAATACACAGCTGTTTTATGCTGACTTCTAGCTTCTTCCATCTAGCTATCAGGGCAGCCGTACAGGCCTTTATCACAACTTTCTCTGATGTGAGTTGTACCCAGCTCTATCCCCATTCTGACACATTGTTTCCACTCGCGGCCCAATCATAGGTTTCACTTCATACCTAGAACCTCCATGATCATAGGTTCCTCATTTTATATGAAACAGTATAGACATTTCTTTATGCTAGACATTTCTTTATGTTATACATTTCTTGTAATTATTTTATACATTTGATTTATCCATTTCCCTTTCATATATTTTCTGGTAGACAAGAACCTTGTTATGCTGAACAGCAACCAGCCAGTTTTTAACTCCCAAAACCTTTGGAGTTTCCTTTCAACCCTTATTTGTAACATACCAGGACTTTCCTTTCAACCCTTATTCCATTCTGGTACCCTCAACTGACTGTACTTGGCACCAGCCTTAAAAGCTATATTCATTTTAAAGATTACATGTGTCATACATTTCATCCCATATCACAGGGTGTTCAAAACATGGGAACATCCCTTTAGCCACCATGGTGTCTTTCCTGTTGCTTGTAGTCTTTATCCCAATAGGCATATGTCCTGAAACAGTCTTACTTGGGACCGTTATCTCATCATCCTCCAAGTAGCAGCTGCCTGGAAAAATGGGCAACAATGGGATCTCAAAAGTGGCTGGCAACAACGGTTCCATCAGGGGGTCCTCATTCTCTGGAACTCATGGATCCTGGTCCTCTGCCTTTGCCACAAAATCCTCTGGTTAGGAACCCTCCAACAGCACCTGGCTGCTGTGCTCCACCTGTCTCCAGGACTGGTCTACCTCTGCATTCCATCAAACTCCAATCTTGGAAACAGCTCCTCTCCAGTTCTCTTCACCTGGGCTCTGGTATGCACAGTGCTAAGCCCCATCTCCTTCAACAGATCCTTGGCATCCACAAGATCCTGGAGGTATGCCATCCTGCTCTTTGCCACCATGTCTGGATACCAGGGCTGGTATCTGGGTTCTGGTCTCCCCCTTGTTTCTCTGGACAACCAGTACTATCCCACTTCTGTCACCAAGTTTGTCACAGGAAGTGGGAATAAACTTCATATGAGGCAAATTTACAGGTTTAAAAACACCGTGGTGTGATATTTATTTTTCAAAAGCTAGAAAAATAATAAATAAAAACAAAAAAATTGCAAAGAAAACTCACTATTTAACATCAGTAGTTTCTCCCATAATATGTATTCCTATTTAAAATAGACACTGACCAATCAGATAGGCAGGCTGGCACCTTACCTGCGTTGATTATCTACCAATAATCACCGCAAAAAGTGCCAGCCAGCCACATGTTTAAAAAAAAAAACAATCCAACACCGAAACCACTGAACTCCAACCACCATCTTGTTTCCCCGCTAAGCAGAGATCATGAAACAACACCTCCATACATCAAAAAAATATAAACAAAATACTGTGTAAGCCTGAATCTCTAACCATAAACAGGCTTTCTAACTGTTTCCCCACAACCACTTCCACTCGGCTCTCCTCAAAATAATTTTTTTCTCCATTCTGATCTGCTCCGTTCCCTGTACAGTCCCTCTCTCTCCCATACAGTCCCTGTCTCATTTGCTGTATCAATGACCATACCAAATAAAAAGTAAACAAATTCCAGCGACTGCAACAAATTCCCCTGATTCCATTTTCATCACGTTAACAGTAGCCCGGAAGTTGTATGATGGCAACACAATGGATGAAAACATGCTGCACATTCAAGAGGGAACTATTTTTGTTAGCATGCTACAAATACAGTAAAATTAAAATTAAAACCCTAAAAATAAACACGTTTATTGTATCTAAAAAAAAAAGCATACCTTGAAATCATCGTATAACCACAATAACCCACTCAGGGGATGTGGGTTATTGGGGGATTTACCATGGCTGGCAAGGATTTACCCACTCGGCTGCGCATCATGGGCAAACCACTGCAGCCGTGGTAAATCCCCTGATAACCCACACCCTGTTGTGGCTTATTGCGTAAATAACTTTGGAATGGAGTAATATTTGTTCTCCAAACCAATAAAAGGCATATGTGTGAGCCAACAACTTTCTCCCCTGAAAATTTCAGATCAAAATTGCAAACCATTTTGGTGCTAGGGCTCTTGACTAAAACAGCAAGTTAAACTCAGGAAGGATGTTCTCCTCTCGGAAAAGGATATTTTTTCGTATCTTGTGATATGAAAAAATAATCTTTTTTTATATCACGAGTCACGAAAAAAGATTCATAATGTTAAAAAATAACATTTGAAGGGCATTTCTTCAACAGTTAAGTGCAGAATCCAGTTAACGGGGTCACCATTAGCGAGCTGCAAGTGTATGTTGCTCTCCAAAATGTTATTTTTGTGCTGTTTAAAATTTGAATTTTTATGGAAACAGAGGAAACAGGATGGTGGCAAACAAAAAAATATTTGCCCCTCATGAAAAAGGATGATGTTAAAAAGAAAAAAAAATTCATTTCGTGCAGCTATTTTTAATTGCATAACGAGCATTCTCAGAATAAATTTTTAAAAAGTTCAAAATTAAATACCTTTGGAACAGATTAATTTTTTTTTACCAAACAAGCAAATGGCACATCTGTGGGCCAGCCCCTTTCTACCCAGAACATTTCAGACCAAAATTCCAAACTGTGTGGTCAGTAGCCATATTGACAGAAAAGCCTGCAAAATCAATGGGGAAATAATCCCCCCAAAATCATTTTTTGCACTATTCAGAACTTGGAATTCACATATCTGACCTGAGTGAACCTTAGTACATCCAGCGATCTATGATTTGAAACTGTGCATGCAAAATGTCATACAAATTGGATGAACAGTTGCAAAGGTATTAAAGTGCAAAAACTGGGGTTTAACATTAAAGTGCCTACTCAACCCTATCTATAGGGGCACATCCGTGGCCCTATGATATTCTTTGCAGAAAACTTTGTTAATGTAATATTTGGGGTTAGAACAACAGTAGTATTAGGGTTTCAAACCCTAACACCGCACCCATCCCTGCAGGCAGCAACAGGAAAAACCATAACAGTTTCACCTCCCTTGCCTCTTTGCAAATCAGGTATGGGGTGTGCCTTTGGGTTGTCAGCCCTAATGCTCACCCCATTCCATCAGTTATTAAGCTGAGATGGGTATAGTGTATGAGAATGGTGTGAGCATTAGGGTTGACAACCCCAAGGCACACCCCATACCTGATTTGCAAAGAGGCAAGGGAGGTGAAACTGTAATGGTTTTTCCTGTTACTGCCTGCAAGATGGGGATTGGGTGCTAGGGTTGGAAACCCTAATGCCATATTTCCCTAGTTTTGTCACCTTAATCCCAACTAGTGCATTAATGATGTTTTTGCAAAGGATTTCCTTTCTTTTTAAGATAGTATAATTGTCTCCTAATTTTCTGTGGTCGCACAGAGCCCTCTGATCTCTGCACTCCCATCCCTCTTTAGATGCATACATATAACAAGAACAAAATTGTAAGGATAGCCTTCTTATTATTCCACCTCATGAACCCAGTAATAAAAATGTTTAAACCCCGTGAAAATGTGAATCGGTGCCACATCAACACCATTGTGTGTCACAGGTGCAAAAACACAGTACCACCAGGGTATGAAAAATGACAGCTGTCACATTCATGAGATAGTATAAAAAGATGATTATGTTGAAAATGTGGTGTCAAAATATTTAAAATTGCCAAAGTTACAAGCGAGTGTAGCAAAATCTCAACATATGTGCATAACTTTGCCATTTTTACATATTTGTCCCCAAAATGTTCAACATAGCCTTCTTATGAACCAAGCTCATGAACAATGCTGGTAAAAATGTTCAAATCCCACCCAGCAAATGACCGTGAAATCACCGTTTGGGCTTGATTTCTAAAATTCCACTGACATTGTTCACGAGGAGGGGCCACAAAAAGGCCATGTTGAAAATGTGGGTTAAAAATCTATAAAAATGACAAAGCTATGCATGAAAGTTGAAACCCCCACTGAAATGCATTGCACTCCTTTTACCTTAGTTTCTTATATTGAAGTCGGTGGTTCCAGCAGCAAGACATGTCTTTGATTGGAAAGTGGATCCTGACCATGGGACTGGTTCAGGTGAGTGAGGGTGTGGGGGTGTGTGAGGGAGTGTGGAGTAATCAGTGCTAAATGGAAGGTCAAAGTGGGGTGGACAGAATGGCGAGAGACCTTTTTTTTTACAGGATAGAAACATGACATCGAGGAAAAGTTTTATTTTTTACAGGGTTTTAAAATATGGGGATGGTGATTGGATGAGGGGTACCACTTGATGCAAGGGAAATATATTTAATGGTGGGGACTGCAGTTGGGGTGGAGCCACTAAACACCAGGGAAATATTATATGAATTATGGGTGCTGTGACTGGATTGGAGGAGGGGTGTCACTTGACACTAGGGAAACATATATGAATGCTGGGGATGGCAATCCTAGGAGGCATGCCACTAGACACCAGGGAAATATATATTTAATTACAGGGATGGGGATCGGAAATGTGTTTTTTTTACTTTAGTCTTTGGTAACTGGGTAAGGCCCACTAGGCACAAATGCCTGTTTTCAGGGGTGACCTGGGAGCACTGAGTAGTTAAGTGACTTGCTTGGAGTCACACAGTATGCAAGTGGAGGTTGTGAGAATCAAACCAAGGTCTGGTCTGCTGGTTGTACCAAGCTCATTCACAGCTAGTTACTCTAACCTCTAGGCTATACTGCCAGCCCACTATACACCAGAGAAATATATATGAATGGTGAGGAGCAAATTGGAGGGTGGGGGTGTCACTAGATACCAGAGAACATGCAAGAATATGGAGGAATGCCTCATAAATGGGTCTTTCTGTAGATTTGACATCCTTTTTCGTGACTCACTTCTTTTTCATATTAACAGCCGAAAATCCTTTTTTGTTTGCTGCCACTTTGTTCTCCATTTTTGCTAACTTCTGACACACCAAACAAGCAAAAGGCATATCTGTGGGCTAGCCCCTTTCTACCCTGAACATTTCAGCCCAAAATTCCAAACCGACTAAATGTTAAATGAGACAGATGGAAACCTTGCAAAACCAATGGGGGAAAGCTTATGGCAATTCACTTTTTGTACTATCCAGAACTTGGAATTCACACATCCGACTGGAATGAAATGTGGCACATACAGAGATCTATCCCACAAGACAGCACATGCAAAACATGTAAATCCATTCAACGGTTGTGAAGTTATGATGCACAAAAATTGGAGTTTAAAATTAAACTGCCCACTCAACCCTAACTACAGTGCTACAACCTCACCACTATATAGAATAATTCATATATGGGAATTTTTCCCATAGGAGCCACTATTATATATTTTCCCATATACCTACACAACTAAAACTGTATACCTCTACAATTAAACCAAGTTCAGGTGCATGACCCTCCAATTAAACTGTATACCATTGGGAAACATACCCACAACAGTAAACACAAGACATTATGTAAACAAATTCATTATAAAAATAACACCAAATTAACACTTACTTAACCAACAAACTAATTCACCCCTATAACTCCCATATTACCTGCTACAAAGTAGATCTGAAACAGAATCCGACATGGGGAAACAAACTACTAGTCAGGACTACCTGGAATTCATCAGGTGGCATAAAGGTAAAAACACTGCCAAAAAGTCAAACATTAACATCAAAGTGGTAAAAGCTTACCTAGCAAAAGGATAAAGAAAAATGTGATCTACTCACAATACCACCAGGAGAACTTTACATTTTTCAAGTTTCATATTCACACTTAAGAAGCAAGACAGAACGGAACACAAACTTGGAACACTCAGGGGAGTACTTAGAAGCCTAGACAGATACATAGATAGGGAAAATTACCCACAATCCATCTATGGGCATAAAACAACCATACTGTATTTACAGAGACTGTTAAGAGCGTCCTAAGAACAGTGTGATAGATAGATCTCTGACCAATCAATTCTGGAGACGTCATACAGAAACACCTCTTGGTCTAGGTGAGCAAAGTTTGTGAGAGTGATGAGACATGGTGGAGGAGATGGAGGTGCCCCCAAGGACCGGATGCAGAAAGTAGGAGAGTGGTCAGTTAAGGCATCAGCAAGAGTACCAGTGGCTGAGATATGTTCGATCCAGTTTACCAGCACCCAATCTAATAGTGTGCCTAGTGTGATGAAGACAGACTTCTAGTCGGCACTGTTACCATCTGATGCAGGTTGTAGCTATGAGTCAGAGATTGAAGAGAACTGAGAGCTGCCCCAAGCCAGTTTAAGTTTAGGTCCACTAAGATGACAACCTCATTATGATTAAAATTCTGAGAGGTAAGAAGGAGAGGAAAGAAGGGAGAGGGGGGATATGATAGAAACTTTTAAGTACCTCAGTGGAATCAACAAAGTCCAAGAGGGTAGCATCTTTCAGAAAAAGAGACTTGCAAGAACAAGGGGACACAATTTAAAGATAGAAGGAGGGCAGTTCAGGGGCAATGTGAGGAAGTATTATTTCACAGAGAGGGTAGTTGATGCATGGAACAGCCTTCCTGAGGAGGTTGTGGGGTCTAAAACTGTGGGAGAATTCAAGAATGCATGGGACAGACATAAGGCAATTCTTGTGGGGGCTAGGAAGAAATAGGCTGTTGGTTAACTAGGATCTGCAGCCTATCCTGTAGGTAGGGGAAATGGGCAGACTAGATGGGCCAAGCGGTCCTTATCTGCCGTCAAAGTCTATGTTTCTATGTTTCTATGTATGTACCAACTGGTGCTCTAGACCCGCAATTCCTCCCACTGGGGGGGTTATATGCACAGATAACATGCAGTTTCTTGGCTCCCAACGCAAGGGTAGCATGAAAGTATTCACATACTGATTGAGCATCCAGGATAGTGAGAAGAGAGACAGTCAGATTATTTTTGTAGTACAGAACAACTCCACCACCACATTTGTTCGATTTCCTAGCCCTTTGAAAAATAGGGTAATTTGGCAGGGAGCAGAGAGGGAGTCAGTAACCAATGATTTTAGCCAGGTCTCAGTGAGACAGAGGATATCAGGATTGCACAGTTTGACCCATGACTCCAATTCCATGAAGTGACACATCAGGCTTCTTATATTCAAGTGTGAATTAACAACCCATGTTTGGACATACTATGTATGTCATCTGCTGAGAAATAAGCATCTAGTGACCCAGGATTTGTCTCTATATCCCCAGATAGCAGAATGGCAATGATGACAAGGAACTACAGCCCCACATTTAGAAAAGGATGGGATAATGCAGACTTGTTCTGTAGTTTCCTAAACATATAGAGAGAAAGGTAGGGACAGTCCTTTTGGTAGAGAAGAAGATTAGTTTATAGTATCCTTGCATTATAAACAATAAGGTTGGAGAAAGTAAAATCATAGTACTCGGTCCTAGATTTATTTGCACCATCCTCATTCCATAAGGTTAGTGTAATACTGTCAAGGCAAAGTAGGACAAAAAAAGTTACGAGGGCAACCCCCAGACAGCTGTTGGACATGGTGTGACTGTTGGTACAATATTGGTTCAGCTCATGACAGAGGTCACCCAGGGTCACAGCTAGGCAGGGATTGACAAGAGGCTTTGGTTATGCAAGACCTTGCAGGCCTGCACTCCCTAGCCTCCTTACATTGATAGTCTGGGGCACACCTACTTAAGTACAAGTGCAGGATGTGAAATCATTTTGTCCTTGTGCTTCCTTTGTTATTTAAAGAGGTTGTTTAAAAGCCCACAAACAGATCCCTTAGGAGCATGCCAGATAAAAATGTGGATTTGAGCAGGACCCAGAGTCATTGGAGTTTGTCAGACCTAGTTGCTTGATTTCTGTTTTGCTTGGGATAGCTTCCAAAAAGTTGATTTTAGACGGAAAATGCAAATACCTTGTGGTGATGTTTTGCAGAAAATCCAGTCCAGAAGACCTTTACTGATGTAATGAGCAAGAATGGTGTAGGTACTCCAAGCAGAATATCTTGTAACCCCCAAAAAACTTAGCTACAGACACAGTCAAACACAAACAGCCTCCAGACTGCCCCACAATTGTGGGGTGGTGGGATCAAATTATTTTTCCTGATTCAAACTGTACTGGGAGGTAAGCTATCTGAAGATGCATCCTGGATTGTTTTAGGGAATACTACACAGCTACCAGTGCAGTACTGTTTAGCACTCTGTTGCAAGCTACAAGTTGCCATCCTTCAAATGTAAAAAATGCTGTTCCAAAGGGGCAGTTAATACAGACTAAATGAAACTGCAGTGAAGCAAAAATAATATGAGATTAGAGCTCGGGAGATGGTCAACAAAATTATTGTTAGGGGTTATGAACAGGATTTTGTAACTACAGCGTTAGAGGAAGTTAACCAGTCGAGTGAAAAATGCTGCTGGAAAATAAGTCACCTAAAAGCTCAGTACAGCACCCTGATTTCCCAAGATTCATCACAACATTTACACACAGGGCAAATGAGGTCAGGGATATTATCAGTAGAAGATGGCCCATTCTGTTGAGGGATTCTAGATTACAAAATATTCTACCGGAAAAACCTGAGGTGACATTTAGAAAAGTGAGGAGCATAAGGGACATAGTGGTTAGTAGTCATTATGTTGCACCTGAGAAGAATATGTTTTGGAAGGCTCCCAATGTGAACAAATGGTGTGGTAATTGCATATACTGCAGTTTCGTTATTCAAGGGAGTGAAATTAAACATCCACAGGGCAAAAAGAATATTTTCTGCAATTTGTTTATAAACTGTAATACTGAAGGAATAGTATATTTATTGCAGTGTAATACTGAAGGAATAGTATATTTATTGCAGTTCATGGAGAGATGGCAATGTTAAATATGCTATTGGTAGACATGTTCTGAACAAGAATAAAAGGGAACACACTATCAGCTTTTTTGAAATTGAGAGGGTATGGAGCGGTGGGTGGGGGAGACTGGGAAAGTATAGTCAGCCAAAGAGAATCCATTTAGATTTACAAAACTTGGGCTTGTTTTCCACCTGGTCTTAATGACTCAGTGGAAGTTAAACATTTGCTAAAGAAGCAGCATTAATATAGAAGAGAAGTCAGAAAGGGTTAAAAATATAGGAAATGAAATGATTGTAATGAATTACAATAAGTTAAAAATCTCCAATAAAGCCTTGGATTTCTGTTTAAATAATAAAACTATGTTGCAGTTTGCAGGTATATATTTTGGCAGCTATCCTGGTCTTCCTGGACTCCCTCCTATGGGTTGGTCTCCACCCCCCTCCCCCCAGTTTATTGTGTGCTATTTTGATGCTGATCTGTAGATTTACCTTATCATGTTCTAAATATCTGGTATTTCCATAAAATGTATAATTAAGTATGGAATGTTTGGAGTGTGCTACGGTTGTGCAGTTAGTTTTTGATATGTAGTGCTAGCATTTGAGACAGCAGCGCATTCATTAATGAAAATAACAAAAGCAGAACTATAAACTGAATGGTTGTTGTTAGTGGGTTAAAAATATCAGTTGCAGATGAATAAAATGAATGCAAGAATAGGGGTTTGGGAACTTAACATTTTTCCTTTTGATTTACAGGAACATAGACTGAACATTAAGGAAAAAGAGTCAATAATGAAGTCCAGGACATAAAGAAAACTCAAGTTTAAAGAAACAACAGTTCTGAGACTCAGACCACATAATTGTTTTATTTGTAATTTGTAATTGTTGTAACTAATTAGTGATTGATGGAGGAGTGGGATCAGTGAATTGTGGTATTTACTATTGATGGTTCCTTTTATTAAGCACATGTGTTTGTGCATTTAGATACAATGACGTGATTGCACTTTAATGTAATTAAGAGCTGTATATATAGACTTAGAATTCACTGTGTTTAGTGTGCCTCTGATGAAACCACATTGAGGTGTGGTAAAATGTCAGGCCTGTTTTACACTGCTCTTGCATGTATTGTGTCTGTCCTAGTACTATCTTCTATTTTTGGTACATTATTACGATGGAATTTTTAAAGAGATTCAAAGATTAAAAGAAATATTATTCCATAATCTGAAGCATTTTTTTTTCATCTGTGGTACAATTAGTACAAGGCATTAGTCTCACTTCTTACAACTGGGATGAACTATAAGAGTGGGTGCATTTAGTGTTGTTTGGATAATTATAAAAAAACAAGTTTTTTCCATCTTTTTTTTTGCTACAACATATTCTAGAGTTAAAGTTAATGGTTAAGTTAATATTATGTTTGGTTTTTTTTTTCCTCCCAAGGTATTGGACTAGTTAATCTTATTTGTTTTATATTATTTGAATCCAGTTTTCTTTAATTGAACATATTGATAGGTTTCATTTATTATATATACTGGAATCTTTAATTTGGATGTTAAAAATATG
This sequence comes from Neoceratodus forsteri, assembly GCA_016271365.2. NCBI lineage: Eukaryota > Metazoa > Chordata > Ceratodontiformes > Ceratodontidae > Neoceratodus > Neoceratodus forsteri. Next base: position 156,869,281 of record CM028137.1, read on the forward strand.
TCTGTAACAAATACATTTAAAACTCCTATAAATAAAAAGTAAAAAAAAAAAAAGCAAAAAGCCTTCGAAATTAAAATAACTAAGGCTTCAAACAGCTCACACCATTTGTGTCCAAACAGACTGCTCAGGCTTCAGTCTGCTAAGGGTGTGGCTACAGTAGATCGAAGCCTGAGCAGTTTGTTTGGATATGAATAATTGAGCTAATGCTATCAAATGAGTATGACTTAAATTGTGACTGTGCTGACACATCTGGTATAAAATTGTGCATTCCAGTTTTTCTCCGTTACCGAGAGGAACATTGAGCAGAGCAGATGCGCTGCACTGTGAGACTTTTTCCTTCATTACAGGGTCACTGCAAAACATTTTTTTTGTGCGGTAGGGAAGGGGGGGGTCAGAGGGAGTAGAATGGGCCCATGGGAGTCATCTTGTAAAATAAGATCTAGTTGGTTGAGGGGACATGGTAGAAGTGTGCTTCATGCATGGGTGGGGAAGAGTATATATAAGCAATAATAACTTGCTGTGGACTTTCTGGGCAAGATTCACAAAGCAGTTGTCCTCAGAGCATCTCAGCTGCCCTGGTGCAAATGAGATGTGCCAAGCCCAAACTGTGGTATTCACAGAAAATGCACTGGAGAATGCTCCCGGCACATCCCCTCTGTGAATACCACAGTGGTGCCCAACCTGAGATGCATGGTGCAATTCCCTGGTTGGGCTGGGAAACTAATGGAGCAGCGCATCTCTAGGTGCACTGTGCCCAAGGTTGGGATTCACAGCCCCAGACATGCAAATTAGGCCGTTAGGCATGCTAGGCTCAATGGGATCATTTGCATGTCATTATGACCCCATTTGCATGCAGTCTGCAGGGATGCACCTGGCAGAATACACTGGGCTCCCTGCAAGGGCTGTGAGCAGTACAGCCAAACATGAACCCCTGACAGCCTAGCAGCACCCCTTCCCCACCAGTATCCCAGTAGAGAATGAAATACCCACAAGAATCCCTGGTAGTCCAGTTCCCCCCTTTCCTGTCCATAGCACTGGATATGAATGTTGGCACATCAAATCCCTGGTAGTCGAGTGGTACCCCCTCTCCCTGCCCATATCCCTGTAATGCCATAAAATGCACCTGGCATCCCTGGTTGTCAAGTGTGTCCCCCTTACCTGCCCATATCCCTGTAATGCCATAAAATGCACCTGGCATCCCTGGTTGTCAAGTGTGTCCCCCTTCCCTGCCCATATCCCCATAATACCCATAAAATGCAGGCATCCATAGTTTATCAAGTGTGTCCCCCTGCCCATATCCCCACTTAATGCCATAAAATGCACCAGGCATCACTTAGTTTGTCAGTGTGTGTCTCCTCCCTGCCTGTATCCCCTAATGCTGAATATTACTCCAGATCTCTATGGTAGTTAGTGGAACTCCCACCGCCCACGACCCGATCACACTGACCATAAGGAAATAAAGGTTATCCTGGTGGTCAGTGGACTCCCACCCATTCAGGCATCTCCTCCTCACCCCACACCCCCATCCTGGCAAGTGCTGATAGCCGGTGGGCAACACAACCCACCCACATACCACTACAGCTGCCGTCATTGTCATTCACAAAGTTGTCAATGAAACTTACAGTACACACTGCAAGTCCATTGATTGACAGGGTCTATCAGTGGGCTTACAGACGTACTGCATGCTGTCATTCACTGACAGCACAGTTGGAGGGCAGCCGTGGTGGTATGTGGGTGGGTTGTGCTGCCTGCAGGCTTTTGGCACTTGCTAGGAGGAGGAATGGGGTGGGATGGGGAACGATGACTGAGTGGGTGGGGAGTCCACTGGACCACCAGAGATAACTTTTATTTCTGTATGTCAGTGCAATTGGGTCATGGCAGGGTGGGGGGTTCCACTAGACTACCAGGAATGTCTGGTGTAATATTCAGCATTATGGGGATATGGGTGTGGGGGCAGTTTGATAACCAGGGATGCCTGGTGCATTTAATGGCACTACGGGATATGGGCAAGGAGGGGGGCCACAATTGACACCCAGGGTTGCCTAGAGCACTTTGTGGCATTATGGGGATATGGGTGGGGGGGACACACTTGACAACCAGGGATGCCTGGAGCATTTTGTGGCATTGTGGGGATACAGGAAGGGATGAGGGGGGCTACTGGACTGCCAGGGTAGGCAGGCTGTTGTGCTGCTGTCTGCAGTATGGCAGCCTGCCTGTGGGCGGACAACCACTTCAATCTATGTTTTGTAGACTTTTCTTTTGGAGGCGCATCTCTGGACTTGCTCTGGGATGCACCTCAAGTGGAGTTGTAAATGGGCTGTGCCCCCATATGTATGGGCCACGCCCCTGCCTGACCCCTCTGGGTGCTGCATAACATTATGGGTGGAGTGCAGGCATCTGCGATGTGCTGGTGCACCACTTTCCTTACAGAATTGTGACTAGGCACAAGTTGTGGATGTGGCAGTTCATCTCGGATGCACTGGGCGCATCCCTTTTGTGAATCCCTCCCTCTGACTTTTGTGTTAATTTGCCAAGGTGGGGGATTTTAGTGGGTGGGGTGGGTGAGCGGGGGCTATGCAATTTAAAAATGTTTGGGAGGTTGGAGGGGGTATAATTATACCACAGTGGGTAGGTGAGGGATTTTATGTAATTTAAAGACAGTAATTCATGTCCTTTTAACTGGCAAGTTGCACAGATTTGCATAGTAGAACTACAAGAATTGGACAATGTTTGTAGTTTTGTTTTATTTATTTATTATAATCATTGGAAATTAGCTTTGAGCAAGCTGCTCATTTACAAAGGTTCCACGTTATGCAAGCAAGACAAATTACAGTATACAGAGACAAAACCAAAAGGTTTGTTGCCCTCAAAAGAGAGCTAGGTTACAACTTAGATACTACTGCAGTATTCAGAAGCTCAAGTTAGGATAGAAACACAGAAACATTGAAACATAGACTTTGACGACAGATAAGGACCACTTGGCCCACCTAGTCAGCCCATTTAGGATAAAAAAGGAAAGTAGAGAGCAGACCAGAACACAAGCCTTGTCCATTAAAAAAATGTTACAGCTGTTAAGAAAAGAAACAGGGGGAGAAATAAGGGGTGGGGCGGGGGTAGCCCAGAGGCAGCAGATGAATAGTATTGGCTAAAATATTAACTAATTGTAGTTGTGGGGGCAACTGAGGGGGACAGACAGTAGGAATAGAGCAGGCGGTCAGTCTTGAAGTGTCCAAGTCAAGGCGAAATTCAGGAGAGGGATCTGAGATAGGGGTGGGGAGCAGGGAGGTTGGAGTTAAAGTGGTGGAGGGGGAGAAATGTGCTTGGCTGGTTTTATGTAGAACAGATGAGAAAGAATTAAGATAAGAGTACAACATGTAGGGATAGGCTAAGTTGAGTGGAGAAAAGACTGGGAGTAGCGGAGGGGAGGCCAAGTACCTGCAAACATGGACACGCACCACTGCTGATGAGATACTGTTTCAGTTCAGTCTTAATGGCCCGGAGATTTGCTACATTCTGAGTCTCTGCTGGAATCTCAACCAACCAATGGGGGGGCCCTAAATAAGAATGAAAATGAGCGTTGTCCAAGTGCTGTTCTTTGGAAAGGGATGCTGAGTGTACACTGTGCTTTACCTCTAGTAGCATAAGGGGAGTGTGCTGTTAGGAGTATGTTAGAGATGGGGGAGGGCCTAACAGAGCTTTTTTGCCCAAAGAGGGAAGTTTAGAACTTTATTCTGTTGGCAAGGTTTAGCCAGTTGGTTTGTTCATGCAGCACGCCTATATGAGTGTATTTATCAGCCCCAAGGGCACGTCTGCATGCCTTGCTAAGGGCTATCCCTACCCCCATAAATGCCATGTCAGTGGCTGTCCCAGAAACTACCAGTCCATAGTTAATAACAGACAGGACTGAACTGGAGATGGAGAGGCAGAAACCGGTGGGTGTTAGATATTGCCTGTGCCTGTAAAGAATTCCTAGTCTGATGTTAACTGCCTTCCGGGTAGAGTAGATGAAACGTTTGCATCTTCTTCAGCTCACATAGTCTAGGTTTCTATGTAATATACCAATTTCATGATACAAAGTTCGCAATCTAATGTTGGACCATTATGAGTACACATAATTTTATATACAGTACTACACATGCAATGTTTTTTATGGTGGATAATAATAAAGTACTAATAGAATAGGTGGACTATGATGGCAACAGACTCAATTAGACTATTGCTGCAAATGAAATGATTACTTAAAGTCATGACTGAGTTTCTATATTGCAGGGAAAAGTTCATCTTCAAAAGCCCCACACCTTAGTGTGGGGGTGCACCTAACTAGGACTTCAACTAAAATATTTTTTAACTTACACTACCTCATTGTAGGTATATTTATTTTTATCTTGTTGATCCTGTCATTCCCTCAGCTCAACATTACCCAGTTCAAGCAGCAACCCAGAATCCCCCATGACTGATGTCAGAGTCCGAGATCAGCTTTGGGAGATTCAGCTATGCAATATACAAGATATATGCATAACTTTTCATAGCTCTTCTGTTTTGTCTAATGCTGATCCCCACTGCCAGGCTGAGGCTAAGTATAGCTCACGTGAATGTTTTGTGGTGATGATTATTCAAATTTGCAAATTATTTAAAGACATCCTTAAAAAAAGTTTCTAAAACTAACTTTAAAGGAAACTAGCCCATACCCTGAGAACACAAAGTTGCTTCTTAAGATGTAAATATTTGAAATTGGCAGGAGCTCTGTTGGAACACAGATCATTCCCTTTATCCTAGTTTCATTTACAAAAGGCCCAGTGGCCCATATCCCATCTTCCCTTGCTGGCAGAAACTTACATTATACCAGCAAGCAAAAGCGAACAGGGATAACTCCTTAAGAGAAAGGCCTACAGGCTTAATGGTGAACGAACCTGATGCATATCCTACTGTACCTTCCTAATATCGACACATGTCTGTCTCCAGAGGTCCTTCTGCCTTCTCCACATCCCATGTATGTGCCATTTCTGCAATGTAGTGACACTCCTCCTCTCTCTAACCTGTAACCTCTCTGGCATCCAGTGTCATCCATCTTTCTGTACCCTGATCCATGTCTGTGTTCTCTCTGGCACAAAGTGCTACCCCTTCTCCCCAACCCATGAACAAAATTTCAGCAGCCAGTTGACTAGGGGCAGGGAGGCTTGAGCACCTGCCTTTTGCACCATGACTGTAGCACACTTTTTTTTTTACTCCTGGGAAGCAGAGCACTGATTGCACTTAATCTCTGAGTAACCAAGCTGATTAAATTACTCCCACTACTGGGAGTAAGACTGAAGGAAGGCAAGTAAGTGCATAATTTATAAACAGAAATAAATTGTGGGCTCAGATACAAAGGTACGAATCTAATAAAAGCAAAATAGAGCTTCAATTCAAAAACATACTTTGTAATGAAAAAGTACTTGTGATTCATGTTGAGCCTAATTTTAGTGATTTAGAAATTACATAGTCTGGCTGTATAACAGAGCATGTACACCATATCATGACTTAAACAGAAATAGTAGCAGCAGTAGTTTACTTGTTAGGCACCCTTCCCTGGAAGCTCAGGGCATGCATAATTACAAATCACAACAATTAAAACAATTAATCATAGCATATAGCACATAGCAGGAATATATTTACATCATTAAAATAAAACCCCATCAAATACATAATATCACATACTGGCATTAGCAATCTCTTAGTTAAACAGCTGAACAACTGGGCCATTATGCATTTTTTGAATGCCTCTCTGAAGAGGTGAGTTTTGAGTCCTCTTTTAAAGGCCTCTACTGAGATGGCCTCCTATAGGGCTGTAGGAAGTGAGGTCCAAGGGCGAGGTCCAGCAACTTTAATGCCAAGCCCCTTGATGATTTTAGTTTAGCCCTGGGTTCTGTAAGGGGGCCCACTTCAGTGGAGCAGAGACAGAGGATGGAAGGATTGGTAGGGAGTCAGGAGTTCCATCAGATAGCCCATGCCAAAACCATGTAGGGCCTTGTAGGTTAGTAATCCAACTTTAAAGGTGATACACCACATCACTTTCAGTCAATGCAGTTTGCACAGGACTGGGGTCACATGGGCAGACCTTCGAAGGCCTGTCAGCAATCAGGCCCTGATGTTCTACTCCAGCTGTAGGCGTTGCTGAGTTCCACCACTGACCCTGAGGTACACAGTATTACAGTAATTTACCCTGGATATCACAAATGTGTGCACCAGTGATACCATGTCTTCATGGTAGAGAATAAGGAATTTAATCTGGCTGATGTTTTGTAGATGGTAAAAGCCATTCTGGACTACTGCCGACACCTGAGCCTCAAGTGTCAGCCCTTCTTCCAGAATAACCCCCAGCTTTTTCACTTGAGTGGAGGCCTCCAACCTGGAGGGACCAAGCTGAAGCCCTGTCAACTCTTTGGTAGCCTGCCACCCCCAGCCTGGATTAATCACCAGTACCAGTCTTGTCTAGGGTAAATCTTAACCAGTCAGATGCCATCCAAATGTGTTGCTTCTTTCCTCCACATGATTCTAAAAACAGTTGATCATATTTGTTTGCTGAAAAGCCTGCCTAATTTGCTTTATTTCTCTTCCACTCTGTCTCTGTAATTCTGTTGCAACCAGCCTTTCATTAATTTTTCAGCCTTATGTCCAGCAACTAAAGAATTGAAAGAAATGCATAACCGTATTTGAACCAGGAGGGGTTATGGCTCCAGCAGGGTCTGCAGTTAGACTGCTGAGGTGCTTGATAGACAAGCCATGTGTATGCATACATGTTAGTGGAAGCTAATTAGCTTAGCAGTTTAGTTTATTTAGCTTAGATACTGTCTGTCCCTCCCCCTGCCTATAAAGTGGTGTGACAGGAAGTACAGTTTCAGTTCTATTTTTGAAAGATGCTCAATATCTGTGAGAAAGAGAGAGATATGAGAGAGAGGGAGAGAAAGAGAGAGAGAGAGAGAGAGAGAGAGAGAAAGAAAGAAACAACCACACTTTCAGAGGAGCCTAGTTGTTATTTTTTTGTAATTTATTTAACTCCCTAAACATCCATCCTGTTATATTGTTGATTTGATATCATAATAATGATTTTATCAGTCTGTGATATCAAATCAATTATAAGGCAGGATTTGAATTTCAATCTTTCCCTAAAGGAAAAAGTGACCATCCGTTTGTTTGTCACCTATTATTATATGTATTATTATTACTGTATATTCATTCTATATGTTCCCCTTTAAGTGGTGTATTGTAAGATCACAATATTAATGGCCAATATCTGAGTGTTCATAAGATAATTTTGTGTCGCTTTTGGGTCCATGTGTCAGTCAGAGCTCTGCATCTGTCTGAGTTTCCATGTGTGTCTGTCCAGCTATCTGCGTCTGTAAGTGTGTGGGTCATAGAAATATAGAAAGTGTCATCATATAAGGACCGCCAGGCCCAGCCAGTCTGCCTGTAAGCCCTACACTAGTCAGCAGCTACTTAACCCTACCTGGTCAATGGCTCCTTCCCTCTCTTCTCCACCTCTGAGTTTCCCTTATGCCTGTCCCAGGCATGTTTAAATCCCTTCACTGTCCTTGCCCCAACCACCCCTGTGGCAGGCTATTCCATGCATCAACCACCCTCTCTGTGAAGAAGAACTTCCTCACATTTCCCCTCAACTTGCCACCTTCTAATTTCATATCATGTCCCATTGTTCTCGTGCTCTTCCTGAACTGGAAGATGTCTCTCACCTGCACCTTGTTTATACCCCTGATGTACTTGAATGTTTCTGTCATGTCACCCAGTATCTCCTGTTCTCCAGCGAGTACATATTGAGGTCCTTGAATCTCTCCTCATATGTTTTTTTGTTTAAGCCCTGTAACATTGTTGTCACCCTTCTGTGAACCACCTCCACCCTGTCAATGTCCTTACAAAGGTGTGGCTTCCAGAACTGCACACTGTACTCCAGCTGAGGCCTTACCACTGTTATGTACAATGGCATCACCACCTCCCACCTTCTGCTTGTGATGCCTCTGCCTGTGCACCCCTGCATGCCACTGGCCTTCCCCGCTGCCTTTGTACTCTGTTTGGACACCTTTAGGTCATCTGAAATGATAACCCCCAGGTCCCTTTCCTCTTTAATGATAGCTAACAACCCCACATCCTGTAGCACTCCCCAGGATTCCCTCTTCCCAGGTGTGTTATTTTGCACCTCTTTGAATTGAATCTTAGATGCCACTCCTCAGACCATTTTTCAAGCTTCTCCAGGTCCCTCCTCATTCTCTCCATCCCTTGGGGTATATCCACCCTGTTGCAGATCTTGCTGTCATCTGCAAATAGGCAGACATTTCCCTCCAGCCATGCCTGTCACTTCCATAGTCTATGTACTGTATGTATGTCTGCATTATGGTCCATGTTTGTTTGTACAACTGTCCATGTGTATTCCATGCTAGAAGTGTGCAAGTAGGAGGCACTGTGTCTCTCTTTTTGAGCTCTGAGTGTCTGTCTGTGTCTGTCCAAGGGTTCATGTGTGCCCAACAAAAGGTCCATTTGTGTCTGAGTGATGGTCACTAAAAAGGTGCCGATCAAAAACAGTGAATACACATCAATGAAAAGCAAGACAGCAATGAGCACCACAGTATCCCTCACAAATAGCGACCGGCGCTTCCCTACTCTCTTGGGGGGCAATGTGAGGCTACTTTTTCTGTGGGAGGCTATGCCCCGAATGCACCCACCACACCCTCTTACAGAATATAATCATCACCAGGAGGGGGATGATAATAGTGGACGGAGAAAACTCAGGAGGGGGGACTACTCCATGGGGAAGAAAGTCAGCATGGGGAGAATGTTGGGAGGCAAGCTGCAGGCGGGGGGGAATAAAGTTGGGAGGGCAGGGGAATAGGAAGTCATCAAGAGGAAAAGACAAAACATTATACAACACACAAAAAAAGTATCTCCCACAGCCAATCCTGAACCCGGGTCTGCTAGCCACAGAGGCAGTGACTGTAACCAGTATACCAGATGACCAGCTCAGAACTGGCCCAACAAACAAATCCCTATATACTCTTTATTTAATTTATTTATTTATTTGTATTCGGAAAATACCTTTAAGTCATAGACTCATTTACAAAGGTTCCACGTCACAGAGATTAGATACAGACAGACATTACTAACGATAGTTCAGTGATAAAGTTCAGTTTGCTACAAAGAACAGCAAAGGCTAACATTCAAATGCTAGGGTTACTTAGTACAGGTCTTACACAATACAGGTTGAACACAGATATGAAACAGCGCCTGACAGACTCAGTACTCTATTAGAAACAGAGGCGCTGAACTTGCAATGCGCTATTAAGACCACATAGCTGATTTTACTCTCCCTATTTTGACATTGCCAAAATTGACTTGATGAAAATAACTCATTATATTCATGGGATACCCTTTCCAGAGGTCTGTGTTTATCTGTTTGGCATTCCACGTGTCTGTCTATGGGTCCATCTTTCTATACCAGTCTGAAGTTTTGGGTGTGTGTGTCTGTCCATGGGTTTTGGTGTCAATGTGTGTGTCAGGCAAGGATCTGTGCCACAAAAAAGTCAAAGAGGGTTTGACAGCGTTACTTAGCAGTTTTTTTTTATAGCTGGTCCCCAACTATAACATAATGCAATCATACCAGAAGAATAAGAGTCTGCTGGAGACTGTCCGTAGGTAATGTGGCATTTTGCCTTTCTTTTGGGTTTTAAACCAGGCACACTTTTTTTGAGGATTATTACGACACAGGATAAACTATAGGTGGCACCAACTAACTCTTGTCCTACAAGGTACTTAACTAGTTTAAGTTTGAAGGTAGAAACTGTGTTAGCTGACATCACTTTTTATGGAAGTCTGTTTTAACTGTCCACTACTTGTTGTGTGAAGTAGTTCTTCCTGCAATTTCCCTTTAATCTTACTCCTTTTAAATGTATTGAGTGCCCCCCTTACATGTAACTACAGTGTAATTACCCCTGTTGCATGTAACTAATGATTACCTACACCACAGTTATATTGAAACTGACTCTTAAAATAAAGTGTGACCATCCCCTTTCTTCCTTCCTTGGATATCACAAACAGCTGTATTTGGCCTGAAACTATCTTTCATTTCAGCCATTTGAATACTTTAATCACGTCTCCCCTGATAGGGGTGTGTGAATACTTCCTATTTTTTGTCCCCCCATAATAGTGTTTTTTGAAATAAGAAAAAAGCAGGTTACAGAAGTAGCTTAAATCCAAAAGGCATTGTTACAAAACACTGAGGATATGTAACATTATACTGGCACCCTAGCGAGAGTTAGATTTTAACAAGGGTATAAATAAAGGGTTCATTCATACAGCTGAGAAGGAAAACTATTAAACTGTGCTAACACAAATGCATAGCAGGTGATATAGAGTAGAACATTACACAGGACTAGCGAAGCAGCATGATGATTCAGCTGTATTCAACTGCAGAAAGGGGTACCATATATCAAGAAACATATCCATCCTATCAGCTAGCAAGTAACTTATTCTTTCATTGTTTGACATGAAGCTCATTTGATTGAGCCATTCAGGAAGGGAGGGCACTTTTCAGTCTTTCCAGTATTTCAAAATTAAGCATTTGGCTGCAAGCCCAGCACCTGAGAACCAAAGTTTCTGGTGATAAGAAATAGGGATGCAGGGCAGGAACATTTCCCTGATGTAAATAAGAGGTGAGGGGGGACAAGGAAATTGCTAGACTGGTTCTGCATGCAGCTTGAACATCTGACCAGAAGTTGGTTATAGTGGGACAGTTCCAAAGCATGTGGTATAGACCGGTCCCCAATTGGCAGCATTTCCAACATTGTTATTAGGTGTTGCACCTAATTCTAGGAGTTTGTAAGGGGAAAAGTAAAACTGATGCAGGATCTTATATTGGACACACTCACCTTGGAGCTCCCTGTTTCCACAGTACGCATATTTCCAGGTGGAGTTCCAGTCCTGGTTTGATATGACTGCACCAAGTTCAGATTCCTTTTCCTTTAGCTGAAGAAGTCAGGGATGAAAATGAGTTAGTTACTGTTTTACAAATAAAGGTAGCATCTTTTTTAAGAGCGCCAACCTGAATGAGTTGATCTCACCCATCAGCCAAAGGGAGTGAAAAATCAGCAAGAAGAATGGAATCTTTGACAGTGGCCTGGAGTTGCAGGTAGTAACAGAAGTGAAATCTAGCTAATTTAAATTTTTCCCTAATTTCAGCAAAGGACATTAAGATATTGGAGTAATCAGACAAAACGTCATATAATCTGTTGATCCCTGCACGGGACCAGTTAGTATTAGATAGTGTTGCCTTTGCTTATATATGGGTTGGGCCAAATGGACACAGTTTTCAAGGGAAGAACATTAGGGTTAATGGTCATGTTAAGTCTCTTGAGCACTCTGATAGTGTCCATTAGACAGGGGTTGTCTTTTATGGCTTGGAGAGTGGCAATATCTAACAGACCACAAAGTGAGTTGGGAGTCAGGACAGATTTCTCAGCTTGGAACCATAAGGCTTCATATTGCAGAGCATTTGGCTTGACCTGCATATGTAACAATGCTTGCTTGAAAATAAAAGCCCACTGATACCATTCCCAATGAAGGAAAGCTAAGTCATCTGCTTTATGTGGTGCCCTAAGTTTCTTAATGCTCAGTCTCGGGGGCTTGGAGTTCCATAAGAATTTTCTTATGAGAGTGTCTAGTTTGCAAAGCAGTTTTTTCTTTAGTAGGACAGGAATATTCTGAAAGATATAAAACAGCTTGGGAGAGACGATCATTTTCATGGAACTGACCTTCCCCCTACAATGAAAGATTATGGTGTCCTCATCTGGCTAGGTCTGATTCAATGTCTCCAAGTAAGGGTAGAAAGTTAATATTCAGCAGAGTGTCTAGTCAAGTAGATATTTGGAGGCCTGAATAGGTTAGCTGGTCATTGACCCAGTCATTATCAAAAGTCTATTTCAGGCTTTGAAGTAAAAAGGGTGTGTGATTAGGGAACATTGTCTCTGATTCATTCCACTTCACTTGTAGACCTGAAATGGACTCAGAAATGTATAGTAGAACCCTAAGAGTAGGGTAGTATTGGGCTGGCCTGGAAAGAGTAAGCAGGAGCTCATCAGCAAATGCGAAGGTTTTGTGTGTGTAGAAGCTGATCTCAGTCCCAAAAATGTCTGGGTGCTCAGTGATTGACCAGAGTAGTGGCTTTATGGCTAGTATGAATAGGTAAGGGGAGAGTGAGCAACCTTACCTGGTGCCTCTTGCTAGGGTGATGGGCTGTGACATTAGACCATTTGTGAGACACTGGGCTATTGAATGTTTGTACAGGAGGGATGCCCAACTCTTAAAGTTAGCACCACAACCAAATTTGTTTTAAACTTTAAATATATAATCGCAAGACAGCGAATCAAAAGCTTTGAAAAGATCAAAGGCCAGAACAAGATAAGGCGATTTAAGTTTGTTTGCATGCCATTATACATGAAGTAGGCTGAAGTATACATGAATGCTGCGCCTTTGGAGATCTTAGGTCTCAGCTCCGGGCAGCATGGGCAGAGATTGCACGCCTCAAATTTCATATTGAAGAGGAAATACATTATAAGAACCACCCGCCATTTCCCCAGCATCCAACAGAAAAACCTCGACCACAGAGGGTAGTTGGTCCAGGAGGTTGGCAGGTGGTTAGGAAGGCGCAAATCAGGTGCCCCATCACTCTTTGCTCTCAACACATTACCTCAAAAACCATATAAACACTACAAACAGGTATCTGCCTCTATCTCTGAAATCAAATAAAGAGGCAGACACTGCAGAGCAGGACACTGCGGCACAGGAGCTAGCACAACAATACTCACCCAAATCAGGAACCAAAACTAAACAAGCACAAAGGAATCCAAAAACTTCTGATCATAGGAGACTCCATGATTTGGGGAGTTGATACCCATCTCCAGCCAGGGGTGATGGTCAGATGTCTCCCAGGTACATCAGCATGGAGAGACACTGACCCATTCTAAAATTGTTCACAAAGCAGGAGAAAACATTGATGTCCTAGTACACATAGGGACTAATGATCTCGCCAGCCGGTCAGTTGTGGAGACCAAGGAACACCTGACTAAGCTGGGTGACAAACTATCATCTATTCTGTCTGCATCTCCTTCTGAGATCCTGCCAGTCTGGGAGAAGGGAGCAGATGGACGGAAGGTCAGAGAAGGGGAGATAGGGAGCTAAACACGTGGCTCAAGGACTGGTGCCAGGAAAAGGACACAGATTTGTAGGAACTGGCAACAGTTCTGGGAGCGAAAGTTCTTTAAATTTGATGGACTGCATCTGACTAAAGAGGAGTCAGTGCATTGGGGCAGAAGTTTGGCGTCTTTGCAGAATATTTAAACTAGCAAATGGGAGAGGTGCAGCACCCCATCGTCGAATGGGAAGAACACTCCTCCCCTCAGCTAGTGGTCAAACAGAATTCAGCGTGTTTGCGTTCATTTGCATCACCAGGTAAGAAAAGGTTTGTCTCCCCATACGATGCACAGGGTAATGCCAAACTTCACCCAACAACTAACACACCAAAATCTGGCCAATGGAAAATCATGTACACAAATGCTCACAGCCTGGGAAATAAGATCCCAGACCTGCAGGCACAATGCCAGAGGCTAAACTGGACATAGTAGCAATTAGTGAGACGTGGTTTACCAGTAACCACATGGGAGACTTCAGTACCTGGCTATGTATTGTTCAGAAGAGACCGAGGTGCAAAAAGGGGAGGAGGCCTGTATGTTAATGAAAATATCAAAGCTACAGAAATTCAGAATACACATAAGGAGCCAGAAGAACTGTGGGTCACCCTGGAAACAGGAAATGGGACAGCCATAAGAACTGGGGTTGTCTACAGGCCCCAGACCAGAGAGAGGACATAGACATTACTGTTAGAAGATATACAAAACATGACAGCTAAAGGGAGGTTCTGATAATGGGAGACTTCAACATGCCAGATACAGATTGGTCAATACCAGCAGGAACATCTGCCAGAACTAGACTCATAGTGGATTCCCTGCAGGGAGGGCCTCAAACAACTGGTACAGCAACCCACAAGAGACAGGGCTATCCTAGATCTAGTACTGACTAACAAAGAAGGGATCACAGATCTCCAGGTAGAAGGTCACCTGGGGGCCAGTGACCATCACATGGTATGGTTCAATTTGGCTACTACATCTAAATCATCCCATTCCAAGGCAAAATATGGGACTTCAGAGGAGTTGACTTTGATAAGATGGCCAACAGAGTTAAGCTAGCCCTGGCAAAAGAAACACAGGTGAGGAGGTACAGGCAAAGTGGGCAAGCATTAGGATACAATACTTGAAGCAACATCCCATTGTGTTAGACAGAAAAGGAAGTGCAAAAGAAGAAGGAAACCACTTTGGTTCTCAAATACAGTAGCAGAAAAGGTCAGAGCCAAAAGGCTGGCCTTCAGGAAATATAAAGGGAACACAGGATGAAGATAGGAGGCATACCAAACTGCCCTAAGGGAAGCAGGTAAGGCAGTAAGGCAGGCAAAGTCCCAAACTGAGGAAACACTAGCACGAACAGTAAAAGAAGGTGACAAGACTTTCTATAGATACATTAGTGAAAGGAGAAAGTCCAGAGGGGTATTGCTAAGCTTAATGGAGAAAAGGGAGCATGTGAGGAGGAGGACCCTGTAAAGGCATCTATCCTAAATAGATACTTTTGCTCAGTATTTACTGAAGAGAAGGTAGGGCAGGGCCCACAGCTCAGCATCATGGACACAGGGGGAGGGAGGTGAGCACTACTCCCTTCACAAAAGAAAGGGTCCTACAGAGCTTGCTAAGCTCAGGTGGATAAGGCAATGGGACCTGATGGCACACATCCCAGGGTACTTAAGGAGCTAAAGGAGGAACTAGCAGAGCCATTAGCAGAATTGTTTAGTGAGTCTCTGAGCACAGGAGAGGTCCCAGAAGACTGGAGAAGGGCTCATGTGATCCCGCTCCACAAGAGTGGTAGCAGGGAGGAGGCGGGAACTACAGACCAGTCAGTCTTACCTCAGTAGTGGGCAAGATTATGGAGGCACTCCTTAAGGAAAGGATAGTGCAACACCTGGAATCCATAGGGGCACAGGATCCAAGACAGCATGGGTTTACAAAGGAAGGTCCTGTCAAACTAATCTCATGATTTCTTTGACTGGAAACCAGAGTGGTGGACCAAGGGGAGCAGTTGATGTCCCTTGACTTCAGCAAAGCTTTTGACACTGTTCCACATAGAAGATTGATAAATAAGCTAGGTAGGCTCGGGGTGGGTCAGAAGTTGGTCAACTGGGTGGCAAACTGGTTGACTGGCAGAAAACAGAGAGTGGTGGTAAATGGTATACAGTCAGAAGAGATGCAAGTCACAAGTGGGCACCTCAGGGATCAGTCCTGGGGCCAGTCCTATTCAACATCTTCATTAGTGACCTCGAGATGGACTAGAGGTAAGCTTGTCTGTTTGCAGATGACACCAAGATCTGCAACAGAGTAGATGATCCAGATGGGGTGGGCAGAATGAGAAGAGATCTGGATAAACTAGCAAAATGGTCAAAGAGTGGCAACTGGGATTTAATGCAAAAGAAGTGCAAAATCATGACATAGGGAAGAGAAACCCTGAAGCCACTTATAGGGTGGGAGGGGAGTTGCTAGCAGTCACAAAGGAAGAAAGAGACTTGGGCATCATCATCACTGATGACCTAAAATCATCCAAGCAGACCTCTAAAGCAGTAGGTAAGGCTAGGGGTGTTAGGGTGTATTAGTAGGGGTATCACAAGTCGTAAGAGGGAGGTAATAATCCCTCTGTACAAGACATTGGTTAGGCCCCATCTGGAGTACTGCGTGCAGTATTGGAGGCCACACCTTCACAAGGACATTAACCAAATTGAGGCAGTCCAGAGAAGGGCAACCAAAATGGTGCAGGGACTGCATCTGAAGACATATGAGGACAGATTAACGAGCTCAATATGTATACCCTTGAGCAAAGGAGGAGAGAGGGATATGATCGAGACATTTAAACACCTTAAGGGCATAAACAAGGTGAAAGAGTCTAACATGTTTAAATATAAGAAAATAGCAGGACAAGAGGACACAGCATGAGATTAGAGGGAGGCCGATTAAGGGGAATGTGAGGAAATTCTTTTCACAGAAAGGGTGGTAGATGCATGGAATAGCTTACCACAAGAAGTGGTGGCTATGAATACAGTGCAGGGCTTCAAACAGGCATGGGATAGGCATAAGGGAGCAATACAAATGACTATGAATAGATAGGTCACTGACAGAGCAAAGGCCGATGGCACATTTATAAGGTAGAAAAAGAAATGGGCAGACTGGATGGGCCTTGCGGTCCTTATCTGCCGTCAACTTCTATGTTTCTATGTTTCTTGACACTGTCAGCCCCAGATCTATCTTGAATGAACTGAACCTACTCTTTGCCAATTAAATCATAGCTTACTTTTTGAATTTGTAAGGTCAGCATTTTTACTAATGTTCTGTAGTCTGAGTTCATCAGGGAAATAGTTCGGTAGTTGGCACAACTAAGGGGGTCTTTATTCTATTTGTGAATCAGTGTGACTAATGCTTTTGTGAGGGTGGGAGGCAGGGGTTTAAGATGCCAGGTTTCCCTGTACATAGCAAATAAGTAAGATGACAGTTGGGAGCCCATCAACTTAAAAAATTCTCTGGGAAGACCATCAAGACCAGGGGCTTTCCCTGTCTGCAGTATATTAATAAAAGTTATTTCATCCAATTTTAGTTGATCTTGAAAGTGTTTTGGTATTGAGGGGATGTAGACAGAGTTTAGAAATGGACTAACTGCCCTTGCATTAATAGGCTTAACAGCATAACATACAGTGCAGGCAACAGCATGGCTTCAGGAAACAGCATTGTACTATCTCCACTTTATTAAAGTGTACCAACTTCGTGCATCATGCCCTCAATAATAGCTAACTGGTGGGCTCCATCTTTATAGCCTTAGAAAAGGCCTTTGACCTTGTTAACCATTTCCTTCTCCTTAACAAACTCTTCAGGTTAGGACTGTCCACAGACACTATTACCTGGTTCAAAGACTACCTGACAGGATGCTCCCAGAGGGTAAAAATAAATGGGACCATGTCCAACTCCTGTCTTGTAACTGTGGGGTTACCCCAGGGCTCAGTCCTTGGACCCATACTTTTCAGTATGTTCATCAATGATCTTCCCTTGACATTCCTGGACTCACAGGTCCTCCTTTATGTGGATGTCGGGGCGATCTACACCTGAAGCAGCTGCCAGCAAGAATTAATGCTCAACTTTCAGAGCAGCTTCTCAGCCCTGGAGTAATGGTTTTCCCACAATATGTTACTCCTAAATTACAAGAAAACTAAAACCATGCTGACCTTATGTCACTAAAAAAAGAACAAGCTCCAACTCTTTGATATCCTTAACCAGAAAGGCAAAGCCCTGGAATAGGTCAACATTTTCAGATATCTAGGTGTCTACCTAGATGACAATCTCTCTTTTGCACAACATGTCAACCAAGCAGTAGAAATGGTAACTAAAAAAATGGGCGCCCTTTATAGACACAAACTGTACATGACTGAGGAGGCTAGATGGATAGCAGTTACCTCTTCAGTTCTCCTTGTGATAGACTATGGGCTAGTGTTCTATGGTGCAGCCACAGACTCAATTTTTCACAGAGTGAAGGTCACCCTTAACAAAGCATGTCGCCTAGTCCTAGGTGCTGACAGACTGAAGCAAATCTGCGACCTCTACATCAACACAGGATGGCTACCTCTTGACCTATGTATCAAGTACCAAATGAGCCTACATGCAAAAAAGACCCTCCTTGGTCCCTCCTCCCCCCCTTAACTCACTTATCTGCCCAGTTCATCACAAACACTCCACCTGAAGTGCCCTCAGGAAATCCCTACAAGTACTTTTTTGTAGGACCAACCTGGCTAAGCACTCCTTTCCTGTTAGATTGCCGAGCTGGCTAAGTGAGCTCCCAACTGCTATACTGGACTTGTCCACCACTGATTATTTTAAATCTGCCTTGAGAAAGTACTTTGCAGTGAAAATAACCTGCAACTGCGCTGAAATACCTAACACATCCCCCTTATGGGACTACATAATCCAACTCACACCTCCCTGCCTCCTCTCCCCCTCATCCCCTTATACCTGTCCCATATCCTCCTCCTCCTATTCCCTCCTATGTTCCTGCCTACCCTGAAAATGTTACCTTGTGGTGGCTGTTTACCTGTTTCTAGATCAAATGATGGTCATTTTGTTGAAATGCTTGTTCAAATCATTGTATTGCTTGTGACTCATACAAATACTGCTCTATAATGTATGACATGGAATCTTTTGTAAATGAGCCCCAGCTCAAAGGTATATCTCCTAAATATTTAATAAAGGTAAAGGTAATAGGCTTGGGAGCACAGATTTGTGTATGGAAGTCCTTAAATGCATTGTTAATATCTCTGTTTCTATTAAAGACTCTACCATGTGAATCTTTGATTCCTTTTATGATATTCTGGTCCCTCATTTTCTTAAGCCTATAGGCTAGTAACTTTTGAGTCTTTTCTCCAGACTCCCAGTATCTTTGCTTTGTGTGAAATAAGGCACATTCTGCCTGCACAGATGTCAATTTATTTTTGTCAGATTTTACCAGAGAAAGTTCATATATATTCAAGTGGTCTAGACGTTTAAAGTTTTTTAGCTGTTGTTCAAGTTCATTTTGTCCTTTCCTTTTTTTTTTTTTGAAGCCGAGAAACTAATAATCCAGCTTCTGATGTAGGCCATATATGCCTCCCATAGACAAGCATAAAATACCTCACCATTGTCATTAATGCTGAAATAGTCCTCTGTTTCTTTGAACACCCATGCTGTAAATCTTTTCATTTAGGAGGGAGGAACTGAATCTCCATCTAAGCTCATTGGGTTTACCCTCCCCCAAGATGATCTGTAGGTCTGCTAGGTTGTGGTCTGATAATGATATATTACCAATGCTGGCATCTAGGACTGAAGTTACAAGGTCAACAGAGATAAATAGTCACTTCTACTAAATGTAGAACGTCAGTTAGAAAAGAACGTGAAGTCCTTGTCTTGAGGGTGTACCAATCGATAGATGTCTGTCAGGTCAAGTCTTTTTACTAAATTTTGGGGGGAGAGATGGGCTTTGGTAAAAGAGAGGGAAGGTCTTGGAAGTTCTTATCCAAAATAGGGTCTGTTACTTCATTAAAGTCCCCTCCCACTATTGTCTTATGATCAGGACAATTGCTAAGATGTAATTGTATCAAAAAACTCACTTTGACAAGAATTGGGAGGATAAGCATTGCAGATAACAATATTTAAATCATCTAAAGATCCAGATAGAATTTGGAATCTGCCTTCTGGGTCAGAAATCTGGTCAGCTTTAAGCTTTAACAAAGTTAACAGCTTTCAAGCTAGCCTGGTGGTGCTGAGGGTTGAGGTGCTGGATGCCACACATCGCAGCACATGACAGTGATCCAAGTTTGGGAACAGATTCAGGTCATTTGGGGGTCAGCTGGGGAAGGAAAGGATTCAGGGTCCGGAGGACTGCTCTCCTTCCTTGGGGAGGAGGGTCACACTGTGCACTGTTGACTGAGCACAAGGGGTTGCCCTATGCCTAGGGTGATTGGCTGCCTCCACGGAGGTGGAGGCAGCTGCCCCAGCCATTGCACAGGCATAAGGGTGCAGGAGAAAACAGAGGAAAAAAATGGGACCTGGCAAGACCCATGATGGCCCCGATCACTCCTGTGTGGCCACCCCCCATTCTGGATTGCTGTGTTCCAGGGGGAGGAACTTGCCGGTACTCCTTGCTCTGGCTCTACCATGGGGGGGAGCCACAGGGGAATTTCAGAGGGGATGGGCAGGAGTGGTCAGTGGAGCTGGAGTAAGTACCTCTCTGAGGGAAGGGTCGTAGCCCCTATCGGGTCTGTGGAGGTGCAGAAAAAAGGTCCAACAAAAAAAAAGTTAACAGCTTTCCTAACCAGTATAGCAGTGCCTATTTGCTTACTGTTGAAAGAACTAAATTCTACTTGGGAAACCCAAGACCTGCAAAGCTTAGCTGACTTATTAGCATCCAAATGAGATTCCTGTAGGAGAGCAATATCCACTCTTTTCTTATTCAAGTAGGTAAGGAGTTTTTTCTTTTAATGAGGGTACTAATACTCAATGTTCCAGGAGACAATTTTATATAGATTCATAACAAAGTGACTAATTGAGAGTTGGGTCAGGAAACTAAGCATGTATGTAAACCAAATATATCTAAAGGTAGTCAATCAAATACTAACAGTAGAAAAGGGCATCAATCAAATACTAACAGTAGAAAAGGGCACCACAAAGGGCGGGAGGTAAGTTCTTTGCTACTGAGAAAACAACTATTAATAAAACAATAAAGAGATGCTGTCTATGTTCAATAAACTCTAAGTACCAGAAAGACTATTTAAGGTAACAAAATAAACAAACTCTGGTTAGAGTCGAAATGGCTGTGGGGGGCTTTTAGGGTGCTTTTACTCACTATTTCTAATGAATTTGCACAGATCTGTTGAGAGGCAGTTTCAATGTTGTCTCCTTTTGCACATTTTTACAATGTGTTTTCCTAGAATATCCCTGCTGATTGCTATGTATTTTGCCTGGATAGTTCACAGAAGAAATGGCATCACATTTTCAGTGGGGCTCTACATCTACACAATATTATGCTGCATTATGTAAAATCAGAACACACTGAAAACAATATTTTACATCTGGGCTAGGCTACCCTGAATAAATACATTATAAAAATGATAAAATCATGACCCCACTGAAAACAAGATATTGCATCTAATCTGGGACATGCTGAGTAAATACAGTGCAAAAATGTGTAGATGAAGATCCCTATGACAATGAAATGTAGCATCTCCCCTGCGCTATCCAGGATACAAAATATAAGAAATATTTAAAGAAAATCTATTGTAAACTGAACTTCACTGTGTTCACTGACATAAACAGTTTCTTTTTGTTTTATAACATATTAGATTGCAGTATTTATTTCAAATGTTGTGGCCATGAGGATGGTGTGTACAGTGTGTGTGTGTGTGTGTGTGTGTGTGTGTGTGTGTGTTGCTATGGTTCAGTATATTTTTTCCCCAGGAAGCATAGTAAAAAATACCTGCTGATTGCTATATATTTCGCCTGGATAGTTCACAGAAGATCTGGCTTATGTCTGAGACAATGCTTATCAGATAGTGTCTTAAGAGGTTAACAACATTGTAAATCTTTTTAGATTTGCTGGGAAAGGGTGACATTTATGAGGTATGAATCTTTCTTAAGAGCCAATACATGCTCAACTGAAGCTTATAGCAAGAAAATGTTTAAATGCTAAGTTTTTAAGTTTGCATGTTGTTGCATTTCGAAGGGGGTAAACAAATCTCCAGTTTAAAAGGCAACCAATATTTAACACACTCTTTCAGTTTCCTAATGACCATCTGATAAGCAGCTTGGAGTTATGCTCCAACATTCTAAACAGAAAGATGGAGTGTTTTATTTCAATTAGCATAGTGATTTGAAGATGTGGAAGGATACACTGAAAATTCCAAAATATGTGTTCCATGGTACTCCATTTTTCCAGCTCCAGACAACAAGATGGCTGTAGACTCTGCCCACAGACATAAAAACTGAGAACAATGCAAAACAATTCAATAATGCAGTTGCAGATAAAAAAATCAAAGTAACCTGAGTTCAGTAGGTTGGTGTCTACTGTGCTGCCACAAGTCCACTGAACCAAGGTCCAAGGTGGCATTGGCGAGAAGAGTCAAGAGTTATGGTGGCTGGGTGGGTAAAGATGGTTCCACCTTTATGAGTAGTAATCCAGGTGAATTGCTCTGAAAAATAAACATGAAGTGGCCAAGGTTACTGTAAGGCACAGGAGGCCAAATAGGCATGATAACATATTATATGGACCAAACTAGTGAACAAGAAACTTAAGAGGCAAAACATGAAAACAAAGCATAACACACACACACACACAGCAACAACAAACAGAAAAAAAGCTTCAACAGTGGGGTGCTAAATTATTATCAGTTAGCTAGGCAGATCCACCCCATAGGTACAACATCAAAGGTGCAGCTTCTCATGTCTCTTGTAGCAAGCATACAATTTGAAAATTCAAGGTGACTAATGAACAAAACTGAGATGACTCTGGATACTGAGGGCATCCTACTATGTAGGAACCTCACCAGAATGCTGTCTTTTGTGCTCCTCAGGCAAAAATATGCATGTCGGCTGTGATAGTAATTGTTAAGCAGAGATAAGAATATGCTGGTAACATGGTCATCCTACCTCATAGGATTTCTGTCTGGGTCAGTTAATAGAACCCCCAGGTAGGGGTATGCAGGTAAAAATTACAATTGCTGTAAAGGCTACCACAGACAATACACACAGATGAACAAAAAAAAAACATAAGATTCTGTACAGCGATAGGTATAACTTGCAATGCAATAAAAATTCACGTATAATATTACCTAAGCAATACAGACCAGCAGAAGGCATACTTAGCAATCTAGGAAATAGTACATCAGTGTAGTTCAGTGCTTGAATGGAGAACACCACAGAGCAGTCTAAGCAGAATCAGGGTAGTAGCACCCTGAATCCATTAAAAAGATTTGGCTGTCAGTGTAAGGCAAACAGAGTCAGTGGAAAGGAGAGTAGCAAAATCTGGTAATCTTTACATGGGGAATGTGAAAAGACACAGCATTCTAGCAGGAGTCTTGATGCTGTGAACCTTTGTTTAGAGAGAAGGTTAATAGTTGCAGGGATTGTGTGTTCAAGGAGGAAGTCACAGTGTAGCAACAGGAGTTCCTGAAGAAACTGTTCCATTTTGAAGATTAAATTCCAGAGGATCCTTAGAGAAGTCGGACTCAGTGATCACATGATCCATCTCTGGTCTTGCTTCTGGTTTAGGCATGGATTGAGTAGAAGTGGTACTGTGGGAACAAAACTTAGTTATAAAAAATATTTTATTATATTTTTATTTTGCATTATGTTAATTACTATTTTATATTCTTTATAAATGCTTAACTATTAAGCAGGGTAATTGGGAGGTCATACTAAAGACATCTGGTCATCCTTCTTGTCTATATGAGTTCTACCAGCAAAGAGAATAAAAGCTGCTTACATGAACCCTAACAACGGGAGATGCCTGCCCAGCAGTTTTCTAACTTGAGAAAAAAAATGGTCTGGTGAAAACTTTCCTTTAAAAACTGGAGGACTACACTAAAAGCTGGCCTCTGGAGGCTTGAATGTTACCTTTTGGATATCTGCTAGCAAGTTTATCAAAACAAGGACTAAGAGAGGTTCCTATGGAAACCACTGCCAGGATGTCAATTTTTATTGATATTTACAATGCTGGGGGGGAGTGGTTTGGACGCCGAGTAGGATGGCTGCTTAAACCGCCAGCTCGATCCCAAGCTAATAAAATCCATCTGAATCTGCAGACATTCAGTTATCCCTAACCCCTTTAATATGCCAGCATGTTGCCGTAGCTCCCTAAGTCTGTCTAACGTGGACTCTCAGTACGACTAGTGCTCCGGTAAATAGCTTTGTGGCGCTGGCCATTGCGCGACCCACTGTAGTTCAGTGTATGCCCTGAAGCACTGACGTTGTGGGATTATCTGCCTACTACCGACTACTCAGTGGTGGTTGACTACAACAAGCGTATTTGCTGAATTTCAGGGAATGAGCTGGTTCTGAACCTCGTGCTGTCTGTTAGTATTGGGAAATACTATGGCTTTGGTTTGGCTCTGCCTAAAGCTACTACGCAGCTCCTTGGCTCCGCTCCCAGGGACACCAATGCTCAGCCAGTGGATGTCAGTACATCACTACAGCATATCACAGCCATGTTGGAAACCCTCCTGACAAGGGTAGACACCATCTCAACAACTCTGTCTGGCACAGTAACGGAGGTGAGAGAACTCAGCGATAAATTGAATGTCATGGAACAGCGCACAGATGGCTTAGAAGCTGACCATACTAAAATATGGCAGCGACTACGGGACCAAGATAAAAAGCTGGCCACTCTGTGGAGGAGGGCAGAAGACCAAGAGAACCGTGGGTGAAGCAATAATATTAGAATCCTCGGGATCCCTGAGGGAGCTGAAGGTCAAAACACAGAAAGATTTGTAAATGAGGAGATCCCCAAAATACTGGGAGAGAGATGGCTAGGCCCATCGAGATAGAAAGAGCACATCATATACCCAGCGGTGCTAGATCTCATCAGGGTTCCCCCAGACCTATTGTCGCCTACCTACTGAGATATTCTACAGAAGAAGAAATTCTGAGGACAGCTCTAGACAAAGGTGAACTGCTGTGGCATGGGGCCTGACCATCTTTCCTTAGAGACTTTTCGGCTGAGGTGGCCGCTTGTAGGAATGCCTTTATACCTATAAAGAAAATGTTGGCAGACCAGAAATTTCAATATGGCTTCAGGAGCCTGGCCTACCTTTATGCATCCCGAGAGGGTAGAGACATTGTCACGGAGATGTCCCAGGAGATTGAAGAATGGGTCCATAAGTACTGGCCCAGATTATCCCTCAGTACTACAACTCCCAAGAGGCTTTGGGCTCCGGGACCTCGACCACGGGATAGATGGAACAAATCTCCAAGGGAAGGCTCCCGGGAGGACTTTAATCCAAATTGGACTGTGTCACATCTAAACACCTCCCCAGGTCTACTCCTCATCACAAACTATCTGAAATGGATAACAATTACAGAGCCGCACAACATGGGTCAGTAGCTCCTCTTTCTCCCACCCTACCTCAGCGAGGCATAGACCAGATGATCAGAGTTCGCCAATGCTCCCTTAGTGACCAGGGATCTCCTTCTAAGGGTCCAAAGGAAGCACCGCCTGCCAAGCTGACCAAGGATGAGTACCCCAACTCAGACCAAGTGGAAGACATTCCGGATGAGATCCTTTTGGAAGTGGCTGAAAATACATCGTGGGTGGACCTTCACCCAGATCTTGAGTGCCACCAGGACTTCTCTAATGTCCCAGTGAAAATGGGCTTGTTGACGTTCGCAGAGGTGCTATCCAAGGACATCTCATATGTACAGTGACACTGGGCCAACCTGAAGAACGAGTTCCAAATGACTGAATTTCATATGTCTGTATTTTGTCCCTTTTTCTTCTATTTCCCTGTTTTGGGAATAGTGCCAGGGACTTAGTGATGAATGTAGCTCTGCACGATGAACAATGGCCCCCTCCTATCAATATTGTTTACCGCCTGGAGACAGAGCATAGAGATAGCCCAAACTCTGTTCTTGGTGGCTACAGCACTCTGCCAGATTGGTACAACCCCTTCTCGTAAGCAGTACTGGACCTTCCCAGCCCTACTTTCATTTAAGCAGCCCATTGGCCCTATTCGCTATACTTGATCTCTCAAAGTATATGGTGCATGCAGCAATTAGGGTCCTACACTGAACGCCAGCTGACTGCTCGATACCTTTCCTTGGTGCGTACCTCAGGAAGAGGATCGTCTACTTCAACGGCTCTGTAGACATGGAATACCTCTTACACTACAAGGCAACAAACCCCCTCCCTCCTCCTCTTGAGCCCTGTCTCATCCCCCTTCATCTTGGGTTCTCATTCCTCCCCGAATGCTTTATTCCTGTATATATAGTTGGGGAAGGACATGTATGTTATTGTTTGGCTTATCTCCACATCTCCCCCGACAGCTGACCGGTCAGCATGGCTGAGTGCTTCTCCTCAAAAGTGCGGAGGATAGCACCTCATACATACACACATTCACCTTTAGCCTAGCTGTAGGGCTGACATATCTGCAGCACTTCTGTGTCTGCCGCTCGGCAGTTGGAGGGCAGCCATAGCAGGAAGTGGGTCGAGGAAGAGGTTTTTTGGGTTTGGGCGGGTCCTTCAGGATTTTCTGAAGAATCGGTCTGGATCCAGATATCTTTGCACCTAAAGCACTGTTTCAGCCCTGCTATCAGTTGATGTGAGGAGTTTGGTGGAGTGGCGAATCGGAATCTTGGTTATTGGGTACCCTAACTGGTTTTCCCTGCTCTCTGATCTGGATTGCACAGAGAGTTTTATTTTCGCCTGCAGACTGCATGTGCTTTTCTCGGGATTTAAGACTTCTGTTTGGGGCTTGGTTGACTCTCAAGTGATAGTGAGAGCCCGTGAGAGCGTTTGAAATAGAGGTACCCTTCCCTGGAGGTGAGAGTTCCTGGGTATTTTCCGTGACTGGCGAAGGGGTCTGCCACTTACAGTCTGCTATTTACTGTGTGATCGATTCAGCTTTCACCCGTGAGAGGGGTGAATTATTTCTTGGCCGACTCTGTGCTTCGACCAAACCTATGACTCTCAGATTGTTATTTTCTTTCTCATTCCTTATTGGGAACAGGCAATTTTTGGGCCCTTTTTCTCATGTCTGAGATTTAGGTTTTTATCTATTTAGATATGGACCTGGATTATTTGTTTGTGAATTTATTTATGTATTTCCTTTTCTTTTGAAAGAGTTTTGTTGAGTTGTTTGTGTATCTATACTGTGTTGAGAGTTTTCTTTGCAAGCGGGGTTGATAGTACTGAGGTATTTTAAGATATAGTTGTTGGGTGGGAACTTTGGGGTGGTGGTAGGGTGGATCTTAAAGTTATTAGTATATATCTGGGTGCATGAGAGGAGTGAGCGGTGTAGAGTGTGTTTGTGGGCTGTATTTTTGGGCTAAGGTTTAAGTAATTGGCAGGGATGTGTCTGGGAAGGTATGAGGGCCTGGGGCGAGCCAGGATTGTGTATGGGGCCCCCCCAGCTATTCGATCTATGGCCTTTTGTCAGCCTCCCAGTATCTGCTAAAATGGCTAGGTGCTGTAAGGAGGCTGGACTAGGGAGGAACTGTTTGATTAATTTAGGTGGGGGTGCCCCATGCACTGTAGTTGGTGGTAGGATCGAGGTAGTGGGATCGAGGTAGTGGGAACCCAGGCACCCTGGGGTTAGATGGGTTCTGGAGAGAGGCCAGACGTGTTTAGTTCCCATCACTAGGGTTCCTACCAGACCGAGTGGGCAGGTAGCCAGAGGTGCTGCACTATCCACCAGTCCCCTGAGGGTGGTGCTTTGCAATGCCAGATTGGTCAGAAACAAAACTTCAATTATAGCAGACTTGATTTCTTTGGCCAGTCTGGGTTGGATTATGGAGACCTGGATTGGTGATGATGCTGGCCCAGTTTTAGGGGCCGCCGTTCCATCCGGATATACCGTGGTGCACTGCCCCAGAGTGGAATGCAGGGAAGGGGGGGTTTCCATCTGTTTTAGATCTGAGCTAGGCTTCACCGTACACCCAGTGAGAACACCACATTCATTTGAATGTGCGGCCATCCATGGGGGTACGGGCGCAGGTTGCCTGATTCTTTTGATTTATTGCCCCCTCTGGGATGGTGGGGGACTTCCTTCAGGAAGTGGCTGATTTCATGGTTGGTGAGACGTTGGAGGCCCCCAGATGTTTAGTGCTGGGGGACTTCAACGTCTGGGCCAACGATGAGTCATCTCGGTTGGGTTCCAACTTCCTCCGGATGATGTCCTCCTTGGGCTTTGCGCAGGGTGTTTCCTCAGTAACTCATCTGGGTGGTCACATGTTGGATCTTGTGTTCTCACTGGGGCTTGAGATTAATTTCTCAGGACTGATTGGGTCATTTGGTCCAATCATTATATTGTGAAGTTCTCGTTCAGGGACCCCCCAGTAGCCCTCCCCCTGTTGAGATGGTCAGCTATCGCCCTTTGCGGGGGTTGACCCTTGAGGGTTTTTTGGCGGTAGCTGACCTATTTAGTGTGGATAGCACACGTGAAGTGGGTGTGTGTGCAGCAGTGGTTGCCTATAATAAGGTGTTCGCTGGTGCACTCGAGTCCCTAGCACCAGTCCATGTATGACCCAGGTCTTCCTATTTGAGGTCCCCTTGGTATGATGGTGAGCTCAAGGGACTGAAGACCTGGGTTGGAGATTAGAGCACTGCTGGTGGAAGTCTGGCCTGGAGGTGGACAAACTGGCCCTGCATATGCACTATAGTGCATACCAGGGAGCAAGCAACCGTAAGAAGGCAGAATTCCTGTCCAGGGAGATTGCTGCCGGGAGGAACCGACCAGCTATGCTCTTTCAGACTGTGGACAGGCTTCTTCATCCTTCCTGTCTACAGCCGAAGGTAGCTTTTTCTAATGCATTATGCAAAGAGTTTGCTCGGTTCTTCTCGGACAGGGTGTCCGCCATCAGACAGGGGATTCTGCCAGTGGGTCAAAATTTGGCCAAC
Organism: Neoceratodus forsteri; assembly: GCA_016271365.2. Classification (NCBI taxonomy): domain Eukaryota; kingdom Metazoa; phylum Chordata; order Ceratodontiformes; family Ceratodontidae; genus Neoceratodus; species Neoceratodus forsteri. Next base: position 156,897,589 of record CM028137.1, read on the forward strand.
AGTGGTCGCTATGGGCACCCGGAGAGCTCTCCACCTGGTTGGGGTGAGTTTAGACTGGTGGAGGTGGCTGAGGTCATTGAGATTGCTTCTGGGCTTCGGCACACTTTTTGTGAACTGGACCCGGTGCCAACTCGTTGCTTAATGAGATGTGTCGGCTGTTGTCCCGGTATTTGCCTTGATTGTCCAGTGTTCCTTATCAGAGGGGAGTTTTCCTGATGTCTTAAAGGAGGCATTGGTGAGACCCCTTCTGAAAAAAACCCATCTTTGGACCCTAAAATCAAGGCAAATTATCATCCTATCTCCAATCTCCCATTTTTGGGTTAGATTGTGGAGAAAGTGGTGGCACTTCAGCTTGAGAAACATCTTGTAGCCTATGATTTTATATGAGCCACTCCAGTCTGGGTTTCGTGCACAGAAACTGCACTGATATGGGTGCACAATGACCTCCTTAGGGCTAGAGATCGAGGAGAGGGGACAATTCTGGTTCTCCTCCATCTCTCTTCAGCATTTGACACGGTTGACCATTGGGTGTTGCTTGACCACCTATGGGAATTCTGTGGACTTACCGGCATGGTCATCTGCTGGTTTTAGTCTTTTCTATCTAACAGGAGGCAGAGGGTAATGATGGTGAATTTTTCCTCTTCTCCCAGCCACCTGTTATGCGGGGTTCCCCAGGGATCAGTCCTGTCGCCGAAGTTGTTCGCCATGTACATGCTGCCCCTGGGAGAGCTCATTAGGAAGTACAGCTGGGATTTTCATTGCTATGCCGATGATACCCAGCCATATTTTTCCTTTGCCCCTGGAACATCTCACACAGTGGAAGTGCTTAATAGCTGCCTCGCGGAAATCAATGACTGGATGGCCTCCAGCTGGTTGTGACTGAACCCCGATAAGACAGATGTATTGGTGGTGGAGTCGAACAGAGGGCGTGATGGGTTGGCCTCTGGTGTGGATACTGGACTTTTTCCTTGGTTCTGTACCATTGGAGGCCTCCTCTAGGGTACAAGATCTTGGCATTATTCTGGACAGTGGATTGACACTTGAGTTTCAGGTGTCTGCCACAGTCCATATCAGTTTCTATCATCTGAAGAATATCACCAGGATAAAGCCCCTAGTTCTGCCGTAGGACCTCCCCACCTTGGTACATGTCTTCGTGATGTCAAGGCTGGACTACTGTAAGGCACTCTATCTCAGGGTCTCTGGGGGTACCCTGCACCGACCGCAGCTGGTGCAGAACGTGGTGGCTAGATTGTTGACTGGACAGTCTAAATACTGTCATATCACTCCGGTCCTGCGTCAACTGCACTGGCTGCGAGTTAGGTGGAGGGTCCTCTTTAAGGTGGGTTTACTCACCTTTAAGACCATACATTGTCTGGGCCCTGCTTATCTGAAGGACCTTCTTATTCCCGCTGTCCTGACCCGCCCCCTCCATTCCTCCTTTAGGGGCCTCCTTACGATTCCCAGGACGAGGTTAAAAACAGCTGGCGACAGAGCATTTAGTGTCGCTGCTCCCATCCTGTGGAATTCGCTTACTCCAGCTGTGAGGAAGGCCCCTTCTGTGGAGGTTTTTAAGGCCCGCCTCAAGACCTTCTTATTTAATCAAGCCTTCCCGGATTGTTTATTATAGTGCTTGCTATCCTTGAATCTTTGCCAGGCTAGTACTGGCCTTTTCAGGTTTTGGCTTTTTACCTAAGCCATTGTATTTATATATTGAGTTATAGCTGTGGTATTGTTATGTTTTTACCTAGATTGTACAGTATAATATGTATTTTCTTTTAAATGTTCGGTGCCTAGAGCCTCTGGAATGGGCATCTCTTAAATAAAATTTGCCCTGCCTTGCGCTCAGTCAATCATTTAGCGTCTTTTAACCCTTACTGTTAAAAAGTTTAACTTACATACTCCATAGAGGGAAAACTGTTAAAGTTTATTTTCTTGTTAATAAGTCAATTGTTGGAGTGTTTAGTGTTGTAATCTGACTATTTCTATGTCTATACCAGGCTACCGCTGCCACTCTCACTTGAGTACAGTCTACCTCTCCTCATTATCCAACCAATTCTCCCTCCTTTGTCTCTAGCAACCTGCCTACTACTGCTCCTCTGTTTCTTCTGGATGAGGGTGGTGAGTATTTGTATACTATCTCACTTTGGGAATACGATGCAGAACATCGAACGCAAGTATTAAACTCATATCATGGAATGTAAAGGGTTTAAACCACCCGGTCAAACGATCCATGGTCCTCAGGCACTTACACTCCTTGCAGGTGGATGTTGCACTTATCCAAGAGACCCATCTCACTGCAAAAACTGTATTGTGGCTCAAGAAGGCATGGGTTGGTAGTGTCCTAGCAAGCTCAGCGCCAACTAAATCTAGGGGGCTGGCCATCCTGGTTAAGAAATCATGCCCATGGGTACAAGAGCAAGTTGTTACTGATACTCTAGGCTGTTGGATAGTGGTCCGCTTTTCATACCCGGGTGGATATGTGGTGTTAGCAAATGTATATGGCTCAAATCCAGACAATCCAGACATTTTGCTGGATCTTAACAAGGCAGTGGAGTCCTTAGCTGTTGATCACCCGCAGATCCCTATAATGCTGGGTGGGGACTTTAATCTCACCTTAGACATTTTTCTCGATAAATCCAAACCAACTTCCCAAACACACCCTAAAACACTGCTGGCCCTGCAAGGGGTTATGGCGGAGTGGGGTATGAAGGATGTGTGGCGCAGAGACCATCCATCAGGACGCAATTACTCCTTTTTCTCCTCGGTTCACGCTACCTATAGCCAGATTGATTTTTGGCTTGCCAATTCTCCCACTGCCCAAGATGTTTCCTGTACTAGGATTCATAATAGTTTAGTCTCAGACCATGTACCGGTATCCTGCCTCTGTACTCCCTCTGGGCAGTGTAGATTGAACAATAGATGGAGATGCAGCCCCTTACTCCTCCATGATCCTAGATTTCGCTCCATGATCAGAGAAACTTCTAGGGATCATTTTTCTCTCAACAACGCTGCAGATATCTCTGCTACTACAGTTTGGGAGGCCTTCGAGGCGGTGTTGCGAGGGCAAATCATCGCTTACTCAGCACATCTAAACAAAACTAGAAGGAATGAATTGAATAATCTACAATCTGAACTTTCTTTATTGGAAACCAGATTTAGGACCCCCACAGTCTGAACACCAGACCTGATTCTCCTTCGGGACATAGTCAGGTTAAAATACCACATTAATACTACGTTGGATTAAAAGGCAGAGTGGGCGCTCCTCGGGTCCAAGCACACGCACTGGGAGGGAGGAGACAAAGGGGGAAAACTGCTAGCATATCAGCTGAGGAAACAACAGGTGGCCTCTCTTATTCATGCCCTTAAAGATATGGGAGATCAGGTGGTTACCACACCCCAAAAAATCAATGAATGTATGCAACAATTTTATCAGCAGCTATACCAGATGCATTCCACCTTAGAGCCCAATCAAATAGAAGACCAATTGGAAGATTTCTGTGCAGCTGCCGATATCCCTCAACTATCTGGGGGTATCAGGACTGCCCTAAACAAGCCATTTACAGAAAGTGAGTTTCTGAATGCCCTAAACCAGCTGGGCAAAGGTAAAACCCCTGGTCCAGATGGGTGCTATGTGACAAGGGCAACTAAAGGACGGCGACCCGCGGAAGGGCGCAAAACCACCAGGATGACTGAAAAACAGTATGTTCTTAGTGGTTTTAGATCCTCTTACACAGAAACTGCAAGCCACGGAAGATATCATGGGCATAAATGTAGGCCAGCATACATACCTGACCGTCTCTTATGCAGATGACCTGCTCTTAACATTGGCTCCTCCAAAGGAATTGCTCCCCAATGTTTTGGAGGTTATGAGAGAGTTTATGCAACTGTCTGGACTGTAAATCAATCAAAAAAAGACCAGTGTAACCCCCCTTAATATGGCATGCACAAATTTATGTTTACAAGGCTTAAAATGAGCTTGGGCTCCACACAGTTTCAGGTATGCGCAAGATGCTGGAGATGCTGGCAGGACCCAGCAAACATACTGCACGTCCTATGGGAATGTCAGGCCCTAACCCCTTTTTGGTCTGCCATTGCAATGGACTGTTACAATGTTCCCGGACTACCCATCGATATCTCCAACCTACTGCTTTTACAGGAAGACCCTACTCCCTTGGGCCCTTTGCCGAAACTACATAGAAACTGGCTCTTGGCAGTCCTCTTGGAGGCAAAAAGGCTTTTACTTCTGTCCTGGAGGCAAGCACTACCCCCACCCATCACCCTTTGGCACTCTGCTACGGTGAGATTAGCCACCTTTGAAATGCTTATGTATACCAACCGTGGGCAACTCATTTTATACTACCAGAAATGGGGAGCATATTTAAATTCCACCTTATGTAAAGTCCCCCTTCCCCTACCACTTAATCCTCCAGAACAATGAGATCTAATGTTATCAAAACCCTGCAGGTAGATACATCTTTTGGGATATGTTTTGAATTGTTGAGGAGCAGCTGTACTTTCTTCTACTTAGCTCTACCCTTTCCTCTTCTAACACTATGTCTATTCTATATTTTTGCCAAATTATTTCTTTGGAAGCTTTCAATACTCTTAAGAAGAATCCTCTAGAAGGGAGGAATGTTGGAATATTTAGAACTCTACATGTATAGGCAAGGTTCATAGCCAATGCTGCTTGTATAAAGCCTCTGAAGAACAGTCTGAGGTTGGAAATCTTATGTCACTCCTTATGTCTTTTGTGAGATATGTATAACTTGGTTTGTTGTACATGAGTCGCTACACTGCAGGTTAGTTGTCTGTACCTTTTTTGTGTATGTAATGACTTTTGAAGGAAAGAAAACTAAATAAAAAATTATTCTATGATAAAAAAGAAATTTACGATGCTGGTACAGCTTGGTACCTTCAAAGAAAAAAAGGCACATGCACGGAGTCTGTTTGAAGTCAATGCAACTTCAAGGACAGGTAGCATCAGTTGGTAAGCTATAGTGCAATGATAGGAATGGGGCGCCAATTTGTAGCAGCCTAAGGGCAAGAACATACAGATGCCTGTCTCAGGAAGGTGTGATATGCTTTTTTAAATGGATGAACTCTGACAGACTGAGATAGAGATAAAGTTCTAAACTGTAGGGGCAGTGAAGGAGAAAGACATTTCACTGAGTTTGGTCTTGGTTTTAGGAATGCATAATGATTCATGGACATTTGACCTGAGTGGATAGACTTGGCTATCTGGTTTCAGTGGCACTGAAAGGGACATGGGGGAGTGTTTGTTCACAGCTGTGTTAATCAAACTTCCCAGGGTAAATTTTCACAGGGCTGTTGGAGGGAGCCATCCAAGTCCGGAGTCCAGGTCATGATGGTGTGTGTACATATAATACTACTACCAATACTATTGTATGACACCCCCTTGAAATGATATTTCCTCAACAATTGGGAATTGTTTCTAAATTTTTATGAATAAAACCATTTAAATCCCATGTCACTTTTATAAAATGTTTCTAGATGTAGAAGATAGTTGTGAATATAGCAGAAGAAAGAAATACAGAGGTTGCCATGTTGCTTTGGTTATATTTGCTTTCAAAGTTGCAGTGTAGGACAAAGGTAAATAAAATCACAGTAAAAAATAAAAGTTGCCAGAAAGCTATTCAAGCAAGTAATTAAAATACCAATAAAAAATAACAGTTGCCAGAAAGCTATTCAAACAATTCACAATACATGCAGAATGAAAAAAACTTTAATATAAAAGAAACAGAGTAATCAAAGACAGCCAGACATGTACATAACGTGCCTTGAATTATGTGAATGGCTGCAATTGTGAGAGCTAATTTCCTTGCTGCAATACTGTATATTTTCGCAGCTGGATATGATATAATAGGATAAATCATTAGTCTAATAATGCTGCCACATATATAAGAATATACTTGTGCCAGTAAACACACTTGCAGACTTAGTTGGGTGCATCAGAAAAATGCGAATTCAAAACAGCAGGGAACATTTTAATATAATAAACCCTGTAAGGGACTCAGGCAGCTATTCAAATAATCCACTAGGACTGAGGCAGTGCTCACAAACAGAGACAGCATTGCAGAGGTCTCAGTGGACAGTCCCCCTGGGTACCAATGATTCCCATACAGTGTGATGTAACAGTAAGACAGGAAGCAAGGCTAACTACACAAGGACGAGGATCCTGAACTTTAGGAGAGCAGATTTTTAAAAAAATGGGGTACTGCCTCAGAAGCTACCTCGGAGGGGGGGGATTGCCAGGGAGGATTGGAAGCACGGTGGGATAATGGAGGGTATAAGCAAAGCAACCAACTTCTGCATGAAGGAAGTGAGTAAAAGCAGAAGGAACATAGGATTCTCTAAGGAAGTGGCAAGGGTCTTAGAATAGCTGCAATGAACATTTGCAGCTTTCCCAAAAAGACAGCAAGTCTCCATTACTGGATACTGCAACATCAGCCAGATGTGCTAGCCCTCGCAGAAACCTGGCTCTCCAAAAAAACACCTGACTCCTTGGTCACCCTCCCTGGCTTCACCCTTCACAGAGCTGACAGAGTGGGCAAATGTGGTGAGGGGTGTGCTGTGTACGTCCGTGACTCCATGATATGCCATGCCCTTCCAACACCTCCACTAGACCATGGTGCCCAAGCCTTATCATTAAAACTTACTCTGGATTCCTCCAGAGCCCCTGTAACTCTTACTGTTGCATATGTACCCCCAAGAAACCAAACTCCTGCTATACAATCCATTGCTAACTACATCTCCGGCTCCCCCCTCCAAAACGGAACACATCATAGTTGGAGACTTTATTGTGAACTGGCTTGCCAGTTCGGCTTCCCATGCCAGGGACACTTTCACTGCACTGGACCTGACCCAGCTGATCAACCAACCTACCAGGGTGAACCCCACTAACGGCTCTAGCACCCTGATCGACCTTCTCCTCACCAACCGTCCCCACAGAATCTCTGACCTGGTGGTCCTTCTGGACTCCCTAAGCGATCACTCACCCATCCTCTTTTCCTGGTCGTGTCTTCAGCAGAAACCCAAACCAAACTATTTTGCCCAGCATCGTCTCCAACCCGGAGGCCTCACAAAACTAAGAAAATACTTAACTCAATGGGATTGGTCTCCCATCTCCTGGGCCCCTACTATAGATGAAGCCCTTGATTATTTCACCTCTTCTTTTAATAAAGCATGTGACATCTATGCCCCACTAGCAAAAGTGCAATCCAAGAAACGTAATGCCCTCTGGGTCACGCCTGTACTGCTCCAACAGCTAAAGCACAGAGATGATCTCTGGCATAAAGCAGTCGCATCTGGCATGCAGGCAGACAGGTAAGCCTATAAAGCAGCTCGTAACAGATGCACTTGGGCCATAAAACAGGTCAAATCAGGCTACTATAAAATGACCCTTGCCTCCTCATGGGGGAATGCTTGGTTGTTCAGGGACAATATCAAGGAACTCAACGGCAAATCCCAGCTCCCCCCCCACTTACTGTCAACAATGTCCCTACTACTGACCCACTGGCCATTGCCAACTACCTCTACTCATCATTCTCTGACCTTAGTGTAGTACTCCCAAATACCTTCTTTGACTCCACTCCTGCAACCCCACCCCCTAACACCCAGCATCCTCCCTTCCATCTCAGGGTGATCTCTACAAATGAGGCAAGGCCTTATCCCATTAAAGCACTCAGTGGCTCTTGCTATTGCAAAGATTCTTTTGATATGAGAATCCTATAATTAGTACTAGGTACAGTCCTCTCCCCACTGACTGACCTCATTAACCGCTCCCTAAGTCTGGGGCCATTCCTGGCAGCCTGGAAGACTGCCACAGTCACCCCAATACTGAAGAGTGGTGACAGCACCTCATCCAATAACTACCGTCCCATATCCATTCTCCCACCACTCTCGAAAGCACTCAAAAAAATTATAGCCACCCAACTCACTGAGTACCTACTTGCTCATAACCTACTTTGCAGGGAGCAGCATGGCTTCAGATCTGGGCACAGTACAACTACGGCTCTCACTGAGTTCTCTAATTTTATTCACTGTGCCCTGGATAGAAAACACCTAGCTGGAGCTGTCTTCATCGACCTGTCAAAGGCCTTCGCTACAGTCTCCCACTCCTTACTCTTAAGCACACTCCGCCACATAGGTCTGTCCCAAGGACCCGTCTCCTGGTTTACCAGTTACCTCACAGCTAGATCACAATGTGTCAGAATAAACAACACCCTCTCAACCACCTTGCCAGTCCACTCTGGAGTTCCCCAGGGCTCCATCCTCGGCCCTCTATTATTCAGTATCTACCTAAACACCTTGCCCAATTCCTGCTCCAGCAACCTACTACTCTATGCTGACAATGCAGTTCTTTTTACCTCACACCCAGATCCCACAGTGTTGCAGTCCTCCCTCCAACACTCATTTAACCAGATTGAAAACAGGTTCTTAGACCAAAGACTTGTGGTCAAAGTAATAGAGACTCTTTGCCCACCAACAGAATTAGGTCAAGAATGCACCGCTATCAATCCTCTCCCACTCTCTTCTTCCTCTAGAACAGGTCCATACATATAAATACCTGGGCCTTACATTTGAGTCCAGCCTCTCTTTCCATTCACACATTGACACTCTATCATCAGCCATAAATGTCCGTATAGGCCTATTGTATCGGCACAAGGATCGCCTACCTCCGGAAGCCCTTAATCTGGTTGTCACCTCCTTAGTCCTCTCCCTGGATGATTATGGGCTCACTATCTTCTTGGCTGCTGACCACATAGACCTTAACAAAATCCACCTGGCCATAGACAAAGTGTGCAGACTCCTCTCCAGGGCAGACAAGTGTACCCTTACTTGTACCCTATATGCCCTGGCAAATCTCCTCACCCTGGATGAAAGGCTATTTTATCAAACATGTCTCCTCACAAAGAAAATACACCAGGGCTTACCCCCTTGGGGGTTTCTGCCTCTCTCCTGTCTTCCCACACCTCAGTGAACACCCGCTCTGTTAACCGACAGGTGTGGTCCATCCCGAGGGTTAGAACCTCCTTAGCCTAAAGGCCATTCCCACACAGGGCCCCAGTCTGGTACAACAAACTTTCCTCCGACGTTTCCTCCCTCTCCAAATTAGGACCGTTCAAGTCAGCCCTCAAAGAGCACATTCTCGCTTCACGGTGCTTCCAATGTACCAGCTAGTGCTGGGTCATCTGTCTATCATCTTACGGGATCACCCCACCACTGAGCTCCTACCAATAGGGCTACCAAACATTACTTATTAACAATGCCTCCTTTGGCTGCACTCACAAGATATCTGTCTAATTCTCTACTTCTCTGTAAATATTAAACCTGTTACTTCCTCCCTCTGTCAACAAACCTATTGTTCTCTTGAAAACTGTAAAATACTGCTCTCGGTAACACGTTCAATGCAATGTATAGCTGATCCTGATTCTGCAATATTGTATAACTGAAAAAACTGTAACCTTTAGCTGCCATTCTATGTCTACATGTATTAAGTGTTTATATTTGTTTTTTCTGATGCGGAGTCTTTGTAAATGAGTCCCTGACTCAAAAGTTGTAATCCTATAGTCTGTTAAAGAAATCAATAAATAAATAAGGGTGGTGAAGGAAAAAGGGATGGCATACAGGAGGTATAAAGAAACACAGAGGGAGGAGGACGGGGAGGTACTGTATATCTAGTAAAGCAGAGGGAAGCAGGCAAGGCACTGAGAGGAGCAAAGGTGCTGACAGAGGAAATAATCACCAAAGGGGTCATTAAGGGAGATAACACTTTCATCAGATACATATGTGAGAAGAGGAAAGCAAAGAGGGGGATAGTGAGGACCAGAAGGGCTGGGGGTAGGGCATACTTGCAGAAGGGGCAAAGATAAAGGTTACATCCCAAACAAGTACTTCTTCTCAGTCTTCATGGGGGAGGGAGCAGCCAACCAGGGAGTAGCAGGCACGGGGGGGGGGGGGACACAAGTCAGTATTCAGAGGAAAGAGACTGGAAGTTATTTGCAGCTCTGAAGATGGACAGAGCTATGGAGCCAGATGGGATACACCCAAGGGTTCTAAAATAACTGAGGGTGGTGCTAGCTAACCTACAGACAGCCTTATTGAACAACTCACTGGAAATAGGCATGGTCCCAGAGGACTAGAGAAGAGCTGATGTGGTCTCACAACATAAGAGTGGCAACAAGGAGGAGGCTAGCAATTATAGACCAGTCAGTCTTACTTCAGTCATGGGGAAATTAATGGAAACCCTGCTAAAGGAAAGACTGGTAGAGTATCTTGAATTCAGTGGGCTGCGAGACCAGAGGCAGCATAGATTCATGGGAGGGAGGGCATGCCAAAGAAATCTGATAGATTTCATTGATTGAGTAACCAGGAAAACAGATCAGAGGTAGGTACTGGACTTGTCCTATTTGGACTTCAGCAAGGACAGTGCTGCACAGAAGGATGATAAAGAAACTGTGCAGCCTAGGGATGTGATCCAAAGTGGTGAACTGGGTTAGAAATTGTTAACGTGTAAATGAAGAAAAAGCTGCTGTAGGGTCTGTGATGTGCCATTAATGCAATCAGACAACAAAAAATACAAATTAAGTCACTCAACAACCTGTACACTAAAATGGGGAGATACCCAAAAGAGATATTCTCATGATGAACCGCCCCCTGGCGCGAAATATTAGATTTGGCATTTTATGTTTTACCTGACCACCTTTTGTGCTGAGCTCATGTGAATGATTCTTTTTTTGATATTGTATTTAATAAAATATTTTTAACCAAGTATTCTGGGCAGTTATGTGTATATCTCTCTCGGGTATTTCCCTATTTTAGTGTGGAGGATGTTGAGTGTCTTAATTTGTATTTTTTTGTTTTTGGGTTATAGACTGGTTAATGGAGAGGAGAAAGAGGGTGGTGGTAAATGGTACTCACTCTAATGGTAGGAGAGTGACCAGCAGGGTGCCACAGGGCTCAATACTGGGAGTAGTCCTTTTCAAAGTCTTCATAAGTGACATTGCTGAAGAACTGGAAGGGAAAGTGAGCCTTTTTGCAGATGATACCAAAACCTGCAGCCAAGTGGAAAATCGGGAGTCATTGGAAAGAATGTGCAGGGATGTTGGGAAACTCGAGGCATTGTCAAGAGCAAGACAGTTGGGGTTCAATGCCATAAAGTGAAAATCATGCACCTAGGGCATAGGAATCGAGGCACTGACTGCAGGATGGGTTGGGAGGTGCTGGCAGTCACTAAACAGGAAAAGGACCTTGGAGTTCTCATAACTGGCAATCTCAAAGTGGCAAGACAGTGAGAGAAGGGAAAATTGTTTAAACAGGAAAGGCACATTAAGCCAAAGCTTGTTTCCAGGTGTGACCTGGGAGCACAAGAAGAAGTGGGGAGATTCAGACAGCCCTCCCCCACAGGTTAGGGCACACATCAAGCAGGACCATGACATTATGCCAGGGGCAGATACATCAGTACCACAGGGCAAAAAGGCTGTGCACAGGGCCAGATAATATCAACGTTAACAAAAAGACTTAAACCACAAGTAACCAGAAAGATAGTAAAAGGAAAGCACAATATAGAATATGCCAGGAATAGTAGGATGATACAAGGAGCAAAACACAGGGAAGGGATGACAGGATGACACTTTCCATGGAAAGTCGTGCACACAAATGCCCGCAGTCTGGGGAACAAGATCCCAGACCTGATGGCTGTAATGATGGAGGCTGATCGGGACATAGTGGCCATAACCCGAAATAAGGTACACCAGGAACCACAGCTGGGAGATAAGTGTACCGGGTTATGCCCTCTTCAGAAAAGACAGGAAAGGTAAAAGGGGGGTGGGGGGTACCCTCTACATCAAAGAAAGCATCAAGGCAACCAAAATTCAGAACAGGCATGAGCAAACGGAGGATATTTGGGTCACCCTTGAGCCAGGCAATGGAACATCCATTTTCATGGGGGTCAGACCCCCAGCTCAGGCAGAAGAAATTGATAAACTGCTTCTGGAAAACATGCATGACATGGCAGCAAAGGGAGATGTACTGCCGATGGGAGACTTTAACATGCCGGAAATAGACTGGTCCTTCCCAGTAGGGGCCTTGGGCACGGCACAGGACTTCATTGAGTCCCTTGAGGAGGCTGGCCTTAGGCAACTGGTGTAGGACACACCAGAGACTGGGCAGTCCTGAATCTGGTACTGACCAATGGGGACAGGATAACAGGACTCAAGGTGGAAGGTCAGCTATGGTCCAGCGACCACCATATGGTGTGGTTCAAGGTGGACACAGGGATTTAGTCAACCCATATGAAAGCAAGAGTCTTAGACTTCAGAAGGGTGGACTTTACCAGAATGGGATTTCAACTTAAGGAAATCCTGGAAAAAAGGGGGCTGGAGGGATGTTGAGAAAAATGGGCACACATCAAGGAGGCCATAGCGGAGGTAAAAAACAATGTGTTGGGTCAATAGACAAGGGTAAAAGGAGAAGTAAACTGCTTTGGTTCTCAAGGGGGGTGGCTGAAAAGGTATGGGTCAGGAGGCTAGCCTTCAGGAAGTATAAGGAGACACAAAGAGACAAGGACAAGGAAATGTACCAGAAGTGTCTGAGAGAGGCAGGAAAAGCAGCAAGAAGCACTAAGGCACAAACAGAGGAAAGAATAGCTCAATTGGTTAAAAAAGGAGACAAGACATTCTTCAGGAACATTAGCGAGAAAAGGAAGGCAAAGGGGGGAGTATCATAGAATCATAGAAATTTGATGGCAGAAAATGACCCTTCTGTCCCATCTAGTCTGCCCAACTCTCCTATTTCACATACCCCTCTCCCCACCTGCCCCCACCTTCTCCCCAATACTCAGTCCCATATGCCTGTCCCATGCCCTCTTGAATTTCTCCACCATCTCAACCCCCACCACTCCATCAGGCAGTCTGTTTCAGTGCTCAACCACCCTCTCTGTGAAGAAGCGCCCCCTCACATTGCCCCTGAATCTATTGCCTTGCAATCTGAGGCTGTGCCCTCTAGTCCTGGCTCCCTTCTTCCTCCTCAGCTGACCCCCTTCACCTACTTTATTGAGGCCCTTTACATATTTAAAGGTTTCAATCATGTCCCCCTTTCCCTCCTTATTTCCAGTGTGTACAGATTCAGCAACTTACACCTCTGCTCGTATATCTTCCCCTGCATACCCTGCACCATCTTTGTTGCCCTTCTCTGAACCCCTCCAATGCATCTATATAATTGCAGAGGTGTGGTCTCCAGAACTGAACCCCGTACTCTAACTCTAACTACAGCCTCACCATGGCTTTGTAGAGGGGCATTATAAAATCCCTCCTTCTGCTAGTAATGCCTCTGCCTATTCATGCCAGCATTCCATTGGTCCTTCCCGCCGCCCTACTACATTGGAAATCTACCTTAAGGTTTGAGGAGACTATGATCCCCAGATCCCTTTCCTTTTCTGATTCTTTGATTTCTTCCCCCCCAGCGTGCACCCCACTTTCGTGTTTTTCCTCCCTAGGTGCATCACAGTGCACTTCTTGGCACTAAACCTCAGTTGCCGTTTCCTGACCCCTCCTGGAGTGTCTTGAGATTCCTCCTCATGTCTTCCACCCCCTCCGGGGTGTCCACCCTATTGCAGATTTTTGTATCATTGGCAAATAGGCACACCCTCCCTCTCAAACCCTCTGCAATATCACTGATGTAGATGTTAAAGAGGAGCGGACCCAAAACTGACCCCTATGTCACTCCACTCCTCACCTTTGACATCTCGGAGTGTACTCCTTTAAGCACTACCCTCTGAGTTCTCCCTACTAGCCAGGCCTCCACCCAGCCTGCTATTTTCACTCCCAAACCCATGCTTTCCATCTTGTTCACCAACTTCCTATGAGGGACGGTGTTGAAGGCCTTGCTGAAGTCCAGATAGGCCACGTCCACTGCCCCTCCCTGGTCAATTACATGAGTCACCCAATCAAAGAACTCAATTAGGTTGGTCTGGCATGATTTCCCCTTTTGAAGCCAAGCTGTCTGCTGTCCTGCAAGCCACACTCCTCCAGGTAATTCACCACCCTCTCCTTAATTAATGCCTCCATTACTTTCCCCACCACAAACATGAGGATGACTGGGTAGTAGTTCTCCTTCAGCTCCCTGCTACATCCCTTGTACAAGGGCACTATGTCAGCCCTCCTCCAGTCCTCTGGCACCCTCCCTGTATCCAGGGACAGGTTGAAGAACCTTGTCTAGGTTGTGGGCAGCTCCTCCCTCAATTCCTTGATCACTCTGGGGTGCAACCTATCGGGCCCCATTGCCTTGTCCACCCGTAGTCTAGCCAGCTCAGCCCTGGCCCTATCCACAGTGAATGGGCTCTGATTCACCCATTTTCCCTCCTCCCCCATAGGTGCTAGTATCGGACCCCTGCCTTCCACCTCCTCCATGAACACAGAGCTAAAATACTCATTTAGTGCCTCTACCTTTTCGTAGTCCTGCTCCAAGTTTATCCCTCCTTCCCCCCTCAGTCTAGCAATTCCCTGCCCTACTCTTTTCCTCTCCCTCACATATCTAAAAAATGTTTTATCCCCCCTCCTGGCTCTTTTGGCTATTTTCTCCTCAGTGACTGCTTTTGCCCTTCTGATCTCCTTCCCTCCCTCCCTGACAGACTCCTCTTCTCCCTGTACTCCTCCCTATCCTCCTCTCTAAGTGTAATCTTAAATTTTCTGAACGTCCTCCTCCTTTCCCTCACCACCTCCCTAGTGAACCAGAGTGGTCTCCTCCCCCTCTTGCCCTTCTTGACCTTTTTCATGCACATTTCTGCTGCTTCCTGAATGCCTCCCCTGATAGCTTCCCAGAGTTCCTCCACTGCCCCATCTTCTCCGTACCCTCCATTTTCCCCTAACTATCTTTCTCATCTTATTAAAGTCTTTGTGTCTGAAGTCCATGACTGTCTTATTAGTCTAACTTGTCTCCCACCCTGCCCTGACCCTGAACCTTACCGTGCTGTGGTCACTGGTGCCCAAGGCTTCTCCCGCCCGCACCTCCTCCACACTATCCCCGTTACTCGGGACCACGTCCAACAAGTTGCTTCCCCTCATTGGTTCTTTGACCAGCTGTTGAAGGAACACCCCCTGCAGCTCAGCTAATACCTCCCTGTTCCTTGCCGATTCTGCATCTGGGATTTCCCAGTCAACATCTGGGAGGTTCAAATCACCCACCATTAGCAGTTCACCTTCTTATGATTGCATGAGTTATCCATCTGTTGTCTTCCTTTCTTTGCGCGGGTGGCCTGTATACCACCCCCAGCTGCAGGATTCACCCATCCTCCTACCTCGTGTTACTCACAGCAGCTCAGTCTCCCCTTCCTCCTCCTGCCCTTCAGTAACACTGATGCATTCCCTGATGTACAAAGCAACCCCTTCCCCTTCTTGCCTGCCCCGTACCTTCTGAACAGTCTATAACCTAGAATGATTGTTTCCCAGGTGTGATGCTCTGTCCACCAGGTCTCAGTTATTGTGACTAAATCTAATCTATCATCCTTCATGATGGCCTCCAGGTCCACCATCTTATTTCCTAAACTCCTGGCATTTGTTGACAATCCCTTCCACCAGTCTCCCCCTTTGTTTCCCCTTGCACCCGTCTCCCTCTTCCCCAGCCATGTAGTCCTATCCTGGGGAAGGCTGTTAGCCCCCCCAAGCTTTCCTCCTTGTGGAGCAGATTTGTTCCTACCACCTCCCCAACCTAGTTTAAATTGTAGGTATCAGCTATGTATTCTCCTAGCTTGCATTTCAGTACTGCTACCCCATCCCTATTCAGGTGCAGTCTGTCCTGTGCAAATAGGCTCTCGTCCTCCCATGTAGATCCCTAGTCCCCTACCAAGCCATATCCTATGTGCTCGCACCACACCATCAGCCACTTGTTGAACTCCCTAATACTCGACTTCCCATCAGTGTTTGCCCTTGGTACTGGTAACACCTCTGAGAATGCCACTGATTTAAACCCCAGACTGCTACAGTATCTAGCTGGAGCTCTGAATCTAGCCTGCACCTCCATCATGCTACTTCCTGCCAGGTCATTTGTTCCCAGGTGGAAGAGCAGGTGCGTTTTCTCATCCTGCTGACTCTCCCTTGAGGGGATATAATGAATGACCTTCGCTGCTGTCATGCCTGGCAGACACTCCACCCACACTGTGCTGTTTTTGCCTCCCCTTCTCCCCCACCTAATGCTTTTCATTACAGAGTCCCCAACCAGTAGACCCTGCTCTCCATCTCCTTTTGATCACATCTCCCTACCATCCTTCCCCCAACCCCCTGCATTCTATTTCCTACCTTATTATCAATACCCTCTTTGCCCATTTCACTTCCTAAAGCACCATCCTCATTCTGTGCTTCCCCAACTTCTTCACTCTGTAGCTAAGCTTCGAGGAGCCAGGGGCGAGATAGTGGCGGGAGACAGGGAGAAAGCAGCAATCTTGAATGAACATTTCTGTTCAGTCTTCACTGTGAAAGAGCATGGGCAGGGCCTGCAGCTAGACTTTAAAGGAACAAAGGATAAGGAGGTAAACACCAGTCTGTTCACAAAGAAGAGGGTCCTAGAAGAGCTTGCAAATCTGAAAGTGGACAAAGCCATGGGTCCAGATGGCATACATTCCAGGGCCCTAAGGGAACTGAGAATTGAACTGGCAGTCCCTCTGGCAGCTCTGTTCAGTGAGTCCCTAGACACTGGAGTGGTCCCAGCGAACTGGAGAAGGGCAAATGTCCCTCTTCACAAGAGTGGTAGTAAAGAAGATGCAGGGAACTACAGGTCAGTTAGTCTAACCTCTGTAGTCGGAAAGATAATGGAGACACTCCTCAAGGAAAGAATAGTGGAGCACCTTGGAGCCTTGGGGGTGTTGGATCCCAGGCAACATGGGTTCACCTCAGGATGGTCCTGTCAGATTAATCTAATATATTTCTTTGACTGGGTGACAAATGCAGTAGACCAAGGGGAGGCAGTAGATATTGCCTACCTAGATTTCAGCAAAGCCTTTGATACTGTCCCACATAGGAGACTGGTCAATGAGCTAGGTAGTCTGGGGATGGGGCACAAGGTTGGAAACTGGATTGGAAACTGGTTAAGGGACAGAAAACAGAGGGTCATGGTAAACATAACCCAATCAGAGAAAAGGAAGGTGACCAGTGGGGTACCTCAAGGATCAGTTCTGGGTCAAAATGTATTCATCAGTTACCTTGCAGATGGGCTAGAGGGAAAGGTTTGCCTGTTTGCAGATGACACTAAAATCTGCAACAGGGTGGATACCATGGAGGGTTAGAAAGGATGATAAAGGACCTAGAACAGTTGGAGAGCTGGTCAGATGTGTGGCAACTAAGGTTTAACACAAGGAAGTGCAAAGTCATGCACGTGGGGAGCAGGAACCCTGGAGCAAGCTACGGGTTGGGGAGAGAACTGTTGGCAGTTACTAAGGAGGAGAGGAATGACTTGGGGGTTATAATCACAAATGACCTGAAGGCCACAAGGCAGATGGCCGAGGTGGTGTGAAAGGTCACTGGGATGTTGGGGTGTATTGGAAGGGGAATCACAAGCTGAAGGAGGGAGGTAATAGTTCCACAGTACAAGACCCTGGTGAGGCCTCACCTTGAGTACTGTGTCCAGTTCTGGAGGCACCACCTTCGTGAGGACATTGACAAAACAGAGACGGTGCAGAGGAGGGTGACCAACATGGTGAATGGTCTACATCACAAGCCTTACAAGGAAAGAGTCAGAGACCTCAAATTTGTACATGCTGGAGCAAAGGAGGGAGAGAGGTGATATGATAGAAACGTTTAAATACCTCAAGGGCATGAACAATGTGAACGTGGACAATATATTACAGTTTAAAAGTAGTGCCAGAACAAGAGGACATGACATGAGACTGATGTGTGGCTGCATAAGGGGAAATGTCAGGATTTTTTTTTATGGAGAGGATGGTGGATGCATGAACTAGCCTGCCCCAGGAAGTGGTGGTGGCCCGTACGGTGACAGGCTTCAAACTTGCATGGGGCAGGAATAAAGGAATATTACAGATAGGAAGAAAAAGCTAAAGCCAATGACCAGATAGGATCACTGGCCGCTTCATCAGGTAGCATAAACGAGCAGACTGGATGGACCTGGCAGCCCTTATCTGCTGACAGTATCTATGTAAGAAAGTTAAGTGATTTGCGGAGGGTCACACAGTATGCAGTTGGGGGCTGTGGAATTCAAACCCCGGTCTCTAGGTTTGCAGCTCAGTGCCCTAAACTACAGTGTTCTACTGCCTCCAAAGAAGTTGATAGGTCTAGTGGGATGCTGGGGTGCACAGGGAGGGATATCTCCAGCAGGAGGAGGGAGATGGTGTTGCCACTTTTTTGCTTACTGTGAGACCCCACCTGGAGTACTGTGTGCAGTTTTGCAGGCAGCACCTCAGAAAGGATATATACAGGGTGGAGGCAGTCTAGAAGAGGGCATCTAAAATGGTGCAGGGGTTGTACGAGGTGCCCTATGAGGAGAAACTAAGGGACAGCAACATGTACACCATGGAAGAGAGGAGAGTGAGAGATGACATGATACAGAGGTAAAAGGACCTCACAGAGGTGAACAGGGATCAGGAGGGGAGCCTCTTTCAAATGAGAAATGGCGAATGCATGTGGGCAAAAGTAAAAGGGTGATGGCAATATGGACAAATATGACAGGACAGTGCCAGGTCAGATGAGCATCTGCTCTCCTGACGCCACTCATGTGGTGCTGGTTGCAATTCCAAGGATAGTTATATTTCATTTGGGGGGTGCAGAGGGCAAAGCCTCCCACATATGGTAATGTTATCCTGAGGTGTGTAGTGGTACTTGTGCTGTGAGTTACATCAAGCACTGAGTGGGAGCTGCACTGAAGTGCAGTGAGCTGCAGCGGGAGCCTGGTATGTGTGTCTGGGTGCACAGTTCTTTTTTGCTGTAACGGGAACACTGCAGGTTGTTTAAGCAATAAGGCACGACAGGGTGTGGGTTATTGGGGGATTTACCCACGCCTTGTGTGGTGTGTCACAAGGTGCAGCCGAGTGCCTTAACCACACAAGAAGTGGATAAATCTCCCAATAACCCATATCCTGGAGTGCCTTATTGCGATTATACAATGGACCCATGTGTAAATAAATTTTAAATGTGTTTAAGTATGTTTTTTATAAATGCCATTTCTGAGCCGTGGGTTATTTAAGCAATAAGCCATGAGGGGGTGTGGGTTATCGGGGGATTTACCACGGCTGGTGTGGTTTGCCCACGAGGCGCGGCCGAGTGGGTAAATCTCGACAGCTGTGGTAAATCGATAACCCCAGTGGCTTATTGATTATACTATGGAGGAAGTAAAAATAAAAAATTATATTAAAAAGTAAAAAAATGTTTTTATTGATTTTAATGTGAGGTATTCTTACTCTATAGTAAATAGTTCCCTGTTGCTAGGCAGAAGATGTGCTGTGCAGCTTGAATGCAGCTTCACCCCACCGTCCCTCCCCTTTCAGGCACTGCACAGTTTCTAATACAGGCTCTCTCTCCCCTGTACAAAACTAGGTAACATGCCATTATGTGCTGTTTGGTTTTGCTTATAGTTTGTGTTGGAGGCAGCACGATATTAGGTAAGAGCAGGCAGTTTGTGTGGTGCGCGCGGGAGCGCTAACGCTAAGAGCTGCCATGTTTGAACTGTTGCCTTGGGGTACAAGCTTCTAGCAAGAAAAAAAAAACCCTTGTGACACATAGAATTTTCATTTTTATTATGCAGAAATATGGAATTTTATAACTAACACTGTGAAGGTGAAGGTGGTCTGGACGTGGCACTACGGCGGGTAGGAGGTATGAGCGAGGAGCTAGGAGACTGGAAGCAGCGAGAGTGATGAAATTTGGAGGGAGCGAGCGAGCATTACAGGGACATACATCAAAGGTTTGCCACATGTTTCTTAAGCTGCCGTTACTTTTTGAAGAAATGCGAGTGGAATTTGTGTTTATGCCAGGCAGTTTTTTTTAATGTGTCGTGAGCTATGGGAGAAGGCTGGGGGGGGGGGTGCCGTGCTGATTTGCGTTTAGCGAGGAAACAACGTGGTGGCTCGGAATGATTTTAACATTTTTTTTGTAGTTGTTATTGAGATGCGGCTGGCTGGCACATTTTGCGGTGATTATCAGAGGATTTACAACGGAGGTAAGGTGTCAGCCTGCCGTTTTCATTGGTCGGTGTCCGAGGTCCATGGTATAATACAGGATATACCACGGTCACGTGATGTGTTTTGACCAATGAGATTACAAGATTTTCATACCCCATTGTATAATAATAAATTGTTGTGGCTGCAATGAAGGTTTTGGTGGTCTCTGCATTATTTGCTGTTTGTGTGTGTGTTCTGTGTGCTCATTTTTTTCTGCTATGTTTCACGGTTTCCACTCATTGTCCTACTGCTCCATCATCCAAATGGTGGTTGCCTTATGCTGTTGCCCTTTTTGTCAGTTGCTCTTTTATAGCTGCCCTTTTCACACAGTACCCACCAAGAGCAGGGGGCATAGGGTGAAGCTGGAAGGGGGGACATTTAAGAGAGATGTAAGGAAATATTTCTTCACTGAAAGGGTGATAGATACCTGGAACAGACTGTGTGATGGAGGCAAAAAACATGGAGGGCTTGAGGCATGCATGGGATAGCCATCAGGGTGCATTAGAAAATGTGTAGGAAGTGTCGAAGGAGTCCAACTAGGGCATGAAGAAACAGATTAGGCAGGGAACATTTGTGCGGACTAGGTGCTGCATGCTGGCATATAAACTGCTCCACAGAGATTGAAGACTGCTACAGGGTTAGAAAAAAGTTTGCTAAATAGATGGACTCAGCAACTGACAGTGTGCAGACAGACCTTAATGAATAAGAAAAACTGTACTGAGAAATGAACCCCAAGCACTTGCGTGAAGCAGTTATTATAGTGGGCTACTGAAAAAGCCATATGTTCTTGCAAAATGTTGGTAATCACAAGGGTGCAGTGTGCATATTTGTGGAACTCATATAAGGGAGAGAAAGAAATAAGTGCCTTAGCTGGGACTTAAACCCAGGTCACCCAGAATATCATTCTGGCTGTGCTACTAGCTGCACCACCGAAGCAACTGGAAACTGGCCATCCCGAAGCACCTTACTCTTTCTCTAATGCACAGCCTAGTGCTTCATAATTACACTTACAATCTCAAGAGTGCAGTGTGCACATTTATGGAATTCATACAAACACAGAAGAGAAAGAAATAAGTGCCTTAACCATGACTTGAACCCAGGCTGCCTGGAATACCATTCTAGTTGCACTGCCAGCTGCGCCACCAAGGCAACTGGAAATGATGCTGTCCTGAGGCACCTTACCACTTCTTTACTGCACAACCTGGTGCTGCACAGATAATTACATTCACAATCACAAGAGTGAGATGTGCATATTTATGGAACTCCTACCAACAAAGAAGAGAAAGAAACAAGGGCTTTAGCTGGGATTTGAACCCAGGGTACCCAGAATATCATTCTGGTTGTGCTGCCAGCTATGCCAAGAAAGTGACTGGAGACTGGGCCATTCCAAGGCACATACTCTTTCTCTAATGCACAACCTGGTACAGCAGAGATCATTAACATTTACAATCACAAAAGTGCCTTGAGTTGGCCCCGTTTCCAGTTGCCTTGGTGGTGAAGCTTGTTGGGGAAACGCTGGTGCAGATGCTGTTTAAGAAATAATAACGTATAATGCGACAAGCAAGAAACTGTGGTAAATAGAATTTTTTGTGCCTCCCCCCACCTCTTTCTGACTTTCAGTACTGTTTCAGTGGGTTGGCAGTACTGTGGATGAGAAGCGGCCTTAACAAGCAGCCATTTTCTGTGGTTATCCCTTTAGAGGGAGGAGAAGTTTTATTGTTTGCAGAATGGTGTGCCAAGCAGTCCTTTTCTGCCCACAAATTGTATATTTCTATTTTGTATTCCAACTGTGAACACTTGCCTAGCTGAAATGCTTTGTACTCACATACTGCATAACAGTTATGTGCAGTTTTACATTCCTCTTGTTTTAGCTATAGGCAAGGTATCAAGTGCAATGAACAGTAATGAGTTATTTCAGTACAAGTTTGCTGCTGTGGTACCTGCCTTAAATTTCACTTACTTATAGTCTTCCATTCTCACATAAAAAAAACACTCAATTGCCTAACTGTTTGACAGAGGAAATTTAAAGAACTCACCAAGTGACAAGATTTATTTAAGCATTGTATTTTCAAAGATGCGTCACTTAAGAAATGTTTTTGCTTTCTTATGGACAGAGTGAAGCGTATTTGTTTCTCTTGCTACTGCCATGGTGAACGTCTGATTGAAATTTATGTCATTTGGTGAGCGTGAATGCTGTGCATCAGGTGCATGACCCCACTCATTGCTTTAAAAAATGGCCCATCAGAGAGCAGCTATGACAGAAGGACACCTCTAAATGCATACATAAACTGAGAACTGATTTTCTGTTTGCCTGATGTAAAGTAGTTCATGAGCTCCTGCCTTGACAGATAAAAGGCTTCTCTTTACCAATAAATTATCTGCTGAGCCGTACAATGTCAATGAGTTTCTAAATATGTCTCAAGCTCTGCATACTGAAGAGTTTCAACATTTTCCAAAATGAATATGCCTGTGCCAGATATACTTTGAAAAGACTAATGATAGACTATGAGAGTTCTCAGTCTCCATCCCTACACAGACTAAAATGCTAATTGCACTGCACCTTGCCCTTAGCTTCTTAGGTGCAGTTTTAAACAAATGAGCAAACAAAAAACACCCAAACAAATAAACAAAGAAACACACAAAGAAACACACAAACAAACAAAATATGGATGATTATTCATTTCATTCCATTTTTATTAAGGATGAAAGCCAGGCTGGCCAGCCGGTGCAGTGATAGCACTACTGCTTGTGATACTGATGACAGGGTTCGAGAGTAAGTATTGGTCATTGGAGGGCCAGCAGGGTGCACTTGGTTGAACATCCCAAGGGGATATTCTCCACCTCGGAGGAGGGAGGATTTGATCTCTGCTGCAGTATAACCACCTGGGTGACCACAGGTGGTAGTGCAGCAGGAGCCAAGGCGCAGGAAGGGAGGATGTCGGCATGCTTGAGTGTGTGTGTATACACATGTGCGTTGAGTGCTCCATTGACATCATGGAGATTTGGTACAAGAAACAAGGAAAAACCTCTCACCTGAGCAGTATGATGCCCACCTCGCATCACAGGCTCCTGCAATGCCAACTGAGGTGCTGTCCTGACACTGCACTATAACTCCCTGAAGGTTGGGTTCCCCACACCGGACCCACCCTGGAGATAATCTAGGGATGAACATGGGAGAGATAAGTCCTGGAGAAGGCGGGTGCAGGGCTGGGTTTGAGGCAGGGATGATGGCAGGCAGGTCACGACAGAGGGGGAAAAAGTACAATAAATAAAGAAATTAAGGATGAAAACAACTAAGCTGAAGCTCCTTTACCAAGGGTATCTGATAGCAGTTACAAATTTACATGGCAATATATAGTAATTTCAAATTAAATTTAAATATAAAAAGTAAGAGAAAACTTCATAAACACACAATTGCTTGTTTTATTTTTTTACAATAACTGGTGTAGGGACATGAGAGCAAAAATCAAGTTTCCCACTCAAAAAGGGAAGTGAATGCAGAGGCATGATCTACAGACCTCCAGCACAAGGGGAGGAGATGGATGGTGTACTAGTGGAAGCCATCCCCAAAATGACAGCCAATGGTGAAATGCTGCTGGTGGGAGACTTCAATTTGCCTGATGTAGATTGGAGCACCCAGGCTGTGGCCACAGCCAGGAGAAGAGGCATCCTGGATGCCCTGCACAGGGTGTGCCCCAAGCAGCTTGTGGCAGAACCCATCAGAGAAGGAGCAATATTGGACTTGGTACTCACCAATGAGGACAGAGTCACCGATGTAATGGTGGGTAGCCACCTGGGGTCCAGTGATCATTGTGCAGTGTGGTCCAATGTGAGAACAGTGGAGGAATCAAACCACACAAAAGCAAGGGTCCTGGATTTCAGATGGGTTGACTTTGCAGAAATGGGGGAATGTCTCAAGGAAGCCCTGGCAGGGGAAAAAGAAAGGGGGGATGTAGAGAAACAATAGACTAACCTTAAGGGAACAATAGCAGAGGCAACAAGCCTTTGTTTTAGGCAAGTAGGCAAATCAAAGAGAAAGAAAAATCACTATGGTTCTCAAAGGACATGGCCAGGAAAGTAAGATGGAAAAGGCTCAGCTTTCAGGAGGTCCAAGGAAACACAGAGGGGGAAGACAGGGAACTGTATCTGGAAAAGCAGAGGGAGGTGGGGAAAGCAGTCAGGAGTGCAAAGGTGCAAACTGGGGAAAAAATAGCTCAGGCAATTAAGAACAGAGACAAGATCTTTTTCAGGTACATTAGTGCTAGAAAGAAGACCAGGGGTGTGATTGTGAGGTTAAAAAGGGAGGAAGGGGTGTGTGCGGAGGGGGATCTAGAAAAAGCAGCAATCCTGAACAAATATTTTTGTTCAGTATTTACAGAAGAAGGGGAAGAAGAAGGATCACCACTGGGGGATAGGCGCGCCAATGGGAGAGAGGTGGATACCAGCCCATTTACAGAGGAAAGTGTCCTAAAGGAGCTTGAGAATCTGAAAGGGGACAAGGCTACGGGATCGGATGGGATACATCCCAGAATATTGAAAGAACTTAGAGAGGTGCTGGCAGCACCACTGACAGCCCTATTCAACAAATCAATAAGAGACAGGGGTGGTTCCAGGGGACTGGAGGAGGGCAAATGTAGTCACTCTCCACAAAAGTGGGAACAGGGAGGAGGTTGGCAACCCCTGACCTTTGTGGTGGGGAAATTAATGAAGTCTCTGCTAAAGGAAAGGACTGTGATATTTCTTGAATCCAGTGGAGCACAGGATCCAAGGCAGCATGGATTCACAGCAGGAAGGTCTTGTCAAACAAATCTGATAGATTTCTTTGACTGGGTGACCAGGGAGGTATATAGGAGAGGGGTGATGGATGTGGCCTACCTAGATTTCAGCAAGACCTTCGACACCATTCCACATAGGAGGTTAATAAATAAGTTGGGCAGCCTGGGAGTGGGCCATAAGGTGGTAAACTGGGTCAGAAACTGGTTGAGTGACAGGACACTGAGGGTGGTGATAAATGGCATTCAGTCCGAGGAGAGGGGTTGACCGGTGGGGTGCCACAGAGATCCGTTCTGGGGCCAGTCCTCTTTAATGTCTTCATAAGTGACATTGTAGAGGGGCAGGAGGGAAATGTAAGCCTTTTTGCAGATGACACTAAGATCTGCAACAGGGTCGACGACACTCCGAGTGGAGAAAATGAGAAAGGACCTAAACATGCTTGAGGAGTGGTTGAGAAGGTGGCAGCTAACATTGAAGTTCAAAATCATGCACTTGGGGCACAGAAACCCAAGGAAGGAGTACAAGATGGGGGTACTGACAGCCACAAGTCAAGAAAAGGTTCTTGGAGTAATATTATCTGATGATCTAAAGGTAAGCAAACAATGTGAGAAGGCTGTGGTGAGAGCCAGTGGGATGCTAGGGTGCATAGGGAGAGGTATCGCCAGCAGAAAAAAGGAGGTGGTTTATCCACTGAACAGATTACTAGTGAGACATCATCTGGAGTACTGTGTCCAGTTCTGGAAGCTGCATCTCTGGAAGGACATAGGCAAAATAGAGGCAGTCCAGAGACAGGCAACAAAAATTGTGCAAGGACTGCAACAAAAGTAATATGAGGAAAGACTAGAGGACCTCAATATGTATTCCCTGGAGGAGAGGAGAGCAAGGGAGGATATGATAGAGACATTCAAGTACATCAGGGGTGTAAACAAGGTACAAGAGGGTAGCATCTTTCAGAAAAGAAGGTGTACAAGAACAAGGGGGCATGGTATGAGGCTGGGGGGGTAGACTCAGGGGCAACATGAGGAAGTACTTTTTCACAGAAAGAGTAGTGGATGATTGGAACAACCTCCCTGCGGAGGTGATGGGGGCAAAAACAGTAGGGGAATTCAAGAATGCATGGGATAGACATAAGAGTACTCTAGTAATAGGGAAGCGAGGGTAAATCGCAGATCAGCTAGGGTCTGTGGTAATGCATTAGGTAGGGAAAAAGGGCAGACTAGGTGTGCCATACTGTCTTAATCTGCCATCACCTGTGTATCTGTGTAAGTGTGAGTTCTCCAAATGCTATAATAACTGGGTATAACATCATAACCTGGTTGTTATGGCATTTGATCACACTGGTAATCAGTGTGATAAAAAGGGGTCCCCAGTTATTATATATAGGATAAAGTATGGGGAGAAGTGTGATACAAGAATTTATCACACACCCGAGTTGTTGGATGGCACATAAACCCCGAGGAGAAGCCCGAGGGGTTTATGAATGCCATCCAACAACCAGGGTGTGTTAAATTGAGTTTGACACACTTCTCCCATATTTTATTTTATATAATTGAAGGATCCGCTTTCTCAAAAAAGACGCTTATGCTTACCTTGCAGATAAAAGCTTTTATTTGTGTGAGGAGAACAGAACTGTGGTTAATACATTAAACATAAACATTAACATAACATTAAACAATAAAATAAACTGGCCACAAGTGTTAGAAGTCCGGTATGGAGATTCTTCGCATCATTTCCTGGTTGAATGGTATTTTCGTTTGACCATGAGAGGAAAGGTTAGGGTTGAAAAGAGAGAGTTAGGGATCATCATCTAAGTGTTAACTGCATAAGTTAGGTCGAGAAAAAAAAAGTTAAATGTTTGCGTTTGGGGTCTGAATACAAGAAAATACCTTAATCGGAGGTGTCTGTAAGTGTTTTTTTTTTTGGCAGTGGCAGTTGAAGTGAGAGGGACAATTTGAACGCGCTATTTTTACTTATCTCGAGTGCTTTGTTGTTGGAAGGGATCGCGTGAATGCCGTAACACCTACTCAGGTGTTACGGCATTTAACTCATGGTTTTCCCAATGGAAGAAAACGGAGACCAGTAATTATATACTATTAAGGTGTAAATAGATATTACCTGCAGCACATAATGAATACCATGGCAATTTACCTGGCATACAATCGACATAGATTTCATTGATAAATATTTAAAATTTTGGATGATTATTAGGAATGCAGACTTGGCCATGCATTTGACTGTTGCATTCAGAATAGTATGAGAGCAACTCTGATGCACATGCCCAGAGTCATGGCTCAACTTTCTGAAATACAATTTCTTTTAGATATACTGATTATTTCCCACTGCAAGTCATATTGCCAAGGACAGTACTGACCATATAAGTATATTTTCTATTAAACTTCACTGTCTTGTAAAAACAACAGAACTCACTGATGAATGAGCATACTGGTACTCCAGTGCCACATACACATGTGAACGCAGTCCACTGGTCGTGGGGGTAATAGTCAGGACAAGTAAAATTAATTTTTGTCCCAAAACACCTTTTGTTCTGATTTTAATACAGTGAAGTGACCAGATTTATTATCCTTGACACTACCAGAGGCAAGGGGGATTAGAATGCCAAGGGAAAAAAAACTGTTAAAAATGCTGACAGTGACCCTTTAAAAACATTAAAATGATATGTTGTGGAATTCTGATTATTATAAATTTATATATGTAAAAATAAATTCTGTGTCACAGAATGTTGTCCTAAGCGGTTGTGCAACTTCTTAGTTACACTATTCACATTGCGGTGTCATTGACCTACTGTATGCTTAATAAAGATTGCAACCCCTCCTAAAGTAGTTGCTAAGCTTTTTGAAACTGATTACAAAAAATGTGGGGCCAGCACCCTTTGACTGAGTGCAGATGCCCAATGGTGGGAATTTGGGGAGATGAACCCTTGGGCCCTCCAGTTATGGAGTTGTGTATAGCCTGTGGGGCAGTGGACAACAGCAAACTGGCTCATTTGTAGGAGTGAGTGGGAGTCCACTGGACTACCAGGGTGCTTAAATACTGGATCACAGGGAGGCGGTTGCCCACTGGCCCACCAGGAATTATAATTCTTTGAAAATAGGGGTTGGGGTGGACACTTCTGGTGGCATTGTACAATGTGCATGGTGCAGTGTCATGCTACAACCTGTTTGCAGGCACAGTTGAACTTGCTGGTAGGTGCAAACCTCATTCGCATTCACTAATAGTTGTAATTTCATTGTGCCCCTGTCAGAGGGGGGACTTGTCCATAATTGCGTGTCCATGTTTTTTTTTTTTTTAACTTTATATTTATTATTTTTCAATAACATACCATTGAAGACACGAATAGCATACAGACCATAGTGTTTTCCCAACTGGTAATCAAGTACCTTAATACAAGGAGACATATGCATATCCTATATTGAATTACAACATTGAGGGAGTTACTAAAGTTTAACAGGTTACAAAATAAGAATAACCTAGTTTGTGCTGTAGAAAAGAGTCCAGGAGCAGCATGGCTTGCCCTAAAATTAGAAAATGTCCAGCATTCAATCCCATACTTGGCCTCGCTTATATTGAGCATATGGTGCCATGCTTCATATCTGAAGCAAACTTTTAGACTCTAAAATATACATCTGGAGCAAGGAACTTCTACTAAACAAAATTTTAAATTTGAGAGATTTTACAACCGCTCTCAATATTTCTCCAAAACACATAACTGAACAGCAACATTTAGAACATTTAGGTCAGCAGAGAAAAGGATTAAAAAACAACACTGTGACTTGGTGGAGTCGTCACCTGATGATTTATTAAGCTACGTAGGTAGTTAATATCAGTGGGAGAAAGTACAAATAAGTATAAGTCAATCAGTCATTTAAGTTTCCCCACCATGCTCCTCCAGAGTGCTATCTGATTGTGGGACAAACCTGGCCGACCACTTTCCAGCTTCCACGGGTCTCCAAAATGTAAACTTTCCGTCAAGGCGATGAGGAAATGGGCTGAAACACAAGGTTGTACCACAACGCCCGCTTCTCTGAGGGAACGCCGCACACCATCGAACTTCTTGCGACGTTGCCTCATTGCAAAACTGAGGTCGGGGAATAAATAAATCTGCCTGTCCTCAACCAATATAGGGGCCGCTCGTCGAGCGAGTGACAAAATTCTGTCTCTCTCACCAATACCTGATGTTACCAGCAAAAGGGTACGAGGCTCCTCTGTTTGACAGCGTCCTCTGGGTGTAACTCTGTACACTTTCTGTAGCACTTTAATTAAGTCTTGGCCTGATGGAACCAACTTTTCATTGAGAAATTCAAGTAAAGCCATCATCGGATGGTCCCCCTCAAACCCTTCAGGCAAACCCAACAAATGTAAATTCGCACTCCTGAGCTGGTTCTCCGTCGTTTCTAGCCTGGCACGGAAAAGCTGTAACTCTCTGGACATTAACGCAATGGCCCCAGTGGCTGAATCAGCCCATTCTGTCACATCCCCAAGTTTCGTTTTAAGACCCTCCACTGAAGCTTCTAACAGAAGCACCCGGCCATTGAAGGAGTCCATTTTCTGAGAAAGGCCAGCCACCGAGGTATTAAGGGTCTGTATTTTAGACCCTAATGTTGCAAGGGATTCATCTGTACTTGCCGAGGTTGTTGCAGGATCCTCCAGGCCCGACCACAAGGTCAGGGCTGTGCCAATACTTTTCCCACATTCTACAGCTCCAGCTCTTCTATCCCATTTGGGATTCCCCATTTTGGGTAATTCAATGATCAAAAGACTGATCCAGTTGTCCAAAAAAGTCAATTCTGTGCCCAAATGTAAGTTTTTATTTGAGTTTTGGTGAAAATATTGCAGAGCTGTTCGTTCCTGTGTCCATCTAGCTAGGGGCTCCACAGCGCCCCCTCGTGTCCATGTTTGAAAGTTTTATTTGGCAGTGGGGCTTACTATAGCTCTAGATTCTGTAACTGTCTTATTTTCTCAACAAGGCAGTTCTCTTTAGCTTTTTCATCCTTACTGCCATCCTCACAGATTCAGTTTCTGATTATGAGCTGACCTAGTATGTATCACAGAGAGCTGGTTGGATGATTCTGCTGAGGTGGCCCTAGCCAAGGTGGTCCTTTCTGGTTTCTCAGTGATAATCCCCCAAGATTGGCACACAGAGGTAGTGGCATAACCTTCTTTCCTTAGATCCAAACTTGGTTGTAAGGTGTCTCTTGTTGAGAGGGTGGGTCCCTTGAGTAGGTGGCTCCTGAGTGCATGTTTGGTCTTAGGTACAGGATTGTCCTATACACACCATCTGGTGGTGGTGGGGACTTCATGCACAAATTTTCTGAGAGATCGTCAGCTATGGCCTTGGAAATCACCTTGATGTCTTCATTTTGGTGAGTTCAATGCAAAGGTCAATGATCCTTCAGATTAGTTTTGATTCCAGACTCCTCCAACTCACTGAGGAGCTTTGCCTTAGACAAGTCATCTCTGTAACCATGCACTCAAGAGGTTACGCACTAGACCTCATCTTCTCATCACTGTTGGGGATCCTCAGTATCTTAGTGGATCCAGTCACTTGGTTGGACCACGGCACCCTGTCACTCAGTGTCAGGACCCTTAAGATGCCATCTCCAACTATGGAAGTTGTTCAATTTCATACAAAATGGGACTTGGATTCTGGAAGATTTCTTTGTCTGTTGAACATCTCAAGCCAGATTGAGGCCTCTACCAGGGTTGCATGGAGCCAGCTGAAGCATTTAATATGATCTTGACTTCTGCACTGGATACTGTGGCACAGTTTGTTCCCATGTCATGGCCTCACATTGAAGTACCCCTTGGCTTTCGGCAGTTGGTAGAGAGCAGTTGGTAGAGCAATCATGCCCACTGGCTGTTGGTTGTGGAGTTCTGCATGGTTCTGTCTCCTGTGTTGTTCCTGGTGTACATACTTCCACTTGTGGAGCTCATAAGATGTTACAGCATGAGATTTCATTGTCATGCCAATGATGCCCAGCTGTATCTGTCCTTTGCCTCTGACAGGGCAATATCTATGCTGGGTCTTGTAGAGTGTCTTGTAGAAATCAGAACCTGGGTGGCATCAAATTGGTTGGCACTAAATATAGGGACGGTCAAGTTGCTCCTTGTTGATAGAGATCACAGTTGGTGGCTTGAAATGCAAGCCAGAAGCTCCCTGTCTTTGATAGTGCTCAACTGAACTGAGACATAAGTTGTTTGGAAGTAGTCCTTGACTGAACAATGAATGATATCATTTGAATGTCTTGTGTCCTCTGTGGAGAGGGATTTCTTTTACCACCTTAAAATACTGCAAAACTGTACCCCTTCTTGATACTGATGACCTCTGCACATTGTTGTAGGTCATTGTCCCCTCTTGATTTGACTACTGCAATAGACTCTACAAGGGTTTACTGGGTGGTCAATGTAATCACCTGTGGCTAGTCTGGAGTTTTGCAAGGAGGTGTTTGACCTCTGTTTGGAAGTCAGATCATATTATCCCTGCATGTCATCCTCTAGGATGACTTCCTGTTAGGTGGTGAGTTGACTATAAGGTACTTTTATTATTTTTTATTATAGTACTTTATTTATTTGAATTTTGTTAACCAGGTAGATCCCACTGAGACAATGGAGTCCCTTTTTCAGGGGCGACCCGGATTAGTTATATTCAATAGCAGCACACAGTAACAATACATTTATAGGCATTATGGTACATAAACATTACACAGTTTGGACAAGAACAGGAACCAACAATTATACAATAGGGAGGACAGAGGATAGGGCCAGGTATGAATAACAGCCACTGTCATAATTAGTTACAGATAATTTAAGGACTACAACTTGGAGATACAAAAGTGTCTTCATTTTAGGTGTGCTCTGCCATTTAGA
Organism: Neoceratodus forsteri; assembly: GCA_016271365.2. NCBI lineage: Eukaryota > Metazoa > Chordata > Ceratodontiformes > Ceratodontidae > Neoceratodus > Neoceratodus forsteri. The sequence goes on from CM028137.1 coordinate 156,929,426, forward strand.
AATAAGGATATTTGAAGTTAGCATTGGCAAAGTGCCAAGGCCCAGCAGAGTGTTTAGGCCTCCTTTTGAACTGCATGATGGTTGAGCTCTTATGAACTACCAGGGGTATGGAATTCCAAAGTGGTGGAGCAACTGCAGAGAAGGATGTACTGCTAGCAGTGGACCAGACCCTAAGTGTATCAAGCAATAGGTTTGGAAGTGATCGCAGCACCCTGGAAGGTTGTTTATATTGAAATAGGGTGGAGAGGCTAGGAGGGGCAGTAGGCTGTAATAATTTATAGGTCAGGCAGTACAGAGGGAATTGTAGCCTTACCTCCCAGTAGGGCCAACCTAGTGAGGTATTCTCTGTAGTAGAGTGTCCTTACTTTAGCCTGGGTGAAGTCACAAGCAGACTGTATGATTGGGGCTGTGTAAAAGAGAGTAGGTGGTAATATGCTGTTAGTTATAGTGAGCCACAAAGGGCAGAGAGGTAGGGGTAGAGTCTGTAAAGAAGGCTGAGCTTTTAGCTTAGAGTTTTGGAGAGGGTGTCTACATTGGGTTCGAAGGCCATTTCTGGGTCTAGTACCAAACCTAGATATTTAAAAGACTGCATTACTTAGGTTGGTGCCCGAGTTAGTGGAGAGTTTAATAAAGTGATCCTTTCAAGGTCCTAGTTTTTTACTTCCAAAAAGCATGCTCTTGTTTGTTTTTTGCATTGAGTACTAATTCATTGTCTGAGAACCAGCTTTCTAGGAGTTTAAAGTCATTTCCTAATTGGTGGTTGATCAAATTGATGTCATTACTGGACCTGTAAAGAATAGCATCATCTGCATATAGCTGCATGGAGGCATTTCGACAGTTGAGGGGTAAGTTATTTATAGAGAGGGAGAACAGTAAGGGTCTTAAAATGGAGCCTTGTGGTTCTCCAGCAATGATCTGTTTGAGGGCTGAGATTGTTCTTAGCCATTTTACACATTGTTTCCTAGTTGATAAATAGCTTGTAAACCACTGGCAGGATAGGTTATCTAACCCAAGGTTTCACAGTTTTGCTAGAAGAAGGTCATGACTGACTAGGTCAAATGCCTTAGTCAGGTCTGCATTGCATTGAGGATGTCTGTGGAGACCCATAGCAGGGCAGTGTTAGTGCTGTGTTTTTTTCTAAATCTGTATTGAGCATGTGCTAGGGAGTTGTTGCAATTTAGGAGTAACCCCCTCAAGGTGGGGCTTACTGTGCTGCCTCCCATCTGCTTGCCTCTCCCTACCCATTAGTCCTACCATCCCAGTCCCATTAAGGCTCCATTTGCTCCTGCTGGCCCCATTGTTTCCCTTCATGCTGTGGGGATTGGAGGGGTAAAACAAAAGTGAAACCATCCGTTCGGTGGTTAGTGAGGTCTGCGCCACTCAATGTACACACATTTATGCTGGTTCCTGCGTGAATGTGTGAGCAGTGGGTTGGCTCACATTGAAGATAGCACTGTGGTGCTTAAATGTTTAAAAGCCACTCCATGCAGCTCCGGCAGCTCTCCGTGTGTGCCCCGGCTGCCTGTGGGCATAGATAATAGGAAGGGGGTACAGTGGCACTTGGGGGATGAAATTAAATATTAAAAGAGTGCTCTTAAGCACTGTGTCTGTAAATGGGTGCAGGTAGAGTTAATAGCAGCTGATGCTGCTTTATGAATAAAAATGAGCCCTGCCTGTTTCTGGAGGAATAGCTCAACGGAAGTAGCTACTGAATGAGAAAGACCATTACAAAACCCACACAACAATCAGATAGCAGGACAGAAGTGTAGCTACAAAGTGTTGGGGAATTTGTTTGCTAAAACAATGTGGTCTGCCTGTAAAAATAACTTAAAGTTGGGACATTGTTTAAAACTGTTTGCCAGCAGCCATCTTAGCCACCTTTGACCTGCTCTACAGCCAATCAGCAAGCCAGGAGCACAAGGAACTACACATACGTCTTCTGGGAAAAGGGCAGTGCAAGGTTTTGCTGCCCAAACAGCCTGCCAATAGGGCATCGGGTGAGCCCAATGACTACTAATTTTCTGAGCGACAGCCTGAATCAGCCAATCAGAGGCTGCCATGGTCCCCTGAAAACCTGTTCTGGTCAATCAGATGCTGCCCTGGGTTCCTGAAAGCCTGAGGAGTGAGACTATTCAGTCAGTTCGGCTGTAGCCCCTCCTGGGGGGGGTCCTGCCCCTTGTGCCATTATGTGTGTGGAAAAATGCGGCAGGCCTGCCTAGGGGCTTGCACAGCCACCAGCCCAGGAGGAACCTGTGTTGCCTTTCAATGCCTTGAAGGAGATGCTTCAGTTTAAAGTGTGATTTGCTGTCCAGAGGCAAGGAAGTTGCCTGAGAGTTTCTTGAGGGAAAGGAAGCCTCTCTGTGTTCTTCAAGTGCAGAAGAAGACCTGCCTGGTGGTTTGCACAGCCACCAGCCCAAGAGGTGCTCTGTGGTATCTTTGTTGCCATCCAATGCCTGGAAGGAGTTGTTGCCAGAACAAAGATGTCATTGCTGACCAATGTGAAGGACTGGGAGTTTTCCAAGGCAGAGGGAACTGCCTGGGATGCCTGAGAAGTTCAGAGGTCTACTTGGGTGCCTGCTCAGCCAAATAGCTAAAGGAAACCTGCCTGAGGTTTCCAGTAGATGGAAAGAGAGTTGAGAAGATTAATTCTTCTGGTCAAGTCCGAGCCTGTAATTTGAGAAGATTCACTCTTCTGTTTGAGTCTGGACCTGTATGGTGAGATGTGTTCTTTTGGTCAAGCCTGCACCTAGTATTCGGTGGGAAGCCCAAAGACTGTTCCAGTCAAGAAAGAGCCACTGCTGCTCAAGGGCAGTGTGGCTGAAGCCATCTACAGCTGTGTGATCCTGATCAACAGAACTCCATCCAGCAGAAGACAGTCTGGTGAATCGTCCAGGTAGTGTCACTGCTATGCATTACCCACCCCCCCAGGGTTTGATGCCTGGATGTGTGGGGTTCTGATCCTCAGTACTGGTCCTTTCAGCCTACCACCACAGCTGAGAAAGAAGGTGACAAGCTGTCAGACCCTACAAACAATTAAGAAGGTGACAAACTGCTAGATCAGCCTTCTTCAGCCGGCCAGCCTGCTGCCAGTTGGGTTCCACTGCTTAAGGACCAGCTTCTGTCTTCTTGCTGTGCATAGAACCTGTGTGATTGTTCTTCAGAACCGTAAGTAACCACAGGGGCTGCCCTGCATTCTGGGGCCTTGTCAATAGTTGTTTCCCCAAAGCTTGTTTGGCCATCGTCCAGAATTTACAGTTGTTTTTTTCCATATGCAGCATATTGGAGAAGAGAGGTTCTTTGTCTTTTAAATAGTTTTTTTATTTTAATGGGTTCACCACAACATAACCCAGACAGACTGTCTTAGGGTAGCTGGTTCATTCCACTGGGGTGTCAAACAGATGAGGCATACTGATGAGTCCTGGTAGGACGAAACACGTGTCTATGTCATCTGTTAGCACCCTTTGCAAATTGTGTAAGATGCGTTTTTCGGCACCATGCAATTCTGCTTAAAGTTGAACCAGCATAACATTCTGTGGTGATTTGCATATGCAGCCCATGATGCTTTGCATTGTGTGGGCATGTGTGATTTTGTATTATATGGGAGAATGATCACTTAGGGAATCCGGCAGTATCCTTGCTGCCCTAATTCTGTCACTCCTGGAGGCAAGAGCCCCAATCAAGAAGGGTATGATTGTCAGATTTTATGTTTAGGCTAGTAGGATCCTTTATTAGCTGTGTCAGATTGGCACCAGCAAGAAGGGATTTGGTTTCTTTCAATTGGGGGCTAAGCTAGTTTAAGTTGAAATCTCCACAGATAAGGAGTTCCTTATACGGACATACGAACACATGAAGGAGCCAGCAGAAGAAGACCATTTGGTCTATCAAGTCTGCTCATATTGCAGGGTCCACAGCTTGAATTAATGTCCCTGCCCTCCCTCCCCACGCCTCCCAACCTCCCTACCCATGATTCTTACCTTCCCCCATGCCTATCCCAGACCCTCTTAAAGCTGCCCACTGTCTTCAATGAGATAACCTCTTCTGGCAGCACATTCCAAGTGTCCACTACCCTCTCTGTGAGGAAGTGCTTCCTGACCCCCTTCCTAAACCTCCCACCCTCCAGTTTAAGACTGTGCCCCCTTGTGATATGGTTGCCACTCAGCTTAAACAGACTCTCCTTATCAACCTTATTTATCCCTTTCAAGTACCTGAAGGTCCCAATCATGTCCCCTCTCTCTCTTCTGTCTTCCAGGGAGTACATGTTCAGTGCCCTCAACCTCTCCTCAAATGCCTTGCCCTGCTGACCAGCTATCATCTTTGTAGCCCTCCTCTGTACCTTCTCCAGCAGATTAATGTCCTTGTTGAGGTGTGGGCACCAGTACTGAACTCCATACTCTAGATTCGGCCTTACCAGTGACCTGTACAAGGGCAGTATAACCTCCTCTCTCCTACTACTGATCCCCCAAACTATGCATCCCAGCATCTTGTTTGCCTTTGCTGCTGCTTTCTTGCACTGCGTGGAGTGCTTCAGGTCACTAGTGATCATCACTCCCAGGTCCTTCTCCTCCTCTGATGCAGATACTCAGACTCCACCCAGGTAATACTCTGTCCTGGGATTCTTAGCTCCAATATGCATAACTTTGCTTTTCTTGGCATTGAAGCCAAGCTGCCAGATCCTGAACCACCTACCCAGCTTTTCCAGATCTTCCTGTAGGTCCCGTATCCCTTCAGCTGTGTCCACTCTCCCACAGAGCTTGGTGTCATCTGCGAATAGGCACATTTTGCCTTTAATACCATCCTCAATGTCATTGATGAAGACATTGAACAACACCTGCCCAGCATAGAGCCCTGTGGAACCCCACTGGTTACCTCTCTGGTGCCAGATAACTTCCCCCCCACCCTCTGGGTTCTGTCCCTCAGTCAGTTTTCCACCCATCTGACCATCATTTCCCCAACTCCAAGATCCACCAACTTTCTGATCAACCTTTTATGGGGCACAAAGTCAAAGGCCTTGCTGAAATCGAGATAGAGGATGTCTACCACTTGGCCCCTGTCTACTGTCTTAGTGACACAGTCAAAGAAGTCAATCAGATTTGTTTGACATGCCCCCCCCCATGAACCCATGCTGCCTTTCATCCTGGATACCATGTTCCTCTAGACATTCCACCAACTTTTCCTTTAGTATGGTTTCCATGAGCTTGTCCACAGTGGAGGTCAGATTGACTGGTCTGTAATTCCCTGGATCATCCTTGGGATTGCTTTTGTGAAGGGGCACTACATGTGCTGTTCTCCAGTCCTGTGGTACCAAGCCTAACTCTAGTGAACTATTAAATAGGTCTGCTAGTGGTCCTGCCAGCTCCTCAGCCAGTTCTTTTAGTACCCTTGGATGTACTCTCTCTGGGCCTGGTGATTTGTCCACTTTCAATGCCAGCAGACCCTCCCTCACTCTATCCTCCTCTATCACTATGTCTGTGTTCCCCTCCACCCCCGCTCCTCTTTTCCCTCCTAAAGGCACTGGTCCGTCCTTCTCCCTGGTGAAGACAGAACAGAAGTATTCATTTAGTATCTCTGCTTTTCCTCCATTATCCTCCATCCACTCCACACCTTTCTTAAGCCTAACAATCCCTTCCTTCTTGTCCCTTTTCTCACTTACATAGTGAAAGAAAGTCTTCTCCCCCTTCTTAATTCCTTCAGCTATTTGAAGCTCCTTCTGTGCCTTTGCTCACTGGACTTCCTTACTTGCCTCACTAGCCAACCTTAGGTAATTTTCCCTATCCACCTCTGTCTTGGTCTTCCTGAATTTTCTATAGGCCAACCTCTTTTCCCTTACTGCCTTGGCAACCCCAGAACTGAACTTATGGGACAGGTCTGAAAGGCTATTGGTAAGGGCTGCTAGGGCTTGGGTAGCTGAGTTAAGGGGTGATAAACACAGCCAACATATAGGGTTTTTACCTTCCCAAGAGTTAAGGAGACAAAAGAGTGATTCGCTTGTGTAGTCAGACAGGTTTGACAGGGCGATCTCTTTAGCCAATAAGGTAGACTGAATGTATAGGAGGACTCTGCCCCCCTTCTTTTTGGGGCAGTCTTTTCTAAAGATAGTATACCTGGGGATTTCTATATCCAATGATAGAATATGGGGTTTGAGCCACAATTCAGAAATGCCTAAAATATCAGGGGTGTAGTGCAGTAGCCAAGCCTCCAGTTCTGGTAGTTTGGGATGAAGACTATTGATATTCATATGGGCTATTTTGATACTCTTAACAGTATCTCAGTAAGATATTGGGATGGAGAAGACCCAGTTATTAATTTTAGTAGGGCCTGGAATCTGTTCAATATCTCCAGATAGCAGCAAGTAGATAAATGAGGGAGTCCATATATATTTATCAAGGGGGGGGGGCTTTTGGGTCCTCCTGGACTGCTTTATCCATATTGCTTGGAAACAGCAAGTGCCCTTTTTGTACAGGGAATAATGTATGAAAATAGATGGACAGTCGGTCTGCTGTACATTGTTGTGACTGTAGTCAGTTAGGGGACTTTCAGGGGTGTGGGGATGGTCAGTAACCCCTGCAACGCAAGAAATAGGGCAATGTACATGGAGGCTAATAGCACTCCTTGGGAAGCCATGCTGGGCTGGTTAAGGATTGTGGAGTTTTTATAGGGCTCCCTTCATATGGGATATTGCTCAGGGGGGTAACTGCAAGAGTTAATTAGCTGGTAGTGTGTGGAAGTTTATGGGATTCAAGGGCACCTGGTAGGAATTTGTCTGTCTGTTTGTTAGTACTCCTTGGGGGTGATTTATATTGGAGGGCAGTGGTAAAGACAGGGCAATAGAGTTCCAAACTAGCACCAGTTCTTCTTGCTCCTTAGGGTATGGTTGTGTGTTTCAGGGCTGGGAGATACCAAGTAAGCAAGAGGGGGAGAGGTAGGGCATCTGATCTGACTTGCAAGATGGAATCACTGAGGCAGGTACCTGAGCAGTTAGAAGATTGGTATGATGGCCGTTGGCAGAGTGGGGAGGGCCTCTTATAGCCTTCATGACCCTCTGAGATCTGCTGATGGGGACTGGAAAGATGTGGGAGAAAAGGGAGAGGAGTTAGTTCAACAGGTACGAGATCTGAGACAAGTGCATTTTCAGTCATTTCTCAGTACTTATATAGAAGGCATAGCACATTTCACAGTATAATTTATCTTAAACATGACAAAGTCATGCATTTACAATAAAACATCAAAAACAGATAATCATATATTTTTTTCTTAAAAGCTCAAAAAGCCTTTATAAGCATACAATGCCACAGATAAGTTAAGTCCTCTATATCTCAGTGAATTCTTGATCCCATATGTCCCTGCCAGGGGGTTAGGTCCAAGGACAGGGACGTTTGAGAGTGCCACCCTGTCACTTACACTTATCAGGTGACTGGGCATTCATGGTGGAAGTCCATGCCCTCTAGAACTTGCTTCCATCTGATCTGGCACTCTTGCTCCGTTACCATCATTAAAACCAGATTGTGGCATGTTTTTGTTGAGCCAAGCTGTTCGCTATATGATGATTTGTAATTTTGTCTGGCTTATTTGACTGTATTGCCATTGTTTCTCTATGCTGTTATGTTTACTTAAGCTGTATCCCCTCATCCCGATCATTTCTTGTATGTATGTTTAGCTTATATTGGTTATTATTCTAACAATTTTAAAGATGTAAAGTGCTCTGAACCCTGGAAAGGCACTTTATGATAATAAAATATTACTAGCAATACATTGTCAGCAATACTAAGGGAACACAGGATATGTACAGCAGTGACAATTTTTTCATATAAGGCCTTTCTTTCAGCGCTACTGTACATAGTTCCAAGGGATTTAGGGTCCACTGTGTGCAGTTGCTGTTGCATGACAATGACTATATATCTAACTGGGTAATGGAATTGACACAAATTCAAGCATAATGTTTAGCATGTTACAGCCGTTTGTTTGGTGTAACCCTCAATTATATTCTTCCTCGGGGATCTGTTTAGTCCGGCTTTGGAAGACTAAATTGCTAGTGTCCACAACCTCACCAGGTAGGCTGTCCCACACAGTAACTTCTCTCCTAGAGATGTGATGTGATATGATGCTTCTTAAATACATTCCTTGGTGTTTCAAATTCCCATTTTTCTGATGTCCCCAAAAAGGTTCTCAAGGCTGTTTACTGGCACCAGTACTTTGTTAAATACAGGAAGCATTATTAGAATAATGATTTATCATAGTGTGTCATGCCCAGCTAAGATTATATACAGGATCACAGCAAGAAAATTAGCTCCTACAGTTGCAGCCGTGGGCATCATTCAGGGTGCTTTACATACTTGTCTGTCTTTGGTTACTGTGTTTCTTCATACCTACATCCTTGTTATTCTCTATGTACTTTTGAATTGTTTGAATAGCTTTCTGGCAAATTTTATTTTTTATTAGGATTTTTCAATTATTTATTTTTCTGTTATTTTTGTCTTGTTATATTCACAACCATATTCTACATCTATCAAAAACGTTTTATGAAAATGACATGGATTAAAACGGTTTTGTGCATAAAACATTAAAATACTTCTCTTATTAGAATGTTAGTTTAAGAAGGTGGCATAGTACTGGTAACTTTTTATTTTTACATTTGTGGAACAAAATGATGCAAACATCATGACAAATGATGAGTACGTATTTTACTTTTTTTCACACTCATCACTCAGGTTGACACCTAAAACACTGAAGTTATAACTAGATAAAACAATCTGACCTCTTACAGATTTTATTTTTGCATAAAGAAGGATTAAGTCTCACCATGTAACTTAAAAACAAGCATGGCACCCCATGTTTCATGTTGTGGATTTGAAACGTTTAGATGACCTTCATGTAGTGAGCAAAAAGCTATGAATCTGCTGTGTATTTGCTGAAACACCAGGGAGTGTCCTTGATATGTTCCCTAATTTCCCACCACTCTCAGTTTGAGTATATGCACTCTACTTCTGCTTTCACTCACCAGCTCAAATATCTGTATATACTCCATCCTATACCCTTGAGGATTTAGAAAATCATGATCATGTACTGTACCCTCTCATTCTTCTCTTTTTTTATGTTGAGTACTTTGAATGTATCCAATGTCTACTCTCATCTCCTGAGCCACTAATCAACTTGTTGGCCCCATTCTGTACCTTCTCAAACCAATCTCCTCTCTGTGCTGCATTGGCCAAAACATGATGCAGTACAATAGGTATGAGCTAACCAAGGTCTTGTAGAGAGGAAGTTTGCCAGCCATGACCTTCTCCGGTCAAACCTCCTCATGCATCCCAACATTATTCACTACCTAACTATAGTAATTTAGGGCCCAATTCTCTAACACAAATGTTTCCTATGTGCCGTGTATCAAAGGCGCATAGACAGCATCATGGTTGAATGTCGTGCAGTGGAGGTCAAGTGGACCCCCGGCGGCATTCACTAAGGGTGCTTATGTGCAGCGCAAGTCACTTATGCACCTACCTCCTAAGCCCCTTGGGGATGTCCATGCTGGGGGTGTGCCTGCACTACATGGCATTCACTAAGCCCCGTAGTGCCAGGTGGAAGGGGTGCTGGGTACATCTGCCTGAACTTGGCATAACTTGGTGCACGCCCCCATGAATGATGGCTGCTGGGTGCGGCGGTAATGGGAACCTGTCTGCTGTGCTTCCCCAGCCCACTAGGCTTTAGGGGAGGGTTGGGGCAGTGGCCCGAGTGACTGCCCGAAGGTGTGTCTATAGTGCTGCTATACGTATTGTTCCCCTACTCCTTGCGCCCTCTGCAAGGGCACAAAGGATCCACTCAGTGACCTGGTACAGGCATCCTATTGGACAGACGCCCCATGGGTTCTAGCAGTAGTGCATGCTACTTACCCTGCACCTGTCTGGGGCTGAGTAGGTACATGGGTGAGGTATGCACCTCAGTCATGTATTACCCACCCTTTAGTGCATCAGGCCCATTGTTATTTGATACTTCTGCCACAGCTGACCTTCTCTTGTTTACTATCAGTTTTCCTAGTCTTTGCCTTTGGGTTGGTGCATTTCCCTTGATCAATGTAATTAACAGTGTTTAAACTAGTGGGGAGTCCTACCCTAAAGGAAGTATACGTTTGTTTTGTCACTTTCAGCAGCAGCCAAACTATTGCTGTTGATAGTAAATTTTCTTTTTGTGTCTCTGTTCCCCTCACCTCCTTTGTTACCCTTTCCACTATTCACGGTGCCACCCTTAGAGCGATGTTCCGGTTTTCTGCAAAACACTGACATCTGGTGAAGCAGAACTCAAATCTTGTAACATGCCTGACAAATCTGAATATCTGGAAATTATATTACTTATTATTAAAGGAACACTGTCAGCCCTGAGCTATCAGCTTTGTATGGTAATTTCTGGTCATCTGTGTCCAGTTTGCCTCTGGGCACTGACCTGGAAAAATAACTCCAGAGAATGCTCCAACATATAAAATATGTTTGTATTATTACCTTTTTGGATGTTGTTTTTGTATCATGATTGGACTGAGTGGTCCACCCCAATTCAATCACTGGATGCATAGTATCTCCATGAACATGCATCTCTAATGGTGCCATCCTTGAGCCTAAAAACTCAAGCATGAAGTGTTAGTTTTTTGCCAGGACTAGTTATCCAAGTATGGTGCCTGATAGAGAATATGAGGCTGAATACGAGGACATTGTTCTATAATGAAAATGAGCATTGAGTATGCTAATAAATACATTTGAAAAACAGAGCTGAGATCCTGAACATGCACATCAGTGTGTAGGATCACATCCCGGTTTTTCAAATGCATTTAGTAGTGCTGTCATTGTTTTTTTTTTCATTGCAGAACAACATCCTTGTATTCAGCCTCAAATTCTCTATCGGACACCACACTCTGATAAATAGATCTGCCAAAAAACTAACACTTCATGCATGTGTTTTAGATTAAATGACAGTGCCGTTAGAGACGTCGATTCATGGAGATACTATGCTTCTGAATTGGAGCCAGAATATGGCATCTAAATTGGAGTGGACCTAAAAAGGTAATAAGTACTTATTTTATATGTTGGGGCATTCTATGGAGTTCTTTTGCCAAATCTGTGCTTAGAGACAAACTGGTCACAGATGACCAGAAATTATGGTGCAGAGCTGGCAGTGTCTCTTTAAACATATTTGCAGAAAAACAGATTCTTTACTTTTCAGCCTTCATCTGTTCATGCTGCCTTTCCTGCCTTGAAGTCATAAGTCATAATCCTTAGCTAGTGCAGCACAACCTGTTGCCACAGAAATGATTCAGATGTCACAAGCAGAGGGCTGTGACTTCAGGGCAGAAATGGTAACAGAGACAGATTAAATAAAGGACAATGAGCCTTTTCTCATGCAGATGTCTTCAGTATTAAAAAGTGGACTATCAAGACATTCACATTTTAGAGAAATTATGCATAACTCTCTGACTGGCTGAAGCCAGTTGTGAATTCTTTTGCTGAAAACCAGAAAACCACTTTAAAGCTCTCCCTGTCATGTTTAGTTTCTACCTTTATTTTCCTACACCTTCTGACTAGCTCTGCTTTTTCTCCTTCATCTGCTGTGCCATCCTTGCCCTGCTGCCAGACTGCCATCGTTTACTTTTTTCCTCATTTCTCCTTCTCATTTTTTTCTTTTTCACAAATTTTTAGTTTGTCCAGTCCCTGCATTCTCCCACAATGGGTTACTTTTTAAGATATATCTTTCTTACATTCTTTATTGTAATATTTTTGCTTGTGTTTGTCCCAGTCACTTCCCTCGCTTTGGCCTCACTCTTTTAGCGGGTACTGTAATTGTTTTTTTAATATGCTGTTTTTGCTCACCTGATTTCCTCTCTCATTTATGCTAGTGGTCCTAATAAACACATTAACATTTGTTTCTCCCTGTGTCACCTATTCCATTTAAGTCTGAATTTTAAATATTGCTGTCACATTTGTTTTTGAGCCTTTATGGACAACTTAGCCAAGTTTTTTAAGCTTTTTAAATACATTGCTTGACCCCATTCAATGGAGCGCATCTGTTTTCCACCATCACCATGTCACAATGGGGCCTTTATAACTGTGTGAAGAAAAGAGCTGGGGGGAATATATTATTGATAGAGATCATATGTATAAAAACTAGAGGGGATACCGTATGATAAATGTGCCCTTTAATGCCACTATGTGCAAGTGGCCTATACTGTGTCTATGGAGCTATTATGCAAATGATTGAAAGGGTCAGGTGATGACCCCTCCAGTTTTTACAGCTGTGTGGGCGAAGCTCTGCAGATGTTATGCCATCATCATAGTTTAGTAGAGCACTGTGGAAGCACATGACCAGACCGCTGTCCAGTGTACTTCCACAGTGCTCAGGTAAATGTCCACTTGTGCTGTTTACATGCCCCTTCCCCTCTGCAGGCTGCGTAAAAACAGCCTCTTCACTGGGGCTCTACTTTTTCTTCCACAATTGTGGAAGTGATGGTCACCATGCCCAAGATGGTGACATTGACTCAAACTGTGCATGCACAAGTGTCGTTCTGTTGGTGCTGTCATCTTGAAAATAGCAAACTCGGTGTGGTGAGTATTCTTTTACTTGATCTTGTGTAATTCTCATTGCTCTGAGCAGCCTTATCAGCTCTGACCAGAATTTGTTATGTATACAATCTCTGTGGTACTATCTCCCTTGTACAGACACATTTAAGCAGGAGAAATAGCATAAGAAGTACCATTTTCATGCCATTTTGAATACATGTTCCTGTGCAGGCAGTCATACTGCAAGAATCATTCTTCATTCCAAGGTAAAAGAAAAATACTGACATTGGAAACTGAGCAAAACTAATCTATTTTTCCAGGCTTTGTTTTACCTTGGCACATCAAACCCCTCAAATGTTCTGATGGGGTCAGATTCAAAACTGAATTAGTTACTCCTCTCTGATAGTTTAAAAATGCAGTGGGAAATAAAATTGACATGTCACATTCCTCTCTGGGTCATTTTTATAAACATAAGGCACTACAAAGGGGCATAATCACTTGACAGTACTGTAACATTTGCTGGGTGTGTCATTATCCAATAGTAACAACCCTATCATGTCTTACTGTTTAAATATATCTTAAAATAAATTATATAAGGTAATTATAACAGGGAATATGAATATGAACAACTCAGCACAGTGCAGGAAGGCAGCAGCAAAAGCCAACAAGATGCTGGGGTGCATAGCGATAGCTATCTCTTCCAGGAATAGGGAGGTGATCCTTCCCCTATACAGATCACTGGTCAGACCACACCTGGAATACTGTATGCAGTACTGGCACCCATTCCTGAAGAAAGACATCAGATTATTAGAAGGGGTACAACATAGGGTGACAAAGATGATCCAGGGTCTGGATGGTACGTCCTACTAGGATAGGCTGGGCAAGCTGAACATGCATTCCCTGGAGGAGAGGAGTGATGGGGGATATGACTGAAACTTTTAAATACTTAAAGGGGATTAACAAAACTGACACAGAGGATCTTCCAGATTAGAAGTGGGAAGGACACAAGAGGGCATAAATTAAGATTGATGGGGGATTCAGGAGGAAATCAGGAGACACTTTTCACTGAATGGGTGGTGGATAAGTGGAATGCCCTGCCTGAGGAGGTGGTAGCCTGTAGTATGGTGGGGGTTTTAAGAGGGGTGGGACAGAGTGAGGGGAGGGGAAATTAAGAGGAGCGGGAGGGAGAGTGGGGAAGCTGCAAGTTGAGGGGCTAGCTGCACAATTGAGCAGACTCAATAGACTGTTAGGGTCGTTTCTGCTGGTGTTTACATATGTTCATATGTTCATAACCTAGATTAATTAGATACTGTTGGTACTGTGCAAGTTTGCAATTTAAGGAAGATCATCTTAGGTTTAACCTTATAAAAACTGAAAATATCAATATTGTTTAAAGACACCTAGGAACACTTTGACAAAATCACAGGCCTGGATATTCAAATCACTGGCTATGTTTTTCTCATAACTGCATCTGACATTCAGACACTGCTAGACCATAACAGCATTTGGAGTTTAGATGTGGTTGCTGGAAAATGCGACAAAATATGCAGAGCTTGAGTAAAAGAAATGATGAGTGCATCATTTCGTTGATGCAAAGTACTGCAAGCCATGGATACTGTTGCAAAAACTCAGCCCCCATTTGAAAATAGCTTTGGCACACTTGGGCAGATGCTGATGGAGGTGAAAGGGGCCTATGTGTCAGCATCCACTCATTTTGAATATCAGCTCTCATTCTTTAGGCACAATTCAGTTGATATTTCTGCAGTTAGCTTCACCTTTTTCATAACTATGCACATTAACATTATATCAGGATCACAACTTCTGCGCCTTCTGGTCTGGTTTATGCACACACCTGACATCGCAAACCACTTCTTTTGGCATAACAGTATATTGCTGTAGAAATAATTATGATGATGTCATAAACAGAGGGTTATGAAGTCACATATAGACAAACCTCCAGAGCAGATGAAGGTTAAGAGTAGTTATCCTATTGTCATCTGAATGCACATAATTATATGGAACAGGAGTTGGCTGTAGAAACAATGTTTGTTCATGTGTTTTCAAGTTTTTATATTGTTCTATGCTTTGCGAGAACATTTTGAACGAGATATGTTACAGCAGAGATGAATATTTGTACACACACACACACACAGACACATACACACAGTTACACAGAAAGATGCACGGTCACACGCACAAATACATGGTCACACACACACTTGTATTGCTGCTTTGTTACAGATCTCTGGTGTGACTGTATCTGGAGTATTGTGCTCAGTTCTGAAGCCCTCCACTTAAAGATGGACAGGGAAAAGCTGGTGTCTGTGCAGAGAAAGGTGACACAAATGTTTTCGGGGCAGCAGGGAAGATCTTAATAGGAATACCTGAGCAGCCTCAATACAGTATGTCCTTGCTGGAGGCCAGGAGAGAATGAAGTGACATGATATAAACTTCTGAATTTCTGGAAGGAATAAACAAGGTTGACTGTCGGCAGTTGTTCAAGCTTTGTGAAGGATAAACCACAAGGGGATATGGTTACAAGCTGATAGGGTTTTATAATGGAAATGATTAAACTTTTTCTTCGTGGAAAGCATGTTGGACAAGTGAAATGGGATAAACAAAATGGGATGATTAGGAATGGGAGGAGGAGAGGACTAAGAGATCGAAGAGGGGGTTAAGCTACCATTAGGGGCCCCAGCCATGCATACACAGCACTAGGCAGGTGGGGCACATATAGGTAGGAACAGAGCAGTCTGAACGGACTCTGGTGTTTTTCTTCCTGTAAACAGTTTCTGTGTTTCTACATTTGCAGATACAGACAGATGTTTGCACACAGACTCGTGCTTGCACACAAAAACAGATGACTGCAGACATGCACGCGTGCACACCCAGACTCGTGTTCACAGACACACATGCTTACACTAGAACTGTGTGGAATATGGAATTCTTCTGGCAGAATTTGTGTGGTATGGCAATTTTGCTTGCTAAATGCTTTTCAGATTTTTTTTTTTAATTCCATAGAGTTCTGAAAAGCATTTCTATGGAAACCATGGAATAACTTTCTGTGTATCATATAAGCAGTGGAATACTGTTCCATGGATTGTGGGAAATAAATCTGTGGTTTATGTAAACTACAGATTATCAATCTATGGCAGTTATTCTGCTTTTGAAATTTTGGAATTCTACTACTGATGGAATTCTGCAGAATTAGGTGGAATTTTCCTAAATTCCATGGAATGCCATTTATCAGAATTACAACATTTTGCACAGCACTAGCTCACACACAGTTGCTGAGTTACTGTCCCATGTAGACTCATGCTCATACACAGAGACATGCTTGCACATACAGTACAGCCAAAAAGATAATACAGTACATATAGGTTTGTTTATCTTTTTTTTACACACCATTTCTGGTCAGTAACTGCTGTATAATTACTGGTCATCATGTTTATTTACTGGACTCATGCCAGTATCAAATGTTATAATACCCAGATTCTAGTCATAATAACCAAGTGGTTATTATGGTGTGATTGTCATCCAGATCAGCAGTGGTCTTACTAGCTGTCTAGTATGCTTATTTACATCCTCACAGAACATACAGTCACCTGGGCCATTGCTTGCACATATCTAGATCACTTTCCAACTGAAATAGTTCATAAATGCACATTTCTATTTAAAACAAAAACGTTTATGTGTTTAGAAACCTGACAAATTGGAGTTACAGTGCAATCATGAAATGAAAGTGAAAGCTGTTGAGTGATAGAGAGCCATGCGACTCATGCTTCTGACTCACAACTACTGTATTTTTTTTACCAGCAATCATATGAGGCTGGAAGTATAGCCTAGAGGTTACTAAGGTTGTAGAAAGGCAAAGCCCATGACGCTCTTATACTAAACCAAATAATAATGTGAAAGATCAGATCCTGAATCTATTAATCTAATTTATATTTAAATATGTCCTTGGTTTTACTAATCACCACATCAACAGGGAGTTTATTCCATGGACCCACAGTTCTAAGTGTAAAGGAATACTGATGACTAGTATATTTGAAAGGCTTCCTAATTAATTGCAATAGATGACCTCTAACATTACAGATACATTCTTTAAATTGTAAACCTAACTCGGACATAAGATAGGGGTCCTGAATGATGTCGTATAGGAATAATAAATCTCCTCTTAAACGGCGAGTGGATAAGGGCATGAAATTTAATGAGGACAGTCTATTGTTATAGGTTGCATCTTTCAAACTTGATATTCTCTTAGTATACCATCTTTGGACCTTCTCCAGTGAATCACCAATAGTTTTTTTGTATGGGCACCACAACTGAGCCGCATATTCAAGATGTGGCCTGACATAGGATCTGTACAAGGGCATTAATACCTCTGATTGGCGTGACTGGTCGAGTTCTATGACTGGGTAACTAGGCAACTGAACAGGGGCCATGCAGTGGATGTCCTGTATCTGGACTTCAGTAAGGCATTCGACTCAGTGCCACATGGAAGGCTGGGAAGGAAGTTAGTAGGCACAGAGGCGGGTGCAAAGCTGGTGAGATGGGTAGGAAACTGGCTGCAGGGAAGGCACAGAGGGTGGTGGTGGGTGGGGAGCTCTCACACCCAAGGGCAGTGACGGTGTTCCACAGGGCTCAGTGTTGGGACCAGTGTTGTTTGGGATATTCATTGCAGATATATCATGGGACATCAAGAGCAAGATCAGTCTGTTTGCTGATGATACCAAGGTAGGCACGGTGGTGGATGACCTAGGGGATGGCAGGGGTTGCAGGATGATCTGAAAAGCTTGAAACCTAGTCAGACACCTGACAATTGGCTTAATGCCAAAAGTGCAAGGTGCTACATTTTGGGATGAAGAACCCAAGGAGGAGTTACCAGCTAGGGGAGTGCAGCTAGCCCAGACAGAGGAGGAGAAGGATCTGGGTGTACTCGTGCAGGGTCAATGAACAACCCGGCACAATGTAAGAAGGCAGCTACAAGGCCAACAAAATGCTGGGTTGTATTACAGGGTATATCCTGAGGAGGGAGGAGGTTATTCTGCCACTGTATAGGTCATTAGTTAGACACACCTGGAGTACTGCGTGCAGTACTGGCATCCCAGATCTGAAGAGGGACATTGTTACTGGAGGGGCGAGCGAGAGTGACAAAGATGATCAAGGGGCTGGGGACTTATCATACGAGAGGAGGTTGAAGGAGTTGAACATGTACTCACTGGAGGAGAGAGGAGACAGGGGTGACATGATTGAAACCTTTAAATACATGAAAGGAATAAACAAGACGGGTACAGAGGGCTGTTCAAAGTAAGGGAGGGGAGGCCACCAGGGGCCATGATATGAGACTGGAGTGAGGAAGGTTCAGGAGGAGATGAGAGACACTTTTTACAGAGAGGGTGGTGGCTGGTTGGAATGCGTACCTGCTGAAGTGATATGCAGTAGAACAGTGGACTGCTTCAAACGAGGATGGGACAGGACAAGGGGGAGGGTTAATGAAGGGGAAGGGTGGAAGGGAGGGGCAGCTGCAGAATAAGGGGTGCTAGCTGCACATTCGAGCAGACTTGATAGACTTCTAGACCTTTATCTGCTGGCAAATTTCATATGTTCATATGATTTAATATTACGTAGGATAGACCATACAACTGTGTTTGCTTTTTGGATAATACCATAGATATGTTTGTTATATACATGTTATAAGGTTAGAATAACTAGCTGTGAATGAGCTTGGTACATCCAGCAGACCTGGGGCTGATTCTCACAACCTCCACTTGCACACTGTGTGACTCTAAGCAAGTCACTTAACCACCCCAGTGCTCTTGGGTTGCTGCTGAAAACAGGCACTTGTACCTAGTGAGCCTTACGTGGTTACCAAAGAATAAAAAAAATAACTGTAGGGTGCTGGACATTATGAATTTGTTGTTCTCATTTGTGAGGGGACTCTGTACTAGTTACTTTAGACATATAGTCTTTGTATTCAAGCATTCCTCACATGGATGAGTTGCAGGCCCTCACATATTTCCTTAACAAAAAGGAGGAAAATACTAGGCTGGACATTGATCTCCAAGTGGAGATGACAAAATTGGTATTGGAGGGAAATATATTTGCGTCTATGGGGCAATAGTATATTCAAGAAAAAGGCAATGTTATGGATGCAAGCTTTGTGCCTAATTATGCAAATTTGTATTTAGGCCATTGGGAAGAGGCATGCATATGGAACCAGCACACAAATCCTTATTTTGACAAAATGGGGATGTGGAGACATTTTACTGATGCCATTTTTATGGTGTGCAGGGGGATCTGGCAGAATTGGAAAATTTCATGAAATACTTTCATGAAAGTAATAGCAATCTTAGATTTACATGTGATGCCAGTATGAAGGAGGTTTTCTTTTTAGATACTAAAATCTAAAAGCAGTCGGAGGGGACACTGACTACAAGTTTATACAAGAAGTCAACGGATCAAAATACCATTCTTCTGGCCAGTAGCTGTCACCCCCGCCATACCATAGAGAACATCCCCAAGAGTCAATTTGATTATGCAAAGCATAATTGTAGTACTGAGAATTTCGACAAGGAAGTGCCTGACTTGGAAACAAGATTTCTACAAAGGGGTTGTAGTAGGTCATCCATAGAGGCAGTGAAGACAGCCTGTGATGAGCACAGCAGGGAATCCCTCCTTACTAGAAAAGAGAGCAAAGTGGGAACAGTAGAGATGGATGATCATATTAATTTTGTAACCACTTATAGTGTTTGATTCTGGAAAATAAAGGATACAGTATACAAGAATTGACATGTTTTAGGAGTAGATCCAAGACTTAGGGAGACTGCCAAGACTCCCCCTAGGATGGTATTTAGAAGGGCCACGAATTTGAGGAACCATCTGTCCATTCTGTCCAACCCAGTTTAAGACCTACAAATTGGTTTCCCCCACTCAAGAGGGATGTAGGAGCTGTAAATATTGTTCATACATTAAGGATTGCACCACATTTCAGAACCCACATACAGGGGAAACCATGTATATTCAGCATTTCATTAATTGTGATACAAATTCTGTTGTTTATATGGTGATCTATAAGGGAAGGGGAAGGGAAGGGGAAAGGGAACATTGTTTAACCAGGAATAGCACACTAAGCTGAAGCTTGTTTAACCAGGAATAGCACACTAAGCTGAAGCTTGTTTAACCAGGAGTAGCACACTAAGCTGAAGCTTGTTTCCAGATGTGACCTGGGTGCACAAGGAAGTTAAATGACTTACTCAGGATCACACAGTATGCACCTAGGCAGCTATGGGATTCAAACCCAGGTCTCCAGGTTTGCAGCTCAGAGCCTTAACCCACTGCACTATACTGCCTCCAAATGTGGGGTGTACAAAAAGGAAATGGAAGGAGAGGCTATGTGAACATATCCGTGCCATAAGGAGTAAGAATTTGGAGTCTGTGTGGGCTACACACATGAAAACTGTTAGCAACAAAGATGAGCATGAGCTAATATTTACTGGGTTGGAACATGTGTATAGATCTCAGGGAAGGGAATAGGGACCTTGAACTGGCTAGAAGAGAAACCTATTGGATCTTCAGTTTGGGGGCTTGTTGTAGTGATTGGGGATTGAATGATCAAAGCTGAACATATGCCGTTTCTTATTCAAGTCTGATGACATGAATTTAACTGCCTTGTGAGTGGTTACTGTGCTCCCCTCCCATCCATGAATCCTTTCCAACTGTTTTCTTCCAATTTTCAGATGGATGCTGTACAGGATGCCCACCTGCAAGGCCCCTTCTAATCTAATTAATAATTTGTTACACAATACTAGAGAATGATGATTTCATTATTGGTTGGTTTTTTAACTTTAGGTACTCTCATCCCTTTAAAATGTATTTAACGGGTTGTCCTGATAGACATAAAATATGGAAATCTATATGAGGGTACTGTTTTATGTGTGTATGTCCATGTTTGTATGTATTTAGGTTAAGGGCTGTGCGCATTTATGTATTTAAACTGTACTAAAATGCACTTTCTCTTTAAATGCTAAATCACGCACTGTCTGTCTTAATATATAAGTGTACCTATGCTAGATTGTGTTACCTTTGATAAAGCCCAAAATAAGTTAGTTACAATTTTATTTTTATACAGGATAGAATTTTAGGACCTAAGGTGCTATTTATAAAATTATCCTGGGTACATATAGTGAAACGTCAGGTTTAGCTGTCCCTCCGTGTTGTGGAACAATTTTTTTATCTGCATCGATAATAAAAGGGAAGTTACTCATGCTTATATGGGTGTGGACTCCCTTATTAATGAACCAGCAGTGAGTGCTGTGACTTTAGTTTCTGGTTAAGATTTCCCTCTGTGGCCTGGAACATTTCAGGCAAAGGGTAAAGTGGGGAGAAAAGGAGCCTATACATTCTCACTGACACTGGTGTAAAAAAGAAGATACACATAAACAGAATAACTTACAGACTGAATTAATAGAAACAAGAACAGAGTTATAGAATTACTTATCAGATGCAAACTTTGTGTAATTAGAAAATTAAAATCGCAAATATTCAAATCTGGAAAAAAAATGCAGCTTCAGAAGCAGTCAAAATTTCAAAGAGATTAGCAGGAGTATTGGCAGGGAGCAGTGTTCAAATGATGGAAGTACTAGAGGTCATTATGCCATGGGCGTTTGTGAGGGCAGAATAGGTCAAAACTGCCTAGGGGTGGTGGTAAATCTAGTGGAGCAAGTGGTACCGTTCACCCTCAAATTATTTTTCATACAACAGCCAGCATCCATCTAGTATCCCCCTGTGCATCGCAATACTAAAACTGCGGATTTTCTAGAGAAGGGAGAGGGGACAAAGAAAAAGCACAGCTAAACAAAAGTGCAAAACCTGGAGTGGAAGCAGAGGGAAATGGAAGATAGGTGACTTTGTGACAGTCTGTCAGAGAGGAAAAGACAACCAAGAAATGCTTAATATTTTGAGTCTGGCACTTACATCAGAGCAGTCATGGATATTAGATAATGACCTGCCATTTATTCCTACAGGAAGACCTGACATTTTCCAGGAACAAGTCAATATTTTAAACTTGTAAACTTGTAAGAAACTGACATCTAAAAACTAATTTTGAGAATAAATAATTACCACCATTGTCAGAGATAGGAGGTAGTTAAATAACTATCCTTAGCACTAGTGGAGGTTCTGATGTCAGCACTGATGCCCTTTCAGAAAGGAACAAGATTTCTATAAACAGTGCTGGGAGCTGTGGTTGTGCTTCACTGCAGCACTGGACATTACAGGACCAGGATAATTATGAAACACTGGAAGGCTTAGTCAGTGAACATGTGGATATGGGGACTGTGGTTAATGTGGAGACTTATCTTAGAGACAGTGCTTATGTAATTAGTAAGGAATTCATGTTATTTGATATGAGTAAAATTAATATTATTAGAGTGGGAAAAAGATTTATCAAGGGGAAATCTATGTTTTTCCACTCATGTCTTATATGGCCTTACAGTATTTTGAAAAGGTAGTACAGAAGGAGATTTTCCTCTTAATAGCAGAGAGGACAATTGTTGGAGTAACATGAACCCCAGGGGAAGCTGGTACTAAAACAACATTGTGAACAAGATGATTTGGTAATAAAACCAGCTGACACATGGGTAATGTTATGGATAGATTTGCATATTGTGATATGATAATGGAGCTGATTGGAGATAAACAAAACTATAGACTCATACCAACAAATCCCACTACTACAGTATCTTTAAGATGGAACTTTCCTGATTTTAGATTGAGCACTAAAGTGGGGAGTCACTGCAAGCAAGGAGAGCAAGTGGATTTTCCACTTGGGAGGGCTAAAACCACTAGGAATGAATTATGTCATTGATTTCAAACCATTTTTCTTAGGTTGTTTCTATCACAGCCGTACATTCTTTTGCATGTCTCTCGCTTAGTCTCTGAAACCACATGGAGGTATTTGTTATTTTAAGCACCTCAGGATGTGGCCCTTCTACTATGGGGTATTTATTAATTTGGGTTCTGGGCCTCTATATTTTGCTAAATTTGGGAATTCTCCATTAAAGTTTTTTTTTTTGAGATTATAGAATTAATTCTAAATATTAATCCCTGTTCTTCTTCTGATTTAATTTGTAGTCACTCACAGTTTTGAATTCACTACCTTAGAAGGGCACATCTCAGGTGTGCTAATACAGCTGACAGCATTTGACAAAGAAATGTCAGTGTGAATGGATTCTGATATAGTAATAAGTAATTGTTCTATGTTTAAACAATTTTAAAAGTTATACCTTTCTCACTATATGTGTTTCATCACTCATCAGACTCTTTAGGGCATAATTGAATAATGCTGTCTATGCTAATGTAATGTAACATCATGATCTCTGTCCTTGAAACATTGAATCTGAGTACACCAACTCTACTGCTGACAGGGCTCGGTGGAACAAAATCCAAGAGCAATTTGGTGCATTAAGCAGTGTGGCTGGATTTAAATGTGCATTTTTGAGCACAACATTAACTTTGATCTGTACCATGTACAGGTTTGGTAACAGCTTGTTCCAAATTACTTTTCTTTGCATCAGAAATTGCATTTGATGTGCCTCTAACCCAAGTCTTCCTTTAATTTTGGAATGTGCCCTTTTTGCAGTTTTTGCCACGTGCTGTGCCTGCAAAGGCTTTAGAAGATAATAAATTCATTTTTGAGTGTTGGCCAATTTACTTTGAAGTTGAATCATGGGAGCAAGGCTTCTGCTTTGGCATAGAAAGCATTACATAATATTCATAAAAAGAAGACCTCCATATCTAGTTGGAATATTGAGGATTAAAGCCAGACAAGTACTGAGTTCCCCTCAATAGAAATTATAGGTTTTACAATGGATATTGGAATAAATACTGAAAAAAGCCAGTCAGTTTGTAATCAGTAAATCAACCAATCACTATGTTTATTCATTCAGTGATGAATCAGAAGAACCATTGAGCTAAAGCAATTTTAAATGGTGACCTTACAATTGCATAGGACAATTCAGAGAGAGATATATAATGTTGTTTATATTTCGGAGATAACACTTATTACAGGGTACAGAGTCACAGTATATGAAGGGTGTGGATCCCTGAAAATATAGTGAGGGCAGAATACAGAATTTACTTTAAGTCCACTAGGTTAATATACTATAGTGGCACAGATCCATAAAGTTAAAGTGCACAGCTCTTATTATGCAGGCACAGAGATTGTTCATGTTATAAGGACATGGAGCCTGGAAGTAGTGGAACACTGATCCCTAATATTCTGAGTGTGTCAGGCCCAAACTTTGCCAGGGAGATGTGGGACCATTTACTTATTTATTTGTTTATTTATTAACATTGTATTCCCAGGGATAAGCTTCATTGAGATAAAGTATCATTTTTACAAAGGGGTCCCAGTGGCAGAAGAATATTTGGATATACCATTTAAATATTGCGTTCGGCAATACACTGAATCAGTGCAAAACATTTACACAGACCTAGGTCAGTTATATATTTTTATATACATGTTTTAAAGTCATACATGCTGACTAGATTTAGCTGTAAGGCGAGCCCTTAGGCAGTAGAACATGAAGTCTATTTTTGTTTAAGATGGCATGGACCCTTGACCACTGGGGTGTATAGCACAAACAGTGTCTGACAGGGAGCCCTGATAAGTGATGGGGCATGGAACTCAGGTAAATAGAACATATGCAAAGCCTGTATTCTATGAAGTAAGGAGCTCCTTGTTTGGTTAAGAGTCATATTAGTGCTGTCCCTTTATGGTAGCCTATTTAGCTCTTGAGTTATGAGTCAGGGATCACAAGTGCAGATGGAAAGGGCTGAACCTAAAGAATGGAGACAGCTTGGTTGCTGCTGCTGTTTGCAAGTGCAGAGCCTGCGTATGTAGTAACGGTCACCAGAAAGAAGCTGTGGAGACCACTGCTCCATATTCGATCACCAGCAAGAAAGTATGGCAGCCCTGTAGACGAGGCATAGAGCCTGGGAAAAGCAATCTAATCTGGAGTGGTGGCAGGAGCAAGAAACCACACGCATAGGTAGCAGTGAGGCCATGAGGCAACCTGAGAGCAACAAAGCAAAACTGAACAGCTGATGATAAGCTAAGTGCAGAATGCATTTAAATGAAGACTGGCATTGGTACTCTGTTGTGGGCATCTTTTATAATGCCAAAAAAGGGAGGGTATGCTGACTGCTTTCCTGAACTGAAGGATAAGGCCTCTAAGTTGAACTAACTTTCACAATTCAAACTGTAATTTGATTGTATGATGCAAAAAGATGTATTATTCTTATAGTACCACTGTATTTTGCATGTATTGTTTGTACCCTTTTTCTCTGCTGAATTCGGTATATTGTATCCAATATGTACTCTGTATTTTTACATTTGTGCTATTATATATATATATATATATATATATATATATATATATATATATATTATAGGGCATGGTCTCACCCCTATATTTAGGGTTATGAAGCCACTTCTATGTTAAACTCAAAATTTTGCACATTAATAACTTTGGACCCATTCAACGGAGTTGCATGAAATGTGGTATGCACAGTGGGGCATGGTAGATCTCTTAATCTGCCAAATTTCATTTCAGTCGAACTTACTGCCTTTGTGCACCAAAATGCTGACAAATGCACTTTTCACCAGTTATGTGGGCAGTTTTGGGGATTTTGTCTGTGGTGCTGCATGGCCGTCGTGTGGCATGCCACTCTGTGAGTTGGCTCATCTGAAAGAGCTTCAGTCAACGAACATGCCGCTTTTCATTTGGTGAAAAAACATTAATCCATTCAAAAGCGATTGCAGTTTTAAGTTCCCATTATAAGTCAATGGGAACATTTATATGGTTGTTTTGTGAATAAAGAATGGGGTTTTGGACATCTGGTCCCTCCTCACGATCAATGGATTTGCAGCCTCGCGGTCAAAGAATCTTTGACCCTGAGAATTCTTTGATCGCGACGGCTGTCATCTTGTTTTAAGGTTCTGGTTGGAAAAACTCAACTATCTCAGCTCAGGAGTGACTCCTGAAGTAAAACTTGGATGGATTTTGCTCAGGGGACTTCACTCTATCGAGCCATGGTCAAAAATAGAGTTACACACATTTTAATTTTTTGATCGAGACTCGCTAATGATCTTTGATCATGAGCTTGCAAATTCTTTGATCGCGAGATTCTTTGATCGTGAGGGAGGGACAAGATGGCCAGTTGAAAAAAGCAAATTTCTCAGCTCAGGGGTGGTTATGAACACAAATGAGGGTGGGTTTTGCTCAGGGGGCTTCGTTTTATTGAACCATGCTGGTGGTTTCATGCATTTATGTCTAAAATTTGAATTTCACTTTTTTTTATTATTTGATCGTGAGCCTGCAAATTCTTTGATTGCGAGCCTGCAAATTCTTTGATCGTGAGATTCTTTGATCTTGATCTTTGATCGTGAGGGAGGGACTAGATGGCCAGATTTTAATGCAACACATAGGCCAATTTTAACAATCTTTAAACATCTCGGAAATGGTTTGGTCTTTTTACTTGAAATTTGGAGGGTGTTGACGGCATGTCCTGTAAATGTACATTACAGTATTTATGTGTCAGACAACACATTTTCCATGGAGATATTGCGTGGCACCGTTTACATTTGGTGGACAGCATTTTCCAGCCTCGTGCTGGCTTGAAATTTATACAGTAGCTAGCCTTACTGCCATGGATCTATTTTTCAGTCATTAGGTGTCTAAAATCTTAACCGGTACATAAGTCTGCCACTCCAAGAAATGAAAATCTCAAACTTTCACATGTTGTATCTCAGAAACGGTTTCGTCTTTTATATTGAAATTTGGAGGGTCTTCAGGAGATGTCCTGTTCATGTGAAGTATGGTGTTTAGGTGTTGGAAAATTAATTTGCTGTGGACATATTGCGTGACACACTGTATGTTTTGTGTATGCCGTTTTGTATTGTGGTACTGTGTTCACATTTATGGGGTGCCTAGTGTTACTGCTATTGAGGTAATTTCCAGTGCTTACATGTCTGACATGTAAACAGGTGTTAAATTATGCCACTCTGATGACTGACACTTTGCTTTTTTCAATGTGGTGGGAGCTTTTGGGACCCATGCTGCCACCCATGTGCACTCCCAGCAATACATATGATATTCAGTACTTGTAGACTCATCTTACACAGAAATGTATAAATTGGTAGGAGCACAAGGTCTGAAGGGCCCACGCTCCCACTAACTTGTGTGACTTTTCACTTTTAATGAATTTGGAAGTTGGTGGGAGTGCAGGGCCCAACTTCCGTGACTTTTTACTTTTATATTCTTTCTCAAAAAGTAAGGACATTCTATGCAAAAAACTTTGTTAATGCATCATTTAGGGTTAAAACACAAAAAGTAAGGAAATTAAACTTTTAGGGTTGACCCCTCCCCCATTGGACCTGCCCATCATCCTGAGATTGACAGCTGACGGGGTGTGTCCTTGGGGTTGTGAGGCCTAAATCTCACCTCATTCTTCTTTTCTGTGGCTTGTGAATATGATTACACATGGAATGGGGTGAGATTTAAGCCTCACAACCCCAAGGACACACCTGTCAGCTGTCAATCTGGGATGATGAGCAAGTCAAGGGGAGGAGTCAACCCTAAAAGTTTCATTTCCTTACTTTTGTTCTTATCTAAATGCATGTATGTTTTGCATAGAATATATATACATATATATATATATATATATATATATATATATATATATATATATATATCCTACTCCTGTTGTCCCAGGCCACATGTGTAAACAAGCTATTTGTGCTCAGTATGTTTTTCCTGGTGAAACACTTTAATAAATAAATAAATAAATAAAATAATTCAATAATAAAAGGATGTTTCTCATTTATTTTTGAAAGACACTCCAATATCTAATTCTGCTGACATTTATACTTTCTGTGGTTCAAGATGCTGTAGCCTTTTCGGTGTGTAATCCCCTTAACTAATGTTGGTGTTTAAATTCCTGCCTTTATTCCGTTTTTTCCTCCTGATATGTTGCTTGTTTTTCTTGAAACTAGCTACCTGCCTGGAATTCTTTACAGCTTCAGGTTTGAAGTGTTCTTTGCTTATAATTTCAAGATGTATCCCTTTCTCTTTCATGGCCTTTATGGTCTCATGAGGTGTTGAGTAGGTCTTATGTCATGAGTCCCAGAACACAGTCAGCTTAGTAAGGCATGTAGTCTTGAATGCTGTTCTCTTCACCTTTAGAACATGAGGATTAGTACATATTGTTTCTATTTTTGCTGTGTTAGTGTAGAATAACCACTATCAAAGAAGGTTCTGTGGTTTTCATGTTGTACCACTTTTTAAGTGCATGCTATAAGCAATAATTCTTATTTTACCTAAACACATTGAAATTTCACAATCAGTCATTTGCAGAACATGACTTTGGTTTCAATGCTCTATGTCTCTTTTCTACTATATGTTCAGGTATATATCATGTTTGTGTGGTGGGGGTATTAAGAATATTCAGAAGGAGTTTGATAAACTCTCCTACAGATTCCTTTTCTACTCCTTCTGGTAGCTGATCAATTCTCAGATGTTATCTTCTTGATCAGTTCTCCACATTAATTTGTGAAACTAGATGTGCATCTGACTGCATTAAACATGTGACTGTCATTTTTGAGTTCTTAGAAGGATCTCTAAACTGCTACCTTGTCTTCAAGTTCCACTAATTTCTCTAACGTTCCAAATATGACTTTACTCTCTTCCATGTCTATGTGCATTTCTTTGAAAGATTCTACTTTATTATCTCACTTCAGTTATACATGTTTTCATTTCAGCACATGAATCCTTTCACTACTTAAATCATTTTTCTGGGGGTTGCCTTGATTTGCATGGCTGTACTCAACACTGAGGATGTTTGTCTTTCCTTTAAATCAGAGCAATCTGTTTCCATTACATGATTATCCTTTAAACAGTGATATTTTGTTTTGTATCTGTTATCCCCAGAACCCCACCAATAAAGACATAGACAAGATTGTGTGTGACTGCTCAGTCTGGCAATTAATTTACTGAATAGTCAAAGATATCATTGTTTACAATAACATGGTAATAACAGGGTACATCTCCACAATTCTCATTGTACAATCTCTTCCCAATAATATTTATATAGATTATATCCAGCCACCTCCTTGTTCAATTCATCCATTCTATTAATTTCTTCTTTTTCTTCTGCCCGAATATGTACCTCATGGTGGGGCCCAGCCTCTTCCTCCTATGTTGTAAAAGGGCAAGCGT
This sequence comes from Neoceratodus forsteri, assembly GCA_016271365.2. Lineage (NCBI taxonomy): Eukaryota > Metazoa > Chordata > Ceratodontiformes > Ceratodontidae > Neoceratodus > Neoceratodus forsteri. The sequence continues at coordinate 156,958,236 of CM028137.1, forward strand.
ACACACCGTGCCCCTGCCTCTTGCTTATCAATCCTGTGTCCTTTTTAATGTTTTCCATTTCCCTCCTTTCCTTTCCTGTCCTCCCCCCCTTTCCCCTTTCCTGCCGTCCACCTTCGGTAGTCCCCATGCAGCCTGCCACTGTGTTCCACCTGCCACAGTGGTGCACTGTGCTCCACCTACCACAGTTCCCTCTGCTCCTTCCTTCAGGGTGGGTAGGTGGGAAAAACTCTTGGAGCAAATTTGTGAGCTCCCCTTGCTGTGCAGCCCCTTATAACTGCCCACTTACGCCCTGCCTCCTGGGTCACCTCGGCCAATCACAGGTTGCAACCTCACTGTTCCCACCCTCCTTTTTGCCCACCTCTTCTGTGATCTCATCAGATCCTCCCCTTTCATGACCTCATGCCATTCATTTAACCCCTCCCCTTCTCCTTTCCCCCTCTTCCCCCCTCCTGAGCTTCCCACACCTCTTGTCAGGGCCTTGGGACAATGGGGTCTGCCCCTTTAATTGGGCAACCCTCTTTGTCCCCAGAACCCCACCAATAAAGACATCGACAAGATTGTGTGTGGTTGCTCAGTTTGGAAATTAATTTACTGAGTAGTCAAAGATATCATTGTTTACAATAACATGATAATAACAAGGTAAATCTCCACAATTCTCATTTTACAATCTCTTCCCAATAATATTTATATACATTATATCCAGCCACCTTCTTGTACATTTCATCCATGCTATTAATTTCTTCTTTTTCTTCTGCCCCCCCCGACGTACATCATGGGGGGCCGGCTTCTTCCTTTTATATTGTAAAGGGTATGAGCATACACACCATGCCCCTGCCTCTTGCTTATCAATCCTGTGTCCTTTTTAGTATTTTCCATTCCCCCCTTTCTTTCCTGTCCTCCTGCCCCCTTTTTCCATTAGTCCACCTCAAGCTTGTGATGGACGTTGGACTTCTCTTATTCCCCTCCCTGGACCCCTCCTACCCCCCTTTTCTACCTTTTTATCCTATCTATTACCATATATATTATCTCTGACTCAGCCATGCTTCGATGGCATTCGCTATTTCTGTGTTGAACAGGGCCAGGCCAAGGCCTGATAGGTATATCCCATCCAACCGGTAGCATTCATCTACCCACTCCAGGATTCCATGCTGGATGACTAATCCTTCCATGCCCTCAAACAATCTGCCCACCCATGCATTCATGCGCTTCCGGGCCCTGTCCATCCCTTTATGGCTCTTCACTTGACGCCACACCCTTTGAGGCGTGATTTTAGACCAGGCCAGAGCAACCTCAGGCCACCACTCTTTTATTTTTTGCAAATCATGCTTATTTGATAAAATATGTCCAGCCAGGGCCTTGTCCCCAGGTTGTTGCCACCCAGATGTATCACGATTAGGTCTGGCCGCCGATGGTCCTTCCTGATCTCCCTGAGCTCTGGTAGCAGCTGTGCCCACTTCATCCCCCACCAGCCTTTGCACTCCAAATGGATTGTATTGCTATTCAGGTACAGCTGCTTTTCCCCTTGTCTCCAGGCTTCCCATTTCTCTGCCCAATGGATAAATGAATGCCTGCAAATCCATGCCTCGAGCTTCCTGGATGTCCCTGCATAACCAGAAGCACACTGTTTAGTATATTACCTCTTCAACCCCCCCTAAAGTCACCGCCTTTTTGCTTGATCTCCCCTGGCCTGTTATTTTGTACTGCCATCATTGAGGCTGCCTCAATCCTAAATAAGTGGGAGGAATACCCCTCCCCAGGTTTCCCCCCAAATCTGAGGCCCTTGTGCAGCACCACTGTCACCTGGTACCCGGTGACTGGCCTGCCATCCCCATGAATGAACATCAGTGGACTTCCTACTTTTGGGTGGTCTGCTGCGTACATGTGCATAGCCCCCTAGGGGCAAATGGCTTAGTTAGGATGTTTCTGTAGTCAAACTCTGCTGCCCTGACCCTGCTGATCAGTTTTTGATCTCCTTAATAGCACTGCTTTTGCTTCTCCGGCCCATTCTATGTCTTCCCATTGTAACCCCCCTCCATCCGTCTTCCTGCTGTGGCCCACCACCTCACTTAGTCTAAAAGCCCTGCTGTACATGGTAACATACAGGGCTTTAAACAGCACAGCTTTGCTCCTTGAGCTGCAGATGTGGTGTAGCACCCCCACCAACCTTGCCATCAGGCCCTCCGATATCAGTTTTCTGTTGTTGTGCTTCTTATCTGACCCTCGTAGACAGCCCTGCATCATTCTGCAGACCAGATAGCTTTTCATAGGGTCTTCCCACCCTCTCAGCGTGCATATTTGCCCTCTCACTGCCAGATGAACCCCCATGGTCACCTGTGCCATGTTCTGCTTCCACCCTGTCACAATGAATCTGGCCACCTGCTACCTGTCCACCGTGTTGTTCCCGAAATTTTTGAAATGCCCTCCAAGAGGTTTCATAAGCTGTAAGGGTCCTGGGGGCTCAGGAGTTGTGGAACAATAATTCAGCTCCCCAAATCCAATCGTCCATATGTACATTGGGATGGTGGTATGCCAAACCTCTGCTCCAGGTGTGACAGTCTGGAATTTGTCCATCTGCAATCGGGAGAGGCAATCAGCTACCACATTGTCTACACCATCAATGTGCTTGGCCCTAAATGACATGTTCAAGGTCAGACCTAAACACACCATCCTTCTTAACACTCTCATGACTCTGTCTAACTTTGTCCTTTTCTTGTTCAGCACTTCTACAACTGGCTAGTTATCACTCCAGAATGTGACTTGCCTATTCTTGAGTTCTCTTCCCCAGATTAGCATCACACCCCACATGGCTAACAGCTCCAGGAAGGTGATGTCTCTCATCCCTTCTCCTGCACTCATTCTGCAGGCCATGGTTTGGTGAACCATTTTCCCTGAATATAACCCCCCATGCCAATCCCTCCTGCCGCATCCATATACAACTGTAAGTCAGTATTGTGTAGCCAATTCTCCTGCCAAAATGTCTGCCCATTGTAGGCCTCGAGGAAATGCTCCCAGACCACCATATCCTCCCTGGTCCTCTTATTAATATCTACCCAATGATGAGGCGGTGTTGCCCCCAAAGTTGCTCAGGCTAAAGGCCACGTAAACGTGTGCCCTGGGGCAATGGCTCTACATGCAAAATTCAGATGTCCCAGCAGTTGTGCCTGCTGAAGCTGCACCCTCCTGCGGTCTCTGACCTTCCCCACTGCTCCTGTAACTTCTTGACCTTCTGTTCTGGCAATAGGTTCAGCTCCTGGCTCATGTCCAGTTCCAGCCATAAAAACTCTATCCTCCAACTAGGCCCTTCCATCTTATCCTCTGCTAGTGGCACCCCCAATTCGTGGCATAAATCCTTGAAATCCTGAAGCATGCCTTTAGTTTCTCCTTCCCCTTCCCCTATGAACAGGAAATCATCAAGGTAGTGCACTACCGTCCGATGCCCTTACCATTTCTGAAACACCCACTGCAGCCAGGTGCTGAACATCTCAAATGTGGTGCATGCTATTGAGCACCCCATAGGCATGGCCTTGTCGAAATAATACAGCCCCCACCTGGAAGCCTAGCAGATCCCAATCCACTGGCCTGATTGGCAGTAACCGGAATGCTGACTCTATGTCTGTCTTAGCCAGCCAGGCTCTCTGCTTAGACCTAATGAGCCACACCTCCTCCTCCAGGGTGGCGTATGTTACCTTGCTGTGTTCCTCCCCAAAGTAGTCATTCACTGAATCTCCCTCTGGGTAGGATAGGTGATATATCACCTGGTACACCCCCGACTGTTTTATGGGCACTAAACCCAATGGAGAAATCCACAGGTTCAGCAATGGGGGAGGAGGCAAATGGGCCTTCAACCCTCCCTGCTGCCACCTCCTTCCAAATTTTGTGTGAAGAGTTGCCTCCCTCCCCTGTGTGGATTTGAGGTTCTTTGCCCTCATCCCTTTCCTAGATCCCTGAAACTGTAGATTAAAACCCGACCAAAAACCTGTCTGCAATTTCTGGGCGGTATCCTGGTTTGGATAGTCTCCCAACCACCTTTCTAGTGCTTCCAATCTGATGGGTGTGTGAGCCAGCCGGAAACCTCTGCCTGTTGGGCTTTCAGTTGTCCTGGTGTCAGGTTTGGTAGGTGTGCCCCTTCCCCCCCATTGCTCTCCCTCTGTTTTCTCTCCCCCAGTGCTGGCCCCTAAAGGAGCCTTGGTTGGTCCAAACGGGCTGTTGGTATGTGTTGTCCTGACTGCCGGAGCCTTTTTCCCAGCTGTATCTGCATTTGGACGCTGGATGGTGCCCCCCACACTTAGAACATACGTGTCAGAAATGGCAGTTAGGCCATGAACAGAACGCCCTGTTGTATCCCTAACAGGCCTTCAAGGCTGCCACCCTCTCTTATCTCCCTCGGCCTCCTTCTCAGTTGGTCCCATGTAAATATCCAGCCACAGGTCTATATGTCTGGCATCCCATTTCATGTCCCCAAAATGTGCCATTCTTTTCCTAAATTTCTCGTCATATCTTAACCAGCTATGGACCCCCTTTTTTATACACATTTTTTAAAATGAGGGACTAGATCAAGAGAGGGGTAGCGAGTTCCAGCCGCTTTTCAATAACAATGGCCGTGAAGTATGTGAAACCCGTGGACCAGTTGTCCCAGGTTTTCCCTTTCCATAATTTGTCATCCTCCCCTTTTCCTAACAAAACTACCGCCACCGCCATGTCTTTCTTCTCAAAACTGTCCTTCTCCTCATACTTTTCTATGTTGTTGATATTCACCAAGGCGAATGTGTCAATGTATTCCCCTTTCCAGATCTTTTCTTTCATGGCCTTAGGCACATGGTCTGCTAGCAGCACCCCTGGTGCCCCAGCAGCCCTTCCCATCATGGGGCCCCCTAGTGCCACCCCGCTCCCTACCTCTGCCCCGTCCCTTTTATTTTTCCTAATGTCTTCTCTGACTGCCCCAGACCATTATCCCCCATGCTTTTCAACATCTGTTCAACATATTCTTTGACACTGCTCTCTAGTGTCACCACCTGATTACCTGTTGTGGTTGGCTGTAATGTTCCGGGTCCCTGCTGGAGCACTCCTGCTGGGCCGGTTATGGTTAGCGGTACCTGTGGTGGCATTGCCAGTTCTGGCAAGGGGGGGGCAGGGGCAGTAGATGGGAGGATCCCACTGGCTCTGGGACTGGCACGGGGGCCGGGGTTGGCTCTAGGATAGGTATACTGGGAGGTGGGATCAGAGGAGCTGATGGTGTCGGCACCAGTACCACTGCCCTGGGTCCCAGTTCACCAGGCCCTTTTGACACCCTCTTATTCCTCCCCTGTCCCTTCCCCTGCTTCCCCTTCTGCTTCGTGCCCTTCTCCCCCCCATCCGTCTCTGCCACCTCCAACAGCCCATTTGTCTTGTCCATGAGCTCCATCACCGGCCGATAGCAGTTTTCTTTGCTTGGCTTCAACTTCTTTGGTGTCATCCTGCCAGTCCAAGGTATCTAATAAACAGAGAATCAACACAAATTAGCATGTTCCCTACATGCCCCTTCCTCGAATGTCATTTTGTCCCCACTTGGCCCCCCACTGCCCTCCCTTGATCCTCTGTTCCTGTGCCCTGCATCCCTTGTCCGCTCTTGTCGGGACCAGCTGCAAGGCCATGCATGTAGACCAAGGGTGCCCCCCTCCCATGGACTCCCTCATACTGCCTGAGCCGCTATACTGGCCTGCCTTGCTATGCCACCTTCGTGGGCACCCAACTTGTCCCCTTACTAGAGCTTCCACCAAGCCTTTGGTGTGTCCTGCTGGAACCACTGATCAGCTGCAGCACCATGGAATGGGGTACTATGCCCATCGCCCCCCATGTGCTGTCCCCATCCTCTTCTATAGCCTCCCATGTGGCCATGCCACACAGCATCTTTTCCACTGAGCTCCATTCTTTGTAAAGGCTGCCTGCCTGCCCAGCAGAGAAAGACCCTCTATTTATAACACAGGGCCTGCCTTCCCCCAGCACTGCATGGTGGTGATGCCTCACTGTGCCCCATGGTGAATCCCCTTGGGCCCTTTTCTTGAGCCTGTCCTACCCATGGCTCCCATAGGCAAGGGAAAGGCTCACTGTAAAATCCTAGGTGCCTGGTGCTCCTGTTGCCTTCAGCTGTCCTTCTTTATTCCCGGGCCCCCACACCGTGTGGCGATGACATCAGATGCCATGCCACATGGCACCTCTACAGGGCCCCTTAGTTCTCCCCGCTGCACACAAATTACACTGTTCTGTTGTCCTGGCTTGTCCTCTGTAAGAATAACAAACACCTCTATGCCCGCCAACATGCTTCATCCACAATTGTGCGAACTGATGAGCCACTGCCTCACACTATACAACGTGTTTCCAGCTAATGGAAAATTATGTTTCCAGCACAACTCTGTTTGTGGGGTTTGCTCACCAAAGTTCAAATGAATCAAATGGAATGAGTTTGCTAAAATACTAATAATATTGGCAGTGAAATACAATAACACCCCCTGTTCGTTTGTCGCCCTGTCCCCCTGGCCCTGTACCATGTAGCGATGATGTCAGACGCTATCCCACGTGGTGGGCCCAGGCCTCCTTCCACTCCCAGCTTTCTGCATCACCCGTTCTCCCTCCATGCTGCCTGTATAAACAGACTACTTGCTTCCCTGCATGGAAACCTTAATTTTAACCCAAAACTCTTCCAGCCTCCCCTGAGCACCACCTGCTAAGCACTACCCAAGCCCTCGGCTCATTGCCGTGCTGCAGCCCTGTCATGGCTGCTCCTTCATTGCTCTATGACTTGTGGAGCTGACATTCACACCAGTTTCCCTGGAGGCTTGCCCTGCAGCCCTGCTTCTTCCTCTGCGTGCTCTTCGAATGCTCTGCAGGCACAACCCAAAACACCTAGTCTGTAGCAATTTCATCCAGCTTACTTTAAAACTCTTCTCAAAGGTGACCATTCAGAAAGGAATCTAGAGGGTGGAATCACCTTCCCCAATTTTTTGTGTGATAGTTTCAACCGCTGGCAAATGTTAAAAGGGCTGACTGAACACCTGAAAGGGGTGCTAAATAAAATGCTGTCTCCAGCTTCCGTTTGGCCTATTCACAGTCTACTCCCCCCCACCATTGCACTCCTCCACCATCTGTCCCTCACCTGCTGCTCACAAGTTCACACCTTCAGTCCATCTCTGGCATATAAATCAACAATTGTGTTCCTTACCTTGCACACTGTGGTTTGCTTGGTTTGCTCACTTAAAAGTCTTCCAACCCCACTCAGCCTTCCCACAGTTTCAACTTTAACTGCAATATATTTACTTTTAGTATTATCTCATATATATTTATCTTTTTTTTTTGCTTTAACTCAGAATACCTAACTATTCAAATGCTCACTGGCTCAAAACTTTGCCAAACTGATGTGCTTCCAGAGGAAAAAAACTCTTGGAGCAAATTTGTGAGCTCCCCTTGCTGTGCAGCCCCTTATAACTGCCCACTTAAGTCCTGCCTCCTGGTTCACCTCAGCCAATCACAGGTTGCCACCTCACTGCTCCCACCCTCCCTTTTGCCCTCCCCTTCTGTGATCTCATCAGGTCCTCCCCTTTCGTGACCTCATGCCTTCTTTTAACCCCCTCCCTCCCCATCTCTCCTCCCCTTCCCCCTCTCCTTAGCTTCCACACCTCTTGTCAGGGCCTTGGGACAATGGGGTCTGCCCCTTTAATTGGGCAACTCTCTTTGTCTTTTGCCCTGAGCAGCTTAGGCCTTCACACTATCGCTCTGATATTATTCTGCTTTTAAATTAAGTACAGTAGCTGGAGTACATACCATTCCTTGCTTTTTTCCTGTACTGGTGTCTCTGAAAATATCTTTTAAATGATTTACTGAATGTCTCCTTGTCATACTTTGTAGTCCAGATAATACTTGCAAAGTCCTCCAGACAGACGTTCTGCTCTCATTCTGATTCACAGCTGATACGCTCTTTTTAAACGGGAACACAACTGCCCAAATTTCCTCATTTTCAGGGAGTCTCCCTGATTTCCCACATTTTTGGCATTTCATTGGCTTCTTATGGCACCATTCCATTTCCTCCAGAGATCATTAAAATCAAAGAACAAGTAGTTCCCTGCATCCTGTAATGGGCCTAATGTTGCAATTCTATCATCTTATTTTCAATTATGCACTTAAATTAAGGTTATATTAAAATATCCCTGACTTTAGTGGTCAAAATCAGGAAATCTCCCTCATCTGAGGGTATTAACTTGGAAGCTCTGGATAGTGCTGCCATTATAGTTTAAAAGCCCATGAAGATCTCTTTTTACTGATGTATTGGGCTTTTCCTGTAGCTGGAGATATCAATGCTCAAGTTTGTCATATACTGATATTGCGCTGCCTCTATTTTTAGAACCTTGTGATATCATTGAGGGCGAAGCTGTTGTCACCATGGTAAGGTATAGCTTCACCCTCAGTGACATCACAGGGTTGTGAAAATGGGGACTACAGGTAGGTCAAAATCATGAAAGGAAAATGACGTGGTCAAAAAGCATGCAGCATGGACCACAGAAAATGGGCACGGTCAAAAATCCCGCTAATAAACATAAACTAACTCCAAAATCCACATGGTTTTCAACCATGCCATTTCCTTTCATGATTTTGACCAGTTACCCTAAAAATGGTGACAATATATTGTAGCTTCTCAGTAGGGCAGATACTGTAATAATATTCCTTAAGAATAATTTGTAAACTCTGTTTAATATTTTGTATTTATACAGTCTGTAATTTTACTGTCTGTTTTGTACTGTTTTAATATTTGTGAGGTGTGATTAAAAAAGGGCTGTGTCCAGTCTACCTCCTGATTAACAATTAAAAATGATATAAAATCAAATGACACAGTTATCAATATCTTGGGACTGCTGCCGAGTAGAGAGAAACCCTATACCTCATTTACAAGAACATTTCATGGACTTTCAAACTTGTGTCACTGTTCACTGATGTTCTCCTTTAACTCCAGTGGGACAGGTTATGCTGTGCAGGCCCTTGCAACACTGCAAGTAAGTCACTGCAAATGCAACAGTAGCTGCTAGCTTAAGCTACTTTCTTTATGTTTACTACTAAAATGTCAAAAGTATTCTATGACATTCCAGTAACTTTCTCAACAATGTTATATTTTCCTTAATGTCCCCAAGATGGGGCAGTGAGGAATCTGGGAATAGCTTTAAGTTATAAATGCTTTATTATTTAAGTGATAACATTCAGTGAGTTGGAGTATATGAAGCAATAACTGGCATCTGTGGATGATAAAATGTTGAGGTAAAGCCGAGGCATTTAATCCTCAGAAAAACTGGTTATTGTGAGTATACTCCAACTCACTGAATGTTATGATTATTATTATTATACTAGTCAGAGTATTTTTTATGTTTTTTGGGAAATGTATTACATTGGTTTTGACCTCCTAACTCACCCCCTGCTCGTCCAGTTCTTGCATCAGTGAATATGCCAATGAAGCACCGGTAATCTTCTACGTCAGGGAGTTACCTTGTTTTTTAAGCACTGTGAGTAAAACATGTTTCAAGCACTGTGGGTTAAACACAGAATATGACTGTCTGTGTTTCACTGAACTGGGCAAAGTAAGTTTCATGCAAAAATGGGCAGTATATTGTAGTGATTCAGCAATTTGAAAAGTAAACCTGTGTCTCTGGGCATGTGCATCTGAGTCACAGATTTACTTTTGAAACTGCTGAGTCACTAGGATACATCACTTGTTTTTGTATACAACTTACTTTGCTGAGTTCAGTAAAACACATAAAATCACATTCTATGTTTAACTCATAGTTCCTGAAAAAAAAGTAACTTAGTGATGTAGTTTACTAGCACTTCAGCACCATATTCACTGACTCCTGAGCTGGAGCAGTGGGCAGCACGGCAGAGTTCAGATCAATGCAATAAAATAAATAAATAAATATCATGCATTTCATGTGAATTTAGGACCATACAGGGTATCAGAAGGCATGATGTGGAAAGAGGCAACAGGTTACAAACAATGGAAAAAGATAGACAAAAGCTGACAGTGCCCTAAAGTTTAATTATAGAATGGCAAGAAAAAAAATGCTGCTCCCTGATTGGTCAGACTGGGACTGGACCCGGGGTGTTATCCCAGCATAACATCCTGACTCTAGTCCCAGCACAGTAACAACCACATTAAATGCTAAATACAAAATAAAAAAAAAATCCTCAGTCATCCATAGGACCAGTTTCACCTCTCCCCGATCAACGCATCGTTGGCACTCCCTGCCCCTCTAAACACATATACTGTTTCCACACTAAACAGTATTCCATTCTTCTTCTTCTTTATCTCATGGTACAAAGCATAAAACAATTATACTGAGAGAATTACCACAGTGGTGCTCTGAATGAAGAGAGGAATGAAACTTTCAGCTGACCGAGCAACTTCACAATTAAAGAAAAAAACAAACATACGAACGGGGCAGACATCTGGCCACGCGGCTTTCAACAGAAAAGAAAAATGATAATGACTCATCATTTTTCCCCCTATGGTATTACAGAAAATGGTCACTGATTGTACCAAATGCTGTCCGTGGAAGCGAAAATAGGCTACTCACTGGCATTCTTCTGGTACAGTTGCCATATCTTTTGTACTCGGAGAACAAAACTAACTTAAATGAACATCCCCCTGCCCCCACACCATACTCAGTCTGTATGAGGATGCTGATGGGAAATGGGACAAAAATACAGAGGGAGGGTGCAGAGAACATGTATACAGAAAGGAAACTGGGGATGGAAGGCATGGTAACAAACTCACTAACAACAGAGCAGCACCACTTATTGGACAAACATAATCAGAACTATTTTTTTAGTAAGTGTTCCTACACCTCCAAAAAATGGCAGAAAAATATATTTTTTATGAAAGTTATAATATTTTTCTCTTTTTTTCTTTTAAATGAGCCATTGTATAATAGGAATAATGCCCTCCAGGGTGGGTGTTATGCTGGGATAACATCCCTTCTCATGTGTTGGATGCCCTTGGCCTGTGGCCTCAGGCCCAACCACCTGACGCAGGACGTTAACCCAGCATAACATCCACCCTGTCAGGTATTATTCCTTTATTAATTGACAGTGGGCAGGGTTTTTTTTGAATAACCAACTTTGTGGGCAGGGTTTAGTTCAAATAACTGACTCTGTGGAAGGGGATTAGGTAAATAAACCACTCTGGGGCTTTTTGGAGGTAGTTTGTGGGAGAATAACAATAACTGGCAGGAGTTCTGTAGGCTTAGAGCAGAAACCTCTCATATAATTGGCCATAAATGCTTTATAATAACTGGTCAGCAATTTCTCTCAATGTACTGACCAGGTTGATATTTTCCATAACAACCAGCTGGTTGTTATGACATTCATGAGCCATGCCAGTCAAACTATGCTGCTGCCTCATTGGCCAACATTCTGTATGTGGGCAGGGCCAAACAGTCTCGCAAACTGCTGGAGAAAAATTGCTGGTCTGTTATTATAAAAAATAAAAGATGGGGAGGGTTTTTCATATGAGAATTTAATGCACACCCTCGTTGTGGGATGCTTTGATAAACCTCTCGGGCTTCGCCCTTGGGGTTTATGTAGGATCCCACAACTCGGATGTGCATTACATTCTCATATCAAACCCTTCCCCATCCATTATTCTCTATATAATTCCTCCTCATCTGGTTAACGTTCTGCAAAACTATATAGAAGATACAGCATAAATATCATCATTAATAAAAAGACAAGTTTAAATAAAAAAGGCAAGCTGGGATGAAAATACATCACTGAGGTTTATTATACAGTATTTATTGTTATTTTGATACTTCCTTTTACTTGTACCCTCATTTAGTGCTAATTTTTTCTGTGAATTTAAAGTGGCAATTAGAAAATGTGTATATTAGTTTGGAATATATATGTAGGCTTTGCCATCAACAGTATTGAAATAATGCATTCCAAGTTCATGCATATTGATGGTTGTATATCCCATGCCAGTACAGTATGTTCCTAGTTCATTATACCAGCTGTATTGCAGGATAACGTGTTTATGATCTATTCACAAAATGTTTCTTTTTTATTTATTATACTGTATCTCTGTTAACTTACTTCTAAATGTTTGGAATCTAAAATATGTTAATATGTTTATTTTTAGGATCTTTTATGAATTCCAAATAAGGTTTAAGCCTTCCACAATTGTATTGTCCAAATACCATAGGCTGCACCTTGAATTACCTCCTTTAGTCATGCAATTCTGAAATAAAATCAGCAAATATTCTGTAAAATAATTTATTATGTCTGTATGTATGTGCTGTAATTTTAATATATATATTCTGCCACTTTCTGCCCAATTAAGTGTCATAACTTGAACATTATTTTCTGTTTTCTCTGTTGTGCAGTTCTATGCTTGAGTTTTTTGTACTGTAGCTTTCTATTGCCTTGGAATGCACACTGGCCTGCTTTATACTTTACTGTTATTAATCCAAGGCTTTGGTTGCATCTTGGATACTTTGGGATCTACATTCTTTACCACTCCAGAGTGTTTATTACATTGCCTTATCACACTTGAGGTTGAACACATGAGGCTCAATTTGCAAATGGGGACTTGGGGTTTACATTAAGCCCTGTGTCAAACCAATTGTTTGGTACAGCTACGCCAAACTCCTTTGACTCAACTGCACCTGATTTTAGTACACAGGGGGCAATTGCGACAGTTTCCACACTTTTCGGCAGCTTGTGCCAAATATTTGACCACAGACCCATACAAAATGGTCCACAGAATGCAACAAGTTACATCATGAGGGAGGTGGTCTAACTTGTAGAATTTGGCGTATGGGAGTGAAAATCCCTATCCGCTCCGGAAGAATGCTGCAAACCTCGTGCACTGTATGATCAGCACACTAGGGGCTTGTGGCATTCTCAGGACTTTTGAAAATTGAGACCATGATGTCCTTGGCATGGGGTCATAATGTTGCAAGACATTATGCCGCATGGCAAAATCATGCTGCCAATGCAGCGCGATATTGCCATGCAGCATAAGTCTTCTTTCTGTGGGGGCTCCACCTCCCCACACCCCGTTATGGGGGGCTACACCCTCCAGGCTCCCCCACTAAAGATTCTCAACTCTGGGGAGTCCAACTTGGGAAGCACACAAAGTGTGGAAAAAATTAAAATGTCTGGGACTCAAACCCGATCCCAGACACAGTGCTTGGGTTCCTGCTGCTGTGGCTCTGTCCAGTGAGCCACGGCAGCTGCTCGTTGGAGCCCACTCCCAGCAGAGGTCTTATCCTCTGACTGGGATTGTGTGAATGGTGCAATACCACATACAGCAGTATACATGGTATTGTACCATTTGCTATCATGGACAGCGTATTGGGGTTATAAGTGATGCTATTGCCGCATTTATTATGACCCGGTAGGGATGTCCTTATATGCTTGCATTCCTACTACAACAAGATTACTTTAAAGCTGAGCCATTAATACATACTGTATTATGGACCGGATATTTACAAAACTAAACCCAGTACAAAGCCTAGTTTGTATGAAAGGGGACAAGAAAGGTAAAAATGTGATTTAGTAACTTTGTAGTACATACCTGTTTCTGTTATGTGCCATTATGTGTCATCATAGTCACATTTCTGTTTTGCATGTTCCCCAAAAAATTGTAATTTCTGTTCACATTGGGCCTTATGCATTAAGCCTACACGCTGCATATATGTGGCACATATGCTTTCTTATGTCTCTCTGCTGGGCATTGGGGGTCCAGTCAGACACCCACGGCATTCACAAAGGGGTGTGTGCTCTTACACACCAGATTTCCTCTCCATTTGTGCCATTGCATCTTCTGAATGAACAGGGGGTGTTACTGGGGTGGGGCCAGATGGTTATTAGTAAACTGAATAGTAAATTAAATGAAGAAGAATTCCTAGAAGATCAGGAAAGTATAGCACATTGCCAACTGCAAAATCTGAAAAATCCACATGTACTCTGGAGATCTTTTAATGAATTGTTGAATCCAAGCCCTAAATCTTCCATGACTGCACTAATATCAAAGATACTCTAATTGCCCCTGAACTAGATGCATTTTAACTAAACTTTATTGATATTGTTCTACAGCTGAGTTCCACGGTTGATTCAGACATCAGCATGACTACAGAACATGGGACTTTGGCCATGTTATCTAACAGTGTAATTTACAATACCAGTTAGTGTCTGAGGGGCTCCAGCGTCATGATGCGTACTTCCTGGAACTTTCCTGCATTTCTGCCCAGGATGCTAGCATGCAGGGTATCATGGAGCATGACTACTAAGCGTGCTCACACTCTGACACAGCTTGCATCCTTCCTTCTGCTTGCCACCCTCCCTCTCTGTCTGAAGAAAGAGAGCATCTGGTGGAATACATGATAGTCCAGTCCCTGGCCAGCCCCTGCTGCCCTGGGCTTGTTTCTAAACCTGGGTCACCACTATTCAGAGCAGCAGTACAGTCACTGAACCGACAGTCAAGCCATGTGCTACAGCATGTTTTTAAAGCAATTAACTTCCTTTACAAAAGCGGAGATGCATACTTTTATGGCAGGATGGCTACTAGTGGGTAGTAGAAGCTTTTACTCTTGGAATGTTATTGATCTCTGAACAGAATGGAGTCAGGTTGAAAAGAAGGAAGAACGTTTCTAGGGGTATTTGTTTTAAAATTTTGCATGGCCTACCTAAAGGAATAGCTATCCCTGCATACATTCTTAATGTTATTGTTTTTAACAGCAATTTCCATTACATTGGATAAAATATAAAAAGGCAACCTAACTTTAATGATGTGTGACCCATACTACAGAGTGAAGCACCACACTTATATTTAGACTACAAAATGTATTTCAATTTGAGTTCCAAAAATATTAATATGTAAAATGTTAGGACGATAACAGCACTTAGAGACTGGAAAAAGGTAAATACTTTACGAGCAATTGTGAGGCATATGAGGATGTCAAGTGAGTGGGTGGCGTCTGCAATAGTTATTTGGGAATCAAAACTTAAAGGCTTGCACCTAGGAAAACAATACTGAAAAGAGTTGTATGCTAAAACTGTTTAAAAAAAAAAAAAAAATGACATCATCCCCTGCCAGACTTCCTCATGTGCCTCCAGCCACTACACTGGAAGCCACTCCATGGAGAGCCTCTCAAGCTGCTCTAATTTTAAATACAGATGTTGAACTTCATCTCCCCACTGACATCACTGGCTTATGGTGTACCACCATAGTCCCTCTCCGCTGTGCAAGTAAGTCCAGGGAAGACAACTTCAGCTGTGACAAGAGGTGTAAACAGACATCCTTGCTAACCCCATATGGCAGAATCCAGTTTCTGGGAGGTAGCTGTAACAGATGGTTAGTCCCTTTAGCCACAGACCAGCTCCTCTTTTTTGCATGGGGACTTGACCCTGTCTTCAGGCAAACAATGACATCACTGACTCATGGTGTTCCACCACCATCTCACAAAGTGGGCTGTTACAGTCCAGCAGGATTGAGCTGGTTAAATTCAAATGCATTCAGTGGCCATGGGGAGAGTGTAGACTGTGGATAGGTGAGTGGGGTACTGTCTGAGCTGTGGCCAATATTTTGCAAACTGGATCTGGCCCTGACACATCTACTTATGAGCTGTGTTGGGCAACTGGGTCTGGTGTTTGCTGAGATTGTCCAGTGCTTCTTGTTAGAGGGAGTGTTCCTAACTCCACTGAAAGCTACACTGGTGAAGCCCCTTCTGAAGAAACCATCATTGGTTTTGGATATCATAGAAAATTGCTGTCCTACCTTTAATCTGCCCTTTTTGGATAAGGTGATTGAGAAGGTGATTGAGCTGGAGCTTGAGGCACACCTCACTGCCTTTGACACCTATGATCCTCTCCAGTCTGGTTTTTGGTCTGGCAAGGGATAAAGGAGAGTGGTCAGTTCCCAGTCTCCTTGATCTCTCCTCAGCCTTTGACAACGTAGACCATGGGTTGTTATTGGACCCACTCTGGGAGTATGTAGGACTCGCCAGCAAGGTCATCGGCTGGTTTGAGTCCTACCTCAATGACAGGACTTGGAGGGTAGTTTCTCTTCATGCCCAAAGGCTCTTCCCTGTGGTGTATGCCAGGGTTCAGTCCTTTCACCCATGTTGTTTGCGGAGTATGTGCTACCTCTGGGTGGGATCATTAGACAGTATGCACATGGGTTTCACTGCTATGCAGATGATACCTAGCTCTAGCTGTCTTTTGCACACTGGATGCCATGTGTGGTGGATATGCTGAATAAGTGCTTGGCTGAGATCTATGACTGGATGTCATCAAGCCAGTTAAGACTTAACCCTGACAAAACTGAAGTCCTGGTGGTGGAGCAGGGTCATAAGCTGACAGTAGCAGCTACTGAGAAGGAGACCAAGCTATGGCTCAGTTCCTTTGGGTTTTTGACCACTACTCATGTGAGAAATGTAGATGAAGGGCTGACATTTGTGGCTGAGGTGTCAACAATAGTCTAGTATAGGTTTTTCCATTTTTATTTTTTTATTTATTTATTGAAAAGTTTCACCAGAAAGGCACACTGAACAACAAGTTGCTCATCTCACAGTATGTCCGGGGATATGGAGATACAGATACAAATACAAGAGCAGTCAAAAATACACACATTCATATACCGTTAAAGCAGATTTGTACAGACATTGACCATCACAAAATTAAGGCTTACAAGGCACATTGTTATGAGGCAATAAAAAGCAATGGAGAAGTGCAATCAGTAGTTACAAATACAAGGGGGAACTACCGTTGAGTGACAGTAGAGCCATGAAGCAATAAGTAGTGCAAGGAAATTAGGTGAACTCAACTAGGGGCATGAGCCGTTTGAGGAGGAGTAATTTGTCAGGGCTGAAGAGATAGAGTAAGGGGAAGATGAGTGTCTAATTTGAGGTGGCATCGAGTTCTAGAGCTTAGGGAAGTTGTGTGAAAAGGCAGACTGGCCAGCAGCGGTGAGTCAGTGAGGGACAGTTAGTGTCCTACTTACTGTCAGTGGATCTGAGTGAGTGTTCTGGGGGTGGAGAGATAGTCAGGGCAGTCAAGAGATAGGGGGGGAGCGAGTTGAACCAGAATTTAGAGGTGAATTTTGCAATATGGGTTAGCCGGTAGTTGGTAAGGGAAGGGAAAGCAAAAGAGTGGTAAAGATAGCAATGGTGGTGCATGGAGGTGCATCGAGAGAGAAGCAGCAGAAGAAGTTGTAGAGTGAGTCCAATCTGGTTAAGGTGGACTTCGGGGTGGCATTGTAGACTACATCACAGTAGTTAAAAATAGGGAGAATCATCTTTTGGACTAGTTCGGCCCTTACCGGAAGAAGTAGAGAGTTACAGCTCCTGAAGACAGCATGAAGTTTTGGACATAATTGTTTCAGAATAGCATCCACATGTCCACAGAAGTTGAGGTGCTGGTCAAGCCAGGCCCCAAGGTATCTCAAGGAGGAGGTGTCATCCAGCGAAGTCCCATGAAGGGTGTGGAAAGAGGGAAGGGAGGTGAGAATGGAGAGTTTCTACCTTGTGCCAAAGGTAATTGAGACAGTTTTTTTGGCATTTAAAGAAAGTTGGTGAGTGCTAAGCCAGGATTGGAGCTCGTTGAAGTCCAGCTGGAGCCTGGTTTCAGCATGTGAGATGTTATGGCTGCAGGTGAACATGACTGTTTTAGCGTACATATGGATAGAGGATGAGGTACATACTGACTGAAGGTAATTTTGGAATATAGAGAAGAGTATGGGGTTGAGCACTGATCCTTAAGGGACACCAGTGCTGGTTGGAAGGGGGGGATACTGAATCAGTGATCCTGACTGATTATGTTCTACCTGTAAAGTAAGCTCTGAACCAGTTTGTGGCAGAGACAGACAGACCAGCTGAGGAGAGGTTGTTTAGGAGGAGGGAGTGACAAACCTTGTTGAAAGCCTTTGCAAGGTTGATGAAGATGGCAAAAGTGAATAGGCCACTATCCATCCCTGTGAGGATGGAATCTGTGAGCCTAAGTAGTGAGGTGGTGTTGGAGTGATTTTTCCTAAAACCAGATTGCAAAGGGGTGAAATATTTGGGATCAGCGAGGTAGGAGGAGAGCTGAGACAGGACCAGGTGTTCCTGGAGTTTGGCTAGGGTGGGAAGAAGGGAAATTTGTTGGTAATTTCCAGGGCAAGAAGGATCACCCCCCTTGGGTAGAGGTAGGACTATAGCTTGTTTCCAGGTTTTAGGCACTGTGACTGTAGTGAAAGAAAGAGTTAGAATGGCAGCCAGTGGGGTGGATATTGCTGGTGCACAGAGATAGAGGAGTTTAGGGTCCAGGCCATCAGATGAGCTACCTTTGGTAGGGTTTAGGGCTAACAGAGTGGATAGGGTGTCTGCTGGGGTAACTGAGGAGAAAGAGAACATTTCATTGCATGAGGGTCCATTTTGAAGTGCTTGGGTAGTCAGGGATGGAGGGTAGGGAGGCAAGAAGGATGGATGCACAGGAGGTAAAATATGAGTTGAATTCCATGGCTACAGTGAGGTGGTCAGAGACCAAGGTATTATTTATTTTAAGGAAGGGGAGATTTGGATGGGGTGGGGGAAGAGCATGGACAACCTTCCAGAATTTTGAAAGACTGATAATATTGGTTTGGAAGGAGTTTCTAAAGTATTCTGCCTTAGTCAGTCTAGTAGCTTTCGTGCATTTGTTTCTTTGAGTGTAGTAGATCATGTAGTTATGTGGGTTGTTAGGGGCTTTATGCTTTTTCCAGGCTTGGTCTTGAGCCTGTTCGCATGTGAGAAGCTCCGGAGTAATCCATGGGAGATGGTTGCCATGAACCCTGAAGTACCTGAAAGGGGCGAATAAGTTCCAGGTAGGACTGAATTTGTCTTTAAAGCAGTCCAAAGCATTGTCCACAGATTAGACAGAAGAGATAAGAGTGCAGTCAGTTGGTGCAAGACTGTGGAGTAAGGGGGTCAAGGTCAAAAGACTTAAAGGACCTTAAGTGAATTATCTTGGATGGAACTTTGGGCCTATGAATTTTCTGAACCATGAAAATCTTATGGTGGTCACTCAATGAGTCTGGTAGAAGTCCGGATTTTATGACTATGTGGGTGGGAGGTGAGGGGCCCATCAATCCAAGAGTGGTTTTGGGACTTGTGGTTTAGACACATTGGTTCAGGGATTTGTTGTGATAAGTTCAGCGTGTTATGTCATTTCAGAGTTTAGTGAGGAAGGGGACATCTCAGTTTTGATTAAAATCCCACCTTTATGTATAGCTCACCAGCAGGGAAGTGGGTGACAATATTAGTGATGAACTCGGAAGCAATAGCAGGGTATAGTCCAGGTTTGCAGTAAACGCCAACTACATAGATTGGTAGACAGAAAGGTAGTGACAGTCTTAAGAGGAGCACTTCATAAGTCACTGGGAGGGATGTGGATAGGATAATATCAGTATTGAGGGACGTGGAGGCACACATAGCAATACTGCCTCCTCTGCTTGCTCGGTCTTGCCGGTAGATTAAGTAACCTGAGATGGCAATTTCACTGTTTGCTATTTTGTTGTTAAGCCAGGTTTCAGAGAGAAAAAGGATATCATGTGCAAGAGAGATGGCAAGGGGTTGTAAAAGTTCAAGTTTAGGTAGAAAGTTATGTATATTTACATGGAGTAGCTTGAGGCCATGGGGAAGGGTTTGTGTACTAGCAGGGTAGGGAGCGATGTATGTGTTAGTATGATAGGTGGGGGGAGTAAGCTGGGAGCCTGGGTTTGAGTTGATGTCCCCTGACAGTAGCAGTAGGTAGGTAATGATGAGGTAGGGTAAACTGTCTCTTTTATACCAAGGTATTGATATTTGGGTTGGAGGATTTTTAATCTTTAGCAGTGGTATTAAATAATAGGAATTTAAAGGGTGGGATGGAAGCTGTAGAGAGGAAGGGGAAGTAGGACCAAGAAGGTTTGTCATATGTTGTAGTGGCAGGATAAGGGATATGGATGGAGGGCTTGACAGGAGGGAGGGTGGTACCCTGCACCGAGGGGGGGGGGGTTGTATGAGGAGAGCTATGCATAGTAGATGGGTAAAGGATGGGAAGGACTGTAAGGAGAAGCCAAAGTGTATAGGGATAAATGTTGTACTGAGAGGCTATAATGTCAAGTGGGAAAGGCACTGAAGAAATGGAGCAAATAAATGAGTGATTGGCATCACTGGTTAATAGCCAGTAGGGTAGTACTTAGAGTAGGTACAGTTAATTGTGGAACAAATGGCACAAAAGGGAAAATGGAGCAGGAATTAAGCCCAGAAAAGAAAAATGGGGTAGAAATTGCAGGGAAGAGCGACAGGTTTAGCAGGTGGAATAAATACCTGTAGTATGTATTGACTGTTTTGGGAAATGGCACAGGAGGTAAAGAGATGGAGTATTTTTGTTGTTAGTGGCACTAGGTTATAAGTCAGAGAATAAGTACCCATAAGGAAGCTGGGAGTAGGTAGAGTAACTTCCTGTAATAGGTAGTAGGGAAAGTAGAACTTGGAACAGGGCAGCTGTTGCCAACTAATTTAATTGGACTAGATGGCTATGAGGGATGGTGCCTCAGTTATGGCAAGAGCATTTAAAGAGTGCCGAGGGGTGGGAGAGGTGGGTGGAGAAACATTCAAGCTACAATTCTAGCTTGCAGCAGACTAGTATGGAGAGGAGAGGCAGAGCAGAAACATGTCCAATCAGGACAGGTCAGCAGAAGGTGCCAGGATTCGAATCAGGAATTACATTGAAATCAGCTGGAGAGTAGCAACAAGTGGCGGCAGCTGCAGAGGAAGCAGTGCCATGGGAAGGGGAGTCCAATCAGGGTCTGGTCCTCAAATCTTGAAATCAGGTGGAGCGTAACAACAGGCGGTGGCAGCTGCAGAGGGAGCAGTGCCATGGCGAGGGGAACCCGATCAGGGGCTAGTGCTCAAATCTTGAAATCAGCCAGAGCACAGCAACTAAAGGTCATCAGCTGGTCTAAATCCCTTATTTTCCCCTGGAGACCTGGCTACACTGGTGCATGCTTTTGTAACCTCGAGGCTTGAAGACTGTAATGCTCTACCTCGGGGGCAATGGAGGTATGCTATGGTGCCCGCAGCTGATGCAGAACCAGCTGCTAGGCTGCTGACTGACTTTCTGAGGTCTAGTCATTTCTCCCCGGTGCTGCATGATCTGCATTTACTGCAGGTATAAAGTGGGGCAGCTCTTTCAAAGTTGGTTCACTAACTTGTAAGGCCCTGTTTGGGTTGTGCCTGGATTATCTGTCTGATCTTCTGCATCCTTATGTGCCCTCACACCCTCTCTGTTCCACTGAAGAAAGCCTTCTTGTCATCCCTAGGGCCAGACTTAAAACATCGGGGGGCTGGGCATATGAGGTGATGGCCCAGTTCTATGGAATTTTCTCTCAAGGGTCCTGAGGGAGGACCCCTTGGCGAAGGCCTTTAAAAATGATCTTAAGACCTATCTGTTTACTCAGGTATTTGGGGAATGATTATCCCTACTTATGCTAATACCCCAGTATTCAGTTGTATTCTTTCTTTCTTTCTTTCTTTCTTTCTTTCTTTCTTTCTTTCTTTCTTTCTCTCTTCCTTCCTTTCTTAAAAATAATCAAATGTATTTATTTATTTGACATATTTTGCTATTTATTGTATGTCTTCTACGTGTTTCTGTTTTGTAATGGTGCCCTAAGCTTCTGGGGAAGGGCGCTAGAAAGAAATAACACTATTACTACTAAACACCCCCCTCAGCCACTAAACACCCCTCTCAGCTACTAAACACCCCTCTCAGCTGGGACAGTGAGTCAATAAAGGTGTGTCTTTCTAGGGCCAGTAAAGACAACTTCAGCACTGCCAAGCTAATTCAAAGCCCCGTATGTCTTTCCTGGTGAAACGCTTTAATAAAATAAAGTGCAAACAGACAGGCTAACCGCCCAGACAGAGCTCAGCTTTTGGAAGGGACCTGGAACTGGCAGTCATAGTATCCAAGTCAAGTAATTAAACCTCCCCATTTCTCCTAGAAATGTTATGCATGACACGTCCAAAAAAAAAAAGAAATCCCAAAAAGGAAGAAATAATGAAGAGAAATATACAGTTGTACTGGGCCGCGCTGCTGCTCCCCTCCATGCCACGCCAAGTGAGAGTTCTCAAGTTTGGGGATTCTAAGTTATTTTAAGTACTGTTTTTGGTATTTCTTGAATGAAACCTATCTTAATTTGTAACCTTGGGCCAGTTAATTGCTGGAATGTAATCAAACTGCACTTTTTATTGACTGTTCTTGCCCATTGTATTAAGCCCTGGTTTCATTTTACAACTCTGCTGATAAAGGTTGTGCTATATTTATGGTCTTTTTAGTGAGACAAAATTACTGAGCAAGACATCTGGTGTTTCTGAGATATGGGGAGATGAATGGATTTTAAATCATATGTGGTAGTCCTGTATGGACTTTATTTATTTATTTTATTTATTTAACAAATCGGAAAGACCTTTGAGCCAAGGGCTCTTTTACAGAGGTTCAACATCAAGTCACAAGAATAGCAAATTACAATGGCTTCGGTAAGTAGTACAACATGAGGAAAGTAATTGCATAAACAAAAGAACAATATGGCAAGATAAATATTGTGTCAAGTGCAGCCAGTGGCCTTGTCTGAAGAGGGGTGAAAGGGCTTACAAGGAGAGAAAGTACAGGGGATGAATTGGGGGGTGGAAGGAAAAAGAGCAAGGAGGAGATTCCACAATGAAGCTTGAGCAGGAAGGCCCAGGGTGGGGATAGAGGGAGAGAACAACGTGAGGAAACGGGGGAGGGAGTGGAGGAAAGGGAAGGGAAGGGGAGTGAGGTAGGATGAAAAGAGGGCAGGAATAGGAAGGGATAAGGGAGGAAGTGCTGTCAGTGGAATAGTGCAGCAGCAGCATAGGGCTATACAGGGGCAAATGGTAAAAGAGGGAGGTCACCATGGAAGCAAAGATTTGAATGCTTTGGATCAACAAGGAGGTGGATTGGAAACATGGTGGCACTTTTAAATGCTAATAGGCTTGTTTTAGCCTTATAAGGGCTTCTAGTAAGGGTCAGAAAGGGGAGAGAGCCCGCTGGAGGAGGCTCCTTTGAAGGACCTTTAAGGGCTGTTAAGCTTGTTCTGCCTTATCTAAAGGTATGCATGCTGTTGGAGTTGGAAGGTGAAGATAGATAGAGGAATACTCCAGAATGTGCCAAGGTGTTTGAAACCCCCCAGAGTAAGGAGAAAGGGGTCCCCTTCCAGGAAAGCAGGAAGTGAACTGAACTGCCGGTAAAGCGTTTTTTATCACTAATGGCCATGGTCAGCTCACAACTTGTGGTGGAAATGATTTCTGAGTGCAGGTGTATGGTCGCCAGTTACAGGAGCCTTAAAATCGAAAAAGTGACACTGTGGCTTAATTATGGCTCAGCATGGACACAAATGGACACTGGCTGGCAGTAGAGCCTAGAGGTTAGAGGAACGAGGTGTGAACGAGCTTGATACATCCAGCAGACCAGACCTCAGTTTGATTTTCAGGACCTCCACTTGCATACTGTGTGACTCTGAGCAAGTCACTTAACCGCCCAGTGCTCCCTGGTCGCCTCTGAGAACAGACACTTGTGCCTAGCAGGCCTTACCTGCTTAACAAAGACTAAAATAAAAATAAATAAATAAATAAAAATAAGCTGATCAGGGAACACAGGGAATACAGTTTTATTTTATTGTATTTCCTGTGTGTTTGCAGATGACTATAATGCCATTGGAATTTTTTCCGGTGTCATTACTGGTGATGTTATTGGTCAGTGTGATCAGTTTGCAACTCAATGATGTTTAAAACTATTGCAAGTGACTGGGCAGAATAATCAAATAACTTCAAGTGACTCTTAGAGGACAGCACCGTGCTTAAACTTGATAGAACATGCTTGAGGCTATTAAAACATTATGTGGTGTTTCTCTAATTTTTTTAAATTCTTATTTACGACAACAAGGTGTTTGCATGCCTGTTCAGATAAAGAGGCTTTTTCAAGTGAAGACAGAGTGGAGGCTGGAAAGGGGGTAAAACCCTTTAAGAGGTATTCTGTGGTTAAGTTTTGCTTTTCAACTCTCTTCAACTTAGCAGCTGTCCAATCAATCAATCAATCAATCAAAATCTTTATTTACCCAGGCAACATCATTGAGCAAGCTCATTTACAAGATGGACCTGGTTAGCTGCGGGTCAAATGGTACAATGCATACAGAGATATTTACAATAGAGCCAAATAACACAAGTGAAAAACAATTAATGCAATTAATGCAAGTAAGTACTCAATGTTACATCAGTCATATCAGTCCAGAGTGCTTCTGTAATATTTAAGGAGGACATAAGATGAATCTTAGTAGGAACTTCAGTAGGGAGAAATGATTGGCTGCTCATGTAGGGAGCTGACACAAGCACAGAATTTCAAAAGAAGTGTAATCACACAGCGTCCCTAAATGTGCCACTCTAAACAGAAGGATAAGGGTCTTAACAGTCAAGGAGAAAAGTAATTACAGCTCTTTTTTGGCAAATTTCGGCATGGAAATCAGAATTATACTTGGTTTAGAATGGACACAGAAGCAGACTGCAGGAACCAGTCAGAAGCCAACACTGAAGAATGCCTAAAGACTGGAACAACCACAGAAATTCAGAAAGTAGTGTAATCAAACAGAGTCCCAACTCTTGACACTCTAAACAGGAAAAAATAGAGGACCTAACTGTTAGGCAATAAGTAAGTACAGCTCTTTTTTGTGCAAGTTTTAGACAGAAAATCAGACTTTAGCTAAGTATTGAGGGAGACACAGGAGCAGACTGCAGGAGCCAATCAGACGCCAGAGCAGAAAAGCACTCGCATTCTGATTGGGTAGCAGTAATGCCAAACCTCGCTAGTAAGGAGTCTGGTCTAGGTGTCTCAGGTGGTGGCTATGAAAGCGACAATCTCCCGGTATCTGCATTTCTCCCACCTGAGGAGCAGGGAGCCACTGAAGGGCTAGTCTACGGCAGAGAACAGAGTTAGGGGACAGAGGAAAGAGATAGTAAGAGTGGAATGCAGTGGAAAGGGAATACGAAGATGAAATAGGGCAGTTAAATGGTACAGGGTAGGGGAATAAGAGCCATAGATTAAGCAATATGTAAAAGACAGCAGGGTGAGTAAGGTGTAGTGGCCGTGAAGCCTTGAAGAGATAATAATACTACAGAGATTTCTAGAAGGAAAAACATTTAAGACATAAGATGCTTACAGAATTAAGGTCACCAAAGGTTACAAGTGATCATAAATTCAACTATGCTCAGAGGGCAGCAGCCTGATGCTTTGGACAAAAATTAGGGGCTGGGGTAGCAATTGCATGGCTCACACATATACCGAGCATATAGAGATTTAAAAGCACTCATACTGCGGAGGCAGCTTAATTTCAATAATTTTTTGTACTTTGTTCCACAATGTTGGCAACAAGAAACTAATGCCCACTCTACCATTGCGAGAGGAAACATTGGGAATACATAATGTGATGTAGGATGCGCCTCTTAGGACATACGTTCCTGGCTCACTTAGTCGGAGACAGTCTATTATATATTGCGGAAGCCACTTCAAGAAGACTTTATAAGTCCAAAGGACTGCGTTTCTATTACACCAAAACTTAAGAGAGGACCAACCTATGGCTTTGTACAAGGAACAATGATGGGTAGGGATGGGGAGACCAGTAATAAACCGGACGGCCCTGTAGTAAAGGGTATCCAACTTTGCAGGTTAGGCTTTGGGACACTGACTATAAAGTAAATCTGCATAATTGATCAGCAAAAGAAAAGTAGTTTGGACAAGGCACACTTCTGCATCTCTAGAAAGAAACTGGTTAATTCTAAAGAATAGCCCAGCCTCTGCCTTAACTTCTTTACAAGGTCCTTGACGTGCTCAGTGAATGATAGATTATGGTCTAACTACACACCTAGGCATTTAAACTTTGAGACAAACTCCAGTTTCTCTCCAAGAATTGTGATAATCTGAGGTAGTGCTCCAGAGCTGGCCGGATTCATCACACGGCTATAGGGCGAGAACAACATTGCTTTTGTTTTTTTAGCATTTAGAAGAAGTTTTTTATGGAGGAGCTGGTTCTGGAGCTGGTTAAATTCCTCCTGGAGGTCAGCACAAGTGGCTTCAGGTGTCGGACGACTTATATATATAACCGTGTCATCAGCAAACAGGTGTATATTGGCCTTGTTAATACTCTCATCAATGTTATTAACATAGATAGTGAATAGTAAGGGACCAAGTATTGATCCTTGTGGTACTCACCTCAGTAGAGGTTTGAGTGGGGATAACTCACCCTCAGCCTTAATTTGTTGACGCCATCCTATAAGGTACTCAGTAAACCAATGCAAAGAAACTGAGCTCAGGCCTATACTCTGCAGAGAAGAGAGAAGCAAGTTATGATCCACTGTATAGAAAACCTTACTAAGGTCTAGAAATACAGCAAAGACAAAGTTTCTACTGTCCAGTTCTCGGTACCAATCATTTGTTACTTTGGCAAGGGCTGAAATAGTGTTGTGTTTTGTTCTAAAGCCAGATTGCATAGGCTTTAGTAGGTTATAGGATTCAAGGTAGTCCCTTCGTTAGTCACTGACAATCTTTTTCCGGACATTTTGACAAAGTTGGGAGGAGGGAAATTGGTCTATAATTGTTCAGGTCACAGGGATCCCCTGATTTAAACAAGGGGAAGACATGAGCAATTTTCCAGATCTGGAGAATAAGCCCTTGGGACAATGATAAGTTAAATAAGTGGGTGATAGGAACAGCTAGGACATGATAGGTGATTTTAAGGAAATAAGGATCCAAAGAATCAGCACCAGCACTTTTCTTAATATCCAATTGGAGCATGAGGTCTTCAACCTCTTTCAGAGAGACCGGGTGGAACAAGAAGCCAGGAACCGGGGCAGGAGAGTCTGAGCATGGAACACTTAATTGGGAGCAGACCAGAGATGCAGGGGAATTGTCAAAAGCTAGACCAGCTGTGGCAAAATGATTGTTAAATGCATCTAGGATTCCTGGTTAAATCTTAGGTGGCAAGTAATTACCAGGCATATATCCGGACATTTTCTTGATTGTCCTCCAGATTTTGGAGGAGCACTTTACTGCAGAATCAAATTTGGTAAAATAAGATGCTGCCTTAGCATCCCTGACCATTTTCATACAAGCATTGCGTACCCTTCTGAATTGGCACCAGTCTGAGTCAAGCGTAGTCAGGCAAGTTTTTTCCACAATTTATCCCTACCAAACAATGCAGCTTTCAGCTCAGCAGAGAACCAATGACATGTTTTGTTTTTTACACAAATTTTTACCATAGAGGCATACATATTTAGGGCCCCAACAAGTATATCATGGAAAATATCATATGCCGAGTTAATTGTGTTAGCTAAGTAGAAGTCTTGCCAAAGTGGTGAGTGTTCCAACTCATAGACATAGGCAGCCACATCAAAGTTACGACGGGACCTTTTTGCAAGAAATTTAACTGCAGGTCCTGTATGATGCAGTGATCTGACTGCAGCAATGAAGCAATGGTCACTGACATCAGCAAAGAAGGTTCCAGCATGTGAGAAGAGATGAGGCTTATCGACTAAAATAACATCCAGCAGTGTACTGTTGCTCATGTTCTTTTTGTTTGAACATGCGGGTTCATGAATTAGTTGCACCAACCCACGGGAATTACAGAAAGTGTTTAAGGGTGAAGCAGTCTTCGATAACCAGTCGAAATTAAGGTCCTCTAGGATGATAGTTTCAAGGTTCTCTTTCTCCATAATAGAGCCAAGATGTGTAAGAAGGAGTGTATCAGCAGATGGGGGTCTATAGCAACCAATCATTCTGAGGGCAAGGGAGGTAGATAAATCCATCTTCAGGGTCAAACACTCAAATTCATTTTTGACAGAAGTAGAATTCAGGCAGGACGTTGTAAACCTTTCCTTAATGTTCACTGCCACACCACCTCCCCAAGTAGGCCTGTGCATTCTGAATAAGTGGTAGGAAGAAATGCTAATCTCCCTGTCCTGAGAGGCTGGCCTAAACCAAGATTCAGAGATTACCAAAACATCTTTTTTAGGAGGCTGCAGACATTAACATGTCAGAAACTCGTGCCTTTAAGACAAGCAGCATCTGAAGGGGATGTAATGGTAGTGATAGGACCAGGGTTTAGCTCAATGTTACCCTAGCATAACAATAACAGAAGTAATATATTTGATAGGACGTGATAGTTAGTTTAGGAATCCTGGTCCTAGTACATCTATAAGGCTTGCCAGGTTGGGTAAGCCAATCACCATCCCTGAGGTGTACTGCCAGTGAGCCAGTGCTGAGAACGGGAACAGGCAAACACATACCACCCTAACATGGTTCTTTGGGTGTTGCCAGCCATCCCCATAGGAGAATGGGGGAGTATAGACAAGCTCAGTTGGAAGGGTACCAGAGTGGGTGTAGATAAGGTCAGTCCTGTAGCCTAGAGGAAGAGAGGGGTTTCTAGCTCCAGGCTGGAAAAACTGCAGTAGCAGGGAGCAAAAAAGAATGAGATGAAGAGGCAGAAGGGGCAGAGCCATAGTGCTTAGAGGATGTGTAGAGAATGACCGAGAGGGTCAGTAGGGCAAGAGCCAGCCCATGGAGGTGAAGCAAGGAGAGGGAGAGGGAGCGGTGGGGGGGGGTCCCAAGTAAGTGAGCCCAATGAGGTTCAAGCAGGGTGGATACCAAAGTTGAGTGGGTGGAGCCAAAGCCTATTTAATAAAGGTAGGAGGTGGGGGTGTGGGGACAGGTGCAAATTTTCTGCAAAAGTCAATGCAAAGCAGTGGACGCCAAAGCCAAGAGACTGAAAGTCCAACAGAGAAAAGGCATGGCCAATCAGTGGCTGAGCAGAGAGCAGCGGTCCAATTAGAGGAGGGTGGCAGCAGGTGGTGGCCTATCAGAGCTGCGCAGTGCTACCCCGGAGCAGCTGGGACTCTTAACCGACTTTGAAGGTGTCCTGGTCGTCTGGAGGATGGAGGTGCGGGCGGCTGGTGTGGGCTGCAGGATTAGCCAAGGCCACTCTCTGGGAGCCTGATCAGGGGCAGTGAATCTAGTTTAAGATATCAAACGTAGGTTAAAATAGGGCGTTTTAGCTAGGGCAGGGGGTACCAGGGCAACTTGAAGATTATTGGGGCTATGTTGAGGGTAGCAAGGGAGGAAGCTCAGATATGGAACTGTAAAGTAGATAGCAGAGCAGGCGCTAAACAAAGCTGATAGACAAGCAGGTGGCAAAAATAGGAAGATGTCTTTAAAGGAAGGACAGGACAAGCCTAACAGCTGCACTCTGTATCTTTAAATGGAGTTGCAATATTAGTGAGAGGCAAGGATGAAGATTGCCTAGGAGCAGTGCCGGGTGGGGGAGGGAGAGTATTTAATATAGGCTGGAGGTGGGGGATGGGAGGAGGGCACAAAAGTTCAAGCAGCAAGGAGACAGAAGGAGAGAAAGTGAAAGACAAATTAAATTATTTGCAGGGCAAAGCTTACAACTGTGACCCAAGTGGAATCTGGTCAAAACAGAAAAAACTGTATCACTTTAAGCTTAGTTTCTGATCCAGGGTAGAATATCACTGGACCTTAAAACAAAGAGAGCGCTGTATTTCTTTAAAATCTACAAACCTGCAGCCTAAAAGGACTTGCACTTCAGACTACCCTTGGAGTGCAAAATTGCTGTAAACAGGCTTAGGTTCACATTTAAATTAGGATTCACAGGACAATTTGGAGAGACTTAACCAGTACCACAATCAGTATGTAACATCAGCTTAAAATCCAGAAGGGACAGCAGTAACAAAGAATTAAAGAACTACAGCAGCCCAGCAGCAGGCAGAGTCAATAGCTCTGGCCAGTCAAGTTTCAGTAGCGTACCTTCGGTCTGGTGATCGGCAGTTAGTACAGCGAGGAAGGCAGCCGGTGGACAGAAGGAGCTGCTTTTCCAGCAGAAAAAGGGTCCTGCCAGGCTGCTTGCAGCAGCAGAGGCACCCGTGTCAAGGGTGAAGCATCGGTCTGGTGATCGGCGGGCAGTACAGCATGGAAGGCAGCCGGCGGACAGAAGGGGCCCACCCGGCTGCTTGCAGCAGTAGAGGCACCCATGTCTAGGGTGAAGCTTTGGTCTGGTGATTGGCGGGCAGTACAGTGAGGAAGGCAGCCGGTGGACAGAAGGGGTCCGCCTGACTGCTTGCAGCAGCAGAAGCACACATGTCAAGGGTGAAGCTTTGGTCTGGTGATCAGCGGGCAATACAGTGAGGAAGGCAGCCGGCAGACAGAAGGGGCCTGCCTAGTGCAGCAGCAGAGGCACCTGTGTCAAGGGTGAAGCTTCAGTCTGGTGATTGGCAGGCAGCACAGTGAGGAAGGGAGCCGGCGGACAGAAGGAGCTGCTTTTCCAGTGGAAAAAGGGTCCCACCAGGCTGCTTGCAGCAGCAGAGGCACCCGTGTCAAGGGTGAAGCATCGGTCTGGTGATCGGTGGGCAGTACAGCATGGAAGGCAGCCAACAGACAGAAGGGGCCCGCCCGGCTCCTTGCTGCAGTAGAGGCACCTGTGTCAAGGGTGAAGCTTCGGTCTGGTGATCAGCCAGCAGTACAGCGAGGAAGGCAGCCGGTGGACAGAAGGGGCCCGCCGGGCTGCTTGCAGTAGCAGAGGCACCCATGTTAAGGGTGAAGCTAAGGGGAAACAAGAGAACTGACTTGGTTAACTTTGGTTCAGTTTAAAATATCACTTATGGTCCCAGAACTCTTAACCTAGAGCCTGAACTCTGATTTATCCTTCAGTGTTTCAATGTTTCAATGTCTCCACAGCCAATTTTATACTAAACCTTAATTTGTTGTGCTGTCATATGTATTTTAATGATGAGCTGCTCTAATTAGGGAGATACCACAGTGGACATTTAATGCAAGTGGCAAGAGTTTAGCAGGCAAGAGCTTGTTAAGCATATATTTAGCAGCTGTTAAATACTTGTTCCAGTTAAGAAAGTGTTACTAGCCCTGTTCTTTTAGGGAGTTCTTTTGATTAGGGTAACTTTATGATATTAAGAGTAAATGTTATCTATAATCTTGTAAATGAGCATATAGTTGTTGAAGTTTGGTGTGTGCTTTCAGGATTTGAGTGAACATTTCTCAGTTGGAAGGCCAATGATGGCTACTAAGGCAGGAGATGACTGTTCGACTGGCCTGTGGCTTCTTGGCATCATTATTAGGGCAAAATGCTCCACAATGGGTGGGCCCACCTGTGACATGGAGTCTATTACATGCGTCAGGAGTAGCTGATGGGAGTGGATGGACTGAGGGTAATCAACAAGGCACAGAGCGACATGAGTCGCATAGAGCCCCTATGGACGAGCCTCAATGCTAGCGTGTCTGACTGGCTATCAGGGAGGAGTAGATGGGACCTAACTGTGACATGGAGTCCCACTGTATTTATTTATTTAGTATTTGTTGACCAGGTAAGTGCACTAGACAAATTCTGCCTATTTTCAGGCATGACCTGAGGGAAGGGGATAAAGATGAATGCCAACTGACTTTGAACCAGATTAAGCTGTTGGTGGTATTTTATTGAATGAGGGGAAATTTGGCCAGTGCACCAGGGAAATTCCCATACTCTTTTCGAGAAGTGCTAGGGGATCTTTAACATCCACCTGAACTACCACCAGAACAGGCAGATGGGACCTCGGTTTAAGGTCTCATCCGAAAGACTGCACCTCAGGAGTGCAGCACCCCCCTCATGCTGCACAGCAGTGTCAGTGTTGGGATATTAACCCAAGTGCCTGGTGTGGGGCTAGAACCCACAACCTTCTGATCTCCCTCAACAGCAGCTGACAGGAGTGGCCAGATAGGGGGGTGGTCTGTGGGATGAGGAGCAGCATGCACTACATGGTGCCCCAATAGCTCTGCCCCCAAAGCCAGTATGTCTGACTGACTACCAGGTAGGCACAGTTGGGACATAGTGTGATCAGATGTGCCTCTCTCATAACATGTTGTCCCATTAGGCACCTTGGGAATGTCTGACAGGAGTGGCTGGATAGGAGGTGGTCTGCGGGGTATGGAGCAGTCTGCGCTGCATGGTACCCCTGATGGATTTGCCCCATGAATTCAGCATGTCCAACTGGTTACCAGGTAGGCACAGATGAAACAGGATGTGATTGGTTATGGTAAACTCTCTGGGACAGATTAATCTGATATGGTGTTACTTGGCTTAACTTCTGTCTTTTGGCTTCGCTTTCTGAATGTTGACTTGGACTGATTAATAGTCCAGGTCTGGGAAAGTTAGAACATGCTCTCTCCAAGCAGAAAAATGAATAAGCAGGGCTTAGTTAATTATGTTGTATGATAAATTAAAATGACTTAAATGAAGAAGGCAAAGCTTGTGAATATATTATAGCATAGAATACAATGTTTATTTTATAACATTAAAATATAGGAGCAAACTAACTCTGTTTATTTTATAACATTAACCTAGGAGCAAACTAACTCGAGATGCATGTATTTTTTTGGCTGGTATTTTTCTCCCCCCGGTCCAGGTCAGCCCTTCTTCCTGCTGTCCACCCAGCCCTTTCTCCCAACCTTCAGGCACCTACCTTAACTCCCATGGGTTATCCTCCAAGGCAGGGTGGTGGGAAGACCCCAACTCGACCCACCAGGACCGGATCCAGTGTCGGAAGGTGCCTTTAAGGGGGTGGTACCCGTGGAGGATGGCCATCATGCCGCTCAACCTGGACAGCTGTTCCCGTTCTTCGGCGGAGGGGAATATGCAAGCTGACAATGGCTGAGCCGCGTGCACATCTGCACGCAGCACACCAGTTGGCTGCTTCACCTCCATGCCTAGCTGTACAGGACCTGGCATGCCAACACCTAGCGGAGGTGCTGTTCTCTGTTCCCCCACCTTTCTCAGAAGAGGAGAGCTGTCCTCCAGATGCTCTATCCTCTCCCACCCCGGCTGACCCCCTGGTGACCTGCTCTCACAGCAAACATAGGTTGCCGCCATGGCAAGAGGTAAGCCATCACTGACTCAGCCCTCCATGCCATTGGGCCAGCCTCGAGATGCATATTCTAATTACTGATTGCTACTTACAGATGTTTTAGCACTTTTCATGTTTGCCACCTTTGTATCAAATGTATGCAGAATTGAACAGATATCTATCTGTTATTCAATATATTTTAAGTTGTCAGAATTCCACTGCTATTGTTATGGGTAATTTATTGTACATACAGATGTGTCTTTTTTAATATGTATTATGTTTGTAATGATCTTTGTTTATGGTTGAACAAATAAACCTTACTACCACTACTACAGCTGTACCAAATAGATACAGATAGTATTACCAAGAACTGATAAATTCCCCCACTAATCCATAACATCATGCTGGAAGTGAATTTTAAAAAGTTTAAAATATATCAGTGTCCTGCATACCTTAATATGTATCTCAAAATAAGGATATGCATGCTATTCTACTAATTTCATGAAAATATGGTTTAATTTATGTTTGTATAGTTTCCTAAACTGCCTAAATATTCACAAGTTTCTCTGTATGCTCTGTGTGCCCATATGTACATCTTGGGAACTCAGTTTTAGTGTGTTACTACTTGTATTACTTTACTGCAATTAGAGGTGGGCGAAGTGGGTAAAATTCGCCCCACGAAGCAATTTGCGGATTAATGCAGAATCCGTGAAGTAATCCGCAACACAAAGTGGGGTACTTCGCATCATGATGAGAAACGCGAAGTCCATAGATAACAATGACTTTATGTTACTCCGCCTTCCCCCAACCGCTTCTGCGCCAATTTTAAAGCAAAGTACATAGGAATCAATGTACTTCGCATCACTTTGCCTTGTTATTGAGCTCCAAAGTGAATTTTGCAGTGATTCATGGGACTGCAGGTCATATGGGCTCTAGATTGTTCTACACAGCCTCAGTTCTGTGTAGTGTGTGTGTAGTGGTAGCTGGAGACAGTCTGCTGTCAGAGTTCTGTGATTCAGATCCTCTAAAAGCTGTTAAAAAAGCCTCTTTGAACCATTTTATTTGCTCAAAATTTAGTACATCTGTTGTTGGAAACCCTCCTGTGCTCATACTGTAAGACTGAGTGTTTATTGTTAGTGTGTGGATTTTGAATGTTAATTTAGAACATTCAGTCTGTCTACTGACAGACACTTGAGGTGTGCTTTGGGGAAGGGGTGAATCTGTGGTGGAGGTAGATTAACTGGGAGAAAAAGGCAGTCTCTGTTTTGATTATATTTCTTCGTCTAACTGTTAATGTACACAGTAATATTTTCAGTAGTTCTTGACATTTTTTTGCTGATTGTTGTGGTGCAGCAGTGCATAATTTCAGTTTGTTTAAAAGATTTGGTTATGTTACTGAAGTTTTCAATTTGCTATGCATTACTTCTAGTGTGTGTGTGTGATGCATGCCATCAAATCAGACACCTTTTATTGTGCCACAAAGTAATTGCAGCAGTGTGAATCTGCTATCCACCACACCTGTGTAATTTTGTACTGGTTTGTGGCATCTTGGTTTTGGACTGTTACTGCAGTGCACTGCCCCCACCAACCGGCAAGCGGTATTCTTTCCAGATTGGATTGTGACTTGTGAGCACTGATTAAGGTGGTGTTGTGATTGCATCTGCATCTCTTGCTTGTACAATGCAGTCATGATCTGTCTGTGCTTTTGCATCTGTTTAGTGCCCAGTCTCCATCTGCAAGCCACAGTTGTTGTTTTTTTTCGCCTTCATATCCACCGGCCCAGACTGAAAGTTTACAACTCTAAGTTTGTTTAGAATTTTCTTGGTGATCCCCCAAAATGGCTGCAAAGAGACGTGCAAACAAAGTTGTTTCTGGCCATGGCACTGCTGCCAGTGGCAAGATTGTCTGTGGGCGTGGTAGTACGCAAAAGTGCATAGCAGATGTCAGTAAAGAGATTTCTCCATCAACGTTTTTTACAGCGCTATCTGTAGCTTCACTCATAGTTGGAGGAGATGATGCTGTCCCAGCTGGTCATGTTAGTGCAGTTCTGCTGGTATGAGTATTGCTGCCTCAAGTTCCACTTCTGACCAGTTAAGTGTTTCAAAAAATATAGTTGAGTCTAAAGCTATGACAGACAGTGTAGATGATGTCATACTCCCCATTAACATCCCCATGGTAGCTGAACATGATTCTGATCCTGGCGACAAAAACTCACAATATTACATTTCTTCCAGCGCTGTTGAGGTCATGCCTTTGCCATCCAATGATGTGTGGTGCAAAATAACCAGGTGATGATGATGATGATAATGATGCTGTGGTTGGAACATGTTCTCCACATGACACCACTCAAGCTGAAAATGTGGATGCAGATGATGTTGATGAATATAATGATGATGTCAGTGACCCCTGTTGGGAACCAGAGAAAAAGAAAGTCAAGGTGGTTGTGTCTGGGTCTGTTGGTGTTCCTCAAAAAAGTTGTGATTTAGCAGCTCCTGTTGATGATAATTATGATGACCCAGTAATAATCATAGGTAGCTGTGGTGGTTAGTTGGAGTCCAAGTGTGTCCAGCCTGAAAAATCATGTAGCACCCCCCCCCCCATTTCAGGGGTTAAAAAAACGGAGTCTAATAAGCAGCATCAGGGACATGTTAAAAGTTGGTGATCACAATCCCTTGTTTGGGATTTTTTTGGTCAAGATGCAAATGATGAGTCAGTTGCAATCTGCCAGCTTTGCCATGTGCATGTGAGTCGAGGTAAAAAGGGAAGTCATCTGGGCGGGGGGGGCAGCATACACATCTTTAGAACAGGCACATGGCACTGTGGACCCGGCCCCAGATGGCAGCTAATGCCATAGTGGGGCGTACACCCTCATCATCAACCTTACTAAGCATGTTATTCCCTTCCATACGTGTAAGACCAAGCAGGAATGTCTGCAGTAGTGATGAAATACCAGAGGATTACTACAGGCATGATGAGGGGGAGGATTATGATTTACAAATCTTGTCAAGTGGTGGTCAGAGTAGCAGTGGTGGTGGTGGTAGTCAATGCAGTATGTCTAGTGCAAGTGGTACATCAACCCCTGTACATAAAATGGGGAAGATAACTTCATTTGTGGACTTGTCACCTGTGCACCCCTCTTCATCACATGTCCACACCCCACCCTGGCCATTAACAGAGCAGAGTCATTTGTCACACCCCATGCAAAACGTGAAAGTCAGCCCATGTTGGAAAGTGTTTTTGCCTATAACCTGCTGTCTGCCTGCCTGAAGCATGTGACCTACACTGCGTAAGCCATGTGATGTGTGTGGACTGCCTGTGAATTCTTACTCCACTTTAAAGCGGAATAAGGTGGAGTGCACAACGCAAAGTCATAATTACAACACAAAGTGGCAAAGTGAGGGTTTAAAATGGGCACTTCACATAGTGGAATACTAACTCGAAGTGACCACTTTGCATTCACATCATGGTTGGAATTTTACTTTGCTGCATTTCTTACTGCAATATCGAGCTTACCTGTTTTTAAGAATAAAATTGGTAACATATCGAATACAGGGACAACAAAAAATGACTGGTGAAAACTTGCATACAGCCAAACTTAACCAGGAGAAAGAGTTAAGAGTAACATGAAGAAACATTAAATACTATGCCAATAAAAAGTAGAAGCTGATCAAACTAAAAGAGCAAACCTACTAGTGCACATTGTTTGCTGGTAAAAGGGGTGGGTTTTCAGAAATCCAGGTAATCCAGATTGCCAGAGATATGGGAACTCACTTATTCTTTGGTAACTGAAATGCAGAAAACACTAAAGAAATCCTGCAATCCTAGATTTAAGACCTGATTTTCACTTATTCAGCCACCACAAACCAATAACCTTTTAAAAAGCAAACTGCCATTTGTCATTGGTCAGATCAAGAGGCGACATTCTGGGTTTTTAA
Source organism: Neoceratodus forsteri (assembly GCA_016271365.2). Classification (NCBI taxonomy): domain Eukaryota; kingdom Metazoa; phylum Chordata; order Ceratodontiformes; family Ceratodontidae; genus Neoceratodus; species Neoceratodus forsteri. Next base: position 156,995,146 of record CM028137.1, read on the forward strand.
TACAGAGGTTATGTTATGTATGGTTTATTAATTACTGTGCTACTAAAGTAGAGGAGTTGTTTCTAATCAATATTACTTAATTTCTGGGCTACTGAGTGGTGATTGCTCACTTGCAGTCAGTTGGGCTTGTTAGGAGCAAGCCATTACTGACTTTGATGTGGCCTAAGCAGCAGTCATTGCCTCCTCAGAATCTGGAACGATTGTGTTAGTTTCAACCTTCAGTGGTCTTCAGAGTCATAGGCTATATCTACAAACTGCTATTTAATATCAAGCTCTCCCTCTCATTTCTTTCTTTTTCTGCCATCAGCACTGTTCAAAAACTGCAAAAACTGTATTATGCAGTCATCTTTCTAATTCATGCTACATTTTGTTCCTGCTGCTCTCAAAAGCTTTTCATTGGTCACCCAATTTGAGACTGTGGCTCTTGTAGAGTTGGTCGTTGATGTATTTGTCAGCATGGGGCCTAAGATGCAGTGTTCCTGAGTTTTCAGATTATTGTTGGGATACACAGTAGCCCTAATAACTCTGGTATTGCCCTTTGCTGAACATCTGCCATATTCCCCTCCTTTGATTATTTAGGGAATCCCATGGATTTTATGCTATTGTAGTTGAACCAGTTTTTTTTAACTGCTTAGCTTTCACCATCACAGACTCACCCCCCCCCCCTTCTCTGATGTGCCATCTGGTCTTCAACCATTCAGATCCTAGTCTCTGCATCAGTCATTCTAGTTATCAGATCTGCTACAGTAGGTTTAAGGCATGGAACTTTACTTCTTCTCTGTCATATCTCTCTGGGTCAGACATTTTTTTTCTCTCGTCTATTCCAGGGACAAAAGTCCCACAGAGTCCCATTATAAAACCACTTATTCTCACTTTTATTCTATTTTCATAATAAGTGTAGCTCTGACCTATATTGGATCTTGCAGGATGACAGTGGGAAAATGCTGAAGAACCCACACAGTGTGACAGTGACAGTGAAAAGCTAAAATGCAAAATTCATCTAATGTAACTCTGGACTGTTATGTGTGCTCTGGAAAAAAAATATGTTATTATTCTTTAACATCTATCAAAGATGGACTAAAAATACCAGTGCAGCATATTAGTTATAACTTAATGCAAACACTTCAAAGTTACTCTAACCTTTAAGTGGTGCATGTAATCTGAAAGCAGCAGTGGATTCACAAACTATCATAATTATACTACAAATTCAAATAATGTAGCTTGTAAGTACCCCTAGCCTGGTCAGTTGAAATCCAGATTGTAGCTCCAGGAAACATCAAAGTAAAATGTCATTTAAAGTTCACAACCACTTAATTTGAAACCAAGATCAACCTGGAACCTCCTCTGTTGATAAAACAGTACATATGACCACAGAGGTACTGCCATACTACACGTTGCTGAAGCCTTTTTGCTCATCGTTGCATGTTGCTTGTCTATGTCAGTGTACCATGCTGAGGTAGATACATAGATACATAGACATTGATGGCAGAAAAAGGCTCTTGGCCAATCCAGTGTGCCCACCCTGCTTATCTATTCTGCCATGCCCTAGTGGCAATCCTCGTGTTTGTTACAGTCCTCCCTTTTTCTAACTAAATCCAAATGCCTGCCCCATCCATGCTTGAAGCTACTGATTGATTTGGCCTGTGTCACTTCTGGGAGCTTATTCCACATGTCCACCACTGACATACAGTGAGACCTTTAGCGCTGAAAGGCACCAATCTGTCCTTGGGAGAAGTAGGGTTATCTGCTGTCTGTGGATATGCTGTACTTAGTGTAGGAAAGTAGCATGGTGTAGGGGTTAGGGCTCCTAACTGCAAATAAAATAAAGATCCTGCCACTGTGGCTCACCGTGTGTCCTTGGGTAAGTCAATTGACCTTTGTGGGCATCAGATGCGCAGCTACAAAAACCTGGGTAGAAAAATGACCCCAGTGTAAATAAGATACTGAGTCTCATCTGCTATCCTGAAAAAAATTGTTAAAAAAAAAAAAGAAGCTAAAACTGGTTGTAGAAGAGATGTCTACCAATATTTAACATCTGTGCTGTGGCTGTTACAATATTTGTAGCAGTATTTTAAACTGTCACCATGTCCGTCTGATTCAGATCTAAGCATTCAGTTTTGAGAGCACAACCTACATGTCTATCACATGACAAACATTTTCGTTGGCATGTGGTATGCTCAAAAAACATATCAGGGTTTTCATGGGCCTACAGAGTTGCATGTTAGGTGAGTGGCCATGCCCACAGGTTCTGCAGCATGGTATCATTTTATTTTTCACCAATCTGTTTTATGTTTTGCTGTGCCAGCATGAACACCTTTGTAGTGTTTCCTTCTGCAATCAAGTAGCACTTAATGTATTGTTCTAGACATATCTGATCCCCATTATTTCTCTGTTTAATACTACAATTATCGCATTTAGAAAAAGGTATATTAAGACAGCAATACTATGCTAGATATTAGGGTAAAAAATTCAGTAGCCATTTCCTAGTGGCCACCTACAAATGACTACTGACTACCAACATTTTTGCTCAAGCGGCCAAATGGGTGCCATGATTGGATTACGTTGATAGGTTCATTACTAAGTATGGCCATGAGAATGTTAGGTCTGACTGCCAGACACTAGTTTGGTTTGATGATGATTCCAGTGGGTTTTTCACAGCCTGGTTTACACCCATTTTGTTAATTATAATGAAAATATATTTCCTGATATAGTACGCAAATTGTAATTAGTTCCCATAATATGTAGTGATTTTTGTTCTGAGATAAGCTTCACAGCTTCAAAAACTACATTAATTATAGAGTTACAGGGAAGAGTGGTTATCCCAGTAGACTGCTTAAAATACTATAATGACCTTTAGTCACAAAATAAGTGGTATTGACACTTATTTCAGTGGGTTACAACAGTCCTTCTTTATTTATATTAATGGGGTTTTGTGCCATTCATTACTTATGCTTAACATATTATCAATTGCCACTAGTGGGCCCAGGATAGGGAATGACAGATGTTGTATCATTTAGTAGTAATGACTTAAGATTTTTTGGAGTCTGTGATGAGTGTATAAAAACCCGTTCTTCATTCTTCAAAATCAATTGTCCCTTAGTGATTGATATGGCTGTTTTTAAATCTTAACATTCTAAAAATCATATGCATTGAGCAGATAGAACTGAGCAATGTTTGCATCCCAACACTATTATTGTGTACGAAGTATGATCACTAATGTATGTCAAAACAGACAGTATATTAATTTTAAACTCCTGCCCCCTATCTATAGACAATATGTATTGTGGACTTATTTATTTTTAATGGGAAAAACACTTTAATTTTTAGCATTGGCATACTCCTATCATCTATGCATATATGTTTCCACAGGAATAATGAGATTTCCGTCTGCTGCAACCTATGACAGAGAGGAGCCACTTTCTGAATGCCAGGATCCTGTAGGGTAAGTAATCATTTAATTTCATTTTATTTTGTTAACTGAGTAAATTTCTTTGTGATACGTAATCCAGCTTACAGGGATGACCCAGATCCAAAAGCACAAGACAGCAAACAATACAACATAAAACACATTAAACAAGTATTTGTCAATGCCGAACATTTGCTTGCAGCATGGGATCATGATGCCACAGGACAAAATAGCACAGCAATATACTGTGCTGCTAAAACAGCACAGTATATTGCTGAGCACATTTCTCTATGTTTTACCCACATTAGGGGGGCTGCACCCCACAAGTCCCCACAACGTACCCCCCATTAGGGGGTCTGCTCCCCACGAGCCCCCCCAACTCAATTAATCAACTTTGGGGGGGTATTGCAAAATTAAATCACACAAAGTGTGAAATTAAGAAAAATGTCATGTGTCTGGGACTGGGATTCGATAGCCAGTCTGCAGACGCACTGCCTCCATTGTTGCCTATGGCTCATTCTGTCATGCCATGGTGGCTGCTCGGTGGACCCTCCTCCCAGCAGAGGACTTATCCTCTGCCAGGGAACAGTGACAGGGTGCACAACCATGTATAGACCATTTAGCAGTTTAGCGCCCTGTCGCTATTCCCACCAGCGCTGTCTGTGATACACAGTTTTGTTCTGTGCCGTTTCCCATATGGTGGATTGACCCGGTAGGTCTCTTGCATGCTGGGTCCTGCTTATACATATTTTTACTATATATTTACCCAAAACAGACAACATGAAATATAATTTGTCATTTGCAACTGGGTCCTGATTTTACACAGTTTTATACTGCCTTGACTATGACAGCAGAGGCGAGATCCTGGATGCCCCATGAATCAAGCAGCAGTACTCTGTGCACTACTCATATACTCTACTGTAACTCACCACTTAAGTTAAACTGCAAGCCATCACGTTTGGTGGTCCTTCAGTGATCACTGTACTTAAGACTCCTGAGCATAACTTCACTCTTGTAGATCACAATATGTAGTCTAGGAACCATGCAAATTCACAGTTGTCTGTTATCGGACCCTCTGTATATTTACAGGTACAGTATGTGACTGACGCACAGTTCTGTCAGTTACCTGAATGATAACTTCTGATGCCTCAGGGCAGGACTGCAGTGGGACAGCCGGCAAATCATGCAAATAAATTGCCCATCAATAAGCCACCACTAACTATAAACAAAAAAAAACACAAACATTTTGGTATAGTATTGCCCACTTTGAGGAAACTGCCATTTGAAATTCTAAAGTTGTGCAGTGTTGTATTCAACTTAGAAAGACAGATCAGCTTGTACTTTCAAAACCTAATCTCAGTCATAACTGTATCTCTCAACATTAAAACAGGGTTTTATTTAACTCTAAAAATTGATTAGCGTTTTGCTCATAAAAGTTCTAAAACATTGTGAAAATGCATAGCACTTGCCTCACTGTGTTTAACAAACATAACACTTCTAGAAAACCTATATGAATACTTTCTGTACAGTTAGTATTGTCCCAAGAAAAAAAGTGCTAATCAATTATTTAAAACCCTAAAAGAAGTCATCAACAAATAGCGTAAATTAATTTCAGTGACCTACACAAGTGGCCCATGGAGGTGACTGACACCTTGGACCAGAGCAAGCTAGCCAGCAATTAACAGTTCCAATTGCTGCATCCCAAAAAAATAAACTCTCACCAATCTTCAGACTTCAGGCAGCAAGGACAGAGGAGTAAACACATAAATTTGTTGCACAGTTACATAAATGCAGTGTTACTGTATTTTAAAATCAAACAGATTCAACAGCATACAACATAAACATGGGCACAACTGCAGAATTTAAGAAAAACAAGTTATCATACTGCTAAGACACTCGGTTGGTTAATACTGTTTTTCATGGCATGGAAAAAGTTATGAGAACACAGCAGGGACTACCTGAAGATGAATGAAAACATTTGACCAACATGAAAAATAAACACTTTCAATATGCTTACAGTACCTAATCGCAGCTTAGTATCTCTCACGCTAGTACTATTCATTTGAAATGCAACAAACTACTACAGTGAAAGCATCTTCTGTCACCGTATTAAAGGAGAACTGCACTGAATCTGTAAATCATTTTTCCCCAGTAGAAGCAGCTTTTTATGTTTGCTTGTGCGAATGCGCGCTGTGCATGCACAAGAAACATCTTGGGATAGTACAACATTTTAGAATTTAGAGGTGTATGAATTTCTGCCCAGTGCAGCTGATGCTTTATGGGGCTCATCCGTCAGGCACCAAAGAATCAGTGAGCTGTCTATGACAGCAGTTTGAGAGAGAAGTCACGTGAAAGAAATCTGCTGCTGCAATGAGGGACAGTTTCCTCATTGCAGCGGGACCTTCCCCCTCCCTTGCAACCAGGCACACAGACGTATCTTCTCTCTGTTGGCAGCAGCTGACAAGACTCTGACCATATGCATTACAGTGCACAGTAATGTGCATGGCCGGAGTAACGGTTCTTGTTGGCTCCTGCAGCCGAGCACCTTGTTCTTCGGTGTGCCTTTCCTGCTGAACCATTTCAATAAAAAATAAATGAACCATGGCATGGCTTTCCACATTGGTGGCTCCTGCAGCCCACCCCAAACTCCCCAGAAAGCCGACCTCAGGGTACTCGATCCCCATGTTGGCATGTGTTCCCCTCTCCCTATTTATGTGACACACTGGGAGCCCACCTCAGTCTACCAAAAACAATTTTTTATTTATGTCTGACACCAGGATGCCCACTGTCAGTGTTAGATGACACCCCCACCCACCTGAATATTTTTAAGTGCCGACATTGGGGTGCCCAGTCCCCATGTCAGCATGTCCCCCCACCATACACACTATTGTTGCACACCGGGAGCCCATCCCAGTGTGCCTAAATATTTTTGGTAACCTGGAAAATAGAGAAACCATCCCTAAAGTCTTTTTTCACCCTGTAAATAAGAAATGGTCCCCAGTTGTCTCCCATTCCCCACCCACCCACCCCTCCTTCTGAGGAGCCAACTCCCCACCTTCTCACATCCCCCTCACCTCATACTTACCTCCGGAGGTCAGGAGCCACGATCTTCTATGGACCAGGACACGTCTGCACTCTTCAAAGCCAACGGCAAACTGAAGAAATGATGATAAGCTGTATAATGGGAGTCAATGGGGGGGGGGTTCAACTTAGGTTGACATCTCAGCCATTTTTAGGAATTTTGGCCCAAAATTTTCAACATGGGGTTCTTGGGACCCCACTTTATGAACACTGCCACTGTCATTTGGTTACTCGGTCCCAAAAGGTGATTTCACGGTTGCTGCGCAGAATCACCTTTCAGGACTGATTAATGAAATGACAGTGCCACTGTTCATGAGATGGGATCCCAAAAAAGAACCATGTTGCAAATTTAGTGAAAAAAATCCAAAAAATGGCTGTGTTACGAGCGTGCGGTGCACAGTTTCTATGCACGCTCGTAACTTTTCCAATTTTTTTTTCAATCCAGATTTTTAACATTGCCATTTTGTCACACCTTCTTATGAACAGTACAGCTATAATTTTTCTCATCCTGCCCAAAATGTGTTTTCACACCTGTGGCACAGAATGGCATGGTCACTTTGGAAAATCAACTTTTGGGACAGATTAATAAAATCACAGTGGCATTGTTCATGAGGGGAGTTCCCAAAATTCTCATGTTGAAAATTTGGTGAAAGAATTCCAAACAAGCATTTGTCAATGCCGAATGTTTGCTTGCTGGCATTGCCAGTGGTAGTGTAGAAGTTACAGAGCTGCGTAATAGGAATGGCAGTGAAGTATTGAACTGAAGCCAACCCCACCACCACCCTGCAGAGAGTGACAGGCATTGGGGTGTGCGTTTGGGTCGTCAGGCATAACGGCCACGCCATTTCACCACACCCCACCCTGCAGACACTGACAAGTGTCACAGTGTTCCTTGGGGTCTTTGGCCCTTATGCACACCCCATTTCATTAGGAAATACGGTGAGATGGGTGTGATATAGGAGAATGGGGTGAACTTTGGGGCCGAAGAGTCCAAGGCATACCTCGATGCCTCTCACTGACTGCAGGGTGTGGAATGGTATGAGCATCACAGGCAAGAATCCCAAGTCACACCCCTGATGCCTGTCATTCTCTACAGGGTTGGGCATTATGGTTGGAAACCCTAATACCTCAAGCATTCGTTGGTATTTTCACTCCAAATTTTCAACATGTTTTTTTGTGACCCCGCCTCATGAACAGGGGGAATATCAGTTTGTTAGCCGAAAGCTGCTTATGCACAGTGACTACGGCATTTAGCACCACAGGTGCAAAAACATTCTGAACAGGATGTAAAAAATGACAGCTGTACTGTTCATGGGGAGGTGTAAAAAATGGCAATGTTGCAAATCTGTAGTAAAAATATAAAACAAAATGGTGAAGTCACGAGCGTACATAGAAACTGTGCAACGCACACCTGTAATATAATTAGGTTGGGGATTTTTTACAGCAGAATGTCAACTCAGGCATTTTGGTGCCTCTGATCATGAACAGTGTCACTGTGATTTTCTTTATCTGTGCCGAACAATGATTTCCCACAGCAACCACGCATCTCTGCGCTGAAAGTGTGAAAACACACTTCAGCCATGTTGTGAAAAATGACAGCTGTACTGTTCATAAGGAAGTGTGGAAAAATGCCACTGGTGAAAATCTGTACTGAAAATATTACAAAGTCATGAACTTATGAGGGTGCGTGGAAACTGAGCAATGCTCACTCGTAACACAGTCATTTTATGGACTTTTGTCACCAAATTTTCAACATAGCCATGTTAAGACTTCTGCTCATGAACAGTGTAACTGTGATTTTCTTAATCTGTCCTAAACATTGCTTTCGCACACCAACAGCACCATTGTGCGCTACATGTGAGAAAACACATTTTGGGTGACATATAAAAAATTGCAGCTGTACTGTTCATAAGGAAGTGCAATAAAATGGCAATGTTGAAAATCTGGAGTGAAAATATTAAATTCGCAAACCTACGAGCATGCATAGGAACTGTGCAACGCACGCTCGTAAAACAGTCATTTTTAGGAATCATTTCACCAGATTTTCAACATAGCCATTTTAAGACCTCTGCTCATGAACAGTGTCACTGTGATTTTCTTACTGTGTCCCATACATTGATTTTGCACATCGACTGCGCCATTGTGCGCTACATGGGTGGAAACACATTTTGGGCAAGATGTGAAAAATGACCACTATACTGCTCATAAGAAGGTGTGGTAAAATGGCAATGTTGAAAATCTGGAGTGAAAATATTGAAAATTCGCGAACTTACGAGTGTGCGTAGGAACTGTACAACGCACGCTCGTAAAACAGTCATTTTTAGGAATTTTTTCACCAAATTTTCATCATAGCCATTTTAAGACCTTTGCTCATGAACAGTGTCACTGTGATTTTCTTAATTTATCCTGTACATTGATTTCGCACACCGACTGTGCTATTGTGCACTACATGGGCGGAAACACATTTTGGGTGAGATGTGAAAAATGACAGCTATACTGCTCATAAGAAGGTGTGGTAAAATGGCAATGTTGGAAATCTGGAGTGAAAATATTGAAAATTCATGAACTTATGAGCGTGCATAGGAACTGTACAACGCACGCTCGTAAAACAGTCATTTTTAGGAATTTTTCACCAAATTTTCAACATAGCCATTTTAAGACCTCTGCTCATGAACAGTGTCACTGTGATTTTCTTAATTTGTCCTGTACATTGATTTCGCACATCGACTGTGCCATTGTGTGCTACATGGGCGGAAACACATTTTGGGTGAGATGTGAAAAATGACAGCTGTACTACTCATAAGAAGGTGTGGTAAAATGGCAATGTTGAAAATCTGGAGTGAAAATATTGAAAATTCGCGAACTTATGAGCCTGCGTAGGAACTGCACAATGCACGCTCATAAAACAGTCCATTTTAGTGGAATTTTGCGCAAATTTTCAACATGGGGTTTTGGGATCCCTTCTCATGAATGATGTCACTGTCATGGCGTTATTCAGGCCGAAGGGTGATTTCGCAGTGACTGCAAAATCTCCTTCAGACTCTTTACCATGATGAATCATTCGAAGAGTCCCAAAACCCCATGTTGAGAATGGTGCAAAATTCCAAAATCTCTGAGATATGCAATAAAGTTGAAACCCCTATATAGCCCATTATATAGCTTACGGCATTTCCTCAGTTCACGGTCGGCTTTGAAGAGTGCAGACATGTTCCGATCCACTGAAGATCGTGCGCTGAGCTCCAGTACGTATGGGGTGGGGGTGTGGGGAGGCAAGGTGCGCGGGGGTGGGTGATGGGTTGTGGGAGGGGCTAGGAGACTACGTGGGACCGTTTTTCTTTACAGGTGTTGTTTTAGTTACAATGACAATGCGGGACGTTTGCCACACTGGGGTGGGCTCCCAGTGTGGCACACAAAGACAGTTAGGGGGATGTTCAGCCAGCGAGTTGGGCACCCCGTCGGCCCAAAGCATCGATTGCCACGCTGGGTGGGCTCCCAGTACTGGGGGGTGAGGACAGTGGAGCCGATGGGGTTGGGCACCCCGTCGGCTATATCATTAGTTACACTGGGGTGGGCACCCAGCGTGGCATTTGGAAAGCTTTGGGGGGCAGGGCGCAGCACAGCCGACGGTTGGGCACCCCGTCGGCTACAGTGTGTGTGTGTGTGTGTGTGTGTGGTGCGTGCACAGGGGCACTGCGCCTGTGTCGGCGTGTGTGTGTGGGGGGAGCTGCGCGCGAGCAGGCGATATCTTATCGCTGCTCACTCAAGCGTAGCTCCCCCTTTGAACTGTATGCCACTGCATTTTGGAGCTTGTCATAGACAGCTCCAGCATGCATTGGCTTACAGGGGCCGTGCCTGCCAACTCACTGACTGAATTGGAGGAGGAGGTGACACACCTCCAAAATGTCGGATGATGGCACTACGTTTCTTGCACATGCGTGCAAGCAAACATAAAAACGATTGCAATACAGGCGTGCATTGTACAGTTTCTATGCACGCTTGTAACTTCACCAATTTTTCCTGTCTTCCCTCCAGATTTTCAACGTTGCCATTTTTTTCTCACCTCCTCATGAACACTACAGCTGACATTTTTTGCATCCTGCCTGAAATGTGTTTTCACACCTGTGGCGCTGAATGGCACAGTCACTGTGCAAAATCACTTTTCAGGATTGAGTAATGAAATGATAGTGTCACTGTTCATGAGGTGGGATCCCAAAAAGCCCATGCTGAAAATTTGGAGCGAAAAATACCAACAAACACCCAGGGCTTATGGTTTCCAACCGTAACGCCCCAACCTGTAGAGACTAACAGGCATTGGGGGTGTGACTTGGGGTCATCAGCTATAATGCTCATGCCATTCCACCCCTACCACCACCTTGCAGCCAGTGACAGGCATTGAGGTGTGACTTGGGGTCTTCGCCTCTAACATTCACCTCTTTCTTCTCTACCACACCCATCTCAGCTTATTTCCTTATGGAATGGAGTGAGCATAAGGGCCGAAGACCCCAAGGCACACCACAACACCTGTCGGTGTCTGCAGGGTGGAGTGAAGTGGAATGGCATGAGCATTATAGTCGACAACCTAAAGGCACACCCCCAAATGCCTGTCAGTCTCTGCAGAGTGGGGGTGGGGGTTGGCATTAGTTTAATACTTCATTGCCATTCCTATTCTGCATCTCTCTAACTCCTGCACTACCAGTGCCAATACCAGCAAGCAAACATTCAGCATTGACAAATGCTTGTTTAAATACTGATTCACATTCTGTTTCTGCTCTAGCTATACAGGCTTTTTAGTTATCCTACTGGGTGTTTCTGATTTACATGCTACTGGTAAGAACAATTTTAGAACTGTATAATGTAGTTTATATCCCTGTTGAGCTCTTCTATTGTTGGCACAATGCATCCACGTTCTGCTATAGAACTCTGTAGCTGTTTGGGACATAAACTACATCATACAGCTCTAAAATGGTACTTACCACCAGACTGTAAAACAGAAACATTCACTAAGGTTACTATAAAGGCCTATATAGCTTGAACAATAACAGAAATTGAATCAGTACTTAAAAAATAAGGTTGCCGCAGAAAGGCAACCTGAATTGTCATATGGCCCTGATGGGAATGACCAGGGATGGGGAAATAAGGGGAAGGGGGAGGGGAGGCAGCTGGGCAGGGGGGCGGGGCTTGCTGACATCATGGCTCAGGTAATGCTAGTATCATTTGATGCAGGTGCAGGGCCAGGTGGGATTGGTCGGGGGAGAGGTTAAGTGGGGTCCTGATTTGGGGTCCTGAGGGGGTTTATAAGGTGAGGCAGCCCTCAGGTCTCCCTCTTTTGCTGGGAATCTGATCCCACCCACTCACCCACCCCAGGAGGAACAGAGTGAGGAGGGAGGTGGTTTAGGAACAGAGCGGGGCCCATGGCTGCAGAAGAGTGGCAGGTGGCTTGGGTGAAGATGCAGGGGCCATGGCAGTGGACATGGTGCTGTGGCAAGGCAGCGGTGGTGGGCTGAAAGAACCTGGTCAGGTAGCAAGTCACTCGTACATTTGGGGAAATAAAGAAGGGAGGGATGGGTTGGGGCAGGGATGGGTGGGGGGGAGCAAGAGGGAAATAATGGGGAATAGGTAGAAGGAGTAAGAGGGCAGGGCAACATGGGCTGGGGTCAAAAGGCACCCAGGCATGGATGTAAAATGGGGGAGGGAAAAAGGATAGTGCTGGGGGTTGGATTGTAGTGTCTGGACCTAGGAGGCAGGAGGTCCTGGTAAGTTGTTACCATGTACTGGTGATGGTGTGGGGGGTTGGATCTGCATCCAGACCATGAAAACAAGAAGCGGAAGAAGAGGGCCAAGGAGGAAGATCAAAGAGATGTAAAGGAGGTGTCAGCGTGGCTCAGTTGGTAGCACATCTGCCTCTGGACCAGAAGGTCGTGGGTTCTCGTCCTACATTGGGATTGGACTTGCACTTAAAATCGCTGGCATCCGAGTGCAGTATTGGGGGGTGCTGTACTGCTGGGGTGTGCCATCCTTCGGATGAGACGTTAAACCGAGGTCCCTTCTGCCCATCCTGGTGTTGTCCTGGTGGGTGTCCAGGTGGAAGTAAAAGAACCCAGGGCATTCTTCGCAAAGAGCAGGGAACATTCCCAGTGTCCTGGCCAAAATTCCCCTTCCCATAAACCGGTTCATGCAATTATGCAGGCTGTGTGTGGGTGATGATGTGCGATATGGCTGCCACCACACTTTCAGTCACTTCACTACCAGTCTAGCATTGCTTGTAAAGCGCTTTGGGATACTGTGATTGAAAAGCGCTATATAAATGCTGATTCTTCTTCTTCTAAAAGAATATACTGGTTTAGGAATGTGTAATTTGGACTGGAACAGCAAAATGTGAATTTTATAAGTGAAACGTAAATACCAAGAGGTGTTCAATAAAACTGTCGCTAATGAGCATCCGATCTAGAAGTTGTGGAGAGTCTTCATTTTCAGAAGGGATCAGACGCTAACTGTTTCTACTGAATAAAATAATTAAAAGTTCAGTGCAGTTCTCCTTTAAGTTTAAGATGCAAAATAGTCGGGCATGGAACAGCCTTCCTGAGGAGGTTGTGAGGTCTAAAACTGTGGGAGAATTCAAGAACGCATGGGACAGACATAAGGTATTTTTTGTGGGGGCAGGAAGAAATAGGCTGTTGGTTAAATAGGATCTGCAGCTTATCCTGTAGGTAGGGAAATGGGCAGACTAGGTGGGCCAAGCGGTCCTTATCTGCCGTCAAAGTCTATGTTTCTATCTACGTTACTCAAGAAGACTGATATCTACACACTTAAAAGTTAAGTGTAGTTCTGTACTTTAATTGTTAAAAATCATACAAAATAGCAGCAAGGATATACCAAAAAAGCACCGTTTCACATCAAGGTCACCTTGATAAAGCGTAGTGAAACGTGTAACGTTGGTGCTTTTTTGATATATACTTGCTGCTATTTTGTATGATTTTTTAACAATAAAAATGCAGAACGACACTTAATTCAAGTGTGTGTCAGTCTTCTTGAGTGGCCCAACTATTTTTGAATTTTAAATTTAATTTGCGTCTGGGCAGCAAGTTTCCTTTCTAGTAGCTGCGTCTGGTTCACTAACTCCTTCAACTTTATCATCATCACACACTACATATTTTGCACAGCAAGAGTGAGAACATACAAATCCATTCCAGTCCCAAATCCTGGAATTTGGAAGACAGAATAAGAGTATACAGTACATTGAAATGTACTGTATGTATGAGGCAATAGGCATTACTAAAGTGTGATCATTGGTCAGTAAATTCCACTCTGAACTAAGAGATGAAAAAGTGAGTGCAACAAGGCATACCCCATTGTCTACAATCCAGTTTCCTCAACAAGACCCTCCAGTCAAACCTAGCTTGCTGCTTTATTTGACTTAATGGCTAAACAAACAGGACCCTCCCTAACACAACAAGGGTTTTCTTTTTTTTCATTTTATAAAATTTTACTACCAGCTGATGAATGGAAAAGGGAAAAGCTGGTGAATTGAAGAACGATAGTCAATCTCAAGTGCAAGCTATAGCACAGCAGCAGGAATGCAGCTCCTGTTGTTTTTCTACCCCATCTCTGCTCCTGTGGCCAGTGGACCATTGTGAATCCCACTCCCCACCTGTCATAGGCATCCCCTTTGACCTTGCTTGCCAGGTGGGTGAAAGACATATGTAAAAGTTAGAAAACAAATAAGTTATCTACAGTGCTGCATTCCAGAGTAGTTGCTGGCACGCAGTAGCCCATTCCTTCTTTGTTTGAGTGTCTCTCCACTTCCTGCTCATGTTCATCATGGTAAACAGAGTTCCACAGTCCCACAGCACACAGACACCTGGCCCATCCCAACTCCCAGGTGTCACCGCCCCACACACAGCCTGTTAGTTATTTAGTTTAGCCTGTGTTTAGTTAAAGATGAAATGGCTCACTGCTCCCTGCCAGTTACCTGACTCCAATGAATCTAAAAGTACTTCTGCTATTTTTTTCCCAAACCTCCTTCCAAGTCCCAGCTCCCCTCATTTCTTCCTCCTCCTCTACCTCTGCTCTGTCTCTGTCAGTACCAACTCCTCTCCACACTGTCAACTCCAGGCTGAGTCAGTGTGCTTAGTGCTCCCTTACCACCTGCTGTTATTGTTAGCTTTGGCTTGCATTTTTCCCTGGTGCTTCTTGCCCACCTTGCTACCTGAATGATCTTTCTGGCTGTGCTCCCTCCCTTGCTTGATCGCTGATTTTCCCCCTGTGTGTGGTGACTTGAGCTGATGCCTGCTTCTTTTCACCACAGAAAGAATTCATATGCAGAGCATGCCAAGTAAGTCCAGCTCCTCCCGTGAGCTACTGATTGGAGAAGGGAGTAATGGAGTGAGACCCACTGGCACAATATGGTTGGCTGCCACACAATCATTGGGCAACTTGGGAAGATTATAGGACAGAAGTGCTAAGCAGCCAAGGGTTGCCATGCAGCTCAATGGTTGGGGGAGGCAGAACACTAACTAGTGAACTGTGTGCACTGTGCATGAGGAGGCCACATCTGTGACTGTGTTACACTTGGGGGGAAGTTGCAAAATATGACTCCACACAGTTACGGTGGCTAGAGCAATTACAACTGATTGTAACTGTCTGCAATTGCAGCCCACAATTCTGATAGATGACAGCAGCTCTGGGAAGTAGTGCACAGGATGCAAATATTTTGTACTGTTATAAGGTCACCACTGTGAATGAGTTGATGCTCAATGGTTATTCCTTAATAAACAACAACAACAACAACAACAAACAAATAGGGAGGTGGGAGGGATACTTGGCAGAGGGTGGGATTGTTTAAAAAGGGACTGAGGCCAAAATCTTTGGCATCAATAAATTCAGAATTTGGACCAGCATATCCTCAATCAGCCTTATGCCAAAAATCAGATCTGTAAGTTACTTCGTTTAAAAGTTACAAGTCATTTTGTAACCCCTAATTCAATGCCTGTTCAAAAAAAGCCAATTTCAGTGAAAAGCTGCTGATGATGTCATCTCCTGAACTCACAACTTAGCCCTCCCTGCAAGTAAGCAATAAGACACAATGGGGCGTGCATTACGGTGTGATAACTGCACTCCTAGAGGCGTAGTTAGGCACGAGGCTGAAGGCCGAGCGCCGGTCATCCTTAGAAGTGTGGTTATCACACCATAATGCACAACCCCCGGAGTGTCTTATTGCGCTTATAAAATGGCCTTTTATTTTTAGAAGCAGTTTTTTTTATTTTGAAATACATTTTTAAATAAGTAAAAATGTAAGTGTATCTATGCTTTTAACATAAAATAGTCCTTCCTCCTATTCTTGCTAGATTAAAGTAGTGTTATACAGTGTGTGCCTCCCTGCCCTCTTAAACTTCATATGCCCCTACCAGCCACAACAATTCAAAATGCTGTTTTCCTTGTTCTAAGTATGACACATAGCCCCCTTACTTTATTTAATTCTCCTCACTCTGTAGACAAACCTCAAAGGAAGCCATAACAAAGGCTTCTCAGTTCCCCAATGCTGCAAGCATGATTGTTGTTCCAGACTGCCACACTTACTGACAACATCACGAACTGCTCACTCTGTCCTACAAGCTAAACAGCAGGATGAGTCATTTACCAACTTTTCTCTTTGTTTATATAGTATTATTGCTTACTTTCTTCATTCTGTTTTTTTTCTCTGTTTTTCCCCACATTCAAGAAATGGAAGGTTTATCATGGAATTTTTTACCATGGAATACAGGGATTCAAAATTCTCCTCAGTTCCACTGGCAGAATGTTCCACTCCTAACATACTGTATATATACATACATACACGCACACATGCCTTTTCTAAAGCCACAGACTCAATTATCTTACTGTCAAAGAAAGCAGAAGAGATTTCCCTGATGATCATGGTAAAGATAAAAGGGGGATTTTTCACTGTCAGCAAAGAAACAGTTGTAATGAAAACTATAAACAATACTTCTTGTTTCTGATTTGTTTATGTGTGTAAGGAGAGTGTGATGATCAAGAAAAAAACATTTAATTAATTTATTTTATTTTTTATTTAAGGTAGTTTTATTTTTAGGGCCCAGTTGAAGGTTTTTACAGTGTAAAGGTAATAGACATGTTTGTGAAGGAAAATCAATTCTGGTAGTAGGGGGACTGATGGAAGTTAGTTCTGGTTGCAGGAGGACTGATTTGCTTATTGTGTGATGTGGTTTAGGACCAGGATGACTGTGCATATATAGAGATTTAATGTACGGTCAGCTGATGTGTCTTGTCCAATGAGATTTCTAGATTTTCTGATGTCATTTTATAAGCTACCTTAAATGACATTTCTCCCATGTTACTTAAAACTGAAGGTGTAGTAAATATCTGAAAAAGGAAAACTGACATGGGGGGCAGCACATGCACTTCCGCAATGTGTAGATGCAAGGTACAGTACTTCAGAATGTGAAGGAGGGATGAAATGCAGTGGTAAATAAGGCTTTAGAATGAAAAAGTTGTGAGCAATGTTTAAAATACTGCAGGTATGAGATTTTGAAATGTCACAAGGTTGCAATTGTGGAATGCAGGAATGACACAGACTCAGAAAGTTGCTGGAACACATAATTTCAAAATGTGGCAGTGACGCACAATTTTGGAATGTGGTGGTAATGCACAGTTTTGAAATGTAGTGGTGACAATTTTGGAATGCAGTGGTGACAAAATTTCAGAATGTGGTGATGAGCAAGTTTGGAATGTAGCGGTTATGCACAATTATGGAATGCGGCGGTGGTGCACAGGTTCGGAATGTAGTGGTGATGTACAGGTTCGGAATGCAGCAGTGATGTACAGGTTTGGAATACAGCGTTGATGCACAATTTTGGAATTCAGCAGTGATGTATAATTTCAGAATGCAGCAGTGATGTACTATTTCAGAATGCGGTGGTGACACACAGGTTCAGAACGTGGCAGTGATGCACAGTTTAGGAATGCAGTGGTGACGCAGTTTTGGAATGTGGTGGTGACGCATAATTTCAGAAAGCGCCATTGATGCACAGGTTCAGAATGCAACAGTGACGCACAGTTTCGGAATGTGGTGGTGATGCACAATTTTGGAAAGTGGCAGTGATGCACAATTTGAAATGTGGCAGTGACACAGTTTTGGAATGTGGTGGTGATGCACAATTTTGGAATGTGGCAGTGATGTACAATTTTGGAATGTGGCAGTGATGCACAGTTTTGGAATGTGGCGGTTATGTATAGTTTCGGAATGTAGTGGTGGTGCACAATTTCAGAATGTGGGGTAATGCACAATTTCAGAATGCGGTGGTGACACACAGGTTTGGAATGTGGTAGTGATGCACAATTTTGGAATGTGGCAGTGATGCACAATTTTGGAATGTGGTGTAAGGCAAAGTTTCGGAATGTGGCAGTGATGAATAGTTTCAGAATGTGGCAGTAACTCTCTACTTTGTTCTCCTGATATTCTCTCAAAAAATAATTTGACCCAAGTGCACATCTTCAAGATCTTCCAGCTCAGACACTTATTAGGACAGCTCTTTGGCACAACTCCTAAGCCCTCTGAGCTACTTCCCATCTTGTCCCAATTGAAAGGCCTGGATAACAAACCACATGGTATTTCACTGTTATATTCTTATCTCTATCCCTTGGCACCCTGAACCCCTTGCCGGAGTGAAAATCTGGAATACCCTGATACCTGATGTCCCCTTCAACTGTGCACCAATCTGGAAAGACCTGCATATCTATAATTCTCAGGATAAGTTCAGAATTACCCAATACCACATTCTTAAGGATACATATTATACACCTGTTAAGTTGGCCAAAATGGATCGTCTCCCTTCCCCTTTGTGTTCTAGATGTGGTAAATCAGAAGGGAATCTCCTGCACATTTTCTGGTATTGTGATAAAGTCTCTCCCTTGTGGCAGCAAGTCCAATCCAAGTTGGACCCTCTGCTTGGTCTGGATGGTCTCTTCACAGCTGAAATCTGCATCTTGGGTATCTACTGCAATATAAACATCAAGGACAGAAGACATCACATGGCCTTAATCTCAATGACTGTCAAAAAGCTGGTCCTCAAGCACTGGCTGGATCAACTCGCCATTTCCTATAATGAATGGCTGACTGCATTATCACTGAGTTTTAGGACGGAACACCTGATTGCAAGCTCCCATAATAGACTTAAAGTCTTTGATAAAAAATGGGGTAAATGTTATGCCTTATACCTACATTAATTTTAACACTGGCTTCTTAACTCTCCGTTAGCTTACCGGTAAAGATGTATGTTCCAGGTTGGTTGAATTCTTTTTTAGTTAATTTTTAAGGTGCACACTCCAGGGGTGGGGGTAGGAAGGTATGGATAGGACTATAAGATCAAACAGTATGGTTCACAATAAACACAGCAATAGAGTCAAGCCATACAAAGGCAAAAGTACTGGACTTTAGAAGGGCTGACTTTGCCAAAATGGGTGAGTGCCTAAGGAATGCACTAGCAAATGGGCAGGAAGGAGGGGTGGAAGAACAATGGGGAATAATAAAAACTGCCATCACAGAGGTAACAAGCCTTTGTGTGAAGCAAATAAACAAAACAAAATGATGTAAGAAACCACTATGGTTCTCAAAGGAAGTGGCAGTGAAGGTTCAAGAGAAAAAGAAAGCATTCAGGAAGTACAAGGAATCACAGAAGGAGCAGGACAGAGAACTGTGTCAGTTAAAGCAAAAGGAAGCTGGGAAGGCAGTCAGAACAGCAAAGGCCTAAACCGAGGAAAAGATAGCCAACTCAGTTAAGAAGGGGATAAAACCTTTATTGGGACATCAGGAGCAAAGGAAGACCAAGGGAGGGATAGTGAGGCTTAATAAAGGGAGGGAGGGTGGGCAGAGGTGACTGTGAAAAGGCAGAGATACTAAACAAATATTTTTGCTCAGTATTTACAAATGAAGTGGGGGAGGTACCGAAAACAAGCAGTAGAAACACTCTGGATACAGAAGTTGACACCAGCCCATTTACAGAAGAAAGGGTTCTGAAAGAACTCTTAAAACTAAAGGTGGACAAAGCAATGGGACCTGATGGGATTCATCCCAGAATTCTAAAAGAACTAAGGGTAGAACTAGTGACACCACTGACTACCCTCTTTAACAAATCATGGGAGGATGGGGTGGTACCCGAGGACTGGAGGAGGGCAGATGCAAGTCCTCTCACAAAAGTGGGAGCAAGGCAGAAGCAGGAAACTACAGACCTGTTAGTTTAACCTCAGTGATAGGGAAAATGGTGGAATCACTTCTGAAGGAAAGAATTGTCGAGTATCTAGAGGCCAGAGGGGCACAGGACCCAAGGCAGCATGGATTCACAGCAGGAAGGTCATGCCAGATGAATCTGATAGATTTCTTTGACTGGGTGACCAAAGTAGTAGATCAGGGAGGGGCTGTGGACATGGCATACCTAGATTTTAGCAAGGCATTTGACACAGTCCCACACAAAAGATTAATATACACGTTAGCCAGCCTGGGAGTGGGTCCCAAGATGACAGCCTGGGTAAAGAATTGGCTGGAGAATAGGACACAGAGAGTAATAGTAAATGGAGACCACTCTGAAGAAAGGGGTTACTAGTGGTGTACTGCAGGGTTCAGTATTAGGACCGGTCCTCTTCAATGTCTTTATAAGTGACATTGCAGAGGGACTGGAAGGAAAAGTATGTTTCTTTGCAGATGACACAAAGATCTGCAACAGAGTTGATGCACAAGGTGGGGTGGAAAGGATGAGAAGGGACTTGGCAAGGTTAGAGGAATGGTCAAATGTATGGCAGCTTAGATTCAATGCTAAAAGTGCAGGTAATGCACCTGGAAACAAAAACCCAGGGAAGAGTACACAATGGGGGTGAGATACTAACAACAACAAAATGGAAAGGGACCTGGGGGTAGTCATATCAGATGACCTAAAGGTGGGCAAGCAATGTGAGAGGGCAGCAAGGAGGGCTGGGGGATACTGGGATGCATAGGGAGAGGCATCACCAGTAGAAAACAGGAAGTTATTATGCCTCTGTACAGACAGCTGGTGAGACCCCATCTGGAGTACTGTGTGCAGTTCTGGAGACACAATCTCCGCAAAGACATAGACAGGATGGAAGCTGTCCAGAGGAGGGCAACTAAAATGGTGCAGGGTCTGCACCGGAAGTCATATGAAGAGAGACTTAACGAGCTTAATATGTATAGCCTCGAGGAAAGGAGGAGAGGGGGACATGATAGAAACTTTCAAGTACCTCAAGGGAATCAGCAAAGTCCAAGAGGGTAGCATCTTTCAAAAGAGATGTGCAAGAACAAGGGGCACAATTGAAGATAGAGGGGCAGCTCAGAGGTAATTTAAGGAAGTACTTTTCACAGAGAGGGTTGTGGATGCATGGAACGGCCTTCCGGAGGAGGTTGTGGAGTCAAAAACAGTGGTGGAATTCAAGCATGCATGGGACAGTCATAAAGCAATTCTAGGGGGTGGGGGTAGGAAGAAGTAGGCTGCTGGTTAACTAGGATCTGCAGCTTATCCATTAGGTAGGGAAATGGGCAGACTGGGTGGGCCAAGCGGTCCTTATCTGCCATCAAATTCTATGTTTCCATGTTTCTATGTACTGCTTCTCCTTTTTACATAATACAATGTGTTCTTTTTCTATTACAAAACCTAATAAAGAGTTTGAATTTCAGAATGTGGCAGTAATGCATATTTTCGGAATGTGGTGGTGGCGCTCAATTTCAGAATGTGGCGGTGATGCTCAATTTTGGAATGTGGTGGTGATGCATAATTTTGAAATGTGGTGTGCCACGCAATTTGGGAATGTGTCAATGACAATTTTGAAATGTGGCACTGAAACACAGCTTGTTGAGGATGTGCAATTATGGAATTTGGCGGTGATGCACCATTTCAGAATGTGCCTGGGATGCACAATTTGGGAATTTATTTAGTTTTTGTTGACTGGGTAAGTGCACTAGACAAATCCTGCCTATTTTCAGGCACAACCCGGGGGAGGGGGATACAGACGAATGCCAACTGACCTTGAACCAGATTAAGCTGTTGGTGGTATTTTTAGTGAATGAGGGAAATTTGGCCAGGACACCGGGAAAATTCCCCTACTCTTTTCGAGAAGTGCCATAGGATCTTTAACATCCACCTGAACTACCACCAATCCAGGCAGATGGGACCTTGGTTTAACGTCTCATCAGAAAGACGGCACCTCAGAAGTGAAGCACCCTTCTCATGCTGCACTACAGTGTCAGTACTGGGATATTAGCCCAAGTGCCACATGTGGGAACTGAACCCACAGCCCTCTGATCTCCCGGCCTCAGAGGCGAGTGTGCCACCTACTGAGCCACTGACACTGCTATGGAATGGGGAAGGGATGAGCAATTTCAGAATGTAGCACGGATGCATAATTTTAGAATGTGGCTGGGACGCATAATGTTGGAATGTGGTGGGAATGTGATTCACAATTTTGAAATATGGTTGGTGTGTACAATTCTGGAATGTGGCAGGGACAGCAATTTCAGAAAAAATAGTGTGTCCTGATACATTACGACAGCATGCATCCCCACCATATTCTGAAATTGCCAGTCTCCACCAAATTCCTCAATGTGTTTCCCTGTTGCATTCCGAGATTGATTGTGCCACCAGATTTTGAGATGGCATATCCCTGTCACATTCTGAGATTACGTGTCCCCCAACATTTTAAAATTTTGCACCACCTTGACATTCTATGCCTTGGTTCAGTGTTGCATTCCAAAACCACCTTCTGGCATGTTCTAAAGTACAGTGCCATGCATCTGAACATTTTGCAAATGCAAGCACTGCCGCCAACTCTGTCAATTTTTTTAAAAGAATTACTATAGCTACAGTTTCTTAAACTTTGGAGAAGAAGATCCTTTAAAGAGCAGCTGATGCCTTCAGAAAAACTTTAACAAAACATCATATTCAGACACAGTTCAGCTTGTATTTTACATTAGGTCTGTGTTCCTCCTTTCCAATATTTATTACTGAGGTAATGTGCATGTGAAAACAGGATCTTTCCTCCTGAAGAGTTATTCTATTCTGTTGCCTTCTCCCTACCTGAAGTCATAAATCACTGCTTATGACATCACAGTTACTCCTATGGCAACAGATTGTGATGTCACAGCAGAGGATTATGACATTGTTTAACCAGAAAAGGCACACTAAGCCCAAGCTTATTTCCAGGTGTGACCTGGGAGCACAGGGAAGTTAAGTGACTTGCTCAGGATCACACAGTATGCTCGTGGGGGCTGTGGGATTCAAATCCAGGTCTCCAGGTTTGCAACTCAGAGCCCTAAACATCTGCGCTATACTGCCTCCTATGACTTGAAGTAAGGAGTAAGCTATAAAGGCAGATGAACTCTGACGTATAAAGATCATGTATTCATGCAAATTACCTCAGTAATAAATAATGCGGAGGAGAAATCTATAGAATATATATGGAATGCAAACTGAATTGAGCTTAAATATTATGTTTTTTTAAGTTTTCGTTGAGGTGTCAGCAGCCCTTTCAAGTTGCTGACAGGGAGGACTAGAGTGTGAGTTCAGGAGATGACATCATCAGTGGCTCTTCACTGAAGCTGTTTTTTTTGAGCAGGTAGTGAAATCAGGGTTGCAAAATAACTCATAACTTTAAAATAAAGTAACATATAAACCTAATTTTTAATATGAGATTTATCTGGGGTATGCTTATTCTAATTCTGCAATGGAGTACTTTTGTTTGGAGTCCTTCTTTGAAAGGTGGATGGTGGCTGGCCTGCCAGTGCAGTGGTAGTGCTACTGCCTGCAACACCAACAACCCGGGTTCAGGAGAGAACCCATGACTGTCAGAGGGCCTGTGGGAGGAGGGGGGAGAAGGCTGAGCATTTGATGGACTGCTCATCTTCTCTGTGGAGGGAGATGATCTGGTGCCTGATAGCAAACTGACCCCTAGTGATGGCTAGAGGTAGGTGAGCCTAGGACCAGCACTGCAGTGGGATTGGTAGAGACAGCAGACATCTGCATGTCAGGTGGAGGAGTGCCCCTAGTCATGCAGCAAGGTAATTGTTTACATGCCCTCGCAAAGGGGAAGCCACAACTAAGCAGAAAAACCCTTGGACAATAATTGATGCATGAAGTCCAGGATCCTTGTGGGGATCCAGCAGATTGATGTGGGGTAAATCTGCCAACTGACCCCCAAGGAGCAAAAACAGAGATGTGAAAAAAAAGAACACGGGGCATTGGAGGTAACAAGGAGATGGGAGGTATACTTGGCAGAGGGTGGGCTTATTTAAAAGGGCCAAATGGAGGTTGAGCAGGGGTTATGTGCAGTCAGTTGCATTGCGTGGGGGGAAAGGCATAAGTTGATCATGATGCTGATCAGCTGCTTGTTGGGTGGCATCATGCAGATCAAAGGAAAGAGCCACCCTGTGACATGGGGGGGGTTGCTCATTTCTTTCAACTTCACAAAGTTTTCATCCAGCAAGCCCAGATGAATGTCACTATTAGCCTGGCTGATGATTTGTCTGATACCGTTGGGCCCATTGCACACTGTCCTGCATTGGACTGTCAGTGACAAACCTCTCAAATCCACTAACACTAGCAATATGTTTGCTTGTGCAAGCACAAGTGCAAAAATAAAATTCATAAAGGAAAGAAAAAATATATTACTGAGAGATGGCACCGGAAAGGAGGGAGGAGTAGTTGCTGTGGACAGATTCTCAACTTTTTTTTTTCTCCCAATTTATGTAATTCACTAGAACTAACATAATGATCACTATTCCACTTTAAGAAACCATGTATTTTACCAGCAACTGTTTTTAAAGGGTTAATGGTTAGCACCTGCAATGACGTTAACTCTCTATATCTGTAAATTACCTTGACATCCTCCTCTTGATTTTGTAACCCCCTTCAGTATGTCAGGGGGACTGCAGTGATCTAGATCCACAAAATGCACCTCTCCTTATCTGGCAATGGCCAGCATGGTGACTTCTTCTCCAACAAGAAAAAAGACCAAAATTTAACCAGGCACTGTGTTATGGCTCTGCTTGCTTTGCAATCAGATGATATTCAAGAACGGCACAATCCAGCTCAACAATTGCTGCATGGCTCTAACAATTCTGCTGAAAGATTACCCCATATGGACACATCCATGGTGACTCTCAAGACGCTGCTTAGGCCGGTAAGCACACTGGATCAGCACAGCTCCAAACCAGAACAACAGAATTCACCAGAGGTCCAGAAAACTGCATTGGGGGCAGAACTAAAAAGTTTACAAGGTACAGACTCAGCCTTAGTAAGTGGCACAACAAAAAGTCCCTTCTGATAAAGCAGTTCTGGAAAATTCTGAAACACAGCAAGTATCACAGAACAAGTCACCATTACAAGCTATGGTTCATGAACTGTTTGGGGAGGGGATGCAATCAGTTGAGGGAGCACTGCCAAGCAATTTGCCTACACAAAGGTTGGATATAAGGGCTAAAAAAGCCTGTTCAGAGGAGCCTACTCCAAAAGAAACCACTTCAGAAAATTCAGCATCAGTCCCAGTCTAAAGATATGGTGCCAAAATTCTCAAAAACATCTGAGATATGCACCAAAGTTGGAAAAACCCTTTTTATGCCATTATACTGCTTACCGGCATTTCTTCAGTTTGCAGTTGGCTTTGAAGAGTGCAGATGTGTTCCCAGTCCACCGAAGATCATCGCGCCATGCTTCATAGGTAAGTATGGGGTAAGGGGGGTGTGGTGAGGCAGGGTGAGCAGCAGGTGGGCGGGGGTTGTGGGAGGGCCACCAGACTCGACAAGGGAGCGTTTTCTGTTTTACAGGTTTTAACAAAGGAAAACATTGCAGAAAGGTTACAGGGGGTATTTGGCACGGGGTGGCTTCCAGCAGCCCACCTGAGTGTTTTTTTTGGGGAGTCTAGCTGAAGGGGGATTGGGCACCACCGTTGGCACATACCAGGGGAGGCAAGGGCCGAGGGGGATTGGGCACTCCCATTGGTACACAACAAATGGGGGGGTGGGCATTATGCCAATGGGGAGTGGCCTCCCCCATTGGCAGATTGAACTGGGAACACGGGGAGACTGAAGCCGATGGGGATTGGGCCCCCTGTTGGCAAAGAAAGACTGTTGGGGGGTGTATGATGCCGAGGGGGATTGGCTACCCTCGGCACACAGTTGAAATGGAGGGGGAACATTATGCCGACGTGGAGTGGGCTCTAACACTGGCAATACGAACTGGGTTGGGGCACGCTGACAGGGGATTGGGCACCGATGAAGTCGGCATTTGCAGGCGGGGGCAGTTACTGCCGCCATGTTTCTTGGACTGCTTCTCCAGGAAGTGCACATTGGGAGACGTGTTATTGTGCTGCTGCATGATGAGCTTGCCTCTCATTGCAGCTGCACTTTTCTTAGATGTGGTGGCCACTTTACATATCACCTGCATGTTTGCTTATTGGGAAATGAGGGACGCACCTGCTGATGTGTGCCCTGCTTTCACCCACAGTGACCGCACCTCCAAATCTGCTACTATTGCAATATGATGGCTGGTGCGCACGCGCAAGCCAGCATAAAAACATAAACCAGAAAGCTCAAAAGGGGGGCTTTGAAAAAGAATACCATTTTAATAGAAAAGCAACAGATGCTAACAAATGAGTTGATCAATCGTGCACAGCCTAATTTTCCTGCTACAATAATAACTGGGGAAGAAGGGCAGCATGAGGAAATTCTGAGTTGGAAGAGTCCAATACTGGCCAAGAATCAGAAGTGCATTTGGAAGGGGAACACCCCTCAGTTAAAGGGGATAACTTTAAAAAAGAATAAAAACCAATACAGAATGGGGAAAAACTATAATAAATGAAACCAGGGATCTTAAGAAAGAAATTACACCAATTATTAACTAAAAGGAAGAATTGCATCAACTGCATGAAATGATTTCTCATGTACCTGCAAAGGCAGAAAACCTTATTATCAGGACTGGTGAAGCAGAAAAATGAGTTTTCCTGTTGGAAGTTATCATGATGGTAACGCAGGACACCTGTAGACAACAAGAAGGTGATATAGCAGATTTGAAAAACAAAATGTTGGATTATGAGTCCAGAGTCACAAAAAAACAAAATTTCAATGTGAGGAAATAAGTGTGCATATGTGAACTTATGATTGTGATATTTACTTTGGCTTTACTCATTCCCACCCTTTTGTTGAGAGGCCAGGGCTGGGGAGGAGTGAAGGTCCAGCAGAGGGGTGAGAAGAGCACTGAGAAGGAGGAGGTGGGGAGGATGAAGAGTCCAAATGAACTAAGCACTGAGTGAGTTTGGAGGCATGCCTAAATGGTGCTGGAGGGCTGAGTTATTCCCACCCATTTATCCATGGGCTAAAACCCTCCCATTCAATGTGAGGGAACAATGTGTGCTTGTGTGAACTTATGATTGTAACATTTAATTTGGCTTTACTTGTTCCCATCCTTTTGTTGAGAGGCCTGGATGGGGGGAAAGAAGTCCCAAAAGACATAGCATGAAAACCTCCTCCAAGTTAGAGAGTGTGAACGGCAGCATGCAAGAGATGAAAAATCCCTTGTGGGGGAACCTCTGAGAAACCAGGGCTGTTGGACTGACCTTCTTCTGGGCATACTAAGAGGAGATAATCTTAAACTATGAAATGTGGACTCAGAGTTTGGAGAACGACCATCTGGGAAGGATAGGGGTCATTGTTGTCTTTGTATCTGGAATCTTCTTTGAGGTGGATGATTCATGTGTTAACCAATGCAGCATAGGTGGGCAGTTACAGTGCAGTTTGATGACATGGAACAGGTCCTTTTCCATGGATGGTGAAGAATTGTGGAGCTGAAAATCCAGAAAGTTCATACTGTGAATTCAGGCCCCCCCCCATGGGCTGAGCTGGAATGGTGGGTCGTCCACATAGGTTAGCCATGGGAAGGAATCTGGAGCAGTTTTGCAAATAGCTAGGCCCTGCATGGGCCAAATTGGAATTGTTGAGACCACCGTGTAGGACTGCCAAGGAAGGAATCCAGAATGTTCATGCCATGAAGGTGGGACCTTCACATGGGTCAAGCTGGAATTGATGGGACTGCCATGCAGGTCTGCCATGGGAAAGAAATCTGAATAGTCATGCCATGAGCTAGGCCCCCACATGAGCCAAGCCAGAAATGGCTGGACCTCCACATAGATCCACCAAGGGAAAGAATTCAGAATGCTTGAGTTTTGAGCTAGGCCCCCACATGGGCCAAACCAGGAATGGTGGGACCTCCTTGTAGGTGCGCCATGGGAAATAATTTGGAATGTTCATGTCATGAACAAGCTCCCACATGGTCCATGCCTGGAGTGGCAGGACCTCCATGTAGGTCCACCATGGGAAATAATTTGGAATGGCCATGTCATGAGCTGGGCCCCCACACAGGCCAAGCTGAAGAGGTGGGACCTCCATGTAGGTCCACTGTAGGAAAGAATCTGGAATGTTTGTGTCAGGAGCTAGGCCGCCAAGAGCCAAGCTGCAAATGATGGGACCTCAACATAGGTCCACCTTAGGAAGTCCATGCAAGTAGTAGGATTAATGGAGATGATTGAAGCCAAAGTCTGCTGGGTCACAGAAGCTGCTAGAAGGGAAGGATTGAATAGTTGTGATGGATATGAAGTTGTTGCTACTGAGGTAGGTGCTGGCATTTGACCCTGGGATGGACCTCACTACAAAAGCTGCAGACATGAAGGTAGTGACAACCATAGACTGTACAGCTGGATATATTAAATTTGTTGTAGATTGCTTGGTGTCCCACATAGGTCACCAGCTGACCTTGGCTATCATGGCTGGAGAGAGGAAGAGCTCTTGGTTTAGGTATGGTGTGAGGAATACTCATGGAAGCAGAAGCAGAGTCCCTGGGTGAGATTTGTAGAGGTGGATCAGATGAGTGAAAGGCAGACAACAGGCAAAGTGATGCAAAATGGGAATAAGGTCTGCATAGCTGGCAGGACAGGGCTTGTTGGCCTGCAAAATAATTCATTGTCAAGAATGAACCAGTCAATCTTTGAGTTGAAGTGTGCTAAGGCGGCTGTAGTTTTAGAAGAAAAAGAATGATGGTAGTCATAAAAGTGTGTGCCCCATATCTGACCCCCAAATCTACTAAGAGATAGAGGTAAGAATCTAATTCTGGACACCGGAAGGGGAAAGCAGAGCAGACTATGTCCCTGTAGAAGCTGAAAGTGAGGATGAATTCTGGGACAGTCAATTTCTTGGTGAGCCGAGGATCCTTGGATTTCAACATCACTGAAACATCCCCACATGAGATGACCCAGTTCTTGAGAATGTTGTGGGAGGAAATAAGGAGGGAAACAAGATTCTCTTCCTTTTCTCAATAACATCGCTGTGCAGGTGACTCAGGAGGATGTGTACAGCAGATATCATAGGCAAAGGAGCAACTGTAAGGGAAGAACCAGGATCTTGAGGAGAAAGTGAAGTAGAAGCTGATAGACCAGTAGGGGAAGAGGGGATGGGAGGCAACACCACATAATTACTGGAGGAACTGGTAGGCAAGGCAGCAGGTAATCCAAGAGCATGGATGAAGGACTGCGTACCTGCATGGGCCTCAAGAGAGGAAAGATGTACTTGCAGGCCCATCACAGCTGGGTCAGGTGCCTGTTACATAGACAGGCAGGCTTCCAGAGAGATGAAGCAATTCTGGACATCTGATAGTGAAGAATCCAGAGGAGTCAGAAGATTTCAGAGTTCAGCATAGGCATCGGGTATAGGTTGGGCAGTGTTTCATTGGGAGGAGGAGGAGCAATGTCAGGTCCAGAGGTAGCCCAGAGGGATAAGTCAAACAATTCCTGTTACTTGTTGGATGGTGAATGGGAAATGCAGAGTCTCTTAAGTTCAGTTATGAGGCAAGGAATGGTCTGGTCCTTGAACGTGTAACATGATTTAGCAGGCCACTGCCAGAGGGCTGGAGGTTCTGACAAAGAATGGCTTGTAGATGTACCCTCCTTGGGGTCAGGCACAGGGCTACCCGATGGTGAGGCTGTCAAGAGACTTTTGGGCAGCAAAACAGGAGTACCAGAAAGTGGAAAAGAGTCCACAACAGCAGTGCGAGACTGGTGACAGGGACGAAAGGTAATGAGCCTGGAGATCTCCATCAGTGGTAATGGTCCATCATGGAAGACCCGAGGTAGTAGTGAATGAGACACAATGTAGGTCAAAGTAAAATGAAAAACCAGGATGCCAGGGACTTGTTCCCGAGCCACCAAGATAGGGGGTGGCAGCTATGTGACCCCCACATAGGTCAACAGTGAGCACATTATTCTCCATGCAGGTAGAGGGAAGCAATACAGGGATTGGGAAACCTGTCCATGGCTGAATGGCCTGTCAAGGGCAGAGAAAGGCAGCTACAGGAGCCACACTGAGTTTGTATGCCCAGTACAGGTGCTGGCACAATAAAAGTGACTCTGGAACTGATATGAAGATAGGGAGTGAGTCACTAAACAGGAGATGGGACCCAAAATTCAGGACTGTGTCTTTAATTGTAGTCTTTAGACAGATAGGAGAGGCTGATCCAGTGCATCAAGAAGGGAAGATGAGGAGTATCACAGAAATGCTGATCCCTAGCCCTCAGGTGGCACTGCAGAGTCAAGTAACCATGGCAAAGTAAGGCAAGGCAAGGCAAAGTTTATTTTTATGGCACCCATTCCTGGGGGCTCTGGGCACCACTCATTCAAAAACATGTAAGGGAATACAAAGTCATACATAAATACATCTTAAAACAATGATAAAACAAATAATATAGTAAAATCAACGAACGCTCAATGAATCAATAAATGTAGGAAGGAGGAGTCCTCTGTAGGACTGGGGATGAGAGCACTTAGGGTTGATGGCCAGGAAGAAGCAGGAGAAGATGGAGCGAGGGAGAAGCAGGGGAGGTAGAAGGGATAGCCGGGTAGTAACATCTTGGCACACCACCCGGAAGAAGGATGGTGAGGAAATGGAGAGAGAAATCAGGGAAATCTAGCCAAGGCAGAGACAGAAAGAGGTTGCAGAGGAACAAACTCCCAAAAGAAAACAAAACAGATAACAAACAAGGTATGAGGGAAGGAGCAGGGAGGAGGGACAGGACAACAAAGAGACATGGATGAGCGACTGTGGAGAAGCACGAAGGGGGAAAGGAAGAAGAGAGAGCAGAGGCAAGGAGAAAGAAATGGAGAGAAAGCTAGAGGGGAAGCACAAAGGGAGAACAAAACAACAACAAAAGAGAGGGAATGACCGATGGCTCTGGGGGTGGGAGGGAGAGGGGAAAATGTGATGGGGATGAGCAAGAGAAGGAGCAAAGTGGAGGCAAAAGGAAAGGGAGCAAACAGTGAGGTAGAACACAAAGGCATGAAAGCACAGCTACAAACCATGCAACAGCTCAAACCAAATTAACTAAGCACTGAGTGAGTTTAGAGGTGTGCCTAAATGATGTTGGAGGGTGGAGTTATTCCCACCCATTGAACCACAGGCTAAAGCTCTCCCAAAGAATTATGGGTGTGCCAAAACACTGGGACCAGAAAATGTCCATCTATCAACAAGTTCAGAAGCTTTTTTTCTGCCTTTTTGGACCCTGTCAGATGCAACCAAAACTGAGCTAGACAGAGTTCATCACTCTCAGGAAAGAGGATGGCCTTCCACCGAGAGCAACAATTGCTAAGTTGGTCAGATCAGTGGACAAAGACTGTATCATGCAGACAGTTTATGTGAAAAAAGGAATAGAATTAGATGGGACTACTATATCTACATTTCATGATCTGCCTTATGAATTAGTGCAGGAACAAAAGCAATTTATGGTCCTAAGAACAGTGCTTTGGAAGGCCCATATTTGGAGTACCTTTACGCATCGAACAAAACTGAGAGTTTATCCAAATGGGTAAACTTATATTTGACAACCCTCAAAAAGCTGATCTGTGTAGTCACATGCCTCATACAGTATCTTCCTTTAAAGAAAACTAAAAAGTATTATAAGGGTGTTGGCTTGTGTGAATATTAGTTTATATGCATATAAAACAATTGCCCTTATGAGGCTTTAAGACTTTTTTCTGTGGGAGGAGGTTGAGATGCCTTATTCTTCAGAATTAACTGTTTATTTAGTTCTGGTTGCCAGTTTGCAGCCATGATAGATGATATTAACTAGATTATATACATTTGATATTGGTGCTGGGTTGCACTAAAAGGTGATTCTGGGGATAGGATTATATTTGCTACTTTTATTTATTAAATGTTTTTGAATATTAGTGAAGTGTTGCATGTTGATGCTTACTTTTTGGCTATTTTGCATCTCCCATTTCCTTTCATTTAAAGGTGTCAGCCTGTAAGGTATCGTTGGCTGGTATGCTTTTAAAACTATACATATTAGTCTTTCATTTCTTTTAAGGGAGTTGCTTGAGATGCCTTTGCCTCTGCATCAACTGTTAAGTTACTCCTGGTGCCAGTTGGCATCATGATAGATGCTATTAACTTGTTTTTTTTTTCACTTTGATATAGGTGATGGGCTACACTTTAGGGTGATTTGGAAACTGGAATATAGTTGCCACATTTATTCAAAGATGTCTTTGAATATTGGAGTGGGATGCACCATAAGGGCTATTTTTAGATATTATATTTATTCAACCAAATATTTATTTAAGAGTACAACTGACATTTTTACTAGCCTTATTAATATAATAAGATATGGCTAATGTAACTCCCTTAACAGTGGAAGTGGCAACATAAAACATACATGGTATTCATTCCCCCATTAAATGGAAAAGAATCATTACATATGTTAAACGATTTCATATCGATGTACTGTTTTTACTGGAGACCCATTTGGATGATAGAGAGAGATAATGACATTAAGATTTAATTCGGTTAAGGAAATATATTTTCCTCTGGCTCAAGAAAGAGCAGGGTTGTTGCCACTCTGATAAATATGAAACTGGACTTCAAATGTATTTCTCAATACACAGTCAGGAGGGAAGAATGATAATGATAAAATGTATCATACTGGGTTCAGAATACATTTTATTTTTCACTATATGTTCCTTTTGTGACACATCAGGACTTTTTTAGTGCAATAACCCAAGGTTTAATTGATCTGGATCCAGCTAAATTAATTGGTGGCACTGGTTTTAATATAATTTTTGATCCAACTTTGGATGAATCCACTAGCATGATAAAAATATCACTCAGTTTTTAAAAAATGTTTCGCATAGCACACAATTAATTGATCTACGGTGCCAGTTACATCCCAATGTTAGGCAATATACTTTATATTTCTCATCTATTGGGGTTCTTTTTGAGATTAGACTACATACTTTGCTCAACCTCCATGTTTTAAAATGTTTTGACGTCTGATATTGAAACAGTACATATATTAGACCATGCACTGGTTTAGGCAACCTTTATTCCTAATGAACAAAAATCAAAAGTACTGCATTGGAGAATGGATAATGCTTTATTAAGAAACCAAGATTTTACAGATAATACACATGCAATGATACTAGAATTTTGACACTTTAATTATGATGGTGCACAAAAAGTAACCAAACTATGGGATCCTTTCAAAATAAATACTAAAGTTTATGTTACATCTTTGAAATAAAGCATAAAGGGTTTATAAAAACACTGTTAAAAATTAGAAGAAGAGATAAAATACTTAAATGTATGGATACAGCTGGGAGAACACACTTTGGAGAAACAGAAAAAAGATAGAGCTACAACAATATCTACGTAATCAAATTGAAAAGGATATGTGTACCATAACACACAGCTATATGTAAACAGGTACAAATCAGGGAAAATCTTACCATACATGCTAAAGAAAAATATAAGCAAAAAAATTTTGAATATTGCGCTGTAGTGCATTGTTAGAGTTGCGTGGCACATCTCTATTTTACGCCAAGATGTTTTGCACATCTGCTTTCAATAAGGGAGCCTTAACCAATGCAACAGCTGCTCATGTGGTAGGAACAAGTGATGGACAGGAACATGTTTTTTAAATTCATGGATATCGAGAACGTTTTTCTGAACCCCTGGGGTGGTAACTACAGAAATAAAATTCTCAAGAAAATTAGCGGATCTTAAGACTCAGAGCAAACAAATATTCTGGTCTTAATGCTGAATTTGAGTAAAAGCCCTATTTGGAATATACTGTAGATAAGCACTTTCCAGTTTTTTTTTTGCACTTTTTGTATTTAGCATGTTGCACTTCATTGCTATTGCACTTTACTTGGTTTTAGGTACTTTTCTATGTTCTTAGTCACTGAGATGCTATTCACTGAGAACTTGGGGATGCTATTGAATAACTGACCTGCCATAGTGAGATGTAATTACCTAAGTTTTTACAACCAATGATTTTAAATTGTTTTTTATGACACAGAGGTGATGTAATTAATTTATAGTATTTAAATAACACATCTTTACTGGTTCTTCAGCCTTTGATAAAGGATTTCATAGAATTCAAAATGTATCAGGCTATTCTTGGTGTACCTAACAATGGTCTTTTAAATGGAATAAAGGCATTTTGATATTTTTTCTAAGCTCCAGTGTCCTGTCATAGTGTGATTGTGAGTGCCACAGTTTTACAAGGAGTGTAATAATTAATTGCTATTGCTCTTCCCATTTCCCTGCTTCTAAATCTCTCCATCTCCTCTGCTACTGTTCCAGACACCTGGAAACCAGCTACTGTCATAGTGTAGCTATTCGCAAAAGTGGTGATCCCACTTCTCCTAGTAACTACCATCCTATTTCTCTCCTTCCCATCTAGCTAAACTCAAGGAATGCATTGTTCTATCCCAACTTAATTCCTTTCTTGACAACACCTCCTTTTTTACTTCCTTCCAGTCTTGCTTTAAGAAATCCCACCCCACTTCTACCTCCCTCCTTTGTCTCACTGATTCCATATTTACAGGTATGGATAAAAGGCTTATGACTGCTACCATTTTTGTTGATCTATCTAAAGCCTTCATTACTGTGGCACATCCCCTCCTACTGGACAGACTTAGAGCTGCATGCCTTTCTGACTCTTCAGTTAGTTGTTTTTTTTCCTATCTTACAAATAGGTCTCAAGCTGTTGGGATAGGAAAATCCATTTTCCCTTTTCTTCATATTAACTCAGGTGTCTGCCCTGGGTCCTATTCTCATTTCAATTGTTCTAAATGACCTACCCTCCATCTGTTCCTCTGCATCCATTCACATGTATGCTGATGACAAAGTTCTCTTTGCTGCTATAGTTGGACTTTGACAACATTTAGCATCAGTTCAAGGTTAATCAACTATTTCTTAATGCCAAAAAAAAGGCTCAATGACTTTTGGTGCTCGCCAGAGGCTTGCCAAACATTCATCTCCTCCACTATTTAATACCCTTGATGGTGCTAAAATTGAAGACTCCCCCTACTTTAAGTGCCTTGGGGTCTGCCTTGGCTGTCATCTTGATTTGTCTGTGCACATTGATGCAATTCACCATAGCCTTCACCCTAAGCTTGGTGCTTTGTATAGGAACAAAGTTTGTGTTCCACTCCCTGCCTGCCAGAAAATTGTTCTAAAAATGTCCTTCCAATCTTTGACTACGGTGACTTAGTCTACAGTTGTGCCCCTAAAACATCCCTTGACAGACTGGATCCCTCTTTCATGTTTTATGCCACTATGCTTTATTTTGCACCTCTCATACTTACCACTGCTCTCTTTACTCAGCTATTTCTCTCTCCTCTCTCTTGATGTTAGGTGTCTTTCCCATTGTGTTTCTTTCCTGTCCAAATTCTGGTTTAGTGTTTCTGACTGATTGCTTTAGGGAGTCACTGATGATAACTCCAAGGTCCTCCTATCTTTTAGCCCTTCTTTCCCCTCCTCCCTTTTTCTCCTATGCTCTTCATGACTCTTCTCTACTCTGTCTTAGTATCCCCTCTAGGAAATCTGTTGTTGGCCAATCTCCTTTTTCTTACCACTTTCCAAAACTTTGGTCCACTCTTCCTCTTTCTATTCATTCTGTCTCCTTGACTTCCTCTCTAAAGTCATGTTTCTCTGACCTTTGCCATCCTTCTTGCAACTGCCTTTAATTCCTTTCCTCTTCTTCATTTTCACTTGTCTTGCCTTTTTCTTGCTGCCCCTTTTTCTGTTTTCCTTCTGTATATTTTGAGTGTTTTATTTTTCTAGTTGCTTTCATTTTCTATTTTACCATTATTATTATGATTCAGCTTTTAATTTTCTTGTATTTTATGTTTTACCTTGTTATTTTATTGTAAGCCATCTTCATTTCCCTGCTCCTCCCAGACTCATCTAAATATGAGCTGTTTGTCAACTCAGCATGTACTTCCTGGGTAAACTTACTGTATCAATCAATCAATCAACAATACTATTTACAATTATTTATGACTCTATTCTGCAAAACTCAAGGTACTGGTTTCCTCTTAATATTTAATTAAGGAACATGGCATATGAGTGGCAAATAATATAGTATAATTGGTTTCAGGGATGGGCAAACCTTTTCTGCTTCTGTTTGGAAAAGGATCTAATTAGAAACTAATCAGTTTCTAAAATGTTCTTGTTTTCAAAAATCTTGTCAAATTTTGTAATATGTATACCTTTGCATAGTAATTACATACAGTTACATGCTAAAACCTAATTGCTATATGGAATCAGTAGAACCTTTTAGAGTAGCAAAATCTGCCTATCACTATATGTTTTATACTGATTGTTTTGCAAGAATAATAAAGGAATAATGCATGATAAGGTATGTGTCGTGCTGGGATAATGTCACGCCTGGGGGGGTTGGGCATGAGGCTGCAGGCCGAGTGCATCCAATGCCCCAGGCGTGTCGTTATCCCAAACGACACACAACCTGGAGTGCA
The DNA here is from genome assembly GCA_016271365.2 of Neoceratodus forsteri. Lineage (NCBI taxonomy): Eukaryota > Metazoa > Chordata > Ceratodontiformes > Ceratodontidae > Neoceratodus > Neoceratodus forsteri. The sequence goes on from CM028137.1 coordinate 157,031,501, forward strand.
TTATTCCTATTATACAATGGCTTGTTGTTATATATAAAATAAAAAATATATTTTAAAGAATATTTTTATAAGTGTGGAAAAATATTTTAGTTTCTTAAGAGAAGATGCAAAAAAAGAGATAATCATCATGCTGGAGGTCAACCTCAGTTGGTTTGCAGTGCTGAGACTAGACCTGTGGCATTATGCTGGGATAACGCTGTGGGTCCAGCCCCAGACTGACCAATCACAGTTCAAGATTATTTCTTGCCATTGTATAATGTACATTATACTGCACTTTTTGGTGTTCACATTGGCATAATTTTGTTGGCTCAGCAAAGACAGTCTTGCACTAATGATTACATTATGAACGTGCTGAATAAATCAGCTACCCTTTATTTCTAATGAAAAACTTAGGTAGCTGTTTTTTTTTGTTTTGTTCTATTTTAGCATTGCACATTGTCAATCTGTGCCATATGTTTTTAATTCTACCCTTTTCCTTCAAAATGGATTCATGAAAATGTTTCCTTGTAATAAAAGTTCTACTGTCAAAAAGTTATGTAAAAAAAGGAAAATCAATAAATCATATGTTTGCTGAAGTTGATGTTGTAGTCCATTGCCTTTATTTTGCAGTTCTGTTTATTTTCATTTTTGCTTGGGGCAGTGGTGGGGCTATATGTGCACACATAATATGGATGTGTGTGCATATGTTGGGTGATCATGACTCTACTTGGGTAATCTGCATGGCACCTAGCATCTAACCACTGGATGGCCTGACCTTTGGATTAGATAAACTACAGGACTCAGTTTGCCATCACCATGGTGTCCTGAACTTAATTCATCTGTTAGAACCCTTCCCTTTGAATGCTGTTGGGGAGCCTCACCCAGCATCTGGTAGGTGGAGGGAGGAAGAGCTGTAGTGACCCTGGACAGTCCCTGGATGGTCCCAAATGAGAAGGTGGGGTGGGAGTCTTCACCTATGAAGATCACCCTTTTCCACTTTTTCCCCAATCTTGAACCATCCTTCCTGGGGTGGAGTCAGAATGGCAATCCATCTCTGCTCAGACAGACCACAAATGCTGCAGCCAGCACCCTGGGCCAGCACATGACAAGCAGATCAAGGAAAACCCTCATCCACTCAACCAGAAGGAGGTGAGCCTCCAGTGGGATGCTTCAGTCCTGTTTGTCAGCAGCATCCTGACCTCATGTTACAAATGGAGCCATCTGCATGGTAAGCAGTCCCCTGCCTACAATAGTGCCACTGTGTTACATCATATAGCCATGAAAAACTCCCAGTATCCCTTATTATGAGGACTGTTTTTTACACTTCCTAAAGTAAATAGAGAAATGCTTACATTTGAAAGATTTTCAGTCATATCTAAGACACTGGGCCCACCAGAGCTGGCCATTAGTGCCACACACGTCTTAGCAGTGCACATGAGATAACTCATGGCTTGCTTGTGGGATATACTCTGATAGGCAATATATTCTGACCAATGCCTACTGCCCATCTGAATATGGGAGCTGTGGTAGCACAGCACAGAATGACTATGCACTACACTGACATGGACCCCAGTAGAAAAGGGGTCATAGGAGTAAAGGGAGACAGTACGTTCCAAACAGGATAACGACTTTCCCCCAGTGGGCCATTTTCAGTGCCAGCATGCTAATAAGCACACACTGCATGACATGCAAGGCACTAGGAGGTCATTTAAATGCCATTTTTGGCTTATTAACAGCTCTTCATAATGTGCCATGCACAGCTGCTTAGTGGCATTGTGTGGAGCTGTGCCATTTACCCCTCGATGAACAGATCCCTTAGTTCACTGTAATATCCTTATCCCTGGCAGTCTACTCCCCCCCATCCACATATCACCAGTCTGATCCTCCATTACGCTATAGTTTACCTATCTCTGGCAGTCTATTTATTTATTTATTTGAATTTTGATGACCGGGTAGGCCCACTGAAATGCACATATCCCTTTTTCAGGGACAACCTGTGGAAACACAGTTCCAGTAAGTTAGAGACATATGTGAATCAGGGTGAGAGTTACAGAGAATACAATCTGCTGATTAACTTTCTAGTGGCCTCCCATCCCTCAACTGCCAGTCCAAACTCCCCATTCCACCTACTCATATTTCTCTACCCCTCCACCTGGTGGTATTTCACTTACCTCAGGTGTTTGGACCAGCAGTCCACAGCCTCCCAGAGATGATGACTGGCACAGACCCTCTGCTCACAGAAACATAGGAAAAAAGATGGCAGAAGGAGACTAAGGATCCATCTAGTCTGCCCATGTGTTCCTTGGGCCTTGTCAGATCCCAGGACCTAACCCTCCCTTCTGCCTAATGCCATCTACTGCTCCAGTTGCTTTTGATCATGCTTTAGCCTTGTCCTACCCCAGCATGAATGATGTCATGGATTTTGCTTCCACTACCTCAGCTGGCAGTTTATTCTATGACTCCACTACTCTTTTTGTAAAATAGTGTTTCCTAAGCTCCCTCTTGAAGCCTCCCCCACCCAAATTTCAGTCATGCCCTCTAGTGTTAGAATCAGAGACTCTGTTGAACTGGTATAAGGATTGCACCTTATTTATTCTTCTCAAGAATTTGTATGTTTCAATCATGTTTCCCTTCTCCCTCCTTGTCTCCAGTGAGAAGGGGAAGTGCCCTTTTGGGTAAATATCTGGTAGCTGCAATTAATAATGAATTTTCCAAGAACCATTTAAACTAAATCACTTGGGGGAGAAAGGGAATGTTCCCAGTTCTCTTAATATAAGACACAAAACCCTGCGTAGCACCACTTGTAACATCTTAACTTTCAATGTCAGAGCCTTAAACAAACTTAAGATGTTGGAATTAGAAGCTCAAGGTACTCTATTAGATTTGAGTGTTATTGCTGTGACAGAAGCATGGAGGGATGCAGATTCAGCTTGGATTAGGGATATCCCTAACTTTAAACTTTATCATAATGACAGAAAAAACAGAACTGGGGGGGTTGTCTCTACATTCGGGATGACATTCCCTCACATGAGATAATTCTCACTACTGATACTGAATCTATCTGGGCTTCTGTACAACTAAACAGTCATCCAAAGCTTTCCACTGGAGTATGCTACAGACCTCCATCTGTTGACTCACTATATATCAATAATCAAATTGACATCATCTCTGAAATATCAGAAAAGGGAGACACCCTAATAATGGGAGATTTTAATATGCCAAACATTGACTGGGAGTCCCTTATTGGCAAAACTGAGCAAGAGAAATCATTCATCACAGCAATTACTGACACAGGTCTAGAACAATTAGTTCATGTTCCTACCAGAGACAAGAATATACTCAACCTGGTTATCACAAATATTGAGCATCAATTCTCTGATATTGAAATTAAAGGCCCTATCAGTAATAATGATCACAGTTCCATCTTTTTTAGTATTAATATTAATCCCTCCAAAGTATCCAGTAGATCTACACATAAGGACTACACCAAAGCAAACTTTATCAAGATCAATGATGCATTAAACCAACTCAATCGGATGGAAACATTCAGAAATACAACCATTAATAATGCGTGGGAAAAACTAAAAAATATAATTCTCAGACTAGAAGATCTCTATATCCCAACCAAAATCAAATATAATAATAAAGGCAAAATCCCCATTTGGTTTACCAAATCCATAAGTAAACAAATTAAACTCAAAGAGAAACGGTTTAAGAACCTCAAAACAAATCCAAGTCCTGCCTCCCTAACCCATTATAAATCTGCAGTCAAAGCTTTAAAAAATGCATTAAACAAGCAAAACTCAAGCTTGAATTCAAACTAGCACATTCAAAACATAACAAAATGTTACTGTATTCATATATAAACAGCAGAAAAGGGAACACTAAATCTGCTGGATCCCTATGCATTGACGGAACCATAATTAACTCTGATCATGAAGCAGCAAATCACTTCAACAAATAATTTTGTTCTCTCTCTACAATGAAAATGATCCCTCTCCCATCTGTCAACCACACACAAGTAATTCTCCAACAGTTCAGTTTAATGAAAATGAGGTCTATAAAGCTCTTTCTTCTCTTAAAAAAATCTGCTAGTCCAGGTCCTGATGGTATTCAATCCAGATTTTTGAAAGAAACCGCTAAAGCCCTGACCCTACCACTGACACTACTGTTCAACAAATCTCTTTCTAAATCTGATTCCAGATGACTGGCATAATGTTATTGTGACCCCTATTCACAAAAAGGGAAATAAGTCCAACGTCCAGAATTACTGTCCTATTAGCTTAACATACATCGTAGGGCAAGTCATGGAATGTCTGATCAAAATATTATTAGAGCAAGATATCTCCAGGCTTGGTATCCACAATCTCTCCCAACATGGATTTAGAGCTGGACATTCATGTACAACTAACCTCAAAGCACTGTAACAACATTAGTAGGTACCTTGATCACAATATTGCAACTGATGTCATTTTGCTTGACTATAGTAAAGCCTTTGATAAAGTCTCCCACTCTATATTAATCAACAAACTCTATTCATTTGATTTTACTACTAGCATAGTTAATTGGATATCTAAGTGGCTTACAAATAGAACACAATCAGTACGAATAAATGGCTCCAAGTCAAAAATTGGTCAAGTAACCAGCGGTGTGGCTCAGGGGTCAGTGCTCAACCCAACACTTTTCAACATTTTGATATGCGACATGTCAATTAGTAACAGTAACCACATCTCCAAATTTACAGATGACACTAAACTTGGTGGCAGAGTAGATAATACTGTTAGCAGGTCATTATCAGAACAAGATCTAAGTTCTATTGAACTATGGGCAAAATCAAATTCCATGGAATTCAATGTTGGTAAAAGTTCAGTTCTTCATTTTGGAAAAAATAACCCACAAAACAAGTATTATTTAAATAATACCATTCTCCGGTCTTCCATCTGCACATGAGATTTAGGTATCCTTATTAATAATAAACTCACTCCCATTAATCACTGTATCAAAGTAGTAGGTACAGCTAATACCATCATGAATCAAGTTAAAAAAAAAACCATTTATTAGTAAATCTGAATGCTGCCTTGTTCCACTATACAGAGCATACATTAGACCGCATGTTAATTATGGTTCACCATTTTGGAACCCTCACCTTAAAGGGGACATCAATCATCTGGAACAGATCCAGTGGAGACTTACTAAAAGGATTCCCAGACTCAAAATCCACTATTATAATACTAGACTTAAGGCTACAAGATGATATCCTCTATACGTCAGAAGACACAGAGGTGATATCTTGCTTACATTTAAAATATTAAAATTGCCAGCCCTAATGGAACAGTGTGAACTCTCATTCACCACCAAACGTACTGTAGGTAGACTTCATTATAAACAACTATCAGTTGAACAGGCTAATACCAATAAGCATGATAAGTTTTTCAATATTAGAGCAGCAAAGAAAATGGAATGCATTACCTCAAGCAAAGGTTAACATCACTAACGTTGACACCTTCAAACTTAATCTTGATACATGGCTACATTAACAATATTTTTCAGACTAATGTCCCACATCTGTGGGGGACAATCATGATGGGCCTTGTGCCTTCTTTTGTCCAAAAAAATCCAGTAAACATATTTAATGCTTCCAGACATCCCTCGTACAAGTGCACTTGAAGGCCCTAGATCATTTTGGTTGCTCTTCTATTCACAGCATCCAACCTATTTATATCCTTTTTCAGATGTGGACTCCAAAACTGGACACAGTACTCCAGATGGAGCCTTTAACCAGGGACCTGTAGAGTGGCAGTATTACCTCCTTCCTCCTGCTGTAGAATCCTCTCCCTATGTACCCCAGCATGTTGTTGAGCTTGCTATAAGCTTTATTGCATTGGCTTGTCTGTTTAAGGGTGCTGCTTATGATGACACCTAGGTCCCATTCTTTCAGCGTGGCACTGAGCTGGAATCCAGTGATGTGGTACTCTGTCCTTAGGTTCCCTTTACCCAAATGCATCACCTTACTTTTTTTGCATTGAACTTCAGCTGCCAGACGCTGGACCACCTTTCCAGCCTCTGTAGGTCTTTTTGTAGGCCCTTAACTGCCTCCTCCCTGTCAACCCTTCCTCCTAGCTTGGTATTATCTGTGAATAGGGAAATTGTGCCCTGAATACCTATGCCAATGTCACTGATAAAGGTGTTAAACAGGACTAGCCCAAACATTGAGCCTTGGGGCACACCATTAGTGAACACACCTTCATCAGACCTCACGCGATTGATCACTACTCTTTGTTGTCTGTTCCTAAGTCAGTTAGCTACCCAACTGACTATGCATTTAGATGCACCCATGTCCTCCAACTTTTTTAGCAGATGGTTGTGCGACATTGAATTAAAGCCTTACAGAAATTGAAGTACAGGAGGTCCACTGGGTGGCCTCTGTCTAGTTCCCTAGTGACCCAGTCAAGAACTGTGATTAGGTTTATTTGGCATGACCTTTGCACCATGAACCTATGTTGGCTGTCATCCTGCAGACCATTCTTATCTAGGTACTCTACCAAGTCTTATTTATTAAGGTTTCCATCAGTTTCCCCACTGCTGATGTAAGGCTGACTGGTCATCACCTCAGTCAACTACCTTCTGAGTGACAGGGAGCAAGCATGTGCTTGCTGTAGAAACAGCTATGTAGTATATGTTTTGTATAGTATGTGTTTGTTTTAATTCATTTACTATGTTTGAAACTGTCTTGTGGTTTAATAAACAGAAAGCAGCAAACAACAAGATAAAATTAAAAAAACATTTAATGTGATTTAAGTATCAACTTGTACTAAGTTGTACTCAGCTTATGTGAAGTTGCCTACATTAGCTGGCAACATTTGTAGTACAGTAGTTCATCTTTTAACAAAGTTCACCTGATCTGTCTTTAGACTTGCTGATATCTTTGTTATGATGAATCTTCAATGTAGGGAAGCATCAGGAATATTAATAGACATGGGCTTCTATGCTGTAATAATACTAGTAGTAGTAAATATTATTCAATAAGGTGTCATTCCCCCTGGAATCTCAGGGCACTATACAATAACTCAATAATAACATAAATAAAATAACATATACCAAACATCAACCACATCATAAAATACGCAATATAAAACAGAAGCAGTAAACTGCTGAAATATTTTTCAAATGCTGCCTGAACCAAATGATGTTTAGGACTCCTTTTAAAGGCTTCCACTTATGGGGCCTCTCTCAGATCTCTCAGCAGAACATTCCACAGTACTAGGGTTGCAACCACAAATGCCAGGTCATCCAAGGTCTTTATGCTAGCCCTTGGTATCCTCAAAAGGCCCTTGCTGGTGGAAAAGAGAGGGCATCAGTTCGGGTGAGGAGACAAAAGTTCAATCAGATAGTCTTGGCCCATACTGTGTAGGGCTTTATAGATTAGCAAACTAACAGCATCTGGAAGTATATGGATTTTAACACTCAATACAACAGTTCATTACTACTGTATATGTGTTTTATAAGACATTCATTTTGCTCACTGATAGCACAAAAAAGGCTGTAAGTCAAAACATGAAGCTTTCAGGTGTGTTAGAGTTTGGTCAAGGGATGATTCTTTGATAGTTAATGTAATGAATAAGTGTTAAGAAAACAAATACTGTTTTGGTGCATGCACTGGTAATTTTTTTTCATGTATTTTGAATAACTGGATTTTTCCAAAATTGAAATATATATGTTTTGTGAGTCAGAAAACCACTTCTAATAATAATTATTATTTTTATAATAATAATAATAATTATTATTTATTTATAATGCACCTTTCAAAACCAAGGCGCATAACAATCAGAACAATTAAAATATATAAAACATATAAGAGAAGACCCCTGCTTTTCATCATGAAAGTGGGAAAAGTGAGAAACCTTTGCCCATCAAGAACAAGAAAATATGTTGGATGTTAAAGTTGTGTAGTCAATAATGCAGGGTGTATGGTTGATTGTTCACGTGTTTTTTTTTTTCTAAAGAAGAATACTTTTTTAAATATTAAGGAAAGGTTGCTGCTGCAAGTCACAAATGCTGGCCATGCTTTCTTGGCAAATGAAGCTAATTTTGTGATTCATAATCCCATTTATGTGAGGCTTAGCAGTCACAAAAGTTGGGAAAGAACCGAAAACTTTGTGCATCAAAAACAAGATCATCTGTTATAAGTTAAGTCTAAAACTTAAGTAGCTGACTGTATAGGGTGTAAGTTCAATTTGTTGTGTTTTTTTGTACAAAAAAATAAAAAAAGGATACTTTTTATAATATTACTAAAATTAGGCTGAAGCTTTTCATGAGAACAGGCCCTGCTTTGGGTCTATGAATCCGGTTCAACAAAAATTTTGTCGACTGATGTTACACAGATGGATTTATGCTGACCACAAATTGAGGTTGGCATAAATCCATTAGGTAAACTGTTTCTTTTTTCTGTGGTGCTTCACCCCCTGAAACCCTTATGCACCACCCAAACTTTGAGATTATCAACATCGAGTCAGATTTCATTCAGGGGTGGGTGCTATACTGGGAGAAAGCAGTGCCAGAGTCCCTCGGGTACATTACAGTGGCAACATTGAATTGCCGCTGTAGTGTCATTCACGGTAACATTGTTCAGTTGGCATATCCGCTGCGTTCATCTCTTATAAACATCTTTTAGTGACTCTCAAAACCACTTTCATGAGATATAACCTCAGTTTATGACAGTCTCAAGATGATTAAAATCTACATGACTTTGTATGGCCATGTCTGCGACTATTGAGCTGAAGTTTGGCACTGTATATTATTTATTATTTATTTATTTGAGTTTTGGTGACCGGATGAGTCCACTGAGACAATATAGTCCCTTTTTCAGGGGTGACCTGGCTATGGATTACATACAGTAGCAGAGAAAAATTAACAGAGTGGTAATAAATTGGACATTAATAGTGCAAATTTACAGAGAGGTGACATTTGACATTTAGAGGAAGCAAAAAAAGACAAAGCAATGATTAAAGGCTTAAACAATGTTCATCAGGGTAAGAGATAAAACAGTGATTGTATATACTGTATGCAGCTGCTTTTTAAGAGCACAAAATAAGCTACAAATCTGGTGCAGTGAGTTTCACTACATATTTGCTTTGTGCATCGCCTATAGGGCCACTTGTGAAGAAAACTATAGGTCTGTTGCAGTGAGCATCATTATGCACTGCTATGCACCACTCACAAAGCAGGTTACATGTATAATGCAGTGCAGATCACTGTGCAGTTGCTTCATAAGGGACCCACAGAGCCATCCACAAAGTAAGCTACAGGTCTGATGCAGTGAGTGTTACTATGCAGTATTCATCATGGAGTGTGAGAAATGCAAAATTTAAAGGTGTCAGTGATTATATGTTTCTCAAAAAGCATGGTTAATGTTAATTGCAAAAAAATACATTAATGCATCTATTAGGGTTAATGTACAACATGGATAAAGTAGGGAAATGAAAAGTAAGGGTAAAAAGTACCTGGAACCTTGACAAATCAATGTTGTGGTGTTCCTCAGGGACTGAACAATCTTGTAATGTAGTGCTGGCATTGCCCTAATAGCAGCATTGCTATTTTATCTGCTTTGTGAGACAAGACAGTGCCAATATTAGGGTAACACCAACACTGCATCACATGAATGGGCAAACCCCTAGGATTACCACCCCATCAAATTACCATAGTTACAGCAACTTTTCACTCTAATTTCTCTACTTTTTCTACTTTCTGTTTCAACTCTAGTAGAAGCATTACCATAATGTATTACAGTGGTGTAGTAGCGCCAATATAGATAGGGTTGTGTAGGCTGTTTAATATTGAACCACTAACTTTTGTACCTTAATAGCTTCACCCCAGTTCAATGGATTTGCATGAACATTTGCGTGTGGGGTCGGGGAGGGGCAAAGTCTCTCGATGTACCAACTTTTGCTTTGGTTGTATGTGTGGATTCTGAGATCTGTATAGAGCACTTTGAGGAAACATCTGGGGTTTTTTTGCTGTTTTTTTGTCATTGCCTAGTGCCTAGATGATTTGGACTTTTAGTTTGAAATGTTCATAGCAGTAAGGGCTTTCCCCAGAATGATGCCTTTCATGATGCCTTTCATTGGTTTGGTGAAAAAATAATATGAATCCTTGAAATTTTGGTTCTGAGCATGCTCAGTAGGGTCTTATGGATAGATGTCTGATGCTCTAATGACCAAGCTCAGAACCAACATTTCAGATCCTTACTATTTGGGAATGAATTAATATTTTTTTTCACCAAACCAACTAAAGGCACCATTCTGGGCAAGCCATTTCCACTCTGACAATTTTGGACAATTTTGGACCAAAAATCCAAACTGTCTGAGCTGTTTAGTTAGATTCAGCTGTTTGTTTGTTTTCTAAACTTGCCAGAAATATATTTTCTGAGTACCCCAAAATCCAGGGTGCCCAGCTTAGTGATGGGAGCTTTCCCAGTCATGTTCTCTGTATGAAAACAGTGGGACTTTCTTGAGCTCTGCAGCTACAACTGGAAGTCATGTTGAGGGCTGCAGTGAAAACAATGAGCCACCAATCCCCTGTTCTGTCTGTCTGTCTCTGTCTCTCTTTCTCTGTCTGTCTGTTTGTCTGTCTGTCTATCTCTCTCTCTCTCTCTCATAAGTGGACACCCAGTGTCAGAATCTGAGCTGTAATAAAGAAAACTGTCCCTCAATGTTTTTCCTTTTTAAACCTGTAAAAAGGATAATGGCCCCTCACCAATCTGACCCTGCTACCCCCACCTTCCACTGAGCACTCACCCCCCCACACACACACTCACTCCCTTGAGCATGTCCCATGGTATAAATCCACTTTCTGATTAAAGACACATCTTGCTGCTGGAACCGGCAACTGCAATATGAGAAACTGAGGCAAATTTGGTTCATTGTATTTCAATGGGATTTTGAGCTTTGATGCACAACTTTTTCACTTTTGCATGTTTTCTTCCCACATTTTCAGCATGGCGTTTTTGGGACCACACCACATGACCAATGGTGGTGGAGTTATGCAATTCAGGCCCAAAAGGCATATTTGCGGTCACTTGGTGAAATCACCTTTCAGGGGGATTTGAACATGTTCACCACTGTAGTTCATGAGGTGGGGTTGTAAGAAGGCCATGTTAAAACGTGGGGTTAAAATATGTAAAAATAGCAAAGTTATGAGTGCATGTTGACATTTTTCTATACTTGCTCATAAGTTTGGTAATTTTAAATATTTTCACCCCAAATGTTCAAAATGGCTATTTTTTCACAACACCTCATGAACAGAACAGCTATCACCTTAAAAATCCTGACCAAAATGTGTTTTCACATCTGTGGTGCAGAGTGATGTTTTGGTGGCACCCAATGATGTTTCTGTCATGATTTTAAAATTTTTACCTATCTGGTTCATGAGATGGGGTAATAAGAAGGCTATGTTGAAAATTTGGTGGAGAAATATGATAAAATACCCAGGTTATCACTGAACATTGCAGCATTTCAAAGTTCTCTCGTAACTTTGCTAATTTTCAATATTTTGATTCCAAACTTTCAACATAGTCATTTTTAAACATCACCTCATAAACATGACAGGTGTCATTTTTTTTAATTTTGGATGAGATACCCTTTTGCACTTCTGGTGCAAAATGGTATTTCGGCCAGTATGCTATAAATGCTAGATGTCATGTTTATAAGGGCATTTTGAAACCTTGGGAACAAAGTTCAATGAAAAAAAAAATAAAGACTGAATGAGCTGGATTTTCAAAGCCCCTGAGAATGCTACAAGCCCCTGGTGCACTGATCATATAGCACACAGATCTTGCATCATTCTCCTGGCTGGTGGTCAGGATTTTCAGTCCCAAGTGCCAAATGCCACACGTTAGATCAGCTCCCCCCAGTCTAGCTGGCAGCATTCATGGAACCTTTTTAATGAGGCTTGTGCCAAATATTTGTGAAATATTATAGATGTGCATGGTTGTCAACCCTAACACTCACCCAATTCCATCAGTAAACAAGCTGAGATGTGTACAGTATATGAGAATGGGGTGAGTGTTAGGGCTGACAAACTCCAAGACACACCCCACACACGATTTGTGAAGATGTAGGAAAGGTCAGACCATAATATGTTTTCCTGTTGCTGCCTGCAGGGTGGGGGTGGGGTGTTAGGGTTGGGAACCCTAACACCACATTTTCTTACTTTTGTCACTTTAACCCTAACTAGTGCATTAACAGAGTTTTTTGCAATTAATGTTCTTACTTTTTGAGATAGTATAATCATATCCTCATTTGCCTGTGGGAGTGCAGGTCTGTCTGGGCCTGGTGATTCTATCCCTCCATAGATACATACCTCTATGTTGCTGTGGAAGCACAGGGGTTCTGGACACTGTGCTTCCATTTCTGCAAAAAACAGCAATTTTTTTACTCCGTTGAATGGTTTGTTAAAGTTGCACTGTTGTCCTATGGGAGACTGCATTGTCTATGTTTTTATATTGTTCCTAAATGTTCTTTTTGGTGAGAATATGTATTAATCATGTAGTATTTAGTAAGACCTTTGTCTTGCTATATAGATTGTCCCTTAAGTACAAATATTAAGGGAGTTATGGCTTGTTGAAGTTCCACTGTTATCTTATGGGAATTTACATTTCTTTAATTTTTTTTTTATATTACCCCTAAATGGTGTTTTTTGGGGAGGGGGTATATAGTATTCTTGCAGTATTCATTAAGACCTTTGTTTTGATATATACATTGTCTATTAAGTCCAAATATTGAGGGGGTTAAGGGTTGTTGAAGTTCCAATGTTATCCTATGGAATATGTGTTATTCTTGCAGTACTCATTAAAACCTTTGTTTTGATATATATACATTGTCCCTAAAGTTCAGATATTGAGGGAGTTATGGTTTGTTGAATGTCCAATGTTATCCTATGGGCATTTTCATTTTTTTTTTATATTGCCACCCAATGTTTTTTTTGGAGGGGGTATGTATTGTTCGTGTAGTACTTAATAAGACCTTTGTTTTGATATATAGATTGTGGCTTAAGTCTAAATATTGAAAGAGTTATGGCTTGTTAAAGTTCCAATGTTATCCTATGAGAATTGTTATTTTTTTAATTTTTGTGTTTTTTTTATGTGGTCCTGATTTTTTTAGGGAGTTATGACTTCTTGAAGTTCAAATGTGGGAAGAAAACTAAGTCCAAAATCTTTCTTCATATGAAGGAATCCTTTTTCATATGAGCAAAAAAAGCTCACGAAAGGGATTTCTTCATACAAAAAAGAATTAGAAAAAAGTTCAAATTCTTTTATCGTATGCCATCCTTTTTTGTATGAAAAAAAAAAACATGAAAAAGGATTCCTTCATATGAAAAAAGAATCTGGAAAAAAATTAGTCAAAATCTTTTTTATGATCTTATTTGTAATGAATGAAAACATTCGAAAAGGATCCTTCATACACGAAAAAAGAATTGGGACTTAGTTTTCTTCTGATCCTTTTCTGTATGAAGGGATCCTTTTTCATATGCTTCTTTTGTTCATATGAAAAGGATGCCCTCTTATGAAAAAATAATTTGGACTGTTTTTTTTTCAGATTCTTTTTTTGTATGAAAGGATCCTTCTTCATATGGTTAAATTCTTTTTTCATATGGCCATATGAAAAAGTGGAAATGAATCATGAAAAAATATTTTTAAATTTAGAAAAAATACTGCTGTGGGCATTTTTTTTCCAACAGTTAACTGCCAAATCTACCTAATGGGGTGCTGATGACCAAGATATATGTGTTGGTGTCTGTCTAGGATATAATTTTTGTAGGTTTTGACAAAAAAAAAAAAAAGCCCACAAACAAGATGGTAGTCATATGAATAACGATTTTTTCCTCATGAAAAAGGATGACCCCCATATGAAAAAAGATACCTTTTTGTATGGACCAAATTCTTTTTTTGTTCTAAGCAACTATTCAAAAGACTGAACTGAACATGCTCAGAACTGAAAATTTAAAATTGAATAACTTTGGAATGGATTAATATTTATTTACCAAACCAGCAAAAGGCACATCTGTGGGCCAATCCCTTTCTGCTCTCTAAATTTTAGATCAAAATTCCAAACTGTCTGGGTGCTAGGCAATGACAAAAAAACAGCAAAAAACACAGATTTCATTTTTATGTTTGCTTGCACGCATGAGCAAGAAACATAGTGCCATCATCCGAGTTTTCGGAGGTGTGGCAGCCCTCTTCCAATTCAGTCAGTGTGTTTGCAGGCATGGCCGCAGTTCTCCAATGGCTGCTGGAGCTGTCTATGACAGCAGTCCAAAATGCAGTGGAGTACAGTTGAAAGGGGGAGCTACGCTTCAGTGAGCAGCGATAAGATATTGCCTGCTCACAACAACAAAAATGGAAAGGGACCTTGGGGTAGTCATATCAGATGACTTAAAGGTGGGCAAACAATGTGAGAGGGCAGTAAGGAGGGCTGGGGGGATACTGGGATGCATAGGGAGAGGCATCACCAGCAGAAAACAAGAAGTTGTTATCCCTCTGTACAGACATCTGGTGAGACCCCATCTGGAGTACTGTGTGCAGTTCTGGAGACCCAATCTCCACAAGGACATAGACAAGATGGAAGCTGTCCAGAGGAGGGCAACTAAAATGGTGCAGGGTCTGCACCGGAAGACATATGAAGAGAGACTAAAGGAGCTTAATATGTATAGCCTCGAGGAAAGGAGGGAGAGGGGGACATGATAGAAACGTTCAAGTACCTCAAGGGAATCAACAAAGTCCAAGAGGGTAGCATCTTTCAAAAAAAGAGGTGTGCAAGAACAAGGGGCACAATTTGAAGATAGAGGGGGGGTGGCTCAGAGGTAATGTAAGGAAGTATTTTTTCACAGAGAGGGTTGTGGATGCATGGAACAGCCTTCCAGAGGAGGTTGTGGAGTCAAAAACAGTGACTGAACTCAAGCATGCATGGGACAGCCAAAAGGCAATTCTAGGGGTTGGGGGTAGAAAGAAGTAGGCTGCTGGTTAACTAGGATCTGCAGCTTATCCATTAGGTAGGGAAATGGGCAGACTGGGTGGGCCAAGCGGTCCTTATCTGCCATCAAATTCTATGTTTCTATGTTTCTATGCTCATGCGCACTCCCCCTACACACACACATGCATACTGCGTGCTCACCACCCCACGCACACACTGTGCTGCACTCCCCCCAAACAAGAGTTTCACATGCCACACTGGGTGCCCACCCCAGCTTGGCTACACATCCTATAGCTGACAGGGGTGCCCAATCCCCCGTCAGCTCCACTTGTCCCCCCCCAGAGTACAGGGTGCCATGCTGGGAGCCCACCCCAGCCTGGCAACATATGCTATTGCCGACGGGGGTGCCCAATCCCCCGTTGGCTCCACGCCCCCAAAGAAAGCCATCCTTGTGACACTCTGAGAGCCCACCCCAGCGTGTCAAACGTCCCGCGTTGTTCCGTCGGCTCCACTGGATCCCCCCAGAGAGTACAGGGTGCCACGCTGGGAGCCCACCCCAACGTGGCAACTGATGCTATCGCCGGGCTGGGGTGCCTAACTCTGGCCGGGCTGCATGCCTCAAAAGCCACATTTGTGCCATGCTGGGAGTCCACCCAGTGTGGCAAACGCCCCACTTCGCCGCCATTTAAAAACAAACCTGAAACACAAAACGGTCCTCGCTGTCTCTGCCCCCACCCGCCCACTGACTGTGCACCGTGCTCTCCCCACACCCCTCACCCCATACTTACCTCCGACTCCAGTGCGACGATCTTCGTGGACCGGGAACACGTCTGCGCTCTTCAAAGCCGACCGCGAACTGACAAAATGCCGGTAAGCTGTATAATGGGATAGATAGGGTTTTTTCAACTTTGCTGCATATCTCAGGCATTTTTTGGAATTTTTGCACCAAATTTTCAACATAGGGTTTTTGGGACCCCTTCTCATGAAAGCTCTCACTGTCATGGTGTTAATTGGGCCCGAAGGGTGATTTCGCAGTCACTGCATGAAATCACCTTTCAGGACTGAGTAATGAAACGACACTGCCACTGTTCATAAGGTGGGCTCTCAAAAAGCCTATGTTGAAAATTTGGTGGAAAAATTCTTAAAAATGACTGTTTTATGAGTGTGCGTTGCACAGTTCCTATGCACGCTCATAAGTTCACGAATTTTCAATATTTTCACTCCAGATTTTCAACATTGCCATTTTACCACACCTCCTTATGAGAAGTACAGCTGTCATTTTTCACATCTTGCCCAAAATGTGTTTCCGCCCATGTAGTGCACAATGGTGCAGTCGGTGTGCGAAATCAATGTATGGGACACATTAAGAAAATCACAGTGACACTGTTCATGAGCAGAGGTCTTAAAATGGCTATGTTGAAAATTTGGTGACAAAAGTCCATAAAATGACTGTGTTACGAGTGAGCATTGTGCAATTGCCACGCACCCTCGTAAATTCATGACTTTGTAATATTTTCAGTCCAGATTTTCACCAGTGGCATTTTTCCACACTTTCTTATGAACAGTACAACTGTTATTTTTCACAACATGGCCGAAATGTGTTTTCACACTTTCAGCGCAGAGATGCGTGGTCGCTGTGGGAAATCATTGTTTGGGACAGATAAAGAGAATCACAGTGACACTGTTCATGATCAGAGGTCCCAAAATGCCTGTGTTGACTATCTGCTGTAAAAAATCCCCAAACTAATTACATTACGGGTGTGCATTGCACAGTTTCTATGCACGCTCATGACTTCACCAGTTTTTTAATACTTTTACTGCAGATTTGCAACATTGCCATTTTTTACACCTCCCCATGAACAGTACAGCTGTCATTTTTCAGAGCCGTTGCCAAGGGGGGGTTCGTCTGGTTCACAAGAACCCCCCTTTTGAAACTCCCCCTTTATTTTTCATTATTTGTAAAAAATTTTCATAATTTCTGTTTATTTTTTTACTGTTAAAGAGTGCTAATGCACACATGATGAACCCCAGCACTTTCTCTCTGCATGCGCCCCCTCCCCCATCTGCTGCCAATCAGCTCTCTCAGTACCAGTAAGATGACTGGAGCTTCTTTGTGAGTCTTTCTCTGCACCCTCCCCCTATGACTGGCTGGCCAGTTGGAGCTCACATCAGCATCGTGAATGTGACCTCAATACAGCACAGCCACTGCCTACAATTCACGCTGTCACTAGCACTGGAGGAAGATGGAGCATGGTGGCTGGCTCAGAGATGATGTCACCAGGAGAGCAAAAGAGAAGTAGAGGACCTCGACTTATAATAATATCAGTCACCGGCATGTAAATTTTGCTGGCCACTATTGTCAAGATGTGTCCCTTAATAACTGTATATCAAGGCAAAAGGCAAAAGCAGTTGAGCAAGGGAGCTTTTCAGGTGGGCAGGCTGAAAATTAAGAAAAAAATAATTTAAATCCCCCTCTATACAAAAAGCAAAGTTGTCTTGTTTCATATGTCTGTTTTAACTTTTCATAAGTAAAGCAAAAGAGGTACCACAGTGGAAAGGCATTGTAAGTGTTTGGAAGGGTCTGGCCGGGATCTGCACTGCCACCTCACTAATTGTGCTGTTCAGAGAGGTCTTCACTGTGGTCTCATTTTCATTGACATTCAGTTCCACTTTTGTCTGTATCATCTGTGCCAGATGGCATTAAATCAAATAAGTTGTGATTTGTTTTCTCCAGATGACCACATGTGCCAGTAGAATGACATTTGTTGCTACAGTTCAGTGTTTTGAACATACCCACTGCACGTTTGGAAGCATGGTGGGGTGGGGTTGGGGGGTGGGCATTTAGAAGATGGTAACTTTGCACTGGAAATCCCCACCACTGTCAAATTACCTTTCCCCTCACTTCCTTTGTCATACCTACCACACTGGAGAATGGCGTGGGGGCAACAACTGTAGTACTCAATACTGAACTAAGAATTATGTTACAGATTTTTTTCCAAGCAGGGTACCTGTAATAGAGACATAGAAATATAGACAATGACGCAGAAAAAGACCAGCGGTCCATCCAGTCTGCCCAAGTTCCCTATAATCCCTGGAACCTACAATTTCTCCAGGGTACTAACCCTCCCCATCATCTCTCTATTCTCCTCCTTGGTCCTGTCATCCCCAGTAACCACTATTCCCTTCATTATGTCCCAGCCCTACTTGAATCCTCTGACTGTTTTTACACCCACCATTTCAGCTGACAGATTGTTCCAAAGTTCCACGACCTTTTCCATAAAGTAGTACTTCCTCACATCTCTCCTGAACCTACCTCCTGTTAATTTCCATTCGTGTCCATGTGACCGTGAATTGGTACTCAGGCTGAATAGTACGTCGCAGTTCACTTTAATTCATTTCAGGAACTTGAAGATCTCTGTCATATCGCCTCTCTCCCTTCTGGTCTCCAATGAGTACATATTTAGTGCCTTGAGGCACTCCTCATAGGATTTGCCCTGCTGGTCCTGAATCATTTTTATTACTCTGTGCTGCACTGTCTCCAGCCTATCCTTATCCTTTCTGAGGTGAGGACTCATGAACTGGGCACAGTACTCTAGGTGAGGCCTCACCAGGTACAGTATCTATAGAGGGGAAGTATTACCTCCTTTCTTCTGCTATCAATACCCCCTACCAATACATCTCAGCATCCTGCTAGCCTTGCTATAGGCCATGTTGCACTGACTCAATTACTTAAATGGTATATTGAGTTGGGTAGGGTGGGGGTTACAGCAAGGGTTAGAGAGAGTTCAGATATGAGTTATTTAGACTGAGATAAGCCATAAAAGTGCACCACTGAGCATGCCATAACCCATGGTTTCTGTGGCCTATCAGACCCAGACCCCTGCTCTAGTAGCAAGCCAGCACTGCAGTAAGTTAGTAGTGTACAGTACCCAGCCAAAACCAGCTGCAGACTCTGCATTGAGGTTTAGTGCATTAGCATTTTCTCTCTCTATATATATCTATCTATATAGCTATGTATGTAATAGATAACCTACTCTAAGGTGTGCAGTCGCTCTGATATACACACGCCTTGGTGTGTGTTGTCATGCATGAGACCGCAGGCTGAGTGCGTCAACCACCCAAGGGGTGTGTATATCAAAGGGTGACCGCACATCCTAGAGTGGGTTATTTATCTTATAAAATGGCAAAATTGTTTTGGAGGGGTTAAAAGTGCAGGTGTGCAGTCATGCTCTGATATACGCATGGTCACGTGATGTGTTTTATACAATCAGAATGCTGAATTTATTTACTTTGCTTTCCATTTTATAAATACACACACACACACACACACACACACACACACAATCTGAGCCACCCAGATAGTAATAATTGTCCTTAGAGCAGGAGGTGGAGGGGAGCTCATAGATGAGTCATTCTGGTTTAAAATAATCCACAAAATTAGCCACAGAGCATCTAGTACCCCAAAGCTTCTGGAGCCAGGTAGCCCCCAGACCCCTTCCTTACACACCAGTAGCTACAGCTGCAGATATTAAAACTCATAGCATAATATATCTGAGACAATGTCTTAGGTATATTACATTAACAGCATCTTGCTGCCCTCCGGTACTGAATACATATGTGTTCACCCTGCAGCCAGACAGTGGGAGATCTCAGATATGACTTCTTTAGCTACAAAATAAGCCACAAAATGTACCACAGAGCAGCTGTAGGATCCCATGGCTTCTGGGGTACTGGCGGCCCTAAGACCCACAGCTTTTTTAAAAAGTCTCAGACTGCATAAAAGAACCCCCCTTGTGAAAATCCTGGCAACGGCCCTGCATATTTCACATCCTGTTTGAAATGTGTTTTTGCACCTGCGGTGCTAAATGCCATAGTCACTGTGCATAAGCAGCTTTCGGCTAACAAACTGATATTGCCACTGTTCATGAGGTGGGGGGTCACAAAAAATCCATGTTGAAAATTTGGAGTGAAAATACTAACGAATGCCTGAGGTGTTAGGGTTTCCAACCATAATGCCCCACCCTGTAGAGAATGACAGGCATCAGGGGTGTGACTTGGGATTCCTGCCTGTAATGCTCATACCATTCCACATCCTGCAGCCAGTGAGAAGCATCGAGGTATGCCTTGGACTCTTTGGCCCCAAAGTTCACCCCATTCTCCTATACCGCACCCATCTCACCGTATTTTCTGATGGAATGGGGTGTGCATAAGGGGCCAAAGACCCCAAGGCACACCGTGACACTTGTCAGTGTCTGTAGGGTAGGGTGTGGTGAAATGGCATGGCCGTTATGCCTGATGACCCAAAGGCACACCCCAATGCCTGTCACTCTCTGCAGGGTGGTGGTGGGGTTGGCTTCAGTTCAATACTTCACTGCCATTTCTATTATGCAGCTCTGTAACTTCTACACTACCAATGCCAATGCTAGCAAGCAAACATTCGGCATTGACAAATGCTTGCTAACTTTTTCACTATGTGCATCTCAGAATCCACACATCTGACCAGAACAAACCTTGGCACATCAAGATATCTACCCCCTCCCCCAGACTGTGTATGAAAATGTTTGTGCCAATCCATTGAATGGTTGCGAAGATATTAAAGTGCAAAGTCTGAGGTTTAACATAGAAACTTCTACTCAACCTTAACTATAGTGGTGCTACCATGCCACTATAATACATGCACAGTATATAGATTCCACAGGTGTGATAGCGTCTGTGTGTTAGGATTGAGTAAGCACTTTAATGTTAAACCCAAATTTGTGCACCTTAATAACTTTGCACCTGTTCAACTGATTTACTTGAAATTTGGAATGCTCAGGGATGGTGCTAAGATCACTAGATCCTGAAAAATTTTCGGCAATTAGTTCACTGGGAGCAAAGATACAGAAGGGCAAACTCCCAAACATTTATATAAATTAAGACCCTTATTTTGCTCACCTATAACTAAAAAACTAGGAACTTTTGAAACCTGAAACTTGCAGGCTTGATAGAGTTTGGTCCTCGGTGTGCGCTTTTATGTATTTTGTCTTCCAAACTTAAGCAGTTTTTGAAATATTTAAGAAAAACAGTTCCTTTTCTGAGCATGCAGAGTTTTAAAATCAAGCATTTTTCAATGCCGAATGTTGCTTGCTTCTGTGTGCTGTTTAGGTATCTGGAAGTCATTGGAGTGTAAATATTGAAAATTTGCGAACTTATGAGCGTGCGTAGGAACTGCGCAACGCACGCTCGTAAAACAGTCATTTTTAGTATTTAGCTCACCAAATTTTCAACATAGCCATTTAAGACTCTCTGCTCATGAACAGTGTCACCAGATTTTGTTAATGTGTCCCATACATTGAGTTTGTGCACCGACTGCGCCATTGTGCGCTATATGTACGGAAACACGCTTTGGGCAGGATGAAAATGACAGCTGTACTGCTCATATGGAGGTGTGGTAAAATGGCAATGTTGAAAATCTGGAGTGGAAATATTGAAAATTTAAACCTACGAGCGCATGTGGGAACTGTGCAACGACACTGTGAAACAGCTCATTTTAGGAATTCTTTCACCAAATTTCAATATTGCCATTTTAAGATCTCTGCTCATGAACAGTGACACTGTGATTTTCTTAATGTGTACCATACACTGAGTTCAAGACAACGATCAAATGACAGCGCTACATGGGCGGAAACACGCTTTTGGGTGAGATGTGAAAAATGAGGCTGTACTACCATAAGAAGGTGTGGGAAAATGGCAATGTTGAAAATCTGGAGTGAAATATTAAAATTCACAAACCTACGAGCGTGCGTAGGAACTGCGCAACGCACGCTCGTAAAACAGTCATTTTTAGGAATTTTTTCACCAAATTTTCAACATAGCCATTTTAAGACCTCTGCTCATGAACAGTGTCACTGTGATTTTCTTAATTTGTCCCGTACACTGATTTCGCACACCGACTGCACCATTCTGCGCTACATGGGCGGAAACACATTTTGGGTGAGATGTGAAAAATGACAGCTGTACTTCTCATAAGACAGTGTGGTAAAATGGCAATGTTGAAAATCTGGAGTGAAAATATTGAAATTTCGCGAACTTACGAGCCTGCATAGGAACCTCGCAATGCATCGCCAGAAAGTCATTTTTTAGATTTTAGTAATTAATTAACATGTTTGGCTTTTCTCTCATGAATGATGAATCACTGTCATGGTAGTATTTCCACAAGGATTTCGCAGTCACCGCGCAGTCACTGTGCCAAATCACCCTTCAGGCCCGAATAACACCATGACAGTGACATCATTCATGAGAAGAGGTCCCAAACCCCATGTTGCAAATTTGGTGCAAAATTCCCAAAATGGCTGAGATATGCAAAGTTGAAACCCCCTATCTAGCCCATTATACAGCTTACCGGGCATTTCAGTTCATGGGGTCGGCTTGAAGAGTGCAGACGTGTTCTCGTCCACCTCAAGATCGCTACCAGAGTCCGGAGGTAAGTGGGGTGGGGGGTGGGAGTAAGCGCAGTGGTGGGTGCGGGTTGTGGAGGGGGTCGGAAGACGATCAAGCTGACCGCTTTTGTCTTACAGGTACAAAAAAAAAGACGCTTGGGACTCATTTTCCACGCTGGGGTGGCTCCCAGCATGGCTCAAGGACTTTGGGGCATTCAGCCGGCGGGGATTGGGCACCCCTGGCCGGGTAAAAGGAGGATTGCCACGCTGGGGTGGGCTTCCCAGCGCACCAACCACTGGGGAGGAGACTACGCAGCTCAGCCGACGGGATTGGGCACCCGTCAGCTATACAGTGCATGCGGTGGATCGCACGCCGCGGGGGGAGCTGCGTGAGCAGCTTCTTATCGCTGCTCACTCAAGCGTAGTTCCCCTCAACTCAGAAGTACTGCATTTGAGCGCGGTCATAGACAGCTCCAAATGCATTACTTATAGGGGCCGAGCCTGCCAGGACACTGCCTGAATTGGAGGAGGAGGAGGTGACACACCTCCGAAATCTCCGATGATGGCACTATGTTTCTTGCACATGCGTGCAAGCAACATAAAAATCAGTGTTTTAAAGATAACTGAGTTTTTATGACCACATAAAGTCATGTGATCATATTACGAGAATGCATTCATGTGGCATGGATCAGGGCTGTGATTGCTCAGCAGGGACAGGGGTACATATCAGTGCATAGCTCTGCCCCTGCTAAAAGTTCTGTGTATGTGGGTATACCGTCAAGATCACGTTGGAATTGCAGCACAGTGAAACACATGCTGACAAAATAGTGTGACTGAAAACAGCTACATGGATAAGAACAGTGGGGATATTATAGCACTGTTGTACATGTAGCTGGTTTCACTGATGCTGTATAGTTTAAGTCCACGAGTGTGTGCTGCCTGACCATGCTGGCAGCATAGCGCAGTGGTTAGAGTCTCAAGCTGTAAATAGGCTTGCTATGTCAAGCAGACCTGGGTTTGATCCTGACAGTTCAATTTTTTTTCATTGTGCCACCATTATGCCCCCCCCCCGAGTTGCATCCCCCCTGGAGTTGAATAATAAATTTTCCCTCTCCTGACTTTCTCCCATCACTGAGTTACACCCTCTGGAGTTGGAATACTTAATCTTCCCATCTGACTATCTCAACCCCCAAGTTGCACCCCCTGAGTTGGAATAGTTAATCTTCCCTCCCACTTCCCCCCTCAAGTTGCATCCCCCTGGAGTTGAATAGTAAATCTTCCCCCATGTTTGCATCCCCTCCAGATTTCGCGCTATGTGTGCCTTGCAGCATTTTCACATAGAGAGAATTTCCATTTAGCTGATTTCCTTGTGTGATTTATGACCACGTTTTATTCTATTTCGTGGTAACCAGTGTGTATGTGCCTACTGTCTTCCATTACCACAGCATACAGTGGTTTGCTTTATTTCAACTGGACACTTGGGTGCCCAGTGTCCAGTGCCAGTTAAGTGGTTGTTAATCTAAATTACCTGACACCGGGGTGCCCATCCCCAGTGTTGGGTCATCCTCCCCTCCATTTTTATGTTCAACCCCACCATTGCCACATTAATCTGCCAACAACGGGGTACCCAATCCCCGGTGTCAGCATACTCCACCCCTCCAACCCTGCCAGCAGTCTGGGACACTGGAGAGCTTACCCCTAGTGCCCTAAATATCTTGTGGACACTGGGGTTTCCAATCCCCAGTGCTGGAGGTAAGGTAGATAACATAATGAAAACTGTCCTGCAGCATCTTTTTCTTTTTTTGTTAAACCCTAAAATTAAGAAAATGGTCCTTTGTTGTCTGCCCCCATTCCCACCACCCAATCCAACCCCAACCTCCCGTTCAGCACCCACCACCCCACAGCCCCCCCTTACCCATTACTTATCTAGCAGAAGTTGAATGTCATAACCCTTTCTGGACCAGAGATACATTTTCACTCTTCCACGCCTGACCAGCCAGACCAGGAACAGAGGAAATCAGATATGTGCTGTATAATGTATTGTTTTGAACTTTTACCTGAAACGTGGTTATTTTTTAATATTTTTAGCCCAAATTTTCAGCATGGCCTTTTTGGGACCTCACTGCATGAGCGAGGTACTTGTAGGTGAAATTTTTTGAATCTGTCCTAAGAGGTGATTTACAAAATCACCCTTCAGGCAGGATTTGAAATTTTTTCCTACCAGGTTCATGAAGTGGGATCATAAGAAGGTTATATTGAAAATTTAGGGTACAAATATTAGAACAAACAATAAAGTTATGAGCACATGTTGAAATTTTTCAGTGCTCACGTATAACATTGAATAATTTTCGATATTTTGACCTTAAATTTTTAGCAGATATTGTTTCACACCTCCTCACGAACATGACAGTTGTATTTCAAATCCTGGCCAAAATGTTTTTGCACTTGTGGCATGAAATGACATTTTGGCTAAGATTTGGAAATTGTCACCTACCAGGTTCGATGTAGATGGAGAACATCGGACCACCTCAATATCCGTCATGAGCTACTATGGCAAAAGTCCAATGCTATGTACAATGATGTATGCACTATGAAAAAATAAGCAAAACTATTCTCTTGCTATCTCTGTAATTATAGTTAGTTTTTCATTTGAATTGAAGGGCTGCACCCCCCCCACATCCCCCGGCCTGTTCCTATTTAGGAAAAACATTATAATAAAGGGGGGATGTGGGGAGCAGAGCCCCCCCAATTCAAGCAAATTATTAATTATCAGCATCTGGAATGAGTATTATGCAAATCAATAACAGACAAGAATTTTTACAGCTATCTCCATAAATGCCCTGCCACTATCTCTGTAATGATACAGTTAGTGGTTCATTTGAATTTGCGGGCTGTGCCCCCCACACCCCCACCCACTTCCCACTTAGGAAAAAATTGGGGGGTATGGGGAGGCATAGCCTCCTAATTCAAGCAAATTATTAACTGTATTATATTGAATGAACAGTATGGTACAGAATAAGACGTCAGGTACTACGTTTTAATGTTCGCAAGTCACATTGCGAGTCATTGCCGCTCTAACTGATCATTACGTTCAGACATTACATCACTGCTCTATGCAAATTCCAACGCTAAATTGGAATTCATGGACTAGAAAAGATTTTGGTCTGATGTTCTCCACCAACACCCCAGATTCATGAGGTGGGGTCATAAGAAAACAATGTTGAAAATTTGGGATCAAAAGATTAAAACGCAAAACCAGCTCAGTGGTGTGGACAGCTGAGGTGCTGGGAGACTTACAGTATATGTTGCCATGCCAGCGGCCCAGACTCTGTTTGCTCAGTGGCTGGCAGGGAGAGGAAAGATTGAACATCCCAAGACAGCTCTCCTTGCTCAGGGAGGTGGTTAGTGTGGCATTCTGCTTGCCTGACAACCAGCGATTGCTGGGTGGCAGCACATGGGTATCGCCACGCAAGGGAAGGGGAATCCATGTTCAGGGCACTGGGACCTTTTGTGGAAGTGGAGCTCAGACATTGCATCCATTGCACGTCCGTTCACCCCAGGGGAGAAAATGGTGGAAAAAGATGGAGGCTAGACTAATGAATTCCTCCCTGAGAGCTCACACAGCCTGCCTGGTGCCGGGAAGTTGAAATGGGATCGGGACAGCCTGTGAGCACAGGATTGGCTGATACAGCAGTAAAAACCCTATAGATAAAGAAATCTTACAAAAACAGGAAAATTATGAAGATATGTTGAGATTTTTTTTACGCACATGCATAACTTTGGTAATTTGCAATATTTTGACCCCAAATTTTCAGCATAGCCTGATACAGCCACCCAGCCTGCCAGGCAGCAGTAAAAATCTCTGTAGAAAAAAAAACTATTAAAAAACAGCAAAGTTAAGAAAGTATGTTGCAATTTGTATATGCACACTGAACTTTGATAATTTGCAGTGCACTTGTGGGAGAAAACTGCATTTCATTCAGTGTTTGAGTAATGATGCCTGTCATTATTCATACAAATAATCTTTTGAAATTCTGGGGTCAAAATGTCACAAAAAATTATGAAGTAACACTGTTTACATGGACATCTGTTGGCTCCATGTAGGGACCACTTTACCTTCTGGTGCCAGTGACCTGAGCTGGGGTTTGAACTCAATGAGCCGGCTGAATAGGCTGAAGCTAAGGGGGAAATCTCTGTAGCATGTGGCACCAGCCCCAGCCAGGGGAGAGACAGAACAGTGTTCTGGCACACACTTAGTACCTTGTGGTGGACTGAGAAGCCTTCCTTCACAAGGTATTGACATGCGTGTCAATGTCTGATGGGCCCATGCACGGCATAAAGACAAGCTGTAGTATTCTATTTATTTCAAAGGGACCTGTACAAATGAGGGCACAATTCCACTCTCAGAAAAAGAAAAGAAATTAATTGCAAAAAAACTAACACCACATTTCCCTCCTTTTGTGGCTTTGGAACCCTAACAATTCATCAACATAGTTCTTTGCAATGGATATGTATATTGTATATTAATTGCAAAAAAAACTGTGTTAATGCAGACATTTGGGCTAAAGAACAGAAAACACACAAAGTAGAGAAATGAAAAACATTAGGGTTTTGGGTGTCCAGAGTATTAGTAAATCAATGGTGGGATCCTCCTTGGGGTTGTTAACCCTAATGCCCATCCCCACCCATCTCCTGAGCTAACAAGGTCAGACATGATCTCTTTTCTTCACTCAGGGCCTATGGGGCCCTGCATGAAGAAAGCTATGACAGATTCTGTTGGCAACATGGGATGAGCCATACTTCTCCAACTTTGAAGAGTGTATCACTATGAGGTACTGGCTTGGAGCTGTACCATGTGCTTCAGACAGGCAGCTACAGGCTGGGGGGTGGGTATAAGGATTGACTACCCCAAGGAAGCCCTACCACTCATTCGCCAATACTCTGGAGACCCAAAACACTAATGTTTTTCATTTTCCTACTTTGTGCACTTTGCAGTCTTCAACCCTAATGTCTGCATTATTGTAGTTTTTTGCAATTAATATAAAATATATGTATCCATAACAAAAAACTATGCTGATGAATTGTTAGGATTCCAAAGCCACAAAAGGAGAGAAATGTGGTGTTAGGAATTTTTCAGCCCTAACACCCATCTCCCCCCCCAGCCCCTTGCCTCATGACCCAATGTGAAGTTACAGATCAGAGGCCATGCCCCATTGGGTTGCTAGTTCAAGCTACAGGTCCATAGCTGTGCTCCAAAGGTTTGGTGCTTCACAAAGAACCCACAGCATCAATCATAACTTTTTTTACCCAGGTTCCTGTGCCGATCAGAAGATCAGTCATAACTTTCTTTGTGCAGGACCATGTGGGCCCTGCCTAAAGCATGGGGATCAGTCATAGGTTTCTTCATACGGGGCCATGTTCACATTGGAAATGTGAACATGTTTTGTGATGATTTTCTTTTGTCCATTTTGGAGTTAGAACATTTTTGATGATTTTTGTACAAAGTGCCCTTACTATTGTGGATGTACTGAGTTACTAAAAGTCTGCCTCAATGATTTGTTGAATAAATCTTGAAAAAATGTTTCTAAGTAAAATAGTAAGTGCAATTACATTTTTTTGTAAAAGTCAGCTCAGACTTCTAATTAGATTGACTACTGTCAACCTCAGGCAATGTTCCTTGAGGGTGCACCCCCAGGTCCCCTGCTCCTTCAGGGTTCCTCTACACTTCCCACAGAGACAGCTGTTTCAACTACCTCTTCTGATGTTCTCAGGGCAATGATCATGTGAGGCATGGGTCCTTATCCTAGCCATCAAATGTGCTAGATGTATTGCACAACCATCCTTACCATTACTCCATGGTCTGGAGCTAATGCTACTCTCAGCTATAGGGTGACCAAGCTGTCTGACCTAGGTGGGAGCCCACATTGGAACCTACACTTTGTGGCCCATATTACTACATAGAAACATAGAAACACAGACTCTGATGGCAGATAAGGACTGCTTGGCCCACCTAGTCTGCCAGTTTCTCTACCCATTGGAAAAACTGCAGATCCTAGTTAACCAACAGCCTACTTCTTCCTAGCCCCCACCAGAATTGCTTTTTGTCTTTCCCATGCATTCTTGAATTCCTCCACTGTTTTTGACCCATGACCTCCTCAGGAAGGCTGTTCCATGCACCCACCACCCTCTCTGTGAAAAAATACTTCCTCACATTGCACCTACGCTGTTCCCCCCTCTATCTTCAAATTGTGTCCCCTTGTTCTTGCACATCTCTTTTTCTGAAAGATGCTACCCTCTTGGACTTTGTTGGACTAGGCACTCCGCAGAAATAAGCAGCCTCCTTATCCATCCTGCTGGGAGCATCTTAGTGTCCTGCCCATCCAGTTGTGATGCTGGCCTACTTCTGAGCATTCCTCCAGCCAGTACCCAGCTTAGAGCACATCACTTGCTCCTCACCTTTCAGTGAAACTCCTGGGCCATGACACCCTCCCTAGTCTTTTGGACTGGCCAGTCCTTCACTCCTGACCATTCACTTTCACTGTCCAGGGTCACACAGGGCTCTTTTATACTGCTATGATCCTCCCACTCCTTCCACCCACAGAAGATGATGCATGGGCAGAATTCCCAGTATGGCATAGCTAGCAACAACCACTAACCCATTTAATTAAGGAAAGAGTTTTTTTACAGCTGGATGCTGCAGTCTTTTTAAGGAAGTGAGTAGCCATGGAGGGCAATACACATGTCCTAAGTTTATAAAGTATAAGGAAAGTAGAAAAGCTGCAGACTCCACATGATATTGAATGTACAGTATAGCAACAAATGCAAGGCCAAAGTCAGGCAACCTAAAACCAAGTGTTTTAAGATAAAACAGCAGTGTTTAAAGTTTGATTCATGAGGTGTTTGGGACAATTTTAATATACTGCTTGATAGATCAGTACAGACTTCTCCTACAGGGTTCGAAGAACAAAGAGGAGTTGTTACTGATCCTTGCATTTAATTCTGTATGATTGGTGACCAACACTGTCTATAATTAGGTCCCAATACCTAAAGCATTCAAACTGCTTTAAGTAATCACCAACTCCATGTTTTGATTTCCAAGTTTGGGGTTGGGGACCAAAGATTATAGATTTATTTTATTGCAATTATTATCAATTTATTTTGAAAAAAAAATTGTATATCAACAAAGTCACATTTTAGTTGATCTGTTAGAGCATTATGCATCTTATGTTTTGTAAAAAAAAAAAAAACGTGGTAGCAGTGTTTAACAGGATCTTGGTCCTCCTATATGTACTAGCTGGCTTATTTACTACCTAATAAAAACCTGTAACATTCATTTGTGCATCTTATTTTAAAATTGATTACATTTTACAGAAGACCCCAGGAAATTACTGGTTTTCAGTTTGATTTTGTCAATAATTGACTATGGACTAGTTGTTTAATATAGAGCTAACAATAGTGCACTGTCTAGATTAAAAACAATTTTGAACAAAGCTTGTCATTTTGTTCTTAATTTAAAGCAAGATTCGCATAAATGTGATTTATATTTGACAACAAATTGGTAGTCTTGATGTAAGGGAAAATATTATTCAGATTTACTTTGTAACATAAATCTTGAACAAACCCTTTAAGTATTCAGGAGCTGTTTGAATTTTCAAATAATATCAGTAGTACAAAATCTAGTTTTTCATTATTAATTGCTCCCCTTAGAAAAACTGTATCTGAACAAAAATCATTTTTGCTTACACAACAAAATTCCAGAATGATATGGCTGATGAACTTGGTTATTGCATTACTACTCTGCTTAGAATATTAATCTAAAAGAGTTTTTACTTCATGTAAATGCTTCTCAATGTAAATATAATAATTTCTATGCTTCTAGTGACAAAGTAACTTGTACAAATTGTATTTTACATGTCTATCTCTGATTTGGACACCTCTGAAAGTGAGCTGTCATGCTCAGTAGGTCTTTTGAATGATACATTACTTTTTTTAGATGGTTTTGTATACTAATGTATTCTTTTTTGCATATTACATTATTTGAAACACAGTGGGGCTAGGGAAAATGTAATTGTCATGGAAGTAAAGCAGACTATGGAGAGGTGAGGGGAAGGGGGTACAAGCCTTGAGGTCAGTGATGAATATTTACTGTATTACTCTAGCTCAGTGGGTCATAGCCCTAGGAGGCTGTAGACTCTATCACACCACCACAAACACATGAATCCACAGCACTGGCATGCCAACACAATTGCCACATGGAAGCTAGCGTAATAAATATTCTCTGATTACCTCAAGCCTTTTATATACGGCTGTTTGCAGTTTTCTTTACCTCTATGCCAAGTACTACATTGTGAGTTGAAGTTTTTTTTTGGCAAATTTTGAATGTAGAGATAAAGAGGACACAATTGACGCTGAATGGAAGTTCCACTGGCCACATTCTCTCACCCCTGTCATTACAGTGGGAAGACATTGAGTATAGTGTAATTCAGTACTGGAACAGAAGAAGTTGAAAATACTGAACTGCATTTGTATTGTCAGTACAGCATAAGCAGGCTACCATAAAAAATTTCTAGATGACCAAGTTAGGCCTTTGCTGATGAACTGAAGTACATGCAGAAAGAGAGATCTTCTTATGTTCCCTTAGTTAAAGGAAAAAACAGCACAGTGCAAGCCACTTAATCAGGATGTGGTTAATCGGGATGTCTGATTTATTGGGATATGGCTATGTTACTCTATGGGAGCTAGAACTGCTTAAATGGGACATCCTTGCAGCTCCCAACTGCCTAATTTGGATAATTGAGTCAGAGCTTACCCAGGCATGTCCCTTTCTAATCCCCTGCTAATCCTTTATTCACACTTAAGTAGCTGTGATTTTCTTTCCTAATGAGCTCTGCACTGTGAACCCTCTCACTGACTTTTGATCTCCCACCCCCTCCATTCCTGCTATGTCCTCCACATGTAAAATGCAGCAGTGTATGGGCACCTGAGTCAACGAAGGAGATTCTATCAATGGATTTTGTGTAACACTGTTGCTTGTCTATCTTTGCTTCATCTCTCTTTATCTCCCACCCCCCATGCCTCACATATCATTGCTGTCATATTTCTTTATCTCTCATTTCCCCACTGCTTATGTTACCTCTACTAGCCAAAACTGAGCCATTTCTATCCTATCGAACCAGCTGTGTGAATTTCCTGAATTGTCCCCACTCCCAATTAATGCACTTAGTGCACGGGTATCTTTGTTCTACCTGAAGTGCCAAAGCAGTTCTACTGATGGAGACAACAAAATGAGTGTCAGCATCAGAGCCGTGGTGATCACAGGGTTTGGAGACTTTAGTGTTATAGTTCTTCTTAACAATAATCTTGATTAGCTTTAACCTGTTACTGTGGGCTTCAACAGGAGAGCAAAACATGGTTGAATAAAACGGAATAGAGTTGTGGATGTCAACTGCACCTTCCATACATGCTGTACAGTAGAGTGAGGTAGGACCTTTGAAACATAGAAACATAGACTTTGACGGCAGATAAGGACTGCTTGGCCCACCTAGTCTGCCCATTTCCCTACCCACTGGATAGGTCACAGATCCTAGTTAACCAACAGCCTATTTCTTCTCACCCCCACAAGAATTGCCTTATGTCTGCCTCATGCATTCTTGAATTCTCCCACAGTTTTAGACCCCACAACCTCCTCAGGAAGGCTGATCCATGCATCCACTACCCTCTCTGTGAAAAAATACTTCCTCACATTGCCCCTGAACTGCCCCTCTCTGTCTTTAAATTGTGTCCCCTTGTTCTAGCACGTCTCTTTTTCTGAAAGATGCTACCCTCTTGGACTTTGTTGATTGCACTGATGTACTTAAAAGTTTCTATCATGTCCACCCTCTCCCTCCTTTCCTCAAGGGTATACATATTAAGCTCCTTTAGTCTCTCCTCGTACGGCTTCTCTTGCAGACCCTGCACCATTTTAGTTGTCCTCCTCTGGACTGCCTCTATCCTGTCTATGTCCTTGCGGAGATGGGGTCTCCAGAACTGGACGCAGTACTCCAGATGGGGTCTCACCAACTGTCTGTACAAAGGGATAACAACTTCCTGTTTTCTGTTGGTGATGCCTCTCCCTATGCATCCCAGTATACCCCCAGCCCTCCCTACTGCCTTCTCACATTGCTTGCCAACCTTAAGGTCATCTGATATGATTACCCCCAGGTCCCTTTCCTTTTTTGTTGTTGTTACTACCCACCCATTGTGTAATCTTCCCTTGGGTTCTTTTTTCCCAGGTGCATTATTTTGCACTTCTTTGCATTGAATCCTAGCTGCCATACTTCTGACCATTCCTCCAATCTTGCCAAGTCCCTTCTCATCCTTTCCATGCATCCTTGTGTATCAACCCTGTTGCAGATCTTTGTGTCATCTGCAAAGATGCATACTTTTCCTTCCAGTCCCTCTGCAATGTCACTTATGAAGACATTAAAAAAGACTGGACCCAGTGCTGAACCCTGCAGTACCCCACTAGTAACTTCTCTTTTTTCACAGTGGACTCCATTTACAATTACCTTCTGTGTCCTGTTGTCCAGCCAGTGTTTTACCCAGGATACTACCCTGGGACCCACTCCCAGGCTGGTTAATTTGACTATTAATCTTTTGTGTGGGACTGTGTCAAATGCCTTGCTAAAGTCTAGGTAGGCCATATCCACAGCCCCTCCCTGGTCTATTACTTTGGTCACCCAGTCTAAGAAATCAATTAGATTCATCTGATATGACCTTCCTGCTGTGAACCCATGCTGCCTTGGGTCCTGTGCCACACTGGCCTCTAGATACTCAACAATTCTTTCCTTCAGAAGTGACTCCATCACTTTCCCTACCACAGAGGTCAAACTGACAGGTCTGTAGTTTCCTGCCTCTGTCTTGGTCCCACTTTGTGAAGGGAATCACATCTGCCTTCCTCCAGTCCTCGGGTACCACACCATCCTCCCATGATTTATTAAAAAGAGTAGCCAGTGGTTTCACTAGTTACTCGCCTTAATTTTTTTAGAATTTTGGGTGAATTCCATCAGGACCCATTGCTTTGTCCACCTTCAGTTTTAGGAGTTCTTGCAGAACCCTTTCTTCTGTGAAAGGACTGGGATCAACCCCTATCAAGAGTGTTTCTTAATTGATTAGGCACTTCCTCCTCTTTGTGAATACTGAGCAGAAATATTCATTCAGTATCCCTGCTTTTCACTGTCCTCCTCTGCCCACGCACTGCTCATTCTATTCAGCCTCACTATCCCTCCCTTTGTCTTTCTACGCTCTCTGATGTACCTGTAAAAAGTTTTATCCCCCTTCTTAACTGAGTTGGCTATCTTTTCCTCAGTTTGGGCCTTTGCTATTCTGACTTCCCTCCCTCCCTGCTTCCTTCTGCCTTAACTGGTACAACTCTCTGTCCTGCTCCTTCTGTGTTTCCTTATTATTTATTTATTATGATTATTTATAAAATTTTGGTGACCGGGTAGGCCCACTGAGCCCTGCAGGTCCCTTTTTCAGGGGCGACCCGGGATAACAATACAAGTTATAAGAATGAACACGAACATAAGGAACATTTGAGGCATTGTGAGTTACATCATGAGGTGGTTACAGTAAAGAAAAATAGTGGATACAGGCATGGTAAAAGAAAAGCAGTGGATACGGGCATGGCTTACAGGCACGTTAAAAGTAAAGCAGCGGATGCAGACATGGGCACAGGCATGGTTATCATCATGACATGTAAGCAATTGGTAGTACTTTGCATATAGTTTATTCAGGGGTTACACGTGGCCTCTGGTGAGCAGTCTGTATAAGGCAGGTAGTAGGAAGGTAAGCTAGAAGACGGGAGTTGGAGAGGAGGGGAGTACCTTAGGAGCTTTAAGTGCCATGACAGTGGCATGCGCTTGAGGTCAGCAGATGGGACTTAAGCCTGGTGCGGAAGTTCATGAGTGAGGAGGAGGCCTGGATCTGGGGAGGGAGCTTGTTCCATTAGCAGGCTGCTTGGGAGGAAAAGGATCTTCCGCCAGCGTTTGTCCTTACCCTAGGGACTTCTAATAGCATTCTATCCGAGGTCCTTAGGTTTCTTGGGTTGTGTTTGAGGGTTATGGTCCCGGCAATGCTTGGTGGAGCATGGGGTTTGAGAAGCTTGTAGGCCTGGACAAGCAAGGGGTGTTGGAGGTGGGCGACCAATGTGGGCCAATGAAGATTGGCCAAAGTGTCACAGTGGTGACATCTCGGGTGATCTAAGGTTGTGAAATGAGCTATTTTATTATATAGGATTTGCATCCTGGTAATCTCTTGTTTAGCCATGCCCTGTATAATAGGGGCCGCAAAGGTCAGGTTGGGTAGAAGGACGCTGGTAGCTATGGAGAGCCTGACTTCAGGGATGAGTTGGTCCCTGAGTTGGTACAGGGTGCCAAGTTTCTGATGTAGGGTCCTGGTGACCTGGTTGACGTGTTTCTTGTATGTGATATTCTGATCCAACGTGAAGCCTAAGTATTTAAGGGAGGGGACTACGTTAATGGCTTTACCAGAGAGGGAGGTTAAGGAGAGGGATGAGGACCTGTCAAATCCCAGGGATCTTGGCCCGAATAGCATTGCCTTGGTCTTGTCAGCATTTAGTACCATTCTGTTCTTACATAGCCAAGTCTCTAGTGAAGTGAGATTCTTTTGGAGTAGAGGGCCTAGGGCAACCACGTCAAGCAGGGGCCGGAAGATGACAGTATCATCAGCATACTGCACAACCAAGCTCTCCCCACAGTGGGTACACAGGTCATTGGTAAACAAGGAAAACAGGAGGGGGCCTAGAATTGAGCACTGAGGTACACCCTGGTTTAGGGGTAGTGGGTCAGACATGGTCCCTTTCCATGAGACCCTCTGTGCCCTGCCTGATAAGTAGCTCCCAAACCACTTCAGGGCATGATTGTCTAGGCCTATATTTTGCAGCTTCTGTAGCAGCAAGTTGTGGTCGATGAGGTCAAATGCCTTGGATAAGTCTATAAAAACAGCACCAGTGGGTATTCCTTTGTCCATTGCCCTGAGAACCTCATCTGTGAAGTTAATGAGGCCAGTGTCAGGACTATGGTTTGTTCTAAATCCTTGTTGGGAGGGGGCAAGGTGCTGTAGAGCTTCCAGGTAGTCCCTGAGTTGATTGTAGATGACACTTTCTTGCACCTTAGCAAGTGATCAGAGGAGAGAGAGATGGGCCTGTAGTTGTTGAGTTTCTCCCTGAGCCCCCTTTGTGAACAGGGACAACACTGGCATGTTTCCATGGGTCAGGGACTGCTCCTTCCCTCAGTGATCAATTGAGGAGCATGGTTATAGGCCAGGCTAAGGAGGTAGCTCCTGCCTTGAGTAGCCGAGGGTTGATATCATCGGGTTCCCCTGACCCTTTCAGTTTCAGGTTCCTTAGGAGGTTTAGTACTTCAGTGCATTTAGCCAGTCTCAGGTGAAATGGGGGTCTTTTCATGTGAGGTGGTTCTTCTGAGGTAGGGGGGAGAGTCTGGGGAGACAGGCAGGTCTTGTAGGACTCGAGGTCTGAGAAGTGCCTGTTAAGGGCAGCCGATATTTGAGAAGGGTCAGTTGTGAGCTGACCGTTAATCTCCATGGGACAGGACTCAAGCTTTTTGCTGCCCTTGATCAGGTCATTGATATGATTTCAGAATTGCTTGGAGTTTCCCAGGCTGGTTTTCTGGAGGTGTGTCAAGTAATCTCTCTTAGTGAGTTTTATGGCTGTCTCGGCTTTGTTCCTCAGGGCTTTGTATTCAGCGAGATCTGCCGGGAGGCAGGAGAGCCTAAACTTTTTCCAGGCTTTTTCCTGAGTAGCCATTAGGGCTTTGAGAGAGGGAGAGATCCACTTGTAGCAGCTGCCTTTAGCCTTCATTCTCTTCATTGGAGCAAAGAGGTTGACTGCTGTGGTTAGTTTGTCCTGTAAGTATTGCACAGCCTCAGTAAGAGTAGGGAGAAGATTTATGGGGTTCCAGTACAGACTACCTAGGTAGCGACTGTATTGTAGTTCAGAGAACTTGGTGAAGTCACGGGCAGATAGAATTCTAAGTTGGGCCTTGGGTGGTTTGTTTTTCCATATGCAGAAGATTGGGGAATGGTCACTCAGGGAGTCTGCCATTGTGCCCGCACTCTGTATATTAGTGGGGTTAGACACCAGAGCTCAGTCAAGGGTGGTGTGGTTCCCAGTTTTGTAATTAAGTCTGGTCAGTTCAGAAATGACCTGTGTCAGACTTGCTTCATGGGTAAGTGACTTCAAGGCATGACCAGGGTCCTGGGCCCAGTTAATGTTGAAGTCACCCAGGGTTAGTTGCTCCACTGTTACCTTGATAACCGTATCATTTGTGATGGCTTCAAGGGATTTGAGGGCTGATTTTGGTGGGTGGTAGACACAGCCAATTGTTAGTTGTTTGGCATGCCCTAGGGTTATCTAGATGTATATGCTCTCTCCCTCAGCAGTAGGATTAGTCTGCAAGGGTAGAGGTGACATGGAGAGGTCATCCTTAGCATAGATTAGGACTCCACCCCCTTTTTTGGTTTCTCTGTCATTGCGGTAGCCATTGTAGCCCACAAACTGAATCTCGTGGTCATGGATGTGGGCTTTTAGCCAGGTTTCAGAGATGGTTAGCAAGTCCGGTTTGTAGAGGTCCAACCAGGCCTGGACTTCATGTATTTTTGGTCTAAGACTACATATGTTCATATGTGCTATCTTCAGACCCTTGGTGGCCGCCCATTGATGGTCCTGGGGGGGTGCCACCAAGGTATTGGGTATGTATGGGCCAGGGTTAGGTTGGATATCACCTGATAGGAGAAGTAGCAAGACTAGTTACCTGAGCAGTTTAGTGCTAGGCATTGAGATGAGGTTTCTTTGACACGTCCTACTCATATAGTAAAGCAGGTCATAGCATACACCCTCTCATGCTCTGTTAAGAGACTAGATATACTTTATTTATTTATTTATTTACGAGTTTTACCAGGTTGGCATACTGAGCAACATGCTCGATTCCAGATGTGACCTGGGGGCCGAGAACCAAATTACAAACATTTTTGATTACAAGAAAAAGTATTTACATAGTCAAGTTAGGACAACAAGCATCATATTTCACAGTTAGTGAAGATGATTTACAGACAGAGGTAATACATGTAAAGTGTAGAGAAAATTGTAGAGAAAATTGGATGGTGGTCAGCTTGGGAGCAGTTAATTTCACAAATAGATGTAGGGTTACATTAATTGAAACAGGAGCAGCTAGAGGAGAAATGCCCTCGGAGTAGGCGATTACATTGGTATGGGTTGGGGGCATGTCTTATGGGGGCAGGGAGGGTGTTCCAGAGTTGAGGGATTCGGTAGCTAAAAGCGGCCTGGCCATTTTTTATGCGCATGAACGGAACGTGCAGCAGCCTAGGGTCAGTGCTCCTGAGGGAGTATGCGGGTGGAGGTTGTTGGGAGAGGGTAGAAGACAGGTAGGGTGGGAGGGAGAGGGACCAGTATTTGGCCACGAATCTGTCACTGTTTATTAGTCTACGGTCATGGAGGGATGGCAGGGTTAGGGAAGTGTAAAGGTTGCAGTGGTGTGTAGAGTGTGGGCAATCAAGGATAAATCGACAGAAAGAGTGGAACAGGGTGTCGAGGCTAGCCAGGGTGGACACAGGGGCAGTGGTGTATACTATATCACCATAGTCTAGGACGGGCTGAATCATTTTTTTTTTTCACTTGAGATAGGGTAGCTGCTAAAGAAGTCATGTGGGGGGATATTATGTAGATTGCTCACTGGTTCTGGGGGGAATGGGTCTATGAGCCTGTCCACCCACAGTAGGGTCAGTAAGTAGATTATGGCAAGTAGTACACCCCTATTAGGGGGAGGGACACTTGGATTCCTAGCACACCAAGGAGGGTGGAAGGAAGCATATACTAAGTAAGGCATTATTATTGGATGATGTCAGCGTAGCATAGGTAAGAATAGGGTGCTCAGAGTCTATCTGACTTGAGTCTGAAGGGTGTATGGCAGAAACTGAGGGCTTCCTGTTTTCAGCTGCAGAGCTGTCGCACAGGCAGTTTTAAGGAAGTTGTCAGCCTGTTCAGTGAAGCTTAGGGGAACCTCAAACTATAACCTCCCCTTGTAGCAGCACCTTGTAAGAAGTAGAATGATAATGTAGGCCATATTGCCCACGATTGAGTACAGTGATTTGTGTAGAAAGACGAAGAATCCCTCTAGTGGCAGGTGTGTATCACCTGCTAATGGAAAAAAAAACCTTCTATTACAAAGTTGAAATGTGCTTAGTTCTATCAAAAATCTATTTGTAAAAAGTGCCAGGCAGCTGAAGCAGAGGAAAAGTCCTGGCCAATCAGAGCGGGTTTGCTGCAAGCACCCATGTTCCGATTGGCTGCGCTGCCCCGTACCTTCCAAGGAGCTGCAGGTGGGTGTCCTGGTCTCGGTCTGTGGCTGGCTGGGTGCTGGCCAACCGTGGAGGAGCTGAAGCAGCCCTGTTCAAGGGCAGGCAGCTTCCAAGGAGCTGCAGGCAGGCGTCCTGGTCTCAGTCGGTGGCTGACTGGGTGCCGGCTGACCGTGGGGGAGCTGAAGCAGCCCTGTTCAAGGGCAGGCAGCTTCCAAGGAGCTGCAGGTGGGTGTCCTGGTCTTGATTGGTGGCTGGCTGGGTGCCAGCCGACCCTGGGGGAGCTGAAGCAGCCCTGTTCAAGAGCAGGCAGCTTCCAAGGAGCTGCAGGCGGGCATCCTGGTCTCGGTCAGTGGCTGGCTGGCTGGGTGCTGGCCGACCGTGGGGGAGCTGAAGCAGCCCTGTTTAAGGGCAGGCAGCTGAATGCTATCTTTTTCTCCCTGACTTTCCTAGCCACCTCTTTTGAGAACCATAGTGGCTTTTTCTTTCATTTTGATTTGTTTATTTGCTTCACACAAAGGCTTGTTGCCTCTGTGATGGCAGTTTTGATGACTTCCCACTGTTGCTCCACCCCTCCTTCTAGCCTGTTTGCTAGTATTTTTCTGAGGCACTCTCCCATCTTGCCAAAGTCAGCCCTCCTGAAGTCCAGTACCCTCACTTTTGTATGGCTTGAATCTGTAGCTGAGTTTAACGTGAACCACACTGTTTGATGGTAACTTGTTCCCAGATGGCAACCCACTTCTAGATCTGAGATCCTGTCACTGCCCCCATTTGAGAGTACAAGATCTAGGATTGCTCCCTCATGAGTGGGTTCCGAAACTAGCTGTCTGAGGCTTGCCACCTGTAGGGCATTGAGAATGGCTCTGCTCTTGGATGTGGCTGCAGCAAATGTGCTCCAGTTAACTTCTGGCATATTCAGGTCTCCCATCAACAGTATCTCCCCTTTCTCTGCCATCCTAAGAATGCCTTCTATCATATCCTTGTCCATTCCTTCCCCCTGACATGGGGGTCTGTACACAACCCCTGTGAGGATTGTGGTGCCTTCCAGTCTCCAAGGTGACCCACAGTGCCTCTTCTCCTCCCTGTTTACTCTTTTGTTCAGTTGCTTTATCCTTCCTTACATAGAGAGCTACTCCTCACCCTCTTCTCCCTGCCTGTCTCTCCTGTAGGTTATGTACCCTGGTATGTTAACATCCCAGTCATGGTTCTCTGTGTACCATGTTTCTGTGACTGCTATGATATCCAGGCATCCCTCTTCCATCAAGGCCACCAGTTCAGGGAACTTGTTGCCCAGACTATGGGCATGGGTACTCATTACCCCCATTTCCTGATGGCCTTACTCCTTTTTGCCCCATCCCTGTTCTTTTTGCCTTTGTTACTTTCCCCATTTACCCCTGCCCTTTTCCCTATTGACACCTCTATGTTGGTGTTTACCGCACTTACTACCATGATTTTTTTGGGGGGGCTAGGATTTCCCTGCTCCTTTTCAGTGCCTCCCCCCTTGGCTAGTTTAAATGCATGCCAATGAAGCATTTAAACCTATCATCTAGGACCCTGGTTCCCCTTCTGGACAGATGTAGCCCATCATGCCAGTATAGGCTTGCATCACTCCAGGTGGACCCCCAGTCTCCAATGAAGCCAAATCCCTGAGCTCTACACCAGTTTTTCAACCACTGATTGAATCCCATGGTGCAGAACACCCTAGACTCTCCTATGCCAAAGATGGGCAGCACCTCCGAGAAGGTTACCGTGCGTGCTACTTGTCTAAGGCCCCTCCCCAATTCCACAAACTCTTCCTGCACTGCTCTAATCCTTTTCTTAGCCAGGTCATTTGTCCCTAGGTGGACACTGACATCCAGCTCCCTTCCCTGTGCAGCTACTCCGGCAATCCGGAGGATTCACTCCCTGTCCCTCCAAGCCATGGCACCAGGCAGGCACCTTACCTTCCTCTCCCCTTCCTCCCCCAGTTCTACCTTCCTAACAATGGAGTCCCCCACCAGGAGTTGTTTCCTTCCCCTGTGGGGTCCCATGCCACCCTACTGTGGGTCTCCTTTGTGGAGGTTCCCAGCATCCTCCTTGGTCTCCACTGTGGGTGCCTCCATAGAGGAACCACACTTTGCCAGAATGGCATAGGAATTGTGGAGAGGTACAACTGGAGGGATGCACCTCTGTTCCACCACCCTCACCCTCCCTGAGCCCACTGTGGTCCAACCACTCCTCTTTCTTGGCAACCTCTGAGGCAACAGCAGTGGCACTGGTGGTCCCTGGATGGAAGAGGAGGTCCCACAAATCCTGGCCAACTCAGCCTGGAGATGAGCAACCTCCTTCCTCAGCCCAGAGAGGTGCCTGCTGCTGGGACAACACCGCATCCTCCAGAACGTCTCCCGGAAGACTGCTGCTCCACAGCCACTGCACTGCACCACTCCATTCATGTCTTATTTATGGACCCTTAACTGTTTGGAATCCTTACTCTTTACTCTGTTTTTTTTTCTTCTCTCTCTACTTACTTTCTGTCTCTGTGCCCTTTAAGCTCCTGATTGTCCTGTTCCGAGACAAGAAGATTCTATATTTCTCAGTAAACCCCTTACTTGCTCAGAGGCAGACCTCCAGCAGCTAGAGGGGTCTGGAGAGCTACTCTTTGCCCTTTTAGGATGGTGGGTCTTTGGTGGCTCTGTGATCACTCACTTCCTGCTCCAAAACAGGAAGTTCCTGTTGTCAGTCAAATCCTGTGCCTATAAAAGTAGAACTAGCTTTGGGTGGGAAGGAGGACAATATAGTCCCAGTAGAGAAGTCCAGTCACACAGCACTCCTTCCTCCTGGTGTCTTCTGCCAAGCTTCTAGCAGAATCTTTCTAAGGCAGTCTTTTAATTTAGCTTCCTTCTAGCTAAGCCACTCCCCCTACTTACTAGATCTTTCTACAAGCAATTTAAACTGCACAGCTATCAAGCTCTTTCAGTCACCTGAGATTAAACACCTAGATAACTGTTCAGATAACCATTCAGTTCAGTTAACACAGACAAACACATTATTTTTTTTTTGTTTTGTTTGTTAGTTTGTTTTTTTACCCTAAATTAAAGGTCCAAATACAAGAGTTCTACTTCTTTAGTCCCAGTAGAGAAGTCCAGTCACACAGCACTCCTTCCTTCTGGTGTCTTCTGCCAAGCTTCATCGACAAAACATCAACTTCTCTTTGTTGGGATGGCTGCTTAATTGGGATGAAAGGGCATCCACCAAGGTGTCCCAATTGAGCAGCTTTAACTGTACAAAGAAGCATATGTTACTTCCCATTGATAATCATTTCTATGCCAGTGACACCATTTAGTAAAGGTCAGCCTTAAAGTCTAAGGGTTCTATTCACTACTGGTTTTGGGCCCTATGTGTCACAATATGAGGCAGGTAGGGTCTAGTTACACACCTGCCAGGTATCCATTGGACACCTGCCGATGCACTAATAGCCCTACCCATCTGTGTTGTCCTCCAAACCTCATCCACATGTAAGCACATACAGCTGCACAGCTAGCTGGGGGGGGGCATGGGGGCTGGAAGTATAGACAAGAGGTTGGAGTAAAAAGGTAAGGCAAGGGAACTTTTATTTATATGGTGCACATTCCAAGGGGCTCTGGGTGCTTAACAATAAAATTAAGCATTAAAACAGGAATTACAAAAAACACATTTTTTAAACTAAAATAAAATGAAGGATTTCAGCTTAATATTAAATATTCTCAGATAGCTGGAACAGTAGGGCTGGAGCGATTAGTCTCCAAAGGCCAGATGGAAGAGGTGGCCTTCAGCCTCAGTTTAAATACCTTGCTCAAGGATGCCTCCTGGACTGCAGATGGTAGTGAGTTCCACAGGGTTTTCCTGGTGACACTGAAGGCACAGTCACCGGAGGTTTTAAGCCAGACCCTGGAAACATCAAGGAGGCCCCTCGAGGAGGAGCGAAGAGAGCAAGCAGAGGACACAGGTATCAGGAGCTCAGACAGGTAGCCTGGACCCAGCCCACACTGGGTCTTAAAGGTGAGCAAACCTACCTTGAAAAGGACCCTCCACCTGACAGACAGCCAGTGCAAAGAACATAGGACCGGGGTTACATGACTGGACATGGACAGGCCCTTCAGCAATTGGGCAACCACATTCTACACTAGGTGCAGTCTGCAGAGGGGCCCTCCCATGGCCCTAAAGTATAGAGAGTTGCAGTAATTGAGCCTAGAGCTGACAAAGGCATGTACCAGAGTCTACAGATCCTTGGGTGGAAGGAGGGGCTTGATCCTGGCGATGTTCCTTAAGTGGCAAAAAAACACTTTTGGCAACAGATGCTACCTGATCTTTAAAGATCAGTCTGCTGTCTAGGATCACACTAAGATCGTGCCCCCTCAGGGAAGCCACCAATGGAGCAGACCCCAGGAACAGATCTGTGTTAGCTCCAGTTGGCAACCCATCACGCCTGCAACCTGGCTTGATTACTAGCACCTCCATCTTATTTGGGTTGAGTTGCAGCCAGCTGAAAGCCATCCAGTCATTGATTTTAGCCAGACTGGTGTTAAGCATGTCTACAGCACCAGATATTCCAGATGCAAATGACAGACACAGCTGGGTGTCATCTGCATAGCAGTGAAACTCCACGCTGTATTGCCAAATGATCTCATCCAGGGGCAGCATGAACACTGCGAACAGCATCGGTGACAAGATTGAGCCCTTTGGTTCCCCATATGAAAGGGGCACTGGGGAGGAGGTGAAATTCCCCATCACCAACCACTGCACCCTCTCAGATAGGTAGGACTTAAACCATTTGATCACTACTCTGGCAAGTCCACAAAACTCACAGAGCCGATTGAAAAGCAGAAAGTGATCCACAGTGTCAAAGGCTGACGAGAGATCAAGGAGCATAAAAATTGACTTTTCTCCTCTGTCTCTAGCCCATAGCAGATCATTATGCACCTTCACTTGTGCTGTTTCCGTGCTGTGTCTAGCCCAAAAACCTGATTGAAATGGCTCATAGACGTCAGAGGACATGAGGTGCTCCTTGAGCTGTTGTGTCACTAGTTTCTCAAAAATGGCAGGTTGGAGATTGAAAAGTAATTCTCCAGGATGTCTGGGTTAAAGAAAGGTTTCTTAAGGAGGGGCCTCACCAATGCTTCTTTCAGAGTTACTGGGAATGCTCCCTCTACCATCGAACACCTGGCAATCCCAGTGAACATGGGGCCAACAGCCACGGCACATCCCATTAAGAAATGCGTCGGGGCTGAGTCCAGTTTACAACAAGTGTGCTTCAGCTCTAAGATTACCTCAGTGACTTCAGCCACCTCCACTGGTCTAAACTCATCCCAGATAGCTGGAGTACCTCTGTTCCTCCTGGACTGACCACTGCGAGGCAAAACCCTCCCTGACAGAATCCCCGACTGGATAGATGACACTCTGTCAGAGAAAAACAGAGCAAACTCATCACATGACCTGGATGATAAAGTCTTTTTCAGCAGTAGACAAGCAGGGTGGAGTAGCCAAGCCACAGTCCAAAAAAGCTGAGAAGGTCTGTTTCTCCCTGCAACTATCTCCCTGGACAGGAATTCTGCCTTTTTTTTTCATTTGTAGTTTATCCCCCTCCTCTGGGGAGACTCCTTGACCAGTGGCTTCATCCCCTTCCTACCAGAGAGACACTCTCTCTCTGGACCCGCCCACACCTGAGGACCCCAGAGTTTTCCCCGCAGATCTCCCTCGCCCCCAT
Source organism: Neoceratodus forsteri (assembly GCA_016271365.2). Lineage (NCBI taxonomy): Eukaryota > Metazoa > Chordata > Ceratodontiformes > Ceratodontidae > Neoceratodus > Neoceratodus forsteri. Next base: position 157,075,978 of record CM028137.1, read on the forward strand.
GGTGGGGCCAGGAAGGAGGTGGCACACACTACACCTTCCTCTGGAGGCCCAATCCAGAAACTGGAGTCGGCCCTTGGTTGCGGTAGTCATCATTGAGAGCCAGCCAGGGCTCTCCTCCATTTCCATTCCCCCCCCTTCCCACTGATGCAAGCATGTTGGAAATGTGCCTCCCAACCCATACTGCCCTCTGGCCATCGCCAGGGGGAAGTTAACGAGTGGGACGACATGCCACCCTTCCCCCAAGAGAGGAGAGCAGTCCTCTGAATGTTTGATCCTCTCTCCTCCTTGCCAACCCACTGTGGCCTGAGCTTGTTTCCAATCCTGGGTCACTGATGTGGTGTGAGGTGTAGTGTCCAGCACCTCAACCCTCAGCGCCACTGGGGCGTCCTTGGAATTCTGCCTTCTTATGGGAGACTGCTGTCTGGTACTCACCGTAGTGAGTGTGTAGGGCCATTTTGTCAGCCTCCAGCAGAGTCTTCCGCCAACAACACTCCAACTTCCTACCCTTGATCTTCATCACCTTGAGGTCCCCATCAAACCAAGGGGACCTCAAGTGAGAGGATCAGGGTCATATATGGACTGGAGTGATGACATCCTGTGCTTCAGATACCACCTTATTATAGGTGGCCACTGCCTCACTAGCTCCAATCGCACATGCTTTGTCAACTCTAGATAGGTCAGCCAATACCAGTAGTCCTTCTGGGCATAAACCCCTTAAAGGGCAGTAGCTGACCATCTCCACAGGGGAAGGACTTCTGGGGGGCCCCAAACATGAACCTCATGGTGCAATGATCAGACCACAAGATCTGATCAATCTTGAGGCTATCAATCTCAAGATCCAGCTGGAACACCAGATCGAACACATGGCCATGCTGGTGGGTCACAGAAGTAGCAAATTATGCCAGGCCAAGTGATGACATTAACTGGAGTAGGTCAGAACCAAAATTGCAGGATTCATCGTTGACCCAGGCACTGAATTCCCCCAGGACTAAACACCTGGGGGACTCAAACACCTGATTGATGATGAAGTTCACCACCTCCTGCAGGAATTCTCCCCCCCCCCAACTCAGGAGGTCATTTGATGAGAATCCTGTAACCTGCACCTAGACCCCCATACATGGTGCCACACTCAAAAGATCTGGTGTTTCCAGCAGGGTGCACCCTGAAGCCCAAGCTGGATCTAAAAATAATGGCCACTCCCTCACCCCTGTGATCCTTCCTCAGGCGGTGCACTATGGAGTACCCAGCAGGGACAGCTGCCTCTAGAACCGGGCCTGCATCATCACCCAGCCAGGTCTCCATAATGCAAGCCAGGTCAACATAGGAAATTAAGTCCGCAAAATTAGTGGTCTTGTTCTTTACTGACCTGACATTACAAAGCACTACCCAAAGAGGATTAGAGGGCACTGCCAGTCCTCCAGCTGCCTGCCCACTTGGTCTGGTGGAACTCCTGGGTACGGTGACCAAACATGTCTGGCATCTCTCTAGGCTCCATTTGAACCCAGGGCATCTCCTGTACCTGACCACCTCAGTGCTACTCACCTTCCCTACCGCTGCTGCTTCCCACCAATGTTGACCCCCCCACCTTCTTTTGATCCTGACCTCCCTGCAGCACCTGGCTGTGGAGAAAGGGATTGGGAGGTCAGTAAAAGGGTGGAGGTCATGAAGCACAGAAGCAGCATAAGTAATACATGCTGGGCCATGGTCCCAACACATTTCTTCCCGGCTCACCAACCCAAACTGAAGAAAATCCCTGCTTTAAGCCTAACCTAAAATCAGTCAACAACCTGAATATAAACTACCCATAAATCCACACACATATTCACTCACTTTACAAAATTATTACTTAGAGCACACACACAGCCTCGATTACACACTTTCTAGAAAACACCAAAACCCCTCAAAAAGCAAACCACACCCTCCCCAAATTAAATTAAAAATCACAGCTAATAAAGAAAAAAGCAGTAACTTCTCTTTACCACAGGAGAAGAAAGGTAGAAGTGCTAATCTGTCCAAAAGGTACAGTGAAAACAATGAAGTATTTAGTCAGTGTTTGTCCTTATTTCAGAAAGGAGGCCTTCGCATACTAAGCGAGTCTGCCTACTCTTACTGGCAGAGATAGATCAGAGATGGGGGGAAACTTTTTCCAAACTCCCCACGAGGTTGCCTCGCTGACCTACAAAGTTCTAGTTCAATTCCACTCATCAAAATGGAGAAAACAACACCAGAGTAGTCACTGAGTTAGCAAGAGTCCTGTTGAGCCCCTCACCCTTGCCAGAGCCTTGCAAAGATCTTCACAAAATAGAGAAATAACTAGGTAGCTCACCCCACTGAAGTAAAGGAGAAATGTGCACCCCTCTCACAGGTCACTGCCACACCCCATACATGGAAGGGATCCAAGCAACTTTATCCCCCGATATGGTTCGGCAAACAGGCTGTCCAATGCGACTAGTCCCAAAATTAAAGCTGCAGAGCTGGGTCTTTACCCAAGTAGCTCCTAGACACCACCAAATTTCATGGACAGGGGTATCCAATTAAACTCCCTAGGACCACAGCACCAGGATCCAAGATGAAAGCAGGAAGCCCTCTTTATTCTGAGCTCTGAGACCAGTTCAGGAGTCTCAAGAGGCATGGGCAGGCAGCCGACGAATAGAAAACCAGATTGGACCACACACAGAAAGTTTCTCGGAGTATTCCAACAAACAGTGAGTTCGGGCAAAGTTTTCCTTGTTTCCTTCAATACAGAGATTACACAGAAATTATAGTTTATAAGCACAGTTAATGGTAATTAATAGCACTCCACCTCTCCTGTAAAATAAAGAAGCTGTCTCCTCATCATAACTCACTTGAAACTCACTATCTAATGCTAAATGCCCTATGCCTATCACCTCACTAAACACTCTAATAAAGTTAAAATTTCAGTTGGACTCCAGATTGACAAAAGCTCAGTAGATGGCAGACCATGAATTTCCTCTCCTGTAGCAAATTTGAAACACAGGGCAGGTTTTGGAGGAGAACGCTAGGTTCTTGGCAGAGCCTCTGCAAGTTACTGCTCAGCATGCAGCTGTCTTGCTCCTCCTCCTCCTCCTCAAGGTGTGAATGAACTTGGTACCTCCACCAGACCTGGATCTGATTCCTGCTATCTTCACTTGCATACTGTGTGACTCTAAGCAAGTCACTTAACCTCCCCAGTGCTCCTGTGTCACACCTGAAAGCAGGCATTTGTGCCTAGTGGGCCTTGCCCACTTACCAAAGAATTAAAAATAAAATGTCAGGGGCTGGACAGGTAAAGTGTGGTATGCACCAAGACATTTATGCCTTGCCAGCCAAGTATCAGGAGAGGGCTTAGGTTACACAAGCCTGAGAGCTGCCATAACCAGTGCACCCCCAATAGATGCCTGGAGGCCCCAGTTCTGCCCCACTGTTATGGGACCCCTATCCATCCACCTTGCCTTGGAGGACTGGGGTGACCAGGATACTTGGTAGTGTGACTCATTTATTTTTTTTAAACTTTGTCTTTGTTAATATACCAAATAAAGTACATATATGCATAAATAAACACATGCATATTGTATTGAACCACTGTTTGGTAATGTCACATATTAGTTTCCTATGTGATATTAATATTAGTAAGACCCCCTCCCTGACACACTTGATATATCTTGGGGAAATATACCATTCAAATTAATAACCATCTGACAATGGGTATAAATGGTAACAGGGAATTACGGTGCCCAAATGCATCCCATGGCTTGGGATCTTTTGAGTCTAAGTCTCCTCTTGCCCCTGTATTTGAGCTCATGTAGAAAAGTTTCTTGGCATCCACCCTATTAAAGGTACTTGTATGCCCTGATCATCTCACGTCTTTCCTTCCTTTTCTCAAAGGCATACATGATCAAGTCCTGCAGCCTCTCCTCATATATTCTGCCCCTAGTCCATGGACCATTTTCCTTGCCCTTTATTGTACTGTTTCCACCTTGTTGCTATTTCTTCTCAGGTGTGGAAACCAGTACCTTGTGTAGTGTTACAGCTGTGGTTGCACTAGTTACTTGTAGAATGAGAATATCACCTCTTGACTTCTACTGCTTTTCCCCCTGAAACCCACCTTCCAGTCATTTCATTATGCAGATGTTCAAGACAGCTGCCATTTAATATGCACATTCTGCCATTCCAGTATTAGTCAAGGTACCTATGTTTTACGAATTTACCTGAAGTGGAAGCACTGTGTTGACATCACTCAGCCAGGCAGTATTGGTACTACTAGTTCCAGTAGATGAAGAATTTGCTGAAAAGGAAACGTCACTGTCTCACAGTCACCCACAAACAATGTGTATTTCCAGAAGGGCTATGCATGGATCAAAAAGTATTCCTCGAATACCACAAATCCTAGACTTCCTGAATATCCATATGCTCTTCCTGAATAGTTCATTATTTGGCCACTATTCGAGAATGACTATTCTGTGAGGTTTCCAAGTCTGGCAGAGCTTTGTTGGCCAATCTAAGGCCATTATTGAAAGAATGGGAGCAACTAATTCAGTTAGGGTCTTTGAGGAGGGGGGCTAGCTTTACTTATAAAATGCTCACTAATAACATATGGTCTTCTTGCCTGACAACTAAGGGCAAGCTTGTCTGGGAAGAGAAGCTTTAGCTATCACTCTCCATGCCCAAATGGGAATCTGTCTAGAGGATGGCTAACAAGGCCTTTAAAGAGCTGCAAGGTAGGCTTATTCAATTTAAAATGATACATAGATTTTACTTGACTCCTAAAAGGCTTTTTGCAATGGAGTCACTTAGTAATGACAATTGTTGGAAATGTAATAGTAAAAAAGTTGACTTCTTGCATATGTTTTGGGGATGCAATAAGATTAGGGACCTCTGGTGAGCAGTAATTCAAGTTTGTACTTCTGTTATCACAACTAAACTTCCTTGCTCACCATTAGTTTTTATTCTAGGGATTCTCTCTGAATGTTCTATTCTAAATAGGTTCCAGAAAGTATAGTTATGTCATGCTTCACTAAGTATGAAGAGGCTCATTTTAAGATATTGGAAAGACCCTAAGGTCCTCTCATTACAAGAATGGTATAGTCAGATAGAGTTTACTTCTTTTTTGTTTTTTGGATATTCTTTTTTTGCCCTCCTCATGCTCACAGGCCCCCACTTCTTCAGGCTCTGCACATCTCCCGATAGCCCCTCCTGTCCTAACCTGGCCCTCGTCTTACTCCTCATATCGCAGCCGATCCCCGGGATATCCCGGCGTATCCCTTCATTGGGCGGGCCCCCCTCCTCCGAAGGGGAAGGCACCAGGGGGAGAGGGATGTCCCCAGCACACTCTTCTTAGGGCCTGGGGATGCTGCCATGGAGAAGGAGACCCCAGGAAGGCACTGGAGGCAACCTGGGACAGAGAGCCATCATCCGGAGGCCAGCGAGCGGTATTTCCATTTTTCTGGTGTTCCCCTTCATGCAATCCCTCTGTTGTGCCTCTGGTCTCCACCGGGAGCCACTGCAGAGCGATCATGCATCCCTAACCCTCCCCAGGGGAGAAGAGCAGTCCTATGGACGCTCAATCTAACCCCTTCCCCTGCTGACCCCCCCCGGCGCCCGAGTCCGTTCCCAAACCTGGGTCACCGGCGTGGTTCGAGGTGTGGCATCCAGCACTTCAGACCTCTGCACCACCGGGCCAGCCAGAGTTTACTTCTAGTAACGAAAAAGTGCAGTTGAAGTATTTAATGCATTTGGTCACCCTTCATTGCACTTGAAGCTCTGTAGAATATATTTAGATCCTCATTAGTACTAAAGGGTTGGTGAAATCTAAATATGAATAATCCTTAAGGGTCGTGTGAATAAGTTAATTTTAAATGGCAATTACACTGTGTCAGGAGAGTACAAACTAATATATTATCGAGTGTGAACCTTTACATTAAGATAGGATAGAATATAGATTAAAACAAGTTATGTATGTTTTTTCAAAGTTTAACAATGTTGAGTATTACTTGTTATATGTGAAATTTCAATAAAAATTATTAATGAAAAAAAGGTCATTACTAGAGCCCATAGTCAAGCACAGCATGTGACTTCCTCAATCTAAGTTGGTAGAGGACAGGAGATAGTTGTTTCTAGGTCTGTGGTACATTTGAGACCTTACGCTTGCCAAAAATGAAATCATTTTTTGGTCCACTGGATTTATTGTGTCAGTATTATTTCTTTGATCAGTGTCATAAAAGCTACATTTGGTATTCTGACTAGGTATTTTTTGTCCTTATTGCTGTGTTCAGTTATAAGGAGCATGAGAGCTGTCTGCTAACACCCCTTCTCTGCTGTTTTCTGACACAAAGCTCCAATGTGATTTTTTTTTGGTGAAGCACATTTTTTTTTGTGTTTTTTTTTTTTTTAGCTGTTGTCTGGTTCCAGGCTCGGTTCCCTGCATGACTGAAGAGGGTGACTGCTAACTCCTCCTTTTGTCCTGTAGCTCACTGCGTATGGTTTACCTATATGTGCATAATATTTAATTTTGTGAGGCTGTACCCTGCATGTGCAGCTCACTGCTAACAAGCTTCTTGTTTAATATATCTTTTCATGAGGGTGAGCCCCATGTGTGCACAGTTGTGTGCACAAAGTTTTTGAAACTTCTGCAATTCTCAGCCACTAGGGCTTGAATTGCGGAATTATTCTTGTTAGTCACCTGGTTCCAGGCTTGGATCCCTATATAACTGAGGAGTTTGTCAGCTGACTCCCCCCTTTGGCAGCTCATCATGCATGATTAGCCTGTGTACATGAAAGATTTTTTCATGAGTCTGTGCCTTGTGTGCGCACGGCTGTGTAAATTATTTTTTTAAACTGCTGCAGTTCTTAGTGGGACAGGATTGACTCACTGAGTTGAGTGTTATCTGTCAGTTTCTTGCTTGGTTCCATGTTCAACTGAAGAGGTTGCCTTCTTCTTCCACCTTCTAAGTAGCAATGTTTTTTATTTGCTGCTGCTTTTTGTGATGCAGTATACTTGCCAGGGGCTGGCATTATTGTTGTTCAACACGCACTAAGTAATAATCACATGCACAGACACTATCTAGCAGTGGTTTGTGTTTTACACAGTAACCACTAGTGACCTGATTTATCATGTCTTAGCAACCTCACAAACATGCTTTGTCCAGCACCAGCAAAGCTTCTGCACCACTGGCCCCAAGCAGTGAGGGACAGGGTGATAGACCAACAAAAGTACAGCGCATTCAAGAGATTACTGCCACTGCTGTCTTCTGGCCACCAAACCCCAAAACAATCTATGCACAACAAAGGAAGCATGCTGGGAGCCATAACAAAAACAGTGGAGTGTAAAGTTGCCTATACATTTATTTATGTTAAGACTGAAGGATGCTTATAAAGCCCTGGTTCTTTGAATGAAATCTGATCTTTGTTAGGAGGCATGTCAGCAACATAAAAACACGCTATGAATATACAACTCTTAAAGTAACACAAATCATAAATAAGTGAAGGTATAATAAATGAGACTGAGATGCCCGTCTAACAAAATAATCCTAAAGTTACATGCCCAAGGATGAAACACTGTATCAACATTACAAAACGTCATAAGATCAGTTCTTACAGTGGCACCAGACAGTATGCAATACAGTATTTTGCAAAATTACTGTAAAATGCTGCAGTATGCTGCCAGGTGCAGTGTAATTCAATGACAATTAAGCCATCTTGTCATGCAATATTTTGTGTCATGTTTACTGAAAAGTACTGAATTATAGCCTGTCCTGTTCTGCTGTATATTATTGATACATAATGCAATTCCAGAGATGGGGGTGAGATAGACTACATAGACAATGACAGACTGGTGTTTCTCTATATTCTCCCCAAGCAAGCCTTTTAGTTTGATTGGGAATAGTACTACTACTACTACTACTGCTACTATTACTACTATCTCCAGTAGTAGTACTACTACTACTACTACTGCTGCTGTGTCCTCACCTGTTCCAACTGCATGTTCACCGCCACATCCTTCTATGCCAGTAGTAGGAGGGCATTAGCCCTTAGATGCCTTGTGCAGGAAGCAGCAGACACTACCACCAGTGTTCCCACTGCTACCTCTATGGCTGCTACATCCACAGCCAGAGTGCTTCCCACCACCATAAGTGCCATTCTTGCAGCAACCATCCTTTCAGCTGTTACAACCACTGCAATCACTGTTACCACTATTCCTAAGCCCATAGCCACAGCACCTTCTGCCCCATTGATTGTGACCATGTGACCATGAACACCCTACAGTGTTAACCCAGTGCAGTGTTTGATAACATTTTTGCAGTGCTGTGTTTAAAGTGTGGTGGACTGAGTGTGCCACATGTTGGTTGTGGTGCATTAGTGGCAACTCTGTGTTGGTCACTGAAGTGTTACTGAGGTGTATATGGTACACCAGGTTCAAATGGGGATTAATGATGTTGTTTAACTGCTTTTCAAGCTATCCTTAAAAAACACCTTTCCTGGCCGAATACTGACTACCGAATAACAAATACCCAAATACCTGGGACCCGAATATCTAAATATTCAGCCAAATATTTGGGAAAAGGTATTTATACAGCCCTAAATTCCAGTAGTCCATAACATTTTTATACCATCCATCCAGACCATTCCTCCAAGTAACCAGTCACTCTCGTCAAAAACACACCATCCACTACTCTGCAGTAGGAAACAGAAGCAGCAGTGGCACAGTGTAAAATGGCAATTAATGGCTGTAATGGAGGCATACATCAGAAAGCATAGGCAGATCAGGAGAAGTTATACAGTTCCCATGTAGCATTTTATTATCAACAACAATAAAAGTTAAAAAACAAGTAAAATCGTACAGGATAGTTATTTAAGGCATCCAGCCATCACTGCTTCTGTCACTGCATCTCTTCTCTTCTCTTCTGTGTTTCTCAGTTTCCCTTTGTTGTATAGCCAACCATTTAAAGAAGGCAGGCATGCTTTCAAGTTCTGTCCCTGTCAGTTTTTCTTCCTTCATCACTGGTGCCTGCTGTACAGACTCAGTTTGTACTTGTTTCTGTATCTAGTTTGGCTGCCATTCTTCTGGTATTCACTCCTGGGCTTGCTGTTGCAGGATCCATACCTTTCTTCTATGCTTCCCTGGTACCAGCTCTAGTATCCACACACAAAACTCATGGCTTAGAGTATGCATGGTGTAAATCCTACTTTGACTGACACCAACTGTTGTAGTGGTATAGGTCAGGAAACAGGCAGGCCCGGAGAAGAGAAATTCACAAGTAGCATGTTATTATTATCACCAACAATAAAAAATAAATAAAAATTTGTACAAGACAACTCTTTATACAGGCAGCACAAATACAATAATTCTACATCTGAGAGTCTCTCTTTAAAAACTTAGTCTCTCCATCACTAAACAACAAACATTGCTCTCTTTTTCATAAGTAGTCTTTTCCTGACAGTTTAAATTCTGCATCCTGTAGGTGTAAATAATCTCTTGTTTCTCACAAAATGTCTTTGAGCTCTGACAATTTCTTTCCTGAGGCAAGCCTACAGGTGCAACAAAATAGAACATTCTGTCCCAGTGCCGGTTTCCTGTTGACAATTTTGTAAACAAGCTTGTGTTCCAGTCTGATATCTTTTTTAATAAACCCAAACAGCTCTCTGCACTCATTTCAACAATATAATTATATATATTTGCAAACCAAGGGATCTCAGTTTCACAAAAAAGATTCAAAGAATAGAAACAGCAAGTGAAAGAAGAAGATAACAAGAGAAATTGTGGGATCACTGGCGTGGCCAATTTCTAGGTGCCACAAGAAAATATGATTGCATCATCTGACAGGCAAGAAACAGACAAGTGGCAGAAATAGGAGAGTACAAAACAGATCCTTGCTTTTGACTCTATCTGCATAACATATGACGAAGGGATTTATCCAACCCTGTCACATTGGCAGCTAATTCTATGGCTAAAAACAAAAGTTAGATGAACATCTGTATTCATCCAGTCAAGTCATAATGCTGGCAAGTGCAACATATTTATCCACTTGTTTACTGCCACTCAACACTGTTTCCAGTAAGGGCTATGTCAATTTACTTGAGACAATGGATCCCAATATTAAACACAATTTCTGTCATTCTCCTATAACAAGATCCCTGGAATTCTGCAATTCCATTTCTGTGTCATTTTCTGCAAAACTTGTATCACGCTGCATAATATATATAGTGTCATGGAATTCATTGCTTTTGTTGATGTTTCATTAAAATGTGCACATTTTCTATAGTGCCTGGCCCCCTTCTCCTCCTTGGTTATCCTGAAGCTTCTCCTTTAATCTCATTGATGACATCACATCAAATTATAGCAAATGGCATGAGTGCACACCACCCTGGAAATGAATAATTCATGCCACACCAATGAACAAACACTGCCACAGAAACCCTGGAGTGATTCTGCAGAAATTATAAATGAACTGCCACAAAGTAGTAGGGGCCCTGCCTATATGGCCATCCCAGAGTTGTATGATGCCATGTGGAAGCAAATCCAAAGCACTCTGGCAGTTTCTGTGACATAGCAGTGTGTATATAACAGTGGACATGTAGTCAAACTATAAAGCAATCAATTATGGAGTATCACCGCTTATCAGGTTACCTTTGAGACCACAGGGGATTAACATGAGCTAGCACAGGACCAGTACATGAGTACTACAGCACCAGAACAAGGAAGCACTGTGTATGTATCATCATCTATAAAAAGAGCAGCTAACATCCTTGAAAACCTAAGGGAGGAATTGAGCCACTGACACTGTCCAAGTAACTTGAAGCCCAGATTGATAGTATCTAATAATGGTGCCAACGGTATTATTATTATGAATCATTTTGGGCTCAGCTGATGGATGATAGGGAAGGGTTGGCTGCATGGGAGTTTGAATAAATACTTCAGCTCAGGCTTCACAGTTGAGTAAGGAGAATCATTGCTGGACTATAGCAGTGATTATCACCAAAGAAAGGGTGCTAAAGCATCTGAGAGGGTTAATAGAAGTTAGTCCCTGTGGCTCAATGGTTTGCACCCACAGGTGCTCAAGGAAGTGGAGTAGGATCTGGCACTACTGCTGCAGACCTGTTTAACTACTTGATTGAGATGGGCTCAGTCCCCAGGAACTGAACAATGGAGGACGTAGTCCTCCTGCAAAAGAGTGGGGACTGGGACATCCAGGGTACTATACATTGGTTAGGCTGACTTATATTGTAGGGAATCTACTTGAGCCTATGGTCAAGGAACAGTTGGTTGATGTTCTGGGGTAATGAGGTCTGCAAGACAACAAACAGCACAGCTTTGTATAGGGGCAGTCTTCCCAGGAAAGCCATATAGAATTCTTAAGCCATGTGTCAGGTGATGGACAAGGGCCAACCACTAGACATTCTGTTCCTGTACTTCAGCAAGGCCTTTAACTATGTACTCCACACAAGACTATAACAAAAGTGAGTGGTGAGGAAATGGGGAGAAAGTCATGAAGTAGTACAGAACTGGCTAGGAGGTGAACCCAAAGAGTACAACTAAATGGTTTGCACTCCGAGCTCAGTGAGGTAATTAGCAGGTGACAGAGGGGTTGTACTGGGTCTAGACCCTTGATGAAGGATCACGTATCAGACCCAAAGTAAACATACATAGCCCACCTAGTCAGCCCAGTTCCTTACCTACTGAATAAGCTGCAGAGCCTAGTTAACCAAAAGCCTATTTCTTCCTACCCCCCACAAGAATTGCCTTATGTCTGTCCCATACTGGGGTTTCCTTGCCACCCTTGTGCTGGAGTGACTCAATAAACCATGAGTCTGAAATCCTATAGCATTTTGCCTTTTCTTTCTATCTGTAGTGCAGCTTTTTGTGTTCTACAAGTGTTGCCTGGTGACTCAAGCTTGCATCCCAGCACAGTATGGGCAGTGCACACCGGCACCTGTGCATGCTTCTGGTACTCTTCAATGTGTGTGACACTGGAGAAGAAATTCATGACAAGATGTGTCTACTTATGGATGACACTATGATAGGTGTCAGGTTGGATAGTGATGAGGGTATTAGGGACTTAAAAAGGGACCAGGATAAATTTGAAAATTGATTGAAGATTTTGCCTTGATATATAACACCAAAAAGTGCAAGGTTATGCACTTAGAACAGAGTAATTTGAGAACTTCAAGCAGCATTGCCAAGAAAAATGTTTTATTCTCCAAAAGCTGGTTTCAGCTACAGTTAATAAAAATATTGGCATACCTCTCAGATCTACTTTTATAGATACCTCCTATGCTGCACATAATGAGTTTTTTAATTTTCATGATCCTCGCCCTTATCTGGCCTGCAATGCCATTTCTATGCCAAATGTGGCAGCCATCTTTTTTCTTGAGAAACAGTTAAATGAAAACATTTACAAAATGCTCAGCTTTTGGTGTTACTAGAAAATGTTACTGCAAATAAAATTGTAAGATGCCAGGAATCTTTTATGGTGGAAAAGGGCAGGGCCAACAGTTTTGCCAAATTTCATTACGCTGCTACTTTATTATTGGATGGGAAGGGTTAAAGCCAGAACAGACTACAGAGGAAAAGGACCTGGGAGTATCAATAAGTGATAGCTTAAAGATGTCAGTCCATTGTAACATGGTGTGTGTAAAAGCAAGCCAGATGATGGAATGCATTGGGAGGGCCATTTCAAGTTGAAGGAAAGAAGTGATTCTACCTCTGTACAGGTCCTTGTTGAAGCTACACTTGGGGCACTGTGTGCAGTTCTGGAACCCTCAACTAAAAATGACAAAAACCACCAGGAGGCAGCCCAAAGGATAGTGACCAAAAAGAATCATGGCTAACAGGGGAAGATCTATAAGGAAACTTTGGATGACCTCAATATGTACTACCTGGAGTCCAGAACAGAGGTGGGACATGATTGAAACCTTACAATATCAGAGGATTGTAAACCATGAGCAACCAGCAACTGTTTAGATTTAGTGGGGGGTCTATTACCAGTTGCCAGAACTTTAACCTGATAGTGGAAGAATTTAGGAGGGATATAAAGAGGAAGTCTTTCACCGAGATGGGTGTTGAAAAGTTGAACAGTCTACCAGTGGAGCTAGTCAATATTAAAAAAAGTTGCTAGTTTCTAGGGAGTATGGGATAGGTACATGGGAGTGGTGAAAATTACTATGGGAAAGGATGGTACTAATGTAGGCAATTCGATTGGCCATGGTGTTGTGTAGAAATAAAGTGTGAAGGCTTTGTATAAGGACCTAACATTGCTCAGCTTGTGCTGTCTTAGGAGCCAAACAGACTTGACGGACAGTGAGTCTTTTTCTGTTCATTAATTTCCAGGTTTCTATGTTCCTAACACTGTTACAGTTATTAGAGATAGTGGGCCTGATTCTCAAAGCATCCTGCATGATGCAAGGAGCTTGCAGCACACAGAATGATGCAAGAAGAGGCCAGCATCGGGAAGTGTGCCAAGAGCAATTCTCAAACACAGCTTGCTGCAACTGCAGGCTGGGTGCGCCAAGGGGGGGGGGGTCTTGCACTGTTCTTGTGGCACAAAAAGGGGTGTAGGGAGCCTTGCACCAGGGCAATGCTGCAACATCCCCTTTTCTGGAATTCACCAAAGTGTATCATGCCAACAGAAATAAACACCCACTAGACCAGCCAGGGCTGGTCTAAGGCTCCATGCGCCACCCACAGAGCCCTCCCTAGAAGGGAGGGTACATGCTAGTGAGCCCGATGTCCAAGGAAAGGGATTTTTCACATGCTATAGCATGTGTATAATTTTAGTACATGTATACTATTGTATGTATATATACTTATCTGCTGTGTATATGTTACAATTTAGGTATGATATGGCAGAGAAATGGGCAGAGCATCGGTATCCTGTGGCACCATGGAGAACACGTCTACCTATTATCTACATAACATACTCCTACATGATGCAGTGAATACCACTATGCATATGTCACTGCATTGTGACTGTGTCATAAGTGCTACAGTCTTTGCAAGGACTGACAGTACTCATGCACATCTTGGGCTGCCTCATGTAGTAATAGTGTGCCACTAGCAATGTATGCAATGGTCACCAGGTGACAGTTCCTTGAGCAGGCTTCTACCCTTCCAGGAGTGCCTCCTGACTGCTCCCGCAGCTTGCAGTAAAGCTCTCTGGTGTGCTGTCCTTCTGGCACATGGCCACATGTGCTGCAAGCTGTGGGACATTGATGTGGGGATCCTACCCAATAGTGAATCGGGTGCGGGGTACCTGGCACACTGGCAACTGGTGCATGATGCCAGTGGTGCACCTTGTGTCACTCCACTGCAGCTTTGAGAATCAGACCCAGTGTGTTCATCCACATTCCCTGTTTTATATGCTGCTTAAATATTGTTGTAGGGTACTTCTTTCAGGGTACTGAACATTTCAGTCACTGGCTCTGGAAGAATTTGAAGCACTGCAGAGGTCCAATGGCCTGTTATTGCATAAACTCAAGCAGAAGATCACAACATGCTACTGGCTGACCTGGTACATTCTTTAGAGACTACGTGAGAAGAAAAAGGCATTCAGTGTGTATTTAATATCTTGTAAGATGGGAGATGCCAGTTAAGCTCCAGGCGCAGATCAGTGGGGCCTCACACAGAAAGCAATGTTTCAGCTTGATCCCTTTGAAGCAACAAAAGTGAAGTGAGTGCTGACAGTGCTGGTTTCAGCCAAATTTTCCTACAGGTTTGATATGTGCAGTTGTGGCTGCAGGACCTAGAAACCAGACAGTGCTGCTGCTGTAGTCATTGCTGAGAACTTGGCTAGATAGTGACTGCAGGATAAATGGTACTTTCAAGTTGAAACATCATCAACTTGCCACAGTATAGGATTCAAGACAAGCATAGGTGACAATTGTCCTCCTGGTGCATCAGACATGGAACACTGGAGAGACATCAGAGTTAATAACATGGCAGAGCAAGCAAAAACAGTCACACAGCAGCAGTCTAGTGAAAGTGAAACACATGTCAGCATCTTGATCCGTCACGGTATGATGCCTCCTTAAAAGGAAACAAGCTGTAAATTACCACTGCTATAAAAGATGCAAGAGAGCTGCAAACAAAAGGCTTGGCACTGGCTAGTCTAAGTGAAAAGATCAGATTCTCTAGATACAGTACTAGTATGTTCCTCTAGTACAAATAAAGATATAGGAGAACCTGGTTAATACCTCCAAGATAGGGATCACAGAAGATCCATTCTCTTGCTGGAAGAGAAAGAGTAGACTGTGGCCTGGACTAACAAAGCTTGTAATATTTTATTTGTCATTCTCACAAGTCATCATCTTCTCAGAGATGATTTTTAGCTCAGCAGGCAATATGGTCACATAACACCGCTCACTTCTTATTGTGAACAAATGTGGAGCACCTAGCATTCTTAAAGGTTAACAGTGAGAATGCCCCTTTTCTAAAATATGCTCTGACTGCAGCACCATCAGTATTATTTGTTATTAGGAAGAAGACATGGACAGCAGCAGCACAGATGAAAAGCAAAACGGACAACAGGTGTGTCTAGTTAGAAGTTATTTATTTTGGGGAGTAAAATGCGGGTGCCAAACAGGTATTGAACAACTTATGAGTTCCTGCTATAGTAACATAGTGGTTGATGGTAGATAAGGACTGCTAGGCCCATCTAGTCTGCATATATTCCCTGCCTGCAGCAGCAGCCTCTGACCCTACATAGTCATTGGCTTTTGCTTGTCTTCCCCACATCTAAGGTTCCCCTATGTCTAGCCCATGCATGTTTGAATCCCCCCACTGTGCTAGCCCACCCAACTTCCTGGAGTAGGCTATTCTAAGCATCCACCATTCTTTCTGTGAAGAATAATTTCCTCACATTTCCCCTTATCCTGCCCCCTCTAAGATAAAAAATGTACAGTATGTATTGTGGCTGTGGAAAATATCGATGTAGTGACTCGACTGCAATGCATCATGGAGTGTGTGTGTGTGTGTGTGTGTGTGTGTGTGTGTGTGTGTGTAAGTGGCAAAAATAAACTTCTGGTTTCCAGAAATCCTTTCTATTGTTAGATATACTGTGTTGCTTGCACTTTCACTCCTCTGTGTTGCCTTGGGCTCAGTGCCAGGCATACAAGCACTCTGTGTAGAATAGATTTTGGTTTGTGCATTGTTTGCAAATTTATGTGCAGCATATGTTCCATACACTTTTAGAAAACATATTGCAGATCTATAGACTGGAAACAATTTTACAAATCATTTTCAGCACTGCAGACATATTACCCTGCAAATATTGAGGTAAATATCCATAGACTATGTTCTGCAAATACTTAAGCAAATGAACTGCAGATCTTTACAAGTATTTAGATCACCACCATTAGAAATAGCTTGCAAAATTATAGTATATGCAGGATACATTCTGTAAATTCCTAAATGTAATGCAAATATATATATATATATATATATATATATATATATATATATAGGATACATGATGGGCAGGAGTGGGATATGGAAAATATTCTCACTTCTGCAGAGTGAGCTGCGTATTCTCACGAGTGCCGAAGGCATGAGTGAAAATACACAGCTCACTCTGCAGGAGTGACAATATTTTCCATAACCCATGATTTGCCCATCATGTGTGCAATTTATACCACAGGGATGAGAGCTTTAGGAACATTTTTTCTGATTCTGTGTGTTTCCTGCTCATTCTGTGTGTGCTGTCAGTGTGTGTGTGTGTGTGTGTGTGTGTGTGTGTGTGTGTGTGTGTTCTGAATGGACTGGGAGTCAGAAACAAAGGTGAGTGTGTTTTGTAAAGCTAATTGAGTAAGTCAGAGGCTCAGGGAGAAAGACAAACTGCTGCAGATAGCACTGAGAAATAGAAACTGCTTTGTAAAAGAGTTTCATTTAGAATTCAGGTTGTTTTGAAGCTGAGAGCAGCACAGTAATGGGCTAGGAATGTTAGAAACACAATGGGACATAGGTGAGAGTCTTTTGCAAAGCTAATTGAGTAAATTGCAGCTTCAGTGAGAAAGAGAAACTTTTTCTAAAGCAGTTTCCTTTAGAATGCAAGCTGCAGTGCACTTATCCTCACTCTGGTGACATCAGTAGAGTATGGATAAATGTCAATATCCTCACTCTGCTGATGTCATCAGGATTTATCCTCACTGCAGTGGAAATAACACATGATATCCTACTGAGAAAGCTGTCATCCCTGTGGTATAAATATGTGTGTGTGTGTGTGTGTGTGATTTAGTGTGCATAGCAAGATTCAGTGTGCATGGAAAAATAATGGCAAATAAATTGCAATTAAAATCAGATATTTGTTTTGAAAATAATTTGCAAGTAAATGCTGTTTCATAGGCATAGCACTTATTTCTTTTAACCTTTCACTGATAAAACAACCTTGTCAACATACAGTAAACTATATAATCTTTATTTTTTCATAGTTAGAGTACTGAAAAGCTGCAGTTCCTCTCATAACAGGGCGAAAGCATGGAAAACACCTCAAAATCTTATTAATACACGTCAGCAGGACAACAGCAAATTATTTCATAATTTTTAAGTTTAATACTATATAAGTAAGATACTGCTATGTGTATAGAAAAGTCAACATTCTAAAGGTATAACATACATCTTCCACCTTCTTCCCCCATGGTCCAAGTAATAAAACCTATACCCCTTTCCTCCAACCCACTTAGCATCTGATATCCCACTTCTTCCCCCTGGCCCAAGTAATAGTGCTGTGCAGAATTTTCAAATTCTGGCAGAACGAAATGCCACAGAATTTTCAAAATTCCATCAAAATTCCACCAGATTTCACAACAAATGGAATGGTGAAATTCCATGGTAGAAAAAAGTTGTGGAATGATTTTTGGTTGATAAAATGCTGTTCCGAGGAATATTAACCTGTGGATCTCAATATTTTCCATGGAAACTGTTGCAGAATAATTTTCTGAAAAAAAATTGCTTTTCCACAGAATATTATTCTGTGGATCACAGTAGACAGAATTCCACCGAAGAACCAGCAAAATTCCACTTGGCCGAATGCTCATTCTGCACTAATTCTGCCGGTGGAATTCAGCATTCTGCACAGCACTACCAAGTAATACACACAATAAACACCCTGTCTTTTCCTAAAACTCACATAGCACCCAATAACTCCCACCTCCTCTTCTTGTTGTCTCAATAACAATGAAATATCCCCTTCACACCAACCCACTTTGCACTCTGGCACACCTCTCCACCACTCCTTGGGTGTTCAGTTAAAAAAAAATAATTGAGCCATAGATGGTAACTGGTGACGCCCTCCTCTCAATACATTTGCTAGCTGCCATCGGAATAACAAAGCATAAGTGCACAGAAAATCACACAAACCTCACGGAACCTATCAACAAGAATGAGTCTTTCTGACACTAGAAGATTACAGGAAAAAAATACTAGATGTTCAGGCAACCTCAGTCACCGAAATTATTTTATTAATTCACATCAGCCTCAAGAAAACCAGTATTTCATAAGCATAAAATGGTTACTTCTTCAGCATTAGGCTTGTCAAAATGCAATATAAATTAACTCTGATTTAAGGTTTTATAATTAAATTACAGTTCAAATTGTTATTATTATTACTAATCCCTTAGGTGAGATAAACAACTCATTTCATGTACTTCAAAGTGTTAACATAGTAATGTGTCCAGCAGATCAAACAAAACACAAAGCATATACATCCTGTTGCATAAAACTGGAAATAAAGACAATATCCCTTTAAAATAGGTTGTACTGTAGTTAGCTTATTCAATATAATGTTGATTTTATCTTATTTAGCATAATGTTTCATTTTAAACTTCATGTAAATAGTTACTCAATCACAAAACACACAACATAAGGAATTTTAAATTATATAGTGATAAATATTTCAATGTGCCTGTACAATGGGTTTCATGCTTGTGTAACATAGATAATCTTTGGCTGTTCACCTCTTTATCCATGGGATATACCACCCTGTAGGGGGATGAAGGCAAGGAACCCTAGAGGAGATTTCCACCCCTTGAGGTGCCACAGGAGTGATTCCCTTGGCTAAAGGTACCTTAGGAAGAAGCCCAAGGGAGATAGAGGTGTGCCACTGGAGGAGGAGGGGTGGATGGAGGAGCAAGGAAAAAATGCTTGTGTGTGGAGTGAGGAGAGCAGCCCTTAAATAGGCCAAAGGGGGTGTGTGTGGTCAGTTGCACCGCCCCCTTGAACCACAGACTGTAGCTTTCCAATTCAATGTGCTTGTGCAATTGGTTTCATGCTTGTGTAATGTAGATAATCTTTGGCTGTTCACCTCTCCATCCATGGCATATACCAGGGTACAAAGGCAAGGAACCCTAGGGGAGGGTTCCACACCTTGAGGTGCTGCAGAAGTGATTCCATTGGCTAAAGGTACCCTAGGAAGATGCCCAAAAAGAGTGTCAAGCAAAGCATACAAGAACACTTATCAGGGTCGAGGACCTGTGTGTAGGTCAGTTGGTAGTATGGGTTCAGTTAGTAGCATGGGTCAGTTAGTAGTATGTTTGAGTAGAGTAGGTAGGAAACAACAGATGAATAGTGACCCACTCAGAGGTCCAACTGCAAGGTGTGGAGGCCTGGCTTCCTAAGGAGAAAGAGAGAGAGAGAGAGAGAGAGAGAGAGAGTACAGCTAAAGGGGGAGACAGGACACTTACGGAATGGCCATCTGCTCCATCCAATAGCACAAAATTACCTAAGTGACCTTGGGATTATTGCCTAAAGCTAACTAAATGTTATGACCCGTGGCATGGAGGAGAGAAAAAACCCTTTGAGGAGGAAATCTCTGGGGATCCAAGGCCTGGGTTGCCTTCCGTCCAGGCTTGAGATGTTTTGGATTAGTGATGGCTCTGCTTCTGCAATTTGAAAACTCAATTAAAGGGGGTGGAAAATATTCCAATTTGGAGGAAAGCTCTCCTCTATCCCTCTAACAGGAATGCCACGAAGGCTTGCAAGGCTAACTCTGCAACACTGCTTCTCCAATCTAAAAACAAACTAGATGAACCAGAGGCAGTCATAGGGAGAATAGCTTTGAAAGGTGCCTCTGAACCTGCTAGGGATGCTAAAGGGGCCCTTCATGAGAGTTCCACCCCTTCACTGCTGAAGTCTTAATGCTACATTGAGAGGTGCCATCTGTATGGTTGATGACTGAAGGTCCACCCAGAGCGAGGACTATCCCAGCTATGGGCCAGGTGAGAAGGACCTTACCCCAAGCTTCACATGCTCAAGATGCAGACTTCATAATGCAGAGTAAGACCGTCAGCTGCAGGGTGATCCCTGCACCATGGTAACTAATGGTTGAGGTTGGCATGCCTCTGCAGAGTGCTTAAAGGAGTGCTGAGCCTTGTAGACCCTCATGTAGATCAGATGCATTTTATAGCAAGCATATAGCACAAAACTTCCATGAAAGCAATGATTGGACCTGCACATAGGTCTGTGAGGCAGAGTAAGCAATGCACGTAGGTCAGAGAGGCAGCAATTCACATAACTTGTAGGGAGGCAAGCCAACCAGTCCCACTAAGGAAGCCAATTAAAGGTGACATAAATACTCAGAGGATTTTTGTGGTGGAGGTAGGATTTGAACTTGAGGAATGTGGACCACATGGGGCCACGTCTTCACCACAACCCCCAGTCCCCGCCGTAGGAAAAACAAGGAAGCAACAGTAAAGCACCATGACCCACATGCAGATTTTAAAACTAGTTTACAGCTATAACTGTAGCTGTGCTAACCTGGAGTATAATGAAGCAGTATATAAAAGTAATGAGCAGCATCCAGCAGCAAATAGTTATAGCTTCTAGGAGCAGCCAAGCTAAACAAACAGTGGAATTGCAGGGAGAGGCAATGTACTGAACCAACAGCAAGGACTGCTTGGCACTGCATGAAAGCAGATTTGAATGCCATGGGCTAGCATTGCAGTGTGAGCCTGCACAGGTGCAAACAATTGAGGTGGATTAGCACTGAGGCAGCAAGCAGGGAAGCAGGAACTGAGCTGAAACATACAGATAACAATTGCAGATGCACTGAAGGTTTGCTGAAAGCTAGTGATCAAATGGAAGCCATATAACGCCAGTATAGGATTAGCACGATACAAACAAGTGAACAAGAAGCTAGAACACCAAAAAGCTCCAAAAAAGGAAAATGCAAACAAAACTCACACAAGGACAGAACCAAGCAACACAAAGCAGCACACAGCAGCCAGAGGCAAGCAATGCTAACCAAAAAGCAGGAGAACACAAAACAAAAGTCCAGCAGAAACCGAGCAGCCCAGAACACAGCAACACTGGGGGGGGGGGGCAAGGTCCTAGTAGGCTCCAGGGGAAAAGACAGACTGACAGAGCCTTCAGCTGCAAGGAAAAAATGCTTGTGTGTGGAGTGAGGAGAATAGCCCTTAAATAGGCCAAAGGGGGTATGGCCAGTTGCACCGTGCCCTTGAACTACAGGCTGTAGCCTTCCAAAAATCTATTTTATAAATTATATCATGTGTATCCAAATACACATTTATTGACCAAAAAAAGTAAATATTTTTTTTTAATTCAATAAGCTTTATTAATTTCTATTTTAACATAAACATAAAATCTCCCCCAAAAGACGGGTAACAAATAGGCAACCAAGGTGGCTTCTCAACATAGCAACGAATGTCAGTCTAATACAGTGGAGTCACTCTAGTTAGTAGCACTGCATTGATAGCAATACAATGAAAAAAAAATCACAAGACAAATAAAAAGGAGGATTACCCACCCCCACCCCACATTCCCCCATCCCATTCCCCCATCACTTCAATTTCCTTTCTTAACCTCCCCAGAGCCAAGTGTTGTTCCTAAATCCTTCAGGTAGTACATTCAAAGAAAAGGGTCTGTAGATTACTTATTTAGGGCTTCCATATGGTGAGCAGGGCGTCTAATGATCCCCAGCTGTTCTGGTATGATACGCACCTATTGCGCATTAGGCAAATATGTTTCTCTAATTGGAGTGCCAACAAAGCCTACTTATGACATTCCAGGACAGATGGGGATGTATTATCCTTCCAGTGTCTCATTATGATCAGTTTTGCTGTGGCAGCAATCAAGGCCACATGAGCTTTTGTGACCTTGGGAGTACCCTGGGGAAAAGAGTTCAATAAACAAACTTCTGGGGTAAATAGTAGGTCTGTTCCCAAGATTGGGTCCAAAGAGTGCCTGATTGCTTGCCAAAAGATTTGCACTTTTGGGCATGTTCACAGCATATGGAATAAAGTACCCAGCCGGCCTCCACATCTTGCGCAAACCGGAGAGGACAGTCTCCACAATTTGTGAAGTTTCACCAGAGTAAAATATAGGTTAAGCATGATGTTAAATTGAATGAGATGCAGTCTATCTTGTTTAATAAATTGATAGGTATTGAGCCATAATATCTTCCAGAATTCTGCATCAGTACCCAAGGGTATTTCCCGAGCCCAATAATAAAAAACTCCCAGAGGTAAGTTAAATTGTAGGGATTGTAGCTTTTTGTAAATTAAGGAGATTGCATGAGGCTGTCTGGCCAGTTTCAAAATGGTAGATAATTCAACAGTAACCGGTAAAGGATTCTGGGTTTTTCCAATATGGAAAGCAATGGCCTCCTTGAGCTGTCTATATTGAAAGATATTTCTGTCATGCACATTAAATCTGATTCAAAATGTGGAGAAAGAAAGTATTTCCCCACCAGCATACAGATCTGAGGCTTTCTTCCCAACAAGGATGGGCAAGTAGGACACTGGGATAGGCTTAAGTCCAATTTTAAAGTGGGGATTACCCAGCACTGGTTGTTCTAAAGAGGTATGCCAGTTAAGGGAAATATTCACTTGCAACTGCTGTAATGCTTTAATAGACCATCCTAGTGGGGTACACCTTAAGGGTTTGGGAATTGTGCGTGAGGTGGTGTATAGTAAAAAGGAGAGGGTACATTGCATTTGGCTGCCAAATATTTCTCTATTTCCAACCACATTGGTGTATAGTCTTTCGAGCTGACGATATGCATCTCCTGCACCCAATGGGCTAGCCTACTGAGGTGATGGGCACAGTAGTATGGAAAAAAAGGAGGGACAGCAAGACCACCCTGCCCTTTTGGAGCAGTAAGTTTAAAGTAGGACCTTCTGACTCCTTTACCTTGCCACATGAAAGTGTTCAACATGGACTGCAACTTGGTAAACCATTTTTTGGGTAGGAAGCAGCCCAGCATACCCATTGGATATAGGATACGGGGCAACACATTCATCTTCACAGTGTTAATCCTCCCCCAAAGTGACAGAGGGAGTGCTCCCCATCTATCAAGATCAGTTTTAATTGTAATCAATAGATCTGAGAGGTTGGCTTTTATCATTGCAGTGATGTCTCTTGTCACTTGGATTCCTAAATATAAGAGAGAGTTTGGTTCCCATGAGAGTGCAAACTCAGCCACCTCTCCCCGGGAAACTCTGTTATTCAGGGGAAACACCTTAGTTTTGGGGAGATTGAGTGGGAGATCATGGAGAAGGCATCAATCTGCTCCAAAAGGACTGGAATGCACTCCCGTGGGTCCTCTAAATGCAGTAATAAATCGTCCGCATATGCTGAAAGGGTATATCGTTTATTCCCCACCTGGATTCCCTGGAGTTTCAGGGAGGTTACCAGTTTCCTAATAAGGGGCTCCAGATAGATATTAAATAAAAGGGGGGAGAGGGGACAACCTTGTCTGGTACCTCGATAGAGCAGAAAGGATTCAGAGAAAATACCGTTACATAGGATTTGGGCTGAGGGAGAGGAGTATAATAACCTGACCCTCTTAAGAAAGCCATCAGAGAGACCAAAATGCGACATGGTAGTGAAAAGAACATCCTATGACACCCTGTCAAAAGCCTTCTTGGTGTCCAGGGACACCAGAGCCATCGGGAGATCTGAGTCCCTGGACAACGAGAGGAGATGAGGTAGTTTACTCATGTGGTCTCCTGAGGACCTTCCTGTCATGAAACCAATTTGCTCCTTACCAATTACGGTGGGCAAAATAGGTCCTAACCTGTTAGCCAATATTTTGGCCCGGAGTTTCACATCAGTGTTGATCAATGAGATGGGCCGGTACCTCTCTAGGTATTGTGGGTCTTTTCCCTTTTTAGGAATGAGAGTAATTATAGTCCCCAGGAAAGTGGACTCAGAGAGACCCTTGTCAAACCAGAAGTTGTAAACTTCTGTCAGTAGCAGGGCTAATTCTGAAATACAGGCCTTTTAGAGATTATTGGGAATACCATCAGGTCCTGGGGATTTGTCCATTGGGAGTGGTTCCACAGCACTCACCACTTCCTCAACCTTAATGGGACCCTCCAAAGAAGAAGTTTTAGAAAGAGATAAGCTAGGAAGATCTATCAAGCTAAGGTATCTCATGATATCTGCTGTAGAAGTGCATTTAACCAAGTCTTCGGAGTATAGATTCTGGTAGTATTGTCTTAAAATCTCTGCTATTGCTTGGGGATCTGTAACAACTGGTTTATCTTTATCTGGTTTAATAACCGGGATAAATAGAGATACCTCGGCTTGTCTGAGCTTCATGGCCAATAATTTACTAGCTCTTTCCCCTGAGTCTAGATAAAGAAACTTTGTGTGTTTCAGTGAGAGCTCAGCTTTCTGAGATATAAGATTGAAGTATTGGGCCTGCAAACCATGCAGCTTGACCCAATCCTCATCCAGGGAATGCCAAGAAATTGTGTTTTCTAATTGATGGATTGAGGAAAACAGGGAGTTCAGCAGTTGTTTAGACAGCCAGTATTTTGTTGAGGCTAATCAGATACATTACCCCCTTAAGGAGCATTTTAGAGCCGCCCAAACCATGTCTATTCTGCTCACTGAGTCCCTATTAATCTCTATGAAATTGGTGACAAAATCTTTGATCTGCTGTAACGAACTAGGTTTCTGTAGCAGCTGAGTATTTAGCCACCACAGGGTATCTTTCTTAACTCCGGGTCCTATGAGGAGAAGGAGGGATACTGGCGAACGGTCAGAAATGACCCTAGCGTGTACATCAGAGCTAATGACACCCAGGAGGGCGAAAGAGCTCACAAGGAGGAAGTCAATTGTACAGAATGTTTTGTGTGGAGGGGGAAAAAAAGTATATTGGCGATCCTCAGAGTTCAGAACACACCAAACATCAATGAGATCGGCTCCCTCCATGAGCTCATGTAAGGCCCTTTGTGTGGGGGACAATCCCCATCTCCGGGAGTCAGATCTATCTATGTGTGAGTTGGGGGTGATATTCCAGTCACCCCCTAAAATGGTCAATTTGGGGGATTAGTGACAACCAACTCTATTACGCGTGTAAAGAAGCAGGGGGAATCGATGTTTGGGCTATATACAGCTCCCAATATAACTTGTTGTGATTCTAACAGGCCATAAACTATGACATATCGACCATCAGGGTCCCATAGTTCTTTTTCCAGAGTAAAGGGAATATTTTTGTCAATTAAAATTACCACTCCTCCACTATTAGTGGATTTACCTGCTCCATATACTTGTCCAACCCACGCTCTGTGGAACAAAACAACATCCTCCCATTGGAGATGCGTTTCTTGAAGATAGACAATCCCTGTATTCAAATGTTGCAAGTGTCTAAGTATAATGTGCCTCTTACAATGATCTTGGGTGCCCTTCACATTCCAACTTATAAAGTTATAAAGGGCCACTTGTGATAGGGTTTTGACTGTAGCACTAACCCTGCTGCCCTCTTTAGGTACATTTGGTCGAACACACTTGGCTCCTCCCATCCCCTTAACCTTAAAACCCAATACAAAGAAAACTTACTCCAAAAACACATGAACAATCCCCAATACCCCCAGCCGAATAATGCTTAACCCTAAATACACTATTATACTAAACCCCAGTTCTAATCAACCGCACTACTTACATCTCTCGGTGAGTGATGTTAATGCAAGCCTGCATCCCTCATAGCACCCATCCTGCTCCCATCCCCTGCTACTAGAAGAGAACACACAGGATATATGTATCAATGCCACTGCAAAATACTTAAACACATTTCAAAGTATAGAGGGTGCTCTTCTGGATTATTCAATCCCTTCCATAAAAAGTCTTAGATGTTGCATTATATTGCAGAATTTAGGAAAGGTGGCAGGAGAAATTATACACCAGTGTCAACACAAGAATACTTGCAGCACGCACCTAAATAAAAGAAGGAGAAAAAAAACTGCCCCCACATGTCTTAAAACTGGTGCTGTCCTCTTAAAATGTCAGAGGGGAACTCTTAAGAAAAGCGGGCAACATCTTGGCCATTTTAATGCAAATATCCCCGCGATAGACAACATACCTGAAAGGAGTCGGTAGTTCAGTCCTGGGATCTAACCGTAATTTACCAGTCATGTCCAATATCCAAGAACCCTCCTTCCTCAGGGCAATCAGTTGGTGTGGTTCTTCTCAGGGTCATAGAAGTGAAAAACAGCACAGCTCGAATGTTCAGATGTACGAGTACTCAGTTCACTTACTAATCTCACAGTGAGAAGCACCGCACTGTTTTGTTTAAACGTAAGTGCTCTTCTCATCTCAATACCGCAGATGGATCCCCCTCTCATTCGATCTGAAGCCCATTCATCGGTGCTTATGATCTCGCAGCACCCAAGTCAGAAGATCAAATTCAGTCGTTCGCTAACTCAAAAACAAAGACTGCACACTCACCACGGAGATCTCTTCATGTAAACAAGTCCGGGAACAGGGTCTTGAGCTCTTTCACAGCTTACTCCTGTGATTCAAATGAAAGCCATTGCTCTCCCGATTTAACCTGAAGTGTTGCAGGGTATCTGATGCGAAAGAGCTTCCCTGCAGCTATAAGCTTTGATACGGTTGGGTGCAATTCCTGCCGTTTCAGTCGGACAGACTCTGGGAGATCCTGCGTAATGCGGATTTTGCGGCCCTCCCAGAGAACTTCCTGAAGATTTTTGATTTTGTCAAGTATAAACTGCTTATCAAGGAAATTTAGCAACTTGAAAATGATAGGTTGTGGAGGGGCATAGGGAGGTGAAGGAGGACGGAGAGCCAGATGCGCTCGCTGGGTAACGTAGGTTGTGCCATTTGGGGATGGTCCAGCTATCCTCTCGCACAATTTCTGTATAAAGAGAATTGGATTATTGCCTTCTTCTTTCTCTGGCACTCTGATTATCAGGAGGCTATTTCTCCTACTCCTCCCCTCTAGGTCTTCAAGTTTATCTTCGAGTTTCTTCACCCTACGACCCATTTGAGTGGCCTCATGTTCCAGTTTATCCTGCTTTTTCTCCAGGGAGATGATCTTGACCTCTGAGTCCCCAACACGTATGGATAGTGATTGTATAATGTTTTAATTTGGTGAAGATCTTCCGACATGTCTGATATTTTTTCTTGCAGAAGATGCATTATTTCTAAGAACCTCTCTTCCGAGAGGGCTGTAGCTGAAATCGAAGGTTTGGATGTTCCTGCTGCTTGTTGTTTAGGGCGCTTTGCGGCCTTGTCCTTCTCTGGTGTCAATGGAGGGGAGGCGCTCTTTTCATGTAAACATCCATTATTACCGATTTATTTCTTCAGTCGCTAGCATAAGCTGTATTTCCAACACTTGTAAAGGCCACTTGTAGGTATCTAGCCACTTGCTAAATGGATTAAATACCGAAAATTAACAGCGGAGGAGCGGAGCCGCGGGTAAGTGCTGCTGTTCTTCAGGCTGCCATCACGTGACCCCAAAGGTAAATATTAATACTTATATTTATTTTTGTCTGTACCATTGTTCCTCATATACTTTTATATCATGAAGGTTATCTGGCATTTAAGATAGTATATAACTCACTCACTCATCATTTTGTTTAGATTATATATGCCCAGTCTTTCCCCCTTTATTTAATCTCTTCTGTGCCTGAAAGC
This sequence comes from Neoceratodus forsteri, assembly GCA_016271365.2. NCBI lineage: Eukaryota > Metazoa > Chordata > Ceratodontiformes > Ceratodontidae > Neoceratodus > Neoceratodus forsteri. The sequence continues at coordinate 157,103,864 of CM028137.1, forward strand.
ATTAAAATGAGTTCCAGGCTATAACATTGCCTACAAGAACATCACGGCACACAATGCAGCCACCAAAATTTCAAAAAGAAATGACAATGTTGGTGAAAACACTGAGCAATACAAAGCAGTAGGAGTTCTTCATTTTGTGGGTGCCTCTGCCCCCACTCACCCCAGAATTAATAAACTCAACTACGAGGGGGTGTGGATCTCAGGGACGGGGAGAAACTCGGGAGGGGGGAAATGTGTTTAAAAAGAAACACTAAAGCTTAGTTCTGGGAGACGGGGAATCAAACCCTGGTCCCCAGGTCTCCTCCACTGCAGGTGTGAGTGCCTTAGCCACTCCTACATGGGAGCGGTTCAGCCAGGCACCGCACCTCCTGCTCTGTTATCCCTTCCCCACTACTGCTTTCCATACCCTGCCTACACATACAGTGACAGGAGTAGGCATAACCCCATAATGCTGTAATCCATCTGTCACTGTAAAGGCTCCCAGCATTCTGAACTGTGATATTCTTGTGACGATGTTTTTAAAAAACAATGTTGTGGGTGGATACGTTAAAATGTGTGTTCAAAAAGTCATTTAGTACTTAACTAAAATAAGTTTCCTTGTTTGATTTTAAAGTAAAAGACTTTCTAAACTAGAACAAGACTTACTAAAAAAGGTCACCTCTCCCCTGTACAGTAATTTTGCCATTACCATATAGTTAGAACCACACACACAGACCTATGTTCACTCATCTTTATATGAAAAGTGAATCTTACTGATGAACTGTGTAGTGCAATAATAAGAGAGCCTCATGACATCACACGCACAGTTTGTGACATATTGCACTGCTCAGTCACCATAGATATTGTGGGTAAGACTTCCATACTCTGCTGAAGGCAGTGTTTAGCAAAAACTTGCTAAGAGACCTCAAGTTAAACTGTTTGCTTTTAGATTTAGTAGCTGGAAACAATAAATCAAGAAAGATTCCTCTCCTTGAATAAGTTAGAGATACTAAGTCAGGAAGAGACAGAATGACAAAGAGAAAGTCAAATACAAGCAAAAAAAAGAATTGGTGCAGCAGCAATGTACAAGAGAGACCAAAATTCTGTCTTGGAATATTGAGGGGTCATATTTAAAATTAACTGACTCAAAGGTCAGATGTTTTCTGGAAACTTCTGACATAATATGTCTTCAGGAGACATGGTGCATAGAAGATGGAGTCCCTGAGGTTCCCGGCTGCACTAGCATTTTGAATTTTGCCACTAGGGAAAAGAAGTTTGGCAGGTATAAGGGAGGAATATCATCATATATTAAGACTGCTTTGAACTATAGGATAAGTGAACAGTATATTACACCCAGTAGCATCTTGATGATATTACTGGAGAATGTTCAAGCTGAAGTTAAGCTGATAATTGCAAATACATGTTTTCCACCTAAACAGGGAAATCAAGATAATACAATTATGCAGTTTAAAAAGATTTTAGAAAATATGGAAACTGAACCTGATGGAGCCGTAATATTGTTGGGCGATTTTAATGCAAGAATTCCATATAACTCAATAATAAGTGAACTCATATCTTACCTGCCAGAAACAAATTCTCGAATAACCAGTATCAAAAGTACTTCAGATTCAAAAAGCAACCACACTGGGAAAGAACTATCTCAGATTTTGTCTGGAAAAAACATGTTCCTGTTAAGTGGATGCTTACTAGGGGATGCTAAAGAGAATCTGACTTACATGGGACCAAAGGGCTCTTCGACTATTGATCTAGCATAGTCTAACTTAGAAACAATTGAACTAATATACGATCCGAAAATTATTGAGAGGTCAGAATCAGCACATTATCTGATAGGACTAACAGTACATACTAAATAACAAACAGATATTGAACCCATAGGCCATATTGAGGAAGGACGGTAAATTATTAATAAAAAAAGGATCAAATGGGGTAGCCACACCATCAAACAGTTTAATGATTTATTGCATATAGGACCAATAAATAATCTCCGTAAATCCATTATAGAGGATACAGACTTTAACAATACCCTGAGCTTATGGCAAAATATGAATAATTTAATAAAATATCATTGTACAAATAACAGTATTAGGACTTCTAACAGGGAAGGCAAAACATGGTTTAATCAAAATTGCAGGAGAGCAAAGCAAGAACTGAATAAAGAACTCGGACAACACAGGCTACTCAAAAACAAAACTCAAAAACATATTACCAATATAAATAGAGCAATAAAGAGATATAAAGTAATTCTAGAGCAGGAATGTCAAATATATGTTAAAAAGCTATGGGAAAAATGTAGAAAAGCAACACTTAATAAAGATGGTAAACAGTTTTAGAAGTTAGTTAGTCAGGGGTACAATAGATACCTCACTAATATGGAAGCTCATATTACACCAGACAGGTGGATAACTCATTTTGCCAGCCTATATTTTTCCCTAGATGAAGAAGAAAAAACTACACTAACACGATTGACCTGGGACCTCTAATCTATCCTGTTTCAATATGCATAACACAGGAAGAAATAGCTTTAGCAATGATTCAGCTTCTATATACCCCCCAGACAAATGCACCACAGGGCTTGAACAGTTCATAAGTAACCAGGAACAGCTCAAGCCTAAGTGGGAGCAAGTAATCCTAGGGGACTTCAATACAAACTGGCAATCACAGGATGCCTCAGTGGCCAGGGACCAGATATCTGGCCTACACCTGACTCAGATGGTAATACAGGCAACCAGATATAACTATAAAATGGGCACAAGTACACTCATAGATTGGCTCCTCGCCTCATGTCCAGAGCACATCACTGAGGGGTCGGTCCTACAAGACTCCCTCAGTGATCACTCCCCAGTCTTGTATACCTGGACAAATGAGTTCACAAAGTGTCCTCCAATGGCCAAGAGAATTTGCAAGCTCAGAGCAGGGCAGCTTGATGCCTTCAAACTACATCTGAGGCTCATTGACTGGTCACCACTAGAAACCACTGTGGACAGCAACCAGGCCCTTGAATTCTTCATACAGGCTTTCACTAAGGCCTGTGATATATTTGTGCCCTTTAGGACTAACAAAGCTAGAGGCTCAGCTAGCCCATGGCTCACAGGCTCCGTCATTGAGCTCATGCACCTGAGGGACAACCTATGGCACAAGGCAAAGTCAACAAGGGCCCAGTGAGACCTAACTGCCTATAGGGCTGCACATAATAAGTGCACAAAGCTTATTCAGCTTGCCAAGGCATCCTACTACAAAGACCTCCTGACCAGAAACTGGGGCCATGGGAAGGATTTTTGGGACTCTGTAAAATCCCTCACTGGAAAGACATCCAGAGTGCCACCAGACCTCATTATAACAGGCTCAGAGACCCTCTAGGAGCAGAGGGATATTGCAAAAATTTTCAACCAAGCTTTCACCTACCTAAGCTCTGTGCTCCCTTGTGACTACCTCACACAGGCATCACAAGGTGAACTCCCTGAAGCAAACAAGCAAGTTCCCTGTAGCAATGGAGCCCCTCCTTTCTATTTCTGGATGGTCACCAGTCAGTGACCATCTGGTACATCAAGTGGGTTCTAGGAAAGATTAGGATGGGGAGCGACCAAGTAGACATGAAGATGATAGCCCTCACACTCAATGAACTTGCAGACCTTCTCTCGAAAATCTTTAATGTCTCACTTAGAATTAGTGTGTTCCCTGACAAGTGGAAGGTGGCACTTGTCACCCCAGTTTTTAAATCAGGGGATAGAACAAACCTCTCCAATTACAGACCTATCTTCATTCTACCCCCCCCCCTCCAAAGCCCTGGAGTGAGTGATTGCAGACCAACTCACCGAATACCTGAACAAAAATAACCTTCTCTGCAACCAACAGCACAGGTTCCAGAAAAACACTCAACCCAAACTGCACTAATTGATTATACTGCTCAGATTTATAATGCCCTTGACAATGGTCACGCTGTGGGGTCTATCTTTACAGACCTCACAAAGGCATTTGATACTGTTAATCATCACCTGCTACTAAGCTGCCTCTTATCTACTGGCCTATCCACAGACATTGTGGCCTGGTTCTGCAGTTTTCTCTCACAGAGAACACAATGTGTGAGAATTAGTGGCCAGATATCAGAACATAGGGAAGTGAACCTTGGAGTCCACCAAGGGTCCATCCTTTGGCCACTCCTATTTAGCTTATTCATCAACAACTTACCCTCTAAATGCCCAGCACACTCAGTACTATATGCTGATGATGCGGTCATCTCAGTATCCGCCAAACAGCTGACCAGTATCAGTGCTGAGCTGCAAGACAACTTCCATGGACTTTATCAATGGTTCGCTAAGAACAAACTGCTGCTCAGTTATAAAAAGACAAAGAGCATGCTCTTCACTGTTCCTCAGAGCAAAAAACAGTTCAGCCCACTCTAGATTTGTAGCTCCTAGGAGGACACTCTGTAACAAGTATTCACTTTCAAATATCTAGGTGTTCATCTAGATGACACCCTCACCTTCTCTAAGCACGGCTAACACAAAACTAGGTGTCCTATATCACCACAGACAGTCCATGACCCTGGATGCCTTAAAGCTAGTTACACACTGCTCAGTATTATCCACCATAGACTACAGGCTTGTCATCTATTACACTGGCTTTTGCACCATGTTAAAGGGGTTCATGACACTACTCAACAAGACATGCCATCTGGTCCTAGGGGCCGACCATCTCACCCATACCTACACCGTATACAAAGTAACCAAATGGCTTCCCCTCAAATCAAAGGGCCCAGTACTAGACCTGCCTGCTGGAAAAATAATTCCTTACTTGGCCAAACCCCTGACTCAACCACCTCCCTGTTCAAATATGGGCATTCCAGGGCCAACACTAGAAGTGCAACTAATGGTGGGCTATTATTGCCTTTCAAGCACACCACACTGGCTCAGAGATACATCTTATATTGAGGATCCAAATGGTTCAATGACCTCCCCTCTGTGCTCCACGACTGTGAAAAACTCTGTCAATTCAAATCTGGGCTCCGCTTGCACCTTGCACTTGAAAATACTTGTTTCTGCAATACATAACTCTAGCTAGCCTAAAGACCTGTTATTAACATGCCACCAGCTACCTTTGATCAACCCCCACTCCATCTTTGCCACCCCTCTCACACCTGACCTACCCCCCTACCTACCCCCCGTCCTACCTCCACCCTGTCCATTCCACCCACACTTCTCCACCTTGCCCATTTGATTATAACATGACAGTGCCTACTCTGGCTGCTCCTGCTCCTGCTCCTCCTTTCATTTAACCTGGAGGCCCCTCCAACCTTAATACCTGGCACTTACACAAGAGCTGTACCACACTGATTAAGTGTTGTTTATTGCTGCATCCTTCAAGTGGTAACTCTGCATTCATTTGAAATCATATAATTATTTTCGTTCTTTGTCAACAACTGCAGCAAAGCAAACATATCTTATTTGATGTTTATTCCTCCTACTTAATCTGTAACCCATATATTATATTGTATTGCATTGCATTGTACTGTCTCTTTCTTACTTGGAGCCTTTGTAGATTAACCCTGGCTCAAAGATATTAATCTGAATCTGAAATAAATAAATAATAATAAAAAAAAAAACTTGCATCCAATAAAACTCCAGGTCCAGATAAAATCATTGGCAACATTTATACATTTTTTGTTGACTGGTGGGCCCCCGTATTTGAAAGAATATTCAATATCTTTGTACAGGGGAAAACGTGCCCAACAAGCTGGAAAGGAAGTATAATTTTTCCTATCTGCAAAAAAGAAAATTGAATGACTAATGAATCAGTTTAATACATGTATCACAGAAAATCTTTACTAAAATTATATTAGAGAGACTCACAACATGGCCAGAAGAAAACTCCTTAATTAGTGAGACTCAGAATGGATTTAGAAAAGCCAGATCCACAATACAGCATTGTTATGTATTAAATTTCCTTGTCTGGAAATATGTAAAGACTAAGGGGGCAAGTTATAGTGCTGTTTTGTGGACTTCTCATCAGTGTTCGATAGTATAAGTAGAAACATACTATGGAGTAAATTAGAGGCTAGGCATTCAACCCAAGCTCTTTAATATTTTAATCAGATTACATGACCACACACGTGCAAAAGTCCAATATGACCAACATGGACATAGCACATCTGTATTTCAAACAAATTTAGGGATATGCCAGGGCAGTTTGTTGGCCCCCATATTATTTAATGTTTATATTAATGAGATACTAACAAGTCTGCATAATCCTGAATTTCAGCCTCCAAGAATTATGGACTCCAGGATAGATTGACTGACTTACACCGATGATTTGGTGCTAACTTCAGATTCTGCTTTGGGGTGCCAAAGAAAGTTGGAAAACTTTTCCAAACTCTGCACTGAACATAAATTAGAAATTAATATGGCCAAAATCAAATAATATTTGGAAATCAAAGTAAGACAATACCAAATTCTGGATTAACAAGGAAAAGATTGAAAAAGAGAAGCAATATGACTATCTAGGGGTAAGATTTACACAGAACCACATATGGAAAGAACACATTAACTTTACACAGAAAAAAATGAATACGGTGACTAATGCATGTAGGATTTTTAACGCCAAAATGGGACATAGTACAGTAAAAGGCATTTTGAATGTCCTGAATGCAAAAATTAAGACATGTGCACTGTATGCAGCAGATATTTGGGGAACAACTGGGCTGGGAAGACTTGAGATATCTTTTAACAAATTATACAGATACATCCGTATGGTTCTGCAGTCTATTCCAGCAGCTGTTCTTAAATTAGAATTGGGTCAATACTCTTTCTCTTCTATGGTGGCTGAAAGACAGATTCTATCTCTCTTAAAGCACTTCCTAATGCATGAAGAAAGACACCCAACAAAATGCTTGGAAGAAGAAATAAAATATTCATCAGTGGGATTCGACTCACCATCTCTCAGGATAATTAAAAAACTCCTTTTCCCATATGGGTTAGGGCACACTCTGTGGGATACATAATTGTGACCCTGGGACGAAATAGTTCTCATGATTAAACTAGCATCAGAGATGTAGATAAAACAAGCTTATTTGAACGATTGGCAGGGTTAAAACTTTTCCGATGGTATAAACAGCTCAAATATACACATGGGCTGGAGCCATATTTAATAGCAATTACTAACCCAAAACACAGAAGGACACTTACTAAATTGAGGCTAGAAATTTATTCAGCCCAATACATACATTTCAGAAAGAAGAGACTCAATATTGCTACTCTATTCTGTAAGTGTGGAAGATTGTTAGAAGATGATCTCAAACATATACTGTTAGTTTGCCTCCTCTGTTTAATTGTGCAATAAATTTGTCTTAAAGAGACTGATGCGATTTTAAATGGAACACATTTATGAACTGGATTCAGCTTAATTTTAAGGGGATCTCCTTGGATGGATAAATATATTTCTGTATGGTTTTAATTTTATGTTAGTTATGTATACACCTGGATAATATATATCTTTCTATATTGTATTACAATATGACCATGAACTAATTTATACATTTATGAAACCTGTATTGTATGAAATGTGTATCGTTTTATTAAGTCTATTGTAATGGCTTTTTAGCCAATCGATAAACATTTTTGAACTTTGGTTTTAGATTTGACTATCGTGCTATGCAAAATACTCACTCTGGATTTAATATCTCTGAAAAGGTACTGTTCTACAACAGAGGGAAACTTTTATTTGAAATAATTTACCAGGTATTAAATTTCACTTGATCACACCATATAAAAAGCAGGAACATAGACTACTGAATAGTTAGAATGATTTAGAAGAGAGAATAAACCACCAAATAATATATTACTACTATGTGCAAAACTAATTCTGAAAAAAAAATCATATTTGAACAACAAACACTCGGTCAATGTAAAGGGACAGCAATGGGAGCCAGTATTAATGGCTCTCATATATGTTAACTTCTTTATGTTGGATTTTGAAAGTAAACGTGTAAATAACTAAGAAGCTAAGGTATTTAAAAAATACATTATTATGTGAAATGTTTCACTGATGACATATTACTATTATGGAAGAGAACATCAGATAATTATTTAAAATTCCAAAAATATCTGGATGACTGTGCACTGACACTGAAAATCACCATTCAGCACAACAAATTATAAATACCCTTTCTGGATATTATGATCACGAAAGAAAATAACAGATTAGTGACTGATTTGTATAGGGAAACTGATGATAAGCTCTGTTGTTGGCAAACAGTTTCCATCTGAAACCACTTATAGACAGTATGTCATACAGCAAGCACCTGTAGTGTAGATGCAACAGCAGTGATGAAAAAAATTGGGAAAAATGCAGGACAGTTACTAGAGAGAGATTTCTGATGAGAGGATGTAAAAAGGAGACTCTGGAAAAAGCTAGAAATAAAGCACCTGTTTTAGAAGGATACTGTATATGTTACTGAGGGCCACTGTCACAAGGCAGAGGAATAAAAGAAATAGGTTGTCTATGATCATGACAGTTTGGAGGGATAAAATCAAATTCATAAACTCTGGAATATCTTGTAGACAGCTGAACAAGGAAAGAAGACATTAATGAGTTATAAAAAACTGACAGCATTAAGGATACTTAGTAATGAGATAATCTTGAAACCCAGAACTTCCAGAGGTGACCTGGTTAGGAACAAAAACCATAATTTATTTATTTATTAAATTTTGGTGACAGGGTAGGCCCACTGAACCCTGAAGGTCCCTTTTTTCAGGGGCGACCCAGGATAACAATACAAGTTATAAGAATGAACAAGGACATAAGGAACATTTGAGGCATTGTGAGTTACATCATGAGGTGGTTACAGTAAAGAAAAATAGTGGATACAGGCATGGTAAAAGAAAAGCAGTGGATGCAGGCATGGCTTACAGGCACGGTAAAAGAAAAGCAGTGGATGCAGGCATGGGTACAGGCATGGTTATCATCATGACATGTAAGCAATTGGTAGTACTTTGCATGCAGTTTATTCAGGGGTTACATGTGGCCTCTGGTGAGCAGTCTGTATAAGGCAGGTAGTAGGAAGGTTAAGCTAGGAGACGGGAGTTGGAGAGGAGGGGAGTACCTTAGGAGCTTTAAGGGCCATGACAGTGGCATGCGCTTGAGGTCAGCAGATGGGACTTAAGCCTGGTGCAGAAGTTCATGAGTGAGGAGGAGGCCTGGACCTGGGGAGGGAGCTTGTTCCATTAGCAGGCTGCTTGGGAGGAAAAGGATCTTCTGTCAGCATTTGTCCTTACCCTAGGTACTTCTAATAGCGCTCTATCTGAGGTCCTTAGGTTCCTTGGGTTGTGTTTGAGGGTTATGGTCCCAGCAATGCTTGGCGGAGTGTGGGGTTTGAGAAGCTTGTAGGCCTGGACAAGCAAGGGGTTTTGGAGGCGGGCGACCAAAGTGGGCCAACAAAGATTGGCCAAAGTGTCACAGTGGTGATATCTCGGGTGGTCTAAGGTTGCAAAACGAGCTATTTTATTATATAGGGTTTGCATCCTGGTAATCTCTTGTTTAGCCATGCCCTGTATAATAGGGGCTGCAAAGGTCAGGTTGGGTAGAAGGACGCTGGTAGCTATGGAGAGCCTGGCTTCAGGGATGAGTTGGTCCCTGAGTTGGTACAGGGTGCCAAGTTTCTGATGTAGGGTCCTGGTGACCTGGTCCATGTGTTTCTTGCATGTGATATTCTGATCCAATGTGAGGCCTAAGTATTTAAGGGAGGGGACTACATTAATGGCTTTACCAGAGAGTGAGGTTAAGGAGAGGAATGAGGACCTGTCAAATCCCAGGGATCTTGGCCCGAATAGCATTGCCTTGGTCTTGTCGGCATTTAGTACCATTCTGTTCTTACATAGCCAAGTCTCTAGTGAAGTGAGATCTTTTTGGAGTAGAAAGCCTAGGGCAACCACGTCACGCAGGGGTCAGAAGATGACAGTATCATCAGCGTTCTGCACAACCGAGCTCTCCCCGCTGTGGGCACGCAGGTCATTGGTAAACAAGGAAAACAGGAGGGGGCCTAGAATTGAGCCCTGAGGTACACCCTGGTTTAGGGGTAGTGGGTCAGACATGGTCCCTTTCCATGAGACCCTCTGTGCCCTGCCTGATAAGTAGCTCCCAAACCACTTCAGGGCATGATTGTCTAGGCCTATATTTTGCAGCTTCTGTAGCAGCAAGTTGTGGTCAATGAGGTCGAATGCCTTGGATAAGTCTATAAAGACTGCACCAGTGGGTATCCCTTTGTCCATTGCCCTAAGAACTTCATCCGTGAAGTTAATGAGGGCAGTGTCAGTACCATAGTTTGTTCTAAATCCATATTGGGAGGGGGCAAGGAGCTGATGAGCTTCTAGGTAGTCCCTGAGTTGATTGTAGATGACTCTTTCTTGCACCTTAGCAAGTGAGCAGAGGAGGGAGATAGGCCTGTAGTTGTTGAGTTTTTCCCTGAGCCACCCTTTGTAGAATAGGGGCAACATTGGCATGTTTCCATCGGTCAGGGACTGCCCCTTCCCTCAGTGATCGATTGAGGAGCATGGTTATAGGCCAGGCTAAGGAGGTAGCTCCTGCCTTGAGTAGCCGAGGGTTGATATTGTTGGGTCCCCCTGACCCTTTCGATTTCAGGTTCCTTAGGAGGTTTAGTACTTCAGTGCGTTTAGCCAGTCTCAGGTGAAATGGGGGTCTTTCCATGTGAGGTGGTTCATCTGAAGTGGGGGGGAGTCTGGGGAGAGACAGGCAGGTCTTGTAGGCCTCGAGGTCTGAGAAGTGCCATTAGGACTTATTCCATATGGAAATGGTACCAGTTACTCAAATGCTATTAAAATGAGAAGTTAATAAGAACTTGTAAAGAGGAAACATTCACATCAAGGGATTTTTTGACATTTTCACAAACTATCTCCCAGAACTCTGTGTGCAACTGTTGCCAGTTTTCTTAACCCTTCAGACACACTGACAGTGGTACCTGGTTATGCTTTCCCCACTCAGTCTGACTCTCTCTTGGAGTGTCTTTGGGTCTGAATCCCACCAGAGCCACTAACACTCAATACAGTGCTCCTTACCATAGGACAAAATTATCCACTTTTCCCGTCACAGCTGAGAGCACTTCACTTTAACTATGGTAACTGTAGCCTTCCTCCTCAATGACAGATAACAGCTTTTGTCAATTTACTTCAGTTATCAGAAATGACTCAGTCTCAGAAAGCATGAGGTATATTTAAATCATCTTTAGTACTCCATGAATTTACATGTGTCACAGGATAAAATACATTAAAACTATGGGAAATGCAATATGTCTACAGAGATGAAAAGAAAGATTTTTGAAACAAATAGGAAACACAGATTAACTTAACTAATTTTTACCCAAACTGGGAACTCAAGTGAGTTACGGCAGGTTCATACCCTTGATGTTCTTGCTCAGAGTCTCAGATACTAACTGAATTATCAGTGCCTGAGACCACAAATGCCTTTGGCTGGCTGGCCCACAATGTTGTATCATCATACATGTCTCTCTGACATCACAGATATGGCCATGTCTCCTGTCCTGGGGAAACAACCCATCTGGAGAAGGGGTCAAAACTAGATTTTGTATCTCCAGTTTGGTTATGCAGATTTCAACCACAGCCTTTTGTCCCCCACCCCAATCTGTCTTACTCCATGGGAGGGTTCTGTCTCCTCTGTCTTGGCCTTGTTTACAATCAAAACCTAGCCCTGGACTATGAAAGAAATTCATCCCCTTTGACGTTAAAGTAGAGCAGAAGACCTTTAAATGACAGGGCTTCTTACTGTCCACATCCAACCTGCTTCTCCACTCAACTCAATCCAAAAGACTGAAATTTCATGTCCCATATCAGCTACAATATTTTACCAACTGAGAATGGGCAGTAGAATAAAATAAAATTACAGGTTGCTACAGACATGTAATACTGATCATATAGTTTATAGTGCCCTTGAGGTCTTTAGCAAATTAGAAAAACATCACACCCCTTTAAAATTTGCATAATGGAACAAAAAAATCTCCATAAAGAGAGGACAAGAATTATCATCATTAACTCAAGTTCAAGTTCAAGTTTATTGCAGGAAAACTCCATTGAGCAAGCTCATTCACAAGGAGGTCCTGTGACATAAACACTTAAAGTACAAACACAGATAGGTAATAACAGTATATACATGAAATACACGTTACATGATACAGGCTGGATATACATACAAGGTACCACAGGGTAGGACCGTGGTAAATATTGATATGAGATAGGAAGTTAATTTATATATCGATACTGATAAATGAAACATGATGACTAGTGTGATTTGATTTAATCAAATCAAATCAAATCAAATATACAGTATTTTGGCAGCTAGAACAAACAACAGTCTACAACTGATATGGGAGGAGGAGAGATTTGATAGAGTAGCAGTGGAGCGTAAGCAAAGATAAAGCCAGGAGTAGAAGGGAAGGAAAGCAGTTAATATGACAAATCAATTATACCTTACCAGTGGATAAATATGGCACATATAAAGGAAGACAATTTAATGACAGTTACAGGTGTCTTTATTTTGGCTGAACTTAGCGATTTGTAGAAGTCTATTGAAACTGTGCTAGTATAGTTTCAGTAATGGTTTGTAATTGGTTCCAAATGGAGGAAAGCATATGCAATATCACGCTTACCAAAGGAAGTCCGTGTCCTGGTATGTCAAGCATAATAGTCAGATTTTCTTAACGAGTATGCACTATGTGAGATACTAATAAGGGAAGAGAGATAGTTTGCAATTTCTGCAGGAGCAGTTTAAGAGTCCATAGTCCAGCATGGAGCAGGCGTCTAGTAGTAAGGGATGTCCAACCAACAGCTGCATATAAGTCACAGTGGTGCGAACGGTAAGGGGAGTTGGTAATGAACCATAACGCACGGTGATAAAGGATGTCCAGTTTACTTAGATTTGCAAGAGTGGTGGAGGAATAGATTACATCGCCATAGTCGAGTAGGGGGAGAAAAGTGGCCTGTACAAGCTTGTTTCGAGTTTCAAGGGGAAAAAGGGGCCTATTTCTGTAGAAGAAACCTAACCTTGCTTTTAACCTTCTAGAGACATCTTTGATGTGGTCACTGAAAGATAATTTATTGTTGATCCAGATACCTAGATATAAATTTGCTTACAACTTCCAGAGGCTCTGCTGATGTAGACAATGAAGTCTTGGGCAAGAGTATTGGGGCCTGAGACAGCACTCTGAGAATATCATCACTTTAGTCTTCACATTGAGCAGAAGCTTTGCTCTTTATTAAATTATGCTCAAGTTGCGCGAAGTCCGCTTGAAGCACTCCCTTGACTTCAGATAACAATAAGCCAGAAGTATATAACATCAGTATCATCTGCAAAAGTGCAGATTGGATGTAGATATGTTAGCATCTAAGTCACTGATGTACAGAGAAAACAAGATAGGGCCTAAGATGGATCCTTGGGGACTCTCTTCAACTGGCAAGGCAGCAGAAAAGCCTTCGCTTTACTTTTGGAATCTTCCAGTTAGGTAGCTAGAGAACCACTGGGTGGTATGGTATGTGGCACCCAACTTTGCAAGGCAATTGACTAATAGTTTGTGATCAACAGTATCAAAAGCTTTGCTGAGGTCCAAAAAGACTGCACCAGTTACCTTCTTAGCATCTATAGCAGAGATCCAATCATTGGTTACTTTTTTAAGGTGCAGTGATTGTGCTAAGATTAGCCCGGAAGCCAGATTGAGCTGGGTTAATGAGAGAGAAGGTTTCAAGTGAGATTTTAACTGAATATGGATCAGTTTTCGAGAACTTTAGAAAGGATAGGCAATATGGAGATAGGCCTATAGTTGTTTACATCGCATGGGTCACCAGATTTAAATAGAGGGAGGATATGTGCTGATTTCCAGCAGGACGGCACAGCAGCAGATGTAATGGAAAGATTGAAGATGTGGAGAATTGGGGCAGTGAGATGGGCATAGCCTGACCTTAGGAAAAAGGGTTCCAGCCATCGTCCCTCGCGCTTTTTGTGTCTAAGTTAAGAAGAGAATCTTCTACTTCTTTATAAGTTATCTCGCCGCGAGTTGGAAGGGACTGGGTGCAGGACTAGATGTGGCGGGAGGGGTATGCTGGCTCACCGCAGCACCAGCATGGTAGTCGAGTCAAAGCTAATCCAGCTGTGGCAAAGTGGGGTTAAGTTCCTCTGAGGATTAGGGACTTGTTTTCCACAATCTTGCCACTTGCTTATTATCTTTGTTGGGACAGAGGGGCCATGGGCCATCCTTCTATAGCTTTGATAGTTTTCAATATTTTATGAGGGTTACCTTTAGCTTGTTCGAGAGTAGAAATATAATAGTTAGCTTTAGCAGAGCCAAGTTTTTTCACAGTTATTCCTGGCTGTTCTAAAGGCCTGCAATCCGAAGATTCTTTGAATGTCTAGCTTTAGCCCAGAGCTTATCTCGAGCTATAAGGGCTGCCTTGAGATCTGAGGTGAACCAGGGATTGAATTGTTCTGCATCTTACTTTGATGAAAGGGCATGCTTGTTTATTATTGTAGTGAGTTTGTCATTAAGGATGCAAGCTGCCTTGTTGACATCTTTGGCTAGGTAAAGATCTTGCCATCTGATCATGCTCAGGTCAGATAGGAATTTACTGCACTGAATTTGCATGTAATGATCTTTTGTTATAAAGATGGGTTGTGGCCGGGCCTTAATTTGAGATCTTATGCAAGCAACAATTCCTGATCGCCATGTCGCTGTGAAACACTGCCAAATGAGATATTTTGTGTGGATGGGTGGTTAGTACTACATCTAGAATGGAACTGTTGGCAGTATTTAGAGTGTTGTTCCTAGTAGGTTCTCTGAATAATTGCCCAAGACCTAGCTCTGTCACAAAGGGATTTGAGGCCATGTGATTTAGGTGACAGCCAGTCCATATTTAGATCTCCTAGAAATATTGTTTCAGTTTTTCATCTACGAACATGGATTTCAAAGATTAAGGACTTCATCACCACCAGACGGGGTCTATAGCCACCTGGATAGTGATACATTCCAAGGAGGGAGATGAAGGCTCAATGAAACTAACTCAAATTCCTTGGCTAGAGATTTGCAACTAATATTGGTGACCAAGTACTTAGATTTGGCATAGATAACCACACCCCCGCCTCCAGACTCTCTATCTGCTCTAAATAAATTGTAGCCCTGCAGTGATATTTGTTGATCAGTGTTCGTCTTTTTTAACCACAACTCAGTAATTATGATAAGGTCTGGGTTAATATGTGCAGCCCAGGCTTGCAGCTGTACAAGTTTTTTAGGCAGGCTTAAAATGTTGACCATCATCATTTTGAGACCTGTGACCTCACAAAATCGATAGGCGAGGTAAGTTGTAAGGGGGGGGGCAGGGTTGAGCTCCACATTTCCTGAGCAGAGAAGAAGCAGAAATATAACTTTCTTTAAGGAGCTTATAAGAATGGAGACTGCTTTTTTATTTCTTTGCGGCAACCCATATCGTGCTGGGCAAGAGGCGGCACCACTGTAATGACATCCAGTTTTGAGATTGAGTTTTTAGGGATAAAGAAGGTCAATAAACCAGTTAATGGAAGGAACTGGGACAACACTCTTTTAAGGTGGAAGCATGGGAGATAACATGACTAAAGACAACCAACAGGAGATACCACGTGGAATGAATGATGGCACAGAATGGGTAAAATCGATGTAGGAATGTCAATATGTAATAGAAGTAAAACTTTTGTTAGGTATGTGGGAGAGAAGAGGAAGACAAGGCAGGGAATAGAAAGACTGAAGGGGAATGAGGAATCCAAGTGGAGGAGGAGATCAAGAAGGCAGAAGTGCTCAATAGGTACTTCTGCTCAGTCTTCATGGAGGAGGGGGAAGGAGGGGACCAGAGTTAAGGGAGAGGGGAATGAGGGACAAAAGAGTAGACCCTAGCCTGTTCAGTGGGCACAGGGTAAGCGAGGAACTAGGAAGACTGGGATCCATCCTTCTTAATAACTATATCAGAGATATTGCAGAAAGACTGAGGGTGGGGTGTGCCTATTTGCAGATGATATGAAGATCTGCAAAAAGGTTGACACGGGGGGGTGGAGGCAATGAGGGTGGACCTAAAGATCCTAAAGATCCTAGAGGGGTGGTCAAAAATGTGGCAGCTGAAATTCAATGCCAAAAAAGTGCACAGTAATGCATATCAGGCATAAGAACATACAATCCGTTTACACACTGGGGAGTGAGGGGAGGAGATTAAGGCATCTGAGCAGGAGAGGGACCTGTGGATTATAATCTCAGGCAACCTTATTGTGGGGAAACAATGCAGTAAGGCAAAGCAAATAGAATGCTAGCATGTATAGGGAGGGGTATAACAAGCAGAAGGGACAAGGTGCTGATGCCACTGTATAAAACCATGATGAGGTCTCATCTGGAGTATGGGGTCCATTTCTGGAGACCTCACCTATGCAAGGATATAGACAGGATTGAAAAGGTTCAGAAGAGGGTAACCAAGATGTTGCACGGTGTGCATAGAAAACCCTATGAGGTGAGACTGAGGGAATTGGATCTGTACCCACTGGAGACTTGAAGGGAGAGGGGGACAGGATAGAAACATTTATGTACATGAAGGGGATAAACAAGGTAAAGGAGGGGAGCTTATTTACAAGGAAACTAGGTACTAAAACTAAGGGTCATAGTCTAAGATTGGTAGGAGGAGGAAGGTACAAGGGTAATGTGAGGGTGTGTTACTTCACTGAGAGGGTGGTGGAGATCTGGAACAGACTGCCAGAAGAGGTGATGGGAGCTGAAATGGTGGAGGGATTCAAGAGGGCATGGGACAGACATAAGGGTCTGGCCATGGGGCAGAGTGGGATGCCTCTAGACAAAAGGGGGCAAGTGGTGGGCGTAAGGGGTAGACTTGATGGGCCAACTGGGTCCTTTCCCTCTGCTAGATTTCTATGATTCTATGAAGTTATTTTATTATTCCTTAGTTTAATTAATACAATGGTTAAAAAATGTTTTGTATTATTGTTTTTATTGAGAATTGAACAAACAAAACAGGATATAATACATACTGTAAATATCATAAAAACATACAGAAAATACCTGTGACTGTGTACAAACAGGGTTCAAAAAAGTATTTGAAACACAGTACAGACCCTAATATAAATCAAATATCCAATAAATAAGTTAATAAAGATAAGTTATACATAATAAACAAAGCATTAGGACTAAGGTCAAAAACAAAATGCCATAAACATAAACTATAATGCTATCAAGTAATTTTGGCACATTTTAAGAAAGAGATTCCAGATCTTACAAAATAAAATCTAGTTTGTGTAGTATACTATAACTAATGCATTCACTAGCAGCACAAGAGGCCATATATGACCACACTTCCTCTGGTAGTGTATCAGAATCAGATTTCCAATATTTTAAAATAATCTTTTTTAAGTTAAATGGTACTAGTTGTAACCATTTCCACTGATAAGAATTGAGTTGGGAGGCCATGGAGTAATCACAAAGTAGTCACATTTCTGGAAGTAAAGAGCTATCCATCTTGGTGTTATTTTGACATATAGACCTTATCATTTCCCAGGCTGTGAAACTCTTTGGGCAATGTCAAAGCATTAGGTAGCAGTAGAAGCATGAGGCTGGCTGCATCTCCAACATGAACCATTCTTATGAATGCCCATTTGCTCCAATTTTGCAGGGCTAAGATAATGTAATAATTTGAATTGGACATGTTTTACTTGAATATCTTTACTAGCTATAAAAGCATTACTCTAGAGTCTCTCCCAGGTATCTTCAGATATAGCAATATTAAGATCCAATTCCCAGTGTGTTTATGCACCTGTAGTTAGAGAGCAAGGAGGGTCAGTTAGGGGTTATAGATTAATTTAACCCCTTTTTTGATTGAGACCAATGAATAAAATGTTTCCCATATATCATCAATTTTAATACTGTTAGATGAAAGGATAGATTTTTGTAAAACAGATCTAATTTGCAGGTAATTACAACATTTGGAACCTGTAAATACCGTATCTGTCTTTAATTACTTCAAAGGGTTAGAGGATGCCCGTAGTAGGGTCCAAAAGGTCTATCAAAGTTAATATGTATGCTTTTTTCCAGACATGAATGTCAAAATTTAAATGTTCTAAATTAAACATTGGGTTATTCCAAAGAGGCATAAATTGCATCAGAAATGAATCCCAATGCAAAGATGCTTTTAGGGATTTAATAGCTGAGAGGGTGGCTAAAATAGCTGGATCAGACAATAAGAAATGGGGAAGGCCAATAAATAAGAAGTCTAAAAACCTATCTGGAGAGACAATATTACATTCTAATGAAGCCCATAAGGGAGTGGAAGCATTAGAATAGGGGAAAACCAGAACCAAGATTGTTTAATTAAGAAAGCTTGATGGTACTTACTCCACCAGGGAAGATTAAACCCTCCATGAGCCCATGAAGCTCTAAGCTTAGAAGAACTAATTATCTATATCTTTTGCTCCCAAAAAAAAATTTTTTTGAGTCTTTATAATTTAATAAACCACTTCTGAGCAATTTGAATAGAAGATTATTCAAGAGGTAAAAGACCTTGGGGGCAATCATCATTTAAATTGAATTAATCTTCCCCCTACAGGGATAGGGGAAGGCTACACTATCTCACCAGGTCAACTTCAATCTCCGATAATAACGGATCAAAATTTAAGGAGGCCCATTGTGAAGGATCAGAAGACATCCTGAGTCCCAAATATTTAATATAGTGTTTAGATTAAGAGACTTTGATTTGATCCTGTAGATTGATTGCAGTCTTAGAGAGCAGATTAAAATTTAAGGCTTCTGATTTGGTCCAATTGACCTGAAGGCCAGATAAAGACATGAAGCTGTTTAACTCCCTCACAAGGGCAGAGAAGGAAGCAAGGGAGGATTCCATGGTGAATAAAATATCATCTGCATAGGCAAAGGTTTTATTTTTGGAATTGCCAACTTTAATGCCAACAGTGTTTTGGTTCTTTTCTATAGATCGAATTAAAGGCTCAGTAGATTGAAGGAATAAGAGAGGGGACATAGGACAACCCTGTCTGATATCTCCACGGAGAGGGAATTTAGGGGAGATAAAGCCATTGGTAATAATGAAAGCTCTTGCTTTCATATACATAGTAGTTACCCAACCACAAAAGCTGTTGCCAGTGCCATAGGCGTTTAACGCTTGAATAAGAAAGGGCCATTCTAAAGAGCAGAAGGCTATACTCATATCAAGTGAGAGTGCCATGGCATTATGTTTGCTATATTTTGCAGCCCATATGGTAGCTATATGTCTCCTACATTGTCGACTCCCCATCTACCTGAAAGGAATCCCACCTGCTCCTTACCAATGAGATTATTCAATAAAGGGGACAATCTATTTGCCAGTAATTTGGCAAAAATATTGTAATCACTGTTAAGAAGTAAAATGGGTCAATAATTATCACAGTAAGAGGAGTCTTTGTCCTTTTTATGGATTAGAGAAATATTGGCATGACTCATAGAGGCAGGGAGAAAATGACTAATGAAGGCTTCTAAAAATGCAGTAAGATGTTCACTAATGAGGGGACATAGTATTTTATATAGTTCATTGGGTAAATCATCAGGACCTGGAGCATGTCTGTTAGTTAAATTAGCGATAACTTATTCCAGATCTTGTTTAGAGATAGGTTTATCCAAAGAATTGTGAGAGTCCTCAGAGAGTTAGGAGAGATTACAATTAATCAGATATTGATCAGTTTCCACAGGAGAGGCATGTGAACTGGAGGAGTAGAGCTTCTTATAGAAGCTGTAGAAAATAGCGTTGATTTTGTCACTTTTGACTCTGACCAAACCTGAGACATCTCGGATTCCTGC
This sequence comes from Neoceratodus forsteri, assembly GCA_016271365.2. NCBI lineage: Eukaryota > Metazoa > Chordata > Ceratodontiformes > Ceratodontidae > Neoceratodus > Neoceratodus forsteri. The sequence continues at coordinate 157,123,734 of CM028137.1, forward strand.
AATAGTATTTGCCCTATATCTATGTTTTCATCTACTTGCAAGTAACATCTCATTATTTTCTCCTAATTCTCAGAATCTCTGTTTGGATCTGAACAAAGCATATTCTATTTTTTCATTGTGTAAGGTATTAATTTCGTACTTTAACAAAGATGCACAAAATTGATAATTTAATACCTTTTATTGGATCAACAACATTTTACAGAAAAAACTTTAAGCTTTTGAACTTAAAAAGTTCTTCATTAGAAAGATAATGACAAACCTCCTAAAAAATCTGTTTAATTCTATACATGAATGCCCCAATTTTAGAGAAGTAATTTGCTAGGATGCAGAACTCAGAGACAAGGAAAAAAACTCTGAGTAATTTGGTGTAAGAGGTCCTGATTTAAAATATTGTCTTTCTTATGTTCAGACCTCAGTTTAAGTCAAAGTTGTTTCTTTATCAGCTAAAAGTTGAAGCATATCCTTCTTTCTTCTAGCAGAGAAACCTATGAATAAACATCTTATGACTGTCTTAAAGGCATCCCAAACTATGCCATTGTTAACCTTATCTGTCAGGTTAGTTTGAAAGAAGTGTTTAACTTCTTGTTTAAGCCAAGGAACAAATGCTTTATCCTTCAGTAAGGAGACATTACACCACCAAACATTTGTGAGACAGGTTGTTGAGGACAGTGTCTAGAGGGAGTTTGTATAAAGCATGGTCTGACATCATGAAGTTATCAATGTGGGTAAAGATAATATGTGTATACAGAGATGGAGAGGCAAAAATATAATCTATAGAAGTATAATAATTATGATATAGTGTATAGTGGAACGTCATTGAGCATTAAAATCTATCCCTCTAAAATGTTGTTCTGCTGCACTAGTGACATCTGCAATGCAGCAGAACTACTTTTCATTCTGCTGCAGTGCAGACATCACACATTCTTGTCTTCAAGCAGCAATCTGACAGTTAGGGTACATTAGGCTGCATTCAAAATAGCTTCATGAATTAGTTATGTCTGCGGCAATACTATCAAGGCCACTATCTGAATGGGACAGATTTATTTTGGAACAGAAAAACCAAAAAATGGTGAAAAAAATGGAAAATGACATCAGGCTTCTCAGAGACAACGACGAGCACAGGGCAATTCATGATATTCCTTCTACTGGGTTAGACCCCCTGTTAGCTGATTTCATTTATAGATTGTGAATTGCTGCTGCTGTCTGTGAGTTTTTTAAAAACTGCAAATGTTCAATGTTTCAACCGACTGTATTTGCTGATGCAACATTTTTGTTTTTAATTGCCTAATTATTTTACTTGTACTGCCTCAGTAAATCTGTGTTAAAACAAAAAGCTGTGTATATTTTTTTTGGGGGGGGTGCATTCCACTATACACTATAAAGAAAAGTGTATGAGTAACAGTTAATGCCAGGGCTATTGAGGCCTCTGAGGCTGGGAGATCAGAGGGATGTGGATTCAGTTCCCACATCTGACACTTGGGTTAATATCCCAATACTGACACTGTAGTGCAGCATGGGAGGGGTGCTGCACTTTTGAGGTGCCTTCTTTTGGATGAGATGTTAAACTGAGGTCCCATCTGCCTGGATTGGTGGTAGTTCAGGTGGATGTTAAAGATCCCATAGCACTTATCAAAAAGAGTAGGGGAATTTTTATTATCATAACATCAAAAACAAAAGAATAGGCATAAACCTCACTAGGGTGAGAACCCCAACATTTATTTGATCAAAACCGGGCCAACATAAAACCTATCAGGCATGTTATTAATGGGGCCTAAAAAAATGCAGCCTTATAGCATTATGACGCTGGGCAAGAGATACTGTCTTTTTAAAAAGGCTAGCATAGGTAGGTACTGGTTCCTGTAGGGCTGGAACATCCTGTGCAGTATTTGAGTTATTTTCCTAAACTGGTGAAAAACCTGGGGCCTGTGAGTCAATTTCCAAAGATATATCCAAAGCTACCTCCTGAGGCCCAGAAACACAGGGGAATAAGAAATGTCAGCATTTTGTAATAAACCATCACCAGGAGGGATAGAATGTACAATAGGTAAAATAGGAGAAGCTGAGTCGTCATTTTGTTTCTCCATAATCTTGTGGCTTTTGATAGTCTGTAGAATTTCAGAAAGGGGAAGGCCTAGATTCAATTTCCAGAAACATTCTCTCGCTTCAAAACCTCCCTCCCCAGATACCCCCAGAATAGGAATATTTGGATCAGCGATCCACTGACTTGTTTCAAGTTGTAGCCAGCCCGCTCATTTTAGGGTTACTTTCAGGGACCATTGTGCTTCCGCATCATCCTTGCATAAAGAGAGAGAGGGGTCTGGGGTGGGGAAACAGCTGACTGTGTTGCTGGTGAGATGGAAGAAAGAAAAACCCTAGCATTGCTACCTGAGGTCGCAGAGGGTGAATCAATAATAGGATGGTTACGTTTACAAAGCTCCTCTTCAATCATTCGTTGAGCCATTTGAAAATCCGCTGCCACCTCTAGAGTGCGGCGCTTTTCGCTCAGAAGAGCAGAATTATGTTTCCTCATCCTGTGAAGATGCGTGTGGAATAGTGACAGCAGGATAACCTGTTGTCAGATCTTTACCATCAAGGACTTCTTGCGATAGGCCCTCCAGGCCTACTGTTGGCAAACAACTGTCTGTGTATACAACACCATTTTGTGCTGAAGTGTGTAGCGAGGGTATAGGAGCGATATGCTGGCCACCACGTAGGTGCATCCCAGCCGTGTCTTCCCCTTCACTGATGCAGTTTTGCAACGGGCGTTCATCCAACCGACCTCTTCCACTATCCTCCTCCATCTGGGAATGCCACTTGTCGACTCACAGTGCCCTCTGCCGAAAAGAGTAGAGGAATTTCCCCGGTGTCCTGGCCAAATTTCCCTCATTCACTAAAAATACCACCAACAGTTTAATCTGGTTCAAGGTCAGTTGGCATTGATCTGTATCCCCCTCCCCCAGGTCATGCCTGAAAATAGGCAGGATTTGTCTAGTGTACTTACCCGGTCCTCAAAAACTAACTAAATAAAAATAAATAAATTCTTCCCCTCATCAGTACTATGATGACTGAGACCTCTAGAGCTGCACTCTCGAGGTCATCAGTCATCATAGTATCGACTCGGGGAAAGAATAGCCCTGTTATTAACTGTTACTCATATACTATCCTATATGTGGTGAGAAGAAAGTATAATCTCTACCCTTAGGGTTGACCAATCTCCTGCTATCAGTGAGATAGAGGTTTTTAATAACTGGGTTTAAGGCTGATGAATTGCCATCAATAAGGGAGTATAAAGACTGATATGATCTATCAAGGATTGATCCGTAACAGTATTAAAATCATTGCATAACAGTACCTCAAAATCTGATAACGTTTTTATGCTGGAAAGGGTTTCTGAAAAGAATGTAGGCTGAGCAGTGTTAGGGGCATAAATATTGAAGATATTGTATTTTTCCCTTCTATTGAGCAAAGTAGTAGCTGCCATCTACCTTCATTATCAGATATATGGTTTATGTTAGTGAAATTAAGACCTTTTCTGGTTAGAATCATCAATCCTCCTTGTTTAGAATTATAACAACTGTAGAAAACATACTCCGCCCATTCTCTCTGCCACTTGTCAGACTCAGTGGGAATATGGTGAGTTTCCTGAAGGCAGGCAAGGTCTGCTCTGTGGTTTTTCAGGTGGGACAGAATTCCTTTCCTCTTAATGGGGGACCCTAGACCATTGACATTCCGGGTTATATCATTTAAGGGGGCCATGATGAAGAGATAGCAAATAAGTTCCACATACTAAGAGTGATGGGGAAAAGAAGGACCTTATGTGAAATATGGGAGTACCCACGGGGGTAAGTTTGCCATAAGAAAAACTTACACTCAGTGAAACAGACTAGATAAGAAAACATGAAGATACAGACAAACAAATTAAGATGAACATATGTCTTAGTAAATATTTATCCAACAGATGCAGGAGTATAGACAAATGAATACCCAAATTCCATGAAGTGCCTAAAAGATAATAATGGAGGACTTAATTCAACTTTATAAATATTAATAACAGTTAATAGGAGATTTAACATCTGAAATAACAGCATTTCAAAATTCATATCAGCAAACTAATCAGATGACAGAAGAAACAACTAACTTATCACCAGTGAAACTAGATAACAAAACTAATCCAGACAGCATTAAACAAATTGGAGGTGCAGGGGTAGTAAGGGAAAGGTAGATGAGTGGGGGAGGAGAAGTGAGGATGAGGTGGGGGAGGGGAGTAAGTACGATTCTCCTGATGAGTCAAAATGTGTAGCTTGCATTTGCCAGTGATATAAAAGAAGAAAACTATGCATCAAGCAGTAGTCTCCAAAAGCTACATCAACTCAAGATGCCCTATCCAAGCGAACCTTGAAAAGAAAACAATATTTTGACCCCATTAATCTTTTGATTAAATGACCAAGAAAATTGTTATTTTGTCATAACCCTCTGTTGGCGCTACTCAGTACAGCAATAGAAGGGATGGGCATAAATGGGTCAGTAAGGTCACCCTTTATGAGAATGGGTTCATAACCAAAGCAGTAAATCCATTCAACTAAAGGAGGATGATGAATTGAGCTAGGCCAATGAACACTTAAAGCATTCGAGAGTTATACACTATGTTGATGATAAGGGTGGAGGTGGGGGAGGAATGGAGGAAGGGAGGACAAGGGGAGGATGTCATCAGTGTATAAACATTTATGTCCTATCACATAAAAGGCTAGCTCTGGTTCTATGAAGTATAGAGCTTCAAATGTTCACAGTCAAGTGGGTGTTTGGATTTCAATAGGCATGGAAGAAACCATAGTATCCATAGGGACTGGATCTGAAATTATATAATCACCATTGTGGGAGGAGCCAGCAGAATCTAATGACTTCCGACTTCCCATGCTATGGCTCCTGGCTCTAATCTCAGCTGTTAGCTCCTCAAAGGATGTATTAATTGACTTGATCTTGCTTTAGGTTGTACTTCTGCTTGTCCTAGAAATGTTGTACTATCTGAATTCTAGGTAGGATCTTTGCGGTTTAGGAGTACTAGATTTTGATTTATTATTCACGGAATACTGAACAGTTGAATCTGAGGCCCAGTTTTTGTAGCCCAAATCTACTGCCTTCACCTGTGTCAAGGAATTCCTGTCTTCATGCTCATGCATTCTGTTGGGTTTTGTATTTGGACTCTGGGATGTGATGTTTGGCCAGGTCTTTTGGACAAAGTCCCAAACTTTAGTCTTGTCTGTAAAAGAATAGCTTTTCCTGTTGGTGAAAATAAAGAATGTAGCTGGTTATTTAAAATAGTGATATCCCCAGTTTCTGTAAAGTGAACCTAATATTGTCAAATACTCTATGACATCTGACTGTTTCAGCTGAAATATTTTGAAATAAGAAAAGTTTGTGATCATTCCATTGTAAGGACTTCTGTTGTCTTGCCAGCTTTAAAATGTGGTCTTTGATTGAGTACCTCAGAAAATATATTAGGGTGGGTCTTGGTTTTTCATTGGGTTTGGGTTTGGGGGCAAGGGATCTATGGGCCCTTTCAGTTTCTAAGGGGCAAGGCCAATTGTTATTGAATATGTTCGGTAGAAGGTTCTGCAAAAAAAGTTATAATGTCACTACCCTCAGCGTTTTCAGGGACCCCCACCAGCTGTAGATTATTTTGACAGCCATAATTTACCAGGTCATCTTATTTAGACCATAGCTTGGTAATCCACTCTCTGAAAAATCAGAGGATTCCTATAGATGGGTGATAGAATCTTCAGTGTTTCCAATCCTAGTCTCAGCCTCAACAAGCCTTTCAGCAAAAATGACATTGGCATTCTGTACATCCTCAACTGGAATTTTAAGGGACTGTATATTGTTCTGTATATTAGGGTTAATATGGCAAGAACAGCTGAGAGGTCAGAGCTGTGTGTGGAAGAAATGGTTTGGGTAATAGTACAAGCTGTCCCTGTCTTCCCGCTTCCCTTTACTTTCACAGGTGTCAGTTGTGTAGCCATCGTGGTTGCGTGTATGTTTCAAATGACTAAGCTGAGTGGCGAATTTTAACTCTCAATAAATTGAAAAGTCAACGGGTCAGTTTTAGCCTAACTTGATCCAAGAGTGGGGAATGACTTCTGACAGATGGCAGAGTTTTTTTTATGAGTTGTCACTTGTGTAATTCAGCTGACTGGAGAAACAACATTAAACAGCATTACAGCACAAAGTGTAAAGGCCGCTCTGAGGTGAAACTTCAAACAGTAACAGAGCAAATAAGCAAACTTCAATAATTTGAAAAGTCAGCAGTCAATTTTTACCAGATTTGCCCCAAGGGTAGGAAATTGCTTCTGATGACCATCCAAGGTGTATTTAGGAGTCATCACTTATTTGTTTTAGTAAGCTGGAAAACAGCGTTAAACAGCATTATAGCATAACATGCAATATCTGCTCCAAGGCAGAACTTCAAACCAAGATAAAACAGAAAATCAGCAGTGCATTTTGACCAGACTTGTCCAGATGGTAGTTGATAACTACCAACAATAGGAGGTATGATTTTTAACTGTTGTCAGTGAGTCTGTCCAGATTTTTTAAGGATTTTCTTCAGTGGTGATTCAGCTATGGTTTCAAGCTATCATCCCTGGTATGCATGCACAACTCAAAAAATGTAACAGTTGTTTTTTTTTTTTTCATCCTTATTATTTCATTGTTTTATTACTCCTTTTTAAATAATACTTCTTTCTCTCCATGTTCTACTCACTATGTACTGTGTTTATATTTTGGGTTCATTATTACACAATATAGGTAGAATCTCCCAAAGGTATTCTGGTCATATTTTCATTCAGTAGCTGATGTTCCTACTATCCATATGGTGTGAGCAAGTGAGATTTAGTACCTGGTAAGTAATTTCAAATAAAAGGGGTTCCCGCTGTTGCAAAATGATACCTTTTTAGGAACTTTGAATCCATAATTAATGTTTTGTATAGCACAGTGGTCAAATATTTTCTTAAAAGCAGATGGTGCAACATAAGGTCCCATAGAACATATGTACTAAATGCTGCATCACTAAAAGTATCCATCATGACTGAGCAGTACAATACATCACACTCTATGCATGCGATATTATGACGCTGTTGTATCATCATGCTTTTTTGGCTTATCAGCCCACCTGATCTTCAGAGAAAGGTGAGTGAATAGTGATGCTGCAGGTCTCTGTGTGTGGTTTTAACCATGTGGTAATGGAGGAATAACTGCAGGGGAGAAGTGAGCATTAAAAAAAAAAATAACAGCTTGGTAGTACCTGTATATAAGATATGTTTTAACGAGCACTATTGGCTATGGAATTATTTCCTTTGGTCAGCTAGTGCGAGTGTGCTAATAAAGTAAAATGTTTTCTTACAGATTAATTTTGTGACACCTGCACAAACTGGCAGCTGACTTCTTAGCCACATTTTGGACCTTGTCTCACCTAGTAGAAGTAGTAGTAGTAGATTTTGTTCATGGCACCTTTCCCTGGAGGTTCAATACACCAGTACAGTAACAGAGATGGCAACAAATCACAAACTAAATACAATTCTAAATAAATAAATCAATTAGAATGATCTCATTAAAAAATTGTCAACAACAAGCTGAAATGTACAATTTGCTGCATAATATCTCAGATATATAGAACCAATAGGGACTCTCTCTCCCCATGTGCCTGTGCAAGTAAATATGTTTTAAGACCTCTTTTAAAAACCTCCACCGAGGTGACCTCTATCAGGGCCCTTGGGAGTGAATTCCAAATAACAGGGCCTACAACTGCAAAGGACCAGTCCTCTGAGGTTTTAAGACTAGCCCTGGGGACAACTAGGAGAAGTTTCTTAGTAGAGCGGAGGGGGTGCATAGGTATGTAAGCGTGCAGAAGATCAGAAAGGTAACCTAGGCCCAGTCCGTGTAGATCTTTATAGCATGTTAGTAACACAACTTTGTAGGAGATATGCCACTTAACCAGCAGCTGGTACAGTTCATTCAGTGCCGGGGAAATAAAACTGGACCTCGGAAGGCCAGTTAGCAACCTAACAGCTGCATTCTACACTAACTGCAGGCACCACAGCATACCTGCACTGACCCCAAGGTATAGAACATTGCAGTAATCCAAACATCACAAAAGCAGGCACCACTGAAGGCAAGTCCTCAGGGTGGATTATGGGATCAAATCAGACTTATGGTCCTCACATGGTAAAAGTTATTCTGGACTACTGCCAACACCTGAGCCTCAAATGTCAGCCCCTCATCCAGAATGACATCCAGATTCTTCACCTTCACAGCAGCTAGAAGCCTAGATGTGCCAAGATGAAGCACTGTCTCCCTCTCAACAACTGCTGCTCTCCCATGTGACCCAGCTCAATCACCAGTACTTCAGGTTTGTCTGAGCTGAGTCTCCACCAGATCAGTGATATCTGATCCTTGATCTCAGCCAAGCACTGATTTAGCACATACACCACGCCTTGTGTCTCAGGTGCAAACAACAGATAGAGCTGAGTATCATTAGCATAGCAATGAAAAACAACTCCATACTGTCTAATAATCCCACCCAGGGGTAGCAAGTACACTGCAAACAACATGGGCGAAAGCATTGACCCCCAAGGTACCCGACAATGCAGATCCATTGAGAACGAGGAAAAACTTTGCATCATTACCATTTCAGTTCTGCCTGTGACGTAGGACTCAAACCTGTAGATGACTTTGTCTGTGAGTCTTACATACACCCTGCTTTGGTCCAATAAAAGCCCATGGTCCACAGTGTTAAATGCTGAGGACAGATAGAGGAGAACAATAACTGACCACTCTCCTCTACCCCTTGCTCTAAGCAGGTCATTATGCAGCCTGCTCAATGCAGTCTCTGTGCTGTGCCTTGACTTAAACCCAAACTGGAGAGGCTCATAGATGTCATAGATTGTGAGGTGTACTTCAAGTTGTAACACAACTTCCTTCTCAATAACCTTGACTAAATAAGGCAGGTTAGAGCCAAGTCAGTAATTCACCAAGATATCTGGGTCCCAAGATAGCTTTTTCAAGAGGGGCTTCACCAGTGCATTTTTCAATGCAGGCAGAAAATTCCCCTTTGACAAGGAACACTTTATAATCTCAGTGAACACAGGCACCAGCTGCCCCACACAGCTCATTAGTAGCTGGGCTGGACTTGGATCCAGTTCTCAATATGTTGCTCACAACTCCAAAATTAACTCACTAGCCTTATCAATCATCACTGGTAAAATCTCTTCCAAGGACTGCTGACTGCCAATGTGTCTCACTGGCTTGACATGACTGAGTCATAACAGCCCACTTTGTGAAATTCCGGCCTGAATAGAGAACACTCTGTCCAAAATGAAACTGAGCAAACTCCTCACATGTAGCGAATGAAGTAGTCTTTATAGACTCCAGACAGGCTTGATGAAGATGCCTGTCCATTGTCTGGAAAATTTGAGCAGGTCGATTTCTTTCAGTAGTAATCTCCCTGGACAAACACACTGCCTTTTTACAGGAGATTTCCCTTGACAGTCACTGTAGTGACTATTCAAAGCCAGTTTGTTCTCCTGGGCACCAGATCTCCTCTAACATGCTCCAGTCTCTACCTCCTTGCTTTCATTTCCCTCAGCCCATCGTCAAACCATGATGAGCAAAGGTGTGAAACTACTGGGAGTACATGACCTGGAGCTATGAGATCCAAGGCTGCACTGACTATCTTATTATAAGTCACCACTTCCTTCTCTGAACCCCCAACATATGCCACCAACATACTTGAGGTATCCAACACCACCATAAGTCCATCTGGCCTAAGCCCTCATAAAGGGCAGTACTGGACAATCTCTACAGGGAGTGGACTACAGAGGGGTGCCCTGGAATCAAACCTGATGGCACAATGATCCAACCAGTTAATTGGATCAATCCTGAGGCTTTCTACCTCAATCCCCAGGGAGAACACTGAGTCCAAGGCATGCCTGTTTTGGTGAGTCACAACAGCAACTGCTTGTGCTATGCCCAGGGATTTCATTCCCTGGAGGAATCTTGCCCAAAACATGAGAGTTCATCATTGATCAAAGCACTGAAGTTACCCGGAATAATCCAACTTGGTGACTTCAACACCCTATCAATGATAAAATATGCTATTTCTTGCAGAAAATCCCCCCATGTCCCAGAGGATCGTAAATGAGGACGATCCTGCAACCTGTACCACTGGACCCCCACAAACAGCCGTGCATGCATTCAAACAATGAGTTGTCCCCCACTGGGTGCACCACCAGGTTCAATTCAGATCTAAACAGATGCCCCCCCCCCCCATGATCCTTCCTCAGGCAGTGCATCATGGAAAATCCAGCTGGGAAAGCTACCTCCAAAATCAAACCAGCATCATCACCAAGCCAGGTTTCCAAGAAACAAGCCAGATCAACCTAGGAATGAGATATAAAATGCAGTCTTATTCCTCATCTATATGGCATTGCATAGAACCACCTGAAGAGGATAAGTAGTGACAGCTGACCCATCAGCAACCTGCCTACTTGGTCTGGTGGAATCTCTGGGCATGGGGATTAAACAAGTCTGGTCTCTCTCAGATCCCCATTTCACTCCAGGATGTCTCCTGGTCATTGCAGTCCTAATTGCCCCCTCATCAGCACTCCTCCAGTCTTATGTCCCCCCACTGCTGCCTAGTAATTCCCACCTCCCTGCAGCAACGAGATGCCACACCACTCAGAGGAGGGTCATAAAAGGGGTGCAGGTACTGCAGCAGCGATGGGGAGTAGCTGAGTCTTGGGGGTTGCACAGGATGACACATTATCAGTACAGCTCTGCCTTAATTCACAAAACCCCAACTGAACACCAACCCCCTCAACTACCTCTTTATTATTATGCTAAACCTTCCCTCCCCAAACAATCACAACATCATAGACCAATCACACTCTGTACATCAAAATCTAACCAGCATTCAGTCCCTGACTTACTTAAATAAAACAAATTAACAAAATCAGAAACAATATGAACAACTTAGCAAGTTGTGGTGCAAGCAGTATCATTTGTACAGTCAAGTTTCAAGTCCTCCCCTAAAGAGAGACTTCCAAGCAGCATCCAAACAGATACTTAAGTTAAGTAAGCTTTGGAGTGTTTGTAAATGCTGTAATTTCACCTGCATTCTTCCCAAATCCCTTCCCATGAAAATCCAGTCTAAAAGTGCTCATTAAAAAAACTCTGTTACATACAGTTACTACAGTACTAAGCTGTTATTTTCAAGATGAGAAGATAAGACAGACAACCACACGTGCTGGGATTCAGGAAAAGATCTGTAGACATCCTCAAAGTCCACTGTATCTGATAACACAAAACAAAGTGCATTGCACAGTTTACAAGAATGAGAGCATTCAATGCAAATGTCCAGTGAAATTAACCAAGTGCACCTGGCGGTTCGGTATGTAACTTTTTATTACATTATTTTTTCAGTTTGGAGTGATGCTGGTTTTGTCTTTTCACTTACGGATTTCATGGTACCATGCACACTCCATTGCAGTTGAGCTGTTTTGTTGTTTTCTGATTTAGACTACTCCTTCTGGCGCTGCTTTGGTCATGGAGTGAAACATTCAAGGAAATCAGAAGTAAGAATAAACAAAGGGAGAGAGTGAGGGTAGACCAGAAGAATGATAGCATATACAAGAAGCAGATTTTCTAGCAGTGATTTTGGAAAGAAGAAGCAATGAAAACCACGGTGTCTGAAGTATTGGAGAAGGGGAGTGAGCAGTTAATGAAGAGAGGAAGTGGGGAAGAGAGTCAAACAAGAATTTGGCAATGAGAGAAGTTTATTTATTTATTTGCAAATTGGTAACCGGGGAAAGGCACACTGAGCTGAGGTTCATTTCCAGGTGCAACCCAGGGAAGTACAGTGGAAAGATGGCAGCCTTGTAATGAGTGGAGACTGAAGGACATGATTATAGAACACTGGTGGGTACTGGATGGATCTTTGAGAACAATGCAACAGAAGAAATGAAAAAGATGAATTTGTGTTCAGAACTATACACGATGGGCAGAATTTTCAAAAGCCTCTTAGATTGGTGCAGGTTACCCCAAACCCTGCTTGCAGCAAACTCTGGTACACCAGGAACCCTGCACCATATTTTGGTACAACAGCGGTCCCAGCACCAAAAATCCCCGTCACCACGAGCTGTGCCATGTGCCAAACAGAGGGTGCACTGGAGGGGATGGACAGAGGCAGCTGTCTTCCCCTGGTGGTCTACAGCCATGCTGCCAGAGTGAGGAACAGAGCTGGTGTACACCTCAAATGGGAACAGTACGTCCATCACTATCATCAGTAAAGTACCCAGGAACATGTAACTATGGGACAGCTAGCAAGCTATTAATGTCCCCATGCACAAGATAAGATGCAAACAGCACAGCAAACAGACAGTATGGAACACACTCATACAGCACTGTATACAAGTGTTACCTACCGGTCACTGCTGCACTGTCAGAAATGCTCCAGTCATGTATGTGGAGTTGCAAGTTGACCTGTAGGGCTTCAGTTACCACTGCCACAACAGCTGACACTGCACTTTGAATGGGAATGAGCAGTGTCACAGTGCCTCCGATGACATGGCCTCCATTCCTGCCAAATCGGTTCAGCTGTCAACATAGGACCCTGCATAGCTACTCGACACAGCCACTGTTGTGAGGACCATAGATGTCATGGATGGTTTTATACCCAGTGTGACATATGAGGACCATGGAACACAGTCATTTCATGCCAAGGCATATGGTAGATAGTATGTACTGTGGTACAACCTGGGTGCTGTGGGAGGCAACTGTTGGAGCAAGCATGACATGTAGCAGACTGGTGTGGTACCACACTGAACACCATCACACAGCCCCTGGCCATTGCTCCCTGGCACCTGCTGCATTCCCAGTTCCCACTGATGTCGACTGAGGGCTTGCAAAGCTGCTGAAAAAGCTACCAGTAGTTCCGTACAGTGTGTTACCTTGGCAGCCACCACCGCTCCTATTGTGTTCTGATGGCAGTTTGTCCACATTTAGCTTGCCATGGCAATGGGTGTGCTTTGTAGTTTTCATGTGCCGCCACTACCATCTCCACTTCACACTGAGACAGGTCCCATGTTGTCTTGTGCTGTGGTGATCACTCAGACCTGACTGCCGCAGCTTTCTGTTTCAGCGCACACATCACTTAGACCAGCTCTTGTTGATCTAAGCACTAGCCAGTCCTTCGGCTGATCATGGGCACTGAAATTCCTGTGACAGGGGATGTTGCAGCTATGTTATGGCACAAGTCCCCACCCCTCTCTGCCATGATGCAGCCCCATGGCTGGTGCAGGCATGGTGCAAGCTCCTCTGGCACAGACAGACACTGGTATGTGGCAAGCATCATTCAAAAATTTGGAATGACGCAAGGTGTGGTGCAGTGGCCTCTTGCATCATGTTTTTTTGATGCAAGCACCTTGTGTAATTCCTGACCCTTTGAAAATTCTGCCCCATGTCTCCATAATCAAATGCTGGGAGAATAATTTTCACAACATTAGCAGGATGAATAGGGAGGGAAATACAATATTTGTTCTGGTACAGTGTCTTATGATTAGGGAGGAGATTTTGTGGACAGCATTCACATGGCAGGGAATTCAAGGTTACAGTCCAACCAGACTTGCTGGAGTTTAAAGGAAGGGACATCCTCTGGAGAAACGCCATCCAGAGTCATGAAGGTGAGAGTGGATTGGAGTTTAGCCAGCAACTGCCTGGTTCTAAAAGTCATGGAAACCATTTTATTAGTGCTGATGGAAAGTTGAGTAGTGTAGAATCAGCACTGAACATTATGACTATCATGCTGGAACTCTGTTGCCAACTTATCTACTGAGGACCCAGAGGCATAAAGCACTATGCCATCTGTGTACATATGCATATACACAGAGACACAAACCTTTTGGAGTTCATCTGGAAAGATCAAGAACTTGAGGGGTCTAGAACCAATGCTAGGGGACACCTAACTCAAAGGGGAGATGGGAAAAAGGAATCTCTTACAAAGACCATGGCCCGATAAGAGCTGAACAATTTAACCATTAAGTCAGAAAGTCTGACTCCAGAATGCTTGCAGAGTAGAAGGGGTATACGACAATGTCAAAAGCCTTGGCTAGGTCAACAAGGGTAGTGGAAAAAATCATTCTTTGATCCAGCCACTTCAGGATGGTATTAGATTGTCTGAGTGGCGAAAGAAAGGTGAAGTGGGACTTTGTGAACCCAGACTGAAAAGGACTAAGGAAAGAGGAGAAGTCAAAGACAGAAGAGAGCTGGGAAAGTACCAACATTTTTCATGGAATTTAGCTAGTGCAGGGTTAAGGGAGATTGGACAGTAGTTTGCAGAACCAGAGGAGTCACTTCTCTCATGCAGGGGAAAATGTTTGCCATATTACAAGCACCCAGAACTTCACTGATGCAAATGATTGTTTAAGGATTTTTTCATTTCATTTCATTTATTCTTTGACAACTGGGTAAAAGCACTGGACCAAAGGTCCCTTTTCATTCCCAACCCGGATAAAAAACATACAGAATACACAGATACAATCAACAACAATACAGAACAAAAGATACAAATTACAGTTACAAACGGATCTAAGTAATAAATGATTTTTTTAACCTAAGTTGAAAAGTTGAAACTGTGGGAACAATCCTAACATCTAGTGGAAGTGAATTCCAATTTAATGGTGCTGCTATTGAAAAGCTTTAGCGCTAGATCTAAGCTGATACCTTTGGACAAGATATAGGATGGCAGAGACAGGATAGAAATGGAAGGATCGGAAAAGTAGAGGAGGTTGGGGTCAAGGCAGTCTTGGTTGTTGAAGTTAGTTGGGTCAAGGGCCAGTAGGGCAAAAGGGTAGAGGCTGGGGATATATAGGAGAAAAGGAGAAGGCAGGGAAAGGGTAGGAAGAGGAAAGATGAGGGCTGGAGGAAGGGAAGCAAACATAGAGTGTGAATAGGGAAAAAGGTATTGAAAGCAGAGCTCACCTCAGTGGAGTCAGAGATAGAGGAGCCTAGTGTGACTGTCCATGTTGTTGACCGGGGAGTCAAATAGAGAGAGGATGACTTTCTGTCTAACCCTGGCCAGGTCCGCAGGTCAACAAGAGTGCCAGAGAACTTTGGGAGGTACCAAGCTGAGTTGTAAGCCTTGTTCTAGGCAATCAGTTCAGCTGAGACTCATGGAAGATGGGAGCCTTTTACATGAGCTCACTTGAAGAGCTACTGATGCTTTAAAGAAAACTTTAAAAAACATAATAATTAGGTTTAATTCTGCTTACAGTCCATTTATTTTTTATATATTTCTCCTCCCCATAATTTGTTACTAAAGAAATTTGTATAAATATTTGATTGTTGTCCCTTAGAGTTCATTTTGAGTTCATCTGCTTCTATAGCTTACTCCCTACTTCAAATCATGATCCTGTGTTGTGACATCACAGTCTCTTGCCATGGGAGTAACTGTGAGGTCACAAGCAGTGCATTGTGACTTCAGGTAGTGAGAAAGCAACTGTTTTCATGCAGATGGCCTCACTACTAAATAATGGGGAGGAGGAATACAGAACTACTGGGAAAAACAAGCTGGACAGTGCCTAAATATTATGTTTTGTTAAAGTTCTCCTGAACATGTCACCAGCTCTTTAAAGAGGCATGCTTGTCCCAGATGTCAGTGAAAACAGAGTGGAAGTACTGTAATTCAGAATATCATCCACATCAGAGTGTGAAAAACCCAACAGTGTTTTACAGGCCAGCGTGCAGGTCAGAAAGGTTGACAGACCTGAATAACCTGAGCTGGAAAAGATTTGTGGGTGTCTTTAAAGCAGTAGACCTTATGCATACCAAAGTCTATACAGTGATTACTGAGAGTATCAAGGAGCATAACTGCATGCATAAACAGCGGGACTGGGAGAACAGACCCAGTCCATGTGAGAGTAAAAGCCTGTTTTGGGATTATCATGGGCATGTTTAGAAATGGGCTGTGCAAGGCAAAGAGCTTGTATCGTTTAAATTATATTTTAAAGACACGGGAGGCTCAGTTAGTGCTGAGTTCCCCAGAGGAGGCTAAGGATGAAATATAGGTAATAAGATCAAAGAAAGAGTCTTATTTGAGGAACAAACAAACCCCAGTGTGTCCCCCAAATACTACCCCAAAAGACACGTAAGTGTGGTTGTCTTCTTTATCTAAATCCTATTCTTCCTCTTATCATGCTTTTAATGGATGTTCTGAGTTAAGCATCAGCTGAGATTTCAGAAAGACTGACCATCACTTCAGGGTGTCTGCCTTAGGTCAGGTCCTACACTTCATCATTCTAATTTTTATTTTTAATTTGTAGATATGAGTTAATCTTAAGGTACTGCTGTTTTGTAACCTTCCTGTGCAAAGACTTTCTCCAGCTTCAATGCCTCACATTTGTAAAATGTGGCCTCAATTATGTTTCCCAGCTGGATGGAGTGCAGGTTGCAATGAAAGAGCCTCACCTATTCCTAGTTCTTTAAAATTCAAGATGTAACATGCTCAGCCCTGGCTAGTTTAATCAGTGTTGTCATATTTTTAAAGTGGGTGACTCACATCAATTGACAAATAAAATCCAGTGCAACTCCAAAAATACTGCCCCAAACGTCCTGCAATAAAAATTTTCTTTTTTTTATCTAACTCTTATTCGTTATTCTTATGTTTCAAACAGGTTAAGCAAGACATTTAATGAAAATTGTCTTCTTTATATCTTAATCCTTATTCTTTTTGGGTGCTATGCACCATTGGGGCAGAAGGTGCATGCCAAAGGTGCTTACCCCACCCACATAGCTCCACGACCCTGGACAGGTGCAGGATGCTCAGTATTCATGACTGTATGCACCCATGGGGCAACTGTCCATGCCCCCCCATTGCACAGGAGCATGGCAGGGGAAGTCTGGTGTGGAGGGGTGGACCTGTGCAGGCATCCAATCGGATGTCGGACCCAGATCCCATGGTGGATCCTTGCGGCCATAGGGTGGGTGCACTTCACAGGAGCAGATAAGTGGAAATTGTACTTAAATGTTCAGGCACCACCTGATCTGTGGAGCCAGCCCTCACCAGCAGCCTAGTGGGCTGGAGCTGCACAGAGGTCCCTCTCCCGGTGCTGTCCCGACCGGTGGGCAAAGATCGTGGGGGGGGGGTGCACTGGGTTATGACACAGTTCTGGCTGCTATAACCTGTGCCCCCCATGTGTCTGGCACTACACGCCTTCGTGAATGACACATAGTGCTGACACAACCCTGGCATGCCTCCTGACTTCCCCAGGCACGGTGCTGACTGAGTGACCAGGGATCAGGTGTGTACATGTCTTACATGCTCATGGTGAAAGCCGCTGGGGGTCTGCAGGATCCCAGCTGTGTGGCATTCTGAATTAGGGTTGCCTATGCACCTCAGATATGTAGTGCTTAGGCAACTTTTGTTATGTGCATAGGCCCCCCTTTATGCTTTTAACAGGGTTTTTGGTTTCCAGTGCTCAGCTAGCATCTAAACAAGCTGAACAATGACTTCAAAGAGACTCGCTAAGGTCAGATCCTACATTATACCATTCTAATTTTTATTTTTTCCTTGCTGATATGAGTTGAGGATCTGGTTGTTTCATTCTTTGTCTTTGCAAAGACTGTCCTTCAGCTTCTTTGTGTCACATTTATTGTTTGACATTTTATTCTTTAATGTTCTTGAATTGTAGTTTTTTCTATATACTTCTTTCCACTTTACTGTATTATTTTATATATTGTACTTTATTCACACACACCCCCAGACACATGTGGAAATGAGCTGATACCAGCTCAGTATGACTTTCATGGTAAAACTTTTGAAATAAATAAATATAAAAATACATACATCAATAATAAATAAACATTTATAAAATGCAGCCCAAGTTATGTTCCCAGTTGACTGGGTGAAGGATACGTGGAAAGAGCACCATGTCTGCCTAGTCATTTAAAAAACTGAGATGTACAGTAACCTGCTTAACTGTGGCTAGTTTAATCCATATAGTCATATTTTATGGGTGCTCCTGGTGAGTGGCTCATATCAATCATCTAACAAAACCCAGTGCACCTCCCCCATAATACTGCCTCATAAGGCATGTCAATTTAGTTTTTCTTCTGTGTCAAACTCTCATTACTTCTTCTTCTTAGTGTGCTTCAAACAAGGGTTCTTAGTTATCAAAGACTAGGTGTGATTTGAATAAGTCTAGCCAGTAGTTCATGGTGACCCCTTAACGTCGGGTATCACATTATACTTGTCTAAATTTTATCTTTACCTTATTGTTATTAGTTGAGGTCATCATCATTATTTTATTTCTCTGCCCTTTATGAGAGCAATCAGAGTGCATTATAATAAAAGGATCATGTAAAAGATTACACAGTTTACAAAGACAGATAAACAAGAACATAATGGGGATTTTCAATATGGCTGGATGCGGATGGAAATACATGCTGTGTCTGTGTCTGCATCTGCATCCATTTTCATATATCCAGGCAGCCCTGCTGCTTTTTTCCAGAAGTCTGTTTATGACAAAAAGTCACAGTATGCAGCAAAAAATGGACACAATTGCATCCAAATTGGTCACACATGAAATTGCATCTGTTTTGAACACAATTGTGTCAGTTTTGGATGCAGACTTTGGATGCTGTTGGGCCATTTGGTAGATAGTCTATCAGGTTTGGATGCATTTCTGCACTGAAAATAGCATGAGGTGCATCTTGGTCATGTTACCTCTTTGAAAATACCTGCAAGGCCTTCAAACAATAACTTATCATTGTGAACAAAAGCTTTCATAACAAAAGGGGTTTTCAGCATACATTTGAACTGCACTAATGACCGGATGACTCACATTCCCCAAACAATTGAATTTCATAACCCAGGGCAGATGGAGAAAATGCCATATCCCCTTGAGCTTTTAATCTTAAAGTGGAAACAATGAGTAGGGTCACTGTAGCAGACTGTAAGCTCCGGTATAAGTTGTAACATATCAGAAGAGGAGCTCAGGAATAGCAGTGGAGCCTAAACCATATAAGGCCCTAAAGTGGGTAGGAGAATTATGTAACAGACTTTCCATCTCTTTGGAAATCAATGCAAATTTGCCAGCACTGGTCTGAAGAGATATGACAACAGTAACACTCTCCCACCACTAATCTAGCTGGTGCATTCTGTAACTATTGTAGTTAACTGGAGATTGCAGAGGTAGATATAATACAAAACTTTTCTGCAATCCAGTCTTGAGGTCACAAGAGCATAAACAGTGGCTTGCTCTGCAGGCAGCAACAATGAGTGAATGCATTTATTGCAATGCAGGTGGAAAATCAACTTTTAATGGCCCTACTGCTTCATTCTCTTTCTCTGCAAAATACACATCAAGCTTCTCTGATTCGCAGGTATAAAGTAAACATGAATATATTTACTTATTTAAAAATTGATAACCAGGAAAGGAACACTGAGCTGAGGCTCGTTTCCAGGTGCAAACAGGGAGAGGGGGGAAATACACTGGCTTAGTCCCAGGAGGAGCCCATTTCCTGTCCACCTGCCCAGGGACAGCTGCAACAGCAGTAGGCCCATGCAAAATCACATCAGACAAGGTCTCCAGGATGGTTTTCACAGGAGGAACCAAACCAACTGGAACACTAGGCATGCCTAGGAAGCCCACCCAGAGGTACCCATTGGGGTCAATGGCCTTTGGCTGGAAATCCAGTGCTGACTGCACGCCCCTGAGCAGAGCCCAGAAAGAAAGAAAGGTCCCCCTGAGGAACAAACACAGGAACGGCCTGAGACCTCCAGACCACAAAAAGAGTTAACCACCCCCACCCTCAGAGACAATGAGGTCAATATGACCCATTTCCCCCCATACCCCCACAAGGTAGACAGTAGAGAGAGATGGTTTGATTGCATTAATGATGTTCCCAGGTGGATGGAGTGCAGGTTACAAGGAAAGAGATCCACTTCTCCCTAGACATTTTGAATTTCAAGCTGTATCCTGGTCAGCCCTAGCTAGTTTAATCAATGTTGTCATACTTTAAAGGTGCTACTGGTAGGTGTTTATTATAATTCAATAAACAAGATACAGCATGCCCTCAAATACTTCTCCAAAAGGACTACAACTGAAGTTTTCATCTGCATCTAACTTTCATGCCTTCTACTTCTTATGCTTTAAACTCGGGTTCTTGCTTATCAAAGATCAGCTGAAGACTGAATAAGTCTAATCACCACTTAATAATGCCCCCAGGTCAGGTCCAAAACTATGCCATTCTAATATTTATCTTTCCCTCACTGATATGAGTTGAAATCCTACTGTTACATTCTCTTTCTGTGAAAACACTCCCCTCCAAATTCCTCGCCTCACATTTATAAAGTGCAGTCTGAATGATGTACCCAAGTGGCTGGTATGCAGGTTACAAGGAAAAAGCCAAAAGAGCCAGACCTTTCACTAGTCTCTTAGAAATCCAAGATGAAACTCAACCTTAAAATGTCAAAATAAAACCTGCTCATTGCTAACTAGTTTAATGAAATTAGTTATATTTTTAAGGGTGCTCCTGGTGGGTGATTAATATCAGTCAGCAAACAAAATTCAGTGTGCCACACCACAAACATATTAACTCATAGTATGTTAATATGAAAATATGTACTGGCTTCTAATTGTACTTGTTATAACATTGTGTTAGCTGGAAACCTGACCCTGCTCTCCTCCCTAGCAAAGTCTACTGGTTTGTTGGTCAAGAATAATGAGTTAATGATATTTGGAGTCTTCAACATGAATTGGCTCAGTGACAGCAATGAAACTGTGGTGCATGCCCTTAATATGCACAATCTGACACAGGCAATGTCTGAGCCCACTAAGTGTTCTAATAATGGTAGCACATAAACCCTTATAGATTGCATTCTCATACCACGTTAGACAGGATCAAGTGTTCAGGTGTTCTGTCTGATGCCATCAGAGATCACTCACCTGGTTTTTGTATATGGTGTGTCAAGCTGACAAAAGCCTCTCCATGAATTATACAATCCAGGAAGCTCTGTAATCTGGATCCAGAGCTCATTAGCATGGCAGTCTCAAACACAGATTGGTCATACCCATATGAGGCTTCTGATGTAATCTAGCAAATGACTTCTTTACATCAGTGTTCACTAAGCTACAGGGCAAATTTGCCCTGTTCACTAGGAGAAGGTTGTGAACCCCTATCTCTAAATGACCGGATCACCCACTACTAACTAAAATTATCGAACATGACACAATTTGGAACTTATTTAAGGCCTTCTCATCCTCTATGGACTGGTCTGCATATAGATCTCTTTGTAATGTTTGCAAAAGAGCTATCAGAAATAATAAAAGCTTTCATTGACAGCTACTATTTAATTCCACTGCCCGAAGCCCCCGACTTTTCTGGGTGCATATCAAAAAGATGTTAGGTCACTTAGGGAATCATTCTTCTTCAGGCATGGTTTTGATCGGAGTTAGCTACAATAACAGCATCAATATAGTCAGTGCAGTCAACTGTCATTTCTCAGATCTGTCCTCCTATACTCAAGCCTTCTCTGATACATTCTTTTCCTCACCATGTGGTGATACACCTCCAGAGCCCCCAAAACCTCTGTACAGCCTTCTTTTTATTTTAAATGGGTCAGTTCTGCTGAAACTCTTAGATGTCTTATGATGATTTCTGTCTCTTAATCTGTAGGCTCAGATGGTATTGAGCCCAAACTCCTTAAGATTGCTGCCAAGGAGTTAGCTACCCCCAGTCACACAATTAATCAATTTATCCCTCACTACTGGTACAGTGCCTGACCTATGGAAAACCTCACATGTTATTCCTGTTTTTAAGAAAGGGAACCCCAAACTTCTAAATAATTACAGGCCCACTGCCATCCTCTCTGTTTTGAACAAAATACTTGTAAAGGTGGTGGCCTCACAACTCAGTAATTACCTTTCCACCTATAACCTTCTATCTCATGCGCAACATTGCTTTCAAAAAGGACATAGCACCATTGCTACCCTCCTCACCCTAAACAAAGTATTGCCTCAGCAATGGACCCTGGTAGCCTCACAGGTGCTGTTTTTAGTGACCCGATTAAGGCTTTTGATCTTGTTTATCACTCCATACTCAGTGGCAAACTTGCTAACTTGGGAATCTCACTAACTGCTCTCCCATAATTTTGTAATTTTTTTGGCAAACAGATACCAGACAGTCAAGTATGAGACATCCCTCTCTGACCCCAGCCCAGCTCTGGTGGGTATTCTCTATTCCTGGTTCACTTCTGTTTGGTCTACACCTATATTCAATAAACCAGTGTTGTTCCACTGCTCTATGACTATCTTCACTGACAATCTGTTCCTGTTTGCCTGCTCCAAAAGCATTGATTAAATAAGCCAATACTTATCGGCTGACCTACAATCAGCACATACCGTATGTGGTTGTTTGCAAACAAACTGATTCTAAACATGATGAAAACACAGTCTATGTTATTCGCTATATCCCCCAGATTAAGAGTATGCCTGTCCCATCTATCTGCAATGGTACCTTAGTCTCCTCAATCTCCTCCTTCATATACCTTATAAAATGGCTGAGACCAATTGAGTAATCTGATTGGTTATTTATAGTGCAAAATGAGACAATGTTGCACTATAAATAATTACTCCTAGTAAAACAGCTGGATAACAGAACCTGATGGCTCATATATTCATTTTAAACATTCTATTCAGAATGTTTCAAAACTTTGCCGTCGCCATTTTTTCAGCTTGCTTACGTTGTAAAAAAAATAACAAATTTTCTTATCTAGCTTCAGCAGGCAGGCAAGCAGCAGTTCTTTCCTGTTCCCATTGATGATTTTAGTTGTGACCCCCCCAACACACACACATATACACACACACACACACGCACACCCCAAAACAGCAGGAACAAAGACATTTTTCTTTCTTCATTTTGTCATAAAATATGCAGATACCAGCTGACTTCACTTGGAGCGAGCATGTCCCTAATTGGCCACCATGCAAACCAGTTTCCTGCTTTACAGTTTTCAAACCACTAATCTGTAGTCTGTTGTGGTAACGGCACCAAAAACTGTTGCAGCACTCCCCAGCATTAGTCCAGGAGCGCTCAGGGAGAGCAAAGACGTGAGTGGCTCCACCCACAAGAGCAGGAACTGGGAAACAATGCAGCAGTATCCCCGGTAAGCTCCCAACATGTCGGGGGTTGGGGGTTTACTTGAAAATATGGACTTCCCGTATCTTAATTTGAGCGAGTCAGGCAAGTGAAGGGGAAGTCAAATGGCTGGACTTCTCAGTTGCTTATGAGCTGCAGCAACAAAAACTTGAATAAATTAGAACACTCAAGTGATTTTTAAAAAAAAAAGAGGAAAATAAAATGTAGCGTGAAATCTTACCTCTCAACTGTCCCTGTTTAGGAGGGACCTCCTTTATTTTAGCTGTCAAAATTGATCTGTCCCTCATAAAAAAAGGTGCTTCCCACACAGAGGGCATATTGTAAGTTCGGATTTTAAAGCAGGAGTTCTCAATATTCTTACATGATAAATCAAGCTTGCACAAGAATTACAGGCAATGGTTACCATGTTCTGCTGCGTCCCTTTGAAGATGTGTCACTCATAAGTGGTAGAAGCCTGATAACTTACTGCTTGGGTGGGCAGGGAAGGGCACACAGACATATCAAACAAAACAAAAACCACAGAAACTAAATGAAAGCACTATTACTATTATTATTATCATTACTATCACTAATTTAATCACTAATTTAATCTACCACCAGTAGGCGGAGAGACTATTTTACATAAAAAACACATATTAATTTACATTTTTACTTATTTAAAAATGTGTATTAAAAAAACAACTGTTTCTAAAAATAAAGAGCTATTTTATAAGTGCAATAAGACACTCAGGGGTTGTGCATTACGTTGTGATAACTGCACTCCTGGGGTGACCATCATTTGGCCTTCGTCCTTGTGCCTAACTATGCCCCTAGGAGTGTGGTCATCACAACATAATGCTCACCCCATCGTGTCTTATTGCTTACTTATAAAATAGCTGTCTGAAGCATAGGTATCCGATAGGTTATTCATAGTGCAACATGGGAGAATGTCGCACTACAAATAATTAGAGCCTGTAAAAAAAGCCTCACAACCGAGCCAAATGGCTCAAAGATTCATTTTGTGGCATTCTTAGCAGAACGTTAAAAAAGTTAGAAGTAGCCACCCCCCCATCATGTGCTGCCATCCATTTCAATACTATTAACAGCCGCATAATTAAACTAAACATGCAGTTCTCCCTGTAAGCTGAAAAAAATAAAAAAATAAAAACACTGTTGAAATAGTGTCCCCACATATGTCACCACCCCCCCCCCACACACACAAAAAGCCAGCAGGCAGCAGGCGCATCAGCGGTAGCTAACTGAAGTTCTATACCACAACTGAGAGCCTGCGATCAGACACTGCTCACGCCCACCTCGGTGCAAAATCCAGGCCTATCAGTCACACAACCAAAGGAACGTGGTGTTACTAGAAATAGAAAGGAAATCATTCACAATCACCAGCACACTCCTTACTTGAGTTCTCTCAAATTGAAATTGTTTGCACAAATCACAGAGCTTTTCAAATAAACCGCAATAAAGCAGCATAGCTCCCAAGACACTCACAGTGTTCTGACTGTCTGTTCGCAGCTTCGTGTCGCCACCTTGAGCCACTAGCATATATCTCTACAGAGGCCATAGTAGAACTGTGTTCTTCATTGTAAATAAACAATATTAAAAAACCTGCCACAGACAAGTTGCTAGCCCGGTCTCCATGTAGATCGGGGGTCTCAGCAGTCACAACAGGAAACAGAATACTCATAGCAAATGAAAAGAAAAAAAAACATAGGTTTAACTATAACTTTAACAGTGCAATTCCCCCTCAGGCAAAGCAAACTTTAAATAAAAAAAAACAAATCGCATCAACGGCAGCACTTCAGAAACCATTTCAGGAGCTATAAAGAAATCATTGTTTCACAGCTAGTCAAAATAACAAAAAAAAAACTTTCGGTGCAGCTTAGGCAGCAGAACCCTCAGCTTGGAATGTTCAAAAGAAGTAAACAAGCTGGAATCTTGCCGTTTTCAGGCACAGCCATTTTAAAATGCCACCGTTACCACAGTTAACATAAAAACACAACTTTAAAATGGAAATAAACTTTAGCATTCCTCTAACTCAGGAGATTGAAGATTTCATAAACCATCAAAATGACCACAGTAATGCAGATGAGTCTACAGGGCTCCTAGTTTCAAATGAAGGTATGCCTGAACAACTAGCACCTACCATAATAGATGAGCCTCCTCAGATGTCAGTTGAAAATCCAGAGAATTAAACGATGGGTAGTGTTCAAATTAGTGAGCCAGAGGAACCCAGCACAGAAGGTAAAGCCATCAAAAATGGAGAGCAACCAATACCCATAGTCTGGGTAACAAGCTTCCTGAATTAGCAGCCTTGATGGAGGAGAAACATCTGGATATCATGGCAGTCACAGAAACATGGTACACACAAAACCATGACTGGGATGTAAACATACCAGGATACACTATCTACAGGAGGGACAGGGAGGGTAAAAGAGGAGGAGGAGTAGCTCTTTACATAAGGGAAGAAATCAAAGCAACAGAACAAAATGGTAAACAGGGAGGAGAAGAAGCACTGTGGGTCAATTTGGAGACAGGCAATGGCACCACAATCTGCACAGGAGTTATATACAGAGCCCCCTCTCAGGGGGAGGAAATGGACAAGGAAATGATAGAAAGTATACTTAGAATGGCAGAAAAAGGGGAGCTATTGCTGATGGGTGATCTGAATATGCCAGATGTTAACTGGAGTGCAGTTGCAGCAGCCACTTCGAAGAGTGGGGTTATTCTAGAAGCCCTACAGGGTGCATGCCTTAGACAACTAGTATTGGAACCCACTCGAGAGGGAGCAATCTTAGACCTGGTTCTCTCAAATGGAGATGGAGAGAGGATCGCAGATGTAGAAGTGGGTAGCCATCTGGGAACTAGCGACCTTGAACAGTATGGTTCACAATAAACACAGCAATAGAGTCAAGCCATACAAAGGCAAAAGTACTGGACTTTAGGAGGGCTGATTTTGCCAAAATGGGTGAGTGCCTAAGGAATGCACTAGCAAATGGGCAGGAAGGAGGGGTGGAAGAACAATGGGGAATAATAAAAACTGCCATCACAGAGGTAACAAGCCTTTGTGTGAAGCAAATAAACAAAACAAAATGATGTAAGAAACCACTATGGTTCTCAAAAGGAAGTGGCAGTGAAGGTTCAAGAGAAAAAGAAAGCATTCAGGAAGTACAAGGAATCACAGAAGGAGCAGGACAGAGAACTGTATTAGTTAAAGCAAAGGAAGCTGGGAAGGCAGTCAGAACAGCAAGGCCCAAACCGAGGAAAGATAGCCAACTCAGTTAAGAAGGATAAAACCTTTTAGGGTATCAGGGCGAAAGAAGACCAAGGGAGGATAGTGAGGCTTAATAAAGGGGGGGTGGGCAGAGGGTGACTGTGAAAAGGCAGAGATACTAAACAAATATTTTTGCTCAGTATTTACAAATGAAGAGGAGGTACCTAAAACAAACAATAGAAACACTCTGGATACAGAAGTTGACACCAACCCATTTACAGAAGAAAGGGTTCTGAAAGAACTCTTAAAACTGAAAGGTGGACAAAGCAAAGGGGCCTGATGGATTCATCCCAGAATTCTAAAGAACTAAGGGTAGAACTAGTGACACCACTGACTACCCTCTTTAACAAATCATGGGAGGATGGGGTGGTACCGAGGACTGGAGGAGGGCAGATGTGATTCCCTTTTACAAAGAGGGAGCAAGGCAGAAGAAGAATTACAGACCTGTTAGTTTAACCTCAGTGATAGGAAAATGATGGAATCACTCTGAAGGAAAGAATTGCCAGTATCTAGAGGCCAGAGGGCACAGGACCCAAGGCAGCATGGATTCACAGTGGGAAGGTCATGCCAGACAGATCTGATAGATTTCTTTGACTGGGTGACCAAAGTGGTAGATCAGGGAGGGCTATGGACATGGCCTACCTAAACTTTAAGCAAGGCATTTGACACAGTCCCATACAAAAGATTAATATACAAGTTAGCCAGCCTAGGGTGGGTCCCAAGATGACAGCCTGGGTAAAGAATTGGCTGGAGAATAGGACACAGAGAGTAATAGTAAATGGAGTCCACTCTGAAGAAAGGGGGGTTACTAGTGGGGCACCGCAGGGTTCAGTATTAGGACTGGTCCTCTTCAATGTCTTTACAAGCGACATTGCAGAGGGACTGGAAGGAAAAGTATGTCTCTTTGCAGATGACACAAAGATCTGCAATAGAGTTGATGCACAAGGTGGGGTGGAAAGGATGAGAAGGGACTTGGCAAGGTTAGAGGAATGGTCAAATGTATGGCAGCTAAGATTCAGTGCTAAGAAGTGCAAGGTAATGCACCTGGGAAACAAAAACCCAGGGGAAGAGTACACAATGGGGGGGGGTGAGATACTAACAACAACAAAAATGGAAAGGGACCTGGGGGTAGTCATATCAGATGACCTAAAGGTGGGCAAGCAATGTGAGAGGGCAGCAAGGAGGGCTGGAGGGATACTGGGATGCATAGGGATAGGCATCACCAGTAGAAAACAAGAAGTTATTATTCCTCTGTACAGACAGCTGGTGAGACCCCATCTGGAGTACTGCGTGCAGTTCTGGAGACCTAATCTCTGCAAAGACATAGACAGGATAGAAGCTGTCCAGAGGAGGGCAACTAAAATGGTGCAGGGTCTGCAACGGAAGACATATGAAGAGAGACTAAAGGAGCTTAATATGTATAGCCTCGAGGAAAGGAGGAAGGGGGGGACATGATAGAAACTTTCAAGTACCTCAAGAGAATCAACAAAGTCCAAGAGGGTAGCATCTTTCAAAAAAAGAGGTGTGCAAGAACAAGGGGGCACAATTTGAAGATGGGGGTGGCTCAGAGGTAATTTAAGGAAGTATTTTTTCACAGAGAGGGTTGTGGATGCATGGAACAGCCTTCCAGAGGAGGTTGTGGAGCCAAAAACAGTGGTGGAATTCAAGCATGCATGGGACAGTCATAAGGCAATTCTAGGGGGTGGGGGTAGGAAGAAGTAGGCTGCTGGTTAACTATGATCTGCAGCTTATCCATTAGGTAGGGAAATGGGAAGACTGGGTGGGCCAAGCAGTCCTTATCTGCTGTCAAATTCTATGTTTCTATGTTTCAAGCAGCACAGCAAATGTAAACAGCAGACATGCATTACTAATTGAGGAGGAAGTCTCACAAATAGAGGAGGAGCGTCATGAGAAAAACACACTGAAGACCACCTCCAGGGCTGTTAATGCGCTGACTGACGGGTGCAGACTTAAAGGGGTACAGCCTGAGTTTCAATCAATTTCAGCCACTGAGCTAAATAGTCTCTTAAGAGAATTCTATATAAGTGTGAGGAATAGTTCAGGTGCAGAATACACAGTAAACAGCCTCTGCAGCATAAGAGCAGGTATTAGCCATTTTTGACATCCGCACCAAATAGCAGAAAAGACAATATCATAACAGACCCTGCATATAAGAGTTCTAGCAATGTATTTATTCATGTGTTAAAAAAGTACAGAAAGCAGCAAAAGAACACAGCAAAACACCATCCAGCTCTATCCAAAGCAGACTTAACAAAACTTAGAAATTCCCCAGTCTCAAGCCCAAACACAGCTCCGGGACTGTTGCGTAAGGTGTGGACAGACATACAGCTGATGATGGCCAGGCATGGCAGAGAGGCACTGCATCAGTTAAAACCAACCAGTTTTAAAATCTTGCAAGATGAAAATGGACAGGAATATGTGTCACTTGCATTTAATGAGCACACAAAAAATCATGGGGACTCCACAGAACAGGGTAAAGACAATTACAGAGGCTTCATATGGGCCAGACCTGGGGACCCACTATGTCCCATAGCAAATTTCAAAAAGTATGGCAGCAAGCTTCATCCAGAGTCACCAGCTCTTTACATGCACCCAAGATGCATGCCGCAGTACTTCCTGATAGTGAACCAACATGGGACACAAAGGAGCCACTGGGAGTAACTACCTTTCTACAATGATGGCAAGACTCAGCAAAGAGGCTGGACCGTCCCAGCAGTACACCAACCATTTGCTCAGGGCCACCGCAGTACAGCTCCTTTCAGATGCTGGTTTGGACAGTCATGAGATAATGGCAGTAACAGGGCATCGTAACGAAGCCAGCTTACAGACCTATTGGTCAGCAAGCATGGATGATCATAAAAAATGGAGAGATGTCCTGTCTGGTGGAGAACAGTCAAAGCCCAGGTCACCAATGAAGCAAAAAGATGCAAATGCAGCTCCACAAGCCACAAACAATGTGCAGAGTCAGAATCAACTGGGACCCTTCAACCTGCCAAACTGTGTATTTAATGCACCTGTGAATTTCATAAACTACAGCAAGTAACTTCAAGTGTATGGTAAGACAGTTTCTCTGACAGAATTTGATGTATATTAATATCCAAAATGTGACAGGCTAATGTAATGTCTCCTTCCCTGTTTCCATGTCCGAATTCAGTGGACTTCTTGCCAGCCAAACACAACGTTTTTATTTCATTAATATATGTATTACTTATTTATATTTTATATAGCTACTGTGTGTTTTAAATGTTATTAGCATAGTTTAAGCAATTAGTTTGACACACTAAACTCAATTTTTTGGGACTATTTTTCTTTCATGCTTTAAATAAAACAAATGTTTTACCACTATAAACTGCTCTCTCTTGTATTTTTTTAGGTCAGCTATTTTATAAGTGCAATAAGACACTCCGGGGTAGTGCATTACAGTGTGATAACCACACTCCTAGGGATGACCGGCACTTGGCCTTCGGCCTCGTGCCTAACTACGCCCCTTGGAGTGCAGTTATTACACTGTAATGCATGCTACATCATGTCTTATTGCTTACTTGGAGTCACACTTGACTCCTCACTTGATAACTCATCCCACGTTATGAGAGTCTGCAAGTCAATGAACTCCATTCTGGGTGTCTCCTGTAAAGTTGGCCATAATCTGACTCCACAAGCTTGCTTGCCATTGCTCATGAGATGCTCCTCTTCAAGCTTCTTTATGGTTCCCATTTACTCGACTGCCTCTAAATCTAGTCTCCTTATGTGGGATATTGCTTACAACAATATTTATTATTTTGCATCAGTGTCTCACCAGCTCACTCACCACTGTTCTCTTTATGACAGGCTGGGTTGACTTCCCTCATCCTCCCTATGAGAGCATAGTTTTAGAGGTGTGATTGGGGTTACTACATTTAGGGAAATGGGGAGCAATTATGGGTCATTGCCTTACTTTGCTCATATAGTACCTATGATGAGACCTATGATCTTTAACATTATGCATAATGGGCAGCTCCAACATCTTGTCAAACTTCTCATACCAGTGAACTGTGGCTACTCCTTAAGGTCAGGTGATAGTGTCTTAGAACTCACACTGGTGACTTGTCCTATTCTTATGCAGCCCAAAGCTATGGAACTCCATACCACCTGAAATTCGTCTCTGCCCCTTAGTGCCTACTTTCCATTTTAGATGCCATAAATATCTCCCTAGCTTTGCATGCTGCTGTTGCAGTGGAACCTGAGCAATCTCTGTATGGCACTCATTTGTATAACCAGTGTTGATCTATTACCATGGTTCTCACACATCCTTTGTGCAATTTTATGTTGATGGATATTGTTCCTAAGTTTTCCCCATTCTGTGTGTTGTTTAGTTAACATGCTTCTTCTTTTCATTGCTTATTATATTACAATGTATCAAACTGAGTGCATTGTCTGATATATATTCACCTTCCATTATGCAAAGCCTTGTTTCATGTGTTTCTCTTCACTGCCTATTGTATTACAAAGTATTCTACTGTACGCTTAACCCTGTATGCAATTTTAGATGTAATCTCCTGGGTTGTACCTGAAAATAGGCACTGATTGCCTAGTGTGCTTACCTAATTAACAAAAACTAAATAACTAAATAAATAAGTAAGTAAGCTTCCTATTTGTAACCTTAATTTACCATTTGTGCTACAGTGACTGTCCCTCAGGACTCTCTTGATAAAATGCTGGCTAACATAAGTAAGAAAAAGGAGATGAAGAATTAGCATTTATGGAATTCATTTCATACACATTTTATCCCAAAGCACTTTAAAGCAATGAGGGACAGATAGTGAAGTGAATGTAAACATGTAGTGTAGATATGGTGGTGATTTGCATGTACAGTCCATGGTGCTTTACATTATGGGGGTATGTGTGATTTTGTATTTCTTTGAAACGTGGCTTCCCGGCCAATGCCCTTTGGGGTAACCCTTGCCTCAGTGCTTATGCACTAAGGTTCTTTGTCTTTTAGCTTGTTTTTTTGTTTTTATTGGGCTCACCACAACCCAAACCCAATAGACCAACTTAGGGTAGCTGGTTCATTCCACTGGGGTGTGATACAGATGAGGCACATTGATGAGTTCTGGTAGGATGAAACACATGTCTGTGTCTTCTGTTGGCACCCTTTGCAGACTGTGTGAGAGGCATTTTGCACCATACATTCCTGCTTAAACTTGAACCAGCATAACATTTTGGGGTGATTTGCATATAAGCCCATGATGCTTTGCATTATGAGGATATGTGTGATTTTGTATTTCTTACTATAGATTTGGTAGCACATCATTACCCACAGACAGCCTTGGACAATTGTGTGAACCAGTTTTATGGAAAGAGGAATGTTGGCAAGGATGATGGGGAAAATAACATACTCTTGCAAAAGGTGTCTTGGGTTCTGTTAGGTTCCTGTCTATGCTGGAGACACATGTACTTAGCTAACATACTTGTCTTCTAAGTCTGCATCCTGATTCAATGCTATCTTGAACTATGTAGTTCTTTGAAAACACCAGACAGATTATTGAGTCATTAACTACAAGTAAACAGTTCAACATTTATTCAATTAGTTCTGAATGGTAACCTCTCTGTCTACAGATGTCAGAGGAACAATGTTTTCTCTGCAAAATGTACTGTATAAAATTACAGCCATGTCTCACTAGAGACTGCATCTTGCATCTTGCATCTTCTAAGAATGCCATCACTGAGATATCTTTCAACTTCTAATTGTGCCATCACTGTGGTATCTTCCACTGTCTAAGGATGCAATCACTATGGTATCTTTGAACCTCTATTTGCCATAACCAGAGACATGGTATCTTCTGCCATCTAAGGATACCATCACTATGGTATCTTGAAACATTTACGGTATAATTACTATGACCACTAAACTATGAGTGTGACTGCAGAAACCAACATGTAGTATTCTGTGACATCTACCATGCCCAAGAAGTAAGACAGGAGAAGCAAGCCAGGAGCACCTCTCACCAGCTCCAAGCACTTAACACTGGATTGGACCACAAAGAGACAGACAGAGACAGTATCAGCTAAGCCTCACACCCTGGTAGCCAATGACAAACTCGGGCAAAAACAACTGATCATAAATTACTGCAAGCATGGGACTTCCAGTTCTGGTTCTGCTTTCAGCAGTATGGCTGGCTAGTTGAATTGTTCCTTCCCAAGTCATGGTGATAGCCTCATCAGTTTTTAACTTTACTTCATTTTACTACTTCTTACACATCAAGGCTTTTTCTTTCTGTATGGGCAAGGTAAAAAAGTCAAAAACCTGACCTCAGTTTGTGATCGCCCTCCAAATTCTGCTTCTGCACCACAGTTGGGACCTCAGCTAGGAGCCATGGTGGAAGGTGGAACTCTGAGATATACTCCACCTAACCCCACTAT
Organism: Neoceratodus forsteri; assembly: GCA_016271365.2. Taxonomy (NCBI): domain Eukaryota; kingdom Metazoa; phylum Chordata; order Ceratodontiformes; family Ceratodontidae; genus Neoceratodus; species Neoceratodus forsteri. The sequence continues at coordinate 157,156,621 of CM028137.1, forward strand.
AGCAGCGGTTTTGCAGGTGCTTAAGGAGTTTTGCCTGGAAACACATTCAGTTCACACTGAACTTAAAACCTCTATCTAATCACTGGAGGCCAAAGTGGGTGACCCGATGAAACAAGTTTCCAACACCGATTCTAGTATGGATAGAATGGAGTGAGTCCTCATTTGTGTGCTTCAGGATTGTGAATATTTATTGGGGCAGTGTGAGGACCTAGAAAATCACCCCTGCCATAATAATTTGTGCATATATGGTATACTGGAGGGGGGTGAAGGTTCCAGGGACATAGTGGTCTACCTGAAATCACTTTTGCCATCTATACTGGACATATCAGATCTTTGTCCATTGCCAATCAAGGGAGCCCACAGAAGTTTAGGCCAGAAACTGGTTGCACCTTGTAACAGGGTCCCTGTTCCCTGTAAGGTTTACTCCCCTACTAATATATATAGGTGAACCCCCCCCTTTCTCTCACACTGTTGTATCCTCTTCATCTCTTCTTCTGTCCTTTTTCCTTTTTTTATGTCACGGTGGCCAACCTGACATATCTCATTGCTTACTTTACTATCCCTTTTCTCAAACCCTCCTTATGGTGCATCAGATAGCACTGGGTGCAGTGTAAAGCACTCTCCCTAGTGGGAGATATGTCCAAACATGAGTAGTGCTTTACTTTTAAATAGAGAAAACACTTCCGAGTTCCCTGAAGTGTCCCCAGTTTAGCACTAGTGCCCAGAGCAAAACAGAAGTGTCTAGATAAAGAATAAGATATTCATGTACAAAGAAAACAGCCCAGAGATGTTGTAATCGGGCTGATAAAAAATAATAATAGCTAAAGGTTGGAAATGGGTTTAGGAAAGGCCCAAATGAAATGTTTTGCTGATGGCTGCACATTTCAGCCATTGGAGCAATAAAAGGAAACTGCTGCACAGTGGCCAGGGCTGCTAAAGGAGCCGAGTAAAGAGCCCCCGCAAGGTTTAAGTAACATGACAGCATTTTTAAATAAAATGAGGGCTAAAATGGCTCTAAGGTTATTACAGCAAAAAAATGGTAATTATTGAAATAAAGATGCAGGTCTTCTGATCTGGCAGAAGAAGGGATATGAAGAGCGAACCCTCTAGCTCCCATTCTCTTTGCCAAAACAGAGAGGCCTGAAAAACAGAAACAGTAATGATGTTGTAATTACCTGTGGGTTTCCCTGCAGTTCTTGCTATAGGGCTGGCTGCCCACAAAATGGCTGGTTTTAAATGTGTAGGCTTTAGTGACCTCAGAACAAGGGAGGGGCTTGCTTCCAAATGAGTCCCAATTAAGCTTAAAAGAGCTATTATTGATCCCTACCTGTAGGTGTTCTTAAACTAAAGTCTATTATCAGGTAAAGGATTATAGGGACTTGGAAAAGCATGAAATAAAGTGCATTTATTCTGTAAAATAAAAGAATAAAAGCCTAATTGTTCCCTTGATGTTGGTCACCTGGCCATGATGTCATCAGCCATAAGGCTATAAAAACTCACCACTAGAGGAATGTTTAGAGAGAAGTAGGCCAATGAGCTGCTGGTCTTATTGGAGAAAGGTGTGTTTGTTTTCACACCAGTGAATTGGTTTAAGAAAGTGGTAAAATTGAGAGAGAAGTGACTAGGGAAGAGTCATCTTCAGAGTTTCGTTTATTTTGGTGTGTTGACTAACATCTTGTTTTTTTTTATTTCTGTAAATATTAATTTTATTTTATTTTGAATAAAAACTCATAAATGCATTCGTATGTTTATTTTATGCATCATACCTCCTGCCTAAGTGTCTGTTATTCCCACACCATAATACTGGTGTTAGAAGTGGGATTCTGGTGGTGTCGAGACTGCTTGGGAGGCCATTAGTAGGTACTGGATCTAGTACCCAGCAGATGCAGAGAGGCAGGGAAGGTCATTCACTTGACAATGGGAATGGCTGAGAAGACAGGTGTGCAACCTGGACCTGGCTTAGATTTCAGCACAAAGCCGAAGGTGAGGAAGGCTGAAGAAGAGTCGGAGAAAGAGGAGAAGGAAGGGAAGGACATGAAGAAGATGGAAGCACCAGAGGATACCAGTGAGCTCCTGAGGTGGCTGTGCATCCGACAGCAGGAGATGGAGTGACAGCAGCAGGAATATAGAAGGCAGTGAGATGAGGATCTGCGGCGTCAGGAGAAGGATCGGCGGTGACACGAGGAGGATCGGCAACAACAGGAAGTGAAGTGGACAGACACTATTAAGGCAATCCAGGCCTTAATACTGGGGCAACCTGATCACATTGTACCTAAAAACATTAGGCTAACAAAATTAACTGACTATGATGACATAGAGGCGTACCTTACAACGTTCGAGTGTATTGCTCTCGCATGTACATGGCCGTGGAACCAGTGGGTAGTAAGACTTATGCCATGTCTTTCCGGGCATGCCTAGCTGGTCTGTAGTCAGTTAATTGGACCAGACCGCGGTAGTATATGATTGGGTTAAGGAAGAAATATTGCATCGGTATGACATTAATACAGAAACATACGGCAGCGCTTTCGGTCTTAGAAGATGTCTTATATTGATGCCCCGAGAGAGACTTTTGCTAAGTTAAAAGACTATTCTAATAAGTGGTTTAAAATGGCAACAAAATCCATGGACCAACTTCTGGAGGCTATTGTGATCGAGCAGTTTGTACAGATTCTGCCCCAGGATGTACAAGTGTGGGTGAGGGAGCATAAGCCAGAGACTGCAGTAAAAACCATCCAGCTTGCTGAGGACTACCTGGCGGCCAGGCCCTCAAGACCCAGAGGACAGAATGTGGCACCCAGACCTGCTGAGCTGGTAAGATCTTTCAATTTTACACTGCAGAGACAGGCTAATTATGTAAGAAGAGACAGAGGGGGAAGGGTACCCTATTCTGAGATTATATGCCACGAATGTCTGGGAAAAGGACATATTGTTAGGAATTGTCCAAACAAAAGATCAGAAGTTGCCCATTTAGCCTTGGTCAATATTGAAAATGTCACTACTGTAGGGATTGGACAGCATCAGACTTTGGGCCTGCTGGACTCAGGCAGTAAACAGACATTGATGAGAGCAGATCTGCTGCCTACTACTGAATATACCCAGGCTGATACAACTGTAATATGTGTCCATGGTGATGTTCATTAATACCACACTGCCAAGGTTGAAGTGACTGTTAACACTCAGCAGCATTGCATGAATGTGGGATTGGTACCAAAACTACCTGTACCAGTAATCATAGGGCAATACTTTCCTCATTTTTCTACCCTAATGAGTACCCAACATGCTACCAATGAACTTGTGACTGTTACCACCTGGTCCCAAGCTAAACAGGCCCAATTACCCCAGCTGTTTCCCTTTGAGGAGGACTTGTTTGACAGCCCAGGGAAAACCAAGAAGACCAGGAAACAAAGAAGAAGAGAAAAAAGGTTATGGCTGGAAACTAAATAGGCTGGTAGCTCTGAGGTCGCACCAGGTCTGATCAGCTGTGATTTAAAAAAGGAGCAGTTGGCTGATGTATCTTTAAAACCTTTTTTTCCACAGGTCCAGAAAAAAGTAAAAGAAGGACTGCCTCATTTTGTGTTGAAAAATGGGTTATTATACCACAACTGTGTTAATCCAGTAACTCAAGTTTGTGTAGAACAACTTATGGTTCCTGCTGTATACAGGGAAAAACTGATGCAATTAGTACATGACTTACCCATGGCAGGCCACGAGAGAAGGGATAGAACCCTTGGGCGCATAACCTATAGATTTTTCTGGCCTGGCATTCATAAGGATGTAGCAGCTTATTGCCAAGCATGTCCCCAGTGCCAATTGGTTGCTCAAGGTGGGAAAGCAGATAAGGTACCCCTGCAACCTATTCCATATGTCATCCCTCCCATTGAGTGCATTGCAATGGACATAGTTGGGCCCCTGACAACCAGTTCAAAAGGCAATAGGTTTATTTTGGTTGTCTGTGATTATGCTACCAGATACCCTGAAGCGATACCCATACTGCAAAGGCTTCTCGGATTGCCGAGGAATTGGCCAACATTTTTAGTAGGGTGGGTATCCCTTAGGAGATGCTGACTGATGGAGGAAGTAACTTTACTTTTGAATTGTTAAAGGAATTGCACAAACTTCTGGGTGTATCAGCAGTACGAACCTCCCCTTATCATCCCCAAATGGATGACCTCGTAGAACGTTTCAACAAAACCTTGAAAACTATGTTAAAAACGTATATGCAGGAGGAAGGGCATGATTGGGACAGGTTTCTTCCCTACCTTCTTTTTGCATATAGGGAGGTACCCCAGGCTACAACAGATTTTTCCCCATTGATGCTATTGTATGGTAGGAATCCCCATGGCCCCCTGGATGTTGTGAAAGAGCATTGGGCGGAAGGTAGAAATGTGGGATATACTAACATACTGGACTACATGACTTTTTTAAGAGAAAAGTTGGTGAAGTTTGTCACCATGGCACATCAGAATGTGTCCAGTAACCAGGCAGAGCAGAAAATGTGGTACGATGTAGGACTGAAGGAGAAATGTTTTAACCCAGAAGAGCAAGTACTGTTACTTTTGCCATCAACAGAAAACAAACTGTTGATGAAATAGCAGGGTCCCTTTAAGGTAACGCACCAAACAGGGGTGGTAAATTTTGAGATCGAGATGCCAGGGAGGCGGCCCCAGAAACGGGTTTATCATGCCAACTTGCTGCATAGGTGGGTAGAAAAACCAGCCCCCCTCCTACTCTGTTTATTTATGTTGAACAGGTGCACACTGAGTTGGATGTTGCTTATGAATGATTAGATCCTTCTCAAGAGAAATAGAATTACAGATCAATCCTGAGTTAGACCCTGAACAGAGCAAAGAGGTACATGACTTGCTATGGTACTACCAGCACACCTTCACAAATACACCAGGTCAAGCAAAAGGGGTGGTACATAGCATAAAAGTCATACAATCAAAACCCATACATCAAAAACCGTATAGGTTACCTGAAAGGATGAGGTCAGAGGTCATAGATGAGGTACGAAAAATGGAATATCTAGGAGTGTTAGTGCCTTCACGGAGTGCCTGGTCTTCACCCGTAGTTATGGTCCCAAAAAAGGAAGGCAGTCTAAGGCTATGTTTAGATTTTAGGTAAATCAATGCCATCTCATCCTTTGATGGGTACCCCATGCCCAGAATCGACGATTTGCTGGATAAAATAGGAACAGCTATATACATCAGCTCACTAGACTTGACAAAAGGGCATTGGCAAATACCTTTGGCATTAGATGCACAGGAACTGACTGCCTTTTGCACTCCCATTAGTCTTTATCAGTTTACATCAATGTCATTCGGTCTTCATGGTGCCCTGCCACATTTCAGAGGTACATGGACCACATTCTTAGACAACACACACACAGTATAGTGCTGCATATTTGGATGATGATGTATATCTAGGGTTGTCGGGAGTGGATCTCCATCGCCTGCAGCTGGTGCAGAATGCTGCAGCCAGTTTGTTGACTGGGTTACCAAGAACTTGCCACATCACACCTGTGCTGCGAGAACTGCACTGGCTGCCGGTGTGGTGGAGAGTCACTTTCAAGGTTGCGTTGCTGACCTATAAGACCCTACACGGTCAGGGGCCGGGCTACTTGCAAGATCTTCGACCTTACCACCCTCTTTGCCCACTCCGCTCCACTGATGATCGATTGCTAGAGATTCCCAGGGTTCGTCTTCAGTCATCTGGGGCCAGAGCTTTTTCTTTTATGGCCACAACCCTGTGGAATTCTCTACCTCGTCAGATTAGAGAGCGTCTGTCCACGGAGTCATTTAAGGCGTCTCTGAAAAGTTATCTGTTTGAATTAGCGTTTGAATAAGTTTACTGCTACTTTTATTGTTTTTATGCTGTTATTTATGTTTGATGTTATTTTGATATGTAATTGCGCTTTGATATGTAGAAAAGTGCATTATAAATACATTTTGATTTGATTTGATGATGTTGTTATCTTTAGTCCAGACTGGCAAAGCCATTTGACAAATCTAAGTGCAGTTATACAAGCCATTACTGATGCAGGACTGACTATTAACCCAGCAGAATGTGCCCTAGCAAACACTGAAATAAAGTATCTAGGGTTTGTAATAGGACATGGGTCAGTAAAACCAGAAAAGAATAAGGTAGAGGCTGTTGCAAATAGCCCTATTCCCACCACGAAAAACCATGTTCGTTCCTTCCTGGGTTTAGCTGGGTACCATAGGAGATTTATCCCTGATTTTTCAACCGTAGAGACCCCTTTGACTGAACTCACTAAAAACAAATTTCCTAATAAGGTTAAATGGACTATTGAGTGTGAGAAAACCTTCCAGAACATAAAGGCTATTTTATGTTCTGCCCCAGTCCTTAGGAGTCCAAATTTACAGGTGCCCTTTGAGGTGCATACAGATGCATCAGACGAAGGGATAGGGGCTGACTATTTTGTCCCAGACTGACTAAAAGGGAGAGCATCATGTGATCTATATCAGCAGAATACTTCATGAGCGAGAACAGAAATACTCTACCATCGAGAAGGAGTGTCTCGCCATGAAATGGGCCATTGAGTCCTTACGCTATTACCTGTGGGACACTGAATTTACCATCTTAACAGACCATAATTTGTTGTGCTGGTTAAACCAGATGAAGGAGAAGAATGCATGGATTATGTGTTGGTACCTTGCCGTACAGCCATATAGGTTTACGGTTAGGCATAGAGCAGGTGCCCAGCATAAAAATGCCGATTTTTTGTCTAGATTTGGAGCTGATAACCAGACATTGAAGGGAAAAGTAAATTGAACTGTGTAAAAAAAAAAAATGATGTTAGTTTTCGTCATGCGTCATGAATAGACACTAAACCTCAGGGAATAGAATGGTATGATAGCTATTGTCGGTATCTAGATACTGATATACCTTTACTGTATTTATAAGGGTCCCTGAGGGGAACTTCTGGAGTGGGTGGGCGGAAGTTCCAAGCCTTCAAGGGTTGAAAGGTCTGAGTCAACAGTTGTTGCCTTCTTGTGGGGGAGGAGTGTAACAGGGTCCCTGTTCCCTGTAAGGTTTACTCACCTACTGATATATATAGGCAACCCCTCCCACATCATTCTATCCTCTTCATTTTTCTTCTGTCCTTTTCCTTTTTTTATGTCAGGGTGGCCAACCTGACATATCTCATTGCTTACTTTACTATCCCTTTTCTCAAACCCTCCTTATGGTGCATCAGATAGCACTGGGTGCAGTGTAAAGCACTCTCCCTAGTGGGAGATATGTCCAAACGTGAGTAGTGCTTTACTTTTAAATAGAGAAAACACTCCCGAGTTCCCTGAAGTGTCCCCAGTTTAGCACTAGTGCCCAGAGCAAAACAGAAGTGTCTAGATAAAGAATAAAGCATTCATGTACAAAGAAAACAGCCCAGAGATGTTGTAATCGGGCTGATAAAAAATAATAATAGCTAAAGGTTGGAAATGGGCTTAGGAAAGGCCCAAATGAAATGTTTTGCTGATGGCTGCACATTTCAGCCATTGAAGCAATAAAAGAAAACTGCTGCTCAGTGGCAGGGGCTGCTAAAGGAGCCGAGTAAAGAGCCCCCGCAAGGTTTAAGTAACATGACAGCATTTTTAAACAAAATGAGGGCTACAATGGGTCTAAGGTTATTACAAGAAAAAAACTGGTAATTACTGAAATAAAGATACAGGTCTCCTGAGCTGGCAGAAGAAGGGATATGAAGAGCGCACCCTCTAGCTCCCATTCTCTTTGCCAAAGCAGAGACGCCTGAAAAACAGAAACGGTAATGATGTTGTAATTACCTGTGGGTTTCCCTACAGTTCTTGCTATAGGGCTGGCTGCCCACAAAATGGCTGGTTTTAAAGGTACAGGCTTTAGTGACCTCAGAACAAGGGAGGGGCTTGCTTCCAAATGAGTCCCAATTAAGCCTAAAAGACCTATTATTGATCCCTACCTGTAGGTGTTCTTAAACTAAAGTCTATTATCAGGTAAAGGATTATAGGGACTTGGAAAAGCATGAAATAAAATGCATTTATTCTGCAAAATAAAAGTCTAATTGTTCCCTTGATGTTGGTCACCTGGAAATGATGTCATCAGCCATAAGGCTATAAAAAACTCACCACTAGAGGAATGTTTAGAGAGAGGTAGGCCAGTGAGCTGCTGGTCTTGTAGGAGAAAGGTGTGTTTGTTTTCACACCAGTGAATTGGTTTAAGAAAGTGGTAAAATTAAGAGAGAAGTGACTAGGGAAGAGTCATCTTCAGAGTTTTGTTTATTTTGGTGTGTTGACTAACACTTTTTTTTTTATTTCTGTAAATATTAATTTTATTTAATTTTGAATAAAAACTCATAAATGCATTCGTATGTTTATTTTATGCATCATACCTCCTGCCTAAGTGTCTGTTATTCCCACACCATAATACTGGTGTTAGAAGTGGGATTCTGGTGGTGTCGAGACTGCTTGGGAGGCACCATTAGTAGGTACTGGATCTAGTACCCAGCAGATGCAAGAGAGGCAGGGGAAGGTCATTCACTTGACAATGGGAATGGCTGAGAAGACAGGTGTGCAACCTGGACCTGGCTTAGATTTCAGCACAAAGCCGAAGGTGAGGAAGGCTGAAGAGGAGTCGGAGGAGGAAGAGGAGGAAGGGCAGGACATGAAGAAGATGGAAACACCAGAGGATACCAGTGAGCTCCTGAGGTGGCTGTGCATCCGACAGCAGGAGATGGATTGACAGCAGCATTAGGATAGGAGGCAGTGAGATGAGGATCGGTGGCGACAGGAGGAGGATCAGCGGCGACATGAGGAGGGTCGTCAATGACAGGAAGTGAAGTGGACAAACACTATTAAGGCAATCCAGGCCTTAATACTGGGGCAACCTGATCACACGGTACCTAAAGACATTAGGCTAACAAAATTAACTGACTATGATGACATAGAGGCGTACCTTACTACGTTCGAGCATATTGCTCTCGCATGTACATGGCCGGAGGACCAGTGGGTAATAAGACTTGTACCATATCTTTCTGGGCATGCCCAGCTGATCTATAGTCAGTTAATCAGACTAGACGCCATAGGATATGATCGGGTGAAGGAAGAAATATTGCGTTGGTATGACATTAATACTGAAACATATGGCAGCGCTTTTGGTCTCAGAAGATGTCTTATATCGATGCCCCGAGATCGTCTTTTGCTAAGTTAAAAGTCTGTTGTAATAAGTGGTTACAACCGGCAACAAAAACCATGGACCAAATTCTGGAGGCTATTGTGATTGAGCAGTTTGTACAGATTCTGCCCCAGGATATACAAGTGTGGGTGAGGGAGCTCAAGCCAGAGACTGCAGTGAAAATCATCCAGCTTGCTGAGGACTACCTGGTGGGCAGGCCCTCAAGACCCAGAGGACAGAATGTGGCACCCAGACCTGCTGAGCTGGTAAGATCTTTCAATTTTACACCACAGAGACAGGCTAATTATGTAAGAAGAGACAGAGGGGGAAGGGTACCCTATTCTGAGATTATATGTCATGAATGTCTTGGAAAAGGACATATTGTTAGGAATTGTCCCAACAAAAGATCAGAAGCTGCCCATTTAGCCTTGGCCAATATTGAATATGTCACTACTGTAGGGATTGGACAGCATCAGACTTTGGGCCTGCTGGAGTCAGGCAGTAAACAGACATTGATGAGAGCAGATCTGCTGCCTACTACTGAATATACCCAGGCTTATACAACTGTAATATGTATCCATGGTGATGTTCATCAATACCACACTGCCAGGGTTGAAGTGACTGTTAACAATCAGCAGCATTGCATGATTGTGGGATTGGTACCAAAACTACCTGTACCAGTAATCATAGGGCAAGTCTTTCCTCATTATTCTACCCTAATGAGTACCCAACATGCTACCAATGAACTTGTGACTGTTACCACCAGATCCCAAGCTAAACAGGCCCAATTACACCAGCTATTTCCCTTTGAGGAGGACTTGTTTGACAGCCCAGGGAAAACCAAGAAGACCAGGAAACAAAGAAGAAGAGAAGAAAGGTTATGGCTGGAAACTAAACAGGCTGGTAGCTCTGAGGTTGCACCAGGTCTGATCAGCTGTGATTTAAAAAAGGAACAGTTGGCTGATGCATCTTTAAAACCTTTTTTTCTACAGGTCCAGAAAAAAGAAAAAGAAGGACTGCCTCATTTTGTGTTGAAAAATGGGTTATTATACCATAACTGTGTTAATCCAGTAACTCAAGTTTGTGTAGAACAACTTATAGTTCCACCTGTATACAGGGAAAAACTGATGCAATTAGCACATGACCTACTCATGACAGGCCATGAGGGAAGGGATAGAACCCTTGGGCACATACCTTATAGATTTTTCTGGCCTGGCATTCATAAGGATGTAGCACCTCATTGCCAAGCATGTCCCCAGTGCCAATTGGTTGCTCAAGGTGGGAAAGCAGATAAGGTACCCCTCCAACCTATTCCATATGTCATCCCTCCCTTTGAGCGCATTGCAATGGACATAGTTGGGCCCCTGACAACCAGTTCAAAAGGCAATAGGTTTATTTTGGTTGTCTGTGATTACGCTACCAGATACCCTGAAGCAATACCCTTACATACTGCAAAGGCTCCTCGGATTGCCGAGGAATTGGCCAAAATTTTTAGTAGGGTGGTTATCCCTCAGGAGATCCAGACTGATAGAGTAAGTAACTTTACTTCCGAATTGTTAAAAGAATTGTACAAACTTCTGGGTGTATCAGCAGTATGAACCTCCCCCTATCATCCCCAAACGGATGACCTCGTAGAACGTTTCAACAAAACCTTGAAAACTATGTTAAAAAAGTATATGCAGGAGGAAGGGAGTGATTGGGAACAGGTTTCTTCATTGCCTTCTTTTTGCATATAGGGAGGTACCCCAGGCTACAACAGATTTTTCCCCATTGACGCTATTGTATGGTAGGAATCCCCATGGCCCCCTGGATGTTGTGAAAGAGCATTGGGAGGAAGGTAGATATGTGGGACATACTAACATACTGGACTACATGACTTCTTTAAGAGAAAAGCTGGTGAGGTTTGTCACCATGGCACATAAGAATGTGTCCAGTAACCAGGCAGAGCAGAAAATGTGGTATGATGTAGGACTGAAGGAGAAATGTTTTAACCCAGGAGAGCAGGTACTGTTACTTTTGCCATCAACAGAAAACAAACTGTTGATGAAATGGCAGGGTCCTTAACGGTAACACGCCAAACAGGGGTGGTAAATTTTGAGATCGAGATGCCAGGGAGGTGGCCCAGAAACAGGTTCATCATGCCAGCTTGCTGCGTAAGTGGGTACAAAAACCAGGTGCACACTGAGTTGGATGTTGCTTATGAATGATTAGATCCTTCTCAAGAGAAACAGAATGTACAGAGCAATCCTGAGTTACACCCTGAACAGAGCAAAGAGGTACACAACTTGCTATGGTACTACCAGCACACCTTCACAAATACACCAGGTCGAGCAAAAGGGGTGGTACATAGCATAAAAGTCATACAATCAAAACCCCTACATCAAAAACTGTATAGGTTACCTGAAAGGATGAGGTCAGAGGTCATAGATGAGGTACGAAAAATGGAATATCTGGGAGTGATAGTGCCTTCCTGGAGTGCCTGGTCCACACCCATGGTTATGGTCCCAAAAAAGGAAGGCGGTCTAAGGCTATGTTTAGATTTTCGGAAAATCAGTGCCATCCCATCCTTTGATGAGTACCCCATGCCCAGAATTAAAGATTTGCTGGATAAAATAGGAACAGCTAGATACATCAGCACACTAGACTTGACAAAAGGGTATTGGCAAATACTCTTGGCATTAGATGCACAGGAACTGACTGCCTTTTGCACTCCCATTAGTCTTTATCAGTTTATAACAATGCCATAATGCCATTCGGTCTTCATGGTGCCCCTGCCACATTTCAGAGGTACATGGACCACAGTCTTAGACAACACACACAGTATAGTGCTGCATATTTGGATGATGTTGTAATCTTTAGTCCAGACTGGCAAACCCTTTTGACAAATCTAAGTGCAGTTATACAAGCCATTACGGATGCAGGACTGACTATTAACCCAGCAAAATGTGGCCTAGCAAACACTGAAACGAAGTATCTAGGGTTTGTAATAGGACATGGGTCAGTAAAATCAGAAAAGAGTAAGGTAGAGGCTGTTGCAAATAGCCCTATTCCCACCACGAAAAACCATGTTTGTTCCTTCCTGGCTTTAGCTGGGTACCACAGGAGATTTATCCCTGATTTTTCAACCGTAGCGACCCCTTTGACTGAACTCACTAAAAACAAATTTCCTAATAAGGTTAAATGGACTACTGAGTGTGAGAAAGCCTTCCAGAACATAAAGGCTATTTTATGTTCTGCTCCAGTCCTTAGGAGTCCAAATTTGCAGGTGCCCTTTGAGGTGCATACAGATGCATCAGACACAGGGATAGGGGCTGTTTTGTCCCAGACTGACTAAAAGGGAGAGCATCATGTGATCTATATCAGCAGAACACTTCATGAGCGAGAACAGAAATACTCGACCATCGAGAAGGAGTGTCTCGCCATGAAATGGTCCATTGAGTCCTTACACTATTACCTATGGGGAACTGAATTTACCATCTTGACAGACCATAATCCATTCTGCTGGTTAAACCAGATGAAGGAGAAGAATGCTCGGATTATGCAATGGTACCTTGCCCTACAGTCATATAGGTTTACGGTTAGGCATAGAGCAGGTGCCCAGCATAAAATTGCAGATTTTTTGCCTAGATTTGGAGCTGATAACCAGACATTGAAGGGAAAAGTAAATTGAACTGTGTAAAAAAAAATAATGTTAGTTTTTGTCATGTGTCATGAATAGACACTAAACCTCAGGGAATAGAACGGTTTGGTAGCTATTTTCAGTATCTAGATACTGATATACCATTACTGTATTTATAAGGGTCCCTGAGGGGAACTTCTGGAGTGGGTGGGTGGAAGTTCCAACCCTTCAAGGGTTGAAAGGTCTGAGTCAACAGTTGTTGCCTTCTTGTGTGGGGAGGAGTGTAACAGGGTTCCTGTTCCCTGTAAGGTTTACTCCCCTACTAATATATATAGGTGAACCCCCCCTTCTCTCACACTGTTCTATCCTCTTCATCTCTTCTTCTGTACTAATCCTTTTTTTCATGTCAGGATGGCCAACCTAACATATATCATTGCTTACTTTACTATCCCTTTTCTCAAACCCTCCTTATGGTGCACCAGATAGCACTGGGTGCAGTGTAAAGCACTCTCCCTAGTGGGAGATATGTCCAAACATGAGTAGTGCTTTTCTTTTAAATAGTGAAAACACTCCTGAGTTCCCTAGAGTGTCCCCAGTTTAGCACTAGTGCCCAGAGCAAAACAGAAGTGTCTAGATAAAGAATAAAGCATTCATGTACAAAGAAAACAGCCCAGAGATGTTGTAACTGGGCTGATAAAAAAAAAAAAAAAAAAGAAATAGCTAAAGGTTGGAAATGGGCTTAGGAAAGGCCCAAACGAAATGTTTTGCTGATGGCTGCACATTTCAGCCATTGGAGCAATAAAAGGAAATTGCTGCATAGTGGCCGGGGCTGCTAAAGGAGCCGAGTAAAGAGCCCCCGCAAGGTTTAGGAAACATGGCAGCATTTTTAAACAAAATGAGGGCTAAAATGGCTCTAAGGTTATTACAAAAAAAAATGGTAATTACTGAAATAAACATACAGGTCTCCTGAGCTGGCAGAAGAAGGGATATGAAGAGTGCACCCTCTAGCTCCTATTCTCTTTGCCAAAACAGAGACGCCTGAAAAACAGAAACGGTAATGATATTGTAATTACATGTGGGTTTCCCTGCAGTTCTTGCTATACGGCTGGCTGCCCACAAAATGGCTGGTTTTAAAGGTGCAGGCTTTAGTGACCTCAGAGCAAGGGAGGGCTTGCTTCCAAATGAGTCCCAATTAAGCCTAAAAGAGCTATTATTGATCCCTACCTGTAGGTGTTCTTAAACTAAAGTCTATTATCAGGTAAAGGATTATAGGGACTTGGAAAAGCATGAAATAAAATGCATTTGTTCTGTAAAATAAAAGCCAAATTGTTCCCTTGATGTTGGTCACCTGGCCATGATGTCATCAGCCATAAGGCTATAAAAACTCACCACTAGAGGAATGTTTAGAGAGAGGTAGGCCAGTGAGCTGCTGGTCTTGTAGAAGAAAGGTGTGTTTGTTTTCACTCCAGTGAATTGGTTTAAGAAAGTGGTAAAATTAAGAGAGAAGTGATTAGGGAAGAGTCATCTTCAGAGTTTTGTTTATTTTGGTGTGTTGACTAACACCTTGCTTTTTTTTTGATTTCTGTAAATATTAATTTTATTTGAGTTTGAATAAAAAATCATAAACGCATTCATGCGTTTATTTTATGCATCATTAAATCAAATCAAATTTTATTTATAGTGCGCTTTTCAAAATTATCAAAGCGCAGATGCAATACAAGAAACAGCCAACACAATACATATAAATTTAAAAACAACTAAAAGACAGTGGGTTGGCCTAATCAAAGGCTTGCTCGGATAAATAACTCTTTAAAGATGCCTTGAATAGCTCTGTGGACTGGCACTCTTGGATCCGACGAGGTAGAGAGTTCCGCAGGGTTGGGGCCATGTAAGAAAAGGCTCTGGCCCCAGATGATTGATGACGAACCCTGGGAACCTCTAGCAATCCCTCATCAGTGGAGCGGAGTGAGCGAAGAGGGCAGTAAGGTCGCAGGAGATCTTGCAAGTAGTCCGGTCCCTGACCATGTAGGGTCTTATAGGTCAGCAATGCGACCTTGAAGGTGATTCTCTATCGCACTGGCAGCCAGTGCAGTTCACGCAGCACAGGTGTGATATGGCAAGTTCTTGGCAGCCACGTCAACAACCTGGCCGCAGCATTCTGCACCAGCTGCAAGCGACGGAGATCCACTCCCGGCAACCCTAGATATAGAGCATTACAGTAGTCAAGACACGAGGAGACAAAGGCGTGGACTAATACAGGAACGTCATCGTGTGGAACAAGGTGTTTTATCCGGGCAATATTCCTCAGATGGTAAAAGGAAGACTTGATAACGGTTGACACCTGTGCCTTCAGTGTCAGCTCGCCATCAAAGATTATGCCCAGATTTCGCACCTGTTCAGAAGGTCTCAACTGGTTACCCCCTAACACAAGGCCGGAGGAAAACCCAGGAGTCAACTTCCCTGCACGGTCACCCAGGTCCACTACCAGCACCTCAGTCTTGTCCGGATTCTGTATAAATCAGTTAGCACTCATCCAGCCCTGAATCTCAGTGAGGCAGTTGTTAAAGAGCGATAAAGCGTCATTTTGTTCAGGTACAAAGGACATATAGAGCTGAGTATCATCTGCATAGCAGTGAAAACTCAGCCCATAATGCCTTATAATGTCCCCCAACGGCAGCATATACACCGTAAGCAACATGGGGGAAAGCACAGAGCCCTGTGGCACCCCACAGGACAGAGCAAAGGGAGCTGAGGAAGAAATTCCTGATACTACTCTCTGGATTCTACCCATGAGGAAAGACTGGAACCATCTGAGGACTGTCCCTGACAGTCCACAGAACAGCTGGAAGTGTTCTAGCAACATCCCATGGTCCACGGTATCAAATGCTGCAGGGAGATTGAGGAGAACCAAGATCAAACAGCTCCTCTGATCTCTCGCTATTAGGAGACCATTAAGTACCCGAACCAACGCCGTCTCGGTACTATGCCTCTTCCTGAAACCGGACTGGAGGAGGATCACAGACTTCATGGGTGGTAAGAAAGTCCTCAAGCTGCAACGCGACTACTTTCTCAATAA
Organism: Neoceratodus forsteri; assembly: GCA_016271365.2. NCBI lineage: Eukaryota > Metazoa > Chordata > Ceratodontiformes > Ceratodontidae > Neoceratodus > Neoceratodus forsteri. The sequence goes on from CM028137.1 coordinate 157,172,481, forward strand.
CCTTCCCCAAAAAGGGCAGGTTAGAGATCGGTCTGTAGTTGGTAAGACAGTCTGGGTCGAGGGAAGGTTTCTTCAAAAGGGGTGTCACAGTAGCCTCCTTTAGAGACTCTGGAAACACCCCTTGGTCCAAAGAGCACCAGACTATCTCAGCAAGGACTGGTCTGATCACATCCATACACCCCACAAGGAGGCGTGTAGGACCAGGATCCATACTACAGTAAGTCGGTCACAAGCTCTGGACTATCTTCATGATATCCAGGATCGCTGGCTGGTCAAAATCCATCCAGATAGACCGAGGGCCTGTAACCTCGCATCGACCACCACCATGCTCATTTGAACGCGAACTGCAGATCTCTGACCTGATTGACAACACCTTATCATCAAAGAACCGAGCAAACTCATCACACTTTATTTGTGAAAAGGCTCGCCGACCCCGCAGACAGGTTGGATTGCACAGTCTGTCCATGGTCTGGAAGAGCTGAGCTGGTCGATTTCTTGATGCAGCTATCTCCCTGGACTGGAACTCTGCCTTCTTACGGGAGATTTCTGATTGATAGTCCATATAATGGTGCAAGGCCACTGATTTATGGTGATTAAAAGAATTAAATTCCGTTTTCAAGGCTTAAGATTCCAGAATTTCACCTGTGATTGTTACTCTAATTTCCAGATTTTGCCGGGATTCTTTTATCATTTTTTAGTACGTGCATAAATAATCAGAATTAAAGAAGGCTTAATATACAGAGCATTAAATGAAGCAAGCTGAAAATAGTACAGGAAGGAATTTAAAAGAAAACCACACTTTTTTATAGATTTACTGATCTGATAAAAAATGCCAGATTCCATGAAATCTTCATTTTTACCGGTTTTCAGGCAGCCCTAATTCCGAAATTTTACCGGATTTTCCGGCAAAAACCGAAAAACAGTGGCCTTAATAATGGGCCATCAATCTAACTCTGTCATCTTCCAGACCAGATTTCTGCCAGCAGTGTTCCAATCTTTGCCCCACTTTCCTCAACTCCCACAGTGTCCCATCAAACCAAGGGGACCGAGGGTGGAGGGAAAGGGGGCAAACACAGACAGGAGCTATGGAATCCAGAGCCTTCAGCACCATATTATTATAGTGCACTACTAAGACATCTGGATCCATGCACTCCACAGGCTGACTCGATAGGTCCAGCACCATCATCAGACCCACAGGGGTAACTCCCCTCAAAGGACGGTACTGGACCATCTCCAAAGGGGTTGGTCTCAAAGGGGGGCCGCGAAATTGAACCTTATGGAGTGATGGTCAGACCACCCAACTCGTTCCACCACCTGCTGCCTAAGTGTATGTTTTTCCCACACTGTAACACACCTACATAATGCCCTCATTCTATTCTTGTACGATTCTATAATTTTGAAATAAAGCAGGAGATGCTACAAAGGGCATGGCGTAAGGGTTCACTACTGTATAAGAACTCATGAATTTTTATGGACAATGACTATTCTTCAGCCCTTCAGGCAAAGAGGTGAGCCTATACCCCGATCTTTCAAATTCTATGTGTTCACAAGATTAAATTCTCTACCCCCTACCCAGCTCACCTATTGGGTCCATTTCGCTGATGGCACCAAGGTGTTTGAAGATGCAGACTCAGCAATCATGAACTTTGCACTCAGTACCCAATTAGCCAGTGGAATCTGCAGATGCCAGGGATAAGTGGGCACTTCAAAGAGACTCCTGGACCCACGCCTCCCCTGATAGCAAGAAGCATTGCACCGAAGCAGCATTACAAGAAATCAAGGCCATGCTTCAAGCCTATCAGCAAGAGGACCCTTCATGGAAGGACTTTTAGTCAAGTTGCTGCTTTCTTTTTAGTCCATACACAGGATTTCTCAGTTTAACTTTGGTTTATAGTAGAACTATAGTTTCCTAGTCCTTTTTAAATTTTCTTTTTTTCTATGTTGCCTTCTGTGGACCCTGCAAGGTTGAGCAGATTTTAAATTATGCCCCCTTTCTCCTGTGTTGCGTTGATCATTATATTTCTTTTTGATTTGGTTGGTTAATATTCTTTCTCTGTAGTTGATTCTTTATTATTGCAGACTTTTAGTTTTATGTTTCATTATTAATGCTAATTTGAGAGTTATCTTGTTTATTTTTCCTTCATTGGTGGTTTTAGTTCTGTTGTGCTTAACTCTCATTTTATATTGGGTTGGGTTGTTGTTTTGCTTTGGCTTTTTGTTGTTCCACTTTTCTAGTCCTCCTTTTTAGGGCTGTGGGCGGAGCCTACAGGCATTTTGGGATTGCTCAGTAGCTCTAAAAATGTCCGATCGTGGAACTTTCCACTGGACTTTTGGAAGTATCCTTCTGAAAGCCCAGTGGAGCTTGAAACCCTCTGCCATGATCAGACACTATGGAATAACAGCTGCACTATTTCAGCTCTTACTTCTGCTTTCCGGGGCATGAACTGTGCATGTGCAACTCACACGCATGTGCAGTTCTGCTGGCGCTGTCATGTTGTGAATGTCAAAATGCCAATCTCCACAACTGCACGTGTGTGTGTGCCGCACAAGTGCAGTTGTGTCGTTGCCACCAGCACCAGCAACAAAGAAAACCATCTCGCACCCTCCCACTGCTGCTGTCCTCCCCGTTCCCTCCATTCCCATTTTCACACAGACATCAGGGTCCCCAATCCCTGCGTCAGCATTATGTAGCCCCCCACTTACGTGGCACACTGGTAGCCCACCCCAGTGTGCCCAAATGCATTTTTCCCCCACTTCCTGCTGACATCAGGGTGCATAGTCCCTGTGCTGGCATCATGTACCCACCCACCCACTCATGTGGCACACTGGAAGCCCAACCCAGTGTGCCCAAATGTCTGTTTTTTTGGTTTCCTTTAAATAAAGAAAACTGTCCCCGACATGTTTTTTTTATCTGTAAAAAAGAAAATGGTCCCTCATTGTCACCCTAGTTCCCTCCCCAACCACCCTCCCACTGAGCATCCACCTCCCTACACCCCTCCTTACCCCATACTTACCTCTGGAGGTTGGCACTGTCATCTTCTCTAGACCAGGACACGTCTGCACTCTTCAAAGCCGAACCGCAAACTGAAGAATCAAAGGTAAGTGTGCTGTAATGCCATTCAATGGGGTTTTCAACTTATATTGATAAATCAGCCATTTGGAATTTTGGCCCCAAATTTTCAACATGGGGTTCTTTGGACCCCACCTCATGAAAACTTTCACTGTCATTTTGTTACTCTGTCCAGAAAGGTGATTTTGCGGTCACTGTGCAGAATCACCTTTCGGGACCCACCCACGAAATGACAGTGCTGCTGTTCATGAGGTGGGATCCCAAACAGCCTGTGTTGCAAATTTGGTGCAAAAATTCCAAAAACTGACTGTGTTACAAGCGTGCATTGCACAAGTGCTTCTACACAAGCTCTCAGAATCTTGTCAATTTTTAATATTTTCACTCCACATTTTCAACATTGCCAATTTTGCACACCTCCTTTTTAACAGTACAGCTGTCATTTATCACATCCTGCCCAAAACATGTTTTCACACCTGTGGCACAGAATGGCATAGTCGCTCTGCGAAATCACCTTTCGGGAAAAGTGAACAAAATGACACTGGCACTCTTCATGAAGAGGGGTCCCAAAAAGGCCATGCTGAACATTTGGTGCAACACCTCCAAAAAATGGGCAAGTTACACCTGGGTGTTCAATAATTTCTACGCACATGTAGTTTGCACTTTGCTCACTTGGCAGCTCGTCACAGCCCTATTGGCTCTGGCAAGAGTTTGTTTCTCTCACTATAACTATTTATTTTTAGGTAAACAAAGAAATGTAAACATGAAGCAGCTTCTTCTGCACCTGACCTATGGAAAAGCTCTCCTGTCAGTATAGAAGCTGAGAATGGCACTCCTTTGTGTTCCCACATTTCAGTTTGCTTAAATTTTTATGCAGGTAATTAACACAATTAGGTTGAGTCATTCCCTACAATGTCCAGTATACAGGAACCTGCTTCAAACTCCCCCTTTTGTCTTTTATTTAACAATACCATCTTTGATCTATATTTTTATATATTAGCTTTCGTTGAGGTTCCACAGGGCCACTTGTCTACTGTATACTGTTAACAGTGAATCCTGGGCCTTTCTAAGCAAAATCAAGCTATAGTCAGCATGCCACAAACAAATCCTAATGGCTCAAGAATAGTAAGTGCTAGATACAAAGTATGAGTGGCAAAGTTATTCAGCACAAACTTACCTTTCCAATGGTGGTATGCAAATAATATGTAATTTCATTTTATTTTCTATGCTGGTTGAGACAGCAAAAAAAAAAAAGTTCACTAAAATAGGCAACATAGGCCATACACACCATATCATAAACAGATGTGAATAACTCCTAAAGTATACATGATATACACAAAAGATCAATGGCAAAGTTGTTCAGGACAAAATTACCTTTCCAACGGTGCTATACAGTCAAATTTATGTTATATATTAAAATATATAAGTGACATAGCCAGACGTTGCATGGGCACACAGGAAGTCAGTAGCTGACTTCTGTAGGTGTCCTCAGGACATACCCGTGTATTTTACTGACAAGTACAGGCGTCTACTGGGAGACAATGAGTTAATAGATGACTGTATGCTCTTCTAGGTATAAATATTTTGAAACTTCCTACAGTTACTGTACTTTATTGTTTCATTAGCAGGTTTGAAACATAGAAACATAGACTTTGACGGCAGACAAGGACCATTTGGCCCACCCAATCTGTCCATTTCCCTACCCCTCCTCCACTTTTTTTCTCCTTTTTCTCTTCTGTGTTAAGCTCAGTTATGGGCTTGGTAAGCAAAACTCTTTTGCAATTGTCCAATGAAATAGTTTCATTGTAGTAGCAACAACTGTACTGTATATGGTACCTTTTTTGCAGCCAACTGGTTGATGACCTGGAGTTTATATAGGCTCTCTACACTTTTTGAAATATTTGGGCCCCTGTTTTGCTTTAGACTCATGAGTTTAGCTTCAGTTTGACCCTCGTCTGTACTTTGCTTTTTCAATTGCTTATTGCATTTTTATATGTTTATATTATTCCTTTTTTAAAGGGCCTACTAGTCCATTTATAGATGTTATTCTATGTATTCACATTCTTGTGTTTTCAATAAAGTGTTATTAATTCTTTGCTATTCTAAATGGCCCAATTAACTATATTGTCAATATCCTTGAGGGGCAATTTCTCCTTTTTTCATTTTCTTTCTTTCCGATGTATATAGTACCCTAGCATTAGGAGATAGGAGTCTACCTTTCTAATGGGGCTTTTTTCCTCTGTGGTTCAGATACGCAGAAAATGGAGGATTTATAAGATGCTTTTGGCTATAAAAGCCTACCCTGCTGTGTTGGTTCCCTTGGAACTTGGGGATATGTTTTCCACCGTTCACCTCCTGTGGCACTTTTGGGTTTACAGGCTCTGCTTAGGAGCCTAAAATCTTTCTTGGCTCCCAACCTTGGAAGTCACAGTTTTATTTATTTTTATTTATTTATGTCATCAGAAACAACCTTTGAGCAAATTTGCTCTTTTAAAAAGGTTCCTCATCATTGAAAGACATACAAGACACAGACAACATATAGTGATAAAGACTACAACTGTTTCAAGTACATACAACTGTTTCAATAACATTACCCAATGGGCAAGGTATGATAAGTAATTGTTACTGTACATGTTCAAGTGGGGAGCTACAGTAGAAGGAAGGGGGTAGTGAGCAGTCCAGAAAATGGGCCTTGTCAATAAGAAGCATTCATCTGCTGAGGTGTAAGACTGGGGTAGAAGTGAGAGGGAGAGGGAGGGGAGGGAAGGAAGGCAGTGTTTAAGGAAATATGGACTGAAGAGCATCAGGTTTGGAATGGAGCAGGAGATTACAGGAGTTAAGTAAGGAGCAGCAGGGAATGAGGTAAGGCAGGGGTTCTAGCAGGAAACTGCACAACAGGGATTCAGGCAGAAAACTGCATGGGGAAGCAGGGGTAAGGTATGGCATATGGGATGCTTAAGTGAGATAAGTGGGTGGGAGCAAGTGCTAGGAATGTTCAGATGGAGCTGGCAATAGGAAGAGGCAACTCAAAGGGTATACCTAGAGTTTGAGAATGGAAGGCTGAGTGGCAGCAATAAGCAATTAGGGAAGTAGTAAAGGAAGTCAAGTACCTACAAAGCAGGCACACACTCCAATGCTGAAGAGATGGTGTCTCAATTCATACTTGAAAGCCTGGATATTTGCAATATTCTGAAGACCGACTGGAACCTTATTGAGCCACAGGGGTGCCCTATAAGAGAAGGAACACTGTCCTAGTGCTGTTCTATGGGAAGGCACACTGAGTGTACACTGCTCCTTGCCTCTGGTTGCATAGGGGAAGTGAGCCACCAGGAGCATCTCTGAGACACAGGATGGAGTCTGGCCTAGTAGGGCTTTTTTTACCAAGGAGGCAGGTTTGGAACTTGATTCTGTTTGCAAGTTTCAGCCAGTTGGTTTGGTCATACAGCACGCATGTATGAGTGTAGTTGCCTGCCCCAAACATAGACTTTGACGGCAGATAAGGACCGCTTGGCCCATCTAGTCTGCCCATTTCCCTACCTACAGGATAGGCTGCAGATCCTAGTTAATCAACAGCCTATTTCTTCCTACCCCCAACAAGAATTGCCTTATGTCTGTCCCATGCATTCTTGAATTCTCCCACAGTTTTACACCCCACAACCTCCTCAGGAAGGCTGTTCCATGCATCCACTACCCTCTCTGTGAAATTATACTTCCTCACATTGCCCCTGAACTGCCCTCCCTCTGTCTTTAAATTGTGTCCCCTTGTTCTTGCACGTCTATTTTTCTGAAAGATGCTACCCTCTTGGACTTTGTTGATTCCACTGAGGTACTTAAAAGTTTCTATCATGTCCCCCTCTCCCTTCTTTCCTCAAGGGTATACATATTAAGCTCCTTTAGTCTCTCCTCATATGGCTTCTCTTGAAGACCCTGCACCATTTTAGTTGCCCTCCTCTGGACTGCCTCTATCCTGTCTATGTCCTTGCGGAGATGGGGTCTCCAGAATTGGACGCAGTACTCCAGATGGGGTCTCACCAACTGTCTGTACAGAGGGATAACAACTCCTCTTTTCTGCTGCTGATGCCTCTCCCTATGCATCCCAGTATACCCCCAGCCCTCCCTACTGCCTTCTCACATTGCTTGCTAACCTTAAGGTCATCTGATATGATTACCCCAGGTCCCTTTCCTTTTTTGTTGTTGTTACTACCTCCCCCCATTGTGTATTCTTCCCCTGGGTTCTTGTTTCCCAGGTGCATTATTTTGCACTTCTTTGCATTGAATCCAAGCTGCCATACTTCTGACCATTCCTCCAACCTTGCCAAGTCCCTTCTCATCCTTTCCACGCCTCCTTGTGTATCAACCCTGTTGCAGATCTTTGTGTCATCTGCAAAGAGGCATACTTTTCCTTCCAGTCCTCTGCAATGTCACTGTATAAGACATTAAAAGGACTGGACCCAATACTGAACCCTGCGGTACCCACTAGTAACCCCTCTTTCTTCAGAGTAGACTCCATTTACAATTTCCTTCTGTGTCGTTGTCCAGCCAATGTTTTACAGGCTACCACCCTGGGACCCTCCCAGGCTGGTTAATTTGACTATTAATCTTTTGTGTGGGACTGTGTCAAATGCCTTGCTAAAGTCTAGGTAGGCCATGTCCACAGCCCTTGCTGGTCTACTACTTTGGTCACCCAGTCAAAGAAATCATTAGATTCATCTGACATGACCTTCCGCCTGTGAACCCATGCTGCCTTGGGTCCTGTGCTCCACTGGCCTCTAGGTACTCAACTATTCTTTCCTTCAGAAGTGACTCCATCACTTTCCCTACCACAGAGGTCAAACTGACAGGTCTGTAGTTTCCTGCCTCTGTCTTGGTCCCATTTTTGTGAAGGGGAATCACATCCACCTTCCTCCAGTCTTCGGGTACCACACCATCCTCCCATGATTTATTAAAAAGTGTAGCCAGTAGTTTCACTAGTTCCCCCCTTAATTCTTTTAGAATTCTGGGGTGAATTCCATCAGGTCCCATTGCTTTGTCCACCTTCAGTTTTAGGAGTTCTTGCAGAACCCTTTCTTCTTGAAAGGACTGGGATCGACCCCCTATCAAGAGTGCTTCTGTTAATTGGATTAGGCACTTCCTCCTCTTTTGTCAATACTGAGCAGAAATATTCATTCAGTATCCCTGCTTTTCACTGTCCCCTCTGCCCACCACTGTTCATTCTATTCAGCCTCACTATCCCTCCTTTGTCTTTCTCACTCGCTGATGTACCTATAAAGGTTTTATCCCCTTCTTAACCGGGTTGGCTATCTTTTCCTCAGTTTGGGCCTTTGCTATTCTGACTTCCTCCCTGCTTCCTTCTGCCTTAACTGGTACAGCTCTCTGTCCTGCTCCTTCTGTGTTTCCTTATACTTCCGAAATGCTATCTTTTTCTTCCTGACTTTCACAGCCACCTCTTTTGAGAACCATAGTGGCTTTTTCTTTCATTTTGATTTGTTTATTTGCTTCACACAAAGGCTTGTTGCCTCTGTGATGGCAGTCTTGATGATTCCCCTTTGTTGCTCCATACCTCCTTCTAGCCTGTTTGCTAGTGCTTTTCTGAGGCACTCTCCCATCTTGCCAAAGTTAGCCCTCCTGAAGTCCAGTACCCTCACTTTTGTATGGCTTGACTCTGTAGCTGAGTTTAACGTGAACCACACTGTTTGATGGTCACTTGTTCCCAGATGGCAACCCACTTCTAGATCTGAGATCCTCTCACTGCCCCCGTTTGAGAGTATGAGGTCTAAGATTGCTCCCTCACAAGTGGGTTCCAAAACTAGCTGTCTGAGGCCTGCCACCTGTAGGGCATCAAGAATGACCCTGCTCTTGGATGTGGTTGCAGCAAATGTGCTCCAGTTAACATCTGGCATATTCAGGTCTCCCATCAACAGTATCTCTCCTTTCTCCGCCATTCTAAGAATGCCTTCTATCATATCCTTGTCCATTCCCTCTCCCTGACATGAGGGTCTGTACACGACCCCTGTGCGGATTGTGGTGCCCTTTCCAGTCTCCAAGGTGACCCACACTGCCTCCTCTCCTCCCTGTTTACTCTTTTGTTCAGTTGCTTTTATCCCTTTCTTTACATAGAGAGCTACTCCTCCCCCTCTTCTCCCCTGCCTGTCTCTCCTGTAGGTTATGTACCCTGGTATGTTAACATCCCAGTCATGGTTTTCTGTGTACCATGTTTCTGTGACTGCTACGATATCCAGGCATCCCTCTTCCATCAAGGCCACCAGCTCAGGGAGCTAGTTGCCCAGACTACGGGCATTGGTACTCATTACCCTCCATTTCCTGATGGCCTTACTCCTTTTTGCCCCATCCCTGTCCTTCTTGCCTTTGTCACTTTCTCCATTTACCCCTGCCCTTCTCCCTATTGACACCTCTATGTTGGTATTTACCGCACTTACTACTGTGATTTTTTTTGGGGGCTAGGTTTCCTGCTCCTTTCAGTGCCTCCCCTTGGCTAGTTTAAATGCTTGCCAATGAGCATTTAAACCTATCACCTAGGATCCTGGTTCCCTCCTGGACAGATGCAGCCCATCATGCCAGTATAGGCTTGCATCACTCCAGGTGGACCCCCAGTCCCCAATGAAGCCAAATCCCTGAGCCCCACACCAGTTTTTCAACCACTGATTGAATCCCATGGTGTGGAACACCCTAGCCTCTCCTATGCCATAGATGGGCAGCACCTCCGAGAAGGTTACCGTGTGTGCTACTTGTCTAAGGCCCCTCCCCAATTCCACAAGCTCTTCCTGCATGTCTCTAATCCCTTTCTTAGCCAGGTCATTTGTCCCTAGGTGGACAATGATATCCAGCTCCCTCCCCTGTGCAGCTGCTCTGGCAATCCTGAGGATTCGCTCCCTGTCCCTCCAAGCAATGGCGCCAGGCAGGCACCTTACCTCCCTCTCCCCTTCCTCCCCCAGTTCTACCTTCCTAACAATGGAGTCCCCACCAGGAGTTGTTTCCTTCCCTTGCGGGGTCCCCTGCCACCCTCCTGCGGGTCTCCTTTGTGAGGTTCCCAGCATCCTCCTTGGTCTCTACTGTGGGTGCTTCCATAGAGGAACCACACTTTGCCAGAATGGCATAGGAATTGTGGAGAGGTACAACTGGAGGGATGTGCCTCTGTTCCACCACCCTCACCCTCCCTGAGCCCACTGTGGTCCAACTGCTCCTCTTTCTTGGCAACCTCTGAGGCAACAGCAGTGGCACTGGTGGTCCCTGGATGGAAGAGGAGGTCCCACAAATCCTGGCCAACTCAGTCTGGAGATGAGCAACCTCCTCCCTCAGCCCAGAGAGGTGCCTGCAGACTGGACAACACCGCATCCTCCAGAACATCTCCCGGAAGACTGCTGCTCCACAGCCACTGCAGTGCACCACTCCCATCATGTCTTATTTCTGGCCACTTAACTGTTTGCAATCCTACTCTTTCCTCTGTTTTTTTCTCTCTCTTACTTTCTGCCTGTGTGCCCTTTAAGCTCCTGATTGTCCTGTTCTGAGACAAGAATATCCTATATTTCTCAGTAGACTCCTTACTTGCTCAGAGGCAGACCTCCAGCAGCTAGAGGGGGGCAGAGAGCTACTCTTGCCCTTCTAGGATGGTGGGTCTTTGGTGGCTCTGTGATCACTCACTTCCTGCTCCCAAACAGGAAGTTCCTGTTGTCAGTCAAATCCTGTGCCTATAAAAGTAGAATTAGCTTTGGGTGGGAGGGAAGGAGGGCAATATAGTCCCAGTAGAGAAGTCCAGTCACACAGCAGTCCTTTCTCCTGGTGTCTTCTGCCAAGCTAGTAGCAGAATCTTTCTAAGGCAGTCTTTAAATGTAGCTTCCTTCTAGCTAAGCCACTCCCCCACTTACTAGATCTTTCTACAAGTAATTTAAACCTCACAGCTATCAAGTTCTTTCAATTACCTGAGATTTACACCTAGATAACTGTTCGGATAACCATTCAGTTCAGTTAACTCAGACAAACACACACTTTTTTTTTTGTTTTGTTAGTTTTTTTTTACCCTAAATTAAAGGTCCAAGTACAAGAGTTCTACTTCTTTAGTCCCAGTAGAGAAGTCCAGTCACACAGCAGTCCTTTCTCCTGGTGTCTTCTGCCAAGCTAGTAGCAGAATCTTTCTAAGACAGTCTTTAAATGTAGCTTCCTTCTAGCTAAGCCACTCCCCCTACTTACTAGATCTTTCTACAAGTAATTTAAACCTCACAGCTATCAAGTCCTTTCAATCACCTGAGATTTACACCTAGATAACTGTTCAGATAACCATTCAGTTCAGTTAACTCAGACAAACATGCACTTTTTTTTGTTTTGTTTGTTAGTTTTTTTTTACCCTAAATTAAAGGTCCAAGTACAAGAGTTCTACTTCTTTAGTCCCAGTAGAGAAGTCCAGTCACACAGCAGTCCTTTCTCCTGGTGTCTTCTGCCAAGCTAGTAGCAGAATCTTTCTAAGGCAGTCTTTAAATGTAGCTTCCTTCTAGCTAAGCCAAGTCTGCAGGCCTTATTAAGGGCTACGCCTACCCATTTCAATGCCGTGTCAGTGGTTGTGCCATAGACCACCAGCCTGTAGTCTATAACTGACAGAATAGAGCTGGAGACTGAGAGGTATAAGGCATTAGGTGTTAGGTATTGTCTGTGCTTATATAGAACACCATGCATGATGTTAACTGCTTTTACCACCATGTCAATGTGCTGAGTAAAGGAGAAGGTGTCACCAATTAAAACACCAAGGTATTTAAAGGAGTATATCTGCTCAAGTGGACCAGCCAGGCTATTGTGAATAGTCAGTGATGGGTTGTTCTTTTTTAGTTGCAGCTAGACAGGAGCATCATTTTAGTATTTTTGTAATTGAAAACCAGCCTATGTTACCTAAGCCAATCCTCTAACAGATGGAAGGTTGTCTGCAGATCATTCTGTAGAGAGTCCATGTGGGAGTCTTGATTGAGGATGACAGCATCATCCTCTTATAGAATAATTTTACTCACACAGGCACTAGAGAGGTTGTTCAGAAACAGACTGAAAATAAGTGATCCCAGAATTGACCCATGGGGGGATGCCTAGCTTAACCTCTCTAGATCCTGAGACAGCAGACCCTATTTTGACTGTCTGGGTTCTGAGTGATAGGTAGTCCTGGAACCAGTGGACTGGCTTTGTGGCTATACCTAGGGACTGTAGCTGTTCCAAGAGGAGAGGGTGGTTGACCGTATCAAAAGCCTTTGTGAGGTCAATGAAAATTTACCCCAATAGGTTTCCCCCATCCATTGTCTTGTGCATGTAGTCAGCAAAATCCACTAAGGCAGTGGCAGTTCTATGATTCTTCCTGAATCTGTGCTATTGTTGACATTGTAGGTTGTATTTCAGGAGGCAATCATTGACTTGATTGGCTACTTTTCTCTCCAGTGCTTTGGATAGTGGTGAGAGGATGGAGATAGGCCTGTAGTTGGCACTATGGTACCTGTCTGCACTTTTGAGAACTGGGGTCACAAGTGCTTGTTTCCAAATTGAGGGGAATCTGGCAAGGATGAGCGACTTGTTGAAAATTTTTGAGATGGAAACTATAAGTTCACCGAAGGTGAGGTCAACCAGTTTCATATTAATATTGTCACTTCCAATCCTGATCTTGCCAAGGATCCTAGTTATGTACATCCAAGCCTCTTTGACTGTGATACGTTTAAAGTAAAAATTCAGATGAATATCTGTAGATGCATGAGAATTCCAGCGTGGTTCAGAGGTCTTGAGATAGTCGGGTGGGAGGACAGTGCTAAGGTCCATAAAGGCTGCATTGAAGTGATCAGCTATGGAGTAGGGATCCATTGTATTGGTTCCATTGATGTTGATCAGAGTTGGGTATTTCTTAGTGTGTTTCTCTAAGAGATCCTTGATGTTCTCATAGAACCTCTTACCATCACCCCAGTTCCTTTCCAGCTGTTCCTTGTAAAAGTTAGCCTTAGCTAGCCTGATGAGCCATGTGCATCTATTCCTAGCTGCCTTTTAGTTCTGATAATCATTCTTACTACCCAATGCCCCTAGCCCTAAACCAAAGATTGTCTCTGGTCTTCACATGTTCAAGTAGGTCACCAGTAATCCACCCATTAGTATAGCCTCTCACTTTCCTTTTCCTGATGGGGGCAAACTTGTCACAGACAGAGTTAAAGTTGTTGATACAGTAATTAACTACATCAATATAATGCTGCTCGTCCAGTGGGGTCCAATCAATCCTGGATAGTACTGCTTTAAAAGAGCTTAGCAGGCCTTTCTTTAGTACTTTGCTTTCCATGATAGTGGGAGGGGCCTCTTAAATTTGTTGGACCATCGGCAGATGATATGAGAGTGATCACTCAGGGTGTCTGGCAGGACAGATACCTCTGAGATCCTAGCAGGGGAGTTGGACAGTAGCCAGTCGATCAGTGTGCTATTACCTGTTTTGTAGTTCATTCTGGTGGGGTCAGTTACTAATTGTGTAAGATAGGAATTAGCCACAAGGTCCTTTTGAGATGTGGAATCATAACTGAGCCAACTGATATTAAAATCACCTGTGATGATTATTTTGCTGTTCCTACCAATGTTAGAGAGTGCCTCCAGAGCTTTACCTAAATCCTCCTTGGCATTCCTGGGCGGCAGATAGACTGAGGAAATAACAAGTGATTTATTAAGTTTGCCAAAGAGCAGTTTGACCACAAGCAGCTCATGGTCCTCCGAGCTGCCATTTACAGGCAGTAAGCTAACCTGTAGGAAATCCCTGACATAGATGAGACAGTCCCAACCCATCTTTCCCTCTCTGTCTTGTCTGAAGGCTTCATACCCCTTCAGAGCAATAGCATTGTTCTTTGTCCTAGGATTTAGCCACGTCTCAGATAGACAGATTATGTCAGGACAGAGCAGTGATGTCCAGGCTTGGAAATGCACCATCTTGGGTAGCAGACTGCCAATATTCAGTGCAGCAATTGTTAGGCCATTGCCCATGTTCCCTGCTGAGCTGTGGGAAATAGGCAGTCCAGGATTGGGGAGCACATTTCCGGATACTAACAGCAGTATAAGTATAGTCTTTTTTGAGGTGAGAGTGATGGTAAGTTTTGATTTTCTCTTCCGGAGCTTAGGCTTGCAGGAGGTGGACAAGAGACCTTTCAGTGAGAGTAGGGCAGGGGGCAAGTGAGGTACACTGATGCTGTATTTAGTTGTCTGCATTAAAAACTTAAGGGGTAACAGAGGTACCAGTGTCTTGCTACAGAATACAACTGTATCGGTGCCATGTTGGGCTTTATTTATATCATTAGGTTCCACTCTGACACCTTGTTGTGCCCCAGGGGTTGTGGGTGTTTGTAAGGATAGATGCACTACAATGAGTGGGTAAAGCATTATCATCCCAGTGGAGTTTATAGCGTGCACTGTAATTTTCTGAGGTAGTGGTTAGAGGGAGAGTGCTTAGCGGGGTACATCCATAAGTTCTGAATGAGCTACAAAACTACAGCATAATGCATGCCCATTTTATCAACAGCAGCGCTAACACTGAAACAACAGAGCAGAGCTCCTTTAAGAAAGCAAAGTGCTAGAATAGGAGATTAACCTGGTGCCCCCTTGTTGCTCTTGTTTATAACCTGCAAATGAGATATTAGGGACTTAATCACCTGACATTGTACTGGCTATAAATATAATGGCAGACAAGGGCATGAGTGGTGGTGGGAAGGGAGCTTCTTGCCACTGGGAGAACTCTCCGTACCTGTAGCAGCACAGGAGAGAGGTGGATGGACAGACAGGTGGACAGAAGACTTCACTGAACCGGAAGTGGTTCAGCCAGTTCAACCAGCCCGATCAGGAGATGCCAGCACCTACAAGGAAAGGGGACAAGAAGAACAGAATTAATAGCTGGGCTAGGGATCAGAGGAGGGAGGGGTTGGGGACAGTCAAAAGCAGAGACAAAGAGGAATTAAATGGGGAGGGTCAGAATAACAGAGGAGCACAGTGGGGGGTTTAGAGCTGGAGCAAGGAGTATAGGAGAAACCAGTGCCATAGGAAGGCATTTTGGTGTCCTGGGCAAGAGACTAATTTTGCCCCCCCAGACAAGAGCCGGGGGTCTGGGGGCTGCAAGGCCCCCAGAAGCTCTGAGGGGTTTACATGCTCTGTGGTGAGTTTTGGGGCTTTTCTTGAAGTAAAAACATACTTTTGTTACATGTTCCCAACCTCTGATTTCAGGGAATATTTTGCTCCCCCATTGAATATGAGATGTGGGAGATTCTGGTTGCTCACTCTGTTGTCCACTTTTTTCATAGAATTAGACATCTTTTGATATTTACTGGTGTCGCAATACTCTGTGTGCCAGTAAATATCAAAAGATGTAAATTAATGAATGAGTTCGCTGGGGATGGGTTTACCTGCCATCAGATGAGAGATACACTTACTTGTCCACTGTCTCTCCCACTGGTTTGAAATGAAGGATAGCAGCACCAGCGGTAGTAGTGGTACTGGTACTGTACTTCCTTGGTCAGGTGGTCCTTCCCGATTTTGTTTGGGAGGGAGTGAGTCATCAGTAACTGGACCCACTCAACCCAGGAAGTACAGTACCACTACTAACACTGGCACTGCTACCTTCTAGACTGATGATAAACAATCAGATAACCTAATTACTGGAGTCAGGTGACACCACACTAGACTGAAGTGACTACTGGACTGGCTGGCTCTCTGGGACTGGGGTGGATGGCCTGCTGGTGACAGCCAGAGCCTGTTGTGCACAGTATTATTCTGCTGTCCGCTCAGCTCCCAGAGAAGCCTACTGTACCTATTTCTTAAAGTTTAGGAAATAGGTACAGTAGGAAGAGACAATGCTCTTTGATAAGCCATATATTAAACTGGATTATTTCCCAAAACACACGCAGCTTCAACACAAACAGAATAAGCTAGTGTCACCCCCCTTCCCCCAAATTACATTCAAGGCATAGGGTCAATTTTTTTTTTTTTTTAATTTGAGATTTACTCTGTGTGTGTTCAGGAGGGGGTGTAACAACTGCTGGCTGTTTAGAAGAATCCTATCCATCCATTCAGTCCTTCATTAAAAAAAGTGGGAAAGACAGTGGACAAGTAAGTGTATCTGTCATCTGATGCCAGGCAAACCCAACCCCAGCAAATTCATTCATTAATTTGCATCTTTTAATATTTACTGGCGATACTCTGATACATTCAGTCTAACAGACTCAACGTATCAGAGTATCGTGATGCCAGTAAATATCAAAAGATGTCTAATTCTGTGAAAAAAGTGGACAACAGAGTGAGCAGCAGTACCCTGACATGGCACATCAGCCCCGACCCCGTACAATACAATTACATACTACTACTTCATCGCAATGTGTCCTCTTTTTCCCCATGACTCCAGTCAGCTGGGATGCAGTATAATTGCAGTGCTCCCTGGTAAGGGTACTGTGATCAGGCACATAATATGGTATGGATATGTAAACTGTGAATAAATTCCTTATGACAGGACTAGAAGGCTTGACCACTGTAATTTGTTGTTGTTGAGGCATTAAAATGCTGTTTCCCTTTAATGTATTTAAACAAGACTCAAGTTGAGTCTTAAATCTAAATTAGACTCTCAAAGGAAAGGGCATTTGTATCACCTCAACAAGGAAATAACAGTGGTGTCAGTTCTGTGCTTTACAGTGCTTGTGCAGTTTATTTTTTATTTGCTATGCTAATATCGTGTCCTAGCCCTAATGCTAAGCCTATCATTCCCCCGTTAAAATGAGGGGCAGCTTGCAGCAGTTTTCAATCATAAATTTGCCACTTTTAAAAAATCAGGCAGGCAGCAGCCTTTTAAAACTGGTGCTTCGTGGGCTTGCCTTGGAATCCAACAACTTCAAACAGAGAAAAACAAAGTCCTGTCAAGTGTCATCCATCTAGACCAGATTTGCCCTTATGAGAGGGACGGGGAGGTTATGTTGCCGGCCCAGTGCTGTCTGCCCACCTAGACTTTAAGAAAGCAGCATGGTTTTGCAGCCCAGCTTGGGAGCTTGTGATGAGGGTCAAGGAGCAAGGCAAGAACTCCAAGAAGCACTGCAGTATGATCAGCAGTCAGAGTCGGAGTCAAGAATCAATGTGAGGGTGCTCGCCTTTCCTCAGGCTCAGCTGCTCACATATTATTTATACAAAAGAGCTAGAGACAGGCTCACTGCTGCCAGGCATGGGGTGGATTGGGAAGGGGAGAATAGGGACTCGGGAGCCACGGAGCACTGGAGATCCCGGCTGGGACTGGAGTGGGCCACAGGGCCGAGGAGTTACTCAGAGCGAGACAGTGATGATGAGGGGATGCTGCCAGCCTAGAGACTACTGTAAGTAGTATGGATGGTCACATGACAAACCTCCGGCAGCTTTGAATGAATTTGATTACTGTCTGTGTCTGGGGGTGCCTCGGGCCTGGCTGCCTGGACCAGATTTAATAAATAAAATTTATGTTATTTATTTTTTTCTCGGATGCCGGGATGATGAGTTGACACCCCGTCCACACAAAACAAACTAAGAAGAGTGTGGAGGTCAGAGGATGTCAGGAATTATCGTAATCGATCACAAGTAAAAAACATCCAGGTAAAATTAAAAGCAGTTGAGTCTACCCCCCCAAGCCACAGCGAGTCATCATCAGTCATTTAATCATTTTTTTCATCAGTACAGTACAGTTCAGTAGTCCACTCAGTCAGAATGATCATCATTATTTCAGAATTCAGACAGACTAGAATAAAGGAAGAAGATGAAGACGAGTACTTAGTTGCTTGCAATATAAAATTAATGCTTTACTTATTGCTTAATGCTTACACATTATTATAATCTCTGAGTCCCTCCTCTCTCTGTCTTGTCTGTCTATCCTCCTCCGCTCCACCTCTCTACTCTAGTATCTATCGCTTTGTGCAAGTATTGTTGTTTGTTTTCAGTTTTCTCTCCATCTCTCTCTCCCTCCAACTACTAACCGCCTCTCACTACAGCCCACACACTCTGTGAGTCCGCCCATACCTTTTATACTGGGTGGTCTGGGACCTAACCACATGATATTTTCCTTGCAGAGACAGCGCGACCATGTGCCCCCCCGCCCCAACTTGCTGGTCCTTCCCTGGGGATGCGCTCCTGCTGACAGGCATTGGTAATTACAGTAAAAAAAAAAAAGGAAAAAAAAATTTAAGCCACAGCAAAGCTGTGTAAGTGAGTCAGTCGGGGAGCTTGATTTGAAAACTGCGCCCCTCAGAGGCATGTGCCCAGGACGGAAGCACCACCCTTCCTGCGGCACTGGGAGAAACAGCCAGGAAAGAGAAATATAATTAAAAAAGATTTTAAAAATACAGTCCTGTTTTCCTCGGTACCAGATCGGAGTAAAGAACAGGGTTGTGGGCAGGATGGAGGGGAAAAACAGACAGCAATGAAGTCAGGTTTAAATTACAGTTCTAACAATTTAAAACAGGCGAGCAGAACATACAGTATAACATCTACTACAACATCTGCAGTACTGTAATAATCCAGGTCAGCAAGCAATACATTTTGGCTGTAAGAGCCACTGCTAATTGGAATTACACAGATGTAGTAAGGAAGCTGATGCCCCAGAAAAAATTCAAACAAAAAAAGCGTCAAGTTCAATCAGGGAATCAGCAGTGCCAAGTTCAGGCAGGGAATCAACAGCTTCTTGCCACTGGGAGAACCCTCTGTACCTGTAGCAGCGCAGGAGAGAGGTGGGCGGGCAGGCAGACAGAATCCTTCACCAAACCGGGAGTGGTTTGGCCAGTTCAACCAGCTCGGTCAGGGGCTGCTGGTGTCTGTAGCAGTGCAGGAGAGAGGTGGGTGGGCAGGCAGGTGGACAGGTTTCATTGAGCCAGAAGTGGTTCGGCCAGTCCAACCAGCCTGGTCTAGGGCTGCTGGTGCCTATAGCAGCGCAGGAGAGAGGTGGGCAGACAGGAGGGTGGACAGAAGGCTTCATTGAGCTCGGAGCAGTTTTGGCCAGTTCAACCAGCCTGGTCCGGGGCTGCCAGTGCCTGTAGCAGTGTAGGAGAGAGGTGGGCGGGCAGGCAGGCAGACAGAAAGCTTCATCGGACCAGGAGTGGTTCGGCCAGTTCAACCAGCCCAGTCAGGGGCTGCCAGCGCCTATAGCAGTGCAGAAGAGAGGTGGACAGGAGGGCAGGCAGATAGAAGGCTTCATCAAACTGGAAGCTTTGGCCAGTTTAACCAGCCCAGTCAGGGGCTGCCAGTGCCTGTCACAGTGCAGGAGAGAGGTGGGTGGGCAGACAGGTGGACACAAGGTTTCATCGAACCAGTAGTGGTTTGGCCAGTTCAACAAGCCAGGTCAGGGGCTGCCAACACCTGTAGCAGCGTAGGAGAGAGGTGGGTGGACAGGCAGGTGGACAGAAGGCTTCACCGAACCAAGAGTGGTTTGGCCAGTTCAACCAGCCCAGTCAGGGGCTGCCAGTGCCTATAGCAGCGCAGGAGAGAGGTGGGTGGACAGGAGGGTGGACAGAAGGCTTTACCAAGCCGGGAGCGGTTCGGCCAGTTCAACCAGCCCGGTCAGGGGCTGCCGGTGCTTGTAGCAGTGCAGGAGAGAGGTGGGTGGGCAGGCAGGCGGACAGAAGACTTCTCTGAACTGGAAGCAGTTTGGCCAGTTCAACCAGCCTATTCAGGCGCTGCCAGCACCTACGAGGAAAGGGGACAAGAAGAACAGAAGTAATGGCTGGACTAAGGATCAGAGGAGGGAAGGGTTGGGGACAGACAAAAGCAGAGACAAAGAGGAATTAAATCGAGGGGAGGGTCAGAATAACAGAGGAACACAGTGGGGGGGTTTAGAGCTGGAGAAAGGAGTATAGGAGAAACAGCCAGGAAAGAGAAATATAATTAAAAAAGATTTTAAAAATACAGTCCTGTTTTCCTCAGTACCAGACCAGAGTAAAGAACAGGGCTGCGGGCAGGATGGAGGGGAAAAACAGACAGCAATGAAGTCAGGTTTAAATTACAGTTCTAACAATTTAAAACAGGCGAGCAGAACGTATAACATCTACTACAACATCTGCAGTACTGTAATAATCCAGGTCAGCAAGCAATAGATTTTGGCTGTAAGAGCCACTGCTAATTAGAATTACACAGATGTAGTAAGAAAGCTGATGCCCAGAAAAAATTCAAACAAAAAAGGCGTCAAGTTCAAGTCGAGGAATCAGCAGTGCCAAGTTCAGGCAAGGAATCAACAGCTTCTTGCCACTGGGAGAGCCCTCCGTACCTGTAGCAGTGCAGGAGAGAGGTGAGCAGGCAGGCAGACAGAATCCTTCACCAAACCGGGAGTGGTTTGGCCAGTTAAACCAGCTCGGTCAGGGGCTGCTGGTGTCTGTAGCAGTGCAGGTGAGAGGTGGGCGGGCAGGCAGGTGGACAGGTTTCATTGAACCAGAAGTGGTTTGGCCAGTCCAACCAGCCAAGTCTGGGGCTGCTGGTGCCTATAGCAGCGCAGGAGAGAGGTGGGCAGACAGGAGGGTGGACAGAAGGCTTCATTGAGCTCGGAGCAGTTTTGGCCAGTTCAACCAGCCTGGTCAGGGGCTGCCGGTGCCTGTAGCAGTGTAGGAGAGAGGTGGGCAGGCAGGCAGGCAGACAAAAAGCTTCATCGGACCAGGAGTGGTTCGGCCAGTTCAACCAGCCCAGTCAGGGGCTGCCGGTGCCTATAGCAGTGCAGAAGAGAGGTGGACAGGAGGGCAGGCAGACAGAAGGCTTCATCAAACTGGAAGCTTCGGCCAGTTTAACCAGCCCAGTCAGGGGCTGCCAGTGCCTGTCACAGTGCAAGAGAGAGGTGGGTGAGCAGACAGGTGGACAGAAGGTTTCATCGAACCAGGAGTGGTTTTGCCAGTTCAACCAGCCAGGTTAGGGGCTGCCAACACCTGTAGCAGCGTAGGAGAGAGGTGGGTGTACAGGCAGGCAGACAGAAGGCTTCACTGAACCAAGAGTGGTTCGGCCAGTTCAACCAGCCCGGTCAGGGGCTTCCGGTGCTTGTAACAGTGCAGGAGAGAGGTGGGTGGGCAGGTAGGTGGACAGAAGACTTCTCTGAACTGAAAGCAGTTTGGCCAGTTCAACCAGCCTATTCAGACGCTGCTGGCACCTACAAGGAAAGGGGACAAGAAGAACAGAATTAATGGCTGGACTAGGGATCAGAGGAGGGAGGGGTTGGGGACAGACAAAAGCAGAGACAAAGAGGAATTAAATCGGGGGGATGGTCAGAATAACAGAGGAACACAGTGGGCGGTTTAGAGCTGGAGCAAGGAGTATAGGAGAAACAGCCAGAGAAGAAAACTATAAATAAAAAAGATTTTAAAAATACAGTCCTGTTTTCCTCAGTACCAGAATGGAGTAAAGAACAGGGCTGCGGGCAGGATGGGGGGAGAAAAACAGACAGCAATGAAGTCAGGTTTAAATTACAGTTCTAACAATTTAAAACAGGCGAGCAGAACATACAGTATAACATCTACTACAACATCTGCAGTACTGTAATAATCCAGGTCAGCAAGCAATACATTTTGGCTGTAAGAGCCACTGCTAATTGGAATTACACAGATAAAGTAAGGAAGCTGATGCCCCAGAAAAAATTTAAACAAAAAAGGTGTCAAGTTCAAGTCAAGAAATCAGCAGTGCCAAGTTCAGGCAGGGAATCAACAGCTTCTTGCCACTGGGAGAACCCTCCATATCTGTAGCAGCGCAGGAGAGAGGTGGGCGGGCAGGCAGGCAGACAGACAGAATCCTCCACCAAACCGGGAGTGGTTTGGCCAGTTCAACTAGCTCGGTCAGGGGCTGTTGGCACCTGTAGAAGTGCAGGAGAGAGGTGGGCGGGCAGGCAGGTGGACAGAAGGTTTAATTGAATGAGATGTGGTTCGGCCAGTTCAACCAGCCTGGTCTGGGGCTGCCGGTGCCTACAGCAGCAGAGGAGAGAGGTGGGCAGACAGGAGGGTGGAAAGAAGGCTTCATCGAGCTGGGAGCAGTTCGGCCAGTTCAACCAGCCCAGTCAGGGGCTGCTGGTACCTATAGCAGTGCAGAAGAGAGGTGGACAGGCAGTGCAGGTGGACAGAAGGCTTCATCAAACCAGAAGCTTTGGCCAGTTTAGCCAGCTCAGTCAGGGGCTGCCGCTGCCTAAAGCAGTGCAGGAGAGAGGTGGACAGGCAGTGCAGGTGGACAGAAGGCTTCATCAAACTGGAAACTTTGTCCAGTTTAGCCAGCTCAGTCAGGCGCTGCCGGTGCCTAAAGCAGTGCAGGAGAGAGGTGGACAGGCAGTGCAGGTGGACAGAAGGCTTCATCAAACTGGAAACTTTGTCCAGTTTAGCCAGCCCAGTCAGGGGCTGCCAGTGCCTGTCACAGTGCAGGAGAGAGGTGGGTGGGCAGGCAGGTGGACAAAAGGTTTCATCGAACCAGGAGTGGTTTGGCCAGTTCAACCAGCCTGGTCAGGGGCTGCAAACACCTGTAGCAGTGCATGAGAGAGGTCGGCGGGCAGACAGGTGGACAGAAGGCTTCACTGGACCAGGAGCGGTTCGGCCAGTTCAACTAGCCCAGTCAGGGGCTGCCAGTGCCTATAGCAGTGCAGGAGAGAGGTAGGTGGACAGGAGGGTGGACAGAAAGCTTCACTGAGCCGGGAGCGGTTCAGCCAGTTCAACCAGCCCAGTCAGGGGCTGACAGTGCCTGTAGCAGTGCAGGAGAGAGATGGGCAGGCAGGTGGACAAAAAGCTTCACTGAACCAGGAGTGGTTTGGCCAGTTCAACCAGCCTGATCAGGGCTGTCAGCACCTGTAGCAGTGTAGGAGAGAGGTGGGTGGACAGGCAGGCAGACAGAAAGCTTCATCAAACCAGAAGTAGTTCAGCCTGTTCAACCAGCCCAGTCTGGGGCTGCCAGTGCCTAATGCAGTGCAGGAGAGAGGTGGATAGCCAGTGCAGGTGGACAGAAGGTTTCATTGAATCAGAAGCTTTGGCCAGTGTAGCCAGCCCAGTCAGGGGCTGCCAGTGCCTGTTACAGTGCAGGAGAGAGGTGGGTGAGCAGGCAGGTGGACAGAAGGCTTCATCAAACCAGCAGTGGCCTGGCCAGTTCAACCAGCTCAATCAGGGGCTGCCGACGCCTGTAACAGCACAGGAGAGGGGTGGGTGGGCAGGCGGACAGAAGGCTGAACATAAAACGGGAGTGGTTCAGCTAGTTCAACCAACTCGATCTGTGGTTGTTGTACTTTCAATTTTTTTTCTTCTATTTCTGCCCAGTTGGCAGTTGTTCTTTTATATCAGAAGTATTGAGTTTTTTTTCAGATTTATTTTACATACTGTGTTTTGACTAACAAGAAGTATCTTGAGAATGTTTGTAATTTTTTCTGTAAGTCACAGAATCTTATACACCCAGCTTTGACCCTGATGCTTTGTTCATATGGATTTTACTACAATTTATTGTCAGTTATCAAGTGGTGTTCTCCATCAAGGGCAAGACGCTACCTCTTAAGGAGTTTTTTATTCTTACAAATCGGGGTATTTTTTTTCTAAAGGCAGAAAGAGATTTTCCTTCTTTCTTCCTTTTTAGAAGGATGATTTTTTTGAATATAGTGAATATATATGTGGTTTCTTCTGTCCATTTTAGACCTATGGGTCTGGGGTGATTAGTTTATACCTTTCTTCATAACCACCTAGTTGGAATGTAATATCCTCAAGTCTCCAAAATTATTTCATATAATGTTAAAGGAATACATAACCTGGTGAAATGCAATTGCCTCCACCAATATTTCTGTCAACAGCAAGCTAATTTTTTTTATTACAAGAAACGCATTTATTGCTGGAAGAGCACATGACATTTTTAAAGCTTGGTTATGGTAAGGTTTTCTATGCCTTGCATTCTTCTGGCTGCCACCGAGGGGTTTTGACCTTGTGTCACTGTGGGCTCCCGTTAGATGTCCAATCAAGTATAAGCGGACAACGCAGGCTGTGGTGTAATAGTGATGGGCAAATTGTATGGACAGGAGTTAATAATAGTTAACACCTATTTTCCCCCTGGTATGGACAGACAAGTTTTTTCAGTCATTTTTTCTACTTTATTGACCCATTTGAATGTGCAGTTGTTATGGAGGGGCGGGGAGAATCTAACCCTAAATCCTGATATAGACACATCCAACCCAAAAGTGCACATATTCATCTAACTATAAATATGTCCATCACACTCTTAAACACCTGGGAATCATTAACACTTGGCATTTTTTTCACTCTACACAGCGTAACTATACTCACTACTCTGCCCGACATAGCAGTTTTGCCCACTTCGATTATTTTTTAACTGCTACCGAGCATCTTGGCTACATTCATACAATTGAACATAGTTCTTTTCATTTATCAGATCATCCCCCAATTCAAATATTGCTTAAGCTAAATAAGACCCCCCATTGTTCTTTTTGGAGACTTCATTTAGGTTGTTTGAGAGACCAGATACTAGTTGACTAATTAGCTACCCAAGTAAAACTATTTCTGGATGATAACAATAATGGTTCTGTATCCCCTAGTACAGTATGTGTTGGGATTCGTTAAAATCTATGCTATGAGGAAAGCTCATTGCATATGCTTTGGCTAAAAAGAAAGAGCAGGACAAAAAGATGAATGACTTATACCATTCCTTACGAACCTTGCAAACAGCTTGGATGCAGGTAGACAAATCGGTTCACCCAAAATGTTTAGAGACTCAGGCAGCTCTTCAGTGCCTATTAGACCACAATATGGAGCATGATCATTACTATTTATGGCAAAAATGTTATGTTTGAGGCTCTAAAGGTGCTAGATACTTGCCCTAACAGCTTTACTCATTTTGGGCAGCCGCAGCGGTGGTGAAGTTGTGGCATCCCAACACTGGCTCATTTACCTACCACAGTGAAGATATTCTTTCAATATTTCGTTCCTACTACTCTTCTCTCTATTCCTCCGATACTCATACTTTTCCAAATGCTCAGTTAAATTCCTTTTTAGCTCAAGCTGGGCTTCCTAAACTCACTAATGTACAAGTACAATCACTAACTACCCTAATCTCTCTCACTGAACTCCAGTCAGCTATTCAAGCGGCAAAATCAGGCAAGTGCCCTGGTATGGATGGATTTCTGTCTGAATTTTATAAGATCCCTGACCCTTGGGATTCACTTACCCTGCTTTTGCTTGAGGTTTTTATTTCATACAGGATGGTAAAGACCCCCCTATGTCTTGGAATTATGCAATGATTACAGTGCTCCTTAAGCCAGATAAAGACTCCTCTAAACCTGAGACTTACTGGCCAAGTTACATATTAAACTCAGACTACAAGTCTTTTATGTCTATTAGAGCTTCTTGGTTGGAGGACCTTCTCCCCAACTTGCTGCATCGGGACCAAGCTGGTTTTGTTTGTAAGGGACAGGCACATGATAATGTCTGGTGTACCTTTATGTTACTAGAATATGCCAACCAACAATCTATCCCCCTGGTACTGGCCAGCTCGGATGTGGAGAAGGCCTTCAATCATGTTTCTTTTGGTCTGCCTTACATTTGTATGGTTTCCCATTGTCATTTATTACTATGTTGCAGTCTTTATACAAAACTCCTATGGCATATGTTAGGAACAATGGCTTACTATCCTCGGTGTTTAGATTAGAAAGCAGCACTCATCAGGGCTGTCCCCTTTCACCTTTATTATTTGCTTTGTATGTTGAGCCTTTGGCCTCACATATTCACCAATCAACCAAAATTACTGATCTTCCTCTTGGTGTCCGGGATTACCACATTGCTTTATTTGCAGATGATATTCTTTTAATGTTAATGAACCCCACCTCTTCACTCTTAGGGATTTTTCATATTCTCACTATAATTGAGCAAATAGTGGGATTTCATTTAAATAAGACTAAAACAGACCTTTATATACCCTCAAGGAAAGGAGGGAGAGGGGGGACATTATAGAAACTTTCAAGTACCTCAAGGGAACAACAAAGTCCAAGAGGGTAGCATATTTCAGAAAAAGAGATGTGCAAGAACAAGGAGGCACAAGCTAGAGGGGGAATGGCTCAGGGGCAACGTGAGGAAGCATTTTTTTATGGAGAGGGTTTTTAATGCATAGAATGGCCTTCCTGAAGAGGTTGTGGGGTCAAAAACAGTGGGGGAATTTGAGAGCGCATGGGACAGACACAAGGCAATTCTGGTGAGGGATAGGAGGAAGTAGGCTGTTGGTTAACTAGGATCTGCAGCTTATCCAATAGGTAGGGAAATTGGCAGACTGGGTTGGCCAAGTGGTCCTTATCTGCTGTCAAAGTCTATGTTTCTATATTTCAGTGTTAGAATTGGGAGCAACTTTTGTTCTCCAAGCACCAGCAAAAGTTAAAATTACCTATCTTGGTAATTCTTACGTGTTCTTTGCCCTGATCAGGTCATGAGCTTTGTAAGATCTAGAAATAAAGTACAATCAGATCTAGTCTTGAATTTAGAATCAGATTTGGATTTGGCAGTGGCAGCTGCAGAACTTGAGAATACTATGTTAGAGATATAGATATAACACCAAGAGAAGGAACATGAAGGATATGAAAATTTTCGGGGCTATGTCAGACTTATTTTTGAACCTTAATTTTAGACTTTCATTTTGGATTTTTAATTTGGGCCGCTGGCAATTTGATAATGTTGGGGATATGTGGTTAATAAGTTACAAATTGCTAATTAATTAAATAATTATTCGGGGATCATTTTATACATTTAACACATTATTCTAGCATACATAATGGGGAGAATTGGCTTTAGTAGTTTAATATATATATATACTGATTTCCAGCATATGTGGAAGCAGTTATGGGAGGTTGCAAGATTATTTATTTGCACAGATTATTGTAGTCTTCTTCTATTTCTACCACTTCTATTAATTTGAAATTTTCTTTGTTTTTCTCGTTTTCGTATTTGTTTTTCTTGATTGTATAATATACAATAAAATAAAAATATTTTATTATAAAAAATATTTTCATTACTCCACTCCTTTAGAAATCTGGAATTTACCACCAGTCTGCTGGAATGAAAATTCTATAAAGTACCTATGGGTTTCAATTACCAAATCTTTAGATCAGCTGGATGTTATTAATTATGAACCTCTGACGCAGGCAGTTATAGACAATCTTCAGTGCTGGTCCACTTTGCCTCTTTCCTTTTTTGCTGACTTGAACCCATTTGTCTTAATATTTTACCCAGAATTCAATATTTTCTTTAAACCCTCCCTCTCGTTCTCTCTTTGTACTATATTCATGAATGGCAATGACAAACCCTATGTTTTCTATGTAGCGGCATTAAATTAAGAGTTTGGGCAGCTGTTTTGTATTTACCTACATCACAAGGTGGTATTGGTGTCCCTCATTCTCAGTGGTACACTGAGGTTTCTCAGCTTTGCATTATCTTATTGTTCACATTGGAAAGAAATTGAGTTCATTTTGAATGACCTACGTAATGTCGGGTGGATATTATATGCTTCCCCTCCTAACTATCTCCCATTATTCCATTCTTCCTGTTTTACTAGAGAGGTTTTATGAAGTTGGCACAACCTTCAAAGACACTGCCTTAATTAGGAATGAATCTATTTAACTGCTCTAGCTTGGGACTGACAGAATCCTTTTAATAAAATAAATAATTTTCTTCATTGATGGCATGGGCTGGGTTTATATACTATCACCAGATTTTAGATTCTAGTGGCCTTCGTACTTTGCTGATCTTCAAGCAAAATATGGCCAACCGCCCACAGATCAGTCAATACCTCCTGCTTCTAACCTATACACAAACTTGTCCCTCTCATACCCAGATGGTAGTACCCACCATTTCTCTTTTGACTACTTTATTAATTTCTATTCAAAAGGGTGGTTCCTCTGAACATTTGATAGGTACTCTTTGCTCAAGTTCTATGTTCTCTGTCAGTGGAATCAACTGAGTCTATTTTAACTTAATGGACCACAGATCTAAACATACCATGCAACCTTGAGGAAAGGGAGAAATATGCCTTGGCTACTTATTCTCTATCTACCATCCCATATGTAAAAGAATTTGCATGGAAATGTAGATCACCTTTCTTCTTTACACTGGCTGAAGTAGCACGTTACAAGGACCCCCTAGTGGGAAGATGCTGGAGGTTTTGTGGTGGGGTTATGGCAGATCATGCACATATTTTTTAGGCTTGCCTGCACATGTATCCTTTCTGGTCCTCAGTTTCTAAAGTTATAGTCCAGTTATTTGATCCCAGTCTCTCTCTTACTCCTTTATTGGTATTATTACATATTCTGCCTGCCACTTTACTCATTCGACCTCATCAACTGAAATTGTTACTGACTTTAGTGGTCGGTGCTAAGATGGCCCTTACCAAATTTTGGCTTAAGTCCCATTCCCTGACATAAAAACATTGGATAGACATTATCGACTTTATTTATGGTCTTGAAAAAGGCACGTATAAGCATTTGAACCATTCTCAAATTTATAAGGAAGTATGGGGCCCCTGGATTACCTATAAACTTCAAATAGACTCCAGCTTTTATCTGTAGACAATTTACTAGTTTGGATATCACCATTGTTCTTCGGAATCTTAGTGGGGTTCTAATTGTGCAATATTTTTTTTAATATACATATCATAATCAATGTAGCGCCTTACCCTCTCTGCTTAAATATTTGGGTGTTCTCATTTAGTCTTGCTCTGTATAAGTTCTTTTATGTGACTGATTTATTTATTGATGTAATGAGTGTATTATCTCTCATTCAGTGTATCTCATTCATTATGGATGTTCTTGTTTTTCTTCTTTATCAATCAATCAATAAATCAATCAAAATCTTTATTTAAACCAGGCAAACATCATTGAGCAAGCTCATTTTCAAGATGGACCTGGAAAGGAGAGGTTAACAATACATACAAAGGAATACTCAGTTACATCATAATTGGGTAAACAATATATACAAAATGTATTCACACGTACATAGTATTTAAACAGAGCAGTAATTATACACTGGGGGTGGGATATTCAGACTGCGCCAGGCAGGGGTGCAAGCCTGGGCACAGTGCAACTGGGCTGTGCCAGGGTATGGACCAGGCAATATTCAACAGTGCTGCACCATGGCCCAGCACCATTGAATATGGCACTGAGGACTCACGCACTGCACATGGTGCAGTGGCACTGCGCCAGTGCAAGTGGCAGAAGGTGAGCAGGGGGATGCGCCAGCACAAGTGTGATTGCGTTAGGTGCATCAACATGATATTGAGTGCTTGGCATGCAAATTAGTCCATTATGCATGCAAGGTGCAAATGGGGACATTTGCATATCATTATGGCCCCATTTGTATGCGGTGCACCAATCCCCGGTAACTTGCACCTGGCGCCCTGCCAGGCTGCAACCATCGGGGACTGATGCCCAGCAGTCCCTTGGTGGACCCTGCTCCCATACGCCCAATCGTGGGCAAAAGTGAATTAAATCCTTGGTGGTCCAGTGGACCGCTGTCTGTTGCCCACTCACGGGCATAAGTGATCTAACTCCCTGCTGGTCTAGTGGACCACTTCCCAATGCCCGATCATGGGCATAAGTGGAATATATCCCTGGTGGTCCAGTGGAACCTCCCCTAATGCCCGATCATGGGCGGAATTAATGAAGGACATCCTAGTGGTCCAGTGGTACCCCCACCCACCCACCCACTGAGGCCCCGCCACCCTGCACCCCCAGTCAGCAGTGGATGGCAGCACCCCACCCCAAGCTGCCCGCCGACTGACAGTGTACAGTAGGGTCTGTATGCCTATTGGTCCACCACATGGGCCAATGGGCGTGCAGACCATACTGTACTGCACAGGCCCGATATGTGAATGAATGCCTTCATATACATATCGGGCCTGTGTAGTACAGTATGGTCTTCATGCCCACTGGCCCATGCTGTGGGCCAATAGGTGTACAGACCTTACTGTACGCTGTCAGTCGGCGGGTGGCCAGGCAGCTTGCAGGCTGGGTGTTGCCGCCCGCCACTGACTGGGGGGGTGCAGGGTGGCTGGGGTCTCAGTGGCATGTGGGTTGGGGGGTTCCACTGGATCACCAGGGACATAATCCACTAACGCCCATGATCAGGCATTGGATAACAGTCCACTAGACCACCAGGGAGTTAGATCACTTATGCCCACGATCAGGCAATGGACAGTGGTCCACTGGACCACCAGGGATATGATTCACTTACGCCTGCATTCAGGCATTGGATAGTGGTCCACTGGACCACCAGGCATATAGGACACATATGCCCATGAATGGGCGAGGGGGGGACACAACACTCCCTGAATAGGGGGCATGTAGACTGTGTCATGGGTGGGCGGGTGGCCACCCACAGCAGGAGGCTGCTGTGTTGCTCCTTGCAATACAGTAGCTCACCTTTGGGTGGCCAGGATTTGTTCCTGGTTCTACCAGGAACAACTTTGTGCCCCCCTGAGTGGCACAAGGTGGGGTTGTGCCAGCATCTGCGCCACACATCCCGGGCTGAATATCGGGATGTGCCACATATGCATGGGCATGCTCCCTTGCACTTGCACTGCATACATTACCAATGCACCCCGGTGCATCATGGGTTGCACAGCGCAACATGCCCCTTTGAATATCATGCCGGGTCGCATTGGTGGGTTGCGCATGGTGCAACCCTGTTGCGCCATGTGCAACCCTTTTGAATATCCCACCCAGGAAGTTTATAATACACATGAAATAGAGTATTAAAAAGAGCCATTAAGCTAAGACCATGAAGAGTATGCAGCTAAAAAGTATAGCAACTGCAGTACAGTATATACAGGTTAGACATACACAACTATAATTACAGTGTGCATTTAAAGCATCCTTGAACATAATTATTGATTGAAGGAGCTTGTAAGGCATGGGAGGGTGGGAGGGGAAACGAAGACGGTGAGTATGAAAGGTACATGGTACATGTCTGCATGGTCATGTAGTGATTGCAGGGGTGAGAAGGGTAACAGTTAGGGAGTGGAAGGCAAAACACCATGATGGTATCAAGGGGGTAAGCAAGGAGTGTAGGTGGGAGCCAGTGTGACATGGAAAAGGAACTAATGATAAGGAAAAAAAAAACACAGGGTTGGGAAAGGAGCAGTCAGGTAAGTTCTTATAGGCTGTAACATTGCCCAAGAGGGGTGAGAAAGAAGTACCAGTAAAGGGATGCACTGGAGCAGATGGAGCTGAGGCTAGGGGAACGTGACACCAGGGGAAGCAGTTACAGGATTCCTTGATAGAGTGAGAATAAAGAGCTTTGAAGGCTGATAGTTTGATTGGGTAAGCCAACTTCAGGGTTTTTTGCAAGTTGTTCCAGCGAGAGGGTAATGCGTGGTATATGCAGACCTGCTGAAGCATGACTTGAACATTATTGTTGCTAGTTTGTCAATTACTGCCTAATTTCATATTTTTGATTGACTATGTACTTTGCTTATTGTACTTCCTATAATTTATTAATAAAAATGTAGTTATAAAAAAATTAAATTACTGCAAGCCCTTGTCAAACAATGCTTTTGCAAAAGGACAGTTAAATTAAATCTCATCTTTGACAAGTGAATAAAAGGACTGGGAATGAGGATTTAGCCTTTGGAGCCAAGGGTTAATAAAGGAGCAAAGTATGTTCAGAAATGTACCATTAAGAACAGTATCATCACCAGTATGTAAATGCCTCTGAGAACTGTTTAAATCTATTATTTTAACTGCTGTCATCTGGACTTGATTTGTTCCAACCTATTTTGCATTATTTTCAGTCAGGACTTCTATTATGAATATATCAGCTAAAAAGGGGCACTTCAATAAATCTGACTTTTCCTGTACTACCCCAAGACAGAATACAAAGACTGTCACCAACGTACCTGGCTTCTAATGAGGGAATATTGGTATTAATGCATTTAAAAGAGATTTTTGCCTTGCTAATTTTGTACCTATATTTTTCTGTCTGTACTATCGTGGTGTTCAACAAATGTTTTTTTTCTTGTTTATTTAGTCACAAACCCAAATGTTTATGACCTTGAGGTACAACAGAGCCAGCCAGGATGTAACGCAATACCTTGCAGTAAATGACATGTCTCAAAAAACTGCATGACTATAGGACTTAATTGTCACTGAATTACACTGTTCCCTGCAGCATACTGCAACAATTTGCATTCATGCTGCGGAGGTACTGCATTGCATCTTGGCTGTCACCACTGTTTGTGAGGTCTCATAAACCGGGATTAAGATTTGCTCCTGGGCTAACATAACTTGAATCAGCGTTTCTCCCCAACAAATTTGGCTTCCAATAAAAATGTGGGTTAGTGTAACATAAACCAGGTTATCTTCTCATTCTGGACTTCATCTGCTCTGGCTGCTTGCCTACATGTGACGTCATAATCCTTTTTCTATGGGATCATCACAACTGGTTGCTATAGAAATGTTTATGATGTCACTTGTAGTCAAGCAGCCAGAGCAGAAGAAAATCAAGTAGCAGAGAATCCTGTTTTCATGCTGGTGTCCTTAGTAATAAAGAACACATGGAAGGTAAATACAGGACACAACTGAATTATAAGATCAATTCTATCTAAATAGTATAGTTTTTCAAAATTTCCCAGTGATGTTAGAGGATCTTTAAGCTGTGATAGTCTCACAATAGAGTTATCATTAACAAGACATGAGGATTTATTTCTCAAGATGTATTATCATATACAGTATATGATTCATGGTCAAGGGATAAATGCTACTGTATATATATATCTGTCTGTCTATCTAGCTATCATCTATCTTTTTATATATCTGTCTGACTATCTATCTATCTATCTATCTATCTCTCTCTCTCTCTCTCTCTCTCTCTCTGTCTTCTTTGATTATACATGAAGAAATTCTAATGCTCAAAACATTCATTGTAAACTACATGGGAACACTGGAAGGTTCATTGAAGTCAAGGCCTGTTTATAAATGTGT
The DNA here is from genome assembly GCA_016271365.2 of Neoceratodus forsteri. Lineage (NCBI taxonomy): Eukaryota > Metazoa > Chordata > Ceratodontiformes > Ceratodontidae > Neoceratodus > Neoceratodus forsteri. Next base: position 157,205,489 of record CM028137.1, read on the forward strand.
TCTACGCTTATTACCAGCATTTCGATTGGATTTGTTGAAAATTAGATCAGACATAAAATATTCACTTAGGACTACATCTGGGATCATGTTTTGTGTTCCTAGATGTAGTTCTGGATATGGAAAAAAAAACATTGACATCATCGGTTTATAAAACATGGAATTGTACAGCTAAGAAATTAAAGATATGTGAATTAATTTCATTGGCTCGTTTTAAGAAGTATTTAGCTGGGCTTTATAACAAACACTGTAAATGTTATGGATAATTTAAGAACTATCTGTGGTACTTGTTAAATATTTTAAGATTTCTTGTAATGTTTGTCTTGTTGAGCTATTGTTTGGGTTTCATATGTATTGCTTTTAAATGTTGGATGCAATTGAAAATGAAATGTTATCTCAATTTGTTATCCAATAAAGTTGAAGTTGAAGTTGAATCAAGACTGCCGTTTCTCAACAGTTGTAAGCAATAATTAATTTATTACCAAGTTAGCGATCTGTTTTATTTATAAACTCGGTCAGGTTCTCACTTTCGATAATCGCTCTCTCAAGATAACCCATTTCAGGAGGATAGCCCTCTTTGGGTAAAAATGCCATTTTGAAGTGATCACCTTTTAACTGAAGTCTATGCCTTCTCACAACAAAACTCATATCTTTAAATGCCAGATGCAGACTCATGCATAGGTGTTCATTCCTGGGGGTGTTATATATACAAAGATAAGATCCCCTCCTACTCTGCTATATTCCAACTCATGGATACCCAGCCTGCTCAACCTTTCCTCACACAGTACATTGTTTAATCCTCTAAACATTTTTATTGCACTGTGCTGTGCACTCTATCCTATTAACAGCTGCTCAATTCTGTGATATTCAGAATTGCTCATACTACTCCAGATGTGGTCTGAAAGTTGATTTGTAGAGCAATAGGATGACATTAACCTCATAGGATGAAATTTATTTCATTTTCTATTTTCAGCATGTTTTTAAGGTAAATGTACTGTTCAGTTTATAGCCAACATGCTGACAGAGCAGCCTCGTCTCTATTCTTTTTATCAAATGTTATTTATTCCTTTTCATCATCTTAGGCCAGAGTTTGAACAACGAGTAGCCAACTGGGTCATGGAGCTGAACAAGATTCAGAAACACAGTGGAGAAGCTCCTTTATTCACTGAGGGACTGCTTTCTTCGATCAAGGTACTGTGCCTTTTTTATAATATTTCTTGACACTTAAGGTGTTATTTTTTTCTAATTTCTGCTCATCATTCAATTATCACTAGCAGTATAGGTGAAAACTACTTTTGTGTTGTTAATAAGTGTCTTTGGTATGATAGCACAAAATGTATGACATACCTCATTCCTTCAGTTCTGTAAGCAGTAAGATTTATTAGGGATAGTCTCTCACTTACCGTAGAAACTGTCAGAGATGTCCAAACGAGGAATTTGCTGTTTAGTTTTTGAATACTGTATTAAGAATTTAATTACTGCCTCTTAGTAGCCATGGAATGTGACAAATCAGAACCTAATACTTTCTATTTGAGTTTATTTGATAATTTTATACTTATTTCTTGTTTCATTTTCTTCTTTCTCTGTTATCCAGTCCAAGATACAAAGCCCTAAACAGTCTTAAACTGAAGAACATAGATGTTAAATATAGTTTTTGAGGATGTTAGATTAGGCCTCAGAAAGGGATGGCATGCTTTCATATTATAATAGATCATTCAAAGAGTTAACTTTTTTAATAGTTACTGAAAATGACAAATGCTTTGTGATATTGGTATGGTAGTACTGCATGCTGTCAAAACTCATATTTTAATGCAATCCCACTGATGCTACAGTGCGCTGATTTTTTGCAGATTGTAATATACAGTATGACTATGAGAACAAAAGGGAGAAAAAGGACCATTAGGTTGAAATGTCTTCTCTTCTCTTTTCTTGTTTTTCTCACTGTAATGCATTAATAAAACACTGAAAACACAGATCACTTTTTTTTAGCACAAATTATAGGTAAGATTTTGAAAGGGATTGCATAGTGAAATACTAAACTAAATTTGGAATGGTAAGTGATAGTTAGTAAGGGTTCACTAAGGGAAGATTATACCAGACAGATCTGTTGACTTTTTTCAAAGGGTGACTCAGGAACTGGATAAGCAGATGCCAATAAACATCTCTATTTTTGTAAATCCCCAATACAATACTTAATGTGTATTGTAAAGAATCATGGGATCATGGAGAATGTTGCAACATGAATCCTAAATTGGTTGGGTGGTACTGTAAGAAGCAGAGTGGTAGTAAAGATTAAAGTATCATACTGCAGGTGAGTTACAAGTGGAGTTCCACAGGGCTTGGCTTTGGGACTTGCATTGTTTTACATTTTTCTAAATGAGTTGGATGTGGGAATATAAGTTCCATGACAAAATGTACATGTGATACAAACATAGAAAGGGTGATAGAATCTGTAGAAGAAAGAACAGTGTTGCAAAAATAACTGGATAGGCTGTGGAAAGTGAGTACAGTACCAAGATTGCAAATTATGTTTTATTCAATGTAGATAAGTACAAGATGCTGACAAAGTATAAAATACTGCATTAAGGGTGAGAGAAGTGGTCCAGAGCCAACTTTGGTTCACCTTCACCTTAGACCCTGAAAACTTGGTTCTGCTTCATTAATTCATCCCAATCACTTTGGATCCCAATTCAGTAACTAGCATAGGGTAAAACAGAATGCAAATAACCGGTAACGTGTAATATTCAATCCTCACTGCACTTTGTAACTAATTGTTGTCTAATTTAATGAATCCTTTGAAAATAGACCCCAGCGTAAAGGATTTTATGAGAAATAAAAATTAAAACTAAAGTAAATTATATGGAGCCTCGAGGTCAGCAACAAATATATAAAAAACAAGCTAACTTGTGGCAGATACTGTTGGCATATATCTGCTGTGGCTTACATCCTGTGGTGGTGTGACACTCACCGTATTGAGTATAACTCCTGTTTCTTAGTTCAGAACTTAAATAATTGTTAGTGTTCCCTTTACTGCTGAGCTCAAACCTTTCCCCTCTATTGTTTCTGTTTTACTTGGTATCTAGTGAGGGTGGCGACTGAATATGAGTGACCATCAAAATGGTGACACATTTTCCTCATGGGCTACCCTGCAAGGGTAGCTACCCTATGCAAAAGTGAGCATAGGGAAGGGCAACCGGAAAGAGGGGATAGTGAGGGGAAGAGGAGGGATAGGGAAGAAGGTTTGTGAGGGGGATGTGTACCTGCTGCAGCTGATCTAGGCATGTGGTGTGGTGGTGAGGGTGGCTACATGCAGCACAGCAAGTACTAGGTTCAGGGCTGGGTCCAGGGAAGAATTTTTCTGCTGGCCACTGCTGCATCTTTTTTTATATTGGAATCTGGAGTGTCGCCCCCTCAACATGCACCCCCTGGAGTTGAGAATCCTTTACCAGGGGGGTGCAGGGGACAAAGCCCCCCACAAGGGGGAGCATCGGGGACAGCGACCCGCATAAACAATCTGAGTCCTTGCCGGATGTCTTTCACCGGCATGTGTATATTGCCGATTCGCTTTTCGGCGATGTACATTCACCATAATATGGATTGCTATTTTGTGATCGCTATTATGACACGGAACCATTTTTACCTCCCTGCAAATTGATACCTGCCGACATATATTTTCAAAATTTATAATCCAGCTTAATGTCATGCATCCAATAATATAAACACAAACTAAAAGGCAATGCAGTTAGCGCATTACATGTTTCCTAATATTTACCCTGCATGGATGTACAGTTTTTCATCTGTCTGTCTGTCTGGCTATCTATCTATCTATCTATCTATCTATTTTTTTCTCTATCTAGTCTATTTATCAACAGTATTCATTCTCTCTGTCTGTCTGTCTGTCTGTCTATCTGTCTGTCTATCTATCTATCTATCTATCTATCTATCTATCTATCTGTCTATCTATCCATCAAGAGTATTCTATCTATCTATCTATCCATCTAGCTAGCTAGCTATCTATCTATCTATCTATCTATCTATCTATCTATCTATCTATCTATCTCTCTCTCTCTCTGTCTATCTACATATATATACTGTGTAACCCCCAACCCCACGAGATGTGCTGACTAAGCCTGGCGATTGTAAAGGTCAAAGGGCCTGATTCCAGGATGAATGTTGCAACTCGCCGGTGTATGTGAGTTGTGACATTCACCACTACGCTCGGGACCGTGCACCACATTCCAAGAGTGGCAGGGTCCTGGCACTTATGCAATGCGAGTTGTGACATGCAGAGGCTAATGCCACGGGCATGGCATAATAGCCCAGTATGACGCAAGTCAAGGCCCACAACAGACAGCCCAGAGCCCACCCACCCCAGTACACCACGGCACACACCTGGGGCGTGGGGGGGCAGGACAGGTGGCACTGGAGTCTGGGGGGCACACTGCAAAACAGACCCCAAGGGGTCCCTACTTTCGGGGGTGGGGGCATGGATGTGCTTGTGGAGGCATGGGGAGCACATTGGCACCATTGCTGAGGTGCTGTGGAGTGGGCATCTGATGGATGGCACTGTTGGATGCCCCTTAGAGCAGCTCTGAGCTGCTCTAACATTGCTCCCCCAGTGCAGCTCCTGGAATCACCACAGTGGGTTACAGCAGCCGCCCTCTTGGAATAGGACACTGTTGCTGCTGTAACCCACTCTTGCACCATGTCATTGTAGACTGCGGCATAGTGGGTGGCATAACCCATGGTTGGCATAACTTGCAGCCTACATGGCGCAAGGTGCCTCTTGGAATTGGGTCTGGTATAATGCTTGGTGCAAGTCGCAAGACACACCAAGGGATTTGGCATATCTTGACTTATGCCGGCATATGCCAACTTGGAGTCGGGCCCCAAGTCCTTTATGCCTTCAGGTGAATGGCACCTGGATTTGTGGTTAGAAATGGGCTTGGAAAGTAGTGTGGTGCCTCCATCTATGGGGAACCTTGTGACAGAGTGCTGCCGTGGTGTTTCACCACAGAAAATAAATACAACTCCCACCCTCTGTGACAGGAAACACAATAACATAATCCCCATCCCACTTATTACTCTAAGCATGCAAATAAACACCTAGGCAATAATGGCAAAATACATCAGCAGTTTCAAATAAATAATCAGCTGGATTGTTTAAGGGTTGTAGAACAAGGTAGAGGACAAGGGAAGTTAAGGTAAAATTAAAAAGAGCAGTTTACATTCATGCCCACTGTGTGGCATGTCTCAGTACCTCTCCTCCCACTGGTGCACTAGTTAACCCCACAGTCCCTCTGGGCACTACCAATTACAGTTCAAGTGTGCACAAAGATGCAGCATAACAGGTCTGTGATACTTGGACCTCAGTGTGGTACTGTGTGAATTTGGTTGTTGGCCACAGATGTTGACTGGCAAATTACACAATTTGATGGACAGGAAAACAGTTGCTCCTATCTGTAAACTGTAGCTATGGGCTTAATTCTAAGGTCTTGCAGGAATGCCCAGAAAGTATCTAGCTAGCAAACTAAATAACAGGAATGATAAATTTAGTGGCTAACAACCAATACTCCTGACCTTCAGTTGACAGGCTGGTGCTGTTTCTGTGGGGATAGCTCTCCTGCTTAGGCAGATAATGGCTGGATGGGCTTTTCTGTATGCAGGGTACAGGTGCAGCAGACTCATCATGCTCCCAGTGGCAAAGGGTGAGGGCTATGATGACTTTGGATGATGGAAGCTCTGTTCTGTAAGCTGGTTACAGGTGCAGTGGACCCAATGCACTTCTTGTGGTGAGGGATTCAGACCGTCATCCTCCAGATGATGATGATCCTCTCCACCCCAGACAGTGACTTGTCTTCACCCACCCCAACAGAGGGCAGTCACTTGGGACCTCACCTGGTTCAATCCCATGTTGGGGGGGGCACAAAACTGTCCTTACAAGCAGGTGTCAACATGTGGGGCATGAGTGGTAAACAGGAAATCCCAGCAGTGCCTCCAAAGATGTAACCCGGAACCGTGTACCAGTGGGCTATGGTAGCACATGATGTGTGCAACCGCGATTGAGCGACCCCCTAAATGGTGACTCAGTCGCGGCGCTTGGTACAGGGGCTACTGGGCAGCTACAGTGACCGGATGGGGGAGTTGGTGACTGTAGTGACAGGAAGTCTCACAGGCGCGCCAAGTAGGGGTGGTGGGAGCGAGCACACATGGTAAGTGGTGGAGGGATTTGAGGGGTGGCACCATTAGTAGGTTGCCGAGCTGGCCCCGTGGCATACCGGGTCAGCTCGCAGCTTTGGTGGCTAGGATACTGGGTTCAGGTCTGGATGCAGGTTCGTTTTTGTTGCACCTGGCCCGGATATCATTTTTTTTACGTCCCCCCCCGACATGCACCCCTCTGGAGTTGAGGATCATTAAGTAGGGGTGTGGGGGGGTGTGGTGGTACAGCCCCCACATAAACATAAAAATCCAAGTCCCTGGTGCTGTTTTTTGGTAAGCTGGAGTCAGAGCACCGAAATTGATTTTCGCACTCTGACTTCGGCCGTAACATCGATCGCCCTTCTGTGGTCGCCTTTATGGCATGGAACCAGGGGATACTACCCCTATCTGATGATCACAACACAGGTTGAGGCACCTGGGCTCTTTTTTGATGGTGATTGGGGGTTCCTTCCCAAACAGAAATAGTTAATAGCGTGCTGTCTCCACCCAGAGTAAATATAGTGGGCCAGATGTTTGTAGGGTACAACCCCCTGGGATGCTGTACCTACCCATCTCCCCTTCCAGTCACCCCACATATGGATTACCAACTTAAACTGTAATACTTTACTATTTATACAGCTATTGACTATAACTAATAATATTCTTACAGGCAGTTTTAGCCAAAAACAATGAACTATTTATTAGAAGGGGAAAAAGGAACTAGGATCCAACATTAAGTAACAGGAAACTGGCAGCAAAGGCATTAAATGATGACATACATAGTGCCCACCCCCACCAGTGACAATACATTTCAACCAGCCCACCTCCCCACTGGTACCAGTGCCCTTTAGAGTCTACCTGGGTACCCAGGTTCAGAACGCTGCAGGCCTGAACGTTGCTGTGGGTTGGCCGGTGTTAGTGCACTTTAAACTTTAAAACAGAAACTTTTTAAAGCTTGAAATTCCCCAGGGCAGGGAAGACCCTGCAGTTACTCACATGACCCTTGGATACAGTAGGCCAAAAGTAGGATAGTGACTCAGATGGAGCAGGGGGCAGCACACAGGAGCAGGAAAGCAGCCCAGAAGCCTTGGATTCTTTTGAGCAGGTGACAGAGATTCAGCCCTTCTTGCCTTATACTTTTCTGGATGCAGAAACTTTCTGGCACCTTTTCTCTGGTCACCACTCTTCCGAAGCATACTCAGGATACAGGAGCACTGCATAGCGACTTCCTGGTTCCCAAGGAGCACAGACCCCAGGAGCAACCCCACAGTCTGACTCCTCTAAATGGGTTGACAATACCCCAGTACTGGGGCATGCACCTGTGGTCCCCAATCCACTTCACTTGATAAGGACTAGCTGACCCCTTACCTGGCTCTGAGGTGGCCTGGACAGAAAGAAGTCTCTGTCTTCACTTGGATCAGCTTAGTAACTCTTGGATGCAGAAGTGGTCCCTCTGGTTCACACTTTCTGCAGGGAGCTCTGGAGAAGTCTCTGGCAATGGGTGAAGTCACAGACAACAATTTCAGTCCCTGGCAGAATTCAATCTTAAAACCTCTTGTAACTCTGGAGGGGTTCCCTTACAAGTGCCACAAGGTCTGACTTGCAAAACAGTCCTGAACCCTTGGCTAGTGTTCCCAGGCTATGATGAAGAATCTCTGATCCTATGCAGGAACAGTGCAACTAACCCCCTGTTGTAACCTGTGGTTCCCGCCCGCCTCGCCCCCTGGTTCGACAACGTCCACTGGACAGCCTCTCCCTCCCCCAGGCCTACTCCTTCCCTACTAGGTCCAAACAGGGATGTAACCTGCTGTCTTCTCTGAGGACCTGCTATATCCATGAGTGTAACTCACAATTTTGTAACATTATGTAACCTAAGTAACATACAAACTACTACATTATGTAACCTAAGTGTATCTATGTTAAATGTTCCTTTTACTGCACCTGTAATGTTATCCTCTGTTTTAATCTGCACTGTAATAACTGTCTTGATGTCTCCCCCCCCCGCGATGAGGTGCCTTTGTAAATGAATCTCTGACTCAAAGGTTGTAAACCCAACTATAATGAATAAATGAACAGAGGTTGCAGGCCGTGCAGACCTTGTCTCTCACTTCTCACCATGCTCCCTTTCCTATGAGTCTCAGCCAGTACTGCCCTGAGCTGTAACTGTCCCTTGGGTATGAAGAAGGAATGGTCGCATCTCATTGGCTGAAAACAGCTGTCCATCTTTAACCCTTGCTGTGCCGGGGACTGATATATCAGTCCAGATTTCCTATATGTTCTAAATCTGTCGGCAGCCTAAATTAATAATTATTTACTCTGCTTGACGCCTGATTGGACAGCTGTTTGGGTGCTAAGACTATGTTCTTACCCCCTTCCCAGGAGCCATTTGTCAGTCCTTCAGGGCTCCTTGAGTGCTGATTGACTGGCTTGGAGTCAAAGGTCGCATAGATTGCTGCAGTCTAAACAGTCTGCATAGTGTCCCAACTTTAAGTTTGTTTTGCAGAGTTTTTTGCATTTAGTTAAACATTACTGCCCCCCCCCGTTCCATTAACTGCCCCTTTGTCCTGGTGTCCAGTGGCAGAGTGGGGCTTGTAAAGGGCTTCCCCTGCCTGTCATTGGCACTGCAGTGCTGACCCCCAGGTGACAGGCAGAGCTAGCATTCAGTAGCAGCCTTGGATGCTCTTAAAGCCGCATGCGCCCAGTTTTAACATACAGCACTTAACAGTGCTGTTACATATTTTATTTTTCCTCCCCCTGTGTGGCTTCGAGACCCCCAGTTATGTTGCTGACAGTCTCGGGGGTTGGAGTTCAAGTGCTGTAGTGCTGTTCTGTATTTGAGCTGGCTGCAGCCACCCTGCACACATGTGCAATCACTGCACAAATGCTCACAGAGATGGTGTGGCACTCATAAGAAAAAAATTACTCACCTTAGTAATGTTGTTTCTTCTAATGGAGTTTTGCTATATTATGACAATTGCAGTATGACCGCAGGTTAGAACTGCTCCGGAGGTGAAATAGTTAACTTTCCATGCAGACATGGAACTTAGAGCGTGAGCTCGGTTGAAAACTCTGTCTGTTGTGCTTCAAACGCAAACTGTCAGAACTTTAGGAGCTAAAACTCACTAAGGTTCTGTGTGAAGCTGTAAACCTACACTAGCCAACTGGCTACTAACATAAACACTCATTTTGGCCTAAAACAAAGACTCAAGTCAGGAGACCCAAAATGCAAAAACACAACACCAATTCACCCAAAAGGTAGGTGAAAAACAACAAGGTGGGCATCAAAAAAAAAAAGCACCTCCTGTACTGCCCACCCACATCCCCAAAACAGAGGTTCCGAGAGGGCAGGCAGGAGGGAGGTCATAATATAGCAAGACTCCATTAGAAGAAACAACATTACTAAGGTGAGTAATTTTTCTTCAAACAACAAGAAGTCTTGCTATATTAGACAATTGCAGACTACACAGCAGTACCCCATGGAGGAGGGACAGAACCTTACCTAGGAAATAGGTTTCAAAGTACCGGTTGTGTTAAACCGAGCATCACTCCTAGCCTGGATGTCCAGGAGTAATGCTTGCAAAAGTGTGAACTGTTTTCCAGGTAGCTGCTTGACATATTTCTAGAATAGGAATGTCTCTGGCAGCAGCCAGAAGCAGCTGTACCTCTGGTAGAGTGAGCCCTCAGGCCTGAGGGGGGAACTTTACCCAACTTCTCATAGCAGAATTGGATACAAGAGACAATCCACCTGGCAATGGATCTTTTAGTGGCTGGCTTCCCTTTACCAACTTCGCCATAGGTGAGGAACAGTTGAAGGGAGTCAAACCTATGACCCTTGGTACGCTCTGTGTAGTAACTAAGGGCTCTCTTCACATCTAGGCTGTGCAGCATCCTCTCCCCAGAGGAGGAGTGGTCAGTGAAGTACACTGGAAGTGAAATAGATTGATTAAGGTGGAAATCTGAAACCACCTTAGGCAGGAACTTTCTGTTAGTCCGAAGGACCACCTTATTTCTGTGAAAAGAGATAAACTCCTGCTCCACTGACAACGCTTGTAATTCACTTATGCATCTGGCAGAGGTGATGGCTACCAAAACACAGTTTTCCAAGTCAAGAACTTGAGCTCAGCTGAAGACAAGGGCTCAAAGGGGTTGCATAAGCTGAGCAATGCAAACATTAAGATCCCAGGTAGCAGGATCCCTGAATGGAGGGTTGTGTGAAACAACCCTTAAAAACTTGGAAAATACAGGATGAGCTGAAAGGGAAGAGGATTTACCTGCTGAAATAAAAGCAGACAGCTGCCAAGTGCACCTTCAGGGTAGCTGGTCTCAGCCCCAAAGAATTCAGGTGGACCATATAATCCAGGACTGTGGGTAGATCAGCAGAGACTGGGAAATATGCTTTTCGAGCACCATATGGAAAACCTTTTCCATTTGGAATTGTAAGTAGCCCTGGTGGAAGGCTTCCTTGCGCCTTCAATATATCCATTACACCTTGGGAAAGGTAAATCAGCAAACTCTAACTCTTCAAGAACCAAGCCTTGAGATTGAGAGATTTGAGATCTGGTACCAGACCCTTCCCTGAGCACAGGTTAACAGATTGTGATTCCTGGGAAGGGACAGGGAGGATGGACTGCTAAGGACAGCAGGAGGGATACCAGGGCTGTCTGGCCCAATCCGAGCTATCAGAATGACTTTGCATGATTGGGATCTGATTTTGACTAGCACTTTGAACAGGAGAGGAAAGGAAGGGCAGGCATAGAGAAACTTCCCCTCACAACTGAGGGCTAAGGCATCCGGTGGGAGTGAGCCCAACACTGGGGGCCTGCAGCAAAAAAAGAGGAAGTTGGTGATTGTCTGGGGTTGCAAAAGATCTATCTGCGGGTGCCCCATCTGGCAAATACTACTCCCAAGACCAGGGATCCAGTGACCATTCGTGGTGGCCCTGGGAAATCCTGCTGAGAGCATCTGCCAGGACATTGTCCTTGCCTGGGAGGTGAACTGCCGTAAGGGAGGTGTTCAGGGAGTAAGCCAGAGACCACAGCTTCATCGCTTCGGTGCACAAGGCCGTAGACTGAGTGCCCCCTTGCTTGTTGATATACCACATTGTAGTGGTGTTGTCTGTTCTGACCTGAATGTTCTTGTTCTGAACAGATTTGGAAAAAGCTTGAAGTGCTAGAAAAACTGCTCTGAGCTCCAACAGGTTGATGTGGAGCAGAGATTCCTGGGGAGACCACAGACCCTGGGTGGTGAGGTCGCCCATGTGAGCTCCCCAGCCCAAGAGGACGATCTGTAGTAAGGATTAGAGAATGAGACTGAGTGACAAAAGGAACCCCTTGTCTCAGGTTGCTCTGATCCTGCCACCACTGTAGGGCTTGGATCAGGGTTCGAGTTACTGGGATCAGCTTGGTAAGAGGATCCTTTCTTTGAGACCAAAAGCTCTCAGATGGAACTGGATGTCCCTCATCTGAAATCTTGCTCTTGCACAACTGCTGTGGAAGCAGCCATGTGTCCTAGGAGCTGCAGAAAATGCCTTGCTGGCCGGGAGACCTGCAGGAAACGAGGAGGCCAGGGAGACTAGGGTCTTTGCCCTGTCCAGGGGAGGAAGGCCCTGGTTCCTGTGTGTTCAGTTCTGTGCCTATGAAGGTAAGAAGCTGGCCCGGCTCTAGAACTGACTTTGAGAGATTCAGAAGGAAACCTAGAGAGGTAAGCAGTTGCTGCGTATCTGAAGGTGTAAATTGACCTTGGTCTGGGGACTGGCCTACTAAGAGCCAATCGTCCAGGTAAGGAAAGATGGCAATCTTTGCCTTCTTAGGTAGGCAACTGCTACAGCCAGGCATTTGGTGAATACTTGGGGCAGAAGTGAGGCCGAAGGGCATTGCTCTGAACTGGTAGTGGCCTGAGGGCAGCTCGAACCTGAGGTACTTTCGATGGGAGCTTCTGATGGGAATATGGAAGTAGGCATCCTTGAGGTCCAGGGAAGATAGCCAGTCCCCTGGCCTTAGAGAGGGTAGGATAATTCCCAGAGTCACCATTTTGAACTTTGGCTTTAAAAGGTGCTTGTTTAAATATCTGAGATCCAGGATGGGCCGCCATTCTCCTGTCTTTTTTGGGGTAAGAAAGTACCTGGAGTACAAACCTTTGCCCTGGTGTAGGGGAGGAACCCTTTCCACAGCTCTGAGAGCCAGGAGGGTAGAGACCTCTGCCTCTAGGGCGAGTGCCTCTGATGGAGTTGCAGGTGGAAAAGATCTGGTTCTCAGCTTTGGAAATTTTTTGAAGCTGAGAACCAGTCCCTGGCTTACTACTTCCAGGACCCACTTGTCTGATGTTAAAGACTTCCAGTCCTGGACAAAGTAAGCCAGCCTGCCCCCTACAGGTAGAGGAGAATCGGCCCTGGCAATCCCATCAGGGTGCCTGCTTGGCAGGGGCTTTGGGCTGAGGGGTGAAGCAGACCTGCTTGTACCGCCTGCCTCTCCCTCTAAAGAACCCCTCTGAGCATAGGCGGAGAAGGAAGCTTGGCTTGGTAAAAGGCTCATGAAAAGGCCTGCCCCTGCCTCTAGGAAGCTGCTTTTGAGGAGTGGCCTGCCTTTCCTTGGCCTGTGCACTCCTATAGGTGGTCCTATATTCATCCATTTTCTTCATGTAATTCTCTGTTTGCTCCCAAATAGAGAATTTCCCACAACAGGAAAATCCATGGCCTTAGACTGGTATCCTGAGACAGGGTAGTACATCTGAGCCAAGCCATCCTGCGAAGTGCCACAGATGTAGCCATGACTCTTGATGAAACATCATTAGAGTCCACTGCAGCATGAAATTGCACCTTGATGCCTCTAACCATCCATAGCCACCTGTTCCAGCTCCCGGCAAGCTGGTCAGGGACTTGTTTCGCTAGGGCCAGAACAGTATCCCATCTGGATTTCTGGTACCTAGCAGCATAAGCCATATAATTTGCTTGTCTGAGTCCCAAAGATGCTGCCACTTACTGTTTCTTTGCCATAGCATCAATCTTCCTGGAGTCCTTCTCAGGGGGGTGTGAAGCTAGAGGAATATTAGCCTTGTCACAGGCTGCAGCCTGCACTACCCCCACATGGCTGCATTGTTGAGCGAGGAAATCAGTGTCGGAGCCTGATAAGGTATACCTCTTGTCCATCCTTTTATCCACAGGAGGTATAGTGTGAGGAGTTTTTAAAACTTTTACTGTCTGTTTCCGAAAAGATTTATGCAAAGGAATAGACAGTCTCCTAGACTCTGGAATATCCATCATTTCTACATAGTCTGGCTCCTCTTGGTCATCAACAGCTTTCAACAGGGAGCTGGAGAGTTTCAGCAACTTTTTTATAAAACATGAAATGAGAAGGGGTCTCAGAAAGCCTTGGAGGAGAAACCCCTAGGGGTCTATCTGGAGAGATGTCCGGATCAATGGGCACATCCAGATCTTCAAAACCATATTCACACTCCTCATATTCCTCTTCCCCTTCCCCTGGTTCATAAAAATCCTCAAAATCATAATCTTGAACCGGTGGAACCGGCCGAACCGAACGCTTACCTGAAGGTGTCGGTTCGGTCGGAACCGGAGAGAGAGACTGGACAATTTGAATTGCTTTAGCTATTTCCTCAGCAGTTGGGGAGAGAACTTTTGGCTCTACACTAGCTGACTTTCTAGTCCTTTTTGCTGGAACTGGCTCCTCAGAACCGGCTCTTCGTTTGCCCGAGGAAGTATCGCCCTGGTCAGAGGGCACTCCCTCCGGTTCGGTTGGCACTGAACCGGGCTGGCCATCCGGGTCAGCGGACTTTTTGCCTCCCTTTCCTGAGCCTACCAACTCTCTTATCTATGGTGGCAGCAGGGAAATTGTGACAAATCTGGCAGTCTGAATTGAGGTGGTCAAACCCAGACAATAGACATGTGGGTGTGTGGGTCAGCCTTAGCAAAGCTTCCCCACAAACACTACAGTGTTGAAACCCAGTGGGTCCGGTTTTCCTTTTGGGTTTCTCAGACATAATGCCAGCCTAACCAACTTGCTCGTTTATGGCACTCCACCAAGCAAGACAGCCTTATCGGTTCCCAACCGTGTCACGGGTCATGGAAAAAACCGTAATGAAATCCGTTTTTTTTAGAACCGATAAGAACCGGGAACCGCACTCTGAAAAAGGACTAGTAGATTTTAAATTCAACCTGATTGGTTCAAACCGAACCGATAAAGAATTACAAGTTCCACACAGAAAAATAAATGTAAAACCTATCTATTACTTACATTACCACAGACAGAGCTTGAACCGACCGTTGCGTTTAATTCTCGCTAAAACCGAAAATAATACTTTTAAACCGGCAAAATGGAACCGAGCAGAAGAAGAAATCTCCGGAGCGACTGTTCAGTGAGGCGGAGTAAAGAATCTGACAGTTTGTGTTTGAAGCACAACAGACAGAGTTTTCAACCGAGCTCGCGGTCTAAGTTCCATGCCTGCATGGAAAGTTAACTATTTCACCTCCGGAGCAGTTCTAACCTGCGGTCATGCTGCAATTGTCATAATATAGCAAGACTTCATGTTGTTTGAACCACCAGACTGGTGTTTTAAACTTCTTTTTTTCCACTTTGTTCCTCCAGTCCCCCTTTCCTGGAGCCATTACTGGGACCAGCAGGAGCGCACCACCAAGGACCAGGACTGTCGGGAGCCGGTGACAAGAGGCAGGGCAGTGCTTGGGGAGATGAAGAAGGCACAAAGGAAAAGCACTCTGCCAAAATATTATAAAGTAAAAAAAAACACAGAATCAAGTGTCGGCAGGAAAAGCGGAACCCTCAGCACACTACTCGGGGAGATGAATAAGTTAAGCCCCACCAGTGGGGTTACATATTTTCTTGGTCTCACAGTCAAAGAAATCAATCAGATTCATCTGACATGACCCCACCCCCTCAATGAATCCATGCTGCTTTTGGTATTGTAACCCATTGGATTCAAGAAACTCCACCTGCCTGCCTTTAACAGGGTTTCTATTTATTTTCCCACCACTGAAATATAGAAACATAGAATTTATCAGCAGATAAGGCCTGCTTGGCCCTCCCAGTTTGCCCATTTTGCCCTGCCTACAGTATCACCACAAATCCTACTTGATCTTTGGCACTTTGTCCCTCACCCCCTACCTTTCTCCTAAGATTTCCTTGTGCCTATCCCATGCATTCTTGAGCCCCACCACTGTTTCTGCCCACCACCTCTGCTGGAAGGCTGTTCCATCAATCCACCACTGTTTCTGATAAGTACTTCCTCACATCTCTCCTCAATTTACCTACCTCCAGCTCCATATCATGACCCCTTTTTCTTGAGCACCTTTTTTAAAAAAAAAAATACTTCCCTCCTCTACCTTTTTTACCCCCCTTTAAGTATTTCAAGATTTTGATCATATCCCCGCTTTCCCTCCTCTCTTCCAGTGTGTACATATTCAGGTCCTTAAGTCTTTCCTTGTAGGGCATCTTCTGCAGATGCTGTACCATTTTAGCTGCCCTCCTCTGGACTGCCTCCACTGTGTCTGTGTCCCTCTGAAGATGTCGTTTCCAGAACTGGACACAGTACTCTAGATGGAGTTTTACTAGCAGTCTATACAGAGACAACACCACCTCCCTCTTTCTGCTGGTGATGCCCCTCCCTATGCACCCCTGCATCCCACTAACCCTCCCAAATGCCTTGCTGCACTGCCTGGACACCTTTAGGTTATCTGATATGATTACTCCCATGTCTCTTTCCTGTTTGGTGGTTGTCAATTCTACACCACCCGTTTTGTACTTTGATCCCAGGTTTCTGTGTCCCAAGTGCATTATTTTGCAGTTTTTCACACTGAAACCCAACTGCCATACCCTTGAATACTCCAAGTTTTCTCAGGTCAATGCTCATTCTTTCCACTCCCCTGGAGTATCCAATCTGTTGCAGATTTTGGTGTCATCCACAAAGAGGCAGACCTTCCCTTCCAGCTCCTCTGCAATGTCTCTAATAAAGACATTGACAAGGACCAATCCCAGCATTAATCTCTGAAGCCCCCCCACTAGTCACCCTCCCTTCCTCAAAGTGAAATCCATGTACCACCACCTTCTGCTGACTACCCCTACCCCATTTCTTTCCTGTTAACCACCATGGACCCACCCCTGAGCTACCCAGCTTGCTTACGAGTCTCCTGTGTGGAATGGTGTTGAAAGCCTCACTAAAATCTATGTAGTCTATGTCTAGCATTCCACCCTGATCTAGTTCCTTGGTCACCCAGGCAAAGAAATTTATCAGATTCATTTGACATGACCTCCCCTTGTGAATCCATGCTGCCTTAGGTCCTGTAACCCGTCAGATTCAAGATATTCCACAATCCTGTCCTTCAGTAGTGTTTCCATTAATGTTCCCACCACCAGTGTCATGTAGACTGGCCTATATTTGCCAGTCTTTTCCCTGCTACCACTTTTGTGTAGTGGGATTACATCCACCCTCCTCCAGTCCTCCAGAATGACTTCTGTTTCCAATGAGCTGTTAAATAGGGCTCTCAGAGGTGCAGCCAGTGCCTCCCTGAGCTCCCTCAGTACCCTTGGATACACCCCATCTAACACCATTGCTCTGTCCACTTTTAGATTACTGAGTCCCTTTGGGGCTCTATCCTCCAAGAATGGACTAGTGTCTACCTCCCATACTCAAAAGCTCCTGTTACTTTTTTTTACTTTTTTTTCACTTTTTTGTTCCCCTCCCCATTCTTCCTCTGTGAAGACTGAACAAAAGTATTTGTTCAGGATATCTGCCTTTTCCTGATCCCCCTCTCACGTTCCCTCTTTCCCTTTTTAAAATTACAATCCCACTCCTGGTCTTGCTCTTTTCACTTACGGTTCCACTATGCCACAGTAACAAATTTCTTGTCGACCGATGGCACAGTGACAGCACAACAGTGCCAACTGGTGTTGTGCTGTTGCTCAGGAACAAGTGTTTTCTGTGGGGGTTGCACCCCCCCCACACCCTCCGTACTTTAGAATGCTAACACCATTCGGAGTTAGTTCGGGGATGGGGGCAAACACCTCCCTGGCACCAGTGTTGGGTAGCAGAGACCATCACAGCGACTGCTGACAATGTCGTTGTGATGGTCTTCGCTGTAGAACCGATGCTGCACAGTCAGTATACATTCACTTACATACCCTAAAAAAATGCCTTGTCCACCTTCTGTTATTGTCTGGGCTATTCTCCCTTCTGTTCGTGCCTTCACACTCCTTAATGTCCTCCCTGCTTCCCTCTGTTTCTCTTGGTACTCTTCTCTATCCTCCTTCCTCTGCGTCTCCTTATATCTTCTGAATACTACCCTTATCTTTTACCTTTTTCATCACCTCTTGCGAGAACCTCAATGGCCTTTTTTTCTATTACTTTTGCTCACTTGCTTGATGCAGATGTTTGTTGCCCTCACTGTGGTCCTTTTTAGTTTCCCCACTTTTCCTCCACCCCACTCAGGTTATCCCCCTTGCCATGTCATCCTGGAGACATTCACCCATCTTTATAAAACCTGCCCTCCTGAAGTTCTGGAACCTCACTGTTATGTTGTTCAGTTCATCAGCTGTTCTTATGTTGAACCCCGCTGTATGGTGATCACTGGCTCCCAGGTGGCCTCCCACCTTGATGTCTGCAACACTGTCCCTTTTAGTGAGTACCAGATCCACTATTGCCCCATCATGACTGGGTTCACTGACTAATTGCCTGAGGAACACCCCATGCAGGGAGTCCTGGATATCCCTGCTCCTAGCTGAAGCCACAGCTGGCAGGCTCCAGTCTACATTGGACAGGTTGAAGTCCCCCCACCAGCAGCACCTCCTCCTTTTCTACCATTTTGCCAGTGGCTTCCACCAGTACCTTATCTAACTCCTCCCACTGTGCTGGAAGTCTATAGGTCACGTCAGTGTGAATAGTGGCTCCATCCCCCATCTCCAGGGTGACTCACCATACTTCTGTGTCCCCCCCGTATTCCCTGTATCTCTGTCATTTTTATGCTTTCCCTCACATAAAGCATCACACATCCCCTTTCCTTCCCACCCTGTCTTTCCTAAACAGAGGGTAGCCTGTTATGGCAATGTCCCAATCATGGTTTTCAGTGCACCATGACTCAGTAATGGCCGCAATATCAAGGCTGGCCTATGCCATGATGGTCTCTTGGTCCAGAATCTTATTTCCTAGAGTTCTAGCATTCGCACACATGGTCTTCCAGATTTTGTTAGCACTCTGCTTGTTGCTCCCTCCTGCCCCCTGTCTTTTTAAGGCTCCTGTTATCATCCCCCTTTGTGTCTATCACCTTGATTCCTTCCTTACTTTGCACCCTCAGGGGTTCCCTTCCCCTCGGGTTCTTCCTACTTTCTGCCTCAGCCTATGGGGGTAGTTTCTGCCTCCTTGAATACTTCTGCCTCCCCCCTTTGCTAGTCTAAATGTTCAAAGTAACATTTAAACTGTCCAGTGAGGACTGCATTTCCCCTCCCTGACGGATGCAGGCCATCACCCCTGTGTAGGACTTTATCCATTCAGGTGTATCCCAGGTCCCCAGTGTAGCTGAAGCTCTCCTCTCTGCACCATTCCTTCAGCTGTGAGTTAAAGCTCCTGGTGCTGAGATCCCTCTTTTCCCCCCATCATAGACAAGCAGCAACTCAGAGAAAGCCACAGAGTGTGCTACCTGTCTAACACCACTACCCAGCTTCCTAAACTCCCCCTGCACTATCTCAGTCCCATCCCTAGCCAGATGATTGGTTCCCAGGTGAACAATGGCATCCAGCTCTCCTTTTCATCCCACTGCCCTAGCAATCCCCAGGATCTGCTTCCCGTCCCTCTGGCTGTGGTGCCACATAGGCACATGACCTCCCCATCCGCCTCCCTTCCTATTCCCAAATTTATCACCCAGACAATCGAGTCCCCCACCTGAAACTGCTTCCTCCTCCTCCTCCTCCTCCTCTGGGGTCCTCTTCCTCCCTCCTTGGGGTCTTAAAAATGGAGGATCCCATATCCTCCCCAGTTACTACCACGGGTACCTCCTCCTGGCAGTCATGCCTCAACAGAGAGGTGTAGGAATTTTGTAGTGGTACCGGTTGAGGAATGTGCCTCTGACCCAGCACCTCCTCCTCACTTGTCCAGAGCCCACCCTTCCCTTCTAGAGCCCACCATTGTCCAGCCATTCCTCCTTCTTGGCATCCTCTGAGGTAATAATGGCTGACTTGGTGGTCCCTTGGTGGAGAAGAAGGTCCCTTGAAACCTAGCCAACTAGGCCTGGAGTCTATCAGCCTCCTCCCTCAACCCAGAGAGGTGCATGCAGATGGGGCAGCATTGCAGACTCCAGAAGGCGCTGAAAACTGTCGCTCCACATCCACTGCACTGCACCATTCCCAGCATTCCCAAATCCTGTTGTCTCTGTGTTGCTTAGAAATGCTTTTGTACCTTTACCCTTGATAGGGTGTTTGCAGTTTTTCCTCTTATGTCATTTGTCATACCCTTTGTACACTTGCTGTAGATAGGATGTTGTTTCTAGTCCCACTTTTGACCTACCCTTTTGCTTTTATTTGTCCCTTTGTACTCTTTAACCCTGGTAGTCTGTTTAGTGAAACCTCTTTTGTTGTTGTTTCCCTTTGTGCACTTATCCTGTGTGGGTGTTGCTCCTATTCCTTGTTTTGATCTACCCTTTATCTTCCACCCATCCTGGAAGTGAATGCAACAACAGGAATAAACAAGTACCTTATCTTAGTGGACAGGCAGAATCTCCCACTTCCTGCTTCCTCCTGCTGACACCTGCTGATGCCTAAGATGGCAGTCTCTCACCCGTACCACTTCTGTGCTGCTCCACTCATATGCTGGGATGGAAACATTTGTGAGGACTTGTTAGAAGTGTCAGCTTTTATCCTCCAAGTAGGACCACCCCCCAGGCAGGACTTCCTGTTGAGGTACAGCTACTAGGATTGGTCCGCTGTCACTACGTCCTCCATCTCTACTGGTTCTTCACCACTGACCTAAAGAGAGAGAGAGCATAACCAGGAACTGCTGCTCTGAATGGGAGCTAAAAATAGACTACAAGCACAGGTTAGTTGAACAGGCCTCTGCAAGCCTGAAACCACTCTCTGCTTGTTACTTTTACACCTGTTGCCAAGATCCACAAGTTACAGTAGGGTAAAATTAAAATACTGTGACTTTGCAGCTACTATTTACCCTAACAAGGATTTTCCCTCTAACGGCATTAGCATGAATACATAGCTAGCTTCAGGCTGCAGTTACTCAGTTCCATTCACAGTGTTAGCATGGATGTACAGTTTGTTACAGGCTGCAGTTGCTCAGCTCCATGTACAGAATACTTCTCTGCTTGCTCTTTTATCAGAAATACCTGTCTGTTTTACCAGACTACCACTCCATTTTTAGATTTGCCTTCGTTACAGAAATTACCCCCATTTACACAAAAACTCCTCTGTTTGCAGGAATACCCCTTCACTTACAGAGATGCACCTGTTTGACTTTTAACTAATGTTTTCCCCCACAAAAAGTCTTTTGCCCTTACTTTCGTTGCCTCCTGATTTCTGCATCTCTTCCTCTCCCCTCTCCTTCATTTCTATCTCTCCTCCTCCTGCTGAACCTACAAAAATGTCCTCCCTCTAGTACCAAGATGGTGCTCAGCCAACAACACCAACTCCTTCGTTCTCTGAGCCAACTTCTGTTGGGTGGTGCAGGCTAACCTTTACAGGAGCTAGTTGGCCTAAGAATACACTGATGCGGGACTCACTGGTTTATAGCTGCTAGCCTTTTCCCTGTTGCTGCTCTTATGAAGTGGTACTAGGTCTGCTTAACCCCAGTCCCCTGAAACCACTCCTTTTGTACTAGTATTAGTAGTAATATTTATTTCTTTCGCATCCAATCCTGGTGGCTCTGAGCACCTTGCAGCACAAACATTATAGGTGCATGACATATTAAAACAAAACATAATACAGTGTAGAAAGTGCAAAGGGAAGCAGGTAAAGTGAAAGCACTGTCCACTATATCTATACATAACAAATTCTTGCAAGAGACGCTATGGCTGCAGCTGAAGTCAGGACTGCTGAGGTCTGGCTGAACATGGCGGACTATGCTGCCATGCCAAAGATGGTGGTGTGGAGTTTTCTGTGCATGTGCAACTACTCATGCATGCACAGTGAACTCTGGCAACATGGCGGAACAGTCTGCCATATCAAAGATGGCTGCCAGAGTTCTCTGCACATATGCAATGACTCACGCATGTGCACTGGACTCTAGTGGCCATATTGGATATGGCAGACTGTGCCGCCATGTTGCCAGAGTTCCTGCAAATGCGTGAGTTGTCGCACATGCATGGAAACTCTGCCCCACCATCTTGAACCAGGCGGACAGTGCCATGCTCTGCCAATACCAACAGACAAAATAGTACAATGAACATGCAGTGATTGCCATTCAACTCCGCTATTTAAAAAGTCCATTCAGTATCTGGTGGACTCCCTTTTTTCTAAAGAGATCGCAAGATGTTTGCAGGGCTACATGCACTGCAGCAATAAAAATGGCAGCTGAACAACAAGAGAAGGAAGTTCTTAATCCTCAAAGGCCTCTTGCAATAGGAAGGACTTTAGGCCCCCCTTAAAAAGCCTCCACCGAAGGGGCCTCCTATGATGATCGTGGCAGCCTGTTCCACAGGGTAGGTCCAGCTATCGTAAATGCTCAATCCTCAGCGGTTTTAAGCCCTACCCTAGGAACTATGAGGCACCCCACCTCTGAGCTGCAGAAACTGAGAGGTCCAATAAGGAGTCAGAAGGTCTTTCAGATAGTCAGGTCCCAATCTAGATAGGGCTTTATAGGTCAGCAAACTGATCTTGAAGGTAATGCGCCACTTCACCAGTGGTCAGTGCAGTTCATCCTAGACTGGGGTTATATGACAAGACCTAGGAAGGCTCTTCAACAGCTTGGCTGCTGCAGTGAACTGTAGAATAAGGCTGTCAGTGGTGCAGCAAGTACCTCTCTGAGTTCCCTTAACACCCTTGGGTGTATCCCGTCCAGTTCCATGGCCTTATCCACTTTCAGATTTGCAAGTCCCTTTACTGTACCCCTAAATTGTATGCAGTTCTGCTTGTTGTATTATGCGCAGCACATTGAGACCCTATGGTAAGGTGCTTCAAAAAATAAATATGATTGATTCTGCGTAGCATAGTGTATTGTCACCTACAGCATGTGTAATCACTTTCATTGATAGGACATGTATTTTCACATCAATCAGAAAGAAAGAAAAACAATATACAAAATAAATACAAGCAAATGGACAGTGGCAAAAAACATCCACTATGGAAATTGGCACGTGTTACTGCCTGGAAAACAGTGGCCCAACACCGGATCAGTGAGACCCCACCTAGCATAGCTCACTGACTCAGTATTTTCTCCGCATCAAGCTAGAGAGAATTTAATTACATTTGGCAGGTCAGGAGAGAATATTCCATGTCATGTGGAACTCACTGATCCATGCAGTTGCACAAAGAGTTGTTAGTGACCACTAAATCATGCTTGGAAGGAAGTAGCAGAGTACACAAACTCCTAGACTGGTTAGTTTTAGTGGTTAAATAGTGAAGGGAATAAATTGTAAGAAATAGAAATAAGTTTCAAGAAATTAATTTCAAATTAAACTAGGATCTGTGAATGCAGGAGTATCCTAAAGCCATCGGCAAAATAGGTTAATGTACTGTTGGTAGCCCACCAGAGTATAACTTGGCAACTGCTGGGAGAGGTGAAGTGTACCGAAGTTAAACTTCCTGTCATCCTGATGTTTAAAGAAACTATCTATATGTAACCTGGATGAATTTCTTTCAGTTTATATATGTACAATGATGATGAATGTACAGTATCATGAACTGTACCGTATGTTGTCACTGTTGTTTAACATACATACTTGTGAGGTCTTTATAGAATATGTTTTAAAAGATATTACAGATTAGGCCAGCCCGGTGGCACAGAGGGCTGAAGCACTGGTGCCTTATCTCATGCCACGCTGGCAAACTGGGTTCAGGAATGACCTCGGGCCTCTGAGGTGCCAGCTTGGGGGGGGCAGAATGGGATTGAGCCTTCCATGGGGTGGATACCTGCTCTGCCGTAGTCCTGCTCCCACTGAGTGGAGGCCCGGTAGGTAGCGTAGGCAGAAGCAGTGTCGCAAGTCTGGGGAGGGGACAGAGGGGCCATCGGATCCTGGCATGACAAGATGCCTTCCACACACGCATACACACATGTACGTCAGGCCTAGGGAGGAAGGGGAATAAAATAAAAAATGAAAAAAGTATACAGTATATGGAAAAAAAATAAAAATTACAGATTGAAATATCAGTCTGTTTGACACAAACTTAATGTGAGACCATACTACAAGCTTAAAAATCAACCCTGCTTCTAGAGTCATTATTCAAAAGGTTATAAGGGTTCTATTTGCTCTGCCTTTTTAAAGAAATATAGATATTTTAAATATCAGAAAAAATATTTGTAACTACTGTACCTACAGTATTGGGATCATATTCAAAGCAAAAATATTTTTTCCCAGTTTTCTCCTTTGTTGGAGAGTGTTTAATGCTCATGAAAAAATAGTATATTTTTTCATTCAACTTGAGTAAGATTTAATACTCTCGGATGTAAGAAGTTCACATCTTCTATGTCTTCAACAATTTCAGGATATGTATCCTCCTCTTTTTTCATGTTAACAAACTCTCACAATTTAGCTGCAATGAAGTCTTTAACTTGGCCAAGGTAAAAAAAAATAATTCTGGGATTGCAGTGGTATTAGACATTTTGGAGGAAATGGTAATATAAAAGTAGTGCCATGAGATTTTTAACTTCCACCTGAACAACCACAAGAGTTGGACAGAAGGGACCTCATTTTAACATTTCATCTGAAGGATGGCACTTTAGTGTCAGCACTGGGTGTCAACCTACATTCCTGGTGTGGGACTAGAAGCCATGCCCTTCCAACATTCTAGACACAGGAGCAAGAATGAAACCTACAGAGCCACTGCCACTGTGCTTGTTTTGAAAACAAAGCTGGAAGCATGTGTTCACCAGGTTGTCCTGATGAACTATACAGAGGTTGTCATCGGCATGTCATTACTCCCACTCCCAAAAGGTACAGTACAAATAAAGCCCAAAACATTGCAATGGTCAGAAATTATTATTTACAGTCCACTTCACTAGTAACAGAAATCCACATTTGCCTTCTGTCTCATTGTGCTATAGGTCACAATACCTTCTGTCCACCTGAACAGATTGAGACAGACAACGTGCTTTGGTGAAAATAGCCACAGCTGTGTGTTTAATAACCTGAATTTAATACCTCGGGGCTGTTTTTTCTCATAGGAGAAGCTGGTTATAAAATGCTGTTATAACCCACAAGTTATAATGGTGAACACGCACCAGCTTCTCTTAAACCCCACTTATGCTCAGTCAACCGCACAGCTCTCAACTATCAAATTAACAAATATACTTACAGTACTACACTTCCCCCTCAAATATCGGAAAAACAAATACAAAACATTTCTGAGAACTCTACTTAGTCCAGATTCTGAAGATTTTCTTGAGGTCCAGTTCGTCGTTGTCATGAAGATAAGCAAATGAGGGGCAGAGTTAGAACTCTGAACAATGAACTGTACCCCTCATTTCCATATCACTGTGACAACCATGAACTTGAGCAGAACAAAATCTTTACAATCTGGACTAAATACACTTCTCAGAAAATTTTTCTTACCTGCTTTTCTGATATTTGATCTTCTACCATTATTAGACTTAACTGTTTCCTCCAGCTCTCAATACCTACCATTCACAGTGGATAAACAATGCTGCTACAGTTCTGAAAGACTAAGCTGGCTGGAAAAAATGTCCTTCAGCAATTACATAAAACAATACATGGGGGAATGTAAAGCTCGAATTTAATGCACACCCTCAGTGTGTTATGCTTTGATAAACTTCTTGGGTTTCAACCTAAGGGTTTTTGTAGCATCCCAAGCCTCGGGTGTGCATTAAATTCTCATTATGCACGCCCCTCATGTATTATTCCATATGTACCGAACAGTGACAGTCAAAGTCAGTGCAATCTGCTTAGCAATGTAGCCATGGCCAAACATTCATTAATCCAATCATCATCATGATTATCACAATTGCCATTCCCTTCCCCAGGGTAAAGCTCAACTTGGTTCAACTGAATGGGTACAAGTCACTGTGAGGGAAGTAGTTCCAGGGCATAAGTGATGGCTCTGGACCAGGTGCTGATGTGCCAGGTGCCAATGTGCTCGTCTTCCTTCAGAGGGGACTGCATGCCTTGGGCAAAGCCCAAAGAGGTTATATCTCTTGCTGCCCCTTAAATGGGGACCACAAGTCATGTGGGCCCTCGCCTCCTGACAGCCTTAAGGTTGATCCATCTGCAAAGATGCATGATTCCCTGTTCCCCCTATTTACAAACCTTGCTCAACTACTGTGCTGGCACTTACATGACTGTGACAACCTAAGCTAACCATCTGATGTTAATTCTCACTGGAAAAGGTGAAAACTGGAAACAAAATGGAACATCCCTTCTCAACCCATAAGGTGATCCCCCCATAGTGGGCCAATGAGTTCCTTAACACCCTACACAGTTCCACACCCTGTTTTTACCAGGGTGGGTTTGAGCAAAAGATAAATCTCTCATTCACCTTCTCAGTTTATTTGCCTAAGCTCTACTCCTCGAGCCTTAAGCCACCCACCCCCATGGGATCACCTCTCTGCCTATCTGCCTACCACCCCACCCCTGGTGGGTGTCTACCTCCCTAGCTAACTTACCAGCTCAGGTGCCAGTCAGGGCTGTTTCTACAGACAGTACCCATCCTTCTGCAATTCTTTGTAGGCTCCCTAATTGCTGTACATGAAACAATGAAGCCCTCCACCCCACATTTACTTATACACTGCAGAAATTTAGGGTTGTCACAGAATTTGGGGCACATCACCCACAACAGTTTGCAACCTTTGTTGCAGAAGTTGCAGTAAAAGTACTGTTTGTTTCTGTGGCTGGTCAGAAACAAGGGATATTTTTGATCTAGTCAATTGTGAACCAGACATGAGAGACTGTGTGTGTGTGTGTGTGTATGTTTTGAGGTGGGTATCTTTTACAAATTATTAAATAGTATTATTTTGTGTCTACCTTTAAGCTAGTCAGTACAATATGTAGTGTTATGTTTCAGAATCTGTCCCCATATTCTAAAATTCAAAGCATAATTCTTTTTTCAATAAATAGGTTTGCAATGTAAATCTGAGTATTGTAAGGCTGCCAGTCAATTAATGGTTCCATTTTTCAGCTTTGTATACAGTCAGCAAACTTCAGTATAGAATTATTTTTTATCTTGGTATGATGTATTGGGAGTTGACATATTTTTCCCAACCATTATCATTGAACAAATTTCAAGTTAAAATTCAATACAAACAATTTATCACTGCAGTATAATAGCGGGTTATGTCATACAACACAGATTATTCAGTTGCCTGCTGTGCAGCAGCAGTATACACACAAAAGGGTTGGCACTGGCAGTGTAACCTGACATAGTCTAGTTAAAGGCTATTACATATTGATAGTTTAGGATTTTATTGCAGAAAGTATAATCCAATTGCTTTGGATCAGGTGGTACCCAAACACTAGGGAATACGTCACAGCTGTTAGTCTGAGGTAATCTATTAATAGGTGGAGCAGTGTTCTATCAATTAAAGAACAAGCAGTTCAACTGATTTGCTATTGGCAGCCTAATAGAGATAATGGCTTTTACTGGACAAGACAGGTACAGTTCAGGAAAACAGTGACATCAGAGAAATATGAAATAAAGGTTCTTTAAAATATCATGATTGCTGCCATAAAGACATGTAACTATGCAGACTCTGAAGGACACAAGGCACCAGTGAGTCTACAGTTAGAAGATCCTACAATGATACTGAGTATTTTAATGGGCAAGATTTATGTTTGATTTAGTATTAATGTATAAATGAAAGCTATTATACTTACATAATGCAATCACATCACTTAAATAAAAAGTACTCATGCATTCAGTAATACAGGATAAACCTTATCAAAGCATCTTTATTAAAGATGTTTTATTACATTATTACATAATTATTAAAATTCATGTCCAGTTTAAGGAAACCTTAATCATTCTTTCTGAGATTACTTTAATGCTCTGCATGACTGCATGTCTGTTGCCATGTAGACTAGAGGAATAATAACTTAAACACTTTTCTGTAATTAATATTAATTATAAAATGTGAAACAGCAATCTCCTTTTAGGTTTTAAAACATAAGAAAGGAATGTTTTAGGATCTCTTCCCACACTTTAACATTTGTGTTTAAACCCATCTTATGGAAGCTAGAACAAATAGGCATCTTAAGTTCAGAAACCTGAATAATGCACTAGAAAAAAAAAACAGATAAAAAGGATTAGTAATAAGGATTGTAAGTGGCTTGGGAGGAGTGGGCAGACAGAATGGGCCAAGCCGTTCTTATCTGCCAAAAATTCTATGTGTTTCTTGGAAGTAGATTTTTTGAAATTAATGTTGTTTAAGAGTGACAGCAAAGACCTATGATCAGATGAGACTAGAGTAGCTGGATGCCATATTTAGTTACTCATCTACTATGTAATCTCAGCTATGTCACATTGTTACTTGATATGCTTCTCTTTCAGTCCTCTCAGCTGAACATACTGAAAAGCAGGATTCCACTCTAGCAGACATGTTGAGTCTCAGCTGCGCAATCATGGCTAAAAGTGTTCTAATGAACTATGACGATGGGAATATGTCCGAAAGTACTGTATGCGGAAACAGTGCTTGTAGCAGTGGTAAATCCAAAAGTCACTTGAGCTTCTCAAGTCCCACAGCTTCACAATGAATCAATGCTTGAGCTCAATACCATTTGCAAGTCTAATATTGAATCTGGATAGTGTTATACACAGTCCCTGGTAATTCTATGAGGCCCTCTGACAGATCCCAATGGATGGGGGTTCACCATAAATAATTATTTTCAAAAACAAGTTTTTATCTATAGTTGTGCCTTTTCAATGGTTCCCACTAGCACAGCACTAATGCAGTAACAAGCATGACAGTAGTACTGTAACTCAACATGTGTTACCATGTTAATTGTAGCATGTGCTAATTATGTGACATTGGAGAGGACATCACTCTCTCTGGCTGTCTGTCTGTCAATCATCATCTTAAAGCATTTTTCCAGTTTCAAAGAGAATAGTTTAAAAGCTCTGCAGTTCTACTGTGGCATAATACTCCTCTTCCCATGTGATCTCTCCCACCACCCCTTACTATTGTTTCATCCTGTAACCTTCTCCTCTGTTCTTTCTCTTACCAGCCTCTATCCCCTTCCTCTCTCTCTTCCCTGATTTCTTCCTATTTCCACATACCTCTAAGTCCCCTTTTTCTCCTTCTCTCCCACCGTGCTCCCCTAGTCCTTCTCTTAGACTTGCACCTTCCAATCCTACCTCCCCTTCCCTCTCTCTCTCTCCACCCTTCCCTATAACCACTTTTTCCCATGCTGCTACCCTGCTTCACTCCCAGTACTTCCCCCTTCACCCCTTGCTCTACAAACCTTCCTGTCCCTTCTCACCCCTGCTTTCCAACCCTCCTCCCATCCCTTGTTCCTCCTCCCCCCCCCCCCTTCCTCAACCTGGTCTTTTCACTTTGTTCTCCCTCAACATCTAATTCCTCCACTGTCTCTCTTCCTCCTTCTCACCCCTACAAAATCTCACTCTACTTATACTGTTAGAACACACAAGCTGAAGCACCTTATTTTCTTCCCCATCCTCCTCTTCCTCCTTGCAGGTGATATCCATCCCAATCCTACCCCCCCATCTGCTCAGTTTACTTCCCTGCCGAAGGGCCTTAGGATTTGTCACCTGATCACTAGAAACCTGCTCCCTAAGGTAGATGTTCTCAGAGTCTAGGCCTTCTTGCACTCTCCTGATCTCTTATGTGTCACTGAGACATAGCTCTCTTCTCATATCACTGGCTCCCAGATATTACTCCCTAACTACCATCTCCTCTACCAAGACTGTGGTAAGCATGGTAGTAGAGTGGTCATTTATGCTCAGCATAACCTTCCTTGCTCTCTCTCCCTAAGGGAATCTCATCCCTCCTACCATGAGCTCCTCATGGTTGTCCATAACTTCCACTATTCCCTCCCTGTCATTGTGACTGTCTTATATGAATCTCAGAAAATGTCTCCTCCCTCCCTAATAGACTCCATCCCCTCATTAGTCACTCACACTCTGGCCAGTGAGAGCCTTATACTCAGGGACTTTAATCTGAATTGGAGCTCTCCCTCCCTTAAACCCATCACAGAGAAGATTGCATCCCTAAATCTCAGTCAACTAATTAAGGAATCTACCAGGTCCAATCTTCTCTCCCAAAACTACTCTCTCTTGGATTGGGAGCTCTCATCCCATCCCCCACCAAATTGCTGCAGCTGGCACTCTCCCAGGTGTATTTAGTGGTCATCTTATAACCCACTGCGTGCACAAAATACATATACCCCACTCCCCCACAAACTACTGCTGGCATAGATCCTATAGGTCTCTCGCCATAGATGCTCTTCTCCAAGACCTTCATTCTACTGACTGATCTCTGTTGTACACAGCACCTGATATTGATTCTGTACTCTCCCTATTCTCCCATTTCCTGCTCAAAGTATGGAATACTCACACTCCCCTCAGAAGACGTAGAGTTAAGATCTTCCACTACCCCTTGATCTCGTGGAAATTCTTCACCACTGCAAATCTCAGGATCAAGCCAGGACCCACTACAAATCCTTTCTCTCACCTTCTGACTACCAGTTTTATACATCCCTCAGGAATGCATGTACCAAAGCTATTAGAGCAGGAAAAGATGCATATTTTAAATCTGAGCTACCACAAAACCTTAACTCACCCTCCAATTTCTTGTGCACTCTCCACTCCCTCTTTGACCCGCCCTCCAAATCCTCACCTCATACACTAATTATTGATAGGTTGCCTGTCTCTGACCCTGGCTCAGTAGCCTCCCAACATAACTCCTTTTTCACCTCTTGTGCCTTCCCCTCTGACCTGCCCCTCCCTTCACTGCCCCCTTCCCCCTCCCCACCTCAGGGTTTCTCCTTCCCCATGTCTGTGACACAAAGTCTATCATGCCCTCCTATCACTCAGCCCTAGAAAATCTAACCCAGATGACCTTGACCCCTTCCTCCTCTGAGTCTCCTCTTTCAAATACCTTGGCATCTGGCTAGATAACTCAGCATGTATAGATCACATTCCCTCAAATCTCCGTCCCAAGCTGGGGGCCTTGTACAGAAATAAAGGCTCCCTCTCCCTGCCTGTACGCTGGAAACTGCTTACTAAAATGATACTCCCCTTATTCAACTACATTGACATAGTATAAAGAACTTCCCCTGCCTCCTCACTAGCCAGACTGGACACACTTTATAATGTCTTCTGTCACTTTGCATTAAATGCCCCCTCTCCACACACACCACAGCTCTCTCTGCTCCTCTCTTTCCCTAACCTCTCCTCACCTGCATCATCAGCTCCATTCCTCCCTCCTCATCTCCAAATTTTGTCTTAGGTCCTTCCCCTCCCCTCCTACCTCTTCTCACTCCTCTCACCCACCTCTCTGCCCTCCTACCCACTTTGCTCCAGAGATACCCATACCTTCTCTCTCCCCCACCTCTCTCCTTGTTCAGGTCAATCAGCCTTTTCTTACTGCTTGTTCTTTCACTGGAACTCCCTCCCAAATTCCCTTAGGCAATCCTTCTCCCTGCTATGCCCAAAGCATGCACTCTCCCAATCTCTCCCACCTCCTTGCACCTGCACTTTCTCCAGTTAGTAGGCCTTGTTACCCTTTCTTTCTCCCTGCCTTGGCCATACCACTACAGTCCCATCAGTGGCTCCTCCAGCACTTATCCCCAGTCTCATATGTCCTTCTATACATTCTGAATGTATCAACCTGAATTTAGTTCATTGTTAGCTTGCTCTGTCTACCCAGAACTTGATTTCTGCAGGTCCCTAACCCCTTATCTTTGTCTTCCCATTTAAAACCCTGTGCTACTCTTATCCTACTTAATGTTGTCCAACTATGTTATTAATTGCTATTTGCCACAATTTTGTATCCTTGATCTTATGTCACAGATTACTGTTTTCCTGTACTTCATATACCCAATTGTTGTATTAATTGTTCTTGTGTACATTGTACTCCTCGTATTCCCTCCCCTCAGGTCACACCTGGAAATGAGCCCTGGCTCAGTGTGCCTCTCCTGGTTACCAACTTTTAAATAAAAAATAATAATATTCAGACGTGTATTTTAAAATATATTATTCAGACACATATATTCCATTAATTTTCTCTATTCATGTCCCCTCATTCTTTATTACTGATGATGCTTGCATGAAAACATCATCTTTGTATGCCAAACCATCTCATCCTCCTTCTGTTCCCACCTCTGAAGTCATATATGTGTATTTTAAAATATATTATTCAGACACATATATTCCATTAATTTTCTCTATTCATGTCCCCTCATTCTTTATTACTGATGATACTTGTATGAAAACATCATCTTTGTACGCCAAACCATCTCATCCTCCTTCTGTTCCCACCTCTGAAGTCATAATTCAGTTTGTGACATTACAGTCAGTTGCCATGGAAATTATTCTGATCTCAGCAACAGAGCAGAATCCCTCTGCAGCCACTGGCTCACTGTGTGAATTAATTGATCTTCCTATGCGTTTTCTCCCTAATGCAAAACCAATATACATTATAGTTATATAAGTCCCAGTATGTTTAGATATATCTAGATATTTTACAGGAACTACCCATTCATTTCAATGAGAGTTCCTGTGAGATTTATTATAGTGGCATGGAAGTGCCACTATAGTTAGGGTTCAATGGTCACTTCTATGTTAAACCCAAAAGTTTGCACTTTAATATTTTTCCAACTGTTTGACCGATTAGCATGAAAGTTTGCATGTGCCATTGGGGACCAAAGATCTCGTGATGTGGCAAGTTTTGTTCTGGTTGGATGTGCGGCTGCGGAGATGCAGAGTGTCACAAAATGTGAAAATTATCATTTTTATGTAAATTCTTTGTCACGCAATTTCTCAGAAATGACTTGGGCGTTTGGTCTGAAATTTGTAGGTTATATTGGCATTGAAGGTTTGGTGAAAAAATATTAATCCATTTAAAAGTTATTCAAGTATCAATTTTCCCAATATTTCCTGTGGGAAAATTAGATGTGCTGTGCAAAACAACCATTTTGCTGCTGCAAAAGTGATTTTTATTGTCGTAAGTGTGGAGTGGAGTGTTGAGATTTTGCCATCTTGTTTTCAGTTAGCGAGGCAAATAAATTTAAATATTTCAAAAAATACCTGCAGCTGGTAAACAACAACAGTTGTGTTTACCTAATCGGGACCCAAGTAATTGGATTCTGGGATCAGGTTCTCAAAAACATGGCTAGAAATGTTTTTATTTTATCTGCAGAGGTTTTACTGCTGCAAATTGTGGCACCATGGTTGCAAAACATGGGGGTAGGGTTCTGCACAAATTGTGGCAAAATGGCACTATTTTTGTGAAACAAGGGGGTTCTGCTGCACATTGCAGCAAAAGGACTGTTGCAGCAGAACCCCCTTTGTTTTGTGAACATAGTGTCACAGTTTGCTGGACTATATCCTCTGCAGATAAAATACTTATTTCTGGCCATTTTTTTGCCCAAATTGATCACAAAATCAGATTCCTTGGGCCCCAATTAGGTAAACACAAGTATCTGTGTTTACCATTTATAGCTGAATCCACTGCAGATAACATTTCCTTTATATAGAATTCTCTGTATGCATTTTGCTATACAATTCATGTCCCCAGCTCCATCAACTCTACAGAAAAATTAACTGTCAAGAGTCTCCACCCATAGATTGCTCACAAAAAACCTTAATCCACTGTTTCAAAATATATCCCTTTTTTATTTTAACCCCACCACCCACTGATTTCTGTTCCCAGTGTTATTTTTTATTTCCCTGGTTCTAGTGGCACCCCCACACTCTCAGCTTTGTCCCTGGTGGCTAGTAGTAACCCTCACCCTCCGATGCCTATTTACAATGACCGTTGGTGGTTAGTGGCATCCCCCTACCCTCCCATGCTGTTTAATGGCTGAATATAAGAAAACTGTCCCTTGATGTCTTTTACATTTCTTTTACCCTGTAAACCAAAAAATGTCCATCACTGATCACACCAGAACCCCCTACCCATCCTCCCATTGTGCACCCACCTCCCCACACTCCCCTTGACACCACCACACACCTTCACTCACCTGATGAGGTACCAGGTTTGAGATTCCCTTTCCCACTTGAAGACGCATCTTGCTGCTGAAACTGGTGACTGCAATATGAGAAACTAAGGTAAATGCACTTCAGTGTACTTCAATGGGGAGGGGGGTCAACGTTTGTGCATAACTTTGGCATTGTTTTAGATTTTGACCTCAAATCTTCAACATGGCCTTTTGGGAACCCTACCTCATGAACAATAAGACTGTTGTTACGCAGCTCCCAATGCTAAGCTGATTTCATGATTGGTTGACAAAATCACTTTTCCAGTGTCATTTGTGCAATGACAGTCATATTGTTCATGAGGTGGGGTCATAAGAAGGCTATGTTTAAAATTTGGAGTTACAACTATTAAAAATGGGAAAGTTATGACCATTCATTGCAATTTTGCTACGCATGTTCATAATGTTGAGAATTTAAAATATTTTGACCCCAAATTTTCAGCATTGCCTTCTTATTACCCCACCTTATGTGTGTCACAGCTGTCATTTTTCACACCTGTGGCATGGAATGGCATTGTGGTTGTGCACTGTGTTTGTGCAGAGTTACTGTACATTTTGACGGGGATTTGAAGATTTTCTGCTCTGGGTACATGAGGTGAGGTAATACCATGGCTATGTTGACAAGTTGGTCACTGTTGTACTATAAATGGAAGTGCATGGGCTGGAGGTCTCTGTGCTTCCACATATACATAGATACTATATACGCATCTTTGGAGTGAATGGGCCCTGTGCTCCCATAGGCAAATAAGGATACAGTTGTACTATCTCAAAAAGTAAGTAAATGAATTGCAAAAAACTTTGTTAATGCATCAGTTAGGGTTCCAGGAACAAATGTTTGGAAATGTGGTGTTAGGGTTTCCAACCCTTACACCACACCTCCACCCTGCACACACCTACAGGTGTCGAGGGTGTGGCTTAAGGTTGCCCGCCCTAATGCTCACTCCATTCTCCTATACTGTACCCATCTCAGCTTATTTACATATGGAATGGGGTGAGTGCTAGGGCTGATGACCCTAAGCCACACCCTCAATGCCTGTAGGTGTGTGCAGGGTGGGGTGTTAGGGTTGGAAAGCCTAACACCACATTTCCAAACTTTTGTCACTGGAACCCTACCTGATGCATTAATGGAGTTTTTTGCAACTCTTATATAACTATATATATATATATATATATATATACAGTATATATATATATATATATATATATATATATATGTTGCAAATGCTTATGAATATCTGTCTCTTCAAGTCACCATCTCGCGCACTTCAACATTATGTATCACAGGGTACTATAGACCTCCTTCTGCTGATCTACAATTGTTACCTCATCTGAGTAATATCGTCGAACAACAATCCTCAGAAATAATTATTCTTGGGGATCTTAATTTAGACTGGCTATATAAAACCGCCGCTCCTCTCATAGCTTTCTGTGACACCCATGGAGTATCGCAACTCATTGTCAAACCAACACGAGTAAATAAAAAGAACATGGATAACAGCTCGCTGCTAGATGTTATCCTAGTGAATAAACCACATCTCTTCTCCTTTGCTGGCACCTTCTTCAGTGATGTCAGTGATCACTCATTTATTGCTTGCATGAGATCAAGCAACAAGCCTACTACTTTACCAAAGTTTGCTGCCAGGAGATCTAGATGGAACTTTGATCTCACTGCCTACATAAACAAACTGAAACACTCCTTGTATTGGCAAGAGTTCTATTTGGCAAAAAACACGCAATCAGCGTTCGAGATATTCAGTAAAATTACCCTAGACACCCAAAATAAATATGCCCCTATACTTTAGGTGTGAATAGCAAAAAATGCATGTTGATGGTTCACACCATTATTAAAATCTGCATTGACTGAAAGGGATAACCTATGGAAAAAAGCACCTAAAACCCAGTCTGCTGCGGACTGGTGCAAGTTCAAAAGGGCACGAAACTCATGTACTAGAATGGTTAGAGATACAAAAGCTGCATACTATCATTCTGAATTTCTCTCTGCCTCCAAAAATCCTACAAAATTTTGGAAAACCGTCAAGGACTTGTCTGGTCACACATCCAGTGGCTCACTACCTGATGAAATCTCCTTACACAATTTCACCATTAGTGACAGACTGGAAGTTCTGGATGCCTTTCAAAAATCACTTTGCGACTGCAGGCTTAGCCTTCAACAGTTCCCCTGAAAATTTGATACGCTCTCAGGTGGATAATCAAGGTGCAGATCCTAGTGTCACTGATTCAGTCTTCTTGCGTCCTACTACTCTGAAAGAAGTTGAAGACCTATTGCTAAAACTGGATGTAAAAAAAAGTGTTGGTGTAGATACCTTTGACCCATATTTTTTGAAGGTGGCCATCCATGTGTTAGCCATGTTGATAACCCATTTATTTAACCTATTATTAACTCAAGGCTCCATTCCTTCAATATTGAAAACAGCGCACATCATACCCCTGTTCAAGTCTGGAAATCCCTGTGATCTAAATAATTACAGACCAATTTCGATTCTCCTGGTCTTGTCAAAATTATTGGAAAAAGTTGTAAGTAACCAGCTGAGGCAGTATATAGAAGCTAATAACCTGCTTAATCCAGTCCAATCAGGGTTTAGAGCTAAACATAGCACCATCACAGCACTTGCCAAAGTGACTAATGACTGGCAAACAGAGCTAGACAACAGGAATTACACCTGTGCCATATTCTTGGACCTGAGCAAGGCCTTCGACACTGTCGACCATTCTCTGCTACTCTCTTCCCTGACCTCACTAGGTGCTGACCCATTATCTTTACAGTGGTTCCACAACTACCTCTCTGATCGTTTCCAGCAGGTGAAAGTGGAAGGAGATCTGTCAACTCTCAAACCTCTCCTAAGAGGTGTTCCCCAGGGTTCTATCTTAGGACCGATCTTATTTGCAATATACATCAACAATATTGATGAAAGCATAACTAAGGCCAACATTCATCTGTTTGCAGATGACACAGTTCTTTACATAAGCCGCCCATCATTACAATCTGCATTTAATGACCTTCAATCTGAGTTCAATCTGCTGCAACACCAACTCCCAAACAAAAAACTATTAC
Source organism: Neoceratodus forsteri (assembly GCA_016271365.2). Taxonomy (NCBI): domain Eukaryota; kingdom Metazoa; phylum Chordata; order Ceratodontiformes; family Ceratodontidae; genus Neoceratodus; species Neoceratodus forsteri. Next base: position 157,242,094 of record CM028137.1, read on the forward strand.
TTAACACCAAGAAAACAAAAGCAATGCTCTTTTCTCCCTCTGCCCAAATGGTAAATTCAGCCCTATCAGATCCTGTGCTGCAGATTACTACAATTCTTGGTGAGAAGTTGGAATTTGTTCCTAAATTCAATTACCTGGGAGTATGGCTGGACCATAGGCTCTCCTTTATAGAGCACATTGAAGAATTACGACAGAGACTTGGCCTGTTCTTTAGGATAGCCCACTTCCTAACTAGAGATGCCAAACTACAGCTGGTACAATCAACCTTTCTATCCTTGATAGATTATGCTGACATCCTGTACAGTCACTGTCCCATTTCCTACCTCACCAAACTTGACACATTATATCATAGAGCTTTGAGGTTCATCACAGGCCTGCCTTATTCCACTCACCACTGCTCCCTATATCAGTCAGTGGGGTGGAATTCTCTTTAATTCAGGCATGATAAAAATGCAGCCTTATGGACCCTGAGAGCCATCTCCAAAAAACTGCCCCAATACAATACAGACTGTCTTACTATAAAACCAATAGGCAATTATGCCCTGAGAAGTTGCAAATCTCTCCTACTGATGGTTGCCAAAGTTAACTCTCACTTTGGCAGGGCTGCTATTAGCTTTACACTGTCCTCCTTGTGGAACAAATTACAAAAAAAAACTGAAACTGAGGTCACCCATCGGCATCTCATCTTTCAAGCTCTTTCATTCACGTCTCGGAAATGATCAGTGCAATTGTTTCCCACGACCATGAATTGTCATCATGCTAACCTGTACCATTTAACCATGAATGAATTACTTCTAGTGCTTGTCTCCTCCTTGGCCCTGGTCTGTGATCATGCTTTCATATAACACCTTGATGCCTCTGTCCTCCCTTTGATACTGGTCTATCTTTTCGCTTTCTCCAGCCTTCTTTTCACAGCTCTATACTGCACTCATCCACAATCTACGTGCAATCATACTATAAAAGTCCTAACTCCCCTTTCCCTCTCCCCGTAGGCCCCCACCGCCGCATCAGTTCTACTGACCTATCCTTGGGACTTCACTTCTCCCAATGTTTATCCTCCGCTTACATATTACATACCCCTCCTAGTACCCCATCTGCCATTAGTTGGTGGTTCTCCAGGCCATTTTCATGGCTAGTACTAGTGACTGCCCCGATAAATGAACTAACTGGTACTTCTATACAGAGAACATGGTTTATATACAGTTGCATGGTTCAATGGTGGACTTGCCCCCTTGTATTTGAATCCTCCTCTGTTATGGCTTGCCTAATTGCCTTATCTTCCTTTTATCATTTGACTCCCCTATTACTGCACCATTGTGTTTTTGTTTATATACTTATATACATGTATTTATATGTTTTTATGATGAATGTTACCCGACCCTGATCTAACCAGGTCCATCTTGTAAAAGAACTCTGCTCATTGATGTTCACCTGGATAAATAAAGATTTTGATTGATTGATTGATTGATATGTGTGTGTGTGTGTGTGTGTGTGTGTCTGTGTCTCTCTATCTATCTATCTATCTATCTACTACACCTATCTATCTAAAGAGTTACTGGGAAGCATCTTTGGCTACCACTGTAAAAGAAGAATTGCACTGGAAGTTAGATGTTGCATCTCCGTAGAATTACAGTAGGCAAATAAATTGTTATCTTTACCAGCCAGTGTGGCTCTTCAGCCCAGCAAAGATAAAGGAAAAGCCAGATGGATCCTGCACTGGTACAGTTATGTGAAAGCTGTGTGAGATAGTGGTATAGAGACACCACTCACCAAGAAGTGATATTTAATGTATTTTATTAGAAACACACACACACATACACACACACACAAAAAACACACTCCCTACCTGTACACCAAGGTTCTGTGGCATTGCGAGCCACTTCTTCAGGGTTGGCTGTGACTTATGAGTCTCTTCTCACACCATGTCTTATGCATAAGAATACATTTGAATTTTAAGTATATTCTGTAGTATCACTGACTGGCAGCAAACAGTCTTCTGGGTATTAAATCTCTAACAAAGAACAGTGCACACTATAGGAAACACACAACTCAGGCAATATTTGCAAATAAGAAGGGCAAAATATATTGAGATAAAAATGCGAAAAGCAAGTGCTGACATTTAATCTCACCCACTGTACTGCTTTTAGTGGTTATGTACATTGGGATAGCCATTCCCTGTGGTAGCACCATTCACACGGCACCATGAGTGTGGCCACTCGTTACTCTGTATATTAAATCCTTCCTCGGAAACTGCTTAAAAATAGCACTTTGATGCTTTACTCCACCACTGTTCAGCTTGGAGAGATTTTTGTGTTTCTCATAATACATGATTAAACACTACTTCATGGTGAGTAGTATATATAACACTCTCACAGTTGATACGTTGTTAGAAATAAAATGAAAGAGGGCGAGAAATGGTTTAAAAAGCAAGTGCAATTTTAGAATTTTATATATATATAAAATCCCCATGTTGGCATTACAAGCCCCCCCAGCAGTGTGGGACTCTGGGGAGCCCTCCCCCAGTGTCCTGAAACATTTATTTGACAATAACTTGTAAAAAGGAAACAGTCCCCTGACATAATTTTTTAAGTTGAAAAACAATAAACAGTCCAACATCATCCCAGCCGTCCCCTTCCCCCATCCCGACACTCCCATTGAGCACCCGCCACCCCACCGTACCCTATATTTACCACTGGAGGTTGTAAGCTGTAATCTTCTGTGGACTGAGACATGTCTGCACTTTTCAAAGTTGAACTGAGGATTAACCCTTGCTCTGCCGTGGACTGATGTATCAGTCCATAATTCCTATATGTTCTAATACTGTTGGCAGCCTAAGGGTTAAAGGTAAGTGCCGTATAATGTATTTTAATGGCATTTTGAACCTATGTTCATAACTTTGCCATTGTTTGGAATTTTTTCACCAAATTTTCAACATAGCCTTTTTGAGACCCCACCTCATGAACACTGACACTGTTATTTTGTTAGTCCAGCCCAGAAGGTGATTTCACAGTTGCTGCGTGAAATCACCTTCCGGGACTGAATAATGAAATTTCACCACCAGTGTTCATAAGGTGGGATCCTGAAAAGGCCATGTTGAAAATTTGGTGAAAATTCCTAAAACTGGCCAAGTTATGTACGTTTGTTGAATTTTTTTCTACATATGTGCATAACTTTGGTAATTTTCAATATTTTGACTCCAAATTCTCAACATAGTCATTTTTTCACACCACCTCATGAACAGTATGGCTGTCATTTTTCACATCCTATGCAAAACATGTTTTCGCACCTGTGGTGTAGAATTGCATTTTGACATGGATTTGAAAATTTTCACCTATGGAGTTTATGAGGTGGGGTCATAAGAACACGACGTTGAAAATTTGGAGTCAAGATATGAAAAAATGACAAAGTTATGACCATTCATTGCAATTTTGCTGCGTCTGCTCGTAACTTCGGAAATGGTAATATTTTTATCCAAGATTTTCAACATAGCCTTCCTTTTACCCCACCTCATGTATTTCACAGCTGTCATTTTTCAAATCTTTCCAAAAATGAGTTTTCACACCTGTGGCGTGGAATGGCATTGCAGCTGCGCAGAATTAAATTCTGGCTGTGATTCAAATATTTTCTGTACCAGGCACATGAGGTAGGGCAATTAGATAGCTATGCTGACAATTTGATCACTTTTTTCATATAAATTGAAACCACAGTTACATACATATACACATCTACAGAGGAATGGGTGCTATAAGGATACAATTATACTATCTCAAAAAGTAAGTAAATAAGTTGCAAAAAACTTCATTAATGCTCCAATCAGGGTCAAAGTGACAAAAGTTGGGAAATAGGCATTAGGGTTTCCCCTAATACCCCACCCTCCCAAACCAGGCAGAAAAGCAGGTGTGGGGTGTGCTTGTTCTTCTCAAGCCTAATGCTCACCCCATTCTCATAAAGTCTACACATCTGACCTTATTTACAGATGGAATGGGGTGAGTGTTAGGCTTGAGAAGCCCAAGGCACACACCACACCTGCTCTCCTGCCTGGTTTGGGAGGGTGGGGTGTAAGGGAAACCCTAACACCTAATTTCCCAACTTTAGTCGCTTTGACCCTAACTGAAGCATTAACAAAGTTTTTGCAACACACACACACACACACACATATATATATATATATATATATATATATATATATAACACAAATTAGCATACCCCAATAATGCAAAGCATCATGTGAAGCATATGCAAATGTACATGAATTAATTTGGACTGGCTCAACTGTAAGCAAATTTGCATGGTGCCGGATGGCCTGAAAATACAATCAGCAAAGGCTGAGAACAGCAGACACAAATATACATACATACATGTATATATATATATATATATATATATATATATATATATATATATACAGTATAATGTAAGTCAGCAGAAATTTTTCTAGAATTGTATCATAGATTAATAAAGCCTCATTTGGGATACTATACTTAATAATAGTAGCTGCATAATCAAAAAAGTTGTTACAGAGATTGAAGGTTACAGCAATGGGAAAACATAATAATTCATGGACTTGATGGATGATTTATACAGATAAGCTAGAGAGACTAGGGGAATCTACTTTGAGAAAGGGGAGAGTATGAGGACTTCACAGAGGTCTACAAAATCTTGAATTAGAAGGAAAGAATAAATGTTTGATCGTGTGCTGGAACAAAACCGCATTTGAAAAGGAGGGGGCCTAAGTGAAGTGAGTTGTGGTGGTCTCAGTCCAATTCCCAGTGGGCAGATGTGGGCAGGTGTCCACATCACAAAACCACCAACACAATTGCCACTAATTTGGCACCTTTGTTGGCAGTTTCACATGAAAGGTCAGGGACTTAATGGGTATGGAGTCTGAACTACCCTCTTACTAACATGGCAGGGTTGAGGCATATGGATCCTTGTAAAGTGGTCGACATCAATAACAGTGTGGTCACACACCATGCAGCAAATACAGCACATAGTAATCACCATGCTGGTCAAATATCCTGAAAACCAACCCTGTGGAACCTCAAAACCACGCACAATCCCATGCTCATATAACATGTAAACTCAGTGTATGTGGAAGGGTTTTCTGCAGGGAGCTACACCCCCTGCACCCCCCCTTGTGGGGGGCTTTGCTCCCAACCACCCTTAAACATATATACTAACCCCACACCACACAAATACAAAAAAAAAAGGGGGAAGAAAAAGGGGTAAGGAAGACTCAAACTCTGCCACAGGAAGCTACAGCTGTTTGCAGGCTGTCACTCTAACCTCTAAGCCAGGCTATCAGCATGCTAACACAGCACACATCCATGGACCCAGAGTGCTCAGCTAGAGCAGTAGCACAGCTCTACATGGTTTTGTCAGCATGGACATACACAGTACCACACAGCACTACTATATCCCCATAACGCATACATCTTTCACTCTTTTGACTGCACAATATTTACCACGTGCTAATGCCACTAGCAGAATAGTCATACTATGGAGACACATTGGTGGGGCAGTGCAGGGAAGCTTGCACTGTGATTGCCCATACTGTACCTGTCACATGGATAAGCAGAGGACTTCGAGTTTCAGTGCTGTCAATCCAGCACCTTTCACAAGCACTAAATTCACACACATACAAAGAAAAGAGAGGTATGCACTGAAAGTAAGGAAAGGCATACGTTTAGAAATGATTCAGACACAATGGTTTTACAGAAAAAGAGTTACTACAACCAATAAACTGGACTAGACAGCAACAGCGTTAAACAAAACACATTGTATTATAAAACAGGCTGGAAACATTCAGCAACCATATTGACTTGTAATCATCACATGGTTTTGCCTTATCTCCACAGTATGAGACCACTTACATATTTTAGTTAGGCTTTTTCTGTCACAAGGTTGGTGGGGGGAGGGGTACAGTACATAAATATACATAAAATAATTATGGAAAGAAAAAGTTAGAGAACTATACAGAAAGAATCTGTTTTGTTAGAGGTTACGCTCTTAATGATTACAACATTTTGAGTATAACCACATAGAAAATAATATAAATGTTACAAGAACTGAAACATTTGAAATCAAATTTTGCGTAATATATTACTGCTGTCACTATTATCATTCATAGTTAATAGAGTGTAGTCGTCCATGTACTGAATATGTTTTTGTTACCGAATAAAAATGCTTGACAATGAAAATACTTTTTCTAGTTCTCTGGTAAAGTGTCATATATTTCTAATACTAGTCTAAACTTAGAGGAATCGACACTGCTGTAAAGGGAAGCAAGCATTCTAACAAGCTCAAATGGACTGGCACATAAAAATTCAGCAAATGTTGCTTTTTTAAAACATGACCTTAATTTACTTGAATGATAGCATCTTGAGCCACCTTTAAATAGGTCTTAAACCCTTATATGAAACGTTAATGGTTGTGAAAGGTACCAGCCTCCAGGAGTCATTAATTGGTCAATGTGACATGTACAGCCTGAATAACTGCAGTTCCAGCTTCTTCGAAAATGCCTCAACTCTGTACTGGAGGAAAAACATTCTAGCACAAGAAAGAGCAGTGTAGATTCCATGGCCAATCAGTGCTCACCTTGCCTTTGTTTTTTGTGGCACTGCCAACAAGAGTGTTGCTAATGGTGGTGGTATTGTGGTATGGATGGGCACAGCCATCCACTATGAACTGGACTGCAAACTCCCTGCCTCATTTTCCATAAACCCCTGAAAAGTCATGAGACAGAAACTGCTTTTAGCCATGGTTGACTTGGGCTGGATAAGTGGCATGGATGTCTCCATAACCCAGTGTCAAGTCACTGAGACAGTAATAATTCTAGATTTTCTTCTTTTAATTTAATCAAAATAGGTTAATTAACAGCTGAGCTATTGTTTCTCAAGGGCTCTGTTTAGCAACACTTTAAATACCTTTTCTGTGCCTGGTTCTATAATTATTTGTAACTGATAAATAGGCATTTAAAAAGCATTCAGGAACAGAGACCAATGTGATGAAATACATTTGGGTTTAGTAATGCAATCAGTCCTTTATTAAACTGTAAAAGAAAATGCTGAATGTTAAGAAATGCATAACTTACCTTTCATAATTTAGAAACATCTTTAACATAAGCATGTTATAGGGTTACATATTACTTATTAATTTGAACTAGCTTAAGTACTAATAGAATACATATAAGCAGTAGCTGCAACACTAGCTGACAATTCAGCAAGTAATCTTCTGAGATTCTTTGGTGATACATAGAGAAAAATATCTCTAGGACTGCCTCTGTTGCAGGAAATCTCATGAACCTCTCCGTAGAGACCTCTAGAGAGTCTGAAAAAGAATTTGCCAAATCAACTGCTACTATTGTATGTATTCAAGTACTAAAGGCCTAATCCATATATGATCTGGCTTATGCAAGATTTGCTTGTTGCTGCCCATTGCAGCTCGGGTGTCCAGTGTTGCTCTTCATCGAATGGCATCCTCAGCCCTCCAGTTGCCCCCTGTCTGTGAGCATGGAACACCACACAGGGCAGGGGAAGAGTTGGGCAGACACTGGGCTTGCAATAGGAAGCAGGTGAGTGGGTCCTGTGCTTTGTGTAGTGAGGGTACGCTGGGAATTGACACTCTGTCATGGACAGCCATAGTTTCATTTCAAAGGGGTATAATTTGCAATAAGAAACAGAGGACATTCCTCATATCGCTCCATGCTGTTTTGGAGTGTTAAAGGCAAGTCTGTATTGCCACAGTAGGGTGGCATGTAGACCCCTCGTAACCTTTCTGCCTTCCAGAAGTGTACACCATGGGCAAGTAGCATCCTAGATTGCAATGGGGTACAGTTTCCCCTGGATCAGGATGGGAACAGTCTTCCACAGGTGTAGAGAGGTTTCCAGAATATATGGAGGCCTCTACAATTAAGGAGAGGGGCTTCCATACTTCAGGGACTGCACTATGTCCCCATGAAGGTGTGCATAGGGCTTTGTGAATAAGGGCCTAAGGCATGATTGGGGTTGGGTTATGGAAAGTTAATTTATTCTTTCATAACTGGGTAAGGCCCAATGTGCCACAAAGCCCATTTGCAGAGGTGGCCAGTGAGCACTGGGGAGGTTAAGTGACTTGCTTAGAGTCACACAGTATGTAAGCAGAGGCTGTGGGAATCAAAAGAATGTCTGCTGGATGTATCAAGTTTTTTCCTCTACCCTCTAGGCTATACTGTGAGCCCTAACCTTAGGGGAGTCATCAGGCACAAGACAAAGTTAAGTATTCTATGTCCCTGGAGTTAAAATAACAAAGGTAACCCAACCCCTGGAATGACCTCATGCTACTGTATTAGTAGATAATTTTTTTTTATTTGTTCCCTAATGTTTTATGGTTTAAATTGGCATTTATAGTACATGAGGGTTTTTTGCTGCTCACATAATCATTAAGAATCTGAGTCAGTCAATAAGAATGCTTTATTTCCTGGTAGGCCCATCAGTATAGCAGCAGCAGCATTGTCACTTGTGACATCAGAGACTCGAGTTTGGGAATGGGACTAGGCTATTGGAGGGCCAATGTGAGGAAAAGAAATAAGCATGCCACAGGACTCTCTTCTATTCAGGTTGAGGAATTTATCATTCCCTGTTGCACCCGAACCACCTAGAGGCCTATTGGTGGATCAGGCAATGCAGGGATGACAGTGGTTGGGAAGATGCATACTTATGTTCTGCATATACCCATTGTGAGCATGCAGTAGTGTATCACAGCTGTGCCTCAAGGGGAAGGGAAAACATGGGAAAAAGTTCAGCAGGATAATGCCTTGGCAGACTCGATCTCTGCATCACCTGTCTGTCTGGCATGAAGGGGTCCCATGCCACCAAATTTGTGTCTCTGGAGGGGATCTGGCATTTCCTAAAGACCCCAATCCTGGAGCACAAACCATGAATGAGGACAGCCTGTGGTTCAGGAGCATGATTGAGCTGTATGATGACTAATAAAAGCATGTGGGTGCATTAGCTAAGGTGAGGGAAAACTAGTACAAAAAGAATGCACTACATCCAGCCATTGTTTTACAATGTAGTTTTATTGAAGAATTTCCTTCTTAGTGTAAAAAAGCTTAGTGCAGACAAGTAACACATTATTTGTCGGGATTACAGTGCTTGTTGTAGTTTATACTGGATGGGGGGGTGAGAGAAAGAGAGAGTGAGGGAGGAAGACAGAGAGAGAGAGAGAGAGAGGGAGAGAGAGAGAGACACACACACATCTTAATCAGTTATGGAAAATGGAGGCTTACTGTCCCACCCCAAATTCAAGAAAGAACTTCACAATTAGAATCAGAGAATCAGAGAAACCTGCTGGCAGAAAAGGACCATACAGCCCATCGAGTCTGCTCGAAAAGTGATAATGATAGTGATGAATTACCTGAGTTCTACAGGTAGATACTCCTGTACCTGACTCTCTTTGCCATTACAGTTTTGAAATGTACACAACCTGTAATGCTCTGTAACTCTCTCACTATATTCTAGTGCTGTCATCTGTAACCAGGTGTTATTAATCACTGGGCTGTATTATGTTACTTCACTGTCTTGACTCATGCTTGCAGATCCTTGCCTGTTTCTTGTGATTATATTGATGCATATTGTGTCTATAATTTTTTCTATTTTTTTGTAATTCTGTGACTTTGCTGCTTTTGTAATTCCTATTGTCTTTATTACTTCCCAGGTCATTTTTTTTATTTAATATACTTTATTAAATTTTAAACAGCACACAGTCCAGAAACCAACAAAACAGTGATATGGTAGCATTGCCTGCTGTCATACAGAAAGGAGAGAAAAGAGAAGAAAAGGAAGAAAAAAGGAGAAAGGAAAAAAGGAAAGGAGGAAACCCCCCTTCTCCCCTCACCCCCTTGTCTGTGGCCAGGTCAGAGCAGGAATTAGCAGGCCTAGCAGGGATATTGTAATGGCTATATTTTCTGAAGGGAAAGTAACGTATTCAAGGGCTCCCAGGTGTGATGGAAGGAGTGTGGTTTATTTTGCATAACCGCAATGTGTTTCTCAAGTGGGATAGCTAATAGAATCTCACGGTACCACTCCAATGTTTTGGGAAGAGAGTTGCTCTTTCCAGTGCCTCAACATGACCAGTTTGGACGCTGCGGCCACTAGGGACAGATGGGCTTTCCTAATATGGGGTATGCCCAGGAGGAAAAGCTAATAAGCAGCATTTGGGAGTAAATAAGGGCACCAGGCCCAGAAGTGGATCCAGCACTCGTTTGATGGAATTCCAGAAAGACTGAGTCTTAGGGCGAGTCCAGAGCAGGTGAAAGAGGGAGCCAGGGGCTTCATTACAATGGGAACATAAAGGGGATACTAGTTTGCCCATTTTGTGCAGTTTTACTAGGGTGAAGTAAAGGTTGTGCATTATATTAAACTGTATTAAACGAAGTCTGTCCTGTTTAATGAACTTGTAGCTATTACACCAGGCCACTCTCCAATGGTCCACATTGGTCAGGAGAAGGAGTTCTTGAACCTAGTAATAGCAAATCCCCAAAGGGAGATATAGGTCCAGGGTCTGGAGGCATTTATAAATCATGGAGACCGCATGCAGTTGGTCAGCTACTGTCAATATAGAGGCTAAATCCTCTGAAGATGACATAGTCCAGGGTTTGGGTCCCAGGAGGGACAGGGCTACATTTTTAACTTGTAAGAATTAAAAAAAGGTCCTGAGATTTAAGCCGGAATCTAGCCTGCAGAGTCGGGAAAGAGACGATGTCCGCCCCCTGAATGAAATTGGCGAGTTTACAGTCTTTTAATTGGGGACAAAATGAAGGTGGTATGGGACGATGACCAATCTGAAAATGAGGGTTATTAAAAATAGGTTGGGTAGCAGATCTGTGCCAGCTCAAAGAGAGATGTGTCTGTATTTGGCGCATGGCCTTGAGGGACCAACCAATTGGAGGGTTATGCAGAGGTCGGAGGGGCTGGGAAGGTAATAAATATAGTGAACAAGATAAAGAACAGCCGCAACTGGCTGCCAGTGCCCTTTCAATATCTACCCAGAGGGGTGTATATATGTTAGAGTCAGCTTGCACGGGCTTCTTATTCCAAAGGGAAAGTTTGCTAATATGTTGGTCCCCATAATATAGAAAAAGGGAAGGAAGGGCTAGGTCTCCACTTAGTTTAGGGGCAGTGAGTTTACCATAGGCCCTGCAAACACACTTGTTTCATCATAGAAACCCATTGAACATCCTTTGGAGGTGGGAGAACCATGTCTTAGGGAGAAAAGAAACAAGCATACCCAATGGGTATACTAGCCGGAGTAGAATATTCAACTTTAGTATGCTCATTCAACTCCACAAAGATAGGGGGATTGCTGCCCATCTATTCAGATCTGATTTCAGAGTCTGTAGCGCCATAGTCAGATTTTCTTTAATCATGTTTGGGATAGAATGGGAAATCTTGATACCTAGATATGACAGGGTATTGGGTTCCCATGTGAGACCCAAGTCACTGACATCTGCTTTAGCAGGTCTAATATTAAGGGGAAATATTTCAGTTTTGGAGAGATTTAACTTATACAAGGAAACCCTGGAGAAAACGTCGAGCTCTCTGAGCAGGGTAGGAATAGTTATGCTAGGATTTTCCAAATGTAGGAGCAAGTCATCTGCATAGGCCAAGAGGGTATATTTTTGCCCCCCAACTTGGATACCCAGAAAAGTGGGTGTATTGACCAGTTTGCATAGTAGTGGTTCTAGACAAAAATTGAAGAGGAGTGGGGGAGAGTGGGCATCCCTGCCTGGTACCCCTCTGTAGGGGGAAGAGGTTGGATAGGCAGCCATTACACTGGACCCTTGCCATAGGGAGTGAATAAAACAACTGGACCCATTTAATAAAATTGGTAGGGATGCCAAAGCATTGTAAGAATGCAAACAAAAAATCCCAGGATACTCGATCGAAAGCTTTCTCGGCATCCAAGGAGACCAGAGCCGCAGGGACTTTGGACTCCCCAGACACCAAGATTAGAATGTATGAGCTTATGCAATGATCTCCAGGAACCCGACCTGACATAAAACCAACCTGTTCCTGACCAATGACCGCTTCCATAACTGGGGCAAGATGGGAGGCCAAGATTTTAACAAGGATTTTCACATCCGAGTTTAACAGGGAACTTTCAGATTGAAGGGGGTCCTTGTCAGGTTTCGGTAGAAGTGTGATCAATGCTTCCAAAAGGTGGGGTCCCCAACTCCTTCCTCAAACCAGGAGTTGAATACTTCAAGCTAAGAGGGGTGCCAACTGGGGGAAACATACCTTATAGAGATTATTGGTGAGACCATCTGGCCCTGGGGCTTTGTCAGGTGGTAATCGACCAATCACTTCTTCCACTTTAATTAATGAAATTGGGGCACCCAGGTTTGCCACAGAAGAAGGGGGTAGAGTTGGGAGTTTAATGAAGTTTAAATAGGTTGAGATTAGGCCTGCTGAGGGGTTAGATGACTTATCTACAGAGTAAAGTGTTTGGAAATATTCATCAAAGAGTGAAACCATCTCCCTGGGGTCAGTTACCACTGCAGCCTCTGGAGCCGGACGTAACCCCAGAATAAACTTGGCTGTCTCAGCTTGTCACAAGCACAGTGCTAGGAGCATCCTGGCCCTTTCCCCCAACTCTAAGTATTTCAGTTTGGTGCGGTGTAAGGCAAGTTTGGCCTTCTGTGCCATGACCTCTTCATATCGGGATGGTAGAAGGCATAATTTAGTCCAGTCCGAATCTGGGGAGGAATGACTTAGGGAGCATTCTAAACGATGGATGCTGGCCAAGACAGTGTCCAGTTGGACTTTGTTCTTGCAGGCCCGGACAGCTGAGAGCAGAATGAATTTGCCTCGAGGGCACATTGAAGTGCTGCCCATATAGTGCCCACCCTGTCAACTGATCCTCTATTGAAGTCTAAAAAGAAGGAAATAAATGTGTGGACGTGGGACAAGGAACTCGGAACTTGCAGCAGTTGTGCATTGAGACGCCATAAGGTGTTCTTTTTTGTTATAGGCCCAAATAAGTAGGAGATGCTGACAGGGGCGTGGTCTGATAGCACTCTGGGGTGTACATCTGTAGCTAAAATGCTAGGGATGCAAAAGGTGTTTATCAGAAAGTAGTTTATCCTGGAAAGAGTATTATGGGGAGGGGAATCATATGTGTATTGATGCTCTGTGGGGTTAAGAATATGCCATATGTCCACTGTGCCTGTACCCCTCAAAGGGCCCTCTGGGCTGGGGATAACCCCACCCTTTTGGTGTCTGAATGATACAGGTCCAACTGGGGGGCCAGATTCCAGTCTCTACCCACTATAGTTAAGACAGGTGGATCAAGAACCAGAATGGAACTAAGCTGGGAAAGAAATTGAGGTGAATCAGAGTTTGGACCATATACTGAACCCAATATAATTGGTTGGGTACCCAAAGTGCCTTGGAGTATACTATAATGCCCCATAGGGTCCCGCCATTCTTGTGTCAGGGTAAAGGGGATGAACTTGACAGTCAGTATTATGGTTCCCCCTCATTTAGAGGAGCAACCAAAATTGAACACCTGTCCCACCCAGTACTGTTGGAACAGGGAGATCTTTTTCCTGTGCAGATGAGTCTCTTGAAGGTAGGCTATTCCTACCCAAAGATGCTGAAGGTGATGCATGATCACTACCTTTTTATTTTTAGGTCTGCAATGGGAGCCCTTAACAGTCCAACTAATAAATGTATATTGCCCACTCATTTAGCCTTGGGAGTCTAGATATGGAGAGAAAAGAGAAAGGGAGTAGCCAGGGGCGAAATCGCCATGCTGCCCTGACTCTCTGCAAAGAAGTATTAAATGATATATGACCGCAGACAGCTCACCCTCCCACCCCACAACCCCATACACCACTCAGAAATGCAGAACAACAAATGAAAACCCAGAAACCCCAGAGAGCCTCTGCCTACCCTCAAACATTAAGAACCCAGCAATAAACCTTCAACATATTATACAAAATATCTCTACCCCGGTTCTAATAACGGCACACCTAAATGTGCTACAGCAGGTGATTTACTTCTCAGCTGCCCACTAGAGAACTACATTCATAACCCCCCTCCCCACCCCCGTGCAACAATTCAACAACATTTTAGCAACTGCTCAAAAATGTGACTAATATATTACAAGTGACATCTAAAAATTAGGAATGATATGGAGTAAAGAGAGTGCTGAGACAATAAACAGCAAATTCTAACACAGCCTAGAATTGTAACTTTGTCTACTAACTAACTGTGAGCCCTCCTGGTGCAGTTGTTGCCCAGAGACAACTATTAAACTGATTAGAGGACAAAGAACCTCAGTGCACAAGTACTGAGGCAATGGTTACCCCAAAGGGCATTGGCCGGGAAGCCAAGTTTCAAAGAAATACAAAATTACACATACCCCCATAATGCAAAGCATCATATTCTGTATATGCAAATCACCACAGAATATTATGCTGGTTCAACTTTAAGCAGAAATGCATGCTGCCAAAAGGCCTCTCATACAGTTTGCAAAGGGTGCCAACAGAAACACATTTGGCACCTTTGCAAACTTTAATCTCTTCATTCTATTTCTGCTTCAAGTTGAACCAGCATAATATTCAATGGTGATTTGCATATACATCCCATGATGCTTTGCATTATGGGGGAATGTGTGATTTTGTATTTCTATTAAACTGATTACCCACAGTTTAAGCTGCAGAGACCTTGAATCCATGTTCATTATCCAACTGAGACCCATTTGAAAGGTAGTTTCTGGAAAGTAAACTAGGAATGGACAAACTGACTGTGCAGGGTCTCTGAAACACTGGAGGAAAATTATACTAGAAACTAGATTCCAAGATCACCCCCACTTACACATGCAAACTAGGGACAGGTCCGACTAAAGGTATACCCAGCAAGGGTAAATGCTGCTACCCAGAGTCAGGAGCTAAATCTAGGTGGAAAATTAGATCAGCCCAACGTTCCAACAGTCAAATTAAGGGGACAAAGTCCAGCTTTAAGGTAATAATGTCCAGGGCAATAAGGACAGGGATTGGGCAAAAAGGGGTAAGGCCATCAAGAAATGGAGGGTAATGAGTACCAATGCCCGTAGTCTGGGCAACAAGCTCCCTGAACTGGTGGCCTTGATGGAAGAGGGATGCCTGGATCTCATAGCAATCACAGAAATATGGTACACAGAGAACCATGACTGGGATGTTAACATACCAGGGTACACAACCTACAGGAGAGACAGGGAAGGCAGAAGAAGGGGGGAGTAGCTCTCTATGTAAGGGAAGGGATAAAAGCATCTGAACAAAAGAGTAAACAGGGAGGAGAGGAGGCACTGTGGATCACCTTAGAGACTGAAAATGGCACCACAATCCACACAGGGGTTGTATACAGACCCCCATGTCAAGGGAAGGGAATGGACAAGGATATGATATATGATAGAAGGAGAATTTAGGATGGCAGAGAAAGGGGAGATACTGTTGATGGAGGACCTTAATATGCCAAATGTTAACAGGAGCACCTTTGCTGCAGCCACATCCAAAAGCAGGGCCATTCTTGACGGGCTTCAGGTAGCATGCCTCAGACAGCTAGTTTTGGAACCTACTCATGAGGGAGCAATCTTAGACCTCGTACTCTCAAATGGGGACAGTGAGAGGATCTCAGATCTAGAAGTGGGTAGCCACTTGGGAACAAGTGACCACCAAATAGTGTGGTTCACGATAAACTCAGCCACAGAGTCAAGCCATACAAAAGTGAGGGTTCTGGACTTCAGGAGGGCTGACTTTGGCAAGATGGAAGAGTGCCTTAGAAAAGCACTAGCAAACAGGCTAGAAGGAGGGGTGGAGCAACAATGGGGACATATCAAAACTGCCATCACAGAGGCAACAAGCCTTTGTGTGAAGCAAATAAACAAATCAAAATGAAAGAAAAAGCCACTATGGTTCTCAAAAGAGGTGGTGGTGAAGGTTAGGGAGAAAAATATAGCATTTAGGAAGTATAAGGAAACACAGAAGGAGCAGGACAGAGAACTGTGCCAGTTAAGGCAGAAGGAAGCAGAGAGGGTAGTCAGAATAGCAAAGGCACAAACTGAGGAAAAGATAGTTAACTCAGTTAAGAAGGGGGGATAAAACCTTTTATAGGTATATCAGGGAGCGTAGAAAGACAAAGGGAGGGATAGTGAGGCTGAATAGAACGGATGGTGGATGGGCAGAGAGTGACAGTGAAAAAGCAGGGTTATTGAATGAATACTTCTGTTCAGTATTCACAAAAGAGGAAGTGGGGGAGGTGCCTAATCCAATTAACAGAAGCACTCTGGAGAGGGTGGTTGATCCCAGTCCTTTCACAGAAGAAAGGTTTCTGAAGGAACTCCAAAAACTGAAGGTGGACAAAGCAATGGGGCCAGATGGAATTCACCACGGAATTCTAAAAGAATTAGGCAGAGAACTAATGACACCACTGACTACCCTTTTTAACAAATCATGGGGAGGATGGTGTGGTACCTGAGGACTGGAAGAAGGCTGATGTGATTCCCCTTCACAAAAGTGGGACCAAGACAGAGGCAGAAAACTACAGACCTGTCAGTTTGACCTCTGTGGTAGGGAAAGTGATGGAATCACTTCTGAAGGAAAGAATTTCTGAGTACCTAGAGGCCGTGGGGCACAGGACCAAGGCAGCATGGGTTCACAGCAGGAAGGTCATGTCAGACGAATCTAATTGATTTCTTTGACTGGGTGACCAAAGTTGTAGACCAAGGAGGGGCTGTGGACATAGCCTACCTAGACTTTAGCAAGGCATTTGACACAGTCCCACACAAAAGATTAGTAGTCAAATTAACCAGCCTGGGAGTGAGTCCCAGGGTGGTAGACTGGGTAAAACACTGGCTGAACAACAGGACACAGAAGGTAATTGTAAATGAAGTCCACTCTGAAGAAAGAGGGGTTACTAGTGGGGTACCGCAGGGTTCAATACTGGGTCCAGTCCTTTTTAATGTCTTTATAAGTGACATTGCAGAGGGACTGGAAGGAAAAGTATGCCTCTTTGCAGATAACACAAAGATCTGCAACAGGTTGATACACAAGGAGGTGTAGAAAGGATGAGAAGGGATTTGGCAAGTTGGAGAAATGGTCAGAAGTATGGCAGCTTGGATTCAATGCAAAGAAGTGCAAAGTAATGCATCTGGGAAACAAAAACCCAGGGGAAGATTACACAATTGTGGGGGAGGTAGTACCAGCAGCAAAAATGGAAAGGGATCTGGGGGTAATCATATCAGATGACCTTAAGGTTGGCAAGCAATGTGAGAAGGCAGTAGGGAGGGCTGGGGGGATACTGGGATGTATAGGGACAGGTATCACCAGCAGAAAACAAAAAGTTGTTATCGCCCTGTACAGACAGTTGATGAGACCCCATCTGGAGTACTGTATCCAGTTCTAGAGAAAACATCTCTGCAAGGACATAGACAGGATGGAGGCAGTTCAGAGGAGGAAAACTAAAATGGTGCAGGGTCTGCAAGAGAAGCCATATGAGGAGAGACTAAAGGAGCTTAATATGTATACCCTTGAGGAAAGGAAGGAGAGGGGGGACATGATAGAAAAATGTAAGTACCTCAGTGGAATCAACAAAGTCCAAGAGGGTAGCATCTTTTAAAAAAAGAGATGTGCAAGAACAAGGGGACACAATTTGAAGATAGAGGGGGGACGGCTCGGGGCAATGTGAGGAAGTACTTTTTCACTGAGAGGGTGGTGTACACATGGAACAGCTTTTCTGAGGAGGTTGTGGGGTGTAAAACTGTGGGAGAATTCAAGAATGCATGGGAGAGACATAAGGCAATTTTTGTGGAGGTAGGAAGAAATAGATTGTTGGTTAAATAGGAACTGCAGCTTATCCTCTAGGTAGGGAAATGGGCAGACTAGGTGGGCCAAACAATCCTTATCTGCTATCAAAGTCTATGTTTCTATGTCTATGTTTCTAAAGGGGCCAATATGTGCATTGGCTTGTCCTTGAGTTGGTGTTCCACGGGACAGGAGCAACCAGTCTAAAAGCCCTTTGCAAGTCTCTCCTGAGGTGATGAAGCTGGAAAGAGGAAAACTGTGTATCTCCCTGAATCTTGGACAACTCATGAAGCTTCTGTGTTGAACATGAACAGAGTAAGAGGGGCCACACCAAACCAGGTTCAGGATTCGAGCCACTGTTGGGTACACAGCAGGACAATGACTAACATAACTGCATCAACTGAGTACTCACATAGCAATTGAAAGAGCAAGAAGCAGAGAAGGCCTCACTTGAAGAGATCTTAAGGCAGGGATTTGAGTTTGGAGGCTGCTTGCACCAGAGTCTCAAAGGCTTTCCACTGATCGGCATGCCTCACTTGGATGATGGCAGGGCATCTAACCCTGTAAGACTTTCCCGCAGTGATTAGCTTGGAAACAATAGGATGCAGTTCCTGTCTTTTGGCTCACACAGATTGAGGTAAATCCAGTGCTAATCTCATCCGGTGCCCTTCCCAACTTAACTCCTTTAGATCTCTGGTTTTAACCAAGATATGTTGTTTGCCTTGGAAATTAAGTAATTTGAAAATGAAAGGGCGAAGGGGGATCCCGGTGGGGGGGAGGGGGCTCAACGATCTGTGTTCTCATTCCATGATATTTGTGGTATTGTGAGGAGAAGGGCCTGTAACCTACTCACACAGCTTATGTATAAAGGTGACTGGGTTGTTTCCTTCTTCTTTTTCTGACAGGCCAAATTAAAGTAAATTATTGCACCGACTGTGCCCCTCTAAATTCTCCAGCTTGTCTTCTAGCAGCCGAATCTCATGGCCCATGGTGGTCATGCCCGGGTCCACTTTCCCTCTCCAGTTCTCCATTGAAGCAATCCTTGGTTTGGAATCACTCACTCTGGTGGCTAGGGAGTCTACTGAGTGCAGTTCTTGTAGATCCCCAGGGATCGTGGTGATGGCATCCTGCATTGGGTGCATAAATTCTTAGAAGTGCTCCTCAGATAAAGCTGTGCCCATATCAAAGGTTTTAGCCAGGCTGGCAGCCTGCTGTTTCGGCCCTTTAGTGACCTTATCTTGTTCTGGCGTTGGTGGTGGTGTGTGGTGAGGAGGAGGGTTTTTCATCTCCGCATCCATTCTCAAACAGTAGCAATGAGATCAGCAAAGTCTCTGCAGGGTGATCAAGCCACTTAACACCGTTAAAGGGATTGTAAGGGTCCAAAAATAGTATGAATTGAGAGAGGTGGGTGGAGAGTAGTAAGAAGAAGCATCTCACTCCCAAGCAGCCGTCACATGACCACTCCTAGGTCATTTTTGTCTAGTGCACCTACCTGGTCAACAAAAACTAAATAAATAAATACTGTAATTGAAAAAAAATTAGCAGTGATGTTTGATTCTTAATAGTCAGTAAAGAAGCAAATGTTGTCTAACATTGCATTTCAGGCAACAATAAATGTGACCTTTGACATGTCAGTCAACTTCAAAAAGTGTGCCAAAGTGGGCCAGTTCGGAGCTGTAGCTCTTGTTTGGTATGACGTCTCTGTGGATGATGCTTCTGTGTTTATGTAAGGCAGTATATCTTAGATATTTTCATTGTTCATTGTACATCTTTCTCTGTTGTTCAAGTCAGGGGTGGTCCAGTCAGCCCAGGTGCAGTGTCTAGCTCGGTGGTGTTTCTACATGGAATTTCCACATGCCAGCAGTAGATATGGCCTAGGAGTGGTGTGTCACCATCAGCAGTTGTTCCATGCTGGGAGAGGTGGTGAGCGGGTTGGACTAGGAGTGGGGTCTCCTCAGAATCACCCCTCTGAGTTAGGGAAACAGATAGTATTGGTGGCCTGGTTAGGCCAGGAATGACAGCCCTCCCCAGTGGTGGTTCCATAATGTCAGAGTTGTGGTGGCTCAGTCAGAATGGGATTGGTGTTTCCCAAGGGTTTTGGCTGTGGGTATGGCAGCAGCCCAGAAGTTTTGAGAACTGGGCCTGTTTGCCGACATTGTATTTAAGCTGGGGGAAATATCTCCCTATTGACAAGACTGGAAACACTCTGCTGCTTTTTAAATATACAGCAATGTGTAATAACTTCACCAATTTGTTATGCAATTCCCCAATAAATCTAAACTAGTCTACAGTAATCTACAATAATCTAAACTAACTTCATCTAATTTAATTTACTATACTCTACCCTAGTCTACTCTCAGCCTACCCTGTCTAATCTACTGTAAACTATGTCAAATTAACAGAACATCAACACACGCTACCCTTTCCTATTTTACAGATTTATTGCATATTCTGACTGCTGTGGAGGCATTTAGGAAGTATCACTACACTCTTTCTGGCCATCCTGGATTCCTCCCCTTGCTTGGAGTAGTTAACTACCTATTAGACATTCTGCTAGGGTCTCCTGCCCCACATCTATGTAAGACACTCACTTCCTGAAGGCAGAAGGTCAAAGGTATACAAAACTCCTGTTCACATGACCGTTCCAAAGATAATAATTAGGTAACAGTTCACCTTCAGTTTACCTTGTAAATCAATCTTTAGTAACAAGCACTTTTAGGTTGATCAGCTTTACCACTACGGTTTATCCATCAGTTACTGTAAGCAAGATCTAATGTTGGGAAACTGCAAAAAGACTATGTATCTCATGTTGTGAAATTCATGGCATCTGTTTTCTTATGGTAGGGCTGAGGGTAGATTCGAGATTTGCATGAAGGGCAGGAAGGAGAGGTGGAGGAACAATGGGGAAAAATCAAAACTGCCATCACAGAAGCAACACGCCTTTGTGTGAAGCAAATAAAGAAAACAAAACGAAGGAAAAAAAAAACAACAGTATGGTTTTCTAAGGGAGGCAGTATAGCGCAGTGGTCTAAGGCTCTGAGCTACAAATTTGGTGACATCCAGCAGACCAAACCTGGGTTTGAATCCCACAGCTTCCACTTGCATACTGTGTGACCCTGAGCAAGTCACTTAACCTCCTTGTGCTCCCAGGTCGCTCCTGTAAAAAAGCTTTCAGCTTAGTGTGCTATACCTGGTTAAACAACTAAATAAAAAAAAAAGAGGTGGCGGGGAAGGTTAGAGAGAAAAAGATAATAATACTTTATTTCTAATAGTAATACTTTATTTACAATGCACCTTTCAGAAAATCAAGGTGCCTTAACAATAAGATAAAACAAAGGGCAATAAAAACAATTAAATACAGTCTCTCATAAAATTCAGATTTCAAATAAAATCAAGCAGGGTAAGCTCGATGCCACAAATGGGATTTTAGGGTTTGTTTAAATCCCTCCACAGTTGTGCACTCCCAAAGCTGATGGAGTAGAGAATTCCACAGGCTGGGGCCATGTACATAAATGCATGGGCCCCCAAAGATTTTAAAGAAACCCTTGGAATCTTTAGCAACCCCTCATCAGCCGAGTAGAGCGATTGCCCAGGGCAGTAATGAACCAGAAACTCTTTCAGGTAGTCCAGGCCCTGTCTGTGTAGGGCTTTATAAGTCAGAAGTCTGACTTTAAGGTGATCCGCCACTGCACCGGCAGCCAGTACAGTTCATGCAGCACTAGAGAGATGTGACAAGACTGGGGAGTTCCTGTCAATAATTGGGCTGCGGTGTTCTGCACCAGCTGTAAGTAGTGGATATCAACCACAGATAGCCCTAGATAAAGGGAGTTGCAGTAATCAAGGCACAAGGTCACAAAGACGTGGACTTACGTAGGAAGTCACTGGATGGAACTAGGTGCTTAACCCTGGAGATGTTCCTCAGATGATAAAAAGAGGATTTGATGACTGCAGACGCCTGTGATCGCTGTGTCAGCCCATCGTCAAAAATCACTCCCAGGTTTCACACCTGTTTAGAGATGAGGAGCTGGGAGCCTCCAAGGAAAAGTCCTGAAGGCAAACCTGCTCCCAACCCCTCTATCCGGTGACCTGGGTCCACAACAATCACCTCAGTCTTTTCTGATTTCAACTTCAGCCAGCTCGAATTCATCCAACCCTGGATTTCAGTGAGGCAGTCATTAAATATCAAGAGAGCTCTATCCTGGTCGGATGCAAAAGACAGGTAAAGCTGGGTGTCGTCAGCATGGCAGTGAAACCTCAGCCCATACCTTCTTACAATGTCTCCGAGTGATTGCATGTACACTGTGAACAGCATGGGGGACAATATCAAACCCTGAGGTACCCCACATGACAGAGAAACTGGGTCAGAGGAATAAATCCCCAACACCACCCTCTGAGTTCTGCCAGTGAGGAAAGATTTAAACCACCTGAGGACTGTGTCAGACAGGCCACAAATGAACCTCAGGCATTCGAGAAGAACCCCATGGTCCACAGTGTCAAATGCTGATGAGATATCCAAAAGAACCAAGATGGAATGGTTTTTCCAATCTCCCGCCATCAGGAAATCATTGAGCACCCGAACCAGCGCAGTCTCGGTACTATGCCTCTTTCGAAAACTGGATTGGAGAGGTTCATAGATGTCATGGCTGGTCAAATGGTTCTCCAGTTGTAGGACTACTACTTTCTCAATCACCTTCCCTGCAGGGGAGGTTAGAGATAGGTCTGTAGTTGGCAGAGCAGTCTGGGTCCAAGGAAGCTTTCTTCAGGAGGGGTGTCACCACCGCCTTCTTCAGGGAGCTAGGAAACTCACCTGTCTCAAGGGAGCACCAGACTATACATGCTAGGATTGGGCTAATGATATCACAGCAACCCATAATCAGGGTAGTTGGGCCTGGATCCAAACTACAGCACGAAGGGTGCATACACTGGACAATCTGCATGACATTAATGAACTCCAGCTGGTCGAAGGTACTCCAGGAAATCTGAGGAACGGTGACTGAGCACCGATCCAAAGCATCTCTCATAGAGTGTGCTGGTTGGACCTCCGCCCTGATGTCAGTCACCTTAGCCGCAAAGAATCGAGCAAGCTCATCACACTCCACTTGCGAAAAGGCTCTTCGAATCTGCAGGCAGGCTGGGTTGCATAGTCTGTTTACAGTTCAAAACAGCTGAGCCAGTCTGTCCTGAGCAGCCACAATCTCCCTAGACAGGAACTCTGCCTTCCTATGAGTGATTGCAGATTGATAGACTTGGTAATGTTCCATCAATCTAAGGTGGTTGACCTCCAGGGTGTATTTCCACCAGCAACGCTCTAACCTACATCCTAGTTGCCGCATTGTTCTCAAGGTTCCATAAAACCAAGGGGACCAAGGGTGAAGGGAGAGAGGACAAATGCAGACAGGAGCAATAACATCTAGAGCTGTAGAAATGGCCTTATTATAAGCCAAAACCAAAGCCTCTGCGTCATTGTTTGCCCCAGGAAGCAACGATAGGTCAAGCACTGCCACCAGGCCTTCAGAGCTTGCATCTCATAAAGGGCGGTACCTGACCATCTCCACAGGAGTAGGCTTACGAAGGGGGGCACAAAAACTGAATCCCATGGTGTATTGATCGGACCGTCTGACAGGTTCCACCCCCAAACCGAAGGCTTCGATCTCCAGGAGGAAGACTAGGTCAAGAGAGTGACCATGTTTATGAGTAGCAAAAGTAACGATTTGTATAAGGCCCAGAGATGTCATCAACTGGAGAAAGTGTTGTCCAAACTGCGACAGTTCATCATCAACCCAGGCGTTGAAGTCACATTGAAAATAGCATTCAGGAAGTATAAGGAGTCACAAAAGGAGCAGGCCAGAGAACTGTACCAGTTAAAGTAGAAGGAAGCGAGGAAGGCAGTCAGAATAGCAGAGACCCAAATCAAGGAAAAGATAGCCAACTTAGTTAAGAAGGGGGATAAAACCTTTTATAGGTACATTAGGGAGCGAAGAAAGACCAAGGGAGGGACAGTGAGGCTTAATACAGGGAAGGGGGGTGAGCAGAGAGTGACAGTGAAAAGGCAGAGATATTGAACAAATACTTTTGCTCAGTATTCACAAAAGAAGAGGTGAGGGAGGTGCCTAAACAAACAATAGAAGCACTCTGGATAGGAGGGGCGATACCAGTCCATTCACAGAAGAAAGGATCCTGAAAGAACTCTTAAAACCGAAGGTGGACAAAGCAATGGGGCCTGGCTGGATTAACCCAAGAATTCTAAATGAACTAAGGGGAGAACTAGTGACACCACTGACTACCCTTTTTAACAAATCATGGGTGGATGGTGTGGTACCTGAGGACTGGAGGAAGGTGGATGTGATTCCCCTTCACAAAAGTGGGAGCATGGTAGAGGCAGAAAACTACAGACCTGTTAGTTTGACCTCAGTGGTAGGGAAAATAATGGAATCACTTCTGAAAGAAAGTATTGTGGAGTACCTGGAGGCCAGTAGGCACGGACCCAAGGTAGCATAGATTCAACAGCGAGAAGGTCATGTCTGATGAATATAATAGATTTCTTTGACTGAGTGACCAAAGTAGTAGATCAGGGAGAGGCTGGGGCTATGGCCTACCTAGACTTTAGCAAGGCATCTGACACAGTCCCACATAGAAGATTAATAAACAAGTTAGCCACCCTGGGAGTGGGTCCCAGGGTGGTAGCCTGGGTAAAAAAATTGACTGGACAACAGGACGCAGAGGGTAATAGTTAACAGAGTCCACTCTGAAGCAAAGGAGGTGACTAGCGGGGTACCGCAGCGTTCAGTACTGGGACCGGTCCTCTTTAATGTCTTTATAGGTGACATTTGGAGGGGCTGGAAGGAAAAGGATGCCTTTTTTGCAGACAACACAAAGATCTGCAACAGGGTTGATACACAAGCGGAGGTGGAAAGGATGAGAAGGGACTTGGCAAGGTTGGAGGAATGGTCAAATGTATGGCAGCTTAGATTCAGTGCAAAGAAGTGCAAAATAATGCACCTGGGAAACAAAAACCCAGGGGAAGAATATACAGTGGGGGGTTGGGGGGTACTAACAACAGCAAAAATGGAAAGGGACCTAGGGTAGTCATATCAGACAACCTAAAGGTAGGCAAGCAATGTGAGAAGGCAATAAGGAGGGCTGTGGATACTGGGATGCATAGGGAGAGGCATCATCAGTAGAAAAAAAAAAGTTGTTATCCCTCTGTACTGTTGGTGAGACTCCATCTGGAGTACAGCATGCAGTTCTGGAGAACCTATCTCTGCAAGGACATAGACAGGATGGAGGCAGTCCAGAGGAGGGCAACTATAATTGTGCAGGGTCTGCACCAGAAGCCATATAAAGAGATACTAAAAGAGCTTAATATGTATACCCTCAAGGAAAGGAGGGAGGGGGGGACATGATAGAAATGTTCAAGTACCTCAAGGGAATCAAGAGAGTCCAAGAGGGTAGCATCTGTCAGAAAAAGGGATGTGCAAGAACAAGGGGGCACAATTTGAAAATAGATGGGGGACAGCTCAGAAAATATTTCTTCATAGAGAGGGTAGTGAACACATGGAATGGGCTTCCTGAGGAGGTTGTGGGGTCAAAAATAGTTGGGAATTCAAGAACGCATGGGACAGACATAAGGGAATTCTAGTGGGGGGTAGAAGGAAGTAGGCTGTTGGTTAACTAGGATCTGCAGCTTATCCAGTAGGTAGGGAAATGGGCAGACTGGGTGGGCCAAGTGTTCCTTATCTGCCGTCAAAGTCTGTTTCTATGTTTCTATAGCCATTCACGACATTCTCTGATATGTGAGCCACAGTATAAATGCTATTTTTACATTTTGTAGTGGGGTCCTGCTTCTGTCCAGATTTACATCTGGGAGTGCTGATGTGCAGTGTAGTTAAGTGCCTTGCTTAAAATTGCACACAGTTAGTCCTTAGCTGCGGTGGGATTCAAAAAAGTGACCTCCTGTTTCACAGTTCAGTGCTCTACTGTAACTACATCACTAAGCCTTCCTTAAATACTGTGGCCTTGATTTTCAGCCATGTGTTGAGGACTTGCAGCGTGATTGTGCTACATGTCCAGTGCTTGCTACACCAAGTTAAGGGTGCAAATGCTGTAACTTGTGAAAAATCGTGAGCTGTTTCTGTGTTAAAGTGAAGCATTCTTCACTATATGACTTGTGTCATTTTTTAACATAAAGTGGAAGAAACTGCTGCATATTTGGCAGTCATATGGAAAATATGGCATGTGCAGACAGACACATCCAGACTATTGCAAGGGCAGCAGACATGTGGGCAAATGTCCTGTGGCAGTCCGGCTGACAATCCAGCCTGCGTTTAAAGTATCACCCCCCAAAAAAGAAAGAGTCCACGTAATGCTTCCAGCTGACCTACGAGCATTGTGGATTTATTTTGTTTAATCTGAGCACTGCTGTTTTAAGGCTTTAGCTTAAAATCTAAATGATCCTCCTAGCACTAGAAAAACTGAAACACTCTATAATTTGATACCAGATAAAGACTGCATGGCCCATCCAGTCTGCCTATTTTTTCACTTCCTTGATCTAAAGCTCTTTCTCCCTCCCCGCTTCCTTTTCACTATGATTCCCTTGTGCCTACCCTATTCATCTTTGAACCTCACCACTGTTTTCTCCCCCACCACCTCCACTGGAAGGCTGTTCCAGGAGTCCACCACTTTTTCTGTGAAGAAGTACTTCCTCACATCTCTCTTGAATCTTCCACCGCCAGCTTCATAACATGTCCTCTCGTTCTTGAGCACCTTTGTTTCTGAAAAATACTTCCCCCTTGTACCTTATTTACCCCTGTGAGGTATTTAAAGATCGGTATCATATCCCCCCCTCTCCTCTCCTTCCTCCCTTCCAGTGTGTACATATTGATGTCCTTTACTCTCTTCTCACAGGAAATTTGATACAGATGCTGCACCATTTTAGATGCCCTCCTCTGGACTGCCTGCACTCTGTCTATGTCCTTCCAGAGTGGGGGCTCCAGAACTGGACACAGTATGCTAGGTGGGGTCTTACCAGCGATCTATACAGAGGCAACACCACCTTCCTCTTTCTGCTGGTGCTATCCCTGTGCAAACATAATGATTTACTAAGAAAAGAAATACTTGTATCTAAAGTATGTGTTAAGCCCATTCTGAAAACTAGAAAGTGATGAAAAATGTAAGAGATCATGCAGTTGGTAATTGTATCTCCCTTTTTAATTAAACTGTTTAATTACCTAAAACTACATCCGAAATTGCTTCCTAGCATTTGAACTGGTGGCTTATTTGAATTTCTCCACCCCCAGGTGAATGATTTAGATGGCCTTGACCCTAGTCTGACTGCAGGGATTAATGTGGTATAATGATTGCTGAGGCTATCATTGCAGCAGGCATCATTAATTATCCTTATTGATTGTAGCTTTCAAAGATAAAGCATTATGCTGACTGGAAAATACCCTCTTCCTGCAAGGTCAAGGCTAAAATAGGGAAGTTAAATAATTGCATTAACAAACAAAGAAATAAAAATAACCCCTCAAAGAATTATGTAATTAAGATCCAATTACAGTATTTTATTCTTGTTTACAAAATGACAGAGTTCTTCTTGTCAAGTCATTTTCCCGAAAATTGCTTCAGTACATGATAATTGCATTATAGCAGGTAACTGGAACAGAGCATTAAGAGGAGGATCAGTTTCCTTGAGTGTCTGCTACTTGCTCGTGCTGGCTGGCTTACTCACCTACAAAAGTGCAAGAGCCTAGAGGGACCTGTCTAAAAATACTAATGATATGATAAATGAAATGGGTTAGATGGAGGAAGTAGTAATCAGCCTCAAATCCTATTATATTTCCTAAGGATGGTATAATGGAGTTGAAAGGTATCCCAAGGATGTAATGGTTGATAAGTACACATTCTTACATCATTGTGTCTCTAAGGATGATCCTACAAGTCGAACCCCTGATTTGGCTGTAAATATCTATGTTGCAGCTCTACTGTACCAATGATAATTTTTTTTTCAGTACTTCAGTTGTCACTGATGAATTACAGACATTTTAGAAAGTGAGACGCTCCTAAATTCCTGAGACAGCAACATCTGTGCTACTCTGCCCTGAAGAAATGCACAACAAAATAAGTTTACAATATCAAACCTCAGTGTAAACATGCCAGCATTCTACTTCATTAAATGTAAACTGTATCCCTAGGTAGTTCAGTTGCTTTAATTAGTTTTTAATGAAAACCAAAAACACACTGTATGTTAAAAAAACTAAAAATCCACAAAAGAAGTAATATGAATTGTATCTGTTTATAACTCGAGTTAAGTCTGCAGTATTTTAGTCATCAGATGAGTTCATCATACAGATTTTTAACAGTGTATTTCTGCTATCCTTAGATTCACCATCAGTATATTTTTTATTTCCCTCAGATATTTTTTAAATGACTTCTATTACAAATTTTTAAATCAGTCATTGAAGTCAATAACAATGGCCACCAATGGCAATTTTTTAAAAAATGGCTTCTGTTGAGGTAACTTTTTGACTTTACGTATCATACCGGGCATGTATTAGAACGTTACTAATATTATAAAATGGGAAAATGATTTTCAGCAATCTGATTGATCATTAGCCATGCATTAGAAGTGTCTAATGTGGGGCTAGCCTGCCGGCACAGCGGCAAGGCATCCGTCTGCTGCACTGACATCCTGGATTCAGGGATGGACCCAGGTGTCGAAGGGCTGGACCGGGGGAGAGGGATCGAGCATCCTACGGACTGCTCTCCCTCTCTGTGGGGAAGGGGGGGAAGAGTGTCTGGTGCAATGAGGACCCCTGGGGGAGGCTGGGGGTCCCGCGCAGCCGGCACCACACGCTTCAGGGGGGCGGGGCGGATGCGGGCGTCATTGCATGTCCCCGCCCACAGGGAGAAAAACTACTGAAAAATCTCAGCCGCAATGATGGCCCCACTCTGCCGCCGCTCCCCACTCAGACTGTTGTCCACTGGGGGGGTCCTACTCCTGAGACTCCACCCCGGGGGGGGGGCAAGCCAGGGCTTCGCAACCACGTTCCCAAGGAGGGGTCTCTCACCCGCAGCCCGTCCGGGGGAAGCCTGGAGATGGGGAGCAGTAGGTGGAGTTGGGGACCAGAGCATTTGCCCCCCCCCAAAAAAAGACCTTAAAAAAAAGTGTCTAATGCATGGCAATCTATGCTTTAGAACATCTGTACTATAAGAAACAGAATTTGATAGCAGATAAGCGCCGTTTGGCCCTCCCAGTCTGCCCATTTTTTTTCTACCTTCATTCTTGCTGCAGACTGTACTTGATCTACAGCTCTTTCTCCTCCCCCTCTTCTTTACCTCTATGATTCCCTTGTGCCTATCCAAGGCATTTTTGAACCCCACCACTGTTTTTGCCCCTACCATATCTGCTGGTAGGCTGTTCCAGGAATCCACTACTCTTAACTGTGAAGAAGTACTGTACTTCCTCACATCACTCCTGAATTTAACCCCTCCAGCTTCATAGTATGTCCTCTTGTTCTAGAGCACCTTTTTTTCTGTACAATACTTCCCTCCTGTACCTTATTTACCCTTGTGAGGTATTTAAAAGTCTCTATCATGTTCTCCTTCTCCCTTCTCTCTTCCTGGGTGTACATATGGAGGTCCTTTAGCCTCTTCTTTTAAGGCTTTTGATGCAGACCCTGCATCATTTTAGTTGCTCTCCTCTGGACTGCCTCCACTCTATGCCCTTCCTGAGATGTGGTCTCCATACCTGGACACAGTACTCAAAGTGAGGCCTTATCAGTGATCTATACAGAGACAACACCACCTTCCTCTTTCTGCTGGTGATACCCCTTTCTGTGCAACCCAGCATCCCACTAGCCCACCTGACTGCCTTGTTGCACTACCTGGTCACCTTTGGGTTATTAGATATGATTATCTGCAAGTCTCTTTCCTGTTAGGCAATTGTCAATAACATTCCACCTATTTTGTACTCCACCCCTAGGTTTCTGTACCCCAACTGCATGATTTTGCACTTTTTTGCATTGAAACACAGCTTCCATACCCTTCATCACTCCTCTAGTTTTCTCAGATCTCTTCTCATCCTTTCCACACACACCCCTCCCCAAAGTATACACTCTGTTGAAGAGCTTGGTGTCATCCACAAAGAGACAGACATTCCCTTCCAGCTCCTCTGCAGTGTCAGTTATAAGACATTAAAGAGGACCAGTCTCAGCACTGAACCCTGAGGTACCCTACTGGTTACCCTCCCTTCCTTGGACTAAACTCTGTTTACCACTATCCTCTGTTGCCTACTGTTACTCAGTTTACCACCTTGTTACCCACCCCTAAGCTACCCAATGTATTTACTAGTCTCCTATGTGGAATGGTGTTGAAAGCGTTACCTAAATCTAGGTAGGCCATGTCCACTGCTCCTCCCAAATCTAATTTCTTGGTCACTCAGTCAAATAAATCTATCAGATTTATTTGGCATGACCTCCCCCTGTTAATTCATGCTACCTTGGATCTTGTAACCTTTTGGATTCAAGATATTCCACAGTCCTTCCCTTTAGCAGTGTTTCCATTTATTTTGCAATGACCAGCCTCAGGCTGACAGGCCTATAATTGCCAGCCTCCTTTTTGCTACCACTTTCGTGAAGTGGGACTACATCTGCCCTCCTCCAGTCCTACAGAACCACTCTAGTCTCCAGTGATCTATTAAATAGGACTGTCAGAGGTACAGCCAGAACCTCCATGAGCTCCCTCAACACCTTTGGATGCACCCTGTCTGGCCCCATAGCTTTTTCCACTTTCTGGTTAGCATATGCTTTCAGGACTCAAGAGAAGAAACTCAGAAAAGGGACTAGTGTCCACTTCCCTTCTATCAAAGCTCCTATTGCTTTTTTGCGGTCCCTCCCCTTTTGCTTCTTCTGTGAACACTGAACAGAAGTATTTACTCAAGATGTCTGCCTTTTCCTGATCTCCTGTACAGTCCCCCTCCCCTTTTTAACCTTGCAATCCCTCCCTTTGTCTTCCTTTTTTTGCTTACATACCTAAAAAAATGTCTTGCCCCCTTTTGATACTGCCTGGGCTATTTTCTCTTCAGTTTGCATCTTTGCGATCCTTACTGCTTTCCCTGCTTCCCTCGGTTTCCCTTAATACTCCTCCCTATTCTCTTCCCAGTGTATCTCCTTGTACCTTCAGAATGCTACCCTTTTAACCTTTACCTTTTCCACCACCTCTTTCGAGAACCATAACAGTCTCTATTTCTTCTTGCTTTTGCTCAGTTGTTTGATGCAGAAGTTTGTTGCCCTAAGTATGCCCCCTTTCACTTTGAGCCACTGTTCCTCCACTCCACCAGGTCATCCCTGAGACATTCACTCATCTTTATAAAATCTGCCCTTCTGAAGTCCAGGACCCTTGCCCGCGTGTGGTTTAATTCCATGGCCATCCTTATGTTGAACGACACTGTACGGTGATCACTGGTCCCCATGTGACGTCCCACCATGAGGTCTGTAATACTGTCCCTGTTAGTGAGAACCAGGTCCAGTATTACCCTATCAAGGGCTAGTTCAATGACTAGTTGCCTGAGGAATACCCCCTCTAGGGAGTCGAGGATGTCTCTGCTTCTAGCTGATGCTGCACTTAGGAGTCTCCAAGATACATATGGCAGATTGACGTTCCCCACCACCAGCAGCACCACCCTCTTTTATGACATTTTGCCAGTTGCTTCCAACAGTACCTAATCTAACTCCTCCCCCTGTGATGAAGGTCTGTAGATCATGCCTGTGGCTCTGTTTCCTGACTCAACGGTGACCCACAGTACCTCTGCCCCTGAATTCCTGTATTCCCTGTATCTCTGTTACTGCTATGCTTTCCTTCACATAAAGCACCACATCCCAGCTTTCTTTCCCACCATGTCCTTCCTGAACAGAGTGTAGCCTGGTATGACTGTGTCCATGTCATGGTTTTCAGTGCATCATGACTCGGTAATGGCCACTATATGTAGGCCAGCCTCTACCATGATAGCCTCCAGGTCTGGAATTTTATTTCCTAGACTTCTAGCATTAGCACACATGGCCTTCCAGATTTTATTAGCACTCTACTTTTGGCCCCCTTTTTCTTTTTGACTCCCTCCTTTCCCCTTCTCTTTTTTAATGCTCTGTCCCACCTCTCTCCTTTACTATCACCCTGCTTCTTTTATTAATTTGGACCCTGGGGGTTCCTCTCCCCTTGGGATCTCCCTTCTCTCTACATCAGCTGTGGGACGGGCAGTTTCTGTGTTCCTGATTTCTTCCCTCACCCCCTCATGTAATTTGAAATGTTCATTGAAGTAACATGTAAACCATCCACTGAGGACTATGGTTCCCCTCCAGAATGGATGAAAGCCATCGCCTCTGTATCAGCCCTCATCCTCCCACGTGGGCCCCAGACACCAGTGTAGCTGTACCCCCTCCTCTCTGCACCATTTTCTCAACCTTGAGTTGAAGGTTGTGGTGCAGAGAACCCTCTCCTTCCCCCTTCATAGACAGGCAACAGCTCTTCAAAAGCTACCGAGCCTGCTATCTGTCTAAGACCACTTCCCTATCCCCTTAACTCCCCCTGCACTATCCCAGCTCCATCCCTAGCCAGGTCAATTGGCCTCAGGTGGACAATAACATCCAGCTCCCCCTTTCTTCCTGCTGCTCTAGCAATCCCAAGGATATGTTTCCCATCTCTCTGTTCTGTGGTACGAGTTAGGCACCTGAAATCCCTCTCCATCCCCTTCTTATTCCTAAATTGATCCCCTTGATAATTGAGTACCCCCCAAAAGGTTGATTCCTCCTGTTTGAAGTTCTTTCCCCCCTCCTTGTGGTCCCCATTATGGAGGACCCCCACATCCTCCCTGGCCGCCATCACCATGGGTGCCTCTTCCTGGCAGTCCTGCCCTGCTAGAATGGCATAGGAATTTTGTATTGAAACCAGTTGAGGAATATGCTTGCAACTCACCCCTCCCAGCCTTCCAGAGCCCACCACCCCCACCCTTCCAGAGCCCACCATAATCCAGCCACTCCTTCTAATTGGTGTCCTCTGAGGTAATGGTGTCAGACCTGATGGCCGCTAGGTGTGGAAGAAGGTCCCCTGAATCCTAGCCAAATTGGCCTATACTCTAGCATCCCTCTTCATCAAAGCAGAGAGACACATGCAGATGGGACAGCACCATAGTCTCCAGAAAGTATCTCTGAAAACTGCCACCCCACAGCCACTGCACTGCACCACTCCCATCATTCCCTGTTCCTGCTCTCCCTGTGTTACCTGGAAATCTTTCCCCTTATGCTGTTTGTGTCAAATCTGTGACAGAATGTTAACATTTTGAAATGCAGGTACTTTTTCCCTTCACTAGCCCTCATTAGCCACATCAGTTAGTCGTATCTTTATTTGTCATGTCTTCTGTTCCTACCTTTAATTTTAGGGTGACCCACTTTGATGCTAACATGCAGATGTTCATGCCACCACGAAAGACTCTTACAGATACAACAGTGAGCAGAAGGATGCAGGAAACTGCAACTGAAATGAGAGAAACAGCTGTAAGTACTCATTTTCTACACCTAACAAATGATCAACTCAGCTGGTTGAGGAGAACAGGAAGTTGAGGAACACAGTTAAAGCCACAGACTAAGCAATAGATGTGTTCAACAAGTGGGCCACTGCCCAAAACATAGTTTTTGACTAGAAGTATGCCAAGAAAGTGAACTGAACAAAATATTTCAGCAGGTCTATGCTGTGGCATGAATGACCATGACAGCTGAGTACACTATCAGTAGCTTTTGTGGTCTCGGCACAACTCTAAAGCAACACCTCCGGTCCGTGACTGTAGGCTGTAAAATAAGCTTAATTTCTGACCTGAATTAAAAATATCCCAAAAATGTCTTTACTTCAGAAATGAAGCAATGTAGGCATTCACTAATGGAGACATCAAAAAACAATGAGCCCCATAGACATTTTTGGGATATTTTTAATTCAGGTCAAAAAAACAATCAGTCCACTTTCCCATCTGCAAGCCATCAATTTCCACCACTAGTGGCCACTGCAATTAAATATCCTCCAAACTTGTAAGACAGCTAGCTCCACCACTAGAGGCCACTGTATAGTTTCAAAAAAACAAACAAAACCCTATTGACCATGTCACTCTCAGTATTAATTGTTCTTGCTCTACACTCCTGGATGCCATTTCACTCACCTCCCTCACATTCCGACATCTCCAGCCCCAATCTCTCTCTCCTTACACCCACCCTCCCCTCTCCCCCGAACCTCCCCTCTGTAACCCCCCTCCCGGCACATCACCTCTACTCAAATCCAGACTCTTCTTCCCACCCCTGCATAGAATCCCCTTTCCTCCTCCATAAACCCTCCCCAACCTTTCACCTTCTCTGCTCCACTCACATGCTAAACCTAGAGACCCTTCTCCGTTGCCTAAACTTGCGAGCTCCACCCACAAGGCACTCAAATAGCAGATGCAAAAGCACTCGCACCCTACCCCTGCTCTCCTACTCTCTACTCCTACTCCTGGCAGGTGATATACATCCAAACCCTGGCCCCACAACAACAAAACTTCCCCCAGCGTCATCTGCCCCCCAACTCAGTTTCTCACCAAATTCACTCCCAAAGGGCCTCTGTATATTCCACATAAACGTCAGGACCCTCCTCCCCAAACTAGACACCCTCTCTGTCTGGTCAGCACAGTACAATCGGGACTTACTTTGTATCACAGAGACTTGGCTCTCAGGAAAAATCTCCAACCTCTCACTCGCCATACCTAACTATATCCTGTTCCACCAGGACCGTGGAAAGCGTGGCGGGGAGGTAGCACTGTATATCAGACACTCCATTAAGTGCTCGGTAATTTTCAAAGAATCGTGCCCATCCTCCCACGAATCCTTAGTCGCTCACCTATCCTTTCCCTCATCCACCCCTCTTTATATAGGTGTTCTATATATCCCTCCGAAACCCTCACCTGACTCCCTCATCTCAGGCATTTCCTCCATCTCTTCAACCTCCTCAAATGGCGAACTCATTCTATTAGGCGATTTCAACCTAAATTGGCTCTCCTCCTCCACAAAACCATCAGCCCTGAGGACTGAAGCCCTAAATCTCACTCAGCTAATCCAGGAACCCACCCATCTAAATCACTGATCACAAAAACACACCCTACTCGACTGGATTCTAACCTCCCACCCCCATAGGATCACTGCCTCAGGTATCCTTTCTGACGCTCTTAGAGACCACTGCATAACCTATTGTATCCGGAAAATCCATTCACTTCACTCTGGCCCCAAATTCATCGCTATCTGCCCCTTACACTTCCTTGACAAATCCTCCCTTCTACATGACCTGTCAAACACAGACTGGCTCCCGGTCCTCGCCTCACCTGACGTTGACACTGCCCTCTCCCACTTCTGCAGTATCTTCCTAAGCGTATGGGACCACCACGCACCCCTCAGGAAAGCCAGAGTTAGGAAATACCACCACCCCTGGATCACAGCTGACCTAATCTCCCTGGGTCGCATCAGAGATAAGGCTTGGAGAATTACAAAACCTCTTTAGCTTCCAACGACCTGCTATCTTACAAAACTCTTAGAAACAACTGCACAAAAGCTATTCGACTATCAAAAGCCCAGTATTTCAAGGCCCAACTCACCACTCACCAAGCCTCCCTGGCGTCTTTCTGGAAGGTGATAAACTCTCTTATCAATCCATGCTCCAAGCAAGCCAGCCCTAGCCTAAACATTGACGGTAATCTAGCCTCCGACCCAGCCATTGTATCCGAACTCTTCAACTCGTTCTTCATCTCCTGCGCCAAGCCCGATTAACCCCCCCTCCAACCTCCTCCAAAAATCCCCCACCCTCTCACCACGGTTTCCACTTTCCCCCTTTCACACCCCTGGAAGTCTACACTTCTCTCACCTCCCTAAACCTGTCTAAATCCAGCCCAGGTGGCTTGCATCCCAGTCTGCTCCGCATCTCCGCAGCTGCCATAGTCACTCCTATTACCCACATACTAAATCTCTCGCCAAAATCCTACCTCTCCTTAAAGGTGGTGACCCTTCCCTCCCTCCCTGGAAATTATAGACCCATCTCTCTCCTCCCTTCCCGTGCCAAAATCCAAGAATCCCTCATGCTATCAAAGCTGTCCCCTTTCCTCTCTACAAACAGCTCCTTCCCCCCTCTTCAATCAGGGTTCAGAAAATCTCATTCCACCACCACCGCTTTACTACGAGTCACCGACTCCATTTTCTCCGCCATGGACGCCGGGCATACCACTACTGCCATTTTTATTGACCTAGCCAAAGCCTTTGATTCTGTCTCCCACCCTCTACTATTAGGCAAATTGCGCTCCTTCGGCCTCGCAAATCAGGCCATAAACTGGTTCCATTCCTACCTCCAAAACAGGATGCAGCAAGTACAAATCGGGGACACCCTCTCAAACCTTCTACCCATCCTCATGGGCGTCCCCCTAGGCTCCATCCTTGGCCCTATCCTTTTCTCCCTTTTTATAAACGACCTCACCTCAGCCTGTCACACTTCAAGCATACATCTATACGCTGATGATACCATTATCTATGCCTCAGGCCCTTCCCATGGCAACGTTCACCCAAACCTCCAAAGTTATTTCAACCGAGTACAAGCCTGGCTCCAGAAAAATCAGTTAAAACTAAATGCAAAAAAACTGTCTCCATGGTTTTCGGCACAAGACAAAAACTAGCATCCCTGCCTGCCCCCCCCCCCTCCGATCTACACCCTGGAAGAAATACCCCTTGAAACGGTACCCACTTTTAAGTACCTGGGAGTCTGGCTGGACACAAACCTAAATTTCTCCACCCACGTCGACGCCACCTGCACCAAACTCCGGCCCAAACTTGCCATTCTCTACCGCCACAAAGCCTGCCTCCCCCTCCCTACTCGGAGTGAACTCATACGAAAAACCATCCTACTGGTACTAGACTACGCAAACGTCATTTATGGCACAGCCCTTTCCTCCTCCCTTGCTAAACTTGATATCCTGCTAAACTCCTTCATCCGCTTCACCACTGTCTCCCCCCCACTCACTCATCACTGCCAACTACTCTCAACTCTATCACTGATGCCACTCTCTGCCGTGGGAAAACCCATAGCGCCCCAGCTCATGAGTGAAATATTGGCTCGGCTCCTTTCTCTCTACCTCCTCCCACCTCTCAAGCCAACCCTCTGGCTACCCACTTCGCCACAGACATGCTCATACCTTCCACCTCCACGTCCTCTCAGCCTCCGGGCAGCTGCCTTTTCTCACCGCTCCCACCCCATGGAACAACCTCCCTCCCAACCTCCACCTGGCTCCCTCCCTATCTGTCTTCAAACAGCTTCTCAGGCTCCTCCCTCCCACTCCCTGCCGCAGCTGTGCACCCAATCCCTCCCTACCTGGACCTAGTGTAACCCCAAGTTTTTGAGAAGTCCACTGCAGTAAATAAATGAAATATACTCATATCTGAAAGTCTAGGGAATTTTATGGTCTAGAAATGAAATATATAAATTTGTTTTTTCCACTCTGCTGCTCTTCAAAAAGTGTAACCTTACCACTAATCTCCATGTAATTTACTATACTGTACCATTTTCATCTGCTACCTGTTATTATTTCTGTATCTCTATACTTCTATATCTATGTCTCCCTGTTGTACTACATACCCGGGTCGCACCTGGAAACGAGCCTCGGCTCAGCGTGCCTTTCCCGGTCAACAATTTTAAATAAATAAATCAATAAAATAAAATAAATCGGTTTTTATTGATTAGTCAATTTATCCTTGTCAGCTGTATGAGTTTGGGCACAATGGAACACTGTAATGCTACCTGGTGTTCCTATCTTTTGCTCTTGAATAATGCAGAGTTAAAAAAAAAACATACCATGAGCCCCCATCTCAAATCAACCTGCCAAATTACAAGACTCTCCAGTCCTGTCACCTGATACCATGCCTGGCCTAGTACATAAAGTCTGACTGGATATTCAACTGTTCTGTATGGCCAGGCACAGCAGGAAGGGTCTTGGACAACTGAAGTCATGTAGCTTCTGTATAAAGATGGATGAAAATGGCCTAGATTATGTTATTACAGTATGTCCTTTAAAAAATACATACAAAAAACAAACAAACACTCAAATAAACTTATAATGGTTTTATATATTTCTTACCCAGTGACTCACTGTGCCCCATCTCCAGCTTTAAAAAATATATATCATAACTGCCACCAGAACCAAAAGCACTGGACCTGCATCCGAGACGCCTCTCCTAGACTGTCCTTGATTTTATGCCTTTACGGTATAGTACTGATCCCATGGGGCTAAACTATCTGTCTAGTATGATGAGCTGGCTGTGTCAAGAAGCAAAACCCAGCACATGCTATACAAACCACTCAGTTCATTGAATGGCAGCGAAGATGCTTTCAGATGCCAGACTGCAGAGCAGGGAGATAATAGTGGTCACTGGCACAGAAGTGAATTCAGCCTTAAAAGTTACTGGAAAGCTAGTAATGAAGACTGGCAGAGATGGAGTAACATTCTGGATTCCCATCCAAAGGCATCCCCTGCATGACCAGAACTCTACACTAGCACAGAAACCGCAGGCAAGCCAGAAACACAGCAGCACCAGTAGTTACATCTGCAGCTCCAAGTGATTCATTGTCCATGGGGCCTTTCAACATGCAAAACTATACAATGGACTTCAATGGCATCATGTACTTTTACAAATAAATTCATTATTTCAGCCACCCTAGATGACAGAGTGTACCACGGGGTATTTAACGTTTTTGTCCCCCCCCCCCAAAAAAAAAATGGGGACCATCTTTTCCTGCATAATAATATTTCATTAAATTAATATTTATTGAAAACAAATTATAAATTTGTAATTTTCCTTTTTTAGTCATTACATTGCAGCTTTATGAGCTTAATGAGACACTGCAGGGTGGGTATGCATTATGCAGCTCTAACTGCACTTCCAGGGGCTGAAGGCACTTTGCTTATTACCTTATGCCTTACTACACCCTTGGGTGTGCAGTCAGAACTGCATAATGCACAGTCTGCCATGTCTTATTGTTCACAAACCTAACAGGGTATGGAGGTATTGGGGGAATACCCCCATGCCCAGATGCATAGTGAGGCCCACACCACAGGCAGAGGGCCTTACAGCCTCTGGAAGTATGGATATCTCCAACACCCCACAACCTGAAGGGTGTTATTCCTCTTAGAAAATTATTATACTGTAGTAATAAAAAACATTAACATCAAAATTGATTAATTAATTAATTTATGTCTTTGATAACCAGGTGAGTAAACTGATCCAAAGGATCATTTTCAGTTGTGACCCGGGCCACCAGAGTGGCAAACACAACAAACATCAGTACAATACAGAGATACAGTGCGATTAGAACAAAACAGAACTGCCGAAAACACTTGGTATGAGGTCACATTACATAGTATAAATATTTCAGAGAAATCGATATATACTGGTATAGTGACATACATTAAGTGGCTGTGCAATATAAAAGGCTTAACATGGGGATTATGGTAAAGTATTACATGCAATGTACATGCAGTCACTGGGGAGTCAAGGAAGTAAAATACAGTTAAAACAAAGGTTCAGTCTATCACCAGGAGTGGTATAGGCATAAGTCACAGGCAGAAATGCAACTTAAGTTAATATGCAGAACCTGCTAACAGTTCAGAATAAAACAGGTA
Source organism: Neoceratodus forsteri (assembly GCA_016271365.2). Taxonomy (NCBI): domain Eukaryota; kingdom Metazoa; phylum Chordata; order Ceratodontiformes; family Ceratodontidae; genus Neoceratodus; species Neoceratodus forsteri. Next base: position 157,281,633 of record CM028137.1, read on the forward strand.
GTCATATCCAGATTGAACAGAGAAACAGAACAGTGCAAGAGGGTAGGGGCACTGGAGGTAGGGTGACGGCATGAAAAGGTGCTATGCCAGGATATGGGCCCTGGTACCACCTGGGAAACAGCTGCAGGTTCAAGCAGCCTCAGTCAGGAGCCACACCCTTAAGTTTGCCTTTAAAGACTGATGGGAGGGGGGTAACTGGATGGACTAAGGAAGTCTATTCCAAAGGAAACGGGCAGAGACAGAGAAGGCTTTACTACCCATGGTAAGTAGTAGTGCGAGGGACTTCCAGCAGGGGAACAGAGGAGGCCTGGAGACTCCAAGAGACCACTCTGTCAGTGAGTAGGGAGGAGTAGGGGGAGAGCTGATGGTTCCTGTGTGCACTGTATGTGAGGCTGTCTGTAGTGAAGTTAAAACGACCCTGCAGAGAGAGACACCCTGGGGACTGGTATAGTGAGTGGTGGTGGGTGGTAAATGGGGCTTGAAGGACAAAGTGGCAGATGGAGTTATATGTGGCATGTAAGTGAGTTCGTAGGGAGGAGGATGCAGTAGAGTATACAGGGGAGCAGTAGTCAAGGAAGGACAGGAGGTTTCCTTAGGCAATGGCTAGGTGAGCTTCAGGGAGAGAAATTGATTTTGACGGTAGGCAGCACCTAAGTTTTGGTGGATTTTCATCACAGTGTTGCTAATGTGTTCATTGAAAGTAAGGGAAGGTTCTAGGGAGACACCTAGATATTTAAAGGCAGAGACAGTTTTGAGTGGAGGGCCGGCAGGGGTAGTGATCAAGAGTGGGGTTTTTGACCTAGCTATCTTTGCTAGGAATGGTTTAGAGCCTAAGAGCATGGCCTTTTTGTCTTTTTCTCATTAACGAGAAGTTTTCTGGAGAGGAACCAGCTCTGTGTGGTCCCAAAGTTTACTGTGAAGGTGGTGGACAAGGACTCTATGGAATTATCACTGTGGTATATGACTAGGTCATCCACATAGAGGAGAACCTTGCAATTGATGCTTTTAGCAGGGAGGTCATTACTAAACATAGAAAAAAATAAAGGTCCCAGCATTGAGCCCTGAGGTACACCTGTGTGGGTAGGTAGTGGAGCAGAGGAATGTTTACCAATCAAGACGGACTGGGACATACCTGAAAGGTAACTACCGAACCATGTGACCATGTCTGGTGAGCAGCTGAAGTTTAGCAGGGCAGAGTGGAGGAGATGGTGGTTTACAAGGTCAAAAGCTTTTGACAGATTCACACAAACTGCTCCTGTGGCCCTGCCCTTTTCCATATTTCTAAGGATATGGATTGAGAAAAGTGCCAAGGCGGAGGAGGTACTATGGTGTTTGTGAAAGCCATGCTGGAGAGGACACAAGAGGTGGTATTTTTCTAAATGATCGGATAGTTGGTGGTGAATAATTTTCTCAAGTAATTTACTCAGGTGAGGAAGGAGGGAGATGGGCCTATAATTTTCGGGGGCGAGGGGATCCCCAGCCTTAAGTATGGGTATGACATAAGTGTGCTTCCAAGAGTCAGGAACTGTTGCAGATGACAGGGCAAGGTTGTAAATGTAGGTTGGGGGCTTTACAATAAGTGGGGAGAGCAGTTTCAGGAAGATGGGGTATAGCCCATTACTACCTGGGCTACCTCAGGTAGGAAGTGTCTTTAAGAGTTTTGCAGTGGTAAAAAATGATATTTAGAAAAACAAATGTTATACTTATAAAGTAGTCCTTCCACTAGACTGTGTCTCTCAGCGAGGTGAGATGTGCATGCCTAAGTGTTCTTCGGACACTCATTTGTTTTTTTCAGGCACGTGGCTGCCTTTTTCTGTGCGCATCTTTCAGTCAGACATGTGGGTGACTTGGCAGCTGGTAAGTTGACTGTTCTTGGTTTTTGAGCTGGACCCCCCACTCCAGAACTGAGGCCTCCCATGTATGCACACTCCCCTGCTCTATTTTTCCATTTTCTCCCTGCTTGCTCATGGTTTGTTTCTCTGTCTCACTTGTCCCATATGTCACTGCCCAGAACAAAGTGGAGAAAATAAAACGGTTGCTCTTCAGAAATTTCAGATTCTGGTTGGAGCATATGAATATTTTTGGTAGACGACAGAGTTACTTAGTCTTTTTTTACAGGGTGGTGTTGGCAGATAAAGGCATGGCTTTAAAATGTCATCGGCCAAACATGAAGCTGAATTTCCCATGGCAGATAAAAGTGTGACTTTAGAATGCCATCAGCCAATCAGGAAGCAGGAATTCCATAACCCACTTTCTAAAGTACTATAAGACTTTTCTGATGGAAGACAGCATAGTGCAATAGCAAGATATTTAGTGTATTCATAGCGGGTGTGGCAAGAGAGCAGGCACATTTAACCCTTGAGCTGCCAATAGAATTAGAACACATTGGAATTCTGGACTGATATATCAGTTCACCACACAACAAGGATTAAAGCTTGAAAACCACATACCTAAGTTCAGCGTGAAATACAGTCGAAAGAAAAATGGATTTAGTGCTGTTTTTGCCTGTAAGAAAAGAATGTCCAAGGAAGCCCTGTGCCTCTGTTGAGAGGAGAGGTTACCTACCTTTTAATGTATCAGAAATGCATAACTACGATGTCAGCCACTCTACCTCCCATGGACATAAGCCATCAGAAAACCAGAGAATACCTAGAATGGTACAACCAGCTATTCCAGTTTGGTGGCACACTGCAGCCACATCTTATCCGGTGTTCCTGGAACAGTACAAGGCAGGAATTCAAGTCCAGATTGTCACAACTAAACATTTTACAGACATTACTCACCATGTCCAGTATAACATTTGTGACCCATGGCAATGTGGAGCTAGAATAATACATTCTGTGTGAGAACAAACTTCCAGGACAAAAGGCTTGCTGACATAACTGTGTCATGCTTCATTATAGGAACCAGCATCACATTTTGTGAGGCTCATATGATAGGTAGGACAAAGGACTCAAGCATGTGACTTGGTTAAAATATTTTAAAACATGAGAGTGATGTTCTCATCTTAGGACATCATGCTTTATTTTTACTTTGCAATGTTTCATGGCCTCCACATGCTACATTTTCCAAGGTAGGCAGTGGCACCTTCAAAAGATAACTGTTTCTATTCTATGTACAGTATATTTTATAAAATTATTTTTTTCTGTCCTATTGGGTTTCTGTGTTTTCAGCCTATAGTGATAGAGCCAGCCAATCCTAGCAGTGTGAGGAATAAATATGCATTTTTTGAACAGATATGACAGCAAGGCAGAGTAGGGTAAGAGACACAAAAGTTAATAGATAGAGAAAGAAATATTTTTATACAGAGCAGAGACATGGAACTTTAAATGGCCCACCTGAACACTCTGGAAGAAAGGATGTGTAGAGGCCACCAACTGCTGAGCCTTTTTCCTGAAGTGGAATGTTAATCTGCAAAAGAGAAAATAAAGCATTCATTTCTACGAGTGCAGCGTCACTCTTATTTTTTCTATATACTGATGATTTTGCCAGTAATACATTTTTACTAAAAAATATATGATGTTTTTTTTTCTGCAACAAATGAAACTGCCTTAAATATTACCAAGGGTGCTATCACCATACACAATTGTAATAAATGAGTTATCATGATACGTTTAAAATTACATTTTAAACGATGAGACTTTCAAACTGTTTGCAGAGCCTTTGAGATCCAAAAAATATCCTACAAGAAAGCATTATGTAAAAGTTGAAGTCAGCTAGTTACACAAAGCATATGCAATTTTTGCATGACAAAATAATTAAACATAAAAGTTATAGACTTTTTGTTTGATGTCTCTTGAACCCAGAAAATGTCTCAAATCAGTTTTGTAAAGCATTTATGCTACAATGTAATGTTTACAGTACAAGACACCACTGTGTTAACATCTTTTGTCACAAAATGATGTAGTACAGATAGATAAATGATCCAATTATGAACAAATGTTTCACATTTAGTTTTAAAAATATAACACAAACTTCTAGAAATGGGTGGAGACTGGTCGTTTACCCCCCTCGCAGCGACATTTCACCAGCGAGGTCCCCCACAGCGACTACAGCACCTAGCCGTGGTGGGAGACCCGCTGGAAGCCGGCGCTGCCTGTCAGGGGTCCTGCCCCCCAAACCAGCTCTGACTGGAGTTGAAAATCTTTAATTGGGGGGGTGCAGGGGGCACACCTCCGCACATGGGGGGTTTGGGGGGCAAGGCCCCACAAAGAAAACAAAGAATTCAAAAGCAAACCGACAGCCGACTGCAGAATGCGGTTGACCTGCCGGTGTCACTGACAGAGCGTTCAACAGAATTTCTGTCTGACTACTGTCATGGATCCGAGACTGGTAATAGCCATAAGAGGATAGATCAGCCCTTGGCTGTAGCAGACACTTGGGACTTGAGTGTCAGTCTTTCCACAAGGACTACTCACAGACTGTAAACTACCCTGTCTGCCTCCAGCTGTACCCCATTTAGAACTGGTGGCTGAGATGGCACAAGTGCAGAAAGCTTAAGACTGGGGCACATAAAAGCAACTCTGTTTTCCTGGATTCAATGCCATCCAGTTAAATGCCATCCAGTTACTGATCTTAGACAGATAGGCAGTGTTCAAGCATTACCATGAATAATTTCATGTCAGGTGCAAAGGAAATATACAGCTGGGTATAATCTGCATAGCAGTGAAAATACATGCTGTATTTCCCAATGATCTCCCTGAATGATGGCACATACATGAAAAGCAATGTTAGTGAGAGGAGTCACTCCTCGGGCACATCACAATCCAGGATGATCTGTTGCATTCTGTAAGAATTCATTACAACTACCTGCTTCTGGTCTGTTAGAAACAGCCTGAACCTTGCAGGAATTGTACCAGCTGTACCTACAGTATATAATCTCTGAGCCTATCCATCATTTCCAGTTGGTCTAGCATATCAGTGCTGAAAGCAAATCAAGGACGATTAAAACAGAATCCTCAGCACAATCCTTTGCTATAAGGAGTCCAATTCAAACTCTGTTCAAGGCCATCTCAGTGCCTAAAACCCGACTAAATTGGCTCAGAAATGTTGTTTGGTTTCTGGTTCTCACTAGGCTGTTACTGCACCACCCCTGTCTACAACACTGGCCAAGAATGGCAATTTGGAGATCAGCCAATGATTTAACAGAACATCTGGATCAAGCAATGACTTCTTCACTATGGACCATGCTATGGCCTCCTTCAGGTGGTAAAAAGCGTTGATAATTCCTGTAGAAACTAGGTTTAAGGCAACCAGCAGCTGAGTTGGGGTCGGATTTTAAGGTAATATAATGAATGCAAGAGAGCACCCAAACCAATTCTTTAACATCCAAACATTGGAACTCAATACAGGAAACTATAGTCTCCATCTTCCTCTCATCTGCATCCCTGTCACACACTAAAATGGCAGTTGAATACATGCAGTAACAGATGACAACAACCTTGGCTTTTAAGAACAGGTTAAACTGCTCACATTTATCCTGGGCACCCAATTCCCTGCTCTGCAGACAGACAGACAGAATTAAAACAATGATTGTTTGCAGGGCAGAAAAGTGTAACAGGCCTGCTCTTATCAACTAAATGACATGAGAATGAAATTTTTTTGCTGTGTGCATTGTCTCCTGATAGCATTTATAATGCATAGTCAAGACAAGGCTGTCCACATATGCCTGCAACTTCTTCCACCTGTACTCTAATTTCTGTACAAGTACTTTCAATCACTAACACTCATTATTATACCATAAAGGTCTTCAGAGTAAAGAGACCAGGTAGGAATGGACCAGAGCCAAGGATTCCACAGTGGAGGACAAGGCCAAGTTATATGCCTTGACCCAAGCAGTGACCATCTTGATTGAGGTGGCAACCAGATTTGAGGTTTCCAACATGTTTAGAAACCAGCTTGGTCCAGATCTCATCAAAAGTTACAATGAATCACTTCCTTAGTCAGATAACCTAATGTGGATCCTTATATCAAACTTCATTGCACAGTGGTCTGACCAAGCTCCATCGAGATGTCATAAGTCTCTAATCCTTCAGAGAAGTAAAGATAGAGTGTATGGCCAACTTTGTGGATGACTGCAGAAATATCTTGCCTGCCCCTAACTAATCTTGGAGTTGGAGGCATCCCGTGGAAAAATTATTTGAGGGGTAATTTGCTAAACCATTGAAATCACTGAGAGGATAAGCCTCAGCAATTCTAACAGCAGTGTTGATTGTCTCTTTGCAACCCCCCACAGAATGTCTCTCTCACACCACGAGGGGGGGATGATAGAAAAGGACTACTTCTGCTTCTCAGTCTAGAAACATACATGAAGGCCACACACTGAAGGACCCAGTCTGATCTGTCCAGGAGACATGCTGCAGTACAGCTCAGTTCTAACAAAGAAAGCCTCCTCTATAATTCATACATGGTTGGTGCCAGAATCGGCAGTAAAATCCCTGATAATGGTACTGTACATGTATATTTATTAACTATTGACATGGTACTGCAAAGCAATATCTGAACTGGAGGAGACCGGCCACCTCAGTTACTCTGTACCTCCTGTATAGAACAAAGCCGCTGAGTGGGCACAAGGCCACATTGATATATGCCTCACCCGCTGTAGTGCAACACATGATCCTGGCTCACCGCCCTTCCTTGACTACCTACCCTTCTAGAAAATCCCAAATGTTCAACAAATGTGGCGCACTCTCCAGTGCAGAGGTGGCAACTGTCCCTGAAAAGGACATACAGCTATCAGAAGGAGTGGAAGACGTTGCTCAAACTCATGCTTAGTGTTGCCCTCTAATAAAACTACGAGAAGTCCCATAGTCATAAAAACATGAGCTTTGTCCCTTATAGATCATCTACAGCTGAGGCATATTCAGGAACTAAAGCCATAATGTACTGCTTGTGAGATCACAGCCATTGTCACAGGAAAGGACCATGATGTCACAAGCTGGGGGTTATAGCATCAGTTCTTAAATACGTCTTGGCTGTAAGTCAACTAAAACAGAGAAAGGGCTGGGTATTCAATGGTCTGGATGCAGCACTTGCGTCATTTATTGTGACACAGTCGTATTACGATGAATGCATCAGGATATTTGCACCATATTTACAAACATTCTGATGCATTTATGACACTTCACACTTTACAGCACAAAATTAATGCATGCACCATTTATTTTGATACATGCAACATTTCTGGTACATATCTTGTAGTAACTGCCTCCAGAATTTAGACCACTTTTTTGGTCATGATGCAATTAGTGCAATTGCATTGTAATCATGACACAGCTCTTTGAAAATTCAGCCCTAGGACTCAGTTTTCATTATTGTTTTTCAGTATGATGTCCTTAATTATAACAAGTTCTGATCAGAGCTGATATGGCTGTGGAAAGGTTTTGGGATGCTTTTACTCTTTATTTCTAATGAATCTGCACAATCTCAGAGGCAGTTTCAATGTGGTCTTCCTTTTATGCATTTTTACAATGTAGTTTCATAGAATATGCCTGCTGATTGCTATTTATTTAGCCTGTATAGTTCACAGAAGAAATGGCATCTTATTTTTGGGTGCCGGAGCACTAGCAGTAGGATGCTGGAATATGTCATACGTAGTGCGAGCCGTGTGTGGACGATAACGCCAGTGGCCATTTACCTCAAACACTTACATGTGGATCCATTATCCTAGTGGTGTTGCACTGCTCAGTGCAGGTGAAAGTCGATGCTGTACTCACTCACACAGGTCCCAAAACATGCATGTTACAGCCAATCTCCCATTTGTTTGTACAATTGGGGAACTGCAAACACACTATCCATAGCCTGGAGTGTACACTACAAATGGCAATGCAGGATACTGCACCCCATGGCACCCAGGATACCTCAGCAGTCCAAAGGGTGGGATGTTCACATGGAAATGGGGAGAATGTATCACAACAGGAAAATACAGCATTGATAAGGCATGCATTAGAGGCATGTCAATTCCCTCTTATGGCTTGCAAGGGACATACACACGGCTGCATACACTGGTGGGTCTGCAGCTTGTGTAGTGCCCCAATGTATGGTATAGCCACTTGGGTCATTCTGGAGTGCAGATCTCTGCTCAGGTCCAGTGCAGTTGGTGGTTGGCTGTGGCAGGGTGTGGAGGGCAGTGCCAGGCTCCACAAAAGCTCGGGTATGGGCGGAGTGGGGTTGTCTATGTACCAAAGCAGTGGGTGGGGGTTCTCTATGCTGTGGATATGGACTGTGGTTTTCTCTGGTGTGATTGGGTCCCAGTGGGCCCCTACACTATGTAGCTCTTCTTGGATGGAGTTGGATCAATCAGGGATGGGAGGGGGTATCTCTAGTCCATCAGGCTGCCAGACTGCTGAGCACCTGGGTGCACTTCCGCAGCACACCTTTGGGTGGCTGGCCAGGTTAGGCCAGCTATTCATGGTCTAACTGTGGGCGGTGCTGCTCTGGGCTGTGAGGGATGCATTCCCAGTGAGTATGCCGCAGCTCGTCATATGCATGGCAATGCACCATGGACTTGCACGGCATGCTATTTGTGTGCACCCTGGCTCATTCCTTTGTGGCAGGCGCATACTTCACATTTGAATATCATGCTGCAGCGCATTGTTGGAGCTGCGTGGCACATCTCCCTCTTCTGTTGTGATGCGCTGCATATCTCTTTTGAATATGGGGGCCCTGGACTAGGCTACCCTGAAGAAATACATTATCAAAATGGGGGAAATCATGACCCTACTGAAAACAAGATATTGCATCTAATCTGGGACAGCCTGAGTAAATACAATGCAAAAATCTGTAAATGAAGAACCTTATGACAATGAGATGAGCATCTTCCCTGCACTATCGAGGATACAAAATATAGGATAAAAAATATTTAAAGGAAACCTACTCTAAACTGAACTTCGGAGACAGTATGGCGCAGTGTGTTAAGGCTCTGAGCTGCAAATCTGGAGACCTGGGTTTGAATCCCACAGCCCACTAGGTGCATGCTGTGTGACCCTGAGCAAGTCACTTAACTTCCTCGTGCTCCCAGGTTGCACCTGCAAACAAGCTTTCAGCATAGTGTGTCTCACCTGGTAAAAATAATTGGTAATTGGTATAGTGTATGGTGGAATACTGTTATGCATGGAATTCCATTCCTGGAATATGCTTGTTCTGCTGCATTAGTGACATCATTATGTTGTTCAGCTGCAGTTGTGATGTCACTACTGCAGCAGAACAACTTGGAATGCTGCAAAATACTTGATTCCCCTATCCGATTAAGCTGGAAGTTGATTTTTAAACTTGAACTTGGAGAAACATCTGCAGCACACTCAGTAATTTGAGCCTACCACCAACCCTCAAAGTGCCCACCCAGCCTCCAGTTCACTGAAACAAAGAGCAGTGTCTGAAATAGGCACTGATGCCATACACTGTAGAGAATAGTGGATGGGCAACTCTATGCACAACCAGTGTGTTGTGCCACCTCAGGGAACTGATTCCCATGGACCTCTCGAGCTTCACTCTTGAGGTCATAGGGAATCAGTACCCCATCAGTGGCACAACACACTGATTGTGCATAGTTGCACATCCACTATCCTATATGTGGTCATTGACATGAACAGTTTCTTTGTTGTAACAATAAAACAGGAGTCTGGTGTGCATATTTTATGGAACACATACAAACAGGGTGAAAAAGAATAAGTGCCTCAGCTGGGACTTGAACCCAGGCCTCCCAGCAGTATTGTGGCCATGCAGATGGTGTGTAGTAGTGTGTGTGTCTGTGTGTGCGTGTGTGTACAAAACATGGGATAAGAAATATTTAAAGGAAATTTACTCTAAATGGAACTTCACTGTGTTCACTGACGTAAACAGTTTCTTTATAACATATTGGAATGCAATATTTATTTTGAATGTTGTGGCTATGAGGATGGTGTGTACAGAGTGTGTGTGTGTGTGTGTGTGTGTGTGTGTGTGTGTGTGTGTTGCTGTAGCTCTATTTTTTCCCAGAATGCATGGTGAAAAATGTCTGCTGATTGCTACGTACTGTATTTAGTCTGGGCAGTTCACTGAAGATCTGGCATATGTCTGACTCAGTGCTCATCAGATAGTGTCTGCAGAGGTTAAAAAAAACAGTGTAAATCATAGATTTGCTGGGAAGGGTCACATTTATGAGGTGTGAATCTTTCTTGAAAGACAATGCATTCCCAAGTGAAATTTGTATCAAGAAGCTGTTTAAATGCTAAGTATTTAAATGTGCAGTTTGTTGCATTTTGAAGGAGTTAAACAAATCTCCAGTTTAATAGGCAATCAATATTTAACAAATATTTAACAAGCTGTTTCAGTTTCCTAATGGCGTCTGATAAGCAGCTTGGAGTTATGTCTCCAATATTCTTAACAGAAAGAAGGGAATATTTTATTTGAGTTGGCATAGAAGGATACATTGACAAGTCCAAAACATGTGTTCCACATTACTCCATTGCCAGCTACAGATAGCAAGATGGCTGTAGTCGCCGCCCACAGCCATAAAAAAGAATGATTTGAAATCTAAATTCTTTAGTGTATTGTGTATCTGCATTCTTCTGACGCCAACTGCAGTTTTGTGTTGTTGCTGGCTAGTGACCCTCTTTCAGCTCTTTTGTTTATTTTTTGTTGTCTGGGAAAGGAGGGCAAAACAATTCTGCCTATTTTCAGCCTTATCCTGGGGGAGGAGGGGAAGGAGAGATACAGATGATAACCAACTGAAATTGAACCAAATTAAGCTGTTGTTGGAATGTTAGCGGGGAAATTCTCCTACTCTCCTGTAGGGGGTCTTGCTGACCTGGAGGTAGGCAAGATTGCTGACTCAAGTGATGGTGGGGAAGGAGGTCACAGGACTACCTGCCCTGCTTGTTTTCCACATACTGGACATTTGTCTTTTTTTACCTCAATGGAGGTACCTGAAATGGATGATATGGAAGTAAATGCAGTGCGTATGGTTTTGGACCCTGGATTGATGGCTACTTCAGATGTTTTGGATTTATGTGTGGTACCTTCTGGAGTCCATGGTATGATGGGGGCTGTGTGTTGGATTGCTTCTGCTGGCCTCCTGCCTGTGCTGCAGGCCCTAACTGTGATGGGAAGAGAGGAATGGTGAGCATATTTGCTCTGCTCACTGGTGGCTGAAGCAGCATGGTATGTCCAGGTGGCAGATTCTGATCTTCCAACCCACAGTGTACCAGCTGGCATTCCAGCCTCTGGCTCGAATTGTTTTGCTGTTCTGTCAGTACTTCTGATTCCCATGGGGTATTCCACAATGACTGGCTGGACCCACCTGTACTGCTCAGCTAGGCAGTGTGGCCTCCAGAAAAAGCTTTACAGGATACTGGCTGGATTTGGTCCCCAACAACTGCTCATTGAGAAGCTGAAGATGCTCCGGCTGCTGCTGACATTATTCATGCTGCTCAGACTGTGGCTACTAAGGTACACTTTTCTTCAGATAACACAACAGGGGAGTCCCCCCTACCAGGGCAGTCTACAATCAACTTCCCCACTTCAGGTGAAGCAATTCAGTTGCCTACTGTGCTGCCGACGAAGGTTGCCTTGGCAACTGAGGGAGTCGTTCCTGTGGTGAGGCCCTGATTCTGCCAAGGGCTCTTACATTGATCCTATTCTGGTCAGTGCATGTGCTCTGCCACCCATTCTGATCCTAGCCACTGTTTTGCCCTGAGGCCTTGCTACACCACCAATGGTCTCAGATACTGTTCTCTTGCCAGAACCCCCTGTTTCAGTTGGGCTGGGGACTGTTGTTCAGGGGCAAGATGACATTGCCAGTACGAGAACTGATGTTGTTTCAATTGTGAAGGATGTGTCTCCTAGACAGACTCCTCCTCTTCTTGGGCCAATGACTGAGAATGGTTTTGGGGTTACACCAACAGCCCCTATTCTAGTAGACAACCCTGGAATAATTTGGGCTGAAATTATGGAGGATCTTGACGCTGTAGCTGAGTCAGTGCCAGTGCCAGAGCCACCACATTCAGAGGCATGTACTGAGCATCCTACCAGGCCCCCTATCTGGAGACGGAGTCCTCAGCACATCTCGAGGCTTGACAAAGAAGATGGCAAGCCTCCTCCACAAAGGACCTTTATAATGCCTTACCTTTTTCTAACCTGGGCGCACCTGCAAAATGCAGAAATGCAATTTGTCTCAAGTATAAAGGGGGAGTCTGGAAGTCTCCCCAGACCAGGTTTATGTTTTTATTTTATTTATTTATTGAGTACAATCGGAATTACAAACCTTTGAGTCACAGACTCTTTTGCAAAGGCTCCACGTCGGTTACAGGGGGTGGAGGGTAAACAAATACAGACATAAACGAAACATAAACAGGCAGTATTTACAGAAACAGTACTGACAGAGCAGTCCAGGCTTAAACTTAGAAAACAGTGAGGTATTTAACAGCATTCTTGTAATCCCTAGACAGAGACAAGTTGGTGGCTGATTCATGGGGTCTAGAGAGACCCTGTGTCCGGAAATGTGGAGGGTTTGGTAGCAAAATAGAGTGGGCAGCGTTAGCCACAGACACATTTAGCACTCTCAAGTAGTAGAGCTTTGAGACCCATTTTGAATAGTGAGATGCTGCGGGTCTGGGTGAGTGGTGGTGGTAGCGTATTGAGCCAGCAAGGGGCACGGTAGCAGAAGAATCTTTGCCCTAGGGATGTTCTACAGAGGGGGACTAGAAATGATGGGTTTGCTGCAAGTCTTGTGTTGCGCCTGAGGGGGGGCTGCACTGATAATGGGGAGTAGGCCATTGGGGGCTATCTGAAGAAGTATCTTTTTTGCGAGGATGCAGGTGTGGTACTTTAGTCTTTGTTGGAGGTTTAGCCAACCAAACAAAGTATAAAGATCGCAGGTGTGGGTAAGTCTGTCACTACCTGTAACTAGACGGCAGGCTTTATTCAAGGCAATGTTTATACTGCTAAGTGTGGAGGGTTCAGCAGAGCCATATATAACTATCCCATAGTCAACGAGGAAGGGGATGGAGAAGGTGACAGCTAGTTGCATGGCCTGTGCGGGTAGGCAGTACTTGAGTCGGTAGAGGATTCCCAGTCTGCTGACAAAGGAGGAGAGAAGTTGGATGTGCCTATGGTAGGAGAGGGAGGTGTCTAATGTGATGCCCAGGTATTTAAAGTTTGTAACATGTTCCAGTGGGACACCCGTGAGTTCTTAATTAGGAGTGCTGACTGACTATGTGGGCTTTGGCGATGAGCAAAGATCATGGACTTCGTTTTTATAGTTGATGATCAGGCGATGGTCTGCGAACCAGTTCTCTAGCTCCCAGAAAAAAACCTGAAGGGACAGTTGGAGGGTGCTCGGTTGAGGGTGTTTCCAATACAGTACCGCATCATCAGTGTAGAGTAGTAGATGACCACTACATGCCTTAGGGAGCAAGTTTAAAAAGAGGGTGAAAAGCAGAGGGCCAAGTATAGACCCCTGCGGGACCCCAGAGCAAACTGTTTTGGAGGTGGAGATGGTGGTGTTTACTCTGACTTGTTGTGACTGTTCTGAGAGGTAGTCCTTGAACCAGGAAGTTGCCTCTGGGACCACATTTAGTTGTGGAAGAACACAGAGCAGTAGCTCGTGACTGACCGTGTCAAATGCTTGCCAAACAGTTGTTGAAGGATTCCATGGGTTTCCTGGGCAAAGGACATTTTTGCCCTTATTCACATATCTGGGGACTCACAACTTGTCATCAGCTTTTACACCCCCCCCCCCAGCTGTTGGAGCATTTTTGGTTGAAATTTCAAAAGATTAAAAACTCTGCTTTGTAGGTTCCCTTTATTGCTATCATAGGTTCATAGGTGAATATGAGTTCGAGGGACTAGCCCTTTATGAACTCGCCACCCTTAACTTGGGTGGAAAGTATATTTAGATTCTCCTATATATAAGCCTAAATTCTGTTTAAATTGCTGCAAGTTGGCACTTTGCACCAGCTCCTGTGGTAAGGAATTCCAAATGGGAACTATTCTTTGACAAGACCTACTGTAAAGCATGTTACTGTCCTCTTTTGGAATGAGGGAATTCATATTGTGGACATTTTGCACTGCATGAAGCAGAAGGTTGATATGTTGGACAGGCTGATACTGATTTTGAACACCGAGAACATTTGGAAGGGATGGTGGAAAATCAAGATGTGTCTCTGGTCTACAGACACCGGTCCACATCTCCCCAGCAGCTTCTACACTGGCCAAGATAGAGGCTTCTGTTTTTATGCTGGGCATCTCAAGGCCTGCCACCGCTGTGGCTCCCTGTCCCATTTGAGTAACATCTGTGATGCAGTGTTCTGCAATTTCTGTTTATGAACTGGACATTCAAATCAATTTTGCCTGAATCCAGACAAGTGCAATTTGTGTGAGGAGCTTGGCACTTGTTTTTTCACTTGTTGGTGGGCAGTCCACAATAAGGGTTCTCTATATGACCAAGACAACATGGTCCATGACGTTCAGGATAAGAGGGCACAGAAACATCGAGCTCAGACCCATAGACATGATCAAGATGTCCCATGTGATGTGGCTATCCCTTCCACATCAATATCAGATCTGCAGATCATGGTGCCAGCTACCAAGGGGGAAGTTGCCATACAGACTCTGGTGACTGGTGACTCTGAGGTTGCTTACACCTCTGCCATACCTATGCTCCCACAGTATGGTCTGGTGAAACTAGTGATGCCTCCTGATCTAGGCACTGATGCTTCAGTTCCATTTCCTGACTCTGTTTCAATGCCCCCCTACCCGCCACAGTATGGTTTTCACAAGGTGGGAGAAAAGAGACAGAACTTGAGAAATGTTACAAAGCAGAAGGTGATAAAAATGGATTTTGTGGGAAGAAGTAACACTCTCTCAGTTCTCCAGGAACACACTGGTGATGAGTAGGAGAGGGCTTCTGATGCCTGTTCAGTGGCATCCTCACAGAAAAAACTGTTGGATATGGAGATTGAGCATAAAGATGCCATGCCATTCTGAAAACGGGCTAGAAAGAAAAAGTATATTTCCTGATGGTTCTCTCCCTTGTGTTCCCCTTGCCCATTTAATTTCTTATGGCTCAAGATTTGACTGGGGCTGTTAAAATTATAACTTTGAATGTCAAAAGTATGTGTAATTATAAGAAAAGACTTACCACTCTTACTCCTGTAAAAGATTCTGATGCTAACATTTATTTGTTGCAGGGTACTTGGTTGCACTCTACCACCGACATTTAGAATGCCCAAAAAGCTTGACCATGGGGACCCTCAATTTGGTCCATAGGTTTGGACCCATGCTCAGGGGTAGCTATCTTATTCAAATCTTTTGTGGTCATGGTTTCAAGGGTTATGGATGTAGACCCAGGGAGCACTCTTTTTCTGGATATTC
The DNA here is from genome assembly GCA_016271365.2 of Neoceratodus forsteri. Classification (NCBI taxonomy): domain Eukaryota; kingdom Metazoa; phylum Chordata; order Ceratodontiformes; family Ceratodontidae; genus Neoceratodus; species Neoceratodus forsteri. Next base: position 157,296,984 of record CM028137.1, read on the forward strand.
ATTGTCTCAGTCAGCCAACGTGGGTTTGAGTGGTGTATGCCTCTCAGACCAAAATGTCCAGAATCTCCCTCTTTTGAGCCATCCAACCTTTACATCAAATGGCTAATCCAATTATACTAGGGGGTGATTTTAACTGTCCCTGGGAATTGAAAGACAAGTCATGGGTTACTTCAAAATTGTTTGTGACACTGACTTTCTGAAACAAATGATTGGTACTGCGAACCTTGCAGACATCTACAGGCCTTGTACAGTTCTGGAGGGCATGCATACCATCTGGGGTCTCTGCCCTCCTGGATTGATTTTGTTTTTGTTTCAAAACAATGGCATTCTAGCAGGTCCAGTAGTGTGGAGGTCTTAGGCATTCGTGACTTACTTCCTGTCACACCAGCGACTCGTGTTCATGGTGCAAATGGATCGCTGGGGGTTGGCTGGGGAGGGAAAGGATTGAGATCTGCAAGACAACTCTCCTCTCCCAGGGAGGGGGGGGAGTACAGGCTCAGTGCTTCCCTGACATGTAGTGGAGGCTGGGTACCAGTGCGCCATGAGCCTGTCACTAGCGAGGGTGGTGGAGCAGTCAGCCAGCGTGCTGTTTGTGGAAGCGTGCACAGCATGGCCATTGCCAACACTGCATGCTCTACCTAGGAGAAACACAGAACAAGGGAAAACTGAGGTCCCAGGTCAAGCAGGATGATAGCAGCCACTATCCACAGGCCCCGACTCTGAATGGTGCTTCCCCGGAATCTGGATCCTAGTTGAGGTGAGTTTGAGCAAGGGGGGCTCCTCACCACCCTGCCACAGAGGGCAAACCATGGGAGAAGAAGGGGACAGCTGCTTGATGTCAGATGCGGGTCTGGGTGGGTGGCTGAAAGATTGAAACCTACTGGTGGGGACCCAAGGAGAAATAAATCAACTAAAGAAAAAACAAAACAATGGCATAGCTTGGAAGCAGTAACACAGGTAATGACCACTTCAGATCATTTTGTGGTCCACATTATCACAGGAGATTTACAGCCTGAATGTGATGTTTATGGTCACTGATGCTTTAACAATTCTATGTTATCTGATGTTACTGTCATAGTGCATGGAATACAATTTTTGCAGGCTAAAGCTACCACAGCATTTTGTTTTGATTCCTTAGTTGAGTGGTGGGAGGACACAAGACAGGGGGTGAAGCAATCATTTCAAAAACTGGGGCAGGTTCAGGGTAGGATGGATTATTTCCAGTTTTTACAATTAAGATGGCAGTTGTTCAACCGTATCTCTTGTCAAAATTCAGAGTGGATTTTCTGTGCTGCCCAGACTGCTCAGATTAAACAACATATGCAAAGTTTTGCATACACCAGGGCATGGTCTTTACAGGTTGAGCAATCTTTTGGGACACAAAGTAAGAAATTGGCCCTGAATATTTTTAAAGGGTGTCAGCAGAGGGTGGTGCACAAAGTTTTCTCAGGTGGTATACTACCAACATGTTCGGACCTGTACAGAGTTTCAAGATAGCTTAGCTTCAATTAATACAAAATTACTGGGGTGATTTAGGGAGCCGCTTCCTGTTACAGAATCTGTAGACTCCTTCCTAGAGGGTCATGGTAAGCCTACATTGTCTCTCTCCAAACAAGAGGAACTAGTTAAGCTGATTCTGCCTTCAGAAGAGGAGACTGTTATTCGACTTTTGCAGATGAATGTGACCCCTGGCCCCGATGGTCTGATATCTGAATTTTTAAAAACCTTTTGGCGTTTATTATGCCTGATGTTATGCACCATTTTCAGTGATATGTTGGATTCACTGATGGCCTCAGATGATATGTCCAATGCCCTGCTGGTCTTGGTGTTCAAGAAAAAAGATAAATTAAATTTGGGGAACTGCAGACCTACCTCTGTTCTGAACACAGATATGAAAATACTTTCCAAGCTATTAGACCTTTGTTTAAGTGCTGTGGCAGGTTCTCTTATTGCCCAACAACAAACCTGTGCTATTCGAGGTAGATCAATGTTTGATAATTTGATTACAATAAAGGAAGCAATGGCTAGATCGCAACTGAGCTGATTAAAAGGGTTTTTAATCTCCCTTTATCAAGAAAAAACATTTGATCAGGTATTCCTGGGTATAATCTTGTCCACAAAGATAGAGCTAATAAAATGGGAGGAGGAGTGCCTTTATATTTAAGAAATAATATTAAATGCAACTAAATGACAACGTAAATGAATCAAATGAAATTATTTGGGTTGAAATTCAAAAGAAACTCAATAAGAACTTAGTACTAGGATTGTGTTATAGACCGCCTGACACAAGTCAATTAGAACACAATAACTTACTGTCTAATATCCAGGGCAAATTAAATCACAAAGATATTATCTTATTTGTGGATTTTAATACCCCGAGGATAGATTGGAATGAATATTCTGCCTCCTCCTCACAAGAACAAGCACTGCTTGCCTGTGTCTAACAAATGGGCTTTATCAACTCATTAAGAAACCCACTGGGGGGGAAATATTTTGGATTTAGTACTTACCGACATTCCTGATAAAATCAATGGAATTGAAATTCATGAACCCTTCTTCAACAGTGATCATAACATCATCACCTTTTCTATAAATGTTAAACATGCCAGAGAGACAGGTATTTCCATAGTAAAGCACTGTAGAAAAGCTAAATTTGAGACAATTCTTCATGAACTTTGTAGGAGGGACTGAAATAAATATTTTTCTACTGTCGACCAACTTTGGCTAAAAATTAAAACAAAAATTCTTGAATTGACTGATAAATACATTCCCAATTGTACTCTCTATAATAAAAAGAGTAAACTTCCCTTGTGGTTTACACCTAAGGTGCAGAAATCAATCTTAATTAAGAAAAGGGCCTATAAAGCAGTCAAAAGAGACTATAATGATTATAATAAACATAAATATAGAATGGCTCTTAAGAACTGCAAAGAGAACATCAACAAAGAAAAACAAAAGATAGAATTTCAACTGGCACACATGAAAGATAGTGGTACAAGTTTTTATGTATATATTAATAACTAAAAATCTATACCTAGAATAATAGATCCAGTTATGGCTGGCAACAAAGTGATTACTAAACCTGGAAATAGCAAACAAATTCAACAGATACTTTTGTTCCGTTTATGCCCCAGAGAGGAATTCATCTCCTGTCTCAAATACTGGGATCCCAAATAACTCATTTATGGAAATCACAAGGGAAGAAATAATTATGAAATAAAAAAAAACATTAAAACAAACACCTCCCCAGGCCCGGATTCCCTGCATCCCAAAATATTGAAGGCAATTGAATCATGGTTAGTTGATCCCATGTATAAGCTTTTTAATATGTCAATAAATACTGGTGAGGTACCCAGCGACTGGCAATTTGACGAGGTAGTACCAATCTATAAAAAGGGGGGTCATGGTTGTGCAGCCAATTATAGACCGATTAGCTTGTCCAGTATCCTTGGTAAAGTAATGGAATCAATCATCAAGGATAGGCTTGAAAATAAAATTAGTTAAAAAAATATTATAGATTAATCCCAACATGGTTTTAAACCCCAGAGGTCTTGCCTCACTGCCAATCTAGTATTTTATGAGAAAGCAAGTGCCTTACTAGATATGAAAAAATCTATAATGTATGGTAGAATGCTGTAACGTGTCAAAAATCATCATTTTACAGCATTGTTACACTATCGATGTGACGTCACACTCTTGTTACAGTATCATCACTACGTCACATCGGTAGTGTAACAACATGGAACACAAAGCTTTGTTGTTGCTAGGACACTCATGACGGCGACTGAAAACATGTGTAAACACAAAAATAAACTGAAGGAAAAACTCGCCAAAGTAGCGCAAGCAGTAAACATGTCCTGGCTTTGAAAACATAAACGAATGTGTGATCCTTCACCACAAGGTAATAAAATTATATCAAATATTGTTAACTTTTACGTTTTCTCCGCTAACCATACGTTTGACCATTCACTATAAAAGACAACGTATTGTCAGCGGTGTGTAACAGCGCTCAGTTTGCCTTCTCATGGTTCTCTTGGCGATACTGTTAAACCTCTCGAGCTTCACTCTTGAGGTTTAACAGAGTCGCCAAGGGAACCACTCAAAGGTAAACCTAGCGTTGTTACACACCGCTGACCATATGTTATCCTATATGTTAAGATAGTTTACCTTGATTTATGTAAAGCATTTGATAAGATCCCTCATTCAGCCTTAGTAACCAAGATGCAGAGCCTTCAAATAAATAAATTACTCATTAACTGGGTGGCTGATTGCCTAAGGGAGCAAGTACAGGTTGGTAGAATAAGAGGTTTCACTTCTAATGTGGGCCCTGTGATAAGCCATGTACAGTACCTAAGGGGTCCTTTTTGGGACCATCTTTCTTTTTGATTTTTATCTCTGACCTTAATAAAGATTTAAACTGTTTTGTTGTTAAGTTCGCAGATGATACTAAAATTACTGCAGATGTTAGCACAGATAAAGGGTTCCTAAAATTAAGAAATGATCTTGCCAAACTGGAACTCTGGGCTGATACAAATGACATGATGTGTAATCCCGATAAATGCATAGTTATGCTCTTGGGTAAAGCAAATAGATGTAAAGACTACCTCCTAGAAGAAAATTATTAAAATCAGTTGATAACATAAATAACATGGGTATACTCATATCTAACAACCTTAAGTTCAGTAATCACTGTACAGAGGTAACCAAAAAAAAAACAGTAGAATTATCAGCTGTATTAAGAGGTTTTTCTCATCCAGAAACAGGGCATGTGTCATCCCTCTGTACAGAGCATATGTCCTGCCACTGTTGGACTACTGCTCTCCTTCGTGAAATCCTATGTTCCATAAAGATGTTAAAAAATTGGAAGGGGTACAAAGGAGAATTACTAGAATGGTGGATAGTCTCCAGCATGTGGAATATGAGGAAAGACTTAGGGACTTGAATGTTTAGTCTCTAGAACTTAGAATATCTAGAGGTGATCTCTTACACATGTTTAAAATTTCTAGGGACAAATTATTATTGTCTGACCTAGGTCTTGTTTTCAACTGTAGGGAGTTTTCCCTTAGAAGCCACAATTATCAGCTTATGCTAACTAACCCAAAAAGTCATACAAGAAGAAGTTACTTCACACAGAGTATCATTCCCCTGTGGAATTCTGTTTCGAGAGAACTGGTGGAGGTAGGCTCCTTGAACATCTTTAAAGTAAAATTAGACAGGTACCTATTAAATACCATGGGGAGGCAATAACCCCACATGTGGGAGATGTGCACTATTATACAATGGCAAGAAAGAATCCTGGCTTCTGATTGGTTGGTTGGCTGTCACAGCAGGGATGTTATCCTGGTATAACATCCCTGCTGATTGTTTGTAAGATAAGGAGGCTGAGGCTGAGATCTTTTTTCTCTTAAGAAACAAAAATATTTTTACGCACTAACAAAAACATTGTTTACAATTATTTTTTAACTATAAAACAATAAGCCATTGTATAATAGGAATAATGCCCTCCAGGGTGGGTGCTATGGTGGGATAACATCCCTTCTCAGGTGTTGGACGCCCTCGGCCAGTGGCCTCGGGCCCAACCACCCAAGGTGGGATGTTATCCCAGCTTAACACCCACCCTGTCAGGCATTATTCCTTTATGGGCACATAGCCTTCTGTACAACTATACTTTTCTAGTATGAATCCTAGTATCCCATGTTTTCCTACATAAGGCATTGCATTTCCATGACATCCTGTGGAGGTTTATACAGTGGATCAAATTGTTATATAGCAAAGTACATTTTCATCCCTTGATTAATGGAACACAGGGGCCCAGCAGTGATATAGCCCGGTGAGTACATTAGGGATGTCCCCTGAGTCCATTGCTGTATGTCTTTTGCAATGATGTACTTCTTCAAAAAATGCTGTGGTCCCCTATAAAAGAAGGAGTTTTCCCCTTGATCTGGCTACACCCCACCTGGTAGTCACTGCATAAACTGATGATCTCTATTTATATGTTGATGGTCTACGGTCCTGTCATGCATGCTTTGATGTTAGTACACCAATATACAGGTGTGTCAGGTGCAAAACTCAATGTGCAGAAGAGTATGGCAGTTTCTTTAAGTTTAGAGACTGATTTGAATATGCACTCTATTTGTGATATCCCATAGGTAGCACCTAGAATAACAATCTTGGGTATTACTTTTGGTGATGGGGAGATAGAGTTAATTGGGAGGACAAAATCAAGGAGGGGGACGGGACGATTAACATGTGGAAAGCTATTGCAATCCTGACTGCCGCAAGAGCAACCTGCCACAGCAGTTGACATGCCCCACCACAGTGGCAGCACCACTGTGGCCACTGTGCACTATGCACCTGGCCCCTGCTGAACCATGTTGCTCCATGGGAACTGCATGGATGCCCTGTGTCTGCTCCCCTCAGGTGTCCCCAGTCCTGGCATTGCTTCCATGTGATAAACCTGCTGCCCCTGTGGTGCTTACCAGTGCCTCCACCCACAACCCGCAGTGTCGCTCCACTGTCCATTGGGTATGATGTGGTTCGGGGGGCACGCTGACCAGTCCAGTGCTGTAGCGCCGGTGTCATGGGCTGTCTGTGCCAGTGCATCCCATCTGCTGTGTGGCTCGCAGTCTGATGGTGTGTCTGCTGTGTTGGGATAGTGGTGGTTGGTGTGGGGTGCATCAGTTTCAGCTGCAGCGGCATGCAGGTGTCACTGTGGGGACTGTTGGCATTAACACCATCGCCATACAGTGGTGCTTCCCAAGAAAGGTGGCCTGTATGGTTATATTTTGGAGATCTTCTTCAATGACCCCATAGTTTTTCTGGCCGGCATGGTTCACAAAGCTTCAATCATGATCTAACAACTTACTGAGCCCAGGATGCCATCACATGTTTGGGATATTTTGTGGCTGTCCTGTCATGGATGGCTGCGGGTTAGAGTGGCACACAAACACAAGCAGCTGTTGGACCATTACTGTCCCCATGATACCTGTAATGGTGTCCTTGAGACTCAGGAGCACTCGTTCCTCACCTGCCCTTATAGTGTCACCTTTTGGGACCACATAGCTTGAGAGGTGGCTTCCTCCCATTCTGCACACTGACGTATGAAGTTTCAGTTTGAGGCCTTTATTTCAGACTTTGGCTACGATTTCACAGTAGTACTTTGTGGGTTCTCTGTGGTTTGCTAAAATATTACATTTGGCAAACACAATATTGTTGGGTTTTACTGTAATACTGGTCTTCACAAGTGTTATTTTCCTATGTGTGTAAACAGGTACAACTGCTATATAATAAGAGAGCCAGAGAACAGGTATGCTCAGCAGACTCAACCCAGTGCTCATGAGGATAACTAACCCAATCAATTAGTACAAGTCCAGGACAGTGAAGCACTCACCAGGCATTTCAGCAAACATTCAATGAAACTCAAAATTCAGTAGTTTATTTCCAGGCTGTTTATTGCTGAAATGTTTGAACAAATAGCAATGCATGTAGCAAACGGCCACACAAACCCCTGCACTTTGACCAGCGGTCTTCCTGAGGGGGTGCTGTCTATGTGGCTAGGATATGTGGGAAAACAATTAGGCCACTTAAACCAAGGGTACAAGAACACATCAATAAAAGCTAGCCATTTTCACAAACCTCTTGTCAAACATTACAGTGAAGTGGATAACAATAATCCTATTGGCACTAAATTCATGTCATTAGAGTTGGTGGCCAGAAATCCACGAGGTGGTGACAGAGAAAACAAACTATTGCAGAGAGAAAGTTTTTGAATCTTTCACTGGGATGTCTGCAGCTCAAAGGCTTAAATGCAGAGTGTGATTTAAAACCATTTCTAAAAAAATGAAGTAGTGAAATAATGAAGAAATATATGACCTAAATTAAATCAGTAGTCATAATTTATATGTATTGATCTCATGCCTATCTCCTATTCTTTTCCCTCTAGTTTGCCATCATGAATACAATGATGAAAATCTGGCATTTGTGGATCCCCTGGGACCTCTCTAACCGATGGAATAGAGTGGATGATCACGTATCCAGATTTAGTGCACCAAAAGCAATTGTACCAACTGCTTGTTATTAAATCTTCTAGTACAGTACTTCATTAATTTAACGTGTCTGTGGTGGTGATCCCTCGATTCGAGGAACATCTCTACCATGGTTCACTGATGGGCCCTGAGGTGGCTCAGTAATCCAATCCTAATTGCAGATGTTTCCACGTGGGAGAGCTGCCCACTGGCTGGGTTTTTTTTCCCCTTTCCTTCCTACACTCTCTTTTCAGCTTCAAGGGCAAGGTGTTTCTCTTCAAAGCAAGCCCCCACTTGATGGAGGTTCTGGTGCCATTGAGATCGGTTGGTGGCCAGCTCCTCCCAGTTCATGATGTCTATATTGGTTTTCTTGAGGTATGCCCTCAGTGTGTCTTTGTAGCATTTCCTTTGACCACTATGAGATCTCTGGCCGTGACTGAGCTGGGAGTATAAAATTTGTTTGGGGAGTCGAGAGTCAGGCATCCATACACAGTGTCCAATCCAGCAGAAATGATGTCTGAGGATCATTGCCTCAATGCTGGTGACATTGGCCTCCACAAGAACACTGAAATTAGTGCAGTAGTCTTCCCACTTGATGCGGAGGATTTTCCGGAGACATCGCTGGTGGTGCCTTTTCAGGCTCTTTAGATGATGTCAGTAAGTCACCCAAGTTTCACACCCATAAAGAAGGGTAGGGATGATAACCGAACTGTATACCTGGATCTTGGTGCTCTTTCATATGTCATGGTCAGTGAAGATGTGCCGAAACAGTTTCTCAAATGAGGTACTAGTGCAATGGATCCTGTGCTGAATTTCATCGTCGATGTTCACTGTTAGGGAGAGGTGGCTACCGAGGTATGGGAAGTGCTCGACTGTCTCCAGGGTCTGTCCCTCATTGGTGAATTGTGTCGGGTCATTTACAAGGCCTTGATCAGGCTGATAGAGCACCTTGATCTTCTTGCTGTTGAGTGAGAGTCCCAGACTCCGGTAAGCTTCCACAAAGAGATATAGCGCAGACTGGAGGTCACTCCTGATCTGTGCAAGGATGGCACAGTCATCAGCATACTGAAGGTCAATGATGGATGCCTTGCAAACTTTGGTCTTTGAATGGAGACATCCAAGATTAAAGAGCCCTCCATCCATTCTGTATTCGATGTCAATTCCAGTAGGAAGACAATCTCTGATGAGGACTAGGATGACTGCTAGGAAGATAGAGAACAAGGTTGGAGCGATGACACACCCTTGCTTGACCCCAGTTTGGATGATGACTGGTTCCATCTTTGAACCATTGTGGAGAACACTAGCAGTCATCTGGTCATGCAGAAGCCTCAGGACCTTGATGAATTTAGTAGGGCAGCCAAATCTGGCCAGCACCTTCCATAAGGCTTCACGACTGATGGAGTCGAAGGCCTTTGTCAGGTCGATGAAAGCCATGTACAGGTCCTGATGTTGTTCTCGACACTTTTCTTGGATCTGCCTGGCAATGAAGACCATGTCGGTTGTCCCATGGGGTGGTTTGAATCCACACTGAGATTCCAGGAGGACTTCTTCAGCAGTGGGAAGGAGACTGTTCAGAAGAATATGGGAAAGGATTTTCCCTGCGGTGGAGAGTAAGGCAATGCCTCAATAATTTCCACACACCGACTTGTCTCCCTTCTTGAAGATAGTAAAAATGTTGGCATTCCTCAAGTCCTCTGGAAACTCCTCATTGTTCCAAATTTGGAGAATGAGTTTGTGGAGCTTTTATTACCAGTTCCTCGCCCCCAGCCTTGTAGACTTCAGCCAGTATGCCATCTGGTCCTGTAGCTTTGTTGTTTTTTGCCAGCTTGATGGCATGTCTTACTTCTTCAATGGTAGGAGGGTTGGCGAGAGATTCTCTTTCAGGGTGTTGAGGGACAGAATTGATAGTGACATCTGTCACAGATGACTCGTGGTTCAGGAGTGTCTCAAAATGCTCCTTCCATCTAGCTTGAATGCCTTCATTTCCCTTTAGGAGAGTCAAGCCATCTTGAGATCAGAGGGGAGTGGGACCATGGGAGCTTGGACTATAAATGGCCCTTATAGCCTGGAAGAAGCTCCACATGTCATGTTTGTTAATATAGAGCCGGATCTCCTTGGCCTTGTCTTGCCACCATTTGTTTTTGATGTCTCGGATCTTCCTTTGAGCTTCTGCCTTGAGCTGCTGGTATGACTCTTTCTTTTGCTGGCATGAGATGTCATCTTGCCATGTGCAATGAGAGATTCTTTTCCAGTTGAGCAGGTCTTGAATCTTGGTATCATTTTCATCAAACCAGTCCTGGTGATGCCGGGTGATATAGCCAATATATTCAGCACATGCCGAGTGAATGGCAGTCTTAAACTCCTTCCAGTATCTCTCAATGTTATCATCAGCTGTGAGCATGGCAGAGAGCCTTGCTTGGAGATGCTGTTGAAAGTCCTCTTGAACCACTGGGTCTTGGAGGGACTTGGTGTTGAATTTCCTTTGCATTGATTTTGGCTGCCTTTGATGTTTCTGAGTGAGCTGGATGTTCATGACAGATCTGACAAGATGATGGTCTGTCCAGCAGTCATCGACTCCTCGCATGGCCCTCGTGATGTAGACATCCTTTCGATCACGGATTCTGACAATGATGTAGTCACGGAGGTGCCAGTGCTTGGATTGAGGGTGTCTCCAAGTAGTCTTATACTTGTCGCTCTGTCTAAAGATGGTGTTCGTGATGACCAGGCCATGCTCCACACATTTGTTCAGGAGTAGGATGCCATAGAAGTTTATCTTTCCTACCCCCTCCTTCCCGATGATACCATTCCAGAGATCTAAATCACGCCTGACTCTGACGTTGAAGTCACCAAGGAGAATGATCTTGTCTTCCCTAGGGGTGTAGGTCAGGACACTGTCAAGGTTGGAATAAAACTGTTCCTTGACATCCTCGTCAGCATTAAATGTCGGGGCGTATGCACTGATGACAGTGTCATTCTGATTGTTGCTGAGCTTAAGACGAAGGGTCATGAGGCATTCGTTGATGCCAATGGGGAGCTCTGTAAGCTGGTTGATGAGCTTGTTCTTGATTGCAAAGCCAATGCTGTGAATGCGTATGTCTTCAGCAGGCTTCCCTTTCCAAAAAAAGGTGAAACCTCCACCTTATTCTCTCAGTTGGCCTTCATCTGGTCATCTTGTCTTACTTAGGGCAGCAATATTACATCTTGCAAGTTCCCTGGTGATGATATCAGTTTTCCTTTTTGGTCATTGACTATACTGGTTGTCCATCAGAGTATGAATGTTCCATGTCACAAAAATCATTGTCTGTTTCTTGTTTTGACCACAGAGAGAGCGATCCAGCTGGATGTGGCTATCCAGCCAGGAGAAGGTGAGACAGCCTAGGTTTAAGAGCATCTTTTCTAGCCCCCTCCCCATGTGGGGTGAGCAGAGGGGATCCTAAAGAAGACTGCTCAGTCACAGTAGCAGTTGCCAAATTGCACCCCTGTCCCAGTCCTGGTGCCAGATGACCATCAAACTATGTGCAGACTCATGGCTAGAGACTGCCGGATTCACTAGTCCTGTCCCCATCACCACTAGTCTGTTGCCGCAGGGCTTGGAAGGTTGGTTACGGGGATGTTGTTTCCCATGGTAGAAGCCTGCGTGTGACTTCTTTTAGTGTGGGGAAGCTGGTGCGCCTGCAGAACCACACAAACTTGACAAGCAGGAGATCTAGCGCCCCAGTGGCAATGAGAATCCAAGATGACTGGAGATCCCCATCTTGTTGCAACCTTCAGCTGCCTTCACGGCCATTGAGATCCTTACATCTTCTTCTTCCACATGATCCACCATTGAAGACTCTGGAGGTTGGACCGCACTTAGTCTGGGACCTCACCTCAGGCCTGTTCACCATGGGTGACCCTGCCATGAGCATGAGACTCCGGACGACATAGCCCTGAGGGTCATTGGAACTCACAAGCCTCTCCACCATGACAAGGTCTCGGTCCGAGGAGAGGAATTTAACTAAGGAACAGTAAAAATAACTGTGCATCAAACAGCTAGAAACAATGTGATGTACTAATTCACAGCATATATCTGTGCAATTAAATATATACCTAATATAGTGTACCTAGTAACTATAAAGAATGATGCCTTAAGTACAACATTTTTTGATTTTTTTGTATTCTTAGAAACATAGAAACATAGAATCTGATGGCAGATAAGGACAGCTTGGCCCACCTAGTCTGCCCATTTACCTACCTGATGGATAAGCTGCAGATTCTAGTTAACCAACAGCTTACTTCCTCCTAACCCCCATTAGAATTGCTTTATGTCTGTCCCATGCATTCTTGAATTCTCCCACTGTTCTTGACTCTACAACCTCCTCAGGAAGGCTGTTCCATGCACCCACAACTCTCTCCATGAAAAAAATACTTTTTAACATTACCTCTGAGCTGTCCCCCCTGTATCTTTAAATTGTGCCCCCTTGTTCTTGCAAATCTCTTTTTCTGAAAGATGCTACCCTCTTGGACTTTATTAATTACCTTGAGGTACCTGAACGTTTCTATCATGTCCCCCTCTCTCTCCTTTCCTCGAGGGTATACATATGCTTTAGTCTCTCTTCATATGTCTTCTGGTGCAAACCCTGCACCATTTTGGTCGCCCTCCTCTGAACAGCCTCCACTCTGTCTAAGTCTTTGCAGAGATGGGGACTCCAGAACTGCACGCAGTACTCCAGATGGGGTCTCACTAACTGTCTGTACAGAGGGATAACAACTTCCTGTTGATGCCTCTCCCTATGCATCCCAGTATCCCCCCTAGCCCTGCTTACTGCCTTCTCACATTGCTTGCCCACCTTAAGGTCATCTGATAAAATTACTCCCAGGTCCCTTTTGATTTTTGTTGTTAGTATCTCACCACCCATTGTGTACTTTTCCCTGGGTTTTTGTTTCCCAGGTGCATTACCTTGCACTTCTTTGCATTGAATATGAGCTGCCATACATTTGACCATTCCTCCAACCTTGCCAAGTCCCTTTTCATACTTTCTACCCCACCTTGTGTATCAACCCTGTTGCAGATCTTTGTGTCATCTGCAAAGAGACATACTTTTTCTTCCAGTTGCTCTCCAATGTCACTTATAAAGACATTAAAGAGGACCGGCCCCAGTACTGAACTCTGCGGGACCCCACTAGTTACCCTGCTTTCTTCACTGTGAGCTCCTTTTACTATTACCCTTTGTGTCCTGTTGTCCAAACAATTTTTTATCCAGGCTACCATCTTGGGACCCACTCCAAGGCTGGCTAACTTGTATATTGATCTTTTGTGTAGGACTGTGTCAAATGCCTTGCTAAAATCTAGGTAGGCCATATCCACAGCCCCTCCCTGGTCTACTGCTTTCACCACCCAGTCAAAGAAATCTCTTAGATTCATCTGACATGACCTTCCCACTGTGAATCCATGCTGCCTTGGGTCCTGTGCGCCCACTGGTCTCTAGGTACTCAACAGTTCTTTCCTTCAGAAGTGATTCCATCATTTTCCCTACCACTGAGGTCAAACTAACCAGTCTGTAGTTTCCTGCCTGTGCCCTCCTCCAACTCTTGTGAAGTGGGATCACATCCACCCTCCTCCAGTCCTCAGGTACCACCCCATCCTCCCATGATTTGTTAAAGAGAGTAGTCAGTGGCATCACTAGTTCTACCCTTAGTTCTTTTAGAATTCTGAGGTGAATCCCATCAGACCCCATTACTTTGTCCACCCTTAGTTTCAAGAGTTCTTTCAAAACCCTTTCTTCTGTGAATGGACTGGTATCGACCCCCATCCAGAGTGCTTCTCTTGTTTGGTTTAGGTACCTCCCCTTCCTCTTCTTTTGTGAATACTCAGCAGTAATATTCGTTCATTTTCCCTGTTTTTTACTGTCACCCTCTGTCCACATTCCCTCCCCTTTATTAAGTCTCCATATCTGCTGAGTCAGAGAGAGAGAGAGAGAAATCAGACAGAGCTTCCTTAAATCAAGGAGGTTATTTTCTAGACTACACTGAATTGAATTATTACATTTTGGACCTAAGTAAGTAACTAGTATTGATTTTGTTTTGGGGGTTGACTTTTCATAGTTTAACTTTAATTTGCCAGGGAGGAACTGTAGCTGCGAGATATTTGCAGTCATTTGTGACTAGACCTGTTAATTGACCTCTGTGAAATAGGTGTCTGAAAGGAAGGAAGGCACTCCCCAGGGTGGAGGGTCAGAGTTGCAGTTGATTGTTTCTGGAGGGCACAAGTTTACTCCCACCACCACCCTGCCCTGACCCACCCATCCCAAGTGCATAACTTCCTTTATAGCAGGGGTTCTGACATTACTTTTCCAAAACTGCTAACAACATACACCTGTTCATATCCTTAAAGGCACAGCACATGGAATAGGGGTAGAGACACTCACAAGCTTGCACACACTAAAACAAGAACAAAAAAAAGAAAATCATCTGTAACAGGAAGGGACACAGACATGTGGGGAGTGGTGCAATGCACTGGTTGTGGAGCAGAAGTCTGCTGGGAGACATTCTGGAGACTGCATTGCTGTCCTATTTGCAGGCCCCTCTCTGGTCTAAGGGATGAGGTTGCTCGTCTCCATGCTGACCTGGCAGGGAATTGGGAAACCTGCTCCCCCACCCAGGGGCCACCCAGGCCACTGCCACTACCTCAGAGGTTGCCAAGAAAGAGGAGTGGTTAGACCATGGTGGGCTCAGATAGGGTGAGGGTGGTGGAACAGAAGTGCATTCCTCCAGTTGTGTCTCTCTACAATTCATTCACCACTCTAGTGGATCATGGTTCTTCTATGGAGGCACCCACAGTGGAGACCAAGGAGGATGCTGGGAACTTCCACAATGGAGACCCACAGGAGGGTGGCACAGGACCCCACAGGGGAAGGAAAGAACTCATGGTGGGGAACTCAATTGTTAGGGGCTAGAACTGGGGGAGGGAGGGGAAAGGGAGCTACAGTGCCTGCCTGGCACCATGGCTTGGAGGGACAAGAAATTAATCCTCAGGATCATGGAAGCAGCTGCAAGGGGAGTGAGCTGGATGTCATTATCCACCTAGGGATAACTGGCCTGTCTGAGAATAGGATAAGAGCAGTGCAACAAGAGTTTGTGGAGCTGGGGAGGGGCCTCAGACAAGTAGCACACATGGTAAATTTCTCAGAAGTGCTACCTATCTATGGCGTGGATGAGGCTAGGGTACTCCACACCATGGGATTTAATGATTGGTTGAAAAACTGGTGCAGAGCTGAGGGATTTGGCTTCATTGGGGACTGGGGCTCCACCTGGAGGGATACAGGCTTATACTGGTGTGATGGTCTGCATCTATCCAGGAGGGGAACCAGGATCCTAGGTGGTAGGTTTAAATGCTTAATTGTCAAGTATTTAAACTAGCCAAGAGTGAGGCACTGAAAAGGAGAAGGGAAATCCTAGCCCCCTCCAAAAAATCAAGGCAGTTAGTGAAGTAAACACCAAGAGAGAGCAGTCGATAGGGAGAAGGGCAGGAGTAAATGGAGAAAAAGACAAAGGCAGTAAGGACAGGGATGGGGCAAAAAGAAATAACGCCATAAAAAATGGAGGGTAATGAGTACCAATGCCCACAGTCTAGGAGAAAACTGCCCTGAAATGGTGGCCTTGATGGAAGAGGGATGCCTGGATATTGTGGCAGTCACAGAAACATGGTACACAGAGAACCATGACTGGGATGTCAACATACCAGGGTACACAATCTACAGGAGGGAGAGAGAGGGAAGAAGAGAAGGAGGAGTCCACCTGGGAACAGAAGTAGGATGTTGTTCAGGAAAGAGGTTTGGTTTTGTCTTATTTTAAATGAAATATTTGAATAGTTTTGTACTTGAAGTTAGTTCTGTGTGTTAAAAATTACTACTTTGAGTTAGAACTGTTACTTGGGCTGTGATATTGTAACTATTGGGGCTTGTGTGCTGGTTGTGGGAACACTTGTTTGGCAGTGATAATTAGAGTGAAATTTAAATGTGATGTTTTCTGGTGGTGGTAGAGCCCTCCACCCACCCTGTTTTATAAGCTTTCTTAAATACTGAAAAGTCACTGGGGTTGGGATTGAAGGGCTGTGCATTTCTGCTTGTGACTGAAATTTGAAGCAACAGGAACTGGTGGGCCTGTGACATCATATGGTACCTGATGACTACATACACACACTGTACTGTATGTGTTTGTGAGACTTGGGAACTTTATTGGTGGAGTTGAAATTGGGTTCATAAATAACTGCAGTCAGTATAGAGAGAGACTGTATTCCAGGGGGAAGGGACTGAGAAAATGGGTGTGTGCCATTATGAACAGAGAGGGACAAACAGGGTGGCCACATTCCACCATGGCAGGCATCTTTGGAAGGGTTGTAGGCTGCACAGGCTGTGGGATGGCAGTAATTCTCAATTGGCCTGGAAGGAGGATGACCACTCTGTAGATGGCTATCTTGTATCAGAGTAAGTATATTGGTTAAGGAGTAAGCTGGGAGTTGGGTGGGGTGTCCAAGGATAAGGGGTGTGGATATGGTGGCAGAGGGTGGGGCTGAGGGAGGCTGGGGCAATGCTCAGAAGTACAGGGCATTATGTTACAGCAAGCAGCAGGAGTATATTAGGGACAGAGGACCATGAGATAGGATGTTGATGCTAAGGGAAAGCGTGCAGGATAAGCGTTCTGAATATAAAGAGGTGGAGGGGAAGAGTCAGGAGGGTCTGTTTGGGGAAGCCTAGAGAGCAGACAGTGAGAAGGGAGGCTGTTGTGGGAAGCCTAAAGAGCAGACTGTGGAAGGGAGCTCTAAGGAGAACAGGGCAAGAGGGAGGAAGAGGGCAGTTTAGAGGGGCAGTCGGGAAACTCAGGTTACCTGATGGAGGCAGGCATACAGTGTCACAATAAATTTGAGCTACTAAGCAACCTAGAGGAGGAAGGGTTGGTGGAAATGAGAAACTGATACAGAGGTCAGAGGAGAGTGGATACCCATAGGGCATCACACACCAGCAATGGAGAGGATAAAGTAGTCCCAGAGGAGAAGGGAAACATAAATGTTAAGCTGATGGGGAGATGCAACATATTGCAGACATGAGGGAGAGAGCATGACTGGAAGAAACTAGGATACAAGGAGGCAGGAGGGCCCCTTCCAGCAGGGGGTCTGTACCAAGAGATGGGGCCCTAGGTAAAGGGGACCCACAGAGGGCCTCTGGATGTAGGAGTACTCTTACAAGGGGGGAAAATGATGGTGTAGGGGAAGGGGAAACCATCAGGGCCAGGATAAATGGTTCGGATAAGAGAGGGTTAAAGGGGACACTTATTCGGGGGGGTCTGAGTTAAAGTGGGCAAAATAACAAGGGAAGCAGAAAGGGGAGGGTGACAAGGGGGTCTCTAATAAGGCAGAAAGACTGCCATGGACTTGAGATCACGAATAAAGGGGGAGATGGGGGGTTGAGACCGCATAGTGGAGGTAACCATAAGGATGATGGCGGTGTTAAGGTTCTGTTATTGGGAGACTCGATGATTAGAGGTATCCAGTGGGAGGGATGGGGGGTGGATGCCATAGCCAGGTGAAGGTAGTGAGTATCTCTGGGCTGACAGTGCACAGAGCAAAGTTCATGGTGTATGAACTGGTTAGGGATTGTGGAGGGAAACCAGATTTCCTAGTGCATTTAGGAACTAACGATCTAGAGGGAAATAGCATTTTGGAAATCCAAGCAAGGGTCCAAGAACTTGCCAGAGTCTGTTGGGATAATGGATGCAACATTTCCTTTTTGGAGATATACCAAAGGCCTCAGTGGAGAAAAAAATGAAAATCACAGAGGTTAATGACTGGCTCAGGAAGTGGAGAGAAGAGAGTGGGTTGGGGGTGTTAGGAAACTGGAAAGGAGTTTGAGAGGATAAGGGACTGTATGCCAAGGACAGGCTTCATCTTGCCCCATTAGGGAAAGAAGTCCTTAAACAGGGGCTGGTGGACTACATTCAAGAAAGGTGGGGTTTAAACTTGTGAGGGGAGGGATAAGGCAGGGCTGACCAAGCCCTCTCCTCAGATGAGGAGTAGCCTTCAAACCCAAGGGAGGGGAACAGACTGGGGGAGGAGGTTTCAGGAGGAGCAGGAGGATGAAAGCAAGGAACCTGGGTGAGGCTTTGACAAAGGGATCAGGGATAAAGGGAGGGGGGGTGCTAGTAAATGCCAGGAGCTTGGGAAACAAGTTGCCAGAGTTCCAGGCCATGCTGTTCAAGGGGTGGATGTGGCAGTGGTCAGGGAAATGTGGGCCAACAAAAACCATGACTGGAACCTAAACATGCGGAGATACATTATGCTTAGGAAGGATAGAAAGGAGGGCAGAGGGGGTGGAGTGGCTATGTTCATTAGAGATGACATAGAAATTGCTAGGGCAGAAGAGGCAGAGGGAAATGTGGAGGCCTTATGGGTCACCTTACGAACCCCAGCAGGAGGTAAGGTCAAGCTGGGTGTAGTATATAGGCCCCTGGGATGGGTGATGTTCTGGAGGATGGTTTGCTGGACAACATCATTGCCCAGTGTGGACCAAAAGGGAAGGTGGTGTTGATGGGGACCTTAATATGCCAGATGCAACTGCAGACCATGCCCTCCTAAGGTGGCCAAAGACAGAGATTTCACTGGGCGGCTTTGAGATGTGTTCTTAACACAGCATATTTATGGAAGCCCACAAAGAAGGGTCATGTCCTGGATGTGGTTTTGGCAGATGAGATCTGGTAAGGAACCTGGTTATGAGATCCCTGACTGGGAGTGACCACAATACTGTCTGGTTTCAAATAAGCATGGGGGCGGAGGAGATCTAGGACACTGGCAGGGACTTCAGGGGCAGACTTTTGTGCGCATGGGAAATATTCTCAGGGATCACTTGAAGGAATTACATCAATGACAAGTGTGGAAAGAGATGGGAGGTCATAAAGCAGGGACTTCACAGAGGCAGTCAGGACCTCGTAAGTGAAACATAAAGGAGACAGGTCACATAAACCATGCTGGTGGTCCAGTGAGGTTCAGGAAGTGGTCAGAAAAGAAGATGGCCTACAAAAATATAAAACAACAAGAGGGATAGGAAAAGAAATGTACCATCTTGCATCTAGAAAATCACCGGATGGTGAGGGCAAAGTCAGTAAAGAACAATTAGCTTGAACGAGGGATACATGGAGGAGAGAGGTTCTTCTGGTACATTTGGGGAGCAGAGAAAACTAAGGGCCATCTCGGCAGATTGATTTCAGATGGAGGGTGGGTGGAAGAGGTGAGGAACCAGGCAGAGGTATTAAATGGGTACTTTGCCTCTGTGTTCACTAGGGAGAGGGATGGAATATCTACAAAGCAAGGCACAATGGGGATAGAAGCGGTAGTGAGTGGGATCAGGGGAGCAACAGAAATGGAGCAAGAGTGAAGGAGAGGTACCCCAGGGGTGTCACATCAGGATAAGGATAAAAATGCCAGTAAGGTGGAGGGACGGATGATGCTGTCTCCACGAGGGTAATGGTGGTCCTCAGGCCCTAAAGAAAGATAAATCTCTTGGGCGGATGGCATTCATCTGAGAGTACTATGGGGTGCTTAGACATAATGGCTGCACCCTGTGAGCTCTTCAGCAGGTCGCTTGAGACAGGAGGGTACCTAGGGATTGGTGAGGCTTGTGGTGCCAATCCATGAGGGGATCAGTACCAGGTAACTATAGACCCATCAGTTTTGACACCGGTGGTGGGAAAATTAATGGGCGTATACTAAAGGAGCGATTGGGGTGTACTTGGAGGAGGTGGGAGATTGGATAGTCGGCAACATGGGTCTGTGCCAGGTAGATCATGGCTCAAACCAATCTTGGGAGTTCTACGAATGGGTAACATCAGAACTGGACAGGGAAGCCTGTGGATTTATTATTCTTGGACTTCAGAAGGCGTTTGACTCTGTCCCCACAATGGTCTGGTGGAGAACTGACAGGGTTGGGAGTAGGCCCGTTGATGGTCAGATGGATTGAAAACTGGCTAGCTGGAAGCACCCAGAGAGTAGTGGTTGGTGGGGAGCTCTCAAACCCTAGAGAGGTCAGTAGTGGGGTACCACAGGGCTCGGTCCTGGGTCCGATCCAGTTTAATGCATACATATCAGACATCAGGGAGGGTATAGGGTGTGAAATGAGTCTCTTCACGGATGACTCCAAGATGGGAGCAGTAGTTGAGGGGGAAGAGGTCAAGTGGCCCTGAAAGGTGACCTGGACACCCTGGAAAGCTTGGCTCACACATGGAAATTAAATTTCAATATCACCAAGTGCAAGGTGTTACATCTTGGTTGGGGAAACCCTAAACACAGGTACACCCTGGGAGGGGAGGCGCTACAGGCCTCAACAGGGGAAAAAGACCTAGGGGTCATGGTGGATGCATGTATGAATAACTCTGAGCAGTGCAGAAGAGCAGCTAGCAAGGCAAACAGGATGTTGGGATGCATCATAAGGGGGGGTCACCTCTAGGAGCAGGGAAGTGATTCTGCCTCTGTACAATGGATTGGTTAGACCACATCTTGAGTACTGTGTACAGTACTGGAGTCCACACTTGAAGAGGTACATACAGCTCCTGGAGAGGGTACAGAGGAGGGCAACTAAGATGATATGAGGACTAGGGGATTTGACGTATGAGGACAGACTTGAGAGCTCCGCCAGTTTTCGTTGGAGTAGAGGAGACGGGGGACAGGATTGAGGTCTTCAAGTACCTCAAGGAATAAATAGGAGTAAACATGGAGGATATTTAGACTAAAGCAGGAGGTATCACCAGAGGGCATGGTTTGAAGTTGGAAGGTGGAAGAATGAGGGGGAAGAGGAGGAGGTTTTTCACTGAGAGGGTGGTGGACCCTTGGAATGCACTGCCTGGTGAGCTGGTTCAGAGATCCACAGTGGAGGGCTTCAAGAGAGGGTGGGACAGACACAGTAAGTGAATGTATCAGATGATGGCCTGGCCAGGGGGTGCAGACAGATGACAGGGGTTTCTGGAACAGAAGGGGGGGGAGGGCCTCGGCACCCAACTAGGAATCTGAGGTTCGAGCAGACTCAATAGACCGTAAGGCCTAATCTGCTGGCAATTAGTATGTTAGTATGTTAGGAGTAGCTCTCTATGTAAGGGAAGGGATCAAGCAACAGAACTAAAGGGTAAATAGGGAGGAGAGGAGGCACTGTGGGTCACCCTGGAGACTGTAAATGGCACCAAAATCTGCACAGGGGTTGTATACAGACCCCGTCTTAGGGGGAGGAAAAGGACAAGAAAATTATAAAAGGCATCCTTGGTATGGCAGAGAAAGGGGAGATATTGCCGATGGGGGACCTGAATATGCCAGATGTTAACTGGAGCACCTTTTCTGCAGCCACATCCAAGGGCAGAGCCATTCTTGATGCCCTACAGGGGGCATGCCTCAGACAGCTAGTTCTGGAACCCACTCGGGAGGGAGCAATCTTAGACCTGGTACTCTCAAATGGGGATGGAGAGAGGATCTACGATCTTGAAGTGGGTAGCCATCTGGGAACAAGTGACCACCAAACAGTGTGGTTCATGATGAACTTAGCTGTAGAGTCAAGCCATACAAAAGTGAAGATACTGGACTTCAGGAGGACTGAGTTTGTCAAAATGGGAGAGTGCTTCAGAAAAGCACTAGCAAACAGGCAAGAAGGTGGGGCGGAGCAACAATGGGGAAACATCAAAACCACCATCACAGGGGCAACAAGCCTTTGTGTGAAGCAAATAAACAAATCAAAACAAAAAAAAAAAACACTATGGTTCTCAAAAGAAGTGGTGGGAAGGTAAGGGAGAAAAAGGTAGCATTCAGGAAGTATAAGGAAACACAGAAGGAGCAGGACAGAGAACTGTACCAGTTAAAGCAGAAGGAAGCGGGGAAGACAGTCAGAATAGCAAGGTCCAAACCGAGGAAAAGATAGCCAACTCAGTTAAGAAGGGGGATAAAACCTTTTATAGGTACATTAGGGAGCAAAGAAAGACTAAGGCAGGGATACTGAGGCTGAATAAAGAGGAAGGTGATTGGGCAGAGAGTGACAGTGAAAAAGCAGGGATACTGAATGAATACTTCTGCTCAGTATTCACAATGGAAAACCGGGGGAGATACATAATCCAATCAATAGAAGCACTTTGGATAGGGGGGTTGATATTAGTCCTTTCACAGAAGAATGGGTTCTGAAAGAACTCTTAAAACTGAAGCGGGATAAAGATATGGGGCCTGATGGGATTCACCCCAGAATTCTCAAAGAACTAATTGCAGAACTAGTAACACCACTGACTACCCTTTTTAATAAATCATGGGAGGATGGTGTGGTACCTGAGGACTGGAAGAGGGCGGATGTGATTCCCCTTCACAAAAGTGGGAGCAAGACAGATGCAGGAAACTACAGACCTGTCAGTTTGACCTCAGTTGTAGGGAAACTGATGGAATCACTTCTGAAGGAAAACATTGTTGAGTACCTAGAGGCCAGTGGGGCACAGGACCCAAGGCAGCATGGATTCACAGCAGGAAGGTCATGTCAGATAAATCTAATTGATTTATTTGACTGGGTGACCAAAGTAGTAGACCAGGGAGGAGCTGTGGACATGGCCTACCTAGACTTTAGCAAGGCATTTGATGCAGTTCCTCACAAAAGATTAATAAACAAATTAGCTAGCCTGGGAGTGGGTCCCAGGGTGGTAGCCTGGGTAAAACACTAGCTGGACAACAGGACACAGTGGGTAATAGTAAATGGAGTCCACTCTGAAGAAAGGGAGGTTACTAGTGAGACACTGCAGGGTTCAGTACTGGGGCCAGTCCTTTTAAATGGCTTTATAAGTGACATTGCAGAGGGACTGGAAGGGAAAGTATGTCGCTTTGCAGATGACACAAAGATCTGCAACTGGGTTGATACACAAGGTGGGGTGGAAAGGATGAAAAGGGACTTGGCAAGGTTGGAGGAATGGTTAAATGTATGGCAGCTTAGATTCAACGCAAAGAACTGCAAAGTAATGCACCTGGGAAACAAAAACCCAGGGGAAGAGTACACAATGGGGGGTGAGATATTGACAACAACAAAAATGGAAAGGGACCTGGGGAAGTCATGTCAGATGACCTAATGGTGGACCAGCAATGTGAGAAGGCAGTAAGGAGGGCTGGGGGATACTGGGATGCATAGGGAGAGGCATTACCAGTAGAAAACAGGAAGTTGTTGTCCCTTTGTACAGACAGTTGGTAAGACCACATCTGAAGTACTGTGTACAGTTCTGGAGACTCATCTCCACCAAGGCATAGACAGGGTGGAGGCTGTCCAGAGGAGGGCAACCCAAAGTGGTGCAGGGTCTGCACCAGAAGACATATGAAGAAAGACTAAAGGAGCTTAAAGATGTATAGCCTCGAGGAAAGGAGGGAGAGGGGGGACATGATAGAAACTTTCAAATGCCTCAAGGGAATCAACAAAATCCAAGAGGGTAGCATCTTTCAGAAAAAAAGATGTGCAAGAACAAGGGGGCACAATTTGAAGATTGAGGGTTGATGGCTCAGAGATAATGTGAGGAAATATGTCTTCACAGAGAGGGTTGTAGAGGCATGGAACAGCCTTTCTGAGGAGGTTGTAGAGTCAAAAATAGTGGTAGAATTCAAGAATGCATGGGACAGACATAAGGCAATTCTAGTGGGGGGGTAGGAGGAAGTAGGCTATTGGTTAACTAGGATCTGCAGCTTATCGATTAGGTAGGGAAATGGGCAGACTAGGTGGGCCAAGCGGTCCTTATCCGCCATCAAATTCTATGTTTCTATGTTTCTATCCCTCCCTTGGTCTTTCTTTGCTTCCTGATGTACCTATAAAAGGTTTTATCCCCCTTAGTAACAGAACTGGCTCTTTTTTCCTCGGTTTGAGCCTTTGCTATTTTGATTGCCTTCCCTGCCACCTTCTGCTTTAACTGATAAAGTTCTCTGTCCTGCTCCTTCTGTGTTTCCTTATATTTCCTTAATGCTATCCTTTTCTCCTTAACCTTCCCTGCCACCTCTTTCGAGAACCATAGCAGTTGTTTCCTTCGTTTTGTTTTATTGATTCGCTTCACACAAAGACTTGTTGCCTCTGTGATGGCTGTTTTGATTATTCCCCATTGTTCCTCCACCCTTCCTCCTTGCCCATTTGCTAGTGCTTTCCTGGGGCACTGTCTCATTTTCCCAAAGTTATCCCTCCTAAAGTCCAATACTCTTGTTTTTGTATGGCTTGATTGTATGGCTGTGTTTATTGTGAACCACACTGTTTGGTGGTCGCTTGTTCCCAGATGGCTACCCACTTCTAAATCCGAAAGCCTTTCTCCGTCCCCATTTGAGAGTACTAGGTCTAAGATTGCTTCCTCCCGAGTGGGTTCCAACACTTGCTGTCTGAGGCATGCCCCTTGTAGGGCATCAAGAATGACCCTTCTCCTGGATGTGCCTGCAGCAAAGGTGCTCCATTTAACATCTGACATATTCAGGTCCCCCATTAATAATATCTCCCCTTTTTGTGCCATTTTAAGGATGCCTTCTATCATTTCATTGTCCACTCCTTCCCCCTGAGATGGGAGTCTGTACACAACTCCAATGCAGACTGTGGTGCTATTTTCTGTCTCCAGGGTGACCCATAGTGACTCATCTACTTCATGTTTACTCTTTAGTTCTGTTGCTTTAATCTCTTCCCTTACGTAGAGAGGTACCCCTCCTTCTCTTTTACCCTCCCTGTCCCTGTTCTTATTTGATTAATTTAATATTTGAGACTTGCTAGTTAAAAATCATAGTTGTTTTTGATACTACACGTTTTCCAGTTCATAGGTTCAGCTCCCTGTAGTACTATTGCTTGTGTGTCACTATTTAAAGGAACTACTAGATCTCAGAATTGAATGTATAAAAGGGGTTTCCTAGCCACATAGACAGCACCTCCTCAGGAAGACCTCTGGTCAAAGCACAGGGGTTTGTTTGGCAGTTTGCTACACACATTGCAATTTGTGCAAACATTTCAGTAATAAACACGCTGGAATTAAACTACTGACTATTGAGTTTCATTGAAAGTTTGTTGAAATGCCTGTTGAGTGCTTCACTATCTTGGACTTGTGCTACGTGAAAAGGAATGTTGAACCATAACACATTATAGGTTTTTGTCTATATGAGTAAATTGTTCTAAGTGGGTGAAGTAACTTATTCTCTTGTCTGATTATTTCCTGTGTCCTTTTTTATGTTCCTGATGTTGTTGTTTTGATTTTATAACCAGTGTAACTTGTCCTTATGTGAAGTATGAGTTTCTTCAATAAAACTTCCCCTACTCTTTTTGAGAAGTGCCATGGGATCTTTAACACCTATCTGAACTACCACCAAAACAGGCAGACAGGACCTCGGTTTAATGTCTCATCCAAAAGGCGGCACCTCTGGAGTGCAGCATCCCACTTACTATGTACTACAGTGTCAGTATTGGGATTGTACCCCAAGTGTCTGATGTGGGGCTAGAACCCACAACCTTTTAATCCGCTGGCCTGTGAGGTGATTGTGCAACCTATTGAGCCACTGGCACTAACACTGACACATGGTATGCTAAGGACTTGCATTAAAAGTGAATTCTCATTTCATTCTTTTCCATCACTGCTGTAAAATTCTTCCCAAAAAGCAGTTTAATGTTTTACTTGGTCAGCTGCTTGTCTGATGGAGCTTTGAGGAGAAGTACTTAGAGCAAGAGGATACAAGAGTAGTGTTCCTGTGGCTCAGTTTATTTTTAAAAATGGCTTAAATACCAATAAGATCAAATAGTGATGCAAAGCACAGTAAAACTATAAAATAAACAAGTAAAACAGAGGAAAGCAAAAAGGTTTATAATAAAAACAAGTATATATTTTTATGTGTGTATTGTGATCTCATTTTAATTATGAAGGTAAGCCAGCCTGTCGGTGCAGTGGTTGCACTACTACCCGCGATGCTGGTGATCTGAGTTCGGGAACAACCTCGAATTGTCAGGGGCTGGTCGGGGGTGGAGGATCAAGCATCCCATCTCGCGACTGTCACCTACAGCATGTGACCACAGGCAGTGATGCAAACAAGGGCTCAAATCATGAAGAAGAGGCACAAATGGAGCAGGAGGCATGATGCACTTCCTGGTGTATGTGTCATGCAGCTCATAGCTGGTCGGTGTCCTGAGGGCATGGAGAAAAAGGAAGGACCCTCCAGCGGCTGGCAAAATGACACTGCTCTACCTCTGCAGGCCCTGCACTGCTGAACTTGACACCTTGACTCTGGACCAAGCTTGAACTTCAGCGGGGGCAAGGCTTACCCCATTGTCTCTGCCCTGAGGGGTAAGCTGCATAAGCCAGGGAAGAACAAGGAGTCAAGAAGTAAGTTCAGAAGAAAGTGGGTGATGGGGCTGGAAGAGGGAGACAGACGAAGAGGGCAGGCTGGGGAATGTGGAGTAAAAAAATAAATATATAATAATAATTATGAAGGGAATACAACAAAGCTATTACAATTGTTATGCCTTTGCTAGGCCTTCAATGAGTTGGATAAGTACATTAGATGGACAACTAACACATCTGGTTAACTCAGACCAGCTCTAGGATAATGTTTATACTCAGCCTGTTAAGCTAATGAAAAAAAGGTGCTGGAAACATTGGAAAAATGTGACTTCAGCTGCATATGTCAATTAGGAACAGAAACTTTTTTCACAGTGGTATTCACATTAGTGTTACATGATTAAGTAATGGAAATAACTGTTGGTTTTTGAATTTTCTTTGTAAATTGCCAGTGTCCATAATAAAAATCCCTACACTCATGTTTAAACTTGAAAACTCATTATGTAAATAAGTGAAATGTTTAGATGCTCAAAGTGACATAATGGCTGACCTTTGTTTTTTAAAAGTCTGAGGCCAAGTTTAAATCCAGTGCAAATGTCACATCTCACGCACAGCATTAAAGGATTAAAATGATTATGGTGGTATTAGTCTACTGGTGCTATAAGTTCCTATCAAAGCTGCCTCGAAAGTGGATGTGGGATAGTTTAGCCTTGGAGGTGTGAAGAAATATTTTGATGGAATGCTTACAGGAAAGGGAGCACACACTTCAAGCTGTGATTATTCTTCACTCAGGTTTTTTATTCTGCACGTGTTAAAGAAGATCTGTCATTGCAGACTCATTATGCCCCAACTAGTTTCCCTTAAAAATCCACTATCTACAACTAAGTTTCAACTGTCGTGAATTCAGTGTTTATCTTACACGGAAACTACAGTATAAATGTTCAGCTAATCTAGCTGTGCTATAGACCCATTAGAAGCATGATTTATACCAGCAGAAGCCCAAACTGTATTGCATCTTATATTTCCCTAAACACTGAACACAGAGGGACAATACTGTATGTTTGTTTTGGGCAGAAGTGATGCCTGAGATGCCATACAGTACATGAAAACAGATGATGACATGTTTATGTATTACTTATAATATTTGCTTTATTTCTACACATGGGGATTCTAATCAAAATGGTTATATTAATACTTACAATGTTTAGTATCCACTGTCTTGCACTAATGGTGTTAAAAATGAAATTGTAAAACACATGTATATTACATGAAACTGCAAGACCCATTATGTATGCATCATTTTGCAGTTGTTGAAGAATAGTTTTCAACATTTCCATGACATTTATTTTGTTACACTGTCATATTATTCACAGGAGTTTATTCCTCAGGTATAGGATTTTGCACCATTTTGAATGTTTCATGAAAATGTATTAATAAACTAAGTGGTATTTATTTTTATTTATGTAATTTATTGACTGTAGCTGCACAATACCAAACACTGTAAGCAATGCAGTGGCACAGTAGGTTGCATGCTTGCATCTAGAGATGGAAGTTTGTAAGGTCATGGGTTCTAGTCCCACACCAGGAACTTGGCCTAATACCTAATGCTGACACTGTAGCGCAGCACTGTGGATTTGTTGCATTGTTGAGGTATTGTCCATTAATGTGATGATAAACCAAGGTCATTTCTGTCCATCTCTGGTGGTGGAAGCCAGGCCAATAATTCCCCCGTCAATATTAGTTTATAAACTGCCAAACCAGATGACTGATGTAGATGTGAAGCTATATAGGGAAGTTAAGAAGGACATATTGTAAGACAGGAAAGAATGATACTTATGTAATATGTCAAACTCACAGATGTAGAATGAGGCACATCAGAGACAAGCCAAAAAGCTCAGAGATTTCTAGAGGAGATGCAGGACTTCTTTCTTACCCACTGTGTGTGAGAGGCAACCAGAGGGGAATTAGAGAAGCAGTCTTGGAGCTTGTAATGTCCAGCCATGAAATTATCAGGGAGATCATGATTCATGTCCACTAGGAGAAAAAAATCATTATACTCTGAAGTTCAACAGTGCTGAATTCTCAGCAACTGTATTTAGCACGGTGTCCCTGAGTGATTTTAGGAACACTAATATTGAAAAACAAACTCTGGTCAGAGCCAATACAGCTGTGAAGAGCTTTTAGGAGCGGCAAGAATGATGTAAAGAATATGCGGTGCTCTCACTGCACTGGAGTCAGCTGTAATACTTCAGTGATTACAGTACTGCGAATGTGTGATACTCGCACATGTGCAGTTTGCCCCAGAGTCAGCCTTGCACAACATGGCGGTGTTGACATAACTATGTGTAATGACCCAGTCCCCTCAGCTTACTAGAATCCCATTAGTACTAGATGATTATGTCATTTAGAACTCTCAAAACAGCATAACCTTTTTACAGTCAGCTGCTCTCGGGGAACTTAGAATGTTCATCAGTAAGTTCTCGTGTGGCAGTCAGAGTGGCAGGAGGTCTGCCATTGTGGCTCTGTCAAAGGGAGCCGTTATTTCTCACCTTAGTTTGGTAAAATCTTCAGTTTGCCTGCAGGACTATTTAGTTTCACATCAGGGGGAGTGAGAGGGAATGCAACTCTAGTGGATCTAAGGGGCAATCCCCTGAAGTTCCTGATATTCACAGCTGCCTTAAGGAAGAACAATGAGTAAAATCTGACGGCTACCAGAGAAAGGAAGTTGCCTTTTGTTCTTTCCATGACTAGGAGGAAGAAACAACTAATCTGTGAGTACAGAATTTGAGACTGTTCTCTGATGGAGTTGTCTGAGGTGTGTGTGACCTAGATAAGTCTAGATCACACTGGTCAGGACCCCTTTCACCACAACTGTGCTGAATTTAAAGTTAAAGTTGGGAGTCTTTAGCAGTTCATTGGGGATTGGAGACTCATTTGGTATAACCCTAAAGGAATGACAGAGGCTGTTTGGGGCAAAAGGTGGGGGGGGAACACCATCTGGAGTTTCCGGCAGGGCTAAGTGGTTCATGGATGAGCACCACTGTTCCTTGGGCAAAGACCAGGAGGATTTTAAAGTGTGTGGCACATCCCACAGATATACACTTTGGAAATGGAAATGTGTGGAAAAAGTTTAAAGTGTGTGGCACATCTCTTAGATATACACTTTGGAAGAGAGCTAGAGATGTTTTTGTGGAAATCAGTACCGCCTAGCAAAGTGTCCTGCGAAAGAGAGTGTGCCTGTATTGCAATGACAAACTTTTGGGGGACCACCCTTGCTTTAAGTAATATCTGTAAATAAAGCCATACTGCAAAATCCCAGTTACTGCTTTGGACATTCCGCTTGTTGCTTCTATTGTGAACATTATTGGGGCACCTAAGCAGTTAGGTCTAGCATATGCCTAGTATACTCTCCCCTGAACCTGGTTGTAAATACAAAAGTTCATTTTAGTATGTACCCCCACCCCCATCTTCTAGATGATGAGCCTGGTATACACTCCAACGTTGGAGTGGTACCATGAGTGTAGTTCTGCCAAACGAAAATTGTATGCTGTGTAGTTGGCAGTCGTTCTTTTAAGGGGGTGCCAGCTGGCCAACAGTGGTGTGGGGGTTACATACGTATACACAATACTCATGCAAACATCAATGGTATATGGAATCAATACAGGTGATTTCCTGAGGTAACAAAATCCAGAGGCAGCAAAATCTATAAGAGAAAGAATCTTGAACCATCTTCTTCAATAGCATGGCAGTTTCAAAGCTACACTCCTAGATGATCTAGTAAAAATTTTACTTCTATAATTCTACTTAACTGACTGATGTAATTTTTTGTGAATCCCTACAAAATCCTGACATTTCACTGCCCGACAAAACAAGATCCTGACTCCGACTTCCCCGACAATGAAACTGCCCAACAGCCTAACTTCCTGACATGACACTGCCCGACACTACAAGTTGCAGCTATGTGGAGTTGATTATATTAATTAGGGGTGGTGCAGGGGGCAAAGCCCCCAGCAACAGGGTGTGTGGTGGGCGTAGCCCCCCTGAGTGGGGGCATGGCGGTTAAATTTCCAATGTTGGGTAGTGTCATATCGGGAAGTTAGGTTGTGGGGCGGTTTCACTGTCGGGAAGTCAGAGTCAGAGTCTTGTTTTGTTGGGCAGTAGAATGTCAGGATTTTGTAGATGATCCCAATTTTTTGTGGTAGCATAGCATAATTCATCTTCCAGGTCCAATATTCAAGTAAATAATCTATCTGCTGGCTACAAGTTGGCAGATTTGCAATAAAATAAATAGTGTATGTATGACAATCTACTGGTAAGTTATAAACAGATTTAACTAGGGCATCTATATGCTGTAAGTGTGATAAATTGAAATCCAGCGCAACTCTAAAATATCGATAAGTATCTACCTGCTCCAACAATTGACCGCTTAGCGTCACAATTTGTAAAGACTGTGACACTGAAATATTCTGTTTGCTGTAAAACTGCATGTATTTAGTTTTTTTTTTATTTAGACATAACTTAAATTCCTCCAACCATATCTGAATATTGTCAGAGCTCCTTTGTAATATATCATTTACAGCAGCAAGACTTTTACCCTTGGCAAACAGTACAGTACTATCCACATAAAGCAGAATTTGAGGTGGTTCAGCAGCCCCTGGGATGCTTGGCACACCTACATGAAGGGTTACTAGCAAAAGGCAAAGTGACAATAGATGGAAGGGTGGCACATGCGTTCCTCCTCCATAAGGTTCAGGTTCAAAAATGTGGTCCTGTACCCAATCACTAAGTATCAGGGTGCTGGATGGCTCTTCCCTTAACACAGTTACCTCTTTTAAATACCTAGGAGTAACCCGTGATCCCATCTTGGATTTTGACCTGCACCTAGCCTTGGTCATTAAATCTGTCAATATTCAACTTGGGCTGGCATATAAGGTGGGACATAGTCTAACATGCACGGCGAGGATGGCCATTGCACTGGGGATCCTGAGACCCAAATTGGCATATGGGTTAATAGCCTTTCCAGCAACTACTGGAGGGCTCCTCTGAGAGTGGGATGTCTGCTACAATAGCATTTGTCGTTTTGCTCTGTCTTTACCCAAACTTACTCACTGATGCACACTATACTCCAGTCTGGCATGGTTTACCCCCTCAGCCTTCCAACCGTTTACTTCCTACTGTTTTATAAAGCATATAATCTCCTCCCAGATACCTGACAAATTGGCTCTACTGCTCAAAGCTGTGACCTCTGTCTACCACTGAGATCAGCTGACAAATCCCTTCTTGTCCAACCGAGATGTAAAACCAAATTGGGGGAGAATGTTTTCTTTAGCTGGGCCCCTAAACTATGGAACTCTCTTCCACTGAGTCTAAGAATCTCCCCTTCTCCACACAGCTTCGAACAGGAGCTGCATATGGCTCTTCTAAGCTCTGAACCTAGCTCCTGTTATCTATCCATCCACTCCTGTACTGGTTCCTCCTAGTTGTCTACTGGCTCCAGCCTCTACTACTCTCAAACCTGCCTGGAAATCTTGCTATTTCCTCTCTTCTAGCACTTACTCACTAGTTGTATGACATATGACTGTTAGCTATTTGCACTTATATTTCTGTTTTGTTACTACATATAGATTCCTGCAAATGTACTGTCATTGCTGAAAATTTTGTATAAGTGTACTATGTCTGACTTCTACTTGTTCCCATCATGTTAAACGTAGAAACATAGACTTTGACAGCAGATAAGGACCGCTTGGCCCATCTAGTCTGCCCATTTCCCCTACCTACAGGATAGGCCGCAGATCCTAGTTAACCAACAGCCTGTTTCTTCCTACCCCCCACAAGAATTGCCTTATGTCTGTCCCATGCATTCTTGAATTCTCCCACAGTTTTAGAACCCACAACCTCCTCAGGAAGGCTGTTCCATGCATCCACTACCATCTCTGTAAAATAATACTTCCTCACATTGCCCCTGAACCGTCCTCCTTCTTTCTTTAAATTGTGTCCCCTTGTTCTTGCAAGTCTCTTTTTCTGAAAGATGCTACCCTCTTGGACTTTGTTGATTCCACTGAGGTACTTAAAAGTTTCTATCATGTCCCCCCTCTCCCGTCTTTCCTCAA
This sequence comes from Neoceratodus forsteri, assembly GCA_016271365.2. Classification (NCBI taxonomy): domain Eukaryota; kingdom Metazoa; phylum Chordata; order Ceratodontiformes; family Ceratodontidae; genus Neoceratodus; species Neoceratodus forsteri. The sequence continues at coordinate 157,329,421 of CM028137.1, forward strand.
GGGTATACATATTAAGCTCCTTTAGTCTCTCCTCATACGGCTTCTCTTGCAGACCCTGCACCATTTTAGTTGCCCTCCTCTGAACTACCTCTATCCTGTCTATGTCCTTGAGGAGATGGGGTCTCCAGAACTGGACACAGTACTCCAGATGGGGTCTCACCAACTGTCTGTACAGAGGGATAACAACTTCCTGTTTTCTGCTGCTGATGCCTCTCCCTATACATCCCACTATACCCCCAGCCCTCCCTACTGCCTTCTCACATTGCTTGCTAACCTTAAGGTCATCTGATATGATTACCCCCAGGTCCCTTTCCTTTTTTGTTGTTGTTACTACCTCCCCACCCATTGTGTAATCTTCCCCTGGGTTCTTGTTTCCCAGGTGCATTATTTTGCACTTCTTTGCATTGAATCCTAGCTGCCATACTTCTGACCATTCCTCCAACCTTGCCAAGTCCCTTTTCATCCTTTTCATGCCTCCTTGTGTATCAACCCTGTTGCAGATCTTTGTGTCATCTGCAAAAAGGCATACTTTTCCTTCCAGTCCCTCTGCAATGTCACTGATGAAGACATTAAAAAGGACTGGACCCAATACTGAACCCTGCAGTACCCCACTAGTAACCCCTCTTTCTTCAGAGTGGACTCCATTTACAATTACCTTCTGTGTCCTGTTGTGCAGCCAATGTTTTACCCAGGCTACCACCCTGACACCCACTCCCAGGCTAGTTAATTTGACTATTAATCTTTTGTGTGGGACTGTGTCAAATGCCTTGCTAAAGTCTAGGTAGGCCATGTCCATAGCCCCTCCCTGGTCTACTACTTTGGTCACCCAGTCAAAGAAATCTATTAGATTCATCTGACATGACCTTCCCGCTGTGAATCCATGCTGCCTTGGGTCCTGTGCTCCACTGGCCTCTAGGTACTCAACTATTCTTTCCTTCAGAAGTGACTCCATCACTTTCCCTACCACAGAGGTCAGACTGACAGGTCTGTAGTTTCCTGCCTCTGTCTTGGTCCCACTTTTGTGAAGGGAATCACATCTGCCTTCCTCCAGTCCTCGGGTACCACACCATCCTCCATGATTTATTAAAAAGAGTAGCCAGTGGTTTCACTAGTTCCTCCCTTAATTCTTTTAGAATTCTGGGGTGAATTCCATCGGGACCCATTGCTTTGTCCACCTTCAGTTTTAGGAGTTCTTGCAGAACCCTTTCTTCTGTGAAAGGACTGGGATCAACCCCCCTATCAAGAGTGCTTCTGTTAATTGGATTAGGCACTTTCCCCTCCTCTTTTGTGAATACTGAGCAGAAATATTCATTCAGTATCCCTGCTTTTTCAATGCGTCCCTCTGCCCACCCACCATTCATTCTATTCAGCCTCACTATCCCTCCCTTTGTCTTTCTACGCTCACTGATGTACCTATAAAAGGTTTTATCCCCCTTCTTAACTGAGTTGGCTATCTTTTCCTCAGTTTGGGCCTTTGCTATTCTGACTTCCCTTCCTGCTTCCTTCTGCCTTAACTGGTACAGCTCTCTGTCCTGCTCCTTCTGTGTTTCCTTATACTTCTGGAATGCTATCTTTTCTTCCTGACTTTCACAGCCACCTCTTTTGAGAACCATAGTGGCTTTTTCTTTCATTTTGATTTGTTTATTTGCTTCACACAAAGGCTTGTTGCCTCTGTGATGGCAGTTTTGATGATTCCCATTGTTGCTCCACACCTCCTTCTAGTCTGCTTGCTAGTGCTTTTCTGAGGCACTCTCCCATCTTGCCAAAGTCAGCCCTTCTAAAGTCCAGTACCCTCACTTTTGTATGGCTTGACTCTGTAGCTGAGTTTAACATGAACCACACTGTTTGATGGTCACTTGTCCCCAGATGGCAACCCACTTCTAGATCTGAGATCCTCTCACTGCCCCCGTTTGAGAGTACAAGGTCTAAGATTGCTCCCTTATGAGTGGGTTCTGAAACTAGCTGTTTAATGCCTGCCACCTGTAGGGCATCAAGAATGGCCCTGCTCTTGGATGTGGCTGCAGCAAATGTGCTCCAGTTAACATCTGGCATATTCAGGTCTCCCATCAACAATATCTCCCCCTTTCTCTGCCATTCTAAGAATGCCTTCTATCATATCCTTGTCCATTCCCTCCCCCCTGACATGGGGGTCTGTACACAACCCCTGTGTGGATTGTGGTGCCCTTTTCAGTCTCCAAGGTGACCCACAATGCCTCCTCTCCTCCTGTTTACTCTTTTGTTCAGTTGCTTTTATCCCTTCCTTTACATAGAGAGCTACTCCTCCCACTCTTCTCCCCCTGCCTGTCTCTCCTATAGGTTATGTACCCTACTGTGTTAACATCCCAGTCATGGTTCTCTGTGTACCATGTTTCTGTGACTGCTACGATATCCAGGCATCCCTCTTCCATCAAGGCCACCAGCTCAGGAAGCTTGTTGCCCAGACTACGGGCACTGGTACTCATTACCCTCCATTTCCTGATGGCCTTACTCCCTTTTGCCCCATCCCTGTCCTTCTTGCCTTTGTCACTTTCTCAATTTACCCCTGCCCTTCTCCCTATTGACACCCCTATGTTGGTGTTTGCCGCACTTACTACCGTAATTATTTTGGGGGGTAGGATTTCCCTGCTCCTTTCCAGTGCCTCCCCCCTTGGCTAGTTTAAAAGCTTGCCAATGAAGCATTTAAACCTATCACCTAGGCTCCTGGTTCCCCTCCCGGACAGATGCAGCCCATCATGCCAGTATAGGCTTGCATCACTCCAGGTGGACCCCCAGTCCCCAATGAAGCCAAATCCCTGAGCTCCACACCAGTATTTCAACCACTGATTGAATCCCATGGTGTGGAACACCCTAGCCTCTCCTATGCCATAGATGGGCAGCACCTCCGAGAAGGCTACCATGCATGCTACTTGACTAAGGCCCCTCCCCAATTCCACAGACTCTTTCTGCACTTCTCTAATGCCTTTCTTAGCCAGGTCATTTGTCCCTAGGTGGACAATGATGTCCAGCTCCCTCCCCTGTGCAGCTGCTCCAGCAATCCTGAGGATTCGCTCCCTGTCCCTCCAAGCCATGGCGCCAGGCAGGCACCTTACCTTCCTCTCCCCTTCCTCCCCCAGTTCTACCTTCCTAACAATGGAGTCCTCCACCAGGAGTTGTTTCCTTCCCCTGCAGGGTCCCCTGCCACCCTCCTATGGGTCTCCTTTGTGGAGGTTCCCAGCATCCTCCTTGGTCTCCACTGCGGGTGCCTCCATAGAGGAACCACACTTTGCCAGAATGGGAGAGGTACAACTGGAGGGATGCACCTCTGTTCCACCACCCTCACCCTCCCTGAGCCCACTGTGGTCCAACCGCTCCTCTTTCTTGGCAACCTCTGAGGCAAAGGCAGTGGCACTGTTTTCTTGTATCTACTATTGTCTAAGTACCCTTTGTTGTAATCTTCTGGGTTGTACCTGAAAATAGGCAGCTATGCTGTCTAGTGTACCTACCCACTTAACAAATACTAAATAAATAAATAAATAAGAGTGCATATAGGAAGAACACAGAAATTTACAGGCCTGTGAGCTTGACATCTGCAGCAGGCAAGCTACTAGAGATGATTCTAATGGAATTTATACAATATATTTTAATATTTGTTTTTTTTAGGTCAAATAAAAATGCTATTTATTGTAGAGAGTATCAAGTAGCTAGAGACATTTTTATCTTCCCAGTAGAGCATGTCATTACGTTTATCTAGCAACTTGGGTACATCACAACAAATGTCTGGTTCTGCCACTTGTGCCCCACTGTCTGTACAGCCACACACTCATGCCACCATGAGCAAGATAAATCTTTATGTTCTATTAAAAAAAATATATATATATAAATGAATGCTTAAGCAATATACCACAACAGGGTGTGGGTCATGCTGGGATTGACCCACGCCTGGTGTGGTTTAGTCATGAGGCCACAGGCCAAGTGAGTAAACCACACCAGAAGTGGGTAAATCCCAGCATAACCCACACCCTGGAGTGGTAAATTGCGATTATACAATGTCCCCCTTTTTTTGAAAATAAACAGTTTATTTGTTATATTTTTAGTATGTTTTATTGTATTAATTGCTCCATGAAAAAAAATAGTTCTGGGTTGCTAGGGATGCATCCAGTGTTGCTGTGGCTGTGAGGTATGAGCTATTGTGGCATTAGCATTCTCAACTGGTTTGAATATGTTTAAAAATAGTGATGCTGGCTGTATTTTAGTGTACCTAAAACAGTAACTAGATTTTTAAGTAATTTCTTTTAATAGGATGAGCCTGTGAGTCAGTTTATTTTTGTTTTTGGACATAGCTTGTGAGTCAGAAGGGTTGCTGACACAGCTTGTTGTGAGTGCTGCACCACCTTTGAGCCAAAGAGACGGACCTTTTGTTTGTTTTTAATTTTTTTTAAAAGTCAGAGGTGAAAGTCAGCCAGAAATCTTACAGGGTATGTTGGGATGGAGCTGAGCCAGTATTGTGTCCTACACTGGGACCGGAGAGCTAACAGATACCCTTATGGAGGCCGGAGGGAGTGCCTGTTAAGGAATGAAAAGTGACTGCAATGGAGGGTGAGGGAGCGATTGCCAGAGAAGCCATGAAACTATTGTGAATTTTTTAGGGTTTTTTTCTCTACTTGTTTTGGGAGGAAAGTGTCATGTTTTAATTGATATTATTACATTTGAATTTCATGCTTTACTGGTGCACCAATATGGCAGATTCTCACCTTTGATCTTTTTTGGGTCACACTAATTTACAAATGAGGGGGTTCCACATGCAGCTGGCTGGCACTTTTTGCCATTGGTCATGCCAGGATTTAGAATGGATAAATCGTGCCAGCCAGCCAATCAGATATGAGGATTTTATGAGCCATTGTACAATAATGTATAATATATAAACTGCACATGCAATGTTTGTTCATGAGATATGGCATTTATCTTCATTCATGGTCAATGACCTCTTTTGACCTCACTCGTGGCCTCACCACTCATGAAGGTCAAGAGGTGACTGACCCCTCATGAAGATAAGTACCATATCTCTTGAACACACATCACATATATGCTATGTAGAGTATAGTTACATATCTGGAAGTAAAGGTACTTTTGAATAGGAGTTAACGTGGGTTCAAGAGAGGCAGGTTGTACCAAACGAAAACTTGATTGAGCTTTTCAGTTCAGTGACACAAATGATTGATAGAGGCCAGACAGTCAGCATCTTATATCTGGAATTAATTAAGGCCTTTAACTTGGCCTTTAATTTTAATTTAGCAACATAAAAAAGATATACATAGAAACATAGACTTTGACGGCAGATAAGGACCGCTAGGCCCATCTAGTCTGCCCATTTCCCTACCTACAGGATAGGCCGCAGTTCCTAGTTAACCAACAGCCTATATCTTCCTGCCCCCCACAAGAATTGCCTTATGTCTGTCCCATACAAAGGCTAGAAAAGTGGTCCAGTATTTGGCAACTGAAATTCAGTTCCAAGAAATGCAGAATAATGCACATTGGTAGGAGATATCTGCAAATAGATTATTGCATAAATGGATTAAAGGTGGAACACTTACTGAAAGAAAGGGAACATGAATTGATAAACCAATAATCTAAAAACCCCCTTCCTAATGCAGTATATGGGAAGGTGAACAGAATGTTGATGTGCATCAGGTGGGGTTTCACCAGTTGCAGGTGGGAGGTAATACTGCCACTGCACAGGTCACTGGTTTGACCACACCTGGAGTGCTTTGTGGCATTTTGGAGCCCACATCTGAGGAAGGGCAAATATAGGTAGGAAGCCATACAGTGAAGGGTGACAAAAATGAGGAAGGGGCAGCAGCATAGCCCTATGAGGAGAGACTGGAAAGTCTCAACACTGTACAGTGCTATCCACCATCATCTTTAACGCCATCGTAAGTTATGGCACACTGTGGTCCAATAGTCAGTGTCAGTGGCTCAGTAGGTAGCACACTCGCCTCGGAGGCCGGGAGATCAGAGGGGTGTGGGTTCAGTTCCCACATCTGGCACTTGGGTTATTGTCCCAGTACTGACACTGTAGTGCAGCATGAGAGGGGTGCTGCACTTCTGAGGTGCCGTCTTTCGGATGAGACGTTAAACCGAGGTCCCATCTGCCTGGATTGGTGGTAGTTCAGGTGGATGTTAAAGATCCCATGGCACTTATCGAAAAGAGTAGGGGAATTTCCCCGGTGTCCTGGCCAAATTTCCCTTATTCACTAAAAATACCACCTACAGCTTAATCTGGTTCAAGGCCAGTTGGCATTCATCTGTATCCCCCCTCCCTAGGTCGTGCCTGAAAATAGGCCGGATTTGTCTAGTGCACTTACCCGGTCAACAAAAACTAAATAAATAAATAAAAATACCTTTGTTCAAAGCTGAGTTCAGATGAATATGGCTTTTTTAGTACCAAGATTTGCCACCACGCACCATTGTGTGCTCTGTTGTAAGTGGCAGTGGCTATTACTGTATATATAGTGTATGGCAGAACGCTATTGTGTATGGAAAATCCATACACACGAAAAAGCCATTCTGCTGCACTATTGATGCATCTACTAATGCAAAATGAGTTTTCATTCTGCATTAATAGGCACTTCACAATGTAACCACCCCCAACAGCGCTGTTGATAGGACAAGGGGGTGATTGACTCCTAGCATGCGCAAGCTGGCTGGTCAGCGGACATGCTGGAAGTGCAGGTCCCAGGCAGCAAACACTGAAACTGAACAAGACAAAAATAAGCAATTTTTTTCTATTTGGGCACCATACACTACATAGAAAAGTGTATGGGAGTCCAGATATGCAACCACACTATTCTCAATACCTCGTGGTTTCCATGATGAAAGGGACCTCTCGAGCTTTGCTGTCAAGGTCCTCGTCATCATGGAAACCACTTGGTATGAGAATAGTATGGTTATGTATGGGCTACCATACACTGTCCTATATATTCTCTAGAGGACAGGAGGGATAGGGAGACATCATAGAAACAGGAAAACACACTGGGGTCCAATATGAGGAGCCCTACAGAGTTGTTCAAGTTTAAGAATAGTTCATCAACTGGAGGCACAGTTTTAATCTGTAAAGGGGACATTCAAGAAGGACATTAGAAGGTATTTTTTTCAAAGAGCAGGTGGTGAAAGAGTGCAATAATCATCCCAAGAATGCGGTCAATACTGAGACTATATCTTGGTGCAAAACACAATAGGACATCCTTAAGGGGGCTACTGGAAAAAGGAGGGTGGTAGGAGACAGGGAAAACTCTGAGAGGAAGACTAAGTCAGAGCAATACATTGCAGAGCATCAGAGCAAACCTGATGGACTAATAGTCTTTTTCTGTCTTTATTCATCCATGTTTTTATATAAATTATCACATAGGGGTTTAGAAGGAAGTGGGAAATGTTGCTCAATACCTCAGCAGTGCAAGGTTAAAAAGTAAGACAGACAAAAGTCCCTGCTGATGGTAAAGCTTTTAAACAACTAAAACTCAAGGAAGAAAAGTATACACCCTGGGCAAAAGAAGTGTGCTGTAATGGTATCCAGTTATAACAGCGCTTCCTGAACCATGCAGTATAAGCCTCACGGTCAGGATCGTGTGAGCAGGAATAGTGATAGGGGAAGAATAGCGTCTACTAACTACCGCCACCCCTGTTGCTATGCTACCAGGATAGAAGCACTGAAGAAGAGAAAGAAAAGTGCACTTGCCAACTGAGCTGCCCCCATGGTGAAGAGTGTTAAGGCAGCAGCTCGGCTAGCACAGTTTGAGAGACCAGGGTTCTAATCCTGGCCTCCCCTTGAGCATTGTATTTTCTTGTTGTGCAACCTAGTATTTTTTTACAAAGGGCTATGGAAACAGTACTCTACGGCCCCACAAATTTCATTTTTTCCCTGTGATTTACTGCCCCTCATGTGTTGGAATCCTTCCCACAAAAAAACAGATTTTAGAATGGTAGCGGTCGTCTCTAAAGTGCACGACTGCTACCATTGGTGCTTTGCTGGGTGGCAGCATTCTTTCCTGCCACTGTAGTGGAGAGCACTGTTAATACAGCACTGTTATGGATGGCACTGTTATTGTGCTCTTCTGACCTAGTACCTACAGTAATTTCATCATTTGTAGCATTCCCTAAAGTTTTCCCCCAAGTTACTAACCACTGCTCTAATAGAGAACTCGTTTTCTGTAATCCTAAATGAGTTATGACCTTATTTGCAGCCACTCCTAAGATGTTTAATAAATACAGTTCTGATGGAGAGGCTAACCAAGACGTGTATTTTGTAAGAATTAGAATCAAGGGTGTAAAATCAACCTACTGACAAAATACTACAAGCATCGCTTACACTGTTGTATAGTCATCCAGTAACTATTAGGAAGAGGGCAGGGTTTTTGCTCTGAAGGTACCACTGGCCACTCATAAGTCAAGTCAGTTGTAGTCATATACGGTATTCAGATGGACTACAGAAGTACTGGATTGGGGCCAATTTTCAGAGGGTCTGTCAAGACCCAGGGACTAAGTCGCCATGCATAACCTGCAGTATTTTCTGCAACAGATTTCATTGTACAGTTTTTGTACAAATACTATGCCTGAAAATATATATAAACATCTAAATTAAGGTAGACATCAACTAATGTTTTATTGCTGCATTGCCTCAGTTTGATTGTTATCTTATTGCATGCAATAATATATTATATTTATATTGCTCATTTTCATAATGCAAGTACTGTATGTGATATATGTCAAATAATGAATGTTTTTCTCCTTGTACCTAAAGATATTTTAGATATGGAGTGTAACGACTGTTTATAAACCATAGAACAATAATCTATCTAACTAACTAACTCATTATTAGGCATAGCATCTTCACTAAAAAAAATTGCACAAGTTGCCCTGAAGTGGCAAAAGGGTTGCAAAAAAGGAAACCAGTTTGAAAATTACATGCATGTGGCAAAAATTGCAGTTGGGCATTTCCTTTAGCAAAATGTTTTCTGTCACATGTGCATGATTTCTGCTGTTTTCAAAATCAGACCCCAGGACTTTCTATGTAACATCATTGCAGCTCTGTAATATAATAGTGCTATATATAGCAAATAGTATATGTAACCTGTACTCTGCACCAAAGATACATTGTATGTCAATCTGCAATTTACATTTAATGCTCTAGCTTTACTGCATTATGGCTTTTAAAACTTGTTACTAAATGGGAAATTAAATGTAGTGGTGATTTATTAGCAATTCCTATTCAGCAATGCAGTGAAGGGGAAGGGGGTTTGGATGCCAGCCTCTGTGTAAATCTTACGACAAACCCCTTGTAGTGCATTATTGTGATCATAAAATGGAATAAAGTAAAAATCTGGTTTTCACTGCAGAACAAATCAATATTTTGATTCATTTCAAGAAATACAATGTTTTATTCTTTCACCTGTGATACAGTAGTCCTCATATGTTCCAGAGACAATATGCCCAAAGTTAAGTGTCGGCATCACTACAGGAGGCACCTGCATGTAAATTTAAATCCTCACCCCTTTGCCAGTATGCACTTTTGAGGCTATGCTTGAGGGTGGAGTTGGCCACATGTTATCACTAGCATAGCCACTTGAGGGTCCTACATGTAAATCTGAATTCCCACTCCACTGTCAGTGTGCCCTTCTGAGGCCATGCCTGATGGTGAAGTCGGCCACGCATCATCATGCCATGCATCGTCACTAGCATGACCACTGATGTCAGCTTACAGAGCATATTTAGGAAGAGCAGCTTCACAGAACATGGTAGTGGGATTCAGCAGAAACACAAAGCTACTGCAGTACATACATCCAACATTTATACAAAACCTCCTTGTGTCAAGCTACCCACTAAGTCAGGGGTGACATTCAGCTTCTTCAATCACCTTCAACCAGTACCTCCAAAAAAACAGCACAAAAATATTTGGTAACATCAATTGAAGTTGGTCCTGGATGGGCATTACAATGGACACTGGGATCTGCTGAAGTAAATTTGGTCAAAGAAGCAGCTTGACATCTTTAAATAGTTAATGGGGCACTATGTCAATGGTATGATTTTGTGACAGTTTATTATGTTGCAACCGTGCTCTCAGAACTGTTCCATTGGAGATTTTATAAATGGCAGTTTTCAAACTGTGAACATTCTGTCAATTAATCTACATGCCTTGAAACATGATCAGGTCAGAACAGGTTAGCTGGGACTTTAGCCATGTGTTTGTTGTGAGATTTACACACAGCTAAAGCACCAGTTTGACCAATCAGTTGCCAGCATTTTTATGCCCATTTTATAATTGCCATTAATAAGCATATGGCACAGGCCTACTGGCACAGTGGTGTCACTGCCAGTCACAGTACTGGTGACCTGGGTTCAGGAGTGAGCTTTCATTGTCAGGGACTGGATGGTGGAGGAGGATTGAGCATCCCAAAAGATGCTCTTTTCTTCCGGGGAGGGCTGCACTTTCTTCTACCTCACTGTCACCTGGATGAATACAGGTAGTGATTCAACCGGAGAGTGATGTGCGGAAGGGGGATTTAGCCTGACTCCAGAACACAGGTTAAGCACATGCATGTACACATGCACCTAAGAACACTACTTGTCTTTGTCTTGAGGTGGGTAGAAACCACAAGGAAAAACCTGATGTGCTGCAGAATAATGGCATCACTTTTAGCTTCCCCCCCACTTCCAACTGCTCATTGATCTGCACACCTGGGAAGCCTAGGGAGAAGGCCTGCATCCTTCCAGGAAGGGGACTGTAGTCCTTGGTTTAAATGCTACTTGAATGAGCATTTAAACTAGTGAGGAGGATGCAGTAAAACCAGGGAAGGCAACAACTTTCCCCGGGTGATGGAGTGTTAGGGAGGAGGGGAGGGCTCAAGGGAGAAATCTCCCCTAGGGCTGGGGCACAGAAAGACAGGGACAAGACAAAGAAAATGGGGATAACTCATGTAAATGAGGAACGAGGATTGAAGGATACAAGAAAGTGAAGGTAAAAAGGTAAGAGATGAGTCAGAGAGGGCTTCAGGGAACAACACAAGCAGGAATGGGAGGAGGGAGCAAGGCAGCAGACAAGTGGGGGGGGAGAAAGTGTAGAGAGCCATGTGTGCTAATGCAAGGAGTCTTGGAAATGAAATTCCAGACCTGGACAGCATCATAGTGGAGGCTAACCTGGATTTAGTGGCCATAGTGGAGTCATGGTGCACTTAGTGTGGTGATAGATGGCACTGTAGTGGGGTGACAGTCAGAGTTCGTCACTGCCCTAGATCAACATAAACTGTGGTGGTCTAAGGATTCTATGAAAATCAAGCCCCTTGAAAATTTAGAGTCTGTCACCAGTTTTGCTCAACTTTACAGTACAGTTTAAACTGATTTTATTCAGAGCAATTTTATGACTCACCATTGGCTAAAGAGCACCTTATCAGATCCAGCCATCTGAACCTTTCAATTTTGCTAACTCAGATGACTTTCCAAAATGGTTGAGATGCTTCGACAGGTTTTGTATAGCCAGTAGCATAGCAGAGTCAGCAGCAGAAAACCAGGTGCACACAGTGATATACTGCAGCAGAAGACATCCTCAAGGGGGGTTGTGTACCACATGGATGATATCCTTGTCTTCAGTCGCACCAGAGATGAGCACAACTAGAGAGTCTATGCAGTCGAAGGAAAGGTTCAGGGTGCAGAGCTCACACTGAGTGCCAAGAAGTGTGAGTGGGAAAATCAGAGTTCAGTTCCTGGGATATATCATCTCAGGCAAAGATATACAACCTGACCCAGAGAAGTTGGAAGCTATACAGAGGATGACAAGTCTCACAAATTGGTCTGAAGTTTGAGGTTTCCTGGGAATGGTCAACCAGCTGGGGAACTTCATTCCTGCCTTTGCAGAAAAAACAAAAGACCTACAGGAACTTTTGTTGCAGGTGAACCAGAATATTTGTGGTCCAGTTCAAGAGCAAGGATTTACAGTTCTTAATGCAGAACTCATGGCGCTGCCTACTCTAGCCTTGCTCAATCCCAACAAAGAAATAAAAGTGGCAGCAGATGCATCATCATTTGAACTAGTAGGGGTCCTGATGCAAAAGCATGAAAACCAGTGTAAACCTGTTGGGTATGCCTCAAGAGCACTGACACCAACAGCATAGGCACTTTATGCGCAAATTGAAAAAGAGACACTTGCCCTAGTGGGGGGCATGTGAAAGCTTTAGTTGTTACCTTGTGGGAGCACACTTAATTCTAGAGACAGATCACAAACGTCTGGTAAGCCTGTTGCGCACCAGAAGCCTAGCTGATTTTCCCAAGGATACAGAGGTTCTGCATGCCATTGATGAGATATGCCTACACTGTTGTTCATGTTCTGGGCAAGTCTTTCCTTACCGCTAATGCCCAGTCAAGAATGCCTCTCACAGGGCAACTTACCAAAGGAGATGCAAAACTCATGGAAGAAACAAATATCTATCTTGCTCAAATGTGAGACACCCTTCCAGTATCAGATAGCAATCTTGTGCAAATCAGACAACTACAGAAGGATCATGGGTGTCAACAAGTCGTGAAAGTTTGTCAACACAGTTGGCCACCAAGAGTTCAAGATCTGGGTACTATAAAACCATTCTGCATGAATGACACATGTTGACATTTCAAGATGGCTTACATCTGAAGGGGATCAGAACTGTGATTCCTCAGTCTCTGTAGGACGCTACCCTGAAATTATTCCATGAAGGACATCAGGGCATAGAAAAATGTTGCAGGAGAGCACAGCAGACTGTGTGGTGACTGGGTCTTGGTACACAGCTAACAACCCTGATAAACAAGTGTGAAGTCTGTACCACACTCTGCAGCAATCCAGTAGAACCATTGATTCTGTCTAAAGTTCCAGACAGGACACGGTACAAAATTGCTACAGATCTCTTGAACCTGAAAAGTCAGAACTTCCTCACAGCTGTGGCCTATTATTTTAGGTGTGCTGAAGTTGTTCATCTGAATGTTACCACTGTATGTCACGTTATCGGAAACTTGAACATTTTTGCTCACCAAGGAGTACCCAATACTCTAGTATCGGACAACGGTCCACATTCTAATTGTTCAACCTTTCTCGATGTTGCAAAAGACAATGGCTTTGTACATCTCACAAGCAGTCAAAGACATCCACAAGGCACTGGAGAAGCTGAAAGAGCAGTACAAACAGTAATGGGACATCTCAAGAAAGCTAATGATTGGTTCAAAGATGTACTTGACTACTGAGCCATACCACTTGCCAATGGCTACAGTCCAGCAGAAATACTGATGGGTCGAAAACTAAGAATGACCATAACTATTTTGCCATCTCTTTTGAAGCCAACACTTCAAGACCAAGGAAAAATCCCAGGCCATGATTGGTTTTCAAGTTGCAAATGCAAGCAATCATATAACTTAAGACACAGATCTTATACTTTCCAGCAGCTTTAGCCTGGAGAAGTAGTCTGGATTCTGGGCATGAAGATTTCAGAACAGGTCACAGAACAGCTGTCAGTCTTGTTCCTATCTTCTGCAGCATCCACAGAGACAGTTGGGGATACAACAGGTGCCACTTTGCCTTCACTCCGGAGAGGGAGAAGGACAGGGACAGTGATCAGAAGATGGACTGTCACTGTCTCTAGGGGATCCACCAGATGATCCTCAAGAAGGTCAAGCAGAAGGGGTGCAGCCAGTACCACTATAAAATCCTGTAATGTGGCTGAGGCCACAGCAGAGGCTTTTGAAAGACAGACAAGTCACAGGACAAGCAGTCGCAAGATGCAGTGCCATGACCTGATCAGGACTGGTGTTAGTTCAATGTCAAAGACTGGCCTTTTAGATGGTACACCATTGCCACATCGAAACCCCAACAGCGAAGACCACCACAGCGACCGAATTCAGCTAAAATCCGCCTGTCGCTGTGATGGTCTCTGCATGGCCAGGGGATTGCCTCGCAGGGTGTTTCACCCCACCCCCCGGTCCAACTCTGACTTGGAGTTGGAATCCTAGAGAACGGGAGGGTGTGGGGGATGGAAACAGAAGGCATCCCCGACACTGCATTGCCGACACTCGGCAATGTGGCTGTCACTGTCGGGGATGTTCCATAGCCGCTGTTGCTGCGGCATGGTAAAAACCCTTTTAGATAGTAAGGACTCAATGTGTTAAATAATTTCATGGCAAGTTATTTGGAGGCAGAATAATCCTCTCACTGAGCCAGAAGTGTTCAGGTGGTCTACCCTGACCTTCCTTTGATAGCCAGTGGAAACAATAATAGAAAAGTAGTTTAAAAAGTTAAAGTACATTGAAAGTTGTTAGCATAAGACTGCTTGAATTTTTGTAGAAAGGTGCATCTATCCTGAAAGTTGACATGTGGTGATAGATGGTGCTGAAGTTAAGCCAGGCTGTTTAGTTTACTGTATGACCTCTGGGAGGAACTACACAGAGGAATGTTCTGTAAATAAACAAGTTGCCGTCTTACCTTTAACCTGTGTACAACATGGTCATTAACAGCACATAGTATATGACACTGAGCACCGTAACTGGCACATGGCCATACTGGGCTACTCTCTGTTCAGGGGAAACAGAGCAGGGAGGAGGGAAGGAGGGGTTGTATCATATGTGAGTGAGAGAATCAAAGCTACAGAGGTACAGGGGCACCTGGAGAAAAAGGAAGGGCTAGATGTGCTGTGGGCATCCTGCAAATAGGCTCTATGGCTCCTTTCCATAGTGGGGTAGTGTATAGACCTCTGGCAGAGGGAGAGAAGCTGGATAAGGTACTTGGGGAAACCAGTATCAGAATGACAAGCAAGGGAGAGGTGCTGCTCATTGGTGACTTTAATCTGCCAAACACAGAGTACAGCCTTCCAACTGCTGCTTTGACAAGAAGCAAGGCCATCCTTGAGTCCATCCAAGAGGCTTTTCTCTGGCAGCTCGTAAAGAAGCCCACTACAGACAGGGCAGTGCTGGACCGGCATGGGGTCACAATGCCTAAAGCAAAAATAACAAAGCAACAGATGCCGCAGGTAAAATGGCATGCACTGAAATAAGGTCAGGTAAAACACTGACCTACACAAACAGCACACGCCGGTCTCCACATTGGGCTTTGCTGTGTTTTCCTCCCCTCAACATCCCTCAGAATTTAAATATACTTGGGGGGTAGACCTAGGGGATGGGAAGAAACTCAGGAGGGGGGAACTTTGTATTTTTTTTGTCAAAAAAAAAGAGCAAAAAGTAGTAGTATGGGAAGACCTGAGGGGAATCAAACCACAGCCCCATATCTCCCACTTTCGCCAAGTGATGGTGCTCTAGCCACTCAACCAAGGGAGCGGCTCAACCAGACACCCAGCACATAGTAGGTTGATGCCTCCAACAAAAAGAACAGAGCAACAGGGGTAGCAGTAATTCCCTACCTCTGTTCTAACCCTGTTGCTGTACTTACAAGCATGGTCTGCACATTGTAGTTAATGCCGCGCTCTATTGCATGCATGGTATTGACCTGATACTGCTGGACATGGTGCTTACTAATGGGGACAGCCTTGCAGACATCACAGTAGGCAGTTACCTGGGTACTAATGATTACTGTACAGTGTGATTTAACAGTTTTATGTGATGTGGGCGACCGCGAAAGGGCAACACTCAGAAGAGTGATGTCAGGGTGGCAAAAACAATTTCACCACCCTGATAGCCCTGGCACATGGAAAAATGGTGCTGGGGATTAAAAATACTTGCTTTCTGTGGGGGGGGGCTGCACTTCCCCACATGAGGGCTTCTCTCCCACATCGCTACTGAGATTCTCAACTCCAGGGGTGCATGTCGAGAAGTGCAATGAAAAAAAAATAAGATTTTGTGCTGGGTGCAAGAAAAGCACAGTAGTGCCCAGACCAGACTCAAACTGGGAACCCCAGCACTGCAAGCAGAGGCCAACCCCGATGCCACGGTGCAGCTTGGCAGCTGACCATAGCTCCACCCCTCGCCCCTCCCAGGCCCACGCAGCTTGCTGTGCTCGCCCCCAGCGTGTACACGTAGCAACATCCTGTCGCTAGGGTCACCCATCCCACCACATCCGGTCGCCCTCCCTGCCCCCTCACCTTTTGCGCTTTCACCCATATCGCGTCGCCATTTTGGATGGTGCCGTGATTCAGGTGCCCACCTCACGTGCTACCTGATTTAACATAAGACAGGAACAGAGGCAAACCACACAAGGATGAGGGTCTTGGACTTAGAGAGGGGAGAATTTAAAGAAATGCTTCAAAGAATGAAGTTTGCCAGGGAGGGATAGAGGCACAGTGAGGAAACACAAGGAAGGCCATAATTAAAGCAATCAACCACTGTGTGAAGGACAAGCGTAAAAGTTGAATGAAAAACAGACTGTTACATTTCTATAAGAAAGTGACAAAGGCAGTGGAAATAAAAGGTTGCATATAGGTGATATAAGGAAACACAGGGGAAGGAGGACAGGGAAGTATACCAAGTAAAGCAGATGGAAGCAGGCAAGGTGGTGAGAGGAGCAATGCTGCAGACAAAGGAAAGGATCACCAGAGGGGTCACTAAAGGGGAGAAGACTTTCTTCAGATACATAAGTGAGAAGAGGAAACCAATGGGAGTGATAGTGATGACTAGAAGGGAAGAAGAGGGGGTCTGCACAAAAGAGGACCAAGAAGAAGCTGTCATTGTAAACAGGTACTTCTGTTCAGTTTTCACAGTGGGGGAAGAGGAAGGACTACCATAGAATAGCATGAACAGGGGGTGGGGGCCAGTGGGCACAAGTTCATTTTCAGAGGAAAGAGTCTGGAACAGACTTGCAGCTCTGAAGGAAGAAAAGGCTATGGGATCAGAGAGAATACACCAAAAGGTACTAAAAGAATGCAGGGAGAAACTAGCTGCTCCACTGGCATCCTTGTTCAACAGTTCACTAAAAACAGGCATGGTTTCTGAGGACTGGAGAAGGGCTAACGTGGTCCTTCTACACAAGGGCAGCAGCAGGCAGGAGGCTAGCAACTATAGATCGTTCAGTCTTACTTCAGTGGTGAGGAAATTGATGGAAACCCTACTGAAGGAGAGACTGGCACAGTATGTTAAATCTAATGGGCTGCAAGACCACAGGCAGCACAGATTCATGGGGGAAAGTCATGATAAATTAATCTGATAGATTTCTTTGACTGGGTGACCAGGGAAAAAGACCAGGGGAGGGCAGTGAATGTGGTCTATCTGTGCTTAAGCAAAGCTTTCAAAACTTCTGCTGAGGAGGCTGATAAAGAAACTGAACAGCCTAGGTGTGGGATCCAAAGGGTGAATTGGGATAGAAACTGGTTAACGGTTAAGAGACAGAGGGTGGTGGTTAAAGGCAGTCACTGTAATGATGGGAGAGTAACCAGTGGAATACTACAGGGCTCAGTACTGGGACCAGTCCTCTTCAATGTCTTCATAGGGGACATTGCATAAGAACTGGAAGGGAAGGTATGACTTTTTACAGATGATGCCAAAATCTGCAATAGCATGGACATTCAAGCGGGATGGAGAGACTGTGAAAGGGATCTAATGAATCTTGAGGAGTGGTCAGATCATGGCAGTTGGGGTTCAATGTCAAAAAGTGCAAAATCCTGCACCTAGGGCATAGGAACCAAGGGCTGAATATAGGATTGGGACTAGGTATTTTCAGTCACTAAACAAGAAAGGGACCTTGGAATTATATCTGAGGACCTCAGGGTGGCAGGACAATGTGACAAAGCGGTGGGTTGGACTAGTGGGATGGGATGCACAGGGAGGGATATCTCCAGCAGGAGAAGGGAAGTGGTACTGCCACTGTATCACTTATTAGTGAGACCACACCTGGAGTACTGTGTACAGTTTTGAAGACTGCACCCAAGGACATAGACAGGGTGGAGTCAGTCCAGAGGAGGAGAACTAAACTGGTGCAGGGTTTGCACAAGAAACCCTATGAGGAGAGACTGAGGGATCTCACTATGTATACCCTGGTAAAGAGGAGAGAGATGTGACATGACAGAGACCTACAAGTACCTCTAGGTGTGAACAAGGTGTGGGGAGAATCTCTTTCAAATGAGAAACAGTACCAGGACCAGAGGGCATGCAATGAAGCTGGTGGTGGTGGTGGTGGTGGTGGTGGGGGGGGGGTCCAGAGAGATGTGAGGAAAAAATGTCTTTACTAGAAGTGTTGTAGAAACTTGGAATGGACTGCCAGCAGAAGTGTTGGAGGTAAAACAGTGGCAAGCTTCCAGCATGTATGGAATAGACATAGGAGCATATTAGAAAAGAGGCAGGAGGTGGATCGGACACTTGAGACCAGATAGAGTCTGTGGAGGCAGATTAGGCAAGGAATTTCTGGCCAGACTGGGTAGACTAAGTGGTTCTTCTCTGCTGAAAAATTCTATGGGTGGATTCATGAAGAGTGATTCAGGGCAAGCCCTACATCAAACCCATTGGGTGGCTCAGCTGAGTTTAAAACTGTGCTGCAGAATGTGCCAAATTCAAGAAGATTGGGCACATCTATTGTATGACCAATTTTCCTGATTTACAGCAACTTGCACCAAATATTTGGCGCAAGCTCTGTAAATAGGATACCTGAGATTGCCACAAGATAGACCAGAAAAAGCTGGTTTAACTTGCGACATTCAGCGCACGGGATTGAAAATCCTGATTGCCAGCTGGGGAATGTCACAAACCCAGTGTGACATACGTTCACTGCATCTGGGGCTTGCGGCGTTCGCGTGACTTTTAGAATCAGGCTCTGTGTTTCCGAGGGAGGTAATGGCTATGGGTACTCCTGGCGGAGCCCAACAGAGTCTTCATTTGACCCCTCTAAGACTAGATAAGTGACAGAGATGGGCAGTGGAATGGGCCGAGAGGTCACCTAGCAAAAGAAGGGCAGCAGCAGAAACAGAGATAAATATAGCCATTTAAACTCCAACAATGGGTGTGGTGTGGTGTATGTGTGGTGTGTGTGTGTAACTCTTGGGGCTGGGTAAATGGAGCCTGATATGATCTATGTCGTATTTGAAGGTGAAAAAAAAGATAATTTAGAGAGATACTGCATCAGTTTGAGAATCTTTTTCTGACCTGAAAAAAAACACAATAAGTCAGACTTTGGTAAATCAAATCTGTCAGCCAGTTCTTGAACAGTAAGGACGGTACCTTTGTGCATGAACTGGGAATAGGAATTATGGCCTTTTTCTGCCAGTGGCAAAACTTAGTCTATAAAGTTGCTGGAGTGAATCTATAGCAAATAAAAGGAGAGAATTATGATAAAGTATTCTCTAAATGGAATTTAGCAATAACCCTGAAGCACGCAGTAAAGCTAAGACTATTTTTCCAACGTTTTTTCACAATTCAAATATTATTGGTATTTTAAAATGTCATATACTGTACATACTTGCTACTGAACTTGATTGAACTTGATAGTATATAAAGCAATAGTATTTGTTAATTGGCAAAAACAGTTCATAATATAGTTTGCAGCAAAAATATTTTCTGACATCCTTAAATTCATCCTCAGTGTATTTTTAGTTTTCACAGATATTGTAAAAACAGCTAGTATAGCTAATTTTGTAATTAATGACTTGCATCATGTAATAGAATGATGTTACCACATGTTTGTGGTGGTGAATAGCATAGCATTGTATCAAGATATGTAATTGTTTCATGGCAGACATGGTATGAGTGAGGGAACTTTTAAAACTTCAAAATCCCATATCTTAGTTCAGTTATGAAAGAAAACCAAAAAAAAAAAAAAAAAAATAGGTAGTTTGTTATTTTTGCCAGACAAACATTATTACTGAAAAACAAAAACAAACCAAAAACAATATGGTAACTAACAAATACTGCTGCTTTAATAAATGATTTGATGACTAACAAATGCATCATATATGCAGTTGTAACTGACTGTTTAATATGAAACTTCATACACTACATCACAGCGTACACTTAAAGTGAAACACCTACAAGCCAACAAACTTCAGGATGTGCTGCAGAAACACCTGATTAGGGCTTCTAGCATTAAGCCAATGTTTTACTTACATGCTGGGTTGGGATTTTACTTTAAAAATCAGCTCCATCCATATCTCCAGAATACCACCAGCCACCTTATGCACCCGGGCGGCTTCCCCACAATTCGGTTATAAGTAAGAGGGCAACCAACTCTGCCATTGGTTGGTGGCCCCTCACTAGTATAACCCTGTGCAGCAGAAGCCGCCCAGATACACAGGATGACTGCGGGAGCCTCTGAAGATGTTATGAACAGCATGGATATTTCAAAGTAAAATCACAACCCAGCAGGTAAGTAAAAACATTGGTCTAATGCTAAAGCCCTAATCGGGCATTTCTGCAGCAGCAGCTGCACTACGTGGTCTTATAAAAGTTTCCCTTTAAAGAACATTTATGATAGGCTGCAAGAGAAGGACATGGTTCCGGTCACGGGTATGTTATATATGCCATGTTTCTGCATGCATTAAAGGAGGCAGAGTAGTAGCTTTAAAGGTAGCCTAGTCTTGTGGCTAAGCATAGGTAAACTGTAGATCAAATGTTGCAGTTGCACGGAAACGTACAGGCAATAAACAGTCCTCCAGCATATCTGATCTTCATCCAGGTGACGTACCACTGCAATGCTGGTCCAGAATAGAGGCAGAAGCCAGTCTAGACAGAGTAGGTAGATAGCAATGAATTAAAGAGCTAGTGGAACCAAAACAGACAGACAGGAAAATGATACAAACTTAAAGATTAGTCAGCTATAACATTTTATTTCTGAAGTATTTTTCTTTTTCCTTTGCTCGTTTGAATGTTTTCTAAGTGATACTACTGTGCTGGATGTGTGGAACAGCTCTCAGCCTGGCAGCTGACATATCTGTCTCTACCCCCCCTCCACTACATCATCAGTATTGTGAGCTTGCTGACAGTGACATCACAGGCAACTGACCTAGCAGCTGAGTGGCTGTTCCAAAGCAGCAGTGATGTCACGGTGAAGTCACAATGCTGATGATGGGGGGTATAGAAATAGATATGTTAGCTGCCATGCAAAGTGCTTTTCCACATATCACACCTACTGACATCAGATAAACAACCTATTAATTAACTAAAGGCAAAAGAAAAAGTACCTAAAATACAAAAGGTAATGGTTGACTACTTTTAGAAACTGATATCAGTTTTAAGCAGTTACACTAGCTCTTTAAAGGGAAGTAAAAGGATTAAAGCCTTTCCTAGTAAATGTTAGTCACAAGTCTAAAGATAAATCACTATACCTAAAAAGACTGGTAAAACATAGATACCTCAGTCAAAATACAGTAAGTAGTTCAAGGAGCTGTGATCCTGTGCTGTAGCTTGGACAGATGCACATTTGACACTGAGCTATTCTGGCCAGACCGGGGGACAAGGTGGATTGGATTCCACTTTGAAGTCACATGTGGATCTACAGCCTATTGAGTGACCATAATCCTAGATGTAGGGACCTTGGAGTGCCACATAGATTACCCCACTCCACAATGTGTCTCAGGGAAGAAATAGAGGGAGGGGTGTAGGCCTCACTGCAGGATGCAAGATAAGGACAAGGTTTCAGTCATGGTTCAGGGAAGAAATAGGTGGAGGGGCAGGCTGCAGGCCTCACTAGAGGATGCAAGAGGAGGACAAGGTTCCAGTCATAGTTCAGTGAAGAAATAAGCAGAGGGAGGGGTGCAGGTCTCACTAGAGGATGCAAGAGAAGGACAAGTTCCAATCATTGTTCAGGGAAGAAATATGCAGACAGAGGGGGTACAGGCCTCACTAGAGAATGTAAGAGAAGGACAAGGTTTCAGTCATGGTTCAGGGAAGAAATAGGTGGGGGTGCAGGCCTCACTAGAAGATGCAAGAGAAGGACACTGTTCAAGTCATGGTTTAGGGAAGAAAAAAGCAGAGGGAGGAGTGAAGGCCTCACTAGAGGATGCAAGAGAAGGTCAAAGTTCCAGTCATAGTTCATGGAAGAAATAGACAGAGGGAGGACTGCAGGCCCCTCTAGAGGATGGAAGATAAGGCCACAATAACTCAGTGAAGAAATAGGCAGAGAGGGGGTGCAGGCCTCACTAGAGGATGCAAGAGGAGGACAACGTTCCAGTCATGGTTCAGTGAAGAAATAAGAAGAGGAAGGGGGTGCAGGCCTCACTAGAGAATGCAAGAGAAGGACAAAATGATTCAGGGAAGAAATAGGCAGAGGGAGTGGGTGCAGAGCTCACTAGAGGATGCAAGAGAAGGACAAGGTTCCAGTCATAGTTCAGTGAAGAAATAAGCAGAGGGAGGGGTGCAGGTCTCACTAGAGGATGCAAGAGAAGGACAAGGTTCTAGTCAAGGTTCAATGAAGAAATAAGCAGAGGGAGGGGTGAAGACCTCACTATAGGATGCAAGAGAAGGACAAGGTTCTAATCATTGTTCAGGGAAGAAATAAACAGACAGTGGGGTGCAGACCTCACTAAAGGATGCAAGAGAAGGACAAGGTTCCAGTCATGGTTTAGGGAAAGAAGAAAAAAGCAGAGGGAGGAGTGAAGGCCTCACTAGAGGATGCAAGAGAAGGTCAAAGTTCCAGTCATGGTTCAGGGAAGAAATAGACAGAGGAAGGGGTGCAGGCCCCTCTAGATGATGCAAGATAAGGATACAATGACTCAGTGAAGAAATAGGCAGAGAGAGGGGTGCAGATCTCACTAGAGGATGCAAAAGAAGGTAAAAATGATTCGGGGAAGAAATAGGCAGAGGGAGGGATGCAGGCCTCACTAGAGGATGCAAGAGGAGGACAACATTCCAGTCATGGTTCAGTGAAGAAATAAGCGGGGGGGGGTGCAGGCCTCACTAGAGGATGCAAGAGAAGGACAAGGTTCCAATCACAGTTCATGGAAGAAATAAGTAGAGAGAGGGCTGCAGGTCTCACTGGAGGATGCAAGAGAAGGACAAAGTTCCAGTCATGGCTCAGGGAAGAAATAGGCAGAGGAAGGGTTGCAGGAATCTCTAGAGGATGTAAGAGAAGGACAAGGTTCCAGTCATGGTTCAGGGAAGAAACAGGCAGAGGAAGGGGTGCAGGTCTCACTAGAGGATGCAAGAGAGGGACAAGGTTCCAGTCACAGTTCAGAGAAGAAATAAGTAGCGGGAGGGTTGCAGGCCTCACTGGAGGATGCAAGAGAAGGACAAAGTTCCAGTCATGGTTCTGAGAAGAAATGGGCAGACAGAGGGGTGCAAGCTTCACTAGATGATGTAACAGAAGGATACAATGATTTAGGGAAGAAACAGGCAGAAAGACGGGCTCAGGCCTCACTAAAGGATGCAAGAAAAGGACAAAATGATTCAGGGAAGAAATCGGCAGAGGGAGGGAGGGGTGCAGGCCTCACTGGAGGATGCAAGAGAAGGAGAATAGGCAGAGGGAGGGATGTAAGCCTTACTGAATGATACAAGAGAAGGACAAGTTTCCAATCATGGTTATTTTAACTATGCAGTTTGTCTCAGGGAAGAAGTATGCAGAGGGAGTGGTGCTGGCCTCATTAGAGGATGCAAGAGAAGGACAGAATGATTATGGGAAGAAATAGGCAAAGGAAGGGGTGTAGGCCTTACTGAAGGATGCAAGAGAAGAATAAGGTTCCAATTATGGTTATTTTAACTATGCAGTTTGTCTCAGGGAAGAAAAATGCAGAGGGAGAGGTGCAAGCCTCACTCTGGGTATTCTCACACTGAGTGAGAGGTGGGCAGACACATTCCCTGAGGTTCAGGTATTGCACCATGGTGAACTGAAGAAAGTATCCCACTGTATGAAAATCTGCTCGTTTATGTTGGGTTAGGGCTCTTATACTTTAATACCCTGTAGCTTGCCTGTAGACCAATTTCTGATTAGCAGGATTAATGTCACTACCAATGCTGTCAGCAGCTATCTGTGCATTTAGCTAAAAAGGTGTACTTTTTTAATTGTTATTTTTTAATAGATTTGTTATTACTACACAGTACTAGAAACAGAGAGTATCTGAATCCAACATGCTAGAATGTCAAATGGCACAATCTAACACAAGGGGCCAGATACAGTACTGTAATCTGAGCATCTGTAAACAAATATCAACCATTAGAGATGAATATGAATGTGTTTTCATGGTAGGAATACACTTTGAATAAAAATTAAATAATCCTGACTTTGTCAAACTTACAAAAAAAAAGCTTTATTTGATAATATTCAGTTTCACAGACATAAGCAGGTTAGACATCACAATACATTCATTAATCCTAAATGGATAAAACATCATGCCAGGTACTAGTAAGTTTGACAAGACCCAAGAAAACTCCAGGAACCTATATACAGATATATAGATAGATATATATATATATATATATGAGATATATATACTGTATATAGATATATATCCCAATGGATATAAAAAACCTAAAAATAAATTCTAGTAGTTTGTGAAGCAGAGGAAATAAAAAAAGAATTTGTCAATGCCGAACATTAGCTTGCAGGTATTCACATTGGCATTTGGCATTTATGCAGGCCCCTCCCCAGTTGTATCCATATCCCAACAGAGTACCTTTCTGCAACTCCTCTTGAATCTGATCAACACTTCATCCTCACACTTCTTAAATGTCTGTCTTAGGAATCCTAACGTCCTGGGCGTGCTCAAGGGAACGAGCCTGTGTGGAAACTGCGCAACCCGTGCTTGTAACACAGGCATTCAGTGGAATTATTGCACCAAATTTTCGACATAGGCATTTTGTCACCTCTGGTCATGAATACTGTCACTATGGTTTTCTTACTGTGCACTGGGCAGTGATTTCCCACAGCAGCCATACTGTTCTGTGTCGGAAGTGTGAAAACACATTTCAGTCAGGATGTGAAAAATGCCAGCTGAACTGTTCATAAGAAGGTGTGGGAAAATACAAATGTTGGAAATCTGGAGCGAAAATATGCCAAATTCACGAAATTACGAGTGTGCGTGGAAACTGCGCAATGCACGACCATAAAACAGTCATTGTTTGGAATTTTTGCATCAAATTTTCAACATAGACATTTAGGATATCTGCTCATGAACAGTGTCACTGTGATTTTCTTACTCTGTACCAAACATGATTTCCCATAGCGGCTGTGCTATTGTATGCCGGAAGTGTAAAAACACATTTCAGCCAGGATGTGAAAAATGACAGCTGTACTGCTCATAAGGAGATGTGGAAAAATGACAATGTTGAAAATCTGGAGTGGAAATATTACAAATTCACGAATTTGCGAGTGTGAGTAGAAACTGCGCAACACACGCTCGTAACACAACCATTTTATGGACTTTTAACACAACCATTTTATGGACTTTTACCACCAAATTTTCAACATAGGCATTTTAGGACCTCTGCTCATGAACAGTGTCACTGTGACTGTTTTACTCTGTAGAGAATACTGATTTCCAACAGTGACCATGATATTTTGTGCCGGAAACGTAAAAACACATTTTGGCCAGGATATGAAAAATGACAACTGTACTGTTCATAAGAAGGTGTGGAAATATGCCTATGTTGAAAATCTGGAGTGAAAATATTACAGATTCGAGAATTTATGAGTGTGCATAGAAACTGCACAATACACACTCGTAAAACAGTCATTTGTTAGAATTTTTGCACCAAATTTGCAACATAGGCTTTTTGAGAGCCCACCTCACGAACACTGACACTGTCATTTCAGTAATCGGTCCCAATAGGTGATTCCACGCAGTGACCGCAAAATCACCTTTCAGGACTGAATAACGCCATGACCGTGACTGAATTCATGAAAAGGGGAGTCAAGAACCCCATGTTGAAAATTTGGTGCCAAAAATCAAAAAAATGGCTGCGATATCTACCTAAGTTGGGAAAAATGTATTTATGCCATTGTATAGCTTACCGGCATTTCCTCAGTTCGTGGTCAGCTTTGAAGAGTGCAGACGTGTTCCCGGTCCACTGAAGGTCGTCGCGCCAGCCTCCGGAGGTAAGTATGGGGTGAGGGGGTGTCAGGAGGTGGGTGTGCAGAGGGTGGGCACGGGTTGGTGGAGGGGGGTAAGGACTCAAGTTTTATCAAGTTATCAAGTTTATTGCAGGAAAACTCCATTGAGCAAGCTCATTCACAAGGAGGTCCTGTGACATAAACACTTAAAGTACAAACACAGATAGGTAATACCAGTATATACATGAAATACACATTACATGATACAGGCTGGATATACATACAAGGGTACCACATAGGGTGACCGCAGGTGGTAAACATTGATATGAGACAGGAAAGCGACTTATAGGTCGCATACTGATAAATGAAACATGATGACTGGTGTGATTTGATTTAATCAAATCAAATCAAATCAAATATACAGTATTTTGGCAGCTAGAACAAACAACAGTCTACAACTGATATGGGAGGGAGGAGAGATTTGATAGAGTAGCAGTGGGCGTAAGCAAGAATAAAGCCAGGAGTAGAAGGGAAGGAAAGCAGTTAATATGACAAATCAATTATACCTTACCAGTGGATAAATATGGCACACATGGGGAAGGAAGAGACTTAATGACAGTTACAGGTGTCTTTTATTTTGGCTGAACTTAGCAATTTGTAGAATTTATTGAAACTGTGCTAGTTAGTTTCAGCACAACTAACAGTACAGCGAAAAAAGTTTGAGATATGCTATTAAATTAAACACTAACACCATCCCTCCCCCCACACACACACACATGCAAGACACATGCAACATTGTAAGACACTATACCACTCCCTCACATCGGTAACCACAATAATCACAACACTGTACTTATTTCTCATAATCCTATGTAATTAAAAAACACATATAGTATCATTGACTCTATACTGCCAGCACAGTATGATGACACATTATTGCTGGCATATCTTCTTCAAGCAGAGACTTAGGCCCAGATATTCAAAGCTTTGTGCATGGTACAAACCGTTTGTGTGGGTTTAGTGCAGGATTAGCGTGGGTCTGCTATATTCAAAAGGCCAAATAGTGCATGCAAACTGCATTAGTGCTGGGCAAAATCATAATATATGCAAGGGGCAAACTGAACATGAATACAGGTGCACTGCTATAATCAGCGACTAGCACCACAGAAAGTGGTGTTGCACAACTTAGCACCACCCTTTGCACAGTACAAATTACCACCCAGGGAAACTGGTCTTAACCCTGGGCAATCCAGTTTTGTGCAGCATTGCATGGCATTAGAGTGGCCTTGTGTGACCCTAACATATGACTGTGACACAGGGAAAAGGCTAGATATGGAGGAAACATGCTGCTCACTGATGGCAGTACAATGATGCCAACAGCTGGCACCAGTCCCAGCCATGTCAGGCAGTATGTGGTGACCCAGCCCCTGAGGGCCACCATGGTAGTGTGACCTTACAACACACACCTGCAGACCATACGTCTGTGGTGACCAACAGATGCCAGCACACACATGAAGCACTGTGGGCACGGTGGGTGTTGAGGGGATGGTGTACAGGTGGCCAGGCCTCACCACAGGCTGGGTGCGGCCACAAGGCTGGGACACAGCATGCAGTGCACATGGACCAGTATTGGGAATACCCCAGTACCAGTGTGCCCCCCCCAGTCACATACCGCACAACTGTACAAACACCACAGCACACACAGCCGACCATGTATATGTCACTATGAGCATCCCCTGCCAGAGGTGCAGCATCTGTGGGTCACAAAAGAGTGTGACAGTAATATCCACTGTCAGTAAACACCTCCAAGGTGGGCTTGTCACTGTGTGCAGGGCAAGTGGTCATAACTGCCCTACACACCATAGGCATTGCTGTGTCCCTCACACTACTGGCCCCCTTGCTACTGTGGTGTCTGCTGTGCACTGTGGCATGCCCTACAGTGTGACAGTTGCATGCATCACCACCACTGCCTGTGCCTATGCTGTGTTGTCCCCTGGGATACACAGTGTTATGCTGTACTGCATACATGTAGCCTGCAGCCACCATCATGCACTGTCAGACTGACCTACAGGTGGAGCTGTGGGACCCTGCAGTAACGCTGGGCAAACTGCATGCACATCAGGGCATAATGAGATGCTAATCTGGATGTTTGCCCAGATACTACCTAAGTAGGCTCATTTGCATGTCACTTTTTAATATGGCAAAGTTTAGCACCAGGCAAATGTGGCTTAGCTCCATGCTAAAGCTGTGCAAATGTGTTAGCATGGCACTAATGGTTTGGGGAATATTATACAGTTTTGAACACTGTACATTCACATGCACTGCTGCCTGCAGCTGTACTGGGTCCATGTTTGTTGGCACCGCATTACAGCCACATAGGCCCTGTACCTACCTTCACTTCGCTGTACACTGTGTTGCTGTTGTGGTTTGCACTTCCTGGTTGCTATATTCAGAGCTGTTCTTATTCCAGGGCTATGTTTGCCCTGCACTCCCAGCCCTGTTTGCCCGACCTCATTCCATGTTATATTTGAAGCTGCTTTCCCAGGCTATTTCTTTTGAATATAGCTTGCTTTTTGCTCTGGGCTACATTTGCCACCAGGCTGTGCTAATTTAGCCCCGAGGTGAAGTTTTCAATATCTGGCCCTTAGTCTGTACACATTTTCAGAATATTAACTTTTATGTGTCACTATTCAACAATTGGGTTGCCACAGATATCGCTGCTACCACATGGGCATGTGCTAGCAGGAAAGATAGAGATGACACATAGTACTTTTATGATACTGCTCAGGTATGAAACTTGCACCATCACATGTTGTTATACTGCTGCGTTACCTGAAAAGCAGCATGTTATTGTTAGCTTTGGATGTTACAACTGTTGCTTTCATATGTTACTTGTAAACTATACTACAAATAATTACTTTTATTATTACTACCGTTTGTTATTAGGACTGACTCACTCTATCAGAAAAATAAATGCAAACATCCAATGACTATTGGTAGGCTTATACTAACTTTCATTTCCAAGGAAATATCTCTGGATAACATACTGTGTGTTACATCCTGTCTTCACTATTGAAATATAGGCATCTGTTTAAATCTTGTTATTGCTGTTTGTAACAAAAAAATGCTTACTGTGGGGCATCACCGATGGTTGCCCAGCATGCGTGCATACCCCCAAGGCACTATGATGGCAGCAGATCTCATACAGTTGGTGACCCATGATGATGGATGTGTCTTGCAGTACATTTAGAGAGTTGTACATTACTCCTGTTACCTAATGCTGGTTGTCTCTGATTGGTTTTGTTGCCTTGGCCTTCCCTGCTTGCATGTGTGTGCGTGTGTGTGTGTGTGGGGGATCGGAGTTAACAGCACATTCCAAACTTTTGTTGTTGCACTATTAACCCTAACTAAAGCATTAATTTGTTTTTGCCATGAATATATATATATATATATATATATATATATATATATATATACACACATATGGCAAAAACTCTGTTATGCATCAGTTAACATTGTTCCACAGCAACAAAAGCAAGGAAATTCATGTTAGGTTGCCACTCCTTGCACCCCAAGCCACCCTGTCCCCCACCAACAGGCATCGGGGTGTGCGTGAGTTCGTCGGTCCTAACTCTCACCCCATCCCATGTGTAAACAAGCTGCGGTGGTGCAGCATAGGACAATGGGGTGAGAGTTAGGACCGATGACCCCAACGCACACCCTGGTGCCTGTTGGTGGGGACGGGGTGGGCTTGGGGTGCAAGGGATGGCAACCCTAACACTGAATTTCCTTGCTTTTGTCGCTGTGGAACAACCCTAACTGATGCATTAAATGGATTTTTTTGCCGTGAATTTCCCTTCTTTTTGAGAATTAGCACTAGAAATAGTGAATGGACTAGAATGTGGTTGTGGGAGCGTGGGGCCTGATTTTTTGTTACATAGTAATGTTAACAGTAATGCAAACACAGTGCAAAGGGTAACGCACATGGTGACACAAATGTGAATGGTAACGCAAACGGTAACACAAATACTAACAGCAACAGAAATGCAAATGTTAATGAAAACAGTAACGTAAATGGTAATGCCAATGGAAACGCAAACAGTAAGAAAAATGCAAACAGTAATACAAACGCAAACAGAAATGCAAACAACTAAGGCAACGGCACCGCAGAAGGAAACAGTAACACAATTGACAATGGAAACATAACTGAAAATGTAAATGCTAAGGGCAACAGAAATGCAAACGGTGATGAAGATGCAAACAGTAATGGTAACGCAATTCGAAACGCAAACAGTTACAGTAACAGCAACAATGACGCCAAAGCGAACAGTAACGCAAATGCAAATGCAAGTGTTTAAAGAAATGCAAATGGTAATGCGCACAGATACAGTACTGCAATTGGAAATGCAGATGCTAACAGTAACAACAACGATGACGCCAAAGGAAACAGAAATGCAAACAGAAGTGTATATGCAAATGCAAATGGTAACGCACATGGTGAGGCAAAATGAAATGCAAAGAGAAACAGTAATGGAAATGCAAATGGTAACAGTAACGCAAATGCAAATGAAAATGCAAAGAGTAATGCATACGGTAGCGTAGATGGGAACGCCAATGCAAACAGTTACGGAAATGAAGTGGAAATGCTAACTGTAACAGTAATGAAAGTGCACACCCTTTTTTCCCCAAAAGCTGTGTAGAGAAACACAGTGAATACAAAGAATGTATGCATAGTAATGGGTCTTGGAGCAGAAAATGAGCACTTGGAATTCTAAATTGCTTATATCTCTTATATCCGTATGACGTAGAGAAAAAATTAAAATTTGATCATTTATGACTTTCCTGGCTAGTTTTGTACCTAGCATTTTTCCATGAAAAGTCCGTATTTCGAAGCGTTTCCGAGATACGGGCCCCAAAAGGTGCGGGGAACACCGTAATATTAGTCTATGGGAAAAATTGTCAAATTTGGAGTACTGTAACTTTGTATCCCTGTGATATTTTGCCACCAAACCACCAAAAGGCACATCTGTGGGATGTAGCTTTCGTTCCTCCAAATTTCAGCCCAAAGACCAAACCATTCTTTTGCAGCAGGATGGCAAAGAATTCCTATTATTTGAGCATTGTCGCAAAGTAGTGTCACAAATCACAACATCTGCAAGAAATCACTAAAGTGTCACAGGTGTAGCACTACTTTGTGACACTACAGTTTACAAAAATTTCAAAACATATTTCTGGGGTGTTTAATCCCCCCAAAAAGACATGACTTGCATCTTCCGGGCTCAACTAGGTGAACACGAAAATAATTGTGTCCCTAGAGGGTCCCAAAGTTAAATGCCAAGCATTTCTGTGACCAATAACTGGAAAAAAAATGGCTGACTCATGACACTACAGGGGTAATTTGCAACACTAAAAACTGCATTTGCAACACTGTTGAACTTTTTGTTAACTATTACCATTGACTATAATAGGAAACTTGTTTTTTGAATAACTTTTGAACCATTTAATATTTTTTCACGACATCTTCAAAAGGCACATTGGAAATGCCAGCTGCATGTTCCCTGAAGGTTTTGGACTGGTGCGCAAACCATGTGACCTGCAGGTGCAAGCAAAGAATGCACAAAAAAGTGTAAATGCGACATGGAATGGCACTTTATAGCTCTGCAACTATATATCCGACTGGTACGAAACTTGGCATATCCAGAGATCTATGGTGTCACTCTGTGCCTGCCAAATTTCAGGCACATCTATCAAACAGTGTAAAAGTTATTAACCTGACAAATTTCACACTTTAACCTTAACTGGGGTACTCAACCCTAACTATAGTGGCACTACCATGCCACTATAATGTATAATTCAGCCCCATTAAGGGTGATGTTTAGATTTTGATAACTCCCTTCTAGGTCCACAATATGTGATTGTGTTATGAAAATTTACTCCCTTTCAGATAAGAATGGCTGTGCCTCTTTTTTTTTGGCATTTACCAACAGAATTCCACTTGTGATAACCACCCTCTGCATAACCTTTCCCCTTCCTTTGGTAACAAGTGGATTTCTTGCAGTAGGGCTTTATCTGCTTGATTTTTTTTTTTTATTTAGAACCTTTCTTCTTTTGATTGGAGATCCCAGCCCCTTAACTCTCCAGGAAACAATTTTGCAAGTCATCTGGACTACAGGGTTCAAGGTGTCAAGGAAGAAGGATAGATATTTCTTAATATTTTCTGTGGGGAAGGTTAGGGTATAGGTTAAGGCACAATAGAACAATTCACCAGTAAGAATACTATCTGCAGTAGGTTAGAATTAAAAAAAAGTTTACAAGTTATATTTACACTCCTTCAAGTAATTCTACTTAGCTACATAATACACTAACTATCTAGCTTCAATCACAAATATGCAGCATTATTTCAGATTGTAACCCCAAATCCATGTATTTAGATGTTGCAAAATAAAAGTTTGCCAGTGAAATTGCAGTGAAATGGGCAATTTCGCCATTGCAAAATAATTTGTGAAATTCGTGCATTTTGTGAAATATTTGAGGGTGCGAGATGTGAAATTTTACCCGACTATTGCAAAATGTTGCCCATAAAATGTGAAATTTCACATTTCATGGCAACATTTCACTAGTTTCAGGCAAAATGTTACAATTTTCAGGTGAAATTACACATTTTGCACTCAAAAAATATTTTGCAGAATGCACGAATTACGCAAAATATTTTGCGTAATGGAATTTCTCAATTTCACAGCACTATCCATGTATCATGTATTCCACTTGCTATGTATTTAGTTCTCTGCTGTGTTTGTCTTTATTCTGACATGGATCCTCTGTAAAAAAGTCATTGACTCAAAGGTACGGTAATCTGAGATATAAATAAATACAAATACATGGTCACTCTGTAAGTATGTTGTGATCTATTTTATGGTACAGTATGAGAAACAGTTCCTATAAACTAACTTAAAACAAACTGATTAATATCAAGTTGTTATATTTCACATCAAGAGATTATGTAAACTATTATTATTAAAAGGGAGCAGTCAGCATAAAGAACCCTATACTTGAGTGTGGGTCTGGCCCCAGTGTGAACTTTGTGGGCAGAAACATTTTGGTTTACTTACTGTTTACTGTGGTGTAGTAGATTATATCAGACTAATTTTTCTTAGCTGTACACTGACATCCTTTACTACTGTAACCCTAGGTGGCGCTATCCCAGGGGCTACTACCCTGTCTCCTTGGCTAGGACCAGGTTAAGGGGCCTGAGTTCTGAAACAGATGCCTCCACCCAGAGGTCAGGGTCGGTAGTGGTCAAGCTAACCTGGGCACAGCCCTCTGGGACACTGTAGCCCCCCTCTTTCCTTACTAGTGGCCGGAACAATGTACAATAATCACTTTCACAATACCCCGATACACCACACAAGTACCCACACAGTTTGCACTTATCACCAGGGCTTTCCTCTGGCTGGACCCTGGGAATCCACTGTAAAACAAGGTTTTACACAGCATAGAGGATTGTGTATGCAGAAGCATACACAACAAGGCAGTTGCGATCGAGAGGTTTCCGTGGTAACCTGAGACCTGCAGAGCGTAGCTAAGGAGGTCCGTTACCACGGAAACCTCAAGATTGCACAACTGCCTTGTTTGTGTATGGTTGCTCATACACAATCTTTTATAGTGTATGGGCAACCATAAATAGCACTGGTGAACACTCGGTAAAAAAAAAAAAGGCTTACTTCTGTGTCTGCCACCAAAGGCTTCCTTCCGTGTTGCCGTGCGCACCTCTCTATTGCGCATGCGCGAATATGTTCGATCTTGTTGTGCTGCACCGGTGACGTACTGGGTGCAGCACAACAAGATCATGACGCACTGAGTGCAGGACAACAACGCTGTTCCAGGCATGGATTTCCATGTGGAACAGCGTTCCACCATACACTATAAATAACAGCAGTACCAGTACTTGTACAAACTGGAACCACAGTCAGGGTAACTATAAAAAGAGTTTGATTTGATTTATTTAAGGGATTTGAACAAGCGAGGGGTGTAATCAGGTTAATTTGCTTACAGTCTGTATCAATCAAACAGTTATGCATGCACTTCAGGGTCCATAAACAGTCACACACTCTGGGTACCCAGGTGAAGTAGAGGTGGGCTAGCCAGCATCGTTCCCCAGGGTAAGCCAGCATCTCAACTGGTTGGGGCCCTGTGAAGGAAGAAAACAACATGCACCACACACCTAATTGTAATCTGGAGCCGGAGGGCTCAGTTCATGAAAAGAAAAGAACCAACAAGACAATCATATGACACACTTAGATTAAGCTGTTGTTGCAGGGAGCTATCCAGATGATTACTTACGATAAAAAGACTGGACACAGGCTGGACAAAAATTGAGGCTGCAGGTGGTTGATCTGGAGTGCCAGGAGAAAGGGCCTACATGATTCACCGAGGCATCATTCCTGTTCAAGCATGGAGCAGGGGCTGATCCCCAGGCAGGTCTCTCATCGATGGCTTTCTGTGCAGTGGGGTAGTCTGGCAGGGCCAGTGTGACAAGGCCCAGGCCATATGGAGAAGAACGTGGATTCAGTTCAGTCAAACTGGATGCAACTTCAGCAAGCAGAACACAATTCACACAGTGGGGAACCAAATCATGACCCACTATAAACACACAACACATTTACATATAAGGGATTCTACTATACCAGGCAAACCGCTCTCCGGTCACAATCACAAAGTCTCTGCACACACGGGAGTTTAAGGTAGCTGGAAATCCTGACAGGCTGATGCATTCAGCAAATCTTCAGTCTTCTTCAGGTTGATCCTGGTCACAACTCAGTAGCATACTTCATTCTCACAAACTCGAATACAGTCCAAACTGATTCTCTTCTCACTCGCAGGGGCAGCAGGGAGGCATGCAGACCAAAACTCAAGCCTTTCCACAGAGACTATCTCGAGCTTCTTCTTCAGCTCCCAACTTAGATCTGACTCAACTGCCAGTCAGCCTGGGAATTTCCCCAAGATCCAAAAGGTACGGTTGGCCGATTCATCTGTCCGTCACAACAGGAGCTCCCCTTCAGGTGCAAAAAGGCGCCAAAAGCCCAAAACTACAATTCCTACAGATTCTGACTCCAGACAACTCCTGTAGTCCAGCTCCATTTTAGGTCCCACCAGTACTGATTGGTTCAATTCGGCAGTCCCGGGCCAAGATAGTGGAGATAAACAAAACAGTCCTTGCTGCAAAGAAGGCAGGTTAGACAAACTACATTATCATTATCACTCTAAATGATTTTCAGCAAATAGTTACATCTTTTAACAGAGCTCCCTCTCAGATTACTTATAACTGCAATCCAGGCAGCTCTTAAAGAGACAGTACACAGAAGCTATGCAGACAATCCCTAGCAAGCAATCACATTTAAACTGCTAAAATGCAGGACACCAGCCAGGCATTGAGCATTTAGGCAAGCTCAATGAAGACTTTTCAGGAACCCCCATGTGTAGCGGGGTTACACTACTAATACCAGAATCCCCTGCAGCTCACATACGAGCAATAGTCAGCAGTGGGAGATCCAATAGACTGTAATGCATGTTAGAACTTTTATAATCTCTGATCAGATGTTTTCTCTGGCAGTTTTTCTCCAGGGGCCAAGTACAGTTCTCTGAGACTGTACATAGCCTATGGAGGACAGAGGGCCCAGCAAACAAAAGATCAGAGCTTATGTAAACAAAATTAGTCGGAGACAATCTACTATACTACAGTAAACAGTAATTAAGCCAAAAGATTTTTGTGCACAAAGTGCACATTGGGACCAGTCCACACTTGAGTATAGGGGTCCTTGGTTGTGGCTGTTCCCCTTTAAATTAAGTAAGTTGCAAAAGCTTTTGCTTGTATACATTTCCATGAAAAAATTAACCAATAGGTACTTTGACTTGATGTTGAGCTGTTGATAGCACCAGAACAATGTATTACTCTGCTACTATACCAAACTCACTTACAGAGGTGTTTCAACCTTGTGTAAGGTTATATTTGTCCCATGGATAATATGGATTACTGAAATGGGGTTGTGTGAAATATGAAATTAAGCATTGGGCGTAATGTTTAGCTGCCACACCTTTAAGAATACTCAGAACACTGTTGTTGATACAGAATGTTGCACTGTCTGATGGTGTCATGTGATCCCAGGGGTAGTCTGGGAACCCCCTCAGTCTGAAGTAGAGCCTCAAAGTATGCACATATCTCCTATGATGAATAAAGATTGTCCTGCATTTATTTTTTGTGTTCAACTCAGTTATTCACACGGTCCAGCAAGACAACGTCTACCGGAGCAGTGAGAGATGGGAATAGCAGACCGGAAGGGAAAGTAAGGGTCCTAGTGGCAGACCAACACCAAAACGCCACACATGGCAGAGACTGCAGCCCTTCTCCTGCCCTGATCCTATCTCACCTGTCTGCGCTGATCTTCTGTCACTACATGCATCGCTGGGTACACGAGTTCTCTTCTTTCAGCACCTAGAAACTGCCTGGACCCCACCTGCATCACAGCCTTGGATGAGGAAACAAAAAAATAAAAACTGTTCTCTGCTTTCTGCAGAAGCCCTCCTGTACTAGTAAGCCTGTGGGTTATAAATAGGAAAATAAAACAATGTGAGACTTTACTAGGCCAGCTCCACAATAAATGACTTGCATTTTGCAAACATATGAAAATTGCCAGCAGAAAAAGACCTTTATGGTCTACCAAGTCTGCTCGATGGTGCAGCTAGCAGCCCTTATTCTACAGCTGCCCTTCCCTCCCTTACCTCCCTTCCCCTGACATTCCCTCTTGCCCCGTCCCATCTCCTTTTGAAGCTGCCTACTATTCTACTGATACCATGTTTGCCAGCAACGCGTTCCATCCGGCCACCACTCTCTCCACAAAAAAAGTGTCTCCTCCTCATCTCCCTCCTGAATCTTCCTCCCTCCAGTCTCATATCATGGCCTCGGGTGTCCCTCCCCTCCCTTAGTTCGAAAAGCCCATCTGTACAAGACTTGTTTATTCCTCTCATGTGCTTGAAGGTTTCAATCATATCTCCCCTCTCTCTCTTCTCTCCTCCAGTGAGTTCATGTCCAATTCCCTCAGCCTACTCTCAAAAGGTTAGCCCCCCAGACCCTTGATCATCTTTGTTGCCCTGTGCTGCACCCCTTCCAGTAACCTAATGTCCCTCTTCATGTACGGTCACCAGTACTGCACACAGTGCTCAAGGTGTGGTCTTACCAGTGATCTATACAATGGCAGAATCACCTCCCTCTTCCTTGAAGATATACCTGAAACAATATAACCCAACATCCTGTTGGCCTTTGCAGCTGCCTTTCTACATTGTACTGAGTTGTTCATTGCTCCTGTGATGAGCACTCCCAGATCCTTCTCTTCTTCAGTCACAGGCAGCTGCTCACCCCCCCAGTAGGTAGCTCCTCTTAGGGTTTTTTTGCCCCAAAATGCAGCACCTTGCACTTTTTGGCAGTGAACCCCAGCTGCCAGGTGTCGGACCCAGGTCTCCAGTTTCTACAGTTTCTCCTGCAACCCTTGCCAGTCCCCTAGGTCATCCACCACTGCTCCCATCTTGGTGTCATCAGCAAACAGACTGATTTTGCTCTTGATGCCTACTGAAATGTCTGCAATAAATATCCCAAACAGCACTGATCCCAACACCGAGCCCTGCAGAACTCCACTTATCACTGACTTTGGGCATACCTCTCAACCTTTTGACTCCCAAATGTGGAACATTGCCTGTCAAAATGTGGAACAAATGGGCAAAATGTGGAACACTTAATCGTTACCCAAGAAGCTCAAAACACTGTTAAAATGTTGCATTTATGTTCAGAAAGTCTGTTATTAATTGAATTATATATTTTATGCATCATTTACTGTAGATTTTTGCTTCAAAATGTTGACTTTGAATGTGGAACAAGTCCTTACAATGTGAAACAGGGAGCTTTTGTGAAGTAAAATGAGGAACGTTCCTCGTAATGTGGAGCAGTTGAGAGGTATGCCCTTGGGGATGACAGCTCCCCATCCACAACCACTCTCTGCTGCTTGCCTTGCAGCCAATTCACTACCCAGCCCACCAACTTTGCAACCACTCCTGTACCTTGCCTTTGTACCTTGTAACATACTTCCCAATCTCCCATGTGGCACCGAATCAAATGCCTTACTGAAGTCCAAGTACAGGACATCAACTGCATGGCCCATGTCCAGATTGGTCTGGCAGGATGTCTATTGTCCTGCAGTCCATGGGCTTCCAGAAGGGCCACCAGCCTCTCCTTTAGGATTGTCTCCACCAGCTTTCCTATGATGGACGTGAGACTCACCGGTCTATAGTTCCCTGGTTCATCCTTGGGGCCAGTCTTATGGAGAGGTACCATGTGAGCCATCCTCCAATCCTGAGGTACACACCCTGAATCCAGTGAGGTATTGAATAGGTCTGCCAAAGGCCCCACTAAGACCTCTGCCAGTTCCTTCAGAATCCTGGGATGGATACCATCTGGCCCTGGTTCTTTGTCCACCATCAGTGCCCTCAAGCCCTCCAGCACCCTATCCTCTGTTATTTCCCTGCTGTTAGCCCTCCCCCCCCAGTTCCTGAGCTCAACCCCCCCCTTGGGTATCTCCTCCCCTTTTCTGTAGTAAATACCAAGCAGAAGTAGTCGTTTAGCACTTCTGCCTCTTCACTTCCTGCTTCCACCCAACCCCTGTCCTTCTTAATCCTTACTATATTATCCTTGCAGCTTCTTTTACTACTGTTATAAGGCTCAGGCACCACCAGAGCACATGAACAAACTGCAAGCCCCCTTTCAGTAGCTCTCACATCATGGCAGGACATGCCTGTATGCATTCCTCTGCTACTTTCAAATTGCTCCATTTTGCCAGGACATCTCCCCTCTCTGACTCCCAGATGCAACTCCTGATCCAATGTCTCTCCCAGTGGGGATCACAACTAAAGAAACACACCAACAGCATTTTAAACAAATAAGCCCTGCCACTTGCAAGGGCATTGCCTACTGATTACGGCTCCACAGCAAACAGTTGCTCTGTCCCCAATACCTCAGTTTCAGTGCAAACAGTTCAGCCTACTAACCTAATGGTTACATCAAGAGACATCAGCTTGCAGTCCACCCTTCCTCTCAACTATGCTGCTCAGCAGCAACTCCACAAGGACTGCTAACACAGAGAAGAAAAGTACTAAACATAACTGCACCAAGTACTCTGCTTTACTTCTGGCTCAGCCCTTCTGCCTCTTGCCACAACAGACCATGGCTCCACCATCCCAAACTAATGCATTTGCTGCTCTGTACAACCACGACTTCTATCCCTTCACTGCTGCCCAAAAATGGCAGAGCCTTTCTCCACTTCT
Source organism: Neoceratodus forsteri (assembly GCA_016271365.2). Lineage (NCBI taxonomy): Eukaryota > Metazoa > Chordata > Ceratodontiformes > Ceratodontidae > Neoceratodus > Neoceratodus forsteri. Next base: position 157,368,677 of record CM028137.1, read on the forward strand.
TCAGCAGCTACCGCTGACTCCTTCCTTCCTTGGCAGTGCTGCCACCCACAGCAGCCGCTTGGAGCCTCCGCTTCCCACTGGTCATGCCACAACAAGGAGGCTACAACAGTAATTGTGCATGCTGCATAAATAAAGCAGGGCAACTAAAGAAAAATAGCAAGAAAAAAACTATATAAGTAAGGCAATAATGCAGTCTACAACATTAAATGGACAAGAAGCTCAAATAACAAAGAAAAAAAAAATACAAAAAAAATTTCCCCAATAGTGCCACTCACCAAAACCAAGAAACACCATTTTTCCCTAATAGCTCAGGGCAGAGGATGTTCAGGGCAGGAGATGCCATTTCTGCAAGGGAGAGCACCTCAGTCTGCCTTGTGACAAAGGCAGTCATCTTAGTTTGGGCACAAAGAACAGGGAGAAAGTTGCTATGTAACGCTTTATGGTGGCCATCTTGGAAGGGGCACTGTAACAGGAAGCTACCAGCTCCATGTCAAAGTTCAGGTGGCCATCTATGGAGGCACCAGCTTGTTCAAAAGGACCTCACTCCATAGCATTCAATGGTGGCCATCTTTGTTAAGGGCAAACCCTATAAATGAATGGACACTGATACAAAAAGTTATTTTGCAAAGAAACCTTTATTTAAATAAAAGAGAACAAGGATTTGAGCTGGAATTGTTTAAATTTGTCACTAGATGGACTTTGCTCACAAATATTGTACTTTGTCTACAACAATATTTTCTCCATGGCACTCCATCTACTCCACGACATCCTGTCTCCTGTATGATGGAACTCCTTCTCATCCTTACAACTTCTGTTCTGTCAAATGAAGCTCTTCCCTGACCACCATGCTCAAAGAAGATGCAAATACAGACACAGGAGCATTTCGAGGTCTATCTTCACCTACATCAATGGTGTGGAGCTACAAAATAGACACCATCCTGCAGGACATTTAGTCTTTCTTCTCATCACAGGGAATGTCAGGTATGCAAGCCATTCAGGATGACCTTGCTTACATTAAAACTATCTCACTTCAGTCCATGGTCCATACCAGCCTACAGCCAGCACCATTCTCAGCCTTGCCTCATGAAGGCACTGTTGACTGGCTCAAGCAGTTCCAAGCCTGGATTGCCTTCAGTGGTTGGACTGATCCCTTCCATATTTCCAAAGCCTTGCATTTGCTTCTGGGATAGATTGCCATTTCCTGGTTTAACGCCACTTGCAGAACAAGATAAAGGAATTGCTGCCACTCATGCAACCTTTAAAGAGCTCCTAAAACAGCTAAGACAGCTTTAAAAAAATGTAATATTTAGGCATAAATATAGCTTACATTTCATATTTTATTCTGTAATTATCACTCTTACTTCCTCATTGGTAAGAGTATTTGCATGAATACAGTATCTCTGCCCTTTAACTCTGGTTGCCTGCCTACACCTGACATCATAATTTTGTTTATGACATTAAAATATGTTGCTGTGGACATAATATCATAAGCAGAGGATTGTGATGTTGTGTAGAGAAGCAAAAGTGTAGAGATAGTCTAGGGACAGGGATCTTGTTTTCATGTAATTGATTTCTGTAATGAAGAAAATGGGGACTTGAATACTGAAAATATGTGAAGTAATAATGAAAATGGGATGGAGTTGAATATAAATCTTACTTTTGTCAAAGTTTTCTTAATGGTGTCAGGGGCTCTTTAAAGATAATTTTGTTCAAGCACATCTGCCCTGGTTACTGGACCAACAGCTGTGGGAATGCACCATGTAGCACTTTGAATCTCTGGACGCCCTCATTGTTGACATTGAGTCATGCTGCAAATGTCTGCAGTAAGCAGAGAAGAGATCAAATCACGCCTTTGTCTGAGAACTTCTCTCACAACTTTAGCCTTATGTGGTGCAACAGAAGCTTATAACTGGACAGACACAATCCAAGCTGCCCGACTTGTGCAGGAGTTCATATCAATGTTCCAGACTACCAGTGTACAAGCACCCTCACTACTCACTCCAGATCAGAGCCCAGGCGGGCCAGCCAGGTGCCTGGTAGGCACGGTCTATGGTGCCCTGAATCTCCACCCACGGATGCCTCCTCCAGCCGCCTCTCGACCCCAAGCAGGGGTAAGGACATCCTCTGGGCTGGGGAAGCTGTGATCAGCTGCTGTTGTCCAACTGCGCTTTGAGCAGAACACCGATTAGCCTACGGGTTTCAGACCCTGCCTCCTGATTGGTGTGTCTGATTTTGGTGCTTTGCTGGGCTCGGGCCCATTGACTTGCACTGCTCAGTGCGAAATTTTATATCTGGACATTGCAGCCTGAATCTTTTCTGTTTTAAACCTATGCTCTGTTTGTAGATTCTGCCTGAAACTCAGAAATACCTAAAATGTTTCTACATTAATCTCGACCAAGCTGCAAAAACTGTTATACTTGCATTGGTATTCCCCGGTTTTACAGTGTCGTAGGTTGTTATTATAAGTTCTCAGCTTACCACTAACTCTGCCGCTGAAAAAGATATTTTCTGCTCTAGTATTTACTAATAGCCTCTGCCGTTGTATGTAATTGACTCAGCTTTAGTTTTTAGATAGCCGTGCAAACTGATTTGGCTGCTTAGCTCTGTTTAAACCTTGTTGTTACCCCCCCGAATGTTAACCGACAACCTGCTCTGAAATCCCTCCTCCTGTATTGCTCTGCTTAAGCCTGCTACCACTGACTCTCCTCCTGGAACTGCTCCTGGTCTTCCCTGCTCTACAGTCTCTGGGCAGTTGACCCCTGCTGCAGTCTTGTTTTGAATTCTCATTCGTGCTTTTTACCCTTGGTAAAATATACTCCTCTCAGTCTCCTGCTCCCTTTCCTTGTTCTGCTACCTGCTTGGCCTATCCCCCACCTCCTATATCTACCTACGCTGTCTTTAATTTCTTCTTCTTTCTCAGCTCTCCTCATCGTTTCCCCTGCTCGTTTCCCTGATAAAATTCCTTTTTTTCTTTCTTTCCCCCACCTTACTGTCCCTCCAACTGGCGCCAGTGCAATTGTTGATGCCGATCGTTTCTGGCTGCCACCCCTGCCCCCCTCATTTATTATCTCTCACCCTTTTCAACCTTAATATCATCTCTGACCCCCCCTCACTGCAGTCTCCGACTTTCTTCCCTCCGCCCCTTGAAACCGACTCCGTGTCACTGCCTTTGTTTTCCTCATTGTAAATTTTAGCCTACTCACCAGCCCTCTTCTCTCTCTCCTTACTCCAGATCAGAGCCCTGAGCGGGCCAGCTGTGTGCCTGGTAGGCACGGTCTATAGTGCCCTGGAATCTCCATGCCACCCACGACGCCTCCTCCAGCCCTCTCAACCCTCAAAGCCAGGTAGGACATCCTCTGGGCTGGGGAAGCTGTGATCGGCTGCTATTGGCCGACCGTGCTTTGAGCAGAACACCGATTGGCCTCCGGTTTCAGACCCTGCCTCCTGATTGGTGTGTCTGATTTTGGTGCTTTGCTGGGCTCGGAGCCCATTGACTTGCACTGCTCAGTGCCGAAATTTTACGCCTGCCTCGCTTCCCCCCCTCCTACCTTTATTAAATAGTCTCTACGTCACTGCCCCCTGCTCCAAATACCCACCCTTGTTCTTGCCTCCTATCCTGTCCCCTAGCTAAACCATTCCCTCTCCTCCTGCTTTTTTCTGCTAGCTTCTCTGGGTGAAATTGCTGGCTTCACAATTCTCTGTACTCCAGCTTCTCTGATTTTCTTTTTTTTCTCCTCCTTCTGCTCCCTGCCACCTCCACAATCTCACATCCCTGTTCCTCTCCTCTCTGTAATGCCTCTCCACAGCCACCTTCTTCTGTCTCTTCTAGCCTTTTCCTTCTTTCCTACTCTATGCTATCTTCCAACCTCCTCCTATCCCTCTCCACCCTATACTCCGGCCCTCCACCAGCTACCTCTTATCGGTACGATAGCAATCTCCCTCTACCCTCACCAATGGTACCTTTCAGCAAAGGACTGGTTGCAAATGATAAGCCACGACGATGGTCAGTGGGCAAATCGTCCTCTGTTTCTAACCACTACCTTGCTCTGGGACTGTAGACGCCTGCGCTGGACTAAGTCACACAAGCTGAAGAGGTGTATTTCCATCTACTATGAATTAAGACAATTGACTCTCAAACTCCTGCTCCTCCTCCTCTTGATGTCAGGAAGTGTCCACCCTAATCCTGGCCCTGTCCCCTACAGTACAACAAAGCCTGCCAAACGGAGGGGGGTCTCACAATTGCCACCCTAAATATCTGCAGTCTCCTCCCAGAATTGGCCTCCCTTCAAATCTTTGCCAGCCAACACAACCCTGATATCCTGGCCATCATTGAAACTTGGCTGACACCTAACACTCCTGACCATGCCATATCTCTACAAGGTTACAAGATACTCAGACTGGATAGGACTTCAAAAAGGGGTGGTGGGTGTGCAATTTACATAAAGGACTACCTCACCTGTCTCCCTGTTACGTATACCACCACTGAAACCTCAGTGCAACTCCTTCCTATCAAATTACTCCTTGGTGCCCATAACAAAGTCCTCACAGTTGCTGCTGTCTATATCCCACCTAAAGATCCTGGGTCCGGCCTCCAGACTGTCCTCGAATTCGTAAGATCACAACCTTCTGATGCTGAGCTCCTTCTCCTTGGTGACTTTAATATCAACTGGCTTGCACCTGATGTAGGGTCAAATAAGGATGCTATCCTAGCAGCAAACTTAACGCAGGTGGTTAACTCACCTACTAGGAAAAACTACAAATCAGGGACTAGCACCCTCATAGACTGGATTCTTACCAGCCACCCTGCCCGTATAAACAATGTAGCTGTTCTCCCGGACTCTCTTAGCGACCACTCTCTTATAATATGTACCTGGACAAATAAGTTCAGAAAGCCACCTCCAAAAACCATCTCAAGTAGAGTACTACCTTATGGCAACCTTACTCATCTCAAGGACTGTCTTAGGCAGAAAGACTGGTCCCTGATTTACAATACTCAAGATGTTGACTTAGCCCTTGATTACTTTTTACTACTTTCAGCATGCCTGTGACACCTATGCACCAGAAAAAAAGCGCAAAATCAAAGCGCTCTCAAATCCCTGGCTCACGGCGAAGCTATTGGCACAACTCAAAGGTAGGGACCACCTCTGGGCTGCTGCAAGAGCCACAGGCTCTCTGACAGACATTCAAAAGTATAAACAGGCCCATAACCACTGTACTAAAGAGATCCGCCGGGTGAAGAGCTCCTATTTCAAGAATGCCCCCACCAACTCTGGGGTGACGGGAAATCCTTCTAGGACAATATAAGAAATATCACGGGTAAGCAGTCCAAGTCCTCTCCTACAATAATGAATGTGGATGGAACCACTACCCTAGACCCCATGGTCATGGCAAACACTCTAAATGAAACCTTCAAAGACCTTAGTGGTGTCCTCTCATCCGATTTCTTCTCTGATGCTGACTCTCCAAATTCTACATCTCCTACTGCCTCTCCAACCAAACCACCTTTCCATTTCAAAATAGTCAAGACACATGAAGTCTATAAATATATAAAGAAGGCTATTTCTAAGTCCCGAGCAAGCAGTGACACTATTGACCTTAAACTTCTGTCCCTCACTCTGGAGGAAGTGCTGCTCCCCTCACCAAAATTTTCAATCTCTCCCTCTGCTACAGCCAATTCCCTAGTAAATGGAAGGCTGCAATTGTCACTCCTGTGCACAAAAGTGGTGACAAGTCACTGCCTGGTAATTATCGACCTATTTCAATACTACCTCCCTCTCAAAGGCTCTTGAACACATAGTGGCGGACCAACTTACAGACTATCTGCAAAAGTATAACATCCTCTGCGCTCAGCAACATGGATTCAGGAAAAGGCGCACACATGACTGCCCTACTTGAATTCTCAGGAGCTATCCACATTGCCATGGACAAAGCGATACCTAACTGGAGCTGTTTACATTGATCTAACTAAGGCGTTTGATACTGTACACCATGGACTACTCGTCAAACAACTACAGTCTTTTGGGCTCTCTCAGGGTCCTGGTGACTGGGTAAAAAGTTACCTCGACCAGCGCTCTCAAGCTGTAAAAATAGCTGGAGTTCTCTCAGATTCAAAGCCGGTTCTCTCAGGAGTTCCACAGGGATCCATCCTAGGCTCCTCTCCTTTTCAGCCATTTCCTAAACTCCCTCCCTAAATCCTGCCCTGAACAAATTATCCTCTATGCCGATGATGCTGTGATTCTTTCCACTCATAAAGATCCAAACCCCTACGCCTTAACCTTCAGCATGCCTTTGCCAAGGTCGAGATGTGGTTCCTTGAACATAAGCTGGTTCTAAACCACAAAAAACTAAATCAATGCTCTTCTCTAGCCAGCAAAACAAGAAAAAGCAAGTACCACTGACTATCAATATGTGCCTGGGAAATACCCTTGAACAAGTGGCAATATTCAAATATCTTGGAATCACCTTTGATCAAGGCCTAACCTTTGCAACCCATATTGATAGTACAGCGAACACTATTAATCAGCAGGATTGGGATCCTGTACGGAACCAACAGCTCCTTACCCAATCTGCACTGAGGATTGCTATTCAATCCTCTATCATTTCAATCATTGACTATGGCTTAATTATCTATGGGTCTGCCTCTACTACCGCACTTAGTCACATTACCAACATCCCTAAGCTTCATGGCCCTGTCGACTGCTCACTGTGGGTGCATTGACATACTCCACATGTGAGCTCTCACGCTGAAACAGGATGGTTGCAGCTCTCAAACTGCTTAAAGTACCTTACCTGCCTTATGGTGAAAAAATCCACATGGGCCTCACTCCACCATGTATCCAAGACCTGTTATGCCCGAACACTAGTATCCGTTTCACCAGAAGATCAGAACATCAGCCTCTTCAGATCCCCCGATGCCGGACTACTCAGGGTCAAAAATAATTTGCCTATTGTGCCCCCAGCTGGCTAAATGCCCTCAGCACTCCTATTACCTCCTCCACCTCTCTAGGTGCTTTCAAATCTAAGCTATACTCTCACCTTGCCGCCTCCAACTCCTGTGACTGCCTTGATTAAATCTTTATCTATCATTTACCCACTCTGGTCCATTACTTGACAAAGGCATGTTAGAGAATCTTTTCTCTTGCTATTGTCTGCTCCCCTTACCTTTCTCTTACCCTCTCTATCTGTACACTTCCCTAACTTGATTTTTCCCTCAACTGGCTTGATTTTTTTTGTATGATACGTGTTTTTTGGTATTACCTGTCCTTTGCACAAATGTTTGATATTTATTGTCTATGTTTTCTTGCTATGGACACAACACAATTGTAGTGCCATTCTATGTAACCTTTTATCTGTACTTAACCTGACGTGGAACCTTTGTAAAAGAGCCATTGGCTCAAAGGTAATAATTCCTAGAACAATAAACTAAACTAAACAGCTGCACTCGCAACATGTGTCCAGCAGCAACAAGGAATGATAAACAAGCTCATCACATCTATCAATTATTCGCAACTAAGTTCCCCTACTTCCTCTGCTACTTCTGTCAATGCTCTGCAACCACCACCTCAGCCACCTGAGCCAACCTCACCTTCTCGAGAGCGCATTTTCTGCCAGTCCTGTGGATTCAGAGGACACACTGCTGCAGTTTGCAGAAAGCTAAAGTATGACAATGGAAATAACAGGAACCAAAGATAGCCACTGCAGCATCATCAGCCACATGGCTGCAGCTACTCAAGGAGCAGCAAAACGAGTGCTGCCCAACATGCTAGGGGCTCTTGTTGGGCAGGAGAACATTTCAACTGACCTCCCCTCTGACTCTTGCAACTCACACCAGCAGCATCTTTCAACTCCATGAACTAACTCTGGTCCCATTTTGTTTTCTGGGGCAAATGTACCTGTCATCAGATCACCCCTTCTAGCAAACTATGTTCCTGTGATGATTGGAGATTGCTCCATGCATGCCTTGATTGGCACTGGCATAGAAATCTCAGTCATATTCTGAACAACTGAGCTCTTTTTCAGTCACCTAATGTCTAACCAGCTGACCTCAGGTACATTATAACAGCCAATGCCACTACAGTACCTATTACAGGTGTTGTCCATCTCAAGCTACACTTTTACTCACAGCAATCTACTGTCAGGTTCTACTTAGAGCCTGATCTACAGCCATCGGTGATTCTTGGCATGGATTTCTCAAATCTCACAAAGCCCATCCTAAACTTTACATCAAATAAACTGTCACAGGCTCCCAGAGTCAACTCACAGCTATAGATTCAGTCGTTGCATTTCCTAAGACAGAGATGGTTTTGATTGCTAAGATTCAAGGTGAACCACTCCCACAAGGTGTTGTTGGCATTGTCATAGGATCCCCTACTCTACATTCGTTAGGTCTTCTCCTGGAAAACATTGTGCCTGCTGTGTATGATGGCACAGTATTCCAAAAATGCTGCAACTTTACAGTTGAGCCAGTCATTATCTCCTAGTGTGCTGGTGTCAGAAAGTGTGTCTGTTTGTCTACTGGGGACAAGCTCCACCTCATGAAAGAACCTCAGCCTGATTTTACCAACTCTAGTCCAGTCAGTGATATCACCAGCACTCCAGTTCATGTCATGGAAAAGCTTTCTTCAGTGCCTATCCTTGTGCAATGTAAATCAGATGGAAAGCTTGTGCTTTACAGAGTCCTCATCAATCATCGGAAGCATGGGTATTTGAGTAACACCCTCCCAGATGATCCCATTCCACCCGGTAATGAAGCTGCACTTGTACCTGCTATCCTTTCAGAATCAAAAATTCCTCCTGAAAACTTGCAACTACTTCAGTCAGATTCTTACTCTTCTAGTCTGAGAGCCACAGCCGTGGTTCTCTGATGAACCTGACCTGCCAGACTGCCATCTGCAGTCCAGGTCTGAAGCCACCAGCCCCTCACAGAAGCTCAGGTAGTCTGAGAGCCACAGCCATAGTTCTCTGATGAACCTGACCTGCCAGACTCGCATCCACAGTCCAGATCTGAGGCCACCAACCCCTCACAGAAGCTCAGGTAGTCTGAGAGCCACAGCCGTGGTTCTCTGATGAACCCAACCTGACAGACTGCAATCCGCAGCCAGGTCTGAAGCCACCAGCCCCTCACAGAAGTTGAGGTAGTCTGAGAGCCACAGCTATGGTTCTCTGATGAACCCAACCTGACAGACTGCAATCCGCAGCCAGGTCTGAAGCCACCAGCCCATCACAGAAGTTGAGGTAGTCTGAGAGCCACAGCTATGGTTCTCTGATGAACCCACTCTGCCAGACTGCCATCTGCAGTCCAGGTGTGAAGCCACCAGCCCCTCATAGAAGCTCAGGTAGTCAGAGAGCCACAGCCGTGATTCTCTGATGAACCCAACTTGCCAGACTGCCATCTGCAGTCCAGGTCTGAAGCCACCAGCCCCTCACAGAAGCTCAGGTACAGACTTTCCCTCAGGGACTGATTACCTCCAGGAAGGGAGCCCTAGCTACCTGATTTTCCTTTTTTACATGAGGATAATTGTCTCTGGGTTTAAATCCAGAGTCTGTTACTGCTGTGACCCACTGGCTGCAGTTAGCCAGGGAGCACTCAATTGGCTCCATATAGCTCTGCACTGTTAATGCTTAAATTATATTTTACTGGATTTTGATTTCTGTTAATACTGTCTTGCTAGCATTTTAAAGTTCAAGTTTGCTGATTTAATCTACGTGCCTGCAGAGTGTTCCTTCATAAGACCCAGTAGCAACTTCAGCTCAGGCCTTGAACCCTCCCTTTTCACCTTTTTACTCTGGTATTGTGTTTTAAATAGCCCTGTTCTTGCTCTGTCAGACTTTGTGGCACCTTGCCTAACATTTTGGTCTGCAACCCCCAGCCGTTTAAGCCATTTTTGCATTTCCTTTTAGCTCCACAAGCAGCCCCACCCCCCTACCTCTCTTATTTAATTCCCTCTGTCGTTCTCTTTTCAGGTAGTCTGAGAGCCACAGCCGTGGTTCTCTGATGAACCCAACCTACCAGACTGCCATCCGGAGTCCAGGTCTGAAGCCATCAGCCACTCACAGAAACTCAGGTACGGACTTGCCCTCAGGGACTGATTACCTCCAGGAAAGGAGACCTAGCTGCCTGATTTTTTTGGCCTCCGACCCCCCCCCCAGTCCTGTTTAAATACACTTGAACCCTGCCCCGGCTTTCTAGCCCACTCCTACAGGCTACTGCCAGCCAGTTGCTCAAGCTTTGAGGGACAGCATCACTGTCTCTTGAGAAGCACTTTCCCTATCTAGTGTAACTCTTCTTTCTAGCACTCTCTAAAATCACCAAGTACAGTGGTTAACTGGACAGCCTCTCTTTGGCACCAGTATATTAGGCTTGATGACAGAATCAAGCTGCCATGCCCCCAATCAAAGGGTGCTATCTACATCTGCTCCTTGCTACCTGGCTTGGTACAGCTGGCACCAGATGCCTAGCCGGGCCTCTGCTACCCCCGGCCACTACTGGGTAGTGCTTGGCTTTTAAACACACCTTCAGAAACTGCCTCACTTGGCTGTGGACAGCGACTCACTCAGCCCTACCCTTCATACATGGGTGACCATATGCCCTCCCTCGCATAGGGTAGTAATGGTTAGCTATACCTAATAATTAAACCAGTGTCCAACCACCTGAATCATCTAGCCTCAACAGCAGAAGGACAAGCCAAATTTAGCATTAACCTTTCTTTCAGAAAGGTCATCTTTATGCTCCTGCTCCTCTCTGGCAACCTTCACTCGAACCGGGCCCACTCACCTCAATGGGCCCTGGTGTTCATAAGGTTAAAGGCCTAAAAATAACCTCACTAAACATCTGTAGTTTAACCAGAAAATTTGACCAACTTCAGGCATGGATGGCCATCCATATCCCTGACATCCTCTGCCTAATGGAGACTTGGTTGACCAGTAGGATTAAAGATAGTGAAGTTGCCCTCAAAGGCTTCCAAGCATACAGGATTGATAGAATAGGCAAGAGAGGTGGGGGACACCTCATCTATGCCAGGACTCTCTGCAGTGCACTGTCCTCCCTGGAACCAGGGTAGCTGAGGACCGTGAGATAATAGTGATAAAGGCACAGGTCGGTCAGAATGTAAAAAATCTCATCCTTGCCACAATCTACCTACCCCCCCAAGAAAGCAACAGCAGGCTTTCCCACAATTATGGACGTTATCAGCAATCTTCCAAAGGGGATGGAGCTTGTCATTACCGGGGACTTTAACATAAATTGGGATGGAAAGGAGGCTGCCCCTTTCAGGGATCTGATAGCCACCTCCAACTTGACACAACTAGTCACCTGCCTCACCAGCCAGAACTATAAGACAAGAAACCATACCTCCTTGATTGGATCCTAGCAAGCTCACCATCCCAGACAAGAGGCACCCTCAGCTGCTCAGTATCAGTACACCCACTACAGACCCTCTAGCTATTGAAGAAGCCTTCAATAAGGCCTTCAATGATCTTACCTCTGTGCTACCACTGCCTATTTTCAATCTGATTTAAACCACTCTAACGACGTATCTACTGAGTGTTCTCACCTGACCTTCTACTTTAAAAGGGTGATGGTGAGGAAGGCCCTTACTATGGTCAAGAAAATACTAGGTAAGACCAGACTGGGTAGTGACGGGATAGAACATGAAACTTCTATCCCTCACCCTGAACATTCTTATAGTACCCATTACTATGCTGTACAATAAGTCCCTGGCCCTGGCCCAATTCCCGGCAGTTTGGAAGCAGGCCCTAGTTACGCCAGTGCATAAAGGAGGCGACAAGTCTCTGGTAGCCAACTACAGACCCATCTCGATCCTCTCCCCCCTGTCTAAGGCACTGGAAAAGATTTTGGAGGGTCAACTCATTGACTACCTCAACAAGTATAATCTACTATGCCCCAACCAGCATGACTTCAGACAAAATCACAGTACTACCACTGCCCTGCTGGACTACATGAATGATGCACACAAGGCCCTGGATGAAGGCAAACTGGTGGGGTCTGTCTTTATTGACCTTACCAAAGTCTTTGATACAGTCAACCACCCCCTGTTACTGACCCAACTGCAAAACATGAGTGTGGTGCCCAATGACCTTTGCTGATTCCAAGATTACCTGTTATGGGGAAATCAATCCGTCAAAACTGGGCAAACAGTATCCAGCACAAGACAGGTATCATTAGGGTACCCCAGGGATAAATACTGGGACCCCTACTCTTCAGACTCTTCCTAAATGACCTTCCCACAGCCTGTGACACCAAACTCATACTATATGCAGATGATACTGTGCTCCTGAGCAGCAGCATGTCTCAGGCTGCCCTACAATCTGAGCTTCAGAACTCCTTCTCCAAACTCGAGGACTGGTTCTGTAGTCATAAGTTGCAACTAAACTACAAGAAGATCAAGGCCATGCTTATGTCCAGCCCCCACAACAAAAATAAGCACCACCCCCTCATCATTTCCAACTCATGCGGTGAGCCGCTTGAACAAGTTCACTTGTTCAAGTATCTGGGTCATAATAGATGATACCCTCACATTTGTGCACCATATTGACTCTCTGGTCAAGACAGTCAATACCAAGATTGTGTCCTGTACAGGCACAGGCAACACCTCTCTCCAGGGGCCCTCTGCCTCTGAGCCCACAGTTCAATTAGATCTACTATTGACTATGGACTAGTGGTCTATGGGACAGCAATGGATACAGCACTCAAGAGGGTTCAGACTGCACTCAACAAAGCTTGCAGACTCACCCTGGATGCTGAGTGTGGCACTCATGCCTGTACTCTGTACAAACGTGCAAATTGGCTGTTATTAAGAAACAGGTCAAATTCAGACTTGCCTCCTAGGAAGAAGGCTCTATTGGGTAAAACACCATCTTGTGTAAGCAATTTGATCAAGGTGGCCAACTCGTTACAGGTCACCAGAGGGAGGACTACATGGACCTTGGCTATCCCCTTCCGTCGCACCTCACTTGTAATGTGCATTTGCCTTCCGGGCCCCTGTGGATGAATGAACTCCCTGGGCACCTCTTGGCCACCAATTGTCTGGTACAATTAAAAACTAACCTCAAACAGCACCTAATAACACTGTCTAAGTGCACCTGCCCCTGAGTCCAGCCACACCTGCTCTCTCTGCCTCCCAGGAAGCACTAGGCAGGGCTCAAGTACCCTCCTCTGAACCTCATCATGACTTCCCTCAGCAATCAGTATGCATCATGCTCTTTTGGCACACACCACCCCACCCTCCCCCAACTCACAGTCCTGTGAGTTTCCCTAACAGTTACTACTAATACAGGCTGCCTGACCATGCCCCCTCACACCCCACCATTTACTTTAGCATGTCTTCTCCACTCAGCCTCCCTTCACCCTTCCATTTATCCCTATACCTTATCACCCTTCTTCCCCCACCCTTCACCTCCACCACATTACATACCTCTCTCTCGTACCTCCTTTCTTCACCCCACTACCAGCTATTCCCATCCCTCTGAACTACTGACAAGGCACTCTGTGGCTGCTTATTCCCCCCCACCTTCATAAAGTGTTTTTCTTATTATTTTAACTTCTACCTGTGCTTTGAGTTATTCTGTAAGTTCTGAATCCAAGCTGTATCGTTCATTGTATTGTACCTTTGCTTTCTCCTATTGTTCTTTGTTTTGCAGTCTATGATGTGGAACCTTTGCAAAAGAGTTTGCGCTCAAAGGTCTTTTCCGAATCACTAAATAAATAAATAAAAACTCTCTCCAGCTGGATTCTGGTGCAACTGACCTTCTGTTATATGAACTTCCTAGGACTTCTCAGCCCTCCTCTTCTTCTCAGAACTCTTTCATGCACACCCCTATGTACTAGATAGAGAAGATTTTATGCAAGAAATATGTGAATGAATCCTGGACTTATTGAGTCAAATGGTGTGATTTTGACAGCTCTCAGAATTCTTGGGTATCTTTTTGGATCTTACCCCAACCTGTCACAAACTGGTTCAAGCAATTTATAACAGTATTCCTACTGACCAGAAGAATCAACACAAGTCTTGAACATTTCTGCATCTGACTCTATTTTGAGACTAATGATTCTGGTACCCATGGTATTCCTCACTGTGCTAATTGTTCTTCTGCAGTAAATGTCCTAAGGTATCTGTTTCTATGCATAAGTGTTTTGCTAACGGTACTGAATGCTGCTACTGCATTAATCTTTTCTCTGCAGGAATGTCTTCTTCAAAAGGACAGTTCCACATGTCGTTTCCATGTCCTGCAACAGTTTATTAAAATTTTGCATTCTGTAATTCTGGGTCATCTCCAACTGCTTTCTTCCTTCCTTGTTTCCCATCTTCCTTCCCTGCTCTGGGGCACTTGTTGCTTGAACAAAGCTTTGGGTCAATATAGTGTCCTGCTTTCCTGGTACTAATCTGACTGGTCACCATAGTAGTCCAGATCCTTCCTCCCCTCACAGTACTGGAATGCTCTTATGTTCAGATTGTGCCATGTAATGGTTGATGTTTTTCAACTGTTTTCATGTTTTATACTGTTATATTATTGCTTGTTTGAGTGGTACTCACTTTCACGACCCCAGGGTAATGTGAAGATACCTGGAGGCCATCATGGCAGAGGCCAACCCGGATATTGTGGCCATTAATGAGTCATGGTACACTGAAAACCATGACTGGAACATGTCCATACCAAGAAGTACTCTGTTCAGGAAGGACAGGGTGGGAAAAAAAGGAGGGGGTGTGGTTCTTTATGTGAGGAAAAGCATAACACCAGCAGAGATACAGGGAATATGGCAGGTACCATAGGTCACCCTGGAGAGGGGGAATGGAACCACTATTTGCACTGGTATAATCTACAGATCTCCAGCACAGGGTTAGGAGTTAGATAAGTTACTGGCGAAAGCCACTGGAAAGATGTCAAAAAAGGGGAAGGTGCTGCTGGTGGGGGACTTCAATCTGCTGGATGCAGATTGAAGTCTCCCAACAGATTTCAACTAGAAGCAGAGACACCCTGGACTCCTTGCAAGGGGTGTTCCTCAAGCAATTAGTCAGTGAACTCCTCGTGATGGGGCAAGACTGAGCTTTGTACTCAATGACAGGTCAGTGCTGCAGATGTCAAGGTGGGAGGCCACCTGGGCACCCGTGTTTACCATACAGTGTGATTCAATATAAGGACAGCTATGGAATCAAACCACACAAGGCAGATTTTATAAAGATGGGTGAATGCCTCAGGGATGACCTGGTGGGGGGGATGACCTGGGTGAGGTGAAGGAACAGTGGGTGAAGCTAAAAGGTGACATAGTGAAGGCAAAAAACTTCTGTGTCAAGCAAGTGAGTAAATGTAAGAGAAAAAGAGACTGCTATGGTTCTTGAAAGAGATGGCTGAAAAGGTAAAGGCTGAAAGGGTAGCATTCAGAAGATATAAGAAAACATAGAGGGAGGAGGCTAGGCAGGTGTATCAGGAGAAACATAGAGAAACAAGGAAAGCAATAAGGAGAGTGAAGGCACAAACTGAAGAGAGAACAGCCCAAACAATAAGAAAAGGGGGTAAGATATTTTTTAGGTATGTAAGTGAAAAGAGGAAGACCAGGGAAGGGATTGTAAGGTTCAAAAGGGAAGGGGATATGTGCAGAAGGGGATCGGGAAAAGGCAAACATCCCAAACAAATACTTTTGTTCGGTGTTCACAGTAGAATGAGAAGGGAAGGGTCACAAAAGGTAGCAGTAGTTCTGAAGGGAGGGAAGTGGACTCTAGTCCTTCTTCAGAGTAAAGAGTCCTAAAGGGACTTGCTAATCTGAAAGTGAACAAAGAAATTAGACCAGACAGGGTACATCCTAGGGTATTCAGTGAGCTCAGGGAGGAACTGGCTGTACATCTGACAGTCCTATTTAACAGCTTACTGAAACAGGAATGGTTCCAGAGGACTGGAGGAGGGCAGATGTAGTCCCACTTCACAAAAGTGGTAGCAGGAAGGAGACTGGCAATTACAGGCCAGTCAGCCTGACATTGGTGGTGGGAAAGTTAGTGGAATCATTGCTGAAGGAGAGTATAGTGGAATGTCTTGAATCTAATGAGTTACAAGGCCCAAAACAGCATGGATTTATGGGTGGGAGGCTATATCAAATGAATCTGATACATTTCTCTGATTGTGTAACCAAGGAATTAGATCAAGGTGGAGCGGTGGATGTGGCCTACCTAGATTTCAGTAAGGCATTGCACACCGTTCCATATGGGAGACTAGTAAGGAAGCTGGGTAGCTTAGGAGTGGGTCCAAAGGTGGTAAACTGGGTAAGAAATTGGTTAGGTGATAGGTGACACAGGGTGGTGGTAAATAGAGTTCACTCTAAGAAAGGGATGGTGACCAGCACTGTGCCTCAGGGATTAGTGCTGGGGCCAACCCTCTTTAATATCTTTATAGGTAACATTACAGAGGGTCTGGAGGGGATGGTCTGTGTCTTTGCAGATGACACCAAAATCTAAAATAAGGTAGACACTATTTGGGAAGGGGTTAAATGGATGAATAGAGACCTAAGAAAACATGAGGAGTAGTCAAGGGTATGGCAGCTGGGTTTCAGGGTGAAAAAGTGCAGAACAATGCACTACAAGCACATAAACCTAGGGGCAGAGTACAAAATGGGGGAATGTTATTGATGACCACTAAGCGGGAGACAGACCTGGGAGTAATTATCTCTGATTTCCTTACGGTGACTAGGCAGTGTAACAAGGCAGCTGGGAGGGCTAGCGGAATGCTGGGTTCATAAGAAATGGTATCCCCAGCAGAAGGAGTTACATGGTATATTCCTATGTCATTGCCAGCTTTTTTTGGAGGAAGTTGACAAATTTTCAATTGTTTCAGATTATAGTTTGAATAAACAAAAGTCTGCTATACTAAAATTATTTGAACAGGAAAAAGTTTTGGATCAGTCTTTAATAAAATATTTTAAATGGGCCAACAGTATTAAATACTTAGATATAACATTAGTCAGCAATAAAATAGATTTGGTTTAAATCAGTTTTGACCAAGCAAAAGAAAATTCAAAAACCATATGAAATAACTGGCAGAATTCATCTCTTTCCATATGTAGAAGGATTAGGAGTGGGTGAAAGCTGCAAATTCTGCTTTCGCAGAACTTTCACAAAATTTTGGAACTTTCACCATAAGCAGAATTGGGATTTTCCATGGATTTTCACCCAGTTCAGCAGAAAATCCAAGTGAACTACAGAATAATGCATATAAACTGTGAGAATTATTCCAGCTGCAGTTTAATGTATTATTTCACAAAATTCACTCCAACCTCCAGTTGCTGTAACACAGTCCCCCCCCATAGAAACATAGAAACATAGACTTTGACTGCAGATAAGGACCGCTTGGCCCATCTAGTCTGCCCATTTCCCCTACCTACAGGATAGGCCGCAGATCCTAATTAACCAATAGCCTATTTCTTCCTACCCCCCACAAGAATTGCCTTATGTCTGTCCCATGTATTCTTGAATTCTCCCACAGTTTTAGACCCCACAACCTCCTCAGGAAGGCTGTTCCGTGCATGCCCACTGACTGGTCAATGAATGAGCACGTGCATGAGTACTACACACCCAATTATTTACTGACTGTTCAGTGGGCCACTGGCTGTGGAGGAGAGAGGTGGGCTGCACCAGTGGCCCTCTCAGGGGTGGGGCCGGGGGGGGATCAGGGTTGTGGCAGATGAACTGTTGAGGGTGTGGGGTGAAGGGTCCACTAGACACCAGGGAATTGGGTATCTTGAGATTACTTTGGGATTGCTTTTTTTTTGTTTACAAGGGATCACAGATCGGGAATAGGGGCTCCACTAGACACCGGGGAATAGAGTGGGACAAGTCAGTGGACTGGACTGCCAGCTGTTTTACTTTTGGATTGAGGGGATCTGGGATAGGGAGGGGGTCTGCTAGACACCAGGGAATTAAAATACTCTGGGGGGCCATGATCGGCAGGTGGGGGGACCACTGGAAACCAGGGAGGATTAGGAATCAGAGTGTTTTTATCTTTATCGGGACCCATAATCAGCGGGTGGGAGGAAGGGGACCACTAGACACCACATTAGGAATCATGTTTGTTTTACTTGGGATCTGTGATCCGTGGGTGGGGGCACTATACACCAGGGAGGAATCTTTTTTTTCCTTCTTTACCTGACCCACAATTGGTGGGGGAAACCACTAGACACCAAGGATCATGTTTTTTTTTTAACTGGGACCTAGGTCATGATCTGTGGGTGGGGACACTAGACACCTAGGAGGAATTGTTTTTTTTTTTTATTTATTTAGTGTGAGTCAGGGACCTGTGATTGGCAGGGGGTGGATTAATTAATTAAACTACATGTAAAAAAAGCCTCAGAACTGACCATTGACAGTGATCAGTTCTGCTGATGTTTTTGCTGCAGTTTAATAAGTTACCTTGCAGTCTTTATACTTATTCCAGGGGTTTAAAGGCAGAATTTCCATGAAAGTTGCAAAAATGATTTCTGAACTTTCGCAGAAGCAAAAGTTGCAGTTTTGCGGAAATTCCAGTGGCAGAATTTTTTTCTCAAGCACCCCTAGGAAGGATAGAGATGTTAAAAATGATGGCCCTTCCTCACTTCATCTTTATTTTATAGGCAGTTATCAGAGTTCCCTTGACCTCCTGGTTTGCTGTCATAAGAAGAATTTTCACAAAATTCTTATGGAGAGAGGGCAAACCACGAGTATTGTGGAATCAGTTGACAATGCCCAGAAATCTAAGAGGATATGGTTGCCCCAATTTAGAAGGGTATAACCTGAGTTATCAATTTAGGATTGTATGGGAGTGGGCATTCCACTTTAAGCCAAAGTATAATTTGGAATAGACTTTAATATTTTCAGAAGAAGAAATCAAAATTAATAGTATTATTCTGGATTTTCAACAAAAATTATAAAGACCTCCCAGTCTTATATAGCACAATTTGGCCATTTCTCAAAATGGACTATAAGAAATTCCCCACATAGTATTTCTCTTGGATTTGCCTCAGTATTTAGGGAAGTAAAATAATTTGACTGGAAGGGGTTAAAGGAAACTTAATAAGGTAAGTAAATCAAAAATCCAGACTTGGGATCAGTTAGTGGTGGAAGGAAAATGTTCCTTTACTCAATTTAAGCAATTATGTTAAACAGTCACTAATATAATTTGTTTTTATTATTTGACTTGAAAGAAGAAGTTTACTCACGTACCTAGAAATTTTAATGTGGATTTGAATTTGAATCTGGAATCTTTGCTAAGGAATCATAAAAGTTTGTTAAATCAAGGGAATCAGAAACTATTACAACCATTGTATAATAGATTCATTATCGCTAAAAAAATTCCTTGGAAGGATGTTAATAAGAGATGGTATAAGGCATTGAATATTAATATCATGGAGCAACAGTGGAAGAATTTCAGACTGAGTTCTAATAACAATTGTACATATGCAAAGACTAAAGTTATACAGAAAAAAAATCATAGAGAATATTACATCCCAGTGATACTTAGTAAAATAACTAAAGCTGGGATGGATTATTTTAGCATCAGTGTGGGTCCGAGAAAATTTATTTCACTGTTTGTGGGAATGTTTACGTATTCAAGACTGGTGGGAATATACGACCAAATTATAATCAACAATATTAAAAACAAATTCCATCTGCATTTAATTTGATCATTCTTAATGATGCAATAAATGTTTCTCAAATAAATATGAAGAATGTTTGTTCTGGGAACAATAACAACCAAGGAATGCAAGGAAGTGCAAGATAATGCATATAGGGCACAAAACCCTGGCACAATATATCAGTTGGGGGTGAGGATATAGCATGCACCAAGCAGGAAAGGGATCTTGGGGTAATCATCTCTGATGACCTCAAGGCAGGAAACAGTGTGACAAGGCAGCAGGTAAAGCAAATAGGATGCTGGGATGCATAGGCAGGGGCATCACCAGCAGGAAAAGGGAGGTCATAATTCCACTATACAAGACACTAGTGAGGCCGCACCTGGAGTACACTGTGCAGTTCTGGAGACCTTACCTACTTAAGGACATAGACAGGGTAGAGAAGGTTCAGAGGAGGGTAACAAAGATGGTGCATGGATTGCATCACAAGTCCTATGAGGACAGGTTGAAGGCACTGAACATGTACTCCCTGGAGGAGAGGAGGGAGAGAGGGGATATGATAGTGACATACAAGTATCTTACAGGGAGGAACAGGGTGCAGGAATGCACTATTTTTAAGTGAAAAAGATGCTCCAGGACTAGAGGGCATGGGATGAAGTTGGAGGGAGGACGATTCAGAGGAAACGTGATGAAGAATTTCTTCACAGAACTGGTGGTGAACAAGTGGAACACCCTGCCAGAGGAAGTGGTGGGGCTGAAACAATCACGGAGATTTAAGAATGCATGAGATAGACCTAAAGGAATTCTGGCGGACAGGGGTAGGGCAACAGACTTCTTGGAAACATAAACTGAACTTAGAAACTTAAATGGGCAGACTGGGTGGGCCATAGGCCTTATCTGCTGACACTGTCTATGTATCTATGTATGTATCTATGTAACCAAAAGACCTATTCTGGAGAAATGGAATGCCCATCAACTGGGAAATTTTGAAGTTCACCACTGGTGGTTTATGTTACAAGAATCAGCCTGCTTGAAAAAATGTGGAATGATGTGAATGAAATAGATGACCTTTTGGGGACTCATGGAAAGAGGCTGAAAAAATGTTACCTCCATTACTAAGTCTCTAAAAGTTCAGAACAATTTAATAATTTTTTAACATGGAGAAAATCATATGGTTGTCATGACAGTATTTGTACTATCTGCAATTTGCTAGGTAGTGGCATACCTGTATGAAATACTAATAACTTTCTTTTGTACATATATTAAACTGAGTCTATTCTGTTCTAATGATGGTGGGGTGGAGAATAGTTTTTTTTTCTGTCTAGTGATTGTGCTGGATTAGATTTGTATGGATCTGTCTGAAATTTCAATAAATTATCTTTGTAAAAAAATAGGGAGGTGCTGTTGCCTCTGTATAGATTACTGGTAAGACCTCACCTAGAATACTGTGTACATTTTAGAGGCCACATCTCAGAATGACATATAGACAGAATGGAGGCAGCCCAGAGGAGGGTAGCTGAAGTAGTGAGGGATCTGCATCAAAAGCCCTACAAGGAGAGACTAAATGAACTCAAAATGTGCACCCTGGAAGAGAGGAAGGAGGAGGGAGGAGGAAGAAGGGGGATATGATAGAAACCTTTAAATACTTCACTGGGGTAAATGAAGTACAAGAAGAAGGTATTTTTCAGAAACAAAGGTGTTCGAGAACAAGGGGATGTGCTATGAATTTGTATGGGGCAGATTCAGGAGAGTTGTCAGGAATTATTTCTTCACGTTAAGAGTGGTGGATTCCTGGAACAGCCTACCAGCCAAGGTGGCTGGGGTGAAATCAATGGTGGGCATAAGGAAATCTTAGTGCAATACGATTAGGTAGGGGTCTGTACATGTTTACGGTGTAAATAGCTAAGAGTTGTAATTGAAGGTGGGTTGAGTTATTTTAAATGCATGAGTACTTTGTGGTTTCAAATGGATATGGTACAAGATCCTGACATGGACAAGTCTGACTGCCGAAATCCCAATGCCAAAATCCCAGTGGCCACAGTCCCAAAGGACAGCGCAATTCCCGATAGTGTTCCATTGGGGGGGCTATGCCCCCAACCCCCTCCCCCATTAAATATATACTGTATAAACATCTCGGGGTCGCCATACCTTTGGGAATGTGGCTGTCAGGAGGTTGCCATACTGTCAGAATTGCGGTCATCAGGATTTCAGCATCAGGATTTTGGCAGTCAGACTTGTTTGCATTGGTATTAAGTACCTTTTAAATTATGACTGGTAGTATCACAATGTGTTACCAATGAAGGTTGATGATTGATGTCATGAGACCTGTTGGTATTTAAGGGATGGTAATAGGACACTCGCAGGCAACTACCGGCCTATCTCCATCCTTTCCCCCCTCTCTAAAGCCTTGGAGAAAATAGTTGCCAGCCAAATTTCACATTACCTCACGAAATATGAGGTCCTCTGTCCTGAGCAGCATGGATTCAGAGTTGGTCATAGCACCAATACTGCACTCCTGGAGTTGCTAACTTCCTTCATAATTCACTTGATGCTTGGCTCCTCGCTGGTGCGGTATTTATAGACCTATCAAAGCCTTTGATACCCCGTCACACCCTCTACTGTTAGCCACCCTTGCCAGTGTGGGCTTTGCATCTGGTCCAGTCTCCTGGTGCGCAGCTACTTGACCAACCGCTCCCAATGTGTGCGGGTTGGTGGCACTCTTTCCAGTACCTGCCTAATCCGCTCAGGTGTTCCCCAGGGCTCCATACTTGGGCCCTTACTCTTCTCTCTCTTTCTCAATTCCCTGCCCAATGCATGTACAGGAAATATCCTTCTCTATGCGGATGACGCAGTTCTCTTTGCCTCAGACAGTAACCCCATCTCACTCCAAAGCTCCCTCCAGCGTGCCTACACCTCAGCTGAAAACTGGTTCTCTGACCACCGTCTTGTCATCAACCTTAAGAAAACTAAATCTATGCTTTTTACTCACCCCCAAAATAAGTCCAGCAACTTTCCTCTCTCTGTTCACTCCGCCTTGAAACACCCCTTAGAACTTGTGCACTCTTATAAATACCTTGGCATAATCTTCGATTCTGCTCTCTCCTTTCATAACCACATCTCTGCTTTGACATCTGCCTCCAACGCATGGTTGGGTATCCTCTACTGGCACAAAAAATGTCTCCTTGCAAACTCCCTTCACTTGGCTGTCACCTCTTCGGTGCTCTCACTAGTTGACTACGGTCTGCCTGTATATGGCGCGGCAGACCAGACAGCCCTTCACAAGGTTCGCCTAACGCTTAACAAAGCATGTAGACTTATTACCAGTGCCCATAGACTCACCCATACCTGTCAACTTTACTCCATGGCCACCCTACTCAACCTCGATGAGCGCCTCTTGTTCCTAACTTGCCAAGTTACTTACAAAGCCCTCCATGGTCTATCCCCACCAGGCCTTGCTAACTCTATTCACCGATCCAACCCCACGGTTCGCACCCGCGCCTCCAGCAAAACTGCCCTGGTCATCCCGAGGACACAGACCACCCAGGGCCAAAGGCCTTTCGCCTATAGAGCCCCCTCCTGGTACAATTCCCTCCCTGCTGGCATCACTGATGCCCCCTCAATCGCTAGCTTCAAATACTGCTTAAAAAATCACTTGCTCACTTCACACTTCTGCCACTGCCCCTGACCCCCCCCCATCATGATATGAGAATGGATACAAAAAATAAATAAATAAATAAAAATTGGGGACTGCATTCCTATGTCGTTTAGCTGATAATGGTGTTATGACACTTATCACCTGTAATGTGACTGTGCCTATTGTTAAACTGTGTTGCTGACTGTCTCGCTTTGCCTGCAACTTGCCTTTGCCTTATTACTGTACTGTATTTCTGATTGTTTCATGTATGTATGTTCTGTCTTCCTTATGACGAGGTACCTTTGTAAATGAGCCTCTGGCTCAAAGGTTTTAAACTGATGTTAAAATAAATAAATAATACTTGTGAAATTCATGTTTTTGATAAAGGAAACTTCTTTGAAATGTGTCAGGTGTTTTTTAACATCCTATATATGGCACTAATAACATTTTGCACATGCTTGTGTTACAATAAATTGTGAAGTAAGTGCTTTTTTCATGGTGGCGGCGAGTGCCCAGTTGTATAGCTAACAGATACATAAAAGCTGTGTTTTGAGTGTTTTGCCTGTTTTTCTTCAGACCTTGGTCTCTAAACTGAAGCAAAGCTTCCTCTACTGATCAGCCAGTGCCTTGGGAAGGCCATATCATGGCTGTACCATTTATAATTAAATCTCAATCTCCTTATTTATAAGCCACAAAACAGTGAATGGGGACCACCCTGCCGCACTGTTCTAAATAGGCTGATTAGAATGCATTTGCCAATATTATACAGTTCAGGTACTTTAGCCACTAAAATGTAGCACACCAGCACTCAGTTTGTGTGAAACTGACCCTCAAAAGGTGGGAAACTGGCCCCCAAAATGTTATTTATTTTATTTTATTTATTATTTGGTGACCAGGTAAGCTTATTACCTTAGAACTGATCCAGAATCTCTTGGACACGAAGTTCAAACTACTTAGGGTATTTGGGCATGATGAAAATTTGCTTCTGGTGCAATAAAATACACCCCCTCTTCTTCAGTCATCCCTCTGTATGTCCCTCACCACCTTTAACAATCACCAATGGATACGTTAAACTTCAACGAAGGCTGAAGTTTTGTCTAGAGAACTAAACACAGTAATACATGTCTATTGAGGATACCATTGGGCTAGGGATTTTCAGATAGTCCTCCATGGTATCTTCAGTATACCCAGGACAATATTGGTAATTGTAGGCCAGTGGATTATTTATTTATTATTTATTTCAATCTAGGATTACAATACCTTTGAGCCGAGGCTCTTTTAAAAATGTTCCACGTCAGCGTGTGCAACAGTCATCATTTTTAGTTGCAAACATATATTCATTGACTTACAGACATGTAATAACCAGTACAAAGACTTGAGCTCTGAGCAAGACAAGGAAGGGGTGGGTGGTGGGGGAAGTGAGGTAGGAGACTGAAGGGGAAGGAGGTGCAGGGGTAAGGGGAGTAGCGGGAGGTGGTTGGGGCGGGTGCAGGAGTGGAGATACGGGGAGGTGGGCGAGGGTGGGAGACAGTGCAGCCAAGGGGCCTTGTCAAGGGAATATGACAGGTGAGGTGCTAGGGGTGCAAAGACTGATTGTAAGTGCTGGGCGCTGGGGCATTTGCAGCTGGAATGGTGGAAATGTTAAGATAGGCAATCGCAGGATACAAGCAGTGAGAGGTGCAGCTTGGACTTGAAGAGGCCGAGTGTTGGAGCGGTCGCTATGTCACTGCCAAGAGAGTTGAGCCAGTTGGATGCCCGATAGGCGAATGATCTTTGTCCTTGGGTCGTGTGACTTCGTGGATATGTAGTAGATGGGAATTGGATCTCCTTGTAGTGACGTTCCTATGTCTAGGCTTAAGGAGGGCACAGACACCAGGTTGTGCCAGATTCATTATAATTTTCTTGGCCATGATGCAGGTTTGGTATTTTATGCATTTGTCCAGTTGAAGCCATCCAGATTGGGAATAAAGGTCACATGTGTGGGTACGGCGATGTGAGCCAGTGATGAAACAACAGGCCTTATTCAGGGAAGTTGCGATACATTTGAGACCAGAGGTAGTTGCAGACCCATATATGATAAGACCATAGTCTATGATGCTGACGATGGAGCTTTGGATGGCCACTACCAGTGCTTCTGGGGTTAGGTGTTTCCTGTGCCGGAATAATATGCCTGTGACACCATCAACTCAGGTTCAAATCTAGACTTGGGCCTTGGGACTTGTTTAGTTTCTCTGAAGCGGGAAATGAGATTTTTATCCTGATAAATCATCTGTATGATCCTTAAAAAGATCCATTATCTGTGTCTAGCCTCCAGATTCAGATACTTGGCTAATCTACAGATGTGGATCAGAGGATGTACAATACACAAAAGTCTTTTTCTTTTTTTTTTTTGGGTGGTTCACCACCGGCCTCCATCAGGTAACCTGATTCTCCCCAACACTCACCCCCTGAAACTACCCACTCTACAAACACCGTTGGCTTCCCCCCAAGGGCAGGGCCACTGGGGGGTCCCCACTTCCCCTCCCAGCAGACACAGGTAGGTGGCTCAGTAGTAGGAGCCCAGTCAGCAGCACAGGGTCCAGTGTGGAGGCATCATCCTGCAGTGGCAAAACCATTTTTGGAATGCTAGTTTAATCCCCTCAGGTGGTGGGACGTACAATGACATCAGTGGGATTAACCCAATGTTCATCCCGCCTCCCTACATATCAAGCGCCAGTTGCATTGGATCCCACAGCCTCCACCAGGGGTCTGCACTTTTGCACCAGACACTCAGTCACACACACCCTCCCCCTGGAGGAGGAGAGCAGTCTATAAAATGTTCAATCCTCCCCCTGCCCAGCCAGCCGGCCTTCCAATGGTCTAAGTCTAGATTTGAACCTGAGTTGATGGTGTCACAGGCAGAAATCCTACCCCTGAGCCAACAAGCCGGCCCCATGAAAGTCTGCTTTAATCTTCAGGTTGTACAGTATTTAGAAAATGCAATTGGGGCTTCAAAAATACATGCTGTAGTTACAAAGGAAATTCTAAGTCAGAAGGACTCTAAATCCACCAGACCCTTCCAGTTACATAAGCAGGAATGAACAAGTATGCTGTGCAGACACTTATTTTTAAGAATGTCCTACCCACACTACCACCCAGGGTATTGATACTGGTGGAATCAGGTTCTTGAGGGTGGGCTGGAAGTTTCAGGGCAGTCAGTTTACTATCTCTGAATGGCACCCTTGTGACAGCTGTGGATATGGTGAAGAATCTAGGAGTCATTGTGTTCTCTAGGCTGACACTAGAACATCGGGTGTCAGCTGTGGTCCACAGTGGATTTTTCCAGTTAAGAAGTATCTCCTGGATCAAATTCTGTTTTGGACAAGAGGATTTGATAACCCTAATACATGCTTTCATGAGCTCAAGGCTGGACCACTATAGCGCTCTTTACCTAGGGCTGTCTCGCTGGTTGGTGTGTCACCTACAGCTAGTTCAGAATTCCACAGCCGGGTTGATATTGGGTGTGTCATTCAGGGACCATATTGCTCCTGCACTGTGACAGCTGTACTGACTCCTGATTAGGTAGTGCACCACCTTCAAGATTGCTTTGTTAGCATACAAAGTCCTGCGTTGATCAAGCCCTACCTATCTGAAAGACCACTTGATCTAGTACGCTCCAAGCTGCTCTCTCCACTCCACTGAAGAACTTTTGTTGGTCATCCTGATATCTCATCTTAAACAATCTAGTGATAGAGCATTCTTGGTGGTGGCTCCAGTTATCTGGAACTCCTTGCCTGTCCATCTAAGAAGTTCCTTCTCGGTGAAGGTGTTTAAAAGGGGATTAAAAAGTTATTTATTTTATCAAGCCTTTGGGACTGCTACCTGATTTTCTGAATAGTACCTCCACTTTATAGATTAATTGCTGAATGTATTTATCATTATGTATTATTTATTTCATTGTAATTAGTGTGTTTCATATTTTTTTTAACTGATATGTGTATGTAAAACATCCTGAGACTCTGGTATAGGATGCTTGATAAATCAAATAACCTTTCCTTGCCTTACTATTCGTACACCTGGTAAACAGAAATTCATCCAAGTGTACCTCGAAGCCCTGTATTGTCTTCATAGCGACTGTTTCTGCTGGTAGGCTGTTACACAGGTTCAGCACCACCTGTGCATAGATGTGCCTCCTATCTTTACCCCTGAATTTACTGCTTCTGAGACTCAAACACTGTCTCCCAATCTTGCTGGAGAACACCAGATCAAACATCTCTATTCTTTTTAATCTGACTGATACCCTAATTATTCAGAAGACTGACACCATGTCCCCTCAGTCTCCTTTTCTGCAGTGCTTTTGTCCTCCATAGCCCTGATCACTTCTTTTGTCCCTGTGCTGAACCCGAATGACTGTTCTAATGTCCTTTTTGTACTGAGGATCCCAGAACTGCAAACAGTACTCCAAGCTGGGTCTGACCAGAGCCTCATAAAGTGGGCAAATTATGTCCCCTGCTGTGCTGGTTACCCTCCTCTAGATGTACCCCAGCATTATTCCAGTTTTCTTGATAGAAACTGCACACTGCTTATCATGCTTCAGACCCTTGTCTATCTTAACCCCCAAATCCTTTTCCTTCATCACCACAGCAAGAGAGGCCCCACATACTGTAAGGGTGAAAGAAGTTGGTCTTTAGCAAATTTAGTTTGGCTTTGTTTTGGCACTCCTGACTTCCATAGGCAGAGAAGATAGGGGGTCAGTAAACCTCTCGCATTTACAGCTAGGGAGTCAGTTAATGCATTTTACATCCCCTAATTTCAAAATGTGGAGCAGTAATATTTTAAAAGTAATGAGGTTAGTGAATGTTCTCTGTACAAAACTGGCAATTCATTTTTAAACTTTTGTTTTACTTAACATGCAGAGAGACTACAGAGAACAAATATATTTTGGAAAAAAGTCTATTACATTTTTTTGTAACTATTGAGAGGGCTGCAATGCATATTTGGACTTCCCTTTCCCTCTCAGAATTGTTTAAAAGTTGTATGTCCTCATCCTGTTCTTGCGTGATAAGCATGAATAATCCATACATTTTTGTAACTAAAATGTGCATTATTCATAAAAATGTGTGAATTATTCAGGATTACAAACACAGGTAGGTTGGCTGAAGCATTTTCAAGAAGGCAGCTGTGGTTATACCGCTGAGCACCCATCTCCACTCGGTGTACCACCAATGCCTCTACTTTCTACCCCCTCAAGTTAATTAACACCCCATCTTGTGCATACCTCATATATACTGGTATACTTGCCCAGAAGTTTGTCATGTGCTACAGAGTCAAAGGTAAATCTTGATAGGCTATGTTCCCAGCCCTGCAGTACCTCTACCCACCTTCTTGGCACCTTCCAAAGATGGTGATTGGGTTAGTTTGGCACTTCTGCCACTCATATTGTATGTCCTCATATGTCATGCTGAGAGGGAGCAATAACTTTGTCCTCCACTAAGAGACCCACTATTCTGTCTTCCATAATGGAACCCAGGTCCTTGGCCCACACTGATGTTGGACTTATTGGTCTATAGTTGCCAGGCTTCAGCACTGCCCTTTTCCTGAAGAAGACCACACTGGCCACTTTCCAATCATTCTGACACCGCACTTGTCTAGAAAGATTCCTGTAAGATTACTGCGAGCAATTGCACCAACTATTTATTTAGCTTCACTGTGATCCTGTGGTGAATCCCATCCACCCCATGGGCTTTACCTTTCTTGATCTTAATGAGGTAGTCAGCTACTGTACTAGAGTGGGTGTGAGGTCTGCACCTTGGATAATGTCCCTAATATTAGGATTTCCTTGATATCTAATGTTCTTAATAGGCGGCTTTGACTATGACATCAAAGAGAAGAAACTGCACTGAAGTAAAAGCACTTCAGTCAAACAAGTACTCTCAGGTCACAATTCATCAAGTTTGTTATTTTTGTCTTTTAATTTTTATATATATATAATACGCCTTTGGAGACTAATCTAATGGCTGTAAGAGTGGTCTCACCTTTATTACTGAAGTACTAAATGACAACTGGTTCTGATGCCTTAGAATGTGAAAGCACTCTTACAACTATAAAGTTGTAAAAGTGATCTCTGTTGCCATATTTATATGTTGCAATATATGAATTTGCCATTTTAATATGTCAGTGAACCATACAAAAAATGCCCTGCAATACCATTGGCTGAAGGTGATAACACTATCAATTTTAAGTGATTCTACTATCGTTCAGAGCCTGTAATACTATCATTTGGAGCTTTGAATGATAGTATTATCAGTGAAACAGAACAACACAAGCTCAGGAGTGTCTCATACTGTAGAGATGGTTGCTATGTGCCAAGAGCGGTTGCTAGAGACACAACAAGGTGATTTTTGACATGTGCTTTATGGTTGGCCGCTTCTTGTCTGTAGAAGGGTAGAACAGTTTAAAAAACTTGGCGGAAGTCTCTCGCTTAGTGAGAGTAATCTGTATCTGTCATACCTTCCGCAGTAAGATTTTTTACTTTTTTTTTAATATTTAAAGTGTTATCAGTGTAACCCCCCCTACAAATGAGGGTTCCCGAAAAGTCTTCCTTGAGCTTGCCTAAATGCTCACTGCCAGGCTGGTGTCCTGTGTTTTAGCAGTTTAAATGTGATTGCCAGAGAGTGCCTGTATAGCCTCTGTGCATTGTCTCTTTAAGAGCTGCCTGGATTGCAGTTATAAGTAATCTGAGAGGGAGCTCTGTTGAAAGATGCAACTATTTGCTGAAAATCATTTAGAGTGATAATGATAATGTCGTTTGTCTAACCTGCCTTCTTTGCAGCAAGGACTGTTTTGTTTTTCTCCACTATCTTGGTCCTGGACTGCAAATTGGACCAGTCAGTACTGGTGGGACCTAAAATGGAGCCGGACTACAGGAACTGTCTGGAGTCAAAATCTGTAGGAATTGTAGTTTTGGGCTTTTGGTGCCTTTTTGCACCTGAAGGGGGATCCTTTGTTGTGACTGACAGGAGGATCAGACAGCCAAACCTTTTGGATCTTGGGAAATTTCCCAGACTGCTGCAGCTAGTTTTAGTTTTGAGCTGAGAAGTGAAGAAGTAATAGCTCAAGTGATTTTGAGCAGCAGTTATGTGTAGTTCTCCATGGGAGAACTGTGAAAGGGCTAAGTTTTGGCCTGCCTATCTGCCTGCCTACTGTCCCTGAGAGGGAAAATAGAGTTTATTCGGACTGAATCTGAGTTGTGAGGACTATTTAAGCCCCTGGACTATGACCAGGCTTTGACCTGAAGAGGACCGAAGATTTGCTGAATGCAAATGGCCTTTCAGGATTTCTAGCTGCTTTTGAATCCCCAGTTTGTGTAGAGACTTTGCGATCATGACTGGAGAGAGGTTTGCCTGGTACAGTAGAATTTCCTTACATGTAAATGTGCTGTGTATTGAAAGTGGGTCATGATTTGGTTCCCCACTGTGTGAACTGTGTTCTGCTTGCTGGAAGCTTTATCCAGCCTAATCAGACTGAATCCATGTTCATCTCCATTTGGCCTGGACCATGCCATGCTGGCCCTGCCAGACTACCCCACTGCACAGAGAAAGCCACTGACGAGAGACCTGCCTGAGGATCAGCCCCCTGCTCCATGCTTGAACAGGAATGACACCTTGGTGAATTGTGTGGACCCTGCTTCTCCTGGCACTCCAGATTAACCACCTGCTGTCTCGATTTTCATCCATCCTGTGTCCAGTCTTGGGTATTGTGAGTAATCATCAGGGTAGCTCCCTGCAACAACAGCGTAATTTAAAAGTGTGTCATCTGATTGTCTTGTTGTTTTCTTTTCATGAACTGAGCCCTCCAGCTCCATATTACAAATAGTGTGTGTTGTGCATTTTGTTTTCTTCCATCACAGGGCCCCAACCAGCTAACCCCTTTCCTACTCCTATTCCTCCATCTGAGCTTATTGTCAAGCAACTGTGCATATTAATTAGACATATTCACTTAAGGTTCACCATATCCTCTGGTTGTGCAGCAAGGGCTTACATTATTGCTTCACTCTGGATATTTACCCTATCCCTTACTCTTGCGGGGGATGTTGAAACTAATACCGGTCCTGCACAGACATCTAATCACACACAGGCTGTCCCTCTGCACTGTCTGCCACAAACAGATGGTCTCACCTTTGCTCACATTAATACTAGGAGCCTACTTGCCAATCTCCCTGACCTGGAGGCATGGATCAGGGTAAACAGCCCTGATAACTTAGCCATCTCTGAAACATGGCTTAAACCCTCAGTTATTGACTCTCAGTGCTCCCTTCATGGATATAAAATGCTTCAGGTGGATCGCACAGGTGCAAAAAGAGGTGGTGGCCTGGCGCTGTACCACAAATCTCACCTGAACATCACCTTAATGTATGACCCCCCCCCCGACTAACTACGAGGTCCTTCGTTCCCTCCTTCTGCTTGGGGGAGTTAAAAAACTCCATATTTTCTGCATATATATATACCTCCCAGGAACTCCAGGCTGGAGCTTGGTGAATTCATTGAATATTTGCTAATAGTTACAGGGAAAAGTGATATAATCTGTCTTGTGGATTTCAACCTAAACTGGGCAGAACCTAGCTCCTCTCACCTATCCTCCATGGTAAGCAAGGCCAGCCTCTCTCAGATTATTCAGGAACCCACTAGGATCTCTTGCAGGGGTGCCTGTGCCAATCTCCTTGATTGGATCCTTACTAATAGGAAGGAATTCATTACCTCAGCAGGAGTACTCCCAGACACCATTAGCGATCATTATCCAGTTTATGGTATATGGGATACCTCTTCCCCCTCCTTCCCATCAAACGTGGTAACCTTCTCCAACCTCTCCCACCTTAATACGGATGCCTTCACTCATGATCTTGTTCTAGTTGACTGGTTTCCTCTCTACTATACTGAGGACATTAACTTTGCCACAGGCTATTTCAACTCTGCCCTACTCTCGTTGCAAAACAAACACATCCCAGTCACCACATGAAGGGTAAAAGGAAAGGTTACCAAATGGCTCATGCGTCCCCATCTTCACCTTCTGAAATGTAGGGATAAACTGTGGCCTGCATGGAAGGTCTCATATCTTCATACAGACTTTGAAGCCTATAGAGATTCATGGAACAACTGCAAAAAGGAGATACGCCTGGCAAAAAGTTCTTATTACTGGAATCTCCTTATGTCCTCTGCCTCCAACCCTAAACAGCACTGGTCCCAAATCAAGGAAATTCTTGGAAACAACAAGCCTCAGACACCTACAGATATGTATATAAAGGATACCCACTGTAATCATTCGCTCACCATTGCCAATGCTTTTAACTCCCTCTTTTCCTCGCTACCTTCTCCTTCATCATCTGGGCTCCAAAAAGCCTGGCCTGTTGCTTCTTCCAAAACCCCCACTCCCTCTACCCTGGAACTGGCTCCAGTCACATACCATGAAGTACTAATACTACTCAAAATCATACCGGCTCATGGCAGCCCAGGCCCTGATGGTATCCTTCCTGGGATTCTTAGACAGTTTGCTGCCTGGCTTGCTTCGCCCATCACCAGGCTCTTCAACCTCTCTATCAGCACTTCCTCTGTCCCCCTGGTCTGGAAAATGGCTAGACCTATTCCCATTTTTAAGAAGGGTGATGATAAACAACTGTTGAACTACTGCCCCATCTCACTTCTCCCCACTCTCAGCAAGCTTCTCGAGAAACTAGTCCATCGACAGCTCTCGGAGTACCTTACCAAGTTCAAACTTCAATCCCCTTTTCAACATGGCTTTAGGGCTGGACACACTACCACCACTGCTCTGACCCAACTTACCAGTGATGTCAAAGGTAATATGGACAAGGGCCCGCTCACAGGTGTGGTTTTCATCGACCTTTCTAAAGCATTTGATATGGTCCACCACCCACTTATGCTGATGAAGCTACAAACCCTAGGAGCCACTGACTCTACCCTATCCTGGTTCTGCAGTTATCTGGATAACCGGACTGAGGTTGTTGCTTTCCATAAGGCTCTCTCCTCCCCCATACCTATCACCTGTGGTGTTCCACAGGGCTCCATACTTGGTTCTCCCCTCTTTTCCCTATTCCTTAATGATATTCCCAGTCCTTCTCTTCACAGTAGCATGCTCATGTATGCTGATGACCTGGTTCTTTATTCTTCATCTAAATCCATTGACAACATTAACCACAAACTTTCTCATGACTTTCAATCTGTTCAAATATGGCTCTCAGGCAACCATCAAATCCTAAACATAGGCAAAATGCAGGCCATGCTTTTTGGATCCTCAAAAAAAGTGCCCTTTAAGGCCCCTAAGCTCCTTGTCCACTGCAGTGATGGAACCTCAGTCACTAACACCTCTTCTTTCAAATACCTCGGGGGTTACGCTCTTGATTTTTCAGCCCATGTCAGTGAGTTCTGTCAGACTGTCAGTGCAAAAATTGGTGCTGCCTATCATGTGCGCCACTCCCTCACACCATCAGCCAGACTATCAGTAGCTAGAGGAGTACTTCTCCCTCAGCTTCTTTATGCACTCCCAATTCTTTACCCTGCCAATGCCAGTGTGCTCTGCAAATGGGACACTTCCTACAACAATATCTGTAGATTCGCCTTATCTGCCCCTCACCTAACTCATCATTGCCTACTTTACTCCAGCTTAAACTGGCTGTCACCTAAGGATCTCCAGGCTTACTCCCTAGGGTGTCTTATTGACTCCCTTACTAGACCACCTTGTTTGGACTCCCTGGCTGACTTGCTTATCCTGGTCTCCCAATCCCGCACTCTTAAGTCCTCTTCCATCCCAATGCTCTCAGTTTGACCTTGTGCTACAAAAATGGGTGAACAGGCATTCTCCAATTTTGCTCCTAAGTTCTGGAACTCACTCCCCTTCAGGTTAAAAATTCCACCTCCCACCATGTTTTTAAGAGCTCGCTGTTCTCTTACCTCTACACCCTTGGAAACTGCAAATGCACCTAGACTTACCTGCCACTAGGTCTCCTTGCTGGGAACTGACCTCTTGGTATATTATTCATAGTGTGTTAGTTTTTTATTTGTTCACTAGTTGGGCTAAGGTCAGTTAGTGTGCGAGCTTATCCACTAGCCTATCTTACCTCTTATTGTACCCGTATTACTTGTCTACATGACCTATCCTAACCTGTATTCCAACCTGTATTATATTGTTTGTACTTTGTTGTTGTTATTATTTATGAATTTGTACAATTGTGCTTATCTGTATTCTGTCTTGTACTCTCCCGGGTTGTGCCTGAAAATAGGCAGGATTGTTGCCTAGAGCACTTACCCGGTTACCAACAGCTAATAAATAAATACATTGTATTAATCTGTTGCAATACACACTCACCTATCTATTATTCTGTTTATTGAGTGAGGTAGATACAGTAAATGAAATATTTGAATTTGAAAAACAATCTCAGCTGAATGTGTCTGTTTCCAGTGCACTTGTCATGAGGCACACTTCAAAGGATGATAGTAACTCATGTACACAGGAAAAGAGCACTCCAATTAGTCAGCAGCACTTCCTTGATCTGTAATAATATTCAGATAGCTTAGATTTTAATTCTAATGGACTAGAATTTTCTGGAGATTTGCTGAAGCAGAATTTATTTATTTATTTAAATATTGTAATATAATACACAGCTAAGAAAAATAGACAAGTACATGACTATTTTCAGGTATGGCCTGGGAAATTACAAAGAAAACATTATACCTGAAAAGTACGGGAAGGATCAATAATACAATAAGTTGAAAAACAGGTCAGCAGGAAAAAAACAGAAATTAAGTAAACAATAATCAGGATTATAAAATGGGCAAAAAGCTTCCATGAATCTGATTGGCTGTTAGGTGATTTCAGCAGTGTCACACCATAGCCACACCACTGGTACTACTTATGCCAAGCAGTGCCCCATCATCATAAAATATTAGTGCACCACCCTATCTCACTCAGAAACATGGCCTCGGCCTCCAAAGCCATTCTACTACTGGAACTGCTGTTTGATATGAAAGCCACCCACTCCCTGCAGCCAACACACACAGACAAAATTTATGTTTCTTAAATTTTCTACATCAGGTTTAGTTTTTCAAATAAAGTCTGACCTGTGGTGCTTGGGGTGATCAAAGCTGCTGCTGACCTCAAGGAAGTCAGTGAACTGCCGTCCCGCAGCTTTCAAAAACCCAGTCTTCCATTACTGATACAGCAAGCATTAGAGCAGCTAAGAAGGAAAAAAAACCCAGACCCATTCCTTTGCCATTACTTGAATACAAATGTTAATAAAAATAAAAAGATACAAAATTCCATTAGGAGTCACCAGCCTGCAGTTATAACTGAGATCTAGGAAGTGCTGACTACGGCGCCTGTATTATGTCACACTCGCTCTCCGAAACTGGATGGTCGGCCTCAGTCAAACAACTACTGTGAGTTCTAGCCATCAAACACGCCAGAAACCAAAATGATTGTGTGAGTGGTATCTAATGATAATAAAAGCACAAAGACATGAAATACCTTAGTGACACCACGACCGTTGAAACAGGAAGCACTTGGTGCAGATGGCTTTCAGTTTAACTACATGCTGTCTCATTCCCCCATACCCTGCACTCTTCAGTCCTCATCAAATATAAAATATTTAACCCTTTAAACTAAAAAAATTAAACTGTGATCTGCATTTCAACTAGGTAGAAAATGAGAGCCGCTCTTCATTCTCCGTAGCCCAAGGGCTCTGTACCGCAGCCGTAAAGGGACACACTTGATCATTGAAGCAGGACTCTGAAATAAATAAAAGACACAATGACAAAGATAAAAATAATTCAAAGCAAAGAAATGATATATATATGTGTGTGTGTGTGTGTGTGTGTATATGTGTGGTAGTGGGGGTTGATATAAGAAGCATCACACAATACCTGAAGTTGGAAAGGTAGTGCCTGCTCGCTCTAACTGAAAATGTGTGGGCAGTCAGTCGTACTCCTCAGACACAAAGTAATAAATTTTGAAAAAAATGAAAAACATTAAATGTTTAGGCCATGAGGAGGAATGGAGACCTTACATACACTGTGTGTTGTTTTTCTACTTTCTACCTCAGGAATAGGTAGTAAGCCCTCTGCTGCCAATAAACACTTCTTTTAATAGTGGGACTATTTTTTGCTACTTGACCTATTGAAGCCCCATTTTTATGTCTGACTTTTTATTTCCTCTTTTTTTTTTCTCAATAATTACTCGGAGGCCCATTTTATAAGAGCAATAGGACACTTCGAGGTGTGGGTTATGGCCTGATAAGAGCACTTCTCAGGTACCAAAAGGCACTCGGCACAAGCACCTCATAACGCACTTGGGGTGTGCTCTTATCAGGCAATAACCCACACCTCATTGTGTCTTGCTGCTTGCTCAAAGCAGTTCAGTAAGCAATTAGGCATGATAGAGAAAGACCCTAAAGTTAAGTGAGTGTAAGGCTGTGACTAGCAAGGTAAACTGCATAGTGCATGCACCAACCTAGTTAACAGATTAGTACCAGAAACAAAAGATACATGCTAATTAACACATGGTGAGCTAAGTGCAGTTACAGGCCAAAGAGGTCAGTAGATGATCATGGTCCCATAGACCTGTTTTTCTCAAGCTCCAAATCCTGGCGACCTCAAAGGGCATTAAAGTGCAGCCTGGCCTCACTCCTCCTGTTTCACCCCAAAACCATTATTATACCCCACACCTTTCTGATGCAACACATTTCCTTTCACACAGAATACTTTAAACAAGTTCCTGATGAATTTTCATCTATATATGCTTTATCTCCTGGTCTCCCTGGTGACTCATATCTGATTGACTACCCAAGCCCTGTCACCTGGCTTCTCCGAGGGGCTAACCTGCACCATTGCCCTCTGCCACAGGACCATGGCTGTGTCTTGCCATCGGTGCAGGTCCTGCTGGGGGTTGATCTTCATTCCATGACTTAGGGTATGTTTCCACCTGATTTTCTCCCATCCCCCATCCCCTGGGATGCGACACATCAGTGCACATATGTGGAGGCATACACATGCTAGGAGTCCAGCAGTACTCTCCCTCTGTTGGCGTCCCTGACCTATTCTACCCCCAGGCCATCTGAGAGCAGTCATTTGGTGGGACTGCCAAGCCACCATCCCTAGGAGAAGAGAGCTGTCCTTCAGATGCTCAGTCCTCTCCTTCCCTGGCCGACCCCCAGCAACCTGCTTCCATCATGAACATAGGTCGCTGACGTGGCAGGAGGTAAGGCACCAATGTCTCAGCCCTCCTCCACACCACTGGGCCAGCTTCCTGATGAATTTTCAGTTGAAACATATCTCCTGTGTGTTTTTAAATGTAAGTAATTGTCAAATTCATCAGCTTTGTAAATGGTGATCTACAGAGTTCTGTGGCCACACAAAATGCATGGGGCCAAGATTGTCTCATTTGAGAAACCATACTATACAGCATTTATAAGGAGATAATGGAAGAAAGCAAAGTCCTGATCTCCCAATTTAGTACTAGCTTTTGAAACTACTAGTAAGCATTTAATATTAGACCTCATGAACATACGAATGGTAGGATGGAGGAAGGCTTGTCATCTGTTGGGACCACCCCCACTCCTCAGTGGTAGATTCTGTTTACCTTTGATTCCCATAAATCATGATCTAAATTTTCATTAAATGTTTCATTTATGTCTAAGTTTACTATGCTACTTGGGAATTATATATACCAACCACTCTTTGTGAGAGGCAATACTTTCTCCTGTCCCCCTGAAAATGTCCCATTGCAACTGCATGTTATGTATGGCTCCTTGTTGTACTTTCATTTAGTTTAATATTTAGCCCTTGTTCTTTGCATAAGTCCAGATTCTTTAGGAAACAATAGGACAAAATGTGGTCTCCTGTAAACTTATGAATTTTAAACCTTCTTTGCTCGAAGTGAAACATAGTATGTGTATCAAATCTCTCCATGTATTCTGTTATATTTTGAGCTATCATTAATCTAATTGCTCTTCAATGGACTCTTTCTAGTCTAGCTATGTGTTTTCTGTGATACGTATTCCAAAACTGGCAGCAGTACTCCAGTTACAGCCTCACATAATCCCCATATAATGGTGCCATTACTTTCCTTGTCCTAATTACAAAGTTTCTCTTGATGCCGCCTAATATCTGTGCTGCCTTTTTAGAAGTTATCTCACACAGATAATTGAAGTCTGTTGTTATTACACTACCCAGATCTCTCTCTTCATTAGCCACCCTTAATTCATTGCCATTTAAATAGCAGCTAACCGTACCATTGTTTTTTCATAGATGCAACACCATGCATTTCCCTATATTAAACTTCATGTTCCACCTACTCGCCTACTCTGCTGTTTTATCAAATCTATTTGGATTCTTCTAGTTGCTTCCTCTTTATCTGCTACAACTCTAGTTTTGATGTTATCTGCATACCTACTAACTTGATGTTCTACTCCTTTATTCAGTTCCTCAATATAAATTGCAAACAAAAGTGCACCAAGCACAGATACCTGTGGTACTCCACTCGCCACCTTTGCCTCTTTTGATTCAAGGCCATTTATTCTTACATTCTGCGTTTTTTATTTGTTGCCGCAAAGCTTTTTCTCTTGCAGATTGATGCAGGCAGGCTACTTAGCCCTGTCCCCTCCCCCTCCACCCCTGTCTGGCATCTGCCTCCCACAGACTCACCCCATATTTTCTCTCAATGACCCTCCCCCCTTGGTAGGGCCAGAAAGGGGAAGGACATCCTTCCCCCCAACTTGATGTCTCTCATCCAAAATCGGGTCAGTGGTCTAGGCAGTAATGCGGGGATGGGGCAGGTAGGCAGGGCTTCACTAAGCTAGCACCAGACCATTTCCATGTTCTCCCCATCTTCCCCAGCCACAGTGGCACATAAGCATGTACACATGATGGCACACACACATGCTACAGCACCACGGCCCCTCCCTTCAACGCCACTCACAATTCTAGCACTACCACCCCGCCTCCACCAGGTGGCAGCCAAGGACTGAGGTGGCATGACTCCCCACCAGTTTTGGAAATACATTTTTGAGCTTTGGGAGCTAGGGGTGTCAGTAAGGGTGCTACCTTTAAATTGAGCTCCCTTACCATTATAAATTGATGGCTACCAGTGCTCACTTCAGAGCTAGGGGACTTGACCCATGGCAAGCCCCTCTATAATTCCAACACTGCTCCCCACTCCAGGAGAGGAAGAGTTGTCCAGTAAATGATTGCTCCTCTATGCCCCCCCCCCCGCAGACCCCTGGCAACCCGAGCTTGTTCCTGAATTTGAGTTGCCGGTGTGGTAGGAGGTAAGGCATGCAGAGCTTCAGCCCTCTTTGCCACTGGGCCAGTCACCTTCTGTTTTCTTTCCGATAACCAACTGTCAATCCAGTTGGCTGTCATTTTATTAATCCCTATGCAAAGCCTGCTAAGCAATTTCCCATGTGACGTTGATATGATATGATATGATATGATATGATATGATATGATTATAAAACTTTATTTTCATACAGGAACAAATAGGACCAATGACCCTGTTTTCAACCGAAGTCCTGTTAAAGTGCAAACATAAATCAAATACAAACTTTAAACATACAAAATATAACATTTAGAGTTTTAACCGCAAACATTTAACATCAACATCATACAAAGCATGTACATTCAACTTGCAGATGTTCCAATAATTTAATTTTAAAACTGAGCAGATTATGTGTGGCCTTTAAATCTCTTGGCAGGTTATTCCAGTTGGTAGCTATTTCATTCTGCAACTTTAACTCTCTCATTTTGTTATGATATTTTTGCATTGGGATTCTAGTGTCTGAGGGCCAGATATTCAAAGCTTTGCCCTTGGACTAAGCTAGCACTGCCTGGCAGGCAAACTTAGCTCGGGGCACAAAGCAAGCTATGTTCAAAAGAAATAGCCCGGGGCAAACAGTCTTTGAATAAAGCATGGGAATGAGGCCAGGCAAACTGGGCTGGGAGTGCAGGGCAAACTTAGCCCTGGAATAAGACAGCTCTGAATATAGCAACCAGGAAGTGCAGACCACAACAGCAACACAGTGCACAGCAATGTGAAGGTAGCTCGAGATGATTTATGTGGCCAGCGTGTGTTTCAGCAAATGTGTGAACCCAGTACAGCTGCAGGGAACAGCCTATGGGAAAGTACAGTGTGAAAAACAGTATAATATTCCCCAAACCGTTTGCTCGGAACTAACGCGTTTGCACGGGATTAGCGCAGAGCTAAGCTGTTTGCCCGGTGCAAACACGTTTGCCTAGTGCTAAATTTTGTCATATTCAAAAGTGACATGCAAATGAGCCTATTTAGATAGCCTCTTGGCAAACAGCCATATTAGCATTCCATTATGCCCTGATTTGCATGTAGTTTGTCCAGCGTTACTGCAGGGTCCTACAGCTCCACCTGTAGGTCAGTCTGGAAGTACAGGGGCCAGCCAGGTCCGACCACAGCTCCACCTGTAGGGCAGTCAGGCAGTGTATGATGATAGCTGCAGGCTACATGTGAACAGTACAGCATAGCATAGCATATTGTACCCCAGGGGTCAACACAGCATAGGCACAGGTGGTGGTGGTGCTGCATGCAACTGTCATGCTGTAGGTCATGCTACAGTGCACAGCAGACACTACAGTAGCAAGGGGGCCAGTAGTGTGAGGGACACAGCAATGCCTATGGTATGTAGGACAGTGATGACTGCTGAACTGTACATAGTGACAGGCCCAGCTTGTAGGTAAGTACTGACAGTGGACAGTACTGTTACACTGTTATGGGACCACAGATGCTGCACCTGTGGCATGGGATCCACACAGTGACATATACATGGCTGGCTGTGTGTGCTGTGGCATCTGTACAGTTGTGTGGTATGTGTCTGGGGAGGCACGTAAGATCTGACAGGCACACAGGCGGTAGGATATCCACTACTGGCCCATATGCACTGCATGATGTGTCCCAGTCTTGTGGCCACACCTGGGCTGTGGTGAGATCTGGCCACCCGTACACCCTTCTCTCAATGGCCACCATGCCCACAGTGCTGCCTATGTGTGCTGGCATCTGTTGGTCACCACAGACGTATGGTCTGCAGGTGAGTGCTGTATGGCCACACTACCATGATGTCCCCTGTGGGCCGATCACCCCTTACTGCCTGTGTATGGCTGGGACCTGTGGCAGCTGTTGACATCATGGTGGTGCCATCAGTGAGCAGCATGTGTCCTCCATGTCTAGCAGGTTTTAAGTGTCATACTCATATGTTAGGGTCATGCAAGCCACGCTAATGCTGTGCTAACACCGTGCAGAGCAGCAATGTCACGCAAAGCTGTATGTCCAGGGTTAAGACCAGCTTTTCCTCTGCGGTAATTTGTACTGTGCTATGGGTCGCGCCAAGTCATGCTAAACACCTTAACGCAGCGCTAGTCACTGAATATCTCATTGCGACTGTATTCATGTTCACTTTGTCCCTAGCATATCATTATGTTTTTCCCAACACTAATGCGGTTTGCACGTGCTATTTGGCCTTTTGAATATGGCAAGCCAACGCTAATCCCATGCTAAACCTGTGCAAATGTTTTTGGCCCGGCACAAAGCTTTGAATATCTAACCCTGAGTTTCTTGTTCATGTTCTTAAATTATCTGAAAGTTGTAACAAATTTAGCTAAAGGGTGTTTGCTTTTTCCAAACATTATCCTATGGCAAGTAATTAACCATATATTGTTTCTTTGATCATTAGGATGCAACCAATGCAACTGGTACAATGATGAGTTTTATACTTACTTTTGGTGATACATTTACCCAGTCTGTAGTATGTTTGATTCACCTTTTTCAATACTTTTTGAGTGCAATTCATTTAAATCATGGCTCCATATTCTAATAATGGAATTAACATATGTTTGACCAACTTCTAACTTCTCTTGGCACTACTCCAGCCACCCTCATAAGAGACCCCAATCTTTGATTTACTTTTTTAACCTGAGTATCAATATGGTCTTTAAATGTCATACAAGAATCTATCTGTAAACCTAAATATCTATATCCCTTCACTTCTCTGATTTGAGTACCACTGGATAAGTAGATTTGTAACTGTGGCCTGCTCCTCCCTGCTTGTCCTGAGTAAAACATCATACTCTGCTTTTTTTTTTTTTTTTTGCAATAAGGAGCAGGCCAGAAAGGATTCAAAGGCTTTGCTGAAATCCAAGTAAACATCATATACTGGCCTTCCCTTGTCCAAGCTTTTTATAGCTGGTTCATGACAAGATGATAAGTTAGTTAATCATGAACACCCACTAGTGAAATTAGACTGTGTTGTGTCTCTATACCCACCTTGTTCAGCTCTATACCCACCTTGTTTAGTTCCTCCTTTATTTTTTCCCCTTATGAAATGGTCCATAATTTTAC
Organism: Neoceratodus forsteri; assembly: GCA_016271365.2. Lineage (NCBI taxonomy): Eukaryota > Metazoa > Chordata > Ceratodontiformes > Ceratodontidae > Neoceratodus > Neoceratodus forsteri. The sequence goes on from CM028137.1 coordinate 157,411,321, forward strand.
AAAGAATAGCATTCAGGCTGACTGGTCTGTAGTCTGTAAGTTCAAATTGATCATCCTTCTTAAACAGGGGTATCACTTTTGCTTCCCGTCAGTCCCCCGGTACTTCCTCTGTCTTAATAGTTGCTATATAAAAGTTAGTTAATGGAGTTGCTAATTCTTTTGCTTGCTCCTGTAGAACCATTGGATGAATGTTGTCCAGCCCAGCTGATTTATCTAGAACTTTCTTGTTATTGAACATCCTTTTTATTCCATCCATCTCCCCCTCTTTTCTTGGCTCTCTAACAGTATCATCTGCCCTATAATTTTCTCCATAAATTGAACAGAAATATCTATTTACCTCCTCTGCTTCCCTTTTCTGTTTTTTTTTTATTATTTCCCCTTCCACATTTAGTGCCCACACTTTTGCTTGCATGCATGCATGAAGCAAACAGCTTGGGGCCACTCTGACAGTGTCGGGGCTGGGGAGGCATGTGCTGCGGCATCCAGTGCAGGTCAGCCTGCAGGAGATATGTGAGTGAACACCCAGTGCTGACAAGGCTCTTGCTGGTGCAACTTTGTTTGTTGATGGGTAGAACCTTCTCACATGCTGTATAAAAAGGATGCAGCCACACCTATTACAGTGCAGCTGCATCCTTTCATATCACCATCGTCCACGAGCTTCCCCCTTCTCACCCAATCCAACTTTGCAACACGTATCCCCCATCACACCTGCCTCAGGTTTCAAACATAACTCACTCTAGGAGCCCAACCCTGCTATCAGTATACCCACTCCTGCCTGACCCAGCATTCATAATATGACTTTTGATGGGTGCTCAGCCCCGGTGCCAGTATCCTCCCTGATGATCAGCCTAGCATTTAACCCACCAGACACAGTCTGATACTGGGATGCCCAACTCCAGTGCCAGCTAACCTCCCAAACAAGATGCAACACCAGAGTGCCAACCCCCGGTGCCACAAGCCAACACCCTAACACTGGCAGGCTTAATCACCAGTTTGTCCCTGCAATAAAGAAAGTAGCCCCCATCATCCTCTTTGTTGTATTTTTTAAACCTGAGAAAAGAAAATGCTCCATTGATGTGTACTGCTCCCCCGACCCTATGACCACCGCACCTCAAACCCCCCCATCATTAGCCACCCCCTGCACCACACTCTGACTTATCCAGTCCACCATCAAACATCCTGCTGCTACTGATGCTGACCAAGAACTAAATGAAGATGAGGTACATTTGGTTAATGACCTTTTAATGTGTTTTGAACATTTACTCATAATTCTGTCATTTTTTTTAACATTTGGGGTCCGATTTTCAAATGGGCTGCATCACTGCATTGGACTTGCAGCAAAACGGTTTGCCACAAGTGGCAACTTGTGGCAAACCATGCGGCAAGTGCAATTTTGAAAGCCACTTGCCGTAACCCCCCTGCTGCAAGTCTTCTGGCAATGCATCACAGTTGTGCCAGCACCCCCTAGGCGTACATTTGTGTCCATGGGGTGAAATTTTTATGGGACTTACGTAGAAAGCTTTAGTGCAAGCTGCTGTAAAAGAAGAGAACTGTTGCAACTTGCATCCCGGTTTGAAAATTAGGTGCAAATTGCAGCAAACACTGGGATGCAGCTGCGGCAAACGTTGTGGGGACACAGGGCTTGGTCACACGCCCTGCATCCCTCTTTTGAAAATCGGGCCTTTGACTCAAATTTTCAACATAGCCTTTTTGTTACGCTACCAAATGAACAAGGTTGGTGTGATTTCTCAAATCCCCTCTGAAACATGTTTTCACAGTCACTTGTGAAATCACCTTTCAGATGAAATTTTAAAAAATCCACCTGTTTTGTCATAAGGTGGGGTCACAAAAAGAGTTAAAATGTAACAAAAAAAAAAACAATGTTATGTGGCCATGTTGAAGTTTTCCAGTGTTTACTCGTAACTTTATTTTTACAGATTTTGGCCCCAGATTTTCAGCATAATCCTTGTGTCATCCCACGTCATCAATATGACAGGTGTCAGTTTTCAAATTCCCTCCAAAACTCATTTTTGCACACCGCAAAATCACCTTTTGAATGAGATTTCAAAGATTTCACCTATCTTAATCATAATGTGGGTTCATAAAAAATATGGGGTCAAAATAATAAAATTATGAAGAAAAGGTGAACTTTTAAAGATGTTCTTTACTCTTTCAGTTTTTCAGCTTTATGCCCCCTAGCCCGGTGAACCCAAAGTCCATGAAACAATGGTTACTTGGGGTATAAAAGGTCTGCTCATAGCCTTAAAATGCTGGCAAACATGTTTGGCATTGATAAATATTTGTCTTTTGTGTTCTTTTATGTATTTGTATCCATTGTTTTCTGTTGCTAAGTGCTTTTAAGGATGTTTCTTTTTGTTATTTATTCGTTTCTTACAGTTTCTGACTTTCTCCCTATACATAGCTCTTGCTTCTCTGGTACCCTCTGGTTTTGATTGCTGGCTGTAGACCTACATTTTGTACTTTTTTTCTGCATCTCATTTGTTAGCCACATCAGTTTAATACCTTTCTTGTTGTGCTGTGTTCTTTTTTATATATGCATGTCTCTCAGTTTCAATAGTTTGGCTTTTAGCAGACTCCACTGTTTGTTTGCACTTTTACCTGACATGTCCCTCTGCCAGTCCAAATCTGTAAACTCTTTCCTTATGTTTATATATTTTCCTACCCTGAGGTTGTAGTACATTTTCTATCCTTATTCCGCTACTTGTTTCCTTAAGATTTTAAACAATATCAGGCTGTGGTTACTTTTGCTAATAACGCTCTCATTTCCCATGCTATTGCTTCATCTCCCATATCACTTAATTCTAAATCCAAAATCATCTAATTCTTTGTGACTTTGATGTCATATTTATTTAGTTATGTCTTTGTTGACTGGTTAGGTTCGCTGATCCAAGGGCCATTTTCAGACATGACCTGGGCCATAAACAATGGCACATTTAGCAGAACAGGATACAGGATTTAACATGGCCACAATACAGGCTATTAACAATGAGATGCAGCGAGTTACAGTACAGAGGGTATTAACAAAAAATAAGAATACAATAAGGTACAAGGTGACGTTGTAGGCTAGCGACAAATCCATATACATCATCACAGGAACATGGAGAACAATGCAGTAAGGTGAGAAATTATCAGGCAAACCATACAAAGTGCAACTTCAAAAAGGCATGCCAAAAACAAAATCAAGTAACAACCAGGTGGATATTCAAAATTCAGTGCAACAGTCCACAATAAGCACAATGCAGTGGAGTAGACTATAGGGAGGGGAGAGAGGGACAGGTGGGGGGGTGGGAAAGAAGCTGTAGAGAAAGGGGTGTCACAAAGGTGGGGACACCCCACAAAAGGTGGGCAGGGGGATGGGGGAATCAACCCAGCTTACACAGATGGACAGCGGCATTTGGCTTCTGGTAGTAGCCAAACTTTAAAGAGGCTTTTGAAGGATACATGGGAGGATGACGAGTTGAGCGATATAGGGAGCTAGTTCCATAAGGAGGGGGCAGAGAAGGAAAAAGCTTTGCAGCTCATGGTAGTGGAGATTCTGAGAACTACCAGGGGAGAAGGGATGATTCATGGAGGCACCTAGCAGTCACTTTGCCCATGAGTAGGGATGAATAAGGGGACAGGGGACCATCTCTGAGTGTAATGGCTATTAGGCAGCCCAAGGCATAATCGAAGCATCCTTGAAATGGGAGCCAATCAAGTGATTTGTATAAGTCACAGTGATCGGTAGAAAACAGTGCCAGGAGGATGAAGCAGCAGATGCTCTTGTAAACTGATGTCAGCCTGGAGTGCAGGGTTGATGATGCAGGGGAATATATGGGGGAGCAGTAATCAACAAGAGGTAGAAGGTTGCCTTGAACAATTGCTAAGCACGTCTCATGGGACAGGAATTGTCTTAGCCGGTAGGCGGCTCCCAATTTCTGGTTAATTCTATGCATGGAAGTATTAACATGATCAGTGAATGTAAGGGAGGGTTCCAGGTTGACACCCAAGTATTTGAAATAAGAGGCATTTTTTGGTGGGGGACAGGTGTGAGTACAAGTAGAGAGGACTCCGCTTTGGAGACCTTGGTAAGGAAAGGTTTTGAGCCAAATAACATTGATTTTTCCTTTTTTTCATTGACCGGCAGTGTTTTGGAAGTAAAGTAATTGTAGGCATCACCATAATTAAGGGTGTGGACAGAGGCGATGATTGCAAGTGACTTGTCACTATGGTATAGAACAAGGTCATCTGCATAGGGAAGTGCCTCACAGGACAGACTCTCTGCTAGGAGTGCATTGATAAATATGGAAAACAGTAAAGGGCCAAGGATGATGCCTTGAGGGACCCTGGTAGAGACAGACAGGGGAGGATCCAGCCCCAATGGTAATTGACTGGGACCTGCCCTTGAGATAGCTCTGAAACCATAAGAAAGTCTCCAAGGAGAGGCCAATGCGGTGGAGAGTAGAGTGTAGTCAACTAGGTCAAATGCCTTAGTCAGATCCACAAATACAGCACCTGTGGCCTTACCCAAATCCATGTTTCTGAGGACATGGTCAGAGAAATGGGCTATGGCAGATGTGGTGCCATGGAGCTTGCTGAAACCATGCTGCTGGGGGCACAGCAGTGAATATTTTCCAAGGTGCTCAGAAAGCTGAGCGTGCACAATTCTCTCTAGTAGCTTGCTCAGGTGGGGGAGGAGGGAGTTGGGCCTGTATTTATCAGTAGAAAGGAGATCGCCTGCTTTAAAGATAGGAACAATATTAGCATGCTTCCAGGAATCAGGCATGGTGGATGTGGAGAGCACAAGGTTGAAAAGGAAGGTGAGGGGTTTAATGATTGCAGGAGAGATGAGTTTCCGGAAGGAGGGGAACAACCCATCATTGCCAGGGCTTCCCCTGGTAGGGAGGGACTTTAGGAGCTTGGAGGAAGTTCCTGGGCCTATGGCTCTAAAGTAGAAGGGGGGGGCAGGAAGAGGGTGTGGCCAGCAAGGAGGCAGTCTGCCTGACTTCTAGGGCTAGATTATGACTGGGGGGGAAGTCTATTGAGGTGGACAGAGAGGTCGGTAAATGTTTTGTTAAAGCTCTGTGCAGTCTCAGTGGGGTCAGTCAGGGGGCTTGATGAGGAGGTGAGTTGAGTGACTTGGCTGTGAGTCTTTGGATTGAGCAAGGACCCCATCAAGGCCCCAAAACATCATGGATCGATGAGGATGTTCATTTGTAGGTTGAGGTAGCATTTGCGCTTTAGTGTTTTGGCCATTTGCTTGCAGGTGCTGCGTAGGCGCCTGTAGGCATTGCAGAGCTGGGGGAAAGGGGATGCATTGTAAGCCTTCTACTGGCTGTCCCTTTCTTTCATTAGGGCCAGTAGGTCTTTGGATATCCAATGGGTGCAGCCCCCCCTCACCCTATGAGTGGTGAGTGGGAGTGGAGGTCTCGCACCTGAAAGAGGGCATTGGTGAAGAAGCTACAGTAATTGCCGATGACACATTGTCAATTAGGTAAAGGGAAGGCCAGTTTAATGCTCTTACATCATCGAGAAGCCAGGTGGGGTCTGGGCAGTTAAAATTTCAGAAAGAGAGGTATTTGGGAGGAGGACATTTAATTTTGGTGGCCAGAATGATGTAAGTAGGGGAGTGGTCACTTATAGAATCTGACAGGATACCTGCCTGAAGAACTATGTCCACCTGATTTGTGGCAACTCAGTCGAGTAGGGAGTGGTTTAGTGTATGGGCATTATGTGTGGTAGGGGTTGAGAGGACTTGCTCGAAGTTGTGGGATTTTAGGAGATTAGCATAATCAAGGTCCTGGACACCTAGCCAGTTGAGGTTGAAATCGCCAACTAATATAGTGTCCCTGGTTGGAGTTGTTAGCCCTAGACCATCCAGTAGGTTAGATAAGACTGGGGTACCTCCAGTAGAGGGGTTGTAGTTGCACCCCAAGTAAATTTTTTTCGTAGAGGAGCCCAGGGTTAGCTCAATAAGAAGCCATTCACTGGGAGAGAGGGGATTGGAGCAGCTAAAAATGGTGGCTGATATATGTTCTTTCACATACAGCGTGACACCACCACCCTTCTGTTTTCCAGGTCTGTCAAGGCAAATAATGGCATAGCCTGGAAGACGGTAGGAGGTTCCGAAGTTATGTGGTTTCAGTGAGTCCAAGTACATGGGGCTTATAAAGGGACATCCAGGCCTCTAGCTGGCTGTCCTGGGGCTGGGAGCTGGAGCTGAGGATGTTTCTTTCTGTAGCATACATAGAAACATAGAAACATAGAATTTGACGGCAGACAAGGACCGCTTGGCCCACCCAGTCTGCCCATTTCCCTACCTACTGGATAAGCTGCAGATCCTAGTTAACGCTGGCCATGGGGATGTGGGAGAGCTCCTGGACAAGCTGGCTGCCCCCAGAAGCCCAAGCGGCACTGACCAGCTGTCCTGGGGCTGGGAGCTGGAGCTGAGCTTGTTCAAGTTTGCAGTTGTTTGCCATTTGCATTAGCAAGTTCTCTGCTGTAGTGACTGCAGTACCTTTTTGGCAATTAATATCTCCAAGGTTAAAGTCTCCAATTAAAAGAGCATTATTTTCTAAGATTACTTTTAAAATCTCTATTAATTCACTGATCAGTTTCATGGTTACTGTCTAGTGACCTGTGATACACTCCAGTAAGAAATGCCCTACAAATTGTCCATTCAGCCCTCATCTATACTGATTCAGTTTCTGAATTACTTTAGCTCATATTAAGGTTCTCGTTGATCTTGATGCATTCACTAAAATTCAATACATTGCAACACTCCCACCTTTCTTGCTCCTCCTTTCTTGAAAATAAAGTTTGTACCCCTCTATGTTTGTAACCTCATATTCTGTAATTCTGATTAGATAACTTCAGAAATTCATCTATAAAGGCAAGGGTGGCCGATTTGAGAAGCTTCTCTATAAAGCATCCCAGGGTAAACAACTGTCCATTAGATGGGAAGAGCCACCCTAGTTGTTCATAGAGGTGACCTCTATAAGTGGTGTGCGAGGCAGTTGGAGGACAATGTAAATAAACAGATGATGTTGTAAGTGACACACCCCATTGGTCAATATTGTTTTTCAGGTATTGACAAAAGAGAGCATGGCATAATCTATTCTGGGGAGGAGAATGACTTTAACAATGACAATACTGTAAAAGAACTCAGAGTTAGTGTATATTTAGTTCTGTAAGAGTGAGACATAGGATATAGATAGGGTATCTGAAGAGGACCTAAGTTTAGCCGGAGATACAAACTGCATGGCTTGGGTCTTTCTGGTGTTAGAACTAGTCAGCTGTGGAGGGAAAGGTAGCCAACCATACCTACACTGCTTGATTTCACTCTGTATGGATGTACTGAGAAAACTGTGTAGACTGAATCTCTTTTACACCACCATGAATCATTCTCTGTGTTTAAGAAATGCAAAGCTATTAACATACTAACATACTATTTGCCAGCAGATTAGGCCTTACGGTCTATCGAGCCTGCTCGAACCTCAGATCCTTAGTTGGGTGCCGAGGCCTTCCCCTCCTTTGTGCTCCAGAAACCCCTATCATCCATCCCCACCCCCCTGGGACAGGCCATCATCTGATACATCCACTTTCTGTGTCTGCCCCACCCTCTCTTGAAGCCCTCCACTGTGGATCTCTGAACTAGCTCACCAGGCAGTGCATTCCAAGGGTCCACCACCCTCTCAGTGAAAAACCTCCTACTCTTTTCACCCCTCACCCTTCCACCTTCAAACCATGCCCTCTGGTGATACCTCACTGCTTTAGTCTAAAGATCCCCTCCATGTTTACCCTATTTATTCCCTTGAGGTGCTTGAGAGCCTCAATCATGTCCCCTGTCTCTCCTCTCCTCCAATGAAAACAGGCAGAGCTCCTCAAGTCTGTCCTCATCGTCAAATCCCCTAGCCCTCGTATCATCTTAGTTGCCCTCCTCTGTACCCTCTCCAGGAGCTGTGTGTCCCTCTTCAAGTGTGGTCTCCAGTACTGTACACAGTACTCAAGGTGTGGTCTAACCAGTCCATTGTACAGCAGCAGAATCACTTCCTTGCTCCTAGAGGTGATCCCCTCACGATGCATCCCAACATCCTGTTTGCCTTGCTAGCCACTCTCCTGCACTGCTCAGAGTTATTCATACATGCATCCACCATGATCCCTAGGTCTTTTCCCTATTGAGGCTTCCGCCTCCCTCCCAGGGTGTACCTGTGTTTAGGGTTCCCAACCAAGATGCAACACCTTGCACTTGGTGATATTAATTAATTTCCATGTGTGAGCCCAGCTTTCCAGGGTGTCCAGGTCCCTTGCAGGGCCAACCTCCCTCTTCTCCCTCAACTACTGCTCCCATCATGGAGTCATCCGTGAAGAGACTCATTTCACACCTATACCCTCCTGATGTCCGATATGTATGCATTAAACAGGATCAGACACAGGACCCGAGCCTCGGTGCTCCTACCAACCTCTCTAGGGTTCGAGGCTCCCCACAGACCACTACTCTCTGGGTGCGTCCAGCTAGCCAGTTTTCAATCCATCTGACCATCAAAGGGCCTACTCCTAACCCCATCAGTTTCTCCACCAGACCATTGTGGGGACAGAGTCAACGCCTTGCTGAAGTCCAAGAATAATACATCCACAGGCTTTCCCTGTCTAGTTCTGATGTTACCCATTCATAGAACTCCACAAGATTGGTTTGACATGATCTACCTGGCACAATCCCATGTTGCCGACTATTCAGACCTCCACCTCCTCCAAGTACACCCCAATCGTTCCTTTAGTATACTCTCCATTAATTTTCTCCACCACGAGGTCAAACTGATGGGTCTATAGTTACCTGGTACTTCCCTCGACCCCCCTTTGGATTGGCACCATGTGCCTCTAATCAATCCCTAGGTACTCTCCCTGTCTCAAGTGACCTGTTGAAGAGCTCCGCCAGGGGTGCAGCCAGTATGTCTGCCAATTCCCATAGTACTCTCAGATGAATGCCATCCAGCCCAGGAGATTTGTCTTTCTTTAGGGCCTTGAGGGCTAACCACACCCTTTTGGCGGAGATAGCATCATCCATCCCCTCCACCTTACTGGCCTTTTTATCCTTATCCAGATGTGACACCCCTGGGGTTCCTCTCCCTCCCTCTTGCTCCATTTCTGTTGCTCCCCTGATCCCACTCACTGCCGCTTCTATCCCCATCATGCCTTGCTTTGTAGATATCCCATCCCCCTCCCTAGTGAACACAGAGGCAAAGTACTCGTTAAATACCTCTGCCTGGTCCCTCACCTCTTCCACCCACCCTCCTTCTGATCTCAATCTGCTGAGATGGCCCTTAGTTTTTCTCCGCTCCCCAATGTACCGGAAGAACCCCTTTTCCCCTCCATGTATCCCCTGTGCCAGCCGCTGCTCTTTACTGGACTTTGCTCCCCTCACCATCCGGGTGACTTTTCTAGATGCAAGATGGTACATTTCCTTATCCCTATCCCCTCTTGTTGTTTTATATTTTTTGTAGGCCGCCTTCTTTTCTCTGACCACTACCTGTACCTCACTGGACCACCAGCATGGTTTATGTGACCTTGCTCCCTTACGTTTCAACTTAGCGCAGATCCTGACTGCCTCATGAAGTCCCGGTTTTATGACCTCCCATCTCCTTTCCACACTTGTCATTGATGTAATCCCTTCAAGTGATCCTTGAGAATATTTCCCATGCCCACAAAGTCTGTCCCCTGAAGTCACTGCCAGTGTCCTAGATCTCACCCCCTCCCCCATGCTTATTTGAAACCAGACAGTATTGTGGTCGCTCTCAGTCAGGGGTCCTCTACAACCAGGTCCTACCAGATCCCCATCTGCCAGAACCACGTCCAGGACATGCCCCTCCTTGTGGGCTCCATCACATGCTGTGTAAGAACACATCCTGGAAACCGTCCAGCATCCTCTGCTCCTTGGCCACCTTAGAGGACATGGTTTCCCAGTTGTACCTGGCATATTAAGGTCCCCCATCAACTTTCTCCTTCCTTTGGTCCCACACTGGGCAGTGTTTGTCCAGCAAACCATCCCTCAGAACATCGGCTCATCCCGGGGGCCTTATACTACACCCAGCTTGACCTTATCTCCTGCTGGGGATCAAGGTGACCCATAAGGCCTCCAAGTTTCCTCTGCCTCTTCTACCCTAGCAATTTCTATGTCATCTCTAATGAACATAGCCACTCCACCCTCTCTGCCCTCCTTTCTATCCTTCCTAAGCATAGTGTACCCCATACGTTTAGGTCCCAGTCATGGTTTTGTTGGCCCACATCTCCGTGACCGCTGCCATCCACCCCCTTGAATAGCATGGCCTGGAACTCTGGCAACTTGTTTCCCAAGCTCCTAGCATTTACTCACACCAACCCCATCCCTTCTCCTGATCCTGTTTGTCAACCCACCCAGATTCCTTATACTTCCATCCTCCCTCTGCTTCTCCTGAAACCTCCACCCCAGTACTGCACACTGAAGAGATGCAGATGCAAAGGCATAACACTTAACCAGTGCTCACCATCAAAATTCAAATCTGGAAAAGAATATCTTTGCGGTTGAGGCGGAGCCTCGGGGGGCAGTGTACCACTGCTGTAGTAGAGTCACTAGTAAGAGTACCAGTAAAAATACCACAAAGTACAAAAATTACACAGCTGCAATGGATAGCAGGTTCACATTGCTGAATTATGTGGCACAATAAAGGTGTCTGATTTGATGACACGCGTCACACACATACTCACATACTCACTAAGTAATGCGTAGCAAATTGAAAACTTCAGTAATATAACCACATATTTTAAACAAACTAAAATTATGCACTGCTGCACCACAACAATCAGCAAAAAATGACAAGAATTATTGAAAATATTACTGTGTACATTAACACAGTTATACAAGAAAAGTATCACCAAAACAGAAAGCACTGTCTTTTTCTCCAAGTTAATCTACCTACACCACAGATACACCCCCAAAGCACACTTCCACTGTCTCTCAGTACACAGACTGAATGTTGTACATTAACATTCAAAATACACACAAACAATAAACGCTCAATGATATGAGCACAGGAGGGTTTCCTATAATCGATGAACTAACGTTTCAGCAAAGAAAATGACTCAAAAAGGCTTTTTTAACAGCTTTTAGAAGGCTTGAATCACAGAGAGCTCTAAGAGCAGATTGTCTCCTACAGCTTCCTACACACACTACCCCAAACTGAGGCAGTGCAGAACAATCTAGAGCCCATGTGACCTGAAATCCCATGAATCACTGCAAAATTTGCCTTTGGAGCTTATAAATAAGGCGAAGTACATTGTTTTCAATGTACTTCACCTTAAGGATTAGTGGAATAGTGGTTTGGGAAAGTGAGGAGTAGCATTGAAGTCATTGTTTTCAATGGACTTCGCGTTACCCGTGTAATAACACGAGTACTACGGCTTGCTATGCGAGCACTCTGCAAATTCACTTTCACTGCATGTTCCAGTTTGCGGAGCGAATTGGGGCCACTTCGCCCATCTCTAATGGTTATTCCCTTTGTCTGAAAAGACCCTGGTGTGGAGACACATGAAAGAATGTCATACATCTTGACTCCAGGACCTTGTGCTCAGCTTGTGAACTATGCAAACACAAATTATTTTTTTTCTAGCCTGGCTAATCCAGTTAATCCCTTTTGTTTTACACTTGAATCTCTAGCTGAAACAGAGACGTGGGCTATAGTTTTTCTGTCCTTTTTCATGATACTCTTATAAGCTGAACCTTATGTCATGGCCTTTTGGGAAATTAAACATAAAGAAAATTATAAAGAAATATGACCGCTGTGGCCATTACACCACAATACTATCTTTGTTAGGCACAAAATGCATGTTTGTCATATGATGAACTAAATATAGGATAATGGAGATATCCTGGACCAACCACCCCTAACTAAGCATTGTAACATTAGTCCACGTGAGGGACTGCAGGTCAGGCAAGTCTACATAACACCCCCCTGTTGAAGAGAGACAACACTAATAAGGTAAGTAGGTAAGACTACAGTTTGGTTGCTTGGGTAATATACGGAAATTTTAGTTGTTGTTTTTGAAATTGCAGTGTTTTACAAAGACAGTACATTGATGCAATTAGAATGAAAATCAGGATAATCTGAATAACCACAAACATTTTGAATGTAAGTTCCAACAATGTGTTAATCAGTGGAGTGCTACTATAAGATCTCCGTCATGAAACAGTGACTTTAAAGAATCATCAGCTTTATGAACAGTGTTACTAATATAGATAAGATGAGTATCTTTCCTTCTTAATAACCTTTTAAGACCGAGATTAAGTTTATTAATGTGAACATTAAACTCAAGTAAATATAGCTTTATATTATATGAACATACGAAATTTGCCTGCAGATAAAGGCCTAGAGGTCTATCAAGTCTGCTCGAATATACAGCTAGCACCCCTTATTCTGCAGCTGCCCCTCCCTTCCACCCTTCCCCTTCATTAACCGGCCCCCTTTTCCTGTCCTATTCCCTTTTGAAGCAGTCCACTGTTCTACTGGATACCACTTCTGCAGGTAACGCATTCCACCCAGCCACCACCCTATCTGTAAAAAAGTGTCTCCTCATCTCCCTCCTGAACCTTCCTCCCTCCAGTCTCATATCATGGCCCCTGGTGTCCCTCCCCTCCCTTACTTTGAACAGTCCCTCTGTACCTGTCTTGTTTGTTCCTTTCATGTACTTAAAGGTTTCAATCATGTCCCCCCATCCCTCCTCTCCTCCAGTGAGTACATGCTCAACTCCCTCAGACTCCTCTCGTATGATAAGTCCTCCAGCCCCTTGACCGTCTTTGTTGCCCTGCACTGCACCCCCTCCAGTAACTTAATGTCCCTCTTCAGATACGGGCACCAGTACTGCACGCAGTACTCCAGGTGCGGTCTAACTAATGACCTATACAGTCAGAATCACCTCCTCCTCCTCGAGGATATACCTCTTGCAATACAACCCAGCATTTTGTTGGCCTTTGCAGCTGCCTTTCTACATTGTGCCGAGTTGTTTATTGACCCTGTAATGAGGACCCCCAGATCCTTCTCCTCCTCTGTCTGGGGTAGCTGCACTCCCCCCAGCTGGTAACTCCTCCTTGGGTTCTTCATCCCAAAATGTAGCACCTTGCACTTTTTGGCATTAAACCCCAGTTGCCAAGTGTCTGACCAGGTTTCAAGCTTTGCCAGATCATCCTGCAACCCCTGCCATCCCCTAGGTCATCCACCTCTGCCCCTACCTTGGTATCATCAGCAAACAGACTGATCTTGCTCCTGATGTCCCATGATATGTTTTCAATGAATATCCCAAACAACACCGAGCCCTGTGGAACACCACTTGTCACTACTCTAAGGTGTGAGAGCTCCCCACCCACCACCACCCTCTGTTGCCTTCCCTGAAGCCAGTTTCCTACCCATCTCACCAGCTTTGCACCCACCCCTGTGCCTACTAACTTACTTCACAGCCTTCCATGTGGCATCGAGTTGAATGCATTACTGAAGTCCAGATACAGGACATCCACTGCATGGCTCCTGTCCAGTTGCATAGTTACCTAGTCATAGAATTCCACCAGGTTGGTTTGGCAGGATCTGCCTTGTATGAAGTCATGCTGTCTGCTGTTCTGTAGTCTTTTGGCCTCTAGGAGGGCCACCAGCCTCTTCTTCAGGATAGTCTCCATTAGCTTACCCACGATGGATGTGAGGCTTACTGGTCTGTAGTTTCCCGGTTCATCCTCGGGGCCAATCTTGTGGAGGGACTCCACATGAGCCATCCTCCAGTCCTGAGGTACACACCCCGAATGTAGTGAGGCATTAACTAGGTCTGCCAAAGGTCTTGCAAGGACCTCTGCAAGCTCCTTCAGTACTCTGGGGTGGATGCCATCTGGGCTTGACGCCTTGTCCACCCTCAGTGCCTTCAAACCCTCCTGAACTCTGCCCTCCATGATTTCCCCATCTGTCACCCCTCTCCCCCCCTGTTTCTGCCATTTCTCTCTCCCTTGGGTGGCACCCGCTCTTCTCTTTAGTAAATACTGAGCAGAAGTACTCATATAGTGCTTCTACCTTACTGCACCCTGCTTCCACCCAACACCCCTCCTTCCTAATCCTTACTATGTGGTCCTTACAGCTCCTTTTCTCTCTGATGTACCTAAAGAAGTACTTCTCCCCCTTCTTAATGCCTTGTGCCAGCTTGAGTTCCATAGATGCTTTGGCTCCCCCTACTGCCCTTGTCACCTCCTTCGATTCTGTCAAGTACTCCTTTCTCCCTGTCCTCCCCCCTCCCTGTTTTCTTGTACTTCCTAAAGGCAGCTCTTTTCCTCCTTACCCTTTCCATGACCTCCTTGCTCAGCCAGCTTGGTTTCTTAGCCCTAGCCTTCTTACTCTGGGCCTTGCAGCAGGTTTTGGTTGCCTCCACCCACTATCCCCAGCTTTATGAGCTCCCACCTCTGGTTAGTGTCCATACTAGATTGAATTCTGACCAGGTACCCTTTTACCACTTCCCCCATCCTCCCAAAGTTGGCCTTCCTGAAGTCCAGCACTCTTGTGCTAGATTCCACTTCTTCCTTGCCCATATCCAATGTGAACCATACTTAGTGGTGGTCACTCCCTGACAGCGGTTCCTCCACTGTAAATTCTCTCACAAAGTCCCCATTTGCCAGCACAAGGTCAAGGGTATTCCCTAACCTGGTTGGTTCAGTGACTATTTGTAGCAGGAAGCTGTCCTGGAAGGCATCCAGCAGTACCTGCTCCCTTCTGTTCCTGGCTGTTGGGGTACTCCAGTCCACTCCTGGCATGTTGAAGTTCCCCACAATCACCACACTACCCTTCTCACAGGTCCTTCTGATCTGTCCTGCTAGTTCCCTGTCTAACTCCTCCGTTTGAGATGGTGGCCTGTACATCACTCCCATTCTAAGAATCCTATTCTTGGAATCCTGGATTTGCATCCAAAGTGACTCTACTACCCTCCTCCACTTCCTCCCTTACACACTTCAGTCCTTCCTTCACATATAGTGCCACACCCCCTCCTTTCCCAATCACCCTGTCCCTACGAAATAACCTGTACCCTGGTACAGACAGGTCCCAATCACTGTATTGGGTGGCCCATGTTTCTGTGATGGCTGCAATGTCCACCTCTCCCTCTGCCATGAGCACTTGTAACTCTGCAGTTTTCCTCCCAAGGCTCCTTGCATTAAGGGTAACCACCTTCCACCCTTTCCCTCCCCTCCCATCCTGCCCTCCTTTACTAGTACTTGCCATTTGTCCTTTGTCACTGTTATGGGGGGTAAGCTCATATGGTTTCCCAACCTGTGGTCTCTGCATATCTCTTGTCCAATTGCCAGCCCCCACTCCTAGTTTAAATTCCCAACTTCCTCTATGTACTCCTCCATCCTCTGTTTCAACACTTTCTTTCCCTCCTTATTCAATTGTAGTCTGTCCTTGGCATAGAGACTACTGTCCTCCCAAGTCCTCCCACCCCCAGCAGCCCAGACCCTTTGCTTTGCACCAGGTTCTTAGCATCCATTAAATTCCTCTATTCTCAGCTTTCTTGTTGTGCTTGCCTTGGGCACTGGAAGTATCTCTGAAAAAGTTACTGATCTTTCTGCCCCCTCACATAATTGTGCTAGTTCCTCAAACCTCCTCTGGACTATATCTACTGTCTTGTCAGCCAGGTCATTTATCCCAAGATGTATAATTAAATGAGGCTTGTCCCTACCCCTTCTAGCATATTTCAGAACAGATTATCCCACCCTTTCTGCTGTTATTCCTGGCATGGCCTCCACCCAAATGTGACTATGCCTCTCCCCCTTGCTACCCCACCTGACTCCTCTTAGTATTGAGTCTCCCAGCACTAAGATTCCACCACTCTTACTCCCTGCTTGCTTCCATTCATCTCCTTCTCTCATTTCCAGCTCCTCTTCTTCCTCTGCACATTATTTCCCCCTTTTGCTCCTGTTGCAATTCTCCCAGCAGAACTTCCCCTGGCTCCGGTTTGATCCAGGCATTTATCAATTACTCCTCTAATTTCATAATTTCCCTCCTCCACCTTCTTCCTCTCTAGCAATGCAAAACTATTTTCTGAAGACCGTTCGCAAATGCCCGGTCCCTCTCTCTTCATAGTAACCTGTTCTCTCTTTTCCACTCCATGACTTTTGCCACTTCTTCACCTCCCCTCACAAGTCCCTATCTCCTCCTTCCATTTGTCTTTTGTCTCCTGACCTGCTTTCTCTGGCAATCGTTCTTCCTGGCCTGAGCCCCTTTGTCTCTGCTTCCATTCTTCTGACCCTCTCCTCACCACTGTTGGCTTAAATCACTCCCTCATCTCCCCTTCTTCCTCCCTCCAGTATTGGGCTAAACCCACCCCCAATCTGCCTTGCCTGTCTTAGTTCCTCCTGCAGACCCTCTATCTCATTTCTAAGTTTTTCTATGTGGCTGCACACTAAACATCCTCCCACACTCCAGGCAATTTTTAGAAAGACTGGTGCACCACAGTTGTGGCAGCCTACCACCCTACCCATTGCTGACATTGCCCACCAGCGACCCCCCACCCTTCCAGATGCAGGATACCAAACACTCCCCCAAGTCTCCCCTCTCCCCCCTCTATCAGTGCAAAACATTTTCTTTATTTCCCTTCCCTCCTTTGTTGTACACGTTTAGATAGATTGAGCAACTGCCTTTTATATTCTATCTTTCCTATACACACTCAAAAAGACACTTTAAGTAGCTATTGCACAACCTTCTTCAAACTCCTACTCCACCTTTCCCCAATGCAATAGCAATGCAAAGATGCAACAATGAAAGCTCTTAGATTTGCAGTTACTTCCCTTCCACTGAGATAGCAGTCACCTCTTCACTTGGTGCTGTTCCTTTCCTGGATGTCTGCTTCTGCTGTGATAGGTGCATATCCTTTGCCCGTTTGAGGAAGTGATGTCAGAACCCCTGGTATAAAGGAAATAATGGACTACAGGGACGGATAGGGTGAGGGGTTGGGGGTGGGACCAGCCCAAGTCTTCCAGAAACAATCAGGTAGCTGAAGCCCCTGGGCAGACCATTAGCACCCTTCCCCCACTCTGCACTAAACTTTTCAGCTAGTGAAGCCAGCAAAAATGAATCACAATTCTTCTCAAAGCCCCCAAAATAGGTTTGCTACCAAAAGAAACAGGACTCCAATTCAAACAGCCTCACCAACAACACATCAAAATATGCTTGAAATTAGAAGATATAGGTCTCCAATTAAAAAAAAACAGCCCCAGTTAAATCACACCAAATAGGTTTTAAATCAGAAGAAACAGGCCTCTACAAATGCAGCCTGCTACACAGTGAAACATCAAACAAATGAGCCCACTTGTAGCTACCAAAACAGGTTTCAAAATTCCAACAGCTCTGAAAAATACCCTGCTAGCCCCTTAGATTTAAGTAAGAAAGAAAAGAAATAACCTTCTATCAAGTGGAATCCACAAGAAACAATGTAAAAACAACAAGAAGAAGCTACTGTACTGTAACAGATCTGATTCTGTCCCCTTCTAGTTCCTTCTGAGAAGCCAAAAAACACAACTCAATATTATTTAGATAAGTAAGATCGCTATCTATGTAATCTTGTTCTGCGGTGGGAACAGGGGTGATAACCATATGGCCAATGATGGTACATTCATGTGGTATAAAGCAGAAGTTGGAGCTAGTGACATTGCAGACCAGATTTCCATAGGAAAGTCTTGTAGTTGATTACAACACAGTATTGTCCATTAGAATGATATGTTACATGAACTTCAGGAAGATGAGACTTGATAAGTCTGACAGAGCAGGTCACAGAGGCATTGGTCAGTTGGCTGATAATGTGTCATCCATCTTCTGTTGAGGCAAAATTGGTGTTTTGCTTGATTGAAAAATCATTCACATTGACATTTTTATTATCAGTGTTATTTGCATTTTGGTCGTTATCAAACATGTATGACCAGTCCAATAGTTCAGCTGAGTAACCAGAAACTGGCATGGTTACATCAAATATGTCACATCTGCACAGATAGTGGTAACCCTTTTTTGCTCAACAGTCAAAGTGTGTGGGGCAATCCCAGCCTCCAGCTGATTATGATAAACCAGCAAAGGAGGCAAGTTGGTCCTTTTATTAAATATGTCTTCTTCTAGATGTCCCACAGAGTTCACTGCAACAAGCTTGTCAAAAATAGCAGTGTCTTTATCAAATAAAGGAAGAGTAACTGTGAATGTAACATACCTAGTGTCTTTGATATTGCATTAGCTCAGAGTATAGCAGAGGCCTTCATTAGGATGAGGTGTCATACAGTTCAGATTGCATGCAGTGGCTAAAGAAAACTTAATAGTCTTAACCATGTACTCGGTAGTACATGCTAAGGTCTTGCAGGAGGGGCAATACCATTTAGCCATACGTCTGTCATTAATAAGATCTGGGATCCTCCCAGATTCCAAATCCTGGAACAGATTTGTAATTGTGGTTATTGCAAAATTACCATATGCAAAACACTGTATTTCTCTACCTATATGTTGCTGTCTAACTTCTCTATTATTAAACTGTATCAACTGAATCAATTTATGCCTTGTTTGATTAAACAAATATGCAATATGATGCATATTAAATGATGTAAATCTTTCTTTCTGTGCTAAACCAGCAATATCGAGTAGCATGGGCTGCATTACATCCTAACGTAATTTGAAATGGAAAAATGTGGCTTGTCTCTTAATTTTGGCCAAGTTGGCCCATTTCAGGTTGACATTCCTGAGCCAAACACACCTGTAGCAGACCCCATAAGGTCTATTATGCCACATACACCCAAACTTCTCTTTTTTTGTTTGGGCCTGAACATCCCTCGGTGTTAGGTAGAATGATGCCCAGCTACAGGGTCTTGTGCATGTACCAGATATGGAGACATGATATCTAACAACATTGCAGTGTAAAACCTAGATACTGTATGTTAGTTTATGAGCACTGACCGAATTCAGTCATATTCCAGTGGGTTAGATGCAGGATAACAGGCCCATGCATATACAGTATTGTACATTATTGATCAATGTCTGAGGAATAGAAGTGGCTGCCAGGCTACTGAGTGGACCTGGCTCTTGTCTTGGACACTGAAAAAGTCTTTGGTGAAATCTTTGTGATAACAGAAAGAAAAAGTGTTTTTGAGGCGGACATATAAGATGAGCAAAGTGCACACATGGTGGTGTTGTGGTAATGTGAACAGAATTCAATGTTCATCCTGACAGCAAGGTTATAAAGTTCAGTGCTCTGTTGAGTAACTTGGTGTAATGTTAAAGTTCCATTGGGGAAAATGCATGTGTTAGGCCAGCCATAGAAAGTCCCTTTTGAAAGACAGGCCGCAGAAATTTGTTGTCCAGTAAAATCATTTACTTTCCATTCAATTTGCAAATTAGATTGGTCTGGTGACACCAACATGGCATCAAGTTGAACATTATTACCTTTTTGAAAAGTGATGTTAGTAAATGGAAGGGTAGTGGTTATGCCTGGGATGGGGATTGGGGCTGAGAGGGTGCAAGTTGACAATCTGGATCCCAGGGTTGTAGGATCTGGAGATCTAAATGTCTGCTCCTTCAGTACACATCTGGAATGGGAAAGCCTGATTTTACCATTTTATTTATTTAGTTTTTGTTGACCAGGTAAGTGCACTAGACAAATCCTGCCTATTTTCAGGCATGACCTGGGGAGGGGGATACAGATGAATGTCAACTGACCTAGAACCAGATTAAGCTGTTGGTGGTATTTTTAGTGAATGAGGGAAATTTGGCCAGGACACCGGGAAAGTTCCCTACTCTTTTTGATAAGTGCCATGGGATCTTTAACATCCACCTGAACTACCACCAGTCCAGGCAGATGGGACCTCAGTTTAACGTCTCATCCGAAAGATGGCACCTCAGAAGTGCAGCACCCCTCTCATGCTGCACTACAGTGTCAGTACTGGGATATTAACCCAAGTGCCAGATGTGGGAACTGAACCCACAGCCCTCTGATCTCCTGGCCTCAGAGGCGAGTGTGCTACCTACTGAGCCAATGACTGCTTCTATCGCAGAAGTCTGGTACAGCATCAGGGTGGTCACTCCTTTTTGGTTCCTCATTTTGGTTTTTTGACTTCTGAAATCACAAAAGAAACAAAAAGGTAAACTTAAAAGGTCTCCTTCCCCTGGAAAAGGGGAAGAAGCAATAAAGGTAAATTAGGCACACCTTGTAAAGTTTCATCTGGCTCACATGGAACCACTTTTCAAGGGGCTTTTCCTTGTTGGTGGTACATCTGACTTGGAACACAGTGGGGCTCAGTTTATTGATGATCTCAAATGGACCTACCCATTTACTTCTAAATGACTGTGCAGGTGTGGAGAATTTCAGTTCCATTACCTTGTCATCTCTTTTCCAGTTGACTTCTTTTACATTTTTGTCAGAGTACAGTTTGGACTGCTGTTGGCCATTACCCAAAATTCTTGCAGCAAACAGGTGAACCTGTAAAAGATTATCTTTCAGTTGTGTAATGTAGGTTTCTGTTGACACTCTACCAGCACTGGGGGTATTCATGTCAATACACAAATGTTCTGGAAGTCTCATTTGTCTACCAGTCATTACTTCAAAAGGTGTACATCTGGTGGATGAAGATGGGGTAGGGCTGATTGCCATTAGGAGTAAGGGCAAAAGGGTATCCCATTTCTTGGGGTAGTCTTCAATTAGTTTACACAGCATTAACTTAACCTGCCTGTTAGCTTTTCCTGCCTGTCCTGATAATTGAGGATGGTAAGCAATGTGAAACGTTTGGCTGACTCCTAACAACTCCAAACATTCTTGCATTACCTGACCTGTGAAAGTGCTTCCTTGGTCTGAATCTCCTTGAGGGGCAGGCCCCATCTGGAAAATACGTCTTCTACCAACATTTTTGCAGTTGCTCTTGCTGTTGCTGATTTAACTGGAAAAGCCTCTACCCATTTTGAAACTAGGTCAGTGATTACCAGTGCATACTTGCTATTTCAATTGGAATTGATTAGCGGTCCAATGAAATCAATCTGAATTGCATTCCATGGGGTTCCCTGATTGCCTTTGTGGATGCAGTCTGCCATTTGTCTTGCCAAGAATTGGGTTGTTTTGAGCACCAATAAGGCAGTGGTCCACATAGTACTGGACATCTTTTGAGATACCAGGCCACCATCCTACAGTTTTTAATTGCTGTAGGGTCTTGTCCACCCCTTGGTGTCCACCAACTGGGGTGTCATGCACCTGACAGATAAATTCTGATCGCAGTGTCTTAGGGATTGGCCAAAGTTTTTGATCATCTTTGTGATACGACCAGTTTTTGATCCTGTGGAAGATGAAGGTTATCAGAATGTCTTCTGAATGGGCTGTTTGCAGGCGTTTCTTTCTCTGTTTCTTTTGAAAGGTATTGGTATACCTCTTTTATCTCTGGATCTGCCATTTGGGCTGTTTGGAGATCCAAGGGAACTGGATTAATCTTCTTTTGGGCTGCTACTGCGACGGACACCCTTGTAGTGGGAGGGGGCATGAACCACATTTCCCCCCTTGAGCTCCCTCTTTGGCAAGAGTGTCAGCGCAATAGTTTTCAGCATGAAATGGTTCAGCTTTTGAGTGGGCCTTACCTTGTGTATGTACAGCTTGAATGGGAATTGCTCAGCAATGGTTACCATGTGAGTGAATTGGTCCCTGTACTTCACAGGGGTGCCTTCCGAAGAGGCAAGGTCATGTACCTTCCAAAAGGGAATGTATTCTGTGAGTGAATTACACACAGGAGGGACCAATGTGTTAGTCTAGTATTAGACACATTGCCATCCATAATCCTGTCTGATAACAGAAAGTTGTTAGGGGTGTGGTTATTGTACAGGATGACAGGGTAAAATCCTTTCAGGTAGGTAAGGTGTTTGATTGCCCAGAAAGTTGCCAGCATGTTTCTCTCACATAGAGAGTACTTCTGTTCCACAAGGAAGAGTGTCTGTGAGGCATAAGCAATATGCCTGAGCGTGCCATTTGATTTTTGTGCCAGGTTTGCTGACATTCCTACTTCTGAGGAAGCTATTTCCAAATGGAAAGCGAGTTTTGTATTAGGGTTGACCAATGCTGAAGCAGAGGCCAAAGTCTGTTTCAAAGATGTTACTGCTTTAGTGTGTTCAGGTTCCCATTGCAAGGCAACATCTTTTTTGATGAACTCATACAGTGGTGTGGCCTTTTGTGCAAAATTAAAAATAAAATCTCTAGAATAGTTTACCATTCCCAGGAACCTCCTGAGTGTTGCCACACTGGTAAGTAGTGGCAAATCTTGTAGGCCCTGAACCTTATCCAAAGATGGGCTTCTTTCTTATGCAGATATGTGTAGGCCAGGAAAAGATACCTCTGAAAGACAAAACTGTACTTTTTCTGGATTACATTTAAATCCTGCCTTTTCAAAAAGTGTGAGGAGCTCATTTAATAGCTCCAGGTGTTGTTCCAGGTCTGTTGTGGTCAACAGTAGGTTGTCCACATATTGGAGTAGGCATTCAGGTGTGGAGAAGCCATGTATGGCATCCTTCATGTGGATATGAAGGGGGAGGGGTTATTGTAGAACCCCTGCGGTAGGCAGTTCCATGTATACTGATGTCCTTTAAAGGTGAAGGCAAACTTGTATTGGCTCTCAGGGGCCAGTGGCAATGCCTAAAAACCACTAGAAATGTCCAGGGTACTGAACCACTTGTGTTCAGGCTTTAGGTGTTTTAGCACGTCTGGTGCAGATGCTACTGTGGGTGTTCAGCTTGGGATGACTTAGTTAAGCCTTCTGTAATCAACTGTGAGTCTCCAACTAGCTTTTTCACTGGTCAGAGGGGAGAATTGACAGTAGATACACAGGGTCTTATGACCCCTTGTTTGGTAAGGGAATCAATAGTGACTCTTAAGGAGGGTATGGCCTCAGATGGAATAGGGTACTGCCTTTACCATGGTGGTTCCAGTCCTAGAACCTGTATGAGAGTTTTCACTCTCCCACAGTCATGTTTGTTCATGGCAAAGGCCTTTTGATGCTTTTCCAGGATAGACCTCAACTGAAAAAAACAATTTGTGATTTAGGAGCATGGTGATGACGTCATACTCCCTGTCGTTAAGCCTCACCGCTGCTTCCACACAGGAGTCAGAAATCAAAAGCATGTGGTGATGACCTGGCATCTGGAGCAGTAGCCTGTTGACTAGATCAACCACACAATTGAAAGAGGGAGAAAATCAATTCCTAAGATGCTTTGATGCTGACATAACACCATTAAATCAAAACAGTGCTCTGTTTTTAAAATACCATTTGTGACTGGGATGGATTTGGATCAGAATGTAATAACTACGGTCCTTTCAAAGGTGCAGGCTGTTTTGGCCTTTCCCATGGACCATGGGGATACTTGTGGGGTTTCTTGATGTAGTACTGAAACAGTGGTGCCTGTGTCCCAAAGTAGTTCCAGCTGGTGGCCCCCAACCAGTACATTCACACATGGACAGGCAGAATCATCAGTCACCAGGGTAGTGATGATGTGGACTGGGACCTGACACTACCAGTCTGATCATACAGGGTCGGAAGGGGGATCGGGGCTTTCTGACTGGGGTAGTTCAGTTATCTGAGGGTGTGGGCTTAGAGTAGGCCCATTGACTTGGGCCTGGTCCCCCAGTCAGGGTGTGGAAAGGAAGGTCACTATAGGAAAGAGGTGCTCCGATAACTGATTGTACCTGGGCCTTCCACTTCCATAGCTTATCCCTTTCCTTTGCTAGATTCTTATAGGAAGGGCCGGACTGTTTGAGGCCCAAACTGTTTTTGTACCCCTTCTAGTACTGCTGCTTGCTTTTGTTTTGGCTTCCCTGTTTCTGATAACTGAACTACCCTGAACTACCCCAGTCAGAAAGCCCCAATATGTGTGACTTAATGTAAGCCTGCATCCCTGTACTCGGCTTCTAATTTATATATTTTAATTTAGCCTGTTCTGCTCGGCCTGTGTAAAGTAACTTACCATCCCCCCCGCTGCAGTTTCTCTCCAACTGTATGTGCACTGATTCAGTGCTAGCTCTGCAAACTTCCCCTTGATTTTTCATCCCACCCCCCAACTCCCAGGTCTCCTTTAAATGCACACAGTGTCCGCCCACTCCTATCTAATGTTTCAATTTATTGGTTACTTACTGTCAACAACTGCAATTCCTTCCATCCCCTTTTTGCAACTAAGCCTTCTAGCAGCTTTATCTCATTCTGTCTTGCTGAGTCATACCATTTTGGTACTTCAGATTTGCTTATTGCTCACAAGCATATCCTGTCTTGCTAAGGCAGTTGATTTAGGTCAGGTGATCTCTTTAGTACTTAGTCTGCTCCAGAGTAGTAGCTAAGAAATTTGCTTCAAAGCCTCTCTGCCCCAGTACTATTCTATAGTCAGGTGAACTCTTTTCTTATTAGCCTGACTAGGAGCTGTACTTAAGGATTACTGCTTCAGACTCCACTGCCTATAGTAATATTCTGCAGGGATTAAGAAATTCTCCTCCATTGAGAATCCCTTCTCTTGCCCACACTTGTAGTGCCCATTGGGTGATAGCCTCATAATGAGGGCATATTACCTGCTTCTATGCTTGTCTCTGCTCATCTTACATGTATTGGACCTGAACGTGAATTAAAAAATAACTCCTAGGGTGGAGAATGGCTGTCTTTTTACACCGTCCGACTGGGACTTTTCCTATCAAGTAGAAGAACTTGTAAGTGCTCTAACTTCCCCTAGCCCGCTGCTGGTCCTTCACCTGCACTGGCATACAGAAACTCTCCTAGAACCTGCCCTCAGGGCTACACCACCTTCTGCATACTCCCCCCTACTCCCATTGACTTTCTCAGTCAGGGTATTATTGTATACGGCATCAGAAAAACTGGGAACTAGCCTCAGAACTCCAATACTGCCGCAGACAAATCATGTAACCAGAGAAGACCCAGCCACCCACACTTCTCCTAGGACTCTGCAGGAAACTCTTGTTCCTGCTTTTACTATGCTCAGGAAATGTTGAGCTTAATCCAGACCCTCTGGCACTCATGGAATTCCCAGCAGAGCTACAAAGCCTCAAGGGGCTTACATTCTTGCATGTTAATGTATGTAGCCTATTAAAAAAATCACTTCTATTCAGGCCTGGGTATGTCATACTGCTCCGGATGTTCTGATGATTATGGAGTCCTGGCTCTGACTGGCGACCAGTAACAATGAAGTTAACATCCCCTCCTACTCTTTGTTCAGAGCTGACAGGCAAACCAGAGGTGGTGGGGCAGCTATTTACATCAAGGATAAATTCCCTGCCTCCATAATTGACTCAACCTCTATCCCAAAAGAATTCGAAAGTTTGTCATTAAAGATTGAGATTGCCTACCGGTGTCTCATTATGTATAATATGATGCTACAGACCCCCATCAGCTGGACTACAGTTGTTAAAACATCTCAAAAACATCCTGGGTTCAGCATCTTCAGAGTGTATCATACTAGGGGACTTCAACTTAGACTGGCTCTCCAGTGCATCCACCCCACTTAAAATGTTCTGTGATTCCCTTGGGTTGTCACAGCTAATAAACAAATCTACTCATCCTAACAAGCTCAACCCTAATAACAGTACTCTCTTGGATATCATTTTAGTTAAGAAACCCAATTTATTCTCCCATGCTGGTGTCTTTTTCTCTGATATTAGTGACCATTGCTTCATCGCATGTGTAAGATCTACTCTTAAATCCACAACTGTACCAAAATTATCCTTTAAAGGTGCATACGCAGCTTGATCTCCATGGGTATATATCAGACCTAAGAGACTCCATGTGATGGCAGGACTTCTATCTAGCCAAGTCCCTGACTACGGCTTATGATATTTTTTCAGAAATTGTGCTAGGGGCTCTCAACAAGTATGCTTCCATAGTAAAAGTTCGTGCCAGCAATAAATCCTGTCGGTGGTTTACAGAAGACCTGAAAGATGCTTTGCAGAGTAGAGATGTACTCTGGAGAACTGCTAGGAAAACTAATTTAATAAATGACTGGAATTCTTTCCAGAGGGCGAGAAACCTCTGCACCAAAATGGTCAGAGAAGCCAACGCTAATTTCTACCGCTCTCAGCTGGAGAGCTCTTCAAAAAATGCCTCCAAATTCTGGAGGACTATCAAAGATATTGAAGGTCACACCACTGTAAATTCCCTACCTACTAAATTATTGATCAACAATACTGTCATCTCCGACAGACAGTCTATCCTCGATGCTCTCAATAATCATTTTGCCACTGCAGGGCTAGCCTTTGACTCCTCTCCCACGAATATCTTCCGCCAACAACTTAGATTGGATACACAAGAAAAAACCATCCCCAGTTCATCCTTCTCTCTGCAGCCTACCTCCCTGAAAGAAGTCGAAGATCTTCTCCTTCAGCTGGACACTAGAAAAGTGCTGGGGCAGACCTCATTGACCGTACTTCTTAAAGGTCGACTACCATGTCCTCGCAGTCTCAATTACTCATCTCTTCAACTTATCCTTGTCCCAGGGTGACCTACCGCCCATTTGGAAAAATGCACTTGTGGTCCCTTTGTTTAAGTCAGGAGATCCTACTGACCTCAATAACTACAGGCCAATCTCTCTACTTCCAGTCGTGTCAAAGATGCTGGAGAAAATAGTGAATTCCCAGCTTTGGAAGTACCTGGAATCAGAAAAATTACTCAAGCCATTACAATCCGGTTTTAGAGCACAACACAGTACAATCTCTGCTCTAGCCAAGGTGACAAATGACTGGCAGCTTGAATTAGACAAAACTTTGTCTGCACAGTTTTCTTGGACCTAAGCAAGATGTTCGATGCCGTTGATCACAGACTGCTTTTGTCGTCCCTCTGGAACATTGGCTTGGATTCCCTATCCCTTAAATGGTTCTCCAACTACCTCTCAGGACAACTTCAACAAGTAAAGGCAGAAGGGGAAGTTTCTCCACCAAAATCCCTATTGAGGGGTGTACCACAAGGTTCCATTCTTGGTCCCTTGCTCTTCATCATTTATATTAACAACGTAGATGCCCCCATCAAAGAAGCACAAATACACCTATTCGCGGATAATGCAGTACTCTATGCTAGTAGCCCCACACCTGAAATGGCCTGTAAAGCCCTTCAGAAAGAATTTAATCTGCTGCAACATCAGCTTATAAACCAGAAACTGCTCTTACATGTAAAAAAAAAACAAAGCAATGTTCCTATCCAAATACAGTACAATTCAAAATACAATAAATCCTGTAATTGCTGGGACACTCCCGCAGATCACTACCATTCTAGGTGAGCAGTTGGACTATGTACCAAAGTTCAAGTACCTGGGGGTCTGGTTAGACCATAGACTTACTTTCACAGATCACTTAGAAGAACTGGCAAAGAAATTTAGACAAAGACTTGGTCTTTTCTTTAGGATTAATAATCTCCTCACAATAGACGCTAAACTGAAACTGGTTCAAACCACCTTTCTTTCCTTATTGGATTATGCAGACTTTCTATATAGTCAGGGACCTGCAGGTACCCTAGCCAAACTCATTATGCTTTATCACAGAGCCATAACATTTATCACAGGTCTTCCATACTCAACCCACCACTGTGCATTGTGCATGGCAGTGGGATGGTCATCCCTTGCTTACAGATGGCAAAAAAATGCTGCAGTTTGGACATACAAATATCTCAAATAAACTGCCCCAGTATATCTCTGTCTGTTTACCTTTGTGCACTCTGGGAAGTATGCCCTGAGAAGCACCTCATATATCTACCTTTATGTTTACAAAGCAAAATCTCACATTGGTAGAGCAGCCATCAGCTTTGTGCTCCTTCAACTGTGGAACAAGCTGCAAAAAACTTTGAAATTAACTCACCCCATCAGCCTAGCGGCTTTTAAATCTCTATATCTAATCATACTAAGGAGTCCTGTGCCTGTCTACCCTAAATAGTGACTCCTATAAGTCCAAGCACACTCTAATTACTACTGTTAAAAGACTGATCACATCTATAATCGACTTCCCTCCCCTTTTTCTACCCCCATATCTGTCCCTTCCATTTCTTTGACCCTGGTTCCAGCTCTAAATTCTCCATACTATATCACTATATATCTTTTTATATTAGGTTTTATTTGTGTTCGGTGCACCTGATATGTATATTTCTTTACTTTTATGAAAGATTGTGTCCTACACAAAACTAGCTGTATCTTCTGTTCCAAACATATACTACTGTCAATGCTACCTGCTAATACTTTGTATATACTGTATTATTGTATCTCACTTTATTTGTATTAGTACTATTTTCTTGTGTGTTGCATCCCATGTATATTGTCCCTTGTTCCTTGTTAACAAACCCAGGTCCACCTCAAAAATGAGCTTGCTCAATGGTGATCACCTGGTTAAATAAAGACTTTGATTGATAAAGACTTTGATAGTAGGGCCCTATCCTGAGGGGGATCCTGAGGTTTTCCTTCCACCCTGTACTGGGTTAAAGGCTCATTGCCGGCCAGTACAGTGGCTACCTTGGCCTTGGAGGCGGAGCTCAGATCACATGTGTAAATCTGGTACACACGTACCACCCTTTCCATGATGTTACCAAAAGGATCTACTATTGGATCCACCAGTGTTTCAACCTTTTCCCTTAAGGCAGGTTGCAAGTTTTTCAAAAACAAACATTTGTACTCAATTGAATTTGGGTCTGACATTTCCCTAACCAAGTTTTTCCCTGCTTAAAATGTGAGCCACAAACATCTTTTGTACCTGTCTAGAGTTTCCCTTACATTTTGTTTGACCAGGTGGGCAAGCATTACACCAACAAGATTGAGATTCTGCACCTGTAAAAGTGTAGAGGTAACTGCATCAAATGTGATCCTTTCAGTGCTGTGTATAATTTCCGATAGCTTTGTCGACAACATAGGGTCAATCATTTGCTTCATAAACTGCACTCTGTACTCTGCTGGAAGGCTGAGCATTTCGCACTGGCTGTGTACATTCTCCAGGTGGCCAAAGAAATTGTCGCCTGGGGACATACGGCCTATTTTATCTGCAATGCTTTGGATGCTGTGGGCTGCCTGCAAAACATTTGGGCTGTGCTGTCATTGCAGATCCATGGATTGTAGGACAGTCTGGGCTGTGGCAGTGGCTGCGCCTTCCATGATTTTCTTCGTTTACTTCATCCTGTAGCAAATTGGCTACAGCTCTATTGGTTGTTTTGGTGTTAGCCTCTGCAATTCCGAACCTCGCTACCACCTCCTTGATCATCCCAGTGATCTCAGACTTTCCATCCTGTTCAAAACAGCCACTGGATGTGGGTGAGGCCTCACCACCCCGAGTCCCGAGGACCTCCATCTTCGATGGTGTCATCAATGCCATTGCTCATGTCACCAACCTCGTTATCCTCCGATGACGCAAGGCTGATGGGCATAACATGCGATAAAGATTTTGCATGACCCTTCAGGATTTTCAGTTTGTTCTGTAACTTTCTCAACTTCATTCTACACTGTGAGTGATTTGTTCTACCCTTACACTGCCCCATAGTAACATGATCCTGTAGCACTCTATACACTGCACTGATTTTGCCTTTTTCCTTAAGCTCCCTGCCTAGACTGTCTTCATATATGGCTAGTTTCTCTTCCATTTCCACACATTCACTCCATAGTGACTCTTTTGACTCAGTCAACCAATCATTCACTTGTAAAACATGCCTTTTATCCTGCTGTAACTTTTCACATTCCTGCAGTAGCCTAACAATTTCCTTGTCTTTCTCTAGCACAGTACATTGTAATTCATGATTTGACTCACCCGTCAGTCATTCCATTTCCATTTCTAATTATCTTAGTTGCTCACCCATTGCTTTTGAAGTGGAGCAAAGCTCCCTTGATTTGGGAGTCCAGCTCTTGTTTCAAAGCCAGAACCTCCGATTCAACTGCCTGAAGTGCAGCATATAAGGCAGCAACAATAATGCCTTTCTGGTCACATTTCTTCTTGACCGTTTGTTTTATCTCTGAGTACAGTGTGCACATGTACTGTTCCAGCTGACCATGTGTTTTCAGGTCTAGCGCACAGTCCCCCCACTCTCCATGTAAGGTTAGAAAATTTGAAATGTCCCAATTTTAATTCAGTGCTGATGGCCATTTGTGTTTCCCTCTACCTGCTCCAGTTAAAAACCAAGAATGTATCGATCAACTCTTGTCTTCACTACTAGGCAGTTTACAAGCTTCCAAGATATGGGACTCCATAAGGCGGTCCCTTCTCCCTGTAAGCAAAACAGATTGTCTAAACAGTTTGCTTCAGACCAGTCTGGCTCCAGGCTTGTATCGCCATTGTTGGATTTTGGTAATCCTACAAGTTCTAAACCAGATGGACAGTTACACAAACGTAAGACAGTCGTAACAGACTAAAGGTTTATTTCTCAGAAGCTCATACATAAGAACAGTAAGTACAGATTATACATACTGGGAGCCTGAAACTTCTCTCTACACCAGGTGCAATCATAGATTCTTCTCAATGAGCTTGCAGTGACAACAAACTCTTACAGTAAGATAACATCAGTCCTGGTGCTGTAACAACAGGCACGTGTACATACAGTACATAGTCCGTTAAACAAAACTCTGTGATTGGTCCAAATGGTGGGCAGCTCACTGATATCAAGCTTGCCCTTTCAGATATTGCATTGTAGAAACTTTGTATGCAAACATTGCTGACACTGGTACCTAGAGCATTAGGTTAGTCAGATAATAATGCGGACTGTAGCAGTGTGTGTTATACCAGTAGATGGTGCTCCTGGATTACACATATATCATAAACATGGAAATAGCAAAAATATATACTAGTAATTATAGGCATATCTTATTGCAGCAGGTGGCACTCTAAGGCCACAAATCTGTAAACAGGATAATTAGTTCTCTCATTACATTACATGCAAGAATCACTTCGGTTGGAATGGCTTGTTTTAGGATATAGCATTTCTTAGCAGAATCATAATTAAACATAGAAAAATAAGTAAGCATTAAGCCACGATGAAGGTGGCATCTAATGCTGGATTGATGCATGGTTGGGAGGGTTGTGGCCCGAGGCCGGAGGCCGAAGGTGGACAGCCACCCAACCATGCATCAATCACATTAGATGCCACCGCCGGAGTGGCTTAATGCACTTGTAACATGGGCCATGCAATGGTGGCATCGCCAGGAGCCTGCCTAGTGTGCATTGAACAACAAAACACAGGGAGTCAGGGCTGTGAGGAAAGAGTTTTACTGCACTTCTAAATCTTCGTACAAAACAACATTTACATACTGATGTGGTCAACATAATGAGTAGGTGTAAGTAAACAAGATAGTGCGGCTCACATCACAGTCCCAAAATTCTGCCATTCTGTGTGGGTATTAGCTTCATACCTGGCGCTGGAGGTCTCCGGTGCACTGCTCACTCGCCGTGGTGTGCGATCGCATCCAAATTTGCATGGAGCCCCAGGTCACTTCCCCTTGCCTCTCGCTGACTCGTCTGTCTCACACTGTGCTATCTCTCAGTTCAGGCGTCCCTGATTCTTGTCCCCTCCCGTCAGCATCTAGCTGGTCTGCCTGTCGCTGTGCCAATCTTGCACCTGTTACACTCGCTCCCCACCTGTGCCCAGTGCTGCTAAGCTAGGGGTCTGGCTCACTTTGGTACTACCATTTTGAACATGGCATCTATCGTGGATTAATACCCGCTCCAAGTTGGACCCCGTGATGCTGTTTCACCAATCGCTGGTGCCCATTCCAGCATTCTGATTATTGCCATGTTAAAACAGTAAATCTTACACCAAATACTAGCCACATATAATAGTCTACAGTGGGGCTAAATCATAACACTATAATAGGAAATTCAGGTCATCCTGGTCTACATTTTTGTTAGCTGTGCACAGAATGCGCCAAGGTCACAGGAATAAAGATACATTGTAAAACCAAGTGCATAGATACAGAAATGCTCAGGTACCGTAAACAACTGTGTCACCTGTTTCCTGTGTCCTACATGAAGCAATAATATTACTTGGGTCAAGTAACCAGCACATAGCTCTGTTAGAATACATATGCACAATGAATTAGAAATGCACAGTAATACTATGTTTGTTAGGCACAAATGTATGCTTACCATATGCTGAACTAAATATAGGATTATGGGGTATCTTGGGGTAATCATCTCTAACTAAACATAGTAACATTAGTCGCGTAAGGGACTGCAGGTCAGGCAAGTCTACAAAGGGGAGGGCTATAAACTGGTACTTGCAGTTTCCCAGCCTGAACCTGAGGTATTTTCTGTGGCTGGTTCTAAATGGAATTTGAAAATAGGCATCTTTCAGATCCAGTGACCCTAGCCAGTCTCCTGATTATAAGGATGGTATCACTGTGCCAAGTGTGACCATCTTGAATCTTTCGTTTTTGATCTGTTTGTTCAGATATCTTAGATCTAAAATGGGTCACCACTCTGCATTTTGTTGGTATGTCAGGATTTATCTTGGGAACAGGCCCTTGCCCCACTGTGAAGTAAATATCTTTTCTACTGGTTTTGCCTGCAGCAGTTTCTTTACTTCCATTTCCAGCAGAAATCTTTCTTTTAGTGAATGAGCTGGAAAGTTTATGGGTTTCTGAAGTTTTGGAAAACTCTTGAACTGCAGGAAACATTCCTGACCCACTACTACCAGGACTCATGTGTCTATGATAATTTTTTACCAGTTCCTGGAAGTAGTGGGTCAGTCTTCCCCCATCTGACAATGGTTGGCTGACCTAAGCAATATTGTCAGGGGTCTTGTTTTGGCTGTGGCTTGGAGGTTGGTGCTACAGCAGCATATCTGGAGCCCCTCCTGCCTCTGTCTCTGTAGTACTCTCTTTGGAGTTGGACTCATAGGGGGAATACAGCCTTAGATAGTAATCCCTACCACTGCCTCCCTTCCCTAGGGGCTGCGGGAAGTGTAAGCCTTCTCTATAAGTGTTATTTTTGTAAGTGGTCTTGTATCCATCGGCTTTTTATGTGCACAGTGCATGGCCGTGCAGGAAACATTTTGTAAGGAAAGTGGCTTTTGAGGGGTGTGACACTGACAGTCCAATGCAGAGTGGTCTGCAAGGGGCTCATCAGCGTCCCACCAATCATCAGCCAGGCTGACCATGACAGTATTCGGCTTGCTGTGTGTAAAATTCTTGTTAATTCAAGGAAAGAGATGACCCAATCTCATAGGTCAGGTCTTTCCTTTGATCTACTGCCAGCAAGCACAGCTGATCCATCATGATCAGTCTGCTGAGGAATTACACCCTGTAGCAAAGAAATCCATCCCTTGATGTCTGTTGCTGATGCTGCCAAAACTGCCCCCACCTGACCCTCCATTCCAGCACCTCCCCCAGAACATAACACTGACACTGAGGGCACCAACCCCCAATGTCACCACCTGAAATAAAGAAACCATCCCTCGTAGTTTTTTTTATATTATAGGCGCGGTCAGGGCCTATATTTAGGTTTCAGTAGGCAGTTTAATGTTAAACCCCAATGTTTGCACTTCATTAATGTCACAGCTGTTCAATGGATTTGCATGAGATTTTGCATGTGCAATCTCATATGGTAGGTCTGTGGATGTGCCAAGTTTCATTTGGATGTGCGGATTCTGAGTTCTATATCGTGCAAAAAGTGAATTTTTGGGTCATAGGATTTGTTGTTTTTTTTTCTTTGAGCTTGGCTCCCACCAAAACAGTTTGGAATTGTCTGAAATTTACAGGCTATAAATGGGATGGTCCTCAGATATGTCTTTTGTTTGTTTGGTGAAAAAATATCAATCTGTTCCAAATTTATTTATTTTTGAAATTTAGAAAAATTTGGTTCTGAGTATACTCAGTAGGCACTTCAAGATAACTGTATGAAACAAAAAAGGAATCCTTTTTCGTATGGAGCCAATCCTTTTTCACAAGGAAAAAATCCTTTTTTATTTGCCACCAACTTGTTTCCTTTTTTTTCTAATAAAAAAATATCAAAATACACAAAAGTTACATCCTACGGATAAACTAACACATCTATCTGGCTCACTGTGACTCCGTTATATGGATTCTGCCCTTAACTGTTCAGAAAATGACCCCCAAATGTGCTTTTGGTTACATTTTACATTTTTTTTCATGACTCGCTTTCTCAGTCTTTTTTCTGACTGCTTTCTCAGTCACAGTTTGAAAGGAAAAGGAATCCATTTTCATTAGGGACCAATCCGTTTTGTTAGGAAACATTCTATTTCTCTGGTGTCTAGTGGTCCTCTGATCCCCACCCTGTATTGATTATTTATTTCCTGGTATCTAGTGGTACCCCCAACACCGATCGGCATCCCCATGCTGTTTTTTCTTTCCCTGGTGTCTAGTGGCACACCTCCAACCTCCAGTCACCGTATTGCCTGTCATAAAGAAAACAGTCCATTGATGACATTAAAAAAATAAACTGTAAAGAAAAATCTTCCTGATCCACCCTAACCAAACACTCAGCACCCACACCCCCTACACACCCTCACTCACCTGAACAGGTTCCAGGGTGAAGATCCACTCTCTGATCAAAGACAAGTCTTTCTGCTGGAAAAGACGACTGCTGGATGAGAAAGTAAAGTAAGTGTTACTCGATGTATTTCAATGGGGTTTTCAACTTTGTGGCATAACTTTGCCATTTTTGCATATTTTGACACCAAATTTTCAACATAGCCTTTTTGACACCCCACTTCATGAACAATGAAGGTGAAATTACGCAAATCCACTTGAAAGGTGATTTTGCAGTCACATGGTATAATCACCTTTTGGGCAGGATTTAAAAAATTTTCGCCACCCTTGTTCACGAGGTGGGGTCATAAGAAGGTTATGTTGAAAATTCAGGGTCAAAATATGTAAAAATGGCAAACTTATGCACATACATTGATAGTTTAATACAGTCACTCTTAACTTTGCTAATTTTAAATATTTTGACCCCCATGAATCTGACAGCTGTCATTTTTCTGATCCTAGCAAAAATGTGTTTTGCAACTGTGGCAAGGAATGTTTCCATGTAATGACGTTTGGTGGGAATTTTAAAATTCTTAATATGGGTTTCATGAGGTGGGGTAATAAGGTGCTTTGCTGACAATCTGGTTGCTGTTTGTTAGGAAGGTGCAAGCACAGGTCCAGAGAGCCTGTGCTTCCACAGCAACACACATGTCAGCATCTATGGAGGGATGGGAGTGGGGGTCCATGTGGGCCCTGTGCTCCCACTGGCAAATGAGGATACAATTTAACTATCTCAAAAAGTAAGGAAATTCTTTGCAAAAAACTCTATTAATGCACCATTTAGGCTTAAGACTAGAGTGACAAAAATAGGGAAATGCAATTTTAGGGCTTCCAACCCTAAAACCCACCCCCCACCCTTGAAGTGAATCAGAGATGGAGTCTTCCTTGGCATTCTCAATTCTAAAGTTCACCCCATTCAATACACTCCTGAAACATATACATCTGTGTTTAGAAACATAGAAAGTGATGGCAGAAGGGGACCACAAAGTCCATTTACTCTGCCCAAGAACCTATCTGGTACTATTCCCTCTCCCTTCCTTTGCCTTTCCACATGCTACCTTTATGTTTATCCCATGTGTTCTTGAACTCGCTTACTATTTTGGCCCCACTACCTCCTTGAGTAGGCTAGTCCATGGGTCCACCACCCTCTCTGTAAAGAAGAACTTCCTTGTATTACTCCTGAACCTCCCTCCCTTCAGCCTCATGTCATGCTCTCTCATTCTCCTGCTCTCTTTCAATTGGTAAATCTCCTGAATCTTTACCTTATTTATACCCCTCATATGTTTAAAAGTCTCAATCATGTTGCCTCTCTCCCTCCTCGGTTCCAGGGAGTACATGTTGAGTTCCCTTAGCCGGTCCTGGTGTGCCATATGGTGCAATACATGAATAAATTTTTGTGGCCCTCCTCTGCACTGTCTCAATTCTGTCTATGTCCCTTTAGAGGTGCTGTCTCCAGTTCTGTACTCCAAGTGAGAGTGCACCAGCACCTGTAGAGTGGTAACACCACCTCCCTCCTGTGACTCATGATTCCCATCCTAATGCAGCCCAGCATGCCATTTTGCTTTTAGTGCCACCTTTTCACACTGTTTACCCACTTTCAAGTCTTCTGATATAATGACCCCTGGGTCCCTCTCCTGGCTGGTGGAAACTAGCTTCTCTCCTCCTAGGTAGTAATCTTCTTTGGGATTTTTTCTGCCTAAGTGCATGACTTTGCACTTTTTGGCATTGCATTTCAGCTGCCATGTTTCCAACCACTCTTCCAGTGTTTTCAAGTTTGAAGTCATACTCCTCACACCCTCAGCGGAGTCCACTCTGTTGCAAACCTTGGTGTTGTTAGCAACTAGACACACTTTACCGTCTAGCCCATTTGCAATGTCCGCTATGAACACATTGAAGAGTAGGGGCCCCAGTACTGAACCCTGTGGTACCCTGCTGGTCACCTCCCTCTCAGCTGAAAATGCCCCATTTACCTGAACCCTCTGTGTTCTTCCAAAGCCAACTACTCACCCACTCAACCACCTGCCCCACCCATGTGGCCCAACTTTCTTACCAGTCTTCTATGTGGAATTGAACAGAAGGCTTTGCTAAAGTCCAGATAGATGACATCTACCACCTCTCCTAATCTACTATGCTTGTAACCCAGTTGAAGAAGTTGAGCAGGTTAGTTTGGTAAGACCTACCTGCCATGAACCCATGCTGTTTTGGGTCTTGTGCCCCTGGACTCAGATACATTGTGATTGTCTGTTTGAGTAGTGTCTCCATCAACTTCCCTACTACCGACGTGAGGCTTACTGGACGGTAATTGCCAGCCTCCTCCTTGCTACCTGCTTTGTGGAGTGGGACCACTGTTGCCCTTTTCCACTCCTCCAGTATGGTCCCACTCTAATGATTTGGTGAATAGTTCTGCTAGGGGTGCTGCTAGTACACTCCCTAGCTCCCTGAAAACTCTAGGGTGAATCCCATCTGGTCCCATGGCCTTGTCCACCTTTAGTTTATTTAAGGTTTCCAACACTTGAACCTCTATGAAGGGGCTTGTGTCACTCCCTGATCCCTGAGTGTTACAGCTATGCAGTCTTGACTCATCCCCTGCATTCTCTTTGGTGAACACAGAACAGAAGTACTGATTTAAGACTTCTGCTTTCTTGCAATCTTTTTCTACCAGTTCCCCTTCAGTATCTTCTATTGTAACTATCCCACCTTGGTTTTCCTCTTTTCCATTATGTAAGTAAAGAAGGCTTTATCTCCATCCTTAACCCCTGCACAATCCTCAGTTCAGTCAGGGCTTTAGCCTTCCTTACTGCCTCACCGGCTTCCCTCTGTGCTACCTTATAGGTTTCCTTACCCTCATCGTTCGTTGACACCCTAAACTTCGTTTATGCCTTCTTTTTCTCCCTTACTATTGCAGCCACCTCCCTGGAGAACCAGAGGGGATTCCTTTCCTTATTTGCCTTGCTACCCTTCTGACACACTGTTCAGTTACCTCTGTGATAGCTCCTTTGAGATACTCCCACATTTTGTCTACTACTTTCTCTTCCCTGTATCTAATACTGTCTGCCAGACTATCTCTCATCTTCCAAAAGTCTGCTTTTCTGAAATTTAAAACCCTGATCTTGGAATGACTAATGTCTTCACTAGTGTTTACTTTAAAGCCCACCATGCTGTGGCCGCTATTTCCTAAGTGGCATTCCACCTCTACCGGTAGCCCATGACATGGGCGTCAGCAATTGGGCACCTACAATAATGGTGACCCAATCCCCGGCACATGTCATCGGGGCTATGGTAGGGTAGGGTGGCTGTATGGGGGGTCAGCAAATGTAGCCAAGGGGTGTCGCTATATGTATGCATGCAGGGGAGAGTGAGCATGCACAGTGAGGGGCAGGAAGGGATGAGGGTGGTGCACGGTCAGTTGCCAAGCCGACCCGTGGCATGGTGGGTGGGTTAACAGCATTGGTGGGCAGGGTACTGGGTTCAGATCTGGGTGCTGGTGTGTTTTTGTTGTGCCAGGCCGAACCTTTTTTAAAATGTTTTTCACCCCCTGCATGCACCCTCCTGGAATTGAGAATCCTTAAAGTAGGGGTGCATGGGGCTGCCTTACGTGGGAGTCTGAGGTGCACAGCTCCCCACATAAAACATTAAAAAACTATGTCCCTGATGCCGTTTTGCTGTGTGCCATGGTGTCAGAGTGCCAAAAAACATTTTTGCACTCTGACTTCGCGATAATGGTGATTGCCTTTAGGCTTTTGCCATTATCACATAGAACCCCTCTACCACCTTTACCCTGTTGCTATTAGTTAAAACCAAGTCCAGGACAGCTTCACCTCTTGTAGGAGTTTCAATAAGCTGCCTCAGCCCTGCGCCCTACAGGCCATTACAAAGTTCCTTCCTCCTGACGAAAATGCTGTACAAGATTTCTAGTTTATGTCTGGCAAGTTAAAATCTCCTACTATTATTGTCTCACCCTTGTCTGTCATTTTGTGGAATGTCTCCATCATTTCCTTGTTCCCAATATCCCTTGCAAGTGGTCCTGTGGATGACTCCTATCCTAATGGCTGCCCCTTATCCAGTCTCAGCTGTTACCCATAGTGCTTCTGGCTCATCAGAATCCACTGAATCTATGTAGCCTTGATTTTCTCCCAGACAGATAATACTACCCACCTTTCCTACCCTTCCTGTCCCTTCTGTGCGGGTGGTAGCCTGGGATAGCCATGTCCCAACCATGGTTCTCTGTGAACTAGATTTCCATCATGGCCACTAAGTTGAGTTTGGCTTCTGCCATGATGGCCATGAGGTCAGGGATTTTGTTTGCCAGGCATCTGGCATTTATTGCCAGAGCCCTCCATGTTCTACCCCCACTCTTAGCACAGGTGGGTTTTCTTTTATTTTGCCACTCCTCTTTAGTACCCTTAATGGATCTTTTTTGGTCTGCACCTGTGGTTTCGGATGAAAAATTTATGGGGCTCTTTCGGTCTGCACCTGTAATTTTGGATGAAAAGTTTTGTTGGAAAGGTTTCCACCCTCATTTTAACCCCTATCGGAAATCCTTGGATCTGTACCTGTGGTTTTGGATGAAAACTTTTGTTGCAGAGTTTTGCTGCAGGTATAAACAAGATGGTTTCCCCTAATCTGTATGGTATTATTGTGCTTTGGAGTAGTTACCCTATCGTTTGCTGCTGTCAGGGGTAATGACCTTCTTACCCTTCCTCTTGGTAATTGTTGTCACTACCTCCCCAGTAGGTGTGTAGCCAGGAATTTCTGAGCTGCACACCAAGTGGACTCACTGCTACCAGCCCCCCCTTAGGGTGAGCTACCCCTCCCCCACCGTCCATGCCCTCTCAGACGCTAGCCATTTTCTGTGTTGTATGCCAGCACACCATTCCACCACCAACAGGTGTCAGACTAGCAGTCTGGCTTTTGGTTACAATACTGCATTGTGACAAGCCTCTGTACCAGATTGGCCAAGTTTCAATGTTGCATTGTGACAAGCCTCTGTACCACATTAAGGTAGCCAGTCCCACAGAGGTCCATTCACACTAGCCAGCCACCAGACTAGCTTTTAGTTACAATGTTGCATTGTGACAAGCCTCTGTACCAGATTGGCTAAGTTACAATGTTGCATTGCGACAAGCGTATGTGCCATATCAAGGTAGACAATTCCACAGAGGTCCATTCACACTAGTGTCTTAATCTTACACTATCCACTCACACAGAAGGCCCACATCCAAGCTCCCACATCAGCCACTCAAAAGCCCCAAAAGGTTCAGTACCATTACCAGTTTAGATGTAAGCAAGATCCAAATACTCACCCAGTCCACACAACATGTATACCAAATTGAACCACTGAAAACATACCCACAGTGTACAGAGTTACATTCACTGCAGATAAGTACTTACCCACACAGCAGAGCCTGTCCACATTACAAAGAGGGTTGTGGTAAACTACATGGTGCTTTGGCTGGTGTTCTGATTTTGTTCAGTTACACTAACTGAAACCATCAATACCAAAAAGCCTCATTCCAGGCACAGCATTGTGTATGTACCTGCTCAGGTTCCAAACTGACTACATGCAAAAGCAAAGACAGTTGCAGAGCTTACCACAGTTGTGCACTGCAGCCCACTCACACCCAAAGTATCCAAAACCCACCACTGCAAGTGGTCACATACCCACAGCAGTGTTACAAGTAGTGTATGTAACAGCTTATGCCTTCTCATGCCCAAAGTATCCCAAACCCATCACTGCAAGTGGTCACATATATACATACATATTGTACTTGTAACACTGCTGTGGGTATGTGGCCACTTGCAGTGGTGGGTTTTGGATACTTTGAGTGTGAGAGGGCAGAAGCACATGAATGTGTGGCTGTGAGCTCAGCTGTTACCCACAGCAGTGTTACAAGTGAACAGCTGAGCTCACAGCCACACATTCATGTGCTTCTGCCCACTCACACCC
Source organism: Neoceratodus forsteri (assembly GCA_016271365.2). NCBI lineage: Eukaryota > Metazoa > Chordata > Ceratodontiformes > Ceratodontidae > Neoceratodus > Neoceratodus forsteri. The sequence continues at coordinate 157,451,797 of CM028137.1, forward strand.
AAAGTATCCAAAGCCCACCACTGCAAGTGGCCACATACCCACAGCAGTGTTCCATTACATGAACACTACACAATTTGTCAGGTAACCGTAACATTGCGCTAACTGTTATATGGAGGATCTGGGTAAGCTAGTTGATGCACTGGTTTTGTTACCTTAACCAAAAGCATTCACACCAAATAGCCCAATAGCCCCATACCATGCAGTAAGTGTTCAAAGTCATCCTATTGGCTTATTTGAGAAGCGTCTGTCCTGGCATGGGTCAAAGTCTTTGAGCACCTGTTCCATATCAATTTCCATGTCTCTGTGTATATGTAAAGAGCAAGTCCTGTCAGGCGTCGTTCCCCAATGCTGTTTCTGAGCCAGGTCTTCAGCTTCCTCAAGGCACTGAAGGATCTCTCTCCACTTGCCATGCTGACTGGCATCGTTGCCAAGACTGATAAAACAGCATTAACATTTGGGTAGAGAGCTGCATTCACATCCTGTAATGTCATGTGAATGGTATCTGGAAGGTCTGCAACAGGAACATTGACCTACTTTTCTTTCCATCTTTCCAGCTCCACCTAAAGCTCCTCCAGGCTGCCCAGGTCAGTCTTGTAGGCACTGTACACTGCTGCTATTTTGTCCTCCTGTAGCAAATGCAGTTTGCATGGTACAAGATACTGTCCAAGGAACCATGGCCGGCACTCTATAAGTTTATCCTGCAATTCCAAAATGACATGGTCTAGGAAAGGAATGAGAATGTTGACTCTGAAGTAGTCTTGAGGGCTTGCAGCACTGATGTTGCTTCTCTGGTTTGCCTACCACATATGCAAGGTACCTCCTCCTGAATGAATGCAGCCTCTGCTAGAGTCAGGATACTCTGATACAGTTCTGCAAAGTGGCTTTCTGACCTGTCCACATTTTCTTCAATACTTTCCCAAGGTTGGAGGCCTCTGTGTTGCTTGTAGGAGGTCATTGTTGACACGCTGCAGATATAGATGAAGTGGTTTCGTCGGGACAAAACATAATCAACTGAATGAAGAGTCAAGAGGAAGTGAATCACTGGATGCACAGCATCAATCTGTTTGCTTCATTGTCAAACTCTGCAATTTTCTCAAGTGTACTTGCTACTACCAAAATTTTGCTTTTAACCTTGTTAGAGAATCTGTCTGACTCATCCACCTGGTGTTTCCAGCTGCAGAAATCGTGTCGTCCGATCTGCTGGCTCATCATCGTAGTCAGATGGCAAGTTGTTGAATTCTTTGAGTTCTGCCTTAAAGATGTTACTGCGCTTGTAGGACGACTTGAGTGTCGAGATAATCTTTTTCATGGTATCAAACATTTTGGACACTTGTCGCAAGGAACATGAATGCACAATAGCTGTGTTGAGGCCATGAGCCTTGCAAACTGTATACACTGCTTCGGGGACAACCGCTGTGATGTGTGCTTGCACATCACTGAATTTTCCATTCATGTTACTCCCCTTGTCATGCCTTTGTCTGTGCATTAGTTTTGTGTCAATGCCCCAAGCCTTTAAACGCCGCAAGAATAGTTATGCTAAACCATGGCCAGTTATATCCATACCTTCAGTGAACTCGATGAAATCTTCATGAAGTTCAATTGTGCCTGAAAGGTCCCAATGTACATAGCGAACCGATAAAGAAATCTGCTCCTTGGTTGACACATCTGTTGTTCCATCTGCTATCAAGCTGAACCATTTTGCCTCCCTTACATTGTTTAGTATTTTTCGCTGTATTTGCTGACCCATCAATTGAATTAGTTCATTCTGAATTTGTGGGGATGTGTACAGTGCATTCCTTGGAGCCGCTTGTAGGTGTTCTAGCAGACTGGTATCCAATTCTGCGGTGTATTGCAATAAGCCATGGAAATTTCCAGTATCATCATACTTCCCCCAAAGAGCAATGTTGTGTCTCCCACAATATAGAATGATCTTGACGATTCTGCATAGAAAATGAAGGGTATTCTCCATCACCTTGTTGTTGCACTCCACCAGAGACTGGCTTGCTGTTTTTATCTTCCCAGCACAAACTGAGAGAAACCCATCCACTCTCATGACAGCATTTACATGGTCCTTAGACTTGCTATGCCTCTCCAGAGTCTTCTTTGTATTCAACCAGTCCCTCATTGGTGCAGATACCAGAATGGTGCTAGTACTGGAACTGTTGAACACGAAGCATGGACCACAGAACATGCCATCCAATGCCTTTGAATACCTACTAAATTTGAAGTCGTGCAATGCCTGAGCATTGAAACACCTGTAACACTGGCTCGGACCATCTGGACCCATCAGACGCAAGAAACTGAAATCCTGGAGGTGGTTGCCACTGATGTTCAAGAATTTCCTTCCTCTGAGCATCTGTGAGATGGATCGATTCATACAGCTGATGTCCTCAGTATTTGGTGGATGCACATCTGGTTCCTGGAAATTATTGGAATCTGGACTGCTTCAACGGTAGTTGCTTCTTCCACTGTCTCCAGCAACTGGGAGTCAACACCAGCTTCCTGCAGCTCTTCCATGGTCCCCACTAACTGGGAGTGGACACTGGCTTCCTGGAGAACACCCTGTGATGCTGTGTCTTCTAGAACTTCACCAGCAACTTGTTCTTGTGCAATCGCCCATGCAAGGTTATTGGATGGGCAAGTCTCCTCCACCCATTTCCAAGCTGTGGCTCTGTGATGTGGACCCTGCAAACACAAAGGTCTGCAGTTAACTAAACTTTTACCTAGCAAAATTCTGTTTGCTTTATTTTATGGCAGGATTTCTTACCCAGAGCTAGACAATGGCCGAGTGAGGAAGGACTGCATCAGCTTGGACATTTGTGCCGTTTCCTCCATTCTGGCCCACTTTGCTTTTCGCACCTGTGCTCCACATGGTTGCTTTCTTTTCCCTGCTTCCATTCTGGAAACATTAAAAACAGTTTAACCCCTGCACTATAAGTGGAAATGGGGATGATATGGCAGTAGGATAAAGGAATAAGGGAATGAAGGGGTATGATGAGGCAAGTTAAATATGGTCAGATACCTTACCTTAATGCAGTGGTTGGTGCAGTCAAGAAATCTTAGTAGATCTGAATATCTAGCAGTTGCCTGAAAACCACAGATGCTTCTGCCTGTGCCCGTGAATCAAATGCTGTGATTGTTGCTTTCAGTAAGTTGCACTGTTAATGCTGTTGGCACCTGTCCCGAGTAACCACGTTGCTTACCTGTCACGGCTGCCATCCCTCAATTGAAAAACAAAACAAACACCTCATTTGACAGCCCGTGGGATTGCATGCAACAAAATTCACATAAAAAATTTAACTGTTTCAATGTATGCAATACATAACTGTCTAGGCCGAAGGGTAAAGCACACAATCCCAATATTCACCAACACCTTATCACAAGCAAGACTGCCCCAATTGTCAAACTGTGGAACCAGGTAGCATTCAGAGGAAATGTCAGAAGATGAACTGGTCCTAATACAACATCCCTCCAAACTATTTACACCAAATTGTCAAAACAAAAACCAATGCTTGCAGGCATGGCGTCTGATGACTTCCTTGCCAACATAAACTGGCATCACGTCAAGAGGTCCAGCACTACCAAAACTAAGGCTTTGAGAAACAGCCCCACAATGTGGTATACAGGATTTGTGAAGTGGGCCTTTATAGGACAGAGTAAATTAGCTTATTGGATGTATAAGGAGACAAAGTTTTAACTGACAGCCATATAACTGGAAATAATGCAAGATCAGTTACCTCACGACTGAAGTTAAAGGTATAATGCAACAGCATTTGGACACACATTGTTTGGACTGATAATTATACTGTGGTTGCCCAGCATCAGATCATTTGCTTGCCAAATTACATTTGTCTACAGTATTGTTTTTTACATCCCAGACCCACCCGAACAGTATAGAGAATAGAAAACGGGCTGAAGCAGGGTACATGCTTTAAAAAAAAAAAAGCATTCATTAAACAAATCCTTCACTACACACAGGGCTCCAGATTTCAGATGCTAGGCAAATGACTGCTAATGCAGTTTTATACTAAGCAGGGAATAAAAATAGGTACAGTAATTTTATGCTCACTGTGTTGCCCAGTCATCTGATTTAAGTTCCTCCTAAACCCCGCTCAGCTACGCTGCACCATCTCAACTTCCAGGATGGACTGCTGACTGACCCTCATGATGTGGCCAGTATCTTCAACTGTAAGTTCACCAACTTATCCATGTACCTAAATAAGCTGCCAACTGCCCAACCTCAAAGCCCGGCCCTAATATCTGACACACTGCCATCCTCCTCCTCCAGCTCTGCCACTCACCTGCAAATACCCCCATTCTATTTTAAAGCCCTCTCGATACATGATACAGTGAAGCTACTCAAACATCTACCTAACCACGGGTCCTCCGGATCTGATGGCCTATGTCCAGTCTTTCTTAAGCTGATCTCTTTGGCGATTGCCAAGCCACTCACCTTCATCTTTAACCTTGCCCTTTCCACCTCCTCTATGCCTGACCCATGGAAGATAGCTAAGGTTATCCCCATTCTTAAATCCGGTGACCCCAAATCCTCCGACAATTACTGTTCAATATCCATCCTCCCTCATCTCAGTACACTACTCGAGAGAGCAGTCCACAATCAGCTCACTGAGTACATAAGCAAATACACCCTCTTATGCAACCAACAACATGGCTTTTGCCAAAATCATTCCACCGCCACTGCCCTTGCTCTACTGACCGACCATATCCTCTCAAACATGGATAATGGTAAAGCCACCGGGGCTGTCTTCATTGACCTATCAAAGGCTTTTGACATGGTTAACCATGCTCTTCTTACCTCCAAGCTTAGCCTCCTTGGTTGTTCTCAGAAAGTCACAAGCTGGTTCACTAGCTACCTTACTGATCGCTCACAATTCGTGTGTATTGGTCAAACCTGCTCCCCCACCCTGCCTGTCTCTGTGGGAGTCCCTCAAGGCTCAATCCTGGGTCTCCTCCATTTCTCCTTATTCATTAATGCACTTCCCTTCAACTGCCTCAGCTGTAACTCTCTCCTGTATGCCGATGACCTTGTCCTCTTCTACAGTGACAAATCCACGGCCGCAATTTCCTCAGTTCTCTCACACAACTATGCTGCAGCCCACAGCTGGTTCTCAAAAAGCCTCCTCTTAGTAAATGCCAAAAAAACTAAATCCATGCTGTTTGGATCTAAGCCCTTCCTGGCCAAAACTAAAAGCCACGCCCCCTTACGCATTTTCACCCCAAATGGTACAGCTCTGGAGGACGTCAACACCTACAAATACTTAGGAGTACTGCTCGACCCCTCCCTCACCTTCACTGAGCATGCAAATTCCCTTGTCAGAAGGTTCCATCAAAAGTTAGGTGCAGCCTATAGATTCAGGCAATACCTTACCCCTGAAGCTGGACTAGCCATTGTCCAGGGTAATCTTCTCCCTGTTCTTGACTACTGCTCCCCTATTTATGCCAGAATCTCAGCTGCTGCTATGGCTAAATGCTCCGCTGCCTACAACAGCACCTGCAGCTTTGCTTTATAAGCCTCATTCTCCACCCACCACTGTACCCTCTATAATACCCTTGGATGGCTGCAAGGTGGCTTTGACCTAGCCCTCTGCAGCATGGTGGACAATGTCATCTGCACGGCTCCAGAATCCCCCCCTAACTGCTCTTCTGAAAACCTGAACACTCCTCTGCAACCTCCGCTCAAATGGTACTCCCCCTCTAGCTGTTCCTAGGGTATCCACCAACATGGGTAGCAGAGCTTGGTCTGCAGCTGCCCCCTTGCAGTGGAACAAACTATCGGCTGAACTCCATTCCATTGACACCCACTCCAGTTTCAAGTCCCACCTTAAAGTCTGGTTTCTGGAAAACTCATCCTGTCGATGATCCCAGGGGTCTCACACCAACCCACACTAGTCAACTCCCCAGCCCAGGGGTTACCCACCTACCCACACTAGTCAACTCTCTTGCCTACAACTGTTATATTGCATTTTTCACAGTAATATTTGACTTCCTTGCCTGTACGCATTGAATATACATTTTTTTACTGAGTATTCTGTATATTACTTGCTCACTGGATGATGCAGTCTCACATTGTACACTGTGCTTACGATTTGTTTGTTTGTACCATGTCTTCTCATGTCTGATACTGAAACCTTGTATTCACTGTTCTCAAATGGACCTATGCATCAAACCTGTATATTGTGTCTACTAGTGTTGCTTGTATCAAATCTGTTTCATGTATTGCTGTTACCTTGTACTCCTGTCACCCTGCATATGTATTATGGCCGAATTAGATGCCTGGCAGTCCCTGGAATCAGTGTACTACCCGGTTATCAAAGTCATAAATAAATAAATAAAATAAATAAATAAGTTTGGTGAGGTACTGTGTGCCAAGTATTAAGTGCATTAAGTATTGAATAATATTCCCATTCCAGCACATCATAAATGGTAACTGATTAGATTCAACTACCGAAAGACACTAAAGAGCAAACATATATAATTTAACCTGAAAAAACATATACTTCTTTCTTCAAACTCAGATGCTGGGCAACTGACCCTACCATTTTATAGTTTCACTCCAGTATGATACAAATCGAGATAGTGAGTAAACAGTGAGTAAACCATATAAAAGCCAAAGGCTGCTATTCCATTAATAGCCATGCAGAAATTAACATACACTATAACCAAAGACTGGCTGAGAGAAGGTGTAGAACCCAGTGTGGTCCAGATACCCCAAGCCTCTCCAGTTTAGTTAGTGAGGTCTGTGTGAATCAGAACCCCTCTTGGTGAAAAAATTGGTTCTACACCTCTGCTCAGCCATTCTCTATACACTCCAGTTGTACCAGGTGACGTACCAAATCCAAATTTTATCAATGATCTCTACAATCTCTTATAGGTTTCTCCAGAAGAGAAGATTATTTTGTGGTCTGTGAGATCAACATTCAGCCATAAAGAAGTGGTTACAGTCACCACCACCCCCACACCACCCACTCACTATCATAATCTAACAGCAAGTAATGCATTGCATAACACAGCAATAATAAAGAGTTTTATGAAAAGAAACTGCCACTTTTCTCTGTGTCCTTATGGTCCATATTGTCATATTGCACCAAATTATGCCACCTATTGCGGCTCTCACTCCAGAATGAAGCAGGTGCGCTCATATGGCAAAAGGCCGCAGACACAATTTTAATTGACAAAAAAAAAAAAAAAGCTAACAAACCAGCTCTAGTCTATTAAATCTGTGCCACAGTGCTATTGTGAAAGTGAGGGCAGGGGGAAGACGAGGTAAATAAATCAATCAGTTGCTGGGCCAAGAACAGCAGGACAAGTGAGCAAACAGACATCAAACCGCCTCTCTTGTAGCATGGACAGTAAAGTGCACATGGCAGTGTGAGGTACTGAGTGAGAACTGGCAGCCACAGATGTTATCACTTGCTGTTCTGCCCGAAATTATGTAAAAGGACAACAAACAGGATTACTATACCTCAGCCCCTCAGCATTAAAATGCATAACACTGGATTTTTAAATTCAGAGCTAATGGCTAGAGCGTGTAACCTTTATTTTAAAGAATATGCCTGAGATTAGTAGGTCCCATATGTTTAGTGCTAAACAATGTTTCTATGAAGTTAGTTCAAGGTTTTAATACAGTGGCGTGAAAAAGTATTTGCCCCCTTCCTGATTTTCTCTATTATTGCATATTTGTCACACTGGATGTTTTCAGGTCTTTAGAGAAAATGTAATATTAGATAAAGGGAACCTGAGTGAACAAATAACACTTGTTTTTTTTTTAATTTCACTTATTTAATGAAAAAAAGTTAACCAACACCAACTGGCACTGTGTGAAAAAGTAATGGCCCCCTTACACTTAATAACTGGTTATGCCACATTTAGCTGCAATGACTGCAACCAAACACTTCCTATAATTCAATATCAGTCTTTCACATCGCTGTGGAGGAATTTTAACCCACTCTTCCTCGCAGAACTGCTTTAATTCAGTAACATTTGGTAGGTTTTTCGAGCATGAACTGCTCGTTTCAGGTCCTGCCACAGCATCTCTATTGGGTTTAAGTCTGGACTTTGACTAGGCCACTCCAAAACTTTAATTTTACTTCTTTTTAGCCATTCTGATGTGGACTTGCTTTTGTGTTTTGGATCATTGTCATGCTGCATGACCCAACTACGCTTCAGCTTCAGCTGGCGGAAGGATGACTGGACATTCTCCTTAAGAATTTTTCGGTACAGAGCAGAATTCATGGTTCCTTTAATTATGGCAAGTCATCCAGGTCCTTAGGCAAAAGCATCCCCACACCATCACACTACCACCACCATGTTTGACTGTTGGTATGGTGTTCTTACTGTGGAATGCTGTGTTTGCTTTACAGAGACATTATGGGATCCATGTTGTACAAAAGTTCCACTTTGGACTCATCTGTCCATAGAACATTTTCCCAAAAGGCTTGTGGATCATCCAGGTGCTTCTTGGCAAATGAGGATGAGCATTTATGTTCTTCTTGGTTAGCAGTGGTTTCACGCCTTGCTACTCACATGAAGCCCATTTTGCCCAGTCTCTCTGATTGTGGAGTCATGAACACTGACCTTAGCTGAGGCAAGAGAAGCCTGCAGTTCTTTGGATGTTGTTTTAGGATCCTTTGAGACTTCTTGGATGATTTTACACGCCCTTGGAGTAATTTTGGCAGGCCCCACTCTTGGGAAGGTTCACTACTGTTCCAAGTGTTCTCCATTTGGAGATTATGGCTCTCACTGTGGTTCGATGGAGTCCCAGAGCCTTAGAAATAGCTTTGTAACCCTTTCTAGACTGATAGAGGGCAACACATTTTTTTCTGATCTTTTCAGGAACTTCCTTTGATCATGGCATAATGTGCTTGTTGAATCTTTGTGCTGGCAACGTGACTCTGATGGTAAGGGCCAAAATAAGTGAGGTTTATATTGAGCAGGGCTGGCTGTAATCAAGCCTGGCTGTGTTCAATCAGCTGACTCTAATTATCCCTTTAATTGGGTTGATTTAACTAGGGGCAATTACTTTTCACACAGTGCCAGTTGGTGTTGTTAACTTTTTCATTAAATAAATGAAATAAGTAAAAAAAAGTGTTATTTGTTCACTTAGGTTCCCTTTATCTAATATTATATTTTGTCTAAGACCTGAAAACATCCAGTGTGACAAATATGCAATAATAGAGAAAATCAGGAAGGGGGCAAATACTTTTTCACGCCACTGTAGTTTGTCCAGAAATAGCTCTAGCATCATAAGGAACAGCAGTAAACCTCCACAGAGTAAGGGTACAGTTATATACGAGTACAGATCAGTGCTATCTGAAATTCATAGTGATTTGGAGGTATGGGAAATACCCAATTGTTTGCTCTTGTCCATCCCACACAAACAAAAGACTCTCTGCCACTCTGGTTTATTAAAAAACACACACAGTGTGCCCCCACCCCCACCCACTGTGTAGTGGTGGCTGTAGCGTACCTAGATTTCAGTAAGACTTTATACTGTTCTACATAGGAGACTAGTCAGCAAGCTGGGTAGCTTAGGAGTGAGTCCAAAGGTGGTTAACTGGGTAAGAAATTGATTAGGGAATACGAGGCAGAGAGTGATGGTAAATAAAGTTCACTCCAAGGAAGATGAGTGTGACCAGCGGGGGGGGGGAGAAATCAGTGCTGGGACCAGTCCTCATCATTAGTGTCTTTATAAGTGACATTGCAGAGGAGCTGGAAGGGAAGGTCCATCTGTGGATGACACCAAAATGTGCACTAGGGTGGACACACTGTGGGGGTGGAAAGGATGAGCAGTGGCCTGAGAAAACTCAAGGAGTGGTAAAGGATATGGCAGCTGGGTTTCAATATGAAAAGTGCAAAATAACTCACTTGGGGCACAGTGCAAAATGGGTGGAGTGGTACTAACAAACACCAAGCAGGAAAGGGATCTGGGGCAATCATATAGGATGACCTAAAAGGTGGGCAGCCATTGCAACAAGGCAGTTGGCAAGACTAGTGGGATGCTAAAGTGCATCGGGAGGAGTATCTCCAGCAGAAGAGGGAAGTGATGTTGCCTCGGTCTGTATAGATCTCTGGTAAGACCTCATCTAGAGTACTGTGTCCAGTTCTAGAGACCACATCACCAGAAGAACAGACTGAGTAGAAGCGGTCCAGAGGGCAACTAAAATGGTGCAGGGTCTACATCAGAAGACCTATGAGGAGAGACTGAAGTATCTAAATATCTACACCTTGGAAGAGAGGAGATGGGGGGATATGATGACTTAAATTCCATACGGGGATAAATAAGGTACAGGAGGGGAGTATTTCAGTAAAAAAAAGGTGCATAAGAACAAGCAGACATACTTTGAAGCTAGAGTAGGGTACATTCAAGAGAGACTTGAGGACGTACTTCACAGAAAGAATAGTGGATTCCTGGAACAGCCTTCCAGTGGAGGAGAGGGGTTGAACACAGTAGTGGGGTTCAGGAGTACATGAGGTAGGCATAAGTTAATTTTAGGGAAGCGGGGATTGGGGAATGTGTTGGAGATTAAGTAGGATCTGCAGTGATACTGCAGGTAGTGAAAAAAGGGCAGACTGGGTGGGCCAAGGAGTTCTTATTTGCTACCAGATTCAGTTTCTGTATGTGACAAGCGACTACTGGCCATGCAGCTGTGTGCAAAAGTAAGCTACTATGACTCAACAAGAAAAACATTTATTGCAAAAACTAGCTATTATGCAAGCTAGGTTTCTTTGTAAAGCTACAAAAAGTAAGGAAAATACATGGTTAGGCAGTTTTTGAATCCTCATTCCATTCCCATTCCAGTAAACACCACTTAACTGAATGCCAAAGTACAATCCAGATTTCAAGCACAGATTTTGGCATTAACAAACATAGTACGAGGAATACAGTAACAACCCATGATGAACATGCACCACACTGGTTGCTTCCGCTTTGTTAGTGGCCCCATAGACATCCGCAAAGGCTGCTGCAGGTCTGGGGCAATTTGTTTTATGATGCGGTTGCTGCTATGAGACACACACACACCCCCTGGGGCCTTGTGTTAGTCGTGGACTATAACTGTCTTACTTGTACTGTGTTTTGTTTAGGATATTAAAATATATGTTTGAAATCTGGATTGTGCTGTGCCATTTGGTTCCATGGGATTCATGAAGGTGGTGCATGGGGGTGGGCAGCGTCAGAGTTCAAATACCCAACACCTTACCTTTGTGGTTTGAAGAAAGCCTAAGTGCTGCAGTAACAAAGCTGTGTGCAATGAATATAAACAATTCATGGATGTAGAATCAAGACCATGATGTACAAAAGTGCACAGAATATCCAAGCATGGACAAAAACAACCCTAGAATCAAGGGGGCTAGCTTAACAGCAACTACAAGGGTCACTCAAATGAAGGGCAAAAACTTCCTTGAAGGCCTGCAGTCCTGGTACACTTTAAAACTTCAATTCAGAGGGCCAGATATAACCTTAAAACAGCTGAAGCAGAACAGTTCTACCACTCTGGGTGCATCAGGGACCCTGCACCCAATTTTGTAAAATTAGGGGTCCCTGTGCCCAAGACCCAGAAATTGCAACAGCTGGAGGGCTGTGCCAAACAGTGGGTGCACCTGCATGATTTGACGGTGGGGTCAGTCAAACCCACCTGCCGCAAGCCTACACAAACCATGGAGGTGGGGAAAGGACTCTGGCTAGAAAGATGAGGAAAAGGGGCTGCTGGGGCAGTGAGGGTGCCTTAGGGCATGAAGGGGCACAGTGGCAGACACAGTGTGGAGGAGTCACATGGCAGAGGTGCCATACAGCATATCTGACAGCCGAGGGAATTGGGTGGGGGGGGGCTGGCGTGGGGATGTTATTATGACACAGCCCCAGGAAAGCAGCCCTGGCACCTTCCCCACAGGACCCACAGTCCCTTATATGTGGCGGGTGGTAGTGGGTGCAGGTTGCGGGAGGCATGCTATGGCCAAATACATACCCCAGGCACTGTGACATTCCCTTGGTACACAGCCCCCTGCGTGGTGGGTAGGCAATGCCTGACTACACTGCCAGGGACTGTGAGTCCTGTGGGGTCAAGTGCCAGGGCTGCTTCCACCTGGGGCTGTTATAATAGTATTACAATGCCAGATCCTTACCTGGTCCCCTCAGCTGTCAGATATTCCATATAGCACCTCTGCCAGGTGCCTTCTCCACTCTGTAACTTCTGCCATATCCCTCTCATGCCCTATGGCACACTCATTGCCCCAGCAGTCCCCGTTCCCACCTTCAAGGACCCACTGCTCACTTGTCACCCTGTCAAGCAGTGACACAGGGCCCTTAGACCACCTCTTGACTGGTCTAATCTGTTCCCCCCAATGTGATCACAGCAAGGCCTATAGAATCCCAAATAAGGGTATGGTGCAGCCGCATCATGGCCAACCACCCTTGCATCCTGGTGCATGAGTGCCTTCACCACAAGCGTGCATGAGGGTTCTTTGCCACAGCATCACTATTTCACCACAGCCGGCATTTGAAAATTAGATTGCTGCAAACTATGATGGAGCTGCCACTTGTGCCATACACCTTGACAGGCAACCTTGCATCATAGTTTGCTGCTTGAAAATTGAGCCCTGGGTATTTGTCTGACCTCCCTCATTTTTTGTATTTATTTTAGGGTAACTGGGCAAGGCTCACTGGGTACAAGACCGTTTAAAGCAGCAGTACTACAAAATCAGGAAGTGAGTTATCAAAATTCATTTTTTTGCTGTAAGCATGCTGCCAAAGTTCCAGTTTCTGTACCTGTAAATGTTTTTTTCCAGTCATTGTTAGTTTGGATATTTGCAATTTATTTGAATGATTGTAGCGCTACAACAAATATGGCGGCTGACTAATTTTCATCTGCGCTTTTTCTACAGGTCACATCACGTCTTTTGACAACAGCACAGGGACCCTCTGCTGACCATTCCCGATGTCCCTGCAAATCATACACAAGAGCAGTTTGCACTGGCAGCAGAGGGGGTTCCAGTGCAATATGCTTAGTGGCAAAAATGTAAGCAAAAGCAGAGAATAACCAAGCAAATTACTCGGCGATAGTACAATGCCAGCGAGAAAGTGTACCAGGTATATGATTAGCAGGGAATAAACTGTCAAAAAAGCACAGATTTTTTTTTTGTAGTACTGCTGCTTTAATAGAGAGACAACCCAGGAGCACAGGGAAGTTAAGTGACTTGCTTAGAGTCGCACAGTATGCAAGTGGAGGTTTAGTAGCTCAAACCCAGGTCTGCCAGCTGTACCAAACTCATCCACATCTCATTGCTCTAACACCTAGGGTACACCACCAGCCTTAACTCTCCCTCCCTCCCTCCCTCTATGTCTCTCTCCTGTGCTGTTTGCCTATATTACTACATTTTGTTACCTACATTTCTTTACCAGTCTTGCTGACCCTCTGTCCCTTTCTTTTGCCATTTATCTCTGTACACAAGCACAACAGCATCACAAGTCTGGCAAATACAGATTCTCCTAGCTGGTATGGTGTACTATGCCAGAAGCATTAATTCTACATGTCACAACCAGGCAAGATGGGCACTTTGCAGTAGGGGTCAATACCCCTGTGTATCTATCACTGGCTTGAGCCTCTAAAATTCTCATAAAGTTTGAATGATTTGTACCAGTCTGACATAATCTATTTATGGAAGCAAGTTGCTGGTGTTAGTGTGGAATACACTCGACCCTTTATAGGAAAAAAAGGGTTATGAGCTGCTGTGGCACTAATATAAATGCACTTCAGGTTAAGTTCAGTTACAGTATTGCTCTGTATTAGAAAAAGTAAAAGCAGGATGGAGTAGTTGTTCTGATCAACTTGGGGGAACCTGCGGTGGGGAGATTTCACCATTAATTCACAAACTGCATCAGAAAAATCATATATGAAGTAAAATCATTACACTGGGTGAACATAAGGACAAACCTGTTGGCTAAGCAATCTTGTAGTCCACTTGAACTCAACAGTCCCCGATTCCCCAAAGATGACTCCCCGACTGGCAGCTGCAGTACCTCAGTCAGTGTCAGGACAGTAGTCTCTCAGATTTCGTTGTAGCCAGACAGGCTCTGCTCTCTCGTCTTCTAATCTAGACATCTCCTCACTGCTCGCTGCATGGCTAGTCACTCCCTCTCCGAAATCCACTCTGTCAACAGTCTTGCGCGGTCAGACTCACAGGACTCACCCACAAGGCAGCAGCAACTCCTCCTTCCTTTAAACTGGACCGGCATCAAAAAAACAAAATCCTCACTGCGCACTGGCGTACTTTCCCAACTCGTCTCGTAGTCTGTCTCTCTCTCCACAGCCCCAACGCAAACAGACTACACTGCTTGTAAGATGGGCATTTAAAGAAACATAGAAACATAGAAGTTGATGGCAGATAAGGACTGCAAGGCCCATCCAGTCTGCCCATTTCTTTTTCTACCTTATAAATGTGCCATCGACCTTTGCTCTGTCAGTGGCCTATCTATTCATAGTCATTTGTATTGCTCCCTTATGCCTATCCCATGCCTGTTTGAAGCTGTGCACTGTATTCATAGCCACCACTTCTTGTGGTAAGCCATTCCATGCATCCACCACCCTTTCTGTGAAAAAGAATTTCCTCACATTCCCCTTAATCGGCCCCCTCTAATCTCATGCTGTGTCCTCTTGTCCTGCTATTTTTCTTATATTTAAACATGTTAGACTCTTTCACCTTGTTAATGCCCTTAAGGTGTTTGAATGCCTCGATCATATCACCTCTCTCCCTCCTTTGCTCAAGGGTATACGTATTGAGCTCTGTTAATCTGTCCTCATATGTCTTCTGATGCAGTCCCTGCACCATTTTGGTTGCCCTTCTCTGGACTGCCTCAATTTGGTTAATGTCCTTGTGAAGGTGTGGCCTCCAATACTGCACGCAGTACTCCAGATGTGACAACCAGTGTCTTAAAGAGGATTATTACCTCCTCTACGACTTGTGATACCCTACTAATACACCCTAACACCCCCCTAGCCTTACCTACTGCTTTAGAGGACTGCTTGGATGATTTCAGGTCATCAGTGATGATGATGCCCAAGTCTCTTTCTTCCTTCGTGACTGCTAGCAACTCCTCTCCCAGCCTATAGGTGGCTTCAGGGTTTCTCTTCCCTATGTGCATGATTTTGCACTTCTTTGCATTAAATCCCAGTTGCCACTCTTCTGACCATTTTGCTAGTTTATCCAGATCTCTTCTCATTCTGCCCACTCCATCTGGATCATCTGCTCTGTTGCAGATCTTGGTGTCATCTGCAAACAGACAAGCCTTAACCTCTAGTCCATCTGCAAGGTCACTAATGAAGATGTTGAAGAGGACTGGCCCCAGGACTGATCCCTGAGGTACCCACTTGTGACTTGCATCTCTTCTGACTGTATACCATTTACCACCACTCTCTGTTTTCTGCCCGTCCAACCAGTTTGCCACCCAGTTGACCAACTTCACCCACCCGAGCCTACCCAACTTATTTATCAATCTTCTATGTGGAACAGTGTCAAAAGCTTTGCTGAAGTCAAGGTAGGTGACATCAACTCCCCTTGGTCCACCACTCTGGTTACCCAGTCAAAGAAATCTACGAGATTAGTTTGACAGGACCTTCCTTTAAACCCATGCTGTCTTGGATCCTGTGCCCCTATGGATTCCAGGTGTTGCACTATCCTTTCCTTAAGGAGTGCCTCCATAATCTTGCCCACTACTGAGGTAAGACTGACTGGTCTGTAGTTCCCCGCCTCCTCCCTGCTACCACTCTTGTGGGCGGGATCCCATGAGCCTTTCTCCAGTCTTGGGACCTCTCCTGTGCTCAGAGACTCACTAAACAGTTCTGCTAATGGCTCTGCTAGTTCCATCTTTAGCTCCTTAAGTACCCTGGGATGTATGCCATCAGGTCCCATTGCCTTATCCACCCTGAGCTTAGCAAGCTCTTGTAGGACCCTTTCTTTTGTGAAGGAGTAGTGCTCACTTCCCTCCCCGTGTCCATGATGCTGAGCTGTGGCCCTGCCCTACCTTCTCTTCAGTAAATACTGAGCAAAAGTATCTATTTAGGATAGATGCCTTTACAGGGTCCTCCTCCTCACATGCTCCCTTTTCTCCATTAAGCTTAGCAATACCCCTCTGGACTTTCTCCTTTCACTAATGTATCTATAGAAAGTCTTGTCACCTTATTTTACTGTTCGTGCTAGTGTTTCCTCAGTTTGGGACTTTGCCTGCCTTACTGCCTTCCCTGCTTCCCTTAGGGCAGTTTGGTATGCCTCCCTATCTTCATCCCGCTGTGTTCCCTTATATTTCCTGAAGGCCAGCCTTTTGGCTCTGACCTTTTCTGCTACTGTATTTGAGAACCAAAGTGGTTTCCTTCTTCTTTTGCACTTCCTTTTCTGTCTAACACAATGGGATGTTGCTTCAAGTATTGCATCCTTAATGCTTGCCCACTTTGCCTGTACCCCTCACCTGTGTTTCTTTTTGCCAGGCTAGCTTCACTCTGTTGGCCATCTTATCAAAGTCAGCTCCTCTGAAGTCCCATATTTTGCCTAGAATGGGATGATTTAGATGTAGTAGCCAAATTGAACCATACCATGTGATGGTCACTGGCCCCCAGGTGACCTTCTACCTGGAGATCTGTGATCCCTTCCTTGTTAGTCAGTACTAGATCTAGGATAGCCCTGTCTCTTGTGGGTTGCTGTACCTGTTGTTTGAGGCCCTCCCCCTGCAGGGAATCCACTAAGTGTCTAGTTCTGGCAGATGTTCCTGCTGGTATTGACCAATCTGTATCCGGCATGTTGAAGTCTCCCATTATCAGAACCTCCCCTTTAGCTGTCATGTTTTGTATATCTTCTAACAGTAACGTGTCTATGTCCTCCCCCTGGTCTGGGGGCCTGTAGACAACCCCAGTTCTTATGGCTGTCCCATTTCCTGTTTCCAGGTGACCCACAGTTCTTCTGGCTCCTTATGTGTATTCTGAATTTCTGTAGCTTTGATATTTTCATTGACATACAGGGCCACTCCTCCCCCCCTTTTTGCACCTCGGTCTCTTCTGAACAATACATAGCCAGGTACTGAAGAATCCCAAGTGTGGTTACTGGTAAACCACGTCTCACTAATTGCTACTATGTCCAGTTTAGCCTCTGACATTATTGCCTGCAGGTCTGGGATCTTATTTCCCAGGCTGTGAGCATTTGTGTACACGATTTTCCATTGGCCAGATTTTGGTGTGTTAGTTGTTGGGTGAGGTTTAGCATTACCCCTGTGAGTCGTATGGGAAGACAAACTTATGCAACATCAAACTTATATGGCCAGATGGAAAGAAATAGATCTCGAGGTTCCCTGTCTCTCTTCACTAATAGCACAATGTACAGTCTTAAACCCCGAGGAGGAATGGACAAGCACACCATATCTAGGCACAATAACAGCAATGCAGGGATATAGGCAAGGGTTGGCAAAAGGCTCTACTAGAGTATATGTGTGGAAGTATATTTGTTGGACTATTAACAAAGAGTTTCCCCCAGCAGCTGGAGATCCCTGGTATAGAAAACAAGAAGGGCTAGGGTGTAGAGCCCCTTGGCAATTCCTCAAAGGGGAAAATGTAATCTCATTCGAGGAAGCGCAAAGCAAATTCAATTGGATGGGGGAGGAGCTTATTCAGTATTATCAGATTAGAGACTTTATTGGGGGACAGATGAATAACTCAATTAGAAGAGCAGGTGGGTTCTCAATTCCCATTGATTTGAGGCAATATGGAACAAAAGTAGAGGCGAAAGAGCTATTGCAATTTTATACCAAAACTATATTGGGGATCTCCAGTACACGACTAACTATCTTAAAACTAAGTGGGAACAAGAGTCTGGGGTCAAATTAGATACATGGGAATGGATAGCGATATGGCAAAATACGTGGTGTACCACATCCTCACCAGAATGGAGAACATTCACATGGAAACTGAGATCAAGATATTTTAGGGTACCAAAGCAAGTAGCCAAATGGTGCAAGGCCACTACAGGTGACTGTTGGAGAGGATGTGGCGCACGGATGGCCAATCAAGCACATGTTTTTTGGGACTGCCCGGTGTTGGGAGAATATTGGGAAGGTATACGGGGAGATCTGTGTAAAAGATTTAATTTAACGGTACTGCTAGGACCAGAACACATGTTGTTGGGGGTCTACCCACCAGAGCTGAAAGGAAGTGAGGCTAAATATCTCTGGAGGATATTGATAGCAGCGGTGGGAAAGGCCATAACAAGGAAGTGGCTATCCCCAAGCGCGCCTACAGTGAGAGAGAGTGGAAGGAGGTGGTGGAAAGGATAAAGATGATGGAAAAAATTACATACACACTGAGGCAAGGAATACCGCAATACCAAAATAGATGGTTGCGGTGGGAAATGGATCAGGATTAGAGGGGAGGTTTTCTCCTGGAGCTGAAAAGGAGGAATGGGAAAGAGGGTACCGAAATTTGGTGCCTCATTAACAAATCTAATTTAAGTTAACTTATAAAATGGGCCCCTCCTTCACCCCTCACCCCCGCCTCCTTCTATATTTATTATGTACCCCAGTGCATAGAAAGTGTGCAAATTGTTAGAAAAAGTGGTATAGTGAGTGCTAATGAATGGAAACCTAGACCTGGATTGAATAATAGTATATAATGAATAGTAGTATATAAAGAGCAAAAAGGAGAAATAAATTAGTTGGTAAATACATTCAATTAAAACAAACCTAAAAATAGCAAGCTGGAAGATGTTTAAAAGAAAAATGGACACACAGTAATTAGGCTTAAGTGTTTTTTTTTTCCTTTATTTTTTATTATTTAATATTGTATACTACATATTAAAATAGGAAGGACATGAAGTTTGTGTCTTGAAATCTGATAATAGTAGAGATAAGTATGTAATTGTCTTGAAAAGGGATACAATGTGAAGCAGACTGTGATTGTATCTATCTGTGAGATAAATAAAGATGAAGTATAACCAAAGTGTCATCTTTGTCCGGCTTTGGTAATAGTATGAGTATGGCCTCTGTGAATGACATTTATCATAACCCTTTCCTGGGAACAAAGTTAAACATTGATGCTAGGCGATGACATGGCTGTGTGGAAAATGTTTTATAATAATTAGGTGAAAACCCATCTGGACCAGGTGCCTTATATGGTGATAATTCCATACACTGATAATTCCATGATTGCCTGTAATACATCCCATGAGGTTACTGGGGCCCCCAATGTTTCAGTTTGTTGCTGTGATAATTTGGGAAGTGTCATCACCTCTATGAAAGCTTTTATCTGATCATTTTTGTTTGTGTTCCCCTTTGGCACTATAGTGTTTCTGATAAAAATCTTTGAACTCTGCAGCTTTTTCTCTCGCTTTGGTAACTAGCTTATCTCCTTGTTTGTTCCAGATTCCTGCTATTGTCCTCGCTGCCTTCTGCTTATGCAGTTGCATGGCCATCAATTTTCCTGCCCTACCACCTTGCTCTATATCGTTTGCTTTGGTTTTATACAGCAGATTGCTGTTTCAGCCTTTTCATGAAGAGACTTATGGTATTTATGTCTTAGAGTGCTTATAGCTAGCCATTCTTGTTCTGAAGTCATAGGTCCCAGGGGAGTTTTCCTTCTCTCATATCTTACTAAGATGTCCTTTCAGTTGTTTTTCCCTGCCATGTTTCCTAATAGTGGCAATTCTCAGCAACTGTCCCCTAAAGTTGCTCGTGATAGCTGTCCACAACACATCTTTCCTTTCTACAGTTCCAACATTAGTATCATAGACTCAGGAAATGTGATCTTGGAATTATTCAATAATGTTACTGTTTTTTGTATTTGATTGTTTATGCGCCATGATCTGTCTAATCCATGGTACAGACAGCAGCAAACTGGTGAGTGAACTTTATTGAGGCATGGTCAGCTAAGACCTTCATTTCTATTTCATAACTGCAGACTCCATGGATCCACTCAATGGATATTAAATAATAATCCAACCTAGATTCTGTTCGATGGTGTGTTGGTGTGAACATACTGTATATTTGTCCATTCTGCATGAATTTTACCTATTGTATTCCTATTTCTTATTCTTTTTCTCCCTGCCGGGGTGGGCTGTTCCTTCCACTGGTCCGTCAGCCCCATCACCCAGCATTCCTGGGACTTACCTCAATCCTGGTCTTCCCCCATGGCTTGCCCTCATGGTAAGGGTTGGTGGCTCTTTGCTGCTGACAGAACAGATCCAGTTTCCAGGACAGGGCCCTGTAGCCTGGGTGCAGAGCCTGTGAGGGGTTAGTTTCATCCTGCCCTGCCAACGGCTATTTTCCACTTTTCATCCCATCGAAGGAGAGGATATGCAGTGCCATCCAAACATGCCTATGCATGCTTCTGTGCATAGAAGATTGGCAGCCACTGCTCCCCTGTTCCCCACATTGCAATTATGGCTGCCTGTGCCCTCCAACCACCACTAGTGGTCTGGCAAATGCCACAGCTGGTGTCGCTCCTTCCTAAGGAAGAAGAACTGTCCTAAGGATTCTTAATCCATTGGATCTAAGTCAACAGAGGTGACTAAAATGGATTTTTTATACCTTTAGTTCTGCCTCTGAGGTAGTGGGGAGGGAGGGGTGGTGGGGAGGGTGGTGGGCCTAATGTTGCATTCATTGTCCATTCCCTTGTTGCATTGAGGTTGTGTTGTATTTTGAAAGTTTAATAAAGTACATTAAATTTCAAAAAAACAAAAAAAGATGCTCAATCCTCCACTCCCAACTGACTTCTGACACCAGAGATTACTCCCAATCCTGGATCGCTGGCGTAGCAGCAGGTGAGGCTTGGTGCCTCAGCCGTCCATGCCACCAGGTAAGCATTATTGTATTCCTATTTAATTAGCAATCATAATTTGTTATGTTTTGAAAAAGAAAATATATACAGATAATATTTACGTTTTAATAAAACTGAATCAATGAGTGAGATAAATATTAGAAACTGTAACGTACATCTATGGTAGTTTAGTTTGTCATTTAATTTCTGTCTTCTGTTGATAAACGAAACAGAATGGGTTGCCAAGAAATAACACATGTATCCCCACTGATGAGGAGCAAGCCTTATTTCTTGCTTGCTGTGGTAAATGACAGACCAGTGAGCCTTAAACAATAGTGAACAAGCTACGGGAGACAATAATGCAAAGTCAGATAGTTGACTTCCTAGAGGAAACAGGGTGATGGATAGGAACCAACATGGGTCTTGAAAGCTTCAATAGTGAACAAGCTACTGGAGACAATAGAGGGAACAGGCTTGTGGACATGGATCAACATGGGTTCATATGAGGAAAGTTGTGTCACACTAGTGTTATTTTTTTTCAGTTTGATGACATAGATAGTGGATAGGGCAAGGCAGCTGACACATTTTATCTGGACATCAAACACCTAACTTTCGAATCACCAACCTATGATTTATTATTATTTTTGTAAGCTTAAGTCAGCTTCATAAATAATCAAGTGATGATCATTAATGACCTCTGAGGATTATGTATTATAAGATTGTAAGTCAAATGAATACTATTTAAAAAAGTTTTATTTGTAACCAGTATGAAACTATGAATGTCAAACATCAGCAAAAATAAATTAATCATAATGTAAATATTGTTAAGTCAAGTCTGAATGCATTTAGGAAGAGTACATCCAATGTTATGTACAGCATATAGATTTGCATAAGTAATTTTCAGGGGGGGGCAGGAAGGGTAAACAGTATGGCAGCGACACTTACCGGTATAAAGCAGGAATGGCATGGTCTAAACTAGATTGGTGGGTCACATTATTTATTTATTTATTCAATTTTTGTGACCGGGTTAGCCCACTGAGCCCCGGAGGTCCCTTTTTCAGGGGCGACCCGGGAATTACATAAGACAAGAAGCAAATACAGTGTTAGCTCAGGTTAACAGGAATCACAACACAGTTAAGATGTCAGAGCAGAAGTATAGAAGTGCAAATGGAATAAATAAGTTGTTCAACAGTGATAACATTGTGCGATTATTAACAGTTTGACATATCGTTAGGACAGTGGTGGAGGATAGCACCTGGTTAGTCATTTATCTCTGGGTTCCTATCAGGAGCCAGTGCAGCAGCAGGAACTGGTGACTGCTAGGTGGGTCTTAAGCCTAGTGCGGAGGTTTTTGATAGTAGGGGCTTTCTGCGCCCCAGGCAGGAGCTGGTTCCACAGTGTGGGAGCGGTGAGGGCAAATGAAATACTGCCCACCTTGGTTCTGACCCTGGAGACATCTAGAAGAGTTCGGCCAGTTGTGCAGAGGTGTCAGTGATTGACCTTTAGAGTAGCGAGGCCAGAGATGCTGGGGGGTAGGGCCGACTAACTTGTACGTGAGGCAGAGCAGGGGGTACTGGAGGTGCGCATCAGTGAGGGCCAGTTTAGGAAGGATAAGGAGTTGCAGTGGTGATCCCTAGGGTTGGCCTGGGATGCGAAGTGAGCCACTTTGTTGTAAAGCACCTAAAGTCTGTACTTCTCCAGTTTTCTCAACCCTTGCACAACTGGGGCAGCATATGTGAGTGTCGGGAGGAGGACACTGGTAGTAGTAGTAGTAAATCATTTTTTATTCACAATGAATAAAAGGATACATTCAATTGAACAGAGCTCATTTTCAATGAAGTTCCATGTCACAATTAAAATAAGTTTCCACATCAAAAGAACATAAAATCAAATCACTAAAACCACATATAATTAACAACAATCACAATACACCAATAAATAAAAATTAATATAAAAGACAATCACATTACACAATAACATACATAAAACACTAACAATTAATGCACCTAGTATTATTATGTAATACAGTAATACACCAATTCCTCAGTTCACTTTTATTATATCTAGTTCTATTTTTTCTCAATTCTGGGGGAGAATTATTCCATAATCTTATTCCCCTAGCAGGTACAGAAGATCTTCCAATACTCAGGTTATATTTAGTTGAAACAAACTGAATTCCATTAGAGGCTCTCAGACATTCCTTTGTTTTCCTAACTTCAAAGAGGTCAATTACATATTTAGGTACTTCCCCATACCAAACCTTAATCATGAATTGTAACAAGTGTAAGTCTCTTCTCACAGCAGGTTTATGCCAATTTAATTCCTTGAAAAGTATGCACCTATGGGTTCTATAAGGGGCATCCAGTATAAAATGAGCCAGCCTACAAAAGACTAAATCTACTTTATCTATATACTTTCCAATAGCCCCTCCATAGAGCAGATCGCCATAATCAATCACCGGGAGTAAAAAAGAATTTACCGCATTCAGACGGATCTCTCTAGTCATAAACTTTTTATACTTATAAAGGGCACCCAATCTCCTATTTATGTTTTTTATAAGGGAGTTAATATAAACATACCAACTCAAACATGGATCTAACCAAACTCCCAAGTACTTATATGAGTCCACCTGCTTAATAGCTATACTTTCCTTGGTGTTAATTTCTAAATATAGATTTTATTTTTTGTTATTATTTTTAAACAAAAGTGACTGTGTTTTATTAGCATTTAGGATAAGATGGTTCAACTTTAAGAATTCCTGTACTTCATCAAAAGCCAGTTGTAGCCTCATATTGATCAATTCTAGAGTATCTCCCTCTACATATAATATGGTGTCATCTGCGTACATATGGCACCTGGCGGCTGTTGATGTAATTTTAAGTTCATTCATATAAATGTTAAATAATAGAGGTCCCAATATCGAACCCTGTGGTACACCGTTTTTCATCTCTAATACCCTAGATTTATAAAGACCCACTTCTACAAATTGGCTACGGCCCGTCAGGTAGGAAGAGAACCACTTTACAGTTTGAGGGGATAAGCCAATCCCACTGAGTCTGGACAGGAGGACCCGATGGTTAAGGGTATCAAATGCCTTTGAAAGATCTATAAATAGGGCTCCAATCATTAACCTCCTGTCCAGACTCAGCTGGATATCACTTACAACCCTCGTCAAAGCTGTTTGTGTACTATGGCAAGTCCTAAAACCTGATTGAAAAGATGTCAATTTATTATTATCTTCAAGAAAGCTTCTCAATTGGCTAGACACTGGTGGCGATTGAGATTCTAGCTTTTGGTACAAGCTGGTCTTTGAGCCAGTAATGGATGCCTACTTTCCTGTGTAAGGTTTTGGTGACTGAATCCACATGTAACACTACAAACTATTTTATTTATTTATTTATGACTTTGATAACCGGGTGAGTGCACTGATCCCAGGGACTTTTTTTAGGCATGACCCTGGCCATAACACATGGCGCAGGGTGACTGTGGAGTACAAGGTAACAGTAATACACATGAAACAGATTTGATACAAGCAACAACAGTAAGCACAATATACAGGTCTGATGCATAGGTCAATTTGAGAACAGTGAACACAAGGTTTCAATATCGGACATGTGGAGATTTGGTACAAAACAAACAAATTGTAGGCACAGTGTACAATGTGTGACTGCATCGTCCAGTGAGCAAGTAATACACAGAATACTCAGTAAAAAATTTATATACAATATGTACAGGCAAGGAAGTCAAATATTACTGTAAAAAATACGATATAACAGTTGTAGGCAGGGGAGCTGACTAGTGTGGGTAGATGGGTAACCCCTGGGCTGGGGAGTTGACTAGTGTGGGTTAGTGTCAGACCACCCCAGGGAGCAGTGGCAGGATGAGTTTGCCAGGAACCAGACTTTGAGGTGGAACTTGAAACTGGAGTGTGTGTCAATGGAACGGAGTTCAGTCGGTAGTTTGTTCCACTGCAAAGGGGCAGCTGCAGACCAAGCTCTGCTACCCATGTTGGTGAATACCCTAGGAACAGCTAGAGGGGGAGTACCATTAGAGCGGAGGTTGCGCTGGAGCGTTCTGGTTTTCAGAAGGACAGTTGGGGGGATTCTGGAGCCATGCAGATGACATTGTCTACCATGTAACAGAGGGCTCGGTCAAAGTGACCTTGTAGTGGTAGCCATCCAAGGGTATTATAGAGAGTACAGTGGTGTGTGGAGAACAGGGCCAATAAAGCAAAGTGAAAGGTGCTGTTATAGGCAGTGGAGAGTTTAGCCATGGCAGTAGCTGAGGTTCTGGCATAAATAGGGGAGCAGTAGTCAAGAATAGGAAGAAGATTACCCTGGACAATGGCTAGTCTGGCTTCAAGGGTAAGGTATTGCCTGAATCTATAGGCGGCACCTAACTTTTGATGGAACCTTCTGACAAGGGAATTTGCATGCTCAATGAAGGTGAGGGAGGGGCGAGCAGCACTCTAAGTATTTAGGAAGGACATCCTCCAGGGCTCGGCTGTCTGGGGTGAGAAATGTATAAAGGCATGGTTTTTAGTTTTGGCCAGAAAGGGCTTAGATCCGAACAGCATGGATTTAGTTTTTTTGGCATTTACTAAGAGGAGGTTTTTTGAGAACCAGCTGTGGGCCGCAGCATAGTTGTGCAAGAGAACTGAGGAGATTGTGGCCGTGGATTTGTCACTGTGGAAGAGGACGAGGTCATCGGCATACAGGAGAGAGTGACAGTTGAGGCAGTCAAAGGGAACCGCATTAATGAATAAGGAGAAAAGGAGAGGACCCAGGATTGAGTCTTGAGGGACCCCCACAGAGACAGGCAGGGTGGGGGAGCAGATTTGACCCATACACATGAATTGTGAGTGATCGGTAAGGTAGTTACAGAACCAGCTTGTGACTTTCTGAGAACAACCAAGGAGGCTAAACTTGGTGTTAAGGAGAGCATGGTTAACCATGTCAAAAGCCTTTGAGAGGTCGATGAAGACAGCCCCGATAGTTTTACCATTATCCATGTTAGAGAGGATGTGGTCAGTCAGAAGGGCAAGGGCAGTGGCAGTGGAATGATTTTTGTGAAAGCCATGCTGTTGGTTGCAGAGGAGGGTATATTTGCCTATGTACTCAGTGAGCTGATTGTGGAGTGCTCTCTCGAGTAGTTTACTGAGATGAGGGAGGATGGATATCGGATGGTAATTGTCGGAGGATATGGGGTCACCAGATTTAAGAATGGGGATAACCTTAGCTATCTGCCATGGGTCAGGCATGGAGGAGGAGGTGGAAAGGGCAAGGTTAAAGATGATAAGGTGAGTGGCCTGGCAATCGCTGGAGAGATCAGCTTAAGGAAGACTGGAGATAGCCCATCAGATCCGGAGGAGCTGTGGTTAGGTAGACTTTTGAGTAGCTTCATTGTGTCGTGTATGGAAAGGGCTTTAAAATAGAATGGGGGTATTTGCGGGTGAGTGGCAGAGCTGGAGGAGGATGGCAGTGTATCAGGTATTAGGGCTGAGCTTTGAGGTTGGGAAGTTGGCAGCTTATTTAGGTACATGGATAAGTTGGTGAACTTACAGTTGAAGACACTGGCCACATCGTGAGGATCGGTCAGCAGCCCGTCCTGGGAGCTGAGATGTGGTGCAGTGTAGCTGAGCTGGGGTGGGGGTTTAGGAGGGAGCTGATTGAGTCCCAGAATTTTCTAGGGTCTCCAAGGTTGGCCTTTTGCAGATTGTGGAAGTGGGTCTGTTTCAAAAATTTGACCTGTCGTTTACATTTGTTTATCATGCGCCTGTAAGCATCCCAGAGGGCAGGAGAGGGGGTTGCTTTGAAAGGGGACCAGGCACGGCCTCTAGCCTTCATAAGGGTTAGGAGGTCTTTAGAGACCCATTGCGAGTACCTGCCTCTGACCCGTCTGGTGGTGACAGGAAAAAAGTGGTCGTAGAGCGTTAGTAGAGTCCAGGTAAATGTGGAAACTGACGTGGCTGCATTGGAAAGGGAAAAAAGCATGGACTAGTCCAAGGACTTGGCCTCCTCCAGGAGATCTGTGGAGACTGGACAGCTGAAATTTCTGAGAAAGGTATTTGGGGGGTAACTGTGGGGTCTGCAATTAAAGTCTCAATGTGGAACACAAAAGGGGGCATACTGCAAGAAAAAGATACCAAGTGCCATGGCATTTAAAACATCTGAATATATTTGTTGGATTTCTGCAAGTAACACATCCCAGAGGACAAGGTGAATTTTCTTAGACACCAATGGTTGGGGCAAGAATATGGGTCGGGTAAGGACATGAATAAGAAAGGGATTATAATTCTAATTGCCATACATGTTACATCTTGCCTGTAGAAAGAAATTAGAGATACAGGGGGTAATTATATCATCCTTCAGGGAATGCTGAACAATTCCATAGTGTTGCTTGAAAACATCTATGGCCCCAGTAAGGATGATCCTGGATTTTTTGTCAGTATTCTCAATATACTAATAATCCAGTTCATTGGACTACCAACCCTTATAGGAGGGGGCTGGAATATAGTACGAGATATGGACAAACACAGAACTAGTAATATACACTAAAGGGCTATCACCAGCTCAATGTGGGCTAAGAGATCTGCAAAACACCCTTGGATTATAGTTATTTGGAGGCTCCTGCACCCACAGGTATGAGAATATAGTTTATCCTAACCACACTTTGAAAACAGAAAATAAAGATAGAATCAATGTCTTGACTTATGAGTTTTAATCAGGAATAATCTCTCATGAAAAACTAAACATAGTGTATACTTAGAACTGGTGCAGCACCCACTTTGTGAATTTACGGTAGAAAACATGATCACTTAGTCATTCCAGTTATATCCTGGTAGGTAACACTAGTCGTTTACAAATGGAAACCTCAGTTCAGTTCATGATTAGTGTGATGCCCCCCACTTGGCTAACTAGTCAATCAAGTAGTGTATAACATATAGTAGTATTCACACCCTCAGTTAGTAGTCATTACCTCTAAGATGCTCATTACCTTTTCATTCTTAGATAGGGTGATCTTTCCTAATCTAACAGAGGAGAATTGACAGGAGATCATGGTGCTGTCTGCCACTACTGTACAGTACTTACAGTACTTTGCTGTATTTGACCTTCATATGAGTTGTACAGTGACATGAAAAATATATGTTCAGGAACAGAACCAATTCCCTGAGTGCCAGGCTGGTGAGAGTTACAATTCTTTGAGGTGGTCTTGTCCCATTATTTAGGGGTGGGAGAGGGAGTATTCCAGGCTTCCAGAATGAGCTAGATTAAGTAGTATAGCAGTCTCCTACCAGTTATATCAGGGGAGCAGCTCCTTCAGTTCACATGATAGAACACTATGCTTTGGATGTGGAAGGCTCTGAGTTTGAGACTCACCTCAGAAGGTTATTTAAATTAAATTATATTTGTTTTTTTCAAATTGTCTGTCCAAAGGGTCAGTGTGGCAGCATCAAGATGTACCTGAGTAAATGAGCCCTTTGACACATTGCAGTGGTTTCAAACCTCAACACATTACAGTGACAGACATTCCTTGAGCACATTAGAAATGCATATGTAGTGTTGAGGTAACTAGGGCTATAAGAATCCTAATTGTATAACCATGGCCTGGCCCCCGTCATGGGTGACTATTATAACCAAATTGAGATCTGCCCAATGATAATAGTGAGCAAATATAACTCAGGATAAGAAGAAAGTGAAAAATATTAATGGTTTCAGTTTCTTGTCCTCGTAGTGCTTTGCATTCCACAAACATACAAACTAGTTCCATTTTCTATTTTTTTGTTTATAAAAATGAGATTGACTGTTACAGATATGTTAAACATTTAAAACTCAGTAAATGATGGAAAAGATATGGCAGCAGCTGTAATGATTTAAAGCCCACAAGCCCCCCCCCAAAGTAAAACAAGGTCTAATTTACAGTAAGTTAAGCTTTTTCATCAACGTATGACAGCTGCAGCACACTGGCACTGGTGGACCTGCAATCAGTTATTCTACCACCTGCATCACTTTCATCTGCTCGTCGGAATGCTTTTCTCAGAAATAGCTGTAAATAAGGAAACTCCTACACACTGCAGCAGTTTGGGGGTTATTTATGTGACTCTTCATGGACCCCCAAGTGCTTCTCTAGAAAATCTGACCCATGATCACATAAAGATCTAGAAATGGGAGAAACCATGGAGCATAAACAATGCATCATTAGACACCCATATGGACAGCCACTAATTCCTATAGAGACAGAGTGGGTTATTTTTTTGCCAACCAGCAAGCAATTTTTTTGGGGGGGGGGGTTGAGCAACAATGACATCAGCATGATTGCCCCTATAGGAATTGTATTTCTAAGTTACCAAACACAAGCAGGCATAATGGCAGCAGTGCATTGTATTGCTACCTTGGAGACTGGGGGTCACGTGTGAGCACTAGCTTACCATGCTTAAGCTGGCTGGGGGCTGTGAACATTGCAAGTGGGGCACTCAGCTTTTGGGTTACAGGAGGGTTCTGGTAGCCTTGCATTCACATATGACCTGCCAGCCAACCAAGGAGCTGCATCAGAGTCAGTTGGGAAAGCTGCCGCACCCCTGTCCCCCTGGTTGCCGGAAGGGTGCTGCCATAGCAACCATGAACATCAGGGTAGGTGCCAGGTGAAACCAACAGGGAACATGAGAAAAGGACCACACAAAGGGAGTGACATCACAGAACATATATTGTTCACAAACCTTACCATATTTTGCATTAGAAGTGAAAAGTTTCAAGTCTATTTGCACAGTTTAAATATTGTAGATGCAGTGTTCACGTTCACGGCATGCTGCTTCTTTCATGGCATTGGTATAATCATTTTATGTTTCCATCTAATACTATATTTATCTTATCATAACTTTGATAACTGTCTATTAGCAATTAGTGTCAAGGAACATTGGGTAATTTGGAACAATGACGCTCTTTGAACATTGTCAGGCTGCTGCAGTTGCATTAGCTTCAGGACAGAGTTGATAGAGTTATCAAGCTGCTGGTGTGGCAGGATAGACTCCTTCTTGAGCCTGAACTTGTATAGAAAGAAAGAACTGATATAACTGAAATAAAAATAAACTGACAACATGTGAAGCCACAGTGTTTTTCTCGCTGCTGAGAAATTGTATTGTGCGTTAACATCATAATAAAAAATCTGGAGAATACATAGCATATTTACAATGAGTAGGTGGCAAAGTTTGTATAATAACAGCCTACTAAAATTGCAATTAATCTTGTATACAAATTAACAAGCAGAAACATATCCGAATTAACATAGTATTTGGTGCACAAAAGCCCGTCTCTGCCAATTAAGTTTAAGTACCCATCCTATGTATTCATACAGATTAATTGGGAAAATAAATAGTTTTGCCATTCTATTTCAAAGTGCTATTTCTTTGCCTAGCTAGCAGCCCAGATGGGGCTTATGTGAGGCTTTAAATGGTAAATGAAGACTTCAAACATCATCAAAGGTGCTGTATATCCAGCCATATAAAGCTTCCCACGTAATGAGCAAGCCATGACTGACAGTCAGTGGCTTGGAGCCCTAACTAAAACACTGCATAGCTGCACTCTTTGTAGATTCCATGAGTTTAAGTTTTAATCACCAACAAAATCATGTCCAACAGATAGTACTAGTTTTATTGGGCCATTTTTTTTTAGTGCTAATACTATTAAAATATGAGCTGCCTATCTCTTTGGGAAATGTGGAACAATGACATTCTTTGAGCACTGTCAGGCTTCAGGACAATGGGGGGGGTCTAAAGTTTTCAAGGCAGTAGCAATTTTGTTAATAGAGCAGCACTTTTTTTTCAAGATGTAAAATGTTCACTTTTAAACCTCAGATTAATCTAAAAAAAACAATTGTTTTCAGGCCTAAAGGGGCAGTAACTGCTACTTTGCTACATAGCTAGATTTCCTAGGGCTCCAGGACACTGTTGTGAATGAAATGATATACTGTGGTGTAACTCAATTGATTATTTTAATAAATAAAAGAAAATGCATATTGCAGTTTTAATATGTGCAACTTTGACTCATTTATCATGAGAACTCTGCATCCAGCAAACATTCTGAATACAATAGCTCAGTTTAAACCAAATATGGTTCAGAAATAATTTCCAGATTATCCACAGTACTGCAGTATAAATCAATATTAATGCACACATCTCGTCAAGTGTAAGGTGATGCAAAGTTTAAAATATCAGCTTTGTGGATTTATTTTAATATGGTACTATTTCTTTATAGCTTGCTGATTTAGATTGTCTAGATCCATTTATTTCCAAGAAAAAAAAATGCTTTTAAATTTAGGCATAACATAGAAACATAGATTTTGACTGCCTGGCCATCCTAGTCTGCCCATTTTCCTACCTACTTAAACTCCAGATCCTAAATGATCAGCAGCTTACCCTCTCTTTCCTATCACTAGTGTTGCCTTCTGTCTACCCCATGCATTCTTGATCTCATTAATTGTTTTAGCCTCTACAACCTCTGCTGGGAGGCTGTTCCATGCATCCACCACCCTTTCTATGAAAAAATACTTCCTCGCATTACCCTTGAGTCTACCACCCCTCTAGTCTCATATTGTGTCCCCTTGTTTTTGCACATCTTTTTTTTTTCTAAATATGCTGCCTTCCTGGACCTTGTCGATTCCCCTGAGGTACTTGAATGGCTCTATCATATCCTCCCTCTCCCTCCTTTCCTCCAGGGTATACATATTGAGGTCTTTCAGTCTCTTCTCATATGTTTTCTGGCATTCCTTTCACCATGTTTGTTGTCCTTCTCTGGACCGCCTCCATTCTGTCAATGTCCTTGCAGAGATGCAGTCTCCAGAACTGAACACAGTATTCCAGATGTGGCCAGACCAATTATCTGTACTGTTATCTACTGGTGATGCCTCTCCCTATGCACCCCAGCATCCCTCCGGCCCTCCCCACTACCTTTTCACATTGCTTGGCCACCTTCAGGTTATCCATTATGTTTACACCAGGTCCCTTTCTAGTTTTGTTGTTGTTAATATCTCCCTTCCCCCCATTTTGTATTCCTTTCCAGGATTCCTGTGGCCAGAGTGCATGACTTTGCACTTTTTTGTATTGAATTTAAGCTGTCACACTCTTGACCATGCCTACATGTTTCCAACATATGAGGACCCATCCACAGAAGTCTCCAGGCCCTTTTGTGTGCGTGGAGAGCCAGAAAATCCAAGGAATGCCCCCTTAGTGCTTGATTTACATCTGTGGGGCACTCCGATGCATCCATTCAACAGGATGCGTACCTCATTACACCTGATCCCAGGCCATTCATGGGGCTATATGGCCAGGTAGGATGGGGAATAGAAACATAGACCATGTCAGCAGAAAAAGACCATTGGTACATTTAGTCTTCCCAGTTCTACCCTACCCTAGCCTACCCCATGAACTATTGTCTAAACAGAGTTTTCTTCTTCATCCCCTCACTCCTTGCATTTCTGCTGTCCCCTGAGTTACAATAAAGCCCTTTACTCTGTCCCAGCTGTACTTGAACCTCATTAATGGTTTTTGCTCCCACCTTTTGGGCAGGCTAGGGTACAGGGGTATGACTAAGCCCCATGAACAAACTGAACTCTGTATTTCAGAGGTGGCTGAAGCTACACAGCCCTAAGGGCTGCATTAGCAGCAATGTGCCCCCTCCCTTTGCACATCCACTGGATGGTCCTCAGAGCCCAATCAGAATCCTTCCATCAGTTCTCAGTCCTTGTAGCTCCCATGGTGGGCTGGGGGCTGTACTGGCACTGGCCAGTGCCAATGGGAATATTTATACAGTTTTGATGGGGATACCACAGTCATTCAAGAACTGCCATATTCCACCCATCCCTGCTCCATGAGGAGTCAGGGATCCACCAGCAAGCTGACCTGGGCATCTGATTTGATGGCCAGTGTCTGGCACAGATCTGCCTCCCCACCACCCCCTGCCCCCACACAAAGCTCCACAATAGCAGTGCACCACGGGCCAGGGTTTTGGATGCCAGTCAGTGCTAAGTCTTTTTAAAAAATTCAGCCCTGGGTGTGTCAGGCCACTCAGCTGTTAAACTGAATTGAAGAAGGACTCCACTAAAACCAAGACATGGTGTGTTATATTTTCTATAGTCCATGTCTCATCTATGGTATAGCTGCAGCTGGTGTGGTATTTTGCCTTTTTCAAAAAAAAAAATTGTCCTTTTCAGTCAACTTCTTTTAGATGTTAGAGGCCAGGCTTTCAAGAAGGTTAGATATGGCTGCTAAGACATGCTGTTCCTGCATTGCATCCCCCCAGTCTGTGCCTAAGTAGACCTGCTGCTATTTTCTAAAGATGTGTCCGTTTGCATTAAAAAGTCATGATTTGGGTTAAAAAATTGCCACCGATGTGATTTGCATTTTTTTTTTGCTGCAACTGCTTTTTTTTTTTTTTATAAAATTCAGATGCAGTTAGACCATGTAACAGATCGTCCAACTAATTAGATGGATTTTTCTTTTGAAAATAGTGGCTGGCAGATCTCCGATAGATCATTTTGAAAAATCCTGCCCCTGATGTTTTTGACATTTATCATTTATGTTGGTTTTGGGGATTTATGGGAAACATTTCCTGCCAAAAGCTATAAAATGGCCACAACCACCACGATTTAGAGATTTTAGAGAAAAATGACTATACTGCATGTGAAAAAAGTGGTGCATTTATAATGTCTGCAATATGTCACCACTAGCCAGATCTTGCAAGATCATTTTTGGGGCGGGGACTGAAACAGCCCTATAACTTGTTTTGTACATTTTATTTGCCCAGAATAGTGCAACAGAGATGTTATGTTTTTTTTTCAGAAAAGCTCTTTTACCATGCTGTATAGCTGGTAGGACCGAAGAATAAGGGATCCAATGGTCTTGCTCAGCATCACACAGTGAGCCAGTGGTTGTGCTGGGATTCAAACCTTTAATGTCTTGCTTCTGCCTTCAGTACCCTAACTGGCACACTGAACAGCCTTCTCTTCCCCTCAGAAACATCAGAATACCTAAACAGACATGCCATGCTCAGACACATTTCACTTGCAACAGTAGCAAACGCAGTTAAACCCCACATGTGACACAACTGCTGCTTCTGTTTAACACAAGGTTATCTCAATAATGTTTTAGCTCTGCACCAAATTTGATGACTGTGACAACGGAGGGCCAGCAGGCCATGTTATTCTATAATTACTTTGGCCACTCTGCTTTGCTGGAGTAATTCATTATAAGACTGTCCTTATCTTGTCATACCTTTGTGTCATTAGCAATGTTTCAGTGCATTAGTGACCCCATGCAGATTTAACAGGCAGTGATTAGAGCAGAGACACTGCCAGACGGGTGAGTGATGCTTGAAATATTGGAATTGTTTTGGCAATTTCTATCAGAATACAGAAGGGAACATGTCATCATGTAAGGAACTGACTGTGCTCTAATTGGTCTTATGTATGAACAGTTAAATCTGGGAGGGTACTGTGAAGTGCAGCTGACACACTGTGTGCAGAAAAGCTCTGGTGCACTCATGCAAGTTCACAGATTAAAATTCAACACCATGTAATATGAACATTCAACTATGTTAGAAATAATTGTGAGAGAATCTATGTTACAAGACTGTACTGTGGTGTAAATTAGTGTGATTGGTCCATGTGATTAGATAGAGACTGCGGAGGCTTGTTTGGTTTCAGAAGTGGCTAGACAATTAGCTACAGTGCCACCTCTTCTTTCTACTGTATATATTTCTGACTACTAGTTCCATTTACCTCCATCCATTCTCAAAAGTATTTTGTCATACTGCTGCATGCAGCTGGGCCCTCATGCCAGGCCTCACTGCATTCTTGAGACACCACTACTTCCTCAAATGGGAGTGATCCAGTCTTGGCCTCCCTTGACTCAGGGTTTCTCTCCAGTGGCATTGCATTAGTGGCCTGTCCTATCCTGTCCTCTTAGTCTACAGTGTATGTGAGTGTGTGTGTGTGGGGGGGGGGAGTGCAGGGGATTTCTATAGGCCTGACAGGGTCTGGGCTCAACTGGAAATGCATTTTTATGGGAATGCTTGGGACTGTGCTATCCAGGGGGAGAACTCTGCTGGAGGACTGCAGTGACCTTGGCTTGGTAGAGGGTTCTGGCATTCCATAAGTACTGGGAGGTAGTGTGAATACCTTCAGAAGAATATTTATCAGTTGTCCCAGATTTCCCCATCCCCAATGAAGACAGACACCTGATATTGTGGGGGCTCGTACAAACATAGAAACATAGACTTTGACGGCAGATAAGGACCGCTTGGCCCATCTAGTCTGCCCATTTCCCTACCTACACGATAGGCCACAGATCCTAGTTAACCAACAGCCTATTTCTTCCTAACCCCCACAAGAATTGCCTTATGTCTGTCCCATGCATTCTTGAATTCTCCCACAGTTTTAGACCCCACAACCTCCTCAAAGGCTGTTCCATGCATCCACTACCCTATCTGTGAAATAATACTTTCACATTGCCCTGAACCGTCCTCCTTCTATCTTTAAATTGTGTCCCTTGTTCTTGCACGTCTCTTTTTCTGAAAGATGCTACCCTCTTGGACTTTGTTGATTCCACTGAGGTACTTAAAAGTTTCTATCATGTCCCCTGTCTCCCTTCTTTCCTCCAGGGTATACATATTAAGCTTCTTTAGTCTCTCCTCATACGGCTTCTCTTGTAGACCCTGCACCATTTTAGTTGCCCTCCTCTGGACTGCCTCTATCCTGTCTATGTCCTTGCGGAGATGGGGTCTCCAGAACTGGACACAGTACTCCAGATGGGGTCTCACCAACTGTCTGTACAGAGGGATAACAACTTCCTGTTTTCTGTTGCTGATGCCTCTCCCTATACATCACAGTATACCCCCAGCCCTCCCTACTGCCTTCTCACATTGCTTGCTAACCTTAAGGTCATCTGATATGATTACCCCCAGGTCCCTTTCCTTTTGTTGTTGTTACTACCTCCCCACCCATTGTGTATTCTTCCCCTGGGTTCTTGTTTCCCAGGTGCATTATTTTGCACTTCTTTACATTGAATCCTAGCTGCCATACTTCTGACCATTCCTCCAACCTTGCCAAGTCCCTTTTTCATCCTTTCCACGCCTCCTTATATCAACCCTGTTGCAGATCTTTGTGTCATCTGCAAAAGGCATATTTTCCTTCCAGTCCCTCTGCAATGTCACTGATGAAGACATTAAAAGGACTGGACCCAGTACTGAACCCTGCGGTACCCCACTAGTAACCCTCTTTCTTCAGAGTGGACTCCATTTACAATTACCTTCTGTGTCCTGTTGTGCAGCCAATGTTTTGCAGGCTACCACCCTGGGACCCACTACCAGGCTGGTTAATTTGACTATTAATCTTTTGTGTGGACTGTGTCAAATGCCTTGCTAAAGTCTAGGTAGGCCATGTCCACAGCCCCTCCCTGGTCTACTACTTTGTTCACCCAGTCAAAGAAATCTATTAGATTCATCTGGACATGACCTTTCCTGCTGGAACCCATGCTGCCTTGGGTCCTGTGCTCCACTGGCCTCTAGGTACTCAACTATTCTTTCCTTCAGAAGTGACTCCATCACTTTCCCTACCACAGAGGTCAGACTGACAGGTCTGTAGTTTCCTGCCTCTGTCTTAGTCCCACTTTGTGAAGGGAATCACATCCACCTTCCTCCAGTCCTCAGGTACCACACCATCCTCCCATGATTTATTAAAAAGAGTAGCCAGTGGTTTCACTAGTTCCTCCCTTAATTCTTTTAGAATTCTGGGTGAATTCCATCAGGACCCATTGTTTTGTCCACCTTCAGTTTTAGGAGTTCTTGCAGAGCCCTTTCTTCTGTGAAAGGACTGGATCAACCCCCTATCAAGAGTGCTTCTGTTAATTGGATTAGGCACTTCCCTCCTCTTTGTGAATACTGAGCAGAAATATTCGTTCAGTATCCCTGCTTTTCACTGTCCCTCTGCCCACCCACTGTTCATTCTATTCAGCCTCACTATCCCTCCCTTTGTCTTTCTACGCTCGCTGATGTACCTATAAAAGGTTTTATTCCACTTCTTAACTGAGTTGGCAATCTTTTCCTCAGTTTGGGCCTTTGCTATTCTGACTTCCTTCCCTGCTTCCTTCTGCCTTAACTGGTACAGTTCTCTGTCCTGCTCCTTCTGTGTTTCCTTATACTTCCTGAATGCTATATTTTTCTTCCTGACTTTCACAGCCACCTCTTTTGAGAACCATAGTGGCTTTTTCTTTCATTTTGATTTGTTTATTTGCTTCACACAAAGGCTTGTTGCCTCTTTTGATGGCAGTTTTGATGATTCCCCATTGTTGCTTCACTCCTCCTTCTAGCCTGTTTGCTAGTGCTTTTCTGAGGCACTCTCCCATCTTGCCAAAGTCAGCCCTCCTAAAGTCCAGTACCCTCACTTTTGTATGGCTTGACTCTGTAGCTGAGTTTAAAGTGAACCACACTGTTTGATGGTCACTTGTCCCCAGATGGCAACCCACTTCTAGATCTGAGATCCTCTCACTGCCCCGTTTGAGAGTATGAGGTCTAAGATTGCTCCCTCACGAGTGGGTTCCGAAGCTAGCTGTCTAATGCCTGCCACCTGTAGGGCATCAAGAATGGCCCTGCTCTTGGATGTGGCTGCAGCAAATGTGCTCCAGTTAACATCTGGCATATTCAGGTCTCCCATCAACAGTATCTCCCCTTTCTCTGCCATTCTAAGAATGCCTTCTATCATATCCTTGTCCATTCCCTCCCCCTGACATGGGGGTCTGTACACAACCCCTGTGCGGATTGTGGTGCCCTTTCCAGTCTCAAGGTGACCCACAGTACCCTCTCCTCCCTGTTTACTTTTTGTTCAGTTGCTTTTATCCCTTCCTTTACATAGAGAGCTACTCCTCCCCCTCTTCTCCCCTGCCTGTCTCTCCTGTAGGTTATGTACCCTGATATGTTAACATCCCAGTCATGGTTCTCTGTGTACCATGTTTCTGTGACTGCTATGATATCCAGGCATCCTTCTTCCATCAAGGCCACCAGCTCAGAGAGCTTGTTGCCCAGACTATGGGCATTGGTACTCATTACCCTCCATTTCCTGATGGCCTTACTCCCATTTGCCTCATCCCTGTCCTTCTTGCCTTTGTCACTTTCTCCATTTACCCCTGCCCTTCTTCCTATCAACACCTGTATGTTGGTGTTTGCCGCACTTACTACCGTGATTATTTGTGGGGGGCTAGGATTTTCCTGCTCGTTTCCAGTGCCTCCCCCACTTGGCCAGTTTAAAAGCTTGCCAATGAAGCATTTAAACCTATCACCTAGGATCCTGGTTCCCCTCCCGGACAGATGCAGCCCATCATGCCTAATAGGCTTGCATCACTCCAGGTGGACCCCCAGTCCCTAGTGAAGCCAAATCCCTGAGCTCCACACCAGTTTTTCAACCGCTGATTGAATCCCATGATGCGGAACACCCTAGCCTCTCCTATGCCATAGATGGGCAGCACCTCCGAGAAGGTTACCGGCATGCTACTTGACTAAGGCCCCTCCCAATTCCACAAACTCTTCCTGCACTTCTCTAATCCTTTCTTAGCCAGGTCATTTGTCCCTAGGTGGACAATGACATCCAGTTCCCTCCCATGTGCAGCTGCTCAGCAATCCTGAGGTTCGCTCCCTATCCCTCAAGCCATGGTGCCAGGCAGGCACCCACCTTCCTCTCCCTTCCTCCCCAGTTCTACCTTCCTAACAATGGAGTCCCCACTAGGAGTTGTTTCCTTCCTGCAGGGTCCCCTGCCACCCTCCTGTGGGTCTCCTTTGTGAAGGTTCCCAGCATCCTCCTTGGTCTCCACTGCGGGTGCCTCATAGAGGAACCACACTTTGCCAGAATGGCATAGGAATTGTGAGAGGTACAACTGGAGGAATGCGCCTGTTCCACCACCCTCACCCTCCCTGAGCCCACTGTGGTCCAACTGCTCCTCTTCTTGGCAACCTCTGAGGCAACGGCAGTGGCACTGGTGGTCCTTGATGGAAGAGGAGGTCCCACAAATCCAGGCCAACTCAGCCTGGAGATGAGCAACCTCCTCCTCAGCCCAGAGAGTGCCTGCAGGTGGGACAACACCGCATCCTCCAGAACATCTCCCAGAATACTGCTGCTCCACAGCCACTGCACTGCACCACTCCAATCATGTCTTATTTCCGGCCCCTTAACTGTTTGCAATCCTTACTCTTTCCTCTTTTTTTTCTCTCTCTCCTTACTTTCTGCCTGTGTGCCCTTTAAGCTCCTGATTGTCCTGTTCTGAGAAAAGAATATCCTACATTTCTCAGTAGACCACTTACTTGCTCAGAGGCAGACCTCCAGCAGCTAGAGGGGGCTGGAGAGCTACTCTTGCCCTTCTAGGATGGTGGGTCTTTGATGGTTCTGTGATCACTCACTTCCTGCTCCCAAACAGGAAGTTCCTGTTGTCAGTCAAACCTGTGCCTATAAAAATAGAACTAGCTTTGGGTGGAGGGAGGAAAGGAGGGCAATATAGTCCCAGTAGAGAAGTTCAGTCACACAGCAGTCCTTTCTCCTGGTGTCTTCTGCCAAGCTATTAGC
The DNA here is from genome assembly GCA_016271365.2 of Neoceratodus forsteri. Classification (NCBI taxonomy): domain Eukaryota; kingdom Metazoa; phylum Chordata; order Ceratodontiformes; family Ceratodontidae; genus Neoceratodus; species Neoceratodus forsteri. Next base: position 157,491,198 of record CM028137.1, read on the forward strand.
AGAATCTTTCTAAGGCAGTCTTTAAATGTAGCTTTCTTCTAGCCACTCCCCTACTTACTAGATCTTTCTACAAGTAATTTAAACCTCACAGCAGTTAAGTCCTTTCAATCCCTGAGATTTACACCTAGATAACTGTTCAGATACCCATTCAGTTCAGTTAACCCAGACAAATGCACACTTTTTTTTTGTTTTGTATGTTAGTTTTTTTTACCCTAAATTAAAGGTCCAAGTACAAAAGTTCTTCTACTTTAGTCCCAGCAGAGAAGTCCAGTCACACAGCAGTCCTTTCTCCTGGTGTCTTCTGCCAAGCTATTAGTAGAATCTTTCTAAGGCAGTCTTTAAATGTAGCTTCCTTCTAGCTAAGCCACTTCCCCTACTTACTAGATCTTTCTACAAGTAATTTAAACCTCACAGCAGTTAAGTCCTTTCAATCCCCTGAGATTTACACCTGGATAACTGTTCAGATACCCATTCAGTTCAGTTAACCCAGACAAACACACACTTTTTTTTTGTTTTGTATGTTAGTTTTTTTTTACCCTAAATTAAAGGTCCAAGTACAAAAGTTCTTCTACTTTAGTCCCAGCAAAGAAGTCCAGTCACACAGCAGTCCTTTCTCCTGGTGTCTTCTGCCAAGCTCAAATCAGCAATTAATTTAATTTTGAATTCCTTTCCATACAACCAACACCATTTCTTTACATTACCATATATCAGTTCCACTTCTTAATCATCATCCTTCTCTTGATCATATTTACATAATTCACATCTTTTTTACTCAACAGTATTTACATCTGTCTTTTCTTGTCATCTTCTTCTTCGCGAAGTTATGTAAACCTGGAGGCCGCTTCGGCTCTTCTCTCTGGAGGTAATGGTTTAAACCAAAATCAATTTTTTTCATCTTGTTGTTGTTGTTGTCGTTCTTAATTCAGTTCCCTTCCCAAATCCCCCACCCCTGTGCTCCACCTACATTTTTCCCCAGCCTGTCCCCAGCTTGCATTGGATGGCAGGCCTTCCCCTCCTTTCTAGCTTCCCAACTGCCTGCGCCATTCCTCAATAGCCCCCATCATTTCTGTGATAAACATGGAGACTCCCAATTCAGGTAGGTGAACCCCATCTGACCTGTAAAAAGCATCAACTGTCTCCTCTCTACCTCTTCTAATCACCCCCCCCCATGGAAATGAACAGAAACCTGACTCTCCTATTCATCTTTCTTCTGGCTCTGTCCATGGCTATGTGGTTCTTTTCCCCCCACCATACCCTGTGGGGCACCATGTCAGACCATGCCACGGTCAGCTGAGGCCACCATGATTTTTTTTTCCAGTGCCATGTTTAATTTGCAAATATATGTCTAACCAGGGCCTGGATCCTATATCATTTCCCCCCAAATGGACAATGATCATGACTGGTGTCAGTCTCCTCTAGCTCATTGCCCTCAAAGTAGGTAATAATTGCACCCACTTCATTCCCCTGATTCCTGTCCAGGAGAGTCTACAATGCCTGGTGACTTGGTAGAGTTGCTTTCCCCCTGCTTTCTGTGCCGCACTCCTCTCTGCCCAGTAAATGTATGAGTGCCCGCTTATCCACACCTCCACACGGTGTCCAGACCCTGAGTGAGATAAGCAAATAAAAAACAACCCATGAGTAACTTTTGGAACTTGACCTTAGCCCCTTTACCCTTTCCCTTATACCACCCCTCTTTTCCCTTCCTACCCTTTCTTAACCTGTAAGGCAAAAGAAAAAAGGTTAGAATGTGTCACCATCCGAAGGCCTGATGTACCTTTTGTAACATTCCGATTTCCATCTGCCTTTCTCCTATATCTGCCCCTTGGTACTCCCTGATGATGCAAATTGGAAGCTGCCCCAAACCTAAAAGAATGTGATGTGAACCTCTTTGGGTCCTCTCCCACAAAATTCATGCCTTTTTTCAGTAACGCTATGATCCGATAGCTGGTTACGGGCTTTCCGTACCTGTGGGTAAACAACTGTCTGGTGTTATTCGAGCACACTGCGGCGTAAGCCCACAGTGCCTGGATTGGACATATTATTTGCTTTACTTGTCTCCTTAGTTTGATCGTGCAACCTTTTCCCATTTGGTTTGTCTTGCAAAATTTTAAATGTATAGTCACCCCTTCCACCGTCCACACCAAATCCTCCCAGCATATCCCCCCTCGAGCCCCCTTCTTCCCCATGACCTACTGCCTCACTCACCTGCAGTGCACCATGGTACATGACCCTGAAAATGGCCTGAAATAGGGTTGTTTCTTCCCCTGAATTGCATATTCTCGGTAGGGCTTCCGCCAGTTATACTAAAAGTTGTTCTGACACTGGCTTTCTGTTGTCTGTTTCTTTTGCCTTCATCCTCCCCCACCCTTGCATCATTTTCCTAATGAGCTTGGTCTTTGTGGATTCTCTCCAACCCTTCAGGTTGCATAAAATGCTGATAGTCACTAACTGTATTAACATCATGGAGTGAGCTGAACCCTTCTCCCATTGATGAACTATGTATTTACCAAGCTGGTCATCAGTGACCGGCCCCCTTACCTGCATGTGGTGCATTTCCCTGAATGTTTGGAAAGCTCACCATGCCCCCCCATATGAGCTCAGGGTCCAAGATGACCAGGAGTTCCAAAACAGCAACTCAGCTCCTTCTAGCCAATTTCCTAAATGTACAACTGTATGGATGTTTTATGTTCTTCCGCTCTCGGTACAATTGCCCAGAACCTGTCCAGCTGCAGATGGGAGGGGCCGTCAGCCACTGTGTTCTGTACCCCTTCGATATGCGGATAAGGTTGCCAGCATCAGGTCTGGCATTGGTCCGACCTCTCCTACAAGGGATTGCAGTGGTCAACAGGATGTGGCATGCACTCGGTCTGTCTGGTCAGATTTCCACCGGCTGGAGTTCACTGACATTGTGAAGATCGTCCAAACATTGCGCCCAAGCAGTTGTAGTTTGGATCTGGGCCCTACACCCATTCTAGTGGGATGTGTAGATGTTATCTGCCCGACCCTTGCTGACATTGTCTGGAAGTCCCTGGAGAGTGGGGTCTTTCCTGACCCCCTCAAGGAGGCGGTTGTTTGACCACTCCTTACAAAACCCTCCTTGGATCCAGATTGTCTAGCTAACTACCTGCCTATCTCTAACCTGCCATTTGTTGGTAAGATTATTGAAAAGGCGGTTGCGTTGCGATTGGATGATCATCTTACAACTCACAATGTCTATGATACTCTCCAGTCTGGTTTTAGGAAGAAGCATAGCACAGAGGCTGCTCTTGTCCAGGTATTGAATTACCTCCTAATGGCCAGAGATCAAAAGGCATGTACCATTCTGGTCCTTCTTGATCTCTCTGCTGCATTTGACACTGTAGATCATGGTGTGCTGCTGGAGCACCTGCAGTGTTTTTGTGGGCTGTCTGGTACAGTCCTTAAATGGTTCCATTCTTACCTCACGGGCAAGTTTCAGAGAGTTGCCACTGGAATTTATTCCTCTGGTGCTCATTCCCTGCCTTGTGGGGTACCGCAGGGTTCCATTTTAGCCCCCATGTTGTTTCCAGGGTACATACTACCATTGGGAGATATCATCAGGTGATACAGTCTGAGTTTTCACTGCTATGCAGATGATACTCAGCTGTATATATCCTTTCTGCCTGGACAGGATGATGCACTCTCCATGCTAAATAATTTTCTTACTGAGATCAGATCTTGGACGAGTTCCAGCTGGCTGAGATGGAATCTGGATAAGACTGAAGTGCTGGTAGTGGACCCAGGTCATCCAGGGGTGGGTTTGGGGCTAGACAACCACCAGGCTTATTACTTGGTGGTATGTCACTCACTACCTCAGATCGGGTGCGTAACCTGGGCGTTATTTTTGATGATGGTTTGACCCTAAAATCTCAGGTGTCAGCTGTCGTCAAATCCTCTCTTTACCATCTGAGGAATATTGCCTGGGTGAAACACCTGGTTCTCCCGGATGATCTCCCAACACTGGTCCATGCCTTTGTCACTACCCATCTTGATTACTGCAAATCCCTCTACCTAGGGCTACCAGGGGTTGATATCTGCCACCTGCAGCTGGTGCAGAACGATGCGGCCAGGTTTTTGACTGGGACTTCTAGAACCAGTCACATTATGCCTGTGCTCCATGAGCTGCACTGGCTGCCTGTTTGGTGGTGGATCACATTTAAGGTTGGCTTGCTAACCTTCAAAGTCCTACATGATCAGGGACCCGGTTACCTGCAAGATTTCTTGGTGCCCTACTGACCCCTCCATCCTCTCCGTTCCACAGACGAGGGATTGCTGGAGATCCCAGGGTACGATTAAAGACATCTGGTTCTCGTGTCTTTGATTTTGTGGCACCAACCCAATGGAATTCTCTACCTCGTCGGCTGAGAGAATGCCCAACTGTCGATAGATTTAAAATTGAGTTAAAAAACTATTTATTTAGCTTAGCTTTCCCTAGTCATGGCTGATCTGTTTTAATGTTCTTGTCTATTTTATCTCTTTGTATCTGATTTTATGTACAGCGCCTTGGTTCCCAAAGGCACTATAAAAATAAAGCTGATTTGATTTGATATGCCTAGCCTTAAAGGACATGTTCATTTTCAAACCCTGTAGGACTAGCTGTCTCAGCACCCTCAACACCAAGTGGTATGATATTCCCCGATTGTTTAGTATATCAACCGCAGCTCTGCTGTCACACCAGAAAGTAACTTTTTGATTTCAAAGCTCCTTCCCCCAAATTAGGGTGCTCACCCAAATCGGTACTATCTCCAATAAAGTGATAACCTTAGTCAGTCCCCCATGCCCTCACTTTGCTGGCCATGCTTCTGAGAACCACGTTCCCTAAAATAACCTCCCATAACCAGCCCACCTGCAGCATCTGTATATAACTCCAGGCATGTGTTGTAAACCCATTCTTCTTGCCAAAATGATACTCCATTAAACCAGCTGATATATTCCTCCCATATCCCTAGGTCTGCCTGTGTGCCTTTGTCTAGATCTACCCAATGATGTGGCCTAAAGATACCCTGGGTGGCCTTTGCCAACCTTCTTGTGAAGGCTTTGCCCGGTCCTATTGCCCTGCAGGTAAGATTGACGTGTCTTATTAACTGTTGTATGTGCCTCAGCTGCACCCTGCGCTTACTCCTCATGTCCCTTAATAACTCCCTCAATTTGTGTACCTTCTCATCTGGTAAGCAGAAAACCTCCTGTCATGCATCGATTTCTATGCCCAGGAATTCAAAAACCCTACTGGGCTCCTCGGTCTTGTCAGGTGCCAGTGGTACCCCTAATTCTTGACACAAATGTTGGAATTTTTTCAGCATCAGTTCTGTCTCCTTCCGCCCACTGCCTACGAGCAAGAAGTCATGCAAATAGTGTATGACTGTCCTGTGCTCTGTTTTGTGTTGAAAAACCCATTAAAGGCTGGTGCTAAATAGTTCAAAAGTGGCACAGGCTGTCGAACACCTCATTGGCATGGCTTTATCAAAATAATAATGGTCATCCAGCTTAAAGCCCAAAAGATCCCAATCTTACGGGTGGACTGGTAATAGCCTAAGCGCGGACTCAATGTCTGTTTTTGCCATCCATGCCTCAGTGGTTGCTCTGATAATCTGCACTGCTTTCTCTAGGGTTGCATATGACATCTTGCTGTCTTCCTTGGCTATAAAGTCATTCACCGACTTGCCGTCCTGGAAGGACATGTGATGGATGACCCAGTATTCCCCTGGTTGCTTTCTTGGGACCAAGCCTAGTGGGGATAACCTTAGATTATGGAGTGGAGGGACCCTGAACAGGCCTGCTAGCCTCCCGGCATCCTTTTCTTTCTGAATTTTCTTCCAGCGAACTGCTTCTTTTCCCCTTATGGACCCTAAGTTCTTTGCATCTCTGTTCACCCTGGGCCCCTGAAATTGTAAGTTGAACCCTTGTCTAAAACCTCTCACTAGTCTCTCCACTGCCCTCCTATCTGGGTATGATTGTAGCCAGTGTTCAAAAAGTTCTGCCTTTATAGGGGTCCTGGCCAATGCTAAATTACCATAGACAGCAGAGCCACTCCTATCTTTCCTGTCAAAAGGTCTGGCCCACTCTCCCATTAAATCCCCATCCCCTATAACCCCTCTTTCATGACTATCCCCTGTAGTCTGACTGACTCCCCTGAAAGTTCTGCCCAGCTTGCCCTTGGCTCCCACCTGCCTGCCCCCCATTTGTCCAATTTGTCTGGCATTTTGATGCTGGGTGAGGGCCCCCACATTAAGAACAGGTGTGCTGAAATCTGCATTGTAGCCAGGTACAAAACGCTCTGTTGTATGCCCAGCAACATTTTTGCAATAGGGTAGGCTTCTTCCCCTCCCAGTCTGGAGTGGCTTGTCTGTAACTTAATCAGTCCATAAATCTAACTGTTTGTGTCCCAATGCACTATCCCCTCATGACGCTCTTCATTCTTGACAAAAAACTCATCATAATATAACCATCCAAACCCCCTTGCTTTTGCCCTGCGAATGATCAGGGAATATGTAATCAGTGGTATCCCTAACTCTGTTTCTTTCTCCATTGCTATCGCGAGTGTGTGGTAAACCCAACAACCCAAGCATCCCATGTCTTACTCTTTGTGAATTTGTCCTCTTCCTTTTTCCCCAGCAGCAATACTGTGGCTGCCATCTCGCTCTTCCCTATACTCTCTTTTTCATCGTATTTAGTGACAGTTTCCCTGCTAACCAGGGTGAATATGTCCACATATTCCCCCTTCCAAATTTTTTCTTGGTAGCTAAAGGGATGTGCTCACCTATCCTCATCCCGGGAGACCCTATTTCTCTTGTCCCAGCCCCCCCCCCGGTTGTGCTGGTGTCAGGCTTCTCGTCTCCCATTTGTAACCCCTTACCCATCCTAATGTCAGATAAAACCTTCTCAAATTGCCCTAAACCATCTTCTCCTATAGACATAATCATCTGTTTGATATATTCCTTAATGCTGCTTCCTACATTAACCCCTCCTTTACCTGTTTGCGGATCAGGCTCAGGGTCTGGCACTGGTCCTGGTTTGGGGACCTCCGGCACTCCCGGCAGTGGGCAGATGGATGGGGTCAGGCTCGGCAGCAGAAGTGGTTGGGGAGCTGGTGCTGGTACTGGAGCTGGGACCTGGAAAGGCTCGGGCCATGGAGGTAGAACTGGGGGTGATGGTGCAGGGCCTGCCCTCTCAGGGCTGGCTGTCTTGGTAGGCCGCCTGGGGCTCCTGGGCTGTATTGGCAGCCGCTTTCCCCCTTTTCCCTTCCCCCAGCCCTCTGCTTTCCATTTTTCACCCTGTCTATCCGGCTCCATATCCTCTGCCAGCTCCCACACCTTGTTGGCTTTAGAAGCCAAATCCAGTATGGCATGGTAGGCATCCTCCTTGGATGGTCTGCTTTTCTTGGGTGCCATGGCCGTCATCTATCCTTGAATAAAAGATGCTGTGAAAACATAATTTAGACATAGTTAGCCTTTGCACTTACACATGGGCACCCCTTTTTGCTCCCTCCTCTCTAACTGTGTTGTTGAAGCTCGATTGCCCCCACCGTGATGCCTCTTTATGGAGTGCAGTATGTTATCCCTCTCCTCATTTGTCCAAAATGGGTGTGGGAAAAAAAGAAAACAGTAACCGAGTTGCATCCCTCCTCTCATACTCCTGAATTTGTCTGGTGGAGCCCAAATGATAGCCCCCATTATAAACTTGTATGTTTTTTTTTTGTACCTCCAGAGTCCTATAGTGTTAGCTGGTGTAAATACCCTAGTAACCATGCGAAAGTAGCATAGCACCTGTTTGCTTATCTTATAGTATACCTATTGCATGTATGTCCAGATTTTCTTCTTTTTTTTTTATATATATAACCTTTCCCTGTGTGCTTTCTGATGCCCCCTCCAACTTCACTCAAAGCCTGGACCTTGGAGGAGCTGACCTCATTCATCCCCCGTCCCCGTCTTGTCTGTCGAGGTAAGGGTCTCTTGCCTCAGGCAACCCACATGACCAACTGACCTCAGCTGTCTAACTGGCATTTCCATTCAAAAATGCCTGCCTGAAATTTTAAATATAAATTTCTGTTTGAATTCCCCCCATTGCAAGGCACCCGGCCTGTCATCCCATGGCCCTCTTTAAAACTCTCCTTCAGCCCATCCTTGTGGTCCCTTGCCTCTGTCCGTTACCTTGCTCATCCATGCGTCATCATTAGCTTTTTTATATATATCTATCTATCTATCTATCTATCTATCTATCTATCTATAAATATCCCAGTTTCTTGAATGTCCCTGGTCCTCAGCTCTCATGGGGTCAGAGGGCCCTCAAACCACCCTGTTCCCTTGCCACACAACTAGTGACTGTCAAAAAAAATGCCAGGGCCAGGCCCCATTTTTGCTAGCCAGGCCATGTGTGCATCTCCTGAATGCTGTCTCCCCTGTCGGCCTTATAAGAAAACAGAAAACAACCTTTTTACCTGAAGCCTCTACTACTCTGTAGCCCGTATTGCAGTTGAATCCTTCCCTTCCTTTCCCCCACCCCCTTCCCAGCCCCAGACCACCCCACATGGTTAGCTTAAATTCCACCAGCAGACACCCAAATGGAACAATAGCTGGGCCGCCTAGCCCCTGGGCCACTCAGTGAGGCGGGCCCAATCTTCATACAAACAAAGACTGCCTGACTGACCATCAGGCCCTTCCTGGTGATGCCGTTTGCATCACTCTCCCCAAAAATGATGGATTAGGCTTTAGATCCATTTATCTTTGACAATGCTGCCTTCCATCAGCCAACTGAAACCTCCATCGCGCCATGGTTCCACCGTATGCTCACCCTTTTATCTGTTTTGGGAAGACGCTTCCCCACCAGCAACCGATGAAACCCTCCACCGAGAAGTGCTTCTTCCATACGGTTGTGGAACACACTGCCCCCCGGCAACCAGTCACCATATGCTCACTGCCTTCGCCTCTCCCTCACAGCGGGGAAAAAACCTGCAGGCATTTGCAGATACCAGATCACAGCCACCCAGTAGTACCTCACTGTCTGCCCAGCCTAGGACTCTCCCTTGTGAAAGAGTGAGTACCCAACTGCCAGACGGCTTTTACCAAAACTCGCACCCCACTTGGCATGGTCGCCATAGGCCCAAGGCTCTATTCAGCCTTATTGTGAAAACCTCACCAAAAACAGCACCTAATCAACCCCAAACACACTCTCTCTTAGTCCTTCCAGCTGCAGTGAAACAACAACTGAAAGCAAGAACTATAAGAATCTGCAGGCCAGCTTGCCCCGACTTGACCAGAGCTTACATGTCTCCACGTGGCGAAGGCCTCCCGAACAGCATGTACTGGCTTCTTGAAAATTACTAAGAATTTAACTTTACTTACAGGGTGTCTGAACCCACTGACTGTCTCGAATGCAAATGGTCTAAATTAAATCTATCTGCCTTTTTTTTTTTTGATTACTTTTCAGCCAGTTTTTGAAATGATTGTTGATCTGACATGCTGCCCCCAGAAGATTTTCTAAAAGTAGCAAAAAGAGGCGGAGGTCCTCTGTGCAGCCCCTTACATATCCCTTATGAGGGTCCTCCCCTCTAACCTATCCCCTATCCATTCCTTTCTTTTCCCCCCTGTAGCCCCTCCTCTTTTATGATGTCATGTGTGCCTTCCCATATTTCTGAGCTCTACCCTCAGCCAACCACCTTGGTTCTCCAAAGTCTCTTCCCTTAGGAGAGTGGAACCCCTTCCCCCCACCTCTCCTCCCCCCCCGCTTACCTTACCTTGGGTGGGGGCACTGGGACAACTGTACCTGTCTTTTAGCAGACAAACCTCATTGTTTGTATCCAGGACTCCAAAATACAGTTGCAACAATAGATATGGTTGGATATTTCTGTCACGAGGTCATAATGTCACAAGACATTATGCCGCATGCATATACCGCACTGCCAACACAGCATGATATATTGCATGCTACATAAATAGTTTTTTTTTTGCGGGATCACCAAACCCCCAACTAAAATAACTAACTCCGGGAAAGGGGGGGTTACAGTAATTATTGCACAATGTGTGAAAAAAGGAAAATCTCCATGCATCTGGGACTGGGAATCGAACCTGGTCCCAAATGCAATGCCTGCTTCCCTTGCTGCCAGTGGCTCATCCCATCAAGCCACAGCAACTGCTCAGTGGAACCCCATCCCAGTAGAGGTCTTATTCTCTGCCTGGGACAGTGAGAGGGTGTATTACCGTGCATAGACCCATTCATGGTATTGCACCCTCTCGCTGTCCTATACTGCCCCTAACGCTGCTACAGTTTCGGGGTTTTGTCGAACGCTATTCAGCGTACAACATATTGACCCAGTAGGGATATTTCCTGACATTTCTGTGATATCTCTAGAAAGATTCCGCACCTGCCTGTAGTACCTCTGCATGGACTTGAGGAAGGATCACTTCAGGAATATCACAAAAGATCTGGAAATACCTGACCATGTCAATTGCTCCAACTCTGATTTTTATTTGTATTTGTTTTTTGTACCAACTTTGCTGCAAAACATAGTTTGCAGTCCCCAGATGGTCCTGGTCACTCAGACCCCATCAGTCATCTCCTGCATCCACCTCCTACCTGGTTCTGCACATAAAATAAGTATTTTTCCTCCTGCCAACCTCTTCCCCCACCAGACACCATCATTTCAAATACCTCATTCCAACCCTCTAGTGATTCAAACATAAGAATTTAAAAAAGAAAGACCACTGGCCCGTCATGTTCTTTTCCCCACCAACTTACTGGGAATACTCTGTCACCTCCTTTTCTTCAGGATACTTATTTAGTTTAAGTCTGAAAGTAGAAACAGTGTTGACTTACATCACTTGTTCTGGATGTCTGTTCTAAGTGACCACTGCTCATTCTGTGAAGTAATTCTTCCTGCTATTTCCCTTGGATCTTCCCCCTTTCAAAGACAATGAATACCCCTTGCCCTTTCCTCTTTGAACATCTGAAAAGTGATATATTGTATTTGGCTTGACAATGTCATGCTTTTTAGATGTTTGATTAATTATGTCACCCCGAATCTTCTCTTCTCCCTTTCCCATGCAGAGGTTCTGCAGGCAGGTGCGGAATTTTTCTAGAGATGCCACAGAAATGTCAGGAAATATAATGCTTTATTGACGTTTAACAATGTTCACACAAAAACAATCAGACCATTCAGAGATTACATATAAAAAAAAATATATATATACCAGAATACAAAAAAGGAAAACATGTTCAGGATAGATTTTCAAGGGCAAATGCAAATTTATTTCTACATCTGTCTGAGACTGACAAGCACTAGAACCACTTTGTGTGTTTTCTTTTGTGCTGAAATATTCCAAATTGCAACATAACCAGAATAACTATTTCCATTCATTGACTGGGAACATCATATGTTGGCCCTATTCTAGTATTTTAAAATCATCCATTTGATTGCCACAGTGTTTAGTGTAAATCTTTTTGTTTTGCTTATTACACATGGGGCCCAGTTTTAGAAGGTTGACACAGGGCTTGCCCAGCAAACCCTGCATCAAGTGCTGTGTTTGGCACAGCTGTGCAAAAGTCCTTCGATTCAATGCAGCCCAATTTTACAAGGGCTGGTGCAGTTGTGATGCTTTTGTCACTTTAGGTCAGCTTGCACCAAAGCTGTGGCGCAAGCCCTGTAATATGGGACCCTCAATGGCACAAAGGGGGGAGCTGGTGTAACTTGATGCATTCAGCACAAGGGACTTGTGGCAGAGGGTTTGTGGCCATTGTTGTTGTAAAATCGCAGTGCCCACAGAGTTTGAAGCATGTCACCCCTTACATCAAACTCTGTGCTGCAAGTCCATTGCGGTGATCTAACTGCGTTTTAAAATTGGGCCCGTGGTTTTTAAGAAGTAACAATCATTTCAAATCACAGCCCAAAAATCTCTATGGACTGGAAGACCCATCATATAGTGCTGTCCATGATGGGAAAGAAGTAGTCCTATTTTTTTTAATTACAGGGCAGTTCCACCAAACATGGCAAAAAGTTCCTGGGGATCCCCAAGAGAGCCAATAGTCCTCAATTACCATAGTCATTATATATTTGTGTTGATTAATGGCCTTTAGTATATGATCATGACTTTATTCAGAAAAAGTGCCTACTTTAGTCTCCTACCTTCTATGAAGAGCCTTATGGGGGGCAGGAGAAATTCTCCACTCCCAGCCTCTTCTGCCCCCCCACTCTTATTTCTCCCCTAACCACCTGAGCTTCTGGCCCCCAGTCTGCTCTATAATCTGATTGCATAATCTTCTGCATAATAGCATGCTTTGTTTATTGTCACCATATAAGGAGCCCATGTACTGATCTTTTATTCAGAGCTAGATACCATGCTGTTGCTAGGTTAAGTGAGCACTCCCCACTTATTTCCACCTTGCTTTGACTGCCAGTGTATCTTGTGTTGGACTTTGGATGCTTGTAATCACTCTTCATATCTGCACTCCCCCCCTCCGCGGGGTTGCACTCAGAAATGAGCACTAGCTCAGTCTGCCTTTCTCATTTACCAACACTTTAAATAAATAAATCATAAGGGCCCCTTAAATTAATAATGTAACTCTAATAATCATGTAAAAAAAAAATCCTGTGATTTCCTACTCCTGATCATGTTGCACTCAGTTAATTTCTGATTGTAGGTCTAAAGAAAACAAGGATAGCTCCTCTATGTATAAGACCAATTTCTTAACTGCAAGAAATAAAACAATTTCTTACTGGGTAATTTTTAATTTTCAGTACAAACAACAAAACTTACAGATTTACTTTCAACAACCAAATCTTACTAACAAAATGTAAGCCCGCCCTTCTATCCTTATAAAATGTTAATGCATTGCCACTTATGAATTGTTACACGAAATAACGTTTGAGAAAGTTACTTGCATTACATTTTGTTTTAATAAAACAAACAAACAAACAAACAACAAAAAAAGCATTGTTCATTTTATTAAAGCTACAGGCATTGAACCACATGTTCCTCATGGAAACATATTGTTTACTCTGATCAAAACCCAGGTATCACACGGCAATGGTTCAGTTTGCAGTGCACTCACTTTCCGAACAGATGCAACTTTGTTTGCTCTGCCTACCATATTCTTGTAGGTAACTTTATAATTCACCACTAGCATACATCCATCACAAATTCAATCCTGGTTCTCCAGAAAAATTGCAATCACTGCCACAGTAATTCAAATAAAATCCTCACTACATGTGTCCATGACAACCTTGTTGGAGGGGAGGGAGGGAGGAGGCCCCACTCATACTTACAGTGTGTCACATGCTGTTGCACATCACTAATGTTCTGGACCACACCTTCATCAGAGCAACCTGATGCCCCAGTCTGACTCATTTTATATACCTGTGTGGGGTCACATGACCAGTGGCAAGTGTTGGTAATCCAGGCTGCCTGAACCCAAATGTTATGGCCACTTGACTAGTAAAAGAAATGAAATGTATATAACTAACTTCAAAATTAGAATGCAAAAAATATCATATGAAGTCTTATAACAAAACCAAAATGCATGAGGCAATTATAAAAAGGGGCGGGTCTACTCTCAAGACTTAAACAGCTTTTAATCTCAGAGACATATTAACAGGTCTGCAAATGAAATGAACCAGTATTTCAGGAACAGCATGTCACAGGTACATCATATAAACCTGAAAAATAATAATCATTAAATGCAGCAAGTTAATGATCCTGTTAGGACAAATATTGATTTGATGCAACAAGTTCATAATCCTGTTAGGACAGGATTTCCTCTCAGTTGCAAAAACCTAGGAAATGGCAGATCATTATTCCACCTGTTGGGCACTGTTGTGTCCAGAATAAATATCCAAAAATCCTCATGCTGTACAAGCTTTTTTCAAGTAGTCCCCTCCTCTGGCATTCAGTTCAATCTTCTCAGTCCCAGTAAATCTGAGAAGTGCAGCAGATCCATGGTTTCTCACTTTAAAATGTTTGGCTATTGCAGGCCATCCCAGTGGCATGGAGGGCTGAGGCACTGGGCGCCTTACCTCCTGCCACTCCAATGACCCATGTTTGGTAGCAGACTCGGGTTGTCAGGGGATGGCCAGAGAGGGAGAGGATTGTGCATCCCACAGGATGCTCTCCTCTCCCAGGGAGGGAGGGTGCCATGTCTCACTGGAGAACTGCCACCTGAAAATGTGTGGGTGGTAGGGCGAGCGAGACATGGGAAGGGAGGGACATGCTGCACTGTGTATTGTGTGAGCACACTCATGCAAAGGACATAGTCCCACACACTGGTGTCCCTATGGGGAGGGGTAGAGTGGCAGCCAGACAGGGGAACAAAGAAGAGGAAAAAGAACCTGTCTGGCAGGATGATCGCCAACCTCTGCAGGCCCTGCCTCCAGGGACCTAGGATCCTCCCTTTCTGGACCTCCTCACCATGGAGAGAAGCCATGGGGGGTACTTGGGGGAGAAAGGTAAGTCCTGGGAGAGGTCAGGGGATGGGGCTGGGAGGATCGACGAGAACGAGGGTGAATACGAAATAGTGAATTAAAAAAAAAGAAGAATGTTTGGCTATTGTGTGAGACAAGTTCCAATTCTGAATCGTAGTTATATGTTCGCTAATTAATTTTTTTGTGACATCATTCCTCTGGCCAATGTGAGACATCTCACACAGACAAGTTAAAATGTAAATCACACCACTTGTAGTAAAGTTGATGAATTAATTTATTTTTTATTTCTTTCCTGACCTTGGATGCTGGAATGTCTTGCTATCTCTTGTATTAATACAACATGAGTAATTTCCACAGTGGTAATTGCCTTTAGGAAGATTCAGTAGCCAAATAGTAGGCTTGGTTTTGCCAATATAAAAACTGTGGACAAGTCTTATCTTTTATATTCTCTGTTCTCCAATAACTGATTCTTGGTCCTTCCATATTTATGAATGCATTATCTGTTTTTAAAACATCCCAGTTCTTCTTCAAAAGCTGTGTAATCCTCCAGGTTTCTGAGCTGTACATTGTCACAATTGTGAGATGGTTTTTGCTGTTCGCTTGTGTTAGTTATGGTCTTAGAAGCCTCATCACGTCTCGTGCCAATGCCTGTGTGTAGGCTGTTTCAACAATCCTTGTATCATATTTCCTTTCTATGACCCTTTTGCTCTTTTCTTTAGCTTTGTGTTGAAAATAGACTTCTTGGCTGCAGTTGTGCCTTACTCTTACCATTTGCCTGAAAGGGATATTATTCTTCAAATATTTGGGGTGACAACCAGTGTATTCCAGCAGTGTATTCTTTTCCATTAGCTTCCTAAAAATGCTTGTCTCCAATTTTGTGTTATGTTTCTCAGCCTTCAAATCAAGAAAGTTAACCTCCTTATCACTCATAGTGCAAGTGCATTTTAAGTTTGCATCACATTGGTTGACATATTCCACAAAAATGGCCAAGTGCTATTTCTGAGCCCTTTCACATTAGAAGACAATCATTGATGTATCTTTACCATACCACCACAAACTTATAAAAGAGGAATTCTGTTCTCCAAATATTGTAGGTACTGTTCCTTCCAGAACCCCACATACAGATTTGCGAGTCTTGGCACAAAGGTAATACCCATGGCCATCCGTTTCTTTTGAATATAGTAGTTGTTGTAAAGGAAATAGTTGGACTCCAGTACCATTTCTGCCATGTCCAGAATAAGTTTGTTTGGTAGCAGTGTGTCAGTGTTCCTTTTCCTGAGATAAAATGCCACTGTCCTTATCATACCTGTGTGGGTTATGTTTGTACAAAGGCTCTCTATGTTGAGAGCAACCAGTTTGCACATTTCAGATATCCTTAATCATTGATGTTTTGTATAAGGCTTAGTACATTTTTGGTGTCATATAAATGCAACTTGATCAGTGGTCTGAGGAATTAGTCCATGAATTTGCAAAATAGTGTTCCATACTTGAACCTATGCTCACCAAAATGGGCCTACCTGGTGGTTCGGTGGCATTTTTGTGTAGTTTAAGTAGAATGTTTATTGAGATTAATGGGAATAATGGGATTGTTAACTGACAGAAAATATTTTTCTTCCTGTGACCCATTTGTTTTCATGCTTCCTGTTTTATCGTTTCTGTAGGGTCACTGCTCAATTTCTCATAAAAACTGGTACTTCCAAGTTGTGTTTTTATTTCCGTCTTGTATTTGTCTTTGCCCCACAAGGCAATTGCCTCACTATTGTCAGTGGGTTTGATTAGCAAGCTTTCATCCTTTTGTAATTCCTCTAGTGCTTGTATTTTTCTTTTCATTAAATTGTTGTGATGTCTGCCGTTACATGTCTTAGAAATCTCTGTTTCACTATCCACTGGTGCACAGAGCCTAGTAACTGCTGCGCTGTGTGTTCCCACAGGATTGAATGTGGATTTTTTCCTAAATGGTGTTTGTTCATGTCTCCTTGAACTTTTGTGTATCATTTTGTGTCCCCCTTTCTGGATTTCTAACAGTCAAAATCATATTAACAGTTACAGGGGGTATTATAGATTGGGAATTGGTTAAAGAAAGAATGAAGATATAGTTGTCTATAGAGTTTATAAAGGTACATTTTTACTATAAATGGGTTTAACATTTTCTCCGGCACATAGGACAGGCTCTTTTGTAACACATTCACCTGGTCATTTGTTAGTACTTTACCTGTTAAATTTATGACCACCATTTGCTTGTGTTGGTTGACCTTCTTGGAGGTCCTGAATTGTGCCATGTCCCTCTGCCTCTGTCTCTTTTTAAGTCCCATTCCCCTGTGTGTTCTCTTGTAGTTCTATATCCTTGGGAGAGGCACAACATGAGTTTTTTTTGGATATTTACTCCAGACACAGTAGCACTCAAAATACTGAATGATGATCTGCCACTGAATCGTTTTTTTTGTAACTTAGTGACAATTCTGTCCTAAAAGGATTATGAACTTGTTGCATCTAACCAATAATTTTCATAACTGGACCATTAATTTGCTGCATTTACTGATTATTATTTTTCAGGTTTATATAATGTACCTCCGACATGGTGTTCCTGAAATGCTGGTTTATTTCATTTGCAGACCTGTTAATAAGTCTCCAAGATGTTTAGGTTTTGCAATTAGAACCACACCCCCCTTTTTAGGGCTGTGGGCAGAGGCTACGACCATTTTGTGAGAGCTTTTTAACTCTGAAATTGGTCGATCTCACAACCTCTTCCATTGGACGTATCCTTCTGAAAGCCCAACGGAGCTGAAAGCCCTCCACCATGATCGGCATATGGAATAACAGCCACACTATTTTGGCTGTTACTTCCACATTCTGATGCATGCACTATGCATGCACATGAGTCACGCGCATGCGCAGAGTTGTGAGCATGTGCAGTGCTGCGGTGCCAGCATGTTGTGAATGGCACAATGCCATTCTCTATTTTGTGCCCTCCTCCCCAAGTCATCCCCAAATTGCGATGTAATATCGCAACACTGGGAGCCCACCCCCAGTGCGTGAAATGTGGTTTTATCTGTAAAACAGAAAATGGTCCCTTCCCACGGATGCCTGACATCAGGGTGCCCAATCCCCATGTCGGCATTCTTGTGGCACACTGGGTGCCCACCCCAGTGTACCTAAATGCTTACTTGTCCTGTAAATTAGAAAATGGTCCCTCATTGGTTTGTTTCCCCTGCAAAACTGAAAATGGTCCCTCGTCATTGCTGCAGTCACCCTCCCACTGAGCACCCACCTTCCCACACACACACACTCTTACCCCATACTTACCTCTGGAGCATGGTGCTGTCATCTTCTCTGGACCTGGACATGTCTGCACTCTGCAAAGCCCAAGAGGTAAGCATGCTATACAGCCATTCAATGGGATTTTCAACTTATGTTCATATCTCAGCCATGTTTTTGAAATTTTGCCCCAAATTTTCAGCATGGGGTTCTTGGGACCCCACCTCATGAAAACTTACTGTCATTTTGTTACCAAGCCTGGAAAGATTATTTCATGGTCACTGAACAGAATCACCTTTTGAGACTGATTCACGAAATAACAGTTTAGCAGCTGTGGCACAGAATAGCCTGTTTGCTTGGCACAATCACCTTTTGGGAAAATTAAACAAAATGACACTGGCACTGTTCATGTGGAGGGGTCAAAAAAAGGTCATGTTGAAAATTTGGTGAAAAAATTCCAAAAAATGACTGCTACGAGTGTGCGCTGTGCAGTTTCTATGCACGCTCCTAATGTCACTAATTTTTAATATTTTCACTTCACATTTTTAACATAGCCATTTTTGTACACCTCCTTCACAACTGTACAGCTGTCATTTTCCACAACCTGCCCAAACTGTGTTTTTGCGCCTGTGGTGCAAAATAGTGTGTTTGGTCTGTGCAATTGGGACAGTTGAACAAAATGACAATGGCACTGTTCATGAGGAGGGATCCAAAAAGGCCATGTTGAAAATTTAGTGCAACATCTCTAACATATGGCCAAGTTACACCTGAGCGTTGAATAATTTCTATGCACATATGCAACTTTCATCACTTGGTAGCGTTTCACAGCTCTATCGGCTCTGGCCAGAATTTGTTACAATTGCCACATGCATTTTGGTCTTGTTATAGTAATTTATACATTACTGTTTGCAGTTTAATTTTGAAGTCAGTTATATACATTTGTTTCATGCGTTAATTGTAAATGTGGCCAAAATGTTTAGGTTCTGGTAGCTTTGATTTCTGACACTTGCCACTGGTCATGTGACCCCATGCAGGTATATAAGGCGAGTCAGACCAGGGCATCAGGGTGCTCTGAGCAAGGCATGGTCCAAAATATTAGCGACATGCAATAGCGTGTGATGTTCCATAAGTACACATGGGACCTCCTCCCTACCCACCGA
The DNA here is from genome assembly GCA_016271365.2 of Neoceratodus forsteri. Taxonomy (NCBI): domain Eukaryota; kingdom Metazoa; phylum Chordata; order Ceratodontiformes; family Ceratodontidae; genus Neoceratodus; species Neoceratodus forsteri. The sequence continues at coordinate 157,510,038 of CM028137.1, forward strand.
CAATGTTATTACCAACAGTTATAGCAAGGATTTTATCTGAATTACTGTGGCAGTGATTGCAATTTTTCTGGAGAACTAGGATTGAACTTGTGATGGATGTATGCTGGTGGTGCATAATAATAGGATCTACAAAAATATGGTAGGCAGAGCAAACAAAGTATATCCAGTTGCGTCTGCTGGGAAAGCGAGTGCACTGCAAACTGAAGCACTGCTCTGCAGCATCTGGGTTGTAATCAAATTGCATTTTCAAACTAGTAGCACCTTATCTCATATATTCCTAGTGAGGAAGTGATCCTGGGGACTTTGGTGTGTTTTTGATATTGTTTAGTCTGATCTTGTATTTTTTTCATTAGACACTATTTTTTGTTGTTCCAAATGTAATCAATTTAAAGTATGTTTAAGGTTTGGAACTATTTTGTATGTAGTGTGAAACCAATTACTGCATCAGAAGTGAAATATTAGTAAAATAACCATTTTGATCAAGTTTATTTTCACCAAATGGATAGATACATTTTCTCCCAGTCTTCCAGTTTTAATTTTATTTTTTCAATGTTTGTGTTACATTTACTTCCACCATTTGTGAGAGCAAATGGCAGGTTTGATTCACAATTTTTAAATTCAATTTTAATTATTTTTTGAAAAAAATTCATTCTTTCTTCCCTTTTCACTTGGCGTGACTTTCTTTCTGGTCAGGCCCATCCCCATCCTTCCACATCGCTAATGCTCACCCCTGGCTTACTTCCAGAGCTGGGCCTGGCCACAAGCAGGTGTTATCATCAGCCCCTGTCCAGACCTGGGGCTAGGCTAAACCCATGGTGGAGGGGTGGCTTGTGGCAGGAAGTGGGTCCCAAGTGTGCTGTGGGTCATACTGCATGCCCCAGGTTATTTTCTTCCTTGGTTTTCTTTCTCTAGTCCCTCAGGATGCTGGCCCTGATGAAGCTCCAATCACATGCACACAGACAAGCTGTACAGAGACCGATTGATGTTCTCCCACCCACCGTGCTTCCCCACTGCACTGCCACCTGTGGTCACCCAGCTGGAAGTATAGCAGTGAGGGATCACACCTCTACCCCCCCAATGAGGGATAGAGTCCTCTGGGCTGCTAAACCCACTTTTACCCAGCCAGCCCCCAATGACTTGAGATCATTCCTGAACCAGGTGCTGGCACTGCAAACAGTAGTGTTACTACAGCAATGGCGGTCTAGCAGGAATACCATTTTAAATTTTGATCTGTACAGCATTGACTGGATAGATTTTGTGTTAATAGAAGAAACTCAGTTTTTAGATGTTTAACTTGGTAGTCAGAGATCTGCCAAAATCTATCAATCTCTTAATAGACAGTTGTTAAATTATCTTGCAGTGTGGTTAACATTATCAGTAGGTATAAATTGCAAATGTTGGCATTCTGTTTTATTTCCATTTATGTTATCTATTTTCCTGTATTGCTACATTGTTCCTAATATTTTACAAAAACAGTTATACAGTTTAAAAAACAAAGAGGGAGACAGAGGGTGCCCTTGTCATACCCCCATGCCCCCCTAATAATATTTCAGCAGTCAGGTTGTTATTATCTTCCAGGGAAATGTTGTGGTTACCAGAAGAAGAAATGCTGATTTTAGGTAGCACAGTTCAACTACTTTAAAAACATATTTTCACACCAAAGAATTGTATCTTTGTTATTTTCTTTACTTCTATATGAACCAAAATCTGAAAAAATATTTTAAAAAAATGTTTTAAAGCAGAAGTATTAGACAGCAAAAAATGTCATTGTATACCTTTTTTTAGCAAAAATATATTTCTGACATCTTTACATTATCCTTGGTGTATTTTATAGCTTTCTCAGATATTTTTAAAACATCTTTTATAGCTGATTTTGTAAGCAATTACTCACATCATTGAAGATGGCCACCAATCACAATTAAAATAAATATATTTTGTTTGGTTACCTGTTGAATGTCCATGCTAGATTCATAATGAAGATGCATTAGGATGGTGTTATTGCATGTTTCTGATGGTAAACAGCATGGCACTGTAACAAGATATTTAATTTTTTGAATGGCAGGGATAGCATCAAGAGGTAATGTTTGAAGACTTTAGAATCCTGTATCTTGATTCAGGAATGAAAGAAAATGAAATGTAAAATGGGTATCTCTATATGAGTATGTCTATATGTTAGAGTGGATATTACATGATACGAAATTCCTACTTCTACCTCTACCGAATCAATATGGGTCACAATTTTACCTAAAGGTCACCCAAAGCTTATATTGGGTGTTTGCTATAGACCTCCATCTGCAGGTATGCTATATACTTCTGATCTGATAAATATAATATCTGATATGGTTGATAAGGGAGATACTTTGATCATGGGTGACTTTAATTTTCCTGGCATAAATTGGGTAACTTTATCTAGCAATACAGAACAAGAAAAACTATTTGTTGCAACATGTGTAGATTATGGCCTTGAATAATTGGTGGATTCCCCCACTAGGGGGTTAAATCTACTTGATCTAGTACTTACTAATATTGAGAATAAGATTTTTGACACGGAAATATTAGCACCAATAGGCAATAGCGATCATAATACAATTAATTTCAATATAAATATTATCAATCCTGAGCCATGTAATATTAGTACACATAAAGATTATAACAATGCTGATTTTGATATAATCAATACTAAACTCACTGAAATTGATCAGGAGGTAAAATTCAGGAACAAAACAGTTAATAGTGCATGGACTGAATTAAAAGACTTCATATATTATTTGGAAAGAAATACAATAACAAAGGTAAAATTCCCATTTGGTTCAATAAAACTATTAAGAAATTAATTAAAAGAAAGGATATCTTGTTTAAAAAACTTAAAAAAATTTCAAATCCTTTTATTAAATATCAATATAAAACAGTGGTTTCCTCACTTAAATCATCAATTAAACATACAAAGTTAAAATTTGAATTTAAATTAGCTCATTCAAAGACTCATAAATCACTTTTTTTTTACATCAACAGTAAGAAAGGTAATAATAAGACTGTAGGCCCTATATTAAACAATGGGATCCCCTTTAATATGGATGCTGAAACAGCTAATCATTTTAATACCTATTTTTGCTCAGTTTATAATCCACCTGAGGTAAGCCCTGTAATAGATAATGATATGTCCCATATTCCAACCTTCACTGATGATGATATCCTTCAGGCATTGCTACAAATAAACAAAAAATAAAGTTCAGGCCCTGACAATATAAACCTAAGGTTTATAACTGGAATAGCTAAATCATTGGCATTTCCACTAATGTTATTGTTTAACAAGTCCTTACTTGAGAAAAACATCTCTGATGATTGGCATTCTGCTATTGTAGTTACCATTTACGAGAAAGGTAATAAATCAAACATACAAAACTATAGGCCTATTACCTCAATAATAGGGAAAGTAATGGAGCGTTTAATCAAGGCCCTGTTTGAAAAAGAAATAGACAATTTAGGTATCCATGACAGGACACAGCATGGCTTTATAAAAGGCCATTCATGTTCCACGAATCTAAGTTTTTTCTATAATCATATAAGTAAATATATGGATGTCAAAATTCCATCGGATGTCATACTACTTGACTTTAGCAAGGCTTCTGATAAACTGTCACATTCCATCTTAATTAATAAATTATATAAATTTGGTTTTTCATCTTGCCTTGTAAATTGGACTGCTAGCTGGTTGCAAAATAGGTCTCAATCAGTAAAAATAAATAGTTCCTTTTCAGCTTTAGGTCAAGTTACTAGTGGAGTCCCACAGGGCTCTGTGCTGGGACCACTATTATTTAATATTTTCATAAGTAATATGCATGTTTCCTCTAATAGTCATCTGTTTAAATTTACTGACGATACGAAATTGGGTGGTAGGGTCAATACTACATCTGCCATAAAATCTCTTGAAAATGGTCTTCTTCATATCGAATCCTGGGCACAAACAAACTCAATGCTCTTTAATACTGGAAAGTGTTTGGTTCTCCATTTTGGTATTACAAATCCAAAGATTAATTATTACCTTAATTACATCATGTTAAAATCAACCACTAATGAAAGAGATCTGAGTATTGTATTTGACCACAAGTTATCTCTAAATTATCATTACAACAAGGTGATTAGATCTGCCAATGTTGTAATGAAACAAATTCAAAGAACATTTGTCAGTAAATCGGTGCACTGCCTATTACCTCTTTATAGGGCTTATATTGGACCTCAGCTGGACTATGGCTCACCTTTTTGGAGTCCTTATCTTAAAGGAGACACTAACTGTCTGGAGTTAATTCAGAGACAATTTACCAAAATGGTACCACATCTACATTCCTTCAGTTATGAATCTCGTCTAAGAGAAACAGGTCTTTTTCCCTTAGACATACATAGATATACGGGGGACATTCTCTCTGTGTATAAATTATTTAAATTCCCCATACAAAAGGAACAATATGGACTTATCTTAGCAGACAAACTCATACTGGGTAGATGTCATAACCAACAATTAATTGTAGATTGGGCTAATACAAAAAATGAGACAACTTCTTTTCTATTCGAGTTGCCAAATTCTGGAATCCATTGCCAAAGGATTTGATTGATATAGCTAACTTTGAATCATTCTAATCCCAGTTAGATTTATGGCTCAACTCTAAATATTATTGTAACCAATGATCCACAGTTGCAGTGGGGGACAATCTCGATGGGCCTTGTGCCTTCTTTTGTCCCAAACCCATCCAGTAAATCCAGTAAATCTTGATATTTTGTGAGGAAAATATTATTTTTGTCATAGAGCTGAGTCAAACTGGATGGCTGTTCAGCTACTTTTCCTCAGGGTGCCTCTGACTGTTCCATTTCCTCCCTCCCTGCTGGGGAGTTAGTTCTCCCATGGCAGGGCCATCCTCCTCTTCTGGAGTACTCACATCCAGAAATACACCCCAGTCAGAGTGGAACAGCAGGTCAAGGTGTCCCAGGAGGGGTTTTTATGAAACTCTGGTCTGCTTGTTTTTCCTCCTTTTTCTTCCTTCTAGGTCCCAGAGCCATGGTGGCATGGTGGACACATACACATGAGGTGCACATGCATTTCAGAACCACTCTTTCTTCCAGTCCCCCAGACCTATATCTTGTCTTCTGTGCATTGGCACTACCACCTGGCCTCCAGCTTGTGGCAGCCAAGAGCTGGAAAGCCCTACTGCCCCTGGTGGGAGAGGAGAGCTGCCAGACAGCTGTTTGATCCACTTGTGGCTCTCTCTTCACCAACCCCCCAGTGACCTGAGCTCATTCCCGAACTCAGGTAGTTGGTGCAAGAAAAGGTTAAGCATGTATAGCAATTCAGCCCTCTGCAACACTGGGCTGGCCTATGGAAAACATTATTGCTGAAAAAAATGCTGACTGGCTTTAAACATAGAAACAGAGACAATGTCTGCAGAAAAACAACACTGTTCCATCCAGGCTTTCCATCAATACTGCATAACTGCTAGTACTATATCAATATGGTATAAGCATATTTCTGCTATACTATATCAATATACCAAAACTACTTTTTAATACTATATATCATTTGTACAATGACTGTAAGAATAAAGTGTTGCAAGTAATTGCACTTATTTTAATATTTGATAGGTCTAAAGTGGAAATAAGTCTTTTATTTCAATGTTAGGTGAGTCATCAGCATTTATTTCCACTTATGGTGGGTCACAAAGGAGTTCTTAACCAGTGGGAGAACATCTTACACAATGCCTGATGACATCACAGTGCACTGTACTGCAATTAAAAATAGTCTAGTAAAATCAAACAGAAACAGTCAAATCTTCATTGAAATAACTAATTCTGCCAGAGAGGCACTGTCATTTTATAAATGACATATACCATGGACTGGCTAAAAATATCACATTTATTTTTATCTGCTGGGTTTGACCTCTACACATATCACTTGTGGTTCTGCCACTCATGAGGACACTGAGGTCAAAACCTGCAGGTGAAAAAAATGTGATATTTTTAATCAGCCCATTGCATATCCTATATATAGAAAAACTGCATTTCCAGTATATAGGTACATTGAATATGTATCAATATGATCTAACCATGTCAACTTGACACCAAGCTTTTATTTTTTTTTTAATTGTTTTTTAGCCCTATGGTTCTTAGCCCTTTATAAAGGTAATGAGCAGGAAATGCCAAATGTGCATGTTAACACATTCTATGCTTACATGTGCATCTGCAGCCCTGCTGCTATTTTCAAAAGATGCGTTTATCTGTGACAGAAGATCATGATTTTTGGTAAAAAAAAATGCTGCAAATGTGATTTGCGGTGTTTCTCCCTCCTTTTTCTTGGATGCGAAATTCAGACACAGTTAGATCATTTACTAGCTGGTCTAACAGTTTGGACAGATTTTCTTTTAAAAATAATAACTAGCAGATCTTGGATGGATCCTTTTGCAAATCTTGTTCAATGTCTTTAAATAGGCTTAACTGTGATCTACTTGGGTAAGATTGGGGATTTTATTTAAACAAAATCTTGGAATCAGGTCTACATCACATCACAGCAGTCTCAGTGTATAGCTACAGTATACTGAAAATGCACTTTTACTCTATTGCTATACTAATAATACATTTGCATTATAGTGACAGAAGGAAGTAGCTTCAGTGTATCAATATAGTACAAAGTACTACATTGAAATACCAATAATACACTGATACTAAATCAACAGAAAGACTTTTCAATTCAAGACGCTTTTCGGACATTTTTTAATTTTGTTATTTATTTATTTTCACTTTATTAACCAAGTAAGCTCTCTGAGCCAAGGCCAATTTTCAGGAACTACGCAAAGCCAGTACATATGCAGCTATGATGGTACAATAATACACTGAATACAGTTCAATAAATAACATACAGTATAATGCATACATTCTTTACTAACTACTGTCATCAAATAATTTCTCAAATCATGTACACATATATAAATCTAAATAGGACATTAAATTACATTTAAAGAAAGAAAGTACAGTATGTCTATATAGTGGTGCTGGCAAGAATAAAATATAATTCTGCAGTATAATGCAATAGAATTACTGCAATAAACAAAGCAATTTCAAGGGCAGTTAATCCCTTTTGTCATGCAGTAATTTGAGACACTGCATTGCATCCTGTCCAGCACTAATGTATTTTACACATTGGAAGATACTAGTGGTATTCTGTGAAGGGGACCTACAACCTTATTTTTCTATTTTTGATAAAGGCCATAGGGAAAGTGTATATTGCCATAATTATAATAACCGGAGAGCCCTAGGATTCAAGTACTATACTTTAAAGAAAAACAGCCATTGAACTGCTGTTAAATTGTTCTGTCCCTAACTCACAGACTGTCAACAGCTGGTACAGGTAGGGGGTGTCTTGTCACTATTACTACCCATCCAGGCCGTGGTCCTGCAGGGCTTCATCCTGGGTCCCATCCACTTCTTTATTTTCCTGAATGACCTCCCTTCTGCCTGTGCAAACTCGCATATCCACATGCATGAAGATGACACAGTCGCCTTCACCTCCAGTCCCTCGACTGCAGTGATGGAAGGCTTGCTACAGCAAGACTTGCACAGCATCCTGCACTGGTCCCATTTCAACCAACTCTGGGTCAACACTAAAACAACATTGTCCATTACCTTTGGCACCAGCCAAAAACTGGTCAGGCTCTCCCCCTCCTTGTTTTCTTCACCTGGACAGCACCTCCTTCAAAGTGACTCCATCCTTCAAGTACCTTGGAGTGTGCCTGGATAGTAAGCTTGACTTCTCTGCCAACATTGATGCCATCCATGCCAAGCTCTGTCCCATACTTGATGCCTTGTACTGCAACAAAGACTGCTTATCTCTGCAGATCCATTGGGAGCTTTTTGTTAAAATGCTGCTCCTGGTGTTTGACTATGCAGATGTGGTCTAAGGCACTGCCCCATCCTCTTTCCTTGCTATACTGCACACCCTCTGTAACACCTTCTGTTGTTTTACAACCAAATCCCCCCTCAAACTCACTACACTTTCTCAGTTCCTCTATCCATCTACCCCCTACCTTCATGTTACAAGTCCCACTGCACCTCCATCATCTACAAATACTGGTTTGGGTTCCTGACCTTTTACCTGTCCTTACTCCTGTCTCCCATTCCCTCTTCCTTATATTCCTTTTGCTCCAGGGATCCTCACACCTTCTCCCTTCCCTACCCTCACTCCTCTGCTGGGCAGTCAGCATTCTCCTATGCCTTGCCACTTTAGAAAAATCATTTTTTCTCTACCTTTCAGTTCTGTCCAGCAGAACAGCTTAGACACAAAGGGCAACCCTCGGAGCCATACGCCAAATGCAGTCCAGCCCCTAGCCTTAATGTCTGCTGAGCTTCTCTGATCTTCACCTTAGGGAAGTGCAAGTAGGAGATTCAAATTCTTCCATGCTCTTGCCTGCAGGTCTGCCAACTGAAGCACTACAAGCAGAACTTGCAGCAGCATAGCCGCATCCAGGTTCCATCTCTTCGGTGGCTACTTCTCTCATCGGTGGCTTCTGCTGTAGTAGTTCCCTGGGAACTCCAGCATTTTAGAAGGGTGGGTATTGTCCTGCAGCCAGTAGATCAGTCCCCTCTCCCTCATAGCAGCAAGGAGCCAGGATGCACAAACCACAGACAGGGTTTTTTTACTGCAAAAAACACTTTGAGGACCTGGCCAACAAACTTTCTACCCTTCCATCCAAATTAGGCTTCTCAGAAGTGCTGTCAGTGTGGGAAAAAGGAAAAAGCACCAAGTGAGTCAGAGAGATTGAAGTAGGGGAATTTAACTCATGGCTGCGTGATTGGTACTAAGACAAGGGATACCACTACATATGGAACTAAAGAATATGCAATAGAAAACCCCAGTCTCTCTGGCGTGTATGGCATGACCTGTTGTACTTTACATAGATTATCACATATGTTACTGTCTGCATGAATAATGTTAAAGATGATACTATAGCTTGAATTATGTTATTTAATACTTGGACAAAAATTTCACAATCAAAGTTAAGTTTGGAAATAGGGAAGCAGTTTTTTGTTTTTATAGAATTTATCCCTGCTTAGATATTAGGGAGACCACTGCCTAATTAAAATAATTCCAGTAAATAACAACCCTTTTTCAATTAAAATGTTATTGAGTTTTGTAAAAATACACAACACAACATATAGGACAGCCATCAGGCCAGTAACAACACAAAAGTGCTCTCCACATATAAAATACAAAAAAATTAACACTTGTATTGCTAAAAAACAAAAATCAACATAAAGAAGGAGGGGATCAGGTAAGTGTGCCTGGAGTTCATTTTATCATCCAAATAGAGTCCATATACATATCAGCAGGGGATTTAGAAAGGGGTAAAATCCATGACCAGTCTATAAGAGATCCCCATATACAGATCCCCTTCTATACAGATAGCAGAAGGAAAATATGCAGCATTAAATGTCTCATATTTGAACAGTCAACTGGCCTGGAATATGATATAAATTAAGAAACAGAGTCCATAGAACCAGAACTAGAGGACACAATGAACATGAAACAAGATAACAAACTAATTAATAACGACGAGACAGAAAGAATGGCAAGCAACCTAACTACTCATTTCTAGGTGTCAAGGGGATGAAGTGAAGCAAAGGCCTCTAATTATAACACATACCGTACACAGTCAAACAAAGGGAGAACATAAGAGGGCTATAAAGACAGTCTCATCACACACAATTAAATTTCTAAATAGAATATGATTGACAGTTATTTAATTTAGGTTCCCATACTTGAGCAAACTGAGCAGCTGTCCCCACTGCCCTGTAGGAAGGCAGTACCAAGCTGGCAAGTTTATAGAGTCTATCTTCCCACTCTTCTAAGGTAGGAACTAGTTCTGAGCACCACTTCTGAATAATGAAACGCTTAGCCTCAGTGATTGCAGCCATGAAACATAAAGAAAGGGATTTATGCTGGACAGGTAATCAATTCATTTTACCAAGGATCAAAAGGGATACATCTAGACCCGGCCCGGTGGTGCTGAGGGTTGACGCACTGGACGCCACACCTCACGCCATGCCAGTGACCCAAGTTCTGGAGTGAGCTCTGGAGCCAGGGTTTGGCAGAGGAGGGGCTGGTTTGAGCACCCGCAGAGCTGCTCTCCAGTCCTGGGGGGAGGGCACTGGGGAGCTCGGTACTCCGGCAGCCCCTGGTGGAGATCAAGGGTGCTGCAGTATCATGGGCTGCATGTAAAAGCATGCCCAATGTAAGGCAGGGTTGCCATGTGCCTTACAGCAATGGGGGGTGCACACGCAGGGAGGGAGTGGGTGGAGCAGAAAACACAGGAAAAACCCGGTGCCAAGGATCAGGCGATGGCACCTTTCCCCCATGCCCAATGCCGAGTTTCCTCTGCTGACCTTCAATTTCCTATCCAGCTCCCTCATCCAATGCCACAGTCTGACATGTAAGAGCACCCCAACTAGGTGGGGGTGACCCTCCCCAGATAAGGTTAGCCAGGGGCACTGGCATCGGTGAGGAGGGGAGAGAGGAGGCACAGTTTGGGATCCACAGGCAGGCAGGACAATGGATGGGGCTGTCTGAAAGAGTACCCCAGAGCCATGACTGGATGGAAAAAGAATTGAAAAAAACAAAAGAAAAAGGGATGCATCTAGAGGGATCTTGCAGCAGAGAACCATAGAGATCCTCTCCTATTTAGTGCCCACCATTTAGCCAATTTAGGACATGACCAAAGAATATGTAGCAAGGTGCCACTCTGTTGATGACATCTCCGGCATTCTGAATTAGATGTTGAATTCATTTTGCTCAATAGGTCTGGGATCCTATATCATAAGTGTAATGTTTTCCAGTGCATAAGCCACCCTTTAAGATCCTGGCAAGCCTGAGGAACATTAGTTCAGCAGCAATCCAAATCAGCCTCTGATAAGGGGGAACTGAGCTGCTTTTCTCATGCCAATTTCAAGTTAAGGGCTGAGGAAGTATTCACCTGTAGAAGGCCATTATAAACGTGGCCTATCTTGGGGGGTTGAAATGCTGTAGCACCACCACTCACCCCAATATATCATCCCAGATCCTCTTTAGAGGTAGTTGAAGCAGAGATCCTGTGTATAAGGATATCAGGTGACAAATTGAAAGTATGAAAGTATCTCCATAAGTGTGATTGGGGCAGTGAAGCCTGTGCCTTAATAGTCATGAAATCCTTAAACTGACCTGTCCTCAGATAGAAGAGGTTAGCAACAGTTTGGATTCCCCCTGCAGTCCACTGAGGCTGGTACAGAGGCTGTCCACCAATTTGTAATTTAGGATTATTCCAAAGGGGCCAGCATGAAAAAGGAGTTTGCCACTGAGAAGAGGACAATTTAGTCACCCCTCTCCAGAGTCCTAAAATTTTTTATTTATTTATTTAGTTTTTGTTGACCGGGTAAGTGCACTAGACAAATCCTGCCTATTTTCAGGCACGACCCGGGGGAAGGGGATACAGATGAATGCCAACTGACCTTGAACCAGATTAAGCAGTAGGTGGTATTTTTTTAGTGAATGAGGGAAATTTGGCCAGGATACCGGGGAAATTCCCCTACTCTTTCGATAAGTGCCATGGGATCTTTAACATCCACCTGAACTACCACCAATCCAGGCAGATGGGACCTCGGTTTAACGTCTCATCGAAAGATGGCACCTCAGAAGTGCAGCACCCCTCTCATGCTGCACTACAGTGTCAGTACTGGGATATTAACCCAAGTGCCAGATGTGGGAACTGAACCCACAGCCCTCTTATCTCCCGGCCTCAGAGGCGAGTGTGCTACCTTCTGAGCCACTGACACTGACAATGTAAAATGTATGCATGGATGAGGTAGTCTAAGTGAGCACTAGAATGATTCTGTAAAATTAATTCAGGCATTACCTCAGGAAACAGCCGCTCTTCCAAAGCAAGTCACCAGGAGGAATCTTGGCACTGTTCAGCAAAATAATCACATCCAGACCAGCCTAAGGCCTGAGGCTAAGTATTACTCCCTAAACCAGGGTAACCTGAGTCTGCCATTATTCACATGAGCCATCAATTGGGTCAGAGAGAGATTCAGGGCTTCTCTTCTTCCTAAAGGCAACACCAGAGTTTATCTAATGACTTCCAGATAGACTCTGGAACTGGCAAAGCCAAATACAGGAGAAGGTATAGTATCTGAGAGAGGACAATCATTTGCAAAGTATGTGATTTCCCCAAAAGGGATAAATGGAGGTGCTTCCACCTTTCAAAATCTTCATGCAAGAACTTAAACAAAGGAGAGAAATGAAGGTGCACCCACTCTCTCCAAAAGGGGGACATAAAAATACCAAGATATTTTATTGATTGCTTCACTCATTTAAGCCCTAGAGAGACCGAAGAGCATTTCACATTTAGAGGCAGGATGTCCATTTCTTCCCAGTTATTCTTAAGGCCCAATAAAGCTGCAACGTGATTCAGAAGCTCTATCAAAGCTGGGATAGACTGAGCTGGATTCCGAAGGGTGATAAGAATATCATCTGAAAATAACATTGGTTTAAATACTTCTTCACCCAACATCAAGCCAGCTATAGCTGGGCTTTCACACAGCTTCTGTGTTACAGGTTCTAATGCTAATGTAAAGAGTGCGGGGGATAAGGGGCACCCTTGCCTGTTACTCCGCCCCAAGGGGAGCATAGTGGAAGCATTCCCATTTGTCAGCACTGAACCCTTAGGGGCTAAATACAGTGTCTGCACCCATTTAATAAAACCTTTCCCAATCCCAAAGGCCTGGGGAGCAGCAAATAAGTAGGGCCATTCAAGTGAATCAAATGCCTTCTTCGTATCCAGCATGACAGCTGCCACTGGGTCTGGAGAAGACTCCACCACCCACATCAAGTTGATCAACCTCCTAATATGATCTGCCCCATCTCTCCCTGCCATGAAGTCCACTTGATCCACATGCACTAAGGAAGGTAGTGCTGCCTGTAGCTTCAGAGCCAATGCCTTGGCCAAAATTTTGTAGTCATCATTCAGGAGAGAGATACGGCGGTAGCTGGCACATAAATGAGGGTCCCTCCCTTCTTTGGAAGTACTGAGATATTCTCCTTTGTCATGGACTTAGGTAAAGAAAGTGATTCCAAAGCTTCCTGAAAGGTGGAAACAAGTGACAGGCACAGCCGGTCCTGAAATTGTTTATAAATTCTGTAGGAAAATCATCAGGGTCTGGTTCTTTACCGCTGAATATTTGCTGGATAGCAGCCGCTACCTCTTGGGCAGTAATGAGAGCATCTAGACATCCCACCTGTTCATCAGAAAGCCTGGGAAGTGTAATCGAATCCTGAAAGGAGGCAATGGCATCTACTGTCTGACCCCCTGGAGCACGTTTAGATGAATATAGCCTCATAAAATATACACAGAAAGCGTCATTGAAGGCCTCCGGAGCAGTTGAAAGAGTGGTTCCTTCCCAAATACCTGGAATCTTAGACTCTCCAGAAAGCTTCTTTAGCCGATAGGCTAAAAGGTGATCTACCTTCTTCCCACCCTCCCAATAGGCATGATGCATCCGTCCCAGGGCAAATTCACAATTTACAAATTCAAGACATTCAGCCAATATTGAATGCTTCTCATCAACTGCAATAACTCCGGAGAATAATTCCCAGCTTTATTCCACTGTTGCAAATTGGCCAACTGCATCTTAAGGACTTGAAGGTCTCAGTGTTTCCCTTTACTTTTTGCCGACACATAGGTAATGACCTGTCCCTGAACATAGGCTTTAAGGGCTTCCCAGGATCAATGAGCAGCTGTCTCACCAGGGTGGTTAAGCCCAGATGGGTCTGAATCTCCATCCTCAACCACGAGACAAAGGCGGATAATTACAAATACTTACATTAAACCTCTACCTCTTAGCAGACTGCTCAGAGGTTTCAGGGTCAACTGTAAGTCACAGAAGAGTGGTCTGAAATTAAAATTGGCTCAATTGTGGACTGAATAGCCCCACTAGCAACAAATCCAGAGACAAGGACCATGTCAAGTCTGCTATATGATTTATGTGGGGATGAGTAAAATGTATAGTCTTGGTCAGAAGGATGCTATATCCACTACATGTCATACAGGCCATAATCCTTCATCAAGAGCTTTAGGGATTCACTACCCAGAGATGAGAAAGTTCCTGGGGACCCTCTCCTATCACAAAGGAGGTGTATGACTTGGTTCATGTCCCCACCTAATAGAATGGGGGCAGGGCCTAAGTCCAGCAAGACCTAGAAGACATTATGAAAGAAATGTGGATCTTTAACGTTGGGGCCATACAGTGAACCCAAAATCAGTGGCTTCCCATCTAACCTACCCTTAATTAGCAAGCACTGATACTCCCTGTTCCACTTAACTTGGCCCTCCACCCAACTGACTGCCTTGTGAAAAAAGACTAGCCACTCCATACTTTTTCGAGGAAAAGGATGACTCATACACCAGCCGACCCCATAGCCTTTTCAGCTTGTCAACCTCTTTTTTCACTAGGTGGGTCTGTTGCAAAAAATGTATCTGACACCCCAGCTGCCTGAGATGGGTGAGTACCCTTCTCCTTTTAATAGGGCTATTTAGACCCCAAATGTTCCATGTTACAACTTTATAAGCCATCTTAAGCAAATAGATGTATACTGCCCCACAGCTTGCCCCCCAAGCATGTCTAGTGCTAAAATTGTCTAGCTTGCCATATAATATCTCGGGGGGGGCAAGGGAGGGAGACGAGGGATTCTGTGAGATGCCTCGGAGAGTCCTAGGAGCCTGATGTAAGGTAGAATTCATCACCAGAGAAGGGTGCCTCTCCCAAGCAGGGTTCTTCTCCGAAGCAGGATTCTTCATTGCAGCAGGATTCTGCATCGATGCAGGATGTCCAGTAGAAATGTCATGTTTTAAAGAAACTGACAGGCATCCGCAGGTGAGATGAAAGTTTCTGAAGAGTTACCTACAAAAGATCCGAAGGATTGCAGAGGGACTAAGAAAACATTTAAGGCCCTGTTGTTTTGCCACATCACAGACAGAATCAAAGGACTTGCAGTGGTCCACAACCCATTTATAGTAATTGGATTGAATTGTTAATCTGGAACTTTGCTAGTTCGGGTCTTTTCACTGCCTTGCTTTAAATAATATAAGCGTCCAGTCCTGGTAGCAGAGCAGTCGGAAGATGATTGGGCTATGGTGAGGAGATGCAGAGGAGGGAGGCGAACCTGATGAGACTCTATGCATCCAATCTGTCTCAATTGGAGAGTCCCAATAATAATCCATAAATTTAGGTAGGTGTCGAGCAAATTGTTCTGGTGGCTCCTGGTTTCTTGAATGTCCCATAGTAGTTTTATATTTCTCTCCATTGCAGCATGTCAGCGATCAGTTGGCTGTGCCCAATCTTCCAAATGTCCTTCCTGTTCCTCAACCTCTGTAATTCGAGAGCCTAAATTATCCACAGCACCTTTTACCATTTCAAGGGCAATGTTCATGCAGGAGACCTGGGCAGTAATATTGCCTTATGAAAGATTTAATTTCAGCTGGTCCTTAAATTATCGGGTGAGAGTCCAAATCTGAAGGAGCTGTCACCATCTTGGATGCCAGGGTTCCAGAACTCTCCAGATGCTCTTCAGTTTTTGGCTTTTTTGGCATGCTAGATTCCAAAGGAACATCCAAATCAAGTTTTCTGACCTCCGGTGAAGGGGGATGATAGGTCATAATCCAAAAAAGTGGTAGGAGCGAGGAGGATTGCTACTGATTTAGTCAGAAGAAAGCAGAGCTCAAGAGCCAAGCTCCTTTCAGCTCAGCTGCATCATGTGACCCCACAATTACCACCATTTTTATTTTCAATAAACCCTCAAGTCCCCTCTTTTTCATGGAGTACAGTCCCAGTTTTGCCAGTGTGTCCTCATAACCAATATTTTGCAACCTTTAACCACCCTGGTTGTTTTCCTCTGCACCTTCTCAATTTTGTTGATGTTTTTCCTCAGATATGAGGACCAGAATGATACATTATACTCAGGATGTGATCTGATCAGTGATCTGTACAGGGGCATGTCAGAACCTCTTTTTTTTAAGATTCTCTTTATTCTCCTGGGGATCGGGGCATCTCTCAAGAGTGCCCACTCAACTGTGGCCTCTACTCCCTGGCCTGAAACCACCTTCTTCTGAGGAATGTTACTGAGCACCCTTCTTCCTGAACCTATGGAACCTTCCAGCTCCCTGGATCACCCCCAAGGAAGGGCCTGACTCATCTACCTTGTGGCCTTTCTGAAATTAGAGGGTCAGTCCTGGGTCGGTTCGAAGGGCTTGGGAAAACCAGTTGGAAATATGGTCCGGCCTTTGGGATGTGGGCCTTTGACCCTTGGGGCCTCCGTTGCCTCCCTGTATCCTCTGGGGTGTTTGTCTCCTTGTGCTCCATTATCCAGAGGCCCCAGGAGTGGTAGCACATGAGTGTGGAGGCATGCATGTACACTGCAGCTCTGGACTACAGCCTCATCTACCCTCCCCTGGCCTAGTGCCAGGTCTCCTTGAATGTGACGCTGCTACCCAGCCTCCTACAGGAGGCAGCCAAACCCCAAGGAGCCCCTCAGATCTCTCCCAAGGATGAGAGCTGCCAACCAGCAGCTCAAGTCAGCTCCTCCCCCTCCCCCCAGCCAATCTCCAATGACCCAAGTCCATTCCCAAATTTGTGTCACTGGTGTTGTGTGAGGTGTGTGGTGTCCAGCACCTCAACCCTCAGTGCCACTGGGCTGGCAGTGTCAGTACCTCTTGATCTGCTTATGAAGTTTTTCTTAATAAATGTCATGATTTTATTTGCTTTCCTAGCTGCTGCCACACACTGTTGTCCAGTTTAAAGTAGTTGCTGATCAATACTCCACGATCATTTTCCTGCTGAGGTTCAGAAATCTCTTTATTGTTTAGGTAGTATTTTGTTTGTATAGTCTTCTTACCCAGTTGGACTATTTTGCATTTCTCAGTTTTATAGTTTCGTCTGTCTGTTTTCTGTTGATTTCCTATATACTGTATTATAACCCTTTGTTTCCTGATCTGCAACCCATTTCTAAGTCATTGCATAGACCTGCTAAGTCTAGATTCTCTATTTTATCTACAACAGTAGGTTTTTATGTGGTACAGTGTTGAAGGTTTGAACAAGACCAGGTATGCAACATCTATAGGTTTCTGCTCATCAAGCTCCTTGGTGATATTACCAAAAATGGAATAAAACTGGTCTGGCCTAATTGGCCTGGTATCACTAAGTGATGCTAATTAGAAACTCACAAATAAAATCTCACAACTTAAAACTAATTCTTCCCTAGGTCCAGACAATGTCTCTGGGAACATGTTGAGAATTATGAGTCAACATATTAGCCAACCCCTATGCAAATTGTTTTTGGATTCTTAAACACAGGGGACTCCCAATAGACTGGAGGGTAGCCAAAATCACCCCTATTCACAAAAAGGGGAGCAAACAGATGGCTAGCAACTATAGACCTGCAAGTCTGATGGTCTGTGCCAGTGACGATTCTAGAATGTATTATAAAAGAAAACACTGACAGCTGAATATATAATCGTGATCAGGGACAGCAAAGATTCAAACTGGGAAGGTCATGCACTATCAATCTTCTCTGTTTTTATCAAAACATATGAGCCTCACTGGATATTAGAACACCGTGTAACATCACATTCCTGGACGTTTGTAAGGTGTTTGATTATTTTCCCTCATTGTGCAATTACTGAGAAAATGACTGAGGCAAAAATTGAACCATGCTTAGTTAACTAGACTGTGAAATAGCTAGATGACCAAACATAAACAGTCAAAGTTAAGGGGCTAAAATCTCACACAAGCAATGTTACCAGTGGTGTGCCTCAGGGCTCTGTTTTTGGTCCACTGATTTTCCATATATTTATTGCTGTTCTAGATGCCATATCCAATTGGAGCATTATGTGGGAAATGAAATTTAACAATTAAAAATAAAAGGTGATGCACTTGGGACATAACAATCCAAAATGTTCCTAAAGTTCGGGAGAACAACAACTGTTACAAAATACCAGTGAAATGGATCTGAAAGTGACTAATACATCAAACTGTGATTATCAGAAACAGTGTAACAAAGTAATAGCAAGAGTGAATAGGGTACTCTGGTCCATTAAAGAGGACCTTCCCCAGTCACATTGACTTTCATGCATTAATCACCCCTTCTTGCATTGATTCTGGAATTGTATTTCATTACTATCTGCTGCAGTTAGTTTTTGCATTCTGAGCTGCTAAAAACTGCAGGGTGTACCAGGGCTTCTATAGCAAGCCTGGTGTTGCTGGGGGCCCAGGGTTGTACTGCTGACATCATTGTAGGGCAGAGCCAATTTCACAAAAAACTACAACATTCTGACAAGGCATTTAGATTTTGGCATAATGCATTGTTAACAGGGTGTCTTGGGGAAGAGGGAATACAATACACTGAGTACTGGTAGATTTGTCTTGCAACATTGTGCAAGTGCATGGTACTGCACAGTGTGAGTCACTTCTCTGTCCTACAGTGATGTCATAAGAAGCTTGCAGCCCTGCAGCTGAACAGCAAAGGCAAGTGTAGCAGGGCTCAAAAACAAATCCAAATTATAGAAGGCAGAGTAAACCTTGGCCAGAAATAACAAATGCATACATGTTTTCAGTCTAGTACTGCATATAATGACTACAAGCTGTAACTTTTTGGACCATCAGGGAAGGTCCTCTTTAAGCACAACATTTCCTCAAGACATAGAGAAGTAAGTTTCCCCTTATATAGAGCCTATGATAGGCCACATCTAGATTTTGCAACCCTGTTCTGGTGTTCATGCAAGGCAGGACACATTAAACAGCTTGAGGAAGTTCAAAGAAGGGCAACAAAACTGATATACAGCATAAGGGAGGAGACATACAAACAGCATCTAAACTCCTTACAACTCATGCCACTAACTTTAAGAAGATTAAGAGGAGACCTGTTGCTAACCCATAATATACAATAATGCATGACCCAACTCTTATGAGTAAACTAAATATTGAATTCAACCCTGGTATAGCTGAGACAAGGGGCCATCCACTTCAGACCTTAGGGAAGCATTTCAACACAATCAAAAGAAAATATTTATTCGCTAATAGGACTGTAAACACTTGGGATTCCCTACCATTAGGCATTATTTATTTTATTTAGTTTTTGTTGACCGGGTAAGTGCACTAGACAAATCCTGCCTATTTTCAGGCATGACCCGGGGGAGGGGGATACATATGAATTCCAACTGACCTTGAACCAGATTAAGCTGTTGGTGGTATTTTTAGTGAATGAGGGAAATTTGGCCGGAACACCGGGGAAATTCCCCTACTCTTTTTGATAAGTGCCATGGGATCTTTAACATCCACCTGAACTACCACCAATCCAGGCAGATGGGACCTCGGTTTAACGTCTCATCTGAAAGGCAGCACCTCAGAAGTGCAGCACCCCTCTCATGCTGCACTACAGTGTCAGTACTGGGATATTAACCCAAGTACCAGATGTGGGAACTGAACCCACAGCCCTATGATCTCCTGGCTTCAGAGGAGAGTGTGCTACCTACTGAGCCACTGACACTGACTATAATTAGCATGAATGCTACTGAATTTAAAAATAAACTGGATAAACACGTAAAACATTGATATGAAGTATTATTAGTGCAACAGAGCTATTCATGGGCGTATTTCTCCTCAGCTTCTTAAATACCTAAGTATTAACCTAAGTATCCACAGGTTGGGACTAAGAAGCTGTCAGAAGTGATATTGTGGAGATGGTGGATCTGTCTGAACTTCTAGGGTTTGAGCTGTTGTTCCTCCAACCATGGATTGGAAGTTACTAGAATTAAAGACAGATGTTATTGGGCATTTAACCCATTCACGATACTGTACTGGGGAGATCTGGTAAGGGAGATGGTAATGTGTAAGGACAGTGAAAGGTGAGTGTAAGGGGGAGGGAGAGGTGGCTAAGATACCAGATGAGTATCAAAATATGGTGGTTGCCATATGGTGGCTGGTGTGTATGGGGGCAGGCTGTATATATGAATGAGTTATAATCTTTGAAGATGAGAATTAATGGGCCTTTTTCTGCCAAACTGATGAGATATCAGTGCCTTCTGCTGGTGGTGGACATCCATAGCTTTTTCTTTTTTGTTAATAACCTTGAAGCTTTAATTCTCCATGCCGTGGATTATCATTTTTACATTTGCTTGCGTGCATGATTAAGAAACATGATGTGGCAACTTCGGAGAGAAGCGGGTTGTGGAGGTGCAGCACTGTGGCTGCCAATGCCGCCACTGCATTTGCCGGCGTGTCCCTCTTTATCCAATGTGGTGGCACCCTGCTGATGACACTAATTCAGCAAGCATGCCACCAACTTGAAAGAATTTGGCCGCTGTAATGAGGGAGCACCGTGTCATTGCAGGGCGTGCCTGGAAGACATTGGCTGCTGCAATGAGGGAGCACACCATCATTGAAGGGCATGCCTTGCCTGCCAAAACATTTCTGTTCACCTGACTCCCTCCATTCCAGCACCAGGAGTGCAAGTAAACCCTCCTGTTCCTATCCAGGTACCAGCAGTGTAGGTAAACCCTCCCATTGCATGCTGTCTGCCCCGCTCTCGGCAACCGGAGTTCAAGTAAACCCTCCTGCTCCCTCCCACTACGTGCTGTCTGCCCCGCTCCTTCCATTCCCATCCTGGCAACCAGCATTCAAGTAAACCCTCCCACTCCCTCCCACTGCATGCTGTCCGTCCCGCTCCCTCTGTTCCCCATCCCAGTCCCAGCAACTAGTGTTCAAGTAAACCCTCCAGCTCCCTCCCACTGTGTGCTGTCCACCCCGCTCCCTCCATTCCCCATCCCGGCAACCAGCATTCACGTAAACCCTCCCACTCCCTCCCACTGTGTGCTGTCCACCCCGCTCCCTCCATTCCCTGTCCTGGCAACCGCCATTCAAGTAAACCCTCCTGCTCCCTCCCACTATGTGCTGTCTGCCCCACTCCTTCCATTCCCCATCCCAGTCTCGCAACTGGAGTTCAAATAAACCCTCCCACTCCATTCTGCATGTTGTCCACCCTCTATTCTCTGTCTGGGCAACTGGAGTTCAGATAAATCATTTGTGATCAAAGCCATTATTATCTGTTTATCTGTTATAAGATCCCCAAGCAGTTACTTGCTTTGTGGAGTCTGCTTCAGTGTCTGTAGCTCTATGGGGAAAGAGTATGTGTGTGTGTGGTTGGCATCCCTGGTGTCCCCGGGCCTGAAATGTGGGATAAAACATTTGGGTAGGGGTTTTGAACAATCATGTGGCAGGCAGTGCCGAGTGGTATATGAGGAGTTTGCCACTCAAACTTGGATTTGGAGTGCTCTCAAACAGTGAGGAGAATGACTAAAAACCACGGCTGTACTTTAATTGTTGAATTTAGGCTTGTATAGCCTTTTATAAGGCATGCCATTGTTGCCTGAGGACTGGGTTTGTCAGTACTTTTATTTGATTATCTTTACATTTACTACATAAGAGGAGCATTCATTTTTGCCTTGATTTAACAGGTAGGCTAGGTAACCACATTTGTGAGCTGGCAAAGAGAAAGAGAAGAGATTGTTGGAAGAGTGCTATGGTCTCTGGTTTGTGCAAAGGAGTTGTCAAATGTGCAGTTGACCCTTTGAGTAGAGAGATCAGAAGCGCTCAGTACTGCTTTGATTTTGTTTTATGCATCTATACATTAAGGCTTCGGTTGTTTTTTGGGGTTACAATATCGAGTGGAGTAGATCACGACATGAACTCCATGTTTAAAATCAAATATTGTGTGCTGGCCTGAATGGATGCTGTGAATGGACCTGGCAGGTTTTTGTGGAAAACATATTGTGAAAGCTCCGTGGTGCTTCCTGTCCAATAGTTGCTTTTGGTATTAAGTGTGTTGCTACTTCAGAGCACTTATAGTGACTTCTTTATGAAGACCCTTTTTCCAAGCTTTTTTTGTGATGTCCCAGTGTCACTCCAACCAAACTCCTCTGAACCAGGTCAGAAAAAATAACCAAGAAGGTGCTTCTGTTTCTGGTTTCTCCTGATCCTTGTTTTTTTTTTAGCATTAAATTAAAATCATGTGCTTGTAGTGGGCTTACAAAAATATGACACTTTCTGCTTGCCATAGTCTTGGTAAACTGAATGACTGAAGCATTCAGTATGCTCCTTTTTAATAGAAGCACTTGTCTCAATGGGTAACTTTCTAATATTTATACTGGTCTGTTTGCCGTAGTACTGTACTGATAAACACTGAAAAGAATGTTGCTGAAAGACAACAATTTTGGCCTTTAGGTCTGCAGGAGATACAGCACTAGAGGGATACAAATCCAGGCACTCACCACCACAAATGATGCTGTCAACCACGAGTGGAAAACATTTAAAACATAATTTATAAATTATGTTTTAAATGTTTTCCACTCGTGGTTGACAGCATCATTTGTGGTGGTGAGTGCCTGGATGTGTGTTCTTACAGATTGCTGTTTTCTATGGCACCCCATCCTTGTGTGAGCCCCTCTGTGTTTGTAGCAGTAGATGGATCTAGTGATTAATGTGCTGCCAAGGTCCTGTAGGTGCACATGAGCTACATGAAAGCCAACCACTTGCAAACTGTTTTCAAGTGACAGTAAATAAGCAAGTAAGAATTACACACCATCGAGGGTGTATGTAGTGACACCTCACCATGCAAGCCATGGTGCACACATTTTTTTGTAACTATAGTTTTATTTATAGACAGCAAAAAACTAAAATACAGTAAGATATTTTTTCATAAGAAATTATAAAGCATTTCAAATTCAGTATTTCATAACACAATTAGAGCACAAAACAATTTTTACATTTTGGGGGGAATTTTAAGCAATATTCACTAATGAGAGTTATCTTGAGCTGTAACAAAAACTGAACATATTCAATTCAATTCAATTTTATTATTTCACAAAAGATGTATAAAAAAACAGACTTTTTATTACATCACATAAATAAAATTAAGTACCATTAATTGCATACACACTTACACTAAAAATATAAAACTTTAAAAAGACAGTTCATCTTTTTTTAACCCTGTGTATAAACATTGCCAGACCATAGATGTCCTTAATTTTACTCAGCCTAAATAATTGTTTCATGCAATTCTCTTTATCTTTCAAATTACATTTATCAATTAATGGCAATACCCATTTTGCTCTTTCATTTCTCATCTCCTCACATTCTAATAATTTATGAATTAAGATGGGGGATAAAACATTTGTGCAATTACATTTTATATCACTTACAGAATAAAATCTCCATTTATTGAGTTGTGGCTGAATTATTCCCAAGTTCTCCAATCTTAAATTACATAATATATACATATGCCATTTATTTTCAGAGTATACTAAATATAATTCAGTCTCACCAGTAGATTTTATACTTGAATATAATCCATATATGTCTATCTCATGAATTTTCGATAGGTCCTTTTGAAATGTAACATCTCTAATTCTCTGTTCAGCCTCTATTTTATCTATTTACATTAGATATTGACTTGACTGACCATAGCTCCTCCAAATCCAGTATTTTTAGAGACAGGTTGACTACCGAAAACCATGTATTGGGTAGAGAACCAACAGCCAACCGAGCAAAATGATCTAACCAACATAATTTTGGTAATCTGTTATCATCCATATTCATTATGTTGTTCCAGTATTTAACTATCCTAGTTTTGATTCTAGTGCCAATGGGACATAATCCTGTTTCAAATCTCATAAAAGCTGAGGGGCAGTTTTTAGGAAAACTAAGAACATTTCTCATAAAACTATTTTGTATGCACTCTGTTTTCTCTTCATTGACAAAAGGTCCCCAGACCTCGCCCGCATATAGTGTCTAATGAAATAGTTTTTGCTTCAATGGTCCTTTTGAGAGATGTAAAAGAATTGTTTGCATACAAACTTGCAAACCTATTTATCACTCCCATAGAGACATATGACTTATTTTTTAACCTCATCTATTTGCACATTCCATGATAGATTACTTTCAAAGATAATTCCTAGGTACCTATATTCTTTAACTTCTTGTGTCTTTTTTCCTTTAATCTCCCATATTTTATTGGAGCAACCCCTAGTCCCGGAATATATTATTTTTGTTTTATCTGTATTTAATTCTAAGTCTAATTTCTCTAGCATATCTAAGCAACTCATTATGCCCCTTTTTAAACCAAGAGGGGTCTGGGAAATAACAATAGCATCATCTACGTAACATAAAATTTGAATTTTTTTATTATTTATTATGGGAGGAAAGGTATCAATTTTTCTAATTTCCTTTATAATGGTCTCAATGTATAAATTAAAGAGAAGAGGTGCAAGTAAGCATCCTCATTTAACCCCATTCTTAATATTTATTTCTTTAGAAAAGGCCCCTTCTCTTGTATATCTAACTATGCCCGTTGTATCTGAGTGCAGAGTTTGCAAAATTCTAAGTAGTTGCTTATCAATTTCAAGTACTTTTAATATCTCCCATAGCTTTTCATGATTAACCTAGTCAAATGCAGCCTTTATATCAATAGAACAGACATATAATAATCTCCTCTTGGCTTTAACATACAGGTCAGTTATGTACTTTAGCATAAAAATGAGATCCAAAGTACTTTGTTTTTTCCTAAAACCACATTGGAATTTAGAAATCAGATAATTCCTCTCTACCCAGTCTGTCAATCTTGTTAATATAAAATGAGTATATATCTTCTGAGCCACAGGCAATAATGTGATTGGCCTATAACAACTAGGATCCAGTTTACATCCCTTCTTAAAAATAGGTAAAATCACACCCTTATTCCAATTGGGGGGCAGAACACAAAATCTACTTATTATCTTAAATAATAATGTAAACACTGCCACCCTAAAGTCAATATTATAGTGGAAAACTTCAGCTGGAATGCCATCAATTCCAGGGGTCTTATTTCTTTTTTGGTCCATTATTGCTCTCCTTATTTCCACAAAAGTAAAACAGTATTCACTTAAATTTGAATTTTTCTCAACCAGTTGCTCCTCCAGGATATTATCCATATTCCCATTATAAATTCTTGAATAATAATCCACTCATTGATTTTCTGGGATCATACTTAAAAGGTTATATTATATATTATTTTAATTACATCCATAAGCAACCAAAGACCAGAATAATTAGTTATCCTTCTTCCACATGGCCCCTGAAGCTTATCCCATAACGAGTTCTTATATCTTTGTTCTTTATTATACAACATCTTTCTATACTCATGCTTTAAGTTCCTAAGCCCCTTTAATACAAAGTGGGCTTTTCTATCCTTAATCTCCCAAGTTTTTAATCTCATTTCTTAACTGCTCACATTCTTTATCAAACCAGGGTTTATCTGTCCCAGTGTCTGATTTCACCATCCTTCTGCCTTTTGAGCTAAGTGCATCTACAAATTCAGTCATATAGGCCTCATATTGTTTCAACTTTTGGACTGCCAATTCTATACTAGAAGTTCTCAGATTAATCTCCAGAGTTTCTAGTAACATAGTATAATCTAGATAGTTAAAAGCTTTCTCTATAGTCTGTTCTGTATACTTATTCCAAGACGATTTCTTTCTATATTTAATACACATATTTTGATTTACCTCTTTTTCTTGGTCATAATTCTTTTTTCTTTGTTTGAAAATTATCCCTAAAACACAGATTAGCAGGAAAATGATCACTCTCCCATGCATTTAAGATCTTGAGATGAATTACTTTCAGTTAATCCAAGGCATCAATCATACAAAAATCAATTACACCCCCCCCCGGATAGTAGGGAAGGTAATTTCACCATCCCAGTCCCCCTTTGTTCTACCATTCAATATTCTTAGGCCAACCTTATTTAAATACTGTAATACAATCTTGCCCTTTGGATTTATGTGTCTATCTCTAGAATGTCTAAGGGGAATATTTAGTATGTCATCAATTCCCCAAATGGTCAAGGAACCTTCAATTTCCTGTCCTACTCATACATTGAAATCACCAGCAATGAAAACAGTAACACCCGGAGTTCTTAACTTCAAAGCTTCAATGTTATCACCTAATCTTTCTAAAATTGTCATAAACTTATTACTATTGACGATTGGTGGAATATAAACATTGAATAGTGCTAAACTCTGATCATTTCCCATCAAGAGATATGCATATAAAATTCATCATAAATTCCTTCATGTAGACATACATAGTCTAATGATGAACTAATATAAGTGGCCAGATCCCCTTTATAGCTACCAAACTTAACATTTTTATAACTGGGGGAAACCCATGACCTATATCCTTTTATACTAACATCCTGATTTTTTTCCACCCAAGTTTCCTGGAAAAGGAGAAGAGGAAACCGAGTAAACCAATCCATACATAATTTATCCTCAGGTTTGTCTTTTAGTCCAGCAACATTCCATGAAAGTATTTCAAGTTGTTCTAGCTGTGTCTTCAGTCAAGATAATGAATCTTCTGTCTCTAAGCTTCCCTTTTCTCTGATTAGCCCATACTGAGCTCTATTGTTTTTTCTTTTACCCCCTTTATTGTTCTGAATTTACTTAGCAATTTCTATTTCAATTGATTCATCTAATTCTAGAATAGCTGAGTTATTTATTCTTTCCCCAAGTTGTTTACTTTCCCTTCTAATCCTAGATTCATGGCTATCCCCTTGCAGCATATGAACCATCTCAGTTGGTTTTAAAAAAGCAGTAATCCTTGGTTGCTTCACAGAATTATTTTCACCTCTCTTTTTTCCAGATTGTCCTGATTATCTGGTTAATGTCTGTCCATTATTCACAAAACTCTCTGAAATGGTTTTAATGGTCACATCAAGCAATATTCCCAAATCAACAAAATGTTCTTTTTCCTTCAAAATGAGCTTATGTACAGCACTATTTCTCAAAACCACACATAACCAACCTTTATATGGGTTAATGTGGTATCTGTATACTGATCTAATATCAAGCCAGTTCACCTTATTTCCTAATATCCCCTTAAAGAGATTATAGGCTGTAAGTTTCACTGTATACGGATTTTCATTTCTTTGTTTCGCTACGTCTTTTAGAAATAGTGTAGGTAAAATCTCACCAACCTCTTTTCCAGCCTCATTCTCATATAAGTCTAAAAATGTATCATTTATTCCCCTGTTTTCCTCAATTTCCCTTTTATCTGTCTGCTTTATTTTATCTAATAAACTTTTTCCCATATTCTTTCCAGAATGTTTCGTCTCATTCTCAATTCCTTTTTTAATTATTTTAACCTTTTCTTTAACTATGACAGCATCTAAGTTTTTTACTTCTGATTGACCCGGTTTTCTTTATTTCTCTTTTACCTTTACTTTTTCCTGTTGCTGGATAGCGGCTTTCCTAAGGTTGAGCTCTCTAATTACCAAGTCTATCTCCTTAAGTTCTTTATTAGCAATTTCTTCTGTCGTTTGTTTAATAGTCATTTGTTTCGTTGTTCTAGAATCTTTTTTTCTGTTTTTCTTACAATCCATGGACAATGGATTTATGTCACTTATCTGAGCATCATTTCCTATCTCCTCAATTTGATTTGCAGCCCTATTTCCACTGTCGGCCTCAGTTCTATATTCCTTCCCATTATTATCATTAACTTCCCTTACTTTCTGTTCTGTATCTGTGTCCAAATTTTTAATTTTATCCACAAAATATTCAATGACTACCCTAAAACGAGTAACCATTTCCAGCATTTGAGCATTACCAAAGATCAATTCTCCTTTTAATTCCTCCAATTTTAAAAGAATAGGATTAACTCCAGGTGGGTTTAGATTTTCTTGTACATCAGGGTCCAAATTCTCCAGTCGTTTGCTAAAATTACTTCTTAAACTACCCTCCTGATGTCCCACTCTCATGTAAGGGGTCAAAAAGGATTTAAATTCCTCCTGAAAAGAGTCAGATGTTCTCATGCATCACTGGTTACCCTTATTTAGGTTTACAGTACATTATTCTGCAAAGCAGCAAGAGAGTTCAAGGAATGGCTTTCCACAAAACTGTTTGAGCCACATATAATTAAATCAGAGCAGTTATTATCTAACCCTGTCTCCACAACTTCTTTGGATTTTCCTATTATAGGATGCATTTCCTTTTCAATAACCAAAGGGGCAACATCCCCCCTCTCCAAGATCAGCTTCTTTCCATTCTGTGTTTTTGAATCAGAAATAGCTTATTCTGGAGTAATAGCATGAGTCAAATTATTAAACTGTTTATCTATAGCCTCCCCAGAATCAATTTCCTCTAATCTTCTAATTTCCTCTAAAAGAGGATGAATTTATTGAGAATTGTTACCTATTGTAGTAGGAGAGGATGTTGCTCTGGGATTAATAATTTTCTTCTTTAAAATCTTCTTCTTTCCCCTTAGTTCAATTTGATCCAAGTTAGAGCATAAATACTATATAATATTCCCAGATAGATCTAGCACAAGCAAATGCCAGTAGGGAATGGAAGAAAAAAAAAGGACTTAAGGAATGCAAATGCTATCCAAATAGCAGTAATACTGTAGAAACCAGGTAGAGCAGGGGATTAAATCGACAATTCTTCGCTTTAGAAGTACAGGCCACAATCTTTCTGACCAGCAGGTCCAGGGAGGACAATAAATTGTCCAATCTAAAGTAGATGCTGAAAATGCTAGAAATCAGTCACCATTAGGAATGAAATTTAGACTGAAAGCGTAGTTCCTTTTGTTTAGAATCTACCCAGTAAAAATGTTGGTGCAATATATATATATATATATATATATATATATATATATGCCAGCAGTAATTCCAGACTTGGAATTTAGATGAGCCCAACTTGGCTAGAAGGCATTACAGACACAAACACAACACGGCTTGCATTTTTTGTATTTTGCGTTTTTCAACAATTGCTGTCAGAAAGGTGAGCGAGACAAACGTATACTCTGTGAGAGAAAAAAAGGAAGAATTGCTATTGCTGTACCAACGTTACATTATTAGTGATTTGATAGTATGTGCTAGAGAAAGCTAGTTGAATTATAGTATTAACACCCAATTCCTCTCAGATAGTGCTAGCTCCAGCTCCCTTCCTGATCTGTTTAAATCAAAGTGCATGAGTTTTGCAAGCAGTATATAGTTCAGCTGTGTAATGGCTTTTGAGCATAAGTAGAGCACAAGTATAGAAATCAAAGAACAAGGCTACTGAAAGTACAAACAAAACAAGGGATATCAATTATTATTAAAAAGAAACTCAACTGGACCGTCAATCCAAGCAGTCCAAGCAAGTAACTAGAAAGTAACTAGATAATCGCTGATTTTGCCATTGGATCCTTCAAGTATTCCCCGGTTTCCTTTAAAATTTCCTTTAAAAATATAATGGGAGTACTTTTAAGTAGGAAGCTGAAGATATGCTAAAGTGCAGAAATACAGGGTCACAAAACACAGAACATTAAAAGTTCTAAAAAGTTCTAAAGAAAAGCCCAGGACCGAATGAGTGTGCCACTAGCACTAGGTTTAAAGTAAAAGGCTTTAGTAAAATAATGAAGTTAGTGGGAGTTATCAGGAGTTAGCAGGAGTTAATGAAAGTCCACAGTCCAGAGCCACATCCACATAGATAGATAAGCAGTTAAAGTATACTTTTCTGAGCAGCAAGACTTGCAATAGTCACAGCCACGTATCAGCTCAAGTGCACAGAACCCATTCAGAAAGCACTCAGTTGGGAGAGAACAATTTTTTCGATAACCACCTCACATGGTTATCTGGCACAGTGAGGTGCTTTCCCTTATGTGTTTTCCGAGGCTCCACAACCCTCCACAGGGCGGCTTGTCTGCTGCAGTACCAGGGCTCCCTGCCCACCACTGGGACTCCTCACCAGTTTGCTGCAGTGGAAAAAAGCAAAAGAAGGGGAAAACACTGGAACCATATAGCACAAGACGGACTGGAAAGAACAGAGAGTTTTAAAATCAGATGAGGCAATGGTGGCATACCTTTACTAAAAAGATAAAATGCTTCTCTCTGTTCCTGCTTTGTGAGACTCCTTCACAGCCTCCTAGCGTGCAGCCATCTTGGTTCCACAATAGCTCCCTCTGCAGTTCTCTCCATGCTCCACTCTCCACCAATTTCACTAACATTATCAGTGAAACCGAACATGTAACAGATATGGTTGCACTCTAAGCTTAGACATCCCATCTCATGAGAGTAAAGTAGTTAGTATATTGAAAGCCCAAATCGGTAATCACCTACGTTAAGCCTTTTCTGTTAAATCATAACACCAGTTCTTACAACCCTACCATGATATGCAAGCACTCAAAACAGGCATAGAAAAGCATTAGTCATGCAAGTAAATATGGCATATGTATGGAACTTGGAAAAGAGATATATTTTAAGGAGGGTGGGTTGGGCAACATACTAGACTGTGGGGACTCTGGGCAGGGGGCAAGGGCTCCACTTATTGGGCATGTGGAGGGAGTAACAGTATAACAAATTCTGTTTGTAATTACCTCCAAAATGTGCCAGAATGCACCAAATGTTAGAAATGTTCTGGGGTTCTAGGCAGCCCCCAGCCTGTAATTTACAATATTCGCACCAGCATCAGCACCCCAACTATTTCATGGGGGCCCAAATCAACAATTGTTGCCTGGGGCCCAAATGGGTCTCAGTCCACCCCTGAAAAGAAAGTGTGTGTGCATGTAAAGCTTAAGCAACTTGTTAAAGATCACACAGTGGCAGGGTTAGGTTATTCTAACATGCTTGGTATCAAATCTCACAATTCTGTGCTTCAACCACTGGTCAATAATAGGACAAGTGATAAAGTCTTGAACACTAATATATTTTTTTTATTCCCTATTTTCATTTAATTTGGTACTAATGTCCATTGAATGCACTCTGTGAAAGTATAACATACATACATCAAATTCCTTGCAAATGGTGGCTAATTCACTATGCTTTCATGGGAATGCAAAAAATAAACTGGGGATTTTGACAAAAATGAACTTTGTCAAGGAATGAAGTAGAACAGAGTCCTTCTGTGTGTTTGGGGGGGGCACTAAAAAACAATTTGTTGTGCAGTGATTGTCGAGTTGTGCTGTTGCCATGTCTGTCATCTCGACTAGGGCTGATACGCTTCCAGAAATTGCTGGGAATCAAACCCCCGACCTTAAATTCCAAAGGAAGCAGATCTAATCTTTAAGCTGAAGGAAAGTCTCCAGTAGCTATGCTCCAGTTCTCCTAACTGTACAATATTTAGGTTAATTGATGTAAAACCATGCAGTACCAGGTTGTGTTTCCATTGAGAGGATTCTGATGACACCATAAACCTCAAGAGGTCTCTGATGTCATCAGAACTCCAAGATGTAAACACCTGCTTTGTCTGTGCATTGTTTCCATCTGTTTTTTATATAGTGTATGACTCCTAAAAACAAATAGAAACATTTGCACAAGCAACCCCCTTAAACACAGATTTGTTCCAGTTTTCCACCCTACAACTTTTCTGCTTCCATCAGAGCTGAATTGGAACAGAAGCAGTTACAATGAGGAGTTGGCACCAGGCAGTAGAATGCTCTAACAAGATAACAATATTTAAACAAAATATATATATATATATATATATATATATATACACACACATATATATATATATATATATATATATATATGTGTGTGTGTGTGTGTGTATATATATATATATATATATATATATATACATTTTACCAAGTATGGTTTGAGGTACAAGGCAGATCATTAACAGGTAACCAGGTGCTGGTGTTTTCTTAAAAAAAAAGTTACAAGTAAAACAGGAACATTTCTGTTTTGGGGATGGGCAGAGCAGTATATGCTGAATTTGAAATGACACAAGGTTGGGAAAATGTATCTGTCTCACAGCAACTTTTGTGATTTTATACTGGCAGTGTTGGAATTTCAGTGGGCCTTACCAGGGCTCCCCCCCCCCAGCTCCGAAGTGAGCCCCAGTAGCTCACACATCACTGCCATTGACTTACAATGGGAAGAGGGGTGCTATTTAAATATGACCCTTATGGACCCCCCAGCTCCAAAAGCTCATAAAGTGTAATTGCAACACTGACTGTGGTCAACAATGTTTGTGACCATTACTTCAGCATTTATGAGCATTGAACTGTGCTGCGCCATATAGAATAATGTATGGGCTGCCATACACAACAAACCTGTGTTGCCATCAAGGGGTCAAGATGGTAGCATATGGACCGTGACAGCAAAGCTCGAGAAATTGATGCTGTCAACTCAACCACAGACTGGAAACATATGGTGAGTTGTGTCTGGTTGTCCATATGTTATTTTATATAGCTTATGGTTTCCTGCAGTTCAAAAAACGCAGTCTAAATATTATTCCTCCAGTTTTTTGTGCTCGCCTACCTTTCAAAGATATGAAGTAATTAAATGTATGTCTATGGATGTTTTGGGCTGCTCTCTTGTTTTCTTGTTGTTCTTTGAGAAGCTTGTTCTTTGATGGGATTTTTGAAAATACCGCATAGCTATTATTGAGGCGTTGTGAGTTGGTGAGTGAATGGGAGTTTCGACACTGGAATGTACAATGTGTAGAATTATTCAGATAATTTCTATTGTATGACAGCTGTAACATCAGAACTATGGTATGACAACTTTTAAAAGTCATAATCCCACAGGTCTGTCATGAGTACTATGGTACAATGGAGTTTTTTAGTGTCTTGATTTCCATACACAGTAGACACTAACCATAAAGTGTAACTTTTTTTAATTTGTACTTTCTCCCACCCATTCACCCGACTGACCCTCTCTGACAGCCCCCCCCAGTCCCATCACCTGAGTTCTCCAGGTCTTATCTTGCTTCATTTTGTGTTTGCCCCACAACTCTCCTGGAGGTGCCTGGGCACCTGCAGGGGATCAGGCTGCATCCTGTGTTTTTTTCCTTGATTTCTTCCCCTGGACCCACTGCATATGCAATGGAGAGGATGTGCACACTCCACCTATGTGGAGGTGCTCCCACTATCCTGCATGTGGGGTCCTGCCCCTCTGTGTGGCCCCACTGTGCTGCCACTTGGATTCCTCCAGTCTATAGATGAACAGTAGGACACACTCAGTCCCCCCATAAGGGTAGAGAGCTGTCCTAGGAAAGGTCAATCCTCCCTCCCCAGGCCAGTTACCAAGTGACCCTGCTCCGTTCCTGAACCAGGGATGCAGGTGTGGCAGGAAGTGAATCACTAAGCACCTTAGCCCTCTGTGCCACTGGGCCAGCCCACTATAATGTTTTTAAGTCTATGGATTTCCAAATAACAACATAACCATATACTATACATAAAATAATGCATAGGTGTGTGTGTGCTATGAGTTTTTTTTTTACACTTCTTAGGTGTGATGACCCATAAACCCCAAGAGTGAAGTTTATGAGGTTTAGGAGGTCCTCACGCACTGAGGGAATATAAAAAAAAATACTCACACGCCTCTATTTTTTATATTAACTAGTGCAAAGATTTTCTGTCTGAAGAGTGAGTGCCAGCACAGCCTAGAGCATGAGTAAGTGAAAATGTGCATGAGAAAGCTCTTTTGAGAGCTAAACTCCTTTTAACAAAAAAAAGTGAAAATGTCAACCTATGTGAGAGCAAGTCAAGTGAAAATGGACAGAAGTTGAACTGCGAGTTTGTGCTAGCTGTAGGGCTATAAAAAAAAATGTCAGCTTGAAATTCCATAATCAGGTGTAATGTCACGTCTGGTTATTACTGCATTTAACACAGCTTGAAAACAAGTTAATGATGGTCACTGGTTACTACAGGAAGATAATTGTGTATATGACAACTGACTGTGGCTCTTGTGCACACAGAATACGTACTAAGTTCACGAGAGAATTTGGGTCTGTCCACAAACATCAGGTTAACAAGTCAAAATCGGAATCAGGAGTCAGAGTTCTGTTCAAAGGCTTGAAAAGTCAGCCATTTGTGGGACTTTAAAACAAAAATTCTGTTTCTCCTTTTCCCAAGTTTTCCCCAAGATTCCACCATAGCTTCTTCTTACTTCAGGTTCCCTGCTTCTGCAATGGCTCCTGGATGCCCATCTCTCATGCAACCATCTAACAGTCAACTAGCATGGTGGCAAGCCCCCATAGGGGAGGCATTAGCAATGTCAGATATGATCAAGGGGGGTTGTGAATCCCAGGCAGCAGCATGCAATGCCGATGCTGTGGACTCCTGAGCAGGGCTCCACATTGCCTCGAGAAAGGGATGCCAGAAACCATCAACCATGAGGTGGCATCACATTAGGGATGTGGCTTTTTGACTTCCCTTCCCCAGGTCACCAGCAACAGATGTCACACAACCTTCCCTGAGGAATTCTAGGCAGAAAGCAGTTACCCTGCTTGGAAAGGGCTGGGGCCTTTTTTGGCGTAAAAAAAAAATCATGCAGAACTTTTCTAGTGCGACTGTTTTTTTAACAAACACTGGTAAGATTTGCCCATTTTTGCCATTTTCAGTTGTGTAAAAAAACATTTTTCATGCAGAAATGGTGATTAAAATAGAACATTCTAATTAATTTGCAATCTTTCTTTTAGGGTTTCTATGTGAAAATATCAATTGCTGCTAGAAAATGTTAATTTTGCCAGACCATTGAGTTGCATGTGATATTTCTTTTGTTGTTTCTATGCAAAGTGGAGTCTCTTCACAAAATGATTTTTCATGAGTAATTCTTCACAAAACCATACAAGTCAATTTCACTCAGCTTACTTCCTCCTTGTCCAATTTACATCCATTTTCAAACATATCCAGGCACACTGACTTACAGTGATAAAAGTAATGAAATTAGATTTTTCAAGACTTGGAATTCCAGGAATTGCACCAGTGATTGATAGTCTGATTCCCAGATTTTACCGGGATTGTACTGTCATGCTTTTGGTATGTCTATAAATAATCAGAATAAAAAAAGGCTCAGTATACAGAGCATTACATGAAACAAACTGAAAATAATACAGGAAGCAATTATGTGAAAAATGCAAGTTCTGTAGAATTACTGATCTAGTATAAAATGCTGAATTCTGTGAAATTCTTTGTTTTTACTAGTGTGCTGCCATTCCAAATTTTTGAATTTTACCAGGGTTTCCAGTAAAAACTGAAAACCAGTGGCCTGCATGTATCCCATAGTATGTATTGCCCCATTAGCCTCTGTATTGTATAATTTTAGTATATCACTCTATATTTTGCACAGCACCTTCTGAACTGCCACTGTCAGTGTCATGCCTTGCGGTTAGTTGATGTTATTTTGAGGATTTTTGATCCTACTGTTTGCTATTTCTCCCCTTTAACCCCCCTTCTATCAGGGCACACCTGGAACAGAGCTCCATCCCATTGTGTTGTGTCTGGACAATAATATTAAATCAAAACAAATAACGAATTGTATTTACTTTATTTTTATTTTCTACTTATAACTGTTGACCAGGAAAGTTACACTGAGCTGTGACAGTTCATTTCCAGGTACAATCTGAGGGGTGGGTTACATGGCCCTTTTTATTGATAGGGGAATGTTAACCATGACACTGGGGAAAGATCCCTACTCTTCTTCAACAAGCCCCATGTGATTGTTAATTCCATTTCAACAAAGACCAGGGGTGGGCAGGTGGGTCATTGGTTTAATACCCCAATTTAAGAATGGCATCTCAACAGTGCAGCACTCAGTGTCAGTAAGGCGTATTACCCTAAGTACCTGTGTGGAGCTAGATTACACAACCTTCTGATCTTCTAGCCCCACAGGTGAGAGCCCTCCCTGTCTCTTGCATGAATTTAGGATTTTTACTGCCTCAGCATTCTACTATATGCAGACTACCTTCATATTACACCTATGGTATTTGCAATAGTCCAGACAAGGTACCAGTTCTCTGCTTTCTAGAAGTATTTTTCTTCCCAAAACAAGATCAACTTTTCTAAAATATTGGGAGAGGTAGTGTTTGACTCCCAAAAGAGCATGGGTGTTGAACAGTTGAGAGGGACTGGACTTCCTCATCCTCAATTGTGAGTGATTGTGTCCATGCAAAAAGGGGGAAGAAAGAAAATTAAGCACAATGTACACTTGGCAGAACTGACATAAAAAAGTGATAGTTTTTATTCTGAATGAAAATTGATTTTACCAGTAATATTGTATATCAAAATTTAAAAACTAGTCACTTGCAATAATTATATTACAGATTTGGGACCTGGAACCCAATAATACTTTCACTTCTCAAAAAAACTGAAAGGGCTTCTAAATTTGAAGTCATGGAAGTATTTGACTGGCATTAAACATAAATTACAGTAACCCTTAAATACAGGCCATTGTATTATAATTTGTGAGAGGGACAGCTAGATAGATGATCAGATTTTATTTATATATGGTTGGTGCCCCTTCCATTACAATAAAATAACATAACATAAATACACATCACAACACAGTACATGCTTACATGCAGTAAGCACTGATATTAAACAGATAAACATTAGAACAATACCTACTAACCTACTAACATATCCATATTTAAAATCTTGATTAAAAGACTATAAATAGATATGCTGAGCTATTAAACAGTCAAAAGTTTGCTTAAAAAGAAAGGTTTTAAGCCCCTTCTCAATGGTTGGGGAAGAGGCACAGATGGTAGAACTGAAGGACAAAGTTGCGTGCAGGGCTTTCAAAGTCCTAAAGATCATCAGTCGCATCATTTCAGCAGAATCATAACACTGCCAAAGCTTCCCAACCTACCAAATTGTATATAATTAGACCTTAGGGAAACCTTGCTTTAGGGTTTCATAGGGGTTGCAGGTGGAGCTGTGCCAAATTTTCAAATTCCGATTCCACCCAAATCCCATGGAATTTCTGAAATTCCACCTAATTCTGCAGAATTCCATCAGAAATGGAATTCCAGTGCTGGCCCATTGGTGCAACAGTTGGATTTCTGCTTGCAATGCTGGCAATCCAGGTTTGGAAATGGACCTGGGCCATCGGAGGGCTGACCAGGGGTAGAAGGATCAATCGTCCCAGGGACTGCTCTCCTTCTCCGGGAGGAGGGCTGGGCTGATGTCTGGTGCTTGATGGACCCCTGGCAGAGGCTGGGGGTACCACAGCAACCAGCATTACAAAGTGGCCTGAGGAGTGGGAAGGATGCTGGATGTCATTGCATGTTCCTGCCCCTTATGTAAAGCACACTAAAAAAAATACCTGAGCCCAATGGATAACGCTGCCCCTGCCCCTGGCCTACATGGCTGTCTGTCACTCCTCCACACCGACTCAATTACGGCTCCATGGGCTGCTGTGAGCCCTGAACTATGCACTGGGGGGAAAGCCAGGGAGGCAATGCTGGTTCACAGGCACCTTCCCCCGTCATAGATGGGCGGACAGTGGTGGAAAGTCAGGGAGTATTGGTGGTGGAGGACGGTGACAATCAGAGAGCAAGGTAGGCATGGGGGGGCTGATGGCCTGTGGAGTAGGGCAAAAAAAAAAAAAAAGAATGGAATTCTAAACTTCTGAAAGTAGAATATTAAACAGCTCCAGTTTTGGTTCTTTCCCAAAGTCCCCAAATGGGAAAGTCCCCAAATGGTAGCTTGCCTGCACAGGACT
The DNA here is from genome assembly GCA_016271365.2 of Neoceratodus forsteri. Classification (NCBI taxonomy): domain Eukaryota; kingdom Metazoa; phylum Chordata; order Ceratodontiformes; family Ceratodontidae; genus Neoceratodus; species Neoceratodus forsteri. The sequence continues at coordinate 157,547,617 of CM028137.1, forward strand.
TATATTAGATCTGTTTAAAAAATGTTCAGTTTTATTTTGTGAGGGGTAAAGGATCGTACATGAGAGATGGCTACCCAGTTCCTTCCCCTTCCTGGTCCCTATGAAGTCCAGCTCCACCCCCTGCCATCCCCCACATTCCAATGGTTCTATGTGATAATGGCAAAAGCCTAAAGGTGATCGCCGTTATCAAGAAGTCTAGAGTGTCGAAAACATTTTCAGCACTCTGACACCCCGGTGCACAGCTTTGCCCCCATCACCCCCCTACTAAAGGATTCTCAACTCCAGGGGGTGCATGTCAGGGTGGTGGTGGTGAAAACATTAAAAAATAAAATGTTCGGGCCTGGCACAATAAAATTGCACCAGGACCCGAACCCCGTACCTCATCGACCAGTGCCGGCAACCCACCCACCTCACCACAGGGTCTGCTCAGCAACCACCGTGGCATAACCCCTCAAGTCCCCTCGCTGTGTGTGCTCACTTCCCCCCGCATGTGTACGTATAGCAGCATCCTGTCGCTATACTCACCGACCCCACCATCCGGCTGCCCTACCCTCCCAGCGCCATGAGGGATTTTCTGGGGACTGAGTCACTGTTATGGTCGGTGCCCTTCCCCATGTGCCCTGCTCATGGGATACCCACTCCAACATTTTGCGACATTGGAGTTTGTAGACTGATAGCAATGGGGGCATATTTTTTTCTATTGGAGGGTCACTAGGGGAACATCATTGCCACCGGTCAACAATGAAGGCTCTTCTTAGTTGATGAGTGCCACTGATATACCCCCAATGACCTTCTAAAACATAAAAAAAGATAGAGTAAAAGATGCCCCCATTGCTGTCAATGGAACATGCCCCACACTTTACAAACTCAGATGTCACAAAACATTGGCGTACAGGTGTGGCTTGTCGGTGGAGCTGAACTTCATAGGGGCTAAGAAGAAGAAGGGATAGGGTGGGCAGCGCTCAGTTATGATCCCTTCACTTTCACAAAATAACAGCTAGCCAATTCCAAATTAGATCTGCAGTGCAGGTAAGCTAACAGTGGGGGAGGAGGGGTTGGTGAAGTAAATTGAAATTGGCATGATTGGTGCTCTCCAGCTGTAGAATCATATTCCGCACTTTGTGTATACTGTGGATTCATTTTCCGCAAACCGCTAGAACAATATTCTGTGGAATATGTGATCCACAGAACATTATTGCATGGTTTACATAGAAATGCTTTTCAGAATTCCATGGGATTAAAACTGAAATTCTGAAAAGCATTTTGGAAGAGTAGTTGCCATTCTGCATGAATTCTGCTGACGGCAATCTGCATTCCGCACAGCTTTAGTTACAAGAAACTTCATAGGGGCTGGCTACAAACCACAGGGATCACAGTAAGAAGCCCTGGCTAGCTATAATGATTCACTGACATCCACAAAAGTTTCAAATTGGGTTAAGGAGCTAGTGTACCACCTGAAATTAATACAGCATTAGTTTTTAAAAGCAGCTGACCATTGCCCTTTATATGTGAGGTACTTTTTCTTTCCCTTTTGGTTAATAAGAAGATTTTTGACCTGACGTTAGAAAGTGTGTTATACTTTCTCCTTCTGATTTGTACAGGTTGTTTTTCCTGACTTAGGCATTATTCTAAGGGGGGAGAGGGGGTAACCAAATACAATATGTTGTCCTCTGTCTTTTTTTAATTCGTTTCTGCATAATCAAATTACCAACTTAGAAAATGGTTACACTTTTTGAGTTCTTGTATGTAACAGATACAGTTTATAATTAATGTGTAAGGAATACATGTTTAAAATCAAATAAAAGTTTTACTGGAAAAAACAAGGGGCCAGATTTTCAAAGGTCCCTTAGATCCACGCAAGCTGCGTCAACCAACCAGCTTAGCTTTAGTCGGATCTAGGTGCGCCAAATACTGTGCACCATATTTTGCAAGAAAAGCATTTTCTGTGACAAATTCTCCCAAACTGACGCAAGAGGTCCACTGCATCAACAAAATGGCATAAGGGACGAGAATGATGCAAGCTGTACCAAAATAAATGGTGCAAGTTGAGTCAAACAAATGACTCAAGGAATGAAAATGACACAAACTGAGTAAAACCATGGTGCAAACTGAACCAAAAAATGGTGCAAGCTGAGTCAAAAATGATGCAAGTTCAGTCAAACAAATGACTCAAGGAACGAAAATGATGCAAACTGAATAAAACAAATGGTGCAAATAGTAACAAAATGGTGCAAGCTGAGTAAAAAATGATATAAAGGATGAGAATGACGCAAGCTAAGTAAAAAAACAAACAAACAAAAAAAAAAAACAGATGAAATGGCCAAGACTAAGCCCCAAAATGTTTTCAACTAGTCCTGCAGGAGAACACTGGCCCTTAACAGTAGCCTAGTAAGGTCTGACCACATACTGTGGGTCTCTCTATATGCTCTAGTGTCTCTTAGACCAGCTCTAGCTGGTCTAACAGCAACATGCATCTTAGGCACAAGGACAGGACTTGCATTCTTTGAAAATCCCAAATAAGGGGATGGTGTATCATTTTGGTGACGCAGGCATCCCTTCTGACATGGTGCAGGCATTGTTTTGGTGAAAGCATGGGGCAAGCCACTCTGGTGCATGCAGACCTGTTTTTGATGCAAGAACCATTTGAAATTCAGAATTGGTGCAAGGATTGGCACATCCTGCTCCTTGCGTCAGTTGTTTTTGACGCAAATACCCTGCATTATTCTCTGGCCTTTGAAAATCTGACCCTAGGTGTGATGTGTGGAACAGCACTCTGTCTGGCAGCTGACATGCCTAGCTCTGTTCCTCTAGTTACATCATCAGCACTGTGGCCTCACTGACTGCAACATCACAGCTGCTCAGGAACAGCCACTCAGTAACTGCCAGGTCAGTCACCTGTGGTGTCGCTGTCACTCAGGTCACAGTGCTGATGATGTAGTGGAGAGAAAAGAACTAGAAAATTCAGCAGCCAGGCAGAGTGCTATTCCACACATCCAGCATTATGCAATCACATAGAAAACATTCTAATGCGTAAAAGGAAAAATACTTCAAAAATAAGTTACAACTGACTAGCTCGGAAAATTTGCACATTTTCATGTCTATTATTTTTGGTTCTACTACCCTTTTAACCTTCAAGTGCTACTTCCAACAAATCCACATGAAAGTCAGCCCTGTATTAAACAGAGGCAGCAGCCACTTCATAGACCCTTGAGAGACAAACTGATGTTACTACTGGAGAAGTTGTGCTGGACAACACACAGATTCCCCATCTGAAACATTTATATTCTGTCTAGAGGTTCCATGCTGCTGTACTGAATTAATGTAAAATAGGGCTGACTTGGTCACAGATATCTTTTGACTGCTGACACCTTGGGTGTCAGTGTGGCTCAGTTGGTAGCTCATCCGCCTCTGGACCAGAAGGTCATGGGTTCTCATCCCACACCTGGATTGAACTTGCACCTAAAAATCGCTGGCATCCGAGTGCAGTATTGGAGGGTGCTGTACTGCTGGGGTGTGCCATCCTTCGGATGAGACGTTAAACCGAGGTCCCTTCTGCCCATCCTGGTGTTGTCCTGGTCGGTGTCCAGGTGGAAGTAAAAGAACCCAGGGGACTCTTCGCAAAGAGTAGGGAACATTCCTGGGGTCCTTGACCAACATTCCCCTTCCCATAAACCGGTTCATGCAATTATCCAGGCTGTGTGTGGGTGATGATGTGCGATATGGCCTCCACCACACATTCAGTCATTTCACTACCAGTCTAGCATTGCTTGTAAAGCGCTTTGGATGTATGAAAAGTGCTATATAAATTACTGATTCTTCTTCTTCTTCACCTACTGGTAAGTTCTATCTCTTGTTTGAAAATAAGTTTGTTTGCTTGCACAAGAAACATTATGTGGCAGCTTAGGAGAGAAGTGGGTTGTGGACGTGCGGCACTGTGGCTACCAATGCCACCACTGCATTTGCAGGCTTGGCCCTCTTTATCCAATGTGGTGGCACACTGCTGATGACACTAGTTCAGCAAGCGTGCCACCAACTTGAAAGAAATTGGCCACTGCAATGAGGGAGCACCCCATCATTGCAGGGCGTGCCTGAAAGACATTGGCTGCTGCAATGAGGGACCACTTCATCATTGCAGGGTGGTGTGCCTTGCCTGCCAAACCATTTCTGTTCACCCCACTCCCTCCATTCTCCATTGCAGCACCAGGAGTGCAAATTAACCCTCCCACTCTCTCCCACTGCATGCTGTCCACCCCGCTCCCTCCATTCTCAGTCCAGGCACCCACAGTGTAAGTAAACCCTCCCACTCCCTCCCATTGTGTGCTGTTTGCCAGGTCCCATTGTTCCCCCATGCTGGCACCAGGAGTGCAAGTAAACCCTCCTACTCCCTCCCACTGCGTGCTGTCTGCTCTGCTGCCTCCATTCCCCATCCTAGCAACCGGAGTTCAAGTAAACCCTCTCGCTTCCTCCCACTGTGTGCTGTCTGCCCCACTGCCTCCGTTCCCAGTCCCGTCACCCAGAGTGTTTGTTCCAATTGTACGCTGCACAACTTGTCCATAAAAGCAGACTCTACCGCATCACCCTGGTCCCACCTGCCCTACCAGTTCCCATATGGAATCTATGCTAAGGCTGCTCTTCTCCTTAATTCAGTATAAAAAGAATATTACAGCAATCAAGAGAGTGCAATAAAGAGCAACTGAAATTATTAAAATATGGAGAGGTTAAGCTATGGGAAATGTTTCGATCAGCCTGGTATGTTTTCCTTGTGGGAAAAGGTCATGTGGTAAAGGGATTTCCGGTTTTAAGATTTCTATGTCAGAAAAATCAGGGCACTCACCACTTTTGATTCATAACACTGAAAGCTGCATCTCTTAAATGCATTTCATCTTTATTTCAAAGTGCAGCAAACATCCATTCTGTGCCAAGAAATACATTTGTGACAGCAACGATATATGGTGCAAAATCAAACAAAAATGTGCAGTTCAGGAACGAAGAGACCCCAACCTGATTCATTTCACATCTGAACTGATGCTTTTTCAAAGGTTTACACAAATGTATCTGCACAAAATAGATGTTTGCAGCACTTTTGAAACAAACATGAGAGGCACTTAAGATACAAAGCACTTTGAGATGCAATATGTATGAAAGTGTTATATAAATACAAATTTGTATTCGACTTTTACCATTATTTTGCATAAGATACTAAGCGCTGCAGCTGCCTGGGTGGTAGGAAATGGATACCATGAAATTTCCACATAGTCTTTTTATGTTGGCTCGTGCTTGCATGCCAGCCAACATCTTGCAGTAGTAGCAGATTTGGAGGTGAAGTCACTGTGGGCGAATGCAGAGCACGCATCAGTAGGTGCGTCCCTCATTCCCCAATAAGCCAGCATGTAGGTGCTGACACCAGCAATATGTAAAGTGCTCACCACATCCAAGAAAAGTGCCGCTGCAATGAGCGGCAAGCTTGTCATGCAGCGTCACAATAACACGCCTCCTGAAGTGCCCTTCCTGGTGAAGTATTCCAATAAACATGGCAGTGACTGTTGCCTGCCACAATGCTGACTTCAGGGGTGCCCAATCCCCCTGTCAGCAGACACTGACCCAGTTCATGTGCCGACGGGAGAGCCCACTCCCCATTGGCATAATGCCCCCCTCCCATTTCAATTGTGTGCCGAGGGGGTGCCCAATCCCCCTCGACATCATGTGCCCCTCAACAGTCTTTCTTTGCCAGTGGGGGGCCCAATCCCGTTGACTTCAGTCCCCCATTCCCTGTTCAATTTTCCAATGGGGGAGCCCACTCCCCATCAGTATAATGTCCCCCCCCATTTGTTGTGTGCCGAGGGGGGTGCCTAGTCCCCCTCAGCTCTTGCCCCCCCTCGCTATGTGCCGACGGGGGTTCACAATCCCCTGTCAGCTACAGTGCCCCTCAAAACACTCAGGTGGCATGCTGGGAGCCCACCCCGGCGTGACAAATTTCCCTGTGAAAAAAAAAACCTTCCTGCGATGTTTTTCTTTTTTGTAAAACAGAAAACAGTCCCTCGTTGAGTCCAGGTGCCCCTCCCCCAACCCGCACCAACCCTCTGTGCACCCTGCCTCCCCACACACACCCCTCACCCCATACTTACCTCTGGAGCATGGCGCGATGACCTTCGGTGGACCAGGAACACATCTGCACTCTTCAAAGCCGACCGCGAACTGAAGAAATACCGGTAAGCTGTATAATGGCATAAATAGAGTTTTTTCAACTTTGGTGCATATCTCAGGCATTTTTTTGAAGTTTGGCACCAAATTTTCAACATGGCATTATTGGGACCCCTCCTCATAAATTCAGTCACTGTCATGGCATTAGTCAGTCCCGAAAGGTGATTTTGTGGTCACTGCGTAGAATCACCTTTCAGGACTGATTAACAAAACAACAGTGCCACTGTTCATGAGGTGGGCTCTCAAGAGCCTATGTTGCAAATTTGGTGAAAAAAAATCCAAAAAATGACTGTTTTATGAGCGTGCATTGCACAGTTTCCATGCACGCTCACAACTTCAGGAATTTGTATTATTTTCAGTCCAGATTTTCAACATTGGCATTATTCCACACCTCCTCATGAACAGTACAGCTGTCATTTTACATAACCTGGCCAAAATGTGTTTTCGCACTTATGGCACAGAATAGCATGGTCGCTGTGGGAAATCAGTTTTAGGGACAGATTAAGAAAATCATGGTGACACTGTTCATGAGCAGAGGTCCTAAAATGCCTATATTGAATATCTGGTGATGAAACTCCATAAATGACAGTGTTACAAGCATGCATTGCACAGTTTCCATGCACCCTTGTAACTTCACAAATGTGTGATATTTTCATGCTGATTTTCAACACTGGCATTTTTTTCACACCTCCTTATGAACAGTACAGCTGTCATTTTTCACATCCTGCCTGAAATGTGTTTTCGCATCTGTGGCACACAATGGGGTGGTCACTGTAAGAAATCAACTTTTAGGACAGATTAGCAAAATCACAGTGCCCCTGTTCATGAAGGGACATCCCAAAATGCCTATGTTGAAAATGTGGTTAAAAAATTCGAAATATAATTGGGTTACGGACTTGCATTGCACAGTTTCTATGCATGCTCATGACTTCAATTTTTCATATTTTCACTCCAGATTTTCAATGTTGTCATTTTTTTTACACCTCCTCATGAACAACACAGTTGTCATTTTTCACATCCTGCCCAAAATGTGTTTTCATACCTGTGGCACCAAATGGCGCAGTCGATGTGCAAAATCACCTTTCAGCTAACAAACTGATAGTGCCGCTCTTCATGAAGTGGGGTCACAAAAAGCCCATGTTGAAAATCTGGAGTGAAAATACCAACAAATGCCTACGGCATTAGGGTTTCCAACTGTAACACCCCACTCTGTAGAGACTGACAGGCATCAGGGGTGTGACTTGGGATCATCAGCTGTAATGCTCACGCCATTCCACCCACCACCCCCACCCTGCAGCCAGTGACAGGCATTGAGGTGTGCCTTGGAGTGTTCATCTTTTCTAGTCTCCTTCCAGGAATCTGCCAAGCCACCTTCCTTGGACTCTTTTTCAGAGGTTGCATTGGAAGCTGTGCCAAGTAGTGTGAAGCAATTGATAAGTCTAGATAGTTCACAGAATCCTCTCTGCTTTATATTTGCTTTGGTTCCTAATGCTGTAGGCATTGCAGATTCTCCTTAGCTGTGGCAGACTTAATCTGATACCATCACAATGTCCCCAAATCTCATTTCTCACCCTCATACACCTGCCCAACTATGACTCTGTCTAGCATTTGCTCTAGCACAAGTTCACCATCAAATTAATGTTATTAATGACCACCTTTGCACATTGTACCCTTTTGTTTGCATTATTTGATCTGTATTCTTGAATGCACTCGTTTCCTTGTATCACCTTCTCTTGTCCCCTCCCTGTGTCAGAACTGAACTGAGCCTTGTCTCAGTTTGCCTTTATGCATCACCAACTTGAACTAACTAACTAACTAACTAACTGCTAACTAACTTCTTCTTCTTCTTAACCCAGTTAGTTAGCTAAGTCACTGACTAGCTAATGCTTGCTAACACTCTCTATTCATACTACTCATTCTCAGCTCAGCAGAACCTCTAGTGTTTTAGGGGTCTTCCTCCTCCTTTGATGCCTTTTGGGGACCTTCATGCTGCCCTAAACTCTCTGATGGAGCTGGCAGTTGGTCATTGTATCATCCATCATTTACAAATTCAACCCCACTTGCCAACCCCCACGGTTCCTGCCTCTCTAATATCTGTTTTCAGCAAGCCTGCTTCAGCTTTTTTGCCTTATAACCCAGCTCATCCAACACATTAATATTAAACTCATCAAACCTGTGCATTAGAAAGTGCCCCTTAGGTGATCATTGCTACCTCTAACAGTGCTCCCCTCCTCAGCCTCATTTGCCCTAGATGTTCATTTAAAGAGCATTACCTCTTATATTTACCACAAGGCTTCCCAGCAATGCTGCTGCTATGCTTCAATAATTCTCATTTGCATTGCTATGGTTACTTCAGAAAAACAACACATCATAGATTTTTTTTATTCAGCCATTTGGATCCCTTTTGCCTTCTTTTAAAATATTTGTTTTAAAATGTATTTTTCCAAGCTAGTCCAACTGAGATACACCTCACTGTAGTTAAGGATTACTTCTACCTAATTTAAGAATTGAGAGATCTATGCATAGAAAATGGTCATTGTAATCATTCCCTTTGAGAGGTCTGTCCCTGGGAGACCTGGAAGAGAAGAGATAATACAGCAGATTGCCTACACTAAATAAGATCTTCTATTTAATACTTTAATTGGCTGTGTACTGTAGGTGGGTAGGTAGATGTAAATGCTCTTTAGTGTTCCGTTACAGTGGTTGCTTACCTTATTGTGTAGGACTGTGCCATGGTGCTATGGGTGGGGCTTAGATATTTAAAAGCCTGTACCACCCTCTAGCCAGCACACCAGCACAACCAGGGTTAAAGTCATTAAAGAGACTCAAACAGAATCAGCACCAGCAGTTGTAACAGCAAGTAATACCTGCATTTGGACTTTAATAACTAACTTAAGGCAGGCAGGGGTTCGGGGTAAAGTGGCAGCCATGACATGGCATCTGTGGGTGGGGCGTACATCTTCAAAAGCTTATGCCACCTGCACAACACTCATGTGAGTGACTCACACAGTGGTGGCATGAGTCCCCCAGTGTGAGTCCACCAGTAGGAGGTGCCCAGGAAGTCATAGCTTCTTCTCACTTTTTTTTTATTATTGTTGTTGTTTTAGTTTTTAAGTTACAGAACCATCAGTACAACTACCACAGTCAGTACTATTAAAATGATAATTGAATTTTCTGCAAAACAGCCCTTTGTGAGTAATTAAGCTCTTATCCAATTGTTAGTAAAGACATTGGACTTAAGCTGTGGCAACTGTATGAATATTCATAGTTTTTTCACATTTAGTTCCAAAAACAAAACTAAAGAAATACAAGATGAGAAATGTTATGTACAAAATGATCCTGCTAGGAATGTTAAGAGGGTATACTGTATGTTTTGTGGTAGCATACATGTGAGTAACACTGAAACAAAAAGGTGCTTAGACTATAAGTGTTATTGGCCAAGGATCATCAAAGGTCAAATTAATGAGTACTTGGTTACTCTATAGATGTTGGATGTAACCAGAGATTTAGTTTTACAAGTATCAAATTTACCATACTCAATAATGACTACAAAATGCATTATAATGATACATATCTTGGCGAAGCAGTAGACAGACTTTTTTTATTTTCATTGTTAATGTTACTGATTGATTAGTGGCCTTTACTACAGCTTTTAATACCTTAAATTTACTATTGTGTTGAGATATTAGTCTGATCCCAGGGCCAGAGTGAGTGGTATGTGAAAAAAGGGGTAACTTATTCAGGTGAATGTGAGGAGCATGGTACCCAAACTAGATTTCATAAAATAATTTGTAGTTGAGTACAATTCTGATTTTATGATTTTCACTGAGCCTTAGTTAAGTGATAGAATTTTGGATCACACTGTGTCAATACAAGATTGACGTGGTCAGGATGGATGGGGTATAATGGGTGATTATTATCTATTATTAGACAAAATGTTTAGTTAGACAAGTTTTATCTAAATCTCCTTAAAGACAGCTGTGAATACTTTGGATTGAAGATTCAATTCCATCATAGAAACCCCCCTATTATTGTTAGGTTGCTATAGGCCACTTAGTTTTTTTTCCATTAACGATCTTGGGCTTGATTTTTGAAGCCCTGAAATTGACACAAGGTGCCTGTGTCAAACATAAATGATGCAAGTGGCACCTTGCATCAAAAAAATGCCCCTGAACTATTCACAAAAGCAGCCTGCCTCAAACTAAACTGCATGCACCAAAGGGGACTTGCAACAGTCTTGCACCACAAAATGGACTGTGGCATGGTGCTAGGATATTGTGGCAGATGTGGGCTCCCATATCCCCGAAAGTATGGTTCACAAAACTCTCCCAGAGGGAGAATTTCAAAGTATCATTAGACCAGCCAGGGCTGGTCTAAGGGTACTTAGACATATCCCTCTGGGAGAGTGTAGCACTATGCATAATGTGCCAGTGCCTCTTCTCTAGCCTGGATCCCCTGTTATCATAAATTATATAGCTCTGGTGCTCTAGCATCCCCCCTCCCATGATCCCTGATGTCCATGAATATACGTTATTAAAAAAAATTCCCCTGGTGATCTAGCGACCCCCCATCCCTGATGACCTGACCTGGAATATATGTCATTTAAAAAAATCTCCTGGTGATCTGGTGCCCCCCCAATCCCCAACATCACCCAAAATATCTTATTAAAAAAATTCCCCTGGTGGTCTAGTGGACCCCTTCCCTGATTCCCCATGTCCCTAATAAAAATTATCAAGTTCTAATTCCCTGGTGATGTAGCACCTCCCCCCAAGCCCCGATCACCCATTATGAAGTAAAACATCATTGGTGGCCAAGTAGAACCCACCCCTTGTGTCCCACCACCCTGTTCCCTCATCCCCAAACCAAACTGGTGACTGGCACAGCCCACTGCTCATCACCACAGCCAGCAACCAACTGAGATCTCAATGAGTGCTGTACTGTATTTAGCACATGCCCATTAATTGGCAGCTCACTGTCAATCAATGGGCATGTACTGAATACAGTACAGCACTCATTGAATGATCAGTCAGCTACTGGATGTGGTGGTGAGCGGGGGGCTGTGTCAGTCACCAGCTTGGTTTGGGGATGGGGTTACCGGGTTGGGTGAACACTGCCAGCTGGGGTGGGGGTCCAGTAGACCACCATTGATGTTTTACTTCATAACAGGTGATTGGGGCGGGTAGGGGCACTACATCACCAGGGAATTAGAACTGGATAATTTGTATCAGGGACATGGGGGATCGGGGGGGTGCAAAATCATCAGGGAATTTTTTTACATAACATATATTTGCGGACATTGGGGATCAGGGAGAGGGGCCACTAGACCACCAGTGGATTTTTTAATATCTTATTTTCAGGGGACATGGGGGATTGGGAAGGGTGGTTCATTAGACCACCAGTTTTTTTAATACCTTATTTTTGGGGATATTGGGGATTGGAGAGGGGGCCATTAGCCACCAGAGACTAGCTTGAGCAGTGCGCAGCCACCCCACAGCTTGCAGCACACCCTCAGTCTCCATTTGTTGTCACTTATAAACTTTTATTGGTGGAAGACTTCAGTATTGATGAGGGGAGTCAAGAGAAATCTGAACACTGGAAGATGCTTGTCCTGAATTTAGGTTTTAGAACAATCAATACAACAACCCACTGGTGCCCCCCCCCAAAAAAGAGTCCACCTGTATTGAATGCATTCTTAAAGGTTGCAGTCACCTTTATAGAGAGATTGGAGTAATGGTGGACTTCCAAAGTGTCCATACCAATACCTACTGTATTACAATTAAATTGACAGTAAATGGGCCACCCAAACTAATTCATACAGAACCTCAAAAATCCCATGATTATTTTGCATTTATGGATTTAAAGGCAATAAGTTTGGACAGATAAAAAAATTATCCCCAGCTAGAAGACATGCGGCAACTGTCTGCTAGTGAGATAAAACTATTGTTTGATAAACACTTCCAGGTAAAGGTAAGGGGAGTAAAAAGTAACTCTGCTCCTTGGTTTTCCTTGCTTTTGACAAAATTAAGAAGAGAAAAGATCAATAGCTGGAAAGAACTTGGAAAATAAAAACATAACAGGGTTGGATGCAGTATACAAAAGCAAGAAATCTATATGTAATGGAAGTAAGATCAGAGAAAGCAAGTTATGTGTGAAATAAAACCATGGGGGAGGCAAAGGGCCCCTAAAACAATCTGGAACATTATAAAAACCTTAAGCAGAAATTCAAAGTAAAAAAAAAATGAAAATATTCAAAGTCAATGCAGAGCCTGTAGAGCATAATAGGCTCCCCAATGTCCTTAATATGTCCTTCATTGAGTCTGATAATTTTTTTGAGGGTGCTGAAACCCCCAAGGAAATAACAAGCAGTACTGCCTAAGCTGAAAGTAAGGGGAATTTGATTTTAGAGAAATTGTAGTGAATGAAATTCTTGAGTTTTTGTTAGATTTAAAAGTGGGGAATGTAGTGGTCCTGATGAGATTCTTCCCAAGATGCTGAAGAATGCAACTTTACATGTTGAAGTACACAGCTTTACATATAGATGAGACACTCATGTTCTTATTTAACTGGTCTCTGCAATCAGGTGAGCTCTATTTGGGCTGAAAATTAATGAAGTTCATATCAATATTCAAGGGTGGAAGCCCTGAATTAATGTCAAGTTATAGGCCAATATCACTTCTTCTAGTAGCCTCAGAGCTGCTCAAGAAGATTGTTTTAAAGCAGCTTAGGTGCTTAATTGAATGAATGGAGTATTATGAAGGATACCAGTCAGGATTTTTGGAAGAGCATGATACAATTTTGACTGTATTAAGGGTCCTGGATAATGTCAACAAAGTGATGAAAACCAATGTGTTCACTGCTGCCATCTTTTCTGACCTCTTCAAGGCCCTCATTATAATGGATCATTTGATCCTGTTGAAATTACTTGAAGTACTGAGGTTAAATGAAAGGTCATTGAAGTGGTTTGTGTGCTATTTTAGTCATTGTAGACAAAGAACAGAGGTCAATGGCAGGATCTCTTGAAACCTACATACTGATGAAGAGGTTCCACATGGCTCAGATCTTGACCCTCTTCTCTTTACTTTGTATTTAAAGGGACTGGGAAAAGGCATTATAGGCATGGACTATGTGTTTTATGCAGATGGCATGGTGGTCTATGCCTCCGATGCCTCCCTTTAAGTTGTCCAAGCTAGATTGTAAGCCTTTTTCAATGGATCAAGATTGAAACTGAATGCAGATAAAACTAGTTCCATGCTTTTGTGCTTTTCATCTAAATTAAAAGGTTCTTCCTACCCCAATGGGCCTTGAGAATGATGGATGGCAAACAACTTGAACAAGTTTGGGAATACAAATCTTGATTATTGGATGGAGCTCTCTGGGTTATGGAATACACATACAGAGAAATTGCTTAAAAAATGTGTACCAAATATTGAGAAGTGAGTCAAACAATATATATCAAAGTGGGACTTTAATATAGACACAGAGATTGTCTGGGATCAGATGTCTAGTAAAAAAAAATGTACTGACTCAGGTTTTGCCAACTTTAGATTATACAGATATCATATACAGTTACTGTTACACTGAGAGATTGCACAAATTGGAAGCCTTATACAATAGGTGAGCTGGGTTGATTCTGGAGTGACCAAAGAACACCCACCACTGTTTATAAGCAATTGGGCTGGGTTTCACTAACCAAATGTAGAATGTTACATACAATCCTCTTTGCATTGAAGTGTGTGAAGGGAGCTGTCCCCAATACTTGATGGGCAGATTAGTAAGAAGTTCAAAAAGCATGGAATATGTAGTGCCTAAGGTAAAAACACAAAGGGCTACACACTTCTTCAGTCACATGGTTCCATATACTTAGAACTCTTTTCCCTCTGACCACCAGTCAAGGAATACCAAACTTCCAATTGTACTTCATTTCAAGTCCTCTGCGTATGTACAGCACACCAACAGAAAAAGGGGTAACGTGATAATAGTAAGCTCTTAAATTACTTCCCTGGCATAGATTTTGTCCTTTCAGAAGATTAAACTAGCCATGTGATGCGTGTATTTAATTGACACAGTGCTGCAGTATATTAGACCACGAAGAAAAATTCACAGACTTGACATGGCTTGGTATAACTGTCTGTAGGCATGATGTACCATAAGTCTGATTTGTTTAAAAAGAAGAAAAACCTGGAACTTTAAAACTTCCAAAATCTTCTGACTTTTGGAAGTGTTTTCTCAAGTTAAGACAAGGCAATGCAAGTGCTAATTCATTGATATAAAAGACCTCAGTAAACTGTCTGAGGACTTCCCTGGCAAATACTTTTTGTAGAGTGTAAATAAATATCTATTAAATGCTACCTGCTTTATTTCAGTATTTATTCTGTGCCTAATATGTCTGATATGCTTTACAAATATAGAAGTACAAACTGGTGACTTGGGAAGATTAAAACTATCATCCCCAAACTCTTGATCACCTCACAATTTTGGGGGCTTTAATACATACAAATACAAATACAAAAAGAGAAACACTATCCAGGTGAGAGTAGAGACTCAGGAGCAGCTGCAAAACCCAAGAGACAAAGAAACCAGTCACTGGAGGATAATGCATCAACTTATAAACTAAAGAATAAAACAAAAACTGCAGAAAAAAGATAAAGGCAAAGAACAAAAAAGAGAGGTTAAATATATTTTTCTAATTTAAGGAGAATTCCATAGAACCATTTACTGGAAACAGAAATACAGTCACCACTGTCCTCACCACACTTCTTCCTCTTGAGTCCAATAATAAACAGACAGAAGCTGGAAAGAATGAGCAATGCTTAAAAAGTAAGCGAATGGTTGATTCATTAAATTTAAATAATGCAATGACAGATGGAAATGCAGGAAACAATGGACAGTCTTAAAATCCTAGGATTGCTGTGGGGGAGCATGAGAAGTCAATACATAATGGAAATAATGTTGCAACCCATAAATCAATGATTCAGCAGATTCTGAAATAGTAGGAGAGCTGAAGAAGATAAAATGAAAATGGATATAGATTTTGAAATAGAAGGAGAGCTGGGGACGATAAAATGAGAATGGAAATGGAAATAAAAACAAACAAACAAACAAAAAAGAAAATGGAAATGGAAAAGAAGTAGAAAGCCAGAAGAAGAACCATTTGCTTGGACTAAAACCCTGTTAAAAGATATAATTGTGATTAAACCAAGTTGGACTCTTTGGAAAAAAATCTCAGAAGAAAAAAATCTCACCACAGCTTGAACAGATGGAAAATGATATTGGGAAAAAAAAACTACAGTAAACGAGATGGAAGCCAAACATGGAGAGATGCAACAGCATATATCCAATACTGAATATGATTTAATTCCTTAAAAAAGACAAGAAAAATACCACGAGACACAACTCAGGATTATGCTGGACAAATTATATGATTTCAAACTAATGGTAAGGTGCAAGAATGCATGTATAGATGGTGTTCCAGAAATATGGGAGAGTAATCAAAACATGCAGATGCTAAGAAAAGAACATTTGGATTGCTTGATGGACTGTGAAGATACATTAAACACGTAGATAGACAGATGTCGCAGAGCTCTGAAACAAATGTCATAAGAAGGTCTCCCTCTCTCCCAGGAGATCCTAAAATGTTTGCATTCTGAAGACAGAGAAAGATGTATATCAAAAAAGTGAATTGAATTTGAAGGTCACAGTGTAGGTTTTTACCCAGACCTACCACCAGAAATGGTGTTTGAAAGAAAGATGTATGATCTGTTATGAAGATGATTATGGTAGCAAGGAGCGATGATCAATTTACCAATTACATTAAAAGTTTACATAGATGGAAAGCTACTAATTTTCAAGAACACAAAACAAGCCCCCCACTCCACTAAATTACTTATAGGTACTTGTTATAGAGCCCTGTCTAGTGACCAGAATTATAACAATTTATGGCTACATGAAATAGAAATGGCAGCAGACTTAGGGGATATCTTGATAGTAGGGGATTTCAATGCACCTGGAATGAAATGGAACACATTGACAGGGACCATCTCTTTTGTAAAAGATCTACTGGATACACTAGCTAGTTGTAGCTGTGAACAATGAATTCACAAGCCAACCAGGGACCTTAATATTTTGGACTTGGTAAAGTTAACTCAAGAGGAAGAATTAGCAATCCCAAAATTAGAGCTCATTTGGGTACTAGTGATCATAATATGGTTGAATTCACACTTTCAAATTGTGCCTCAAGATTTATAGATGACACCAAATTCCCAGACTACAGGAACACAGACTGGAGTAAACTGTTAGTGGATTTAAGTAAAGTCCATTGGGGCGCTATTCTGCGTGGTCTAGATGCCGAACAAATGTGGGACAAAATAACCCAAATTTTAATAAAAGCTGTTCATCTATATGTGCCTTTGAAGCAAAAATATAATGATAAGGGAATCATCCCATTACGGTTAAATAAATCTGTAAAAAAAAACAAATAAGGAAAAAACATTGAGCCTTTCAGAAATTTAAAACAAAATCTTCCAATTATAATAGAAAAAGGTATAAAATGGAACAAGTAGTCCTTAAAAAGACAATTAGAAAATAAAAATTCAACTTAGAATTTAGATTGGTCAATATGAAGGATACCAACAGTTTCTATGCCTACATAAATAATCAAAAACATTTAAATAACAAAATTATTGCATTAAACATCGATGGTAGAGAAATTTCTGATAATCAGGAAATGGCCCAATGTTTCAACACCTATTTCACTTCAGTATTCAGTAAAGATCCAATGATTGGTCCAGAAATTAACACAGAAGGGTCTGCCCAAATTTGTTTTCAGCTTAACAATGTATTAGAAGAATTACTCAGTTTAAAGACAAAATCATCACTGGGACCAGACCAAATTAATCCAATTGTCTTAAAAGAACTGGCAAATGATCTAGCATATCCACTTTTGTTTCTGTTTAATAAGTCCCTCCAAACTGGATGTGTTCCATTTGACTGGAGGAGGGCTACTGTTATCACGATACATAAAAAGGGCAGTTGGTCCAATATCACAAACTTTAGACCAATAAGTCATAGATACATAGATACATAGACAGTGTCGGCAGATAAGGGCCTATGGCCCACCCAGTCTGCCCATTTGAGCTTGTAAGTTCAGTTTGTTTTCCTAGAAGTCTGTTTCCCCTTACCCCTGACCTCTAGAATTCCTTTATGTCTATCCCATGCATTCTTAAATCCCCTGATTGTTTCAGCCCCCACCACTTCCTCTGGCAGGGTGTTCCACTTGTCCACCACCCGTTCTGTGAAGAAATTCTTTCTCATGTTTCCTCTGAATCGTCCTCCCTCCAACTTCATCCCATGCCCTCTAGTCCTGGAACATCTTTTCGCTAAAAATAGTGTTTTCCTGCACCCTGTTCCTCCCTGTAAGATACTTGTATGTCTCTATCATATCCCTCTCTCCTCCTCTCCTCCAGGGAGTACATGTTCAGTTCCTTCAGCCTGTCTTCATAGGACTTGTGATGCAATCCATGCACCATCTTTGTTGCCCTCCTCTGAATCTTCTCTACCCTGTCTATGTCCTTACGTAGGTATGGTCTCCAGAACTGTACACTGTACTCAGGTGGGGCCTCACTAGTGTCTTGTATAGCGGAATTATGACCTCCTTTTCCTGCTGGTGATGCCCTGCCTATACATCCCAGCATCCTATTTGCTTTACCTGCTGCCTTGTCACACTGTTTCCTACCTTGAGGTCATCAGAGATGATAACCCCCAAATCCCTTTCCTGCTTGGTGCATGCTATATCCTCACCCCAACTGATATATTGTGCCAGGGTTTTGTGCCCCATATGCATTATCTTGCACTTCTTTGCATTGAATTTCATCTGCCAAACCCTGACCATTCTTCAAGTTTCTGCAGGTTGCTTCTCATTCTGTCTACACCCTCTGGTGTGTCTACTCTGTTACAGAGCTTTGTGTCATCAGCGAACAGTGAAATTCTGCCTTCTAGATCCTGCTCAATGTCACTGATGAAGATATTGAATAGGACCAGTCCCAGCACTGATCCCTGTGGTACCCCACTGGTCACTCTTCCCTCTGTGGAGTGACAGCCATTTACCACCACCCTCTGTGTCCTGCCACCCAGTCAGTTACCTACCCACCACACTACTGCCCTGCCCACACCCATATTCCCCAGTTTGTGTAATAGTCTTCTATGTGGCACAGTGTCAAAGGCCTTGCTGAAGTCCAGATAGGCCATGTCCACTGCCCTCCCCTGATCCACCTCCTAGTCACCCAGTCAAAAATTCAACGAGGTTGGTCTGACATGACCTCCCCCTGGTGAAACCATGCTGCCTTGGGTCCTGTAGTCCATTGACAACCAGATGTTCCACCAATCTCTCCTTCAGTAGTGCTTCCATGATCTTCCCCACTACTGAGGTGAGGCTGACTGGTCTGTAGTTCCCTGCTTCCTCTTTGTTCCTACTTTTGTATAAGGGGACTACATCTGCTGTCCTCCAGTCTTTGGGTACCTCCCCTGTTTCCAGAGATCGGCTAAACAGGATAGCCAGAGGTTCAGCCACCACCTCTCTTAGTTCTTTAAGGACCCTGGGGTGCACCCCATCTGGCCTCATTGCTTTATCAACTCTTATTACTTCCAGTTCCTTCAGGACCCTTTCTCTGTAAAGGGACTTGTGTCCATTTCTGCACCATTCTCACCCTTGTACCCCTTCAGACCCATTACCCTCTTCCTCAGTAAAGACTGAGCAGAAATACCTGTTCAATATGTCAGCTTTACTGTTGTCATCCTCCACGCTCCCCATCCTCCCCTTCAGTCTCACTATCCTCCCTTTGTCTTTCTTTTTCACTTATGTATCTCTAAAGGTTTTGTCCCCTTTACCCACTGATTTTGCAATGTGTTCTTCTGTCTGAGCTTTGGCTTCCCTTACTGACTTCCCTGCCTCCCTTTGCTTCTCCTGGTACTTCTCCTATTCCCTTCTGCCTGTGTCTTTTGTATTGCCTGAATGCAATCTTTTTGGCTTTCACTTTCTTTGCTACCTCTTTGGAAAGCCATAATGGTCTCCTCTTCCTTTTCCTCTTGCTAACCTGCTTAATGCATAATTCTGTTGTTCTTATAATCCCCATTTTAAATACTGCCCACTGTTCCTCAACCCCTGATTCCTGTCCCATTCCCTTAATGCCTCTTTCAAGTATCTCCCCATTTTCCCAAAGTCTGCCCCCCTAAAATCCAGGATACGTGTTTTTGTGTGGTTTGGTTCTGCTCTTTCTGTGATTTCAAACCACAATGACTGGTGGTCACTGTTACCCAGGTGCTCCCCCACTGTTACCCCCATCACACTGTCCCTGTTTGTGAGTACAAGGTCCAGTATTGCCTTCTGCCGAGTTGGTTCCATGACCAGTTGCTTGAGGAAGGCACCCTGAAGGGAGTCCAGGATAAATCTGCTCCTAGTTGATACTGCTGCTGGGATGCTCCAGTCCACGTCTGGAATATTGAAGTCTCCAACCAGTACTACCTCACCCTTGTCTGCCATCCTTTGGATGGCTAGCATCAGCTCCCTATCTGTTTCTTCCTCCTGGGCTGGTGGTCTATAGACACACCTGTGCGGATGCTGTCCCCATTTTCCTTTCCAGCTTAACCCACAGTATCTCCCCCATTTTGTTCCTCCTGGATCTCTGTGGCCCTTATGTCATTTTTCACATACAGTGCCACTCCTCCTCCTCCTTCCTGCCTGCTCTGTCTCTTCTGAATATGTTGTAGCCAGGTATGGCCATCTCCCAGTCATGGTTATCATTACACAGGTTTCAGTGATGGCCACAATGTCCAGGTCTGACTGTACCATGACAGCCTCCAGATCTTCCATCTTGTTGCTAAGGCTCCTGGCATTTGCACACATGGCTTTCCATGATTTGACCTCCCTAGACTGCTTCACTGTTCTACTCCAGCCCCTTCCTTGGTTGTCATTTATCCCTGGTTCTCCTTGCTGTCTGCCCTTCTGCTGAATTTTGCCCCTTTTCTGCTTATCCACCTCTTGGGCACTAATCTCCATCTTTTGCACACTATCTTGCAGAGATAGCCACTCCTCTGGTTCACTGGTTCCACTGCTAGCTGTGGGGGGTGAGCAAGTA
This sequence comes from Neoceratodus forsteri, assembly GCA_016271365.2. Classification (NCBI taxonomy): domain Eukaryota; kingdom Metazoa; phylum Chordata; order Ceratodontiformes; family Ceratodontidae; genus Neoceratodus; species Neoceratodus forsteri. The sequence goes on from CM028137.1 coordinate 157,567,947, forward strand.
GGTACCCTCCTTGCTGGCCTGCCACCCCCCTTTGCTAGTTTAAATGCTTGGAATGTAGCATTTAAACTTATCATTGAGTGCTTGGATTCCCCTCCAGGATGGATGCAGGCCGTCAGGCTTGAACAAACCTCCATCCCTCCAGGTGGGTCCCCAGTCACCAATGAACCCAAACCCTTCCTCACAGCACCAGTTCTTCAACCATGAGTTAAAGTTCCTGGTGCATGCACTCTTATGCTCTTCCTTGTCTCTCACAGGTAGTACTTCTGAGAAAGTGACAGAAGTAGCTACTTGCTTGAGACCCCTCCCCAGTTTCCTAAACTTAAATCTTAAGTCTTACATCAATAATATGTACAATCTTGGAGAGATTTATTAAAAAAGAAATGGGCAGGGCAATTCAAAACCTAGGGATAAATGATTCCCTACCACATGGTTTTCGAAGGGGGTTATCATGTGTTACCAATTTGGTATCCTTTTATGAATATGTAAGTGACCATATGGATAAGGGCGAGCCAGTGGACGTTATTTTACTAGACATAAGAAAGGCCTTTGATACTGTCCCTCATAGCTTATTAAAAAATAAACTTATAAATATGGGTATAAACAAATTAATTCTGAGGTGGATTAAAAATTGGTTAGCCAATCATTCTCAGTTAGTAAGGATCAATGGAGCTATATCAGAGGATGGATTGATTACCAGTGGGGCCCCTCAGGGTGAGCCCGGTGTTGGGGATGGTTCTATTCGGCCTCTACATTAGTGATATGGATTCTGGACTAATAAGCAGAGTATCAAAATTTGCTGTTGATACCAACATAGGGGGTACAGTTAAAACATTAAATGATCATCATAGCCTTTCAAATGACCTCAAACAAATTGAATTATGGGGTAAGACAAATAAAATGAAATTTAATCCCCTAAAATGTACTGTTCTGCACTTTGGGCATAAAAATCCAGAATATGTATACAATCTGGATGGGCAAATACTAAGATCATCAAAACTGAAAAAGATCTGGGAATCTGGATAAATAGAGAAATTACATCCAGTGATCACTGTAGACTTATTACATTGACAGTAAACATATTAATTTGTTATATTAAAAAAAAATAATAACAAGAAATAGTAATTGTATCCTACAGTTATACAAAACATATATCATTCCACATCTGGATTTTGGTTCTCCAATTTAGAGCCCGTTTCACAAATGAGATATTAATTTGCTTGGGGAAAAAAAACAGCGTAAACTTACCAAATCTATTGGGGGGCTTAAAACACTAAGTTATGAAGAAGGAATGAGGGTATTGGCATTATTTCCTCTAGAAACAAGAAGAAAAAGGGGAGACATCTTGCTTCTGTACAAAATCCTGAAAAATAAGGAACTAATGAATCAGTGTGGGCTGAGATATAATTATAGACAAAATAACCTTAGATCCCATAATAAACAATTGATTATCCCTAAGGTAAATACTGTTAAGAGACTTCTACACTATTAGATCCATATGATATTGCAATTCATTGCCAAGGGAAATTGTGGAGACACCCACATTTGAGAGCTTTAAGCAAAAACTGGATACACAATGGAAACATAGAAACATAGAATTTGACGGCAGATAAGAACCGCTTGGCCCACCCTGTCTGCCCATTTCTCTACCTAATGGATAAGCTGCAGATCCTAGTTAACCAGCAGCCTACTTCTTTACCCCAACCCCCTAGAATTGTCTTATGACTGTCCCATGCATGCTTGAATTCAACCACTGTTTTGACTCCACAACCTCCTCTGGAAGGCCGTTCCATGCATCCACAACCCTCTCTGTGAAAAAAATTCCTTACATTACCTCTGAGCCACCTTCTATCTTCAAATTGTACCCCTTGTTCTTGCACACTCTTTTTTTGAAAGATGCTACCCTCTTGGACTTTGTTGGTTCCCTTGAGGTACTTGAAAGTTTCTATCATGTCCCCCCTCTCCCTCCTTTCCTCAAGGCTATACATATTAAGCTCCTTTAGTCTCTCTTCATATGTCTTCCGGTGCAGACACTGCACCATTTTAGTTGCCCTCCTCTGGACAGCTTCCATCTTGTCTATGTCCTTGCAGAGATTGGGTCTCCAGAACTGCACACAGTACTCCAGATGGGGTCTCACCAGCTGTCTGTACAGAGGGATAACAACTTCCTGTTTTCTACTGGTAATGCCTCTCCCTATGCATCCCAGTATCTCCCAGCCCTCCTTACTGCCCTCTCACATTGCTTTCCCACCTTTAAGTCATCTGATATGACTACCCCCAGGTCCCTTTCCATTTCTGTTGTTGTTAGTATCTCACCCCCCATTGTGTACTCTTCCCCTGGGTTTTTGTTTCCCAGGTGCATTACCTTGCACTTCTTAGCGTTGAATCTAAGCTGCCATACATTTGACCATTACTCTAACCTTGCCATGTCCCTTCTCATCCTTTCCACCCCACCTTGTGCATCAACTCTGTTGCAGATCTTTGTGTCATCTGCAAAGAGACATACTTTTTCTTCCAGTCCCTCTGCAATGTCACTTATAAAGACATTGAAGAGGACCGGTCCTAATACTGAACCCTATGGTACCCCACTAGTAATCCCCCTTTCTTCAGAGTGGACTCCATTTACTATTATCCTCTGTGTCCTATTCTCCAGTCAATTCTTTACCCAGGCTATCATCTTGGGACCCACTCCCAGACTGATTAACTTGTATATTAATCTTTTGTGTGGGACTGAGTCAAATGCCTTGCTAAAGTCTAGGTAGGCCATGTCCACAGCCCCTCCCTGATCTACTACTTTGGTCACCCAGTCAAAGAAATCTATTAGATTCATCTGACATGACCTTCCCACTGTGAATCCATGCTGCCTTGGGTCCTGTGCCCCTCAGGCCTCTAGGTACTCGACAATTCTTTCATTCAGAAGTGATTCCATCATTTTCCCTATCACTGAGGTTAAACTAACAGGTTTTTAGTTTCCTGCTTCTGCCCTGCTCCCACTTTTGTGAAGGGGAATCACATCTGCCCTCCTCCAGTCCTCAGGTACCACCCCATCCTCCCATGATTTGTTAAAGAGGGTAGTCAGTGCTGTCACTAGTTCTACCCTTAGTTCTTTTAGAATTCTGGAATGAATCCCATCAGGCCCCATTGCTTTGTCCACCTTCAGCTTTAAGAGTTATTTCAGAACCATTTCTTCTGTAAATGGGCTGGTATCAACTTCTGTATCCAGAGTGTTTCTATTGTTTGTTTTAGGTACCTCCCCCTCTTCATTTGTAAATACTGAGCAAAAATATTTGTTTAGCATCTCTGCCTTTTCACCATCACCTTCTGCCCACCCCATCTATAATTCCTCAAATCCTTGTATTATACATAAACCCACATGATGTGGGAGACAATTCAATGGGCTATTGCCTACTTTGTCTAGCAGTACCAAGTATTGCCAAGTATTACCAAGCTGAAGAGAAGATCAAGAAAAAAAATACCACACATTTTTGCTACATAAAATGTACTGTGACCTTTTTTTGTTTTCAGGAATTATGGAAAAAAATGTCATTGCATATATATAGATTTTCCATGAGCATAGTATAATGGGAAGTTATAGATTAATACTATAAAAGACTTATAATAAAGATAACTGGCTCATATATTAAGGAAGGCATATAACACAGATAGATTCTGGTAATACTCTGAAATGTAACTACTGGAAATATAACTAGTTTGAGGTTTATAGGTGTATAGGTTAAATATAATGTAAAAGATAGAAGGCTATATTTCTAGTTTCCTATGGTGGAGGAAGTAGGACAGGTTATACTGGCTAGTGAAAAGCCAATTTGACTCCCTTTCAGCCAGTCTTTGCTCTTAAGTGTAAAGCATAACATTTTGGTGTGGGTACTTTGAATAAAATGTTCTGTTCTTCATATGTTGTAAGTTGGGGATATATGTTAACAAGTTGCTTGAAAATAGAAAACAGTAGGTGGGTTGAAAAACTAAAGTATCAACAATGGCCGGCCCGGTGGTGCTGAGGGTTGAGGCACTGGATGCCACACCTCATGCCACGCCAGCGACCCGTGTTCGGGAACGGGCATGGGTTGCCATGGGTCAGCGGGGAGGAGATGGATTGAGCATCCAAGGGACTGCTCACCATCTCTGGGGAGGGGGGATTCGGGTGGCCGGTGCTTGCCTGACCCCTAACGGAGGCTGGGGGGTTGATAGCACATAGCTGCAAAGCTATGGGGGCAGAATGTGGCAGATGCTTGATTGGGGCACGCACAGGAGCATGCGTGCACCCATTCGCTGGCATCATTGCACGCCATGACCCGCCGGGGGGAAAAACAGTGGAAAAAGAGAGCCCAGCTGTATGAAGTTGTTCCCCATGGCGCCGTTCCTGGAAGGGCATCTCCATGGCATGGATCCGTTGGGGTGGGTTAAGTCGCTCCCCACCACCCTGCTGCGAAGGGTAAGTCACGGGGTGCATAAGGGAGGGGGTCTGATGTTCAGGGATGGCGCTGGGGGAACAACGGATGGTGGGGGTCACAGCCGGAGCTCTGGAGGAGAAATAATAATATAAAAAAAAAGTATCAACAATGCATACACCTTGTGACAGTTTTATTTCACAATGTAAAAATGGTTAAGAAGTAAACAATATAAGAATCTTTTTTTTGGAATGTTGGCATAGTAAAGAATTTAGGATAATGGATGGCTAATTCAAACAATGTTGGAAAGGTTCTTCTATGCTTAGTATCATGGAACATGAATGGATTGAACAACAGGAAAATATGCTACACTATATTACTATTTGCTAGGCAGAAAAATATAGATATTTTGTGTAGGGGACGCAATTAATTCCTCAACATGAAGGCAAACTGAAAACAAGGTGGATGTCTCATACACTCATGGTTCAAACAAAAGCAGAGTAGTTACAGTTTTGATGAGTAGCACTGTAGACTTCAGTTCTGTAAGCAAATTTAACTACCCTGATGGTAGAATATTACTAGTGAATGTGCTATTAAATAGTAAAAAAAGTTGTCATTTGGTCAAAATTTGGTCCATTCATCACATACAATAATCTTTGCAACAAATTACACAGGAAATATTACAACTGCAACCCAATCTTATTTTATTGGGAGGTGATTTCAATATCTCACTTTTCTTGAACTAGTTAAAACATCTAAAGTTAGTATGGAAAATCATAGCTGCTGAACTATTACTATAATGTTTAGAAGAACAAGCCTTAAACGATGTATGGAGGTCATATTATCCTGAAACAAAGGCCTATACTTATTTTTCAAAACTATTTAACTGTGGTATTATAGTAAACCATATATTTATTTATGAGACTAAAAGATTGTCAGATTGACAATATTTGTTTCTCTGACCATGCAGTGACTGTTTTGGAAGTCTTTTAGAGTTAAGATAGAGAACTCATACCTGGCAATATGACAACAGTTTATTACATAAACCACAATTTTTAGAGAAATATGACAGCAGATAGAGGAATATTTGATATTTAATTTAAAGAATAATAATACAGTAGGAGATATATTGGATGGCTTTAAGTCCACCCTTAAGAGTACAATTGTAACTTGAAAAATGAGAAAATAGGAAAAGGAGGACTGCAGTTGAAGTGCTTGATGAGGAAATACAATTCTGGTTCAAAGAATAATTATGAGAAATAAATCTACAATGATAGAAAGACAAGAGAAAATAAAAAATGAATAGCTAGTAATGAAATACAAAAAATAACTATGTTGAAGATGAGGTACAACTTATATAGCAACAGGGATTGATCAGGTATGTTACTGGCTCATATGGCTAAAACTCAGGAACAGTCTAATTCGATTACTTGTATAATAAGTAGTACAGAGGTACCATTATATGAGGATCAGGATATTGTAGAGGAATGTATGATACTTTGATACTACAGTATATACTATAGACATGTTCAAGCTGAAAAAGAAGATTTAGAGAAATATTTAAATGAGGCTAAAAATCATCCAGTGACTATACCTGTGCAAAATTTCAATACTGCAGAAATCAGAGAAGCCATCTCAAGCTTAAAAAAATGGTAAGGCACAAGAAAATGATGGGCACACCTCAGAATCTTTTCACACTTTTCAGGAGGTATTAGCTCCATGGATACTTAGATTGGTTCATGAACTGGAAAATGAGGTTCCTGCACCTCACTCATTTTCTAAGGTCACTGTTATTCTTTTACTGACACAAAATAAAGATAGTCAATCTACTGGGAGTTACCACTGATTGGCACTACTGAACACTGATGATAAAATGATAACTAAATTGTTGGTTCTAAGATTACAGAATAACATAGATAATTATACTCATAGAGACCAGAGAGGGTTTATAAAGGGAAGATGATTAGTGGAGGGATTAACTGAAGCACAACTACCAATGGATTTGGTGGGGAATGAGGAACATGAATATATGGTATTGGCCTTAGATAACTCTTAGACCTTCAGTTTGCTACAGTGGCCATTCATATTTCTTGCATTAAAAAGGTGGGGAATTCTTTAACAAATACTAAGATTTGTAAAAGCTTTGTAAACAGACCCACAAGAAATTTTTAAAATAAATCAATATAGATCTTTACCACTGACATGAAGATGGGGAGGGGGTACCGGGTCTATATAGCACAACCAAAAGAGCACTACAGAAACCATGCTGTGTAACATGTGGAAACATTTGCAGCAACAGGGGTATAACAGCAGTAGGAAATTGCTTCTACCCCATCACTGACCAGCAAATAGACAATGGGATGAAGAATACTGTGCTGCTTGGTCTGGCTGAGCTGCTTCTATGGTGGAGTGGCTAAGGAGCTATCACCCAGCAGCGAAGGAGACCTGGGACCACAGTTTGGTTTCTTCCAGGTCTCCTGGTGCTGAAACTTATTAAAAAAAAAGAATTTCACCCTCCCAACTTAAACCCTATCCCCAAAGTACACCCCTCCCTCCAGAGTTGGTTATTTAAAGTCTGGGGGTGTGGGGGGTGAAGATGAAGTCCCATTGCCATTAATGGGGTGTGCACATTTGTTGTGTGGTTAGTGTTTTCACTGACCTTATTTTGGCAAGGTGCTGTTTTGACTGTGGCATTTAGAGGTGTGTGGTTTCGTCCATGACATTATAACCCTATGCCAGATCAGTGTAAGACAGGGTTGTCCATTATACCCACTTTTGTTTCTGCTTTCTTTGGAACCATTATTAAACATAATCAGAGCAAATACTCAGAATGATAGTATACATATTAATACCAGAATAAGTAAAATTTGTTTGTGGATGATATTTTAGTTCTCCTAAAAAATCCATCCATGTCATATGGGGCACTTATGATTGAGATTGATGCATTCTTCTGATTCTCTGGCTATCAATTAAATAAAACTGTAGCAATGCCATTTACTACCATTTATTTATTTCAACAATTGGGATTTATACCTTTGAGCACAGTGGCTCTTTTACAAAGGTTCCGTGTTCAAGTTCAAGTTCAGGTTCAAGTGGAGATACGTAACAAACAAGGGTCAGAGTAGACCAGTAATGAACAGCACATGGGTAAGACAGACTGGGTTCTAGCAACTAACAAAGAAATACAATTAACTAACACTGTATCAATAAGACATCAAATACTAATAAAACATTTTTAACAGTATCAATAGCATGTACAATTAGGTTACAGTTTATTCCATATGCTGTGCACTGAAAAACATTTTTAGAACTCTTGTCATGTGGCCTTTGAGGGGCCGAGGACTAGGAGAAGTAGAAAAGAGCAGCTACAATTAACAGGTGTTGTCAGAGGAGGGTGAAGGGGAAATTAGAAACAGCTTATTTCATCAATAGGGGTTAAAGTTAGAGCAGGCAGGAGAGATTGAGGTAGGGAGACATGGGGTGGAGAGCATAAGGACTATTTATGATTTGTGGTAGGAAGTGTCATTATGAGTTGCAGAAAGTAGCTGCCATATTGTAGGCATTGTCAGAGAAAGAGAGGTGAAAAACAGGGCAAGGGGGGATTAGGAGGAGGGAGGTGCTAGCAGGTAATCTTCATATGGCTAGTGCTGTATTTGGCAGTCACTAGGGTTTGTTTGGGCCAATAGTCCATGCAGGTTTTTCTTGAAGGTGATAACTTTTTCACAGTCAATCAGTGATGCGGGAAGATCATTAAACCATTTAGGTCCCCTGAATGAGACAGCACACTGGCAAAGGTAGTGTGCCTAAAGAGGACCTGAAGTACTCCTTTAAACGTTCTCTAGGTTGCCTTTTCAGATATAGTCCATTTAAAGATAAAGGCTGTAGATGTATGTGTAAGCCCTTGTACGGATTTCTTTCCAAGTAGGCAGGCCTGATAAGTGACTCTTTGTTCCAGGGGAAGCCATCCCATTTCCCTGTACAGCTGACGGGTGTGGGTGAGATGATCAGCTCCCAAGATGAGTCTGCATGCTTTATTTAGTAGAGTTTTTATACTAGTTAATGCTGAGTTTGTGGCAGCACTGTAAATGGTAAGCCCATAGTCTATCAATGAAAATATAGAGCTCCTTGTTACCATGTTCAATGCCTCTGTGGTCATTGAGTGCTTTTGTCTGTGTAGAATCCCTAATTTGATATTTGCTGATTTGACAACATGGTATATATGCCCCGTGAAGGTAAGAGTACCATCAATATGAATTCCCAGGTAGTTAAAAGTGTGGATCTGTTCCAGTGCATCACCCTTATTGCTAAGGATACACAGGGGGCCTGTTTTCTTTTTGTTTTGTGGGTGGGAGAAATGCATTATTTTAATTTTGTTATAGTTCAGTAGCAGTTTATTTTGGCTGAGCCATGCCTCCAAGTTTGTAAAATGCTGCTGAAGGGTAGTGTTGATGTCGGAGGTCTGGACTCCAGAGGTAGAGATGACAGCATCATGCATATGTAGGACCATGTTAGCTGGACAGGCAGGTGGCAATGAGTTTATAAAGAGGCTAAAAGCAGTGGGCTTAGTATGAACCCCTGTGGCACCCCCAAGTCCACGCCTTTGAGGTCAGATACAGCTCCAGATATTTTGGTGCTTTGTGACCTTTGTGATAGATAGCTGCCAAACCAATTCACTGTATCATATGAGAAGGCTATAGACACTAGGTGGTCCAGAAGCACCTGATGGATTACAGTGTCAAAAGCTTTTGTGAGATATACTATATAAAGATAGACCCCCACTGACTTGCCACTGTCTAGAGTATGATATAGATGACTGGTGTACTCCACAAGTGCAGTGATGGTGCTGTGTTTTTTTCTGAAACCGTGCTGTTGTTCACTCAAGAGGTTGTATTTGTTAAGGTATTCAACTACCTTTTTTTTTAGTTGTTTAACCAGAAGTAGCACACTAAGCTGAAAGCTTTTTTACAGGAGCGACCTGGGAGCACAGGGAAGTTAAGTGACTTGCTCAGGGTCACACAGTATGCAAGCGGAAGCTGTGGGATTCAAACCTAGGTCTGGTCTGCTGGATGTCACCAGATTTGCAGCTCAGAGCCTTAAACCATTGCGCTATACTGCCTCCAAGGACTTGATCGGCTACAATTCTTTTCAGTGCCTTTGAGAGTGGTGGTAGAATTGAGATAGGACAGTAGTTACTCAATTGTGTCCTGTCCTCATTTTTGAAAATTGGTGTGACAGAGGCAAACTTCCACTTGTCCGGGAAGATTCCTGTCCTCAGTGAGATATTAAACAACTTGATAAGGGAAGGGCAACTTCATTAAGGGTGAGAGCATTTCAGAATTAGCAAAAAAGAAATTATCAGTATTGTAGTTTTCTGACACTGTAAAGTATTTGCATATAGTTTTAACAAAACGTTTACAATAAACTAATAAGTAATTCTTATCTTATATTAGAGAACATAAAAATGTATTTAGAGATATGGGAGAGCATATCAGTTTCCCTCTGTGAGCATGTAGAACTGTTACAAATGATGATAATGTTGCACATAATTTATTATATTTAGGTGAAATTAGGTAGAATACAAGAGCCATGGTTCAACAAGATTAAAACATTTTTCACCAAATTTTTATGTAGGGAAGATCACCCATGCATAACATGTAAGAAAATGTTAATTTCTAGAACTGAAGGTCGGCTAGGATGCCCCAATCCAAATAATTATTGTTTTGTTAATGAAGTGGTAAGGGTGCATGAATGAATACAAGAGATGTGTATGCAGGATATTCATGTTAAGGGTGAGATAGATTTTATCAAAAAGTTCCTTCTTAAGCAGATGACTGTGGGACAATTTAAGAATATATCAATATTTCCAGATAATTTTAAATCACTTGATAATTTTGTTGATTCTTTTATAATGGTTATGGTTGTATGGAAAAAGTTCTGAATTAATGCCATGGGTATTTTCTTCTTTGTTTGTGGGTGTTCCCTAAATTATGTGGATTAGTCAAGACAACTGGCATAGTAATGTGTTAGCTGTATCTGCCTCCTTTCTGGATTTAGTTTTTTTCATTTGCTCCTGCCTGGATTTCCTTCACTATGTTTACACATATTATCCAGTAAATCTTTCAGTAGAAAACTGCTTTGAATTTTTTATCATTAGGTGTCTGCTTTTTGTGCAAAATCAATTTGAAATCAGCTTTGGAATATATCTTGGAAAATAATTATTCAGCACATAGGTCTACAGAAAGTTCAGCTATAGCTAGAGTAGTTAACACTGCATATACAAACGTTTCTGCTATCTGCTGCTTGTAGCATCAGCAAGCAAATAAAATTGGGTAAACGGTTATAATTTTGAGGAAAAGAATTGTGAGAAAAAAGCGGGTGTTCAATGCATTTTTGCTTTTATCTCGATAAGAAGCTAACAGAAAAAAGCCCACACACACAGTATCTATTCTTCCTTCTTCCACTCAAAATTGTTTCCATAGGGACAAGAAACAAGATAATTGCTTCTGGTTAAGACTTCAATGTCAGTGTCAAATCTAATAATTATGTCTGGAATGTAAATGGTTCCAGAAATAGAATTAACATGAGAAAATGAATCAAGCACACAAACATGAACAAAATTAAATGTTTACTGATATAAGGAGCACATTTTGATTACAAAGACATGGCATATTTTAGCAATTTATTTCAAGCAGTTAGTGTTAGTACCTCTTTACCAGGCAATACAAGAGGAACAAGTATCTATATCAAAAAAGTTTAAAACCTCCAATTTCAGATTCCAACACAGATTTGGAAGGCTGCCTGACTTTATTGAAAGTGTCACTCTCCCAGTCAGTGTTAGCAGTAGCGAGCATTTATGCCCAAATGAAGATGATCCACAGTTCTTTTCAGATTTTTTTAAAGAACCTGTTTCATACAGTGCACCTTACATTGTGGTGGGGGGGGTACTTTAATCTCGTTGTTAATCTCCCCTGGACAGGTTGGAGGACTCAGTTGAATCTAAAATCAGATCAGTAAAGATAATCCAAGATGATATATGAGTTCTAGGTCTTACACACCCATTTAGATTTGAATATCTAAATCTGAAAAAAAATCTTTTTTCTCCAAAGCATGCAGGACCAATTCTTGCATAGAATGGTTATATCTATATTGCATGGAGTTAAGTATATTGCAATCAAAATATCTTATCATAACACTTGTTTTCTTAACCTAGTTGTAGAGTATTGTCAGATGAATAAAAACACTGAGAAATTTGATAATACATTGTGGAGTGGACAACATTGTGTCAGATAATCAGAGGAATAGATAACACATTTTTAGGATGGAATCTCTCTCTCTGAAAATTCCACAGCAAAGCATGTATGAAGCACTAAAATATATCTATGTAGATGGATTATTTCATATAATCATTTTAGAGGGAAAACAAGATCACAAGAATTAATCTGGACCAAGAATTAATGGTAACAGAATTCCAAAATGCAAGCTCAAGAAAGGAGCAAGATATCACCACATTTTTTTTATTCAGGGATAAAGTCAATAATATAATGGACATACAAGCTAAGGTCAAGAGCCAGATGCTACTCCTTTTCAGATCTCACTGAAAAACTCCTCTCTATACAGTTAAGATGCAAGCAAATGCAGGACAGAACTGATGTTCTTACAAAGGAGGATGGGTGGAAAATTACTTGTCTAAAGGAAATTAATAAAGCATTTAATAACTTTTATTCTATATTATATACATCAGAGTCCATTCCAAATGATAAGGAGATATAAGACTTCTTTAAAGGATTGGGAACTAAAATACCACAAAATACAGGCAGGGATTATTTGAATTGGAAAATATCCAAACAAGAAATTAGAGATGCAATAGTTGTCTTCCCTAATGGTAAGGCTCCTGGTCCTGATGGGTACTCATCTGAATTTTACAAAAGTTGAAAAAATATACTCACCCAAATGTTACAAGGATTATTCAATAATACTAGCCCGACTATAATACTCCCTCCTTCCTTCAGTGATGCCATGGTCACATTAATACTTAAGAAATATAAATCTCTGGAATACTGTAAATTCTATTGTTCAATATCCTTATTTAACTATGATTATAAAAGTTTAACAAAAATATTAGCAAACAGACTAATTCCAAAATTTTTTGATAAAGATCAAAGTGGCTTCATTGAAGAAAGAGGATGCATTATAACATTAGACAAGCAATACATTTATTGGACAAAGCAATGGTGAGAAACTCAGCCATCTTGTAATTATGTGTTGAAAAGACCTTTGATAGGGTCTCTTGGTCTTCTCTATTTTTAACCTTGGAACATTTTAAAATAACTGGCAAATTCAAAGACTGGTTGCAGATTATATATGTGTCTCCTGTTGCAAAGGCTAAAACCAATTGGGATATCTCTGATGCCTTCTCCCTGTCCAAGGGAACACTGAAATGATACCCTTTTTCTCCTCTTTTTGTTTTGTGCCATTTTTAGAACCATTAGGAATAACAATAAAAACACTTCCAGGCATAAAGGATATATACTTATTGTATATCCTTTATGAGGATGATATTTTATTATGTTGTCAGATTTACTTGTATCATATTCCCATCTACTAGATTTGGTTGATAATTTTGGTAGAATCTCATGATACAGAATAAACTGGGACAACAGTGAATTAATGATTTTAGATAAGAATCTTGTGAATGAAAAAACACATCCTTTATTTCCTTTAGAAAAAAAAAGCAATCACATATTTAGGAATCTACATTCCCAGAGATCTAGTACAGTTATATAATTTAAATTATCTGCCAGTTTTGGATAAAATATTTTAAGACCTGTAAAATTGATGTTTGTTGCCTTTAGCTCTGATTGGGAGAGTCAACACTCTGAAAATATTACTGTGTTTGTTACTTCTGTTTAAATCTATTTGCTTTGTTTTGGAAAAATCTTTTTTAAATAATTTAGAAAAAAAGTTATCAGAATGTCTCCATGGCAGAATAAATGTCCAAGGATGATATTATAACAATTTTTTCAGGAGGAAATAAAGGAGAGGGGTACGCCTGCCCTAATTTATGGTGTTACTGTTTAGCGTTGTATAGGCATAAGGAAGTCTTAGGGAAATTGAAGTGGGGGTGAATGGGCCGGAGATCAAGTAGTGTCTGCAGTGATACTATAGGCAGGGAAAATGGGCAGACTAGGTGGACCAAGCAGTCCATATCTGATGCCAAATTCAACTTTTCTATGTGCAGATAGAACCAGTACATCTGTGGTCCAAAGAAGACAAAATCAAAGAACCTTGTTTTCAAATAGAGGAAACAATTATTCCCTTTTTGACATTGAAAAATGCACTTACAGTAAACCTGTCTGTTTCAGACAAATACGTAAGCTGTCCCCTTGCTACCAAAGCAAGATCAACAACCAAAGGCTACTAGTAGACTCACAAAATTTCTCTAGATTCTCTCCAATAATAAATAACATTAATTTCCCCCATCTTTGACAAATAATATTTTCATGAAATGGAATAGAGCTCATAAACTGATCCAAATTAGAGATTTCTTTAATTTTGAGGAAATTATTCCCTATGATCAACTCCAGAAAAAAATCCAATGTCATGTATTCACTTGTTCTATCACTTACAATTAAAACATTTTATGTATAAGAAAACCAAAAATCTTAAACAAATCCCTCCCTGAAAATTGAAAGAATTATTAATTCAGCTGAACACAGGTAAGAAATTAATCTCAAAAATATAATCATCACTATGAGATGCAGACAGAGTACAATTTACACTGTTATAAAAGCTTGGGAGAAAGATGTGGGGCAGCAAATTTCTGACAGCACACGGGCACTAATAGTGGACATTGCAGAAACTCATATAAAGAATAACCATTAACAACAAATACATCTAAATACAATACATAGAACATCCCTTATTCTTACAGACTAAACAAGTTTGATTCCATAATCTTAGATAAATGTCAGAGGTGTGAGGAATATAAAGGAACACTAACACATATGCTTGCAGCATGTCAGAATATTAAAGATCTCTGGATTAGAGTATTTTTTCTATTTGAAAAATACAAGGGACAGAGTTCCCTTTCAATTCTGGAATTGTTCTTTTTGTTAACTTACAAGACCCAGACATAACAGAAACACAGATAATCTTGATTAAGATAGGTATGGCTGTTATGAAGACAATACTTATTCAACACTAGAATTATTTATTTATTGAATTTTTTTGTAACCAGGTGGGCCCACTGAGACCATTGGTCCCTTTTTCAGGGGCAACCATGATTTAATTATAAGCAAATTAACAGAGTACAAGGACAACAAGAGAAATTGCAGACAGTTTTACAGAGAATAAATGACAACATTATATGAGGCACAAAGGAGAGTAATGACACAGGAGATAAATTAGAAACATACAGTAAATCACGTGGTACATTTTAAGCAACAGTTGCCCATACGTGGGACAGTGCATTCTAAGTTCACTGTTCAGACTAGGGAATTTTTAAGGAGCTTAAACCATTTTATAATGCCCTAGCACGGTTTGTGTCTGCACTTAACATGCTTTGTAGTCCATTTTTTAAAACTGTGTTTAAACCCTTCTAAGACCTAGGCTTAAACACAGTTTTAAAAATGTTTCAGGAGTTAAATCGGACTTACCTGCATTATGGACAGTCATGCATGGCTCCCCTTCATGAAGCAGGATGTCTGTGCATGGGAACCAGTTTCTAGTTAATTCAGTCCAGAGTCAGTAGTGCAGATGCTGGAAACCATTTCTAATAAAGGTTTACAACACACTGCCGGCAGTGCGGATGCTACAGCATAGATGTTACAGCACAGTACTTAATCAATTTTTAAAAATGTTTCCAGTTGCTATGCTGTAGTGTGAATAGGACCTAAGTAATGCACTCTCATAGAGTGCAGGCAAGGAACACCAGAAGCAGTAAACAGTAGCTGGTCTTAGGATGTGTATGGTTCAGTGGTAACAGTGCATTGGCCCCCCTCTAGTAGGTAGCTTTTAGGCCTTTCTTGAAGCTGCTAAGGGAGGTAGAGTTTGGTAAGGAGACAGGTATTGTGTTCCAGTAGTGAGGAGCAGAGTAGGAAAAGGATTAAAAAATAATCTTCAGACTTAATTAATTGGATAAATGTGATGCTTGGTATAAGCAAGATCAAAAATGCATTTTATAAAATGGAAAATAAATATGATTTTTTCAAAGAACTCTGACAACTTTTTAAGTCAGCTTAACAACCAAGATAATACATTTGTCAGAGGACAAGTCCAGGGCTATATATTGTGAAGAAAAGGTGGGTGTCATATAAATGTTATGTAAAAAAGGAAATAAAATCAGAGTAGGAAGAAGAAGAAGAAAAAGAAAAAATAAGGGAAAATAAGAATATGCATTAATTATTAGGGAAGAATAATAACAACAATTAAAAATCAGTAGGTCAGAGGAAAAATTGTTATGATGAAAGTGTAATGACAGGATTCTGGAAGTGAATGAGTCACTGACATCTCAGAAAGGGTATCATCTTTTTGTGTAAAATCAATTTGAAGTCAGATTTGGAATATCTCTTGGAAAACAATTATTCAGCACATTGGTCTACAGAAACTTCAGACACAGCAAGAACCATTAACACTGAATATGCATACTTGTCTGCTGCTGGCAACATCAAAGAACTTTGAATGCATTATCAGGATGCTCCTGTCTTAGGGCAGCAGTTCACACCTCCTCGACAAGCAAAAGGATTCCTAGTTGCTTAGTAATCTATCTGCTGTTCCTCCTGTTTTTTCTCAGGAGTCCTTTTCCTTTGACATTTTTACAAATCAGTTTCCTTGCAGACTATTTGGGAGACAGAACTATATCTAATATAATTCTGAATTCTTTCTGTCTGGTACTCCAGGGCAATTTGAATAGACACCTCTGTTTACAGCACTGGTTCCAACATTGACCTGCCTCACCAGATTGCACTAGGGGTCTTAATTGGGGTTACCTTGGGCTGTAGTGGAGGAAAGTAGTGCCCCCCCTTCTCTGACTGAGTTGGAGTAGCAGGGTACCCTCTCACACCCAGTTACCAATGAATGAGACACCTTTGGGGCTGCCTGGTACTGGTGCTGATCTGCTGCTCTTCTATGCCTCTTCTTAGAGCAGCACCCCTGTTCAGCTTTGTAAACTACACTTCTTCTGTTGGACTGCAGTTTCCATCCTGGACTTTCTATAGTTGGGTCCTGAGGGTTGCAGGCATTGAAGAGAAGTCCCCCACTAAGCTGGCCACTGTAAAACTTCATACCATTTGGTGTCTTGAAGGGTCAAGTGTTCAGCCTACATTTTTCAGTCATTTCATGCTGAGACTCTCAGAACTGTACTTATTAGTGCTGTTCAGAATATAAAATTCTGCAGATGAAATTTCCATGGAATGACCATTCCAGTTCCATGGAATTTCAAGGAATTATTATGACAATTCTGCATACTTTTGCCAAATTTTAAATTTCAGTTATTTCAATATAATTATAAAGGTATGTGTTTAAATAATATAACATTTGTAATATAAACATTACCTAAAGACTTACACAAGTGTACCAAATGTCAGAGTCATAGGTTGAAATGGGGTAGATGTATGGGAGGCCAACAATTTCATGAAAATTTAATTTTCAGTTATTTTGAGATAGTTTTAAAATGTCTTATCCAAATTTCTCCACAATGTCAAGATTTAGAGAAGCATCCAGTATGGATATATTCACCATGTTTTAAGTATCAGCCTTCAACTGGGGCTGAGTTATGGGTAGCCGGACAGTATATCAAAATTAAGATTTCTGTAATTTTAGTGTAATTTTGATAGTATTCATTAAAATGTTATAACATTTGACAGGTATACAGTTTAACACTACATTTGTATATGTAAATCATTTCATATTTCGAGCTTCAAATGGGACTGAGTTATAGCCTGCCAAACATGTTGCCAAAATGTAAATTTCAGTGATTTCCCTCTCATTTTAAAATAACATACCAAAGTTGAAACATTTAGGGCCACATGTTCAAAGCTTTGCGCAGGGCAATAAACATTTGCATGGGTTTAGCGTTGGATTAGCGTGGGTCTGCTATATTCAAAAGGCCAAATAGCATGCACAAACCACATTAGCGCCAGGCAAACCATAAGTATATGCAAGGGGCAAAGTGAACGTGAATACAGGTGCAATGAGATATTCATTGACTAGTGCCACGCTAAGGTGTTTAGCGTGACTTAGCATGACCCATATCGCGGTACAAATTACCACCCAGGAAAAGCTGGTCTTAACTCTGGGCAAACAGCTTTGCATGACATTGTTGCTTTGCGCGGTGATAGTGTGGCATTAGTGCAGCTTGCGTGGCCCTAACATATGAGTATGACACTTAGAAACTGCCAAACATGGAGGACACATGCTGCTCACTGATGGAACCACCATGATGCCAACAGCTGCCACAGGTCCCAGCCATGCACAGGCAGTAAGGGGTGATCAGGCCCATAGAGGTCATCATGGTAGTGTGGCAATACAGCACACACCTGCAGACCACACATCTGTAGTGCCCAACAGATGCCAGCACACACACACAGGCAGCACTGTGGGCATGGTGACCATTGAGGGGAGGGTGTATGGGTGGCCAGACCTCAGCACAGCCCAAGTGTGGCCACAAGACTGGGACACAGCACGCAGTGCACATGGGCCAGTAGTGGGAATACCCTACTGCCTGTGTATCTGTCGGATCCTACGTGCCCCCCGCCACATACAGCACAACTGTACAGATGCCACAGCACATACAGCCAGCCATGTATATGTCACTGTGTGTATCCCATGCCACAGGTGCAGTATCTGTGGATCATGCAACAGTGTAACAGTAATGTCCACAGTCAGTAAACACCTGCATGTTGGGCCTGTCACTGTGTACAGTGCAGTCAGCATCACTGCCCTACACACCATAGGCAGTGCTGTGTCCCTCACACTACTGGCCCCCTTGCTACTGTAGTGTCTGCTGTGCACTGTGGCATGCCCTACAGTGTGACAGTTGCATGCAGCACCACCACCACCTATGCCTATGCTGTCTTGTCCCCTGGGGTACAATATGCTTGCTATGCTGCACTGATTACATGTAGCCTGCAGCTATCATAGTGCACTGCCAGACTGACCTACAGGTGGAGTTGTGGTTGGACCTGGCCAGACTCTGTTCTTCCAAACTGACCTACAGGTGGCTCTGTGGGACCCTGCC
The DNA here is from genome assembly GCA_016271365.2 of Neoceratodus forsteri. Classification (NCBI taxonomy): domain Eukaryota; kingdom Metazoa; phylum Chordata; order Ceratodontiformes; family Ceratodontidae; genus Neoceratodus; species Neoceratodus forsteri. Next base: position 157,586,586 of record CM028137.1, read on the forward strand.
GTAACGCTGGGCAAACGGCATGCAAAGCAGGGCATGATGAGATGCTAATCAGGATGTTTGCCCAGAGTCTGCCTAAGTAGGCTCATTTGCATGTCACTTTTGAATATGGCGAATCTTAGCACCGGGTAAATGTGTTTGCACCAGGCAAACAGCTTAGCTCTGTGCTAAATCTGTGCTAATATGTTAGCTTGGCGCTAATGGTTCGGGGACTATTATACAGTTTTGATCACTGTTCTTTCACATCTGCTGCTGCCTGCAGCTGTACTGAGTCCACACATTTGCTGGCACACACACATTGGCCGCATAGTTTACCTCTAGCTGCCTTCATGTTGCTGTGCACTGTGTTGCTGTTGTGGTTTGCACTTCCTGGTTGCTATTTTCAGAGCTGTCCTATTCCAGGGCTAAGTTTTCCCTGCACTCCCAGCCCAGTTTACCCGGCCTCAGTCCCATGCTATACTCAGAAGCTGCTTGCTTCGGGCTATTCCTTTTGAATATTGCTCGCTTTGTGCTCCAGGCTAAGTTTGCCCACCAGGCAGTGCTAATTTAGCCTAGGGGCAAAGTTTTGAATATCTGGCCCTTAAACTACTATACCACATGGTCATTTCTGCAGCTTTAAATGGGACTGAATTAAAAGTAGTCAAACTTTCACAACATTCAATAATTACATTTTGCAAGACTGTAAACTACAAATTTATAAACCCCTGAAACTTTAAAATTAGAGAATACAATACCATTAAATTTGGCAAGTTCTAAGATCTTACAAGGAGACCATGTGTGCCAATTGTATTAATTGCTTGCCGCCAGAAATTGCAAAATAACATGTGTACTTTAAGTCAAATCCCATCAGTCTTTGTGAAAATTGTAGAATTTTATGAAACATTCCATAAAACTGGAATTGCTAATTTCACTTAGCCTTATCTGGGGAATTCTAATTAAAGGTTAGTGGTGTGAGAGGCAGGTACTGCAGAGGGTCACCAAGTTCAGGAGTTAGATGCACAGATTCACCAAGAAATGGACAGCTGAGCTACACAGCACAACACTGGTAGACCCCCAGGTTGGAGCAAGGAAGTACAGGGTCAACAATTCCAACCTGAATGCAAGATATTTAAGGATCATATCCAGTAAATTTATGATCCAGGGAGCCTAATGTACATGCAAGTCTGGGACTTAGAGGTACTCAAAAAGATGTAGGGGGGGACAATGTCTGGGGCAGCAGGAAGGAAGAATTCTGGCTAGTCTAACAGGGTAGGGCGATAGGAAATGGAATAGGTAACTCCCGTTTTAAGGGAGTTTGTCACTGTAAAGAACAAAGAGGATATCAGTGGGATCAGTAGTTCTACTGAGTCAGTCTGGCCATGCCAAAAGAGAAGGGGGGATAGTTACCGAGAGAGGAACAGCAGGACTGCAAAAACTCAGCCCAGCTTATCAATTTAAGTACAGTCACAGCTAAAGACATGGCCAGATTTTTCCTGAAATTTCTGTGATATTTAAAGAGAAATCGCCTGCTTTCTCCCTTTACACAGTAGGGGCAGCAGAGAGAAACTCTTAAGAAATTTCGAGAAATATCTGGAAATATCTGGCCATGTCTGTTGCTACTACTGTAGTCATATGTGCATTGTTAATGTTAAATTCTACAAAAAGAATTCTGAATGCTTCATCTATATGCTACCATAAATATGTGACAAAATGTTACCAATATTTTTGCACTGCAAATTTAAAACTGCTAAACCAATTTCTCCAGTTGTGTTAGAAACTAGGACACACCTACTATGGATATGCATGCCAAATATTAAGTCTATGCCTGCAAGAGAAGAGAAGTTACAAACATCCATATTTTTGAGAGTTTTCACAAAATTTAACAAACATTTACATAGTAACGTTTTGAATCCCTGTAACTAGAAAATCTCTAATCCAATTCTCTCCATATTTAGATCATCCTATAAGCATTAAAAAAAGGTTATTTGTGCTAATTTACACATGTCTAGCTCCAAAGGTGCCTCAGTTATATGCAGATGAATTTTTATTCATGAAATTTCCCGCAAAAAAATAACGTGACAGATTTTGAGCACATTTAAGTTTGAGATGATGCCTCATATTGTCATGAAACCTGGAACATTGTTAGAACACCTATCATCAAGAAAGCAGGCCAAATTTAAGATGCATGACCCAATAGATGGCTGAGGTATATGCAAATAAACATATTCATGAAATTTTGCACAGAAAATAAAATGACAGATTCTGAACACCTATAATTTAAAAACTGTGCATCTGAAATTCTTGATATTTAGCCAATTATTGACTATCCACCCAAAGAAGGAGCATGCCAAATGTTGGCATCATAGCATAAACAATGGCCCAGGTATGACCAAATTACAAAAGTTTAAAAATTCCACAAAGTTTTGACAAAATTCCATGACATTTCACAGAATTTTGTGAAATCTCAATAAAATTCTGTCAATTCAGAATTTTACCATTCTGCACAGCTCTAGTACTTATATATGGGTTCTTAGTTCAAGCGGCCTCCATCATAAGGGACAGTATTTACTCTTGGTGACTGTCATTTTCTTATGACCAGTGGAAAAGCTGCTCCCTTATATTACCTATTTACAGTGTTGCATCATAGAACCTCTGTCTTTATCAAGCTGTAGTATCTATCTATATAGTTGCTTTATGGTACCATTGATTTTAATCATTTGTATTATCTATCATTAAAATTGACTTGAAGCACTTCTGCTTTTAATAACTTGGATGATCTACTTATAGAGCTGCCTCATAGCATAACTGCTGTTTAATTTATATTACCTGTTTTTAAAGTTGCTTTACAGTACCACTGACGTTTATTTTTTTATTACCATACTATAGTACTGGTTCATAGCACTGCTGCCATTTGCCTTATCTTACCTCACAGATTGCATTACTTTGCTCATTAATACAAAATGACATAGTTTTGCTCAGTTAACTGATATTTGCAGCATAACCTCATCTGTAGTAGTTCAATTAAGGCAACATCTTCACTTGCTCTTCAATATGCTGCTTATAAAACTTACTCTCCTACCCCTTCTAGCTAGTCTGTCCTCCCTCACCCTTCCTACCCTTGCCCCTTCCCTTTCATCGCCACCCCTCCAATTCTTCACTGCCCCTTCCTCTTGTCACCCTCCTTCTTCCAATCTCCTTGGATTTCTTTGTGCAGCCTTTTCCATTCCCCTTGGATTCACCTTGAAGGACTCATGAGCCTCCACCCCTTCCCTGCCTAACCCTTCTCCTAATTTCTTCTCCATCTCTCATCATAAGCATCTTATTGGCTTTCTCAGGCTCTTTTTCTCTTATAGTAGCAGGTGACATCGAGCTTAATCCTAGTTCAGCCCTCCCATTTCCTTCTCCACTCAGCAAAGGGTTGAAAGAGGCTCATGTCAACCTCTGAAGTCTAGACCCCCAAATTGACATTACTATCAATCATTTTTTTTCATATTTAATATACTTTATTTAGGTTTAGGAGTGTGCGAAGGTATACAAAGATCAATGAGAATGATATCATACATGCTTTAAAACTATTCAGTAAATGTACAGAAGGCAAAACCAAATTGTCTTATCATTGAACAAAGACCACAGATCACAAATGCCTCTGTAATGAAGTTAAACATCTAAAGTGACCTATATCCCATACTCCCCTCACCCTCCACCTACCATCCCTCCCGTGCAAGAGTGAAAATAATCAGCCAAACCAAGTGGGTTGCATTAGGTTGCAGGATATAGGGGTAGTGTAAAAAATAGAGCTCATGAAGCATAACCACAAGGATGGTCAGACTTGAGCACAATCCCATGGTGGTAAGGTTAATAGGGTCTGCAATGGTTCCCAAATTTGCTTATATCCAGCAGACTTGCCAGACATGCTTGCTACCAACCTTTCCACCTGAAGCACAAATAATATCTCTCTGTGCCATTCCAAAAAAACAGGGACATCTTGATCCAGCCAATGCCGTAATATAACTTTCTTTGCACATGCTGAAATCAAAGCAATATGGACATTTTGATTGCCTATAAAAGAGTCTGGGAAGTCCCCTAATATACATATTTCTGGAAGAAACACCTCTGAGAGACCAAGGAGAGGGTCTAAATGGGATTGAATTAAGTTCCAGAAAGGGGTGACTTTAGGACAAGTCCAAAGAATATGATATAAAGAACTAGGTTCTTGACCACATCTGGAACACTGGTCACTAGGAAGGCAACCCATTTTGTGAAGTCTTATTGTAGTGTAATAGAGGTTATGAAGAATAAAAAATTGCATGAGATGGTATCGGTTCCATTTTATGAGTTGATATAAGTGTTTCCAGATGACTGTCCAGTTCCTGGACGAGTTAACGGGAGGAAGAACCTGGTCCCTACTGTATATATGAGGGCCCTCATTATCAGCTATGAAGGTCTGTAGGGAATGGTAAAAACAAGATACCAAATGGGAGAGGGGGGCGGATTCAATTATTGGAAGGATCACCGAACCAAAGGGACTTTGCCATTGCCCAGCCCTGAAATGTTGTGTAAGCATGTGCTGGATCTGGAAATACTTGAAGCATTGTGCATTTGTCCATCGGTGGAAGTCCCTAGCTTTTTGGAACAGCTGTAATTTATCATCTACAGTTATGTCCATAACTGTTTTGACCCCCATGTTAGGCCAGAAAGTTCTAGACAGAGGCTGTCTCACAATTTGTAGGTTTGGATTCCCCATAAGGGGCTGCAGGATATCTTGGACAGAGGATATTTTAAAGAAGGAGCATAATTGAAAGTGCATTACTAGGGAGGAGCCAAGAGGCGTATTCTGTAAGGGTGGTGGTAACTTTGTCCTGGATAAATAGGGGAGTGCTTTGTAATCTAAGCCCTTCATGGAGCAAAGGGAATGTTCTATGTCAACCCATTGAGGAAAGTATCTGTTGTTGTCTGCTGGACGTATCCAGTGGGAGATCTTATGTAAGTGAAAAGCTAGATAGTAGCTATAGAATTTGGGGACTTGAAGACCACCATCCTGTTTGTTTCTCATTAATTTAATAAGCTCCTGACACGCAGCCCTTCCCTTCCAGAAAAAAGATGTTAGGACTCTATTTATCTGTGTAAACCAGACCTGAGGTAAGTCCCAATTGTACATTTGTAGGGGGTACAGAAGTTGAGGTAGAACATTCATTTTCATAATGTTGAGTCTGCCCCAAAATGAGAAAGGAAGAAGAGACCATCGCTCCAGGTCGATTTTAACTTGGGAAGCAATGGCATCTAAGTTATATTGTTTGAGTGTTTTAGGAGATGTGCTGAGAAACATTTTGTCCGCTGCATGTGATTTGAGATGAAGTGCCAGTAACTTCCCTGCTTTTTCTCCCTGATAAAAATATTTCACTCTGGAGCATAAAAGCAGGTGTTCTGACTTTTCTCCCAATAAGATATTGTACTGGTGTCTAAGTTGTTCTAGTTTTTGCCAGTCCGATTGAGGGGAGGAGGAAGAAACATATTCTTCCAAGTGTTTGATACTGGAGAGTAAGGAGGAAAGTGAAACTGAGATTTGGACTTTACGTTTTGTAGAGAGACAGATAATTTCACCCCTGAGGGCACACTTTAATGCACCCCAGAGCATGCCAAGCCTAGAAGAAGATGGGGAGTTTTCTGCCATAAGGGTGGTGATAATACTTTGAATATGTTGTACAGATACCTCAGCTTTAAGTATTTGATTGTTCAGAATCCATATCTTGTCTCTGGAAAGGGACGGGCTTAAGTTCAATTGAAGAAAAACAGGATGTGGTTGGAAACAACTTTAGAGGGGTAATAGCACAACATCACCCCAGAAAGCAAGTGCACACTCAATAAAAAATAATCAATTCTGGAAAAGGAGTTGTGTGGCAAGGAGTGAAAGGAAAATTGTTTTACAGAGGGATTAAGGGTACTCCATGGATCCACCAGGCCAACTGATCTCATGAGATCCATGAGGGCTACCTGACTTGGGAGCATGACCTGGTGGAAGGGTACTAATCTATCTGCCTCATTACACTGAACCAGGTTCCAGTCACCACCCAAAATTATTGGTAGAGAGTTCCAGGAAACTAAAGTCGACATTAGGGTGGTGAAAAAACCAGGGTCTTTAGAGCTGGTCCATGTACGGCCCCTAAAACTACCTCTAAATGACTTAAAAGGGCTCGTATAAAAATGAAACAGCCATTTGGATCTGAACACTCTTGCAAGAGTCAAAAGGGGATTTTCTGAACAATTAAAATAGCAAGCCCTCTCTTGCATATGTCCAGCCCAGCCCTGAAGACCTGTCCCACCCTGGGCCGAGCAACGGTTGGGGCTAATATGTTGTCCAGCCTTCAGGGCATGGTAAGGGCAGGTGCAGCTGCTGACAGCAGGACAAGGGGGGGAGGCCTGAGCCAAGGGCCAGCAAGGCAGGAAGATGGTGGGGCTTGGTAGCTTAGTGGTGGTTAGAGTTCTGTGTCTACCCTCTAGCTGCAGCAGACCTGGGTTTGAGGCCTGTAATGGGTAGTTTCAGATGCTGGTGACTGTGGTGGGGCTGCCAAGACCTATAGTGTCAGCTGCATGAGTACTCACTGCACGAGGTGGTGCCCAAGGGGGAGCAAGGGCCAACAGGCCTGATGGGTGACTGGGAGGCCACAGAGGCCTAGCCACATGATGTGGCCACTATTTTGGGGCTGGGGGCCAGCTGGAGGTGGTTTACAGGTGGATGAGACAGGTTGGGTGCCATTTCTGGCCTGGAGAAAGGGTGTGAGGCCTTGGTGGCCAGGAAGGGGGCATGGTCACTGCGGGTGGCTCTGTCACTCTGCCCCATGAGGCATAGAGTGAGCCAACAGGCCTGAAGTGGGTGAGACTGACCAAGACTAAGCTGCATGGCATGGCCACCATTTTGGGTGCGAGGCCTTGGGGGCCAGAACGGTTAGTGGTGAGAGTCACTGGTCCTGTGTCTGCCCTCTAGCTGCAGCAGACGTGGGGTGGCTGCCCAGGTAGCCAGCTCACCCAGCTTTGCCAATGTGGGGCATGGATGGGGCCGGGTGACAAGCCGGCCCCTCCACAGGGTGCAAGGCAAAGGGGCCCAGAGAATGAGGGGGGACTGGAGTCCTCAGAACGGGGGAAGCTGCAGTTTGCATGGATGCTTGTGTTCATTTGAGGAGATGACACCCAAGAAAACTCTAGTGTCCAGCACTAAAATGATGGCAGAGGCAGCAAAGCTCATGACCCAGATGACGGAGCTGGAAGAGGCGGCAAAGAGAAGGAAGGCAGAAAAGGAAGCCCAGAAGAAACAGAAGGAGTGGGGAAAATGAGCAGGTGCAGGGAAAGCAAACAAGAGGCCAAAGAGGGTGGGACCCAGACCACCAGCAGCACCAGGGCAGCAGCCGAGCTGATTTCAGTCTCATCAGGCCGGACAGTGGTAAGGATGAGATGGATGTTAACAATGAAGCTGATTTGAAAGAGAATATAGAGGGGCTGCTGGGGGATGTGGGGGACAAAGGAGTTAAGAAATTGGAGCGGGCCCTACAGGCCATCAAAGATGGGGGCAAGAAAAGAGACGCGGGAGGAGCCTGGTGGGAGCATGGAAGTTGTACAAGGGGCCACCAGGTTTCACCCTGGGCAACCATGTGCCAGCCTCCATCAAGAAAAAAATATGGAAGTGGGAGTATGTAGACATTTTTGGCTTGGTTGATGAAAAGATGGCCAAGAAGTATGAGCAGAAATATTCGGTGGGCAAGTCAGAGATGGCGGTGGCCCTAGCGGTAGTGGGGCCCAAAGCGAAGGAAGCAAAATTCAAGGGGAAAAGCACTGACACTTGACAAGTTGGTTTCCTGATATACAGCACACTGGTGCTGGAGAAATGGCCAGACCTGGCAATCCCACTTCTGACTTATATGGCGATCATCAGAGAAGCTTATAAGGTAAAACTGGGTTTTGAGTGGCTAAAATATGATGAGGCATTTCGGAGAAGAATGGTGGCGAAAGGGGATCTGAGTTGGAATTGCATCCACTCAGTTATGGGTAAGGACCCTCTTGGGGCCAGCGGTGGGACAGGTAGTGGAGCAGGTGAAAAGAGTCACACAGGCCCAGAGCACCAAGGCCTATTGGGTCTTTAATAGGGCATCATGCACGTGGCCAAGCTGCAAGTTCAGGCATGTTTGTTCACATTGTGGGGGGTCACACCCGGCAATGACCTGCAGCCAAGGGGTGACAAAGCCGGGCAAATGGGGGGCAGCTCCAAGAACAGCCCTTTCAAGGTGAAAGGGGGGAATCGGGGAGGGGCCGGGGGGCCCCGGGAGAGGGGGATAAAATTCCAGCTATGGATGGAATTAGGAAGGGACCAGCTGTCGGAAGGTGGGGCTACACTCTGGCACACACCCCCATCAAGCTAGAGGTTGTAAAGGCATGGATGGAAGGATACCCCAATTGGAGAGCAGCTGGGTTGCCGAGGAAGGGATTTCAGAGAGGTTTCCCACTGGGTTTCAAGGACGAATGGGTGGGGATGCAGGTGAAGAACTTGGGTTCCATAAAAGGGAAGGAAGACAATGTCCAGGCAAAGATTCAGAGGGAAATCAGGGTGGATAGGGTGGAGGAGCCACTGCAAGAACCCCTTTGCAGGCACTTCTGGGTGTCACCCCTAGGGGTGGTTCCCAAGAAGCAAGTGGGGGAGTTCAGGCTCATACGTGATTTGTCCTTCCCTGGCGGGGGTTAGTAAATGAAGGGATCCTCGAGTCACTGAGCATGGTCTCTTACACCTCACTAGACCAGGCAGTGGAGTTGATCTGGGTGGTGGAGGGGGTCTGGCTGTTGAAGAGGGACATTGAGTCTGCATTCCATTTGTTGCCAGTCCACCCATCAGACTGGGACCTGCTAGGTTTCCAGTTTGAGGGCAGTTTGTATTTTGACAAGGCTGTGCCCATGGGCTGCTCAGTGGCATGCTCAACATTCAAAACTTTCAGTTCATGGGTGCAATGGGTATTTGGGCACCGGTATGGGCACAGGAGGGTGGTCCAATACCTGGACAACTTCCTGTTGATAGAGACCAGCCAGGCAGAGACCCAAGGGATGTTGAGGGATTTCCAGGACATCTGCAACACCATGGGGATCCCCCTGGCAGCAGAAAAGATGGAGGCCCCAGCCCGCAGGCTGGAGTTCCTAGGAATCGAGGTACACACTGAGCAGGAGTGTTTCTGGCTCCCAGGAGACAAGGTGGCATGGCTAAAATGGTTGCTAGTGCTAGAGGGTGTGAGGAGAAGGGTGCTGCTGGTACAGGTACAACAGCTGCTGGGGCACCTTAATTTTGTCTGCAAGGCCATAAGCCTGAGCAGGGCATTTATAAGGAGATTAGGGAGGGCCATGGGGAAGGCAAAACAGCCCCACCACTGGGTGGACCTCAACAAAGGGGTGAGGGAGAATCTCCGAGTGTGGGAGACCTTTCTAGAGTCACGCAATGGGGTGACATTTTGGCAAGAGAAGTGGGCCTACAATACAGACATGGAGCTGTACACAGACGCGGCCAGAGTTTTGGGATGGGGCTTACTTTCAAGGGGAATGGATCTCTGAGGCATGGGCAGTGCAATGGCAGGAGTGGGGATGGACCAAGGACATCATGTTTCTGGAAATCTTCCCAATATAGGTAGCTTTGGGGATATGGGGAGACCATATGACAGGGCAGCACATTCTATTTTGGTGCAACAATAGGGGCATAATGGAGGTGGTCAATAGGCAGAGTGGACATACAGAGTCAGTGGGTCAGGGCCGAAGGTGCTTTTGAGGTTGCATTTGAACTTGTCCTTTAGGGCACAACACATTGAGGGGATATGGAATGAGGTGGCTGACTGTCTTTCTCATTTTCAAATGGAGAGGTTGTGGGAGTTGGCACCACATGCACACCCACCTGGACCAAAGTCCCGGACTGCTTGTAGGAGATTGGAGGGAGAAAGCCAGGGCCCTGTATGGAGGGCCATGGTCAGCCAACACCCTGAAAGCCTACGAGGGGGCTTGGGCAGGCTTCCAGGCATTTCAGTCCAGAATGGTCTGGGATATGGTGGAACTGGTCCAAGAAGAACAGGTGATGCAGTACGTAGTGGAGAACTGGAAGGAAGGGTTGGCTCATGCCACCATGGTGGTCCAGCTGGCAGGTATCAGCTGGATGTGCCGGGACCGAGGGTGGTTGGATGCTGTGGGAGGCTGGGCCCTCAGGCAGATGGTCATGGGTTGGCAGAGGGTGCAGGGTGCTAGGCAGGACAAGAGAAGGCCCATAACGGGGTGTTTACTCATGAAGGTGGTGGGGGCTTTGGACCATGTTTTCAGCATGGCAAAAGAAGCCTGCTTATTCAGGGCCATATTTGCAATCATGGCCAGGGGGGCTCTCAGGGTCAAAGAGGTGGTGGCGCCCAAAAAGGGGGCAGCCGCCATAGGTTTATAAGGAGAGAATGTGAGATTGGATGAGGAGAGGGTGGTCATCTGGCTGCGGAGGTCCAAAATGGACCAGCAGGGGAAGGGCACCACAGTGGAGGTGCACAGGCATCTGGGGGCAGGAATGTGCACAGTCCAGGCCATGGGGGACTATGGCAGGGAAAGAGACCCGGTGAAGGGGGCCTAGTTCTTACACAGGGATGGGACCCCAGTGATGGGGTTCCAGGTAGGTGCAGTGCTGAAGAAAGCATTGGCATTTGTGGAGGAGAACCCCAGCGAGTTCACCCGGCACTCATTCAGGATAGGTGCGGCGTCAGAGGCGGCCACTGGAGGGGCAGGGGAGGATGAGGTAAAATGGATGGGGAGATGGAAATCTAATTGTTATAGGAGATATGTGAGGTAGGGTTGAGTACCCCATTTAACATTAAATCTGAAATTTTGCACCTTAATAACTTTGCCACCATAGACGGATTTGCCTGAAATTTAGAATGCATGGTCTGGTACCATAGATCTCTGGACTTGCCAAGTTTCGTTATGGTTGGATCTACAATCGCGGAGCTACAGAGTGCCAAACAATGCACAAATTATGGGTTTTTGCACATTTCTTTGCTTGCGCCTACAGTCCACACAGTTTGTGTGATTGATCCGAAAACTTCAGGGAACATGCAGCCAGGGACCCGATGTGTCTTTCAAAAATTTTGTGAAAAAATATTAAATGATTCAAAAGTTATTCAAAAAACACTGAGTCCCATTATAGTCTATGGGAAAAGTTAACAAACTATGCGAAAATGTCGCAAATGCAGTTTTTACTGTCGCAAATTACCCTTTTACTTTTGTGATTCAGCCATTTTTTTTCAGTTGGTGGTCAGAAAAATGCTTGCCATTTAAATTTGGGATCCTCTAGGGACACAATTCTTGTTGTGTTCACCTAGTCAAGCCCTAAGGATGCTAGTCATGTCTTTTTTTGGGGGTAAAACAATATGTTTTTTAAAGTTTTGTAAAAAGTAGTGTCACGAAGTTCTTTTGCAAAGGGGACACTTTCATGATTTTTTGGGGGAAAGTGTCGTTATTTGAGAAAGTAATTTCCGACACTATGCCCAAAACAATAGGAAATCTTTCCCACATTGTTGCAAAACAACAGTTTGGTCTTTTGGGCTGAAATTTGCAGGGACGAAAGCCAACATCACACAGATGTGCCTTTTGGTAGTTTGGTGCCAAAACATAACAGGGCTGCAAAGTTACAGCACTCCAAAGTTGACAATTTTTCCCATAGGATAACATTACGGCTTCCGCTGCGCCTTTCAGGTCCTGTATCTTGAAAATGGTTCGAGATACAGACTTTTCATTGCAAAAAGTCTTTAGTCCCCGGAATTCTTACTACAAAACTAGCCCAGAAAGTCGTAAATAATATGAGATTTACATTTTTTTCGTCGTCGACGGTTCCTGAGATATAAGCAATTTAGTATTCCAAGTGCTCATTTTCCTGTCTGAGGGCCACTATTATGCTCACATTTTTTGTATTCACTGTGCTTCTGGATGCACCTCTTTGGAACACAAAGCGTGTCCATTTGCATTACTGTTACCATTAGCATTTGCATTTACGTTTCTGCTTGCGTTTACTTTACCGTTTGCATTAGCATTTCTGTTTGTATCACCGTGTGCATTACAGTTTGTGTCTGCATTTGCGCTTGCATTTGCTTTACTGTTTGCGTTACTGTTTCTTTTTGCATCACCATTGGCATTACCGTTTGCATTTGCGTTACTATTTCCGTTTCTGTTATCATTTTCAATAGCATTTCCATTTGCATCACCGTGTGCTTTACCGTTTGCATTTCCATTACCATTTTCATTACCATTTCCGTTTGCTTTTGCACTTGCATTTGCATTACCATTTGCGTTACTGTTTCCTTACGCGTCACCATTGGCATTACTGTTTCCGCTTGCATTTGCGTTACCATTACTGTTTGCAATTTTGTTACCATTTGAGTGTGCGTTTCTGTTACCGTTACTGTTCTCGTTACTGTTACGATTGCCATTTGCATTACCGTTCCCATTTGCTTTTCCGATACCATTTTCATTAGCATTTCCATTTACATCACCGTGTGCATTAGCATTTGCGTTTGTGCCATTGCCATTACCATTTGCATTTGCGTTTTCATTACCATTTGCATTTCTGTTACCATTTGCATTACCATTAGTGCTTGCATTTATGTTTGTGCTTGCATTTCCATTACCGTTTGCATAATCATTTCCTTTTGCATCACCATGAGCATTACCATTTGTGCTTACGTTTGCATTACCATTAGCATTGCTGTTTCCTTTGGAGTCACCGTTGGCATTACCGTTTGCGTTACTGATACCGTTTGCGTTTCCGGTACCGTTTTCAGTAGCATTTTCATTTGCATCACCATGTGCGGTTACCGTTTATGTTTGCATTTGAGCTTGCATTTCATTTCTGTTTGTGTTACTGTTACCATTTTTGTTTTCATTGCCATTTTCATTACCATCTGTGTTTGTGTTCACATTTGCACTTGCATTTCTGTTTGCTTTTGAACTTGCGTTTGCGTTACCATTTGCATTACGGTTTCCTTTTGCATCACCATTGGCATTACTGTTTCTGCTTGCATTTGCATTACCGTTACTGTTTGCATTTTCATTACCATATGCGTTACCATGTGCGTGTGCATTTCCATTACTGTTCTTGTTACTGTTACCGTTAGCATTGGCATTACTGTTGGCATTAACGTTCTCATTAGGATTACCATTACCATTGTCATTACTGTTACTGTTAGCATTACCGTTACTGTTAGGGTTATTATGCACACATGGGAAGCATGGTTAGAGCATGGGGCCCAAAGAGCCCCACACTCCCACCACCACATACCATTCACTATTTATAGTGCACATTCTCAAAAAGAAGGGAAATTCATTGCAAAAAAACTCTGTTTAATGCATCAGTTAGGGTTGTTCCACAGTGACAAAAGTAAGGAAATTCAGTGTTAGGGTTGCCACCCATGCCTGCCCCACCAGTCAGCCAGTCGGGTGTGCATTGGGATCATCAGGCCTAACTCTCACCCCATTCTCCTATATTGTACCACCTCAGCATATTTACACATGGAATGGGGTGAGAGTTGGGCTGATGACCCCAACGCACACCCCAATGCCTTATATTGGTGAGGCAGGGTGGACGTGGGTGCAAGGGTGGCAACCCTAACACTGAATTTCCACACTTTTGTTGCTGTGGAACAACCTAACTGATGCATTAAACAGAGTTTTTACCATGAATGCATATATATATATATATATATATATATATATATATATATACACACTATCAGAGCTTTTATTAGGGTATCCTAATCCATCCTGAGGAAGGGGCATGTCCCTTGAAATGTTGGTGGTACTTGGAACCTGTTAATATCTGTGCATCTATAAAAATATGTCATACAATTTATTCTGAGTAACTGTCCATAGTTTCCTGTATCACTTGATGTTTGATGGTTCCACAGGAACTGATTCCTCTCTGAACCATGTGTTGATTTCTTCCATTACCATAGAGGTTCCAGATTCAGATACAGCCAGGAAACAAAAAGAAACAAAAAAGAACCTTAGGTTCTTGAGGGAACAGAGGAATAAATAAAGATAAAGAGGGCAGTTTTTAGGAAGTACAAGGAGAACAAAATAATGGAAATAAGGAACGTCATGGGATAAAAGCAGTGGATGCTAACAGTGGTAAGAAAAGTGAAAGCAGAGGTCATACTGAAAATAACAGAGGATATAATGGAAGAGCATACATTTTCTTCTTCTATATCAAGGAACGGTGGAAAACAAAAGGGGAAAATGTCAGATTGAAGGAAGAAGGGGAAATGGAGGAAGACGATAAGGCAAATATTCTAGACGAATATTTCTGATTAGTCTTCCTAAAAGAATAAGGAGAAACTGCTCCCACAGTGGGGGATCTATCCATGGGAGTATAGAACATGGATTAAAGATGGAAGTGATAGCAGTGAAAAGTGTACTCACAGCTCTTGGAACTCTAAAGGTGGACAAGTTAGCAGGCCCAGATGATCTGCACCCTACGGTGCTAAAGGAGGTCACCCAGTTCCTGCCAGAACCATTAACTGACCTCTTTAATTGCTGTATAGAAGCAAGGATGGTTCCATTGGATTGGAGGGAGGCTAATGAGGTGTCTCTTCAAAAGAGTGGGAGTAGAGAGCACCCAGGAAACTACAGGCCAGTCAGCTTGACCTTGATCCTGGGTAAAAAGCTTGAAACCATTATAAAATACCATATAGTCACATGGATGGAGGTCAACAGGCTCTAGGAAAAGAGGTAGCATGGATAAAAAGCAGGCAGATCACACCAGACAAACTTGATAAACATTTTCAATTGGGTCAGAAATGCATTTGACAAGGGCCTCTTAAGGGTTTCCAAAAGAATCATTCCTCAGTATCTTCGCTACTCCATGTTACTGACGCCAACCTCACTGGGATGGATCTGGGGCACATCACTGCTGCCATCTTCCTTGACTTTGCTAATGCCTTTGATTTGGTAGCTCCTCCTCCTTCTGTGAAAAATTGAGATCTACAGTTGTTTCTGTCTCAGCAGTTGACTGGTTCAAATCTTACTTCTGAAGCAATCTTTAGTCAGTGTAGGTTAATGATCCCTTGTCCCCTCCCCATCCAGCCAGAAACCTTACAGGGCAACATCCTGAGTCCCATCTTATTCTCAATATTTCTCAATGACCTCCCATCCATCTGTGTTGACTCACATATTCACATGTATGTGGATGACACTGCACTTTTTGCCTCAGGTGCCTCAATCTCAACGATGGAATCATCACTACAGTGTGACTTTAACAATGTTCATCACTGGTTCCACTCTAAACAGCTCTTTCTGTCCCTCTCCTTCCATCCCTTTGCCTTGTCCACTGTGCATCCCTAGCTTCTAAATACTGGTTTGACTCTCTCCCTTCCTATCTCTACTCTCTCCTCTCCCCTGTTCCTCTCCCCTGTTCCCTCTGCCTCTTATTCTCTTCACTCTTGTGACTCTCATACTTTCTCCACACCACACTCCAACCCTGCTGCAAAGACATCTGCTTTCTATGCTCGTTTTCCCTCTATCTGAAGCAGTCTCCCTCCCACCCTCTGCCTCTCCTCTTCCTTCTTTTCCCTCACATGCCAGCTCAAACCTCATGCTGCCCCTCCTGCACCTATCCTGGCCATGGTTAATTTTGGCATGATACTGTCCTATACTTAGCCTTAGTGGTCCTGTACCAGTGCTTTAGTTGATATACTAGCCTGCACACTGTTTACTGTATTGTATTTATTGCTTAATTATTGCATTCTTGTTGCACCCTGCATTTTTCTACCATGTATATTTTGTATATTTTGCTTATACATTGTGTGTTTAGTCCCCCTGCTTCCCTTCCCTTCCCTTCCAGGTCACACCTGGAAATGAGCCTTAGCTCACTGTGCCTTTCCTGGATACCAATTTTCAATAAATAAATAAATAACTAAGGGCTAAGTAGTAGACTTGCTGTATATGGACTTTGACAAGGCTCTCAACTCTATGCTTCATAGCAGACTAGTTAAAAAACTGAGGAATCTGGCAATGGGAGGCAAATTACCTTTGTGGATTAGTAGGAGGGAATAACTCATATGGCAGTTGTCAATGGGGAATACTGAAAGGTTAGAGAGGTCAACAGTTGGGTACTAAAAGGTTCAGTCATGGGCCAGACCTTTTCAATATATAAATCTGCAATGCAGGAGAGGGAATCCAGGGTAAAATCAATCTCTTTGCAGATGATACCAACATAAGTGGCAGGGGGGATATGACAGAAGGAATCTGGGACACTAATGTACCTAGACAGACTGCAGAAGTTGTCCAACGTGTGGCAACTCAGATGTAATGTGAAAAAGTATTTAGTTATAAATATTTGTGAAAGAAATCCAAAAACAGCCACTCTAGTGTGCCCCATCAGACTCATGTCCCAGAACATGAGTGGAAGACATCAGGAATGGAAGAGGATACTACTGGCATCTTGGGCATCATCAGGCATCCACAGGCAACAGCAGGCATGCAGGGGGCTCTGCTAGACTGACAATGTAAGGTAGGGTACCTGTTAGCAGCTCAACAATACCAATTCAAAAGGTTTTTTGTTGACTGATGTTACAGTGATGGATTTATGTCAACCACAATTGCAGTTGGCATAAATCCATCCAAGAACACTGTGTTTTCTTCAGGAGGATTCACCCCTGAACTCCCCATGTGGGGGGGCTCTGCCACTCTGCACCCCCTGTACTTAAGATTATGAACTCCAAGTTGGAGTTCATTCAGGGAGGGGGTGCAAGACCCCAAGAAGGCAGTGCTGGGGTCCCACGGTGACAGTACAGTGATGCGTCACTGTGTCGCTGTACTGTTGTTCATGGTAGAGGTGTCAATGTTCAATCAGCTTATGCCTGTTAGCTTGCTCTTACCTTTTTAAGAAGCTACAGGAAATGGGGTAAGAAGTATCTACAGTGAAAGTAACAAAGCAGGCAACTGCCACAGGTGGGAATGGGGAAACATCCTGTCTAGAGTAAGGTGCAGGAACTGTTCAAGAAGGCCAAAAAGGGGTGGATTAATTGAAAAGCAAGAAGTAAAGAGGCAGAGGGGTACAGATGTGATATATCCAAGCGAGTAATGGGGAAAGCAAGGAGAAAGCAAAAAACACTGGATCTAACATAGGGTGATAAAGTAATTACCTTTAGAAGGTGTAGGTGGGATAGGATCAAACACAGGAAGGGGGCAATTGTGGTAAGGTGCAGGTGATAGCAGTAGCTAGAAAGAGCACATAAAGTCAGTTATATGAGAGGTATAGTGCAATGGTTGCAGAGCTGCAGGTTTTCCAGGAGACATTCAGGAGACTGAGGTGCTGCCCCATCTGCTTGCACATCTCTTGTTTGAAGGAGGAGATGCTGGTCTCAGGGCTGAGCTGTCTATGATCCAGAGGACCTCTTCCCCCACCCAAGGGCCACAGAGTCTACCACCATGGCCCCAGAGGTCACCTAGGTAAATGAGTCTGCCAGACCATGGTAAACTCTGGGAGGGTGGGGGCAGCAGGTCAGTGGCACATTCCTGAGCTCCTGCCACAACAGAATTCCTACGACATTCTGGCAGGACAGGAGTGCCAGAAGGAGGGACCCAAAGTAGTGGTAAGGGAGGATGTGGGGGTCCTCTGTAGGGAAGGCACCAAGGTTGGTAGTAGAAGACCCCAGAAGAGGAGGACTCAACCTCTGGTGAGGGACTCATTTGTCGGGGGGGGATTTGGAAAGAGGAAGAGGGAGGTAAGGTGCCTACCTGATTCCACAGTTTGGGAAGGATGGACAGCATTTCCTAAAGTTTGCTAGAGTGCCAAAGCAGGTGGGGGAACTTGAATGTCATTGTCCACCTGGGGACTAATGACCTAGCAAGGGACAGGGCTGGGATTGTGCAGGGAGAGTTCAGGGAACTAGGGAGGGGCCTAAGGCAAGTAGCACACATGGTGGCATTTGCTGAGGTACTGCCTGTTTATTGTTGAGAGAAGGATAGGGTACTTACTAGGTACTTAGGGAACTTAGGGTGGCATACAACTTGTGGTTGAAGAAATGGTTCAGAGAAGAGGGGTTGGGCTATATTGGGGACTGGGGACCAACATGGAAGGATATGGGCCTGTTCAAAGGTGATAGCCTGCATCTGTTTGGCAGGGAAATTACAGTCCTCAGTGGACAATTTAACTGTTATTTTAATGAACATTTAAACTAGCTGAGGAGGGTGGTGGGAAGACAAAGAGAGGCATAACCTGGCCCCCCCCCCACAGACTGAAGTCATAGGAAGGGAGGACCTGAGGGGAGGAGAATCCCCAAGGGAGCAGGCTAATGGGAAAAACAGAGAAGTAGCAGATAAGGGGGATGGGAAAAAAAGTAGCAAAAAGAGAGGAGAAAATGAAGTGAGGCACAAGGGGAGGAAGGTGGGTTACAGGTAGAATGGGGGCAAGGTGTGGAGGACTACAAGTACAAATACAAGAAGACTTGGAAATAAAATTCCAGACCTAAAGGCCATCAAGGTGGAGGCAGACCTGCCGGATGCAGACTTGAGCTTTCCAGCTATGACCTCAGCTAGAAGCAGAGACATCCTAGACTCCCTGCAGGGGGCGTTTCTCAGACAACTAGTCAAGGAGCCACAGAAAAACAAAAAATGCGCTTAATGGCAACCATGTGCAACAGCAAATCCACCCCAAAAATCCCAAAGCACACTCCCTGATGAATGGGTAGTGTACACCGAAGTGCTGGAGCCTGTACCTTTTTGCTTCAAATAAATGTGCACATGCACAAGCTTAACAGTTTTGTTTTTAGTCAAGGTGTCCCCTCATGGTGGGGCAATGCTGGAACTGGTGGTCTCAAACAGGGACAGTATTTCAAGGCCTGTCAGTTTGCTTATAAGTGGTAAGCAACACTGCCAGAACAAGGCCGTTAAAGACAAAAGGCTAACCTGAGAATGTACCTACAGTAGGTACTGTATAGAAGAAAATTTAAAGCACTTATCTGTTTTTCTGTTGTGTAAAATTTTGCTTTCCTTTACTCTGCTACTATGTGTTTTTTTTTTAACACAATTGCTGTTTCTATGCCCCCCAGACAGCCCCCTTCTGCCCGACACCCACAGCTCCATCCCCCGGAATTGCCAGGGCTTACCTAATGCCCGGCCTGGGAGTGGTGCCTGTGGGGAGTCAGGCATCATCTTGCCACTGGGGATTTTTCTCCTTTTGGCCCCTTTGCATCCACACACCATGCAATGGGTGCAGCAGCTGTCTCCACCTTCGCAGAGGCAACCAAGCACCCTGGGCACGAGTGAGCCCCCCTAGCTGTGCCATTTCCAGTACAGACCCCCACCCCAAGGAAGGAGAGCTATGATGCTCAATCCTTGCCTCCCCCACCAGCCCCCGAGTGACCCGAGTCTGTTCCTGGATGTGGGTCGCCAGTGTGGTGCAAGGTGTGGTGTCCAACGCCTCAACCCTCAGCGCCACCAGGCCAGCTACAGTGTGTTTTCTGATTCTTCCCTGTAGGATGGCAACCTGAAGGGGTTGTATGTCCTTAATAAACCTTACTCAACACTTTACAATATTTTTCTCTCTCTTTCAGACTGTGCTGTTACCATTTTGAAACTGGGCAGAAGCACTGGAAGTGCAAGGCCCTATATCAAATATGCATTATAAGCTTAATGCTAAAACTGTCTCTCTATTGGAGACAAGAAATACAATAGGTTGTACTCTGCCTCTTTCAGCTTGTAAGCCCAACTGCACAGTAGTTTTTTTTAAATTTCCTTAGCTTTTGTTTGCTGGGTAAGTGCACTTGGCAAGAAATCTGTCTATCTTCAGGGAGAGTACATATCAGGTGAACAAGCAAATCAACATAGGTTGAGAATTAAACAAGCATTTTGGTAAATTCAAGACACGCCTATCTTTACAGACTAGTGGTAAATACAAGTCAATTGAGGACAGTATCAGAACTGCCTTAGTTTATAGGCAAGAGGTGGGTACAAATAAGAGAGGAGCAGGTAACATCCCAGAAAATAGCTGTGGAAAAGTAAAGCAGGAGGACGAACAATTGTAGCAGAAAAACAGAACTGGGCAGCAGGGTACAATGAGATCAGAATCACAAGCATATGTCAGAGGTACGGAGGTGGTGGAAGATATCTTTTTTGAAGATTATTGTCTGCAGTTGCCATGTCAGGGCAGGGCTACCCAGAAGTCCTTGTAGTTGTGTACCATCCCAGTGAGTGTAGACATGCTTAGTGGTCATATGGACCAGAGTGCAGGATCAGGCAAAAGAAACAGAAAGCATTATCCACAAAATAAGAAGCACTCAAGCAAAGGTAACAGATATGGCAATATGTCTGTTAATGTTAGCAGGCAGCTGATTTCCTAATGAAAATGTTGTTATATTGCTATGTTAAAGAAAAGTGATAGAACTGTACAAGAACAGTCGGACATGGCAGACACATGATCCTTACTGCTCTTACTAAATCATACTGCATCATTACACAAGTTAGTATGTAATACTTGCCCAGTTATGCACTGTTTTAGGGTGATTAACTTGCTTTTGTAAGATTGATTTTACCTGAGAGCACTAAGGTGGGCAGTGTCCTGAGGGAACTGAGTCTCTCCCTACTGATATTCAGGTGCAGCAGTATTAAATTGCACTACTTAGGGAATTATACTAGAGGAGCTTGTATGGTATACTAAAACACTTTTACACTTGGTTGATGGGAGTTAAATCAACCATGTCCAATAGTTAATATCAATAAAAACAATGCCATACAAAAAGATGCCTTGAAAATACCATTGCATAATTGCCGTTTGAAAATTACTGAGCTTTTCAATAAACATGCAACAAAATTCACTTTCTGTATGGTATTGATTTTCATTTCATTGTAAACAGCAAGATAAACAATGTGTGTACAGATTTCAGTGTAAACGGGAATCCTATAAGCAGGGTTAAAGAAGTTCTGTGACTTGATATTTCTTCTGCCTGGCAGTGAGAAATCAATGTTAATTTAATAGGAGACCACAAAACAAATTTTGCCTTCATTGTTTTTTTAAACTAAATAAAGGGCCGTATTTACAAACAGACACTGTAAAAGACTTTCTGTCATGTCTCTTGAATATCAAACCAATTTCACATAGCCCAGCTCCTTGTCAATAAAAGACCTTAATTACTGGGCAAGGAGCAGAGGCAATAAGCCGGGAAGGGTTTATTTAGCCCATTCTGTATAGTAGATTTGCAGTCATAGCTAGAAGTTTAAAACCTCTCATAAAGAATTAGAATTCCAGCATTCCACTGTTCCTCCTTACTGGGTATCCATTTTATTTGTCTGCCTTATGCATGCATACATACAGTATGAGAGTAAATGGGGGAGCTGTTAGATTGCTACTTTGCCAAATATTTAATCTTTCCTTTAACCAAAGTCAATTTAATTTTCATTTACTGTTACAACATATTTTTACTGGCATTGAGTTTTGAATGAGGAAAAGTGGTAGCCAGTGACAATTTACACTATATTTCTAGATTCATAAAATGAGTAGGGATTTTCCTGCACCCCAACCTGCCGAGCCCTGTGACTTATGTGGTTACAACCATTGGTACAAGAACCTTTCTGGTAACCAGGATGCAGTGCACCCAGATATCCATGGCTGCCAGAAATGTTCTGAAAAAGATCTCTGTCAGTCATGTTTAAAAGATTAAAAAAATGTAACACCCCTGACTTACCATAACTTTAAAAAAACAACAATTAACACATTTTAAAATCTCCCCACAACTAGCACCCTCCTAACAAACACCTAACACGTCAAAAGAAAACATTTAAACTCATCTACTCACCTTTTTTTCATTTTATCATGTTTGTTTTAGGTATAGGCCTCCAATCCTCTGTCTTGATTCCCTATTTCATCCAATCTGCAGCCATACACCACTAGTGTCCCACTCAATCCTCTGATCCTCTCCCGCTGCTCTGTCACATGCTTGGTCAACTGCCCAAACACCAGCTCACTTGCTCAGTTACAATACTCAGTTTAAGAGCTTAATCTGTGCTGTTTTGCAAACTTCTAGATATGTCCTGAATTCGTATATGTTTGAAATCATCTGGCAATATAAAGGTTAAATTTTAATTTATTTCACTCACCACTGGTGCCGCTCGGGACTGGCACTGCTCACTCTCACTATCATGACAGTGTGCAGTATCATACTCGAAATACAAACACTAGGCCCTATGCACAAAGGTGCAGAATGACCATGTACCACATTAATGCAGCACGTAGCCACCCAGCACCATCCCACACCCAGTGCATCCCTCATGCAGCAGTCACAAAAAGGATGCATGACCCCTACACACCCAATCCCTGACTTGCCATGGATCTCTGCTCAGGGCTGGGATAGGGGGCAGTGTGGGGTGGGCATTCCAGCATTCCACAACATTCTCCAAGGAGCAGAGTGCAGTGCATGGGGGGCTGCCAGCTACACCACTGTAGGGCAGACGTAAACTGGTTACACACCCCTTGGATCTCAGCCACTGGCCACAGTGGCAATGGAGAGGATCTTCAGACCCCCAAAACAGATGCCCCAGCCTACAGAGCACTCATGCAGGGCTGGGGGCCACCAACTGGGCACAGTTACCCTCCTGTGCAATCAGAGCACTGTGCACCAGCTGCCAACATGGCACCCTGTGGGTGCAAGTAATCCACTGTTGGGGCCAGGGCCAGGCAGCTGATTGACTGCCTGCCCAGGTCCACTGCTCTACATCTGGTCACACCAAGGATCCTGTGCACCAGGGGGGCACGGCCATGGAAGGGGGCCGTGCTGTGGCCGGCATTAGTGACTGCAGCCCCTGCTCAGATCTCCTATGAGTGCAGATCTGCATTGGTGGGATGCACACCTTTGGTATGTAGTTCCTGCCCCTTTGTGCATAGCTCCCAATGACCACATGCTCTTTCTCTCTGTCTCTCCAAAGTAGGACCACATGCTCTCTCTCTCTCTCTCTCTCTCTCTCTCACACTCGCTCTCAAAAACAGCTGAATTGCTCTCAGGCAATCTAAAATAATGGCATGGGAGAAAAAATCAAAACAGAAAAATAAAATCATACTCAGGAACAGCCAGATATTAAATCTATTACCTATGTAAACTTGCTTAAAATAGCACCATTTAGCGACACTATCATGCAGGGACTTTTTATTTTATTTAAACACACTTCAAATAACTTTTTTGTGTGTTCAAATGTAGTTTTTTGTGATTTCTTCTAATTGTTTTTGTAGGGAAACCATTTTTATAAGCACAATAACACACTCCAGAGGCATTGGTTGCCAGGGGTTAATGCACTTCTAGGTGCTGAAGTCACTCGACACAAGTACCTCATGGCTAACTATGCACCTGGGTGTGCATTAAACCATTACAACCATTGCCCTGGTCATGTTTTGTTGATTGCATAGCAGGATATATTACCAGAAATCCATTTGAAATGAATGAGGATTTCCAGTCATGTATAGGAGGTAGCCTAAAATATAATTATTATTCAGAGTAGAATGTTACAGTCATTGTTCCCTTGCAAAATGTGGTTGAGTGACACAAAGCTACGTATGCAAGAAAGCGATGACATCAGTCATCTACACTGAATGGCAATCATATTTTAAATCATCCCATAGAATATCCTATATATATACATACATATATATATATATATATATATATATATATATATATATACACATATCAGTGATTTGAATAACATAGCTACTAGTAAAAACATAGTTACTGGTGAAATAACATTGAAAACTACTAATATAATATGTTTTTTCAATGCTATTTTATTAGTAGCTATGTTGACAGGTAAAATATTTTTTATTCTGCAAATTTATTTGCCCTCCAATGAAATACATCATGATATATCTAGATAGTCTGCACCATATTCCTGGCTTCTACTGTACATTTAGATAATTTGCTGTTTCCATTATATGCCATGATCTTTCAGTTGGAATATTTCCATGTGGACAGAGGCTGGATTTGTAAATGCTTGAGATGACTTTTCTAAATGTCCCCTTCAAAGTGTTTAGGGGTATGAATGGATGTGAATCTGGCAGGGGAGTGTACACATGTAAATTCTGCACTTACTTGACTTCCGGAACTGAGGTGACCTCCAGGCACAGGGATGCACGTCAGGGCCTGTGGGCTGCTGTGAAAGGGTTTATCAACATAAATAAATTCTGAGAACAGATTAGATGTCCAGACAGGACTCCACCTGTAAACCAGATCCTTTTTATTTACTTGAAGCTCATGAGCAGAATGATTCTCCACTGGGTCAGGTTGCTATTCACTCACTGTCTGTATTATTTCACTGTCCGTATGGCAGTCTCTGCACCACAGTCACCTGGGGGGTTGACAATATAAGACAGTTTTAACTTGTACTCCTCGCTTCTTCCCTTTGTGGTGGTTGTGCTAACAACTCAGTGGGGTACAGAAATGTAACATCAAGACCATTGATTCTCCAAGGTTGAAACACATTTTTAACTCCTAATTGCAGCTCACTTAGGACTGCATTAATTTACATGGCAGCTGTAGCCCAGACCCACAAGGGGATCCAATATCTTAGGATATATAGGCATTTCTAATTTTCATACCACAGGTGCAGCTTTCCTCTGAAATACTCTGAGCATTAGAACTTCACCCTACACAGTCCTTCTAATGTAGCAAGGGTGTATTTCACTCCATAGAGCTGCCCAGGGATAGGCAATGACCAAGCCTTCCCTAAACCCGGCACCAGCTACCCACTACCTGCCCCCCATGACTATAGGGTAGCAGCATCAGGCAATTAGACTGACATTTGCTCCAAGAGGTCTCTTGGTAGACCAAAAACTGGAATCCATGGGACCTTATTCCCCAACACAATTTATTTTGGTAAGGAGATGCATTCACTCTCTGGGGTCTGATGGTGCTAACAGTGATGCGTCACACTGTCCCCCAAGAACTAAACCCCATGTGCAAAGAGTCCAGGTCCAAATTATTACTTCTTTTGACTTCATCGATGTAACAAGGGGTCACAATTTAAAGGACAAGGAGAGCACCCCCCGGGAGGGTACGAGGCTTCCACAGGTGCTGCCTCCCACCCTTTCCCAAGACATGACCCCCATGGGTAGATGTTCCAGACTGAGTTGTTGCTACAGGAGCATACTTCCGAATCCTACAACCCAATTTGTGCTACAGAGAAGGATTAGAAGTGTAAAATATCTATCTGTAGGTAGGAGCTTCTCCCATACGCTACTAGAAACTGGCCAAAAAATCAGGAAGGTGGGGGGGAGGCTTACTGAGAAGACTTCAAACACAAAATATAGATATTTTTCTTTGTTCTTTCTTTATTCTAGCTTTCACCCAATATTCTGCCATGTTTATATGACTTCTTCAGGGGATAGTGTTATTGGTCATCACCTCTACACATCTTACAGCAACTTTAACTGTCTGTTGTCTTGCCAAAGCCAAGAGAAAACTGTCAACACAGTCAGAAACAGAGCAAGATAAAAGACAGCCAATGTGAATTTGAAAGACTATAAAGTCTAAATCAAATATATGAAAAAATTAGAGATTGGAACTGGCATGCAAGTAAACACAGACATGTAAGAAAAAACAGGTAAAGCTGATGCAAGATATATAGAGGTGATGACTAATAATCTCAATTTTTTGACCATACTTTCACCCCCTCCCCTGTCAAGTACAGGGAGGGAGGGCACCACTTGATACCCTATGCAGTCCTGAAATTACAGTTCTAGTTCATCTCCATCTTCCAGATTACACACTATGCTGTTAGAGTTTTAGATGTCTTCTCTTCCTGTCTCATCTTTTGAAAATTAAATGTATGAAGGTTTCCCACTCTGGGGGTCTTTGCTAAAGACAGCTGCCATGCTTACAGCAGGATAGTTCTGGGTGTGGGTTCAGCAAGGGGAGCAGGCATAAATGCTTGGTAATCACATCCCCCAGACTGAGACAAATGCCTGCGGTTCTTCAGCTACAGTCAGCTGGCTCCTCACATTAGAGTTCTGGATCAGGCTAACTGGCCCCACCCCATAAGACACTAGGGGCTGGATTTTCAAATGAGGATGCAGGGCTTGTGACAAGTTTTGCGTCCAACCCTGTTTTGGTGCAGCTGCGCTGAACACCTTTGCCATAACTGTGCCCAATTTTAATAGATCAGGTGCAGTTGTGACAGTTTGCCCATTGCAAAGCAGCTTGTGCCAAATATTTGGCACAAGCCCAGTGAAAAAGGTACTCAGGACTGCAGCAAGCTAGACCAGAAGAAGCTGGTCTAACTTGTGGCAATTGGTGCAATAGGAAGTAAATCCCGATCGCTGGCTAGGAGAATGCCACAAACTCAGTGAACCATATGCTTGGCACACCCAGAGCCTGTGACATTTGGCCATGTTTGGAAAGCTGGCCCCAGGGGTTTAAACCTTTAGAGGTCTCTAAGAGGTCTCATAGACCTACATAAGGAGCTAGGACTCCTTAAAAGGGCTACATAAATATTTCAAATTTTTTTTTTATGTACTGGTACATTGGCCATATTTTAATATCTAGGAACAAAAAAGTTTATTATAAAAAATAAACCTAACTCACTTCCCTCTTACAGCACAGCTGACACAACTCACCCACAACCTGCCAGAGTGGGAAACATTTTAAAATCCTAGCTCTCCCTTGGTAGCTAAAACCACCACTCCATATCATTGTTTTCAGGAGCAATGAGCCCCCTTTTCCACCAACCCCCTGGCTCCCAGGTACTTCAGTGTCTGGTAGTGGTAACTCCCATGATTCTGCTAGGCTGGGGGAGTTACAGAAGTAAAGGGATTGGAAACAAGGTAAAAGTAAATTATAAAACTATACAGTTTATGGAAGAACATGAAGAAAATAATTGCAAACTATAAATTATAGGGCCATGGTAGTATCATTTTATGGTTGAGTAGGCAGTTTAATGTTAAAACCCAGGTTCTGCACCTGAATTGTGTGGCTGTCCCTTGACAAAATAGCATGACATTTAACATGCTTTGAGTCAGTACCAAGATCTTTGGAGCCTGTACATTTTGTAATAATCAGTTCAGTAGTTTAAAAGTGCTGGAAGGTTGAGCCCCCCTAAAAATATAGAGATTAAAGATCTTTTTTTCTCCAAGAAAGAACAAAAATGTCTGGGAGCTGACAACTGAAACTTTCAAGTTCATTAAAGTTTTGTTCAAGGATGATTCTTTGATAGGTGGCTTTACTAAAAACTGGAGGTTTTAAATTTGTAGGAAATAAAATGCAGTTTTCATGCATGCGGATGATTTTTTAAAATGTTCTAAGGATAACTAGCTCCCAACATGTTATAGAATTAATTACAAAATCATCTTGCTCACATTCAAATGCCATAATGGTTTAACTCCTACATACTTACCAGAACTACTTCTTCATCATCATCATCATCATTGTCACCTTCCAATCCATCGAATTCGCTCTTCTGATGGACTACACTATGATGTTCCAGCTACCAGATTGGCCACTTTTGGTGACAGAGCCTTTTCTGTCTTCATTCCCTGCCTCTGGGATGGACTTCCACTGGCAATCTCTGCATGTACCCAGACTGTTTTGATTATAATTCTACCTTGTACAGCACCTTGAAAACATTAAAAATGCTTTAGAAAATGTGTTTATTACAGTATTTGTGAACTTGATATATGTCTGTTTTGTAAGGGAAGCTCCAATATCATGATTTGATATGTCCATTTTCATGCTATTTTGAGTCAAAGCAATGGCTTCTGCTGTCTTCTGATTGGCCCAGTGCCTGATGCTGGCACTGGATCCCTCAAAGCTTGTCCAGAATTCAGAAACTCATTTCCACTGGCAGCACCCCTGCCTGCCAGAACTGTAAAAAAAAAAATGCCATGGGTGATTTAGAAACTTGTTCATCGGCAGGTCACTGTGCACCTTCTTAATTTCAACCTACAGTCCCCAGTACAACATGGCTTTAGGGCTGGGCATAGCACAACTATTGCTCTTACGCAGTTTACTAGCAATGTTAAAAATAATATGGACAAGGGATTACTCACTGGGGCAGTGTTCATTGATCTCTCCAAAGTATTTGACATGGTTCATCACCCACTACTATTGGCCAAGCTGAACTCTTTCTGTGCCTCTGATTCTACCCTTTCCTGGTTTGGTAGCTACCTAGAAAATCGATCTTAGGCTGTATCCTTCTGCAAGTCTCTCTCCTCCCCCATCTCGATCACCTGTGGCGTTCCACAGTGATCGATGCTTGGTCCCCTACTTTTCTCCCTCTTCATTGATGATATCCCTACTCCCTCTTCTCATTGCAATATTATCATGTATGCTGATGACCTGGTGCTTTACTCGGCATCCACGTCTATTTTTGACATCAACCTACATCTTTCTACGCCTTTTTAGACCCTCCAATTCTGGTTTTCATCAAGCTACCAAGTCCTAAACATATCTAAGACCCAGGCCATGTTCTTTGGGTCTGCTAGAAAGGCATTCACCAAGTCCCCAAGGCTCCAGATGCACTACTGCAATGGGACTGCTGTCTCCAACACTTCATCCTTCAAGTATCTTGGGGTAATGCTGGACTTGGTACTTGACTACTCTGCGCATGTCAACGAGGTGTGTCACTCGGTTAATGCCAAAACTGGTGCGGCATACAGAGTGCATCACTCACTCACTCCGGCTGCTAGGATCTCAGTAGCAAGAGGTGTTTTACTCCCACAACTGCTGTACACCCTGCCAGTGATCTCTCATGCCAACACAGGTGTTCTTTGCAAATGGGACACATCTTACAACAACATCAGTAGATTTGCCCTATCGGCTCCCCGCCTAACCCATCACTGTCTTCTCTATTGTGCTTTAAAATGGTTGTCTCCTGATGCCATTTGTTCTTACGCCTTAGGGTGTTTTGTTGACTCCTTAACCAGATCTCCTCGTCCCTCCTCACTGGGCAACATGCTCACCCCTGTCTCTGACTCTCATTCCCTTAGATCCTCTACCTCACCATTGCTATCTGTTTAGACATGCTCCCTAGAATGGGAGAGCAAGCCTTCTTCTACTTTGCACCTAGGTTTTGGAACTCACTCCCCGTCCATGTCAGGAACCCTTCATCTCACCTTACATTTAAGCATGCCCTATTTTCCCACCTCTTTGCATTTGATAATTGTGACTGCACTTAACTTCTGCTCTGTCTCTTTACTTAGACTCTGTCTCTCTACTTTGACTATCAGCTTGAAGAGCTTCTCCCTTTCCTAGTCCTAATGTCTTGTCTACCTTACTATCATGTATCATGTTGTGTACCTACCTGTCTGTTTCTCCCATAGCTAGGCCTGTCAGACTGGTCAATATTGCTTTTTTGTTAAAAGTATATGTAGAAACAACTTCAGTATCGTTAGTGTTCTCCAGTTGGTGAATTATCTTCTGCAGTTGTCCTCTGTCATTGTATTTGTTGGACAGATCTCCAGCATTATGTATCTGATTGTTTATCACTGTTGTATTGTAATTATTGGACCCTTGTTGTATTGTAATATTGTACTCTCCTGGGTCATGCCGGAAATAGGCAGGATTTTTTGCCTAGTGCACTTACCCGGTTACCAAAAGCTAATAAATAAATAAATGAATTTAATTTCATTTATTATAATGGCAAACGTTATGAGCACAATGGGATCTTTGGTTACTGTAAATTTGGTAATGCTCAGTTCAACAGTTTTTTTTTTCATTCAAATTTTATTAAAGTTTTCCAATACAGAGAATACATCCAAGCCAAAAAAGTACATAACTTAGTTTACATTAGTACATGAAACAGATATTGCAAGAATCTATTCTCCCTCTACCTAACCCCCACCCCAACCCTACCTCATGGACCCACCTCCCCCCAATACCCCAAGCACAGCAACTCGTTTCTTCAACCTTTACTATTGGGATAAGGAAGAATTACCCCTGAGACTATAAAGAATATAACGTATATAAGGGACCCCAGAATGATTAAACTTTGGTAGCTTGTTCTGGAGACTGCCAATGACTCTCTCCATTCTAAGATTAGCAAGTAACTCCTGAAACCACTCAACATAGGTGATTTCGGAAATGTCCTTCCAGTGCCTCAGGACCACCTTCTTTACAGAGGCAGAGATCAAGGCCATATGATATTTCCTATTCCACACTGGAATACCGGAAACATCCCCTAACAAGCATACCTCCGGTGTAAACAGCTCATACAGACCCAGTAAAGGATTCACCCTTTGTTGAATAGTGGTCCAGAGTGGAGCTACCTTGGAACAACTCCAGAAAATGTGAAGACGATCCCCTCTATCTTGTTGACATCTATAACATGTAGATGAGGACACAATTCCTAACCTTGCTAGCTTTTGAGGGGAATAATAAATATTATGCACTAATTTAAATTGCATCAATCTAAGCCTGTCTTGCAACATGTATTTATGGCAACTACACCAAAGTAGTGTCCAATTAAACATCATATCAGGAAATAGTGAGGACCAATAGGTAACTGGTGCAAAATTTTGAGAATAGGCCCAGCTGTAGAGAATACAGTATATTTTGGAAACAGCATGAGCCATTCCTGCTAAAGGCCCTAACTCTGCTTGGAAGACCACTTTTGAAACAGTCGGGGAGACTACACCCAACACTTTTAACAAAAGATGTCGAAGTTGGAAAACTTTAAAAATATCAGTGTGTGGAATTTGAAATTTATTCAAAATTTCAGCTGAAGAGAACCATTGCCCTTCCGCAGTAACTAGTTCAACAACTTGGTGGTCCCCTAGTTGCGGAAGCCAACTACTCTGGAGAGGTTTGCCATCTAATTGGAGACTGGGATTACCTCTTATAGGTTGGGATAAGTCCTTAGTGTGGTTATATTTCAGAAAGGCACATAATCGTGAATGGACTCTAATAGAAGTCTCAGTAGGGGAATTCCGAAGTGCAGCAGGTAGGGAACTTGGATTAATGTGTAACATAGCCTTGGGGGATAGGCCTTGCTCCATTATCCGAGATATCTCCACCTTTAACCAAAATGGGATATATGTACCTTGGTCCAAGGGATCTATTACCTTCAACCATCGAAGATACTTATTTACATGACTAGCCCAATAATACAACCCAATATGAGGGAGTCTTAGCCCACCAACCCATTTAGGACCAGCTAATTTATGATAAGCCATTCTGGACTTCTTATAATTCCAAATGAAGTTGGTGATTATGCTATGAATTTTCTTAAACTACGTTAATGGAAGCCAATCGTTTAACCTGTTTAATGGGTAAAATAACTGGGGAAAGACGTTCATTTTAATTAAATTAATTTTCCCCCATAATGAGAGTGGAAGCAAAGCTCATCTTTTTAAATCTATTTCAATAGTATGAACCAGAGAGTCCAGATTTAACTGTTGTGTACTGGCCGGAGTCCTCGTAAGGGTAAGCCCTAAATACTTTATTGCATCGGCTTTCCAAGATAACCCTAAAGCGGCAATTTCTTGTTTAAAAGTTTTATGATTCAGGGGGAATACAAGTGTTTTTTCAATATTTAATTTATAATTGGCAACTTCGCTAAAGCCCTGTATAATATCTAGTAAGGCAGGGATAGATAAAGCCGGGTACGATATTTGGAGCAAGAGGTCATCTGCATATGCAGATACTTTAGTAATATGACCATACTGCCGGATACCCTGAACCTCTTGGGCTTGCATGATCCACCTGATAAGAGGCTCTAAATATAAATTAAAAAGAAGTGGGGACAATGGACAACCTTGTCTCATTCCCACAAACAACTTGAAGGGGTCAGAGATGACTCCATTAAATGAAATTCTAGCCGAAGGGAATTTGTAAATGGAGTCAATCCAAGTCCGAAATTCCAGAGGGAAGCCAAATGTTTCCAATGTGGCTAGAAGATACTTCCAGTGGACCCTGTCCAATGCCTTCTCGGTGTCCAGCAAAACCAAAGCCATAGGATGGTCAGCTTCCCTGGAGACCGAGAAAACATGCGCGAGAGTCCGCAAGTGGTTCACCGAGGATCTCCCCCTCATAAAGCCAACCTGCTCTGCTCCAATTATCTCGGGAAGAACATCACTTACTCGATCTGCCATTAGTTTTGTAAGAATTTTAATATCATGATTGAGAAGCGAAATGGGTCTATAGCTTGTCACAAATTCGGGAGGTTTATCTGGCTTGGGTAATAGTACAATTAACGCCTCAAACAATGAGACATCTGTTGCTTGCCCGCTAAAAATATATTGAAACAATGTCAAAAGTGTTGGGGTTAACTCTTTGAAGAAAACTTTATAGAAATTAGAGGAAAACCCATCTGGGCCTGGGGTTTTATCTGAGGGGAGGGACCTGATAACTTGCTCTATTTCACCTTCGGTAATGGTGGCTGTGAGCCTAGCTTGGTGATACTCCGAAAGGGAGGGCAGGTGTAACTCTCCTAGATAAAGTCGTAGCTTCTCTTCAGAAGGGGAATTTTTCATTGCACCATAAAGCTGCTCAAAGTATTTCTTGAACTCTCCCGCAATTTCCTTTGGAGATGTTCTAATAGAACCGTTTTCTATAGAGTGAACAGCAGCAATTAATCTAGCAGATTCTAACTGTTTAACACGTCTTGCCAGCATACAGCCTGCCTTCTCACCCTGGTCAGTATACACCGCCTTCGTTTTAATAATTGCCAGCTCAGCCTGTTCTCCTAATAAACTTAAATATGAGTCCAGCAGTTTAAGTAAATCCTGTCTGTATTCCTCAGACAAGAGAGAAGAGAGCTTGGCCTCCTTGCTCCGAATCTGAGAAAGAAGTTCAGAGATACGCTTTTCCCTTTCCTTTTTTCTCCGAGAGGCCAGTCCTATAAGGATCCCTCTCAGATATACCTTGAGTGCTCCCCACTCCGTATCTGGCCGCCTGGTGGAGTTGCAGTTGATGGAGATAAACTCTGATATTTGGGAGGAGATAAATGTAACTATTTCTGGGTCTTTTAGCATCTGATTATTGAGTTTCCATCTACCCCCTTTTTTAGGGAGAGATGGAAAGGATGTTAAACAAGTAACTACCGAGTGATCAGAGGGTAACCCAGCTGCTATGCTCGAATCCAACACTCCCGAAATGAGAGTATCCGAGACCAGGACATAATCAATTCGGGACGCGGTACCATGCACCTGGGAGGTAAATGTAAATTCCCGAACTTTCGGGTAAAGAATTCTCCCCACATCACAAAGACCTATTTGGTCTAAGAGTTCTCTGACTGCTCTTTGGGCTGGAGAGAGACCCTTCCGGGAAGACCCAGATCTGTCTAGTGATGGATCCATTACTAAATTTAAGTCCCCTCCTAGGAATATTTAGGAACGGCATGAGTGCTTCAATTATCTCTGCAAAAAAGCCTGGAGTATCAACATTTGGGCCTTAAATCGACCCCAATAATATTTCCAGAGTGTGTAAGTTACCTCTAATGAAAACAAACCTCCCTAATGTGTCTTGGATTATTTGGAGAGGTTTAAAAGAGACAGACCTATGTATCATCACCATCACTCCTCTGCTCTGAGTGCTACCTTCTGAAGCAAATACCTGCCCCACCTGCAAATGCCTCATATTATTAGCTTCACAATTGAGTAAGTGGGTCTCCTGAATAAACATTATGTCAGCTTTCAAATAATTTAAATGTTTTAAGATCTTGTATTGCTTAGACTTATGTCGGACCCCCTATACATTCCAACTAATGAATCTAATATTCCTAGCCATTAATTACATGCATCATAGGGACTATATCCATAAGTTCTCCTGTAACAAGGACATTCTCCCCTTTCCCATACCTTATATATGCTGTGCTTCCAACCCCCCGCCCCCCCACCTGCTATACTAAATACCCTTTAAAGAACCCCCCAACAATACATACAAGACACCTAAAACCCCTTCCCCCAATCCCAGCCTCTTCTGTCATGGTCCATGACGACAGTCCACACAGTAAATCCTCCTCCACCCCGTCCGCCCACCCCACCACAACAATCATTAACTACGAAGCCCCTGCCAACCTATTAACTATACTAATCTTTCAACACAGTTAACATTCCAGCATTGTAAGTATACAACTATTTTGAACATGCTAGTGCAGTGCAAGAATATAGCCATGTGAACACAATTAGGCTTGCATTCCTATCTATCTAGCCCCCATTAGTTAGATTCTAATAGAACATATTTTACCAAAAAACCCCAGACATTTGTTTTCGCTACATTTACTGATACAACATATGACACCCGCATTTAACTACATCCAACACTAAATCATTATAGGAACCAAGCCCTGAGTGATTCCCCTGTACCAAAAAAACTGATACCTACAGTTTGATATAATTAATAATTCGCTTCCCGAACTTAAAATTAGGTACAATGACACTCAGAGCTACAATCCCAAAAGACAAGAGATTATTAAAAAAAAAATACCTGAGAGTCCATATAATGCAGAGTGGGGTCAATCGAATGTCTCTACTCAAATTAAACGTCCTCTGCTATTTGAATCCTGAACGATAACGCAGTCTCTGGCTCCATCTAATGGCGAAGGAACGAACTTGATCAAACATAGCCAGATATCATCGTAGACTTTAGTGTGCTGTAATCTTTTCCCCTTTCAGTATTAAAAAGACCTCTTGGGATTACCGTCACTTTACCATGAGATCCGACCAGATCAGCCGACTTCCGATTGCTCCAGGAGCCGATTGCACCTCGAGACAAAACCAATGGTGCTAAGCAGAGGAACCTAGGCAATTAAAATAAAGGGACCCCATTCTTTGGCAATGAAAAAACGATTCATCTGAGAACCACATAGAATGATACGGGATAAACTGCCCAGATCGTAGGAACCACCATATGGGATTCAGCCACACAAACAACTTCAGAAAGTCCCAAAATTAACCACATAAGAACGCACTTGAAGCCTGTATATACCCCCATAGAGATCTCAGGGCTTCTTGAAGAGATCAGGTAGCACTACTTGGAGGGCGGTTGTGGCAATTTCCACATTCTCATAGGAACTCCAGGACCCTGCTAACAAAACTTGAAATTTTGCAGGATAGCCCATCTTAAATTTTATTCCTGCTGCAATTAACTTCTTGACTAGCGGGTGAAAAGAATCTCTCTTTTGCCACACTGTTAGAGGTAAATCCTGAGCAACTCTTAGCTTTGCTCCTTCCCACTGCAGCTCCTTTATTTCTTTGACCTTCATTAAAAAGTACTGGCGCTCCTGATAATTGAGGAATCGGAAGATAAAGGTGCATGGGGGTGCTCCTTGTGGGGGTAATGGGCGCAAGGCACAGTGAGCTCTTACTATAGTATAACAAGGACCAAACGGAGAGTGACCAGCTATTCTTTCTACGAACCTCTGAGCAAATTTAATATGTTCCGCTCCCTCCTCCTTCTCCAGTAAGCCAATGATAACCGCATTGTTTCGGCGACTTCGACCTTCAAGGTCTTCCACCTTTAATTCTAGTTTGGAAATGCGTTGCCTCATTACCACAAGATCAGGTTGCAGTCTCTCACTTCTCCCCTCCAAAGAACAAATGCGGGCCTCATTATCTAACGCTTTCTGTGAGAGGTCTTCCAAAGCGTTAGTTATACTTTAAATTTCTCCCGCTAACTCCTTCGTCTCTACTTTAAACGGTTGAAATTCTTCTAAAAATCTGGCTAATGTAAGGGGTTCTACCTCCGTTCCCCCTGCTGTAGAAGTCTGGGTCTGCTGCGAAGATGAGGCCTTGGATTTTTTCGAGGCCTTTTCTGGGGTTGCCGGCGGGGTATGCTTCGGCATAGCTTTCCGCATTTCTATTTTCATTGAGGCTTGCCAAATAAGTACACCGTATCCTAGGCAGGCAGAACAATAAGGACCCGTAACTATGAACGCTAAAAATGGGATTAACAAGTTGTTTAGGGGGACGGGCGATCAGAGCTCTAGAAGAAGGCAGCTACCTAGTGCTCTGCATCACGTGACTCCTCAGTTCAACAGTTTTAAAGGTTGGGAAGGTTGAACCCGCTAAAATATGGAAATTAAGATTATTTTTCCTGCAATGTTTTTTAGTACACGTAAACAAAATAAAGTACAACAGTAAGTAAACAGATATATGTACAATTACAAATGCAACAAATTGCTTGTACATCAAACAGAGTTTTTTATTTAAAGTAGCTATTGATTTACATTTGATAACCGATTTAGGTGAGCTGTTGTAAAATCCTGTTGCCTTGTACATAAGGGTGCGCTGACCAGATAATTTGTTTTGAAGAGGAATCTGAAAATACAACTAGAGATGCAGTGAAATTTTAATCCACCGGTGAAGTGGACACGAAGTGACCACTTCGCGTTAGTGGAGCAAAACGTGAAGTGGACACTGCAAAATGCTCACTTCGCGTTATTATTATTACTACTTCACATTGCCATTATGCCTTAACACAAAGTAAGGTGAAGTGAGAAGAGAATAGTCAGCCCCCCACACATCACATGGCTTACAGTACTGTAAGTCACATGCTTTAGCCAGGCAGGAAGGATGTGAGCCAGAGAAGCAGTTTCACTTTCTCCTTTGCATTCGTAGAGGGAGAAAGCTTTGTGAGAGGAGACTAGGAGTGAAAATGCTTAATTGCCCCTTGCATTTCAGTACTGAGGAAAACCAACAGCTTTTTTAAAAGCTATATCTTTATTTAGTTTTTGTATTGTATTTGTGTTTTTTTTGTTAGTGAATTTTTTTTATAAGTTTTGTTTTGTTTTGTGTGTGTGTGTGTGTGTGTGTGTGTGACTGACTGTGTGTGTCAGTGAGTGTGTCTGTGTGTGTGTGTGTGTGTGTCAGCCCGGGGACTTGTTGTGTCAGGATGGACCCAGGAGAAGGCAAGTCGCTGGCCCGTGGCCACGGTCGGAGGGGAGTGCAGACACGTGGGGGGCAGGGTGGTCCTATCATGCTGGACTGCTCCTGACTCCTGGGTGTTGCTTCCCCCCATTTTGAAGCAACAGGAGCAGCACCAGTGCCACCAGTGGCTGCTGTGCATCCACCTTCTCTGCCACTACCACCACCACCGGTAGCAGCTGTAGGGGCTCCAGCAGCACTCCCTCCACCACCTCCACAGACACAGGAGGTGGTCCTGGAAATTGTAGGTGGTGGGACTCATGCGAGGACTGTGTCTGGTCCTCCCCGTAGCTCCCCAGTGTGGGAGTTTTTTAACTCTGTGGGGGGAGACAGCACATTGGTGGTGTGCCATCTGTGTGGTGTGCTGGTGCGCCGTGGCCCCCATGGAACACATTTGGGGACCGGTGGCCAGCGCACCCACATGCTCAACCACCACAGGGCAGAGTGGCAGGCTGCCATGGAAGGGGCCAGGCATCCACCTGCTGGTCCTTCCATGGCAGTGGCTGAGGGTGCTGTTGGGGTGGGAGTTGTGCCTCGCAGTCACCACCACAGCAGGAAGAGGGCCAGTACAGCAGCTACTCCACCACCGCCGCCACCACAGCCACCAGCACCACCCTCTCCACCACCACCCCCACTACCTGGATTCCCTGCTGCAGTGGACCCCACCACAGTCCCTGCAACACAGGCTGACATCGCCCTGGTGTGGGCAGTTCTGGAAGAAATCAATCAGAGGGTCAGTGCTTTGCAGCAGCAGGTCAGCACAATAGAAGAACAGCAGCTGCAAATAGTTACAATGCTGCACCTGCTGCTGGACCACCACGGCATCCCACGGCCACAGTAACTTGTTACAGGATTGTTTTCTGGCCCTCCACCCCACCCCACTACTGTGTTGTACTATTTTGGTGTGTTTTTTCTTTGTTGTTGTTTAATCATAGACATTTTCCCTTCCAGGGCAATCTTTCTTGCACCACATAGTGCAATACATTTCTGTGAAAACCGCCCGTAATTTCATTACAGTGTGTCACGTGATGGAAGAATTCCCGTTCTGAAAATCTGCCCACATTTTGCTTCCTTTCTCAGCAACGTTAGGACGTGATGCCAGGGACAGCACGTGTGTGTGCTCCTTCCAGTGAATATCCGATTGTCCAGCAACTTTTGGATTGTTTCTTTATGTTATAATGGTCAGTCTGTGGTGAAACATGTGGGTACGTTTCCAGTAAGAAGAGCCTTGTTAGTGGAAACAGCCCCCATTTCACCACAAAGTCAACATTATAACATAAGAAAACATTGGGATAGCTGTTGGAGATTCACTATAGTGGAGCATGCACCTGCGCTACGCCCTGGCATCACGTCCTAACGTTGCTGAGAAAGGGGGGGCAGAATGTGGGTGGCTTTTCTGAACGGTAATTCTTCCAGCACATGACTCACTGTAATTAAATTATGGGCGGTTTTCACAGAAATACATAGCACTCTGTGGAGCAAGAAATATTCCAATGGAAGTAAGGCCCCCACATATTAGGTTATGTGCATCACCATAACTATGTAATGTGGTGAATCTCTGTAAAGCAGCAGCACAACAATCTGTTGATAACTCTGAAATATATTTTTTAATGCTATGTTACAAATTCCTTTACTGTACTTACATCCTGACTGACTGGAATGATACGAAAATTTGCACTAGTTGAGTCTGCAGTACTACCTTTTTTCATGTATGAAATAATGAAAGGAGCATTCCTTTTAAATTGGTGCTGACCAGGTCTTTGTCATTGTTTTCATCTGCTTTTCTCCATCACATCAGTTAGTTGTTATATATCACTTCTGTTGTTAATTAACAGTTATGCAGCAGGCAGTGTTTTATGACACCATGGAACAATAGTTATTGAAAAGCAGCTGCAAATAAATACAAACCTGGTCAGAACAATATTGGATGGCGGGCTCTTTTTTTTTTTCATACATGAAAAAAAGTATTCAACTAAGTAAAACAGACATAAATTGTGAAAAGAAGCGTATCATTCAAGTCACCACTCGGAAGTAACTAGTGGTGGCTGTGGCAATGTAAAGTAGCATAAAAAAGTACAGTTCAAAACTGTCAGGACATTCTTGCAATGCTGCTTTAATTGTAATGTCAGTATGACATCATGAGCTCACAACAATCACAGAACACACAAAAGTGGCACAGAGTCTCCAGATTTTTTCTGCAGGCCCAAAATGCATCCTTCTTGTGTGCAGAAAATTGACAAGTGGTAACACAGTGAAATGAGAGTGTTTCAGCACATACAAAGTCCCCCAGAATTAATGGCGCAATCAGTCATGCGCGCAGTGGTGGCAGAGAGTCCCCAGATTTCTTTTGCAGGCCCAAAATGCATCCTCCTTGTGTGCAGAAAATTGACAAGTGGTAATACAGTGAAATGAGAGTGTTTCAGCACAT
The DNA here is from genome assembly GCA_016271365.2 of Neoceratodus forsteri. NCBI lineage: Eukaryota > Metazoa > Chordata > Ceratodontiformes > Ceratodontidae > Neoceratodus > Neoceratodus forsteri. The sequence continues at coordinate 157,625,864 of CM028137.1, forward strand.
ACAAAGTCCCCCAGAATTAATGGCACACTTCGTCATTCGAGCAGTGGTGGCACAGAGTCCCAGATTATTTCTGCAGGCCCAAAATGCATCCTCCTTGTGTGCAGAAAATTGACAAGTGGTAACACAGTGAAATGAGAGTGTTTCAGCACATACAAAGTCCCCCAGTATAACATGATGACCGTGAGCGTCCTGTTACTGATCCAATGTGTTCTGCGAGGTGATTCGAGCAAATGCAATGTGATCATCTCTGCTGGATTGAAGGGTGCCGTTTGTCTGTACACTAATAGTAGCCTTGGTGAGTAGATATATACGTATATATATAGAGATATATGGTTGTGTATTTTGTAGGTGAGGAGGGGGGTTGACATGGGCATGTGCTCATGGTATTGTTCTGCATCACAGGTCACACAGAAACTGTTGGTGTGCACATTACAGTGCTCAGTGAGAATTTTTTGCTCCGAAGCTGGAAACAGGTAACTCTCAAGCACAAGAAGGTAAGTATTTTTTTTGGAGGGGTGGTCATATTTGCTGGTTTGTCTTTAATGGTTTCTTATTTTGTTACTTCTTTACAGATTTCATTTACATCCTTCTGGAGTCCGGTCGTTGTTAATGATGGTCATGGTCATCTAATGAAACGACTTCTGCATGCTGCATGTGTGCCCAAGCCCGGGGGAGGGGGGTGCCTGATGTTGAAGAACTTTTTTCAATAAGGCTAGTTTGACAGAACAACAAAGCACCTGGAAGTTTCATAAAAAAAGCAATGAATGACTTCTTGCAACTTAATTTCCCTCCCTGGTTCTGAATCTCTTCTCAAGTCAAGTTACACTGAAACCCACATCTTGTCAACAATCACAACCTGTGTGTAAAATATTTGCAGCAGTCTTTCCAAAACAATGAAATGGATGAAATAAAATCTTCATACTTACCAGAATGGATTTCACATGGATATTCCATCGGTTCTGAATCCTCTCTGTACGGTACAGCTGCAGTACCATTCCCACCGAGTTTTAGCGATGGAGGCTTTTTTCGTTACCCTGTAAAAGAAACAAAATAAGTGTACCGTATGTGTTTTACCATTGTGGCTCTGAAAAGCTACAGAAAACAAAACATACAACTAAAGGAAGTGAAGCAGCATAACAAACATGAGTACACATACTCACTTTATGGTTTAAATATTAAGAAGCTTTGTGTCTGTGGCTGATGGATTTGGTGGTCCGGACAGACTCAGGCTCAGTGGTGGCAGTGGCTAACAGCAGTCCTGGTGGTGGTGGTGGTCCGGGGGGCAGACAGACTCAGGCTCAGTGGTGGCAGTGGCTAACAGCAGTCCTGGTGGTGGTGGTGGTGGTCCGGGGGTTGGACAGACTCAGGTTCAGTGGTGACAGTGTCTAACAGGAGTCCCGGTGGTGGTGGTGGTGGTCCGGGGGCGGACAGACTCAGGCTCAGTGGTGGCAGTGGCTAACAGCAGTTCCAGTGGTGGTGGTGGTCTAGGGGGTGGACAGACTCAGGCTCAGTGGTGGCAGTGGCTAACAGCAGTCCTGATGGTGGTGGTGGTAGTGGTTCGGGAGGTCACACGGCCTTTTAAAAACTTCAGTCAAAACCTGCCAACATTAACCACATCATCATCCTCATAAAGAAAGCTGCCCTCACAGTCATGGATGTCTGAAGTCTGACCACTGGGAAATTCTTTCTCCACTGTGTTGTCATCTATGTCAGTGGTGTGCCATTTCAGGCAGCCACTGCCAGTGCCACCAGGATGGTCCATTTCCACATCAGCAAGACCACCATGACTAGGCCAGCATATGAATACCGAGGTTGCAGTCTGTGCTGGTATGTGCCTCTCATTCATTTTAATGAATGTTAGTAAACTAACATTGCAGGAGACAGGTTTGTCCGACGATCCCTGACTATTGCACCTGCTGAGCTGAATATCCTCTCGACACTTACACTCTAGGGTGGGCATGTGAAGTACTTCAGTACCACTGCAGTCAGCTCTGGCCATTCACTGACCTTTCCACTCCAGTACAAAAGAGGATCTTCACTTATTGTCAGATGCCTGTTTTCAGACAAATATGATTCAACCATTCTCTGTGCCGCACTAAGTCCAGTTGTTGATGCATCATCCTGTTCTCCCGAATCATTTATTTCACAAATACCCACTTGGGACAAAGCCTCCCAAAGTGGGTTGATGCCAGCCACTTTGGATGACAGACCACATGGAACTGCAGTCCCCTTCCCCTTGCAGGATATGCTTGATGGTCCTCCAGGTACACCTTCAGCCAGATTATGCTGCTGAGTTTTGCTGACCGTGCACGTGACTTCTGTGCCCCATGAACCAAGCGCACCCGTTGACCACTGATATTTTTTACCTGTTCAGGCCCTTCCTCCAGTACTGATGCAATTCCATGTTTATATCGTGGGTCCAGCATTGTTGCTATGGCAAAGTTGTCACTATGCTGAATGCTCACAATGTGATGATTCTGGTCAAATATTGTCAGCATGTGTTGCAGCAACATACTGCTACCACCATCTCCGGCAACATCAAGGCTGTGCTGTACATTCACCAATGTCTGCCTCAGCACCCGCAGCAGTGGAATTGATTGGCTAATGGAGGCAGACTGACCACTCATTGCCTGTGTGGCATGTTCAAAAGGCCACAAAATTGTTATTACAGAGTCCATGAGGCGCCACTGTTCAGTCGTCATAGACATGGAGGCCCCGGAACTGTCACGGCTAGTGTGCATCACAAGATATTCTGAGATGGCTTTGTATTGTTCATACAACCTCTTTGCCATGTATAAAGTGGAGTTTCATTGGGTGACAACTTCCAGCTTCAAGCGGTGCTGAGGCAGGCTGTTTTGTATCTGCAACTGCCGCAGTTGGTCACGGGCCTTTTGAACAGGCACGTGCAGCATACCGCCGGAACCCAGAATTCTCCACAAAGGAGAAGGGAAAAAGATCAATTGCCAGCATTTCCGCTACAGCAGCATTTAGTTCACGTGACACTGTATGATTCGGGGGGTACTTCAGCTTATGCACAAAAACACTCTGTAACATGGGCTGACTTAAACATTTCACATGGGGTATGATCACAAATTGTTGTGCTCTGTGATGAATGGCATTGGCAGGGGGTGGAGTGTGGACATTTGATGAAGATGGTTGCACAGGTGATGATGACAAACCTAGAAATGCTGTTATTTTGCCAGAGTTGCCAACCGGGGTTGATGTACCACTCACACTAGACATACTGCATTCACCACCACCACCACAAAAACTGCTACTCTCACCAGCACTGGACAACATTTCAAAGTCATTATGGTCCTCCACCTCATCATGCCTGTAGTAATCCTCTGCTCTTATTACCTCACTACTGCACACGTTTAATTTCCTACTGGACTTAACAGTCATGGAAGGTGATAACATGCTGGCTATGGTTGCCGGTGACGAGGGTGAATGCCCCACTGTGGTATTAGCTGCCATCTTGTGCTGGGTCCACAGTGCCAAGTGTCTATTCTTAAGATGTGTATGCTGTCCTCCTGTACCCAGATGGCTCCCCTTTTTACCTCGACTCACACGCACATGGCAAACCTGGCAGATTGCAACTGATCATCATTTGCATCTTGAACAAAAAAATCCCAAGCAAGGGATTGTGATGCACTGCTTTTAACATGTCCATGATGTGGCTTATTTAAGTCTGTTATTTTAAGCACTGAAGTGGGGGGGGGCACGTGATGTTCCGGGCACTGCACATCTGGACTGCAACTGAAAACCACGACTACCTATGATATTGATTATTGGGTCATCATCATCATCAACTAAAACTGGTAGATCACATGTTTTTATGGTTGGGGGGTATTCCATCAAACAGACTCAGACACAGCCACTTTGAATTTCTTTTTCTCCGGTCAGTTACATCATCATCATATTCATCAATGTCACACACATCCACATCTTCTGCTTGGATGCTAGCATGTGGACTGCATGTTGCAACAACAGCAACATCATCATCATCATCACATTCATCATCAGCATCTACACCACCATCACCTGATCTTTTTTCCCCACACTGTGAATCACTGCATGGAAAATGCATGACGTTAACTGCCATGGTGGATGGAATATCACATTGTATGCTATCGTTAACATGATTATCAGAATCCTCAGGTTCGGTTACTAAGATGTTATTGGGAAGAATGACATCATCTACGCTGCCACTCACTTGCACTGCTTCACACTCAATATTTTTGGATATGGTACACTGGTCGGAATTAGAACTTGATGCAACAATACTAATACTACCACCACCACTAACACCAGTAACACTAACACCACCAGCTGGGAAAACATCATCTCCTCCTACTATGAGTGAAGCTACTGATTGGGCTGTAAAAAACATTGCAGGAGAAATACCTTTCCTCACATCAGTACTGCACTTCTGCGTCTGCGTACTACTACCACGCCCACAGACTATCTTACTGCCAACATTGCCATGGCGAGAAACAGCTTTGCTTACATGTCTCTTTGCAGGCATTTTGGGGGATCAACCACAATATTATAACCAAATTCAGATTCTGATACATTCACTCTCTGATTGGGGGACGCTGGATGTGAAGCCAAAAAAAACAACTGTAGCTTCAGCAACAGATAAGAGACTAGTCTGAGACTGTCATGCAATGAAAACAACTTCAGTAACCAGTGGTGCTGATGAGATCACAAAAACAATCCAATCTGGTAAAAAATTCCTTTTGAACGTGGGGGTGGGGGGGAGCACTGAATGCAGACAGTGCAGATTTTTACAGCACTACAAGCAGCAAAACAAAGAACAGAGACCACGATCGCAGAACAAAATCAGGCAGCTGCAGTGGATAGCAGGTTCACGCTGCTGCACCTGCAATTACACTAGTCTGTGGCACAATAAAAGGTGTATTATTTGATGAATGCAACATCGCACACACACTCACACACAGAACAGTTTGTCTGCAATGCTGAATGAGTTATGCGTAGCAAATGCAAAAGTTCAGTACTATGCCATGTTACGTATTGTAATGTAAACAACCTGAAATTATGAACTGCTGCACCACATCCACACACAAACAGCAAGAAAATTTCAACTATTACTGACAATATTACTGTGTGTACATGAACACAGTCAGTTAACTATTACTGACAATATTACTGTGTGTACATGAACACAGTCAGTTATATAACAAAAATATAACCAAAAAACAAAGAAATCACTATTTCTCCAACTTAAATCTACCTACACCACAGATACACCCCTCCCCCAAAGCACACTTTCACTGTATTTCACCACACACACTCAGTGTTGTAAATTAACATTCAAAATCCACACAAAAACAAAAACGCTTGATGATATGAGCACAGCAGGGTTTCCTACAATCAATGAACTAAAGTTGGAGCCCTTAAAAAAACACAAAAATGCTTTTTTAACAGCTTTTACAAGATTTTTATCATAGACAGCTATCAGAGCACACTGTCTCCTACCACTTCCTACACATACTACCCTGAACCGAGGCTGTGCAGATCAATATAGAGCCCATGTGACCTGAAATCCCATGAATCACTGCAAAATTCACCTTCAGAGCTCAAAAACAAGGTGAAGTGAGGTGAAGTGCATTGTCCTCAATGCACTTAGCCTTAAATTTGACAGAGTAGTGGTCTGGGGAGGCAGAGTAACGCAAAGTCATTGTTTCCAATGGACTTCGCATTCCTCACAATAACACAAAGTACTCTGCTTCGCGTCATGGAGCACTCTGAAAATCCGCCTTTGCTCCATGAATCACTTCATGGAGTGGATTGAGCCCACTTTGTCCACCACTAAATACAACATTCTGTACTGTAGATGTAGTAGATTTTGGCTATGATGATTTGCTATGATTTAAATTTTTTGACTATGGAGCTAGTGTTTATAGTGTTGGTCCTAAGTGCACATTAGCTAGACTGGATCCTCTCTTTCACACCTTCTGTCGCTTTGCCTTTGATAAACCCCTATACACACCCACCATTATACTCTGTACTCATCTCTTTCAGTCTCATCTCTTGAAGCTAGGTGCCTCTCCCACTGTGTTTCCTTCATCTCCAAATACTGGTTCAGCTCTCTCCCCTCTTACCTTTTTTCTCTTCTCTCTCTCTCCCTCCCCCCCTCCTCTTCCTCTTCCTCCTTATGCAATGCTTTTTCTCGCTCTCTTGCTCTCCCAGAAGTGAAATCTACTGCTGGTCAAGCTGCCATCTCATTCCATTTCCCTAAACTGCGGAATTCTCTTCCCCTTTCCATTCAGTCTGCTCCTTCCTTTCCTGCTCTGAAATCTCTCTTCCATGATCTCTCTACTCACTCCTGCAGTTTCTTCTGATATGAGGGGGATTCCTTTTTATTTGCCTTCCACAAACACTGATACTAGCACTGCCCTCCCTTTGTTTCAGTTATTCTTCCTGATATGTTTTGTTGCTTTTTTTGTTATTGTTCTTTTGTCTGTTCCACAATTTACTTCATAGTAATTTTCTGTTTGACAGCTTATTCTTACATGCTCGTGGATTGTATATTTAGATTTATTATTACAGTTTTATTGCACTATTTAATGAATTGTACTTGTATATGTGCTCTTCTCCTCTTCTTCGCTTCCCCCAGGATGCATCTGGAAACCAGCTGATACCAGATCAGTATGTCTTTCCTGGAGAAACTTTTAAACTAACTAACTAACTAACTAGTACATGGTCCAGTACTGTGTTGAGCAGGCTGCAATTCAAATCTTAATGAAAGGACATCTAAGACTTGACATTATGCTCTCTCCACTGCTGCTGCCTGGCACACTGTCCTCTCAACTGCTTTGGCCAGACACCCAGCCATCTCCACCACTATGGTTTAGAACTCTGTACCCTCCAATACAGCAGCTCTGCCTCCTTCACTCCCACTGTGCTCCATGTTCTTATTGTCCCACTGGGGACTTACAATTCCTCTGCTTACTTTACATACAGATGTAGTCTTTGTTGTATTGGTCCTTGTAAGAACAGATCTAGAAGCAAATGATTTGATACCTTTTATTGGACCAACATAGATGTAACAAAAAGAACAAAGTGAATTAGCTTTCAGACCAACAAGTCCTTCCTCAGAAGCTTAAACCTTTTAAGCTTAAATGATACCTGAACAACATTTTGACAACAAACTATTCAAAAATCTGACTTCATGGGGTCTAAAGGAAAGGCTGATGTATACATTAATGCTAAAACTACAGTTATATAATTTAACTAAATGCAGTTCCAAAGCATTTGAAAAATGTAAAATCAGCCTTCCAATTTCAAAAAAACTGCCTTACCTGCTTCCTAAAATGGCCTCCAAATGTGTTAAGTGATGACATCATTGGAGACAGAGTCAGAGAGCTATACGGCTCTCTATAGTGCCAACTAGTTCTTTTTTCCCTTAGGTTAGAATTGTTTCACTAAAATGGTCAAAACCATGTGCATTATTTTGATCAATACATGTTAGGCTATAGTTCTGTTCATTTTGTTTACTTTAACATGATGAAATTGTGTTTTAATCCAATTGACTTTTTCTTTGGCAAACCACAGTGCAGTACAAATCTTAAATAACCTGGTGGTCTAGTGGTTATGGTGGATCCAGGATGTTACAATGGGGGTGCAGTGGCAATGTGCATACTTGATATGCCCTTTCTAACATTTGTATTAAACCCTTATATTGTCTGCTATTATTCTTTTTTAGTGTGTTTTTGACAGAACCTACAAATGTAATCCATAGTATTGAATGTAAACATTTGTACAATCAATAAATCAGATGTCTTCAGCAAAGTTAAATGCAGCAGCAGCAAGCAAGTAAGTTACAATGGGGGAAGGAGGGTGCAGTTGCACCCTTCACCACCCCCTAGATCCATCACTTGTTTGTAGCAAAGTTCTTGTGTAGTCCAATGCCAGAGTTCATCCTTTCTCGGAAATCAGAAATATGCTTGTCTTGTCTTCTTTTTCCATGGGAAATAATAATAAGAAGAAGAATCAGCATTTATGTAGTGCTCTTCATACACATTGTATCCCAAGCTGCTTTACAACCAATGCAAGACTAGTAGTGAAGTGACTAAATGTGTAGTAGCAGCCATTTTACACATTAATACCTGCACACAGCCTTGGACAAGTGCATGAACTGGTTTTACGGGAAGGGGAATGTTGGCCAGGACAATGGGGTCAGGTACTGATCATGGTGCTGACAGCCCCACATCTTATATCTCACAGTGATCTGCACATATTTCTCCCCTTCTGTCTTCCCCCTTCCCTGAATATAGCAGTACCTTGCAGGAGTGGCCTTCTCAGTCCCCCTCTGGTATTCATTCTTCACTCCTTCTCCCCACACCAAAAATTGGTGAGCTCATCACCCTTCTACATCATGAATGCAGGTAGTACAGTCCCCAGTTTTTCTGACGTATCAGAAATAAACAAATCTTTCCAGTAAGTCAAGCTGATAGCAGTAGGGAACAAGGGGAAAGATGGGCTTTCCTGTCCTTAAAAGATCTAGGCTACCTTAGATTAGGCACTATTAAATGATGGGTGTGCGCATCATTATACACATCATTTAATAGTGCCTAATCATAGGTGGCTTAGATCTTATATGGCTAGGCAGGCCTATTTTCCCCTTGTGCCCTGCTGCTATCAGCCTGGCTTGCCAGAAGATCATGTTTATTATTAATATATAAAAATAACACACGAGACTGTACTAACTTCATTTATGATGTGGAAGTGTAGTGAGCTCATCCATTTGTAGTGTGGGGAGCACGTGAGCAGAATGAATGCCAGAGAGGGACTGAAAATGCCATTCCAGCAGGGTACCACTATGTTCAGGTTAGGGGATGACAGGAAGGGGGATGTTGAGCAGATTACTGTGAGATCTGAGATGTGGGGCTACCAACACTGTGATCACTACCTGACTGTGGATGAGAGCAGCTAGCAATGACAAATACTAAGAGTGTCAGGGCTGAACCTAAACTGTTACTTGAATTCAGTGTAGGGAAATTACCCTTGGGTTGGGGGGGATGTTGAGGTTTGTTAGGGCAGTATCGAGGGAGCTGTGTAGAGCTCATAGAAGAATCAGAAGGGTGGTAGCCAGCCAACTTGCATTGAGAAGTAGGGCACAGAAAAGTACTGGAGAAGAATTGCCAGGAACTGTCCTGTGGGGTTCTGCAGATCACAGGTAAAGGAGCAGACCGACACTAGAAGTCGAGTGGATTCGCTCAAGGCATTAGTATGCCTCTCCTGCTAATAAAATTATTATCCATAGTAAGCGCAGCCCTTATGAGCATATGAACAGCAGTTTTTCTGGTGTGTCCTGATGCTTATTAATTGGCCCTCCAGGAAGACCTAGTTGTTGGTTAATGAGGCAGGAAAAAAACACAACAGGGGGACTCTACATACTGCCTTCACTGTGCAAAAGGATGGTGATCCATTCAATGTTTACTGTGGGAGCGGAAGTCAAACATTGAGAAAGTGGACTGTAGAGTGATTTGGGAGGCATTTTTTAACAGACCCAGCTGATGAAGTGTATTGGTATAGGTGTGCACAACTCTCTGAGGTACAAAATTACAATCTGAGGTGTGATAATTCTCCTCATGAGACCACAAGCTCATATATGGCCCCAGGCAGTATTAAGGACAGAGTATGGATGGTGGGGTGTTCAACAGAAGGCAGGCTTCGTGCAGGGGGTTCATGTGGAAAAAGACTACAAGAGAAGCTTATTTATGGATTACCAAGAAAGCATGAGTTTTGGAATTGGGCCAGACAAGTACTTCGCTACAAATTTCAGGGCATCACATAACCACTAGATCATCATGTACTGTATTTGAAATGTTGTACTGTACTGCGGTTTGCCAAAGAGAAAGTCAGCTGGATTACAAAACATTTTCAGCAAGTTAAAGTAAACAAAATGAACAAAACCATAGCCTAACATGTGTACTGATCAAAATAATCCACGTGTTAACACATGGTATTGGTAATTCTGGTGAAACAATTCAAAACAAAGGGGGAAAGAAGAACTAGTTAGCACTATAGGGAGTCATGTGGGTCTCTGCCTCTGGCTCCAATGATGTGATCATGACTCATCACTTAACACACATGGCAGACATTTTAAGGAGCAAACAAGGCTGTTTTTTGAAAGTGAAAGGCTGATGTCTGCATTTTTCAAAAGCAAGGAAACTGCATTTATGTTATTTACATAAATGCAGTTTTAGTATAAATGTAAACAGCAGCCTTTACTTTACCTCACTATGAAGCCAGATTTTGGAGTTTGCAGTTTTAAAAACTGCTTGTTTAGATACCCTTTAAGCTTAAGCTTCTAGGGAAGGACTTGTTGGTCTGAAAGCTAAAGCACTTTGTTCTTTTTGTTACATCTATGTTGGTCCAATAAAAGGTATCAAATCATTTGCTTCTGGATCTGCTTAATTTAGGAAGGTCTGATTTTTAACTGGTTACATTATGGGATCTTGATTGTCCTTCCAAGCCAGCTTTTAAAACATGCACTCAGCCCTTCAGACAACAGTTTAAATTGCTTTGATTAATTTTTCATGGGCTCAAATCCTTTACATGCATTCCTCAATTCTCTCAGATTATGATCACTTTTGAAACTGCTGTTACCTGCTAACTGTCTCTACTTTTATTCTGCTGAATCTTATGATACTAGCAAGAACATAGGTCTACCTAAGAGGCATGGTATAGTGGTTACAGTCTATTAAAACTGGATCTAGCAAAGAGTGGTGAAAGAAATCAGAGCCATGGCTACAGGAACACAGAAAATGAAGCCTTACTCCAGGTGGACAACGAAATCAAAAGACCTCAATATGATGCCATTAAAACTAAAGCCTTTCTCCAGGGGATCTCTGGGCACAAGGCTCCACAGGACCCTCTCTTGTCTGGCACTGCTACCAGCTCCGATCCCTAGCAACTCAGGTATGGCGCACTTGGAAAATTTGAATTTTGGCACCATCCTGTTGTGACTTCAGCTATGAGCGTAGCAGCCTAGATGAAGTGGGGAATAGCAGATTTCTAAGCCTTTTGCCTTGGTTGCCCCAACCTGCATCCTCACTTTGGGCAAAATTCAGAGACAGTAAAAATAAAGCTTTTAAAGCCAACTGATGATTTTATTTGTGGGGTAGAAGGCTTCCAATAATCACAGATTCCAAAATGCAGTGAAATCTCCACTTTACAGGCACATAGTTTAACTATTCACTGTGGGGCTAAGTTATTTCTCTGTTTGTTAGTCTGAATACCTGTTTTTAAATGTAATTCCAGCCTGCTAAACAGCAAATACTGCTGGAGGGCTAAGTTATTTTGAAATTCATTGGTAGCCTATTGATAACTTAAACTACTGCTGTGGGGCTAACTTAATTTACTGCTGTGGGGCTAATTTAACCTACTGCTTTGGGACTAAATGATTTTCCTCCAGTTAGCCGACTGTTTGCTTAGATTATTTAATTTTGTATATACATTATTTCTGCTTTAACTGTGGAGACTGAGTGAATGTTGTTAGTGAACTGGCTAGGACTGTTGAATTAATTCAAGACCCTATCCCTGTTAATTACTCAGAAACCCCTGCCTCTCCCATAGAGGCTGATTCCCCTTCCCCTTAGCACCCCCTCCCACAGATCAAGCTTGTTCCACCTCTGCCCTTTGTCCCCTTTGTCCCATAGCTACCGCCTCTTTCTGGGGGCCACTTAATTTTCTCTTTGTCCCTTTCTGCTCAGGGGATCTCTGGAAGCAAGGCTCCACAGGACCCTCTCTTGTCTGACACTGCCACCAACCCCGATCCCCAGCAACTTGGGTACAGCGCACTTGTAAAATTTGAATTTTGGCACCATCCTGTTGCGACTTCAGCTATGAGTGTAGCAGCCTAGCTGAAAGGGGGAATAGCAGGTTTCTAAGCCTTTTTGCTTTGGCTGCCCCAACCTGCATCCTCACTTTGGGCAAAATTCAGGCCCTCCCATGCACCCCCACTCCCAGCCTTTATTAAATGCTTTAACCTACCCTGAACCCCCCCAATTAGGCTAAGCCTACCTCTTAAAGGAGCGTGTACCTGTTAATGACTTAAAGCTACACCAGTATTTCTCTTTCTTTTTTTTACACTGGCTTTAAGGCTCCTGTGATCTCTTTGTTCCTCCTAATTGGGTGTGTACTCCTCCTGACCATTGAGTCTTTTATCTCCTCCAATCCATTGTTAGTGTCTTCCCACCCCAAGATGAAATTATTTAGCATCATTTGTATAGTGTTGCTGTTTCTCCTGCTGGCCATAGGCACATATGAACAGCTAAATGTTCCTTCACCCACTGGTTCCAAAACACCAAGCCCAGTATTGGACAGAGTGCTGAAGGTGCAAACCATTACTTCCTCATTGGGATGTTGCCTTAATATGTGTGCTCTGCTGATACCATCTAAGCTCATTAAACAAGCATCCACCCAGGGTGAAGTCTCCCTCTACCTGTCCCCACCCATTAGGCTAAATAAACTCTTGCCCAACATGGGCAGCACAAGCTCAGGAAGGTAATGACCTTACTGGCCATAAGAATAGCTAGGAGAAAAGCTATCCTGATGCTGCTATTCGTCTCTGGTAACATGCACCTGAATCCTGGACCTCAAACTACCAAAAGTGCAAGTGACACCAAGACTGGTGTCCTAAAAATTGCATCCTTGAATATTTGCAGCCTTCTCCCAAAACTGGCTGAACTTCAGGTCTAGGCAGCCCTTCACTGCCCAGATATTATTTGTCTCACTAAGACTTGGCTATCCTTCCATACAAAGGACAATGAAATTGCTATGTCTGGTTATCAAGCTTTTAGGTGCGACAGAAAAACCAAAAGGGGTGGTAGTGTCTTCCTGTTTGAACCAACTTGTTGTATTCCTCATTGTTGTAACATACTTTTGTATTGTGTCTGTCCTTTTGTGACAAGGTACCTTTGTAAACGAGCCTTTGGCTCAAAGGTTTTCAAACTGCTGTTCAAATAAACAAATCAAATAAACAAATTTACATTAGGGATACATTGCAAGGGGTCGTCCTCCCTATATCAGGTTGTGCAGATGATTAAGAACTAATTGGGGTAAAACTCCTTTTTGGTTCCAACCACAAATCCTTGGTCATTGCGACAGTGTACCTCCCACCAAAAAAGGCCACAGAGGGACTTAGTAAAGTCCCTGAGACAATAGCCAATCTTGAAAAGGATTGTGAACTTATTATCACTGGTGACTTTAACATAAACTGGATCAGTAAGGAGGCAGCCCCACAAAAGGACACTGTGGCCAGCTCATACCTAACACAACTAGTAAGGGAACCCACCAGGAGGAAATACAAAATGAGAAACAACACAGTGCTTGACTGGCTCATCTCCAGCACTCCTGGTAGGATAGCTGAGGTTAATGTGCTAGCCGATACCCTGAGTGACCACTCTCCTGTCACCTGCTGGTGGTCCAACAAATTTAAGAAAGCCCCCCCCCAATTATTGTAGAAAGCAGAATCCTAAAAAAGGACAGCTCAGCTCTCTCAATGAAGCATTTGCCCAAATTGACTGGTCACCCATTGATGCTATGCTAAATATTGACCAAGCACTAAAATTCTTTACAAATGAATTTAACAGTGTCTGTGATAAATTTGCCTCGATAAGGAAATAGAAGATCCATGGCAACAATAATGGGTGGTTAACTAATGATCTTCTGGACTTCATGAGAGAAAGAGACAACCTCTAGTGCAGAGCCAGATCCACAGGGGTAAAAAAATGACTATCCAAACTACAGGACTGCCAGAAACAGATGCACTCAGCTCATTAGACTGGCAAAGGCTGATTTCTTTAGGGAGCAATATGAAATAAACTGGAGTGATGGAAGACGTTTTTGGGATAACATTAAGGATCTTCTTGGGAAGGGCAACTGGAAACCACTCTCCATGCTCAATGTCAATCTTACCAACTCCATGGATCCCCACACAATAGCTGAGTCATTCAATAGTGCCTTCATGTATCTAAGCTCAGTTCTCCCTCCGAACTACCTTATGAAATGGGAGGGGTACGAGGGGAACCAGGACAGTAAAACCAGTGAGAAGGTGCACCCCAGCTTCTACTTCTAATGTGTAACAGTTAAGGAGACCGTGGCTTATGTCAAAAAAGTCCTGGGGAAAACCAGGATAGGAAGTGATGACATTGATATGATACTTGTTGCCTTTGCCATTGAAGTACTGATCTTCCCCATTACCAAAATCTTTAATAAATTACTCACTTTGGCTGCCTTCCCCAGTATCTGGAAGCAAGCCCTGGTGACACCTGTCCATAAGAATGGAGACAGGACCAGCACTGCAAACTACCAGCCCATTTCCATCCTTTCCCTTCTATCCAAAGCACTGGAGAGGATAATCGCTGACCAAATCACTGACTACCTACAAAAAAAAACAATTGCAGTGTCACCAACAGCATGGATTTTGGAGAAATCACAGCATAGCCTCTGCCCTGGTAGACTTCAGTGAATATGTACACTAAGCACTGGATGAAGGGGAGATGGTGGGTTCGATCTTCATTGACCTAACAAAGGCCTTTGATACAGTCAACCACCTACTCCTCCTGAAACAACTATGGTCCCTGGGAATGGCTTCCAATACTGTTCACTGGTTCATAGACTATCTTTTCAACATATCTCAAAGAGTTAAAGTAGATCCAGCTGTCTCTGGCTCCAAACAAGTCACCCTAAGAGTACCCCAGGGTTCAATACTTGGACTGCTGCTGTTCAGCCTGTTCCTGAATGATCTCCCTGAGGACTGCAACAGCAAACTCATCCTCTATGCAGATGATGCCGTCATCCTCAGCAACAACTCTTGTATCAGGCTGCTACATGATGAATTACAGTCCACGTTCCACCAGATGGAGGGATGGTTCAGCTCACAAAAACTCTTGCTTAACTACAAATAAAATAATGCTTCTCTCTAGCCAGCAACTTAAGAGGAGATACCCCACTCTGAAGATCACCAATGACAAATTGACACCTCTGTGGTAGGGAAAGTGATGGAGTCACTTCTGAAGGAAAGAATAGTTGAGTACCTAGAGGCTAGTGGGGCACAGGACCCAAGGCAGCATGGGTTCACAGCGGGAAGGTCATGTCAGATGAATCTAATAGATTTCTTTGACTGGGTGACCACTGTAGTAGACAAGGGAGGGGCTGTGGCATGGCCTACCTAGACTTTAGCAAGGCATTTGACACAGTCCCACACAAAAGATTAATAGTCAAATTAACCAGCCTGGGAGTGGGTCCCAGGGTGGTAGCCTGGGTAAAACATTGGCTGGACAACAGGACACAGAAGGTAATTGTAAATGGAGTCCACTCTGAAGAAATAGGGGTTACTAGTGTGGTACCGCAGGGTTCAGTATTGGGTCCAGTCCTTTTTAATGTCTTCATAAGTGACATTGCAGAGGGACTGAAGGAAAAGTATGCCTCTTTGCAGATGACACAAAGATCTGCAACAGGGTTGATACACAAGGAGGCGTGGAAAGGATGAGAAGGGACTTGGCAAGGTTGGAGGAATGGTCAGAAGTATGGCAGCTAGGATTCAATGCAAAGAAGTGCTAAATAATGCACCTGGGAAACAAGAACCCAGGGGAAGAATACACAATGGGTGTGGAGGTAGTAACAACAACAAAAAAGGAAAGGGACCTGGGGGTAATCATATCAGATGACCTTAAGGTTAGCAAGCAATGTGAGAAGGCAGTAGGGAGGGCTGGGGGTATACTGGGATGCATAGGGAGAGGCATCAGCAGCAGAAAACAGGAAGTTGTTATCCCTCTGTACAGACAGTTGGTGAGACCCCATCTGGAGTATTGCATCCAGTTCTGGAGACCCCATCTCCACAAGGACATAGACAGGATAGAGGCAGTCCAGAGGAGGGCAACTAAAATGGTGCAGGGTCTGCAAGAGAAGCCGTATGAGGAGAGACTAAAAGAGCTTAATATGTATACCCTTGAGGAAAGAAGGGAGAGGGGGGACATGATAGAAACTTTAGTGTACCTCAGTGGAATCAACAAAGTCCAAGAGGGTAGCATCTTTCAGAAAAAGAGATGTGCAAGAACAAGGGGCACAATTTAAAGATAGAGGGGTGGTTCAGGGCAATGTGAGGAAGTATTATTTCACAGAGGGGTAGTGAATGCATGGAACAGCCTTCCTGAGGAGGTTGTGGGGTCTAAAACTGTGGGAGAATTCAAGAATGCATGGGACAGACATAAGGCAATTCTTGTGGGGGGTAGGAAGGAACAGGCTGTTGGTTAACTCAGATCTGCGGCCTATCCTGTAGGTAGGGAAATGGGCAGACTAGATGGGCCAAGCGGTCCTTATCTGCCATCAAAGTCTATGTTTCTATGTTTCGAGCAGGGACATTTTTTTAAGTACCTTGGGGTCACAGTACATGATACCCTCTCATATGCTCAGCACATCAACTTGGTCATGAAAGCAGTCAACACAAAGCTTGGGGTTCTTTATAGGCACAGGGACAGCCTCACACCCACCGCACTCCAGCTCTCAGTATCCAGCTCAATACTATCTGTAATTGATTATGGGCTAGTTGTTTATGGAGCTGCCACAGACACTGTATTAAAAAGAGTTGTAATAGCCCTAAATAAGGCATGCAGGCTTATCCTTGATGCCTACCATTTCATGCACAGCAAACAGATTGGCTCACCTGCTGAAACAGAATTAAGTACCAAACCTGCCTCCTTGGTAAGCAGGCCCTGTTTGAACGTGCTCCCTCTTGCATCTCAGAAATGTTATCCTCTGCTGAAAACAAGTATAACACTAGAGGAAAAATGCAGTGCTAGCTTAGAGTCCCATTTTGCAGAACAGCACTAGGACAATGTTCATTCTCCTACAGAGCCCCACTTTGGCTTAATGAAGTCCCTGTAGCTTCTCCTAATACTCTGAACTTGCCCGCCTTCAAAACGGAACTAAAGCAGTACCTTGCTAGCATGAGCACATGTGAGTGTCATTGAGGATCCCATTGCACAGTGCTGACTCCTTTTATCCCCTTTGCTGTGATATCTCACCAACCATCACGTGCCAGTTTCCTCCACAGACCACTTTGATTCCATTGAACTATGGTGGTCCACCCTGATGTCCTGTTCTCTTCCCCTCCTCTTAACTATCTGTACCTTTATGTCCTATTTCCTAGACTTTCACTTAGGTTAGGTTTTTACCTCTTCCCTTCCCACCCTCCCTTGTACTGCCCCACCCTCCGTATTGTAAACCCTCTCGGTCAGTGTACCTCACTAGATGCAACCTGGGGCTCAGCCTCCTAGCCCTCCCCTTCAAAGGTGTTCTGCCCACCCAGACCACCCTCTCTCAAACTTGACAATGTCTTCAAATGGCTGCTACCGGTAACACCTTACACTGGGAATCACAGCCAGTCTAACCATATGATATGTAATCTGCAATATGAAGGAATTAATTCAGACTGCTGTTTTAATTTCCTCTTCTCAACTGTATGTACCAGTGATATGTAACTGCATGTTTCTCTTGTTGTATGTTTGTAATGTGTTTCAAGATGTGGAACCTCTGTAAACAAGCTTTTTGCTCAAAGGTATTTCCGAATAAGTAAACTAAACTAAACAAAATACAGATATTTCAAATATGTAAGACATAATATAGTTTATTACATTTTTTATTGCTGCTTGCTTGCTCCAGCTATTTTGCATCATACCAGAAACCTGTTCCAAGTCTCCCATTCATTTCTATGGAGGTGTAACGTCGGCTGTCAGAAAATGAGATTCAGCTGGTGTGCCTTCGTAGGTGATCAGGCTTCCCATTAACTGCCATTCACAAACTGCCCATATCATTTCCATAATGGACAAAAACATTTTTCATCTTGAGCTGTGATGATTGTTGCTAGGACTGCACCTAGCAACAACTGCTTTAAAAATAGTTCCCAGAGGAAATCAATAAACATCATCCAATTATTTAGTTTTTGTTAATGAATCCTTCCACTCCACCCCTCAACCCCTGCCACTCTCAGCAGAACCAGATACCACCACCTCTGTTAGTGGGGCCATAGGACACCACTAATACTACAGTCATGTCAGAAATTAAAAGCTCCCATCTCCCACTGAAACATATGGATGTCACCAGCTGACAGTCAAAGACGTGCACCTGCCACCATTATGGGCCTATTTGCCCCAATCCAACACACACAAAAACAGTAATTTGCCAACTACTTTCTTTTACAAACCTCAAATTCTTGGTGACAATCAATTAATTTACTTGTCATTATAGATTCAGGTGCTTTTGGAAAAATAAAATAGTTCAGTAGTATATTTGAAATGTTATATACAGTATGTTATCATGGATAACCTTCCGTGCCACCAGACTAAGACAATTCTATTCTGGATACATTTTTTTTCTCTCAGGCCATTTGAATTTTGGGACTGTAACAAACACAATACTCCATTTTTGTGTTCTTTAGGATGCATTTTAAAATGTGTTTCTTATTATTATATTTTTAGTACTATACAATAAACAATGCATTATTATAGAGATGATCCTGATACCATTCTGTCATTCACCAGATACCACAGAATAATGAGTCTTTGCTATACAGTTGGTGGCATAATCAGAACAGTTTGTTATCCATGCCAGGTTAATCTAATTTTTGGACTTGAGCAGTAATAGTAACTAATTGGTGAAACTATTTGGATTATCCATTTTGAGATACAAACATCCCCACAAGGGGGAAAAGTAAGCACTTTGGTCAGAATTTTCAAACAGATCCATCAAAGATACATTCACCACTATTTACAAACTGGAAATCCATCTTCCTAAAATCCTTCTACCTGATGCCGTCCCTTCCTGCTTGCTCCACTGGGATGGGGTTGCCTTCTGCTCCTCAGTAACTGTTCCACTCAGTCCAGTTAGTTTGGCAGAAGTGGGCAGGGGCAGGCAGGTGGGACCTGGAACAGATGTGGAGGGCAAGCATAGTGTCTTCTCCTGCCACTGGCCAGTGGCATTCCACTTCACTTGGTTGTCCCAGGGGAGTGGGAGTGCAATGGCATCTGCATGTCGCTGGGCACACTCTAGTGCATGTCAAATAGACAGCTTCCACTTCCCTCCCACTGCATATGTGTTTCCATGCTCCTGCACCGCTAGCCACTGCTACAGGTCAGGCAAATGTCAGACACCACAACCCTCCCTCCCTGGAGGAGAGCAGTCATGTGAAAGCTCGAACATCCTCCCCTTAGCTAGCCCTCTGAAGCTCTGGCCTCATTCACAAATCTGGGTCATCAGCATTGCAAGTGGTAGTGCTACTGCTACACTGGCATTCTGGTGTCTTTGTGCACATCAGTGTGTTTACATTAGTGTGCTTGTGTGAATGCGAGCCTCTCTGTATTATTGTGCCTGTCACTTTCTGTCAGTGTGTTTGTGTGTGCCCATTTTGGTGTGTGCATATTAGTGCGTCTGTGTGTTCATTTCACATTGTGTATTAGAGTGTTTGTGTGTGCAGGTCACTGTGTGCATTACTGTGCCTTTGTGCAAGTTATTGTGTGTCTACCCCCCATCACAAATATGCATTTCCCTTATGGGGTGGCTATTGGAGGTGCCGGACAACTCTTGTTTTATATAGGTGTGTATGTTCCTTGTTGGTACTCCCTTCAGAACAAGGCCAGCTCACAGCCCTGACATATCATTTATCTTTACTTAAGTCCTAGAGATACAGTGGGGCCTGAATGTACTTAAATGGGAGCAAGCTCCCTGACCAAGCAAGGTCATCAGAATGGCAGTTTGACCCCTGTGGAAGAGCAGGATCCCTGATCAAGTAGGAGTCACCATAATGGCAGTGTGACCCAATTGAGGAACATGTTCCCTGGCCAAGCAGCGGTCATTATAAGCTCAGTGTGACCCCCATGGAGCAGCAAGCTCCCCAACAAAGCAGGGGTCATCATAAGGGCAGTGTGACCCCATGGAGGAGCAAGCTTCCTGACCAAGTAGAGGTCATAGTAATGTCAGTATGAACCTATGAAGGAGAAAGCTCCCTAACCGAGCAGGGGTTGTCATAATGGTAGTGTGACCCCACGGGGGAGCAAACTCCCTGATAATGAAGGGCTCATTGTAATAACAGTGTGTCTCTCATGGATGAGCAAGCTCCCCAAACAAGTAGCACTCACTGTAATGACCAAACATAGTGCCACCATTCCAGGGCTGACAGCACTGCTAACAACAACACATCCCCATCCCTCACTCCATCACTGAGACAACAGTCAAATGCAGGTTTCTGGTATGGTACAACAACATGGTACTCCTGGTCCATTGGGTGACCCCAATATGTTTAAAATTTTTTTGTTTATATATAGCTTTTTCTCCTGTCTGGGCAGGCACTGCTGTGGTCCTCTCTCAGAGGATCTCAATCTGCCCTGTTAGCTATAGGGCTTCATTTAGCCTGCCTTGACGCCCCATTTTCAGTTTTCTCCCCATTAATCCCAGGACCCAAGAAAACAGTCGCACATGTGCATAGAGATGCACATGGGCTCTGTGGCACTGGTGACAGACCCTTCCTCCCAGGTGGCCTAATGCCTGGTTTCTCTTGTGGCTTGGCACTGCCACCTAGCCTCCACCTGGTGGCAGCTAGAGCTAGGGAAACCTATGTCCCTCCCTGGGAGAGAGCTGCTTTGTGGCATCCCAATCCAACTCCTCGTCCTCTCCCCCCAGACAACCCTCAATGACTCAGGCTCATTCCAGAACCCGGGTCACCAGCGTGGGAGGAGGTAAGGCCCTCCACACCACTGGGTTGGCATTTACATTTCAAATTTTTTAAGAAAAACCTAATCAGCAAATGTATTTACTATGAATCTTTAACAGTAACACGTAATGTAATGTATTTCTTCTTAAGAGTAACATCCTCATCACCTTGCATAGAATATGCCAAAGGGAAAATTCAGAGACTGAAAATTTATCTTCAATTAATTTTATTACTGGTTTTAAGAACTGGTCTCATTTAAGATCATTGCTAACAACCTGGATAATCAGATTACATATAAATATAGTCTAAACTAATAAGGGTTTACTGTTGTGCCTTATTGCTTCCTGGATGTCTCCCAACAGATAATCTAGAATTAATATGATTGTTTCTATAGCAAATGTCCATTCGGAGGACTAATGTTGTTTAATATCAGATACTGAATCTGATTATGTACTGTTTCCAACAGTTGCAGAGGGATAGATTTATAACAAAAGTAAATGTTTTCATGAGGTTTAGTTTTATGATGGCATGAGAATGCACAATGACCACTTTGTGCTTGGAAATTATTTTAGGCACAGAGATATTGTACTTTTAAAAGTTTAATATTACAGTGTTTCTGTACTTTTAAGAATATGAACTATTACTAGGTCTTTCTGTTCTTAAATGCATTTGAATATCAGAATTGCTTCCATGGGCTAGATTTTCAAACGTTTTGAAACATGCCCAGATTTCTAATTCACAACTGTGCCTGTGTCAAAATAAAAATGCCGAAATGATGGATTGCTATTGTTAAATATGTTGATGCATTTATGACCGTTTACATGCTTTAGAGCAAAAAATGACACACATCATTATTTTTTATGCATGCATCATTTTATTGAATGTATATGCGTCATTTGTGACAAGAAATTAGATCACATTTTATGTGGTCTTTTGTTTTGATGAAAGTAGTGCAGTTGCACTAAAATCATGACACAAGTCATCACATGCATCTGGAGGGCTTTGAAAATCCAGCCCTGTGCCTTTTTTTTTGGGGGGGGGGGTATAATCAGGGCTCCAGATAAGGGGAGTACTGACCTGTTTTACTTACCTCATTTTAGGAAATACTCTTTGGAAAATGTTTTTAATGAGTACCAGTACTCACCCAACATTTGTAAATACTCCACACTCCAAAGAATGTGCTTCATAACATAAATGGTAATTCAAAAGGAAGACTTTTTTCCAGACTTACAGCACTCGTATGCATCCCAACTTTGTTTTACTCACTATATTTTAAAACTGGTGAGTAAATTATTCCCACCCAACAACATTATCTGGAGCATTGTTGGCACTTAATCAATTCTTATCTAGAAAAAAACATTGTTTTAAAAATGTACTCCTCACTCCACTCCGTCCAGGCATTTGTATGCATCTGAATTTGGTTTTACTCACCTCACTTTCAAAATGAGGAGTACCGGTACTCATTCCAAATAAACTTATCTGGAGCCCTGGGTATAATGATTTATCACTATTGAGAGGATAGTGAGGCACATTGCATCTCAGTACAAGAGACTGGAATAATGTAGAAAAGTACAGTTTCAAAGCAACATGTCCAGTAACAATGTATTTTATTCTTTTATAATTACTGGGTTTAATTTTTTTTCAATGGGAAACCCATAGCGTAATTTGTCGTAATAAAGGAGTGTTTATTACACCAAACACGCGTTGGGTTTCCCATCTTCTGCACATGCACAACTGCCAGCTTCCACTCTTCTGCAATGCCAGGAGCCACCCTAACCCACAGAGACCAGATCGCCCCTCCAACTCGGCGGTAAGTAGTTTTTTAGAAAACAAAAATGGTTGCCACCAAAATGATGCCCCCTAACCTAACCACCAAAAAGAAAAAAAAGTCTTTCTTCCAGCAGCCACATCTGACTGCTGACCCTGCTGAAACCCAGTCAGATGGTGGCTGCCCGGATATCTCTTCTGTTCTATTTATTATATATAATTGCTGTGGTGGAAAAAAACAAAAGCCAACAATTATGTAAAATAAAATATGGGGTGCTGTGTAAACTCGAATTTTACACACACATTCGGTGTTGGATGCCGAGACAAACCCCTCGAGCTTCACTCTCTGGGTTTATGTGGCATGCAGCACCTCAGGGTGTGTGTGCGTGCAAAATTCTCATTACACACATCACCCCATACTCTATTCTGTTTGTAATAACTGGTGACCCCTTATAATGACTGGTTATGCACTCCTGCTACAATGCCATAATAACCAGCTGAGTTCCATAATAACTCGATAGCAGGCTATTTTTGCATTTTCCTCCTCATGCTCTCCTTTCAATGAATCATGAAAGAAAGCACACTGTATTTGTATGAGTACATTGGCTGCTTAGAGGCACGCTCGCTCGCTCGTACAAATACAGTTTACAGTTTTTCTCTCTCTGTTGAAACCTTACACTGGGTATTATAAAAAATAATAACTGTGCAAAGATTATTTTATTAGGATTTTTCACACAGCCTTGGTGTGCGATAATCTCATAAACCCCCTCAAGCTTCACTTTTGGGGTTTATGGATTATCACACACCTCGGGTGTGTGTGAAAAATCCTCATAATACACAGCTGCACAGGCATTATTCTCTACATATTTCATGGACTCAAAAGGACTAGACCTTGTATGGGTTGATGGGGCTTATAGGAGACCTGAGGTCACACTGCAAACTCAGCTCCCACCCTGAACCAGTGGAGTCTAGTGACCTCTGTGGAGGCAGCATTTTAATTCTGCAGGGTAAGGGTGCTGATTAGTCTTGGGCAGGCATGAATGTTGCAGTGACTACAGGATATCTGCCACTCCTGAGATGGGCTTACATGACTAGGTGTAGTGCACTTTAATGCAATACAATGCAATAAATATAGACTAATGTATGGGTTACTCTATGATATGAGTTTTTCGCACACCTGAGGTGTGTTTTGCCTCATAAACCATTAAAGCAGACCTTGAGGGTTTATAAAGGCAAAACACACCAAGGGTGTGTAAAAAAATAAGTACTCACACAGTCACCCATATTTGTTTTACATCTTTTAGGGCCTGATTTCTGACAGCTGTTTTCAGTTAGTATGAAAGCAGAGTGGGTTCCCATACTAGTGACTGATCAGCTGCAACTTTTTCTGTATCAACCTAGTGTGACAGCACACCAGGTCGATACAGATAATATATGATCTGATTTCTGGTTGATATTAGGCTATATCAGTTACTATATTACAATACAGTATGATACATTTTATGTTACATTCTTTTGTGTCTTTCATTAAAAAAACAAGATTGCAAAACACTATGTAGATAACAGGGAAAGAACAGAACATATTTCATGGCACTACAGTGGTCTGTGAGCTATGGTACAGGACTTACTACAGAGCTATGGATCCACACATTAGCAAATGCCCCTGTAATTCTAGCACTAGTTTTGCTGTAGTAACTACACACTGAGGATGTTGAAGGCACAGGGCGTGCAACACACGTGAGCATGCAGTTTTTGCAGTATAGAACACACCATGTTATGTCTTTTTATCAATAGTGCCAGTAACATTTTGTATAAACAAGGAAAATGTGTCCATTGTTTTTATTTATTTTATTTATTTCCTCTAGGATTACAAATACCTTTGAGCCAAGGCTCTTTTACAAAGGTTCCATGTCAGAGACAGGACAATACAATGGTACACAGTGGGGTAAAGTGCAAAAAACAAGTGATAACAAAGCGAATAAAACAGCAGTTTAACATACAGTTGCAAAAACTTAATTAAAAGTAGAGCTTGCCATGGGCAGTTGTCAGAATAGAAGAGCAGGAAGAGTAGCGGGGTTGGGTGGTGGTGGGGAGTGGGTAAGCTAAAGGGAATGGAAGGAAGGGAGTAGAGCAACTAGTGGCAAGGTGGCATGGACTGCTGAGTCGAGAAGAGAGTTCTAGCTATGTATGACAGTCTCAGGTGCCAGAGGCAGAGAGGTGGAGGTGGAGGTGTAGGTGGAGGCTTGATTTAAAATGTCCTAGCTTTGGGGTGGAGGAGATGTCAGTGTTAAGGTTATTCCACCAATAAGGAGCCTGGTAGGCAAAAGAGCATTGACCCAAGGAGGTTCTGCAGTGTGAGATCATCAGGCGATGAAAATTCGAGCCTCTCATGTGATGGGAGTTACTACTGAGGCTGAGGAGAGATAGTACCCCAGGTGGATTCAGGCCGATTGTGATCTTTTTAGCCATTATGCAGGTTTGATATTTTATGCGATTAGATAGTTGTAGCCAGCCTGACTGAGGGTAGAGGTCACATGTGTGTGTTAGTCGGTGAGACCCAGTGACTAGATGACATGCTTTGTTGAGTGAGGTAGAGATACATCTGAGGGCCGTACTTGTGGCCGCTCTGTAAATGATGAGGCCATAGTCAATGATGGAGAGAATTGAGCTTTGCACTGCAATACTCAGGGCAGCAGGAGTTAAGCTAGATATGTGCCTGTAGAGAAGGCCAATACACACGTTGGCGGCTTTGGCGACATTGTCAGAATGGGACGTGTAGGACAGGTTATAGTCAAGAGTGATCCCTAAGTATTTGAAGGTAAGGACCGGTTCGATAGTTGACCCATGCTGGTTTGTTATGATCAGTGGAGGAGACCTGTGTTTGCTGTGGGAGTTATGAAAGAGCATAGATTTGGTCTTTTTATAGTTGAGTATAAGTGTCTGTGAGCTGAGCCATTTTTCTACTGCTGCAAAACCAAGCTGGAGTTTGTTTTGCAGGGAGTGCTGGTCCTTGTGGGAGGAGAGAATTACTGCATCATCCACATAAAGAATAATTTGTTTGGGGCAGGCTTTAGGGAGGTTATTCAGGAAAAGGGAGAATAGAAGAGGTCCCAGTATGGAGCCCTGGGGAACACCCGAGCGGACTGGTAGAGTGTTTGAGAGAGTACCTGCAATCTTCATTCGTTGAGATCTGTTTGACAAGTAGCTTTGGAACCAGGCCATCGAGTCAGGGGAGAGCCCCATATTTGAAAGCTGGTTTAGAGGCAGGTTGTGGTGGACGGTATCAAAAGCCTTCATTAGGTCGATGTATACAGCTTCGGCGAGGTGACCGTTGTCAAGGGAACTGTGGATAGCTGCGGTAAACTCCATTAGGGCAGATGTGGTGCTGTGTCCTTTCCTGAAGCCATGCTGCTGAGCACATACAATGTTGTGGTTGTTCATGTAGTCGGTAAGTTGGTCGGATACAATACATTTGAGTGCTTTTGATAGGGGAGGTAGTATGGAGATTGGACGATAGTTCCCATGCTGAGCCTTGTCGACACTTTTGTAGATGGGGGTGACAATAGCAGATTTCCATAAATTAGGGAACTGGCTAAGGCAGAGGGAGAGGTTAAGGATCTTGGTGAGGGTCTGATAACTTCGTCAAGGGTGAGGGACAATAGTTTTAGGTCCAGAGAGTAGCCACTGAACCTTGTGTGGGCAATTGCCTTGCCAATGTACTTGCGAGCTTCATGCTGCTTGACTGCTTTGAAATAGAAGGGGGTGTAGGTAGTAGAGTGGGAAGCATAGGTGGGGTCCACTGGAGAGATAGGGTCTGTGAAGAAGTCAGGTGGAAGAATGGAGCTGAGGTCAGTGAAGGCAGTATTGAAGGTATTAGCGATAATTGCTGGGTCAAGAGTAATGGTTCCGTTGATGTTGAGCATGTTTGGGGCTGATAATGGCTGTTTTCCAGTGATTTCCTTGATGTTGTTCCAGAATGCTCTTCCATTACCCCATGTGGTAGTGAGGGCTTCCCTGTAGTAGGAGCTTTTGTGGTTTTTGATGGCCTTAGTGCAATCATTGCGTGTACATTTGTAGTTCTGGATGTCAGTTGGTGATCCAGAGTCATGGGCCACGAGCCAGAGGCGGTTCCTAGTTTTTAGCTATGATATAAGGTCGGTGATATAAGGTTGATATAAGGTTTAATATTATATCTTGGCTGGTGTTATCTAATGGGCAAGTAGACATATGGTATTTCAGTAGACCTAGCTGCAGCACAGCCTAGAAGTAGTTGAGATGTAAATTGGTTTATATTATTGGCCTCCATGTCCAGAAGGGTACAGCAGCAACATGAATAGTGCCATGCTAACCAGATAGTGTGTATAAATGGGGTGGGGGTCATATTCTGTTGGCCCCGAAGTGCAACCCACTGTATATAGCTTGATTACACTAAATACACCACTACATCCATGCAATGAGGGAGCTGTTTTGCATGTAGGGTGTGGTGGAATAATTAGCAAATGTTTAGTACTAAACAGGCAGACTGGATGGGCCTGGCGGATCTTATCTGCTGACAGTATCTACGTATCTATGTATCTATGTAAATGGCTGCTGAGGCAGTGCTTTTCAATGCTTCCAAAACCCTACTCTTCTCAACATGTACAGTGGTGTGCCCCCTTCACCCTCAGCTGCACTGGTGACACCATGCCTACCCTGACCCAATCCCCATTATGATTATAAAAGAAACCCCAACAGTTGCGTGGCACATTCCTCATGCCCCAGACCTGATTGTGAATTAAGATAAATTCCTAGTAGTCCAGTGGCACCCCAGTCCCACTTCAATTCCTGTTGCTAATTAAAATGAATCACTGATAGTCCAGTGGTGTGCTCCTCCTGCATCAGTCCCTATTGGAAAATGACTCTCCCCTTCACAGCCCATCCTCTCAGTACACATCACCCACTAACCCTATACTGTGCTTGACCCACCTGAACAGTCCGCTGCCATCAGTGATTAAACTGGTGAATGGCAACTGTCAGAGACCTTCCTTTTACTATCTCGGCCAGCCACCACCCGGATGACAGGGACCAAAAGATGCATACTGTAAAACAGTGGTATGTATCACAAAAGTTGATGAGCATAAACAAATTTTGAATATAGGGTCCAAAATAACTGATACTGTAGGCCCTACAAAAGGGGAGGCATAGAAAATCAGTGTGCGCCATGACTATACAGGAGAGACAGGAGGGGCACAAGACAGCAATCTGCAATGGCTCATCCAGTCCATGCAAAGCTCAGTCCCTAATAAGTCTGTCCATGTCACCACAGTACCACTGTCACTGTGAGGGTGCATCTTTGTTATCTTAAATAGTGGGTATAATACCACAGAAAAGTGGATTCTGGAGGTACAAAGAGAGGACATAACTCCCCAATTTGTGCAATTTTCAAAATGAAGCAAGTTTACAGTGTTCATTACTCAATTGCCAGAAAAAAAACTAATTGAATCGAAACTGAGGAAGCTGTTAAAGCTGAATGTTGTGGAGAAGGTTTCCATTTCCCAACTGAGAAACGGATGCTTCTCCAAATATTTCCTCATTCTCAAGAAAAATTGTGAATGGTAGCCTATTTGGAACCTCAGATTGTTAAACAAGCATACAGTAAGTCTGTTTTTCTGTCAGTCTGTCTATCCATCTAGAATTTAGAATGGTGACACTGTAAACAGTGATACCATGCGTACAACAGGGAGACTTGTTAGGGTGACTGAAACTAAGGGATGCATACTTCCATGTCCCAGTAAACTTTACCATGGGTAGCTCATGCCCTATTACAATTCAAGATAATGCACTTTGGTTTGACAACAGCATCCAATGTGTTCATAAAGTGCTTGTCAGTAGTGGCACCCTTCATGTGTAGGCATGAGTAGTGGTATTTACATACCTAGATAACTGGCCAGGGTGTTGACAAAAAGCAAGACACTCTGGCCCAGATATTCAGACTGCGCAAGCCTGGGCACAGTGCAACTGTGATGCGCGGGGGCCAGGTCTAGGTGATATTCAATGGGGATGCGCCATGGTGCAGCACCGTTGAATATGGCATGATCAGTGCACATACTGCACATGGCACAGTGGAATTGCACCAGCGTAAGCCACAGATAGGGAGGACGGGGATTTGCCAGCACAAGTGCAGTTGCACTAGGTGCATCACCCACGATATTCAGCAGGGGGCATGCAAATGAGGCCATAATATATGCAAGGTGCAAATGGGGCCATTTGCATGTCATTATGGCCCCATTTGCATGCCTTGCACAGGGCAGCCCAGCGACTTGTGCCTAGCACCCTACACAGCATGACATGTGCAGTGGGGATCCCAGGGCATCCCCCATCCTGTAGCCGCAATTGCGGTATATGTATTACAAAAATCCCTGGTAGTCTAGTGGCCCCCCGATTCCCCGATAAATATAATGCATGAACATCCCTAGTGGTCTAGTGGTCCCCCCTCCCACCCGAGTCCCCGATTCCCTGATATATGTAAATATGACCATCCCTGGTGGTCTCAGATCATCTCAGATGGTACTGGCACTGAAGAATTGCATCAATGCAGCAAAAAGTACCAATATCAAAAATGATGATACAGGGACTGGGATGGTGGCAACAGACAAGCAACCTCAAAAAGAGAATCCCTTTCCTTCAGTCCCCACCTACATTAATTCTCACCATAGATGCATCCCTGCTAGGATAGGAAGAGCAACTGGAAGAGAACAAATGTAACTTGATCTGCTCAGGGGAGAACAGGTATCTGCTGAAACTCAGAGCAGTGCTTCCTTCCATTATGTCTTTTTCCTCTCTATTACAGGATCAAACAGTTCAGATACAGACAAATCATACAAGAACCACGTGTTACGCAAGGGACACCAGATCATCAAAGCTCTGCACAGAAGCAATGAACATATGGGGCAGGATTTTCTAAACAGCGAAAATGATGCATGCCCCAGGTGTGCCGAACATATGGCGCACGAGGCTCGCAGCATTCTCCTGGCCACCAATCAGGATTTTCTATCCAGGGCCCTGATTGACACATGTTGGACCAACTTTTTGTGATCTAGCTTGCAGCAATCCTGAGGTCCTTTTTTTACAGAGTCTTGTGCAACATATTTGGTGCAAGCTGCCATAAATAGTAGAAACTGTTGTGGCTGTGCCCTAGATTGTAAAATTGGGTGCGGTTGCAGTGAATGGGCTTGGTTCACCACCAGAATGTAAGTGCCACGGTGCAGGGCTTGTCGCAAGTCCTGCACAATGCTTTGAAAATCCTGCACAGGGAATTCTGCTTACAGTGTGAGTACAAATTTCTTCCTAGTACACCTAGAAAAAGACAAATTTACTAGCAGACTCACTGTGCAGAATAGGCCATACATCCTACAAATAGGCTCTTAATTGGGGTCTGTGAATTCAGTGCTTCAGAGATTTGTGTGCCAGACACAATTCTGTTTGCCTTATGGGAACACAGACGCTACCCCAGTTCAGTTACAGACCCCCTGTGGGACAGTTCCAGAGGATGCACTAGCTTTACCATGAAAAAAAAAGTCTATGCATTTTCTAATTTTCCACTAATTCAGTGTGCTACTAAATCTGAGAAAGGAGAGTACAACTACGATTCTAATAGCATCAGACTAAATCATTTAGTCATGGTATGCTGATGCTAAAATTACTACAAATAATTCCCATAGACCTGCCACTGAGTCAAGACATGTTCGCTCTGTCCCAAGACAGGGTAACTCACTCAGATCTCTACATCTGAGAGCTGGGTTCCTGAGCCGTTAGGATGCTCCAACGTAAACCTCTCAAAACAAGTTCTGCAAGTTTTGAAAGTGGCTAGTAAAACACCAGCTAAAACAATGCCTTGAAATGGACAAGGTTCATTGTTTGGTGTGATTTTCACCAGATCACTGCAAAAATGGTTGACATATCTGTGACCTGGACTAACTACTGTACAGCAATGCACTTTAAGGCAAGAGGTGTAGAACCTTTTACACTTTGATGCACATTTAGAAGCCATCTCTGCTTTTAAATATACAAAAAAAAAAAGCCACTGCATTTCATCCTGTGTTCAAGAGGTTTTTCACAAATTTGAACCACTTGCATTCCCCTATAGTAGAACCAATCCCACCATGAGATTTGAGTCTGGTACTTTCCCAACTAATAGTACCTCCATTTACACCTACTGTACTGTATAGTCTCATCAGAGAGCAAGTACTTGACCTGAAAACTATGTTTCTAGTGGCTATTACCTCTAAAAGGAAGGGTCACTGAGTTGCAAGCATCCTGTACATTTCCAGTTATATGGCCCTTTATTGGGATGAGGTGGTGCTCAGGACAAATGGGAAATTTTTGTCAAACATGTTTTCCACTTTTCATATAAATCAGTCTATAGCACTGGTTGTTTCCCCCCAAAAAAACAGCATTTCTATGCAATAGGAGAAAATACTTCATAGCCTGGGTGTAAAGAGGGCTTAAGTGTTCACCTGCAAAGAACTAAACAGTTCAGAACTAATAACAGACACTTTTTTGTCACTTATGGTGAGATAGGCATAGATAAGCCAGCTTCAATAACAACGGTTTCTCAATTACAGTACAAGTCACATCAAATTGTTCCTCCAACTCACTACTCTTTCATTATTTTTTTGTGCTGACAATGCAGTGACAATTCTAAATGCTTAAAATGCAAACTCTTTTTCAGTTAATCATCAACTCACATGCAATGCACTTTCAGTTACTGTGAACTCCCTTCAGCTCCCACCCAATGTTCATTCAATGCATTTTCAAATGCATTTGCAGTGCAGTAATTACTGGCATTCATTTGTTAAATGGCCCCAAATCTGCCTAATCCAGTTTATACAGCACTGTATGGTATTTATCATTTTATATTGGAAAAACTGAATTCCAGTGCCATTTTGTACCTTGTGGGTTTTTCCTCCCTTTCTTTACTTTTTCTCCTGAATAAAGCAAACAGCAGTGTTTATTTTCAGCTGCTACAGTACAGTGCTACTCACGCAAAAGTTGACCGTTAGCATGATAGCCACTGAATAAAATGTATTGTGCTACTGTGCTGTAACAGCCTCATCCAGGCTGTTCCACCAGGTACAGTACAGTATTGCAGTTAGATTTTGTATAGCAAATGTTTGGGTTAGTGAAGACATGGGTTCTAGTCCTGGAGTAGGTAGGAGCTGCAGATAGAAAAAAAGTAGCCCCAGCTAGTGAATAAAAGCATAGATAGTGACAAGAAACTAGGAGAAATAAAAAAAATGTATTTAGGTATAGCTTGGGCAGGTTTGTGAGCATATTAGTAGTTGTTATAGGAGGAGGTAGAGCGGGGGAGGGGGAGGATGGCCTGATCCTGCCTCTGGCTGCCTTACCAGCATGCAGTTTTCCATTTTGTATAGTAATTGGCAAGATTTTATATTAAATAGTAATTTTAGTGCCATAAAATGTAATTGATTTGAATTGGTGGACAGTGGGCTAGTAATCCATATGCCCTAGCTATTTTTTCACATGCCCTGGTGGTACTAATTGCAGCTGCTAGGCTGCTGTCATATTTTGATAACCAGTATGTATTGTAAATAAACAAATTAGTAGATTTCTGTATTTTTTTTGGCTGCTCAATGATTAATTGTGTTTGCAGTAGCTCTACAAGTGATGAGGCGCTTGTCTGAGGTGCGGGGAGTGTGAGCAGTCGAATGTTGGCTCCAAAGCAAGGTGACAGCTTATGAAAAGTCCCCTGGACTGTTGCAGCAGTCATTTATCACTGCAACCTTGGTCGCAAGTCAGGCTACAGCCTGCACTGCTTCACGAAGGTGCGAGAGGGAGTAAAAGGAGAAACACTCGTCTCGTTGGCAGGATCAACCAGAAAACGTTTCCTCTCTAGTAAATGGGTAACCAGCGCCAGACAGAAACAGGTGGGACTGGCTCACATTGGAAAAATAAATTTAAATGTAAATAAAAGAAAGTGAGCCCAGTCTGATAAAGGCTGTAGCAGTCCTATGGAGAAAATGAGAAGTGAGAGAGGGAGCTTACTAGGGGCCATTTTAATACTCACAGGAATTGAGAGAGCACATGGCAGAAAATACAGTAAAATGCATGCAGATTTTTTATAAATAAAATAAATAAAGCCATACAGGAACAACAGGGAGTCCTGGCTGGGGTTAGTATGGGAAAGCTACGTATAAATGAATAAGCCTAATATTAAAAATGGAGCATTTTAATTTTTTTGCAAGAGCTATACAGAAATGCAAAGCAGAGCAGGTAAACAACTGCAGACAGTCTGTGGAGCAAGAAACTGTAGCATTTTGGGGGATAAAGCAATAAAAGGGCAGAAATACTATGTAATATGTTTAATTGAATGAAAAAAAACAGCAGTGAGTAGAGTCCTCAGAAGTGGGGAAACAACATGGCGGTGGGGGCGGAGTTTTCACTTTGAATGCAGGATAGCTATTGACTGGAATGGGTGAGGGCTTCTTGATGGGATTGGGTAAAAAGACATGTCAATCAAGTTGTACTGAACACTGAAGTAGTGAAATTGGGCTCCAACTCACGGGTTCAGTTTTTTTTATGGGTTGCTTAATGTGTTGTACTACACTGATAAAAGTTTTCAGAGATTTGCAAAGTAAGCTGAAACTGAATATCAACTAGAGACAAACCATTAGGAAACTTTTGTTAATTCACTGTAGTGAAAAGTGCACACATTAAGCAACTAAATGAAAAATGCTAAATTGGTGAGTTGAAGGAACAGTTTAATGTGACTTACACTGTAATTGTTTCTTGCATTAACATCTGCTGTACTAAAGCTTGGTAGATTCACTAAAAGGGTTAAGGGCATACTCTGCTACAGTTATATCTACCACAGTAGTAATAGTAAGGGATATACATATCTTTGTTAGAGGTTTGCAAAGCAACCACATGGTCAACAGGACTCACCTTCACTTATTATTATTGTCTGGACAGTTAAACTAACAGGGAAGCCAGTTTTGGTAATTAGGTACTTCAGAACTGTTTCCCTAAATAGGTCCTAGATCCTGCCTCCAAAGGTTCTACTTGGCATCTGCAATTTGTATGACATTACACATACAATCGCTATAAGAAAAAAAAATACTCGCCATAGTAATGATGTTTCTTCTAGAGGGTGTATTTGTGAGACATACAAGCCCTCCTTACCTGCCCTTCTAGGACCTGACCGAAAAGGTTTATTGACATTAATGTATACAGTGCATGTCAAAATTAAATTCCTACTTGAGCATTTGAAATTTCAGTAAGCTCAATGTTATTCAAACTGCAGTTTTTACAAAATTTTTATTTGGTGATTAATCACTTTTTATTGCATTTACATTCCCTAATTCATATCATAGATTAAATAGGAGGTTAGTGCACTCTGATGCTCATCGATAAATCTTCCTTCACAATGACAAGTGGAGCAGACCACAGAGCAAAGTCTTAAAGCAGAGGTGCAACGAGAAAAAGTTATTCTGAAAAGCTAATTTTCTGTTATGGTTATAAAAAATATTGGCAGAACTGTACACTGTACATTTGCATTTTTGTCTGGATTCTTACCATCCTTGGTGCCTCAATATTATTTCTATGCAAAAATGAGGCGGAAATAATTACTTTAAAACTTTCATAAAATTCTTTAATGATAATAAAAACTAAAAATTTTAGCACCAGAATAAATTGGAGGACATCTGACATCGATAAGGAAGAAAAAAAGATGGGGTCAAATTTTTAGCCTATTTTTGTTGCACTGCTGCTTTAAATCTAACATTTTAAATCTCTGTCTCTGGGACAACACCTCAGGGCTGAGATGCCACAAGCTGAATAGAAGAAACATGATTACTATAGTGATGTTTTCATCTTTCCTATTTTCATATGTTGACTCAGACAATTGTTTTTCCTCAATTTAAAATGGTATATTTGTAGAGCAAATGAACGTGTCTTCAGTTGTATATTTTATAAGCACTGTTGTATTTCAAAGCAGCACCAGTATTTGTTAGTCATCTTATAGTTTTTCAGTTATAATGTATGTCTGGCAAAACATTAATACTGCATATCCATTTTCTTTTTTAATTTTGTTTCAATCCTGAACTGAAATGTTTAAAATGTCCTGCTCTCGTCCATTCCCACCATGATTAAATTGAGCGTCTTGGTGTATTTCTTTATTGTATCTTCAAAAGATCTAGAGATTATAAAAGGCCATTAAGGCCCTACTTCTGGAATCCCTGGATAATCCGATATCTTTCATTTGACCAGCATATCTCTTAGACAAAGATTGTATAGTACACAAGCTTTTGAGGCTCAACAGGTCCACTTGTCAGGTGTAATAGCCTGTCTCTATAAAGTTTAGCTTTCTCGTTATGACTGCAGTGGGCGGTGCCTGCAGCTGTCTTGATGTAACTGGGGAGAAAAGGTGATACCGAAGCATAAATTTAAACTTGCATTACTTGTTTCTGCATCTCATAATCAGTGTACTCATCAACCCCACCCCCCATGGGTGCGCTACTTTTCCTGTCATCACTCACAGAGGTCATGGCAGAACACAGCACAGTCCACCATGAGCAGGATGACCACTGAACATTATTGCACATGTGCGACTTCACTTCTTCATTTGCTGTGAAGTCACTCATGCACACTGAGCTCATGGTAGAACATTCTGTAATGCCAACTTTGGCTACTGGAGCTCAGTGCAAATGCACAACTTCACCACAAATGCAGAAGTGAAGTCACACATGAGTGACTACTCGCGCATGCGCAATAATGGTTGTCAACCGTCTTGAACATGGCGGACTGTGTCATGTACTGCCATGACCTTCACGAGCTTGACTGCAGCTGTATTGGCTCTGGCCAGAGTATTTCAAGTTGCAGGGTTGCCATTTCAGATGGCAAATTGTTGTATCTTCCATTACTTAGCAAAACGAGATTTTAGCTGTATTGGTCTTCAGGAAGCAAAAGTCACTGCATAGTTTGATACCTTTTATGTGACCAACATACGTCTTGTACAGAGATTGTATAGTACACAAGCTTTCAGACCCCAACAGGTCCCTTCATCAGCTACAACAGCCTGTCACTATAAAGTGTAGCTTCCTTTTTTCAGGTTGCAGGGTTGCCATTTTAGATGGCAAATTGCAATACCTTCCATTACTTAGTAAAAAGAGAGTTTAGCTGTACCGGTCTTTGGAAAACAGGAGTCGCAGGATAGTTTGATACCTTTTATTTGACCAACATACATCTTATACAAATGATATACTACACAAGCTTCCAGGGCCCAACAGGTCCCTTTGGTAGGTGCAATAGCCGGGCTATGGCACCAGATGAAGGGACTTGTTAGGCCCTGAAAGCTTGTGTACTATACCATCTTTGTACAAGACACATACCCACCTGATAAAAGGTATCAAACTATCCAGAGACTCTAGTTTTCCAAGGGCCAGTATGGCTAAAAGGTCCTGCTCCAGAACAGTTTCCCAGCCCTTCTGCATGTGCTGGAACAAACAAACAGAATGCTCCTTTCACACAGGATATGCACCTGTGGGACACTCTAGGGCATCCAAGAAACAAGATGTGCACCCACTCTACACCTGCTTCCAAGTCTGATGGGCCTCTACACATTTGGCTGGGTTAGGGCAGGCACAAGGCTGGGGATGTACATTCATATGAACCACATTATGATTACCATGTTTTGGGGAATGTATAAGGACCAGTGACATTATGCAGCTCAGGGGTTTGCTGTAGCATTGTCCATCCCAGTCATAAATCATTCACTACACTGTGGTGACCATCCTGGCCAGAATTGTCACCAGCAATGGGCATCCCCTGCCCTCCAAGCTAGCATGGAGGGCCAGGGCCATATCTGTGTTTTTTTTTATTTTATTTTTGTATTCAGATCTGTCTGGTTGGGATACAGCCAGTCCTTGGAGGGCAGCAATATCTTACTATCTACTGCTTCATGCAGAGCAGGGGATCCACACTAACAGCAGACCTGGTACTCAATTTGATGCCCACCATTGATCCCTCTCAGTCCTAATGTGCCCCCCAGCTCCTCTGGAGGGGAGCCCATCATAGGGAGGAACCACGAGCAGCTGACAGGGGACCATGGATAATGCAGTTGGTGTGTCTGAGCAACTTTTGTGTATGGGTCCTCCACTTGTTTAGCAGAATGTTCACTTCAGCTAACTAATCTTTGGCACTTTGGTAAATGTCGCATTCTGCATCCTGTCATTCTTTCCCTGCAGTGCATTTTCCCTTTAAATTGTTCTTTTTTATTAAAATCCCTCAAGGGTAGGGGTTGGGGGTAGGGATGGGTAGACCTGTAAATGTTCTGACCCTTATTATCAGGATCAGGATCAGGATCCAGGCCAAAGCCCTGATATGTTCCGATTAGTTCTGATTTAAATCAGAACCTTTAGGAAATTAATGTTAATACTTTAAAACAATTGCTACTAGAGGTGGGCAAAGTGCCTAAAATTCGCTACCCATATTATTTTGCATGGAACCCTAATTCTGCGTAATACTCTGCAAAGCATAGTGAATTACTATGCATCTCAAAGTAACACAAAGTTTCCATTGTTCCATATGGACTTTGCATTACTTCACCTTGTTTTTGTGCTCTTTAAGGTGAATTTTGCAGTGAATCATGAAATGTAAGGTAACATGGGCTCTATATTGTCTTGCACAGCCTCAGTTCATCATAGTGTGTGTAGTGGAAAGCTGGAGACAGTTTGCACTCAGAGCTCTGAGATTCAAACCCTTGAAAAACCTTTAAAAACACCTTTTTTGCCACAAAATTATGTGTCAGAATTTAGTAGATCGATTGTAGTAAATCCTTATGTGGTTATATCATCAAGCATTTATTGAGTTTTTGTGAATATTGAATGTTAATTTAATTGATTCAGTGTCTACTGAGAGACACTGTAGAGTGTGCTTCGGGGGAGGGGCAGATGTGTGGTGTAGAAGGGAGATTAGTGAGAAAGGCAGTTTTTCCAAGTGTTGTTGACTAGGATTTTATTATTTTTGTGTTGAAGTACACAAAAGAAAACTTCACTTAATAGTTTCAAAGTTTTTTCTGTTTGCTGGGCATTTTTCAGTCATTTTGAAAGGCTGTCTGTGTTGTACTTTACTGAGCAGTTAAAATTTCTGTGCCTAACTTTTAATCTATGTGCATGCTGTCAATTAATATGCATTTTATTGTGGCACCACAATTGCAATACTCTGAATTTCTCAGCCTGTTTGCAATATTTTTCACTGCTCCTGTGTAGGTAGCTACTGCTGCCCCCCCCCCATCAAAACAAAGTATTGCTTTTTTCATTGTCGGATTTTGGAAGACTGGTTAAGGATTCCAGGACAGGTCTTGTGTTGTGCCTGTGCAGCTGGATTTAGGGTTTTGCTTCCTATCCTCCCAAAAGTGCTAAAATTTAAAGTTGCTGTTAATTTTCTGTGTAATCTTAAAAAATGCCTGCGAAGAGACAGTCAGGCAAAGCTGTTTCTGGCTGTGGCCGTGTTGCCAAGAAGACTACTAGCAGCAGAAGTTATTGTGATGATGAGGCAGGTTCATCAGAGGCTAGCAAGTCTAGCAGTGTTAAGAGTGGTCATGGCCAGAGGAGATCACACGATGCTTTGCCTGTGAAGGACGCGCGGCTCTCCTGCTCTTGCTCTGCTTCCTAAATTTATTGGTATTTAACCAGCTAGAGTCATCACTTTCAGATATATCTTGTGTTAATAACTAAGGGAAGCCAGTACTAACCTTCCTGATCATGAAAAACCAACATATTTTCCAATAGTAGTGAATAGGATGGAGGCTGACATGAGGCAAGCTCCTCCAGTGCATACCCCTCCACAGACACAAGATAAAAGTTCAAAAAGGCTGAAAAATAAACCAGTCACTCCTGGGAAGAATACCTTGCCAGCCGCCGCACTGGCGCCGCTCTTGGAAGAGAAATATTTGCTAGAGCTGGCTCCACTAAAATTTGCTCTGACCGACTTCCCATCTAAGCTTAAATCTTTGAGAGAGGAACTAAAGGACACCAGCAAAAAGATTATGGTCATTTCAGCCCGTACAACTTCAGTTGAAAACTGACATACTGAAATTGACCCTGAGCTTATCTCCCTTCAGCTCAAACTCACCCGTATGGAAGCCAAGATGGAAGATCTCGAATGGAGAAGTCAGAGAAATTATTTAATTATCTTTGGCCTCCCTGAGGATGCTGAAGGAGCGTCACCAGTTCTGTTTGCTCAAAAATTATTAACAGAGTTATCAGGGCCTCCTCCACATTCTGCCACCTACACTGTGGAAAGGGTCCATAGGTCCCTGTGGCCTAGGCCCCCCCAAGGAGCAAAGCCTCATCCCTTCATATTGCACCTGCTAAGTTATCTCGACAGGCAACACATTTTGAGCAAGATAAAAGAACTTCAGGAGATAAAATGGGAGGATCATGCCATCAGGATTTCCCAGGACTTTCCCACAACTGTTCGCCAAAGGATAGCCAAATACCATGCATCCATTTCTAAGTTTATAGCTGCGAGCATTAGATTTCAAATGTTATATCCCGCTCGCCTTTTAGTCCTGCCTCAAGGCTCATGGAAGGCCTTTGAAAATGCTGAAGCTGCTAGTCATGAGCTTCCCTCCCTGTTTCCTGAACTGTTTTCTCATCATTGAAGAAAACCTGTCTCGATATTGTCTGAATTTTAATTACAGCTTGTGACCTGTTTTGGATTCTCTCAGTGGCATTTGCTGTTTGTTTTTCATCTGAACACTTTGAATCTTTGCCTGGGCAAAACCACAATTGAGAGGGTCTACCACTGTGCTGTCGGCTGTTATTCCTGCGATGTACTCCATCATGAACTGTCCTAGCCCATACATCAGATTGCAGGGGTCTGGAGTAGCTTAATCCTGCTCTGCTACTCGTTTTGTGCTTTACTGCTCGCTCACCTACCAATCTGGTCTCCTTGATCATGCACATGTGCGCATGGTCCCAACACGATCCTGCGAGCGATTGAGAAGAGGTAGAGGACTGCTTAATGCACAATGTGCTGAAGATCTTCCCTCGATTAAAATAAGGACTTTTACTTGCTGGCGTGGATTGAACTCATGTGGTCTTGTCTAGCCTTGGCTCCTTCAAGCTTAATTGAGCTTTTTTGACAATTAAAATATTATTTTCTCCTTCTTTTTCTTTCTTGGTACCTACCTTTCTCTGCAGGTAAAAATGGGGCAACAATATTTAATGACAGTGAGCCCCAGACCATGATGTATGCTTCTATGTCCTTTCTTTCTTTTCCTTGTTTTTACTAACTCTAATCCCTAGCCAGTATAAACTGGGCATGCAGCATCCTGAAACATGTCAGATAGCCAGTTTTCAACACTAAATTCAAATCCAGTGACTATCAGGTTTATTTATATTATGAGAGGGCCACAGGACACAACCTGAATTCTTGTCTTGTCTTTTCTTTCTTTGATCCCCTACTTACTTTAACCTTCTCTGTATCTTCTTTATTCACTAATATAAATTGGTCTCACTGTGCCCTGACTCATAGCTAACCATTATAATCTCATCATTTAACTACAGATATTATATTCTACCCTGCATTAGGGGGGACTTTGGGCTCCCCTACCTAAAGGGAGCCCACTCCCCCCGTTTTATTTTCTTTTTTTCACAGGTCATCAGGAAGGATGGGATCCGCTCAGTCTAATAAGACTGATCATCGGACCAGGACTTGCTCCATGTATCATGGAGCTCTGTTAACTGGAGCATCCTTTCTTCTAGGCCTTGAGTGGGCCTAAGTATCTTGGCAGACTTTTTCCTACGAGAAGTTATGTCTTAGATAGTCAGATGTTGGTTATTGAGTTTTTTTTAATATGAAGTTCCAGCTGTTTCTGTTTCCTTGATAACTGATACTGTTTGGTTCCTTGATAAAGTTAAAGGGGTGGGAGGGACATGGGGTGGTGTTACTACACAGGAAACACTCACAAATTTGTTATTGGGTTGGGAACCCCTGTTATTAATAGATTAGTATGATTTGTCTTATTCTACAATAGGAATCTGGTAAAATGTGGGATTCATGGGGGATCTTAGAGATATTAGAGAGGGGGATAATAGGGTGGGCTTTATTAGTGCTGGAAAAGGGTTGACTTGTGGGAAGGGGAGGTGGGGGGGTCTGCAACAGGTAAATGGGAACTTGTGATAATTAAGTTTAGTCAAGTAGGGACGCGTATTGTTAACTCAAAGGTCTAATACATCCTTTCTGCAATCCAATATGGCTAAGTTTATCATGTGCTCATGGAACATTAAGGGGGTCCAAACTCCAGCCAAAAGGTTAAAAGTTCTACTTCATCTTCATAGCCTCCAGACAGACATAGCCTTTTTACAAGAAATGCACCTTTTACCCAATCAAACTTACTATCTACGTAGAAACTGGGTGGGCCAGGTTTTTGGCTCTGGCCTGAGCTCTTGCAAGGGGGGAACCACTATTCTTATTGCACATAGGATA
Organism: Neoceratodus forsteri; assembly: GCA_016271365.2. NCBI lineage: Eukaryota > Metazoa > Chordata > Ceratodontiformes > Ceratodontidae > Neoceratodus > Neoceratodus forsteri. Next base: position 157,666,866 of record CM028137.1, read on the forward strand.
CTGTTTTGTCTCTTGCAAGAATCCTCAGACACAGAAGGTCATTTTGTGATTTTAAGAACACTCCTGGGTCACATTGAGGTGGTTTTAGGTTACATCAATGGGCCCAACTCAGATGACACAGATTTCGTCACAAATCTGATGACAATTTTAGCACCATTCACCTCACTCACAATTATTCTTGGGGGTGATTGGAATCTTGTTATATCTAATTACTTTGATAGGTCAGACCAGCCAAGACATTCTCGCTCCACAGGACAGAAAGCGAATTACCTTAGCCTTTTATTCTTCAAAATTTTTTTCCAATCATAACATTGTTCACCTAAACATAGATCTCTCTCCCAATTTTCAAAAAGATAGAACATGGAAACTTAATAATCAAATCCTAAAGTCTGAAGAACATGTTTAGCACTTACAGGCATTCATCGCTAATTTCATGAAGTATAACTCTCCTCCATGCATAAATTGGACATCCTATGGAGTACACTGAAATGTGCCCTAAGGGGCGAGCTAATTCACTGGCTTCTAAATGAAAAAAGCAAAGAGTAGGGGCTCTTTCTTCCCTATTTAACCAAATCACAGAAGCTGAGGCAAAGTTATCCCCAACTTCCTCCATTGCTGAGTGGGAAAGAGCTGAGTCCCTTCGCGCCCAGTATAACCAGCTGCTAGCTAAAAAGATCGAGTTTCTCATGCTGCACTCCAAAATTTCCTATTTCAACCAGGGTGAAAGAGCTGGGAAACTCTTAAGTCCTTCGACTGCACACTCAAGCCACTGACAGAATTGTTGCCTCTATCCTCTCACCCTTGGGCACCCCTCTTACTTCCCCTAAAGATATCGCTGAGGCATTTAAAGATTACTACTCCCACCTATATACTCCCTCTGCTTTGTCAACTCCACCACAAATGCTAGAGGCCTTCATTAGTGATACAGTATTAATCTCCCAGTCCTGTCTGATTGCCAGGATGACATATTAAAGGCCCCTATTACTCTCATGGAAGTGATGGAACCTATCAATGGCCTTCCACTGGATAAAGCACCCACCCCAGATGGCTTTTCTTCTAACTTTTACAAATTCTTTAAGGATGATATAGCACCCATACTCCTAAACACCTTCAACTATTTTTTCAAAGAAGGTATCTCAGACTCTCCTCTAACCCAAGCCACAACAGTGGTGCTTCCCAAACCAGGTAAGGACCCCCTTCTTATTCCCAACTACAGACCCATTTCCCTAATTAATGTGGACTTAAAAATTCTAGCTAAAACTTTGGCCTGGAGACTAGGAAGTGTTTGGTATATGCTAATAAGTGAAGAACAAGTAGGTTTTGTCAAGGGTCTCCTTTCCTCTAATCATCTCAGGAAAATTGCTTATCTCTTTTCAGCATCTAGGGACTCCACTACACCCACTGCCCTTGTCTCCTTAGATGTCGAAAAGGCCTTTGGTAGGGTTTCCTAGAATTATCTTTTCACGTTGCTTTCCAAGTATTGTACTCCCCAGGAGTTTGTAAACTGGATTACGATTCTCTATTCGTCTCCCTCGGCGCATGTCCAATGTAATGGTAAACTTTCCGCACCCTTCACACTGCACCAGGGAACGTGTCAGAGTTGCCCCCTTTCACCCTATTTATTTAACCTTTTTTTGGAATCCCTTATTAGAAAATTGAACGCGTCTGCTCTCATAAAAGGTATTGCCATAGGAGATACTGAATATAAAATCTTTGCGCATGCGGATGACATTTTATTACACATATCCTCCCCTGTGTAATCTTTCCCAGCTGCTTTCCAAATAATTTCTCATTTTGGTACTATCTCCAATTATAAATTAAACCTAAACAAAATGGAAATCTTCCCTCTTAACAAGTTCACTCTTAGAGCTGAAGTAGATAATTTGGGCCTTCAATGACATACAGATAAATTCAAATACCTAAGCATCAACCTCCACTCTTCTCCTAAAATCATGAAGAAAATAAATCTTGTCTCCTTAAAAGAAGACTTTAAACAATGAGTCCATTTACCCTTGTCCCTATGGGGTCATATGAGTATAATTAAAATGAACATCCTACCCCGTATATTTTACCCTTTACAAATATTCAGTTGGTCCCTTCCTCTATCATGGTTTTCAGACATACACAAAATCATCAGTTCCTTTTTATGGATTGGGAAAAAATTGAGATGGAGTTACATTAAGCTTACTCACCCTAAACTGGATGGGGGTTTACAGGCACCAAATTTCTATCTATACTACTTAGCCATACATTTTATGAGGCTTAGGTTCTGGTTACCTTTCACTAGTGTCATCTCTGATTCTCCTTACTGCCCCTTATGGGTTAAAATAGAACAATCCTTTTGCTCCTTACATAGCATAGATCCCAAAGCTCTCCCATTTATGTTCTGGAAAAACCTCCCTAAGAAACTGAAGCACTCTCTGTTAGGCTTCATGCTTTAAACACAACACCAACTCAACACTCTCCTTAAAACGGAAGGACTCAGAGACATAGACTAACCCCTCTTCCAAAACCCCAATCTTCTAATTTCGGTAGGGTCCTAAAAAAACAGCCTTTTTCTGGCCTAATATGGGGGTTTGTAAGATAGCTGATTTGGTTACCAACCATAAACTGAAATCATTCCGGGATGCCAGCTCTCAATTCAAATGGCCTCATATGTATGTTTTCAAATATTTCCAAGTTTCTCACATGTTGATGAAACACTTTGGTACAGGCCCATGGTCCAGCCCACTCTCAAATTCTCTCTTCCCATATATTAGTTCTCTTCCGACATCCCATTTGATAACGTATGCATATAAGTTCTTACAAACCACAATTACAAACTTGGAGGGTCAGAGATGCTATTGGTGGGACCAGGTTCTAGTGTCAACTACGTCTTACAGGCCTTGGCCAAAAATCTGGACAAACCTATATAGGTACATTAAATGGGATAGCTAGAGATACATGCAATTCCAAAAAACAACGACTTATACTATACCCCCGTTAAAGTTTATCAAATGGGATCCCGGGTGACTAATATGTGTACAAGATGACGTCAAGCTCCAGGCGATCTACTTCATATGATATGGACCTGTGATAAAATATCTCCATTCTGGTCCCTTATTCGATCTCACCTCAACCCCCTGTTAAACTTGTCTGACAAATTTACTCCAGAGACTTGCATCCTAGGGGATTACTCAGACCTCAGAGGGTGGACTCAGAGTGCACATGGCCTTAATTTCCAGTTGTGTCAAAAAAGTAATCTTTAGGCATTGGTTAGACCTGGATACTCCCAGTTATATTGAATGGTTTCAAGAGATTATGTTTACTGTCCAAGCTGAACGCATTATTGCTGGTGCCTCCAACAATATTAAGAAATACAGGCAAGTCTGGGACCCACTTCTTACCCTCTTACAGGTTCACTCTAATCCTGGTACCTCCCTAAACTAAAGACCTTTCCTTGAATCTCCTTTATAGGAGGTCCAAATATTATGATCATTGTAGCCTCCTTTTTGTATATCCTAGTGGCAGTGGGGGGGGGTGAAGGTGGGAGGGGTACAGACATCAGTTTTGTATGTTGTTTCCTAAAGCAGTTTTCTGCTATGCAAATGATTACTGCTATTATCAATCTTATACATTGTATCTGAGGCTACTGTAATAAGGTCATCATGATGTCTGTACATGGGATGTGTGAAAAATTGAAATAAAGTTTATTTAATTAAAAAAAAGAGTGGTTGTGGCCATGTCCATGGTAGTACGCAGCAGAAGGGAAAGTTAGTAGTTGGTGCAAGTAAAGGGTTTCTCTGACTCTGTTTTTCACAGTGAAACCAGTCACTTCACTGCTGGTTGGAGATGCTGTGGTCCCTGCTGGTAGTAAAGTTAGTGAGGGAATGATTGATAACCGCATGAGTATTGCTACAAGTTCATTTCTGTTAAACTTATCAGGTGGGGAAAATGTGGTTGAATCTGCAGACTTGAGTGCAGTTGATGTCCCACCCCCCACTGTAGTTGGACATGATTCTGATCATGATGATGGTGACTCACAGTCTCATGTTTCTGACCTTGATGTTAGGCTATCCAGACATTCAGATGTTGACAAAAAAAGTGTGGATGATAATATTGAGTCTTTGATTGGAATATCTCCACAGGAGGACAGCATCCAAACTGAATTTGTGGATGATGATTACGATGATGCTAGCGACCCCATTTGGGAACCGGACAAAAAGAAAGTGAAGGTGGCTGTTTGTAAACAGTCTGCTAGTCATTCCCCCCTTCTCAAAGTTCAGATGTAGCTGTGTCTGTTGCTGACCCTGATGTAATAGTCATAGATTCTGATGTTCAGACAAAGTCCAAGTATGCACAACATCAGGAATCATGCAGTACACCCCCATTACATCACCAACAAAAGTGCAGTTCCTTATGCAGCACCAGCAGCAACATGTGAAGAGTAGGGCATCCAAATCTCTAGTCTGGGATTTTTTTGTACAAGAAGACAATCATGAATCAGTGGCAATCTGCCAGCTTTGCCAAGCGTGTGTGAAGCATGGTAAAAAGGGTAGCCATTTGGGCATTGGGGGCCAGCATACTCATCTGAGGAGCAGGCACATGGCACTGTGGACTTGGCACCAGAAGGGAGCTAATGCCATAGTTGGGCATTCACCCTCTGCCACGTTACTGAGCATGGTATCCCCTTCCTTCAGTGTAAGTAGCAATGTCGGTAAAAGTGGTGAAATGACACCAAAGAATTACTACAGGCAAGAGGAGAATGATGATTTGGAATGTTCAAGCAGTGGTCAGAGCAGCAGTGGTGGTCCATGTAGTAATTCTACTACATCAACCCCTGTGCTTAAAACAAGGAAAATAACTGCATGTATTGGCTTGTCACCTGTGCACCCACCATCACATCATCCAAGGTACCCCGTCCATGTCAATTAGCAGAGCAGAGCCATTTGGTACAGCACGTGCAAAGCAACGAAAAATGCAGCCCACGTTGCACGGCCTTTTTGCACGTAACAGTAAATACCCACCAAATCATGCAGATGCACGTGAACTCAATGCTGCTGTAGCAGAATTGCTGGCAACTGACCTTTTGCCATTTTCCTTTGTGGAGAATGCGGGCTTCCAGCGCTTTGCAGCATAAGCATGTCCTAAAAGGCATGTCCCGTCCTGTACATACTTTTCTACCCGTGCTGTCCCTAAGTTATATCGTACAGTGACAGAGTCTGTAAGACATGCCCTTCAGCATTCCACATCACCTTACATTCACTTACGCATGGGTATGTGGACAAGTGACAAAACGGTGGTTAGTTCCTATCTGTGTATTACTGCACATTGGGCACAGCTACCTGGGGCTGTCTGTGATGGTGGGATGGGAAAGCAGTTTAATAAGTCACACTTACTTCCTGCCTATTTAACTGCCTCCCTGAATCATGTGACCTGCAGACATGCAGAGACAGTCAGGCATGTGATCAGTGTCCTGTTTCTTAATGATTTCACCTTATCAACATGGAAGTCAAAGTGAACTTGAAGTGGACAACGCAAAGTAAGGCAAATTTTGACTTTTTAATGGAAATTTCACGTAGTGATATGCGAATTCAAAGTAGACCACTTTGGGTTCACTTTGCCAGTGAATTAAAACTTCACTGCATCTCTAGTTGCTACCTGTCCCCAGAAATAGAAAATAAAGTATTTTGATAACATGAGTGTGTTGGTCTGTGACTCTGACTCTGTTCTACCTATTTTCTTTGCTCCTGCTCCCATTTTTCTCTACTGAAGAAGCTTCCCTTGTACTCAACATTCTTGAATTGACTGGCTGATCAAGAGACAGATGCCATCCCATCAAAAACATACATTCCCACACTCCTCTGATCTGCTGATACTGATTAAACACATCTTCTTCATTGATTATAGCTCAGAATGCAATCCCCAGTCCCTCCCATTTGGTAGTGCTGATGCCAACCCTGCTCATATATGTAAACCTCTACACCCCCATTATGCAGAAACTCCCAGTACTGCCCCAGTATAAGAACTTCCCTACCCACAGCAGCAGACAGCCACTCCAACCCAGTATACACATTTCTACCACATCTGTTGAAATGTACCCTGTCACAGTATATAAACCCTACCCCCTCTCCCGATCTATGCTGACAAGCCCCCAGTGTTACTTGTAGTAGGCAGTTAAAAAAGTTATACCATATATCACACATAAATTTTGTTTCTATTTTGGTTGCTTGTGTTGTATTCTTAAATATAAATAAAGCCTGTTTAATTTAAAAAAAAAGTTATAGCAGAACCATTGTTGGCTGCTCAGTGCTGACCCCCCCACACATTAGTTATACTTACTTCAGAGAGTGCATAAAAACAGCAAAAAATATTATAGCAGTATGTAGTTCATTCATTTAAACAGAGCACTACAATTCAACTGTTTATTTAGAAACTGGTGATCATGAAGGAACACTTTAAGGTTCATTGGAAGGTATGGCCCAGGGGAGCAGACACACAATTTGCGCAATACCCATCACTGCTCATTATATGCTACACTCGAGTGGCTCTTTTCTCAGGCCCATCAGGACCTCCTTATGGGGACTCTTATCTATAAATCCCTTAAAGTTGATGTCTATTACCCCTTAACTAGATTTCTCATTATTAAACACAGCACAAGGGAACTGAGCTCCTCCCTACAATGACTGCTTAACTATCCCCGTACCTGTCTGGACATGGGTCAGAGAGCCTTCTCTATAGCTGCCCCAAGGCTCTGGAACAGCCTTCCAACCTTGTTCCACTCATTAGGCTCCCCACTGGTCTTCAATCTGAAAAACTGCCCTGCTATCTGCCTCGGCCTGTAAGTGCACCTCCTGATATTAGCCTGGGTAGATATCTTGGTTGGCACATTACCCTCCTTGGCTGACAAGTGCCTTATCTCGTGCCACTTGATGAGTTTTCATTTCCTTAGCTGTTGACTGTGTTGCATCCCCGTCCTTGCCTACATTCTGTTGTTTGCTCTGACCAAGATGATTTCTACTTGCTTTTCATTGCCACTTCACACCTTTGTAACTGCTTGTTGAACCTTATAAATATTGTAGCTATTATTTTTCTTCTGTTTTATACCTGTGCATTATATTGTGGAACTGTTGTGTATTATACAATGGACACTGAAAAACAATGCAAATCCTCCATCCTGATTGGCTAACTGGCACCACTCTCCAATTGTAAATCACCCCACCCCACTGGAAGAGGTGCCAGCCGCCAGTAAGCTGCATCAAGGACCCCCCTGTAATCAATGTGACCATCACAAACACAAAGCCAGCAAAAACACTGACAGTCGCAGGGCAAAACCTCCACAAAGCCACGATGTTGCCGTCCCAGTAAACAATATGAAAAATCCCGCAAGTTTCAAAAATGTAATTCAGCTATGAATTAAAAAAAAAAAAACTCTAATCACAGGAAATTGTTTTTTCTTTTCTGGCTTTCAGAAAAAAAAATGTTGCTTCTTCCCAGGGCTCTCTCTCTCTTTCCATTTCACTTTCAGAACCCTGTTCTGACTCACAGTTTGTCAGCGACACTGTAAAAACATCCCACAACAAAATTACCTCTCTTCATTTTTGCTCTGTTTAAATATTCACCACAGCTTACATTGCTGGACTCCGGACCCGCGGTTTCCTCAAGCCTCTGTTTCCCCCAAACTGTAACCATTAAGGGTATCTCCTCACCCTCTTGCTGACACCACTGCACATGTGCATACCTACCAACAATGCACTATTTTTCCACACGTAACAACAAATCTAATAAAAACTAATAAAACATCTAAACCAACTTTTTTTTCCCTTACATTTTCACACAAAAAATGTAGAGATGTCCATTGTATAATCACAATATGCCACTCAAGAATGTTGGTGATGCCAGGATTTACCCATGCCCTGGGGTGTTTTGGCCACTTGGCTGTGCCTCGTGGCCAAACAACACCCCAGGTCATGGGTAAATCCTGGCATCACCAACACCCTTTCGTGGTATATTGCTTCATTATATTCTCAAGTACTGCATGCCTGTATTTCTCAAAGTATTGCTGGACCTTCATATACAGTATTTGTGTATTTCATTGTCAAGCACTGTATGTTTGTATTACTCAAGTTATGTTGCTCTGCTTGTTGTACCATATGTGCTGTCTTTAAGGCTCAGGTCATACCTGGAAACGATCCCTGGGACAAGTGTACCTACCCAGTTACCAACTAAATAAATAAATAAAACAAAGCGATAACATAAAAAGCATAAGTATGCAATGTAGTATGGGCACAGTCAGAGTAAAATTATATTATAACATTTGTTGGGATGGGGATCAGACAGTGGGAGCCACCACAATCAATGTCAGGGCCCAGTGCACCCCCATCAATCATCTTTGCTGTTTTAAAGACTTGGTTTACAGCGGTTTGTCTGGGCAGCAGCAGCACCTTATCAGTTGTAGGTCAGAAGTGGGGCAATGCAATTCTAAGGAGAAAAATCCTTTCCTGCTCCCTCATAATGTGAGACTGATGTATCTAGCTATGTTGCCACCAAGACCATCCAACATTTGTCATCCTCCCCCTCCCCATTTCACTACACTATGTGCACAAACTCACAACATTTGTGATAAACCTGATGCACTAGAAACATAGAAACATAGAACATGACGGCAGATAAGTACTGCTTGCCCCACCTAGTCTGCCAATTTCCCTACCTAATGGATTAGCTGCAGATCCTAGTTAACCAACAGCCTACTTCCTCCTACCCCCACTAGAATTGCCTTATATCTGTCCCATGCATTTTTGAATTCCCCACTGTTTTTGACTCCATGACCTCCTCAGGAAGGCTGTTCCATGCATCCACAACCCTCTCCATGAAAACATTCTTCCTCACATTACCTCTGAGCCATCCCCCCTCTATCTTCAAATTGTGCACCCTTGTTCTTGCACATCTTTTTTTCTGAAAGATGCTACCCTCTTGGACTTTGTTGATTCCCTTGAGGTACTTGAAAGTTTCTATCATACCCCTCCTCCCTCCTTTCCTCGAGGGTATACATATTAAGCACCTTTAGTCTCTCTTTGTATGTGTTCTGGTGCAGACCTTGCACCATTTTGGTTGCCCTCCTCTGGACAGCCTCCATCCTGTCTATGTCTTTGTGGAGAAGGGGTCTCCAGAACTGCATGCAGTACTCCAGATGGGATCTCACCAACTGTCTATACAGAGGGATAACAACTTTCTGTTTTCTACTGGTGATGCCTCTCCCTGTGCATCCCAGTATCCCCCAACCCTCCTTACTGCCTTCTCACATTGCTTGCCCACATTTAGGTCATCTGATATAACTACCCCAGGTCCCTTTCCATTTTTGTTGTTGTCAGTATCTCACCCCACATTGTGTACTCTTCCCCTAGGTTTTTGTTTCCCAGGTGCATTACTTTGCACTTCTTTACATTGACTCTATGCTGCCATACATCTGACCATTCCTCCAACCTTGCCAAGTTCCTTCTCATCCTTTCCACCCCACCTTTTGTATCAACCCTGTTGTAGATCTTTGTGTCATCTGCGAAAAGATATACTTTTCCTTCCAGTCCCTCTGCAATGCCACTTATAAAGACATTGAAAAGTACTGGACCCAGTACTAAACTTTGCCGTACCCCACCAGTAACCCCCTTTTCTTCACTGTGGACTCCGTTTACTATTACCCTCTGTGTCCTGTTGTCCAGCCAATGTTTTACCCAGGCTACCACCTTGGGACCCTCTCCCAGGCTGGCTAATTTGTTTATTAAACTTTTGTGTGAGACTGAGTCAAATGCCTTGCTAATGTTAAGGTAGGTCATGTCCACAGCCCCTCCCTGGTCTACTACTTTGGTCACCACCTTCCCACTGTGAATCCATGCTGCCTTGGGTCTTGTGCCCCACTGGCCTCTAGGTACTAAAGAATTCTTTCCTTCAGAAGTGATTCAATCATTTTCCCAACCATGGAGGTCAAACTGACAGATCTGTAGTTTCCTGCCTCTGCCTTGCTCCCACTTTTCTGAAGGGGAATCACATCTGCCCTGCTCCAGCCCTCAGGTACCGCACCATCCTCCCATGATTTTTTAAAAAGGGTAGTTAATGGTGTTACTAGTTCTCCCCTTAGTTCATTTAGAATTCTGGGGTGACTCCCATCAGGCCCCATTGCTTTGTGCACCTTCAGTGTTAGGAGTTCTTTCAGAACCCTTTCTTCTGTGAAAGGACTGATATCGACCCCCCCCATCCAGAGTGCTTCTATTGGCTGGATTAAGGTACATCTCCCTCCTCTTCCTTTGTGAATACTGAGCAGAAGTATTCATTCAGTAGTCCTGCTTTTTCACTGTCCCTCTCTGCCCACCCACCCTCCTCTTTATTCAGCCTCAGTATCCCTGTCTGTGTCTTTCTTTGCTTCCTAATGTACCTATAAAAGGTTTTATCCCCCTTCTTAACCGAGTTGGCTACCTTTTCCTCAGTATGGGCCTTTGCTGTGCTGACCACCTTCCCCGCTTCCTTCTGCTTTAACTGGTACAGTTCTCTGTCCTGCTTCTTCTGTGTTTTCTTATGCTTCCTGAATGCTATCTTTTTCTCCCTAACCTTCCCTGCCACCTCTTTTGAGAACCATAGTGGTTTTTTCTTTCATTTTGATTTATTTGCTTCACACAAGGCTTGTTGCCTCTGTGATGGCAGTTTTGATGTTTCCCTATTCTTGCTCCACCCCCTCCTTCTTGCCTGTTTGCTAGTTCTTTTTTGAGGCACTCTCCCATTTTGACAAAATCAGCCCTCCTGAAGTCCAGTACCTTCACTTTTGTATGGCTTGACTCTACAGCTGAGTTTATCATGAACCACACTGTTTGGTGGACACTTGTTCCCAGATGGCTACCCACTTCTAGATCTGATCCTCTCTCCATCCCCATTTGAGAGTACCAGGTCTAAGATTGCTCCCTCCTGAGTGGTTTCCAACACTAGCTGTCTGAGGTATGCCCCCGCGTAGGGCATCAAGAATGGCCCTGCTCTTGGATGTGGCTGCAGCAAAGGTGCTTTAGTTAACATCTGGCATATTTAGGTCCCCCATCAGCAATATCTCCCCTTTCTCTGCCATCCTAAGGATGCCTTCTGTCATTTACTTGTCCATTTCCTCCCCCTGAGATGGGGGTCTGTATACAACCCCTGTGCAGATTGTGGTGCCATTTCCAGTCTCCAGGGTGACCCAACATGCCTCCTTTCTTCCCTGTTTACCCTTTAGTTCCATTTCTTTGATCCCTTCCCTTACATAGAGAGCTACTCCTCCTCCTCCTCTTCTACTACCCTCCCTGTCCCTCCTGTAGATTGGTATGTTGACATCCCAATCATGGTTCTCTGTGTACCATGTTTCTGTGACTGCCACGATATCCAGGCAGCCCTCTTCCATCAAGGCCACCAGTTCAGGAAGCTTGTTACCTAGGCTACAGGCAATGATTTTCTCATTGCTGCCTGTCTTATCACTTGCTTACCGACTGTTTTTCACTTGCTCACTTGCCCATAAGTCCATCTCCCTGCTCACTCACCCATATGTCTTTTTGCCCACTCACTTGCCCGACGCCCATATGTCCATCTGATTTACCCACTCACGTGCCCATATATCCTTCCTCATCCCCGTTCCCACACCAAAACACACTGTTGCAGCTCTAACATTTCCCCACCAGCACAGACTTCCTGGCTGTTTCACTGGCTGCTGCCGCTATCTCACATTGCAAAAACAGTGTCAGTGTATGTGGCCGGCATGCTATTGACTGGATGACATTTTTTTTATTGTGTTTTTATATTTTTCTGTAGATAGGGTGGTGCCATGGCAGATGGGCTAGGCGATTTTTTTCCATATATTTATTTTTACATTGCTCCATGCTGAACAGGGTGAGAGAGTGGATCCAGATACAGGACTCCAGCAAAAGAGTCCTGATCTACCTGAGTCCACCAGACAGCATCACATACAGAGGGTTCTGATTCGAAGCAGACTGATCCGTCCAACCCTTGTTTGGCGGAGGATCTTCCTGACATGCTGTGATCTTGAGCCAATAGCAACTGACTCAGGATCTAGTACAGACTCAACATTTCTTTTTGCCTCAGACAATTCCAAAGGAGTCTGCATGTCCTCTGCCAGCATGTATTCATTACTTGAAATGTTTAGCATTTCCCAGTTACTGTATATATGCTCTTCTTTTTACAATACCAATTCACTTTTGTACATGCCCACCTCCCTGGTAATGCAGAACTAGTTTAAGTTGATCTAAACAACCTGATGGAAGGAATGAACCAGATTCTTAACCTGAGAATATTTCTTTTGCTGTACCTGCTTGCTTTTGCATTTGCATTATGTGTGAGGTTTGGTTTAATAAGAGACAATCAGGTCAGAACTTATCTGTTTACAAACAGTTCTGCTAGGTTTTCCCCAGTAGCAGAATGCGGCTTATTTTGAAAACTGAATATAAAGCATTTGCTATACAGTGGTTCAATGTCAGTGATCCCTGGGTCTTAACTAAATAATATGTAAAATGCTATACAAGCTGGCAACACCACTTTTATATGCAGGATGATACAGCCACATTTTAGTGTGGTAGACAAAATGTTGCTGCAAAAATCCCCCAGGATTTTCACAAATGTAGCTGCAATGCGTCCCCAGGACGCATCTGGAATAGAGCAGTCATCTGCTCAGTATGCCTTCCTGGTAAAACTTTTAAATAAATAAATAAAAATGTTTGAAGCTTCCCGGAGGTCAACTGCAGCACATTATCTGAAACTGATAGTATGGTCACATGCCTGCTGCAGTTGTAGAAAGGTCCAAGGCAGGACTATTCAATTTAAAATTCTGCATTATTTTTATCACTCTCCAAAACAAGTGGAAAAGACAACTAGGAACTAGCTCCCACTTGGTGAATATTGGATGTGTAAGGAACCACATGCCAGTCTATTACATGTTCTGGGAATGACCAAATGTTTTTAAGATCTGGCAGGAAATTCCCAAGATGTGAGTTTGTCAGTGGTAATAAAATACCACTTTCTCCATCTTTGTTCTTACTTGGTATTACTTTTCAAATTCCAAATTTTAGAAAACCTCAGCTCAGCTGGATCCTATCAGCCTCATTAACCTTTAAAAGGTTGATCCTTGCTAGCTGGAAATCTCTGATTGTACCACTATATAAAGACTGGTACAAAAATATCAGTCTGGTAGCAAACAATGAAAGCATCGCACACATGTTGATTGGTTAATCAGAACTCTTTATTCAAACATGGGTCCCATTTCTAAGTCTTCAATTTGATGTATAAAATAATTTCATTTTGATGATTTTAAATAGCTTGAAACCTGGATATACCTATGTATTTTACTAATTTCTGCTATATTTAGAATTAACTGTTGTAACTTCATTTTTGTTACTGTGATTGATGTTTCATTGCATTAACAAGAAGTAACTTCTTCTTGAAGTTCATACACAGCAAATACATTTTGCAAAACATCTACAGTTGTTTTTGTTACTGTGCTTTACATCAGTACCATGCCAGGCCATCTTGAATATGTGTCATTTAGTACTAACAACATTTGACTTTCTTTTTCTGAAAAATCTTTATGGTCTCTTTGCTATGGTCTGATGGCCAGCCTGATTGGTGAAGAAGTGCTGTGGCCAGCTTATTACATTTATTCTGTAAAATGTCACCTTGCCTGATGGATGTTTATAAGTTCCAATTTACACCAGGCCACCAAACATAACTATGTGCAAGTAGTTTAATTCTTACCATATCTCAATGATTAGGGCCACCTACTTATTTATTTATTTTATTGGAAAACAGTAAAATACTGGAATTTGGTTGTCTACATACTGCTGAAAAAAAAATACAGAATTCCAAAGGAGTTGAAATTTTATACTAGAACTGTGAATATTCATAATGAGAGCTATGTGCAGATGCTGGCCGGGTACACACAAAAGATATGCACTCAGCCAGTGCAGTTCCACACCTTTGGATAGGCATGTGGGGTGTGGCATCCACTAATGCATACCACCACATGGTGTCTGTCCATGGCCCCACACCCCCAGCATGCTGCTGCACAGGGGAGGATCAGAGGACACAGGCAGGCATCCAATAAAATGCCATACCTGGTCCCATAGCGGAGCGGGGCATTCTGGAATGGTGCAGTGTAGAAGTCTTTTATAATGATGGGCAAGTGCCCGAATGGTTGACCGAGCCCTCCTAGTTAGCCCAGAGGGCTGGGGCAGCATGATGGGGGATTTATCATCCCACCACAGCCAGGATATAGTAGAAAATGCTGACAGAGAAAATCCTGAGTCCCAAAAGCCCGATGCTAATATCCTAACTGGCAGGTGCCCGACAAACGTAAAATCCCAAAGAGACTGCCCAATATTGGAACTTGCACTGAGGTACAATTGATAATATTATGTTTGTGTGCAGGAGGGGGTCTCCGCCCCCTGCACTCCCCCATAAAATAATATAATCAACTCCACATCGGTGCAAGTTTCAGTGTCAGACAGCCTGTTGTTCTGGATTTTACACTCATCAGGCACCTGCCAGTTGGGATATCAGTGTTGGGTTTTTAGTGCTCAGGATTTTATCTGTCAGCATTTTGTACTGATACTCTGTAGCCAACATGTGTAAACTGAAGGGGCATTAAAAAGATCCAGAAGTTCCCTGCTGCCATATTCTGTGCCCCCCTTGCCTGGCACTCTGTGCCTTTGTGAATGGTATGGAGTGCGGGCACACCACCAGACACACCCCAGAGCAACCACATGCATGGCTGTGTGACTGGCCAGGGGGTCCTCTGTAAAAGGGAAAGTGTGCAGGACTCCCAGTTCATGACATTCAGATGAGCGCAGCCTGCTTCTTATTGCATAGGGGCTATTGTGTATTTTTCTGTAAGTAGTAGTAGTAAAGTAAGTAGTAAAAAAAATATTTTTATACAGGAATAATACATGTAATTTGGATAATACAATCCAGTTTTCAAGACAGTCCTGTACAAGCATTCTAGGTTTCACATAAAATCAAAACAACCACAAACATTTAAATACAAAAAATAAATACACAAAAAATCTATCCTTAACATTTATATATCTTACTCAACAACCAAATTACCAACATTATAAAAAGAAAAGAAGAAAAACAGCAAAAATCAATATTAAACACATATACTTGTATAAACATAACACTTCTCTAGCTCCTCAATAAATCTTTTAGTAATTTTCTCAGCTCGCAGTAAGGGAGGGAGTGTATTCCAACATGCTAATGCTTGTGACGCCAGTGTTCAATCGCCAAACCTATTTTTTCGCTTATCTGGGTCAATTCTATTTTGGTACAATGACCTAACTGAATGTTTCCTAAGGGCAGAATCCTTGTCTGCCAATAGTTTAGCAATATTATGATTTGAGTGAATTGTCCTGTATTTATAAATAAAAACTGACCAACTTTTCTTATATTCTAAATCAAGGGGTAACCAATTTAGCCTGGTTAACAAAATACAGTGATGAGTTCTGAAGTTACAGTGTAGGACATATCTTGCCACCCTATAGTATAATTTATCTAGTTTATTTAAAAGTTGTTTGGTTGCAGACCTATAGATAAGCTCTCCATACTTTAATACTGGAAGTATGAGCTGTTCTGCAATCAATTTCCTATCCTGCAATTTCAGACATCTAGATGTCCTTTTCAAAGCTCCTAATTTTTTGTGTGTTTTAGTAATAATGGTTTCAATATGCTCCTTAAAAGTCAACAAAGAATCAATGTTTACTCCCAAATAACAATAAGTTGATACTTGTTCTATTGGAATTTGATTCAATGTTAAGATTTGTACACTCAAAACCAACTGATGTTTATTAGTACCAAAACACATTAATTTAGTCTTGTTTACATTCATTTTTAGTTGTGACATGGTGAACCACTCCTGTACCCTGGTAAAATCAGTCTGTAGTTTTCTCTGGAGATCCACTAAACCATGCCCAGAAGCCAGCAGGACCATATCGTCTGCATACATCCTTATGTCTGTGTGCTGAATCATTGATGGTAATTCATTATTAAAGATCAAGAACAACAAGGGTCCTAAAATGGACCCCTGTGGAACTCCTCTTTGTACAGTCCGAGGGTTAGAAAGATGATGCTGTAGCTGTACCCTCTGGGATCAGTCTGTTAAATATGACATAAACCAGGTCAGTGGATCCCCAGAGAAACCCAGACCTGCCAGCCTCTTAAATAA
This sequence comes from Neoceratodus forsteri, assembly GCA_016271365.2. NCBI lineage: Eukaryota > Metazoa > Chordata > Ceratodontiformes > Ceratodontidae > Neoceratodus > Neoceratodus forsteri. Next base: position 157,683,079 of record CM028137.1, read on the forward strand.
GATGGAGTGGTTCACCAGGTCAAACGCCTTTGAAAAATCAATATATACTGCTGCTGTATCCTTACCTTTGTTCAAAGATGTACATATCAAATCATTAAATTCAACCAAGGCCGATGTGGTTGAAAAACCCTTTGCAGAAACCTGACTGATATTGTGTTAACAAATGATATTTATCCAAGTAGGCTCCCATTTGCTGGTTTACCAGTCTGTCCAAACATTTGGAGAGAACCGGTAAAATTGCAATGGGACGATAATTATTGGGGGATATTTTATCACTGGCTTTATAAATTGGTACTATTTTACCTGTTTTCCAAAGAGCAGGAAAATGTCCCTCTCGTAGGCTCCAATTAAATATAGCTAAGATTGTACGTGCTATATAGGGGCAGCAATTTTCAAAAAGCGCCCCTCCAAATTATCTAAGCCTGCAAATTTATAAGGATTTATTCTTAATAATTCTTTGGTCACTTCTTTTAATGTTAATTTTTTAAATCTGACAGGGAGATGCTGGATTGAAGAATGTTCTTCGATCTCCATATTAATTGCTATTGATGTATCTTCTAATAACCCTAAATCGGGGAGATCAACAAAATAATTATTCAAGATATTTGAAACCTCCCCTGGATCTTCAGCTGTGCCATCATTTACCCTCAAATTTAAGTTGTCTTGTCCTCCTTGCCCTCCAGGATTTGACAAATTTTTTAGTAATCGTCCAAAATCTTTTAGGATTAACATTATGATTTAATTTACTACGATAATAATGTGTTTTTGCCTTTTTATTAATTTTCTACACTCATTTCTTTTAATTTTAAATAATTCCCAGTCATAAGTCATTTTTGGCTTTTTGGCTTTTTTCCAAATTCTATTTTTAACTCTAATTACTTTTAGCAGTTTATCAGTTATCCATGGGAATTTAGGCAAAGCACTATGTTTCTTTGTTATTTTGTGGGCATGTATGTAACATATTTTTTGGAAGGTATCAGTAAAATATTCAATACTAAGATCCAATTCTTGTATTAATAAACACCTCTCCCATCTTTCTGAATTTATACTATTCAAGAAATGAGGTTTTGAGAAATGTCTCATATCTCGGGACCAGGTTTGTTTCAAATATCCTCCAAACCCACCTCTAGGGTGGGTAATAAGAACAGTCCAAACAGGATTGTGATCGCTAAAGTGGGGGGGGGGGGCAAGATTCATCCTTTATTTGAAGAGTTTGAGAAACAAAAATTAAATCTATTACAGATCCTTTTACTGTAGTGTCAGTGTACCTTGTGGGTGAATTAATCAATTGTGTAAGTCCCATTTCAATTGTAATTTCTTTTAATTGTCTTCCTCTTACATTAGCCCAGTCACAATTAAAATCCCCCATCAAAATAACAGGTCTATCATTTATATAATTCCCTATTTTATTTAAAATCCCTCTATGATGTTTAAATGTGTCCTGGGGGGAGAATAGATCACAGCTACTACTAGATTATAATGAACAACAGAGATAACTAGATAATCTATATTATCCTCACTTCCTGCCATCATTATTTCAACATACCCTAATGAATTTTTAACAAAACACATTACCTCTCCCCCTTTACCCTTTCTATCTTGTCTGAAAATCTGATATGCTGGCATACCCATTTCAATTGTACTGATTTTATCATTGAGCCAGGTTTCACTTAGGCCCAATATACACGGATTCTGAGAATCTACAATGGTTGCCAGCAGATCAGACTTCTTAGACATACTACAAGCATTATCATGCAAAACAGTTATTTCATTTAAAACATTGGGTCCTGGATTCAACTCAACATCACCCCCCAAAATCAATACCAAGTAACATACATCCATAAAACCTTCAGGTGATTTACTAAAATTTGGGAAAAAAACCTTCAGTTTATTACCTGCTTGCATATACTTGTTCCAGCAGTTTATAAATTTATTTCTTCTACCTAAAAACACATATCCATCTTGGTGGAGATGGATTGAAATAATAACAGGCCACATTGTTTTAGTTATTCCTAGGTCTGATTCGCCAAATATTGCACCTACAAAAATCAAACCCAGGATTAAATACCCTAACACATTTACTGAAAACATTTTCTAATAAAGATTAACTTCCAGTATTCTCAAATACTTGAACCTGCTCCACAGGCAGGCTAACTCCACTACCTTAACACAAAGCCTTTTATGTACTCCCTACCTGCAAAGCGAGAAAAGATACCGAAGAGCTCTATTCCACCAATTTGTTTACCAGCAAAATCCCCCTTTTACTTGTTTTGTCTTTTTAACGTGGAGTGGCGCTCGCACCACTCACATGCTAGCGCCACTCACATGCTTGCACGCTTACACAGTGAGCAGCGCGGACTTTTAAATCTATAAGCCCCACCTCTGCAGCTCACACATTGGTTCCCCAAACAGTCAATCAATGTCCCGAATTTAGCTTCACTTTTCTTCGTTTCTTGTAGAGATGTTTCACCGCGTCTGCTGCCAGGAAAGATGAAGTGCTGAAAATAAAAGCTGCTGCAACACTCGGGAAGGGGGGATTGGTGGCAAAAGTCCTCCTTGACTAACAGTGGAGACAAACAAGCAGCACAGACTTTTAAATCCACAAGTCCCACCTCTGCAGCTCACACATTGGTTCCCCAAACAGTCAATCAATGTCCCGAATTTAGCTTCACTTTTCTTCGTTTCTTGTAGAGATGTTTCACCGCGTCTGCTGCCAGGAAAGATGAAGTGCTGAAAATAAAAGCTGCTGCAACTCTCAGGAAGGGGGTATAGGTGGCAAAAGTTCCCCTTAACTAACTAATGTCCAGTATTATTTTCATTTTGCTTAATTGAATGTGTTGTATATTTAATGTTCTTCCATTATATATACTGTATTTATACACATGATTAAAGCTAGAAAGTTAAACTTGAGTAAAGTACAGAAACTAGACTAATAATCACAGGTGAAATCCCAGCATTTCTGAGCTTGAGAATGGGATTGAATTATATTGTCCTCTAAAAATCAGCTGCCTGTCAATTATTTCCATGTAGCTCAGTCAATAGCTGATTTTGGAAAATTGGTGGAATGATTGTTCAAAATCTCATAATATGCATGCATTTTCTACAGTTGGTTCACATTCCCATGTAACAAAAGGATTTAAATCTAGTTCTGATACACATGCAGGCCACCCATTAAGTGTATAGTGCTTGACCTTTTTAACATGAAATGTTTCTTAGTTTCATGAGCTGTGTCAACTGAAGTGATAGGTAACACATCCAAAAATAACACTCTGGATATTGGGTTACATTATTCACCCTGAATATTCAGTGGAAATGTAAGTATCGCACCTGTATCACCATGTTGGTTTGAAGCTGTGTATTGAATATCAAACTGATATCAGAATGAATGGCTATCTCTGGAACTTAACTGCTGCCAGTGACAGTGGTTACCAGCATCAGGTTTCATCATGACTAAAGATATCATGATGCTCCTGCCACAGTGCCTTAATTGTTGGTCCCTTTTCCCCACTGAAAAAGCCATCATCTATTTCCCCATATACAATTGTAGCCAAGTAGGGTACAGTACTATGTCATTAACTAGCTGCCTATTAGGATTTATGACCTCAACTAGCTACCAGTTAGGGTATTATGACCTCAGCTAGCTGTCAACTAGGGTAATATGACTTAAATTGGCTGCCAGTTAGGGTGTTATGAGCCCAAGTAGCTAATTACACTGAATTAAAGTATGAACACCTGAAGAACACATTAACCCCCATTACACATTCACCAATCAATGCTGTCCCTTAGAACTAGCACTAACACATAATACCACAACATGGAAACACACTGGACACAGCAAAAAGTGTCCAACCTTATGTATTCACAGTTGAACAAGCTCATAAAGGCCACCCACCCTTTGGGCTTGTGACTTTATGGCTTTTTCAACCCCTCAATGGTATTATTTCCTCATATACCACACTTTGCCATCATTGTTCTCTCTCTATGTATGTGTGTGTGTGTGTGTGTATATATATATATATATATATATCTACAGGTATATATATTCTTTGCAAAAAACATCATTAATGCATCAGTTAGGGTGAATACCACAGTGACAAAGGCAGGGAAATTAAGTTTTAGGGTTTCCAACCCTAACGCCCCCACCCAAGTTCCCACCCCTACCACCCCACCCCACCCCTCATCCTCCACACACACACATAAGGGTGTGCCATGGAGTCAGGTTCAACTCTCACCCCATTCCATGTAAACAAGCTTGCATGCTACAGCATAGGACAATGGGGTGAGTTAGGCCTGATGATCCTATGGCACACCCCAACACCTGTTGGTGTGTGGAGGGTGGGGTGGTAGGGGTGGGAACTCTGGGGGTGGGGCATTAGGGTTGGAAACCCTAACGCCTCACTTCCCTGCTTTTGCCACTGTGGTGTTCACCCTAATGGATGCATTAACAAAGTTTTTTGCAAAGAATTGCCCTTCTTTTTCAGATAGTATAATTGTATCCTCATTTTATTGTGGGAGCACAGGGTCCTTTGGACCCTACGCTCCTATCCTTCTATCCAGATAGTACAACAGTGTCTAAATGTCACAGTTCAGACCCTACACTCCCATCCCTCCACAGATGCTCATATTTATGTAACTGTGGAAACACAGGGGTCTCAGGACCGTGCGCTTCCACACATAAAGTTACAGGCAGTCATAGCAAGAGTGCAACAGTCATAACTGCTCCATCATAAATAATTTTCACTCCAAATGTTCAACATAACCTTCTGAGCACTTCACCACATGTACCCAGTACAGCAAACTGTCAAATCCCCATCAAAATGTGATTCTGTGCAACTGTAACACCATTTTTGAGCCGCAGTTGCAGAAAAACATTTTTAGCAGGATTTGAAAAATGAGAGCTGTACTATCCATGAGGTGGTGGGTGTGGAAAAATGGCAATGCTAAAATTCAGGAGTGAAGATATGAAAAATGGGTGAAGTTGCAAGTGTGCATAGAAGCTGCACAATGCATACTCGTAATGCAGCCTTTTTTTGGAATATTTTCACCAAATTTTCATCATTGGCATTTTGGGACCTCCTCTCATGAACACTGCAACTGTGATTTTGTTAATCCATCCCAAAAGTTGATTTCACTTAGCAGCTGTGCCAGTCTGTGTCACAGGTGCAAAAACATGTTCCAGGCAGGATGTGCAAAATGACAGTTGTACTGTTCATAAGGAGGTGTGAAAAAATGGCAATGTTGAAAATATGAAGTGAAAATATTAAAAATTGGTGAAGTTATGAGTGTGCGTAGAAACAGTGCAATGCATGCTCGTAACACAGCCATTTTGGGGAATTTTTTCACCAAATTTGCAACATGGGCTTTTTGAGACCCCACTTCATGAACAATGGCACTGTCATTTTGCCAATTGGTCTCGAAAAATGATTCCACACAGCAGCTGTGAAATCACCTTTTGGGACTGATAAATGAAATAACAGTGTCAGTGTTCATGAGGTGGGGTCTCAAGAACCCCATGTTGAAAATTTGGTGCAAAAAGTCCAAAAATTGGCCAAGATATCAACATAAGTTGACCCCCCACTGACTCCCATTCTACAGTGCTTACCCAATTCCTTAGTTCGCAGTTTGGCTTTGAAGAGTGCTGGCATATCCCGGTCCAAAGAAGATCGCAGCTCCTGACCTCCAGAGGGTAAGTATGGGTGGGGGGGGCGGTAGGTATGTATGTGTACAGAAGGAGGGTGAGGATGAGGAAGGGGATGGGGGAGATGATGAGGGACCATTTTCTTCATCACAGGTATAAAAAAAAGACTTCAAGGGATGGTTTTCTTCATTTACAGGGGAAAAAATAATACCATTTGGGCACACTGGGGTGGGCTCCCAGTGTGCCACATAAGTTGGGGGCCATACATGATGCTGACAGGGACTGGTTACCCCATCAGCAATGAAAGATGGTGGGAGAGAATCCGACATCGGGATTGGGCATCCCGATGTCGGAAATTACTTAAAATTCATTTATCTTGGCACACTGGGGTGGGCTCCCTGTGTGCCACAATAGTGGGGAGGGGGATACACACTGACACAGGGATTGGGCACCCTGTGTTGATTCCAGAGAAAACAGCAATTTGCTGCACACTACTGACATGGGGCTTGGGCACTCCATTTTGGAAAGCAATTTGCGCATAGTAGAGCACTTCGATGCAGGATCCTGCATCAAAATTGTTGAAAATTTTAATGCAGGATTCTGAATTGAAGAAAATACCTCGGGGGATGGTTTTCTTCTTTGTACAGGTTTTTAAGCAATCTAGGCACATTGGGGTGAGCTCCCTGTGTGTCACAATAGTGTGTGGGAGGAGGATATACACTGACACGGGGATTGGGCACCCTGTGTCAGTTCAAAAGAAAACAGCAATTTGCCACACACTACTGACATGGGGATTGGGCACTCCATGTCGGAAAGCAATTTGCACACAGTAGAGTACTTTGATGCAGGATCCCATGTCAAAATTATGGAAAATTTCGATACAGGATTCTGCATCGAAGAAAATACCTCGGGGGCGATTTTCTTCTTTTCACAGGTTTTTAAGCAGTAAATACATTTAGGCACACTGGGGTGGGCTCCCAGTGTGCTCCAATAAGTGCACTCTATTGTGCAAACAAAGTGGTTCTACCTCAACTCTGCAGCCACCAGCACGTGTTTCTGCTGCGGCTGCAGAAGTCAAGAAAATATTGCTCTTCCGATACAGAGAACTGCTTACAAGCCGTTCTCTGTATATGTTAGCACCCAACAAGAAAAATTGTTTAGGTCCAGCGTAAAACCCCAAGAAACATCAGAATACACCTAAAGGGGTCCTCTTTAGCTGTTGTCTGATTTTGTTTTGTTTTAAAAAGGTTTGGGACTTCAACATTCTCGCTAAGCGGGCAAACAAGATGGCAGATGCAACACACCTCAATTGATCAAACCTCTGTGATCTGTGCACTCAATACCATGCTTTTGTGTGCACAGATCACAAGAAGTTGGTATTGTGCACACAAAACTCCTATTGTGTGCACAATACCAGCCTTCTTTGCGAAAAGAAGCTAGTATTGCACGCACAATTTTGTTTTAAACAGTATGGAGTTATGGACAGAGATAGGAATGGGGGGGGTGCTACTGTACACTTCGGGGCCAGGCAGGTGACCAGTTGGAGGGGAGGGAACACTAGCCACCAGGGCGTTTGTGGGGCTGGGTAGTGGACACTGTTGGGCAGGTGATGGGATGGAGGGAGGGATCACTATTGGAACCAACGGCACCAGGCATATTTTTTTTACCAGTTGGGTGGATGATCCGGTGGAGAGAGACTGCTAGCCACCAGGGATATTTTTTACATGTGGGGTGGGTGGGGCGGGACCACTAGTCACTAGGGCTTTTTTCTTTTGGTTCGGGCCGGCACTGATCACAGGCGGAATTTGTGCGAAAGTTTGAAAATGAATTTCTGAACTTTCATGGAAGTGAAAGTCAAACTTTCACTTGAATTCCACCTGCAAAAGTTTTTTGTTTGTACATGTCTATATGCATGACACTTAGTGCCCCCCAAATTTGCGTGCAAACTGCAGAAATGCCATTGCAGATGTTAAATATCTATTTAGTTTTCAGTGTTCCTAGCATAAGAGGTTTCACATTTCAGCAGGGTATAATGTGTAGAGTACTTGAATAAGCTATGCACAATACACCCATCAACATAAACATGTCATCAATGTATAATTATAAGAGGGTGGGGGAGGGACTAAGGAGGGATCCCCATATCGTATCCTCATCATTCATCAGTTTGCCATAGCTCATCGTCTCCATTGTCCTCTTTCTTGCCCATAAATTGTGCCTGTGTGTGCATAGTACAGTGCAAGTCACTTATTAGGGACGTGGTTAATTGGGACGTTTGGTTATACAGGACATTTCCCTGGCTACCAATTGGTGCCCTACATTAGCCAATGAGGTATTCTGCCAGTTCAGTGGGACAGATGATCCTCTTAATTGGGACATTTTTGGGATGTGTGGTATGGTATAAAGGCAGTTCTGATCAGTGGCGTCCTCATCATTCAGCATGTCGAGCTAAAGAAATGAACTTACTCTCACTCACAGAGTCAAAGTAATAGAAGCCTTTCAGCTTCCTAAGGCTTCTTTGTCCTCTGTGGCCAAACAGTTTGGGATTTCAAAAAGCCAAGTGGGCTAAATCAGCTTGAGCCATGATGCCTTTCTTGCTCAATGGCAGGCAAATGTGAACCCGAATTGCAAGAGGAAGCGAGAGGGAAAAGATGGTGAGACGGAAGATGCACTGTTGATGTGGTTTAATAGTGCAGTTAGCAGAGGGGCTTGACTGTCTGGGCCTTTGCTAAAAAAGAAAGCCAATGAACATGCGGCATGGCTTGTGCATGAGAGCTTTGAGTCAATGGATGGCTGGCTTTCACGATGGAAGCAGCGGAACAGCATTGCATGCAAGAATGAACATGGTGAGCATTCAGACGCTGACATCAACTCAGGGTGGGATGGAGCGACTCCCATATTTTATCCTCATCATTTTTCAGTTCTGACTCTGTTACTCATAGCTCATCATCTCTATCATCCCCTTTGTTGCCATAAACTGTGATGATCATGAGGGTGTGTGTGTGTTTCAGAGGATCATTGGTATCAAAACTATCACCTTACGGTGCAGTAATTGATCCACATATCTTGTTCTCATCATTCATAATTCAGACCCTGTTTCCCATAGGTCATCATCGCCATTTTCCTGTTTGTGCCAGCAATGCAGTGTGTTCATTTGTTCATGCATTTTAAAATGCTCTGCATTTTGGTGTGGCACATGGATTCTGGTTATTTGCTAAGCACTGTACAGATCGCCAATGTTATAACCAGTAACATCCATTTTTGTTTTGAACAAAAATGCAGTGTGTTCCTCTCTTCCAGTAATTTTTTTCATCTGCATGAGGTGACTTTTTGGAGTAGCCAGTGGAATTAAATCTTTTGTCATGTTCACATCACCACAGTTACCCCCAATTTAAATTTGTTTTATGCACATACATATGAAACTTAGAAACACAGAATTTGATGGCAGAAAAAGGACTTCTTGGCCCATTCAGTCAGCCCAGACGTTCCCTGCCTGTTCTGTCTATGAAGACCGTATATGGTCTCCAGTGACACTCCCACCTCCCTGCCTCCTATGTCTATATACCCTTATATCTATCCTATGCATTCTTGGAGCCCCCCCCACCACTGTTTCAGACTCTACCAGTTTTGCTGGAAGTGTATTCCAGGCATCTATCACTTTTTAGTAAAGACATATTTCCTTAAATCATTCTTAACTTTTCCTCCCTCCAGACTCATTTCATGCCCCTGGTCCTGGCCCATGTTCTCATAAAGGAAGCATACACCTACTTTTAACTTGTTTTTGGTAGAAAATGAATTGTAGAAAATGAAAAAAAAGGTTTGTGTTTCCTTTAAAATCTGACTTCTGAAGTCACATCAGTTGGGAGTACTGCAGTAAAGAAAACACAACACAAAAACCTATGGTGACTACAGATAGTAAACTGAGAAAAAAAAACCAACAAACCAGCATACCTGGACGATAGTGGGGCACAAGACCCAAGGCAACATAGATTCACAGCAGGGAGATCTTGTCAAACAAATCTGACAGATTTCTTTCATTGGGTGACCAGAGTGGTGGATCAGGGAGGGGCAGTGGACATGGCCTACCTAGATTTTAGCAGGGCATTTGACTCGGTCCCATACAGGAGGCTAGTAAACAAGTTGCACAGTCTGGAAGTAGGTCCCAAGATGGTACAATGGGTCAGAAATTGGCTGAGCAACAGGACACAGAGGGTGGTGCTGAATGGAGTTCAGTCCCAGGAGAGGGAGGTGACCAGTGGAGTGCCACAGGGTTCGGTTCTAGGGACGGTCCTTTTCAATGCAATGACTTCATTAGTGACATTGTGGAGGGTCTGGAAGAGAAAGTATGCCTCTTTGCGGATGACACAAATATCTGCAATAAGGTAGACACTCCAGATAGGGTGGAAAAAATGAGAAGAGACCTAGGCAAATTGGAGGAGTGGCCAAGAGAGTGACAACTTAAATTCAATACAAAAAAGCGCAAAGTCATGCACTTGGGCCACAGGAATCCTGGAGAGGAATACAAAATGGGGGGGGGGATACTAACAACAACAAAACTGGAAAGGGACCTGGGGTAAACATAACAGATGACCTGTAGGTAGCCAAGCAATGTGAAAAGGCAGTGGGGAGGGCTGGAGGAATGCTGTGGTGCACTAGAGAGAGGCATCACCAGTAGAAAACAGGATGTGGTGATTCCGCTGTACAGACAATTGGTCAGACCACATCTGGAATACTGTATTCAGTTCTGGAGACCACATCTCTGGAAGGACATTGACAGAATAGAGTCGGTCCAGACAAGGGCAACAAAAATGGTGAACGGATTGCAGCAGAAAACATATGAGGAAAGACTGAAAGACATCAGTATGTATACCCTGGAGGAAAGGAGGAAGGGGGGATATGATAGAGACATTCAAATAACTCAGGGGAATCAACAAGGCTGAGGAGGGCAGTGTCTTTCAAAAGAAGAGATGTGCAAGAACAAGGGGTCACAATATAAGGCTAGAAGGGGGAGACTCTAGAGAAATGTGAGAAAGTATTTTTTCACAGAAAGGGTGGTGGATGCATGGGACAGCCTCCCAGTGGAGGTTGCACATGCTAAAATAATTGGTGAGTTCAGGAATGTATGGGATAGACAGAAGGCAACCCTAGTGATAGGAAAGAGAGGGTAAGCTGCTGATCATTTAGGATCAGGAGTTTAAGTAGGTATGGAAATGGGCAGACTAGGTGGGCTAGCCGGTCCTTATCTGCCATCAAAATCTATGTTTCTATGTTTCTATCACAATGTCTGCAGATCAGACAATATGTGCTTTTTGCTGATTGTCACCAAATAAAACTGTAATTGTAGATATTGCTTACTCCTGACTGTCAGCTTTGGGGACAGGTGGTCCCATTTTCTGTTGTTTTCATTCTTTTGAATTCAAAGCTAACTACTGCCATTCCCTACAATTGTATCCCAATATACAAAATAGCCACAATGTGTATGTATATGCACCTTTAAAAATTCATTGTAGAAATATGCAAAAAAAAAAAACATGATGTATGGAGAGCATTTAATGAACTGTTCTCTACCTTTCAAGAACCTGGATCTGTAATTTATAAAAATCACACAGTTAAGTGTATGAGTATTAGATACATACAGTAGAAGGGTGTTCTTCGGTTATTACCAGCAGCTGTAATCCCCTATTGCCGCAATCTCTTGGAGCCAAGCTATAAAGTGCATTGATCCATTTAAAAAACATATCTTTTTTTATAACAGTTTCTTGAACCCTCACCGTCTTTCAACTCACCACCTCAGACTGGAGCTCATCCCACCCTGACACCACCCACTCTATAAAGAACTGTTTCCTGACTTCCTTTTAAGACCTTCCCCCCAACAGTTTGTATAAGTGCCCCCTTGTGGTCTTGTTTTTGCTAACATGGGAAACATCCCCATATCCACCTTATTTTATTGACCTGTTTTATATATTTTCTGTTTATTCATGGGACCAAAACTGATGTCATTCCTTCCATATTTCATGTGACTCCTGTATTAATATTGCATCCGTCAGTCAGCTATCATCAGTAATTTGACCTTATTCAGGGGACTACAACTTATCTTTTGCTTCACTTACTTTGCATGGCCTGTACCCCATTATTGCATCCTTCAGCCAGCTGCCATCAATCATTTTGACTTACTGATGGGATCACAACTTGAGTTTTTCTTCTGCATTTCACTTTCTCATATTGCATCCTTCAGCCAGCTGTCATCGGTCATTTAAACTTGTTCACAGGACTATAGCTCATACCTTTCTTGCCTTTTTTTCCACTGGGCCAATGCCCATTATCGTATTCTGCAGTTAGCCATCATGGTTTAGCTCTCTACTCACGAATTTAGCTTATTTGTAGAGAGGCAAATATGGCTGACACAAACAATACCAGGATATAAGATAATTAAATCTGGAGATGAACATAATTATCATAAGAAGATTCCCCAGAGCAGATCTACCTTAGATATACTGTAGATGAGGTTTTTCTAAATGTGGGTGGGAGATATTTGGATCAGGATGACTGCATCTCCTTTTCGACATCCAAGAAGATGAAGCATACATTACAGGCTTGGGGAATGATCCGGTCCTGGCCAATGATATATTGTCAATACAATAGGTACAGTATGTAAGCGCAGAGGTTACACATAGATGGAAGGTTAGAAGAGGGTATTGTTGAGTCTACAGGTATTGATAGTTGGAGGGTTGCTCCACAAGGGGAGAGTCAGAGTCACCTGCTGCTGCAATGGTACCAACAGAAACTCTTTTTTCCATGTGCCAGTGTTATGTAAGGTAAATGAAGGCATATATTGATATGGCACGTGTCCATATGTTAGCGGTACAGTGGAAAACACCACCAACAGCCTGTGGCAGTAGCCTGCCTTTTGCACACTGCAATAGATTTTGGGAAGAACAGTATGTGAAAATGTGGAGTCAGAAGGTACCTGGTACCATTTCTGCAAGCTGCAATGACCGACTAAAGCATGTCTTCCATTAGGGGAAAATGGCTACAGATAACATGCCATTATCTCCCCAGCCAAGTGCATATTCTGCTGTGCTGCTGGATTATTGGCACATGGTCCTGGCATGGAAGGACTCTATTATGGATATTAACGGCATAATTGAGCAAGAAATGCTGATTTTGAATGTGTGTGTGTGTGCATGCGTGCACATGAGTGTGTGTGTGCACGCGCGCGCATGAGTGTGTGTGTGTGTGTGTGTGTGCATGCATGAGTGTGTGTATATGTATACAACAGTGACTTCTTAGGTGACTGTGTGCTAACCTGCCCACAGTGGGTAATGTTAGTGCTGTGGGATTGAATTTAATTGGTGTGGAGGGCACAAAAGATATGACTTGTAACACAATCACTCCCACCACCACTACTACCGACTATAGAGCTTGGCAACTAGTATCTGAAGAGGGGATGATAGGCACATGACTGGGAACCACAAATGATGAGCTGTACATAATGAGGAGGTTTCAGCTTCACATGGAATAATCAGTAACATGGTATCAGGTGCAAGAGGTATTTTCCATGACCTATAGTAAACTGACACACTGCACAGATAAATTTAGTCACACTGGCTTTCACAACAGTAAAATGTAGCCACAGTGCACTTTAACTGACATGGACAGTAGCTCTACTTCTTATCCAAACTGTGGTTATGACCAGCACTTTTGTTTTGCACCACTGAACTTGGATGCAACATCCTGTTTTTTTTCTCCACAATGACTGGTGCCCCATTAGCTCCAATTGTTGTGACGGAACTTGCATAACAGAAAATGGCTTGGTCAAGTTCTTGATCTTCTTTGGGGAAGGGTTACTGGTCTGCTTGCCACTGCCCTGTCCATTAGGATATACTATGCAATGCCAAAATGCATCGGTCTGACACTCACACTCTCAACCACTGGTGCCCGAAACATGGTTGTCTGACATCGGGATTTTACCCACAGTAAATGTTTCAGGGGGGCTTTGCCCCTGCACCCCCCACACCCCCCATACTTTATGGTTCCTACTCTGCCATGGGTAAACATATAAACATATAATTTGATGGCAGATAAGGACCACTTGGCCCACCTATTCCCAATGTTGGGCAACTGTGTTTTGGGTGCCTGGGGTCTGGAGTGTGAGCGTCAGGCCGATGCATTTTGGCACATCAAATGGGTACCGTCCAGGACATGTTTTCATTTTTGGCCACTTGTCTTTTTCACTTCTCTAGCATATAGACTATAGATTCTGCTTCATTTCCAAAACTCACTATGGTGGGTTTAACTTTCTGAGTAGGACTCCGTCATGGACTGACATAGTAATTGTTGAGGCTCAGGGTGCTAGTTAGGGTCTTGAGATGACTAGGGTTCCTCATCACCATCATCTGACATTGATAGATTCACATTATGAACATGGCAGTGGGGGATCACAACAGGGGTGATCACAAACACAGGAGATGTAGTCATGGCTATGGTTATGCTCTCAGTGGACATGGTCACAGCAGCTTGAATCACACAGTGGTGGGGTAGTGGCTGCAGTCATAGTAAAAGTGGGACTCACAGTGGCTGGGGCTGTGGCAGTCATCACATTGGTTGTGGAAACAAAAGTAGTGGTTGTGGGCTGAACAGTGGGGCTCCCATGCATTAAACCCTACTACTACTACTGCAAAAAGCTGGAGATGAAAACTCTTCGATGCCAGGCAGGACTGGTGGTACAAGTATCAGTGGTCAGTGGGTAAAAGGCACCGACAATAACGGTGATCTGCTCGACCCACTCCCCAGTGCATCCCTCAAGGGCTGTGGTAGGGAAGGGCGGCCGGATGGGGAAGGCGGCAAATACAGTGATGGGATGTCACTATATGTATGCATGTGGGGGGGGGAGTGAGAGCACGCGCAGTGAGGGGTGGGAGGGGATGTGAGGGGTTGTGCTGTGGTGGGTTGCCAAGCTGACTCCATGGCATGGTGGGTGGATTGCTGGTGCTGGTTGGTGGGGTACTGGGTTTGGGTCCAGGCGGTGGTGCATTTTTGTTGCACCTGGCCTGAACCTTTAATTTTTTTAATGTTTTCATCCCCCTGACATGCACCCCCCTGGAGCTGAGAATCCTTTGGTAGGGGGGGTGCGAGGGGTACAGTCCCCCACATAAAACATTAAAAAAGTAAGTCCCCGGTGCCGTTTTGCTGTGTGCCAGGGTGTCAGAGTGCCGAAAAACAATTTCAACACTCTTGACTTTTTGATAACGACGATCACCTTTAGGCTTTCGCCATGCCACATAGAACCTGCATCAACAATGGTACTACTTTCTGCATTGTCACTACTACTCTAACCAAAAGCAGCCTTGCTCAGTCCTGCAATATACTACAGGAGGAAAACCGTTTGGCACTTTGAATATGCCCCTACCATCTGTAACCCTCATCCTCAACACATGTTGGGGAAAGCAGTAGAAATGATTATCTACTAGGGCTTGATCAAGAATGTTTGTGAGCGTTATCAGACATTCAAAGGTTAAGGTAACAGTGTGTGTGCTGGTTTTTTAATACTTACAATACAAATCCCCAAACCCAAGCAAGTACAATAAACAGCTAGTATACAATTACAGAGACAGTAAACAGCTGCTTTATGGGGGAGTTGGCCAATGGCTGCTCTACTTGGTCTTGCTTGGAACCAAACCCAAGACACAACCAACCCCCTTCAAAGAATGAACATATCTGTGAGCTAAGCCTGCCTAAAAATAGAAATCCCATGAAAGTCCGACCACCAAAAAGCCTGTGCAGCAAATGCTTCTCAAATGTTGTGTCTCGAACTGCGGAGTTCATGTCAGACATTTCTAAGGGTCTCTTCTTCTTCTGTACCTATATGTACAAAACAGACCTCCAAATTTGGTCATTTTAAGAATCAGTTCAGTGATGTTCCCAGTCGCACATACTATTAGTTCCTCCACCACTTCTCATCTCAGGAGAGTAACATAGCCATACACATAGACAGGTCATGTGCCTCTTTATGTGGAAATGGTAATCAGCCAACTACTGTCCTCTGATGCACATGGTCTTGGATCTTCAATGGATGAACACCTGGCCACAGCTTTACTAAGTCAGATATTATTGGCCCTTCTGTAGAACCTCAGAGCCTGGGCTATGGTTTCCACTTTCTTTCTAACGACTTATGTTCAGTACATTAGCAAACTGATTAGGAAGATGATAGTATTGGCCTCAGTATATTCATGGCATCAATTGTAGTTCATACATGTAGTCCACTAGGTCCTGCAGCATAGACCATGTATGGCCATATCTCAGATTTCAGCTGAAAGGGTCATGATGTGGCCCCTTGGGTGAATACAGGATAACCCCAGTAGCTGTTTGGCTAGTTATACACTCTAGGTAGGACTCAGGGGATATGCATACTACAGGATGTCCCGAACTGGGGAAAATAGCATTGTTAAATTCTACAGTGTTTTGTACTATGTTACTGAAAAGCACATTTTTATGGCCAAATACCAAATAGTGAATAATGAGTAGTTGCTTAGCCTGAGTTGCATGTACAAATAATCATTGGGTATTTAAATAAAGATACTCACACACCTTATTGTAGCCTGTAAACTGCTAGGGAAATTATGCCTTCTGTTCCAGTTTGTTCTCTTGCCGATTTGCAGTTTTCCACAATTTGTAAGACACAGACTGAACTTTACAACTGTTTGAGACTGATTTTTCAGATACATGCATAGTAATTTAGCTTCAGAACCATTCATAAAATAAGTGTCTTCTTTGGACACAGAAGTATATATTGAGCACAACTGGCTTGATTCTCAAAAGATAATCTATGATGCAAGTGCCTGCGTGAAAGGTGTATGACACAAGTGGCACCTTGTGTCATAGTTTGCAGCTATCCTGATTTTCAAACACCAGCTGTGGCAAAATAGGGTCGCCTGCGGCAAAGACCCCCTACAACACCATTGTGACAAAAACGCCCTTCCACCAGGCCACAAGGGGGCTTACATCACAGTGGGTCTGCACCATCCCCTTATTTGGGATTCTGTAGGCCCGGCCGTGGCTGCAACAGGGGACTCAAGTCAGACCAGTCAGAAGGTGGCCTAACAGCCCTGCCTCACCCATTAGCAGGCAGGGAGTGAGCTATGGGATGGGAAGGTGGGGAACAGGGGCTGCTGGGGCACTGAGGATGCCATAGGGTATAAGGGGGACATGGTGGCAGGTATAAGGAGTGGAGGAGGCATATGGCAGAAGTGCCATAGGGTGTATTGTTAAGCTGTATGGCACCTCGGCCAGGTGCCTCCTCTGCTCTGTATACCTGCTGCTGTTCCCCCTTCATGCCCTATAGTACCCTCAGTGCTCCGTCAGTCCCTGTTCCCCACCATCCAGCCAGGGGTTCTCCCTCCTTCCCACCTCTATGGGTCCTATATGCTTACGTGGGCGGGTGACAGACCCCTCTGTCAAACTCCACAGATGCACCTAATATTTGGAGCAGCCCTGCAGTTGTGGCAACTCCTAGATCTTCAGTGCAGGGACCCCCAATTTTACAGAATTGGGCTCATTGTCTCTGATACACCCGGAGTGTGCCACAGCCCTAGACTGTCACAAATTGCAATGGTTTTAGGGTTCTTTGAAAGCATTTCTACTTCATCACTGCCATTATGTGCTTTGAGCCAATCTTGTACTGACTTCTGAGTCAAATTAATCGAGAAGTGCAGGTTCACCTTCTTGTATAACTTGCAGTTCCAAATTTAGCACCTGATGATTGCATTGTACAATACCAAGAATTTTCCTTATTTGAATACTTGATATGTGTAATTTTTAAACACACAGATTGCTGACAGTAGCTTCACTTTTCTAAATTTACATTTGAACAGTTTTTCAGAAATAACAGTTACACCTGTGGCAATTTCCATTCTGATTTTTAAGTAATTTATGTTTGCTAGTACAATATTTGACTTTATATACTCACTGATACTAGTCCCAATAGAGTACAGTAGAATTATGTCCAACCATTTATCTTTTTTGAGTTTGATACACTGCAAGAGAGAAACTCTGGTGTGTAGACATGACAGCATTTCATTCTCAACTAGCAGTTTATTGCTGGAGCAGCTCCTGTGTCTCGATCCATGGCCAATTGACTCAATTCTGCCTGTCTGCAGGCTTGGGCCAAGTGTTCTAGCAGGTGGTGGGTCCTACCTTGATACAACTTGAACATGTGCAACACTGCTGGATTATTCACCTTCTTGTATCAATAGTAAGTAGCATTAGTGTGCTGGCTATATATTCACAAGAACAGTTCTCAGAAATTCCAAAACTTGTGTTTCAAGTTGCTGCTGGTGTTGAACCTGTTATAAGTTGTGGCTTGAGCAAGCAATAATACCCAACAGGGTGGGTGATATTGGGCTATACCTGCCTGCCCAGGTGTGTAATGAGGCCTGACATCACAGGCGGAGGGCCTTGTAGCCCCTGGAAGGGTGGGTATAGCCCATACTGCCCACCATGGGGGGTATTATTTCGCTTAAAAACTTGGCTTTTTTTTTTTTATAAAAAATGATTTGATAAGGAAAAATAGAGTAAAATATTAATAAACATGATCAAAATAGCAACTTGTGTAAAATAATCCCTTTACTGAATTACCACTAGAGGTGCTGCTGCTTATGGGAGCTCATTATTACTTTAAATTTACTCCCTTCATGTTTTATTGCGTGCCTTCCTATTGCCACCTACCCAGAGTTAGCACCAGACTTTCTTTACACTAAAGATGTTTTCCTTGAAGAAAATGAGTGAGGAGCAATTGTCTGAGCGGTCTGAGTCAGGCGGCGTGACTGAACAGGGACCCGGAAGCTGACAATAGAGTGAGCTGGCAGCAAAAAGAAACTTTTAAAAAGAGGTAAATTAATATGTTTTCCACTTGTTTTGCTGTGTGGTAGATTTTTGACACTGAGAAACTCGAAGTTACAGAAATTTTTCAAGTTTTTGCAGAGAAGGTTTCCATTTCTGTGCATTGTGTCGCGAATGTTCTGCTGCTTGGCACCGCGCTTGCCTGCGCTAGTGTTTGGTGTGAAGGTTAGAGTTGTGTGGATGAGGGATATTTTAGGATGGTGCGCCATTGTGGCTTGGCACTCGTTTTAGGTGGGCATTGTTGTCTGATAGATGCCCACCTAAACGAGTGTCTCAGCCAATCAGATTTCTCCATTCATTCTGCCCATTTTCTAATGCTTCTTAGATATTGACTATTGCAATTGCTTTATATCAGGGCAGCATCTCAGTAAGCAGAGCATTTATTAAATAGCTGAAACGTTCTTTACTGAAAAAGTGATAATACAACATGTAAACTGATCTGTAAGTTGATTGGGCTTGATTCTATGTCACAGGAAGGAACCAACTTATTCAATCATGCAATGTACTCTGCAATAATTTTGTTGTGTTGTTAGTTATGCTGCGAATTCAACCTTTCAGTTATCTTATTTGTCATAGGCAACTAAGAGTCTCTTGGGTAAAACAAAAAATGAGGTGCACAGAAATAAATCCTGAAAGTACAACCCAGTATGAGAATCACTCAAACTGCAGAAAAGGACAAAACTGGCAAACTCCCCAAATGAAGACGCATAAATGATTTATTTAATGCACAGTGAAAAACAACAGGAAGCAGAACTACCTCTAATAGTCTCTTAGGGTTGCAAGAAGCTCTGAATATGCAATATCCCTCTATAAACAAATGTCTAAATAGGGCAAATGTTTTTGATTTAACCAATATGGGAATGGCTGTTTCACATTTTTCCTTAGTGTGGTTGGCTTCCAAAATTGCTGCAATCTTTCTTCCTACATTGAGAAGCTGTCTCTAACTTCAACAAAGCTCAAGTCTGTCTCCTTGCCACAACTTGCCATGTTTCTTTTTTGAATTCTGTCTCAGCTAGTCACCATATGCTGTTGCATGTGAAGAAGTGCCATTGCTTAGTCTCACTAAAACATGATTATTTTATTATATTCAGCAGCCAACAGAGCTATTGACAGAGAACTGGGGCCATGTTTGTTGACTTGACCAAGGCATTTGATCTGGGGGACCATGCCTTGTTAATAGAGACATTGGAGCAAGTTGGGGTAGGAGCATCATCACTAGGATGGTTTGCCAACTATTTAACAGATATCAAATGGTTACGTTCTAGTGATGTGTTTCTGAGAAGGCATTAGTCAGATGTGGAGTCCCGCAGTGCTCCATATCAGGGCCCACCTTGTTTTCAATATTTTTTTATTCTATTACGACTATTATGGGTGCACATCTTACATTGCAGATGACACAGTTGTGTATCATCAAGGAGCATCTATATCAGATTTAAATGCAATATTAACAAGGGAATTAAACCATATGCAAGAGTGGTTAACAAATAATAAAATGGTGCTGAATAAGCAAAAAATGAAAATAATGTTATTTGTAACATCAACTAGGCAAAAAAATGGAAATACACTACAAGTTAGATCAATAGATGACATTGCTTTTGACAATGTAGATAACATGAAATATCTGGGAGTAATATTAGATCCTGCTTTAAACTAAGGTTCTCATGTACAGAAACATAGAAACACAGAATTTGACAGCAGATAAGGACCGCTTGGCCCACCTAGTCTGCCCATTCCATACCTAATGGATAAGCTGCAGATCCTAGTTAACCAACAGCCTACTTCCTCCTACCCCCATTAGAATTGCATTATGTCTGTCCCATGCATTCTTGAATTCCCCCATTGTTTTGGACCCCACAACCTCCTCAGGAAGGCCATTCCATGCATCCACCACCCTTTCCATGAAAAAATACTTCTTCACATTGCCCCTGAGCCATCCTCCCTCTATTTTCAAATTGTGCCCCCTTGTTCTTGCACATCTCTTTTTCTGAAAGATGCTGCCCTCTTGGACTTTGTTGATTCCCTTGAGGTACTTGAAAGTTTCTATCACATCCCCCCTCTCCCTCCTTTCTTCAAGGGTATACATATTAAGCTCCTTTAGTCTCTCTTCGTATGGCTTCTGGTGCAGACCCTGCACCATTTTAGTTGCCCTCCTCTGGACAGCCTCCATCCTGTCTATGTTCTTGCGGATATGGGGTCTCCAGAATTGCATGCAGTACTCCAGATGAGGTCTCACCAACTGTCTGTACGGAGGGATAACAACTTCCTGTTTTCAACTGGTAATGCCTCTCCCTATGCATCCCAGTATCCCCCCCAGCCCTCCTTACTGCCTCCTCACATTGCTTACCCACCTTTGGGTTGTCTGATATGACTACCCCCAGGTCCCTTTCCATTTTTGTTGTTGTTAGTATCTCACCCCCATTGTGTACTCTTCCCCTGGGTTTTTGTTTCCCAGGTACACTACTTTGCTCTTCTTTGCATTGAATCTAAGCTACCATACATTTGACCATTCCTCCAACCTTTCCAAGTCCCTTCTCTTCCTTTCCACCCCACCTTGTGTATCAACCCTGTTGCAGATCTTTGTGTCATCTGCAAAGAGATATACTTTTCCTTCCAGTGTCTCTGCAATGTCACTTATAAAGACATTAAAGAGGACCAGTCCCAGTACTAAACCCTGCAGTACCTCGCTAGTAACCCCTCTTTCTTCAGAGTAGACTCCGTTTACTATTACCTTCTGCATCCTGTTGTCCAGCCAATTTTTTACCCAGGCTACCACCCTGGGACCCACTCCAAGTCTGGCTAACTTGTTTATTAATCTATTGTATGGGACTGTGTCAAATGCCTTGCTAAAGTCTAAGTTGGACATGTCTACAGCCCCTCTCTGGTCTACTACTTTGGTCACCTAGTCAAAGAAATCTACTAGATTTGTCTGACACAACCTTCCCACTGTGAATCCATGCTGCCTTGCATCCTGTGACTCACTGGCTTCTAGATACTCAATAATTCTTTTCTTCAGAAGTGATTCCATCATTTTACCTACCACTGAGGTCAAACTAACAGGTCAGTAGTTTCCTGCTTCTGCCTTGCTCCCACTTTTGTGAAGTGGAATGACATCTGCCCTCCTCCAGTCATAAGGCAACACCCCATCCTCTGATAATTTGTTAAAGAGGGTAGTCAGTGGTGTCACTAGTTCTCCCCTTAGTTGTTTTAGAATTCTGGGGTGAATCCCATCAGGCCCTATTGCTTTCTCCACCTTCAGTTTTAAGAGTTCTTTCTGAACCCATTCTTCTGTGAATGGACTGGTATCAACCCCCCTATCCAGCATGTTTCTATTGTTTGGTTTAGGTACCTCCCCCTCCTCTTCTTTTGTGAATACTGAGCAGAAGCATTTGTTCAGTATCCCTGCTTTTTTCACTGTCACCTTCTGCCCACATTCCCTCCCATTTATTAAGCTCATTATCCCTCCCTTGGTCTTTCCTTGCTACCTAATGTACCTATAAAAGGTTTTATCCCCCTTCTTAACAGAGTTGGCTATCTTTTTCTCAGTTTGGGCCTTTGCTATTCTGACTGCCTTCCCTGCCTCTTTCTGATTTAACTGATATAGTTCTCTGTCTTGCTCCTTCTGTGTTTCCTTATACTTCCTGAATGCTATCCTTTTCTCCTTAACCTTCCCTGCCACCTCTTTTGAGAAACACAGTGGCCTTTTCATTCATTTTGTTTTGTTTATTTGCTTTACACAAAGGCTGTTGCCTCTGTGATGGCAGTTTTGATTTCCCCCATTGTTCTTCCATCCCTCCTTCTTGCCTGTTTGCTAGTGCTTTTCTGAGGCACTCTCCCATTTTGCCAAAATCAGCCCTTCTAAAGTCCAACACCTTTGCTTTTGTATGGCTTGACTCTACAGCTGTGTTTATTGTGAACCACACTGGTGGTCCCTTGTTCCCAGATGGCTACCGTCTTCTAAGTCTGAGATCCTCTATCCATTCCCATTTGAGAGTACCAGGTCTAAGATTACTCCCTCCAGAGTGGGTTTCAACACTAGCTGTCTGAGGCATGCCCCCTGTAGGGCATCGAGAATGACCCTGCTCTTGGATGAGGCTGTAGTAAAGGTGCTCCAGTTAACATCTGGCATATTCAGGTCCTCCATCAACAATATCTCTCCTTTTTCTGCCATTCTAAGGATTCCTTCTATCATTTCCTTGTCCATTGCCTCCCCCTGAGATGGGGGTCTGTAAACAACCCCTGTGCGGATTGTGGTGCCATTTCCAGTCTCCAGAGTGACCCACAGTGCCTCCTCCCCTCCCTGTTTACCCTTTAGTTCTGTTGCTTTGATTCCTTCCCTTATGTAGAGAGCTACTCCTCCTCTTCTTTTACCCTCCCTGACCCTCCTGTAGATTGTGTACCCTGGTGTGTTGACATCCCAGTCATGGTTCTCTGTGTACCATGTTTCTGTGAGTGCCACAATATCCAGGTGTCCCACTTCCATCAAGGCCACTAGTTCAGGGAGCTTGTTACACAGACTATGAGTATTGGTACTCATCACCCTCAAACTTTTGATGGCCTTACCCCTTTTAGGACCATCCTTGTCCTTACTGCTTTCATTTTTTTCTAGATTTACACCTGTCCTGCTCCTTATTGACTTCTCTACTTTTTTGCATCTACTTCACTAACTACCCTGTTTTTTGTGGGGGGGGTCTGCCCCCCCTTGGCTAGTTTAAAGACTTGCCAATAAAGCATTTAAACCTATCAACATGGATCCTGGTTCCCCTCCCAGACAGATTTAGACCATCACATCAGTGTAGGCCTGCATCCCTCCAGGTGGACCCCCAGTCCCCAATGAAGCCAAATCCCAGAACTCTGCACAATTTTTTCAACCAGTTGTTGAATCCCATGGTGTGGAGTACCCTAGTCTCACCCATGCCATAGTCAGGCAGCACTTCCAAGAAAGTTACCATGCATGCTACTTGTCTAAGGCCCCTCCCCAACTCCACAAACTCCTGATTCACTGCTCTGATCCCATTCCCAGCCAGATCATTTGTCCCTAAGTGGACAATGACATCCATCTCCCTCACCTGTGCAGCTGCTCCCATGACCCTGAGGATTCACTTCCTGTCCCTCCAAGCCATAGTGCTGGGCAGGCAGCTTACCTCCCTCTCCCCTCCTTCCCGCAGTTCTACCTTCCTAACAAATGAGTCCCCCACCAGGAGTTGTTTCCTTCCCCTGTGGGGTCCTGTGCCACCCTTCTGTGGCTGTCCTTTATTGAGGTTCCCAGCATCCTTCTTGTTCTCCACTGCAGGTGCCTCCATAGAGTAACCATGCTCCACCAGAATGGTGAATGAATTGTGGAGAGGCACAACTGGAGAGATGTGCCTCTGTTCCACCACCCTCACCCTTCCTGAGCCCACCATGGTCCAACCACTCCTTTTTCTTGACAACCTCTGAGGCAGTGGTGGTGGCCTGGGTGGTCTCAGGGTGGGAGATGAGGTTTCTTGAGTCCTCACCAGGTCAACATGGAGAGGAACAACCTCCTCCTTCAGACCAGAGAGTTGCCTGCAAATAGGGCAGCAATGCAGCCTCCAGCACATCTCCCTGAAGACTTCCACTCCACAGCCAGTGCATTACACCACTCCCCACATGTCTGTCTCCCTTCCTGTTTAAGATTTGCTTTGTTTGTTTGTACTTTGTTTTTGTGCACGTGAGTGTGTTTACCCCCTATTCAGTGTGCTGTGCTGTTAAGAATATGAACATGTGTATGCCCTTTGCACTTTTGGGAAGTGATGTCAGAACCCTGATGTAAAGGAAATTATGTGCTTGGGACAGGTGGGTGAAGGCAGGGTGGGTGGGACTAAGCCCGTGCCCTCCAGAAACAATCAACTACAACTCTGACCCACTACCCCAGTGAGTGCCTTCCTTCCTTTCAGACACCTATTTCACAGAGTTTAAGTAACAGGTCTAGTCACAAATTATTGCAAATATTCTGCCAGCTAGATTTCCTCCCTGGCAAATAAAAGTTACACTAAGTAAAGTCAACCCCCAAAACAGAACCAAAACACTGACCTACTTACTTACACAGGCCTCAAAATTAAGAATTCAGTTCAGTGTACTGTATTAAATTACCTCCTTGCTTTAAGGAAGCTGGCGGCTGCTCTCTGTCTCAGCTACAGCAGGAGCTGTACACTAACATCTAACATTTATGTGAAACTTGCCTTACTATATAGGCTTCATAGCCTTTGTAATGATGATACACCATCAGCAACTGCAAACCAGTGTTTATCACCTACATTACATTATGCCTTGATAGTTGTTGATAATGCTCCTACTAGCACAATACGGTGGAAAACTTTGTTACTACACAGAATAGAAAGAGTTGCTCTTTTGGCACCAAATATTATGCACCATTGTGACATCATTAATAAATTGGGGTGGTTACCCATTGCACAGTCACATAAACTTGTTAGTAAACTTGCTATTGCTAAATTTGTATTTCGAATACACCTGTTGGTCTGAAAAAACAACTTGTGATATCACACAGTGAAAACCATACAAGATCCACAAGTGATTATACTTTAATAACAATTCCATTCAGATGCACACATAATGGGCACCGTACATTTGCATATATTGCACCTATGATTTGGAACAGTATTCCTTTAAAAATAAGAAACACAACTAGCTATGATTTATTTACAACAACTTTAAAATCATATCTTAGAAATGTATTTATATGTGACTTTTTAAAAAATTGTTTTTATATATGGCGTGGAATTTATTTTTCTATTTGAGTGTAATATTGTTTATGAAATGTAAACTATATGTATTGTGTATTGTGTATGCTATTCTGTGGATTGTATATAAAGTAAACTTTATGGACCAAGGGTCATACTTGTAAAAGGGATTGTATCCCTGTGTGCTAACCCATTTACAAATAAAAAGTAAATGAAATCAATTAGTCATTGCTGCTTCTAATTACTCTTAACATAACAATCGCTATTTAATAGCTGCAACTTAGGACAAGCATAGGCATCTGGACTGGGTACAAGATGTGAAATCTACCAGTGTTCTATAGCTCATGTAGCTGAGGGGAACATTTTGCAAAAAATGTTGTTTACACTTTTATAACCTCTAAAATCCTTTAAGACACAACAGTGCTGTGTTGTTTTACCATCAAAAATGTGAACCATCCAAGTACTGTGCTTCCACAGCATGTATCAAGTCTGTACGATTGAAAACTAACCTCAATAGAAAAGATTTTTAAATTTGCAGTGGAGGCGAAATTTGTTGATTTAAATTGTTAATTACAATACTCTTAATAAATGCTGTTTTAAAAATATGTGACAGAATTTAAAATACACTGATGATGACTCTAAGGATGTCAGAAGCATACTGCTAAAAATTATGAGAAGGAAGTTTTGGCTTACTAAGAAATACTGCTGCTGTAAATTGTTTTAACTGTTGTCCATCTAGTATCCCACAGCCCTAAGGTGAAATGATAAGGCAAAGGGCTTTCTTTGCCCTAGGTATGGTGCATTTCTGCAGTACATATAGAAACACTGGCAAACAAGGAGGCAGAGTTAAATGAGTAAGCATACTATAGTTACATTTGTATGGTAGCTATAACATCTTAACATAAATTTTCCATCCACCGTCATTCTCAGTCCATCAGTTGACCACATTATTTTGTAATGCTTTCATCAGTTTTCACCATGTAGTGTCAGTAGTGAGACATCAGTGAAACTGGGAAATTAGTTTTAATAGTCCTTGTAAGTGGGGCTATCTGCTGGACCAATGGAAGTATGTCATGATTCCATGCTTGTGACTTGGATTTGAGAGTGAGCATGGGAGCCAGTACTTAGCGGGCCAGGCTGAGGGAAACACACTGCCACTGGCAGTAAGTGCCAACTGGTGGAAGCGAGGTGGCACTTCTCATGCAACAACATCTCCTGATGTTGGGCTGGGGAGTTTGCTCTCCAGACAGAAGCATGCTGTGTCTATTTGACACACCTCTAAACACACACATGATATGCGTGCTGCCTGAGGATAGGGACACACAAAAATGTTGGAAAAAGCCCATCCACAGGATGAAGGTCTACACCCTGCAGGTCCTGCACCATCGATTATGGAACCCGATTCCACCAGATACAGATCTCCAGAGGGCAAGGGGACCCCTGAAGGCCTCACCAGTGAGAGAAAGCCATAGTGGCAGAGGGTGGGGATAGTACCTGGAGAAGGGGGAAAGCACACCAGGTGGGAGCAGGTCAGTAAGTAATATAAACACTTAAAAAATAGCACTTGTAAGTGGAGGGGAAAAGGCAAGGATTAAAGGACAGCAGACATATTCTCATTAATTTCAAAACATACAGCTCCTAAGAGGAAAAAAGGTGAATACATACAAGTTAATGCAGTTCTGTATCCATGTTGGATTTAAAGAACTGAAAGTTACTTGAAGTTTGCTGCAACTCTTTATTTATAATTCTTTCATTTATAGTTTATGATGGTACATTACTATTGTGCACTACCTACTGTATGGTATTGTATTTCACTCCATTTGATTTAACACCCCTTGTATGTTTTTATATTAGATGTTACTATACCTAGTATTTGTTCTATTTCATTTACTACCCCTTGTATGCTTTTGTACTTCATATGTTACATATTTAATTGTCTCTTTGTCCAATTGCACCAGTTTTGATCCCTCTTTGAAGGATTGCCAGACAAACCAATTTCAACCAATTACCTTTCTGTTTCAACCTTATTCTAGAGCGGTCTCTCTTGTCATCCATACCAGCCCAATAAGGCAGTATATAGAAACATAGAAACATAGAATCTGTCAGCAGATAAGGACCATACAACCCACCTGGTCTGCCCATTTCTCTATTTGGTTTGGCAATCCCTACTCTTACCTGGACTGCCTTTCCCCCAACTCCGCTGTATAGCAGGGTGCCTTTATGCTTATCCCATGCACTTTTGAATTCCTGTACTGTTTTTGATCCACCACCTCTGCTGATAGGCTGTTTCACAGATCCATCACCCTCTCTGTGAAAAAATACTTCCTAGCATTCCCCCTAAGCCTCCCTCTCTCCAGCCTCTTTTTATGTCCCCTTGTCCTTGTGCACTTTTGTCTCTGAAATATATTCCCCTCCTGTACCCTGTTTAATCTTCTAAGGTATTTAAAAATATCTATCATATCCCCTTTCTCCCTTCTCTCTTCCAGTGAATAGCTGTTTAGTTCCTTGAGTCTTTCCTCATAAGGTTTGTGGTGCAGTCCATGTATCATTTGTGTTGCTCTTCTCTGGACTGCTTCCATTCTGTCTATGTCCTTCCTGAGATGCAGTCTCCAGAACTGGACACAGTATTCCAGATGAGGCCTCACCAGTGATCTATACAGTGACATCACTATTTCACTCCTCCTACTGGTTATGCCCCTTCCTGAGCACCCCAGCATTCTGTTTGCCTTCCCCACTGCTTTTTTGCATTGTTTGGCTGACCTCAGGTCATCAGATATGATAATCCCCAGGTCTCTCTCCTGACTTGTGGTGGCTAGAACCTGCCCCCCCACCCCCATCCTGTGTTCCTCTCTTGGGTTTCTGTATCCCAGGTGCATTATCTTGCAGTTCTTAGCATTGAAATCCAACTGCCAAACCCTTGACTATTTCTCAAGTAGTATACCTCTGGATGCAATTTCCTAGGTAGTTACTCTGGTTCATGAAGCCTTCACTTGTATGACTAGGGTTTTCCCCAGCCCATTCATGTGGTGAACAATTTCCTGCTAGAATCCCCATGTTCTACTTTTTGAAGAGTTCTGCCACACCACCCTGTACCCTCCCATGAGAAAGCTTCATCTGGAGGTACAGTACCACAATGTCTGCTTTGCCTGCATGCTGTACTTTAAATGAATTTATTGCACTATTTCATTTTTTGTCTGTGCACTGCCCTACTTTGTTTTGCCCATGAGGGCTAAGATACCTGCATTACCTTATCTAAGCCACACAGGCCTTATTCAGATTAGGGTATTTAAAATGGTTTAAGGAGCTTAAACCATTTTAAAGTGCTCTAGCACAGTTTTCATCCCCACTTAACATGCTTCGTAGTCTGTTTTTTAAAACTGTGTTTAAACCCTGATAAGACCTAGGCTTAAACACAGTTTTTAAAAATGCTCCAGGAGTTAAATCGGACTTACATGCAGTGCAAATGGTCAAACACAGTTCCCCTTCATGCAGCAGGATGTCTGCACATGGGAACTGGTTGCTTGTTAATTCAGTCCAGAGTCAGTATTGCAGACATTGAACACTGTTTCTAATAATGGTTTACAACATGCTGCCGGCAGTGCGGACTCCATAGTATGGATGTTACAGCACGGTAAATAATCCATTTTTAAAAACGTTTTTAGTTACCATGCTGTAGCATGAACAGGGCCTCAGTGATCAGCCAGCTAAGGTTGCTTTAGGGGTGGACTGATTCACCATAGCTGCCATGGAATTAGAATGTGTCAGCCCAGGATTTAACCTGAATCTGCTGACCTGCTCTACTGAACCAGCACTGTGATTTCTTGTCAAGCCACCTCATCTAGTAAGCCGATCTGCTGAAATACAGATTTCTACATGTTCAATCCCTGTGAAAAATCAGTATGGATGTTAATAACAAATGGCTATTTTGTACGGTGTTCATATTTTTCTCAAGTGAGAATATTTGCATGGCAATGTTTAAAGTCTTACTATTACCCACATCTGTCTTTTTGACATCATTCAGTTTAATTGCCTCTAAATACACATTCAACAAGTATCTATAGCACCTGCAGCTTAGAAGTAGGAGAACAATAACTAAAACAGACCATTTGAACACTGGTTTAAAACATATTCCTCTGCAAATCTGAAGTCAGAATTAACAGTGACATGGCAATTAAAATACGTGTTATACTTTTGTTTTCTTGGGCAAGCTATTTTCTGTTTTTAGGTATTCAAATCTTAAGAGAATACATCTAAAACATAAACACAGGAAATGTCTCTGGACATCTGCATTCCTAGTGCTAAAAATATATGTTATAGTTACCACAGAAACTGAACATATTGTTTTTAATGGGGAGGTACAGAGGCTTAATGTTAAACACAGGAGGTAGAATGCTTTTGGGTCTTGGCTGTTATGTGCCCTGTATGGCTGCATTAAGTAATGAATTTAACAACTAGGACTGACAGATTCTGTCTTTCTGGACAATCTTTTTCTTTGTAAAAAAATGCTGAACATAAACATAGCTTAAATGCACTAAGCTTTCTAACATGTGCTGTTAATTGTTCTAGAAAGCTTGTTTTCATTTGATGTAAATCATTCTGTGGTCGACTCATCTCAAATAAAAATGTGATGCACATCCTTTTGTATACACAAGATATCCTTTAGAGAATTATTGTAGTTTATTGAATTAAGCTAAGCTACATCAATTTATTTGATCCTGATTTAAAGGAAAAAAAAACACTTATCTCGGCTCACCTAATTATTTTGTAATTGAAGTGGGAGTACACTTGGTAGAAATGTTATGCTTTAATGTCCATGTGACAAAGTCATTTGGTATTTTATGTAGTGGAAATAAAGATGGGAGTTTTAAACTAAATAAATTATAGTATTCAAATTTAAAATATTAAAATTATATGGTAAAATTCCTTATGAATATGTAGACTTGATATCACATATTTTGGCCTCAAACACAGGATTTCTATCCCAATTTAACATCCAAAAGGTAAGTTTTCCAAGCAACCGGATGTTTGTAGAATTCAAGTATGTCCTGGAATTTAACATGTCAAATAAAAGGCAGATGTAAAAGAAAAGCCTTTACAACAATTAGAAATCAGTGCTTATTAAACAGAAGTGCTGCATTAACTAGCAAAAATAACTTAACTGGAAATGGAAAGATGGGATCAATATTAGTTTTACTATTAGACATTTGTGGAGATATAGAGCTAAACCCTGGCCCAGTAAAAGATACAAAATATTGCTATAGTATTTAGTAGAGCTTCACTCTTGAGGTCAGAGGGAATCAGAACCTCTCTCTGGCAGAACACACTGGTTATGTATAGTTGCCCATCCAGTATCTCTATGGCCATGATTCACAAATGGATGGGTTACACACTTGAAACACACATAACCCACCACATGACTTTGCATCCACAGACGGGTGTGCTGTGGCCAACATTCATGATCGCTGTCCACTGGACACCTCCTGTCCATGGAATCTCCTTCAGGCATGCTTGTGTGTGGGGGTGGATCAGTGGACACAGGTGGGTAGCCAGTGGGATGCCCAGACCTAGTCCACAAGTGGATCCCTGGCCCCATGCAGTGCAAGGGTGTTAAGATACTGCCAACTACATCCATGCAGGGATGCCCGATGTGTGGCTAGGTGGCCACCCCCAGCCTCCCCTCTGGTCCATGGGGCTGGGGCAGCACGGAGAAGGGTCCAGCATTGCTTTGCTGCAGCCAGCAGCAGCACTGCGAGGGGGATGCAATGGCTATGCCACCCCCCATGGAGAGGATGCAGCCCTGAATGGCATGCAGTGCTGTTGTGAATGGGTGCCACCAAAGGGCATTCCCCTGGCATGCCCCAAATCCACCTTTGGCATGGCACCTCATGGCCAGCCAGGAATCCAATGTGAAGACTGCTAATGTGCCCATAGGTGAATGCCATCAGAAGTGTGCAGGGCACAGCTGTGTGGCATTCAGTCATGAGTATGCCTACATACTGCCCTTGCACAATGTGTAGGCATTCATGAATTGGGGCCTATATTAGCACATGATAGTGCCCATAGTCTTATTAAAAAAGATGGACCTGCTGTATTTAAAGTTGGGTAAATGAAGGAAAATATGAGCAGACAGGATTAATTGAAACTCAGTTAAGTAAGAAGATTTCAATAAAAACTGATTTATAAAATTATTATGTTTGCCCCTGGATAGGATGACCCATATGGAAGTTTTTTTTATTTTATATTAACTATGAATTATGGCAGTCAAATATATAGACACATAAGACTCTAGAAATTAATTCTTTGTTAGTTATCTGTTGAAAAAATAAACATAACAATAGAAGATGCATACTCCCCACCTTAAATAAAGGATTCTGAATTTGATAATATGATCATCCTAAAATTTTCTTTCTCACAACTTGTGAAAAGAAGTTTTAATAATGGGAAATCTTAAAGGACACCTAAACCATCTTTTTACACTCCGTTTTTTTAAATTACTCCATAGGCTTGTTTACATTTATACTGAAACTACATTTATTCAAGTAGGATAAATGTGGTTTCATAGCATATGAGAATTGTAAACACAGCCTCTCCTGATTCAAAAATCCTGCTCTAGATTCATCTGACATGAGCTTCCCGCAGCATGAATTCACAGCGGGAAGGCCATGTCAGACGAATCTAATAGATTTCTTTGACTGAGTGACCAAAATAGTAGACTAGGGAGGGACTGTGGATGTGGCCTACTTAGACTTTAGCAAGGCATTTGACACAGTTCCACACAAAAGATTAATAAACAAGTTATCCAGCTTGGGAGTGGGTCCCAGGGTGGTAGCCTGGGTAAATATTTGGCTGGACAAGATGCAGAATGTAATAGTAAATGGAGTCCACTATGAGGAAAAGGGGTTACTAATGGGGTTCCACAGGGTTCAGTACTGGGACTGGTCCTCTTTAAT
This sequence comes from Neoceratodus forsteri, assembly GCA_016271365.2. Classification (NCBI taxonomy): domain Eukaryota; kingdom Metazoa; phylum Chordata; order Ceratodontiformes; family Ceratodontidae; genus Neoceratodus; species Neoceratodus forsteri. Next base: position 157,715,280 of record CM028137.1, read on the forward strand.
GTCTTTACAGGTGACATTGCAGAGTGACTGGAAGGAAAAGTATGCCTCTTTGCAGATGAAACAAAGATCTGCAACAGGGTTGATACACAAAGGGGGTGCAAAGCATGAGAAGAGACTTGAAAAGGTTAGAGGAATGGTCAAAAGTATGGCAGCTTAGATTCAATGCAAAGAAGAGCAAAGTAATGCACCTGGGAAACAAAAACCCAGCGGAAGAATAACAATGGGGTGGGTGGAGGTACTAACAACAACAAAAATAGAATGGGCTCTGGGGTAGTCATATCAGATGACCTAAAGGTGGGCAACCAATGTGAAAAGGCAATAAGGAGGGCTGGAGGATACTGGGATGCATAGGGAGAGGCATTACCAGTAGAAAACAGGAAGTTGTTATCCCTCTATACAGACAGTTGATGAGACCGCATATGGAGTACAGCATGCAGTTCTGGAGACCCCATCTCTACAAGGACATAGACAGGATGGAGGCAGTCTGGAGGAGGGCAACTAAAATGGTTAAGGGTCTGCACCAAAAGCCATATGAAGAGAGATTAAATGAGCTTAATATGTATACCCTAGAGGAAAGATGGGGGAGGAGGGAACATGATAGAAACATTCAAGTACCTCAAGGAAATCAACAAAGTCCAAGAGGGTAGCATCTTTCAGAAAAAGAGATGTGCAGGAACACGGGGGCACAATTTGAAGATAGAGGGGGATGGCTCAGGGGCAATGCGAAGAAGTATTTTTTCATAGAGAGGGTTGTGGGTAAATGGATCAGCCTTCCAGAGGAGGTAATAGGGTCAAAAACAGTGGTGGAATTCAAGAATGCATGGGACGGACATAAGACAATTCTAGTGGGGGGTAGGAGGAAGTAGGCGGGTGGTTAACTAGGATCTACAGCTTATCCAAAAGTTAAGGGAAATAGGCAGACTGGGTGGGCCAAGTGGTCTTTATCTGCTGTCAAAGCTATGTTTCTATGTTTCTTAAAGGACTGCCTTGAGGTTGTCAATGAAGAGAAAGATGCCCTGCTGTGAAGATGTATCCTAGCTCTACTAACTATATGAAAATGCTAATAACTTTAAAATTAAGACAGATAGCATGGTACTGTGAGCATGAAAGTTGTTCAGCACAAAAATATCTGCAAAATGAATGGTGTTTCATTTATAGATATCTTTTAGTTTTTTTTAATTAGCAAAGAAAGCAGGAGACAATTCTTTTGTTTTCACTTTTTTAACAAACAAATACAAATAACATTAAAACAAGAATGGCAGTATGGTACTGTGAACATGACGTTTGTTCAGCACAAAAATATCTACAAAATGAGTGGTGTTTCATATATAAATATATAAATATATATATATATATATATATATATATATATATATATATATATATATAGTTTATTTTTATAATTAGCAAAAAATAACAGAAAATTCAATTTGTTTTTCACTTTTTGCAATAAATAAGTGGAAATAACTTTAAAATGAAAAATGTTAGCATGGTACTTTGTGCACAAAAGTTGTTAAGCACAAAAACATCTCCCAAATGAGTTGGGTTTCATTTATAGATGCCTTGCAGATTTTTTATAATCAGCAAAAAATGGCAGAAAATTCATTTGTTTTTTACTTTTTGGAGGTATGGCATAAATGGAATATGCTACTTCCCTACTGGAAATATTTGTTTTCCATAATAAAGAATGTTTAGACACTAAACTATTGATTGCAAGTCCTCATCACTGTAGAAGTGCTATGATACATCGTGGGTGGGGGGTGAGTGCAGTATCTCGTTCTCTTCTTTGACTGTTTGCCTTTGATACTAGCACTGCCAACTCTGGGTGTGGCCTTGGTTCCCTCCTTGCTGTGGATCAAAAAATACTGAAATCATTTAAAACATTTTGCTAACCAATTAAAACTAATAACTGAATTTACTTTAAATGCTGAGACTGAAAGAGATTGGAATTACATTAGATATATCTATGGTTTGAGTCTTGTCTATCTAATAGAACACAGAGGGTGGTGGAAGGCCAATTGTCTGAATCGTGTCCATTAATCAGAAGTGTTATACAAGGTTCCATTTTGAGTCCACAGTTATTTTTTGACATATACAAACAACTAACCAAAACATAGAGGAACCTAATATAAGGCTCTGTGCTAATGATAACATTTTCTTGGCATCTGCTGTGTCAAAACAAGAACTGAAACTAGAACTTCAGAAGGAGTTTTGATAATACTAAATTGGTTTAAACATTGCAACTTAGCAATAAATGTAAAAAGGACCCAGGCTATAGCCTTCTACTATATCTCTCCAGTAAAAGAAAACACAAAACATGAGTATAATTTAATTACAAAAACAAATTATGGGCTTGAAATAATGAACACTGGTGACTACAAATACTTAGAGGTTACTTTATTTAACTTGTTATGTTTTACACCACATATCAATAAGTTAAGAAAGCTAATGCTTACAGTGGTGCCCTTCCATGATCAGCTTTTACATTATCAAAACAAGAGAGACTGACATGAGCTAATCAACTGAAAATCCCAGTTTTGGATTATGGAAGTCTGTTTTACAGACATGCAGACAGACAAAAAAAAGAATTACACACATATGTTACTTACAATAAACTGGCAAGGTTTGCCTTGCTATGATCACTAAATGAGCATCATTGAACATAATTGTAATATGTATATTAAATTGTGATCCACTCGAGTTAAAAAGGGAAAGGCATTGGCAACTTCTTTTTTTTAGACTGGTTAAGAATCATAACTTCCACATTTGACAAAGAATTTGGTTAAACCAATTCACACCCACTTTTTGATGGAGGCAAGCAAAGGAATTTATTTTTATTTCACCCCCCCATCCAAATGGTTTAGAGTGTTTCAAGAAACACTTGTGCAAACAATAATAAATGTGCATTTCAAATCAGAACATAAAATAATAAAAAAAAAACAGTAGACATACTTTTTTTAAAAAGAGACTGTGAGACACCATTGCAAGGTGTTTGTGTGCCTAGAACTAAGACAAAATAGGGTCAGTTGAATATTAATTATGGTATTTCAAAAACATTGAGCACAATGAAAATGAAGCCCAGAAGGACTGAGACAGAAAGGAATTTCTCAACAGCAATAAGTCAACAGATGGAGTGCAGATGTCAGTGTATATATGAATGAATGATTGGAATGATACATATAGCACTTTTATAATACTGTATTCATTTTAATAATGATGTGATACCTATTTTGATAATGTGTGACTTGTTAACTTTTTCATGTAAGAGAATGACTTTTGCCACAATAGTCTAAATCCTGTCTGAAAATGTTTTAACCGACCCACCTACCTACTGAAAATAAGTGTGGATATAATTGCTTTACAACAAAGGTTTAAAGAACTATCTCCTGGAGATTTTGTGTGAGTAAGGGTGAGGCTTATGGCACCAACTACACCTGTGCTGCTTTGTTGGAAGATTAGTGGTGTACTTTCATTTATTCAAATAACGTTAAACAACAGGCACATTTTTTGGGGGGGCTGTACATCCCTTTGGCCACTATCCCTGAGTGCAGAACAAACAAGCAAAGAAACAAAAAAAAAAAACTGTAACTTGTCAAGCACCAGATCTTTGCAAGTCTTCTTCTGAGGCAGTTTTGACTTTTGCAGCTTTCATCATAATTATTTTGGAGATTGCAGACAGAGGCAGACATATGTGTTGCTTGTGCCTGCACCTACTCATTTACATAGAAACATAGAAGTTAGCAGCAGAAGAAGACCATTGGCCCTTCTAGTCTGCCCATAATACCATATCCTTCCCCCAACACCTAGGGTCTATACAGGGTTTATGCCCACTCTACCTGTCCCATGTTCCCTGCCTTGCTTCCCTCCCCCAGGTGCCTTGTAAGCCCTTAAGTGTCCCAACTGTGTTTGAAGCTGTTAATGGTCTTGGTGCCTACCACCTCAGCCAGCGAGCTGTTCAATGGCTTAACCACTCTACCCATGAAAAAACAAGCAGGCAAACGTTTGATGTACTTAATGAATGTTGTATAAACTCCCTCCCACATACTGAACATGATACATCCCTCTTGAATTTCCTTCCCACCAAATACTGCTCATATCCCCTTGTTTTAGATTCGCTGTTCCAGTTGAATATTTCCTTACCATTTGCCTTGCTTATTCCTTTCAATAACTTGAAAGTCTCTATCATATCACCCCTCTACAATCTGGCCTCTAGTGAGTAAATGTTCAGTGCCCTAAGCCAATCCTTGTAGGATCTGTTCTGAAGGCCAGGAATCATTTTTTTGTAACTCTATGCTACATCATCCCCAGCCTGTTCCTGTCTTTCTGCAAGTGAGTGCTCAAGAATTGGACACAGTACTCCAGGTATGAGATAGTAGTACCTTCTTTTCTTGCTATCAAATCACCTCCTAGTGCACTCTGACATCCTAGTTGCATTGTTGTCAGTTTTGTTACGTTGGCTAGATTAACAGAGTCACTTAAGATGATTCCTAGGTCCCTTTCCTCCATAGTAGTGTCCAGCTTATCCCCTATCATTCAGTATTCTATCCTGGGGTTCTGGTAACTTCTTCATCATCTTTCTGTGTGGCATCAAGACGAATGCCTTACCAAAGTCAAAACAGAGTAAATCCACTGCTTGTTCCTTATCCACTGCCATAGTTACCCTGCTAAGCAAACTGTCATGTTGGTCTGACAAGTCCTCTCTGCCATGAATCTGTGCTGTTCACTATTCTGGAGCCCATTTCTCACTATGTAGTCCTCTAAGTCCTCCCTGAGTAGTGTCACAATGGAGGTAAGACTGGTGGGCCTGTGGGTACCCAATTTCTCTTTATCCCCACCCATATGGAGTGAAGCTTCATCAGTTGCCCACCAATCTTTTGGAACCACCTCTTTCTGCATAGCGCTATTGAATAGCCCTGCCAGTGTTTCAGCCAGTTTCACTGACAGTCTTCTAAGCACCCATGGGTGCATCCCATCTTTTCATGGAGCTTTATCTATTTTTTTCATGGCTGCAAGCACTTTTCCAATCCTTATTTCTTTAAAACCCACCTGCCCCTTTACTGGAATTCCCTTTACTGCAGCTTTTATGCCACTTTCCAACAAAGGGGCACCATTCTCCACTGTGAACACTAAGCAGAAGTAGCCATTAAAAAGGTTGCCTTTTGCTCATTCTCTTCTAATACCCAGTCCCCCATGACAGCCTTACAATCCCCCTCTTGTCTTTCTTTTTTCCCTAACATATATGAAAACTATTTTGCCCTCCTTTGACCCCCTCCACAGTGTGCAGTTTTGTGTCTACTTTTGCACCCCTGACTGCCTACTTGGCCTAACTGATCTTAATCTGGTATTAGCCTCATTCCTCATCTCCCTGTTTCTCTTTGTATCTGATGAAAGACCTTTTTTCACCCTCATTACCCCCTGAACTTCTTAGAGAGCCAGACTGGTCTCTTATACTGCACCTGTTTCCCGTAGTAACTGCTTTCAGGCATGACTTAAATGACTTCAGGATAGCTCCTTCAATTACTGCCCATGCCACTCCCTTCACTGGTTTTACTCTCTCCAATAAACTTATTCTTATCTGGTCAAAATCTGTTCTTCTGAAATCCAGAACCTCAGCCTTTGACAAATGTATACTGGTACCCAGGGCCAGTATGAGCCATGTGGTGTTATGGTCACTGGACCCCAGTGGTTTCTCAACCTGCACTCCATGTACTATTCCAAGTTGGTGAGCACCATGATGGGAATGGCAGTCTGCTTTGTGGGTTCTCTAACCAGCAGATCCAACACACAGCAAAGCACGAACTGCTGAACAGCACTTGTTCCCTGCTTGGCCAGTACTGCTGTTCAATAACTAGGAACCACATACAAACACTGATATAATATACATTGAGCTGCTTTTGAAGCACATAAATCTTCAACTAATGTTCCAAAAAAAAACATGTATTGGTGCCAAGACAAAAAGTAGAGCTAGATTAATTTGTAAATAATTTGATTTATTTGTCTGACTACTTTTTCTTTTGTCACCAATAAATTGTTTTTTAAACATTAATTGTAGTTTTTTGTGTTTCAAGAGTTCCTCAGAGAATGCAGTATTGGTGTTTGTACCAGCAGGCAGTCCTGCTGCATAGCTAGATGTGAGCAAACAAAGCCATACACACTCCCTAAAGAGGGGACAGCACAAGGACAGCCAGCCCAGGCAACAACAGATATCAGAAACAGGACGTGCTGCCCTTCACTACCTTTCCATTCAGCTACTGACTTGGACCACAAAAGTAATGCCTCTGAAGAAGGCTCATTAAGGAGCTGAAGCACTGGGGTGTTTGGCAGCTAGGTCCTCATCACAGCTTTTGAACAAATTTTGTACTTAGCACTGTTGCACTTTTGTATGCTGCTGCTGTACACAAACTCTACAGATTATGATGCCATAAATGTGTAAGCCCCCCCATCCCAGTGTATAGGGGGTATCTAGATGGTAAATGTTGGGAGGGGTGCTATACAAGCCAGGAAACGCAGTCCATGGAAAATAGAAATATGCTCATTACCTGGTTCTTTTGATGGCATCGAGATGGCTTCCCTCGTTGAGGAGCAGTCTTTCTTCTTAGATTTCAGGGGAGAACTGCAGGGGGCAATGTTTGTTAGCAGGCACACATGCACAGTTCAGATTGATTAATTTCAATGTCCACTCCAGCCTAAAGAGTGCAAAACAGATTTAATAAACAAGAAAGTTAGTGAACCACTCCATGGAGCGTGGGGGTAAACATGCATGGTGGAGACACTTCACAGGCTAAGACCTAACATTTTTTCTGTAACAATCTATTTGGTCAACATTTGATTTATTGCATGCAGACCTTCCCTTGAGCTGTACACCACTATACCCTCAACAGTCTAGGCTGCTACTTCTGAACTGTGCCTCAGGTCCAAACTGCCATAGCAGGCCCACCCACAGAAAACTCACCAGCTCCCAAGCTGCACTCATTCACTGGCGAGACTACTTAAAATACTGGGTCCCTATCTGAGCTTCTTCTACCATGGTGTCAGAGATCACATGATGAACCTCCATTCTGCTTGCTCCTTGGGTTTCCACTCTCAGTGCATCACAGACAGGCCCTGAACTCATGCTCCAATGCTCCCCTTTTCTACTGCCTGAACCACCACTTCTCCATATGTGGGTCTTCGAAGGAGGAGGGCTAGGGTGGCAAGCAGCCCACCACAACCCCACCATGGCCTTCCAGATGAACTTGTGGGCTCAACACCCCAATTCCTCTTATCTTCTCCCCCTCCAGATCTTGATATTCTAGTGGTGCCAAAACCCTTCCTTTTATACCAATAGGAATAGGGCCCCACCTGGCAGCAGCAAGCAGGTCCACATCCCAGACCTACCAGCACCACTGCACTTTATCTCTGCCTAGGTACACAGATTAACTAGTAAGTTCCCAGAGGGTTTTTACACTTGTCCCCAAATAAAATGTTCACCTCCTGGTGAATGCCTACCAGACTGCACCACTGACCCCCAGAGGAGAGATATGGCTATCTTGCCCTCCTCCCAAGGATCAGGGCACTAACTGGTAACACTGCCGAGATGGTGGGAATTCATACACTTTAAAACCCTTCATTAACTCGCCATCTTTATTACATTTTACTGGGTTAATCTGGTGACCCACCCACTGGTTCCCACAGACAGATTGCCAGGTACTGCAGTGGTGGTGTCCTTCCCCCACTTGCCCAATAATCTGTCCAAACTAGTTATCCAATTAATAGAAAAATGCTACTGGCAAGAATATCTGGGATGCATAGGGAGAGGCATCACCAATAGAAAGCAGGAAGTTGTTATCCCTCTGTACAGACAGTTGATGAGACCCCATCTGGAGTACTGCATGAAGTTCTAGAGACCCCATCTCCACAAGGACATAGACAGGATGGAGGAAGTCCAGAAGAGGGCAACCAAAATGGTACAGGGTCTGCACCAGAAGCCATATGACGAGAGACTAAAAGAGCTTAATATGCATACCCTTGAGGAAAGAAAGGGAAGGTATGACATGATAGAAACTTTTAAGTACCTCAAGGGGCTCAACAAAGTCCAAGAGGGTAGCATATTTCAGAAAAAGAGATGTGCAAGATCATTAGGTTCATAGGTTAGTACGAGTTCGAGGGACTAGCCCATAGTGAACTCGCCACCCTTAACCGGGGTGGAAATTATATTTAGAATCACCCATATATAAGTCTAAATTCATTTTGAATTGCTGTAAATAAACACTTTGTACCACATCCAGGGGTAGGGTGTTCCAAATTGGAACTATTCTCTGTGTGAAAAATTGATTTCTTCTAACAGTCTTAGTTATACTTGATCTTAACTTTAGTTTATGGGACCTAGTGTTATTTACAGAAGGGTACCAGTCCATGCATATAGTCTCAAGTAAGGCCGCATCTCTTGTTGCTTTGTAAATCGAACATAAATCTCCTCTTAATGAGTGATATTCCAGGGAATAAAGGCTCAGTATTTTTAATCTGTTATCATATGAAAGTGTTTTCAAATTGATTATATGTCTGGTAAATCTACATTGGACTTTTTCTACCAACATCTTATCCTGGACTGATGTTGGAGCACAAGGGGGCACAATTTGAAGATAGAAGGGGATGACTCAGGGGCAACGTGAGGAAGTATTTTTTCATGGAGAGGGTGGTGGATGCATGGATCAGCCTTCTTGAAGAGATTTTGGGGTTAAAAACAGTGGGGGAATTTAAGAATGCATGGAACCAACATAAGGCAGTTCTAGTGGGGGGTAGGAGGAAGTAGGCTGCTGGTTAACTAGGATCTGCAGCTTATCCAATAGGTAGGAAAATTGGAAGACTAGGTGGGCCAAGCGGTTCTTATCTGCTGTCAAAGTCTATGTTTCTATGTTTCTATGAATAGGCACAAGAATTCTACAGTTCTCCCAAAGACACATTCTTTAATCTTGGCAATAACAACTGATACTGGATCTTTAAACTTCGCACAATGTACTAATCTGCTGCATAAAAAAATCTAACAGCATTAAACATTTTTCTGATTTAAAAGCAGTTGTCCAGTCAATCACACTCAGCTTTACCTCCACTTACTCTCTGACTCACACAATCAACAGGCGCACTTCAAGCACGCCAGTCAAGCATACCTCTGCACATTTCTAGATATCAAATTCTGCCACCCAACTTGCACTTATGCGCCCTCATTTATTTTACCGTTGCTACTTATCATGAATTGTTATAACATGTCTGATTATTAAATTGCCATGTATATGTCGTAGCCTTACCCTGTAACCAACTGTAAATATTTGTATCCTGTAACCAACTGTTTATTTGTAACCTGTTTATTATGTCCATAATTCATGTGAATTTTTCTTGTCTTTGTATTATTACTATATCTGCTGTTTCACGTCATCTTTGACAGGAGCTCCTTGTAAATGAACATGCTCAATGGAGCTTTCCTATGAATAAACTTGAACTTATTCCTAAGCAATAAACATTGTGTCTTTTTTATATATATTTTTTTCCCAAAACACAGAGCAGTATTGTTAATCATATTCAAAAGTGTAATTGTTCAGGCAACTGAGGAGTCAAATCCCTAAAACATTTTAAAACACAAGAACAATAACTGTAAGGGGTTGAGCTCACCCAGCCTCCAACGATGGGGATCCAAAGTCGAGCAGTCCTACTCTTCCCTAATTCACAGCCAGTGTCGGGGGGGGGGGCTGATTTTAAAAAGCCTCTATTTCTTTATGCCTGGTTTCCCCAGGACAGAACAGCACTAAGATGAAACGTTCTAGGCAATATTCAGCTTTGGGTCCTGCTTGGTGCACCCTCACTGAAGGCATTCTCACAGATAACATAATATTTGGTTCTTTGGCCTTCCACATCCTGGACCATCACAAAGGTTTTAAACAGAGTCACTCCAGTCCACACTGAAAAAAGATACATTTGCCTGGCTCTCTTAATAGATTCTTGCTCATGGCCTCCTACTGTAAATCCAAAGCACTCCCGCGACTCTTTGATTTTACTTTGTCCTTGGTGCCCTGGAACACCCAGTCCTCTCTTTTCTCCTCAATCACATCTCAAGTTCTTTTGATCACATATGGGTAGTTTTATCCAGTGTATTCCTTCTTGATTTAGTGACAAATCCAGCACTCAGCCTGGGATGCTGTGCATGCTGGTCCTCGGGGCAATACCCTTTAGTAGCCAACTCCCTGAGGGGTACCTCAAGTAGTGGGGGTCAGTGGGACAGAGCATTTCCATGCCCTTCCTTCACTGAATACAGCCCTGACACAGCTGGGGCATGTTATCTAGCAATCTGTTGCAGGGGAAATGGTAGGGTTTAGGGATGTCCCATTCCCACAACTGATCATCAAAAGTGTAGGACTTGTACTGCACACTAGATGGAGAGGGTACAGTATATTTCTGTTCTTCTCCTGCACTGGAGTCTCCTTCAGAGATAATCTCTTCCACTTCCACATCAGGGCGCTGGATATCTGGGGCCTCCATAGCCATGGAAGGGGGTCCTCTGGATCTTATCATGGTGCCTTCCACCGAGGGGTGTGGACCCACTGCAGGGGACTTTACTGACTTGGTCCTACCTGCCACCTCATGGCCTCTTCCTCTGCCATGGGGAGTGTCAGACACCACAGGGGGAGAAGGGCTGGGAAGACAGCTAGTGACCCTCTCCCCGGGGCTATTTCACTGGTAGCAGCCCCCACCACCCCGTAGTTTTCCAAACTAGAGGAGGCAGCACTCACAAAAGCAGAAGCAGGAGTCCAGCTCCAGGCAGGCTGGTATTCAACAGCAGGCTGAGCTAGAAAAACTGGGCCACTGCTGGCACAGTCCAGGAACATGGGCATGACCTTCACCACACTGCTGGAATGGTGGCAAATCATGCACCTCTCTTGCATTCCTCCTTTTTGGGCTAAGCCCCATAGCCAGAAAAGTAATGATGCAGGCACCAGAACCATCTGGCTTCCATCTCATGAGGCTTCCACCATTGTGGTGTTTGAAAAGGTTTTTTCAAACAATGCCTTAATTGTTTTAGAACTCCAGAGCACTCAGGTGTTTCCTCCCACCGACATACTTGTGGCGCAGTTTACTTAGGGCTCAGGAAATGGCGCCCCCACTCTCTGCAATGTGACACCCAATCCGAGCTCTGCCACCTCCAACCAATCAACAGTGGATCCCCAAAGTTCTGCATACATTAGTGTATGCTTTTTTTTTAACTTAGGAAACTTTATTGAGTTTTTGTTTGTTGAACACACTGACAAACAAGTAAATAGGGGAGATACACACACACACACACCACGATATCACAAATACCCACAAAACATACGTCATGTCAAATGTATACACCACAGGATAAGGTGATAAAGAAGTCCATAAATAGACATAATAACTGATCTAAACAAAAAAGTACACTACAAGTGATGTAGAAAAATATAATCCCAAAATATCTAATTAATAGTCAAAACACTATAAAGAAAATAAGAGATTGAGGCCCACCAGAGGGCATCAATAATAATAAGGGTCAACTATCCAATTAAGCAACACAAGATTAATAAGAAAGGCCCCATGGAGCAGGCTGTAGTATTTGAATAGTAGATGAGAAAAAAAATGTAAACAAAAGAAAATTGTGGTTAGTGTAAGTGGAACAAAAGTAGTCAATTTTTCCCATCTATTTTTATATGCAGTAAGATTGTGGCAAAGACTAGCAACATATTTTTCCATCCTAAGTATGGTCAAAATTTTAGCATGCCATTCTGTATAAGAAGGGATTTGATTGTTCACCCAATCTCTCAAAATCACCAGTTTAGCAACAGCAAAGATAAGGGCTAAATGGAATCTCTGGGAACCTATCAGTTGTTCAATGCCAGCCCCTACAAGACAAAGCTGCAAGGTAAAACTTTACTGAAGGCCCTAGTAAAGGAATTAAATTAGATCTGATAGAATTCCAGAAACCCTGTATGGGGGGGGGGGGGCAGTCCCATAACATATGTCTCAACATGCCCTCCTGAGTTTTACAATGTCCACATAGGGGATTCTCTAATTTGCCAAAAGTAAAAAGCCAATATGGCATATAATTAAGCAATAAGCCATGACAAGGTGTGTGTTATTGTGTAATAACATCACTCCTGGGGTGGGTTGAAGAACGAGGCAAAGCAGAGTGCTTCCACCACCCCAGGCGTGATGTTATTACATGATAACACACACCTTGGAGTGCCTTATTGCAATTATACAATGGCTTGATGTTATACAAAACAAAAATAAAATTAAAAATGTTTTTAGTAGATTTTTAGTGAAGCAGTATATCTTTGTTTCTGAAAATAAAATGCATCTCATCCAAAAAATCAACACAGTGCTGTTATTGTGTAATACCATCACTGTCTCAGGCACACGCTGACCAATCAGAGTCCAGGAAATGTTCTTGCCATTGTATAATAAGCATTATATAATATCTTATATTGCATTAATCTAAACTTGTCTAGTTTAATATAACTATGAACAAAATCCCATGGTGCAGTGGGATCCAGAAAAGACAAAGAGTCTGGAAATTCTTTAGCCCAGTAACTACATTTTGCAGAAGGTTTTATCCCCAGTATGTCCCACAGAATTTTATAGAGGGTAGATACCCCATGGGACTGAGTCACTAATTCCACCAAATATCGATAATCAGAGCCATCTGTGAGGTGCCAAGGATGTGGCCCAAAAATTCTAATAAAGCATGTTTAAGTTGAAAAAAAACCCCACAAAAGCAGTAGATCTGGGTATGGAAAACTTATAATAAGCCAATTCAAAAGTAATAAATTGTTCCCCTTCTAAAAACTCCAGTACAAATTGGAACAAAGAACTCTGTAAGAATGCCAGGGTTGCAGGTTTATTAACAATTTTAATATTGGGGTTTAATCTAATCAGCTGGTGGGAATCTTGGTTTGGAATATACTTGAGCAATCAACAAACCTGTGTGTTAATCCAAGCCAACCACCCAACTGGGGTGTCTCTCAATTTTGGGGGTAGTTTCACCCATTGAATGTGCACCAAAGCTTGAAGGGAAATGACAAATGTCTAACAGTAGTACAGCTCAGTCTTTTTCCATGGTATGTGACCCTGGGTAGTCTGCATTCTGAAACAAGAAGACACCAGGCCAAAAATTTGCTAGCTTGGAATACTAAGTTATACCAAAAAAACTGGGGCAACTGTAACCCACCATGACTTTTGGCTAGAGCTAACTTAGAATAAGCAATGCTGGGTTTTTTAACCCTTCCACAGGAAAACACTGATTAACTGATGCAGTCCAGAAAACCAGGACTGGGGTAATGGAACAGCAATCATATTCAGGGGGTAAAGAACTCTTGGCAAAATATTCATTCATACCATGGAGATTCTACCCCTCAAAGAAATAGGTAAAAGTTGCCAGCGAGCAAGGTCCATTTTTATGCTAGTGAGCAGTGGTTGAAAATGATGGTCTATTAGCTTATTCAAATCTTGAAGGAGCTGGATACCTAAATATCTGAGGTCTGAAACAGATTAACAGTTCTGCAAGTCAGGAGGTATTTACTGTAGCTTTTATAAGTGGCAGAATTAAGAGGTAAAACAACTGTTTTAGAAAAGTTCAATTTATACCTGGACAAATGACCAAAGTCCATCAAAACCTGCAATGCAGTGAGCAGGCAATGAAACCAAAGGACATGTAAGGTGGAGGAGAATGTCATCAACATTAGTGGAAAACTTAAAAATATGTGGGCCAACAGAAATTCCATGTATCGAAGGGTGTTGAATGAAATGCCTAGTAAGAGGTTCCAAGTAAAGATTAAACAACAAAAGACACAAGGGACAACCCTGCCTCTTGCCCCTCTGTAAAACAAAAGCATCTAATGCCACACCATTATAAATAAAATGTGGGCTAAGGGGGTAGAATATAAAAGGCGTACCCACTTTGTACATGCATCTGGGATTCTGAAAGCAGATAATGTGTGAAATAAACAGGGCCATGATACATGGTCAAAAACTTTTTCAGCATCCAGGGAGGCCAACAAAGCAGGCATGTTCAACTCCTGGAGGCCAAAAGTAAATGAAAAAATGTTCTCATATGATCCAGCACCAGGCGGCCCTGCATAAAACTGATTTGTTTCCTACTGATTAAATGATGCCATACTTGAGCCAATCGATTTGCTAGGAGAGTGGATAAGATTTTAACATCCATATTTAATAACAAAATTGGTTGATAGTTGCCCACCTCTACAGGGTCCTTCCCAGGTTTAGGGATAAGTGAAATAAATGCCTCTAAAAAATCAGCAGGGAAAGCAATACTTTGAAAGCAAAAGTTGAAAAAATCTGTCAAAAAAGGAGTCAATTCCGACTTTAAAACAGAATAAAAATTAGGTGAAAGCCATCGGGGCTGGGATCTTTATCTAAAGTAAGGGATGAGATGGCCTCGTCCACCTCTGAACTACTAATAGGGGCTGATAAAAGAGGAGCTAGTTAAGGATCTTATTGAGAGAGATTAGCAGCAGAGAGATATCACTGAATTTAAGTTCCCAAGTTCGTAGAATCTGTGTCAGCACTGTAAAAGGTAGTGTACAGGGGTGTAGCTGGGAACATAAAGTTTGTACACCATTTTGGATACCATGACCTTCTTTGTTGCCCCTACCTTCTTTTTTGACCCAGTTGTACCCTTTTTGTTTCCCCTACCCTACGTGTTGCTCCCAGATGTACCCAATTTGTTGCCCCTAGATATAACCTCTTTGATGCTCTACAGTTGTATACCCCAATGCTTTATTAAGCATGGAAGAAAAATAATGCAGCACACAGATGTACAGTATGCATATGCACAGTGACTTGTTTAGGCAGAGAACCAATAATGATATTATAACATCTGAAGGTGGCATAAATAGTGCTCTTGGGGTCAGACAAAATGTTGCCCCCCCAAAATAAATTTGTACACCATGGCTTACATGATGTACAGTCTGTACTGCCTGTACCCTTGGTAGTGACAAACTGTTTAAATTCTCTAACAATATCCCTAGGGACTGTTAATATCCTATTGTGTGAAATAGAGCATATGTCCTGAATCAAACAGGACATTTCCAGTTGTTTGAGACTCGAGGATAATAATTTAATACCTTTCTCCCCAAACATCTTATAATTGAATTTAGAACGAATGATGGCATGCTCTGCTTGCTCCCTATGTAATTCTGCATACGCTGCATGCGCTTGGTTGAGCTAGATCCAATCCTGTTCTGGCGAGGAGGAACTAACAGTTCTCTCTAAATTTCTAATAGTTTGCAATAATTCCTGAGTTTTTTTTCCCTCCGTTTGCTCTGAGAAGAAGCTAGGTGAATAAGTTCACCCCAGATAATACATTTATACATGCTCCAGCAAAGCGCTATCGAAGGGGTTGAAGGAATATTAAGTTCAAAGAAATCATCTGTCAATTGCTTTAATCTATTACAACACCAGTCATCTTTAAGAATATGGTTATTAATTCTCTAGTGCTTGTCTTTTTCAGCTGTGGGAGAGAGGCCCATGGAAAGAAAACTGGGGCATGGTCAGAAATTAGAATACTGTTAATTTCACAATATCGGACAGTTCACAAGAAAACAGGGCTCACCAGAGCATAGTCTATGTGGGAGCTAGTATGGTGTACAGGGGGAAAAACATTCATTTCCTATCAGAGGTATGAAGAATTCTCCATAAATCCACCATGCCACAAAAATCTAAGAGGTCCTGCATACCTCTTTGTGCTGGGGAAAGGCCCTTGCGAATAGAACCAGATCTGTCCAAGGCATCATCAATTGTGAGGTTCCAGTCTCCCAAATTAATTTTTGGTAAAGCAGCATAGGTAGAGAGAAGATTTACAAGATAAACAAAAAATGCAGGGCAGTCTGTATTTGAACTATAGACATTACCAAGTAAAAAGTTCTGATGTGCCAAGTTTCACATGTAAAATGAGAAACTGGCCCTCAGAGTCAACATGCTCCTTGAGTAATTGAAAAGACAGGTGTTTGCGGCCTAAGATAATTACACCTGCTCTATGAGAGCTAGTCCCAGCCCCATAGGCGGAACCCACCAATAGCCTATGAAATAGATGTGTGTTTGTGGCGCACTAGTCCGTTTCCAGAAGAAATGCTAGATCTGGCTTAAAGGTAGCCAGATGCTTTAGGACTTGTATGCACTTTTGTAGAGAATTATCCACTTAAATGTACCAGGTGACACCAGTTACATAAGGTATAGCCAGTTTAACAAAATAATAAACATAAACCTGATCAAAAAAGAAAAGCAAGTGTACCCCATACAACTACATTCAGGCACCAAATCTAACATAGCAGATAACAAACCCACAGAACTCACTACCGTACCAACACCGGGTCCTTTCAAAAACCTACTATGACAACATCTGCTAGAGAATAGTAGCTGCGACTGCACCTGAGAAAGGCTATCTGTTTCCTGTTATGACCTGTTCCCCCAATTATATCCCTCTGCCCCACACCTCCAACCTCTCCTTACTGTCCTTATTCCTCATCATCTTTCCCTCAATCCCCTACCTAGGCACCTGTCACCTTTCACTCCCCTTCTCCTCTGCTCTGCACTGCCCTCCGTCATTTCCTACCCTCACTATGCTTCCTCTGTCTCTAATCTTACTATGCAAGTATCCCTTCCTTTTGCTAAAATGCAAAGTCGCCAATGGCTGCTCCTGTTCTCATGTCTGACCAGGCTTTCGATAGAACTATCATTAAACATGTTGTATATTATTCCGCTGCCTTACTGTATCATACTGTTGTTGAATGCTTAAATCCTGTTATTGTATAATCTGTTTCGCTAGTGACTATTGTATTGTTTCTACTCTATGTTTTCCCACCCTTTTGATGTGGAACCCTTGTAAATGAGCAGTTTCCTGCTCAAAGGTATTGTAATCGAAGATTGAAATAAATAAATACAGGAATAAACCACTTGCAGTCCCCTGCATCCTGAGTGTGAGAAAAATCTGATAATGTGCATCTCCCTTGAACTGACAAAACAACAAAAACAAATAGGACAATAGACCAAAAAGGCCAACCTGTGTGTAAGAAAACAACAAATAGAAACAGTGCAAACACCAATAACTATTCCCCTATGAACTCCCTCCTAAAAATGAGGGAGAGGGTAGGGGATGCACCCAAAAATGGGGAAAGTGATCCCCTAATATATATTCGACCATGGTGGCTCAATGAACATATCATGATCTCCAACCAACACCACCCGGCCAGCATAATAATACTCTAGGAACATGGAACAGCAAGTGGAGAAAAAAAAAGAAAGGGAAAGAAGGAAAGGGGGAGGGAAATAGTACACTCTTCAAGACAACAAAAAGACAATATAATAATCAGGGCACTGGGTCAGAACAGTAAATTATCATGAATAACCTTAATGTAATGCTTACAGAATGATATAAATATAGAGAGAATTGGATTAGAAATTTTTTAAGTTTACAGGGGTTCAAATCTTTACTGTGCAAATATTTGCAAAATTTTGTGAAAACTCTCAAAAATGTTGATGTTTTTTAACTTCTGTGCTCTTGCAGGCATATATTTAATGTTTGACATACATATCCATAGGCAGTGTATCGTGGTGTCTAACACAACTAGATAAATCGGTTTAGCAGTAGAAAAAAATATTGATAACATTTTCTCACATATTTATAGTAGCATATAGATGAACCATCCAAAATTCTTTCTGTGGAGTTTGACATAAACAATGCACATATCACTACTTCATTTTATAAGCTGGGCTGAGCTTTTTATAGTCCTGCTGTTCCTCTCTGGGTGACTGTTCTCCCCCCACCTTCTCTTTTGGCATAGCCAGATTGATTCAGTAGAACTACTGATCCCACTGATATCCTCTTTGTTCTTTACAGTGACAAGCTCCCTTAAAATATGAGTCACCTACTCCTTTTCATATTGACCTACCCTGTTGGAACAGCAATAATTCTTTCTTCCTGCTTCCCCAGACATTGTTGCCCCCCACTACATCTTTTTGAATATTTCTAAGTCCTAGACTTGCATGCAGATCAGGCTTCCTGGATTACAAATTTACTGGATGTGATCCTTAAATATCATGCATTCTGGTTGGAATTGTTGACACTATGTGCTTCCTTGCTCCAACCTGGGGGTGTACCACTGTTGTGCTACCCAGCTCAGCTGTCCATTTCTTGGTGAAATTGTGCATCTAACTCCTGAACCTGGTGACCGCCTGCCTGCACTACTTGCCTCTCATTCCCCTATCTTTTAATTGGATTCCTCCAGATAAGGCTGAGTGAAATTAGAAAATTCCAGTTTTATGGAATTTTCATGAAATTCTACAATTTTTTCAGACTCATGGAATTTTACTTTAAGTACAGATGTTATTTTGTAGGGCTGTGCGAATACCTTTTTCCAAATATTTAGCCAAATATTCTGTATTCGGGTCCCAGATATTCATTATTCGATAGTCAGTATTTGTTATTTGGCCAGGAAAGTTGCCTTGTCAGAGAATTGCTACAGAAATCCTTAAAATTGCTTCAGGAGGAGGAGGAGCAGTCACGGCACTCTGGCCTGTACACTGGTGTCAGAGGTTGTCTTATGCTGCTGGTGCTACAGATGGAGGGCACAGAGGTGACGGCACTTTGGCTTGTACACTGGTACCAGATGCTGACTTGTGCTGCTGGTGCTTCAGGAGGACAATGCAGAGGTGACGGCACTTTGGCTTGTACACTGGTGCCAGAGGCTGACTTGTGCTGCTGGTGCTTCACAAGAAGGATGCAGAGGTGACAATCTCTGTATGGTCACAAAGGTCTCAAGAGGTACTACAAGAATAACATATACAACACCCTTAAATAATTGTGGCCATAAACAAAAGCAAGTAATAAAACATAATGATTCCCGTAGCATAACATTGGAACTTCAATAGGCCACAACTCCATCAATATTTGGAGTTAAGTGACAATCTCTATATGGTCACAAAAGTATCAAGGGGTACTACAAGAAATGAGGGTGCTGCAAATCCAGTAGATAGATAGCGGCACCCACACACTATTCTGACAGCAATTGAGTAACGGATTGCTTATTCAAGCAAAGGACAAACAAGCATACCTTGTTTGTGTCACCACAATGTGCATTCACTTCATCATTTCCCTGCTGTCAGTGGTGCTTCTTACCCAACTGAATCAGCAGATTGCTGTCAAAACAGTGTGCTGGTGCCGCTTGCTAAGTTACAAGAAGAGTTCCTGTTATTCTGCCATCACCTCAATCCTCCTCTAATATCGTAGACACACGGTTTCAACTGAGTCATTGGACTCTGCACTCTAATCTCTCTATATATTGAACTCTATGCTACACACGCAGAGTGAGGAGATCACATGATGTTACATGTTACCGGCTGCGAGCTCCAAAAACAGCCTCTGATTGGCCAACAAAATGTCCACTTCAGAACCAAAAGTGCAAAACAGGTTTAATGAACAAGGAAGTTAATGAATCACTCCATGGAGCATGGGGCTAAGCATACATGGTGGAGACACTTCACAAGTCGAGACCTAACATTTTTTCTGTAACAGTCTCTTTGTTCAACAGATTGATTTATTGCATACAGACCTTCCCTTGAGCCAAAAAGGCTACATTCCTGATAGCAGCAATACGGTGGGCTGAACCAGGCCACACTTAGAGACATTTCATACTCAGCAGCACTCTTATTTCATATTCCTTCCTTCACTCTAACTTCCCCAGGCACTTGCTAAACTTCTCACTTTCCTAGTCTCAGACAAACTTAAACTGAGGTATTAATTGTGACAGCACAAGATGTTTCTACTGTCGCAATCCCATGTCTTGTAAGATATTAGGCTTGAGTGTAGCTTGTATCAGTGTGCAGAGATCCCTGACTCAGTCTGCCCTACAGCACTGCCCCCATTTTTAAAACTTGGTGGGAGTCAGGCTGAGTAAGCCCTCTGGTTGTTTTTCACATCTGCAACCCACAGTGTGAGATTTACAGTACAGTACCAATGTATGATTGTGGTCAACTCTGTCAGTGGCTAATATACTGAAATAGTTGACCACCAATGAACCCTGTATTGTCACTGTGAATAAAACAAATTCAAATGGTTTAGGATGCAGGATACCGGCCTCAGCCTGAGGACCCCATGCTGAGTTCTCAGTATGAAAACTAAAGATGATTGCTACACAGCAGGTGCTCAGTGCCCCATTGTACTGGAACCTGTCCTAAGCAGCAGAGGGGTTCTGGGCCTACAGTGACGGAGACGACATATACTGGAAGAAGTTATTCAACTTTGTGAGTATATTGACTTTGCTGCAAGTACTAAATTCCAGTACTCCCACTATTGAACAGTGCTGAAAAGCATGGCAGGACTCCTGAGTCTACATGAACTTGTTCTGCGGGGTGAAGATGGTGGTATCTGTGTCACTGTAACAAAGATATTTACAGGGCATGGCATCCCCATCTGCTAAGGCTGCAAGCCCAGACACTCCTTGATGGGATCCCATTGCCTGACAGTCTGCAGACCAGGAGGATCACTGCCTGTGATAGGAGGATGACTAAAGGTGAGACTAACAAGTGCTGAAAAAACAATGCAGCTGCTGTACTGTATACATTCCTGCCACACAGCCATGCATCACTGTGTGCCCAAATGTGAGTAGGTATTGATTATCCCTCTTTCCTTTGTGTCTTCCAGATGGACAAGTGACAGTGCTGCATGGTGACCCTATAGCCTGTCCACTGAGCCTCTGGCCTTTCCATGTATCCGCCAGGCTTTCTAGTGACCTCCCATCCACCCAAGAGACCCACAACCCCCCCAACTGATTCAATAAAAGTGCTTTTTGCTGTACAATATAATGTTCTTATTCAACTGGTGTGGCCCTTATTTGTATGGTTTTGTTGGAGAGGGACTCCACACTGTGACTGTCATATTTCTATCTGGTTATTAACAGCATACAACAGACTTGAACAGTGGAACAACTGCAGGTCAGGACTCACAAAATGTTTGATAACCACATTTGAAATCTGCTGCTATTGAAAGAAAAAAATCTCATTACTCATTTTATGAGCGCAATCTGCAATTACTTCATTAACACCTGTTTACCTGTTCTGTACTGCTGTCAAAATTTTGTTAGCCGTATTGTAAGTCACAGCCCACATGAAGCAGCTGTATTTCATGACTCAGAAGCAGCTGATGAGTAGACCACCGTCAGCCACCAGTGCTGTAGTAAAATGTACATCTTGCATCTATTGTATAGGAGGTCAATCAGCACATGTATTCATTTGCTGAGTGGTGCTTATTGGGTAACAGGTCACACATAACTAACAATGTGAAAGATAAGGTTTATAACATTTATAATCATGACACTTTATAATCAGATGGCAAGATTTGCTACACAACTGCCCTACTGTACTCACCATTGTGAATTGTATAACCATGTTGGGTGGCTGTCACTGGAACAAAAGTACTTACTGCATTTGGGCATTCTTGTTAAAAAAGTCTCTCTTGACATTGTTCCTATCACATTTCTCTCAATTTTTCAAAAAACACCTTAGTAGTGTTTCAACTAGATCATCCTTCTACCATCAATTTGGTGTTCCCAGAATGAGAACCTCAGCTGGTAAAAAAACAGTTTTCTGAACTGCCATTATTTTACAGCTCCTTACTTTTGTCTTTAACTGGTGCATGCAATACTGTTTTGAGTTTTAAACATGCTTTGAAACATTACTGCTCTACTAAACATCTGTGCTAATGTCATTCTGGTTAGACGTACTTGCCTGTGTACTTACATTTGGACATATTATTTGTTATATGTATGTTTTGAATGTTGTTATATGATTTGGCTGCCCCTGTAAATGAGCCCTTGGCCCAAGGTCTTACCAGATTTTAAATAAACAAAACAAACAAAAGCAATGTTTATTGCATTCAATGTTTATCCTCCCACAGCAACATGTGCATCAGAGGCTCTTACTGTACTGCACCACATACTGGGAAACTAATATAAATAAAAATAGATTTAAAAGTTAGGGCATGCTTGGTCTGTTTGGGCAGGTGGGCACGGACTCAAAGCTCATATTCTGTGATTCACACTGCTAACATAGGGAAAACAAAGAAAACATGACATCCACACCACAGCACGTGGGACATGAGCCCCTGCTCACCACTCTGCCAAATGTATGGGTGCAAATAATGAATACTCAGACAGCAGATCTGGAATATAATCACTTCAGTGCTGGTAAATAGTCCTCTCACATGTAGTACTGTGCACACGTTGTGCAGTACAATAATGTTTAATTTTAGAGATGTTTACACTGAAGTACAGTATTAACCATAGAAACATAGAATTTGCCAGTTGAAAAGGACCACTTGGTCCACCAGGTATGCCCAGATATTCTGTCTAATCTGTCTCCACAGATCAAATTTGGTCTCTGGCAGCCCTTCTGCCTGCCTATTTTCTACTATGCCCCAATGTCTAGCCCATGCACGCTTGAAGTCCTCCCTCCCTCCTCCCACACTGTTTTAGCCTTCACTACCTCTACCACTTCTGCTGATAGTCTGATCCAGGCAGTCTGTTTCAGGTGTCTACTGTCAGTGGCCCATCTATCCAATAGCGTTACAGGGTTATGGAGATCAGCCATGGGACTTCATGCTCTGTCAGTAGAGATGCGCTGTTCTACCACATGGATTCTCCCACCCTGTCCAGGTGCCACCAACCCCTGAGCTCCTATATGAGAAGATAACTGCTACAGAGATGACAAGGGACATCGGTGCTGCACTCTGTCAATCATCCAAGTGAGTGTAATACATCATTTTTCATTTCTGTTACAACTACAGTGATCTAAAGTACAGTATGCACTGAAACCTTGAAGTCATCCTTCTGTATTCTTTTCAGAATCTATCCAGGCCACCAGGAAGTAGCACTACATCACCATCCTCCCTTCCAGGAGGTAACAGAAGCATTTGGCAAGTGCATTTTAGTCATACTGTTCAGTGCACCAAATGGAAGAGTCACATTTTGGTTAATAGTATTCATACACCACTGTATAGTACGATTTGTATTTACACATCTTTTCTGACATTTTCAGCAACCATGAGGTGAAGTGAGTGAGCCAAGGTTGAGGCTGCAGGAGGAGGAGGAGGAGGAGGAGGAAGACAGAGATGCTGACACACTGCCATCAGTTTTCCCAGTGCCCTAAGTGAGGAAAAAATTATTTGAGGACCCTGGAGATGGGCTGGTGGCATCCTGGTGGCGGCGGTGGGGAATTTGTTACTGTATTTGTATTTTTGCAATATTTTTGTATATTTGTATTTTTGAGATGGGACAACACTTTTTGGAAAATGGGGGAGCATGGCAACCTTGGCCCTTTGATTTTATTCCTCTAAGAGGAGGCATGGGACTTTCTGAGAAACTTGGGGAGGGTGTCTGTATTCCATATTGGCCCTTGTTTGTATTTTGTTTGAGTCTGCAGCTGAGTTGGCTCTTATTTTTTTTGTAATAGTATGTCCTTAAAAGTTACAAGTTGTTAGTCTTACAGTGGAACAACTGTAGACTGTGACTCGCAAAATGGCTGGCTAGACTTTTACAGCGAGATTTCGACAGCACTGCAGCCTTGAACATATGGGGGTTGTGCAGCTACAGACTGCAACTCACAAAATGACTGAGACTTTCATAGTGAGATTTTGACAGCAATCGTAAACATATTACTTAATACAATATAATTACTGGTGACCCTAAGTATCAACTGGATTACTGTTACCTTCAAATGCCGTAATAACCAGATTTTGGGTTATTATGCCTCAAAAACCATAATAACCTGAAATCCGGTTAGTAAGGCATTTGTTTTAAGTCTCAGCATAGCAAAGATAGTCCTGCTACATAATTTGCCACCATTCTGTGAGTGGGCTGGCTGACCAATTTCAAAAACATGGTGGCTTCATTTCCGATTACCGACTACTCACTACAGGAAAGTTTCCAATATTGTAAATGTTTCCAACTTATTTAATGATGTATCCTGTTTTAAAACTTACCTAGTTGATCCTGCCTTTTACATTACTAAAGTCATCTGGTTGATCCTGCCCTGTGCTGGGTTGGGAGGAGAAACCGCTACTCCGACCCAGCACTTTACCACAAATGCCTCTGCTCTGAACCGTGACTTCAATGTGGTTTAAGACTTCCATTTTTTTCAAGGAAAAAAAAGACAAAACAGTGTCACTGGACAGGGAGAGAGGGACAGGGGCCGAGAGAGAGCACATGCGTGTGTGTGTGTGTGTGTGTGTGTGTGTGTGTGTGTGTGTGTGTGTCTCTCTCTCTCTCTCTCTCTCTCTGTTTCTCAGTGGCACAGAACTCCCTGCACCAACAATTATAACAAACATTTGTCAATGCCTAACGTTCGCTTGTAGGTATTTGCAGGGGTGTTTGGCACCTAAGGTGCTTTACCCTAATGCCCTGAGCGATTGCTGGTATTTGCACAATAAATTTTCAGCATGATCTTTTTGTTACCCCCATTGTGCACTACATAGGCGGAAACATGTTTTGTGCAGGATGTGAAAAATGACAGCTGTACTGCTCATAAGAAAGTGTGGTAAAATGGCAATGTTGAAAATCTGGAGTGGAAATATTGAAAATTTGCAAACTTATGAGCGTGCGTGGGAACTGTGCAATGCACACTCGTAAAACAGTCATTGTTAGGAATTTTTTCACCATATTTTCAACATTGGCATTTTAAAACCTCTGCTAATTAACAGTGTCACTGTGATTTTCTTAATGTGTCCCATACATTGATTTCACACACTGACTGCGCCATTGTGCGCTACATGGGCAGAAACACGTTTTGGGTGAGATGTGAAAAATGACAGCTGTACTACTCATAAGAAGGTGTGGTAAAATGGCAATGTTGAAAATCTGGAGTGAAAATATTGAAAATTCATGAACTTATGAGCCTGCGTAGGAACTGCGCAACACATGCTCATAGAACAGTCATTTTTTGGAATTTTTGCACCAAATTTTCAACATGGGGTTTTTTGGACCCCTTCTCATAAATGATGTCACCTTCATGGTGTTATTCAGGCCTGAATGGTGATTTCGCGCAGTGACTGCACAGTGACTGCGAAATCACCCTTCGGGCTCAAATAACGCCATGACAGTGACATCATTCATGAGAAGGGGTCCCTAAAACTCCATGTTGAAAATGTGGTGCAAAAATTCAAAAATACCTGAATATGCAAAAGTTGAAAACCCCTATCTAGCCCATTATACAGCTTACCAGCATTTACTCAGTTGCGGTCGGCTTTGAAGAGTGCAGACGTGTTCCCGGTCCACCGAAGATCGTCGCGCCAAGCTCCGGAGGTAAGTATGGGGTGAGGGGGGTGTGGGGAGGCTGGGTGCGCAGTGGGTGGGTGCGGGTTGTGGGAGGGGGGACTGGGAGAAGCACTGTGAGACCGTTTTTGCTTTACAGGTCGGAAAAAAAAAGACTATGTGGGACGTTTGACACGCTGGGGTGGGCTCCCAGCGTGGCACAAGGATGGCTGTTGGGGCCGAGGAGCCGACGGGGGATTGGGCACCCCCATCGGCAAACAACACAGGACGTTTGCCACACTGGGGTGGACTCTCAGCGTGGCAGAAGGATGGCTTGGGAGGGGCCGTGGAGCCGATGGGGGGATTGGGCACTACCGTTGGCAAACAACGCAGGATGTTTGCCATGCTGGGGTGGGCTCCCAGCATGGCAGCAAAAGATTTGGGGGCGTGACGTGGGGGTGATGGCATGATGCGGTACTCTGTATGGACAGCGGTGGTTTTCTTTGAAGCGAAGACCACCGCTGTCATACACAGCTCCCGCACCCATTGGTGCAGGACTGCCATGCCTGCTCAACTGAGCAATGGATTGAATGGGAGAGGCACACCTCCAAAGTGTGCTACTCTCCCAAAATGTTCCTTGCGCATGCGCGCAAGCGAACGCAAAAAATAATGTTCATGCAACTGTGTTATGGATTTTTTTTTACACATCCTCGGTGTGTGATGACCTCATAAACCTCTTGAGCTTTGCTCTTGAGGTTTATGGGTCATCACACACCTCGAGCATCTACAAAAAATTATAACACCTAGTCATTATTCTCTGTATAGTAACTGGCTATCAATGTTTTCAATGGAAATGGCCAGTTATTATTTGCCATAATAACTGGCTAGTCATTATGGCATTCATTTGTTCTGCCAATGCTGTGACCCCATGTAAGACTGTCAGTGATTGTTTTGGGTTCCCTGAAGCCACCCTATTAAAGACAGACACACAAAACTTCACTGCTGCCTAAAACGTTTGTTAAATGAAAAAGTGATTCTTATGTAACCCCTAGGTGGCACTATCCTATGGGCTACTACCCCTGCCTGCATGACTAGGCATATGTTAAGTGGCGAGAGCTTGGTGAATGGGCACCTCCACCTGGAGGGATAGTTTTGGGGTTGCATAGCTACTGTTGGTATAGCCCTCCGGGATGCTATAGCCACCCACCAAACCTTCTAGTGGCCTACGCAGTTCAGCAACAAGACAATCACATGTACCATATGGCAGTAATGATATGCTCACACTCCTTGCACTTACCACCAAGGCTGGATCTGTTGCAATTACCCTGGAGACTCCCTGGAAAGCAAGATCAGTCATACAACAATTCAAAGGCAGAAAAATATCCCCACCAAGATGGTACACACTAGCCAGGTCAAACATGAACAACTACTATCTGATTTATTCAAAGGGATATGAGCAAGGGTGGGCCATGAATCTAGCAGATGATTGGCAGATATGATTAAATTCAGGCTGAACAAACACACACTGTAAGTCCCTCTGACCCAGTCCCACAACCCTGGGTACCCAGTTGTTGAACAGGCTAGCCTGAAGTGTTGCCCGGGATAGGCTGGCATTGCCGCTTTTATTGGGGCCCTTAGGGAAGAAAACAATTAGCATGCACTCAACCCAAAATTTTTAATCCAGAGCTGAATGGCTCAGCCCTTTGCAATAAACCCCAAAACAAGCAAATCTGATGACACACAAAGATTGTAGCTTATGTTGCAGGGAGCTACCCTGTTTGTACTCATGTTACCCAGACCAGGATGCAGGACAGACAAAATGAAGACCTCTGGATGTTGTACTTGTTTGCCAGGGGAAGCAGGGCCTACATGAATCACCGTGGTGGTTGCTACCTGTTCGGTGGTGTTGAGCAGGGAGCTGAATCCCCAAGCGGGTCTTTCACTGGAATGTCTCTGAATCTGGAGCAGTG
The DNA here is from genome assembly GCA_016271365.2 of Neoceratodus forsteri. Lineage (NCBI taxonomy): Eukaryota > Metazoa > Chordata > Ceratodontiformes > Ceratodontidae > Neoceratodus > Neoceratodus forsteri. The sequence goes on from CM028137.1 coordinate 157,742,551, forward strand.
GCTTAGGCTGAGAGGACAGGGCCCAGGCACAGCAGGTTGTTTGGATGAAGTCCGTGACAGACTGCTGGAACAGCCTCCAGCTGGAGTAACAGAATTCGTCGTGGGGACCCAAATCATGACCCATGATGCAAATTCAGCATACTTATAAGCACTAGAATATTTGGCCACAGTTTGGATAAAAATCTGTTTGCAATATAGCAGGTTCTCTGAGCAAACCTTTCGATCTGAGGCTCACTTCAATACCTGACAGGCCGATCGCTTCTGGAGCAAGTCTTTGGTCCACTTGCAGGCAACAGTAACACACTCTTCTCTTCATGTTCAGGTCTTGATTCAATTATTGGACAAATATGACTTTCACTCGCAAGGCAATACTTCACACTGGAGGATGTGACAGGCAGGCTACGAGAGCCTCCCCGACGATTCTCCTGTGGTCCTAGCAGGAGCAGCTGCTCAATGGCTCAAGTTGTTCACTCTCCAAACTCCAACTCTTGACTGACACACTAGTGCAGGCAGTTCTGGGCTTTCCCAGTAATCCACAAGGTTTGGTTGGCTGATGGAACTTTCTGTCACAGAGAGGGCTACCCCTCCATGTTCACTGATGCACCAAACCTTAAAAACTACAATTCCTACTGATTTCAATCCCACAAGACCCCTGGGCACAGTCTCCATTCTAGGTCTCCTGAGGTTTGATTGGCCCAACTCTGGCAGTCCAGAACCAAGATGGTACCTCTTACACAAAAGTTCAAGCTGCAATGGAAAGAAGGTTAGACAAACTCCTATATTATTAATACTACAGTAAATAGACAGTAAATAATCACTTTTTCTAACATTGCTCCCTCTGCACAGATAGCGACTGCAGAATGAAGCAGAAATATGGATTGCCTCACTGGTCACAAGCCTTAATTACTCAGACCCAGTCCAGACTAATTTTCTCATGCACAGAAATAACAGCTCCCTTAAAGAGACAGGTGCGGAGGCTTAGTAGAGCACCCTGATGCAGCCACATAAAGCTGCTGCAGACACAGAACACCATCCTGACAATGGGCATTAGGCAGCCCAGGAAGACATTTATAGGAACCCCTATTTGTGTGTGTGTGTGTGTGTGTGTGGGGGGGGGGTTACACTTAGAAATGGCAGTATATTTTCATATTTTGTAAACTTTTTTTTTATATTTTTTGAAACTGAAATTTTTTGTTTGCGATCACTCATTTAAAAACATTTTCTGTCTTCATATTGTCAGTAGCGCTATTTGCAACAAGTGTAATTCACTAAAAAGTTCAAGTAAGCAAAGTTTCTTATTAACATAATATTTTTGTATTGATTTAAATATCTGTGTTTTAGACAGAAAGTTGCAATTTAAAATATAACGATGGATGCCACTTTGGTGGGTGGGTGGGTGAGTGGGTGGGGGGAGCTTAAAACAGACCAGAAGAATTAGTAAAAGTTTGAGGAAAAAAAAAATAATAATCATAAATAATATAAAGTAAAGTATAGGATAGTGTGGTTACTCAAATTTAGCACACACCCGTGGTCTGCAATGCTTGAATACATCTTTCAAGCTTTACTCGATGGAGTTTATGTTGCATCCCACATATGGGGTGTATATTAAATTCTCATTATACACATCACCCCTTGTATTATTCTCTATTTAATTGACAGGTTGTGATAATCCAGGGCTAGCCATAAATTATCACCACCTGTCAATCAAATTATATGAATTATCACAAACTGTCAAATTTCTGTAAGTTAGTTTTTCAAGTGCCACACTGCTCATTTTCCATGTGCATTCTGTTTCTCAACTTAACCTAGCACCCCTAAGGCTTCTTCTGACTAAGCTGCAAAACCAGCATTGTGATTCCTATTTATTATGCATTGTTTAATAAGCCCCATAATGTGAAAAATAAAATAAAGGACAAGTGTGAGTTACATGGTGACAGTTCAGTCTCTGGGTTTATGGAACATTACAATCCACTCAGCCTTTGGCCTCACTGATTATTATGCTCCTTAAACCCTTCAATTGACTTATCACCTTGTAACTCCCACTTGCTTATCTTTTTCTATATGTAATATATGGATAATGACAATAATACTATCAAAAGTTATAAAAAATAGTTTATATGATACCATCGTTGGACCTACAACTATAGTATTGTGAGAACTTGTAACTCCATCATTCGGAAATCTGAATGATGGTATTATGGAAAAAAGGATGTTACTGCATGCTGCATGCAGTCTTTCAGCTGAGCTTGCATGCACTTTTACGGAAACAATCACATACACCAAAGGCTGGCTTGCCACTGACTTAGAAATCCTCCAGGCTCTTGTGGTGCCAGTTACACTTCTCTATCTTCTAACCCTTGCAGAAAAAACACATATAAATTAAAAAAATAAATAAAAAAGAGAAGCTCATGGTGGGTGCTTATATCACTTATTTGCTCTTCAGTCTCTCTCGTTGTCCCTACTGCTTACATCTCGCTCTGTCTCCACTCCTTCTCTCTCTCCACCCCAACCTCTGCATAAAAAAATACTTCAATTATGCTTACACAGCTGGATGAGATGAATGCTTATGTGACTTCAATACATTTTTGCTGTTCGCCTCTCTGTCCATGGGCTATAGCACTCCATAGGGGTACGACGCAAGGAACCCTAGAGGATGGTTCTCCTCTATAGGTGCCGTGGGAAATTCTCACAGCTAAATGTAGCTTAGGAAGAAGCCCACAGGAAAGAGAGATGAGCTGCTGGAGGAGGAGGAATAGATGGTGGGGCAATGAAGAGACAAATCCTGGAACAGTCCAGGAGGAGTGGCCTTTTAAGGCCTGATGGGGGAGTGACGTAGTTGCTCTGCCCATTGAACCTCAAGTTTAAAGCCTTCCCAATAAGTGTTTTAAATAAGAATAAAAAGAAGCTCAAGGGAGAGTGGAGGGGAGGGCTATTTCAACAATATTTTTCAGTTTTCAGTTTTGAGCTGTGAATCATTGGCTAACCTACTGGTGAGTACACCAATTTTTACAACAAAGTGTAAAAATGAAGGTTTCTTGGATTCATATAATACAAAACATAACAAACAGGGGACTAGGTATTTCTCAGCAATAATATCATCTCAAGGTTCTGGTGACATGTTGGAACTGCTTGATGGTACTAGAGCCTCGTAGTACACAGTCCCCTATCTATTATTCAATTTATAATATATAGTTAACGTATTTCATTAGTAGTTTCAAAAACTCATACTCAATAGCACACTGTTAAGTACAGGATTTTGAACCAAATCTGTTTATCATTTCACTAAAACTGTGATGCAGAGCTGTGTGGAATGCAGAATTTCACCATCGGAATTGGTGTGGAAAGGCACTTCTACTTCTGAAAGGCTTTTCGGGATTACTTTTTAAATTATGTGGAATTCTGAAGAGCATTTCTATGTTTGGGCGATCGGGTGGTGAGCAGACCCTGCGTCCAGCGTCCGTATACTTTATTCATTTATGTGTGTTTTTGTTTTATTTTACAGTCCATGACTTTTTTTGGCTATGAGAAAGGCCAGAATTATCTTTCTCCCTGGTTGTAAGAGGATGGGGGGGGGGGTCATAATTTCACTTTGTTGATTGTAAAAAGAAAAATGTTGATTTGTTTCTGAATGCTATTTGTGTTTTTCTGGCTATAGCTGTTTGGCAGCGACAGTGCCAAGTTACCCTCTTTCCCCTGTGGTGAGAGGACTGGGAAGGGGGGAATTCACACATTGCATTTATGCTGTTTTTATTTTTTGGTTTGGGTGGTGAGAATACCTAAACCTTTTCTTTTTATACTCACTTTTGTATGTTATTTATGTATGTCGGGGTATTCAAGCTCAGATTTGATGCTAGCTAACTGGGAGCTGGGTAGGGTTTTAATTGTTTTATTTGTGGTGTGTGCATTATTATTATTATTTTAGGGTTTGTTTATTGCACTTATTATTTAGTAGCATAGCTGCAGCATGTGCTGGTCTCTAGCTGGTCTCACAGCAGTGCGCTACTCACCCTCTTCTCTTCATGCCCTTCGCCCTTTTTGCCTTTCCCATCTCCAGTTTGAGACCTACCAGCACTGTAAAGCACTGGGTATCATGTGTAGGAGAGGGAAAAGGGCGAGGGGTTATGAACAGGGAGGATGGATGAGGGAAGTCACTGTATTGGGGTGGTTGGGACTAGAAGGCACCCTGGGGCGAAATGGATTCCAGATCGTGGTTTTCCATGTCTGATGCCCATACCCAAGGGCACTACCGAATATGGTGATCAGATGGCCTGGGCGGCCTGTGAGGTTCGTCCAACTCGGGCAGTGCTGTGCAATGCCAGGTCCATTAAAAATAAGACTGCAATTATTGCAGATCTTGTTGGTACGGTGGACCTGGCTTGCATCACCGAGACCTGGTTGGATGATAACTCTGGCCCCATTTTGGAGGCTATGACTCCGGCTGGGCACTCGGTGATTCACCGCCCGAGATTGGATCGGGGGTCCTTTGAGTGTATAGTAGTAGCAGGTGTAGGCTTTTGAATCACCCTCATCTACCATCCACCCGGTGATGAGAAGCGATTCCTTCAGGAAGTGGCGGACTTCATCGTCAACGTGGTGTTTGAATCACCTAGATTGATAGTTCTGGGTGATTTCAATGCCTGGGTTGATGACAAACTCTCACAATTTGGTCAACACTTCCTCCAATTAATGACATCTCTGGGCCTCACACAGGTGGTTTCTACTGCTACACATAAATTTCAACACTCTTTGGACCTAATCTTCCTTCTAGAGGTCAAAACATCCGATGTGGGGGTGCAACCCATCGTATGGTCAGATCATTACACCATGGGGTTTAGTTTTTGCACCCCCTCTAAAAGGCCTTCCCCTGTGGAATTGGTAAGGTACCATCCTTTATGGGATATAAATCCCCAAGGCCTTGTGGTGGTGCTTGACCTTTTGTGCCCCGTGTTGGCAAGCAATGACCCAAACTCTCATGTCAGCCTATAACACAGCTGTTATGGGGGCTCTGGATTCTATTGCTCCAGTTTGTGTTTGACCCCTCTCCCTTCACCCCAAGTCCCCTTGGTTTTAATGGGATGTTGAGGGAGATGCAGAGACAGGGGCAAAGGTTAGAGCATTGCTGGCGAAAGTCCACTCTTGTTGCCGACTGCCTTAGATTGATGGACCATTATTCGGTCTATCAATCTGCAATCACCTGTAAGAAGGCGGAATTTCTGTCCAGGGAGATTGTGGTTGCTCAGAACGGACCAGCTCAGCTATTTTGAACTGTAGACAGATTGTGCAACCCAGCCTGTCTGCAAGTTCGGAAAGCTTTTTCGCAGTTAGAGTGCGATGAGCTTGCTCGATTCTTTGCAAATAAGGCATCCGACATCAGGGTGGGCTTGCTGCCATCACACTCTAGGGGGGTTGCTGTGGACCGGTGTGAGATCACAGTGCCCCAATTTTCCTGGAGTTCCTTCAGTCAACTGGAGTTCATGGATGTCATGAGGATTATCCAGAATATGCACCCTACGTGCTGTAGTTTGAATCCTGGACCGACTTCCCTAATTTTTGGTTGTAGTGATATCATCAGTCCAGTCCTTGTATGGATAGTCAGGTGCTCATTGGAATCTGGTGAGTTTCCTAGCTTCCTGAAAGAGGTGGTGGTGACACCACTCTTGAAGAAAGCTACCTTGGACTCTGACTGTCTTGCAAACTACAGACCTATCTCTAACCTTCCCTTTGTTGGGAAGGCGATTGAGAAAATAGTGGCAGCTCAACTGGAGAACCATTTGACAATCCAAGACATCTATAAACCCTTCCAGTCCAGTTTTCATAAAAGACATAGTACCAAGACAGTGCCGGTTCAGGTGCTCAATGATCTCGCAAATAGGATGCTGGGATGCATAGGCAGGGGCATCACCAGCAGGAAAAGAGAGCTCATAATTCCACTATACAAAACACTAGTGAGGCCCCACCTGGAGTACAGTGTATAGTCCTGGAGACCTTACCTACATAAGGACATAGACAGGGTACAGAAGGTTCAGAGGAGGGCAACAAAGATGGTACATGGATTGCATCACAAGTCCTATGAGGACAGGTTGAAGGAACTGAATATGTACTCCCTGGAGGAGAGAAGGGAGAGAGGGGATATGATAAAGACATACAAGTATCTTACAGGGAGGAAAAGGGTGCAGGAATACACTATTTTTAAGCAAAAAGATGTTCCAGGACTAGAGGGCATGGGATGAAGTTGGAGGGAGGAAGATTCAGAGGAAGCGTGAGGAAAAATTTCTTCACAGAACGGGTGGTGGACAAGTGGAACACCCTGCCAGAGGAAGTGGTGGGGGCTGAAACAATCACGGGATTTAAGAATGCATGGGATAGACATAAAGGAATTCTGGAGGTCAGGGGTAAGGGGCAACGGACTTCTAGGAAAACATAAACTGAACTTACAAGCTCAAATGGGCAGACTGGGTGGGCCACAGGCCCTTATCTGCCGACACTGTCTATGTATATATGTATCTCTTAATGGCTAGAGATTGGAAGAGACATTCTATCCTGGTTCTCCTCAACTTTTTTTCAGCTTTTGACATCTTGGATCACATGGTGTTTATAGAACGCCTCAGGATTTTATGTGGAATATTGGAAATCTGTCTTAAGATGGGTCACTTCATTCCTCACTGTGAGTTCACAAAGAGTTGTGTCTGGATTTTTTTCCTCAGACTCAATGACTTTGTTGTGTGGGGTACCTCAGGGTTCAGTATCGTCACCCATGTTATTTGCAGTGTACATGACACCCATCTGAGACATTGTAAGAATTATGGGCTGAGGTTTCACTGTTATGCAAATGATACCCAGCTTTACCTTTCTTTTGCTCCCGACCAGGATGGAGCTCTCTCGGTCTGTAACAGCTGTCTAAAAGAAATCCTAGAGTGGATGGATTCTAGTTGGCTGAAGTTGAACTCTGAAAAAACAGAGGTACTGGTTGTGGACCCTGGGCGACAGTTAGGGGGGTCGGGTGGTGTTGCGTCCTCCGGAATTTTTCTTGGAGGCGTTCTTCTCCCGACCTCTGAACGGGTGCGTAACCTGGGGTTGGTTCTTGATGACAGACTGACACTGCAGTCACAGGTGTCGGCTGTCATCAAGACTTCCTTTTATCATCTTAGGAACATCACCAGGGTTAGTCATCTTGTCCATCTGATGACCTTCCAACTTTAGTCCACGCCTTTGTGTCCTCAAGCCTGGATTACTGCACCTCCCTTTATCTAGGGCTTTCAGGGGTTGAAATCCATCACCTGCAACTAGTGCAGAATGCTGCAGCCTGGCTTTTGATGGGCTCATGTAGATACTGTCATATTACTCTGGTGCTGCACAAACTGCACTGGCTGTCGATATGGTGGCAGATCACCTTTAAAGTCAGTTTGCTGACTTTCAAAGCCCTACACGCTGGGGCTGGTCTATCTGAAAGAGCTTCTGGTACCCTGCTGCCCTGATCACTCCACTCAGCCGATGAGGGACTGCTAGAGGTTCCAAGGGTAAACTTGAAATCATCCGGTGCCAGAGCATTCTCTTATGCTGCCCCCACCCTTTGGAACTCTCTACCCCGTTGGTTATGGGAGTGCACTTCTGTGGAGATATTTAAAAGGGGTTTGAAAACTTTTCTTTGGAAAAAAGTATTCTTGGAAACTAAACTATTTAGTGGATTATGATCTGGTTCTGTTGGATATTTTTAATGACTGTTGTATATGTAAGGCACTTTGATAATTAAAAGGCGCCATATAAATAAATATTATTATTATTATATTATTATTATGTAAACTTCTGATTATTCTGAGAATCATATAAACTGTGAAATATTACTCCATGGATTGTGTAAAAATAATCTGCAGTATTGCAGCACTGAAATGGCAGAATACAACATGCTGCAAGCTCTGACAGCAGCTTATGTAGCAAAATCAGTACCTCACTAAATTTACTATTATAAAGCAGTTTATCTGCCTCCACCAATCACAGTGCTCCATTACTGCATCTCTTATACAGTAGGCAGTCAGCACCTCACACTGTTCTGCACAGCTTATTCCTACCACACTGATACCCTTCTCGTCAGAAATGCCGCAGTTACAGCTCTGTGAGAAGAAGCAGAGTTAGTGAGGTATCACTTAAAAATAAAACAGCGGGCAAAACAGCCTTCACATGTAAAATTACCTTGGAGTTTTATTTCTTTAGACAGCCAAGTTTTAGTTGAAGCCCAATCCACTAGCAATTAATTCCCCACTGCCATTATATTGTGTGGTCTTCAGTGTTGGAATGTACCATGGAATTCTATAAGTGGCAGGGGGAGTGCACAATGGGAGGTAAGTAAATTCAGTGATTTTAATTTGAAATGACTGATTTCATCACTGGAAGCAGTTACACTGCTTCATAATACATTTGTATGTATACTGACCTGTGTCTCTTACAGGATAAGAATGGTATTTCATGCTGACAGAACTGCTCAGCTTCGCTTCATCATCCTCTTGCCCAAAACAGCAAGAAGTAATGTTGTAGTCCTGTAAGAGGCACAGGTAAGTTTACATATTAATTAAGCAGTGAGGCACAAGTGTGTGTGAGTGGGGGGTGTTATGGTGGGATAATGGCCTGCCTTGGGTGGGTTGAAGCATGAGGCAAAGTCGAATGATTCCACCACCCAAGGAGGGCCGTTATCCCACCATAATGCCCCCACTGGAGTGCCTTATTGTTATTATGAAATGGGTCCACATTAGTAAACTAAACATACATACATACATACTGGGCTGGATATTCAAACTGTGCTATTCTTAGGCGCAAGCCCTTGCACTGCACAATATAGTTGTGCAGGGGTGTGTCCGGGGTGAATTCAAAGGAGTTGCGCTACTGAGCAACTCCACTGAATATCACCCCCCAGCCACAGCCACTGTGCATGGCGCAGTGGAACTTGCGCCACCACAAGTTGACAGAGTGGAGCATTCAACTTGCAGTGGTGCAAGTACCATTGCGCCATGCGCAAAATCCCGATATTCAAAAGGTGACATGCAAATGGGCTATAATTCATGCAAGTGCGGGGGGAGCAATTTGCATCTGATTATCTGGCCCCATTTGCGGAAACCGTCGCATGCGGGTGCTCTGATCCCGAGGACTTGTGCCTGGCGCCCTGCCAGGCGCAGCAGTCGTCGAGGACAAATCCCTGCAGCCCGATCATGGGCAAAACAGTGTAGGATCCCCCACCCCCCACCAGCCCGATCGTGGGCAGCAATTATCCCCATAACTTATTCCTGGTGGTCCAGTGGACCATAAATCCCGATCAGCGGGATGGGTATTAACCCCCCACCTCTGATTATATCCCTGGTGGTCCAGTGGACCGAACATCGATCGGCGGGATGGGTGTACAAACAACCCCCAAAACATCCCTGATGCCTAGTGTCCCCACCCACCCACCCATGAAGCCTCCCACCCGCTGCCCCGGCAGCGGCGGCGGCAGCATCCACCACCTGCCACCCCACCACCCGCCCGACTGACTGCCCGGTGGGGCTGCACCGATGGTGCAGAGCAGAGCCAATGGGCAACCATACTATAAAGACAGTCAGGTTTGTGAATGAGATCATTCACAAATCTGGACTGTCTTGTATGTTACATGGGCTGCATGCCATTGGCTCTGCTCTACGCCAATAGTGCAACCCGGGAAGCAGTCATCGGCGATAGCGAGTAACGGCGATGAGATACTGCTGCCATCAGCTGCCAGGAGGGCGGGGTGAAAACCATAAAATAGGTGGTGCATTTCAAGTGTTTGAGGGATGTTACTCCATCCGCGTCAGCTGATCACTGGACCTATATAATCAGGAGGTGAAAGTGCTCACAATCTGATAAGGCACTGGACCACCAAAGACCTCTCGAGGAAGGAGTGAAGTTAATACTCAATCCCGTGATGGGATGTTGATTCACCTGGACCACCAGGGATATGTTGGGGGAGACACTTTGCTGCCTGCAATCGGGCTGGTGGTGGGGGAATTAAGCTATGCCTGGGACCAGGCTGGTGGGGGGTGGTGGTGGGATGTTACTCTCTTTGCCCGCGATCGGGCTGCAGGGGAGGCACAGGGTGGGGTTGAGGGCCAGCCACAGGTGGCAGCTGCTGTGTGCGCCTGCAATGCAGCAGCTCACCTGTGGGTGGCCTCGACAAGCCTTTTTTTTGGCTCAAAGTTGTGCACGCAGGTTGTGGGTTGCGCCTGTATATTCCGCATGCTCCGACTGAATATCGGCTGTAGTTTATGCATGGTTCCTCCCCTCCAGTCTCAGCATGCATTCATTTGCATTGCGCTGTTGCTCAGCCTGTTTTCAGTGGCGCAACTGCCTACTGCTGAATATCGCAGAATGGCACAATTTCGGACTTGCGCATGAGCAACCCTTTTGAATATCCGGCCCATTATTTCAAATAACTTCTTTTTCTTTTACTATTTAAAAAAAAAGCTTTCAGAGACAAAATAGCGCAAGTTTGAGAGCAAGGTGTTAATTTAAGCTTGTCTATAGGTGGCGCTGCTGCTACATATAAGCAGCAGTTTAGTAAGGGCAAAGCAAGGGCAGGCTGTGGCTCCACACACAACGAGGGTATCATGACAGAGGCTAATAGCAGGGCGGTGGGGAACAGAGAGAGAGAGAGAGAGAGAGACTGTGTCTAGGTAGGGAGCACTAATTTAGCATCAAGCATTGTGGTAGACAAGGCCACAGAACTGCTGCTCATTTCCCACACCATTGCTGAGACTGGAGGGAGCACTGAATACTGCAGGTTTCCAGCATCAGAAAGAGAAGCCAGTTTACTGTTTTTTTCTATATTATAAAAAAATCCTGTTGTTTTCTTTTGTGGCGGTTCATCTCATATGTGGTCTGTAAGGCAGAGACGATCGAGATGGAGGGAACCGCTGTCAACAGATTTAAAAAAAAAATCACAGTACCAGAGAGCAGAACTGAAGAATGCATGTCACAGGACCATGTAATTCTTTACTGAGGTACAGTACATGTTGTGTGGGGACAAGCCGTGGTCTGTTGAGCTGGCATAGGCCTATTTAACTGGTATAGAGTCCAATTTACCAGGAGCTACTTTCACCCAGGCCATTGTGCTGCAATAACGGCCTGGCTGAAAGCAGCTCTGAACCAATCAGAAGCCAATATTATTACTACCTATTTCATAATATATAGCAAAAGCCCTACTAATAGAGCCTAAGGTTTTCATGTAGTTGTGATATCACATTGTTAACAATAACACCTACAGTAGGTCTCTTTCAGGCAATGATCTGACTATATCAATTCCATTTTGAAAATATGGTGCCATTCTGTTTATATTTCCAAAATACAGAACCACACAATTTTTATAAGTAAATGTCATCTGATTTGTGGGTGCCCAGTTGGCTATGAAACATAGAAACATAGAAGTTGATGATAGATAAGGACCGCTTGACCCACTTAGTCTGCCCATTTTCTCTACCTACTGCAATATTGCAGATCCTACTTAATCTCCGGCTTTTACCCTCTCTTACCTATTGCTAGGGTCCCTTTGTGCCTATCCCATGCATTTTTGAATTCCCCTACTGTTTTGGCCCCTACCATCTCCACTGAGAGGCTATTCCATGCATCCATCACCCTTTTATGTGAAAAAAAATACTTCCTCACATTACCCAAGTCTACCCTCTTCAGCCTCATAGCATGATCCCTTGTTCTTGAGCGTCTTTTTTCTGAAAGATGCTACCCTCTTGTGCCTTATTTATGCCCTTGAGATATTTGAAGGTTTCTATCATATCCCCCCCTCTCTCCTTTCTTCCAAGGTATACATATTGAGGTCCTGTAATCTCTCCTTATCTTACTTTTGGTGCAGACCCTGCACCATTGTTGTTGCCTTTCTCTGAACTGCCTCTACTTTACCTATGTCCTTCCGGAGATGTGGCCTCCAGAACTGGTACCAGTACACCAGAAGGTGTCTCACCAATGATTTGTACAGTGGTATCACAACCTCCTTTTTTTTGCTGGTGATAACTCTCCCTATGCGGCCCAGCATCCCACTGGCTCTCCTCACTGCCTTTTCACAATGGTTGGTCACTTTTAGTCCATCAGATATGATTACTCCCAGGTCCCTTTCCTGTTTTGTGGTCGTCAGTGCCTCCCCAATCATGTACCCTTCCTCTAGGTTTCTGTGCCCCAAATGCATGATTTAACACTTCTTTGCATTGAATCTTAGCTGCCACGCTGTTGAACACTCCTCAAGCCTACTTAGGTCCCTCCTCATTTTTTCCAACTTCCCCCCCCAAACTGTCAACCTTGTTGCAGATCTTAGTGTCATCTGCAAAGAGGCATGCCTTCCCTTCCAGCCCTTCTGCAATGTCACTTATGAAGACATTATGGAGGACCGGCCCCAGAACTGATTCTTGTAGCATCCTGCTGGTCAGCCCCCTGTCCTCAGATTGAACTCCATTTACCACCACTGTCTGCGTTCTATCCCTCGACCAATTTCTAACCCAGTTTACCACCTTGGAACCACTCCCAGGCTGCCCAGCTTGTTCACAAGTCTCCTATGTGGAACAGTGTTGAAGGCCTTGCTGAAATGCAGGTAGACAACATCCACCACCCCTCTCTGATCTAATTCCCTGGTCACCCAGTCAATGAAATCTATCAGATTTGATTGACGTGACCTTCCCACTGTGAAACCATGCTGCTTAGGATCCTGTGATCTGCTGGATTCAAAATATACCACAGTCCTTTTCTTTAGCAGTGATACCATTAATTTCCTTACCACCAAGGTCAGGCTAACATGATGTTTATGTCCCTCTGAACTGAGTCAACACCCACCTTGCTACTTACAGGTCCCCAATTTTGTTTCATCTTGAAATGTATTAAGCTAATTGGAGACATCACTTTGCATGCCATTAATATACACCAGGAAAAAGTTTGGACCAGCACCAATCCTTCCAGCAATTCTCGTCATCAGTCCTTTTTGTGAGAGTAGTACTGTAGCAATACAATAGTTTATCAGTTTGGACTAATGCAGACACATTCACCATTGAAAAACCCACCCAGTGGATCTGAACAAATCCTTTTGACCTACCATGAGTAAAATGACTGAAGTAGATGGTAGGTAGATAGGTATAAACTTTATTTTTAAACAAGAAAGGGACCCATTCAGACTGCAGCTTATTTTCAAATGCAGTCCTGTAACATTCTTGTAGTTCCTGTGTTACACAAACACCATTAATATCCATTTCATATATAATTTAAAAACAATTACACAAGACTGTAATACATTTCTAACATCTTTGAGCAACACAATGGATATCATACATCTGGTTATACTCTTTTTTTCCATTACTGCAAATTAAAAACTGTTACATACAAACTGAAAATGATTTCTAACACTTTTCTGAAACTGATTAACAGACATTACTTCTAGTTACAGTGCTCATTTTGCTCCACTGTAGGGGATGTATGAAGTCAGCAAAATCCACTCCACCAATTAATTTGTGAATTGTGCTCAATTTGCAAAGTACAATTTGTGAACTTCACCCAATTTGCATAGCACAGATTGATTGCAAAGTGTGGAAATTTATGCACAAAATTCCACACGTGCCCCCCCACTGATGTCCAGCTCCAGTGAAGTGTAAAAAAACATATATATCATATTTAAATCCCTGGTGTCTAGTGGTCCCCCCCACCAATCACTGGCTCCGATGTAAAAAAATATATACAGCATTACCCCCACACACACACTGATTGCCAGCTCCAATATTAAATCCCTGGGGCAGGATTCACAAAGAAAGCCAGAATTCCAGCAGCTACGGGAAAAAGGCAAACTGCAGTGTGGAAACGCAGCTGCACTGTATTCTCAAAGAAAACCAGCGTAGCTGTGGATTTCTGTAAAAAGTGCCGCAGGTGCAGCACTTTAGCTGCTGCAGGACTTTCAGAAGTGCTGCGAATCCACAGCTGTGGAGGCTGTGAAGACACAGCAATAGGGAACCACAGTAGCTGAAGCAGCAGACTGTTACAGTGCTGCTATGATATGAAACTGATAGCACACACACAGACCAGCAATCAGTCCCCAACTGGGACCACAGCAGCAAGACAGGTACCTGTGATACCTTGGCACCACAGTGGCTGACTGTCCCTGCTGGTCGTCCCCCCTGGGGTGTTCCTGTAGCCTGTGGGGGGGGGTAGCACTCACTGCTGGCTGGTCAGGCTCTACTGCTTGTGGGGCTCTGTCATGGGCTGCACTGGGTCTAGTGGTTGATGCCTGTTTCCATAGCATGGCAATGTGTGCTTTCAGTGCTGTAACATCAGCCACTGCTATACTGTCTGAGATGTTATTACCTGTGGTACTCCTCCACCTTAATTGATTCCAGTTGCTGGGGCACTACTGTAGTATGCTGAGGGAGAGTTACACTTCATTCTACTGTGTGTAACATTCTTACCTCAGCTGCGGGAAAAACCTGACTGTGAATAGCCTTTCAGCGTGCAGGATTCTCAAAACTTTCGGGACCAAAGTCCCAATCTGCAACTGCAGTTGCAGACTGAAACTGCCCGCAGCTGCGCTGGTTGTGATTCTCAGCCACAGTAGTTGTGGAGGATGTTAAGGTTCTCCAACCAGCCATAGCATCTTGCCGCAGCTGCGGAGATCTCCTGGGCAACACCTCCCACAAGCAGCCATATATCATGGAGCCAGTCATAATCTGGCTCCAGCTTTAAGAATACCCGCCGCTGCAGGACTCCTGCAGCCCCACAAGTGGTTCCCCTTTGGCGCCGACGTTTTGTTGCAGCTGCGGAAATTTCAGGATCTTTGTGAATCCTGCCCTGGGGCTGTGCCTAACTTATCTCACACCTTTTTGTCTTGAGGGACTTCTGCAACTGCACTTTTTTTCACAGTCCGTAATGTTTTTACCCATAGCTGCAGTGGTTTTTGTGACTAGCTCCTGGAACAAACTCCACTTTTTTCTGTAGCTGAGGGAATTTTGGGGACTTAGGGAAGCTTTTGCACCTTCTGAGAGCTTTGAGAATCCTGCCCCTGGTGTCTAGTGCCCCACTGGCCCGCTCCCTCTCCACTCCTACCCCAACCTAGCAACCAGCACAGCCCTCCACTCTCTACCATATCTGGCTGCCCAGCTGACTTATAATGAATGAGTGTGTGCTTGTACATGCACATGATCATTGATTTTAGGTCAGTCAGTTGACCAGCTGTGGTGGACAGTGGAGGGCTATGCTGGTCGCCCTCTCGGGTGGGTGGTGGGGCACTCCCTGATGATGTGGGGTTGTGGGTGGCCCACTAGACACCAGGTATTTAACACTGGGGTGGAGCTAGGTAGAGGGGGAATAATGCTATATATATAAATATATATATATATATATATATATACTGTATATATTTATACAACGTATGTTTTGGGATAAATACAAGTATAAAAAATGATATCTAGGCTGCCTAGTGAAGATAACATTGTTATCTTCATGTTCCTATACGCCATCCTGATGAAAGTGAAAGTGTTTCACTTTTCATCACACACCTGTCTCTCTTTCCTCTGTCACTGTACAAGTAACTCCCCCCCCCAAAAAAAAACACACATCTCTCTTCCATCTGGTTGATCCTGCCTACATCTTAACACAAATAATTAATTTTAAACATATCTGGTTGATCCTGCGACTTTGTTTCACCCATGTTCAACATTAATGCTCCATGACCGATCAGTACGCACTCAAATGTAGCGTGACCGAGCTCAACAATATTCAAATCTCAGGTACTTTCATAATTATAGAGCCTGTGCTGTAAATTGTTCAAAACTGTGACCCTTTCCTAATATTGGCTATATTTTAAGAGAAGAAGCTGCCGACAATACTGAGAGAAGAGCGAGCGAGTCAGCAGCTTCAGAACAGCAGACGAAAGCGTGAGTGTCAGTTGCCATAGCAGCACAAGCTCGCACTTTGTCTGCTGTTCTGAAGCTGTAACTCGCTAAGCTCTTCTCAATGATAGCCTATTACAAGAATATAGCCAATAATGAAAGTCAACAACACAGGCTCTATAATTGTTTCAGTCATAAAAACAAGAGAATCCGGAGTCTGCTGTTGCTTGTATTACGTTTTCTTTATTTAAAATCACCCCTACATTTCGCTCCTATGAGCTTGATCACGGGGCTTCAGTAGTATCTATTCAAAAACAAACAAATGAACTATTATATATCTTGACAACTACTATAGTTTCAATTAATAAGAATATCTTTCAATGGATTTATCTACCTAAGAAACAAGTCGCTATGTTTTTAAGCGCTTAGTACTTCAAATTTAATCTTCTTCCTGACAAAAAAATGTCAAAATACTATAATGAAACACTGAAAACTGCAGTCGTGCCAAAATGTAACGTAAGTCATAAGGCTTTTAACACCACACAACACGCATACCTTGGGGAAGCTGAACAAGCATTGCTCTGAAGTTTTATATACCTTTAGTTCTGAAATTGCGAAAATAACTAAATTAAGCCAAAGGAATTAAAACAATGAAAACACTTGCAGTGAAAACAATTGTGAAATATCAAATTTGTGCCCTTCAGATATAATGCACTTACCCTCCTTAACTGTAAAACTTGTCACAAAAGTCAGAGCTTTCTAATGAACTTGTTACATTTTAAAATTAGCCCGTCACTTTTCACAAAACTAATACAAGTCCAGCCATTATGGCGTGTGCTCGCAAGAATGCTGAGACGCTAAACGGCTTCCCAAAGCTGCTGATCCTCTTGAGCAGCCTGAGTTTCCCGCGGGAGTGACGTATCACTTTCCGAAACTCTCGCTTCACGCGAGAGCGTTGCCTAGCAACTAAACACACATTCCCTGAATCATTGGGGATGTGCGCGTTGCGCTCAGGCTGCTCATAATTCGACAAGGCTGTTGCTTCAGCGTTATAAGTTACTTATTAAAATTAAAATGGGAAAAGAAAAGAACACTTTTAATATGGCATAAGGAAGGCATTAAATTACATTGTATTATTTAAAGAAATGAAACTGATAAACGGTATTCATATGATATACCTTCTAATGCAGGGAAATTAACAAACAATAAAGACTTAGGAATGAACATCCTATTTACAAATGTTTCCCTCCTATACTAACACTTAATAAATTTGAAAATATACTGTAATAAAAAACATTGGATCCATCAACTAATATAAATTCATACCAATCTGAAAACATTTTCTAGATGTTCTAATACACTCCAACATTCCTTAAAAAATGAGAATAATAAACGAGAACCAAAGGAATTAAATCTTCACTAGTCTCTTTGCAATTTCGTTTAACTCTTACTAATTGTGCATAGGGTATACTGTTTTTTAATTTCGGCTCATGAAAACTTGTGTTATGTAATAAAGTGTTTCTATCCGTGCTTTTCCTAAACAATGAAGTACTAAACATAGAATCTGTTATTTTGATCTGTAAGTCTAAGAATGGTATAGCTGTCTTATTATGATTTAGTGTAAACTGTAAATTTTATCAAAATTATTCAGTAAATCATTGAAAAACATCAGTTCCTGTTCAGTTCCTGTCCACAAACAAAATATGTCATCTATAAATCTTTTCCAAAACTTTATGTGATTTTTATAAATATTTTTTCTGAGTTGAAAACAAATTCTTCTTCAAAAATAATCATGTATGCATTAGCATAGCTCGGAGCCATGGTGCTACCCATGGCTGTTCCTTTATCCTGTTGGTAAAACTTACCCTTAAATTCAAAATAATTATTTTCTAAAATAAATGTTGCTAATTCTTGCAACAAGATGGTTCTAGGTAATTTACCTTCCGGTCTCTTTTTCAAAATTTTACCCATAGTTATAACTCCCTCCCTATGAGGAATAGAAGTGTACAAATCTATTACATCCCAAGTGACCAGGATAATTTCTTCCAAATTAATCTGATTCAACACAATTTCTAATTTTTTAATTAAATCCGTGGAATCTTGTATATAAGTGTCACTTTTTTCTATTAGAGGTTGTAAAAAATAGTTGACATATTTTGAGACTGGATCAAAAACTGAATCTATCCCTGATACAATAGGTCGGCCCGGGGGATCTAACATATTTTTGTGAATTTTTGGTATACCATAAAATGTAGGAATTCTTGGAAATTCTTTTAACAGTATCTTCATTTCCCAATCTTGTAACCAGTTAAGATCTACAAATTCTGCCAATAATTCCCTCAGTTTACTCTGTAAAAATGGCATGGGATCTCCCTTCAAAGGTGAATAATTAACCCTATTATCTAATAGTTTTAAACACATGGATCTGTATTGTTCTATATCCTGAATTACAATACCTCCCCCCTTGTCTGCCTGCTTGATAATTATCCTCGCATCTTTACTCAAATCATTTAAAGCTATCTTTTGTTCTTTAGAAAGATTTTGGTGGGATGGCCAGAGCGAGGTTTTGTCTTGAAATAAAGCCAAAACTTCCTTTTCTACTAATGTGCAGAAACATTCTATACCATGACTCCTATCTGTGGGGGGACTAAAATTAGATTTAATGTTTAGACCTCGTTTCAACTTCCTTTCTTCACTAATTTGGATATTCTCTTCGCCAAATAGATTTTTAATTCTTAAATTTCTAAAGAATCCTTGTAAATCTACCATTAAATCAAATAAGTTAACTGGTTGTGATGGTGCGAAAGTTAATCCAAGTCCCAAAACACTCGATTCTGCTTCAGTCAACTTTCTTTTACTAAGATTAAATATAGGAATTATTTCTGCATCTCTCTGATAAATCTCCTGTCCATATTTGTTGTCCTTGTTGTTCTTCCACCTATTCTTCCTCCTCGTCCCCCTCCCCTTCTGGCTCCCCGAAAACCCCCTTGTGTTCTTGAATATTGTTGATTCATATTAGAGGCTCTAAGATCATACCGATGTACTGAAGTTTCTTCTGGTACTGAATTAGATTGTACAGGCTCTCCTATACCTGTGTGGTCCTCTCCTGACCATGTTGAAGATTCTACCGTATAACTATTATCACTGTCTGTGCCACTTTCTACATTATAGCTATATCGTTGTTTTCTAAATTGTTTATATGTATAAACCTTATTATCCTTGTAATCATTTGTGTCTCTTATGAATTTCCTAATTTTTTGTTGCTTTAATTTATTTTCATAATCAACTATTTTCTGTTTCAATTCTTCTAATGTGGAAGTATATTCATCTACTATTAGTTGTTGTTTCAACAAATCTTGATTTTTCTGTATTTCTTCTGCTAAACTAGTTCTCTCATCTATAATAGCCTCTATAGGGCGTGCATAAAATATAACTAGCCCTGTTCCTAATGCCATCCCATTTTGTGTATAATTTCAAAGTGTTGATGCCTATATTGGGTTCTACTGCAATCCTAAGACCTCTTGGAATCCTGTTATGTTCCAGGTACTGAGTGAGAGTTAACCCATGCCATTCTAAATGTGTATCTCTAAATTTAAGATTTTCTAGTTTCTGAGCAATATTCCGTGGAGTTTCCCCCATCTGCACACTTAAATCTCTGCCTCCCCTCATGGCCTGAAAAAGTGTCCTTCTCTCATCCTCTGTATATGTAGTGAAATGTAAGGTGTTCTGAATGCTGTTACCAATATCCCTAAGGACTGCCAGTCCTTCTTCCATCATAATATTAAACACTATGAAATAGGTAGATAATACTTACTTAACTGGATGAAAAAACGTCTAGAAACACTTTTAATTAAAGTCTTTAATGTAACATCAACATCCAGATATATGATACCCACCCCTAGGTACATACAACAATCTAGAAATACACATAGCAATATCTGGGAAATGATGAACTTTTATGACAATCACAAACTCCAACAGGGTGTGTTAAACTTCCACAAAAACAAGAGAATCCGGAGTCTGCTGTTGCTTGTAATACGTTTTCTTTATTTAAAATCACCCTTACGTTTCGCTCCTATGAGCTTGATCACGGGGCTTCAGTAGTATCTATTCAAAACAAACAAATGAACTATTATATATCTTGACAACTACTATAGTTTCAATTAATAAGAATATCTTTCAATGCATTTATCTACCTGAAAACAAGTCACTATGTTTTTAAGCGCTTAGTACTTCAAATTTAATCTTCTTCCTGACAAAAAATGTCAAAATACTATAATGAAACACTGAAAACTGCAGTCGTGCCAAAATGTAACGTAAGTCATAAGACTTTAAACACCACATAACACGCATACCTTGGGAAGCTGAACAAGCGTTGCTCTGAAGTTTTATATACCTTTAGAAGTTCTGAAATTGCGAAAATAACTAAATTAAGCCAAAGGAATTAAAACAATGAAAACACTTGCAGTGAAAACAATTGAAATATCAAATTTGTGCCCTTCTGATATAATGCACTTACCCTCTTAACTGTAAAACTTGTCACAAAAGTCAGAGCTTTCTAATGAACTTGTTACATTTTAAAATTAGCCGTCACTTTTCACAAAACTAATACAAGTCCAGCCATTATGGCGTGTGCTGCAAAACGCTGAGGCAGCTAAGCGGCTTCCCAAAGCTGCTGATCCTCTTGAGCAGCCTGAGTTTCCCACGGAGTGATGTATCACTTCCCGAAACTCTCGCTTCATGCGAGAGCGTTGCCTAGCAACTAAACACACATTCCCTGAATCATTGGGAATGTGCGCGGTGCTCTCAGGCTGCTCATAATTCAACAAGGCTGTTGCTTCAGCGTTATAAGTTACTTATTAAAATTAAAATGGGAAAAGAAAAGAACACTTTTAATATGGCATAAGGAAGGCATTAAATTACATTGTACTATTTAAAGAAATGAAACTGATAAACGGTATTCATATGATATACCTTCTAATGCAGGGAAATTAACAAACAATAAAGACTTAGGAATGAGCATCCTATTTACAAATGTTTCCCTCCTATACTAACACTTAATACATTTGAAAATATACTGTAATAAAAAACATTGGATCCATCAACTAATATAAATTCATACCAATCTGAAAACATTTTCTAGATGTTCTAATACACTCCAACATCCCTTAAAAAATTAGAATAATAAACGAGAACCAAAGGAATTACCTAGAATCATCTTGTTGCAAGAATTAGCAACATTTATTTTAGAAAATAATTATTTTGAATTTGAGGGTAAGTTTTACCAACAGAGTAAAGGAACAGCCATGGGTAGCACCATGGCTCTGAGCTATGCTAATGCATACATGATTATTTTTGAAGAAGAATTTGTTTTCAACTCAGAAAAAATATTTATAAAAATCACATAAAGTTTTGGAAAAGATTTATAGATGACATATTTTGTTTGTGGACAGGAGCTGATGTTTTTCAATGATTTACTGAATAATTTTGATAAAAATTTACAGTTTACACTAAATCATAATAAGACAGCTATACCATTCTTAGACTTACAGATCAAAATAACAGATTCTATGTTTAGTACTTCATTGTTTAGGAAAAGCACGGATAGAAACACTTCATTACATAACACAAGTTTTCATGAGCCGAAATTAAAAAACAGTATACCCTATGCACAATTAGTAAGAGTTAAACGAAATTGCAAAGAGACTAGTGAAGATTTAATTCCTTTGGTTCTCATTTATTATTCTCATTTTTTAAGGGATGTTGGAGTGTATTAGAACATCTAGAAAATGTTTTCAGATTGGTATGAATTTATATTAGTTGATGGATCCAATGTTTTTTATTACAGTATATTTTCAAATTTATTAAGTGTTAGTATAGGAGGGAAACATTTGTAAATAGGATATTCATTCCTCAGTCTTTATAGTTTGTTAATTTCCCTGCATTAGAAGGTATATCATATGAATACCGTTTATCAGTTTCATTTCTTTAAATAATACAATGTAATTTAATGCCTTCCTTATGCCATATTAAAAGTGTTCTTTTCTTTCCCATTTAATTTTAATAAGTAACTTATAACGCTGAAGCAACAGCCTTGCCGAATTATGAGCAGCCTGAGCGCCAGCGGCGCACATCCCCAATGATTCAGGGAATGTGTGTTTTAGTTGCTGAGCAACGCTCTCGCGTGAAGCGAGAGTTTCGGGAAGTGATACGTCACTCCCGCGGGAAACTCAGGCTGCTCAAGAGGATCAGCAGCTTTGGGAAGCCGTTTAGCGTCTCAGCGTTCTTGCGAGCACACGCCATAATGGCTGGACTTGTATTAGTTTTGTGAAAAGTGACGGGCTAATTTTAAAATGTAACAAGTTCATTAGAAAGCTCTGACTTTTGTGACAAGTTTTACAGTTAAGAGGGTAAGTGCATTATATCTGAAGGGCACAAATTTGATATTTCACAATTGTTTTCACTGCAAGTGTTTTCATTGTTTTAATTCCTTTGGCTTAATTTAGTTATTTTCGCAATTTCAGAACTTCTAAAGGTATATAAAACTTCAGAGCAACGCTTGTTCAGCTTCCCAAGGTATGCGTGTTATGTGGTGTTTAAAGTCTTATGACTTACGTTACATTTTGGCATGAATGCAGTTTTCAGTGTTTCATTATAGTATTTTGACATTTTTTGTCAGGAAGAAGATTAAATTTGAAGTACTAAGCTCTTAAAAACATAGCGACTTGTTTCTCAGGTAGACAAATGCATTGAAAGATATTCTTATTAATTGAAACTATAGTAGTTGTCAAGATATATAATAGTTCATTTGTTTGTTTTTGAATAGATACTACTGAAGCTCCGTGATCAAGCTCATAGGAGCGAAACGTAGGGGTGATTTTAAATAAAGAAAACGTATTACAAGCAACAGCAGACTCTGGATTCTCTTGTTTTTATGGAAGTTTAACGCACCCTGTTGGAGTTTGTGATTGTCATAAAAGTTCATCATTTCCCAGATATTGCTATGTGTATTTCTATAATTGACAGTACCTGAGATTTGAATATTGTTGCGCTTGGTCACGCTACATTTGACTGCATACTGATGGGTCATGGCGCATTACCTGGACCTGGATAAAACAAAATCACAGGATCAACCAGATAATGTATCTTTTTTTAAACATCTGTGTTTAAAGATGCAAGCAGGATCAACCAGATATGTATTATTCAATGAGTTTACTGCAGCAACATGAGACAATTTTATTTAAGAATATACTATATGTAATCTGCTCTTTTGAGGGACGGGCTATGGAGAGTTGTATTGGGGTGGTCAGGGCAAGGTTAGCCAGAATCCAGACACATTTTGACATAATAATTTTAAAGTAGCAGGATCAACTACATATATTTTTTTAAACAACATATGCATCTGTTGTGCTGGTAGACATACTGCATATTTGTGTTGAAACGGCCAACATCTCTATGTAGTGGAATGTATTAAGTGCACATTTGGAGCTTTTGTTGAATGCAGCCCAAAACATACATAGTATAAATAGAATATGACATGGCCTGACTGAAGATATCATATTTATCTTCACTTGAGGCCAATGACATCATGATATCTCACTCGTGGCTTCGCCACTTGTGAGATATCATATCATTGGCCTCTCGTGAAGATAAATATGATACCTTCAGTCAGGCCATGTCATATCCCCTATATATAAAATAAATAAATTGTATTTTTTTACATCAGAGCCAGCAATTAGTGGTGATGAGGGGTGACCACTAGACACCAAGGAGTTAAATATGATAAATATATTTTTTTACATTTGACTGGAGCTGGAGATCAGTGGGGAAGGGGGACCATTAGACACCAGGGATTTAAAAATAATATATATGTTTTTCAGCGATCAGTGGGGAAAGGGGGCTAAAATTATCTCTCTCTCTCTCTCTCTCTCTATATATATATATATATATATATATATATAGTTTTACACTTGACTGGAGCCAGAGATTGGCAAGGGGGGGCACTAGACACCAGGGATTTAAATATGATATATATATAATTTTTCTTTACACTTGACTGGAGCTGGAGATCAGCGGGGGGGTGGATTTCAATATGATACATATATTTTTTTACACTTGACTGGAGCTGAAGATTGGTTAAGGGGGGACCCTTAGACATCAGGGATTTAAAAATGATATATATGTTTTTCAGCGATGGGTCGGGGGGACCAATAGGCACCTGGGATTTTGGGAGTCACCATTTGTAACGTCTTCTTGCTTTGTTTTTTTATGTGCAGTTTGCACTAAACAAAAAAAAAGCAAGGCAAAGTTACAAATGGTGAACTCTCTTGAAATGGAACAACTTTGTGAAGTGATCCGTGGAGGCGAATTTGGTGACTTCGCACAAAATTCACCAGCGAAGTAAAACTTTGCTGCATCTCTACTCCACTGTGATGCTGCATGGAAACAAATCTCCATTTTCCCAAATCTGAGAAGCACTTTTGGGACTTCCAGACTTTTGATTTTAGAATTTCTAGTGAGACACCTCATGGCGTCATTCTGTTCAAGGGTCACATGTTGAGATGGGGTGAGTCCCTTTGACTTACATTGCCTTGAAGATCATATTCATCCACTTCAGATCATACCTAAACACCTCAGAACCCCAGGCCTCTTATTCACTTTAAATCTGAGGCCTTGAATAAGACTGGATATCAAACATTTGATGCAAAATAAAACAATGCAGTATTTGTAAAATTTATTAACGGACTTGAAATGCTTGCTTCCTAGATTGTGAATTTTGCCTAACATGGGTTTAAGCTAAACAAGTGTTTGTCAATGCAGAATGTTCACCACTGGTATTGCTGTTGTACCAGGTTTTGCATGTACACATTTTTATTCTAGATTTATCCAGGACAGAGCAGATGAGATGCAATATCTCATTTTCAGTGGTGTCCTGCTTTGACACATTGTTAGATTGTAATTACCCAGGATAGGGCAGCTGAAAGGTAATATTTTACCTTTAAGGGTCTCCCACATTTTGACCCCAAATGTCCAAAGGTGTTTTTATGACCTGATGTTATGATCAAGACAGATGGAATTTTTAAAGTCCCATCCAAAAGGTGATTTTACTGTGCGACTGTGGAAACATGTTTCGGAGGGGATTTGAAAAAATAACACCTGCCATGTTCAGGAGGTGGTGGTAACACAAGGGATATTTTGGACATTAGGGGCCAACATTTGCAAAAATTAAAATTATGAGTAAATGTTGGAGCAATGCATTTCCTCATAACTTAGTTGGTTTTTCACATTCTTTTTCAAATTTTTACCCCAAATTTTCAACATAATCTTCACTGCTTCTGAGGATGACAGGTGTAATTTATAAAACAATGGCTGAATTGTCATTTTGTACCACAAGTGTTAAAACACATTTTGGGTAGGATTTGAGAAATGGCAGCTGTCACATTTATGAGGTGATGTGAAAAAAATGGCTATGTTGAAAAGTCTGTGTCAAAATATTAAAAATTACCACAGTTATGAGCATGCATTGAAAAATTGCAACATAGACTCATAACTTGCTGCTTTCTCATTTTTTTACCTCACATTTTCAACATAACCTTCTTACAACCCCACATAGCCTTCTTATGAGATCACCTCATGAACAAGGGTGGAGAAAATTTTCAAATCCTGCTCAAAAGGTGATTTCATGCCAGGAGTGTGAAAAGACATTTTGACCATGATTTGAAAAATGGCAGCTGTCACATTCATGAGGTGGTGTGAAGAAGTGGCTATTATGAAAATTTGGGGTCAAAATATAGAACATTACCAAAGTCATGAGCCTGTATGTGTACATTTCAATATAGGCTCAAAACTTTATTATATTTTTAATAGTTTTACCCCAAATTTTCAACATAGCCTTCTTATGACCCCACCTCATGAACAAGGGTGTACAAAATGTTCAGTTCCTACCTGAAAGGTAATTTCACACAGCGACTGCAAAGTCACCTTTTGGGGCAGATTTGCCTAATTTAACTGTCATTGTTCATGAGGTGGGGTCCCAAAAAAGGCATGTTGAAAATATGGGGCAAAAATATTCAAAAATGAACAAGTCATGCCACTAAGTTCAAAACCCAATTGAAATACATTGAACTGCATACCTGATTTCCTCAGTTTGCAGTCTGGTGTTGAAGAGTGAAGATGTATCTGCAGTCCAGAGAGGATTATGGTGTTAGACCCCCAGTGGGTAAGTAAAAGTAAGGGCTTGGGGTGTAGGGTGATGGGTGCTGAGTGAGAGGGTTTGGTGGGGGGGTTAATGATGGCAGCAGACATAGACATCGATGGACGTTTTTCTTTTTTACATGTTATATTGTAAAACAAACAAAAAAAACTACAAGGGTCAGTTTTCTGTATTTCACATGGTGACACTGGGGGATTGGGTACCTCCAGTGTTGGTGTTACGTTTGTTGGAGGAGGGGTGTAGTGGTAGGTGCTGAGTGGGAAGGATGGGTGGGGGGACAAATGGCAGCTGCAACAACAGACACAGATGGACAATTTTCTTTTTACAGGGTGTATCTCTCTCTCTCTCTCTCTATATATATATATATATATATATATATGTGTATACACACACACACACACATATATATATATATATATATATATATATATATATATATATATAAACTACAAGGATGGTTTCTTTATTTCAGGTGGTGACACTGGGGATTATGCACCCCCAGTTTGTGGGAGGGGTGAGGTGGTGAGTGCTGATTAGGAGGTCAGGTGGAGGGACTAACGGCAGCAGCAGCAATGTACATCCATTGACAGTTTTCTTTGTTACAGGGTATATTGAAAAACAAAACTAAAAGGGACAATTTTCTTAATTTCAGGTGGCAACACAGGGGGAATGGGCACCCCCAGTGTCTGTGTTATGTTTATTGGGGGATTTGGGGTGGTGGATGCTGAGTTGAAAGGTCAATTGGGGAGACAGTAAGGGCATCAGCAGCAACAGACATCACGGGACAGTTTTCTTTTCTGCAGGATGTAATTCAACCTCAGCAGGCTGATCATAACAGATCAGCTGTGCTTGCTGGCAACAGTTATGAGATGAAAGGAAAGAGTCAACCTAAGATTGTGTTGGTAAATGAAATTTCCACCCAGCAAACCAGAACAGTGTCATGATCAGCCTGTCTGATGATTGGTTTGATGCTGATGAGCCCCTTGCACACCACTCTGCATTGCACTTACAGTGTCACACCCCTCAAAAGCCACTCTCCTAACAAAATGTTCATTGCTTGAGCACTCACAGCAAACATAATAAATGCCTGAATGCATGAATATATGGATTATTTTTGAGTTATTCTATATGAGGTTTTTGATATTATTTTCATTTTGAATTTCTGAATAAAATAATGAATATGAACCTGTATACAACACAACATACCGATTGCCTTACAGTGTTATTGTACAGAATAAGGTCATTTTACCATCAAGGGGATCTGATGACACCAAAGACAATGACAATGATGCTTATATGGCTTTCAGTACCACTAGCACAATGGTAACATTTTATTCTGATATCACTTTTATGCTCGGTAGCCACTGTATAAAAATGACTATCCATATTAGAAATGCTATATCACTGCATATTGGAGTTCAAGGGTTAAAACTACAATTGCCAATTTAAGAAATAAGTGTCATATCATCAAAAAATGAAAACTTTCCCAGGGCACTTTTCCTCCTGAATCATTGGCTTTAGGAAGATGATTTTTCTAAATGACTTTTCCGACTTCTTTTTTGGCTGGTGTTTGTAATTGGTTCATTTCCAGGTACTAGCAGGAATGTAAATATTGAATGAATCAACTTTTTCCACATTATTCCTTAGCTGTACATTTTATCAAGAGCAGATTTTCCATAAAGGAAATTAAAAAGTGCATTAAATTGGGGCACCATGGTGTTTCTGAAAACAGCATGGATTTCCCTTGTCTGTTTATGAGCTTCCTAGATTTGAATAGCTTTAAAGAAAATATCAGGGTTAAATGTCACTAAATATAGATGTGCTTGTTCATTTAAAGGGCCAAATCAGACCATTCACAAGTGAACAGTGTAGTTACTGAAACCTAGTGTAATTATACAAAAATATACAAGTAATTCAGCATTGCTTCCGTGCAAGTCATAATGAAATTACTTCCTTACATTACTGTGTTCTGTTACAGCCGTTAAAATTCAGTGCAAATTTGATAAAACAGAATTCTGTAGCACTCTTTGATACTTTATGGCATGCTAGGACTTGTTTGGAAAACTTTTGACAAAGTCTATAAGGAAAAGGTTTTTCCATCTTTTCCTTTTTGTGAATATGTTATAATGCGCTCTACTTAGGAGGAGCAATTTAGTGTGATTATATGTACAAGATTAGAGACTGAATTAATAAAAACATTAGAAGACATTTTAAAGAGCTAGTAGAATCAAAAACAGAAGACAGAAAAATAGTACACATTTAAGGATGTAGTCATTTGTTACTTTTTATTTCCGAAGTATTTTTCTTATTCTGTTCACTCATTAGGAAGTTTTCAGTGTGACAGTATTATGCTAGATGAGTGGAATAGCACTCTGCCTGGCAGCAGCCATATCTAGTTCTAGGCTCCCCCACTTCATCATCAGCATTGTGACTTCACTGACTGTGACATCACAGATGATTGACCTGGCAACTACTGAGTGGCTTTTCCTGAGTAGCTGTTATGGCACATTCAGTCAGGTCACAAGGATGATGTAGTTGGGGTGGGGACTAGATATGTCAGTTGCAAGGCAGAATGCAGTTTCATAGATCACACCTACTAACATCAGATAAAAATGTTCTCATTATCCAAAGGAACAAACTTTGTCACACACACACACACACACACACACACACACACACACACACACACACACACGCAGCTGTCTGTCTGTCTGTCTATCTATCTATCTATCTATCTGTCTATCTATCTACAGTAGTTGCTGAAAAGGTACAATGCAATGTCAATGGAAATAATGCCATGGGTGGGGGGGCTTATTAGCACATAAACCAAGAGCCTGAAGGGTAAGCGCTTTATGTCCTCCTTAGGCACCCAAATGGCATTATTGCATAAGTATGAAACACTTTTCTTCTGTTTGTTTTATATTATACATTTGGTTAGTTGAAGCAGAGCTTTATTTTAAATTTTTAGAGATGTAAAAAACTTTCTAGAAGAGAAGGAACTGATCCTTAACAAACTGACTATTTTTAATGGGCCCTATGCATGATGCCAATGTGTTGTGTAAACTGGATGCATTGGCATCAATACAATTGAATGCTGTGGAGTGGGGTCCCGTGGACCCCACGCGGCATTCATAAAATGGGTCACAAGTTGGAATGCAGCCATTTCCCCTGCCATGAGGACAGCAATGCACCAGGGTCATTCCAGGGGTGTGCCAGCACTGTGCAGTATTCAATAAACTGCATAGTTCTGGCCACATGGGTGTGGAGGGAGGTGCAGGGTACACCATTGTAAACCCTGCCATGACCCTCTGTGTGCTCCTACGCATGACTCCTGCTGGGTGCGGTGGGACATAGTCATGACCCACCCATGCTGCCACAGCCCACTGAGCAGTGAGGGGGGGCCTAGGACTGCCAGTTGGGCAAGTGCCTAGCACCAACTGGCATGTACAGGCATTGGGGGGTGGTGGAAGTGATGCCGGGGGAAGGGGGTCACACAGTCCACCACTGGGTGTGCGGGTTTGGGAGCCTGCTGTAGGCAAGCACTACCCTGGACCCGTACCTCACTTTGTAAGAGACCCACTTCAGGAGCAAGGAGGGGCATCCCATTGGATGCCCACACGGGACCTCGACTCCTCCCCCAGCCACTCTGCAGAGTCCTGTGCACCAGGGTGGGGAGGAGCTGCAGACAGGTGGCAGTAGTTGGTGAATGCCAACATGGGTGCACCTATCCTCAGATGCACAGTTATGCGGGCAGGGTACACACTTTTTTCTTGTAGCACTGCCCCCTTCATGCATAGCGCTGATTGTGCTCACTTATTATTCTGATTGACTGTGACGGGCCAATTGACTGTTAAGGGCCAGCCTCTCTTAGTGATCTGATTTGCAGATCATGCCATGTAATTATAAGCCAGGGGAACATGGCTCTTGTCAGTTTCTGTCCTGTGCAAGTGACT
Source organism: Neoceratodus forsteri (assembly GCA_016271365.2). NCBI lineage: Eukaryota > Metazoa > Chordata > Ceratodontiformes > Ceratodontidae > Neoceratodus > Neoceratodus forsteri. The sequence goes on from CM028137.1 coordinate 157,772,577, forward strand.
GTTCCATTTTTTCAGCATAGCAATTTTTTACTCCACTTGAAAACATTGGAAATCACAGCAGTTGTAAGGTACGCTTGTGCTGCTTGTTTGCTAAATAAAAATAATACTTTTGAAGTCTGCCTGTAAGTATTTTATGTTATATTAAAATGTTGATTATAAAATGTGCTTGTTGTCAACCCAAACAGTTTGAAAAGCCATTTTAAACAAGGTATGTTGCTTGTAAAATGAACTTGTTTGTAAGTGAACTACAGCTGTTAGCAAAGCTATTTTTAAGAATGTATATTGCCTGTAGAATGTGAATGTTAGTTAATGAATCCAAACAGTTTGCAAAGCTGATTTTATGAAAGACTTTTAAAGTAAGCTTATTGGAAGGAGAATCTCAAACTATTATGAAACTTTTTTTGTGAATGTGTCTTGCTTTTAAAACATGCACGTTGGGGGGACTCAACCTGTTGAGACACATTTTGTTATGAAAGCCTTGCTTTGAGGTTGAGGAATGGAATTTATGTCATACTTGACTGATAGATTCATAGATTCATAGGTGAATATGAGAACGAGGGGCTAGCCCATTTTGTTCTCACCACCCTTACCTTGGGTGGAAATAATATTTAGATTCTCCCATGTGTAAGTCCAATTTTTGTTTACATTGTAGTAAGTTTGTGCTTTGCACTACCTCTTGCAGTAAGGAATTCCAAATTGGAACTACCCTCTGTGTTAAAGAGCCATTTCTCTTAACAGTCTTATTTATATTTGCCCTTAGCTTGATATTATGGGATCATGTAGTGCAAACTGAAGGGTGCCAATCCATACATATAGATTCAAAAAGGACCTTATCTCTTGTGGCTTTATAAATTAAACATAGATCTCCTCTTAAAGAGTGATATTCTAGCGAGAAAAGGTTAAATTTTCTTAATCCATCTTTGTATGGAAGTGTGTTTATATTAGTAATATGTTTTGTAAATCTCCTTTGTACTTTTTCTATGGACCGTTAGTCCAGTCCTGCACTAGTGTTTGAGCAAAGAAGGAAGAACAGTAACCAAAATTTGATCTCCCTATACTACTATATGATGGTATTAATACTCTGGCTCCTGACTCTTAACATTTTTTAAGATATAGAAACATAGAATTTGATGGCAGATAAGGACCGCTTGGCCCACCCAGTCTGCCCATTTCCCTACCTAATAGATAAGCTGCAGATCCTAGTTAACCAGCAGCCTACTTCTTTCTACCCCCACCCCCTAGAATTGCCTTATGACTGTCCCATGCATGATTGAATTCTACCACTGTTTTTGACTCCACAACCTCCTCTGAAAGGCCGTTCCATGCATCCACAACCCTCTCTGTGAATAAATATTTCCTTAAATTACCTCTGAGCCCCCCCCCATCTTCAGATTGTGCCCTCTTGTTCTTGCACACCTCTTTTTTTGAAAGATGCTACCCTCTTGGACTTTGTTGATTCCCTTGAGGTACTTGAAAGTTCCTATCATGTCCCCCCTTTCCATCCTTTCCACGGGGCTATACATATTAAGCTCCTTTAGTCTTTCTTCATATGTCTTCCGGTGCAGACCCTGCACCATTTTAGTTGCCTGCACTGGACAGCTTCCATCCTGTCTATACCTTTGCAGAGATAGGTTCTCCAGAACTGCACGCAGTACTCCAGATAGGGTCTCACCAGCTGTCTGTACTTCCAGTTTTCTACTGGTGATGCCTCTCCCTATGCATCCCAGTATCCCCTCAGCCCTCCTTGCTGTCATCTCACATTGCTTGCCCACCTTTAGGTCATCTGATGTGACTACCCCAGGTTCCTTTCCAATTTTGTTGTTGTTAGTATCTCACCCCCCATTGTGTACTCTTCCCCTGGGGTTTTTGTTTCCCAGGTGCATTAGTTTGCACTTCTTAGCATTGAATCTAAGCTGCCATACATTTGGCCATTCCTCTAACCTTGCCAAGTCCCTTCTCATCTTTTCCACCCCACCTTGTGCATCAACTCTGTTGCAGACCTTTGTGTCATCTGCAAAGAGACATACTTTTCCTTCCAGTCCCTCTGCAATGTCACTTATAAAGACATTAAAGAGGACTGGTCCTAATACTGAACCCTGCGGTATCCCACTAGTAACCCCCCCTTTCTTCAGAGTGGACTCCATTTACTATTACTCTCTGTGTCCTATTCTCCAGCTAATTCTTTACCCAGGCTGTCATCTTGGGACCCACTCCCAGGCTGGCTAACTTGTATATTAATATTTTGTGTGGGACTGTGTCAAATGCCTTGCTAAAGTCTAGGTAGGCCATGTTCACAGCCCCTCCCTGATCTACTACTTTGGTCACCCGGTCAAAGAAATCTATCAGATTTGTCTGGCATGACCTTCCCACTGTGAATCCATGCTGCCTTGGGTCATGTGCCCCTCTGGCCTCTAGATACTCGACAATTCTTTCCTTCAGAAGTGATTCCATAATTTTCCCTACCACTGAGGTTAAACTAACAGGTCTGTAGTTTCCTGCTTCTGCCTTGCTCCCACTTTTGTGAAGGGGAATCACATCTACCCTCCTCCAGTCCTCGGGTACCACCCCATCCTCCCATGATTTGTTAAAGAGGGTAGTCAGTGGTGTCACTAGTTCTACCCTTAGTTCTTTTAGAATTCTGGGATGAATCCCATCAGGCCCCATTGCTTTGTCCACCTTCAGTTTTAAGAGTTCTTTCAGAACCCTTTCATCTGTAAATGGGCTAGTATCAACTTCTGTATCCAGAGTGTTTCTACTGTTTGTTTTAGGTACCTCCCCCTCTTCCTTTGTAAATACTGAGCAAATATATTTGTTTAGTATCTCTGTCTTTTCACAGTCACCCTCTACCCCACCCTCCCTTCACTTTATTAAGCCTCACTATCCCTCCCTTGGTCTTTCTTCGCTCCCTGATGTACCTATAAAAGGTTTTATCCCCCTTCTTAACTGAGTTGGCTATCTTTTCCTCGGTTTGGGTCTTTTGCTGTTCTGACTGCCTTCCCAGCTTCTTTTTGCTTTAACTGATACAGTTCTCTGTCCTGCTCCTTCTGTGATTCCTTGTACTTCCTGAATGCTTTCTTTTTCTCTTGAACCTTCACTGCCACTTCCTTTGAGAGCCATAGTGGTTTCCTACATCATTTCATTTTGTTTATTTGCTTCACACAAAGGCTTGTTACCTCTGTAATGGCAGTTTTTATTATTCCCCATTTTTCTTCCACCCCTCCTTCCTGTCCATTTGCTAGTGCATTCCTTAGGCACTCACCCATTTTGGCAAAGTCAGCCCTCCTAAAGTCCAGTACTTTTGCCTTTGTATGGCTTGACTCTATTGCTGTGTTTATTGTGAACCATACTGTTCGATGGTCGCTAGTTCCCAGATGGCTACCCACTTCTACATCTGTGATCCTCTCTTCATCTCCATTTGAGAGAACCAGGTATATGATTGCTCCCTCTCGAGTGGGCTCCAATACTAGTTGTCTAAGGCATGCCCCCTGTAGGGCATCTAGAATAACCCCACTCTTCAAAGTGGCTGCTGCAACTGCACTCCAGTTAACATCTGGCATATTCAGATCACCCATCAGCAATATCTCCCCTTTTTCTGCCATTCTAAGTATACTTTCTATCATTTCCTTGTCCATTTCCTCCTCCTGAAAAGGGGGTCTGTATACAACCCCTGTACGGATTGTGGTGCCATTGCCAGTCTCCAAATTTACCCACAGCGCTTCTTCTCCTCCCTGTTTACTCTTTTGTTCTGTTGCTTTGATTCCTTCCCTTATGTAAAGAGCTACTCCTCCTCCTCCTCCTCTTTTACCCTCCCTGTCCCTCCTGTAGATGGTGTATCCTGGTATGTTTATGTCCCAGTCATGGTTTTGTGTGTACCATGTTTCTGTGACTGCCACGATATCCAGATGTTCCTCCTCCATCAAGGCCACTAATTCAGGAAGCTTGTTACTCAGACTACGGGCATTGGTACTCATTGCTCTCCATTTTTGATGGCTTTACCTTCTGTTGTAGCATCCCCACTGAACTTCTACCTCTGTCTTTTCTCATTTAATACACTGTTTTTTAGGGAGAGGCTGGGATTTTCCCTGCTGCTTATCAGTGCCTCCCCCCTTGACTAGTTTAAAAGCTTGACAACGAAGCATTTAAACTGATTGCTCAAAAGGCTTGTTCCCTTCCTGGACAGATGCAGACCATCCTGCCAGTATAGGCTGGTGTTCCTCCAGGTGGAACCCCAGTCCCCAATGAAGCCAAACAATGGCATTTTTTAACTGTTTTATTTGTGTGTTCCGAGAATTTCAAATTATTTGTAATATACACACCTAGGTCTTTTTCAGAGCGTACCTTACTCAGTAACGTGTTATTTATAACATAATCAAACCCTTTTATTATTTTTCCCAAAATGCATCACTTTGCATTTAGAGAGATTAAAGTTAAGTTTTTTCATATTAGCCCAATTAGATATACTATTCAGGTTAGCCTGTAGTTTTTTTGCTGAAATAATATCATGTGCAATGCCTCCCAATTTGGCATTGCCTGCGTATTTATTTAGCCATACTCCATCTGTGGTGGTCATACTGGAGATAAGGACATTAAACAAAGTAGGGCCCAACACTGAGTCCTGGGGCACTGCACTAGTGATCTCACTCCAGGATGACTTATACCCCCTTAAAGTAATCTGCTGATGCCTATCAGTTAACCATGAAGAAATCCAGATAATAATATTTTTATTTAATGTCATTTTTACCAAACGGTCAACTAAGATTTTATGTGACACAGAGTTGAAGGCTTCTTCATAATCCAAGAAAATGACATCCACAGGAAGACCTAGATCTAGTGCTTTACTAATTGTTTTGTAAAAAAAAATAGTTAAATTAGTATGGCAAGATCTTCCTGGCAAAAAAAAAAATATTGTAATATGTCCGACTGTCCTTGTTTCAATATATGAATACTAATTTTTTGGGAGACAAGTTTTTCCATTATTTTACCTATGCAGGATGTTAGACTTACAGGCCTATAGTGCTTCACATCCTGCTTAGCACCTCTCCCCCCACCCTTTTATATGTAGGGGATTACCAGGGCTTCATTCCATTCTTTTAAACCACCTTTAGAGATAGATTCATTGAATTGTAATAGTAACGTAATAGCTCCCACTAGCTCATACGAAACTTCTTTTACAAAAATAAAAGGAATATTGTCAGGTCCAACTGAAGGTGAAGATTTAAATGAATTAAAGGCTGAGTAAGTTTCAGCAACAGTAAAGGCAACTATTGAATCCATAGAGTCACAAACTATATTTCCTAATATTTCTTTTCTTTTAAAAATGTTGGCAAAATACTGATTGAATTCTTTACCATTAATTGTTCATCTGAAATTAAGTTTCCATTTATTAATAAAGGTCCAAACTTACTAGCTGAAGTTTTTAAAGAGTCAATATAATTGGACATTTTTTTATTATCTTTTTGAACAGTTACTAAGTTATATTCCATTTCTTTCTTAGCTTTTCTAATAGCTGATTTAGTTTTCTTAGCTTTTTGTTTAAACCTGTTCCAGTTGTCCTTGGTCCTATGTTTATTGTACTTATTAAAGGCCTTTTTTTTGGCCCTGACAAGTCTTTTAATTCCTGTGATATACCAGAGTGGTAGTCTCCTATTATTTTTATATTTTATCCTTTCAAGTACCTAATTTAGGACACAATAATATTTTTTTTCTTTTATGTTAGCCCATATCTCTTTTACTGAAAGTTTAGGTAACTCTTGTTGCCAATTCCAATTTGATAAATAGGTTTTAATTGCCTCATAGTTGGCTTTATGAAAATTCTTCACTTTAGTTATACCTTTAGAATCATGTTTATAATAATTTATGGACCATTGCATCATGCAATGATCACTATCTCCTAGTGGTTCCAATATGATTGGTGTTTCTGCCAGTTCCCCAATATTTATAAGGATCAGATCCAAGATATTGTTCTGTCTTGTAGGTTCATGAACCAATTGATCAAGGCCTAAGTGTATTATAGTTTCTAGAAATGTTGTTGTCTGGTAATTAGCCCCCTCTAATGTGTCCCATTTTATTCCTGGAAAATTAAGATCTCCCATCAATACAATATTATCCAATAGCTTTATATTTTGTAAATAGATTTATATTTTATAAATAGTCCAAGAAGGAATAATTTTTATTGGAGTCTAGGGATGGGGGACAATAACAAAGCCCTAGTGTCATGGGGTTGGAATCATAATTAAGTTTAACCCATATAATCTCAATATTATAATTGAATTGTTCCCAATGGGTCAGGCGCTTTACGTTTTGCTTTAAGCACCAACCACGCAACCAATCATTCACATGTTTTATTTTATCTTTTGTGTATTGATCTGTTCTTGGTACTGTTAAAATCTCTGATATAACAGTACTGGTTCCATTATCTGCTAATATGCTTGTTATTCCTACATAGGCCTCCTTGATATGTTGAACACTTTACATAGAAACATAGAATTTGACGGCAGATAAGGACTGCTTGGCCCACCCAGTCTGCCCATTTCCCTACCTTATGGATAAGCTGCGGATCCTAGTTAACCAGCAGCCTACTTCTTTCTACCCCAACCCCCTAGAATAGCCTTGTGGCTGTCCCATGCATGCTTGAATTCAGTCACTGTTTTTGACTCCACAACCTCCTCCGGAAGGCCGTCCCATGCATCCACAACCCTCTCTGTGAAAAAATACTTCCTTACATTACCTCTGAGCCACCCCATCTTTAAATTGTGCCCTCGTGTTCTTGCACACCTCTTTTTTGAAAGATGCTACCTCTTGAACTTTGTTGATTCCTTGAGGTACTTGAAAGTTTCTATCATGTCCCCACTCTCCTCCTTTCCTCGAGGCTATACATATTAAGCTCCTTTAGTCCTCTCTTCATATGTCTTCTGGTGCAGACCCTGCACCATTTTAGTGCCTCCTCTGGACAGCTTCCATCTTGTCTATGTCCTTGCGGAGATTGGGTCTCCAGAACTGTACACAGTACTCAGATGGGGTCTCACCAGCTATCTGTACAGAGGGATAACAACTTCCTGTTTTCTACTGGTGATGCCTCCTATGCATCCCAGTATCCCCAGCCCTCCTTACTGCCCCTCACATTGCTTGCCCACCTTCAAGTCATCTGATATGACTACCCCAGGTCCCTTTCCATTTTGTTGTTGTTAGTATATCACCCCCATTGTGTACTCTTCCTGGGTTTTGTTTCCCAGGTGCATTACCTTGCACTTCTTAGCATTAAATCTAAGCTGCCACACATTTGACCATTCCTCTAACCTTGACAAGTCCCTTCTCATCCTTTCCACCCCACCTAGTGCATCAACTCTGTTGCAGATCTTTGTGTCATCTGCAAAGAGACATACTTTTCCTTCCAGTCTGTCTGCAATGTCGCCTACAAAGACATTGAAGAGGACCGGTCCTAATACTGAACCCTGCGGCACCCCACTAGTAACCCCCGTTTCTTCAGAGTGGACTCCATTTACTATTACCCTCTGTGTCCTATTCTCCAGCCAATTCTTTACCCAGGCTATCATCTTGGGACCCACTCCCAGGCTGGCTAACTTGTATATTAATCTTTTGTGTGGGACTGAGTCAAATGCCTTGCTAAAGTCTAGGTAGGCCATGTCCACAGCCCCTCCCTGATCTACTACTTTGGTCACCCAGTCAAAGAAATTTCAGGTCCATCTTGTAAATGAGCCTTGCTCAATGATGTTTGCCTGAATACATAAAGATTTGATTGATTGATTGAAATCTATTAGATTCGTCTGGCATGACCTTCCTGCTGTGAACCCATGCTGCCTTGGGTCCTGTGCCCCTCTGGCCTCTAGGTACTCAACAATTCTTTCCTTCAGAAGTGATTCCATCATTTTCCCTATCACTGAGGTTAAACTAACTGGTCTGTAGTTTCCCGCTTCTGCCCTGCTCCCACTTTTGTGAAGGGGAATCACATCAGCCCTCCTCCAGTCCTCAGGTACCACCCCATCCTCCCATGATTTGTTAAAGAGGTTAGTCGTAGTGTCACTAGTTCTACCCTTAGTTCTTTAGAATTATGGGATGAATCCCATCAGGCCCCATGGCTTTGTCCACCTTCAGTTTTAAGAGTTCTTTCAAGACCCTTTCTTCTGTAAATGGGCTGGTATCAACTTCTGTATCCAGAGTGTTTCTATTGTTTGTTTTAGGTACCTTCCCCTCTTTGTTTGTAAATACTGAGCAAAAATATTTCTTTAGTATCTCTGCTATTTCACAGTCACCCTCCCATCCCCTTTATTAAGCCTCACTATCACTCCCTTAGTCTTCCTTGGCTCCCTGATGTACCTAAAAAAAGTTTTATCCCCCTTCTTAACTTTGATTCCTAATATTATTTGTTCCAGCATGTATAATTACCAGGGGGTTGTTACCACTATTTTTTCAAATGTGCTTAGTCATTTTTGTGATGTCTTGAATGTTTGCAGCTCGAAAGCAAGATACAGTTCGACTAGCTTTGTTTATATCACATATTTGCCTATCCAGGTTTGAGATCACTGAGTCTCCCAAAACAAAGATTTGTTTAGTGCAGTCTTGGGCTGTATCTTTCACCTTATTCACTGTTTGAACAGAATAAGTAGTGTTTACTATTGGTCTAGAAAAACTGAGTAAATCTATCTGATCACCAGAATCGGTGCTGATTTGACAATGGGATCCTAAATTTAAGCTACAGCCATTAGTTTGATATAAGGTCGAAGAAACAGTTGGATTTGCCATGTTGTTACCTACTGTGGGGAGGTTTCCTATGATGTCATCCTCAAAATTTATTCGTAATGCATCAAATCTATTACATAGTGGTAATTGGAAGCTACCAACTTTCCTACCTCTTTTGGGGAATTTGTTAGATTGTACAGTATGCCACTCATCTTCATTTTCTGCATTCTCTGCCTCCTGCCTAGGGCTCTTTCTAGTTGGCACTTCAGTAATAACCTTTGGGCTCATAGATATCTCATTTGTCATCTGACAATGGACTGGTACACTAGACAACTGGAGTCTCTTGGTGGTTTCTATCTGACTTTGTTCCAAAGCCCTTAATCTGGTGTCAAACAAATGTATTTCCTCTTCCAGCTCTATGTTCTTTAAACACTTTTTACATATATAAGGACAGTTATTTAACTTTTCTGTTTCAAAATAATACATGTTGCACGTCATGCACAATGTGCCAATTCTCCCATCTGATGTAGTTATGACAGTGGCCATTATTATTCCCCAAACACTATGTTACTTTGGGACTGATCAGTGTATTGATTATGTTATAATTAAATGACTGGCATGTGATACAGGCTTAGCTAGTATTCATTATGGGTAATGTAACACAATGTTTTTCTGTGGGTATATATACATATATATATATATATATCTATATATATATCTATATATTTTAGATACTGGCCAGGTAGGGCCAGTATATTCAGGGTTGGAGGGCCACTTTAATGTTAAACCCCAAAGTTTGCACTTTAATAACTTTGCAACCATGTGTCTGATTTGCCTGCAACGTTGTATGTATGGCATGCAACCAAAGGTCTCTGGATCTGGAAAGTTTTGTTCTGGTCAGATGTATGATTGTAGAGCTGTAAAGCATCCAAAACATGAAAATTAGTCAACTTTTGCACATTTTTTGGTCAGGCATAATGGACTGAAGAATGCATCTGAGTGGATTCAGATTTGCATGTCTATATGTGGCCTGGGTTGAACTGGTGCCTTTTGAAGATTTGGTGAAAAAATAATAATCTGCTCAAAAGTTATGCACAATTTTTATGTCCTATTTTAGCCTATGGGGAAATTTATATGTGCATTTGAAAAACATTCCTGAAAACAATTTTTTTGTCTGTGACATTTTTTTGTGTGTGAAAACATTCCATTATTGGAAATCACAAAAACATTTCTGTTATCACAAAAGCATTTTTGTTGTCACGAAAACAATACTCCACAACCTTGTCCAATGTGTCACTTCATTGCACCGCGAGGTGGATTATGTTTTTGGGCAGAAATTTACAGAGTGGCAAGCCCTGGTCCCACAGATGTGTCGTTTGGTGGTTTGGTCCCAAACCATTCAATGGGCCCATAGTTACAACATTCTGAAGTTGACCCCCTCAACACTGCTGGTCCTCCAGTGATCCCTAGTTTACCTGACTGGTGAACCCCTCAGCTCTTGCCCTCAGCAGTTGGCTGTACTTTTTGCAGCCTAGCCTCCTGCCAGGCCACCTTCTTTGCTCTATGTATAGTAGCCGGATTGGCTGCTATACTTGGAGCCCGATTGGCTCCCTTCTTCTTCTCTTTAGGTTGTGGCCAAGAGCGGGGAATTAAAATAATTTGGTAATTGAGTAAAAGATGAAAAGACAGACAGAAGAGACAAGCAAGCTCTCCTGGGTGATCAGTCCAGGAGAAGCAGTAAGAAATTACAGGCAGACAGGACAAAAGCTGCGCAGCTAAAAAGATAAAGGAAAGATGCGTGTTTGAGTTTTGATTATTTTTCAGAAAACTGTCCCTAAACTGAAGCAATGCCTCCTATACTGACTAACCATTGCCTTGGGGAAGGCCTTATCATGGAAGTACCTTTTATAATCTATAACTCTGGGGCTTATTTATAAAATCACAAAACAGTGGCAGGGACCACCCTGCCACAGATGACTAAAGCATCTCCACAGGAGATCACTCTAATCTCCATATAATGAGTGGCTAAGAGTGAAGCAATGAGAGTCAGACCTTCATCATCAGTAAGATCCCTTTAAAAATGGTCTGGAAAAGGATAAACTCAGTAGGGCAAAATATAAGCTGTAGAAGATATAGAATCAGATGGTGGTTTCAGTAAGATACTAGAAGAATGGGATGGAGTTGGTACTACTGGTACAGTCATTTCCTGAGGAGTGAGAGCCAAACTGGTGGCCAGAATATTTTGAGATAACAATATGCTAGTTAGCTGTGAGTTTGAATGACCAGATTCTGGAACGGCACCATTGGGTACCATAACCTGGCTTCTATGGCAACAACCTTTGTTTCCAATAATAAAACTGATGATTTGATCAAGGGCAACAATTTTTTGGGCTCGGATACTGGATTAGATATTGGAGAAAACCTGAGGTAGGTATGTTCAGTGTTAGACTGCTTAGCTACTTGATACAAGTTAAAAAGTTGTTTTTTTTCTTGGTAGACAACACAAAGGGAATTCTCATAGAGTAGAGGGTCAATTGAAGCTTAGAGGAGATCCAGAGAGGTTGCTTTATGGGTTCATGTTGTGTGTCCAATTGGGCATTCTGGAGATTGAGATGACCCTAGAAGAGCAGGTATTATGTTGATTATGAATCCCATCAGCCCAACTTGCATACTGTGTGACCCTGAGCAAGTCACTTAACTTCCTTGTGCTCCTAGGTTGCACCTGGAAACATGTTATGGCTTAGTGTGCTTTTCCTGGTTAAACAATGTTCCCCTTTCAGCACTTCCTTCTTCCCCTGATAGCAATTGGATGGGCCCTGGTAGGCATGAATAGTGGCAGCTTGAACAATATGGTTTCTGCAGGAGTTCAGCCACTGTGGAGCATTATGTAGTATGGGCTGGAACTGCTGCAGTTGTGGGCATTTGAATAACAGCTTTACAGTATAGCAGGTGTTAGACCCACTGCAGCTGTGGACATTGAAATGAAAGCCATGAATAATGAGCACACATTAGAACTGTTGAGCTGTGGGCATTAGAACCAAAACTTTAGTGTATAAGTGGGTGTGTGAATCACTTGGCTTGGGCATTAGAACCATAGACTTCAAATGAGCAGGCAGGAGACCCACAGAGCTATGGGCATTAGAACCACAGCTTGAGAGTAAGTAGCAGACATTAGAACTGGTAGGCTTGGGTGTTAGAACAAGGACATGGGAAAATGACTGGGCATTACAACCACAGCTGAGAAGTTACTAGTGGGGCATTGAACTACTGAGCTATTAGTGTTAGAACCACAGCTTTAGAATAATTAGTAGGCGATACAACTGCTAGGGAGCTCTCTGAGGAAGCATGCGCAAAACTGGTCAGGGCTTGTGAGTTTTGCAAATTTCACTTCCTGGTTGTTACAGGCAGCTATGTAATAAAGAATATCCTTTTCTACTATTTACGGATGCTGGTGCTGCCTTTTCTTTGTTTTGGACTTTTAGCTCTTTGCCTGAAACTGCCTCTGTTCTGTCTTAACTAGCCCATGAAGTATTAGAGTTTTAAGTGAATTACAGCTCTTTCCACTAGAAGTTTTAAATGAATTAAAGTTGTTTCCATTAGAGTTTAAAGTGAATTAGAGCTCTTTCCATTGGAGTTTTAAGTGAATCACAGCTCCTTTCCATGACTTAGTCTGCTAATTGTACATAAGTTTTACAGTTTAAGTCTGAGAATTTTGATCTCTCCTTCCCTTTCTAACTATTCTAAGCTACACTCTGATAGCTTATCTAAGTTTTACAGTTTAAGTCTGAGAACTCTGATCTCTACTCCTCCTCTTCCTGACTATTCTAAGCTATGCCTTTCTCCCATAGTTAATGCTCTAAGCTATTGTTCCTACTGAAATGCTCCCCTAGCCTGCCTGTACTTAATCTTCCTCCCTCTCTCCCCCAGACTCTCAGAGCACTAAGCCCAACTGGGCCACTGGACTGCCTCTGCCTCATCCACTCTGAGCAGACCTGGGACACTGCACCTTCAATGAGATCTGCCCTAGGCTGAGAGACGCGGTCCCCACCTGATACAGAGGTTGGGCCATGCTCCCCCCAAAAAGATGCTGTCAAGAAATACACCTGCCCTTGTCTGAACCACACTTGTGGATCTGGGCCCAGAGATGCTGCCAACCAAGCATCACAGGAGGGACTGCAATCTTGAGCCTTACCGCATGGTTCAGTTCTTTTTCTCTTCCCACCAGCGCTGTGTGCCAGCTCCCCACCCGCCCCCACCTCACTCACCCTGGGTGGGAATTTCTTTATAAAGGTGCCTTAGGATGAGGTTACTAAGTGTCCAATTCTCCATTGTCTGTTATAAGATCCAACCACTTGGGGCTCCTGTTATTCCCGATCAAGCAGTCTAATACCTAGCTAATCTAGTCAGCCACCTAAACATGCCTATGCTACAGGTGCCTGTCATTAACCCCCTTACAAGATACAAGTAGGCCCACCACCCATACAGTCAACTAACTTGAATCATGGCATGTCTAAAGGTGCTGTTGATTTTAGTGCAACTCCATCTGATGATCCTCTTCTCTGCTATCGAAGTACCCTCTACCACTGGCACTGCCGGTGGTTCTTCGTATCCACTGCCCTCTGATGACTTCCATTTCTCCAACATGATCATCTTCTCCTAATAAAGGTAGGCTTTATCTGATACTAAAAAATGCCTCCTTCGTCAACACACCCTCTCATTTATCCACTGGAAACTGTGGTATATCTTGCTACTGGCCCTACTACTCTCTGGTGATACTGAGACTAATCCAGGCCCTACAAATCACCTCTCAAACACTGACACATTGCTAAGCAGCACTAAGGATCTCCTTATCGCCCACCATAACATTAGAAGTCTTGAGCACAACTTTGCAGAACTCTACGAGTAGGTGACCCTCTACAAACCTGACATACTCTGTCAGAAACTTGGCTTAAGCCCTCTACCCTGAACTCTTTTTGTAACCTAACCTCCTATAGCCTCATTAGAAGGGATAGACTGCCCACCAAAAGAGGGGTTGGGGTAGCCATGTATTTCAAAGAACACCTAAACCTTACTGCCATGAACACGACCTCCCTGCCCCACTGTGAGTCCCTGCATGCACTCCTTATCCTTGGGGCAAAAAAGCTACATATTGTCTGTGCCTACAATCCCCCTAACAGTGGCCAGCCTGGCCTCGATGAGCTACTAAACCAAATTGCTACATTATCTGGAAAAAATAAGTGCTCATTCTTGGGGTTATAAATCTGAAATGGCTGGGGAAATGCCAAGCCATGTCTATCTCCAAGATTCAGAGTCACAACTTTCATCAGTTAATCTCTGAACCCACCAGAATTGCTCCCCATGCCATCTCTAGCACTCTGATTGACTGGGTGCTGGCAAACTGTACAGAGCACATCTCGGCTACTGTCATACTCACTGATGCCATCACAGGTCACACACCTATTTTTTGCATGTGGAGCACGGGCATTGCCCCTCCACCTAAATCTCGTTTTATTACGTTTCACAATTTTGCAAAATTTGATCTGCAAATCTTTCTGCATGATTTATCTAATGTTGACTGGACTGCATTATACAATGCACCTAATGAACAAGCTGCTCTTGACTTCTTCCTTGCAAAATTCAAGGAACTACAGTATAAACACTCCCCACTTATAACACACCAAGTCAAAGGCAAACAAACAAGGTGGTTAAAAAAGGATCTACTCACCAAAATAAAGGAGAGGGACAGAAGCTGGAGTTGTTTTAAATCCTTCAGTTTCCAAGCTGATTACCACAACTACAGAATGCAGCAAAATGCTTGCAAGAAGACTATAAGGAGTGCTAAAAGCTCCTACTGCAAAAAGCTGTTAGTCAGTGCCTCAGGAGACACAAACAAGTTCTGGTCTCATATAAAAACCTTCCAGGGCTCTAGCCTCTTTTTGACCCCCAATGATATGACCCGCAGTGGAATAAACTGTAATAATTCTCTGACCATCGCTAACTTCTTCAACAACCAATTCTCCAGCCTAACCAAATACACTTCCTCCTTCCCTGCATCAAAACACACTGGAGGTCCTGCTGCTTCTAGCTCCGATGCCATAGCCTCCTCCTTTCACTTTAAGGCCATCATACATTTGGATGTTTTAAAATGTCTCAGCTCTGTCTCTGACTGCACAGCCACTGGCTCCAATAGCATCAAACCCAGGCTTCTGAAGATAGCTGCAGCACTCATAGCTGTTTCACTTGCTAAAATGTTCACCCTCTCCTTGTGTCAAAGCCATGCCCTGGACATCTGGAAGATAGCCAGAGTGACTCCAGTCTTCAAAAAATGTGGGTCCAAAGACCCCTCAAATTATAGCCCTATTGTTGTCTTGTCAGTTCTTAGCAAAATCCTAGAGAAACTAGTCATGACTCAAACTACCGAATTCCTCCTCAACAATGACCTACTTACTGCTGCCCAGCATGGTTTCCACAAAGGCCACAGCACCTCCACTGCCCTGCTTAAATTCACCACAGACACACTCTCTGCTATGGATTTGGGCCTTCTCACTGGAGCGGGTTTATAGATATGACAAAGGCCTTTGATCTTGTAAACCACTCCATTCTCCTTGACACCCTGCGATCAATCAGATTTGTACCAATTGTAGTAACCTGGTTCAGCAGTTATCTATCGAATAGAATACAAGTCGTAAAGTTCAACTCACACCTCTCAGATCAGGCAACAGTGAGCATTGGCATACCCCAAGCTCCATTCAGAGACAACTCCTATTCTCAGTATTTATAAATAACATCACTGCAAATCTTATCTCCACCTTCTCCCTCCTCTATGCTAGTTCTAAAAACATATTTGGCATTAACCTACGACTTTCCTCTGACTTTCAGAAAACCCAAGCATGGCTCCCAAATTATAAGCTTATCCTAAACAAGACCAAAACACAAACAATGCTGTTTGTGACTAACTCAAAACTTAAATTATGTCAGACCAGTTTTAGAGTTTCCAGATCAGATGGCTCACCTATTGACATGGTGAACTCATTTAGGTACCTAGGGTTAATACTAGACCAATCCCTTAACTTTGATCTCCACATACAGAGCATGTGCAAATCTGTAAATTACAAGCTTGGTATGGCCTACCGAACTAGTCATGTACTTACCCCATGGCGAGGTTGGCCATTGCCCATGGTATACTCCTGCCTACCCTGACCTATGGAGCAGTAACATTTGCTGTCATACCTAAGTCTACTCTCAACCTCTGGGACATCACCTACAACAATATATGTTGCTACGGCTTCCTCCTCTAGCTGAGTAACACACCATTGCCTCCTTTATGCTGATCTGAATTGGCTATCACCCTGTGCCACCAGACTATACCCGCTTGGCTCCCTTGTTGATAGCATCATAAGGTCTCAAAATCTCCAAATCTTGGCTGACTTACTGATTCTGCTTAACCCCATCTACAGCTTGTGCTTGGCCAATAAATCCCTTTTACGTGTCCCAAAGTGCAACACATCCAAAGGTGCCACTGACTTTGCCCACCAAGCTCCCCAGCTTTGGAACACCCTCCCTCTCACTATATGCCAAGCTCCCCTCTCATACAACCTTTAAAATAGTGCTGCACATCTACCTTATCTTCTCGAATCAATGCTCATGCTTTATAACCCTGTAGTTCAGTCACGTCCTCCATGTGTCATTCCATCCTGCTACCTCTCTGACTGCCTCCTCACTCTAATCATGTCTGTTGCCTCTCTTCCTCATCTACCTGTACCTGGCTACCACCCCGTACCTACTGTCTTATTCCCACCAGCACCTTGGCTCACCCTATGCTGCCTTTCTCTGCCCTGCCTACGCATCCTAACCTTATGTTGTACTCCCTGTCTCCATGTGATATAGCTCCACTTCCTTCTCTTTCAAATGGACTTGTGACCAATCTCCCATTATAAGCCATGTCCCTCATGTGCTTCATCTGCAATCATTCTCAGTCTACCCCCACTATTTTTATACTCCCTTGCTAATCCACCCCCAGCCTCATAGTTATTACCCACCTCTCTGCATTGTTCTTTGCCTCCTCACTGGGTATCCTGATTCATGTTTCAAAACTATACTAGCACTTACTGCACTTGCCTGTTATTGTCAATTTTATAGTTAGCCCTGATTTATGTTTTAATTTTTTTTAGTTGTTTAACCAGGAGTAGCACACTAAGCTGAAAGTTTTTTTACAGGAGCAACCTGGGAGCACAGGGAAGTTAAGTGACTTGCTCAGGGTCACACAGTATGCAAGTGGAAGCTGTGGGATTGAAACCCAGGTCTGGTCTGCTGGATGTCGCCAGATTGGCAGCTTAGAGCCTTAAACCACTGTGCTATCCTGCCTCCCTAATTTTAATTGTACTTGCAATTGTTGCAGTTGCCTGTTAGTGTCTATTCTGTCTGGTGTTATGTGAGATCTTGCTGCTATTGTACCTAGCTGACTATATCACTGTCTTGTATCCCTGCTGTAAAACATTGCTATATTGTCTCACTACCTTGTAACCTCCTGAGTCGTGCCTGAAAATAGTAATTTCTATGGCTAGCGCATCCCACCCTGTAAACAAAAATTAAAACTAAGGGCATTTGCTTAAATGCTGGATCTTTTTCCTTTAAGGTACTGTTTGAAGTCATAATCCTGTGTTTGAGACATCTCGGTTGGTTGTCATGGAACTGATTTGTGATGTTACATGCAGAAGATTATAACCTCATGTGGGGAAAATGTTGCAGGGCCAGAGAAACTTTTAGAGGCAAAGATCCTGTCTGAATGCAAATGTACCTTACAATATAGAAAGCAGTAAAGAGGAATACAGATAAAATGTTACCTATATACTGGATTGTATCCAGAAATGTTACATTTTTTTAAAGTTGTTCAAGAGGCAGTATCTTTTTTCAAATGTGGTAGGTTATTTTTTTTTTCAGGAAGGCTGTACTTCCACTTGCTAAGCAACGCACACTTTTTATTCATTTGCCAGCTACGTGTTACACTAGGTTTTTCTTTCCACTGTGACACTATGAACACAGGCTATACTATCAAGGTCTTCGCTGAATTTTCTAACAGCAGATGAGTGGAAATGTATGGAAATAACTTGTGTTTCAGCAGTTTCCTTTATTTCTCCCTCAGGATGAGCAGCTGTCAGGTCAGCCCTCAGCACAGAGCCCAAAGCCATGGAAAGCACGGATATCCTTGCCTTGTTCTGAGCAACAACTCTTTTATAGAGCAGAGAGATCACACAAGTACCTCCAGGCCAGTGTGTCTGAGTCAACGGCATATGACCTCAGTGAGCACTCCAGACCACAAAGTGCAACTGTCGTGCCCCAGCTAGGCAGACCAACCAGATCTAGGTATGTTATGGGACACATGAGAAAAAATATGAATTTAGTGCAGTCCTGCATTTTAACATGACTTGTCAAAGAATACATGTCCTGATTAGTCTTATACTACTGCTCAGTTTTATAAATTCTTATTACTTATTGGCAATTAAGCATTTAAAGGACATTTTAAGTTTACGTGTGCTACTGTACAGTAGACTCCTGATTTTTAACAGTAATTTGTTGCACAGTTACTTAGATCTATGTTTCTAGTCATTATAACAAATAAGCAATATTTTTAAATAAGTAAAGAATGGAAAGGAGTTGGATCCATAGTTGCATAAATATTTTAAACATGGCATGGAATGGTACAGTATTTTTGCACTATGTGAAATATTACAGGTATTGCATAATCTTTATAAGTATTTTATAATGCATTGTGTAACCCGTTGTATCTAAATAACTGAGTTCTCATGAAAGACACCATTGAAAATGACCTTTGGTTCAATGGTTTATAACATCATTCCTTGAGATTGCAATAAAAAATGATTATATAATTATTATACATAATTATATTTAATTTATTTAAATAAGGTATTTCACCTCTGTGTGTTTTTTTACCTGTAGACTATAGCTTAATTTTGGATTTAATCAGTAGCTGCCAATAGTTGTTATTAACAACAAATGATTATTAAGTGGCCTATGTGAAATGAGCTATGGGGCTCACAAACCAGTTTCTAGTGGACGCATATCAACATGGAATAAACAATTGGTATTTATAGGCAGCCTGGTTAATCCTCTCGGATACCTCCCTCCCACTACAATAAGTGCTGAGGGAGGAAGGTACACATGCATAGTGCAAGTGGCATGCCAGCACTGCCAGCTCGATGTTTCCAGGTAGGAATCTTGGAAACATAACTTGATAAAAAAAGGGGTCAAAGTGACTGGTGAAGGACAACCCTACTTCTGCATGCTCAGTTGGATGACCCAACATTTTAGAGTTTACCTGTCTCCTCCCACCACCACTTTGATTATTGGGTGAAGGCCTTGACTGCAGATTAAGAGGGTGGCACTGAAGGGAGTGAGACCATGCAGGTGCGGTGGTAGGGAGGCGAGCACCAGTAGATGACCAAACACAAGTTGGTCCTCCAGTAGAAGATAACTGGCATTCAGATGGCAGAGGGAATGCCATGTCCCAAAAAATGTAAGGACCAAAATAATTAAATCAAGTAATTGCAATCTTAGGAAAGAGCATTAGAATTATTGTAGTTGTGAGTATTAAAACCACAGCTGAGAGGTTATTAGTAGGCCTTTGAACTGCTGAGCTATGGGTGTTAGAACCACAGCTTAGAAGTATGTATTAGATGACAGAACTGCTTGGCTGTGGGTGTTAGAACCACTGCCATAAGAAACAAATGGGCATTAGAACTACTGCGACTGTGCATTTCCACTTCTTTTAATATTTCCACTTTCTTTTAATATTCTTTGCAGTGGCTCAACTGGCATGTGCCAGATTAGATCTTAACTCACAGATGGTTCATACAAATCTTTGGACTTAGATTATCAATTCTGTTGTGGGTGGGGCTTTCCACATCACCAGGGGAGAAAACTAAACAGTGCCAGGGGTTTATGACCTCAACTTTCACCCCACCGTCTTTACAGTTCAAACACCAGTTTAAATTCAGAACAATTAGCATTCCAGTTTGATGCTTAAAGTATTTACTATTTTTATAAGGTAGTTGTCATGATTGGAAAGCCCAATGCTGTTATTATTCATTCAAGACTCTGGAATATTTTGTATGTTCTATAATATCTTAATGAAATAAATGTAATAATAAATCAGCAGTATTTGTTATTTAGTAAAAAAAATCATATCATTTTGGAGGAAAAATGAATTTCTGACATCCTTAGACTCATCATCAAAGTATTTTTAATTTCCTCTACTATTTTTAAATGAGGCTTTATTACTAAATGTGTAATTAATTGCTCAAGTTAATAAAAATGTCAACCACTTCCAATTTTTTAAAATCTCTTCTATTGAGGTTGCTTTTTGACTGTACTAACTAGATTCATACTGTGACTATATTAGGATGGTACTATCACACATTTCTGATGGTAAACAGCACAGCATTACACCAAAATGTTTAATGTATTCGCTGTATGCCTATCAAGTGAGAAAACCAACAGTTAAAAACTTTAAAACCAAATAGTGCAGTTCAGGGGCCCAATTCACAAAAATTGCAAAAGCATCGCAAAATTTTGTGTTGTGCATTGTGAGTTCCCAGGTGTCCAAAAGTGCTATTCACAGTCGGTTAGCGCACCATGCTATTTGACTGTGAATAGGAATAGTCCAAGGCAGCAGTAACCGCAGTACTGCCAGTGCTACCCCAATAGTGCCCCCCTGACATACAGCCTGGAGAATGGTCCCACAATGAATAGTGCAGGGGCGCTATTCTCTATTCACAAAGGCTGCCATGCAAATGAGTCCATTGGGCATAGAAGGTGCAAGCTGGCCATTTGCATGTCCATTATGGGCTTATTTGCATTGGCTGCAAGGAGCAGAGCATGGCACCCCCCCCAGCCCCTGCCTGATACCCTGCTGCAGTCCTTGGTGCCAGTGTCCCCTCCCCCCACAGTGATTGCCAATCACTGGCCCGGGGAACAGAAACAGTATCCCTGGCCTCTAGTGTCCCCCACCAATCACCAACCTGACAGGTACAAAACAAATACTGTATTCCCCTGCTGCCAGTACCCCCCCTACCCCCATGATCACTGATCACCAGCCTAAGTTAACAGACATCAGTTTCCTTGGTATCCAGTGGTTTCTCACCCCACCCGATCACCTGCCCAATACATAAGATTAAGTTTCCCTGGTGGCTAATGGTCCCTCCTACCACCTGATTCTTCACCTCATACATAAAAAAGTGTCCCTGGTGGCTAGCATTCCCTCCCCCCACCCAATCACCCGCCCAATGAATAAAATGAAGTTTTCCTGGTGGCTAGTGGTCCCTTCCCCAACCCAATCACCTGACCAATACATAAAATGAATTATCCCTGATGGCTAGAGGCCCCCCTCAACTAAGCACCCGCCCAATATATTAGAGAAATATTCCCTGGTGTCCAGTGTAACAGCCCTCCCATCCCAAACCCCTGTATAGGAAAGAGAAACATTTCCCTGGTGGTCTAGTGGAGCCCCCACCACTCACCCTGGCAGGTAATCACTTACCACCCCATTCCTCCCCCATCCTGACACCTAGACAGCGACCAGCATAGCCTTCTTCTCTCCAAAATGGCTGCCCACCAACTGAACTGTCACTGAGCATGTACTGTCATACTGAATACAGTACATGCTCAGAGACAGTTCATTCAGCGGCTGGCTGTAGAGGAGAGAGGAGGGCTGTTCTGGTCACTGGGTGTTGGGATGGGGAGGGAGTGGGGTTTAAATGGGGTGGTGGATCACTACCTGCCAGGGTGGGGGGATGAGAGGTCCAATAGGCCACCAGGGAAGTGTTTCTATTTCCTATACAGGGGGATCAGGATTGGCTGGGGTGGGGGTTACACAGGACACAAGGGAAATGGGAATATTTTTTTTTTTCATATTAAATATACTTTATTGAACTTTGTATAAAGAAAGAACCACAAACTTACAATACGTTTCCTTAATAAAGTGTCCATAACAGATAAGATAAGATAAGGGTTAACCAAATAGTTGACAGGCATAAAAATCTTTTGGTATAAAAACAAACCCCAACAAAATAAAACAACCAGTAAGAAGAAGATGAATCAGCATTTGTATAGCGCTTTTTATACACAGTATCCCAAAGCGCTTTACAAGCAATGCTAGACTGGTAGTGAAGTGACTGAATGTGTGGTGGCGGCCATATCGCACGTCATCACCCACACACAGCCTGAATAATTGCATGAACCGGTTTATGGGAAGGAGAATGTTGGCCAGGACACCGGGAATGTTCCCTGCTCTTTGCGAAGAGTGCCCTGGGTTCTTTTACTTCCACCTGGACACCCACCAGGACAAGCAGAAAAGACCTCGGTTTAACGTCTCATCGGAAGGACAGCACACCCCAGCAGTACAGCACTCCCCAATACTGCACTTGGATGCCAGCGATTTTTAAGTGCAAGTTCAATCCTGGTGTGGGACAAGAACCCACGACCTTCTGGTTCAGAGGGGGATGTGCTACCAACTGAGCCATGCTGACACCCAAAGTGCTACATATTCTGACTATAACCCCCCCCGCCCAGATCAACCCATGGGAATATTCTTTTAATATATTGGACAGGTGCTCAGGTGGGGCGAGGGACCACTAGCTACCAGGGATAATTCATTTTATGTATTGGGCATGTGATCGGGTGGGGGGAGGGTCCACTAGCCACTAGGGACACTTTTTTTATGTATCAGGCAAGAGATCAGGTGGGGGCAGGGACCACTAGCCACCAGGGAAACTTAATTTTATATATTGAGAAGGTGGCAGGAGGAACTGCTAGCAACCATGGAGTATCCATATTTGTTATTGGGCCAGTGATCTGTGTGTGGGAGGGGCACTAGACAAACACGGAATATCACAATTTGATATTGGTCCAGTGATCAGGGATCATGGAGGGGGGAAATACTACCACTAGGGAATATACTTGGGACAACAGTTGGGGGGTGCCACAGTACCTTCACCATCCACTAGGGTTGCAGGAGATTAAAATAAGGTCTTGATCAGTGGTATTTGCTCCGTGAAAGGAGGCCTGCAAAAGGCCCTTGTGCTGAGCAAATACTTGGTGAATTGGCCAGCACCGATATTCACATCCCCTTCCCCTTATTTGTGTTACGCCCCATCCACACTTTACCCCAGCACAAACCTGGTTTGAGGGTGCAAACCGGGCTTTTGTGAATACCAATTTGGCATGAAACCAGGTTTGCACCATGCAAACTAGGTTTGTGCTGGAGCAAAGTTTTGTGAATCTAGCCCCAGGAATGCAACAAAATAAAAAAAAAATGGATATATTGACATTTTTTTCTAGAAATAAATTTGTACTAAAAAAGAAACACCATAAAAATTGTATTTTTTTTCTTACAAATACCACTGCTATAAGACCTGAGCATGTTATCCTACATCTGTACAAACTATAAATGGTTCTTCAGAAAACTTGTAAAACATATATCTAGAGTCAAAAGCTATTCATTTTCATGGTACTGTAGTATAGTAATTTATGGTTGGAAAGGTCTCTAAGCTTATCACATTCCCCCCTTCTCCTGCTTTTTATGCAGGGATAAAATCTGAATGCTTTGCAATTGTGTACCAATTTATAGGGATTTCCTATCCACTCTACCACCCAGGGTACCTGGTGATCCACTTTGTAAGCAGAAATTTATCCAGGCTTATCTTAAAGACCTGTGCTGTTTTCATTTCCACTGCCTGCTGGTAGGCTGTTCCAGAGATTCACTATCCTTAAGGACAAAACATGCCTTCTAAAGTTACCTCTGAAAATACCACCCTTGAGTTTTAGGGCTTATTCCAAAATCCTGCTACAGGGCACCAGATCAAACATTTCAGACTGTTCAATCTTGCAGATATCCTTGAAGATGCAAAGAATGAGATCATGGCTCCGCTTAGCCTAATTTTATCCAGAGTGAGCATGTTACGAGCCTCCAACCACTCCTCATGACTTCCATCCCCCATACCACTGATCAATCTGTTGACCCTGTGTTACACCCTTTTGACTGCCTCAATGCCCTTCTTATAATGAGGAGACCAAAACTGCAGGCAGCACTTCTGGTGGGGGCATGATCAGGGCCTTGTAAAGTGTCAGGGTCAGCCCCTTTTGATTCACAATAGTATTTTGCTGAACCTCTTGACAGTGGCCATGCACTGCTTGTCCTGCTTGAGTCCTTGTCTATTATGATCCCTAGGTCCTTGTCCTCTTTGCTTTCAGCCAGAGGAGCCCCACATAGTGAGTAGATCCTACCTCTGTTTTTTTCTCACAGAGTTTAGTGCCAATTCCATTTGGCTACACTGATTATGAGGCTGCAGAAGTCAGCCCAATCCCCCAGCTTGTTAAAGTCCACCTGAAGTTTGTCCCCATCCTCAAGGGAGCTCAGCACCCTGGCTAGTTTAGTGTCATCCATGAACTTAAGGAGCCTTCTGGAGAACTCAGCTTCCATATAATTGATGATAACATTGAAGCGCAGTTGTCCCAGCTCAGATCTCTAAGGAATTCCATTGAGTACTTCTTTCCACCCAGAGTAGTACCTGGCCATCACCACACTCTGCTTCCTGCCTCATGCCACTGAGCAATCCGCATTATGCATGTCCCATGTATGCCACACTGGTTCACTTTGCCTAGAAGTTTGTCATGTGCCACAGTATCAAATGTCTTGCTGAAGTCCAGATAGACTATCTCCACAATCCAGCTCCGGTCCACCTCCCTGGTCACCTCGTCAGAGATGGGATCAGTTTGGTTTGGTATGCTTAGAGGGGGCAAGAACCTTGGCCTTGATCAAGGACTCCATTATTCTGCTCTTGATAATAGCCTCCAGGACCCTGTCCAGCACTGATATCACGCTGACCAACCTGCATTTGCCTGAGTTCTACCATAGATAAAGGAAACATTTTCCTTCTGAACTTGTCACTTCCACTTAATAGTGAGTTTTTAAAAGGAGACTCCCATCTAATCTCCTTCCAACTTAGTGATTAGATGGGAGTCTCCTTTATAAATGGATGCCTATGTCATTCTTAGGCTAACTGATTGGAGTGTTCCTGGAGCTGTTAGCAGATACCATATAGCATGAGACAAAAAGCAGCAGTTCTATATTGTACCCAGAATGAACAACATCTGGACGGGGCATAGTAAGCACTCATCTGGTGGCATGAGTTATTCTGAGCAAGCAAAGCTGACCTTTCAGCTGTGTGGCAGCTCTCATATTGTAAGTTCACAACTCCTTTGATGTTAGTTGTGTGCTTGTGTTATGTGGTATATTGGGTGACCCCTCCTCAGTAGTACATGAATGACCTAGGTGCAGCCTTGTAATTGTAAACACTACACTGCACTAGACTTGACCAGGCCAAAGTCTGAGACTGGTCCTCATCCCTGGTTTCCGGGATTGCAGTGCGGTAATTGCGTAGAACTACAGGATTTAACCTACAAGTCATTTGCCAGTGGCTAACGACTAAATACTGAGAGATGACACTCTAGGTCCACCAAGTAAATTCTTTGAGCCTAAATTCACTGAAATGCAAAATGTCTGGAAAAAGGTCAGTCACAGTGAAATAATAAAAGTTGATGGATATGATTCTTTGGCGAATTATCTGTGACTTCCCTAGAATACACACCTGTTAAAAGTGTTTTTAACATTGTGCAGTGAAAAACAACAATTATTTTAATAGAATCTGAGAAGTAAAAGGGCAAAATGAAGAGAAAACTGCCATAGATCAGGGTTACATTCTAAACTCCTAAAGTTAATTAATTTAACATGACTTACTGTATTTGATACAACAGTATATCATAACATGTGGCAATGAAATAATATGAGATTGTGCAAGTGGACCATTAATTAGGGCAGTTTCATTTGGTAACTCTCTTTGTTAAAGGTAATAGGAAATTATTTTTATGTAGTTAACTGCCCTCCCATTTTCCTTTCCATGCCATTTATGTATTCTGATATGCTTTTTGTAACTGGATTGCCATGCAGATGTAAAGGTGTTGTTTATGGTTTATATGCCTGCCTTACATATGTGAGCTACAAGCAAGGTTGAGGGCACTGGGTTCTTTAAACTCTCAAATAGGGATTCGGTTTGGATGGAGACAAAGGTGCCTCCATCAAGACAGAGAAATAGTGGGTCAGATTAACAGTACAATACTGCCCCCTAAGGTGCAGTATTACCCACCTCCCCAGTGAATACAGGACACCTCTTTGAGACCTATGAGTTACACTGTAAGTTATACTGTAATACTAAGGCAATAGAAGAATAATGCCCATCTGGATTGTCCTCCACTACTCAGCAGTGATAGCTCAAAAGACTTTTATCTGCCATGTATGAATCTAAGTGTTGTTTAAACATACTCAGGTTGTTTGCATATACGATGTGTTCTTAAACATAGAAACATAGAAACATGGAATTTGACGGCAGATAAGGACAGCATGGCCCACCTAGTCTGCCCATTTCCCTACCTAACGGATAAGCTGCAGATCCTAGTTAACCAACAGCCAACTTCCTCCTACCCCCACTAGAACTGCCTTATGTCTGTCCCATGCATTCTTGAATTCCCCCACTGTTTTTGACTCTACGACTCCTCAGGAAGGCTGTTCCATGCATCTACAACCTCTCTGTGAAGAAATACTTCTCACATTACCTTTGAGCCGTCCCCCCTCTATCTTCAAATTGTGCCCCCTTGTTCTTGCACATCTCTTTTTCTGAAAGATGCTACCCTCTTGGACTTTGTTGATTCCCTGGAGGTATTTGAAAGTTTCTATCATGTCCCTCCTCTCCCTCCTTTCCTCGAGGCTATACATCTTAAGCTCCTTTAGTCTTTCTTCATATGTCTTCTGGTGCAGACCCTGCACTATTTTGGTTCTGACAGTATATTCCTAATGCTAGCAACTCTGGGCTCATAAAATAATCTCCTACCATTCTTTTTAGCTATGCTGGTGGTTACATGGAGTTTGTGTCCTCTGGACCTTGAATTTTAGTCCTAGATCATCCATTAATCCATTATCCCTTGTGATTTTATACATAAGCAGAAGGTCCTGCCTAATTATTCTTCTTTCAAGCTGTGTAGTCCTAGGATTACCATTCTGTCCTCCAGGATTTAAGGTGGGGAATTAATATGGTGAATCTGCATTAATTTTTTTTTTGTGTTAAATCAATGCATTTCTTCATATTTTATATGGGTTCCAGAATTGGGAATGATAGTCAAGGTGTGGTCTGACATAGGCTTAGTACAAGGGAATAACTACTGTTTCTGATCTAGTATGAGTAATACTAACCACACTTTACCTTTGACAAAAATGTCTATTTACAACAATTAAAGGAGATTGCTAATAATATGCACACAGCAGAAATAATGAAACTAAAAACAGGACTTTATTCAACAGGTTGCTGAAACCCTGTAAAGAAAAAAAGGGTCAGACAATGCATAATTTGACAATTATTTAACTGCTTGGCAATTCAGCAGTATCACACCCCTCTGCAAAGGATCTCTTTGTGGGGTAGGCCACTCCTAAGAAATAGCTCAGCCCTCCCTACCCCCATACCCAGGACCTCTTGCAGCCTACTGTTCTGTTAGGCCCCCAACTATCCTCAGTAGCTGTTATGCAAAGTACTACAAATGCATTCACACACTTTACTTTTTAAACTATAATTTACAAATTTATTGAGTGTCCAGGTGTCTAACTGGTGCAGGCCTGATGATAAGTTTCCTGGAATATTGCTTTTGTGCATTTAATTAAATAAACAAGCTTGCAATATGAAAACCCCACCTGACTGACTTTTTTGGCTGGTACTGATACCCCAAAAAATTGTAATTTCAAGAGGGAACTTGATTCCCAAAACAAATTTGTAATCCAACAAGGAAATGGTTGTGCAGAACTCTGGCTGACTAGGCCTGGCCATATGGGTCTGTTGTTAGTCATCAGCTGTAGCAGTGTTATGGAGCAGTCCTCTGAGCACTGCAGCTCTCGGGGGCAGGCTGCCATCTATGATTATGTGCAGGCAGCAATAGGTGGATCAGATGCAGGTGTAGGCTTGGGGTTGGTCACTTTGACGTGGTAGCCCTTCACTAACAGCTTACTAATAGCACAGGCTGTGCTGAGTTCTGAATCAGGCCTAGATCAGAGTGTTCCTTGTGTCACCTCTTGGGTGCACTTGCAATTGAGGGTACCAGAAGTCTAGGACCCTGACCACACTCTTCTGTAAGCCACACCAGACAGGGTAGAAATGGTTATTTCCCATCTTTGATATCAGCAACTCATTTTGCAGATGTCACAGCAGTTCTCTTCTTGCAGCTTTAACAGATGCACCAGCAACAGCAATCAGTGCGGATTGAACTCTGACAGCTTTAAACAGGAACAGCCAGTCACTTCTGGCTCTGAGGCCAGCTAATCATTCAGCATTCCTCCTCAGAATGTCTTTTTCCTTCAGATGTCCAAGCAGAATGGCCTGAAATGCCTCCTTGCAGATGGAAATGTTCCAGCACAGTACACAGACATTCTGTCTCCTGAGTGGCTGACGTGGCTGTCAGTCACAGTTCTGGCTCTCAGATTGGTGAAGGAAGGGTGTGAAGCACTCTGTCACTCTACTCCCAGAGTGCTTCAGGATTCTTTCAGGACCCTGAAGATTTCAGTTGGCTGAGCACTGGGGTCAAGGGTCATTAAGATGGTGACACCCATGTTGTTTACATACTCTCAACACATGCTGCTGCTTTCATGTTGTTTCTTCACCCAAACACTACATTACTTTACTTTTTACAGTCAGCTATTTTGTATTTGTAACCCAAGTTGTGTTGGGAATGGAAAGACGGTCCATTTGGTTCTCTTCGTGTGCAAGGGTGCCTCTTTCATCGGTGTCATGGAGCATAGATTGCAGTAAACTTCATACCTCTTCACCTGGCCTCCAACACCAGCTCCCGTTGGAGGTTAAAGGCATATAGGTGGACACCCCCAATCCTCCTACAGATTACCAGGTAAATCCCACCTTTTGGGGGGTACGCTCTTCCCTTGCTAGAAGAGTGACATCCACATCAATCCATGGTTGAAGTGAAAGCTCAGAAGTCCATGTATACAAACAAGCATATTTGCAGTCTGTCTAAACACCTAATTCCTGATTCAACAGAAGCACATATATACATAATTTATGCAACAGGCCTGTGTTAGGCAATTACCTTCTAGTCTAGACAATCCACATTTTATTGTCATGGTCTGTTATTCAGTCTATTCTAGACAAATGCATGCTGTCTAACCACAAGGTCTGAAACATCCACATTCCACATTTTCAGTGGTTCACCTAGGGGCATTAGTGTACGTGATTCAGGGAAAGGACTTGGGGGTAATTTATAAACCTTTATGAACCACATGCATAAGCAAATTGGTAGAGGCACCAGGGGCATCAAAGGAAAGTTTCAAAATTGACTTGTCAGGTCTTTTTGAATGTCTCAGCTAAAAAGTTGTTTTGTCTTTGGCAGTCTGGTGTGCTTCCCCCTCCTTGTCCAGCATGGGAGAATCCTCAGTTGGGAGGGCTTATATCACTTCCTCTGGTGCAATGAGCTCCTCCATGGGCTCTTCCACAAGTTCCTCAACATTTTCAGATTAAACTTCATCTTTGGGTTCTGATCTAGCATCCAGTGCTACAAATACAGCAACTTCAGAGTTCACCTTGATGCTATCTGTGCTGGGTGTCAACATAGCAGTGACCTCTCACAGAAGGCCAGGAATGTCCACTGTAAAATAATACCTTACTGGTTCCATCTCGTCATTGGACTAGTCCTCCAGAATTACTTGTGGGACTGCAGGTTTCTGTTTACTTGTGGCATCTTGTGGCCTAGAATCATTGCTGGGGTGAGGTGTATTTTGTTTTCTGTGAGTTACAGATCTGGTTTTGCATCTTTGGGGTGGTTCTGTTGCCTCCTGATTGGTATTTGTCTCTGTCCAATGGGTAACACATGATTTCTGTAGATTGTCCTTGATCCTCCAAACTCTTCTTCAGGCTATATTCTCTGTATTGGTATGTCACTCAGTTGTTCCACATTCACATAAGGAATGTCTTCCCCCAAAATTAGCAATCTCATGTTTTCCAAGCAAACCAGGATTCCTCATCAAGACTCTGTCTCCTGGTAACAGTTCTTGAGCTCTCATTTTCTGATCATGGTGCCAGTGGCTCAGTAGAGAGCACACTTGCCTCTGAGGCAGGGAGATCAGAAGGCTGGGAGTTCTGTCCCAACACCGGGCACTTGGGTTAATATCCCAATACTGACACTGTAGTGCAGCATGGGGAGGGGGTACTGCACTCCTGAGGTGCCGTCTTTCAGATGAGACATTAAACCGAGGTCCCATCTGCCTATTCTGGTGGTAGTTCAGGTGGATGTTAAAGATCCCATGGCACTTCTTGAAAAGAGTAGGGGAATTTTTATTGTAATAACATCAAACAATACTTAGGTCACATTATACATTTCTTACCACACAATTATAAGTGACATTATTTGCAAACCATTCAATTGAAAGTGCTGACAAGTATGAGTTCAGAAACTCTTTATAATATCCCAGACCAAAAAGGTTTCTTATAACTCACTTCCTTTATCATTTATATTTTATAAACATACAAAATCCTTTCCACCATATACGTACCTTCTGAGACGTGTGTACTGCTACATCTTTAAGATATGCTTTTGCCATGGCTTGTTGGATTAAATACATTACAGTTTCATAAGGCATTTTCTTTTGATATACTACCCATTGACATCTGGCTTGCCATAAAAAAATTTCAAGCAACATAAAAAAATTGTTAGAGTGTCATGGTGGTGCTGTGACCCCACTTGGGAATATTGGCCCAGGATCAGTATATCATACATTAACTTTTTCAGCCACCCCAGATTCCATTTAATCACTAAAAACTCCCATAAAGGTTTTGCATAAGTGCAGAGAAATAGATAATGCTCTATTGTTTCTTCCTGATTTATACAATCAGGGTAAGGACAATTTCTTTACTCTTTTACATTATGTTTAGCATTCCCCCTTATGTTTAGTCTACCGTAAACTGATAACCATAGATGTTCCCACATGTGAGGGGGGAATTCTTTTATTTGTTGGTTGGGCAGAAAGCAAATTGTTTTTGGTCGGTGGGGGGGGGCACAGTTTTTAAAGCAAGGTTCCTCAGGGAATATTGAAAACATGGCAGCCTTATATAGTTTCTGCCCGGTGCTTTGCATAATTTGTTGCTTTGTTATCCCCCATTTATTAATTTTCAGAGCTGCTGGCTTAAAATACTCAGGTATATGAAGGTGTCTTGTTATTTTAGGAGGGACTATATTCCATGCCTGAATATATCTGGCTAGATTCAGCATAACCCATTTGTTGTGAAGTGTATCTGAAGGTACCAGCCTGCATCTCACTGTCTGAGAAATGAATAAGGTGTGGAAAAATACTCCAGGGTCTATCATTCCCAATCCCCCTTTTTCATTTGATAGGCAGGTATAGCACCTTTTTATGGGGTTCAGCCTATTCCCCCAGAGCATTTGAAAGAAGAGACTATATATTTTTGTTTCTAACTGAACCGGTAGGGGATAATTCATGGCTACATACAGCATACTGGGGATGATAAATTGTTTTATTATGTGTATTCTTTCAATTCCTGACATTTTCCAATGCTTATCTGTTTACTTTAAGTTCCACATTTTGTAGTGGGTTCTCAGTTCATCAAAGGTATGTTCTGGGGTCCAAAGGTAATGCCCAGTATTTTCCGTGGTTCTGAGGAAATCTTGATTCCCCTTATCAGAGTGGGATCGGGGTAGCCTGAGCCCACAAATAGGCCTTTTCATTTATTTGTATTTAACTTAGAGCTTGAGAGATGAGAATGCACTGTCATTTCCTGGAAAAAGGACGGCAACTGGGTGTGGTCTGAAAAAATAGACAGATATCATTTGCATAAGCTTGAAGCTGTATCCTGTCCCTTATTCCTGTCCCTGTTATCTCTGCCCATCTGGGGTGTTCTGTTAATTTCCTAAGTAATGGATCCAGTGTAAATACATAAAGGAGGGGACTTAGTGGGCATCCTTGTCTGAACCCTGTAAATGTCTGGAAACCCTCTGTGATTTGCCATCTAATAATTGGGTGGACTATTGTAGAAGTGTATAGTAATTTCAGATGTTTAATTGTTACTGGGGGTATACCGTAGTCCTCTAGTGTTGAAAATAAAAAGGGATGATAGATTCTATTGAAAGCCTTTTCTTGGTCAACTGATATGATACAACCTGACTTACCAGAAAGAGAGAGATGATCAATCGTATCTCTAATTATCAGATGTGCACGCTGTATTTTCCTGGAAGGGAGTCCACAATTTTGCTGTGGGGAAAGTACAAGACTAGCATATGTTTTTAATCTATTATTTAGGATATGGGCTAGCATTTTGTAATCTGCATTTAAAACAGTGATTGGTCTCCAATTTTGGATTTGGACTTTGTCTCCAGACTTAATGAAAAAAATAAGCAGACTCTCTGAAAATGAAGGATGCATGTCATTTGATGTGAAAAAATATCTAAAAACTGTTTCTAAACATATCGATAATTCTTGTGAAAAGGATTTATAAAATTCATTAGGAAGCCCATCAAGCCCTGGGGATGTTCCCTTTTTTGTGGATTTAATTGCCGCATCTATTTCTTCCCTCCCTATGAGTTCTTGCAATTCTAGGGTTTCCTCAGGGAAATTTGGAATGTTTATTTCCTGTAAAAATGTTTCAATGGCTTTTTCTGAAGTGGGTACATTAGGGGTATGAGCTTCTATAAAGTTCTTAATTACTTTATGAAGTCCCTCTGTTGTACAGGCAGTGTTCCCATCCTGATCTATTAAGGTCTCCATTTCTGTGGTTTCTTTTATTGTTTTACATGCCTCAAGGGGGTCTCTGAAGGGGGTTTTCTGTGTCCCGTTTTGTAGCATAGCCTTCATTGTGTATGCACTATCATATTGATACAGCTTCATCTCTTCTTTCAGTATTTTGATTTGTTTTTAATAATCTTGCCTGGCAGAGTTAGACTGAGAAAATAGGTTTTGTAACTGTTGTCTTAATGATAGATATTCCAAAAATGTATGGTTTTCTTTTCTTTTCCCATAATTCAGAAACCAGGGTTTGAAATCAACTTTCGTGTCTTTCCACCATTCACCTAGGTTGGTGTAAAGAAAACTGACAGAGCTCCTGGCCTTTATCAATTCTGAGATTCCTGTTCTAACTTGGGGGTCTGCTAAAATGGACAAATTTAATTTCCACCTGTTAGTCTTTTTAGGATCAACTGGGTCGTCCCTAAATTGGATTGTTAATACTAAGTGGTCTGAAAATTCTACTGGTGTTGTTTGAAAGGATACTTTTGTCAGATTTTTTGAAATAAACATGTGGTCTATAGTAGTGGTGTATTTACTCTGTTTATAGGTAAACCGTGGGCCCCTTGTGTGGAATTAACTGCAATCTATCAAATCTTCAGTCTCCACCACTTTTAACAAAGCATTTGAATCACAATAAACTTTTTTGCTGCTTTCAGGGTTTCTCCCTTTTTTCTTTATGTCACAATTAAAGTTCCCACATAAAAATGTTTTGTAGGAGGTGACCAGGAAAGGTTGTAAAGAAATAAATAAAGTTACTCTTTCGGCCTTAGTTTGTGAGCCATAGTCATTTATGAGGCGGCAATCCATTTCTTTCCATAGACCATCTAATATTAGGACTCTTCCTGGGATGAGGTCTATTAGTTTAGTAAGTGTGTATGTGTAAGAATTAAATAAGACACCTACCTCGTCTGCACTATCTTGTCCAAAGGACCAGTATTAAGGTCCCCACAACCATTCCCCTTTGAAGAATCTAGCTTGGTCACTGGAAAGCATCCAAGTCTCTTGAATGAAACATATATCAAAACTGGCTTCATGTATATAACTAAAGGCAACCTGGCACTTTACAGTATTCAGTATACTGTGGACATTGATTGATCCTACCCTTAAAGGTGCAAGCGTCTAAAAGAACACTTACGTTGTTTTTTTTCTTTTCTTTTTCTTTTTCCCTTTATATCCTACTAGTTCCTGATTCTGAATAACATGATCTGTGATGTGGGCCTGAGGGTCTGAGCCTCTTTATCCATTTTGGAATACCCCCAGTTTGTGGCCAATGCTGCACAGAAGTTTGCAGATTCAAAATCTACTGAAGGAGGGGGACTTAGGTTTAACATTCCTGGATGACCTTCTTCTAGGAAGGTGGTGGAAGAGTCTTTGTTTCCATATTTTTATTTATTTATTTGAAAATCTTGGAATTACAACCTTTGAGTCAGAGACTCATTTCCAAAGGCTCCACGTCAGATTCACAATACAGATATACACAATACAGTAGCTCAAGAGATACAGAGGATGCAGTTCACAGTTCATAATAAAAACATAGGTAACACAATGTATCAATAATGCACAGCGTACCATGCCAGGTTTACACATTAAAGCAGTGAGGGAAGGCAAGTAGTGCAAGTTATTGGAGGAGTCTGTAGGGAGACTTTGTCAAGGTTACAGCAGAGAGGGAAGGCAAGTAGTGCAAGTTTTAAAGCAGTCGTTAGGGAGACTTTGTCAGAGACCTGCTCCAGGGTGTAGAGAGTCTTTGCTTGAATATGCAGTTGTGCATTTTTTAATCTGCTCTGGTGGTGTGTGAAAAGAAGGTTTTCTTTTTTTTTTTTTTAAGGTTCATGATTAGTCTATGCTTAGCAAACCAGAGTTCAGCTTGGCTGAAAACATTCTGGAGTGATTCCTGAAGGTCGGTTGGGCTGGTGTGGGAGGCACAGAGGATGACGTTGTCCGGCGTATGTTCTGGGTCTTTATAGCACACAGGGACTAGGGTTACTGGATTAGAGGGGGTGCGTGTTGTATGCTCCTGTTTTGGGGAAGGGTCTTGAATCTCTACTGCAGATGCTGGATCAATGCTTCCTGTTGTAGGGAAGGGGGGGTTCTGTGGAGGGAGTGGGTCTTGTCCTGAGGCAGAGTCTTATGCCTGTTGTATTAGTAATTCAAGGTTCATACATGTGGCTTTATTTTTTGTGGCCCAGGGATATTCTGCAAAGACATGCCTGATCTCTTCACATAGGTTTCATTTGGTGTGAGAAGTGCATTGCAATGAGATGTAGCCTATTTTGTCACAATTATCGCAGTGATATTTATCGCAAAAGCTGGATAAATGGGTCCTGGAGCCACATTTGTAGCAGGCCCTAGGCTGGCCTGCATAAAAACAATCCCCCGCCAGTCCCTGCCAAGCATAAAGGAGTTACGAATATGGTTAATTCCAGAACCAGTGTGCCACAGTTTAACTTTATATTTCCAACCCCATGTCCAAAACATCTCTGTATCCAGGATAGCCTCTGGATCGCTTAATACATCACACTTCTGTGATAACCAGTAAGTGATGTCCTCCACATGGACTACCTCATTCCGAAACGTTACAGTTACATATTTAACCAAAGGTTTGGTTAAAGGGATAACTAAAAAGGGGGTCCATGTGGGGGAGAACTTGACATAGTTATACCGCTCACAGAATAGATCAAGACCATATGTAGTGCGGAAGCTAACGTCATAGTTATCCTCCCCTGAGATATTTATGAAGGTATAAACTTCCCTTGGGGAGAAATGAAGTGAGTCTTTTAATAAACTTTTCCCCACATAATGTCTATTTGGTCTCTCTTCCAAACACCTTTTATATCGTATTCGAACAGCGTTCCTCCTGGGGGCTGCTTCCTTCTTTATTTTTGTAAATAATTCTGAAAGCAAAGGCCTCTGAGGCTCAGTTTGTTCCTGCAGATGCTTTCCTGAATCTGGAGGCGGGCCCTCAGGAGACTTTGGTGGGACAGGCCTGCCTGTGGGTTTTTAAGGGTCTATGCCCTCAGTCTGTGAATTGGATTTTTTTTTTCAGTACTAGAAATCTCCTGGTTCAGATTTGTGATTAAATCTGATTTTTATAGGGTTGTGTCAAGCTGAGATGAAAGTTCCCATGAAGGTATAGTTGGGTGCCATTCTGGAACTAATTGAGTGAAATTTAGCTTGGGATCCCAGAGGGGTCAAGTAACCAGGTCCCACTAGGTGTTTGCTTCCACCCTGCTTCACATAAAGCTTTTTGTGATGATCATGGGTCACAAGGAGATACTGGCACAATTTTAAGAGAAAAAGCCTCCTGAATTGCTGCTGAGGTTGACAGTTGTGAAATTAGCAGATGGACGAGTGGTTTCCCTGCTGGGATGATTTGAGGGTACATTTTCTATTTGAATATGTCATTTGGCCAATGTTAAGGCAGTTCATTTTTCTTATATAGCACAGTGGTCTAAGGCTCTGAGCTCCAAATCTGGTGACATCCAGCAGACCAGACCTGGGTTTGAATCCCACAGATTCCGCTTGCATACTGTGTGACCCTGAGCAAGTCACTTAACTTCCTTGTGCTCCCAGGTCACACCTGGAAACAAGCTCCAGCTTAGTGTGCCTTTCCTGGTTAAAGAGGGACTATGGTCACAAATTACTGGCAGCAATAAAGTCAGAATATGGATCAACATAGCCCCAATCAGCCTTGTACCAAAATTGAGATTCCTAAGTTACTTTGTTTAAAAGTTACAGATCATTTTACAACCCTAAATTCTCTGCCTGTTCAGAAAAGCTAGTTTCAGTGAAGAGGTGCTGATGATGTCATCTCCAGAACTCAACATAGCCTTCCCTGTCAGAAAGCTCACAGGACCTATGTGCAAATGGCTTTCTCCAGTAAAACAGGCAGCACCATTCAATAAATATTGCTTTAAAACCTATGTGTGTTTCAGGTTTTGTAACAAAGGTGACACATTCATATTTTTGTTTTTGGTACTTTTTTGTTGTGGTCCTTTTCTCCTGGGTTGCTGGATACTACGTAAGTCACAGCACACATGTAAGATTTGCAGACTGAATATCTCTGATGTGGTGAAAGGCTGTGATCATTCACACCTATCATTCAATTGAGGTGATTTCTCAAGATGGCACTTTAAATCAATTATTCCACCACCCTGTAAATGGGGGTGGGAGAGGTAGTGCTGTTTTGAAACCTTACTAAGAGGTTCTATGCTGTAGCCAGCTCAATGCTTAATCATGCACTCAGTCAGTCAATCAATACTTGATTCATCATGAAAGTATGAATGAATGGGATACTCAGTTGAGCAGAGCTCATTTTCTGTTTTCTCATTGACAGGCTGTTACTTGAGCTGTATTCAGGCTCATCTTCATTGTACTCCACATTACAATGATTGTTTTACCAGGGTTAACACTTCCACCCCTAGTAGGAATTAACACATAAAAGGCACCTATTAAAACTTATTGCAAAGCAGACACTGACAAACAGCAACGCAGTTACCAATATTGCAACACTTGTAGCAATACAACCTCCAAACAGGCACCGCAGAGTAGCAGTTCACATGGTATCAGCAGCCTGGAGGCATGCTGGCTCAGCATTCTGCAACTCTGGAGAAATGAACCACACCAAAAAGGCATTAAAATACACATTTGTCAATTTTGTTGCAAAACCTGAAACATAGATTCTATAGCACTGTTTTTAGAATGGTGCTGCCTGTTTTACTTGTGAAACCACTGCAGAATGATCTTTTAAATTTGGAGAAACAGGTCCTATAAGCTTGCTGGCAGGGAGGGTTAGACTGTGAGTTCAGGAGATGACATCATTAGCACCTCTTCACTGAAACTGGCTTTTTTGAACAGGTAGTGAACTCAGGGTTACAAAATAGCCCATAACTTTAAAATGAAGTAACACAGAAACCTAATGTTTTAAAAGAGATATATTGAGGATATGCTTATTCTAATTCTGCAATGTAGCACATTTGGCCAGAATCCCTCTTTAAACAATTTCCCCTTTCCCTTTTATGTCTTCCCTTATCCCAGTTTTGTTATTTGTCCCCTTTGCTGTAAAGGAGAAGATTGTAGCACCTTCCTGTGTGTCATTTTTATTCTGATAAATAATTTGTTCCATTACAGGAGGTGATGCTGATATTTCAGTCTGTGGCACAGGGATTTGTTTAAAAACAAACCCAGTCACTCTAGATAGTGTTCCTCTTTTTGGTACAGAATTATTGAAGCCAGCGGCACCTTTGGAGCTTTCTTGTCCTGCTTGCTGTTTGGCTGCCTGGTTAACAGTTTTGTTTGTATCCTCTACTACTACAAGCCTATCTCCTACACTTTCAACCCCTTCATCGTTTCCTGTCTGCTTTTGGCACGTGCTAGATATTGTTGTAACCTCCCCATACCAGCCCCCCTTGTTCAACTAGTAGGACTGCTCCTCTCACACATGGCGCCAATGAGAGTGATGGGGTAGTCACTACAACTAGTTCTGTTTACTCATACATGTACTTTGTAGCCTGCCATCCTTAGACAGGCATACCAAGTGTGGCAACTACCTGGCTCACACCTGGGGGGACCATTTAGCATGGCCATCAGCCTGGGTCCCTGGGAGAAAACTTTTGCTCAGCATTATGCTAGGTTTGTACTTCTGGTTAGGGGCACCCAAGTAATTCCAGACACTGGAAGCAATAACTGTACTGTCCAAACCAGGCTGGGATTCTAGTGTGTGGCTTTTATTCACATACACAGAGAACAATACAAAGCAAAGATAGACCCCCACAGGGCTACTCCCACTGGTAATGCAGATTACTGAGTTACAGAACACACACACAGTGAACCCTTAGGTTCTGAATGGATCTTGGCACACACGACCCGAACCGATACACTTCCCTTGACATGGCACCCTTGGCCAGTACTAGGAGACTTTCCCATATTTCCTGAGGAATTCTTGGTGGCTCCCTCTGCCACCAACGAGCACACTCTGGCTCAAAGAAAATCCAAAATCCCACATCTGGGTATTTTCTTCAGGCACTGGCCAAGTGCACTGAGAGAAAATAAAGGTCCCCAAACTGAACCCAGAGAGGTAAACATGGTTATTCTAGATGGGGGTTCCCACCTTTTGCTTCCAAAAGTTATACTCGGCCA
Source organism: Neoceratodus forsteri (assembly GCA_016271365.2). NCBI lineage: Eukaryota > Metazoa > Chordata > Ceratodontiformes > Ceratodontidae > Neoceratodus > Neoceratodus forsteri. The sequence goes on from CM028137.1 coordinate 157,811,323, forward strand.
TTCATCTGGTTAATAACACCTTTTTCTGAAACACTCTTGTAGATGCTATCTTGAAATGTCTCTCACATTTAACATTCTACTTTTCACACTTCGGAGGTGTCATGAAATTAAAAGTTCTATAATTGGCAGTGTCTTTGCACTAGACACCCACTTTAGCAGATGCTTTTAAATCAGTCACAAACTAAAAGTTCTGTACTTGGCAAGTCTCCCTCCAGACCCCATAGAAGGCAGACACTTTTAACTGAAGCAGTCCTAAAAGTTCTATACTTGGCTAGTCTCTCTCCGGGCCTGATAGTAGGCAGATACTTTTAACAGAAACAGTCTTGGTGACAGAGTCCCTTTGTCAGAGAAAAACTCACCACAGGAATGCAGGTGCCCCAGGGCTTTTTCCACACAAAAGTCTCAGGTACTCACACAGCAAATGAATTTCAGGCAGCTTCAACACAATCCAGGCTGGACCAGGGGATTGCCCCTGAATCCTGGAATTCCCCCCCATCCCTCTGGAGATGGGGCACTGGAAAACCCTCTAGGAATGGTCTCTACCACTTCACTTGCAGGTCTTCTGTGTCCTTCTTCTAGGGTGAGAACACACTACCCAATCTCCAGAGGTAGCTGTCTGTCAGAGCTAAGTCTGAGGAGCAGCCTTCTGCAGCACTCCTCACTCTACTCTCCAGTCTCCAGCCTACAGACTCTAACCCAACATTCTACTGCTAACCCCTGCAGCTAGCATTCCATTGTGGCTTATGCTTCTGTGATAGTTCTAAGGTGACATCATCCCTCCCGCTCAGCTGACACTGAAAACAGTGTGTGACAGTGCGAAATCCATTTAACTGGAGGCTCACAAGCTGCCTCTCCTTGCCTGCCACTGCTTCTAACTGGGATTCTAGTAACCCCTGGGAACAAGGGGGTTACATTGCGCTTAGATTGCCAGCTGGAATCACAGTGTAATTTAGATCTATAGCAGATTTCAAAGGAGAAAGCATACTTGATGACTCACCAGGCCCCACCTGGGCCTTTGATGCTTCTGCGTCATCACTGAGTTTGACAGGCTGTTCGGCATTTTGACAGTGATTTTTCCAGCTTGTAGCAAAGCAAGCTTCACACTGAGTCATTCTTGCTTCTGAAGGTGCCTAGCTTTCTTCTTTTGAATTTGAAGCAGTAAGGCAAGCTCTGTTTCCTTTCTTGATGTCTCCAAATCATTAGGCATGTCGTCTTGGGTCATATTCGGGTGGCTGAGATACTCTGTAGAAACAAAAATATCCAGGATTTCCCCTGCATCTTCATTATTTTCTATCAGGATTTCCACAACTCTGTGGGCCTCTGGTGATTCAAAGGTAGGGAAGGAGGCTAGCTCCCTCACCTCAGTAATGTCCATCTCCTCCTGAGCCTCACACCAAGTGGCCATTCTCATGGCCAGCAGTTCACCCCTACTGGATATAGGGGAATTTCCCCAGTGCCCTGGCCAAACTGCCCCTCATTCACTAAAAATACCACCAACAGCTTAATCTGGTTCAAGGTCAGTCGGCATTCATCTGTATCCCCCTCCCCCGGATCGTGCCGGAAAATAGGCAGAATTTGTCTAGTGCACTTACCCGGTCAACAAAAATTAAATAAATAAATATCTGGCTTTGTTGGCTTGATTCCTCTTGTAGAGGTTTCTAATGCTAGGTCATATGCAGAGTCCAAGTGGTCCTTGAGCCAGCGTACTTATTGCAGATATGTTTCAGAGTATGCTCCATCAGCAGACACTCCAAAACAAATGCCCACAGGCAGTCTAGTTTATCTTCCAAACATGAATTAATATGGGAAATAGCCAGTTGCATCACTTACTGTACATCTGTGGGCTTACACAAGGGTACTTACTTATTGGCTCTACTTTGACTTTTGTTTTGGATCTAGAGTACCAAACCTGTTCTTGTTAAACCATTCAGGGTTTGAGTTACCTTGTGGGTGATGCAGAGTTGTTCTTGACTTATGAAATCCCTACAGGGACAAAAGATCTTCCACTAGTTTGCTGTCAGAGTATCCTCTCTGATCTGAGCAGATCCTCTGCGGTGCACATTAGTGAATAATGAACTTCTCCAACAGGACTTTAGCTACTGTGAATGCTTTGGTCAGAAAGGCCTGCACATACTGTGTGAAATGATCAGACATAAATTGTATATTGGTCACATTCTTGCTATCAGATTCAAGACTGAGAAAGTCAATGTAAACAAGCTCCATTGAAACACTAGTTGTAATGTTCACAAGTGGCACTGAATGCTTTAGCAAAGTCTTTTGATGGATGCATCGAATGCACTGCTTATAGTATCTTTCAATATCCATACCCATCCTGGGCTAGTAGAATCTGTGATGAATCAGATCTAGAGTATGGTTTAGCCCCAAGTGTCGCAGTTCATCATACAATGCTCTCAAAACATTTTTGAAACTTGGCAGACAACAATAACTGGCATTTCTTGTGCTCATCAGCACCCTGGAACTCTCTGTATACAAATCTATTGTAAGGTTTCAACTTGGACCACTCTTTAAGTGACAGGGGGGTATATTGGTGCATGTCAGTCACTTCTTCCACCGACTCCCCTCTCTGGAGTGCAGAAATATCATCTCTGAGGCATGGATCTTGACTCTGTCCTTTTTGTAGTTCTTTCCGGTTCAAGTGTGGCAATGAAGATTTGTCAAGAGTGTTTAAACTACAGTAGGCTGCAGGCAAACAATTAGTGGTAGCACCCAAACTATCAAAAAAGCTATTTGAGTTTACAGGTGATGGTTGCTCATCAATGTCATACTTTTTACAGATTCTTGCACAGTAGCTTCAGGAATTCTGATCCAGTCCTCATTCAGGGCATCACCATGTGTGTGTCTTGATAAAGCACCAGTATTAATGTGTCTCAGTCCAGGGTGATACTTTACACAGTAATCATAAGTAGATAATGCAGAAAGCAAGCAATGACCAGCAGGGTCAAACCTGGCTGTTGTTTTAACATAAGTCAGTGGGTTGTTACTAGTCTACACTGATGTGGGCTCCCATATAGGTATTAATGAAACTGGCCCACAACTGTCCATTTCAGTGGCAAGAATTTGAATTTGTGAACTGAATAATTACACTTAGATGATGTCAGGCATCTGCTTGGAGAAGCCACAGATCTCAGTCCCTCTGGATAGTACTGATACAGAACTGCTCCAACTTCCTGGAAACTTGCATCCATATTTATTTAATGATTTATTTAATTTGTTAACTGGGTAAGAGAACTGGATCAAAGGCCCTTCATCCGACTCGACCTGGAGACAATAAATACAAATACAAAAATCATACAAGACAAGAACATAACTTCAAAATTACAAGAAACAATTACATGACTATTTTGTTAATAAATGTTGCTTCAATTTCTCTTTAAAATCAGATATAGAAGTAGCCTGATGAACAGCAGAGGGTAATAAATTCCAATAATGAGGAACAGCTACAGAAAAAGCGCTAGAACTAATTTTGAGTTTAGATAGCACTGGATCTAGCAAAATATCATTTGAGGAACAGACACTCAGAAGACTAGCCCTGGGTTTTACAAGAATAGACAATGGAAACAAAGGTTTAAGAAAAATACTTTTTAAAATAATACACCCATAAAAATATTCCATTCTTGTGGCAGAAGCTGGCCAACCCAGCATAGAATACAAAATACAATGATGAGTAAGCAAAGGTTCTTGCAAAACAAAATGACAGATATTATTATAAACTACCATCAATGTATGTACTGTAAGTCCCTACTCACAAGATTTAGATAAATACTAGAGACATAATCAAAATGCGATAACAATGACCCAACTGCAATTGATTTTCTTACTTCAAAGGAAAAATAATTCCTAAATTTATACAACAAACCTAACTTATGATTTATAGTACGTGCAACAGTATGGCTCTGTCAAAAAAAAGTCAGCACAGGGTCCTGGAAAACCTGTTCAATAGCCATACTATTAAGATCCTGTAAGGACAGAATGGGATTGTCCCTGAGCATAAAAGGGGTGCCAAAAATCATAAATTTGGTTTTCTTTGAATTTAAAACCAAAGCATTATCCGAAAACCATTGACAAGCTCCTGCAAAATCAAAACTAAAGGCAGCGGTTAACCTGGAGAGGGAACTAGACTGATAAAAAAAGAAGGATTAAATCATCTGTTTATAATGTAGTATCACATGACCTACAAGAAGAAGTAAGTTAATTAATAAATAATGAAAATAACAGGGGGCCCAGAATGGACCCCTGAGGAACATCACAACTAATCAAAGAAATATTAGACACAACAGAACCAATATTAACAAATTGAGCACAATCAGATAAATAGTTGCCTATCCAGGAAACCGCTGACTCACTAAACCCAGTCATATGCAATATGTACATCTTGCTTGAGTTTGCATACAGCAAAACAGGTGCACTTGTTAGTTGTTTGACAATATCCTCAAAGACTTTGCCATAGTTGGCATTCCAGCTGTATCCAAATGATTCATCTGTTAGTAACTCTTGGGAGCAGGCTCATTCCCACATGCTCTGTGTTTCTTATTTGCTAATTGATACCCTTGAGTCAGATTTAACAGTGGTCGAACAATTCTGCAATAGTCCTTTATGAATCGTCTATAGTAGGGTCAAAATCCCAGAAATCTTTGCAATTCCTTTTACTGAGTTAGTTTTGGCCAGGTGGTCAGAGTTTGTTCTTTGTTGGGGTCAGTGTGGACTCCTTTGCAAGAGACAATGTGTCCAATATACTTTATTAAACATCTGAAGAACTGACACTTGTCCACTGATAAGTTCAGTGCAGACTCCTCTAGTTAATCCAGCACTTTGAAGAAGTGGGTCTCATGCTTTTACAGCATCTTCCCAAATATAATGAAGTCATTCAGGCAGACAAGACATCAAAACAGATTCATATCACCAATGGCTCACTCAATGAGATGCTGGAAAGTGGCTGGCACTCCCAATATCCCTTGGGACATCCTTAGGAATTGTAAAAGCATGACAGGCAGATGTAGGCTGTTTCCTCCCGGTCTGAATTAGTCATGGCCGTCTGGTAATACCCACTCTTCAGGTTCAATTCAAAGACCCACTAGCTTCTGTTTAAACATCCAGAGCATCTTGGACTCTAGGCCTCATGTACTGGTCTGGGATTGCGCACTTCTTCAGGGTGTGATATTATATGCACATCCTAACAGTGTCATTCTTCTTCGGTACTATCATGATGTGTGAGACATATGGGCTGCGAGGCTCTCTGATGATTTCAGCTGCCAACATCTCTTGCAGATATCTTCTTCCTACTGTAATACTGCAGATCCTACTTGATCTCTGGCTTTACCCTCTCTTTCCTTAATACTAGGGTCCCCTTATGCCTACCACATGCATTCTTGAATTACCCTACCGTTTTTGTCCCCACCACCTCCACTGAGTGGCTGTTCCATGCATCCACCACCCATTCTGTGAAAAAATACTTCCTCATGTTATCCTTGAGTCTACCTCCCTCCAGCCTCATATCATAACCCCTTCTTCTTGAACATCTTTTTTTCTGAAAGATGCTACCCTTATTTATGTCCTTGAGGTATTTGAAGGTCTCTATCATCACTCATCCAGATTCAATGCTACCCTCCTTTCACACATGGCTTTCCATTCATTTGTGGAGAAGACTTGGGTCCCCTGGATCAGTCTCTCATTCAGTCTTCCCACTCTTTAAGCACTGGAGAATTTTCAAAGCCAAATATGCTTAGGTCCATTCTAGTCACATCAGCTATTGAGGTCAACTTGGGCAGCATCACATTGTCATCACTATTTATTTATTTATTTATTTAAATTTTGGTGACTGGGTAGGCCGCTGGAACCTCATGGTCCTTTTTTCAGGGGTGACCCAAGATTAGTTCCAAGTACCTAGATGGAGGGAAAAAACAATGCTTTTGATAGGTACAGTACAGCAGGCTTTACACTGAGTGATTGAACACATAAAATAGTACAGGGACTGATACAAGTCAATACTTTTTGTTAAGAACAGACCATTGAACAGATTAAAACATCTATGTAAGTAGAGAAATGGGCTCTACCACCCATCTATCGGATGAGTTCTGTCTTTTGTGTTTCAGTGGAGATAAGGCCCTATATTGGATCCCTTTGGGGGACCTTAGGTGGAGCAGTGGCACAGGGACACCTTCCCAAGGTGTATTTTTAGCTTCTTCTTGAAAACCTCAGTAGTGGAGTGTCCTGTATCTCTCTCAGGAGGTAATTTCAGAGTTTGGGGAGGGCAACCCTGTACATTTGGGCCAAGGTCCTCTCCCTGTGCCTGACGATGAAATGCTCAGTGACATTCTTCACTTGCATGGTTAGCCTACAAAGATAAGCAGGAGCTGTTACTGGCAAAATACTTGGTTTCATGAACACTCCCTTGGGCAGAACACATTCTGCAGGGGCATGATCATCAATAACTAGTTCTCAGCATTCTTCTTTAGCTTTGCCATCCCTGTATGGCACACTCAAGGTTTGGCTATAGGAACAATTTCTCATTGTCCTGATGCCATAGAGTGCTAGCAGGGTTACTGTCCTCGTTACTTTGTTTCTCTACATGTTTGACATAGGCTCTGTGTACCAGTCCATGCAAGTTCATACTCTTTGTGGGAGTTTCTCTCTCTTTTCTCACACAGTTGCTTCAAATGCCCAAACAAGTTTGAATGATGACCAGTACACTGTCCTACAGTTTGGCTTGGGGACATTGTAAAGCACAGGTCTTGACTGGCTCCTCAACTCTAGTCACATTCTCAGGAAATGTGATCCAGGCCTGGATAACTCCTAAGTATGGATAGTTCTCATTACCCAGGCCTCACTCATCCTGTCATTCATGGGTTTCACTGGTATGTGATTCAGAAACTTGTTGCAGTGGCCCTAAATGACTGTAGTGACCTGTGAGCTACTACCCAACAGTGCTCGTGTGAGTTTCTCTTCAAGTTTGATATTTACCTCAGTGAGAGACCAACAGTCTTTGTCCAGTCTGTTGATTTCTTTGCATTCTTGGTTGCTTGAAGTACAGTTGTCCTTGTGTAGGAACATTTTGTTTCCAGGGGTCCAATGTTCTCTCTCTTACAAGCCCCTTTGAATTTACCCTGCTCCTGTTGCCTTTTAATAAGCAATTCATTTACCATCCTGATATCTTCAGGGTTGTGACATTCTCTCTTCAGATGTCCCTTTTCACTGCACCTATAGCAAAAGGTGTCCTTGTAACACCTTGGCATATGGCAATAGTTTCTTGGCAAAACTATCTCCTGTGAGTCATATCAGCTGGCTCAATGCCTCCCGTTGAGTGGGCCATGTAGGTGTCAGTGGTTGCTTGTGCAGCTTTCCTTGTCTCCATTACCAATTGTATCAATTTGTCAATGCAGTCCAAGAGTTCCTCATTGCTAGACCCTGTTGGTGTAGTCACATGGGCAGTTCCAATTGTCTGTCAAGATGCCAATGCTTTCATCACAGAAATCAGTCTTTCTTCCTGCTTCCTCACTTCTTCCATAAGGTCATCACAGGGCAGGGCTTGTCCATACAATCTCTCAGACATATATTCAACAGGATCTGGTTAGACTGCACTGTTCCATCCAGTACTTGTATCACTCACATGTGATCCAAACATTTCTTTTTGTAGGCCTGCTACAAAACGTTCTCAATGCTAACTAAAAAGTCTGAAAATTGATCTCCTTCCTTTTGCTTGATCAGAGCTAATGGTGTGAGAAGGGTTCCAGGATTCTCCACTCCTCCATGCACTCTTTACAACATTGCAAGATAATTCTGCATGGTCACATTAGCATTGGTCACCTTGAGTGCTACCACTGCATCCAAAGCAGGTCCTTGGAGACATTCTGTCATTCAAGCCCACTTTTTATTTGTTTATTTTATTTATTTCAGATTCAGATTAATACCTTTGTGCCAGGGCTCATTTACAAAGGTTCCAAGTCAGAGAGAGACAGTACAATACAATACAATACATTACAATATAATACATGGGTTCCAGATCAAATAGGAGGAATAATCATCAAATAAGATATGTTTGTTGGGCTACAGTTGTTGACAAAGAACAAAAATAATTACACAATTTCAAATGAATGCAAAGTTACCACTTGAAGGATGCGGCAATAAACAACACTTAATCAGTGTGGTACTGCCCTAATGTAAGTGCCAGATATTAAGGTTGGAGAGGCCTCCAGGTGGATTGACAGGAGGAGCAGGAGCAGCCAGAAAAGATTTTGTCATGGTATAGTCAAATGGGCATGGCAGAGAAGTGTGAGTGGGTGGGTGGGTGGGTGGATCAGGGGTGGGGTAGGAAGGGGGTAAGGGGGATAGGTCAGGTGTGGGAGGGTGGTAAAAGATGGGTGGGGGTTGGCCAAAGGTAGCTGGTGGCATGTTAATATTGAGTCTTTAGGTTAGCTAGAGTTATGTATTGCAGGAACAAGCATTTTGAAGTGCAAGATGCGAGCAGAGCCCAGATTTGAATTGATTGAGTTTTTCACAGTTGCAGAGCACAAAGGGGAGGTCATTGAACCATTTGGGTCCTCGATATGAGTTGGATCTCTGAGACAGTGTGGTATGCTTGAAAAACACTAGTAGCCCACCTTTAGCTGCGCTTCTAGTGTTGATACTGGAATGCCCATATTTGAACAGGGAGGAGGTTGAGTCAGGGGTTTGGCCTAGTAAGGATTTTTTTACCAGCAGGCAGGTCTGGTACTGGGCCCTAGATTCAAGGGGAGCCATTCAGTTACTTTGTATAGTGTGCAGGTATGGGTGAGATGGTCGGCCTCTAGGACCAGATGGCATGCCTTGTTGAGCAGTGTCATGACTGTCTTTATTGTGGTGTAAGAGCCAGCACCATAGATGACAAGGCTGTAGTCTATGATGGATAATACTTAGCAGCGTGTAACTAGCTGTAAGGCTTCTGGGGTCATGGACTGTCTGTGGCGATATAGAATGACCCATTTTGTGTTAGACATTTTGACCACATGGTCGCTGTGCTTAGAGAAGGTGAGGGTGTCATCCAGGTGAACATCTAGATATTTGAAGTTGGTAATACTTGTTCCAGGGTGTCCCCCTTGGAGCTACAAATCAAGAATGGGCTGAACTTTTTTTACTCTGAAGCACAGTGAAGAGCATGCTCTTTGCCTTTTTATAACTGAGCAGCAGTTTGTTCTTAGCGAACCATTGCTCAAGCCCATGGAAGTTGTCTTGTAGCTCTGCGGTGATAGTGGTCAGCTGTTTGGCGAATACTGAGATGACCGCATCATCAGCATATAGTACTGAGTGTGCTGGGCAGTTAGAGGGTAAGTTTTTGATAAATAAGCTAAATAAGAGTGGCCCAAGAATGGACAATTGGGGGACTCCGAGATTCACTTCCCTATGTTTTGAGATCTGGCCGCTAATTCTCACTCATTGTGTTCTGTGTGAGCGATAACTGTGGAACCAGGTCACAGTGTCTGTGGATAGGCCAGTAGATTAGAAGCAGTTTAGTAGCAGGTGATGATTAATGGTATCAAATGCCTTTGTGCGGTCTATAAAGAGAGACCCCACAGCATGACCATTGCCAAGAGCATTATAAATCTGAGCAGTGTAATCAGTTTAATGCAGTGTGGGTTGAGTGTTTTTTCTGGAATCTGTGCTGTTGGTTACATAGAAGGTTATTATTGTCCAGGCACTTGGTGAGCTGGTCTGTGACCACTTGGTCCAGGGCTTTGGAAAGGGGGGGTAGAATGGAGATATGTCTGTAATTGGAGAGGTTTGTTCGATCCCTTGATTTAAAAGCTGGGGTGACAAGTGCTACCTTCCACTTGTCAGGGAATACACCAGTTCTAAATGAGACATTAAAGATTTTTGAGAGAGGGTCTACAAGTTTGTTGAGGGTGAGAGCTATCATCTACATGTCTACTTGATCATTCCCATCCTAGTCTTCCTAGAACCTGCTTGACTTACTTGATGGTCTCTGACTGGCTGACCATCCGGAAATAGAAAGGAAGAGCTCCATTGTTAAAGGCAGCTTGCTTGTTTGCTTTGAGGAGTTCACCTTGTGATACCTGGGTGAGGTAGTCACAAGGGAGCACAGAGCTTAGGTCGGTGAATGCTTGGTTGAAAGCATCTGCAATATCCGTCGGCTCCTGGAGGGTCTCTGAGCCTGTTATAATGAGGTCTGGTAGCACTCTGGATGTTTTTCCAGTGAGGGATTTTACAGAGTCCCAAAAATCCTTCCCATGGCCCCAGTTTTTGGTCAGGTGGTCTTTGTAGTAGGATGCCTTGGCAAGCTGAATAAGTTTTGTGCAATTATTACGTGCAGCCCTATAGGCAGTTAGGTCTCCCTGGGCCCTTGTTGCCTTTGTCTTGTGCCATAGGTTGCCCTTCAGTTGCATGAGCTCGATGAGGGAGCCTGTGAGCCATGGGCTAGCTGAGCCTCTAGCCTTGTTAGTCCTAAAGGGCACAAATATATCGCAGGCTTTAGTGAAAGCATGTATGAAGAATTCAAGGGCCTGGTTGCTATCCACAGTGATTTCTAGTGATGACCAGTCAATGAGCCGCAGATGTAGTTTGAAGGTGTCAAGCTGCCATGCTCTGAGCTTGCAAATTCTCTTGACCACTGGAGGACACTTTGTGAACTTGTTTGTCTAGGTTCACAAGACTGGGGAGTGATCACTGATGGAGTCTGGTAGGACTGAAACCTCAGTGATGTGCTCCCAGCATGAAGCGAGAAGTCAATCTATGAGTATACTTGTGCCCATTTTATAGTTATATCTGGTTGCCTGTGTTACCAACTGAATCAGGTATAGGCCAGATATCTGGTCGCTGGCCATGGAGGCATCCTGTGATTGCCAGTTTGTATTGAAGTCCCCTAGGATGACTTGCTCTCACTAATGCTTGAGCTGTTCCTGGTACTTATGAACTGCTCAAGCCTGGTGGTGCATTTGTCTGGGGGTCTATAGATGGTAGAGAGTAATAGGACTTTATCTTGTCATCCTATGCAGAGCTTAATGGTTAGTATCTGGGTTTCCTTTGTATTGAGGCTGCTTGGTATTAGTTGTCCTCTGATGGTGCTCCTAAAGTAAACAAAAGCACCCCCCCCCCCCCAATTTGGATACCCAGTCTTGGCAGAAATTGATATAACCATCCAGAGCAACTGTTGCATCACTGACCTTAGGTGACAGCCAGGTCTAGGTTAGTGCAATAATGTCTGGTTTGGTTACCTCTATCCAGGCTTGTAATTGAGGCAGCTTAGGCAGGAGGCTGCCTATGTTTAGTGAGACAAATTTAAGTTGGCCAAATTTTGTTTGTGGTTACAAACTGGGTACTGGATAGGGGATCACATTTCCTGATATTAGTAGCATTATCAGGATCATGTTTTGTAAGAAATGGAACCAAGTTACCCAGTTAGATCCTGTTGTTTTTGTTTTAGGTTGCTTAGAGTCAGAGGTAGAGGATAGGGTGCGACTGTAGAGTAGGGCAGCTACTGGGAGATAGTGTGATGTCAGCATTTTAAAGGTTTGTGGCTTTTGTTTAGATGCAATAGGCTGGTGGGGTACTATAGATGTTCCAATTGAAGTGACATTTAGATGCAGGGTGATCCTGTGTGCGTAGGAAAAAGCAGGAGTGAGGTTTTGTTCTCCGAGCACCTGACAGCTCAAAAATAGGTGGCAAGGAAATACAGTGAAAGCAGCATTTTTATGGGGGTCTGTATGTTGGTGATTTAGGATGGAGAAAGGACTACCCTGGGAACTGTGGGCTAATAGTTTAACCCACAGTTTTGTTGTGTGGCAATAATTTCCAGCCAGGTGAGCCCTGATCAATGTGGTCCAAAATTTGTCTGTGGTCTGTTCTAGATGTAAGGTGGGCCCTGACTATGTATCTTATCATGTGTGTGTGGGGGGGGGGGGGATGGCTATGTCAGAAGGCAGCAAAGGGGTTGTATGTTGCCAGAATTAGGATAAGGATTGTAGCAACCTAGCATACATTTGTACCCCCAAGATAGTGTAGTTGTCAGAGTACTAGCCTCCACTGCAGAGGGTCGCAGGTTCAAATCCAGACAGGACAGAATGTGGAAGTATCAAGGGATACTACAAGAAAATGGTGTAGCCAGGAAGGTGAAATGGCCATACAAGAGACAAGAAGAGGCTAGATGATGAGCCAGCGTATTCAGGAGAAGTAGCAATATGCTCAAGGGCGACTCCTAGTGGTGATGTAGTATAACAAACTAATGGGGAAGTGGGGACTTAGGTTCTACTCAGCACATAGTCATATGACCAGTCACATGACCCCTATGAGGTATAAATCAAAGGCCAACCCAGGGATGGGCGGGGCAGTCAACTCAAAGCATCAGTGGGCTAATACAATAAGATGGTGAGCACAAGCTGCACCAGTGCTGAAGACTCTGTTTTCCAATACCTTGTTGCTGTATACTGCAAGATTCCCTGTGTGATGTACCCTCCACTGGGAATGCTGAGGTAAAATGGAGGACTTCTTGTTGCTGTGTGCTGCAAGTTGCTCTGTGTAATATGCACTCCACTGGGAATGCTGAGGTATCAGCATCAGAACACTATAGGTCTTTTAGGATACGCGTAGCCTGTTCAATCCAAGTGTCAAAATCATCTTCCCCGATGGCAGTCGGCTGCAGTCCTGAAAACAGTTGAAGTATCCTGTATTCCTTATATTTAATTTTCTATTCATTTTTATTTATTATGCTGGAAAACAAGATTAGTAAAATAGCCCATTCTCACAAATGACCAATTTTAAACAAGGAACACAGAATAAACATTTGCAGGACACATGAGTAGGCAAGTTACAATAGTACTATCAGGCATTATATTATACAGGTAGGAGGAGGAGAAAGAGATATACAAAATAAATCAGGAATCACACTGTACAGATAATAGAATGAATTAGGAACAGTTACAATGCATTTTGTCCAACATGAATTGATGGAGGCTGCATTCTTGTACTGGTTGTTGCACCATTTCCATCAGAAGGCCAATAGCATCCAATGGGTCAGTGGCTTGTAAACTCTCCTGATCATCCATATTTAATAGATTCCTCGAATCCTGTTTCAATTTACCTTCCTTTTCCAACAGTTTCTTTACTTTCTCATCCCAGCTCCCTGTGGAGAAGGATCCTTTCAAGCCAGCTGTGGAGTGCCCCTATTTATAAACATGCCATTCCTCATTCTCATAGGAAGTCAATGATGTGAGTAATTGAATAGCTGTAAGGTCTTTCTCAGGCTCCACAAAAAAGCTTGACTTTCTTGTTGGGTACTCGTACCTCATGTTGTATCTTTATTCTCTCAAGACCTGACATTTCATGCTCTAGCACATTCAAAACTTCAGTAGGGTCCCCATCCTTGGACATACTGCTGACCAATAACACCTTCTTGGAGTTCATACCCTGTAGAAAACATAATTCTTGTGTTTTCTTGTGTTTGCGCAAGAAACACCTTGGGATGGTAAGGCATTTGAGAGGTATGTCAGGGACAAGTCCAATGCAGAGCACTGTACAGTGGGTGCAACCATGACACACTAATGACCACTGTAGTTGAGTGTGACGGCCGTTGGAATTTCACAGTGAGTAGCTGGCTTGCATTGGAGAAAAGTGAACCACACCAATGAGACAGTGCGCTTCATTCCTCTCATTTGCATAGCCGGCATTGCAAGTCTGCAGAACATTTCTCTCCCTCCCACTGCTGCAGTCCACCCCGCATGCACCCTCCATTCCCCCACCAGCCCCAGGCTGGCATCTTTCATTAAACCCTCCAGCTGCCTCCCACTGCTGCAGTCTGCTCCGTACCCTCCTTTCCCCCACTGGCCCAGCATCTTTCATTAAACCATCCCACTGTTGCTGTCCTCCCCACTTCCATCCCATCCTCAGGCATCTAATCAAACCCTCCTGCTCCCTCCCACTGTGTACTGTACACCCCGTACCCTCCATTCCCATGCCAACATCGGGGTGCCCAATCCCTGTGTTGGCATCAAGTACCTCCCCAACTCATGTGGCACTCTGCAAGCCCACTCTAGTGTGCTCAATTTTTTTTGGTACTTGTAATTAAAGAAAACCATCCCCCATCTCTCTCTTTTTTTAACCTGTAAAAAAGAAAATAGCCCTTGTTGTCTCCCCAGTCCTCCCTCACCCATCCCCACCCTCCTACTGAGCACCTACCTCTCTGCACCCGCCTCTTACCCATACTTACTTCCGGAGGTCAGCGGTGTCATCTTCTGAGGACTAGGACACATCTGCATTCTTCAAAGCCAACCGGCAAACTGAAGACTCAAAGGTAAGCACCATATAATGGCAGTCAATTGGATTTTCAACTTAGGTCAATATCTCAACCATTTTTAGGAATTTTGGTTCCACATTTTCAACATGGGGTTCTTGGGACCCCACCTCATGAACACTGTCACTGTCATTTCATTACTCGGTCCTGAAAGGTGATTTTGCGGTCACTGCACAGAATCACCTTTCAGGACTGATTAATAAAACAGCAGTGCCACTGTTCATGAGATGGGTCCCAAGAACCCATGTTGCAATTTGGCTAAAATATTCCAATAAATGATTGTGCTATGAGTGCGTGTTTGCAGTTTCTACGCACGCTCCTAACTTCATCAATATTTAATATTTTCACTCCAGATTTTTAACATTGCCATTTTTTCACACCTCCTTATGAACAGTATAGCTGTCATTTTTCACATCCTGCCTGAAATGTTTTTTTGCACCTGTGGCGCAGAATGGCGCAGTCGCTCTGCGAAATCACCTTTCAGGATATGTGAACAAAATGACAGTGGCACTCTTCATGAGGTAGGGTCCCAAAAAGTCCATGTTGAAAACTTGGTGAAACAACTCCAAAAAATGGCCAAGTTATACCTGGTCATTCAAAATTTTCTATGCACGCATGTAACTTTGGTCATTTTCAATATTTTCACTCCAAATTTTCAATATAGCCTTTTTATCACACCACCTCATGACCAATACAGCTGTCATTTATCACATCCTGCCCATAATGTGTTTTCCCACCTGTGGCATGGAATACTGGTTTCACATGGATTTGAAACATGTCATCTACAGGGTTCATGAGGTAGGGGGATAAGAAGACTATGTTCAACATTTAGGGTCAAAATATAAAAAACTGACAAAGTTATGGCCACTTGTTGCAATTTCGATACGCATGCTGCGGAACCGTGGAAATTTAAAATATTTGCACTCCACATTTGTTTTTTAATTATTTATACTCCTGCTCCACGGCCGTCTGTATCTGGAGGGAGCCCCAGTCCCACCCCTGACATCCACCAGCCTACAATGACCAGCTACCCCCAGGGCTTAAGACTGGATCCAGTACAGTGGTCGGTGCCATGATTATTCGGGGGCGGGACCTGCAAACTCCCTCCATCATCCACTGTGAGCTTTTTTCCTCCTGGTTTCTCCCCTTCTGGGGCAGAGTGTACAAGAATGCTGATGACAGTGCTGTGCATGCTCCCCATCAGGCGTCTGCCCCCCACCCTGACCTGATGTCTGCAGCTTCAGTGTGCTAGCTCCCAGTCGCCGCAAGGGTCCAACTATGCACCAACAACTGGTCACCCTTCTCCCTAGAAAAGAAGAGCTGTCTCTGGGACATTTGATCCTTCTCCTCCTCTGCCAACCCCCAGTGGCTTGCGCTCACTCCCAATCATGGGT
This sequence comes from Neoceratodus forsteri, assembly GCA_016271365.2. Lineage (NCBI taxonomy): Eukaryota > Metazoa > Chordata > Ceratodontiformes > Ceratodontidae > Neoceratodus > Neoceratodus forsteri. Next base: position 157,827,010 of record CM028137.1, read on the forward strand.
CACCAGCATGGCGTGAGGTGTGATGTCCAGCGCCTCAATCCTCAACACCACCGGGCTGGTGATGCACCCCACATTTTCAACATAGCCTTCTTCTTCTTATTATTTTTTATTTATTTAGTTGTTTAACCAGGTATAGCACACTAAGCTGAAAGCTTTTTAACAGGAGTGACCTGGGAGCACAAGGAGGTTAAGTGACTTGCTAAGGGTCACACAGTATGCAAGTGGAAGCTGTGGGATTCAAACCCAGGTCTGGTCTGCTGGATGTCACCAGATTTGCAGCTCAGAGCCTTAGACCTCTGCACTATACTGCCTCCTATTACCCAAGCTTCTGTATTCAACTGCTGTCCAAAATAGGACAGTTCATCAAAACATAGTTCAGGCAGGCTTTTCCTCCCACCAGAAGTTCAGTTAACACAATACACACCTGCCACATAAACCATGCAAGGAAACATTCAGCATTGACAAATGCTTGTTTAACTTACTTGAATGCCATTTTGAATTTCAAAATTTTTTTCAAAATTTGTAAAAATGTTCCAAAATGTTATTCGGTGTTGGGTGATAGTACTGGGAAGTGTTCCATTGGTCAAAGATGTGTCCAGTTAGTAAACAGGAGGTCCCAGTGGTGCCTCCAAAGATGTAACCTGATTGCCATGCAGGTGCTGTTTCCGGTTACTACTTCTGCTTTGGAACCATTGGCTCCAAGCAAGTTTGAGGTGGCTGGGCTCATTAAATTCCTCAAATGGGGAATTCGGTTTTGAAGGGGAACAAGGGAAAAGCACAGCGCCTTAACCCAGTGATAGACACAGTGGGCCAGATTAACAGTACAATGCTGCCCCTGGGATGCAGTACAAGCTCACCTTCCCAGTGGAGACAGTGCATCTTCCTGAGACCTATAAGTACCCACACTTTACCTTTTACAAAAATACCTTTTTACCACAGTTAGAGGAGACCACTAATATTATGTTAACACTAGAAATTAAGAAATCAACAAAGGACTTTATTCAATAGGTTGCTTAGGTTCTATAAAGAAAAAAAGAGGTTAGAGAAAAGGCAGTTTGACAATTATTTAACCATTTGACAAATAACCAATACAGCAGTATCAGTCAGCAGTACAGATCCCCTCTGCAAGTGATCTCTTTGCAGCAACAGGCCTCTCCTAAGAGATCACTCAGCCCTCCTGATACCCACACACAGGATCTCTTGCAGCCTAATATACTGTTGTGCCCCCAACTGTGCTCAGTAGCAGTACCCCACAGTACTACAAAGGCTTTCATACACTTTACTTTCTAAACTGCAGTTTATTCAGATACTGGGTAGTTTGACAGGGTAGAGAACTAGACGGCTTCTCAGGGAACACTCTCAAAGAGAACACTCCAGGCATCAGTTTACATCAAATGAAAATTGCTTTACTTTTAGTAACAGACAAAAAACCCCAGTTTCCATTCAGCTTTTTAAAAAATTCTTGCAGTTCATTCTCTGGCTGCCTGCACATAGCAGAAACAGAAACCTCCTTTCTTTTTGTTCACCCTCCCACTTCATTGTGCTTAGATGTTGCTTGTTAACACTCTCCCTCCCCTGATGGATAGACAACAGGTGGAACATGAACTGCAGCGAGGTCTTAAAGGGCTGACTTTAAAGCAAAAAGGGTTTGCTACAAAGCTCAGCACAGCTCCTGTCAAAATCTTTGTTGCCTGTGTTGCAGGGTTGTGAAGGGGTTTATGGATGAAAGAAGTGTGGCAGACATGCACTCCATCATATACCTTTCCCCCCAGTGTTGTTCCCATGGCACGCTTGATAAGTGCCACCAGAGATCCACCCTTCTGAAAGAAAAAACTCTGCATTACCATACTGGGTGCTTGCCTGACTATGCACATCAAATGATAATGACTGCAGTGCCAAATACCATGGTATTCCATGTAGCATGTAACCCCTTAAGGGACTGTGGTCTGTGATGAGGGTGAACATCCATCTCAACAGGTAGTTGGGTAGGGCAATCATCACACACATTGCTATCAGACACTGTTTTCTCAGCCTGGCATAACACTGTTCCCCGCCAAAAACTGTGCATGATAGATATAAGATGGTGTGAATCCCATCCTTAAAGTCTTGTGATAACACTGCTCCCAGGCACATCTCAGAGGTGTCTGTGTTCAAAATGAAGGGATGATTAAAATCCAGATTTTATATGACTGGCCCCTCACACAGCACATTTTTGATGGCATGAAATGCAGTCTGATGCTCATATGATCAAGGGATCTTACTCAGGGCAGTTTTCTTGGTCAGAACAGTCAGTAGGGCAGCAAGGGCTAAGAACTGCAGGTTAACCAGCAGTAATACCCTACAAGTTCCAGAAAGGACCAATCCTGCTTCTTAGTAGTTGGGATGGGGCAGTCAGCTGCAGCCTTTACTTTGCTTGATAACTGGGCACATGTGGCTGTTCCCAAATATATACACCAGGCATTTTATCTCCTGCCACTGTAGGGTGCATTTGGTGGCACTGGTCATGAGACCAGCCTCCCTGAGTGATTGAAGGACTGCAGCCATGTCATGCAGGTTGTGGTCCCAATCAGGGCTAAATATAACAACGTCACCCAGGTACACTGACATATACAACCCATGGGGACAGAGGATGTAGTCCATCATTCTCTGGAATGTGACCAGGACCATACAATCTGAAGGGAAGCATGATAAATGTACATAAGCCAGATGAGGTGATAAAGGCTGTTTTCTCATGGGACTCGTGAGTGAACAAGATTTGTCAGTACCCTTGGTCAGGTCCAGGGTACTGATATAATAGGCTTTCCTAAGTTGATCCAAAAGTTTGTCTACTCATGGCACAGGGTATGCATCAAACCTTAATGTAGAAATAACTTTCTGGAAGCCTATACAAAATTAGGTTGTCCCGTCTGGTTTGGAACAAGCACAATAGAGCTAGACTAATCACTCTGGATTCCTCAATGGCTCCCAACTTCAATATAGATTAGATTTCCTCCTGTACTGCTCTTGGACTATTTCAGGTAGTCTGCATGGATTTTGACAGATCTGAACACCTGGTTCTGTGTCTGTGTTATGCTGGATAACATCAGTTCATCCTGGCTTCAGGGAGACTACATCCCCAAAATTATCTACCTGCCTCTGCACTTCTTGCTTTTGGGTCTGCTTCAGCTGGTCATCCACTGAGATGCTGCTAAGTTCCTTTACAATTTTAGGGCTAAAGTCCAGAATTCCATCTTCAATGTCCTAATCCATGACCTGATCTAGGACACCGTTAGGATCTTCTGGATCAATGAGCAATACCTCCCTCTATTTCCATAGTTTCAACAAATTAGCATTGTATTCCTTTTTTCTGTCCAGTTGTAAGACTCCTTAATCAACTGGCCTCATCTTGCTGAGGACCTCATATGGTTCCTGCCATTTAGCTAGGAGTTCACTCTCAGAGCTTGGCAACAGAAGGAGTATTTTGACACTGACCTCCCATAGCCTAGCCTCTGGTTATAGTGCCCTGCTTGAGTTTGCTGTGCTTTTATGGAATTTCTTTGCCAAATCTGCCAACATTTTCCAGTCTTCCTCTCATTTGTAATACATATTGAAACAAGTTAGCTGGAACTATGTGCCTGTTTTTCCCATATCTCTTTTATGAGATACAACATCCCTCATGGTTGTTGCCCATACAACAGTTTAAAGGGTGAGAACCCAGTGGATGACTGTGGCACCTCCCAAATGGCTACTGTTAAATGGGTACCAATTTATCCCAATATTTTTCCTCAGCTGACATGAATTTTAGACAGCATACCTTTTAATGATTTATTTAAGAGTTGCACTAAGCTGTTGGACTGAGGGTGATACACTGATGTCCAGTTGAACTTAACCTTCAGTAAAGCACACACCTCCCTCATAAGTTTTGACATAAAATTGGTGCCTGGACCAGTTAGAATCTCCTTCAGCAGCCCAAATCAGGAAAATGCTTTTTTCAACTCTCTGGCCGCTGACTAGGCTGTAGTGAAACATAGGGAGAATAAGCTTGGTGTAATGGGCGGCATAATCCTTTATAACCAATATACTGTATACTGATATCCAGAAGTACTTTTTTATCAAGAGTATCATCATAGCAACCCCATTTATTTCAAACGGGGTGTATATTATTGGCATAGCGATCAAAGGGGCCCTTTTTATGGCTGTGAGCAGAGCCTACAGCCATCCTGCTTTAGCTTGAAAAAAGGGCTCTCTGTGGAACACATGTTTTAGTACTTTTCAGTATATTCTTCCATAACTGCAACTCCGTATGGCAGTTAAAAAATACTCCCTTCTTTCTTAGCTGCTTTTCTCTGAGAGCAAATGTGCACAGCCTCCAAACAAATCTAAATATCTTTAAAACTATTCAAGGTGCACAAAAACAACCCATGTGAAAGTTGTTCAGGCCAAAAATATCTTTCACATGAGGGTAATCACTAATATTAATTCTTCATATTTTGTAAAATATGGTCTTCCAAACAATCTCTTTTTTTCCCTCTCTGAGTGAACACAGTAGGAGTCATGCCAAACAAATGTAAATATATTGGAATATATAAAAGTTACCAATATACAACCAATATGAAAGTTGATCAGGACAAAACATCTTTCAAATAAGAGTAGTCACTAATCTGAATTCATTAGATTTTTTTAAATATTGCTATCCGAAAGGTGAAATTTGTGAAGCAAAATGAAAATTCAGGTAATCAGATGACCATAGTTTAAAAAATATAATTACTGCAGCTTATTGAATATGATCACATGAAAGGTCTTTTTGTCTTGAACAACTTTCATACAAGTTTATTATTACTTGGTATTATTTGGTATTTTGGGGCATAAGAAGGCTGCTCACCCATTGAGAATGCCCCCCACAATCTTGTGGAACATTAGGATTTAGTTTGTACTTAGCTAGAGGTCCAAATTTGTTTTAAATGTTTCAAAGTGTGGGGACAAGGCCCTTCACGGAAATTATAGGCCTATATCCATACTGCCACCCCTCTCTAAAGCCATTGAATGTCTGGTATCTGACCAGCTAATGGAATATCTGGAGAAGTATAAACATCCTTTGTAAACAACAGCATGGCTTCAGAAAAGGCCACAGCACCACATCTGCCCTCCTTGAATTCACAGGAGCAATTCACAACTCCCTAAACAATAATTACCTCACTGGTTCATTCTTTATAGACCTGACCAAGGCTTTTGACACTGTCCATCATCAAATACCCCTCACAGAACTGCTAAACGATGGGCTCTCCCCTGAGTCTACAACTTGGTTTAAGAGCTACCTGGAAAACCATTCCCAAACAGTGAAAATTGCTGATGTCCTCTCAGATGCTAGACCAGCACGCTCAGGAGTCCCCCAAGGATCCATTCTTGGGCCACTCCTCTTCAGCTTGTTTTTGAACAAGCTTCCACAATCCTGTCCAGAATAATCCTACTCTATGCTGATGATGCTGTCATTCACATCACCCAACAGGACCCCCACCTACTCCAAAACAAGCTTCAGAAGGGTTTCGCCTCCATTGAAACATGGTTTAGTAGTCAAAAGCTGGTTCTTAACTATAAGAAAACCAAGTAAATGCTTTTCTGTGGCTCCCACAGCAAACACAGGCTTCACCCACCTAATATTACAAACTGCCTTGGTGCTGTCCTCGAAGAGGTTCACTCCTTTAAATGTCTGGGGATCACCATAGACAGCAACCTATCTTACAGCATCCACATATATAATGTCGCCAAAGCTGCAAATACATGCATTGGTCTCCTCTACAGGCACAGGCAATGCCTTACCTCGGATGCCTTAAGGATAGCAGTACAGAGCTCAATGGTTTCTCTAATCGACTGTGGTCTGATTATTTATGGCTCTGCAACTGACACAGCCCTCAGGCACCTATCCTTGGCCCTAAACAAAGCCTGCTGACTCATCACAGGATCCCACCATCTCACCCATACATGTGACCTCTATGCCCAAATAGGGTGGCTCCAGTTATCAAATTGCATCAAGTACCAAACTTGTCTAATGGCTAAGAAAATTATGCTACACCTTGCTCCCCCCAGAGTCCAAGGTCTTCTCCATACAGCACGTAACCCCCACCTCACCAGGGCTTCAGAAAATCAAATGCTGCACATTCCTCAGTGCCGCACCACACAGGGCCAAAGATCATTTGCATACCGAGCTCCTAGCTGGATTAATGGACTCAACAAAGACATCGCCTGTCTGCAAACGCTAGGCCCGTTCAAAGCCAACCTTCATCTCCACCTAGCTGCCTCTAGCTCCTGCGACTGTCCTTCATAATCTGATCTCCCTCCTAGCACTTCTACTCCTACCTCTTCTCTTTCTCTTCCTCTTCCTACAGCCTCTCCTCCCCTCCTGTTTTTGCCCCATGCCCCCAAGCACTTTTTGAGGCCTGACAAATGCCCATGGCTGCATGGCTCTTTTTGTGTCCATTCCAAGCCTCAGCTATCTCTGGCTACCCTGCCTCCTGGTACTCACTTTCCCTCAATGTAATGTATTTCAGTTGCTTAAAAATGTCTATGCACCATTTCTGCATTGTAACTCAGCTCTATGTAATGTTTGTATTGTACCTCAATTGACATGGAACCTTTGTAAAAGAGCTTTGGCTCAAAGGTACTTGTAATCCTAGACTCTAATAAATAAATAAAAAATAAATAAATAAAAGTTTTTGCTGTTCACAAGATGGTCTGGTAATTTATTCCATATTCTTGGGACTCTTATTGAGAAAAAATGAAGTCTCTTGTTGGTATTTGCTTTCTGAACTTCTATCTGTCTTGAGTGCAGTCTCGGTACTATCTTTCTGTCTGCAGGGCAAACCCACATTGCTGCATTAAGGTAGGCGTTTGTTGAAGTTTATAGAGGAACAGAAGGCCTCCCCTATGTCATCTTGTCTCTAAAGAATGTAGATTTAGTTTGCAAAGTCTGTCTGCATAGCACAGCTGTGCCAAGTGGGGTACCATTCTGGTTGCCCTCCTCTGAATGCGCTCAACCTTCTCTATGTCCTTTTTTAGGTAGGGACTCCAGAAGGGTGACCCACAGTCTGATTATGGCCTGATGTATGTTCTACAGAGGGGAATTATACAATCTTCTGATTTAGTTACAAAGGTGCAGTCTATTCTCCTAAGAAGTGCATTGGAATATTTGGCCAGTTTATTACAATGGTTAGCTGAGGACAGTTTATTATTGACTATAATCCCAAGGTCTTTTTCACTGCTTGTGACCTTTAATGTGATATTGTTTTGTTTATAGGACTGAAATGGGTTATTTTTACCTAAATGTAGTACAGTGCATTTTTTGATGTTAAAATCCATGCCATTTATTTTTGCCCAGGTCTCAATTTCAGATAGGTCCTTAAGTGGTTGATTGCTATTATCTAGTGAATCCACTTTCCCTCCCAGTTTGGTGACATCTGTAAATTCTGATAGAAGGGTGTTTGAGCTGACCTGTATGTCTGAAATGAACAGGTTAAACAAAGCTGGTTCAAGGACAGAGCCCTGTAGGACCCCACTGGTCAATTTGCCGATGTCTGATAAGATTCCGTTGATTTTTACCTGCTATGTTGTGTTTGTCAACTAGTGAACTACACATTTAACTAGACTGATGGAAATCCCTAGGTGTAGGAGCTTGTCAATTAGTTTCTTATGCATTACATGGTCAAAAGTCTTACTATAGTCTAAGAGAATAATGTCCATTGGAATACTGGAGTCAATCCCCTGGTTAATGTGATTATAAAAGGCTATAAGGTAAGAGGTAGTTGAATGGCCCTCTTTGAATCCATGTTGAGTGGAGTAACTAAGATTTAGTGTTTGAAGTTCTATTTCTAGTATGATTTTGATGATTTGTCTCTAGTAGTTTGCAGGGTACCGAAGTTAAACTGATGGGTCGATAATTTTCTGGAATTGATTGACTTCCCTTTATGAAAATGGGTGTTACATGAGCTGTCAACCAGTCAGTGGGTACTGTAGAATTCTCAAGGGATTTATTAAAAATAATGGTTAGGGGGAGACAGATTGTGTCAGCTATTTCTGACAGGAACATGGGACTAATTCCATCTGGCCCTGGACGTCCCTTTTTATTAAGTGTGTTTAAAATGTCCTTTATGTGATTAGCGGTTATGCAATGGTTGCATCTGTTAGTTATTTTTATTGTTTGAAAGGGATATGCACCTTTCTTTGAGAAGACAGAGCAAAAGTAGTTGTTTAATTTATCAGTTGTGTCTTTGTCTGATGTTATTGGTGTTTTGTTGATTATCAGCGGTCCTACCTGCCTAACATTCCCTTTTGTTTTGTTTAGGTAGGAAAATAGTGATTTATGTCCATCTTTGGTATTTGCTATTCTAAATTCAAGATTTCGCTTTGATGTGAAAATTGCTTTTTTTAATTTTTTTACGGAAGCCCTATAAAGTAATAAGATTTTGTTATTATTTGGACATTTTGTGAGTTTGGAGAAAAGCTTTTTTTTTTGTTTAATTAGTTTCTTTATGTTGTTATTTAACCATGTAGGAATCTGCACTTTGTTATTATATTTCTTTTTCGTTGGGACAAATTTTGCTTCCAGGTCTAAGATTATTTTTTTAAAGCTGTTCCAAGTTTCTTCCATAGTAAGGGGTAGTAATATATTTTCCCATTGCATGTTCCTTAAATGGCTGTTTATTAGTTTAAAATCAGCTTTACCATAGTTTCTTAGTAATATGATATTTCTGGGGTATTATTGGTGATATGATAGGCTGAATAGTATGGATTATCTGTAATGTGTATACTTTTAGAGATATTTATATTTATTTGGCATAACTCCTATTGCCATTCTAAACAGCCTCAGTTTGCAAATTACTATGCCAGTTAAGTGAAATTCTGAACAAGACAGCATAAGTTCCATCCAAAGAAAGCTATCCCGTGGTCAAATTTCACTGACATGAAAGTTCACTCCCTGAGAAAAGCTATAAACCAACTGAAGCTTCATTTTAAAATCATCTGTGTATGTCTGTGCTAGCATTAGTAAATGACAATGATTAAAAACACAAGGAAAAATAAGCTTAAAGAGCAGCTGACACCTTCAGGAGAACTTTAACAAAATATAATATTAGATAAAGTTCAGCTTATATTTCACATTAGTTCTTTATTCCTCCTCCTCCCCATTATTTATTGCTGAGGTTATTTGCATGAAAACAGGATTTTTGCTCCTGAAGAGTTAATCTATTTCTGTTGGTCTCCCTACCTGAGGTCATAATAATGCACTGCTTGTGACATCACAGTTACTCTCATGGCAACAGATTGTGATGTCACAACAGAGGATTATGACTTGAAGTAGGGAGTAAGTATTGTTTTCCATAAAAACATCTCTACTGTATCTCTCTCTTCCAAAGTATATATCTGTGGGATGTGCCACCCACTTTAAACATTTTCCACACATTTCCATTTCCAAAGTGTATATCTGTGGGATGTGCCACACACTTTAAAATTCTCCTAGTGCATGGTCTTTGCCCAGGGAACACTAGTGCCCATCCATGAACCACTTAGCCCTGCCTGAAACTCCAGTTGGCATTCCTCCCACCCCCAAACAGCCTCTGCCATTCCTTCAGGGTTACACCAAAAGAGTCTCCAATCCCCAATGAATTGCTAAAGACTCCAAACATTAACTTTAAATTCAGCACAGTTGTCATGAAATGGGTCCTGACTGGTGTGATCAAGCCTTATCTAGGGCATACACACCTCAGACAACTCCCTCAGAGAACAGTCTCAAATTTTGTACTTCCTTCCTCCCAGTCATGAAAAGAACAACAGGCATTTTTCTATCTCTGGTAGATGTCAGATTCTACTCATTGTTCTTCCTTAAGGTAGCTGTGAACTTCAGGGGATTGTTCCTTGGATCCACAAGAACGGCATTCCCTCTCACTCCCCCTGGAGTGAAACTAAAGTGTCCTGCAGGCAAACTGAAGATTTTACCAAACTAGGGTGAGAAATAACAAGGCTCCCTTTGACAGAGCCCCTATGGCGGACCTCCTGCCACTCTGCCACACTTGAACTTATTGATGAATTTTCTAAGCTCCCTAAGAGCAGCTGACTCTAAAATTGTTATGCTGCTGTGAGAGCTATAAATGACTCTGTTAATAGGCAGCCACACTCACCAAACCCCAGGGTTCTTAAGAGGAAAAAGACAAGGAAACTGTCCAATTCAGCTAGTTCATTTTATTTTCAGCCGTAGTGTGGAACCAACAAAAAGAATGATTGCAGTGCATGCACACTGCCTGCTTGCATGCACTGCAATAGTTCTGGGGTTTGGTGAGTGCAGTTGCCTATTAACAGTGATTTAAATATTGTTGCTGTAAACTGATTTAGTGGCTGTAAGTGGGGCTCTTTTTGTGGATGTTTCACTTTGTAACAGGCTGTGCTGGTAGAGGCCTATTCTGATTTAAAACCTGTTTGGTGGGATTTGCTTGGGCCTGGTTCTTTAACTGCAGGGCTTGGAGGGGAGACACAGGGCTGATACACTCTCTCTTGAGTCAGGTGTCTGCCCAAGACCCACCCTCCCCAGAAGTCTGCAAATTTATAGGGGAAGACCTGCCCTGCAATTGGAGGAAAAGGCTGCTGGTGCAGCTCATGTAGTTCTAGCCACTGGGGGTTGGATTTAAAGGCCGGGAGAGAGGAGCTTAGGGAGTTGTTCATTTTCCTTACATGTTTAATGTGTTGTACTGCACCTAATAACAGAGTTACTGGTGTACAGTGGGACTGTCTCTAGGATTAGTGGGTGACCTGATTAGGCAGTAGGGGTATCTTGGAATAGGGGGAACCTGGTGGCTCACCCAAGGAAAACTATTTGAAAGGGATGGAACCACACATCATTAGGGCGGCATCTTTGGGAGGGTGGTGGGGTGCACAGGGTGTGGAGCAGCCATGATACTGGACTGGGCTTGGAAGTTTGGTGGTTGCCCAGTGTGCTACCAGCTAGCACAACAGGGAGGGTTGCGGGGATGAGGAGAAAGCTGGGGAAGGGGGTGGTATGGTTGTGGAAGGGGCTGGAAATCTCCCACAGGGTTGCACCAAGCACTGGGAGGCGGGGGTATAGGGAAAGGAGTGCAGGAGAATACTCAGGGTCACATAGGGACCCTGGCAGAGGGGGCCCAAAAGGACACTACCAAGGAAGCAGACAGGTAACTGGGGACCCTCACAAAGGGGGGACGGAGGGACAACATTCTCAGGGAAGTAGGCGGATAGCCAGTGCTGGACAGAAGGAAGCAAGGCAGGGAGGTGGAGCAGACCTTATACTTAGTAACTGCTTCAATTCTCTTCTTCTGCTCAAGGATAGGGGGGGATGTAGCCACAACAGAGGTGGTTAGAGACGGAAAGGGTGTGGGAGTGGGGGCAGGAGGCAGGGCCAGATAGCAGGAAGAACAGGGGGACCTGGAATGCAGGAGAATGGGGGAGCAGTGAATCAGAGCAGGGAAGAGGGAGGAAAGCGCAGGAGAAGGACCAGTTTGGAGGAAGGTAAGAAAGGACCAGAAGTACAAGGAGAGATTCAGTAAAGAGGCTGAGGAGTTAGGCCAGGGGAGCACAACAAGCAAGGAGGAACTAAATGGAGACAGGAAGGAAGGGAGGATGAGCCAGGCTAGTTTAGCAGATGGGGGAGAAGGACCAGTTGCGAGCAGTGAGGGAATTAACAAGGTACAGAAGGATACTCAGGAGGAGGAGGCATAGGATTGGAGGGAGGAGGCCGCGTAAATAAGGAGGCGGGTGGCATGTGGCACCCAGATAGGGAGGAACAAGGAGCCAGCTGGGTGGAGGGGCGGTAGAAAGGATGAGGGACATGGAAGGGGGATGGAGGAAAAGGGTGGTCAGAGTGCTCCTGCTGAGAGTTCTATGATCAGGGGTATCAAATGGGATAGGGAGGGAGAAGCCTGGCCAGTTAGAGACAAGATGCTTCCCTGGACTAATGGTGCACAGGGCTAAGCACGAGGTATATCAGCTGGCAAGGACTGTGGGGTTCCCCAGACATACTGGTCCACCTGGGCACAAATGACATTGAGGGAAATAGCGAGCTAGAGATACAGGCAAGATTCAGGAGCTCGCTAGGGTCTGTCATGACATAGGATGCACAGTTCCTTCTCAGAATCCTGCCAGTGCCAAGGCTGAGTGGGGAACACAAAAAGAAAAAGTGGGAGATAAACCAGTGGCTCAGGGGTGGTGTGAGGCCAGAGGGTATGGGTTGATGGGGGATTGGGGAGACCTGGGAGGATAAGGAGCTGTATGCTAGAGATAGACTACATCTCAATTTGGAGGGGAGGGGAATCCTTAAGTTGAAAATAGAGGAGTTCATTGGTGAAAAGTGGGGTTTAAACTTGTGAAGGGGGGTGGGATGGGAGAAAAGGCAGTCAAGGGGATGCCGATAAAGGAGGGACTCTGTCTCCACCCCCCTGGGGACCAGGAGGATTGCAGGAAAAGACCAACTGGCAAAGTGCAGACCAGGAAAACAGAATCCCCAAGGGAACACGAGCAGGGAAATGAAACTATGGAAAAGGGTGGAAGGTGGTCCTGCTAAATGCCAGGAGCTTGGGCAATAAAATGCCTGAGCTCCAGGCGATGTTAACTGAGGGAGCAGTGGATGTGGCAGTGGTCACTGAGACTTGGGCCACTGCAAGACATGACTGGGACCTGAACCTGGAGGGTTACACTATGTTCAGGAAGGACAGGGGAGGGAAGGGAGGAGGGTAGCAATGATAGTCAAAAACTGCATTGGCATAGGGGGAGTAGGGAGGCGGAGGGAACCGTGGAGGCGATTTGGGTCACCTTGATAACAAAGAGGGCAAGAGAGTAAAAATAGGAGTGGTGTTGAACCCCCTGCCCTGGCGGAGGAGCTGGAGGACAGTCTGGTGGCAGATGTTAGGAGACACTGCAGACTGGGCAGAGGAAAGGTGGTGGTGTTGGGGACTTACACATGCCAGGAACAGACTGGAGACTATGACATCCTCTGTGACCAGGGAACAGAGGTTGTTGGATGTCTTCAAGACGCATTCCTAACTCAGCAGGTGGGGGAACCGACCAGGGAGGCCTGGGTACTGGATGTGGTCCTGGCAGACAGTAACCAGATTAGGGGGCCTGGAGGTGAGGGACCCATTGGCGGGGAGTGACCATGCCACGGTCTGGTTCTGCCTGGACCTAGGAGGGGTGAAGGCTGCACAAAGACAGAAGTAACCCGACTTCAGGGGTGGATTTAGAAATGGGAAGGATCCTTAAGGAGCATTTGGATGGGATTAGGTCAGACATGGACGCTGATAGTAGGTGGGAAATCATCAGGAGAGGGTGCAGGATGCTACCAGCACCTGTGCAAGAGTAGCAAAATGGGTGGGGCCAAAAACCCTGTTGGTGGACCAGGAGGTCCAGGAGGTGGTGCGGGAAGAAAGCAGCCTATAAAATTCAAGTGCTCAAGGGTGAAAGGATCGGGGAGTAGCAGGCTAGAGGGCTAGAAGGGCCACTAGAGTGGTGAGGGCAGCTAAGGCGAGAAGGAGCAGAACCTGGCCAGGGAAATTAGGAGAGGAAAAAGGGGTTCTTTAGATACATTGAGGGAAAGAGCGAAGGGTGAAGGGGCAGATTAGCAGGATTAAATCAGGGAGAGATGGGCACAAGACCCAGAGGAGCAGGCTGGGTACTAAATGAGTACTTCCACCCAGTTTTCACCAGGGAAATTGGGGATGCTGCATCATACATGGGAGGAGACAGAGATAATGAGGAGGGGGCCTGCCAATCGGCAGGTCTGGGGAGGGGCATCACTGGAAGGTGGGGGAGGGCTAAGCAGGAAGAAGAGGTACTGGAAGTGTAAATCACAGCAGAGAGGAGGAAAGCCCTCAGCCCCTTAAGACGGAGAAAGCACCGGGCCGGATAAATTACATCCTAGAGTGCTGAAGGAACTTGCAGATGTCCTGGCAAAACCCCTGGCAGAGCTTTTCACCATCTCTCTGAGGACAGGGTGGGTGCCCCAAGACTGGAAGGTGGCGCATGTAGTGCCTATCCACAGGGGATCAAGGGAGGTGGCAGGGAACTACAGGCCTGTCAGCCTGACATCAGCGGTGGGCAAGGTGATGGAGGGCATTGTCAAGGAGAGGCTGGGGGGCCCTGGACAAGTCAGGGTGCCTGGACGATAGACAGCATGGATTCATCCCGGGGAAATCGTGTCAGACAAACCTGGTGGAGTTCTATGACTGGGTGACAAGTGCCTTGGACCGGGGTAGACCAGTGGATGTCCTCTTTCTAGACTTCAGCAAGGCATTTGACTCTGTTCTCACGTGGCCTGTTGGATAAACTAGGAGAAATGGGGGTGGGAAACCAGATGATCCGATGGATAGGCAATTGGCTCCAGGACTGGACCCAGAGGGTCGTAGTTGGTGGGATAATCTCTTCCCCAAGGAGGGTCATTAGTGGGGTCACACAGGGATCAGTCCTTGGGCCCCTTCTGTTCAATGCCTACATATCTGACATAGGACAGAAATCGGAGTGAGATGAGTCTCTTTGCAGATGACTCGAAACTGGGGAGGTGGTGGATGGGGAGGAGGGAGGGTGGCCCTGCAGGGGACCTGGAGGCTCTGGAAAGATGGTCTAGGAAGTGGAAGCTGAGGTTTAATGCAGGAAATGCAAGGTACTCCACCTGGGGCAGAAACCCAGGCCAAGTGTGCACCCTGGGAAATACTACAAGTCTCAGTGGCTGAGAGGGACCTGGGGTGGTGGTGGATGTCAAGATGAACAACTCTGAGACTTGTAGGAGGGCAGCAGCCAAGGCCAACAGGATGCTGGGATGCATCGCTAGGGATCACCTCCAGAAGGAGGAAGTGATACTCCCTCTGTATAACTGCTTGGTGAGGCCGCACCTGGGTACTGCGTGCAGTTTTGGAGCCACATAAAGAGGGACATTAACCTCCTGGAGAGGGTCAGGAGGGCAACCAAAATGATTTGGGGCTTGGGGGACAGGACCTATGAGGAGAGGCTCGAAGAGCTAAATATGTACACTGGAAGAGAGAAGGGACTGGGGGGACATGATAGAGGTCTTCAGGTACATGAAGAGGGTAAATAAGGGAGGAACAGTGAGGGTGCTTCGAAGGAAGGAGGAAGGGCCACTAGAGGGCATGGGTGGAAGCTGGAGGGAAGATTCAGGGAGAAAGGAGGGTGCTACTTCACTGAGAGGGTGGTAGAGCCATGGAATGCACTACACCTAGGGGCTGGTGGAGGCAGAGACAGTGGAGGGGTTCAAGAGGGGGTGGGACAGGTACAGGGGAAGGGTTCAGGAAGCAAAATCCAATGCAGCAAGAATATCCGGAACTGGGAAGGGAGAAGCCAGAGAAGGCGAGGGGGACAGCAAGGTCAGCACCCAGAGTGGGGGCTGACCAAACGAGCAGACACGAAAGACCATTAGGCCTATTCTGTTGGCATTTTAGTATGTTAGTATGTATGTTAGTATGCTGGCACCACGGTTACCAGTGCTGGACCATTCCTAACTATAATCATCCTTCTCTCAGGCTAACTGAGTAAACAATGATGTCATTATGTAGAAAACCCCCTAATGAGCTCTCCACCAGCTGCTTTTTCCTACCTGCCTAAGACAAGTACTAATGGGATTCTAGTAACCTGAAGGGACTGGTTTGTTACATGTGGTTATGCCAGCACTGTCATGTTGCATAAGGCTGACTCCAGGGCAAACTGCACATGTGCGAGTATCACGCATGTGCAGTACTGTAATCGCTGCAGTATTACTGCTCAGTCCTGTGCAGCGAGAGCACAGCATATTCTGTTCATCACTCTTGCTGCTCCTAAAAGCTCTCCACAGCCATATTGGATCTGACCATAATTTGTTTACTTAAAGGGCCACCAACTGACACTCAGGGAAGGAAGAACAAAAGTCTGCTACTTTCTTCTATATACCTGTCCAGAAGAACCGGGCAAGTATGTGCTCCTCATATTTATCCCTATTTGTCTGACCTGCAATAGATATAGTATGGGTCAGTCTCTGTATCTCCCTTCTTGCAGACCTTAGAACTACTAACTGGTAAAGTAAAAATCCCAATTAGTTTCTTGGTTCTACCCTGTACAAAATATCATCTTTCCGTTCTAACATTGTGCTTTTCATTCATCTACCACTTTACCATTTAATGCAACTAAGTTCTGGTAGAAATACAAAATCACACATACCCCTAAAATGCAAAGCATCATGGAATGTATATGTAAATCACCATGAAACCTTAGGCTGGTTCTGCTTTAAGCAGGAATACATAGTGCCAAAGGGCCTCTCACACAATCTGCAAAGCATGAGAACTTAAGACAGAGACATGTGTTTCATCCTACACATCACTCATCAGTGTGCCTTATTTCACATGGGCTCTGGAGACAAGCAATCCTCCCCCCCCCAACCTTGTACATGGGCTCTGGAGACACAAAGTACCCACCCAACCTTGCTTTCCTACATGGTCTCAGAGTTCACACTAGAGACAAAAGCAACCCCCAATTTCCTCCATGGGATTGGAGTTTAGACTGGAGACACAAAGCAAAGCCCCCTGCTTTGCTTTAGTACATGGGCTCAGAGTTCAGAATAGAGACAAAAATCAATGCTCCCCCCACCTTGCTTTACTCCATTGCATCATAGTCCTGACTTGAGACACAAGCAATGCTCACCTCCTCTCATCCCATCCCATTCCATGGAGTCGGGCATCAAAATTCAAAAGTATAAATTTTTAATCATTGCAGAGCCCCAGGAAATGCACCCGAGACTAAGACTGACATGCAATGTAAGGCTGAGGCAGATGAAGAATCAGCCCTGGCTCTCTCTCAGTATGCTTGCTTTGCCACTGCCAAAGGGTTTAGGATTCAGTGTGACTGTTAGTCCAGCCCTACACCAGCCTCTGGACTTGCTTGTGCTACACACTTGCCCTGTATTCCAGAGTAACTCATTTGACTATATTCTCCTGTCCCTACTTTTATTTACCTACTGTGCATATGTTGTGCAGTGCTGATTTTCTCTCTAAAAATAACAAGCTTCCATCCAGCAGGACAGCCAGCTGTACAGACAGTTGGTGAGACCCCATCTGGAGTACTGCGTGCAGTTTTGGAGACCTCATCTATGCAAGGACATAGACAGGATGGAAGAAGTCCAGAGGAGGGCAACTAAAATGGTCCAGGGTCTACATCAGAAACCATATGAAGAAAGACTGAGAGAGCTTAATATGTATACCTTTGATGAAAGGAGGGACGGGGGGACATGATAGAAACTTTTAAGTACCTCAAGGGAATCAACAAAGTCCTGGAGGGTAACATCTTTCAGAAAAAGAGATGTGTAAGAACAAGGGGGCAGAATTTAAAGATAGAGGGGGGACGGCTCAGGGATAATGTGGGGAAATTTTTTTTTCATGGAGAGAGTGGTGGACGCATGGAACCACCTTCCTGGAGAGGTTGTGGGGGTCTAAAACAGTGGGGGAATTCAAACATGCATGGAGCAGACATAAGGCAATTATAATGGGGGTTGCAGGAAGTAGGCTGTTGGTTAGCTAGAATCTGCAGCTTATCCAATAGGTAGGGAAATGGGCAGACTGGGTGGGCCAAGTGGTCCTTATCTGCCGACACTGTCTATGTATCTATGTTAGCATTTAACTTACAGTGAATGGAAGTTAGTTATTCTAGATTAGAGTACACTGGAATACATGTAACTAAGGGGCTAGTCAGTGTAAATGAGATTACTTTATATTCTGTTTTCTTTAATCTACAAAAGACCACCAAACTGTGCTTGTTTAAGAAGATGACACCAACCACACTTTAAAGAAGGTAAACACCAGCTCAGCAATATTTAACATATAAACAATAAAGAAAAAAGATTAGACACGGATTTCTAATCAAGTTAAAGTATCAGTGAACTAAGTGCTACAGTAGCTGTGGCTGCTACTATGGAGTTGAGGAGGCTTTTGTTTTCCAGAATGGCAGACATGAAATATCAAAGCAGGCAAACAACAGCATTTTTAACACAGTCCAGACAAGGATCTCACAAGTATCTTACAACTCACATTGGTACCAGCCATAACTGTGGGCTGGGGGCAGCTATTGTTTTCCAGGATGGCCCTATGAAAGAACAAATCTGCTAATTTTTGCTTTTAATTCAGGCTGTGGCTGGGCTGCTATTATTTGTGCTTCTGGCTGAATAGATACAGGCAGCTTTGAAAAGCATTTGTGTATGTGTAAACAAAAGTGTGGGAGCATGAGCACTACACGCACATTGCTTCTGGCATCAATTCAGTTCAGTCTCTGGCTGTCTCCACATAACAGAAAAATCCTTTCTTCTTGTTCACCCTCCCCCTTTATTGGGCTCAGGTGTTGCTTATTAACACTCCCCCTACCCTGAAGGACAGCCAACAAGTGGAACATGCAGAGCAGTGAGCTCTTAAAGGGCAAACTTTAAAGCAAAAGGGTTTTGGTACAAATTCTACCACAGTCTCAGTGGTACCAGGTCAATACCACGCATATAAGATAGCATGGTATTAACCGCATCATGTAGAGTGTGACTTACTTTACAGCAACAGGGATAGAACAGCGGTAGGGAGTTACTGATACCCCCCGTCACTGTATGTTTATACGAGGCGTGATCTAGTTGCCATGTGCTGGGTGCCTGGTTGAGTTGCTCCTATGGTGGAGTGGCTAAGGCACCAGCACATGGTGGAATCGGGAGATCTGGGACCATGGTTCAGTTCCTCCCAGGTCCTCCTGTGCTACTACTTTTGCAGGTAGTTTAAAAAAAAAAGTGCCCCCTTCCCAAGTTTCTCCCCATCCCCTAAGTCCACACCTGCTGGAGTTTGTTACATAAAATTTGGGGAGTGTGGGGGGCAAAGCCCCCCAAAAAACAGGAAGACCATTGTTTGAAAGGGTGTGTGCTGTTCCATGATTGTCAGTGTTTACCTGACTCTATTTCAGCACGCACCCTTATGGTTGAAACATTAATTGCTGTACGGTTTTTATATGTGGTGGAACGACACTGTGCCCTCTCAGTCAGAACCTGTGTTGTAGGATTATGATGGGATTTATGGGTGAAAGGAGCATGATGGGACATACATTCTATCACAGTATTCAGGTGTGTAACTGTTGCAAGCCTGATGATGACTTGCCTGGAAGTTTGCATTGGTGAACTTAAATAATTAGCAAGCTTGCAATATGAACACACCACACGACTAACATTTTAGCTGCCACTTAAAACAAAAAATCTGTTATTCCAAGAGAGAACTTGATTCCAAAAATAAATTTGTAATCCAACAAGGAGACAGTGGTGCAGAACTCTGGCTGGCTAGACCTGTACTCATGTGTCTGTTGAGACAGGCAGCAGCTATAGCATGGCCATGGAGTGGTCCTCTGAGCAGGCCTCTGGTGCGGGCTGCCACTGATGATTCTGTGCAAGTAGCAATTGGTGTATTAAATTCAGACCTAGGCTTTATCCTGGTTGCTCTCACACATGGCATCCTTCACTAACAGCTTACCAACAGCATGGCAGTGTGTTGAGTTCTAAGTGAGGCTTAGACTGGAGTGCTTCCTTCCTCATCTTCTGGGTACACTCACAGTTGAGGGTACCAGGTACCAGGACACTAGGCTTCTGACCACACTCTCTCCTATGTCCCACCAGACAATGCAGAAATAGCTATTTCCCATCTCTGATATCAGCATCTCTTTCTGCAGATATCACAGCAGTTCTCTTTTTGCAGCTTTATCGGGATACTCTAGCAACAGCAATCAGTTCGGAATGAACTCTTAACAGCTTTGAACAAACAAAAAACTTTCACTTCTAGGTCCTCAGCTCTCCTTTCCTGCATGTCTTTCTCCTTCAAATGCCCATGCAGGACTGTCTGAAACCCCTCTTTGCAGATGAGTAGGTTCCAGCACAGCACACAGATATTCTGTCTCCTGAGTGTCTGATTTGGCTGCCAGTCACAGTTCTGGTTCCCATATTGATGCAGAAAGACAACCAGGCACTTTGTCACTCTGCTTCCAGAATGCCTCAAGATTCTTTTAGGACCCAACCGATTCCAGTTGACTGAGCAGTGGGGTCAAGGGTCTGGAGTGGAGAGGAGGGAGAGGGGGGACATGATAGAAACTTTTAAGTACCTCAAGGGAATCAACAAAGTCCAAGAGGGTAGCATCTTTCAGAAAAAGAGATGTGCAAGAACAAGGGGGTACATTTTGAAGATAGAGGGGGGAAGGCTCAGAGGTAATGTGAGGAAGTATTTTTTCACGGAGAGGGTTGTGGATACATGGAACAGCCTTCCTGAGGAGGTAGTGGAGTCAAAAACAGTGGGGAAATTCAAGAATGCATGGGACAGACATAAGGCAATTCTTGTGGGGGGTAGGAAGAAATAGGCTGTTGGTTAACTAGGTTCTGCAGCTTATTCATTAGGTAGGGAAATGGGCAGACTAGGTGGGCCAAGCTGTCCTTATCTGCCGTCAAATTCTATGTTTCTATTTTTCTATTTAGATGGTGATGTCCATGTTGTTTACAATGGGTGGTCATCATAGACTTTCTACTTAATCCATGCATCTTAATATTTGGCACAATCTTAACAGACGATCAACAACTAAGGGAACAAAGTGCAGCTTTAATCAATTTAGATTTAAGTATTGCAAAAAGTTGATTTTACAGTACTGGAGAGACCCATTACCCCTTGACCACAACAGACTGGTTAAATTTTATGATTGATTGTGGTAACTTAGAAAGAATTCACTTGACCATGGAAGAAAGTGGACAAAACTTTCATGCAGTCTGGGACCCTGTCTTTATAGTTTTAAATGAAAAATAAAAAGGCGATGATTGAATACATCTCCTCTTTCTTATTGTCCTTTGCTCAAATATATTTCTCCCAAATCATTTTTTTTTTAATCTTTGAATCTTTGAAGCTGGAGTGGCCCTCACCCAAACAAAGGGGAATATGAGGACATGCCTAATTTCTGTCCTTACAAGCAATATTAGAATAGTGACATCTGTCTGATTCCCAAACAGAAGATGACAGCATCCATGTTGTTTACCTACTCTCAATACCTGCTGTTGCTTTTTCATAGTTTCTTTATCCCAACACTGAATTACTTTACTTTTTGCAGTTAGCCATCTGATATGAGTAATCCGGGTTGTGTTGGTGATGCGATGACAGTCTGTTCGGTCCTCCTTGGATAAGTCAGCACCCCTTTCATTAACGGCACGTAGCATCGATTGCTGTATGCTCCATTCCTCTTCACATGGCCTCTAGCACCAGTTCCAGTCGGAGGTTGGAGGCATACAGGTGAACCCACCCTGAGCCTTCATTGGCTCATCAGGTAAGCCCTATCTTTGGAGGGGGTTTACACTTTGACCAGTTTGGGAGGGTTATACTTAGACTAATTTTTTGATAAATAAATAATCAAGCTTTGAGATGTCCTCAGAGCTACATAGAGTACAGCTCTCATCAGCAGCTAGTTCTTTTGTTTAATGTTTCTCAGACATTTGTTGACATCACTTACAGTATTCCATGCTGTTCATCTGAACGGCAAGAAATGGTCTTACTGATGTCACAGAATGTTTCAGCAGTATGAAGAAAGCAGCAACTGCTGAGGAGAGAGGGAATCAGAGTGCTTTCAAAGACAAAAAAAAGACTATTAATTAAACAAAAAGATGTCAAAACATATCAGATAATTGGATAGACACTAAAAAGCAGGATGACACCTAGAGGTGTAAAAACTGTTTCCTATCACCTTAAACTATAACAAAACATATTTAGGTTTTTACAGTGCAGAACTCTTTATGTTAAATTTGTTTTTCTTCACATATTAACATTAGAATATTTATGGGACTGCTTATGTGATGGTGAGAATGTAACATAGAAACATAGAAACAGAGAAGTTGATGGCAGATAAGGACCGCAAGGCACATCCAGTCTGCCCATTTTTCTACCTTATAAATGTGCCATCAGCCTTTGCTCTGTCAATGGCCTATCTATTCATACTCATCTGTATTGCTCCCTTATACCTATCCCATGCATGTTTGAAGCCCTGCACTGTATTCATATCCACCACTTCCTGAGGTAGGCTGTTCCATGCATCCACCACCCTTTCTGTGAAATAGAACTTCCTCGCATTACCCCTTAATCAGCCTCCCTCTAATCTCATGCTGTGTCCTCTTGTCCTGCTATTTTTCTTATATTGAAACATGTTAGACTCTTTCACCTTGTTAATGCCCTTAAGGTGTTTGAACGTTTCAATTATATCACCTCTCTCCCTCTTTTGCTCTAGGGTATACATATTGAGCTCCGTTAATCTGTCCTCATATGTTTTCTGATGCAGTCCCTGCACCATTTTGGTTGCCCTTCTCTGGACTGCCTCAGTTTGGTTAATGTCCTTGTGAAGGTGTGGCCTCCAGTACTGCACACAGTACTCCAGATGAGGCCTAACCAGTGTCTTGTAAAGAGGGATTATTACCTCCCTCTTCTGACTTGTGATACCCCTACTAATACACCCTAACATCCCCCTAGCCTTACCTACTGCTATAGTGGTCTGCTTGGATGATTTCATGTCATCTGTGATGATGATGCCCACGTCTCTTTCTTCCCTTGTGACTGCCAACAACTCTCCTCCCAACCTATAGGTGGCTTCAGGGTTTCTCTTCCCTATGTGCATGATCTTGCACTTCTTTGCATTAAACCCCAGTTGACACTCTTCTGACCATTTTGCTAGTTTATCCAGATCTCTTCTCATTCTGCCCACCTCATCTGGATCATCTACTCTGTTTGAGATCTTGGTGTCATCTGCAAACAGCCAAACCTTACCTTCCAGTCCATCTGCAATGTCACTGATGAAGATATTGAAGATGACTGGCCCCAGGACTGATCCCTGAGGTACCCCACTTGTGACTTGCATCTCTTCTGACTGTATACCATTTACCACCATTTTCTGTTTTCTGTCTGTCAACCAGTTTGCCACCCAGTTGACCAACTTCTGACCCACCCTGAGACTACCCAGCTTATTAATCAATCTTCTATGTGGAACAGTATCAAAAGCTTTGCTGAAGTCAAGGTAGGCGACAGCAACTGCTCCCCCTTGGTCCACCACTCCGGTCACCCAGTCAAAGAAATCTATGAGATTAGTTTGACAGGACCTTTCTTTTGTAAACCCAAGCTGTCTTGGATCCTGTGCTCCTATGGATTCCAGGTGTTGCACCATCCTTTCCTTAAGGAGTGCCTCCATAATCTTGCCCACTACTGAGGTAAGACTGACTGGTCTGTAGTTCCCTGCCTCCTCCCTGCTACCACTCTTGTGGAGCAGGATCACATGAGCCCTTCTCTAGTCTTCTGGGACCTCTACCGTGATCAGATACTCACTAAACAGTTCTGATAATGGCTCTGCTAGTTCCACCCTTAGCTTCTTTAGTGCCCTGGGATGTATGCCATCAGGTCTCATTGCCTTGTCCACCCTGAGCTTATTGAGCTCTTGTAGGACCCTTTCTTTTGTGAAGGGACTAGTGCTCACCTCCCCCCCCTATGTCCATGGTGCTGAGCTGTGGGCCCTGCCCTACCTTCTCTTCAGTAAATACTGAGCAGAAGTATCTATTTAGGATAGATGCTTTTACATGGTCCTCCTCCTCACATGCCCCCTTATCTCTTTTGATCATAGCAATACCCACTCTGGACTTTCTCCTTTCACTAATGTATCTATAGAAAGTCTTGTCACCTTCTTTTACTGTTTGTGCTAGTGTTTCCTCAGTTTGGGCCTTTGCCTGCTTTACTGTCTTCCCTGCTTCCCTTAGGAAAGTTTGGTATGCCTCCCTATCTTCATCCCGCTGTGTTCCCTTATATTTCCTGAAGGCCAGCCTTTTGGCTCTGACTTTTTGCTGCTACTGTTTTTGAGAACCAAAGTGGTTTCCTTCTTCTTTTGCACTTCCTTTTCTCTATAACACAATGGGATGTTGCTTCAAGTATTGCATACTTAATGCTTGCCCACTTTGCCTGCACCCCCTCACCTGAATTTCTTTTTGCCAGGGCTAGCTTAACTCTGTTGGCCATCTTATGAAAGTCAGCTTCTCTGAAGTCCCATATTTTTGCCTTGGAGTGGGATGATTTAGTTGTAGTGGCCAAATTGAACCATACCATGTGATGGTCACTGGCCCCCAGGTGACCTTCTACCTGGAGATCTGCGATCCTTTCCCCATTAGTCAGTACTAGATCTAGGATAGCCCTGTCTCTTGTGGGTTATTTTACCAGTTGTTTGAGGCCCTCCTCCTGCAGGCAATCCCCCATGTGTCTAGTTCTGGCAGATGTTCCTGCTGGTATTGACCAATCTATATCTGGCATGTTGAAGTCTCCCATTATCAGAACCTCCCCTTTAGCTGTCATGTTTTGTATATCTTCTAACAGTAATGTGTCTATGTCCTCCTCCTGGTCTGAGGGCCTGTAGACAATCCTAGTTCTTATGGCTGTCCCATTTTCTGTTTCCAGGGTGACCCACAGTTCTTCTGGCTCCCTATGTGTATTCTGAATTTCTGTAGCTTTGATATTTTCATTGACATACAGGGCCACTCCACTCCCCTTTTGGCACCTCAGTCTCTTCTGAAAAGTACACAGCCAGGCACAGAAGTCTCCCAAGTGTGGTTACTGGTAAACCATATCTCGCTAATTGCTACTATGTCCAGTTTAGCCTCTGTCATTATTGCCTGCAGGTCTGGGATCTTGTTTCCCAGACTGCAAGCATTAGTGCACATGATTTTCCATTGGCCAGATTTCGGTGTGTTAGTTGTTGGGTGAGGTCTGGCATTTCCCCTGTGCATCGTATGGGGAGCTGGACCTTTTTCGTTATCTGGTGATGCAAATGAACTGCAAACACACTGAACTCCTGTGTAAGCAATAATACATGATAGGGTGTTGGTTGTTCTGTGATAACCACATGCCTAGGTGCGTGATAAGGAACAAGGCCGAAGGTCGAGTGTCCTTCTGCACCTAGGCGCTTGGTTATCACAGAACAACCAACACCCTGGAGTGTCTTATTGTGCTTATAAAATGGGTAACAATTAGGAAAAAAATGACACTGACAAGTAGTTTGAATTTAAACGACTGTTAAACGTTTATTTAAATGAAGAATAAAGAATTAATTAAAAAAAAGGGAGATACAATAATCCCTAACTATACTTTTGAGATGGTCAAAATAACGACTCGGTCAGAACCACGTGATGCACTGCTTTTAAGGGAAGGCCAAAATAACAACAGAAAAAAACAAAACTCCCCACAGTATTGACCATATTTGGTTTACTTGTTGTAATTTATGAATTGCACCTTGCCATGGAATACAGGGTTCATTAGACTGAAAGGCACATTTTCCAGCACTGTAGGCCTTCTCGATGTTGTTTCAGATGCACTGTTGGTTGACTAGTTTTCTGGTTCTGTTTCTTGATTGAAGGTTCCATTTCATGTGTCTTACTTGAAGATTCCTTTTCCTGGTTGTCTTCTGTGGTGTGTGCTAGTATTCTGCTCCACTTTTTGTGACCTTCGGCAGAGGCACTTCAATATCTTCTCAAGCTAGTTTCTGATCTGTGCCCTGTGACTGCCATAATTTCCCATGCTTGTAATATGGGAGCAGATAGTAGGTGTACAGAGGTTGCTCTGATCGATTGGTTCGTGTACCTTTGGCTGAGGTTACACTCCTTATTCAATCTTGGCATCATTCCTGAAAGGTAGTTCATTCCCATAGGTTCCTTAGAGTACCATACTGGACTACTTTTAAGGTACTCTTGGTTTACGTGTAGTGGGTGCAGGTAAGATGATGGAACTTCTGATGGTAGTTTGGAGGTACAGCTTGAAGGATTTCACAGGGCAGAGTGGCTCATCTGGTGTGGCATATATGAAACCCCTGTACTAATCTCATTTGTAGTCAGTGTGGCTTTTGTGGTTCTTTGTCACCTCATTGTATCTTAGGCTGATGTGCTCAAAGACATTTTCAACAGTTTCCAGTTTAAAAGAATCTGGATGTAGATCTCTCTGCCCGCCTCTTCTGCGAGCCATATGGAGCTGGACATCAAACCAAACCTTTCTTATGAGTCCTGCCACTGTTGATGGTGATAGTACTGAAGATGTCTTCAATTTGTGCAGGTCATCATCTGTCAGTGGCTGGTGATATGTGGAGATGTATTTTTTCCTGCCAATATTGCTTCACTACAGCAAGAAACACATTGTTTGCAGTGGTAAAATGGTCATCTGTGATGATGTTCACTCAACGGCCTATGTCAGGGCTGTTAAGCAGTCTATTTAGTCCTGCATGGAGCCCAAGATTATTAGAGATAAAGTACTGCTCCCCAGCTGTACTACGAACCATGGCAATCGGCATCAAATTTACGAAGTACTGTATTTAACTTTTCAAGAGGGATGGTTTGTAAGTCTATGTCAATTTTACATTTTGCCACCCAACTAACAAAAATGTTATGAGCACAATTTGTTGTTTTTATCATGTTTTACTCATCCTTCAGTTTTTCAATATCTTTAAGTTTTGCATCAGTAAGGGTAAGGTGTTTACTTACAGTTACACTTTCTTTTTCTTCTAATGGGGTCTCATTGGAAGTAACAGTGCTGGAACTTGTAGCAGGTGTATCATCAGTATCATTTTGCAATTCTGTAACAGTGCTGTCACTGGAGGAGGTTCGGCCCTCTTCTACTTCATTTAATACTGGCAAGGCAGAGGAGGCATCTGAGGTTGTTTCTTTCTCTTGCTCTTCTTTTAGAATTTCCTGTATTCTGGAATGATTGAATAATGAGAAGAAAACTTCTGGCAGGTCAGACATGGTTCTTTACTGTGAGACAATAACAGAAACCTGGATTTTTTCCTGGCAGGATTGTGTGCTGTTTGTGGGGAGAGATCAGCAGATTTAATGAACAGTGACTCATTAACCGCCGGAGTGCTGACATTCTGAGTCAGCGTTCTAAGTCAGCACAAGCCACTGTGTCACACGTGTGTATATACATTTATGGGCAACATTCATGTTCCATTCCTTATTGCTTTACTTGATCATTTCACGTATTATTTTTTATGGGTTTAATACTGTGCAACAGTGTGATGCTCTGATTGCCCTTCATGACAAAATGAGCAGCTGAAATGTGCAAGCTGACAATTGGGGCACCAGCGTGAATGACTTGCTGCTGTCAGCTTGCACATTCGTGCAGCTCCTTCATTCTGCCTGTCACTTACCAAACTCATTGGCTATGTACTGTTACTGTATATTGGCAGCCAAAAAAAAACCCACACCAAAATTGAGCACTGCAGAAATTTTGCTGTAAGATACCATGTAATTTCACTACTAACCTGTTGTTTTCTTGTCAGTGCAATTTTACAACAGGAGGCCGCAGGTCCAGTCTGTAAGTTGTGTCCACTGGGAGTCTCAGCAGTCACTGTACCACCACCCACCCACATGACCGCCTGCCCCTCTGCCCATACTGTTACTGACACAAGCATAGCAGGACAACCAATAAGGTTATTTCATTTATACCAAACTTCAAGCCACATTGTCAGCTCTACCGGGATGCGTTATGAACTACTGCAACAACTGTTTCTTCTGTTTCTTTCACAATGCATCTTCTATTGACACTGTTTAGAGCAGTACTGGTTCCGGTGTAATGCAAAATTAAAAATACCCTTGCTACGTCAGCCCGTTCTTTTAAATGGACGTGATTGATATCTGCGTTTTATTGGATTGAATGTTGAGGCAGCACAACTTTACAAAAAAGTGTCCTCTACAGACATTGCTCAGAGCAGTGCTAGTTCTGGTGAGACACAACATCACTATTTCCGTAGCTGCACCTGTCCACTTTTGCAGATGGATGCATTTCTGTTTTCTGTTTATTTTTATTACCACAACAAAATGTGATACTGGAGGATCACCTTCTGTTCAGTTTGAATGAAATCACCTTTCCAGTCATGCTACTATGATTATGAGTGTAGCAGTATGGCCAGGCAGCCAGCTGGGTGAGTGGGCAGGGTACACTGACTTCAGACACTACAGTGGATAAAACTGACAGACTGGGGATCCGTGGCCTCCTGTTTTAAAACTGTATCAGCTGGAACATGAAAGGTTAGTAATGATTCTACTTTCACTGTTACTGTCTGATTTTACCCTGTGCTACATTCTATCCTGTATTTTTTCTCAATATACAGTTACAGGAAATATTATGGGCTGCTGTACTTCAAGGTCATACATACATTTTTAACTGTACAAAAATGGCTACTATGCATTCTGTTATGGAATGCTAAAAAGCAGTCATTCCCGTTTAACCTGCTTATTGGTTGCCAAAAGGGTTCCCAAGCCAGTGGTTGTCACTCCTTATACCACTGGATTCCAAACCCTTTTGACCAATCAGAATACATAATATTCTCTACTCATTTTATAAAGAATATTAAACTCCCCCCCCATTGTAATATTCAAATATTCTCCGCATATCCTTGGCAGACAGTAAAGCCTAGTGCACAGAGATATAAACTTAGAGACCCAGCAGACCTGGGTTTGAGTGCCACAACCACCTCTTGCATGATGTGTGACCCTGAGCACGCCACCTAACCTTCAAGAGCTTAATTCTTTTCTGAGTCACACCTGAAAATGATCTTTAGTTTAGTGTTCCTTTCCCAGCCCTCTCTTCAAAAAATATTCTACAGGTCTTTATTATATATCATCAAGGAAGAGCCATACAGTCAATTATATGATGACTAAGCAGTAAGTGTAAAGTCAAGGTCTCTCCCTATGTCTAGTGGTATACAGTAGCATATTTTATCCAGGGAGGGCCACACTTACAAGTAGAAACACTCAGTACCTCTACTCAATATGCCACCACAGGTCTGGGCAGATGGGGACCATGGGCAGCTAACACACACATGCACACAGGTTCAGCATTACTATGACACCACTTATAGAATTATCATTCATACTAGGAACTGGGGTCAAGCAGGTTATGTTTTTCTTGCTATCTAGGTGTTACACAGCCTTGAATGGCATCATCCTCACCAATCATTGTACGACTTCATCTTCACTGGCATCATTATCCTCACTACAGCCCTCTGAGAGTAATGGACACTGCTGCACATATACAGTGAATTCAACCAGGATGAAGCCCAACTCTGCAGACTTCTGCAGTAGAGTTACTGCAGCAAACAATGCAGTTTCAAT
Organism: Neoceratodus forsteri; assembly: GCA_016271365.2. Taxonomy (NCBI): domain Eukaryota; kingdom Metazoa; phylum Chordata; order Ceratodontiformes; family Ceratodontidae; genus Neoceratodus; species Neoceratodus forsteri. The sequence goes on from CM028137.1 coordinate 157,856,186, forward strand.
GGGAGTTAATCCCTTTTGTCATGCAGGAAACCTTTGACACTGTACTTCATCCTGGTGAGCTTCACTGTATTCAATTCTCCAGAAACCCTATCTCTCATATGGGGTCCCATGGGCACTACTACCCAGAAGACCTGTGCATACTGGCACCCTCCCCAGGCAGGGTGAAACACTGTCTGGGGGAAATCATGCCCCTGCATAGCTTTGTGCTGGTCAGTAGCACCTTTGTCAGAACAGTAAATCAGACTTTAGTTGGCTCCTAAATTTTGCATGAAGTCAATCTAGCTGTATCTGTTTCCTTGCCAACATCACACTGATGGCCCTAGTGACTGGAAGCAACAGACTCCCTTGTTCAGCCCAAGCACTATTGGACGTAACCGACCCATACATTTGCTTGGCCCCTTATCCTGATTAACCAATACCAATAACATTATAATACAATAAGGGGGTTACTAATTACTCTTTAAGGTAAATTTTCTCCACTGGAGCACTTCATGAAAATTAACTTGCACATTGTACCTTCCTTATGTACCTACTGGGTAGTGGGTCTACAAGGACCCCAGTGACCTCCTTTAAGAGGGAGTCAACCACTTTTTCTTGGTGTTTACTGAGTTCAAATGATGGTTCATTTCCTTGGGGCAAGGGACATGGGTTCTCTGTCTTATCTGGTCTCTGCAGAACCCCTCCCCTCTCCAGCAGGGGAGAAGGAGAGACAGGGACCTTCTAAGTTAATCTTTCTCTGCGTGTCCTTCTCCTCTTCTAAAAGGGCACTAACTCATGGGCCAGATCTTAAAAGTCTGAGCTCTCAGGAAGCCTCCCCTATTTTCAGTGGAAATGGGGAGGGCTGGGACATTCATGCCTGGGCTCCTAGCTGACTGAGCCAGTATTCCGCACAAGACATCAACACCCTGAGCCAGAATTCTGCACAAGACATCACCACCCTGACACCCTGCCTCGAAGATGAGGCATTGTAGAGAGCAGCTTTCAGGGTCTGAATTTAACCCCTTGAGGGCTGTCTAGTAATCTGCCTTGAACTTGGAGCTTGGAAGAAGAGAGAGGCTACTTACATAAGTATATTGTTGATTCAGAAAAAAGAGAAGTACTGTAGCTTGCAATCGAGAATGATCCATCAACAAGCTGTTTGCGTGACAAAGAGCCTTGTAGCTGTGTTTATGATAATTAAAACTGAAGGAAAATCTGTGTTCTTTTATAGCCTGCTACGGTCCAGATATCGATGTCCATGTACACCAGGCAACAGTCAACTAAAAAAGAAATCAGAAAAAAGTAAGTATTTATATAGATGTTTACTAAGCAACATTTTAATTAGAAAGCCCTGTCAGTTTAATACTGTATCAATATTCATTATAGTGTAGTATTATATTTTGATTATCTAACAAAGTAAAAAATATACTGTATATTCTCCTTACAGTGTAATGCATTATATATTACATAACACTTTGCTGTCAGTAGTAATTGCATTGATTGCAATGCAAGTATCTGGATTAACAGTTTATTAAGAATCAAGCTTAGATGCAAAGTGGGACACATAGCAGGGCTTTAAGTTAGAATTACATAAACTCCTATTTACAAACAACTTCAAACAATATGGCAGTGAGCACAATTTTTCATTGCAGTTAATGTTTTGGATTTGGTTTCTGAAACAGAACAGAACCAATTTTCAAAATATTTTTGCACTCGTGTTTAGTATGCATATGATCTTAAACTTAGCTGAAACAATGGTAAGAAAAGACTGATCAGGGGCCTCATTCACAGCTACAGTTGGTGGAGGCATAGTTTCAGGGTGCAAAGATGATCCCCATGGCACCACCATCAAAATCTGCTATACACAAAAGGTTACCTTAGCAGCCAGTGGAGTGGTCTCCCTGACTACTGAGGTGCAATGCAAATATGTTCACCAAAAGTTTAATGGAGGAAACAAGGTTTTCATCACTGAAAAACTGTGCCACCCATGGAGGCTAGTGCATGGCATAACACCAGTCACATAGCAGTATGCCAAGCCCAGTACCTTGGGTACATGGCACTACAGCTGCAGGCTTCCACACCCACCCCTTACCTTAAGGTCCACTGACTAACCAAGATTTTTAATTTCCTGCAGTCCTCCAACAATCCCTGGTGGTATAATGTGCCCCCTCCCATGCCTGCCCTTTATTAGTCCCTGGCATCCAGTGGAATACGTTCCCTAGCCCAGTTCTCATATGTTGGCTAGCTTTATTTCTGATTCCTTTAGAAACTGCATAATCTGTAAATACTTTACCACCTTGTCCCCAACCACTGCACCTTGTAGGAATGCTTCAAACTGTTCTACTGCAATGGGGGGCATTGTGGTATCATACTGAGATGTATGGGAGCTGGGGTGAGACTGAACTTAGCTCAGTGCACTATTTGCTTCCTAGTCCCTGCCTCTTTTCCTGCACAGCCACAATGCCCTGAGCAACCATGCAAGGAAAAGCTTGTAACCCCTTTGTGCACTACAGAATGGGGTACTGTCACAGACTGGTTCTCTCCCTGAACCCATCCTGCGCATGTTGTCAGTTCATGCAACCCTTCAGATGCCTGGAAGAGTTACCTTAGTATGCTGATACCACTCAGCTACAACCTTGCTTAGGGAATCTTTAGGTTTGAATCCCACCAGAGCTACTGTTCACCCAGTACAGTGGTCCTTACCAAAAGCAAATGACCCATCTCTTTTGTAAAAGCTGAGAAACTTTTCCTCAGATATGGTAACTTCTGAAGGTAACAAATCATGGGAGGATGGTGTGGTACCTGAGGACTGGAGGAGGGCAGATGTGATTACCCTTCACAAAAGTGGGAGCAAGACAAAGGCAAGAAACTACAGACCTGTCAGTTTGACCTCAGTGGTAGGAAAAATGATGGAATCACTTCTGAAGGAAAGAATTGTTGAGCACCTGTAGGCCAGTGGGGCACAGGACCCAAGGCAGCATGGATTAAACAGTGGGAAGGTCATGTCAGATGAATCTAATCGGTTCATTTGACTGGGTGACCAAAGTAGTAGGCCAGAGAGGGGTTGTGGACATGGCCTGCCTAAACTTTAGCAAGGCATTTGACACAGTCCCACACAAAAGATTAATAAACAAATTAGCCAGCCTGGGAGTGGGTCCCATGGTGGTAGCCTGGGTAAAATATTGGCTGGACAACAGGACACACAAGGTAATAGTAAATAGAGTCCACTATGAAGAAAGGGGGGTTACTAGTGGGGTACCACAGGGTTCAGTACTGGGTCCGGTCCTTTTTAATGTCTTTATAAGTGACATTGCAGAGTGATTGGAAGGAAAAGTATGCCTCTTTGCAGATGACACAAAGATCTGCAACACGGTTGATACACGGGGGGGGGTGGAAAGGATGAGAAGGGACTTGGCAAGGTTGGAGGACTGGTCAGAAGTATGGCAGCTTAAATTCAATGCAAAGAAGTGCAAAGCAATGCACCTGGGAAACAAAAACCCAGGGGAAGAGTACACAATGGGTGGGCAAGAACTGTAGTAACAACAACAAAAATGCAAAGGGACCTGGGGGTAGTCATATCAGATGATCGAAAGGTTAGCAAGCAATGTGAGAAGACAATAGGGATGGCTGTGGGGATACTGGGATACATAGGGAGAGGCATCACCAGTAGAAAACAGGAAGTTGTTATTTCTCTGTACAGACGGTTGGTGAGACCCCATCTAGAGTACTGTGTGCAGTTCTGGAGATCCCATCTCTTCAAGGACATAGACAGGATGGAAGCAGTCCAGAGAAGGGCAACTAAAATGGTGCAGTGTCTGCAACAGAAGCCATACAAAGAGAGACTAAAGGACCTTGATATGTATACCCTGGAGGAAAGGAGGGAGAGGAGGGACATGATAGAAACTTTTAAGTACCTCAAGGGAATCAAGAAAGTCCAATAGGGTAGCATCTTTCAGAAAAAGAGATGTGCAAGAACAAGGCGACACAATTTGAAGATAGAGGGGAGAATGACTCAGGGGCAATGTGAGGAAGTATTGTTTCATAGAAAGGATGGTGGATGCATGGAATGGCCATCCTGAGGAGGTAGTGGGGTCAAAAACAATGGGGGGGGGATTCAAGAATTCATGGGGCAGACATAAGACAATTCTTAGGATCTGCAGCTTATCTGGTAACGACTCTGTCACAGAAAGCATGAAGTATATAAAAATAACACTTAATACTCCCCAATATTTACATATATTACAGGATAATGCACACTGAAGACTATGGAGAATACAATATTTCTAGAGATAAAAGTAAAAGGATTTGAAAAGATAGAGGACACACAGACAAATCTTATTTAAAGCTATCTGAATTATAGGTAGAGTAGAAGATGCTTGTGCCCCAAATGAAAACTTGATGAGTTACAGCAGACTAGAACCTGTGATGTTGCTAGTTCAAAGTCTCCAAAAAATAACGGAAACTTTAAGAGTAAACAAACACAGAAATATCTTTGACTGGCAGCCCAATACACCTGCATCATCATACATGCCCCTCTAACATCACATACTGGACCATTTCTTTGATCTCTGGAGGTCAGTCTTTTGAGAATGGATCCAAACTGGATTTGTTATTTAGATCATGCCCTTTTGTTCTCATCTCTGTTTGCCCAACTGGAAATGTCCGGACACTGTTTATATTCAAAACATCTGTTTTTCTTATGCAAGGATAACAGCCCTTTCAAGTTTGACTAAAACAAAAGTACTTTTTGATGAAAAAGGTGCTCAGCCCTTGATGTTTAAGTCAAACAAAAGAGCATTTGTAGGACAGGAACTGTTGCTGTCCACAGGCAACCTTTATGAGAACTCAGGACAGCTCACACAACTAAAACATTGTACAAGCAACATAACTAGTTTCCTGGTTGTTAAATCAGTTACAGGTAAAATATTGTACTGTGATGCAAAGTTATCTGAATCACAACCGTGTATTGAGCACTAGGAGTCAAGACCTAGGTACAGTTATAGTCAAGATATTTGCTGGGAAAGGATGGTATTAAAGGTTGCAATACATCACTATGTTCATGAGGTCCTTGATAATTGTGACCTTTGTCAAAGCTATGTATGAAGAGGAGCCATGGAATGCACTGCCTAGGGGGCTGGTGGAGGCAGAGACGGTGGAGGGGTTCAAAAGGGGGTGGGACAGGTACAGGGGAAGGGTTCTGGAAGCAAAATCCAATACAGTGAGAATATCTGGAACTGGGAAGGAAGAAGCCAGAGAAGGTGAGGGGAGCAGCAAGGTCAGCTCCCAGGGTGGGGGCTGACCAAACGAGCAGATGCGAAAGACCATTAGACCTATTCTGCTGGCATTTTAGTATGTTAGTATGTATATCAACCTTACTAAGGCCTTCAACCTGGTCAACCATAAGCTCCTACTTAACCAACTCCTTGGCCTGGGTTTGTCACAGAACACAGTTGACTGGATCCACAGCTGTGTCATCAATCACTCCCTGCACGTGAAGACTGATAAATCTTCATCCAACACTAGGGCAGTATCTATTGTTGTCCCCCAGGGCTCCATCCTGGACCCACTCCTATAAGGCCTCTTCATAAATCACTTGCCCCATGCCTGTCAAACAGCTAACCTATTCCTCTATGCCAATGATGCAGTCATCTGTTCTAAAAACCATAGATAGATAGAAGGTTGATAGATAGATAGATAGATAGATAGATAGATAGATAGATAGATAGATAGATAGACAGACAGACAGACAGACAGACATACAGACAGACAGACAGACAGACAGACAGACAGACAGATAGATAGATAGATAGATAGATAGATAGATAGACAGACAGACAGACAGACTGACTTATTTTTATTTGTTTAATGCTAATCCTGGAGGCTCTGGGCACTGTACAATCAAAGTTTACAGAATAATAACATGTTCAAATATATAATCAGGCAGTACAATAAACTAAAATGATTAAAAATCCAGTATTAGTGTTGGTTAAAAAAACATCTGCAGGAAAGGCCAAGATAAAAAGGAGAACCTTCTAGCCCCTCTGAAATGCCTTCACTGTAGGGGCCTCCCTCAAAGATCTTGGCAGTGAGTTTCAGAGGATCAGGCCGGCCACCCCGAATGAGCGATCAGCCGAGGTTTTCAGCCTGGTCCTCGGAAACGTCAGGAGGCCCATGGTAGAGGAACAGAAGGAGCGGGCTGGGATGGCAGGAGTGAAGAGGTCTGACAGGTAGTCAGGGCTCGATCTGTATAGGGTCTTATAGGTGAACAAACCCACCTTGAAGAGAATCCTTCACCTGACTAGCAGCCAGTGCAGACCCTGCAGGACCACAGTCACATGACAGGATCTTGAGAGCCCAGTTAGTAGCCTGGATGCCAGCAGAGGTTCCTTCCAGTGACCCCGAGGCAGAGAGCATTACAGTAGTCAAGTCTGGACATTACAAAGGCATGCACCATTGATGGTAGGTCTTTGGGCAGAATTAGGGGTTAAATCTGGGTGACGTTCCTCAGATGGTAGAAACCACTTTTGACAACAGCTGACACCTGAGCTTCAAATGTCGGCTTGTTACTGAGGACAACACCCAGATTTCTCACCCATGAGGATGCCATCAATGGTGTCGACCCCAGGATCAGACCTGTCATTGTCCCGGAAGCATCCCCATCATGCCCGCAACCCAGATGAATCACCAGTACCTCTGTCTTGTCCGGGTTAAATCTCAGCCTGTCAGCATTTATCCAGTCCTGGATCTCAGCAAGGCATTTATTCAGCACTTCAATGGCATCATTTGTCCCCAGTACAAAAGACCTATACAGATGAGTATCATCTGCATAGCAGTGAAAACCCAAACTGTACTGTCTAATGAGCCTCTCCAAGGGCAGCATGTATACCATGAACAACATCGGTGACAGGATCGTGCCTTGAGGAACTCTGCAGGTCAGGGGCATTGGGGATGAGAAGAAATTTCCCATCACTTCCCTCTGCCTTCTGCCCAAGAGAAAGGACTCGAGACATTTGATGACAGTACCAGTGAGTCCACAAAACTATCTAGGGTGCTCCAGCAATACAGTGTGGTCCAGGGTATCAAATGCTGGCACGGGGTCATAATGTCGCAACACATTATGCCATTGCAATATACCACGCTGCCAATACAACGCGATAAATTGCAAACGGCATAGTTCTTATATTTGCAGGGGGCTCCTCCTCTGAACCCCTCAAACTAATATAACTAACTATGGGGGTAACATGATATTGCACAAAGCATGACAAAAGAAAGAACTTCTTCCGTCTGTGACCGGGAATCGAAACCTGGTCCCAAATGCATTGCTTGCCTCCCTTGCTGCCAGTGGCTCATCCCATTGAGCCACGGCAGCTGCTGAGTGGGCCCCTGTCCCAGCAGGATTCTTATCCTGCACTGGGAACAGTGAGAGGGTGCACTACTTCGCATACTTCCTTTCGTGGTTTTGTACCCTTTCGCTCTTACCTACTGTGCTGTTCCTATCTCGTGGTCATGTCGTGCACTGTAGGGCATGTGACATTTTGACCTGGTAGGTCAAATGCTGAAGACAGATGGAGGAGAATGAGAATTAGAAACATAGAAACATAGAAATTGTTGGCAGATAAGGACCTCAAGGTCCATCCAGTCTGCCCATAGGCCCTATACATGTATGCATCTACTCATCCTAAGTGATAAATGGCTTTTCATCACTCCTTTTCCACACAAGGTTTCCCTGTGCTTATCCCAGGCATGTTTAAACCCCTCCACTGTGGTTGCCCCTACCACCTCTTGTGGCAGACTATTTCAAGCATTCACCACCCTCTCCACGTAGAAAAACTACCTCACATTACCTCTTAATCTCCCCCCCTCCAATTTCATATCGTGCCCCCTTGTTCTGGTATCTTTTCTACATTGGAAAAGATTTCACAACTGCACCTTGTTTATGCCCTTGAGGTACTTAAAAGTTTCTATCATGTTGCCCCTTTCTCTCCTCTCCTCTCCTGCAGTGAGTACATATTGAGGTATCTTAGTCTCTCCTCATATGCTTATGGAGCAAACCATGCATCATCTTTGTCACCCTTCTCTGGACAGCCTCCACCATGTTTATGTCCTTACGAATGTGTGGTCTCCAGTATTGCACACAGTACTCCAGGTGAGGCATCACTAGTGTTTTATACAATGGCATCACCACTTCCTGCCTCCTACTAGTAATACCTCTGCCTATGCACCCCAGCATGCCACTGGCCCTCCCTGCAGCCTTTGCACACTGCTTTGATACCTTCAGGTCATCAGATATGATAACCCATAGGTCCCTCTCTTCTTTTGTGATGGTCAGCACCTCCCTCCATCCCGTAGGTCTCCCAAGGGTTCCCCCCTACTCCGGTCCACTGATGAGGGATTGCTACAGATTCCCAGAGTTCTATTACAAACATCTGAAGCAAGGGCATTTAGTTTTGCTGCTCCGTCCCTGTGGAATTCTCTACCTTATCGGGTACGAGACTGCCTAACCGTCCGGAGTTTTAAGAATGCCTTGAAAACGTATCTTTTTGGTTTAGCATTCAGGGATTAGTGCTGCTGCTACTATATTGTATTTTATTGTAATTTATATGTTTTGTCTTCAGGATAATTTATTTTATATATTTTATCATACAGGCACCTTGGTTTTAGAAAGGCACCTTTTATAAATAAAGAAGATTTGATTTGATTTTGATTTGGTGCATTATCCTACACTTTTTTTGTATTGAACCTCAGTTGCCACACCTCTGACCATCTTTCAAGCTTCTCCAGGTCCCTCATTATTTGCACCCCTTCTGGAGTATCCACCCTGTTGCAAATCTTGGTGTCAACTGCAAATAGGCAGACCTTTCCTTCTAGCCTCTCTACAATGTCACTAATGAAGACATTGAACAGGACTGGTCCCAGCACTGATCTGTGTGGCACTCCGCTAGTCACCCCTCTCTCCCCAGATTGGATTCCATTTACCACCACCCTATGTCTTCTGTCTGTCAGCCAGTTTCTAACCCACTGTATCACCTTATGCCCCACGCCCAGACTACTCATCTTGTTAACTAGCCTTCTGTGTGGGACAGTATTGATGACTTTGACTGTTTCCCTCGATCTCTTGCCCTGAGGAGGTCATTATGAACCCAGACTAATGCCATCTCTCTGTGCTGTGCCTTGTCCTAAACCTGGACTAGAATGGCTCATAAATGTCAAAGGCCTCCACGTGTTTCTCGAGCTGTAGATCCACTATCTTCTCAACAACCTTCCTTAAAAATGGGAGGTTGGAGATAGGTCTATAATTCGCCAGGACATCAGGGTCAAGAGATGTTTTTTTCAGAAGGCACTTCACCAAAACCTCCTTCAAGGTGTTGAGGAAGGCCTCCTCTGAAAGCCAGCACCTGACAATCCCTCCAAACACTGGGCCAATGACCTCAACGCAGCTCACTAGGAGACATGTTGGGCCAGGGTCCAGTTGACAACAAGTGGGCTGCAGCTTCGAAATCACTTTGGAGACCTCTGCCAACTCCACTGGCCGAAACTCCACCCAGACAATCCGAGCTCCCCTGCTCCACCCAGACCCCAATCTGCAAGACTGATCTAGACTCACTGGCGAGATCCCATCCCAAATGGCTGAAACCTTGTTAGAGAAGAACAGAGCAAATTGTTTGCAAAGTGCTACTGAAAAGGCTCTATTCAGCTGTAGACAGACTGGATGAAGAAGTCTGTCCACAATTTGAAAGAGCGGAGCTGGTCTGTTCTTCCCTGCAGCAATCTCCCTGGACAGGAACTCTGGCTTCCTATGGTTGATTGCCCTTTGATGATCAGCATAGTGATTCTTCAAAGCCAATCTATCCTCCAGTGACCTAGTCCTACATGAGCAATGCTCCAACCTCTGACCCATGGTGTTCATTGCCTTGAGAGCCCCATCAAACCATGGGGGTCTCAAACGAGAGGACCTGGGTCATATATGGACCAATGCAATAGTTTCAAATGCCTTGGTGACAGCCCTATTGTAGGCTGCCACCACTTCACCTAAGCCAGTCACACAAACAGCGTTTACACTAGACAAATCAACTACCACAATCAGTCCCTCTGTGGACAATCCCCTCAAAGGGCGATAGCTGATCATCTAAACAGGGGAGAGAGCATCATGGGGGAGCCCCCAAATGTGAATTTCACCTTACAGTGATTGGACCAGATGACCCAATCAATCCCAAGGTCAGTGACCTCAAAACCCAGTGAGAATTGGCCGACCCGGTGGCTCTGAGGGTTAAGGCACTGGATGCCACACCTTGCGCCATGCCGGTGACCTGAGCTTGGGAGCAAGCTTGGGTCATCGGGGGTCGGTGGGGAAGGAGAGGATTGAGCATCCAGTGGACTTCTCTCCTTTCCTGGGGAGGGTGGGTGGAGGACTCCCCTGCATGAGCAGCTCCCAGTGGAGTCTGGGAGTGCTACAGTCTGGCGATCATGCTGACGCAATGGAAGGAACCTCAATAGATGTCCAAAGGCTGCGTGCGGGAGCGCGCCCGGCTACACTGGATGTCATTGCACATCCGGGCTCCTAGGTGGAGAACTCTAAGAACAGGGAAAACACCCATTGGCTGAGGGGGAAGACGTCACTGCCCCCACCTCCAGCACTGGATTCTGCTCACTATGGACCTGGTCTTGGTGTCACCTCCACCCATGGAAGCACCAGAAGAAAGCGTGGAGGAGCAGAAGGCGGCCCCACTCTGGGCAGTTGATTCTGGAGGGATTGCTCCATGAAGCATGCCAAGGACCAGGGTACAGCTGGGAGGATTTCAGGTAGGACAGGAACAGGTAGGTTGACTGAAGGAGCCACAGCCAATGATGATGGGAGGGAAATAAAGTTGAAAAAAAAAGACCCAGTGAGAATACCAAGTCCAAGGTGTGGCCGTGATGATTTGTCACAGAGGCAACTGCCTATGCAAGACCCAGCGATGTCATCAGCTGGAGGAGGTCACCATCGAATTGCAAGAATTAATCGTCGATCCAGGCATTGAAGTCCCTCAGAATAAACTATCTGGGAGACTCCAACACCCTGTCAGTGATGAAGTCCACAACCTACTGCAGAAATTCTCTGCCTGACCTCAGAAGGCGGTAAACCAAGAGAATTCTGCAACCCACACCAGGCCCCCCACGTACTGCCATACATTCAAAAGACAATGTAGAACTCACCAAATGTATGGGGAAATTCAGGCTTGATCTAAAATAGATGGTCACACCCTCACCCCTGCGATCCCTCCTCAGGCAGTGTATCACAGAACACCCGGCAGACTGATACCTCCAAAACTGGACCTGCATCGTCCCCCAACCAGGTCTCCGTGATGCACACCAGGTTGACCAAAGAAACCAAGTCTGACATAATTGCAGTCTTGTTTTTCATTAACCTGGTGTTGCATAATACTGCCCGGAGGGGATCATTAAAGGCTGTAGGCCCTCTAGCTGCCTGCCCACATGATCTGGTGGGAACCCTAGGAATGGACGCCAAACACTTTGGGCCTCTCTCAAGGCTCTGTTTACTCCCAGGGCACCTCCTGCTCCTTACCACTCCAATCCCTCTCACCTCTGTTAGGTTCCTGGCACCCCGCCACAGACTCTGACCATGACATCCTTACTGCTGCTCTCCAAAGTAACTTTAAGTCACTGGATAGCTGGTTCTCCAACAACAAACTGGTCCTCAATTACAAAAATACAAAACAAAGACCATGTTCTTCTCTAGCTTCCTACAGAAGAGGAATGTTACACCCTTTGTCATCCGAAATAACCAAGGACAAAACCTTGAACAGGTGGAGACCTTTGAATGCCGTGGAGTAACTCTGGATGACACCTTATTTTTTTGTCCCCCATGTTGACAATCTGGTGACCATAGTTAACAGAAGATTGGGTGCCCTATACTGGAACCAGAACAATCTCACTGGAGATGCTAGATACCTTATTGTGGCCAGCTCCATTCTGTCACTTACAGATTATGGCCTCCCCGTCCACACAGCTACCTGTGGCATGGTGCTAAACAAAGTAAAGCCGATCTGTAAAAAGGTGTGACACTTTGTACTTGGTGCAGATAACCACACTCATAGTTGTACCTTTTACTCACTAAGTGGTTATGTTTACCCAGCAGAATAAAACTCCTGACCTGCTTGCTAGCCAAAAAGGCACTCCTGTGCCTAACACCCCCTGCTTTAACGAATTGCTTCTGTACCATCTCCAACCAATAAAACACCAGGAACATGGCCAGGAATGCCCTTAAGCTTCCATTCCAGTGTACTCAGCTGGACAAGCAGTCATTTGCTGTCAGCACCACTAACTGGTTAAATGAACTGCCTGATACTCTCCTGAATCTCCCAAAGTTTAATCACTTTAAGAAATCTTTGCAGTCTGCCTTTACAGTCCAGTGCATTTATAACCCTTAAACGATTTTATCTGTTTTCTCTCTGCACGTAACCTGTGATGTTTTATACAACGATCTGTACTGATTTTTTCAAAAGTGTATGTAATTGTTCTGCCCAAAGTGCTTTGAGCCTGACTCAACTGCATTTCCTCTGAAACTGCTTATTGAAATGCTTTTGTAACTATGTATATGACATGGAACCTTTGCAAATGAGCACTTGTGCTCAAATGTAATGTCTGAAGTTTTTGATAATTAAATGAAATAAAAAAATAAATAAAAAGGAAAAAATGTATATAAAATGTAAAATCCATGTAAACTACAAAAATATACATGTTAAAACCATAAATGAATTAATGTAAAATCCTGATAACATAGCTACCTCTGGGATAGCTGGGCTACTATTTGGCAGATGTGTGCTTGTACTCTATGACATTCACACTTAATGATTTGGTGCAAATCCATCCAGGGGTTCTGAGTTTGTGCATGCAGGACCCTGTGCACCAAAGATATGTCACTCTACATGCCATGACAGCAGGTAGGTCTGGGACACACTCATATCATGTGTCTAATGGGCATCCGTGGAAGAACAAGCAGCCCGTCTACACTGGCTAGCCCTGCCAGAGACTATCTACAGCTGTACCTATGCAACTGTGTGGCTGATCAGGGCAAGGGGTGTCGACCGTGCATGCCAGCACTGTACTGGTGGAGCACAGCATGCTTGATGCCATTTATGCTGCACCAGGCTGGTGTCAGAGGGATGTTTGTTATGCCAGCCAGAGGACTGCCATATTGGATGTGCACCCCCTCTGACAGGTGTCCAGTTGACTAGACACCATGGACACAGTACTGGTACAAAGTAGACCAACTAAAGTATAAATGCAAAAAGTGCTCAATAGTTCTTTCAAGCAAGTGCTTATAGGATGTGCCAAACCCCAGCGCTTTGCTTGGCAAGCAGCTTTGTCAGGAGGCTAGGCTTTGGACATGTCCTGTTGGCCTGCTTTGTGCCAGTATTTTTTTTTAATTTGTACAGTAGCTTGATTTGGGGCTGGTTGCCCCTATATTGAGCACTCCCTAGTTCAGTACAACCTCCTTTTCTGCAGCTTTCATTTCCACAATAGGCATAGCATGGGTGGGCGGTTCCTGGGTGCCCAAAAACCCTCTCCAATATTACTTCCAAAATTTTGTTTTATAAAAAAAAAGTAGTTGTACATGGAAACTACTGTAAATAATGGGATTATTTTGGGTGGACCCCACACCTATTCTGAAATCCTGGCTACAGCCCTGAACACTGCCCTATAGAGACAGACCCCAGGCCTCCTCCATGCCACAGAGGGCTGAGACGAAAATGGCAGCTGTACTGTAGGAAAAGTGTTTCACAAATATAAACAAGCATTTGTCAATGCCAAATGTTGTCTCGCTGGCATTGGCATTGGTAGTGCCAGAGTTAGAAATGCATAATAGGAATGGTAGTGAAGTATTAAAATGACGACAACCCCACCCCCACCCTGTAGAGACTGACAGGCATTGGGGTGCGCCTTTGGGTCATCAGCTATAACGCTCATGACATTCCACCTAACCCTACCCTGTAGACACTGACAAGTGTCGTGGTGTGCTTTGGGGTCTTTGGGGGTTATACTTACCCAATTCCATAAGGAAATACACTGAGGTGGGTGCAGAATAGGAGAATGGGGTGAACTTTGTGGCTAAACAGTGCAAGGCACACGACGATGCCTGTCACTAGCTGCATGGTGGGGTTGGGGGTGGAATAGTGTGAGCTTTACAGGCGATGATCCCAATTCACACCCCGACACCTGTCAGTCTCTATAGGGTGGGGTGCTGCAGTTGGAAACCCTAACACCGTAGGCATGTGTTGGTATTTTCACTCCAAATTTTAAACATGAGTTTTTTGTGAGCCCACCTCATGAAAAGCGGCACCATCACTTTGTTAGCTGAAAGGTGGTTTTGCACAGCGGCTATGCCATTTGACGATACAGGGATGAAAACACATGTTGGGCAGCATGTGGAAAATGACAACTGTATTGTTCATGAGGAGATGTAAAAAAATGGCAACGCTGAAAATCTGGAGTGAAAATATGAAAAATTGGTGAAGTTATGAGCATGCATAGCAACTGTGCAACACACATCCGTAACCCAACTATTTTTGGGATTTTTTTAACCACATCTTTAACATAGGCATTTTGGGATGTCCCCTCATGAACAGTGGCAGTGTGATTCTGTTGATGTGTCTGAAACACTGATTTCGCACAGTAACCATGCCATTGTGCGCCACAGGTGCAAAAACACATTTAGGGCAGGATGTGAAAAATGACAGCTGAACTGTTCATAAGGAGGTGTAAAAAACTGCCAGTGTTGAAAATCTGGCATGAAAATATTGCAAATTTGAGAAGTTACAAGGGTGCGTGGAAACTGTGCAACGCATGCTTATAATACAGTCATTTTATGGAATTTTGTCACCAAATTTTCAGCTAGGCATTTTAGGACTTCTGCTCATGAACAGTGTCATCATCATTTCCTGAAACTGTCCCAAAAACTGATTTCATTCAGCTACCACGCTATTCTGCACTGGATATATGAAAACACATTTCAGCCAGGATATGTAAAATGACAGCTGTACTGTTCATAAAGAGGTGTGGAAAAATGGCAACTTTGAAAATCTGGAGTACAAATATTACACATTCATGAAGTTAAGAGCATGCGTGGAAACTGCGCAACACATGCTCGTAAAACAGCCATTTTGGGGATTTTTTCCACCAAACTTGCAACATAGGCTTTTTGAGAGCCCCCTCATGAGCAGTGGCACTGTCATTTTGTTAATCAGTCCCAAAAGGTGATTCTGTGCAGTGACCATGAAATCACCTTTTGGGACTGAATAACACCATGACAGTGACAGAATTCATGAGGAGGGGTCCCAATAACTCCATGTTGAAAATTTGGTGTAAAAATTCCCCAAAATGACCGAGATATGCACCAAAGTTGAAAAAAACTATTTAGCCACTATACAGCTTACCAGCATTTCTTCAGTTCGCAGTCAGCTTTGAAGAGTGCAGACGTGTTCCCGGTCCACCGAAGATCATCGCGCCAGACTCAGGAGGTAAGAATGCGGTGGGGGTGTGTGGGGAGGCAGGGTGCACAGAGGGTAGGTCTGAGATTCAGGAGGGGGCAGGGAGACCGCGAGGGACCATTTCTGTGTTGCAGGTTTAAAAAAAAAACATTGCAGGACTTTTTTTTACAGGGTATTGCACGCTGGGGTGGACTCTTGGCGTGCCACCTAATGTTTTTTTTGTGGGGAATGCTGCCAGCCAGCGGGGATTGCGCACCCCAGTCAGCACATTCTGAAGGGGGGCACAAGCTGTGGGGGATTGGGAACCCCCTCGACACACAACATGAGTGGGGAAGGGGTGACATTATGCTGATGGGGATTGGGCCCCCCCGTCACAAAGAAAAACTGTTGATGGGGCACATGATGCCGAGGGGAATTGAGCACCCCCTCGGCATACATTGTAAATGGGAGGTGGGGTCATTATGCCGACAAGGAGTGGGTTCCCACATTGGCATTCTGACAGGAGGCAGCGGCAGTGCTGCATGCACGTCGGGAGGCATGTTGTCACGCTGCCTGAGAGCTCCGCTCTCATTGCATTGGACCTTTTGTTAGATCTGGTGGCCACATTCCAAATTGTTGATGTTACGCCTGCATGCTGCCTGAATGAGGAATGAGAGACACACTTACTGATGTATGCCCTGCATTCGCCCAACATTGACTGCGCCTCCAAATCTGCTACTACAGCAATACAGGTATGTTGGCTGTGTATGCATAAGCCAACATAAAAAAGCACATCTACTGAGAGGGACAAGTTAATCTTTCCACTGACTGCCATTCCCCATGATCCTGGGATCTCATAGATAATTGATCTACTGTGGGCTCAGTTATGGTTTCCCCGGTTGCCCCCACCTCTTGCGCTAAACTACATGGCTGTTCATTGAGCCAGCCAAGGATTGTAAATCCTGTCCCTATGTGTCCAACAGGGGCAGGGTGCACTGTTGCATAAATTGGTAAGATCTTTTTCTGGTGCGTACTGGGCCAGGTCATGCATAAGGCCTTCTGTTTGTTGGGGAAGTGGAACAATGATGTGTTTTTGCCCATCAAACTTAATGTGAAGGGTGGCACAATACATTGTTAGTTTAAACTAGTATGGGGAAATCACAGTGGCAAGTCATGTATAAAATGCCACAAACAAAGGAGGCCTTTATGATATCGCCCCAGTGAACTAAGCAGGATCAAGTAAACTTGTGGAAAAGCGAAAAGAGAGGGTAGGGTAAAATATTGGAAAATGGTATGCACCAGTTCTAGAAGTCTATGCAACAAAATGTTGGAACTTCAGGCACTGGTCATGGAGGGTGGACATCACCAGGTAGTGGTAACAGAGACATGGGCAACCTCAAACCATGAGTGGGACATGATCATAGCAGGCTATACCTTATTCAGAAAAGACAAGGCAAAAGGCAGGGATGAAGGGATTGCTCTGTATGTTAAAGGGGTCTGAAACAAAAGCAAAAGGTAGTTTAGTAGGTCAGAGGAATTGGAAAACCTGTGAGTGCTAGCAGGAACAGGAAAGGGGAAATTAGTCCAGATCAGGGTGACCTACAGGCCACTAGGCCAGGATTTAGAGATAGACAGGACACTGGGAGAGAAACTTAAAGAGAAACATCCATGACAAAATGGGCCCCCCGGGTGTGAGGAAGGGCCTGATTAGCACTATTAGGAAAAAGGATAGCTTTTACCTCATTGGTGATTTTAATTATTTAATAATTTATCTGGTTGATCCTGCCTCTGTCTCCACCGACATTTCTTAATGCAACTCCATGACTGGCATGCCTACAACCACCCATGGCTGTCCTGAAAATGATGTATTATTCGGGGAGCAGCCGCGGGTCTGTCGATTAGGTTACTGTATTGCTGGAGCTTCTGATAGTTCTGGTTTGGAAGGTACTTGTCTCTGTGCTATCCTGAGACCAGGTATAGACCGGCAGACCTGCTGCTCCTAATGGAGTTGCATTACAAAATGCCAGCAGAGACAGAGGCAGGATCATTAAGAATAATTAAAAACACCAATGAGGTAAAAAATATCTTTTTTTCTAATAGTGCTAATCGGGCCATTCCTCACACCCGGGGGAGCCTATTTTGTTGTAGACATTCCCCTTTAAGATGGCAGCAAGTCTAGCAGAAGTGGTGGTAGTTGGGGACTTCAACATGCCAGACAAGGAGTGGAATGTTCTAATCATGGCTAGAAATAGAAAATCTTTCTGCTGGATACCTGTTAGGAGGCATTTCTAGAGCAGTTAGTTCAATGAGTCCCAAAGGGCCCAACAAGGGATGATGCCATGCTGGATCTGGTACTCACTGACATTGGGCACTATGCACAAAGTGATTGGTGGTACATGGAAAATGTACATACCCCACCTGCATAGCTGTGCACCCGCAGACAGGTGTGCTCATGCCGGTCTTCACAACCAGTGCCCACCTGTCTGCAGCTCCTCCCCCCAGCACACAGAACTCTGCAAGGTGGCCGGGGTGGAGTTGCTGACCCGGGGATGCCCATCCTGGGTGTCAGAGTGGATTCCTTACACGGACTGATGCAGGTCTGGGTGTGTGAATGCTGACAGCAGGCACCCAGACCCACGTGGCATGGACCTGATGTCCGGTGTACCAGTGGACCAGCCCTTGCCACCCAACACCTTCACAGTGCACCGCAGGACCCCCAGCAGGTGGACCCCATCCCCACCACAGAGCCATGACCAGCTGATATGGCCACACACCCTGAGTCCCCTGTGCCCTGTCCCGATTGACCCCCAACCCCATATGCCCCATGTGCATGCCCTGCCTGGCACAGACCTGTAGGCACATCCCTGGCCCCTGATCCTGGCACCCCCAGTGTTAGCAGTGTCACCCCCTTCTTCCTCATACCTGACAGATTGGCTGCCCCAGCCCTCACCTGCTGCCTACTTGGTGGGAGTGACACAGAGGACCTGCATCCTGTCCCGCTGTGACTGGCAGGATATATCCATTAGGGCACGCATTGGGTTACGGCAGGGACCCACTGCCATAACCTGCACCTATCCTCGCACTCATGTGGCCAGCACTACATGGTTTAGTGAATATCGGGTAGTGCTGGCACACCCCCAGAACTCCTCAGGCATGTTGCAGTCAGTGCAGCTGGGGTTGTGGCCATGTATCTGCCTTGTACCCCATTTGTGAATGCCGCATGGGGTCTGCAGGACACCATTCCATGGCATTCGGAATTAGCTATGCCAACGTGCCCAGTTTACGCAGTGAGTTGGCATAGTGAATAGGGCCCAATGATAGGATTCAGAATGTAGCAGTCCTGGAACCACTTTTTTCCAATGACCACAGGACAGTAGCATTGGAGGTGCAGATGGAGAAAGGCAAAGGGGCAGAAGGAATAAGGGTATGGAACTTCAGCAAAATGAAGTAAAATTGGGGAATAGCATGAAGAACATAGTGAAAGTAGGGGATACAGTTAAAAGTGGAGGGCATTTAAAAGGTGATGGGGGAACATTTACAAGGTGAAAGGGAATACACTGTCCATAGTTTGTAACTTTAAATATTTGAGGGTGTTGATGGACCTAAGTTTTAATAATGATAATAATAAATAATAATACTTTATTTATAACATGCCTTTCAGAAAATCAAGGCGCTTTAACAATAAGAGAAAACAAAGGGCAATAAAAACAATTAAATACAGTCTCTCATAAAATTCAGATTTCAAATAAAATCAAACAGGTTAGGCTCGATGCCACAAATGGGTTTTTAGGGCCTGTTTAAATCCCTCCACAGTCATGCACTCCTGAAGCTGACGGGGTAGAGAATTCCACAGGGCTGGGGCCATGTTCATAAATGCATGGGCCCCTGAAGATTTTAAAGAAACCCTTGGAATCTCTAGCAACCCCTTGTCAGCTGAGTGGAGCGATCGCCTGGGGCAGTAATGAACCAGGAGCTCTTTCAGGTAGTACGGGCCCCGTCCATGTAGGGCTTTATAAGTGAGAAGTCTGACTTTAAAGGTGATCTGCACTGCACTGGCAGCAAGTGCAGTTCATGCAGCACCGGAGAGATGTGACAAGACCGGGGAGTTCCCGTCAATAACCGGGCTGCGTCATTCTGCACCAGCTGTAAGTGGTGGATATCAACCCCAGGTAGGCCTAGATAAAGGGAGTTGCAGTAATCAAGGTGCAAGGTCACAAAGAGGTGGACCAGCGAAGGAAGATCGTCAGACGGAACTAGGTGCTTAACCCTGGAGATGTTCCTCAGAGGATAAAAAAAGGATTTGATGACTCCTGACACCTGCGATTGCAGTGTCAGCTCATCATCAAAAATCACCCCTGGTTTCGCACCCGTTTAGAGGTGAGGAGCTGGGAGCCTCCAAGGAAAAGTCCCGAAGGCAAACCTGCTCCCAATCCCTCTATCTGGAGACCCAGGTCCACGACCATAACCTCAGTCTTTTCCGAGTTCAATCTCAGCCAGCTTGAATTCATCTAAACCTGGATTTCAGCAAGACAGTTATTAAATACTGAGAGAGCTCTATCCTGGTCAGGTGCAAAAGACAGATAGGGCTGGGTATCATCAGCATAACAGTGAAACCTCAGCCCATACCTTCTTACAATGTCTCTGAGGGGTAGCATGTACACTGTAAACAGCATGGGGGACAATACTGGACCTTGAGGTACCCCACATGACAGAGAGACTGGGTCAGAGGAATAAATCCCAGACACCATCCTCTGAGTTTTGCCAGTGAGAAAAGATTTAAACCACCTGAGGACTGTGTCAGGCAGGCCACAGATTAACCTCAAGTGTTCGAGAAGAATCCCATGGTCCACAGTGTCAAATGCTGATGAGAGATCCAGAAGAACCAAGATGGAATAACTTTTCCAATCTCTTGCCATCAGGAGATCATGAAGCACCCAAACCAGAGCAGTCTCAGTACTATACCTCCTTTTAAAACCGGATTGGAGAGGTCCATAGATGTCAAGGATGGTCAAATGGTTCTCCAGTTGTGGGGCCACTACTTTCTCAATCACGTTCCCCACAAAGCGGAGGTTAGAGATTGGTCTGTAGGTGGCAGGGCAGTCTGGGTCCAAAGAAGCTTTCTTCAGAAGGGGTGTCACCACAGCTTCGTTCAGGGAGCTAGGAAACTCGCCCATCTTAAGGGAGCACCAGATTACCCAAGCTAGGACCGGGCCAGTGATATTACAACAATCCATAGTCAGGGTACTTGGGCCCAGATCCAAACTACAGCATGTAGGGTGCATACCCTGGACAATCTGCATGACATCAATGAACTCCGGCCAATCAAAGGTACTCCAGGAAAATTGAGGGATGGTGACCAAGCGTCGATCAAAAGCATCTCCCATGATGTGTGCTGGTTGGAGCTCAATTCTGAAGTCGCCCACCTTAACTGCAAAGAATCGAGTGAGCTCACCACACTCCACTTGTGAAAAGGCTCTTTGAATCTGCAGGCAGGCTTTGTTGCACAGTCAGTCTAGAGTTCAAAAGAGCTGAGCCAGTCAGTTCTGAGCAGTCACAATCTCCCCAGACAGGAACTCTACCTTCTTCCGGGTGATTGCAGATTGATAGACTTGGTAATGTTCCATCAATCTAAGGTGGTCGATCTCCAGGGTGGATTTCCCCCAGCAATGCTCTAACCTACGTCCTAGTCACTGCATCTCCCTAAAGGTCCCATCAAACCAAGGGGACCGAGGGTGAAGAGAGAGAGGACAAACACTGACTGGAGCAATAACATCTAGCGCTGTAGAAATGGCCTTATTATAAGCACAAACCAAAGCCCCAGGGTCATTCTTTGCCCCAGGAAATGCTGATAGGTTGAGCACCACTGCCAGGCCTTAGAGCTTACATCTCATAAAGGGAGGTACCTGACCATCTCCACAGGGGTAGGCCTATGAAGTGGGGCATGGAAACTGAACCCCATGTTGTAGTGATTGGACCATCCGACAGGTTCTACCCCCAAATCGATGGCTTCGATCCCCAGTAGGAGGACTAGGTCAAGAGAGTGACCGTGTTTATGAGTAGCAGAAGTAACAATTAGTGTAAGGCCCAGAGATGTCATCAACTGGAGAAAGTGTTGTCCAAATTGTGAGAGTTCATCATTGACCCAGGCATTGAAGTCGCCCAGGACCATCAGCCTGGGCAACTCAAATGCCACATTGATCACAAAATCCACTACTTCCTGAAGGAAATGCTTCTCATCCCTTGGTGGACAGTAGATGAGGGCGATCCTACAACTTACACCTGCTACTACAGTACACTCAAATGACCCAGCCTCCTCAACTGGTACACTCGTGAGGCCCAGTTCAGTCTTGTATGATACCACATATTGAAAAAGTAGGGAATAAGATCAAACAAAATCTGTGTTACTTGTAACACATCAATTCGTTGACAGATGAAGCAGGAATGCTTATTGCAAAACAGGTTCTAATTCCAACTTTGATTGTGGTAACATCTTATTTGTAAATCAAAATAATATTTTTGTAGAAAAATATCAATTAATACTAAACAACATTTATCGTTTCACCCTTGAGGTACCTTACAGAACACACCACTGCAAATTATATTACGAAATAGGAATTTTTCCTCCCCCACTCCGGACTGAGTTTAATGTCGCAGTTTTTGCTTACTGCATATATAAAAACTCTGGACTGGATATCCTATTCTCTTTTCTAGTCTGATGTCTAATCCCTGCAGTACCAGGAGTAACGCATCCAAGATCTTCTTTATCAACCCTACAAAGTTAACATTGTGCAAAAAATCTTTCTCCTGGTTTGGTCCCAAGATTTTAAATGACTTGGCAGGCACTGTTAAAACAGCACACAATGAAAGACATTTTAAACATTTGCTAAAGAAACTATACAGCGTGAATGTTAAATGTCAATGTTCTTGTTTTTTTTTAAATGTTGTCTTGTATATGATGTATTTATTT
This sequence comes from Neoceratodus forsteri, assembly GCA_016271365.2. Lineage (NCBI taxonomy): Eukaryota > Metazoa > Chordata > Ceratodontiformes > Ceratodontidae > Neoceratodus > Neoceratodus forsteri. The sequence continues at coordinate 157,878,599 of CM028137.1, forward strand.
TTTGTGTATCGTCTGTTGTAGTATGTCAGGTGTGACTGAAAAAGGGCTGTGCCCAGTTCACTTCCTGGTAAAAAATTAAAAAGATAAACAATGTTAAAAAAAGATAGAAGTGGCAGATAGCCCCATTCCAAAGGTATCCAAGGATAAAAGGGCTAAGGGACCAACGTGGGTCACAGCCAGTGTAAAGGGGGCAGTAAAAAAGGAGGGCATTTTTCATGTATAATGATAGCCAAAGGAAGGAAAACAGGGCAATGTATCTGGAAGTAACAAGAGAAACCACCAGGATGGTGAGGGAGGTCAAAGCACAGATGGAGCTCCAGTTGGCAACAGGCGTGAAGAAAAGGGATAAGGCATTTTTCTGGTACATCTGGGAGAAATACACTGCTCAAAGGGGATATAGTGAGATTTAAGAGCAATGAGGAGTGGGAGGAGGGGGATAAGGGGGAACCAGAGATACTGAACAAATATTTTGGTTTGGTATTTACTAAGGTGAAGAATGGGCCACTGTTAGATTGTGGGTTTAGATAGAGGGGGCAGGACTTCCTGTGATGTCATCTTACAAGATGGTGGCTTCCTGTGTTTGCTCTGCCTGCCAAGTTTACCTTTTCTCCCTTCAGTCATCTTTGCAATCTTGTTTGCTTCTCTGTTGCTGTTGGGAGAACTTCTACTTGCATGGGGAAATCAAAAAAAAAGACTAAAGAAGCTGACTTACTGGTCACTTCATCTGCCAACTCTCCCTCAAACATTCATGCAGCTGGGATGGTGTCTTCAGTGGAGGCAGCTCTTTCAGTGGTAGTGGAGACTCCTTCAAATGCAGCCCTTCTGGATGAACTATGGGCATTTAGAATGGAAACCAAGGGGATGTTAGAGGATTTAAAAACTAACCTGACAGCACTGGACTCCAAGTTTAAAGAGATGGAAATACACCAATCCTCTACTGACTGTCATTTAGGCAGAGCAGAGTGGGTCTTGTTAAAGGTTTTACAAGAGACTGACCATTTGGTGGAGAAATGCACTGATTTAGAAAACCACTCCCATCGTAATAACCTCCATATATACAGTCTTCCAGAAGGTGAAGAGGGCACGGGGCACCTTATTATCTTTCTGCAAAGTTGGCTCCCTGACATCTTGGAACTCCAGGACTTGTGCCTGTTGCCCATCGATAGAGCACAAAGGTCTCTTGTTCTTCCGCCTTCCAGCCCGACTCAGAAACCCCTCTTGATAGTGTCCAGGTTCTACAGTTTTGTGGTGAAGCAGGAGCTCCTGTCCAGAGCATAGAGAAAAGGGCAAATTATGTACAGAGGGCACAAGATTAGATTTGATAACAGTTACTCCCCTGAAATTGCAGCTAGGCAAATAGCTTACACACAAGTTCTCAGGGTTATGAAAAGGCACCAACTATAGCCGGCCCAGTGGTGCTGGAGGTTGAGGTGCTGGTCGTTGCATCGTGCACCACACCAGCGACTCGGGTTTGGGAATGGGTTCATGCTGCCGTGGGTCGGCAGGGGGAGAGAGAGAGAGAGAGAGAGAGGATCAAGCATGTGAAGGACTGCTCTCGTCTCTTGGGGAGGGAGGGTTTGCCATCCCACTCATCGATCATCCTCTGGCATCAGCCAGGGGGAGATGCAAGCTGGGAAGCACCTTGCTGATGTACTTTGTTGGTAGGGAGGGGGGCAGGAGTAAAACTGGAGGAAAAAGGAGCTGGCAGGCTCCATGATGGCCATACCAGTGCCCGTTCCGGCCCCCAATGTCTGGATTTTGCTCCAGGGGTGGGGGAAAGATGGCACCCCTTCGTCTTGGCCCTGCCACATGGGGGAGGGAACCCATGGGGGATTTAGGAGGTGTTGGATGTGGGAATGGTGTGGCCGGACACCGAGTTCCCTCCGAGGAAGGGACAGGAGCCGCCTACCAGGCTCCACAGGAGGATAAAAAATAATACAATTGAAAAGTCACCAACTAAAATTTTCCACCCCTTACCCTGCCTGCCTTATAGTTTATTTCCCTGATGGAATCAAGATTTTTGATGACCCCGAAGCGGCTGCCTAAGATCTTAAAACCTGCAAATTGTGGGATCTAGAGGAAGGGATGGACTATTCCTACACTAGAGAAACAGGCGTTACAGAGGGACACCTGGGCTAAGGTGTCTCTTTCAAGTAAAAAATGGATGATTTGACCAAGTGATCGAGAAAGTGAAAGCCCTTCTGCAAGCCTTCAGAAGAGAAGAACCATCATGGACATTCTCGCTGAATTTCCATCGACTGCCGAATATTCTCTTCTTTCTGATGCCTGATTGAATTGAGTACCTTTGGTCTGTGCCTTTTGGCTGTCTGCATGTATTTTATTCTATCTGCCAGACAACCTCAAGACTCCTGCTTTTCTTTGTATCTCCAAAGTTTATCAGTCCCTCACCTTATTTATCTTGTTTAGTTGTACGTGATGGACTTGGGACTGAGACTGTTTGCGTTTATTAAACTGATACAATTTATGGTCCGGAGACCTCCTTGACTCCTCTGGATTGCTACATGCTCGTTTTTTGTGGCCTGAAGTATTACACTTATTTTCTTACTTGATCTCCATTTGGAGCATTAATGCTTTTCTGGGCACATATTTTCTGAGCTTATTCCTGTTTTGTTGGGTATTTTTCAATAAGCCCACATGATGGCAGTATTTGTTATTGTACTCTATTCATATCCCTTTTTCCCTGTATAGGTTTTTCTAGAACTTTATTCTGTCTGACTCTGTTGCGTGTACTGGCTGTCATAGTTTTCAGTGTTGTGTGGATGTGGATGTGAATATATATTTTGTTGCCTTAGTTATTTAAATTTCTATTTTGCACAGTTGTTAATTAGCCCACTGCTCACTTACAAATACTTTATTCTTTTTTCTCCCCAGGGAGAGATTTTCATCTCACTTTGGGAAATGCTGAGGTCCCCTTGTCTTTTGGGACTGATTTGCCCCTTTTTTCAGTTTTCTTTTTTCCTTTCCACAAATGGGTCCTGGGTTACTTATTTATGGTTTACCCATGCCGCAGAGACAGACTTAATGGAGACATCCCCGACAGCGATAGCTGCTGTGCCGACTGTTGGCAGTGTCGGGGATGCCTCCGTGTATCAAAGGGGGGGCTGTGTCCCAGAACCCCCCATGTGGGGGGGCTGTGCCCCCTACACCAGCCAGTCTCTAGGATTCTAACTCTGAGTTGGAGTTCAGACCAAGGGGGAGCAAAGGCCCAGCGTGGCAGTCCTGATCGCCATACAGACCACCACAGTGACAGGTGGATTTTGTCTGATTCCTGTCGCTGTGGTGGGCTTCGTGATCTGGGAGTCACTGCAGCAATGGTATACCCTTATTTACTTGCACAGGATGGAAGTTCTTATCTCAAAGGGCAGTGTATTAGATGGTGAGCATGTGAGATTGCATATCCCCTCTTTTGGCTGTGGCCCTCCTGGGGTGGGAGGTACATTCCTTCTGTGGGAAACTACTGTGGTTCCTGTAGGTATTTTCCATCTTCTTCTTCTTCTGACCTACTTTCGTACCTGGTTGGTACTGGCCCCTGTTCGGCCTTGGAAGGGGATAGTTTTTGGTTTTCTAGTTTTTTGTGAGCTTGGCTTTTCTGTGATCTTTGGAGCTTTGTATATAGTTTTGCTGGGTTGCTATGGGTTTGATGTGTTTTTCCCCCATCACAACTTTTTTCTTATTCTTTATCTGTTTATAGTTCTAACTTTTACATCATTACTTGTCATGTCAAGTTTTTTCCTGACAAAATGGGGTATTGTCCCGGATTCCCCCCTTTTCCCTCACAAAAAGACAGAGACCATTGTTTGTTGTTATGCTCAGATTTGGCAATTAATTTATTTATATATCATAATTCCATGTTCCATTTATCATCTTTTATTATTATATCTCTCACAATTTCATTTATTTCCATCCATATATCCATATCTGATCATCCCTCTTTCTTCCTCTTTTTCTCCCCCAGGTGAGAACCTGGGTGCCATCTTCTACTTTTCTGTTAGGTAACGGTGAAAACCGAGACCGCTTTCCTCCTTTCACTTCTTCCTCTTTCGTCTTATTCCTTTTTCATCCCCCCCCCCTTTTCCCCTCCTTTTCCTGCCATCCACCTTTGGCAGTCCAATAACCATATTCTCACCTGCCCTCCACCTTTGGCAGTCCTATAACCATATTATTACCTGCCATCCACCTTTGGCAGTCCCATCATCCGTCATCCACATTTTACAGCCCTACCATACAGTCCCTTTTTGACTGTCTTTCCCTCTTGCCTTGTTTTGTAGGGTGGGTGGGGGGAATCAAAACTCCAGCAAAAGTGGCTGAACCACTTCTGTGCTGTCCCTTATGTACCTCCACTTGCCCCTCCCCTTCCTGTTGCTTGTCCATTGTTCTATCCCCGGGCCCCTCCCCTTCTGGGCACACCATCCTGATGAAAAGGGAAGGGGTGCATCAGGACAACCTGGTCTGCCCCTTAAAGGGCAAACTCCATTGTCCCGGACTCCCCCCTTTTCCCTCACAAAAAGACAGAGACCATTGTTTGTTGTTGTGCTCAGATTTGGCAATTTATTTATATATCATAATTCCATGTTCCATTTATTATTATATTTCTCACAATTTCATTTATTTCCATCCATATATCCATATCTGATCATCCCTCTTTCTTCCTCTTTTTCTCCCTCTAGGTGAGAACCTGGGTGCCATCTTCTACTTTTCTGTTAGGTAACAGTGAAAACCGAGACCGCTTTCCTCCTTCTGCTTCTTCCACTTCTTCCTCTTTTCGTCTTATTCCTTTTTCTTCCCCCTCCTCTCCTCCCCCCCCTTTTTCCTCTCCTTGTTCCTGCCATCCACCTTTGGCAGTCCAATAACCATATTCTCACCTGCCATCCACCTTTGGCAGTCCCATCATCCATCATCCACCTTTTACATCCCTACCATACAGTCCCTTTTTGACTGTTTTTCCCTCTTGCCCTGTTTTGTAGGGTGGGTGGGAGGAATCAAAACTCCAGCAAAAGTGACTGAACCACTTCTGTGCTGTCCCTTATGTACCTCCACTTGCCCCTCCCCTTCCTGTTGCTTGTCCATTGTTCTATCCCCGGGCCCCTCCCCTTCCTTCCCCTTCCCCTTCTGGGCACACCATCCTGATGAAAAGGGAAGGGGTGCATCAGGACAACCTGGTCTGCCCCTTAAAGGGCAAACTCCATTGTCCCGGACTCCCCCCTTTTCCCTCACAAAAAGACAGAGACCATTGTTTGTTGTTGTGCTCAGATTTGGCAGTTAATATATTTACATATCATATTTCCATGTTCCATTTATTATTATATTTCTCACAATTTCATTTATTTCCATCCATATATCCATCTCTGATCATCCCTCTTTCTTCCTCTTTTTCTCCCCCTAGGTGAGAACCTGGGTGCCTTCTTCTTCTCCTTTTCTGTTAGGTAACGGTGAAAACCGAGACCACTTTCCTCCTTCCGCTTCTTCTTCTTTTCATCTTATTCCTTTTTCTTTCCTTCCCTCCCTTCCTTCCCACCCCCCATTTTCCCCACTAGCTGGTCTTCAGCTTGCATTGGATGTCTGGCTTTCCCCCCACTTAGGGTCCTGCCCCCCTTTCCCCTCGGAGAGACCCCTCCAAGCTGTCTCTTCCCTTTTTTTTTATACATTTTTTGCATGTCTCCTCCATGCTTCTATAAAACCCATCATTTCTGTATTAAACATATCTATGGCCAGATCTGACAAGTGGACGCCGTCTGAGCTATAGAAATCTTCTACCCACTCTTCCACCCCCCCTCAATAGTACTTGTCCTCCCATTTTTTTCACTAGTGTCTCTACCTTTCTGTTCATCTTTTTTCTGGCCCTATCCACAGCTCTGTGGCTGTGCTTCAGTCTCCAAACTCTCTTTGGTATTATATCCGACCAGGCCAGGCATACCTTAGGTCACCACTGCTGTATTGTCTCTAAGTCCCTTTTTATCTGCATATACTGTATGTGTCTACCCATGGTTTGCCCCCAAGGTCATTACCCCCTAAATGAATAATAATTAAGCCTGGAGTGGGTTGCCGCTCCTTCAGCTCTTTCAAGGTGGGGAGCAGCTGCGCCCATCTCATCCCTTGGATGCCGCGCCATATCAATTTACATTGTTTCACCTCCTGGTAAAGCTGCTTTCCCCCAGCCTTTTTCTCAGCTCTCCTTTCTGCCCAATAAATATAGGAGTGGCCTCAGATCCAGACTTCCGTGGTCCTCCCTCTTCCTATAGAGTTTAAACAGAATAGATATTTTATTTATGATCTTATTTTCTCACCATCATATCATCACTCCCTTGTCCCCTTCCCCCGTGGATCCCCGTCTGTCACAAACATAAGCGTTACGTTAGTCTCCACACTGCAGTGTTCAGATGTATCTTTTACAACTGGCTGACTGCCAGCGCCCCTTCTCCAAACTATTATTCACCGTCTCCCCTGCCGCTGCCCACTGTGAGGCAGCCTCTATCCATAAAGAGTGGGAGGAATAATTCACCGGATCCTCCCCCAAGAATTGCATGCCCCACTTGAGTAATGCTGTGACTTGATAACTCATGACTCTGCTTCCATCCCCGTGCAGAAATAATTTTCCTGTCCTATTTCCATGCTCTGCGGCGAAAGCCCACAAAGCCTGCACTGGGCACACTGTGCCCTCTACATATTTCTTTAGAGTTACCATGCAACTCTAACCCCTTTGATCCATCTTTGACCTCTTAATCATGACCTGTATCTCCTTCATCCCCCAACTTATATCTTCCCATTCTAGTCCACCTTCCCTGTCTTGCCTGCCCTGGCCCACCACTTCATTCAGTCTCATGGCCGCAGCAAACATTACCACATAAATTGTGTGGAATAACTGAGCCTCTGCCTTTGATCTGCATATTGCTGGCAACACACCCTTCAGTTTCACCAGCCACAGCTCCCCTATTGGCCTCCTATTATCCACCGTCCCTTGCTTTAACCTACCCCATCCTTGCATCATTCTTCTAATGAACATTGACTTTGTTGGGGTCCTGCCATCTTTTTAGACTGCAGAGCACACTAATCCCTGCCAAGTAAACCCCCATTGTGGCGTGGGCTGTCCCCTTCTGCCACTGCTCCACGGTGAACTTCCCCAACTGTTCTTCTGTGAGTGGCCTACTTACCTCCATGTGGTGAGTTGCCCTGAATGTTTGAAACACTCGCCAGGCCCCGTCATAGGCCCTCAGAGTCCGTGGCGCCCATGAACTGCGGAACAATATTTCTGCTCCTTCTTGCCAACATCCCATATGTTTGTTGGTATGGGCGTTTTTTGCTACTCCGCTGTTGGTGCCAGCCTCCAGAAACAATCCAGTTGCAGACGGGAAAGGCTGTCAGCCAGGGTGTTGTGTACCCCTTCTATGTGTTTCGCTCTGAATGACATGTTCAACTGCAATGCCCTTAGCACCAAGAGTCAGAAAACTTGCATGACTGTTTCTGACCTGGCTCCCCTGTTGTTCAAGACCTCTACCACTGCTCTGTTGTCACACCATAATGTTACTTTTTGATCCCGTAATTCTTCTCCCCAAACTAGGGTGCATGCCCAGATGGGCATGATCTCTAACAAGGTTATGTCCTTCACCTTACCATCCCTCACCCAATCTGAAGGCCAGGGCTCTGTGAAACATCTGCCCCTCAGATAGCCCCCCCATGCCCAAGCCTCCAGCCGCATCTGTGTAAAGATCGAGGTCTGTGTTATACACCCATTCCTCTTGCCAGAAAGAGCAGCCATTATATTCCCTAAGGAATTCCTCCCATACTTTGAAATTATCCTTGACTCCCTTTGTCATGTCTACCTAATGGTGTGGCCTGGTCACTCTGGTTGTGACCCTTACTAGTCTCTTTGTGAAAGCCCTCCCTGGCCCAGTAGCCCTACATGCGAAATTCAGATACCCCAATACTTGTTGTACCTGCTTTAGCTGTACTCTCCTTCTACTGGTATGTATCTTAATCAACTCCTTCAATGTTCTCACTTTTTTGTCTGGTAACCAAAATATTTCCCCCAGAGCATCTATCTCGATGCCCAGAAACTCTAACATCCTACTGGGCCCTTCTGTTTTTTTCCGGCACCAGTGGGACCCCCAGTTCCTTACACAGCTGTTGGAAACTGGCTAACATTCTTTCCGTTTCCCTTTTTCCACTGCCTATGAAAAGGAAATCATCCAAATAGTGAATCACTGTTTTATAACCAGTCCTTTCTTGAAATATCCACTACAAATATGTGCTAAAGGCTTTGAATGTGGTGCATGCTATAGAGCAACCCATGGGCATGGCTTTGTTGAAATAGTACTGTCCCCCCAATTTTAAACCCCAACAGGTCCCAATCCTCTCTTCTAACTGGAAGTAATCCGAAAGCTGACTCTATGTCTGTCTTAGCCATCCATGCATCTGCAGTTGCCCGGATAATCCGGACTGCATCTTCCAGGATGGAATATGTCACTTTACTATATTCCTCGCCAATAAAATCGTTGACAGACTCACCTTCAGGAAAGGATAGGTGATGAATCACCCTAAACTTCCCTTCTTGTTTTTTGGGAACCAAACCTAATGGGGAAATCCTCATGTTCTCGAATGGGGGGGGGGTGTCATATGGTCCCTCTATTCTCCCTGTTGCCTTCTCCTTCTCTATCTTCCGTTGTAACATGTCTTCCCCTCCCTCTCACTGAACCCAGGTTGTTCGCCTCTCTGGCCTGTCTTGGTCCCTCATACTGTAGTCAAAAACCTGTGTGAAAACCTTCTTTAATCATTTCTGCTGTTTCCTTATCTGGGTATCTGTCCAACCATTCCCTCCATACCTCTATCTTGATAGGGGGTTCTAGCTGCTCTAAATTGTTCCCCTGTCCTCATTTCTTTTTCCCCACCAGCCCCCCCCCCGGCTGATGCCCGGCCCTGCTGGTCAATGATTTTGACTCCCTCTATTTGCATGTCCCCTACCCCTCCCCACTCTATTCCATGTCTGGCCTTTATACCCCTGCCCTTCCCAAAAGAACTATTGACCCGACCCCTGCCACCCAGTTCCTTGCATTCCTTGGACCCAGGTCGTCCTGCATCTGATTGCTGGATGTGATCCTCCACATTTTGAACAGGCATGCCGAAAACGGCATTGTGTCCATAAGCAAAAGGCCCTATTGTAGGCCCAGCAACATCTTTGTAGCATGGTACCTTTTTTCCCCAAACTCTCCCTCCGGCGTGGACTGATCGGTTATGTAATCTGTCCCTAAATCTAGCTGTTTCGTGTCCCATCGTACATCCCCATATGTGGCCATTCTTTCGGAAGAATTCGTCATAATATATCCAGCCCACACCCCCTTTTGCTTTTGCTCTCCTTATTATCAGAGAGTATGTGATGAGTGGGATGTCCAACTCAGGCCTTCTTTCCAATACTATGGCTGAGAATGTGGCGAAACCTATGAACCACCCCTCCCAAGTCTTCCCTTTACTGAATTTGTCCTCCTCTTTCTTGCCTAACAAAACCACTGCAGCTGCCATTTCACTTTTTCCTATTTTCTCTGTTTCTTCATATTTCGCAGCTGTGTCCTGGCTTACTAAAGTGAAAATATCCACATACTGTCCCTTCCATATTTTTTCTTTTGTGGTCAGCGGTACGTGTTCACCCACTCTCATCCCTGGAGCTCCTAGCTCCCTTGTTCTTTTTCCCTCCTTTTCAACTCCACCTTCCTTCTCCTTCACCACCTCTTCTCCTGCTCTAATCTCAGCTAGTGCAGCCTCCGTCTGGCTCAAGCCCCCCGAACCAAGTGCCAAAATGATCTTCCCTATGTACTCCTTGATGCTGTCACCAATGGAGCCGGGTGCATTACCTGTGACCTTGTCTGTTCCTTGCTGCCTGCTAGCATCCTAGTTCCCCAGCATATTTCCCTCTGGGTGAAGGGTTGGTAGGCCTACTAGCAGCTGTGGAAAAAACACTGTATGCTGGAGGTCCAGACTGGGCTCCACTGGGGGAACCACCACCTGGCCCTAGGGAGGTACTGATGGGGCCAGGTCTCCTGGGTGTAGAGGTACTGGATTAGCAACCTTTGTTGGCCCCGCCATCTGTGGTTGTGCCCTGGTTGGGCTTCGAGGCTTCCTCACTGGCCACGTCCCTCTGCCCCCTTTACCCTTCCCCGCTTTCCTTTTCTCCCCAGACCTCCCTGGTTCCTCCCCTTCCACCAACTCCCACATCCTATTGGCCTTTTCAGCCAGCTCCATTATCGCCTTGTAGGCGTCTTCCTTCAAAGGCCTGCTCTTCTTGGGTGCCATGATCTCTGCTTCATCACCTGTGAAAACACTGGGAAAGAAAATAAACTTATTTAAAACAGAAATCTGAGGGCTGTAACCTTAGAGGCCAGGCCCACCTCCCCCATAGGCAGCTTCCAACTGAGATGCACCTGCTCCTCTTTTTTTTCCTTTTTTGTGGCCTTGGCCCAAAATGGCATGCTGCATCCGGCCACATGTCCGGGCCCAGTTTCCCCAGTCCTCTGGTTGCTCCCCATTGCCCCTTGCTAGGCCCCCCAGCAAGCCCCTCTTTCATTTTCAGACCTCTGGGTTTTCTCTCCTCTGGATCGCTAGGCCTCTTGTCACTAGGCCTTCCTGCCCAGCTGACTCAGGCCTCTGCTCCCTCTTGGTCTATTCCCCCCCGCGGCATGTGACGTCATGCTGCGTGGCCACTTATGGCTTCTTTTTTTTTTTTTAATAAACCTCTCCTTGTTTTCCAGCCATCCACATGCTGTGCTTCCCCCCACCAGTGTGTGGCATCACGTCACCTGTCCGCTTCCTCGATCGCCCCCCCCACTTGCTTGGCCTGTCCTTCAGGCCCTTAAACAAAAAAGGGCCCTTTCTCACTCCACTAACCCCACTGGGCCATAGGGCATGAACCCAGTGCTGTCCCCCTGGTCAGCTCCCTTTTCAGTCTCCCCAATTACACACGTGGTCACCGGCGTGCAACCAGCAAGGCCACGCTGCTCTGACTCCTCTTGGGTCCCTGTGACTCCCGACATTCTTCAATGGTGTCAGTTCCCTACCCCCCATTGGCACCACCACCAGCCAGAAAGCTGCAGGCTCAATAGCTTCCCACTGCGCCCTGCAGAGTCTCAAAGCCTGCTACCCCTCATGGCGCATACTGCCTAAACAGCCAATGCCATTCTTCCCCTCTCCCGAGCATTCCTCCCTCCCCCTACTTCCCATGCAGGCTCCCCTGCATAACCCCCCCCAGCAGTGCTCTCATAGCCAGCTCGGGCTTCACTCTAATCCAGTATCCAGCCCTTCAGGCTGCTCCTTCCCGTCTGCTCACCACCACTCCTTCACCTGCCTCTGACCAAGCGGGTGACTGCCTTGCCATCTGATAACAACACTCCAAACCACGTGGTACTCTCACCCCACCGATGGCTTTTCTAGCCTGCTTTTCACCCAATGCTACCTTCTGCCTTCCCATGGCCCCCCAAAACCTTTTTTAAACAAACAGGTGTTTTGCCCTGCCAACGAGACAACCATGGAATGTGTGGCACTCTCGCTCTTCCCCCAACCAGCCACTAAAAAACCTTGTGAAAATAGGCATCTGCCCCAGCCAACCGAAAAACAGCCATATCAACCTTGTGTTGATCTCGCCCCTCCCCTCAACCTCCTTTTGGTCACCTTCTCCACCTCAAAATGTTACTTTCAGCATTCAAAACAGCCTCCAAGTCTGTTAAACACGCGGGCACCAGTCTTGCCCCCTAACAATGTTCTTATCTATTTCCATAATGCTTTTCTTTCTTTTTAAATGCAGGCATAAACAGTACACAATCTGAGGTTTTCTACCTTTCCATTTTACTCACTCATAATGACCCCAAAAAGATTCAAACAACACAAAACTTTCTACTTTGTAGTCAGAGAAACTACCCCTGCACCACAAGGGTAGCTTTTTTTTTTTTAAAAAAAGAGGGTTATTCCTGACAACTGTTCACAATGACCTACCACAGATTCACTGCCTAACCATGATATACTTGTCCTTATCATTCATATAATTAAAGCCCCCCTTTTTTCATTTTTTTTGAAAGTATGTTGCTGCTTACCTGACCAAATCCCCAACCTTTGTTCTGATGCCAATCTGATGTGCTGCAGTTCAGAATAATCAAAACTCCAGCAAAAGTGGCTGAACCACTTCTGTGCTTTCCCCTTATGTACCTCCACTTGCCCCTCCTCTTCCTGTTGCTTGCCCATTGTTCTATCCCTGGGCCCCTCCCCTTCCTTCTCCCCTTCCCCTTCTGAGCACACCATCCTGATGAAAAGGGAAGGGGTGCACCAGGACAACCTGGTCTGCCCCTTAAAGGGCAAACTCCATTATGCCGTTTATTTTATTTTTTTGTTTCTGATTTTTATTTCCCATTTCCTGCTAGTTATTAAGGGTTCTGGGTTATCAGATATTTCAATCTTTTTTAATAGATGGGGTCCTACAAAATGTTGTTTTTATAATTTTATTACTCACTTTAGATTTTGGGTAGTTGCTATTTGTGCTGAGTTTGTTTGGAGCTGGGGATCATATATGTTAATATTGAAGGATGTTTCTTTTTTCTGGTTTGGCTATTTGATTAGTATGGCTCCCTTAAGCTCACTGCTTTCAATGTTAAGGGGATAAATAATCCCATTAAAAGAGCTCAAATGCTTTCCCACCTTAGAAAATTAGATTCTGAAATAGCCCTTTTATAAGAGTACCATGTTACCTCCTTAGAACATTCTAAACTTCACCACCAATGGGTTGGGACTGTTTTTGCACCGTCTTATCCCAATGGGAAGAAAAATTGTGTTGTCAAATTAATTAAGAAGCATTCCTTATTTCTGCTGACCCATCACTGGGAGGACTCCCAGGGAAGATGGGTATTAGTTATTGGGACATACTTTGATTGTCCTTTATTTATTTTTAACATTTATGCTCCCAATACTCCATCTCATTCCTTTTTTCAGGAGATACTTCAGGTGTTGACGGAACATGCTCATGGGTTTTGCATTTTAGATGGAGATTTTAATTGCATTTTGGACACCGCCTTAGGCCCCTCTAGGTTGTCAATAAAACTCCCCAGAAATCTCATGTTGCTAAAATACTAGAACCTTTAGTTGCTGAATCTAGTTTTCACGATGCATGGAGATGGTTGCATCCTGATGACTGAGATTGCACATTTTATTCACATGTGCGCAAAAACCTATTTCTGCATTAACCATTGGTATAGTCCCATTTCTTACTTACATCACATTTCCTCTGCTAAAATCCACTCTGTTGAGCTCTCTGACCATACACCAGTCACTTTACACCTGGACCTAGCCCCTACGTTTCATAGAGGTCTTTGGTGACTGAATGTCAGTGCATTAACATCTACACATTTTCATAATATGAACCAGAAGACCCTTGATGAATCTTTAATCTTGAATAATGACCCTAAAATTTCTCCGCCTACCTTATGTTATGATATGAAACCCGTTCTCCATGGGAAAATCATTGCTTATTTATCTCACTTAATGAAGGTAAAAGTCCAAAAGCATCTTGACTTTGATAACCAGTTGGCAGATCTAGAGAGTCAATGCAAAAGGGAAGGTCGATTAGCCCTTCTCCATCAACTTCAGGATATGTGCTCTCAGCTGTCTAATTTATCCATAGAACAGGCATTGAGTTCCCTTCAACATATTAAATTCACTTTGATGTCTCCTAGCGCTACAACTTCGAAAGGAACAAGCTTCTAAAGTCATACGTTGGCTTCGTGCTGGGGCTCCTTCCTCTCAGATCTTGATTAAATCAACAGATATTGCTGACGAATTCCGATCCTTTTATACCAGATTATACACTCCTGAACAATCCATCATGGATAAAGCCAAACTTAATACTATTTTTCGCCAATTGCATCTGCCAACCCTGACTCAGGAAGAAAGGGAATCTTTGGATTGTTCGATCTCTCAGAAGCAAATCCGTCTGGTCATAAAGACCTTAAAACATCATGTTTTGCTCCCAAGTGGAAATCGGCTTTAATTTTGGTGCTCCCTAAATCTGGGGAAAATCCAGAATTATCTTCATCCTATAGATTTAGTTCTCTGATTAATACTGATGTTAAAATTTATGTGAACATTACTGTACTTCGATTACAATTGTTTATTCCCAGACGTATTCATTCTAATCAAATGGGTTTTATTCCATTCCAAAATTCATATAATAATGTTCATCACTTACTGAATATCATTTCTCATGTAAAACAGATACAGATAAAACATTCTAAAGTTATTACAATGGCCCTCTTGTTAGACACAGAGAAGGCCTTTGACAGGCTTAATTGGCAACATCTAGCAAAGGTTTTAACTACCTTTGGCTTTAATGAGGGTTTTATTTCTAATTTGTTGGCCTGTATTTGGGTTCCACTACCAAAATGTCTGTCAATGGTGCCTTCTCTTCTCCATTTCCTTTACAACATGGAACCCGCCAAGGGTACTCTAAGTCTCCTTTATTGTTCGCTTTGGCTATAGAGCCTTTGGCGGCCTATGTGTGGCAACACCCTAATATTAGAGGTATCCCAGTTGGGTCTACTGTTCACAAAATTGCCTTTTATTCTGAAACTTTTTTTTTTTTTTTGAAGACCCAGTTGCCTCTCTACCATTCTTTTTACAAACTGTGTCTGACTTTGGTACCATCTCAGATTTTAAAGTGAATTTAGACAAGATATTTGCAATTTTGTTAAGCAGATCACTCGAACATCAGCAAAGAACCCTTTTCCCCTTTCACTGGGCTCAAGAGGATTTTGCTATTTAGGTCTTATGATAACTCCTAATGTATGGCATCTGTATGACAAAAACCATAGGTACATTCTGACGGAAGTTAAAAAGGACTTGGAGAGATGGGCTGTGCTTCCTTCGTCAGTTGGGGCCAGAATTGAAGCCATTCACATGAATGTTTTGCCCTGTTTCTTTTATATATTTTCCATATGTTTCCTATCCAGCCTCCAGATTTATTTTGGCAGCAGCTTGACAAGTTAATTTCTAGGTTTATATGGAATGGGACACACCCTCGTATCTGTCGGTCAATTTTACATAGAAGTAAACTGGAGGGATATTTAGCAATGCCTAAGTTTAAGTATGATTACTTAGCAGCTCAGGCTGTTCCAGTTTTAACTTTTCTTAAATCCACTCCAGATACAGGCTGGCTCAATAGCAAAGAGGAACAAGTCTCTCAGATATAGTTAAGGGTTGCTCCTCTTCTCCCTCTACCTCAACTTCAATTGTTTAAAGTAGTTAACCCTTGGACAAGACATACTTTAACAGAATGGATTAGATTCTGCTCCATAGTTGAAGGAGCTGATAACCTGGGACCTCTCTCTCCCATCCTGGGTAACAGTGATTTCCCACCTGGGTTGAAGGATCTTGGTTTTCAGCTCTGGAGTTGAAGCGGGCTTCATTTAGTAGATGACCTGATGGAGTGAGGTACTTTACTGAGTTTTGCCCAATTACAACATAAGTTTGGTTTGCCTCACACTGAAATGTTTTGTTATTTTCAGGTTCTACTTTTGTTTCGACCCTCCTTAACAATTCCCTTGCCTCCACTCAGTCTTTAACTTTGCAGAAATATCTCCATCAGGAAAGAAAGACAGCGATCGGATCCCACACTATTTCCTGATTTCATATATTTTTATAACAGCAGGCCTATGTTTCTCCCTGCCCTATTTTGGACAAATGGGAATCTGCCTTTTCTCATACCCTTGGCCCACGTTACAAAGAGAAACTTTGAAAATTAGCACATAAAACCACAGTCTCTTTTTATTGGAGGAAATTCTGATGGAAAAATTTGGTAATTTCTTTAGAACCCCTTCTGCAACTTCTCATTATCTTAAGGGGGGGAGGGTCTGACCTGCATTGGCGGCAGTGTGGGGCTAGAGGTGATCACCTTCATATATTTTGGTATTATCCCAAATTATGGTGTTTTTAGAGTTCTGTTGCTTCGGCTATCTCTAGTGTTTTTGATACTTCCATTCCTCTGATTTTTATTTTTTTGTTCTTGGTTTTCTCCCAGATGAAGTATCTAATACTCACAATAGCTATTTTCATTTTATTTTTATAGTAGCAGCTTTTAAAGCTATTACCAGAAGATGGCTGACTCCAATTTTACCTACATTCACTGATTGGATAGATATAGTGAAGGATATTCATATAATGGAGGATATGTATTTGAATTTACATTTTCGTTATGAAGGTAATAGCACTGCTTTATGTACCAGATGGACCAAATGGGACTCATATGTAAAGCAATTTTCCTCAGAGGGGGCCGCCTCAGCTCGTTCTGTGATGCCCTCACAGGCCTGATCTCACCTTTTCTCTTTGTTGGTATAATGCATTTTAAAATTGTTCCCTTGTACCTTTACTTACAGTGAAGCCCACCAGGATGAAGCCCAACTCTGAAGGATTCTGCATTAGAGTTACTGCAGTAAACAGTGCAGTTTCAATGGGAGTTAATCCTTTTTGTCATGCAAGAAACCTGTAACACTGCGATTCATCCTGGTGGGCTTCACTGCCCTTACTCTTCACCCGTTGTGTCATGATATGCCTGTGTCACCCCCTTTTTTACTGATTAACATGTTGTTGTAATTTTTTTTAATCGTGTTCACATGTTGGATGGTTTTATGATGATGTTCTATGTTGTATTTTGTATATTGTGTCATAAAATATGTGTTAAAAAAAAGAAAGGGAGGGGGCAAAGATGCTGGAGCAAAGGTCCAGATAACTGAGAAAAGAGTGCTTGAAAAGCTAGCAGGATTGAAAGATAAATCTATGGAACTGGATGACTTATACCCAAGAATACTAAGGGAGTAGCAGTGGTTATAGCAGGGCCACTAGCAGACATTTTCAGTGGCTCGTTAGCCACGGAGGTGGGCCCTAGGGACTGGAGGACAGCACATGTGGTTCAACTAAACAAAAATGGGAAGAGGATCAGCCTATTGGCACAGCGGTGGGCTTTCCACTTGCAACGCCGGCGACCCGGGTTCGGGAACGGACCCAGGTCGTCGGAGGGCAGGCCGGGGAGAAGGATGGAGCATCCTACGGACTGCTCTCCTTCTCCAGGGGGAGGGTGATGGAAGCACTCAGAGTGCTGAGGACTCCTGGTGGAGGCCAGGAGATCTCACGCTGCCGACACTCAACATCTGGGAGGTGGGGCAGACGCTGGTGTCATTGCACGTTCCTGCCTCCGTGGGGAGGAAAAGTAAGGAAAAATAGAGGCAGGCAGGACCACCGTGAGCATGAAACCCTCCCCAGAGGACCTCACTTCATCACCGTTGCTGTGGGGTCCCCAACCAGACATTAGTTCCGTGGTCATGAAGGTGGCCATGACCCCGCCCTACGGGGGGTTAAGCCGGGGGTGACTGAGGGTCCTTGACAGCCATAGGCAGTGGTGGAGGTCTCTGGGGGCCATGACTAGGAGTGATGGAATAATGGGGTCCTGCCAAGGAAAAAAAATGGGAAGAGGGATGAAACAGGGAACTACTGGCCAGTCGGCCTGGTATCTATGGTGGTGAAGATCATGGAGTCTCTACTTAAGAAGGACCTGGTGGACTTCCTAGAAGGGAATGGGCTGCAGGACCTCATACAACATGGGTTCATGAGGGAAAGTCTTGTCAGATAAATCTGGTCAAATTTTTTAACTGAGTTCTACAGTTGTAGACAAGTGGCAGGCAATTGATATAGTACACCTTGATTTCAGAAATACCTTTACTCAATCCCCCACAGGAGGTTGGTAAAAAGATTAGGGACCATGGGGTAGAGGAAAAGATAGTAAATTGGGTAGAGAATTTGCTGAGGGGGCAGAACACAGAGGGTGGTTGTCAATGGGGAGTTTTCAGAGGTGAGGGAAGTGACCAGTCGAGCACCTCGGGGGTCAATACTAGGACCAGTCCTCTTCAACATTTTATCTGTGTCACAGGTGAAGGCATCAAGGGTAAGATCTTCCTCTTTACAGATGGCACAAAGATCTGTGCATGGGTAGACACAGAGGAAGGGAGAAGAGAAATAAGGGAAGATCTGTGCAGGTTGGAAAGCTTGTCCAAGATTTGGCAGCTGAACTTTAACACTAAAAAATGTAAAGAAATACACGTTGGAAAAAGGAACCCAAGAGTGTGTATAATACAAGATTGGAGGGGTGGTGTTGGGGGCACTGGGTCCAAAGAGGGTTGACAAGAATAGAGTCAGCATGGTGCATCCAATAAAAAAGGTGCTGTTTTTATTTATGTGGGGGGCTTTGCCCCCCACCAGATATAAGAATTCTCACTCCAGGGAGAGTGGACCAAGGGAAAAGTTAAAATTTGTGGGGCCATGGAATAGTGTTTCTACAACTTCTCATAAAAAAAACTTAAGTCTCAATGTGGCAAAAGTTGAGAGACCAGGATTAGATCCCTGGTCTCCATTGCCACTGGCCAAGCTACTCCATGCCCCAGGAGCAGCTCAGTCAACCTCCTGTTCCTCGCAGTTCTTGTCCTTTTACAGGACCATGGACAGTGGCCAGGGGAGCGCTTACAGCAAGCACTGTAAATCCCCACTCGCTATCTGTGTGAGCACTTAACAGACTAGCACTGTAATTGCAGCACTATTCTGGTAGTGCTCACTTGACCAGGTACCAGTGTGGCGTAGCACTCCAGAAAAGTGATGATGTCAGACACCCTAAAAGCATCTGCACACTGCAACAGGGCAGTGAGCAAAGCAAACAAAATGCTGGGATGCATAGCGAGGGGAATAAGCAGTAGAAGGTTGCAGATGATTTTCTTTCTGTACATGTCACTGGTGCAGCCACACCTGAAATACAGCACAAGATACTGCAGCCCACACCCAAGGAAAGACTACAACAAGTTAGAGGCAGTAGAGTGCAGGGCAACTAAGATGGTGCATGACCTTGGGGATTCAACATGCAAGGAGAGGCTGCAGTACTTAAACATGTACACTCTGGAGAACAGAAGGAAAAGGGGTGACATGAATAAGATATATAAGGACCTACATGGGATAAGCAGAGTAGAAGCAAAGGAACTATTCACTTTGAGTTCAAACATGGATGAGAGGGAAGTCACTAGATGTGAGTGAAACTTGCGGTTTCCGCTTTCACGGAACTTTCACGAAAATTTAAAAATTTTGTGGAATTTTCCAAACTTCTGCCATTGGCGAGATTGGAATCTTCCAAATGAGTTTTGTGGATTTTTGCCCTGTTCTGCAGAATGTTTTGGCTGAACTGCAGAATAATACAAATGAACTGCAGAATAACAGTTCTGAGGAATTTTTTTTTCTGCAGTTTACTGAATTATTCCTCAGTACATGTAATTATTCTACAGTTCAGTGATCAGTTTGTAGACTTTTTTCTCCACAGTTAAATGCAATAACCCACAATTAATAATTTTTTACTGCCATTCTAAGTAGGAATTTCTATGAAAGTTGCTAATTTGATTTCCGCAGTTTCGTGGAAGTGAAAATCTGCCTTTCATGGAAATCCGCCGGTGGAAGTTTTTTTTTGCACACCTCTAGAAGTCACTAAATTTGGAAGGGGTGAGATTCAAAATGGATGTTCGGAAGCACTTCTTCATGTAAAGGGTAGTGGATAAGTGGAATAAGCTACCAGAAAGAAGTTGTACAGGCCAAGTCAATCAACATTTTTAAGCAGGGATGGGACAGGCAGGTAGGTTTCATTACAAAAAGGGGGACAGTAGAAAGGGAAGGACTGTCAACAAGGCAAGGCAGAATAGTTAGGCAGGGTGGACATTTTGGATGAACCCAGATACTTTTTCTGCGATTAATGTATATGTATCTTAATTTTATTTTTTCTGTTAGCCTATCTTGCAGTGGAGACACCCTCTCTCTCCTAGGTGCCTTAGGGTTGAGCCATGAATCAAAAAGATTTTTAGGGAAATACTGTACATTGGCCCCACCACCAAAAAGAGAACCCCAGGTGAGAAGGGGAAGGGAGTGGTGCTAGAAATACAATAAAAGTAAACAGATGGGAAACATAGCATGATGCCTTTATGGTATGGAAGTGTGTATGACTTGCCCACTGCCCTCCATATAAACTATTGAGGATTTGTCCTGCCAATCCAGTGGGATAACAGATAACCACAGGTTTGTTAATACTGTTTGTGTAGTGTTACTTTCACAGTCTGTATAAAAGTTGAAACAGTGATGTGACAGGACTCCACCCATGTTACTACAGAAAAATTCAAGGAATGCTTTAGGTCACCACATAGAAACATAGAATTTATCAGATGATAAGGACTGCTTGCCCTACATAGTCTGCCCCACTTTTCCCTGACTGTTCTACCACTATAGACACTACCTGCTCTCTGGCCCCCTTTCCCCACCCCCACTTTGATATCAGTTTCCCTTTATACCTATTCTATGCATGTGCAAAGTCCACCACTGTTTTCACCCCCCACCCCCGCTGGAAAATTATTCCAGGCATCCACCACCATCTCCATGAAGAAATACTTCCTCACATCCCTCATAAACTTTTCACCCCCCCCCAGCTTCATTGCATGAGTCCTAATTCTTGTACAACTTCTTTTCTGAAAAATGCTCCCTTCCTGTACCTTATTCACCCCTGTGAGGTGGTTAAAGATCTCTGTCATGTCCCTCCCTTCCCTTCAGCTCTTCCAGAGGGCACACATTTAGATCCCTCAGTCTGTCCTCATGGGACATTTGGTGCAGCCCTTGCATCATTTTTGTTGCCTTCTTTGGATGGCTTCTACCCTGTCTATGTCCTTTCTGAAGTGTGGTCTCCTGAACTGGACATAGTACTCCAGATGTGGTCTCACAATAACAAATACAGTGGCAACACCACCCCTCTCCTTCTGCTGGTGATACCCCTCCTTATGCACTCCAGCATCCCATTAGCTTTCCCTACTGCTTTGTCACATTGCCTTGCCACCTCAAGGTCATCAGTTATGACTACAGCAGGTCCTTTTCCTGTTTAGTGACCATGAATACCTCCCCCACTCTGTACTCTGCCTCTGGCTCTCTGCACCCAAGGTGCATAATTTTGCACTTTTTGCATTGAAACCCAGATGCCATATGCTTGACCATTCCTTGAGCTTTCTCCGGGTCTCTGTTCATTCTCTCCACCCACACCGAAGTATCCACTCTATTGCAGATCTTGGCATCATCTGCAAAGAGGCATGCTTTCCCTTACAGTTCTTCTGCAATGTCACTTTTAAAGACATTAAAGATAATTGGACCCAGTACTGAGCCCTAAGGAACCCCACTGGTCACCCTCCCTTTCCCCTGAATGAGTGCCATTAACCATCACCCTCTGTCACCTATCCGTCTGTCAGTTATGTACCAGTGTACCACCTTGGTTCCAGTCCCCAAGCTTCCCAGTTTTTATATGAGCCTCCTATGTGGCATGGTGGTGAAGGCCTTGCTGAAGTCTATGTAGGCTACATTCACTGATTCCCCCCGATCTACTTCTCTGGTCATGCAGTCAAAGAAATCTATCAGGTGTGTCTGACATGATCTCCCTCCCATGAATCCATACTGCCTCAGGTCCTGTAACCAAACAGATGCAAGGTAATGTATCAGCTTTCCTTTAGAAGTGACTCCATTAGTTTAGGCACTACTGATGGCAGACTGACCAGCCTGAAATTGCCATACTCTTCCCTGCTGCCTCTGTAATGGAGTGGGACTACATCTGCCCTTCTCCAGTCCTCTGGGACCAATCCTGTATCTAGTGAGTTATTGAACGGGGCTGTCAAAGTGCAGCCAGTACCTCTCTGAGCTCCTTTAATACCCTTGGATGTACTCCATCTGGTTCCATAGCCCTGTCCACTCTCAGATTCAGAAGTCCCTTCAGGACTTTTTCTCTTCAAATGGACTTTTATATACTTCCCTCCCTCAAGTGGTTCCATACCCTATATATGGCCAATCCCTCTCCCCTTCCATTGTGAAGGAAGAACAGAAGTATTTGCTCAGGATAACTGCTTTTTTCTGGTCATCCTCTGCACAGTCTCCCTCTGCACCCCACAGCTTCACAGTTCCTCCTCCTGTCTTTCTTTCTTTCTTTCTTTCACTTACATATCTAAAAATGGTCTTGTTCCCCTTTATTATCCCCCTTGCTATTCTTTCTTCAGTTTGTGCCTTAGGGCCCTTCACTGCCTTCCCTGCTCCCCTTTGCTTGTTGAGGTACCCCTCTCTGTCCTCATCCTTCTGCATCTCTTTGTCTCTCCTGAATTCTGCCCTTGCCCTTGCTGCTACCCCTCTGGAAAACCATATTAGTTTATTTTGCCTCCTGCTTTTGCTCACCTCTTTTGTGCAGAGGTTTGTTGTCCTCACCATACTATCCCTTTATCTGGCCCACTATCCCTCCCCCCCATCAGGGTGACACCTCCCCCCCACCAGAGCATTTCTGAAACATTCACCAGTTTTTTTTCAGTCTGCCCTCCTGAAGTCCAGAACCCTTATCCTTGTGTAGTTCACTTCCGCTGCTGTCCTAATGTTAAACCACACTGTCTGGTGATCATTGGTCCCCAGGTGACATCCTACCCTGATTGTCTGCAACACTGTCCCTGTTCGTAAGCACTAGGTCCGGAATTTCCCTATCACAAGTGGGTTCCTTGACCAGTTTCCACAGAAACACCCTCTTTTACCTAGTGACAAAATCTAAATTTAATATCCAAATAGTAAAATGGATTAAATCATGGTTAACTGATCGGATGCAAATAGTTAGAATTGAAGGTTTTGACACCAGTGAGGTGAAAGTAACCAGTGGAGTGCCGCAGGGTTTGGTGCTGGGACCAACTCTTAAATATCTACGTTTCTGAACTACAGACGAGTGAAGGTGGTTGAATATCAAAGTTCACAGATGACACTAAAATTAGCTACATAGTTAACAACAACGAGGGGGCGACAAAACTTCAAAAAGAACTTGACAGTTTATATGAATGGTCCATAATGAACACGATGAAGTTCAACCAGGAAAAATGTGTGGTTATGCATTTTGGTACAAACAATAGAGCTTTTAAGTACAGAAATGGATAGAACTGAGCTGAGAGAATCCAGTAGTGACACAGCCCTTGGATTGATGGTAACAAATAAACTTAAACACTCAGGACAGTGGGATGAAACTGTTGCCAAATGCAATAGAATCATATCTTGCATTAGGAGGAATATCACTAGCAAAGAAAGAGAGATAACTGTTCCTATATACAGAGCTTAGGTGAGACCTCACGTTGAACATTGTGTCCAGTTTTGGCCACTGCAACATAGGTGCAACATTCTCAGGGTGGGAGGGATACAAGAAAGTACAGTAACAAAGATGATTGGTGAGGCAGTTGATAGGAGGCAGTATAGCGCAGTGGTTTAAGGCTCTGAGCTGCTAATCTGGAGACCTGGGTTTGAATCCCACAGCCTCCACTTGCATGCTGTGTGACCCTGAGCAAGTTACTTAACTTCCCTGTGCTCCCAGGTTGCACCTGTAAACAAGCTTTCAGCTTAGTGTGTCTCACCTGGTTAAACAATTGGAAAAAAAAAAGATTAAGGGGCTTGACAATGTCGTATGAGAATAGGGGAAGGAGCTGGGGTTGTATAGCTTGAAAATGAAGACATAGAGGCATTTGATTACAGTTTCTAAAGCAATGCCCAGTACAAACATGTTGTAATGTTTGTATTTAAAGCCTAAAAACAAAAGAGATTGAAAAAAGGGTGCAGTAAACAACTCAAGGGCAGTCACTGTAAAACCAAAAGGAGAAGGGGATGGTTCTTGAAGAGAGTGGTGGGAGCATGGAACGGCTTACCACAGGAAGTAGTGATAGCAAATCTCTAGATAGTTTCAAGAACCAGCTTGAGAAATACTTGCTGGGGGGTGGTTTCAATTATATTTTCCATTAAAATGACAGAAAAGCTTGACAGCCATGCACCTTCTCTTGTCTATAGAACCAATGAACCTATACAGGAAGTCTAGGATGACCCTGCTTCTAGCTCCCCCTTATCTGCCATCTCGCTAATGGCCTCCCCATTTCCTTGTCTAGATCATCCCACAGTGCTAGAGATCTGTAAATCACCCCAGTGTGAATAGAGGCTCTATCTGCTGTCTCCAGCATGACCCATGGTACCTCCAGACCCTCCTTACTCCCTTGCATTTCTGTTGCCTTGATCTTTTCCCTGACATATAACACCCCCACCCCACCCCCACACACAAACATATATCTTTTCTCCCCTCACTGTCCTTCCTCAACTACATGTATCCTGGTATATCCATGTCCCAATCATGGTTTTCTGTGCAGCATAACTCAGTCATGGCCACTATGCCCAGGTCTGCCTCCACAAAGATGGCCTCAAGATCTGGAATGTTATTTCCAAGACTTCTTGCATTTGCAGATATGACTTTCCACACCTTTATCCCTTCCTGCTTGCAACCCTCCCCCCCCCCTTCCTTTGGCCCTGCCTAATTTTCCCCTGTTGTTTTACTATGTTTTTTCCTTGCACTTTTGCCTCCATTTCCCTTCTTTTGCTTTGAATCTGTGCCCTGAGGGAGTTTTCTCCCTTCAAGTTCTCCTTCCCTCATTTTGTGGGGAGGGAGTGCAGTGTATGCCTCCCTCTGTCTTTCTGCCACACCCCTCAGCTAGTTTAAATGTTCATCAAAGTAACATTTAGACTGTCCACTGAGGACAGCAGATCCTCTCTGAGATGGTTACAAGCCATCACCTTTGTGCAGACCCACATCCTCCTTGGTTGGTCCCCAATCCCCAATGTAGCTGAGCTCCTAATCTATGTAATATTCCTTCAACCATGAGTTGAAGCTCCTGATGCAAAGTTCCCTGTCCTCCCCTCAGCTGTATACAGGAAGCACCTGAGTGAAGGTCACCATGCATACTACCTGTTTTAGACCCCTCACCAGATCCCTGAACTTCCCCCTGAATAATCCCAATTGCATCCCTTGCTAGGTAATTGGTCCCCAGCTGGGCAATGACATTTAGCTCCCCCCATCGAGCTGCCCTAGCAATCCTTAGGATCTGCTGAACATCCCTCTGAGCTGAGACACCTTACCTCCCTCTTTTTCCTCCTCCCTGTTACCAACTCTATGCCTCTAATGATTAAGTCCCCACCAGAAGTTCCTGCTTTTTCTGCTGGGCTCCTCTGCCACCCACCTTGGAGTCCCCTCTTGGGGTACCCCACCATCCTCACCTGACACTACTGTGGCTGTCACCTCCCAGCAGTCCTAACCTGCCAGAACAGTGAAAGAGTTGTGTAGTAGCACTAGTGGAGGAATGTGTCCTTGTCTTGCCACCTCCACCCTCCGGAAGTCCACCACGGTCCATCTGGCCCTCATTCTTCTAGGCATCTTCTAAGGTGGCAGTGGTAGACTTGGTGGCCCTAAGTGAAGGACAAATCATCTGGATCCTTGTCAACTCAGCCCAGAGTCTAGTGACCTCCTCTTTAAACCTATACAGCTGTGTATATATGGGGCAGCAGCTCAGTTTCCAGAGTGTCTCTGAAGACTGCTACTCCACACCCACTGCACTGCAGCACTCACATTTCTAGCTATATGTTCCTCCTCCATCTCCTTGCTGCACCCTGCCCCTCTATTTGGTTCTTCCCCCATGAACCTCCTTGCAGTTTTTCTTATATCACCCTACCCCAGATAGGGTGTCTCCAGACTTTCCTTTTTACCCTTGCTTTCCTGTTTGCTACTTTATTTTTTTTTCTGTATGTACTTACAGTACATGCTTTTCCCCCATTTTTCCCAGAGAGTCCAGGGACCCCAGCGGACACGGCAGTGTATGCATGTGGAGGTGCACACACACTCTGTGTACTGGCTTGGCTCCTTCCAACCCACCCATGGCTATTGCAGGGCTCCCCATAGCCCAGAGTGCATCCATCCTCCACTGGGTGGCAGCCAAGGGCCGGGGAAACCCCTAACCCCTTCCTGGGAGAGGAGAGTCACCTCAAGGCAGCTCAGTCCTGCTCCTTGCCCTCCCTCCTCTGCCGATCCCTGCCAACCAAGGCTCATTCTTGAACCTGAGTCACTGGCATAACACTAGGTGTGGTGTCCAGCACCTCTACCCTCAGCACCACCGAGCCAGCTTTACTACTTTATTTTAAATCCCTTCCTGCTCCCTTCTGCCTCTTTACTACTTTTAGATCTTTCCCCTTAGTGCCCAACTAGAAACCTTTTTCATCTTACCCTAGATGGAGTGTCCCTCCTATTCCCACTAGTGGCCTGCCTTATACCATTAGCCTTTCCCTGCAGTGAGTGTAACAACAGAAATTAGCAGGTACCATACATCAGCCAATTGACAAAGCCTCCTGCTTCCCTGTAACCTTCTGCAGATGACTACTGATGACTAAGATGCCAGTACCTGTTCCACTCCTTCAATGTTCCACACACTCACTGGGACATAAGTGTACTAGGACATACTGGACAAGGGAGACTTTTATAGTGTACTTGTTAGAAGGCACTAAACCTCTGTCAGCTCCACCCACCAATTCCACACCTGATTCAGGGGGCATCCTGAATCTACCCAGCCCCAAGATTAATCTTCAGAGTTAGTTTCCCTCATGCTACCTGTTACCATTTTAAAGAGAAGTCTCAAAGTGCCCCAGACACTGCCTACAATCTCTTTTTTCTCCCCACTTACTCATCTACTTTCAGTATGTACAGAAATATAAATAAATATTTTTGTTCATTTATTTTAGTCTTTGGTAACTGGGTAAGGCCCACTTGGCACAAGTTCCTGTTTTCAGGGGTGACCTGGGAGACACGGGGAATTGACTTGCTCAGAGTCACACAGTACACAAGTGGAGATTGTGGGAATCAACCCAGGTTTGCTGGATGTACCAAACTCAGTCACAGCTCATTACTCTAACCTCTAGGCTATACTGCCAGCCTCATATAAATATACCTTTAAGGTAAAGCTAGGTGCTTACACTCCTTTCTCAGCAAAGACAGGAGAGTCTCAAAAGGAGAGTGCCAAAAGGATATGCACCAAATGACAGCTTCATACTGATTGTGATCATCCCCGACTTGCTCAGTGGATCATTAACCTTTGCCCCCCCTTCACTCTGTGGCAGAAACCCCTGGGAACTTAGGGTCAAAAGTCACAGTACCTCTAGATTTAGCAGTTATTGCACTATAATTGGAGCTTTTATAAGAACAAGAAGCCTTAGCAATGTTGGTGGCCAC
Source organism: Neoceratodus forsteri (assembly GCA_016271365.2). Lineage (NCBI taxonomy): Eukaryota > Metazoa > Chordata > Ceratodontiformes > Ceratodontidae > Neoceratodus > Neoceratodus forsteri. The sequence goes on from CM028137.1 coordinate 157,905,783, forward strand.
ACGTATGATTAATCAGCCAATACAGAGGAGATGCAGAGTCTAGGATATAAGTCTTGAGCCTCTAATCATACTGTATATACTGTAGAAGGGTACTGAGTAAGTAGGAGTCTGGCAGTGAACAGGGAGCCCCATGGTAAAGATAGCACAACTCTGGTGCAATCATGACTATGATGTGCTGTACTGTAATTGAAGTGTGGAGCTGCGGAATCCAAGGCCTGATTGCCATGATATTCAGTAAGCTAGAGCAGAGCTCTTTGATAAGAGGTGCTGAGTCCCCAGGTAAACCAAAGTAGTGGCAAAGGAGTCTGAAGTTGGCAGTGAGAATGTTGTTGCGGAACAACAATTGACAGAGATGTGGTGATGCCACAGGATACTTAAGTCCCTAAGAGACTCAAACACAAAGATGTCCTAGGATAACACTCTTGATTGGCCAAGAGACATTTCGAACATACCATACAAACTTTATTAAGTTCTTCATTTTTTAATTTTTTTTTCAGTTGTAGAACCTGGCCCACATTTATTTTCTCAGATTTGTTTTCCCATCTCACTCAGATAGAGCTGCTTGCTACAAATTGTGGCTCCTGTGAGTCAGGAGTGGCACTGTATTGTCCCATAAGAGCAGTTGTAGTGAGAAAAAAACATGTTTTCCTTAGTTTCTGCAAAAAATTCATGTTTTTTACATTTACTTTATGTTGTTACTGTTTGAGAAATGTCTTCTGCTGTATATTGTGATTTCATACAGTGACCCTCCGACCCAATCTGTGACCCAATTGCAAAAAATGTTGCAGCTCCCTTGAATGCTTAGCATCATTACATGAGGCCAAGAGAGTGGCTGTAGAGGTTAGAAAATGGTATGGGTAAAATCCGGACCTCCAGACGTGGACCGGACCAAAACAATAAAAACTGAACCGGCTGGTCTTGGAACAGCTTGTGCAGGCTGGCCATTGTGGCCAGACCATTCAGTCTGTTTTTCACTGTTTTGATCTGTCCATTCCAGCTGGTCCAGATTTCATCTAGAGTGATGGGTATTGGTGAAATCTTCCTGCCAGACTGAGACCAAACCAAAATGGCAAAAAGTCCAGGCCAGTTCTGGCAGTTCAGATATCACCCACACCCTCACCCTCACTAGATGAAAACCAGAACAGCCAGAATGACAAGTTTCATCCAGTCTGGCCAGTATAGCCCACCCAACTGGTCCAGTTTTTATCTTTTTGGTCCTGTCTGGGTCCGATTGTCTGAATTTTGCCAAGACCCTTAGAAGAATATTAAACATTGTTTGTGTGTTCTGTTTCTGCCATATTTTAAACCACTGAAGTTGTTTACTATTAGAAACACCAGATTTAAGAAGAGCTGGATTTTACATACAGTACTTAAAGACTGGTGACAATGTACTTTATATGGAGTTGGCACAGATAAGGGGTACACTTAGAAACATAGAAGCTGTTGGCAGAAAAGGACCTTCTGGCCCACCTAGTCTTCCCAAAGTACCTGTCTACTGTGCTACTATAGACCCTAATTGATCTCCAGCCTAACCCCCCATCCTGTTACTAAGGTCCCCTTGTGTCTATCCTGTGTATATTTGAAACCTCTTACAGTTCTGGTACCCACCATCTCTGCTAGGAGGCTGTTTCAGACATCCACCACCCTTTCCATAAAGAAGTATTTCCTCACATCCCCTCTAAGTCTCCCCTCTTCCAGCTTCATATCATGCCCCCTTGCCCTTGAACATCTCTGTCTGTGCAAAATGCTACCTTCCAGTACCTTATTGATACCTTTGAAGTATCTGAATGTTTCTACCATGTCTCCCTTTTCTCTTCTTTCTTGTTGAAAATAAATATTTAATTCCTTGAGTCTTTCCTCATAGGGCATCTGATGCAGGCCATGCACCATTTTGGTTGCCCTTCTCTGTATTGCCTCCACTCGATCTATGTCTTTCCTGAGATGGGGCCTCCAGAACTGGACACAGTACTCCAGGTGGGTCCTCACCATTGATCTGTACAAGGGTAACACTAACAGTAACACTACTTTCCCTCTTTCTACCAGTGATACCCCTCCTTATGCATCCCAGGATTCTATTAGCCTTTCCCACTGCCTTATCACACTGCTTTCTACCATTAGATACGATAACCCCAGATTCCTTTCCTGTTTTATGGTTGTCAACACCCCCCCCCCAAATGATACATTGCCCTTGGATTTCTGTGCCCCATGTGCATAATTTTTCAACTTTTTGGTGCTGAAGCCTAGTTGCCAAACCCTTGACAAGTCTTCTAGCTTTTTCAGATCTTCAGTAGCATAGGTTCCCAGGGGTGAGATCTTGCCAAACGAATCTGATGGAGTTCTTTGACTGGGTTACCAGGGTGGTGGATCAAGGAGGGGCAGTGGATTTAATTCAGAAAACTTCAAAAAGTAAGCTGAAACAAAAAAGCTAACGTTTTTATACTAAAGAGTGCTCTCTCTCTATCACCTTTGTAGAGTATACTTTAGAAAACTGGACACCACTTGGTCATGCTACAGTCAGTGGGGAAAGTGAAAGTTGTTTGGAACATCGTAATAACTGGATTTTAGGTTGTTATCGCATTTGAAGAGACTCATAATCAACTTGATAAATAGGGTCACCAGTAACTATAATTGAGTATGAGCCGATTCTTTTTGAACTTATTTCTACAAGCTACGAGTCAGTTTCTATTGAACTTATTTTTATAAAGAAGCAGTAAGGATGGGTATATACACTGATGGATATGGACTGCTGGGAAAATGCTATTATTTTAATTTCATGTAAATAACTTATTTTAAGTACATACAGCGTTTGTTAGATTGTGTCCTTTTATAAAAAAAATAATAGTTGAATATGGCATGAAGTTCAAAGTACAACAAAATTGATAAACTCAGTAATTAGATAATGGAAAGAAGTATGTGTGCAGTATTTTCAGCCTGCAACAGCCTCTTATTGCAATCTAAATATTTTAGTCCGGAGGTATATGCGCTTTTACTCTGTGAATCCTTGCCTAGGAGAAATCAGTTTATGTGCTTTAATTTAAGTAGATTAAAGGGTAAGTGATCCAGATATAAGGTACTTGTATGCTTGTTTAAAGGGTGCACAAAGTACAAGTTAGTAATATTCTAAAGGGAATTTAATCGGAATTTAATTCATTGTCTTATTAAAGGGACTATTGTTTGATATTTATTAATTTGATAGGAAATGACTAGCTATGGAGATACATTATCTATCTGTGGATGATATCTATTTTTGTATTTGTTACCATGTATTGAATTTTTCAGAAAATTTTGTTTTATTGTATATTTTAGCCATGTTTGTCTGTAATATTGTAAGGACCAAAAAGGTTGAATAATAAACTAAAAACTAAACTAAACTTGCAAAAGACCTAGCTACCATAAACAAAATGTCCTTTTTAAGCTTGTTATGCATGAATTTAATTCAGTTAAGCCTACGTTGGAATCCTTGGGTCGGCGCATATAGGACATGGAGGTCCATGTCACTTCTTTACGCTCTGCTGCTCCACTCCTTACCTCACCGTGTACGCTGCTTGCTGTGGTGCTCATTGTGAGTTTTTAGTTTAAAGTTTAAGTTTTATAGGCTTTGAACTTGACACTAATGTGAATTAAACTTAGGCTTATTTTGCCCATAGTTTGTAATAGCGAGCTCTCTCGACTCCCTGATATTTGAGAGTTGTTGGAACTGTTGACAGCCCGAGAATAATTTTTTTGGGGGTATCATTTTGAATTGGCTCCTTATCAGAGGGCAGGCGGCTCACTAAAGAGCTATCATTGGTCTCCAGAGTAAAGAAAATTGCTATGGGACTAGTGGCTCTAAGAGGACCAAGGAACTGGAGCATGGCTGCGAGTGACGTCTGAAATGCATGGATAAGCAGGAGAACAAGAGCACTTAATGTGCATTAATATTCATAAACATTAAATAAAGGAATGACAGTGTTGCCTAGGGCTGGTGGGGTGGCTTTCTCTCTTTTTTTATCTCCCCAGGCAAGCTTGACCAAAAGGAACAACTCTAGAAGGTGAAAGTAATGGGGAAAACGGCAAAAATAAAGCAAATAGCCTTACTGAGGATCTTTGTTTACTACAGGTTTCTTAATGTGAATTAAACTTAGGCTTATTTTGTCCATAGTTTTTAATCTCGAGCTGTCTCGACTCCCCGATATTTGGGAGTTGTTGGAACTGTTGGCGGCCTGAAAAGAATTTTATCAGGGGTATTGTTTTGAATTGTGACTCCTTATCGGAGGGCAGGAGGCTCACTGAAGGGCTATCATTGGTCTCCAAAGTAAAGAAAATTGCTGTGGGAGTGGGACAAGTGGTTCTGAGAGGACCAAGGAACTGAAGCACGGCTGCAAGTGTGAATAGATGTCTGAAACGCATGGACAAGGAGGAGGAGGAGAACAAGACAAAGAGCACTTAATGTGCATCATCAGCATTAAATAAAGGCATGACAGTGTTGCCTAGGGTGCGGGGGGGGGATGAAGGGTTCGGCTCTACATTAATATAAGTTGTATTTACTGCGCTCAGTGAAGCCTCGCTTTCTTTCTTTTTTTTATCTCCCCAGGCAAACCTGACCGAAAGGAGCAACTCTGGAAGGTGAAAGTTTTCCAATGAAGTTGGCATGGGGGCGGGATTCTTGATATTGTGGGCCAGCAATCGGCCGGGGGGTGGTGGAACCACTAGATACCTGGGATGTGGGGTCTTAGAAAATGCTTTTTTTCAGTTTTATATTTTATCATCCCCCCGGCTCTCAAATGTGGAATTTCACCCGCAGGTGGTGAAATTCCTCATTTTGCCAGCCAAATTAACTTTTCATGGGTGAAATTCCACATTTCACTGGGGGAATTTCACATTTCACACCCACAAAATATGTTGCAAAACGCGAGGATTAGGCAAAATATTTTGCTGGGCAAAATTATTCAATTCCGCACAACACTAAATACCATAACTGTCTCTTTTTCTCTTGCCTTTTTTAACCTGCCTGACACAGAAGTTAGTTGCCTTCTCAATTGCCTTCCATATTTCTGCTCATTTTTCCTCTACTCAACCCATGTTCCCTATTCCTGCTAGGGCTTCCTTGAAGCACTCTACCATTTTCTTGAAATTGGCCCTCCTGAAGTCCAGGACCCTCATTTTAGTGTGGTTAGATTCTGGCCCTATTTTTATATTGACCCACACCATACAATGATCACTAATCCCTAGGTGACTACCCACTGCAATGTCAGTGACACTGTCCCTGTTTCACAGTACCAGGTCCAGTATCACCCCCTCACGAATGGGTTCCTTAACGGTTGCCTGATGAATGCCCCCTGCAGGGAGTCTAGGATTTCCCTACTTCTAACTGTTGCTGCAGCAGGGAGGCTGCAATCCACATCTGGTAGATTGAAGTCCACTACTAGCAATAACTCATCCTTGTTAGCCATCCCTTGGATTTCTTCTACCATATCCTTATCTTCCTCCTCTCTCTGTGCAGGAGGTTTGTAGATCACTCCTATTCGAATAGTGCCCCCCCCCCCCGTCTCCAGGTTGACCCACAGTACCTCCACTTTTCTCTGACTCCCTAGTATTTCTGTGGCCTTTTTGTTCTCCCTCATGTAAAGAGCCATCCCTCCTCCTTTTTTCCTACCTTTCTACTTAGAAGTTTTTTAATGGGATCTCAAAAGAAAGGTATGTGTTGTTTTCACAGTTAATGGATCTATTAATGCTGTGTATTTAAAAGAGATAATCTTCTTACTCGGTATAAAACACTCACAACTCTACAAAAAAATGTATTATAAATCACTTTGAAGCTCAGTGAATTGTTATTTTGCTAATAACCACTATTTATAGTTAACAATGGAGTTTGTTAATTGGCACTTCCCTTCAGTTGCATCAAGACTTGATACAGTCCAGTTTGCAGGGTGCATTACCATTGGGCTGAAAGAATGGTCTGTGCTGCGCAGGACAGAGTTACGCGGGCAGTGTGTAAGGTTACAATTGTTTCAGTGGCCTGGATATTCAAAGCAGTTGTAGATGGAGCAACAGGGTTGCACATGGGCAACTGCGGAGATGCGCCATAGAGCGATATTCAGTGGGAGCAACTGCGCAGCACAAGTAGCAGTGTGCCAATGTGCAATAGTAATGTGTGCATGTGCAAGGGCAGGGGGCGTACCCATTAATATGTGGCACAGTGCGATATTCAACCCCTGACCAATGGCGCAAGTGAGGAGCAACTGTCAGTTGCACGGAGCAGACTTGAGCCTATAAAAACCGGGAGCAATTAGGAGGAGGGCACTTGTGCCAGAGGGGAGCAGGACAGAGGGAGACAGACAAGCTGTCTGAGAGAGGAAGAAGGAGACAGGGAGAGAGAAAGAGAGAGAGTGAGACCAGGAGAGAGAGGAAGAGAGAGAGTGAGAGAGAGAGAGAGTGAGACAGACAGGGAGGCTGATGGAGGGAGCGTGAGAGAATGGGTGCCATACAGAGCCACCAGACCAAAGGGGAGCAACACAGGCACCCACAGGGGTGGTTGACAGAGCCTGCAGGCAATAGCCAGCCAGGGGCAGGGTACACAGGAGGGGTCTCTGCCAAGTGACAGGCACTGCCCCACAGAGGCGAGGGGGCCAGTGGAGCTGAACGCCCGGGGGAGGTGACAGGACAACAGGGGCCATGGTCAGTGCGGCATTCCAGATGGAGGTCATAATGAGGGGTGTGAGGAGGCAGGAGGCAGATCAACATGGCCATAGAAGGGTCCATTGGCAGTTCACCCAGAACAGGTGGTACCAACCCCGCATCAGCTTTGAGACCAATGCTGGCACAGAGATCGTGGGCAGGTATCACCTGAACTGGGTGATTCTGAGGCAGCTCTGTGAGCTGTGCAGTAAGGAGATGCAGGCACCCACCAGACAGAGCCATGCCCTGACAGTGGAGACAAAGGTAACAGCTGTCATGTGCCTGCTCACCATGGGCACCTTCCAGAGACCAACAGGAGACACCATAGGCATAACCCAGTCGGCCATGTCACGGCTCCTCACACAATTCCTCGATGCCCTGCTGCCACATGCTGCAGAATACATCCACTTCCCCAGCACACAGGTGGAGCATACAGCAACCATGCAGGAGTTCCACAGGGTAGCACGTATGCCTGGCATGCTAGGGGCCATCAACTGCACCCATGTGGGCATCCACATGCCACCTGGTGTGGAGGGGGTAGCCTACATCAACAGAAAGGGCTACCCCAGTATCAACTGCCAGGTGGTGTGCATAACCAACGTCTGTGCCACACACCCTGAGGGGGCACATGATGCCTTCATCTGGCACAGCTCAGCACTGTGCCACAGGTTTGAGAGTGGGGGCATCCTCATCGGTCACCTAGTGGGTGAGTATGGTGAGACCACGGGCAGCTGGGTACAGCAGTGCATGGGAGGGAGGTGGCCAGGGCAGGGGTGCTGCCGATTGCACCCGAGAAGGATATGGTGCACAGTGACAGGGGTCACCAGGCTAACCATCTCTCCCTCTCTACACAGGTGACAGTGGCTACCCACTCAGGCCCTGGCTGCTCACCCCCTACCATCACCCATCGTTCCCAGCGGAGGAGCAGTACTATGAGGCACACGCCAGCACATGGAACATCATTGAGCATGTGTTTGGAATGCTGAAGGCATGGTTCCATTGCCTAGACAGGTCCGGCAGTGCCCTACAGTACAGCCCCTCAAAGGCCAGCAGCCTATTCCTGGCCTGCTGCATGCTGCACAACATGGCCATTGACCGAGGGATAGCTGTCGAGACCAAAGAGGGGAACAGCAGTGGGGATGATGCGGGCGATGGGCCGGGTGGTGGTGGGCAGCCCCCTCTGGGCGGAGGAATCCCTGGCTCATGAGGATGGCATGCCAGCATCGGGACACAATAGCACAAGAGCACTACGGTGCTTGCAGGTAGGTGGACAGACACCCATACACAGAACCGACACAGTGGCAAGGCACACAGCCATGTGTGGGCAAGGCCATGGGCATGCACACACAGGTGTGGGGCAGGGGCAGGGGGGCAGTGCCACATGACCACACGCAACACCACACAGCACTGCACAGTGACCAGCACACATACACACACCCATCCTCCCACACACTGGCACCCGCAGGCACACGCCCAGGTGCTAGCATGTAGTGTGGATCAGATGCAGGGCACTGGAGCACATGCGCAACTGGTGTAGTGTTGGCATCATCATGCACATGCCACACAAGCCAGTGACCGGGCAGGTGCACATACGGGCAGCATGTGGTGCAAAACACAGCTGCCATGACCATGTCAAGCACACACACACAATGCCCATGTGCACACAGGTCAGTGGCAGCAGACTGCAGACAGGGTGGCATGCCACATCAGGTCTGCTGCGCAGACACATGACTGTCATAGACACGGGGATGGCCATGCTGAGGCCACCCAGCAGACTCAGGCTGTGCAATGGCCATGGGGGGTGTCTGTGACCAGCCTCCAGGGGTGGGACTGTGGGACCATGACTGGGTCCTCGCAGGAGTCTGCAGGCTCCCAAACAGGCCCGCATCAGGCATGCCTGGGATGCCCGCAGCACAGCCTGGTGTCAACACTGATGGGGTCACCCGACGCCGGGGTCGTGGGGTGGACATTGCACTTTGCCATGTCTGTGGCAGTTGGCCATGCCCTGTGGCAGCCAGTGGGGCAAGGATGATCAAGATCACATTGGCAATGCAGTCCAGGGCTGCGGTCATGACCTCCCACAGGCGCTGTATGTGTTTCATGACTTGAGCAGTGCCCCCTGTCACACTGCTCGGCTGCCTGGCACACCTCTGCACGGAGTGCCCACACCCCACCACAAGCCGCACCTGTTGCTCCACAGAGCCCCACAGCAATTGGGTGTGCTCAGCCAAGGGTTCAGTGCCCAGGGGTGTATGGGTGTGGTACCAACCCACTGGTGGCTTATGACCATGCTGCACGGCCCCCACTCAGGTGGGTGCTGCACAGCGGGATCCTCATGGGGTTGGGCAATGGCAGATGCTGTGCCCGGCTTCCCAATATCTACAGCCATCTGCTGCTGCCACTCCTCTGGCCCCTGTGCACTGGCCAGCAACTGTGCTGTGCCTGCACACACAGCGGTACCAGGGGCAGCGGCAGGCAGCTGTTCCACCAACGACAGGACACTGGCCGTGCTGCCAGTGATGGTGGAAGGTATGGGTGTCTCCCCCATGACAAGACCCCCGCCATCCAGGACTATGGCCATATCATCATCAGTGTCAGACCCCACCTTGATCTGTGTCTCCACACAGAGCATGCCATGGCTGGCATCCCCAGCTGGACGGCGGTGGCATGCTGCAGCTGACTGGGCCCCTGGATGCCCATGGAGGTGGATGGCTGGTTCTCCAGGGCTGGGCATGCTCCCATGGCAGCTGCAGGTGCCCCTGCCACCGCATGCTGGTGAGCCAGTGCTGTAAGGGAACACAGATGCGTTAGTGCTGCCGATTCAGCAGGTCTCACCCCCCCAGGCTGCCATACCTACCATGCAGTGATGGGCTTCCTCCAGTCTGGAAGCCACTGCCCGGCTCACCCTCGACTGCGCTGCACTGCATGGTGGCCTCCACCAGCTCCTCCTGCACCATGAGCTGTGGCACGGCAGCTTGGCCCCCACTTGTGGCCGATCTGGCAGCCCATATGGCTTCCACTTTCTCCTTGATCCGATGCTTGTCAGTGCCCACCTTTTTCTTGCACTCCTGTGCAGACCGTTGGTGGCTGCCCTGCTGGTTCATTGCCTCCGCAACCTCCTCCCAGGCTGCGGCCCTGGCCTGGGGTGTGCCAGTGGCACCACTCAGCAAAGGCTCCCTGTTGAGGTATGTCTCGAACAGGGCATCTGCCTCTGCTCTAGTAAAGTTGGGCCTGTGCTAGCGGGCTGATCCACGCACCTCATCCTCCTCGTTCTCAGCCATGATGCTACCTGTGGACATGGACATGTGGTTAGTGGCTGCAGCGGCCCACCCCAGCCATCCAACCCGCTATGCTGGCAGTCCCCTCAGCAGGCGCAACTTACCTGTGATGGTTGCAATACCGGTTCATGGCCTGTGCTGATATGCAGCACCTTTATAGCATACCGCATGTGAATGGGCTGATGCGCAATGGTAATGGCATGCAAATGTCCCCATTTGCGCCTCAGATCTCGATAGGCTGATGAGCTAATCTGCATATGACGGCTGAATATTATGCTCTTGCACATTGCACAATGGACTTGCTCCGGAGCATGTCATGGTGCAATGCCGTGACATGCGCAGTGCGTCCTCAACAACTTGCATGTGCCACAGCATGTCCTACGCCTATTGCGCAGTGTGCACTAGGAGCGCTGTGGGTGCCATTGTACCCTATGCACCATGAACCCTATGGCTCTGGGGCACTATTCGGGCCCTGGCGCTCGGGCGCTATTGGGCCTATGGTGCTGGGATGCTTTTGGGCCTATGGCACTGGGGCGCTATTGGGTCTATGGCACTCAGGCACTATTGGGCTTATGGTGCTGGAGCGCTACTGGGCCTATGGTGCTCAGGTGCTATTGGGCCCATGGGCCATGGTGCCTTCATGGCCCTATTGCGCACCATGCTTCATGGACCCTATGGTGCCCATGCGCACATTGCACGTGCTGACCTCTAACCCCTGCCCTATGCCCTCTTGGGAACCCTGCTCCACGTGCCAGTGTGGCCACACCCACGCCGTGCATGTCTGGAGATAAACTATTGCTGAAGGCAGTGCAACTGCTTGTGAGGCACGCATCTCGTGCACATTGTGCACGTGCGCTACTGGGCACCATTTTGACCTGCTGCTTTGCTATAGCACCATGGCACGCTGTGCTGTCCCACGCCGGTGGAACTGGAGCCAGGTGGAACTTGTTAACCTGGTGGTCTAGGTGGAGCCCCATGCTGCCAGCCTGTTCAGGCAGCAGCCCCTACATCGGCCCAGGACAGAGGTGTGGCAGAACATCGCCAATGGGCTGTTCCAGGCCACTGGGGTGCAGCACACCAGGGAACGTGCCACCACTAGAACAGTGGCATTGTCAGGAGGGACCCAGAGCGGCTGAGGGCATTGCAGGCACACGTCCGCAGAGGGGCTGTGCCACAGCCAGGTAAGTGGGCTCATACTGCATCTGTACATGACCACTGTTCCATGGGGTTGGCAGGGCTGCATGCCATGCCGGGGGGGTCCTGTCGTTGTGTGCCCTGTGGCATGGCATTGCCAGGCAATGGGTGCACTGTGCCACTGCCCTGTGGCCTTGCCCGGCCGGGGCGCACATTGTGCTTGGGGTGGGGCAGTGGGCTCATGCTGTGGCTGTGTTCTGATGTGTGCCTGTCTGTGTTCCTGTCCTCGAACCTGAAGACTAGAGACATGCCAGGGTGGCAGGAGCACTTGGCGGGCCTTCGGCTGGGGGTGCAGGACCGATCAGAGGTGCAGCAGTGGGACCAGCGCATGCAGCACCATGGTGGACAGGTAGGCACTGTGCATTCCCACATTGCTGTGCAGGGTGGTCGGCGGGGTTGGGGGTATGGCCTTGACCTCCTGTGCCTTGTACCATGGCAGCTGTGTGCAGCACATGGTGCAGTGTGCATGGTGCTGTGGGGCAGCCATTGCATATGTGTGGCAGCTGTTGGTGGGCTGGGTGTGCATCTGGCTGCCACCAGTGCCGCTGTGGTTCCACTGCAGCACCATGCCACCTGCCTGCCACTGCGCTATCGAGTGGCCCTTGGGCAGCGGTGTCCAGCACTGTGCACTGCCATGGCTTGCCAGGTTGGTGGTAGGTGTAGGCTCACCAACTGTGGGTTGCCAGGGTGCCACTCCCAGGACTTGTGTTCCCACTATCCGCTGCACACTGTGGGGGGCTAGGGTGCTATGCATGCACACTGATCACCTGTCCCTTCCTCTGCCATAGGTGTCTGGAGCAGTTCCTGCCTGCCACTATATTGTCGACTCCTGCATCTGATCATACTAATAACGTCCCATACAATGGAGATAGTGGATCAGACCAGGAGGATCTTGCTCCTGGACCTGCACAGGGGGAGGTGCCAGGTGACGGCAGGCCATGGCCGGCCTTGATGGACTGCAGCTCCCTTCCTGCCTCTGTCATCCCTTCCTCTACCTTCCCCCCATCCAACTGTACAGACACTGTCCCCTGTCCCCTTCCCTTCCCTCCCTCACCTACCATCCCCCTTGTTCAGGGCTGTTACATTTCATTATTGTTGTTTATCTTTAATTATATTTGTTACTTGTTTATCTGTCTGAGTCCATGTCTGCTTTGCAGCTGGCGAGCGGGTCCATGCTGCAGTGGTGTGGTGGGTGGCTTTGTGGTGCACATGTGTCATTGTGTGGACCATCCATGGTGGTGACATGCCCCTCAGCCAGTGGCTGTGCCTTGGAGTGGCCATGGGCTGGCTGTACAGGCTGTGTGGTGTGTGTGTGTTGGGTGCCATGTGCCAGGGTGTGGATTACTGTTGTCCGGGTGGGTACATGCCATCCGGTGGGTGGTAGCTGTGGTAGCTCACCCTTGGACATCGGTGCCACCTGTACCATGTGTCCATTGCCCTGGGGAGGGCCAGCTGCATGCCTGCACTCCATGGGCAGTGGTCACCTGTGTGCCGGCTGTGTGTCCCTGCCTGTGTTCCTGGCCTGGATCCCCCCACCTCCCCGCGCTGTCCCCACCACCTTCCCCCATACCTGGCTCCCTGCTGTGCCTGTGGCTGCTCCTGCTGTGCCTTGGCACATCTTCCTCTGCCCCTTGTGCATCCCTGGTTGTGCTACGGCACATTTCTGGTTGCTCCCTGGTGCACCTCTCACAGCGCCATGGTGCAGTGACTGCGCTATTCAGTCGTGTTGTGCTGGTGCATGTTGCAGTGTGCAACCATTGAATATCGCAGTTACTGTGCCATTGCGCAGTTGACTTGCGCTGCATCAGGATTGCACATGCCTTTGGTGCATTTCTGAATATCAGGCCCAGTGTGTGTACTGAATTGCTCTCATAAATGTGAAGATGAGTGACAGTAGTGGGAGAGAGTACAGTGAGTCTGAGAGATCTGACACAATGTGGGAGACAACTGTTGCCATGGGGACATTTTCTTCATGAAAGTGCAGCTATCCCTGGAATAATAGATAGAGTAAAAACTCTTTCTGATTGGATGGCATCCCCGAGGTGATTTATAATGTGATACCTAGGGAAAGGTGAGAGGTCAGAACAAAGAGTCACTTTCGAAGGGAGACAAAATAGATTGACACCCTAAATTCCATGCAACCACAGGGATTAAATGATATAGAGTAATGTGTCCCTTTTTTTCTGCAATTATCTGGAATGACCTGTTCATTATTTTTCTAAAATGATTCACCTGACATATTGTGTGCCTCTTCTTATTAATTATGCTATGAATGATTAACTGTTTTTAGCTATCACATCTTCCTGAACAGTCACCGTTAACTTGTTTTTATTTATCGTTGTCCTTATATTTTCCTACTGTTCACCCTATTTTTACCATAGAATCCCTCAAAGTTAAGCTACCCATCTGTTTTTGACAGTCATTTTGTGACTGAGACTAACTGACTTTCACAGTTATTTTGGCAGAATAGTACTTGGCATATAAAGTGCAACTTGTGCACTTGGCTATATGTTTCTAAAAGAATGATTATATATTTTCTGTATTTGGAATTGACGTAATTTTTGACATTTATTTTCCTTTTCCTTCACTTGGGAGATTTTTCTACACCTTTTTTGTTGTTTATAGTTTGTTAGAAAATGGGCTTAGAAATCTCAGGGCTCTGATTGGCTGATCTCTCTGGCAAGGTGGACATCTATCAGACAGCAGAGCCCGGGGTAATAAAAGTACCAGTCCCAAACAGCCCCATTACTGAGATCAAGGGCCACACACTAATTTCAGACTTGAGACCCACCATTTTTATTTGTCTCAGTAACCGAAATTGACAACCGGTTACCCCCCCCCCACAAAACACACACATACACACTGTGTAGTGAAACCATAAAAATCACAAGCAAAACACGTTCTTTACACAATAAAACCTTGTTGATCCACAGCAGAGTGTTGTCATGTCACAGAGACAATACTAGCATCCCCACTCCATCAAAGTCCGGCCAATCTAGTTGCTGTTGCAAGCTGGTAACAGATCCTCATCTCAGAGGAGGCGAAGTTAGGAAAGTGCCACCACCGTTTCTCAGCCCGATTCTCCCAATCACTAAAAAATAAAAATACTAGAACTGCTGACCATCCCCCTACTAAGAACTGCTCAGTAAAGCCAATATGAGATACAGAAATCTTCTTTCTGTGCATGCTTGCTTTTCCTTTTGCTGTCAGTTCATGAGAGCATTTTCCATTTTCAGGTCTCAACTTTCCATCCCTCCTAAACATATCCATACTACCACTCACATGCTGCGTTACTGCTCAAACCCAGAAACCACTGTTTGTGAGGTGAAAAGTATCAGTCTGACAACCAGCTCTTAAACTGACAGGCTGTTTCCCAAATCGTCAGCCACCTGTGTCCCAAAGCAAGGAACCTACAGTTTGCGAGGGGGGAAAAAGCAGCAGTTTGGCTTTCAGATTTTAAACTGACACATGCTGTTTCACCGACCGCCTGATCCTGCTGCTACTCATAGTAAGGAAAAGTAACCATTAAGGATATTACTGATTTTCATTATTTACTGTGACTGGCAATCAGGCACACACAGTAGTGTTAATACAGATAGCCTTGTTTCTCTATTTTGCTGGTTCACTCAGCTAATTTTGCCGAGCACCTTCCTCTCCCACCTTAGTCAATGTTGTGTCATGTCAAATATAAAATAAATAAGATAAAAATCTACACTAACCACTCCTGCTGCTCCCAGAAGCCATGTGTATTTGGAGTGAGAGAGTAACTATGATAACTATTACTACAGAGGCTGCATTAGCATGACAGTCTTTAGCCCCCCCAAAAAAAGAACAGCATTCAAATGCAGGCAGAGGAACTATTTTACGACAAAACTTATTTTACTGTAATCTTTAATTAACTTTTTTTTATTAAACAATTTGTTTTACAGTGCCCATTTTCTTTTTTTTTTTACTTTATTTTTATTTATTTTCCAATGACGTCACATTGAGCATACATATAGCAAACAGTCATAATAGTATTTCCATCTGGGACCAAGTCCCTTAATAAAAGTAAAAGGAGCATTTGCCATGTTGAGTTACCACATAGGGGGTATTACTATAACTAGTACAAGACTATATAATCCAAAAATTAAACATCCTCTATTTATGCTGTGTTAAAGAGTTCAAGAGCCGCATGGCTGTGACTGTAAAGATTTAATGACCAGCATTTAGTCTCAGAAAGCCACTCTCAAAAAGAGCTTATGGCGCCATGCGTGGTACCTAAATTAACTACCAAGGTAGAATTTCTAAACATATATTTGGAGCAGAAAAAATACGTTTAGGAGTAATGTAAAATTAACCGCCACTTCTAGTTTAACCACATCTTATTTATTTATTGGAACATCAGTTTAACAACCTTTGAGCCAGAGGCTCATTTACAAAGGTACCTCATCACAGAGAGGACAAAACAGTGCAAACAACAAACATCCAAAGAAGATATAATAATTTCAAGACTACAGATCAATAATACAACAACATACATACATGCTGTCTTGCATTATTTGAGCCATCCTTATAGAAAAAATAACACCATTCAGAGCGGTTCCCCAAAGTCCCTTCAAGTGTCCAAGTTAGAATCTTAATGGGTACTCACGTTCCTCATAGCCAGTCTAGTTGTCCATTTTCCAGCCTCCACAGGGTCCGTAAATAGGTAGACCTTCCCCTCCTGTACAATGCGTAGGTGAGCAGGAAAAACTATAATATGAACTACCTTTGCTTGTCTCAAAGTTTGCCTAACCCTATCAAACTTCTTGCTGTGTTGCCGCGTTACAAAACTTATATCTGGAAAAAGATAAACTGGGTGTTCCTCAATCATCAACGGGCCTGACATTCAAGACAGCGCCAATATCCTGTCTCTCACTCTGACTCCAGAAGTAACAATCATCAAGGTGCAGGGCTCCTCCAATTGCTGAAGACCACACGGATTAACTCTATAAATTTTCTGTATGCCTGTGATTGGATCTTGCCCTGTAGCCAACAGCTTTTCTGTGAGAAATTCCTGAATTACCATGCAAGGGTGATCTCCTTCGAAGCCTTCTGGCAAGCACAACACTCATATACTAGCACTCCTGATTTGATTCTCCATAGTCTCAAGCCTCTTGCAAACATGCTGCATCTCTTTGGACATCAAAGCAGTAGTTCCATTGGCAGAATGAGCTCTTTTTGTTACATCCAGCAATTCCGCCTTTAGGCCCTCCACCAAGGATTCCAGTACTACCACCCGGCTATTGAAGGAGTCCACTTTCTGTGAAAGGTTAGCCATGCAGTTAATCAAAGTTTGCATTTGCAGCCCCAGCATCACAAGCGATTCTTCAGTATCCAAGGGAGTTGTAGCTAAGTCTTCTGGGGCTGACCGCGAGGTTTGGGCCACGCCAGAGTTTCTTCCACGATCCGAACCTCCTGTAGCTTTATCCCACTTAGGATTTCCCATATTCCCTAATTCAATGGTCGGGAATCCGATCTAATGCTCTAATTTGATCCAGACAGTATCTAAAATGCAGTTTTTGCTGTTTTAATGTGGAGAATTGCAGAGACGTAGTTTCTTGCTTCCACCAAGCTCGGGCTCCACAGCACCCCCCCTCTACAGTGCCCATTTTCTAAGTGCAATAATACCCTCCAGGGTGGGTGGTATTGTACTATACTGGACCTTCCACGTACTATAAGGCTTTCCGCCTGCGGCGTCGGGCCTCATTATGCCCCTGGGTGGTCCAGTATAGTACAATACTGACCACCCTGTCAGGTATTATTGTTTACATAATAATTCTTTTTCACAGTCCCTAGTGGTGTTTTTTTTGTATGTTATTTGACTTCCAATTTGTCTTATATTTTTGGGGACTTCATTGAATGAAATATGAATTTAGGAATATGGATACACATGTTTTGATGAATTTGACTAATATTGCAAGTGTCAGAACCTGCAATTAGCATGCTGAATGAATTAAGTCTAAAGACTTTCTTGCAATACTGTTTCACTGAAATGATGTGTTACATGCACTATAACTTTAAATCATATGTATAAAATGGAAGTCATTGATCATAGACTGCACCCTGATGAGGAAGCCACAGTTCTCTGGCAAAATGTTGTAGAGGTCTGGCCAACAGTATGATGTGGCCTGTTTGGCACTTTGCCACTTAAAGCAGCAGTATTTGTTAGTAATCGTATAGTTTTTTTTTTTCAGCAAAAAATAATTTTCTGGCAAAAACATTAACATGCCAATTTTTCTTTTCGGTTTCTTTTATTCCTGAACTAACATATGCAATTATGAAGTTTTTATTGTTCCCATTCTCGTGCCATACCCACCATAAAAAAGTCACTATCTTACAACAGTGCTGTGCTGTTTACAATCAGAAACATGTGGTAACCCCATCCTAATACATCCATAGTATGAATCTAATCTGTACTCTTAACAAGTAACTTCAGTAGAAAAGATTTATAAAAATTGTAAGTGCTGGCCATCTTTAATGATGTGAGTCATTAATGATAAAAGTAGTTATAAAACCTGTTCTTAAAATATCCAAGAAAACTACAAATACACAGAGGATGAATGTTAGGATGTCAGAAATGCACTATTGTTAAAAAAAACTAATACTGTTTGCTGCGTGTGCCATTCTTTATTTTTTTAGTTTTGTTTTGTTGTTGTTGATTTATGCAGATAGTGAAACAGATTTGGGTGTGAATGTATCGAAGGATCTGAAAAACGCAAGTCAATATGCAAAAGCATGTAGGACAGGAAATATCAAAGGAAGTAATATTGCCATTATATCATACTGTATTGTACAAGATGCAGCACCTGGAATACTGCACCCAATTTTGGTCACCATACTGCAGAATGAATGTGGATAAGTGGTCGAGGGTTCAAAGGACGACAACACATTATTATAGGGACAAGAGAAAAGGAATACAGATCCATGCAAAGCTAGCAGATTTAAATTTGTTTTCACTGGAACAAAGGAAACTAAGAATGAAGATAGCAACTGTTTTGAAGAAAATTAAGGGGAATATCACAATCAATAAGAAGTACTTCTGGGGGGATAACTGGTCATAGTGCGGCTTGTGGGCATGAAATGAGGCTAACAATTGAGAGAATCTGGTAAAATGTATGGAAAAACTGTTTACAAGCAGATTTATTAAACTCTGGAACACACAACTGGGCATTGTGCTTAAGGTGAAAAATATAACTATTTTTAATGATGAGATTGATGTCTTCTTAGTTGCAAAAGAAATACAAAGATACATTGTAACTGTTGAGTATAGTGTGATGCACTCTTGATAAGCAATGCCACCTTCTTTCATAACTAACGTAATAAAATAACATCTAAGCATACACTATGCAACTGATACAATTCTGTGCTGCAACCCAGTTGCAGGCAGAGTCCAGCATGTTGTGGGTGCAAACTAATTCTGGGCAAAATTCAAAAATTTTGTTCTGTGAAATAAAATATTTAGCATAATTCATGCATTTCATTAAATATTTCACAGGTGTAAAATGCCGAAAAAAGTGTTTTCCACCCTCCTGGGCAACAATAAAATAAATATTTACAGTCCCCATGATCCCTGGTACCTAGTGGTCCCACGCCTCGGCTGATCACCAGCCCAATATGAAAACTCCACACACGCCCCGCCGAGACTCACCCCCATTCCCCAGCCACAATTTTAATTGAAAATAACAGTACTTTTTTGTTTTGTAGAATAGAACATGCAAATTCAAAATGGCAGGTATATAGGCGATGGTAAAGGTTGCATCACCTTTCCAACTAAAAAGGGGAGTTTAGTGCTAGATGTTGTAGTCATTGATATTTATGCTGGATAACAATAAGAACTTAAAGAATCCAGATTAATATTTTAATGATCACCTCCCAGTTAAAATACTTATGAAGTTTACCTGTAAAAAATCTGTTAATGTGAGTGAAATTATGATGGGTCTAGAATGTGACAATCATATGCTCATTCAAAGGAAAAAAGTATAAAGTGGGATCCCATTACTGCAGCTTAAAGTTTATAGATTCAGTCATGTGATAAAATAGAGGCGCTTACAGAACAACTTAAGAGACAGTGTGGGAAATCAGTTATGTAGCTTGTATGGTGAAATCATCGATGTATATAAGAAAAAGCTGCTATATTCCTGTAGAAGCATAGAAACATAGGGAGTGATGGCAGATGGGGACCCAAGGTCCATCTAGTCTGCTCAGATCCTACCCCCCCACCTCAGATACTTTTGTAACTATCCCCTTGTGCCTATCCCAAGCTGATTTAAATCACCATACTGTTTTGGATTCAGTGACTTCAGCAGGTAGGCCATTCCATGTATCAACCACCCTTTCTGTGAAGAAAAACATCTGCATGTTGCCTCTGAATCTACCCCCTCTCAGTTTCATGTCATGGCCTCTAGTTCTGATGGAATTATTAATGAGAAAGAGCTTCTGGGTGGGGACTCTGTTTATATCCTTTAGGTACTTGAATGTCTCAGCCATATCCCCCCCATCTCTTCGCTGCTCCAGGGAGTACATATTGAACTCCCTTAATCTGTGTTTGTAAGACAACTCATGGAGACCGTGGATCAATTTAGTTGCCCTCCTCTGCACTGTATCCAGTCTGTCTATGTCCTTCCTGAGGTAAGGCCTCCAGAACTGGATGCAGTACTCAAGGTGGGGCCTCATCAGAGACCTGTACAGTAGCAGGATCACCTCCCTTCTTCTACTTGAGATGCCCCTACCTATGCAGCCTAGCATTTTGCTGGCACTTAATGCTGCTTTTTCACATTGATTGCCCACTTTTAAATAGTATGAAATGATAACTCCCAGATCTCACTCCTGCTGGGTGATTTCTAGCCCTTCCCCCCCAGGTGGTAGTCAGTACCTGGGTTGTTCTTATCCAGATGCATGACCTTGCATTTTTTTGCATTCAATTTTAGCTGCCACATACCAGACCATTTTTCAAACTTGAGAAGGTCACTTCTCATTTGCTCCACCCCCTGTGCAATATCCACTCTGTTGCAGATCTTTGCTTAGTCTGCAAACAGACATATCTTCCAACCCAGCTCATCTGTGATGTCACTGATGAACACATTGAAGAGCAAAGGTCCCAGGATGGACTCTTGTGCCACACCACTGGTCACTTCCCTGGCTTCTGATGCTTCCCCATTTACCATCACAGTTTGGGTTTGCTGTTGAAACCAGCTTCCTATCCATGATACCACTTCCTTCCCTACTCCTGTATTCTTGAGTTTATTTAGCAGCCTTCTGTCAGGGACAGAATTGAATGCTTTACTAATGTCCAAGTAGATGACATCTGCGGCACCCCCCTGGTCCACCCCCCCTAGTAATGAAGTTGAAAAACTCAATCAGGTTTGTCTGGCAAGACCTTCCTGCTTTGAACCAATGCTGTTTGGCATTCTGCTGTTCAGTTACTTCCAGAAATGCTATAATTTTTTCATTGAGCAATGATTCCATCAACTTTCCCACCACTGAGGTGAGACTAACTGGGCGGTAGTTCCCTGCTTCCTCTTTGCTACCACTCTTGTAGATGAGGATCACTACTGCCTTTTTCCAGTCCTGTGGGACCATCTCTTCCCTCAGGGATCTACTAAATAGGTCTGCTAGGAGTTCATCCAGTTCATTACTCAGTTCCCGCAGTATGCGTGGGTGGATTCCGTCCAGACC
This sequence comes from Neoceratodus forsteri, assembly GCA_016271365.2. Classification (NCBI taxonomy): domain Eukaryota; kingdom Metazoa; phylum Chordata; order Ceratodontiformes; family Ceratodontidae; genus Neoceratodus; species Neoceratodus forsteri. Next base: position 157,926,611 of record CM028137.1, read on the forward strand.
AATGGCTTTATCCACATTCAATTTTTTTTTTATTCTGCCTTTACCCTTTCTGCCATGAATGGGCTTGTATCCACCCCACTTTCTGTTATTTTGCTCCCCTTCAGGGTGGGTCCATCGCCAAGCTCTTCCTTTTCTTTCTTTGTAAAGACAGAGCAGAAGTACTAATTCAAGACCTCAGCCTTTTCTATGTCTTCTTTCACCTTTCTCCATTCCCTGTTTAAGAGACTAACATCACCTCCTTTGTTTTTCGTTTTGTCACTTATGTACATAAAGGTCTTTTTGACTTATTTTACCCCATGTGTCACGTCTTCCTCTGTGTGTGCCTTTGCTGCTCTGATCACCCTATTTGCTTCCCTCAAGCTACTCCTGTATGCCTCCCTATCCTTGTCACCGTTAGAGCTCTTGTACTTCTAGAATGTGTGTCTCTCTTCTCTTATTGTAGTTGCTATCTCTTTTGTGAACCATAGTGGATGCCTTCTTTTTCTTGTTTTAGTGACCAGCCTGGAGCATTTCTCTGTTACTTCTTCCAGTGCCTTCCTTTTGCGTGCCCAACATTCTTCCACCCCTCCTTTTGCCTTTTTCTTGAAGTTAGTTCTGAAGCAACTTATCATTTGGGCAAAGTCTGTTTTTATTTGAAATCAAGGACTCTTGTTTTAGAGTGGCTTGATTCCTCTATCTCGGTGACATTAAGCCAGACAGATTTGTGGTTACTCAATCCCAATTAGCACCCCACTTCCACCTCCTTTACCTTGCTACTGTTAGTGAGCACCAGGCCCAGGATTGTGTTTTCTCTAGTAGGGACCACTACGAGCTAGTTTAGACCTGCCCCTCTCAGTTCGTCTAGGAAGTTTCTGCTTCTAGCTGTGGATGCTGTGCAGGAAATCCAGTCTATGTCTGGGAGATTTAAATCACCCATTAGCATGACCTCTCCCTTAGCAGTCATATTCAGTATGCTTTTCAGTAGTTCTTTGTCTGCTTCTGCCCCCTGTGAGGGAGGCCTATGTATCACCCCTAGTCTAAGGACTGATTTATTTCCTGGTTTGAGTGTGACCCAGAGGAACTCTGATTTGTGTGGGGTTTTTTGGACTTCCATGGCTTTTATGTCCTCTCTTATATACAAGGCTACCCCCCATCTCTCCGTCCCTTCCTGTCCTTCCTAAACAGGTCCCAGAATTACTGTATAATCATTAAGGGTGTGACCCCCACCCTGCTCCCCCATCCAGGGCCCCAGCAGGCTACCAGCACAGCCCTCCACTCACCTCCATGACTGGCAGGCTGACTAAGCACTTTCATAAATGAGTCCTTTCAATGAATGAGCACATACACACTCATTCATTGAAAACGCTCAGTTGGGCTCATTCATGAAAGCACTCAGTCAAGTTGCTGGCCATGGAGGTGAGTGGAGGGCTGTGCCAGTGGCCCACTTGGGTCCTGGATGGGGGGGGAGTGGGATGAGGGGTCACACTTTTAATTTAATGGTTATAATGTGGTTCTGGGACCTACAGGAATATAGTAGCTTTTCCTTATATACATCGATGATTTCATCATACAAGCTACATAAATGATTTCTAGGATTATTCTTTTCAGATAAGGTTACCACAATCAGATCGGATATCCATCTGACCCTCTCTAATGGGAGTGGTGATGGTCAGTAGGAGATGTCGGACACCCAGTTTGTGTGGTCTGACTTCGGCCTTTCCACAATCGATGAAATTGTGATGATCATACAATTATTGTGTCCAACCAACTGTAGTTTGGATCCGGCCCCCACACGTCTCTTAGTGGGTTGTGTGGATAAAATCGGCCCCGTCCTTGCTGAGATAGTCTGGATGTCCTTGGAGAGGGGGATTTTTCCAAATCCTCTAAAGGAGGCTGTGGTTCAGCCCCTTCTTAAGAAATCCTCCTTGGACCCAGACTGTCTGGCAAACTACAGGCCTGTCTCTAACTTACCCTTTGTGGGTAAAGTTATTGAGAAGGTGGTCGCATCACAGTTAGATGATCATTTGACCAGCCACAATGTCTCTGATTCTCAGTCCGGTTTAGAAAAAGACATAGTACCGAGACAGCTCTGGTACGGGTGCTAAATGACCTCCTAATAGCGAGAGATCAAAGGACTCGTTCCATCTTGGTCCTTCTAGATCTCTCTGCAGCATTTGACACGGTGGACCATGGTGTGCTATTGGAATGCTTGCGGTCTATCTGTGGGCTGTCTGGTACAGTCCTCAGTTGGTTTCGATCTTACCTCGAGGGTAGGACTCAGAGAGTGGTGTCCGGGATTTTTTCCTCGGCATCATTCTCCCTATCCTGTGGGGTACCACAGGGTTCCATTTTGGCACCCATGTTGTTTGCAGTGTATATGCTGCCATTAGGAGCGATTATTAGGCGGTATGGTCTGAGTTTTCACTGCTATGCAGATGATACTCAGCTGTACATGTCCTTTGTGCCCGGCCAAGATGCTGCCTTTTCGGTCTTCAATAACTGTCTTGTTGAAATCCAGGACTGGATGAATGTGAGTTGGCTGAGGTTGAACCCTGACAAAACTGAGGTGTTGGTTGTGAGCCAGGATCTCCGGGAGGCAGGTTTATTGGTTGGATCACCCTCAGGTCTATGGCTTGGGGGTGTCCCGCTAATTACCTCAGACTGGATGTAGAATCTGGGCGTTGTATTTGATGACTGCCTGACATTTAAATCTCAAGTGTCAGCAGTTGTCAAAACCTCTTTTTACCATCTGAGGAACATCGCCCGGGTGAAGCACCTGGTTCCTCCAGACAATCTTTCTACTCTGGTCCACGCCTTCGTTACCTCCTGCCTTGACTACTACAACGCCCTTTACCTGGGGCTTCCAGGGGTTGAGATTCGCCGCCTGCAGCTAGTGCAGAATGCGGCAGCCAGGCTGTTGACGGGCTCTTCTAGGTCCAGTCATATAACGCCTGTGCTCCACGGACTGCACTGGTTGCCAGTTTGCTGGCGAATCACCTTCAAGGTCGGTTTGCTGACCTATAAGGCCCTACACGATCAGGGACCTGCTTACCTGAAAGATCTCCTTCACCCCTACTGCCCCTCCCGCTCTCTCCGATCCACTGATGAGGGATTGCTAGAGATTCCCAGGGTTCGTTTAAAAACTTCAGGGGCCAGATCTTTTAGTTTTATGGCCCCAACTCTGTGGAATTCTCTACCTCGTCAGATGCAGGATAGCCCGACTGTCCAAAGTTTTAAAGAATCTTTAAAAACCTATCTCTTTAGCAAAGCATATAATGATTTCTAATATTGTCGTTTAGTTTAATTTTAAAATGGTTTTATTTATTGTTTTATTTTGTATTGTACAGGAGCCTTGGTTTTAGAAAGGTGCCTTACATAAATAAATAAAGATTGAGATTGAGATTTCCCTCACTGTCTCTAAGTTGTTCTGTATGCTCCTCTATTTTATCACATGACTGAATCTGTAAACTTTTAGCAGCAGTAATGGGGTCCCATTTTATACTTTTTTTTTTCTTTTGAATGAGCATGATTGTCACATTCTAGGCCCATTATAATTTCACTCACATTAACACATTTTTTACAGGTAAACGTCGTAAGTATTTTAGCTGGGAGGTGATCCTTAAAATATTAATCTGGAATCTTTAAGTTCTTAGTGTTATGAAGCATAAATATCAATGAGTACAACATCTAGCATTAGAAAATGGACATTTTACTTCCTATCATCTGATTGGCCAGCACCCCTGGTACAGGGGTACATTAAGTTTCAATAGATGCCCACCTTGAAATAATTCCCAGTCACCTGACCAAACCACCACCTGTGAAATCAAAGTGCTGCAATGACAACTTTTCAAACCTGGTGAAGCGAGGGAAAAATCAGCCGTGAAGTAAAAATGTCAACCAGCTCCCAGTCAACTTCAATATAATAAATATCTTAAAACGTAACAATATACTCACCAAAGATGACTGCCCAGCAATGGAGCCCAAAAGAAGCTGACCTGAAAGCAACAAACAGCAAGTAAGTGAATGTTTTGTCGCGGTCACTGGGCAACAGCTAGACATGATAGAAAGTGAGCGACAAGAACAGAACAGAAATATAGAAATATAGAAATATAGACTTTGACAGCAGATAAGGACTGCTTGGCCCATCTAGTCTGCCCATTTCCCTACCTACAGGATAGGCCGCAGATCCTAGTTAACCAACAGCCTATTTCTTCCTACCCCCCACAAGAATTGCCTTATGTCTGTCCCATGCATTCTTGAATTCTCCCACAGTTTTAGACCCCACAACCTCCTCAGGAAGGCTGTTCCATGCATCCACTACCCTCTCTGTGAAATAATACTTCCTCACATTGCCCCTGAACCGCATTCCTTCTATCTTTAAATTGTGTCCCCTTGTTCTTGCAAGTCTCTTTTTCTGAAAGATGCTACCCTCTTGGACTTTGTTGATTCCACTGAGGTACTTTAAAGTTTCTATCATGTCCCCCCTCTCCCTTCTTTCCTCAAGGGTATACATATTAAGCTCCTTTAGTCTCTCCTCATACGGCTTCTCTTGCAGACCCTGCACCATTTTAGTTGCCCACCTCTGGACTACCTCTATCCTGTCTATGTTCTTGAGGAGATGGGGTCTCCAGAACTGGATACAGTACTCCAGATGGGGTCTCACCAACTGTCTGTACAGAGGGATTACAATTTCCTGTTTTCTGCTGCTGATGCCTCTCCCTATAGATCCCAGTATACCCCCAGCCCTCCCTACTGCCTTCTCACATTGCTTGCTAACCTTAAGGTCATCTGATATGATTATCCCCAGATCCTTTCCTTTTGTTGTTGTTACTTCCTCCCACCCATTGTGTATTCTTCCCTGGGTTCTTGTTTCCCAGGTGCATTATTTTGCACTTCTTTGCATTGAATCCTAGCTGCCATACTTCTGACCATTCCTCCAACCTTGCCAAGTCCCTTTTCATCCTTTCCATGCCTCCTTGTGTATCAACCCTGTTGCAGATCTTTGTGTCATCTGCAAAGGCATCTTTTCCTTCAGTCCCTCTGCAATGTCAGTGATGAAGACATTAAAAGGACTGGACTCAATGAACCCTCGGTGCCCCACTAGTAACCCCTCTTTCTTCAGAGTGGACTCCATTTACAATTACCTTCTGTGTCCTGTTGTGCAGCCAATGTTTTACCCAGGCTACCACCCTGGGACCCACTCCCAGGCTGGTTAATTTGACTATTAATCTTTTGTGTGGGACTGTGTCAAATGCCTTGCTAAAGTCTAGGTAGGCCATGTCCACAGACCCTCCCTGGTCTACTACTTTGGTCACCCAGTCAAAGAAATCTATTAGATTCATCTGACATGACCTTCCCGCTGTTAACCCATGCTGCCTTGGGTCCTGTGCTCCACTCGCCTCTAGGTATTCAACTATTCTTTCCTTCAGAAGTGACTCCATCACTTTCCCTACCACAGAAGTCAGACTGACAGGTCTGTAGTTTCCTGCCTCTGTCTTGGTCCAACTTTTGTGAAGGGGAATCACATCCGCCTTCCTCCAGTCCTCAGGTACCACACCATCCTCCCATGATTTATTAAAAAGAGTAGCCAGTGGTTTCACTAGTTTCTCCCTTAATTCTTTTAGAATTCTGGGGTGAATTCCATCAGGACCCATTGCTTTGTCCACCTTCAGTTTTAGAGTCCTTGCAGAACCCTTTCTTCTGTGAAAGGACTGGGATCGACCCCCCTATCAAGAGTGCTTCTGTTAATTGGATTAGGCACGTCCCCCTCCTCTTTTGTGAATACTGAGCAGAAATATTCATTCAGTATCCCTGCTTTTTCACTGTCCCCCTCTGCCCACCCACTGTTCATTCTATTCAGCCTCACTATCCCTCCCTTTGTCTTTCTATGCTCCCAGATGTACCTATAAAAAGCGTTATCCCCCTTCTTAACCGAGTTGGCTATCTTTTCCTCAGTTTAGGCCTTTGCTATTCTGATTTCCTTCCCTGCTTCCTTCTGCCTTAACTGGTACAGCTCTCTGTCCTGCTCCTTCTGTGTTTCCTTATACTTCCGGAATGCTATCTTTTTCTTCCTGACTTTCACAGCCACCTCTTTTGAGAACCATAGTGGCTTTTTCTTTCATTTTGATTTGTTTATTTGCTTCACACAAAGGCTTGTTGCCTCTGTGATGACAGTTTTGATGATTCCCCATTGTTGCTCCACACCTCCTTCTAGCCTGTTTGCTAGTGCTTTTCTGAGGCACTCTCCCATCTTGCCAAAGTCAGCCCTCCTAAAGTCCAGTACCCTCACTTTTGTATGGCTTGACTCTGTAGCTGAGTTTAACATGAACCACACTGTTTGATGGTCACTTGTCCCCAGAACACAGTAAAAAATACAAAATGGGCCATATCAGTGTTCGAGGAATGGGCTAAACACAATGGGCTTAAAACTGAGTGGCAAACAATTGAAATGGGAGCACTAAATGAGTACCCAGGCATTTCTATGCTGAAGTCCTCACAACAGTGGGGAACGAGTACTCAGTAGCCAGATATTGTGCTCTGCGAGTGGGCATAAACCACCACTTAGACACCACAGAGGTCAGGTGGCCCATCAGCATAATCGGGGACCCAATACTCAAATCTTCCAACAATATCCTACAGGCAGTTCTCAAACGGTTACGAAAACAACAAAAAGACACATCAACTCACTACCCTGCCATCACAGAAGCAGACCTAGAGAAGTTACGAACCAGCCCTTCACTAGATCATTGAAACTGCACCTGGTCTTGTAAAAATAAGTTTGGTTTGATGTGCAACTGCACATGGCCAGGTGCGGGCGAGAGGGGGTCAGAGAACTGATGAGGGACAGATTTCTAATAAAAGAAGATAAAAGTGGCAATTGGTTCATAACTCTTAGCCACAACCAAGACACTAAAAACCATAAAGACCCACGAGAAGTAAACAGAGAAAACACGAGAGGCTTCATCTTTGAGCAAAAAGACAGTCCACTCTGTACGCTGATTTATAAAATATCTGGAGAAGTGCCCACCTAATGACAAAGGCTTTTATCTCCACCCAAAATGACTGCCACAACAACAACTAAACCAGCAGCTCTACTGGTACTCCAAAGAAGCAATGGGGAAAAATTATTTAGGCTCCTTAACGTCAAAACTTAGCGAGGAGGCAAATCTTTCCCAGCGGTATACTAGTCATAGTTTACGAGCCACTACAGTACAGTTCTTTCATGAGCAGGACTCAGCAGCAAGGAAATCGTTGCAGTGACTGGCCATCGCTCCGAACAAAGTCTGGCGACCTACTGGGCCCCATCAACCATAGACCACAAAACCTGGAGCTCAATTCTCATGACAGCAAATGGGAAACAAAAATCAGAGACCTCCACACAAGCAGCAGCAGAACAAGAGCTACATCAGCAAGAAAACTCTACCAAGTGCACCAGCCTGCCACCTACAGACAATGCAGCACCAGCTGGAACACACAACATTCAGCCCTCCAACTGCACTTTCAACAGCCCAATAAACTTCATAACATACCAGAAATGAATTCAGCCCTCACCAGTTTCTTATTGTGCCCAAACCCTGAGCAAAAAAGTTTAAAAAAACATGTTTAACAAGGTTTAGTTTATTTCAAGCATCCCAGAAAGGGACTCTTTTTTTTTTTTTCTTTTACACAGTACAAACTATTTATTTAATAAACTAAACATTATTTATTGTTCAAACTTAAAAATCTGACTCTGTCTATTTTTTTACAACAGGTGGGCATTTTCTAAGCGCAATAATGCCCACCACTGTGGGTGGTAAGGACAATACCGGACTGGCCAAGGGCTATAAGGCCCTCCACCTGTGGAGTCAGGCCTCATTACCCCCCTGGCCAGTCCGGTATTACCCAGTACCACTCACCCTGTTGGGCATGATTGCTTGCTTAAACTCACCTTTTAGTTGGAAAGGTGATGCAACCTATACCATCACCTGTACACCTGCCATTGTGGATTTGCATGTTATATTCTGTAAAACATGAAAGTAGTATTATTTTCAATTAGAAAATGGGTAAAACTATTTGAGACTTCTGATTGGCTGAGAGACTTCTCTAGCTGGGCGTCTATCAGACAACAGATGCCTGGCTATTAAAAGTGCCAGCATAGCCTGCCCCATCACCAGGATCCTGGTACCCACCCTGCTTCCTAATTGACCAAACCTCCCTAATCTAATTTCAAATCTCTGCTATTTTTTTTGTCTCGCTAAGTGAGACATAGTGGCCTCCAATGCTCCATAATTAAGTGCTACAAAACCACACTCATTCATGGATATTTTTTTTATTTCTTTCTTTAGTGACAATGCCTTGTTCTCCCGTGCCCCATCATAACTTATACAGGAGTACTGGAGAGTGAACTGTGCTCCCGGTTCCTCTCTCCTAAAGGTACCCACTCATTCATGCTCCTAAAAGAGCTTGCTTTTCTAAAATAATATGTTGTGGAGCTGAACTGCACCACACCACAGTGATCAACAGTGCTGCTTCTCATTGGAGCATATTAAAAAAAACAGAAAACACTCCATCTGCGGTCGGGGACAAGGACAAATCAGCGTTTTTCCCAACCGTGCTTATTTCAAACAGCTGTGAATTCTGCCATCAGCTCACTGTGCCTGCTCTCGTCTGTGGCCGCCCACTCTGAAAAACACACAGTGTGTCTCCATCTGCGGAACTCCCAGTAGCACTGCAGTTCATGAAAGTTTAAAAAGCAGGCACTTACACTCTTTAACTGTAACTCGGTAGAACTCTGTAGACAGGGAGGCGGTTACCAAGACAACTGGCTCCAAATACACAATTACAGGAGCTCCACTATGACAAAAGTCCTCACCTCAAAAAGAAACAAAGAAAGGCGAAGGAACTATTTTATTACGAAAAAAATGCCACAGTTTTATTTAAACATACAGATAATTTGTTTTAACAAATATAATACACTGGCCCATTATCTAAGTGCAATAATTCCCTCCAAGGTGGGCAGTATGGGCTATACCTGCCCTTCCAGGGGCTATAAGGCCCTCTGTCTGTGGCATTGGGCCTCATTACACCCCTGGGCAGGTGGGTATAGCCCAATACTGCCCACCCTGTTGGGTATTATTACTTGCTTAAAACTCTGGATGGAGGACAGGGGTGAGTCTCAGTGGGGGGGTGGAATTCTTCATATTGGGCCGGTGATTGGCCGGGGGGGGGTGGAACCACTAGGCACCAGGGGTAGTAGGGATTTTAAATATTTATTTTATTGTTGCTGAGGAGGGCAGAAAACACTTTTTTCATTTTTAAATATGCATTTATTTTCATTCCCCTTCAAATGCAGAATTTCACTCGCAAATGGCAAAATTTCACCCTCGGGAGGGCAAAATTCTGCATTTTGCCCCACATTTTGCTCCCATGAAATATTCCACAAAATGCACAAATTTTGTGAAATTTTTCACAGGGCGAAACCCCCGATTTTGCCTGAATTGCACCGGCGAAATAACATTTCACTGCATCTCTACTACAAACCCAGTTTGAATGCTCTATCATCTGGATCTGGAATTTGTATTGTGCCTTTGTCACAGAAGGTGAGTACTCCCTTTTGTATAATTAAAAGTTTATTAAAACTTTTCAATATACAGATCACATATAATAACAAAAACATAGGATGAATATTCAAGCTAAAACAGTAATAAAAAATACAGTAAAGGTAATTAGTATTAATAAGACAGAAAAATATGCAAAACCCAAGTTGAGAACCCACGTCTGGTAACTTGTAGGGCTGTTGCAATCAATAATACATCTATTTTAGAAAGGGGAGAACTTCCTTTTGTGACAAGCACCGCAGTTTGTGCACAGTGCTAGAAGGTGGCAGCTTAAGGGGATGGCCATTTTTCCCTCTGTTTTGTACTGCCACATTAGTGACAGAGAATGAGGCAAACAGTCTTCCAATTTGGAGACTTCTCCCAAAATTTAATTCAACTCCTTTGGCTACCTGCTGGCCAGTCTGCTTCTTTTAAAAGGCTGTTATTATTTTTCTGAGCTGACTTTTCCTACTTTTAGCTGGTTACATAGAAACATAGAATTTGACAGCAGATAAGGACCACTTGGCACACCTAGTCTGCCCATTTCCCTACCTAACGGATAAGCTGCAGATCCTAGTTAATCAACAGCCTACTTACTCCTACCCACCACTAGAATTGCTTTATGTCTGTCCCATGCATTCTTGAATTCCCCCACTGTTTTTGACTCTATGACCTGCTCAGGAAGGCTGTTCCATGCATCTACAACCCTCTCTGTGAAGAAATACTTCCTCACATTACCTCTAAGCCAACCCCCCTCTATCTTCAAATTGTGCCCCCTTGTTTTTGCACATTTCTTTTTTGAAAGATGCTACCGTCTTGGACTTTGTTGATTCCGCTGAGGTATTTGAAAGTTTCTATCATTTCCCTCCTCTCCCTCCTTTCCTTAAGGCTATACATCTTAAGCTCCTTTGGCTTTCTTCATATGTCTTCTGGTGCAGACCCTGCACCATTTTGGTTGCCCTCCGCTGGACAGCCTCCACTCTGTCTATGTCTTTGCAGAGATGGGGTCTCCAGAACTGCACACAGTACTCCAGGTGTGGTCTTACCAGCTGTCTGTACAGAGGGCCAACAACTTCCTGTTTTCTACTGGTGATGCCTCTCCCTATGCATCCCAATATCCCCCCAGCCCTCCTTACTGCCTTTTCACATTGATGGCCTATGTTTAGGTCATCCGATATGACAACCCCCAGGTCCCTTTCCATTTTTGTTGTTGTCAGTATCTCACCCCCCCCATTGTGTGCTCTTGCCCTGGGTTTTTGTTTCCCAGGTGCATTACTTTGCACTTCTATGCACTGAATCTCAGCTGCCGTACATTTGACCATTCTACCAGCCTTGCAAAGTCCCTTTTCATCCTTTCCACCCCACCTTGCAAATCAACCCTGTTGCGTATCTTTGTGTCATCTGCAAAGAGACATACCTTCCCCTCCAGTTCCTCCGCAATGTCACTTATAAAGACATTAAAAAGAACCAGCCCCAGTACTGAACCCTGCGCTACCCCACTAGTAACCCTCCTTTCTTCACTGTGGGCTCCATTTACTATTACCCGCTGTGTCCTGTTGTCCAGCCAGTATTTTACCCAGACTACCACCCTGGGATCCACTCCCAGGCTGGCTAATTTGTTTATTAATCTTTTGAGTGGGACTGTGTCAAATGCCTTGCTAAAATCTAGGTAGGCCATGTCCACAGCCCCTCCCTGGTCTACTACTTTGGTCACCCAGTCAAAGAAATCAAATAGATTTGTTTGACATGACCTTCCTGCTGTGAATCCATGCTGCCTTGGGTCCTGTGCCCCACTGGCCTCTAGGTACTCAACAATTCTTTCCTTCAGAAGCGATTCCATCATTTTCCCAACCACTGAGGTCAAACTGACAGGTCTGTAGTTTCCTGCCTCTGTCTTGTTCCCACTTTTGTGAAGGGGAATCACATCTGCCCTTCTCCAGTCCTCAGGTACCACACCATCCTCCCATGATTTATTGAAAAGGGTAGTCAGTGGTGTTACTAGTTCTTTCCTTAGTCCTTTTAGAATTCTGGGGTGAATCCCATCAGGCCCCATTGCTTTATCCACCTTCAGTTTTAAGAGTTCTTTCAGAACCCTTTCTTCTGTGAAAGGACTAATATCACCCCCCCCATCCAGAGTGCTTCTATTGACTGGATTAGGTCCCCCTGCTTTTCCATTGTGAATACTGAGCAGAAATATTCGTTCAGTGTCCCTGCTTTTTCACTGTCGCTCTCTGCCCAACCACCTTCCTCTTTATTCAGCCTCAGTATCCTTTCCTTTTTCTTTCTTCTCTCCCTAATGTACCTATAAAAGGTTTTATTCCCCTTCTTAACCGAGTTGGCTATCTTTTCCTCAGTTTGGGCCTTTGCTATTCTGACTGCCTTCCCCGCTTCCTTCTGCTTTAACTGGTACAGTTCTCTGTCCTGCTCCTTCTGTGTTTCCTTATACTTCCTGAATGCTATCTTTTTCTCCCTTACCTTCCCCACCACTTCATTTGAGAACCATGGTGATTTTTTTTCTTTCATTCTGATTTGTTTATTTGCTTCACACAAAGGCTTGTTACCTCTGTGATGGCAGTTTTGATGTTTCCCAATTGTTGCTCCACCCCACCTTCTTACCTGTTTGCTAGTGCTTTTCTGAGGCATGCTCCCATTTTGACAAAATCAGCCCTCCTGAAGTCCAGTACCTTCACGTTTGTGCGGCTTGACTCTACAGCTAAGTTTATCATGAATCACACTGTTTGGTGGTCGCTTGTTCCCAGATGGCTACCCACTTCAAGATCAGAGATCCTCTCTCCGTCCCCATTTGAGAGTACCGAGTCTAAGATTGCTCCCTCCTGAGAGGGTTACAAAACTAGCTGTTTGAGGCATGCCCACTATAGGGCATTGAGAATGGCCCTGCTCTTGGATGTGGCTGCAGAAAAGGTGCTCCAGTTAACATCTGGCGTATTCAGGTCCCCCATCAGCAATATCTCACCTTTCTCTGCCATCCCAAGGATGCCTTCTATCATTTCCTTGTCCATTTCCTCCCCCTAAGATGGGGGTTTGTATACAACCCCTGTGCAGATTGTGGAGCCATTTTCAGTCTCCAGGGTGACCCACAGTGCCTCCTCTCCTCCCCATTTACCCTTTAGTTCTGTTGCTTTGATCCCGACCTTTACATAGAGAGCTACTCCTCCTCTTCTTCTTCCTTTCCTGTCCCTCTTGTAGATTGTGTACCCTGGTATGTTGACATCCCAGTCATGGTTCTCTGTGTACCATGTTTCTATGACTGCCACGATATCCAGTCTTCCATCAAGGCCACCATTTTGTGGAGCTTTTTACCTAGACTACGGGCATTATTACTCATTACCCTCCATTTTTTTATGGCTTTATTTCTTTTTGCCCCATCCCTGTACTTACTGCCTTTGTCTTTTTCTCCATTTACCCCTTCCATTATCCCTATCAACTGCTCTATCTTGGTGTTTACCTCACTAACTACCCTGATTTTTTTGGGTGGGGCTAGATTCCCTTCTCCTTTTCAGTGTCTCCTCCCTTGGCTAGTTTAAATGCTTGCCAATGAAGCATTTACACCTGTCACCTAGGATCCTGGTTTCCCTCCAGGATAGATGCAGACCATCGCACCTGTATAGGCCTGCATCCCTCCAGGTGGAGCCCCAGTCCCCAATGAAGCCAAATCCCTGAGCTCTGCACCCATTTTTCAATCAGTCATTGAATCCCATGGTGTGGAGCACCCTAGCCTCATCCATACCATAGACAGGTAGCACGTCTGAGAAAGTTACTGTGTGTGCTACTTGTCTAAGGCCCCCTCCCCAACTCCACAAACTCCTGTTGCACTGCTCTGATCCCATTCTCAGCCAGGTCATTCATCCCTAGGTGGATAATGACATCCATCTCACTCCCTCTTTCAGCTGCTCCCACAATCCTGATGACTTGTTTCCTGTCCCTCCAAGCCATGGCACTGGGCAGGCACCTTACCTCCCTTTCCCTTCCCTCCCCCAGTTCTACCCCCTAACAATTAAGTCACCCAACAGGAGTTGTTTCCTTCCCCTTTGGGGTCCTATGCCACCCTCCTGTGGGTCTCCATTGTGGAGGTTCCCAGTATCCTCCTTGGTCTCCACTGTGGGTGCCTCCATAGAGGAACCATGCTCCGCCAGAGTGGTGAATGAATTGTGGAGGTGCAACTGGAGGGATGCACCTCTGTTCCACCACCCTCACCCTCCCTGAGCCCACCGTGGTCCAACCACTCCTCTTTCTTGGCAACCTCTGAGGTAGTGGCAGTGGCCTGGGTGGTCCCTGGGTGGGGGAGCAGGTTTCCTGAATCATTGCCAGGTCAGCATGGAGATGAGCAACCTCCTCCCTCAGACCAGAGAGGTGCCTGCAAATAGGGAAGCAATGCAGTTTCCAGAATGTCTCCCAGAAAACTGCTGCTCTACAGCCAGTACATTGCGCCACTCCCTACATGTCTGTGTCCCTTCCTGTTATAGATACTTTCCTTTTTTTGTTTTTTTGTTCTTGTTTTAGTGTGCAAGCTTGTGGAGTCTCTCTACCCCTATTCAAGTGTGCTGTACCTTTAAGGATATGAACAGGTGTATGTTGTTAGCAGTTTTAGGGAAGTGATGTCAGAACCCCTGCTATAAAGGAGTTATGCACTTGGGGTGGGTGGGGTGAGGAAGGGTGGGAGGAGTAATCCTATGCTGTCCTGGAACAATCAACTACAACTCTGACCCTCCACCCTGGGGAGTGCCTTCCTTCCTTTCAGCCACCTATGTCACAGAGGTTAAGTGACAGGGCTAATCACAAATGACTGCAAATATCTCCCAGCTACAGTTCCTTCCTGGCAAATTAAAGTTAAAATTAAGACAAGTCAACCCCAAAAACAGAATCAATACTTGTTACTGACACAGGTCCAAAAAGTAATAATTGAGTTCAGTGTAGTCTAGAAAATAACTTCCTTGATTTAAGGAAGCTCTGGCTGCTTTCTCTCTCTCTCTCTCTCTCTCTCTGTCTCAGCAGACAGAGACCACAAACAACTCCTGTTTTAAGTCCACAGTTCAACTAGGCCCCTCTCAGCTCCTCCCCTTAACAAACACCTATTTTACAGAGCTTAAGTAACAGGGCTAGTCACAAATGACTGCAAATATCTCGCAGCTACAGTTCCTCCCTGGCAAATTAAAGTTAAAACTAAGACAAGTCAACCCCAAAAACAGAATCAATACTAGTTACTTACACAGGTCCTCACAGGTTACTGATGACATTAATTGTTATCTGTTATTGTATGTCCCCCAGGTATGATGCAGCACTGAGGAGGTCGAAGACTAAAGGGTGGAGTGTTGTTGGCAGAAGTCCCACTTGGAGGAGGACAGATTGGCACTGAGGACTCATTACAGTGAGTATCAGTGAGCAATCACTGAGAAAAACTCGATAATCCTGTCATGGGTGACTGCTGCTGGAAAGAACCAGCCTGCTCAGCTTTTCAACACTGTGGACAGACTAATAAATCCAGTCCGTCCTCCAGTCCTGTAGAGCTTTTTCTCTTGAGAAGTGCCTGGAGTTTAACTGGTTCTTCCTAGACAAGGTGTCTGCTATCTGGACTGGGAAATTCCCAAGTAGCCTGTCATCGGCTGACAGTGTCCGATCTTCATGGGATGTAGGCACTCCTTTTTTGTGGGCTAGAGGTTAAGTCAGTTTCAGTGGATGATGTTTCCTGGGTGGTTTCTGGTTGTGTCCCACCTTCTGTGCAGTGGACCCTAAGCCAACCAGGCTTCTTTTAGAATTCTGGGATTTGCTTGGTCCAATTGTGGTGGAGATCATCAGGTGCTCCCTTCAGGAGGGTGTTTTTCCATCGGCCCTTAAAAAAGCCATGGTAAGGCCTCTCCTTAAGTAGGCTTCCCTGAACCCTGATGATCTCTCCAACTACAGACCTGTCCTGAACCTTCCTTTTCTTGGGATGTTGATTGAGAAGGTAGTGGTGGTGCAACTAGAATAACACCTGGAGAAATATGGCATCTATGAGCTTTTCCAATCTGGTTTTCAGCCTTGCTGTAGTACAGAAACTGCCTTAGTCAGGGTGCATCATGATCTCCTCCTAGTGAGGGACAGTGGCCATCATTCCATTCTTGTTCTGCTTGACCTATCCTCAGCATTTGACACAGTGGATCATGGGGTACTGCTAGATTGCCTGAGGCACTATGTGAGACTCTCAGGAATGATGCTGCAGTGGTTTGAGACCTAAATGTCCAGCAGCATGCAGTGGGTGGCACCTGGCTCCTTTATATTGAGCAGTGCTGTACTCTGCTGTGATGTGCCTCAGGGGTGATTCTGGTCCCCATGTTATTTGTCATTAGGGAGATCATCAGACATTATGGCTTGGAGTTTCATTGCTATGCTGATGATACTCAGTTATATGTGTGTTGTGCCCCTGATGAGTCAAGTCAAGTCAAGTCATTTTTATTTAAAAGTGACGTCCAATCCTGAAGGCTCTGGGCTCCATACATTAAAAAGAGATAAAGAAATTTTCCAGCATTTCATGCCATATAAATACAAAACAAAAGAAACATATATACATAATCATGATCAAACCCCAAAAGCATATAAAAATAGGTGGGTCTTTAGGCAAACCTTGAAAGTAGTGAGTTCAGGGCCTCCCTAACTGCAGCTGGCTAGAATTTGTAAAAATCATGCAGCTTATTAATTAAAAGCTTGGGTCGCCTGCAGATTTTAACCTCGCTCTTGGAACAGTTAGGAGGCCAGCATCAGAAGAACGGAGATTACGGGAAGAGGAGGATGGTATCAGGAGATCTGACAGGTAGCCGGGGCCCTGTCTGTGTAGGGTCTTATAGATGAGAAACCCCACCTTGAAGAGCACTCTCCACCTGACAGGAAACCAGTGCAGTTCGCGTAACACAGGTGTAATGTGACAGAATTTACTCTGCCCGGTTAAAAGCCAGGCAGCAGCATTCTGCACAAGCTGCAATCTGCGGAGAGATAGCCCCCAGAGATCCTGAGATAGAGGGCATTACAGTAATCAAGCCTCGAAGTGACTAAGGCATGTTCAGGGTAGGGAGGTCCAGAGTCGGAACAAGGGGCTTAATCCTGGCGATGTTACGAAGATGGAAAAAACAGGAACAAACGACGGAAGAAATCTGAACCTCCATGGTCAAATTCCTGTCAAACATCACACCAAGATTTCACACCCAAGGGGGGGCCATCAATGACTCGGCCCCTAGCACAAGGCCAGTTGCTGAATCAGAGGCCATCCCATCACGAACTCTGTTCGACTCCACTACCAATACCTTAGTCTTATCAGGGTTCAGTCTAAGCCAGCTGGAGGCCATCCAGTCGCTAATCTCAGTCAGGCAGATATTCAGCACATCTACTGCGTTAGATGTTCCCGGAGCAAAAGATAAGTATAGCTGAGTATCATCAGCATAGCAATGAAAACTCAGTCCATACTTTCTAATGATCCCCCCCAGGGGCGGCATATATACTGTGAACAACATTGGGGCCAACACAGAACCCTGAGGGACTCCACACAAAAGCAGACTGGGTGTTGATGAGAAATTTCCTATCACAACCCGCTGTCTCCTATTTGTGAGAAAGGACTCAAACCACTTGATGACAACACCGGTGAGTCCACATAACTCCCTCAGGTGGAGAAGCAACACACAATGGGCCACAGTATCAAATGCTGAAGAGAGATCGAGGAGAACAAGAATTGTCTTGTCTCCTTGGTCTCTAGCCCTGAGGAGGTCATTTTGCACCCAAACTAACGCAGTTTCAGTGCTATACCTGGCCCGAAATGCTGACTGGAAGGGATCATACAACTTGTGAGTCATGAGATGTTCCTCCAACTGAAGTGATACCACCTTCTCAACAATCTTCCCCAAAAATGGGAGATTCGAGATAGGACGGTAGTTTGCTCTGACCTCTGGGTCCAAAGAAGATTTCTTTAAAAGGGGTCTAGCCAGAGCCTCCTTCAAGGCATCCGGGAAGACACCCTGACTTAAGGAGCACCAGACAATCAGTGCAAACACGGGCCAACAGAGTCAATGCATCTCATTAGGAAATGCGTTGGCACTGGGTCCAGTTCACAAAAGGTATGCTTCAGAATTGACCCACCTCAATTACCTCACAGTCCTCCACTGGCCTAAACTCACCCCAGTCAGGCGGAGTGCACTTAGTACATAACTGGCGACCACTGACAGCAATAATATTGCCAGCTGAGGAAACCTCCCATCGGATCAAAGACACCCTGTCCGAAAAAAAACAAGCAAAATCCTCACAATCCTCATTAGAGGAAGCTCTACCAGGTTGGAGACAGACAGGATGGAGAAGTCTGTCAACAGTCCCGAAGAGCGAGGCTAGTCGGTCTCTCCCGACAGCAATCTCCTGAGACAAAAACAATGTCTTCTTTCAGTCGATTTCCTCCTGATATGCACAATAATGTGCACGCAGGACCAGTTTGTCTGTCTCCAGACGGGATTTCCTCCAGTAGCGCTCCAATCTCCAACCCATCTTCTTAATTTCCCTGAGATCTCCATCAAACCATGGAGACCTCAAGTATGAAGTTCTGGGTCGTACACGGACAGGTGCGAGGATTGATGGTGTCGGATAGAACCTTATTATAGGTATCTACACCACACCAACAGCTGCGACGCATACATCACCTAAACTAGATAGACTGTAGTACGCCATAAACCCACAGGGTAAGATCTCCCAAAGGGCAGCAGCGGATCATCTCAGCAGGAAGTAAACTACGGGGAGCCTTAAGCATGAACCTCACCGCTAATGATCAGACCAAAGTACTTGATCAATCATGAGATCAGAGATCTCAATCTCCAGTGAGAACACCAGATCCACTGTGTGGCCGTCTTGATGAGCAGATGCATCAACGAACTGCAAAAACCCTAATAAGGACATATTCTGCAAAAATTCATCAGTGCATCTCTGAGTTTTATCCTCAGACCAGACATTGAAGTCCCCCAGAATAACACATCTAGGGGAATCCAACATCTCGCTGGCAACAAACTCAGCAAAATCCCGCAGGAACCCCCCCACTGGGCCCAGAGGGTGATAGATGAGGAGGATCCTGCAGCCAATGCCGAGTCCTCCATGGACGGCCCACACACTCAAATGAGTCCGGGGCCTCCACTGGGTGCACGGTGAAGGTCAGGCTAGATTTAAAACAAATGGCAACACCGCTGCCTCTGCGATTTCCCCTGGGGCAGTGCACGACGGTATAACCTGGGGGGACTGCAGCCTCAAAAACAGGGCCAGCATCATCTCCCATCTGTCATCACTGATGACAGTGTAGCCATCTCAGAACTGAGCAAGTGCCTTAGTGAGATCCAAGATTGGATGGTGGCCAGCTGGCTGAGGCTTAATCCATTGAATATGGACATGTTACTGGTGGAACCAGGTCGGTCAGGTTCAGTGGCAACAAGTGGCAGTGCCACCCTTCCTTCATTGGAAGGCGTTGCCCTTCACATTGCAGATAGGGTGAAGAATCTGGGGGGGGGGGGGGGGGCATTGTGGACTCCAAGCTGATTCTGGAGTTCCAGGTATTGTCTGTTGTTCACAATGGCTTTTACCATCTTCAAGACGTCACCCAGATCAAGCTTTATCTTTAACCAACTGATCTGGCAACATTGTTGTAAGCCTTGATCACATCTGGTTCAATTACTGTAATGCTCTTTACCTTGGGTTATCCACAAAGCTGATGTGTCACTTGCAGCTAGTTTAGAATGTTGTGGTGTGGCTTGTTGCTAGGACCTCCTAGTTCGAGCATATCATGCTGATTCCCTCTGCTCTCCACTGGTTGCCAGTTCAGTGGCTCATTAGCTTCAAGATGTTCTTGTTGACATACATGTCTCTGCATGTCCTGGATCTGAGCTACCTGAAAGACCTCCTGGTTCCATACACTCCTTGATGCACCCCCCTATCAGTGCAGGCAGACCTCTTGTGTGTTCGTCAATCTTAGCCAAAATTCTCAGGTGATATGGTGTTCGGTGTTGTGGCTCCGATCCTTTGGAACATCCTTGGGAAGTGAGAGGTGCTCCTTCACTGGATGCTTTTAAAGGTCTTTAAAAACACACTTTTTTACCTTAGGTTTTGGCCTGGATTCCTAATTTTAAATGACTCATAGTTTTATTACTTAATTTTGGTTTTCTTTATTTGTCTTATTTATTGTTAGATGCCCAGAGCCTCTGTGATTGGGTGCCATATAAAGAAAATTGCCTTGCCTTGCTGTGCTTTGCCTTATCTTTGTCCTGTATTTACACTACATTTGTCAGGCACCATTCACTGAATTTGAATACTAAAAATGGGATTTTCAAAGGTGGGGATGCAGTACTCACCTCTATATTTCAGACACATGCTGTGTCCCCACAAATGTGCTGGGAAACTTGTAGACAATTTTCAAACACCCTGACAAATTCTCAACACTTGCCATGCATCTAATTTAGATGCATGCCTCATTTGGGGGGCACAAATTAGGCAATCATGCTCAGAAGTTAAACCACCTGTTTGGGCGTCCATGTCCATAAAATGGACGCAACTGTCTGACATTCTTGCCCTAAGTATTTACCTGACAATTTTTTAGCTGCTGGATTATGTTTCCCTTTGATTTTCATTTTAAATCATTGATTAAATCCAACCTTTTTGAACATTTTTTTATTGTATTTTGATGTCTGATTTTCAGAAGCACTGTTTTTTTTAGATCTGCACAGGAAAGACACCATGGAACTACAGTAATGGCTGCTTGTAAAAAACTGTATTGTATGAGTGCAGCCTTTCCTCAAAGCACAGGAACCTTCAATCAGGACAAAAAAGCTTTACAAAACACTAAGTCAGACTTGTGCAGTTCTGTCCAAGTTATGCAACAGTTTCAAAGCTGTGTAAAGGTTTACCTTGGCTAAGAGATCCTACCAAACAATCAGCTGAAATAAATACCTCTCCCTCTAGAAAGAATAAAGTTACACCAAGCACACTGCAATATTTATTTCAAACATATATACCTCAAAATGTAAATCAACATGTTTCAGTTTACGTAAACCATAATTTAATGCCTTACTTGTAGGGGACTGAGACGACCTTGTGTGGCAAAAGAAATTTCTGCATATATCTACACACCCTCCATGTGTTATTCCAAATGTATCCTTGCTAATGCTCTCAACATTGTAATTTAACCTGCAAAAATGGCAATGCTGACAGTTTTTCAGGCATCAGTGTATATAGAAAGAAACAACAAAGGGAGGCACTAACTTAAACTTCTGGCATCATAGGTGAGCGTACTCTGATAAGTGACATGAATTCTGACATGAATTGCAATGTTTATGCATAATTCAGTTAGTCTGGTTTTGTAATGACAAATAGAGAGCTGTGTGCATCCTAATTGAATTACAAATGCTTTTCTTATTTTTTTCTGTTACAGCATATTGTCATACATTTCCTGCTCAGTTCCCAGCAGTTGCTGTATTTGTAGTTTACATCAATACATTATTTTCAGTTAGGAAGTTGTTAATGTCAGCTTACTATGAAACTCAGATAATGTACTAAAATGAAGCTGCACAAGTACATTAACTTACAAAAAATAATTGTGCACAATATAAGGTATTTTTTACAACATAATTGTACCAAATTAATGGAAAATTTTACAGATGCTAAAATATTGAATTGTTGTTACATGCTTAAGCATTTTTAAATGCATTTATCATTTAACTTTAAAAAATACACAGTATTACAAGTCAAAATGTTCCCTTCTGCATATGCTGCTGGTTTTTAGCACTCTGTAAGTCACAGTATAGATCATGTTAGTTATGTACTGTAAAATGTCTTTCATGGTCTTCCACCTCAGGTAGACCATTACTTTGAAATGCTCAACATGTCAGGATTTTAAATATTTGGAAACTTCAAATGCAATATTTTCCAATGAAGATTTTATTTTGTATGGTTTGGTCTATTAAATCGTCATAGACTTTAATGTCAGATGTATTTACAAGGCTGTTCTAAAAAGAGCAAAGCATTCTTATCCACGCCTGTTTCTTAAATTCTGTTAGCATTTGTAAGACAGTGCGATACCACCCATGGGAACTTGTGCCCTCGTGAAACACAATTACAATGAGAATATCTCATTATCTCATTGGCTTTAGCTTACTGTTCTGTTACCATGGTTTCAAATACACAGAGGAATCTGAAACTAAGAGTGCTGCTAACAAAGAACATATCCTTGTACAACGATATCAGATCATGTTAGACAGAATAGCTTTAATTAAATACCCCCTGTTGTAGGCCAAAAATAAAGAATAAGTTATGTACGTAGTTTCTGGCACAACCTAGCATACAGAGCACAAACACACAGACAGACAGACAGACACATGCACACACACACACACACACATTCATTTCCTATTTAAACGAACAAACAAACCATTTGTTAGGAACACACTACAAGACAGAATGCATTGTACTATTACTACTGCTATTATTAATGGTTCAAGGTTATCATTATTGGCAGTAATCATAAAAAGTATCCTACATTTAGCATTCATTTATACTAAAATACTTGAATTCCTATTGTCTGTTGTGCATATATTCTTTCAAAAACAATTCATTATGATGCAGGTTTTATAGAATTTCACTAAATGTATTGGCCAGCTTGCTTCATACAGCATCATAAAAATGAAGTAGATCATATTTAAATTTAATTTGTATTATTGTAGAATGATCTGCTTGGTGCCAAACAGCCCAGTGAAAAATATAGTATGAAACATGTTCATTTTGAAGCATAGTTGTCATGGTAGATATTTTCTGTTCTATAATTGGCAAGATTATTAGCTGACAAAATGCCTTAGAGCATAAAAATCATTAGGGGTTGCTTCTATGTTTAACAGTTACTTTACATAACCAAAACACTTGGTAGTAAAGGTAACCTCTGCCGACACACGCAAAACTTTTGAACTCATAAAACAGAGTCTGTGACAGCACATACAACACAGTGATTTTTCTGGCTAAGAATGGTATAACATATGAAGGCAGCTATTTCAATAATTCAGTATTGATTGGCAGTACTGGTATTGGGATAAAAAATATAGACTGTTTCTCAGAACTGTAATGGTCATATTTTTTATGTGGGAGAGGTGCATTTTATTATGGGGGAGTCATCTACTGCAGAAATTTGGCACTGGTTGTAATTTGATATTAATATATGACTTAATACAGTCCTATAAATGTATAAAAAAGAAGAAAAGAAGCTTTTTTGCTTAACACAACTTTGTCATTTCTATGGATATTAGACCCAGAGTTACAATAATGATATACAACCTTCATTGTTTTGTTTTCAAGTGATAGCATTAGACATTCCACAAATCACTTACCTGCCCTAGAGGATATCAGGTACCATAATGTGACAATAATGACATCCCAAGTGGTGTTAATTGATTTTGTCCTAGCAGAGAGGATAATTTGGCGTCCACGACTGCTTTTAGATCATGGACTTACTGATTGTCTGCCTAGGTAGTATTACTGCTAATGAACAGAAAACACACTGTCCTCTTTGAAGGAAAGTATGCTAATTATGGCAAACAGACTATGCAGAGCCATAGGTCATTCATTTTTAAAGAGTTCATTCAGCATCACTTGCTATTGAAGCACATAATAACCACAAATAAATAAACTCAATTTAAATTCAACTTCCAGGCTTATAGAATACAATTCCATCTTCCACTTAAAGAACAAATGCAATTTATCTGATTATAGCTAATGTTACAATGATGGCATTATAAAGATTGTTTTGCAAAAACAACATAGTATTGGAGTTAACAGCATTGAATGTCTTAGACTTAGAGGGGTTTAAGCATGAGCAATTTCAACCTCCACTTAAACAAAGTGACTGCTACTGAATACATTCTCTGATTAATTGGCACCCTACCAGAAAGGCAATACAGTCTAAAACAAGAAACACAATTATACAGTATGAGTCTCGTCTAGCTCTCTCTCTCTCTCTCTCTCTCTCTCTGTCAGTCATACAATATCTTTGTATATATATATATATATATATATATATATATTCATTGCAATAAATTAATGTCCACCCCCTGCTCCCAGCAAGAAGGTCAGATTGGATCTCTTTTCTTCACAGGGCACGTTGGCAACATGTGGTAAGCCATACTACTCTACCTTCGAAGAGTATATCATTATGAAACACTGGCTTGAAGCTGTCCCTTGTGCTTTGGACAGAAGGCTATGGCTGAGAGGGGAATTAGTTAGGCATTAGGGTTGATGACCTCAAGGAAGACTCCATCACTTATTTGCCAATTCTCCAGAGACCCCAAACCCTAGCATTTTTCATTTCCCTACCTTGTTTTTTACTTCCTTCAACCCTAGTGCAATTAATTTCCCTTCTATTTGTGACAGAGGAATCATATCATCATTCACACAGATCCTTTTGGGACCTGCTTGAAGAAATGTAGAAATAGGGCCCTGAGCCAAGGGAAGAGTCTGTCTGGCTGCAGAAGCACAGGGCCCTCAGGGCGCTGTACTTCTATGTAGCTACAGATGGGAACACCAAGGGCCAACAGTCCATCTGGCTATGGAAGGGCAGTCCCTCCCCTCCAGGCCCTGTACTTGTATACAACAATAGATGCATAGAAACATAGAAACATAGAAGTTGACGGCAGATAAGGACCACAAGGCCCATCCAGTCTGCCCATTTCTTTTTCTACCTTATAAATGTGCCATCGGCCTTTGCTCTGTCAGTGACCTATCTATTCATAGTCATTTGTATTGCTCCCTTATGCCTATCCCATGCCTGTTTGAAGCCCTGCACTGTATTCATAGCCACCACTTCTTGTGGTAAGCCATTCCATGCATCTACCACCCTTTCTGAAAAGAATTTCCTCACATTCCCCTAATCGGCCTCCCTCTAATCTCATGCTGTGTCCTCTTGTCCTGCTATTTTCTTATATTTAAACATGTTGGACTCTTTCACCTTGTTTATGCCCTTAAGGTGTTTAAATGTCTCGATCATATCACCTCTCTCCCTCCTTTGCTCAAGGGTATACATATTGAGCTCCGTTAATCTGTCCTCATATGTCTTCTGATGCAGTCCCTGCACCATTTTGGTTGCCCTTCTCTGGACTGCCTCAATTTGGTTAATGTCCTCAGAAGGTGTGGCTCCAATACTGCATGCAGTACTCCAGATGGGGCCTAACTAATGTCTTGTACAGAGGGATTATTACCTCTCTCATGACTTGTGATGCCCCTACTAATACACCCTAACACCCCTAGCCTTACCTACTGCTTTAGAGGTCTGCTTGGATGATTTTAGGTCATCAGTGATGATGATGCCCAAGTCTCTTTCTTCCTTTGTGACTGCTAGCAACTCCTCCCAGCCTATAAGTGGCTTCAGGGTTTCTCTTCCCTATGTGCATGATTTTGCACTTCTTTGCATTAAATCCCAGTTGCCACTCTTCTGACCATTCTGCTAGTTTATCCAGATCTCTTCTCATTCTGCCCACCCCATCTGGATCATCTACTCTGTTGCAGATCTTGGTGTCATCTGCAAACAGACAAGCCTTACCCTCTAGTCCATCTGCGAGGTCACTAATGAAGATGTTGAATGGACTGGCCCCAGGACTGATCCCTGAGGTACCCCACTTGTGACTTGCATCTCTTCTGACTGTTACCATTTACCACCACTCTCTGTTTTCTGCCAGTCAACCAGTTTGCCACCCAGTTGACCAACTTCTGACCCACCCAGCCTACCTAGCTTATTTATCAATCTTCTATGTGGAACAGTGTCAAAAGCTTTGCTGAAGTCAAGGTGGCGACATCAACTGCTCCCCTTGTCCACCACTCTGGTTACCCAGTCAAAGAAATCTATGAGATTAGTTTGACAGGACCTCCTTTGTAAACCCATGCTGTCTTGGATCCTGTGCTCCTATGGATTCCAGGTGTTGCACTATCCTTTCCTTAAGGAGTGCCTCCATAATCTTGCCCACTACTGAGGTAAGACTGACCGGTCTGTAGTTCCCGCCTCCTCCCTGCTACCACTCTTGTGGAGTGGGATCACATGAGCCCTTCTCCAGTCTTCTGGGACCTCTCCTGTGCTCAGAGACTCACTAAACAATTCTGCTAATGGCTCTGCTAGTTCCTCCTTTAGCTCCTTAAGTACCCTGGGATGTATGCCATCAGGTCCCATTGCCTTATCCACCCTGAGCTTAGCAAGCTCTTGTAGGACCCTTTCTTTTGTGAAGGGAGTAGTGCTCACCTCCTCCCCTGTGTCCATGATGCTGAACTGTGGGCCCTGCCCTACCTTCTCTTCAGTAAATACTGAGCAAAAGTATCTATTTAGGATAGATGCCTTTACAGGGTCCTCCTCCTCACATGCTCCCTTTTCTCCATTAAGCTTAGCAATACCCCCTCTGGACTTTCTCCTTTCACTAATGTATCTATAGAAAGTCTTGTCACCTTCTTTACTGTTCGTGCTAGTGTTTCCTCAGTTTGGGACTTTGCCTGCCTTACTGTCTTACCTGCTTCCCTTAGGCAGTTTGGTATGCCTCCCTATCTTCATCCCGCTGTGTTCCTTATATTTTCTGAAGGCCAGCCTTTGGCTCCTGACCTTTTCTGCTACTGTATTTGAGAACCAAAGTGGTTTCCTTCTTCTTTTGCACTTCCTTTCTGTCTAACACAATGGGATGTTGCTTCAAGTATTGTATCCTAATGCTTGCCCACTTTGCCTGTACCTCCTCACCTGTGTTTCTTTTGCCAGGGCTAGCTTAACTCTGTTGGCCATCTTATCAAAGTCAGCTTCTCTGAAGTCCCATATTTTGCCTTGGAATGGGATGATTTAGATGTAGTAGCCAAATTGAACCATACCATGTGATGGTCACTGCCCCCAGGTGACCTTCTACCTGAGATCTGTGATCCCTTCTTTGTTAGTCAGTACTAGATCTAGGATAGCCCTGTCTCTTGTGGGTTGCTGTACCAGTTGTTTGAGGCCCTCCCTGCAGGAATCCACTATGTGTCTAGTTCTGGCCGATGTTCCTGCTGGTATTGACCAATCTGTATCTGGCATGTTGAAGTCTCCCATTATCAGAACCTCCCTTTAGCTGTCATGTTTTGTATATCTTCTAACAGTAATGTGTCTATGTCCTCCCTCTGGTCTGGGGCCTGTAGACAACCCCAGTTCTTATGGCTGTCCCATTTCCTGTTTCCAGGGTGACCCACAGTTCTTCTGGCTCCTTATGTGTATTCTGAATTTCTGTAGCTTTGATATTTTCATTAACATACAGGGCCACTCCTCCCCCCCTTTTTGCACCTCGGTCTCTTCTGAACAATACATAGCCAGGTACTGAAGTCTCCCAAGTGTGGTTACTGGTAAACCACGTCCCACTAATTGCTACTATGTCCAGTTTAGCCTCTGACATTATTGCCTGCAGGTCTGGGATCTTATTTCCCAGGCTGTGAGCATTTGTGTACATGATTTTCCATTGGCCAGATTTTGGTGTGTTAGTTGTTGGGTGAAGTTTGGCATTACCCCTGTGCATCGTATGGGGAGACAAACCTTTTTTCTCCCCATACGATCATATCATCATTCACACAGATGCAGAGGCTGTTTACTTGTTGTCTGTGTGTCACAACAGTGCACCATCCATCCATCCCCAGGCTGTGAGTGGTGCCGCATGGCAGTGCTGTATCCCCAGCCTCAGCCCATCCAGCTGATACACTGAGCTTGCCCCCAAACTCAGCTAACTGGCACAGGATCACAATGAGCTACCAAATGGGTCAATGGCCAGCCTGCATACATTTCTTCATAAACCGTATTTGTAGACATTTTGTTCCAAAATTTCAACATAAGATTTCAATGATCTTCTCTTCTGAACATGACTGAATACCATTAAGCTGCCCTCCCTGGAGAAAAAGTCAGCATTATTATGCAGGGAACCCACCCTGTGGTGCACCTGGAATGAAAGTGGCTGCAGAGCAAGATGCCACTGGGTGACTCGGGAATTAGTATTCTGCATGGCATGCAACCATTTGAGGGGCGCGTGATCTGTAAATAAGGTGAAGTGTCTTCCAAATAAATAACACAGGGCTACTATTGTCCACATCACTGCTAGATACTCATTCTCTAGGGTGGAATAACATTGTTCCCTGGGGAACAGTTTTCAGGATAAATAGAGGATGGTGTGAATCCCATCATCAAAATCTTATGATAAGAAAACCCCCAACCCCACTTCTGAGTTGTCTGTGTACAAAATGAATGGATGGTTGAAATCAGGACTTCATATGATAAGTCCCTTGCATAACATACCTTTCATGGTTTGAAAGGCCTTCTGACACATTGTGGATCACTGGAAACTTATTTGGTGCAGCCTTTTTAGTCAGGTCAGTCAGTGGGGCAGCAAGTGTTGAAAACTCCAGAATGAACCAGTGATAATACCCAACTAAACCAAGGAAGGACCTAACTTGCTTTTTGGTGGTCAATATGGGACAGACAACAAGGGCTATTACTGTATCAGCATTGGGGAGTACATAACCTTTTCCAACCATGTATCCCAGGTATTTCATTTCCTGTCATCGAAGGACACATTTAATGGCATTAACTGAGAGACCTGCCTCCTTAAGTGACTGAAATGCTACAGCCACATCCCTCAAGTGAGTGTCCCAGTCAGAGCTAAATATGACAACATTGTCCAGGTACGCTGCTGTATGTAACCCCTGCAGGTGGCAGATTCGATCCATCTTTATTTTATTTGTGATTGAATTTTGATAACTGGGTGAGCCCACTGAGACAAGACAGTCCCTTTTTCAGGGTTGACCCAGGAAGTGCATTATATAGGTAATGTAAGACATTAATTACAAGATTGGTACATGGATCAAGTGGCACTGGGTCAGAAGAGTGCCAACAATAATAGCACGGTCAAGAACCGTGCATAAAAAAATAGCGCCATTTTTGTTTTTAGCCCCTCGCACCCCCAGACTGAAGGATTCTCCCTTGGGGGGGTGGACAGATCATGGAGAAAGTTAAAATTTGTGGGGGCTGTGGAATACTGTTTCACTGCCCCACATACACAATTCCAAGTCCCGAGTACAAAAAAAAGTTGGAGACCAGGATTAGAACACTGTTCTTCACTGCTGCTGGTTGAGCTGCTCTATACATCAGCCCTCCACACCACAGGAGGAGCTCAGTCAGTGTCCTGGATTCTAGTGCCCTTGTGTGTGTACAGCACCACAGACAGTGGCCAGGGGAGCGCTTACTGAAAGCACTGTATATCCCCTCTCACTGTCCATGCTAGCACTACACGAACTAGCACTCTGTAGACTGATGCTATTTATGTAGTGCTATTCTAAACAGGTACTGAATCAAGCACATATACAGCTATAGCAAACAACTAATAGAGTTACACGAAATGGTAGAAAACAATGGTAAACAACATCATACATTATTAACTAACATTATTTTATATACAGTTTGACAATGGAAAAGTACATCTTACATTATTAACAAACATTATTTTATATACATTTTGACAATGGTAAAGTACAAGAGGGAGCAGAGAGATAAGCAGAGAAGACACTCATGGGAAGGTTGTCCAAAACAAGACTCATGGAAAACCAGAGCAAGGTGTGGCAGCAAGGTGAGGAAGCAATGAACTTTGAAAAAGAGGGAGGGAGGTGCAGGCCAGGACTGAGGGAGGCAGCGAGTTCCAGTAGGACATAGCAAAGAAGGCAAAAGATCTCTGGGCCATGGAGAGCAGGAGGTCTGGCAATTGGAGAAGGGGTAGAGAGGCAGCTGTAAGAGTATATTGTGGATGTTGCCGTTGAAAAATTTCAGCAAGACAGGGAGGAGTGTAGTTGTGGACCAGCTTATGTATGAAGCTCAGAGTAGTATAACATAACTTAGATTTGTAGGAAAGCCATCCCAGGGAGGAAAGGATATCACAGTGGTGATGCCGAGCATTGACCCTCAGTGCAAATCTACTCACCCTATGGCAGACCTGCGATAGATGGGATAGAGTGGTAGTGGTTGTTGAGAGTAGTAAGGAGGCTCCATACATGAGGAGTGGCAGGAGGGTTTCAGCCACTATCTTGCGGCAGGAGGTAGAAGTGAGGAAGTGATGGATACTAGGAGTAGGCGAAAGTGTGGATTTCATCCATCGTGAAAGTTCAGCGAAATTTTGAAAATTTTGCAGAATTTTCCGCTCTTTCGCCTGTGGCAGAATTTCGAACTTTCGCCAGATAACTACGGATTTCTGTCTAGTACTGTACCATTTAATTATAAACTGCAGCATTTTTACATGATATGGGGAAATAAAGTCTCTTGCTTAGTATTTTGCCGTATATCATGTATGTCCGTGGTTTGCATTACTTCTGAGGATTTTTTCCTACAGTTTAGTACAGAAGCTGAGGAACTGAACACTGACAGTGATCAGTTCTGCTGAGTTTTTTCCCTGCAGTTTAATATATTAACCTACATTCTGTACATTTACTCCACAGTTTTTAGTGGAATTTCCACAAAAGTTGGTGAAATGATTTCTGAACTTTCGAGGAAGTGAAAATCCGACTTTTGCCGAAATTCCATCTGCGGAATCTTTTTTTCACACACACCTAATGGATATGATATTGGACACCAAGTTTTTAGTTAAGGGTTTTGGTTAGGACTGTGACATGCATGTCCAAGGAAAGAAAGGAATCCAAGGTGACCCCCAAGTATTTGAAGGACCTGATAGTTTCAAGGACAGCTCCAGTGTGAGATAGTACAACCAGCGGGGGGAGGGTTTGTGTTGCTGTGTTGGAGAACACCATGCACTTCATTTTTTTAGTATTAAGGACTAACTACATTTGTAAAATCCAGTCTTCAAGAGCATGGAAGTCAGAGGCAAGCATTGAGTCAATCCACCCTATGTCAGAAGAAGAAAGGTAAATGATAGCATCATCTGCATAAAGATGAATGGAGGCTCCACCACAGTTATGCAGGACAGCATTGATAAAGAGTGAGAACAGTAATGGGCCCAGGCTAGAAACTTGGGGGACACCATGGGTTATGGGTCTAGGGCCTGACAGGGAACCTGCCCACTTAACTCTTTGAATGCGTCTATGGAGGTAACTTTGAGTCCATGATAGGGCATTGGAATCAAGGCCAAGGAGGTGCAGCTGCCATAGCAGGAGGCCATGGCTAACCAAGTCAAAGACCTTGGTCAGGTCAACAAATATTGCTCCAGTGGCACATCATGTTCCATTGCATGAACTATATTGGAGGTGACTTTTATCAGGGCTGTAAGGGTGCTATGTTTTTTCCTGAGCCCATGTTGGGAGGATGGGAGCAGATGGTGGTGGTCCAAGTATTTCTGCAAGTGGTCATAGATAATGTGCTCTTGAAACTGGCTTGTGGGCAAAGTATCAAGATAGGTCAGTAGTTTTTAATGGTTTTCTTCTTTCTCTGAAATGTGGCTAGGGCACCTTACAAATCCAAAGGGGAGCACAGTAAATTGATACAGATCAAATGGGGTGACAAAGGCCATTTTCTCCTGGGATTCAGGAGTTAGCACTATTTTCCAATATCCCCATGTCAGGTCTAGGGTACTAATGTATTAGCTCTCACCCAGTCAGTCCAGAAGTTCATCCACCCTAGACCTAGGATATGCGTCAAACTTGGAGACAGCATTGACTTTCTGGAAGTCGATACAAAACCCAGTGGACCCATCTAGTTTTGGGACTAATACAATTGGGGCAGACTAGTCACTCTGAGATTCCTCAATGACTCTCAGTTCCAACATTTATTTATTTAGTTATGCATGTATTTGAATTTTGGTAAACAGGTAAGCCCACTCAGACAAAAAAGTCCCTTTTTTAGGGGTGACCCGGAATTAGTTACACACAGTGGATTCTAAGGTATTCATCATTTACAGAAATAATATAATTGCATACAAGGTACAATGGTATTACAGTAATTACATAAAGTAAGTTGTTTCACAATATTTACAGAAAAGAAAACAGGATGAAGCAGCATGTATAATACATATGATATGCATCAGGACCGAGAGGTCAGAAAGTGCAGCTTGAATAAATATAGTAACACAATAATGACAGAGAGGTAGACAAATAGAGCAGCAAGTAATACATCATTTAAGGGCGCACTAAGTGAGCAATAGGTCAGTGATTGCAGTTGTAGGGCACTTATACCCAAGAGAAGGCTTTGACCCTCTTCTTGAACTGTGGAAGAGTGGGGCAAGTAAGCATCTTCTGAGGTAGAGAGTTCCACAGAGAAGGAGCTATGAAGGAAAAGGAGCTTCTTCTGACTGCAAATCAAACTCTTGGACTATCCAGCAAAGGGCAGGCAGCAGATCTCAGAAGCCTTACATACTGTTTAAGCTGTATTATTCTAGTAAGACAGGGAGAGGCAGTGGGGTTCAGAGCTTTAAAGTTAAAACGGTGTAGGGGATAAAGTAGTCTAGCTTCAAAAGAGGGCCACACCAATTATGTTAGTACTCCACACTGGTGGTCTCTGGAGTGGGCAACCACTGCAAAATGCCTGATTCCATTATAGATAATCTTTAATCTAGACAAAACAAATTCTCAGGCAGACTATAATACCAGGGCACCATAGCAAAGGATTGGCAGTAGAGTGCTGTTGGCAATTGCTAGGTGAGCAGCGATAGAGAGGTAAAGGCAAGCCTGTAAAGGAGGCTGAGCTTCTGGTGAAGGGTTTTGACTTAGGCATCTGCATGAGGATCAAAGGACATATTTTGCTCCAACACTACCCTAGGTATTTAAATGATTGCACCCACTTCAAGACTGACACCATTAATGGTGGTTAGATTGAGAAAGTGGTGTCTCTCTGGGTCAGGTTTCTTGTGACCAAATAGCATCGCTTGTTTTTTTTTTTTTTTTTGCATTTGGTACAGGTTTGTTATTTTGGAACCAATTCTCAAGAAGGTCGAAATGATTGCCCAGGTGGTTGTTAATCCAAGTTAAATATGCCGAGGCTCTATAAAGAATAGTGTCATCTGCTTACAATTGTAATGTTGCCCCACCACAGTTGAGGGGCATGTCATTTATTTAAAAAAGGATAGAGCCTTGGGGTACCCCATCCATTATCGACCTAAAGGCAGAGGTGCTGCCTACCACTTCACTCTCTGTTTCCATCCATATAAGTATGTCCATGTAAGTATTTTTTTAACCAGAGGCAGGAGAAGTCATCCAGGCCAATGGTCCTTAATTAAGCTAGTAGAAGATCATGGTTAACCAGGTCAAATGCTTTCGTCAAGTTGACAAAGATTGCTCCAGTAGCCATGCCTAGACCCATTGCATTGAGAATGTCAGAGGTAACTTGCTCCAGGGCAGTGTCTGTGCTATGGTTCTTGTGAAAACCATGCCGCACATTGGTTAGAGTGTTGTTGTGCTCAAGGACGGCTTAAAGTTGGTCATACAGCAGTCTCTTCTGGATTTTAGCAGCTGTGCAGAGCAGAGAGATTGGCCAGTAATTTTATATCAGGTCTCTTTGCCCCCCCTTTTTGGATAGGGGCTACAAGTGCCACTTTTCCATTTCTCAGAGACAGTGCTCAAGATGAGAGATTTATTGGTATGGGGTGCATGATAGGGATGGCAATGATGGGTGCAGCAATTTTAAGGAATGTAGGTTCTAGGGAGTCAAATCCAGGAGTGGCATCCCCTCTTATGCCTTTGATAAGCTTACAAACTTCATTCTGGTTACTAACTTAAAGTGGAATCTAGGTTAGGGTGCTGGAACTGGTGGCTGATAAGACAGAAGAGAGTTGTTTGATGTAACTTTTGTGGGAGAGTTAAACCTATCTAGGTCTGCAAAGAAGTCACTAAAGCCAAAGGCAATGGGTAGGGGGTCCGAGAGACTTTGTCCATTACTATTAGTAAACATTTATCCAGAGGGATTGTTGGACCTACCTTTGAGTAGTAGGCTAATTTGGGACCAGAAATTTCTTGGGTTTGACAGCACAGCAGATCTTCTCCTGTAGTAGCTCTTGGACTTTTTCCAAGAGCCAGTATGGCTGTTGGCAAATCTGGCCTCCTGGATCTGTGTCTGTGTGTTGTTGGAGTACATGAGTTCTTCATGGTTTTGTGGAGAACACATCCCCAAGTGTTCCTGCTAGTTGCTGGACTTTGTTTTTCTGGGTCAGGGTGAGCCATTTGTCCAATGGGAGGGGGCTTGCTTCTTTTAAAATTTTAGGACCCAAGTCAAGAATTCCATCTTCAATGCCCTCATCTGTCATCTGACCTCAGCCCCCTTTAGGTTCCTCCTCATCAACTAGCAAAATCTCCCTGTCTATCCAGGGTTTCAACAAATTAACATGATAAACTTGTTTTTTCTTTTTTGGGTCAGGTTCTCACACCTCATAACCAACTGACCCCAGTTTTCTCAGGACCTCATATGATCCTTGTCCATAAACAAGGCTAGTATGGAAGGGATCCTTCAGAACAGAAGGGGAAGGGACATGAGAGGGCATCGACTGAGACTGGAGGGGGGGAGATTCAGGAGGGAAATCAGGAGACACTTTTTTATGGGAAGGGTGGTGGACAAGTGGAATACTGTGCCTGAAGAAGTGTATCATGTAAAATGGTGGGGCAATTTAAGAGGGGGTGGGACGGATTGAGGGGGTGCTAAGGGAAGGGGAGGGAGGGGCAGTTGCAAGTTGAGGGGCTAGCTGCACAATCAAGCAGACCCAATAGACTGTGAGGCCTGTTTCTGCTGGCATTTCATACATTTGTATTTAGCCATGAGGTTGCTTTTGGAGCTAGGGAGCAGAAGAAGTATACTGTCACCTGGTTTGAACTCCCATAGCTTGGCCTCTTTATTATAGTGTCCTGACTGGGTTGCTGTAATCTGAATAAATTTTCTCTGGCAAAGCTGCCTATCATGTCCAGTCTTTCTCTCATTTGCATTACATATTGGACAAATTAGGGGAACTATGTGACTACAAAGACAAGGTGCTGTGACAGCATGTGGTCTGAAAGCAAAACAAACTGGTTATATTAAATGCATACTGAAAATGGAGTTAAAAATTTACGTTTCAACCTTAGGTCTTCTTCAGGAAGTATCTAAAAGAGAAAAAAATAAAGTTAGTGAAGAGGTGAGGTAAACTAAGGGATATATATGTGGGGAAAGAAGAAAGGTAAAGGCTCAGGGAGAAGTGATAAAAGGCAAGATTAAGAAAGAATCTGTGAAACAAAAGGGTGATGATGAGAAAGACAAGGCATAATAGAAGAAAATGAGCTGGATAAGTCACCAGGTGGGACTAATTAACAGGGCCTAGTAAGATGGCTGAAAGATGACAAATGTGGGGGAAGAAGACAGAGGTGGAGACAAATGGTGAACATGAAAAGAAGTTAAATGTGTACAAATGCACAGACTTTAGGGAAAACAAGAGCTGAAAGATGTTAGTGGAAACATAAGTCTATCATTTAAACCAGAGGGCTGCTGGGAGCCAAGGCAGATGATCATCTTGGTTTCCATGTTTTTTCTATGGTCAGAATCCCAGAAGCCCTGCTGAAGGACACAAACAGAAAGGTCATTGGCACTATGGTCCCAGTAAATAAAGTGGGATACAATGGGTTTATTAGTGTCTCCATTCCTGACTGCCCTGTAATGTTCCCTGAAATGGCCAGCAAGGCATCTACCAGTCTCTCTGATGTAAATAGCTGCACACTTCCTTCAAAGAATACAATATACCACATTAGAGAAGGTACAGGAGAACTCCTTGGTAATGCAAAAAACACCTGTGGGACCCCGAATTTCAGTCACACTAGAAATGAATTTGCAGGTGTAGCAGTGAGCTCTGTTGCAAGGTTTGGTACCTGGTAGAGAGGAACTGTTGGGAGTAGGTAGGCTGGTTTTTACCAGGAGATTTCTCAAGGTTGGGTGGCAGGTGGTAGGAGGCAATAGGTGGTTTTGTAAAGCAAGCACCAACGACTGGGTCAATTTGCAAAATAGAAAAGTTACTGGTGATGATCCTGTGAAGAGAAGGTGTACTCTGATGAAAAGGAAGCACTTGTGGAATTTGCCATTGTTTTTGCGTGACAGTATCCTTCCTGCGGGGGTTGAGGTTACGGGGCATGTTACTGACCTGGGAGAGTGCTCTGTCCACTGTGCTTTTAGGGTATCCCCTGTTGATAAAAAAACTATGCATTATTTGGGCCTGCTCAGCAAAAACGATGTGACTGTTCTTCCCATATCTCATTTATGAGATCCAGCATCCCAAGAGGTTATCACCAGTAAAATAATTCAAAGAGTGAGATATCTGAGGACGATTGTGGCACCTGTTGAACTGCAAACAGTAAATGGGGTAACAGTTCATCCCAGCTTTTTGCCTCAGCTGACATAAATTTTATACAGCATACCTTGTAAGGATTCATTAAACCTTTTGATTAAGCCATCAGTCTGAGGGTGGTACACTGAAGTCTGGATGGACTTAACCTTCAGTAATGCCCACGCCTCCCTTATAAGCTTTGACATAAAGTTTGTGCCCTTATTAGTTAAGATCTTTGGCAGCCCAACTCAGGAAAATATCTTTAGCAATTCTTTGGTTACTGACCGGGCTATAGTGGAATGCATGGGAATAGCCTCAGTGTTGGATGTTCGAAATTGGCAAATTTTGTTATGTGAAATATTTTGCCAAATTCACCCATTTTGTGAAATCTTTTGTGGAAGCAAAATTTGGAATTCGCTAGCGTAATGCAAAATTTTGCCTACGGAATTCCGAATTTCACCTGTGGAAAGTGAAATTTCACCTGCAGAGGTGAAATTCACCTTTCACCAGTAAAATTTCGCCTCTTTCATGGCAAAATTTTGCATTTAGCAGGTGAAATTCTGCATTTCTCACCTAGCAAAATATTTTGCGCAGCGAAATTGCCAATTTTGTAGGAATTTCACCATCGAAATATAATTTTGCAACATCTGTACTTGGGGTATCAGGTGGTGTAATCCATTATCACCATAATATACTGATACCCTGCTGAACTTTTCACCAGAGGGCACACCATGTCAACTCCAATTCTTTCAAACAGAATATCTATTACAGGCATAGGGATTGATGGGGCCTGCTTCCTACTTCTTGGTGCAACCAACTGACAGTCTGGGCTGGAAGTATAAAAATCTTCTATTTCCTTCCATACACCTGGCCAGAAAAAAAACAGGCAAGTATGTGCTTCTCAGTTTTCTCTTGGCCCTAGTGACCCACAATAGGTATGGTATGAGCAAGTCTAAATACCTCCTATCTTGCAGGTCAGGGAACCAAAAGCTGATAATGTGCAGTTCCCATGTGTTTTTCCTGTTCTATCCTGTACAAAATGTAATTTTTCAGTTAAAACTTTGGAAATATTTTTGCATTGTATTTATCAGCGACATTGCTATTTACCACAGCTAGATTGTAAGAAGCATTTTTAAGACACTCATCATTTCTTTGTTCAGAAATTATACTTGCCAGATCTTGAAACATGTCTGGCCTGATCTCTGGAAGAGTCTCATGACCTTCCATTAATGTGGATGCCAGTTCATCTGAGTCACATCTGACCTTACTTGAACCCAGGTCCTTGCAGTCCCCAATCACTAAGACCTTGGACAGAGGGGTTTCCTTGTTTTTCTCCCGTTGTTTCTGTCCCTAGTATTTCTTGGGCATCCCTTCTTGGCCAAATAGTTTAGCATCAGTGAAGGGAAATATCTATTCTAATCCCTCAAGGTTTTACTCCTCCCAAGAGTATAAACTTTCAAAATTATTTTGTAGCAGGGTATTAAAACCTTCCCAGTCTTATCCCAGGACTACTGGCCAAGGTAGGGTTTTTGAAATTCCAGCCTTTATTTTTCCATACCCATTTGCCCATTTTAACCACACTGGGGCTGTAAGATATGTGTAGGTATCCTCATGTACACAGGCAATTTTATGGCTTCTTCACAGTTGCCTAAACTGGATCCTGCCATGGAGTCTCCAACCAATGTCTGCCCACAACCCAAATTCACCAAAGCCATAACTCTTTGGTTCACCATTTTCACCAGGTCCGTACATGGATGGTTGAAATGGGATCTGTTGTTGTTGTTGTCCATAGCTACACATTCCACAGTCACAATCCATACCATCACAAAATGTATGGCTATGCTCTACTTTACAACAGCGAAAACATATAATGATAGCATCAGGTCACTGACCTGTGTTCCCCCATTTGGGAAACTGGGAACTGGGGTCTTATGACTGGAGGAAT
Source organism: Neoceratodus forsteri (assembly GCA_016271365.2). Classification (NCBI taxonomy): domain Eukaryota; kingdom Metazoa; phylum Chordata; order Ceratodontiformes; family Ceratodontidae; genus Neoceratodus; species Neoceratodus forsteri. The sequence goes on from CM028137.1 coordinate 157,964,392, forward strand.
TACACTACATCCAGAGCTTATACCTTTTTGGACATGGAGGGGAAACCATTATCTCATCACTTGACCACTTACCCTTACCAGTATGCATATTCCATCGCCCTTTTGTCCTTTCTCCCCTTTTCTATGGTGATCTTCCCCTCAGGTTACCACCCGAGGTTTGTCATACTGAGTACTTCTTCTGCTCCATAGCTCTGAAAGTAAACTGCTGGCTAAATTGCAGTGATCGTATGAGGTCCTGAGAGAACTGAGGCTCATTGATTATGAGGTATTAAAACCCAACTGAAAAAAGGAAACACAAATTTATAATTAACAGGCTATACCTGTTGTTCAATGGGGTGAGCAACCAGCCACTCCCTCTTCCTGAGCATATAAGCAGTTCCCCCCACCCTCCTGACGCATTTTTTCTTTGCCAAATGGAGGCTCCCTTGGTCTGTCTTCTCTTTGAGGCCTGCTGGGGCTTGACCCCCCTCCCCCCAGCATTGCTATGCTTTGAACGCTGCTTGGTTTGTACTGGAATTGTTTTTTATGTTCTCCTGCTTTTGATTTGTATTGCTTTGCCTCAGGCTGCTACATGCTTCCTTGTGTGCTTGTTTCCTTTCTGCTCCTGTACTTGTGTTTGTTTTATTTGTTTCTTTAGGGCTTTCTAGTTTTACAGTGTCCTGTGTATACATTGTTTATTTAGGCTTCGGGTTACATTTTGGTGTTTCCTTACCTTAAGCTGCCCCGTGCCTGTGCTCTCAGGCTCCATTTACTCACCAGATTTTGTAAGCCCTCAGTCAACTGCATTATTGTTATGCATTTCAGCTCCCACTGTGGTTTTCTTGCTTGCTGTCTCATGTGCTTTCTACCTTAATTATTTGCACCTGGCCAAGGCTTTATCCTGCCAATCCCTATAGAGCTATGTGTGTTAAACAGCTCTGCTCTTACTTCACTCAGTGCTAGCTCAGTTCATTCAGTACTGGAGTACAGTGTGCTCTGCTCAATTCACTCAGTGTTTGCTCAGCCAAGCACAACTGCTACAATGCTATATTGAAACTTCTTCCAACTGCAAGCATTTTAGCAGTTTGTTTCTGAATTTAACTATTTGGAACCTTTCAGTTCTTAATTTGCTTCCCTTGTTCACATTACTCTGTCAGTTTGCTATCCTATGGATTTGTCCTTCACTAGGACCTAGGCAGTAAAGGCATCTCTTTTGGAGGTTCCTACCATACCAATATTACAGTTGTTGTTTGGTCTCATGATGCTCAGCTTGTGGCTTTCTGTTATTCCTATGACAGGGGACTGCGGTGTCATGGTGGGGCATTGTGGTTCCAATTAGCAGGAGCATGCTTTTGTGTAAGCTATATGATTTTGCCCTGCTCCTTTGCCTACATGACTTTTCAGCTATCCATGCATAAATACATTAATCTCACAGCCTACATGGCTTTTACCATATTCATTGCATTCCATTACTGCATTGCAAATGCTCCTTACTGGAACAAACTACCTCCACCTTAATAGCATTTCAGGTATTCATGCCAATCATATCCATTCACTATTCATGCTGAAACCATAGCAAAGGTCTGCAAAACCTCATTGATTCCATTATGCTAAATCTCATTGATTCAGTCACTGGCATCACAGCCTCTCACTGCCTAAACATCTACCTTCTATGACACCATTAGTCCGGCTTCCATAATGAAACTGGTAGGCTTGTTTTCCACTGGTTGCTACTACCATCAATCCACCAAACGATGGCTTGAACTGCAGCCTCCTACCTCAACCAGGCTCTGCCTTTGTAGTTCTCATTGTTGCATAGTTCACTTGCAACCTTTCACAGGCTCTGCCATGGTAGTTCTCATATTGCAGAGCTTGCTCACAACCTTTTAAAGCTGGACTCCTCATCAATATCTACAGCTGCTGTCTTCACCCTGCCTCCTCATCAATAATCTGCTACATAATCTATGGCCGCTAGCTTCACCTAGCCTCCTCCTGTCTAGCACTAAAAGTTGATTCATGCTCTCATTTGTAAATCAGAGGCATGTGAACTATGTCCATTACCTTTTCTGGCTCAGGGCTTGCCCTGTAAGCTGACGGTCTTGCTCTGCACTCACGATGTCTGCATCTCGAGCAAGTGAACCTCAGGGTGGTGTCCTTCTCATCCTGGCCTATAGTGGGAATGTCCTCACTCCAGGTAGAGCTTTTATGTGCAGTCATACAGTGAACCTCTTGATGCAGTATTTAGGACTTCAGCTGCCACGAGGTGGGGCCTTCACAGTCAAAGAGTGCTTCTTCGGCCATGGATACACTGTGGCACCTTCAAAAGCTATTCTCCCTATGACTGCCTCTGGTTCACCTGGTTTGTTTTAGTCAGTAGGCTGGCTGAGTGCCTCAGTGGTCATCACTTTCCTCCTTCTGCCTTCGGGTCTGCTCTCGCTTCAGAATACCTGCTGTTGCTGAGGCCTCTTGCAACCATTCATGGCATTCCCATTAGAGAGATCATGAGCGCTTTCCACAAAATTGGAATATTTTCTCCCCTTGATTGGGTTTCTAAATTGCAGCAGCACAGCCATCACTAAATAAACTACTCACAGCCTGGAGGAAAGGTGACCTAGACCATGGATCCCCAGAAGCTTCCTCCTCTTAAAAGGTTTTTTTTTCCTCTCTTCTGTGCCAAAGGTCATAATATGTAGTTAGTTGTTTAGAGAAAGTAAGTAAAAACTTTTATTTTTATACAGGATACATGTTGTTTGGGTTGACAACTCAGTTTACAAGACAGACCTGTTATTCAGTAGTATATAATAGTATATTCCCTAGTTTTCTTAGGCAAATTTCTGCTGCTGGATGGAGACAGATGGCGGTCCTACTCACAGTTCCTCTTCCCACGGCACCTCTAGGGGTGGAACCCGCTTTGAGGGTTCCTTGTCTTTGGTACACCTACAGTGTGGTAATTCCCCATGGAATAGAGAGTGTGAATGGCCAAACAGTTCTCACAGTAGCACAAACATAACACTACTCTAATTGCATAGGCCCACTGAATTGAAAGGCTATGCCTATAGTTCAATGGGGTGAGCAATCAGCCTCGCCCCTTCCTGAGCTATATAGGCAGTTCCTTCAAGCCTCCTTCTGAAGCATTTTTTCTTTGTCCTGCTATCCTCCCCTCCACCTCTAGTGGCATGCCTCTCTCCTCGGGGGGCTCCTTCCTAAGTTACCTTTAGCAAAGGGAATCTTCCCACGCACCTCTAGAGGTGGAACCCTCTTTGAAGGTTCATTCCCTTTGGTATCCCTATAGGGTGGTAATTCCCAGTGGAATAGATAGCATGACTGGCCAAATAATTATCACAGTTGCACAATACTCTGGTTGCATAGGACCACTGAATGTAAATTTTTTGAAACCCTAGAAAAACAGAGAGGTTTTTCTAGCTGACCCAGAGGAACCAAAAGTGTGCCAAAGTTAGGTGATCAATGAGAACATTGAAAATGAAATCCTCAAACTAGACCTTAAACTTTTACAAGAAGCAAACCCCATCCCACTGGACAAATGACTCAGACTGACTCAGAAAAATAAAGTCCAGCAACTGGTAGGAAAATTAGATGTGTTCTCCTCAAAATCAGGAAGAATTCATGTAATCCAGCACCACATAGACATAGACCCAGGTTTCTAGATTCACCAACAGCCATTCAGGCTCCTGGAAAAAGTCCAAGAGATGGTGCTGGAGGAGATCTGCTATATGTTGGAACTAGGAGTCAATGAGTAATCTCAGAGTGATTGGCCTAGCCCTATTGTATTAGTCCCAAAACCAGATGGGTCCATTTGGTTTTGTACCAACTTCCAGAAAGTCAATGCCATCTCCAAGTTTGATGCATATAATATGCCTAGGATGAATGAACTCCTGTACTAACTGGGTAAGCTTTTTTTTTTGCAACCTCTGGTCTTTCCATTTCCATATAATGCTCTATGATCTTGATGGCAGTAGCCAGTGTGGTTTGCTCATGTCTACTCGCCCAGTTTCATACTTGATTTGGCAAAATGTTCAGGTACTACTCCAACATAGTTAAATCCAAAATGGCCTCTGGTTTTACCCACTGGATAGCCAAGTCTTTCAATTTTGAGACTCTGGTCTGGGTCAGCTTTCAGCTTTAAAACAAAATGTGCAAACATTTCATTGATAGCTTTCTTCAGTTATCCTAATACAGTCAAGGACAGCTACCTTTATTTGGCCATAATCTCTAACAGTGGCATCATCTAGGCTCCGATAAGCAGCTTGTGCTTCCCCAGTCAGATATAGTGCAATGTGACAGTTCCAACCTTCTCATAGTCATTCAGTGGTACTGGCAACTATATCAAAAGTCGCAAGGTAGGCTTTGGGGTCATCCTTAGGACCAGTTTTTGTTAGCATGGTGTAATGTCCTGCAGCAACTGGATTCCCTGTGACCTGGAGCTGGGGCACAGCTTCTTTCTGTGTTTGCAGCACCTGTTTTATCAACTCCTGCTGTTGGTAATCTCTCTGTGCTATCCACTTCCTTTGCATCTGAACCTGCTGTACCAGTCGGTGGTCTCTCTGAGCCTGCTGTTGTGCCAGCTGTTTGTCTCTCCAGGCCTACTGTTGCACCAGCTGAGCCTGCTGTTGCACTTCCTGGGTCATCCAGTCTCTTTGCATCTGGGCTTGTTGCATTTGAATCTGGGTCTCTCTGTTCTGCCAGCCACTTCAATACTTCATCTGAATCCATCTCACCCCTATTTAGCCAAGGGAAGTTCAAATCCCACCCCTGTTACACACGTAGCAGTGTTGTATCGAGCCAAGACTTTTGGGAGAACCCTTGGGGACAAAACTCCAGACAAAGATCAATGAAGCAAAACATTGCTTTACTTCCATTCCAAACAATGGTTCAAAATAGCTTACTTTTGCAGAGCAAAAACAAAACTTTTCAATTTAATTCAGTGCTATAGTTGACACCAGCCCTGCTCTCTCTCGCTCTCTAGCCCCCAAACCTCCCTTCTTGCTTAGCCTAGCTTCCCTGTAAACACTCTCACATTAGTTTAATCTGTGCCACTCCCCCATTAGGGAATTCCAGGCTTCCATGCAGCTAATACAGACAACTTTTAAAGGGACAGTTCAGAAATTAGCAGGGCTGGGTTTCAATTCCCCCTGTTCTGCTGCTAGTACCTTGGTGAAGAGGGGGTCACAAGTGAATGTTGTATAGCCCCTTTATATATTATATGTATATTATTTGCAAAAAACTATGTTAATGCAGCAGTAAGGGTTCAACTTCTTGCAACAAAAGTAGAGAAATATGGATTAGGGTTTCCAACCCTAACTCCCCACTCACATCTCCTGAGCAGCAAAAGGAAAAACATTAGGGTTATGAGTCTCCAGAGTCTTGGCAAAGCAATGCTGAGGTCTTTTCTTGGGGCTGTCAACCCTCGTGCCCACACCTACCCTTGAGCAAACAAGGTCATACGTGCTCACTTTTCCTCATGCAGGACCCACAGGGCCCTGTGTGAAGAAAGCTACAACAGATTGTTCTGGCAACATGTGGTGAGACATATTTCTCTACGTTTGAGGAGTGTATCACTATAAAATACTGGCTTGGAGCTGTACCTTGTATTTGAGACAGGAGGCTACAGGCTGGGGGGGGGTGAGCATTAGGGTGCCAATCCCAGGAAAGACCCTATCACTGATTCACCAGGACTCGAGAGACCTGAAGCTCTAATGTTTTATTTTTTGCTTTTGCTGCATGGGGTGGGGTTGGACACTAGGGTTGGAAACCCTAATGCCACATTTCCCTACTTTGTTGCATTTAGCTGAACCCTAACTGGTGCATTACAGCAGTCTTTTGCAAAGAATTTCCTTGCTTTTTGAGATAGTGGAATCATATCCTCTTCAGGTAGGTCCCTTCAAGACCTGCATGAACAGATGCCAACATGCAGGGTTCTCCGGGGCCTGCACCAAGGGAAGTGTCCATCTGCCTGTAAAAGTGCAGGGCCCTTCCATGTGTCAATGTGTGTCAAGGATTCCTGGAGCTGTCAGCAGGCTGCTGAAATGCAGGGTCTTGTACTTCCATCTTTCTACAGATACAGACATGCAGAGCACAGAATCCATCTCTCTGCTGAAGTGCAGGACCCTCTGGCAGCCACAGGTACAGAGGTGCAGGGCCCTATGCCAGGAGAAGATTTCCCTTTACTATGTGGTACTTGAGCCCATGCAGGCAACTCTGCACCATTCCTGCCCAGCCTGATGGAGGTGGTGCTCATACCAGTTGTGTCCCCCAGCCTCGGTCCATCCAGCTGGCTCCCTGAGCTCACCTCCAAACTCAGCTCACCGGCATGCAATCACAAAACACTGCCCACTGGAGTAAGGAATGGCACTACAGATAACATATCTTAACAATTTTTTTTTGAAATTTTGACCCCAAATTTTAAAGATATTCATTCTATGACTAACACCTTATTAACATGACATGTGGCATTTATAGAATACTGTCCAAAATGTCATTTCTTGCTACAAGTATGAAAATACATGTCAGTCATGTTTTGAAAAATGACACCAGTCATGTTTGTGAGCTGGTTAGATAAAATGAGGCTGTTGGAAGTCTGGAGTTATAATACTGAAAGATAGCAAAGTTATGAGTGACAGTTGCAAAATTTCAATCTTCACACATAACTTGATCGTTTTGCTATATTTTTACACCAGATTTAAAACATAATCTTCTTATGACCCCACCTCATGAGCAAGGTAAGTGAAAATGTTCAAATCCCAGAAGAAATGTGATTTCACAGAGTGACTGTGAAATCACCTCTCAGCACAGATTTGAAAAATGTTTCCCTGTGTTGTTCATAAGGTGGAGTACCAAAAAGGCCATGCTGAAAGTTTGAACAAATATCGGAAATCAGTGAAGTTATGCACAAAAGTTTAACTATATCCTGGCCAGCAGCTACCTGTCTATTTGGTCTACACATTGAATCCCTAGTTGCACATTGTTATTCACTGTATGAACCTTAGTGCCTATGTACTGGAATAATGCTATAATACCATAATGTGAATCCACTTATTTCCATGACATTGCTCCACCTGTGCTGCATCCTATGCTCTATTCACTGAAAACTTACTGTATCTCTCAACCTGCACCTTGTATCACTGATATCGTACTGTACCTCTCAGTTTGTACCTGTATCACTATGACAATGCTCCCCAAGGGCTGCCACATGCACTCTACCCTTAGATTTCCTACTGTTTGTAATGCACACTATATATTTTATTCAATGTACCTTAAATATGCCCTTGTCTGTAATCCTCCCTTTGTACAACCAAGACTAACATGGAACCTTTGTAAATGAGCTCCTGAGCTCAAAGGTGTAATGTTTGAAATGAATGAATGAATAAATAAATACATAAATCAATCAATCGATCAATCAATCAATAAATATTTCAGGGTTACATAGAAACATAGAAGCACAGACTTTGACAGCAGATAAGGACCGCTTGGCCCACCTAGTCTGCCCGTTTCCCTACCTACAGGATAAGCTGCAGATCCTAGTTAACCCAACAGCCTGTTTCTTCCTACCCCCCACAAAAATTGCCTTATGTCTATCCCAAGCATTCTTGAATTATCCCACAGTTTTAGACCTCAAAGTCTCCTCAGGAAGGCTGTGCCATGCGTCCACCACCCTCTCTGTGAAAAAATACTTTCTCACGTTGCCCCCGAACTGCCCCCCATCTTCAAATTATATCCCCTTCTTCTTGCACATCTCTTTTTCTGAAAGATACTACCCTCTCGAACTTTGTTGATTCCACTGAGGTACTTAAAAGTTTCTATCATGTCCCCCTCTCCCTCCTTTCCTCAAGGGTATACATATTAAACTCCTTTAGTCTCTCCTGTTATGGCTTCTCTTGCAGACCCTGCACCATTTTAGTTGCCCTCCTCTGGACTGCCTCTATCCTGTCTATGTCCTTGTGGAGACGGGGTCTCCAGAACTGGATGTAGTACTCCAGATGGGGTCTCACCAACTGTCTGTAAAGAGGGATAACAACTTCCTGTTTTCTGCTGGTGATGCCTCTCCCTATACATCCCAGTATACCCCCAGCCCTCCCTACTGCCTTCTCACATTGCTTGCTAACCTTAAGGTCATCTGATATGATTATCCCAGGTCCCTTTCCATTTTTATTGTTGTTACTACCTCCCCCCCATTGTGTAATCTTCCCCTGGGTTTTTGTTTCCCAGGTGCATTATTTTGCACTTCTTTGCATTTAATCCAAGCTGCCATAATTCTGACCATTCCTCCAACCTTGCCAAGTCCCTTCTCATCCTTTCCACACCTCCTTGTGTATAAACCCTGTTGCAGATCTATGTGTCATCTTCAAAGAGGCATACTTTTCCTTCCAGTCCCTCTGCAATGTCACTTATAAAGACATTAAAAAGGACTGGACCCAGTACTGAAACCTGCGGTACCCCACTAGTAACCCCTATTTCTTCAGAGTGGACTCCATTTACAATTACCTTCTGTGTCCTGTTGTCCAGCCAATGTTTTACCCTGCTACCACCCTGGGACCCACTCCAAGGCTGGTTAATTTGACTATTAATCTTTTGTGTGGGACTGTGTCAAATGCCTTGCTAAAGTCTAGGTAGGCCATGTCCACAGCCCCTCCCTGGTCTACTACTTTGGTCACTCAGTCAAAGAAATCAATTAGATTCATCTGACATGACCTTCCCGCTGTGAACCCATACTGCTTTGGGTCCTGTGCCCCACTGGCCTCTAGGTACTCAACAATTCTTTCCTTCAGAAGTGATTCCATCACTTTCCCTACCACAGAGGTCAAACTTGACAGGTCTGTAGTTGCCTGCCTCTGTCTTGGTTTCACTTTTGTGAAGGGGAATCACATCCACCTTCCCCCAGTCTTCAAGTACCACACCATCCTCCCATGATTTGTTAAAAAAGGTAGTCAGTGGTTTCACCAGTTATCCCCTTAATTCTTTTAGAATTCTGGGGTGAATTCCATCAGGCCCCATTGCTTTGTCCACCTTCAGTTTTAGGAGTTCTTTCAGAACCCCTTTTTCTGTGAAAGAACTGGGATCGACCCCCTATCCAGAGTGCTTCTGTTAATTGGATTAGGCACCTCCCCCTCCTCCTCTTTTGTGAATACTGAGCAGAAATATTCCTTCAGTATCCCTGCTTTTTCACTGTCCCTCTCTGCCCACACACCGTCCATTCTATTCAGCCTCACTATCCCTCCCTTTGTCTTTCTATGCTCCCAGATGTACCTATAAAAAGCGTTATCCCCCTTCTTAACCGAGTTGGCTATCTTTTCCTCAGTTTAGACCTTTGCTATTATGACTTCTCTCCCTGCTTCCTTCTGCCTTAACTGGTACAGCTGTCTGTCCTGCTCCTTCTGTGTTTCCTTATACTTCCTGAATGCTGTCTTTTTCTCCCTGACCTTCCCTGCCAACTCTTTTGAAAACCATAGTGTTTTTTTCTTTCATTTTGATTTATTTGCTTCACACAAAAGCTTGTTGCCTCTGTGATGGCAGTTTTGATGTTTCCCCACTGTTGCTCCACCCCTCCTTCTAGCCTGTTTGCTAGTGCTTTTCTAAGGCACTCTCCCATCTTGCCAAAGTCAGCCCTCCTGAAGTCCAATACCCTCACTTTTGTATGGCTTGAACCAGTAGCTGAGTTTATCATGAACCACACTGTTTGGTGGTCACTTGTTCCCAGATGGCTACCCACTTCTAGATCTGAGATCCTCTCACTGTCCCCATTTGAGAGTATGAGGTCTAAGATTGCTCCCTCATGAGTGGGTTTTGAAACTAGCTGTCTGAAGTATGCCACCTGTAGGGAATCGAGAATGGCCGTTCTCTTGGATGTGGCTGCAGCAAACATGCTCCAGTTAACATCTGGCATATTCAGATCTCCTATTAACAGTATCTCCCCTTTCTCTGCCATCCTAAGAATGCCTTCTATCATATCCTTGTCCATCCCCCCCCCCAACATGGGGTCTGTATACAACCCCTGTGCGAACTGTGGTGCCATTTCCAGTCTCTTAGGTGACCCACAGTGCCTCCTCTCCTCCCTGTTTACTCATTTGTTCAGTTGCTTTTATCCCATCCCTTACATAGAGAGCTACTCCTCCCCCCACTTCTCCCCTCCCTGTCTCTCCTGTAGGTTGTGTACCCTGGTATGTTAACATCCCAGTCATGGTTCTCTGTGTACCATGTTTCTGTGACTGCTACAATATCCAGGCATCCCTCTTCCATCAAGGCCACCAGTTCAGGGAGCTTGTTGCCCAGACGATGGGCATTGGTACTCATTACTCTCCATTTCCAGATGGCCTTACCCCTTTTTGCCCTATCCCTGTCCTTATTGCCTTTGTCACTTTCTCCATTTACCCCTGCCCTTCTCCCAATTGACACCTCTAACTTGGTGTTTACCTCACTTACTACCCTGACTTTTTTGGTGGGGCTAGGATTTCCCTGTTCCTTTCCAGTGCCTCCCACCTTGGCTAGTTTAAATGCTTGCCAATGAAGCATTTAAACATATCACCTAGGAACCTGGTTCCATTCCTGGACAGATGCAGACCATCATGCCAGTACAGGCCTGCATCACTCCAAGTGGACCCCCAGTCCCCACTGAAGCCAAATCCCTGAGCTCTGCACCAGTTTTTCAACCACTGATTGAATCCCATGGTGTGGAGCACCCTAGCCTTACCTAAGCCTTAGACAGGCAGCACCTCTGAGAATGTTACCGTGTGTGCTACTTGTCTAAGGCCCTTCCCCAACTCCACAAACTTTTTCTGCACTACTCTGATCCCTTTCTTAGCCAGGTCATTTGTCCCTAGGTGGACAATGACATCCAGCTCCCTCCCCTGTGCAGCTGCTCTGGCAATCCTGAGGATTCACTCCCTGTCCCTCTAAGCCATGGTGCCAGGCAGGCACCTTACCTCCTTCCCCCTCCCCTTCCTCCCCCAGTTCTACCTTCCTAACGATGGAGTGCCCCATCAGGAGTTGTTTCCTTCCCCAGTGGAGTCCCATGCCACCCTCCTGTGGGTCTCCTTTGTGGAGTTTCCCAGCATCCTCCCTGGTCTTCACTGCAGGTGCCTCCATAGAGGAACCACACTTTGCCAAAATGGCATATGAATTGTGGAGAGGTACAACTGAAGGTATGTGCCTCTGTTCCACCCCCTCACCCTCCCTGAGCCCACTGTGGTCCAACCACTCCTCTTTCTTGGCAACCTCTGAGGCAAGGGTAGTGGCCCTGGTGGTCCCTGAATGGGAGAGGAGGTCCCACAGATCCTAGCCAGATCAGTCTGGAGATGAGCAACCTCCTCCCTCAGCCCAAAGAGGTGTCTGCAGATGGGGCAACACCACATCCTCCAGAACGTCTCCCGGAAGACTGCTGCTCCACAGCCACTGCACTGCACCACTCCAATCATGTCTTATTTCTGACCCCTTCACTGTTGTTTGGAATCCTTACTTTTTCCTCTGTTTATTTTTTTTCTCCCTACTTACTTACTGCCTCTGTGCCCTTTACATTCTTGATCTTCCTGTTCTGAGACAAGAAGATCCTATATTTCTCAGTAGTCCCCTTACTTGCTCAGAGGCAGACCTCCAGCAGCTAGAGGGGGCCGGAGAGCTACTCTTGCCCTTCTAGGATGGTGAGTCTTTGGTGGCTCTGTGATCACTCACTTCCTGCTCCCAAACATGAAGTTCTTGTTGTCAGTCAAATCCTGTGCCTATAAAAGTAGAACTGGCATTGGGTGGAGCTGGAGGGGAGTTAAGGCGGGCATAATTTGGTCATTATATCATATTTTTAGACCAAATTTTCAACATAGCCTTCTTATGACCCCACCTCATGAACCTGATAGGCAAACATTTTCTAATTTTGCCCAAAAGGTGATTTTGTGCAATGACTGCAAAAACACTTTTTGGGATGGATTTGATGAACTTCACCACCCTTGCTCATGAGGTGGGGTCCCAGTTGAACATTTGGGGCCCGATTTTCAAGAGTTGATGCAAGGTTTGCATCAAGACCTGCAGCAGCCCTGATGTTTGACCCAACTGCCAAACACACTGATGTAACTTGTGCCCAGTTTTAGTACATTTAGTGCAGTTGCAACATTTTCTACACTTCACAGCAGCTTGCAACAAATGTTTGGCACAAGCCCCATAAAAAGGGTCCTCAAATGGCACAAAAGTTAGACTGGGGAACTTGATCTAATTTACATCATTTGGTGCACCCAGCAAAAATCATGATCTACTGTACGTCAATGGAATGCCACAAGCCTCCTGTGCCATATGTTCAGTGTACCAGGGACTTGCAGCATGCACAAGTGCTTATAAAATTGGACGCGTGGTGTATAATATTAAAAAATGGGAAGCTATGAGTGAAAGTTTGAACCCCATTGAAATACATTGTTTATTTATTTATTTTTTTGTTTTTAGTCTTTGGTAACTGCGTAAAGCCCACCAGGCACACGTGCCTGTTTTCAGTGGTGACCTGGGAGCACTTGGGAAGGTTAAGTGACTTGCTCAGAGTCACACAGTATGCAAGTGGAGGTTGTGGGAATCAAACCCAGGTCTGTCTGCTGGATGTACTAAGTTTATTCACAGCTCATTATTCTTACCTGTAGGCTATACTGCCAGCCTCCAAACATTAAACTGGGCTTACTTTAGTTTCACATTTCGCAGTCGCTGGTTCCACCAACAAGACATGTCTTCCACTGCAGAGTGGATCTACAATGTGGGACATGTTCAGGTGAGTATGTGTGTGTGGGGGGTGTAGTGGTGGGTACTAAGTGGAGGGTTGGTGTGGGATGAGGCATGAGTCTGCAGGTGTCAGATCAGCAAGGGACCTTCTTTATTACAGGTTCAACTAAAGATATCATGGGATTGTTTTCTTCTTTTACAGGAAACGGGCAAGCCAACAGTGATGACTGGGTCCCCGCTGGTGCCGTCACCTGCTTCTTTTTGGGGGACAAACCTGTAGGGAAGGGAGGTGGGTGAAAGAAGTGGTACTGGGTGGCACCCCATTCTACTATTGAAAATAATTATTACTGTGAAGCGGGAGTCAACCAGGAGGGGAGGGAAGGGGTTAAAAAGCAGTGGTACTGGGGGTGGGCACGCTGGTCTACTTTAGAAAGATAGATAGACAGATAGCGAGATAGATAGATAGCTAGATAGATAGATAGATAGATTAATTGACTAATAGATACTAGACAGAGATAGACAGACAGATCAAGATATCAGGGGATTGCCGTCTCACTGCTCCAACTGAAACCAGCAGCACAGCTGAAGCTGGGGCTTCACAATTCAAGAAAGTCACACTGTTCTCATGCTGAAAAAGTGAGTGAACAATTCTTCTCACTGGGCTGGGCACCCAAGGTTTTCAGATGCCCAGAAACATTATTTCCAGGCATATTTTCAAAACACTAGCAAAATTGGTCCTGTTTACCTAGGTTCCAATGTTTTTATTTTTTTTAAATATTTAGGGTGGGATATTCAGAAATGCACCAGATGCCAGTGCAAGGCAGACGCAGTGCAAATCTGGTGCACCGTGGTTCAATGAGTGCGATATTCAAAGGTTGCGCATGGTGACATGCACCATTGCAACATGATTGAATATAGCAAGGATGCGCCAGAGCACAGTCAGAGGTGTGCCAGGGAGCAACCCAACATGTGCAATAGCACAACCATGGATGCAAAAGGGGCCAAGGAAGATGCACCAAGGCACAAAAGGACCAGCAACAGGCACAGCAGGGAGCAAGGCAGTGTGGAAGGGGGTGGCCACTGGGGAGGTGGTGAAGCCTGGTTGGGAGGCACAGCTGGCCCACAAAAGAACTCCGCTCACGGAGCACGGGCATGTAGCCAGCCCCTGTCTACTAGCACCATAGCAGTGGACGTATGAAACAGGTGGCACCAACGACCAAGGGAGGGCTGCCAATGGCCACCCCCCACTGGATGGCATGCCCCCGCCCACCCAGTAAAGCCACACCCTGGCACATGGCACCCAACACACACACACCACACAGCTCGAACATCCAGCCCATGGCCACCCCATGGCACAGCCACTGACCGATGGGCAAACAACACCATGCACGGCCCACAGAACAACACAGGTGCACCACACAGACACCCATCACACCACTGCAGCATGGCTCCACTCACCAGATGCAAAGCAGACATGGACACAGATGGGTAAGCAAAGCAAACTGTATAAAAGAACTATGTACAATACAAAACAGGGAACAAGGCAGGGGAACTATATACAAAGCAGGCATAGGGTAGTTGAGGGAGGGATGGGGGCAGGGACAGGGCTATACAATGGGACAGGTTAAGGCAGGGGAAGGGTGGTCAGGGGCAGGAAAGATAACTTTGTCCCTATGGGTGGCCATGTCCCGCTGCTGCCTGGAACTGTCCTCTGCGCTGACTCCCCCCTGCAGCATGAGCCTTCTCATCCACCTCACTATCTCCAGGGTGATGGTGGTGATGGGTATGATGCACTGCAGGAGGCAGCCGTACAGTGGCAGGCGACCAACCCATTGCACACCTATGGCAAAGGAAGGAACAGGAGATCAGTGCATGTCCAGGGCACCCTAGCCCTCCCAATGTGTGCAGCAGACAGTGGGAACACATGCCCTTGGGGTGGCACCCTGACCACATGCAGTGGGTGGGCCTAAAACTGCCACTGACCTGACATGCCACGGTTGTGCAAAGCACTGGACACTGCTGCCCAAGGGCCATCGACCAGCACAGTGATGGGCAGATGGCATGGTGCAGCAGTGGAACCACAGCGGCACTGGTGGCAGCTGGATGCACTCACAGCCCACCAACAGCTGCCACACATATGCAATTGCTGCCCCATGGTGCCACACACACCATGGGCTGAACACAGCTGCCATAGCTCAGTGCACAGGGGGCAGTGGCCGTACCCCCACCCCCACCAACCACCCTGCACAACAATGTTTGAATGCACAGTGCCAGCTGCCCACCATGGCACTGCACGTGCCAGTCCTGCTGCTCCTCCCCTTGGTCCTGCAGCACCTGCAGAAGGGCTTGCAGTGGCCTGCTGAGGCCGGCCAGTTGCCCCCACTGCCACAGCTCTCCTCCAGTCTTCAGGGCCTAGGACAGGAACACAAACAGGCACACATCAGAACACAGCCACACCATGAGCCCACTACTCTCACCCCCCAAGCACAAAGTGCACCCCAGCCTGGCAAGGCTGCAGGGCAGTGGCGCAGCGCACCCAGTGACTGGCAATGCCAAGCCACAGGGCACACAGTGACAGTGCCCCCCCAGCAAGGCCTGCAGCCCTGCCCACCCAATGGAACACTGGACATGCACGGACACAGGCAGGGCACACTTACCTGACCATGGCACAGCCCCTCTCTGGATGCACACCTGCAGTGACCTAAGCTTCTCCAGGTCCCTCCTTAACAGGTCCCCATACCAGTGGTGACACTTCTTCCTTGTGCGCTGCACACTGGTTGCCTGGACAAACCCATCTGCAACTTCTTGCCACACCTCAGTCCTGGGCCTGTCAAGGGGCTGCTGGCTGAATAGGCTGGCAGCATGGGACTCCACCTGGGCTACCAGGTTCACAAACTTGATGTGACTCCAGTTTTGGGAATGGGGATCTGCATGCCGCAGCATGCTTCATCTGCAATGAAGTAGTCCAAAATGGCACCCTGAAGTGCATGAGCACAATGTGCTCAGGATGCGTTCTTCACATGGAGATGCACTGCCTGCAGCAATTGCACATCTCCAGGGATGTACAGCATGGGCATGGCCACACTGGCATGTGGGGCAGAGATCCCTGGGGGCATAGGGCAGGGCAGGGGTCAGGGGTCAGCACTTGCAATGAGCACATGAGCGCTATTGGGGCCATGATGCTTGTTGTGCAATAGGGCTCTGAGGGCATCACACCCCATAGGCCCTATAGTGCCTGAGCACCATAGGCCCTATAGCACCCGAGCACCATAGGCCCTATAGTGCCTGAGTGCTATAGGCCCTATAGCACCTGAGCGTTACAGGCCCAATGGTGCCAGAGCACCATAGGCCCTATAATGCCCCAGCACCATAGGCCCAAAGGTGCCCAAGTGCCATTGGCCTTATAGCACCCGAGTGCCATAGGGCCCTTGGAGCATAGGGTACATTGGCCACCAATACCACTCCTAGAACACACTGTGCAATAGGCGATAGTACATGCCATGGCACATGTGACTTGGCAGGTGCACTGTGCACATCACAGCTTGCACCATGACTTGTGCTGGAGCAAGTCCATTGTGCAATGTGCAACAACGCGATATTCAGCCGGCATATGCAGATTAGCTCATCA
This sequence comes from Neoceratodus forsteri, assembly GCA_016271365.2. Classification (NCBI taxonomy): domain Eukaryota; kingdom Metazoa; phylum Chordata; order Ceratodontiformes; family Ceratodontidae; genus Neoceratodus; species Neoceratodus forsteri. Next base: position 157,980,698 of record CM028137.1, read on the forward strand.
GCCTATCTGTGGCGCACTGGGGGAATTAGCATCTCATTACTGTTGCGCATCAGTCCATTTGCATGCAATGTGCTATAAAGGTGCCAAATGACAGCACAAGCCATGGACCTTTATTGCAACCATCCGAGGTAAGTTGTGCCTGCTGAGGGACAGACAGCACAGTGGGATGGATGGCTGGTGTGGGCTTCTGCAGCCACTAACCACATGTCCCTGCCCACAGGTAGCAGCATGTCCGAATGTAAGGAGGGTGAAGAGAGTGGGCCTGCATGCAAGCACAAGCCCAACTTTTTGAAGGCAGAGGCGGATGACCTGTTTGAGGCATACCTTGACAGGGAGCCTTTGCTGTGTGGCACCACTGGCACACCCCAGGCCAGGGCCATAGCCTGGGAGGAGGTGGCAGAGGCTGTGAACCAGCATGGCAGCCACCAGTGATCTGCACAAGAGTGCAAGAAGAAGATGGGCACTGACAAGTGTTAGATCATGGAGAAGGTGGCAGTCATTCAGGCTGCCAGGTCAGCCACAGGTGGGGGCCAGGCCAACATGCCACAGCTCATGCCACAGGAGAAGCTGGTGGTGGCCACCATACAGTGCAGCACAGTCAAGGGTGTGCCGGGCAGTGGCTTCCAGACTGGAGGAAGGCCTTCACTGCATGGTAGGTACAGCGGTGTTGGTGGTGGAGGGGTTCCATTGCATCAGCAGCACTAACACATCTGTGTTCCCTTTCAGCACCAGAACACCAGCAAGCAGTGGCAGGGGTCCCTGCATCTGCCTTGGGGGCATTCCCAGCCCTGAAGGACCAGCCATCCACCTCCACTGGCATCTGGGGGCCTGAATGACTGCAGCACACCACCGCTATCTGGCCAGATGACCTGGGTGTGGTGGTGGACGAGGACCTGGCTGTTACTCCAGTGGGATGCCAGCCACGGCATGCTGTCTGCAGAGACACAGATCAGGGTGGGATCTGACACCAATGACGATATGACCATTATCCTGGACAGTGGGGGACTTGTCATGGGGGAGACACGCATACCATACACCATCTCTTGCAGCACAGCCAGTGGCCTGTTGGTGGTGGGACAGCCAGTACACAGGGACCAGAGGGGTGGCAGTGGCAGATGGCTCTGGATGTTGGGAGGCCGGGTGCAGCATCTGCTGCCGGTGCACCAGTCATTGAGCAACCCCATGGGGACCCGCTGTGCAGCACCCACCTGAGCGGGGGCAGTGCAGCTCAGTTGTATACCACCGGTGGGTCAGCACCATGCCCATGCACCCCCGGGTGCTGACCCCTTTACCAAGCACACCTGATTGCTGTGGGCCTCCATGGACCAACAGGTGCTGCTCATGGCTGGCGTGTGTGCACTCCATGCAGAGGTGCACCAGGCAGCCGAGCAGTGTGACAGGGGCAATGCAGGTCCAGGAGGCCATACATCACCTGCGGGAGGACATGACTACAGCCCTGGACCGCGTAGCCACTGCAGTTACAGTCGACCTTGCCCCACTGGCTGCCATGGGGCACGGCCAGCCACCGCAAACCCTGCAGAGTGCATTGTCCACCCCATGGACCTGGCATTGGGTGACCCCCTCAGTGTCAATGCTGGGCTCTGCTGTGGGCATCCCAGGCAAGCCCTGTGCAGGCCTGTTTGGGAGCCTTCAGACCCCTGCAAGGACATGGTTGTGTTCCAGCAGTTCCACCCTGGTGGATGGTTGCAGACCCCCCCATGGCCATCACGCAGCCTGGGTCTGCTGGGTGACTGTGGCGCAGCTGTCCTCATATCCATGGCAGCTGTGTGACCACACAGCAGAGCTGATGTGCCCACCACCCTATCTGCTGTCTACTGCTGCCACCCTGTGTGCACATGGGTGTTGTGTGTGTGTGCATGCCATGGACGTGACATCCATGGGTTACACCACACACTGGCTGTGTGCACACCTGCCCAGCCACTGGCCCATGTGGCATGTGTGTGATGATGCTACCACAGCACTGGTTGCACATGTGTACCGGTGCCCTGTGTCTGATCCACACCAGGTGCTAGAGCCCGGGAGCATGCCTGCAGGCGCCAGTGTGTGTGTGTGTGTGTGTTTGTGTGTGGTGTGTTGTGCTGCGTGTTGTTGCATGTGGACGTGTGGTATGGCCCCATGCCCACCCCTGCCCTCCACCTGTCTGTGCAAACCACAGGACACATCCACACTTGCCTGTGTGCCTTGCCACTGTGTCCATCCTGTGCATGGGTGTTTGTCCACCTACCTGTTTGTGCTGTAGTGCTTCTCTGCTGTACTGTCTTGGTGCTGGTGTGCCATCCTCATCAGCAGGGGATCCCTCTGCCCAGGGGGACTGCCCACCGCCACAAGGACTGTCAGCTGTGCCGTCCCCACTGCTGTTCTCCTCTTCGACCTTGCCAGCTATCCCATGGTCAGTGGCCATGTTGTGCAGCATGCAGAAGACCAGGAATAGGCCGCAGGCCTTTGAGGGACTGTACTGTAGGTCACCACCGGACCTGTGCAGGCAATGGAAACATGCCTTCAGCAGACCGAAGACATGCTCAATGATGTTCTGCATGCTGGCATGTGCCTCATTGTACTGCTTCTCCACTGGGGATGATAGGCACTGGTAGGGGGTGAGCAGCCAGGGCCAGAGTGGGTAGCCACTGTCACCTGTGTGGATGGACATATGGTTAGCCTGGTGTCCCCTGTTGCTGTGCCTCTTGTCCTTCCCAGATGCACTCTGTGGCACCACTACCCTGGCTGTCCCCCATGCTCTGGTGTACCCAGCTGCCTGTGGTCTTGGCATACTCACCCACTAGATGACCGGTGGGGATGTTCCCACTCTTGAACCTGTGGAACAGTGCTGAGCTGTGCCAGATGAAGGCGTCATGTGCTCTCCCAGGATGTGTGGCACAGACAGTGGTTATGCACCCCCTGACATTGCACACCATCTGGCAGTTGATACTGGGGTAGCCCTTTCTGTTGATGTAGGCTACCCCCTCCAGGCCAGGTGGCATGTGGATGCCCACATGGGTGCAGTCAATGGCCCCTAGCATGCCAGGCATACGCGCTACCCTGTGGAACTCCTGCATGTTTTCTGTACACTCTGCCTGTGTGCACAGGAAGTGGATGTATTCCCCAGCATGTGGCAGCAGGGCATTGAGGAACTGTGTGAGGAGCCATGATGCAGCTGACAGGGTTATGCCTGTGGTGTCCCCTGTAGGTTTCTGGAAGGAGCCCGTGGCGAGCAGGCACATGACAGTTGTTACCCTTGTTTCCACTGTCAGGGTGTTGCTCCGTCTAGTGGGTACCTGCATCTCCTTACTGCACAGCTCACAGAGCTGCCTCAGAATTGCCTGGTTCAGTTGGTACCAGCCCATGATCTCTGTGTCAGCGTAGGTCTCATAGATGATGCGGGGTCAGTACAGCCTGCTCCAGGCATAACACTGATGGGCACTTTCACTGCCATGGCACTCTGCCTCCTGCCTCCCCAGACCCCTCATTATGGCCTCCATCTGGAATATCACACTGGCCATGGCCCCTGTTGTCCTGTCACCCCTGGGGCATCCAGCTCCACTGGCCCACCCAGCTGTGTGTGGCTGTGCGTGCCACTCAGCAGGGCCCTTCCCCATGTACCCTGCCCCTGGCTGGCTGGCTGATGTTTGCAGCCTCTGTCTCCCACCCCTGAGGGTACCTGTGTCACTCCACTTGGGCCTGGTGGCTCTGTGTCATGCCCACACTCTCTCACACCCGCCGTTGTCTCCCTGTCAGTCACACTCTCACTCACACTCTCTCTCTCACACTGTCTTTCCCTCTCTCCTCCTGTCTCCTTCTTCATCAACAGATGGCCTGTCTGTCTCCCTCTTTCCTGCTCCCCTCTGGCACAAGTACCCTCCTCCTACTTGCTCCCTGTTTTTATAGGCTCAAGTCTGCTCTGTGCAACTGATGGTTGCTCTTCGCATATGCCATTTGTTGAGGGTTGAATATCTCACTGTCCCACATAGTCATGGATACGCCCCCTGCCCTTGCGCATGCAAACATTCCGATTGTGCATTGGCACACTGCTACTTGTGCTGTGCAGTTGCTGCTGCTGAATATCGCTCTTTGGAGCATTTCCACAGTTGCACCATGTGCACCTGCTTTGAATATCCCACCCATAATTTTAATGTATCTTCCATGTTTTTTAGTAAAAACAAAATAAACAATATGGCAGCTGTCACGATTGGTATTTTTTTCTCACTACAAGTAAATCATGAAAAATAAGCCCTCACAATTAATGTTTTTTTAAATCAATCTTATCAGAGTGTTAACAAAAAAAAAACTACTTTAAATCCTGATGACTGTATATATATATATATAGGATATGCAACCCCCCTACTGGAAATATTGTCGATATATTTTGTTCAAGTGTCAATTGACCCAATAACATCACAAGTGGTGAAGCCACAAGTAATCTTATTGGGTCAACTGGCATGAGAACAAGAAATATCAACAATATTTCCAGTAGAGGGTTGTGTATTCCATTTATGCCATGTCCAAAAAAATTAAAAAAAAAGTAAATTCTTGCCATTTTTTGCCGATTATAAAAAATCTAAAATAAATCTATAAATGAAACACCACTCATTTTGTAGGTATTTTTGTCCTGATCAACTTTTTCCACAAAGTACCATGCTACTGTTTTTCATTTTAATGTTATATGCATTTGTTTGTTGCAAAAAGTGAAAAACAAATAAATTTTCTGCAGTTTCTTTGCTAATTATAAAAAAAACTAAAAGGTATATATCAATTAAACACCACTCATTTTGTAGATATTTTTGTGGTGATCAACTTTCATGCTCGTAGTACCATGCTATAATTTTTCATGTTAAAGTTATTTGCATTTGTTTATCGAAAAAGTAAAACAAAATCGCATTTTCTGCTGTTTTTTATTATATAAAAAATAAAAGTTAGTCATAAATAAAACACCACTCATTTTGTAGATACTTTTGTGCTGAACAACTTTCGTGCTCACAATATCATGCTATCATTTTGTGTTTTAAAGTTATTCACATTTGTTTGTCAAAAAAAGTGAAAATAAATGTACTTTTTGTTGTATTTCAGCTAATTACATAAAAAAATTAAAAGTTACCCATAAATGAAACACCATTCATTTTGTAGATATGTTTGTGCCGAACAACTTTCGTGCTCACAGTACCATGGTATCATTTTTGGTTTTAAAGTTATTCGCATTTGAACACAGTTACTGCTGCTACTGCAGCTGAATATGCAAATGAGTTCCGAATGAGCCAATCTCTACCTACAGTGTGGATAAATTTACCTACAGTGAGGAAAAATGCGAAATCCTCACTGTAGGTCTGACCACCCTGAGAATATTGAAAATATTTGCCTTTTTTTATCCTCACAGGCATGGCATAATATATATATATTAGAGGCAAAAAACTCTGTTTACTGCATTAGTTAGGGTTGTTCCACAGCAACAAAAGTGAGGAAATTCAGCGTTAGGGTTGAAAGCCCCCCTTGGACCCCCCCACCCACACCCCAACCGACATCAGGGTGCACATTGGGGTTGCTGGCCTAACTCTCACCCATCAGATGTGTGAAGATGCAGAGGTATAGGAGAATAGGGTGAGAGTTAGGACCGACAACCCCAATGCGCACCCCGATGCCGGTTGGGGGTGTGGGTGGGGGAGTCCAAGGGCGGCTTTCAACCCTAACACTGAATTTCCTCACTTTTGTCACTGTGGAACAACCCTAACTAATGCATTAAATGGAGTTTTTTGCCTCTAATTTCCCTTCTTTTTGACAATTAGTCTGAGAAATAGTAAATTTAATACGGTGGAGGGAGCGTGGGGCCCAAGGGACCCATGCTTCCGCTACGTGATGTCTTGTCACATAGTAACACGGTGCCCACAAATGCAAATGGTAATGTGAATGGTGATGCAAAGCAAAACACAAAGATAAACAGTACTGTAGACACAAATGGTTAAAATAACGCAAATGCAAGTGCAAATGAAAATACAAAGAGTAACGCACATGGTGGTGTAGACGGGAACTGTAAGAGAAATGGGTATGGAACCACAAGCAGAAGAGGCAAGGGTAACAGTAATGTAAGCACACAGGCTGGTTTTCCCCAAAAGCTGCAAAGAGAAAGACAGTGAGTACAAAGAATGCATGCATAATAATGGGTCTTGGAGCAGAAAATGAGGAGTTAGAATACTAAATTGCTTATATCTCAGGAACCGTACGACATAGAAAAAAAATTTAAAAGTCACATGATTTGTGACTGCCCTTGCTAGTTTTGTATTTAGCCCCCATTTTCCTGACAAAAAGTCCATATCTTGCACCGTTTCCGAGATACGGACCCTGAAATGCACGGCGAATGTGTTAATGTTATCCTATGGGAAAAAAAGAGAAGTTCGGAATGCCATAACTTTGCCTCCCTGTAATATTTTTTCACCAAGCCTCCAAACAGCACATCTGTGGGATGTTGGCTTTCTTCTCTCCAAATTTCAGCCCAAAAGACCAAACCATTCTTTTGCAGCAGGGTGGCAAAGAATTGCTGTCATTTTGCCATAGCCTGGAAAAGTAGTGTCACAATTTGCGGAAGCTTTCGCAAAGATATGTGACACTTTCATGAGTGTGACACTACTTTGCGAAAGTACTTTTTCCAGAAACTTGAAAAACATATTTCTAGGGTGTGTAACCTCAAAATAAAGAAATGCCTAGCATCCTCAGGGTCCAACTAGGTAAACACAAAAAGAATTGTGTTGCTAGAGGGACCCAAATTTAAATGTCAAGCATTTTTCTGATCACCAACTGAAAACAAAATTTGCTACACTACTAGGGCCATTTGCGACACTAAAAAGTGCATTTGCGATACTGTCAAACTTTTTATTAACCTTTCCCATTGACTTATAATCGGAAATTGTTTTTTGAATAACTTTTGAACTGTTGGTATCATTTTTTCATGAAATCTACAAAAGGCACATCGGGAACCCTGGTCACACATTCCCTGAAGTTTTCGGACCAGTCGGGCAAACCGTGTGACCTGCAGGGATGAGCAAATAATTCAAAAAAGCGTAAACGTGTGCACAGATCATGCTTAATAACTCCACAGCCGTATTTCTGAACAGTACAAAAGTTGGCAGATCCCAAGATGTATGGTTTTGATTGTGTATTCCGAGTTTCAGGCAAATCCATTGAATGGTTGCAAAGTTATTAAGGTGCAACATTTTAGCTATAACATGTAAATGGCTCCTCAACCCTAACTATGGTAGCACTATCGTGCTACCATAATATATATTTATATATATAAACTTTGTTAATGCATCATTTAGGGTTGAAGTGACAAAAGTAGGGAAATGAAGTGTTAGGGTTAAGACCCTAACACCACTCACCCACCCTGACCCTCTACAGACCAACAGGTGATGAGGTGTGCCTTGGGGTTTTCAGCCTAACTCTTATGCCATTCCATGTGTGAAAGCTAACATGGTACAGTATAGGAGAATGGGGTGAAAGTTAGGCCTCATGACCCCAAGGCACACCTGTCACATGTTGATCTGTGGAGGGTGGGGTTGGGGCAGGACACATGGGCACATGTCAGCCATGTGCCTAGACCCAAACATGTCCCCTCTTTGTGTGCTATGGCTGGCACCACATGCTGTGATGGATGTACAGGGAGGCCTGCCATGGTCCAGCTCAGGTGGCCCTTCCATGCGGCCCTGTTGACAACTTATCACTGCCCTTGCCCCAGCATGACATGGGTGGGTTCGGTGGATGTATAGGCTCTATTAGGCCCCCTATGCATCCACGGCACAGCCTTTGTGCCACCAACTCTGAATGGGCAGCCACTGTGCATGAGCAGGGCTTCAATGCCAGTACCACAGGGGGGCCTTCCCTGCATGTGTATCAATCAATCAATCAAATTTTTATTTATAAAGTGCTTTTCCAAAACCAAAGTGCATATACAATATAAAACAGACTATTAATCAATTAAAACATATAAAAATAAAAAGGCAGCAGTAATAAGATTAAACATCATCACCACATGCCAAGTTCAATAAATATGTTTTTAATGAGGATTTGAACGTCTCGGTGGACAGGCACTGTGATCTGATGAGGTAGAGAGTTTCACAGGGTCGGGGCTACAAAAGCCCTAGCACCTGATGTCTGAAGATGGAGCATAGGAACCTCTAGCAGTCCCTTGTTGGCAGAGTGGAGAGGATGGTAGGTGGGCAGTAAGGCCAAAAGAGGTCTTGCAAGTAACCCGGTCCCTGTCTGTGTAGGGTCTTATATGTCAGCAATGTGACCTTGAAGGTGAACCTCCACCACACCGGCAGCCAGTGCAATTCACGCAGCACAGGCTTGACATGGCAAGTTCTTGACAACCCTGTCAACAACCTGGCCACAGTGTTTTGCACCAGCTGCAGGTGACGGAGATCCACCCCCGATAACCCTAGGTATAGAGCATTGCAGTAGTCAAAACGAGAGGACACAAAGGTGTGAACCAATGTAGGATGGTTATTGGGTGGAACAAGGTGCTTTATCCAGGCGATGTTCCTCAGGTGGTAAAATGAGGACTTGACAACTACTGACACCTGTGTTTTTAGCATCAGTTCATTATCAAGCACAACACCCAGATTCCGCCCCTGTTCAGAAGGTCTCAACTGGTCACCTCCTAACACAAGGCCAGAGGGTTGCCCAGGAAACAACTTCTCTACCCGCTGACCTGGGTCCACCACCAACACCTCAGTCTTCTCCGGATTCAGTTTCAACCAGTTAGCATTCATCCAGTCTTGAATCTCAGCGAGGCGGTTGTTGAAGACTGAGATCGCACTACTCTGTTCGGGTTCAAAGGACATGTAGAGCTAAGTATCATCTGCATAGCAGTGAATACTTAGCCCATACTCCCTTATAATGTCTCCTAATGGCAGCATGTACACCATGAACAACATGGGGGACAGTACAGAACCCTGCGGCACCCCACAAGGCAGGGCGAAGGGGGCCGAGGAAAAAATCCTGACACCACCCTCTCAGTCCTGCCTGTGAGGAAAGAATGAAACCACCAGAGGACTGTCCCCAACAGTCCACAGATTAGCCGCAGCCATTCCAACAACACCTCATGATCCACGGTGCCAAATGCTGCAGAGAGATCAAGGATGACCAAGATCGAACGACTCCTCCGATCTCCCGCTATTAGGAGATCATTAATCACCCGAACTAATGCTGTCTCAGTACTGTGCCTCTTCCTGAAACCGAACTGGAGAGGATCATAGACTTCATTGGTGGAAGTTCTCAAGCTGTAAAGCAACTACCTTCGCAATAACCTTGCCCAAAAAGGGCAGGTTAGAGACTGGTCTGCAGTTTGCAAGGCAGTCTGGGTCGCTGGAAGATTTCTTTAAAAGGGGTGTCACTACAGCCTCCTTCAAGGGGTCTGGGAACACCCCTTGATCCAGCAAACACCACACTATCTCAACAAGGATCAGTCCGATGACATCCATACATCCCACAAAAAGGCACGTTGGACCAGGATCCAAACTACAGTAAGTCAGTTGCAAGCCGCAAACTATCTTCATGATATCCATGATCGCTGGCCGGTCAAAATCTGTCCAGACAGACCAGGTGCCTGTGCCCTAGCAGCAACCTCCGCCATACTTATTTGGACGAGTTAAGCAGATCTCTGACCTGATGGAGGACACCTTATCTGCAAAGAATTGAGCAAATTCCTCACACTTAGCTTTAGCTTGTGAAAAAGCTCTCCGGCACCAAAGGTAGGCTGGATTGCACAGCCTGTCCACAATCTGAAAGAGCTGAGCCAGTCGATTCCTTGCTGCAGCAATCTCCCAGGACAGGAACTCTGCCTTCTTATGGGATATTTCTGATTGATGGTTCGACTAATGGGCAATCAACCTAAGTCTGTCCTCCTTCAGGCCAGATTTCCACTAACAATGTTCCAACCTTCGCTCCACCCTCCTCGACTCCCTCAAAGTCCTATCAAACCAAGGGGACTGAGGGCGAAGAGGGAGGGGGTGAACTCAGACAGGAGCTATAGAGTCCAGGGCCCTCAGCATCACACTATTATAGTGTATTACTAGGTCTCCCAGATCCAAGCATTCTGCTGGCCAACTCGATAGGTCCTGCACTGCCAATAGACCCTCTGGGGTAACCCCCCTCAAAGGGCGGTACAGGACATCTCCAAAGGGGCTGGTCTCATGGGGGGGCCACGAAACTGAATCTTATAGAGTGATGATCCAACCATTCAACTGGTTCCACCTCCAAGTCAGCGGCCTCCATCCCCAGGAGGAACACCAAGTTTAAGGAATGACCTTGAATATGGTTGCTGTGGTAACTACCTATGTAAAGCCCATCAAAATCATCAGTTGGAGGAAGTTTTGACCAAAAAGCGAGAGTTCATCGTCGACGCAGACATTGAAATCCCCCAAGACCAACCACCTGGAGGATTCCAACACTGGACCGGCATTCTCATCCAGCCAGGTCTCAGTGACGCGCACCAGGTCAGATGTCTCAACAAGGTCAGCTATAATTGCTGTCTTGTTCTTTATAGACCTGACATTACATAACACCACCCGAGTTGGTATGTCATGCAGCATGTGTGTTCTGTGTGATACCCTCCACCTGTGTTTCCACCACAATGTGTTGTGTGTACCGGGGTGCATGGTGTGTGGTGTGTGTTGTGTGGTGAGTGGTGTGAGTGCCATGGTGCTTGCTGTGTGTGTGCCTGTTGTGTGTTGCATCGGGGTTAGGAGTGGGCCCAGATATTCATGCCCTGCGTCCTCCCTGGGCACAACTGGCTGAACCTGTACTGGTGCCCCGTGCCCGGCCTTGCACCGTAGCATCTGCCTTTGGCTGCATGGCATGCTGTAAGCACCGCAGTGCCCCAGGGCCACAGTCCCTGGGAATTTGGCCAGTGCACTGCTGGGGTGCCCTGGATTGCTGGTGTACTGGTATGGCCTTGTGGGCCTGGGTGCTTCAGGTGCAGTGGATTGGTAACCATGCCCACCTGCCACAATGGCCACAGGACCACAGGTTGCATCTGGGGGCATGTGCCACCCATGTTTACAGTGATGGTTGTGAGGGCATCAGCCACCCTCCCCTGGGCATGGATGATGGATACTAGCTCCTTGACAAGGCACTCTTGCACCCATACTCCAGCTGCAAGTGCCTCTGCTATGCACTCCTGCACCTGGACAATGGTGGAGAGTTCTTCTGACATGCATTCTTGTGCCCTTGCAGCTCCAAACAGGACCTCTGTGAGCCACTCCAGGACCTGCGTTTGCTCCCTGGTTACCTATAGCATCTCCCACTCCAGCCTCTGTAGGTCAGGGTAATATGTGTTTATGAGGCTGCTGACCGGTGTCCATATGGCACATCTTGCAGGTGGTGGTCTGGTGCATGTCCCCAGTTCTTTGTCCTGGGGCATGTCTGGGGAGCCCTGTGTTTCTAAGGCCTCTCTGGGTGTTGATCCTGTGTCATACTGGCCCAGCCTGGTGCCACCACTGCAGGGCAATGTTGGAGTGTACAGCTCCTCCTCCTCCTCTGCTGTTGTGCCTTCTGATGCCTGGCTGTCCAGGGTGGGTGTTGGCCATGGCTACATGCTTTTAGGGATGGTGGCCTGTGTCCCGGTGCTGTGGCTCGGTGGTATGATTTCACTTGCTCTGTGTTCCTTGGGAGGTGCCAGTGGGGCCTCTGCCAGTGCTGCTGGCTGTGAGTCCGGCTGCGAGTCAGCATTTTGAGAGGAAGGGCTGCCATTAGTTGCTGCAACGGGTTTGTCACTATTGTCATGTACATTGCTGCTGTCCTGTCACCTACTGTCCACAGTGCTCACCTGCATGGGTCTGGTGATCTGGCCCAATGACGCCTCTCCTGGACTCTCATCATCATGCACTGTGGGGCAGAACGGCGACTGTCAGCATGCCCCATTGGGACTATGTGTGTGTACTTCTGGTATGCAGTGTCCATGTTCCTTACTTCACATGCTGTCTATCTTGTTGGGCTCCCTGTCCCACATGGCATCACTGATGGTGTCACCACCAGCTTCTAAATAGGTGTCAGCAGTGGCTCCAGGGGGGGAGCCTCTGCCTGTGGCACCCTGGGACTGTCATGCATGGCTTAGCTTCTTTTTTACCTGGGACCAGAGGTCAAGTCACTTGTGCTTGATGGTGGAGAATGTGCAGGCCTCTGGTCCCATGGCATTAACTGCTGCCTATATATCCAACCAGATTCTCATCTTGGTCTCTCCTGGGCTGGTCAGGGATGTTGTCCCATACAGGACATCATAATGGTGTTGGATATCCATCACCAACACAGTCACCTGGGTGCCACTGAAATTGGCAGACCCAGGGCCTCCTACACCTCCCCCTTCCAGGTTGGCCATCTCCCACGGCGACCACTGTGGGCTGCAGTAGCACTGCATCCACCTGCTGATTGTTGTCCATGTTCAAGTGCGTCTGCTCCACCTCCATGTTTTTTCCATGCCTCACATTCCAACGCCTGAGTAGCTGATCCGCATCTCCTTGTATGGTGGGGTCAAGGGGCAGGGAACTGTTACCACATATCCTGCGGCCTGCCCCTACACAAACCTGTACATCTCTCTTGTCACCACCCCTGCCCTCCCAGCACTTCACACACCTGTTTTCCAGGGTCTGCACAGTGTTTACCTGCATGCTCCTACTTATATTTCCTTCCTGCGTTATGCCCGCACCTTTGTGAATAGGCCCCAATATGACCACTATGTGACAGTGGGTCTAATAATATGTGACAACAGTTATAATTAAAATTTTTGAAAATCATGTCCAACACATTTTCACATCTAGTGGAGATGAGAATGTGTTGAGTGAAACTCCATTCATTTATTATTTCCAGGAACCCATTACTTATGTTAGATGTTGTTGTATTGTTTGCCCAGTTTATTTCAGGCATATTAATGTCTCCCATAATTAGAGTTTCCTTACTTCTACAAGCCACATCAAAAATATCCGCATACAGATTTATGGTTTCCATATTCTTCATTTTTGGTGGGTATGACAGGGTTGAATAAGACCCTGCCCTATTTGTTATGCAGAAAGAGTTTAAACACAAGGATCTGTACTATCCTCTCCTTTTCTGTCTCTTCTCTGTCTGGTTGTGCAGCCAAATTTTCTTGTGAGACCTAGGAACTGCTCATTCCTATGGTTTTATAATTATCTGCCTCTTGCTGTCTCTCTGCCTTCCCTTGATATTTCTGTATTTTCTTCTCCCTTGCATATCTGCAGGTATAAACATATATGTGAATCTTTATGTGGAAATGTTACTGATTCTGGGATCCCTTTGTTTGAAAATGTATATAGTTGGACTGTTGAAATGATTGCAGAAAGCTATTTGGAACTCAAGGGGTTAACCTGAGAAGCTAGTTTACAAACTCTTTGAGATGCTGGCAGTAAGTGATCAGTTCTGGGTCATTATGTTCTTTTTGCTGCACTTGCAAGAACATTAGAAACTGACAAGAACATTCTGTGAAAAACTATCTCCTTAACAAGTTCCCTGCAAAGACTATTATAAAAAGAGCAGCAGTGTTTTGCAAGAGAGAGAGAGGGAGAGAAACTGAGATCTGAAACTGAAAAGAAACACTCAAAAGAAGGACTGTTTTCCCTGTCTGAACATTTTTTTTTTATTTTACTATTACTGATAATTAAATGCTATCTGTGAATTTTAAACTGCTCCTGGTTTTCCTATGCTTCCTGACCTATGCCTCGATGACAATGGGATGTGACAGTTTCCAATTATAAGGTGTTTACCATTGATATTATTGAATTTTAATGATATAGTTTCCATTTGACCACCTTTACAGGGTTCGCATTATGTAGGCCAGAGGGTCTCGCTGAAGTACATGGCTACCCCCTCCTCCGCTATTTTCAACACATTTTTTTACTGAATAAATTGTACCCCTCAATGTTTCTATTCCAGTTATCCCTGTCACTCCACCACATTTCTGTTACTGCAATAATATCTGGCTCATGCTTATGTGCTCTTAGTCTTACATCATCTATTTTATGGGTTAGGCTTCTAGCATTTAATGCCAAAACACTCAATTCCTTAACTTTCCTGTAATTGGTTTTTATTTTTCCTTTTGGTAGCTCACATACTTTGTCCTTGAATGACCCAACACCCCCAGATTCTAGTTTCAATTTCTATCCATTATTTCTTTTAGCCTTCTAGCCAATGTATGAGTCCCTGCCTTGTTTAGATGTAACCCATCATTTGCATAAAGATGTTATTGCTTTCTAAAGTGTTCCCAGTCTTTCAGAAAGAAAAAAAATATCCTCTCTAAAGGTCCAGTCATCTAGCCACCTATTTAAAACAGTTATTTCTTGGTTCCTTTTCTTGAGTTTCTAGGTACTGACAGGAGTTCTGAGAACACAACTTTGCAGTGCAATGTTTTCAATTCACGGCCAAACTCCTTGAAATCTTCCTCTATCTTATCCAAGATTTTTTTTTACCAATGTCACTTGTACCCACATGTACTTCTATGTTTTTTTCTCCCATCCATGGTACTATTCATTATCCCTCTCAGATTACTTATTATGTCCCTAGTTCTTGCTCCAGGGAAACAGGACACTATATATAATTATTTATTGTTGTCACTTATCTCTTTGTCCATGTATTTTATAATAGAGTCCACAAGCACAATCTTATGTTTTTTTTTTTTTTGCAAATATGAGCTTTCTAAGTTGATATCCATATATGGATATTAATATATTGGTTTGGGTGATCCACCTATATAGTTATGCTCTAGGAATAGCAGAAGCTACCAATCTGTCAGGGAGGCAGCGAGGGGAGAGGAGGAAGTACCAGGAAGTATCCTTGTCGACCCACCTAGGGTAAGTCTAAAGGTACAAGAACTGCAGTTGTATCAGAAACTGGGATACCAATAAAACTGGAGATCCAGTATGAACATCACTAGGTAAGGTGAGCACAAGCAGCTTTGTATTTAGAGTAAGGCACAGCCACTACCTGAAGGGATTTATAAGTTAGCCATCAAATTTGCAAGCAGACCTTGGTATGCAGACAAGACCCGGGTAGGGAGATGCTAGGATGTCTGCTAACTAGCAGGATAAAAAAAAAGAACGTTTTATTATAGGCAGGATAAAATACTTGGTACTTAGGGTAGAGCAGTTAAGCATGAGCCAGTAGATTGGGACCTGAATTTCTATTTTGTTAAACTCCACAGTGGGAGTAGCAAGACAACAGTTAGCAGTCAATATCAACACCAAGATTGCAAGCGACTTACAACTAGAAAACACCAAGACACCTGAAGTTCCATATTGTCAGACCCCAGATTGGGAGTTGCAAGACTACAGTTAGCATTCAATACATTAACACCAAGATTACATGCCAGTTAAAACAAGAAAACTAAATAGATGCTGAGATTGGTTAACAACTAAACACAGGAACAACAATGAAATGCAACACAAAATGACAAGTGGGTGAAGTAATGACCTTACCAAGCAAAACAGAAGCAGCAAGGGTACATACAATTATAGTTAAAGCTTTGGCAGTAGCATCGGCTAAGTAGGCATACACAATGCAGCAGACTGAGTAATAAAGCAATGAGGAACTTATTTCAGGGTACAGACAAGTGTCCAGGCTCTTTCGAGAGACAAAGTCTGGTACTGGGAGTATTAAAGTGTAGAGGGTGAACAGTTGGGGCAGCTTGGCCATACGATGGATAAATCCAAAGTTGACACCCACAAGAGACACCCTTTGTTCTGCAGTTCTTAGCACTCTATACCACAGTGCAGAGGACCACTCAGGAGGTCAGCATTATGAAAATTAAAATCACATCCATCAAAACTGTAGAAGCAGGTCAGGGATGGTTGCAGGGTTCCGAGGAGGCACAACTTGCATAGTTCAGGACACTGATTGGTGCTCCCAGGAGTCCAAGGAAAAGCAGTTCTTGCAGAAGGAGGGGTCGACTTTTGTGAAGTACTTAACAGGTAGTGTGGTGCAGGGAGAGTGTGATTCTGCTGTGTCCCTCATGACCCTAGTGGAGTTTCTGGTGGTGCAGTGGTGGTGATTTACAGTGGTTGGAGGCTGGAGAGGGTTCTGGATTTAACCCTTGCTGGGCCACGGACTGATATATCAGTCCAACATTCCTATACATTCTACTTTTTTCAGCAGTCTAAAGGTTAAAGCCTTCACTGCTGAAGGATCATGTCCATCAAGACCAGAGGTGCAGCTCCAAATTATTTGCAGAGCTCAGAAGAGACATGGTTTGCACAGCTCAAGATGCTGATTCATGCACCCATGAGTCCAGGGAGAAATGGTGTTGGCTTTTGTGAAACACTAGTCTAGTGGAGTGATACAGGGGGAGGGTGGACCTGTACTACCATCCCCCTCACAACCCCAGAGGAGTTTCTGTGGGACTTCTGTTTTATAAGTGAAAATCTGGATGGAAAGAAATGCTCAGTACAAATGATACAAAGTATCCATGGGAGGTGCAAACCTTGAATGTAATATATATCCTCAGTGTGTGATTCATTTATAAACCTCTCAAGCTTAGCTCTTTGGGTTATGTAGCATCACATATCTTGGCTGTATATTGAATTCTCATAATGCACTCCACCCCATGCATTATTCTCTATATAATTGCGCTGCTCAGGTGCTTTTAATGGCAATCAGCTTTTATTGTTTTTAGCTACCCCCATTTACTATAATATGGACTATTTTTTTCTCAGAGTTAAGATGGAAGTGTAACTCAATGAGAGGTCTTAATTTTTATCTTTTTAAAATATTTTATTTTTATTTTTATCCGTTTAAATTTTTTTTTCAGCTAAACTTTTTATTGAGATTTTTCAAACAACAAAACAGTTATCGGTCATTAGCAAGATAGTTACTTCAATTAAGAACACAGGGATACAGGAAAAGTAATTCCATAAATCACATATTGTATTGACAGGTCATAGTGTGCCAGGAATGTCTAACAGTACATAACTGTCTGGTGAGAAGTAGTGCAGTATGACGAAGAAGGTTACGAGTTCAAATCAAATGCCAAGGCTTCTGTCTGATCCAAAAGTTGTGCCTGTCTGTGGTGCCAGAGTGCTTCTCCCCCTCTGTAATGAAGAAAGGAAATAAAAACAGAACCACAAAGTATCGCATTTCAAACTGTCACATACTGAGTTATCAATTGTAGTGTAACGGGAAGGAAGAAACTTGGGCGTCATCATCACCAATGATCTCAAATCATCCAAGCAGATCACTAAAGCAGTAGGTAAGGCTAGGGGGATGTTGGAGTGTATTAGTAGGGGTATCACAAGTCAGAAGAGGGAGGTAATAATCCCTCTTTACAAGACACTGGTTAGGCCCCATCTGGAGTACTGCGTGCAGTACTGGAGGCCACACCTTCACAAGGACATTAACCAAACTGAGGCAGTCCAGAGAAGGGCAACCAAAATGGTGCAGGGACTACATCAGAAAACATATGAGGACAGATTAACTGAGCTCAATATGTATACCCTAGAGCAAAGGAGGAAGAGAGGTGATATGATTGAAACATTCAAACACCTTAAGGGCATTAACAAGGTGAAAGAGTCTAACATGTTTCAATATAAGAAAAATATCAGGACATGAGGACACAGCATGAGATTAGAGGGAGGCCGATTAGGGGTAATATGAGGAAGTTCTTTTTTTTCACAGAAAGGGTGGTATATGCATGTAACGGCCTACCTCAGGAAGTGGTGGATATGAACACAGTGCAGGGCTTTAAACAGGCATGGGACAGGCATAAGGGAGCACTACAGATGAGTATGAATAGATAGGCCATTGACAGAGCAAAGGCCAATGGCACATTCATAAGGTAGAAAAAGAAATGGGCAGACCGGATGGGCCTCGCGGTCCTTATCTGTCATCAACTTCTATGTTTCTATGTTAATCAGCAAGTTTGCAGAGTTGCTTGCAGATACCCTATGAAATTCCTTCCTTACTTAGGGTCAGGGGGGCATGTCTTTGGAAGTCCAAGTTAATCTGTCTAGCAAGGGAGCAGTGGGCGTCTACCCTGCCCCTATCCTGGGTGTCAAATAGGCTTGGTACGGAGTCCAGCATTGCTGAAACATCCCTTTATGCTACTGGGTTATATGGGAAAGTCTGTCTAGTTCAAAAAATGTTTGACAGTGATGTGATTATCTCAGTAAAAGCTGGGGTAGTGGTGCTGCGCCATTTGCCGAGGAGAGAACGTTTCACTTGCACACTTAGCAGCATAAGTCATCGAAGTTCTGGGAAGGTTAGGTGTGGGACCTTTGCTTTTAAACCAAGCAGTAATAATGGTGCCGAGAGTGGTACAGGTTTACAGGGCACCTTCCTGCCTAACTGTGTGATTCACTGCCAAAGTAGGCTTACTGTGGGGCATGCCCAAAGTATGTAGTGCACGTCCCCCACCCAATTGTTGGTATCTCCAACAGCTGTCTTGGTTAAGCAGCTTGGCCTTTTTGAGAGCAACTGGGGTCCTATACCAAAAGTGAAGAATCTTATTTTGGATTGGTCTGCTGTGAGCATCTTTGTGGATCTTGTGGCCTACTATCCAACAATGTTCCCACTGAGAGTCTGATATGGGTATATTTAGCACCTTCTCCCATTTACACTAGGAATCAGATGTCTGACTAGGTAAGGTATCCCAGACTTGGGGGTATATGAGTCCTGCTGTGGCTCTAGCTGTGGCAAGACACATGGTGAGCCTCGAAGGGGGGGTTGTTCCATGCCTTAGTGAGGGAGATATGAGCTTTTGCTGCATCCCAGATTTGAAGATACCGCCAAAAATCCTGTGTAGATAGGCCCCATTTGGCCTGGAAGTTTTGAAATGTGTCCACTTCATTCACCCCCTGCACCATGATGTCCTTAATGAAGTACAGACCCCTGTTTATCCAGTGTGGCCAGTGTATGGGGAGGCCTCCTATGGTGAGGGTAGGGTTACACCATAAAGGGCCGAGAGTAGGGTGCCTCATGGGGGCTCCTAGCCTCTTGTGTAGCTGATTCCAATATTTAATGGTGAGTCCTATGGTGGAGTGTGTTATGCAGCTATAGCATCTATCTGCCCAGAGAAGGAAGAGGCTAAAAAAGGGGTTGCACCCTGCACCTGTTCCATGTGGATCCACTGTGGGGACTCTTTGGATGGGGGTTGGAACCATTCCAGGGTTTGGGAATTCTGATATGCTAATTTGTAGCCTTCCATCCATGGAAGGTCCCACCCCCTCTGCCTTCCAGTGGGACCAAAGCTTGGTATGACTGTAATGTAGCATGCATGGTCCCCACAGAAAGGCCCCCACTTATCAATCTTTTGGTACCAGAGTTTGGGAGGAATAGTGAGATGTGAGACAGGAAGTAGAAACTTTTTGGTGCCATGGTCATTTTGATGTTGGCTATCTTCCTTTGCCATGGCCAGCTGTAGCCTGAATCATCTGTCTAACTCCACCCTACACTCTGTCAGTAGCAGTCCCAAATTCTTGTCCCATATTTTCTCTAGGTTGGTGCCTATTTTAACTCCCAGGTAGGTGAATTTCTCCCCCCAACAGGACCCACTGTAAGTCCCGTATGTGTAGGGTATGGGGCTGGCAGATCCAATTTAGGGGGGAGAATTTTCATTTTGCATTGGCTCACCTTGAGGCCTGACAACTTCATTAATTTGTTAAGTAGGTCCAGGACTGGTTCCAGGGAGAATTGTGCATCCGCTATGGGAATAGTAGGTCATTGGCATACATCAAGATCGAGTAGTGGTGATCCCCCACCCTTAGCCCCTGTATGTCACTATGCTGCTGGATTGCTGCTGCCAATGGTTCCACTGCAAGCACAAACAGCAGGGGGACAGAAGGCATCCTTGCCCGGTGCCCCTTTCCAAAACAAAGGCCTCAGGTAAGATTTGTTCAGTACTCAGGCTTTGAGGGTGATATATATATATTGTGTCTATCCAGGATCTAAATCTGGGACTGAACCCCAGGTGTTGGAGGACTGTATGAAGGTAGCCCCACTCGTCGAGTTGAACACCTTTTCAAAACTACTACTACACAAGCTGTGTAACATAGGCCTCGACCCCATGCTCTCAACTGGTTTGAAAACTAACTGATCATAATAAGAGGGTTAAGTGGAAGGATGAGATATCGGACCCACTTCCCCTAGAAGAAGGGGTTCCGCAAGGGTCCATTCTTGGTACCCTCCTCTTCTCCCTGTTTATAAATGATTTGAACAGCCAATGTGGGGGCAGTGCTGTTGTTCAGTACGCTGATGACGCCATCATCTACCGATCCTCTGATGACCTGGGGGGACCTTAGCCCACTCCTACAAGAAGATCTTCTGTCAATGGAGAACTGGTTAACTGAGAACAAAATGGTTCTTAATACCACCAAAACCAAAGCCATGCTGTTCGGACCAAGATCCCTTGGCCAAAACAGAACACAACACCTACAACTTGCCTCCAGATCTGGGAACTGCATAGAAGTGGTGGCCTCCCTAAAATACTTAGGCCTCACTCTGGACCAAAGATTCATACTAAAGAACCATGTTGACCAAGTTACCAAAATCATACATGGGAAACTTGGTACCCTCTACCACCTCAAGGATCAGTTGATCCCTGAAGCTAGGATTGCTATTGCTTCTAGCGTCCTCCTGCCAACACTAACCTATACTGCACCAGTAGTTCAGGGTATGGTAAAGCTCGAGATCAATAAGCTACTACAGGTCTTGTACAACAAGGTGGTCCACTTTGCCACTCAGTCACACTCTAGGAGCCACCACTGTGACTCCCTAGCACTAATCAGTTGGCCTTCATTTGAAGCTCACTTCTGGTACCCTCTGCTCTGCCTAGCACACAAGCTAATCAGCCCAACCCCTCCTTTCTGGTCTTTCTGGACTCATTGCTGCCAAACAAAACCCTTGCAACCTTCGGACCTCAGACCAAACTCTTCTAGAGGTTCCAAGGGTAAGGACCAAGGTAGGGAGCAAGTCATTTTCCTACACTGCCCCTTTCCTGTGGAATGAACTTCCACCTGTGGTGCAGGAAACACCCTCAATCAAGATCTTTTACTCAAGGCTCAAGGCACACTTGCTCGCTATGAGCCAATGTCATTGCCATGGTACCTGACACCTCCCCTTCTCGCCCATCCCACCCATCCAAGTACATGCCTTACCCTACCAAAAGCAGGGCGCTCCAGTTTTTAAAACACCTTTTCCTTACCTGGGCTCTCTATTTAACAAATACTCGATGTTGTTAAACTTAACCTACGTGTGATGCTGTGGCTCATTTTCCCTTTCAGTGATTGAAATGTTGCTAAATCTGTAATCTGTTACATAATATGTTGTTGCTATGAGGTGTATCAACCTTTGATGACCTATTTATTTCACTTACGCTGTATATCCTATTCTCCTTGTAATTTCCGAGTCACCCCTGAGAAAGGGACCTCCGGGGCACAGTGGGCCTACCCGGTCACCAAAATTTAATAAATAAATAAAAGTCTGACTAGCAAAATGAAGAACTTAGTTTTATTAAATAGTTGTTCTGTTAAGATTGTGTGTAAAGTGCCCTTACTTTATTATTTTTTTTTTTTTTATATACCAAACAACTGGCACTCAGTCGATATTGTAACAGAAGGAAACTGCTACAAACTGTTGTAATCACTTAACAGTTACATATTAGGTCACTGTGGCTCCCATAACCTCAGAGCTCTAGTTCTACATGTAAGTAATAAGCCACGACAAGGTCTGCATTTCAAGAATTTTATTGCACGTCCCAGGGGTGTCCTAAGGCTCAAGGCTGAAGGCCAAGTGTCCTTATGTCCTGGGAAGTGCATTAAAATCCTTGAAATGCACACCCTGGAGTGGCTTATCACAGTTAAAAAAATGGGTCACCATCCTAAAAGAATTAGTTTGAGTCACTCTGATAGGGATTAAAACATCTTTACTATTTTCAAACAAGTGTAAAATACGTTAACTCTAATAGCATATTTCAGCAACAGATTAGTACTTTGCAGTAAAAGTATTTATTAGTAGTGTTAGCTGGAAATATATATTTTCTCTGTAACATGTACATTCTCAGATGAATGCACTGCAACATCTGTAAATTTGTAAAAATAAGCAGTGTTTAAAACTTCATTTTCATTACACTGTTGTAACATAGTTTCTTTGAAGACAACATTCTCTTATTTATAGGATTGAGGTGAAATGTTGGTAAGAAAAAACATGTTACCTTACACTTCAAATCAGTACAAGTACTGTCTCTTAATGGAAATGTGTTCAAAACTTTAAACCTGCCTGGTTGCCTTTTTGGTGGTGGAGGAGGTTGGGTGGGGGGGGGGTGATAGATTTCACCAGAAAATACCCATATATGATTCAAATGTACATGCTTTTATAAACTTCAGGAATGTGTTTGAGTAGTTTGGGTCTGCCTCTGCCTATATAATTGTATTTTGCCACCATTTCTCTTTGATATTAAAGTAATAATTAATGGCTCTCCCATTTTTCCCATTGGGAGACTGTGGCATGATTTGCCGTTATAAAGGAGTGTTTATAATGGCAAACACATGCAGTTTCCCTCTTTCTGCACATGTGCCTGCCACAGTTTCTCCCTTCATACTGCTTGCCGTTCGCCATTCACCGCTTCTGTTTTTGGCAAAACTCAGCTGCCACGGTGTAAGAACTTGCCAGTAAGTTATTTCTTTTTAAAAAGTGATCTTTTTTGTCCACATAAAGGGGGCAAACAAAACAGCAACAAACCAGAAAATCTCCCACGTTGCCAAAAAAAAAGAACCGGACCAGAGCATGGCAGCACCAGAATGTCTGGGGGAAAATCTTGTATTTAATATAATTGCAGTGGCAAAAAAGGGGAGACCCAGCAATTATATAAAATAAAATATGGGGTGCTGTTTGTAAACTTGAAGTTTACACACAGCCTTGGGGTTAGATGCTTTTCATAAACCCCTCGAGCTTCGCTCTCAAGGTTTATGTAGCATCTTACTTCTTGGGTGTGTGTAAACTTCTTGTTACACACACACCACCCCATACTTTATTCTATTTTTATTGCCTATTTTCTTTTTCCTGTTTTTTTCCTCCATTTTTCCCCACATTCAAGATATGAAATTTTATTATGGAATGTTTACCATGGAACACAGTGATTCAAAATGTTCTGTTCCACTGGTGGAATGTTCCTCTCCTAACAGTGTACACACACAGACACATAACAAAGGCCTCTTCTATAGCCACAGACTCAATTATCTCACTGTCAAAGCAAGCAGAAGAGCTTTCCCTGGTGAGCATGGTAAAGACAGAAGGTGGACTTTTCACTGTCAGCAAAGAAACCGTTGTAATGAAAACTATTAACAATTCTTAATGTTTCTAATTTGTTTATGTGTGTATGGAGAGTGTGATGATCAAGAAAATAACATTTAATTAATTTGTTTTATTTTTTATTTAAGGTAGTTTTATTTTTAGGGCCCAGTTGAAGATTTTCACAGTGTAAAGGTAGCAGCCATGTTTTAATGGAAGATCAGCTCTGTTTGTTTGGGGGGGGGGGACTGATGGAAGACACTTCTGGTTGTTGGAGGACTAATTTGCTCATTGTGTGGTGTGGTTTAGGATCAGGATGACTGTTCATTTATAGAGAGTTAATGTACAGTTAGCTGACATCTCTTGGCCAATGAGATCTCTATACTTTTTCTTGCCATTTTATAATAAAGGAATAATGCACGACAGGGTGTGTGTCTCACTGGGATAATGTCATGCCTGGGGTGATTAGGCACGAGGCCGCAGGCCGAGTGCGACTAATCGCCCCAGAAGTGACGTTATCCCAACACTACACACACCCTGGAGTGCATTATTCCTATTATACAATGGCACTTGTGTGTGTATAAATAACAAACAGACTTTTTGTTTTGGGTTTAAAAACATTTTTAATGAGTAAAAATGAAGTAATGTCCTTCCACAAGGTTAAATAGTTCCTTTTTTTTACATTTTTTTGAAATATTTAAATATTTTAAGTTAATAAATATTTCTGAACTGTAGAAATATTAAAATAACTTGAGATAATAAATTGCTAACTGTATTGAAACATTTCTTTTAACTGTTCAACCATTAGAACATTTATTTTTTAACTTTTTAAATGTAACAGTTAAATTCTGTGAGTAATTGTTATTTGGATTACATACAGTCTATGGTTTGTAGATATTGATGACACACATACTGTTTCCTTGAATGAAGAACTGTGTGTTGCTGGTGTCTTGCTGCTGTGTTTGGGTTTTTTCTTTAGAGGAGGTTATGCTGTGCTGCAGTTCTGTTGCTTGAGGTTGTGTTGAAGCATTTCCAAAGGTCGTCGGTAGGTGTTGAAGCATGTTGACATCGGGAGGCACTGATTCACTTCGGCGGTGACCTGTGACATCTGGCATTGCACAAGATAGGATCGAACTCCATTGTCGGCGTTCCTGTAAAGTCGGTCTCCAGTAACTGTGCAAGGAAGACTCTTGTTTGTTCCCTGTTACTGAAATAATTTGTCGACTCTCTAAGCCGGCATTGCTGAGGATCTGGATGGCAGTTGCATGCAGGCTGTGGTTTGTGTAGCTGTTAGGAAGACCTGCAGCATGGCAGATTTTTGGCAGCATTGTAGCAAGGTAATTTATTCTGACTGGTTCCATGCTGTACCAGATTTCTTCATCTTGCCATGGTTTTGTGGTTTGTCTACGGGGATGCATGTACAGGCAAGGAGCTTTTGGTGGGAGCTTCGAGATGTATTTTTGCAGGGCCGCTACGGGGCACTGGGGATGACCTGGCAGCTCAAACATTGCTCCTCTGTTCTTGTCACAGTCTTTTTCCAGAGGGTCTCCGTGATTCTTGGTTTTTTCATTAAAGCTTAGGGAGACATAGTTAAGGCCATCTTCAGATGTGTGGAACTCAAAAGAATTTGGTTGCAGTTTACGTTAGCCTTCACAACCGCGTCTGGTGAAGTGTATTTGGAGTTCGAGCCAGACCCGGCACAGCAGTCCCTCGGGAGTCTGTGTGCTTAGAGCGGGGGATTCACGGAGAAGTCTAAGGTCTGTATTGCTGAGGTGTGGGTGGTGTTTTGCTTTATCTTTCCCCTCTCGTCTAAGGTTTTTGATTGGGGCAGAAAAAACATTGTTGGCACTTTGGAAATCAGGATTTGTTAAAATATTCATATTACGGGTTAAAGGTGGTTCATTTAGGAAGCGGTTGATGCCTTCTCGTAAACCGATTAAGCTGCTGATTCCGTATGGCTGACCAGAGGAGTTACGGACTGTGCCATAGAATTTATGGAGAACTGTATTTAATTCACAGGCATTTATTGTGGTAAAGTTTATTTCTGTACCTGTTTCTGACAGCCAGTCCTTCATGGCATTGACAGCCCATGTTGTTTGGCGCTTTGTGGAGAGCTCGTTTCTGTCACATTCCAGTTTGTCAAGGTCATCGTCAGGAAGCTGGATGTGTCTTCGTTTTTCTGGTTTCTTTTTCAGTTGCTCAGGTGGTGCTGTATTTTCTTTTTCATAGGAAAACCACTCCTGGATGTCTTCCATTTTGAAGAGAGTAAAGTTTACCTCAGGATATTTCAGCATGTGAGTAGTGGGATGTGTCTCTGAAGGCTGTCAGTCTGTCAGCTGTTGTGTAAGGATATTTAGGTTGTGTTCAGATTTTGATGTGGATGGCACTATACCCGTGATGATATGCCAGGATAACATCACGGGTACTTTGCCATTCCAGCCAATCAGACAGCAGGATTCTTTCTTGCCATTGTATAATAGTATCTAATATATACATTTTTTTTTCATTTATTTTGTGTTTTGCAGTTTAGGATAAATACCTTTGAGTCCTAGGACTTGTTTACAAAGGTTCCAGGTTATACAAAAAACTGTTAAGTGAAACAGTGAAAAAGTAGATTACAGACAATAAATACAGTATGAATTATTTACAATGAGGGGCATTTTGTTTCCAACAGGTTACAGATATAAAAGGTGAGAAAGTTGTGAAGGGTTATATCATTTCAAAATAATATACAAAAAAAAAAAACTTGGACAAAAAACAGTTTCAAAGAAAGTGCTTTAGGCTGTCAAGAGGATAGTGCCTTAGGCCCTTGGGAGTGCTGGCTACACAGGTAGGGGACACGTTTATACAATGGGGAGAGTGGGGGTTGGAAGCAGCCTGAGGATGCCTTGGTCATTATTTGTAGGAAGCTGATGGTAAAGGAGGGAGTGTGGGGGGGAGGTGGGGCTGCAGACAGGCAGCAACAGGAATAAGGGATTGGGAGGGGTAGGTGAGGGAGATGGGGGCAGGTGAGGGGAAGGGACAAGAGTGGGAAGAATGAGGTGGGAGCTGGTGTACGGGTTGCAGGTGAGGAGATAGCAGCAGGAGAGAATGGGGGTGAGATGGTGGGGGTGAGGGTAATTCAGGCTACAGAGTCCAGTAATAAGCTAGTGGAAGCATACACAGGCTATTTCATGATGCAGGAGATTCCTGAGCCCTGTTTTGAAGAGACTAATCTTATTACTTTCAATGAGAGAATGCCTATAGCCCATTGTACCATTTTGGCCCTTGGTAATACTGTTACTGATGCGGTCTTACTGTTTTTCTTTATCTGCAGCTCAAGTGTTAAGTCCAACTGGAATTTTTTGCCACTAGCTGTGACTTAATTTTCCATTCCTGTTTCATGTGGTATTATGTTGGAAAGTGCTGTTCTCTGTAAGTCAGGGCACTTGATCAGTTAACTTGTTTTGGCTCATGTATTAAATGTGTTGGGTCCATTCTCGGTTCAACTGTTCATATAAAGAGAAAGTATACTTTTCTATTTTTATATTTTCCTAGGTCTCCCTCCTACACATTGTTATTCTCCCTTAACCCATTAACCATATCCACTGGAGGGTATGTCTCCCCTCTATGCTGTTTACTGTCATCCATGCCTGTACCATGCTGTTATCCACCTTTTGCTCTGTAATGTATATGCCTGAAGTTCTTGTATGTACCCTGAAATGCCTGATGTTCTTGTATGTACCTTATAATCTCCCGGGTCACACCTGAAAATAGGCACTTTGCTGTCTGGTGTGCTCATTTGGTTAACAAAAGCAAATAAATAAATATATGACTGCAAATCTACTCTGTAATGAGCTGTATTTTATTTATTTTTCTTTACTATTGTATATGTTATGTTATTTTGCCTATGCACCCACCAGAGATGCAGAACAGTATTTGCCCCTTTCATTTTATAGCTACTACTTCTCTTCCATTCCACTTTCTGTTTTATTTTTATTAACTTCATTCCTCTCACTTAAAGCTGAGTATCTCTTAACCTTATTTCACTCCATTTATTAATCTGTGTTTCTAGCAAAATATGTGTGCTGATACGGTTTGGTGCCAGCTTCATTTCTGCTCCTTTTTCTTTCCCAAGCTTTTATTTTCTTTTTACTTTTCAACACATACTACTTTCAGTTTTTTTTTATTTTGATGTAATCTGTTTAATAAACAAATGCTTTCTATCCACCCCTCCCAAGCTTTTCAAATGGCACAGTTACTTATTGTTTTCCTTTAGATTTCTGTGCACCTATCTCATATTCAGTTGTTGGGGTCACTACCTGGTAAATTTCCTACAAGCGAAACTTAGCATCCCTCCCCTGTACAGGCAGTCCCTCACCTTTTATCCCCAAACTACATATACCGGATGCAGGATCAATAGAATGGCTTGTTTATTCATATGGGACATGGCGCAATGCATGCAAGCCACTGGCCTGATGTTTTTATGTAATAGTAGGTCAGAACAGATGATTACATGGCTGTTGGGGCACAGGTTCTTATGAGGAGTAGTTTTCCTTCTAAACATTTATTTGTTGCCAGTAAAGACGTCTTGAGCAGGTAACAGCTGATTTCTAGAAGCTTTCCAGGCAGGGAAGGGGGGACAGTACAAAACAATAAATATCATAAAGTGCATACAAAAAATAAACAAAATAAAGAGCAGTAACACCTCTCTTAGTTGTTTTGTGTATTTATCTGACCTGTTAATTAACTGTTGGTTATGATGTGTTTTCTCCTCGGATGTACAGTGTACTGCGGTATTTCTGATTTTTACATTTATCTTATACATAGATACATAGACAGTGTCGGCAGATAAGGGCATATGGCCCACCCAGTCTGCCCATTTGAGCTTCTAAGTTCAGCTTGTTTTCCTAGAAGTCTGTTGCCCCTTACCCCTGACCTCCAGAATTCCTTTATGTCTATCCCATGCATTCTTAAATCCCGTGATTGTTTCAGCCCCCACCACTTCCTCTGGCAGGGTGTTCCACTTGTCCACCACCCGTTCTGTGAAGAAATTCTTTCTCATGTTTCCTCTGAATCGTCCTCCCTCCAACTTCATCCCATGCAGTCTTGTCCTGGAACATCTTTTTCGCTTAAAAATAGTGTTTTCCTGCACCCTGTTCCTCCCTGTAAGATACTTGTATGTCTCTATCATATCCCCTCTCTCCCTCCTCTCCTCCAGGGAGTACATGTTCAGTTCCTTCAACCTGTCTTCATAGGACTTGTGATGCAATTCATGCACCATCTTTGTTGCCCTCCTCTGAACCTTCTCTACCCTGTCTATGTCCTTACGTAGGTATGGTCTCCAGAACTGTACACTGTACTCAGGTGGGGCCTCACTGGTGTCTTGTATGCGGAATTATGACCTCCCTTTTCCTGCTGGTGATGCCCTGCCTATACATCCCAGCATCCTATTTGCTTTTACCTGCTGCCTTGTCACACTGCTTCCCTACCTTGAGGTCATCAGAGATGACAACCCCAAGATCCTTTCCTGCTTGGTGCATGCTATATCCTCACCCCCAACTGATATATTGTGCCAGGGTTTTTGTGCCCCATATGCATTATCTTGCACTTCTTTGCATTGAATTTCAACTGCCAAACCCTGACCATTCTTCAAGTTTCTTGGTCGCTTCTCATTCTGTCTACACCCTCTGGTGTGTCTACATTACAGATTTGTGTCATCAGCGAACAGTGAAATTCTGCCTTCTAGGTCCTCGCAATGTCACTGATGAAGATGTTGAATAGGACCGGTCCCAGCACTGATCCCTGTGGTACCCCACTGGTCACTCTTCCCTCTGTGGAGTGACAGCCATTTACCACCACCCTCTGTGTCCTGCCACCCAGCCAGTTACCTACCCACACACTACTGTCCTGCCCACACCATATTCCCCAGTTTGTGTAATAGTCTTCTATGTGGCACAGTGTCAAAGGCCTTGCTGAAGTCCAAATAGGCCATGTCCACTGCCCTCCCCTGATCCACCTCCCTAGTCACCCAGTCAAAAAATTCAACAAGGTTGGTCTGACATGACCTCCCCCTGGTGAAACCATGCTGCCTTGGGTCCTGTAGTCCATTGACAACCAAAAGTTCCACCAATCTCTCCTTCAGTAGTGCTTCCATGATCTTCCCCACTACCGAGGTGAGGCTGACTGGTCTGTAGTTCCCTGCTTCCTCTTTGTTCCCACTTTTGTATATGGGGACTACATCTGCTGTCCTCCAGTCTTTGGGTACCTCCCTTGTTTCCAGTGATCAGCTAAACAGGATAGCCAGAGGTTCAGCCACCACCTCTCTTAGTTCTTTAAGGACCCTGGGGTGCACCCTATCTGTCCCATTGCTTTATCAACTCTTATTACTTCCAGTTCCTTCAGGACCCTTTCTCGTGTAAAGGGACTTGTGTCCATTTCTGCACCATTCTCACCCCTTGTACTCCCTTCAGACCCATTACCCTCCTCTTCCTCAGTAAAGACTGAGCAGAAATACCTGTTCAATATGTAAGCTTTACTGTTGTCATCCTCCACGCTGCCCCCATCCTCCTCCTTCAGTCTCACTATCCCTCCCTTTGTCTTTCTTTTTTCACTTATGTACCTGTAAAGGTTTGTCCCTCTACCCACTGATTTTGCAATCGTTCTTCTGTCTGAGCTTGGCTTTCCTTACTGACCTCCTGCCTCCCTTTGCTTCTCCTGGTACTTCTCCCTATCCCCTTCTGCCTGTGTCTTTTTGTATTGCCTGAATGTAATCTTTTTGGCTTTCACTTTCTTTGCTACCTCTTTGGAAAACCATAATGGTCTCCTCTTCCTTTTCCTCTTGCTAACCTGCTTAATGCATAATTCTGTTGTTTTTGTAATCCCCATTTTAAATACTGCCCACTGTTCCTCAACCCCTGATTCCTGTCCCATTCCCCTTAATGCCTCTTTCAAGTATCTCCCCATTTTCCCAAAGTCTGCCCCCCTAAAATCCAGGATATGTGTTTTTGTGTGGTTTGGTTCTGCTCTTTCTGTGATTTCAAACCACAATGACTGGTGGTCACTGTTTCCCAGGTGCTCCCCACTGTTACCCCCCATCACACTGTCCCTTTTGTGAGCACAAGGTCCAGTATTGCCTTCTGCCGAGTTGGTTCCATGACCAGTTGCTTGAGGAAGGCACCCTGAAGGGAGTCCAGGATAAATCTGCTCCTAGTTGATGCTGCTGCTGCTGGGATGCTCCAGTCCACGTCTGGAATATTGAAGTCTCCAACCAGTACTACCTCACCCTTGTCTGCCATCCTTTGGATGGCTAGCATCAGCTTCCTATCTATTTCTTCCTCCTGGGCTGGTGGTCTATAGACCACACCTGTGCGGATGGCTGTCCCCATTTTCCTTTCCAGCTTAACCCACAGTATCTTGCCCCCATTTTGTTCCTCCTGGATCTCTGTGGCCCTTATGTCATTTTTCACATACAGTGCCACTCCTCCTCCCTTCCTGCCTGCTCTGTCTCTTCTGAATATGTTGTAGCCAGGTATGGCCATCTCCCAGTTGTGGTTATCATTACACCAGGTTTCAGTAATGGTCACAATGTCCAGGTCTGACTGTACCATGACAGCCTCCAGATCTTCCATCTTGTTGCTAAGGCTCCTGGCATTTGCACACATGGCTTTCCATGATTTGACCTCCCTAGACTGTTTCACTGTTCTACTCCAGCCCCTTCCTTGGTTGTCATTTATCCCTAGTTCTCCTTGCTGTCTACCCTTCTGCTGAATTTTGCCCCTTTTCTGCTTAACCACCTCTTGGGCACTAATCTCCATCTTTTGCACACTGCTTTGCAGAGATAGCCACTCCTCTGGTTCACTGGTTCCACTGCTAGCTGTGGGGGGGTGAGCAAGTAGGTACCCTCCTTGCTGGCCTGCCACCCCCCTTTGCTAGTTTAAATGCTTGACAATGTAGCATTTAAACTTATCATTGAGTGCTTGGATTCCCCTCCAGGATGGATGCAGGCTGTCAGGCTTGAACAAACCTCCATCCCTCCAGGTGGGTCCCCAGTCACCAATAAATCCAAACCCTTCCTCACAGCACCAGTTCTTCAACCATGAGTGAACGTTCCTGGTGCATGCACTCCTATGCTCTCCCTTGCCTCTCACAGGTAGTACTTCTGAGAAAGTGACAGAAGTGGCTACTTGCTTGAGACCCCTCCCCAGTTTCCTAAACTCTTCTTGAACTTCCTTTGGCTCCCCATTTGCCAGGTCATTAGTACCTAGGTGGATAATGACATCCAGCTCACCCTCCGTCTTGCCTTCCCAGTGATCCCCAGGATCTTCCTTCCATCCCTCCATGCCGTGGCACCTGGTAGGCACCTCACCTCCCTGTCCTCCCCCTCCTGTGTTCCTAGCTGGATCCCTCTTATGATGGAGTCCCCCACCAGGATTCACTTCCTCCTTCTCTGGGATCCACTGCTTTCCCCGCTGAGGTCACCTCCTTGGCTAACCTCCACATCCTTTCCTTCCACTTCTCTGGGTACCTCTATTTGGTTGTCCTCATTTGCCAGTGTGGCATATGAGTTCTTGAGTGGAATAGGATCTGGGATGTGCCTCTGCCTGACTGCTCTAACCTGCCCTGAGCCCACTGTCATCCAAGTGCTCCTCGTTCTCGGCATCCTTTGAGGCAGTTGCATTGGACTGGGTGGTCCCTGGATAGGGGTGATGGTACTCCTGACCCAGTTTACTTCCACTCTGAGTCTGGCTACTTCATCCCGCAGTCCAGAGAGATGCATGCAGATAGGGCAGCACCTCAGTGTCCAGAAGGTCTGCCTGAATATGGCTGCCCCACAGCCACTGCATTGCACCACTCCCCACATTATACTGCAATTCCACTACTTGTCTGCTACTGAAGCTCTCCTAGTTCCCTTTTTATTAATTTACTGTACTAAAAATTCTGCCACTGATCCTCAGATTTATTTTTTTAAAGAAAAAGAAACCAGTAAATAAATAAATGAGTCAAAATACTTGTCGTGCTGAGGGTGGTCTTCTTCCCCCTTATGCCCCTCCTACTTCACACCCCTTACTATACCCTGTGTTTAGCTCCTGTCAATCAGATTTAACAGGGCATATAATTAAGAGCTGGGGGAAGGGGAGGGGGGGTGAAAATTTGCAGCAATTAAAGACAGCACAGAATTAGACCACCACTATGTTTTAAATTTTCAACAGCCCAAAAACAATTATAAATAAAGACAATAAAGAAAGTATAGTGTCACTAAAAGCCCACAATCTAAGTTTAAAGGAAAAATAGCAATTACCAGTTCCTCTAAAGCACTGAATTGAATATGTTTGCTTCCTTCCCCTTCTGGCTTCTTCTGAGAAAATAAAACTCTGGTTGCTACTTTAACTCTGACTAAGCCCCACCTCCAGTTATCACGCAGCTGAGGTCAGAGGCCAGACAATTAACACCCTTCACCCAACTACAGGGCAGTCAGACAAGCCAAGATAAAATTTGCAGCAATTAAAGACATACAGAATTACACCACCACTATGTTTTAAATTTTCAACAGTATAGTGAAGTGAAGACATCAGAATTGTCTGTCTTTTCATAGGATTCCAGTTCATTGATTAAAAAAAATACATATTTTTTTGTATCAGGCACTTCACTTACACACAGTATTATATAGTTACAGCATTTC
Source organism: Neoceratodus forsteri (assembly GCA_016271365.2). Taxonomy (NCBI): domain Eukaryota; kingdom Metazoa; phylum Chordata; order Ceratodontiformes; family Ceratodontidae; genus Neoceratodus; species Neoceratodus forsteri. The sequence continues at coordinate 158,013,639 of CM028137.1, forward strand.
CAGCCGAGTGGTACGTTTTGTTATAATTCATCAGTTTCCTTGTTTTGGTTGTGCTGTTTCCATCCCTGAACCTTTATTTTTTTTCTTTGTGTAGTTTCTATTGCAGTCGTAGTTTCCTTTCACAACCTCTACGTCTTAATTAGCCCCAATGCATTGTGTTATTTTGCTACATACTCGCTTCTCCCCCTTTCTCATTTTTCTCTACTGGTATCTAATACTGTTACTGATGTGGTCTTATTGTTTTATCTTTTTCTGCAGCTCAAGTGTTAACTCCAATTGGAATTTTTTTGCCACTAGCTGCAACTTAATTTTCCATTCCTGTTTCATGTGGTATTATGTTGGAAAGTGCTACTGTCTGTAAGGCAGGACACTTGATCACTTAACTTGTTTTGGCTCATATATGATTGCAAATCTGCTCTGCAGTGAGCTGTATTTTGTTTATTTTTCTTTATTACCATACATGTTATGTTATTTTTGCCTGTGCACCCATCTGAGATGCAGAGCAGTTGAACACATCACCTACTGCTGCTGGACTAGCTCTGTGTTTGTCCCCCTTTTATTTTATAGCTACTTCCCTTCCATTCCACTTTGTTTTATTTTTTATTAACTTCATTCCTCTCACTTAAAAAATGTGTTATGTGGAATAACTACCATTGTTATTATTTTTTTACAAAAACTGTCAACTGTGCAAATGCATTTGTAAAAAATGAATTATAATAGTGAGACTTTCTGAAATGCTATTTGACTTACCATACTCATGATTGTCTACCCACTTGCTCAGTCTCATACTTGTTTCTGTCCTTGCACTAACTCATTCTTGTTGCTTCATATCAAGTGGTTGTTGATTTTCATATTGTGTGTGCCCAGGGTGGAGTAGCAATAAAAGATAAACTATGCAATGCCCTCAATAACACACCTACCCCAGTTTACTTTAATCTAACACCCATTTCTTAGGCCTTGTACAGTAAGATCTTCCTTCAGGAGAACAACTTGTAATTAAATGTGTAAGATTTACATTGACATTTGGGTATATGCACTTTTATATAATATTAAGTGTGCATGTGTGTGTGTGTGTGTACTGTATGACAATCTGTAAAAAAATCAAACACATCAAATGTCTTTGTAAACATGTTTCAACATTGGGTTCATCTTCCACCTTGTTACAACATATAGTTGTCTCAGCAGTGTTTGCAGTTAAGGTACAGTGCCTTCATGTATATGATGGCCTGGTTCTGTTGAGTTGATTGCTATAACAGTGCATAGAATAAAATGTTAAACATGTAGGTAACTGTAATACAGATGGTGACATTATTTTTTTTATTTCCCCTTTCTCAATGTACCAGACTTTGATTCAGTTAGTGTATGCAATGGCAATTCATGTATATGTTTAAGCCCATGAAACACCCTTATCTAGTTAATGCATTTGCAGCCATAGTGGCTCTGCCAGTATTTATTATACTATAGTAGTATTTAATCCCCTGGCATTCCAGGTGATGCAATTTATCTCACCCACAGTCTATTTTGCTATCAGGGCCGAGTTGTTTTGTACTGATAACACCAGAGGAGACTGGGCACATGGGGGTTGTATTCTGAACTGGGACATGGTATGCATATCATGGAGTATACACTACATTGAGAGGGTAAGGAGTTTCTGGATAGCTTGGGATGACAAACTTCAATCTTTTTGTCCTAAACATTCTGCAGACACATGCACCAATTAATGCACATAATAACAACAACATAAGATTGTAATCTATATACATATATACATTGCATGCACACTGTAACACTTCAGAGTGAGCCAGAGTGGCAGGCCAGAGGCCATTCACCTCCTGAGGCCTATACAGACCCTCTGTTGGGGGTGTAATAGTGAGAGGGCCCACGTAAGGGAGGGGTTCCTGTTCCTTGCATGTCTCTGCTCATTTAAGCAGATGTAATGTTAGGCTGGTCCCTACCTCTCTACCTCCCTGGGTATTTTTTAAAGTTTGATTTAAATTAACACCTTCAGGAACTAGACAAATGCAAAGACTATTGCCATGACTCTGCCTAACCTTTGTGAGTCAGGGAATTGGGGTGCTGCATGATGCTTTTAATTTCCTTCTCCCATGCTGGAGCCTATGAGGGGACATAGGCTAGTCTGTGAGGCTGGCCATTACCACAGCTCCCTTGCCATTAGTTCAGGTGTAGTATGCTCTGGAAAGGGGTAGAGATGGAGTCTTTATCCACCACTGTGGGGAGGACTACTGTGGGTTTGTGCCATGCTCTCCTAGCCCCCTTAGGCTATAGCTTATTTCTTTGGCACTGTTTGTCCTGTCATATGCCCATAGGCTGTGAGTGTGAACAGCCATGAGGTATTTAATAATTGATGGTTTGGGGTGGAGGGACCATGACTTCATGGACCCTACATTATGTTCTACAAATACTGCAGTCTTAATACACTTAGGCTATGTCCCCCTAACTATGACCACCCCCTTACCTCTTCTTTCTTGCCCTCCATAATACTGAAGGCACAGGTGCCTAGCTGTGCCTCCTCAGAGGTGTCCCCCCAGTGGCATGTGTTAGTTCCTGGCTGCTCCAGGAACCAGTTTCCATGCCTCAGAAATACTTATATATGCCTTATATACACTGTTCAGGGCATTCTGCCCCATTCTATGCCTTACCCCATCTCTTTGAGGGTGTACATTAGGCTGCCTGCATTTGTCAAATAAAACCATTGCTGGGTAGCCTCCTTTAACTAAACTCAGGTCAATTTGATCTTTAACACAACCTGGGGGCTGGCCACTGTGTAAGGCTCTGTACCATAGTCCCCCTTGCTGCCACCAGTCTACCTGTGGCTCCTGCTCAGGTCTGTTTACTTAGCGCTGTCAGCAAGTGTTTGTAGATCTTATGCAGACTGAGACAGCCCCCAACCCCCTTGCATGTCAGCTTCAGGTCTCCCCCCAACCCCCAACACACAATGATTGTAACATACTCATTATGTGCCAATCAAGACAACAAAACATAACGTTGCCCTCAGCAGTGCTCATATTATCTCCCTCCCAGGGCTGCCATGCACAAGATAAAGGTCACTCCTATGGGAAAGACTACAGTGCTCGATACGTAAGTATGGGGGGTGCCACCAAGCAGCACTATGTGAGCAGCCTATGTTTCAGAGAACAAACAGAAGCCCCTATTTCACCCTCTCCCCCCACCCCTCTTGCAACGGGTCCCTGGAAAGCATCATTATCACACTTATCTGACAAGGGCTCAATCCACTCCATCAGGAATCAGTGCTTTGGAAGCCTGCTGCTCTGATTGTACCTGCTTCATTAGCCTCATCTCCTGTTGCTGTTGGCAATCTGGTGTTATCACAGGGGCTGTACTGTAAGTCTCTGCCCTGGCCCAGGCAACCGCAGTGTGGTCTGTGTCAAACAGCCAGATTACCATCTCCTCCTCTGTGTGACCCAGAAATCCCTCTGCTTCAGGTGCTTTAATGTTAAGTAGGGGAGCATAGCTGTTATTCTGAAAGTAAGGGCTCACAGTGTTCCTGTCACTCGTTAGCAGATACTCCACTCTGTGGCTTCGTCCTGGGCCTCTTACCATCTGGTGCTGTCTCCTGGTGTGGTGGCCCGACTGCTGGCACTTTTTTGGTCTAGCTGGGGGGGTCCATGCACTGGGTGAATTATCCTGAGATATGGGCACTTCATGGGGTTGCTGCTGTTGCTAAGCATTGGTCCCCCTAGTCTCCTTGATATCTGTAGCTACCGCCAGACTGACCTGCTGATTTAGGCCCATTTCTGTGTTCCTCATCTGCACAGGCCATGTCCAATCAATGTAGTCCATGACTGCCTCAGAGGTGGAGAAGGACAGTGGTGCCCCCATTCACAATCAGCTGCATGGTAGCGGGATACCTCAGGGAGAACTGAATGCCCAGTGAATGATGCAGGTGTCTGGCTTCAGCATACTCTTTTCTCTGGTTTGATAGATCTCTTGAGTACAGTAGTCTTGGAATATTAAAATCTGATTTTCCATCCAGGTCAAGGCTCCCAGCTCCCGGGCCCAAGTTAGCACCCAATCCTTAGCCACAAAGTTCAGTATTCTTGCCATAATGGGCCTTGGTCAGTCACCAGGTCTGGGGGCAGGGTTGAGAGTTCTATATGCCTTCTCAGTCATCATCCCAGGGGGGGTAGGTCCTGCTTCAGCAAGGTAGGAAGCTCCGAATACAAGAAATCCATGGTGCTCCCCTTCTCAGCCCCCTCCAGGAACCCCAGGAGTAGCAGACTGTTGCAGCAGCTCTTGTTCTTGAGGTCTTCCATTTTGGCTTGCATGGTCTGAATAGTGTGTGCCTGCTCACAGAGAGTTGCACATAATGCATCTATTGCAGTAGAGTTTGAAGCCACTTTCCTTTCTGTGTGGCACATTTGGGTGTCCATTTGATGAATGACTAGTGTGGTATTATTTGTGGCCATTGTGTCAGACATCTGCTGGAGGTGTGCATTGAACATGCCATTGATCTGTTGCATGTTCAGGGCTGGCTCCTCAGTTGTGGCCATGATTTGTGCCATGTGGTTTCCTGACTGTATTCCTGATTTTGTGTTCTGTGTTGCAGACTGATAGCATAGAGTTCAATATCTTGTGAGCCCATTCATTCTGAAATCTGATTAGAGTGCTCAGGCAAAGTTCTTATGGCTATGTTAAGTGTTTATTTATGTTTAAGTCCCCTGGGTAGTAGGAGCTGCGGAATCAAACAGCCATCATGACTGTAGCCTAGACACACACCCTCCATTTAATATTTTATTGCCATTTTATAAATTCAATAAGACACTCCAGGTTGTGCCATTATAGTGGTATAATCACATTTATCTGGTGCTTTAATGGCACTTGCCTGTGCCTCATACCTAACAACACCTCAAGGTGTGTGATCATATCACCATAATGCACACCATGTTCTCTTCTCTTCTCTTCTCTTCTCTTCTCTTCTCTTCTCTTCTCTTCTCTTCTACAAGAAGTACATGTTCAAAAAGCAGCCAACACCTCCAAGAAAACTTTGAAGCACACAATATAAGCACACGGTTCAATGTGTATTTCATAACAGCTCTATATTGCTTTTCAGCATTATTTATTTTTAAAGTCAAGTGTAAGAAAACAGGATCTTTGTTCCTTAAGAGTTCATTAGCTCCTGTTGCTTATTCCTCACCTGATGTCATAATACTCTGCCAGTGACAGCATAGTTATTCCCATAGCAATAGCCTGTGACATCACAAAGAAGAGTATTACTTAAAGTGAGGAATAAGCTGTATATGCAGATGAACTTGAAAGGACAAAGATCCTCGTCCAGATTTTCAAAGAGTCTGACACAGTCCAGAGACTAAGTCCCTATACACAACTCCCCGGTGCAGAGAAAAATTCCTGCACCTGTGAAAATACTATTATCAGCATTTTATGCACACGGGTGTCATTTTCCTTTTTTCCACAGCTGTGCAAAAAATGTTATGCCTGGTAATACCGGACATAGCATTTTTTCCACAACTGTGCAAAAAAAAAAAAGGCAAATTTTGGAAAAGGTTGCAAAAAGGCAACCTTTTTGAAAAATGAGTGCATGCAGAAAAAATTGCCAAGGCACAAGAAAACCCTCCCTTGCGTAATTTTTTTTCCACATGTGCAATTGTTTCCACTTTAGAGGATCTAGCCCCCCTGTTTCCATTCAAATATTCTTTCATAAGTAATAGGGAAGATGAATGTATAGAAGATGTGTGAACTGCTGAACTGTGTCTAAATATTACATTTTCAGACGTTTTCCGAGATATGTCAGCAGCTCTTTAAGGATGCACTGTTGATTGTCTAAAATTAGGCATAGCAGGAAGTTTCTAATTTGATGAATGAAAGTTACACAAACATTTGAAACACTTTCTGATCAGTTCTTAATTAAGCATGTCATATTAACTCCATTACATAAACATCCTGCCCAGAAAGGCATTAGTTAGTAGTAGGGCTGGGCCAAAAGATATTTCCTATTTTATAAAGGAGTGACAACTCAAGTGATGAAAGCGAACCAGCATATTGTACATCCTCTGTATGCGGTGGGCTGAATAATAACATTTACAGTATAGGACATTCCTCTTAATTTGTCATTGGGCTAGAGAATTTTGAATACCCTACAGTAAGTGTATTTTGTGTATATATCAATACACAATACAAAACTGTACAGCACTGTCAAGGTTATGTGTAAAGGATGGGAAGTCACGCCACTAGGCTTTGTACAGTTTTCCCAGAGAACTCCTTAAAACTCCACAAAGTAAGCTCTTAGCAAAGGGTCAACTCTGTGAAAGCTGGCACTTGACTGGGGAAGTGTGCTATAAAAAGTGTAGCAACCACTAAAAAAAAGGATTACACAAATTAATCATTTCTTCCACCCTTGTAGCACCCTATTTCCCACCTTGTTCCCCCAAGCTCCCAATATTTGAAAATTGTTTGAACCCCCTTACTGCAACCTGTTGAGCACCACAGCACCATCCTCCAACAGGCCCCGTATAATACATATTTACTTCTTCCCTCAACCTATATAGTTCCCCAATTCTCACCCTACTTTCCTATTGCCCCATTAGTAAAAAATACTCCATATTCCCTAAAACAAATGTTACACCCAACATGCCCCCCCCTTGGGTGCTCTGACTTATGTAACCCCCCTCTCAGGTATGCCGTTTCTATCTGACAGCTCTACCTAGTGGGCTGGGTTCGGGGAGGAATATGTCACTCGGCACATAGGCTAGGTTTGGCTATTCTGCACAGGGGCACCCAAGTAACTCCGGACAAAGGAAGCAATAACTGTAATGACCAATACCTGAAGTGGGATTCTAAAGTGTGGCTTTTATTCACATCCAACAGAATAAACAAAGCATAGATGGACCCCCACAGGGCTACACTACTGGCAATGCAGATTTAAGGAGACCAGAACACATCCTCATCAGTTTAGCCCTCAGGCTCTGAAACACACTGGACACACAGCCCGCACTTGTACTCTGCTCTGGGTTTTCCCCTGGCTCGGCTCCCTTGCCAGCCACTTGGACACTTTCCATATAGCATGGAAACATTTACTGGTGGCTCCCTAAACCACCGATGAGCACTTCTGCTCCATAAGGGAATCTTCCTCATCAATCCCACGTCTGGGTACTTTCCTCAGGCACTGGCCAAGTACCTGAGAGAAAGCAACAGGTGTCCCAGAGCAAATCCTTAGAGGTGAATTTGGTTACTACTGATGGGGGGTCTCCCACCTCTCGCTCCCATATTTCATACCCGGCCATTTCTCTGGACTGAAACACCTCATCCTTTAACACACTTTGCTGTGTAGATTCTTTTTAATGTATTTCACATTCAATCTACTGTCTTTACATCCCATTGGTGCTAGACTAGAACATACTTAAAAAGTGACTTTGTCCATTACTCTAGACCCCTCACAGAGTTAAGCAGTCCAATCCCCACATCTTCCAAACTGTACTTGGCTGTCTTTTCCTGACCCCACAGTAACAGTCCATTTAGTTTCATCTTGATGCAGTTGAAAACACATAGCCCTTTAGTAGAGCGAACTCTCCCTTATGTTGCAGGTGCCCCACAGGCGTTTCCTCCTCAAGGAACTCTCTTGCAGAGCTTCTGGTGTCTCAGCACGAACTTAAACAGGCAGCTTCTTTTCTCCCTAGCTGGACCAAGAGGGTTTCCCCTGGAAGCAGGTTGATTCCTTCCCCACATCCCTGCAGAGATGGGGCCCTGAGCCATTGAGAGAGGTCTCCACCACTTCAATATGCTCTTCTTGTGTTCCTCTTCAGCTGAGAACACACACCTAAAAAACAAAAGTAGCTCTTTGACAGAGCTTAGAGCTCTGAGGGCCTGCTTACAGCAGACCACCTCTTTCAGACTGCACACCTCTACTGAACTCCTACAGACTCCTTCAAATTCCTCAGCGTTCTACTCTAACCTCCCACTGTAACATCCCAGTGTGGCTTATGCAGCTGCGAAAGTTCTATTGGTGATGTCATCCCTCAGTCTCAGCTGAAACTGAGAACAGAGTGAGACAGTGTGAAATCCATTTAACTGGAGTTTCACAAGCTGTCTTCCTTGCCTACCACTAGGTCTTACTGGGATTCTAGTAACCCCGGGTAACAGGGGGGTTACACTTACAAAAAAAAAACAACTGAAGAAGCCCAAGGAGACAGTGACTGGTGTATATTTTCTCATATCACCTTGGCTGGCCACTCTATCTATCTATCTATCTATCTATCTATCTATCTATCTATCTATCTATCTATCTGTCTGTCTGTCTGTCTGTCTGTCTGTCTGTCTGTCTGTCTATCTATCTATCTATCTATCTATCTATCTATCTATCTATCTATCTATCCATCCATCTCTCTGTCTTTCCTCATACTACCATGGCTGGCCGCTCTGTCTGTCTATCTTTCCTCATACTACCTTGGCTGGCCACTCTATCTGTCTGTCTATCTCTCTCTCTCTCTCTCTCTCTCTCTCTCTCTCTCTGTCTTTCCTCATACTACCTTGGCTGGCCACTCTGTCTGTCTGTATGTCTGTCTGTCTGTATGTCTGTCTATCTCTCTCTGTCTCGCTCTCTCTGTCTTTCCTCATACTACCTCGGCTGGCCACTCTGTCTGTCTGTCAATCTATCTAATTATCTATCTACAGTATATATCTATCTATCTATTGTGCTGCCATGGTAGAACCAATATAGTTAGAGCTGCATAATGTGCACAAAGAAATGACTTGTCCAGTACAGCCAAATACCTCAAGAAAAGTTTAAACAAATAGAACAAGTGTTAGTAACTAATTCTGGGGAGAGGCCACAAACACCAGTATAGGCTGTCGCTAAATCAAAAAATTATACTGGTTGAAATGGTCCACTCACCCCTAAATAATAAATCCACTATTACTGTGTTTGGTGTTCAATCATGTTTAATATAGTAACTTCCAGTAAAAAACAATCATTGATGTTTCTGGTAAACCCTTCATCAGGAAAACTGGTATTTCTAATTTATAAACATAAAGAATAATAAAGAATCATATTACTTGATCATAAAATTCTTAACTAAATAATTACACACTGAAAAGAGTACTTCAGAATGAGTGTAGTCTGCCCTTACATTTAATTTCTGTTCATTTCCTAGTTCAACTCTCTGTAAAAGTCACATTCATGTTTGACTCCCACCACAGGACACTGGTTAAAACAAAAAATGAAAAGGACATTGTTTTTTTAGAAAACATTTGATGCTCTACCTTCTTTCAGTATTAAAAAACATGTATTGTTCCACCAAAGGCATAAAGATTGCTAACCTGATTCATTCAATACATGTAGCAAGCTTTATAAATTCTTCCATTCCTGAGATATACTACTACTGTAATACACAAAACAGAAACTTACTGTCACTTTCTCCTTCTTGTCTGGTTTTTACTTCCCTCCCATTTCCCCTCAGGAAGTCTTCCTCGCTCTCAGATCTCTCAACCCCTCCAAATATAACCACGACCCCAACCTCTTCCACTTTTCTGCCCCTGCCATTCTCCTCCCACACAAACACCTTCTGAACATCTCCTTCACCCTTTCTACCATCCTCCTCACCTAGAAAACCACTAAGATACTCCCCTGCCAGAAAGGGGGTGATCCATCATCCCCTGGCAACTACAGGCCAACCTCTCTCACCCACCCTAGCCAAACTACAGGAGTTACTAGTCCATTCCAGATTAGTCAACTTCCTTGACGCCTCCTTCCTATTCCCCTTCCAATCTGGTTTCAGAAAAAAAAAAACACTCCACAATCACCTCCGTTCTCCACTTAACTGACTCCATACTCACAGAGATGGACAAAGGACTCATCACAGTTGCCATTTTTACTAACCTTGTGAAGGCTTTCAACTTAGTTTCCCAACCCCTCCTCTTAAACAAGCTGGCCTCAGCCAGTCTCTCCTCTTCAGCAGTTCAGTGGTTCCTTTCCTATCTGACCAACTGCCAACAATCTGTGCAGGTGGGTACCTTCTTTTCTCCCCCTTCTCCATTCTGGCAGGTGTACTTCGGGGCTCTATCCTGTGCCCCATACTATTCTTGATTTTTCTCCATGACCTTCCTTCCGTCTGTCTCCTCCACCTCCATCTGTGTTTCCTCCCATATTCATATGTATGTTGACAATACTGTCATTTACACTTCTGGCTCCTCCACATCTGCTGTATCATCCTCACTATGAGACTTCCATAATGTATTGCATTGGTTTCAGGCTAACCAGCTCAAAGTAAATACCAAAAAAATGGTATCAATAATCTTTGCCACCTGTCAAAAGCTATCAAGGCCATCTCCTCTCCCTTTCTTCTCCACCCTCGATGGCACCCAATTGGAGGTTGTCCACCCGCAAAAATACCTCAGTGTGTGGCTACACAGTCACCTAGTCTTTTCAGCACACGTTGATGCTATACACACAAAACTCTGCCTCAAACTAGGCATCCTCTACTGAAACAAGGACTACCTCCTTCCGACATACTTTATGTAAGGATCTGCTTGTCCAAATGATCCTCCCCATTTTTTGACTATGCTGATGTAGTCTACAGTGCAGCCCTTCCCCTCATCCCTTGCTAGACTTGACACCCTCCTCAATGCCTTCTATCATTTTGCTACTAATTCTCCTCTCCAAATGCACCACTGTTGCCTTTATTCCACTCTCGTTAACACCCTCTTACTCTCACATCATGCCACCAACTGTTCCTCCTCATTGGAAAATACTGGCTCACCTCCTCCCACAACCTATGTCTCCTGCCTCCTACTGTCCCCTTGACTCCAGAGACTCCATTCCTTCTCAGTTCCCCACCCTCTAACAGTGGTCTAGCAGCCTTTCCTTACCATCTGTCCTCCATGTGGAATTGGCTCCCTCCTCTTCTTAGATCTGCACCGTCCCCTCTCTTGCCTCTCCCAACCCTCCCAGACACCTCTCCCTTTTCTCCCTCCCTCTACTATCCTATCTATCCCTCCCTCCTCTCTCCTTCTGCTGCCCTAATCCTTATCTCGCCTCCACTACTGTCCCTCCCTTTACCTGCTTGCTCCTTTAAACTCCCCTTCTCCCTCACCCAAGGACCTTGCTTCATTACATTAACCCTCCTGATTCTCACCCTCCAGCACACCCCTTGTTAATCTTTGTTGACACTATTTGTAGTAATGCTATTTACACCTCTGGGTATTTATTTCTCTATTTATGTTTATGCCTGCAGCATACTTCGCACTATATAACTGCTGATGCTGTTTCATTTAATTGTAATTGCCACTGTTTTGTTCCATTTTACCCTTCCCTTAGGTCACACCTGGAAACAAGCTCCAGCTCATTGTGCCTTTCCTGGTTACCAAATTTTTACATAAATAAATAAATAACAGCCATCATCATTTTTTTTTTATTAAAAAACATGGACAATAAGAAAAAAATTATGTGTTTAGAAAAAAAAGCAGCTGAAGCTAGCTAAATGGGACCCATTTAGGTCCCAGGTGTGGGTTGCACCTGGAAACGAGCCTTGGATCAGTGTGCCTTTCCTGGTTACCAAATGTTTAAATAAATAGCTACAATATATTCTGGTGTTCATTGTTTAACATGATGCTAGAAATGAGGTTTCTGGGCAACCAAAAATCTTGAATGCCCAGCTAAGCAAGAAGAGCTGTTCACCCGCATTCTCTGTATGAGAACATCAGGACTTTATTGATTTCTGCAGCTGCGGCTGGAGTGCTGTTGCCAGCATGAGTGCCAGCAGTGAGCCAGTGATTGCTTGACCTCTATCTGTCTATTCAGTCTGTCTGTCTGTCTGTCTAACGATCTATCTTTCTTTTCTAATTCTCTCCCCCTCTCAGTTTAGCCAGCCCTCCCTCATCCAGCTCCCATATGCTAACAGTACAGGTACTTACAAAGGAGGACCAGAGTGCCCCCTCAATACTGCTTTCCCAGCACCCTCCCCTCCAGGTTACCCACCTCCCAATTCATAGGTGACAACACTGGGGTGCCCCCTGGTGCTGAAGTAGAATAAAAGTTGACACTGGGATGCCCAATCCCCAGTGTCAAACCCAGTACAGTAAAGCTGAAAAAAAGAAAACAGTCCCTCACCTTTTTTGTTTTCTTTAAGATACCCTATAAATAGGAAAATGTCCCCTTACCAATTTAACCCCCCTCACTTCCACCTACCTCACTCCAACATAACCCCCCACTCAGCACCCTCCTCCACACCCCCCACACTTCCTCACTCACCTAAATTTGTCCCATGATATAGATCCTCTCACGATCGAAAACATGTCTGGATGCTGGAACTGGTGACTGCACTGTGAGAAAAAAAAGCAAGTCCATTAATGTGTTTCAACATGTTTGAATGTTTACTCTTAACATTTTCATTTTCAATATTATTACAAAGTTTCAACGTGGCCTTTTGGAACCACCTTATGAACAGCACAGGTAAAATCTTTCAAATCCATGCTGAAAATGATTTTGCAGTTGCTGTATAAAATCACATTTTGGGCAGGATTTGAAAAGTTTCACTTACCAAGCTTAGAGGTGGGGTTATAAGAGACTATGTTGAACATTTTGTAGAAAAATATGGTAACATGACCAAGCTAAGAGCGAACATTGAAACATTTCAATATGCACTCAGAACTTTGATGATTTTCAATATTTTTCCACCAAACTTACAACATGGCTGTTTCAGGACCCCACCTCATGAAACATTTTTCAAATCTGTGCCAAATGGCAATTTTGCATTCACTTTTCAAAATCACATTTTGGGTGGGATTTGTACATTTTCACCTACTGGGTATAAGAAATGGGGCCATAAGAAGACTATGTAAGAAATGTGGTTTATAAATATGGAAAAATGACCAAGTTATGAGTGAATGTTGAAATATTGCTCACTCAGAATTTTAATAATTTTCAATATTTTGACTCCAATCTTTCAACATAGCCATTCCTCCCACCTCATACATGTGACAAGTGTCATTTTTTAAATCCAAAACAAGATGTGTTTTTGTACTTGTGGTGAAAAATGACATTTCGACCACTATGCTATCAATACTACAGGTCATGTTTTTAAGGGGAAGTCATAAAATGACTATCTTGAAAATTTGGGGTCAAAATTTAGAATACATATGGATTCTTAAGAAACATTGTGTGTAGTGCTAGCCTTTACCCAAGCTGGTAGTACTTTGTGATGCCATGTCAGTGAGTTGAGTTCAGGGGTGATCTAAGTGGAAGGGACAAGGCTGGAGGAATGGAACTGTCATGAGATACCATCCCTGGTTTAGGAGGGAAAAGTACATGGTTGCCCACAGGGACTCAAGTACCATATAATGAAGAGAACTCTTCTCTTGACATAGGACCCTGCACCTCTGTACCTGTGTGTGTCATGGGGTGCTGCACTTTGGCTGACTGATGGCCTCTTTGCCCTGTGGATCTGCATCTGTGGCCACATGGAAGCATGGGACCCAGGTGGCCCTGTGCTTCTGCAGCCTATTAGATAGCTCCATGAATTCTTGACAACTGTAAGTGGATGGAGTCTAACTTTGGTGTATCTGTATCTGTTCATGCAGGTCCTGATGGGACTGGCATGAATCATACGATTCCACTATCTCAAAAACAAAGGACAATCTTTGCAAAAAAAAGCTGTGATAATGTTCCAGTTAGGGTTCACCTACACACACACACACACACACACACACACACACACACAAAAAAAAAAATAGGGAAATGTGGTGTTAGGGTTTCTAATCCTAACTCCCCACCTACCTCCCCAAACAGAAAAAGGGCAAGATCACAGAAACAACCACAGACAGCCATCATCAGGGAAGACAAACAACATACAACTGTTTCCAGAGGACACAAATTCAGTACCACTGCTGTGCTACCTTTGTGGATTTCTATCAGTGACTGCATATGCACAGACCCCATAGGGGCCTGTGCTTATGCAGCCACACCTGTGTGCATGTATCGTAGAGTGTGCATGAGTACCTGTGTCTGCAGACATGCAAGCCCAATGAGGTCTGTACTTCTGCAGACAGAAGTTCTGTTGCAACATGGGTATCATGGTTTAGGCAGCAGATCTAGACATCTGTATATCTATACTATATATATAGAAATATATATATGTGTGTGTGTGTGTGTGTGTGTATATATATATATATATATATATATAGAGAGAGAGAGAGAGAGAGAGAGAGATCTTTACTGTAGGTATGTATATATATATATATATATATATATATATATATATATATGATGCAAAAACTCCATTTAATGCATTAGTTAGGGTTGTTCCACAGTGACAAAGAGAAATTCGGTGTTAGGGTTGAAAGCCCCTTAGTTCCCACACCCCAGCCAGCATCGGGTTCGCGTTGTGGTTGCCATAACTCTCACCCCATCAGATGTGAAGAAGCAGAGGTATAGGAGAATGGGGTGAGAGTTATGACCGACAATCCCAATGTGTGTCCCAATGCCGGTTGAGGTGTGGGCAGGGGGGTCAAGGGGTCTTTCAACCTAACACCGAATTTCCCACTTTGTCACTGTGAACAATAACTAATGCATTAAATGGAGTTTTAGCCTCTAATTCCCTTCTGTTTGAGAATGATAATGAGAAATAGTGAATGTAATGTGGCAGCAGGAGCGCGGGGCCCGCCACATGATGTCTTGTCACATAGTAACACAGTGCCCGCAAAACGCAAAATGGTGAATGCATGGTGACACAAAGCAAAACACAAAGATAAACAGTACAGTAGACACAAATAGTTAAAATAACACAAATGCAAGCGAAATGAAAATGCAAAGGGTAACGCATGTGGTGCCATGCAAGCGGGAGCAGTAAGTTGAAACAGGTACGGAACCATGAAGCAGAAGCAGTAAGGGTAACAGTAATGTAAGCGCACAGGCTGGTTTTCCCCAAAAGCTGCATAGAGAAAGACAGTGAGTACAAAGAATGTATGCATAATAATGAGTCTCGGAGCAGAAAATGAGGAGTTGGAATACTGAATTGCTTATATCTCAGGAACCGTATGATGTAGAAAAAACATTTAAAAGTCATATGATTTATGACTTTCCTGGATAGTTTTGTACTTAGCCCCTATTTGGGAGGCTAAGCATTTTTCTGACGAAAAGTCCATATCTCGCACTGTTTCGAGATACGGGCCCTAAATGTTGCTTGACGCGTAATGTTATCCAATGGGAAAAAAGAGAAGTTCAGAGTGCCATAACTTTGGCTCCCTGCAATATTTTTCACCATACCATGAAAGGCACATCTGTGGGATGTTGGCTTTCTTCCTCAAATTCAACCCCAAAAGAACAAACCGTTGTTTTGCGGCAGGCGTGTAAAAGTTCCTATAATGTGGCGGACGCCGTAATGTTATCCTATGGGAAAAAGTGTCAACTTTGAGTGCCATAACTTTGCCACCCTGTAGTATTTTTTCAGCATAATACTGACAGGTACATCTGTGAGATGTTGGCTGCGTTCCTTCCAAATTTCAGCCAAAAGACCAAACCGTTCTTTTGCAGCAGGTGGTAAAATTGCTGTCATTTTCCCACAGCCTGGAAAAGTACTGTCGAACTTTGCAAAAGCTTTCGCAAATTCATGTGACACTATCGCAAATGTGAAAGTACTTTGTGAATACTTTTCCAGAAATTTGAAAAAACATATTGCTGGGGTGTTTACCCCAAAATAAAGACATGCCTAGCATCCTCAGTGTCTGACTAGGTAAATACAAAATAAATAGGTCGCTAGAGGGTCACAAATTTAAATGCCAAGCATTTTATGATGACCAACTGAAAACAAAATGGTAGATTTGTAACAGTAAAGAGCCATTTGCAAAAGCAAAAACTGCAAACTTTTAACTTTTCCCATTAACTTATAATGGGAAATTGTTTTTTGAATAACTTTTGAACCGTTTAATATTTTTTCTCGAAATCTTCAAAAGGCACATCAGGGACCCCGGCTGCATGTTCCCTGAAGATTTTTTTTGGACAAGTTGCACAAACCGTACGACCTGTAGAGACGAGCAAAGAATTCCAAAAAAGCGTAAACATGCGCGCAGATCATGCTTAATAACTCCACAGCCGTATATCTGAACAGTACAAAAGTTGGCAGATCCCAAGATGTATGGTTCTTGATTGTGTATTCCAAATTTCAGGCAAATCTGTTGAATGGTTGCCAAAGTTATTAAGAGTGCAAACTTTTAGGTTTAACATGTAAATGGCTCCTCAACCCTAACTATGGTAGCACTACCATGCTACCATATATATATATATATATATATATATATATATTAGAGGCAAAAAACTCCATTTAATGCATCAGTTAGGTTGTTCCACAGCAACAAAAGCGAGGAAATTCGATGTTAGGGTTGAAACCCCTTTGCCCCTCAGCCCACCCCCAATTGGAATGAAGGTGTGCATTGGAGTCATCGACCCTAAGTGTCACCCGTCACATGTGGAAAGAAGCTGAGGAATAGGAGAATGGGATGACAGTTAGGACCGATGACCCCAATGCACACCCCATTCCAGTTGGGGTGGGCTGAGGGATGCAAAGGGGTTTCATCCCTAGCATCGAGTTCCTTGCTTTTGTTGTTGTGGAAAACCCTAACTGATGCATTAAATGGAGTTTTTGCCTCTAATTTCCCTTCTTTTGAGAATGATAATGAGAAATAGTGATATAATGCAGCAGCGGGAGCCAGGAGTGATATCTTGTCGCATTGTAACATTGTGCCATCAAACACAAATTATAATCACATGGTGACGCAAAGCGAAACAGAAGAGGAACAGTACTGTAGATGAAAATGTAAAAACAATGGAAACGCAACCACAAATGAAACGCAAAGGGTAACGCATATGGTGGCGTAAACGTGAACGCAAGTGAACGTGGCAACGGAACCACAAGCAGAAATGGTAATGGTAAGAGTAATGTAAGCGTTATTAGGCTGGTTTTCCCCAAAGCTGTATAGAGAAAGACAGTGAGCAGAAAGAATGTATGCAAAATAATGACTCTCGAACACAAAAATCAGTAGTTGTAATAGTAAATTATTTATATCTCAGTAACCGTCGACATATAAAAGAAAAATTTAAAAGTCATATGTATTATCACTTTCCTGGCTAGTTTTATATATAGCCCCTATAATTTTTGACAAAAATCCAGTATCTAGCGACCGTTTCGAGATACGGCCTCAAAGGCGTGTGAAGTAACGCCATAATGTTATCCCATGGGAAAAACAGAAGTTCGGATTGCCATAACTTTTGAACAGTTTAATATATTTTCACAAAATATTCAAAAGACGCGTCGAGGACGGCTGCACATTCCCTGAAGATTTCGGGCAGGTTGTGCAAACCGTACAACCTGTAGGCGCGACAGCAGAATTCCAGAAAAAGCGTAAACACACGCACAGATCACGCTTAAAAACTCCGTAGCCATATAACCAACAGGTACGAAACTTGGCATATCCCAAGGCCTATGGTTCTTGATCATATGTTCCAAATTTCAGGTAAATCTGTCAAACAGTTGCAAAGTTATTAAGGTGCAAAATTTTGGGTTTAACATAGAAATGGCTCCTCAACCCTAACTATGGTAGCACTACCGTGCTACCATATATATATATATATATATATATATATATATATATATATATATATATATATATATATAAAATGGGAAGAAAATACTGCATCCCGATTGGTGATACCTGTGCATTAGATCTAATGCATAAGTAAAAACAAGTGCTGACCAAGACACAAGACAACCAACAAATCCTTAAGCCAAACTGTAGAATAAAAAATAAAAAAATAGCCGCCATTTTGATCCCTTTCCAAGGCCTCAGCTTAGCTCTATGTTGCTTAGAAACAGTCAATAAGAAATCATTAAGCAAGCCAAAATAAATTAAATGATTTGTTAGCTGTAATATGCACATTGTCAACTTTTTCTTTTCTTTCTTTTTTTCTTGCTGCTACATTCTCTGCTCCTTACCACTAGCTTATTCACACAGTCAGCCCTCTGTCTTCGCCTTTCAGCAATCAATGGTGATGTAAAAAAGGAAACCTTGGTATTAGTTCTTTATGGCAAAAATAACATCACTTTTTGGATAACATTTGTCAGTTTCTTCAACTTGCATTTCATCTCCCTCCAGATTTACCATCCCTGACAGTGTAGGTTTTTTAAAGATTTGTGGGTGTGCGGGAGGAGAGCCATGAACTACATGGTTTTCAATGGGATTACAGCTCCTAGCTCCTCTATTCATTGTCTCAAAGAAAGGCCATCATTAAAAAAAAGAAACAAAAAGACATTTTGAGTGGTTTCAAATACTGGACACATTCTTTCTTTCTTTCTTTCTTTCTTTCTTTCTTTCTTTCTTTCTTTCTTTCTTCCTTCACTATGATATGCGCTCCCACCACTGAGTCAGTCACATGATCAGCCACTCCATCCCCACCTTTCAGTAATCAGTGGTAATGCGAAAAAGAAGACTTTGCCATTCATTGTATACGGCAAAAAATATTTTGGGGTTAAAATGTGTCAGTTTTGTGAGCTTACACTTTAGCTCTTTCTAGATTCACATCCCTGAAAGTCTTGAAAAGCTGTCTGGTGTTGGGCTCCTAGTTTCTGCTGGTATCACAGCCCACATCTCCTCCATGCATGTACCAATTCTCAAACTGAAGTCAGTATTAAAAAAAACCTACATAAATTAATTTTAATCTGTTTCAAACAGCACATAGTTTTCCAAAAGATGTGCGGGGTGGGCAGGGAGGATGCTATGAACTAGCTGGTTCCTTCAGGAATCACATCCTCCAGCTCCTCCATTCTTTATCCCAAAGGAAAGCCAGCATTCAAAAATAAATAAATAAATTCTGAGCTGTTTCAGACAGTACACAAATTTCAGAAAATTTGCGTGGGTTGGTGTGGGTGGTCACTATTAACTATGGTAGTCTACCTAGAACAAAAGTCCTAAAGCAATAAAGAAACACATCAGGTGCATGGGCTATTTTATCAAAAGTCAGTAATCTTAAAATGTACATATAAAAATGTTTTTCTCCATTCATAATCACACTGTTACAAAAGTTCTAATTTTACAAGTGCAATGAGACACATGGAAAATGTGCATTAGACAAGTTCTAATGTATGACCAGGGGCTGAAGGCACTTAGCCTGTGGCTTTGTGCCTTATATGGCTTCCACTGACTATGCATAAAATCAGTCCCAGGAAGGACATTTACAGAAGATCCATGGGAAATGAACTGCTTGTATAAGTGGCTGCCTCCCAGGAATGCATCACAAAAATATCACAGTCTATCATATGAGAATGGGGTTGGGGGGCGCAGTCCTCAAAGAATGCATAGACTTCTTCTGTGCTGTATCACCAAAATCTTTATTTTTTACTTCTAATCAACCTTATAGTCAGTGTTTCACCTGATGGACAGGATACATCAGGAAACAGGCCTTTATGCAACCTATAAAAATATATATAAACATCAATGCCCTGTCCATACATTAATTCATACTATTTGTATAAAATATAGAGAATCACCTAATGAATGTGACCTGGCACTCACTTTCTGTTATAAATTCATATGTTTTCCAAAGACTTTCACATTTGTAAATAAACCAGCCCTGATTCTAAGCATAAAAATAGAATCACCAGAATATGCATTATAAATATTCCTCTCATGCTCATTTAGCAGTATTTCACTCATCTACTACTACTAATAATACACGTTTAATTCTATTGTTATTTAGCACTTGAATTGACCCAAACCTTTTAATTACCATCACTACATCAGTGCAACAAAACACAGCATGCTTCATATGGGAGTATTTTAGAAAAAAAAACTTTACATTTTGTATCTCATTTATGACTCAATTGATGCTTATAGGAACTTCTCGCTCTGTTATATTGCCCCTTTTATTCATTCATACTTCCTCACGGGCTGAATCATTCCAATGAAATTAGTTTAAAAATCTCATGTGTCTTACTTGTATTTTACTATGTTCTCTGAACTACTTGTCTTTCCATGAAAACTTCTTTATTTTCATACTACTGCCTCTTTCCAACAATGAATTCCATGCAATGTGTATAAAAAAATCTATTGCTGGGCATGGCCTGCACAATCAAAAGATGGCAGCTTAAGCTCTCTGCTCCGTCCTGCACTGGGTACGATCCACGGGCATCCGATGTGACTGGAGGTTCTTTTCTCTCCCTTGATTGATGGGGATGTAATAACTAATCCCGCTGACTGCCCTAGCCATTTTTCCTGCATCACAGATGCCCATTAAGTGATCCCTGTATGGTCATCCAGTTTTTCATGGGCACAGTTAGCAGTAGGCCGCATGGCCTCCGGACCCACAATAGACATCAACATCGCTTGCTCCATCCAGCCTGAGAGACTTCTGACTGGAAATAGGACCTGAATGATCCAGTTTGACTTGGATTCTGGACACCTGTGCTCTAAGAATACATATATCCTCCAACAGCTACTGGGATCATGGCCAAATCCTCTCCCATGCCAAATCCCGCAACTCCCATCTCTACCCCGGATGGCGCATCGCTGCAGACACCAGTAAGTGACTCCCTGTCCCACATTACTCGGATTCTTGAAACTTTACTTACCCAGGTAGATGGCATCAGTGCTGCCCTGTCCAGGAATGTCATGGCAGTCAGGGTTCTGGAAGTCAGGGTCCATGTGATGGAGCAGTGCACAGAGGCATTGGAAGAGCACCAGGATCAGATCCTGAGATGCCTTTGTGACCATAAAATCAGGCTAAATAAACTGTGAGAGAGGATCGAAGACCAGGAGAACCAGGAGTGCTGGAATAACATCCATATCTTAGGTGTCCCTGCAGGTGCAGAGGGTCCCAACATGGAAAATTTCCTAAATGAACTGATGCCCAGGCTGCTCGGAGAGCATTGGAGAGATCCAGTGGAGGTGAAATGAGCCCACAGACTTTTTTCCAAATTGGACTCTCGCTCCTCTCCCCCTCGGCCCATTATAGCTTACATCCTCTAATATTCCACAAAGGAGAAACTCCTAAGAGTGGCAAGGGACCTGGGAGACATATCCTGGAGGGATTCAAAAATCTTGTTTTTTCCGAGACTATTCTCAAGAGGTGGCATTCAAATGCAAGACATATATCCCCATTAAAAAACTGTTGGCTCAGGCTGGCTTCAAATATAACTTCAAATGCCTCTCCTCATTATATGTGGCCAAAGATGGGAAGAAGCTCCTAGCACAATCTCCACAGAAGGTTGAGGCAAGGCTGGCTAAGTTCTGGCCTAACACTTTCCGAAACACTACATCCCCCAGAATGCTTTGGGTCCCAGGAGGGCGTGACTTGGCTAGGAGGCACCAGTCTGAAGGGAAACAGTTTCAGGAGGATTGTATACAGGACAGGATGGTGCATCAAACTTTGTTACTCCCCAGGTCCAGCTCCAGAGGCCGGCTTAACATTTCTGATTCATCTACTCCCCCAGCTCAGCCACATCCAACGCCCTCCCAATTGCTTGCCTCAGATTCCCAGCACCCAGAAGGTCCTTGATCTACTGGGCACAAGCAGAAGTTCTTTGGGGAGAGGAGGCAAACCGAGCATTGATCAGTCACCTCCCCTCCTGCCAAACTACCCAGAGGGGATGATGCACCCAAGGAGGATGAGTCGGCTCCAAGTGAAGTAATCACCAAAGGCATAGATACCCTTGCCCTTAAAATGGAAAGCTGAAATGGAGCACATGGCTGGGGAAGAAGAAGCTGATAATCCACCTATAAAGCCAGGGTTCATCTCCTTAGCTGCAGCAGTGATAAAGGGTCTCCGGCAATGCTCCCCACAGGATGTTACCGCCGTGGCGCCTCCGCCAGTGAACACAGATGGCTGAAAGGACTTGGACTGGTTTTGTGTATCCTGTTTATGCCTTTTACATATTGCAGTACCCTTTGAATGTTCTTTCATGGCTGAGGGGTGGGCCCCTCCCCATCCCTCATTACAACAGAGGGAGCAGTCCTAGACAACCATGACCCTGAAGCGGACCCCGGCTATTTTCCCTCTCCCTCTGGCCAATGGTAGAAATTGGCACACTGGGCCCTAATTAATACTATCAAGTACACACTTTGTCCACTTTCTCCTGCCCACACCGCGACTACCCCCGAGCAACCCTGACATAACCTGAGAGAGTTATAGCCCTTTGCTTAGGGATACTTCCCTTCATGGCCTTTCAGTCAGGCTCCCTATGGCTTTTGGATTCAGCAAACCCTCCAGTTTTGGCTAACTTCCTATAACCAACAGGCTGGGGATCTAGCCTCTGTTACTCTGTACATATATTAGATGGCTTTCGGACTGTAACCTTCAAGGGCATTCCAAGGTGGTTCTCTTTTTCAAAACCTATATATATGGTGAGTACGTCTTAGCCCATGGCAGTTATGCTTCCCCCCGTCCCCCTCCACTGCCTCCCACCCCTCCACGCATCTTTTCCCTCTCTCTTCCACCTATTGCTCACTCTAGATCACTCACTGGCGTGTACAAACCTGGGTAGGGACGGGTTCTCTGTATTGACTGTTGATCCTCTGTCTACCCCTTGGGTGGTGTGTGAATTAGTGTTGCTGGAAGCTTCCTGCAACTGGGTGCTCCTAATGTGCTTACTTCCCACTCATAGTAGTTACACAAGTTACTGAGTTTGTACATAGGTTGTTCACTGTGTGTTTAACTGTTCTTAGGTTACTGGTTGACTTTGGCAGCTAACCTGTCTGTTGTGCTTGTTTCTTACTATTCCAGTCTATTTGCCTTGCCATGGACCTCCAGTAATGCCACCAAGTCTGCACCTATAGTGAGAGGTGCACCGGGGTACAATAATTTCTTCTCTTTTTTGCTCTCTGTGTGGTATCCCCAAGTAGGTGGTGTGGGTGTTGAATAGAGGGCTGGAGATGCCTTCCCACAAACCCGGCAGCATGTGGTGGGTCTCCTGGAATGTGAAAGGACTGAACTATCCTGTTAAAAGAACAAAGGTATTATGGCACCTGCATTTTCTTAAGGCAGACATAGCCCTTATCCAGGAGACCAACCTCATGGCCAGATCAGTTATGTGGCTCAAGAAATGTGGGTGGCCAAGTCATTGCCAGTATGCCCCCACTAAATCTAAAGGAGTTGAGATCTTTTTCATAAAGCCTCCACATGGATGGTAGAGGGAGGTCAAGATTGATACCCAGGGTAGACAGTGTTGATAAGGTTCTCTCACCTAAGGCACATAATTGTCAGTAATACTTATAGTCCCAACTCAGACTCTTCAGATATCCTACTGGGGGTCAGCCAAGCCCTTACCTCGCTTACCATGAACCTTCCCAACTCCTCAATCCTCCTTGGGGGTGACTTTAACCTTGTGCTAGATATCTTTCTGGATAAATGCAAGCCTACTCCCAATCTCACCCCAAAGCCAGGGCAGCCCTACAGGAGCTAATCAAGGAGTGGGGTCTTATTGACCTCTGGCAGAGGGACAACCTGGATGATAGGGACTACACCTTTTTCTCCCCAGTACACACTTCCCACAGCCAGATTGATTTCTGGTTGGCCAACTGTACGGCAGCCCATGGAGTCAGTGATGCTCGTATTCATAATGCAGTGATTGTCTCCCTGCTGGCCAACTCTCTGAAAAGCACTAGGTAGAGGTGCAACCCCCCCTCCTACTACAGGATCAGGACTTTCAGGCAAGCATTAAGGCCAAAGCCAAGAACTACTTCATAACTAATGGGGCGGGGGAGGTTAGTACAGGCACTGTGTGGGAGGCCTTCAAGGCTGTATTTAGAGGCAGAATTATTTCATACTCTGCGGCTAAAAACAAAGCCCAGAAAGAAGAGCTGGAGCAACTGCAGGCAGAGCTATCCCTACAAGAAGCTCAGTTTAAAGCCTCCCCCTCTTCATACAAAGACACTGCCCTGGTAGCTTCCATTACAGGCCTTAAATATCGGATCAATAATATACAGCAGAGGCAGGCTGAGTTGCAGCTACTTAGAACTAAGCATAAATACTGGGAAGGGGGTGACAAGGGATGTAGTCTATTGGCTTTTCAGCTTCAGAAGTAGCGGGCTGCCTCCCAGATCCATGCCATGAGGAGCACCACAGGCTCCATTTTTTCAGATCCCAAGGAAATCAACAGAACCATGAGCTTTTTTTTTTACCAGGCACTATATGAATCTCGAGCCAGAGCATGCGCACTTCTCTGAGGCCTTAAAAGAGTTTTGCACATTTGCCAAGTTGCCGCAGATTTCTAAGGAGGCTATGGAAATGCTTGAACAACAATTCTCAGACGACGAGCTGCGCTCTGCTCTATCTCAAATGGCCAAGAGGAAGGCCCCAGGTCCTGATGGAATTACGGTTGAACTGTACCAAATCCTGTCAGATGACATTGCAGAGCTTCTGCTCAAGGCTTTACGTGAAGTCCACAGAGCAAATTCCCTTCCCCCTACATAGAGAGAGAGAGAGAGAGAGAGAGAGAGAGAGAGACCCCCTGGTTACCCTGCTCCATAAAAAATCAAATGACCCCTTGGATTGTGCCAATGTTAGGCCCATTTCACGTCTCTTGGTTGACACAAAACTGGCAGCCAAAATGCTTGCCAATCATCTGATTTTGTTCCTCTCATCCATCGTGCACCCCTCCCAGGTAGGGTTTACTAAAGGGAAGTTGGGAGCGAACAACTTTAGGCTTCTCCTTGACATAAAATGGTTGGCCCTGCAATCCAAAACTCCCATGGCAGTTTTAGCCATAGATTTTTCCAAAGCCTTTGACTCAGTAGAATGAGGGTATCTCCATGAGGTACTAAATCTATATGGCTTTGGCCGCTATTTTCAGGGATGGGTCTCCACACTTTACAGTGCCCCTCTTGCCAGAATCCTGATCAATAAGGATATTTCCCTCCTTTCAGCTACATAGAAGTACTCATCAAGGCTTCCCCATTCCACCACTCCTTTTCTCATCACAGTTGATCCCTAATTTGCAAGCTTATAGTAATTCAGGAGATTGAAGGGTGGAAATTCAGGCCATTCCTATCTAGCGAATGCCTATACGGATGATTTATTGTTGACCCTGTAGGGTCCTCATCTCTCCCTTTCCTGGGCCCTAGCAGTCCTGATAGACTTTACCGAGCTATCTGGCCTCATGGTCACCAAAAAAAAACAACATTCTGGTGCCCTCAAATGATGCCTGTATGAGGAGTTGTCTGGCCGGAAAGGAGATTTCTTGGGCCACCCAGGGTTTCTCTTACTTTGGGATATTCATCCCCACCAGGTGGAAAGATTTGGGGGATGCCAACTTCTCCCCCTTGCTTGCCTCTCTAACAGTGGAGTTTGACAGGTAGCGGAAGCTATATGTCTCCCTACAGGGCAAGGTGGAGGCAGTTCGTGATGTCGCACTCCTAAGGTCTCCGATTCTCTTCAACAGTTTCCATTTGGCCCTCCCTCGCTTTTTAACTCTCTGGACAAACTGATCTCATCTCTATATGGGAAGGCAAGTCCCCTAGGTCGGGGAGAATGAAACTTTGAGTGCACTGGTCCCTCAGAAGCCTGGGGCTCCTGTGGTTTCAAAGTTATCAAGTGGCTTACCTAACCACCCAGGCTATCAAATGGTTTGTTCTTTCACAAGCCCTTCCCATGTGGGTCAAGTTAGAATAGAGCCTGTTCCCAAATACACTGCTCTGGTCCCTTCTCACCCATCCATCTCCATCGGTTAAAGATGCTACACTGGTTATGGCTGAAACTATCAGGGCCTGGATGTGGTGTATGTTATTATTGGGCACTCTTGCCTAACTCCAAGGGGCCCCCCAGGTATATGCCCCCCTCTGGCACAATAAGTCGATTATGGTGGGCAATCATCCCATTCACTGGCCTGACTGGGACCTTAAGGGCATCTGGGTGGTCATGAATTCCTTCTACCTGGCTCTTCTACTCTGTTGTCTTTTGAGCAACTTAAATCTGTCACCTCCCCGATAAGGATTTTTGGAGGTTTCTTCTAATATGCAGTGCCACCCAGTCCTATACAGCCCAAATATCTATGGATCCATGCTGGCTCTGGCTGCACTCTCTGCACAAAGCTGTCTCTTCACAGGGCCTGGTGGATGGACTGTATGGGTCCATCCGGGTTGCCCAGCTGGACCCCACCATGTTGTGCAAGGCAAAATGGGAAAACAACCTGACAATAGCTCTTCCCCCCTCTACATGGAGCCAATGCCTCAGACTAGCTCACACCACATATCAGGATACCAAGAGTCAGACTATCCAACTAAAAGTCTTATTGTGGTGGTATAGAACCCCTCAGCCTTGCAAGCTATGAGGTTACTGCCCCTACTCCTTTGCTGGAGATGCCAGCAGTCCAAAGCCAATCTTGCCTATGTTCTCTGGTCATGTTCCAAACTCCAAACCTTTTGGGGTGTGGGCTGGAGGATTGCTCCAAGGTTGTGGCTCGCCTATTGCAGCCTTGGTCACGCTGGTGCTGCTGGGTGACCCTGCCTCTTGATAGACTAGCACCCCCTTACAGAAGTGGACCTTAGCTGCCCTATTAGAGGGTAAGAGAGCCATTTAATGTACTGGATGAAACCAATGCCTCCCTCTCTGACCATGTGGCACTAAGGTATCACTCAGGCAGCCACCCTGGAGAGATTTTTCCACTCACAGCTTGGACAGCTGGCTAAATACCAGGCCAAATGGGGTGCATATCTTCAATCACACTTGTGCACGTATAAGCCTCCTCCTCCCCAAAATCCCTCTGTAAATAGTCCATAACCTCCTGGCTTCAGTTCCCCCAATTTCATGGCCCCCCACTGAGTTCTGGAGTATCCACGGTAGGCCCTAGTTTATACAGGCTATGATTGTTTTGCTTTACAATTGTTTGCTGCAAGGTTTACTTAGATATGCTAAACACCACTGCACAATTTACTTGACATATCCTTGTTGCTATCTTTCCTTCAAGAGACATTGGACACTTTATTGACCTACAAGCCTATGCTTAGATAACTGTACAGGCCAGTTGCTTCTTGATTTCTATTGTGGCATGTGAGCATATCTGTATTAATTTCGACTTTATGTTTGGTCCTGAGAGACTGATGTATTGAAAAGAGAACTTAATAAAAATTTGCTATGTAAAAAAAATATATATGTATATTGCTTTCTCATTTTTAAGTGTGTTGTCTAAACTTATTCTACCCTTTCAGTTCGTCTTCTGTCTTATTTAAAGGGAAACACTTGAAAAGGCACAGCTTTACCTAGGCGCTACAAAAATGCTTGATTAGTGCTTTCAGACAGTAATTTTTTTTATTCCCTCTAATTGCTTTTTTTAGTTATTTAAATAGTGGTCTTCAACTTTTACTTTCTATTGCTGGCAGCCACCATTTCATGAGTAGCAGTGAGCTTTCTGAGCTCACTTTATGCTAATATTGTATGTCCTGCCAACCAACATCAGAGATCAAACAGGCATATTAGCTCAGGAATCTCACTGCTGCTCATGAGATGGTGACTGCCAGCAACAGAAAGTGGAAGTTGTGGGTAGCTGTTTTAAATCACTAAAAAAGTTGTTACTGTCTGACAACACTAATTGAGAGTTTCTGTATTGCCTGAGGAAAGCTGTGTCTTTTCCAGTGTTTGCCTATAAATTACTGCTTACAGTCATGTCTCAGCATCTATTTCTTTATTACCATGCGATTACTGTATTCAACACTAATCAGCAGTATAACCATCATACTGTGTTTAACAATAAATTTCATGCTACAACTGTCATATGCACAGCCCGCCTTTGTCATATCGTAAATAGATATGTGTGTGTGTGTGTGTGTGTGTGTGTGTATATACAGTATATATCTGTATTATAGGGTGTACCAGCACTTCTGTGTTAAATTTAAAATGTACTTTTAATAATTTATATATATATATATATATATATATATATATATATATATACACATACACACACACGTATAGATACATAGATATAGATATTATATGCATTGCAAAAACTGCATTAATACAACAGGTGCAGTTTAAAGCAAAAAGTAGGGACATATGAATTAGGGTTTCCAGCCCTAAATACCCCCAAGAAACAAAAGGACAAACCCACACAACAAACCACAGACAGTCATTACCAGGTAAGACAAACAATATGCAACTGTTTCCAGATGACACAGATGCAGTAGCACTGATATGCTACTTTCATGGATTTCTATCTGCCACTGCATATGAACAGGTCTCACTGGGACATGTGTTTATGAAGCCACACCTGTGTGTGTGTTTGTTGTTCAGCATGTTCTGCAGACAAAAGGCCCCCTGGGGCCTGCACCTCTGCAGAAAAAGATAGTCATGCATACTGTAAGAGGTACTTCACTAGATAGCATGATGTGCTGCTGCATGGTTTTTTATCTGCAGCTGCATAACAGAAAAGCTGCTACCATCTTGAACAATTTCTACATCAGCTTCTGAATCCATGACACTCACATTGCAACAGTACTTCTGTCTGCATAGCGGCAAGCCACACAGGAGCTTGTGCATCTGCAGGCACAAGTTGGTGTGTATGTGTTGAACCTGTGGCTGAAGATGTGCAAGCCCCTCAGAGGCCTGCGTTGCTGCAGAGAGAAGTCTACTATGAGAGTTGTGAACTGGGGAGATAAAGGTGTAATCTCTGTCCCTGGGGTGGAGAATATGCCAGGGGTCCTGAAGTCCAAATTCTGCCATCAGGCGTATAAGTGAGAGCCAGGATTTGGGGTGCTGATCTGGGCTGGTGGAGCTACTGTCAAGATAAGGGTCTAAAGGAAGATTGAAATCACCCCCTAGTATTATTGGGACATTGGAGGAACCAGGGACCTCATAACCTGAGCTAATGCATGGAAAACTGCTGGCATGTCCTCATTAGGACCATATACATTGCCAATAACCAGGGGGCCCTCAGGAGTATTTATGAGAACTACTACCCACCTTCCGAGTCACATTTAGTCTGGAGCTGTGTCCACTTTAGGGTTTTGTGGAACAGTATAGCCACACTGCGTGTGCGTGTGGAAGCAGAGGACGATATAGCCGACCCACCCAATCTCTTTTAACCACTCATGATCACACTTGAAAAGTTTGGTCTCTTGCAGGAAGGCGATGCCCGACCTCAACCTCTAAAGGTGTGTCAACCTACTGGGTTATAATGTCTCACGCTAGCATAAGACACAATGACTAAGCGGGTACAGTGTAGTCTGTATAACGGCGTATACTGCTGATATGCTGCGTGTGTGCACCAATACTTTTCCCAGGCAGAGGATTTGATCTCTGCTATGAGTAGTTTCTGTTGTTAGCTGCCGTGGCTCATAGGACTGAGCCACAGCAGCAGGAACCCAGGCGCTGCATCTGGGGCAGGGTTTGATTCCCAGTCCCAGAATATTTTATTTTTTATTTCAATGTGCGGTCCCTGAGTTGAACCCCCAGAGTTGAGAATCTTTAGTGGGGGGTGGTGGAATTTTGCCTCATGCAGTAATTGCACTGTATTAACAGCACGATTTTGCCATGAGGCATAATGTCTTGTGACATTATGACCCCGTGCCGTTTGTCAACACCTGTTTCTGCTTTACTGGGGTGTTAAGGTCCTGAACGCTCCAGATGTGAATGTGCAGGTCACCCATAGTCATCTACATGGGGTCGAAGGCATGAAGGAAAGAAGTTATGACAGGAGAAAGAGGTTGAGGTGGGGCTCAGCACCTTAATTGGAGAAGCAGTGTCTGCACACTGGATCAGGAACACAGCAATCCCATACCCTGAGAAACATTTCAAACCTGTAATCTGGAAATATTCAAACAGCAAGTACAGAACAGAGCAAACAGCTCTGTGATAGTAACAATTCAACTATATACAGATGTTCACCTAGTTCAGGTCACTAGGAAGCACAGAGGTGTAAGGTCAGCAAAAACATCTGCAAGGTGCTGCGTCAGTCAGTGATTGGTAACTCGGTGTGTACTCACTCCCAACTGTGCTCTTCCTTAAATTATGCACACATGAAGGACCTGGCACAACCCGTAGCTAGGAATCCCAATTTTAGAATTGAAGGGAAACTGATTTCCAATAACTGGATCCCCCAATTTGTAGGCACTAAGGTAGAGGAGCTGGCTAAGGGGGTGAGGGACTGGTTATCAACAGCTGAAATCCTGGGGAAGTTTGGGATTGGGAACAAAATGTTTTTTAAGGTGTACCAAATAAGGCATATGTTGGTGCAGTATTTTAAACATAAGGCAGCACCCCTACTTGTGTCTAACCCATTGGTAGAATTTGGTGCTTTAGCTGCTGCCTCACATGCTGTCTCCAATATCTATGCTAATTTATATGGGAAGGTATTTCCAAAGATAGATGGGATACCTGGATACTGAGCAGATTTGTACCCACAAACTCTACCTAATTGGGAGAAAATCTGGGAGGGCTGTCATCGTTATATCACCCAGGAGAGGTTAAGATGAATGCAGCTACAGATTTTAAATGACACGTATATGACACCATATAAGCTACACAAAATAGGTGGAGCACCTACACCCCTGTGCAACAGGTGCAAAGAGGATACAGGCACCCTGCAGCACATGTTTTGTGAGTGTAGCAAAGTTGCTTCGTTATGAGACACTATTAAGAGTAGGGTGGACCCTTTACTGGGTCTGCAAGACTATTTCACTACTGAAGTGTGTCTAGTGGGTGATTTTAGTGGATTTCCAGTAATAGATCGCAAGTATCATATATCCATGATTGCCCTATCTGTGAAACAATTAGTATTTAAACACTGGATTGACTCATCATCCATTTCTTACTTAGAATGGGTCCAGGAGCTTTTATCCAATTTGCTTACAGAAAAGATGATTTCCAGTTTACATAATTGTACTGGTAAATACAAGAAGATCTGGGAAAAGCTCCATGTTCTCTATTCATTCTGAGAAAAGAGTATGCAATGGACTTTTGGTCAATCTAGTGTCTTTCTTAATTAGCCCTCAGTTTTTCTTCTCTGACTTTCCCCTGGGACTTGATTCTTACTCTAGGGACCATAGGGGGGTTTGGGGGTGGGAGGAAGGGCGGGAGAGCTTATTTGTCTTGTCCTTGTATGTCTGTTATTCTGATATGTATAAGAAAAACACTAAACTTTAAATAAAAAAAAAATCTGCAAGATGCCCTCCAGCTTCAGCAGGGGTGGGGGGAATGTCTGGCCACAGCTCCCAAGGTCAGCTGCTTATCATAAAGCCTGAACTATCGGGAAAGTGACACCATAGGTTAGCCACCTCAGAAACAAGGGAGTATGTAAGTTACCTCAGGCCATGCTAGCCATAGCATACAAGGAGGACAGAGAGAGTAGATGTCTATAGGGGTCCCTCACTAAGCGTGCCATCACCATAGAGGGTAACCTTAAAATGCCCCAGCTGGGCCAGAGGAGAGGATCCCCCAAGGAAAGAGCAGTGGGAGGACAAAGTCACCTCCCTCTTCAAGTTCTGCTAGTACAGACCAATACAGTCGCACCATACAGGTGAGGGGAATTAATGGCTCTCAATAGGCCCATATCAGGAGAAACAGGGGGCCATGGGTACATAGGGGGGATAAAAGGAAAAACCAAGCTATACAACTCACCCACCAGGGAGAACCCTTGGGAGAGACCAAGCTTGATGGTAAATCCCCCACCCCCTGTCCCTATCCCTTTCCCCAGTTTCATAATATTACCACACAGCACTCAGCTTAACAAAGTCAAGGTGGAATGTCCAGGTTGGCAGCAGGATTTGGGTTAGCAGTGGACGGAGCTACATTCTGAAGCCAAACTTTATCGGAGGGTTCATTGGAGAAAGCTTGGCAGAGGCGCTGAGCAGCCGCCACCATGTCTGTCCAAGTTCTGGTGGTTGAAGTGGAAGAAGGAGGCCTATTCTCTTCTGCTGATGTTAGCTCCATACCCGACACCTCCTGCCTCTCAGGGGAGAGTGGCTGTAGGGCCGCACAAGGGTTCAACAAAAAGAAGACTTGTAGGCCAAGCATCCTGCGATGCTGGATCCGCTTCCGAGTTCGGGCTCATGGAGTTGGCTCTATCTGCCAGATGCTGTCGCTGGGTATGACAATGTGAAGGGTGTCTTTTCCTGTATCTCATGGGGAGGGAAGCATCAAATACCTGGACCTCTAGAACTGGGAAAGTGTCCACGGGAGGAACAGGTTTGCCGACTGAATCTGTGACAATAGGTTGATGTAAAAGTTCCTCCGAGTTCTCCGGCCTACAGAATTCAGCTGGATGCATCTTGCATAGAAAATCAGTTAGGCTCTCCGGGGTGGTAAATAGCAAGGGAGACCCATTGTGAATGATCATGGTCGTGGGGTACTGGAGAGAAAAGGAATAGTTCAGTTTGTGGAGTAACTTTTGAGCAGCAGAGTCCTCTTTATGCCTCTCAGATAGCTCTCTGGAGTAGTCTTGAAAAATTTGTATTTTATGCCCCTGCCAAGACAACTGGCCAAGATTTTTGGCTGCCGCCGCTACCACTTCCTTCTGTCAAAAATCTAAGAAGTGGGCAAGCAGGGGCCTGGACCTTTCCCCAGGCTGAGGTGGAGGAGCTAGCGAGTGGGGGTCCCTTTCAATCTGGGTCTGGAAGTCCTCGGAAAGCCCCAGTAGTTACGGGAGAGTCCACTGAAGAAAAGAAATTGGGTCTTTTTGTTCCGCTCCCTCTGGAAATCCAACAAACCATAAATTGTTATGGCAGCTGCAGTTTTCTAGGTCATCCACCTCGTCTTGGAGCTGGTGAATAACTTCAGCCTGGTCTCGGAGAGAGGCAGTGAGCTCCTGAATTGCCGCATCATGTGAACCCAGTCTACACTCATTGGCCCAGATATTCAAAAGGGTTGCGCATGGCGCAACAGTGTTGTGCCATGCACAACCCACTGATGCTCACCGGTGCGATATTTAAAAGGGAAAAGTGTGCCTTATCAATCCCTACGCGCCAGCGGACAAGTACGTATGCAGGCACAGGTGGGGGCGCCGTACCAGGCATAAACCTTCGCACAGCCCAATATTCAACCAGGCCATGCAGAGTTATGCAGGCGCAACCCCCACCTGTGCCTGCATAACTTTATGCAAAAAAAAAAAGGATCGTCGAGGGCCACCCACAGGTGAGCTGCTGCATTGCAGGGCACAACACAGCAGCTGCCACCTGTGGGTGGCCCTCCACTTGTTCTCGGTGCCCCCCCTGCAGCCCGATCGCAGGCATAATAGTAACCACCCGTGGCCCGATCACGGGCAGCAGAGTAATCCCCCCGCCTTGGCCCAATCATGGGCATAATATAATGTTCCCCCACCCCCCGACTAGCCCAATCACAGGCATACAGTTACACCCCCACCCCCCAACTAGCCCTGATTCACATATCTGAACTGCCTTGTATGGTATGGGCTGCCGCCCATTGACTCATGCTCTGAACCAATAGGCACAGCCCCTACTGAGCTGTCAGTCGGCGGACAGCGGGGCGGCAGGTGGTGGGGTGCTGCCGCCCACCAGCTGACAGGGAGTGAGGTGGTGGGGCTCCATGAGCGGGATGGGTGGGGGCCACTAGATCACCAGGGATTCTGGATGTGGGGGTTGAGGATGCCACCGCGATTGGGCTAGTCGGGGCTGGGGAGTTACTGTATGCCCTTGGTCAGGCTAGTGAGGTGGGGAGTTACTGTATGCCTGCGATCGGGCTAGTCAGGGGTGGGGAGTTACTGTATGCCCGCGATCGGGGCTAAGTCGGGGTGGGGGACGACTACATTATGCCCGTGATTGGGCTACTGGGGGGGTGAGTTTACATTATGCCCAATTGGGCTGCTGGGGAGGATGGAATACTGTTCTGCCCGCGATCGGGCTGCAGGGGGCATCAGTCCCCAACGGCTGTTGCCTGGCACGATGCCAGGCACAAGTCTTCGGGGATCGGTGCACCTGCATGCTAATGGCATGCAAATGGGGCCATAATTAGATGCAAATGGTCCCCCGTGCGCCTTGCATAAATTATGGCACCATTTGCATGTCCCCTTTTGAATATCACAGGTGCTGCGCATGGTGCAATGGAACTTGCGCCACCGCATCTGAATGCTCTACTCTAACCACTTGCAGTGGCACAGTGGGTGTGGCCAGAGGGCGATATTCAAAGAAGTTGCTCAATAGCACAACTCCGTTGAATATTGCCCTGGCCACACCCCTACACAACTTTTTTGAGCAGCGCAAGGACTTGCGCCACAGAATGGTGCAGTTTGAATATCTGGCCCATTATGAAATATTCAAACTTCAATATTTTGGAGCATCTGAGTGGTTGCATTAATGGCAGTAGTCACCACGCCATCTGCAATAATAACTGGCTGAACATTTGCTCGGTATGAGCTGAGTCTCCTGGTGGTTGTATGGAGTAGGCCATCTTGCTAGCCTGTCCCGCCTTGGTCAGGCGCAGCAAAGATCAAATGCCAAAGACAATTGCAGGTAAAATAGTTGCCAGCAGTGCCAAGGGACGTTCCTCTAAAATGTAGTTCAGATTTTGTCACAAGAGGAAGCACGCTGATGTTAGATACCACCAGATAGTTCCCCTAGTTTGCGTAGCCAAGGAGTTAGACGTCCACATTGGCTCAAGGCTTAGCCACATCCCCCGTACCAGAATTATTTATAACCATTCATGGGCTTCAAATTTCTGCTGTAGCCACTAGATCACACTCCTACAAATGGCAGATCATGATGCCAACAAAAAAAGTGTTACGAGTTCGGTCAATAGTTTGTGAAAGTAGATTTCCATTACTAATAATATTAATAAATGTAGTCATGCATGTTATTTTTCTTTTAAGTAAATGTTTAGAAAATTAACAAGTATTTTCGTAGTTATTATCACTTAATTTACTTTATTTCTTATATGACTGATGGTGGCCAAATAACGGATGCTGCTTGCTTTCATTACAGGTGAAACAATGGAGCCACTATAGCAGCTACAAAGAAAGTGTCTTAAAGGCGGCATTTAGAGACACAATATTTATTTAAAGGAAAGCACGTAGTGTCCACAAAGTGGGTGGCAACATGACTGATTACATAAAATAAAACTAAGAACAAAACAATTTCTATTGCTGAAAGCATAATGGTGTTAGGGAAGGTGGGGATGGGAATGTGATTTACCAGTATGAGGCTGAAGAAATACAGGATTAACAAATTAACATAGCTAAGAAAACAATAACTGAACATAAATGTTATAAGTAAGAAAAATATGGCTCAAGAAAATAAATAAAAGCAGAGATTTTTTGAGAGGGGTTGGGGATGTTAATACTGGCTTTTGATCTTTCTTGTCCCTCATACTGGTAAATCCGATTCACTATACCACCTCCCCAAATGTTCCCCCACCATGCCATTAAACAATTCTGCAATACAAATTGTTTTGTTCTTAACTTCTTACTCATCTCTATCATCATCATCTTTACTTTATTTCATGTAATAAGTCGTAGTTGCCAGCTGTGCAGACACTGTGTGCTTTCATTGCAGTTGAAATCGTGCTGTAAAGCTATCTTCAAGACACTTTTATTGCAGTGTGCATGACAGCATGACAGTTTCACCTGGAATGAAATCATGCAACATCCACCATGTTGCCGATGCGACCATCACTCATGTAACAAAAGAACAATTCCAAATAAATTAAGTAACAAGTACAAAAATCACAAACAAAACATTACCTGAACTTAAATTTCATACAGAAAAGAAAATATTAATTAAGAAAAAATTAAAGAAGAGGAGGAGATGTTTATGGGGGAGCAATTTGGAAATCAATATAATTTTCTTAATGGGCCTGTGGGGCTGTTGCTGCTAACACCACTACTATTACTATACAGCAATTGTAGTATTTCATCATTCTGACCATCAACATGTATCAGCCGCTGCATTGCTGCCTCCACCAACATTTTCAACTCCTATGGCTCGGCACAGCTCAGCAAGGTTCCCCTGTGTTGCCGGCTGATGGACACCTCTCTTCATCATGGCAGCTCTGGGACCTGCCATCACCTCACCTGATGCCATTTCCTGTCTACTATGGTAGTGTGCAAAAGCAGACGAGCTGGTTGTGCCACCACAGCTACAGGAGGGGCTGCTACCTTCTGCAGGTTTGCTTCTCATTGGGCATGGTGGTGAACAGCTAGATGGTGCACTGACCACCTGTACTCAGGTGGTTGCCCTTGGCCCCTGGCAGACCACCGCATTACAAAGATTGCAACGCATCATGCTGGTGTTACCAGGGAGGAAGAAAGAAGGTCCATACAGAGGGGCTGTGGGCAGGGCCCACAGGTGATGGTGGGGCACCAGGGCGCACCTGCTGCTGTGCTGCCAGTGGTTAAGAGCTGACAACCTACTGCGGTTCCTGCTGCTCTTGCTGCAGCTCCTCCTGCTGATCCTGCAGGGGCTGCTGCTCCACCTCTTCCTGCTGCTGCTCCTGGACAACAACCACAGCTGCTGGGCTCACTATAGCTGCAGGTGGGGGTCCCCAAAGCCTGCCAATATAATCTAACTGAGTGGCCGCCCCGCATTCATGGCCGATGATGGCCAACTCTTGGACCACCATGTCCATGCTCCATCAAGAAAGTAAATAAACATAAAAAAACCCCACTAATACAGGTACTAGTAAAATAAAGTACAGTACCTAAAAATAAGTACACAAAAAATACTTTAACAGAAAAAAGCCTTTTTAATTGAATAAAACTTTTCTGAAGGACTAAAACAACTAAATACACAAAGATTTAACACACAAAAAAGAACTATAGCTTTTGTTTGAGCTCTGAAACACACAGAACAGAGTCAGACTGCACAAAGCAGAACTGCCTGGACTGCAAACTCTTTCCACTAGAGAAAGCGGAAGTAAAACACTGACTTCCTGCCAGTGCCTATTGAATTGCCTCCCTGAATCATGTGACCTGCAGACCTGCAGAGACAGTCAGCCATGTGATCACTGACCAGTGGGCTCTAGGCTGTTTGTTTCTTAATGACTTTGCCTTGTCAAATCGCAATGCAATTAACGCAAAGTCATTGAAGGTGAAGTAACTCATTTCAATGGGGACTTACAGTAGTCCCATATGAATGGAGTGAGCTCTTCACCCATACTTTGCTAGTGGATTAAAACTTCACTGCATCTCTATCCTGAAATGTTCTATTATTGTCTCCCATTCTCCCTTCCCCACAGGACACATCAGGAAACAAACTTTTATGCAGCTCAGTATGTCTTCCTGGTGAAACTTTTGAAATAAATAAAATAAACAAGAATGGACAAAATAAAGACAAACCATGTGGAATATAAATTACCACATTTTTACGTGACATAAAAAATATATATTAAAACTATTGATTAAAATTAGAGTCCCTTAAGAACTACTGCTTTATGCTGGAAATTAATTTGAATAGCTCTGGAATCACAATTCATTTATCGATTACAGGTCTATTAGAATTTGTACTGTAAAACAGAACAAATTATTAAACATTCAGTATAAATTTAGTCCTAAGCAAGGTTAGGTTTCTTCTACAGAAATAGCCCTTTTCCCTTTGAAACTGAAACAAGCTTGTACAGGCCACTTTTCTCCCCTACTCGACTATGGCGATGTAATCTATTCCTCCACCACTCTTGCAAATCTAAGTAAACTGGACATCTTTTATCACTGTGCGTTACAGTTCATTCCAACTCCTTACGTTAGCACCACTGTGACTTATATGCAGCTGTTAGTTGGACATCCCACTTACTACTAGGCGCCTGCTCCATGCTGGGCTATGGACTCTTAAACTGCTTCTGCAGAAATTGCCAAGCTATCTCTCTTCCCTTATTAGTATCTCACATAGTGCATACTCATTAAGAAAATCTGACTTTATTATGCTTGATATACCAAGGACGCAGACTTCCTTTGGTAAACGTGCTATTGCATATGCCCTTCCCTCCATTTGGAATCAATTACAAACCGTACTGAAACTAACTAACACAGTTTCAATAAACTTCTACAAATCGCTAAGTTCAGCCAAAATAAAAGACACCTGTAACTGTCATTAAGTCTCTTCCTTCACCATGTGTGCCATATTTATCCACTGGTAAGGTATAATAGATTTGTCATATTAACTGCTTTCCCTTCCCCTTCTACTCCTGGTTTTATCTTTGCTTACGCTCCACTGCTACTCTATCAAATCACTCCTCCCCCCCATATCAGTTGTAGACTGTTGTTTGTTCTAGCTGCCAAAATACTGTATATGTATTGCACACACCAGTCATCATGTTTCATTTATCAGTATGCAACTTGTAAGTCGCTTCCCTGTCTCATATCAATGTTTACCACCTGCGGTCACCCTATGTGGTACCCTTGTATGTATATCCAGCCTGTATCATGTAACGTGCATTTCATGTATATACTGTTATTACCTATCTGTGTTTGTACTTTAAGTGTTTATGTCACAGGACCTCCTTGTGAATGAGCTTGCTCAATGGAGTTTTCCTGCAATAAACTTGAACTTGAACTAGTCCTACAGCCATTTAACACTGTAGTTATTAGTTGGTCCCAATAGCAAACTTTATTTAAAATGCATGAAAGCATACCTCTGTTTAAATTCAAGCTGCCATTATTTGCTTTTCCTTTTGATTATACACATTTTTATAGTACATTATACTACAGGGGCCACCCAGAGCACCTGAACAAAGCGATCACCTATAGACAATATGGGATAATGACTCCAGGTCCAAAATGAACTTAGCTGCACTGCTATCCAAGGAAATATAATCTAGGATCACCTGAGGTACACCTTGCTGTTTCAGGCACCTCTCACCTTATCTCACTCATCCATGGACCTCACACAGGGGAAGAGCTGAATCGTAGCAGAAGACCGCCTAATGAGGATCCAGAAAACTCTGCACAAAACTGCTTTATCCCAATCAACTGTTTCACAGCCACTGGGCCCTAGGTGAGTCCACCTTTGCCCCCAAATGGAATAGGCCTATTTCAGGGAGGCACTAAGGGGCACCATGAGGTGTGTACTCTTCTGTGTCTCATTGGGCACCTTCAGGCTAACAATCTGTCCTAGTTGCACCCTGGGCTTCTGCGACAGAGAGAGTCCTACATCAGATATCGACAACAATGTTGTTGACATCCTAACAGTGATGGAAACAATGCCAACCATCTGCATTGTTCCTATCGAGACAAAGTTTTTTTTTTTTGGCGGGGGCTTTGCTACCCACACCCCCCAGGCGGAGAGCCATACAAACTGGATCTATTGTCTCCTAGTGAGTCATTTTGTTCCCCACCCCTACTTTATACCCGACAATGTGCCTACTGTATGCCACCTCCTGCTCACTTCCACAATATGTGCACACAGATAGCCACATTTTGAAATGAGGAACTGCCATGCTGCACCATGCTCCACAGGTCTTTCCCCAAATTCCTCTTTAAACCTGCCACACTCGACAACTTACATGAGCTTGTACCTAGAGCACCCAAAACTGCAGTACTGCAATACTCAATCAGGACCAGCAGCAGCACCTGTTTATATTCACTTTAAGGAAAACTGGGCACATAAAATAAAGAACTAATGGTGGTATAGAAGGGAGTTGCACATTTTTAAAAACACTACCAACTTCTACCAATTTTCTCAAAACAGTTGCAGAATAAAACTATATAGCATCACTTTTTACAATAAATTCACCAAGACCATCCAACAGCATTCAATAGTGTTCATAATTGTAGTATTTCACATGGCAAAATAACTCTCTATAAATTAATCTACAAGAAATTCCTATTTTGTTTGCTGGAAAATTTGCAAGCAGATCATATGAAATATATAGCTTAGTGATACAAGTAGAGCTCGAGACATTCTTTCATGCTGGTGCCATTAGCTCAGATGGATCAACTATCTCCATAGTTAATGAAGGAAACCCAACTAGACTTGCACTTGAAGAACCAAATAAGAATTTTCTTTCCTTTCATGCAACTCATATTAGTGGTCATGAATGATTACCGTGGTGGGATATTCAAAGGGTAGGTTGCCTACCACGACCCCGATGTACCAGGGAATACCAGTAATGTGTGCAGCGCAAGTGCAGGGGTCATGTCCATGCATATGTGGCACATCCCGATATTTAGCCGGGATGTGCGGTGCATATGAAGGCACAAACCCACCTTGAGCTGCACGGGGGGGTGCAAAGATGTGCCTGTCAAAAACAGGAACATGTCGGGGGACACCCACATGCGGTCTGCCATATTACTGGGCACAACATGGCAGCTGCCTGCTGTGGG
Source organism: Neoceratodus forsteri (assembly GCA_016271365.2). Classification (NCBI taxonomy): domain Eukaryota; kingdom Metazoa; phylum Chordata; order Ceratodontiformes; family Ceratodontidae; genus Neoceratodus; species Neoceratodus forsteri. The sequence goes on from CM028137.1 coordinate 158,053,865, forward strand.
TGGCCACCTGACCTCCCGGGACATGGTCCGGGCATCTTGCCCCCCTCACCCGATCGTGGGCATATATATATATATAATAGCCCTGGTGGTCCAGTAGACCTGCTCCCCTGCCTGATCACAGGCATATGAAGAATTATCCCTGGTGGTCCAGCAGTACCCCCCCTCCTCACCAGCCCACTGAGCCCCACCACCCTGCAACCCCCCGGTCAGTGGCGGGTGGCAGCTCCCCCCCAGCAAGCCATCCGGCCACCCACCAACTGACAGCGTACAGTACGGCTGTATGCCTATTGGTCCACTGAGTGGGCCAATGTTTGTCAAACCATACTGTACTACACAGTCCCAAAATGTGAATGGTTCAGTGGGCAGGTGGGAGGGAGGGAGGGTACTTCTGGACCACCAGGGATAATTCTTCATATGCCCATGATCGGGCGGGAGATCTAGTCCGCTGGACCACCAGGGATATTATTCTACACATGCTCACGATCAGGCAGGGGATCGGGTCCACTGGATCTCCTGGGATATTTTGAACCTTATGCCTGTGATCAGGCAATGGGCGCGTGCCGCTTTGGGGAGCAGAAGTCGGTCCCCGACGGCTACAGCCCTGGCGAGCGACAGACACAAGCCACCAGGGATCGGCACACCACATGCAAATGGTGCCATAATGACATGCAATGGCCCCATTTGCACCTTGCATACATAATGGCCTCATTTGCATGCTCACGACTGAATATCACTCTTGCTGCTCCTAGCGCTACCGCACTTGTGCTGGCACAGCCCCCTGTTCCCCTGCTGTCACTTGCACTGGTGCAGTGCCACTGTGCCAAGCGCAGTGCGTGAGCCCTCTGTGCCATATATTGAATGGTGCTGAGCCATGGCACAGCACCATTGAATAATGCCCGGACCATGTCCTGGCTGATCCCAGTTGTGCTGCACCCAGGCTTGCGCCTGCCTGGCGCAGTCTGAATATCCCACCCCAAGCGCCTGACAATGTCAGTTTCAAACTTAGGCAGACTTAAGTGGTGCCTCCTTTACTTCCATGGTCTCCACTTCCAATCAGTTTCACAGATAGCTGGCCAATTTACCATACCTCGTGGAGCACATTCAATTGCCCAGAGCGCAAACCAGCAAATATTTAGTTTGTACCAATAAGAGCATCAATATTATCAATAGGTTTTCAAGATTTTAAGCTGCTAGTTCTACATCAAGTTCTTTCTTCTGATCAAATGGAAACTGTTGGGAGCAGAGAGAATTCCTCAACCTGAGTGCAATGAATTTGTAGGAACAGAGAAAACCCCTCCTTAGTACCCCATCGGCTATGCTGGCATACCTTTACTTCTAAGAATTTTTGCTTGTCAGTACACAAAGGATCAGCTCTCTGTTTTGGCTTCCAGTTCAACTCTCTGCCATCTGGCCTGGAAGGGGGGGCAACCACTATCCATTCCCCATTGTGCATTTCCTGTAACAGCAGGATACACCTTTTAGTCAAGTACAGAGCATATCATAGCATAGCATCAAACACAGCACTGAAAACAGCACTTGACTCGACTTCACAAAGCTTGTGTTTCTGCCCAATTTGCTAGATAATGAACCAGATAATGAGCTGAATTAAGAAGCAGCTGCTGGTATCTGGTATTCCAGTCACTTCTGGAAACGAGCCTTGGCTCAGTGTGCCTATCCCGGTAACCACATTTTAAATAAATATATAAATAAATATGCACAGGCATGCCAACAAAAAATAGTGCTTCAGCACACTCTTGCTTACAAAAACTCCCAGAAGCAAAACACTGTTGATTAAACAAAGCCATTTTAGCTTTATAGGCAGCTAAAAAAAAACATGGCCATTAATATGAAATACTACTTTTTGGACAGACAAAGAGTCAGGCTGAACAGCACAGTATCATTTTGCTTCTCTGCCACCCCAAATCAGAGTCAGTGTAAGTCCCCTGTGCCCAACATACAAGATCAAAACCCCTTGATAGGACACATGCAGAAAGTGAAAATACCAGCATCATGGTGGTTCACTTCCAAGGTGGGACTGTTGTTGTGGTACAGAAGGCAGTGGATTGACATCAGCAGGTGATAAGGTGTCCATTTCAAAAGTATAACTATATCCTACAATGCTGTCCCAAGTGGGAGGGGAATGAGATGGAGTAGCGGTGGCAAGCACACAGTCTTTATAGGCAAAAAGATCTTCAGCATGAGTAGCCAGCTTGGGGACCTCATCCACAGACTCCCAAGCAGTTTGGGCAGGAGAAGAGGATGGGGCTGAGTGATCTAAGTGTTCCTTCTGCCCAGGCTCCTGGTTTGGAGCCTGCTGCTGCTCTGATCTGCAAGGTCGTGGTTTCCCCTGTACCACTCCTACCTTTGGAACCACACTTCCCTCAATGCCAAGATTGAGTCTCCCAATTATCCATGACACTGGTCGCTGCCATGTTGTCCAGCTGGAAAAGATGGTCAGGCTCTTCTGCTCTAAACTGCTTCATCCATTAGGGGTTTCTTGGGCAGATAGAGTACTAGTGCCTGTTGCTGATAGAATTAATGCAGAGCCATCTGAGAGCTGTACTGTCTATGCAGATAGATGGCTGCCACCACTGTTGAATTATTACCCTGGACTCTTGTAGAGCATGGCATTCAAGCTCCTGGCCATACTGATTAATATAAAGAATATGTTAGCCCCCTGACATGGTACTAGATCTCTGCCTCTCTAAATGTTGCTCTAATGGGGTAAATTATTTTCCTCTTTGCACCACCTCATTTGAAAGATCCTGGTATGAGTATATTTATGCACCTTTCTGCTTGAGCTGGCCATAATAACAAGCCAGCTGCAGCAGTTCCTCCTTTGCTGAAAACCTCAGCGGGTAATGAATATAGTCTCAAGCTGGCTGGCAGAGTGGGACTTCTAGTGTGGCTGGCTCACTCCACTCCACTTCTGTCTTTGCCATGCAGGTGCAACCTGCTGAGGGAGGAGGTCCTGTAGAAAATGCTCCAAGCTGATGCCCTTAGACAATTTGGGGATGCCAAGGATGCAGATATTGTTGCTGTGTCCCATTCCCCTAGAACTCAGTCTGTTCCCATTACCTCTGTGGTCTTCACTCATTGTCCTCCAGGGACCGCAATATGTGCTGCTGTGAATCTTTGAGTTCTGCCCTGTGTAGGTTGGCCACATTCATGTAGTTGTTGAGCATATGCATATCATCAGCAGTAGATTAATTCATGAGTTTTAAATACACCACATTGGCAAAAAAGGGTCTCCAGCAGACAGGTGATGCAGCCCAGTATGTTTCCTGTCAGCTGCCAACCTCTTTACTACTAATTTTATTTATTTTATTTTGAATTTTGAAGACTGGGTAAGTCCACTAGGATATGCATATCCCTTTTTCAGGGGCAACCTGGGGAAATACATTCCAATAACAGCAGTACAGAGCAATGGTTACAGAGAAGTCAGTTATAACAAACATTACAAGGAAGAGATATGCAGTAAATAATTTGATTACACACTCGGTTAAAGGAGACATAATACACAGATTATTTTCACATCGTGTTTTTTCCAGTTATAAATAAATAGGTGTGTACAAATATACAACAGACTGAGTAGGTGTGGAGGGGAAAAGATAGTGTGAAAGTGAGTGAGTGAGTGACTGAGTGAATGAACCATGCTCGTTGCACCCGCTGTTCCTGCCATTAGTCAGAGGGGAGATCTTCCTGTCTGGATGCACCGAGTCCCGCAGCCCATTTGACATTTACCAGACATAGTTTGCACTGCTCACTGGGAAAAGCTACATGGGATATGCCTGCTGAGTTCTGGAGTCTGTTTAGCTACTATTGACAGCTGCCAAGTCCATCACTACCTCACTTGCTGTGCTCTCCACCCCCACCATTTGTCGGAGGTGAGATCTTTGTGTCAGGCCAGAAGAAGCTGCACAGCTTACTCAACGTTTACTGGCTTTAGTTTGCACTGCTTGCTGGAAAACATCACCAAGGATATCAAAGCTGAGTTCCAGAGTCTGTTTAGCTGCTAAGCGTCTCTGCCAGATGGGTGTGTATGGATGGAGATTTAACTTTTGTCAGGGGCTGGGACAGAGAAAAATTCCTAGACAGCCGTGTTGTAGGGCTCCAAGCCTCTCTGCCCTAACTTAAATTTTTTAGGCCTAAATGAAGGACCTTGCCAGTTCCCACTAATTTCTGCAAAAACAATGCAAGCAAATCTGTCATCACAGTAAAACTTTTAGTTCCATGATTGGCCTCAAATCTGGTCCTTACTATTTATTCATCTTCTATGTACCCAATTGTACCGCAGAGTAACTAACCTGACAGTAATATCTATTGTGTTGTAAACATACTCTGCTGATTCCTTGAAAGTCTCAACTAAATATACTGTAGTATGTCTCTGAACACTGCAAATACTGAGATGAAATGCTTGTTTAGCCTTTTTGCAGCCAAGGCATCATGTGATACTCTCCTCTTCCCAAATTCTGTGCTTAGCAGTGCCACTCTGTCCTAAGCAATCCTGTCATTTCTTACATAACTGAAACTTTCTTTTTATTGAATTATCTTGCATATCTCTTGCCAAGCCACTCTCATATGTCTTTTATTTATTTATTTATTTCTTTTGATTTAAACATTTGGTAACCTGGAAATGCACACTGAGCCGAGGCTAATTTCCAGGTGTGACCCGGGGAAAGGGTTACAAGAAGACAGCAAGCATATGTAATTTTCTTAATTAATACAGTAGCAATTACAATTTAAAGCAGGACAGTACAAATGCAGAAAATAACCCATGTAGGATCACAAGTGAGGAAAGGTTATTTGAGATTGTTTGCGCGTATTCAAGATAGTGTAGAATATTAAAGTAAAGTGTGATACAAGGCAGAGCCAGTAATTAGAGGAAACGGTCTAAAGCGGTGAATAAGTAAAGATAGGAAAGCCAATAACACCTAGGAGTGGCAATGCTCAAGATCAGTCAGGTGACATGGGATGGGGCAGGAGGAGACAGGCTTTTGTTATCCTAATGCTCTTTATTTACCTTGTCTTGTTCTTTCCCCATACAGTGGTGCTCAATGATTGCTTCTACCATGTCACACAATGTCAATCAGTAACTCATTAACACCTCTTAACAACAGCTAATTATGATTTTAAATGCATTTTAAACAATGGGAACCTTTGTGTTATAACTAACAAGGCCACTGATATACGGTGATTAAAATAATGTAATTCCGTTTTCGAGATGTGAAATTCCAGGAATTGCACCTGTGATTGTTAGTCTAATTTGTGGATTTTACTGGGATTATACTGTCATTCTTTTAATATGTGGATAACTAATCAGAATAAAAGGAAGTTTAATATACAAAGCATTTTAGTGAAGAAAAATTAAAAATAGTATTGGAAGCAACCGTAAGAAAAAGTTCTACAGATTTACTGATCCAGTCTAAAATGCCAAATTCCATGAAATTATTTGTTTTGCCTGGTGTGAAGGCAGTCCATATTCTAGAATTTTACCAGGTTTTTCAGTAAAAAACAAAACAAAAAAAAACAGTTGCCTTGCTAATTACAATCAATCAATATTTTATTTATCAAGCGCCTTTCAAAATCGAGGTGCTTCACAATCATATAAAGCATCAACAATATAAATATTTAAAGCAGCAGTACTACAAATCAGGAAGTGAGTTATCAAAATTCTGTTTTTTGGCTGTAAGCATGCGCCAAAGTTTCAGTTTCCATACCTGTAAATATCTTTTTCCAGTCGTCTTTAGTTTTTTAGATATTTGCAATTTATTTGAATGGTTGTAGCGCTACAACAAATATGGCGGCTGATTAATTTCAGCTGCGCTTTTTCTACAGATTGCATCACGCCTTTTGACAACAGCAGAGGGACCCTCTGCTGACCATTCCCGATGTCCCTGCAAGTCATTCACATGTGCAGTTAGCAGTAGAGGGGGTTCCAGTGCAACATGCTGGGTGGCAGAAATGTAAACAAAAGCGGAGAATAACTGAGCAAATTACTCTGCGACAGTACAATGCTGGCGAGAAAGAGTACCAGGTATGTGATTAGCAGGGCGCAGGGAATAAACTGTCGAAAAAGCGCAGGTTTTTTTGCATAGTACTGCTGCTTTAAAATCAATCTGGATAAGTCTTAGAAAATAAATAAGTTTTTAACATAGTTTTAAAACTGCTGACAGTCAGGCATTCTCTTAACCGACGAGGTAGCGAGTTCCACAGGATCGGTGCTGCAAATGAAAAAGCGAGAGCACCAGAAGTTTTTAGAAGAACCCTGGGAACCTCTAGAAATCCCTCATTGGTAGATCGGGTTAGACGATTTGGGAAGTAGGGAACCAGGAGATCTTTCAGGTAGTCAGGTCCCTGTTCATGTAGGGCCTTGAAGGTAAGCAAGCCTACCTTATAAGTGATCCGCCACCGCCACTGAACCGGCAGCTACTGCATTTCGCACAGCACAGGCATAATATGGCTGGCCCTAGAAGTGCCAATCAACAGCCTGGCTGCAGCGTTCTGCACTAGTTGCAAGCAGCAGATATCAACCTCAGGTAGCCCTAGGTAGAAGGCATTGCAATAGTCAAGACGCAGGTAATGACAGCATGGATCACTGTTGGAATGTCAGCTGGAGGAACCAGATGTTTCACCCAGGCAATATTCCTCAGATGGTATAATGAGGATTTAACAACAGCTGACACCTGAAATTTCAGAGTCAGACCGTCATCAAAATAACGCCCAATTTCGACCCGGTCTGAGGTAGTGAGCTGGACACCATCAAGCCATAAGCCCGACATGTACCCAGCTCCAGAACCCACCCCTGGGTGACCCGGGTCCACAACCAACAGCTCAGTTTTATCCGGATTCAATCTCAGCCAACTCAAATTCATCCAGTCTTTAATCTCAGAGAGGCAACTATGTAGCATGGAGACAGCATCAACCTGTCCAGGCACAAAAGACATACACTGTACAGCTGAGTATCATCTGCATAGCAGTGAAAACTCAAGCCGTAACATCTAATGATACCTCCCAATGGCAGCATATACATTGCGAACAACATGGGCACCAATATGGAGCCCTTCGGCACCCTTGCAGGATAGGGAGGGCGCCAGGAGGAATAAATTCTGGGTGACCACCCTCTCGGACCTACCTATGAGGAAAGATCAAAATCATTTGAGGACTGTGCCTGACAGTCCACAAAGGAACCGCAGGGTCTCCAGAAGCACCCCATGGTCCACAGTGTCAAGGCTGCTGAGAGATCGAGAAGGGCCAAGATGGCACAAGCCTTCGATCTCTCACCATAAGGAGATCATTAAGTACCCAAACAAGGGCTGTCTCAGTGTTAGCCTCTTCCTAAAACCAGACTGAAGAACTTCTAGGGAGCTGTAATAATAGAATTAGGATATCTTCAAATATAACAAAAGGAGTAAGCACCCTGACTCACCACAGGGTCACTGGGATGGCAGTCCATGGCGCCGACCTCCCTTGAATTAGGATGCATTGCCATGCAGCACTTCCCCAGTCCTAGCCACCTGATTTTAGCCTCCCAGTCAGCTCCAGAACCTGTGTTTCTGTCACAGAAGCATGACATGCTTCTGCATTTTTACATTTTCTTAGCCTGTGTCTATATCTGCTTCTTATTGTCCATGGTATACATTATTTTCCCCATTTTCCTTCTAATGTTCTTCAATGCCTTTTATTTTCATCACAATTGTTGTGATGGTCACTTCCATCCAGAAAGGACACTTCCTTATTTTTATCCCCATTCTCCTTGTTGGTACACAGTGGTGCCCTGAATTTTTCATCTTCACCCCTTCTCCACATGCATTTTCTCCAGGTTCTCCTCATCAGTGTCCTTAAATTATCAAAGTCTGCTCTCTAGAAGTTTAGAAAGGAGGTTATGCCTCACCAAGGAATGACCATGCCAGGTAAAAAACAATGTAGGCAAAGAGATCAGGAACTGGCACTAGTCAAAGCACACTGATACAGTGTACAGTAATTGCACACTGTTTGTCCCAGACAGCCAGTTAACATGGAAAAAGTCACTCACCATGAAATGCTTCATAGGAATCATAGGAATGATACTGAGTCAATGGACTTTCGTCCTATATGCTCACCATCTAGTTATAAGTTCTAATTTTATTTATATATGCATCCCATCTAAGTTTAAAAACTGAAGTTGTTGGACTAGCTACAATCTCTAGTGGTAGTCTATTCCAGTCATGTACAACTGTCTGGTTGAACCACCATGTACTACGTACTTTCTTTCTATGTGGTGCTGTTAACTGCATAGGGTGAGACCTAGTGTTATATAAACTTGAGTTAATTTCAAGACTGGTAATATCCCAAAGATCATCATTGTTCCATGCCCTGTGTACTAGGAACATGTTACTTCTTTTTCTTCTTGTCTCCAAGGAATACATATTCAACTCAGACAGACTGGTCTCAGTTCTTACCTGCCATATTGTGTATTGCTTTGGTGGCTCTCTTCTGTACTCTTTCCAATAACGCAATATCTTGCTTTTTATATGGTGTCCAAACCTGGGCACCATATTCCATGATTGGTCTAACCAGGGATGTGTACAATGGCATTATGACAGCCCTATTTCTAGCTGATATATGTCTTAATACGCAATTTAGAATTCTGTTTCCTTTCTGAGCTATTTTTTGGCAATGTGACGAAAAGGACATATCTCTAGAAACTGTGATACCTAGATCCCCTTCCTCATCTATTGTTTTCAAAACAGTATTTCCTAATTTGTAAGATATTTTAGGATTTATTTTCTCCAAATGCATGATAAAGCATTTATCTTGATTTAATGTCAGCTTAGATTGATTAGTCCATACTTCTATTTTATCAATTGTGTCTTGTAAGTCAGATCAATTTTGACTAATATTTATTTTTGCACCTATCCTGCAGTTGTCTGAAAATTTATGTAACCAAACAGTATTATGTTTCATTTGAAGAGATGATACATATAGGTTAAATAGGCATGGGCCCAGCACCGAACCCTGGGGAACCCCACTAGTCACTTCTGACTGTTTAGAGAACTCCCCTCTAACACACACTCATTGGTTTCTATTTTGTAACCAGTTTTGGACCCAATTTATTATAAATGGATTTATAGTTAATTTACTCATTTGTTGTATGAGTTCTAGATGGAGAAGCTTGTCAAAAGCTTTAGAAAAGTCAAGAAACAGCGCGTCCACTGGAGATTCTACATCAAGTCTGCCTATAGCACTGTTATAGAATGCCAGCATATTTGTCTGGCAGGACCTTCCTTTTACAAATCCATGTTGAAAATGGTCTGTGAGATGTTTTAAATTTAGATATTTACTGATCTCATCCTTTAATATTCCCTCCAATATTTTTGAGGGAATAGCAGTGAGACTAATGGGATGGTAATTTGCAGGGTCAGTCTTATTACCTTTTTTAAAAATCGGAATTACAATTGCCGATTTCCAGCAGTCAGTTACTTCTCCTGTGTCCAAAGATTTTTGAAATATATAGGTTAGTGGGGCTATTATCTCTGCCACCTTTTGAGTATTTTTGGTGTAATCTATCAGACCCGGGATTTGTTAGGATCCAATTTGGCTAATCTTGTTTCAACTTCAGTGGTTTTTAATACTATTCTATCTTTTAATTGAATATCTTGTATTAAAAGTGGATGTAAATCATTTTTTTATTATATACAGTTGAAAAATAACCATTTACTAGGTCTGCCATTTCTTTGTTTTCAGATGTTGTATCCCCATTTATTTTTTTAAGGGTCCTATGCTGTTGGAGTTGGCTTGATGTTATTTATATAAGCATAAAAGACCTTATGATTTCCTTCTACTCTGTTAGCGAAATTAATTTCATGATTTGTTTTTGCCTTCTTGATTTGCTTTTTTTATATGATTAGATATTTGTATATACTGAGTCCTAGTTTTATATGATTTAGGTATTTTCCACTTTTTAAAAGTCTGTGTTTCCTGTTTATTAGTTTTTAAATTTTAGGTGTCCACCATTGTATTTTTTATATTATTTTTCAGAGGGTACTTTTGTTTAACAGGAATGTTTTCGGTTTCTTGCTGCTTAATCTTAGTGGAGAAGATTTCCCATGTCGCTAAGTGATTTTTTGCCAAAGTCTTCTTTCCACTGCCAAGTTATGAGGTTTGCTTTTATCTTAGCAAAATTTGCTTTGCCAGTCAAAGATGACAGTATTTCCTTTGTTCATTTAATAATTCAGCTAATTTAAATTTACTTTGGAGTGGTCACTAGTACCTAGTGGTGCAGTTATCTTGCATTCACTTAATATATCTCCAATATTTGTTAAGACTAAATCCAATATGTTCTGTCCCTTGTCTGATCTTTGACTCGCTGTACTAATCCTATTTTGTCAAATGCTTAGAAACTCTCTCTCAAGGGTGTTACTGTAAGTGATGCATCCCATTTAATACTGGGTACATTTAAATCTCCAAAACTAATATTCTATCAGCTGGATTTAATGACAAAAGTTTATCTATCAGGCTCTTATTGGCTTGTGGGGTTGATGATGGAGATCTATAAATGAGGCCCAGTATTATTTTAGGGTTATTTGGCGGTATTATTTTGACCCATAGTTGGTCAGACATGTCAATAGTCATAGATATTTCTTCAGACTTTATACTATTGGATATGTACATGGCCACCTCTCCCCCCTTTATGTATACTCTAGACTGTTTATATAGGGTGTACCCAGCTATGGCCTGATCCCAGTCATAGTTTGTGTCCCACCATGTTTTTGTTACTGCTGCTATATGTATGTTTTTGGCAGACATAATATTTCTAAATTCATCCATTTTATTTTTTAGACTTCTAGCATTTAAGAGCATACAGTTCCAAGTATCAGGTTTCCTTAATTTATGGGAATTGCTTTCTAATTTAGTGTTATATATTGCTTTTCTCCATTGCCCCCTCTCATTTAGTTTAAATCAAGCCTGGTAGCTTCCTTGAATCTCTTAGCTAGGTATCTTGTTCCTGCCCTTTCAAGATGGAATCTATCTTGTTTAAACAGATCAGGGTCCCTAAATGCTGCTGAGTTATCTATAAACTCAACTCCTTCCTTCCTGCAAAGTTCTCTCAACCACCTGTTTAATGTATTTATTTTTGAAGTTTTAGCTGAGTGGCGACCAAACACTGGTAGTATACTAGATACTGTAGTACATCCCCCTTTTTGTTTTATTTTAACTAAAGTATTCTGGAAGTCTTAAAATATATCCTGTAAGTTTCTGTATTGAGTATCATTTGTTCCTATGTGTAATAACACTATTGGGTTTGTGGTATTTTCCATAAATCCATCTAAAAGTGGGCATATATTTTGTATTTTAACCCCTAGTAACATGTTCACTGTGGTGTGTTCATTTCTTCCTCTGCATAGCATGGTGTCAATGCCTCTAATTAGAGAATCTCCTGTTACCACTAGATCCCTGTTTTGATAATTCCTGTGTTAATAATAGTGGGCTTGGTCCAGGTGTAGCTTCAGTTGTAGTTCCTCTAAGATCTTCAATTGGTAAAGGTGTAAATCGATTTTGTAGTGTTATGGGTGCACTATTATAAATTTGTCCTCCTCTTTTTTTGATTTTAACTTTGGTTACCCTTGCCCATTCTTCTATTTCTTGATCTAAGCTTATATTTGTATTTTGTTTTTTTACTTCCTTACAACTATTGTTATCCTGTAACTTGCTTTCTATTTGGGAGATCATTGAATCTATGAATTCCTCTAGACTTTCAACCTCCTCATTCCCTGTCTTCCTCTAATAAATGTGTAATTTCTTCTTGCAACATCTCCACCAATTTACATTTATCACAGACAAATGAATCATCCTGTAATCTTCTCATATACATTTGGCACTTAATGTAGACTTTAAAAGGGCCCTTCATTTTAAATTGCTTAATTATTGCTACTTACAAAAGATTTGTGCATAGTCCAACTCCCAGCCTCCTCAGCTGACACAGCAGACATGTGCAGAATGCACGGTCTCCTGCGTATGCCTCAGACGCTGCCTCCCAGCACACGCCTGTCAGCTCGCCACAGCCGGTGTTTTAAAGGCTTGTCGAAACCGGGAAGTAGGTGACATGCCTCCCAGTTTACACTCATTCAGACAGTGGTTTAAAATGTAATTTCAGAGAATGCACTCACAAGCCCCACTCACATGTGAGGTCTTGTGATGACAGACACCCCAGTCCAATTTATACCAGGACAGTGAAAGGCTTTTCAAAATAAAAATAGCTCTCACAGCAGTGATAATCTGCAGCTATGATCTACCCCCTCTCTCCAGAGGATGCTACTCCAACTGCTGTCTCTCCTATGCTTGTTCCAAAATATTCCTTTAATCCATAAAGATAAAACAGGATTTCAATCCTGCCATATAAAAAATGTACAAGAGACGAACAGCTCCCCAAACTCACAGAAACACCAAACCAGTTCCACACTTAGCTTGAATACAGACCACCTGACATGTTTTGCTCCACTGAGCTTTCTCAAAGGTGTACGTAAGAGCAGTTACCTATTAGTTAAATACATTAACCCTTAAAGTGACACAATCCTATTTCAACTACAGAGCAGGTTTAGAGCCCACCACTTATTAAAATACATATGTATAAATACATGAGAGGTATCACAACCTATTACTCTAAGTAATACAATAACAATATGTATGGTGCTGCCAATAATGAAACATTATATTGGCACTTATACAGGGCATAAAAAAACCTGATTAGATAGGTCTATTGTTATAGTCAAAAAATCCATAAAGACAGTGCAACCTAAAAACAAAACAAAAGAAAAAAACTGTTACACATAAATATAATATATACATCCATCACAATTATTTTTAAGGTCTCATCATCTATTTTTTTAAATGGTTTAATTTTAGTTTTTCCATTTAAACCATTACCCTTCATATCACGAAAAAGCATAAATCCAGTACTGCTTACGTCTCAGCAGAAGGTTTTCAAAACCACCTCCCCTGAGATAGTATTAGTTTTTCTAAACCTGAAACAAAAAGCCATGATCTCAGCCAACTTTTGCTTTTACAATGTGCAATGCTAATGCATTTTTGATGTCTTTATTTTCAATGGCATGAATGTGCTCACCTATGCGGTTTTTAAACGTCCGCTTCATTTTTCCAATATAAAAAACACCACATCTACACAGTGCTACATATACAAGGCCATATGTGGAACAAGTAATGAATCCCCTAACCAGAAATTCTTACTTGGTAAGTGGATTCATAAATGTTCTTGTACTATGCATCATTGCACAGAATTTTACAGTTACTACAGAGGTGGCTACCAAACGATTTGCATTAGGGCAGCCACATTCAATGGCGTCTCAGATGATGGCTTTACAGAATGAACTAACCATCTTTCAAACTGGTACCTTTCCTGTAAACTATCTTTGGCCCATTATCAGCTAGATCACATAAGCCTGGGTCTTGAGACAGAATATGCCAATGTTCATTTACTATGGTGAAGATTTCATTAGACTGTGTGTTAAAGGTACTTACAAAAAAAGTTTTAACATAATTTTTATGTTGATTGTGTGCATGCGCAAGAAACATATTGTGGCAGCTTTCCAGAAGCAGGTTGTGGAGGCACGGCACTGTTGTGGCCAATGCCCCCACAGCCTTTAAAGGCTTGACCCACTTTCCCCAATGCCATGGCATGCTGCTGCTGACACTAGTTCAACCAGCATGCCACAACCTTGTAAGGTTTCAGCCACTGCAAGCAGGGGCTGCCTCATCATTGCAGCATAAGCCATTCGCTGCAATGAGAAAGCGACCCATCATTGCTGGGTGGAACCTTGTTACAGTGATACTGTTTGTGAACACAGCAGCAGCTTGCCACCGTGTTCACAAACAATATTTAGCCCCCCCCAGCGAGGGGGTGCCCAATCCCTCGGCAGCATGTGCCCCCACACCGTGTTTGTTTGCTGACGGGGCCCTAATCCCATCGGCTTCAGTGCCCCAAAGTTGATGTAGCCGATAGGGGAGCCCACTCATCATTGGCATTATGTAACCCTCCACTTTTGTTGTGTGCCAATTGGGGTGCCCAACTCGCCAGCATAATGTACCCCCTTTTGTTGTGTGCTGATGGGGTGCCCAATCCCCATCGCTGCAGCTGCCTCCCCCAAAGATCTATTGGCACACTGGGAGCCCACCCCAGTGTGCCACATGCCCCCTGTAAAACAAAAAGCGGTCCAGCAATTATTTTTTTCCCTGTGGAAAAGGAAACAGTACCTCTGTGGTCTCCTGCCCTCCTTCCACAACCCACACCCACCGACTGTGCACCCTGCCTCCCCACACACACCCTCACCCCATACTTACCTCTGGAGTCTGGCATGAACATCTTCGGTGCACCAGGAACACATCTGCACTCTTCAAAGCTGACCGTGAACTGAGGAAATGCCAGTAAGCTGTATAATGGACTAAACAGGTTTTTTTTTTTTTTAACTTTGATGCATCTCTCAGGCATTTTTTGGAATTTTTGCACCACATTTTTAACATGGGTTTTTTGGGATCCCTCCTCATGAATTCTGGCACTGTCATGCCGTTATTCGACCCCTTAAGGTGATTTCACGGTCACTGAGCGGAATCCCCTTTCGGGACCAATTAATGAAATAACAAAGCCAGTGTTCATGAGGTGGGCTCTCAAAAAGCCTATGTTGCAAATTTAGTGGGAAAAAATCAAAAAAATTACTGTTTTACGAGTGTGCATTGCGCAGTTGCTATGCATGCTTGTAACTTTGCGAATTTGCAATATTTTCATGCCAGATTTTCAACACTGGCATTTTTTTTCAGACATCCCTGTGAACAGTACAGCTGTCATTTTCCACATCCTGGCCGAAATGTGTTTTCACATTCTGGCACAGAATACTGCGGTCACTGAGGGAAATCAGTGTTCAGAACAGATTAAGAAAATGACAGTGACACTGTTTATGAGCAGAGGTCCTAAAATGCCTATATTGAAAATTTGGTGACGCATAAAATGACTGTGGTATGCGCGTGTGTTGCGCAGTTTGCAAGCACGCTCGTAACTTCATGAATTAATAATATTTTCACTCCAGATTTTCAACATTGCCATTCTTCTGCACCTCCTTATGAACAGTATAGCTGTCATTTTTCACATCCTGACCAAAATGTGTTTTCGCAGTTCTGGCCCAAAATAGCATGGTCACTGTGGGAAATCCTTGTTTGGGACACATTAGGAAAATAGCAGTGACACTGTTCATTAGCAGAGGTCCTAAAATGCCTATGTTGAAAATTTGCTGATGAAAGTTCACAAAATGAGTGTGTTACGAATGTGCATTGTTCAGTTTCCATGCACATGCATACGTTCACAACTTTGCAATATTTTCACTCCAGATGTTCAACATTGCCATTTTTCCACACCTCCTTATGAACAGTGCAGCTGTCATTTTTCACATCCTGCCTGAAACGTGTTTTCGCTCTTCCAGCGCACAATGAGTAAAAACCTTGATTCACTGGTCAAGAATTGCTTAACTCTGTAATCACTTCTGAAAGAAAGAATTGTTCAGTACCTAGCAGTCAGCAGGGCACAGGATCCAAGACATCATGGATTCACAGTGGGAAGGTCATGTCAGACGACTCTCATAGATTTTTTTGACTGGGTGACCAAAGTAGTAGACCAAGGAGGGGCTGTGGACATGGCCTACCTAAACTTTAGCAATTCATCTGACACAGTCCTACACAAAAGATTAATAAACAAATTAGGCAGCCTGGAAGTGGATCCCAGGGTGGTAGCCTGGGTAAAAAAGTGTCTGGATGACAGGACAAAGAGGGTAATAGTAAACAGAGTCCACTCCAGAGAAAGGGGGATTACTAGCGGGGTACCTTTCAGAGTTCAGTACTGGGTCCAGTCCTTTTTTTATGTCTTTACATTGCAGAAGGACTGGAAGGAAAAGTATGCCTCTTTGCAGATGACACAAACATCTGCAACAGGGTTGATACGCAAAGGGGGATGGAAAGGATGAGAAAGTGACTTGGCAAGGTTGGAGGAATGGTCAAAAGTATGGCAGCTTAGATTCAATGCAAAGAAATGCAAAGTCATGCACCTGTGAAACAAAAACCCAGGGGAAGAGTACACAATGGGGGTATTAACAACAACACAAATGGAAAGAGACCTAGGGGTAGTCATATCAGATGACCTAAAGGTAAGCAATCAAAGTGAGAAGGCAGCAAGGATGGGTGGGGGATACTGGGATGTATAGGAGAGGCATCACCAGTAGAAAACAGGAAGCTGTTATGCTCTGTACAGACAGTTGGTGAGACCCCATCTGGAGTACTGCATGCAGTTCTGGAGAACTCATTTCTGCAAGGACATAGACAGGATGGAGGCAGTCCAGAGGAGGGCAACTAAAATGGTGCAGGGTCTGCAAGAGAAGCCATACAAAGGGAGACTAAAGGAGCTTAATATATACACCCTTAAGGAAAGGGGGGACATGATAGAAACTTTCAAGTACCTCAAGGGAATCAACAAAGTCCAAGAAGGTAGCATCTTTCAGAAGAAGAGATGTGCAAAAACAAGGAGACACAATTTGAAGATAATTGGAGGGACGGTTCAGGGGCAAGGTGATGAAGTACTTTTTCACAGAGAGGGTGGTAGACACACGGAATGGCCTTCCTGAGGAGGTTGTGGGGTCAGAAACAGTGGGGGAACTCAAGAATGCATGGGACAGACATTAGGCAATTCTGGTGGAGGGTAGGACAAAGTAGGCTGTTGGTTAACTAGGATCTGCCGTTTATGCAATAGGTAGGGAAATGGGCTGACTAGGTGAGCCAAACGGTCCTTATCTGCCATCAAAGTCTATGTTTCTATGTTTCTATGTCACCTCAGTCTACTTCTATCTTTACCTTTTCCTCCTTTGTCTGGCACACTGGGGGCTATCTGGTGCATGACCTGCCTCTTCATGCTCATCTTACCCTGTACATCCACAACATCAGTGTCCAGAGGAGAGTATCTGTGTGGGGAGACCACTGATAGTTGCTCCTGTCCCTTTATCCACCCGTGACTTCAGTCCCCTTGTCTGACATTAGTCCACCCTTCAGCTCTATCTAACGAGTTTTCCTTCCTGTCTCTTTCTTTAGCCCTCCATTCTTGACATGCATTGTCCAATACCTCTGTGCATGTCAGCAAACCCTTAAGATTGATCAATTTTGTCCTACTGTCATTGTTGCAATCAGCAAGTAGTTGTCAGAGGTTAATTCTCTGGTTGTCACACAAAGGAAAAACATCTTGTGGATCTTACAGTACAGGAAGTATACTATACTTATGCATGTGATCTGCTGGTTAGTTTCTCTTAAAGTGCAATACATCTTCTTATGTCTAGTAGAAAAAACAACTAATTGAAACAGGAAACTAAATTGTATCTTCTCTTCTCACAAGTCCTTTGAAGTACTGATATGTCTCCTACCCTCTTTTTTCCTGCTTCAGTTGTTTTGGTGTAGTTGCCCTTCTCCCAGTTTCTGTCTAAAACTCCTGAGTTTCTTTATTCCCACTTAATGCCTCATCCACATCATACCATCAGACTCTCATGGAAATCAGTTAACAGATCACTCCCTTAAATACTCTGTCACCACAGAGTCACTCACTCACTCACTGACCCACCCACCTACCCACTCACTCACTCACTCACTCACCCATCCACCCACTCACTCACTCACCCACCCACCCACACTCACTCACTCACTCACTACTCACTCACTCACTCACTCACTCACTCACCCATCCACCCACTCACTCACTCACTCACTCACTCATAATACTGGTTAGCCCTTTCCCCAGGCAAAAACTTAGTTTTTACCTGCACAGTAAGTCACCAAGGACCAGAGCAGCTTGTAATGAGAGATGAACAGATATTCCATCAATTGTTCAAACTATACTCAGATTTTATAATTTGGCAATTGAGTGGGTTATATAGGTATACTGTATGTAGTGGTCTCCACACCAGGGTAATCTGAATGTTTATTTCTGGGGTGGCTAACTGATATTATCCAGCCTATCTGGGAGAAGTACTGGAGATAATTACCAGATAGTTACATATAGTTCAGCAAGATACTAAACAGGGAAACTCATTTTCCTCTGCAGCAAAAAAATTGGTAATGGAAACTGCAATTATATGAGGTATCCAATCATTCTGTGATGGAAAATAACCTTGATAAAGATAATAAAAAAAAGATTATAGGGGACATGGAAGAAACTATCAGGAAAATGTGCCCCAGAGCAGATCATCCACAGATAAGGATAACCGCTGGATGGATGGTCTATCTCATGAATCATGTACAGTGCAGTTGATGAACAAATTAATAATACAACCTGAGTTAAGGGTCTGACACAATACTGAATTTTGTAATTCATTTCTAGATAGTGTGCTGACCTGTATGACAGCCTAAAGCTGTGTGACAGGCATCAGGACAACTGAAATTTGGATTGTAGTTCTGCCATTTATGAAACTTTTAATGCTGACAACATCTTTCTATGTGAGAGCGGTCCCTATGAGTGTACAAGGCAGGAAACAGGAAGGGGAGAAAACCAATAGTTCATGGGAGAGCTCCCACAAACTGCACATTGTTTGTTTCTGCACTAAGTACTTGCAGGGTATTGTATCCCTGTTCTATCTACCTGTAAAACACTTTGCAGGGGTTAGAGGGGACTTTTAAAGTTATTTTAAAAAACCCAGATCAGTAGAGGAGTGCTGTGAACCAACAAACACTTCTGGGTCAATTGGTGCATAAATACTTGCCTCTCTGCAAGTGGGGCACACTCGTCACCACGCATGGAGACATGCACCGGTGGGAGTGGAGGCCCAAATAGTTACTACTGAGTTACCAAGATAAACCCACTGTGTGGGAATAGGAGAGTACTTGTAAAGTGAAATACTGAAGAATGAAATGGTGTGCATGGCTGTGAATGATTTGTCTGCAACAAACTACAGTATCTGTAAACAGTTGCAGCTGTGATAATTAATAAGGACAAATACTATAGGGCAAACACCAGGATTCCTGAAAGGCACTTGAGGAAAGGAAATGACACATTTATCTGAACTACTCCTGATGACATTAAAACCCTTGGATTACTCTGTTAACAGAATTAGATACATCAAGATTTTCAATTAATTCAGAATACTCCTAGTGATTCTGATGCAATAGCATTAAAACTTAATGCCAAGACTCCAGAGTGTTTTATATACATATATTGTTACAGAACTACAACTTGAACTAAGCTGCATTTTCCTTGTGAACTGAGTAGCCTTTGGGTTAGACAAAAAAAATGGACAACACAATAGCAATATCACAGGATGGTACCCTGGGTATAAATTGCAATATGTGTGGTACATTTACTGTGGGATCCAGACAGGAGCTAGGTCCTTATACATTTTTTTTATTTAAGCAATTGGTGTCCAGGAAAGGCACACTGAGCCAAGGCTTGTCTCCAGGTGCAACATGTCAGCAGTGTAAAGAAATTAAGGATTTAAAAGCTAAGCTCTGAGGACTAGAATTGGAAATTAAAAGCCTGAAACATTTTGTAGATGTTAATATAGATATAGAAAATGAGGCTTCACATATAAACGCATAAGGGACAAGGATGAATTAGAAGAGTAGATGGAAAGATATCACACAAAAAGAAGAGAAAGGAAAGAAGAGAACATTAATTTATCCCAGAACTACAAAACAGATAGGCACCATTAATGAACACAATGGATCATACTGAACAGCAGACTAATGAGCTAATGTCCTTTTATCAGAACATAATTCAACACAGGGAGAAAATACTGTAAATACAGAAGTAAAAAAATCAAGATATAATTGGGGGGCGAGCAATGTAGTAAATAGAGAAGCTGAAATGGAACCAATACAGGAAGGAGAAACACCTCATCTATAGCATATGACTAGTTTGATAACATATGTATGCACTCAATGCTTGATGTCAGCTTCATGTACGGTCAAAGTCCATGGAGTCTTTGACCACTTGTCCTATGTATGTCCACTATATTGCCTCTGCATTACCATTATTGTATTGTATACTTGATGTTACTTCTTCTCCACTGTGATTATAATGTAACTGTGTTTTGTAATGGATGTGCCATCTAATTGGCCCAGGTTGTGCCTGAAAATGGCCCCTGGGATCAGTGTACCCACCCGGTAAACAAATAAATAAATGCAACAAAAGAGAGGCAAATATTCCTATTAGGGAACTCAGTGGTAAAATATGTGGACCAGTGCACAGTCCATGATAATAAAGAAACTGTGGCTAGCCATAGTTTTTCAGGGGCAACAATAAATGATATAGGTAAAACGGTACCCAATATCTTAAAGCCCACTGGAGAAAATCCTTTGGTACTTCTACATGCTGAGACAAATAACACCAAAAACCAGACAGTAAAACATATACTTATTGAATATAAAGACTTTAAAAAACTAATAAAAGACAGTAATGCAGAACTTATCATCTCTGAGATTTTGCCTGTACTAAAGGCAAATTATAGATGGACAAATACATTGAAATATATTAATAATAATTTAAGACAGTGGTGCCTTCAGGAATCTAACACATGCATTAAAACATGGAGAATGTTTGATGGGAAATACAATCTATTTGCTTATGATGGACTGCATTTGATTAAAACAGGCAGCAGACTACTGGAGAAAATTTTCCAAAACACTATCAGAAACAGAAACTTAAACTTGCACTCCAGGGGAGAGGAGGAAAAATGTTGCAAATGTCTACAACGTCTTCAACAAAACAGCAAATAAAAGAAAGAATCACAAAATGGAAAATATTCAAATCAATAAAAGACACCAAAAAGACATAAAAGCAATTCTTTTTAATGCCAGGAGCCTCTCAAATAAGATGGATGAACTAAGCTATTTGTTATAAAGACATTCATTTTTGCACCATAATGGAGACATGGTGGCAAGATGATAACTGGGGGAACATATACCCAGCTACATGATTTTCTATACAAATAGAATAGGGAAAAGAGGAGGAGTTGCCCTGTTAGTAAGAGACATATATGAAGCATATGAAATTAAACCAAATGTACAGAGGGACAAAACCAAAGAACACATTTGGGGTAAACCTATTGCAACCAGATAACAAAAAAATTACAGTAGGAATGTGCTATAGGGCACCAGGACTAAATACTGAAGAAACTAACTGATCCCTAAATGCTATAAAAATATTGATTCAAGTGGCAGAGCATTAATCTTAGGAGATTTCAATTGCCCGAATATAAACTGGGACAAGTGTACAGGACAAACCAAATATGAAAAACAACTGATAGACATAATGGTTCAGAATGACTCTGTACAACATGTTTGTAAAAATACTAGAGGGCATAACATATTAGATCTAGTTCTTAGTAATATGAACAATGACATTAAAAACTGCACTGTTATAGAACCATTAGGGTTAAGTGATCACAACATGGTACAGTTCACAATTATTGACATGATAAATATAGGAAAGGATGTCACTAAAGCGAAATGTTGGGACGGCAGATTATACAGGAATGAAGTCATACCTTTGTAACTGGGACTGGGAAACCAATCTTAAAGAAAAAAACAGTATTAGATATGTGGAACATCATCAAACATAACTAGAGTATTGCTCCTCATAATATATCCCTGAAAAACAAAATACAATAGCAAAGGGAAAGCCTTCTTGGCTCACTACAAAGATCGAAAGACACATTATCAAAGAAGAAAAGAGCACAGAAAAAATATCACAAAAACCCTAAGTTAAAAATATTATTGAGATTTAAGGGAATAGCTATACATTTATTTATTTATTTATTTCATAGATCGGATTTACAAACCTTTGAGTCAGAGACTCATTTACAAAGGTACCTTGTCACAGGGAGGGGGGACAAACATATTTGTGAGGCAAGACATTGGTTAAAAATACAGGTGAAATACAAGGTGTATACAGCAAGGCAATCGTGAGTGACAAAAACAGGTGAGATACAGCAGAGGGAGAACAAAAAGTAATAATAATACAAAACAATAAAGCAAAACAAGAAAAATAATAATGTGAAGACTGATTAGTACCTGTGGCACCCGTGAGGGTACTATGCATGGTGTGCAGATAACAGAAACCAATTCTAAGTAAGCTAGGATGTATGTAGGACTAGCCGGCAGATGGGTTCAGAGGGTGCTCTAGGAAAGCACTATTATGGACAAGTACAGCTCCGATTGTCAGTGAGGTATTTGCGTAGTGCTATTTTGAAGGGGCTGATTTTGGGGATGTTTGTGATGTGCATGGGGAGAGAGTTATACCAAGTGGGTGCTCTGTGGTGAAAGGACCTTTGGCTGAGTGAGGTCCTAGTTCTAGGCACCTGGAAGGTGGCTTTGGTGGCATTGCGGGTGAGTGCCGGGTAGTAGGCCTGTTGAAGGGGTGTAGTGACACCTGGGGGACAAAGTCCAAGTAGAGCCTTTTTTGCCAAAGTGAAATGTTGGGGCAGGGCAGATTATACAGGAATGAAGTCATACCTTTGTAACTGGGACTGGGAAACCGATCTTAAAGAAAAAACAGTACTAGATATGTGGAACATCATCAAACATAAACTAGAGTATTGCTCCTCATAATATATCCTTGAAAAAACAAAATACAATAGCAAAGGGAATGCCTTCTTGGTTCACTACAAAGATTGAAAGACACATTAACAAGGACAGCGAACATAACTGTGGATAATGAGAAGCATTTTTCAATTATATAAACAGCCAAAGACAAGAATCAAACAGGCTGGATCCACTTCATGTTACAAGTATAATTATATTAGATGAACAAACATGACGAATACTATTAACATTTATTTTCTTTGCATCTTTCAGAATAAAACTAGTCAGGAAAGCTCATTAGCAACAACTGAAAAATATGCTCAAGATTTTAACAATACAAACAGAGACGGTGCTGTAATTTAACTAAAGAAATTGAACATAAACAAATCGCCCGGACCAGATGGGATTCACCCACGTTTATTAAAAGAAATGGCAGAAGAACTTGTTGGTCATTTGTCTGAGTTATTAATCGAGTCATTAAAAACTGGTGAGCTACTAAAGGATTGGGTAACAGCCAATGTTACACCTATACATAAGAAGGGAACAAAGGTGGACACTAAAAATTACAGACCAGTAGGTTTGACATGTATCATGAGTAAGGTCATGGAAGAATATATCAAGGAGTACCTGGAAAATCATATATAAAAAATGAGCCTCTCAGATTATACACAACATGGGTTCACACCTAAAAGATCACGCCAGACCAACTTGATATATTTCTTCAAATATGTTAGCAGCGCTTTGGATAACGGACTCCCAGTACTTGGGCTTTTCCAAGGCTTTAGATTTGATCCCATGTAAAATTTAAAGCCAAAACATATATTATTACACAGCTAGATTGATTCATGGCCTAAGAAAATAAAATAATAAGTACATATAGGAGGCTTTATGTCAGAATGGGGAAGTGTCTAGTGGTGTCCCTCAGTGCTCATGTTTTAGGGCCCATACTGTTTAACTTTTTTATGTCATCATTCAAAATATCAAAAAATACATGTGGCCAGTTATTTAAAACTTAGCCCCAGGGCAAAATTAGCACTGCACAGCATGCAAAATAAGCCTGGAACCATTTGCACGCTATATGCAAAGGAATAGCCCGGGGGCTAAATCAGTTGAATATTTATTTTATTTATTGAATTTTGATGACCAGGTCGGCCCACTGGGCCCCGGAGGTCCCTTTTTCAGGGGCGACCCAGGAAGCAACAGTACATGACATAAAGGACAATGAAATAAATATACAGGCTGAGGGTTTACAGTAAGCAACAGCTTTCAGATCCATGAGGTATAGCTTTCATATTTATGGGTCATAAATGTCATAAATGTCTAACTGCTTATCCTATTATGCATTTGCTCATGCTACAGCGATGTACAATTGATGAGACAGTACAGTGAGTTCACTAGGAACATTCCTCTAAGATACATAGGATATTTTTCTACGAGCGTGAGGCGGGGTAAGTGCAGACTGTGCAGTGGATAGAGCTTAAGTATGGTAGAGAAAGCTGACGCAGGTCATTATTCTAGAGTTGGGTACCGTAGCATAGGCAGTTACTCAGTGACAGCAGGTAGGTCTTGAGTCTAGTGCGGAAGCTCGGTACCAATGGGGTTTCCTGCACCTCCAAAGGAAGGTTGTTCCAAAGGGAGGGGGCAGCGTGTGCGAAGGATTTACAACCTGCCTTGGTCCTGACCTTAGGGACCTCTAGTAGCATCTGACCAGAGGACCCGAGGTTCCGCACACTTCGTTTTTCTGTGAAGAGTCCATTGAGGCTCGGGGGGGCATTTGGCTGATTAGTTTTTTGCCAGACAGAGTACAGGGTACCTGAGCCGAGCTTCAAAGGATGGCCAATTGAGCCTTGCTAGGGCCTCACAGTGGTGGCTCCTTGAGTGGGATGAGCAGGCAAAGCGACTACCTTATGGTATTGAGTCTGTAGTCTACCATATTCCAGTTTAGAGACTCCCTGCAGGACTGGGGCAGCATACGTTAGCATAGGGAGTAGGACACTAGTAGCTATTGCAGTCCTAGTTTCGGGGGTCAGCTGTCCCTTGAGCCGATACAGTAATCCGAGTTTGGTATGGATTACTTTGGTAACTTGGTCTATGTGTTGCTTGAAAGTGAGACCTTGGTCGAAGGTAAGGCCAAGGTACTTTGTTGAGGAGACTACTTCCAGTTTATTGCCCTCCAGGGAAATAATTTGGAGTGATTGTGATCTATCTAGTCCGAGGGTTTTTGGGCCAAACAACATGGCCTTAGTCTTATTGGTATTTAGGACCATTTTGTTCATAGTGAGCCATTCCTCCATGACAGGGATATCCTTTTGGAGGGATGGGCCTAGGTCGTTCAGGTTGTCAGAGGCTTTATAAATAACAGCATCATCCGCATATTGGATTACCTTGCTGTTCCCACAGTGGTTGTGCATTTCATTAATAAACAGTGAGAACATTAAAGGCCCTAGTATCGACCCTTGTGGGATGCCCTCCTTTAGGGATTGTGGTTTGGAAAGTTTATCTTGCCACCTGACTCTTTGGGTGCGACCTGAAAGGTAGCTTTCCACCCATTTAAGGGTATGGGTATCCAGGCCTATGTAGAGGAGTTTGTGGAGTAGAAGTCTAGATCCACAAGGTCAAAGGCCTTGAGAGGTCCACAAAGACCGCCCTATGTTGGATCCAGAGTCTAATTCTCTAAGTACATCAGTAGAGAATTTTGTTAAGGCTGTATCAGTCCCATGTTTGGCTCTAAAGCCATGTTGTGACAGGGACATCACCATGTGTGTCTCAAGGTATTCCCTAAGTTGGGTATATACTAGTTTCTCCTGTATTTTGCCAGGATACAAGCAGTGAGATAGGCCTATAGTTCTCCATAGGTTCCACAGGCCCTCCCTTATGTATCAGGACCACATGCACCTGTTTCCACAGCCCTGGGACATGCCCTTCACGTAAGAACCTGTTGATGAGCCAGGTGAGCGGTCTGGCAAGTACCGGGCACCTTCTTTAAGCAGTCTAGATTTAATTCCAACCGGCTTCCTGAGCCTCCGTTTTCAGGGTTTTAGGATAGCGAGACCCTATTTATCTTTGCCAGCCGCAGGTGGAAGAGTGGGCGGTGATGATTGGGGATCCAGAGGAGCAGACTTGGTAGTTGGGCACCACGGACCCAGCGCTCTGCTTGTCCGGCTTGTAAGAAGTTGTTAAGGGCTTCAACAATTAGTGCCTCAATCATGCAGTATCTGCCCATTAGCCTTGATAGGGCATGTGCCAGTCTTTTGTTCCCTTTAGCAGTTCATTGATATTGACCAGAACGTCCTAGGATTTCCTAGGTTTGTTTTCTGGAGGTGGTTAAGGTACACCTTTTAGCTTTCTTGATGGCCTGTTTACATTAGTTTCTGAGTGCTCTGTAGGTCACCCAGTCCACCAGGAGTGAGGAGCCTAAACTTTTTCCAGGCTTTGTCTCGGCTTTTCATGAGGGCTTTTAAGGATGGGGTAATCCACTTGTAACAGTGGCCTTTTACCCAATAGGTCTTATTTGGGGCAAGTAGGTCCGCTACCCTCAAGATAGCTCTGTTGAAGAAGTCAACTGCCTCCTACAAGGTAGAGAGACATCTTAGGGGATTCCAATCTTATTTGCCCAGGAGGATATTGTGCTGAACCGGAGAAAACTTTGAGTAGTCCCTGGTGGTGAGCATTCTAGGTGGGACCTTTTCAGCCCTATTTTTCCAGACACAGAATATGGGCGAGTGGTCACTGAGTGCATCAGCCATGGTGCTGGCTGATTGGACATTTTTTGGGTTGGATACCAATGCCCAGTCATGGTAGAGTGACTTCCCGTTTTATGGTTCAGTCTGGTGGGAAGGGAGATGATCTGGGCAAGGTTTACCTCATGCAGCAGGCCACTAAACGAGGACCTTGTTTCTTTGGCCCAGTTCAGGTTGAAGACTCCAAGGATCAAAAGTTCCGATTTACACTCCACCATTAGGTTTTTAGTGAGTGCCTCAAGGGAGCTGAGCGCATCCTTCGGGGGACTGTATATGCACCCAATGCAAATGAAGCCATGCAAATAGTATTGAGAGTGCAGTGCAAACATAGCCTGGCAAATAAGACAGCTCTGAATATAGCAACCTGGAAGGCCAAACTGCAACAGCAGCTGAGTGCACACAGAGGTGGAGTAAGGCAGAGCTGCAGTAGGTGGCTAATGTGAGTGATAGCACTGAAGTGGTGCACAACAACTGCAAACAACATTGCAGGCCAAACACAGCAGAGCTGTGCTACATTTTTGATAAGTTTGCCTGGGGCTGACAAGTTTGCACGCGGCTAACTCATTTGCCCAGCTCTAACACGTTTTCCTGGAGTTAACACATTAGCCCAGTGTTACATTTTGCTATACTAAAAGCTCCTATACAAATGAGCCTACTGCACTTCAATACTGGCAATCTGTGGGCAAACAGCCATATTAGCATCTCATTATGGCCTGCTTTGCATGCATTACCATGTAGATTGCCCAGTGCTATTGCATGGTGCACACAGCTCCACCTAAATGTCAGACTGGAACTACAGGTTGGTACAGTAGGTGCAGGATGGGTGCACTCACAGCTCCACCTGTATGTCAAACATGATAAAACGTTCAGCTGTAGGCTGGGTTTGGACACAGAAGCACAGATAATTATGGCCCAGGGGACTAGCACCATAGGAACAGGTGGCTGTGCTGCATGCCATAGGCATATTGTTATTCCTGCTACTGTGCAGTATGTATCAGATGGTACAGTACCATAGTAGCTGGAATTGTGAAGGTCACAGCAATGGTGTATCAGGCAACAATAATTGCTGCTTTCCACACAGTGACATGCACAGCTGGCAGGTGTGTTCTGACAGTGGACAACACAGTCATACTGTCCTGTGACTCATATATGCTGCACCAGTGGTATGGAATTCCCACACTAACATACAAATGGCTGGCTGTGCATGATGGGGAGTCTGGACAGGTATGTGGTATGTGCGCTGGGGGGGACAGACACATACCATCATACAGGCACACTTATGTTAGGGGTATTCCTATCACTGGCACATGTGCACTGTGTGGATGGCCCCAGCCATGTGGCAGCACCTACTATGTGGTGCAGTCTGGCCACCTGTACACCCTCCCCTCAGTACCCTCCATTCCCCCAGTGCTGCATGTGTGTGCTGGATTGTGGCAGTGCACCCCTCTGAGGGGGACTGGATTTGTGTGCAGCATGTCTCCTCCATTGCATATGTAGTGGCCAAGGTGGCCATCTGCCCTCTCTGCCTCCTCCTTGGCTGCAGTCATCAGGTGCACCATGATGCTGTTGTTGCTTACAGCCATGTTGTCTGTTGCTGCTGTGTCCATGCTCCCTATTCTTGTTTTACCCAGAGTTAAGATGGTAATTTGTGCCACACAAAGTGTCATGCAAAGTTGTGCCAACACACTTTGCACAGTGCTAACTTGCTGAATGTAGCATAGTGCCTGTATTCATGTACATGTCTCTTCTCTTTGCATGGTGCATACATTATAATTTTGCCCGGTGCTACTGCAGTTTGCCCACTCTAGTTCATCTTTTGAATATAGGAGATCCGCTCAAACCAGGCACAAACCCAGCGCAAATGGTTTGCGTCCAGCACAAAGTTTTGAATAACTGGCCCTTGGATCACAAAGTTTGCAGATGACAGCAAACTTGGAGCTGTAGTAAGTACCTACCAGGACATTTTAAACTTTCAAAATGACTTAGACAAAGTAAGCAACTGGGCTGTACAACACAAGATTATCTTCAGTACAGAAAAGTGCAGTGTAATGCACATTGGTAAGGACAATTTACTAGCCAGTTACAATTTAAATGGTAAAGAACTTAAGAGCACGTACTCAGAGAGGGACTTGGGTATCCTAGTTTCAAATGACTTAAACTAAACTAAACATACTTCTGAAGTTGTAAAAAAGACTAGTAAAATTACAAATTGTGTACCAAGAAATATAAAGAGCAGAGATAGTACAATAATACCACCTTTATATACATCACTTGTTAGACCCCTGATGGAGTATATCATCCAGTTCTGGAGCCCTTACCACAAAAGGGACATCAAAAATCTACAGGAAAATAACCAAGAAAAATAACAATCTCAACAATTTAATATACTGTATGATGAGAGAAGGGATAGTTTGGGACTATTTAACCTGGAATATCGTAGGCTAAGAGGAGATCTTTGCCTCGTCTTTGCAGCTTTCAGAAATTAAGATCTCTGGGAATCTGTAGGTCTGAAAAAGAAAGAGACTATTAAATCTACCAGATCACTCGCATACCAAATAAAAGGGGAGAATTATAGGACAAAGAAAAGAGGAACCTGGTTCAGTCAGAGACTTGTAACAACCTGGAACACTCTGCCTGTGGATATCGTAAATAGTGATACCATCACAACATTCAAGCTCAAATTAGATGATTACATGGGGTATAAACAAACCATTGCTACATGTTGAGCCTACTTTGGGTAAGCTATAGGACTCAAAATCCTACTTATGAAATACTACAAAATACACCAGTATGTACCTACATACTGTAGGTTGCCACCTTTGTAGCAGCCAGAATTACAATTTGCCATCCCTGGTGCCCAGTGTCAGGATCCCTTGTGTCAATCAGAATATTGAGTAAAGAACAGTCAAGAGCAGTCAACGCCTTCACTTTGCACTTGCCTGTCCTCTTGTAATTTCCAAGATGACAACCAGAGCTCACAGGATAAAGGGCTTCTGGAGGCACACATGTGAGCATTTTTTCTGTTCAGTGCCACCTGCAGATAATGAGATATAGAGAATAAAGTACAGGTAGAGTACGTAATTTTTTTTACACATACTTGAGGTGTGTGTAATGCCTTCTAAACCCTGAACCCAAAGCTTGAGGGATATATTTGGTGTCGGTGTGGACACCTATAATAAGGTGCTATCTGACACCATCAACTCCCTCGCACCTATCCGTGTATGACCAAGAACTTCGTACCTCAGGTCTCCTTGGCATGATGGAGATCTCAGGGAAATGAAGAAGATGGGTCAGAGAGTAGAGCGCTGCTGGAGGAAATCCCGCCTGGAGATGGACAAACTGGTTCTGCGTGCGCATTATTGCGCATACCAGGAGGCAATCAACTGAAAGAAGACAGCATTTCTGTCTCGGGAGATTGCTGCTGGGAGAAACTGACCAGCCTCACTCTTCCAGACTGTTGATAGACTTTCATCCTGTCTGTCTTCAGCCCGAAGAGTTCCCTCAAATGAGGATTGTGAGGATTTTGCTCGCTTTTTCTCGGACAGGGTGTCTTTGATCCGGCGGAGGTTTCTTCAGCCAGCTATACCATTGCTGTCAGTGGTTGCCAGTTGTGTGCTGAGTGCACTCCGCCTAGTTGGGGAGAGTTTAGGCCAGTGGAGGTCCGTGAGGTTATTGAGGTGGCAGTCAATCTGAAGCATACCTTCTGTGAACTGGACCCAGTGCCAACACGTTTCTTAATGAGATGCACTGACTCTGTTGGCCCGGTGTTTGCCCTGATTGTCCGGTGCTCCTTAAACTGGGTGTCTTTCCAGATGCCTTGAAGGAGGCTCTGGTGAGACCCCTTTTAAACAAATCTGCTTTGGACCCGGAGGTCAGGGCAAATTACTGTCCCATCTCCAGTCTCTCATTTCTGAGTAAGATTGTTGAAAAGGTGGTATCGCTTCAGTTGGAGGAACATCTCATGACTCATAAGCTATATGATTCTTTCCAGTCGGCTTTTCGGGCCAGACATAGCACTGAAATTGCGTTAGTTCAGGTGCAGAATGACCTCCTCAGGGCTAGAGACTGAGGGACAGGACAATTCTTGTTCTCCCTCGATTCTCTTCAGCATTTGATACTGTGGACCATTGTGTGTTGCTTCTCCACCTGAGGGAGATATGTGGACTCACCGTATTGTCATCAAGTGGTTTGGGTCCTTTCTCACCATTAGGAGACAGCGGGTTGTGATGGAAAATTCTCATCTACACCCTGCCTTCTTTTGTGTGAGTCCCTCAGGGTTCTGTACTGGCCCCAATGTTGTTCGCAGTATATATGCTGCCCTTGGGGGGGGGTCATTAGGAAGTATGGTCTGAGTTTTCATTGCTATGCCGATGATACTCAGCTATACTTATCCTTTGCCCCAGGAACATCAAATGCAGTGGATGTGTTAAATATCTGTCTGGCTGAGATTAGTGACTGAATGGCCTCCAGTTGGCTCCGACTGAACCCTGACAAGACTGAGGTATTGGTAGTGGAGTCAAACAGAGTTCGTGATGGGATGGCCTCTGACTCCGCAACTGGACTTGTGCTAGGAGCTGCGTCATTGATTGCCTCCCCTTGGGTGTGAAATCTTGGCATGATGTTTGAGAGGAATTTGTCCATGGAGGTTCAAATATATTCCGTGGTCCATTCCTGTTTTTTCCATCTTTGAAACATTGCCAGGATTAAGCCCCTTGTTCCGTCTCTGGACTGCCCTACCTTGATACATGCCTTAGTCAATTCTAGGCTTGACTACTGTAATGCCCTCTATCTCGGGGTCTCTGGGGGCTCTCTTTGCAGGCTGCAGCTAGTGCAAAATGCTGCTGCCCGGCTTTTGACTGGGCAAAGTAAATTTTGCCATATTACACCTGTGTTGCGCAAATTGCACTGGCTGCCTGTCAGGTGGAGAGTGCTCTTCAAGGTGGGGTTTCTCACCTATAAGGCCCTACATGGACAGGGCCCTGGTTACCTGTCAGTTCTCCTGGTACCCTCTTCCTCTTCCCATAATCTCTGCTCTTCTAGTGGTGGCCTCCTAGCTGTTCAAAGAGCAAGATTAAAATCTGCAGGCGACCGAGCCTTTAGTGTTGCCACTCCCGCTCTTTGGAACTCCTTACCAGCTGTAGTTAGGGAGGCCCCCACTATAACTGACTTTAAGGTTCACCTGAAGACCTTCTTATTTTAGCAAGCTTTTGGGGTTTAATTTTGATTATCTATATTTATTATTATTATTTTATATATTTATGTGGTATGAAATGCTATAAAGTTTTGTGCGGGGCCCAGAGCTTTTGGGATTGGGTGTCTTTTTAAATAAACTTGCCTTGCCTTGCCTTGCCTATATCAATGCATCACACACAAGGATGTGTGTAAAAAAATACACCTCTAGTCATACTTATTTTTCATAATTGCTACTTTACTTATCGCCAGTTTGTTTTCCTGCAGTGGTCTGAGGAATCTGGTGCTGACTGCCTACTTTATCCTGTTTCCCAGCCACACTGCCTGTCATGGGGCTGGGAACAACATTTTAAATTGCTGTCTGAATCTCCTTCAGGTCAGGTCCCAGTTACTCTGCCTGCCCTGAAGTCTGGGACGAATAATGTTCACTTTTTTCACTGCATCGGTAGTTTTGGTGGTTGGCAATGGTTTTCACAGAGTGTGCTCATGCTTATGCTTGATTGACAGCTCTCAACTGTTCACATTCACTGTGACAACCTGCCCGTTATAATGGAAAATTGCACCTTGGTTATCTCAGTGTAATCACATCAAGTCAGTAATTATATATTTTAATCATTACAAAACTGTGATACCAAGTGACAGCAAGCATTATAATAAGTTGAAAGAGAAAGCATTACAACAGCAGTATCGAGGTAGTCATGATGGAACTGGATTCTGTGCCTCATCATCTTCATGAGCCAGTAGACAAAAACAAGTTATATTTCATGCAGTGCCAAGAATAGTTTAGAACACTTCGCCATATTTCATAGTACATTTGCTTGAACCATATTGTTAACGTTCATATTACAACAGTACAAAACACATTCTTGAATGCTATAGGACAGCGGTCTTGTACCATATATTTCTAACACTTTTATGGAATTCTTTCATATAAACTGGTATGACGTACACGTACAGCAATTTTTAATTTTTTAACTTCATTGATTTTTATAAAATATACAAAGTAACTAGTGTATTTCAGCATCTAGCTTTTCAATTTTAAAAGCTTGATATATTGCTCAACAAAAAAGTGTCCTACATGTGGGAGTTTCACTGGTTTAGCTCCCTAACTCATACTCACCCAATGTTCACCACACTTGTAGAATTAAGAGACCCTGATGTGACAGTGGAACACGCAAAATGCTAAATTTATAGCATTAGAAATTATTAAGAGATCAGCAACTAATAATCACACACTGTCACCATTCATAGGACAGAAGGTCAGAATATGCTATGCTCAATTTGTCAGTAGGATGAAACACATTATTGTACTTCTTGTAGCAGGACCAAACACTGTAACATTTTGCTCTATATCAATGTTCCAGTGCTGCCACAATTCAAAATACAATTCTCTTCAGCCCAGCAGTCTCTAGCATTCGCACACTTGCACAGCACTCAACGTGAGCCGGGGCGACAAAGTGAGACTCACCTCACCACACACAAACTCATTTAGGATGATGATAAAACATAAAGAAATGAAACTCTGACCTGTACAGTGCAAACCAGATTAAATACTGCACACCAGAAAGCAATTCCATTCCGATGAATGAACCGTATCAGGTGCCACCACCAAAAGTGCCAAATCATACAGGAGACCTGATTGGTCATTAGGTCCTACATCAGAATGTAAGTGAAAAAGCAACCCACACATCCTTTTCCATTTCCTAAGCATGTTCACTTACAGAGATCACGCTGCAAGGGAAACATACATTTAAAAGATGCTCTACTGTATATCATCTGAAAAGGGACACACTCACTCACCCTAACTGCTGCTATCAATTAAAGAAACACTGAATTTCAAAGTGTGCAGGAAAAAAAAACTCAGTGTGTTCCTGAGGGACTGCAGACACGTAACATGAGCAGTAGGTGGGGATGACAGGGGGGCAGTTGGCAGCACTGCTGGTCAAGCCAAATACAGTCTAATATACAGGACAGTACATAGAGAGACTATTTTTTTCTTTGTTTTACAGTAGCAACTAAAACATTTTTTTTCCTATTTTTTTTTTTATTTTAATAGCTTTTTATTTAAATTTCTACTGGGGGACCCCTTTTTTAAGTGCAATAAGACACTCCGAGGTGTGGGTTATGGCCTGATAAGAGCACTTCCCAGGTGTTAAAGGTACTCAGCTCAAGCACCTCATGCCTCATAATGCACCTGGGGCATGCTCTTATCAGGCCATAACCCACACCTCATTATGTCTTATTGCTGGCTAATCACACTGTCCACTTTGTGCCACACTAAGAGGTCCCTGTGTATGGCCTCCAACGGTCTGAATGAGTTGTGTCCAGTTAGTACAGTGCTGTTCATTTTAGTCCATGTAAACCATGTGAATATGGAAACAGTTGTTTCTTGTTCATCAATATTTTAAGAGACTTGGATTTGGTAAAGCATGAGTTATAATACAGCGTGAACAAGGGTTCATGTTTTATAGAACGTTAGTCATCCATTAGCCAACCACTTTCTGTTACAAAAATAGGCAAAAATGTTTTTTTGTAGTCATACTCTAATAAACATGCTGGTGATATAAGTTTGGATATAAAGTTTAGATTTGGATATTTTGGGTAGGCAATTTAAATGCTTCTGATGTTTACAGTTGGATGTTTTGTTGAGTGAGATATGTTTGAATTTGGAGTTTTCGATGTTTTCAGTTGGCTGTTTTTCTAGAAATTTGAGAAAAAGTCATGTTAACGCCTAGTGACCTATGCAGTCTGCCCATACCTATCTTATTTTGGTACAGTGCCCCTGTCATCCCTCCCTACCACCACCCCCACCACACACACACACACACACACACATATACAGTCTGCCCCATTATACACTAGTCTTATGTGCCGGTCCCATTTCCTTTTGAACCCTCAGGATGTTTCACCCCCGATAAACTCTTCTAGAAGTTTGTTTAAGTCCAGCATCACATCACCACTCTCACTATAAAAAAGTACTTCCTGAACATCCTTCTTGAACCCCCCAACACATTAGTTTCAGGGAGTTACCCTGGTACCCGTGTTATCACGCATTGTGAACAGCTGACTGCTATCCACCTTGTTCATTCTGTGGAGGTACTCAAATGTTTCAATCATGTCACCCTTTTGCTCCTGTCTTACAGCATATACATGTTGAGATTCTCTATGTGTCTTTGTAGGACCCATCATTTTCCCTGTATGATTTTGGTGGCTTGTCTCTGCATCACTTCTAACCTGTCCCCATCTTATCTCAAGTGTGGGCTCCAAAACTGCACACATTACTTTAAGTGAGTCAGGATATATACAGGGCTTTTATTAAGTCCCTCTTCTCCCTCTACATCCCAGCATCTGATTTGTCTACCCACAGCCCCACTACATTGTGTCGATGCTTCCATGTTCTCCATTGTTAATACCTCCAAGTCTCTTTCTTCTCATGTGCTCTGCACTGCCATGCCATTCATCCTATACTCCATTTTTGGGGTCATGGCCACTATGTGCATTGCCTTGAACTTTTTGACATTACATTTCTGCACTTACACCCTCAACTACACCTCCAGATTTTCCTGATCTTTCTTTGTGGCCCTTGTCCCCTCCTCAGTGCCCACTCTGCCACAGTCCTTGGTGTCATCTGCAAAGAGGCACATCTATCCGTGAACCTCCTTCTGTATATCACAAATAAATATGTTAAGAGAAGTGGGCTCTGGGGCACTCTACTGCAGACTACTCTTTCCCTTGAGGGTTCTTCATTTAGGGCCATCCTCTGGGTTCCCTCACTCAGTCAATTTTTCATCCACCCCATAATCTAGCCCCCACCTGCAGGTCACGCAGCTCTTTTTCAGTCTTCCAAGTGGGAGGGCATCAAAGACTTTGCTGAAGTGTAGGTACATGACATCAACCGCCTAACCTCTATCCATGGCCTTTTGTCACCCAACTGAAGAATCAGTCAGGTTTGTTTTGCACAACACTAGAAAAGCTGGCTACCAGAAATGTATAAAAATGTACTATTGAATGCAACAGATCTGTTCACTGGGTATGAAAGCTCTAGGATGTTTTGCTTTGAATATTTTGGAGTGGAGGATGATTTTGATTTTTTAGATGTTTGGCTTTAGATATTTTAGAATTTGAATATGGTATTTTAGAAAATTTGAATATCTGTGTTTTAAAATAGGTATGTGAATCTTCTAGAATGCTTGATTTTGATATTTTTGAATGTTTGGACTGTAACGTTTTTGAATGTTTGGATTTGAATGTTTTTTTTTTAAATGTTTGAATTAAAAAATGTTTAAATGTTTTGATTTGGGTGAGTTTTATAATGTTATATCTGGACTCTGTTTTGTCATTTAGCATTAATTCTATCTACAGATTAAATTTTTTTCAGAATTGTTCTGACCTTTTTCAACTGTCTCAGGTGAGATGTTAATCCTGAGATGAGAAGTTATACTGCCTGTTCTAGTGATTTCTCAAGTGGACAGTAAATATCCCTTGGCACTTCTTTGTAGAGAGAGGAATGGCTCTGGTGTTGAGGACAAATTTTCTTCATCCAGTAGATGAACCTGGTGCATTATACTAGGATTCTATACTTGGATTTGTCAGATGAACAGAAGGCAGTTGCCCATGATGTCCATCTCCCACACTAGCAGGTTATCTGATACCAAATGGTGCTAATAAATGTTCATCTAACCTTCATCTGAACATGGAGAACGTATTGGCTTCAGCCACCTGCCTTGGTACGTTATTCCACAGGGGTAATATTCTTTGAGTGTAGAAATATCTTCTATTGTTCCTCCTAGGATATGTTAACATTAGTTGGTGGCTTTGGCTTCTAAGGGAGAATTCTGTTTGTTTTTTTTACTAGGTCCAAATGTCCCATTAATTGACTATCACTTGACATGTGGTACATTTGTAAAAGGTCCCCCCGGTTCATCTGAGTTCTAGTAGATACAGCTGTAGCTCAGTCAGCCTGTGTTCATAACTCTTGTTGCCTAGGCTATCCACCAGTTTGGTCACTCTCATCTGAACCCCCTCCAATCCTACAATGTCCTTTTGCAAATATGGGTTCCACAGTGCGGGACCATAGTCCAAGTGGGGCCTAACAAATGTCCTATACAGTGGCATAATGCATGCTCTGTTCCTGGTTGTGAAGACCCTTTTAATACAACCTATTATCCTATTGGTTTTCTTGATCTCTTCGCTACACTGTCTGCCAAAGTTGAAGTCACTTGTGATCACTATCCCCAGATCCTTTTCACAATCCATTACTTTGGGTTGAACCTCATTTAAGGAATAATTGTTTAACTCTATTTCCTTCCCTAGATGCATTACAACACACTTCTCAGTGTTGAAAGACATGCCACTAGCTTTTGTCCAATCTTCCATAATCTTTAGGTCTTCTTTCAGAGGCCACTTGCTGTACTGAGCCTGCTACCTGCTCCTATTTTTGTGTCATCAGCAAATTTTACAGTAAAGTTGTTGATGTATCTGTCATGTCATTAATAAATATTTAAAATAATGCTGGCTCCAGAACAGACCGCTGGGTACCCACTTGACACTGATTCCTTCCTGAGAAGTGGCCTCTGATTCTTACCTGTCATGTTCTATTAATTAGTCAGGACTCTACCCATTTTACTAGTGTATTATTTATACCCATATGATGCATTTTATTTATCAGTTAGGAGTGTGGCAATGTATCAAAAGCTTTACTCAAATCTAAGTACACCATATCCACAGGGACTTTCTTGTCTAGTAATGCACTAACTCTCTCACAGAACACTAGACTGTTTGTCAGGCAAGATCTATGGTGCTTAAGTCTGCATTGTGGTTTGTCCTCAAGTATTTTGACATGATTTCCTGCTCAGTCATCTCCTGAATAAGGGACTCCAGTATTTTACCTAGGATAGAAGTCAGACTTATAGGTTTATAGTTACCTATATTACCCCAATCTCCTTTTGAAAATTGGCACAATTGCCGACCTCCAATCTAGTGGGACCTCCCTGGTGTCTATTGTACATTGGGCTACATGCTATAAGCTAAGTTCCTTTAGTAGTCTGAGGTGCACTTTGTTTGGCCCTGCTGATTTAGATGTTTTAATATTTTTTAATGTTTCCACTATTTCTTCTTTGGTTATTCTTGGAGCCTTAACTGATCACCCAAGATTATGTGGCTCATTACCTGATGTTCTTTCTGAATGCCCTTTTTAATAGATTGAACAAAAATACTTATTAAATTCCTAGGCCATAGCTGCTGGTTCTGTTAATTCAGTACCCCTCATTTTAAGGGGACCAGAGGTCAAAAATTGGAAAACTCCATGCAAAGTTTAAACCTGACTCAAATAGTCCATTCTCCTACCAGGAAAGAAAGTTTAACTAGTCCTGGCAGTTTATTGGATCTTATTTTTATATCTTTGGATTTGGCTGTAAGAGATAAAAGGTATGCTCCCAAATTTAGGAGATCATAATGTTATACAATGTAGCTTGGATATTACTCACAAAACTAGATCTGTGACTAGACAATCTCACATAATTAGGAGATGTTATCCTAAATTTGACAGACTACTATTTAGAGGTTATTTATCAAAATGCCTTGGTATAGGATCTTCCTTATTCTTGATTTAAACATGGTAGTGGATGAATTTACTGTTATGGTTATTGAAGCATGTAACAGGTTTGACCCCCAGAAAATATTTGAACAAAAATCAAACTATTTGCCCTGGCTAAATCTGAATATAAGAAAACTAATCAGGTATAAAAACTAGCTTGGGAAGAAAGCAAACAAATCCCTAGACTCAGAAGTATGGGTTAGGTTTAAAAAATGAGGAATAAAGTTAAACAAGAAATTAAGAAATCAAAAGCAGATTATTACAAAAAAAAAATTAAGGAAACAGATGATCCCCAAAATATTGGTCTTTAATCAAAGCCCTTTCAACTCCTGTTAAAAACTTTCCAGAGGTTAAGATCAGGGAAAATGGGACACTTCAACAGGCTGAAGCTTCTGCTGATCTATTGAATGAGTATTTTATAAATCTTCCTGGCTTATGTCTTGCCTATAATAATAAACCAACAGGACATGTAAATGGGTCTAATCTCTTTGAACAGGGTGTTACTTCTGAAACACCATATCCACAATTCAGATTCAGGAAAATCACCTGTGCAGAAATAATTAAGATTATAAACAAACTTACAATAAATAAACCTTGTGGATTAGACAATATAGAAAACAGGTTGCGAAAAGAATCAGTCTTGTAGATCTCTCCAATACTTAGGGATGTTTTTAATTGGAGCATCAGTGAGGGGATTTTCCCACAAAATTGGAAAATGACAAATTTTATTCCAATTGCCAAAGGCAGTGATCCATCTGATCCTTCAAATTAGCACACAATAGCCTTGCTCTCTACTGTTGCCAAGATTTTGGAAAGAATAGTACACTGACAACTCATGAATTATCTTGAAAAATACAATAGGATAATCTCATTTCAATCAGATTTCAGAAAAAGCAAGTCCATGGCCACTGCACTCATGGGCTTTTTAGATTTGGTTGCTACCCTCATTGAGGCTGCAGATTCTGTAGGTGCAGTGTATGTGGACCTGTCAAAAACATTTGATTTCGTAGATCATGCCCTATTACTAAAAGCTTTAGTGAAAATTGACTTGACTGATGAACCTTGCAAATTATTCCATTCCTACTTAACCAGTAGGACTCAAGTAGTTACAGCAAATGGCCATCAATCTAGGTTTCTGTTCAGAAATGAGGGTTCCCATGGATTAATCCTGGGTCCCCTTTTGTTTATCATTTACATAAATGATTTACCTAATTACATGGACCATTCTCAAATTAAACTGTGTGCAAATGATACAGTACTTGTTGCTGTTGGAAACAACCCTGAGCAGATGGAACATAGATTGCAATTGGATTTCTTAGTGAAGTAGGAGCTATTTACCACTCTAGGACTGTTGATCAATAATAAAAGACACAAATCATTTTTTGGCCCAACCTAGCAAATAAAAAATAAACCAAGTCCTAAACTTCTGATAAAGACTCAGAAGTGTAATACGTTAAGCCAAACTTCA
This sequence comes from Neoceratodus forsteri, assembly GCA_016271365.2. Classification (NCBI taxonomy): domain Eukaryota; kingdom Metazoa; phylum Chordata; order Ceratodontiformes; family Ceratodontidae; genus Neoceratodus; species Neoceratodus forsteri. The sequence goes on from CM028137.1 coordinate 158,093,448, forward strand.
GTATACAAATATTTGGGTGCATAATTTGACCAGCACCTAATTTTTTTAATATCATATAAAGGAACTTATAAAAAAAGGTAACACTAGGATTGGTGCAATGAGAAGGATTTCAAACTGCACAATTAAACAAGTACATCTAATGACAGTAAATTAGTTAATTATACCAGTCATTGACTATGGGTGTCATGTTTCTTGTCATGCCTATAAAACCCATTTAGAGAAACTGGATATAGTATATAATAGACTGGCAAGATGTAGTTTAAGGTGTGAATATAGTACCCATCACTGTTTAATGTACTCTCTTTGGGTGGAACCATCTTGATATAAGAAGGAAGGGTATCTGGGTAAACCATGTACAGAGAATTTTATGAAAACACTGTCCTGATAGGACTAATTGAAAAGCTGCAAAAGCCAGGTCATGGTATAAACTTAGAAAATAATAGAGAGAAAGAATAGTTCTCAATCAATCTATGGATTTTTTGGTCGACTATGATTTACTGTCTGATTTTCAACATGGCTTTAAGCCTAAGCACAGCACTTAGACAGCCTTGATGGGGTTCGCTGGCTACATACAGAGTTCTCTCAATAAGGGGGACTCTGTTGCAACTATTTTTGTGGACCTCACCAAGGCCTTAAACCTTGTTAATTATGATTTGGTTCATTTTTCAGTTTCTGAGGTAAATTTTTCTAATGAGGTTACTGATTGGTATGTTAACTACCTTACTGAAAGAGCTCACAAAACTGCCATTGAAGGAGCATTATCACAACCCAGAAAAAAACAAGTGTGGATCCCCCAAGGCTCCATCCTTGGTCTTCTTCTTTTTTTACTTTATATGAATTTTGCCCCTCAAACTTGCCTTAAGTCACAAATGATTTTATTTGCTGATAATACATTCATTTATTATAATCATAGCAATCCATTAGTTGCGGTTGATGTTGTCCAAAGTTATTTTTTACCTTTCCATAATTGCTTAGTTTCTAAACAAATGATATTGAATGTTAAAAAATCAAAGTATATGATATTTTTGAGCTCTAGGAAGCATGACAGGGACTTTCCTTAAATTGTTGATCTTAATGGAGATATGATGGAGAAAGTTGACCATTTCAGATACCTTGGGGTTATTTTGGACTCTAGACTAATCTTTGAAAATCATATTTCAGTTTTCATAAAAACTATCCACCAGAGGCTAGGGGGACTTTACAGAATTAAGAAGTTCTTGACCCCCCAATCTAGGGAACAACTTACCCATGTTTTTTTACTAGGGGTACTTGATTACGGTATTTTGATCTATTCATCTACTAATGAAACATCTCTCTCTAAACTCAAAGTTATTTATAATAGTATAATAAGATTTGTATCAAGACTTCCCTATATGATACATAGTTGTGACCTATTGAGAAATTCCAATCTTTCTTCATTGGAAAACAGTACAGTTGAACCTCGGTTATCCGGACCTCGATTTTCCGGATAACTGACTCGTACGGACTTCAAGTCGCGGCCCCATCAAAATATTGCAAATGCGTTACAATACCATTAGATGCTAGTACTGTACAAAACAACACTCTTACAGTCTAAGTAGCTTTTGCTTAGTGTGACTGCCTCTCTATGCAGTGGTGTTAATGTGTGTCAGCTAATACTGTATAATTAAACTTCTGATGTCACTGGCTCATTGCCTTCTCCTCTGTTCCAACCGAGTGCTTTCCTTACAGTACTTAATGTGAACATCATTCATAGCCTCAGATAGCATCAGATCACTGAAATGGCTGAGCCAAGTCATTTTGCCTGACAATATCCCCGAACGTCTTGATTTCCCCGAAATGGCCAAAAATGACTGCAAATTTCCGTTGGAGATCAAGGAGCTGTACGCGCCTGATAAGAACATTCTCACCTCACCTGACCTCACTGACGGGCATATTCTCAGCCTGGCTAGCAATCCCGGAATACCAGAAGAAAATTCTGATCCCGATAAACTGGGAGCAGAGGAGACAGTGTCCTATTCACAGGCAGTGGAACATTTTAAAAGGTGCAAGTATTGGTTAGAGAGACAGACTGATGCCGATCCAGTGCACCTAATAACACTGAACAGACTGCTTGTATTGACATCAAAAAAGAAATAGAGCAGGGCAAAACAAATTACACTGACTGAGTTTTTTAAAACCGAGTGAAGCTTTAACATTTTTTTGAAACTGAATAACGTGACTAAGCATTTAATTATGCATTTTAAAAATTATTACTTTACTTGTAGAGAGCACACTATTTAATAAATACTGTTCCGTGTTTCAACCGCATTGTATGGTGTGTTTGTGGTACTGCGGTATGGGCATTTTTCGATTAACTGGACAATTGATTATCCGGATGAAATTGCTGTCCCCGAGAGGTCTGGATAATCGAAGTTCAACTGTATTAAGATAAAACTTGGCACCTTGTTATTTAAGGTCTCTAGGGGTCAGTTTCCTGCTACAGTTCTGTCCCTATTCCCCAAAGTCTCTGACAGTTTATAGTTCCCAAAGTCAAAAAAAAAACCATTCTGTCAGAAATCATTTTCTTTCACAGCTTCTGTATTTTTCAACTCCATTCCTACAGTAATCAGTAATTGTTTAATATTGTTCACTTTTAAATCAAAACTTAGGGCTTGGCTGGAAAGTTTTATTACATATAGTTATTGTTAATACAGATCAGACTGGCCCCACGCCCCAAGCAGTGCCCTCGGACAAGGCGGCACCTTTCAGCCATTTTTCCTGGCTACCACCACTACCAACTGAAACCAAGGAACCATCTGCCTGGATTGGTGGTAGTTCAGGTGGATGTTAAAGATCCCATGGCACTTATCGAAAGAGGTGGGAATTTCGGTGTCCTGGCCAAATTCCTCATTCACTAAAAATACCACCAACAGCTTAATCTGGTTCAAGGTCAGTTGGCATTCATCTGTATCCCCCCTCCCCCGGGTCATGCCTGAAAATAGGCAGGATTTGTCTAGTGCACTTACCCGGTCAACAAAAGCTAAATAAAATAAAAAAATAAATAAGGACCTGAAGCCGACCTCCTGGTCCTGCTCCGTGGACCCTGACCCAAGATCAGACTGGCCCCCTGCCCCGAGCGGCACCTTCGGACACGGTGATGCCTTTTATCCATTTTTCCTTGCCGCTGCCACTACCGACTGAAACCAAGGACTTGAAGCCACCCTCCTGGTCCTGATCCGTGGACCCTGACCCAAGGTACTACCACTGAAACTTTCTTCTCCAATCTGAGCAGCTGCATCACCTCTGATTGGAGCATCTTTTTTTCTGGTGACTGCTGATTGGCCCTTAGGACAGCGCACAGCTTCTGATTTGTGCACCTCTCTGCACTGTCTTTCCTGGGCTAAAACCCTGGCTCCTGGACTCACTTTACCTCTGTTTTTTTTGATTTTACCTATTATTGTTCTATATTTGGCTGTTTCTTATAGTAATTGCTAGATGCTTTGTGTAGCTACATAAAGTGAATCTCAACTATTTGTAATTAAATTTTTGTCCTGCACTCTAACTGTGTGAATGCCCAGTACGGCACATTGAGCAGGTTTCTTCTCCCTAATTACTGCTGACTGCTTTTATCATTCTGCCCTTTCTACCTGTTTTCTAACTATCACTCATACTTTTTTCTCCTTTTCTGCTCTAACCTCTGCTTCCCACCATTGCACTAAAATTGTTGCTAATCTCTTGCTTTCTCCTGACTGATTGACCCTAACTTATCCCCCTCATTTTCTCAGGCTGCAACCTTATTTCTGTCTCACAGTCATTGCTACTTCTTTGTTCCCCTGAAACCCCACCTTCCTTAAATTGCTAATCTCTGCCTTTGTTTCTGTCTTAGCACCCCACCTCCACTGACGGTCTGCCGCCAGTCTCCCACCCCTTGCAGTCTCTATATCTAACTTTGTTTCTCCTGTCTCTCTCTATCACAGATCAGACGCCCCTTGCCCTGAACGGTGCTCTGGACACCGCGGCACCTTCGACATTTTTCCGGCCGCCGCCACTACCAACCAAAACCAAGGACTTGATGCCACCCTCCAGGTCCTGCTGCATGGACCCTGACCCAAGGTACTACCGCTGAAACTTTCTTCTCCAATCTGAGCTGCTGTATCACCTCTGATTGGGTGCCTTTTCTGGTGACTGCTGATTGGCCCTCAGGACAGTGCACAACTTCCGATGAGTGCGCCTCTCTGCACTGTCTTTCCCGGCTAAACCTTGGCTCCTGGACCCACTTTACCTCTGTTTTTCTTCCCCCACCCCACCCCCAGGCCTCCTATTAAATACTCTACTTGTCCCTGCCTACTTCCTATCACTCCACCACACTGGCTCTCTCACTCCCTTTCTTCCTACACGTTACTCTGTAGGCATACTCTGAATGTTACAGTTACACTACTCTCCTTTCAGTTTAACCTTGAATCATTCCAGTACTGCCCATTCCTAATTTGTTTGTCTTATACTCTACTAGCCCTCCTACTTCGAATAATGCAGCTCTAAATTAACTCTAATGATGCAGCATTTCAAGAAATGTTGTCCTCTGCCTGGAAGTTGCCTCTCCACTACCAATCTTAACCACTGGTTAGTATTATCTAGGCCCCCAATAGCTATATTGGCTACCCTCTTTCACCCCTTTTCTTATCGATCTTGCAGTCCTCCCCATCCCCTAAAACTCTCCCTACTCCTTTGGGAGTTATAGTCTGGTGACTGTTATATTTTTGCTTCCACGCTGCCCACAGTTCTAATTCCTCCCTTCGGCTCTTAGGCTTCCATCCTCTGCCTCTTGCTGACAACCTCTCTCTAATCCGCTCTACTGCACCCTGTAAACTATAGACCGCCCTGTTATATCCCTTCCCTCTTTGTCCGCCATTACTCTCCTTTACTTCTCTACCTCCATTCCTGCCCTAACTGTCCTCTACTCTGCCACTCCACCTGGCCTGCCAGTTTGGGGTCCAAAAATGAATAATCGGTGGCTGACATTTTTCCTTATTGGTACTCTGCCCCTGCTACATCTGTCCTTCAAAAAGGTCCCTCCTATAGAATCCATTCTCCCCTACTATGAACACTTTGAGTTTGTATTCTCAAATCTTCTTGTGGTACCTGCCTTATGTTGTGATCCCAACCCATTACTCCCTAATAAGACATGGGTCCACCTGGTTGCCTATGCATGCAAGCTCAGCTCCTGACAAGCTCATGCCATGTCATTTTTTTCTCACCGTAAACTCTGGTACCTCTTCTTATTAGCCATTCTGCTATCTGGAGATATACAACCAAATCCAGGGCCTATTACTCCAGCAGCAGCCTCTGTTCCCAGCTGCCAAAGGTCTACTCCTTACACACCATAATATTAGGACCCCTGTGCGGAATTTCACTGAACTCGAATTGTGGACCACTCTATAAGCCAGAAATAATATGTCTCACTGAAATCTGGCTTAAGCCATCCACTCCTGACTCTTTATGCTCACTTCCTTCCTATGATCTCTTGAGAAAAGACAGGCCCACTTCAAAATGGGGTGGCAGAACAACTTTATATTACAAGTCTCACCTCCAGCTCTATAATTAACTCATCTCTCTTACATCACTGTGAAGCCCTTCATGCCCTCCTCACCCTTGGCACAAAGAAGCTACACATTGTCTGTGCCTACAGTCCCCCTACACATGGCCTAAATGGACTTGATGAGCTCCTTGACCAAACCGCTTCTCTCTCACAAAATAGTGAAGCTCTTTTACTAGGATATTTTAACGTTAACTGGCTAGGAGGCTCACAAGTGACAGCCGTGTCTAAACTTCAAAGTTTCAACCTCCATCAGCTTATTTTCTCACCTACAAGAACCGCTCCTCAATCTAATACTAGCACCTTACTAGACTGGATTATGACGAACTGCCCTGAGAACATCGTGGATGTAGGCATCCTTCCTGATGCCATCTCTGACCACTCCCCCACCTTCTGCATCCAGGGAAAAAGTAGGCCAGAACCCACAAAGCCCTGTTTCATTACCTTCCAAAATTATGTGAATTTTGACCCCCAGGTCTTCCTGGTTGACGTTGCTTGTACTGACTGGTCCTTTCTCTGTAGCTCTTTGGATGCACAGTCTGCCCTAGATATCTTCCTGTCTGCTTTCATGAATCTGCAAGAAAACCACAGTTATCTAGTGACTAGCAGAGTAAGAAACAGATAGTCCCGCTAGCTGATATCTGATCTCTCTAAATTACATCTGAGGGACAAAAGCTGGTATCAGTTTAAGAAATCTGGTCTACCAGCAGATCTACTTACCTACAGGGAACTTAGAAATGCCTGTAAGAAAGACATTAAGCAAGCAAAAAGCTCCTACTGTAAGGCTCTACTAACTGACTCCCAGGGTGACCCCAAAAAATTATGGGTCCATATTATTCAATTCCTAGGCTCAAGTCAGTCCACCACACCTAATAACATGACTCTTAATAGCATCCACTGTAACAATCCCTTCACTATTGCAAACTTCTTTAACACACAATTTGCTGACCTCACTCAATACACCTCCACTTTCCTTCCCCTCTCAAATCCGGTCCTACAAGCAAACCCTGCCAGGCCCACTTTCCACTTCAAATCAGTACATAGTCATGAGGTTCTCAGACTTCTACGGAACATCTCTGAGTATGCAGCCATGGATTCTGACAACTTGGAGCCTAAGCTCCTAAAATTAGCTGCCCCATACATAGCAGTCCCCTAGCAAAGATTTTCACTCTGTCTTTTGTGTCAGGGCTCCAACCCAGACATCTGGAAAATAGCCAGAGTTACCCTGTATTCAAAAAGGGTGATCCGCTAACCTTCTAATTACAGACCTATTGTCATGCTATCCGGACTCAGCAAAAATCTAGAGAAACTGATTGCCTCCAAACTACTGACTTCCTTCTGAAAAATTATCTCTAACTGATGCTCAACATGGTTTTGGAAGGACACAGTACCACTACTGCCCTGCTCAAACTCATGTCTGACACCCTAGTGGCCATGGATTCTGGCTGGCTCACAGGTGCCATTTTCATAGATATGACCAAGGCATTTGATCTTGTAGACCACTCTATCCTCATTGCCACTCTCATCTCTCTAGGTTTTTCATCAAATGTGAATTGGTTTAATAGCTACCTGACTGATAAGTCTCAATATGTGACATTCAACTCTGCCCTCTCTGACAAGGTCACCATCAATATCGTGTACCTCAAGGGTCCATCTTGGGTCCACTACTTTTCTCAATTTTATAAACAATATTACATCCAATCTCCTAAAGACCTCCTCTCTATTATATGCAGATGACATTATATTGTATACCACTTCAAACAGTATAGAGGACATCAACTCTCAACTTTCCATTGATTTTCAGCTTATCCAACAGTGGCTAGCAAATCACAAACTTATCCTAAATAACATTAAGACCCAAGCTATGCTATTTGGGTCCAAGCTCAAACTCAAACACTCCCAAGATCATTTCAATGTCTCCTCCTTGGATGGCTCCTCAGTTGGGGTGGTAAACTCCTTCAAATATTTAGGGGTCACCCTTGACCCATCACTGAGTTTTGACCTCCATATTCAATCTACCTATAAGCAGGTAAACTCTAAACTAGGCATCATCTACCGTACGAGCTATGCACTCACCCCGCCTGGCTATTGCCCGTGGGATATTACTCCCCTCACTTACCTATAGGGTTGCCATTTTCGTCTCTGCCTGCAACTCAAGTCTACAAAAGTGGGATGTTACCTATAATAATATCTGCTGCTTTGCTTCCTTCTCCCCCTGCTGAAACATCACTGTCTCCTCTACTCAGATCTGGGCTGGCTTCTTTCCAAAGAGCTTAGGTATTATGCTGTTGGATCTATTACTGATAACATCATCAGATCCCGTACACCTAAACCCCTCACCAGTCTTTTTCTCCACCAGAAAACCAACTATGCCTTGCACTCTGCTGACCAGGCCCCTGTTCTAATTCCAAGACACCACACTTCCAAAGGTGGTCATGCCTTTGTCTGTCATGCTCCCATTTTCTGGAACACACTCCCACTAACCTAATGTCAATCCACTTCCCATATCTACTTCAAAAGAGAACAACACCACTATCTCTTCTCCTCCTATGCCTGCTCCTGTTTTAAACCATCCTAGCCCTCACTTTCCCTCTTCCGACCCCTCTCCTCTGTTTGTCCATTGCCCCTGGGGCCCACTCCAACAGTGAGCACTTTTTTTTTTTCTTCCATTTTCCCACTACCAACCTGTCTTCTACTTAATTACTACCTGCCCTTCTTGCTCTCTATTCCTTGTCTCTTGTATACTGCTCAGTCACTCTACAATGACCTGATTGTATTTTGTTACATGCTTAACCTAAATGATGTATTGTTTTTGTCAGTTTTCCACTGTTAATTTACTCAAACACTTACTTGTCACTTGTAGTATTGTACTAAAATGTTTTCCTGTAGTTTGTCTCTTGCCCTCCCGGGTCGTGCCTGAAAATAGTCTTGTTGGCTAGTGCACCTACCCGGTAAACAAAAACTAAATAAATAAATAAAGCACTGTTATAGTAGTAGAGTAATAGTGGTAGCCACTGAGATTTGTTTTAAAGTTAGATACATGTTGTAAAGCCTGTTACATATCATAATGTGGTTTGTAAAAATCATTTTGGGATAATACTCAATTTGCTGCTGTTTTAGGACATCATACCCCAGCACTTTAGAAGTGGAGGTTTTAGAAATAAAGGTTTATACACATAAACATAAGGGTGCCCAGATAATTTGGAATGAATCTAAGCAAGGATGGGGAGGTGACATAATATCAGGTATATTGCCTTGCACAACAGAACTTAGTTTGACATATTGGGTTGTTTTCCAGAGGGTCAGGCTGACAGGGTGGGGCCAGTTTAACCCTCTGGAAAATCTGTACTTTGAATACTTTCAGTATAGTAAGAATTGTTCTAGGAAGTATTTTTATAGGCTTTGTAAAAGGATACTGGTTATAGGTCCACTATTTGGGGGTGACATTTCTCCAAACCTCGGTTCTTTTGATAGTAATATTAGTAATAATAATAGTACTCAGGACTCAACTGCAGTTTAGTTAAAAAAAGGTGGCCTGTGTATAGTCCAAATGAATGTATGTAGTCTTCTCAAAAAAAATTGACCATTTGAGGGAATGGACCATTAAATATGGTCCTGATATTATTGTTATGACAGAAACATAGTTAAATGAGAAGACTGCAGATAATTCAATTGGACTGCAAGGTTATGGGATCTGGAGAAAAGACAGAAATAAAAGGGTAGATGGGCTGATAATTTATTCTTCTAATTCTCTGCATGTGACATATATTAATCAACAGATTAGTTGGCATGGTTCTGAAGTATTGGCTCTGGAAATGCAAATTCCTTTTATGAAGCCCCAAATGATACTTAGAGTATATAGTCCACCAAAATGCTCTTGTGAAGTATTTGATGTCTTACAGGATTTTCTTGGGAATTATCGATCCTCGCATGAAATCCTCTTGATTGGTGACTTTAATGTAGATTGGAAGACAGTTAATAGTGATCATAAAATTAAGGATATGTCTACAAATTTAGGTCTGATCCAATTAATTGAAGGAATTACTAGGGTTAATACCAAAAACCTAGGAGAATCTACTACCTTAGATATAATGTTTACTACAGACCCTGAAAAGTATGAGGAAAGTGGAGTCCTTTCTGATTCCTTTTCTGATCATCAAATAATTGCCTGGGTTAGGAATCATAAAATAAAGAAACAACCTGGAAAACAAATTCAATTTAGGTCTTATAAAAACTTTGACTATGTAAGTTTTATGCTTGATTTGGACAACCATAATTGGAAAAGATTAGCTTTGACTCCTATGGTGAATGAAGCATGGAGTCTTTTTTATGAAGACTTCATGGTTATCTGCAATTGGTATGCTCCAATAAGATACTTGAAGGTTACTTCGAAAAATTCTCCCCTGGTATAATGGGCATCTTTTAAATGAAAAAGTAGATGAACAGAGCATGGAAATTAGCAAAATGACCAACAGGGATGTTGAATGGGTCAAATATCAGCAACTTTGAAATAAATATACCATTAGACTTAGGACTAGTAGGCAAGAGTATTTTAATGAAGAACTAATGTCTAATCTGTCTAAGAATCCAAGGAATTTTGGAAAACAATGAAAAAAATTAATGAGATACAAAAAATGGAGTACCCTGAGAACTTTGAAATAAATGTTAGAATCCCATTAGGTTACTTGAAAGATTCTCCCTGGTATAATGGGCATCTTTTAAATTAAAAAGTAGATGAACAGAGCATGGAAATTAGCAAAATGACCAACAGGGATGCTGAATGGGTCAAATATCAGCAACTTTGAAATAAATATACCATTAGACTTAGGACTAGTAGGCAAGAGTATTTTAATGAAGAACTAATGTCTAATCTGTCTAAGAATCCAAGGAATTTTGGAAAACAATGAAAAAATTAATAAGATACAAAAATGGATTACCCTGAGAACTTTTAAATAAATGTTAGAATCCCATTAGGTGTACAGGTGGTGGACAGCTTTAATAACTATTTTGTTACCATGGGTACAGCATCCCTTCCTCAAAATCCATCTAAAGTTCCTAAATCTGATACCTTATTGACCAATAAACAGCAAAGTTCAGAGGGCTTTGATTTTGATAATATTGCTCCGAGGCAGATACAAAAAGAATTACTGAAAATTAATACAAAGAAAGCTGGGGTTTAGATGGAATTCCTAATATTCTTCTTAAACATGCAGCCCCAGTTATATCATACCTGTTGCCATTTATTTTCAGTAAGACTATTATGGAAGGGCAGCTCTCAGATAAATGGAAAGTGGCTAAAGTAATTTGGGTATTTAAATCTGGATCAAAGTTTAGTATAGAAAATTATAGACCTATTTCATTATTGCCAGTGGTTGTTAAAATATTTGAAAGAATAATAGCAAAACAGCTCCAGGAGTTTCTTGAAGTTGGTAAGATTTTGACCAAGTATCAATCTGGGTTTAGACCCACACATGGTACCATGTCAGCTTTAATAAAAGTAACTGGTGATACTGTCAAGGCACTGGACAGGAGGATGTCGATGGGGGCAATTTTTGTTGACTTGTCAAAAGTATTTGACACCTTGAACCATGACATCCTCCTCTCAAGACTAAAGTCCTTGGGGTTATCTAAGCAGGTAATACAATTATTTAATGCATAATTGATTGGCAGAAAACAACAGGTAGTTATAAATGGTTATGCTTCAGAATTTAAAACTATTATTTCAGGAGTACTCTAAGGATCTATTTTGGGGCCTATTGTTTTTAATTGATGCATGAACAGCTTTTGTTTATCACATCGGGGGGGTAGGTTGGCATTTATATGCAGATGATACCATAATCTATTCAGAAGGAACATCAATTCAGGAAATTGAAACAACATTACAGGATGCAGACTTCCAGTTCCACCACGGCCTGAGTAGGAACCTAAATGGAAGGCTCCTCTACAGACGGGCACTAAAAAAGCCCCTTTTGCTATGCAATTGACCCCTCCAGCCCTCTAAAAATACCACTGAAAGGGAGGGACAGCAATAAACCTGCAAAAAAACATATGGATGACATTAGATGGCTCCCGATATCGACTACTATCTCAGGACAGAAGCCTCAGCCCTTCTCCACCATGAGCTCAGCAACAGGTCTTGGGCCCTGGGAATGATGCAAGCCACCAAAACACTATGGATTTAAACACAATATTGGCAGAAATGCAAGTGCTGTGCAAAGAAAACAAAACAGAATTTCAAAAATTACACCTTAAGCTCTCTGACTTGGATTCATCGCTGAAAGTAGTAGATAACAGAGTCTCATTGTTGGAAATGGACTCAGCCATGCACAGAGATTCCTTGGCCTCTCTTTTTGACTACATTGACCTAATACAAGCAAAGTGAATAAATTTATAGGCAAGATCAAGGAGGGTTAACCTAAGGCTATCAGGGGCACCAGAGGGCAGAGACCGACAATATGGCCCTATTTTTGCAAGATATGCTCACACGCACTGGGTTACTCACATTGAAAATCTGAATTGTTACCATCGCACTCCAGGGCCATGGGCTTCAGATCCCACTCTAGGCCATGCCAAATACTGATGAAGTTTTTGAGCTATCGCACCAAAGAAGAGGTTCTTCAGTGGGCTTGGCAGCAAAAAGAAATTACATATAATGGTGCCAGACTGTTCATAGACCAGGATTATCCCTCCAAAATTCAGAGAGTGTGATTACTATGTAGACCTACAATGAGAGCTCTGTGCAGCACAAAAATATGATTCCAGGCCCCCTACCCTGCTAAAAAAAATTGGGGCGGGGTGAGGGCTCTCAGATGTACCTGACTCCAGAAGAAGCTGAAACAGCCCTTAAAGATTGAGGGATCCGCTGGAGACCAGACCAGAACAAAGAATGTCCGAAGCAGACAGGAACTTTATACAGCTATGCAAACTGCTCCCAGGGGGACAAGACAATTTGTGACAGGGTGTGTCCTCATTTAGCTCCCTCAGGAACCACCTTGGAACAATTCAGACCATCTTCCAGCAACGGAGATCAAAAGATCGAGATGGTATAAATATCTGACCAATTAAAACTCTGTTTGAAGGTACTGTTAAAAATTTTATTTACTTCCCCCAAGGAGACTCAGTGACTTTCTGGCACAGCTGGTGCTGAAGATGTGCGCGGGACTTTGAGTGGAGGGAGGGGGGGAGAAGTACATGTGACATGGCAGGGCATTGAAAACATGCTAGAAGCTTCTGCAGCTGATCGCCCCTTAAAAACCAAGTGCATTTAGAGACTGTGCCATCCTGGCTCTTTGATGCAGTTGCTATGAGACTGTGAAGACTTAGCTGTTTTGCTCGGACACTCCAATTTAAAGCTAGATCCAAACTGATAATTTTGCATTGCAGAAGTGCAATTGCCTACTATAGGAAGTAGAGTAATGGGGGGGAAGGGCTTACTTAAACATGGATTACATAATGGACCTTGGGACTTGGTGACAATATTAATGATGGAGGAAAAGAAAGAAAAGAAAATGAAGATGTGGAGGAGGAGGATGCATTGTTATTTCAGGAGATCATACTACTTCCATACATTTGCAAATGGAGGAGCCTTGATTTGCTGGAGAAGCAGATCCTTACTGAAGGAAGCCGTCTGGGGGAGAGCTGAGAAAACACAGTTGCAATGCAGCTGGGTCAGTGGTGGATTTTATTATTTTTATAGGGCAATGTTTCCACACTCCTTTCCATCGAGTAAATTGCCCTGTAGCATCCTCACAGTGGAGGATATGCACAATGCTACAGCTCTACAGGTATTTTAGCCTTAGCAGAGAGGGTGCTGAAATTTCAGTGCCCCCGCCTCGGAGGTGAAAAATGTAAAATACATTCTCTATTTAGCTTTTATCAAGATAGTTGGTTCTATACCAAGTTAGTGATGTTTGTTAATGTTATGCCTGTTCTTTTATTTACTGGGTACAATTTTTTTGCCAGGCTTCAGAGACTAGTCAGGAAAAAGTGGAGAGGGATGGGGCCCTGCCTCTGGCCAAGGTGTGAACTGACAAGATCTTTTAGACAGATATGGGAATCAAAATACTGACATATAATGTCAACAGTCTAACAAGCCCAATTAAATGTAAAAAACCTTTCAGTATATAAAACAAATGAAACCAGACATTATTCTCTTACAAGAGACACATTTGTCTGTAAAAGAACATGAGAAATTACTGAATTTTGGTTACTCAGAGGTCTGCTTTTCTTTCTATAAACAGGGCAGATGCCGTGGGGTTGCCATTTTAGTTCCGAGGCATACCCCCCCCTTGAGGTTACAGAGAGAATACAGGATAGTGACAGGAGATATGCCCTCTTAAAGGGCTCCCTTAATGGACACAAAATCACCTTGGCCTCGGTATATGTGCCCCCAAATCCTCCCTTCGAAGTGTACAGAAAAAAATTATTACTTCTAGCTGAGAAGGCGGAAGGAACGACCATTTTGGGAGGTGATTGGAATATGACCCTTAACCCTGTCAATGACACCACCTCTAGAATTCCCCAGAAATCCCATAAAATCATACAACAAGTTAGATCCCTTTCAACAAGATTAGGCCTACAGGATGCTTGGACTTTCTTAGGTCGGAGAAAGGGCTTTACACATTACTTATCATAACTTATCAGTTATACTCCAGAGTAGATTATTTTTTTCTGTCCAGGGATTCCCTTAGGCGAGCACAATGATATGCGATAGGTAATCTTGGATTGTCAGATCATACCCCCTTAACTTTGACAATTGACCTCTCCATGCCACAAAGATCCACCTTTTGGAGACTAAACCTGTCACTTCTTAATGATCCTGAGGTTTTGGAGCAGATCTCACTGGTAATGACTTAGACTATGCAGGAGAATGAGGCTAGTGGAGTAAGCAAATTTGGTGACATCCAGCAGACCAGACCTGGGTTTGAATCCCACAGCTTCCACTTGCATACTGTGTGACCCTGAGCAAGTCACTTAACCTCCTTGTGCTCCCAGGTCACTCCTGTAAAAAAGCTTTCAGCTTAGTGTGCTATACCTGGTTAAATAACTAAAAAAAAAAGTAGGGGGATCCTATGGGACACTATTAAAGCTGTGGTCTGGGGCAAGTTGATTGCAATTGCCACGACCAGAAAAAGACAAAGGGCAGAGAAACAAAAACAATGGGAAGCAACAAATAAAAATCTTGGAAGAACAACAAATTGGACTTGACAGGGAGGGAAAGGAGCTTAAGAAATTGAAATCCCAATTATATAAATTACTGGACCTAAAGGTAGAGAGAAATTTACATTTTGAAGCAAAAATATTATGAGGGGGTCCTCGGTCCCTATGGCTGCCGCCATCAGACTTAGGCCAGAGGAGCCCAGGTTCAGATCACTCATCATCCACCCCACACCAAAGAAAAGTTACAACCCTCCCTCACATATCAGAAACATTCATGGAGTACTATCAGAGGTTCTATGCCCCACAAGCAGATCCAGAACCAGGGAAAATCCATCCTTTTTTGAGTGAACTGGGACTACCACAGATGTCTCAGACTTGGAACTCCCAGCTTATGGCCCCTATCACTACTGAGAAGATTAACAGGGTGATAGCAGAGGCAAAGACATGCAAATCCCCTAGCAGTGATGGACTTCTCACAGAGTCTACAAGAAGTTTTTCCAGACAATCATCCCATTATTGAGACTAGTCTATCAGGAGATGTTTAAGGAGGGAGCAGTCTTACCCCCTTCCTGGAGACAGGCGGTAATATCCATGTTGCCCAAGCCCAGCAAGGACTTAACAGTCTGTTCTTCACACAGACCAATTTCGGTTCTGAATGTTAACTATAAATTTTTTACATCCATATTAGCCAGACAACTCCAATCAATAATACCAAATCTGATCCATAGAGATCAGACGGGATTTATCCCTAATAGACAGGCTGCAGATAATACCCATAGAACAATTAAGCAATAAGGCATGACAGGGTGTGTGTTATTGTCTAATAACATCACTCCTGGGGTGGGTTGAAGCACGAGGTGCAGTAGAGTGCTTCCACCACCCAAGGAGTGATGTTATTAGACGATAACACACTCCCAGGAGTGCCTTTATTGCTATTACACAATGGCTCGCTTTAAAAATAATAAAAAGCTTTAAAAAAAATGTAACATTTTTATTTTATTCTTTTTTGTACTGGAGCCATACAGTATTTTGGTAATATGAGAAAAAGTATTCAGTAGGTGATGCTGTTACTTATAGTGTGGGTTTCACGTACATGTTCCCCCCCCCCCACACGCACACTTGCTGTTATGTGGTGACCTTTGCTCTAACATGAGATTTCATCTGCGTGGTTCCCCAGCTTGTCCTGGGACCTGGTGAAGATGGATTTTTTTTGTCTCTCCTGTGAAAACTATAGAGAGTAAAAATGACAATAGCGGAGCAACTGGACATCATCAGAATGTGTGAGTTACGGAACTGTTCTGTTTTTTATTGTTAAACTGGTTTCTTTGAATAGCCAGTGTATGTGGGTTTGGTGAGAAACTGCCATGGGTTTCAAAAAGAATATGCATTACATATTTGGTTTTTGTGGAAATGGCCGGGCGTGTGCGTTTACTAGCCTGGGGCAGCATCTATAAAGTGAAAGAGAAGGCAGCTGTTTTTTTTTTTTTAGTGAAGCCAACAGCTTTTATCTGAATTACTGAGACACCCAGGCGCTAAACTTTGGGGAGAGGTGGCTAAGCTGTGTCAGCTTCAGGACATTGTCGGTTTCATGAATGACTTGCGTCGGGAGGGAGAAATTTTATTGTGTTCGGTCATTTGTGTGTCTGACTTAATACAGTGATGTTGTTGTTCAATAACATCACTGTGCCAGGCACACACCGACCAATCAGGATAGGGACATTTCTTTTGCCATTGTATAATACATATCATAGACCATCTAATTAGGGCTAAAGAGGGGCATTAATACTCAGCCTAGATGCAGAAAAAGCATTTGACCAGGTAAATTGGAAGTTTTTCTATGAGATACTTGCGGGTTTGGGTTCATGGATGACTTTATAGCCACGATAGCGGGTTGTATACAGACCCACAAGCATATATACACACTAATGGGATGGTTTCCAGAGGAATTACCCTGGGGTGAGGTACACAGCAGGGGTGCCCTTTGTCACCCTTATTGTTCTCCTTATATATTGAGCCCCTGGCCCAATGGCTAAGACAGACTAGAGCATAAATGGCATTTAATTGGCAGGGATGAATTACAAGATAGCACTCTATGCGGATGATGTCCTTTTATATTTGACATCTCCAGACATTTCCCTGCCTATAGTGATGGACATCATAGAGAAATATTCTTTGTCTGGCTACACACATAATACCACAAAACAGAGATTTTAAAATAAATTATATCCCTCCGCTAGCCCTAAGAGCAAAATATAAGATGAAATGGGATATGTATACCCTTAAGTATTTGGGAGTCACCCTAAGGGTAGATACTAACTATTTATATTTGGATAACTATAAACCAATAGTAACACAAATAGAAACAGACGTAAAAAGGTGGCTGATATTCTCTTTCCCTATGTACTCCAGAATTCAAACCATAACAAGCATTTGTCAATGCCGAATGTTGATTGCTTATATGTGCTGCTTAGGTATTTGAAACTGAAAGTACCATGCCTAAGAACTGTCATGTGCCCTCCCCAAAGACATCCACTGTGTCTTTCTGTTCAGTATTCATAGAAGAGAGGGAGGCAATGGCCACAGCAGTACAGCAGTTGCAAAGGCGTGAAGAGGTGGACAATAGTCCATTCACAGGCAGAAGAATCCTGGAGAAGGTGAGTAAACTGAAGGTGACAAGCAAGGGACCAGATGGCATACACCCAAGGATATGAAAATAACTGTGAAGGGAAATAACAGTACCTGTGGCAGCCATGTTCACTGAGTCATTCAACACAGGGGTGGTACCAGAGAATTGGAGGAGGGCACATGTGGTCCCTCTATAGAAATCCAGCAGTAGGGAGGAGGCGGGGAACTATAGGCCAGTCAGCCTCACTTCAGTAGTGGGGAAGATCATGGAGACATTGGTTAAAGAAAGGATAGTAGGGCACGTAGAAGACATTGAGCCCAGGGCCATAGGCAACATGGATTCACAGTGGGAGGCCATGTCAGACAAATCTGGTTCATGTCTTTGGGTGACAAAGGAAGTAAATCAGAGTGGGTAGGAGAATGCTTACATGATGTAAGCAAAGGTTTTGACACCGTCCACATACTGAGGCTGATAAACTGGCTGAGTAGGGTGGGCATTGGGGAAGGGTGGTAAAGTGGGTAAGAAACTGGGTAACAGACAGGAGGCAGAGTAGTGGTAAATGGGGTGCAGTCTGGGGAGAGGGGTGGCCAGTGAGGTGCCACAGGGATTGGTCCTGGGGCAGTTCTGTTCAATGTCTTCATGAGTGACATTGCAGAAGGGGTGAAGGGAAAGGTGTGCCTGTTTGCAGATGACACCACAATCTGTAACATAGTGGATACCTTGGGGGAGAAAATGAGGAGGGACCTGGGGAATGTTGAGAAATGGTCTGAGGACTGACAACTGAACTTTACTTCAAAAAAGTGCAAAAGTATGTACCTGGGACACAGAAACCCTGTAGAAAGGACCAGAATGAGGGGGGAGTTGGTGACAGTCACAAAGAAGGAAAGGGACCTGTGGGTTCCTATGTCAGATGACCTGAAAATGTCAAAGCGGTAAGTGCAGCTGGGAGGGCCAGTGACATGCTGGGTACATAGGCAGGTAAGGAGGGAGGTGGTGATGCTATGATTTAAAACCATGGTCAGACTTCACATGGCGTACTGTGTGCAGTTCTGGAGGTCGCACCTTCTTAAGGATATTAACAGGCTGGAGATGGTCCAAAGAAGGGAGAATGAGATGGTACAGAGCTTGCAACACAAGACTTGTGAGGGGAAAGTAAGGGACCTCAATGCGTACTCACTGGAAGAGAGGAGGGAAAGAGGGGATATGATAGAAACAGTCAAGTACCTCAATGGTATAAATAGAAGTACTGAGAACCAAGAGATAGTTGCTATAGGGATATGTGCCAGCTTCTGTGTGATATTCTTTTGTTCTTATAAATCTCTGATCTCCAGTATTTCAGTAACCACATGACCACACTGCCTTCTTTAGGCAGTTTTATGCTGGTTGACGCCTTGTGTCAGATGGCAGACAGAGGGCTCACCAGATTGTGTTGCCATTTGAAAAACTTCATAGAGTGTTCTTTTACTGGTAAGTATTTTGGAAAGGTGGTGAAGGTCTCACAATGTTTATTATGATTTTATCTCATTATAATAACTGGCCAGCAATTTTTCTCAATGTACTGACCAGGCTGATATTTTCCACAACAACCGGCTGGTTGTTATGAAATTCATGAGCCATGCCAGTCAAACTATGATGCTGTCTCATTGGCCAACATTCTGTATGTGGGCGGGGCCAAACAGTCTCACAAACCAATGGAGAAAAATTGTTGGCCTGTTATTATAAAAAATAAAAGATGAGGGGGGTGTTTCATAAGAGAATTTAATGCACACCCTCATTGTGGGATGCTTTGACAAACCCCTCGGGCTTCACCTCGTGGTTTATGTAGCATCCCACAACTCGGGTGTACATTAAATTCTCATATCAAACCCTTCCCCATCCATTATTCTCTATATATGTGTCCCCTTTGGTCCCCTCATCCCCACACCCCAACAGTCATCAGTGGCCACAGCTTCAGCCTTCTTCTTGCCAAGATGGTGGGTGAGAAACAGAGAAACATACAAGATGCCAGGTCATAAGGACTGCTTGGCCCACCTAGTCTGCTCATTTCCTTACCTGATGGATAAGCTGCAGATTCTAGTTAATCAACAGCTTACTTCCTCCTACCCCCAGTAGAATTGCCTTATGTCTGTCCGTGAGCAGCTGCCTTCACAGTCTGTGAAGTCTGACGTCTTTCAGTGCCGCTTATTGGTCATCTTCCAACACAGGCGAGGCACTGCCAGCCCAAAAGTAACTTAGAACAAGCAGGTTTCAAAGTGGGGAAGAAATGGAGTGAGCAAGAATTAAGTACTCATTCAGATCCGGTGTCAATTTTAAGATCAACATACTGGTGTGGACACTGCAAATTGAACCCCAGCTCTTTAAGCAGCCTTATGAAGAGTAAAGGCTTCTTGAAGCAGTGGGGTTCTGTTTATTGCATTGTAAGTGGGCTGCATCTAATTCAGTAATTTACTGTACCTTACATATGGGTGTATGGTAGGCCCAACTTTAAATAAACACTGCACCTGAATTAACACATGATGTGATAGAAACATAGAATTTGTCAGCAGGAAAGGACAGCTCAGCCCATGCAGTCTGGCCAAGTGTTCTCAACCTACGTGTAACTCCTGCCTGTATATGTCAGTGGATGTCTTATTCTGCCTGCATCCATCAGGACCTCCTTGTGAGTGAGCTTAATGGATTTTTCCTGCAATGAACTTGAACCTACTCCACGTCCATGGTTCTATTGATCTCTGTTGACCCCCTCCTTCTCCTTTCTGTAATATACCCCTATGTTTATCCCATTCATGCTTAATGGCCCCTACCATTTTAGCTTCCACCACTTCTCCTGGCAGTCTGTTCAAGGCATCTACCACCCATTCAGTGAAGAAGTATTTCTTCACATCTGTCCTGAAAGCCCCCCCCCCAGCTTCATTGCATGTCCCTTGGTTTGGGTGCTCATCCTCATTTGAAGGAAACTCTCCAACTGTACCCTGTTTACCCGTGTGAGGTACTTTGTAGGTCTTGATCATGTCACCTCTCAGCCTTCTCTCTTCCAGAGTGTACATGTTGAGGTTCTTCAGCCTTTCCTTGTAGGGATTCGTGTGAAAACTCTGAACCATTTTAGTTGCCCTCCTGTGAAAAACCTCCACCTTATGTCCTTTCTGAAGTGTGGACTGTAAAACTGGACACAGTATTTCAGCTGGGGAGATACTAGGGAGCGATGCAATGGCAGCAGAACATCCTTCATCCTCCTACTGGAGATGCCAGTCATTATGCACCCCAGAATTCAATTTGCCCTGCTCATGGCCTTGTCATGCTGTACTGCCATCTTGAGGTCCTCTGATATAATAACGTCAAGGACCCTTTCATATCTACTGAGTATCAGTACTTCCCCCCATCGTATATCCAGTATCAGGGTTCCTGTGCCTAGGTACATGATTTTACTCTTGTTGGCATTGAACCCAAAGTAAGTAAGAAAATGGAATTGATTTGAATGAATTGCAGGCTTTTAAGCAGCTTTTTGGGGAGTGTGTATGTGTGTGTTTTGGGGGGTCTCTGGTATGGGCACGACCTCCAAAAATGCCACCGACTTCTCTACCCCCTCACACTGTCTGCCCAAGTACTGAAACTTCCCCCTTAATACATCCACAGTGTCCTCCAAGTTGTTTGTACCCACATGCAACAGTAAATGAGGTTTCTTCCTGCCCCTCGCTGTACGTTTGAGTAGTGCCTTCCCTTATTCTCCTGCACTCAACCTGGGGACAGCTGCAATGCAGATATGGGTGTGCCTTTCCCCCTTTCCACCCCATCTCACCCATTTCAGTATAGAATCCCCCAGGACAAGTACCTCCACCCCTTACCCCCTATCCTTTCTAATGCTTCTTCCACCACCCCAGTATTCATTCTTCCCTGTCCCTTAGCCCTGCCAACTGCACCCTCTGTGACTTCTATATCTGTATCCCTTACTACTACCTCACCCCTGTTCTCTGCCTTATTCCTCCCATCCCTCTTAAACCCCTTCCCAGACTGACTACTTCCTATTGGGCTTCTCATGTCGACCTCCCCTGCTGATTTCCAACCCCTCTTCTATCCCTGTTGTTGTCAATTTAAAGCCCCCATTCCCTTCTACCCAGATAGTGATGCTCCTCCCATCCTTCCCCTTCCGGTAGACGTCTGTCCTTCAGTCACCACCCTTCTTCCTTACTAGCCTCCTTCTACCCCTTTGTCCTTGCTATCTCTTCCCTACCTGTTGCCATCCCTCTCATGCCCCTCCTGTTCCCCCCTTCAGTATGTTCCTGCTCCCTCTCTGTGTCCCAGAGCAGAGGTTCAAATCTATTTGTAATTGATACCTGTCCTACATCTCTTCCCTCTGTTGGTCCCCCCCTCCTACTTGTTCCCCTCCATGCCACCCCTGGTGCCTCACTACCTGCAGCCATGTGCTCTCTCCCCTGGTATTCCTCATGGTGTCTTGATCCCCCAACATGAGGCAGCCCTGCTGTCGCCTCGGGCACCCTCTCCCTTCTCCTTTCTTTCCTGCTGGTGCCTGTGATACTGGGGTTGGTTTCAGTCCCCAGTTATTCTTCCTCTGTCCCTCTTTGCCATCCCCTATTCCCCCCTCAGGATGCCTATCATACTCATATGCCCTGCCACTTACACTCCTCCCTTAACTTCCACAGTTCCTTCCTCAAACTAGCTAGTCATCTACAGACCATACACCCCCCCCCCCATCCTCCAAGCCCAGTCCAGGATCATGGCACACCCATACCCTGTACACCCCTCCACCTTCCCAAAGATGCCGGCCCTAGTGACGTGTGACACCTGTCCCATTGTGGCTCCCATCTTATGCTAGGGGGTCTTACTCCCAGGTTCTGTACCCCACTACAACTGTTAGGCCCTATGTACTCAAATTCCTGTCCCTCCCACACTAGTCCCCTACTGACCCCTTGTTGACGGGGTAATTCAGGCTCAAATGTCATCCATTAGACACTGTATCACTGTAGCAATCTGAAAGCCTCCATGTCCATTTTCATCCCTCAGCTACCATACTTTTTGTTCTCAGCTCTCGTATAGTTTCACTTAGCCCACTTAGAAATCATATTGCACTCCAAGTATTACTCAGTTCAGTTAGAGAATAAACAGAACAAATAACTATTATTACAGCAATCATAAGAGTATAGCTCAGTACTTAGCTCAGTTAGAGAAAGAAACAGAAGAAGTAATCTGTATTATTACAGCAATGCTAAAGCACCCAATCATTGCTTTGTCTCCACTCCAGAGACTCTGCTGTAATAGAGACCACAGAGGACACTGGGTGGGAGGGTGGGCAAGTTTAAAGTCCCGCAGAGCTCCATTAAGTTTGTTCACTCCCCTCTCACTGGCTCATTCTATTTCCCCCGATGCTGCAGGCTGCCCTTTTGTACTGAACTCCTGCTTGCATAGGTGCCTTTTTCTGCCCACAAAGAAATCCGCAGCAGTCCTGACACAGCTCCGTTGAGCTCACTCACTCCCGCTCTCTCACTCGCTCATTCTGTTTTTCCTGGTGCTGCAGGCTGCCCTTTTGTATTGGGTTCCTGTCTGCATTGGCACCTTTTTCTGCCCACAAAGAAGTTCACAGCTGTCCCGACAGAGCTCTGTTGAGGTCGCTCAGTCCTCCTCTCATACTTGCTCATTCTGTTTCTCCTGGTGCTGCAGGCTGCCCTTCTGTACTGGGCTCCTGCCACCGCTGGCACTTTTTTGTGCCCACAAAGAAATCAACAGCAGTTCAAACAAAACTCTATTGAGCTTGCTCACTCCCCCCTCTCACTCACTTGTTCTGTTTCTCCCACTGCTGCAGGCTGCCCTTTTGAACTGGGCTCCTGCCTGCATTGATGCCTTTTTCTGCCCACAAAGAAATCTGCAGAAGTTCCAACAGAGCTCTATTGAGCTTGCTCACTCCTCCTCTCTCACTCATTCATTCTGTTTCTCCTTGCGCTGCAGGCTGCCATTTTCTACTGGGCTCCTGCCTGCATTGGTGCCTTTTTCTGCCAATAAAGAAATCTGAACCAGTCCCGACGGAGCTCACTTGAGCTCAGTCATTCCCCCCTCTCAGTCACTTGATTCTAATCTGTCCCAGACACTGATTTCCGAAAGCAACTGCGGTATTGTGCGCCGGAAGCGTGAAAACACATTTTGGCCAGGATGTGAAAAATGACAGCGGTACTATTCATAAGGAGGTGTGAAGAAATGCTAGAGCTGAAAATCTGGTGTGAAAATATTACTGATTTGCGAAGTTACAAGGGTGTGTGGAAACTGCACAATGCATGCTCGTAACATAGTAATTTTATGGACTTTCATCACAAAATTTTCAATGCAGGCATTTTTGGACCTCTGCTTGTGAACAGTGTCACTGTGGTTTTCTTAATATGTCCCAAACACTGATTTCTCACAGTGACTGCACTATTCTGCACAGGAAGTGCAAAAGCACATTTTTGCCAGGACGTAAAAAATGACAGTTGTACTGTTCATAAGGAGGCATGGAAAAATGCCAATGTTGAAAATTTAGAGTGAAAATATTACAAATTTGCCAAGTTACAAGGGTGTGGGGAAACAGTTCAACGCACGCTTGTAACACAGTCATTTTATGGAGTTTTGTCACCAAATTTTCAACACAGGGATTTTAGGGCCTCTGCTCATGAACAGTGTCACTGTCATTTTCTTAATGTGTCCCGAACATTGATTTCCCACAGTGTCCACACTATACTGCACTGTAGTGCGAAAATGCATTTCGGCCAGGATGTGAAAAATGACTCTTGTACTGTTCATAAGGAGGTGTGAGCGTATCCAGTCATTGCTTTGTTTCCACTCCAGAGACACTGCTGTAATATAGGACCATGGAGGACCCTGGGTGGAAGAGTGGGCAACTCTAAAGTTTCGACACAGCTCCATTGAGCTCGCTCACTCCCCCCTCTCACTTGCTCATTCTATTTCTCCCGATGCTGCAGGCTGCCCTTTTGTACTGGGCTCCTGCTTGTGTTGGTGCCTTTTTCTGCCCACAAAGAAATCTGCAGCAGTCCTAACACAGCACCATTAAGTTCACTCAATCCCCTTCTCTCGCTCGCTCGTTCTGTCTCTCCCTGCGCTGCAGACTGCTCTTTTGTACCGGGCTCCTGCCTGAGTTGGCACCTTTTTCTGCCCACAAAGAAATTCACAGCTGTCCTGACATAGCTCCGTTGAGGTCGCTCACTCCCCCTCTCTCACTCGCTCATTCTGTTTCCCCTGGTGCTGCAGGCTGCCCTTTTGCACTGGGCTCCTACCTCCATTGGTGCCTTTTTGTGCCCACAAAGAAATCTGCAGCAGTCCCAACAGAGCTCCGCTGAGCTCGATCACTCTGCCTCTCTCACTCGCTCATTCCATTTCTCCCAGTGATGCAGGCTGCCCTTTTGTACTGGGCTCCTGCCTGCATTGGTACCTTTTTCCTGCCCACAAAGACATCTGCAGCAGTCCTGATATAACTCCATAGAGCTCACTCAGTCCCCCTCTCTCACTCGCTCGTACTTTTTCTCCCACCGCTGCAGGCTGCCCTTATGTATTGGGCCCCTGCCTGTATTGACACCTTTTTCTGCCCACAAAGAAATCCACAGCAGTCCCAACAGAGCTCAGTTGAGCTCAGTCACTCCCCCTTCTCACTCATTCAATCTTAATCTGTCCAAACACTGATTTCCCACAGTGACCGTGCTATTCTGCGGCAGGACTGCAAAAACATATTTTGGCCAGGATGTGAAAAATGACAGCTGTACTGTTCATAAGGAGGTGTGAAAAAATGCCAGTGTTGAAAATGTGGCATGAAAATATTACATATTTGCGAAATTACAAGGGTGCTTGGAAACAGTTCATTGCATGCTTGTAATACAGTCATTTTATGGAGTTCTGTCACCAACTTTTCAACATAGGGTTTTAGAACCTGTGCTCATCAACAGTGTCACTGTCATTTTCTTAATCTGTCCCAAACACTGATTTTCTACAGCGACCATGCTATAGTAGTGTTAGTGGCCCAGTAGGTAGCACACTCGCCTCTGAGGCTGGGATATCAGAGGGCTCTGGGTTCATTTCCCACATCTGCCACTTGGGTTAATATCCCAGTACAAACTGTAGTGCAGCATGAGAGGGGTGCTGCGCTTCTGAGGTGCCATCTTTCAGATGAGACATTAAACCGAGGTCCTATCTGCCTGGATTGGTGGTAGTTCAGGTGGATGTTAAAGATCCCATGGTGCTTATCGAAAAGAGTAGCGGAAATTTTAATTTTTTACAACATTAAACCAAAATAAATACAAACTGTGTTGAAATTACACAAATATGTAAATCATATGGAAAACAAAATCAAATAAGTAACACTGTCATTTTTCAAAAATGATAAAAGGAAAAAACATATCTATAAACATCCCCACTATACTAAAGGAATATAGAAATATATATTGCAAATTTCAAAAACTCAGAATAATGCAAAACAGTGTTAATTCTCACTAAATATAAATATTTAACAAAACAGTCCAACAATTAAGTAAAATAAACATATTAATTTTAAAAACAAACATTTGAAAAGAAATAGAACTCAAATACAGAATCATAAAGCAGTACTGAATCATAGGTAGAATACAAAATATAACAGCCCTAGTACCACAGCCATACATAATCAAAATAACATAATAAAACTATATATTCCAAAACCCATTTCCTAGGACCTAAATCCTTAGAGGAAATCAAAATATGCTCACCACTGCAACCATTTCCCTGTACTTTCCTTCAGCAATTCGTCAGACTTCAATTTTTTTAATTTCCCGTAAAATTATAAAATAGAGAACCAAGGCAGATATATCTTGTTGTTGCAACACTAGACAGCATCGACAAATCCAAATCCAATATAAAAAATGGGCAAACAAAACCCTAACAGTGCCAATATGAGGCTGTTTACTTTGAATAGGGGAGATGCCAAAAAACAATAATGTGGAAGCCGGAGGTATAGGCAGTGTATCTTTCCACCTGTTTTTTTACAATATCCCAAAACTGTACAATATATGGACAGGAATAATAAAGATGATCCACAGTTTCTATTACTTCTGTACAACAAACTCTAGGGCAATATCTTTCTTGCAGAGTTTTATGTTTCTGATTCTCTTTGACATTTATTTTCTGATGAAGCCCCAACCACACTGAATCCCACATTTGCTCAGGGATCTGAGAATCCATAATATATTCTGGTATTAAATCCTGTTGAAAACATGAAAATCTCAAAAAAGGGTGTCCCTGAAAATGAGCTATCAATATCTCATTGTACAAGTGCATTCTAGTAAAGGCTTGTACCATAGTATATTTCACATTCCACTTAATAATCCAATCAAAAATGCCCTCCCACCTTTTCACTAATCGAGGACTCCTCTTATTTTTATGAAAAAATGTATCCCTTTTCCATTCTAACAAAATCCCTTTAAGTAAAGAAAAACCCCAAATGCTCCACACTGGGTAGTATCTCTTATCAATGGCAGTAAATTCACATATAGAAATGCCGTAAAAAAAAAAGGGTTCAGCATATTCACCCCTCCAGCCTTAACTTCTTTATATAAAATATTATGTTTAATAGGATTTAATCGACTACTCCAAAAACAAGTAAAAAAACAACTGGATAAAGAAACTTCCAGCTTCTTAGGTACCATAAAGGTAGCACTAATATACAAAAAAATTGGAGTTAAAAAAGACCTAATCAGGAACACCCTTTTCCTTTTTCCAACTTTCCACCTATTCCATCTGCTAACCATTTTGTTCCCTACAGACAATAATCATGTCCAATTATAATCCACCATTTCACAACCCCCAAAATAAACATCTAAAATTTTACACAGGCTTGTGGCCACCCTGCAACCACCAACCTCCAATTAACCCCATAACTGAAACATTGTCCGTTACTAATAACCCTTGCAGTGTCTTTAAACCTTTAATCAATTTCTTCTCTCTACATTTTTGGCAACTTACAAATGGTTTTATTCTTTCAGCTTTCCCCTGAGTACCAAAAGTTTGTTCTTTCTGTAAGGAACAAAGCCAATCATACTGGTATGATCTCATATGAATTTTGACTGAAGCAATCTCATCCCTAAGATCCACCCCCTCCTCACATTGTCTTGACAACAACACAACCAAATCATGTCTTAGAGCTAAATATTCTTTATTTTTTTACACAGCTTGAGATCACCCTTGAACACGAAAAAACTCTACCATAAGTATTCTCAAATCCTTCAACCATAATCCTGTATTTTCATATAGAAACATCATAGATACTTTATCCTGTACTAGCATTTTAAAAGCAGACATTATTACTGGATTCTCCAATAAGGTCTCATTCAATCTCTAAAACCCTTCCCAGTCTCCCTTACAGGGGGTATTGCAATGTTTACCCCTATCAACAAATGGTCCGAAGTTTCTATAGGCATAATAAAAATATCAGAAACCTCCAATAATTGTTTCATAAATAAAAAAATCAATGCAGGAGGAAAGGGTACCCTTAAAAAAGATGTGGCCTTGCCAGATCTTGTACCGCTACCCTGAAAATATTTCAATCCTGCCTGAAGTAACAATTTTTGCAAAAAGGTCTTATCACAATACTGCTTCTCCTTTAAATTACGGAGTTGAAAATTGATATTGAAATCTCCCCCCCAAAATATCTGTCTTCTGGTAAACACATAGGGCTATATTTTTGCTAACAATTCAATTCTCAAAGCTTTTGTTTGCAGACCATAAACTGTAATCAGTTTACAACAAAGAGAATTAATAACTACATCCAATAATAAAGCTCTACCAGGATCAATATCAACAAGCCACAAAACCTGAATCTTAGAAGAATGAAAACAAAAACCCACCCCACAACAAACTTCCATTCCTACGGACCAATACAAAGAACCCCACGACCAATCTGTAGTTGCTTGCAAAATTTCATTTAATGTATGAAGTCTAGTGTACTGCAATATGAAAACATCGAAATCCAAATTCTGTAAAATACCAAAAGTAGTTTTCCTCTTGTAATCTAATTTAATACTATTAACATTTAAACTCACCACCCATAAATTAATAGCTTCAGGGAGGTTTAATAATTGTTTTTTTTACTAGACCTTTTAACCCTTTTTTTCAAAACAAACACCTCTGAGTTCTGTAACTCAATATCCAGGGCATGCAGTAAGCAAGGAGAGGACTGTGAACCCTACTCCATTGGATCTTCCCTATCCACCTGCTCCCCCCAAGAAGTGAAAGCAGAAAATCTTTTGGAAAGGTATAAGGGGGACAAGGGTACCAATAATTGCACCAGCTCAGAACTATCCACCCTAGATGGACTTGAAGGGGGGACCACTGGACTCCCTTCAAGAGAACCTTCCTGTAAGTCCACAACTTCCTTGTGCTCCTGAGAGCTTAAAATTGGCTGAGCAGGAACGTGCCATGGTGAACCTTTGGTGGGGGTTACAAAAGGGTTTTCTACAGGAACAACCCCAGCACATGAAATATCTTCATCTAAGTTACTAATATGAGGTAAAGGGGGGACAGCTATACCCTGCCTCCCCATGTCCAGCCTATCCCCATCCCCTCCAAGAGAAGAGAAGAGAAGAGACATTTCCTCTACCCCTTCCTCTATGCCAAGGCAGAAGAGGATGAACAACATCTTGTTCTGTACCATGTCTATAAGGCTTCTGAGCTTGGTATAGAAAAATATCATGATCTGATACCCCACCAGAATTATGGGCCACCCAGGGACATTCTTGAAACCCATGGTCCTCATCCCCACAGAGATTACAGATTGGGGGAGCTGTGCATTGTGCTGCTTAATGACCTAATACCCCACAGTGAAAACACTTAATGCTGTCACAGTCGTTATTCAAATGAGTCAAAGCTTCACACCAATAACAGCTTCTCAGCTGGCCAGTATAAAACAATATTTCCCTGTCCCTCCCTAAAAAAATGAGCTTGGTAAATGCTGAATCCCCACATCTGTTTGTTTTAATTGAACTTAAAATTTCCACCCTCCATTCCAAAATCCATTTTCGTCCATGATTGTCCTAGGATGTTCAAAAATTGTACATCGTTTTTCTAACCAGAATACAAAGTTATTTACATCTATCCCCTCATTTCTAAACAACACTGTTAAAGTCTTAATGGTAGGTTTAGTAATAGGGATTGCTAGGAACTCTTTCCACAATTCCATGTCTTTCTGTTCATAATATAGTTTAAAAAATTTGTACAAGAGAACCATAGAACAGAAACTAACATCGTAATTTCTATCCCCAGGTGCATGTATAAAGGCGTACACATCAATTGGAGTAAATCCCATTAAATATTTAATAAGAGTTTTCCCCACCCAAAGTCTATTGGGGTGGATTGGGGCTTTTCCCACATACCAGAGGTGAAGTAAAAATCTCCTTTTAGCCGCTTCTTCAGGCTTATGAAAAAGCCAGCATAAGACATAGGTCTCCCCCAATCTTGCACAGAGGGCAATGCCTCTCTAGGAGAATTAATATCACCATCCTGCATAGACCATAGTCCCATAAATTCCACATTCTCTCCTACCTTCCCCATAGCTTTAGCAGGGAGATCCTCTCGAACATTGTCCTGCTGAGAATGTATGTTTTGACAATCAAAGTCTTGGAGTCCCAAAAGGGGAAGAACCCCATCTGACTTAGCAACCAAAACTACAGCCTCACTATCAGAATGTGCAGCTGCTGTAGAAGCAAGCAGGGACTTAGGATCCTGACTATTTACCTTCTCTACACTGTTCAGCTCAACATCCATCATAGTAGGAACACAAGAACCAGAGTTTCCCGGAGAACCCGGAATCGGTATCTGAGGGTCAGGAACCCAGTACTGATCGCGGTAAAGCTAACCCGCTCTCTGCAAGGCGTCCTCCAGGGACCAATCCTCTGAATCAACAGGCTGCAAAGCATCATCAGGCTGGACATCCTGACCAATGCCCAAGTCCAAACTTTTACCCAGAGTAGAAGCAACACTTAAAGGTAATTGCTTGCTAGTACCTGATACAGGACTAGCCACTGACCTTTTCCATTTTTTCCTTTCCTCCTCCATTCTAGACCGACTAAGATTATATTCTTGTTCAGCAGTAGTAATCAGAGCCAATAGTTGATTCTTCTTTTCCGCTAACTCCTTCTGTAGTTTGATTTCATCAGCATTCAGATTACCAACAGCATCAGGCATGAGGGGTGGAACATCAAGATTCTCTGATATAACTTGTGGTAAAGGATTCATAGCTACAGAAATCCTCTCCTCAGTCAGGATATGCATCACTTCTGGAGCTTCAGGAACCTGACCATCCCCATCCATGTTCTGTGACATACTGGGCTTCTCCAAACTCTCCAGCACTTCAGCGCCCTCTGCAGCAAGAGTAGGGGAATTTCCCCGGTGTCCTGGCCAAATTTCCCTCATTCACTAAAAATACCACCATCAGTTTAATCTGGTTCAAGGTCATTTGGCATTCATCAGTATCCCCCTTCCCCCGGGTCATGCCTGAAAATAGGCAGGATTTGTCAAGTGCACTTACCCTGTCAACAAAAACTAAATAAATAAATAATAAAATAAATTCTGTGCCCGAAGTGCGAAAACACATTTCGGTCAGGATGTGAAAAATGGCAGTTGTACTGTTCATAAGGAGGTGTGAAAAAATGCCAGTATTGAAAGTCTGGCATGACAATATTACCAATCTGCGAAGTTACAAGGATGAGTGGAAACTGTGCAACGCACACTTGTAACACAGTCATTTGATGGGCTATTGTCACCAAATTTTCAACATAGGCATTTTAGGACCTCTGCTCATGAACAGTATCACTGTCATTTTCTTAATCTGTCCTGAACCCTGATTTCCCACAGCGACTGCACTATTCTGTGCTGGAAGTGCGAAAACACATTTCAACCAGGATCAGAAAAATGACAGCTTTACTGTTCATAAGTAGGTGTGGGAAAATGGCAATGTTGAAAATCTGGTGTGAAAATATTGCAAATTCACAAAGTTATGAGCGTGCATAGCAACTGTACAATGCACACCCATAGAACAGTAAAATATTTGAGATTTTTTCCACCAAATTTGCAACATAGGCTTTTTGAGAGTCCACCTCATGAATACTGACACTGTCATTTTGTTAATCAGTTCCGAAAGGTGATTTCACCCAGTGACCAAGAAATCACCTTTCAGTGCAGAATAATGCCATGACAGTGGCAGAATTCATGAGGAGGGGTCCCAAAAACCTCATGTTGAAAATTTGGTGCCAAAATTCCAAAAAATGCCTGAGATATGCACCAAAGTTGAAAAAAACCTTATTTATGCCATTATACAACTTACCAGAATTTCCTCAGTTCGCGGTCAGCTTTGAAGAGTGTAGACATGTTCCTAGTCCACTGAAGTTTGTCACGCCAGACTCTGGAGGTAAGTATGGGGTGAGGGAGGTGTGCGGAGGTGGGGTACACAGTGGGTTGGGAGGAGGTGCAGATGGCAAGGAACCATTTTCTTCTTTTCAGGATTATAAAAAAAAGATGTAGCAGGACAGTTTTTCCTTTTTTGCAGTTACTTGTAGCATGCTGCGATGGGCTCCCAGAGTACCACCTGCATGTTTTGGGTTGGGGGGTCTGGAGCTGATGGGGATTGGGCACCCCATCCACACATGCAGAGTGTGAGGGGGTCTCATGAGCCAAGGGGTTAGAGCTTACGGCACACAAGAACTTGTGGGGGAAACATGCAGACAGGGATTGGGCACCCATCAGCAAAGAACCAGGGGGAGGGGACATGATGCTGAGGGGGATTGGGCACCCCCTCGGCAAACAAGTCGGGAATGCAAGGGAGCCCTGCAATGAGAGGTTGTTCCCTCGTTGCAGTGAATGATGCTGCAATGACGAGGCGGCCCCTGGTTGCAGTGGCTAAAACTTCTCAAGGTTGTGGCATGCTGGCTGAACTAGTGTCAGCAGCAGTGTACCATGCCACTGGGGACAGGGGGCCAAGCCTCAAAGGGCAGTGGGGGCATTGGCCACAACAGTGCCACACCTCGACAGCCTGCTTCTGGAGCAAGCTGCTGCAACATGTTTCTTGCACATGTGCGCAATCAACATAAAAATGAATATATTACATAGGATTTTGTATTTGTTTCAATGTGTCCTTGTGATATGATACCAAAAATGGTTTAGGGATCTTCAAGGGAAGATATTTAAGTCTATTTGGGCCAACCAGAAACCTAGATTATGTAGAACCCTTCTAATAGCAGGAAAAAAGACAGGAGGCCAGGCAGTACCAGATATTCTAGAATATTGGCTTGCCTCCCAGGTGAAGTATGTCCTTCTTTGGGCACATATTCCTACTTGGACACATTGGCAGGACATAGAAACCACACTTTTACAGGGAGATACCCCATCTTCTTGCCTCTACCAGCCTTCTGTACAGAGACCCCCAGTAGTAAAAGAATATAGAGCTATACAGACTACTCTAATAGCTTGGGACATGTTCTGCAAATACACTACGGTTAAAATAGATATTTGGAGATACTGCTAGCTAATACATGCCCCAGACTTTCTACCTGGTGGTCTGGATCCATGGTATAGACACCAGGTGGTGAAGGGGTTTAGGTACCCTAAGCAGATCGTGAGGGGGACACTCATGTTCACTTTTGAGAAATGCACCCAAAAGTTGGGATGGACTGAGAAAGAAAAATGGCACTATTTACAGATATCCACATATATCCAAAGGAGATTAAGAATTATGTCACAAAACCCCACAGACCTCACTGGACATATATTCCTTGAGGACCTGTTTTCCCTAACCACCTCCAAACCAAAAATCACCAAGTTATGAAAGTTTTTAAATGCTCACAAAGCCGAGACAAGTCAGTATATTATTACAAAATGGGAAGGGGAGTGGGGTGCCCACCTCTCATCTCTAGACTGGAATAAAATCTGGGGTAATTCGACTAAAGTGATTTGTCTCACTTATGGCAGGAATTCCCGTGGAGTGTAAAAGTTACATTTTTTCTGACCCCTGATAGGGTGACAAAGTGGGGCCCAGCCATATCCCCAGATTGCTGGAGATAGTGTGGGGAGCAGAGGGCTACATCTGTCCATATATTTTATTCCTGTCCCTTTTTAGACAGCTTTAAGGGACAGGTACAAGAACAGCTGAGAACATTTTTTCTGATAGAAGAACCTTTCTCCCTCTATCATTTAGTATTTGGTCTCCCTATGAAGGATATTACAGGCACCATTTCATTACATTATATATATATATATATATATATATATATATATATATATATATGTGTGTGTGTGTGTGTGTGTGTATATATATATGTGTGTATATATATATATATATATCTGAGGCCAGGAGATCTGAGGGCTGTGGGTTCAGTTCCCACATCTGGCACTTGGGTTAATATCCTAATACTGACATTGTAGTGCAGCATGAGGGGGGTGCTGTACTTCTGAGGTGCCGTCTTTCAGATGAGACATTAAACCGAGGTCCTATCTGCCTGGATTGATGGTAGTTCATGTGGATGCTAAAGATCCCATGGCACTTATCGAAAAAGAGCAGGGGAATTTCCCCAGTGTCCTGGCCACATTTCTCCCATTCACTAAAAAAATACCACCAACAGCTTAATCGGGTTCAATTTCAGTTGCTTACCATCTGTATCCCCCTTCCCCCTGGTCGCCCCTGAAAAGGGACTTCTAGGCCCAGTGGGCTTACCGGGTCAACAAAATTCAATAAATAAATATTTGTGGTACATTTGTACCATGGCCTATAACAAAGCCATAACTCGTAAGTGGCAAAAGCCACTTCCACCTACTTTGAGTGACTGGAGAGAACTTATATTAAACATCCAGAAAATGGAAGATTTAACATTTCAAATCCAAAATAGAAGGGAAGCATTTGTAGTTAGATGGTCCAGATGGGATCTGCAACAGGATTAATACTACATATCAGTAGCTCCAGATATAGCAACTTATGGGGGCTTGTTGACCAGAATAACTCAAAAACTTATGTAGTCATGTCTTAGGCTGAAAGGCTTCTCCCTTAGATAACAAATTTGGAACCGAAGTAGGGAATAATATTGTTATAGCTTTATTAAGATTACCCAGTCTTGACCTTAGGAGGTTGTTTTCTTTTCTTGTTGTAAAAACAAAACAGGCCCAAGAGAGGCCTACTATTCCTATTACAGCCATTGGTGAAGTGACACTATTTGGTGTACTTGTCCATGTATGATTGTAAGATATTTTGTTATGTGGTGTCATGATGCTTACATCCTCAGTAAAGTAAGTATAAAAAAAAATTACAGGATGCTTTTGTAGACCTTCAGTTTTTCCTTTTGAAATCTAGGCTTGTCTTAAATACCTAAAAGACTCAGGTTGTATTGTTTACAAGGGAAAAGGGAAGGGGGCAGGAAGGTTCTTTAAGAATTAAAACTTTGGATAATGTCACCCTCCAACAAACATAGAATTATTTGTATTTGGGCCTGATTTTGGACAGTGCATTGAAATGGTCCACACATGTGGACTGCATGTTGAAAACGGTGGGAAAATGTTTGGGGGCTCTATATAGAAATAAAGGATGTATGACTGAGTATACTAGAAAACATGTGGTTACAACATTAGTACTCCCCTTATTAGATTATGGGGATATAGTTTATATGGGAGCAACAAACACAGTATTGGCTAGGATAGATGTAATATTCAATAAATTAGCTAGATTTGTATTGAATGCACCAAGAAAGGCCCATAGATGGCAATTTTATGAATCTCTGGGATGGATTTATCCAAAAGATAGGCAGTTAGCACATGTTCTAAACTTTATGGTAAGGAGTAACAAGGGCAAGGCTTCTGAATACATATTTGATGAATTACATATTATAGAAATTAGGATAGGGCTTTGCTCTGCAAATAGTACTGAATACATGCAACCCAGAATGAGGACAGAATTTGGTCGACAACATTTTTTTTTCTAGGGGTCCCCAGACTCGGAACACTTTACCATTTAGTTATAGATCACATACATCTAGTATCAGTAACAGTGTCAGTGGCTCAGAAGGTAGCACACTCGCCTCTGAGGCCGGGAGATCAGAGGGCTGTGGGTTCAGTTCTCACATCTGGCACTTGGGTTAATATCCCAGTACTGACACTGTAGTGCAGCATGAGAGGGGTGCTGCACTTCTGAGGTGCCATCTTTCGGATGAGACGTTAAACTGAGGTCCCATCTGCCTGGATTGGTGGTAGTTCAGGTGGATGTTAAAGATCCCATGGCACTTATCGAAAAGAGTAGGGGAATGTCCCCGGTGTCCTAGCCAAATTTCCCTCATTCACTAAAAATATCACCAACAGTTTAATCTGGTTCAAGGTCAGTTAGCATTCATCTGTATCCCCCTCCCCTGGGTTGTGCCTGAAAATAGGCAGGATTTGTCTAGTGCACTTACCCGGTCAACAAAAGCTAAATAAATAAATAGTATATACCAAGGGGAAATTAGATCTCACTTTTATAGAGAGGCTCACATGAGCATCAGAGTGGGAGTGTCTTGGGTTAGCAAGTGCTAGTATTATGTATAAGTCACAACCTGGATGTTTGAAGTATTTGCTGTAATGATGTCCATTATTTAATAAAACTGTATGTTTCATGTATTGTATATCTATATCTATATATATATATATATTTATATATGTATATATATATATATAAAATATTGATAGGTTGTGGTTGTATGTAAGTTTATTGTATTAACAGGTACACCTTGTAAAAAGGGTATTTATAACCCTAATGGTGAAATCTCTGTATAAATAAATTTTTACTACTGCTATCGACTAGGCATAGAAGCTTTTCCCACCATCCTTTGTGTGGGCTAACTTAAACGCTAGCTTCTTCTTCTAATTTTTAGGGCTGCAGGTAGGCAGAACCAGCAGCCCTCTTGCATTCGCTCTAAAAATGAGCTACCAGATTCAGACTGTGGAACACTTCCTTTGGAGTTTTTCAATGATCCTTCCACATCTTTGCAGCTCTTAAATTTAACCCTTGCAGTGCTGCAGACTGAACATTTGTCGAGAGCTCAATCAAATAGATTTATTCTAGTTCTTTCAGCAGCTTAGAGGTTAAGAAACAAATGCTCTGGCAATCAGCCCTCCTCCCCAACCTTGTAGTGCTTCAATGAGTACAAGAAACAGATGTTTTCTTTTGAATCCAGTTTGGTAAACAGCATTTTTTGAGTGAATGCAAGTGAGCTGCATACAGCCATCTTGCTGTCTGTAGCTGGAAAAATGGAGTACCATGGCACACATTTTTGGAGTTTTCAGTGTATCCTTCCCCAGATTGCCAGTTAAATAAAATACTCTTGTTTCTGTTGAGTAGACCAATTCCAACACTATTTTTCAGCTTGTTTATTGTTGCAATGTGACATGCTATCTTTGGAGACTAATAATTTACTGGTATGACTTCCAACAGATAAAAGCATCTAACTGCAGAGCTGTTTCAAATTACATTCTTGGTCGTCTCTCCCAATGCGCATGCATGCGTCCGTGCGTGTGTGTGTATGTAGCAATGATTTACAGTATTTCCTCTAAAAAGTTGACCCTTTCAGGACCTAATTAGTGGCATTGTAACTCTCATGGTTTTATTCTTGTAGGAAGGGCAAATAAATGCTAGGCAGCTAATGTTTTAGGAGTTTTCAGAGGTTGCAAGGGGCATCCTAAGAAATTACAAAG
The DNA here is from genome assembly GCA_016271365.2 of Neoceratodus forsteri. Taxonomy (NCBI): domain Eukaryota; kingdom Metazoa; phylum Chordata; order Ceratodontiformes; family Ceratodontidae; genus Neoceratodus; species Neoceratodus forsteri. The sequence goes on from CM028137.1 coordinate 158,130,500, forward strand.
AATCATAGCAGTGTCAACTGCAGTGTTTCCAGATTGAACAAATCATTTCCCTGTACAGCACCCTCCTTTTCCCTGTATTTTCCATGTAAATCTGGTACAAAACTCCTGTGCAGTTTCCTGTAGGCTCAAGTCAATACATGTACGCAACTGGCTTCATTATGCCTGTCAGTAAAATCACTATAACAAATGTTAAGGCTGTTTTTATTTATTTTAAATGATAAAACTCACCTGCAACATATTACAGAGGCTCTTGAAAAAATTTTGGAATCTCTCAAGCTTTGCTCTCAAAGTTCACATGTCTCTAGAACCTCTCGTGGTATTATAGCATTGTTACAATGTACTGACACTGCCAGATAGCCTGGCTGAGATGCAGTGTCTTATTCAGTGGAGTCATATTTTTATTCATTTTGGTAATGTACTGACACAGGATAGCTTTGATGTGATGCAGGATCTCATTTTCAGAGGGGTCCTAATTTTACTCATTTCTACAATGTACTGATATGGATTAGCCTGGCTAAGATGCAGTATCTCATTTTCAGTGGGGTCTTACTTTTACCCATGTTTGAGTTCCAACAGAGGATACAGCATCTAACTGCAGAGCAGTTCCAAATTATATTTTGGGTCATCTCTCCCAATGTGTGTATGTGTGTAGCAATGAATTATAGTATTTCCTCTGAAGAGTTGATTTATGTTAACCCTTTCTGGGGCCTATCTAATTAGTGGCATTGGAACTCTCATGGTTTTATATTTGTAGGAATAGTAAATACTAGGCAGCTAATGTATTAGGGGGTTTCAGACATTGCAAGAGGCATCATAGGGTATTACAAAGAAACCATAGGGGTGTCAACTGCAGTGTTCCCAGACTGAACAAAGAATCCCCTGTAGGGCACCCTCATTTTCCCTGTCTTTTCAATGTAAAACTGGGACAAAACTCCTGTACATTTTCCTATATGCTCAAATAAATACGTGTACGCAACTGACTTCATTATGCCTGTCAGTGAAATCACTATAACAAATGTTAAGGCTGTTTTATGTGCTCTTTAGCCCCGTTACAATGTACTGGTACAGGACAGCCTGGCTGAGATGCAGTGTGTCATAGTCAGTGGGCTCATACTTTTATCCATTTTGGTAATATACTGACACGATAGGTTTGCTGAGATGCAGTATCTCATTTTCAGGGGTCCTAATTTTACCCATTTTTACAATGTACTGATACAGCTTAGCCTGACTATGATGCAGTATCTAATTTTCAGTGGGGTTTTACTTTTACCAATGTTTACATCAGCATGCAATGTACTGATACAGGATAGCTTTGCTGAGATACTAATGGCCTCCGTGTGCAACATGGCGATGCTGACTTAAAACTATGCATGTGTGAGTATCACACATATGTAGTCAGGTCAGTGCTGCCATGTTATGGCTGTCTCCTGAGCAAACTACGCAGGTGTGAGTATCATGCATGTGCAGTTCTGTAATTGCAGCAGTATCAGTTACATCTGACTCTGGTGTGGCGAGAGCACCACATATTCTTTTCAACACTCTTGCCGCTCCTAAAAGCTCTCCACAGCTGTATTGGCTCAGTGCTGGCAAAAGCTAAGGGATGAGCAACACTGGGGACCACTCTACTGTCTTTATGTCCACAGTCTTTATTGGCAGGTCATTTTAGAAGGCCACCACCTTCTGGAACAAAATATGCTTCCTAATGTTACCCCTAAACTTGCCATCTGTGACCTTCTGAGCATGTCCCTGTGTTCTGCTGGAGAACATATCCGTATGTTCAATCGTGTCAATATCCCTGAGAATGGGAAGACTGAGCTCATGTCCCATCTCACCCTGCTGTTCCACAGGGACAAGCTAAAGGATGAGGAGCACCCACATATGCTGAAAGCACCAGGACCTCAAAAGTATTATTCAAAGTCCTTTATTAACTAAAGTGCATAGTGCACCCACACATAGTGAGCATAAAAAAGTGGTGGCTGAGCCTTTCTACAACTAACATTTCTCTTGATGCCTGCCAGACATCATCAGAGTGATTCACTCTGATGATGTCTGGCAGTGGCTGGGAGAAGTGTTATTTTCAGGGTGGCTCAGCCATCACTTTTTTATGCTCACTATGTGTGGGTGCACTATGCACTTTAGTTAAATAAAGAACTCTTAATAATATTTTTGCAGTCCTGGTGCTTTCTGCATGTGTGGGCACTCCTCATTCTTTTTCTTGTTTCAGTTTTTTCATTGCTGAGCACCATATTACTTGTCCCACCATTCCAAATCAATTTTGCTTTGTTCCACAGGGAGAAGATGGCAAGAAGTACTAGTAAACATGAACGTGGATATTATCTGTTAGATCCTTCCAGGAATTCCTGTTTTGAAAATGCAGCTTCCCCTTAACAGTGGTATCTAAACAGGAAGTCCACCAACAAATTTCTTTTTATTTTTAGTACTAAACACATTGGGTCGGATATTCAAAAGGGTTGCTCCATGTGCAATAGGGTTGCGCTTGCGCAAGTCCAAAAATGCGCCATTCTGCCATATTCAGCGGGAAGCAGTTGCGCTACCGAACACATGCTGAGCAACAGTGCAATGCAAATGAAGGCATGTGCATCCGAAGGGGTGGATCCATGCATAAAGAGCGCAATGCGATATTGAAAGGCTTGCATAATGTGCAACAGCAGATCAGCCGGAAGGTGCACCACGGCGGAAATGAGACAAAATAAAAAGGCTCAAGGAAGAGGTGCAAGAATGCTACAGGGAAGCCACATGAGGCAGGGAGACAGACAAGGCGACAGTGGCAAACAGTGCAGGCCAGGGAGTGCACAGGAGAGAAGAGGGACAAGGGAGGGTGTGTGGGGCCACAGACTGCAGAGGCCAGTAGGTGTACCTGGTGCAGTGGAGGTAGCAGTCAGGACAGCGGGGGTAACAGAGCAACAACAGCCAGGGGGGACCACAAGCCATGGAAATGGACAGTGCCAGCTTCCTCATGGAAGCTGTAATGAGGGGGGTGAGAAGGCATGCTGCAAGGGGACGTGGCCATGGAAGGGCCCATCGGCAGTACGCCCCCAACAGGCAGTACCGTGCCCACGTCAGCTTTGAGCTGTACATGGATGTAGAGATTGTGGGCTGGTACCGCCTAAACAGGGCAATACTGAGGCAGCTCTGTGAGCTGTGCAGTGATGTGATGCAGGCACCCTCACGACGGAGTCACGCTCTGTCAGTGGAGACAAAGGTAACAGCCTGCATGTGCCTGCTCACCATGGGTACCTTCCAGAGGCTGACAGGGGACACCACAGGCATAACACAGTCAGCCACGTCATGCATCCTCACCCAATTCCTCAGCGCACTGCTGCTACATGCTGCGGAGTACATCCATTTCCCCAGCACCGCAGCAGAGCGTACAGCAAACATGCAGGAGTTTCACAGGGTAGCACATATGCCTGGCATGCTAGGGGCAATAGACTGCACCCATGTGGCTATTCGCATGCCATCTGGCCCCAATGGGGCAGCATACCGAAACTGGAAGGGTTTCTTGAGTGTCAACTGCCAGGTGGTGTGTGATGCCAGTGGGCGCATCATCAATGTCTGTGCCACACACCCTGGCGGAGCACATGATGCCTTCATGTGGTACCAGTCTGCAATGTGCCATCGATTCGAGAGTGGGGACATCCCCACAGGACATCTAGTGGGTGAGTATGCATGTAGGAATTGCAAGGTTGGGGCAAGGGTGGGAAAGCCACAGGTGCCATGGTAGTGGCACACAGTGATATGGGCAATATGGATCTGTACATGATACTAATCTCCACCATCTCCACACAGGTGACAGCAGATACCCACTCCGTCCCTGGCTGCTCACACCCTACCGGCGCCCCATGACCCCATCGCAGCAACGCTATAATGAGGCACATGCCGCCACACACAACATCATTGAGCGGGTGTTTGGGATGCTTAAGGCATGCTTCTGATGCCTAGACACCTCTGGCGGTGCCCTACAGTACAGCCCCTCATAGGTCTGTGGGATATTCCTGGCCTGTTGTATTCTGCATAACATGGCCAAAGGCTGTGCGATAGCCATACAGGTCGAGGAGGGGAACAGCGATGGGGACGCCAGTGATGCTGGTGATAATGGGGATGAGCAGCCCCCCCTTGGACGGCAGGACCCCCGACTGATCCGGCAGGCCCAGCTGCACCGGGACACCATCACGGAGGAGCATTTTGCACGACACAGGTAAGTCAAGGGGCCATGTGCTACCAACACTGTCTAGGCGCAACTCACAGGCACACAGGGTAACACAGCAGGGGTGCATGACGGCAAGGGGAGTGTTAGGGTCCAGGTGCACAAACACACCATCAGGGAGGGGTGACTAGTCATATGGACACACACACACAACACACACACACACACACACACACCAGGCACAAAGCGTACATGGGCAGGTGCACAGCAGAGCAGGAACAGACATGGCAAACACACGGATCAACAGACCACCCCACCACCTGTACTGTCCAAAGTACGTGTGTCAGATGCTGGGCACCCTTGCACCTGGTTGTACAGTACAATGCAGGCATCATCATGCACACGCACCTGTGGACAGCAGTCGGGGTGGGTGCAGGTGGTCGATGTGTCGGCGTGTTGGGCAGGGCACCCACCAGTGCACTGCCCACCATGACACACATTGCACACAGGGCAGCATCAGACAGGGCCCGCACTGGGAGACAGGTCACTCAGGTGGCACTGTGCCACAGCCACCTCGGATGTGTGGGTGGCCCCCGCCATGTCCCAGCAGCACTGGCAGGTTGCTCATGGGCCACATGGGGTGGCACCTATGGACCACCAGGGGTCCCACTGCATGATCGTGACCTTGTCAGCACAGGGGTATGCAGCATGCTGAACATACCTGCACCAGGTGTGCTCGGGATGCCCACAGCAGAACCCAGCGTCGACAGTCTGGGTGTCGCACGATGCCGGGAACGGGGTGTGGAGAGCATACTGAGTGGGGTGTGTGGTACAGGGGCACCTGACTGTGTTCCCAATGTGGCCATGACAGACACCACTGCCTGGGTCAGCCTGTCACTGGCGACGGTCACATCCGTCCGCAGTCTGACCATCTCTGCAAGGATCAATGCATTGTCCCTGCTGTTCCACTCCACAGCCACGCACAGTGCCTCCACGCACGTTGCAACCCGCATCTGCTGCTCTACTGATGCCCGCAGCAGGTGGGTGTGCTCATCCAATGAGTCCTGTGCCACATTGGCATTCTGTCCCCCAGGGTATGGAAGGACCTGATGCTCAACACCCCTTGAGGATGGGTGCTGTTCACCAGAACCAGGTGTGGGCAAGTCAACAGGTGGTGTGCATGTGCCACCACTGGACCCTGTACCCCCAGATCTGGTGGGTGACTGCTGCTGCTGCCCCTCCAACTGCTGTGCCCCAGGGACCACTCGTTCCACTGCTGTGGCCCCAACAGTGCCAGAGGCCTGCACAGCCACCGATGCTGACAGGCACAGCCTGGGACTGTGCTGACGTGCACAGTCACAGCGTGCTGGCATGCTCACATGCCAGACTGCTGAGACACAGGCTGTGCACCCCCCACACCTGACTCACCGACAACAGAGGTGGCAGCCAGGCGTGCATACTGGTGCAGTGCATGCTGGCTGGCAGCAGAGGTGGATGGACCCTCCACCAACACTGGCAGGTCTTCCACACTGCATGGTCCCACCACCACCATCCCCTGCAGATGAACAGGATCTGTAACAGAAAGTGAGAACATGTTAGTGCATGTGATCAACCTCCCCCCCCAACACCACCACCATGTCCTACTGTGCAGTGATGGGCTTCCACTGGTCTGGAATCCACCTCCTGGTATGCCCTCTAAAGCACTACGCTGCATTGATGCAGCCAGACGGTACTCCGCCGGGGTCAGATCTGCCACCTCTGGCTGGCCACCACCTGTGGCAGTGCGTGCCACCCTGAGGGCTGCCACCTTCTCTTTGACCCATCTCCGGTTTGTCCCCATCTTTTTCTTGCATTCCTGCATGGAGCGCTGGTGGCTTCCGTGCATGTTTACCACACGGGCTACCCCCTCCCATGCAGCAGCACGGGCCTGAGGGGTGTCCCGCCATCCACTCAGTAGTGGCTCCTCTTCCAGGTAGGCCTGGAAGAGTGCCTCTGTCTCTGACCTGGTGAAGTTGGGCCTCCTCTTTCGCCCACCATCTTCATCCTCACCTGGTCTTTACCCGGTCATGTCAGTCTGTATGGGTGGAAGTGGACACCTGTCACTGTGCAGTCTACAGTGTTATCCCATGACCATTGCCCGGAACATCACACAGCTTGCAACTCACCTCTCACCTGCAGTACCCGAATCTGGCCAGCGCTGTCCACTGTCGCATATTTATAGCACAATGCATGCAAATTAGGAGTGGAGCAACTGTAATGAGATGCAAATCGTGCCACTGTGCCTTTGAATGGCTGATCAGATGATTTGCATGTGTCGGCTGAATATCGTGCCATTGCGAGTTGCGCAATACAGTTGAGCTGGCTGAACCAATGGCGCTTTTCTGTGACTGTGTAGTACACCGCATTGCACATGCCCAGGTAGCTTACGCAGGCGTCTGCTGCACTGATGACGTGCTGTGCGCGATCAGCAATTCTGGCCACGGCCACCATTGTGCCAGTGGCGCTACAGTGCTGGTCACCAAATGGCGCTGTGGCACAACTGCGCAATAATCCACTGTGGCACTGGCACGCAGGTGACAGATCACGAAGGACGTGTAGACGTCCGACGGTGCTGGTGCGTGGCCTCGCGCCACTGACCCATGACCTTGAGCCTGACCTTTGCCCCTGGCGCCAGTGGAGTCTGGCGCGTATCGCTTTATCGCGCTGTTCAGTGACAGCGCGATGTGGACCGACGGCTCTGTACGAACAGCGTGATAGGGACTCATGAACTTGTATTGTGCAACATTTCCACGTGGGGTTGCCGTGCTGCGGAGCACCATATTGCCACTGTATAACTCTGGAATGGCACGCAGGAGAGCTCGACAGTGGGGGGCCTTGGAGCTGGCAAACCTGGTGGCTGTGGTTGAGCCACACCATGGGACACGTTTTGGGGGGGTTCCCCTGCAGATGGTATGCACCCATGTGTAGCAGCAGGTGGCAACTGCCCTAGAGCAGGCCACTGGGCGGAGGAGGACTCCTGAGCAGTGCAGGCACCACTATAGTGACCTGCAAAGGAGGGAGCGCACTCTGCTGGAGCGCCTCAGGTCTCGTGCCAGGAGGGGCATTGTGCCTAGGCCAGGTGGATGTGCTGTCTATGCACCAGTATTGTCCGCATGGGTGACACTGTGTAATGTGTCCTGCGCATGGGGGTGGGTTGGGCTATGGTTTGCTGTGAGGGTGTTTGCAGGTGTGTGCTGTTTGGTTCTGGTTGTGTGGGCAGGCGCACTCAATGGGGCAAGGAGCTGTCTGCTTTGGGATCTCACTGATGTGTTTCTCTTCATTTGTCTCCCACAGGCGTGGAGGAGCGGAGGCAGGCCCAGGCTGAGGCCTGGGATGGCAGTGCCAGGGTGGCTGGTGGAGGAGGTGTGCCACAGCTGCAGCAGAAGCAGCAGCAGCAGCCACAGCCACAGCAGCAGCAGCCGCAGCCGCAGCAGCACCTGCAGCAGCGGCTTGATGAGGGTGAGTGTCTTTACATCATGGATGCTATAGCATGCTGGGGAGGGGGGCACAGCCACCTTCCATGGACGACACTACCATGCATGCAACATGTGACAGTCATCACTGTCCAGTGGCACTGGGCACATGGCTGTGGCACTAGCATCCCACCACGTAGCCACGTCACTGGGCAGTCTTGGTTGTGCTGTGATGGACATGGGCGGTGTGTGTGTGCAGTGGTACACATGGCTGTTGCTGCCTGGTTGGGCATGTCTTGTGCACGGTCACTGTGGGTGGGTGCAGTCCATCACAGGAGCGGGGCACTTGGCTGTATGCCATGCATGATGGGTGGTATTCAGGGATGTGGACAGTCACAGCCATTGACTCTGATCCCTTGTCCTAAGTATCCGGATCCTGCGCCAGATGGAGCGGGGACTGTGGAGGCTCACTCAAGTGGCCATCATCACCCACACCATACTACTTGATTTGCAGTGGCATGGGATGCGGCGCTGGCGGAGGCCCCGGGCACAGCATCAGGAAGGAGGAGGGCAGGCTGCCAGGTGGTAGCTGGACATCAGCGCACCCCACCTTCCCTCTCCCAGTTGTTCACCCCTGCTCCTTACCCACCCCTATGTCATACCCATACCCCCCCTCCGCTTTGTAAATATGTGGTTGATTTGTTGTTCTGGTTATTCATCTTCATATTACATTTATATTTTGATATGAATACTGTGGTGGTCTCTGATTTTCAGCTGGCTATAGGTGCTCAGTTGCAGTGGTGTGCTTGGCATCTGGGGTGGTATGGTCATGGGTATGTGTGTGCATGTGTGTGGGGTGGTGTCTCTGGTGTGGGTGAGGCTTCCAGACAGTATTGCCATGTGCTGCCACCCACTGCTGGGTGTTCATGGTGGGTTTGGCTTGTATGGTTCTGTGGTTCATGAGGTTGCAGTGTGCCGGGGGGGCCTGGGGATTCCTGCAGTTCTGGTCACTGCACATGGGTGGTGTCTTGGGGGCTGCTGGACACTGGGGTGCTCCGCCCCCTTTGTGTGCCAGTCTCAGCTTGACAGTGGGTGTGCTGCAGTAACACGGCCAGGATGTGCTTTGTTTGCTTGTCCCCATGGTCCAGTGGCTGTTCCGTCCCTCCCCCAGTTATGCTGTGCTTGGGGTGTGGGGTTACATTGTTGGTTCTGCAGTGTGTCCCTGTGCCCATCTGTGGCACGGGTGGTGGGCCCCTACCTACCTCCCTGGTTGTGCAGTTCCATTGCTATGCTGCTGGTGGTCTCTTTGCTTGTGCTATGGCGCCTCAGGACTGCTCAGCTGGGCCGCCTTTGTTGCGCTTTGGCACATCATCTCTGCTCAGCTTCCCCTTCCTGGTTGCGCTATGGCACAGGTTATGCGATACTCAGACATTGGCTGGTTGCACAATTTGTCTTGCTCCATGTTTGAATATTGCGTGTATTGCGCTTGTGCACAATTGACTTGTGCTTGCTCCTGCTGTTGCGCACTTTTTGGGCGCAGTTTGAATATCCGGCCCATTCTCTTTACTGCTGCAGCAAATGTAAACACTGGAGGAAATATGAAGAAACTGATAGAGGGAAGCTTACAAAGGATGTTAGTAGGCATTTTATGCGACTGCATAAATATGCAGAACTAAAAAATGCAGCATAAATTCACTGCCACTAAACAAGTGGCAGATAGCGGGGATTTGTAAACACAAAAAGGGGGTCTGGTTTGCACTCAGAGAGGAGTGAGAAGGTCAGTTTTCCTATGTGGGACAGTGACCCACAGGATGTAAAAAGTTGGGGTTATTGAAAATATGATGGATCATAATGGCCTACAGAGCCCATTTCCTTAAAGCAGCAGTTTTGTCATCAAAGAAGAAAAAAAGTGGGTCAGAATTAACAACCATCTGACATTTTTCACAATCCCCCACTGAAAAATAAATACTGACACAATTTAACTTACTGCACTATAAGACCGCATCAAAGAATTCAGCATCTATGCCAAGCTGGTGTTTCTCTGCTTGACATACCATATGTGTTGCTTTCCTTCAGCAGGGTCTTTATAGAGTACAGTACCACAATACATTTTCTTTACCTTATCTTCACTTCCATCTGAATGCACCCTAACCCCCTTTCTGCCCTGATATCATGAAATTTACGCTTGATTAAGTAAAGCTGTATCCAAATTTCTTCCCTGTGGACCAAGTTAAACTTTTTCAGTGCCAAAAAAAGACTAGCAATGCATTCCCTGGCTTTGAATAAATTTACTGTGGGGTGGTATTATACTTTGCACATTTTTATGTTGGCTTGCCACGCTTGCGAGGCAGTCAACATATTGAGAGAGTGGAGATTTGGAGGTGCGGCTGCTGTTGGGCGAATGCAAGGCACCCATCAGTAGGTGCATCCCTCATTCCCCAATCAGCCTGTATGGCACCACCACACCATGCATACATAATGAGGCAAACACATCAAAGCAAAGTACCGCTGCAATCGTCATACGCAGCAGTCCTTTGCTTGATGTGCTCGCCGATTATGGCCATGGTCGGCGAGTCAAACCCCATGTTTTGTGTGCTGACATCCCTCGGCTTGCACCCCATATTAAAGTGCTGGACGGTGGAGCCTACTCCCCATCAGTCTCACCCCCCCAACTGTTGAATGCTGAGGGGGTGCCCAGTCCCCTTCGGCTCACACTCCCCCGACTTTGTTTCCTGGCGGGGGTGCACCATGAAATCTGTCTTCTACAGCCCTGTATTCATCCTTTTACCCTGGGTCCTGACCGTGCTCATTATGATCGACATCGACATGAAGCGCTCATCCATCAGGCTGCCTGTTCAGCATCAGCACCAGCAGCATGTTGATAGCAGAGGGCCCAGGGTTGTTGCAGCTGATACCAAGCTGCTGCCCATCATCTATGCCATCATCCCCACATACACGCGAGCTGTGCAGAAGGCTAAGCTCACCCGGTTGTCCAACACCTTCCATCAGGTACCCCGACTGCATTGGATTGTAGTGGAGGACGCGGCAGGCGAGCAGCGAGCTGGTCGCGCGGCTGCTGGCCGCCTCGGGCTCCTACACCCACCTCAACGTGGCCACGCCGCGGCGCCTACAAGCGAGCTGGCCTGCCGCGGGCCACCGAGCAGCGCAACACCAGCCTGAGTTGGCTGAGGCAGCAGCGGCGCTTGGCCCAGGAGCCTGGAGTCATCTTCTTTGCCGACGATGACAACACCTACAGCCTGGAGCTCTTCAGCAAGGTATGATCTCAAACTCAATCACCTCATCACCTCGCTCCCCTCTTCCAATTGTCTGGCATGTATTGTCCAAATATTATATTCTACAGTGTATACATTCTACATCAAGGGTCTCTGAAACAATCCTCATATCCATCCCTGTCTAGCTCATGTCATGTATAATATACCATATACCTCCCACTGTCTGGAACTCTGAACAACTACCCATATCCATCATCCGTGTAATCTAAACCCATGAGTCGCATGCTTACCATCTACTTTACCTTCCACCATCTGGACCTCTGAGACACGGGCAGATAGATACACCATCCTCTCTCCCTCGCTCTCACTTTCTGCATATGTACCTTCCACAATCTGGAGTTCTGAATTTTAGCACAGTATATACTTCTGTGATTTATCTTATTAGTACATTGGACATTGTTCCTTCCTCTGTCAGAGTCTCGTAATCCCGTAGTCAAGTCTTCTGTAATAGGCTGTATGCACCTTCCACCGCCTGGGTCTCTAACCCTCTCTCTCACACATATTCCACCTTCTCTGTACTGGGCTCCCTGACTCCACCTGGTTATCTAAACATAAGTACTGTGTACACATGTTGGAGCATACAGTGTAACCTTATGTCTTCGTCAGTCAGAATTCTCCTAATCTCGCAGTCACTACGTCCGCAATATACAGTACAGTAAGTGCCTTCCACCGCCTGTGTCTTTGCCTCAGTCACACATACTGTAACATCCGCTCTGTACTGAACTGCCTGTCCCCACCTGAACCTCTGACACACCTGCTGGACAACTCTATACATTGAACTACCTCAACCATACATTCCAGGTTATGGGTCTAGTCTGAACCCTGCAACCAGGTATGATTCTACCTCTACTTACTGTGTTGATATCCCTAGGGAGACCACTCTTAGAGCTTTAAGAGGGCCGGTGGTCTCACTGCATGTTGATACTCCCGGGGAGACCACTCTTAGGGCTGTAAGAGGGCTGGGGGTTTCACTTTATGTTGATACCGACGGGGAGACCACTCTCAGAGCTGTAAGAGGGCCGGGGTCTCACTGTATGTTGATACTCAAGGGAAGACCACTCTTAGTGCTGTAAGAGGGCTGGGGGTCTCACTGTACGTTGATATCCTGGGGGAGACCACTCTTAGTGCTGTAAGAGGGCTGGGGGTCTCACTGTATGTTGATGCTGATGGGAAGACCACTCTCAAAGCTGTAAGAGTGGTCTGACACGCGTTCTTAGGGTATGAGAACTGCAAACTGAAGATGAGCGGTTCTGATACCCTAAGAAATGAAGTGGGTTGGACCACTCTTACAACTGTAGAGTGGTCTCCCGGCCGGTATCAACCTACACTACTGATCAAGCTCGATCAATAATATAGATATTAAAAATACAATTGTCCCAGAAGGTGCCCCTTTCCAGGACATTTGCGCATGCAGTGTGCGTCTCAGGCACAGTGGAAAGGAGTGCTCTGCTGGTCGATCTCGGGCAGTTCTGTATGATTTCGTGCTACAGCTAAGATTGTGGATTTTCAAGTCCGGGTATGGTGACCGGAGCAAAGCAGCAGCAAAGAGGACAGAGCGAAAAAAACAACTGTGCAAATAACTGTCTAGTAATGATATACAAATTGTCAAGTGGTCAAAATACCACGGGCCGAGAAACCTCTCAAAGAGTTCATTCCCGAATATAAAGAGCTTTCTGGGTGCAATTTGTTAAGCATCCCATTTGTTCGCCTCTGATACAGTGCAGGTCCGGCACTCTGACGATGCTCTGCGGTCCCTAGGAACCCAGAGCGTATTTGTCCCCCACTCCATTTCAGTTCCTTCCGATCCTTGCCTTATAGCTAGGAGTTTACCAGCATCAATCAACCCAGGGCAGGACCATACTTGACTGGGAAACCAGATCAGCAGGCCCACAGGGGCAGCAGCAACACTGGAATTTCGATTTCGCCTCCCAAGACTGCGATGCCTCATTGTGTAATGTCCCATTCATTCTGTTTCATTGATTTTGAGACAGTTCTGTAAACTTTATACTTCCTCCTCCTGATGCAAGGTGTAAACAAATATGCAAAGAGCAGCACATCATTATTTTTCCCATTTTTACGTTGGCTTGCCGTGCCTGCGCGGCAGTCAACATATTGGGAGAGTGGAGATTTGGAGGCACGGCTGCTGTTGGGCGAATGTAGGGCACACATTAGTAGGTGCATCCTTCATTCCCCAATCAGCCTGCATGGCACCGCCACACCATGCATACATAATGGGGCGAACACATCAAAGCAAAGTACCGCTAGAATTGTCATACGCAGTGGTCCTTTGCTTGACATGCTCGCCGCCATTATGGCCATGGTCGGCGAGCTGGCAACCCCCCCCCCGTGTTTGTGTGCTGACATTCCCCTCAGCTTGCGCCCCCCTCATATTGTACTCTGACAGGGGGAGCCCACTCCCCATGGCATCACCCCCAACTGTTGAATGCCGAGGGGTGCCCAATCCCTCTGCTTGCGCTCCCGACTTTGTTTGCTGGCAGGGGTGCCACTCTGCCAGCATTATCCCCCCGTGTTGTGTGCCGATGGGGTGCTCCAACTCCGCCGGCTACTGACCCCCAACCCACTTAGGTGGCACGCTGGGAGCCCACCCCAGCTTGTCGGAAACTGTCCCGCGACATTTTCTTTCTTTTACCCTAGAATACGAAAACCATCCCTCTGTAGTCTAGGTCCGCCTCCCCCATCCGCACTCCACCCACTGCGCACCCTGCCTCCCCTCACCCCCCACCCCATATCTACCTCCGACCGCGTGATGATCTTCAGTGGACCAGGAACACGTCTGCACTCTTCAAAGCCAACCACGAACTGAGGAAATGCCGGTAAGCTGTATAATGGAGTGAATAGGGTTCTTTCAACTTTGTTGCATATCTCAGACATTTCTTGGAGTTTTTGCACCAAATTTTCAACATGGGGTTTTTGGGGCCCCTCCTCATGAATTCTGTCACTGTCATGGCATTAATCGGCCTCCAAAGGTGATTTCGCAGTCACTGCATTGAATCACCTTTCAGGGCCCATTAACAAAATGACAGTGGTGGTGTTCATGAGGTGCCCTCTTAAAAAGCCTAAGTTCCCAATTTGGTGGAAAAAATCCAACAAATGCCTGTTTTCCGAGTGTGCGTTGCGCAGTTGCTATGCAGGCTCATAACTTCGTGCATTCACAATATTTTACTGCCGGATTTTCGGCATTATCATTTTTGTACACCTCCTTGTGAACAGTATAGCTGTAATTTTCCACATCCTGCCCAAAATGTGTTTCCGCACTTCCGGCGCACAATAGCGCAGTCGCTGTGGGAAATCAGTGTTTGGGCCAGATTATGAAAATGACAGTGACACAGTTCATGAGCAGAGGACCTAAAATGCCTATGTTGAAAATTTGGTGATGATACTCCATAAAATAACTGTGTTACAAGCATGATTGGCAGATTGCACGCCGCTCGTACCGTTGTGCATTTGTGATATTTTCAGTCTGGATTTTCACCATTGCCATTTTTCCACACCTCTTGATGAACAGTACAGCCGTCATTTGACATATCCTGCCCAAAATGGGTTTTTGTACTTCCGGCGCAGAATAGCGTGGTCGCTGTGCGAAATCACTTCTTGGGACACTTTGAGGAAATAACAGTGACCCTGTACATGAGCAGAGGTGCTAAAATGCCTATGTTAAAAATTTGGTGCCGAACGCCCATAAAATGGCAGTGTTGCAAGCGTGCATTGCATATTTCCCACGCACCCTAGTAGCTTCGCAAATTTGGTATATTTACATGCCACATTTTCAACACTGGCATTTTTTTACACCTCCTTATGAACTGTACAGCTATCATTTCTCACAACCTGCCTGACATGTTTTCCCGCACTGCACTACCAAACACCCAAAGGGACACCCTAATGATTGTCACTCTCTGCAAGGTGGAGGTGGGTTGGCATCAGTTCAATACTTCACTGCCATTCCTATGATGCATCTGTCTAACGCCTGCACTACCAATGCCAATGCCAGCAAGCCAACATTCGGCATTGACAAATGCTTGTTGTGTTCTATGATTCTAGTTTATTTACCTATTAAGTTATGAAGTTATGTTAAATTTTGCAAATGTGGGCTTATAACTTTAGCAGTACTCAATATTTTTACCAGAACATTTCAACATAGCCATTTTGGTACAGCGACTCATGAATGTGACAGCTGTCATTTTTCAACTCCTGCTCAAAATGTGTCTTTGCAACACAAAAGCTGATTTTGCAGTCCTTGCACAACATCACATTTAGGCCAGGAGTTGAACATTTTCTCTGCCCTTCTTTATGAGGCAGGTTCATCACAAGGTTGTGTTGAAAATTCGGTGTAAAAATATTGAAAAACCAAAAATAATTTTCAATATTTTTAACCCAGATTCCCCTCCTGCAGCCCTATTGGCTATGGCCAGATTTTGGTTATGCTTGTTTTGCATTTCCTAAGGATCTGCTTGTATTTGATCTTGTTGTAGTTGGTGGCAAGATGGCAGCAGTGCTGTGCCAGCATCTGTAGCTCTCTGAAAGAGAGCGATCTTCTTTCCTCTGGTGCTGTTCCTTTTATAACAGAGAACTGAAATTGGATTTCTAAGTTCTTACAGTCATTTGCTTTGACCCAAGAACTTAAAAACGTAAAATACTGAGCAATTCATGAAGCAGTTAGGGGTTCAGCTAGGGCTTTTAGTATAGGCAGGGTGAGGGAAGTGAGTTAACATAGAAGTCAGCTTTCTTATCTTCTAGTGTAGAGTCCTGCAGATAGCTTGCTTTTCTTATCTGTCCGAGTGTTTAAGTTGGTGTGAGGTGTTGTCCGGTGACTGTAATGGCTTCGTTCATCACTGCTTGTACCAGAGAGATCATCGTTCACAGCAGTTGACTACAAAATAATACGAGCCTGTTGCAGAACATTTGGATGTGCTTTTTTTGAAGGGGTTGATGTCAATTGGGAGGCTTTTCCAGTTTCCTGGACAGTGCGGCCTCCAAATCTCTTGTCCTGCTGGAAACTGATAGCAAAGGTCTCGACGCAGAGGTGCCTCTTTTCCCATCTTAGCAAGAGGGCTGTCTGCACTTTCAGTCCTAGTTTGTCAGTCAGACTATCATCCTGAGGGAATGTGGATTGTAGAGGGCGTCATCCGCATATTACTTCCCAGGATCATGGGAATGGAGTTTCTTTTGGTAGGACTATCTTGCTGCCCAAGAAACTGGTGATACATCTTTTGCCAGTTCCATTGTTACTCGCTATGCTGGTTGCTGTGTCGGTTGTATTATTTTATTCTTCAACCTGGACCCTCTGAGTGAATCGCTGGAGAATGAACTGGACTGTGAAAGGACTTAGCAATCATGGAGTTGCTGGTATTATTCTCTCTGTTTTCTGGAGCTTGTGAGAGAAGCTCCCAGTTGAAATCAGATACACCTCTGACTTCTGCATTCAAGTCTAAATATTTTCCAGTTTTGTGCCATTTTGCCCGAAAAGACTGGGGTCAGTGAGAGGGTCCCTGGTCTTTAAAATTCTTGGGCCCTGGAATAATTTAGTTTTACATCAAAATGTTATTAATTAGGACTATAACTGGTGGTCTAATTGTAAAGGGCCATTTGGACTGACTGAGCTCTGAAGGTTGCTCTCCTAGATTTATTTGAGTCTTGGCCTATTCACCTTCCTGTGGGAGTTTAGTGAGGCTGCTTTGGGGGTAATGTGGGTGGGGTGATTGAGGGTGGGGGGGTTTCTTTTAATGAATGGTCATGTGGTATAATTGTTAGGTTTTTGTATATTAGTTGTGTGGATCTGTGTGTGTTTGATAGTGATTAGTTGCTTACTAAGGCTTCCTAGTTAGGATAGTTTGTGTCTGGGGAAGTCAGGGAGTCTGGGGCGGTCAGGATCATGTACAAGACATCCCAGCTCTTCGATCTGTGGCCTTTAACTGACCTCCCAGTTTTCGCCACTGCAGCTTGTCACTGTGGGGAGGTCTGAATTAGGAAGTCTTGCATGATCGACCTTGGTGGGGTGCTTCGCATATATCAAGCGAGGGAAGGATTGAGGTTATCAGGTGCAGGAGGTGCCCTAGATATCTATGGGACCTAGGGAGAAGCTGCAGGGTTTCCACCAGACTGAGTGGACTAGTACCCAGGAGGGCTACACTGCTCACCAATCCCCTGAGGGTAGTGTTTGCAATGCCAGATCAATCAGGAACAAGACCGCACTTATAGTGGACTTGGTTTCCTCTGTCAATCTGGCTTGCATTACTGAGACCTGGGTGGGTGATGATGCAGGCCAGATTCTAGAGGCTGCATTCCCCCCTGGATATTCGGTGGTGTACTGCCCCAGAGTGGAACACAGGGGCAGGGGAGTGGCCATCTGTTTTAGATCTGAGCTTGGATTCACTGTGCACCAAGTGGGAAGACTGGGTTATTTTGATTGTGTGGCCATACATGGGACTCTGGGCACAGGCTACAGAATTCTCCTGGTCTACCACCTCCCGTGGGGCGGCAGGGGAATTCATGCAGGAGGAAGCTGATTTCATCATCGGTGAGACGTTGAAGTCCCCCAGATGTTTAGTTCTGGGAGATTCCAATGTCTGGGCCAATGATGAATCTTCTAAGCTAGGTTACAACCTCCTCCAGATGATATCATCTGTGGGCCTGTCACAAGAAGTTTCTTCCGTGACCCACCAAGGTGGCCAAATGCTGGAACTGGTCTTCTTGCTTGGACTTGAGATCAGTAATCTCAAGACTGACCAGGTTGCCTGGTCCAATCATTGCACAGTGGAATTCTCAATTGGGGTCCCCCCTGAGAGCCCTCCCCCTGCAGAGACGGTAAGTTACCACCTTTGGGGCATTTGACCCTGGAGCAATTTCTGGTGGTGGCAGATCTATGTTGTGTGAGCAGTGCATGTGTAGGGGGCATGGGTGAGGCTATTACCACCTATAATAGGGCAATGCTGGCTGCACTCAACTCTCTAGCACAGGTCCGTGTATGACCCAAATCCTCTCACTTGAGGTCTCCATTGTTTGATGGTTAGCTCAAGGCGATGAAGATTTTGGGTCAGAGGTTAGAGCACTGCTGGCAGAAGTCTGGGCTGGGGGCAGACAAACTGGCCCTCAGCTCTCATTATGTTGAGTATCAGGGGGTAATCACCCATAAGAAGGCAGAGCTCCTCTCCAGAGAGATTGCTGCCAGGAGGAATATATCAACAGTGCTCTTTCATACTGTGGACAGGCTGTTAAATCCAGCCTGTTTACAGCTGAAAAAGCCTTTTCTGACACATTATGTGAACAGTTTGCTCGATTCTTCTCAGACAGGGTGTCCACCATCTGACAGGGCATTTCACCAGTGTGCCACATTGTGGCAGACAGTGATTGCCTAGGCTGTCTGGAGAGCACTCCATCTAGTTGGGGGGAGTTTAAACCAGTGGAGGTAGCTGAGGTCATTGAAGCTGCCATCAGGCTAAAGCACACATATTGTGAACTGGACCCAGTGCCAACATGTTTCTTGATGGGATGTGTCAACACTGTTGGCCTGGTGTTTGCCTTGATTGTCCGGTGTTCTGTCTCAGAGTGGATCTTCCCAGATGCCTTGAAGGAGGCACTGGTCAGGTCTCTTCTAAAGAAGCCATCTTTAGACCCTGACATCAAGTCAAATAACTGACCAATCTCCAACAGCCCATTTTTAGGGAAGGTTGTTGAGAAAGTTGTGGCACAGCAGCTTGAGGAGCATCTCATGACCTTTGATTTGTATGAGCTTTTCCAGTTGAGGTTTCTGGCAAGGCATAGCATGGAAATCGCATTAGTTCAGGTGCATAATGACCTCCTTAGGGTTCAAGATCGAGGAAAGGGGACAATTCTCATTCTCCTCGACCTCCCCTCAGCATTTAACATGGTATACCATTGGGTGTTGCTCGACCGTCTGAGGGAATTTTGTGGACTTGCCAGCACTGTCATCTGCTGGTTTGAGTCCTATCTCAAGAACCAGAGACAATGGGTAGTGATGGGGAATTTCTCCTCCTCTCATAGCCTCCTGTTTTGTGGAGTACCTCAGGGTTCAGTCTTGTCACTAATGTTGTTTGCCATGTACATGCTGCCTCTGGCTGGGAGAGATCATTAGGAAATACAATTTGGGTTTTCATTGCTATGTTGATGATACCCAACTGTATTTTTCCTTTGTCCCTGGGACATACAATGTGGTGGAAGTGCTTAACAGCTGCCTTGCTGAGATCAATGACTGAATGGTCTCCAACTGGTTGCAACTGAACCCCGATAAGATGGAGGTACTGGTGGTGGAGTCGAACGGAGGTCATGATAGGATGGCCTCTGGCACAGCAACAGGGTTATTCCTGGGTTCTGTGCCATTAAAGGCCTCCTCTAAGGTAGTAGTAGTAGTAGAAAATATTTTTATTCATCAAATTTCGTATGAATAAGGGATAGACTTGATTGAGCAAAGCTCATTTTCAATGAGGTCCCATACAAAATCACACCAAAGAATTACATAAACACATACAATAAATCTATTACAAAAAACACAACCTTAAAAAATATAAAAACTATATAACAGAAACATAATATAATTCATGCACACACAAGACACACAAGTGCATAATCTTGGTGTGACCTTTGACAGTGGATTGACATTTGATTGACATTTGAAGCTCAGATGTCATCTATTGTCCAGACCAGCTTTTATCATCTTAGGAATATCGCCAGGATTAAGCCCCTAGTTCCTCCCATGGACCACACCACCTTGGTACATGCCTTTGTAATGTCCAGACTTGATTACTGTAATGTGCTCTACTCTGGGATCTTGGGAGGTGTCCTCCACAGGCTGAAGCTAGTGTAGAACACAGCTGCCAGGTTGTTGACGGGACCGTCTTAATACTGCCACATCACCCTGGTGTTGCGCGCACTGCACTGGCTGCCAGTCCGGTGAAGGATCCTCTTCAAGGTGGGCTTGCTCACCTTTAAGGCCCTATGTGGGCTGGGCCCTGGATACTTGTCTGACCTTCTGACACCTGCCACCTCAGTCCGTTCCCTCCACTCTTCCTCTAGGGGTTTTCTTACGATTCCCAGGATGTGTCTTAAAACCGTCGGTGACACAGCATTCAGTGTTGTCAGCCCTGTCCTGTGAAATTCGCTGCCTCCATCTGTAAGGGAGGCCCATTCAATTGAAGTGTTTAAGGCCTGCCTCAAGACCCTCCTGTTTGGTCAGGCCTTTTCTGACACTAGCTACTAATATATTTCTATGGGATAGCCATGTTAATAACTGCTGTTATTTTAAATTGTGTTTTATACGGTTTTGATAATTTATTAGTGCTTTATTTATGTGTGTGTCTTTTAATGAATAGTTTGTATTTATGTATGGTGCCCAGAGCCTCCGGGTTTGGGTGCCTGAAAAATAAAACTTGTCTTGCCCTTGCCTTGTCTTGCCTAGTTGTTATTGTCCCTTTTTAATGCTCTATCTAGTTCAAGCAGTTTATTTTATCTCTTGTCCATAACTGCTCAGGTAGAGAGGAGTACTCTTCCCATTTCCATTGTTTAAGTTCCTGGTTAATAACATTAAAGTTAGCCTGAGTATATAGTTTTTTTTATTATTGTGCTACAGACTATCCTTTGTGGGGCAGGGTTTTATTCTACTTGTTATAATATTATGGTCACAATTTATGAGAGGTTCATGTATCTCTAACTGATCTATTGCCTCAGAGGTATCTGTCAGTACAATGTCCAAGATATTTGTATTCCTTGTTGCTTCATTTACCATTTGCTGTAGTCAATATTCAGTACACATGTCTAGCAGTATTTATTCTTGATTTGTTGTTGCTGTTCCCATATTCCATTTGATCACTAGTGTATTAAAGTCTCCTAATAGTGAAACTTCCTGTTTATCAATTTTCTTTTCTATGCTATTAACAAGGATGCAATGATCATTTGTATTCAGGTCTGGTGCTCTACAACATAGCCCACTGTTAGTTTTCTTTGGTTTTCCCTTTGTATTTCGACCCACATTTGTTTGCTGTTAGTGTTAATTTCTTCATCACTGATATGTCTGCACTGAATGCTATCTTTAACATATGTTGCTTCTCCTCCACCCTTCCTATCATTTCTGTCCCTATGAAAGACCTTGTATCCAGGAATGTTAATACTACAACTTGTGGTCTCTGACCACCACATTTCTGTAACTGCTGCAACATCAGTATGCATTTCAGTCAATATGAGTTCCAGTTCACCCCTTTTTTATTGTATTTAGGCTTCTAGCATTAGTTAGCAGGACTACCAGATCTTGTTTATTTTTATGCTTGATTCTTTTCTCATCTTTCTATTCGTGGTCGCTTCATTATGCTGCCCTCCGTACACCCCCTACTTATTATTTTTTGGTTTATGTATGTTCCCATGTATTGAGTTATAAAATACATTTCCCAGCATCCTTGACCCCCTTCTACTTAGGTGTAAACCGTCTAAACTAAATAGATCCTGATTATCAATAAATATTTCTCAAGATCTAATACAAGTGATTTCGTTCATAAGGCACCATTTGCGCAATCAATTATTATATGCCTTGTTATTACTGGCTCTTATTTTTCCTGTCCTGGGGACTGGTAATATCTTGGATACAATGATTTTAGAGTTGAGCTCCTTTAGTGTTTTAAGAGCATTCCGCATATCTTTAACAGTTTCCTCAACCCCTTGTTTTCCCAGGTCATTAGTGTCTGCATGTAATAGAACTGTTTATGGTCCTTTGATATTCTGTAGCATATTTGGTAACATCTTCCATATGTCTTTTATGGTTTCTCCTCTACAGCTTGTTAAGTTTTCCTTATTCCCCCTTTTTGAAAATCTGTCAGTATATTTTGTTATTGAGTCTCCTAGAATATATATTTACTTATTTAGTTATGTATGCATGTATGTATGTATGGATTGATTGATTGCCTGGGTAAACTCACTGGAGAATATAATCCCTGTTTATTGGCGTGACCTGGGTACATGTAGTATGGTTTCAGGTGATTTATCTTTTCATGTCTGGGTATGGAAAATGGCAAACTATTGTGCTGTGTGTTGGTACTGCAAAACTTCACCTCAGCAGAGGCTGGACTTTAGTGACTTGTCACAGGTGAGTTGTGTGTCAATTGTAAAGTGCTTACCATACCATGGGGTGGGTGAATAAGAGAGTCAAATGGTTATTCAGGCCTGTTTTTCACCTCTTGGGTGACTAACAAGTTATTCTCACTGCAGCCTGTGTTATTTTCTCTGTAGCCTCATCACAATGACATTTAGAGTTCCATAGTATAAATAGGACATTCCATACGGCAGCCAGAAATAAGCTTTTTTTTTCTCTCTGGAATGTTGCAAACAGTGCTGACCTAGAATTAAGGGCTGTTTATTGTTCCACCACTTATTTATAAGCAGCATTGTTGGCAACATTCCAGAGTGAATAAAAAGCTTATTTCTGCATGCCCTAGGAAATATTTCCTATTTATAAATTGTACTGACACCATGCTTTCTATACCATTCTTTTTATCAGTCTTTTATTCTCTTGTGATTGCATTTCATTTTAAACTTTGCCTGTGCATTTTAAAACTCACATAAAACCCATCTTTTATATTTGGTTTCTGTTCTCATTTTGTCTCTCTCTTCCTCTCTCTCTCTCTCTGTCTTAAATTTCTTCTTATCTATTTAATTGACTATTTGAGTGTCATCAGATTCCATGATGGTGAAACTACCTTGTATCTAGTACTGTAAGCAATACACAATGTAAAATAGAAACATAATAGTTGAAGGGTCCATCAAGTCTGCCCCCCACCACCTGCTTCATAAGCAGGGATCTACAAGTATGCTACACAAGCATGTACTAATTTACAAAGATTTCCCACCCATCCTACAGCCCAGGGTACCTTGGTTAATTCCCTTGGTCAATGGAATTGTGTCCAGGCTTACCTTGAAGATCTGCACTGTCTTCATGTCCGCTGTCTCCACTGGTTGATGTTCCATAGGTGGGAGAAGTGCCACCTTTATTTATTGTTGAATTCTCCCCTTCAAGCTTCAGGGCATGTCCCTGTGTACTGCTGGAGCACACCAGATCAAACAACTCAGTGTCTCCAACCTTGCTGATATCCCTCAGTATGCAGAGGACTGAGATCATGTCCCTCTTCAGCTTTCTTTTTCTTCAGGGTGAACATGTTAATGACCTCCAGGCTCTGCTCCATGATGTACATGTATTATATATAGTGAACACTTTGTATTTTTAAGTAATTCCATCCTGTGGATTTGTTTTCTTTTTGCTTTTATTTTCTCTGTGAAACATTTTAAGATGCAATTTAAAAGTATGTTATACTAAAATAAACTGTATTGTATATGGACATAGGAAAAAGTCACATTACCTCTCACATAAAGTTTTCCATTGATTTCAATAGTACTGTATTTGGGGACATTTAAAAGTTTTTTTTCCTATAGAGGATCTATTTATCAAATTTGATTGCAATATCTCCCTTAGAGTCTGAGAGGATATTTTTTTCATTGTCTAATTTAGCGGGTGTTTTGATTTTTTGAAGGCCTGGATGAACATTTTACATACTGAAAGTTTTAAATCAGTACTATTTTTAAGTAGTACGCCAACCTAAAAATCAACTTTTTAAAGCAATTCATTGAAAAAACACATTTTAAATGATTTTAAGCATTCATTTATATGATGCCCCTAAGTACTGATGATATATCCTGCTTACAAAGGATCTGATTTGGCACCACCCATCGAGTTATATAAATTCTTGTAGGTAAGTCAATGATTAGCAGGCAGTGTTCATTGTGTAACTTTCCTTAACCTCATCTAACCTATTTTTCCAGTTGATAACTATGTATCATTCCCCCAACCCTGTTTCCACCCTAAATCCCAACCCAATCCCATCCATATCCTTATCTCCCACTTTTGTCAAAAAAGGTTATACCCACAGACAATCCATCACCAATATCCCCCACTATACAGGCCCACCCTAACCTATATCCTAATCTTTGAATGTGAAATAAAATGTTAATCCCTTCTCATGCCCTCATTTTCCAATCCTACACTCACCCCCCAATCTACACATCCTGATGTTTGTTCTACAAAAAAATAACAATACAGCATGACTTTCCATCACTGATCTCCATGTTTCAGTTTTTATGAAACTGTCACTTACCATCCCACTACAGTCCCACCATAGTTTGCACTCATCCCATCTCCATGTTTGTAGAAAAAAATAGTAATCACCCACCTGCAACCCCACTGCCTAATTCCACAATATCACATACCCATTCTCCATGCCCCTCTTTATGATTCTTCAAAAAAGCAGTCCCCAAGACCCTCCATTGACCAGTCTCACCTAATCTCAGACCATTTCTTTTGTCACAATTGTTAGTCACCTTCTACAATTCCTTTAGTTTCCCAGTCTACCCTAATCCATCCCAAGGCTCCCTTACTAATGTTACCTGGCAGAAAGCTATCATCCTACAAGCTCTCCTTACCTTCTAGCAGTAAATACTATATGGTTGTTCACATAAGGATGAAGCTGGAATAGTATACTACAAAATATGCCCCAGACTGCATTGCAGTGCACTATGCCATGCTCTGTCTCGGTGCTCCACCATATAGCATTTTCCGTTAGTGGGGAGAGTGAGACAGTAAGATGTGAGCTGCAAGTGGGGAATTTGTCAAAGGCTTCCTCAGGATGCATTCTGGAGGCCTTGGGCAGTGTATGGATGTGGGAGGGTGACTGATATTTATGGATAAAAAAAATGGACCAGAAGTTGTGTACAATCTGTCAGCTGACGTATTGGGTGGGGAGAGTTATCTTTTCTTAATGAAAAGGAACAGGGGAGAGGGGTCATGGTGGAGATAAAATCAAATGTGGTGGTCCAAAGGAGACTGAGTATCATTTTTGTAAGTAAAAAACAAAAATAAAATTGGGGTATCATGATTAGGGATGAGGTGGGCATCGGACAGTGAAGACTTACATTTTATTGTATATTGGGGATAGACATTTGGGTTGGAATGGGACTGTGCAAAGAGGGATACTAGTAAGTGATTTGGGCAATGAGGGATACTAGTGGTTGATTACATGTGATTATGAAACTGTTTTGACAAAAGCTGGAGATAGGGTGAGGAGAGGTGAGGTGAGGTGGGGGGGATTGAGCATGGATCACATGAGTTAAAGAGTTATCTGGAGTTTAAAAACAGTAGGGAGCACTCGAGGAAGCCAGGGAATATTTTATTAAGATCACAGGCTGCTGATCATGAATTTATCCTACAATTGCTTAAGGAATCTATGTAACCTAAAGTGAGGGGCCAAATTAGACATTTTGAAAGTAGGAAGTGTTGACTGTGCTCAGAGGCAACATAAAAGGCTGGTAAAACTTAAGTTAATTTTAAAGGGTTGTTCAACACATTGCTTAGTATAGAATTAAAGTTTCAGGATTTAAATAAGTTGAATGTAGTCTGGAGTACTGCTTTAAATAAAATAACTGCTTAGAGACATTTTTCAGCTTTAGATAATAATATCTTGCAAGTGTAGCAAGACATAATCCAGTAGCAGATTACAGTACAGTATATGGGACTAAATTATTGTGTTATGGTGTTAAGCAGTGCTGTAACAATGCAACAGAAGGCTGCTAGTAGCACGACTTGATATGAATTATAGATGCAGCACTGGCAGGATGTTGCTCCAGAATGGGATACCAGGCCAAAGTAAGTGAAAATGGAATCAAGGAGCCAGACCACAATGAGGCCAAAAGCAAGTGGGAAGGAGCCAGAAATATGAGCAAGGAAGAAAACAGTCAGAAGCAGGAAGGGAAAGAAAAAGGATATGGGAAAAAAGAGCCATGAAAAATATTTAACAAGCTAGAAGAAGAAACCAGAAACTGGAGCATGGGAGAGGAATGGGGGTGGGGGGAGTGGAAAAAGAGCCATTAGAGAAGTGCAAGCAGGAAAACAGTGAAACAAAGAAGCAAAGAATACAAAAGCCACTGAAAGGAGTGTCAAAAGGGGAAGGACATCAGAGCAGGGAGCAAAAGGAACAAGAAGCAAGAGATCTTGAGACAGAAAGAACAAATCTCAAAAGCCAGAGACAGGCATAGCAGATAAAGGTGCTACAGTATATAATTTATTTATTTATTTATTTATTTAAATCTAGGATTACATAATACCTTTGAGCCAAGGCTCTTTTACAAAGGTTCCATATCAGAAGAACGGACAATACAGTTTATAAAATTACAGAGTAAGACAGTCATAAGTCAAAGTGATTATAACAACTTGATTTCAAGTACAAATAGCAGAACATATTACAATAACAATAGGAGGTGTATTACAACATAAGTGAGGGGGAAGGGAGAGAGTGGGGTGGAATAGAGTATAGCAGCCTAGAGGGCTTTGTCAGGACAGAGTATTTGAGTATAAGGTTGAGCAAGGGAAAGAGTAGGGGATAAAGGAGCGTGAGGAGCAGGGTTAGCATGACCAGCAGTGGGTAGGGGAGCTGCCAAAATGATGGTGCTCAGCTAAGGCAGTCACAGGTACTAGAAGCTACCAGAGATTTATGGAGCTTCTTTTTGAAGGCACCCAGAGTTGGTGAGGCATTGATGTCACTGGCAAGGTTATTGAGCTAGCTGGGGGCCTGTAAGAGAAAGACAGTTGACCTTGAGTGGTACAAAAATGAGGGATTTTCAGTAGCTGTGGTTTTGAGCTTCTGGTGTTGCAGTTGTTTACTGTGGTATTAAGAAGGGAGCAGACTCCTGGGGGGCAATGCCCATCATTATTTTCTTGGCCGTGATGCAGGTTTGATACTGAATTCATTTTTTTAATTGAAGCCACCCAGTTTGGGAGTAGAGATCGCAGGTATGGGTGAGACAGTGAGCTTCGGTGGTGAGATGACATGCTTTATTTAGGGAGGTGGTAATTCATTTTGGTATGGAGGCAGTGGCAGAGCCATAGACTACGAGTCCATAGTCAATAACACTCACAACTGAGCTTTGAACGGCAATAGACAATGCTTCAGAGGTTAGGTGTTTTTGGTGATGGTACAGTATTCCCAGTCTGGTGTTGGCCACCTTGGCGACATTATTGATATGGGTGGCATAGGAGAGCTTGGAGTCAAGGGTGATGCCAGGATATTTGAAAGTATCAACTTGGTCAATGGTGGTTCCAAGTTTGGTGTTGACTGTGAGGTGGTACTGTTTATTTTTGTTCTGCGAGCTGCTGAAGAGCATGGTCTTAGTTTTCTTCTGATTTGTGTTGCAAGAGCCAGTTTTCAATTGATGTGAAACCCCGCTGGAGGTTTCCTTGCAGTTCTACAGGATCAAGACGGGAGGCAAGAATACCAGCATCGTCTGCACAGAGTATGTTTTGTTCTGGATTTGAGTCTGGAAGTGCATTCAGGAATAGGCTAAAAAGGAGGGGTCCTAGGATAGACCCTTGTGGAACACCAGAGAGGACTGGTCTGGCATCAGAGACTGTTTCAGCTATTTTTACTCTTTGGGTCCGGTTGCCTAGATAGCTATTGAACCAGTCAACTGAATCATGTGAGATCCCAGCCTTCTGAAGTTGTACAAGTAGGAGATGTAGTTGATAGTATCAAAGGCCTTAGTTAGATCAATTAACACAGCCCTGTTAGTTTACCGTTATCCAATGAGTGGTGAATGGCTCCGGTGAATTCGAGTAATGCTATGGCAGTGCTGTGACCCTTTCTAAAACCATGTTGTTGCTTGCAAAGGAAGTTATGAATGTCCAGGAATTCTGTGAGCTGGTCTGCCACAATAAGTTCAAGGGCCTTAGAGAGAGGTGGTACGATGGAAATTGGGCAGACATTTTCATGGGCAGTTTTTTCACCACTTTTGAATATAGGGGTCACAGTGGCCAGCTTCCATTTGTCCGGCAATTAGCTGAGGCTGAGGGAGAGGTTGAAGATCTTGGTCAGTGGTCTGAGTACTTCTTCAAGGGTGAGGGATAGAAGTTTGAGGTCAAGAGAGTTGCTGCTGGATCTAGACTTGGCGATAGCCTTTGTGACATAGCTGCGTACCTGTTTTATCTTGACCAATTTAAAATGGAAAGGAGGGTGGTTTGAGGAGGCAGAGGAGACAGGGTGCATTGGAGTATCCTCTTTGCTAAAGAAATCAGGGGGAAGTACAGAACTAAGGTCAGTAAAAGCAGTACTGAATGTATCTGCAATAATTTTTGGATCAAGTGTGGTAACCCCGTCTATACAGAGCATGTATGGGGGGGGGGATTTTGACTGCTTCCCGGTAACTTCTTTAATATTGTTCCAGAAGTCTATTCCATTTTCCCAGGAATTTGTGAGAGCACTCTTAAAATAGGCAGATTTCGATTGCCAGATGGCTTTGGTACAGTCATTTCCAGAACGTTTATAGTTATAAGTGTCAATTTGCCTCCCAGAGTTTCTAGCTAGCTCCCATAGTTGATCCCTTTCTTTTAGGTGCCTTAGGAGGTCTTCTGTGAGCCATGGGTTAGAGATGGCATTTACTTTACACTTTTTGTGTGGAGCGAATTTGTTGCAGGCTCCATTAAAGGTATTGATAAAGTGGTCAAGGGCAGTGTTTACATCTGTAGCATTAAAAATTGGTGACTAGTCCAGTTGAAGAAGGTAGGTTTTGAGATAATTGAGATGGCCATGGGGAAAGACTCTGCTGGTTATGGTTCTTTGGGGGTGGCTTGCTGAATTTGTTTGTCCAGGTGCAACTGACAGGGGAGTGGTCACTGATTATGTCAGGGCAGACAGTGGTGTTAGAGATACGGGTGGGTGGGTGATTGGTAAGTATCCAATCCAGAAGGGTGCTGGTGCCTGTTTTATAGTTTTTCCTGGTTGGTGAGTCAACCATCTGGGTGAGGTTTGCCACTGCTATAGAATCCCTGTAGGCCGTAGCCTCTGCAGCAGGCCAGTTTATATTAAAGTCCCCAATAAGGATAGAGAGACCTAACAAAGTCCAAGGCTGCATTCAGGCCAGAGCCTTGTTCTTTTGGAGAAATGTAGATTGTGATAACTGTAAGGGCTTTGTTGTGAGCGCCAAGGAGGATTTTTATAGGTAGAATCTGTGCAGCACTGGTTTGGGGAGCAGTGCTAACGTGGTAACCCACATAGGTATTCTTTAGGTATACTGCGCAACCACCACCTCTTTTAGTCGTTCGATCAAGCCAAAAAACACTGTATCCAGGGAGGGCTATGGCATGATCCGGGACAGATAGAGAGAGCCAGGTTTCAACAATACCTAGAATGTCTGGACAGTGTTGGCTAGCAAAGGCCTGAAGGGCATTGAGTTTATGTAGGAGACTACAGATATTGAGTGACATGATAGAGAGGGCCCCTGTGTGCTTTTTGAGGTTTAGAGCCTTAGTGGGTGTTGGGCCAGGATTAGGGTGAATGCTGCCAGATAAAAGCAGAAGAAGAAGCTCTAGTTTCATGGTACACAGGTGTAGTTCCCTGTTTATGCACTTTTGCCTTCGTGTCTGGCATGCACACTGCTCACTAACATGAGTCAAAGGGTGATAGCATAGGTTAAGGGTAAGTGCAGTATGAGAGGAAAATGGGGAAAGCCAAAAAGCATAGGTGGGAGAGGGTGTCTCCATGTGGGAAGTCTGATCCCAGTGCAGAGGCCTAGATTCAAGAGGTAGAGTACCTAGAGGTTTGTACATAGGATCAAGTAGGTAATAGTTTGGGAGGAAGGGGAAGCAGGTACTGAGAAGGTGAAGAAGAGGAAGGAGGAGAATAAGCAAATGACAAAGGTGTCGGATAGAGAACTGAGGGGGGACAAAGAAAAAGCAAATGGGAGTCAGAGAGAAGCAAGAGGTACAAGGAGCCTGTGGCTGACAATATTCTGAAGTATTAGTTTAAAAACCTTGCTACTGCACCAAAGCTATACTTGTGGGGAGGGATAGTATAGTAATGCACATCACCCTAAAATCTTTTGGTTACTCATCCACTTGACTTTAAACTTTAGTGACCACCAAGCACTGTTTTCGGTGGTCACCATACTGTTACTCTAAGTCTTTCTTGCATTCATCACACTCACATTATCTCAGCTACTAATACGTGCCTGTACTCTGGTACCCCAGAATATAATGTCTGAAACTGAAAAGTGAATACTTCTGCAAAATCAAGGGAAAATATCATGGTTTCTAAAATTGTCAATTCAATTGAACTGCTATTCCCCAAATGTTGCAATCATAGCCTAATTTAGGGGCCCATGTAGCTCTGAAAGCCTGTGCATTGCAAGATTTATGTACAATATTCATGCAGTCACCATACTATAGCATGAGGCCCTGTGGGAACTGCACTCCCATCACCACAGTGCATATTACATGTTCACATAGACAGATGGACCGCAGTAAAAGAAAAGTGGGGAGAGGAGGAAGAATAGCACCAGTATGGAGGAGACCCTAGGGGTAACAATACAGACTCATTTCACCACTGGCAGAATTGGTTTGCCAGAGCCGTTCCTTCACAGATACAGATCTTGTTACTCCTGAGGGTGAGGTTGTGCCCTAGGTGAACCAGTGAGGAGGGGATCATTATGTACCAGGGAGAACAAGAAGGCTGTCATAATAGTAGAGGACTCAATGGTCAGAGGAATTTGGAGGAGGATAATATCTCATTCAGACTGGGTAAAGAAATCTGTTCTGTGTCTCCCAGGGGTAACTGCAGAAAAGTTAACACCCTAACATGAGATGCTGCTTAGCAAAGAGGGGAAACCCAGGTGTTGTGCTACATGTAGGTACCAATGACCTGGAACATGACAGTGTAAAGTATGTAAAGGTCAGCTTCAGGGAGCTAGGCAGAAAGTTGAGGTCTATGACAGACATGGTTGCCTTCTTGAAGGTGCAGCTTGTGCCATTTGCAGGTCAAAGTAGAAGTAATAAAATCACAGAGGTTAACATGTGTCTATAGGGATGGTGTGATGAGTAAGGGTTCTATTTTCTGGAGATGGGGGAGCCTTGTGGAAGGACAAGAAGCTCTTCACTAAAGATGGCTTGCATCTAAGCCAGTTGGGGACCAGACCTGTTGGAAGTTAGAGCTAAATGGATTTGAAACTAGGCAAAGGGAACTACAATAAAACATTGGGAGCAGAAACACTTCAGACAAAATAGAGCTGTTGGCAACCCCCATCAAGAGACACACACACACACACAAGCAATAAAACAGTAAAAAGCAGATCAGGGTCATTTTGGCAATAGTAGGAAGTCAATATTTAATCAAGTAAATAGGACATGAGGTGGGAATGACAGCAAATGGAAGGTGATGTACACAATGGCAGATGCTTAGACAATAAAATGGATGAACCTCATGATATAATAGTTACAGAGGATCTGGTTGCAGTAGCATTAACGGAAGCATGCATGAGTCAAAACAACAGTTGGGACCCTAAAATGTTCCTGACTCTGCTCTTTTTAGGAGAAATATGGAGGTCATCAAAGTGGGGAGGCATCAGTGAATGTAAAAAAAGACATTAGAGTCTGAAAGGTCAAATCTGTCTCTGCAGGTAGGGGAGTGTTAAGTCACTACAGCTTCGGATAACCGATAATGGGGGGGGAAATATATAATTGGAGAAACCTATACAGTAGGCTGCCAAATCTTGGGGCAGACAAGAAAGAAGATATGGAACAGGAAATAAGGATAGCAGCTGGCCAGGTAAGAATAGTATTCATGGGGGATTTCAAACATATAAACATAGACTGGGATACTCAGACATGGATCTACAATTGGTTATCGACAAAAATCTTGTCAAACGACCATACAACAAAACCGTTATGTCGACTGCATTTGTGGTCGGCATTAAGATTCTCACTGCCTACCATGATTTCTTTGGGGGCTTCACCCCTTCCCCACTAAATATAATCAACTCTGAATTGGAGCTGATAAGGAGGTGCAAGATAAGTGCGGGGTCCACCGTCGACACTTTAGTGACATGGCGCTGTAGTTGCTGTAGTGTCAGTCACTGTTGAAATGTCGCTGACGGAGTGGTATACATTCAGACACTTAGAAGCAAAAAAAAAATCAAATATTCTTGAAATGACTCAGGAAAGCTTTCTCACATGCTGTATACAACAATCAGCCAGAGGATACTATTTTAGACCTGGTAATATCCAATCAGGACATTCCTATAAATGTCATACTAGAGATTCTATTTGCACAGAGTGACCACAGCACCATTTATTTGTTTATTCTTGGTTAATTGGCTAAGGCCCACTAGGCACAAGTGCCTGTTTTCAGGGACAACCCGGGAGCTTTGGGCTGGTTAAGTGATTTGCTCAGAGTCACACAGTATGAATGTAGAGGTTGTGGGAATCAAACCCAGGTCTGCAGGTACCAAACCCATTCACAGCTCGTTACTCTAACCTCTAGGGTATATTGCCTGCCCTGGCACAGCATATTTAGTTCAACACTGTGCTGGATCTAAGGAGTGGAAATCCAGCACTGTAGTATGTGGCTTTAGGAAAGTTGACCATGCCAAAATGAAATCAGTAATACAAGAACAGCTGAAGGATCTACACAAAATAGAGGAGGTGGAGAAAAATTTAGTTGGCAATAAAAAGGGGCAATAATGGGGGCTACACAGGCTGGCATAACATTTGTTAGCAAGACCAAGAAACAAACAAAGTAACGTTGGCTAAAAATATGAATGAGATTGTACATGGGGGGGGGGGGCAGAACATGAACAACAGGGCTATTTACAAAGATAAATTAGAAAAAAGCAAGAACAGCATAAGGAGGATGAAAGCAAACACTAAATTACAGTAAAGATAGTGGTGGATGTCAAAAATAATGACAAAACTTTCTACAGGTGAATGTAGGAAAATAACTTCCAAAAGATAGCATAGCATAGCGAAAATTAAAAGGAGAGAACAAGTATCAAAGATAAAGAAAATGTGACAAAGCTTTTAAATGAGCACTCCAGTTTGATGCTTACAGTGGAGTTTATGGGTTCAGTTCCTGACAGCAAGAATAGGTTCAGGAGTACCAATAGTACCAGTCACTTGGGCCAGATGGGCTATACCTAAGGGTACTAAATGAGGTGAGCCAGCCAGACCTATTTTATATATCACTGGCGACATGAGAGGTATAGGAGGACTAGAGGTTAGCTAATGTGGTCCCCATGCAGAAAAGTGGGTATAGGGAAAACCCAGAAAATTACATTCTGGTACGACTGTTGTTAACAGTGGGCAAGCTGTTGGAATCAAATATAATGGAACATATAGTTGACTTTGTAAAGGATATCAGCCTAACAGGGAGGAATCAGCATGGGCTCCAGAGGGCTAGGTCATGTAAAAAAACTTGGTAGACTTTTTTCAACTGAGTAATGGACAAGGATCAGGCACATCAGTATTCTATACCTGGATTTAAGTAAAGCTGTTATTCCGTGCCTCATAGGGGGCTAATCCAGATTGTGGGGGCACTAGGACTAGAGGGATTATGAACCAGTTGAATTGATAAGTAGAACGAGGTCATGGCAAATTCTCCTATGTCAGGAAAGCCACAAGTGGCATACCAAAAGTGTCTTGTCTTGGGACTGGTACTCTTTAATATGTATATCAGTGACATCAGGGTAGGGTTATAGAGTCAAGTGAGTCTGTTCACAGACAGCACTAAACTATGCAGGAGGTCAAATAATGATGAGGGGATCAGCACAGGAAAAGTGATGCAGAGAAGTTGGAAAGTGGTATTTATCATGAAGTCATTAATTTTTTTTCATTAATTTTCTTTTATAAATAGTTTTTATTTCTTCAAATTGTTTACCA
This sequence comes from Neoceratodus forsteri, assembly GCA_016271365.2. NCBI lineage: Eukaryota > Metazoa > Chordata > Ceratodontiformes > Ceratodontidae > Neoceratodus > Neoceratodus forsteri. The sequence continues at coordinate 158,164,172 of CM028137.1, forward strand.
TGTGTCTTCTTATTTTGTACTTTTGAAACAAAGTACTCTGATGCAGTTGAAAATTCCAACACAGAAACATAGACAATGACAGCAGAAAAAGACCACAGTCCATTCAGTCTGCCTGAGTTTCCTATTTAGCCTAGGACCTATTGATCCTCCAGGGTCTTAGCCCTCCCCATTCTCCCACCTCCCCACTAACCTCCCCGATTCTGAAGTCCTGAGCAACCACTATGCCCAGGGCTCTAGATAAGGTGCATACAGCCCAGAATTATGCCTATGAAAAAGGCATTTACAAGCCCCTTTTTGTTTGATTTGCATACTAACAGCACCTAAACTACAGGACTTGTGTGCAACCCCTTTTTAAGTTTGCTTGCATGTGCAGTGTACAAGAAACATATTGAGATAGTAGAGCATTGCAGAGGTGTGGCAGTGTTGTGACCAATGCAGCAGACGCTTTAATAGGCATGTCCCTCAGCCACCAAGTAATGCTGAAGCTGCCAATGATGGCAGTTTCAGAATGAGCTCTGCACTTCAAAGAAATCTGCCTCTGCAATCAGGGGCAGTTTAATCACTGCAGCAGCAGTCCCCCCTCCCTCCCAACCAGGCACACAGCAGGATATCAAATTTAAATGTTAGCTCCCACTGCTGCTGCCCGCCCCCCACCCTCCATTCTCTGTCCCCTGCCGACATCAGAGTGCTTAATTCCCATGTCAGCATGTATCCCCCTCCCTCCATTAATGTAGCACATTTGGAGCCCACCCCAGTGTGCCAAAAAATACTTCTTTGATTTTTCCAACACCGGGATGCCCACTTCTGGTGTTGGATGCCCCACCTCCCCATGCTTCTATGTTCTCAGCTGACCTCAGGGTGCCCAATCCCTGGATCAGCATTGATCCCCCCCCCCATACTCTGACACACTGGGAGCCTACCCCAGTGTGCCAAAATCTGTTTTGTTAATATTTCACCTGTAAAAAGAAAACAGTCCCACAAAGTTTTTTTAAACCTGAAAAAGAAAACCGTGCCTCGTCATTCCCATGACCCCTTCACAACCCACCCTCCCTCTGTGCATCCTAACTCCCCACCCCCTCACCCATACTTACCTCATGGGACAGGGCAGTGATCTTCTATGCACCGGAACACGTCTGCTCTCTTCAAAGACCAACCGGGAACTGAAGAAATGACGGTGAGCCCTATAGTGGCAGTCAACTTAGGTTGGTCCCAAATTTTCAACATGGAGTTCTTGGGACCCCACAACATGAACACTGGCACTTTCATTTTGTTTTTCTGTTCCAAAAGTTGATTTTGCGGTCACTGCATGGAATCACCTTTCAGGACCAAGCAATGGAATGTCAGTGACACTGTTCATGATGTGGGGTTCCTAAAAACCCCTGTTGCAAATCTGGTGAAAAAATTGCAAACAAATTACTGTGTTACGAGTGTCCATTGTGCAGTTTCTATGCACGCTTGTAACTTCATCAGTTTGTAATATTTTCACTCCAAATCTGCAACATTGCCATTTTTTCACACCTTCTTATGAACAGTACAGCTGTCATTTTTCACATCTGTCCCAAAATGTGTTTTTGCACCTGTGGCACAGAATGACATGGTCACTGTGTGAAATCAACTTTCAGGACAGATTAATGAAATTACAGTGCCACTGTTCATGAGGGGAAGTCCCAAAAAAGCCATGTTGAAAATTTGGTGAAAACATTCCAAAAAATGACTGCGTTACGAGCATGCGTCGCACCATTTCTAGCACTCTCGTAACTTCGCCACTTTTTTTTCATATTTTCACTCCAGATTTTCAACATTGCCATTTCTTCACACCTCCTCATTAACAGTACTGCTGTCATTTTTTTTCACATCCTGGCTGAAATGTGTTTTCGCACCTGTGGCACCTAGTGGCACACTCACTGAGCAAAATCACCTTAATATTCCACTGATCACAGTAGGTGGAACTCCGCTGAAGAACCAGTGAAATTCCAACAGAAATTCCTCTGGTGGCATGCCCATTCCACACTAATTCCACCAGTGGAATTCCGAATTCCACACAGCACTACGTACCATCTTTTGATCCGGGCTGCTGACTGTTTTTCTAGTTGTTTACTGTCTAGAATATAATACATTATTCTTTGGTTCTAAAAGTTCTGAGAGACTCAAAGTATAAGGTATTATATATGGTTCTTTTCTTTTCTTTTTTCCAGCTTGACACTTGGTAATGAATTTGATAATTTTTTTTAAGTAAATTTTATAGATGACAGATGGTATGGGGTAATCAAACTTGAGTATATGCAGAGGCATATGATGTGTATGCTTTTGCTGTTCTCAAAATCTGATACTTCTGGTGTATTAATATTATCTAGAAAAAAATACATTGTTTTTAAAAATGTAATCCTCACTTCTCACCGTCTAGTCATTTGTATGCATCTGAATTTCATAGAATCATAGAAATCTGATGGCAGAAAAGGACCTCTCTGGCCCATCGAGTCTGCCTCTTACTGCCCCCCCACTGGTCATCTTTGTCCAGGGACCTCCCCTTCCCTCCCTGGCTAACCCCTTATGTCTGTCCAATGCCCTTTTGAATCTCTCCACTGTTTCTGCCCCACCACCTCCTCTGGTTGTTTGTTCCAGAACTCCACCACCCTCTCCATGAAGTAACACCCTCTCACATTGCCCTTAAATCTTCCTACTCCAGCCAGCCCACCGGCACAGCGGTTGGATTTCTGCTTGTAATGCCAGTGACCTGGGTTCAGAAATGGGCTCGGGTTGCTGGAGGGCCAGCCATGGGGGAAGGAAATGAGCGTCCGACGGCAGCTCATCTTCTCAGGGGGAAGGGTGCCTGCTGACTCCTGGTGGAGGCTTGGAGTGTGGCAGGATGTCGGCCCCAATACACTAGGGGAGTGACGGACGTCGGCGTATGCCTTGACGTCAGTGGCACATCACTTCTCAGGGGAGCAAAGCGAAAAATGGTGCCAGGCCGATCGGGTGATGGCCCTCCAGAACCCTCTCCACCAGGCTCCCGGGCCTCCATATGCCATCCCAGCAGCACCCCAGGACCATTGGTTGGCCTCCAGGGCCATTCTCCTATGGAGGTAAGAGACCCATCTGGTGAAGGGATACACCGGGGTTACTTGGGACTGGCTGAGATATGGGGCGGTAGGGGTCGGAGACTAGCCGCTGTGGGGAGTTCATGTGGGGACCCAAAGAAGAGACCGACCAGGTGCGGGGGAGGAGTATAAAAACAAATCTTCCTCCTCCTAATCTAGTTTTAGCACCCACTTTTCTTGTAAATAAGCTCCCTTCCCTAACCTTATTAATCCCCTTCACAAACTTAAATGTTTCTATCATGTCCCCCCTCTCCCTTCTAGTCTCCAATAGGTACAAATCCAATTCCCTCCACCTCTCCTCATAGGCCTTCCTATGCATATCGTGCACCATCTTGGTTGCTTGTCTCTGAACCCTCTCAATCCCATCTATGTCCTTGCATAGGTGAAGTCTCCAGAACTGGACCCTGTACTCCAGGTGAGGTCTCACCATGGTTTTATAAAGAGGCATCAACACCTCCCTCCTTCTGCTTGTTATGCCCCTCCCTATGCACACCAGCATTCTATTTGCCTTGCCCACTGTCTTGCTGCATTGGTTACCCACCTTAAGGCTGTTTTATATTGTAATCCCCAAGTCCCTGTCCTGCTCAGTTGACTTAATTACCTCCCTTCCCCCAGTGTGTAAGCGGCCTGTGGGTTTTTACGCCCATGTGCATTACTGCACACTTTTTGGCACTGAATTTCAGTTGCCCAGTTTCTGCCCACCCTTGCAGAATCTTCAGGTCCTCCCTCATGGCCTCCACCCCCAATTTGGTTTTACTCATCTCACTTTCAAAATGAGGAGTACAGTACTCATCCAAAAAAGCATTATCTGGAGCCCTGGCTATACTTGCATTCTGTCCCAACTCTGCTTAAAACCACTAACATTTTTTACACCCATCACCTCGCTGGCAACCTGTTCTACAGCTTCATCACCCTAACGTTAAAATAGCACTTACTTACATCCCTCATTTCACTCATGTGACCCCATGATTGAGAGCTAGTATTTAAGTTAAAAAGTTCCCCACAGTTCATCCTATTAATTCCTTTAAGGAATTTGAAGGTCTCTATCATCTCTCCCCTCTCCCTTTTGGTCTCTAGTGAGTACATATTCAGTGCCTTGAGGAACCCGTCGTACGACATGCCCTACTAACCCTGAATCATTTTTCTTACCCTGCACTGCACCATCTAGAGCCTATCCCTATCATTCCTGAGGTGAGGAGTCCAGAGCTGGGTGCAGTACTTCAGGTGGGGCCTCACCAACGACCTATACAGGAGATAGTATTGCCTCTCTTTTTCTGCCATCAATACCCTTCCCTGCCACGAATATGTGCTGTTTACTGTCCTGGAGCCCATTGCTCTCCAAGTAGTCAATGTAAGTGACTCCATCAGTTTCCCTACAATAGAGGTAAGACTGACAGGTCTATAATCCCTTGCTTGTTCCTTTCCCCTTCCTTTATGGAGTGGAACTACATCCACCACCTTTTTCTGGAACCTCACCAATTCGCTGCTCCTTGCCAAGAGCCATAGTGAGCTCTAGAACCTGTTTTAGTTTGTTACTGTTCTCCTGCATATCTTAGATGCCCCAAGAATGGCCCCCTTAATTGCACTCCATGGCCACATATTAAAAGGAGATGAGCAGCCCAAAATGGAGATGCACATCATATCCCAGAAAATATGCACATGTGTAATACTCAAAAGGGAGAGATGCGTTGAGCATTTCTGAATACGCGATCATGCCGAAATAATGTATGCGGCACAAAAAAAGGGGGTGGGCACCTGAATATGCCACACAAGTGCATATTCTGCAGTGCATGTGTCGCATATCACAAAACTGTGCTGTTCAAAGTTAAGTATGTAAGGGGATGGCCTAAATCGGCCAATCACCCACAGAAAGGCAGCAGAACTGCAGACAGACGACCCTAAGATGGCCCTCTGAGGTGCACCAGGTTGTGCTCCAGGCACCCACACACAGCAGTCATGTCAGGACAGTAATACCCAAAGCCACAGCCATGCTGTGCCTGCTTGCCGGGCATCTGCTGGGTGCCACTGGGTGACACCACTGGCACTGCCCAATTAGCTACCTCTCCTCACAACACCCAGGTCAGGGCACCCAGCTGCCACATGCTAGTCAGGTGCCCTCTAGCACACAAGTGGATCAGACAGCTTCAATGTAGCACATGTACCAGGTGTCATGGCCTGCACCCATGTGGCTATCAGAGTGCCACCTGGTGGAAGCATGCACCCATGGTGGCATCTGGGACAACGGTGAGCAGGATGCATGGTGGTAAGGGTGGCAGCAAGGCATGGGTCAGGAACAGCCCAGTGGCACACATCCATGGTGGAACACCCTAGGTGCACACAGCATGCCTGTGCCAGACCCACACCACCAGGAACCATGTACATATCACCCATGCCATCCCTGCAGTGTGACAATGCCATGAGGCCCTGGGTTCAGGTCACTGTGGTGAACTGGTGGTGGACAGTGCACAACTGTGAGCAGTGTGCAGCAGGGGTGGCACCTCTGCTGCCTGGAGGTGGCAGGGGTATGCCCCAAGGACACCAGACCCTTTCAGTGTTGTGCTTGTGGCCACCTAGGGCATAGACATGGCCATGGGTAGTATCACAACAAACCTCTCAACTGTCACACAGTATGAGGTACAGCACTCATGTTATCACTCAGACACCCTGTGACCCATATAGAGTGGGTGATGTTACACACCGACCACTGAGACTGTTATGCAGAACTGTATGATAATATCAGATACTAGGTATCAGTACACAGTAGCAACATTGGTGCACTTATTTCCACAGCCATCTGAGCTTGCACTGTCATATTTGCTGGTGTGTTACACATTCTGACCAGTTGTCACACTCCTTGGCACACATTTGGGTGCTAAGGGTTTGAGAGAAATATAGCACTGTACTCGGGCCAGTGCAGTCCACTCAACCACAACCATGCATTCTCACCTCCTGCTGGACTGCAGTACCTCCCGATCACCTTTGTGGAATGGTGGTGCTGCCCTGTAATGCTGGAACTGTACATGCCAATAGTATGCAAATGGACTGACTACATTCCAGTAATGAGAAGCAAATGTGCTGTTTGGGTGCTGACTGTGCAGTTAGGCCATTTGCATATCCTGGCTGAATCTTGTAAATCTACGCATTGCACAAGTGGCTTTGCATTGCACACTTCTGTATGCTCTCCACTGGGCTCTGGGCACCTGCAGTGCCACACATCTCCTGCTGTGCAGTTGCACGTGTTCAGGATATTCAGCTGCACATGCACAATCACATATTATGGTGGAACTTCTGAATATACCATTATTTTGATCTGGCGCAGCTGAGTTGTGTGGCACAAGCACTTGCATAATGCAGCCTGCCACTTTTGAATATGGGGCCCACGTCTCTTGCACCCCATCTATGCTGTCCACTCCTACTTACTTATCCCTGACCAGCTCCCTCAGCCTTTTGAAGTCACCCTTCTAAAACCAAAGATGTCAGCTCTTGATTGTAGTTTACCAGATGTGAGGGCCAGTTCAAAGCAAACAGAGTTATGGTCACTGTTCCCTATATTAAACTGTTTGCCAACTGTAGATCTGTTATTAACTGCTCACAGCAGCAATGATTGTTCAGTAAAACATGGTGAATACCCACCCAATGAAAGCAGGGCCTAATTCCTCAATTAAAAATACAGGATTATAAACTATCTCAGTTCAGTCAGTTTAGTAAATAAAGTGTAGGTGGATCCTCCTGTTTGAAAATGTTCATAGTCTTTGAGCAAGAACTGTATGTATGTTTAATCTTAAATATTGCGTAACCAATTTAAACATGTCTATATTAGTATATTTTATCTTGTATGATACTCTACACTGTATTTTATGGTATTGTACATTTATGTCCTTCACTGTATGTAACTAATTCCAGATCACGCTTGAAAAAGGGGACTTCTTGTCTCAGAGGACTTACCCAGTCATCAAAATTCAAATAAATAAATAAAATATACCTCAAGGAACATTATGTGACTCTTGGACCCTCATATTACACAAGAAATTAAACCCAATTTAAATCCTGTAGAGGATGCACTGGTAAAAAGCCAGCAAAGAATAACATCATGAAATGCCTGGCTGCTAGCTGAACTGCCTAAATTAAAAGAAATGAAATGCCAGCAGTAGGGACTGTCTTGCACTTTGTAAATATCAGTGGTAAAGGTACATGCTTATACCAAATGCCTTTTGAATAGTATGCACAATATGTTCTATGTAGTATTTATATGTATTCATAAAACTTCTGCTTTCAAAACTATATACCTATAAAGCCATTTGTGGTTTGGGGCCACGAAAAGCTGTTTGATTTGCACAGTTTACATTATCTCAGTATTTGTTGCTAGTTAACATTTCCTATCATTGTATGCAGTTTCACTTTGGGTGCTTACATTTCCTGGGCAGTTCTCATTTGTGTCTTTTTTTATTTTTCTTATTTGTCTTACACCCTATATTAATTAGTGTCTCTATTTGTTTTAACAAAGCTGTTGCTCAAGCTTTACCATTATCAAGCACAAAAGTTACTGGGATGAAGTCAAGAATCTTTTACTTAATTGAAGAAAAACAAACTTACATTTTCCTTTCATAAACACTCTTATTAGTGTTTAAGTCAAACTTCATGATTCATTAAGAAAAGGAAATTCAATAAAGTAAGACAGATGTTGAAAACTGCAGACACAGAAACAGCTTTTGTACCAAGTGGAGTAAAATTATTGATTGTGTTTATAGTAATTTAAATAGAGAAAATTATCAGAAATTACAGTGTAAGCTTTAGTAATGGGGTTTAAGTTCATTTTAATTAAAACTGTTGTTTGTTCTCTTGCAAAAGAATGTGAAACAGCCAAGGTTTGGTAAATGTTTTATTCAGTGTTAACATAAGCAAATCAGGGTTCAAAGCACTGGGGTATAAACAACACTGGGACATGTTCTATAAATATGTTTTGTTTCTTGAACAATATCAACTCCTTCTAAGTGTTTATGAATATTAGTTAAAAGTGCTAAAAGAAAACTGTATCATAAGTTAATAAACATGTACTACAAGACCTTTGTACAGTGCAAGGACACAATGAGACTCTTTACATAAAAGTTCTCAAACCTGACGGTGTCATGTCTCCTGCCACTTGTAAATTAACTGAGTGACGGTCAGCTGAACTTTTAAGTATTTTAAGCACAGTGGCCATCTGGTCACTTATGAGAGGACTGTGTTTTCTAATAGATCTTTTGAGTAAGGGGCAAAGGTCTACAGGGACAGACACTGCTTAATACTGTACTTGTGTAAACATTAATGCATGTCTTTTACAACCCTGTGGAGTGTGTGGTTCATACCTTGTACATAAGAGAAATGCTTGAGAAGTTAATATTTGCAACAACGTATCTGTGTTTTTTTTTTTTTATTTAAACTGAATGATCTTAGGTAGGGTTAGGTCTCAGCTACTGGAATTGCACATGGCAGTGCTGTTTAACCATTTGATTCATTGTAAAGTTATACTGTAGAATCAATGACTTCTTAATCGACTTACAGATACTGTATACCACATACAACATATTTTTAAATAAAGCTTGAGACTCCTCTTGCCTTACGACATTATTTCTGATTCTTGATGTTATGTAGGCAGAGCCCAACAGAAGTCCAGCCAATACCATTGCTTTTGCAACTAACTTTTTGAATTGCATTTTATACATATTATTTAGTTTAAACAATGATATATATGGATTGAATAGTGTGTGTGCGTGTGCGTGTGCGTGCGTGCGTGTGTGTGTGTATGTAACTGTGTGTGTTTTGATCACCCAGGATTGCAGTGTGATGTAACTGCAGTTTCTCTTTGTCATATTTAAAATGTAACTCTAAAAAAATCAGTTGTTAATAATGCCATTTAGAATATAGGATATAACCTTTCTGAGACAAGTAAAACTGATTCTACAGAACATAACTTATGAATAAAACTTTAATATGTATTTTTCATTCTTATAGGGTTATGTGAATCTTTTTTAAGCCAATCCTACAAGAATTCGAAAGGGTATGTATTACTTGCAAGTAAAAATTCTCATATATACAGTACATACAATCAGACATACAGCTTTATGAAGGAAAGAAGACAACTGTATAATCGAATGCCTCCTCGTACCAGTTCAGTGGGACTACTGTATCACCTCTTTCTAAAAACTGCTCTAGATTTTATTTTTCCCTTCTATCAAAAAATTATGATATTTGTCTCTTTCCTAATGACTGCTAAGTGCCCAATACTTTCCTATGCAGGAAGCTTATGTCAAGCTAATTAACTTTTAATGAGAGGAAACCAACTGATTAGAATGTTTTTCTTGGCACTTAAACCAATTAATTTTGTATACTCTCTCAGCTGAATATGGTTAGCACTTCAGCCTTCAAGCAGTTTAGGCACGGTGTAAGCTGTGCGTGCCTAGGAATGTTTATTTGAGCAAACCTTGGTGTAGCCCATTGTGGTAAATTCACTAAAGAGATGTAATAGCTAATTTAAGGAAGTTTAGAAAAACTGCTGAGATAAGTATTTCTTTGTAAGATTTGTTTTATTTAAATGTTTACAGTAGTAAATGAAAGATGTTGCTGTGTCCAAATCAAGACCATACCATTTCCAACATGCAGTCTTAGTGCATGCACGTGCTCTGATGTGCCTGCATTAGAGCTGTGTGGATAGTGCCAATACAGTTACAGGTAGTTTAAATAATGATATTTGCTGAAACAGCCACCCCATTCCATCACTACAAAGACCACCCCCAGACTGACTGTTACACTGTTCAGAGGTGCTATGACCCAGGTGGCATCATGTGATTATGCTCAGCCGGTTAGGCTGGGTGATTGAAACTGAAGGTGGGTCCCTCTTTCATCTACTAAACAACTGAACTGTAAGTGGCCCTTCACGTGAGAGAAACAGTAGAAGGGTGTAAACATAGTCATCTTCAATCAGAGTCTATAGGCCATGCTGCTCAACTTTTTAATGCTCCCTTCCACTGCAGGCCAGCTACCACCTGGTATAGAATGGCTCCTCAGATTGCAGTTTGCATTAAACTCTCATACAGATGAGTTTCTTTTGGATTTCTCCATGAGCTGCATAAGCATTGCTGAATCTGACATAAAGTCTTGCCTGATCATTACAGCTCAGTTTTGAATTGCATCGTGACAGACCAGCACATTTATTCCCAACTGAGTCAAAAACATTTTTATACGTGTTATTTTGGAGCTGACTGAGTTTTGCAAAACAAAACAATGTGAATTACAAATGCACTGGCGATGTTAAAAAAAATAATGCAAAATTAACTCATCAGTGTTAAGAGTTAATTGTGAACTGTATTGATCTTATTCCCTGAGCTTATGTTGCTGTAGAACCACTACCTCTTTTTGTCCCTAAATGGTACTCCTGTTTGCCTCCAGACATCTGATAAGCTTCCATCTAGACTAAATTGTTTAGCATAGTAAATATTAACTTATGTTAGCCCGCTCTGCCTATTTTAAAATGGCTAGCCAGTTTACTTTTTTAAACTTTGGTGACCAGGATAGGCACACTGAGACCGGACTCATTTCCACATGTGACCCCAGGAGGGGACAGTGAGGACAGACTACAGGACTACAGGGAATGCAGAGTTTGACCTGGAGGACATTACTGAGCCTTATTTCATTGGAAATAATGACTAAGACCTGGTTGTATCAGGATAACCCTATACAGGAGAAATAGCAGTAAGGGCAATGGGGTGGAGTAGCCCTATATATGAGGGATAACATAGCACCCAGAGAGGATGGGTCCTTCATAAGAGTAGGAGGAGAAGTGGAATTACTCTGGGTGCAGCTAAAAGAAAACTCTGGGAAAAACATAAGAATTGGGGTGGTCTATTGACTGCAGGAACAAGGGGTTGAAGAACATAAAGAACTAGGGGAAAAAATTAGTATGGCAGCAGCACAAGTGGAGGAAGTGGTTGTGCTGAATCATAATCTACTGGACATAGACTGGGTTACCCAACCAGCATAGAGCATTGGATGTCATGCACTACTTGTCACACTGCAGGACTAATTACTGGTACAGCTGGTCAGGGAACCCACAAGGCAAACTGCCATTCTCAATGTGGTGCTTACCATCTCAGGAATTGTAAGAAATGTTCAGGTTGGGAAACTACTGGGGGACAGTAACCATAATAGCATATGGTTTGAACTGGCCCTATGCAGAGGCAAAACCCTTGTTAAAAGTTGCAATTCTGAATTTCAGACAAGCAGACTTAGACCAGATGAGGGAAACAATTCTGGAGGAAATTGTATGTGGTAAGAAGATTGGGAGGGGTGGAGAAAAAGTGGGAAGAAATTGAAGGGGCCATTCTCAAAGCAGCTAACTCAGCTTGAGAACAGTCACCATGAGTAGTAAAATAAGAGACTTATCTGGTTCTCTAAGAAGGTAAGGGAGCTGATGAAGGTAAAAAAAAAAACCTTCACTAAATTCAAGAAGTACCATGGGGAGGAGGAATGGATTGAGTACCATAGCAAGTTGATTTGGGCCTGAATGGTGGACAGTGATACAAAGGCGGACACAGAGCTGTGACTTTCTGAGGATGTCAAGGAGTGGAGAGTACATCAGATAATTTTTTTATATAGCTTTTTCTCTCTTGGGGCTCCAGAGGCAGGCAAGCTGTGGTCTTCCCTTGAAGGATCTCAATCCACCCTGCACACAGGGCTTCATTGAGCCTCCCCCAGTGCCCCATTTTCCCATCCCCCTCATTATTACAGGACCCCAGAACACAGTTTCCCATGTGCATGGAGGTGAGCATGTACTCTGTAACTCCTGCGATGGCCCTTCCCTCTCTCCCATTCAACCTAATGCCTGGCTCCTTATGGCTTGGCACTGCCTCCTAGCCTCCATCGCTTTGCAGCCAAGAGCTGGGGAAACCCACATCCCTCCCCGGGAGTGGAAAGCTGCCTTGCAGTTGCTCAATCCAGCTCCTTGCCCTCTACCCTGTCTGAACCTCAGCACCCAAGGCTCATTCCTGAACCTGGGTCACTGGCATGGGAGGAGGTAAAGTGTCCAGTACCTTAGCCATCTGCACCACTAGGCCAGCCAGGGAAAAAACTTAAGACAGGTTGAAGAATTGTTAGACTGGCAGAGGAGAGTAGTAGAGGACGACGAGCAGAAGGCAACTATTTTAAACAACTACTTCGGATCAATAGTCACAGTGGAGTACTGCAAGCCTCTACTAAAAGTGGAATTAAGGCATCAACCGGGGGGGGGGGGAGTGGTTAAGAAATGGAGCTGATAGAAATGATAGTACATAGGGTTAGAAAAGGGCTCACTGTCTGAAAAAGATAACATCCCAGGACCAGACAGATTACACCCAAGAGTGCTGAGGGAACTGGTGTCTGAACTGGCCGAGCCCTTTTAAGTCCATTTAACAGCTCAGTATGTCCTGGAGTTAGATTAGAGGACTGTGGATGTGATCCATCTCTGCAAGGAAGGGGATAGGGAGGTGCTGAACAATTATGGACCTATCAGTCATGCTTACATTGCAAGTTAACTGATAGAGACCCTAGTCCAGGAAAACCTGGAAAGCAACATGCTCCAGGATAATACGCAGCATGTGTTTTGTGGCAGGGGCCCATGTCAGACCAATCTGAAAGTATTCTTTGACTGAGGTATGAGGACAGTGGCTATGGGACAGGCACAACATTTACTCTACTTCAGCTTCAGTAAAGCCTTCAACTCAGTGCCACACAGGAGGTTACTGAAGAAGTTAGGGAACTTGGCAGTGGGGAAGGAGCTAGTTAGGCGAGACAACATTGGGCAATGCTAAACATGGTCAAAGCAGGGTACAGGGAGGTCACAAGTGGGGTGATGGAGGTTTTTTTTCCTGGAATCTATCCTTTTCTGATGTTTATTTGCAACATAAGGAAAAGAATACAGGTCAAGATGCGTCTCTGTGCAGATGACAAAGCTTTACAGCAGGGTGTACAGTGAAGCAGGGGTGATCAAGTTGCAGAGGGACTTGGAAAGGTTAGCGATATGGTCAAAAGTATGGCAGTAAAGATTCAACACCAAGAAGTGCAAGGTAATGCAGATAGGGAAGAGGAACCCTAGGATGGAATACTAGATGGTGAAGGTTCACGTTGGCCACAACTACCAAAGAAAGTCATTATACAGTAAGTGATTCCCTTTAACAAACCAGCCAATGCAAATAGGCTCACAGTAAGGCAACTAAAATGTTGGGGAACATAGGGAGGGTTTTGATAGTAAAATAAAGGAGGTGATTTTGCCCCAGTATAGGTCACTGGTGAGGCCTCATCTGGAATACTGTGCCTGGTTCTGGAGTCTATACCTGAGGAAAGATATAGATTGACTGGAGATAGTAGAGCAAAGGGTCACCTAAATGTTTCAGACCAAAAGGTAGAACCTAGGAGGAGCAAGTGAAGGTCCTGGACATGTACTCACTGCAGGCCAGAAGGGAGATAGGCAATGAGAGTGAAATATGCAAGTTCCTAAGAAGAATAAACAAAGTAACCTGCAAAGACCTAGTCAATAGAAATAGAGAGTCAGTAATGGGGGGCATAAATGGAAGTTGGCAGGGGGAACATTCAGGGGGATGTTTTACTTCACAGAGATGGTGGTTGAGCCATGGAGTAGTCATTCATTAGAGGTTGTGGAGACAAGGACCATAAATGAGTTAAAGAGTGGCTGGAACAGATTAAGGGGTCTGATAGTTACATTGTGCAGAACTAGTACGGTGAAAGATTCAGAGGAGGGTTGGACCCCCCCCCCAACAGTAGGCCAAGGGGTGAGGTTGGGATACCTGTTCAGACAAACTGGATGTGCCACTGGTCTTTTTCTGCTGGCAGTATCTATCTTTCTGTGTTTTACTTCAGGGAGTGAAACAGCTATAACAAATAAAATAGCAGCAACTGGCGCATGTACAGTACATAAACAATAAAAGAAAGTTACAAATAATAAATTTCTAAAATTAAAAAATAACAATGATAACTTATAGAAAGTCCATCAGTTGTGGGAGTAGCCATGCATAGAGCTAGGGATCATTCCAGCCTGCAGAGCTCACCAGCTGCAGCCACCCTTCAAGGTACAATGCACCAGGCTAGCCAATCACTTCTAACACAGTGACTGCCACGCCCACACCATGGTCTGCTCCAACATTTATAGGTAGGGTCTATTACATGGCATGTCACCCATCGATCCTGAAGCAATCTCCCCAGTTTCACTATTGCAGCTTATTTTTTGTAACCAATAGGAGTTACTTTTATGCCTGGCTTTCCCCTTTTATATCTTTAATATAATTTGTTTGTCTAGGGCTTTCCTGCTAGGCTATCCCTTCCATATCAGCCACTCTCAGCGAAGCCCTCCACCCCAACTGCTGTGCTTAAGCTGGGACTTGAACCCCTGACTCTCTGCACTAAAGGCGGTGATCTTAACCTCTAAGCCATTCAACAAGCTTAACTTAACTTACCTTGCCTGACCCTTTATCCTTTTTGTCTACCCCTCTGATTATAATTCTACCTGGGTCCCTGGCTTCTTCTAGCCTGTGCTGTCATATCACGTTTTGTTGTATACCTTCAGTATCTGGTCTCCCAGCTATGCTAGGCCTGCTGTGGTTAGTTGTGGCACTGTACCCTTACCCTGTACAGGACACAGTGCCTGTACCTCCTCCTTCACCCCCATTGGTTTATAGTCATGAATTCCACACCCCTAATCCAAACCCTGCCTTGGACACAGCCTGTGATGATCTGTCACATTTGCTAATTCTATTTTTACCCTCAACCATAAGGGCATTGTCTCTTGCAGTCAGGATTTACCCCTCATGCCTTATAGCTGCATCAGGCCACCATATACTGTCTACCACAGGTAATAAGTATCCCAGCAAAAGGGAATTAGACACACTAAGAGCCAACTTGAAAAAAACAAATAATTTTGCTTCTGCTCCTATGTTCAGGGAAAGTAGAAGTAACCCCCCCCCCACTCCCTTTGATTCCCCAACAGACCTTTATGGCAGCAACAGGTTTAAAATTAATACTAAATAACATGTAGCGTTCTTAAAAAATTTGATCAAATAAAATTATGGGTAGCTCAAACAAATCCTGATTTATTAGTAGTAACCGAAACAAGGCTTAAAGGCTCCACCACTGACCAACAAAGTATGCTCCCTTCTTTCAATACTTTTAGGATGGATAGACACACTAATGGAGGAGAGGTAATAATTTACATAAACAACAAACCCATTGCCACCAAAAATCCCAGCATTATTCAAGCCTATGGAATTTGAATGTCTATCAATAAAGATCCAGCTACCTTCTTCCGAGGCTTTCAATATTATTGGATGCTACAGACCACCATCAGGGGGCACCAACCTTTTTATCAACCCTTAGAAACTTTATTGCAACCAGTAATTATGAAACTATTATTTTTGGTGACATGAATCTAGACTCGCTTACAACTAAGGCAAATATGCTAAAGGACTTATGTGATGAACTTGGCAAAATGCAGCTTATTAAGGAACTGACCAGGGTTAATACAAGAAACAAGGAAAATAGCACCATCCTCGATGCAATTCTTACAAACTGCCCCCCCAAAAAATCTCACTCACTGCCATCCTCCATAATGACGTGAGCAACCACAATATTGTCATTTGCACTCGTATCCAAGAAAAGCGTTTTTATTGCTCCAAATTTGCAACAAGACAAAGCTCTCACAAATTCAGTGTTGACAACTACCTGGCTGAACTTAGGTGTGCAAACTGGCAGAGCCTCTACCTAGCCACATCAGTGGACAAAGCCGTTGACATCCTGAATGCTAACCTAACAGAACTAGCCAAAAAGCATGCCCCACTCATAAGGCATAGGGTTAGGAAGGTCACACACCGCTGGTTCACACTGGATTTGAAAATTGCTCTTACCCATCATGATAAGCTATGGGCACAATCAAGACATCAAATCCTCTGCTGACTGGCAAGTGTTCAGATCTTCAAGAAATGCATGCCTTAAACGTATTAGAACAGCCAAATCCAATTACTACGTAGGTACCCTAGAGGATGCTAAAGGTAATTCATCCAAAATATGGCAGACAATCAAATCTGTAGAAGGCCTTAACATGTCTTAAAAAAATAGTAAACAATCAGCTAAAAGAGTATCTGGAAAGTTCTTATCTATTTAACCCACTGCAATCTGGTTTCAGACAGAACTGTCTCAGCTCTGGCCAAAGTCACCAATGACTAGTCTGCTGCACTAGAGGCCAAGCAAACCACTGGTGCCATCTTTCTAGACTTAATCAAGGTGTTCAATACTGTCAACCTCATCCGGTGTCTTAGGGATCTGGGTATGGACGGCTCCTCTGTAAGCTGGTTTTCTAGTTACCTCACAGGTAGACTGCAACAAATTAAAGCCGATGGGCTCCTCTCTCATCCTCTGCCATTCAGAAGAGAAGTACCCCAAGGGTCTATCCTAGGGCCTCTATTATTCTCCATTTATATTAACTCCCTGGACAACAACATCCACAATTCTAAGTTACACTTTTTTGTGGATGATACCATGTTGTATATTTTCAAACTCACTCTGACTGAAGTATGTGCTGAACTGCAATCAGATTTTTTTTTTTATCGTATAATGTTTTATTGATTATATTTTTTAAGGTTACAAAGGCGATTTGTGCAGTCATTATGCTCAGACATGCAAGTCTTCTTAACGCATATAACCTGTACAGTACCATAAACCAGATATATACTCCTGTTACACATATAATTCCAGCAGAAAATGCTCTTTTATCTTGCTGCCATCAACATAGCCATGGCCCATGGGACTCAATGCTGTCATCTCTTGTCTAGTTTCTATATTCTTTCTAAATAACAAGAAAAGAGGAAATAGCACAATAAAAGAACAACAGAAAGAGGGGGAGAAGGGGAAGGTACAGTGGGAGGCTGGGAAAGGAAGGAGAAGGGGAGTATTGGAGGGAAAAGGCGGGATATGCCCATTAGTCCTACACACTAAAATTGACTTGGGATTTGCCGAAATTCAGACCTCATGTACAGGGCCGGCTTTAGGGTTTGGGGGGCCTCCAGCAGAAATACTGAAGTCATGGGGCCCCTCTACTTGACCCGCCTTTAGCCCATGTGTTTTACTATAGCCCATAAGTGCAACATTTTATTTGTGGTGATACTATAGGTAGGCAAAAATGGGCAGACTAGGTGGGTCAAGTGGTTGTTATTTGCCAGCAAATTTTGTATTTCGATGGTTCTATGTATAGCTTTAGTATAACCCGTAGTATTTAAAAAAATGTTTAGCAGGACACAGCAGTGTTGGTTCTTGGGGCTGTTCTTCCCATCCCATCCACTGCTGCCTATCCACCTCATATTGACTGGGTCATAGCTTGTTGAGGTATTTCATGACATAATTAGAATGATCTGCACAGCCCTTTACTGATGTTTTAAAAATATATTAAGATAAAAAAACGTTTAAAAAGGAATAAGGTAAACTTCTCCAGTTGGGGGCCCCCAGCAACTGCAGGGTTCGCTGTTGCCTAAAACCGGCTATGCTCACGTATGGTCCCTTCTTTGCTTGGAATGCCCGCCCGCTGTTTAAATGCAAGAAAAAACAAAAAGCGATAGATGAGCCACTGCTGCATGCCACATAGTTCTGCTAAGTATTGAAGGTTGATGTCAATGCATAAGTAAGAGACGCTTAGCTTCTAAGATAACAGAGAGAACCCAATGCTGTGCTGGCTTGGGAAGGGTCCCCATGGGGGGTGGAGGTGTCACCCAATAATGCAATAGAGGCAGTCAAGGTAATCTGGGTGTTTGCAACTTGTGATATGTCTTTGATTACCATGCCACAGAAGGTGGTGAGGAAGGGGCAGGACCAAAGTATGTGCTTGATGTGGGCACCAGATTGCGAATACTGCCAGCAGCAGCTATGGTTAAGCAACCCCCACTTATGCAGTACATCAGGTGTACGGTACCAAAATGGTAAGATTTTTAACTATAAAAACTGACTTTTTGTATCTTTATGGGCTAGGTATATAGTCTAAAAGAAAGAGAGCCACTCTTCCTCTGTTATCACTACTTCCAAGATTCCCTCCCATTTCAGTCAGCATGATTGTGTAGGGTCCCTCTGTGAGTCTCTTAGGGTGCTGTAGAAGAGGCCCATTATGTCTCTTCTAGTCTTAAGGGTGGGCAGGTTGTTGAGCCATTGCCACTGTTCCATGCCCTTCTTAGTGCTAAGAAGGGGTGTCAGAGTGCTACGAAGTTGTAGATACCGCCAAAAATCTTTTTTAGGCAGTGCAAATTGACCCTGCAACTGCGCAAATGGTGCAACATGCTTGGTACCCTGAGTGAGAACGTCAGAGATCGTGCAGAGCCCCAGTTTCCCCCAGGACCATCAGTTCACTGCTGCTCCTTTAATTTGGATGAGTGGGTTGTTCCATAGCAGGGCAAATTGAATTGGTGGGTGCCAGGCATGTGTAGACGTATGGGACTTAGCGAACAGTGTTTTCCAAGCCTTAGCAGTTTCTGTGATAGTCGAAGGGAGTGTCACATCCACTCTGGAATGTGGAGTCAGTAAGTTGTAAAGGGTTGCAGGGCCCCTAGGTGCCTTTTCCAATTGAACTCACAGGGGAGCTGCTGCACTCTGATTGACAAACCATCTGGTTGCATGAGTCACCAGGCAAGCTAAATAGTAGCCTCGGAACCAGGGTACATTAAGGTCGCCTCTAGACGAGTGTGCCCTAACTTTCTGTCTATTCCACCTTGGCACCTTGTTATCCCATATAAAGTTGGAGGCCAGTTTGTCTAGTGACTGGAAAAGTTTGGGGGAAAGGCGCAAGGGCAAGTTATTAAACAGGAAAATGAGTCAGGGTAGAAATAACATACGTATCGCTGCCACCCTGCCCGGGAATGATAACTTGAGTTTGCAACATCTCTCCACCTTGGTGGTCAGTTGGGTGTATAGGGGAGAAAAATTGGCCATTTCGAGCGCTGCCCAGTTATACGGGATTTGGATCCCCAAATAAGTAAAACCCAATGCTGCCCAAGTCAGTTCAGTGCCTCGTGTGCACTTTTTCCTGCAGTAAGAATTCAGTGGTGCTATAATCATTTTTTTTGATTGATTTTGAGACCTGATAGCTAAGAAAACTCCTCCAGTACCTGCAGAACTTCAGGGATTGCTTGCTGTGGATTGGTAAGAGTCAAAAGAAGGTCGTCCGCGTAGGCCACGGCCACATAAATTTGATCTGCCACCTGAATTCCTTGTATAGCCGGGTGAGTAGCAATAACCTGAATGAGGGGTCCAAAGCCATCAGAAATAGCAATGGGAAGAGAGGGCACCCCTGCCTAGTACCGCTGTGGAGGGGGAATTGGGGGGGGGGAGATCTCGCTATTCATGAGGATACATGCCATGAGGAATTATACAAAGTAAGTATCCACTGTTTGAAGCTGGGCCCAAAACCATGTTTGCTCAGAATTTTGTGGAGATATGCCCATTCTACTGAATCAAATGCTTTGGTGAAATCTATTGCCAGGGCAGCCATGGGGAGGTGGGCCTTATACACGAACCACTTAATATTAAGTAATAGATGGGTGTTGTCCTCCCCCAATTTTCCTCTCATGAATCCCACTTGTGTGGGGTGGATAATCACAAGAAGTACCTCTATCAAACTAGTGGCTAAGGCCTTAGCCAATATTTTAGTATCCACTGAGAGCAAGGAGATTGGGCGAAAATTTGCACAATCCAATGGGTCAGAGGATTTTTTTGGCAAGAGTATAATGAGTGCATCCCTCATGGATGGAGGTAGGAGGCCCTTACTGTAAGAGTCTTGCAGCACCAATTGCAAGGGGGAGAATATATCTCACCCTAAGGCCTGGTACAGTTCTGCAGACATGTCATCTGGTCCGGGACCCTTCCCGTGTGCCATCTGTGAGAGTGCAATTCATAATACCTCACACATTAAAGGGGCTTCCAGATGTTCCATTTGTTCAGATTAGTGGACAGGCAGAAGGGTATTCTGGCAGAACATCAACAGTTGCCAGGGCAGGTCTGCAGGGCTGACCGTAGTACAAGATTGGTACAGGGATTAATAAAAAGTACGCATTGTGTGGTTAATTTCCTTTGGAATAGATGTGATGGCCCCCAATGCCATGCATAGTGAGTGGATTCTTGTGGCAGCCTGTTGCTTGCGCAGGCAAAAAGCCAGCAGCTTCCCGGGTCTCTCTCCGTTGGCCCAGAAATTCTGCTTGGACCTCAAAATAAGTCACTTAACTTTTTGATGTAATATGTTGTTAATCTGGTATTTGAGACTGAAAATCTTTCGGTAAAGGATGTTGTCTATATTGGTCTGAGAGGCTGCCTTGAACGAACGTTCCAGCTTGGTTAGGTCTGCTTGCAGGCTAACTAACTTAGCCTGATGAGCTTTGTCTTTGGCTGCAGTGAAGGAGATAATGTGCCCCCTCAAAACTGCTTTAAATGCATCCCAGACTATTCTGGGTGAAACTCCACAGTTCGAATTTAGGGCGAAATAGTCCTTCACTTGTGAGAGCATTGAACCAAATGCTTGGTCTTTAAGTAGCAATGTATTACAGTGCCATCGCACTTTGCATGCGGTATGTTTAGTGGAGGCATAGGAAAGCCAGATCGGTGAGTGATCTGAGATTACTATTGAGTCAATCCCAGTGTCTGTGATATCCTTTGTGGCTATGCCATTAACTAACCAATAATCTATGCAGCTGTGCATTTGGTGAAAGGGGGGAATAAAATGTGTAGTCCCTGCTCGTGGGGTGTTCCCTGCACCAAATATCTATTAGTGGCCATTCCTCCTGCAGGTCCCAAAGAGATTGTCTAGCTTTGGGAGCAGTCTGTTGCATAGGGGTTGATTTATCTAAAAAGATGTCGTCTACCAAATTAAAATCATCTCCTAGCAGTATAGGAAGGGGAGGGCTGTCAGGCTGAAGAGCTGTGATAGCCTGACTCACAGCTGGAAAAAAATCTGTGTGCTCACCGTTGGGGGCATACATGTCTCCGAAAATCAGTGACCCCTCTGGGGCATGCAGCTGTGCCAACACCCATCTGCCCTGTCTGTCTTTTTTAACAACATCTAATTTCCAGTTTGAAGCATGATGGATGAGAATGGCAACACCCTTGGACTTAGTAGAAGCAGCACTAGCCATGATTTCCCCAACCCGGCTTTCTTCAGCCACATAGATGCGTTTTGTAAGAGGTGCATCTCTTGGAGGAGAGTTATATACACCCGTAATGATTTTAAATACTGCAAGACCTTAGTTATTTTAACGGGTGGCTGAGCTCCTTAACATTTCAAGATATCCACCTAGGGTCTGGGATGAGGAGGGGGTCAGTACCATATCGATCCAAATAGAGAAAAAAAACATACTTACTGTGCCAATAGGAAGGGGGAGAGAGCAGTGGTTATGGTACAGTAGTGGAATACAATACCCTATATGGAGCAACATGGTCAGACCAAGCAAACAAGTGGGTGGAGATGAGAGCATTGCCAGGAACCTTCTTATAACCTTAGCTTGATCTGTGGAATGACTGCAAAGGATTGATCAGAGAGAAAACAACAATTAGTAAACAAACTAGTACAACCAAAACAGAAAAATTAACCTATTGGCACTAAGCGCACCCTATCTAAACTTAACACTATGAGAGTGGAGATTATTGCAATTGATGGTTTGTCAATCACTCTTCTGCTATGCTAACTCCAGCACTTAGCACGAGGTTAACTGGTGTAGGTGGTCACTCAGGTAGAGCCAGCCCAAAACAGGTGACCATCCGAGGTCCGTCACCTCAATACCATGGACGGGGAGGGGGGAAGGGGGTGGGGTGGGGAGCACCTCCCTCAGGCAGCAAAACAAAGTTGCTAGTGGTGCATAGTTGAAATGATTCGGGGTTAGCATAACCGGCAGCAGAAAGGGGGGGAGAGGTGGGGACACCCATCTTCCAGCCTTGGAAAAGTATAAGGCTACCGATCCTCGGAGTACATGCTTATCCTAAATTGTGGATTGAGTTGCGAGTGTAGGAGGGGAGAAAGGGAGGGGAGAAAAAATGGGTGTGGGATAACTTGGAGATATCCCTCCTTAAATAGCATGCAGTACATCATAGCACCTTAAAGCACAATATCATCTGTTATAATAATAGAAAATCTAGCATTTAGCAGTTGCAATTGCAATCAGGTAATGTGACCTTCGGCCAGCTCAGGGGACTCCTGAGGGGAAGTAGTGAAAGCAGTAGAAGGTTTAGCTGCTGCAGTGGCATATGAGATCATCCCAGGTTTCACCGGTACAGCAGTGTCTATTGCTTCCATCAACGTGGTGTCCGGAAAGTCCACACAGTCAGCAAGGTGTTCTGTCTCTGGTTCTCTGCAGAAGGATCCACTAAAGGTCTCCGAGTCTGGAGGATGTGGTGAATCATCTCTGGCAATTTTGGCTGGTGGAACCTTACTCAGTGACTGCTGATGCCCGCTCCATGCCCGCTGTCTGGCTTTGGAAAAGGAGGAATCCGATCGCTGGTTCAGGGGCATAGCCAAGGAGTGTTGCTGAGTATTTGGGGATAGAGCAAAGTCCTGAGTACTCATGTCAGCATTTCGGCCCAGGGAATTGGCAGAGAGTTGCACCAATCCCACAGAAACAGAGTCCCTGGACGTGTTGCACCCTGTAGGATATTTCCTAGTTGAAGGTGGGATTTGAGATGGCTCCCAAAGCCTTCTGGGAGTAGTAGTTGGAAAATGTAGAGAAGGCTATACATGACTGAGCCACCACTCCAACTCAGCTAGACACTCCACTACAGCTTCATGACTCCCCTTGGACACCCAGAGCCTGGTGAGATTTTTTAATTTAAAATGGAAATATTGTTGATACAACCATCTTATAATGGGACCAAATGCCCTTCTTTTAGCAGCAGTTTCCTGAGCAGAATCTCTATAGAACTGCGTAGGTATACCTTGCCATTGCAGCTCTCCTAGATCTCTAGCTGCTCTCAGAATTCTTTCCTTGGTCGAGTAGTGTAGCAGGTATGCCACAATGGGGCGAGGAGTTTCCGTTTGCTTATGAGGTCGGGTAGTGACCCTGTAGGCCCTTTCAACTTCAACCAGGCAGTGCTATCTCTCTCTTTCCCAGCATCAATGACATGTTTTGATTTAAGAAGCTCTCCATCATTTGTCCCTCTACCCCCTCTGGTAAGCCAATGATTCTCAAGTTATTACAACGGTTCCTATTTTTGTGATCTTCTGCTCTATTCCATAGTACCTCCAGGTGTTCCTCGTGTTGTTGCAGCCTTTGCCATACTTGCGACTGGTACACTTCACCTGTTTCAGCTTTCTGTTTGAACACATTTACTTTATCTTGCAATTGCTTCACTTCTTTGGCAGTGCCCACAAGAGACAGACTTATGTCATCTACTCTGGAAACCAGCTTTTCCAGTAACCTGGTGATGTACTGAAGTGATTCCCCCATGTTTATCGGCTGATCCTGAGTATAGGGATCCCCTGGTGCCACAGTATTACTTTTCAAGCTCATCCTTAAACTTTATGTAGGCAGAGCCATACCCCAAGTAATAACACTTCTCACTTTGATATTCTGGTCACAATCACTGTTGGTATTGTGTGGTGCAGAAGAGCAGGAAACACTAGGACAGCAGAATATGCTAGGATCACAAACTAGGCCCGAGTGGCCTACTAATAGCTGGTGGAGAACTCGCAGAGACACGGCACAGGGTATATGCATGATATGCCCCGAAATCTGCTTAAAAACTGCGCCGTCCGGAAGATGTAATGTCACCCATTCATATAGTCACTGTTTTTGGTGAGGACTCCATGGGATCATGACAATGGAGCATGGAAACTCACTATGTGGGCAACAGCTCTTGTTCTAGGATGCCATCTTTCTGGTGGCCAGACCACGCACCCCAACTGCAATCAGATTTTAATCAGTTGCAGCACAATTTAATCAACTTTGAATTGCTGCTGAACACAAAGAAAATTATAGTGATGTTTTTCAATCCCACCCATCCTCCAGCAACTCTACATAACCTCTATGGTGCCAGCACCTATTATAACTATTTTTGGGGACTCTTTGGAGGTTGTGGATAAATTTAGGTACCTAGGAATCTGGCTTGATAGCAAACTGGCATTTGGCGCTCACATCGACTGCCATTCCAGGAAATTAAAAACAAGTTTTTTTATAGGAATAAATCACTTTTTCCTATGGCCATAAGATGCAGATTGGTGCAAGCCACCTTCCTTCCACTGCTAGATTATGGGGACATCATATATAACTGTATCACGGCCACTGAGTTACATAAACTTGACATACTTTTTCACCGCACCCTGCGAATCATAACAAATGCACCTTTCAGGATGCATCATTGCACCATCTATCAGACAGTAAGCTGGACATCCCTCAACACAAGGCGGATGCTTCACAGTGGTACATAGACCCTGAAAATGTTATGAAACAAACTCCCACTGTACATCTCTTCACTCATTCATAGGTCACACAGTACTTACTCGCTAAGGAAATCCCCCTGCATAATAATGGATGTACCTAGAGTATGTATCTCACATGGTAGAGGTGCAATTAGCTTTTCTATCCCTTCAGTTTGGAACAACATTCAATCTATGCTCAGACCCTCGATCTTGTTTCCTTGAATGTATGTAAGACTTTTGCCAATAAATACTTCAAGGATGCTTGCCATTGCCATTATAGCTAGAGCTCCTCCTATAAATTCGATACTGAGTATTAAGCACATACCTCTCCTATTACCTCATGCCCCCTCCCCTTCTTTAGCACCAGTCAAAGGGTGTTTGGAATGGCTACAGGTATGAAATGATTAGCCATGTGTCAGATGTCTGTTTTATATAGTATTGGTCCTATTGTTATCTTCATGCCTGTGTTCTATTTCAATTGTTATGATCATTCTGAATATTTAGACTGACCTTGTACCCAATGGCTTGTTTCCTGAAGGTTGTGTTCCTAATGCAATATCCCAGATAATGCCTACGTTTGTACCTTTGTTTTTTTGTATTTTGATCTATTTTCTCTCCCTGTATGCTGTCTCAATATTGTGTCAATGCCTATCAGGAACTCCTTGTAAATGATCACGCTCAATGGAGTATTTTCTGCAATTAAACCTGAACTTGAATTGTTTAATTTTGTAAAGATTTCCCTAGGAGTGAACTTCTGCTCTATCTGTGAGTTTTCCTGCCCTGCAGCTTGTTACTCTCACTGAACGCAGTATTTCTCCACTTTTCATTTGTTTAACTACTTTGCCTACATCGATTTAAGACCAACTATTGTATCTGCTCAGTTTGCTTTTTTGCAATTTCACGGTAATTTTGTATCTATTACCACTTAACTGTTGTTTGTACTGATGCATCGTTAAGCCTGGAAGGCTTTTGTTGTTAGTGCTGTTTAACACCATTATGTTCAGTTGTGCTGCAGGGTGTGTGGTACACCTGCGATGCACCTACATTGTTGTCCCTCTCTCCCTTCTGATTCCTTCCTGCTATCATGCATGTGAGCAGGAGGAGTGGCTGAAACCCTAGATAGAAAAATCTACCCCAGAGCTAGGAAACTCCCTGTCACTACTATATAGCTTTCTATCTATTCTAATGAAAAAGAAAAAGGCAAGCAAAAAAATATCTTTACTATCTATCTACAGTACCTATCTGTCTATTTGGGGCTGCTACTGCACTCTGGGAAGCTGGAGGTCTGATTAAGACCTAAGGGAGAAGGAGTAGCAGTAAGTGGAATTTTGGGGGTCTGCTAGTGCTTTTTGGCTACAGTGCTGCATTTTGTAGCATAGGTTGATGTGTGTAAACCTTACAATGGTGTTTTTAAGCAAATTTAGCACATTTGGGAACAACAACAGAACCAAAAGTATACTTGAGCTCTACTTCTGGTTTTGGCCCTATGTCAGTGTTGCACTAGTGAGTGTCATCAGCTGGTGTAGTCGGGATGAAGGCCAGGAATTATACAAGCAAACCACCTCATTGTAACATCTATCCTCTCTAAGTGCATATAACTAAATCCCCTTAGAGATAGAGCCTACAGGAGATCTATTAGACCACCTGTGCAAAGAAGGACCTATTGCTAAATGCTCTGGATGCCACATGTATGCAAAAAACAACACATCAAGGGGAATCAGTGTCTTTTATATCTACTAAATATGTAGTATACAACAACATCTCCTTTTAACTTAGTCTTGTTAAAAACAAGCTAAAAATTCCACAGAAATAAATCAAATTGAATCCTTCATCATGACCCTGGAAAATGTTCGCCTCACAGTTAATAAGCCCTGCAGACTTATCACTGGTGCTCCCAGACTCACTCACACATGTGAGCTGTACACCCTGGCTACCCTACTCAACCTGGAAGAGCGACTCATGTATCAGACATGCCAGCTCACCTTTAAAGCCCTGCGTGGCCTATCCCCCATAGGCCTATCCAACTCCATTTGCCGTACTGCACCGACCCTGATCTGCACGCAGCTCGTCAAGAGCTACCCTAGTTATTCTGAGAGCCAGGACCTCTCAAGGTCAGAGGGCATTCCCCTACCGTGCGCCCCACTGGTATAACTCCCTCCCTGCCAGTGTCTCAAACTCACTAACCTTAGTTTGCTTTAAGCCCAGGCTCAGAAACTTCCTGCTTAGCTCTCGCAAATGCAACTGCCGCTAGCCTAGTGTAAAAAAAAAAAAAAAATATATACTCTGTTTGACAATGCTCACTGAGCGGCTCCCACCCCCCTTCCTTTCCCTACTAATTCCTCCTCCCCTATCTCCCTCCCTTCTACTCCCACCAGCTCTCCCCCGACCATAAGTTTTGCTCCTTTTGTTATCTTTTGCTTCGTTGGAGATTGTATTCTATTGAAACAAAATTGTAATTGAACTGTAACTTTTTTGTTGTAAATACTGTGTCCCTTGTACTACTGTTCTGATGTCCTCTTTGTGATGAGGTACCTTTGTAAATAAGCCTCTGGCTCAAAGGTTTCTAAACTGATGTTTAACTAAATAAATAAATAAATAAATAAATGAAAGTGCCTTACTCAATAACATTGGGAATGTAAATAAGGACTTGGGGGGGGGGGGCAAAGGGAGGAGGAAGGAAAGATAAGCAGCACCACAACTGAGGAAAACAGAACCACAAGAGGTAGAGAAGACTTGACTGTTTCAGATGAAGGCAATTGGTACACAGTTAAAAAGACAACAAAAAGATAAGGAAAGCCAGGAAATACGTATTACTCACTAACAGATTCTCTGCATTAGACCATGACACTGAGGAAGTTCTTAGACGTGCAGATGACCCTCAATGAATACAGAAAAGAATAGACAGATAATAGTCATGGGTGACTCTATTGTAAGATTTTGTGACACTAAAATCTGTGAAAATGACAAGATGAACAAAATTGTTCTGTGCCTGCCAGGGTCCAAAAACTACAGATATCAAACCAAGACTAACACAGATAATAAAAAAACAAGCAGTAAAGAACCAACAGTAACACTACACATAGTCACAAATAATATAGGGCACTATTACAAGAAGGAGATTTTTGAAGATATTTTAACTCATTGTCTCTGAGATGCCATTTTGAATTAAGGTTAAGCGATGGAATCCTCAGACTTCAAAAAGTGCTCTTGGAACCAGTTTAAGCATGGGTAAGAAATAAAAAATTGTAGAGGAATACCAATCATTGTCAGAATATTACCAGTTCCCAGACAGAATAAAGAAAAAAAAAATAATACCATCATAAGAACAAATGCCCAGTTACAAAATAGGTGCCAGAAAGCAGGAATTCACTTTTTGGATTCACAGGAACTCTTTGAGAACAAAAATCGATATGTTCAAAGCATTGGATATAGTTACATAAGAAAGGGGCAGATCTTCTTGTTAACACCATAAACAAAAACAATCTCCAGTCTACAAACTAATTTCACTGGGGCATGGGAACAAACCAATTGAAAGAAAAGGGAAGGATAATAGTAGTAGAACAAAACATAGAGATCTAGGTGAATGCCTCCTGTTTAATGTCAGAAGCTTTAATCATATAAAACATGCTGAATTAAAGACACTATTACTGGCATTAAACTATAAATAAGACATCATATTGATTATAGACTCATTGTGGACACTGAAGGATTGTTGGGGAAAGACACTAAAAGGTTATAACCTGTTTAGATATGGATGGAAGACATGTGGGATATTGCAGCCTATATAAAAAAAATCTCTGTTCACATATATAACACATAAGATAAAAAAAAAACCTTACTGCATCACTGAAAATATGTGGTTAAAATTGCAAGACGGTACATCTGGTGCTAAGATTCTGTGACTATGCTACAGACCACCAGGTTCAGATGAAACAACAAATAAAGAAATATTAATCGAACTATGAAAGTATGTGACCAGGATGATGTGATCTTCACAGGGGACCTACATTTTGGTGATTTCAGCTGGTTAAAAGATAAAGTCAACTCTGTTGCTAGTAACAACTTTGTCACAACCTGCAGCCAAATAAATCTGAACCAGTATGTTAAAAGTACTACTTGGAAACACAACATTCTGGATGTGGTATTAGGCTCAGAAAATGTATTAATAACAAACTGTACAGTTGGATTACCAGTAAGGGGAAGTGATCACTGCAGTGTAAATTTTCAAGTGAAACAAAAAGCTTAGCACAAACAGGAAAGACCCAAATCTCCTTGTACAAAACAACTAATAACACTAAAATCAAAGGTGATTTTGACAAAATAGACTGAGCGTCTGCTTTTGAGAAATAAATCTGTTGCAGACATAAGGAATTTAAAACAACAGCATTAGACATATGTGACAAGCATTAAATAAGTAAACAAATACAACAATAGAAGGATCAAACCAAGTAAGTAAAAAAAAAACAGACAAAAAACAAACTTAATAAAAAATGTATTGTAATTGTAACAAAATCAACAGATGTTTGGAATCGGTATAAAGTTGCACTAAAGAAGCTTAAAGGGTACAGGAATGCGCTACTGTAGCAATCCAATGCCCTTGTAACATGTATGGGGGTTACCGGTAATGTAAAAAGATGGCCAGATGTGTGACAGCTTGTTTAATAAATAGTGTCGTCTAGAGTAGTGTCTCACCGTGTGTCGTCTTTCCGTGTGCCATTCTATGGTGTGCTACACGTGAAGAAGGAAGTGGAGTATATGTGATGCAATGTCATGGTAGGTTTCCATGACAACCCATCGACGAAGTTGAGCAGTTCCCTGCCGTCCCAACCAAGCAGAGAGTGGGTGTTTGGGTTTGTATAATGATGTATAGCCAACAAATCAATGTTGGGATAATATGTTCTGCACTGTGTGGTTGCCATGTCCGTTCATCTCAGTGGTCATAGAGACACATCCATTTATCAATATAACTCTGTGCTGCATCTCCTGTCAGCATGTGTTTAATTCCCAGCTGTGTTATACACACTACTTGACAGTACCCTGTTGCAGAATTCCAGATGTACAAGTATTTAGCATCCTAGTTGTCTGTTCTGTAAACTAAACGGACAGTCCTCATGGCATCATGTCAGGTCTGTAAGTTACAGAGAGCTAATGTCATCTTCAGACCTGTATACAGACCTGTCCGTAATGTGCAGTTTACAGTGACAAACGTATGTACATCTCATCATCTGTGTGCACTGTACATATACTAATTGACTAATTGAGGCTGTCACAATATAGCATACATTTATATAGGAGTACTGCATCCATCAATATCCAAAGAATGGGTCATGGTGATAATGTAACGTTACCTATGTCTGCAATGAACATAAATACTCCTCTGGAACCTATTGCATGCACATTGGTAAAAGTAGAATCTGATGTGGGTATGACGAAGCATACGTAGATGTGTAGTAGACATGTAATATATGCTGGACATCTTGTCTAAAACAAAAGCATTCATATTGTTTCTTTCAATAAGAAACAGCATTTGAACTTGGTACCTTCTACACACCAGGAGAGCAATCTACCCACCAAGCCAACACAACTGCTTGTGTATGATGGAGTGTTCTGGTATTGTCTTAGAGACCATCCTTATCATTTTGTAGTTGACATTGATACAGTTTGTTGTGTAGTCCCTGGTATGGGGTGTGGATGGTTTGGGACTGAATACTCTAATTGTGTAGACTGAAAAACTTTGGTGGGCAGTACAGATCCCATGTTGCAGGATGCCCATACTGTAGTGTTTCGTAATCATATACAGAAATGGATCTTTCCCACATGGGGAATTTAACCAACGACTCTAGTATCATGAATCAGCGCCACTATCAACACATTACAAACACAGCATTTTACATGTTTCAGTTACCTCCAACTGCATTCGATATGTTTGAACCAAGAGTACAAAAGCACTGGTCTAAAGCATGAAATGCAGTGTCTCACTGGTCTAGTCATTGGTTTCCCATGCAGAAGTTTGGTGGTTTGAAATCAGCTATAGTGACATTTGTTTTATAGGCATTGTTTACATTTTTTTATACCGATTATGAGATTCTGACACATAACAATACCTCAACAGTATGGATAGATTGGTAAGGGAAGTGTCTGAGCAGTACGGTTGGAATACTACGACGAGGATATGATGCTTCAGTTCGAGTTTCATTCAATGATAAATAACCTACCGCTATCATGTAACACCTATACTGATTAGCGATGTTTCATGTTGGCTGTCACATTTGCAGCATCACATTTGTTTACCCCGCTTAGACTGGACTATGTGGTGTCAGCTGCTGTGTATGTAATACCCCCTGACTGTCACAATGAATGACAACAATGGGAACTGTGCCGCTATGGGTACTTGTATGCGCGTTTGTGAGGGACATTCAGAGACATCCAGTGACATGGTCTATGATAGTGTTTAGGATGGGGATGGGGGAAGGTAACACTTTGCTCACTCTATAACTATATCCACACTACTCACTTCATATATGAAGATACACACCGGTTAGTGAGATAAGGTCTGAACAGGAGTCTCTTGTTCAGTGTAACTGTTATGCATGAACCATGACGTGACATCATACACTGCATGTGTTGACATGCACAGCATTGCAATACAGGATGTTAAACAATCGGCAGCACAGCATCTGCCATGACAGACAGTATAACGTTTCGGCACAATATCATACTGGGACAACACATCATCATGATTTCTGGGTCTAACACTTACAACATAGGCACAGGCAATCATGGTTGATTCCATTGGATGTGACATGGGGCACACAAACTTCTTGCCCCCTTTAAAAACAACATAACATTAAAGAAGAGCAATGGAGCTAAAAATTGCAATGACCTCCAACAATAACAATAGAAAACAATTTTATAGCTACATATGGAAATTCATTAAGGAAAACAAAAAACAAAATCAGACCACTCATTAGTGATGGTAAGCTAATTATAGACCCAATACAAGTGGTTAAAATATTTAACAAATATTTTTACTCTGTGTTTTCAAAAAAAAAAAAAACACAACCAATTAAACAAAAACAGTCAGCTACTCAAACAAAGTTTATTGAAGAAATTATTTAAAAAAATCAACAATATAAATAGACAAAGTTCTCCTGGTCTTGACAAAATTACAACAGAAATGATTAAAATCCTAACCAGACACATAGTACACCCCTT
Source organism: Neoceratodus forsteri (assembly GCA_016271365.2). Lineage (NCBI taxonomy): Eukaryota > Metazoa > Chordata > Ceratodontiformes > Ceratodontidae > Neoceratodus > Neoceratodus forsteri. The sequence continues at coordinate 158,195,933 of CM028137.1, forward strand.
GAAGCTATTAGGCATAAAATCAGTATAATGGAGTGACATTCTTGGTGACTAGAGAACAGCCACAGTCATACTGATATTTAACAAGCATTTGTCAATGCTGAATGTTTGCTTGCTGGCATTGGCATGGGTAGTGTAGAAGTTACAGAGCTGCATACTAGGAATGGCAGTGAAGTATTGAACTGAAGGCAAGCCCGTCACCACCCTGCAGATAGTGACAGGCATTGGGGTGTGTCTTTGGGTTGTCAGGCATAACGGCCATGCCATTTCATCACACCCTAACCTGCAGACACTGACAAGTGTCATGGTGTACCTTGGGGTCTTTGGCCCTTATGCATACTCCATTCCATCAGGAAATACGGTGAGATGGGTGTGATATAGGAGAATGGGATGAACCTTGGGGCTGAAGAGTCCAAGGCACACCTCGATGCCTCTCACTGGCTGCAGGGTGTGGGTGGGGGTGGAATGGTATGAGCATTGCAGGCAACAATCCCAAGTCACAGCCCTGATGCCTGTCATTCTGCACAGGGTAGGGCGTTATGGTCGGAAACCCTAATGCCTCAGGCATTCGTTGGTATTTTCACTCCAAATTTTCAAAATGTTTTTTTTGTGACCCCCACCTCATGAACAGTGGCAATATCAGTTTGTTAGCGGAAAGCTGCTTTTGCACAGCGAGTACGGCATTTAGCACCACAGGTCAAAAACACATTCCAAACAGGATGTGAAAAATGACAGCAGTACGGTTCATGTGGAGATGCAAAAAATGGCAATGTTGAAAATCTGCTGTGAAAATATTGAAAAAACTGGTGAAGTCACGAGCGTGTGTAGAAACTGTGCAACGCACACCCGTAATGTAACTAGTTTGTTTTTTTTTTTACATCAGATTGTTAATAGGCATTTTGGGACCTCCGATCATGAACTGTGATTTTCTTTGTCTGTCCCGAACAATGATTTCCCACAGCAACCATGCATTTCTGTGCAGAAAGTGTGAAAACACATTTCAGCCATGTTGTGAAAAATGACAGCTATACTATTCATAAGGAAGTGTGGAAAAATGCCACTGGTGAAAATCTGGACTGAAAATATTACAAATTCATGAACTTACGAGGGCACATGGAAACTGCACAATGCTCACTTATAACACAGTCATTTTATGGAGTTTTGTCACCAAATTTTCAACATAGCCATTTTAAGACCTCTGCTCATGACCAGTGTCACTGTGATTTTCTTAATCTGTCCCAAACATTGTTTTTGCACACCGACTGCACCATTGTGCGCTACATGCATGGAAACACATTTTGGGTGACGTGAATTATGACAGCTGTACTGCTCTTAAGGAGGTGTGGTAAAATGGCAATGTTGAAAATCTGGAGTGCAAGTATTACAAATTCGCAAACTTGCCAGCGTGCATAGGAACTGTGCAATGTGCTCTCCTAAAACAGTCATTTTTAGGAATTTTTTCACCAAATTTTCAACATAGACATTTTAACACCTCTGCTCATGACCAGTGTCACTGTGATTTTCTTAATCTGTCCCAAACATTGATTGCACACACCGACTGCTCCATTGTGCGCTACATGCACAGAAACACATTTTGGGTGACGTGAAATATGACAGCTGTACTGCTCATAAGGAGGTGTGGTAAAATGGCAATGTAGAAAATCTGGAGTACAAATATAAAAAATATGTGCGTTTACGAGTGTGTGTAGGAACTGCGCAACGCATGCTCATAAAACAGTCATTTTTAGGAATTTTTTCACCAAATTTTCAACATAGCCATTTTAAGACCTCTGCTCATGAACACTGTCACTGTGATTTTCTTAATGTGTCCCATACATTGATTTCGCACACCAACTGCACCATTGTGCACTACATGTGCAGAAACACATTTTGGGCAGGATGTGAAAAATGACAGCTGTACTACTCATAAAGTCATAAGCTCATTAGCAGTGTCAGTGGCTCAGCAGGTAGCACACTCACCTCTGAGGCTGGGAGATCAGAAGTCTGTGGGTTCTATCCCCACACCAGGCACATGGGTTAATATCCCAATACTGACACTGTAGTGCAGCATGGGGGGGGGTACTGCACTCCTGAGGTGCCGTCTTTCGGATGAGATGTTAAACCGAGGTCCCATCTGCTTGTTCTGGTGGTAGTTCAGGTAGATGTTAAAGATCCCATTGCACTTCTCGAAAAGAGTAGGGGCATTTCCCCAGTGGCCTGGCCAAATTTCCCTCATTCACTAAAATACCACCATTAGCTTACTCTGGCTCAAGGTCAGTTGGCATTTCATCTGTATCCCCCCCTCCCTCCCCCGGGTCATGCCTGAAAATAGGCAAAATCTGCCTAGTGCACTTACCAGGTCAACAAAAACTAAATAAAGGATGTGTTAAAATGGTAATGTTGAAAATTCACGAACTTACAAGCGTGCATAGGAACTGTGCAACGCACACTCGTAAATCAGGAATTTTTTCACCAAATTTTCAACATCGGCTTTTTGAGAGCCCTCCTCATGAACACTGGCACTGTCATTCCATTAATCAGTTCCAAAAAGTGTTTCTGCGCAGTGACCGTGAAATCAACCCTCGAGCCCAATTTATGCCATGACAGTGACAAAATTCATGTTGAGGGGTCCCAAAAATCCCATGTTGAAAATTTGGTGCAAAAATTCCCAAAAATGCCTGAGATATGCAGCAAAGTTGAAAAAACCCTATCTATAACATTATACAGCTTACCGGCATTTCCTCAGTTCGCGGTCGGATTTGAAGAGTGCAGACATGTTCCTGGTCCACCGAAGATCGTCGTGTCCGGGTAAGTATGGAGTGAGGGGGTGGGTGGGGAGCAGGGTGCAGTGGGTGGGTGCGGTGGGGAAGGGACCAACAAGACCAGGAGGGACTGTTTTTTCTTTCAGGGACTTTTTTTTTTTAAAGGAGGATGACGGAGGATGTTTACCACACTGGGGTGAGCTCCCAGCATGGCATTGGGAAGGCTGCTTGGGGCGCTGGACCCGACGGGGGATTGGGCACCCACGTTGGCCATAACAGTTTCTGCCACGCTGGGGTGGGCTCCCAGTGTGGCACCTGGAAACGTTTTGGGGGGCTGGAGATGTGGTGCCAATGGGGGATTTGGCACCCCTGTTGGCCATTACATTGTTTGCCATGCTAGGGTGGGCTCCCAGCATGGCACCAGGAAGCTTGTTTTTTTGGGGGGAGACCTGGAGCAGACGGGGATTGGGCACCCCTTCGGCCATACAATGTGTGTGTGTCGGGGGAAGTGCGCACAAGCATGCAAAATGCAGTGCTTGCATGCCTGCGTGTGTGGGGGGGAGCTCTGCTCACTGAAGTGGAGCTCTCCCTTTCAACTGTATGCCACTGCATCTGGAATCTTGGATGATGGAACTATGTTTCTTGCACATGCGTGCAAGCAAACATAAAGAGGGTAACAACAATGAGGTAGACAGCTACAGACCCATTAGTCTGACTTCAGTACTCTGGACGATCTAGGAATCTATAATCAAAGACACATTACTATAACACTTTAAAAGTACAGACCTGGTTAGATAAAAAATTAACATGGGTTTGTGTACGGTAAATCTTGGGGCACACATCTGCTTAGCTTTTATGAAAAAGTAACAAAGGCATTAGGTAAAAAAAACAGTTAATATAATTGTTAGTGATTTCTGCAAAGCATTTTACACTGTCCCACATTGGACAATTGCAAAGAAAATGTGGAATTTCAGTATAGAGAACCCATTGGTGTACTGGGTAATTAACTAGTTGTCTAAAAGAACACAAAAGGTTAGAGACAGAGAGCACTCACCACCCTAAAAAGGAGAGATTCAGTATGGAATTTTAAACAAGCAGGTTGTTGTTCATTCAAAATTCATATCCATATGGTCACAAAACAATTCCAGGTTGGTGCTTATATTTCAGCCTGGTAACAGAGCCTCTTCAGAGCTAATTATGTCTTTCAATAGGTGTACTTTTTAACTGTTTCAAGATCAGTCATTTGGTTACATTTTACTAAACAAACCATTATTATATATCGATGTTAAACCAAGCACACTTAATAGGTACAAACTTAATAAACTTAAGTGAACCACCACCTGGTATTGATTAATACAACAGCAAAACGTAAGTGCTATGTTCATAAACATGGGTTTAAAGCTCAAATAGATTATTTTCCAATTCTTCTTTAAAAATCTTAAGTTCCTGGAGAACAAAGTCCATTAGAACCTGCAAAATTAACAGCAAGATGTTTGGAAAACAGTCAAAAAACTGTTTTGCCACATCTTTCATAACCCTTTGTGTTAAGGCCCATTATGTCCCCATTCTTTCTCCTTAAAAGAATTACCCAGGGCTACATCATTGCATATCCATGAGGGGGGCAGTGTGGCCGGTGGGTTAGTAATGTAAATCACATACCCAATCCTCCTTGTACTGCTATTTCTTCTTTTTTTTTAGCAGAAATGGAGATATTTCAAACTTGCCATCTAGTCTGGGTGCCCTCAGTGCTCCTAGTTGGTAAATCCATTGCTGTTGTTTGCAGTTAAGTGTATTTTCCAGATCTCCCCCTCTAACCCCCATTTGTATTTTTTCAGTCCCCATTGCTGTAACCCTGTGGTGCATACTTGGATTGCTGTGGACATGTGTAGCCATTGCATATTCCCACTATCCCACGACATTGGCAAAGCAAATTGAGTGACTCAGTTTGCTTGCCCAACAGAATAGCTACTGTCACAGCATGTCAACAGGAGGGAATAGCGAGTATGCAGCGACAAAAGAGTGAGGGTAAATCAGAAGGGAGGGTATAGTCATTTGGGTTGAAGGAAGGAAAGAAGCCTGCTGCTGTGGAGCTAGTCATCTGGAGTGCCCCAGTAGCGGTAGCCCCCCTCTCTCTCTCTTGTATTCCCCTTTCTCCTCGGTGTCCGTACCTCCTGGAGTTGATTATATTAATATGAGAGGTGTGGGGGGCTTGCCCCCAACATTAAATGTTAGATTATTTTGTGTCGGACATGCATTGTGTACTGCCATCACTGTAGAGGGGATTGCTGTGGTTGATGTCTGGCATATTTGGGAATCGACGAAATGTACTCTGTAATGCAAGTCGGCATTCCACTTTTGCCATTATGACTTGGAATCCATATTCCCAATTCCTGTTTTTAATTGCCAGAATGTGTTCATTAACTTAAAATCTCAATTTACGCTTTGTCCAGCCCACGTATTAACTGCCACATGAACAGTTCAGTAAATATATTGTTCCCTCTGTGTTACAGTCAAAATATCCCTTCACCGGAACTGTCTGTCCAATGGTGGGATTAATGAAAGTAGATTTCCTTTCCATGTACTGGCATGTCCTACAGAAACCACAGGGTTTGCTCTCCCATTTTCTCTTAACCCTGGTAGTTTTAGCGTCTGTTTGGTAACTGTGTATCAAACTGTCACAATGGTTCCTCCATCTTCTGTATACTACCTGTAGTTGACATTCTAGTGTGAGTGCTAGCTGTGGGATCCCCCTAAGTATTTGCAGAATTTTTCTGACAATCTCTATTACTTCTTTACTGCCTCCCTCATAGGAGGTCACAAAGGTCAAGGAATCTTCCATTTTTTTATTTTCGTTTTTGGGAGTAATGCTGCCTTGGGAATAGTGCGGGTGTGTTTTTATGCATCCTCAATGTCTTTTTCTTGGTAACCCATTCCAATGTCCTCTTATCAGACAGCTCTGTTCTAGAAATAAAACAAAGTCGTCCAGTTCCTCCTCTGTGCCCTTCAAATTTAGAAAAATTTGAGGGACACAAGGCATATGTTGTCCATTCTTGAGGAAATACAGGTAGAGCAGGAGTAGTTACTTGTTACTGTACCATGGATACTGACTCCCTCTATACCTATATTCCTACAACAGGGGGTCTCAAATCCATTGAATACTCATTGTTGAAACATACTGACTTCTCCCAAGAAAAAAATTTACATGATTACTAATCTTACAGATTTAGCATTACAGATTAATGTTCATGTTTGAGGGGGAAATATTTAAGCAAATCAAAGGGACAGCCATGGGGGCTACACTTGCACCCAGCCTAGCCTACCTTTGCCTTTGAGAGTGGGAGGACAAAAACATCTCTAATGCTGCAAAAATTCAATTTTTAGAAAAACTGGATTTATGCAAGGGCTTTATAGATAACATTTTTCTAATTTGGAAGGGCACAGTGGAGGAACTGGATGACTTTGTTGTGTGTTTGGAAAATACAAGTCCCAATCTGAGGTTTAAGGTAGAAACAGATCTTAAGTCAGTACATTTCATAGAAGCATAGAAACATAGAATTTGATGGTAGATAAGGACCGCTTGGCCCACCCAGTCTGCCCATTTCCCTGCCTACTGGATAAGCTGCAGATCCTAGTTAATCAGCAGCCTACTTCTTCCTACCCCCACCCCCTAGAATGGCCTTATGACTATCCCATGCGTGCTTGAATTCCACCACTGTTTTTGACTCCACAACCTCCTCCAGAAGGCCGTTCCATGCATCCACAACCCTCTCTGTGAAAAAATACTTCCTTAAATTACCTCTGAGCCACCACCCCATCTTCAAATTGTGCCCCTTGTTCTTGCACACCTCTTTTTTAAAAGATGCTACCCTCTTGGACTTTGTTGATTCCTTGAGGTACTTGAATGTTTCTATCACATCCCCCTCTCCCTCCTTTCGCGAGGCTATACATATTAAGCTCCTTCGTCTCTTCATATGTCTTCCGGTGCAGACCCTGCACCATTTTAGTTACCCTCCTCTGGACAGCTTCCATCCTGTCTATGTCTTTATGGAGATTGGGTCTCCAGAACTGCATACAGTACTCCAGATGGGGTCTCACCAGCTGTCTGTACAGAGGATAATAACTTCCTGTTTTCTATTGGTGATGCCTCTCCTATGCATCCCAGTATCCCCAGCCCTCCTTGTTGCCCTCTCACATTGCTTGCCCACCTTCAGGTCATCTGATATGACTACCCCAGGTCCCTTTCCATTTTGCTGTTGTTAGTATCTCACCCCCCATTGTGTACTCTTCCCCTGGGTTTTTGTTTCCCAGGTGCATTATCTTGCACTTCTTAGCATTGAATCTAAGCTGCCATACATTTGACCATTCCTCTAACCTTGCCAAGTCCCTTCTCATCCTTTCCACCCCACCCTGTGCATCAACTCTGTTGCAGATCTTTGTGTCATCTGCAAAGAGACATATTTTTCCTTCCAGTCCCTCTGCAATGTCCCTTATAAAGACATTGAAGAGGACCTTTCCTAATACTGAACCCTGCGGTACCCCACTAGTAACCCCCCTTTCTTCTGAGTGGACTCTATTTACTATTACTCTCTGTGTCCTATTTTCCAGCCAATTCTTTACCCAGGCTGTCATCTTGGGACCCACTCCCAGGCTGGCTAACTTGTATATTAATCTTTTGTGTGGGACTGTGTCAAATGCCTTGCTAAAGTCTAGGTAGGCCATGTTCCTTGATCTAACCATTATTAAGAACACAGATGGTACACTCACAACAGATCTGTATGTCAAACCAACTGACAAAAATAGGTTTTTACAAGCAGAGAGCTGCCATCCTAGGCACACTATTAAGAATCTACCAAAAGGGCAATACATACGTGTCAAAAGAAATTGTTCCACCACAGAGCTGTATGATAAGAGGGCACTGGAACTGACAGAAAAATTTAGGGAACAGGGTTACCAAGAAAAAGACACTGAGGAATCAAAACACACACTGACACTGTCCCCAGGGAAGCATTACTCCTTCCCAAAAACAACAAGCATTTGTCAATGCCGAAAGTTCACTTGCAGGTATTTGCAGTGGTATTTGGGACTTGGACATGGCTTAAAAAAATCAGTGACAAAGAAGTACAAGCATTTGTCAATGCCGAATGTTGCTTGCTTCTATGTACTGTTTAGGTATTTGGAAGTCATTGGAGTGCAAATATTGAAAGTTCACAAACTTACGAGTGTGCGTAGGAACTGCTCAACGCACGCTTGTAAAACAGTCATTTTTAGGAATTTTTTCACCAAATTTTCAACATAGCCATTTTAAGACCTCTGCTCATGAACAGTGTCACTGTGAGTTTCTTAATGTGTCCCATACATTGATTTCGCACACCGACTGCGCCATTGTGCGCTACATGGGCGGAAACACGTTTTGGGCAGGATGTGAAAAATGACAGCTGTACTGCTCATAAGGAGTTGTGGTAAAATGGCAATGTTGAAAATCTGGAGTGAAAATATTGAAAATTCGCGAACTTACGAGCGTGCGATAGGAACTGCGCAATGCACACTCGTAAAACAGTCATTTTTAGGAATTTTTTCACCACATTTTCAACACAGCCATTTTAAGACCTCTGCTCATGAACAGTGTCACTGTGATTTTCTTAATGTGTCCCATACATTGAGTTCGCACACCAACTGCGCCATTGTGCTCTACATGGTCGGAAACACATTTTGGGCAGGATGTGAAAAATGACAACTGTGCTGTTCATGAGGAGGTGTGGTAAAATGACAATGTTGAAAATCTGGAGTGGAAATATTGAAAATTTGCAAACCTACAAGCGTGCTTAGGAACTCAACGCACGCTTGTAAAACAGTCATTTTTAGGAATTTTTTCACCAAATTTTCAACATAGCCATTTTAAGACCTCTGCTCATGAACAGTGTCACTGTGATTTTCTTAATGTGTCCCATACATTGATTTCACACACCGACTGCGCCATTGTGTGCTACATGGGTGGAAACACATTTTGGGCAAGATGTGAAAAATGACAGCTGTACTGCTCATAAGGAGGTGTGGTAAAATGGCAATGTTGAAAATCTGGAGTGAAAATATTGAAAATTTGCAAACTTACGAGCCTGCATAGGAACTGCGCAACGCACGCTCATAAAACAGTCATTTTTTGGAATTTTTGCACCAAATTTTCAACATGGGGTTTTTGGGACCCCTTCTCATGAATGATGTCACTATCATGGCATTATTCAGGCCCGAAGAGTGATTTCACGTGGTGACTGCAAAATCACCCTTCGGGCCCCGAATAACGCCATGACAGTGACATCATTCATGAGAAGGAGTCCCAAAAACCCCATGTTGAAAATTTGGTGCAAAAATTCCCAAAAATGCCTGAGATATGCAATAAAGTTGAAAACCCCCTATCTAGCCCATTATACAGCTTACCGGCATTTCCTCAGTTTGCGGTCGGCTTTGAAGAGTGCAGATGTGTTCCAGGTCCACCGAAGATCGTCGCCAAGCTCCAGAGGTAAGTATGGGGTGAGGGGTGTGGGAGGCGAGTGCGCGGTGGGTGGAGTGCGGGTTGTGGGAGGGGCCTGGGAGAGCGCCGTGGGACCATTTTCGATTTACAGGTTTAAAAAAGCGGCGACATGGGGCGTTTGCCATGCTGGGGTGGGCTCCCAGCATGCTAGAGACTGGGGCGATGGAGCTGGCCGAGGTTGGGCACCCCGTCGGCAGATGGCCTTGGGACATTGGCCATGCTGGGGTGGGCTCCCAGCATGGCAGCAAACCCCAGGGTGCGGCGTGATGTGGGGGTGGCATGATGTGGTGCTGTGTATGACAGGCGGTGGTTTTCTTTGAAGAGAGACCACCGTTGTCATACACAACCCTACGCCTGAATTAACTGGGACTGCCCGCCTGCTCTATGGAGCAGGGCATTGCAGGAGAGGGGCACACCTCCACAGTGTCCCATTCTCCCAAGACGTTCCTTGCGCATGCGCGCAAGCGAATGTAAAAAGAAATAGCGGTACGTGGAGGACTGAGTATGTGATTTACATTACTAACCTGCTGGCCCCACTGGGACCCACCCCCCACCACCACGGATATGCACTGATGTAGCCCTGGGTAATTCTTTTAAGGAGAAAGAATGGGGACATAAGAAGCTATAACACAAGAGTTATGCAAGAAGTGGCAAAACAGTTTTTTTTTACTTTTTCAAACATCTTGTTGTTCCTTTTGCAGGTTCTAATGGACTTCGTTCTCCAGGGAATTACTATTTTTGAGGGACTGGAAAATAATCTATATAAGCTTTAAACCCATGTTTATGAACTTTGCACTTACCTTTTCTGTTGTACTAATCAATACCAGGTGGTGGTTCACTTAAGTTTATTAAGTTTATACCTATTAAGTGTGCTTGGTTTAACACTGAGGTACTGTATAATGGTGTGATTGGTGAAATGTAACCACATGACTGATCTTGAAACAGTTAAAAAGTACAGCGTAGGAAGATGTACTGTTTCTGCTGGCAGATTCGTATGTTAGTATTTAATTAGCTCTAAAGAAGCCCTATTACCAGGGTGAAGCGTAAGTATGAACTTGCAATTGTTTTGTGACCATATGGATTTGGAATAAACAATAACCTGCTTGTTTAAAATTCCTGACTGAATCTCTCCTTTTTTCCAGCTGTGGGTAGAGCCTACAGTCATTTTTCATTCGGCTCCTCAAAAATAACTGACCATAGCATGCTTCCATTGGATTTTTGGAAGCATCCTTCCGAAAGTCCAACAGAGCTTTGAACACTCCTCCAGGGTCAATTGCTATGAAGCAACAGCCACAGTATTTCACCTGTTACTTCCACATTGTGGGGCAAGAAGTGCGCCTCGCATGCGTGCGCACTTCCGCCAGTGCTGCCATCTTGGGAATGGCAGAATGCCATTCACCACAGCTATGCTTACGCGAATGCCATGCATGTGCAGTTGCATCACCGCTGTCATCTTGGAGATAGCACTTGGCAGCGATCGCTCTCCGGAGCTTTACAAGCTTGCCACAGCCATATCGGCTCTGGCTAGAGTTTGTTTGAGTGGTGAGTGCTCTCTCTCTCTCTCTCTCTCTCTCTCTCTCACCTACATACTGCACTGATTTCTAAGAGAAGCACCACCATCCTTGTGCTCACTCCACACCCACAAAAAACACAAAAGGTTAGTATTAATATATTCTTGTCAGAGGTAGGCCATGCCTGTAATGGAGTACTATAAGGTTCTATACTAGGGCCAGTATTATCCAAGTATTTGTTTTAAACAGGAATGATAATACCATTAACTGGTCAAGTAAATACACTGAGGATTCCAAAGTGGGAGGTACAGCAAGCACTATAGGTGAAATTGATAACCTCTCAGTCTGGGTGTATAAATGAGATATGGAATCTAATCTTCAAAACTGCAGCATTATGCACATTGGTAAGCAAAAAATACCCCATACCGTGCGTACTTTCTATGCAATACAAAATGCAACATTGCTGAACACGAAAAAGACTTAGGAATAATCATATTCAATACATTTAAAAAAACACACACTGTTCTACTGCAATTTTGAAGGCAAATAGGGTGCTATGTATGATAAAGAAAAACTGTTGTAGCCGCAAAACCGAGGTAATACTGCCATTAATACAGATCACATATGAGACCCTTATTGGATTACAGTAGCCAAGTGTGGTGCCCTTATAAAAGGAAAGAAACTGACAATATAGAAAGAATCCAGCGCAGCCATGAAAATAACATATGATACCAAAAATGACACATATGACACCATTCTGAAGAAATTCAAACTCATGTCATTAGAAACTAAACAGATGAGAGGGGACTTGTTGATTATGCATGACAGTATCAGGGATGACTATATGTTCAATGAAGCGAGATTTGACTTTAAAACCTCTTCTGTTACCAGAGGCTATCCATTGCAACTCGTCAATGAAACTGAATACAGACATTAGGAAACATTACTATACACAAAGGAATGGATTAGCATTAGAAATAATAATAAGCAGAAGTAAAAAAGGAAGTCAAATCAACGTTAGCTAGACATATTTCAGATGGGGAAGATCTCAAGTATTACAAAATAATATACAGTAGCAAATCATGGGCAACCATCTACTAATGCTCTCTTTGCCTTAGTATGAACCCCAGGATGAACCTATAGTCTGTTACCTCTCTCTCTGTTTCTTCCTCACTTTTCCTTCCCATGCATTTCACCACCCCCTCTCTAGTTCACTTCCCCAGCCTTCCTTTACCTATCCCCTCCTCCCTCTTATTTGTTTTACTCTCCCCATCCCATATCCCTTGGCCCATCAGCAGTAGTCTCATTCTTGCTCCAAACTTCACATGGATACTCTTAGGAAGCAACTACCCTGTCCCCCTTCCATCCCTCATTTATTTCCCCACCCTTACATTAAGAATGGTGGCTCAATTAATCTGGTTGCTATTCTGCTACTCCTTCTGGCAAGTAATGCTGAGCTAAATCCTGGCCCTCTCCCTCCTCCCACTTCTTTCTCCTCTCACCCCATAGTGTTTAGGGTCCTTTTCCTTAACATCTGCAGTCTCCTCCCTAAAACCAGTCAACTTCAAGTGTGCGTCCTGAACCTTTAAACTGATACAGTAGTCATCTCAGAGACATGACTTTCCTACAAATGGTGCAGATCATCAGTTTTCATCCCAGACTATACTGTCATTCAACAGAAATGTAGCAAACAATGTACTGGAATTGCAATTGATGCCGCCATCAAATTTTAGCTTGAGGTGGCTCTATATTTTCACTGTCTCCTCTTATGAGCTCCAGCTGGCAAACTCTTCCCTTCATTTCTCCCTTTAATTCTTTGTTACTGGAATCTATTATTGTCTTCAATCCAAACAAGATTATTCTTGGTCTGCTTTCCCCTGTCTCCTCCCTTGCAGCCTGTAGTGAACTTCTAGTGTTGGATTACTTTAAAGCAGCTGTTTATCCCCTCCTTTAAAAAGCTAGCTCACAGCATTCAGACCCTATTACTGACACAGCTCATCTCTGACCCTACCCATCTAAACCCTTCCAACTTTAACTACTCAGCAATTGACTGGGTTCTCTCCTCCCACCCAGATTTCATTGTGAGAGTCTGACACCCTCCCTAAAGTTCTCAGTGACCATAAAATGTCTTATTATATGGGGAAGATTCAGCACTTCAACACTACCCCCAGATCTTATTGCCCCAGTCATTCAAGTACAGTATCTTGACTTGACAGCTCTGTTAGATGACCTTTATTCCATTAGTCTTTTGTTCCTCATTCTACTGACATTGATAATGCCCTGTACAAATGTAATTTCAAATTCAGAATGGTTTTGAACAAATAAACAGGCTAGCCCAGAGCCAGCTTCTAGCGCCTCCATAGCGGCATGGCTGGAGAAGCCAGCGGGCTTCCCTCACTGGTGGCACAGCTGAGAAGCTAGTGGGTCATCCCTCATGCTCTAGCCAGATGCCTTCACCCTTAATCAGGCTAGTCCAGAGCCAGCTTCTAGCGCCTCCATGGTGGTGTGGCTGCAGAAGCCAGCGGGACGTCTCTCACCAGCAGCAAGGCTGAGAAGACAGTGGACCATCCCTCATCCTCCGCCCAGATGCCTTTACCCTTAACCAGGCTAGCCCAGAGCCAGCTTCTAGCATCTCCATGGCAGCATGGCTGGAGAAGCCAGCGGGCTGTCCCTCACCGGCAGCATGGCTGAGAAGCCAGTGGGCCACTCCTCATCCTTTTCCAGATGCCTTCACCCTTAACCAGGTATGCTCCTTGGTTGACACTGGTGGCTGTGGGCTGCAATTTGATTGGACCCAGCTCCTCTGTCCTGAATCGCCATTGGACGCTCGGTCCACCGGCACTTCTCCTATTGGCTGACTTCTTCCTTTTGTCTTTCTGGGCTGAAACTTCCTTCCAGCAGAAACTAAATATTTTGGCACTGCATATTTTTGTATTTTTAGAAGCTAGATAAAATCTATCTGTAGAGCTCTCAGGTAATTGTAAATCAATTTCAACTGCACTTTTCTTCCTGTTTAACACCAAATCCAATTTATGACCTCTTTTGCACTGTTTAACACCAAATGTGATTAATTGGCAAATTGATTTATAACCTCTGCTCTCTTGCTCTGCCTTTCTGCTCCTCTCCCAATTGGACCATGCTCCTTATACCTCACAACTAAATTTTCTGTAGCCTCTGTCCCTGGAATTCTGCTTTGGTGTGTACAGGGCTCCGGAGCATTTGTATTTTAAAGTGGCCAGTAGTTAAGGACCAGACTGCTGGTGCCAGACTTAATAGTTCTCCACTTCTGCCTTTTCACCCCTGCCCACCCCCTCCTATTATTGTTTTAATTTTCTCTTCTTCACAGCCTTTTGTTTGTGCACTGTCTAACCCACCCCCGATTAGTGATTACAGCTCCTCCCCAGACTGTAGCTAAATTTATTTAACATCAGCATTTCTCTCCCCTTTTCCATAGGTTAGCCCAGAGCCAGCTTCTAGTGCCTCCACAGCAGCATGGCTGGAGAAGCCAGTGGGCTGTCCCTCGTTGGTGGCATGGCTGAGAAGCCAGTGGGCCATCCATCATCCTCTGCTCAGACACCTTCACCCTTAACCAGGTACACTCCTTGGTTGAGACCGGTGGCTGTGGGCTGCAATTTGATTGGACCCAGCTTCTCAGTCCTGAATCGCCATTGGACACTCGGTCCACCGGCACTTCTTCTATTGGCTGACTTCTTCCTTTTGCCTTTCTGGACTGAAACTTCCTTACAGCAGAGACTAAATATTTTGACACTGTATATTTTGTATTTTTAGAAGCTAGATAAAATTGTCCACCCTCTCTCCCCCACCCCGCCACTCTTTAAATACACTTGTGCCCCACCCCTCTTGCTTCTTCTCCACTGTAATTGGTTACCCTACCTATCTCACTGTCTATTTTCCTCTGGCCATGGGTAGTTATTTTTTTCGATCTGACTCCTCTGTCTGTGGTAATTTTGTTTTACCATTACCATGCACCCCTCTTCCTTTCTTCTGTTACCTTTGACCATTCTTTATCTTCTCTCCTATTCCTCCCCCCCACCATCCTCATGGCTGCTCTAACTCCTCCTCCCCTCCTGTTGCCTCAGTACCTTCACTCAGGCTGCATCTTACCTCCCTTCCCTGCCAACTCTGATGCCCTCTTCCACCCCCTCCTTCCACTGGATAGCTCCTAACCTTCCACCTCCCCAAATATGCTGCTGTAGTGCCCTCATTAGATGTAGTAGGATTAGACAGTATACCTTCAACACCACACTAGGTAGAAAGCTCCCTGCAACCTTCTCAACACTGTTTCTCCTCCTGATAATAGCTGGGGATATAGAAATGAACCCCACCCTCCTAACACTCATAACTCACCATCCGCCCTTAAAGGACTAAAGATAATGCACATCAACATCAGGAGCCTGCTTCCTAAAATAGACCTCCTAAAATGTTGTATAACACAGAACATCCCTGACATACTGTGGTTATCAGAAACCTGGCTCTCAGCCAAAACCCCTGACTCATCGATCTCCTTCCTGGGGTACCTCATCATTCGGCAAGATCACAGCAAAAGAGGTGGTGGTGTAGCCATGATCATAAGACAGCAGCTTCATTTCTCAGTAATAAAAGCTGAAACCTGCCTGGGATCTCATGAGTTACTGCTGACCAAACTATCCCTACCCCAAACCCTCCCTACCTTCATAGGGGTTGTTTACGAATCACCTTGACTAACTCAAGATGTCCTCACAACATGCATCTCTACTGTTCCCCCATTAGCTCAATCAGGTGAACTTATCTTACTAGGTGACTACAACCTCGACTGGCTGTCTCCGTCCTCCAAGTCCACCACTGTCAAATCGGAATCCCTAAATCTCACCCAGTTAATCACTCAACTGACATGCTATAACCCACGCTGCCCAAACCACTCCCTTATTGATTGAACACTCTCATCCCACCCTCACCTGTGTTACAAATGTGAAAAGATCATACCTTAGGTTCTTTGCATGGTATTCTGGACAAAGAAAGTAACAACAAGTAAAAGTAAGAAAATAAGTTTATTGCATACTCATGCCATAACAAGTGAAGCAAAGCAATCACAAGGGAGCCGATTTCCCACCATTCCTCAAGGATGGTCTCTTTCTCTCTGATGAGCTGGTGTGCATACAATTATATATGACTGATAAGAGTACAGTTATAGATATGATAAACATACAGCATTGGATAAGGCATGTAAATACGGTGGCTCCCTTGTGCAATTGCATGGGAAATAAAGTAGGAATCTCGGAACAAAGGAAAATCATATTCAGCAGGAATATGTGTTATCTGTTATTTCCAGAAAGTTAGTCTGGAAATGTTTGCAACGTAATCATAAAAGCACACAACATGTCACAGTAGTGGAAAACTACAGAATATAAGTGATTAAAAGTCTAGCAGAATATATGGCAGAAACATGTCATATAGCTAAATGCATTACAAACAAATATGAGCAAAGCAATATAATAAAGAACACTAATATAAGTAATAAAACAAGATAGAACATTATAAGACTGTGGTAAAGCACTCATACTTGTAAGCGTATAAGGTTATGGTTACATGTGGGCCAGTTGGTGGTATATAATTATAATAATAATAATAATAATTCTGTATTTATAATGCGCATTTCATAACCAAGGTGCATAACAATAAAACAATTAAAACAAATAAAACAAAACATCAGCACATTCAATAAATAAATACTTGTCAGCCAACACCTTTGCTAAATGCTTTATTCCACAAACATGTTTTTAAAGCCTGCTTGAAACCCCCACGGTCCGACAAGGTAGAGAATACCAGAGGGTCGGAGCCACGAACATAAATGCCCGGGCTCCTGCAGATTTTAAGGTCACCCTTGGAATCTCTAGCAACCCTCGTCGGCCGAGCAGAGAGGTCGCTCAGGGAGATAAGGAATCAGGAGCTCTTTCAGGTAGTCAGGGACCAGGCATAATTCCAGATATCCGCAGCTGGTGTACTTGACCCAGCCCTAAGTGACCACTGCATCACTTCCTGTGTCAGAAAAACTCACATCCCCAACCCGGCACCAAAATATATAGAAACTCGCCCACTAAATTCACTTGATACAAACAGTGTCCTCTCAGACTTACTACATGCGGACTGGGCTCCAGTTTACTTAGCGAATAATGTCGACACTGCTCTTGCCCACTCCTCTATTATCTTCAACAGTGTCTGGGACTACCATGCTCCTGTCAAAAAAGTCAGGGTCAGGAAACGGCACCACCCCTGGATTACTGCCCCTGTAGTCGCCCTCTGCAAAGCCTGGGACAAAGCCTGGTCCTTCTTCAAATCCTCCCAAACACCGGTTGCCAGACAAGAATACAACACAGTGAGGAATGCCTGTATTAAAGTTATACAGTATGCTAAGGCCAACTACTTTAAACATTGGTTAAATTCTGCCCACCCCTCCTCTTTCTGGAATATTGTCCAATCCATCGTGAACCCCTCACAACAGGCTAGTACCCCAACCCGTAAACATGAGGGCATCAAGTTATCAGATCCAACCCAGGTCTCAGAAAAGCTCAATACTTTCTTCACCTCCTGTGCTTCCTCTGACCCAGCTGTTACCCCCTCCACACGCCTCCACTCAAACTGAAACAGGCCCTACAATTGAGAAACTCTGTCTAGCCTGTGCCTCCACCACCAAAGTAATGCGTGCCCTCCTCTCCCTCAATGCTTCCAAATCCAGCCCCAATGATATGCATCCTAACCTCCTTCACCTCTCTGCCCTGCTCTTGCCAGCCCCCTAACCTTCATAATAAACCTGTCCTTCTCCTCTGGAATAGTTCCAAAAGCCCAGAAGTCAGCTTGCGTCATCCCACTTTACAAAGGTGGTGACCCAACCTCCCTGGGGAACTATCGCCCCATCTCTCTCCTTCCCACCTTAGCCAAATTACAAGAGTGATTCATAAATGCCAGATTATCCAACTTCCTCTCCTCCTCAACTTTCCTCACTCTGTACCAATCCAGTTTCCGAAAGAACCACTCCACTTTATCCTCCCTTCTCCGTGTCACAAATCACATCCAATCTGCTGCTGACTAAGGTCACCTCACCGCTGCACCGCTGCAGTGTTCATCAACCTGGCCAAGGCCTTTGATCCAGCCTCTCACCCCCTTCTCCTTAACTTGCTCAATGATGCTGGTCTCGCCCCTCCTACCTTAAACTGGTTCAGATGCTACCTATTTGACTGGCAGCAATCAGTAAAGATAGTAAGCTACTCATCTTTCCTCTGCCCTGTCGTATCTGGAGCCCCCCAAGGGTCCATACTCGGCCCCCTGTTGTTCTCCATTTTCATAAATAATCTCCCATTCACCTGCTCCACATCCCTCATCCATGTGTAAGCGGACGATACAATTCTATTCCCTTCTGGCCCGGACCGTGCCACTATCCATTGTACCCTGCAGAAAGACTTTCACTCTGTTCAATCCTGACTCAACTCACAGCAACTCAAACTAAACACAACAAAAACAGTTTCCATGACCTTTGGTATCTTTCATAGATTAGCTAAAGCACCTGAAGTCCCCCCATCTCCTCCATGGATGGCACCCCTCTTAAAGGAGTACCCCCCTACAAATACCTGGGTGTCTGGTTAGATACTCACTTTAGCTTCACAGTGCACATCGACTATCTACCTCTAAACTCCGCCCAAAGTTTGGAGTCCTGTACCAAAACAGGGACTCCCTACCCCTGCCTGTATGCCGGAAGCTCCTGATCAAGATGATATTACCAGTAATAGACTATGCTGACATTGTATACTGCACTGCGCCATCCTCCGCTCTGTCCCGCCTTGACTCTCTCTATTATGCTTTTCTGTCACTTTGCATCAAATTCTCCTTACAGGACCCACCATTGCTCTCTTCTCTCCAATCTGGACTTACCTCCACTCAACCACAGGCACCTCATCCACTCCTTATCTTTCATCTCCAAGTTCTGGTTTAACCTACTCCATCTTACATCTTAGCCACCCTGTCTCCAGCTGCTGACTCAAACTACTCTCTATGCTCAAGGGACTCTCACACCTTCGCTCTCCATACCCCATCTTCCAACGTAGGCAAAGCAGCCATCAACTTCCACTTCCCCTCCCTATGGAACTCTCAGCCCACTGTCTTACGCAACTCTTCCTCTCTCTACACTACCAAATCTCTCCTTCGCCTCCTCCCCTTCCCTGTGTGCTTGCACAATGTTGCACAGCAACCAATGTACTGTCTGATTGTGTTTTTATCTTATCTCCAGTCTGCTGTACATAGTGCACCTTGTATAATCTCTGGAATTGATGTACTCTGTTTATACTTTGCAACCACTGCTGTATGACTTGATCCCTTTGATCTGTTACTCTGTGTAAATACTGGAAATATTGTGCTCTGTTTATATTATGTAAATATTGTATCTGTCTTTGATTTGTTTTAATAATTTACTCTTCTGAATTATTTATCTGTTCCCTTTGTTCCCTTCCCCCAGGTCGCACTTGGAAATGAGCCTTGACTCAGTGTGCCTTTCCCGGTTAGCAAATGTTTACATAAAAAAAAAAAAAAAAAAAAAACAGGCCCTCTTAGGAGGGTCAATGTTAAAAGCTTGCATTTGCTTTGAGTCTTTTCTGAATTTATTGCCTGTGTCAAGAAGTGGGACTCCACATGTCCTCCTGCACTTCAGTGGACTTTGCTTGTTACAATCAACTTCGTGACATGTGCACTGGAGCTAAGAAGCTGATCATGGCAGAATCCTTTGTTCCAGCTTCCAATAAATCTTACCTGCCCCTCTAAGTGCTGGAGGCAGTCCATTCCTTAGTTAACCCCCGCCCAATCAGTTATCCTAATTCTCAAAATGGGTGATACCACCATTTCTGATTCTGCTGACATAACCTATTCCTGTCATACATTCTTCTCCACCAGTGCTCTCTTGCTAATACCATCTCCCTCCAAACTCCTTTCCTTCTCCCCTTCTCCTTCCCCCTTCTACTCCATCCTTTTTTTCCTACTTCCTACATCACTTGCAGTTACTCTCTCTGCTCTTCTGTCTCTTAACGCTTCAAAACACAATAACCCTAATGGGCTGGATTAAGAACTCCTCTACAGTATACCTCTGTCCCAGCTGTGACCTCCCCACCTCTGATGTCCTGAACCTTTCCTCTTTTACAGGTACAGCTCTTAGAGTTTGGAAGAGGGAGAAGATGGTGAGCCTTTGGCTCCAGCTTATTGGTTGCAGATCAGATCCTTCAACTCTGCTCTGGCCAGATGTCAAGAGAACCTTGTCCTCTCCCAAGTCTCACTGTCCCTGACTCTGATACCTCCTTTCTATCATCCTTCTAGTCTGGCTTCTGGAAGACTCACTTCACTGGTTCTTCCCTACCCAGGCTCACTGATAACCATCTGAAATCCATGAATGAAGGCCTAATTACTGCCAACATTTTTGTCAACTTGAACAAGGCTTTTGACACTGTACCCCACCATCTCTTACTGGAAAATATTTCTGGGGCTGATCTATCAGACTGTGTAGTTAAACGGTTCTGCCTAGGGAGATGTTGCAGCCTTTCCTTGTAGATGACTCCCATTCTCTTCTCCTCCTAATCAGTTCAGAAGCACCCTAGGGCTTGCTCCCTGGCTCCATTCTCTGTGCATGTGTCTCTTCTTGCATTCATATGTAAGTAAATGACACAGTTCTGTTTGCCTGTGGTTTCCTAACATCTGAGCTAGTTGCTTTGCTCTAGCATGCCTTCAGTAGCACCCAATGCTGGTTTTGCAGTAGTAGTAGAGTTTATTTATTTCGGGCACCCTTCCTCGAAGGCTCAGGGTGCCCTTACAGCAAATAATAAAATATACAAATACAGCAGAAGGAAACAGACAATCATACAATATATAAAAATTGTCATTAACCCAATAAAAAGAATAAAAACAAGCTGCTTCCTAAGCTATCTGATGGTCCCAGACTAAATTCCTCATGTTCCAAAGGCCTCCTCAAACAAAAAGGTCTTTAGATGTTTTTTGAAAAACTTTACAGACAGCGTCTCCCACAGGTACCCCAGCAGTGAATTCCAGAAGACTGGGGCTGCTACTTCAAATGCCTGGTCCCTGGAAGATTTTAAACTGGCCCTGGGGACCTCCAGGAGGGCCTCACTCACTGATCTGAGAGAGTAAGATGGGGTATAGGGATACAGAAGCTCCTTTAGGTAGGCTGGACCCAACCCATGTAGGTCAAGACCGACTTTAAAGGTGATGTGCCAGTGTACTGGCAGCCAGTGCAGTTTGTGCTGCACAGGTGTAATGTAACTGAACCTCAAGTGTCTAGTCAACAATCGGGCCACTGCATTCTGCAGAAGCTGAAGGCACAGCATCAGACCTCCTCTGACCCCGAGGTAGAGTGTGTTACAGTGGTCAAGCCTCGAGGTGATGAAGGCATGTACCAGCATGGCCAGGTCATCAATGGGGGATAAGGGACTTAATTTGAGTGATGTTCCAGAGATGGTAAAACCCAGTCTGGACAATGGCTGACACCTGGGCATCAAGTTTCCAACCCTAACTCACCACCCCCAAGCTGCAAAAGGAAAACAAATATAAAGTTTGGGTCTCCTGAGTCTTGGCGGAGTGGGGTATTCCTTGGAGTTGTCAACCCTAATGCCGGCCCCTCTCCCCCAACCAATAGCTGCCTGTCTGAAGCACAATGTACAGCTCCAAGCCAATGTCTAATAGTGGTACACACTTCAAAGTTGCAGAAGTATGCCCCACCACATATTGCCAACAACATCTATTGTAGCTTTCTTCATGCAGAGCCAGGTGGGCCCTGCCTGAAGAAAAGAGATCTCATCTGACCTTATTTGCTCAGGGGAAGGGGTGAGTACTAGGGCTGACAACCTCAAGAAAGACCCCACAATTGATTTGCCAAGACTCCGGAAACCCAAAACCCTAATTTTTTTTTCTTTTGCTGCTTCGGGGTCGGGGTGGGAAGTTAGAGTTGAAAACCCTAATGCCACATTTCCCCACTTTTGTTGATTTAATATGAACACTAACTGGTGCAGTAACGCAGTTTTTTTTTTTTTTTTTTTTAAAAATATGTATATAAATAGAGTAGACAAATAGTTTTGTAGTTCTGCAAGTCTGAGAGATTAAGGGATACTACAGTTGCCTTTTGAGTTACAGGACTCATGCAGTTCATTCAGAATATCCCATCAAGGACTGCAGCAAGAGCATTGAATGGTGACCAGCAAAGATGCTCCTCTCACCACCCTGACTGGTCATCATTTGAATGACAATGACCAAGCACAAACATAGTATAGGAACAGCTGTTTAATAGGACGATATAGTGGAGGATAAAGGAATTCAAAGAAAGTTGCATGATTTCAGTATAACAGTACATAAAGTGTGAGCAGTTGCTGATTTGGAATTACCCTATATCTATGTATCTATCTATCTATCTATCTATCTATCTATCTATCTATCTATCTATCTATCTATCTATCTATCTATCTATCTATCTGTCTGTCTGTCTGTCTGTCTGTCTATCTGTCTGTCTGTCTGTCTGTCTCTCTGTCTTTCTGTCTGTCTGTCTGCCTGCCTGCCTGTCTGTCTGTCTGTCTATGTAGCTACAGTCTCTGTCTATCTACCTGCTTACCTATCTGTCCGTCTGTCTGTCTGGTTGGCTACAGTCTCTGTCTGTCTATCTGCCTGTCTGTCTGTCTGTCTATCTATCTATCTATCTATCTATCTATCTATCTATCTATCTATCTATCTATCTCTACATACTGTACTTATACCTCACTACTTATGGTCACTGATTCCATCCCTTCAGGGACTGATCATGGTCATGTTACTGTGGACATTTTTATTGAGCTGGCAAAAAGCTTTTGATTCAGTTTCCCTCTCTCTCCTTCTGGATAAGCTGAGCACTGCTGGTCTCTCAGCCTCTGCTATCAACATGTTCTAATCCTACTTCTCGGGCCATCAACAGCCAGTCTAGGTAGAAGGTGCACTTTCCATACCACTCCCTAGCCAGGCCAGGGTCCCACTGGGCTGCATCCTGGGTCCAGTCCTGTTCTCAGTCTTCCTTAATGACCTCTCCTCTGCCTGTGCCAACTCACAAATTCACATGTATGCAGATGGCACAATCCTCTACACTTCAGGTCCCTCAATTGCTTCTGTGGAAATTTCATTCAAGCATGACTTTCACTATGTTTTTCGGTGGGTCCAGGTCAACCAGCTATGGGTCAACACACAAAAAAAACAGTCTATGACATTTGGTACCAGCCCCAAATTGTCCCAGTTCACCCCTCTTTTCTCCATGCTAGTTGGCTCTCCTATTGAGGTTATCCCAAACTTCAAGTACCTCAGTGTGTGGTTAGATAGCAGGCTTCATTTCTCGGCTCACTGTGATGCCATCCATGCCAAACAGCACCACAAACTCTGTGCCCTCTACTACAATATGGAATACCTCTGTCCGCTGGTCTGCCAGGATTTAGTCACCAAAATGGGTCTCTGGTTCTTTGACTACACAGATGTGGTCTTTGGCACCACAACATCCACTTTCTGGCCAGACTCACCACCCTCTGCAATCCCTTCTGCCACTTTGCTACAAACGCTACCTCTTGCAACCACCATTGCTCACTCCACTCCTCCCTATCCATCCTACTGCTTTCAACATATCACCAGTTCCACTGTGCTTCCCTCATCTCTAAGTACTGGTTTGGGTCCCACCAATCCTACTTATCCCATCTCATCTTCCCCATCTCCTCTTCTTCCTATTCATTGTTCTCCAGGAACCTTCTAACTTTCTGCCTTCCCCACCCTCTCTCTTTGGCTGTAAAATCTGCTTTCTCATACTGTCTTCTCTCCCTCTGAAATCAGCTACCCTCTTCCATCCATCTCTCTCTCTCTTCCCTCTCTGAAACACCAACTAAAACTCCCACTTCCTCCCCCTTGTTCCTGTCAACCTATTTCCTGAGCCCTTGCTTACTTTTCCTAACCCAGCCTCTCTGCAGTGGTTTAGCATACCATCACCTGATTTTTGCTGCACTTTTTGAACTTACCTTATTTGCACAGTTATTTTTTATTTGTACACTATTAATTGGGCACTGAGTTGCAATATTTTGCATTACTGTCTGTTCTGCACTTGAATTATACACTTTGGGAGGGATATTCAGAAATGTGCCAAAGGCATGAGCAACCCCAGAGCAGTGCAAATCAACTGCCCAATGGTGCAGTGACTGTGATATTCAATGGTTGCACACCGCAACATGTGCCAGCGCAACATGACTGAATATCGCAGCTGCTGAGCCATGGTGCAGTGATGGTTGAGCAAAGGAACAACCAGAAATGTGCTATAACACACCCAGGGATGCGCAAGGGATAGAGGAAGATGCACCAAGGCACAACAGGAACAGACACAGGCACAGCAGGGTGCCAGGCAAGGGGGAATGGGGGGACAGTGCGGGAAGGTGGGGGCACCATGCTAGGAACACTGGCAGAGACACACAGCCAGCACACAGGTGACCACTTCACATGGAGTGCAGGCATGTACCTGGCCCCCCCCAGTGGAGGACGGAGGGCACAGGCAGCACTGACATCCAGGGGTGGTCACCCCAGTCCACCACACACTGGAGGGCATGCGGCCGCCCAGACAACAACAAACCACACCCTGACACATGGCACCCACCACACACACACCACACAGCCTGAACTGCCAGCCCAGGGCCACTCCAAGGCACAGCCACAGACCGAGGGGCAAGCCACCACCATGCACGCACCACCCAACAACACAGGCACACCACACAGCCACCCACCACACCACTGCAGCATGGACCCACTCACCAGCTGCAAAGCAGACACAGACACAGAAGGGTAAATGGGTAACAAATGCATTAGAACAATAGAAACTCAGCTGTACAGAAAACAATAAACAAAGGGGAGAGGAGGTGTAGGTGAGAAGGGGTCAGGGGACAGGGCCTGTACAAGTGGATGGGGGAAGGTAGGGGAAGGGAGGACAGAGAAGGGAAGGGGGCTGGGGAAGATCATGGCCGACCATGTCCTGCCGGCACCTGGCGCCTCACCCTATGCTGGTCCCATAGCAGGATCTGCCTGGTCTGGTCCATGACCTCCATTATATGGGATGTAATAAGAATTATCTGCTGCAGCAGACAGCATAACAATGGAAGCCTGGAACCCCTCTGGACACCTATGGCAGAGGAAGGGACAGGTTATCAGTGCATGTCCAAAGCACCCTAGTCCCCTCTGTGCACAGCGGACAGTGGGAACACACACCCCTGGAGTGGCACCTCAGTCACCCACAGTGGGTGGGCCTACACCAGCTGCCAACCCAGCAAGCCACACCCAGTGCACAGCACTGGAATCTGCTACCCAAGGGCCACCCGACAGCACATCGGCAGGCAGGTGGCATGGTTCTGCAGTGGAACTGCAATGGCACAGGTGGTAGCTGGACACACACTCAGCCCACCAACAGCTGCCACACACATGCAATGGCCGCCCTGTGGTGCCACACACATGGCACCATGTGCCGAAAACAGCTGCCATGGCACAAGGCACAGGGGACCAAGGCTGTACTCAACCCCCGCTGCCCACCCTGCACAATGGTGTGGGAATGCACAGTGCCTACCTGCTCACTGTGGTGCTGTGCACACTGATCCCGGCACACCACACCCTCCCAGTCCACCACCAGCAGCCGATGGGCCCGTAGCGGTCTGCTGTGGACTGCCAGGTGCCCTGACCACCCTGGCTCTCCACCGGTCTTCAGGTCCTAGGATGGGAACACAGACAGGCACACATCAGAACACAGCCACAGCATAAGCCCACCGCCCTCACCCCCCAAGCGCAGAGTGCACCCCAGCCTGGCAAGGCCGCAGGGCAGTGGCGCAGTGCACCCAGTGAATGGCAATGCCAAGCCACAGGGCACAGAATGACAGGCCCCCCCCAGCATGGCATGCAGCCCTGCCAGCCCCATGGAACAGTGGACATGCATAGACACAGTCAGAGCCCACTTACCTGGCTGTGGCATGGCCCTCTTCCGGACGCATGCCTGCAGCACCCTCAGTCTCTCTGGGTCCCTCCTTAACAGGTCCCCATACCAGTGGCACCACTGCTCCTTGGTGCACTGCACACCGGTGGCCTGGACAAGCCCGTCCGCAATGTCCTGCCACACCTTGGTCCTGGGTCTGTTGAGCGGCTGCTGGCCAAACAGACTGGCAGCATGAGGCTCCATCTGGGCCTCCAGGGATGCATAGCATGGGTGTGGCCACACTGACACATGGGGTAGCGGTTCCTGGGGGGCATAGGGCCAGGTGGGGTCAGAGGTCAGCACACACAATGTGTGTGTGAGTGCTTTTGGGCCCATGATGCATGGTGCACAATAGGGCTATGAAGGCACCATGCCCCATGGGCCCAATAGTGCCCAACCACCATAGGCCCAATAGCGACCAAGCGTCCATAAGTCCAATAGCACCTGAGCAGCATAGGCCCTATAGCACTCAAGTGCCATTGCCTCTATAGCGCCCCAAGAGCCATAGAGTCCATGCACATGCTGCGCAATAGGCAGTAGCATATGGCATGGCACATGCACATTGGCAAGTGCGCACTGCACATGTCACGGCATTGCGCAATGACATGTGCCGGAGCAAGTCCATTGCACAATGCGAAAGAGTGTGATATTCAGCCATCATATGCAGATTAGCTCATCAGCCTATCCACGGTGCAATGAGGACATCTGCATGTCATTACAGTTGCACATCAGCCCATTTGCATGCAATGCACTATAAAGGTGCTGCACAACAGTATAGGCCGTGGACCGATATTGCAACCATCAGAGGTAAGTTGCACCTGCCAAGGGGACAGCCAGCACAGCATGCTGGATGGCTGGGGTGGGCCGCTGCAGCCACTAACCACATGTCCATGTCCACAGGTAGCATCTTGTCCAAGCACAAGGAGGGTGAGGAGCGTGGGCCTGCCTGGAAGTGCAGGCCCAACTTTATGAGAGTGGAGGCAGATGCCCTGTTCGAGGCGTACCTCAACAGGGAGCCTTTGCTGAGTGGTACCACTGGCACACCCCAGGCCAGAGCCATGGCCTGGGAGGAGGTGGCAGAGGCCGAGAACCAACAGGGTAACCACCAGCAGTCTGCACAGGAGTGCAAGAAAAAGATGGGCACCGACAAGAGTCGGATAAAGGAAAAGGTGGCAGCCATTTGGGCTGCCAGGTTGGCAACAGGTGGGGGCCAGGCCGCCATGACACAGCTCACAGTGCAGGAGAAGATGGTGGCAGCCACCATGCAGTGTAGCACGGTAGGGAGTGTGCCGGGCGGTGGCTTCCAGACTGCAGGGAGCCCATCACTGCATGGTAGGTATGGCAGGTGGGTGGGTGGGTGGTGGGGGCAGGGGCTTGTCGAGTTAGCAGCTCTAATTCATCTGTGTTCCCTTACAGCACCAGCTCGCCAGCATGTGGTGGCAGGGGCACCTGCGGCTGTTGTGGGAGCCTGCCCAGCCTCAGAAGACCAGCCATCCACCTCCACGGGCATCCAGGGGCCTGATAGGCTGCAGCACGCCACCGACATCCAGCTGGATATCCCATGAGTGGTGGCGGATGAGGCCCTGGCTGTGTTCCAGTGAGACACCAGCCATGGCGTGCTCTGTGCGGGGACACAGATCGGGGCTGGGTCTGACACCCATGACGATCTGACCATAGACCTAGACGGCGGGGGTTATGTCAGAGGGGAGACACTCATACCAAACACCAGCACTGGCAGAGCAGCCGGTAGTCTATTGTTGGTGGAACAGCTGCCCGCCACTGCCCCTGGTACCACTGTGTGCACAGGCACAGTGGCACAGGGTGGCGTAGCACCTGCACAGGTACTGGTCCATGCACAGGGGCCTGAGGGGTTGCAGCAGCAGATGGCAGGAGACATTGGGAGGCTGGATGCTGCATCTGCCGCTGGAGCACCTGTCATTACCCAACCCCATGAGGACCCCACTGTGCAGCAGCCACCTAAGTGGGGGGCCATGCAGCATGGTCGTATGACATCAGTGGGTCAGCGCCATGCCCATGCACCCCAGGATACCAAACCCTTGGTTGAGCACACCCGATTGCTGTAGACCTCCATGGAGCAACAGGTCCTGCTCATGGCTGGGGTGTGGGCACTTCACACAGAGGTGTGCCAGGCAGCCAAGCAGTGCAAGAGGGGCACCATGCAGGTCCTGGAGGCCAATCAGCACCTGCAGGAGGACACAACTGCAGCCCTGGACTACATTACCAATGCAATCTTGGTCAGCCTTGCTCCACTGGCTGCCACAGGGCATGACCGACTGCCACAGACACAGCGGAATGCAATGTCCGCCCCACGGCCCCAGCATCGGGTGACCCCAACCCTGTCAATGCCAGACTCTGCTGTGGGCATCCCAGGCACACCTGGTGCAGGCCTGTTTGGGAGCCTGCACCAGGCGAGGACCCAGTCACTCCCCCAGTCCCACCCCTGGGGGGGTGGCTCTAGGCCCCCCTGTGGCCATTGTGCAGCCTGAGTCTGCTGGGCAGCCATGGCGCATCTGTCCCCGTGTCCATGGCAGCTGTATGTCTGCGCGGCAGACCTGATGTGCATGCCTCCCTATTTGCTGTCTGCAGCCACCACCCTGTGTGCACATGGGCGTTATGTGTGTGTGCATGGCATGGTTGTGGCAGCCATGTGGTGTGCCACATGCTGCCCATGTGTGCACCTGCCTGGCTGCTAGCCCATGTGGTGTGTGCATGATGATGCCTTCTCAACACTGGTTGCGCATGTGCACCGGTGTCCTGCGTCTGTTCCACGCCACGCACTAGCGCCCAGTCGCATGCCTGCGGGTGCCACTGTGTGGATGTGTGGGTGTGTGATGCTGTGCAGTGCTGTGTGGTGTGGTGTTGTGTGTAGGCATGTGGCACTACCCCACCACTACCCCACTCTTGTGTGTGTGTATAGCCTTGGCCACTGTGTCGGTTCTGTGCATGGGTGTTTGTCCACCTACCTGCTTGCACCATAGTACTCCTGTGCTATTGTGTCTCGATGGTGGCATGCCAGCCGCATGAGCTGGGGATCCCTCCACCCGGGGGGGTTGCCCACCACCTCCCAGCCCATTGCCAGTGTCGTCCCTACTGCTGTTCCCCTCATTGGACTCAACAGCTATCCCACGGTCAATGGCCATGTTGTGCAGCATGCAGCAGGTCAGGAATAGGCTGCAAGTCTTCAAGGGGCTGTATTGCAGGGTACCACCAGACCTGTCCAGGCAACAGAACTGTGCCTTCAGCATCCCAAACAAACACTCAGTGATGTTCCACATGCTGACGTGTGCCTCATTGTACTCCTCTTCCGCTGGGGACAACGGGCACCAGTGGGGGGTGAGCAGCCAGGGCCTGAGTGGGTAGCCACTATTACCTGTGTGGGGAGAGGGGGGGGGTTCACCTGGTAACCCCTATGACTGTGCCCCATGCTCCTCCCAGGCACACACGGTGGTTCCCCTGCCCTGGCTGCCCCCCCTTCCATGCCCTGCTGTACTCAGCGGCCCGTGGGCTTACTTTACTCACCCACTATGTGAATGGAATGGATTTTTCTACTGTATCAGACACGCTGGTAGCCCATGCAGGAATATTTAAGTTTGAAATTTTAAAAGAGAGGGATATACTGAAAGAGCTAAAAAATTTAAATAAAAGTAAATCAGGAGGTATTGATGGGATTGAGGCCCAATATTTAAAATTGGGAGCACATGTAATAGCCTCTATTGTGACCTATTTGTTCAATTGGAGTTTGAGTACTTCTACTGTTCCTGAAATTTGGAAGATGGGGAAAATTATTCCCATTTATAAGTCTGGCGATCGAACTATTCCTTCAAATTATAGGCCAATAGCCCTTTTGCCAATTTTATCTAAAATCTTGGAACGTAATGTCTATGAACAGGTAAATAATTATTTAGATATAAATACTGTAATAGTAGATGAACAACATGGTTTTAGAAAGGGAAGATCCACAAATACTGCCCTGTTGGAATTTAATGACCTGGTTGCTACATCTACGAACCAAGGAAAGTACACAGGGGCAGTGTTTGTGGATCTCAGTAAGGCTTTTGATTTAGTTCAATATGATTTGCTTTTGATTAGGTTAAGGACCATAGGGATTAAGGGCCAAATATTAAAATGGCTTGAGTCATATTTGACAAATAGATATCAATGTGTTCAATGTGGCATAATGATGTCGGCCCCTGGGAAACTAGAGAGAGGTGTTCCCCAGGGCTCTATTTTGGACCCATTATTATTTAATATTTATGTTAATAATTTGGTTCATGAAATTAAACATAGTGAGGTGAGACTGTCATAGAGCGAAACTGTTTTAGTGGCGTCTGCTGACAGTCTCACAGGTATGATGGATTACTTCAAAGTGATTTGTTACAAATGCAAAAATGGTTCAGTAAATCTGGTCTTCTTTGAATGCTAAAAAAACACAAACTATGTTGTTTTCGATTGGTTCATATAGAGGAAAAGAGCCCAAACCAGAATTACATTTACAAGATGGTACAAAGATTGAAAATGTATTAACATACAGATACTTAGGGTTTCAAGTAGATGTTTGAATGACATATGTAAATCATATATCAGTTCAGGTAAAGAAAGTGAATAAAAGATTAGGGGCCCTTAGAAGAGTTACGGGAGCTTTACCTTTGGTGGCAAAGGAGCGATTGGCAAAACAGATGCTGTTACCCATATTGGAGTATGGTTCTATAATTTACATGAATTCGACTAAAACTGCTTTAAATTTGGTTAATCAAATATATTATAGGATAGGTAAATTTGCTTCGGGAAGTATTAAAAATGAGCATCATTGTATAATTTATAATAAGTTAAATTGGCTTCAGCCTGAAGCAAAAAGAAAATATCTCTGGATTTCTATATGTCATAAGATAATTCACAAAAAGTATAACCATCCTTTGTATAAGCAATTAAAAAGAAAGATATAAAACAAATCATATGCAGTATAAAGACTAGGAATCCTTTAAGCAATATCCCAATGTATAGAAGCTTTAATAGACTAGGGGATAGTATGCTCAAGAGTAGTGTAGCATTAAGTTGGAATGGATTGACTGAATCACAGAAAACAAATTTAGTTTTTTTTAAATTTAAAAATGAATTGTTTAATAGATTGTATTTTTTATGTACTGTATGTGTTTTAAATAATGTATGCATGTAGAGTGCGATTATGTTTGTTTGTATTAGTTATGTCAAATGTCAATTGTTAATTGGTAATTGTATTAGAATCTACATGCAGGACTTTGTTGTAAATGGGACTTTGTCCTAACAAATGAATTTCCTGTGAAAAAATAAACTTTTAATCAATCAATCACTAGTTGTCCTGTGGGGATGTCCTCACTCTCAAACCTGTGGCACAATGCCGAGCTGTGCCAGATGAAGGTGTCATGTGCTCCCCAAGGTGTGTGGCACAGACATTGGTTATGCACCCCCTGGCATTGCACACCACCTGGCAGTTGATGCTGGGGTAGCCCTTTCTGTTGATGTAGGCTACCCCGGCCGCACCAGGTAGCATGCGGATGCCCACATGGGTGCAGTCAGTGGCCCCTAGCATGCCAGGCATACGTGCTACATAGTAGAACTCCTGCATGGTTGCTGTACGCTCTGCCTGTATGCTGGGGAAGTGGATGTGTTCCACAACATGTGGCAGTAGGATGCTGAGGAATTGTGTGAGGAGCCATGACGTGGCTGACTGGGTTATGTCTGTGGTGTCCCATTGGTCTCTGGAAGGTGCCCGTGGTGAGCAGACACATGACAGCTGTTACCTTTGTCTCTATTGTCAGGGCATGGCTTCATCTAGTGGGTGCCTGCATCTCTTCACTGCACAGTTCACAGAGCTGCCTCAGAATCACCTGGTGCAGGCAATACTGGCCCACGATCTCTGTGTCAGCGTGGCTCTCGAAGCTGATGCGGGGCCAGTACCACCTGTTCTGGGCATACCGCCAATGGGTCCTTCCATGGCCATGTTGCTCTGCCTCCTGCCTCCTCACACTCCTAATTACAGCCTCCATCTGGAATGCCACACTGGCCATGGCTCCTGCTGTCCTGTCACCTCCTGGGTGTCTGGCTCCACTGGCCCCCCCAGCTCTGTAGGGCATTGCCAGTCACTCAGCAGGGCCCCCCTCCTGCGTACCCTGCCCCTGGCTGGGTTCTGCCTGCTGGCTCTGTCACTTGCCCCTATGGGTGCCTGTGTCAATCCCCTTGGGTTCGGTGGCTCTGTTGGGCACCCACTCTCTCCCCCTCCCTCAGTGGGCCTCCCTGTGTGTCACACTCCCTCTCACACTCTCTCTCTCTCTCTCTCTCTCTCTCACACTCTCTCTCTTTCTCTTTGTCCTTCTCTTTCTCTCCCTGTCTCCCTTTTCCTTTTCCCCCAGGGTCACACCTGGAAATGAGCCTTATCTCAGCATGCCTCTCCAGGTCACCAATTTTCAGATAAATAATACATCTATTCTTTGCAAAAAACTGTGTTAATGCAACAACTAGAGTTCAGATTAAACTGACAAAAGTAGGGAAATGTGATGTTTGGGTTTTCAACCCTAACACCTCAGCTCCACCCCTGAAGCAAATGAGATGTAGAGTCTTCCTTGGGGTTGTCAACCCTAACGCTCATCCCATTGCAGTAACAGAAAAGCTGAGATGTGATAGAGACAGGTGTGTATGTTTCATGAGTACATAGAATGGAGTGAGTATTAGAGATGACAACCCCAAGGAAGACTGTACCCCCAATCCAGCGTGCCTTGACCAGGCCACGGACCCCTCAATTTCTGGAACCTAAACAGTTTTTCAGAAATCCTCTATACTGCAAGGGATCCAACATGCCTTGACCAGGTCATGGACCCCTCAATTTCTGGAACCTAAACAGTTTTTCAGAAATCCTCTATACTGCAAGATACTAGCCCTGACTTTTGGATTTTGGTACCAGTGGAAGCTGATTTTTTTCGCCCTTCCCTTGCCCCTCCTCCACGTCTTGTTAAATACACCTAAACCACTCCCCTTCTATGCACCTTTCTCCCATTGGCCATCTTGCCATTCACAGATTTAAAGCTACAGAACACCTTCTAGAGTGTGTTCTTGCCCCAGAGAACAACATCTCTAACTGCCCCTTGCCTCACCACTCCCTCCTCTCCCCCTTCATAAGGAAAACCAAGCTAATTCCCTCTTACTACTTTCCATTGTCCCCACTCTCCCTCGGAAAGATGAAGCTGGCACTACCTAAGTTATGTGCCATCTCCCTAACTACTGCGCTGGTATTGACCGACTTCTGTGCAACAGTGCTGGCCTGCGATCAACAGCGCCTCTCCTTCCTCTCATTCTCCCCCTCTCTACTGTCTCAACCCTCTTCACTCAACACTAGGGATAAGTCCACCCTGGGGTACATCTCTCTCATCCTACTCACTAAAGGGGAACACCGCCTCCTTGGCCACTACCTGATTAACCTCTCCTGGTCTCCTCCTATTCCCTCCTGCCCATACATTCTCCTACTATCACTACTCTCCCTTGCTGAGGACATTGAATGCAACCCTGGCCTAACAAACTCCCATATCACCCCCACCTCCAGCATCTGGACAAACACCCCTGGTCTTAAAATTGCACATATCAATGTCTGCAGCCTTCCATCTAAATTCACTGACCTTGAGGCTTGGATTGAGCTACACAAACCCCGTATTCTAGGACTCACTGAAACAACGGCTAAAGTCACACCACACCAAAAACACCTTCAAAATACCTGGCTACTCTTACCTATGCCTCGACAGGCCAGGCAGGAAAAAAGGTGGCAGTGTGGCCCTGCTCCTAACGGAACCCCTCTCAGCTAGCATTGTCCTACACTCCGACCCTTCCTCACCTAGTGAATGGCTACTCTCCGAATTGACCCTGGGATCCTGCAAGAAACTCTATATTGGCTACTGCTACAACCCCCCCATGAATGGAACCATTGGACTCACCAGCCTCCTCCAAGGCCTGAGCTCTCTAATTCCCCATAGGGAATCTATTCTTCTCGGTGACTTTAATCTAAACTGGCTGAGCTGCCACCAGCCTGACTATGTATCCCTGTTAAAGCAGCACAACCTGGTGCAGGTGATCACTCTTCCCACCAGACTTAATCCATGCTCAGCCACCCAGACTCTACTAGACTGGATCCTCATAAACAGGAAGGACCGAGCATTACACACTGGCACCATGGCTGACTCTGTAAGTGATCATTCACTGACCTATCTCCTCTGGTCTTCCAAATTAAAGAGCCCCCCACCCAAATACCTATCTCTAAGAAATTTCAGCTGCCCAGTCTCCACAAATCTCCTCAAGGAGGCCCAGTCCTTGGACTGGTCCACTCTTTTTTCCCTTTCCAATGTAGCCAGGGCAGTTTCCACATTTACCCAGACTCTACTAACACTCCAGGACCGCTTTTACCCTGTCACTACCAGATGGATCAGAGGCGGGTGCTCGTGCTGGGTCTCTAAAGACCTCCTAATCCTTATGAAGGCCAGAGACCACGCCTGGTCCACTTTCAAAAAAGGTTTTACCCTCTCCTGCCCTCTGAGATGCTTACAGGCGCATGAGGAACAAATGTAAACAGGCCAAATTTTTGAAACAGACCCACTTCCGCAACCTGCAAAAGGCCAACCTTGGAGACCCTAGAAGATTCTGGGACTCAATCAGCTCCCTCCTAAACCCCTGCTCCAGCTACGCTGCACCACATCTCAACTCCCAAGATGGGCTGCTGACCAACCCTCATGATGTGGCCAGTGTCTTCAACTGTAAGTTCACCAACTTATCCATGTACCTAAATAAGCTGCCAACTGTCCAACCTCAAAGCCCGGCCTTAATATCTGACACACTGCCATCCTCCTCAAACTCTGCCACTCACCTGCAAATACCCCCATTCTATTTTAAAGCCCTCTCCATACATGATACAGTGAATCTACTGAAACATCTACCTAACCATGGCTCCTCCGGATCTGATGGCCTATCTCCAGTCTTTCTTAAGCTGATCTCTTCGGCGATTGCCAAGCCACTCACCTTCATCTTTAACCTTGCCCTTTCCACCTCCTCCATGCCTGACCCATGGAAGATAGCCAAGGTTATCCCCATTCTTAAAACCAGTGACCCCAAATCCTCCGACAATTACCGTCCAATATCCATCCTCCCTCATCTCAGTAAACTACTCGAGAGAGCAGTCTACAATCCGCTCATTGAGTACATAAGCAAATACACCCTGTTATGCAACCAACAGCATGGCTTTTGCAAGAATCATTCCACCGCCACTGACTTCGCTCTACTGGCTGGCCACATCCTCTCTAATATGGATAATGGTAAAGCCACTGGGGCTGTCTTCATCGACCTCTCAAAGGCTTTTGACATGGTTAACCATGCTCTCCTTACCTCCAAGCTAGCCTCCTAGGTTGTTCTCAGAAAGTCACAAGCTGGTTCACTAGCTACCTTACTGATCGCTCACAATTTGTGTGTATTAGTCAAACCTGCTCCCCACCCTACCTGTCTCTGTGGTGGTCCCTCAAGGCTCAATCCTGGGTTCCCTCCTTTTCTTCTTATTTGCTAATGCACTTCCCTTTGACTACCTCAACTGTAACTCTCTCCTGTATGCCGATGACCTTGTCCTCTTCCACAGTGACAAACCCACGGCCGCAATTTCCTCAGTTCTCTCACACAACTATGCTGCAGCCCACAGTTGTTTCTCAAAAAACCTCCTCTTAGTAAATGCCAAAAAACTAAATCCATGCTGTTTGGATTTAAGCCCTTCCTGGCCAAAACTCAAAGCCATACCCCCTTATGCATTCTCACCCCAGATGGTACAGCCCTGGAGGATGACAACACCTACAAATACTTAGGAGTACTGCTCAACCCCTCAATCACCTTCACTGAGCATGCAAATTCCCTTGTCAGAAGGTTCCATCAAAGGTTAGGTGCTGCCTATAGATTCAGGCAATACCTTACCCCTGAAACTAGACTAACCATTATCCAGGGTAATCTTCTCCCTATTCTTGACTATTGCTCCCCTATTTATGCCAGGATCTCAGCTACTGCTATGGCTAAACTCTCCACTGCCTACAACAGCGCCTGCTGCTTTGCTTTATTGGCCCCATTCTCCACCCACCACTGTACCCTCTATAATACCTTTGGAAGGCTACCACTGCAAGGTCGCTTTGACCTAGCCCTCTGCTGCATGGTGGACAATGTCATCCACATGGC
Source organism: Neoceratodus forsteri (assembly GCA_016271365.2). Classification (NCBI taxonomy): domain Eukaryota; kingdom Metazoa; phylum Chordata; order Ceratodontiformes; family Ceratodontidae; genus Neoceratodus; species Neoceratodus forsteri. The sequence goes on from CM028137.1 coordinate 158,232,008, forward strand.
TCCAGAATCCCCCCTAACTGCCCTTCTGAAAACCCGAACACTCCTCTGCAACCTCCGCTCAAATGGTACTCACCCTCTAGCTGTTCCTAGGGTATCCACCAACATGGGTAGCAGAGCTTGGTCTGCAGCTGCCCCCTTGCAGTGGAACAAACTACCGGCTGAACTCCGTTCCATTGACACGCACTCCAGTTTCAAGTCCCACCTTAAAGTCTGGTTCCTGGAAAACTTATCCTGCCAATGCTCCCAGGGGTCTCACACCAACCCACACTAGTCAACTCCCCAGCCCAGGGGTTACCCACCTACCCACACTAGTCAACTCTCTTGCCTACAACTGTTATATTGCATTTTTCACAGTAATATTTGACTTCCTTGCAGGTACGTATTGTATATAAATGTTTTTACTGAGTATTCTGTGTATTACTTGCCCACTGGATGATGCAGTCTCACATTGTACACTGTCTATGATTTGTTTGCTTGTACCAAGTCTTCTCATGTCTGATTATGAAACTTTGTATTCACCGTTCTCAAATGGACCTATGCATCAAACCTGTTTATTATGTCTGCTATTGTTGCTTGCATCAAATCTGTTTCATGTGTATTACTGTTACCTTGTACTCCACTGACACCCTGCACCATGTGTTATGGCCCAGGTTGTGCCTGAAAATGGTCCCTGGGATTGGTGCACTCACCCGGTTATCAAAGTCATACATAAAATAAATAAATAAATTCACTTCAGGGTAGGGCAGGGGTGTTAGGGTTAGAAACCATAACATCACATTTCCCTACTTTTGTCAGTTTAATTTAAACCCTAACTGTTGCTTTAATGCAGTGTTTTGAAAAGAATTTCCTTACTTTTGAGATTATATAATCGTATCCTCATTTGCCTGTGGTTGCATACATGTGTGTTGCTGTGGAAGCAGAGGGCCCAGAGGGCACTGTACTTGCATTTGATTAGTATAGCCTTCTTATTATCCCACTTCATGAACCCATACTAAAAAATTTCGAATCCCTGCCGAAATGTCATTCCATAACACTGAATCATCAGTCTGTGCCACAGACATGAAAACACAGTTTGGCCAGGATTTTAAAAATCACAGCTGTCACATTCATGAGATGGTGAAAAAAATGGCTATGTTGAAAATTTTGGGTCAGAATATTTAGAATAATCATTTATGAGGGACAGCAGTAAAATTTCAACATATGCATATAACTTTGCCATTTTTACATATTTTGACTCAAAATTTCAACATAGGCTTCTTATGAGCCAATCGACTGCAAAATAGCTTTTTGGGCTGTATTTGTGTAATTTCACTGCCATTCTTCATGAGGTGGGGCCCCAAAAATACCATGTTGAAAATTTGGTGTATAAATATGCAAAAAATGGCAAAGTTATGCATCAAAGTTGAAAATGCAACTGAAATACATTGAACTGCACTTATCTTACTTTCTCATGTAGCAGTTGGCATTTCCAGCAGAAAGACGGGTCTTCCAGTGGAGAGTGGATCTTCACCCTTGGACCTGTTCAGGTGAGTGAGGGTGTGTGGGGCATGTGAGAGGTGAGGAGTGTTGGGTCCTGAGTGGGAGGTCGAGGTGGGGGGGCCTAGATCGGTGAGGGACCATTTCCTTTTTTACAGGTTTAAAAATAAGACATTAAGGGACCATTTTCTTTATGACAGACAGGATAATGATCAGAGGAAGGGGGTGAGACTAAACACCAGGGAAAGAAAAAATCTATACAAGGATGGTGATCAGATGGTGGGGGGTGCCACAAGACACCAAAGAAAAAATGCTATAATTACGGGGATGGTGATCAGAGGGTGGGGGTGTCATTAACACCTGGGAAATATTTTATCACTATGGGGAGTATGATCAGAGGTTGGGGGTAACATTAGACATCAGAGAAAAAATACAATAATCATGGGGATGCCAAATGGAGGGTGGGGTGCCACTAGACACCAGGGAAAAATTAAACAATACAGAGATGGCAATGAGTGGGTGAGGAGCACCACTAGACACCAGGGAATGAGGAAATAATTAGGAGACAGTGATTGGAGGGTGAGGGTGCCATTAGATACCAGCAGTGGAAAATTAACTAATTATGGAGATGGCGACTGGAGGGTGGGAGGTGCCACTAGACCCCAGGGAAAAAAAATAATTCACTCATATTTTCATTTCTTGAAATTAAAATTTCTGTATGATATTTCTGTTCATACAAAAATTATCATTCCAGCTCCAAATGAAAAAAGCAGAAGCGAGTCATGAAAAAGGATTCAAAATATAAACAAAAAATTTCTGATGAGCAAGATAAACATCATGCTCTCTCTGCAACATTTCAGTGCGTTTTAACATTTTATTTTTGTGGAAAAAAACAGATAACAAGATGATGGCAAACAACACAGGATTTTTCCCCTCACAAAAAATGGATAGGGCTCATATGAAAAATGATTCTTCATTTCATACAGCTATTTTGAAGTGCTTACTGAGCATGCTCAGAACCTGAAATTTTAAAATTCAATAACATAAAAACAGATTAATATTTTTTCACCCCAACCAGTAATAGGCACATCTGTGGGCCAGCCCCTTTGTATTCTGCTAATTTCAGACCAACATTCCAAACCATCTGGGTGCAACGGCTATTGAAAAAAAAAGCAAACCCCTCGAAAAATTAACTTTTTGCACTATCTGGATCACATAATCTGCACATCTGACCAGAACAAAACTTGGCACATTCAGAGCTGTACCCCCACAAGACTGCACATGCAAACTGTCATGCAAATCCATTGAATAGTTGTAAGGTTATTAAAGTGCAAACATTTAACATTAAATTGCCTACTCAACCCTAACTATAGTGGTGCTACCATGCCACTATAATATATATTATAGGGGCGCTGTAGCCCCCTATAGTTAGGGTTGAGTAGCCTGTTCAGTGTTAAACCCCTAACTTTGCACATTAATATCTTTGGCGCCATTTGATGGAATGAGCTGTGTGTATGTGTTGTCTAGGAAGCAAAGATTTGATGTGTGGAATTTTTTGTGACTGCAGCTTGTGCGAATTCTGATATCTGTAGCTGTCATTTTTCTTTGAAAAATCTAACTTTTTTCCTTTACTTAACATGGGTTTTTTTGCTCTCCCCTATTGCGTATATGGAATATTATTTTTTCCCAAAATTTACAGCAAACATGTGTCATGTTCAAAGGTAGTGCCTTTAAGAGGTTGGTGAAAAAATATTAAAGTGTTCCAGAGTTATAAGACATAAAAATTAAGTGTTTTTTGACCTGTGAATGTGCAGAAGGGTTTTTGCAATAATGTTCTATGGTGAATTTAAAAACATGATGTCACAAATGTGCATTTTTGATTTCACCCCACTTGCTTGAAGGGCGCCAAACATTCTATGTGCTGTGCCTAGCACCATCTTATGGATTGTTTCCATGAACTAACAAATGTGCAAAATATATAAAAATGCTGGGATTTTAAAAAGCAAACATCAAAACCCAGCTAAACGGGACCCATTTACCTAGATTCTGATCTTTGTTTCTTAATTTTCAGCCACAGATACCTTTTCTGGGTACCCAATATCCCAGGTGCCCAACTTAGTGGAAGGAGCATTTCCCCCATATTCTCTGAATGAGAACAGCAGGAATTTCTTGACTTCTGCAGACACAGCTGAAGTCATGCTACTTGCTGCAGTGTGAGCTATGAGCCACCATTTCCCTGGTGTTTGGTGGTGCCACACCACACTCTATTGCCATCCCTGGCAATGGGTAATATTGTCCTGGTGTCTGGTGGCACCACCCACCCTTACAATCACTGTCCCCTTAATAATCTAAACTTTCTTTGGTGTTTAGTGGCACCCCTATCAGCCGATCGCTGTCTCCCTTTAATATATTCCCTTGTGTCTAGTGGTACCCCCCCAGTCACCGATCATCCTCCCAGTAAATAAATAAGTATATTCCCTGGTGTCTAGCGGCACCAAAATAAAAGAAGACTCAGGCTGCTCTCAATGTGTGAGGGGATGTGCTGACAAGTGGCCGGCTAGCCAAAAATCAATAAACAATATGAGGATTAGTAGCGCTCCACAGAACAAAACATCCACCAAACGATGAATTTAAACAACTATTGTTGTGTTTAATTACCACCTTGTGAGTGCCCCTTGTGGGGTAGTTGTTTAAATTCATTGTTTGGTGGATGTTTTGTTCTATGAAGCACTACTAATCCTTGCATTGTCTAGTGGCACCCCCACCCTCCCATTTCAGGTACCACCTGAAATTAAGAAAATGGTCCCTCAATGTTTTTTTTCAAAACCTGTAAAAAAGGATCAGTCCCCAACCCAAGCCTTCCACTCAGCACCCACCACCTCACACCCCCAGTACACTCCCACACAGTCTCACTCACCTGAACAGTTCCCTGGTTCAAAAAAAACTCTCTGATTGAAGACACGGCTTGCTGCTGGAATTGGCAACTGCAATATGAGAAACTAAGGTAAATGTGGTACAATGTATTTAATGGGGAAGGGGTTCAAGTTTTACACAGAAACATAGAACCATAGACTTTGACGGCAGATAAGGACCATTTGGCCCACCTAGTCTGCTGATTTCCCTACCTAGAGGATAAGCTGCAGATCCTATTTAACCAATAGCCTATTTCTTCCTACCACCCACAAAAATTGCCTTAAGTCTGTCCCATGCATTCTTGAATTCTCCCACAGTTTTAGACCCCACAACCTCCTCAGGAAGGCTATTCCATGCATCCACCACCCTCTCTGTGAAAAAATACTTGCTCACATTGCCCCTGAGCCGTCCCCCTCTATCTTCAAATTGTGACCCCTTGTTCTTGCACATCTCTTTTTCTGAAAGATGCTACCCTCTTGGACTTTGTTGATTCCACTGAGGTACTGAAACATTTCTATCATGTCCCCCCTCTCCCTCCTTTCCTCAAGGGTATACATATTAAGCTCCTTCAGTCACTCCTTGTATGGCTTCTCTTGCAAACCCTGCACCATTTTAGTTGCCCTTCTCTGGACTGCCTCCATCCTATCTATGCCCTTGTGGAGATGGGGTCTTTAGAACTGGATGCAATACTCCAGATGGGGTCTCACCAACTGTCTGTACAGGAGGATAACAACTTCCTGTTTTCTGCTGGTGATGCCTCTCCCTTTACATCCCAGTATCCCCCCAGCCCTCCCTACCACCTTCTCACATTGCTTGCCAACCTTAAGGTCATTTGATATGATTGCCCCCAGGTCCCTTTCCATTTTTGTTGTTGTTGCTACCTCCCCCATTGTGTAATCTTCCCCGGGGTTTTTGTTTCCCAGGTGCACTATTTTGCACTGCTTTGCATTGAATCCAAGCTGCCATACTTCTGACAATTCCTGCAACCTTGCCAAGTCCCTTCTCATCCTTTCTATGCCTCCTAGTGTATCAACCCTGTTGCAGATCTTTGTGTCATCTGAAAAGAGGTATACTTTTCCTTCCAGTTCCTCTGCAATGTCACTTATAAAGACATTAAAAAGGACTGGACCCAGTACTGAACCCTGCAGTACCCCACTAGTAACCCCACTTTCTTCAGAGTGGACTCCATTTACAATTACCTTCTGTATCCTGTTGTCCAGCCAATGTTTTACCCATGCTGCCACCCTGGGACCCACTCCCAGGCTGGTTAATTTGACTTTTAATCTTTTGTCTGGGACTGTGTCAAATGCCTTGCTAAAGTCTAGGTAGGCCATGTCCACAGCCCCTTCCTGGTCTACTACTTTGGTCACCCGGTCAAAGAAATCAATTAGATCCATCTGACATGACCTTCCCACTGTGAACCCATGCTGCCTTGGGTCCTGTGCCCCACTGGCCTCTAGGTACTCAACAATTCTTTTATGCATAACTTACCTATTTTTTGACATTGTGACCACAAATTTTCAACATGGCCTTTTGGGGACACCACCTATTGAACAATATGACTGTCATTAAGCAACTCCTGCCTGAAAGGTAATTTCACAGTCACTTGGTGAATTCCCCTTTCAGGTAGGATTTGGAGATTTTTTCTGCCTTTGTTCATGAGGTGGGATCATAAGAAGGATATGTTGAAATTTTGGGTCAAAATATGTAAAAATGGGAAGTTTATGACCATTCATTGCAATTTTGCTACACACACACTTGTAACTTTGGACATTTTAAATATTTTGACCCGATTTTCAACACTGTCGTCTTATTACCCCACCTCATGTATGTCACAAATGTCATTTTTCAAATCTCAGTCAAAATGTGTTTTTGTACCTGTGGTGCGGAATGGCATTGCAGTTGCATGGAATTATGTTTTGGCTGGGGTTCACAAATTTTCTGTACAGGGTACATGAGGTGGGGTAATAAGATGGTCATGCTGACAATTTGGTCACTGTTGTCCTATAAATGGAAGTGCAGGGCCCAGAGGGCCCTGTGCTTCCACAGCCACATGCATACTGAATATGCATCTATGGAGGGATGGAAGCGCAGGGCCTGGAGGGCCATGCACTCCCACAGACCAATAAGGATATAATTATTCTTTCTCAAAAAATAGGGAAATGAACTGAAAATAACTTCTGTTAATGATCTAGTTAGGGTTAAAGCCACAAAAGTAGGGAAACCCTAACAATCCACCCCAACCCAGCATGCACCAACAGGTGTCAGAGGTGTGACTTGGGGTCGTCAGCACTAATGCTCACCCCAGTCTCCTATACTGTACCCATTGCATCTTATTTACTTATGAATGAGGTGAGTATTAGGGCTCATGACCCTGAGGCAAACCCCTGATGTCTTTTGGGGTGCAGGGTTGGGGTGGGGTGTTAGGGTTGGAAACACTAATGCCACATTTCCCTACTTTTGTGGCTTTAACCCTAACTAGAGCATTAATAAAGTTTTTTTTTCAATTTATAATACATTATGGGGCATGGTAGTGCCCCTATAGTTATGGTTGAGTAGAGTGCTCAGTGTTAAACCACTAACTTGGCAGTTCAATAACTTTGGCAGGGTTTTTCAGAAAAGCCCACAAATTTGAATTTTCCATTGATGTGCCATGTTGTGAAAATGTGGAGAGTTTCATGACAGCACCTTGTGTTGTTTCTGAGATCTAAACACCCCTTATTTTGTAAAATGTCCACATTTTTCCCTATACTTACTGTTTTGTTTTTTTTTTTTCTGTCAAGCACAGACTACAATGGTACTGAATTTCTGCACAAAACTCTCAGGGTACATGTGATCTGTGCTGAGGTAGTGCTTTTCAAAGTTTTGGTGACAAAATATTAAACGGTTCTTGAGTTATAAGAATTTAAAAAAACAGATGCCCCATACAAACCAGACATTTTTGGTTCATGAGACTGTTGTTTGGTTCACAAATCTGAAGTAGTATCACGAACCAAACATGGGTCTCATGAACCACTTTTTTGGGGGGGGTTCACGAAGGCCGCCATCTTGTTTCCTTATGTCTGTTACTAGTGAACTTGGAAAACACTATGAAAGGGATAGTTTTAGTAAAACAAAAACATTCCTAAGGTACAATGTTTTCCCTTAAGCAATATTTTATAGTCTGTTTATGTGTAATTTGGCAGAAATTTAGTATTTTACACATTCACGATCTCTCCTGAGTGATTTCTGGTTCAAATCACCTTTTTTGGGTCCAAACAAAAAATATTCTGGTTCACAAACCAGGAAGATTAGTTTGAACTACTAATTTTACTCAGATTTCTGTCCCTATAACAGTTTTATGGTTCCCTGGAGTCTAGTGGCATCCCACACCCTCCGATTTCTGTCTCCATAGTAGTTCTAGCTTTCCCTGTTGTCTAGTGGCACCTCCACCCTCCGATCGCCATCCCCATAATAACTTTATATTTACCTAGTGTCTAGTGGCACCTCCCACCCTCCAATTGCCATCCCTGTAATGATTTTATATTTACTTGGTGCCTAGTTGCACCCCCACCCTCCAATTGCTATCCCTGTCTGATATAAAGAAAATCATCTCTCTATGTATTTTTTTCTTAAAACTGCAAAAAAATAAAATGGTACCTCACTAATCTGACACCCCCCACCTCCCACTCAGCATTCACCACCCCAGTACACCCACAAACACACACTGTCACTCACCTGAACAGGTCACAGGGAAAAATCCACTCCCCCATTGAAGACACTTCTTGCTTCTGGAACCGCTGACTGCAATATGAGCAACTAAGTTAACTACAGTTCAATGTATTTCAACTGGGTTTTGAACTTTGATGCATAACTTTGTCATTTTTGCATATTTTGATCCCACGTTTTCAACATGGCATTTTTTGGGATCCCACCTCATGACCAATGGTAGTGGAATTATGCAAATCAAGCCCAAAAGACAATTTTGCAGTCATTTGGCAAAATCACCATTCAGGCAGGATTAGAACATTTTCATCACCCTTGTTCATGAGGTGGAATCATAAGAAGGCTATGTTGAAAATCTGGGGTCAAAATACATAAAAATGGCAAAGTTATGCACTTACATTTACATGTTAATATGCTATCTCGTAACTTTGGTAATTTTAAATATTTTGGCCCCAAATTTTCAACATAGTTATTTTTTTATACCATGAACTTGACAGCTGTCATTTTTTAAAGTCCTAACCAAAATGTGTTTTCACATCTGTGGCACAGAATGATGTTTTGATTCTGCAGAATTATGTTTTGGTGGGGATTTGAAAATCTCTACTATCGGGTTCATGAAGTGGGGTAATAAGAAGGCTATGCTGATAATTTGGTTGCTGTTTTGGTGCAAATTCAAGTGAAAGGCCTCCACAGCAAAATACATGTATGCATCTATGGAGGGATGTGAGTAGAGGGCTCAAGGATTTAGTTTTTTTCTCACAGTTCTTTCATGAGATCTCATGAAAGAACAATGGTTCTTTCATATGACTGCATTAAAGAACTGTGAAAAAAACTAAGTGCCATCCTCTTGCGAGATGAGATTGCTCTTTTGTGAGCAAACAGTATTCGTTTATGAGACTCATGAAAGAAAGGGTTTGGCTCACGAAAGAACTGTGAAAAAAAATTAAGTCCCACCCTCTTCTTTTATGAGCTGAGATGCCTCTTTCATGAACCAACAGTCTCCTTCCGTGACTCAGAAAAGAAGTATGACTCATGAAAGAAGAGTCAGGAGCCCTTGGTAAGCCTTGCACCTAGGATTTTAAGGCTGTCCCCAAACCATATTTTGGGGACTTTTCTCAAAAATCAAACACCATGATCTAGCTAAATGGGTCTTGTTTAGCCAATTTCATGTGTTTATTTTTCTCAAGGGCACCAGTTTCATGTTTTTTTTTATTTTCTTTGAGGAGGAACTAGAAAACAAAATGACTGCCATATGAAAGAATATTTGTTTCACAAGAGAAGAATTTTGGTTCATAAAAGAAGATTTTTCTTTTGTGAGCCAGAAATTCTTCTTTCACATCACACATATAAATGAAAGACCCTGCTGAGCATGCTCAGAATTGAAATTTAAAATCCTTATAACTCAAGAATGGATTAATATTTTTTAACCATACCAAAAAGGCATCTTTCTAGGGTAAACTCTTTCTACCCTGAAAATTTCAGAACAAAATTTCAAGCCATCTAGGTTGCTGGTGAAAGCAAAAAGTAAGAAAAAACCCGGGGTCTTCTGCTTTTTGCACTATCTGGATCTTGGCATCCGGACACCTGACCCAGACAAAACTTGCCAAATCAAGAGACCTTGCCACCCCCCCCAAGATCATGCAGATGACATTTCATGCAATTCCTCTGAATGGGGACAAAGCTATTAAAGTGCAAAGTTAGAGGTCTAACATTATACACCTTACTCAACCCTAACTATAGAGGTGCTATTACACCTGTATAATATATCTAAGCATACTGTATACACGTGCCCCTATTGTTAGAGTTGAGTAGGCACTTTAATGTTAAACCTAAAATTTTGCACTTTAATACCTTCACAACTGTTCAACATATTTGCATGACATATTGCATGTGTGGTCTTGTAGAGTAGATCTCTGGGTGTGACAAGTTTCATTCTAGTTGGATGTGTGGTTTCTGAGTTCTAGGGAGTGCAAAAAGTTATTTTTTCAAGTGTTTTGCTGTTTTTAAGCAGTGTGTTTTTTTAACTTGCCTAGCACCCAGACATTTTGAAATTTTGGTTTGACATTTTTGGGGTAGACAGAAACTGGCTCCCAAATGTGCCTTTTGCTGGTTTGGTGAAAAAATATTCATTAGTTTCAAAGTTGTTTAATTTTAAAATTTCTGTTCTGAGCATGCTCAGTAAGCATTTCAAGACAGCTGTATGAAATGAAAATTGAATACTTTTTCATATGGGAATAATCCTTTTTCATCTGCCACCATTTTGTTGTCCATTTTTTCCCAAAAAACAAAAGTTAAAACCCACAAAACTGACATCCTGGAGAGAGACCAACACATCTGTCTTTCTCTTTGGGACTCCGTTAAGTGTAATCTGCACTTAACTATTGGCTAAATTACTCCAAAATGTGTTTCTTTTATAGTTAAAATCTTTCTTTTCATGACTTGCTTAGGTTTTTTTGTGTGTGATCATTCATACGAAAATTTTCATATCAATGAATATTTCAGGTTTTCTGCTGTTCTTTTGAACTTGTCTGGCACCCAGACAGTTTAGAATTTAGGAATGAAATTTCCAGGGTAGAAAGAAAGTGGTCCACAGATGTGCCTTTTGCTGGTTTAGTTAAAAATATCCCTTCCAAAATTATTACATTTTACAATTTTGGCTTCTGAGTATGCTCGGTAAGTACTTTAAAATGACACCCCCCCCATTACCCTCCCCATATTGTTGTAAGTTCCCCCTGTGTCTAGTGGCAATCCCACATCCACTCACAGTCCCAGTAATGGTTTAAGGTTTCCCTAGTGTCTAGTGGCACTCCCACCCTCCAATCGCTGTCCTGTTAATTTGTTTATTTTTCCCTAGTGTCTAGTAGCAGCCCCACCCTTCGATCTCTTCCCCTGTTCATATTTTCTGTTTCCCTGGTGTCTAGTGGTGTGCCCCCTCAGATCACCATCCCTGTAATGGTTTAAGGTTTTCCTGGTGTCTAGCAGTGCCCGCCACCCTCCAATTACTATCCCCATAAGGATTATTTCCTTGGTGTCGAGTGGCACCCCCCTCCTTCCAATCACTGTCCCCATAAGGATGTTTTTTCCCCTGGTGTCTAGTGGCAGGCTCCCCCATCCTCCAATCACTGTCCCCAGTGAAATTGTATCTTTACCTTGTGTCTAGTGGCACCCCCCCGATGGCCTTTCTACTTGTAATGAAATGGTCCCTCTATGTTTTAAAAAAAAAACTGTAAATATGAAAACAGTTCCTTAGCAATCTGACCCCCCCACCCCAACCTCCCACTCAGCACCAACCACTCTGCAAACCCCATACACACCCTCACTCACTTGAACAGGTCTCATGGTGAAGACCCACTCTCCAATCCAAGACATGACTTGCTGCTGAAGATTCTGACTGGTATATGAGAAACTATGGAAAGTGCGTCTCAATGTATTTCAATGAGGTTTTCAACTTTGATGCATAACTTTGCCATTTTTGTATATTTTGACCCCACATTTTCAACATGGTCTTTTTGGGACCCCACCTCATCATGAACAATGTCAGTGGAATTATGGAAATCTGTTCCAAAAGGTGATTTTGCAGTCACTTGGTGAAATCACTTTTTAGCAGGATCTGAATAGTTTCACCACCCGTGTTAATGAGGTGGAGTCATATGAAGGCTATGTTGAAAATTTGGGGTCAAAATTTGCAACAGTGGCAAAGTTATGCACATCCATTGAAAGTTTCCTAAGCTCGTTTGTAAGTTCAGTAATTCAAAATATTTTGACCCCAAATTTTCAATATAGCATTTTTTATACCACCTCATGGACATGACAGCTGTTAATTTTCAAACCCTACCCAAACTGTGTTTTTGTACCTGTGGCAATAAATGACTTTGCAGTGGTGCAGATTCTTGTTTTGATGGGAATTTAAATATTTTCAGTACCAGGTACATGAGGTGGGGTTATAAGAAGGCTATGCTGACAATTTGGTTGCTGTTGTCTTACAAGTGGATGCACGGGGCCTAGAGGGCCATGTGCTTCCACAGTAACATGCATACAGTATACACATTTATGGAGGAATGGGAGTGCAAGGCCCATAGAGCACAGCACTCCTACAGGCAAATAAGGATATGATTATACTATCTCAAAAAGTAAGAAAATTCTTTGCAAAAAACTGTCCTAATGCAACAGTTAGGGTTCAGATTAAACTGACAAGACTAGGAAAATTTAATGTTAGGGTTTCAAACCCTAACATCCCTGCCCCCAGCCCTGAAGCGAATGAGGAGTAGAGTCTTCCTTGGGGTTGTTAACCCTAATGCTCACCTTATTCTATGCACTCATGAAACATACACACCAATCTCCATCACATCTCGGCTTTTGTGTTACTGCAGTGAGGTGAGCCATAATGCCTCATTAGTGAAAGTGGATGTCATTGATAGTAAAGAGAAAAAGACAAAAAGGAGGCACCTATATATCAAGCTTTAATGAAAAGTACATACCTGGTGAAAATAAATTCTGTAAAAGGAGTTGAAGTAAAAGGTTTTGAAAAAAGACAAAACTAGACTGTAATGGAAACAACCCCAGAGTATGCATTGTAATTGGAGTCCTAATGGGAGGTTAAAAAGGTCAACACAAAATAAAACCCATCAGAAAATAAGTAATTAGAACCCATCAAATAGGAGCAAGTACAGATATCAAAACAGTTTGAGAAACTGAGGAAATAATAATTTAAGTGTGTGCACATTGGGACCTGGGAGGTCAAGAATTAACATGGTACAATATAATATAAGGGACCCACATGAGAAATGGGCATTAATGACATAATGCATAACAATATAAATAACAGAGTGAAGGAAAAAGGCCCCAAGATATGAGAAGAATAGTTACTTAGCAACAGACAACTAAATGCTGATAAAAATGATTGAGGATCCCCAGTCAAATTGGCTCTGATGATGGAGACTTGATCTCTGAAACATTAGTACATTTTCATGAAAGCTGATCACCTGACCTAGCACTGAGGATGACCAGGATGTTGGAAGCAGTTGGGAAAAAAATAGATGCAGTTCTGAATGGAGGGCAGAGAAAACTAAAATGAATGTCCCCATCTGCAAGCAGATGGTAAAAACATCTCAGGCAACAGAGAAGGAGGAAAAGGAACAGCCAGCTTCAAATGCAATGCCCTAAAAACTCTTCATTTGGATTAGGAAATGGAGCCTGGAAACAAAATGGACACTCTTAAAGAACAAAAGAAGAGTTGGGAAAAGTATTAAACTTAACCCTGCAGGGTCATAAAAAACTGACTGCTTAAGAAAAACCCATTTCGAAAATCTTAAGTGAACTAAAATGAAATTGAAAATATTTAAAGCACAGAAAATAAAATAAGTGAAACATTTTTGCTGTAAGGAGGTTTTGCAAACATTTACTATATTTACCAAGCAGAGCATAGAAAGAAAGTGCAGATGGAAAGCTCACAGTTATGTTTACTGTGCACACTTACAGTATTTAGTACCCTGCCATTGTTGCACTTCAAATACCCTTAGCTCATGTTAGAGGGTGAGCAGCACTACTTACTTTCCTTTTTCCAAATTCTGGCTTAAACTTAACCAGACAGGCAATTACAAGAGCATACTCCCAAATGAAAAATTAAATTTAACATATTTAGTAGCCTCATCTGTGCAATACAGAAAACAATAAGTCAAATACAAAAGGAAAAATTACAAAAAAATTAAAAAGTTACAGGAAATAAAAATGGCGACACAAAAAAAGAACACCAGAAACTGGGGTGCTGGATCTTTTCTTAGGAAGAAGGGAACAATCTAGCCTTTTCAGAAATAGAATATGCAGAAATATTTGGAAATACAGGTTGCAACAATGCAAAAATAAAAAATACGGTAAGTATTGAAGACGTAATGAAAAAACAAATATGGATGCAACTGCATGCATTAAGTTTAACTAAGTACTGGAGGGATAACCAGTACCAAGAGGTTTTCAAATTCAGAAGGCCCCTTCATTTGGGGAAGACGAAGAATATATAAAAGATTGGGAGATTAAGTATTAGCTAAACAGCAAAAGCTAGGAGATTTGTTTTATTTTTTTTTCCTTCCTCTTCAAATACGGCTGTCCTGGCATTCCGCAGGTAGACTAAAAAGGTGGGAAACATCAAAATCAGTTCAGCAGGTGAAAGAACTACTAGAAGACTCAACACAGCAGAAAAATAAAAAAACTGGCTAAAGAAGGTGAAGTGACCAGAGCCTCAAGAAAACAAGCAACTCAGTATCTTCTGAGTCTGACTGAACTGGTCACTGATACAGAGGTACAATACCAAGTACACCAAAAGCTGAAGGTACAATAAAAGGTAATATTTTGAACTTTTTCAAACTGAAAGAGGTGGTAAAAGAAAATGTTTTGCTGAGTATTTCCCAACAAGGAGAGGGGTCACCAAGTAAAGAAGTGTGTATGGTAAAACAAAAACCAACAGAAAGCAGTGATTTAATGAGTAACTGGGAAATGCAAAATGGAGAAAGTAAAGATAGTAGAAGCACAGTAACAGAAGAAGAAGTACAAGTGGTAAACATAAATTCACAGAGAAAGACTAAGGGAAAAGAATCAGAAAGGGTCAAAAATTGCCCGGTAAACAGCCAGGCCCCTGAAGAAAATATGGTTTAGGGGCACCACGTAGATATAAGTGAACATACAAGAACTTTCATGACTAACAGCTCCACAAGTGAAAGGGGACAGGAGGAAGATTTATAAAATGCCCAAAATGAGCAAAATCAAAAAGTTTTACAAGCTGTGACTAATATGAAAGCAGAAATGCTAAATGTCTTAGGGTAAATTACACTAGTACACTAGCCTAACTTACAGGTCCACTGCAGGATTTAAACAGCAAGCTTGAAGGCCTAACTATAAGAACAAATGAAATGGAAGACAGAATGTCCAAAGTGGAAGATGATATCACTCCCCTTCCAAAAAAAGTTACTCTGCTGGAAAAGCAGGTACAACAATTAAAAGAAAAGAATGCAGTGCAGGAGTATTGGGTGAGGAGGGGAAATGTAAGGTTATGTAAAATTCCAGAAGGCATAGAAAGCATGGGAGATCCATTACTTTTCTTTGAGAAAATGATTACTACAGCCTTTGACAGAAAATATCCATAGGAGAAAATAATACTTGCTAGAGCACATCGTGCAGGATCCAGATTTACAGGCAATGCCACAAACAGTGTTTATTAAACTTTTGACTTACCAGGATCATCAAGAAATCTGTATAAAGCAAGAGTTGCAAAATGTTTAGAATATGAATACATTAAGTTTAATGCTTACCCTGATATGTCAGCTGATACCACAGTGAGAAGATGGCAGTATAACCCAGTTAAACAGATTCTTTATAAAAAAAAAAGACAAAGAACCTCTGTGCGCAAACACTGAGGCAAGGGTTACCCCAAAGGGCATTTGGCTGGGAAGCCAAGCCTCAAGAAAATACAAAATAAAAAAGACATCAGATTTACGATGGTATACCCAGCAAAGATAAGGTTTCCATTAAATGGCTGGTTACATACTTTTTATAGACCAGAAGATGCCATGGAAGCAGTCAATATTCATTTTTGCAAGGAAAATGCCAGCAGCAGGGAATATCAAAATGCTCAAGTTAGAGTAACCCCTTACCCTTGCCCAGAAGATACAGAAAATATAAAATCCAAAAAGAACAAAGTAATTTTGTCCTCTCCTTTTTCATCCTTTCTGTTTGTGTAACTTTTTTATCTCTTTTTCTCTTTAGATCTTCCTTATTATGCTATAGCTTTCTCTTTTTACCTTAACTTATCCTGGGGGCTATCATAGGCTGGTATGGTAGGCAGTGCACAAGGATGGTTATGGTACCATCTGGTTTGAAGGGGGAGGGGGGACAAGGGCACTTAAAGAAACAAGTAAGGGGGGAAGAGGAGGGTGGGGGGAATAAAATCAAAGATAAAAAAACTTTTTAAATTTAATATCACATAGCGATGAACTAATAAATAATGTGCACAGGTTGTTTAGGCACAACCAGGTAATTTTATATGCATATAAAAAATCAATGGAAAGGGTCCAGAAATCTTGAATAGAAAAATAAATAAAGAAAGATATAGGTGTCAACATATGATTATATCTACAAACAAATGGGTTCAAAATATAGAATAACAACATGGAATGTAAAGGGGTTGCAAAATAGAACAAAGATGTTGAAGACACTTAAATATCTGGAGGATAAAAAAATCAAACTGGATAATGTTACAGGAAACTCATGTAACCATAAAAGAAATAAACTGGATGGAAAAGCAGTGGGATCCAACTTTTGCCATGGATTATGCAAGGAATTTAAGAGGAGCACTAATAGCATACAACAATAAATCTTGCTTACCAAAACTTTTAAAAACAATAATAGATACACAAGGAAGATATGTGATGAATCAAATAGAGCTCTATGATGTAAGATTTACTTGTGCCACAATATATGTTCCTAATGTAAATGACCCTAAATTTTACACAGACTTTTTCTTAACATTATCAACATTAGATCCACCATATATTGTAGGCATAAATTTTAATGTAGTATTACAGCAAGTAGACAAACCAACACCTATTGATGCATCATATAAAACATCAAGGTGAATAATTAAAGAATTTATGGAGGAATTAGGATTGATTGATTCATGGAGGGCTTTGTATGGAGACGCAATTTTTTTTTTCATTTTACTGTAACGTTCATGCATGCTATTCAAGAATAAACTATTTTTTGGTATCAGAAACATTGCTACATGCAATAACATCAATAAAATACCCAGGGATAATAATTTCTGATCATTCCCCGTGCACTTTAACTATCAAAATAACACAAGAACAATACATGACTAGGATATGAAAGTTAAATACTACAACCATATGTAAGGAAAGCATAAAAGAGGAAATTAATAAAGTATGTCAGGAATACTTTAATCTTAATACATTAAAGGATACATCCATCATAAATATTTGGGAGGCATTTAAGGTTTATTTGAGGGGAATACTGATGAAAACAGAGGCAAAAGAAAGAAAAGAAAAAAATAAACAGCTAGTAGAACTAGAAAAGAAAATTCAAAATTTATCTAAGCTACATTTGTCTTCATTTAATAATCAGGTCTATAACCAATTGATATATAAAAGAGAGCTCTATAATCAAATTAATACTGAGAATATAAAATACACATGTTAAATACAAGGTCTAATTAGTATGCTTTAACAGATAAACCACTTAAACTGCTAGCTTGGCAGACAAAAACAGTCAGAAGGAGTTAATTATAATTAAAAATAAGCAGAGAAGGATAGTTAGCACCCTGGGAGAAATAAATCAAAGCTTCATGGAGTTTTACCAGGAGCTACACTCATCACAGGTAAATCAGGATGCAGAAGATCCAAGTAAACTCTTGGATGCAATTAATACTCCACAAATCAATGCAGAAACTAACAGAATATTAGATCAGTACATTACACAGGAGGAAATACATGTAGCAATATAGGAATTAGCTACAGGAAAAGCCCTGGGTCTGGATGGACTGAGAGCTGAGTTCTATAAAGAATTCAAGCAAATAATAGCCCCCCAGTTAGAAATATTATTTAATTCCTTTAGTGCATTAAAGAAAATTCTGGACTCTTTTAACCAGGCTATAATACAGGTATTTCAGAAAAAGGGGAAGGATCCGCTCATCTGTGCCTCCTACTGCCCAGTTTCACTTCTTAATACTGACTACAAAATATTTATGAAAATAATAGCTAAAAGGATAGAAAGCATTCTTCCAATAATAATAAATCAGGACCAGAATGGTTTAATTAAAGGCTGGTCACTGATTGAAAATATTAGATATACAATCAATATAATAACTTTAAACAAAATATCAGACGCCATATTAATGGTGATCAATGTGGAAAAAGCATTTGACTGTGTTGAATGGAGTTATATATTTGCTACATTACAAAAAATGGGGTGGGGGCACACATGATCGGTTGGATAAAACTGTTGTATGAAACTCCAACAGTCTGCATAAAGACAAATATGACAATATTGAAACAATTTAAAATTTATAGAGGGACCAGACACGGGTATCCACTCTCTCCAATTATATTTGCCATGATTATCGAGCTTTTAGCAATTGCTATAAGAGACAATGAAAAGATTGCTGAAATAAAAATGAATAATACAATACCAAAACATTGGGCTCTATGCGGATGATGCGCTTTTATATCTTATAAATCTAGAAAAATCTATTTTGGAATTTATAAAAGTGGCAGAACATTTTGATATAAAATTGGCATATAAGATTAACTGGGAAAAATCGATAATATTAAAATTAGATAGCACCTTAAAAATAAATCCCCCCTACAATATTCTATTCAGCAGACTGAGGATCAAATACACTACTTAGGAGTGAATATTACAACAAAAGTGGATAAACTATATCAAGCTAACTATGTAATGCTAATAAAAGAAATACAAATGGATTTAAAAAGATGGGATGGATTATTACTGACATTAGCAGGAAGAATAAATCTCATAAAAATGTTAATTTTACCTAGAATGCTGTTTCTATATCAGACTTTAACTATACCACTTCCACATGTGTTTTTCACACAGTTACAATTATGCATAAGGAATTTTATCTGGAAAACCAAAAAATCAAGGATAGCAAGGGACATACTAACATTATCCAAGGAAAGGGGAGGGCAAGCACTGCCAGATTTCTATGTATATTATTTAGCAAAACAGATAATGCAGGTATGGCATTGGCTAGAAAAAGAGAAATCTTCTCCAACATCAGTGTACCTGGAGCAAGATGTACAAAACTACCTGTCACTGTTGAACCTGCTTTACTCAAATATGACACACAAAAAAAACAGTGAATTAAGATGCATAGCTACTGATACAACTGTATGGTGCTGGAACTGGGCTCTTGCATTGTTGAAGGAAGAAAATGGTATCACCCTTTATACTCCAATATATAAAAATTATAACTTTCAACCTTCTATGTCAAATAATATATTCAGCACATGACAGGAAAAGGGTTTGTCCCAATGGGAGCATGTATTAGATACAAATAAGTTTAAACAATTTTCTACCATAAAAGCACAAAATCAGATACAGAAGGAGCATGAGTATCAATATATACAGCTTAAGACTTACTTAAAAAAAAATAAACAAACGATTACAGAACTGCCGCAACTATTAAAACTAATGCAGTTAAACAAAGATGGGAAAAAACTTATATCAGCTATATATCAAATATTAATAAATAATAGAGAACTCAATTTAAATAAACTTAAAAGAAAATGGGAAACAGATATTGGCATAAATCTTACGGAAGAGATCTGGCAACATATAGTAGCTTATAGAGAAAATATTCAATTTACAAAACTTCAACAAATACAAATGAACTTTATGCATCAGATATACCATACTCCATCTAAGCTACATAAATTTAACAAGCAGATATCGGATAAATGTCCAAGATGTGCACGCACAAGTGGGACCTTGATTCATATGCTTCATTCATGTCCATATTTGTCAAATTATTGGAGTAAAATAGAAAAGATATTATCCATAATGTTTGGGAAAACAATAGTGCTAAATCCTTTAACAACAATACTGGGGATTATGCCAGTAAAGGAATATTTAGATCCACTTGAAGGTAGATTGCTAGCAATGGCTATGACTATAGCCAAAAAATGCATTCTCCTAAAATGGAAAGATGCTACCCCACCACTTGTAGAAACCTGGATCAATATGATGATAGATACTTCAGATTTGGAAAACATTTGGAACATCAAAAATGAAAAGCAGGCCATCTTTGAGCTAATGTGGGCCCCATTCAGAACATTGCTTAAGAAAGGAATAAGACAGAATTTATGAATGAGTATATTTTAAAATCAGAAAAGGAAAAAAAGAAATAGATGGGGAATTCCTGGACCCTTGGTAATGATGATCAAACCAGAGCCTAGGGCTGACAGTAAATATGAAGAAGCTATGAGCTACTGTGATATATCTGAACCAGGAAAAAAAAAAAAGATTGGGAGATGTTTCTGAACAAAGCATCTAATGATCCAATGCTATCTACCATCAGGAAAGCTAAAAGGGACAGTGAAAAATTGAAAAATGAAATTAAAGTGAAAAAGGTGGAAGTATTTAAAGGGACCTCAAAAACAGAGGAACAAAAACTACTAAAAAAGATAGAAATAAACATGAAAAAATTTAGAGAAGATCTTATGGAATATAAGAAAGGGAAACATGAAAGAGACATCAGGGATTACCATGAAGGCACAATTTATAACTGGCATGGAAAAAGACACAGATTCAATCATCAAAAAAGTGAATACCTAGAAAATGAAAATTATGGAACAACTGATAAAAGTGATGCAGATTCAGTGGAACTAGCTCAAGATCAGAACAAAGGCAAGGTTTTTGAGAGGACCCCCACGAAGGGCCCAGTACAGGCCCAGGCAGAGGAAAAGGACTAGGCAGGGAGGTAAAAGGAAGATGATTCAATAGCAGAGGAAGAGGACAGAGAGGTAACTATTGAGGCTACTGGGGTGAACAGGGCCCCGGAGGTCACAATGAAAAAAAGATCTGGAACTGATAAATTTGTCAGGAAATGTACTAACAGAAAAATAAGAAGTTTTAAAGAAAGGAGTGTCTTTTGTCCCCACACCAAAAATAAATGCCTTTAAAGTAAAGATCGACTTATTTAAAATATATAGGCAACTCCACCTTAAATAATTTTTTTTTTCAAAACAATAAATAATGCATCTAATGGTACGAGCTATAATAACAGTAAATAGTGTTATTACTGTGGATGGAGAGAAAGAGATCATGGAATGTGAAAGAGGAAAAAAACATTCTACAAAAAAAATCAAAATCTGTTCCAAACATGCAGCTGAATAGTGCAATAAATGTTTACAGCACATTATTGGATGCTAATGTGGAGAAGATGTTGGATAGATTTGAAAATGCAAAAGGGACTAGCAACTTAAGTAAAACAGAAAGAGAAACACTAAAAAGTAAAAAAAATATGCCAAATATGATCATTAAGAAAGTGGATAAAGGAGGGGGGTGATTTTATAGGGTAGAGACATGTACATAAATGAGATGCAGAGACAACTTGAAAATGAGAAATTTTGTAAAAAAAAAACAACTGGGGACCCCACAGAAGAAATTAAAACAAAATTCAAAGAGATTATAGAAGAAACAAATAAGAAGAAGTGGATAAATGAAAAAGAAAAACACTTTTTATTAGCAGAAACACCAGTTAGACCAACTATTTACTTGCTATCAAAGGTACATAAGAATAGAGAAACACTCCCAGAAAGATCCATAGTCAGCAGCTCGAACTCTTTAACAGAGCCCCTATCAAAGTACATGGACTTTTTCCTCAGACCACATGTTAAAGAAAATGCTTCATTTATAGCAGACACAAAGGATATGTTGAATATCCTAAAATACAAACTAGGAAATAACACGTGGTTGGTGACTAGTGATATAGGAAATCTGTATAACAATATACACCACAAAGAAGGTCTTGAAACTTTAAAAGAAGAAACTGGCATCTAGAACAAATAATGTAGTGCCCCCTACTGAGTTCACATTAAAACTGACAGACTTTGTCCAAAGCAATAATTATTTCACATTTGGTGCACATTTTTATCAACACATACAAGGAACTGTATGGGGACTACATCTACCCCATCCCTTGCAAATATTTATGTTGGGGATTGGGAAGATAAGTAAATATGGGACAGAACAAATAATAAATGGCATGAAAATATACTGAAATGGTCCTGTTTTGTGGATGATGTACTTATAATATGGGAAGGCGAAGAAGAAGAATAAAAAAAGTTCCTGGAATACATTAATACCTGTGACAACAATTTAAAGTTTATCTCAAATTACAGTAAAGAAAAGGTGAACTTTCTGGATCTCACAATATATGTATGAAAAGGCAATCTGCAGACAAGGTTATACAGGAAAGAAATGTATTGAAATATTATATTACATCATGATAGTCAACATTCATCACATACTAAAAAGAAAATCTCCTATAGCCAACTGCTCAGAATTAGACAAAACTGCAGCAAAGAGAAAGTAAGGGTAGGTGAATCAATTGATATGTGTCAACATTTACTAGACAGAAGGTATAAAACAGGAGAACTATTAAATGCCTTAGAAAAAATAAATAGAAGATCCAGGGACGATCTCCTGGAGAATAAAGAGGAAAATAACACAGTAAAACAAGTCTGTTTCTGCACTGACTATAATGAGGCTTATGGAAAAATAAAACAAATAATTAATAAACACTGGAAAGTACTGAGAATAGATGATAGTCTAAAAGAAGTGACAGATAGAGGACCATTATTCAGCTACAGAAGAAATAAAAATCTTATACACATTTTAGTTCAAACTCTCTTCATAAATGAGAAAATAAACATTAGACCTAATTGGATGCCTGAACCACCTCAAGGAAATTACAAATCTGGTAATTACCCCCACTGCAATGGCACATGGAATACAAAACCTGTAACTCACCCAAGGACAGGGAAAACAAATAAAGGATTTATCAATTGTGCTACCAAAGGCATTATCTACATGTTAAAATGTCCCTGTGGAGGAGCATACATAGGGCAGACAAAATGTGTTCTCAAAGCAAGGGCAGGGGAGCACAAAATGGCTATCAGATGCAGAAATGTAAAGTATGTTATAGGAAAACATTATTTGGAAGCAGGACATGGTTCAGCAGCGTCTCTTACACATGTCAGCTTGGAAAAAGTAGAAATTCCAGTTAGAGGAGGTCATTTAAAAGATCTTCTCCTCTAATGAGAGGCTTTTTGGATACAAAAAATGCAGACAAATGGACTAAATGAAGATACAGGATACAGTAGTTATTTATAAAAAAAATTGGGGGTGTTTTAAATCCCAGTGTTTAAGAACTTTCTTGCATTAATATGTATGGTGAACGTAAAAAGAACAGAGAAAGAGTAAATTTATTCTTTTTTAAAAATATGTTTTTTAGCATGTTGCACATTAGCAGAAGACATCATTATTTGTACTGGTATGTATCAGGGTTATAGACAGAAGCACTGTATTACTGTAACACTTTGTACTTATAAAATGTAAGGAGAATTTGTAGCGTACAGTATAAAATAGGTAAAATGAATTCATGTTTGTGAGTCGCTATGTTTATATTAGGAATGTAGATAAAATGAGTACTGTAAGAATAGGCATCTTTTTTATAGGTAGAAAAATAAAGGAGAGGTATTTTTGATTTAGGACTCTAGCACTTTAGGATTTATTTAGTAGCAAAATACAAGAAAAATCTGTGAAAGTTGTTTGTGTGGTATAATACTATAATGCCTCATATTTGAAAGTGGATGTCATTGACAGTTAAGACACAAAGATGAAAGGAGTCACCCATACAACAAGCTTTAATGAAAAGTACATACATAGGGAAAATAAATTCTGTATAAGGACTTGAAGGAAAAGGTTTTGAAAAAAGACACAAATAGACTGTAATGGAAACAACCCCAGAGTATGCAATGTAATTGGAGCACAAATGGGAGGTTAAAAAGGTCAACACAAAATAGAACCCATTGGGGAAATAAATAATTAGAACCCATCACGTAGAATCAAGTACAGCTGCCAAAATAGTTTGAGAAACTGAGGAAAAAATCAATTAAGTGTGTGCACATAGGGACCTGGGAGTTTAAATAAGGTCAAGACTTCAAAAAGTATGGAAATATAAGAATTAATATGGTGCAATATAATATAAGGGACCCACATGAGAACTGGATATTAATGACGTAATGCATAGCAATATAAATAATACCGTGAAGAAAAAAGGCTCCAAGATATGAAAAGAATGGTTACTTAGCAATGGACAACTAAATGTTGATAAAAATGATCGAGGATCCCCAGACAAATCAGTTCTGATGATGGAGACTTAATCTCTGAAATGTCAGCACATTTTCACAGATGCTGACCACCTGACCAAGCACCGAGGATGACCGGGCTGTTGGAAGCAGAAGGAAAAGAAATAGATGCAGTTCCGAATGGAGGACAGGAAAAATAAAATTCATGTCCCCATCTGCACACAGATGGTAAAAACAAATCTCAGGCAAGAGAGAAGGAGGAAAAAGGAACGGCCAGCTTCAAAGGCAATGCCTAAAAACTTTTTCATTTGGATTAGGCAATGGAGCCATGAAAACAAAATGGACACTTGTAAAGAACAACAGAAGAGTTGGGTAAAGTACTGAACATAACCCAGTGGGGTCATAAAAAACTGATTGCTTAAGAAAAACCCACTAAAATGACATTGAAAAGTTTTTAAAGCAAGAGGTGTCATGAAAATAAAAAATAAACGAAGGACTTATGGTCTAAGGAGGTTCTGTAAACATTTACTATATTTACCAAGCAGAGCATACAAAGAGTGCAGATGGAAAGCTCACAGATGTGTTTACTATGCGCACTTACAGTATTTAGTACCCTGCCATTGTTTCACCTCAAATATCCTTAGCCTATGTTAGAGGGTGAGCAGCACTACTGACTTTCTTTTTCCAAAATCGTTGCCAAAAGACCTTGTTAGTGCACCAGTTGGGGTTAAAATAACAAAAGTAGTGAAATGTAGTGTTAGGGTTTCCAACCCTAACTTCCCCCCAAGCACCAAAAGGGAACAACATTATGGTTTTTACTGTTGTCAGTCTTTCCCAATCAGAGGTGGAGTGTTCCTTGGCATTCTCAACCCTAATGCTCATGCCATTCCTTGCACAAATAAGGTAACGTGATGTGTTTTCTTCATGCAAAGTGTACACCTGAACACTATATCACAATGGGGCAAGTGTTAGGGTAATGTTGTTCCCTTTTGGTACTTGGATGTGGGAGTGGGGAGTTAGGGTTGGAAATCCTAATGCTATATTTCCCTACATTTGTCACTTTAACCATAACAGGTGCATTAACAAAATTTTTTGCAATAAATGCACATGTATATTCTTTGCAAAACAAAACTGTTAATGCACCGGTTAGGGTTCAACTTAATGAAACAATGTAGGGAAATGCTGTGTTAGGGTTTCCAACCCTCACTCCCCATACACCCAAGCAGCAAAAGGATAACACCACAGAAGCAACCACAGACAGCCATGCAGTGTTAGAGTTTTTAACCCTAACTCCCCACCTGCCAAAGGCAGCAAAAGGATAACACCACATAAGCAGCCACAGGCAGCCATCATCAGGTAGGACAAACAACATACAACTGTTTCCAGATGACAAAAATGTAGTTGCACCAATGTGCTACCTTTGTGGATTTGTACCTGCAGCACGCACACTGCAAAACATACACTCTTCTGACTGCTGACACAAACCACAATACTCAAATCACAGCACTGCTTCTGTAAACAGAAGTACAGGCCCCTACAGCTGCAGATACAAGTCCATGATACCCAAACTACAAGAGGTCTTTTGTCTTCATAAGTGCACACCCCGATGGGGGTAGCACTTTTGTAGCCTTAGGTACTCATGCACACTGTACGACATATGCACACTTGACAGGCCTGAGAAGCACAGGTGCCACAAAACCCATTATGCTAAAATTGCAACACTACTTCTACTGCTTCACCACTTCTGTCTGACCCTGAGGGTTCTGTGCCTCTTCAGTCACAGGTGTAAGACATACATATCAACTTCTGGCTTCAGAAGGGCAGACCACATGCAGATGGATGTACTGTCGCAATGTGGGTATAATGGTTTCAGCAGCAGATCTAGAAATTGTTCAAGGGGGTAGTAGTTTTTCAGTTACACAAATGCATATAGAAAAGTATGAACTAACAAATCATGCTATATTCTGAGGTACCTCATACAGCATGCACAAGTACAGCATGCTAGCCACGATATAATGCAGCAACATTCAGTAAATGACATGTCAAAAAATACTGCATTAAAAAAGGGCTATACTGCATTGAATTACATTATTCCCTGCAGCATACTGCAGCATTTGTGTGATACACTGAAGCATTAATGCATTGCAACCTGGCTGCTGCTGCTGTACCTCTGGCTGTACAGTCACAAGCTCCATGAGGCCTTCTGTCAGTAGAAGGGCAGTCTCCATGGGGCCCATGCTTCTGCAGCCACATATACAACCAGACTGGCAGCTACATAAGCACGTGCCCCTGTGGGACCGGTGATTATTCTGCCACAGATACAAATCCAGTGTCATCTGGAAACAGTTGCATGTTGTTTCTCTTACCTGATGATGGCTGTCTGTGATTGCTTGTGTGGTGTTCTCTTTGTGCTGCTTTGCATGGGGGATATGAGCTAGAGTTAGAAACCCTATTGCCACATTTCTCTAGTATTATTGCTTTAAGTTGAACTCTAACTGGTACATTAACGCAGTTTTTTTTTGCAAACATTGGTACCTATGCATGAATAGGCACAAACTACATGCCAGAGGCATGAATCCCGCCCACGTAGCTCCGCACCCATGGACAGGTATACACAGGCTGGTATGCACTATCGGTGGCCACCTGTCCATGCCCCTGCCCCAGGCATGCAGAAACATGGAGGGCAGACAAGGGCAGAGTAGCAGACCCAGGTGGGAAGCCAATTGGATGCCTCTCCTGGGTCTCAGTGTGGAACCCCTGCATTGTACGGCATGGGTCCAGGTTTGCGAATATCACACGAAGGCATCCAGGGCAAGCACAGCTGGTCCCTATTGTCCAGTGATCCATCCTGCCCGATACCCACCCCTGTGGCACCGTGCCTTGACCACCACATAGTTGTATCCTCCACCAGCAGAACCCCCACCCTGGTCCTTTATGTCAGCCCACCCCCCAACAAATGCATCTGTAGCCTGTCCCCAAATGTGTGTACACCCCCCACAAACACAACTGTGCCCCGTTCTCATATGTGTGAGCACCATTTCAACCAGTGCCCTGTTGTGGCAGACCCAGACCAGTACATCACATGCTGACCACCCACTAACCCCTGAACCTGGCTTCCCTGCCCCCTCATTGGTGGCCAGTGGCTCCTACCCTATGGCACCAACAGCACCACCCCGTGTCCCTCATACCTGCAAGTCGGTGCCACAGTGATGGATGGAGAGCAGCACAACCCTCATCACACATCCTCGGCAGCCCGCCATCCAACTGATGCTGGGAGCACGTTGCCTATAAATAGGTGGTGTGCTCACAGGATCAACTAGATGGCAGGTGGCCAAAGAGGGTGTGCAGCAGGTTGTGCCACTCTCTGTCCATCTCTGTGGCACTGACTTTCAGGTATGGGGATGGGAGGTGTTGTTGGCGGAGTTGTGGGGGGACCACTGGCCACCAATGAGGGGACAGGGGAGCTGGGTTCAGTGGGTGGTCAGGATGCAATGTACTGGTCTGGGTCCACCACAATGGGGCACTGATTGGGGGGTGGTCACACATATGGGGTCAAGGCACAGTTGTGTGGGAGGCTGCTCACACATATGGGGACAGGGCACAGTTGTGTCTGGGGTGGTGTTCACACATATTGGGATGAAGCATAGATGTGTGAGGGGATGGGCTGGCATATGAGACAGGGCAGGGGTTCTGCTGTGGGAAGGGGGTTTCACCTTGTGCTTGGACCAGATGGGTGTTCTGTTGGAGGGGGGGCGGTTTGCAACCTGCTGTGGAACCAAGCTGGGGTTCTGTGTGTGCATGGTGAATTATGCTGTTGTGGCAGGGCCCCCCTACCATATCTGGCACCCTCCTATGGCTCCCTGTGTGCAGCACTATGTGCCTTTGGGAATGGTGTGTAGTGTGGGCACAGCCCCCTTTTCCCCCCTGGACCATCCCATCGTGTAGCTGCCTGAGTGGCCTATGGATTGGGTGCACACCTAGACAGTGCACATTTGGTGAATGCTGCTGGGGATCTGTGAGGACCCTCGTTGTGTGGCATTCCCACATATGTATGCCTATAGACATAGAAACATAGACTTTGATGGCAGATAAGGACCGCTAGGCCCATCTAGTCTGCCCATTTCCCTACCTACAGGATAGGCCGCAGATCCTATTTAACCAACAGCCTATATCTTCCTGCCCCTCACAAGAATTGCCTTATGTCTGTCCCATGCATTCTTGAATTCTCCCACAGTTTTAGACTCCACAACTTCCTCAGGAAGGCTGTTCCATGCATCCACTACCCTCTCTGTGAAATAATACTTCCTCACATTGCCCTGAACCGCCCTCCTTCTATCTTTAAATTGTGTCCCCTTGTTCTTGCAAGTCTCTTTTTCTGAAAGATGCTACCCTCTTGGACTTTGTTGATTCCCTAGAGGTACTTTGAACATTTCTATCATGTCCCCTCTCCTTCTTTCCTCAAGGGTATACATATTAAGCTCCTTAGGTCTCTCCTCACGGGCTTCTCTTGCAGACCCTGCACCATTTTAGTTGCCCTCCTCTGGACTGCCTCTATCCTGTCTATGTCCTTGTGGAGATGGGGTCTCCAGAACTGGACACAGTATTCCAGATGGGGTCTCACCAACTGTCTGTACAGAGGGATAACAACTTCCTGTTTTCTGCTGCTGATGCCTCTCCTTATACATCCCAGTATACCCCCTGGCCCTCCCTACTGCCTTCTCACATTGCTTGCTAACCTTAAAGTCATCTGATATGATTACCCCCAGGTCCCTTTCCTGTTTTGTTGTTGTTACTACCTCCCCACCCATTGTGTATTCTTCCCTGGGTTCTTGTTTCCCAGGTGCATTATTTTGCACTTTTTGCATTGAATCCTAGCTGCCATACATCTGACCATTCCTCCAGCTTGCAAGGCCCTTTTCATCCTTTCCACGCCTCCTTGTGTATCAACCCTGTTGCAGATTTTTGTGTCATCTGCAAAAGGCATACTTTTCCTTCCAGTTCCTCTGCAATGCCACTGATGAAGACATTAAAAGGACTGGACCCAATACTGAAATCCTGCGGTACCCACTAGTAACTCGTCTTTCTTCAGAGTGGACTCCATTTACAATTACCTTCTGTTGCCTGTTGTCCAGCCAATGTTTTACCTAGACTACCACCCTGGGACCCACTCCCAGGCTGGTTAATTGACTAATAATCTTTTGTGGGACTGTGTCAAATGCCTTGCTAAAGTCTAGGTAGGCCATGTCCACAGCCCCTCCCTGGTCTACTACTTGGTCACCCAGTCAAAGAAATCTATTAGATTTGCCTGACATGATCTTCCTGGCCAGAACCCATGCTGCCTTGGATCCTGTGCTCCACTGACCTCTAGGTACTCAACTATTCTTTCCTTCAAGTGACTCCATCACTTTTCCTACCACAGAGGTCAGACTGACAGGTCTGTAGTTTCATGCCTCTGTCTTGGTCCCACTTTTGTGAAGGGAATCACATCCACTCTTCCTCCAGTCCTCGGGTACCACACCATCCTCCATGATTTATTAAAAAAGAGTAGCCAGTGGTTTCACTAGTTCCTTCCTTAATTCTTTAGAATTCTGGGGTGAATTCCATCAGGACCCATTGCATTGTCCACCTTCAGTTTTAGGAGTTCTTGCAGAACCCTTTCTTCTGTGAAAGGACTGTGATCGACCCCCCTATCAAGAGTGCTTCTGTTAATTGGATTAGGCACTTCCCCCCTCCTCTTTTGTGAATACTGAGCAGAAATATTCATTCAGTATTCCTGCTTTTTCACTGTCCCCCTCTGCCCACCCACCCACTGTTTATTCTATTCAGCCTCACTATCCCTCCCTTTGTCTTTCCTATGAGCCTGGTTTATGCAGTGCATTGGCATCATGCATATGACACAATATTAGTATAAAAGATACTGATTATATACAGCTCTACAGTCATCCATACATGAGTCTGTACAAATCAAACACTCAATCAATTAATCAATATAAATTTTATTTATTAAGCACCCCGTCCTGGAGACTTTAATCATCATACTTTTCATAAAAACCATAAAAGACACATAAACATACAACACTTTGATTAATAAATATAAAACATGAAAAAATAATTGAAAACAAAGCACTATAGAGGCCAGCCCAGTGGTGAAGAGGGCTGAGTTGCTGGTGCCTTACCTCTTCCCATGCCAGCAACCTGTGTTCGGGAACAAGCATGGGCCACTGGGGCTTGGCCGGGGGGGGGGGAGGTGTTGGATTGAGATGCCGCCAGGCAGCTGTCCTCTCCTGGGAGGAATGTGGGGTTTCCCCATCTCTTGGCTGCCACCAGTTGGAAACTGGATGGAAATGCCAAGCCTGGGGGGACCTAGCATTAGGCCAGGTGGGAGGAACAGGCCGTCACTGGAGCCTCAGAGCATATGTGCACCTCCACATGTATGCACGTCCATGTAC
Source organism: Neoceratodus forsteri (assembly GCA_016271365.2). NCBI lineage: Eukaryota > Metazoa > Chordata > Ceratodontiformes > Ceratodontidae > Neoceratodus > Neoceratodus forsteri. The sequence continues at coordinate 158,262,447 of CM028137.1, forward strand.
CGGGGCCTCAAGTTAATGGGGAGAAAATGGACAAAAAAGGGAGCACTGGGACAGGAAGGATGATGCCCTGAGTAGGGGGTGGAATGAGTCTTCTCGAGGAAAGGACCTGAGCAGATCCTACCTGGTGCCCCAACAGGAGAAAAATCTATATAAAAAAAAAGCACTATGGGAGAAACACAGCTTTTGACCCGGTTCATAGAAAGCCAGGGAGAACAGGTACATTTTCAAAGTGTTTCAAAAGATCTCCACTGAGGAGTTATGCCTAAAGTGGAGAGGTGAGGGGGGTGCCCAATCCCCCCTCAGCTCCTCGCCACCCCACACATCTTCTGCCACGCTGAGGGCCCACCCCAGCGTGGCAAACATCCCTCGGTGTCTTGTTTTTTTTTTCCCTGTAAAGTCGCGTACATGACATCCAAATCCTCCCTGACTGCCTTAGTGACCACTCCCTGTTCTCTTCAACTGGGTAACCTCTCAGCCCACACCCTCTGTCAAAACCACCTCTCAGAGGCGGCTTAGACCTGGGGGGCTGAAAGACCTAAAGCACTACCTTGCCCATACTGATTGGTCTCCACTGACAAACGCAACCAACATCGACTTGGCTCTGGCATTCTTTGTAAACACCTTCAACTCTGCCAGTGACATCTTCGCCCCTATAACTGCTCGGAGGTCCAAAGTTAGACATGCCCCTTGGATAACCCCTGCCCTACTGCAGCATTTTAAGCAGCGGGACAACCTTTGGCACCTTGCTGTCACAACTGGCCGATCAGCAGACAGGCAGTCCTATGCTGCAGCTCGCAACCAGTGCACCTGGGCCATCCGCAAAGCAAAGGCAGAATACTACCAAGCCTCCCTTACCTCCTCTTGGGGGAACCCTAGGTTCTTCTGGGACAACGTCAAGCAACTGAATGGTCAGTCCCAGTCCCCCTCTCCTTCACTTCTTAACATCAATGGTGCTGTCTCCACTGACCCTGCCCTCATTGCCACTCACCTCAATGACTCCTTTACCGACCTTAGCTCAGTGCTCCCTGGAAACTTCTTCAGTCCTCCACCTCCCAGTGCTGTGCCACCCATCACACGCCCCTCTTTCCACCTGCGTTGTGCCACCATACAAGAAACCAGGCCATACCTGCTTAAAGCCTTAAAAGGTAATACTGTCGGTAATGACTCCCTTGATCCCTGCCTCCTTCGTCAGGTCCTGGATCAGGTCATCTCCCCTATCACATGCATATTTAACAAATCTCTCTGTCTCGGATAATTCCCTACTATCTGGAGGGTTGCCACAGTTACCCCTGTCCACAAAGGTGGCGACAGGACTCTGCTAGGTAATTACCGACCCATCTCAATCCTCTCCCCCTCTCTAAGGCATTGGAGAAAATTGTGGCCACCCAAGTCTCTGACTACCTCTCTAAGTACAATGTTCTCTGCCCTGAACAGCATGGGTTCAGAGCTGGTCAGAGGTACCAATACAGCACTCCTGGAATTCGCCAACTTCCTCCATGCCTCCTTGGACTCTGGCGCCCTGGCTGTTGCAGTATACATTGACCTGTCTAAAGCTTTTGATACAGTGTCGCATCCACTCCTGTCATCCACCCTCGACCACATAGGCTTTGCCTCTGGACCAGTCACCTGGTGCACTAGCTATCTCTCAGCCCGCTCCCAACGTGTGAAAGTCAGTGGTACTCTGTCCAGCACCTGCCCTATTAGCTCTGGAGTTCCCCAGGGCTCTATTCTTGGACCCCTACTATTCTCCCTCTTCCTCAACTCACTACCCGGCAGTTGTGCAGGTAAGATCCTTCTCTATGCTGATGATGCTGTTCCCATTGCCTCTCATAGTAACCCCCAGATGCTTCAGAACTCTCTCCAACTAGCTTTTGACTCTGCTGAGACCTGGTTCACTGAGCACCGACTCGTTATCAACCTAAAGAAAACAAAAACAATGCTCTTCTCCCACCCCAAAATAAAGTACAGCAAATTTCCTCTCACCATCCACTCCACCCTCAATATCCCCATTGAACCTGTGCAGTCCTATAAATATCTTGGAATAACCTTTGACCCTGCCCTTTCATTCCATGGACATATATCTGCCCTGAACTCTGCCACCAACTCGCTGCTGGGCATCCTCTACCAACACAAGAAATGCCTCCCTCCGGATGCCCTCTGCCTGGCCGTCACCTCTTCTGTTATATCTCTCATCGACTATGGCCTCCCAGTCTATGGATCAGCTGATCAGACAGCCCTCAGCAAGGTTCGCCTTACACTTAACAAGGCCTGCAGACTTATCACCAGTGCACCCAGACTTACACAATGTCTGCTATACACCCAGGCAACCCTACTCAGCCTGGATGAGCAGCTCATGTATCAGACCTGCCAGCTCACCTTTAAAGCACTTCATGGCCTATCCCCCACTGGCCTATCCAACTCAATCTGCCAATCTACACCGACCCTGAACACTCGCAGCTCATCCAAAACAACCCTAGTCATACCAAGAGCCAGGACCTCACAAGGACAGAGGGCGTTCCCCTACCGAGCACCCTTCTGGTATAACTCCCTCCCTGACGGTATCTTGGACTCCCCCACTTTAGCAAGCTTTAAACTCAGGCTCAGAAACCACCTGTTCACCTCACGCAAATGCAATTGCCACTAAAATACAAATAAAAAAAAAATAAAAAAAAAACCTTTGACAATGCTCACCGAGCAGCACTACCCCCCCTTCTACTAACCTCCCCTCTCTTTTCCCTCCCTGTCCTTTCCCCCTTCCATTCCTCCCCATCCCCTCTCCCCTCCTACCTCCACCCTCTCCTACCGTCACCCTCCCTACCTAATTCCTTACATTCTTTGCCAAGTTGCTATCATATGTATTGAAGCCTGCTGTAACCCTGAATGGTAACTATCTTGTTTCTGTAAAATCTGTTGTCCCTTGTACTGCTGTCTGATGTCCTCTATGTGACGAGGTACCTTTGTAAATGAGCCTCTGGCTCAAAGGTTTTTAAACCGATGTTTAAATAAATAAATAAAAATAAAGTGGGCCAAATGGGCCTTATCTGCTAGCAAATTCTGTGTTTCTATGTACACAGTTTTGTATAGTGTGTATGTCTGCCTGCACCATGTTGTACGCACATGCCACAGCATGTTTCACCAAGGCACATTTAAGGGAGGAACATGTGGCAATAATTTGACTCCAGTAGTCCACAGAACACAAACCTAACAACAGAGAAGGGAAGTGTACACTGTCCCCATCACTGCAGCTGAATGACTTCCTACTGGAGGTGAGGTGCAGAAAGGTTAGGAGTATGTCCACCATCATACATGGCATGTCTGTTCGGACCATGCCTACAGGTGGCCACACCACAGTAGGGGCAATGCACCCAGGGGTTCCACATGGACCATAACACCATTCATGAATTGTGCAGCCTCTTATGGGATGATGAAGCACCCACTACAATATGATCACATGTGTTGACTAGAGCAGAAACTACTATGTGGCCTGGAATAATATGCCACAGGCTCCTTCCAAAGGGTGGCTGGTGACATGATGGGTGTCAGCCAGTCCATGGTGTCACATGCAGTGCACCAGGTGACCAATGCCCTGCTCCAATATGCTGACACTTATGTAAAGTTTCTAACTACTGAGCAGGCCATATGGGACACAGAGGTGGGCCTCCATGCACAACATGGGTTATTGAACGTGCTCAGGGCCATCAACTTCACACATGTGGCTCTATTGACACTGGTGCCACATAATGAGGCATACAACAACTGGAACAGATATCACATCATCAATGTGCAGGTGATGTACTGTAGCTGGTCCCATATCAGCAAGAATGTGAGTGCTAAATGTCTTAGGTCCTGCCACGTCTCATATGTATCTGACCAGTCATACTTACAGACTCTAATGGAGGCCCATGAGGGTCAGGCAGGATTGCTGCTTGGTGAGTAGGAGGTTGGGCATTGGGTGGTACATCAACACACATTTACAACATTCTGTGTTGTTTCCTCTCTCTACAGGTGACAATGGCTACTGAGTGAGGCCATACCTACTGACACCCTACCTGTTACTGGCAACAAAGACAGAGGCATGGTAAAATGGGGTGCATCATTAAATTGGTTCCATGGTGTTAATGTTAAGTACATAAAGTCTATTGAAGATGCTCTTTTGCTGTCTGGATAAGACAGATGACACAATGATGCCAGCACCCAGAAAGGTGTGCTGGGTGTTCATAGCAAGTTTATTGCCTCACAACATAGCTGTCCAGAAATTCAAAATGTACCTGATGTGGGACATCAGCCTAGTGACCATGGAGAATAGGTCAACATTGGGCTAGCCAGAGTTCATCACCAGGATTAGGGACTGTCTGGGAGGCAGGCTAGGCATCTAATTGTGTAGAGTACATTCAGTGTGTGACAAGTCCATCGCATCTCCATATGACGTGTGTTGTCATCTTCATTTTGACAGATATTTGTAGGTTATGGCAGATGGTATACTTGGCTCTGGATACATACATTCACCATGGCCTGTATGTCTAGCCAGATGTGTGCCTTTTCTGCCACAGGTGCATTTGGGTGTAGTGGTACCATACAGCATGCTACTGTATAGTGGCTACATGTCTCAGACACCACATGACCACCTGTGGTGAACTGAAGTTGGTGGATCTCACCCTGATTGGTCTTTGTATGTGCCTCCACCATAAGGCTGCCTCCACACATGGGGCATTGGCCCTGGTCTTTGGCAGCGAGTGATGGTCCAGCAACTGAACAGGGGTTTATATGCTATTGCTGGGATGTGTAACCTGGGTGGATGTATGCAGGTGCTGCTGCTGTGCTTCCATATCTGTATTCCCTTCTGTATGTGCACATTGGGTATCCACATAGTCACAGTGTGGATCAGCTCATATTAAGGGGTCAAGGGGTGAGTCCACATCTGTCCATATGATACTTCTGTACACTCACCTTGGTGAACTCTTTAGCACAGCGGTGTCTTTGTTGGTGGCTGTTCATTTATACCACTGATTGACGCCCGGTGGCACTGAGGGTTGAGGCGCTGGACGCCACACCTCACATCATGCTGGCGACCCGGGTTCGGGAATGGACTCAGGCACTGGGGGTTGGCAGGGGAAGGGTTGAGGATTGAGCACCCATGTGGTGTTCTTCTCCTCAGACCAAGGGGATGGGATGGCCTGGTGAGCCACTGACCTCTGGTGGAGACCAAGGGGTACTGTAGTGAGCTGGGCAGGCATGTAATGGCATGGCCGACACAGGCAAGGTTGCTGTGTGCCAGTGCATTGGGGCGTGCCCATGCATGGGGAGGGAGGAACAGAAAATGGAAAAACCTAGTCCTAGGGGTAGGTGACGGCACCAATCCCCATGCCCACGACCGGGTCTGCCTCTACTTCTGGCTCATCAACTTCTCCTGGAGCAGCTTCAATCTCTGCACCAAATAAAGGCAGGAATGCACTATCTCTACAGCTTTGTTTGAAAGGGAAAGGCTTGGTATCTGGGTTGGCAGCAATGAGCATTACATCTACTCTTGGTAGTCCTCCTTCCCATTTTATTATACAGAACAAGACAACATAATGTTGTTAATTTAAGGTTGAAGGAACTCTTGGTTCATCATGTCTCCTTCTGCCCCTCTACATAAACAGAGGTGAATATGTATGCAGTGCAGACATGTACTAATTTAAAAAGAGTTCCCTACATGATTACCGAGTATGGACTTTCAGAGTGACACCAAACAGCAAAGCCATCAAGAAGATCTGTTATTAAACTGGAGAGGAAAAAGAAGCCTATGCTAGCAGTTTTTTTATCTAACATGCCTGCCTTCCAGTGTCCTCTCTGAATCTATTTTTAGCTTAGATGGAAATATGACAGAACACCAATCAATTCCTAGCAAATCAAATGTGTAATAAAGAACTTTTCCCCAAAGTGTCCATGGAGCATGATCAGTTGTTGAAATATACGCCATCTCCTATATCCATACTGTGCCTCTCATTAGAAACTACTAAACCTGGTACTGACGGAGAAATACAAAAACTGTAAGTTGTCTGATACAGCAGTTGACAATCACAACAAAAAGGTACATTATCATTGCTATAGGAATGAACGAACGACATAAAAAATCATATGACGTTCAACATAACCTATACAGCTCCATTGTGTGGGTTCCAGTTAACAAGACCTTGAAAACCAAAGTGGTACGCAAACATGTAAAAAAATACATCTCATCTGTATTCTTAAAATTTATTACACAGGTTTAGAAGAGTCCTAGCCTAAACAAAATAGTAGCTAACACTCCCTTCCTTAACTCCTTTACAAATACCTACATACTGGCTTTTGTTTCTTTTTACTGTTAGTCAATATATTAAAAAGAATGTGTGATGCTAGCCCAGTGGGGCTGAGAGTTGAGGTGCTGGATACCTTACCTCATGCCAAGATGGCAAACCCGGGTTCAGGAATGACCTCGAGTCATTGGGGAGCCAGCATGGGGGGGGAGTAGGATCAAGCCACCTAACAGCAGCTCTCCTCTCCTCTCCTGGGGAGGTTGTTGTACCCCCATAGTTCCGCCACTGCCAGGTGGAGATCTGGTGATGGTGTAGGCAGGAGGGGGCAACATGAAGGAAGGGTATCTCATATTGTGATGTGCACATGCCTCCACATGCACGCGTTCACACCAAGATGGGGACGGGTGAAAAATGGGGGTAAAAAAACAATAAAAATATTAATAAAAAAAAGTATGACATCCTCGCCTGAATTGACTCCTGCTCTTCCTGAATGGTCCTTTGTTATGCTTATAGATGTTGATGCTTCTGAAAAGCAACATCCATCTCTGTCATTCTCACCATGATCTGTGTTCCCTGATGCTCAAGTATCTTATTTTGAAAAAGTACTTCACCACATGTGCTTGCCCTGCTGACTTGATTACAAAGAAAAGCCCAGCTAGGATGTCTGTTCTGTCTGGTGGATCCTCCTCATGCTGGGCACTCCTGACTGTCTACTCTTACTTTTCCTGAAGAACCTGCTTGCTGCTGCCATGCTTTGAGGCTCTGGTGCTTTATCAGTAATGCTAAATACACTACCACGTGCATCTGCTGCCTTCATTGACTTGCTACAACAACTTTGTGCAATGTTTTCTCCCGAGTTCACTCTACTGTGGGTCCTGCCCTGCTTGAATGCCTCTTTGCCATGCCAGTGCTGCAGGTGTTTGCTCACAGTCACTAACGGCCTTGTTGTTCCATGACCTGCCCTTCACAATGCTTCAGTATCTTATTGGAACATAGCACACTACCTCATTTGCCAAATCTGCTGCTTTGAGATGCTATGAAAAGCCCAGATGGGAAGTTTTCTATCTCTGGTGGGTCCTTCTGTTGTTTACTCCCAAGTCCTTTTCAATTTTTCCTGTTTGTGGTATACTGTTGAATATCATCACTAGCTTGACCACTAATCCTCTGTCCAGCACATTCCTATGACCAAGCCTTGCCTTCCTCAGTGCTGTCATGACTGAAGTGATGCAGTAGACTGTTTCCTTGATATAATATGTGGTCCCTGCCAACTGGGATCTGTTCAGTTGATGTTAAGGAATGTATACATTTTAAGTTTTTTTCCCTCAATCCCTGCCAGCATATATCCCTCCTGTCCTCAGCAGTGGTATGGTAGTATAGTAACCATCTGTGTGTTGGGGGTCCTAAAACCACCATTCTTTCTTTCATATATTCTTTATAGGCAATGCACAGTTACTGTAGCTCTGACTTGCCACCAAAAGTAGCTGCTCTGTTTCTAATACACTCCTCCTGTCTTTCTTCCAGTATACCCTTCTTTGCTTTGTTTGAAAATTGAGAAAAAATATTCTAGTTTAGTGCACTGTTGTACTAGTCTGTCACCATAAAGCATGGTTTTAAGTTTCTTTGAAGCTAATATAACTAATTCTCTCGCTGTTCATACATAAGCTTCTTCAGAAAAAATAAACAGTTGCCTCTTTGGCAGGCAGGGTAGCATAACCATTACTCTTCTAAAGTTTCTTAGAAATTGATGATTAAAACATCTGAAGAAAACCACATAATGTACGATATTTTCTATTGGAAGCATACTTCAGTCATCAAGTACTGTCACCAGAAAAGTTCAAACTTTAAAATGCTACTTATCATATACAGTATCATATGGTTACGTTATCTAGATGCAGTGAGATGAGGAATATTTTGGAATTTGATAATATGGTTAAAAGCACCTTTGAGTATCCATCAGATTAAATTAAAGTGTAACAAAAAGCACTTATAAATAATGGCCTCCCTTTTAAAAGAGAGCATTCTGTTTGAAATTTATTACATGTGAATTACATTTTGATTTTATGTAAAGAGAGGCAGATAGCCCAGTGGTCAGAGCACACAGTTTTGAATCTGGACATTCAGTGTGCGTCGGTTTGAATCTCATAACTGCCACTTGCATGCTGCATGACCATAAGCAAGTCTCTTAACCTCCCTCTGCTTAATTCTCTCCCAGGTCACACCTGGTAGTGAACTTATGCTCATCATGCCTTGCCCAGCCTACAATTTTAAATAAATAAATAAATTAAAATCATTTGGTCAAAAGTATGAATGACTGTAGTATAGTGGCAGGTGCTTGAACTCAGACAAGCATAACATAAGTCACAGCCTTTCAAGATCACAGACTTATTAGCAGTTTATTCACACTGCATATTTGGTATTACCAGGAAGTACCTGGGTCTGCATTACTAGTACACTGTCATTAGTTGAATGTCAGTTATTGGATCAGAGGCCAAATAAGTCAGCTTAATATAGTATTTCAAAGGCTGCTGTGACATAGTGAAAACAGTAAAATCATAATATTTTAAATGATACACTATGATGAAATGATGTTAGATTCTTCAGTACAAAATCATTAAGATCTGCTCTGCTTTTAGCTGTACTTTAAATGACTCAGGGTTTACTCCACTAAAAGCTTCTGGCCATCCATATGTGCGAAGGGCCAAGAGAAGCAATAGTGCTTTGCTTTGCAGCTTGTACACATGTGGGGTACTCTGGGGTATCAGTTTCTTGCTATGTCTGCCCCCTTCACATACAGCCTTGAGGTGTCTGAACCTCAGTGCCATGACTGGGTCTGAGGTGGGGACACACATCTGCACAAGGCAGCAAAGGCAGGGGCTGGTGGCATTACACAACTAATGGGATGCCATTATGTTGGCTGGCCCAGTGCTCAAGTCCCCAGTGCAACATTCCACCCATGCCATGGTCTATTGAGCTGTTTGCCATTACATCTCTGAGCTTGCATAGAGCGCTGGGGCCATTTCTATAATTACTGGATTTTTTTTTTGTTTGTTTAAATCTGTGGTTTGGGATATGGCAGTCTCCCAAGGAACCAATTCTTTGAGCAAGGGATCCAGTAGGGAGCTGGGCCAGGCAACTGACTGGATGCTCATGATCATGCCCCACGCTACTCCTGACACCTGACTCCCGGCTGGGTTCAGGGCCCAGGGACAGGAAGCTGTGGGCTGTGAACCTTGTGTCTGGCACAACATTCTGAGATTGTGGAGTTCTGCAACCTCAATATGCACGTATTGTGCATTTCGAAGCCATCTCTTTTGATCAAGATCTCAGTTGCTTAGCATGGTGGAGGACAAACTTAATGTGATTTTAGACCTCTGTAAATGTTACATGCCACAGAAAAATTACAGGAATGATAACCACACATGGCAAGATGTAAGTTGTAAAAAATGTGCATGGCAAATGCAGAGAAAGCATATTTTCAGTACATTTAAGACTGTAACTAGATATCTTTATTTTAGTAACAAACTGAAAACAGTGTTGTCTCCAAATGACTTGCAAAGCTGTGCTAGAAGTTATTCTTTGTTTTATTCTATTGGCATTCTTTTACTTTAGTACTAATATGGATAGCGTATAAATTGTTAAATTCAAACACGGGTAGTGGTAATCTATTCAATATTTATTGGCATGTGTTCCTTCTAAGATAATTTATTTCTTTACTGATTGAGCTTATAATTACAAAATTAGTTTGAAGCTGTTATTATATTATGCCTTTATTTGACACAATATGGCACAAGTTTGTTGCAGTACTAAGAACCAGCAAAAAGCAAATGCAGCTGGTAATGTTTCAAAGAAACCTTCCCTTTAAGATGAAATCACTCCTGTTTCAAGTTTATTCCCTTGCTTTATGATTAGGGCTCTAGGGGTGTATTTTGCTGAAAAATGTCTTTTTGATTTGTCAGAAATTCTTTAGATTAATATGCAGCTGCCATTGCAAGGCAAATCCAGACCTCAGCTTTTCCTTTTATCTTTTTCTCTTACCCCAGGCTACAAGCAGTGTCTACCTCTGTCGGAGAAAGTGCCCATTCATATCTGATTGGTGCGCGCTATAACAGGTCAGTTGCAAATACTTCAGCATCTCAGGTTTTCCAGAGCATGTCACTAGCCTTCTGTTTGCATAAAATACATAAAAGAAAAAGAATGGCATATTATATTCCTTTTGCTGTTTTCACTATTAATTCATATAAAATTCATATAAGAAAATACCAGGAAATTGTCACTTTTCCCTACCAGATAAAGTTTACTGCTTATGGACATCTGCATGTTGAACTTTCTCCACTGGACATGAGCACAATGATGTGAACTTTAAAGGGGATACACAGGATTGAGTATACATATAGTACACGTCTGAGCGTATGTGTGTGAGTGAACAAGAGGGCATGCTCTCAGACCAAGTGGTGTCATGATAAGAAGAAACACTGTAATCATGACTTCACACAGAGTGGTTACCATGTGAAATAGCCTAGATGGTGTTGAAAATTGCACTGTTCACAAATATAAACAAGACTAGACAGCTTGCTGAGGAAGAAGGGCACTGAAGATTACAAAGCAGGAATGATGTAGCATTCTGGTTGACAAGACTGGACATGTGACCATGCTTACATTATGTACAGTCAGTGCTGTGTTGCTGTAGGAGTGGACAAGATAAACATTATTTTCCTTCAATCACTACAATGCTATTTTACTATCTTACTCATTTATCTGCCTTAAACATATTTTTATTTTAATGAGACCTGAGTGCTGTAACATCAAATTAGGCTTTTGAGATGTTAATCATGTTTGGGTTGTTGAGCTTAAGTTTATAAACCTTGTGAGATTTAATGCAAATACAGATATAATATTTGTTTGAGAAGTTATGGTATGTGCATATCACCTTGTCATAATGTATATAAGAATTATTTAATGACTTTACTAGAAATATGGCATGCACTCCAAAATTGAGGTGCTGACCCATAATGCACAACAAATCAATCACGAATATACCACCTCCATACACATGGAATGATTTCTATATTTCTAGTATAACACTTGCATGCTCACCATTAGAGCTTTATGAAGCAATGCTGTAGTTTCTTGTTTAGTATGTACCAAACATACAGTAGGTATGCTTTTGCTTCTGTTTCTGTGTGGTGACAAACAGGTGGGAGGGGGGTTGGGGGGTGAAGAAGGTGCCTTTCATGAATACTGTAAAGTTGTTAAATGATTGTGAGTTGAGAAAACACAAGGCAGCAAGAAAGTTGCACAAACCTGTATAATAAAATTTAATAGTGTATAAAAATATTGCTCCAGAACAAGGGAGATTCAATGAAGTTTAAGAAGGAAGGTTTAAGAGGGATGTAAAAAAATACTTCTTCACATAAAAGGAGGTTGACACCTGGAATAGCCTGTCAGAAGAGGTGGTGCAGCTGAAGACAGTGGGGAGCTTCAATAATGTGTGGGATAAGCACATGGCTGTAATAAGTAGAGGAAAGGGAGGCGGGAGGGACAAAGGTGACTAAATAGAGCCCAGTGTGTAGTATATGCAGGGAAAAGTAGGGCAGACTAGCAACGCCTACCAATCCTTTTCTGCTAGACAAATTCTATGCTTCTACGTAGCTGAAAGTGTATTTTAAAAAAATGTCTTAAATGTTGTCTGTTAATTATTTTTATTTTTATTTTTGCAATAAAGAACCAATTGACTGATACAGTAAATTACAACAAAAGACAGATCAGATCAGAGTCGTCAGTTTCTTTACAACAATTCCTGGTCCCCATGAGACACTGAGCTCATGAAAGGTGATATCTTAATAGTAACAGTTACGGATCAGTTGTGGCTGATTTGATTGTAATTTATTCTGGATAAATAACTGTTTTTAAATAGCACTACTTTTTACCCGCACTCTGTTTCTAATACATAAAGCTAGTGACTTAGCAATGTTTTTTTTTAAGTGTTCCAGTGTAAAATTTGTTTTATAGTTTTAAAATGACCTATTGTTACTACTTTCAGCAAATGTCTTTAAACCTGACATTTTATGTTTAATCATCTATGTTTGAATTTTTTTTTTGTTTTCATATGTATTCAAAATAAGATTGCTCATGACAGGATTATCACAGCCTAGCCTATGCTATCCATTCGGATTTGCAGAGTGTATCTTCCCCCCTTTTTAGTGTTTTCAGGTTAGCTTTGTAAATTGCACTTTTAGTATTTTTATAGTTTTTAACATTGGGACATCAAAACTGGGGACTCACTTTTATTTTCATATTGCACTCTGGTGTGATAATGCCACACAGAGTATAACAGCTGATCAAGGAGAAGTTGCATCAGAATACTACATTGTTTCTAGCCACTTTTGTACAAGGGATGCTAAGTTAAGGTTGGTCCAGGCAACCTTCCTGTCTGTCACTGACAATGCGGACTTTCTATATAGCCACTGTCACAGCTCCTACCTGGCAAAACTGGATACACTCTACCATAGAGCCTTGAGGTTTATTACAGAACTCCCATTTACCACACATCACTGCTCCCACTATGCAACAGCGGGATGGACTTCACTTCAGTTCAGGAGGGACAGAAATGCTGCCACATGGACATTCAGAGCATTATCCAATCAATTACTGCCATATGTCTCAGACTGTCCCCAGCAAAATATAATAAGTAAATATGCACTAAGAAGCTACTCTTATATCAAATTGAAAGTGTCCAAAGTTAACTCTTGCATCGGAAGGACTGCCATTAGTTTAATGCTGCCCTCTTTGTGTAACAAACTGCAAAAAATGTTGAAAATGAGTTTACCCATAACCATTACCACCTTAAGTCCCTTTATTCATGCCTTGTTAAGGAACACTGCCAATGCTTCCTGCATCGTTAGCTAGAACACACGTATACACCGCGCCACCACCATGTCTGACTAGTACTTTCTAATCCAATGTACAACTATTCTACTTTCCACCCATTATCCTTGTCTCTCTTTTCCTTGGGATTCTTCTATGTGCTCCCCAACACTGCACTTGCAAGGTGATTCTGCCACTGTGCAGATCCCTGATGAGGCCTCATCTGGAATACTGTACCCAGTTCTGGAGCAATCTCCTGAGTAAGGACATCAACAGACCAGTGTTGGCATGGCAAAGGGTCACCAAGAAAATATGCTGCCAGTGAAGTAGAGCCTATGAGGAACAGCTGGAAGCCCTATATATGTATTCACAAGAGGCCAGGCAGAAGCAGGGGGACATGATTGAAACATGTTTCTCAGGAGTATAAACAAATTAAACAGTTAGGGCCTATTTGTAAGAAATAGGAATGCAATCACTAGGGAACATGACCGGAGGTTAGGGAGGGGCTAATTCAGGAAACGCTTGAAGAAGTTGTACTTCACAGGAGGTTGGATGGACCGTGTAACAGACTGAACTGAATTGAACTAGACTGGACTAAACTGGCGGACGTGGTCGGAGCACTACCCTAAATGGGTTTAAACATGGTTGCGTGAAGACAGTTGAGCAGCACATTCTGGAAATCAAGTAGTGGTGCAGTGAAAGGCAGCCAGCCGCATCAGTAAGTCACAGACAACAATAACTGCACTTAGTCAGGAGCCAATAAGATATAATTTAGTGCTTAAATGCACTTCATGAAGCACTATATCCAAGACAATGCTGGAGGACTGTGCACCCTGGCACTTTGACCTGCTATAGGTCTTTGTAAGTTAAACACAGTTGGGGAGGGCAAGGGGACTTACAGTCCCCATGGGGGGGTAGCAGGGTTTGAGGGGAAATACAGAGGATGAGGAGGGATACAGCCCAACAGGAAAGTAGGTCAGTGGGGTGAGGTAGTATAGTAAGGGCCGACACAATAGGCCTTCAGTCTCCTTCTGCCATCAAATTCCAGGTTCCTAGATAATAGTTGGGGAGTTATAAGCATCTACATTTTTAGAAATATTTTAAAAATGTCACAATCAAAAAGTGAAATTTTGAACCTCTGTAACTTAGTAATGATTTAATCAAGCAACTCCATATTTAACCGTTTCTTTGACCCTTCCAAGAAGGTTATGCTTGCTACTTTGCAGATATCTGGCTCCACAGCTGGCTGAGTTACAAGCAGAGCAATATTTTAACAAGATTTTATAACAAATAAAATGTCAGACTTTGAGGTCATATACAAGACTGACACTACTCATCCAAATGCCATAATATTTGGCATGCTTTCAGAACCCATAACAACAGGTAAGCAAGACAATTCTCAAATATCTACTGTAGCTCAAAAGATGGCTGAGTTATGACTACTGTAAATAAACATATTTGTAAAATTCCACCCAGTTCCATAGAATTGTATGCAAGTTTGCCAACTGAAAATAACATAGAGGGTAGTGTATGAGCGCTCATATACAACAAGAATGTTTTTCACCCAAGAGGTTTCCATGGTAACAGGAGACCTTGAGAGTGCAGCTTGAGAGATCTCATTACCACAAAAACCTTGAGAGTTAAAACTATCCTTGTTGTGTATGAACACTCATACACTGTCTTTTATAGTGGATGGCACTCATAAATTAATGTGGGTGACCTTACTTTTGTGTTTTTTCATCACCACTCGTGCCCCGGGCCAACTCTCACCACAACTGCCATTTTCTGAAGAGTGGAAGTCACCGGAATGTGCCTGTGTGAATGTGTTCCATGTTGTACTGCAGTAGCTACTCATCTAGTGCAGCACAACAAACACAGTGATGTAGCTACTACAGCACAACAACACTGTTCTAGGCATGGATTTCCATGCAGAACAGCGTTCTACCATACACTAAATAACTCTTTTATTGGCATTAGCATGTAGAATTATGAGATCTGCTGATTGACTGCTACATGTATGGTAGCATGACATTGGTTTGCAAAAATTGACTGACAGGTAAGATGGGACAAGACCTTGTGTAAATTTACGCCAAAGGTTGTACCAGCTATATTGCCTTCTGTCATTTAGATCTGAGTGCTTTATATTTGCTTACAAAATGTCAAGGATAAATTCAGAAACCTCACTGGATAATAGATGTCACATGGTCATGCATTAAAATACTAAGGATGCATGCTCAGAAACCTGGATCTCATTACAAAGGCTGGAAAATGTCATTACCTAAAATGAGACATTCTGTAAGCACAATAAGCCACTCTAGGGTGCACATATAGAACACAATGATGGATACCCTATCAGTGGATAAACTAAAACTGCAGGATCTGTTGACTATCATGTTGTGATTGGCTAACCATATTTTTGAAGCACCACACATCATTTCTTACTTTGCATAACACATCTACTTTAATGACTGGTGCAAATATCTTATTAATAGGTGCATAATACATTCATCATATAATTAACTCTCCAGACATAGGCCTGAAATATTTAAAATCTTGTACTATTGCCAGTGGTTGTCTCTCAAGGATCTGTACTGTAGCACTCAAGAGCAAGTAGCAGTATTTTGTGATATATTGTGATATTCTGTTATATCACCAGCATCCCATTTACTTAGATGAAGTACAAGTGATATAGTATAAAATATCATGCAATATCACAATATGTCACAAAAATACTGCTATTTATAGCTGACTACTACAGTAAGATTAAATTTAATTGGGTAGCTGTTAATGATGCAAGCTTCTTTTGTGTATCAAATATTATACTGAAAGTTTTCATTTCCTTTTCCTTCAGTTGTAATTGACAAATCAGGAGCCACCTTTATCATTTTCAAAATTCTGATTGTAAAGTGTTTATCAAGTCACCTAGTGATCAAGTAATTATAAAGAACAAGGGGCCCAATATTCAGAAATGTGCAAAGTGGATCACAAAAGTTTGCCCTGTGCTTTGCAACTGTGCAGTAGTCCGAGGATGCTACAGTTACTCGGTCAGTACACCGCACTGTCTGACTGAATATAGGGTTGTGCTGTTGCAGTACTAAGGCAAGTAGCACTACCCCAACATGGATCCCAGCCATGCAGGGAAGGCAGCTGCCAGAGTGAATAGTGCCAGAGTGCTATTTGTGATATTCAGAAGGACCCATGCAAATGAACCCATTGAGCATGCAAGGTGCTAAGGGACCATTTACATATCTATTATGGGCTCATTTGCATGGGTAACGGAGGCAAGTTAGTGTTGCAATCACCCCTTCTTTGGTCCTATACATGTGTGGCAGTCCCTGGTGCCTAGTGATTGCCCTACCCTGCAATGTACAGTCTGACATGTATCACCCCAATCCCTGGTATAGTGGTCCTCCCCACCTATCAGTGGGCAGTCACACAAAGATAGCCCCCCCAGGTGCCCAGTGTCCCAACCCCCCCCGGTCCTATCCTGCTATGGGTAGTAGATATCCCTGGCATCCACTGGCCCCCCAGTCATTAATCCCTGGCCCTGCAGAAGCAACACCATCCATTTCTGTGCCCATGCTCTCCAGGAAACCATCAGGTGCAGAGACAGACACAAATTCATCCCTGGTGTGTCCTGTTACCCTCCTTTTTGATTGCCAGTACTGCCAGTGTCAGTGCAGCAATCTCTGGTGTCTAGCAGCCCCCACCCCTCTGCAGCATCGAACACCCACCCAACCCCTCTGTCCTTTTCCCATCATCTTCAGTGCTGCAGAAGTGCATACAGTGACTAGTGCAGCCCTCCTCACACCTCCTTGGCCATCTCCCATATGTCCATGCAGGGAGTGCATGTCTTATTTATGGGACAGGGTACATCATCCAGTCCTAAAAATAAGATGCGCACTTCCTGCATGGACATATAGTAGCTGGCTGAGAAGGTGGGAGGAGGGCTGCACCAGTCTCCTTTATTAACTTCTGCAGCACAGAAGATGCTGGGAAGGAGACAAGGGGATTGGGTGGGTGTTTAGTGCCATTGTGGGGTGGGGGACCACTAGATACCAGGGATTACTGCAGTGACACTGGCAGTACTGGCAGCTGGGGGAGGAACAGGACACACCAGGAACTCATGTTTGTCTGTTCCTGCACCTGATGTTTTTTTTTAGGGTGCATAGGCACAAAAATAGATGGTGTTACTGGTACAGGGCTTGGGATCAGTGACCAGGGGGGACCACTGGATGCCAGAGATATCTACTACCCATAGCACGACTGGACATGGAGGGTTGGGACACTGGGCACTTAGGGAGATATCTTTGTATGGCTGCCTGGTGATCAATGGGGGGGGGACTACTAGGCACCAGGGATTGGTTTAGTAGATGTTGGGCTGTGCATCAGGAGGTGAGGTGACCACTAGGCATGGGATCTGAGTAATACAAGTGGGCTTTGCATTAGAAGGTGGGGGGGCTACTGGGCACCAGGGGTGGGGTTAATACATGTGTGGCCATGCACTGGAGGGTGAAGAGACCACTAGGCAGCAGAGATTGGGTTGCTACATGTTGGGCTGTGCATCACAGGGTGTGGGAACCATTAGGCACCATGGACTGGGTTGCTACACATTGGGTTGTGCGTTAGAGGGTGTGGGGACCACTAGGCACCAGGGGATTGGGTTGCTACATGTTGGGCTGTGCATCGGAGGGTGAAGGGACCACTAGGCACCAGAGATTGGGTTCCTACATGTTGGCACCAGGGCACGCAGTACATCCCATCCTAGAAAAATGGAAAAAGCCCCTCCGGAGTTGGGTAGATGGAGTGCTGAGCCAGGTCGCAATCTACCGCCACCTGCCTAGCTGAGTCGGGGACCTGACGAGATCCAAAGGTTTGGGGGTGGTCCCCACCCCGATCCCATGTGGGGGGCAAACCGCAGCAAGATGGAGGACCCCACTCAGTCAGGTAGGATGGGGTAGGGACAGGCTTAATTGGCATCTCCTGAAGAGGCGACTCCAGAGGGGAAGGGGGAGTATAAAAATAAATAAATAAATAAAGGACAATCAAACATAGTACTAAAATGTACATGTCAAAATGCTCCACCATTAACATGTAGAGTTGCTTTAAAATAGTAATATTTAATGACTTCCAGGTAACACTGGAAAAAGTCATAAATAAGATTTAGCCTCAATAATGTTTATATTTCATCTATTTCCAGTATTTATTTCTCCACCTATTTATCATTATAACTGAGGATAGATGCTCTGTTCCCAAGACATCAGCTGCTCTAGCTGCATGTATAACAGGCACTGAGCCAATGCCAAATGTTTGCTTGCTTTTATTTGCTGTGTAGTTGTTGTGCATCGATAGCACAGCAAGTAAAATTAATAAATTAATAACGAGTTATAATAGTGAAATTGTCATGATTGAGAGAAGATTTAGGGAGGCAGTATAGCGCAGTGGTTTAAGGCTCTGAGCTGCAAATCTGGAGACCTGGGTTTGAATCCCACAGGCCCCACTTGCATACTGTGTGACCCTGAGCAAGTCATTAACTTCCCTGTGCTCCCAGGTTGCACCTGTAAATAAGCTTTCAGCTTAGTGTGTCTCACCTGGTTAAACAATTGGAAAAAAAAAAGAAGATGTTCACACATAACATTGCTGTTTTCTTAGATTGTGATCATAAATTGTCAAGATGGTGTATTTTTTTACCCCAGCATGTAATTTATCAAAACCCACCAACATGATTTTGTGGAATAACCATGAAAACAGGTTTCAGTGGGTGTTTTGAAAATGACACTTGCCATGTTCATGAGATGGGGTGGTAAAAAAATGATTATGCTGAACATGTGGGTTCAAAAAGTAAAACTAGGAGTGACGTTCACTTTGGCAGCACCAGTGAGATCAACTTTTCTTAACAGACTGCTCACACTGACCAGCCTTTTTCTGTCAAAATCTAGTGTGCTGATTACTGTGATGACTTGCATGAAGGAGTTCCTATACAATATCAATATAATATAAAATGGATCTAGTGCTGAATTTAAGTAGACCTAGTTTCTTTACAACAATAATTGACACCCACGAGACACTGAGCTCATTAGAGCTGAAATCTTAACAGTTACAGTCATGTTACAAACAAGAAGCAAAATTATGAGTATTAAGACAACAGTGTATTTTTTAATTTATCTTACTACTGTGAATGAACTCCTCTACAAAGCATCATAGTGATCAGGAAATTACATTTTGCTGGGAAAAAGATCGTTCAGTACGAACAGTCTATTAAGAACAGTTGATCTCATTTGCGCTGTAACACCGAATGTCACTCCTTGTTTGACATTAGTGACAAGGTTTGAAAATGAAAACATAGAGATCAGTGCAGAAGGAGTCAAAGGATTCTTATACATACGTATGTAAAGAATGAAAAGATAACAGTAGCCTTATAAATTTGAAAACATATGAAAGTTTTAATTAACATGCATATGTAATGAATGAGAACTGTACACCAGCAGTGTGTTAGAAACACTGAAAACAATAGCAACAAGCAGTAGAAAGTAACAGGTAATATATACAGACAATGGCAGTATGGGGAAGGGGGCGAAGACCTGGGAGAGGAGCAATGAACAGCAAGTGCTTCTACTGCAGGATCCTCCAGCACAGCTCGCCTCCGTGCAAAAGAAAATGCTAATCAGGGGGGAAGAAGCTTAGTCCAATAAGTCACAAGAATATGTAAGAGAAAGGCTAGAATCAAACGGTCATTCATCAAATATTATAATACAATATCAGTTCATTCTAAACTTCCAGAATTACAAAGAACGCCAATGTTTTGGGGCCAATGTGCCCCTTCATCAGGGATTCTGGATTTTTTTTTACATTTTTTTGTTCATAAAAAATACAAACTATTTCTCATTCTTGATGTTATAATACCAACTTATCCGCTGGTATTTATCAATCAAATTGTTTTTTTTAACTTAACCTTCAAGCTTGAACAACAGATCTAACGAGAACTAGCAGGCTGAACTTTCCTTTCTTGGCTACCGATGTCTTCGTACTCTAGAGTGAGAGGACATCTGGGACCAAGAAAGGAGAGTTCAGCCTGCTAGTTTTCCTCAAATCTATCATGTTTCGTATGTGAATGGTCACCAGTGAAAATAGCCATTTTATGCTCACTGGTTATTCAGTATAAAAAATAAACAAACAAACCAAAAGTTAACAAAACTTCTAGAATCCCTGATGAAGGGGCACATTAGCCTCAAAACATTTGCTTTCTTTGTAACTCTGAATGTTAGGAATAAATTGATATTTAGTACAATATTTTGTGAATCAGCCTTTCATTCCAGTCTTTCTCTTGCACTTGCTTGTGCTTGCTCTTGTGCTTTGATGGACACATGCATAATGTGAATTAGTGACACAGAGTGGCTAATGTGAATTATGATGAATGGCAGCAGATTTAGGGGGGGCAAAGATTGGAAGGGGGGCAAGTGCAGGAAATTGAGGAGAGAGGAGCTGCCACAAAGTGGCTAATGAATAGGGAGAATACAGGCATGTTGGGGTGGCAGAGATTGAGGACAGCAGGCATAGAGAGCAAGTGCCACAGGGTGGCTAATGGGAATGATGGTGAATAGCAGCTTATGGGGAGCAGAGATTGGGAAGGGGGACAGCAAGTGCCAAAGAGCAGCTAATGTGTAGGGACAATGCCAGCACTTTGGGTGAATGAAATTGGATGGGGAGGAATGGAGATCAGGTGCCTCAGAGCAGCTAATATGAATGTCAGGGAATGGCAGCAGATTTAGGGAGGGAGGAAGAGATCAGAGAGGAGAGAGACCAGAAAGTGCTGCAGAGTGGCTAATGTAAAGGGAGAATATAGACATCTTCGGGTGGCAGAGATTGGGTAGGGAATTGATAGTAAGTGCCACATAGCAGCTAATGGGAATGATGGTGAATGGCAGCATATTGGTGGAAAGAGATCATGGAGGGGGGAGAAAAAACACTGAAGAGCAACTACTGTGTAGGGCCAATGCCAGCATGTTGGTAGGGCAGAAGCTGGGGAGGGGAGGGATAGAGACCAAGTGCTGCAGAGTGGCTAATGTGAATAATAGTGAACGGCAGCAGATTTGGAGAGGGGATTGAGTTCTGAGAGGAGGAGGAGGAGGAGAGACAGCAAGTGCCACAGAACAGCTAAAGTGTAGGGACAATGCCAGCATTTGGAGGACAGGTATCGGGAAGGGGAGGAAAAGAGAGCAAGCACAGCAGAGCTGCTAATGCGAATCATGGTGAATGGTGGAAGGTTTTGGGGGATGCAGAGATCAGGGAGGAGAAAGAGTAGGTGCTGCAGAGCAGTCAAAGTGTGGTGGCAACACTGACATTTTGGGGGGAGGATATCATGGAGCGAAGGAACAGAGAGCAAGTGTCAAAGAGCGGCCATTGTGAATGACAGTGAATGGCAGCATTTTGGGGGGGCAGAGATTGGGGGTAAGCAAGTACCTCAAAGTGGCTAAGGTATAGAGAAAATGTTGGCATGTTGTTGGGGGCCAGATATCGGGGAGAGGATGGATATAGACCAAGTGGGCAGAATAATTTATGTCAATTATGATGAATGGTGGCAGTTTAGGGGGGGCAGATATCAAGGAGAGGAAAGATCAAGTGTCACAGAGTGGCAAATGTATGCAGAGACTGGTGGCATGTTTGGGGTATTAGAGATGGAGTAGAATAGAGATAGAGCCGGACAGCGAGTCACGTAAATACAAAATGGTGGTAGGTTGGGGGGTATTAGGAAGAGGAGGAATAGAAAGCAAATAGCACACAAAGGGTAATATGAAGTACCGAGAGTGGGGAGACATTTGAGAGTGGTTGTGAGAGAGTAAGTGCTGCAGAGCAGCCAATGTATCAAGGAATGATAATGATTTTTTTATGGGGGAGCAGAGATCCTTGAGTAGAGGGATACAGATCAAGTGGCAAACAGCAGAGAATATCACTTATCTGGAATGGGAGCACATTGTGGAGGGCAAAGATCATGGAGTAGAAAGTGAGAGAGCAAGTGGTGAAGAGCAGGTAATGAGAATTATGGCGAATGGCTACATTTTGATGTGGTGGCTTAGACGGAGGCATGGGAGACAGAGCAATTGCTGCAGAGCGGCAAGTGTACATGAACCATGGCAGCATGTTGTGGGTGGAGTGAGAGATTATTGAGGAATAAAGAACAAGTGGGGAAGAGCAGATCATGTGTTATGTGAGGGGGGAATGCAGAGATTGAGGGGTGTAAGGATGAAATGACACAAATGTAAATTAGTGAAGAATGCCATTCAGTATTTTTACCACAGCAAATAGTGTGTTGAAAGCACGGGGCAGCAGCACAGCAGTGGAAATAAAAGCAGGAACAAGGTTTCATACATGTCTTAGGAAGTGCACAAGAAAAGACTCTGCATTGCATTTTCCAGCTTTGTGATTGAGCAAGGTCTTCAAATGGAAGGGAAAAGGTAGAGAGTTGGTGGAATTAGGAAGGAAATTTAGAGCTGGTGGTGGGGCCCACTTTGATCTGTGGATCAGGGACATCACAATCAAGCAGGCTCGATAGACCATCAGGCCTTCTGCTGGCTGTTTTGCATATTCGTAAGGGACATGCCCTTAAAAAGTACTCTCACAGTTCAGACTGATACTAATGTATCCATAAGCTTTAGAAGCAAACCCATTCAGGTTGTTTTCTGAGAGTATCGGTGTTGAGCCTTGTCTATTTGTGTTGATCGTTGTTTATTCAGTGTGCACCCATAGGTTAGAAAATTTTCCCAGTACTTCTCTATCTCAGTCTTAGATTAAGTAGAACTGGAACTAGTTAATGAATTCAAATACCTTTGTGTTACCATTGGTCCCCACCTCACATCTGATGCACATATGACCAACACTGTAAGAACTGTTCATCAAAAACTGGGTCAACTCTGTCATATACTGCAAAGTACCTTCCACTTGACACTTAAGTCAGAATCACCCAAAGCTGCACCTCCCCCCTCTGACAAAGTATGGCTCCATTGTTAAAGATGCTGCTCCCCTCATGATCCAGGCAAAGAAAAGAGTCTTAATTTAACCCTCAAGGTTACCAAGTTTGTATTCTGGCAGGGCCCATGGTCCCATTACTGCACCAACTCTGAATGACTTAGTTGGTTGCAACCTTAAACCAGAGCACAGACAATCCTAGCAAGTTTCATGCACAACATTCTACATGGAAGTGCTCCCCACTGCCTAGCCAACTTATTCACGTATGTAGACAACACTTTCTATCGATCCCCTGCAAACAATGAATTGAAAGTTCCATTTGTGTGCATGGGCATGAGCCAGAACTCTTTCAGATACAGAGCAACACCTTTTTGAAACACCACCCCTTTCATTATCAGTGCTGTCCTTTCTCCTAAAATGTTTGCTGCTAAAGCTGAAAGTACATCTCGAAGAGTCTAAAATCTGTACCTGCTTTGCATGACTTATAAAACACTGATGACTTAATGTGCCATCTGAATGCCTTACTTTTGCACCGTGTCACTTCATTTTGTATTACAGGAATATATATAGAATTTGACAGCAGATAAGGACTGCTTGGCACACCCAGTCTGCCATTTTTCACTACCTACATTATTACTGCACACTGTACTTGATCTATAGCTCTTTCTCCCTCCCATCCTCCTGTCCAATATGATTCCCTTGTTCCTGCCTCATGCATTCTTGAACCCCACCACTGTTTTCACCTCCACCATCTCCACTGGAAGGCTGTTCCAGGAACCCACCACTCCTTCTGTAAAGAAGTACTTCCTCACATCTCTCCTGAACTACCCCCTCCAGCTTCATGGCATGTGCCCTTGTTCTTGAGCACCCTTTCTTCCAAAAAATATTTCCTTCTTGTACCTTATTTACCCCTGTGAGATATTTAAAGGTCTCTGTCATATCCACCTCTCCCTCTTCTCTTCCAGGGTGTACACATTGAGGTCCTTTAGTCTCTTTTCATAGGGCTTTTAACGCAGACCTTGCACCCTTTTAGTTGCCCTTCTCTGGACTGTCTCCACTCTGTCTATGTCCTGGAGATGTACTCTCCAGAACTGGACATAGGACACTAGAGGAAGTCTTACCAGTGCTTTATACAGAGGCAACACCACCTCACTCTTTCTACTGGTGATACCCCTCCCTATACCCCCAGCACCCCACTAGCCCTCTGACTGTCTTGTTGTACTAGGTGGCCACTTTTAGGTAATCCAATGTGATTTTCCTAGATCTTTTACCTACTTATTAGTTGCCAATACTACACCCATTCTGTACTGCACCTCTGTATTTCTGTGCCTTAAATACATTATTTTGCACTTTTTTGCATTGAAATCCAGCTGCCATTCCCCTGACCATTAATCTAGTTTTCTCAGGTCTCTGCTCATCCTTTTCACCCCCCGGAGTGTCCACCTTATTTCAGATTTTGGTGTCATCCGCAAAGAGGAAGACCTACCATTTCAGCTCCTTGGCAATGTCACTTATAAAGCCCTTAAAGAATACTGGTCCCAGCACTGATCCCTGAGGCACTCCATTGGTCACACTCCCTTCCTCAGAGTGAACACCATTTACCACCACATTCTGTTGCCTATCTCCTAACCAATTTCTTAACCAGTTCACCATCTTATTTCCTACTCTTAAGCTACCCAGCTTGCTTACTAGTCTCCTGTGTGGAACAGTGTCAAAACGCCTTACTGAAATCTTGGTAGGCCATGTCCACTGCTTCACCCTGGTCTAAATCCTTTGTCAGCTAATCAAAGAAGTCTACCAGATTCATTTGACATGACCTGCCCCCTGTGAATCCATGCTGCATCAGGTCTTGTAATCCACTGGATTCAAGATATTCCACAATTCTTTCCTTCAGTAGTGATTCCATTAACTTCTCCACCACCAATGTTAGACTGACTAAACTATAATTGCCAGCCTCCTCCCTGCTACCACTTTTGTGTCGTAGGACTGCATCACTTCTGTTTCTAGTGAGCTGTTAAACAGGACTGTCAAAGATGCAGCCAGTATTTCCCTGAGGTCATTCAATACCCTTGGATGCACCCCCTCTGGCTCCATTGCTTAATCCACCTTCAGATTAATGAGTACTTTGGGGACTCCTTCCAATAAAGAACTAGTGCCCACTTTCCTCCCTCCAAAGCTTCTGTTACTTTTTTGTGGCCCCCTCCCTTTCTCCATCCTTAGTGAACCTGAACAAAAGTATAGAAACATAGAATTTGACGGCAGATAAGGACTGCTTGGCCCACCCAGTCTGCCCATTTTCCTACCTACTGGATAAGCTACAGATCCTAGTTAACCAGCAGCCTACTTCTTCCTACCCCAACCCCCCAGAATTTCCTTATGACTATCCCATGCATGCTTGAATTCCACCACTGATTTTGACTCCACAACCTCCTCCGGAAGGCCGTTCCATGCATCCCACAACCCTCTCTGTGAAAAATACTCTTAAATTACCTCTGAGCCGCCCTCTATCTTCAAACTGCCTCTTGTTCTTGCACACCTCTTTTTGAAAGATACTACCTCTTGGACTTTGTTGATTCCCTTGAGGTACTTGAAAGTTTCTATCATGTCCCCCTCTCCCTCCTTTCCTCGAGGCTATACATATTAAGCTCCTTAAGTCTCTCTTCATATGTCTTCCGGTGCAGACCCTGCACCATTTTAGTTGCCCTCCTCTGGACAGCTTCCATCCTGTCTATGTCTTTGCGAGATTGGGTCTCAGAACTGCACACAGTACACCAGATGGGGTCTCACCAGCTGTCTGTACAGAGGATAATAACTCCTGTTTTCTACTGGTGATGCCTCTCCTATGCATCCCAGTATCCCCAACCCTCCTTGCTGCCCTCTCACATTGCTTGCCCATCTTTAGGTCATCTGATATGACTACCCCCAGGTCCCTTTCCATTTTTGTTGTTGTTAGAATCTCACCCCCCATTGTGTACTCTTCCCCTGGGTTTTTCTTTCCCAGGTGCATTACCTTGCACTTCTTAGCATTGACTATAAGCTGCCATACATTTGACCATTCCTCTAACCTTGCCAAGTCCTTTCTCATCCTTTCCACCCCACCCTGTGCATCAACTCTGTTGCAGATCTTAGTGTCGTCTGCAGAGACATACTTTTCCTTCCAGTCCTTCTGCAATGTCGCTTATAAAGACATTGAAGAGGACCGGTCCTAATACTGAACCCTGCGGTACCCCACTAGTAACCCTCCTTTCTTCTGAGTGGACTCCATTTACTATTACTCTCTGTGTCCTATTCTCCAGCCAATTCTTTACCCAGGCTGTCATCTTGGGACCCACTCCCAGGCTGGCTAACTTGTATATTAATCTTTTGTGTGGGACTGTGTCAAATGCCTTGTTAAAGTCTAGGTAGGCCATGTCCACAGTCCCTCCCTGATCTACTACTTTGGTCACCCAGTCAAAGAAATCTATCAGATTCGTCTGGCATGACCTTCCTGCTGTGAATCCATGCTGCCGAGGGTCCTGTGCCCCTCTGGCCTCTAGATACTCGACAATTCTTTCCTTTAGAATTGATTCCATCATTTTCCCTATCACTGAGGTTAAACTAGCAGGTCTATAGTTTCCTGCTTCTGCCTTGCTCCCACTTTTGTGAAGGGGAATCACAACTGCTCTCCTCCAGTCCTCGGGTACCACCCCATCCTCCCATGATTTATTAAAAAGGGTAGTCAGTGGTGTCACTATTTCTACCCTTAGTTCTTTTAGAATTCTGGGATGAATCCCATCAGGCCCCATTGCTTTGTCCACCTTCAGTTTTAAGAGTTCTTTCAGAACCCTTCCTTCTGTAAATGGGCAGGTATCAACTTCTGTATCCAGAATGTTACTACTGTTTGTTTTATGTACCTCCCCCTCTTCCTTTGTAAATACTGAGCAAAAATATTTGTTTAGTATCTCTGCCTTTTCACAGTCTCCCTCTGCCTGGCCCTCCCTTTATTAAGTCTCACTATCCCTCCCTTGGTCTTCCTTCGGCTCCTGATGTACCTATAAAGGTTTTATCCCCCTTCTTAACTGAGTTGGCTATCTTTTCCTCGGTTTGGGCCTTTGCTGTTCTGACTGCCTTCCCAGCCTCCTTTTGCTTTAACTGATACAGTTCTCTGTCCTGCTCCTTCTGCTATTCCTTGTACTTCCTGAATGCTTTCTTTTTCTCTTGAACCTTCACTGCCACTTCCTTTGAGAACCATAGTGGTTTCTTACATCGTCTTGTTTTCTTTATTTGCTTCACACAAAGTATTTGTTCAGGATGTCTGCTTTTTCCTGGTCACCATCTGTACAGTCCCCCCCCCTTCTCTGTAATGGTATAACCCATCTCTGGTCTTTCTCCTTTCAATTACATACCTAAAAAATGACTTGTCCCCTTTTTCTACCACCTGGTCTTTGCGTCTCTGTGCTCCATTCTGTTAACCCTGCTTCCCTGTGCTTCTCTTGATGCACCTCCCTATTCCCCTCACTCTGTGTCTCCTTATACCTTTAGAATGCTACCCTTTTAACCAGGTTCTATGTGAATACAGAGAGTGCAAAACAGTGCCAACAAAAAGAGTGAGTGCACATGGCCGATAATCAAAATGACAATGAGCACTACAGTGAGTGACAGGTGGCCATTGTCTATAAGGGGAGTGGATGTGGGGTTTATTTTTATGCAGGGGCCTATGCCACCCCCAGTACTCCCCTTTTCAGGGGGCTTCACACCCTGCACCCCCCCATAACTAATACAATCATCCCTGGGGAGGGATGACAACTGGGGACAGGGGAAATGCAGGAGGGGGCTGCTCCACTGGGGGGAACACAAGTCAGCAGGTGAGAATGTTGGTGGGGGCAACCTGCAGGTTGGGGGAACACAGTCGGGAGGGCAAGTGGCAGTGGACTTTAGCAGCCACTGTAAAAAAAAAAAAAAACTAACAGAACAACCCCCAAAAAAAAACCTCTCCACAACCAGTCCCAAACCAGAGTCCAACTAGAGGTGGGCAAGCCAGAGATGGCTCGAACTTAGTGTCTGGCTCAGCTCGACTTGACCTCTATAAGCAATTGAGAGCCATGGTCAAGCCAAGCCAGTCATGGTCAAAGTAAGCATTTTTGTCAGCCTCAGCAGTTCATGTATTTTCAGAAACATGCAACTGCTATGTAGAGGATAGCCTGCAGTAGCCAGTGCTTGGCTTGTGTTTTGGCTCTTAGAGTCAAGCCAAACCCCTGGCTCAGCTCTGGCTTGGCTCTAAGTGAAAAGTTCCTGGCTTGTCCACCTATAGGTCCAATGGACTCACAGGCAGTGACTCTAGCCACTAGTCTACATGGGTTGCTCACAACTCTCCTTATCAACAACCCCCGATATACTGAACAAACAAGCAAATGAAAGTGCTACTAAAGCACTGAACTTACACTTCGCTACTGAAAACCCATAGTCAATTTTACTATCGCTATTTTGACTTAGCCAAAATTGACTTGCCATAATTAACTCACTCAATTCATGGGATGCCTTTTAGCCTTTATCTTTTCAGCCACCTCTTTCAAGAACAACAGTGGTATCTTTTTACTCTTGCTTTTGCTCGTTTGTTTGATGCCAAGGTTTGCTGCCTTTGCTATGCTCCCTTTTAGCTTTACCCACTGTTCCTCCCCCCAAGAGGTCATCCATGAGACATTCACTCATCTTTTTAAAATCTGCCCTCCTGAAGTCCAGGACACTTGTCCTTGTGTGATGTAATTCTGCAGCCAGCCTTATATTGAACCACAACATACAGTGATCACTAGTCTCCAGGTGGTCTCCCACATTGATGTCTGCAATACTGTCCCTGTTAGTGAGTACCAGGTTCTGTATTACCCCATCACAAGGGGGTTCACTGACTAGTTGCCTGAGGAACACCCTCTGCAGAGAGAGTCCAGGATGTCACTTCTTCTAGCTGAAGGCACTTCTGGGAGGCTCCAATCTACATTTGGCAGGTTGAAGTCCCCCACCAGCAGCACCTCCAACTTTTCTGCCATCTTGCCAATGGCTTCTACCAGTCTGATACTTATGCGCTTCTAACTGCTCCACTGTCTTGTTGTGTGCTCTTTTATGCTCGAGTCAAGCCTGAAAAAGGTGCTTTAGTGCCAGTGCAGTTATCTGGTCATCAAAATAAATAACTAAATAGATAAATAAAATGTTTGTTATAATTACCAAAATGCTTTAATTTTAGGGTTCAAAACACAGGTAAGCAGAGAAACACAGCTCCTTACCTAAAGTGATCAATGAGTGTAAGAACATGTTAGAACATGTTTTACTTGCTTTTCACCATGTATGAGAATACATTAATTCTGCAACTTGCAAGCAGTGCATCATAGGTATGCAAATGATGTAAGTTGTGCAATATCTCTGCCATTCCCTAAGAAACAAACACCACATATGAAAGAAGTAAACAGTAGCACATTTGTGGAAAGGGATGCAGAGATAAGGTTTCAAGTAATCAGAATTAGGAGTTACACAAGAATCTTACTGCTTGTATTTTCAAGCCTTGTGATGGGCAAGGATTTCAAAGAGAAAAGAAGGAAAAAGGTGGCAAATGGGTGGCATTAAGGAGGAGAGTTGGTATTCTGAAGCTGTGATAGCTGGAGAAGAGGCATGTTCCATAAAGTAATTTCACAGCAGACACATGGCAAAATGTTCACATGCTTTGCAAGCAAACATAAAAAGCAACAAACTCTGACCAGAGTCGATAGGGCTGCATCCGAGGAATTTGGGGTAGAAAGATTGAAATTTACCAAAGTTAAGAGCCTACATTAGCAAAATGCAACATAGGCTCATAAATGTGTTGTTCTGTAATATTTGTACACCACATTTTCAACATAGTCTTTTTATGCCCCTGCCTTATTAAGAAGGGCAGAGTAAATGTTCAACTCCTGTCTGAAAGGCGATTTCACACAGGGGCTGAAAAATCAGCTTTCAGGATGTGAAAACACATTTTGGGCAGGAGTTTAAAAATGACAGCTGTCACATGCATGAGGTGCTGTAAAGAAATAGCTATGTTGAAAATTTGGGGTAAAAATATTGAATAGTACCAAACTTACAAGCCTGCATTTGCAAAATTCAACATAGCCTCATAACTTTTTAAAAAAAAATATTTTTATACCAGATTTAGAACATAGCCTTCTTATGACCCCACCCCATTAACAAGGCAGAGAAAATGTTCAACTCCTGCCTGAAAGGTGATTTCATACACAAAAAATCACCTTTCGTGATGTAAAAAAACAACATTTGGCCAGGATTTGAAAAATGATAGCTGTAACATTCATTAGGTGCTGTAAAGATATGGCTATGTTGTAAATTTGAGGTAAAAAATTGACAATTTACCAAAGTTACGAAAATTAGTTCCCAAAATTCAACGTAGGCTCATAACTTTGTTGTCTTTTTAATATTTTTACACCCAATTTTCAACATAGCATTCTTATGACCCCACCTCATGAACAAGGGCAGAGAAAATGATCAACTCCTGCCCAAAAGGTGCTTTCTTGCAGGGACCATGAAATCACCTTTCATAACAGATTTGACTAATGTCAGTGCAATTGTTCATGAGGTGGCATCCCCAAAAAAGGAAGGTTGAAATTTTGGGCCAAAAATATCAAAAAAATGGTCAAGTTATGCCACTATGTTCAAAACACCATTGAAATACACAGACCCACATACCTGTTTCTTCCATTTGTGGTCCAGCTTTGAAGAGTGAATTACATGTCTGTGGTCCAGAGAGCATTATATCATTGGACCCTAGATGGGTAAGTAAAGGCATGGGGGTTGTGGGGTGGTGGGTGCTGAGTGGGAGGGTCAGGTGGAGGGACAGAAACATCTGCAAAAGACATTGATGGACAGTTTTCTTTCTAAAGGGTTAAAAAAAAAGATTCTGGATTGTGAGACTGGGATACTGGGCACCCCCAGTGTCACTCTTATGTTTCTGGGAGGGGGTGCTGAGAGGGAGGATCAGGTGGTGGGATATCTATAATTAAAAAAAAATCAGCAGTGTCCTGATCGTGACACTGGGAGACTGGACACCCCTACTGTCACTCTTTTGTTTCTGGGGTGGGGTGGGGTGGTGGGTGCTGAGATGAAGGGTTGGGTAAAGGGATATCTATAATTGAAAAAACTATTGGTGGTCACGGAGGAACACGGCACACTCCACCACATCCAAGATGGCCACTGCACTCAACTGTCTATGCGCAACTTCTAGCACATGTGCAGTAGAGTGCAACAACAATTCTGGACATGGCACAGTGTGCCATGTTCTACTGTTCTGCTGTGACTGCCAATAGAGTAAAAAATAGTGCTCTGTGACAACTAACGGAGACAGGGAGCAAAGTGCTTCATGGACAAGGAGGTGACTGTGTTGCAACTCCAACATGTTGTTCTGTCAGGAGCAATGCACTGAGTCCTTTTTTGATAGAAGGAGCTCTGCAAGGCTATGCCCATTGCAGCCCTAAAAAGGATATTGCAATCTTTAGTCACATATTCATTGAAGCACCAGTACATGTTACAGTGAAAATGTTACTGTACACTTTCTTATTCAGTTTTTCATCTACCTTTTCCTCACTTGAATTATGCTGTACAATTTTTTTTCTCATTGTTTAACATCACTTTTCTTTTAATTTTTTAACTAAACTGCAACTTACTCAACAAGGGAAACAAGGGTATCCTGCAAGATAAGAAAAAAGGGGCAATTTAAAATAGAGTAAAAAAAATATGGGTGAAACTTTTTACAGTAGCATTCACTGCTGCTTTAAAGCATAGGACATGCAAACTTATGTCACTTGACTAGGTTTGTGATGCACATGCTGTTTCCCTTCAGCGCTTTGGAGGTTTAAAATGAGTTAAAAATACCTAAACAGGAGTGGTGATTAGGAAGTTCATTTTTGTGAGGGGGCAACATTTTTTTTCTGTTTACACCATTACACCATATACTGTACTACAGCATATAAAATAGTGTATGGGCAAGCATGCACAAATCAGTATGCATTTCCATCTCAAATGTTATCATGGACCACTCAGTTTGATGATGTTTGAAAAGTCGAGGGGGGGTAAATAAAATCTGCATTCATGTATAGAACTCAAGGTGAACGGCACTATGCCAGGTGGACCAGGGACACCAGCATACACTATTGCTGTTCACCTAGAGGACATAAAAACAGGAGGGTGGGTTTGTTGGAACAATAGGCTTGAATATTATTTGCTTATTATGGGCACATAGCTCAGCCTCCAGTTCAGCATCATAAACCATGCAAACCAAAGAAAATAACATAAGACTGGCTCAAATTCTTACTTCACAACTTATTGCATATAAAAGGTTCTGATAATTACAAACGAACGTTTCTGTGACACTCTTGGAATTATATAAAAATAGATTATATTATCCCTATACAATACACACTAATAAGTAAATAAGAATATATGGCATACATATCAAGTCCAATAAATATTGCACAAAGCAAAATAAACACAAAGCAACAACTTGCAAAAACAAGGAACAGTAAACAAAAGCAATCAGACACAATGTGCAGTTTTAGTCACTTTTATAAATGACATCTTTGTTCATGCATAGAGACTTAAAGTTTCTTTGCACAAATATCTTAAATTGTTTCTTTGTATATAAAACATGTTCAAGCACTTCTTTGCAGGCAAAATATTTAAATAGCTTCTTTATATACTCATATTTTATTATTTAAGACATTATTCCCTCATGCAACCCAGGGCTAAGTTAAGTTAAAATATTATAAAAATATCAAAGTAATACTCAGACATCTGGTTTGTTGCAGAATTTGGGTTTTTGTTCTTAATTTCAGAACATTGATGAGAGTCCTTCTTCCTCTTGTTGTCAAAAATCCTGTTACTGGTGGCCTCTGGCTCAGCCCCCACACGGTTACTGGAAGTCTATTCTGGTGTAGATGCATGAAGATACAGCAGTCTGTTTTGTTGCAGATACAGAAAGGATGACATGTCTCCTTCTAGCTTGAACGCAGAAAGACAATCCCAGGATTTGGTGAGAATTTTGTTTTCAGCCATAAAACACAGTCTCTATTGACATAGGTCCACTCAACATCAAGTTTAGTAGGCTCTGGCCTTCTTCGAAATGGTTGAATCTTTTATACCGTTTTACCAGAGCATCATCATGGCATCAATCCACTAGTTCTGACTGGGTCTTGAAAATGAGGTAGGAATGTTAAGTTTATGTTCTTTAAACACACCTCTCCCTGTACTTGTTCACTTTTTAAGACTAAAATCAGTTTGGTTCCTAGCATTTGGATGCAACCAAACATAGTCTTGAAACAAATATTTTTGAACCCAACTCATTATTTGCCACATTTTGAAGTGTCTTTCATGTCTCTAAGGCAACCAGTTCCTGGGATAATTTAGTGATGGCTATAAACATTATTTACAAACAAATGTCTGTAAAAGAAAATAATCATCTTACTTCTCATGTCTTGAGCTTCAAACTGATGTATCTTTCATTCAAATTCATCTTCAGGAAATCCTTGAAAAGCAGAAAATTCCTTTATAGAAAGTATTTTTTTTTTTTGTTTAGAGATTTCCCAAGCTGGTAGCTCATAAATGTCCAGGTGGCAGGTTGTTTACTAAAGAAATCTGAAGAACTTCCAAATGATATAACTCAACCTGTCAAACATCTGGATACATAAAAGTCATATTCTTGGATGTCTCATGAGTTAAGCTTCCAGGAAAGTCCAGATATTTATTTATTATCTCCAAAACTCTTAGCACAGGACATATTTGTAAATAACTTATTTTCACCAATAACTGCACTTGTGAATTTTGGTCCCCTGGTAGGTAAAAACACAAGCTTTTAAATTATGTGGTTTGAATGTCTGTAGCATTATGGGTCTTTTGGCAATAAACATAAGTATATATTCAACATTCATGTCTGGAGGCTTCCCTTTGTTCCAAGCATGAAATGTCATCAATTGCCAACCTTGGGATTCTAGTTGCTACTGCTCCCTTATTTCTTCAGGCTGAAAGAAACTTAACACTGAAACTTAAAAGGCCCATTTGAGGGAACAGTAGCTTTAAAATGCACGGTGGAGGTTTTCTTTCCTTCATTTACATCCAAGAGAGTCACTTTTAAAGCCAGCCTGAAATCCCATTTTTTTCTCAAGTCCATCCAGGGAAACCAACCCATTAGAGTCTTTGGACCGCTTGTCTAGTATGACATGTCACCCCAAATAACCACATAATATTAACTAGATAGTATAACTAAATATTATAAAAAATGTTTTTCAAATTATTGTTTTGTTTCTACAGGTTGTAA
Organism: Neoceratodus forsteri; assembly: GCA_016271365.2. Classification (NCBI taxonomy): domain Eukaryota; kingdom Metazoa; phylum Chordata; order Ceratodontiformes; family Ceratodontidae; genus Neoceratodus; species Neoceratodus forsteri. The sequence continues at coordinate 158,296,866 of CM028137.1, forward strand.
AGTAAGTAAAGGAAACAGTACTAACAGAATAGCAGCACTATACAGAAACCAGTAAGTCAGTGACACACGTACAGTACTTGATGTTTTGGGGATGCCCTACACTCAGCCCATGCCATCCACATGCTCTCTTCCATTCTTCAGCTGCAGAGCTAAGTATGGAGGCAGCATTTTGCCATCCACCAGGAAGTGTGGGGTATATTGGTTGAAGTCCAGCTCCCATCTTGGAACTTCACTGAGAGTTGTTCTCAGTGCAGTGTTAATACTGTAAGCAAGGACATGTGACAAGTAACAGTGACATGTATATGCAGTGAGTGTGTATGTGTCACAGCATGAACAGGAGTGCCATATGAGGGCCAATGTACATAACTTTACTTACTTTCTCAAAAGCAACCCTCCAGCCTATGGTGGGTTCTGAATGAAAACCCACTACCATTTAGGCCCAAGGTAATCCATTATCAGGGTTGCTGGGAGGGTAGTAGGCTGTGCAGTGTCTATGATGGAACTTAAGTGGAAATACTGTAATCAGCTCTACATGTACAGTCACACATCTGATGGAAGTGTCTCTGTATTGTGTCCTAGCAACCATGTGCTTGGGGTCATGTTCTGGAGATAGCGCTAGACATTAGTATCACAACAACATTTTTTCTCATCTGTGTTTTCACTACTGTATTACAGAAGTCGCAAGCTGAAAAGATAGCTTCTCAAGTGGTTACTACAGTGACACAAGGTGCACGGATTCCACATAAATGAACACCAAGAAAGCTAAAAGCACTACCCTCACTTAAAAGACCATCTGATGATTTTCAGTTAAGTGGTTATGGTGGTGACTGCAGTTTGAAAAGCTCCATGGCAAGCCGCCTCAGATTGAAGGATCTTAGCATTCTTATCCATCTCTCCTGCATTCAGAAACAGAAAGCTGCTTGGTAATATTATTACTTTAACAGTGAATACTATATTGAAAGTAGAAAAAAATTACCAAACAAGATATGGAGAAGAAAGGAGCATCGGCTGCACTCTTTCAAAGTCCAGAACAATGAAAACCTTCAAAGCGGTAAAAAGATGAATTTAAAACCAATGCTGCTATGACCTCAAAAGAAATATCAAAAGAAAAGGAGCATGAAACCTACTTGGCTGAATTCAGTTTTATAAAAATGTTCCTTACAGAATTAGTTTTAGATGTAAAGTCCATCAGATCCTCTTTGGACTCATTAGCGGAACAAGTCTCCGACATTGAAGCATGTCTTAGTTCTATGGAAGATACAGAACAAAAAGAAGATAAGGAAATTGTGGCTTTAAGAAAAAAAATGCAGAAAATAGAACAGAAAATAGATGATCTAGAGAACAGATCGCATAGAAATAATCTTCTTTTAATAGGCATACTGGAAGTACAGAGCATCCCGACATCATAAAATGTATTAATGCTTTATTTTGCCAGGTGCCAGCCCTCCAGAATCAGGGCCATCATACATAATTGAGAGAGTACACAGGGCACTCTGATCTAAGCCCAAACCTGGAGAGAAACCAAGAGCAATAATATGTAGGTTGCTCAACTTTCAACATAAAATTACAATTCAATGTGCAGCATGAGACCCAACCTGAGCATTTTTGGTAGCAACACAGATTTTTCAATTTCAATGAAGTAAGCCAAATAGTTCAGGAAAAGCAGAGAGCATATAAAGATATCAACAGGATCTCACATCACGGTGGAATAAAATTCAGAGTGCAGTTTCCAGTAAAATTAGTCATCTCACTAGCACATGGTACCTTCACCTTTCAATCAGCTGAATCTGCCAGTCAGCAATTGCCAAGCCTACCTCCAGACCTCTTTAATAAGCAAACTCAGAAGATTCTACAGCCAGAATCATTGGATCATTGACTGTTACAGTAAACACTGGATTTCTCCTTAGGGTTGATCTTTCATATGGGGCAGTATTTAAGAGTATAATCATCTTTTTCTATTTGCCGTGATATAACTATTCATAATTATGCCAGTTCTGTGGTTTTTATAATAACTGAGTGATGCCCCTCTTTAAAACATACATATATTTCATAGGTTTCATAGGTTAGTACAGGGCCAAGAGGACATTTACACATCCATAATGGCCTGCCATAATTTTAACTATAGCCTGTAATACCCTGAGCTATCAGATGATTATCCAATCTTGCCTTGAAATCTGATATAGTCCAAATAGCCACCACCTCTATCAGAAGGCCATTCCATATTTTGATGACCCTAGTACTAAACCAATACTTCCCAAGTTTTGTGCGATAGGTCAGAATCTTTAATTGAAGTGGGTGTGTCCTAGTCTCATAAACCTGGACCCGTAACTCAAAACCCATCTGGGTCCATAAATCAACATCTAGGAGTGCTCTGTAGACCATGCACATGTCTCCCCTAAGTCTACATAATTCCAATGTTTAAAGATCCAACTCCTGCAGCCTCTGGTGGTAACTATGCTCTTCCAAACCTAATACCAGCTTGGTTGCTTGTCTCTGTGCATGCTCCAGAGCATTGATTTCAGTTTTTCCCCCGGTGACCAAAACTGGGCACAGTACTCCAGGTCTGGGTGAACCAATGCTTTATACAGGGGCATCAGCACTTGTCTGTCTCTACTCTTAATGTGCTTATTTATACAATACAGCAGCCCACTGGCTTTCTTTATAGCCTGGTTGCAATGAGGCTTGAAGCTAAGATCATTAGTAACATAAATACCCAGGTCCTTTTCATCCGTCACTGCTGGGAGCCCCACTCTATTTAGGCTATATTTACAAAGATTATTATCCTTCCCCAAATGCATAATCTTACATTTATCGGTGTTCAAAATGGATTGCATCAATACTGCCCACTGCGCAAGCTCATTTAGGGCTTGTTGTAGGGTGTCCGAATCTTCCGTAGAATTTACTATAAAGCCTATCCTGTTGTCATCAGCAAACTTGGAAAGCCATGCTGGAGTTGTTGTTTGCATGGATGAAATGTACAGATTAAACAGGCATGGGCCCAATACTGAACCATGGGGAACCCCACTAAACACCTGTGCCCATTCTGACAGGGAACCCCTTACAGACACCCTCTGGCTTCTATCCGCCAGCCAGTTTTTGATCCAGCGGGTAATATTTGCTTGTATGCCATGCAGGATTAAGGCCTTGATAAGGAGGCCATGATCCACCTTATCAAAGACTTTTAAGTAGTCCAAGAAAATAATGTCGACTGCATTACGTGAATCGAGCGCCTGGTTCACCTTACCATAGAACTCCAACAAATTCGTTTGACATGATCTGCCCTTCCTAAACCCGTGTTGATGGTAGTCTATGTCCCCTGACATAATCAATGTCTCTGTAATGAATGTTTTTATAATGCCCTCCAGGACTTTTCCCATAATTGATGATTAACTTATTGGTCTATAGTTAGCCATCTCTTGCATTGACCCTTTTTTATAGAGATGAATGATTTCTGCCTGTCTCCATGCTTCCAGTACCTCAGCATTGTCTATAGATCTCTGGAAAATATAGCTCACAGGGGATGCCAACTCATCAGCCAACTCCTTCAACACCCTTAGATGAAGACCATCCAGACCCTGGGCTTTATTTTGGTCTAGTGCCTTTAGTCTGGGTTTAACATTATTGATCTCAATTTTGAGTGACAGACCTATATCTTGCACCTGATGTATCATAGTGTTGTGGGTTTTGGGGTTATAGATAGAGGCACTCCTCCATTATAAGTTCTGCATTTTGTTGCTTTAGGGGGCCAATTGTTCTGTTGCTGCCTTTTTTAATATTTATGTATGAAAAAAAGGATTTATAATTATCCTGCACTTTTACAGCTAGCTTATGTTCAGAATCTGCTTTTGCCTTGTGAATGCTAGTTTGACATTTTTTAAGTTCTGATTTATATTTGTCTAGGAAGCAGTATAGTGCAGTGGTCTAAGGCTCTGAGCTGCAAATCTGGTGACATCCAGGAGACCAGACCTGGGTTTGAATCCCACAGCTTCCACTTGCATACTGTGTGACCCTGAGCAAGTCACTTAACTTCCTTGTGCTTCCAGGTCGCACCTGGAAACAAGCTCCGGCTTAGTGTGCCTTTCCTGGTTAAACAATCCCCCCCACGTCCCAGCTGGCCAACAGACCACTCTTCTTAGCCTTGTTGTAAGCTTTATTTTTACAATCAATATTTTTTTAACAATGGTTGTGAACCAAGGTGGACTTTTTGGGATCTTGTAGATTTCCTAGAGCTCGGAACAAATTCCTGTACAAGCGCTTTGATTTTATTGCATAAAGAGTTCCACATTTGGTGTAGTAAATATTCATTAAAGTCTGCCTGCCAATCCCATGACACAAGGTGAGCCCTTATACTGTTGAAGTCTGCCCTGCCAAAATTCTGTACTACCGTGATACTGGCTAATTTCATTGTAGCCTCATTAATCCAAAATTCTACCATATTATGGTCGCTAGAACCCAATGGGTGCAAGGCCTTGCAATCTTTGATAACATAATCCATATTACTGAGGACTAAGTCCAGACTATGAGAGCCCCTGGTGTGATTTTTAACATGCTGCTCTAAGCCATTTAATAAAAATGACTCGAGGAATCTTTGCACAGCCGATGTTTTGGTCTCCGGGGGGGGGGTCCCATCTTAACTCTGAAAGGTTAAAATCACCTAATAGTAAGGGGTTACCTGCTAAAGATAAATTTTGTATACATTCTAGAAGCTGGGCATCTTCTAAGTGTGAACTGGATGGTGGTCTATAAATAATGCCCACATTTATCTTTGGCTTGTGGTTAGGGGTCACTTTAACTCAAAGCACTTCTGATTGGTCATACTGAGAAGTATCAATACTCTCTGAGGTAATATTGTCAGCTATATATACAGTGACGCCTCCACCCCTGGAATGTGGCCTATCCATGTGGTAGAGAATGAACCCTGGGATTTGTTTATCCCATGAGTCTTCCTGGTTCCACCAAGTCTCAGTAATAGCACATAAACTGATATGATATTTATTTAAGGTAAACACTAGCTCATCCAGCTTGTTGTTAAGACTTCTAGCATTTACTAGTAGGCAGTTCCACTTCTCCAGCTGTTACTGGACCTGGAGTGTGGTACCTGTACTGAGTGATTTCCAACCCCCCTTCTGGATAGTTTAAAGATTTATCAATTTCCTGTTTTAATACTTGTGAGAAAAGATGCTTTCCTTGTCTATTCAAATGTATCCCATCCAGTGCAAACAGCCTTGCATCATAAAAGCTGTCCCAATTATCTACAAAACTGTAATTCCCTCTATGGCACCTCCTTTTCAGCCATCTGTTTAGACCCTCTATTTCTAGTCTCCTTTTAGAAGTGACTCCTGGGCTTGGGAGAATGCCTGAAATAATCAGGTCACAGCCTTTTGTTTTTAAATCTGCCTCCACATGTTCAAAGTCCCTCTGAATATCCACCATTTTTCTGAACCCAGCCTCATTTACCCCTATGTGTAGCACCACTGGTTGTAAGGTATTTTCAAGAAGGCCCAGGCGCTAAGACTTTTATTCTCAGAAATACCTGCACCTGGTAGTGCACCAACCGTGGTGCTACTGTTTCTATTTTTACAAAGAACAGTATCCGTGTATCACAACATGTAATTACCGATAACCGAAACATCTCTATGAGGTGTATTATGTGCTGTGGTCCCATGTATTATTCCCCCCCAAGACTGGCTACACTCAGATTTGTAATATGAGACTGCTGACTTGAAGGAAGTACCTCCTGCTCAGACATGGCATCATGTGCTAGAAGACTAAATCTGTTTGGTGTTCATAGATTAGAGGTGCCACCAATATTACATCTGCCCTTCTTTGTTTTTTGTGAGACTCTGCATCAATCTGCTTCCTGCACTGTGTCTTGTATTATTTCTATGTTTTGTTGGGGTCTATGATGTTCCAACCACAGCTGGGGTTTACCTCTGCAACTACAGGGTCAATGTAGTCCTCCAGGCTGCTGATATCAGCCTGTGTTTTTAGCCTTGTCTGAAGTGCAGAAATTTCTGCACGCAACACCTCTATCAGTACAAATTTTTGACATTTAAAGTTCTCTATAGGTGCTTCCAACAGAATCATATTGCAAACAATACATACACTACCTAGTATTTGTTCAGTACTGGTAGGATCCATGTTTGACTGCCTTTATATACTTCCTTATTACTTACACTGCTGGAACCCTGCACCTTGTTGCCACTGTTGACACGTTGACACACATGGATGCGTGGGTGTGTGGTTTAATAAGCCTTACTATGCTCTAGCAGTTTGTTAAAATTTGATTATCTGTTGGGTATACGAGATCTGAGAAGGGGGAATATGGCAGAGAGTGTTAGAAATTACTGTTGCATAATCAATTCCCCCTCGCACGTCCAAGCAGACAAGTGTACAATTCTTTCTTTAAGGAAATGGCAATGTTCATATTTCCCTGTATGTTAGTGCCTCACTTAAAATGCAGTTTGTTCGATTCTCCATTATCTCTTTTTAACTAATTTATTATAAACAGTGATAATATAATATCAAGGAGCTTGGAGATTTAGAAGAATTGGAACTTAGAGACAGTTATACACTTGTCACGATGGAAAGTACATTGAATACAACTTATGGCTTTAGTGACTGACAATTGGGAGACACAGAAAGTGTTTTACCTTTTAACAGGGATAAATCTGCAGGTTGGTGGATATAAGCCCCTTGGGTTTCTTTGTTCTTTAGGAGAGGGCTATTTCTGAAATGTATGTGAATCGATAAAACCTAAGGGATTTTTGTGTTTTCCTTTACCTCTCCTGTGCATTTCTAACAGTTGGGGATTCTTATACCTTGTTAGCTCAAGTTTACATTGGTGGATAAAAATGAGTTAATATTTCATTTGGAGTTGCTGACATGCAAAAAAAGGGTTGCAGTATGGAAACTTGATAACTGTCATTTTGTAACTAACTCTTCCTTGTACCAGAATGTTCTGAATAAAATCTTCTTTAATAGGAGTGTTATTCATAGAGTTTTACAGTATTGAGGCTCCATTTAATTTAGAAATTAGTGTTTATTTTACTTAATCTAATTCAGCTATATTAACAATTTTAAAGGTGCAAGATTGTTTCTAAATTGGGGGCTATATGGACTGGTACTATATTAATTAGTGCTTATACAATAGTTCTTTGTATATAGCCTTGAGTGAATACTGAATTAATATCAGCCTTGTTAGGCAGGTTGTTGTTTTTGGTTTTTGTTTTGCTTTTCTTTTCCCAGTCATTTAAAAGATTACAATTATAATCAGTGTGTTCTCCATATTTTAACCTACTTCCTACACAACAAACACATTTGAGGATGTCTAATATCTAGTAATTCTATTCTGTTTGCATGGGATTTTATGTTATTATAATATAATAATTTTAGATATGAATGTATATGTCTGTGGGAACAGGTACTTCTCCCTTTTTCCTTTTTCTAGGTTTACAAATGAACTGACAAAGCTCAAAGTGGAATATTTGTAGTTTAATCTTCAAGCACAAAGTACTAAGTGCTGAGTTTGAAAACTTTACTACAATATATCAGCAGCAGCTTAAGTTACTAAAATACATCAAGTAGGGTGGTGAAAAATGTTTAATGGGGCTGTCTTAGCTATGCTGTCCTTGCAGAACCCTACATGATAGTTACCTGGTCACCAGGTAAAGTGGGAGGGGGGATCTTCGAATTCAAATCAGCTGTGTTAGAAAATTCCTTATAGTTTGGTTTATTAGAATTTGGAGGGGGGGGTCTCTTCTGTAATTGCAGATTATCACATTTAAATATATGTCAATCAGTGGGACAGACTGTTAACTTTGACCATTATATCAAAAGGGTGGGTAATAGAGATGTATCAAGTTCTTATAGTAGCATCAGTATTTCAATAATTCTGGTTTCTTTTACAATATGCCATGGTCATGGGCACTCTCATACTTATTATGTATAAGGTTTTATAAGAAAAAAATGTTCATTCACTTATATCAAGGAATGTTAAAGGTGCAAATTCCCCAATTAAGAGAACAAAACTTTTGACATATCTATCTAAATTTAATCCTTCAGTGGTTTTTGTTTTTTGTTTTTACAAGAAACCCATCTGCTTACATCAGACTTACATTTTTTAAGACCTTTATGGGTGGGCCAAGTTTTTGGGTTGGAACAGATAAAAAAAAGAGCAGGAGTAGGTATCTTAATAAATAAACGAATTGACTTTAATGCATACCAAGTAATTATAGAGCCCCATTTAAGATTTATAATAATGTATGGTCTATTGGAACATATAGAAATCCTACTATCCTCTTTTTATGGTCATAATAAAGATGACCCACAGGTATTCACAACTTTTTCATTACATTTAACCAAATGGCCAGATATTCCTTGTATTGTAGCAGGGGACTGGAATGTTATTATAGATTATCATATACATAAATCAGGACCATCTAAGTATTTGACAAATCACAGTCAGAAGGCTTTGATTGAACTGATGGACTCCCATCCATTGACCGGCACTTGGAGGACATTACATCACTCCTCTCAGGAATTTACATTTTATTTTTATACTCACAAAAATAATTCAAGACTTGATTTTTCCTAGTAAGTCATGCTTTATTATCTGAACTATTGCAACCAGAAATATTGGCTAAAGTAATTTCTGATCACTCGCCAGTTCATCTTAAAACTGAAACCAAATCAAAACATACAAGTTGACAAGATCTGGAGAATGAATGACAACCTTTTAAATGATGACCAGATATAAACAAGTCTTAGAAGGTTTAATGGTCATTTTGTTTTCAGGAAAACTCAGGTTTGATTGACAAATATATAACATTATGGTCAGCATATATTTGTGCAGTCAAAGGTGAAATTATTCATTAAGTCTCTAAAAGTAAAAAAGAAAAATATGACAAATCTAAAGAGCTTCTTAATCATATCAGGTATTTGGAATCTCAGCCATCTCTACAATACTCAGATAAATTGACACTTCAACTAACAGCGGCTTGCGAACAATATCATGAGATAAACCACTCTCAAGCAGAATTGGCAATGCTAAAATCTAAATCAAGACATATTTCTGCAGGTGAAAAGGCAGATAAATTGCTAGCCTGGTGCATTAAACAGCAAGAATCTTCTCATATTCTAAAACATTTATACAATCCAGATAATCAACATATTATTTCTCACTCAAAAGAAATAGCAGAAGAATTTGCTAAATTTTTTAAAACCTTACATGAAAAAAAGAAATGTGGCAGCTGTGTTAGTCCAATCAACAATGTAGAGATTGTTTTTCTGTGGGTGATACCTTTTATTAGACTAACAAAATGTTTTCTGAGACTAGCATTTGAGAGATAAAACTCTCTTCTTCAGGTCACAGTGAAGACAGCTGAATAGCATGACATATATAGAAGTTGGATGTGGATTCAAGACATAGACTAGAAATTTGCACATCAAAGCATTACAGTCAATTCACATTCCTAACAAACCGGAAGACTCTTAATGTCTTTGGAGTGTGTCTGGTGAAGAGCTCAACTTACAAGATCAAAGGGCAGCTACATTTTAGTCTGGACCATCAATTCACATTTGTAAAAAATCAAGGCAAGAAAAAAATACCATTGTCTTTAGAAGGCACCTGTTAAAAAAGTCAGACGGTGCTGATGTGATGGTTCAAGGAGAAACTCTACACCACTGTTTTAAGCATAATCACTGGTAATGTGCTAAAAAAATAAACCTCTATTAAGTCCTTTTTCTTTAGTGTAAAAAAGTGGTATCATTTTTAGTTCAAATGTTTGCCATTCCTGACTGCTTCTGAAGTTACCTTTAGCACTCTGACAGTAAAATCACTGATGGAGTGGTATGTTCTTAAGAAATGTTCCCCTACTGGTACTTGGTACTTGGTAGTTAGGACATAAGAAGGCCGAAGCCCATCGAGAATGTCCTCCACACAGTGTGGATCATTGGTAGATTATAGTCTCTCAATAAGCCAATTATCGATTTTAATTTTAAACGTATTAATATTCGTGCAGTCCACAATTTCCTGAGGTAAGGAATTCCATATTTTTGGGGCTCTAATGGTAAAGAAATGTTGCCTTTTGCTTGTTCTTGTTGTCTGAATTTCTATTTGTTTGTTGTGTATTCTGGGTACCATTTTTCTAGATGCAAAGGCTAAGCCACATGAACTCATCAATGTGGCTGATTTTTGAATTTTAAATAGCTGAAGGAGATCTCCCCTTAATCTTCTGAATTCCAGCGAATATAACTTTGTTTTATGCAGTCTAATTTCGTAATTATAACCAGAGAGATGAGGTATGATCTTAGTAGCCCTTTTTTGAACTTTTTCAATTCTTAAAATGTCCTTGGCCAGATAGGGACTCCACAATGGTGAACCGTAATCTAAATAGGGTCTAACATGAGTTTTATATAGAGCCATGATACATTCCTCAGATTTAAGAGTAAAAGTATTGTTGATCCTCGTAAGAGGGCATTGGCCTGATTTGCTACCTTGTTATAATGATTTGAGAAAGATAATCTGTTATCTACCAGTATACCCAGATCTTTTTCAACAAGAGATTCCCTGAGTTTTATATTGTTAAGGCGGTATGTCTGTTTTAGATTTTTTTTGCCAAAGTGTAATACTGAACATTTGGACACATTGAACTGCATTTTATTGGTTGTCGCCCATAATTCAATTTTTTTAAGATCGTTTATAAGGGAAATCCGGTTAATTTCGCTATCAACTCGTCCACCCAATTTAGTATCGTCTGCAAATTTTGATAAGGTATTATGTGATGAAATAATGAGATCGCTAATGAAAATACTAAATAATGTGGGGCCCAACACTGAACCCTGAGGGACACCACTTAACACTGATTTCTCTTCTGATAGTTCCCCATTAACTCTGACTATTTGAGTTCTATTATAGAGCCAATTATTAACCCAAGACACAATACCATAAGAGAAGCCTAGTGTTATTAATTTATTTATTAATATGAAATGTGAAACCTTATCGAACGCCTTACTGTAGTCAAGCAAAATAACATCCACCGGTATGTTTGAATCGAGATTACTGCTGACTAGGTTATAAAAAGCTAACAAGTTAGTTGTGCAGGAATGTCCAGATTTGAAACCATGTTGTGAAGTATCTACTAAATTCAGTGCCATCATCTCCTCTTCAATTAACTGTTTAATATGTTTTTCTAATAATTTACATGATATGGAAGTAAGGCTGATTGGTCTATAATTTTCAGTCTTATGGTGCACCCCTCTTTTTTAAAGATAGGTGTAACAATAGCTCTTTTCCAGTCTAGGGGGACATTAGCTTCTTTAAGAGATTTATTAAAGATAATGGTAAGGGGGACAGCAATATTAACATATGTTCCTATAAGAAATTTGGAAGTGATATTATCAGGACCAAGACTTGTTGTTGGCTTCAAAGTTTTTAGGAGTTTAAGGGTATCAGAAATAGTAATAGTATAACCAGAATGTATCTTCGTCTTGATAGATGTTATGGGTTCCATATCTTGTTCAAAGACAGAACAAAAATATTCATTAAACTCAGATGCAGTTGCCTTATCGGAAAGAATAGTTATGTTATCTATGATTAATGGACCTATTTTTTTTGTGTCACCCTTTTATTATTTAAGTATGAATGCAGACTTTTGTATGAATCCCTAGTGTGGGCAATTCTGAACTCCAGATTCCGTTTAGAAAGGATGATTAATGTTTTTAATTCCTTGAGTGATTTCCTGTATTTGGTTAGTATTTCTTCAGATTGTTCAGGTTTGCATTTTTTTAGGTTTTTGAATAATTTACGTTTGTGAATGCTAAGTTTTTTCATTTTGTTGTTATACCAGGCCGGAACCTTGCCTTTGTTATTATATTTCTTTCTTTCTGGTATATAATGTTTTTCTAGACTATATACTATTTCTTTAAAACTGCTCCAGGCATCATTAACATTAAGAGATGAAAATAATGGGTCCCATGATATATCTGCAAGATGTTCATTGATTCTTGAAAAATTAGCCTTCTCGTATTGTTTAATCATTTGGTTGTTTGTGGAGTTTTTATGGGTCAAAAGAATGGAGAATTGAATTCTCATGTGATCGCTGTTGCCCAGAGGGTCTAGAACTTGTAAATTAGATATAGAGGCATTCATGTTAGTCATTACTAGGTCTAGAATGTTGTTCCCACGGGTGGGTTCCCTAACTTGTTGGGTAAGACCAAGGTCGGTAATAATTGAAAGTAACTGTAAATCATACTGATTGAGTCCAGAGAGTGTATCCCAATTTATTGTTGGGAGATTAAAGTCCCCCAAAATAATTACTAATCCCTTATCATCCATTAAAGTGATTTCTGAAGATAATTGGTCAAGATATGCAATGTCAGAAGAGGGAGGGCGGTAACAGTTGCCTACCAAAATCTGGGGGTGTCCTCTCGGTTGTAAATAAACCCAGATACTTTCTGTTAATGTAGGTAAGGGGGATTCGAAAGATGGAATATTGTTAGTCACATAGAGACTCACTCCTCCACCTTTTTTTTCATTGGATCTGTTTTTATAGTAGAGTTTAAACCCTGGGATGTTCATTATCCATTCTTTATCTGAATTTCCCCAAGTTTCAGTAATGGCAACTAGTCCAATATTAGATTCATGGATCATCGCCTCTAATTCTGCCATTTTAGTTTTATTCAATGCTCTGGCATTAAAGGATAAAACATTCAGCTTGTATATAGTATTAAGAGATGGCTCCTTGGGCCTGATCTCCCCCTTAGGCTTTAGTTTAAATGTCTATTAATGAATGACAAAAACTGGTGACCAAGAAGAGAACTGCCCCTTCGGCTGAGGTGCAGACCATCCCAGCAGAAGAGGGAAGGGTTGTCATTAAAATCCTCCCAATGTGTAAGACAGGCTATATCTTGCCTAAGACACCATTTCCGGAGCCATTCGTTTAATGTTTTAATTTTTGTTTGAATAAAATGTGAGGCTCGAGGTACTGGGAGAATTTCAGATATGCCGATTTTACATCCCCTTTCATTTAATAGGTTACAGATAGCAACTATGTCCTGTTTCAGTTGTTGTAGAGGAATTTTGGTGATATCATTAGTCCCAGCATGAATAATAACTAACGGATTATTACCTGCAGCTTGTAAGATAGTCTTAGTCATAGCAGTTATGTCCGAGACTCTAGCCCCTCTATAACTTGAGCAAGTCCTGTTTACATTATCAGGGTTACATACAATCCGATCTATGAATTTTACCATAGAATCACCCAATACAAAAACCTGCGTGGGAGCATCTTTATGCGGTGGGGGGAATTATCAACCTGAGTGATTATTGGTTCCTGCCTCTGGTTGCAGCTGATGTCTTCAGCTGGAAGAGAGGTTAATGGCTCATAAGAGTTATGCAACATCACTAAAGGAGATGTTAATCCCTTGTGACTGTAAATCAGTTCTTTTATTCAATTTTGAAGGTGGAATAGTGGACCAGGTAGTAACATCAGGAAATGATGATAATTCTGAAGGGAAGTGGGAACACTCAGGGATTGAAGCAATCTTATGTACTTCATTATGTATGGTGTCTGATGTTAATATACTCTGGGGGGTTAAAGCAGTCTCATGTGCCTCACTGCATGGAGAGTTTATTTCTAATACAGCCTGAGATACATTGCCGTGAGGTGAAGTTAAATTGTTAGCATCTAACAAGAGGGACATATGATCAATATACTCCTCTAGCGCTTCTATTTCTGGGTCAACTGCATACTGGGTAGTATCGGGGGTTGTCTCCACTTTATTAATAAGTCGAGCAACCTCCTCCTGTAAAGATTTTACCAGTATGCACCTGTCACAGGTGTAATTGGCACATTGTTTGCCAATTGCATACATCTGACAGGAGCTACAATATTTATTGGCTCTTTTCATTGTGTTACCGAGTGGTTCAGACACTAGATAATAATTAGAACAACAGTACACAGTACCTTAGACTGTCCTTATAAGTGAGACCAATCAGAATATTGTTAAACCGTCGTCCGAAATCCCGATGGACCACGATGAACCGCAGCGCTTCTAGCGATGCATGTCTCTGGGCCGCGTCTCGTCTGACCCACGACTGCCTCGCCCACTTCGCTATTGTGGTTGTTTTATCTCGCAGAACCGAAGTACGCCACTGCGCACTTCCGTTTCGGCTAGTGCACAATAGCCTGAAAGAATGTTAAAAAACTAGTCTGAAGCCCTTAAATCAGTTAAAAATGAGTGGAGAGTGTTTCCCCTGCAAGTAGCTTCACAGGAATTAATGTGGGAAGATGTTACAGTGGAAGACAGAACTCCTAAGGTCCTCCTGTATCCCACACTGCCTCTGGCTACTCTAACCAGGAAGTGCTCCCACCTTTACTGATGCACACAAAATAGGCACAGAAAACTAGTTGATTACACACAGTTTAAAACACATTCAATGTTCAATCAGGTATATTATAGCAGCACACACTCTCAGTAAATGGCAGAGTGTTATCTGCTGCCCGCTCGCTATTGTGGTTGTTTTATCTCGCAGAACCGGAAGTACGTCACCGCGCAACTTCCGGTTTCGCTAGTGCACAATAGCCTGAAAGAATGTTAAAAAACTAGTCTGAAGCCCTTAAATCAGTTAAAAATGAGTGGAGAGTGTTTCCCCTGCAAGTAGCTTCACAGGAATTAATGTGGGAAGACGTTATAGTGGAAGGCAGAACTCCTAAGGTCCTCCTGTATCCCACACTGCCTCTGGCTACTCTAACCAGGAAGTGCTCCCACCTTTACTGATGCACACAAAATAGGCACAGAAAACTAGTTGATTACACACAGTTTAAAACACATTCAATGTTCAATCAGGTATATTATAGCAGCACACACGCTCAGTAAATGGCAGAGTGTTATCTGCTGCCCGCTCGCTATTGTGGTTATTTTATCTCGCAGAACCGGAAGTACGTCACCGCGCAACTTCCGGTTTCACGCTAGTGCACAATAGCCTGAAAGAATGTTAAAAAACTAGTCTGAAGCCCTTAAATCAGTTAAAAATGAGTGGAGAGTGTTTCCCCTGCAAGTAGCTTCACAGGAATTAATGTGGGAAGATGTTACAGTGGAAGGCAGAACTCCTAAGGTCCTCCTGTATCCCACACTGCCTCTGGCTACTCTAACCAGGAAGTGCTCCCACCTTTACTGATGCACACAAAATAGGCACAGAAAACTAGTTGATTACACACAGTTTAAAACACATTCAATGTTCAATCAGGTATATTATAGCAGCACACACTCTCAGTAAATGGCAGAGTGTATTTTCATTTTTGTGTGTAACTGTAAATCTGTAGTGATTCATTCTTGTTTTGAGTTCCTGTTCAGTTTCACCAATATAGCAGCCATCCTCATTTTTCTACATTGTATCATGTGTACTATGTTGATAGAAGAACAGAAATGTGAGTTTTGGATTTTAAATGTTTTTCCACTATGAATGACACATGTCTTGGGAGAGGTATGTGTACATAGTTTGCAGTGAGGTGCTTTGCATGGTTTTGTACCTTTGTTGCCTAGCTGACACTCTGTGGGAAGTTTGCTTTGCACCAGTTTCTGCTTCAGGTTTGGTGGTTGGAGAAAGGCAAGCACTGGTGGAGTGGGAAATATATATTTTTAGAGTCTCATCTTCAGAAAGTAGTGACTGTAGATCTTTATTTATTTCCATAGTTTTTCCAGTTCTGGATTGTAGGTTACTACCAGAGCTGTGCATTCAGATGTTCTCTGTGGCTTGTACCTTAGTAGCTCTTTCCTAGGCCTACAGAGTGCAGAATAGATATTCCTATGAATGGTGTTGGTTTTTAAATCCCTTCTGCCTGAAAGATTCTTTTAATGTACTAAGATGTCTGTCCTTGTCCTCTTGGCTTGAACAAATGCAGTGGTACCAGATGATAGCCTGACTGTGTATAATGGATGTTTTGGTGTGTGAGGGATGGTAGCTCAAGCTGTGAAGGCAGCTGAATCTGCCTGTAGGTTTTCTGTACACAGATGTTTGCAGTGTTCCATTTTTAGTGTGACTGTGGTATTCAGGAAATGCACACACTTTGAGTAATTTATTTGGAATTTTATGGAAGGATGGAATTTATTGAAGCTGTCAAAAAATAGTTTTAAATAGTTTTAAGTTTTCCTCTCCTGCTGTCCATATCATTAATATATCATCAATATACTGATGTAGAAGCCTCAAGGTGCCTTAAGCAGGACCCTTGTTCCCGCAGTGGTGCTGCTGCTGAATCCAAGGACTGGGGGTGCTTGTGGAGGCCCCAATGTGCCTTGAGCAGGACCCTTATTCCCATATTGGTGCTGCCAATGGGTCCTAGGGCTAGGGGCACTTGAGGAAGCCTTGAGGTGCCTTGAGCAGGACTCTTGATTCTGAAGTGGTGCTGCCACCATGTCCGAGGGCAGGGGGCACAGCGATATATTGATGATATCTTTATGATATGGACAGCAGGAGAGGAAGACTAATTACCTCAGTTACAAAAAAGATTATTTCATGGCACTAGTTTGATCTAAATATATGATCATTTAACAAACGGTATGAGGAAGTTTCTCAAATTTTATGTATAATGCATATGTTAGCATCTACTCAAAATTTATTCACATTCCATGTTCAAAGATGGACTTTTTTTTAATCTTGGCTGTCTAACCTTACCATCTAACAAAAATCTTGTGCAACTATAAACATCTCTTATTTATTTATTTATTTATTTATGAGTTTTACCAGGAAGGCATACTGAGCAGGGTACGGCTCAATTCCATATGCGTCCTGGGGACAATACAACATAACAAGGTAAAGCATACAATATAACAAATAAAGACAGTACAGGCAGGATAACAGCAAGGTTACAAACCAAGACATGGTATAACAAGGTACAGGAATAGAAGTGCATTAGTTATGCCAGCTGTAGAGCAGATATGGGTAAAATAAGGTGCTGGCTGTGGTGGTGCAGACCAGTGCAGCCATGACTGTGGTTCCAGACAGGGAAGGGGTATAAGGATCATAAAACTGGGTAAAGGGGGATTCAGAAGGTGTCAGACTAAACTGGGGGGGTTACAACTGAGTGAAGGGAGGTTCAGAAGTTGTTCAGAGTATTCTGGGGGGGTAGTTGTTCTAGCACTACAGTAAAAAAGTGATGCTGGGTGAGGAAGTGCCGATCCATGACTGAGATTCCAGACCAGAAAGGAGGCAAAGAGAACATTATTAAGAAGAGAACATCTTATTTATAAACTTCATGTACTTTGACTTGAAAGGGAAGGGGAGGGTGGTATGGGTTGGGGTTTGAGTTATCATTGTTTATAAACTGCACACAAGTTGATATCTGTTACTGTTTAATTCCTTGATGTTATATGTTAAGTTTCTAATACTAATAAAGCATATTTAAAAAAAAATCTGATGAAACCAAGGAAAAATCACATGTAAAAAAAATGAATTACAGTAACTCATTTCAAGGGAAGTGGGAGCAGGGAAGCAGCTGATGCCAGGTTGCAAAAGGGATTTAAGAATCTACTGTGCCTGAATACAACAGAAGGGGTCATGATGCTGGCCATCACTATACTGTGTATTACATGAAGCAGAAGACCTAAAGACAGGTTCCCATGGACAACAGAAGCCATAATAATGGCATCCAAGAGCCATGATGAGTACATGAAAGCTAGAAAAGTGTTGAGGGCCAAAGGCTATATAGTGTAATATAATGTAGGCAGGAGAACAACAATAGCTGATGAATGTCAGTTAATAGGCAAAGGTAAAGGAACCATCTTGCTGCATGGATAGGTAAAGATGACTTAAGAAGAATGAAAAAGGTGCAAGCAGATAACAGATGCAGGGAGAGAGTGGTCACCTCTTTGAGTGCTGAGTATGTCTGACCGTATATAGATTCAGGACGTATATATACTCCTGCAGTATTGTAAGGGTTAACAAAGTCATGAAGACAGTAAGTTAGCTAAAGAAACAGGAGAAAAAAACAGAACTGCCTAATCTAACTGCCAAATTATATAGATATGGGGGAGAGGGATGTGCAGTATCAGTTTGTTGTACTGTAGAGCGCAATAAAAGCTCCTTATGGAGCATGGAGAAAGAGGTGCATGATACTCCTGCACAAGAGGGCAGTAGAAGAAAATGCAATAATGCTTGAGCAGAAAGCCTACTGACCATGTCAGCAATGGCATTCACCAAAGTGTGATAAATCAAGGGACCGGAATGGTGGAAAGAGTTATGAGAGAAACCAAAGGGGGGGGGGGTCATAATTAAGAGGATGTAGTATATGAGCACACATATGGCATGTATTTTTGTTTTGTGGTCCTGAAACAATATATGACTCAATACGATGTTGGGCACTGTGCCACATAATGAGGACTGCTCAGTTTCCCAGTCAAAATGGGCATTAAAGAGCTTTTCTATATGGACATGCAGGTCCAAAAATAAGAGGAGAGACTGCCGCATAGTTTGAGGTGAAAACATGGACAAAGTTGTATCTTGTCTCTATTCATGTTCAGTAGGATGCCTGCCTACATTTTCTGCAGTGTGGACCAAGGAACAAGAGGAGTCAAGTTACAGAAGTAGATGGTACAGTGAAATAAGATGTGGACTATGCTGATGAGGCAGTGTTAATGTCTGTGACAACATACTAGCCAATATTTTGCAATGACTTGGGAAGCAGGGAAGCAAGTGTTTATTTGCTGGTGATTGTGTCAAATATAAAAAGAAAGTAGATAACGTATAACTGAGATTAAGCACAAGAACTGCTTATACTAACTAGAAAAGCCAAGTTTTTAGTCTACGAGGGCATAAAAGGGTGGTTTGCATTTGGATGGATTGGTTTAATAACTTTCCCAAAGTTCTCTGGCAACTCTCCTACTCAATAGTGCTTTTAGAAGTCTAAGATTCCATTGGTAAACCGAAATGAAAATGGCCACAACAGAGTGATTGAGCAGAGAATCTAGGCATCAAGAAACATTTTTTAAGGGATGTAGTGCAGATGTTTTAATAAATGCCCAGTATTATCAGAAAGCCTAAACTTCAAGAAGACAATAATTAGGGGACAGAATGGTTTTAACCATAGGCAGTTAATGATAATTCCTGCTACAATACATGTGAGGGCCAGAGAGAGCATGTAAGGAGGAAGTATTCATAAGGACAGGGTAAAACAAGAGTGAGAAGGCCCAGGAGATGGTTGTAGCATGGATGGGACAAGGCTGACAATGGATAAACAGCAAAGTATCAACAAAGCTGGATAATGGGTAGTGCAAGGAAAATGATAATGAGAAAAACTGAGAAGCATATGGAGGAACACTAGATCAAACTTCTCAAAGGATTCAAGGAAATCTGAAAGAAAAGGCATTGGTGAGGAGTTATTGGGTAATACTGATTTGGGACTCATTCCAATGCAAAATTGATGGATTTACCTAGAGTAAATATATTTGACTATGCAGATCTGGGTTAACATATATGCTAGAAACTAAACATAGAACAATAGTTGACAAGCAGTGCATAAAAAGGCTGTGTTGAAACAGTCTCTTTGTATCACACTGATGATATAAAAAAGGCTGTGATGACACCATTTCACGGTTGGAGAAGTGACCAGCCATACATTGTAACATAATTTAATATTCACTTAGTTTAGGACCCCATACACTAAGCGCTAGCATCTTAAAACCAGTGTACCTTCAAGTTTTTTTCACCAAATCCCTTGTTTTATGGCTGCATAGCGTCAGAGCTGTGGTGACATATTGCTGTCAGAAAGCAAAGGGTCTGACTGGAATTCCTAATCCAGCACAGCTTGCCCTGCATGCCTTCTGTACAACGAGTGGAGTTGAAGCACACCCTGTAATTGTATGCATGAATCGGCTCGCATTCTCTTCTTCTGTCTTTGACTCCCTCCTCCTGCTCTGTCAACTAAGCACATGTCCTCACTGTTTCCCCACCCCTCCCTCCTCTCTCTCCCCTCAGTACACATTAGATACATAGATACATAGACACTGTCAGCAGATAAAGGCCTATGGACCACCCAGTCTGCCCATTTGAGCTTGTAAGTTCACTTTATGTTTTTCTAGAAGTCTGCTACCCCTTACCCCTGACATCCAGAATTCCCATATGTCTATCCCATTCATTTTTAAATCCCATGATTGTTTTAGCCTCCACCACTTCTGGCAGGGTATTCCACTTGTCCACCACCCTTTCTGTGAAGAAATTCTTCCTCACATCTCTTCTGAATCGCCCTCTCTTCAACTTCATTCCATGCCCTCTAGTCCTGTAACATCTTTTCTGCTGGAAAATAATGTACTCCTGCACCCTGTTCCTCCCTGTAAGGTACTTGTATGTATCTGTTATATCCCCCCTCTCCTTCCTCTCCTCCAGGGAGTACATATTCAAGTCCTTCAGCCTATCTTCATAGGACTTGTAATACAATCCCTGTGTCATCTTTTTTGCCCTTCTCTAAAAATTTTCTACCCTATGTCCTTAGGTAGGTGAGGGCTCCAAAACAGTACAGTGTACTCCAGGTGGGGCCTCACTAATGTCTTGTATTGTCCTCACATTGTATGTAACACAGTCATTTTATGGACTTTTGTCACCAAATTTTCAACATAGCCATTTTAAGACCTCTACTCATGAACAGTGTAACTGTGATTTTCTTAATCTGTCTCAAACATAGCTTTCGCACACCAACACCACCATTGTGTGCTACATGTGCGAAAACACATTTTGGGCGACATATAAAAAATGACAGCTGTACTGTTCATAAGGAAGTGTAATAAAATGGCAATGTTGAAAATCTGGAGTGAAAATATTGAAAATTCGCGAACTTACAAGTGTGCGTAGGAACTGCGCAACGCACGCTCGTAAAACAGTCATTTTTAGGAATTTTTTCACCAAATTTTCAACATAGCCATTTTAAGACCTCTGCTCATGAACAGTGTCACTGTGATTTTCTTAATTTGTCCCGTACATTGATTTCAAACACCAACTGCGCCATTGTGCGCTACATGGGCAGAAACACGTTTTGGGTGAGATGTGAAAAATGACAGCTGTACTACTCATAGAAGGTGTGGTAAAATGTAATTTTAAAATCTGGAGTGAAAATATAAAGTCGCAAACTTACTGACGTCGCATAGGAACTGCATAATGCATACTCATAAAACAGTCATTTTCTGAATTTTCCACAAATTTTCAAAATGAAACTTCTTGAGAACTCCACCTTATGAACACTCGCAGTGTTGTTTCATTAATCGTCCCAAAGGTGATTTTGCTACCGGGACTCAAAATCACTCTCGGCCCGAAAAATGCCAACGACAGTGACAGTATTCATGAGAAGGGGTCCCAAAATCCCATGTTGAAAATTTGGTGCAAAATTCCCAAAATGCCTGAGATATGCAACAAAGTTGGAAAACCCTATCTATCCCATTATACAGCTTACCGGCATGTCCTCAGTTCGTGGTCGGCTTTGAAGAGTGCAGATGTGTTTCCAGTCCGTAAGATCGTCGCACCAGACTCCGAGGTAAGTATGGGGTGAGGGGGAGTGGGGAGGCGGGTGCGCAGGGTGGGTGCGGGTTGTGGGGCAGGGATACCGCGTGGACAGTTTTTCTTACATGTTTTTTAAATGACGATGCGAGACGCTTTGCCACGCTGGGGTGGGCTCCCAGCGTGGCACAAAACGACTGGTTGGGGGGATGGAGCGATGGGGATTGGGCACCCCGTCGGCCATAGCAATTTGCCATGCTGGGATGGGCTTCCAGCGTGGCACCCTGTACTCGGAGGGGACAGTGGAGTCGACTGGGGATTGGGCACCCTGTCGCTATACCATGAGCTGCCATGCTGGGGTGGGCACCCAGCGTGGCATGTGAAGGCTTTGGGTGGGGGGAGCGCAGCACAGCTGATGGGGGATTGGGCACCTCTGCCGGCTATACAGTGTGTGCGTGGGGGGGGCAGCACGCAGTATGCGTGCGTGTGTGTGTGTAGGAGAGCGCGCGTGAGCAGGCGATATCAGATCGCTGCTTACTGAAGAATAGCTCCCCCTTTCAACTGTACGCCACTGCATTTTGGAGCTGTCATAGACAGCTCCAGCATGCATTGGTGGACTGGTGCCGCGCCTGCCAACACACTGACTGAATTGGAAGAGGGGGTGACACACCTCCGAAAACTCAGAAGATGGCACTATGTTTCTTGTACATGCATGCAAGCAAACATAAAAAGGGAAGTGGTTATCCCTCTGTACAGACAGTTGGTGAGACCCCATCTGGAGTACTGTGTGCAGTTTTGGAGACCTCATCTACACAAGGACATAGACAGAATGGAAGCAGTCCAGAGGAGGGCAACTAAAATGGTGCAGGGTCTGCATCAGAAACCATATGATGAGAGGCTGAGAGAGCTTAATAGGTATACCCTTGATGAAAGCAGGAACATGGGGGACATGATAGAAATGTTCAAGTACCTCAAGGGAATCAACAAAGTCCAGGAGGGTAGCATCTTAGAGAAAAAGAGATGTGTAAGAACAAGGGGACACAATTTAAAGATAGAGGGGGGATGGCTCAGGGGTAATGTGAGGAATTTTTTTTCATGGAGAGAGTGGTGGATGCGTGGAATTGCCTTCCTGGGGAGGTTGTTGGGGCTAAAACACTGGGGGAATTCAAACATGCATGGGACAGACACAAGGCAATTGTAGTGGGGGGTGGCAAGAAGTAGGCTGTTGGTTAACTAGAATCTTCAGCTTATCCAGTAGGTAGGGAAATGGGCAGACTGGGTGGGCCAAGTGGTCCTTATCTGCTGTCAAAGTCTATGTTTCTATGTTTCTATACTTGGCATGACGGGGCAGGATGTCTTCTTTGTTAGTAGTTACCATTTTTGTGTGATGAAATGGCTAACTCCCCCCCTTTACAGAAGGTCTCACTCATCTAATCTATCTGAGTTGTCAAAACCAGATACAGGCTGTGCGAGTTTCCAATTCAAAACAGATATGTTATTAGCTTTCTTACAAATCTTACTGAGGCCATGGCTTCAATGTACTATGCATGCCTTCCTTATTTGCCATTTGTAATTCCAGTTGTAAAACCATATTTTTGATAAATTGTAAGTACTATCAGCACAATAAAATCAGTATTCTGAGGAGAGCTGTGTAACTTATGAATGAAATTCACTATATTTAACCATTTCACTTTTTTATGATTTGCTGTGCGGTTCACCCCCTCCATCAAGATACATGTGCACACAAGATTAGAGAGACTTTCACAAATACTGTAGCATTTTTTTAACAGAAAATGCCCTGTTTGTTTTAACTTAATGAAACTCTTTATATGGTATGCATTGAACTACAAAACATAGTGGGAAGATAAACAATGGTATATTTTATTTACTTATTTAAATGTTTTACCAGGAAAAGCACATACTGATCAGTGTTGCTCATTTCCAGATGCATCCGGGGGGGGGGGGAGAACAGAGCAAAAATCCATAGTTACAATTAATAATATAACATTCCACAATATACACGGAATGATATACAAGGTAAACAATTGACAGTAACATCCAAGCAATCAAAACAAGGCAGAATACAATATACAAGAATTACAAGTGTTATGTGAAGGAATTCAGTATGGATCCACAATCCTAGAAATAGAGTAGTGCTACTAGAAGTGAGGTAGTAAATATGGTAAGCTAGAAAAGTAGTGAGGGCTGTACTGCAGGAGTGGCACAGAGAGAAAAAATAAAATAATGTATAGGGTCCAGTGCATTACCTGGGAGTAATACTGTATCATCAAAAGGTTCTGGACATGTAGGAATCCCAAGAGTGAAGCTCGAGAGGTTCTTATGTCCAGAACCTTGAGATGGTATCATTCACCGGTAATGTACCAGAACCTATTCATTATTGTTTTAAATATATGGATCCGATTTGTTTTTATATTTGGTCATTTTGTAAGGGGTGGTCTGCAGCTGCACTGAAGCTGTCTCTTGGTCCTGGTCAACCACCACAGTACTGTTTTGCTTGTTGGTCTCTCCCCCCCTTGGTCTCTCACCTCCCACCCTGAGGCTATGCAACTAAATTGTGTTTACTTTGGATGGCAGTCCTACCTTTGTGTTTCTTTTTGAAGGCAGGATCAACAGGCTCAACTAGATAATTCCATTTTGTTTTTGTGGAAGAAAATAACATGAAGCACCGGGCTCAACTCACTCTCGCTAAGTGAGAGATGGCCACCATGTTTTAAAACTTGTTCTGCCCACCCACAAATGAAAAGTGGCCAATTAGAATGCATGCTTTGGAAGGCATGGTGTGGCAGACTTGTGTTTGCGCTGTTGAGTGTCAGTGATAATACTGTTGTTCAGGTCCTGAACGATACTATTATGGAACCTGAACAATAGCATTATCACTTTTGAACAATGGTATTATCAGTTAGCAAGTGTGGTATTATCAGTTTGTCAGCTATGGTATTAACATAAATATTTTGTATGCTTTAGTATGGTATTAAATTTGATATCCATATATTAAAATATTGTAACTGAAAGAGTGGGTAGGAGTAGGGAGGGCAGTACAGTGGAGACATTACTGGGGTGAGAGTGAGGGGATAGAAGAATGAGAGCAATTACAGGAGGTGGAGGTGAGGCTACAAAGGGGAGAAGAGGAGAAGGTATGGTGGAATGTGACATTTTGGATGGGGGGGAAAGGGAGTTCTAGACTTTGAGAAAGCAATAGGAAGAGGCTGCTAGACCAACAGAAGTGGCACTAGAGGAGACGGCCAGAGTAAAGGGGTCAAGGTTATGAAGGGAATAGATAGAAGGGGTGGGGAGGAAGGGAGGAGGAGAGATAAGGAGGGAGAGAGCCAAGCCACCACAGACCACACTACATGGTAGTACATGTATAGTACAAGCATATATAGTGGGGGTGGTTGCTTTGACTGATTATGGCTAATTTGGTTGCATTGTCATAATGAAAACTCACAAGTAAGTTTGGCAGAAGACTGATAATTACAATTTTTAATGATACAGGGGCTACAGAGGGATAATAACTGTCATGTTGCTAAGTTGTCAATGTTTGCAGAGTTATTGGCTTCTATTAAAAGGAGAATGTCATTAAACTGGTATCCCATGAAGACAGTGGTGACAAAAAACACAAAGACAAAAAATGGTGAGGGAAAAGAGTGCGGCCACAAAGGGAGACTATGACAAAATAGCAATCACTGAAATGACAACCTATGGATTTTCCCCCCTCCCTGAGTTCTATCCCCCCAGAGTTTGTTATATCTAGTGTGGGGGGGTGTTGTGGGGGAGCCTCCCACAAAGGGGGATGCTGGGGCAAAGCCCCACTCAGAAAGTGTTGTCTCTATTTTGGCAATTGCTATCTTGTACCTCTCACCCTGTGTGGACATGCTGTTTTGTGTTTGTTTTAGCATTGCGGTTTTGTTTTCACCATTATCACATAGAACCATTAAACTGATCTTTTTACTGCAGCCTGTTTTAACTTTTTTGTACTTGCACCTCGCATAAAGATGTTTTGCACTACAACTTGGAATCCTGTGTAGTGTGGTCTGTGGTGGTAAGTGCTTGGTTTCTTTTACTGCTATTGATAGTCTGTATCATTCATGTCAAACAGTTTGTCTTCTGTGTTGTATATCTCTTGTCAAATTAATGAATTAGCAGCTGGTTTGGATCTGATGACAGCTTGTTTGAAACATGTATTTTTATGCTAGGAATACATACAGTTCCAATAAAAAGGTGGATTGGGGAGAGGTAATGCAAAATCATTGGTTCCAACCTCTTTTGATTTATTATTTATTTATTTATTTATTTAGCTTTTGTTGACCGGATAGGTGCACTAGACAAATCCTGCCTATTTTCAGGCACGACCCAGGGGAAGGGGGGGATACAGATGACAACTGACCTTGAACCAGATTAAGCTGTTGGTGGTATTTTTAGTGAATGAGGGAAATTTGGCCAGGACACCGGAGAAATTCTCCTACTCTTTTCGATAAGTGCCATGGGATCTTTAACATCCACCTGAACTACCACCAATCCAGGCAGATGGGACCGCGGTTTTAATGTCTTATCCGAAAGACGGCACCTCAGAAGTGCAGTACCCCACTCATGCTGTACTACAGTGTCAGTACTGGGATATTAACCCAAGTGCCAGACGTGGGAACTGAACCCACAGCCCTCTGATCTCCCAGCCTCAGAGGCGAGTGTGCTACCTACTGAGCCACTGACACTGCTGATCACGTTAGACAACATATTCAAACCATGAATAACTACATTATTCCTTAAATCACAATAAAAATTAAACTATCAATATGTATCGATAAGTAATGGACTATCCTCTTAACAGTACCCTCAATGTACTTTAACGTGATGGCACATAATCTTACCAGTACATAATGTCAGACATTCCTACTATAAGATTCCATAGGTGGTAATTGAAGTGCCAGTTATCAGAGATGCTGCTCATATTATGATCCAGCAAACAGGACAGTACAATTTTTTTACAACATTCATACAACTTGTGTAACGACATAATTTACAGTACATGAGGATCTCTGGGAGAAGATTGTTGTATCACACTGAGTCACCTGCTGAATCTTTTCTATACTATCCCTGGCAAGACCAGCTGATATCCCACTTAAAACTGATGAATGCAAATATTGCAAAACTGTGATAAAAAAGTACTGGTTATATTTTTTCAGCTATATTCCTTTTTTCTTTTTCAGAGAAAGCCACAACCAGAATTTGGATTTTTTGATTTTAACATCATTTAAAAAAATAATTGCTTTTTTTTATTTTCTCCAGCATATGGCACTACATTTTTCTCCTCTTTATACAGATGCTCCATTTTTACACCATTTGTGTTTTGATGTTCATTTATCTCTAGATCGCATGCGCCATCTAAAAAAGTTGGCAATCTTTGGGAGCTCTGTTGAGGAGCTGGGCTGGTGTCTCCCTCTGTGGAAGAAGGCTCAGGGGATGCATACCTACCTTGTCTACTACTCACAATGTGACTTCTTGATCTTTTTTTCTTTATTTTATACTTGTTAGCATAATGAGCATGTCTGCCCATTTTCATATGTGACAAGTTAACATGTATACAAAACATGAGTACCATATAAACATAAAACAAGTACAAAACAGTCATTAATAGATAAATCACAACACAGTGAGTGCAAATGACATCATGAAATCACAGGAAACAATTACATTCACAAGAAACAGTTGTATTTGTCATTATCAAGAAGCTATATCAGTAATAATTTTTAAAACTATACAATGATGTGCAATTTGTAATATGAGAGGGGAGAGAATTGAAACTAGTAGGAGCAGTGAATAAGAGCAACCTCTGACCTACAGATTTCCTAAAGAAAGGAATTACAAAATTCAATTTACTTTGAGACTGGATTCCATGCAAATTTGAAGCTCTGGGGAAATAAACAATAATGGAAGGAGGTAAAATATACAAAACTTGCTTAAACATAAATGATAAAGATTTAAAAAAAATCCTCTTGGATAGGGACAGACAACCTGAGTTCTTATATAAATCACAAGAATGAGTATTAAAAGGGGATCCTGTAATAAATCACAAAATGGCATTATAAGTAACTCTGGGTCTATTAATTAAGAAGTTTGTGATGGATGTATAAATATTAATATCATAGTCTAAAAGACTGAATAAAAAGCTATGAGTCAATAACTTTCTGGAGTCCTTGGTTAAGAATGGACATATCCTATACAACATCCATCGACACTGATGAAGGATCTTTTGTGAATAATCAATGTGAAATTCAGAAGATAAGTTTGGGTCAAGATAAATACCAAGATATTTAAATGTATTAACCCTTTCAATAATACCCCCTTGAGATCTACCACTGTTGCCATTTGGGGGGGGAGGGTTCCATCCTGGGCCCAGCAAAATTCATTAATTTTGTGGAGTTTTTTTAATTCAACACCATACATCTAGACAGAAGCCACTACTGAAATGCAATGAAATCATCCTGGACATTTTTTATTGCTAAAGAATGATTACTAGCAATAATATACAAAACTTCATTGTCAGCATAAAGAGACATAAAAGAGTTACTACAACTGAAGGGTGCAGAATCCATAAAAAGAGAAAAAATCAAAAGGTACAGACTGGAACCCTGAGGAACCCCACAGTGGATGTCAACAAAATTAGATGAAATACCACTGATAATAGTGCACTGACTCGTATACAGCAAATAATTTGAAAACCATGACATTACTAGAGTGGAGAAGTGAAAAATCATTCAGAACAGAAGGAAGTATATTGTGATCAACCAAATTGAAAGCCTTGGTGAGGTCTACAAATATGGCTGCAACAGAGTGCCTATTGTCTAGGGCACCCTGTATGTGGCCAGTGAACCCCACCAAGGCTGTCTCTGTGTTATGTTTTTGCTTCAAACCATGTTGCACCTCAGACAGTAAACAACATTCATCCAAAAACTCAGTTGTCTGGTCCAAAATGAATTTTTTTTTAACTTTTGAAAGAGGTGCAAGAAGGGAAACAGGCTGATAATTAAAAATAATAGAGGAATGTCCTTATGGTAAGGGTTTTATGGTTGCCTTTTTACAAATAGCCAGGAAGTAGCATGTTTGCATTGATAAATTAAGCAAGATTGACAGTGGAGATGCCAAAAATCAATACCAGCCTAATCAACCTATAATCAATGTCATCAGAAACTAAATTTGGCCTGGGATTTAATTTTAAAATATATTCCCTGACCTGAGCAGGGAAAACCTCACTAATCTGTAACAAAGGATGAGATTCAAAGTTATGAATGTCTGAAACAACCTGAGTGGGAAACTGGGAAGAAACAGAATGATCAATGATCAAAACAGCTTGAGCAGAAGACTGGGGAGGCCTAACATCATCAAGATTTCTGAAAAATTAATTGAAGGTTTGAGCAACTTGTTGGGGTTCACTTAATATGTTGCCATCCAATTCTAGAGTAATAGGGGATGCCTATGTCCTTTTCTCTAACAGATCTTTAAGGAAATTCCATGTCTGTTTAGAGTTACCCAGGGATTTACTTTGAAGAGACAACATATTGCCTTTTTGCTCTCCTAGTATGGGTTTTGCATTTATTGCAAAACATTTTATAATTTTGCAAAGTAATATTATCCCTAGTAACATTATACTTCTTCCACGCCTTATCCCTGATGCTAAGTGCCTTCAGAAGGTCTGGGGTAATCCATTTTGTCTATTAGTTCTAACCCTGACCCTTCTAATAGGAGCCACCTTATCACAAATGGAAGTTAACAGGCTACTTAGAACTTCCAGAAATGAGTCTACATCCTTAATATGGTCTAACCTTGACCAATCCTCAAGCTGACATGCCTGAATAACACTTTGGGGGTAAACTTATTGAAATTTCTAAATTCAATAATAGTGGGCAATCCCTGTTTAAGCCTTGATGACTACTCACAGTAAATTGAACTGTGATCACTGATGGCATCAGGCAAGATCTTAACAGTTATAATCTTATTATTGATAGAGACTATCAGTGAATCCAAGGTGGTTCCACCACCTGTTTTAGAGTTATGCCCGGTGACATCAGAGATCAACTGAGAAAGGCCTTGTTCCAAAAGGAGTTCTTGAGCATCTTCCTTAAACTTAGAACCCCAATCTTTATTAAAGACACCTATGAGTACCCATTCACGACTGGGGGGCAAATTATTTTTAACATCTATAATCGATTTCCAGCCATCTTTAAAATGACCAGGGGGTGCTACTACTACTACTACTACTACTACTTTGTGATCTGTATCTGCAGTTCCATTTTTAAATGGTAACTGCTTGGTAGTCTGCTTTGACTCCTTGAAAATGGGACATTTTGAAGTCCATGGCCTCATAGTCAAATGAGGCAACTTTGGCCTTAAGAGATTTGTCAAGTGTAATAAAGCCTGGACTGTTTCTATATTTTAATAGCTTGTTCTGTGTATTATCAGCCTGTTTTTCAGCATCAACAAGGTTTGCACTGTCATTCTTTATAAGAAGATCAATTCATTTGAAAGAGAATTTTGTAAGTGCTCATTCCCACTCCTCATTATGGATGAATTTCTCTCGCTCAGTCAATGGAAATAGCTAGAGCCTAAAACCATGCAGTATCCAACTGAGCCCCTGATATTTCATCAGTGTTCTCTCATTGTACCAAAGGCTGATATCTGTAAAGAGCAGATTCTCCAGTTCCTTAAACATCATTTTAAAATTGCCTTGTGTAGTTTATTCTATCTTGGAGCTGCAGAATATAGCCACCCAGTCAAACTGAGTTTACCGTACATAAAATAGTAACAAATTGCACAATACGTGTATCCAGTGTTCTGCTGTATCTTGCACACCTAAACAGTGCCTACTGACTTTGGTGCTACTCAGGCTACCCACTCTATCACAAAACTGGACTGAGAGAAAGAGAAACAAAGGAAATTGAGCTCCTCCAAGTCCAAACTGAAGAATGTGTTGCTAAGTTTAGCAACAAGTCAGTTCAATCAAAAATACTGTATGCACTGGTGATCTTTCCTTCTTTCTGAAAGCCTTTAATCATAATTCCCACCAGCAAGGTAGGGTTAACATTGAGACCAAGCTCCAGGAAGTATTGATTGTTCTATATGTATAAAAAACTAAATTGCTTATCAAACCTGTGCTACTGTTTGTTTTCAGATGCGAATAATCATGTTAGCTACACCAGAGCACTAATAATAGTCACTTTTGTCATCATCTGTCTGCTAAGCATCCTGGGAAATAGCATCATGATGTCTGAAATCTTTAAGAAACTCAAGTTCAAATGCAGTGGCAGCAGTGACCTAGACATCTTTATTATCAATTTATCTCTGGCATATCTTTTCCATCTTAGGATGCCTTTTTTGATCCACCAACTCCTAGGGAATGAGATCTGGCATTTTGAAGAGACCATAGGCAATGACATCACAGCTCTGGACATGAGTAGTCAGTTCACCAGCATCTACAGTCTTACTGCCTTGACCATAGATCACTATTCTGCTACGGAGGGGTTTAGGATGTGGAATCTGTCTCCATACCTCAAATGATATATACTGGCATACCTTGTATGAGTTCTTCTTGGCTTTTACTATATCCTTTATGGTTATTTCCATCCAATCCTCTTAAAGATGTCAATGTTAGAGGCTCTTATCAGCCACATGAATGTCAGGATGAGGGCAAAAAAGTGACATGACTAGCCATAGCTATCTGCTTGGTGTTCTTCAATTGCTGGATTTCCTTCTACATTCTTCAGTTGGTTCCATTGGCTGTGGAACAACCAATGTTGCTCTTCTATGATGCTTAAAGCATAGCAATCTGCATGAGGCATGCCAACAGCTGCTTTAGTCCTTTCATCTACATTATGTTGTGTGACACTTTTAGAAGAAGACTCATTGTACCGGTAAGACCCACCGAAAAGATCTCCAACTCAGTGCAATTACACATACAGGAAACTGTCATGAACAACATTTGGGAATGCAGCACCTTTTCCACCTTGTGTCTGGCGGATGAGAACCATAGTGATTTGAATTGTGCCTGTCAACTGCTGGGTTGAATTCTTCAGGTAAAATACAGACTTCTGCACATTCGATATATACTCAGATTAGGAAACATAGGTGATACGTCAGGAGATTTGATGTGTAGAGATTAACATATTGAAAGAGACAGCATTAACTTTTTTTGTGGTTTTATAATTTCTGACAGCCTTGCCTTAAACAGTACTCATTTCATGGAAATTGTAACGCTTACTGTTGTGGAACTTGTGGAACTGATGCAGCAAAGTTGGTGGTAATTCCTTTACACAGACATACTACAGAGAAGTAATTCATGATTTTGCAGTCACATACTTTTCTCTAGGGGGTGTGAGCAATCTTTTTAAGCGATAGTAACATCAACATAGGAGGAATGACTGTCATTTTGTCCTAACATTCAGGTCCCTGGACAGCACACCATATCTTGTAATTTGGCCTTGAGGGAGCATCACTTGCCAAGGATTCTGAATGCTATAATATATGTGTGTGTGTGTGTGTGTGTGTGTATATATATATCCATTGCAAAAAACTTCATTTACTGCATCAGTTAGGGTTAAAGTGACAAAAGTGTGGAAATGAGACATTAGGGGCGAGCCTGTAACCCCACCACCCCCATCCTCCATAGACTGACAGATGCCGGGGTGTGCCATGGGGCATGAGGTACAACTCTCACCCCATTCCATGTGTAAACAAGTTCGCATGGTACAGTAAAGGAGAATGGGGTGAGAGTTAGTCCTCATGACCCCATAGCATACCCTGGCATCTGTCGGTCTGTGAAGGATGGTTAGTGGGGGGTTAGGGACTCAACCCTAACATCTTATTTCCCCACTTTTGTCATTTTAACCCTAACTGATGCATTAAATGAATTTTTTTGCAATGACTTTCCTTACTTTTTGAAAAAGTGTAATATAAGTAGTAAATAGCATGTGTTGGTGGGAGTACGGGGCCAAGCTGCCCATTTTTGCATAACGATATGTGTCTGTGGGAGTGCTAGCCCTCTGGGCCCTGCACTCACACTTACACATAGCTATCAATCAATCAATCAATCAAATCTTTATTTATTCAGGCGAACATCATTGAGCACAGCTCATTTACAAGATGGACCTGATATGCTATGATAAGCTATGGAGCCATACAGCAGCCCTATAGGGCAAGTAACCCTTGTAACAGTAATTTGCTAATATCTTGAGAACTGTAGCAGCTAGGAAAAAATTAAAGTTCCATTGTAATCATGACAGTGAGATGTCCACACAACATAAATCAACCAGATCCGTATCTCATTGTTTATGAGATACAGGCACTGAAAAGCACTGTGGGTGCTAACTTTGAGGATGTAATACTGGCCTATGGACCTGAAAATGAGCAATTGCAGTACTATTTTTGAATATCTCAGTAACAGTACAAGGTAGAAAAAAAATTCAAAATTCATGGTATTCATGGCTTTCAAACCTATTTATGTACTTAGTTTCCCTATGGGGCACTAAGAATTTTTGCGGCGAAAACTGCGTATCTTGAACCATTTTCAAGATACGGGTGCGGAAAGGTGTGATGGGTGCCACACTGTTATCATATGGGAAAAATCTCAACTTTGTGATGGCATATTTATGGAACCACTTAACATTCCAACACCTAAATAGCATAATTCACATCTCTAGGGCATCCCCTTAATACCATGAAAATTGCAAGTCGAAAGACCAAACCATTAAGTTACAATGCAGTGGGAACGTTTTTAAAAGTTTAAAAATTCCTGGTTCATGAGGTAGCAAAATCCCAGACCATCAGATCAGTCCCCATCCATGAGCTGTCAAAATTGCCATCCATGAGAAATCCTTGACCATGAGATTTTGGTCATCTGGTCCCTAAGTGATGGTCAAGAATTTTGCTTCCTCGCAAAAGAGGATCGAGTGGCAGACTAGGATTTTGACAGCTCATGGACTGTAATTTTCTCAAGTCATGAAAGAGGATTCAAAAACCCAATCCTCATCCGTGTGCTGACAAAATCCTAGTCTGTGAGCCGATCCTCTTTTGTGAGGTAGCAAAATCCTTAACTGTCAGCTTAATCATCATCCGCGAGAAGGGCCATCTGGTCACAAAGTAATGGACAAGGATTATGTAACCTCATGAAAGAGGATCAGCTCATGGACTAGGATTTAGACAGCTCATGGACTAGGATTTTGTCACCTCATGTAGGAGGATTTAAAAACCCAATCCTCGGCCTCGAGCTGACAAAGTCCTAGTCCACGAGCCAATCCTCTATCGCAAGGTAGCAAAATCCTTAACTGTCAGCTTAATCCTCATCCTCAAGATGGGCCATCTGGTCACAAAGTGATGGACAAGGATTTTGCAGCATCGTGAAAGAGGATCGGCTCGTAGACTAGGATTTTATCAGCTCATGGACAAGTATCATTAGCGAGTCATGGTCAAAGAATTTTGACATTTTAAAAGACTATTTTTTGGACAAACTGAAGCAAACCAAAGGTATGGGTTTGTAGAGGGTGTCACCCTAAACAAAACCCATGCCTCATTACACCAAAAAGTCACCCATGGAGAAAGCTACGACATTTTGTTTGGGGAGAAAAAATGAGAACAAGATGGTGGCTAGTAAACAAGGAATTTTTCCTCACAGATTAGGATTTTTTTAAATCCTGACAAAATTCTTGACCATGAGCCCAATCCTAGTTCAAAAAACATACATATGAATCTTGGCATGAACTGAGCATGCTCAGAACCCAAACATTAAAAATGAAATAACTTTGGAACAGATTAATATTTGATAACCAAATCAATGCTGGATTGTTCTTTTACCCACACTCTTTTAATGTTCCAAATTTCAGACCAAAACATCAAATGGCGTGGTCACAGTGACATATATAAAAACATGTCAAAAGTGGCAAAAAACATGTTTTTCAGTGCTTCACTGCGCAAAAACTGTAAGTCTGATAAAGGCAACTTGGTAAATCAAGAGATTTACCAAGTCAGACTGCACATTCCAAATTTTGTGCAAATCTGTTGCATGGGTACAAAGTTATTAACACACAGAAACTGAGGTTTAACATTAAAGTGCCTACTCAACCCTAATACACTGTATATGTGTGTATATATACATACAGTATATATAACATTACATGATGGGCAGGAGTGTGACATGGAAAATATTCTCACTCTGCAAAGTGAGCTCTAGATACTCACAAGTGCTAAAGGCATGAGTGACAGTATCCAGAGCTCACTCTGCAGGAGTGAGAATATTTTCCATAGCACATGCTCTGCCCATCATGTATGCTATTTATGCAATAAGGATGGGAGCTTTTGAAATCTTTTTTATGTGTCCTTTTTCTGTGTGTTTTTTGCTCTTTCTGTGTGTGGTTTGAGTGTGTGTGAGTTTTTCTGAATGGGCTGGGAGCCTTAGAAACACCACAGCACACAGCTGATTGTACTTTGCAATGCTAATTGAGTAACTTGCAGGCTTTAGTGAGACAGAGAACTTGAGCAGTTTCATTTAGAATTTAGGTTGTGAAGCTGATAGCAGCACATTAATGGGCTGGGATTTTCAGAAACACCACAGCGCACAGCTGAGTGTACTTTGCAATGCTAATTGAGTAACTTGCCGGCTTCAGTGAGACAGAGAACCTGAGCAGTTTCATTTAGAATGCAGGTTGTGGTGAGTGAGTGGTGACATCAGCACATTATGGATAAACAGCATTTTTTATCACAGTAGTGATGTCATCGTCATTTATCACACTCCAGTGAAGATATCTCCATTTATCACACTCTAGAAGCTCTCACCCCTATTGTATTTATTTATTTATTTTATTTATCCAAAACATGATTATTTTCAGGCGCGACCCAGGAGATTACAATAAGCAGGGTGAACAGTGGAATACAATTTGATTTGGGGTAGAGACATAATACATACAGAGCTAAAACAAGGTTTTACAATCACATAATTAGGTGGAAAATAAAAGTTCAATAGTTTACATTAATTGTAAGAATACACACACACATATATATATCTATAGATATATATATATATATATATATATATAGATAGATAGATAGATAGATAGATAGATATATATATACAGTGCATTCCACTTGTGTGCCATTCGGTTGTGTGCACATTCCGTTTGTGTGCACAAATTTCCCAGGTCCCGATTCATTTCCTATGTAACACCATGTTAAAACTACCTGATGTATGCACACCTATTTTTGCTTGTGTGCACACATTTTTTCTGATTTGCTAGCTGTAATTTAGCAATTTAGCACCAGTTGTTAGTGTTAATTACTCGCTAATTGCCTCCTGCAGTTGCACAAAGTTTTCCCGTAACAAAGTGATCACTTAACCAGTTAACAACTCTTAATTACTGCCCAACTGCCCGTTTTATAAGCTACTGAAAGCTCAGCATGTTTTCAGATTGCTAACGAAACATGGAGCTGCCGGAGTTAAAGTGTAATGTGCTGACCCTGGAATGCAAGGAAGCGCTTCTTGACAAAGCTCTCCTACCTGGTTTATCCCGTAAAGACATCGCTAATGAGTTCGGGATTGATATCTCTTGTGTTGGGCACATATTGAAAAACAAAGAGACAATCTTGCAGGAATGGTGTGCTGGTGGTAAAAAAGACTGCAAAAGAAAACGAGATGGCAAGGATTGCAGGATCGAGGATGCCCTGCTCAGATGGTTTACAGCTGCCCACGACCATGGTGTCCCTCTCTCTGGTCAGATCCTATGTGAAAAAGTCAGAAGCCTTGCATCGGTAATGGATGCAGTAGAAACACCGGACAAAGAGGATGAGGACGAACCTGAGGTGAACGTTCCATCAACTGCGGAGGTATGGAATATGATGCACAAAATACGCCACTATGTAGAGCGCAGGGAGCAGAGAGACTTCACTTGGTTTTATAACTTCGAAAAAAAGGTAGAACTGTTAAGCACTCACACTTCCAAACAGACCACGACAACGGACTTTTACAATAATGACATGCCAATTTTGTAAACATTTTTTAATCTTCTTGTTACTGCATTAAATGCTCATTAAAGTCATTTCATTACTGAAATAGCAATTCCCTGTCTCCAGTTTTCATTTTTCCGTATTTTTGTTTGTGTGCAATTTCAGTTGTGTGCACACTTTCTGGTGGTGCCGGCTATGTGCACACAAGCGGATTTCACTGTATATATATATATATATATACACTGTATATATGTATACACAGACACACACACACACACAACATTAAGGAAGCCTTTAGTTCATGCAGTTGTAAAACACTTACTCTTTGATGGTTACCTAATATTGACACATTATTTATTTATGCAAAGTGCAACTAATGCATTCATGTGAATGATGGTTTACTTCAGTGTAAATTATAAATATTTGCTTATAAAGACACAGTTTTTTTTATACTCTTTGTTCTGGCTGGCCCTCCTTCCCACTGGTCCTCCCAGCCCCATCACCCTGGTTTCCCCCAGGGCTTTCCTCTCCTGTATCCTGTATGGTGTGCCCTCCATGGCAGGGTGGCAGGGAGTCCCTCAAACTGTCAGCACTGGATTTAGATTCTGGAAAGAGCCTTTGTCACTGTGTGAGGTGCCTGTGGAGGCTGGCAGTCATCCTTCATGACCAAGAGTTTCCTCTTTTCTCCCATGGGAGATGTGGCATGGGACACATGTGTCAATATCTGCCATACCTCCCCCACCTTTCCAGCTCAGGCTGCCTCTCCTGTGGGTTCCGCCAGGGGACAGGTAAGCACCAAGCTCTTTCCCTCCTTCCCTCCAGAGGAAGAGATTGGTCCCATGGATGCTTGATCCTCATCCCCCTGCTGTCCCTCAACACTGACAGAATTAGAATGTACAGTATAAGAATTCTGAACTGATATATCAGTCCCTGGCACAGCAAGGGTTAATATAAAAGTATGTTTACCCAGGTAACATTTCTTTCTTTCTTTCTTTCTTTCTTTCTTTCTTTCTTTCTTTCTTTCTTTCTATCTGTCTATATATTTATCTATCTATTCTGGTGTGATAGCACCACTATAGTTAGGGTTGTCTGACAGGATCTATGTTAAACCCCTAACTTTGCACTTTAACAGCTTTGGCATCATTAGACAAA
Source organism: Neoceratodus forsteri (assembly GCA_016271365.2). NCBI lineage: Eukaryota > Metazoa > Chordata > Ceratodontiformes > Ceratodontidae > Neoceratodus > Neoceratodus forsteri. Next base: position 158,334,499 of record CM028137.1, read on the forward strand.
ATTGCCTCAAGTTTCTCATGCATTCTCTAGGAAGCAAGATCTAAATCTGTGGAAAGTTTTGTGATGGCAGCTTGTGTGGTTTTTGAGATCCACATATGTTGTTTTCCTGTAGAGGTCTATTTGTTTTTTCCCCTCCCTCCATGCTTAACATGGGTTTTAATTTTTGCTCTCACCTACAGCCTAGATGGAAATAATTTTTCCCCAGACTTTCAGGGTAGAAGTGGCATGTACAAAGTAATGACTTTTGAAGGTTTTGTGGAAAAATATTAAATGGTTCCAGAGTTATAGACTTAAATTTTTTTGTCATTTTTATGTTGCTTGCATACGTGCAAGAAACATAGTGCCATCATCGGAGATTTCGGAGGTGTGTCACCTCCTCCTCCAATTCAGTCAGTGTGCCAGCAGGCACGGCCCCTGTAAGCCAATGCATTCTGGAGCTGTCTATGACACGTTCCAAAATGCAGTGGCATACAGTTGAAAGGGGGAGCTACGCCTCAGTGAGCACCGATAAGATATTGGCTGCTCACGCGCAGCTCCCCCTCACAGACACATGCAGGCATACGCGCCCCCACAAGCACTGTATAGCCGACGGGGTGCCCAATCCCATCAGCTGAGCTGCATCCCCCCCAAGTAGTAGGTGCCACGCTGGGAGCCCACCCCAGCGTGGCAAGCGGTCTCTGGCTGACGGGGTGCCCAACCCCGTCGTGCTGAAGGCCCCTGTCCTGTGCCACGCTGGGAGCCCACCCCAGTGTGGCAACAAATGCCATGGCCAAGGTGCCCCCAACTCTATTAGCTGAACGCCCCCAACGCCCTTGTGCCACGCTGAGCCCACCCCAGCATGCAGTAAACGCCCCACGATGTCTTTTTTTTAAAAAAACCTGCAAAATGAAAACAGTCCGCTGGCGCCTCCCAACCCCCTCCCACAACCCGCACCCACCCACTGTGCACCCAGCCTCCCCACACCCCCTCACCCCATACTTACCTCCGGACTCCGGCGCGCGATCTTCGGTGGATCGGGAACACGCCTGCATTCTTCAAAGCCGGCCGTGAACTGAGGAAATGCTGATAAGCTGTATAATGGGCTAGATAGGGGTTTCAACTTTGTTGCATATCTCAGGCATTTTTGATTTGCACCAATTAACATGGTTTGGACCTTCATGAATGATTTCACTGTCATGGCGTTATTGGGGCCCGAAAGGTGATTTCGCACAGTGACTGCAAAATCACCCTTCGGGCCTGAATACCATCATGACAGTGACATCATTCATGAGAAGGGGTCCCAAAAACCCCATGTTGAAAATTTGGTGCCAAAATTCCAAAAAATGACTGCTTTACGAGCGTGCGTTGCGCAGTTCCTACACAGGCTCGTAAGTTCGCAAAATTTCAATATTTTCACTCCAGATTTTCAACATTGCCATTTTACCACACCTTCTTATGAGTAGTATAGCTGTCATTTTTCACATCTCACCCAAAATGTGTTTCACCCATGTAGCGCAGAATGGCGCAGTCGGTGTGCGAAATCAATGTACGGACAAATTAAGAAAATCACAGTGACACTGTTCATGAGCAGAGGTCTTAAGATGGCTATGTTGAAAATTTGGTGAAAAAATTCCTAAAAATGACTGTTTTACGAGCGTGCGTTGCGCAGTTCCTATGCACACTCGTAAGGTCGCGAATTTTCAATATTTTCACTCCAGATTTCCAACATTGCCATTTTATCACACCTTCTTATGAGCAGTACAGCTGCCATTTTTCACATCTCACCCAAAACGTGTTTCTTCCCATGTAGCACACAATGGCACAGTCAGTGTCCGAGATCAATGTACAGGACAAATTAAGAAAATCACAGTGACACTGTTCATGAGCTCAGGTGTTAAAATGGCTATGTTGAAAATTTGGTGAAAAAATTCCACAAAATGACTATTTTATGAGTGTGCGTTGTACAGTTCCTATGCACGCTCATAAGTTTGCAAATTTTCAATATTTTCACTCCAGATTTCCAACATTACCATTTTGCCACACCTTCTTATAAATAGTACAGCTGTCATTTTTCACATCTCACCCAAAATGTGTTTCCACCCATGTAGCGCACAATGGCGCAGTTGGTGTGCAAAATCAATGTACAGGATAAATTAAGAAAATCACAGTGACACTGTTCATGAGCAAAGGTCTTAAAATGACTATGTTGAAAATTTGGTGAAAAAATTCCCTTCAGATGTTCTGCAATATTACTAATGAAGACATTGAACAGAACTGGCCCCAGGACCGATCCTTGCAGCACCCCACTGGTCGCCCCCTCTCCCTAGACTGCATACCATTTATTACCACTCTCTGCCTCCTGTCTGTTAGCCAGTTTCTAACCCAGTTTACCACCCTTTCCCCCCATGTCCAGCCTACCCAGTTAGTTTATCAGCCTCCTATATGGGATGGTGTCAAAGGCTTTGCTGAAATCAAGGTAAGCGTTGTCCGCTGCCCCACCCTGATTCACTTCCTTGTCACCCAGTCAAATAAATCAACCAGATTTATCTGACATGATGTCCCACTGTGAATCCATGTTGTCTATGGTCCTGGTTCCGATGGCATCTAGATGCCCCACTATCCTTTCTTTAAGCAATGTCTCCATGATCTTCCCTACTACTGAGGTGAGGCTGAATGGCCTATTGTTCCCTGCCTCCTCCCTGCTGCCAGACTTGTGTAGAGGGACCACATGTGCCCTCCCCAATTCACTCATGTTGAATGACTCAGTGAACATGGCTGCCAAAGGTACTGCTATCTCCTTCGCAGTTCTGTTTATCCTTGGTGTATGCCATCTGGTTCCATCGCTTTGTCTACCTTCAATTTAGTGAGCTCCTGCAGGACTCTTTTGTCCACCTCTTCACCCCTTGGCAACTGCTGTACTGTTGTGGCCCTTGCCCTCCCACTCTTCTGTGAATACTGAACGGAAAGACACAGTGGATGTCTTGGGAGGAAGGCATGAAACTGTCACTTCCAAATACCTAAACAGCACATACAAGCAAGCAACATTCAGCATTGACAAATGCTTGTTTTAACTGGTCTGAGCACACTCAGTAAGGTTTTTTTTGATAACCATTTGATACAACAAACATAATTCTGTGTCATGAGAGCTTTTTGATTCTTCACCTCTTGCTTCTCACAACACAAAAATAATTTTTTTGTTTTGTGATGGCTATCATCTTGTGTTTTCCCCAAACTAAAAGACATGGAAAATACATAAACATGGTGTATTAAAACCAAAAAACACACCTGAATTTAACTCAACAGAACTTGTTTAGCTAGATTCTGGTGGGGTTTTTTTGTTTAAAAAACTGACATAAATATTTTTTCTGGGTACCCCCAAATCCAGGGTGCCTAGTTTAGCAAGAGGAGCAGACATCTGTAGCCACAGATGGAGATGTGCTGCCCGCTTGTGTGCCTGCAGTAAGCCGTCAATCAACCTCCATCTCTTTCTTTTTCTTTCTCTTTATCTATTTGTCAATCAGCAGGTCTGACTGTCAGTCCATCCCCTAGAACCACAGTAACTGTAATGACTTATAGTTTGAGGTACGCCTTGAAAAAGCACACTGCATCTGTGCATAACATTGGCAGGCTCTGGGACCTACTTGGTACAATAGGTTTGTGCACCCAATGAAATAAAAGCACTACCAGATCTGGTACACCTGTGAACTGGTGACTGAGGAGCTGGTGATGCCATGAACATTTTCATTATGGATGCTCGCATGAAAAGTGGAGACAGGAATATTACATGTAGGAAGGAGCAGAATGGATGAAGAAGCTGGTAGAAGAAAAACTGGAAAAAGAAAAGAAGATATGACTAACTGCAGCACATGGCAATGCACGATGAAAGATCTATGTAGTCTGGCTGAACAGTAAGATGGGACCCTGAACAATGACTGTCTGCTCACCCTCTCATGATTTCAGCTCATTCCTGTTTTTGATTAATTAAAAATGAGTTCCTAACTTGATTATCCTGTGTCCTTTGAACAATCTGACCAACCTGCGTTGTCTCTGCAGTGACTCAAGTCCTGACTCTGCTTCCCCCAGGACCCTGTGGTACTCTACTTTGACCTACCCTTTTCCTCTCCTGATGTCAATTTAGCCTTTGTGGTGGAGGCCTGATGAGTTCTATGTTAGTCACCCCATGTCACAGCAGCTCCTTTTTTAAGGAGATGGTGGCGGACGGGTGTTTTACCTTGCAGAGTTTCTTGCTGAATGTGGAGTGGATCATGTGGCACAATGTGGACCAGAGAGACTGGATACACTGGAGAGTTTGAGGGAGCGCAGGAGAGTCTGGGAGAGTAAAACGTAAATAGATGGAGTCGGAAGCCAAGATTCACTCTCTGGTTGGTGCATTGAGTGACTGGATGCACTGCATTGTGCTGAAGAGTGGTTGTGGATTGCCAGAAACTGCTGAACAGCAAGGGAGCTGACCATTTGACTTGTTTTTCTTTTGACACGGAGATGAAAAGGTTGCCCATAAATTAGCCAGAACACAAAACCCACCTCAGTCACTGATGAAGAGCCATGGCTGAGCAATGAAGTAAACTAAATAATTACAAATGGAAAAAAGCTGCTGTGTTCAGCAGTTGTGGTCCAGCAACCCTTTCCTCAAATGGGACGCTGTCAAGCCTTGTGGGTCTGAACAAAGATTTTCTTTTTAACCAAAGCAGAGCTCTAAATCCCTGTTAAATGCAATAGTTTTTTTTTTACCCTGTGGCAGTTTTTCTAAAAAAGTTGTATGAGTGAGGAAAAAGGTAGTGAGATTTATTTTGGATCCCTAATGAGAGCTGACAAAAGTCTGAAAACAGGCCAAGTGTGGTTATTGTAGTTTGTGGCCTGCTGAGGGACTTTACGCACTTTTATTATTATTGGTGTTATTATTATTGTTATTATTATTAGTCACCATTTATGTCTTTTTAGATCCCATGTCTCCCCATCCCAATTTTGGGAGATAACTGTGCTGCACCCTGTCTCAGAGGGGTGTTGGTGCCTCAGTTTGGCACTGCAGTTGCCCATATGATCTTTAAAGACTTACAATTAGTGAGGATCTACAGAAAAATACACTATAAGTAAGTAACTTTTCATTTTATTATAAATTTTAACAACTGTATACTATCTTAGGAGCCCTTGTTTAAAGAGCTGCTGAATTCACAGGGGAAAATTGAAAAAAACAAAACAACATTTCTTTTTATTTTGAACTTTCTTTTTCTCCCCCTTGTTCACTGTGGCAGTCACCTCGAGCCTCGGCAGACTCCCATCCCCACCTGATTCCTCTCTGCAACTTACCTACCTCCTCTTGCCCCAAACTTACTCTTCTGGGGTAGGATCTGTGGAGAGCTACCTCAAACTCCCCACAGGAATGCCACATTTGTGAGAGGCAGTGGAAAGTCAGATCATTGGGGCCGGAGAGTCCCAGAATCCTCCTGCATGCCTGTGTGTTTTTTCACTATTTCTTTACCTTTGCTGTAGGATAGCTATGTTGTGGGCTCAGTAACATGCATGCAATGTGTGTCAATGTTCATCGAAGCCCATCTGCTGTCCCCTCCCTGTGCTCCAGCTCCTTCTAGCATCACCATATGTGGTTACCCTGGTGGTGGTATTACAGCAGAGTCCAGAAAGCCTCCCTCCTTAAGGAAAAGACCATTCTTTGGGATGCTTGGTCCTCCTCCCCAGAACAGCCCTACAATCCTTGGTCTCATTAACAAATCTGGGCTGGCATCATGAGCAATAGCACTACTGCTGGGCCAAAGGCCGAGCTTTATTACACACATTTCTGCTGACATGTCACCTGTTCTCTGTATTTAGCGTCCTCTTTTTTCATAACTGTTTACATTATGGGAATTTTTCATACAAAATAGAGCTCTTCTTTGCCAATAACTATCCCCTGCCATTAACATTTTAATGCCAGAACAAAAAATAATTTACTTTCTAAAGGCTTCCTGCCACTATCTCATGAGCAGCTGCATGTTTCTCTGGCTCATGCTAATGTGCCCTGCTGGCTCAGCCATTGGTCAGCAGGGCAAGTTAGCACAGAGCAGGCAAAAGAAGTGGCTGCCTGCAAGATGGTGATGGGTAACCTTTGGAAAGAATGTTACAGTGCTGTAATAAAAAGATAAAACATTATAAGGCAGTATAAAAAAATGTCTTTCTGCTCTTAAAACGGTAATTGGGGGAGTTAGTTATGGGCTTGAACAGTATTATTATTTGTGAAGTTTTTACTTTAAAGTGAAAACAGGCTCACTGCCCTCCATACTTCATCTGTTCTGCTGCTGGTCCACACCTTACATCATAAACCCTTTGCTTGTAATATCATAATGCTCTCCATATCAACAGACTGTGATGTCACAAGCAGCAGATTGGGCTGTCAGGTATAACTGACAGAGCAGATGATGGCTTAGGGGCAGTAAGCCTGTTTTCATATTAATTGATGTGAATAGTTATAAAGATAAAGCGGGAACTAAGTGAGGGAAACTATAGGAAATCTAAGCTAACATGTTGGTATAAAATGTATGCTTTTAAGTTTTCAATAGACGTCAGGAGCTGTTTAAAGCAACCAGCAGAGCTGCCCCTGAAACTGTCACCCACCCACCCAAATATGAATATCTGCTTCTTGCTCTTTGCACAGTAAGCATGAGTCAACGGTGTAAATCTGAGATTTTCCAAGTGCACAAATCACAGAAATGGGCTCAATAGCACATTTGAAGGTTCTGCACAGGGGTCTGTCTTGTACAGATGATAAACCTGTGCCATGTATGGTGGACTTCTTGAACTATGAAGTCTGAATTACTTCTACTGCTTTTGTTGTCTTGCACCATGCCTGCTTGATTTGATTCCTGTCCAGAAGTCATCTTAAATGAGATTCTATTTGAAACAAAACAGTACAAGGAGATGCTAGGGCATGGGCAATAAGGGGTGATGGAGGGTTACTGATTCCTCATCTTGCACACACAAGAGGTTGCTGGAGAGAATGTATACATGTTTTTTACATTTTATAATAATAATCAGAAATTCAGGCACATGAGAACTCTAATACCCCACTGTGTTGTTTTGAAATAGCCTTATTGCTTCCTTATTTGGGGTCCCTTGTAAATGCTGTATATTCATTTTTCTTTTCATTCTTGTTTATGACCCCTTCACTCTCTACCCCTGATTTCCCTCTGGAGCTCCCAAGGCACTATATCTGAGCATCCCTTCCTGAGTCAAAGCACCATCCTTCATGCTGCCTTGGATTGCCCCCCAGGCAGGAGAGAATGTAATCTAAACTTTCCTGCCTTATTAGAAGGAGTGCTTGGTTGGCTGCTACTGACCCAAGGTGGTCTTTTGATGTTGTCGGGCAGTAGGGCCATTTTCTAGTCTCTTCCTTTCCTTCTAGGAACTTCACATGGAGGGATATCAAGGGGCTGTGCTCACACTGAGTATGCTGATGCTCCAATGATGGTGAAGCCCCTCCTGCCACATTGCCACTTGTGGTCACCTATGTGGCGGTATTGCAATGGAGAATCATACCCTGCCTCCCCGGGGAAGGAAAGTGTCATCTGGGATGCTTAGTCTTTCATATTCTTGTTTTAATTACTTGGTCGTTCCAGCACCCGGTGACATTAGTTAAGCAGCATAGACTTCATTGAAGACATATGCTCAACTGACGTCACCTGGTTCCAGAACTCATAAGTAATTAAAAAAAATGAATATTGGGTGTAGAAAAGGGCAGTATTAACAGGACACACTAAGTAGAAAATATGGCTATTTCAAAATAAACTCATGAAGTTGGATCATTAAACATATTGCTTCACTCATGCCCAAATTTCCAATTATATTTTAAAAATGTGAAAAACAAGGTTAAAGTTGACAGCTGCAGTTTTAGAAAATAGAAACATAGACAACGACAGAAGAAAAAGACCAAGGGTCAGTAAAGGAAAAAGATGTTTGGTTAAGGAACTCCTCCATTTACATGGATTTATTTTCTCTTTCCTATTTATTTATTTTTTTCAATTTTTAACCAGGAGTGGCACACTAAGCTGAAAGCTTGTTTACAGATGTGACCTGGGAGCACAGGGAAATTAAGTGACTTGCTTAGGGTCTCACAGTAAATGCAAGTGGGGAGTGTGGGAATTCAAACGTAGGTCTCCAGATTTGCAGCTCAGAGCCATAAACCACTGCGCTATACTGCCTTCAGTTTATTTTATTTATTTGAATTTTGGTAACCAGGTGAACCCACTTAGACAGTACAGTCCTTTTTTCAGGGTCGACCCAGGAAGTGCAGTATACTGACAATGACAAGGCAGGTACAATAGTTACATTTACATCATTTACAATTACAGTTACAACATTTACAGTTACAGTTTCACATGTCATATACATATACATGAAAAGATCAGAGAGCGTGAGTACATATACATGAAGTTTGGAAAGCAGTATCATGAAGCATCAGAAGCAGGAACAAGGTGAGAAGGCAGAGAGATGGAGTGATAGGGAAGAGTAGAATTGTGGGAGGGAAGAGCAGGACAAAGAAGAATGTGGTAGGGAGTTCCAGCAAGAAGGCAAAAGATTTCTGGCCTGCAGCTAACCGTAGTTTGGGCATTATGAGAAGGGGAAGGGAAGTGGATCTTAGCACATGTGGGGGGTGTCAGAGCAGAATAAGTTCACCAAGCTGGGGGGGAGGTGTAACGGTGGACCAGTTTGTACACTAGACTCAAGGTGACATACTGGAGTTTTGATTTGTATGATAGCCAGCTCAAGGAAAAGAGAACATTACAATGGTGGAGATTGGCATTGGCCTCTTAAGGCAAACCTTCCCACCCTGTGTCCTAAAAACATTAATCGCATTTGGCATTAGCAGAGCTCAGTTACACAAAAATTTCCCCAAAATTTGAATTTCAGAACCTTTCCTTTTTGATTGCTGTAACATTTTTATTCAAACATGGTCCTTTTTCCCCTTTGGGTTTCATCTGTTCAGGTTCTTTTTTCCTGCCTTGAAATCATACTCCACAGAAATATGGGATAGGTGCAATTTTCATGTATTTGGGTGGTAGAGCTGTGCACCTGGGGTGATGCCACCACTCATCAGAATTCAGAGCCCACTCACACACACACCATGATCCACAACTTATTTTTATATTTACTGATTGATTTATTGAAATGTTTCACAAGGTAAGCACACTGATCAACAAATCACTCGTCTCTCGATGCGACTCAGGGGAAGGGGTACAATAGGAATGAGATATTAAACATTCAAGTTACAAGATCAACACTGACATACAGTTGTAAGGCAGGTGTTACAAACAGTGTTACAACAGTGTTGCACATAATATGTAGAAGGAGTGGACAATAATAAGTGCCGGGTTAATAAGTAAACAAGTGCTTACGTGAAAGAGAATTGGGAAAGGGGAGGGAGGGGTGAGGTGGGGAAGGGGGAAGAGAAGTGTCCCTGGAGTCCCCCTCAGGATGTGAGAAACCTTGCAAGGGGACTGGGGGGACCAGAGAGAAGGAGATAATGCAGTGTCCTAGAGAGACCCCTTTAGGATGGTGGGGGAAGGGAGTAGACGAGAGATACAAGCCCCTTGGGGTAGGAGAGGGACCCATGGAGAGCATTCAGGGTCCTTTACATTCTGTGAGAGATCAATGGAGGTCAGTAAGGAGGAGAAGTTCGAGGGAAGGGGAGGAGGGCTAGAAATTTGGGCTTAGAGGAGGGAATTAGGAAGGAACACGGCAGGAGCAGCTTGGAGCAAGGTAATTATCAAGGGCAGAGCTTATGGAGTAGGTGGAGGATGAGTGCCGGATTTGAAGGGGTAGGGAATTCCAAATTTTTGGGAGACAGTGAGAGTAACTGGATTGGCCAATTTGGGTGAATCTGTGGGGGAACAACCAGGGTATGGAAATCAGTTGATCTAAGGGAATGGAAGGGTTGGGGGGGTGTTATAAAGGAGGAGGTGAGGTAGGAAGGGAGCTCACCCAACCAGTGCTTGGAGGTGAATTTAGCAAAGTGGGAGAGTCGCCTATTTGTAAGAGATGGGACGGATATGGCACGATAAAGATCACAGTGATGGATGTAAGGGGGAACATCCAGGGCAAAGCGGCAGAAGGAATTGAAAATGGTGTCCAGTCTGGCTAGGGAGGACTTAGTTGCAGCACCATAGACGACGTCACTGTAGTTGAAAATGGGCAGTACATCTTCTGAACAAGTCCACACCTAGCCAAAGGAGGGATGCAACTATGGTTCCTGAACAGGGCACCAAGTTTTAGGTGCATTTTTTTTTGGATGGTGTCAATATGTCCGGAGAAGTTTAGGTGTTGGTCCAACTAAACACTAAGTACCTGAAGAAGGATGTGTCCTCAAGTAAAGTCCCATCAAGGGTGTGAAAAGTGGGTAGGAAGGGAAGCTTAGAGAGTGCCAAAGGTCATGGAAACAGTCTTCCTGGCATTGAGGAAAAGTTGATGGTTAGCAAATCAGAGCTGAACCTCGTTGAAGCAATGCTATAAGCTGGTTGTAACCTCATCAGGACAGGTGCCAGATGCATAAAGAACTGTATCATTGGCATACATATGTACAGCGGAGGATGGGGAGCAAACAGAGGGAAGGTCATTTAAGAAGATGGAGAATAGGAGGGGCCCTAATACAGAGCCCTGGGGGACTCCAGTGCTAATTGGGAGGGGAGGTGAAGTGGCATCCAAGATCTTAACTGATTGGGTTCTGCCAATAAGTTAGACCTTGAACCAGTTTGTGGCAGAGGAAGATAGGCCAGCTGCTGGGAGTGTATTGAGGAGAAGGGAGTGAGAGATGGTGTCAAAGGCCTTTGCCAGGTCAACAAAAATGGCAGAGGTAATTTGGCCATTGTCCATCCCGGTTAGGATGGAGTCTATAAGCTGAAGCAGAGAGGTAGTGGTTGAGTGGTTTTTCCTGAAACCAGACTGGAAAGGGGTGAAAAGGGAGGTGTCAGAGAGAAAAGAGGTGAGTTGGGAGAGGACAATGTGTTCTTGAAGCTTGGCAAGTGTAGGGAGGAGAGAAATGTTGTGATAGTTGCCAGGGGATGAGGGGTCACCCCCCTCTGTGTAGAGGCAGGACAACAGCATGTTTCCATGAAGAGGGGACCGAGGCAGTAGAGAATAACAGATTTAGGATTATTGAGAGGGGGTAGGCAATGGCTGAAGTGGAGAGAGAGAAAGAGAGAGAGGAGTTTTGAGTCAAGACCATCAGGGGAGACCCCTTTAGAGGGGTTGATGGTGAGGAAGGTACTTAGGGCATTGTTTGTGGTTACAGTAGTGAAAGAGAAGGGAAGGGGGGAGTGTGGTGGAGGGAGTGCACCTGTAGAGGGTGGGGAGGAGGAGGAAGGGTAGGAGGGGAGGGATTTCAGTAGCTCAGTGGCACAGGAGTTATAATAGGAGTTAAATTCTGCAGCTACAGCTGGCGGGTCGAACACTAGTGAGCTATTTACTTGAAGTACTAGGGAGATGAGATGAGGGGGTAAATAGGGCATGGACCACCTTCCAGAACTTTAAAGGGGAATTTATGTTGGCGAAGAAGGCAGATTTGAAATATTCAGGCTTGGCTGATCTTGTAGCCCTGGTGCAAGCGTTTCAGTGCAAACGGTAGTTTGTGAAGTCACTAGGATGCTGAGTAGCTTTATGACGCATCCAGACTTTATGTCTAACTCTGAGGCAGGCCAGAAGTTCAGAGGTTATCCAAGATAATGGGGTTACCTCTAACTCTGATTTGTTTGAGTGGGGCAAAGGCGTTCTAGTTTACAAGAAAGATTTCTTTGAAGTAGGCAAGGGCCTTATCAACTGAGGGGAAGAAGGTTGGGGGGGGGACCAGTCAGAAGTGGCAAGGTTACTCAAAAGACTGTGAGACACAACTGTGGAGGTCTGCATAAAGGCAGGGAACTTCAGAAGCCCTAGTCCACCAGATAGAGCATCCCCTACAACATAAGGAACATACATGTGGGATAGGGACTATCTCCCCGTATGGCTATTTGAGTTTTTAAATATGGTGAAATAAACTAAAGCACCATGCCTCCCAGTTCTCTGTGCCCTATTAGATGGCCAGGGCATTTGTTTGGAGGGAGCACTTTGGGCTCAGAACTATCCCATAGTATGTTGTGGTGGGGGTGAGATGGGGGCACATATTGCGGTATAGAGAAAGGGAACGTTTTTTAACCAGGAGTAGCACACTAAGCCAAAGCTTGTTTCCAGATGTGACCTGGGAGCACAAGAAAGTTAAGTGACTTGCTCAGGATTGCACAGTATGTACCTAGGCAGCTGTGGGATTCAAACCCAGGTCTCCAGATCTGCAGCTCAGAGCCTTAACCTCTGCACTATACTGCCTCCTTTGTAGTATGCCCAGGGGTCCCCCTTTGTAGCCTACATAATTTTTTTGCCACCTCTATGGTGTGTAAGTCACTCCCAGGGCCCTGCACCTCTACACCTGTGGGTGCCACAGGACCCTGTGATTTAGTTGAGAGATGGAATCTTTGCCCTGTGTTCATGTCTACAGCCACATGGAATCACAGGATGCAGAGAGTCTTGTGCTTCTGCAGTCTACCAGACAACTCCACAAATTCTTGACATCTGTTGCTGCACTTCTGCAGTCAGATGGAGTCTTCCCATGGTGCAGGGCTCAAAGGGCCTTTCACATCTGCATCTGTTCGAGAACTGCATTAATGAGGATATGATTCCACTATCTCAAAAAGAAAGAAAATTATTTGCAAAAACTGTGTTAATGCACCAGTTAGGGTTCAACATAATGCTACAGAAGTTGGGAATTGTTGTATTAGGGTTTCCAACCCTAACTGCCCACCCCACCCCCAAGCAGCAAAAGGAAAATATATTTGAGTTTTGGGTCTCCAGAGTCTTGGTGAATCATAGTGAGGTCTTCCATGGGGTTGTAAACCCTCAAGTCTCCCCTCCCTGTGCAAACAATGTCAGACATCATCTCCTTTCTTCATGCAAGCAACACATGATGAGAAAAACTTCACTACCTTAGAACGCTATATCACCATGATGCACTGGTTTGGATCTGTACCTTGTGCTTAGGAGGCTATGGACTGGGGGAGGGGTGAAAATTAGGGTTGACAACCCCAAGGATGATCCCACCACTGATTTGCCAAGACTTCAAAGACCAAAAAAAACTTAATGTTTTTTCCTTTTGCTGCTGGCAGAGGGGACCCTAATGACACATTTACCTATTTTTGTGCCATCAAGTTGAACCCTAACTAGTGTATTAACACAGATTTTTCTTCCATTTATTTATTTAGTTTTTGTTTACTGGGTAGGTGCATTAGCCTTATCAATGACTATTTTCAGGCACGACCCGGACCCGACCTTGCAAAGACTAGATAGATAGATAGATAGACAGACAGACAGACAGACAGACAGACAGACAGACAGACAGAGACAGACAGATAGATAGATAGATAGATAGATAGATAGATAGATAGGTGTTGATCCTGCTGTTTTTGTGGGCACCTAATTAAGTTTGGAGAATATTGTCATTGGTGTAACTATTTTGGGTCTCATATTTTCTGACCTGGTTTGTATAATGAACTATTCTCCACTGATACCCCTGCAGAATCTTGGCCATGTGATTTGCCCAGGTTTGCTCCATTAACTTTACATGGTGCAGTATTGGCATAGTGATATGGCTGCCTTTGAACTGCCTTGTTTCTCCAGTGCTTGCACTTCTAGCAGCAGACTTTTAAAGATGATGTGGAGTAAATTTGGGGTGTGGGTGGAGGGGGAGCGATCGCTGAAAATATCTGCAGCCTAAAGAATAGCAAAAGCAAGTGCAAAAAGTAAAAAAAAGTCAGTTTTCGACTGGGCTGGTCAAAGTGCAGCAGGCTACAGTTGTGGTATAGTAGCATGAGAATTTCCGGGAAGTTGTTTGCTGTGTCATGCTGAGTTACCTGTTGAGCCTTTTATGTACTATGCCCAGTGATGCTGCCAGCTGACCTCCTCTTCCTGGTGTCTAGTGGCTCCTCTTCTCTACCTGTCTGTGAAGTCTACAATTGATATCTCACCACTCAACTGCAATAATGTTGGTGGAGTGGGGAGAAAGAGTGTAACCCTGAGCATTGCCAGCTGAAGTCCAACTCTGCATCTAGCAGCCTTTCTCCCCACCTCATTGTTAAGTTTCCTATCCCAATCTTGCCCATCGCCACTTGCCAATTGCATTAATTGTTGGCAGAGTTGGAAGAACTAGTGGGGCCCTGATTGAACATCAACTGTTACAGCCTGCTAAGCATCATGTGGTTAGAATGACCACACATATGTTTATTCATGCCTTGTCCTTGATTTGAAAAGCAGATGGTTTAGAGTTATGGTCACCATACCAAAAGTGAAACTAGGCTAGCCAACTAATAAGAAGATTTTAGAGGAAGGGTGAAGCCCAAGTTAGTTTGTGGAAGGAGTATAGATCTCCACCAGTAACCATGCAGGGCCAGGCTGTATCCCCACTCACAGACCTGGTTGGACAGAGACTGTATCCACACAAACCTGGTATCTCCATTCCAAAGTTCACTTAGCGGGGCTACCGCAATGGCATTGGATAAATTGTTGCCAGTGATTATGAAGGACACGGAGCCCAGAACCACAGGGAAGTTGAGCTGTGCCCAGCAAGGGGAGCCCTTGGCTGGGGCAGGAGCTGATGTGATCTCGGTTCAGGAGCGCTATCTGCAGCAGAGTGAGATGCAGTGGATCAGGGCAACAGAGATGTGCTTGTGTCTGGAGCTGGAGCTCACTTGGTGGTACCAGCAGATCCTATCCAGTGAGAAGCAGTTCTGAGTGTATGCCCAGTCCTAGGGGGTGATGGCAGTCAGTAAGCAGTGCTGAGAGTGAGCAGCTGGAACCAGGTGAGGGAAGTGAAGATCTAGCTACTTCAGTGGCTCAGACTTGCTGTTTGGGACACCAGGAAGTACTTGCTGTGCAATGAGTGCACTGTCACTGACTGCAGTGTACGGGTAGAGAGTTTGCTTAAGTGGTAGAGCACACTGACAGTGTGAACTAGTGTTGCTCAGATAGCATCCTACCAGGTCAGATACTATCAGATACCATCATTTGAGTCGGATATTGGATAGCCTCGAATGCATACACATCCAACCAAGAATTCAACCTCCTAGGATACACTGTAAGTACCCAAGGTTTCCATAGATCCAACCATCAGGTCCATCTATCAGCTAACTTACTTCTAGACTTTGACCAACAGTAATTATGCCAGTCATAACTTAAATTGATCAAACATCTTCACTGCTGTAGGACTCCTTGTTTTCAAAACAGGCAGCTTAACTACTCTTAGTTGTATTCCTATTATATATTTATTACCAAAGTAATAAACCTAATGTGTAACCATTTTTTAAAATATTTTCAGCAGCAACATTTTATGTTTTGAAAATGCAGAGAAGGACAAAACAAAGTTTTTTTTTAAATCATCCTCTGAAATACATATTGTGATGAACATGCATTTTTCTTGAACAGAAACTTCAAAATTAAATTATGTAGACAAAGGAAGATTCATTCTAATCCCTAGATTTATGTAAGTGGCTGTGTTTTAAATTTCTTTCTTTAGTAAGGTTAATAGTGTGAGGGGCAACATAACAGTGATTGCCTGCAGAAAAAAGTGCTTCAGTTTAATATTCTTGTCCCTATAGACACTATTTCTGTATTATGGAAATGACTGCAGACCTAAGGACATGAGTATTGAACAAAACTCACCTTTTTCCCAGTTTCACATTGACCTACAATGCAATGCAAGAGTTTATGAATGTACTGATCAGTGATAAGCTCTGTATTATTCCTTTTGCAAAGTTTGTCCATTTGATACTGTAGATGGTTCTTTCAGTTGCTTGCTAATTAGACATCTTATTGAAAGAAAGCTTTATTTATGTTGATTTCAATTTAGAAAAGTGTTCAGCAAAATACATTTTGCCATTCTCAGTGCAACTATTTATTTAATCCGGAGTAACACCTTTGAGCAGATATGCTCGTTTACAAAGGTTCCACGTCAGTTACAGGTCAAAGGGGTGCATCTATGGACTAAAGGATACATAGGTAGAAAAACAATAAGAAATAGCAAGAAACAGGTAATGAGTTACAACACAATTAAGCATATATCAAGACTATATAGCATAATACACATAGTAATTGTTTACATTTTGAAGATCACCAATCATGACTTTGTCAGTGCATAGAAGTAGTGGCAACTAGAGAGGGATTGTAGGCAGCTCCAAAAGCCCTTGTCATTCTAGTGATGGGGAGGATCAAAGGCATTGACAGGTGTCTGGGGGTGCAAGAAGACATCCAAGCTGATTGTTACATGGTCCAAGCTTATTTAAAGATTTAGGATGGTGTCTGGTACTTCATTTAGCCACTGGGGGGCTCTAACGGCAAATGCTCATGACGCCTGTACTGTTTTGTGGAAAGGAATGCTAAGGGTATTATTGTTCTTTGCCCTAGTAGGGTATGAGTTTCGGAGGGGTGATAGAAGGTTCTGCACCCCATTTGGCACAAAATCAAGTAGTGCTTTTTTTTTGAGTACGCAGGTGTGGAATTGTATTCTGTCCTGTAAGGGGAACATGCCAGAGTAGCAGTAGAGTGTGCAGATGTGTAGAAGCCTGTTGGCATCCAGAATGAAGCAACAGGCTTTGTTTAGGAGCAGCTTAGCCCTATTAAGAATGGTGTCTGAGGCTGCTCCATAGACAGTGATTCCATAATTAATTATGGGGAGGAATGAGCTAGTGGCTGCCACTCTCTTTGCTTCCTTGGTTAGGTTGTGCCTGTGTCTATAGAGGGATTCCCATTTTCTATTGGCTGCATTTACTAAGAGGTCTACATGTGGACTAAATGATAATGTATTGTTCAGTGTTACTCCCAGGTATTTGAACATAGCCACTTGCTCCAGTGGCTTACCTTCCTCATTTATGATGACCATTGGGCACATCCTATTCTTTATGTGTGACCCCAAGAAGGGCATCATCTTCATCTTTTTGTAGTTCAAGATTAGTCTATTTTTCTTGAAGTAGCCCTCAAGTGATCTGAAGCTGCCTTGGAGATTGTCAGTTAGAGAATACTGGCATGTGCTGCTAGTGAATATCACCATGTCATCCACACATAAAAGCATCTCAGACCTTGGACAGGCCTTTAGAAGATTGTTAAGGAAGATACTAAAGAGAACCAGGCCTAAAATCGATCCCTGTGGTTCCCCAACCATCACATCTTTAGGCTCTGATAGTACCCTATTTATTTTGACACATTGCTTCCGCCCAGAGAAGTAGCTGTTGATCCAGGATGCTGTATCGGTTGATAGACCCAGGGAGTGTAACTTAGCGATCAGTCGGAGGTGGTTTACCAAGCCAAATGTTTTTGTTAAATTGAAACAAATTGAGTCAATCAGGTGTCCTTTGTCAAGGGCTTCATGTAGGTGACTGGTATACTCAATTAGAGCTGTGCTGAACTAGGGTACAGCTATATTTGAGTTGTATTTTTGGATAAATTAGGATTATGTCAGTCATGTGATTGACATTGGAAATTGCAATAATACTTAAAAAAAAGGTTGTCAAGCTCAACAACCATATAGGCTATATGGAAGAATGTTGCAGTCATTTTGTATCTGCTTTACATTTTTATTGTCAAAGGCAGTGCCTGAAGACTTACTAAAATATTCACAGGGATCATAACCATAAGGTTTCAACTTCACATTCCACCTATGGGTAAACTCACAATGTTAGCAAAGAGCCAATAGGGCTGTGCAGGGGCAGCAGGTTCCACTATGACTTTAGAAAATAGGCTGTACATGTGATGTGACAGTAGGAAAGGAGAGGATTGCCACACATCAAGACGGAATAGTTAAGTGGGGTCAGCAGACTGGATGGGACCAAAAGTCTTTTTCTGTCATCAGTGTCTATGAATCTATGTATAAGGCTGCATGGACCACAGAGCACACAGTTCTTCACATCCTGATCCAGACCAAATCAGTCAATACAAATGTCTTTGGTATCTGCTATGGGCATCTTGTAGTTGCAGCATGAACAATCTTTGAATCCTGCTACAGGCAACATATTTTGGTCATGTCCATGCTGGACAAAGCTCTGAAAATTCTTAAGGAAGACTCATTTCACTGGACCTGGAACAAAAATACTCTAGCAGAGTGGGGTGGCAAGAATGTGTTGGGAAAAAAAAAAAAAGCAATTCAGAACAAACAAATTTGATAGGGACAACCTAAGGCAGGAGCTCTGTGACCTCTCTTTTAGCAGAAAGAAAAATCTGGAGCATAGTGGACATGGGTGGGACATAATGGGTAGGTGCTGAAGTTGCAGCCAGTAGACTTTCTGGGAGCTTCATACATTCACAAAAATCTGCACAAATGTGGCTATATTGAAGGAATCCAATGTAGTTGTAATTAGCCTGAATATATTTTCTTACACAGATACATAGACATTGATGGCAGAAAAATGCTCTTGGTCTATCAAGTCTGCCCTGCACTGTTCTTGTATAGCTACATGGTTATATAGGACACTGCAAAATGTCTTTTGATCTGATGAAGCCTAGTGGTTCTAGGCAAAACATCATCATATGAGTGCCACGATTAATCAGTATGTGACTGCAATAGGTTTGAGATTTGTTTGAGAGATGGTGGAATAAAAGTATCACTTTAATTTAGCAAAGCTATAGCAACACTTCACTCCCAGTGCTCTATTAAACTGTGTTTTTTCGTAAAATGTCATTTGAAAAGAAATATTTTCAAGGGGAACATGGCCCACGAGCTCTGGAGCCCTCTTTCAGCACTCCCCAGGCTAAATACTTCTGTTCCCCTGCTGTGTAGGGTGAGGGCAGCAATATCTGTGCTTCAGACGTCTCTGCTCCTTAGATTTGCCGTTGGCCTAACTGTGCTGATAGACATTGCAGAGAGCGATTCATAACTTTACAGCCTGTCTTTTACCTGTCTGGCATGTTTTAGGGCTGCACCCCTGCCTTATTTGTACTTGTACCAGTGCATTAAGGGAATAGCCAAGAGTGTACCAACTGTTTTTACCATTTCCCACTGGTGCTTTAAGACTGGCAATCCAGTTACCTGTGCGCTGTCTGTGGGATTTCCAGTTGACGTTTGCTGTTATTGTGCATGTTGTGCTGGAGTGCTTAGTCTGCATTTAGGATGCCATTTTGGAGTTTACAGCTCAATGTTATCTCTGCATTTCTGACCCTTTCTCAAGTCCATCAAGCCCCCTTCCCTCTCGCCCCTTTCCACTCTCCCTTTCCATTGTTGTGCTGCCCGACCCCTTAATCCCCTTTCTGTTTTTTCCACATGTTGAATACTTCTGTTCCCTTACTACAGTATGTAGGGTGAGGGCTGCAACATTGACCTCCCCACAAATGGTCCCAACTGCGAGCTCTGGAGCCCTCTTTCAGCACTCCCCAGGTACTGTGCTTTGGATCTCTCTGCTCCTCAAATTTTCTGAAGTCTGCCTCTGCTCCTTCCATCAGTCTGAGGAACAACGCGGCACCATTAGGCTCCTCCCCCCCCAAGAGTGGTCTTCATTTTATTTCACCAGAACCTATCAGCCCACTTCTGCACACCCCCATCTCAATCGCCCACTTGGACTTGCCCACCCCTCCCCTGAAGTAACATAGTAGGCATTCCCTCCAGTTCCTCCCCTATGATAGAGTCTCTCCCTAAACAATTGTAGAGGCCGCCCACCTTGCACTCACATTCCCTGGCTCTGAATTCCATACCTCACCCTGTTATTTATCCCCTATACCATACACTGTTCCACAGCTGAGTATTCTCTCCCTCATAGTGCAACTGTAGCAACCTGAGGGAGGCCATGGGTTTCGAACCTGTTCACCCCCAACCTTCTCTACAACAGCCCAGAGCCCTAACCCCTTGGCCAATACTGCCAACAGGTGCTACTGGTAACTAACAGTTATAGTACACACAAATGAAGCTTGTCCTGCTCCCCTACTGGCAGTCTTTCTAATAGGCTTGCTGATGGGGACTGATTTCTATGCTACATTACTTGCCTCCAATCAAGAAAACCTATCCTCCTACACCCACCTCCTTAGGCCCATTGTACCTCCCCCCAAGGAGGATTGATGGGAACTAACTCTACTGGGCCCCATCCTCTTTGCTTTTCTCTCAAACTGGGAATGCCACCTCCTTGGATTTTTCCTGCACTCCCTGTCACTATCGTCCTCCCTATTGCCCTACATATATTGCCCCCTCATTTCTTTGCTGCTATTGGCAGGTGATGTTGAGAGCAACCCAGGCCCGACAAATATCCCCATTGCCCAGTCCAACCATGCATGGGCAAGTTCCATTGGGTTAAAGGTTGCACACCTAAACATATGCAGCCTCACAGCCAAATTCTCCAACCTCGAAGCCTGGGTGTCCCTCCACAAGCCAAATGTCCTTAGTTTAAGGAAAACTTGGCTTAAGCCACAGATTCCTGATGCAGCATACCACAGGCACAGTTACTGTATGCTGTGTCAAGACTGACCTGCTAAAAAGAAGGGTGGTGGCATGGCACTGTACGTCTGGGAATCTCTCTTAGCCACCACTGTCTTCTGCTCTGACCCCTCATCCCTCTGTGAGTGGCTTATCACAGAAATGACTCTAGGATCAACAAAAAAAAACACCTGGGGTGTTGCTACAACCCTCCCTTAGGGGGCATACACAGCCTAACGAACCACCTGTCAAGACTGGGACAACTCTTTCTCCTTAAAGGGATGCTATCCTACTTGGTTATTTCAATCTTAGCTGGTTATGTACCATGGAAACAGACTACTCCATCCTACTAAAGCAGTTCAACCTCACACAGACCATCACCATTCCTACTAGACACAACCCCCATGCACAAAACCACTCTTTACTGAACTGAGTAGCAACTAACAGAGAGGATAAGTTACCTCAAGCAGGGATCTTACCGGACTCAATCAGTGACCACTCTCCTGCATATATGATTTGGTCAACCAAAACCAAACTCTCCCCCCAAAATACCTGTCCTTCAGGAACTTCAGCTGCACTAACACCTCCAGCCTGCTCAAGGACATCAGAGTGGTGAATTGGCATACTCTCCACTCCCTTATGGATGTGGCCTCAGCAGTTGTTTTTTTTTTCACAGATGCCCTCCTTCATATCCAGGACCAGAACTTCCCACTCACTACTTGCAGAGTGTCACAGACACTCCAACTGTAATGTTTTTGTTGGTACAATACCATATTGTTAACACTTGTACCAGATCCTGCCTGGATCATATCATGTACAGAATTTGCCATCTCCCAAGTTAAACATTTTAAATGTTATTTTTCCCCAAATTCTTTTTTCTTTTGCCTGAGCTCAGCTGGCACAATCCAAGGCAGGAAGCATCCCGGGGTGTCCCCATGGTAACCACCAGTGCAGCCCTTACTGTTGCACTGCTGGCAGAGGGCTCCTCGAGGCTCACTGTGACCCACAGAAGCACTGCAGCTGAGATTGCTTGCTGCACAGTGTCTTGCCCTTTTCCCCGGCCCTGACTTAACTCTCACTGGTGGGATGTAGTGTCACAGTCAGGAGATTTAATTCCCAAGTCCAGCCTGAGCTGTGGCAGAGCCACTATTGCTTGTCTCAATTTAATTTTATTAAACTGAACTGGTCAGTTGGGTCAACTTTCTCTCACTGGGCATAAGATCAGGGCATTGCTGGAGCAGCAGGAGTGGAGTCATTTTGACCGGCAGGCACATCTTCTCCCAATGGATCCAGATCACTCTCTGCAGGTGGGACAGGGTGTGACAAATGTGCCGAGGGGGGTACTAGGTAGTGATCATGATGATGCTCTGGCTGGGTAGTTGACTTGGGGAGGGCAGCCAGGGGCATGGGGGGGTTCTGCCAGATTTCCAAAAGGGCTGAGTGATGTTGTACTGTGTTAATTCAAAATCATGCTCTGGCTGGGTAGTTGACTTGGGGGGTTCTGCCAGATTTGGGGCTGTACTGTGTGTTAATTCAACAAAGTAAGAAAAAATCATGCTCTGGCTGGGTAGTTGACTTCGGGGGGTGAGGTGCCAGGTTTCTTTAAGGGGATATACTGTGTGTTAATTCAAAAAATTATGCTCTGGCTGGGTAGTTGACATCTGGGAAGGGGGTTCTGTCAAGTTTCTAAAAGGGGTTATACACTGTGTGTTAATTTAACAAAGAAATGCAGTACACAGCCACGTTAGACTGTCCAGCTGACTGTGGAACGAAACAACGAATACATGTGGGTATACTATAAATAGGCATGGATTTTTTTTATTTTTAAGACTGCCTAATTTGGAGTTGTAATCTCTGGTGTGCTGTGTTTTGTCAGTTGACTGCTGACCATTGATAAATATTTATGATCATCTACAAAACAGGGAAAGGCTGTACACCTAAAGCTATGCAAAGACTTGGGAGCATACCTCTTAACCTCCTGTGTGACAAATCAGGGACAACTATTTGATTAGGGACAAAAAACGACCAAAATCAGGGACACATCTGAAAATAATAGTAATATTTTTATTTATTTATTTTAGTTTTTGTTGACTGATAAGTGCACTAGACACATCCTGCCTATCTTCAGGCATGACTTGGCTAATAACTTGGCAGAAGACACCAGGAGAAAGGACTGCTGTGTGACTGAACTTCTCTGCTGGGACTAAAGTAGAAGAACTTTTGTATTTGACCTTTAATTTAGGTTAAAAAAACTTACATACAAAAAAAAAAGTGTGTGTTTGGGTTAACTGAACTGAATGGGTATCTGAAGAGTTATCTAGGTGTAAATCTCAGGTGACTGAAAGGACTTAACTGCTGTGAGGTTTAAATTACTTGTAGAAAGATCTAGTAAGTAGGGGAGTGGCTTAGCTAGAAGGAAGCTACATTTAAAGACTGCCTTAGAAAGTTTCTGCTAATAGCTTGGCAGAAGATACCAGGAAAAAGGACTGCTGTGTGACTGAACTTCTCTGCTGGGACTATATTGCCCTCCTTCCCTCTCCTCCACCCCCCCCACAAAGCTAGTTCTATTTTTATAGGCACAGAATTTGACTGACAACAGGAACTTCCTGTTTAGGGGCAGGAAGTGAGTGAGTGATCACAGAACCACCAAGGACCCACCATCCTAGAAGGGCAAGAGTAGCTCTCCGGCCCCCTCTAGCTGCTGGAGGTCTGCCTCTGAGCAAGTAAGTGGTCTACTGCGAAATATAGGATATTCTTGTCTCAGAACAGGACAATCAGGAGCTTAAAGGGCACAAAGGCAGAAAGTAAGCAGAGAGAGGAAAAAAAACAGAGGAAAGAGTAAGGATTGCAAACAGTTAAGGGGTCAGAAATAAGACATGATTGGAGTGGTGCAGTGCAGTGGCTGTGGAGCAGCAGTCTTCTGGGAGATGTTCTGGAGGATGCGGTGTTGTCCCATCTGCAGGCACCTCTCTGGGCTGAGGGAGGAGGTTGCTCATCTCCAGGCTGAGTTGGCCAGGATTTGTGGGACCTCATTTTCCATCTAGGGACCACCAGTGCCACTGCCGTTGCCTCAGAGGTTGCCAAGAAAGAGGAGCGTTTGGACCACAGTGGGCTCAGGGAGGGTGAGGGTGGTGGAACAGAGGTGCATCCCTCCCATTGTACCTCTCCACAATTCCTATGCCATTCTGGCAAAGTGTGGTTCCTCTATGGAGGCACCCACAGTGGAGACCAAGAAGGATGTGGGAACTCCACAAAGGAGACCCACAGGAGGGTGGCAGGGGACCCTGCAGGGAAGGAAACAACTCCTGGTGGGGAATCCATTGTTAGGAAGGTAGAACTGGGGGAGGAAGGGGAGAGGGAGGTAAGGTGCCTGCCTGGCGCCATGGCTTGCAGGGACAGGAAGCGAATCCTCAGGATTGCCGGAGCAGCTGCACAGGGAAGGGAGCTGGATGTCAATGTCCACCTAGGGACAAATGAGCTGGCTAAGAAAGGGATTAGAGAAGTGCAGGAAGAGTTTGTGGAATTGGGGAGGGGCCTTAGTCAAGTAGCACGCATGGTAACCTTCTCAGAGGTGCTACCCATCTATGGCATAGGAGAGGCTAGGCTGTTCCGCACCATGGGATTCAATCAGTGGTTGAAAAACTGGTGTGGAGCTCAGGATTTGGCTTCATTGGGGACTGGGGGTCCACCTGGAGTGATGCAAGCCTATACTGGCATGATGGGCTGCATCTGTCCAGGAGGGGAACCAGGATCCTAGGTGATAGGTTTAAATGCTTCATTGGCAAGCTTTTAAACTAGCCAAGGGGGGAGGCACTGGAAAGGAGCAAGAAAATCCTAGCCCCCAAATAATCATGGTAGTAAGTGCGGCAAACACCAACATAGAGGTGTCGATAGGGAGAAGGGCAGGGGTAAATGGAGAAAGTGACAAAGGCAAGAAGGACAGGGATGGGGCAAAAGGGAGTAAGGCCATCAGGAAATGGAGGGTAATGAGTACCAATGCCCGTAGTCTGGGCAACAAGCTCCCTGAGCTGATGGCCTTAATGGAAGAGGGATGCCTGGATATCGTAGCAGTCACAGAAACATGGTACACAGAGAACCATGACTGGGATGTTAACATACCAGGGCACATAACCTACAGGAGAGACAGGCAGGGGAGAAGAGGGGAGCAGTAGCTCTCATGTAAAGGAAGGGATAAAAGCAACTGAACAAAAGAGTAAACAGGAAGGAGAGGAGGCACTGTGGGTCACCTTGGAGACTGGAAGGGCACCACAATCTGCACAGGGTTGGTACAGACCCCATGTCAGGGGAAGGAATGGACAAGGATATGATAGAAGGCATTCTTAGAATGGCAGAGAAAGGGGAGATACTGTTGATGGGAGACCTGAATATGCCAGATGTTAACTGGAGCACATTTGCTGCAGCCACATCCAAGAGCAGGGCCATTCTTGATGCCCTACAGGTGGCAGGCATTAGACAGCTAGTTTTGGAACCCACTCATGAGGGAGCAATCTTAGACCTCGTACTCTCAAACGGGGGCAGTGAGAGGATCTCAGATCTAGAAGTGGGTTGCCATCTGGGACAAGTGACCATCAAACAGTGTGGTTCACGTTAAACTCAGCTACAGAGTCAAGCCATACAAAAGTGAGGGTACTGGACTTTAGGAGGGCTGACTTTGGCAAGATGGGAGAGTGCCTCAGAAATGCACTAGCAAACAGGCTAGAAGGAGGTGTGGAGCAACAATGGGGAATTATCAAAACTGCCATCACAGAGGCAACAAGCCTTTGTGTGAAGCAAATGAACAAATCAAAATGAAAGAAAAGCCACTATGGTTCTCAAAAGAGGTGGCTGTGAAAGTCAGGAAGAAAAAGATAGCATTCCGGAAGTATAAGGAAACACAGAAGGAGCAGGACAGAGAGCTGTACCAGTTAAGGCAGAAGGAAGCAGGGAGGGAAGTCAGAATAGCAAAGGCCCAAACTGAGGAAAAGATAGCCAACTCAGTTAAGAAGGGATAAAACCTTTTATAGGTACATCGCGAAGCGTGAGAAAGACAAAGGAGGGATAGTGAGGCTGAATAGAATGAACAGTGGGTGGGCAGAGGGGACAGTGAAAATCAGGAATACTGAACGAATATTTCTGCTCAGTATTCACAAAAGAGGAGGGGAAGTGCCTAATCCAATTAACAGAAGCACTCTTGACAGGGGGTCGATCCCAGTCCTTTCACAGAAGAAAGGGTTCTGCAAAACTCCTAAAACTGAAGGTGGACAAAGCAATGGGTCCTGATGGAATTCACCCCAGAATTCTAAAAGAATGAAGGAGGAACTAGTGAAACCACTGGCTACTCTTTTAATAAATCATGGGAGGATGGTGGGTACCCGAGGACTGAAGGAAGGCGGATGTGATTCCTTCACAAAGTGGGTCCAAGACAGAGGCAGGAAACTACAGACCTGTCAGTCTGACCTCTGTGGTAGGGAAAGTGATGGAGTCACTTCTGAAGGAAAGAATAGTTGAGTACCTAGAGGCCAGTGGAGCACAGGACCCAAGGAAGCATGGGTTCACAGCGGGAAGGTAATGTCAGACGAATCTAATAGATTTCTTTGACTGGGTGACCAAAGTAGTAGACCAGGAAGGGGCTGTGGACATGGCCTACCTAGACTTTAGCAAGGCATTTGACACAGTCCCACACAAAAGATTAATAGTCAAATTAACCAGCCTGGGAGTTGGACCCAGGGTGGTAGCCTGGGTAAAACATTGGCTGGACAACAGGACACAGAAGGTAATTGTAAATGGAGTCCATTCTGAAGAAAGGGTGGTTACTAGTGGGGTACCGCAGGGTTCAGTATTGGGTCCAGTCCTTTTTAATGTCTTCATCAGTGACATTGCAGAGGGATTGGAAGGAAAAGTATGCCTTTTTGCAGATGACACAAATATCTGCAACAGGGTTGATACACAAGGAGGCGTGAAAAGGATGAAAAGGGACTTGGCAAGGTTGGAGGAATGGTCAGAAGTATGGCAGCTAGGATTCAATGCAAGAAGTGCAAAATAATGCACCTGGGAAACAAGAACCCAGGGAAGAATACACAATGGGTGGGAAGTAGTAACAACAAAAAGGAAAGGGACCTGGGGGTAATCATATCAGATGACCTTAAGGTTAGCAAGCAATGTGAGAAGGCAGTAGGGAGGGCTGGGGTATACTGGGATGTATAGGGAGGCATCAGCAGCAGAAAACAGGAAGTTGTTATCCTCTGTACAGACAGTTGGTGAGACCTCATCTGGAGTACTGTGTCCAGTTCTGGAGACTCCATCTCCGCAAGGACATAGACAGGATAGAGGCAGTCCAGAGGAGGGCAACTAAAATGGTGCAGGATCTGCAAGAGAAGCCATCTGAGGAGAGACTAAAGGAGCTTAATATGTATACCCTTGAGGAAAGAAGGAGAGGTGGCATGATAGAAACTTTAAGTACCTCAGTGGAATCAACAAAGTCCAAAAGGGTAGCATTTTTCAGAAAAAGAGACTTGCAAGAACAAGGGGACACAATTTAAAGATAGAAGGAGGGCGGTTCAGGGGCAATGTGAGGAAGTATTATTTCACAGAGAGGGTAGTGGATGCATGGAACAGCCTTCCTGAGGAGGTTGAGGGGTCTAAAACTGTGGGAGAATTCAAGAATGCATGGGACAGACATAAGGCAATTCTTGTGGGGGGTAGGAAGAAATAGGCTGTTGGTTAACTATGATCTGCGGCCTATCCTGTAGGTATGGAAATGGGCAGACTAGATGGGCCTAGCGGTCCTTATCTGCTGTCAAAGTCTATGTTTCTATGTTTCTATGACCCATGGGAGGGGGATACAGATGAATGCCAACTGACCGGGAACCAGATTAAGCTGTTGGTAGTATTTTTAGTGAATAAGGGAAATTTGGCCAGGACACCGGGGAAATTCCCCTACTCTGCAGACAGGTGGTGCTGTCCCTCTGTCTGCAGGGATGGAGGACCTCAGTTTGAAGGAGGAAGTGGAGGAGAATGGACGTGTATCTGGAGCTCCGGAGCTTTTGGTGGGACCTTCTATATCTGAAAGAGACGGTCAGTCTGTGTTAAGTTGTGACCAAGTGGTGGTTTTGGGTTCATCTGTTCCTATATCGTCGGTGAAAGCTGAGTCATTTGCAGAATTACAGTTGCAGAATGAATTGGACAAAAAAAAGCACAATTATTGGATTTAATAAATATAGCAGAACAAGATTTTCATACTTGCCGATAGAAGCTGGAAGCTGAACGTAATAAATGGAAATTTTCTATGGCTAGCCCTACACAGGATGCGAGTAAGAAATTGTCCGTTTCTTCTTTTATGGAAGCACAGTCTAAGGATGAAGACCTGTCTATGCCACCAGTTGATTCTTTGGGAGAAACTTGTCTGTTTTCAGATTGGACTCCAGGAGCAGCTTTACAGCAAGCAGGATGGCTTTGGGAGGCAGGTCGCTGGATTCCGGATCCACAAATCCCTTTGCCTGGTTTTACAGCTCCTGTTGGTCTGTCTGGATCTGGTGCTGAGGTGGATTTTCCTGTGCTGGATTCATCTATTGGTGAGCTGCCGTTGTCCTGTCCTACTGTGACTGCGTGTCTCCAGGGGCAGGTAGGAGAGTCGGAGGTTCAGTCTGGCATTGTCGACCGGACTTTGTTATTTAATGATTCTGCTGTTTCTGGCTCTACTTTGTATTCACAGCCCAGTGTTTCACCTCCGGACGGTCAGCATTGTGAAGGTGAGTCGAATGAGATTCAGTCGACCTCGATCAATGCTTCCATGGAAACTGTTACTGAAACTGTCCAAAAGAAAGGAGATTCTTCAGTTAGACTTGATTATAGGCTTAAAACTTATGCTGACTTCTTTTGGAAGCCTGCAGAAGCAGCTAAATGCCAGTTTCTGGTTAGACTTCATTACAGAGGTAAAGCCCTTGTAGTTCCTGACAGAATTTGGGTTAGGAAGACCCTCTTGGTGGATTCCTTTGCATTTTCACCCTCTGAAGTTTATGCTTTTATTCACCCTCCAGGAGAACACACTTATGACATTAGTTTTGTGACTATGAAATCGTTGGATAAGTTTTGGAGGAAATATTATAAAGTTAAGAATTCTGAGGTTTGGAAAGACTTTTTGGTGATTCCTGTTACTAAGCCAACTATCAAAACTGTGACTCTTCTTTTTCGTAACGAGGGTGTTAATGTGGCCAATATTATATTTTGGTTGGAAAAAAGGTGTTCAGTTTATGATCATCCAAGACCTATAATGGATGAGAATGTTTTTTGGACTGGGGGATGGACAATAAGGGTACAATTGAATCAGACAGAGGAAGGTATTCAACACCTCCCAAGTTCATTTTTTTGGGGTCAGGATAGGGGAATAGTGTTCTATGCAGGTCAGTCAAAGAGCTGTTACAGATGTGGGTCTTTGCAGCATTTAAATATGCCATGTGATCAAGTTAAATGCTTCCAATGTGGGATGTTAGGCCATACAGTGGCCCACTGTGTGGCTCCTTCAGTTTGCCATTTGTGTGGGGATGCAGGTCACTCTTATGCTGATTGTCCATGGGCTACCCATGACACTGATACCTCCTCTGATCAGGAATAATTCCTACATCGAGCTAGGACCCCCCCCCCAAGAATTTGAATCAGGAAGTTTAGATAGGGGTACACATCAAGGTATAGGTAGGGGAGGAGGTGTAAGAAGTGAGAGGGTGGTTTCACAGCCTTCAGTAGTTACGCCTTCATTAAAGGCCAATCTCATTTTGTGGGATGATATGGAAGTCACCTTTTCTCCACAAACTGTGGTAGATGTTGGTGAATGAGAAACCCCCTTTGTAACCCCACTTGGTTCACCATTAAGAGAGACTAGAGGCTCTTTGCCTTCTACCATTTTAGGTTCACAAGACCAAGAACATCTTCCTGTACCCCTCACTGATAATTTGTCTCAGTTGTCAGATATGAGGGAACAAAGTAAGGTTTATTCATTGACAGGGTTGGTAGGAGTAGAATGCATTAGGATACAGGGTGTGCCCTTATCTCCCTTACCATTATCAAATCAATTTACCCTTCTCTCCACCTGGGGAGATCAAATAGAGCAAGATAGTCCCTTGGTTGACTTTGAAACTTTTCAGGAGACTGTTGATGTTTTAACATCAGGTGTGCAATTACCTCCTAGGAAGATTTTAGATGTTAATAAACGTATTACTAGATCTAGTGGGAAGATTATAAAACCTCCTCCCTGATTTTTCTTCTATACATATTGCAAGCCTAAATGTAAACAGTATTAAATCTTTAGAAAAACATCTTGTGACTTTTGGTGTTTTGTCACATTTGAATTATGATGTTTATCTATTACAAGATACTAGATTGCATACCTCGAATGAGGTAGCTCAGGCAACACATGACTGGCCATGGGGTCGCTCCTATTGGTCAATGGGAGAAGACGCTTATAGTGGGATAGGGATTTGTTTCTTAACATCAGATGTGCATGTGTTGCGATTGGTTGATATTGACCCAGGGAGGCTTTTTCTGTTAGATGTAGTTCCCCATGGTTTACAATGTTGACTTATTTCCTTTTATGATCCTCAAACAGAGGCTTTAAGAATTGCTTTGTTCAAACAAATTCAACCGTACTTGTACACCAGTCGTCAGATTTTTTTTGTAGAGATTTTAATATTTATCTCCATCATAGAACAAAATTAGATAAACAATATGGTGACAAAGTTTTTTTTAAAACGGTTCTTGCTCAAGCTAATTTGGTAGATGCACATGTTTTAGGTGGCTTAAAGGCAAAATCGACATTTTCAAAAGGTTTATTAAATTCCAGGATTGACTTTATATTATACATAAATCCTTATTGATTCATAAAGTAATGAATTTGCCAATAGAAACTTCTGATCATTCCCTGCTAGGAGTTAGTATTGAAAATCCCCCCAGACGTAAGTGGGGTCCTGGGGTATGTCGGCTTAATTCTTCTCTTTTAATATTACCTAGTACAGAACTAGACTTAAAAATAATTATACAGGATAAACTCATGACTCTAGATTTATTTGAAAATGTTGTGGAATGGTGGGAAGATTTTAAGAACTGCATGACAGGTTATTTCCAAACTTTGGGTAAATCACAAGCTAAAACAAAGCTGGAGGAATATAATGGGTATACACATGTATTGTGTACATTGTTGTCTCGACAGGAAGAAAGGGAAGAGGGTATGACAGAGGAGATTGCACATGTTAAAAGTTTAATGAGTCAATATCAGTAAGATGGAATTTCTTCATTGAATAAAGAACAGTTTTTTGGAACACAGAGGAAAACCGCATTTGCTAACCCATTTATGGCATGTAAAGATTGTATGGGAAAGCATGTCTTTGAATATTTAAACACCCCTTCAGGTGAACAAGTTTTTGATAATGTGAGTATAATGAATATTCTGGATGATTATATAGATTTCAAATTTGGAGAACAGGTAGAAGATTAAAATCTTTTACCTCATTTGTTTCAGGCAGCAAACCTTCCACAACTTTCACCGAGTTGGCAGAAGGCATTAATTGGGAAATTTACTCAGGCAGAATTGGAAGAGGTTATATTATCTTTAAAGACAAATATATCTCCTGGATCAGATGGGTTGCCATGTGAGCTATATAAAATTTTGTGGCGTCTAATGCCACTAACGTTGTTATCTTTGTATAATTTCTTCCTGATGGAATTTTTTTTGCCTTCACAAATGTATGAAGGATTGTTAGTTTTTCTTTACAAGTCAGGTGACCATGCAAATATTAATAATTGGTGGCCTATTACATTATTAAATGTGGATTTTAAGATTTTTTCAAAATTTTTGAGGAATCGATTATCTTTGGTAATGCCAGATTTAATTTGTCAGGAGCAGTATTGCTCTGTATTGGGAAGACGCATCTCTGGTGCATTATTGTTAATAAGGGAATTATTTGATATACAGAATGCTAAAAAAGAAGGAGAGCAAACTTTGAGATATTTGATTAGTTTGGATCAGGCTAAAGCCTTCGATGAGGTTTCCCATGTAAACTTATGGCACTGTTTACAGGCTTATGGGATTCCTGAACCATTTGTACAGTGGATCAGATTATGTTAATGTTTTGGCTAATGTTAAACCATATGACAATGGGTGGCTAGGGTCTTGTCATCAGATTTTTAAAGGGGTACATCAAGGGTGTCCGCTTAGCCCTCTTTTATATGTTTTTTCTTTAGACCCTCTATTAAGGCTTTTGCTTGGGTCTCCTAACCTTAATGGAATAAATGGGGTTTTTGGTACTTTTCCCAAATTATTGGCATATGCAGATGATCTTTGTCTATTTTTAAATGATAGTAATTTTATTTGTGCAGCTTGTGAGTTAATAAATGAGGTAGGGAAGATAACTGGTGCTCGTATTAATTTGAGTAAAACTCATTGCTTGCGCATTAGTGGTTTCCCTTCAGAAGGTGAAATTGTGGGAGGTTTACCCGTGGATATGGTTCCTTGTCAAATATTAGGAATTTATTTTGGAGGTGATAATATGGCAGAGTACAATTAGCAAAAAGCTTTGGTTAAAGGACAAAAGTTAGTGGCAAGTTGGAATAGATGTAAAATATCTAAATTGAAATGGGTATACTTGAGTAAACCTTTTTTGCTTCCGTTTTTTTTTCATTTTTAAGTTCTGTTTTTTTTTTTTTTACCACGAACTTTGGAGACCCAGTTAATGGGATTTTTTTCAGTGGTTTCTGGGGGAGTCGCTTAAATCTGCTTTGACGGAATGTTTTATATTTATCAATGAAGAATGGTAGGGTTAAGATGGTTCATCCGTTTTTTTTTATCAGTTTTTTTATATTGTAATATAGTACCATTAATTAAAGGAGGTACTCAAGTGTGGAATGTTTTTGTACATAGGCAGATATCTGATGTTTTACTAGAATGGAGTTTGGGATCTTTTCAACATAAAAATAAAAGATGCCCTAGATTGGCTTTTGAGTGGGAAGGAGTTTTCGATAAAATTAAAATGTGGCAAATAGGTTGGACTTTAGTTACAACAGTAGTAAGGAAGGCTTTTTATCCTGATGCTCTCCAAAGTTGCTTTTGTGAGTTTCTGTTTTCTAAATTTTCCTTGGTTCATCAGAAAGAAATTTCATATTATATTACTGATCCAAGAATACCTAAACATATTTGGGATACGGTATGGTTGGCTCTTCATAATAGGGCGAATGTTCTCAGTAATCAAAAACATTAGAGTCTTAGGGATATATATTGTCCAAGGGAGGGGTGTTTTGAAGTTTTAGAAACTATGTCGCATCTTTATTTTGACTGCCCTTATGCAATGAAATTTTGGGACGTGGTTAAGAATCGTTGGAAGAATAAGATATTAGTTCCTCCAGCTTTGGAATTATTGTTTTTTGGTATTTCTAATGTACCTATGACTAGAGAATGTCTTAGTACTTTGAGAATAATACATGGTCATCTTTTATATTGGTTATGGATCAGTAGTTGCAGATTGCTGCTACAACAGCAATTGCTTTCTCCTGAAGAGTTATTGTATATTGTAATTTCTGATTTAAATCGTTTACAGCATAAAAGAGGGCCTTGCATCTTAGTCCTACCTTTTGGGCTCTCTTATGGAATGGATATGAATTTGTATAAGGAAGGTTAGAATTTAGTGTTAGAACGAGAATTAGATATGCCTGAATGCTTTTTTTTTGCTTTACTGGGTATATTATTGTTTGGGTATGTGTTTTGTTATGCTTTGTATATCCCCTGGAATAAAGGAGGATCTAGGCTATACCATTTATGTTAGATTTGTAATATGAGTTAATATTTATCTATGATTAGATCACACATGATTAGTTGATGATACTTGAATGATATATGATTGTGGTTAATTTCCCCTACTTTTACTAGGTGTGGGGGGAGGAATTTCTTTAATATGTAAATATTTTTCTTTCTGTCTGGTACAATGTACATATGGGTTGGGATCAGGATTTTGCAATTTTTCCTTTTTCTGATATTGCATGATGTATTTTGGATTTCTATATTTATTCTTTTTTGCATATGGGACTAGGGAAAAAAGGATTTTCTTCAAAATTTCATGATGCTTGTTGTATTTCTTTTTTTAGATATTTGTTTGACGTATTATGGATTTGTATATGATCTGTTTTTGAACTGTTATGTTTCCAATAAAAATTCCCCTACTCTTAGAGTGTGTGTGGGGGGGTTAGTTAGAAGTTATTTTTATGTTTAAGGTCACTGTATTACTTAATACTTATCTATGTCTTGTATCTAGCTTTCTTTCTTATGGTTTTGGTTAATGTACTACTGATTTGTATGTATTTTGTTATGATTTTGTTCTGAATTTTAATAAAAATTCCCCTACTCTTTTCGATAAGTGCCATGGGATCTTTAACATCCACCTGAACTACCACCAATCCAGGCATTTGGGACCTCGGTTTAACATCTCATCCAAAAGACAGCACCTCAGAAGTGCAGCACCCCTCTCATTGCTGTACTACAGTCTCAGTACTGGGATATTAACTCAAGTGCCAGATGTGGGAACTGAACCCACAGCCCTCTGATCTCCCGGCCTCAGAGGTGAGTGTGTTACCTACTGAGCCACTGACACTGTAACCCCTAGATGGCACTACTCCAAGGAGTACTACCCTGGCCTACTACCTAGGATGTACAGGTTATGGGGCAGTAAGTGAAATGTTGAACGGGCCCATTGAATACTCATGGGGAACCCCTCCCCCGCTCACTGCCAAAGAGAAGTGTACCTATTTTGATCTGTGAAATGTTGGAGAGTCTGGAGTGAGAGGCGGTTGCACTCATTGGATCTCTGAAAAGCTACACACTCTTATGAAAGAAAGGGACTGCAAGTGGACTGCCTTTAAAGCTTCCCTCTCCCCCTCCCTTTGGAATGCTTATAGGCATTTGTGTAATAAATGCAAACAACCCACCAAGTCCATGAAAAAGAAATACTACCATAACCTGCAAAGGGACAACCTCAGAAACTGCCATCGCTTTTGGGCCACCATTGGCTTCATGCTAAACCTGTGGACCCACAGCCCTGTCATACACCTTAGCTCCCCTTCAGGTCTCTTAAAGAGCTGGTGATGCCTTAAGAAAAAATTTCAAAAATGTAATGATTAGGCACAATTCAGCTTCCATTCCATATATATTTTAAAGATTCCTCCTGTCCAATACTTATTACTAAGGACATTTGCATGAATGCATGATCTTTATCCCTCAGGGTTCATCTACCTCTACAGCTGATTCCCTACTTCAAATCATAATCCTCTGTTGTGACATCACAGTTTGTTGCCATGGGAGTAACTGTGAGGTCACAAGCAGTGCATTATGACCTCTGGTAGGGAGACAGCAACATGAATAGATGAACTTTTCAGGAGCAAAGATCCTGTTTTCATGCAAATGACCTCCATAATAAATAATGGGGAAAAGGGATACAGAACTAATGTGAAATACAAGCTGGACTGCATCTAAATGTTATGTTTTGGTAAAGTTCTCCTGAATGCATCAACTGCTTTTTAACCGATCCCCCTGATAAAGAGGGTTATCCCTTGAAGCGCCGGGGAATTTGCCATGTCTGTAAAAAAAGTTTTAACTTGATTTGTCTCGAGTAATCGTACATTCTTTCCTGCTGTGTAGTCTCTTAACTGATCCCCCTGAGGTCACCTATGCCTTCAACACAAAATTTACTGACCTCTCTGCCCACCAAAGCAAGCTATC
Source organism: Neoceratodus forsteri (assembly GCA_016271365.2). Classification (NCBI taxonomy): domain Eukaryota; kingdom Metazoa; phylum Chordata; order Ceratodontiformes; family Ceratodontidae; genus Neoceratodus; species Neoceratodus forsteri. The sequence continues at coordinate 158,369,691 of CM028137.1, forward strand.
TACCCACCACCCACCCAGCCCAGGTGACCAGTCCAAGCACCCTCTCTCCTGCTGTTATTGCCCTCCCTCCCTTCTACTTCAGAGCCATCTCCCACAGGGATACCTTCAAACTTATCATGAACCTGCCTAGCAGGGGCAGCCCTGGTAGTGATTAAGTCTACCCCTCATTTCTTAAGCTCATTGTCCCCTGCATTTCCAAACCACTTACCTTTCTCTTTAACTTATTATTGGCAACATCAAACATGCCCACCCCCTGGAAGAATGCCAAGGTTGAACAACTCTTTAAAACTGGTGATCCTCTGTCCCCTGACAACTGTAGGGTGATCTCCATCCTCCCTCACCTGAGCAAACTCCTGGAAAAAATTGTCCACCACCAGCTCTCCAAACATATAGGGAAATATAGCCTGTTTTGCCCTCAATGACATGGGTTCCAGAAATGCCACAGCACCACATCAGCCCTGGCCCACTTTACCAATCAAGTCCTCAGGAACATGGACTCGGGGAATGGCAATGGTGCCATATTTGTAGACCTGACAAAGGCCTGTGACCTTGTCAACCACACTCTTCTCCATGCTAAATTTCTACACCTTGGTTGCTCGATTTGAGACACCATTGTGGTTCTGGAGCTATCTCTCGGGCAGATCCCAATCTATAAACATTGGTATAGCCACCTTCCCAACCATGTCGGTTTCCACTGGTGTCCCACAGAGCTCCATCCTGGGCTCCCTACTGTTTTCTCTCTTTATAAATTCCCTTCCTGATGATAGCCTTTCCTGTGATGCCCTACTGTATGCTGATGATCTGGTCTTATATCACAGTGACAAATCCATAACAAATCTGTCCACAACACTTACCCATAATTATGGGGCAGCCCACAACTGGTTTCTGTCCAACAGGCTCCTAGTCAATGAGAAAAAAACTAAATCAATGCTAATTGTGTCCAAACCTTTCCTTTCTAATATTACCAAATCTAATTCCTCCCTCTCAGTGCTTACATCCAAAGGCCCCCCACCCCTGCAGAATGTGCCCTGTTTTAAATACCTGGGCATTACCCTACACTCCTCCCTTACTTTTACAGAGCACATCAACAACACAGTGTGATGGGTCAACCAGAAACTAGGGGCTGGTTTTAGACTCAAACACTACCTGACCACTGAGGTGCACCTAGCCATTACCCAAGGCAAACTTCTCCCCTCTTTTAGATTACTGTTTACTCCCATGTTTCCAACTCACTGTGCACTAGACTTACCACATCTGTAGGTTCACACTCTTGTCACCCTACTTCACACATCACTGCACCTTATACCAGTCCCTAGGGTGGCTCCCCCTACAAGGACAACATTACTATGCCCTTGGCTGCATCATTGATAACGCCATTACAGGTGGTGAACTATCACTGTACTCATCCCTGCTCAAATGCAGAGTAATACCCAGGTGTCTCCATGAATCCTCGGTCCCTCTGCTGGAAGTCCCCAGGATCTCCACTATTCATGGAAGCAAAGCCCTGTCCTTCATGGCCCCCACACAGTGAAACAAATTCCCTGCTTCCCTCCACTCACTTGAATCACTCCTTATCTTTAAAACTCATCTCAAAGCCTGGCTGCTGTCTGAAGCCAAATGTTCCTGCTTATTTGGGTAACTTAAGGATGTGAGTCCTCATCCCTACTACTGAGCCCCACCCATCCTTTCCCCTGTTAGGGTGCACCATTCGACTGTTCTCACCTTCACCTTCTTTCAATTTGCACTTGCTCCTTACTTGTATGGCATTGCACTTGTTTTTTTTTTTTTTGTAACTGCATTCCCTGGACTGTATGATACTTGTATTTTATTTGTTTTTCCTGCATTTCCAATGTGTTTTGTACATTTTTGTATGCCTTGTGTAGAAAGCATTTTATCATATTTTTTTCTGTTATGTGTCGACACCTGACCCTTCTTGAATCATGTAAACTGTATTGTATGTAATCAGATTGTATGTATTAATACGTGCCATCTTCATGGCCTGGGTCATGTCTGAAAACAGTCCATTGGATCAGTGCACATTACCTGGTAAACAAATAAATAAAATGAATAAATAAATAATATAAAATTCATGCATAGTGGCCACCATAGTTTAAAAACCCATACAACATTCTCTTAAATGTGGCACTGGGCTCAAGCAGTCCAGAGACATAGCTGACTAAGTTGGTTCAATAATAATACTACACTGCCACTATTTTGTCAGTGTCAGTGGCTCAGCAGGTAGCACACTCACCTCTGAGGCCGGGAGATCAGAAGGCTGTGGGTTCTATCCCCACACCAGGCACTTGGGTTAATATCCCAATACTGACACTGTAGTGCAGCATGAGGCGGGTGCTGCACTCCTGAGGTGCCGTCTTTCGGATGAGACATTAAACTGAGGTCCCATCTGCCTGTTCAGGTGGATGTTAAAGATCCCATGGCACTTCTCAAAAAGAGTAGGGGAATTTTCCCCAGTGCCCTGGCCAAATCTCCCCCCTTTCACTAAAAATACCACTAACAGTTTACTCTGGTTCAAAGTTAGTTGGCATTCATCTGTATCCCCCTCCCCTGGGTCGTGCCTGAAAATAGGCAAAATTTGTCTAGTGCACTTAAAACTAAATAAAGTAAATAAATTTTATGGAACATTGTGATGTCATGTAGGAATAAGCTGTGCCTAACTACATCACAGGGAATATATTATCTGTTTCAGTGGCATAACACACTTATCTCCACTAGTGAGTGGTAAGACCCATAACTTACAAGTGGTGAAGCCATGAGTCACAGTAGTTACTGTATGAAGATCTTACCACCAGCCCTTCAGATAACTCTATTTTGGATGTATTTTATTTCCATAAATTAGCTCAAAACGTCCAAAAATGTACCCTCTGGAGTCATTGACATCCATTAACAATTACCTTGTTTAAGTGTGATGTCCATTTTTCATGGTGTGGACATCACACCTTTATTTTTTTTAATTCTCTGGAAGGGCCTCCCATCCCACCAGCAAACTGCTGTCCTCAGTCTCTTCATGCACGTACAGTCTGTTTGACACCTTCAGTCGAAGGTAAACATAGTGACCGAGGGGACTACATACTGTAGATGTGATGTCTCCCGTATTGCCCAGGAGAGTCCCATTATTTTAACTAAACTCCTGACCCCCTCCCCACACAGGAAAGCAAATCTCCCGACTAACACAATTAGTCAGTCACATAAAAAAACAGCATTTGCAGTCCATTAATTTAATGTTGTGCCATCAGCCACCCATCGCCTGCCTGACCGCAGCAATTATTACCTCTGATTAATGCTTGCATGCTTCGGGGCAGCTTGCACTGCTCTGAATAGCTCTGTGTACATTACAAGCCGGAAAATAATTCTCAACACTGGATTTTCACAGGCGCTTCTGAACTGGCACTGCTTGTTCCCTTTGTTGCTAACCTTCCCTCTAGAGAACTGTCATAAAGCAGGGACTTACCTGCCAGAGCAGAGAACTTTGCAATAACTACAAGATGTAAGAAACAGCAAACGGAGCTCCTGTCGCAGCTGCAACTAGAAACCACTACTTAGTTGGGAACTTTTAGAGCCAGTGTAAAATTATATTTCCATCAGCTGTGCATGGCCTTACACTAATTTAACAATGATTATGATATAAGACTAGTGGGGAGCATTTCAGGAGTAGTGGGACTTACAATCTGCAGCTGGTGTACCGGGGGCAGTATACTGTAGTTTGTGCTGTCTATTTGTTTTATTAATTTTAGTGCTCTGACTTTTGAGTTTAATATGGGAGACACTGTTAAATAGCATTAAGAAACTCTGGAAGCACAAACTACAGTATACCGAGTGATGACCGACTTCAAGCTGCTCCGGCTCCCACTCTCACCTCTTCCAGGCTCCTGAGACCCAACTCCCACCCTTCACCTATGACTGCATCAAGGCAGTGGGCAGGCCACACCATCTGCACATGTGGTCTGCTGCCCTCTGCTCCGGATCCTAGAGTCAACTATGGCACCTGGGGCAGTCAGTGGAGTCCATAGATTCATCTTCTGGCTCCCATAATTGGAGTAGCTCTCTATAAGTCAGTGAATTTAATCACTGCTGACCTGGCTCCACACTACATTCCTCTGTGTGCCCATCTCTTTTAGATTAGAGTGATTTAAAAGTCCACCTATCTTAACACATGATGCAAACCACCATACACACACACACACACACACACACACCTTCAAGTAACTACACACTCATTCCCACATTTACATCAACTACCTAAAACCCTTTACCCACCCACCCCATTCTAAAATCAATTCACCCAGCAAAATTGCAACCAATTGGAGAACCCATAAGCTTAGACTGAATAGTACCAATAGTCCCATGTAAAGTCGATGTCCAAAAAATAACAGTCAGAAAGATCCTGAGTCCCATTGTAAATGTAATCAGTTTAAAAACGTGCTTCCAGAGTTTCTTAATGCTATTTAACAGTGTCTCCCATATTAAACTCAAAAGTCAGAGCACTAAAATTAATAAAACAAATAGCCGGTTACAGCATCGACTTTACATGGGACAGACAACAGATAAGAAGTGCCAGAGTCATAGGGAGAGGAAAGGGGGGAGAAGGAATGTAGGTAGGGTGGGAAGAGGGTGAAAAGTGCAGCATTGGGTATACCAAGATGTGAGAGTAGAATCCTGTGAGGAGGGAAGGGGGGACCACTAGAGCAGACAGGGAAGTGGAGAAACAAGGTTAAATTGGGCAGTCACAGGAGCTGTTGGTAGTGAGATAGTCCCGCAGCCTAGTTTTAAACTTACCAATTGTTGGGGCAGAGGAGATGGTGGGGCTGAGGCCATTGAACCAGAGTGGCGCTCGATAAGCAAAAGATAATTGTCCCTGTGAAGTGTGACAGTGGGGGACTTTCAGTAGCTGTAGCATGGATCTCCGAAGGCACCATTTGTTAATTTGGTGTTGTAACAGAGTTGAGACCCCAGGGGATGCAAGGCCAAGGTAGATTTTTTCACAATGGAGCAGGTGAGAAACTTTATGCGGTTTGATAGTTGGAGCCAGTCGGTCTGGGTGTACAGGTCATATGTGTGGGTGAGACAGTAAGCACCAGTGATGAGCCGGCATGCCTTATTTAAGACAGTTGAGAGGCATCTAAGAGTTGTGGTTGTGGCCGAGCCATAAATGATGAGACCATAGTCTATTACAGAGATTACAGAGCTCAGAACTGCAACCTTCAAAGCTTCTGGTGTGAGGTGTTGCCTGTGTTTGCAGAAGAGACCAAGCCGTGTATTAGCAGCTCTAGCTACATTATCTACATGAGGTCCATAGGAGAGATTAGGGTCAAGCTGTATCCCTAAGTATTTGAAGGACCCACCTGATCTAGAGTGTTCCCCTGGGTGGTGGAGATGGCCAAGTGGTGCAGCTTGTGTGGGTTATGAGAGCTGCAGAAGAGCATAGATTTGGTTTTCTTGTCATTGAGGACCAGTTTATGATTAAGAAACCATGTCTGTACTGAACTGAAACCAAGTTGAAGGTTGTGTTGAAGAGTTGCAGGATCTTTGTGAGTGGAGAATACAACAGCATCATTAGCATATAGTATGATCTGCTCAGAGCAGTGGTAAGGGAGGGAGTTTAAGAAAAAGCTAAAAAGGAGGGGGCCCAGTATGGATCCCTGTGGGACACCCGAGCGAACAGGCAGGGTGTCAGAAAGAGCATCCACGATTTTAACTCTCTGTGACCGATTTTCTGAGTAGCTTTTAAACCAGAGAGAAGAGTCAGGTGATAGCCCAGCATTCAGTAGTTGGTCAATTAGTAGTCCATGGTGTACTGTATCGAAGGCCTTGGAGAGGTTGATGAAAACGGCTCCTGTGAGAAGGCCATTGTCAAGCGATTTGTGCAATGCTCCAGTGAACTCATGAAGGGCTGTGGTGGTGCTGTGACCTTTCCGGAAACCATGTTGTTGTGGACAAGGTATATTGTATTTATCCAAGTGGTCGGTAGGTTGATCAGCCATGATGCACTTGAGTGCCTTGGAGAGTGGGGGCAGTATGGAGATAGGGTGATAATTTGAGTGATTCGTCTTATCCCCACTTTTATGGATGGGTGTCATGGTGGCTGTTTTCCATAAGTCCGGGAATTTTCCACAGTTGAGAGAGAGGTTTAGGATTTTTGTTAATGGATGAATTACCTCATCGAGGGTGAGCAACAGAAGCTTAAGGTCCAGGGTGTCGCTACTAGATCTAGATTTAGAGAAAGCCACAGTAACATAGCGGCAAACTTCATTCAGCCTTACCTTCCTGAAGTAGAAGAGGGGATGGTTAGACTGAGGGACTGAGGTATTTGGGGAGAAGGCCCTGTTTTTGAAAAAGTCATGAGGTAGGACAGCACTAAGGTCTGAAAAAGCCGTGTTAAAGATGTTTGCGATCACCTTGGGGTTGAGGGTTGAGGATCCATCAACCATTAACATGGCCGGAGAGGTTTTTGGCTGCTTCTCTGTGACATCCTTGATATTGTCCCAGAAAGCACGACCATTTCCCCATGTATTGGTGACAGCGTCTTTGTAATAGGTGGATTTCATTAGCCGGATGGCTTTTGTGCAGGCATTTCGTGCTTGTTTGTAATTTTGAATATCCAGTTGTTTGCCAGAGGCCCTGGCAACTGCCCAGAGGTGGTCCCTTAGTTTCAGCTGTGAGAGAAGAGCTGCAGTGAGCCATGGGTTAGAGAGAGATTTTGTTTTGTGTCTTTTAGCAGGGGCAAAGAGGTCGCAGGCTTTGTTGAAAATTGAGATGAAGTGATCAAGAGCCAAGTTAACATCTGTTGCTTCATAGATGGGTAGCCAGTCTTGAAGAAGCAGGTATTGCTTGAGATGTGGAAGTTTTCCATGAGGAAGGACTCTGCTAGCGATAATTTTGGGAGTGGGCTTAAGGAATTTGTTAGACCATGCATACATGACTGGGGAGTGATCACTGAGAGAGTCTGGGAGAACGGTCATATGAGAAATCCTTGAAATAGGCACGCTATCTCTGTGATCTGTCTAGTACCTAGTGGTGACTGAGTGACTGTCTACATAAATTATCTTGCCAGGCCCAGCAGGAAGAGGTATAGTGTTAACTTGGGACTGGGAGGGACTGGAGTTCAGCAAATGGAGCTGGGGTAGTGTCAGAGTGATGTCGCACACAGTCAGTGTCAAACAAAGTAACTCTCTGAGATATTTTTTTGTTGCGTACTGTGTCTGCAAGATCAGCCTGCCCTGCTATCTATACTAATTTCACTCATGAATACTATGTAATTTACACCCGTTTTTTTAATGAGTAAGTAGTAAGTAAAGTTTAACTCTGTTTCAACTACCTGCAGGAAACCTTGTTAACGTCATTACCTGGGGCTGCCTGATGCATAGAAAATACATTTTCTCTCCTTCAGAAAACTTAGTTAACTATACTGAAGTAGCTGATGATGACTATGTAATTAGCCCCTTTTAGCCAGTACTGTAGAACAATTAATATAGCATCACAGTTTCAGTTTGCTCCCAGTACTCCTTTCCAGGCACAGTGTCTAATTGTCCTCTCCTACTTCTACAATCCTACATGCCAGCCCTTCCTCAACCCTGCTCCTTCGAAACGTCATCCTAGAATGTCCTCTCCAGTTCAGTAGTCACCAGACCATAATTTCTCCTCTTTCCACATGCATTCATCGTGCTGCCCTGGAGCTCTGTCAAACCTCAAGTTTGGCTCCATAACTCTATATCCCAGCTGTACTTTACCCTCACAAGCTTTTCCAATTGCTACGTTTCAACTTAGGGCATGGTGAGTATATAGGTACTTAAACCTGACCTCTGGAAAATTGCCAAGGTAACACCAGTTCTAAATTGCCAAGGTAACACCAGTTCTAAAGCAAGAAAACCCTAGAGATCTGCTCAACTATCATCCCATCACCATCCTGTTGGCCGCCTCGAAGATCCTGGAGAAGGTTGTGGCCTCTCTGCTCTCTGAGTACCTACATAAACATAACCTCCTGTCTCCTGCCCAACATGGGTTCAGAAAAGGTTACAGCATGACTACCGCCCTTGCTGCTGTCACCTCGATGATTAGATCTGCCACTGACCAGGGCTACCTCACCAGTGCCATCTTTGTCGACCTTTCCAAAGCCTTCGACAGAGTTGACCACGCTCTTCTTAGCTCTACCCTTCTCTCACTTGGTCTCCCCCCCCCCCTTCTCACAACTGGTTCCTCAACTACGTCTCCGGTCGGAAGCAATATACCAACTTTAACCGTACCCCCTCCCATCTCACTGATGTCCTGTGCGGTGTCCCAGAGGGGTCAGTCCTTGGCCCTATTCTCTTCTCCCTCTTTAACAACGAGCTGCCATCCATCACCTTCCATGGGTACACCACTCTATATGCGGACGACCTGGTTGTTCTATCAAGTGCCCGAGACATTAACACCATTAACTCACAACTCAACTCCGACTTCGAACAGATCCAATTCTGGTTGGCTGAACACAGGCTTACTACCAACCTCAAAAAAACCCAAACTATGCTTTTTGGGTCACAGTGCAAATTGAAATCTTGCCCTGCACTGCTCAGAATCCTCGGGGCTGATGGCTCCCCCTTGCAGATGGTGGCTGCTGTAAAATACCTGGGTGTTACGTTTGACTCTCAAATGGATCTCACCCTGCACATACAAAATGTCTGTAAGGCTACGAATGGCAAACTGGGCCTCACCTATAGAGCCAAAAGCTGCTTAACCCCGTGGCTCATCTTGCCCTAGCTAGGGGGGTCCTTCTCCTGTCTCTCTGCTATGGTCTAGTCACCTTTGCCCCTATGCCCAAATCTAGCCTCTCAAAGTGGGATACAGCTTATAGTAACATCTGCCGCTTTACACTTGTGGCCCCTTCCCTAACTCACCGCTGCAACCTCTACTCACGTCTACAGTGGCTACTCCCTGAGAAACACTGTACCTATGTAGTTGGGAACTTCATCGACAACATTATCAGATCTGGTACTCCTGCTTCCCTTGCCCTCCACCCTACCCCCGACACTTCCTCCTACCCTCTCCGGTCAAGAGCAACACCTGACCGGCTGGTTCCTAGAACCTGTACCCTGGCGGGTGACCGGGCTTTTGCCGTCTATGCCCCAAAAATCTGGAACTCGCTCCCTGCCTGTACTCGGTCCTCCTCCTCCCATCTGGGCTTCAAATCCTCCCTATGGAATTACCTGAGGGGTCCCTCCACTTGTTCATGCATCCTGCAACACTCGCACCCTGATGTGATGGGACAGGCCCTGCCTCCTTAAAGGGCTACTATTAATATCATTTTACCCCTGGTGCCTGGCCCTGAAACTGTCCCATGTCTCACCTGAGCCAGCCCTAATCTGGGTGGTTATGGTCCCCCCTCTGGCACTTGTATTCTGTTTATGATTTTCTGTTGGCATAAGGGTACTCACCTATATGCACTGAACTACACTGTGTTATACCTACCCCTCGGGATACTGTATCTCTGTTATTTTGCACTGTACGTTTCCTGTACCATATTGTCTCCATATGTTAGCCTCCTATGATAGCCCTGTCAAGCTGTCATGTGTCATGCTGTAAACCTTAGCTTTTGACTCGCTGTTTGTTCTTCACTCAACCCTCCTTACCATGTTTATGCTCGTCCTGTACCTCAATGTAAAAACCTCGCTCATGACTGTATGTAAAGCACTCTGTAACTCAGTTTTGTAACCCTCCCGGGTCTCACCTGAAGATGGGCACTTGGTTGTCTAGTGTGACTTACCCGGTCAACAAAAGCAAATAAATAAATAAACTGCCAGTATTAAAGGAAAGGGTTCATCATATTGTTTATTGTAATAACATGACTACTACAGCTGCAACTTGATTAGCTTGAAGCAAATCTCATCATTAAAGGTAGGTTAGATTTATCAAGTCCTTATTTTTACTGTTTTCACCCTGTGGAGAAAAATGTTTAGTGATTGGTGCAATTTCTGTACTCACGATGCATGGTAATGTGAGCTAAGCTGACTGACACTGAGCAGATTCCTGCACTGGATACAACTTGTCTTGGTAGGAAATGTTTAAATGAAAACCTTTTAATGCTCTCCATCAGTGCATATGCTCCTGATTAGCAGTTCTGAGTAAAAAATAATTTTCCACCTGCATTTTTTTGTTAAAAGTTACATTTTAAGAGTAGTCTTAAAATGTAACTTTTAATAAAAAAAAATTTAGTAAGGCTGCTGGCAGTTGTCTCAGAGGAGCCGCTTGCTCCCTCACCCGAGATATGCTAATGTGACTCAGAGCATGGGCTGGCCAGGGCACATTAGCATATCTCGGGTGAAGGAGCAAGTGGCTCCCACAAGACAGCTGCTACAGTGCTGCCAGCCTGCACTCCTTTTAAAATGTAACTTTTTATACAAAATCGCAGTTAGAAAAATCATTTGTTTACTCATAATCCCTAACTGGGGCATATTAACAAGCAACTTAACATATGAGATAGCATAATGGAAGTTACTTGATGGAGCTGCAAGAACAATTCATGAAATAAACATATACTGAGTGTCTGCAAATTATCTACTGTGTACATGTTCTTTTCCTGACATTAAGAAATGTATTTATGTGAATGTAGCATGGATTACAGTGAGGTATTCAGAAGGCCTATGAGTTAACTTCAAAACTATAGGAATTGGGGTATTTTGACTGGCAAAATTTGTCGACATGAATTATTTTGACTTCCAAAAAATTGACAGCTGGAGTATTTTGACTCCAGTAAAACTGAAATGATTTCCAAATTTCAATCTATGGAAGTATTTGAGTTCCACCCAAAAAAATGTTATCTGAAGCCCTGCTTACCACTTTTTTTTATAGATATTTAGCTGTTTGGTCCACATCACCTCCTCCCACCAACTGGTGATGGGAACACATATGTATTTTTTTTTATTACAAAAGAACCCCAGGGTAAATGCCTTGAAGCATGGGTTATCCCAGAGCATATTGGCCTTACAGCCAAATTTTAAAGAAAACACAATTGCACCTACCCCCAATAATGCAAAGCATCCTGGGAAACATATGTAAATTCCCATGCGAGAATTTGGTCTGTCTCAACTTTAAGCAGAATTGCATGGTACTGGAAGGCCTTACAGTGCAATCAGCAAAGGCTTAGAACAGCAGACACATACACTTGTTTTGTCCTTATTTGGACTCATCAGTGTGCCATATCTGTGTCTTAGCTCAGGGAGAGAGAGCCAGCTGTAAGGCCAATATCCTCTGGGATAACCCATGCTTCGGGGCATTTGCTCTGGGGTTCTTTTGTAGTTCTTTTCCTTCTCTATTTTGGGCTCCCCATGGCCTAAACAAATAACATCCCCCTTAAGGGGTGGCTGGCTCTCTCTCCCTGGGCTAAGACACAGGTATGGTACACTGATGAGTCCAAATGAGGACGAAACATTTGTATGTGTCTGCTGTTCTAAGCCTTTGCTGATTGCACTGTGAGGCCTTCTGGCACCATGCAATTCTGCTTAAAGTTGAGCCAGACCAAATTGTCACATGGGGATCTGCATGTTTCCCCATGATGCATTGCATTATTGGGGTAGGTGCAATTGTGTTTTTTTTATTTTCTCCCCTGACCCCCCCCTCGAGGCCCCCACACACAGCTGTGCAAGCATGTGGAGGAATGCTTCACACCCTGTGGTTCCAGCTCAGCCCCTTCCACCTACCATTACTTTGCTGCCCCCTCTTTACCTACACTACCCACCGGACCTCCACCCAGTGGAAGTGGAACTTCAGGGAGTGCCAACCCACCCCCACCACCCTCAGAAGAGGGTAGCTTCCCACTGACATGCTCAATCCTGCTCCATCCTCCCCCACGCTGGCACCCCAATGACCCAAAGTTGTTCCCGAACCTGGGTCGCTGACGTAGCATGAGGTAAGGCATCCAACGCCTCAACCCTCTGTGCCACCAGGCTGGTCCAGGTCTTACCACTCTTGCTTGGAGATAAATGTGTCATTCTACTTTAGCTTGTTATGTATTTGATATATACCATAGTATTGTTCATTTTTTTATTACCATTTTACCCTGTTTCAGCTTAAAAATGCATTTTTTTCCATTATAGAAATAGAATATTAGATAGGGGAGTGTGTATTGCAAGGGCATAATACCATCAAGAGGTTCTGGGGAAAGGTGAACCTCAAAAACAAAGCTTGAGAGGTTCCCTTGTCCCCAGAACCTCGAGATGGTATTATACCTGAGAAATACACACTCCCCTATCTGTTATTTTTTTGTACTATATGGATCCAAGGACTTTGAAGTATTTATAATATTTTAAAAAATCTCATAAATGTGTGAGTTACTGCAGTCATTTTTTTTCCTGGTTGCTAGGAGGTTGCTGTGAATGCTGCAACATCCAGACATGCTTGTAGCTGCCAATGTGCTTTTCTATTGATTGTGATTTTGTTTTTTACATAATTATCTATGGAAAATGGTGGTGGTGAGACAGTGAGTGGTCTGGTTGTCTGGCAGGCAGGAGCAAGAGTAAAGAGAAGATGGCAGTTGGCATTTCATGGCTCCAGGTGACAGACTGGAGAGAACATTTGTTTGCTTGTTTTTACAGAGGCATGTGGTTATTTTCTGTGTTTTTGGCAAGCAGCGAGTTGGTTTTTACTGTACTCTACGGTTACAGTGAAAGCCGGCTCCTGCTCTGCATGAGACAGTCGTGCACGTGTGCTCTGTTGTTTGTGTGATAATACTATCATTCAGAGCTCAGATTGATGCTATTATGGGCTCAGTACAGTAGCATTATGGCTCAGCATCAATGGTATTATCACTTGTGCAACAGTGGTATTACCGCAATTCTTTTGTATGCTTTACTGCTATATTATTTTGGCTTATCCATAGATTACAAACTCAATCTTGAAGATTATTCTCTGTGTTCTTTTTTCAGATTCTTAGTAAGTGATAAAGCATGACAAGGGGTGGGTTGATATCTGATAAATGTATGCCCTGGGTGAGCAATGAGACATGAGGCACTTGCACTGAGTGCCTTCAGCACCTGGGAAGTGCATTTATCAGACTATAGTCAACATCACCAGAGTGTCTTACTAGTTGTACATATTTGAAAAAATAATAAAATGAACAAATACAAAAAATAAACAGTATGCAGGTATTAAGTTGTGAGTTTGTCAAAAATTAGTTCTTTACTAGTAGGACTTTGCATATTGTGCATAGATAGTAGAGGGCATTTATTTCATTGCAATGTGGTATCCAACCCTCCCCCCGAACTGCCACTTTCTTGTTCTTGCTTTAATGTATTCTCCTCCACCTTCTCTGAAACTGTATTGCTTTTGCAGGGTTAAGTCAGACTGAAAGAGAAAGAGAGAGCATTGGCTCCAGTTTTGAAAGATGGTTGTGTGTTGCAGAGGTTGAGGGAAAGATGCTGGTGGATGCTTTTGTGCATTACTTTCCATTTCAGTGGTCAACATCAATGCTTGTGTTTGGGGGTGCTCTCATTAAAGAAGAAAACTGTTTGCATGTGGTACTTTTTAAGAAAACGCTCGATGTACATGAAGGGGGTGAAAGAAGCTGATGCTGCCTGGGTTGAGGGCTTGGGGGGACTCATGGGTGGGGGACAAAGAGAAGAGTGGCACTGGGATGGCAGCACCAACTCTGGCCAAGGATTACAGGACTGAAACTAAACAATGTCTGAAAAAGTCACTAGAAGTCAGTTTTGGCTTTTTTCCTTTTAAATAATGGTTATGAATCATTTGCAGATTGGTGTGAATGGTTGTTTGGAAACATGTGCAAATGCTGTTACCCTGTTAGGGTAATTAATCTTCTTTTACCATTCTAATCCGGCTGACATGGCTAACAGAAAATGTCTTTAAAAAGTTTCTGGCAGGCATGGATATGTGGGATGCGCTGTGTCTTGGCTGCCAGAAAAGTGCCATCAGCAGGGTTGTTGTTCCATAAACTTGCTGGGGGTGGCTCCTGACAAGCAGGAAGCAGGTGGCATTTTCCTTGCACATATTCTAAGTGGAAATAAAGTGCCCTAAGGGTAATAATGTGTTCTAAGAAAACATAAATATCTACCCCAAAATAACATGATTCATTTAACCAATTTATTTACCACTGGTGTGGTACACACTATGCTTTTATGTATGCTTCCTCTGTCTCTTATGGTTATAAGCATGTATTCCTGAGTTCTCAGCTTCTGTGGATGGGAGAACTATGGAGTGAAGCTCAGCAGTTCTGGCACACAAAAGGTTCGAGAAGAAGCTTTCATAAAAATAAGAGATCCTAGAACTGTATTTATAACATGTTGTAAATCATGTTACAGACCTCTAAGAGAAAATAATTTAATTTAAAATTAAAGTGCTTTACTTTGCATGATATTAGGGAATCCTCATTGTGGGGAATTAACTATATCAGCTGAACGTAGAACTTCAGAACTTTAGAACTATCTGCAGTTAAACCCTCTTATTGTTTTGAGTATCTGGAATGTTTAGAAATAAAAAAATCATATTTGGCTAAGAATGATGTCAAGATTTATAATCAAAAGCAGCTTATTCTTGCATGATATCATAAGGTTCAATAAAAAGGTTGAACTGTAGCATCAATATTTTGGCAGACTTAGTTATAAATCATGACATAATTCTTGGCCAATCAGGATTGCTTATTTCTAAATTTTCCAAGTACTCTTTTTCCACAAAAGGCTGTGTCATACAAACAGTTCTAAAATTCTACAGTTCTCAGTTCAGTTAGTATAGCCCATTTCATCACACAGGGTTTCATTAATTTTCTACAAATCCAAATAGTTCTATTTTAAGTTCATTTTGCATTTTTAAAAAACAAAAACGTTCAGTGTGATTTAAATGTGCATTTACTGTGTCTCTTACGGTTCTAAGAGTTTCTTCTTAAGTCCATTGTGTGCCAGAACTGCTTAGCTTCAGTTCACAGTTCTCTCACCCAAAGTACTCAAGAATGCACTCTCATAAACCCAAGAGGCACAGTAACTGTACACATCTCCTCCATCCCCTCCTTCTCCAACTCTTTGTGCTCCAGGGACTTGTGTACTTTCTCCTTCCTCGATCCTCACTCCTCAGCTGAGAAATCTGCTTTCTCATACTATCTCCCCTCCATTTATTTATTTAGTTATATTTGTTTTTTGTTAACTGGGTAGGTACACTAGGCAAAGGCATTGCCTATTTTCAGGCACAACCTGGGAGAGTTACAAACAGCAAGGTGATGTACAGTAGTTTTGAGTGACAACAGTTATAGGAACACACCACTCCATACAGCAAGGCCATTGGTGCATCAACAGTTTGAAGTTACAGACAGTGAAAGCACAGGTAGCAGATGCTACAACACAACACAGGTTGAAGGATGCAAAACAACAAGGCATTACATATGGTCAGGTCAGGCAAGTCAGCCTTGGACATAGAATGTAACAGCAGGTCAAGTAGTTAAGTGCACTTATCCTGTTGGCAGTAGGTAATTCTGGACTAAGTAGTATTACTCAGGATAGAGCTGTAAGCACATAAATAAGTGCTCATGAGGTGCTTGCAAAGGTTACTCTTAAAGACCTGGTGAGACTGAGCGAGGCTTACTGATGCAGGGATAGAACTCCATAGCTTGGGTGCAAATGTTGAAAATGCCTGTTCGCCCATCTTAGTCATACATTTCAGGACATCTAATTGAGGCCTATCGGTAGAACTTAGATGGTATGTCTGAGGGGTGCATCTTAACAAACTAGCAAGTGCAGATGGGGTGCCAGATCTCATAATACTGTCAACTGTACAATCAGCCATGTAGATTCTAAAGGAAGTCAAGGACAGCCATCCTAGACTGGAATAAAGGAGGCAGTGATTGGTTCTCTGGGGTGCGGAGAGGACAAAGCGGCATATATTGTTATACACACACACATATAAATATATATATATATATATATATATATATATATATATATATATATATATAAAATCAGTTTCCCTCCTCCATCTGTCTCTCTCCTTCCCTCCCTTCCCTCATACACTAACTAAAACGTCTCCTTCCTTTCCCTTGTCCATGCCACCCTTTTTCCTGAACCATTTCTTACCTCTCCCAACCCTACCTTTTAGCACTGGTCTCAGCAGCCCATTATCTGGCTTCCCAGCACTTTTTGAAATGACCATATTTTGCACCATCGCTTTGATTTTGTATGCACCCAGTTGCAATGCTTGGTATTAATATCTGTACTGCACTCAAGTTATGCACTTTTTGTTACTAATCTTGTAATTTCATTATCACCCTGGTTTGTATTTCTTTGTAACTTTACTCTCCCTTCCCAGTTCTCCCGGGTCGCACCTGGAAATGAGCCTTGGCTCAGTGTGCATCTCCCAGTCACCAATTTTCAAATAAATAAATAACATGTCAGTGTATATCTCGGGACTGCTACCAGCTACATTTGAGCCCAATACCTCTTCTAAATGTGCTTTTTATGTGTTTTTAGGCTATCATGGCCTCTCTGCCTGAATGTTCTTCTTTACACATTCAGACCAATTTAAGATTTCTACAGATAGGCCCCACTATTTAAAGATTAGCACACCCACAAATAGGAGGTGGTGAGGATGAAAACAGTGGTGGAATTCAAGAATGCATGGGATAGGCATAAGAGAATCTTAGGAAAAGGGAAGGGGGTATGAGAATGGGCCAGAGATCAAGTAGGATCTGCAGTGATACTACAGACAGGGAAAAATGGGCAGACTAGGTGGGCCAAGTGGCCCTTATCTGCCAGCAAATTCTACGTTTCCATGGCAAAATTAAAACAGATGGGGATCTGCAACAAATACCAGTACTTTCTGTTTCTCTCAATACTGGCTTCATTATGTGCTACCACCTATGCAGTCACACTGGTTCTCGAGCTCTCTGCAAAATCACTTATCCACAAACCTCAGCACTGCCCCCCCCCCACTAACAGTACCTACAACACTTTATTCTTTTTAATAAAAAAGAATGTATAGTATTTGAACCACCACAGCAACAGTCTCAATAAAACTATATTGATGGCAGGGGGGAGGGGCGGCAAAGGGCAAGGGACAACATATAGGGGACAGCTCAAAGGAAAAAAAAAATTAACCCCTGCCATTACTTACAGCACCCTCTAGTGGCAACTAAGGGGGAACAAATGTTAAAATTTGTGAATTTGGTTCAGTTTTGAACACTCTAGCTTCTACAAAAAGACACTTTAGGTCCTTGGTATGGCAGGTCTAGCAGGCTAAAAATAGGGGAAAGAGGCTCACCATCTCCATCCCTCACCCACTTCCATCAATACCAACCTTTTCCACCTTCCCCTATCCCTCTAGTCAACTCCTGGTACATAGCCAGGAGTCAGAAAGTTTGTTTTTATTTAAAAATAAAGAAAAATGTGTATGGATGGGGACATGGAGAAAGTG
This sequence comes from Neoceratodus forsteri, assembly GCA_016271365.2. NCBI lineage: Eukaryota > Metazoa > Chordata > Ceratodontiformes > Ceratodontidae > Neoceratodus > Neoceratodus forsteri. The sequence goes on from CM028137.1 coordinate 158,387,088, forward strand.
ACTGAGATGGGGGGAGGGGTAGCCATAGGACTAGATCTGGCCACCTGGAAAGGGCCCCAGTGTGTGTGTGTGTGTGAGTGTTTGGTTGTTTTTGTTTGTAATTTATTTGACAGAAGGTTGAAGTGAACTGAAGTGGTCCAAACGTTCAACTGGGCTGAATCAAAGGTAAAAGTGCTGAATTTCAGCACATTCACTAAAACCAAATTCAAACATTGACTCATACTTAGTGGCAAACATTGATTGAGAGACATTTTAACCATGCTTTTCCAAAAAAAAAAGTTGTATCTTTGTAAATGTTTTCTTACAGTTGCTTTGTTACTCATTTTATGAGCACAATAAGACAATTTAGGTATTGGTTGCACAGAATGTACTACACATTTAGGTACTGAAGACATTGTTACACCCCAGGGCTACATTAAACCCAGTACAACCAAGTTCCCATTGTGTGTTATTGCTTATTTCAATTAAGACATTTTCAGTTATAATATACTTGTATTGAAATATACTTTTCAGCTATCAAGTACCATTTCAAATTCTGCTGTACACCACGGAAAGACAATATTATGTGAATAAGTAATATTTCTAAGGATTGTGATCTTTGCCAAAAGGGCATATGAGAACATTATTTTTAATTTAGGGATAGAGTATACATTTTATTGTATGGGCATTTTAAAGCTCTCATTTCCAAAAACTACTGTATGAGTGCTTTAGAATGATGAGCATCTCAAGGCAAAAAAATGACTGTTTCTAAGATTATAAGGTGACATTTTACTGGACTCATGTTTGATATGTAGGTAATAATGTATGCCAGGTTTTATGCTAATTCTAGGCTTGGGTGGATACAGTCTGCAAAGTTTCAAATATTTCAGATAAGTTCATAAGTTGCAACAAAGCATCGAAGACCTATTTGGTCCATACTGCTTGACATAAATGAATTAGTATCCCAAAACACTGTTTCCCAACAAATATTTATCTAATTTTGCTCTAAAATCCTGCATAGCCCAACTGGATACTACTTCCTAGGGCAGTTTGTTCCATGTCGGTACCACTCTGACACTGAACCAATGCTTTCTCCTTGTAGTTCTGTATTTTTCCATTTTCAATTGTAGAGGGTGTGCTCTAGTCTGATATAATTTTTCTCTTAAATTTAACCCCAATGATTCCCTTAAATTAGTATCACAGAGTGCTTTATAAACCAAACACATGTCTCCTCACACCCTCCTGTACTCCAGAGTGTACAGTCCATACTTTTGCAAACGTGTTTGAAAATCACAACCTTGATTTCCATCAGTCAGTCATGTGGCCCTTTTTTGGACCCTTTCCAATGCCACAATCTGTTTTCCGTAGACTGGGGACCAAAACTGAGCACAAAACTCCAAGTGTGGTCATACCAAAAAAACATAAAGTGGCAATAACATCTCACTCCTCCTAGACTTAATATGTCTACTAATGCAACTCAGTATATTCCCTGCCTTTTTTACTACCTGGCTGCAATGTTGATTAAACTTCATGTCATTTTGAACCCTCACTCCCAAATCCCTCTCATCAATCACCTCTATAAGGATTTTGCTATTTAACCTATACATGGCCCTTTTATTGTTTCTGCCAAAATGCATGACTGTGCATTTATCTACATTAAAGGTTAATCCTGAGGCGTCAGCCCATTTTTGGAGTTTGATCAAGGTATCCTGTAATTTCTCAGTATCTAAGCTATTTTCCACTATGGTGTCAATCCCTGTGTCATCAGCGAACTTGGCTACCCAAATATTCTTTTCAGTTGTCACAGAATGTATATATAAATTAAAGAGACAGGGTCCCAGGACCAATTCCTGCAGAACACCACTGGTCACCTGTACCCAACCCGATTTACTTCCTTTTATTGTCCTTTCTGTTTTCTATCAGAAAGCCAGGAACCAATCCATCAAGTTATCTTACTATGGATGCCATGTTCTATTAGAGAATCTACTAGCTCTCCATGGGGCACTTTATCAAAGGCCTTTGAGAAATCCAGAAATATGACATCCACTGGATGTCCCTCATCCAAAGCTCTACTAAGATCCCCGTAAAATCCCAAGAGATTTGTCTGGCAAGATCTTCCATGCCTGAAACCATGCTGTGATACGTCAATGTCTCCCCTATTTTGCAAATCTGCTTCTATATATTCTTTTACAATGCTCTCTAACACTTTCCCTAGTATAGAGGTCAGGCTTATTGGTCGATAGTTACCTACCTCGTGTTTAGTGCCCTTTTTAAAAATGGGGGTGACATTAGCTTCTCTCCATGCCTTTGCAACTTCTCCCTGATCTAAAGAGGCCTGGAATAAATGGGTCAGTGGTTCAGCCAATAGGTGTGCCAATTCCTTAATCAATCTGGGATGTATCTCATCTGGACCCATAGAGTTACTGGAATTTAAACTAAGAAATTTATGTTTAATAACTTCCTTATCTAATATTAACTGACTTGTTGATTCCTGGTGTTGCTTAGTGGCACTGGTACTTGGATTATATACTGATGAAAAATATCCATTAAATTCCTTAGCCATTAGTACATTTTCCTGAATCAAAGTACCATCACCTTTTTTAGTGGGCCTATCCCTTTTTGCCCTCCCTTTATACTACCAATATAACTATAAAATGTTTTATAATTGTTTTTTATTCTGCTTGCCAATTTATATTCATAATTTCTTTTGGCTCTTGAGATGCATTTCTTTGTCTTTTTTTGCAACTGTTTATATTTCCTCTGATTAATCTCATGGCCATTTTTTTTGGCTGTATCATAGGCCTTTTTTTCTGTTTATCAGCTGTTTAATATTTTTTGTCATCCAGACAGGGATCTTCCCTAAACCATTATATTTCTTCTTTATTGGGACATGTCTATCCACTATCTGTTTCAGTTTATTAGTAATGCTGTCCCACATCAAAGTAACAGTTTTCTGATGTACAGTAAATCGACCTTCCAGTCCCAATTTCTAAAATCCTTGCTTATTCTATTGTAGTCAGCATCATTATAATTTCTAATTAAAGTTTCTCCAGAAGTTCTATTTCCTTGTCCTTCTATGGTAAATTCTACCCTGTCATGGTCACTGGATCCTAGGGGTGTATTTACTTTACACTGTTTAATATCTTCTCCCATATTACTTAATACAAGATCAAGTATATTTGAGTTTCTGGTTGGTTGTTGAACATATTGCTCCAGTCCCATGAGGCTGAAGGTATCCAGATATTTAGTTTCCACTGTAGTCCCTGCTGTATGGTTTTCGCAGTTTATACCTGGTGGATTAAAATCACCTAATATTATTAGGTTCTCAGGTATATTAATTTCTTCTAATCTTTCCATTAATTGTTCTTCTGTATTTGGTAAGGTTGAAGGGGATCTATATATTACACCTATAGTGATATTAGCTTGATTTACAGGGGAGGCCCTCATCCATAACTGGTCAATACCTTCTAATGTCCGAACCTCCAATTCCTCTGTTATGATATTATTTGCAATATAGATGGCAACCCCACCCCCTTTTATCCCCAGCCTATCTGTGCAGTACAGTTGGTACCCTGGAATCTGATGATTCCACTGATCTTCTATGACCCATCAAGTCTGTGTGATGGCGTATATCTGTATCTTGTCTGTTTTAATTATGTGTACCAGTTCATCAAATTTGTGAACAATGCTTCTTGCATTTACATTTAAACATTTCAGGAAGGAATCTTTTTTATTTCCCATGGTGATTTGTTTGTAATTTTTCTTATATATTTTTTCGCCCCTTGACCCTCCCAGTTTCTAGTTTAAATGTATAGGTTTCATTTGAACTGCTCTTAGGATGCCCTGGGCTAAAATTCTAGTCCCCTGTTTGTTTATATGTAAGCCATCATTACTGTAAAGTCTATAATCTGAAAATACTTTCCAATGCTCTATTAATGTATGTCGCTCCCTCAAATACCACCTTTTTAACCAATCGTTTAGATATCTAATTTCCCTAGCCTTTGTCAGGCCAGCTCTTGGAACTGGGACAACTTCTGAAATATAAACTTCACACCCCCTACTTTTTAGGGAATTTCCTACTTCTTCAAAGTCCTGATGGATTTCTGTCATATTCCTTCTCCCAATATCATTTGTTCCTATATGCAACACAGTAGATGGTTTAGTGCAATTTTGTAGAAGTCCTGGCAATAGTTTTTTAACATCCCCAATTCCATTCCCTGGTAGGGTACTAACTGTAGTATTCTCATTTCTATACTTGCATAATATGTGATCAGTATTTCTCAGTAACGAGTCCCCCATTACAAGTACATCACTAGGTGCTAGTGGTGCCCCATTACCCAAGTCCTGATTTTTATTTCTAGTTTCCACATCTTGGTTTATTTCTTCTTCTAAAATTTCAAATGTATTTTGTAATTCCAAAGAAAAGGTCCCTCCGATGCTACACCTTCCCTTTTTTATCCCTTTTTTGCACCACACTCCAATTGTCTGTATCATGTATTAACATTCCATCACTACCTAAATCATAGTGGATTTCCCCCTGAGTTACATCCATATTTGGGTCTCCCGAGGTCTACTCTGCTTACTTACACCATTTGGACCTATATTTCTCATTTTTGCAGGATCCTCCAAAGTAACCTCTTCTGCAGTCTCAATAAATCTTTCTAATTCAAGGATATCATGTTGAATTTGTATTCTATTTTGCAGGGATGTAATTTCTCTTTGTAGGACTGTTATAAGGGTACATTTTTCACAAACAAACCCATCTTGAAAATCCTCTTCAGTGTACATATAACATTCAGTACATGCAATCATATTCTCCACTTTCATTTTCACTTGTTATGTATATAACTTGTGCTTGTGCTACTATTTGTTTCAAACAAGCCTACCTTGGCTTCAGATTTTCTTCTGGAGTACTGTTTTTGGTGATATGTATTTACCCCATTTCCTCAGTCGTCCACAGCAGACTGTAGCTGACCTTGTGTGAATAGGGTGTCTCTGTGACGGTGTCAGCGATGCAATGATGCACGCCCTGCCCACACTCACTCTGGTCACTGCAGACCAGCAATATGTACTGAATTTGCCCCAGAAGTTCTATTAGGGGTCATAAGCTACACAAGCAAAGTATTAAAATTAAAAACAAATCTGTTTAAAAAATTAAAAAAAAAAACCACAGATTACACATCCTCTGTGCGTCTACCTCTCATACGAGGTCCAGGCACAGGGTGTGTATGCAGAGTTAAAAGTTTTTATTCAGCACATCATTTTAGTAGTCCTGCAGCTCCCTGCAAAAGACTACAGTGCTGCCCTTCCTACTTCCTGGATGATCTACGAGTAGGGCTCCAAAACAGTCACATAAGGTTATAACATTTTAAATAAGTATATCAGTGTGGCAAAAGGCAACACACTGCCAGTCCCACTATATGAGCCACTCGCTACTTTGATATATTGTTTCACTCACCCTGCTCACTGCAGGCCAGCAATATATACTGAATTTGCCCTGGAAGTGCTATTAGGGGTCGTAAGCCACGCAAGCAAAGAATTAAAATTAAAAAACAAATCTGTTTAAAAATTAAAAAAAAACATAGATTACACGTCCTCTGTGCATCTGCCTCTCACACGAGGTCCACGCACAGGGCGTGTATGCTGAGTTAAAAGTTTTTATTCAGTACATCTTTTTAGTAGTCCTGCAGCTCCCTGCAAAAGACTACAGCTCTGCCTTTCCTACTTCCTGGATGATCTACGAGTAGGGCTCCAAAACAGTCACGCAAGGTTATAAAATTTTAAATAAGTGTATCAGCGTGGCAAAAGACAACACACTGCCCGTCCCACTATATGATCCACTCGCTACTTTGATATATTGTTTCAGATAATGGCACTATTTATCTAAAAGGACATTTCTGAATATATTGTATCCTCTCTACAGTTGTTTTGGGTAGATTGGGTCAGCTACTATATAACTGATCTTACTCATGTCACTAGCCACTGTAAATTAAATAATAAAAAAACTCCCTATAAAAATGTTCCCCTAATGTATCCCTTCCCCCCCAGCTCAGCTGGGGTAGGGGACATAAGTAAGCATTAAGCCATGACGGAGGTGGGCTCTAATGCTGGATTGATGCATGGGGGGGCGGTGGGTGCCTGAGGCCCAGGGCCGAGGCCTACCACCTGCCCCCCCATGCATCAATCGGATTACAGCCCACTGACGGAGTGGCTTAATGCACTTGTAACATGGCCCAATGCTTGCTGGAGGGATGTCGAGGGGGCCCACTCTGACAGGTATACAGTAAGAGGCTGAGGCATGCCAATTTCTAACAATTTTAATGCAGTCTCACAAAGCCGTGTAACACAGGTTACATAGATACTGATGTGCTGAACTCACACTGTCCGTGTAGTGTCGCAGAGCGGCCCACCTAACAGTCCTGTGAGGTTCTGCACATTTCTGTGTGGGTATTGGTCTCATATCCGCACTAGGAGGTCTGCCTTGCACAGTTCCATGGCTCCAACGAGTGTTGCCCTCGTGCTGTGCATCTCGGTTGCTCTCACTTCCGGCTGCTGCTGGGATTGTCGTCCAGCTGGGTCGTGCTCCACCTGCTCTCTCGATGATGCTGGCCGGGCTCCTCTCCACTCTGCTGCTGTGAACGGGCACTTGTGGGTCGCATCGGCGGCGGCGCACTCCGGGTGTGAGCACACTGCGCACCGTGGGTTCCCCTCCCAATCTCCTCTGTGTGTCCGCTGGCTAGTGCGGCTCCACAGGTGGCGCTCATCCCGCTCCTCCTCTCATTTCCCCATCGCACCCAGTACTGCTAGGCTGGGGGTCTGGCTGCTGATGGTAGTGCCGAAGCGGGCACGGCATATACGCTGGGTTAATGCCCACTTCGGCTGCCGTCTCGTGACCCTCCTATGCCTATCGGAGCATGGGATCACAGGCACACTATTGATGCCGTGTTACAAAAAGACATAATGACTTCACCACTGGGCCACAAGGGGGGCTGGTCCTGGACCTGAAGACCAGCAAAGTCTCTCTCTCTCTCTCTCTCCCCCGTGTGTGCCTTAATGCATTCTGAACATTCTAATAAACCCTCTGCCAGCTCCATCTCCCAGTTATCATTTCCAGTATTTATAAAATACATTTATTAATAGTTTTTCTGGGGGCATCACATCTTTTGTCCCCATCCTCTTCCCCAGATGCATTCATTCATTCATTAGAACATTTTCCTTCTGACAGTACTACATGTGATATGGGGAACAGCACTCTACTTGGAAGCTGGCATATCAATAGTAGTTTGATTTCCCCTTCATCAATATTGTGACCTCACTAATGATGGCATTACAACTGATCAAGATGAGCAACTGATTTTCTGTCAGATTGGGATTTTGTGATGTTTCAGTGAGTGAGGTTAAAAGGTCGATGCAATATGAAGGGAACTAGCACCGGATGTGCAGCTTTCAGGGAGAGTACTGTTCTATGTATCGTGCTTAAACTATCAGGTGGAACATCTTCTGATTGGCAAATGGAAAAAAGAAATTACTTCAGAAACAAAAAGTAAGAACTGCTGGTAATGGTTACGTGGTGAACTTTTGCTGCTATTTTTCTTGCTTTTTAACAATAAAATGAAGAACGTCACTTAACTTAAAAGTGAGTGGATGCCAGTCTTTCTGAGTAGCCTGACTATTTTTATGTTGATTGCGCACATGCTCAAGAAACGTATTGCGGCAGCTTGCTGCAGAAGCAGGTTGTGGAGGCACAGCACTGTTGTGGCCAATGCCCTCACTGCCTTTTGAGGTTTGGTCCACTTTCTCCAATGGGGAGGCACGCTGCTGCTTACACTAGTTCAGCCAGCATGAACAACCTTGAAACATTTCAGATGCTGCAATCAGGGGCTGCCTCATCATTGCAGCATCAGCCATTCCACTGCAATGAGAGAGTGACCTGTCATTGCTGGGCAGAATGTTGATACTGTAATATTGTTTGTAAACATGGTGGCAGCTTGCCACCATGTTCACAAACAATATTACTGAGCCCCCAGTGCTGAGGGGGTGCCCAATCCCCCTCGGTAGCATGTACTCCTACTCACAACAGTGCTTGTTTGCAGACGGGGGGCCCCAATCCCCATCAGCTGCAGTCCCTGCATGAGTTCAGGTTGCAGATGGGGGAGCCCACTCCCCATCAGCATAATGGACCCCCCCCCCACCAAAATGTTCAGTTTATGCTGAGGGGGTGCCCAATCCCCTCAGCTCTCCCCAGCACTCGATATGTGCCGATGGGGTATCAATCCCCCACCTTCTACAGCCCCCAAAAATTCAGGTGGCATTCTGGGAGCCCATCCCAGCATGCCCAATGCCCCTATAAAGAAAAAAAGTCCCACTACGTTTTTTTTTTTTAAACCTGTAAAAAAGAAAATGGTCCCTCATCGTCTCAGTGCCCCCTCCCACAACCCACACCCACCCACTGTACACCCTGCCTTCCCACACACACCCCACCCCATACTTACCTCTGGAGTCTGGCGTGATGATCTTCGGTGGACCGGGAACACGTCTGCACTCTTCAAAGCCGACCTCGAACTGAGGAAGTGCCAGTAAGCTGTATAATGTCATAAATGGGGCGTTTGCAACCTTTTTGCATATCTCAGGCATTTTCTGGAATTTTAGCACCAGATTTTCAACATGGGGTTATTGGGCCCCCTCCTCATGAATTCAGCCACTGTCATAGCATTAGTTCATCCCGAAAGGTGATTTCGCGGTCACTGTGCAGAAACACTTTTTGGACTGATTAATGAAACAACAGTGCCAATGTTCATGAGGTGTGCTCACAAAAAGTCTATGTTGCAAATTTGGTGGGAAAAATCAAAAAAATGACTGTTCTACAAGTCTGCATTGTGCAGTTGCGAAGCACACTCATAACTTCACCAATCTGCAATATTTTCACTCCAGATTTTCAACATTGCCATTTTTACACACCTCTTTATGAACAGTACAGCTGTCATTTTTCACATCCTGGCTGAAATGTGTTTTTGCAGTTCCGGCACAGAATAGCACTGTCGCTGTGGGAAATCAGTGTTCAGGACACTTTAAGAATATTACAGTGACACTGTTCATAAGAAGAGGTCCTAAAATGCCTATGTTTAAAATTTTATGACATAAGTCCATAGAGTGAGTGTGTTATGAACGTGCATTGTGCAGGTTCCATGCACGCTCGAAACTTCACCTGCAGTACTGCGTGCAGTACTGGCGCCCGTATCTGAAGACGGACATTAAGTTACTAGAGGGGGTGCAGCACAGGGCAACAAAGATGATCAAGGGGCTTGGGGACTTATCATACGAGAGGATCCTGAGGGAGTTGAACATGTACTCACTGGAGGAGAGGAGGGACGGGGGGACATGATTGAAACCTTTAAGTACATGTAAGGAATAAACAAGACAGGTACAGAGGGCTGTTCAAAGTAAGGGAGGGGAGGGACACCAGGGGCCATGATATGAGTCTGGAGGGAGGAAGGTTCAGGAGGGAGACACTTTTTTACACCACAATCACTCAACCCCATTATGTGCAATCTTGCCCATGAACTTTCAAATTGACAAACTGAACCTTAACACTCCTGGGGCACTAACCACCCTCAAATAGCTGTCAAGACCTGCCATTGAGCCTAAGGTGTGTCTAATTCCCTACTGAAGGTGTACCAGCATAACAGGGGATTATCGGGGGTCACAGTAATGGCAGAAGACTATATGGTGAAATTCCCCAAGCCCTATAATGACAACCTTCTTCCTGACCAATTTCCCACCAGACAGTTTACTACCTTTGTCTGCAGGCCAGCAATCAATCAAGATAATGTCCTACATCAGACAAGCGGAACATAGCCACACCCAGGACTCACTGGCGATCCACTTAGCACACCCCCACAGAGGAAGTGCTGTCACTCTTGGGACCAGTAGCAATGCAGACCTCAGTGCCACCCCCTGCACTCCAGCTACAGCACAGGGACAAACCCTAAGTGAGACCCCAAGAATAGTTTAAATGGTGTAAATCACCATACTCAACTGCACAAGGTGCATAGACATCGCTCAGCTATATCAAGCTGACAGCAAGACAAGTTCCCCATGCCAATATGCTACTGAATGGGACTCTGTGCAAAATAAGCCCCAGAACGTGCAGCGAATACACCCTTGACCAGAAACTGACATGCACTGGAGAGCAAGCTGTCCTAAAGGAACTCCAATCAGGACTTAATTTTAAACCACCTAGATCAATAAACAGATACCACCCAGTGAAAGGGTGTCAGCAGGACAATGCTATCCCAGAACCGAGGTATAATAATGACTTTTCTCTTTTTCATTCCTCTTTCCTTCTTTAAACATGCTGTACTTATATTCATTACCTAAAATGTTCTTGAATAGTGTTACAAGGTGCAACCAGGGCAGTAAACACGGCCACACTAGTAATACTTAAGGAGGAAATGGAGGGAAGGGAGAACATCCAGAAATGGGACAGCGAAACCACAGCAAGGATGACTGACACTCCAGGGAGAAGAGGGTATCAGGGCTGAACTGTCACATGGTCAAAAGGATCAGGGGTGGATTTGCCTGGAGGGGCAGCCAAATGCATGCACTAGCCCCCTATTGAACAGGGCAGACAGCCAAGCAAAATACGCAGATGATCCAGGGAGGTGCACATACACAAGGCAATGAGCCAAGAACAGACAGCATGCATCACCACCAGGGAAACATCAAAAATGGAGGTCCACCCCACCTTTAAGACACCCAGTGCTTGAGCAGCACTCTCGAGTGGAAGCTTAATGGGGGAGGGGCACTATCGACACCATGACAGAGCACTTGAAAGAGGTAGACATCCTCACAAGTAGGCACAACCCCAAGACAGCTTACTCCGACCCCAGGAGTTCCCCTACAATCGGGCACTATTGCATCCTATAAAAATAGTTCAATCCCTTTGAGGAGCATTACAGCCTAATGGCAGTGGGGGAGGCAAGGCTAGGGTGCAAATGAACCTGCAACCTTCAACCACACAGAGCTTAGGAATTGGAAGGGGAAGTGTATAAGGGGACTACCTTCACCGTCTTACTTGAACGGGGGGGCGGGAATTCGACAATACTACTGATACAGCACACCCTAAAGGGGGGATCCAGAGAAGCTGACAGGAATTTATATCACAGGCCAAGAAATCAGGGACCGTGGCTTGCAATGCATACCTGCAGTGCAGCGCTTCTAGATTGACCTAGTCAAGCCTCCTCCTGACAGACTCTGGGCCCCCTTGCTGAGGTTCCTAGAAGCAGGTATCATTGGCCATGGGGCTTGCACAGTGCTGCACTCTGGGGCAGCTGAGACACACAGGTGGGGGGGTGCATGGTGGGGCTCCCAACTCCAGGAGATGCACAACCATCAGCAGGACCTGCAAGGCACCTGACACCTTAGACAGTAAAACCAGACTATCCGAAAAGCTAATACCCAATAAATCTATAACTATGAATGGGGATGGAAACACAGCAAACAGGGGACCACCGAAACTCCATGTTGTCTGGTACTTGTATACAGCAATAAAAGAGAGACACCAGAGTCACAGGCACACCAGACACTAGAGCACAAGGAAGGAGAGCATGTGTGGTTTAGAACAAAGGGGACCCAGTCTGAAGCACACCCCGAGGGTGCAAAGGTTGGTACCCACAGCCACACTAACTGGGAACGGGCAGGGTAAAGGGGAGAACTGGTACAAAATTTAAAAGCAGAATAGAGGCAAGGGGAGTTAACTGAACATGTAAGATAGCCAGCAGAGCAAAAGGTGACTGGTTTTCATTGCCACAACAGCAGAGAGGATAGACATGGCTCTGGAAACTCACAGCTAACTCAACTGTTTGCATACCAAATGACAAATAATCTTTGACCATGGGCAGAGAATGATAGCACTCTCAGAAGACCTTCATGGTCAGATAGTTTGGGAGGCTTGCCACCTCCCTTCACAACCCAGGTGTATTGGATGCTGGGGACGGGAGAAGGTAAGACCTCTCCTTTGTACAGAATTGTATTATATAATTTAGTTTGATCTTTATGTTGTTATGTTGTAGGTCATCCTGTAATTTATATACTGCATGAACAGAATGTCTTTATTGATGATGAGCAGAAACTGGTGTCAAGGAGCCAAGTGCTAAGGATTCACACCTGATCAACCATAGTTGCCTCAAGGCAATCAAAGAAAAGCAAAGTAAGTAACCAAAACCAAACTAAGAATATGCGGACCCACCTGCGATCTAGCCCAAAAAGTACAGCCTACAGTTGTTCCCACACAGGAATGCAACACAAAAAATGACAGCCACCCAATACATTTGCACCAGATGTTATGTCAAGGGGGCACGGACCAAAGAAAAGAGATACTCAATCCTAAAGCACCTCAAAACCCTAAACACACAAATCACCCTCCTCCAAGAAACACACATACCCGAGCACCAAGCCCTGCTATTGAGGAGAGATTGGGTAGGACAGGTGTTCGCTGCGGGAACCATCAAGAGAAAGGCTGGGATCATTATCCTAATGCACAGAAACATTCCCTTTACCCCCATAGAACAACTCATAGACCCACAAGGGAGATACCTGATAGTGAGGGGAGAACTGGGCAGACAAGAAGTGATACTAGCAACAATATATGGGCCCAATAAGGAAGAATCTGGTTCCGTCACAAACCTTCACTCAATCTTAGCCCCAATGCCCAGCCACCCAATAATATTGTTGGGAGACTGGAACTGGGTCCAGGACAACAGTTACAGACAGATCCAACCCCAAAAGAATCGGCTATACTCATCACAGCGGGCACTGGGGGATCTTGCAGAAATACATCTTTCTGTCAGGGATTCATGAGTCACTTTCCAGACTTGTTTACTTCATGGTTAACCAGTCCATACTTAGGATAACCATCAGTTGCGAGATAGGCCCCAGGGTAGCCTTCAACCATACTCCAGTGTCCTAGCCTTCCTTCCATCAGCACATACAAAGAGGGACAGGCTTTGTAGCCTGAATAACAGCCTCCTCAAAAACCCACAGTGTATGGAGAGGATAAAAATGAGTGTGAAGCAATTCTTTGACACAAACACCAACTCAGTCCCCACCCAAACACTATTGTGGGGGGCTCTTCAAATGCACCCTGAGGGGGAACCCATCTGAATGGCCTCCATCAGAAAGAGAAAGAGAGAAGAGAAGGGTGCACACCTGCTGCACACCATACGAGAGCTTGAAGAGAAGGTGTCTGGCCTGCCAACAGGCATGGCAGGAAGGCAACTAACAGTAGCCAGGGTGAAATATTGCAAGCTCCTCAGGGAGCAGGCCAAGTTCGCCATCTTCAGAATCAAAACGCAATATGTAGACCAGGGAGAGAAAGCAGGAAATATGCTGGCCCTCAGACTTAAGCAACAAGAAACCTGTAGGGCTATCACTATGATTAGCAGCCCAACTGGCAACATGGTCACGAAGCCCGGAGACATAGCCATGGCCTTTGGGGACTTCTTCACAGAACTGTATGAGGGAGGATGCCAGGCAACAACCAAGGATATAAGAAGCTTCCTCCGGAGATCACAGTTCCCTGAAGTGGAACAGGTTGCCCTTAACACCCTGGGCAGCCCAATCTCCCAGCATGAGGTGGAGGCGGCTATCCGCTCTCTGAAGGTGGATAAAGCACTAGGATCAGATGGCTTCACCCCCAACCTCTACAAATCCCTATTACAAGAAATAGTCAGACCATTGACAAACCGATTCAATGAGGCACACGAGAAGGCTGACCTGGCCCCACACGTGCCGGAGGCACTCATCACTCTCATCGCAAAACTGGATAAAGACCCAACCAAGATGGGCAGCTACAGACCCATCTCACTACTCAACACTGATCTCAAAATCCTGGTGTAAGTGATGGCTGCCTGACTAAGCCAGGCTATAGGCAAACTCATAGGCCTACAACAAGTGAGAGTGGTGACTGACCAGGCCCAACAGCTGGCCCACATCTTGGCTCCAACTAGGGACCCTGCCATCCCAATGGCACTGATGTCCCTAGACACTGAGAAGGCCTTCAACAGAGTGTCTTGGAACTTCTTCTTTGAAATCTTACAGGAGTTTGGATTCCCAACACTTTCATAAAATGGGTCAAATTGCTGTACTCCCACCTGAGCTCTAGGGTGATGTGTAATGATTGATTGATTGATTGATAAAAAGTTTATTTTTATACAGGTAATTTTGTTGGAGAAACCCCATTTACAACAAATTCCTGTGTAATGGGATCCTCTCCCCCAATGGCTCTAAAATGGGGTACCAGGCAGGCCTGCCCCTTCTCCCCTTACATGTTTAACCTGTATGTAGAACCCCTTATCAGAAGAATTCTGGCAGAGGAAGCTATCAAGGATGTCAAGTGGAAGACTCCCAATACAAGGTGTCTGCCTACATGGACGACATTCTCCTACATGTATCAGACCCAACCCAGTCAATCCCTGCCACTCTAGACCTCCTGCAGCAATTTGGTAGGGTCTCAGGTTACAAGCTTAACCTGAACAAGATTCAATCACGGCACTTTCTGTGAGCCCACAATGAGATGAGGTGGCACGTGATACCCAGATTCCATCAAGCATCTGGGTATAATAATCTCACAAAGCCACAAGACCATAAGAACCAATAATCTGGACTCCCTCAGGCTCAGTATCAAATGGGACTTAACTAGATGGTCTACTCTCCCTCTAACCCTGTGGGCCCATATAAATATCATTAAAGAGGACTTTCCCCAGAAACTTTGACTTTCATGCATTAATTACCTCTTCTTGCATTGATTCTGGAATTGTATTTCATTAATGTCTGCTGCAGTTAGTTTTTGCATTCTGAGCTGCTAAAATCTGCAGGGTGTACCAGAGCTTCTATAGTAAGCCTGGTGTTGCTGTGCGGCCAGGGTTGTACTACTGGCATCATTGTAGGGCAGAGTAAATTTCACAAAAAAAACAACAAAATAAAACAACATACAGACAAGGCATTTAGATTTTAGCATAATGCATTACTAACAGGTTATCTTGGGGAAGGGGGAACATAGTATGTACACTGAGTACTAGTAGGTTTCCCTTGCAGCATTCTTGCAACTGCATGGTACTGAACAGTGTGAGTCACTACTCTATCCTGCAGTGATGACATCAGGAGCTAGCAGCACAGCAAGCTGAACAGCAAAGGCAAGTGCAGCAGGGCTCAAAAGCAAATCCAAATTATGGAAGGCAGAGTAAACCTTGACCAGAAATAACAAATGCATACACCTTTTCAGGTCTAGTACTGCATATAATGGCTACAAACTAACTTTTTGGACCATCAGGGAAGGTCCTCTTTAAAATGAACATACTACCCCACCTTCTCTACTCAATAAGTATGACAGGATGCTTTCTCCCCGTGGCATGGTTTACAGAAACAAGGGCCATCTTATCTTCCTTCCTTTGGTCCAGCAAAACCCTTGAAGGGCTTACCACAAGCTCACCCTGGCCAAGGAGGAGGGGAGGTCCACGGCTTTCAGACTCCGTACTTTACTACCTGGCCTCACACTATTCCTCTGGTGGAGGAAATACACCAAACTCACCGATACCCAGGTCTATACCCCACAGTGGAAGCTCTTGGACCTGAGTCTATGCCAAGAGGTAGGTATTAACATCCAAGCACTCACAAGTATCACACATAAATTTCTACCCACCAACCTGAAATTCACACCAATAGGCATTTCATTACAAGTGAGCAAACAGCTCCTTGCTTACTGGGCACACACCCCAAATTAGACCCAGCCCAGCCCATAGTGGGCAACCCAAACTTCAAAATACAAGGAACACCTGTCCCAATTAACTTCCTGGGTGCAACAGATCACTACACAGTGGCCTCCTTCATAGAAGGAGAGTCGCTTCTTGCTTACCATGTATTCCAGCAGAGACAAACCCTAAATGGAATTAGGGCTTTTCCCTACCTGCAGCTACAGCATATGCTCAGTACAGCTCTGGGCAATAAGCCCTGGGAAACAAGAGCCATAGGCAAATGGGACAAGCTATGTGGGCTGGTACGCCAGAGGCATGAGATATCTCTCTTCTACAGCTGCCTGCTCTTTGATGATAACAACCCCAGACAATAGGCAGTGCATGTACTGACAAAAGGGGTTCCAAGAGCTAAATTCCCCTGACACCCTGGCAGCAATGTGGAAGGACACACATAGGCTCCTGAAGTTTGATGGACTCAGGCTCATGCAATACAGAATCAACCACAACATGTACTACACGCCAGTCAAACTATTCAAAATGGAGAAATTTGGTTCACACCTATGCTCTAGATGCAAACAAGAAAAGGGCACCCTCCAACATACACTATGGGACTGCTCAAAAGCAAAACCCTTGGGGAATCAATCCAAGCAAACCTAGACCCTATGTTGGGCATGTAGGGGGCTTTCTCCCCACAGATTTGCCTCCTAGGGCTCAACATAAAAGAACTCATGGGAGCGAGGAAATACCATATATCTCTAATTGCAGCCATAGCCAAAAAACTGATTCTAAAACACTGGATGGACAAGACTACCCCATCCTTCAGAGAATGGCACAACTCCATGTTGGAGGCCCTGCATGTGGAAAAGATGATTTGACACATCTGACACACCCCAAAGCAATATTACGATAGGTGGGGAATGCTAGAAACCCTCCTCCTTGACACTAGAGACTGCTCCAACAGAAATGATAGGTAATCAAGACTCAATATATGGACAATTGACCCTCTGCAAGCCTCGCGATCGGGCAAATGCAAACTGTCCAGTCAATGCACCAGTATGCTTACGGCAGGCAGTCTCACCCCTGAATGTTGAAGGGGTAGAGGCACCCAGTGATGTGCATGCATTAACGACCTCAACAGTAGTATACTGTAGATTTATTAGTCTGATGTAGAATCTCTGTATTGTCCATCTCTGTTCTTCTGTCTTCTGTATTTGTATGTTTTGTTTTGAAAAACTCAATAAAGTATACTTTGTTAAAAAAAGAAAAGGGTTTCCAGTCTGGCCAGAGCAGTTTTGTGGGTGATGCCATAGACTATGTCTGCACAGTCAAAGGTAGGAAGGATCATTTTCTGCACAATAGCGTGACAGGCTGATTGAGGGATGCAGTCTTTATTTTTATACAATGCACCAAGCTTGGGGTAGAGATTTTTATGGATTGCATCCACGTGTGCTGGGATTGGGAAGTCCAGATGGTGGTCTAACCAGACCCCAAGGTATCTGAATGAGGGGTTGTTCTCTATCAGAGTACCATCCAGTGTGTGGAACACTAGAGGAGAAGCAAGGGAAAAGAGTGTCTGGTGATGAAAGAAATAGAGACCGTCTTTTTTGCAATTGGAAACAGATGATTCAACTGTAGCCATTTCTGAACCTTGGTGAAATCCAGCTGTAGTCTAGTCTGGGCATCTACATGTGACTTGCTAGATGTGAAGAGGATGGTGTCATCTGCATACATATGGATTTGCACAGTGGAACAGGCAGAAGGGAGGTCAATAAGGAAGATAGAAAATAATGTGCTTGTAGGACCAAGAACTGAGCCCTGTGGAACACCAGTGATAATATGAAGAGGTATCATTTGCCGCATTAATGTGGGGACTGTGATCGGAGAGTGAGGGGCGCCTCTAGACACCAGGGAAACATAAAATACATAAGGAGACAGTGATCAGAGGGTGGGGGCACCACTGGACACCAGAGAAATATACAGTAAAATACATAAGAGGATGGTGATTGGAGGGTGGGGGGGGGCACCACTAGACATCAGGGAAACATAAAATACATAAAGGGACAGTGAACAGAGGGTGGGGGTGCCGCTTGATTCAAGGGAAATATCCTACATAAGGAGACAGCAATTGGAGGTTAGGGGCATCACCAGGGAAACAGCAGCTCACTGCTCTCAGATCAGCCCATGACACTAGTTCTAGCTGCAGCTGCAGAACTCAAAAATGTCCTGTGGGTCCCATTTAGCTAGGTACTGGTGTTTTTTTTTTTTAAATGATGGCATTTTGTATGTCATTTCCCTGCTTATTAGTTTGAGGAGAAAGGAAACATGATGGCAGTTCTCATGACACAAAAAATGCTTCATGCTGTAAGAAGCAAGTAGTGAGAAACCAAAAATGGTCTTGCAACACAGAATTTTTGGTGTTGTATCAGAAAGTTATCCCAAGAACCCTACTGAGCATGCTCAGAACAGAAAAAACACGATTGTATTGCCTTATAGCTCTGGAACCATTTATTATTTTGTCAAGAAACCTTACAAAGGCACTACCTTGCAACATCACCGGTACCCTGAACTTTTGGGGAATAATTCCACCCCATGTATGCTGTAGGAGAGAGCAAAAAAAATTCCCATGTTAAGAATAGGAAACAAATTAGACATCTACAGAAAAATGACATGCAGATTTCAGGAACTGCACAAGCTGCCATCACAAAACTTTCCACAGATTTACATTGTGCCTCCTAGACAACACACAGAACATTTCAGCTGATTTTGTCAAATTTCGTCAAAGCTATTAAGGTGCAAAGTTAGGGGCTTAACATTGAACATGCTACTCAACCCCATAATATACTTAAATAGAAATGTGGCTATTAATAACGATATCTTAGCAATGGAAGCACCTAAAAAGATTTATTTTGTTACAAAATCAAATAATTTTATTCATTTAAGCATAAAGGAGCATAACTGAATGAAATAAATACAAATATTTTAATAAAGACAGCTGAATGAATTAATAGATTTACAATTCTGCTTGATTTTAATGTTAGGTAAAGCAGTGGAGATGCTTTGTTGTTTCAGAAAAGTTTCATTGAAATGCATTTCACACATTCAAATTTGAATAATTAAACATGTTTTTCAGTACCTTTGATGTATTTAATAACAGGTTTTGAAACTCCTATTGCTCCAAAAATAGTATTGTGCCAATTATTAGAAATACTAAAGCTCAATGCTTAATTTATTGAATACTTCAAGAGCAAGCTTGTTGGTACATACCATTCCTAAGCAGGAAAATTATTTTTGTTTCTTAGTTATTTTTATTTTCCTAGCCTTTGACTGCATAGGATGATTTAGGGTTACTCCAATGGTAAAAGAAGACTGTATGTATCCCAATTAGACCAATTAACCTTGGAAATACTGTACTTCATCATGTCCCAAATGCTGCCATTATTATTTCTTTTTCTTCTGATTCTTT
This sequence comes from Neoceratodus forsteri, assembly GCA_016271365.2. Taxonomy (NCBI): domain Eukaryota; kingdom Metazoa; phylum Chordata; order Ceratodontiformes; family Ceratodontidae; genus Neoceratodus; species Neoceratodus forsteri. The sequence continues at coordinate 158,406,279 of CM028137.1, forward strand.
CACAAGCAAATCTGTCGAAAGTTTAGGAGGATTATGGAATGGGTTCTGGGTAGAGCAGTGGGGAGTCTAAAATGCTGCCAGTGGAATTAAGGTAGAATTATTATGCCAATTTGATGAACATTTGCAGAATTCTTGTGAACATTCTACAGAAATTATGCCAGAATTAAAATTTCAAGGAGCAGTGCGTGATAGCGGTGAAAAGTTTAACCTATTCTTTTTTTAATTTTAGATTGCCACCTACAGTATTTCTTGACTTGTATGACACATTTTGTTTTCTATCTGCTTAATCACTTTTTTTTACAGTTGAAATAGTAAAAGGAGCACTTTTTTCAATATGGCTCGGATCGGGTTTTCATTCGTACACTCTGTTGTTTTTGAACACCCATTGTTTAAGATCACTTTTCTTGCAATGATAATGAACTAGAATGCAGCAAATGTTGCTTCCTTACCTTTTAAAAACATAGAACGTGACAGCAGATAAGGACCGCTTGGCCCACCCCATCTGCCCATTTTTGTTAACCCTCATTTTTTGCTGCAGACCCTATTTGATCTACAGCACAATCTCTTCCCCCCTTCCTTATACAGTACTTATGATTCTCTTGTGCCTGTCACCGGCATTGTTGAATCCCACCACTGTTTTCATCCCCACCACCTCTGCTGGAAGGTTGTTCTAGGTATCCACCACCCTGTTTGTGAAGAAGTACTTCCTCACATCCCTCCTGAATTTACACCCCTCCAGCTTCATATCATGTCCCCTTGTTCTAGAGTACCTTTTTCTCTTAAAAATAGAAACATAGAAACATAGACTTCGAAGGCAGATAAGGACCGCTTGGTCCACCTAGTCTGCCCATAAATTATACCACATTATAAATTACACATAATTTTCCTGCTTAGGAATGGTATGTACCAAATTATAAATACCCCACTCCAGTACCTTATTTACCCCTGTGAGGTATTTAAAGGTCTCTATCATGTCCACCCTATCCCTCCTCTCCTCCAGGGAGTACATATTTAGCTCCTTTAGCCTTTCCTGATAGGGCTTTTGATACAGACCCTGCACCATTTTGGTAGCCCTCCTCTTGATCACCTCCACTCTGTCTATTTTCTTCCTGAGACATGTTCTCAAGAGCTGGACACAGCACTCAAGGTTGGGCCTTACCAATGATCGATATAGTGGCAGCACCACCTCCCTCTTCTTGCTGGTGGTACACCTTCCTATGCACCCCAGAATCCTACTTGCCCTTCCAACTGCCTTGTCACACTGCCTGGCCATCTTTATCAATCAATCAATCAATCAAATCTTTATTTATCCAGGTGAACACCATTGAGCATATCTCATTTACAAGATGGACCTGGTTAGCACAGGAACACAGGATATACAATATATGAACAGTCACAACATAAACCTCAGTAATATTATACAATACAGAGATACAATAGTTAAACATAGTCATAAGTGGAGAACAGTTTGGAAACAGTGGTTCAATTCCTTCGTGGTGTATAATGAGTCTAGTAACAGTAGCTGGAAGTACTAATGAGGACAATTGTTAGGTAATAGTATATTACATACAATGTCATAAGTAACAAGACAGACAGTGAGTTAAAAAAAAGAAAAAACAAACAGTATAATAGGGTAGAAGGTGGTGTGGTAGGCAAGGCGAGATAGGGTACAGGCAGGGTGGTAGGGGATAGATGAGGGACAAATGAAGCCTCGGAGAGGACACATGACAGGAGGGCAGGGAGTACAATTAGGTATTAGAGAAATGAGAAGGAGAGGCCACAAGGTCAGGCATAGTGGAGAGGACAATGTCATCATGGTATGCTATAAGTGACGGGAAGTTTAGGATCGGGGGAAGCAGTTGCAAATTTCCTTGACCGAATGGTCATATAGTGTCTTGAAGGAGGATAGACGTTAGGTCATCTGATATGATTACCCTTAGGTCTCTTCTGCTTGGTCTTTGTCAGTATCACTCTTCCCATTTTGTACTCAGTTCCCTGGTTTCTATGGCCCAAGTGTAGTATTCTGCACTTTTTTTGCATTAAAACCCAGCTGCTACACCCTTTGCCTTTTATGGGACAAGCCTGCAAAACACTGAGAATGTGGAGAACAGAGATAAAAACCTGTGTCAAGCCATATTAGAAGAGCTCTCTCTTTATTATTTCAAATGTGAAAAGATGATAAGGCAGACTCAAAATGGAGAAAGAAGATAATTATACAAGTCAAGAGATAAGGGGCAGTAGAAAACAGAATAAAAAAGTAAAGGTCAACATTTGTACATGAACAATTATTGCCTCTATTGCATCCCCCTAATTTCATCAGGATTTAAATGTAAATGGAGGTACTTCAGTCTGAAGATATCAGATTATATTCTTTCAGACAGTTCTGCTACATGTCTTGTGAGATCCTTGTGTTCTCTAAAAGCATTTTTTTTTCTGACTCAGATACATTTAAAACTATAGAAAATAACAGGACACTTATTATACATTGAAATGTTTCATGGCCAGCATAAGACAAGAACAGAGAGACTGCAGAGGACAGCAAGTAATTTAGCAAAACAGGTGCCCTGTAAGCACAGTCCATTTGTCACAACATAATCCAGCATATAACTCTGACAATTTTGATAAATTGCAACTGTTTATTTTGTGAACCTGCAATTTTATTTATAACTTTTCTGAACTCATATCAGTTTATTTAATAAAAATTCACATTACTACTTACTGCGAATTAAATCAGTTAATTAGTTCTGGTTCAGATGTTATTTTGGAGAAAACAGTTGTCACAATTTTGGGGTCACTATACAGTGATTAAACCCATACCCAATTTATTAGCAGCCAAACACTGCAAAATAACATCAGCGCTTGAGGTCTTCATGCAAAATGTAGAATTTCATGATAATTATGTGGAAGTTATATCCATGAACATTTCCCAGTCATACATCTGACCTGCTATACAAGAACAATGAAAAGACTAGTAAGAGAGAAAGTGGTAATAAGACTGTACCCATTAGGGACTCCATCGTAAAAACAGGATGGACGTAGGGACACTGCCTTCTCCTTTATGCTAATATAGTTAAGGTGATTTGTCTGCCTGCAGTGCAGCTCAAATGAATGTGACCCACAGCTAAGCACTGTACATAGAGGGAGTAACAGACCATTGTGGTAGGGTGTACAAGTCCTAAGACTGTGAAGCTTTCACTAACTGAAAGAGTGATGTTTGTAAGGGAAAAGTTGTACAAAGGGTCTTCCCTGAGGCTCCTATGGCTTTGGAGCCTGTGAGGAATGATAGTGGCATCAACTAAATAAGCTATTTTTTTAATTACACATATGGCACAATCGGTGAACAATTACATCCAACATCACTGTATCGACTGCATACACACCCAGATGGGCTCCACTACCTGCCAGTGTACTCTCTCCTGGTCTTTATACCCATTATCCTCCAGGGTAGGGGTGCAGAGAAGGTTGGCCTCATTGGACACATGCAGCCTCTTTGGTCTGATCAGCTTCATCTTCCTTAGGGTGAGTGGACTCATAGGCCAGGGAAATGTGTGTATGACCAACAAGGCACAGAAATTTAACCATGTGCACCCCTCTCAAATGCTGCATGGCAATTTCACAGTTTCAGGACCATGCTGAGATTTAAACTGTCAACATGCAGCAATATTGTAGTCCACAGTATTAACCTACTTAGAGATTCACACCATAGACTTACCATATCAGCACAGCATGGTACAACGCAAATAACATTCAGAGAAGAGTTGTATCCTGCTCCGATAATGATTGATATTTTACCTAAGATGAAATGTGAGTTGGAGGACAAGAAGAGACACCAAGCATGGCATCCACATGTATACACACCCAGACTTGATCCTGTCATGCTAACCAAACTGTAATGCTTTAGATGGTTACATTTTGACTGTTTCAGCACTGGAGAGCTTCACATGCTCCTGGCACCATGGCTGCAGTTCAGGATGTGATGGGGCTGTACCTTGGACATGCATCAACATGTGCTCACAACACTGGCATACTATAACATGGTGTCCCATCAGTGCAACCCAGGAGATATCAACATTTTGAAACAAAGAAACATAGACATTGTCAACAGTAAAGGACCGCTTGGCCCACTCAGTCTGCCCAGATGTTCCCTGCCTATTCTGCCTCTGCAGGTCCCACTCAGCCTCCAGCAACCCTCCCTGCCTAGTTACCAGTATTCTCCTATGCCTATCCTATGCATGCTTGAAGCCCTTCTTTATTTTCCCCTCCACTATCTCTGCTGGCAGACTGTTCCAAGTGTCCACCACTCTTTCAGTAAAGTAGTACTCCTCACATCCCTCTTAATCTTTCTCCCTTCCAGCTCGAGTGCATGCCCTCTTGCCTGGTGCACTTCTACGTTTGAAAAAGACCCCCCCTTCTGTACCCTGTTCTCCCCTGAGAGGTACTAATAGGTCTCTATCATGTCCCTATCTCCCTCCTCTCCTCCAGGGTGTACATACGAAGACACCACAGTCTCTCTTTGCAGGTTTTCTCATGCAACCCCTGCACTATTTTAGTTGCCTTCCTCTGGACTGCATACTGTACACCTTGTCTATGCCCTTTCTGAGATGCAACCTCTAGAATAGGACACAGTACTTCAGGTAGGGTCTCACCAGCAGCTTATACAGGGGTAGCACCACCTCACTCTTCCTGCTGGTGATACCTCTCCCTATGCATTCCAGCATCCCAATGGCCCTGCTTACTGCCTTGTTCCACTGCCCCACTACTTTGAGGTCATCGGATATTATAACCCAAAGGCCTTTTTCCTGCTTAGTGACCATCATTCCCCTCCCCCCCCATTTAATACTCAGCTCATGGGTGTCTATGCCCTCGGTGCACGATTTTGAAGTTTTTGGCATTGAAACTCAGCTGCCATACCCATGACACATCCTCCAGTTTTCTAAGTCCTCTCCTTATTCTCTATATGACCTCCTGAGTGTCCACCCTATTACAGATTATAGTGTCATCTCCAAAAAGGTATACCAGCTCTTCTGCAATGCCACTTATGAGGACTTTGAACAGGGCTGGTCCCAGTTCTGAGCCCTGCAGCACCCCACTGGTCACTCTCCCTTCTTTACAGTGAGTACCATTTACCACGACCCTCTGTTACCTATCCACTAACCAGTTTTTTACTAAGCTTACCACTTTGGATCCCACCCCTGGACTGACCAATTTCTTTATCTGTCTCCTATGTGGCACAGTGTTGAAGGCCTTGCTGAAGTCTAAATAGGCCACGTCCACTGCCCTTCCTTGATCTATTTCCCTGGTCATCCAGTCAAAGAAATCAATCAGTTTTATCTGGCATGACCTCCCCCATGAATCCATGCTGCTTTTGGTCTTGTTACCCATTGGATTCAAGATATTCCACTAGCCATTCTTTTAACAGAGTTTCCATTAATTTCCCCACCACTGATGTGAGACTGAATGATCCACAGATGCTAGCCACCTCCCTGCTGTTGCTCTCATGCGGCAGTACTATGTCACCTGCCCTCAAGTCCTCTGTAACCATTTCTGTTTTCAGTGAGTTGTTGAATAAGACCATCACTGGTGCAGCAAGCACCTCCCTGAGTTACCTTAACACCATTTGGTGTATCTGTCCTGGTCCCATGGTCTTGCATACTTTTAGATTCGCCAGTCCCTTCAGGACTCTTCTCTCTGTAAATGGCCTTGTGTCCCCATCTCCCTCCATTGTGAAGAATGAGCAGAAGTACCTGTTCAGGAAGCTTTTTTATGATCCTCCTCTGCAGAGTTACCCTCTACTGTCCTCTTTTTCTTTACTCTCCCTCCCCTTGCCCTCCTCTTCTCAATTTTCTACCTGAAGAAAGTCTTGTCCCAGTTTGCCACCCTTTAGCTGTCCTTTCTTCTGTTCACACCTTTGCTCACCTCACCGCCCCACCCCGCTTTCCTCTGTTTAACCTGGTATACCTCCCTATCCTCCTCCATCGTGTTTCTTTGTACCTCATAAATGTCATTCTTTTTTCCTTCACTTTCATGGTCACTTCCCTGGAGCCAGTTCTCTGTGTCCAGATACCTGTAGCATTTGACTGAAGCACTACTGGCATACAGGAGGGACTACATCAAATTCCCTAGAAAACAGGCAGCACTGAGGGACATAAAAAACAGTTTCTATGTAATGGTGTTGGGAATGTCCAATATAATTAATACCATTGTCTGTATGCATGTGGACATTATGGCATTCTTGAGGTTCAAAGAGGAATACCACATCAAAAAGGCATTCCCTTGCATGACCATGCCAGATGGTGTGTAATACCTAGGACTCATTACACAGGTAATCACCATGTTCCATAGATCAACACATGATGCTTACATACCGGAGAATTCATGCCTTTGGCCACTACCTTATATTGTGAAACCACAAAAGGGGTCGCTGATTGCTAAGTGCACAGCATTGCAGACCTATACTATGTCTACACGTGTTACATACACAAGATATGAGGATGGTGTGTTCTCAGTTTTACAGGTGTCTACTCCATGGGTGGAGGTATACAGGTCTATGGAAATATGTGCTGTGACTCCTTTTGCCAAGTGTTTTGGACACTATACTTCCCGGGGGGGGTGGTCCATGCCAGTGTCTTTGGCACCCTCAGGTAGCTCCGTGTCATGCATTTTTGTGCCTGTGTGCCCTACACAGGTTCAGCAGCTATGTTGGCAGGCACATTATTTCATGGGTCTGATATCCCAGAGGGACCAGGCTGGGAGCAACGGCTAGCCATGACAGCCCGTATAAGGACTACAAGCCTATGTTCAAGCACATTCCACAACCTGCCTGATAAGTGCCCAAGGGGTGGATAGGCAGAAAAGGGGCAAAATTCAACAGAAGGGCAGACAGCAAGGAGAACCAGGGATAAATGACAACCAGGGAAGGGGCTGAAGTAGAACAGCTAAACAGTCTAGGGAGGTCAAATCATGGAAAGCAATGTTTGCCAATGCCAGGAGCCTTAGCAACAGCATGGAGGATCTGTAGGCTGTCATGGTGCAGTCAGTCAGAAACCTGGTGTAATGATAACCACGACTGCAAGAACAAGGGGACACAATTTAAAGATGGGGGGGGCAGTTCAGGGGCAATGTGAGGAAGTATTATTTCACAGAGAGGGTAGTGGATGCATGGAACGGCCTTCCTGAGGAGGTTGTGGGGCCTAAAACTATGGAAGAATTCAAGAATGCATGGGACAGACATAAGGCAATTCTTGTGGGGGGTAGGAAGAAAAAGGCTGTTGGTTAACTAGGATCTGCGGCCTATCCTGTAGGTAGGGAAATGGGCAGACTAGATGGGCCAAGCGGTCCTTATCTGCCATCAAAGTCTATGTTTGTATGTTTCTATGGGAGATGGCCATACCTGGCTACAACATATTCAGAAGAGACAGGGCAGATAGGAAGAGAGGAGGAGTGGCACTGTATGTGAAAAATGACATAAGGGCCACAGAGATCCAGGAGGAACAAAATGGGGGAGAGATACTGTGGGTTAAGCTGGAAAGAAAAATGGGGCCAGCCATCCACACAGGTGTGGTCTATAGACCACCAACCCAGGAGGAAGAAACAGATAGGGAGCTGATGCTAGCCATCAAAAGGATGGCAGACAAGGGTGAAGTAGTGCTGGTTGGAGACCTCAATATTCCAGACGTGGACTGGAGCATCCCAGCAGCAGCATCAACTAGGAGCAGATTTATCCTGGACTCCCTTCAGGGTGGCTTCCTCAAGCAACTGGTCATGGAACCAACTCGGCAGAAGGCAATACTGGACCTAGTACTCACAAACAGGGACAGTGTGATGGGGGTAACAGTGGGGGAGCACCTGGGGAACAGTGACTACCAGTCATTGTAGTTTGAAATCACAGAAGGAGCAGAACCAAACCACACAAAAACATGTATCCTGGATTTTAGGGGGGCAGACTTTGGGAAAATGGGGAGATGCTTGAAAGAGGCATTAAGGGGAATGGGGCAGGATTCAGGGGTTGAGGAACAGTGGGCAGTACTTAAAATGGGGATTACAAGAGCAACAGAACTATGCATTAAGCAGGTTAGCAAGGGGAAAAGGAAGAGAAAGCTATTATGGTTTTCCAAGGAGGTAGTGGAGAAAGTGAAAGCCAAAAAGATTGCATTCAGGCAATACAAAAAGACACAGGCAGAAGGGGATAGGGGGAAGTACCAGGAGAAGCAAAGGGAGGCAGGGAGGTCAGTAAGGGAAGACAAAGCTCAGACAGAAAAGCACATTGCAAAATCAGTGGGTAGAGGGGACAAAACCTTTTATAGGTACATAAGTGAAAAAAGAAAAGCAAAGGGAGGGATAGTGAGACTGAAGGGGGAGGATGACAACAGTAAAGCTGACATATTGAACAGGTATTTCTGCTCAGTCTTTACTGAGGAAGAGGAGGGTAATGGGTCTGAAGGGAGTACAAGGGGTGGGAATGGTGCAGAATTGAACACAAGTCCCTTTACACAAGTAAGGGTCCTGAAGAAACTGAAAGTAATAGGAGTTGATAAAGCAATGGGGCCAGATGGGGTGCATCCCAGGGTCCTTAAAGAACTAAGAGAGGTGGTGGCTGAACCTCTGGCAATCCTGTTTAGCCAATCACTAGAAACAGGGGAGGTACCCAAAGACTGGAGGACAGCAGATGTAGTCCCCTTATACAAAAGTGGGAACAAAGAAGAAGCAGGGAACTACAGACCAGTCAGCCTCACCTCGGTAGAAGATCATGGAAGCACTACTGAAGGAGAGATTGGTGGTACATCTGGTTGTCAATGGACTACAGGACCCAAGGCAGCATGGTTTCACCAGGGGGAGGTCATGTCAGACCAACCTCTTTGAATTTTTTGACTGGGTGACTAGGGAGGTGGATCAGGGGAGGGCAGTGGACATGGCCTATCTGGACTTCAGCAAGGCCTTTGACACAGTGCCACATAGAAGACTATTACACAGACTGGGGAATATGGGTGTGGGCAGGACAGTAGTGTGGTGGGTAGGTAACTGGCGGGGCGGCAGGACACAGAGGGTGGTGGTAAATGGCTGTCCACTCGACAGAGGAAGAGTGACCAGTGGGGTACCACAGGGATCAGTGCTGGGACCGGTCCTATTCAACATCTTCATCAGTGATATTCGTAGGACCTAGAGGCAGAATTTCCTGTTCGCTGATGACACAAAGCTCTGTAAAGAGTAGACACACCAGAGGGTGTAGACAGAATGAGAAAGGACCTGCAGAAACTTGAAGAATGGTCAGGGTTTGGCAGTTGAAATTCAATGTAAAGAAGTGCAAGATAATGCACATGGGGCACAAAACCCTGGCACAATATATCAGTTGGGGGTGAGGATATAGCATACCAAGCAGGAAAGGGATCTTGGGGTTATCATCTCTGATGACCTCAAGGTAGGGCGTAAACAGTGTGAGAAGGCAGCAGGTAAAGCAAATAGGATGCTGGGATGCATAGGCAGGGCATCACCAGCAGGAAAAGGGGTCATAATTCCACTATACAAGACACTAGTGAGGCCCCACCTAGAGTACAGTGTACAGTTCTGGAGACCTTACTTACGTAAGGACATAGACAGGGTAGAGAAGGTTCAGAGGAGGGCAACAAAGATGGTACATGGATTGCATCACAAGTCCTATGAGGCCAGGTTGAAGGAACTGAATATGTACTCCCTGAAGGAAGGGAGGGAGAGAGGGGATATGATAGAGACATACAAGTATCTTACAGGGAGGAACAGGGTGCAGGAATACACTATTTTTAAGCGAAAAAGATGTTCCAGGACTAGAGGGCATGGGAAGAAGTTTGAGGGAGGTTAATTCAAAGGAAACATGAGGAAGAATTTCTTCACAGAACGGGTGGTGGACAAGTGAAACACCCTGCCAGAGGAAGTGGTGGGGACTGAAACAATCACGGGATTTAAGAATGCATGGGATAGACATAAAGGAATTCTGGAGGTCAGGATTAAGGGGCAACAGACTTCTAGGAAAACATAAAGGGAACTTACAAGCTCAAATGGGCAGACTGGGTGGGCCATAGGCCCTTATCTGCCGACACTGTCTATGTATCTATGTACCTATCTCAGAATACACATCACCCAGCTTTGTGCTGATGACACCATGCTGTATGAACATCCCACTCATCTCTGTGCATAGTGCCAGAACACCACTGTTGACATTGTTCTCACTGCCACTGTTCCATCAGCCATACCTCAGAGTATGTAGCCTGCAAGACCTGCCTCCTGTAGGTGCTGGTATGGTCCATGATGGTTCTCCAGGGTAATAGTGTAGTCTGTGTGTGATGCTGTTCTCCTGGGTATGTCCTGCACAGGTCCATGTGCACTGTGCATGAACTATATGGCTAATGTTCTGGGTGTTGTTGGGAGTGATTGTGTGTGGTGTGTTGACAAGGATGGAATTTGTATACTGTAGATGGCATGAATGTAACTGTTGTGGCCTGTAGTTCAGGTGCTAGTGGCTGTGGACGCCATGTGCCAAATCCCTGTGTTATCCTGCATGCTGGTGTCAGATTCCTCCAAGGGTTGTGTCAGCAGTATGTAGGGCATGGTCCCAGTTCCACTGACCTTCCTTGCGGCATCGTTATGAATGTTTCTGCTGCTATGTGGGTCCCTCCCAACATGTGGGCTTCTATGTGCTGGACCTACAGAAGGGATACATATGATTATGCATATTCTGTGGTCTGTCATGTGATGTGTGGCAGCTGCATGCTTGTCACAAATATGATTACTTACTAGCTTGCCTCACAGGGGGTACACCACCTGGCCCAGACACTGACTCTGGTGGGTGCTGGGTGTCATCTGTGCCCTTTTGGGGGAGGTGGCATCTGTGGGAATACTGTCATATTTACTACTGGTGCCCATCCTGTGCTCAACATACATTATGGTGCAGGTTGTCACTCACTGTCTATAATGTCTTTTCCATCATCCTCAGCACTGATTGACTACTGGTTGAACGTATCAGTGATGTGCCCTCCACTGAGAACTTGGTATTGCTGGTCCCCAATGGCCAGCTATGCTCTGTGGTGAAGGGTCCTTTTTTTAACATCAGTGGTCACATTTGTGTTTGTTAACATTGTCAGTGTAGAGGGTATTACTGATCCACATTTATGGCATCCTGTATGACACCTCTCACAAACTATTTGTGTACTGGTGTACCCTCAGTTCCCCAGATCTGAGTAGGGTCCAGTAATGGTGATAGTCATCTATGGCAATGATTTCCATTTCCTCTGCTGTGAAATTCTGTGTCCACGGTCATTAAAGAACTAGAAGTGCACAACCACAGCCTGCACCTGTGTCCCAAGTCTGTCCACCCATGTGGGGCTCACTTGCTTGGTACCACCCTGTTCAGCCTCAGGTGCCATATCTGCCATTAAGTCTGTTCTCTGGCTAGCCACATTAGACATTTCTATGTTGCTCTGTGTGAGGCATTCCATCCCTTTTTATGGGGGATTCACGTGTCATTCAGTGGGCATGTACATTTTATCATGTTCCAATGCCTTAACACTCAAAGTCTTTCTCTGCACATACCTGTCAGCCCAGTCCACTGTGGATTGGATGACACATGTAGTAGTTATGGGTATGAAGCTGCACCCCATATACTGTATGCATAATTCTTCCATTTCTCAGCCCCCTTTGTGGACTGAGCCCTTAGAGTTATAGTGCTTTTATAACATAGATTTAGATTGCTGTATGTACCTACTGTGCTTTAATAATGGCCATTGCAACATACAGGATTCCCATTAAAGGGATGCATATTTCTGAGCATGTAAAGGTTCCATTCCTTACTTTGTTTCCCCTATGTATAAAGTGCAGTAGACAAAATCTAGCTAACCAACACATATAGTCTATAGGTCAACTACGTTTCACCAACTGATGGTAACTTTCTTTTTACATGTCATCAAAAATGGGTCTTCATTGCAAACCTGATTCATACATATAAATTCTAAATGTATAACTCTGCTAAAGAATTTACTAATTCCTTAATAACTGTATGGTAATTTGATTCCATTGAAAACATGCCAAACTCTCTATTAAACTATCATATTCCCTAATGATTCATTTTAACATTTCTCATAACGAATGTCTATTTTTGGTGCTATACCACGGCAAAATATTTATTTTATTGATTGGTAAAACCTGATTCAACAGATCATTAAAGAGAGGGGAGGTGCCAGAGGATTGGAAGAATGCAACAGTAGTACCACTCCACAAGAGTGGAAACAAGGAACAGCCAGGTAGCTACCGTCCGGTTAGTCTAACATCAGCCATGGGAAACCTGATGGAGTCCCTGCTGAAGGAAAGAATCATAGCTTTTTGGGAGCAAGCTGGTCAGCTTGACAAAAATCAGCATGGTTTCATGGCAGGGAGGTCCTGCCAGATAAACCTGGTTGATGTTTTCAATTGGGTCACCAAAACCGTGGATCAGGGTGGGGCAGTGGATGTGATTTACCTGGACTTCAGCAAAGCTTTTCACTCCGTTCCACACAGGAGACTAGTCAGAAAACTGGAGAACTTGGGAATTGGGCCTGAGGGTACAAACTGGGTCAGAAACTGGTTACATGGGAAAACTCAGAGAGCATTAGTAAATGGCACTCTGTCTGTGGAGGGGAGGGTGACAAGGGGGGTCCCGCAGGGCTTAGTTCTGGGGCTGATCCTCTTCAACATATTTATCAGTGACATTGTGGATGAACTGGAGGGAAAGGTGTGGCTGTTTGCAGATGACACCAAAACTGGCAACAGGGTAGACACAACAGAGGGACAGTAATGCATGGAAGCTGATCTCTGAAAACTGGAGGAGTGGTTCAAGACCTGGCAATTGAAATTTAATGCCAAAAAATGCAAGGTCATGCACCTGGGAAAGAGTAACCCAGGGGAAACTGTACTCAGTGGGAGGGGAGCAGCTGGTGGCTACCAGGCAGGAGCGAGACCTAGGGATGATCATATCAGATGACCTCAAGGTCAGTAGACAATGTGAAAAGGCATCACTAAAGGCTAGTGGTATCCTGGGATGCATAGGGAGGGGCATCATGAGCAGAAGGCATGAAGTTATCATTCCCCTGCATTGGTCCCTGATCAGGCCTCACCTGGAGTACTGTGTCCAGTTCTTGAGACCACACCTCAGGAAGGCTATAGATAGGCTGGAGATGGTACAGAGAAGAGCAAGAAAGATGGTGCAGGGCTTGCATCAGAAACTGTACGAGGCAAGACTGGATGACTTCAAATTATACTCCCTAGAACAATGCAGGAATCATGGGGACATGAAAGAAACATTCAAATAACTTAAAGGCAACAACAGAGTGCACGTGCAGAACCTCTTTCAGGTAAAGGACTACAGCAGGACTAGAGGTCACAACCTTCGACTTAAGGGAGGAAAGTTCAGAAGCAATTCAAGGAAATTCTTCTTCACAGAGCGTGTTGTGGAACCATGGAATAGCCTGCCAGAGGGGGTGGTGGGAGCTAAGATAGTGGGGGAATTCAAGCGGGCATGGGACAGATACTGTGAGATACACAAGCAGGGAGCTAAGGGGGGGGTAGAAATACAAGAGTAGACTTGATGGATCGTACAGTCCCCATCTGCCGACAACTTATATGATGGTATTAATGCCTACTTTATTTGTATTTATCTATTTCACCAGGAAAACGCTCGATTGAGCAAGCTCATTTACAAAGCAGTCCTGAGTGGACCTATAGTGAGCCTATATAGTTTAAGACAATGGTACAGGATACATAAGAACAGAAATCACAGAACAGTACTCACAAAGAGAAAAACTGATGCACTGGAATTCAGTCGCTGTCAGATACAAATCTGCAAATCTGCAGCAATGATATAGTATGCAAGGTGTATAGATAAAACATACAAGACAGAAATGAGTTCATTGAATTCAGACATCATGAAAGATCTCAGTGGGGACCTCACTACACAGCTAGTAACAATTAGTAACTATGTAGTTGTCATTGGTGAACCAGGCACAAAGGACAGAGTACAACAGTTAAGCAGAACAAAACACACATGAAATCAATTAAAACAATTACAGAATATGGACTCCATTAAATGCCTCTTTAAAAGAAATTTGAAATGAAAAAAATTGCAAACACATGTGATATTACTTGGTGAAGTGATCCAATATTTTACAGCTTTATATCTCTAATTTTTCTGATCAGCCCCAGTTCATCTAAAAGCTACTGCCAGAGTTGGGCTGTTGAGTACTATATTCAGAAAAATAAATCCTTCAAAAACTATACTATTATCATTCAACATATGCCACAAACTTGTCACCATATGGCAATTTGCTTCCATTTTCAAATGTCAACCAGTCCAGTCTTAAATACAGCTCACAGTGATGTGTCCCATGGTTGGCACCCAAGAAAAGCCTGCTGGCATTATTAAAAGGTGCATTACCTCTTTTTAGCCCTGTTTTAGTAGCCTCACAAAAAAAAATATTGATGCCAAAATCAATCAAGGACAACACCAAGGTCTGGGCTGCCAGTTTTATAATATAATTTCTGTTGTAGAGCAATCTCATACCCTATATAGTAAACTCAAATGACTGTACACTATTTTAGTAAAGTTTCAGTATGATTGTATGTAAAACAGTGATCCATTGTTAGTCCCAGTTACTTTAAACTTAATACCATCTCAGTCATTGAATGATCCCGTGTCCTAATCTCCAGGGACCAGGAGTCCTTTTCACTTCTTAGATCTGTAAACATCATACTCTTAGTTTTCTCAATATGTCAAATTAGTCCACTTGACTTCAACTGTGAACGGACCTTCCGAAATCCTCCAAAATAATTTCACTTACTGAAGACTGATCCTGTCCCTGGAGGACAGGACAATATTATCCACGTATAGTGAAATTTCAATATCTTTAACCACAGATGACAAATCATTCACATATAGACTAAATAACAAAGGGCCAATAATAGACCCCTGTGGAACTCTTATTTCCAATTTAACAAACAGACAGTGCACATTTTCCAGTTAAACATGCTCTTTCTATCTGTAAGATAATCAGTTAGTCAAGCAATCACATCCTTTGAATTGTGAGATGCCCTAAGCTTAGACAGCAAAAGATCATGGTTAACAACTCAAAGGCCTTCATTAAATTTAAAAACATGGCAGCTGGTCCTCGAAGTCCAAGGCCACATGGAAGTACTATGATAAAATCACAGGAGCAATATGGATGTCATGACCAACTCTAAAGCCATGCTGAGCTAGCAAGCTCACAGTCAGCTAGATAGCCCACCCTCTGATTAAACAATATATACTCCATGATCCTGGACAATGGGACAAAAAGGTGATAGGACAATAGTTATAAACTGATAACTTACTCCAGCCTTATGAATTGGCATCATGATCTCCTGCTTCCATTTACCTGGTACGGTATGTGAGCACCCAAACATGACAGTTATTGAAACATCTAACTGAACTATTCCCTGGTGCCAGTGGTCACCCCAGCCTCTCCCACTACTTGTTGTTACTGACAGACCACTGGCACCAGAGATTGGTTTAGTTAGAATTTTTTACTACATATCTGGATCATGGTAAGGTGTGGGAAACAGACACTGATTTTGTTTTTATAAATCACTAAATGGGTGGGGCGTGGCCTGACCAGGCAGAAGATGGCAGCATAGCTCAGAATCTCTGCAGGAATGACTGCAATCTAACCTCATCCAGCCTTCACCAGACCTTTCTTTGGTACCAACTCCTGTGACCATCCTGTAATCCTACTGCCTGACATAGTTTGTAAGTCATTTTTGATCCATCATCTACTTATATTCAATTATTCTACACTGTACTGTAGCATACTAGGCCATATTCATCAGCATTATGGCAGATCTCCAAGTACAGCAAAGCTCACTTGCTAGAGTGGAAGTAACATTTTCTAAACTGATGGCTGAGATTAATGATCTAAAAACCTCCACCCAACAGAATGCGACCAATCTTGAAACTTTTAGCCACAAAATTGCATTTAATGAGAAAGCAACAGCCTATAACACCACTACTATTCATGACCTCCAGGCTACTGTCAGCAATCAAGATTGAACTATTAAATCCCTACAAGCCAAAATTGACGATATTGAAAATCGCAATCAATCCAATTTATGATTTTTTGGCTTTCCTGAAGGTGTACAATTAGAAGTCACTACTGCGCTTTTATTACATGTGCTGCCTGCAATGCTTAAACTGCCTCCTGACCTAACGTTAATCATTGAGTGGTCTCACACACTCTGGGTCCCAGGCCAACATCAGACCACTGACCAAGGCCTATCATTGCTCGCTTCTTGAACTATTCCCACACAGAGTTAATACTGAAACTAGCCAGAGAAATGGGGAAACTTCAGTGACAAAACTTAAATATTTCCATCTACAGAGACTTTTCAAAACATTTAACCATCAAAAGGAAGACCTATAATCCACTTAAACAAATCCTCCACCAAAGAAGCATTAAATTTGCTCTACATTACCGTGTGACACTACGCCTTTTCTCAGGCTCTTCCTTTAAGGATTTTGAAACTCCTGATGCCATAGCCAACTATCTGGAGGTCTCTCTCTGCAATCTTACCCTGGGAGGTTCAGCAGCACTTGGCAACCCAAACACAGCTTTGGTATCCGCACGGAGGGTGGACGACGAGGTACAGGAAAGTAGGGAAAGTGTTGCAGAACTCACAGCCCCAAGCAGCAATGCCGCAACTGCTTTGACCCCAAGGCAATTAACACGGCTGCAAGAGAAGCTTCTGTCGGGGCATTATTCTTCAAGACTTTCATGCTGTTCTAGTGAGATTTCACCCCAAACACCCCAAGCTGCAGCCTCTCACCTTCAAATCAACCCCTCTATTCCCTTGAGCAATAAGTTTGCTTTCTTGGAGGATGACATGCACTCCACGCAGGAGGATCTTTCCCAGCAAATTTCAGATGAACATCCCTCTAATTTGGGCCCTGTGCCTCAGGGATGTATTTCTGCTGATACTTCATAGGCAGAAGTTGTTGCAAGTTCCCCCCTCAAATCTTTAGAGCTGCCAAAAAGAAACATAATGCAAAGACCAAAAGCAAGAACATCAATAGTCACAATCCTGCTAATAAATCTAAGGTGTCATGAGCTTATATGGTCAGTAATATGGTCACAGTTGCTATATCTTGGTAGGTTTTGCTTCCAGGATACTTAAAGGGAGTGCCAGTACACTTTTTCTGCCTAGCTGCCCGCCCTACAGTCTATGCTACCTGGTTGCTTTCGCTCCCAGCAGGTGCAGAAAGCAAAGGCTGTACATCAAGGTGCAATCAATTTACTTTTTGTTACAGTGTTTAAACGAGCAGCTTAAAGGTCTTCAAGGGAACTTAGGTATATCAGCAATGCTTTTCTAACCCATTATTTTAGTGTTAAATCTTATATATTACCTCACTAAACAGGCTCTCTGTATCTAGCTTTTTACTCTCCAGTTTAGCAGTGCATCAGTTTTATAGTCTTTTGGCTGTTCAGTTGCATATCTTCAATCGGTATGCATCCTGATTATTGCCTTTTCTTTTTTCATATGTGAATTATTATATATTACAAGTCAACTTAGCCCCTTCCCTCTCCTGATGACAGCTTAAGTATTATTGGCAACTACATGTAATCTATCTCCTTCCCTACGCTCCATTATTCTTACTACCTCCTGTTTACAATATGGAACTATCATTAGCACTCAAAGAGGTGGGCTATGTTTGGTGTACTGTTGCAAAGGATTGTCAATCTATATCTTCCTTATACTCCTTATTTTACTCGAAGCCTACAGATGTTATAGAAATCCATTGCTGTGTGGTCCTTCCTGTTTTGGGGCTTACTGGGCCTAGTTTTCTAGACCTAGTCACCTTATATAACACCTATTTAGGTGATTTTCAAGTGATCGGAGCTGATCTTTACTATGGCTATCTCTTCTATCTACAGTTATCACCGAAGCCTATACCTCTCCACATAATCCCAATTTGCATTTGGGGCTTAAATTGACCTCCCCTTTCTTTTTTCACCCTCAATATTGTATTTATTATGTACTTATTCTGTTGCACTGCAAAGTATATTCAGAGTCACTCTAATGTGGTAATGATCTACTTTTCCTTTTATATTTGTTCATGTGCATTCCACCTGGCTCCCTGAATTCCTTGCTCTATGTCTAGGCTGTACTGGCATCTCGTATATGGTTCTTTAATTTACTGTTATCTTGAGTTGGTATATCTTGTACTATTACTACTAATGTTTATAAATAAGTTCTGGTGTTTAGCTTTATCCTTATACCTTGTCCTGTTAGCTTACAATTAAGCTGAGGTTATTACAGTCCCCTGCCTTTCTTGGTATTATTCCCTTTCAGTTTAGCATATCAGGAATACTTACTTTATTATACTACTGGGATCAGACTTAGGTTTGAGCCGATATTTATAACCGATCCTCCCTAGTTTCCTCCCTACATCGATGCCCCAGAGTGTGGTGAGAGACTCTCTTAGCCATTTGGCTGACTCATATCTCCTCACACCCATAAAATGTTTTCTTTGCTATTTAGCTTACTAGTGTTGTTGTTGTTAATGACTTTTCTTCTTCCCCATCTCTGTTCTAACTTTAATAAGATATCTGTGAAACTCATGTATCATATATCTCACTTTTTTTGGCTTGAATGTTCCTGTCACTCTCTGCATATACATAAGCGCTCTATATTTTATTCTAATCGTCCTCTGCCTCATTCATTTATTCCTTCACACTTTAACAATTATTCCCTTTCTTTAACACTAACAATATGAGTGACATACTTTTATATACATGGAATGTGAAGGGACTTAATTCTCTTTGTAAGCGGAAGCAAATTCTTTCACATCTCAAAAAACTAAAAACACAAATTGCTTTCCTTCAAGAAACAAAATTATTAGCAGAGGATGTTCATAGACTTTAAAAAGATTGGGTTGGTCAGATCTATGAATCATCCTATACCTCGAAAAAAAAGAGGAGTTGCTATTCTTATTCATAAGAGTCTCAAATGGTCCCTTGTAAACTCCGTTTCCGATACTGATGGCAGATGGGTGATGGTCAAACTGAATACCAGCTCTGGTCTTCTTCTGCTTGTTAATGTCTATGCACCCAACTCTGATTCCTCAGAGTTTTTTCATAATTTAGCTCAACAGAGTCTATCCTTTAACACTGATAATATACCAGTTATTCTTGGAGGGGCTCTTAACTTAGCTTTAGAAGCCAGCATTGACAGAAGTAGCCCCACTACAGAGGCCCATCCTAGAAGTATTAAAGCCCTCTCATTACTAATGCAAGATGTTGGATTAGCTGATGTATGGTGCCTCCTTCACCCCGTGATCGAGAATTTACTTTTTACTCCTCTCTACATAAGACATACAGTAGAATTGACTACTGGTTAGCCTCTCCTGTTATAATGGAAAAAACTATTGATTCATCCATCTCTCCCATCATAAACTCGGACCATTCCCCTGTCAAATTTCAACTTTTGTGGGGCCCATTAGCACCTAAATCTTCTTACTGGTGGCTGGACCCTCTCCTTCTCAAGGATCCCAATTTCCTAGCCATGATCAAAGCACAAATTCAGGACTTCCTCTTTCACAATACCCCAACCAAATCTTCTATGTCCTCTATATGGGAAGCTCTTAAAGCTATGATTTGAGGGAAAATTATCAGTTATGCTGCACATAGGAAAAGAGTAAGGGAACAACAGCTGGCTGACTTGGAAAAATCTCTTAAGGCTAAAGACTATTTATACTTCCCTTCTAATAAGCACTGTCCTGATTCTCAACTTCACCTTGAAATTCTTCAACTTAGAGTTAAAATTAACAGATTAATTTCTTGTAAAACTGAACTGGCCTTGTTTAAACTTAAATATAAGTTTTGGGAACACGGTGATAAAAATGGGAAACTCCTCTCTTACCAGCTCAAAGCACAACAAATGGAACGACTCATCCTAAGCCTAAAAGATGAACAGGGTACAATTCACTCCAACAACCCCTCTATAAACCGTATCATGAAAACATTTTATCAAAAACTATAACACAAATCCTCCATCTACTTTACAAATTCAACAGTTTCTTAAATCGTTACATCTTTCTCATCTTTCTACTCTTGAAACAAATTCTTTAGATGAACCCTTCTCACTTCAGGAAATCCAGAAAGCTTTGTCTTCCTTGAAATCTGGCAAATCCCCTGGGGGTGACGGATTCCCTGTTGATTTCTATAAAATGTTTTCCGACACCTTATGTCTCCATCTTCTTAATGTTTATCAAGAAGCTTCCAATGCTGGCAAGCGTCCCCCATCATGCACCGAAGCAATCATAACTCTAAACCCTAAGAAAGACCCTACTCACCCCACAAGTAACAGGCCCATCTCTTTATTAAACATGGATGGGAAGATATTTGCTAAACTACTAACTTCTCGACTTGAATCCCCGATTCCCAAGTTAACAAGCTGTTTTTTTTTAAACATAGATCTGGTTCTGATCACCTA
This sequence comes from Neoceratodus forsteri, assembly GCA_016271365.2. NCBI lineage: Eukaryota > Metazoa > Chordata > Ceratodontiformes > Ceratodontidae > Neoceratodus > Neoceratodus forsteri. The sequence continues at coordinate 158,426,796 of CM028137.1, forward strand.
CATTCCTTATTTAATTTAATTCACAAAGCCAAATCCCTCAAGACACTAGCTGCACCCATAACTATTGATTTCGAGAAGGCCTTTGATTCCTTAAACTGGGACTACCTTCATCAAGTTTTATCTTATTTCAGTCTTTCTCATACCTTTTACTCCTGGATCAAGCTATTATATAACTCCCCTATTGCTAAAGTACTTACTAATTCCACCCTTTCCTCTTACTTTCATCTAGCAAGGGGAACTAGACAAGGCTGTCCCCAGTCACTGTCCCTGTTTATTTTAGCCATGGAACCCCTGACTGCTTGTTTACGTCAATCTACTGGCATTATGAGCATACCTGTGAGCAATTCAAGATATGTTTCTCTCTCCTACGTGGATGACCTCTTAATCTTACTTGAAAATCTGAATGAGGCTAGGCCCCTGTTGGTTGATTTGCTTAATAATTTTACTAAAATTTCTGGCCTTGCTTTGAATTAAGGCAAATCACAAACTATGCCCCTCAACGACCACTGTAAAGCCTTTATAAACATACCTCTTGGATTCTGCTGGTCACCACAGGGTATAACATATCTAGGAATCAAAATTACTAGTAACTTAGGGAAGATCTGGGACATTAACTTTAACCCCTTATTTGATAACATCAAAACAATTCTGGACAGATGGAAGCTTCTTAATCTCTCCTTATTGGGGAAAATTGCAGCCATTAATATGTCCATTTCTCCCAAGATTCTTTACCTCTTTGCCAATATTCCTTTAGTCTTACCATCCTTCTTTTTTGCTAAAATTGATAAATTAATAGGTAACTTTATCTGGGATGGGAAACCACTGAGATTTAACCGCAACAAACTTCAATCACATTGGAAAAAAGGGGGATTCGGACTCCCCTGGTTCAAAGGCTACCTCTGAGCTTTCTGAATGGCCCAAACCATAAAATGGTTTCAGAACCCCTCCCCTCACTCACCACTATGGGTTGCAATGGAATCCGCATTGTGCCCGGGAGGAGTTCCCACTTCCTTCATTTTTAATCCCATTTCCTCTAAACTAAAATCTCACTGAACTATATCATCCTCTGTTCTTTATTGGAAACTAACCCCATAAATTCCTGAAATCCAATCCAACACCCTGGTTTTATGCCCCCTTATGGGACAATCCACTGCTCACTCTAGAAGATCACCCAACTTTCTGTCGTACATGGAGGAACAAAGGCATTTTCTTTCTCAGAGATATCTTGGACCAGAATTCACTCACTCTTAGATCATTCTCAGACTTTCAGGTCACATGGATACTTCCTAAACAGGACTTCTGGAAGTTTTTACAAATTCAGGCAGCTTATAACTCTCTCTCTAGTTTAGTGAATAGGCATACTCTTCTAAACCCATACATTTTGCACTGGACTGATTTATCAGTAAAATTAAATAGCTCCATTTACAAAGACATTATTGATAATCTACCTGCTCAGTCTATACAGGCCAAAAATAAATGGAGTACTCTTCTTAACTACAATATTTCAGATGCACAGTGGAGTAATTGTTAGCGTATTGCACATAATACCTTTAAAGATGCCCGTAGTTCTTTAATACAAACTAAAATCCCACATCTTTGGTATAGAACCCCCTCTGTGCTTCAACGAATAGGCCTATTAAATAATAATAATTGCTGGCACTGCAATTTGGCCGACGGGGATCTACTTCATATCTTGTGGTCTTGTGATCCCATTAATAAGCTCTGGCATAAAGTCTGTTTATTTGCCTCCAGAGTAACAAGACAAAAACTACCTTTTGACCCCAAGCTATTCCTTCTAGGCATCCTTATCCCCAATAGCTCTCTCCTCTCACATGCACATTTTAGATGGCTAAACATACTTTCTCTTCTGGTCAAACGTCTGATTCTTATGAAATGGAAATCAACTCTGGTGCCTTCTCTTTCAGATGTTCTTCAAAGCCTCTCTCAGTATGCCTCTCTAGATGGATTATCTCATGTTACTCTTAATTGACTCACTGTATATGACAGATGTTGGCAGGGTTACTTCAAGTACATGAACCTAGTTCTTCTAGACCCTAATTCTTAGGGATATTTAGCCCTCCTTCTTTTTTGCCCTCAGATTAGGTTTTCTCGAAACTTTTGTGCACAGATTTCTCTTCTTTTTTCCCTTCTTCCCTGTTTTCTCCCTCCCTCCTTCCCTTCTTCCATGCTTTTTTCTCTCTTCTTTCTTTTCTTGCACACTTTTCTCTTTTCACCTCTCCATTACTGAACATTGTTCATATTACCACATTTATCACTTTTTGCAACTTACTGAATGCCTTGCCATAGCCAGCCTAGAATGTATTTCATACATGGTTGCTATTTCTGATCCTATAATACCCTATTGATTGTAACCCTTCTGCTCTCCACTTACGTCCTGTCTAGGTTTGTGTTTTATTATCAATACATGTATAGAAGGGTTCTCCAATATGTTTACCCTAAATACTGTGTTTTGTTAAGTGATATGTTATACCTTACATGGAGGATAGTCTTCTATTGTATAAGATGTGTGCTTTCTTATATATTCGAATTTCAATAAAAAGATAAAGTGAAAAAAATGAATCACTAAATGGCACCATTGGTGGTGGGGGGGCATACACCAGTTTGTACAGTTGAAAAAGTAGGGTTTCAGAAGTGGTAACTAGTGTTGTGCTGGAAGCCTGTTAGCACTTCCACAATCCTATCAATATATCAGTGCACCTGGTATTTAGGGTCTGACCTTCATTTGCAGGCACTTCAGAGACCCTTCAGTATGCACAATCCCATATTTCATTGAATAATTTTATTACAATTTGCTTCTCTCACAATAAAAGAATACTCACTAATCAGGTGTTTTGTGTTTTTGGTTGTTTTCAGGAGGAACTGTTTGGATTCTAAAGCTCTTAGCAAATATGAGGTGTACCCTTCCCAAAGCTATCCTATAAGTTTTCTCACTCACAGAGACATCAGCACCTCTAAAGGAACTCAGAAAACACCAGGTATATATATACCTTTCAAGTAATGTTATAGATACTCTGCAATGCAGCCGAGTGCACAAACACACGTTTACAGATCCCCCTCAAATTGAAAATATCTGCATTTTTGTATCATTTATGCACATTTTTCCTTTTCCTTCTGAATAACATTCAAATTATTTCACCTTGTTTGACTCACTACAACAATAAAGATATTTCAATAATACATAAGCTATTGTAGCTGTCCATCTTCATAAAATATAGCTTAAGTTGACTATGGAATTATGTTTGTTGGATGCATTTAGGGTTTGCTTTTACCACTGACTGGTTTCTTTCCCTTGTTGAAACTAATGATGTGAAAATAGTAGTACAGCTGTATCCTGTCACATATTATATTGTGTACTTGTCCAGCTCAGACACATACAGGTGGTGTTGCATACTGCTGCTTGTCTCTTCACTTAGGTACTCTGCACCACCTCTTAGTGTATTTTGGAAGAAACACATTTAGACATTTTGTTATTTAGCTTCCCCCAAAACAGAGATTTGAATATCTGTTTTGCTTTTTAGAGTTGTAATTGAATCTGCGTTTACAGAAACCACACAAACAGGAAATGATCTGCTTTCTTGTATTGTTTATGCATTCTACATACAGCCCTTTTAGCAAACAGTCTCTGTTTCCCATACATGTCATTCTAACTGTAATGGGTCTGTAATAGCTAGGTACGGATGGTTTATACCAATATGATGTACTATAAAATGCTGTCTGGATTCTCTGTGGTTGGCAGTGATCATATGTGTGGATTGCTCACTTTTGTCTTCTACTGGTGATCAAGCCCATTGCCATGCAATGTACAGTAGTCCCACAGTCCATGAAACTTAATGGAACAATATAAATCAAAATGAGAAAGATTACTTTAGCATCCCTTGACACAGTTTGTGTTCTGATTAATGGTAGCACATGAACTCTAGAATAAATAGCATTGAAGTTACATTTATGTGAGACACTGATACTTGCACTGGGTGTTGTGCTTTTAAATACATTCATATGCATTGGAAAGTCACAAAACCCAAATAACTTGGCAATGATCTGCCTTCTTGTATTGCTGATGCATTCTACATATTGTCGCATTCTACCTATTACGATTTTTTGCAGACTGTTTTTGCTTCTCATGCATGTCATGCTAAAATTAATGGGTCAGTAACAGATAGTTACAGAGAATTTATACTACAAGGATACTTTATAATTAATACCTCTACCGAGACCACTCTTATGGTACAGACATTAATAGCATAGGAGAAGCATGAAGCAAAGGTGAGTGGTTCTGATACCCTAAGAATGTGAGGGAGATCACTGTTACAACCATAGGAGTTGTATTGGTGGTGGTATTAATATATTATTGATCATGGCTGATCAGTTATATATTCATTTTTAAAACCTTACTTGAACATACCCATTTCCAGGGCAGCTGTGCATGAATCACTCTTACCAGAATAAGAGTGTTTCACTCACAGAGGAAAACAGTGCTCCAAATGATTGACAGCACTCCCTCAATCTATAGATTGTAAAATAATGTATTGGTTCTCTGTGCTTGGCAATGATTACATAAGTTGATTGTTCACTGTTGTCCCTTCTTGCTGATCAAGCAATTTGACACTCAGCATTGTCCCACATCCAAATGAATTAGCTGGACATCTGTGAAAATGGGTTAATAACCCATAGATCTTTCAGTATGAAAATAAAAATGAAAAAAATAAAAATGAAATGAAATTAATGGAGGAAACAATTGAAAAAAGGTGTCGAAAAGATTGAAGAAATTAGGGCAAACTGAGAAGGACAGTTTATCATCTTGCAGTAGTTTTGGTACTTTAATAAACTATTTGTAGTGTATGACATGCAGAATAGTATATACATTTTATATTTATATAGTGTTTTTCATATACCATATCCCAAAGAGATTTACAAGTAATTTATTTCCACAATATAGCTTGGCTGAGATGCCACATCTCATTTCCTGTGGGGACTGCTTCTGCTTGGGACAGCTATCCACCACTTAGTACCATTGGGGTACGCTGATTACAAGTTTTTTTATAGCTGTTCAATGGTGTGGCAAAAATGTATTTAAACAGTGATAAATAGGGATGATTTATTTCTGATACCTCTTATATCTTTAAAGAGCAACAGGAGGGTCATAGATGCAAACTCAATTTGCCTACTGTTCCACACCGTTCCCATGTTCACCTAACACTACAGGAGAACAGTGATCACTTTGCACATGCACCACTATATGTATCATGAGTCTAGTTACAAAAAGAACAATATTGTTCAATAGAGCAGATCAGTAATCCTTGGAAAATAAACTGATTTCAGTTGTTGCATCGACAATTGAGGAAACTTCTTAAATCACACCATGCAGACAGTTGCAGTTATTAGCCATACTAGCTTGGCAGTTACATTATTACCTGGATTTATTATTTTATTTACCAACCCTGCTGAAAAATTTCAGATGGTCATGAGCTCCTAGTGGTAGTAATAGTAGTAGTAGTAATACTAGTAGGAGTAGGAGTAGTAGTAGTAGTACTAGTAGTTGTAGTAGTAGTAGTAGTAGTAGTAGTAGTAAAATAGGGAAACAGCCAATTCAGTGTGGCTCATTTTAACTATCAACCCAAAAGTTACAATAGTTGTACAACATTATAATACAATTATTCAAGTACAGTATCAGACATGCAATACTCCAGTTGTTTTCCTGGTTCTGGAAGCTCATTGTTCTGTTCTAGCCTATAAAAACCTTGTAGCCTTCAATATGGTACATATTTCCTTATGGATAATGCACATTGTAATAATTTTTGTTTCCTTTTCCATAATGAGCTATATGATTTTCTTTGTGGCATGCATTCTTGATGTTTTGTTTCTTGTATCTTTTTCTGTTTTTGTTTTGGCCCCCATGATACACCCGTAAATGAGTTTTTTTAACTCAGTGTGCCTTCGGAGTTAATATAGTAAATAAATTAATTTTAATGAGTTTTGAGTCTGTGTAGGGTAGCATCAGATTCAGTACCTTATGAATTTTCTATAATGTGGACAGAGTGAAATGCAATGAAGTTAATATATACAGCTCTTATGTTACACCATTATGCTTGTATTCATCTGACGGAGTTCTGCTAGTGGTTCCAATATGTAAAACTAAAACAGTAGGAGATAAGCATTCTCTGTAGTAGCCTGCCTACTACAATATAATACAGTATAAATTACAGATAACTTCATGTTAGAATGTTTAAGAAAGGTCTACAAACAATTATTACACTTTTGATTAGGAATTTGTTATAATGTATTGCATAATATTTATATAGCTGTTTGCATTAATTGCTTATAATTGTTTTAGGCATGTATTATGTGCACCCTGTGAGGTGCTTTGGGTCTTGGATGGCCACAAAATTCATTTTACTTTTGCCACGCATAGCTACTGACTTGCTTCTTGGCAACTGTTGATATAGAGTAGGGCTGTGCGAATACCTTTTCCTGAATATTTGGCAGAATATTCGGTATTCGGGTCCCAGGTATTCGGCCAGAAAAGGTGTTTTTTTAAGGCTACCTTAAAAAAGCATTTCAACAACACCATTAATCACCCATTGAACCTGGTGTACCTTATATACCTCAATGACACTTCAGCCACCAACATAGAGCTCTCACTAATGCAACACAAGCTACATGTGACACACTCAATCAGCCACACCACACACATAACACTCTGAAAACAATATCAAGGATTGCATTGGGTCAGTACTGGAAGGTGTTCATGATCAGTCACAGAGTAGAAGGTGCTTTGGCCATAGACATAGGAACAGTGGTAACAGTGGCTGCCATAGTGGTGACAGATGAAAGGGAGACTGCTGCATGAATTACACCAGTGGTAGTGCGGAGCACACTGGCTGTGGATGTAGCAACCATAGTGGTAGTAGTGGGAATACTGGTGGTGGTATCTGCTGCTTCCTGCACAAAGCTTGTACACTCTAATGCCCCCCTGCTACTGCACAAAAGGATGTGACAGTGAATGTACAGATGGTGGTGACACTAGTAGTAGTAGTAGTACTATTGGTGGTATTAGTAGTAGTAGTAGTAGTAGTACTATTCCCAGTGCTACAAGAGCTAAAAGGCTTGCTTGGGAAGAAAACTATATGAGCATGCCAAATACAGAGAGATACCCGTCTGTCATTGCCTATGTAGTTTATCTCATCACCTTCTCCGGAATAGTATTATGTATCAATAATATACAGTGGAGCAAGACAAGATGCAATTCACCACTTTGCAGTAAATGACATGCCACAAAATACTGGATAAAAGAGGGCTTAATTACCATTGAATTAGACTGCTCCTTGGAGCATACCGCAGCATTTTGCAGTAAGTTTGTAAGATACTGCATTGCATACTGTCTGGCACCACTGTATGAACTATGTTTTATAATCTTGATGTAGTGTTTTATCCTTGGGCATGTTATTTTGGGATTGTTTTGTTACAAGGGCATCTCAGGCTCATTTATTATAACTTCACATATTTATGGTGTGTGTTTCTTTAAGGGTTGTATATTCATAGTGTGTTTGTATGTTTCCGACACACTCCCTGACAAAGACCAGGTTCTGATCAATGCACCAGGGCTTTATTGGCATCCTCCAGCATTAGAATAAATAAATGCATTCACAACTTTATGCACCATTGCTCTTAACTATATTTTGTTACTGCACCCCCCCCCAAGTGCTTCCTTTGTTCTGCGTAGATTTTTTTTGGGGGGGTTGGCAGCCCAGGGATGACATCAGCAGTAATTGCCTGGACATGCTTTACATTTGTGGGTCTATTGTTCTGTCCCTCACCACTTGGGGCCAGTAGTACAGATGCTTTGCTGGGGCTGGAACAAGCATGCTTGCAAGGCTGCTAAAGACATGATGGGTCTGGTCCCTAGTGGTTACTGTATAAAACACAAACAGTTACTAGGTAGTGCCTGTGTGAGTGATTCTTTACTTATTGCTTGTGGAACTACAGTAATACTCACGCCGATCTTAGCAGTTATACTGTACCACAAAAAAGCAGCAAATAAAAAACACTGCTACTAAGAAGGTGGAAGAAGAGGGCAGCCTTTTTGGTCAAACACGGAACCGAGCAAGAAACTGACAGATGACATATAGTCAACTTAGAGAAACAAGCCTGCCCCACTAAGTGCAATGATTTAATTAACAAAACAATGACAAAAACAAAAAAGACGCATGTGCACAGCTGTGCACACACAAGGCACAGACTTGGAGAAAAATAATGCACAGGTTAATTGTGTGCGGTGGGCTGTAGAAGTGTGGGGGGGGGTCAGCCAACACACTCCTAATTTTGTACAGGGATCCAAGCCCAGAACCAGTGGACTAACAATAATAATTTAGTGAGTCAAGCCTAACTGACTTAGAACTGAAGAAGTTTATTTCAGAACCTGTGTGCGCAAAGCCATGCACACGCAGGGCCCTGCCTCATGAAAAAAATATATTAAGCATGCACATGCAGGGCAAATCCTCAGAAAATCAAATATTATGCACATATGGGCAAATCATGAGCAGTGCCAGTGACCTACACCTGGTTCCAAATGCATTGCCTGACTCCCTTGCTGCCAGTGGCTCATCCTGCCAAGCCATGGCAGCTGCTTGGCAGACCCCTGTCCCAGCAGGATTCTTATCCTGCGCTGGGAAAAGTGAGAGGGTGCATTACCGCGCATACATCCTTTCATGATTTTGCACACTCTCACTCTTCCCTACCACACTGTTCCTACCTCGCGGTCATGTAGTGTGCTGTAGAGCGTACAACATATTGACATGGTAGGCTTTAGCAGAGACCCTCATCAGTCATGCAGGGAACAAAGCCTGGAACCAGACAGCAGCAAAAAAATAAAACATAAAAATAAAATGTGATTCACCCCTCAAAAAAAAATCACACTAGGGCTATGTCAGAGAGCAGCAGAGAAGGGGTGTTAGCAGACAGCCCTTCTAGTCCCTGTAGCTGAGTACAGTAATAAGGACAAAATACCTGTCAGAAAGCTAACATAGCTTTTCTGACATGACCAAACAAATGATGCTGACTCAAAAAAGCCTGTGGAGCAAAAAACTTACTTTTTGGCAAGTTTAAGGTCTCAGAACTACTGCCGAGCTAGCTCTCAGAAACCACTGTCTTCTGTCTTCTACCAGCTTAGAGTGAGGAAGACACATGGTGTGCTTGCCTTTGAGCTCCAGAAACAGCTTTCGATTGGCCAACAAAGCTCTATGAGACTTGGAAATCTCACCGAATAGTAGTCCCCGAATAGTGAACTATTCAGGAAATGCATCCGAATATTCAGGAAGCCTACTATTCGTGTTATTTGGAAAATACTATTTGGCCCAAGCACAGCCCTAATAGACAGTAAAACAGAGTGGTTGATTACTGTGCTTGCCAGATATATGTCCCCAAACCTCTAGGATGCAACCTAGCCCCTTGCAGACTCACCCATGTTTGTATCTGTATGCTGGAGAACAAGTCCACAGCAGTCTTCGTCCTCCTCATCCTCCCACAGCTCCAACTTGCATTGTCCCCGTGGTCATCCAGCTGGTGGTAGCACAGAGGAACCTGACAGCCCTCACTCCCCAAGAAGTAGACAGAGTGTCCTCTGGGAAGCTCGATCCTCCTCCCTCAGCTGGCCGTCTGCTAACTCTGGTTCATTCACAAAGCCAGGTTGTCGGGAGCAGTAGTACCACAGATGGGCTGGCAGGCCAGCTTTAATGCCAGCTTCTTTGAAGGATGAAGGCTTATTAATAGCTTGTGATATGGTAACTATTTAAAAAATTAAAAAGTATAGAGGCTTGTCCAGCCATGATTTTATTTATTTATGTATTTGTTTGTTTATTTGTTGTAATTCAGATAACACCTTTGAGCACAAGTACTATTTTTCAAAGGTTCCACGTCAGAATAGGAGAAAGAACAAGTATACACATCATGCATTCACCAGCTGAAATGCAGCCGGGTCAGGTACAGACATTAAGGTTACAAACAAGGGGTTTCATTTGATAATGGCGACCACAAAACAGTGATCGCTGTTTGAGTGAGTCTACATCGCTGAAAATTAATTTTGGCGATGTAGGCTCATGGCACAAAGCAAAAGGGAGTCGGACACTTGTCCTACTAAAGGATTCTTTACTCCAGGGGGGTGCATGTCAGGAGGGTGCAAAACGAGGGGAAAAAAATAAATTTCCTGACTGGCACAAAAAGCGAGCGGGGACCTGGAACCAAACCCGCCACCCTCCCAACCCTAACCTGCCACCAACCCACCACGCTACATGGCCAGCTTGGCAACCCACCACCGCACTATGCTCCACAAACCCTCCCTCCCCTTCTGCTCATCACACAATGTGGTCCCAACCCCCCCCCACGCGCATCTACATATCGCGACATCCCATCGCTATATTCGCCAACCCCTCATCCGGTCGCCCTCCCTTCCCAGTAGCTCTATGTAAAAGCACTGTGATTAAGTCACCGTGTTCAAAAGTGCTCAATCATGGTCGCTCAATACATGGGCTACCCAAACAAGGTATTGCAAATGGCAGTCATGGAGCAACATAATATACAATGATATTCAGTCATTTAAAACAACAACAGACTGATTTTAGTGAGTTCTTTTTTAAGGGAATTCTTAAAAAGTGAAATTTTGGGGATTCCCACAAGGGATTCTAGGAATTCATGATTAAGAGAAATGTTGTGCTGTGGCCATACATCTTATAATTACATGGGACGTACTACTATCCCTGATTTTACCCGTTAGAATTGCTCTGTCCCACATTTGTACAGCATGGGAAAGGTTTTGCACAGATGGAGAAGGTACTGTAAATTTAGACTTTTAAAGCAGAAAGTCATTATTTTATGATGCCAGAGAAAGTTAAACTTAGTATAAATAAAGGCATCAGTTTCCACAGTGTTCTGAACTTGTGTCTCCATGTCTCATGATATGTCCCACTATGAGGACCCTGCTGTGCTCCACATTGAAACACCTTTTTTATTCTCACACGCCTCCTCTCTGCAGCTGGCCTTTCCTCAGGGACTCTTACTTACTTATATAGCCCCCCTGGTTCCATGTGCCACTGAGCTACCCCCCCGTTACTGTATCTGGTATCCAGCAAGGGTCCTGCTGCTGTGACTATTGGGGATTCATTCCCAGAAATAATGAAAATAGCATGGTACCTCCACCCACGGTAAAGTATTAGTGGAGCTGATGGCTGCGTGTCACATTCCCCTGCCTACCCACCTCCCCAACCAACCAACCAACCAACCACTCTGCACACCTTGTCCCACCATAAACCTTATATATCAGCAATAAATGCATGCAGTGAAATTCACTAACACAGCAGATTCAAACAACAAATCCACAGCTTTATTTGGGGGTAAGGAATAGGGAAAAGATACCTGGATGTAGGGGTTGCTGTGAAGGCAAGAGAAATGTTAGTGAGGTTTGCAGTTTCAAAACATGTGGGCCCACAGACCAAGCCCTCCCCCACTGGTGTCAGTGTCCTCAATATGTCTCTAGAGGTATCATTAGGTGCAGGCCTTATCGGTACTATGGATTGGCCTGCTGTTGGGGCCCTGAAACATTTAAGAAAACTTGTAAATTAAAAACAATTTCCATTTTTTCCCCCTCCCAAGAACTAAGTCCTGGGTACTCACAGTTTGATGATCTGAGCGCCAGGGAAAATGGAGCTCCTTGATTCAATGCAGAATGACACAGGCCGGCCAGGATCCCTCTGCCCGAATGGAGCATGCTCAAGGATCTTGCAGCTGGTCACCTTGATTGCAGTTCTGGTCGCTTGTCACCTTCAGCCGCTTCTGGCCCATTGCAGAGCTCTGTGGCAGGACAACACCAGCCCCAGAAGGCCCAGACCTGGGAGTGGCACCACAGCCCGTCTCCCAGATTGGCGTGCTCTAGCACTCGGGTGTGAGACCCATGATCTCCTGAGACAGTGAGCCCCACTTGGGGGTGGGGTTAGTGAGTTCCCCCCATACTCTGAGAGAGGACTCCCAAATGGTGGGGGTCCTCCTACAGTCTCTGCACTGAGCTCTCTCAAGGAAAAATTATAGACAGTCACTCCACTGAAGTCCAGTGCCAATTTTAGCAGGTGCTACCCCCCGATTCAATCCATGTTGGTACAATCCAGCAGAGGGGGATTCAGCACAAATTGCCCCACCCCTGCACACCAGTCTGCACTTTCAGCTTAGCAGTGTCCAACTTTTTTACTCGGCTGCAGCAAGTCTGCCAATCTCAGCCTTTTAAACCAGTTCACTCAGCATACACACACTTTCTGGCTAGCACTCTATGACCTGAGACACTCTGCCTATTTGAAGAAAATGCAGTTGCAGTCCACATAAGCAAGTGACCTCTCAGCAGCAACTGTAAAAACTCAGATAATCTGCTCTGTCTTTTCGGTTAACTCAGTCTCCCAGTGCAAGGTACCTGCCACTTTAAGTTTCTCCCAACACTCATTCAACAACTTCTCAGTACCTGAGGAAACAGTATCTCGGTTCAGCCTCGCTTTCTCTCATTTCCCCTTCACAATCCAGTCCTGCTTCCAGCACCTGGGGAATCCTTCTACAGCCCCACACTTTGGATTAGGGCCTGGATAAGCCCCTGAAGTCCACAGTCTGCTCTCACATCACAGTCCTGAATCGACAAGAGCGTGACAACAGACTGACTCAATCCCAGAAAGTCCCCGCTGTATCAACCAAAATCCCAGTACTCTGATTAACTGTTGAAGACTTTCAATACCTGATAACCATAGGCAAGGCAAGGCAATAGTGATCAATATTTCCTCCTCATTTATTGGGCATGATCTATTTGTTTATCTATTTATTATTGTTTGGATTACACCTTTGAGCAGAGCTCTTTTACATAGGTTCCACGTCAAATAACAATTAACAAGAACAATAACAGTTGAGATCTAAAGGGTTAACCGCAGGGGGTGTTATGGAGGTTAACTACAGCAGTAGCAACAACAGTAGAAAGCATTGCAAAGTGGAATGATTCCTAGACAAAAGTATGAGAAAGGACAATTACATGCTATTAGGAATAGTTATGAGTGCGTTACTAAGTGCGCTAGGGGTAAGTACCCTGATAACTAAGTGCTAGAAAAGAAAAACAAAGAATAAAAAACAAAAGGGGGTAGGAGGAGAGGGAAGTAAAAGTTGGAAGAAGCTGGAATCAGCCCAGAGGTCTCGTCAGTTAATATAAAAGGCAAATAAGGGGAAGTTTGTTGATGGCAGACACCAGGGCATGGTTCAGAGTGGACAGGATATATATTATGTGAGGTACAGGAGAAAGAGGGGGGAGAGAGAGTGTCCTCATGGAACAAACTGAAGGTAGATGCGCTGGTCCGGGGATTGAAACAGGAATCAGCCCCAGAGGCCTTGTTGAAAAGCAAAGTCATGGAGGAGAGAGCAGACCATTGAATGCATCCACCTAGATATATATTAGGGGCAGTCTCAGGATATGGGGCAGTTTACCTGAGGTGAGAGATCCAGATTGCAACGGATGAGGTGAGATGGGGGAGGTAGGGGTGGGGGATAGGGGGTGTATGGGGTGGCAGATGAGAAAGAGGCAGGGTGCCAGGAAGTAATGAGTAATTTTAATACCAGTATGGAGGTTAGAGGTAGCAGTCACAGCTGGACTTAGATACCAGATCCACTTTTAGCATTCTTTTGAAGGCACCCAAGATCTTGGCAGATGATATGTCACCAGTAATTGAGCTGAACCAGAGGGGGCATGGTAGGCAAAGGACCTCTGATCCTGTGAGGTGCAACAGCTTGGGATCTTAAAAGAAGAGCAGCCAGAACTTCTTGTGTGCCAAATTTCAGTGCAGTAAGGAGCTCCTGAACCCCAGGGGGGCATAAGACCACAGCTGACTTTCTTAGCTATGAGGCAGGTCTGGTAGGAAAGTCTGCTACTGAATTGTAGCCATTTAGCCTGTGAGTACAAGTCACAGGTCTGGGTCAGCTGGTCTGCACCAGTGAGGAGTTGGTATGCCTTGTTGAGTGCTGTTTTTAAGTGCTTGAGAGATGTGTCAGCGTCCTAACCATAGATGACAAGCCCATAGTCTTCCAGTGATACCACTGAGCTGTGAATGGTCATGCTGAGGGTTACAGGGATCAGGCAGTGCTTGTGTCTGTGCAGGAGCCCAATCTGCGTATTAATTGCCTTGGAAATATTGTCGATATGCTTAGTATATGAGAGGGTACTGTCCACCATGATCCCAAGGTATTTAAAGTTAGAGACTAGCTCCGAGGCTCAACATCATTTACTATGGAGAGGGGTAGTGTCTATGCTTGCTTTGTGGGTTGGAAAACAACATGGTTTTGGTTTTCTTCCAATTTAAAATGAATTTGTGATTGCTGAACCATCCTTCTGTAGCAGCAAAGTTTTCTTGAAGTTCCGATTCAAGAGTCTTGGGGTGATGGCCACTGGCAAACAAGACGGCATTGTCCGCATAAAGAAGGACGCATCCCTAGATAGAGAGGGGCAGGGTATTCAGGAAGACACTGAACAGGAAGGGTCCCAAGACATAGCCTTGAGGAATCCCAGATGGAACAAGCTGACTGTCTGAGAGGACAGTACCTATTTTTACTTGCTGTGAGCGGTTTTGAAGGTAACTGTTGAACCAGACTACAGATTCAGGTAAGAGACCAAAAATGGCTAGTTGTTCAGCCAGGATGACATGATTAACCGTGTCAAATGCCTTGTTTACATTAATGTATACTGCACCGACCAGTTGACCTTGGTCAAGGGATTTATGGATGAAGCCCGTGAATTCGAGCAAAGCAGTAGTGGTACTGTGCCCAGGCCAGAAACCATGCTATTGAGGGCAGAGTACTTGATATTTCCCAACGTAGTTAACAAGCTGGTCAGCAACTACTTTCTCCAGGGGTGTTGAAATAATCATGGGGAGGAATACCACTGAGGTCAGTGAACACATTATTAAATGTGTTCACAATGAGTTTTGGGTTGAGAGAGGGGAACCTGTCAATGTTGAGCATGGTGGAAGCTGTTTTCGGGTCCTTACCACTAACATCTTTGCGATTGCTCCAAAATTGTCTGCTGTTGTTCCAAGCATGAGCCAGGGCTTCCTTATAGTACATGCTTTTTGCTACCCTTATTTTCCTGGTGCAGTCATTTCTAGCCTTCTTGCATGCCTGTATGTCTGCTTGATTACCAGAGGCACGTGCCCTATGCCACATGCAATCATGGGTTTTGAGAAGTTCAAGAATGTCGCAAGTAAGCCAAGGGTTAGTGAGGGGTTTGACTTTTCATTTCCTAAGAGGGGCATGCTTGTCGCACACAGTGCTGAAAAGGGAAATAAATTGATTAAGTGCCTGATCCACGTCCTTTGTAGAGTAGATAACAGACCAGTCAGTGTGGTAAAGGTCAGCTATCAATAGTTCAAGGTGGCTTCTGAGTAGGACCCTATTTGTTATTGTTTTGGCTGGTGGTTTAGCGAACTTGTTGGAACACGAGAACAAGACAGGAGAGTGGTCACTTAGGCAGTCCGGGAGGACAGTGGTATTTGAAATATGTCCAGGGTGATTTGAGAGAATCCAATCCAGCAGGGTGCTGGTACCAGTCTTATACAGTAGTTCATGCAAGTGGGGGATTCGACCAGCTGAGTGAAGTCGAGTGTAGTGACAGCATCTTTGAAAGGATTTGCACTGGGTGAGAGACAGTTAATGTTAAGGTCACCAAGTAGAATTACCTCAGAGTTGGGGCTTAGACAGCCTAGGCAACTGATGAGAGCCTCGAAACTAGTGTCAGTGTGTCAGGGCAGGATGTATGCCGATAGGATAGTGATGACTTTATTATGCACACCAAGAAGGACCCTGACTGCAACAGCTTGCATACTGTTGCCAGTACTGGGTAAGGGCATGGTACAGCCCTGCAAGCTTTCACTGATGAAAACTGCACAGCCACCTCCATGTTTGGAGAGCCTGTCCATTCAAAAAACTGAGTACCTGGGTATTCTGATGGCGATGTCAGGTATGTTAGGTGACAGCCAGGTTTCTACTATGGATAACACATCAGGGTTGTGTTTTGAGATCCAAACTCAGAGGGTATCAAGTTTAGCAAGGAGGCTGCAAATGTTTACAGATGCAAAGGTAATCTATTTATCTTTCATTTGGGCTGAAACATTCTCGGTGGGGTGGGCTTGGATTGGGATGTATGTTCCCTGAGATCAAGGGTAGCAGTAGGGCTATTCTACAGAGGTATTCCTTAAGGAGTTTGCTGTTGACTTTGCGGTATCGCCTGTGGGTGCTATGTCCCATGTGTTTTACATGATGAGAAAGGAACACTGGAAGGGATGTGAGGAGTTGACCCCAGTGGGAGCAGGACCTCAAATGCCCCATGCAGACAGGTTGTGGGGGGACCCCATGTCTAAAAGTGTCCTCATGGAAAGAACTGAAGATGGATGTACCAGTCCGGTAGACACTGAGAAGGTTGGTGTCACAGGACAGGTTAGTTGGTGTAAGGACATTGGGGGATGAGCAGTCCTGAGCATTTGGTAGAACAAGAAGTACTGTATTAGCCCACATGCGAGCAGCTGGATTATGGGTGGCATACCCTTCATATTTGGTGTGAATTTCATCCCAACAATAATTGTGCTGTACTCCTGTCCTTGTTCGGTTATGGTACAGGGAGCATGACAGAGCAGAGCCAGGGAACAGAGGGAAGTGAGTAATGGCCTGGGGGAGAGGAATTAAAAATAAGATAAAATACTGGGCAAGGTGTTAATTGAATGTGAGGAGATGCAGGCTACTGAGGAGCACAACAAGGTGTATTGGTGGTATGCCTTTAAGGGGATGGGCAGTAGGCAGCAGGCTCCCCAGCCAGATATGAGGAGGGAGGAGGGAGGTAAGAAAGGAGGGAGAGGAGGTGTATTTAATAGTGGTCAGGGGTGGGGGAAGGGAGGGGAGTGGTGCCAAAAATCCAGTCAAAGGATAGAGCAGAGGCAGTGCTGAGCCAGGATTTGAAAAACTGCAGCTCAGCAGCAAGGAAAAACAGAGATTTGAAGTCCATCAATAGTGGGTACAGCCATAAGTTCAATGGCCTATAGATATGCCGGACTTGGATCCACAGCCATACCTTAGCTGCCTAGGTGGGGAGGTCTTCTGGATCGGCCAGTGAGGAGAAGCCAAGCCACGGCCATACCAGACGTAGATCACCCTATTCAGGTGCACTGCAGCCTTGAAAGAGGGAAGGGGACAGTTAGCTCATAGAGATACAGAAAAGCCGCAGGGCAGGTGCTCAAGGTAGACGAGGACAGGGATCACAGAGGACAAAGGGGACAGGGCTGGAAGTGTGAAAATGGCAGGGTGGGGGATTCAGACACCGTTTGTTGAAGGCACCAGGTTGGGAGGTCAGGGGCTATTGTTAGCACCAAGGAGGAGTGGTTCTAAGGGGGATTAGAAACAGAGTGTGAAACAGCAGAAGAGGGGAGGGAGGAGTAGTGTGTGAGAAAGAGAGAGAGAGAGAGAGAGAGAGACATAGATTTCCAAGCAGGGTGAATAATAGGTGCCAGAATTAGTCCCCTCCTTTTCCCAGAAGTCTCTTTGATACAGTTGTGCCTAGAACACTGATTGGCTAAATATTAAGGGGTTAGAGGTCACCAACATGTCTGCTCCCATTTAGTTTAATGGAGTCCATTCAATTCTATGCAGCCTCTCCCCTCTAACATCTGTTGCAGCCCAACTTTTTACCCCAGCTACACCATCCCACCAATGGATTGTAATCCAATGATGCCCTTTCAAAAGAGCCCACTGTCATTGCTGTAGCCCCAGCCATTTATCTGTAACTGCCACAGAAACACAGTACCCCCAGGTGGCAGGCAGCGGCTCATTAATATGTATAGAATTGCTCATTAATATTCATGAGTCCCACCCGAGTGACCCATTGCATGAGCTCCCCTTCAGACTTCCCTCCAGGCTTCTGCCTGGCTTCTTTCCGGTTGCCAGTCCCCAGGGTCACCAGGAGGGGCACCGGGACCAAGGTCAGACCCCCAGCTTTCTGACTGCAATGGCAGTCAGGAGCATCAAAAGCTCGACGTCCCCATGCAAGCACTAGCTAAACCAAACACTCCAGTGGCTCGCAACCATACAATTATACCCAAACAGGGCAGAAGACAGCATGCCAACAGTGGGACTATGGGAAAATAACCTAGAAGCACCAGCAGAAATGGGACAATTAGGGCCAATTCAGATAAGCCCCCAAAGGGGGGTTACACTTACTTACTTATTACTTGCCAGCAGAAACAGGCCGTCTATCAAGTTTGCTCGAGTACCCAGCTAGCACCCCAGTTTCTGCAGCTGCCCCATCCCCTCCCCAATTACCCCCCCACACACACACAGATGAATTCCAGCTGACCTAGAACCAGATTAAACTCAGAAGATCTGTTACTGTGAGGACGGGGTAAGGGAGTTGCAGAGGGACCTGCATAGGTTAGAGAGGTGGTCCAGGTTCTGGCTGTTGAAATTCAACACCAAAAAGTGCAAGGTGATGTACATAGGGAACAAGAACCTCAGGAAGGAATACTGGGTGGGAGACTTCAAGCTGGCTACTACTTCTAAAGAAAGGGACCGGGGGGTCATTGTAAGTGACTGCCTGAAATAAACTAGCCAATTATATAACAAAGCCTACAGCAAGACAACCAGAATGTTGGAGTGTATAGAAAGAAATGTTGATACCAGGAAGAAAGATATAACATTACCTCTCTATAAATCACTATTGGGACTCCATCTAGATTACTGTGCCAAGTTCTGGAGTCTTCACCTGAGGAAAGACAGAGACAGGCTGGAGATGGTGCAGCATAGAGTAACCAAAATGATTTGAGGCCTACAGGGCAAATCATATGAGGATTTGTTCAGGGCACTGGACAGGGACTCGTTGGAGGCCAGAAGGGAGATGGTCACATGATAGAGAACTTCAAGTTCCTGAAAGAATAAACAAGGTCATCCATGAGCAACTATTTAGCAGGATTAGTGAGTCAAACACGAAGAGACTTGCATGTAAGCTGGTGTGGGTGGGGAGATTCAGGAAGTATGTGAGAAAATTTTACTTTACAGAGAGAGAGTGGGGTATCCAGTGAACACGATGACCATGATTGAGAGACTGCAAAAAAGTAACTCAATCACAGCACCTGTGTTCTGGGCTACCTGGCAGAGTAGTGACAGGATACCAGGGAAGACGACTACGGTGACAGGATGTGCATAGATACATGCATGGGGGGGGGCACACCATGCATTGGGTGGAAGGGGAGGGAAGGTATGTGAGGTGTAGTGCAGCAGTTGGCTGCCAAGCTGGCTGTGTGGTGTGGTGGGTAGGATGGCAGACTGGGGCTGGGAGGGTGTCGAATGAGGTTCTGGGGCATGATCGCGTTTTACATTGTGCAGTTTTTTTATTTTTCAGTAAGTTTTACATCCCCTGACATGCACCCCCCCTGGAGTTGAGAAGCCCCCCACATGTCATGGAATCCCGTTGCTGATTTTGTGGTCGCCATGAGAGTACATCATCATTATTTATTTTCGCCTTTATGGCATAGACCTGAGACAGTGGTTGAGCTGTGGAACAACCTACCTGCAGAGGGGGTGGACACAAAAACCATTAATGGGTTCAAGCATGGCTGAGACAGAGTAAAGGGGCTAACAATTATTCAGTGGGGGTAGCAGTAATGTAGAGAATAAGGGGGGAGTGAGGGAAAAACTCCATCTACACAATAGGTCATGGAGTAGAATTGAGTAAAACTGGGCAGATTGGATGGACCAATGGTCTTTTCTACTGACTTTGTCTGTTACCATGTTTCTATGTACAAAACTGGAAGACTTCCAGAAAAGGATACTGAGGACATTATCCATCCGAACATAGTGCCCAGCTCCTGAAAGCAGTCTTTGACCTTCCCATTAGTCTCCCTTCTAAGTCATCGGTTCCCAGGTGAACAGACATTAAGCTCTTCCCTCGTTCCCAGGATTTTCCTTCCATTCATGTTTCTACCTCCCTGCCGAAGCCTTGAAAGGCATTTAACTATTCAGCCTGTTGATCCCCCCCCCCAACACATTGCATGTTCAGTCTCTATTTAATGATAGAGTCTCTCACTACTAGTACCTTCCTAGTCCTTTTCTTACCTACCAGATCTGAGATCATAATATATACCCCATAGAGGTAGACTGGAATAACATAGGAACAACAGATTCTGGGTCCTTTGGGGCTGAGACTAGACAAAATTAATTGTTCAAAGGAGCAAAATGGCTTGCTGTTTTTACCACTGGACAAGCATTCATTTTTGGTAAATCATTCTTTCCTTTTCCCCTTACTACTGTCCACCCCCCTTCCTGGAGTCTTGATGTTCTTTGAGGAAGTGTAGTAATGGCTGCCTCCTCTAGCCCCCAGTATACCTTGCTCTAGAGAATATACAGTTCCTCCTTCACCTTAGCTAGTTCTGCAGTGTGTTTCAAGCTTGCTGCACACTGAACAGCATTGATTCTCCAGAGAACTTCTCTAAAGATGGTGGGCCCACAGTTTTACACCTCACTGGTCCACCCCCAATTTCCCCCTCAAAACACCCCACATTCTATACTGTTGCCTCCTCTTACATCCCCTCTGTAGCCTTATATTAACTTAGTCAGCTATTTCACCTCAAACACTGTTACTGGACCTTCTCATCAGAGTAAGCCAGATCGGGTTATTCAAGGCAACCTGTGTTTGCTTAGTAGGCAGACACCCGATTGCCACTTAGGTACTGTACACAACCATTTTACTTGTTTCTTTTTTTATTGTTGTTTTTTTTTTCTTTCTAAACTAAGCTGATATAGCATATTCATTATTACACAGTAGACAGTAAGCATTACACGTTGTACAATTTCGTATTACATAAGCTGATGTATATCACATCGGGGTGCAGCGCCTCCTGCCAATTGCTGCCCCTGCACTAATGACTCCAAGTGTGACCTTCTTATGCTATGACCCTTGCACTACAGTCTGCTGCACAAACAGCTGCCTGCTCAAATGAAACATGAAAGAAAGGCTAGATATGCCCAAAGATCTGCTTTATCTCCCCCACTGGAGGACTGGACCCAGGAAAGAATACAGTAGTGGTTAATTAAGTCCAAGAGTGCAAGCTGAAACTTCATAGAGAGTCTGACTGACTCAACTACACACACAGCAGCCTCGGAGTGCAAGCTGGTCATTTCCACAGCTGCTAAACAACTGATGTAGGGTTCCACTTTCAAACAGCACCTTACAGCCAAGGATACCCCCCCACACAGCTGCTCCATCTCCTGATTGGAAGAATGGACCCAGGAAAGAGTGTGTTACATCTTAATTAAAAACACTCAGCCTAACAGTGCAGGTTGAAAGTTCACACAGAGCCCGACTGGCTCAATTACACACATGGCAGCCTCTCAGTCCAAGCTGGTAATTGTCATTGTCATCAGTGGCATTTAAACAGTTCCAACCCCCATCCATTCACAGAGAGACTCCACAACAGCTGCAGCAACAATGTTTAAACATTTCAACCCCCCCATGTTCACAGCCAGACTCATAAAAACTATCAGCTGCATTTTAAACATTTCAACCCCCTGCCCGCTCACAGACAGCCTCCACAATAGCTGCAGCAAGTGTTTAAGCATTTTGACCTCCCCACCACTCACAGACATCCTCTACAACCAGTACAGTAGCTGCATTTAAAACATTTAGTCCCTTGCCTGCTCACAATGAGAATTTAGAACAGCTGCATCAGCTGTATTTAAAAAATCTTCCAACCTCTTGCCCGCTCTGAGACTCGACAACTTCATCAGCAGCATTTAAACATGTCAACCCCCCACTTACAGAAAGTCTCCACAACAGTTGCATCAGCAGTGTTTAAACATTCAACTCCCCTCCACTCTCAGAAAGCCACCACAAGAAATGCATTAGCTGCATTTAAACATCTCACTTCCCTGATGATTCACAGAGAGCATCCACAATAGCTACTTCAGCCACATGTAAATATTTCAGCCATCTTCCCATAGATGCTGGGTCCTGTGGGTGCTGGGGGGGAGTGCTGTAGCTCCCCCCAACATTTTTACCTATGAGTATTCAAAGTGCCCCTTTGCTTGCAAAAACTATCTTTTTTACCCTGTGCCCTTTTGAACTTCAATACCCCCACTTCTCCCCATGCTCCAGCACCCATGCCTCTTCCACACGCAGAACACCTATACAATAGCTGCATCAGCTGCATTTAAACATTTCAGTCCCCTGCCTGCTCACAAAAAACATCCACAACAGCTGCAGCAGTCACATTTAATTGCACAGCTGCCTCCAGGCATACCCAAGTATGTACCCCGTGCACCCTAAAGTAACATATCTTGATTGACTAAGACTACTTGATGGTCAGCCCAGTGAAACAACGCTGTTTAAAAAACTTGTTTCTCCTCCATTGGTGTTCACGGATTGCGCACTGTGTTGAAGGATTTTCTGGATACAATCACAGTTTATTACTATGCAGAAACAGTGTGGTCTAGTGGTTAGAGGACTGGCTTTTACTTGATACCATCCTGTGGGCAATGCGTGGCAGCGGTGCAGCACTGCCGAAAATATATTTACAAAGGTATATCATTTGTAAAGGTCTGAGGATAGCCCAATGAGTTAAACATTTCAATCCCTGGCCTGCTCAAAGCCTGAAGAGCTTAATAAGTGGCATTGAAACACTTTAGCCCCCTGCCTGCTCACCCAGGGCCTCCACAATAGTTGCATCAGTAGCAGTAAAACTATTTACTCCCTGCTTACTCAGAGAGCTACAACAGCATCTGCATTAGTGGCATTTTAACATTTCACCCCCCCCCCACTCAGTGATAGTCTTCACTTGAGCAGCATCAGTCTCATTCAAACATTTCAACCTCTTACCCAGTCATAGACAGCCTGCACAAGAGTTACATGAGTCACACTTAAACATTTCAGTCCCACTTACTCACACAGTACCCCCCACAACAGCTGCGATAGTGGCATGAAAAGATTTCAATCTTCCATCGCTCACAGATGTGAATGAGCCGATGCCAAATTTGCATTCCACAAATGTACTGACATCTGGCATTTTGGATGCTGGCGAGGAAGATCTGCAGAAATTTGTTTTCCTTTAGGATTTTGGCACTTCAACATCATGAAGCAGCACTTTTTTACAGGGCACACACACTGAGCATATACAAGTTGTTTTCAGCACATTACCTGCTACAGCCAATCAGCAATGCTGCAGATCAGGAACACCTCACGCTCCTCACATCTCAGTCCCATTTCCAGCTGTCTGTTACAAGGACCTGATTAATGCAGGAGCTCCTTTTACAGTATGTGAAAAAGGGTAACATTCAATCAGAAACCTTTCAAACTCATCAGAGAATTCTGCATTATCGTTTCAGTTACAGTAGCTAATTCACTACATTTTCTGTAAAGGGGAACTGCTTTGAGTTTAGTGGCTGTATATGCTGACATGTTCTCTGAGTAATGAGCACAGCACAGGAAGTACAGAAACTGAATACACCTAAACTGTTCCTTCTCCTTCTGAGACGTCAGTATTGCAAAGATCCGCACTAATTGTTTGGACGATACTATTTGCACAGCGGTTTCGATTTCAATGACTTGTTTAATCATACTGGCTCATCAGTTTCAATTTTAAGTATAGTCGGTAATGAAAATTGGTCTGTATTTAATCCTTTCAAAAAGTGTGTGCTCACAGCAGAAGAAAAAATGCATAAATGCCGTCTGCTATAGTATCACACATCACTGTGTCAGACTTGTTAGTATGCATAGTCGTCATTTCACTTTGTATGAGTTTCAGTGAAGAATGATTTTTTTTGTGCCATGAGAATCAGTATCCATTGACCCACTATTGACAAACAGAGAAAGCAGTGTAGTGAATTTGAGAAAGACACTTGTAATAGAGGAAGACAGAGAGATACAGCCTCAGATCCTAATGGTAGTCTAGTGGTTCCCCTACCTCCTGATCATCCATTCTGTGGAGTATGGGTCCCGTAAATATAGCCATAAATTTGACATACCACCACAGACACAAATAAAGAACTGCAGAGAGCGGTGGTGCACAGTTTGTCACAGCACCACTCACATTAGGATACTGTCACTAATATTTGCACCCCGCCTTCACACACCAGCTTATGTTAAATCCTATGGTGGCTAAATACAGGAAGCAAAACATTGACTATTGCTATTTCAGAAACTCATACAAAGTGAAATGACGACTAGACATTTCATTTTCATTACCGACTATATTTAAAATCAAAACTGATGAGCTGGCATGATTAAATAAGTCACTGAAATATAAATAGTCATACAAATTGTATTATTTAAACATTACTGCAGATCTTTGCAATACGGAGAAGTCAGGAGGATAAGTAACAATTTACGTGTATTCAGTTACAGTACTTTGTGTACTCTGTTCACTACTCAGAGAAAGCAGGGTGAAACTGTTAGAATAACACTAGGACATTCACATAATTAAAAGGATAATTTAGTTCTCACTTTTAAAAACTAAGAAGAGAAAAGCATGTAGAGAGTGGTGCACTTCTTACTAAATCTATGTGGCTGCGGGTCAAGATTGCATGTCACTGCCGGCTCCCCGGCACAGTGGTAGTGCTACCACTTGTGAAGCTGACAATCCTGGTTCAGAAGTGAACCCAGGAGTTGAAGGGCTGGCCAGGGGGAGGAGGACTGAGCATCCTATGGACCGCTGTCCTCCTCTGGGGAGAGGTTGGGGAAGCACCCAGTGATCAACTTGCCCCAGAGGAGGCTAGGAGGTCCAACAGTTGGAGCTCACTAACTTGGGAAGTGTGTCAGATGTTCAGCTTATGCCTCAATGTCACTGCATGCCACATATCCCTGGGAACCCAGGACATAAAACTACCAGGCTGAGCAAGAGTACGTCCACCCTGTTGAGCCCCATGCAGCAAGATCAAGGCACCCGACCTCTCCCAGATCACTCTCAGTCTCCCATTGGGGAGTAGTCTCCCCTCGCCAATGGCTTTGCACTGGGGCAGGTAAGCCAATGTGCTCCCAAGGGGAGAGCAGAGGGTATGTCCTGGGGGATGGGGTGGAAGGGTGGACCAATTGAAACAGTCCACTGGTAACAAAAAAAACAATGTGTGTCACTGACAACATGGTGTAGAACCACAATCAACATTGCCAACACACTCTGTCTGTAGTGCTAAGACCTAAAAATAAAACAAAAAGTGAAAACACGTGATACTGTTAGTACAATCCACAGTGAGTACACATCTTGGCTGTCAGCACATACAGCCACTGAACTCAAAGCAGTTCTCCTTAATTGCAATATCATGCAGGAAGGCTAATGAAATCATGCTGCATAGGAGAGGAAAGAGTGCTAGATATCTACATATACTCACATGATCTGACACTGGGAGTCTTCATGATGAATAGTGGCAGCAACAGGCTGAAGGTGATAAATGATGAGGACTTCCCCAATGCACCTTGTTTTACATAGGTACTAAATCTGGTGGTGAGTCATGTGCTTGACAAACATTCACAGTTAAAAGAGACACTTGACATTGTCTAGGACATCACTATATATTTCCACTGCTGCCCAAAGTGCACTGAGCTCCTCCTCCAATATTACTAGCAGAAGCACAGTGTTTCTCAGCATTACTAAAGTAAAGATGTTTCCACAAGGTGAAATTCTGACTTTCATATGCTGGAAAGACTCATGGAACAAAAACCTGTAATTTGGGTTGTAGAATGCAATGATGCAGCTTATGCAGGATATATGTCACGGGTGCAGTGTTGTGTTCAGCAAAAAGCTTGCTCTATGTCTGTGTCAATATGAACAGGCCCAGAAAAATTTCAGTGCTGAATTAACAACGCTTAGTATGGTCTTTTTCATGGTGAATCTTCTTGAATGCCTCACACACCATTATTTAAGATCATCTACAGCAACCTAACAAAGAAAAGGCAAAGGGTGATGGTAGCCATGGCAACACTGGTGATGGTAGCAAGAATTACAGTGATAATGGTGACATCAAGTAACATCTACCACTGTTCCCACCCCTACCCTTCTTTATGGCACTGCAAGTCTCCCAAGGTTCCTCCCACTGGCACTTACACCACAGTCCAGCTCATAACTTCCTACTGTAGCAGCACAACTCCTAATGACGCTACAACAACTTATATGAGGCAAGTGCGCAGTAATAACAAAGATGGATACCTGAACTAAGATCTCCTGACCAATGCTCCTTTTAGACACATTCAAAATATCTGTAATCCAAGAAAATTCTGGTATCTTTGATTTTATTCATTTATACAAAATAGCCTAAAATGAAATCTAAGAAATATTACAAATCTAGCAGTTTTGCAATTTTTTTTTCTGCTCACACAGTCTATACTATGGCTATTAGTGTGCTGTCTTTGGGAACCAAACCTGTTGGTCCAAAATCACAACAGGGCAGCAGATGACCTGCCGCATCTAGTAACATGGCTCAGCCACAGAAAAAAAACAGACTTAACAATCAAAGAAATGTTAGCTGACCTCAAAATGGGCATCTCCGAAAGCAAAACTACAACAAGAAGCTGCTCACAACAGAAATAAAACTGAGGTAACCAAAAAGAGACTGTCCATTGTAGACTCTACGCTGCAGTTACAAGACTCCTCAATATACTATCACAATCAACTTGCTTATCTACTTGATAAACTTAATGATTTAAAAAAAACAGGGTAGAAGGAATCATTTAAGAATTCTAGGCGTACCTGAGGGTGTGAAGGGAAGATCAATGACTAACTTTCTGCATCAATTTTTTTTTATTGAACTGTTCCCACAGCAATGGCAATGGCCACTAGAAACTGAGCAAGCCCATCATTCGTTAGTCTCAAAACCCCACAAAAAGCCAAGCTTCAGCCAATAATTGCTTATTTCTTAAGGTACTCAGTAAAGGAAGAAATTCTAAGGCTGGCAAACAGTAAAAAAGTTCTATTCTAGAGGGGAGAAAGGATCTCCCTTTACCAAAACTTTTCAGCAGAAATAGTGGGGAAAAGAAAAAAATCTCCAAAGTCAGCGAAAATTTGCAGAAAGAAGGAATTAATTATCACATGAGGTACCCTACTACTTTGGTAATACAAGGGAGTTCCAGGACTAACATTCAGTGTGAAACTCCTGACATGGCCTGGGAAGTTATTGATGGGGGTTTTCACCATAATTATCCTTCCAGCACAACTCAGCTGCCATCCTTTTTTAAACAGATTTGAAGCTTGTGCCTCAGAAGCTGCTCCAATGAACCCTCATAAATCAATACAGGACATAACACAATGTTACCCTCTTGAGCAGTCTGATAAGCATCACTCTAACGCTTCCTCTTCCCCCACATATGCCTCTGTATCAAAGTAATGACCTCCTGCTTCACTGGATTTCAACCAAAGGAACTCTTCCATTTTTTGCAAAAGCAGACCTCCATTCAAAAATCCTAGTTATGCCATCTCTTCCCCCAACAGAAAAGGATACAAAAACAATCCAAACAAGCATTTGTCAGTGCTGAATGTTGATTGCGTTGGTCCTTTGAGCTCGCTTAGTGCCCCTCTGTCACTCGCTCGTTCTGTTTCTCCCAGTGCTGCAGGCAGCTTTTTTGTACTGGGTTCCTGCCTGCATTGGCACCCTTTTCTGCCCACAAAGAAATTTGCAGCTGTCCCAACAGAGTTCCATTGAGGTGGCTCACTCCTCCTCTCTCACTCGCTCATTCTGTTTCTCTTGGCACTGCAGGTTGTCCCTTTGTACTGGGCTCCTGCCTCTTTTGGTGGCTTTTTCTGCCCACAAAGAAATCTTCAGCAGTCCTGACACAGGTCTGTTGAGCTTGCTCGCTCCCCCTCTCTCACTCGCTCATTCTGTTTCTGCCGGTGCTGCAGGCTGGTCTTTTGAACTGGGCTCCTGCCTGCATTGCCGCCTTTTTTCTGCCCACAAAGAAATCCGCAGCAGTCACAATAGAGCTCCGTTGAGCTCGCTCACTCCCACGCTCTCATTCCCTCATTGTGTTTCTGCTAGCGCTGCAGGCTTCCCTTTTGTACTGGGCTCCTGCCTGCATTGGCACCTTTTTCTGCCCACAAAGAAATCTGCAGCTGTCCCGACAGAGCTCCGTTGAGGTCGCTCACTCCCCCTGTCTCACTCGCTCATTCTATTTCTCCTGGTGCTGCAGGCTGCCCTTTTGTACTGGGCTCTTGCATGCATTGCTGCCTTTTTCTGCCCACAAAAAAATCTGCAGCAGTCCCAACACAGCTTTGTTGAGCTCGCTCACTCCCCCTCTCTCACTCGCTCTTTCCGTTTCTGCCAGCACTGCTGGCTGGCCTTGTTGCTTACTCCCCTTGTCTCACTCGCTCATGCTGTTTCTCCTGGCACTCCAGGCTGCCCTTTTGTACTGGGCTCCTGCCTCTCATGGCGCCTTTTTCTGCCCACAAAGAAAGCTGCACAGTCCCGACTGAGCTCCATTGAGCTCACTCACTCGCTCATTCTTTTTCTGCTGGTGCTGCAGGCTGCCCTTTTGTACTGGGCTCCTGCCTGCATTGCCACCTCTTCTTCCCACGAAGAATTCTGCAGCAGTCATGAAAGAGCTCCGCTGAGCTCGCTCACTCCCCCTCTCACACTCGCTCATTCAGTTTCTCCCACTGCTGCAGGCTGCCCTTTTTTACTGGGCCCCTGCGTGCATTGCTGCCTTTATCTGCCCACAAAGAAATCTGCAGCAGTCCCAACAGAGCTCCATTGAGCTCACTCACTGCCCCTCCATCACTAGCTCGCTTGTTCTGTGTCTCCTGCTGCTGCAGGCTGCCCTTTTGTACTGGGCTTCTGCCTGCATTGGTGTCTTTTTCTGCCCACAAAGAAATCTGCAGCAGTCCTGACACAGGTCCGTTAAGCTTGCTCACTCCCTCTCTCACTCGATCATTCCATTTCTGCCGGTGCTGCAGACTGGCCTTTTGTACTGGGCTCCTGCCTGCATTGCTGCCTTTTTTTGCCCACAAAGAAATCCGCAGCAGTTATGACAGAGGTCCGTTGAGCTCGCTCACTCCTCCTCTCTCACTTGCTCACTGTGTTTCTCCTGGCACTGCAGGCTGCACTTCTGTACTGGGTTCCTGCTTGCATTGGCACCTTTTTCTGCCCACAAAGAAATCCGCAGCTGTCCCAACAGCGCTCCATTGAGGTCACTCACTCCTCCTTCTCACTCACTCATTCTGTTTCTCCTGGTGCTGCAGGCTGCCCTTTTGTACTGGGCTCCTGCCTCTATTGGCACCTTTTTCTGCCCATAAAGAAATCTGCAGCAGTCATGATAGAGCTCCGTTGAGCTCGCTCACTCCCCCTCTCTCACTCGCTCATTTTGTTTCTCCTGCCGCTGCAGGCTGTGCTTTTGTACTGGGCCCCTGTGTGCATTGCTGCCTTTTTCTGCCCACAAAAAATCTGCAGCAGTCCCAACAGAGCTCCGTTGAGCTCACTCACTTCCCCTCTCTCACTCGCTCGTTCCATTTCTGCCTGCGCTGCAGGCTGGCCTTTTGTACTGGGCTCCTGCCTTAGTTGGCACTTTTTTCTTCCTACAAAGAAATCCACAGCAGTCACAATAGAGCTCCGTTGAAGTCACTCACTCCCCCTGTCTTACTCACTCATTCTGTTTCTCCTGGCACTGCAGGCTGCCCTTTTGTACTGGGCTCCTGCCTCTGTTGTCACGTTTTTCTGCCCACAGAGAAATCTGCAGCAGTCCCAACAGAACTCTGTTCAACTCGCTCACTCCACCTCTCTCACTCGCTCATTCCATTTCTGCTGGTGCTGCAGGTTACCCATTTGTACTGGGCTCCTGCCTGCATTGCCACCTTCTTCTGCTCACAAAGAAATTTGCAGCAGTCATGATAGAGCTCCATTGTGCTCGCTCACTCCCCCTCTTTCACTCGCTGATTCTGTTTCTCCCACTGCTGCAGCCTGCCCTTTTGTACTGGGCCCCTGCATGCATTGCTGCCTTTTTCTGCCCATAAAGAAATCTGCAGCAGTCCTGACACAGCTCTGCTGAGCTCGCTCAGTCCCCCCACTCCACCTCACTCACTCGTACCATTTCTGCTGGTGCTGCAGGCTGGCCTTTTGTACTGGGCTCTGGCCTCTGTTGGCACCTTTTTCTGCCCACAAAGAAATCTGCAGCAGTCCCAACAGAGCTCCGTTGACCTCACTCAGTCCCCCTTTCTCACTCGCTCATTCCATTTCTGCTGGCACTGCAGGCTGCCCTTTAGTACGGGGCTGTTGCCTGTGTTGCCGCCCTTTTCTGCCCACAAAGAAATCCGCAGCAGTCAAGATAGAGCTCCGTTGAACTCGCTCACTCCCCCTCTCTCAGTCGCTCATTTGGTTTCTCCCGTCGCTGCAGGCTGCCCTTTTGTACTGGACCCTTGCGTGCATTGCTGCCTTTTTCTGCCCACAAAGAAATCTGCAGCAGTCCCAACAGAGCTCTGTTGAGCTCACTCACTCCCCCCCCCTCCCTCACTCACTCGTTCTTTGTCTCCTGGCGCTGCAGGCTGCCCTTTTGTACTGGGCTCCTGCCTGAGTTGGCACCTTTTCCTGCCCACAAAGAAATACGCAGAAGTCCCAACAGAGCTCAGTTGAGCTCGGTCAGTCCCCCCCCCCATTCGCTCGATCCTAATCTGTCCCAAACACTGATTTCCGACAGCAACTGCAGTATTCTGCGCCAGAAGAGTGAAAACACATTTTGGCCAGGATGTGAAAAATGACAGCTGGACTGTTCATAACGAGGTGTGGAAAAACCCCAGTGTTGAAAATGTGGTGTGAAAATATTACTAATTTGCAAAGTTACAAAGGAGTGTGGAAACTGCACAATGCACGCTCGTAACGCAATCATTTTATGAAGTTTCATCACAAAATTTTCAACATAGGCATTTTAGGACCTCTGCTCATGAACAGTGTCAGCGTGATTTTCTTAATTTGTCCTGAACACTGATTTCCCACAGCGACCGCGCTATTGTGCGCCGGAAGAGTGAAAACACATTTCGGCCAGGATGTGAAAAATGACAGCTGCACTGTTCATAATGAGGTGTGGAAAAATGGCAATGTTGAAAATCTGGAGTGAAAATATTACAAAGTTACGAAGGTACGAGCGTGCATGGAAACTGGGCAATGCACGCTCATAACACACTCATTTTATGGGATTTCATCACCAAAATTTCAACATAGGCATTTTAGAAACTCTGCTACTGAACATTGTCACTGTCATGTTCATAATGTGTCCCAAACATGGAGTTCCCACAACAACTGTGTTATTCCGCGCTGGAACTGTGAAAACACATTTTGGCCAGGATGTGAAAAGTGACAGCTGCATTGTTCATAAGGAGGTGAAGAACAATGGCAATGTTGAAAATCTGGAGTGAAAATATTATAAATTTGTGAACTTATGAGCATGTGTGCAAACTGCACAATGCACGCTCGTAACATCGTCATTTTATAGAGTATCGTCACCAAATTTTCAACATAGGCAGTTTAGGACCTCTGCTCAAGAACAGTGTCATTGTCATTTTCATAATCTGTCCAGATGTGAAAAATGATAGCTGTACTGTTCACAAGGAGGTGTGGAAAAATGCCAATGTTGAAAATCTGGCATGAAAATCTTGCAAATTCACTAAGTTACGAGCGTGAGTAGCAACTGCGCAATGCATGCTCATAAAACAGTCATGTTTTGGATTTTTTCCACCAAATTTGCAACATAAGCTTTTTGAGAGCCCACCTGATGAACACTGGCACTGTTGTTTCGCTAATCAGTCGCGAAAGGTGATTCCACGCAGTGACCTCAAAATCACCTTTTGGGGCTGAATAATGCCATGAAAGTGGCAGAATTCATGAGGAGAGGTCCCAAAAACCCCATGTTGAAAATTTGGTGCCAAAATTCCAAAAAATGCCTGAGATATGCAAAAAAGTTGAAAAATCCCTATTTATTCCTTTATACAGCTTACCGTCATTTCCTCAGTTCGCGGTCGGCATTGAAGAGTGCAGACGTGTTTCCGCACCACCGAAGATCATCACACTGAGCTCTGGAGGTAAGTATGGGGTGAGGAGGGTGTAGGGAGGTGGGACATGCAGTGGGTGGGAGTGGGTTGTGGGAGGGGGCAGGGAGACAGCGAGGGACCATTTTCTGATTTTACAGGTTTAAAAAAAAACTGCGGGATTTTTTTATCTTTACAGGGGCATTGGGCACACTGGGGTGGTCTCCCAGTGTGCCACTGACTGCTTTGGGGGCAGTAGCCAGCAGGGATTGAGCACCCTGTCTGACTCTCTGAGGGAGGTGCACGAGCCGAGGGTTATTAGGCACCCCCCGACAGAAAACAATGTTTTTTTTTCAGGGGGAACATTATGCCAATGGGGAGTGGGCTCCCCCATCAGCCACAGAAACTGAAGGATGGGACTGAAGCCGATGGGGAGTGGGCTTCCCCATCGGCAACTTCAACTGGGATGGGAGTGAAGCCCTGTCAGTAAACAAAAACTTGTGGGGAGGGCACATGCTGCTGAGGGGGACTGGGCACCGCCTTGGCAGTGGGGGCAGATGGATATTGTTTGTGAACACGGTGGCAAGCCACTGCCATGTTCACAAACAATATTACAGTGCTAACGTTCTGCCCAGCAATGTCGGGTCGCTCCCTCATTGCAGCGAATGGCTGACTCTACAATGATGAGGCGGCCCCTGATTGCAGTGGCTGAAACGTTTCAAAGTTGTGGCATGCTGGCTGAACTAGTGTCAGCAGCATTCCACGGCATTGAGGAAAGCGGGCCAAGCCTTAAAAGGCTGTGGGGGCATTGGCCACAACAGTGCCACGCCTCCACAACCTGCTTCTGGCAACCTGCCGCAATATGTTTCTTGCGCATGCGCGCAATCAACATAAAAATTAACTAGGGGCCACATGAGATAAAATAAGGGCTCATCCAGCTCGAATTCGACTCCATGAAAATCTCCAGAGCCTCGCACTGTGAAGGTTATTTCCACCACAGAAGAAACCACTTTTTAATAGGTGCACCCGGTATATGGATACACCATAGGTGGAAATGATGACCCTTCACCATGAACTTCACTCAAGGTATTACTTCTGGTTTTGGGACTCAGAATGCAGAGATTGAATGGAGACTATCAGTCAACATAACACAGTTTTCTTTTTCTTTCTTTTACTTGTGCACTTTTATGTTTGACAATGCTGTTTTCTCCTAAGGAGGTTTAGATAAAGCTATAAGGGTCATGGACAGTATATCAAATCAGACTATAAAAGACTGCTCTGCATATAAACTGCACTCTCCATAAGGTACAATTTGAAACGTAGTTTGGTTCTCATATGCTTGGCAGTTTACCTTAAGCCTCAGCTCACAATTTACAAGTCTTTAATTAATATAGTTACAATCTGATTTGTTGCAGTTCATAGATTGCATTTTATTTTTATTACCTTTTACAGTCAATATGCAAAATTTAACAGTGTACGCTTTTACTCCAACACATCCTAAATGGTCAAATCTGGGAATTACTGCATATAATGTATTGACTTAGTAAATAAATTCATATAGGCAGATCCTATTTAGCACATTCATTAATAAACTTAAATCTGGCCCTTAACTCCACTTTTTATTTATATCATTCCACACTTAAAGAGATACAAAAAGAGCCTATAAGGAGGGTGCATCAGCTAAGGACCTAGAGAAGTCTGGGAAGCTTCCCTAAGCCACTATGCTGTATTTAAAGCAAAGAAGTGTAAGGTCTCTATCCCTCATCTACCTTTTAATACTAAACATTGTAAGCCTACACTGGGGAACTAGATATTGGTGTTGAATGGGATAGCCTGTACACATTTTTGAATAAGTAACCTGCATGAGGCATCTCTCTAACACATGACTGTATAGGGGCATTGAATGAGAGTATATGAACAGAGCTTTCAAACATTTCAGAGCATCTTTATCTATATACAGTATATTATAACTGAGACAGTGCTACAATTAATATAAGCAGGCTGTTTATCCCGTTAAGAAGCACTGGTCAGCATAATATGAAGCCGAGTTTTCCCCATCTCATTCGAATTGTGAACACCTTGGAATTGGTTCTCCATATTCTGGTGTTAAGCAATTTCTCTAGTCTTTAGGACTATTTCTCATTTTATTCTGGTGGATTTATTGTTTTTTCTTTGAATACTTTCTGTGTAGTTTTATCACTGTATAAATTATATTCTTTTAGTTGCTATAGAACTCTAACTCATTATTTACTGGCTGACTGATAACTGTTATATCCAATCTAGTCATTCTGAGCTGGTTATTTTATATCTCGAGGTATAGTTAATCAGAAATCAAAATGGCCATCTGTAATGTGGTTATTTTAGTTTAGGTTATTGGTCTAGGAATTAATACCTTTGAGCCAGGGCTCTTTTACAAAGGTTCCACGTCACATAGAACATCAAACAAACAATACACTTTACAAGTAATACCAGAAGGAAAAGTTACATAATAAATATGCTATTAACAGTTTTCAAGGCAGTAAAATTTAGAAGTTACATAATAAATATGCTTTAAACAGTTTCAAGGTAGTAAACAATTTAGGAAATAAAAAACTTCCAGGGAGAGGGAGATAAGTAGGAGCCAACAGGGAGGCGAGAAGGGAGGGAAAGTGGTGGGCAGTAGAGCAAGTGACAGGGGACAAAAGGGGGAGAAAAGAGTGAGTTAGGAGGCAGACAGGAGTAGTAGTGGTACGTGCAGGTTCATTAGGCAAGGAGGGTAGGCCATGGATGTGAGGATGGTCAAGAGGAGGAATAGCCTTTATCAAATGCAAGCACAGTTGCTAGTGGTAGTGAGGTGGGCATAGAGCATGGTTTTGAAAGCTCCAAGAGAGGTTGAGGATAGAGTAGGTGGACTTAGAGCACTGAACCAGGTCGGGGCCCTGTACACAAACATTCTTTGTCCCTGTGCAGTCCGACATCTGGGAGTCAGAAAAGGTTGGTGTTCAGATCTGGTAGTGGGACGCATGCCATGATTCAGACAGAGTAGGTTTTGGATACATAATGGAGTCAGTCCCAAGATAGATTTTTTTGCCATTATGCAGGTGAGATATATAAGGCGATTTGATAGTTGCAACCAGCCTGTTTCATAGTACAGCTCACATGTGTGTGTCAGTCTTTGTGCCCCCATGAGGAGCCGGCAAGCCTTATTTAGAGTGACTGAGATACGCCTTAGTGCCATGGTGGTAGCTGAGCCATATATAATAAGGCCATAGTCAATGATAGAGATTATGGAACTCTGTATAGCTATCCTCAGTGCCACTTGGTTTAGGAACTGTCAGTTTCGAAATAGTATTCCTAGATGTTGGCTCACTGTTTTCGCCGTGTTGTCAATGTGGGTTGCAAAGGTAAGCCCTTAGTCAAACTTGATGCCAAGGTATTTGAAATAATTTACTTGGACCAGTGTATTTCCAGCAGAGGTTTTTATGGTGAGTGGAGTATTTCTATTTTTTGTTTTGGTGATTGGTAAAAAGCATGGCTTTTGTTTTTTGTGGTTAAGCACAAGTTTACTATCCAGGAACCACTTTTCAACACTAGAGGAGGCAAGTTGTAAGCTTTGGCATAGGGAGTTTGGCTCTTTGTGAGAAGAGAGAATTACAGCATCATCAGCATATAAGATTATTTTTTTCTGGGCAGAAATCTGGGAGGGAGTTGAGGAACAGGCTAAAGAGGAGTGGGCCTAGTATTGATCCCTGCGGTACACCCGAGAGGACTGGTTTGGAGTCAGAGAGTTCATCAGAGGTTTTTACAGCCTGTGACCGATTTGACAGGTAACTTTTTACC
Organism: Neoceratodus forsteri; assembly: GCA_016271365.2. Lineage (NCBI taxonomy): Eukaryota > Metazoa > Chordata > Ceratodontiformes > Ceratodontidae > Neoceratodus > Neoceratodus forsteri. Next base: position 158,462,654 of record CM028137.1, read on the forward strand.
CAAGCACTAGGACCTTCAGCCAGGTCTTGGCTGGTCAATAAGGAGATAAGTAGGCCATGATGGACTGTATCGAAAGCTTTTTGTGAGGTCAATAAAGACCACACCAGTTTGGTACCCTTTGTCCAGGGCTGAGTGGACTTCTCCAGAGAAGTCAAGTAAGGCTGTTGTAGTACTATGTCCCTTCCAAAAGCCGTGCTGTTGATTACAAAGTAGAATGTACTTGTCCAGGTAGTCAGAGAATTGGTCTGCCACTATGCATTCAAGTGCTTTGGAGAGGGGTGGGAGTATTGATATAGGTCGATAGTTACCTGTTGAGGCTTTGTCCCCCCCTTTGTGCACTGGCATGACTATGGCAGACTTCCATTTGTTGGGAAATTGACTTTGGCAAAGGGACAGATTAAGAATTTTGGCAAGGGGGTGGATCACTTCGTCCAGGGTGAGAGACAGGATTTTTAGATCTAACGTGTCACTACTTGTTCTGGATTTGGAGCAGGCCTTTTTTATGTATTTGTAGGCTTCGTGCACTTTGATTTTCTTAAAATAAAATTGTGGTTTGTCACGAGGGGTGTTTTGTGATAGGTTAGGCACAGGTAAGTCCAAGAAGAAATCTGGGGAGAGGACCCCACCGAGGTCTCTGAATGTCTTATTTAGAGGATCTGCAATAGTCTTTGGGTCAAGTGTGGTGGATCCATCAACTTTCATAATGGTGGGTGAGGATTTTGATTGCTTACCCATTATATTTAGGATGCTGTCCCAGAAAACTCTCCCGTCACCCCAGGTGGATTCAAGGGCGTTTTTGAAATAGGCGCTCTTCATTTGCCGAATTTGTGTGGTGCATCTGTTTCATGCCTGCTTGTATTTTAGGGTATCATGCGGTGAGCCTGTGTCCCTGGCTATGGCCCAGAGGTGGTCCCGAGCCTTGAGCTGGGCAAGTAGTTTGGCAGTAATCCAAGGATTTGATAGTGCTTTGATTTTATGCTTTTTTACTGGGGCATAAAAGTCACATGCAGTATTGAAAGTTGTGATGAAGTATTCTAGTGCAGCATTAACATCAGTCATTTTGAAAATTGGTGTCCAGTCATGTTGCAGGAGACAGGTCTTTAATTTGATAAGATTCCCTTGTGGCAATACTCTGCTTGAAATAACTTTGGGGGGCGGCTTGAGAAATTTATTAGACCAGGTACAAGACACTGGGGAGTGGTCACTGAGACAGTCAGGGAGAACTTTAATGTTTTTTATCCGGTCAGGGTGATTAGTGAGAACCCAGTCAATAAGGGTGCTTGTTCCAGTTTTGTAATTTTTCCGGGTAGGGGAAGTTACCATCTGCGTCAGGTTGGCTGCAAGGATGTCATCTTTGCAGGAGCCAGTGTCGGAGGCGAGCCAGTTTATATTGAACTCCCCGAGGAGGAGGAGGTCATTTTCAGGGGGTTGCAAGCTTACAAATTCAAGCACTGAATTGAGACTGGAACAGTGGTCTTTTGGAGGGATATAGAGAACTTTATTATGTGCACCAAGGAGCAATTTGATAGGGAGAAGTTGCACCTGAGTATTTGTGGAGGTGAAGCTGCCACGTTGACTGTATAGGTTGTCCTTTATGTAGATAGCACAGCCCTCACCTTTCTTGCTTGCCCAGTCGAGTCTGAAAAGATTGTAGCCTTCAAGTGGGACAGCATGGTCCGGGGTGCTGGGAGACAGCCAGGTTTCCACAATGGTTAGTATATCGGAATTTTTTTGCCCAACGAGTGTTTGAAGAGATGCCAGTTTAGGAAGGAGGCTGCAGATATTTAGGGTGATAATGGAGAGTCCACTACCAGCTTTCACTGTTTTTGTTAGCTTCTGTGTGACAGGGACAGAGTTTGGGTGCACCCCACCTGACATTAGAAGTAGGAGGAGCAGGAGTTTCAGTGATGCCATTCGTAGTTCATAGTAGGTTAGAGTGAGTCTCTGCTTGTTTTTTATTAGGTGTTTAGTTTTTCGTCTGGTGTCCCAGTAGAGGGTGATAGTTAGCGATTTATCTTGATTTGACAGTTTCCAAGTAGGAAATATTGTATTTTGTACCCAGATATTAGTAGGATGATGTTTGATTAAGGATTCCGGTGTACTTGTCATGGTATCTTATTGTGGATAATCGAATAGGATGGTGAGAGAGGGTGGAGGGGTAGGGTAGGCAGAAGGGGGAAGTTGGCATATTGGGAAAAGGAGGGTGTGGGTCAGCAGGGACAGATGGTGGAAACTAAGCGAAGGCATAGTTTAAGAGAGGCAGTTTAACCATTGAGCTGGAGGAGAAAGCAGACAAATAGAGTGAGGAAAGCAATCAGAGAGGAGGTGGCGAGATAGAGTGGGGGGGCAAAGAGCATAGGAGGGTGGTAAGGTAAGGATTTTAGAGGGCATAGGAGGGTACAGTTAGAGCTGTAGTGAGTACAGAAATACTGAGAGGGTTTAGTGACGGGGGTTAAGGAGAACAACGAGACAATATGAAGTTGAGGGAGCAAAACGTGGAAGGGAAAAAGGGCAAAACAGGAAAGAGGAAAATAAAAAAAAGAGGGAATATAATGATAATAGTGGCTTAGGGGGTTAAGGGAGAGAGTGAGTTACAGAGCAAGGGAGGAGGGGAGGAGTATGACTGCGGGACACGTGGGAGGCTCCTGTTAGGGGGTGGATCTTTTCACCTGGGCGGAGCGATGAGCCTATTTAATAAAGGTCGGGTGGAGGGGGCGGTCATAAAATTAAGCCGAGAGCAGTGCAAGTGAATGGGCGCCGCGCACAGCCACTCTCAGCAGAAACCAATGGGAGGACAGTTGCTGTAACCGGGGACCAATGGGCGAGCGTCTTCAAGCGCTTTGTCCAATAGCAGCCGAATCCCTACTTCCCCGGACTAGTGGAACTCCTTACCTGGCTTCAGAGGAGGGTTTGTGGCGACTGGTGGTGGCGTCGGGGGGTTCCGAGCCGTGCCAACAGGGCACACAGCTTATTCAGTCCAAAACATCCAGTCTAAGGTGGGAAGGAGAGAGATGCAGGTAAGTGAGTGGTTTATATCTGATTTCCACAAGCAAGACAAACAAAAGATCAATGACACTATAGTCAGTGATTCGTTTTTTGCCGGGGGGGGCAAGAGAGTGAGGCAAGGCGTAGAGTGTGAGGCAGAGATTAGTGAGACAGACAGCATGGAGAAAGGAGAATTAAAATAATAAAGGAAGGTGTTCAAACTGATAGGCGGCGGGGGTAGTTAGCTAGGGAGAGATATCTATTTGAGGCCGAGAGTTAGAGCTGGCGCCATTTGGGCAGGCAGACTAAACAGCCCTGAAAAAATGTGGTGTGGCGGGAGGTGAGGTGAGGTGAGAGGAGAGAGGGGCTAAAGGGAGGGGAGCTTAGTATGGGCCGTGGTAGTAAGTCTGGGGGGAGGGGGTGTGAGTCGGGGTGAGAGCTCACAACGACAGGCTTTTTTTTTTTTTTTTGAGGTGAGGGGAATGCAGCAATTGTATGAGGTAGTCGATCTGGCTGCAGTCCCTAGCACTGACTGAAAAGTGTTTTGCAAAAGAAAGACTAGTTATTTCCAGGTAGCAAGACCCTAGGCAGAGCACACTGGAAACAGGGAGTATGATGAGGCAGAAAAGGGATAAGGTTTGGGTAGCACGAGCGAGCCTGGGAACAAGGGGTAGGATTAGGTAAAAGTAGAGTAAAGCAGGTTCAAAAGCGAGGGTAGAGTAGAGTAGAGGCAAGTTCAGTAATAATTTCTTTAGCTTTTAAAGACCTGAATAGAACTTAACATGAACTTTTAGACTAGCATATTAAATTAATTAGCAGTTCACCTAAGCAGATTCAGTAATGGCTTTTAAAGACCTGATATTACCTTAGCACAGGGAGAACTTTACATGAAATTTTAGACTAGCGTATTAAATTAATTAACAGTTCACCTAAGCAGATTCAGTAACAGCTAGTGCACACTAGAGGCATTAACGACAGCAGAATGATTAACTGAACTATGCACAAACATTTAGTTTCAGGCAGTCTAAACAGCACTTATAGTTATAACAATTCAAGGCAGTAGTAAAGAGAGGAAAAAAAGAAAAAAGAAAAAAAAGAAAAAGAGGCAAAGTGTCCGGGCGAAAAATTCGGCCGACAGCAGTGCAAGTGAATGGGCGCCGAGCCCAGCACAGCACACTCTCAGCAGAAACCAATGGGAGGACAGTTGCTGTAACCAGGGGCCAATGGGTGAGCGTCTTCAAGCGCTTTGTCCAATAGCAACCGAATCCCTACTTCCCCAGACTAGTAGAACTCCTTACCTGGCTTCAGAGGAGGGTTTGTGGTGGCTGGTGGTGGCGTCGGGGGACCCCGAGCCATGCCAATGGGGCACACGGCTTATTCAGTCCAAAGTGGACATTTGGCACACGGAATGTTAAAGGGCTAGGTTCACCAATTAAAAGGAAAAAGGTATTAAGCTACTTAAACAAACATAGCATTGACATTGCTTTACTGCAAGAGACCTACTTGGTTGACAAAGAAGTGGAAAAATTTGTAAGATCCTTGGCAGGTCAAGCCATGTTTAACACATTCAGTTCCAAGAAAAGGGGAACTGCTATCCTGATTCAAAAAATAATTAATTTTGTCAAATCCTCCCACTATGCTGATCCTGAAGGGTGGTTTTAAATATTATCTGGGGCAATCAATGGCTGAAACATCACAGTCTGCAATGTTTATGCTCCCAACACAGAACAAGCTTTATTTTTTAATGATCTTAATAGTGAACTGAGGAGTAACAAGGATCATGAGATCGTATTAGGGGAGGTTTTAATGAAAGTTTAGATCCCTGGTTAGATAGAAGTAAGTGTTCTAATCCACTAGCTTACATTGCTTCTCAAAATGCACTTCAGAAATTAATTAGTACCCTAAACCTTACTGATTCCTAGAGATTAGTAAACCCCCAGTGTACAGAGGCAGTATAGCGCAGTGGTTTAAGGCTCTGAGCTGCAAACCTGAAGACCTGGGTTTGAATCCCATAGTTCCCTACTCACATACTATGTGACCCTGAGCAAGTCACTTAACTTCCTTGTGCTCCCAGGTTGCACCTGTAAATAAGCTTCAGCTTAGTGTGTCTCTTCTGGTTAAAAAAAAAAAGAAAAAGATGACACTTACTTTCCATGACACAGTTCATACAGTAAAATTGATCACATTTTTATCTCTAATACTTTTGCTTCTAGCTTGTGCCAGGCAAATATAAAGAAAATAGTAATTACAGACCATGCCTTAATGAAGATGACAGTTATTCCTAGGAGAAAACAAGAATAGCTGCTTTAAATAGCAGTTTAATGTTTCCCTATTACAGGGTATTAACTTTAAGGAATGGATAAACAAGAAAGCTGAAACCTTTTTCCATATTTCATTTTTCCTTTTTTTATTTTTAACCAGGTAGTGTGGACTGGGCACTGCCCTTTTTCAGCCATGCCTGACATTTATACAACAACAAAGCATACAAAACTTATAGCCCTATAGATGAAAATACAAATACACAGTACAGTGCTTTACAAATACACAATACAGTAATTTCACATACAATTGCACACAATCCCATTTTTATGTTTACTTGTGCTCATGTGCAAGAAACATTATGTGGCAGCTAAGGAGAGAAGCGGGTTGTGGAGGCGCAGCAGTGTGACAGCCAACGAAGGCATTGCATTTGGGGGCTTGGAACTGGTGGGCCAATGGAGGCACAATGTGCTGATGACACTAGCTTCCAAAAGTGCCACCAATTTGTAACGTTTTTGCAACAGCAATCAGGGGCCACCGTGTCATTGCAGTGCCAGCCATTCTGCTGCAATGAGGGAGCGACCCGTCATTGCTGGGTGGAACGTTGCCTACTGTAATATTGTTTGAGAACATGGCAGCGGCTTGCCACCGTGTTCACAAACAATATTATTCAGCCCCCACTGCCGAGGGGGTGCCCAATCCCCCTCAGCAGCATGTGGCCCCCCCACAACAGTCTTTGTTTGCCCACAGGGGCCCCAATCCCCATCTGCTTCAGTCCCCGCCCCAGTTCAATTTGCTGACAGAGGAGCCCACTCCCCATTGGCATAATGTCTCCCCTTACAGTTAAATTTGCCAACGGGGAAGCCCACTCCCTTCGGCATAATGTCCCCCCCCAAAAAAAAGATAGGTTTGTGCCGAGGGTGGTGGTGCCCAATCCCCCTCGGCTCTTGCACCCCCCTATATGTGCTGATGGGGGTGCCCAATCCCCTGTTGGCTACAGCTGCCCCCCCAAAACTAAACACTGCGTTGACACGCTGGGAGCCCATCCCAGCATGCTAAATGTCCCTGTTAATAAAAAAAAGTCCTGCAATGTTTTTTAATTTTTTTACCTGTAAATCAGAAAACTGTCCCTCGTTGAGTCTGGTGGCACCACCCCTCACCCGCTCCCAACCTCTGCACAGCCTGCCTCCCCACACCCCCCCATCCCATACTTACCTCCAGAGCCCAGCGTGATGATCTTAGGTGGACCGGGAACACGTCTGCACTCTTCAAAGCCGACCACGAACTGAAGAAATGCCGGTAAGCTGTATAATGGCATAAATAGGGTTTTATCAACATTGGTGCATATCTCAGGCAATTTGGGGAATTTTGGCACAAAATTTTCAACATGGGGTTATTGGGATGCCTCCTCATGAATTCAGCCATTGTTATGGCATTATTCAGTCGCAAAAAGTGATTTAGTGGTCACTGCGCGGAATCACCTTTTGGGACTGAGTATTGAAACGACAGTGCCAGTGTTCATGAGGTGGCATCTCAAAAAGTCTATGTTGCAAATTTGGTGGAAAAAAATCCAAGAAATTACTGTTTTACAAGCATGCATTGCGCAGTTGTTAAGCACGCTCATAACTTTGCAAATTTGCAATATTTTCACTCCAGATTTTCAGCATGGCCATTTTTTCCACACCTCCCTATGAACAGTACAGCTGTCATTTTTCACATCCTGGCCGACAAGTGTTTTCACACTTCCAGCACAGAATAGGGTGGTCACTGCTGGAAATCAGTGTTCGGGACACATTACAAAAATCACAGTGACACTGTTCATGAGCAGAGGTCCTAAAATGCCTATGTTGAAAATTTTGTGATGAAAGTCAATAAAATGACTGTGTTATGAGCGTGCATTGTGCAGTTTCCATGCACGCTCATAACTTCGCACATTTGTAATATTTTCACTCCAAATTTTCAACATTGCTATTTTTCCACACCTCCTTATGAAGAGTACAGATGTCATTTTCCACATCCTGGCCGAAATGTGTTTTTGCACTTCTGGTGCAGAATATCGTGGTCGCTGAGGGAAATCAGTGTTCGGGACACATTAAGAAAATCACAGTGGCACCATTCATGAGCAGAGGTCCTAAAATGCCTATGTTGAAAATCTGGTGACAAAAGTCCATAAAATGACTGTGTTATGTGCATGCATTGCACAGTTTCCACGTATGCTCAAAAGTGCAAGCATTTTTATTATTGCCCCTACAGATTTTTAACATTGCCATCTCTTCACACCTCCCTATGGTTGGTACAGCTGTCATTCTTCACATCCTGCCCGATCTGTGTTTTCGTACATGTGGCGCCGAATGACACAGTTACTATTGTAACTCAAAGTTCGAGACACATTGACAAAATCACACTGCCATTCTTCATGAGAAGAGGTCCCAAATGCTTTCATGAGGTGGGTTACAAAAAGGCCATGTTGAAAATTTGTAGTGCAATTACCAATAAATTCCCAAGGCGTTAGGGTTTCTAACCATAATGTCCCACCCTGTACAGACTGACAGGCATTTGGGAGTACCTTTGGATTGCTGACTGTACTGCTCATGCCATCCCACCCCCACACCCCAGCCACTGACTGGCATCGAGGTGTACCTTGGACTATTCAGCCCAAGACTTCACCCCATTCTCCTATGCTTCACCCATTTCAGCGTATGTCCTTATGGAATGGGGTGACTGTAAAGCCAAACACCACAAGGCACACCTCAACATGTGTCGGTGTCTGCAGAATAGGGTGAAGTGACATGGCATGACCATCAAGGGCGATGACCCAAACACATACCCCAATGTCTGTCCATCTTTACAGGATGGAGGTGGGGTTGATGTGACATTCAATACTTCACTGCTATTCCTATCCTGCATCTGTCTAACTCCTGCATTTCCAATGCTAATACCAGCAAGCAAACATTCAGCATTGACAAATGCTTGTTTAAATATGTAAAAAGCCCTTTCCTAAAGTGCATTCAGTTATGTACTCCCTTAGTAAGGTGTATATATTCATTCAAGAGATAGGGTGCATACCAAGAAAAAGCCCTCCTGGTCATCTGCAACTTGTATCTTGGAACCTCATAATCCTGTGCCCCACTACTTCTTTGTTATTCGTTCCCTCTTCATTAAACCCAGTGCCCCAGAAAGTGCCTTGGGATCATTGGCTCTCAATACCCTAAATGCAAAGTTCCCCAACTGATGTCTAATTCTTATTTCTGGTGGCAATACTCCCATTTTCTCATAAAGCACACAGTAGTGCATACATTTTGGCACCCTTAGTGCAAACCTACAGATGTTATTAAGCAGAGTCTTATACTTTGTCTCAAACACCCTATTACTATTAAAAAACAGTATACTCCCATATTCCAATGTAGGCATCAAAACTTACTTAGCTATGACTGTCTTGGCTTCTTCAGTCAATGCATTTATATTCCTATACAAGTACCCTATTTTTTTTGATTAAGTCTCTTTCTCACTTTTTCAATATGTGAAACTAAACTCAAGCAGGGGTCCAGAAAAACTCCTAAATATTTTGAAATAATGACTGTGGAGAGACTTATCCCATTTTGACCAATTATCTGTAATTTATTTTCCTTTTGCAATTTCTGTTGAGTTCCAAATAACATAATATTTGTTTTTTTCTCATTTAAAGTTAACTTATTATCCCTTAGCCATTGAGCCAGCATGTTATATTTACATTGCAGGGCCGCCTGAATAATACTGCTCGTAGGTGCAGAGTCCCATATTACAGTATCATCAGCATAAATAATGCTGTTTTTAGTTGAAAATAAAGTAGGTATAACATTCATGAATACTGTAAATAATAGTGGCCCTAACACTGACCCTTGGGGCACCCCATCTCAACTTTCATAGTCTCTGAGATTGTATCCCTGATCTTAACTCTCTGTCCTCAATCACACAAATAACTCCAAAACCATTCCCTCTCTAATCCAGTAACCCCTAAGTTGCCAACCTTGTATAAAAGCAACTTGTGGTCCACTGTGTCAAAGGCGCCAGCTAGGTCAATGAACACTATGCAATAATGACAATAAGGAAGTCTTTTTGCCCATCTTATGGGACTCATTTAGAGCATACATAAGAAGAAGGATTATTTCATTCTCAGCAAAAAAGAAGGATTAATTTAAAGAACTCTCTGAAAAAGAAGCAGAGTTGCACAGATTTGAGACAGTCTGTAAAATAAATCCAGGAAATATGCCCACTCTTTTACACAACATCACCAAGTTGAAATATGATATTAATAACATATATTTGGCCAAAGCTGAGTATGCATTGTATAGAACAAAGGAAGCTTTCTGGGAATCTGGTGAGAGGGTGGGAAAATTGCTTGCATTGAGACTCAAAAAGAAGCTGGGTCAAAATGTGATACCAGGTATTCAAAAGAAGGAAAACAAAACAGTAGTCACCAATGTGAACATTAATAATGAGTTTGAAAATTTTCTCAGGAAGCTATATAAAAGCTCGATCCAAAATTCCATTATGAACTTAGAAACGTTTTCTTTGCTTCCATAAAACTTCCTGAACTTCTAGAATCAGATAAAGTTTCTCTAAATAATCCTATTACAAAGAGTTAATTTCTGAAGGCAATCAGAGAGTTTCCCTCCAACAAAAACCCTGGGAATGGTCTACCAGGAGAATTCTGTAGAATTCTGAGCCCAACATCACTAAAATATTTAATGAGAGTTGACATTAATTCGCTGGACTCGGGGTCCCTTCCAGATTCAATGAACCAGGCCTATATCTCACTGATTTAAAAAATGGCAAAGATCCCATATCATGCAATAGTTATAGACTACTTTCACTTTTAAACATAGATTACAAAATCCTGACAAAAATGTTGTCAAACAGACTTAAAAAAATGTATTCACAAACATTTAGGATGTGAACAAGTAGGATTTGTGTCGAGGTGGAATGGATTGAAAAATGTAAGGAGACTCCTTAACATAATCTGGATATCTAGTAAGTTATAGACTCCCACAGCTTCACTGGCATTTTCCTTCTTCAAAGCCTTTAAATGTGAAGAATGGGAGTTCCTCTACCAGACTTTTGCTAAATTTGATATAGGAGAGGGGCTAATTTCATGGATAAAAACCTTATAGTGTTCTCCTATCGCAAGGGTAATAACAAACGGTTACATTTCTAAGCAGTTTACTCTTGGTAGAGGCACTAAACAAAGATGTCCCCTCTTCCCTACTTATTTATTTTGGCAATGGAACTGCTAATTAAGAAAATTACTACACACTTGTGATTAAGGGGCTAAAAACAAGGGGAATTACAAATAAGGTTTTTGCTTATGCAGATGATCTTTTGATCAAACTCTCCAGCCTAGATTCCGCTATCCCCAAATTAAATTAAATACTAGAGAGTTTTGCACTGATTTCAGATTAGTTATTAATTGGTCCAAGACCCAAATTTTGCCTCTTAACTACCATATGGAATGGAGACAAGTAACAAGTTACTTAAACTCTCCATCATAGTGTAGTAATTACATAACTTATCTTGGTTTAAAGATTCCAAAAGACTTGAGAAAACTAGTTGAACTAAACTTTAATTTTCTCCTAAAGGAGATGAGTGCGGAACTCATCAAATGGCAGAAACTAAATTTGTCTAATTGGGGGAAGATCAATTCAATCAAAATGATGACAGCACTGAAGCTTTTCTGTCTTTTCCAAAATCTCCCTACTAGGTTAAGTAAAAGTTTTTTAAGAACCTCCAAGCTTTGGTACAACAATTCCTATGGGGCAATGATGCCCCTAGATTATCCATCAATAAACTGAGAGCTCCTATATTGGAGGTAGGTTTTAGACTCCCACACTGAGAAAAGTATCAACTAGCTTTCCTGTTTAAACAATCTGTGTACTGTCTGAATAAAACAGATATAACGGAAACACTGCTGTGGGTTAAAGTAGAAGAACAACTAGTATCACCCTTCAAACCATCTGAATTTCTGTTATCCACTTCCCTCATAGTCTAAAAGATAATACCTGTATCTTATCCACCATTTTTCTATCAAATAAGTTCAGTGGATATTTAAATTAGAAAACCTTCCTCTTCAGTAGTTGACACTATTGAATAATCCTTTTCCATAATACATTTTTTATTTATTAATTTTTCAAACAACAAATACATCCACAATAATCCCAATAATCAAATTAATTTCCTGCTGTAATACTAGCTATATGATCGTAATGCAACTACTGTAAAAAGAGAGTATGTGTAAAAAGAGAGCATATGAATAAATTACCTAGAAGTATAATCATAACAGATAAACTAGAGTAACTTGAATTAAAATATTTGTTCATGTAAGGGCAACTTATCAACAGACAGTACATAATATTAATTTATGCCTATGTCTGTATCTATGACTAAACAAAATCCTATCATAGCTTTCTCAGTTAAGGCACATCTTGGTATAAAAAGGGGACCCATACACTCAAGAACCTATCTAATCTGCCCATCAACACAAAGGATATCCTTTCATTGTTGGCAGTGGAGTCCATCATGTTAATCTATTCAGTAGTGGAGGGCAGTTTGGGGTATTTCCAATATTTCAGGATAAGATGTTTAGCACTGACAGAAACTACTGAGAGCAAGAGTTTATGCTGAAATCTGAGCTCTGCATCTGTTGGGAAAATCCCAAGAATGAAGATCATCAGGAAGGGGAGTAGAGTGGTCTGTAGGAAAGCTTCACATATTTTGATTACTTCTTTCCAAAGAGGAGCACTCAGAGGGCAATTCCACTACATATGGGCTAGTGACACATTTGGGGTTTTACATTTCCAACAATCTGCATTGGAGATGAGGCCCATTTCTACTAATTTAATGGGTGATAGGTAATAGTGAAGCAATATTTTAAATTGAATCAGCTTACCTTGAATGTCTTTGTTACCCTTGTATTTGTACTCCTAGGCTTTGCTCCAATCATCATCTGATATGGCGGTGCTGAGCTCAATTTCCCACTGCTATCTAGCTGGGAGGGTTAAGGACGAGGACAAAGAACAGTTACTAAGTATCTTATAAACCATGCTAGCACCTTTCTTTAAGGGGTCTATTCTAAATAACTGATCCTATTATATAGATTGAGGTATCGAATAGTCTTGTTGAAGTACAATTTCTTTGAGGATATGCCTTAAATGCAGGTAAAAGTGGAAATGGAAACGTGGGAGGCCATATACTGTTTTTATCTCTTCAAATGACATCAAAGTGGAGGTATAATACTAGCTTGAGACCAGACTTTATTCACTATCTGGAGTTTACTCTTAGTAATCAAAGGATTGGATCAAAGGGGCATTTGCTGCATGGCCATTGGATGGGGCAACAATGTGCTGCATTTTCTTCAGAACTCTAATAGAGTTATTTAGACATGGATTATCTCCCAGTTTTATAAGTGTGGGAATAAATAAGAAATGTGTTAGTTTGTTGGAGGATATCAGAGCCTGTTCCATTTGTACCCACAGAGCTTCAAGCAAAGTGGGGTCCGGGTTAGTCTGAAAGTGAGAAGACTAGAGGAAACTAGTTGAACTAAACTTTAATTCTCTCTTAAAAGAGAAAAGAGATGAGATCTGAACTCATCAAATGGCAGAAACTAAATTTGTCTAATTGGGGGAAGATCAATGCAATCAAAATGATGGCAGCACTGAGCTTTTCTGTCTTTTCCAAAATCTCCCTATTAGGTTAAGTAAAGGTTTTTTTAAGAAACTCCGCACTTCATTTCAACAATTTCTGTGGGGCAATGATGACCCTAGATTATCCATCAATAAACTGAGAGCTCCTATATCGGAGGGAGGTTTTGGAATCCCACACTGGGGAAAGTATCAAATAGCTTTCCTTTTTAAACAATCTGTGTACTATCTGAATGAAACAGATATAACGGAAACACCACCGTGGGTTAAAGTAGAACAACTAGTATCACCCTTCAAACCATCTGTCTTTCTATTTATCCCCTTCCCTCATAGTCTAAAGGATAATGAGCCTGATTCTAGAAAGGGTTATACCTGGCATAAACTGACTTGCACCAAATAAAATGGTACAAGTAGCAGTTTATGCCAGGAGTTGTGATATTTGGTATTCTGCAAAGCAGCCTGTGAAATGTCGCAGGCTGCTTGTGCCAAAGTGGACTTATGCCACCAATTACACTTTAATCTCCCTGTGACATGGTCCTAAGAGGTTTACAGCAGCAGTTGTGCCCAATTCTGAAAAGGGCAGCCTCCAAGTCCCTGATTTTTGCTATTCTCAATCAACCCCGGAGGACATCAGCCAAAGTACATTTACACCAGCTAATAACTGGTGTAAGTGTACTTTGCACCCACCAGGGGTTGCATAATGTGCGGAAAGTCCCAATCCCCCAAGAATGGAATAAGACCAACAGGGGTTTGGAACCCCCATGCCCCCAATCCCCAAAATAAAAGCCCCACAGGGCAAGAACCCCCCCAAGCTCCAATTCCCTCAATGTATGTGCAAAGCACCACAAGACTAATCATGCCCCCTCCCCAAGCCCCAGTCCCCCGATGTATGTTACAAAGCCCCACAGGGCTAATCATCTAAACACGCCTCCCCCCTCAAGCCATGATCCCCCGATGTATGTTTGAAGCCCCGCAAGGCTAATCATCTAATCATGCCTCCCAAGCCATGATCCCTGATGTATGTTTAAAGCCCTGCAGGGCTAATCATCCAATTGTGCCTCCCCTCAAGCCACAATCCCTCAATGTATATTTAAAGCCCTGCAGGGCTAAGCATCTAATCATGCCCCCCCAAGCCCCAAGCCCCAATCCCTGACTGCCAGCCCATCTGCAAATTGCAAATGTTGTTAAAAAAAGAAACAATCCATAACCCATTATCCCTGGTAGTCTATTGGCCCCTTCCCCCAGCAGTGCCACTCCACCCTACTCCCCCCGACCTGTAGCCAACCAGTGACTGGCACAGCCCACCCCTCATCTCCATGGCCAGCTGCTGACTGAGCTCCTTCTGAGCACATACTACTGTATATAGTACATGCTCAGTGAATGAGCTGTCATTCATTAAGCGCATACCGTATACAGTAGTATGTGCTCAGAAGGAGCTCAGTCAGCAGCTGGCCATGGAGATGAGAGTTGGGCTGTGCCAGTCTTTGGCTGGCTATGGGTCAGGAGGAGTAGGGTGACTAGCACTGCTGGGAGGAGGGTCACTAGACTAATTGGAATAATGGGTTATGGATTTTTCTTTAACAACATTTGCCATTTTCGGGCTGGCTGGCAATCAGGGATCAAGGCTTGGGGGGGATAATTAGATGATTAGCCCTGTGGGGCTTTAAACATATATCAGGGGATTGTGGCTTGAGGGTGAGGGCATTATTAGATGATTAGCCCTGTGGGACTTTATAAAATACATTGGGGGATCAGGGCTTGGGAAGCATTACAGGGTTTGGGACTGAGGTGGGGAGGCACTTGCACCCTTCCGTGTACCATGCTGCAGCATGCGACAACCTGTTCAGGTATGCCCTCTGGTTGGCATACCTGTACGGCTGGTGCAAGTCATGGGACATAGCCATGGGACCCTACCCAATAGAAAGAATCAGGTGCAGGATCCTTGGCACAATGGTGTTTGGCACAAGTCGCCTTTGGCGTGACTTGTGCCAACCCTACCAGAATCAGCCCAAATATATATATTTCATCCTCCATTTTTTCTATCAAACAAATTCAGTGGATACTTCAATAACAAAACATTCCTCTTCAGCAGTTGACACTATGAAATAATCCTAATCTAACCTGTGGTAATAGATCCATAGTAGACCGATGCTGGAGTTCTAAAGGAATTACAAATCTGGATGATTTATTAGATTATGAAGGTAGACTCTTGTCTTTTGAAACTCTTAAGGCCAAATTTAACCTTCATAGGTTTCAGTCTGTGTTCTATTTACAAATTAGAAAGGCACTTCAGGATGCAATTCTAGATCCTTCATTAACCCTTTCTGACCACAATGAATTGGGTCAAATATGTAAACTGGTCAAAATGAAAAAAAGAGCAAGCCTTATATACACATTTTTATTAAATTCAGTTGATCACTCCCTCCTGATCACTCCCTCCTTACTCACTCAGCGAAAGAAAATGGAACTTGAACTAAATCCAAAAATTTCAGAAGCAGAATGACCCTCTTCCTGATAGAATGCATATAAAAGTAGCAGGGAAATCCAGGGTAAGGCTGTAACATTTAAGATTTTATACTACTACTATTACCCACCTTCAAGGTTAGAAGTCATGGGCTACCTTCCTGAAGGGAAATGTTGGAGGTGTCAAGAAAAACATGCAAATCTGTTGCACGTGTTATGGAACTGCGCACAAATAGTACAAGTGTGGCATTAAATTCACGAATTCTGTGAAACAACCATCCAAGACACAATTTCATTCTCTCCTAAATTTTTTATTATAGGTATTGACTGAGATAATACTCATTTAAGCAAAAGGCAAAAAGAATGCATCTGGGCAGTAGTTTTAACATATAAGAGGATACTACTACTGTATCTCACTGGAAATCCCCCTATTTAATGAGGTCATTAACAATGAAAGGATAGCACTTGGGATATTAGGAAAACTGGATTATTTCTGTGACGTGTGGTCTCCCTTTTTGTCCAGATTAAATAGTATGTAAGTCAATGCACTTATTTGTAGGTTTCTCTGTTGTTATATTTCTATTATATTTTAGAAATCTAACCAGCTTAGGTGGCTTGTATTTTCTGCATTCTTCCCAGTGAATTTACTATTAACTTATTAGAGTTGCATGGTTGATAAACTATTATGTTATTCTCTGGAGTTATATTCAGTAGTATATATTGATACTTTTTTTTCACTTAGTTGTGTTTTAGAAATTACTAAAAGGATCTTACAAAATGTTTACTATGTTAATCTCAGCCTTGTATTTCATGTTGCTCATAATGGCCCCTATGCATGAGGGGGTGGGTAATACGCGCTGATGGTGCATTACCCACTCACAGAGCTCCGCACCTGTGGACAGGTGTGCACCAGCTGGTATGCATTACTGGCTGCCACTTGTCCATGGCCCTGCCCCCCCCCGGCATGCAGGACACTGCAGGAGTGGAGTCATGGACCCAGCTGGACATCCATTCAGATGCCTGGACCAGGTCACAGAGTGGATCCCCTATGCAGCTGGGCACACATTGACAGCATGTCCAACAGATGTCCAAGGGCCTGTGGCTGTGGAGGTGAGTAGAGGGCAATGCCACCCCCCCATGATGCAGCACCAGAGCATTGCACTGGTACAGGGTGCTGTTGGGATCTGTTGGCCTTGCCGGAGGGGGAAATGTATCCCACCATATGCCTGGAGGTGCCAGGGCAGGTGCCTTATGGGGGGGCCCACATCCTTGGCCTGGTGCCCCAGTGTAGGATGTGTGCTGGTTGGGGGGCCACCAGATGAAGGCTGCTCACCGGTGTATGTGGGAGCAGGTGGGGCCGGGTGGCCAAGGGGAGTACAGCCATAGTGCTTCTGGTGAGTGGACGGGCTATCTGCCCTGTCTGTGCACATCTCTGCTGTGTGCATGGGGCTCATAGGGGGCTAATGGCAGGGTTCACCCTTGCATACCCTGTGCCCTCCTCCTGACCCCTGCAGCCAGCACTACATGCCTTAGTGTATGGTGTGAAGTGCTGGCATGCCGCCTGCCTGCTCCGCACATTGCGGTCTGCATGGCTGGGGGATAGGGTGCATTGCAGTTGCATGCCCCCCTTGGTGCATCCCATGTAGGGGGCACAATGGGTGTGGAGTGACTACACACCCCAGTTATGGGGAGCATAGTCACTCTGCCCCTTCGTGCATAGGGTCCATTGTGACTGTCTTTATTTCTTACAACTAATAAACTCTGTAAAGAAAAAAAACACTACAACTTATACATTGTCATCAGAAATAAGATCAAAATTACTAGGTGTGCCACTGAGCACACAGAGTTGATATCAATTAAATAATATCCAAATACCATGAATGGGACAGCAACGGAATGAGTGACCTGACTAGGCACACACCGGCATTCACAGTAAAGTTGTCCAGTCTGACCTCTAGTCAGTAGTTAACTATTCCAGCATTTGTTGCCAGCAGGCAGTGTCTGTGTTCAACAAAGACCAAAGGACTGTGCACACTCCACATCTGAATGGATACTCATAAAATAATCACTCTGCAAGCATGAGAGAAAATGAGCCCTCCTGTATGTCCGTTAAAGATGCATGCTTATACTGCAAAGTGCAAAACATTACAACAATCTTCAATGGCTAGCCTGTGCGAGTGAATATGCACCTTGAACAAGACTACTGAGTGTCTGGATTCACACTAAGTTCAATTAATGTACAAAATATATAAAAAAGACAAAATGAAGGAAAAAACAAAACAAAAATAATATCTATAGATGGAATACAGTATATTGTGGTAATAACTGAGTCATGTCTGAAAAAGGCATCTTGGCACCAGTCCTACCTGGTTATCAAATCACCAGTAAATAAATACATACATGCACTCATACATAAAATAAAAAAAAAATGTATATATATATATATATATATATATATATATATATATATATTTGAAAGGGAATGTAATGCCCTACATTTTATGTCTTTTCATTGATTAATTGATTGATAGATTGAGTGATTGTGGTTCTGCTATGTATGCATTCTTTGTAATAGTATGTTGTTTATTTTGCTGCCCTGTTATTAGCCATATGTATTGTTTGTATACTTTCTTCTGTAACTGTGTTTAACCCTTACCTGCTTGTGTTATTTTACCTGATGCTATGTGTATCTCTGTATGAACATTTCTTTCTTTGTACTCTCCCGGGTTGCACCTGAAAATAGCTAAATAAATAAATTGTTTTTCTTTGTGATGCAAAGCTGTTTTCCTCTTGGGTGGGATACTATGATTTAATTTTAAGATAAATGGGACCAAAGAGAGACTATGGTTAGTTGATATGAAGATCAAGCAGAGACTACAGGTAGGAATATGCCTCAAGGTCAGCAATAAATAGTAACTAATACTGTAGCTCGCGTTGGGCATGGTGCTCTTAGTGGATTTTTCAGACTCTTTCACAACACCACGAATGGTAATTCACAGTAGATGCATGCCAACAACACCTGCCACAAGCAAACTTCTGTAAGTAATATTCATTGCTGATCTAAAGGCTTATTGCACCCTATTTGTAGCCTGCATAAGATGCCCTCAGGAAAATTAAGCCTTCCCGGGTGAGTGCCCTCTCAGATGCCTTAGGAGTACCAGGTATTAGTACCTTACCACATGACTGGGTCATCATAAATATCGTGGTAGTATCTGGGTTTGTGATGCCTCTGATTTGATGTGAGGGGACGGTCGCATTCATTGTTAGAAATATAGTATGGTGCCTCTACCAGAATAAATACTGTGGGATTTCCAGTGACGTCACTCAGCACATGGCTGCCTAACTCCTCAGCTCCATATCAATAAGCCTAGAAACTTCCCTGCAATTTCTAAAGATACAGAAATTTTGATCTTACCAATTCAGGGAGCATCCATTCTAACAATAAGGAGACTGGATCAGCAGACAAAGGTGGAGGGAAAGCCGGATGGTAGACGATGGTCTCCCGATCCCAACAACTCAGAGGCCTCCTAGATCTCGGGTTCCATGAAACAGGAGCAGATTTCCCCTAAGACGAGTCAGAAAGAGGGGAAAAAATTAGATGTCATTCTCCAGGAGCACCGTGCTTTTCAAGTTGTCATAACTGATAAACCCATGCACATGGGCTCTGAAATAACAAGCAAATCCACAAAGTGGTGCCGCGATCAGTTATCCCACTGGACTGGTGCAGTAACACATGGGGCGGCCAGCCCCTGACTTACCAACAAAACCAAAAGCTGTTGCTGCACTCAAACTGAAATAAATAAGTGGAAAATACTCCACAATAGCTGGTGTGAGCTTTTAATTCAAAGCTTCAAAGTTTCCAACAGTCCACAGTAGTACACTATGCAGCTCCCGCGCTTCAACTCAAAACAAGTCTTTTTCAAGGGAAGACTCATTTTGACTCGAAGCGCTGGGGAGCTGCATAGTGTACTACTGTGGACTGTTGGAAACTTTGAAGCTTTGAATTAAAAGCTCACACCAGCTCTGAAATAATAAACTTGACCAAATATGCTGATGATATTGACCAGCAAACGACCCTTACCGACCGCCGTGTGTACCGGCTTGAATCTCTAGTTCAACAGCTTCAAACAGCCCTGGAAAAGATGCAGGAATGCCAGGAAGATGCTGAAAACTGCTCTTGTTGAAAGAACATCAAGATTTATGGTATTCCAGAGCACTGGGAAGGACAGGATATGGAGGTCTTCCTGTTGCAGTTCTTCCAACTAGCCCTCCTTCTTGACCCGTAACAAATGCCCCCAAGACTGAAAGGACTTATCATGCCTTAGGACCTTGACCTACAGCTTCAGATGCTCAGCCCAGGTCCATCATAGTCTGATTTTTGAAATATAAAATCAAACAAGACCTGCTGTCTCAGGCATGGCAGATGAAAAAGATTACCTTTGATTCTCACCAAGTTTTTTTCCAATAATGATTACCCCCCACACACACACACACACACAGACTATGAGAAGGTGGAGAGCCTATATTCCTTTGCTTTAAGCTCTCCATAAAAAACAACTTCACTTCCAGACACCCTACCCAGCCCATTTAACTGTGTTTTTTCCAGAGGGATGGAAGGTTTACTAGTTAGCGGAGGAGGCCGAATAAGATCTGAGAGAAAAAAAGGAATAACTGTAGGTAAATGAACCAGAGACTCTCCTCGGTCCCGATTGGCCACAGTGGGGTGGACTGAAGTTGGTGCCATTAGACAGAAGCATGCTGCAAAGTGAAGCAAAACATCATTGCCTGACTCCAAGCCCCTGCTCAACTCTGGCAGCTAGATCAGGACATAGATTGGGACACTTGAGAGCATAAATGGGTAATGTTGTGGCCTCATATGTCTTAATGTCAGCTCCTTATTCACTTTATTTGTGAAGCCCTTGATTATTGTGGGGAGCAGCAGAGAAAGGTAGGTGAGGATGGGGGGGGGCTCCTGTGGGCCAGGGGGAGCAGGGCCAGCATGGCATACAGACCTCTTTTTTAAGCTGATAATATTTTAATGAGCAGCTTATTTGTCTCAGCTGGACCTGGAGTGGGTTCCCCTTTTTTGGGGTGGGGATGGCTTTGGGGCACAAGGTGAAGGACTGATGCCAAAGTTTTTCCTGTGAAATGGCAAATGCACACCACCTCTGCAACAGTACGCTAAGGCAGCTACACTATTAAGTGACTATAGCTCTTTTTGGTGCATACCCTGTACTTGAAGGCACCACTTCAAAATGGAGAAGACCAGACTATGGGATTTTCTATCTTGAGACACAGCTGACTCCTAAGTGGCCCACTTGGTGGAGCAAAGGGTTTGCCTCCGTAGCCTGTTGGAATGGCCACTGGGGCACAATAAACTCAGTCTAGCCATGGTGGCATAATTCAGTTGTCTGCCAACCTGGAGAAATTTCCCACCATCTTCTCCTCCTGGTTGGTGGGGCTCCTGTTCTAGAGAGGGAATACTCTTGTTTTTTTTCTTCTTCTGAAGTATTTGGTTAAATCATGGGGATAATCTGCCTCTGTTATGAGGCGTTGTTTGACTATGGGTGTCTGCTCTCAGCTTGGTGGTCTGTGCTGGTCTGCTTTCCCCCATCTTTGTCACATTCTGCAAATTCCAACAGCTCACTTCTGCTTTTGCACCTCCAGGGAACATGTAATGAACATTTGTTGATTTTTCAGGGCCTGAGGGCACATTTCATGGGGACTTTCAGCTACAGCAACAGCCACTGGATGGACTGAAAGAGTGACACTAAACTTGTTGGTTTTAGCTGTTAATGGAGAGCTTCTGGATGGGGTACAGTATACTTTGTTACTAGCCCCCCTTTTGTGTTATGGACTGCTCAGGTTGAATTGGATAGTACATTCTGTATTTTGCTCCTCTCCCAACTGGGGTCCCTTCCCTATTTTCCACCCTTTGATGTTCAAGCTCTCTAGGCATGTTAGCATACTCTTCAAATAGCACTGTCATTGTATAATGTCCCAACTTTGGGGGGGGGGTATGATGGCTTCCAACACTGACATTGTGTAGGGATGCTAGGGCCTTGAGTTCTATATCCAGGCTTTCCCTTTGTTTAAAATCCAAAATGTAAGCACTCCAAAATACACAGAAACAGTGTTAACAATGGATTGTTGAATTTATTGTTCCACTAACATGAAAGCCCCAGTGCCTTGGCAACTTGCCTTCAAGGGGATGTTAATCATTACAAAGATTGTGATAATTTAAGCTCAAAAAAGCAATGACATCATACATCATGTGACATCTGTTAAACATCCACCATTAATACATAAAAGAAAACATGTATATGTTCTTGTACACGGTCTTTCAATGTTCTAACCTTTTTGCCTATATAATATAAATTACAACTACACCATAAAATACATACAACAAATGTTTTTGTGCAAATAATGAATTCATTAGTGGTTATTTTAACCTCATTTGACAAAACAATCTCTTTCCCAGTCTCCATATATTTGCAGACATTGCACCTTTTGCATTTATGGACCCCTTTTGGTCTCACTGGCAACCATGACCCTGGTTCAAAATCTGTTCTGGAAAACTGACTATGCAGCAGTTTATCTTGAAAACTGGCATTCTTCTGAAAGTTATTCTTGGGTTGTCTGACACCAAATTTCTCAAAATTCCGTCACCTTTTAAGATGAACCAATCATTCCATACAATATTACCAACCTGTCCTGAATTAGCATTATGTTCAGTGGAGAATGTTATTTTATACTCTTTAATATCACTTCCTTCCTTTACTTTGTTACAACCCAGGAGCCCCTTCTGTGGTTTGTTTCTGACCTTTACCAGTGCCTCATTCAACATTGAATCCTGGTACCCTCTTTCTTTAAATCTATTAAATAGTTATTCTGACTAGATCTCAGAATCTGTGTCATTTGTACAATTGCATCTGATCCTTGTGAATTGACTAAATGGAATCGAGTTTTTTTTAGTTTAGTTGGATGTGAACTATCCTTTCTCAACAGGGAATTGGTTGATGTCTCCTTTCTATAACCTTCTGTACTAATTAACCCAGTGGTGTTGTTGCTCATAAATGTTATGTCTAAAAGGTTTATTTCCATATGATGCATTTGTGGTGTAAACCTCAGCTTAAGATCATTCATATTCAGCCATTTGACAAATTCTACAGCAATCTCAACAGTCCCTTTCCATATGCAAATGCAATCGTCAATAAAGCGTTCCCACTTCACTATATTAGCTAAATAAGGGTTAACCATTGGTTTGTATGAGGTCTGAAGCTCCCAAAGTCCCAAAAACAAATTTGCACATGCTACGGCCATAGAGGCCCCCATTGCTGTTTAACATAACTGAGCATAAAAGTCCCCATTAAACTCAAAATAACTGTGATTAAGCACAAAACGTAGTTCCTCAACTAAATATTCCACTGGTGCCTGTGTTTCCTTCTGATCTTGTTCTAAAAAGAACTTTGCTGCTTTAATGCCATCAGAATGCCTAACAGACATATACAAGGATTCCACGTCCACACTTATCCAAATGAACTCTGTCTCCCACACAATCCCTTGAAATTTCTCAATAGTATCTCCACTGTCCTTTAAACAAAAAAGAAGCTTCATCATACTGTATTGTAAAAACAAGTCAATGAATTCACCAAGACGTTCAGTAACTGAATTAACCCCTGAGACGATGGGTCTCCCAGGGGGTTCATCTAAGTTCTTATGCACTTTAGGAAGGCATTATAGGGTGGGAGTCATTGGAAATTCATGAAACAAGTATTTAAACTCAGCATCAGCAATATTCCTATCACACACTGCCCTAAGAGTGCATAAAGTTCTTTTTTATACTGATATGTGGGATTGCTTTTCAATTTTTTATAATTATTTTCATCACACAATAATTTGTCAACCATTGCTTTGTATTTCTCTACACTCATGAAGACAATGTTGCCTCCTTTATCTGCTTTCTTAACTATTAAGTACTTGTTAACTAGCAATTCTTTTAAAGCTCTTTCTTCAGTTGCTGTTACATTTTTTCTTATTACTTTGTGCTTATGTTCTGTTAACAGCGCTCTTACCTTATATAAGGCAATGTTTTCAAACACTGTGATATTTCCATTCAGTGCTAATGGACAAAAATCAGAACTACATTTAAACATGAGTTTCCTCAATGTTTCAAAATTCAGATCCTTCATCACAATTCCTCCTAATTCCTGGGTTCCATTCTCTTCAATTAGTAGTGTAGATTCCATTCTGTTAGCTTCTTGCATCTCATTCTGCCTATTGCCTTTCAAATCTCTAGCGGCTGCTAACAGGAAGTCCAAATCTTCTTGCTGTACTTGACCTATAGAATCTTCTGTGTACCCGATGGTTATTTCCTCGTTCTCTTGCGCTTTATTTCCAAAACAGATTTTAAGCCTTATCTTGTGAAATAATTTAAATAAGTCCAAACAAATCGTAAAATGATTGACAGCTGTTGTAGGACTGAAATTCAACCCTTTCTGTAACAATGAAGATTTCGCAGGGCTTATTTCAGATTCACTCAAATTAATTATTTGAAACTGGGATTCTTTGGGGTGTTCTTGCTGATCCTTAAAATTCTTTTTTTGCATATTTCGTCCTCCCCTTTTTCCCCTTTTTTACCTACTGTTTTGTCCACATGCACTTCTGCTGTCTTCTCTAAAAAAGACTTCTCAATTATATTTTTGTTTAAATCAACAGTTACAGCTTTAGTAACAGTTACAAGATACTCAGTGGTGTTTATCATTCTGTAACTGTCTTTTTGATAGTTCTGATGCTTTTTCCTATAAAATGATTGGCAGATTGGCTTGATTCATTCTTAGATGATGCCCCAATTATCAAAGAATTGGATCTGGGCCTGTTCCCAAAAAGGACACATTGGCACCTTGATGCCTTCCATTTGATATATGAGTGCTTCATAGAAATGGTCTGGAACCATATTAAGGACATTGTGACCTTGAAAGATAGAGACATAATACACTGTTTTGTGTGATACAGTTAAAGCAGTGCTAAGAAGGTAGCTCATTAGCTATGGGGCTAAAAAGACTAAGGAATGGAGGGCCTACAGAGATGAGCTACTTGCTACACTCAGTCTTCGCAACAACAACATCAGTTGGTACACTAGCAGACCCAACTCATTTTGATCTAATAAAGAAGCAGCCTGATGACTTGGCCTTAGAACAGACAGAATGAGCATTACATTACCTGCACCAGAAGTACTATGATGGAGCCCTCGGGCAATGTGACTTCTGGCACACAGAGTCAGGGGGTATCATCAGCAGACTACAATCTAGAAAATATAGCATCCCACTACAGGAGCACTTCTAAAGGATGTAAGCTTTGTAGCAGAGGCCTTTGCGGTATTCTGTAAGAGGCTGTATGCCTCTGACCCCGCATTTGAGCCAGAGGCTTTAGCCTCCTTTTTCTCCTCGTTGCATCTCCCAAAGCTAGATGTCCAGGCCCAAGAGCTGGCTCAGGCAACAGTTACAGGACTAGAGCTCCAGGAGGCCACTGGTCATCTTAAAACTGAAAAACATCCAGGCCATGATGGCTATACAGCAGAGTTTTTTAAGAAATTAATGCCATGGCCAGCTTCATGGCGCCGAGTGAAGGAGTTCGCTCGGTATGTTGCTGACCTGGGTTTGTGCCCCAAGCCCAGGTACCAGAAGCAAAGACCAGCAGGAGGGGGATTTACAAGCATCCATTAGATGCTTCTCTCCTGGGGGGTGGGACTAGCCTTGGCACCTGTGGGTGGATTGGATGCCATGCTTGGGAAATGTGCTGCCTCAACACGCTCCCTGCACTTCCCTGCCTGAGGTTGCCTGCACTCATGCAAGGCTGAAAACTGTGGTGGGCAGGGCAGAAAATGTGCTCCCTGTCTGACCGGATGAGGAGCATCTGCTCCTGCCACCATGAAGCCCTGGAGTCAGCCTGGACCAGCCTCGCAGCCCTGGGATGCAAAGTTGGCCGGTAAGGCACTTCCTCCTCTGAAGAGAGGGACCCTTCCAACATAGAGATATGTTGGTCTACCCAGGTAAGCAAAAATTAGGGCTGGTGGATGGTGGTAGGAGTCAGGATTGCGTCAACTACCTAGGCGATCCAAAGGAGTGGCTGGACGGGGATGCCAGGGGAGGTGCATAAACAGAAAATCCAAAAAAATGAAAATTAATGCTAGAAATTATACCTATCCTCATTAGAACATCAAATAGCATTATGAAGGGTGAGGATCTCCCACCCTCTTGTAACTATGGCACTATTTCAGTGATTCCTAAATCAGGGAAACCACCTGAAAGGTGTGACTCTTACCAGCGTATCTCAGTTCTGAACATGAACTATAAGATCTCCATGTCAGTACATGTCAGGTCAGGGCAAATCATTGTTTGTCCTCATCCTTTCCATTGCAACATGGTACGAGAGAAGGTTGTCTCTTCCCCTCTTTCTTATTTGCCTTGTATATTGAGTCCTTGGCACAGGCTGTTCAGCAATAGCCGAATATTGCAGGCCATATGGGTCCAGAAGGTACTGAACATTGTATAGCTCTCTATACTGATGACATGCTCTGTTTGTCTGGATTGGAGTCAGATCTTCCAGATATCTGATTGATATTACTCCAATATGGCTCCTTATCAGGCTATAAGCTTTACGAGAGTAAGATGGAAGTTCTGGCTATAGAGTATGTTCCCAGTTCGGCACTTAAAAGTCAATACCCTTTTTGCTGGGATTTGTCCCACATGAAAAGGACCCCTTGGCCTATCTAAACTGCCCGAAAATATTCTGCCTAATGTGTCACTGCAGTCCCTACTTGATCTGCAGCCTCCCAACACCCTGGCCCTGTAACTATGGTCTCCCTGGTGTCTATCCCATGCATGCATGAATCCTGCTACTGTTTTGGTACCTACCACCTCTACTGGTAGTCTGTTCCAAGCATTCACCACCATTTCTGTGAAGAAGTACTTTCTCCCATCTCATCTTAGCCTTCCCCCTTCCAGCTTCATATCATGCCCCCTTGTTTTTGAACATCTTTTTCTATTTAAAATGCTACCCTCCTACACCTTATTGATACCCTTGAGGTAGTTGAATGTTTCTATCATGTCACCCCTTTCTCTTCTATCCTCTAGAGAGTACATATTTAATTCCCTAATTCTTTCCTCATAGTACTTCAGTTGCAGGCCATGCACCATTTTGGTTGCCCTCCTCTGTATCGCCTCTACTCGATCTATGTCGTTCCTGAGATGAGGCCTCCAGAACTGGACACAGTACTCCAGGTGGGGCCTCATCATCGATCTATACAGGGGTAACACCACCTACCTCTTTCTGCTTGTGATACCCCTCCCTATGCACCCAAGCAACCTTGTAATAAAGCCCACACCCTCAGTGTCCCAGCTTTATGAGGCTAATTGTGCCCCTCTTCAAGCCCAGCCACAACAGGACCTGGACAGATAGACAGTACCTCCCCTGTCCCTAGAGAGGTGGTGTGGAGGAGTTGTGGGAAAATAAATGGACCAGGTACAGAACTTCAGGTTCAACACACAATCTCTGTGTGATATTTATTTAAAACACAGGGAATACCCTTAAGCAATGGCATATCTGTTATTCAATACATCAGTTTGTAGTAACAGACTATGACTGTCTTTCCTATGCACTTAGTCAACACCTCCTAACCCACTGATCTATCTCTTTAATGAAAATTATTTTATTCCCTATGTTTGTCTTGTGTGTTTGGGTGATGGGGTGCTCAATAAAGAAAAACTCAAAATCAAGCTAAATACAAAGACCCTCAGTGCAGAAGCACTAAAGCAAGGGTAACCCCAAAGGGCACTGGCAATAAAGCCAAGTTTCAAAGAAACAGAACATCACACATACCACCATAATGCAATGGGATCTATATGCAAATAACCCTAAAATTTTAGGCTTGTTCAGCTTAAAGCAGGAATGCATGGTGCTAAAGGGCCTCTCAATCAATGTGCAATTGACGTGCATTTTAAATAACACAACTAACTTAATTTTTATAATACAATTCTCTAGTACTTTTTTACCCTTATCAAAAACACCTAGTGCCATGGTATTTTCAACATTTACAGGTTTCATACACATGAGGCATATACAGATGTGTCAAGTCAGGATGAAGCACAGAAATGCTGCAGAATATCACAGAATACTGCAGTTTACTGCAGGTGCCATTGTAAGTTAATAGCAATTAAGCCCTTTTGTCATGCAGGATTTTGTGACATGTCATTACTGCAAGTTACTGCGCTTCATCATGGCTGACACATCTGTACATCAAGGCCTTTATGACATAGTGCTATTGCATACCAAATCCAACAATGAGGAACAGAGTCTGTTGTTTTACATCAGCACAGAGGTCATCACAATAATCTCCCTGTACGAGGACCTGAGAGGGAAAAGGAAAATTAAAGATGACACTATAATATAGTCAAGAAAAGGGAGGGGACACCCACAGGTGGCCAACCTTATGGTCTGGAAATTGTAAAGGAAAGATTAGGCTAAGAAACAGAAGAACTGTTGCAACAGATTTAAAGTAAGAAAAGGTTGGTCCTCCCTGTCACAGATGGGTAGCAATTATTAAGATGTTGACCCTCCCAAAATTCTTACTGTATATCTGTTCAGAACCTAGCTCTCCCTGTCCCTTATAGGGCATGGGTGTGCTGGCACAGGCAGATTTCACATTTTCTTTGGCAGGGGCAGCGCCTCTAAGTTGCACTGTCAATGTTGAGCAGACCTTGTCTGGTGGCCTTGCGCAGTGGATCTTAAATTATAATACGAGGCAGTACAGCTGTAGCTGATAATGTATTGGCTCAGAAACTCCCCTGACCAGCATTGGGTATAGTTGGAGAGAGTAGAAGTCCCTACACAACCCATAGAGCTGGGCCTGCTGGACTCTCGACGGTTCAGCATGTATTATAGCTGTGTCTCCACATTTGTCTGTACTCCACTACAAGTGTGCAAGAAATGGATCCTTAAAGGGGATCTATCTCAGCAGCTTTTGTGGCTTCTTCCCCTACATGCACATGGATTTTATTCCAGTGTCCCTAGATGTAGGATATCAATCTTGGCAACATAAAGTGTAACAGTTCCCAGTTCAAATGATGCAGGTGCAACATGTTAAATCCTTCTAAATGATAATGGATATGTTAGGATTCCCTAAAAAGGGCATGTTTCAATACTTTCAAGTGCAAGCATATTTAAGGAGGCTACTTCAAAGAAACACAGGGATGGACATTTCCAATATGCTCACTCAGATTCTAATGGGAGCCTTGAAGGGGAAGAACCTCTCACACCTTACCTCATACCTTTATAGGGCACTTCAGGACTTAAGCAACCCCCCCATTACAAGCTTTTAGGCTGTGGGAGCAGGAAATAGGTTACCCCTTGGAATGGGACAAATGGGAAACCGTCTCAATACACATTAGATATCCTCCTTCATGTTCTTGAAGAAGTTTAACTGGAAATGTCTAATTCATTATTACCTCAGTCCAGCAGGTTCAGAGCGGAACCGCCCCTATGGTGCACTGCTAGTGACACTGTGGAGAACCCAGGGCTTCTCACTTTCAAATAATGTGGTATTGCAATAACCTTTTCCACTTTTTTGGGGAGATCGAAATGGCACTGCAGGAAATCTTTACCTCCCCCCACCACACACACACACACACACACAGCCCTCAATAAATATCTTTGGCTTTTAACATTATATCCACAGGGATTGAAGGATCCCGTTAGCAAGTACTGTACATATTAGTAATATACTTGGGAGTAATTAAGAAATGTATTACTACACAGTGGTTAAAAGTAGAAACCCCTACACTGTCGGACTGGATAATATTATTTAACTCCATTTGCAAGTTAGAAATCCTGACCTACACCACAGAAAATCACACAGACAAAGGCTGTTAAAATGATGGAATCATTGGGTAATGTATGTTATGGCAAGAGACCCCTCTTTTGTTCCATAACATATAAGCGCAGTTTCATCTGATAGCATGGTAGATGAGACCGTCAGTTGAAAGGGATGTGGGTGTTCCAGCCATGCCAGTGCCCTCTCATTCCAAGGGTATCATGTACTGGATGCTAACTCTGAGCTTGTGGGTGGGTGCTGGAGTCACTACAATTTTGGTCAACAACTGAGTCAGATTATAAAGTATAGATACTGCACATATAGACAGGTGAACCAGTCTGTGTTGTTTAATTTTGTTTGTTTTTTATATGTTATATTGAAAATCTAAAAAAATACGATAATAAGAAAAATAAAGAATACTGTGGATCTGGTGATAATGTGGGACAACCCCCTGGGATGCTGGACCTAACCATTCTCCCACTCTGGTCACCACATGGGTGGACCCACACAATGGCTATGCATTCCCCAATAAGCTTGCACTCAAACTCTACACAGAATGGCAGCAGACAATACATGTTATTTATTTATTTATTGAAATTGTTTTACTAGGAAAAGCACACTGAGCAACAACTGCTCATTTCCCTGTGTGTCCTGGGGAGTAGGGTACAGTGGGGAGGAGAAGGACATAAGGTTATCCAACTTCATACATATAAATATACAATTTACTTAATACAGTTGCATACATTTGACAGTAATAGTTGAGTGTAGATAACATTCATACCCTAACAGGCATAGTAACAGTTACAAAGGAGAACCTGCTAGTGTGGTTACTGAGGGAATAATAGAGATTGAAGTGCAGAGCTGGCTAGCTCAAAAGTTGGGATCAAGTGCAGTAGTTGGGTGTAAGGTCAGCTAATGTAGCACCCTTGCATGTACAGGAAGAAGAAAAAATGGGAGGGTTAGCAGAAGCTGTTTACTGAAGAGTGGTTGACAAGGGCCATGGATAGTGAGCGGACAGAGGAGGAGTGGCAAATTTGAGTGGGGAGAGAGTTCCAGAGTTGAGAGAAGTGGTGTGATCAGGCAGCTTGGCTGATTTGGGTCCTACATCTGTGGATTAAAGGAGCCTGGAGTCTAGGGACCTCAGAGCA
Source organism: Neoceratodus forsteri (assembly GCA_016271365.2). Lineage (NCBI taxonomy): Eukaryota > Metazoa > Chordata > Ceratodontiformes > Ceratodontidae > Neoceratodus > Neoceratodus forsteri. The sequence goes on from CM028137.1 coordinate 158,493,052, forward strand.
TGGGTGGGTGCCAAGGGGGGGGGCGATAGTGTGGAGGCCAGGTAAGCCAGGAGGGTATCAAGCCAGTACTTTAAGATAAACTTGGCACAATGTATTTGGCAACGGTTTTTGAGGGAGGGGAAAGCAAGAGAGCAGTAGAGCTCACAGTGATAGGTGCAAGGGGAGCGTCTAGAGCCAACTGGTGAAAAGCATAAAAAGGTATCCAACTTGGATAAGACTGACATGTGGGTGGCAGTGTATACAATATCACAATAACTGAAGGAGGGAAGTATCATCTTCTGGATGAGATCACGATGAACAGGAAAGGGGAGACTATTACGGCTGCGATATAAAGTCCCGAGCTTGGGGCAGAGTTTTTTCAGTATGGAATCAGCATGGACGAAGAAGGTGAGGTGGTGGTCAAGCCAAACTCCAAGATACCAGAAGGGGGTGACATCTTTCAGCTCTGTCCCACCAAGGGTGTGGAAAAGTGGGAGGAAGGGGAGCCTGGCTAGTCATTGGGATGTGCCAAAAGTCATAGTTACTGTTTTTTTTGTGTTTAGAGAGAGCTGGTGAGAGTTGAACCAGTGCTGGACTTTGCTGAAATCCGCCTGGAGGGTAGAGGCAACTAAGGCCAGGGAGGAGCCAGAGGAAAATAAGACAGTGTTGTCTGCATACATGTGGATCGAGGAGGCAGAACAAGTTTGTGGCAGGTTGTTTAGGAAAATAGAGAATAGGATTGGCCCAAGCACTGAACCTTGGGAGACGCCAGTGGACATGGGGAGGGGTGGGGATATGGCATCCGCAATCCTTACAGATTGAGTGTGGCCTGTAAGATAGGTGCTGAACTACTCAGTAGCAGATGTGGAGAGGCCAGAGTCAGAGAGGCTTGACAGTAACAGGGGGTGAGAGACCGGATCGAAGGCTTTTAGCCAGATCGATGAAGATGGCAGAGGTGATAAGACCTCTGTCCATTCCAGACTGAATGGTATCAGTGAGCCTTAGTAGGGAGGAGGCAGTGGAGTGATCCTTCCTGAAGCCAGACTGGCAGGATGTGAAGAAATTTGAGTCAGAAAGATAGGAGGTTAGCTGGGCTGGGCAAGCACAAGGTGTTCTTGCAGTTTCACCAGAGCAGGGAGGAGGAAGATCAGCTGGTAGTTTGAAGTGGAGGTGGAGGCACCTTCTTTGGGGAGGAGGATAACAATGGCATACTTCCAGGACAGAGGGACAGATGCAGTGGTGAAGGATTGATTTATGAGGTAGGCAATTGGAGTGGCTATGGCTGAGGCCAAGAGGAACAGAAGTTTGGGGTCCAGTCCATTAGGGGAATTCTCTTTTGAGGGGTTTAATGTTAGCAGGGCTTCTAGAGCTTCAGCTGGTGCGATTTCCTTGAAAGAGAAGGTACTTGTATTACGAGGTACCTTCGGCCCTGTACGTGATGAGGGAGGTGATGTGGAGGGTATAGAAGAAAGGAGCGAGGAGGCACAGGTGGAGAAGTATAAGTTAAACTCAGCAGCGACTGCACTTGGGTCCGAGAGAATGGAGTTGTTTATGCTAAGGAGAGGAGAGGGTTTAGCCGCAGGTGGTGAAAAGAGGAAATGTATGATCTTCCAGAATTTGGAGGGGCTATTTAGGTTAGATTGGAGGGAGGATCTAAAATACTCTGCTTTAGCTAGCCGAGTTGCTCTGGTGCACATGTTCTGCAGATACCAGTAGTGTGAGAGGTCCTGAGGTAGGGCTGAGGATTTGTAAGCTTGCCATGCTGAGTCTCTAGCATTCATACAAGCTAGAAGTTCTTGGGAGATCCAAGGCAGGTGGTTTCCACATACCCTAGTACAGCGTAGTGGGGTGTGTGTTTCCCATATCTTGAGGAATATGTTTTTGAAGTGCAGTAGGGTGACGTCTGTTGGGCTGGTGGGGGGGGAGCCAGTTTGCTAGGACAAGATCATTGAGTAGGGGAGTGAGATTGAGGGATTTGAATGACTGTTGGACTAAGAACTTTGGGGAGATTTATGGCGGTGGACTTTGCAGACAAGGTAGATGACATGGTGGTTACTCATGGAGTCAGGGAGTAGACCTGCTTGGATGACTCTGTGAGGATGGGTGTTTAGAGCCCAGTCAATAAGGGAGTGGTTACCCGATTTGAGGTTTAAGCGGGTGGGCTCAGTGATGAGTTGGGTTAGATTTAGGGCAGCAAAATCCATCTGGTTTTTGTTGAGGGTTGGGGCTAACCAATTGTGGTTTAAGTCACCCATTGTGTATAATTCCTCAGTGGGGGCTAGTCAGCTGATTTGTGTAAGGAGGTCGGTGACAGTTGTGGCCGGGGTGCCTGGTCAGCAGTAAATTCCAGCAACGAATATAGGCAGCAAGAAGGGGAGCATGAGCTGGAGCAGCAGGAGTTCATAGGCTTTAGGTTCGGCTTTAGTTAAGATTTCTGAGTAGCGTATATCCGAGCTTATGTAGATGGCTACACCATCACCTCTGGTGGCCCTGTCCTGGTGGGCCATGGTGTATCCAGGGATTGAAACTGAGGAGTCAGAGCTGTTTTTGTTAAGCCATGTTTCTGAGCAGATGAGGACATCAAGGGCATGGTGGGCAGCGAGTGCTTGAAGCTGGTCTATTTTGAGGGATAGGCTGCAAATATTTAGGTGAAGGAGGTGGAAGCCTTTGGGAAGGGGATATCCTGGCAGTTGCATAGGAATGGGAGGTGAGGTGGGAGGGGCCAGCTGAGGTAGGTGGGGATGGGGTAGACGGGGGTCCAGAGTTTGGGTGTATGTCCCCTGCTGTGAGGAGAAGGAAGGCAAGGGATAGGTTGTGAGCTAGCATACGGAGGCACCTTAGCACGAATGAGCACCTCTGCATGCGGAAGCATGAGTAGACATTTGTGTGGGCATTGGAAGCAGGGTGAAAAGCAAGTAGGTGAAGTATAGTTCAGGAGGGGGAGGGCCTGATTAGGAAGGGGGGACATGCAGTAGAGTGGGACCAGGTAGGAGTGGGCAGGAGAATGAGTGCAGGGTTGGAGGGGCAGGGGGGAGTTATGATGTGTGGCAAGAAAGGGAAGGGGGCATGGAGAAGGTAGGAGGCATGGTGGAGAGAAGGGGTGGGAGGCTGGAGAATAGACAACTGAGTAGAGGCAAGAAGCCAGGCAAGTTGGCAACGGAGCCGAGATTTTAAAACAGTTGAGTAGGGCAACATACCCTAAAAAGTGAAAAGCATATAATGACAGCATGAGGCAGACAGTATAGCTGGCAGATCCTCAGTGCCAACATAAATCCAATCTATATAACAAGTGCATCCCTCTTCACTTGACCTGAGCAGGCACAGGCAAAACAAATGCTTCTTGCATAATAACAAAAAAATATTTCAGGTTATGTGACAGTGAGAGCCTACCACTCTTGAGGACTGACCTTTTCTTAATTCTGTTGCAACAGTTCTTCGCTTTCTTAGCCTAATCTATCCTTTAAAATTTCTAGTTCATAAGGTTGGTCATCTATGTACGCCCCTTCCCTTTCTTAACTATGCTATAGTCTTTCCCTCTCAGGTCCTCATACAAGGAAGTTATTGTGGTGACCTCTGAGCTGATGTAAAACTACAGGCTGTGTTCCTCATTGTTGGATTTAGTATGCAATAGCACTATGTCATAAAAGACTTTATTGTATGTGCCTTATGTGTATGAAACTTGTAAGTGTTGAAAATACCATGACACTAGGGCCCAGATATTCAAACTGCTCTCAAAAGTAGCGCAACAGCAGGAGCAAGCACAAACCCGTTGCGCAAATGCGCAACAGGTGTGATATTCAAACATGGAGCACAGCAAATTGCGCAAGCAACCAACGTCTCAATATCGCACATACTGCGCCATGGCGCAACCAGGTAGGAGAGGCTGAGCCAAAATGCTGTGCCATGGAGCAACCAGGGAAGCTCAGCTGAACATTCCAGAGCTGCCATAGCCAAGCACAGCCCCAAAGCAATGGAACTGCACATCCAGGAGGCAGGCTGGGGCCACCGCCAGCCATGCCACACATGAGCACAGAAACACACTGCAGAACCCACACCACACCTGCACCCTAGCACAGCATCACTGGGGGTGGGACGGATGATCCACGTGCCCATGGGGACAAGCCAACAAAGCATAGCAGAGCCATGACACCCCAGCACAACCACTGGCAGGCGGAGGTGCCACACACAGGGGTTGACAACCACAGTGCACATTAGCCCCATATACTGCATGCCCTGCACCGTGACCCCAAGACACCACCCATGTGCAGTGACTGGCACTGCAGGAAACACCATGCATCCCCCCTGGCACACGTCAACCCCGTGCTGCAGAGAAGCATACAAGCCAGACCCACCCTGTGCACCCAGCAGTGGGTGGCAGCAGACAGCAAGACCAACAGAAAGTCAATGCCATGCTGGTGATACCTCCCCATGCACACACACACACACACACACACACACACACACACACACACACATATGTACCCAGGACCATACCACCCCAGATGGCTTGTACACCACTGCAACTGAACAACCATAGCCAGCTGCAAATCAGAGATCAACACGGCATTCATATCAAAATATAAATGTATTCTCAAAGAGTAAGTACAAAACAATCAACCAGAACTATTTACAAGGGGATGGGTACAAGGTCAGGTTGTTCAAGGGTAGGGATTACAAACTTGGAGAGGAAGGCAGGGTGGTAGGGATGAGAGAAGTGGGAAGGGTAACAACAATTTATGGTCCTGCAGAAGCCGCCAAATCTCCTGGCTGGTGGCCGTCCCAATACCGCCTATTCGAGCCATGCCTGTGGATGGACTGCAGGATGGCTTGGTTGTCCTGCAGCAGCTGTCTCATGCTCGGACATCCCTCCCAATGCTCCGGAGAACCTCGAGGCCTAGGAAAATGGGAACACAGTCAATGGCTGTGACTGACCACAACCCTGAACACCACCCAACCTGCAATCCACATAGCCCAATGTCCCACACCTTTGATGGCATGCACCCACCCACAGTGAACATGCACATGGCCATCACAAACGAGGCGGCTCCAGCTATCGCACCACATACACACACTGCCCACGTCAATCCAGTACAAACTAGGCTGTCATGTGATGTTGCAATGTGGTGCGATGCCAGTTACACAGCTATGTGCCCAGTGCATGCCTGGACCACCTGTGATGCATACACAGACGTGTCGTGATGCTGCACTGTGATGCAGGTCACCTGTGTCACGCCTACATACATGGATACATAGACAGTGTCGGCAGATAAGGGCCTATGGACCCCAGTCTGGCCATTTGGCCTTGTACGATCACTCTCTTGTCCTATAAGTCCGTTCGCCACCCCTGACCTCCAGAAGTCCCTCATGGCAACCACACATACAGATATCCCGTGACCAAGTCAGCCTCACCACATCCTCTTGCAGGGTGTTCACTCATCCACCACCCATTATGTGAAGAAACACTTTGCATGTTCCTCTTAAACAAGCCCCTCAACTGCATCCCATGCCCTCTAGTCCTGGAACATCCTTTACGCTGACAAATATTGTTTCCTGCACTCTGTTCCCCCTGTACAATACTTGTATGTCCCCATCATATCCCCAGCCTCCTCCCTCCAGGGAGTACATATTGGTTCTGTCAACCTGTCTGCATAGGACTTGTGATGCAATCCATGCACCATCCATGTCGCCTCCTGTGAACGCTCTCCACCCAGTCCCTGTCCATACGCAGGTATGTTTTCGAACTGTACACTGTACTCCAGTGTGGGGAGTCACTAGTGTTTCATCTAGTGGAACTACAACCTCCCATTTGGTTGTGCCCATCATGGTTGGTGGTCCTGCCCCCCCAGCATGCAATAGCATCCATGACGTAATGATACTCGCACTCCTCCAGCAGCTGTGTCTGCCGCTGCTGCTGCTGCTGTTGCTGCTGCTGATGCTGCTGCTGCTCTGGCCTGACGGCCTGTGGCACTGGGGCCCTGGCATGGCCCACATCAGCCTCGTCCGGCGCCCTCACCATCCGGCCTGTGGGAGACATGATGTGAGACAAACATCAGTGTGATGCAAAGCAGAGTGCCCCTGCCCCAGTAAGACTGCCTGCCCACACAGCCATAACCATCCATCGCACAGCTGCACACACTGACACCGATGCACAGCCACCCAGGCACACACACACCCCTACAGAGGATATAGGTGAATAGATGGTACACTCACGTGGCCTAGGCACCAGGCCCTGCCTGGCACGGGAACGCAGCCACGTTAATAGTTCCGGCTCCCTCCGGTGGAGATCACTGTACCGGTGCCGGCACTGCTCTGCAGACCGGCCCCGGCCAGTGACCCCCACCAGGTCAGTGGCCACTTGCTGCCACACATGGGTCCTAGGTCCGGTGAGGGGGGCCTCACCATATAGACCCTCATGGTGGGGCTCCACTAGGCCACCAGGTTGGCCACTTCAACTGCACTCAGGACACCGCCCTCCTCCGAGCCATGGCCCCAACTTTACAGCAGGCAATGGCGCCCGGCTGCGCTGTGACCCCGTGGAGTTGTTGCGCATAGACCAGCACAGGCTCCAATCATGCTGTTCGCTTAGCGTCATCACTCTACATGGCGCTGTAATCAGACAAGCGCAATAAGGGACATACACATGGCATGCCCACAGCGCCAGGGTCAGAGGGCATACACAAGGTCACAGCAATGACGCGAAGGCTACGCACAGCGCCATAGGATGTATAGGCATCCGCATGACTGCTAAGCAGAGCACCAGTGCCACAGTGGACTATCGCGCAGAAGTGCCACAGCGCCATATAGTGCCCAGTGCTGTAGCGCCACTGGCACAATGGTGTATGGCCAGAATCACCTATCGCTCAGCAGGTCTGCAGCGATCGATGCCCGCGTAACTCTGTCTGGGCATGCGCAATGCAGTGCAGCACACAGCCACAAACATGCGCCATCGGCTCAGCTGACCTTCCTTTATTGCGCTAAGCGCAAATACGCGATATTCAGCCGACATATGCAAATCAGTCAATCAGCCATGCAAAGCGCGGTAGGCGCGATTAGCATGTCATTAAAGTTGAGCCACACCTCATTTGCATGTGTTGCACTATAAAAATGCGACACTGGGTTGTGGTGGCCAGATTTGGTTGTTGCAGCTGAGAGGTGAGTTACATGCTGTGTGATGCTCAGGACAATGCTCATGGGCAGAGGTGCTGGAGGATGTCACAGGTTGAGGGGGCTGAGCATGATGAGGGAACTTAGAAAGGGGCAGAGGGCACCCTTTCCATCAGTATCTGCCATGCGGCGAGGAAAGGGGGCTTCCCCCCGCCTGCAGCTATGCTCATGGGGAAATGCTGTGGACTGCACAGTGACAGGTGTCCACTTCCACCCATACAGATCAGCATGACTGACGAGAACCAGGCCGAGGGTGTGGACGGCGGGCGTAGGAGGAGGCCGAACTTCACCACAGCAGAGACCGAGGCCCTCTTCCAGGCCTACCTGGAGGATGAGCCGCTTTTGAGTGGGCGGACGGGCACCCCTCAGCAGCGTGCAGCTGCATGGGAGGGGGTAGCTCTGGCCGTTAACCTGCACGGAAGCCACCAGCGCTCCGTGCAGGAGTCCCTGAGAAGATGGGGACTGACCGCAGGAGGCTGAAGGAGAAGGTGGCAGCCTTCAGGGTGGCACGATGCTGCCACTGGTGGGGACCACCAGTGGTGTTGCAGCAACCCTGACCGAGGAGACACTGGTCACGGCCATGCAGCCGAGTGCCATTGCGGGTGTTCCTGGCGGAGGATTCCAGACAGGTGGAAGCCCATCACTGCACGGTATGTCATGGTGATGTTGTGGGGCGGCTGTTGTTCACATGCACTCACATGCTCTCTTTCTGTTTCAGATCCTGTTCGTCTGCAGGAGACAGTGGTGGTGGTGCTGACAGTGCGGCAGACCTGCTGGACCAGGAGGAGGGACCTTCCACCTCCGCCAGCAGCCTGCACGCACTGCAGCAGCAGGCAGGCTGGGCAGACAACTCCACCGGCAGTGATACGGGTGCAGGGGGTGCACAGCCTGTGTCACAGCAGTCTGGCATGCAGGTGTGCCAGCATGCTGTGCCTATGGCAGTGGCACGCACCGGCACTATTGATGATGGCAGGCCTGCAATGGCCAGTGAGAGGTGTGTGTCCCACAAGGGACACATGGCAGGCCAGCACATGCCCCTGGGCCGTCCAGCTCCACACCTGTGTACCAGCATGCTGGCACAGTCACAGGCTGGGCCTGTCAGCACCGGTGGGGCAGCATCGGTGGCTGAGCAGGTGTCTGGCACTGTTGACAGCACAGGGTGGAACAGGTGGACCTGGGGCTCAGCAGTTGGAGGGCGGCAGCAGTTGCACACCAGGCCTGGGGACAGCATCAGGCAGTGGCACTTGTCCACCGCCTTAGATCAGCCCATACCTGGTCCTGGTGAACAGCGGCCACCCTCAAGGGGTGCTGTGCACCAGGACCATCCACACCCTGGGGTCACGATGCCATTGGGGCACAGTACCCTTGACGCACACCGCCTGCTGCAGGAGTCGGTACAGCTGCAGGGGCGGGTTGCAAGGTCCGTGGAGGCACTGACTGTGTCCGTGGAGCGGCATAGCAGGGAGTGTGCTCGGGACCGGGCGAGATGGTCCATATCGGGCGGATGTGACCGCTGCCATCGACAGGCTGACCCAGGCAGTGGTCTCTGTGCGACGCGTTGACCACACTGTCTGGTGACCCTGTACCATGCACCCACACAGTGCGCACTCCACTCCCGTTCGGTGTCGTGCAACACCAGGCCTGTCGATGCGGGTTCTGCTGTGGGCATCCTGAGCACCCTGGTGCAAGTTTGTTTGGCAGGATGCAGACCCCTGTGCGGGCAAGGTCACGGTCGTGCACTGGGACCCCTGGTGGTGCACTAGCACCACCCGATGTGGCCCCTGCGCAGCCTGCCAGTGCTGCTAGGCCACGGTGGGGCCGCCCACGCATCCGTGGTGGCGTGGGACAGTGCTCCTGACTGAGCTGTCTCCCAATGCAGGCCCTGTCTGGTGCTGCCGTGTGTGCAATGTGTGTCATGGTGGGCAGTGCACTGCTGGGTGCTCTGCTCCCAAACTGACACTACGGACCACCTGCACACTCTCCCAACTGCTGTCCACAGGTGCGTGTGGATGATGATGCCTGCATTGCACTGTACACCAAGGTGCAAGGTTGCCCAGGTCCTGACACACGACATGGACAGTCCAGGTGGTGAGGGTGGTTGGTGGTGCCAGATAGCTGTAATTTCGGTGAGTGCTGTGCTGCTGCCCTGTATGCTGCCTGGTGTGTGTGTGTGTGTTCATTTGAGTGCTCACCTCTCTGATGATGTGTTGGTATGCCTAGACCCTTCAACTCCCCTGACCTTCATGCACAGTGTGTTCCCCTGTGTGCCTGTGGTTTGCGCATAGACAGTGTTGCCTGCACATGTCCCCTTGACTTACCTTGTTGGGCGTAGTGCTCTTCTGCAATGGTGTCCCGGTGCAGCTGGGCCTGCCGTGTCAGTCGGGGTTCCCTCCATCCTGGGGGGGTGGCTCATCACCCATATCACCGGTGCCACTGGCGCCCCATCGCTGTCCCCTCTTGGACCTGTCTCGGCTATCCCATGGTCTTTGGCCATGTTGTGCAGGATGCAACAGGCCAGGAATATCCCACAGGCCTTTGGGGGCTGTACTGTAGGGCTCCACGGAGGTGTCCAGGCATCAGGCGTGCCTTGAGTATCCCATACACCGCTCTATGATGCTCCGTGTTGCGGCATGTGCCTCATTGAAACCGTGCTGCGCTGGGCGTGGGGTGCCGGTATGGTGTGAGCAGCCAGGGACGAGTGGGTATCCACAGTCACCTGTGTGGAGATAGTGAGATCAGTGTTAGGTCAGGTCCATGTTGCCCATATCCTTGTGTGCCACTACCATGGCACCTGTGTCATTCCCACCCTTGCACAGAGTTTGCATTCCATACATGTGTACTCACCCACTAGATGACCCGTGGGGATGTTCCCACTCTCGAATCAATGGCACAGTGCAGATTGGTGCCATATGAAGGCATCATGTGCTCCACGAGGGTGTGTGGCACAGACATTGATGATGCGCCCAGTGGCATCACACACCACCTGGCAGTTGACACTCGAGAAGCCCTTTCGGTTCCGATATGCTTGCCCGTCGGGGCCAGGTGGCATGCGAATGGCCACATGGGTGCAGTCTATGGCACCTAGCACGCCAGGCATTTGTGCTACCCTGTGGAACTCCTGCATGTTTGCTGTACGCTCTGCCGCGGTGCTGGGGAAATGGATGTACTCCTCAGCATGAGGCAGCAGTGCGCTGAGGAATTGGGTGAGGATGCGTGACGTGGCCGACTGCGTAATGCCTGTGGTGTCCCTGTCGGCCTCTGGAAGGTGCCCGTGGCGAGCAGGCACAGGCTGTCACCTTGGTCTCCACGGACAGAGCATGGCTCCGTCGTGAGGGTGCCTGCATCACATCACTGCACAGCTCACTGAGCCGTCTCAGTATTGCCCTGTTCAGGTGGTACCGGGCCACGATCTCGACATCACTGTACAGCTCGTAGCTGATGCGGGCACGATACCGCCTGTCGGGGGCGTACCGCCGACGGGCCCCTCCACGGCCACGTCCCCCTGCAGCATGCTGTCTCACCCCCCTCATTACAGCTTCCATGTGGAAGCTGACACTGTCCATCTCCCTGGCTTCTGCCCTCCCCCAGCTGCTGTTCCTGTGTTACCCCACTGCCCCCACTGCTGCTTCCACTGCACCAGGCACCCCCACTGGCCTCTGTCCTCCAGGACCCACTGTCCCTCTGTCCTTCCTGCTCCTGTCTGTCTCTCTCTCTCTGTCTCTCTCCCGGTTTGCGGCCTGCTCGAGTTCTTGCGCCTCCCGCCCAAGGCAATTTTATTTTGGCTCACATCCGGTACAGCGCATCCTCCGGCTGAGCCACCTTGGCGCATTGCGCAGATGTTCAAATATCGCTGGCATGCACTTTATGCATGGACCCACCTTATGGGTTGCGCATGCCTTCATTTCCATTGCGCTGTGGCTCAGTGTGTTTTCGTGGCGAACTGGCCTCTTCAATATCGCAGAATGGCGATTTGAGTTGCGACGCCAAACCCTGTTGCGCATGGCGCAACCCTTTTGAATATCCAGGCCTAGGTGTTTTTGATAAAGGTAAAAAGTTACTAGGTGACTGTATTCTAGAATTAAGTTACCAGGGTTGAGATATCAGAAAAAAAAACATTGTGTTGTTAAAATACATGTAAATTACATTGTTTGAGAGGCCATTTGGCACCATGCATTAGTGCTATAAGCTGAACCAGTCTAAAATTTCATGATGATTTGCATATACATCCCATGATGATTTGCATTATGGGGGTATGTGTGATGTTGTGTTTCTTTGAAATTTGGCTTTATTGCCAATGCCCTTTTCAGGTAACCCTTGCTTCAGTGCTTCTGCACTGAAGTTCTTTGTCTTTAGCTTGTTTTTAAGTTTTTCTTTTTTTGAGCTCACCCAAACACACAAGACCAACATAGGGGATAGTTCATTTCCTCAGGAAAGATAAATCAGTGGGTGGTTACTAAGTGCAGAGGAAGGACAAGCATAGCCTGTTGCTGCAAACTGATGTATTGAAGAAGGCATATGCTATTGCTTAGGGATATCCCCTGTGTTTTAAATAAACATCACACAGAGATTGTGTTGAACCTGAAGTTTTCTGTCTGGTCCATCTGCTATCCCACAACCCCTCCACAGACTTGGTGTGAGAAGTGGGATAACTTGCAGGAAATGTCTGGACTGGAATAGGGGGACATTTTCGGGTGGCTATTGCCCAGATATCCAAGGTGGACCGATGCACCAGGAGTTGCCACAGGAGAACCCGGAGAAGAAAGTCCATGGAGTTCTGACCAGAACCATGGTTGACAGATGGGGAGAGAAGCTGCTGCCTGCACTGGATCTGACAGCTTGGAGGAAGGCCAAGCCTTAAGATGATAAAGAGATCCAAGGGGACAAGGAATAATCGAGTTCAAGTGAAGCAGGGACATTTACAATCTGTGCTCCCATCTGATGAGATCCAAGGGGACAAGGAATAATCGAGGCATCCTCTTGACGACACTCCAGCACAGGACGTAGGGGAGTTGTTGAAATAGCGCTGCATAAAACAGGTGCAGATGGAAAGAGAGAGAAATATTGAGTGGAGAGATAGAGACACTGAGCAGAGAAGGCAAGATGCCAAACGGGTGGATACCATGAGGATCTTGCATGCTATCGATGCAGAACAAACTGTAAGAACCAGTAGCCCAAAAGACATTGAACTGTCCAAACTATCAGACAGTGATGACATTGAAACATACCTCACAGTGTTTGAGACAATTGGTTGAGCATGTGCATGGCCAAGGGAAGAGTGGGTTGATCGACTGGCTTTGCACCTGACAGGCAATGCCCAGTTGGTTTATAGCCACATGGACTTCTGAGAGGCAGATGACTATGACTGTGTGAAGCAGGAGATCCTGAAGCACTATGACATAAACACTTAAACCTATCACTAGTGGTTTAGGTTTCTCAAAATGCAGTCACTGGATACCCCCCCCCCGAGAGACTTATGCCTATCTCAAGGAACTCTGCTATGAAAGGTTGCAGCCAGAGAGCAGGAGCAAGGACCAACTTCTGGAGGTGGTAATTATTGAGCAGTTTATTCAAATTTTACCCCAGGATGCACAACTTTGGATTCAGGAGCATAAGCTGATTCCACTGATAAAACCATCACATTGGCAGAAGACATCCTGGCAGCCCAACCATCCAGACCCAGAAGGTTCCAAAGGACATCAGCAGCTGCAACAACCAGCAATCCAGTAAGGAACCCTTTTACTTATAAACTGTCAAATCCAGCCCCAATGAAACAAGACTGGAGAAAAAAGGGAGGCGGATGAATTCCTGCAGCAGAGATCGTATGTCATGGGTGCCAAAAGAAGGGACATTATGTAAGAAACTGTCCTACCATAAAGAAAGAGACAGCTCACCTAGCTTTAGTGAACTGGGGTCACTTTAAGACTACTGTGCAGATCGGATCACAGCAGATGATGGGACTGATTGATTCAGGGAGCCACCAGTCTCTTGTGTGAGCAGATCTGGTGATTAGGAATAATAAAAGACCGGATACAGCAGTCATCTGTGTACACAGCAATACTCATTGCTACCCTACAACCACCATACAAATGACTGTTCAAGAAAAGACATGAGGTAGAAGTGGGGCTGGTACCTCACCTACCCATGCCAGTTGTTATTGGGCATGATCACCCAGACTTTGCATCATTTATACATTGTGATGCCACCCAGGACTCTGCTGTAGTTGCCATAACCACCAGAGTTCAAGTGAAGCAGGGACATTTACAATCAGTGCTCCCATCTGATGATGATGTTTTTGAGGATCCCGGCAAGGACCGTAAAACTAAGGTGGAGAAGAGGAAGCAAAAGAAGGACTGGATTGATACTCATGCTGGTGTACAGCCAGACTTGGGACACACTTTTAAATGTGATATGCAGCATGAGCAAAAATCAGACCCTTCACTTAACCATTTTTTTTTCACAGGTGGGGAAGAGAATGGAAAAAGGTGCCCCTCAGTTTGTTGTAAAACAGGGAATACTATACAGAGAATACACTAACCCCAGAACAGGAGAGGTAGTAGATCAACTAATGGTTCCAGAAAAAGTCAGCTCCCAAATCATGTATCTGGTGCATGACATCCCTTTAGCAGGCCATGCAGGCAGAGACAGCACCCTGAATAAGATATTATCCAGGTTTTATTGGCCCTTTATCCACAAGAACATAGCTGAGTGTTGTAAAGCATGTGCTGAGTGTCAGAAGGTAGCTCAGGCAGGAAAAAGGGATAGACTACAACTACAACCCATCCCCATTGTGACTAACCCTTTTGACAGGATAGCCATGGATGTAGTGGGCCCCCTGGAAAAGAGCTCCATGGATAACAGATTTGTACTGGTGATATGTGATCAGCTACCCACTTGGTCATATGTGATTACGCTATCCGCTACCCAGAAGCTATCCCCATGAGAACTGTCACTGCTCCAAGGATAACAGAGAAGCTAGCAAAGGTATTTAGCCACTTGGGAATCCCCCAGGAAATACTGATCAGGGGAGTAATTTTAATGCACACCTGCTGAAAGAATTGGACCATCTGCTGGACATGGTAGCAGTGCGTACTTCCCCATATCATCCACAGACTGACGGCCTCATAGAGAGGTATAATCAGACATTAAAGAGAATGTTGAGGAAGGATGTAAAAGAAGAGGGTAGAGATTGGTACAGGTACCTCCCTTATTCACTCTTTACTTACAGAGAAATCCCTCAAGCATCCACTGGTCTCTCCTTTCTCATTACGGTATGGGAAGAACCTGAGTGGGCCACTGGATGTGGTTAGAGAACTCTGAGAAGAAGGAAAGGAGGTGGGACATCTTAATGTTGTAGAGTACATGACTTGGTTACGCAAATGCCTGGTGAGGTATATCAACTTGGCACACCAGAGCTTAGAACAGAAGCAAGACTTGCAGAAAGAAAGATACGAACAGGGTTTGAAGACTAAAGCATTTCAGTCAGGGGCAAAGTGCTGTTACTTCTTCCCTCCAGAGAGAACAAACTACTCATGAAATATCAGGGCTCCTTCACCATTTTGAGGCAAACAAGAGCAGTGAATTATGAGCTTAGCATGCCAGGAAAGAGACACCCACCAGATAATTTACCACGTGAACCTCCTTAGGAAATGGTGCGAGAAGCCTAATCCCTCCCTTTATATCCATTATGAAGTTAGGGAATCAGAGCAGGAGGTTGCCTATAAAAGGCTAGAGTAGTCAGGACAGTTTGGGAAGATTCAGATAAACCCTGAACTGGAGTCAGCCCAGTGGCAATGAGGGTTCAGGAGCAGAACGCCACACCTCGCACCATGCCAGTGACCCAGGCTTGGGAATGAGCTCGGGTTGTCTAGGCTTGGCAGGAGCAGGAGAGGATTGAGAATCCAGAGGATTGCTCTCCTCTCCTCTCCTAGAGGTGGGTGGGCAATGTACACTGCTGTGTTAGCGGCTCCTGGTGGAGACTGGGGGCAGCGCACTTGTGGCATGCTTGTATGGGGGTTGGAGGTATTGGCGGATGCCTTATGCACAGGTGCGGAAGCGTGCTGGTCTCATGCAGGGCATCATTGCTTGTCTGCAACCCTGAGCAATGGGACACAAGGAAAAACCCCTTTCACTCAGGAAGGCAATGGTGGGTCTAGGGGATGGCTCCCATGTCCAGTGCCAGGTCTGTCTCTGCCAGGCCTCTGGATCTCCTCCCACACTGCAGCTTCCCATCTGGATTTTAGATAGAGCACCAAAAAGGAGTGCAGCAGTCCCATCCCAATGTGCTCAGAGCTGGGAGGCTGGGAAGTCAGAGATGTGGAGCAAGGAACTCTCGGGACGGAGGCCTGGCTCAAGAAGACCTCAGGCAGGACGGGAAGAAAGTCGGTCTGAGTTGACCACACCGGAGAGAGTCCTATGGGGCCAGCAAGGAGAAGCTGGTAAAAAGAGTTAACAAAAAAAAACCCTGAATTGGAGCCTCAGCAACAGAAAGATTTGCAGGGGGTATTACGAGAATTAGAGCCCATATTCACAAACATCCTGGGGAGGGCCAAAGGAATTGTGCACACCATAACTGCCATGCAAGACAAGTCCCTACACCGAAATCCCTACAGATTTGCCATGAAGGTGAGGGTTGAGGTGATTCAGGAAGTCAAAAAAAGGGAGCAGTAGAGCCAGCCCGGTGGCGCAGAGGGCTGAGGCGTTGAACGTCACACCTCGCTCCACACATTGACCCGGGTTGAGGCCGGACTCGGGTAGCAGATGAGTCGGCTTGAGGAGCTAGGCTTGAGTGTCAGCGACAGCTCGCCTACTCCAGGGTGGGGTTGGCGCATTCCGGCACTTGTCGACCCGGCGGAGGCTCGAGGAAGTGCAAGTCCTTGCAGGAATTGGCGGGTGGCGATGAGCAGAGTGGGCGTCGACACATGCGTCATGATGACGGGGGGATCGCAGTCTGCTCGGGAGGAAAAAGCGAAAAGAGCCTGCCTCGTCCGGGAGGAAGCGAGGACCGGGGCGTGCCGCGATTTGCCCGCACCTACTTGACAGTCCACGGGGCTGATGAAACTCTAAGTTACGGGGTTGTCCTCACTGCCTGCTGTAAGCTGGCCCATGGGGGCCTGTGGACTGTTCATGTAGGGTTGCGGGTGTGGGATGTTCGCGGGTCATCACCGAAGTGTCAGAGGAGGCAGGCTGAGGGAAGGAGGATAAATTACGATTTCAAAAAAAAAAGGGAGCAGTTAGGCATAATTGTGCCCTCCAAGAGTGCATGGTTTTCACCCATGGCCATAGTGGACAAGAAAGAGGGTGGGATACATCTATGCCTAGATTTTAGAAAGCTTAACAACATGTCACTATTCAATGGCTATCCAATGCCCCGAATAGATTACATCTTTGACAGGCTAGGCAACGCACAGTATATCTCCACCCTTGACATTACTAAGGGATATTGGCAAATCCTTTTGTCACCTGATTCTCAAGATAAAACTGCAGTTAGCACCTCAGTCGGTTTATACCAGTTTGTCACAATGCCATTCAGACTCCATGGGGCCCCAGCCACTTTTCAGCATTTTATGGACCACGTACTAAGACCACACACTGAGTACTGTGCAGCTTATTTGGATGATGTGGTCATGCTCAGCCCTGACCAGGAATCCCATATTAGACACTCGTCCCAGATATTGCAAGCAATAAAGAAGGCAGGTGTTACCATTTACCCTGCTAAGTGTGCTCTAGTGAAGACAGAAACAAGACACCTAGGGTTCATTTTGGGCAACTGACAAGTGAAGCCAGAGGTAGAGAAGGTTACAACCGAAGCAAACAGCCCAATAACTACCACATAAAAGCATGTGAGATCTTTCCTAGGCCTGGCTGGTTAATCCCAGAGATTTATTCCTAATTTCTCAGACATTGCCAGTCCTTTGACCAATCTCACAAAAAAGAGGTGCCTGAATAAGGTTCAGTGGATCCCTATTTGTGATGAAGCATTTAAGAATATCAAGGCCATTTTATGTACAGCTCCTGTATTAAAAAGCCTTGACTTCAATCAAGTGTTTGAGGTTCAATCCGATGCATTAGAGAAGGGTATTGGGGCACTCTTATCTCAGAAAATAGATGAGGAATAACATCCGATCATGTATATCAGCAGAAAGCTTTATGAAAGAGACAGAAGATATGATACCATAGAGAAGGAATGCTTAGCTCTGAAATGGGCTATTACGTCTCTGAAATATTACTTGTGTGGGACTTAATTTAAGGTTGTAACTGATCATAATCCCCTTTGCTGGTTGCACCAAATGAGAGTAAAAAATCCCTGCAAAATGCGGTAGTACTTAACTCTTCAGCCCTCTCGATTTACTGTGTCCCAAAGGACAGGGACAAAACACACAAAAGCTGATTTCATGCCTAGATATGGTGCAGAAATTGATGTCAATGAATGACTTTCCTTAAAAGGACATAGTACAGGGAAGGTACCATTAGTCTCTGTTGAGAAATGCGTTAATGCCGCAGGGTAAACAATGATGATATCTACTATGTTTATGATGGAATGTTTATCATTAACAGGGACTCTGAGACAGCTTCTGAAGATGAATGGGTGGAAGCTCCACCCCTTTTGGGGTCAGGAAGGTGGCAAGCAGTCTGAGATAACTGCTTCCCTCTTAAAGTGGGGGATATGTGACAGGGAGATCCTGCCACTCTTGAGGACTGACCTTTTCTTAAATCTGTTGCAACAGTTCTTCTATTTCTTAGCCTATTCTATCCTTTACAATTTCTAGTCTATAAGGTTGGCCACCTATTGGCGCCCCGCCCCCTCCCCTTTCTTAATTATGCTATAGTGTCCTCTTTAATTTTCCTTTTACCTCTCAGGTCCTCCTGCAAGGAAGTTATTGTGGGGACCTCCAAGCTGATGTAAAACAACAGACTGTTTCTCATTGTTGGATTTAGCATGCAATATCATTATGTCTTAAAATACCTTAGTGTATGTAACCTCCCCCCACCGGACCTCTTTGTTTGTACTATCAGGGCTGTTCCTTTCACATCTAGGCACCACCGAGAGGGTGGGGGTAGTCACTACAAATTTGTCTCTGTTACAGATTCTGTGGACCCATTACTTCTACTACTGAGCCTGCCATACCTCAGACAGGCAAAACCCAGTGTGGCAACTACCTAGCTCGCACCTGGGGGGGGCATTTAGCATGGCCATAAACATGGGTCCTTGGGAGAAAGTGGTTGCTCAGCATTGTGCTAGGTTTCTACTTCTGGTCAGGGGCACCCAAGTAAATCTGGACACAGGAAGCAATAACTGAAATGTGCAAACCAGGAATGGAATTCTAGAGTGTGGCTTTTATTCACATAACACAGAGAATAACAAAGCAAAGATGGACCCCCCACAGGGCTACACTTGCTGGTAATGCAGATTACAGAGGTACAGAGCACATTTTCCTCACAATCGAACCCTCAGGTTCTGAATGACTCTGGGCACACATGACCCAAACTGGTACACTTCTCTTGGTTTCCTTGACTTGGCACCCCGGCCAGTACTAGGACACTTTTCCATATGGCATGGAGGTTGATGGTGGCTCCCTAAACCACCCATGAGCATTCTCTAGCTCTAAGGGAAAATCCACAATCCCACATCTGGGTGCTTTCTTCAGACACTGGCCAAGTGCCTGAGAGAAAACCATAGGTGCCCAAACTGAACCCAGAGAGATAAACCTAGTTACTCCAGATGGGGGTTCTCCCACCTCTTGCTCCCAAATCTATACTCGGCCATTCATTTGGTTACAACACATTTCTTCGAACTACTGATTGTAGATGCTCTCTCAAAATGTTTAGCACATTTAACATTCTACATTTCACTCTGGAGGTGTACTGACTTTAAATGTTCGGAAAGTGGCTATATCTTTAGCCTAGACCCCCACTGTTGTAGATGCTTCTAAGCCATACACAAACTAAAAGTTTCGTACTTGGCAAGTCTTCCTTTGACCCCACAGTAGGCAGACACTTTTACTCTAAACTCTGTCTCGGTGAACATTGTCTCTATATCAGAGTAGAACTCATCAAAGGTATGCAGGTACCCCAGGGCTTCTTCCCACAAATGTCTCAAGTACTCACAAACAAATCAATTTTCAGGCAGCTTCTCTCTGTCCAGGCTGGCCCACAGGATTGCCCTTGAATTCCTGGGATACCCCTCATCCCTCCAGGGATGGGGCACTGGAACAACTCTAGAAATGGTCTCTACCACTTTCTTCTGGTCTCTTCTATGGGTGAGAACACACAACCCCTTCTTTCTCTGGTAGCTCTATATCAGATCTAGGCTCTGAGGAGCTTCACACTGCAGCACTCCTCTCTCTCTCTCTCTTGAGTCTCCCCACAGACTGCTCCCTGAAGACTGACTTGAATTTCCCAATGTTCTACTGCTAGCCCCCTGCAGCTAGCATTCCATTGTGGCTTATGCTGCTGTGAGAATTCTATGGTGACATCATCACTCCAGCTCAGCTGAAACTGAGAACAGAGTGAGACAGTGTGAAACCCATTTAACTGGCATCTCACAAGCTGTCTTTCCCTGCCTACCACTGGTTCTAAGTCAGATTATAGTAACCCCTGGGAACAAGGGGGTTACATGTATATGCCTTATGTGTATGAAATCTGCAAATGTTGAAAATACCATAGCACTAGGTGTTGTCATTGAGGCACAGGTCAGGAAGCATAGGAAAACCAGAAGCAGTTGTAAAATTCAACAAAAATATTTATTTACAGTAGCAGTAACATAAAAAAATTAACTTGTTCAGTATAACTATGTACAAAGGCAAAATAAAATAATGTTTTCCTTCAGTCTCTTTGTCCCTTTCTCTCTTCTTTTGCAGTTGCAGCTTAGCTCCTTTATAAGTCCTTTCAACCTCCATTCTTAGCAAGCATCCTGTTTTTGTAAATATCAGGAAGGAGCTACTAGAACAGAGTGTGCTTGCTGAGGCCCTTTTTGCACAGCTTTTTGCAAAAGGCTCAAAGATTTGCACTAAAGTAACCTCTAGTTTCCAACAGCTTTTTGCAGTCATCTCAAATTATAAATATATCCATTTCAACAGTAACACTATATATTTTCTAAACAAAGGGGATCCCAACATCAGTTACATTTCCATACAGCAATTTGCACATATTTTTATATTAGCAGATATCCAAGGGGGAAAAACAGACAGCGAGAGAAAACAGACAGTGAGAGGCAAAGAACTGCGAGCCTGTCAGGTTGATTAAGTCCAAAATCTTACAGGAAAATTTGGTTGCACAACCAGATGGACAAGAGACAGGAATGGACAGATCCTTGCATTTAAACACCTTCTCCATAACAACTGGGACAGGGTCCTATTCTACTCTGTCAAATACACCCCCCACCTTAAGAGGGAACCTGTTTTATTAAACAGGTTTCCAAAACTTTCTATTCTCTAATAACATGTGCTGCTTTCAGCAATTAAGCACATGCACATCATCTGTTTTTTTTTCTTGTTTTTTTTTTTCAATTTAGTCTTTTCTGCCCTTGCTGCCATCCGCTAATTATCCTCTGGTCATGGAGCATCTCAGCTTCTACCTCTCCTGTTTCCGTGCTCTTCCCCTGAGACCCCTGACTTACCCCTCAGAGGGTGGGGTTGTGGCACTGGCCCTGATGCCATGAAACTAGTGACTGACTGAGGGAGCTGGTAGGAGGGGCTAATTGAAGCCAGATGCTGGCTTCACAGAGGCAGCCAACAGTGGGATTTTTTTCTTTCCCATTTTTGCGTGAAGTTGAGGATGTGCAATGACATCCTGCATCCACCCTACCCCCTGAAAACTGTAACACACTGGTAGCTGCGGTTCCCCCAGCCTCCACCAGGGATCTGTCAAGCACTGACAGAGTCCCAAACCTCTGCCCAGAGAAGGAGAGCAGTCTCTGGGACACTCCATCCTTCTCCCCCTAGCTGGCCCTCTGGCAACCCAAATCTGTTCCCGAACCCAGGTTGCTGGCATTGCAAGCATAAATCCAGCCACTGTGCCGATGGGCTAGCCCTATTTTTTTTATATAACAGTACAGCAAACAGTAAAGTTCAAACCCATGCATTTGTTTTTCAACCTTCAAAATCCATAATTCCCGATCCATATTTTGATAGAAAATCAGCATTGCTATTCTCTTTACCAGATTTGTGCATCACAGTGAATTTAAATGGCTAAAGTGCCAGGTACCACCTTCTGATTCTGGAATTTTTATCTTTTATCTGGTTAAGCCAACAAAGAGGATTGTGATCTGTTACAAGAACAAAGTCAGTTCCTAGCAAATAAAACTTAAGGGACTCCATGGCCCACTTTGCTGCTAAACATTCCTTTTTGATAGTGGAGCACCTTTTCTCTCTGTCATGCAATTTCCTACTTATGTACAGAATAGGATGTTCTGTCCCATCTATATTTTGACTCAGTACTGCACCTAGGCCTACCGCTGATGCATCTGTTTGTAACAGAAATGGTTTCTCAAAGTCTGGGCTTCTTAAAACAGGGGCTAAACATAATGCAGCCTTTATGGCTTGAAAACCTTCATCACACTCTGGGGTCCATTTCCCATTATTCAGGTACCATTTTTTTGTGAGCTCAGTGAAGGGAGTAGCTAACTCAGCAAAGCTGGGAACAAATCTCTGATAATAACCAGCCAGTCCTAAAAATGACCTGACATGTTTCTTTGTTTTAGGTACAGGGCTGTTAGTAACAGCTCTATCTTAGAAACCTCTGGCTTAACTTCTCCATTTCCCAACACATAGCCCAAATATCTGGTTTCCTGCATGCCAATGCACATTTGGTATGATTAATAGTCTGACCTGCATTTTTGATAGCTTGGATAACTGCTCCTAGGTGTTTCAGGTGGCTTTTCCATTCTGGACTGTACATCACAACATCATCCAGGTATGAAGCACAATAACCAATGTGAAGGGATGAAATTACATCCATGTATCACTAGAATGTAGCTAGCACACCATGTAAACCAAAGGGCATGGTGGTGAACTGACAGAATCCTAAAGGGGTGGCAAATGCAGTTTTATCTCTGGATTCTTTAGCTAAAGGTATTTGCCAGTAACTCTTGGTGAGATTGAGGGTACTGATATACTTTGCACTCTCCAGTCTGTCCACCAAATCATCTATTCTGGGCACAGAATAACTGTCAAATTCTGACACATTGATTAAGTTTCCTAAAATCAAGGCAGATTCTGACAACTCCTTCTTTTCCATTTTCCAATTACCGTGGGAGATGACCAAACACTCCTTGACTCCTCTATGATACCCAATTCTTTCATTTTTTTGTATTTCCTTAACCACGTCTATTCTTAACTGCTCTGGCAACCTGTAAGTCTTTTGCACACTATATATTTTCTAAACAAAAAGGGATCTCAACATCAGTTATATTTCCATACAATGATTTGCAAATATGTTATATTAGCAGATATGTAAGGGGGGGAAAACAGACAGCAAGAGGAAACTGAGAGACAGTGAGAGGCAAAGAACTGCAAGCCTGTCGGGCTGATCAAGTCCGAAGTCTCACAGGAAAATTTGGTTGCACAACCAGTCAGACAAGAGACAGGAAAGGACAGATCCTTGCATTTAAACACCTTCTCCATAATAACTGGGACAGGGTCCTATTCTACCCTGTCACAACTGTATTCTAGAATTAAGTTACTGGAGTAGAGATATCAGAAAAAAAAGTTGTGTTGTTAAAATACATGTAAATTGCAGATTGTTTGAGAGGCCCTTTGGCACCAAGCATTTCTGCTATAAGCTGAACCAGCCTAAAATGTTATGGTGATTTGCATTTACATCCCATGATGCTTTGCATCTTGGGGGCATGTGTGACTTTGTGTTTCTTTGAAACTTGGTGTTATTGCCAGTGTTCTTTGGGGTATCCCATGCTTCAGTACTCCTGCACTGAGGTTCTTTGTCTTTAGCTTGTTTTTGAGTTTTTTTTTTCTGAGCTCCCCATCACCCAAACACAAAAGACCAACATAGTGGATAGTTCATTTGCTCAGGAAAGATAGATCAGTAGATGCTGACTAAGCGCAGAGAAAGGACATGCATAGTCTGTTGCTGCAAACTGATGTATTGAAGAAGGGATATGCCATTGCTTAAGGTTATTCCCTGTATTTTAAATAAACATCATGCGGAGATTGTGTGTTGAACCTGAAGTTCTATGTCTGGTCCATCTGTTATCCCACAACCCCTCCACAGGCACAGCCATCCAACTTAGCTGGCCCCCACACAACAATGCACAATACAACATAGTGATTTAACCCTCTTGTACTGGAGACTGTACCCCTTCCCCACTGGTACCAGTGCTTTACCCTTTAAACCCTTAAGGGACTTTTCCAATGGTTACTGGGTACCCAGCCATGGAACTGGTGTAGACTAGTAATGGGCAAAATTAGAAAAATCCATTTTGCATTCTTTTCATGGAATTCAGAGCAACTTCATGTAATTTTGTGCCATTTCACAGATTAAGGGCAATTACAGTTGAAACTGACCTAAAACTAATATAATCTTCAGAAATGCAGTTTGGAAAAAATTGAGCTATTTGCTTGAATTGTGCATTTTAAGAACTCACAATTTTTTTAAAATCTGCAATTTGGGGAAAATGGTGCTATATGATAAAGAAAGCATTTGCAAAATTGTACTAGATTTTGACACAATTTAACACACATTGCACCAATACAAAATATATTTCACACAATTTAGCAAGTGTAACGAAAGTTGGTCTAGAGCTAGTGTAGACTCCTTGTCATTGCATGTGGCCTGCTGACGGTGGAGCACTTTAACATAAAGAATTAGCAGACTCAGCGAATTAGTGAAACCCCCAAACCTAATGGCAATGCAATTGCAAGTAACAACCCAAACCTCAAATGGAGGTATCTGCAAACCTCTTGCTGGCCTTATCCAGTAAATGCTTTTAAAAACTGTATAAAACTATTTGTGCAATCTCCCTGTTGCAGGGGCAAATCCTGATAGTACTTGCAGTTGCAGTGCTCTTGGACCATTCTTGCTATGCAGGGTGCCAGAGTTGCAGTTTGCATGATCCCTTTAAAGAGCTCCTGACATAGTTGAGACAATTTTGAAAAAATGTAACCTTCAGGCATAAATGTAACTTACATTTTGTATGTTATTCTGTAATTCTCACCCTTATTTCCTTATTGTTAATGGTATTTGCATGAATATAGTATCTCTGCCCTTTTAGCTCTGGCTGCCTGCCTACACCTGAAATCAAAATTCTGTTTCTGCCATCAAAATGTGTTGCTGTGGAGATAATTATGATGTCATAAACAGGGGATTGTGATGCTATGAGTAGAGAAGCAGACATAATAGATATACTCTAGAGGATAGGGATCTTGTTTTCATGCAGCTCTTTTCAGTAATAAAGAAAATGAGGAATTAATTAATGAAAATATATGACGTAATAAAGAAAATGGAATGGAGCTAAATATAAATCTTACTTTTTTCAAACTTCTAATGCTGTCTGGGGTTCCTTAATTGTAGTCAGTCAGTCTTCTTGGTCTCTCAGTTTCTCTCTCTCTCTCTCTCTTGATGGTGATGCAGCTTGGAAGTTTGACTGTTGTCTGCTTCTTAAACCACCAGAATCATACCACTCTCCAGGTCAAAGCATCCAATCTCCTCCAGTGGAGACTGACTGGTACTGGGCTATGTTACCCACTGATCAGATCCCACAGCATCTCGGTCAGCTTTGCTTGTTACTTTCAGTGGCTATCAGTGTCAAAACTTGCAAATGTGCTTGCCTAGCATGAGAATGTCTCCTTTTCTCTAAATGGTAGCTCTTCTTACACTCAAGTAATTCATCAATATCAGATGTGTAGCCTGTCACAGCACATCTCTCATCAGCAGTTGGCAGGTCTTCTTTGCTTGGTAGTTCAGACACAGCTTTCTGAGGTCTGAAACATGCACTGCTGTTTACAAAGACAAATGGCAAACTGACTAGTCAATCAGCTGTCATGTCAGGACAGGCAGTCCTGGAGGTCTGTCACATGGCAGATGTTTGGCAGTTTAGAAGGTGCCTGAATTTATTAAGTTCACATGTAACCCTTGAGCCCCTGTGGTTCCCTCAGTTGGCAAAACTCTCTCCAACCCCATCACTATACAAGCATGTCAAAGGGCAACAACATGGCTGCCAAGCTGTAGTCCCAGTAGCAATTTCAACAAAAGTCCCAATTCACACAGAGTCCAAACAGAGATCCATACCCTGAACCACTCCTGCATATGTGAAAATGCACAGTTCAGTTGGCACACAGAGCAGGTGATTCCCGGTCTAGTCAACAACACAGCAGTATCATTTTCATCATCGGCAATGAACATCTTTGATGGTTGAGCATCATAAGAGTCTTCAAGGCACAGGAACTCATTGGTGGGGTTACATCTGCTTTACCGCATGACAATTACTGCATTGGGAACCAAAGTGGTTCAGCCAAATTCTTGAAGTGAAACCAAATTTATGGCTCCCTACATGAAGCTAAACCAATGCTGCCAATGACCCTCTTCTCTCACTATTATTTACAGAGTTCTCCCACAAAAGCTGCTTCAGTAGCATTTAAACATTTCAACTCCTGCCTGCTTATGGACAGTCCTGCGACATATGCATCAGCTGCATTTAAACATTTCTACCCAGATTCCCCTGCTCACAAAGATCCTTCATAATAGCTACATCAGCCCCAAAACACATTTCCATTACCTGCAGTCTTTTGTCAGCCTCCAATAAGTCAACTACAGCTACTAGTGTACACCCTAGCCTCTAATGGGGCTGCTTGGATAGTAGCCATGGTCAGTGCTTCTTCCATGCCCCAAGGGGCTAGAAATAAGGAGCATGACCTCCTTTGGGTCCATACAGTTCCTCTGAATCCAAGGTATCTCCTAGTGAGTAAACAAGCATAACTTTTTTTTTTAGAGGAAAGTTATTGTCTTATCACCAATATACCTTCAAATCAATCCAAACGCTTGAAAAGGAAACCTTTGTTTCTTTTTTTAAAGACATCTTTTAACTCCATTTTCATATTGGTGCCTATGCACAAAAGTGTGAAAAATATGCAGAAATCAGTAGTAACCGTGGCATGTAGCTACGTTGCACACAAGGCACAACCATTATGCAGCATGCACAAATGGTACTGCAGGACTTGCACACCCAAGGAGCATGTCACCAAGGCATGCACAGCAGAAAGTGCACCCCAAAGAGGTGGTACCAGGATACATGACTCCACTCCTTGACCCCACCATATATGGGCATGGCACACACCCCAGTGCATCTATATGGAAGTGAATGCCACATACTGCACACAAATGCACAGTATGGCAGACTGTGGAAGAGGTGTGGAGAACAAACCAGTGCCACACAGACAGGAGGAATTAACAGCTGATGGTGGCACCCTGGGTCGCAGCCGAGTCTGCACATGGGGCGAAGCACATTCCTGTACCCTGAACTTCAGAGGCAGTCAATTCACAGTGATGGTGAGCAACATACAGCAGCACTACAGCTGAGTGTATGGGGCACAGGCACTGACAACTGCCCCTGTGGTGAAGAACCACCTGTGATTGGACATCCAGTCTGGTGTCAACACTGCTGGACCGGAAGCCCGCACCCTGACCACCATCAAGCACAAGTAGCATCATATATGTGCTACTATGAAGAAGGTGGTTGCATCCAAATGGGCACACCAGTAAACAGGGAGTGGACCACCCAATATAGACAGCCAGCTCACACCACTAGAGAGGATGTTGACTGAGACACTCACCGACATGAGCATCCATGGAGAGGTAGAAGGTCTGGACACCCATGGAAGGTACAACCCAATAACAGGGATGGGGACACATGGGGAATGCACCCCATGCAAATAGTGACTGACAATTTGTGCACCCACAGACATGAAATCCATGCCATGACCGACTGCAGTGACCAACACACCAGCATTGGACACAGTGGTTGTGCACCAGGCACAGGACACCAGCAGGCAGCTGCAGGATGGCTCAGACAGGTATGCATGCCACAGACACCACTGCATACATGCATCAGCAGTACAGCCCTACACTGTAGTAATGTGCACAATCTACCCACAAGTCTGGAGTTGGAGACCGAGATGCAGCTGGATACAGAGACAGATGTGGAGAGGACAGTAGTATCCCAGGATGAGGACACTGTGGAGGCTGCCAACACCCCTGCTGTTGACAGTGCCAGGCAAGTGTGGTACCCATCCCCAGTTCCATGATGCCAAACACCAGGTGCTGTGCTGTGTGCTCCCAGCACCACGGTCAGGCCATCCCTGGGAAGGAAGACCAGGAGCGATATCCTGCTGTCATGCCAAGATGACAGTGGCGATGAAGGGCCATCGACATGGCTGCTCAGCCACAAATGGCACCGTGTGTACAGGTATGCATGGAGGCCCAGTATCATGTGCTACACAGGATGGAGAGGGACAGGATGGAAGTTCGGTGTCAGAACACCGTGGCACTGACTGAGGAGGCACGTGGGATGCTGCAGCACAAAGAGGTGTGCTGATGCACAGGACTTGATACTCCAGCACCTACTGGGTCACCTTGTACCAACCTACCCTGTGTCACACATACTGCCACACATGGCGGATGCAGAAACACAGTGGTCCCCCTGCCTGCCTGTCCCTGAGCAGGACATGGCCACACAATGGTGCACATCAGCCACAGCACAGGCTGCCATGTCACAGCATGCAGTCCCCACCACTGACAAGACCCCAGAGGCACACAGCACCAAAGTGGCAGACACAGATGCAGGGAGCACTCAGGCGGACAGAACTGATGTTGGTAGCAGCTAAATTACGGCCGACTGGGATGCAATGGACAGGGTGTCCACCAACCTCTCACAGGGTGGCAGATGGGCACCTGGTGTGCCACAACCCTGTGTGCCCCCCAGGTGTCTGGGGACAGGGGCCTCTGCACAGCTACAGGTGATGCCAGACGGGTCATCAATAGTATAGCACCACTGTGCTGAATACCCACATAAACTGCACAGGCCTGCAGCAGTACAGGACAGGGTAGTGTACCCCACATCCTAATGGGCACAGTATATAGGGCCACCACAGGTGTACAGCACCTGCCCCCCCACATGTAAGAACAGTGCACACCACACTGGGTTGTAACTCACATCACCGCCCACTAATGTACATAGCACCATGCATACTACAGTCCACACCCCCCCACCCTTCAACACATACACACACCACATGCCCACAAGGGCAGGACACAGTCCTACACCCCCCAGCCATCCATTAACTGCTACACATACGACCCTCAAGACACCCCATCCACGACTGGCCCTACCCACCACCCAATTCAAGGGTGCACTCAGTGGGTGGTAGCATCATCGTGCACCCACAACACATGGTAGACATGACACACACTGCCTGCAATTCTAGCACGTGTCCCCATACCTGTCACTTGGCTGACCACAGCTGGTAGCAAATGCTGCAGCACACTCCCACCCACAAAGAATAGGTGTGCCAGGGGGCCACCCTACCATTGAACGTACACTCAACCAGTGCATCCTGTGCCGCACAGCCACTCACTGTCCAGAGCTCATGGTACAGGCCCTCCTCTGCCTCATCATCCAACAGGTCTGCAAGTGGATGCTGTGGCAATGACACATTGCCGTGCTTGGTAACATTATGTAGCATGTGCACGCTGTGAACACCCTGCATGTCCTGCCCGGTGCCAGCATTATTGTACCCCCCCCCCATATGTTCCAGGCCTTGGAAGCATATCTTCAGTAGTCCGATGGTCTTCTCCACGATGTTCCTAATCTTCTGGTGGGCATTGTTGTATGCCTCCTTTACAAGTGTGGACGGTCCCAGGATCGGATTCATCAAGTACGGCCATAGTGGGTATCTACTGTCACCTGCAGGAGGGAAGAATCCTGAGTCAGTGATATGTACTAGCTGTACCGCTACTCAGGGATGGTGCATGTACTGTTCCGATACTCACCCAACAGCCAGCTGCCCAATCATCTGGCCTGCAGCATTGCACCAAGCCCTGAAGAGTCCAATATGTAGGCATCATGGGATGAGCCAGGATACTTTGCACACATGTTAGTGAAGATGCCAGTCACATCAGACACAACCAGGCAGTTGATACTGTGGAATCCCTTTCTGTTATGGCAAGCCTCCTCATGTACCAATGGTGTCAGTATGGCAATATGTGTGCCATCTATTGTGCCATACACATTCGGCATGTCATGCATGTCATAGAATGCCTATTTTGTGGCACTTACCTTGTCCAGCACTGTGAGGAAAATAATGCATTCATGGATGTGTGCGAGCAGGGCATCAGTCAACACGCATTTGGGGTGTGGCAGAGTTGGGGAGTGAGGCCTCTGTCACATTCAGGGTGGCGGTTAGAGTGCCTCCTTGGGGGGGGCCAGCAGGGGTGGTGATGACTGTGTCCGACATGTGTGTGTGTCTTGTATGCCATTCACACATTGCACACATGTATGGGTCAGCATTGGTGGCATGTCCATTCCATATGCAGCAGCACCCATGGTCTGGTAGTCACCGTGGCTGTGGTGCATGTCATGCAGCCGGTGGTGTGAGGATATTGGCATCTGCTGCAGGCACTGCCACTTGGCACTCCTGGCTTGCATGCCCCTTTTCTCATGCTCCCACTGGTGTGGTCAGTCACATGTGGAAGGTGGACTGTCTGGGTGAGGGTGTATGGTTATTCCCACTGGATCATCATTTTGTGGGCATACACTGGTGTGTTGCAGCAGCTAGGTCTGCTACGTGTACAGTTATGGCAGTCCTCACCCTGGCATAACTGTACGTGCCTGCTACCATGTGCCTGTCTGTCATATATGCTTTCATGCATGTACTCAGTGTCCACATGCACGCCGCACTACACGGCCATTCCCCTGTGGACGTGCCATGGGTTGCGGCTGTGGACATTTATTTAATTAGTTTTTGTTGACCGGGTAAGTGCACTAGAAAAATTCCGCCTATTTTCAGGCACGACCTGGGGAAAGGGATACAGATGAATGCCAACTGACAATGAACCCGATTAAGCTGTTGGTGGTAATCTTAGTGAATGGGGGAAATTTGGCCGGGGCACTGGGGAAATTCCCCTACTCTTTTCGATAATTGCCATGGGATCTTTAACATCCACCTGAACTACCACCAGGGCAGATGGGACCTCGGTTTAACATCTCATCTGAAAGACAGCACCCCCTCATGCTGCACTGCAGTGTCAGTACTGGGATTTAACCGAAGTGCCTGGTGTGGGGATAGAACCCACAGCCTTCTGCTCTCCCTGCTTCAGAGGTGAGTGTGCTACCTGCTGAGCCACTGACATGCACATGAGTGTCCTATGCAGGCCCCTATGCACCCATCATGCATTTCTCTGCATCAGGACATGCATGTTGGATGCACGTAGCCACCTACACACCCACGCTATGCTTGTCTTTGCACCCCATGGTGGCATCGTGCATATGGCCCTGTAACAGTAATACACTCAATGGGGTGGTGCTACATATAATGTGATATCATCACTTCTCAGAAGCTTGAGACACACTACAAACCTTGCACAGTGTCTCCCAGAATACCCAAAGCATGATGCTAGTCAGTGATATATACACTACCATGTTCTGTCATGTATTATCAGTTACTGTAAATATGAAAAATAATAATACATTTACTTCTATTGTGCCTTTCTGGCCTGACCCAATTAAAGTACATTACACATACTAAAAATGTCTAGCAACAATAATCAATAAAACATCTAACAACAAGAAAAATAACCCAATACATGAACGGCTATGTTCCATTTAAATGGAATGTAAACCCCAAAGGGAAATCTCATAGGTTACCCTGACAGTGATAGCCTCAATCACTAGTGCTACTAAATATTTAATACATTGTTACAGAAACGTCATTTGTTTCATAGTTGTATACTCAGATACAGTACCATAACAATTGCAGAATTTGCATTGTCTGCATTATACTCTTGATTCCCATCTGTATTTGTATTTCTGTAAATAAAATGGTTCTTTGTTTGCCTTTACAGATTTCGTCATCTTCCACTCCTGTTTCTAATCTATAAAGTTAAACTGCTGACTGTCACAGGAGCATAGCTTCATGTAATGCAATGCCACATCCCCTTATATTTACTCTTCTACTGACCATGTTAGGAAGTGGATGCATGCTTGTGGCACTGAAGAATATGAAAGGCATGCACAGAACCTGCTGAGCACTGAACAAGGAGTACAATCTTTGTTTTTGCTCCATTAAGGATGCTGTACATTGCGAGAATTAAACTTCTGAGGAAGTATGTACTCAGTAAATTGAGGTCAAGTATGTGTTTCTGAATTATTTTCCACTTGACCTGTTTTTATACAGTGTGGAGAGTGGATACCTGATTCATACTGTTTACAGAAGAAAACATTTTCCTTTTTATGAGTTAAATCTTCTCATGTATGAAATGTTATTATTTGGTGTTAAAGCAGTGCGAGTAACAGGGAGGAAAATGTTTATTTATGTATTTGTTTATTAGATTATATAATGGCAGTGTAAATAAATTTATCCAGATGAATGATGTTATTTTCGCTTATGACAGGACCACTGAGAGACAGGTTATTCTTTCAGCTGCTCTGTCATCTCCATTTATTTCCTCAGTTGCCCTGTCACCAATATTTATTCTCTCACTGAGCTGTCATGACATGTACAAGAAATCCAAAATCCCAGTTGGACCTTGTTTTTGGAACCAGCAGTTCAAACACTCCTAAGCTGACTCTAAACATTAAATGCCAACATGCTGACAGTGCCATAGCAACCAGGCTAAACGACAACTATTGACCAGTGGGCAGAGAAAGGTGGAAGTACACTGCTGAAGTACAAATACCACAGTGCAGAATGTTATGAAATGAAAAGATGAACACACACACTGAGCTCTGATAAAGTCTGCACATACACTAATACACAAACAGTGAAAAGTTAAAGCCATTGCATAAATCGAACATTTCAAGGCTGCACTGAAAATATCTCATTTATTTTTACTTGTGCTTTCAGAACCAATTGCTATAACTTGTGTTTCTGCCACTCATGAGGTTATTGGGTTCAGAAAGCACTCAAGACAGTAAATTTGATATTTTCTTTGAAGTCATGAGATATTTAAGTATGAATGTATGTATGTATTCATTTATTTATTTACTAACAGTATGCTAAAGGGTACACTGAGCTGGTATCAATACATTTCTAGGTGAGTCCTGAGGGAAAGAGAGTTAATGATATGCCCATTGGTAGTTTTGTAAAGTGCCTTCTCTTCTTCAGAGTTTAGCATGCCACACATTTTTTCCTTTTAAATGACACACTCCAGGCACTGCGCCATACTCTGATCATTATTGGGATGTCTTGTTATCAGGGTAATGCTACTTGTAAATCTGTCACATTTACATTTTGGAAAAAAAATACTTTACTGATCAAAAGTGGGGGGTGCTGGGCCTGGGCATCGGTTACTGCTTGATCTTTTTGCTTAATTTATACTTTTGCATTCTTATAGATGTATTGTCTGTTGTTTTAGCTATTGAGAACTGATTTTGTTTCTGCTTCCTACAATGTAATCTGTGTGAAAATCTCAATAACATTTATAAAAAAAAATAAAAATGGTCTTGGACTCTTCCCTTCAAAAGATGCACAATCTACTGAAACTGTTCACCTTTTAAAAATACATTTTTCACATTTTTGAAATACACAATTTCTAAAAATGCACTGTTTTTAAAAATACTGTAGCACTATTGCTGAACGCACATGATTGTGTGATTTTTGCAAAACTTCACCACACTCAGTTTTGCCAGTGTAATTTAAATGATGCACAGCACTTGTTGGGGCCAGGGGAGGGCAAGAGTTGGAGGTAATTTAGGTTTCAAAATTAGTGTAAGGTGAAAACACCCGGGGAGATGACTGAGAGGCAAGAAAGGAGCAGAGGAAACGTGCAGGAGGTTGGAGAGTGAGGGGAGTTAGAAGCAGGTACAGGCATGAGTGGTATGTTCATAAAGCAGAATGTTCAAGGCAGTGGTGCAGGAGCATCAAAGGGAGGGAGAGATGAAGGCTCAGCCAGAGAAAAGTGTACTTATAAGAGAAGGTATCATGCTCAGCAGAGTTTGGTTGGTGTGGAGTGAGATGGTACAAGAGTCTGAGTTTCTGAGAGAGTAAGAGGAAGATAGAGGACAGTGAGAGAGAGAGAGAGAGAGAGAGTTGGGGTAGTATAAATAGCATAGTGTAGGCTATTTTCTTATTTATATGTATTTTAGTTCTATCCTTTATCTTCAAAAATGATATAAGACAACCACAAAACTCGTACTGATACAATACATGTAGTGCTTAGCTCCAGATACAATTTATTGTTATGTACACTGATGAAATATTAAAGCCCCCCTGCCTTCTACTCCCCCTACTTAAAGAGATTACATATCATCAGTACAACCAATCTAGGGATCGTCCTGCATGTAAGCACCTCTTATAACCATAAGAAAGCCTCAGGTGCAGCACTTGAAAATAGAGAAATGACACACTTTTATATGGTATGCCCATAGGGATGGAAGAACCTCAAAAGGTTCTGAGGTTCTAAAAGGTTCTGATAAGCAAAAAAGGTTTGGATCCTTATCCAAACCTTTTATGACCTTTATTGTTTTATGGTAACCATAGGTTAAAAATAATTTTAAACTGCTTTTAATCAACATATCTGTAGAAACAAGCATTTGTCAATGCCGAATGTTGGCTTGCTGGCATTGGCATTGGTAGTGCAGGAGTTAGACAGATGCATCATAAGAATGACAGGGAAGTATTGAACTTATGCCAAACCACCCCCACCCAGCAGAGAGTGACAAGCATTAGGGTGTCCCTTTGGGTGTTTGGTAGTGCAGTGAGGGAAAACATGTTGGGCAGGATGTGAGAAATGACAGCTGCACAGTTCATAAGGAGGTGTAAAAAAATGCCAGTGTTGAAAATGTGGCATGTAAATATACCAAATTTGCGAAGCTACTAGGGTGTGTGGGAAATATGCAATGCACACTTGCAACACTGCCATTTTATACAAGCTGGCACCAAATTTTCAACATAGGCATTTTAGCACCTCTGCTCATGTACAGCATCACTGTTATTTCCTCAAAGTGTCCCAAGAAGTGATTTCGCACAGCGACCATGCTATTCTGCGCCGGAAGTGCGAAAACACATTTTGTGCAGGATATGTCAAATGAAGGCTGTATTGTTCATCAAGAGGTGTGGAAAAATGGCAATGGTGAAAATTCAGACTGAAAATATCACAAATGCACGACGGTATGAGCATGTGTGCAATCTGCTAATGCACGCTCGTAACACAGTTATTTTATGGAGTATCATCACCAAATTTTCAACATAGGCATTTTAGGCCCTCTGCTCATGAACTGTGTCACTGTCATTTTCATAATCTGGCCCAAACACTGATTTCCCACAGCGACTGTGCTGTTGTGTGCCGGAAGTGCGGAAACACATTTCGGGCAGGATGTGAAAATGACAGCTGTACTGTTCACAAGGAGGTGTACAAAAATGACAGTGCTGAAAATCTGGCTGCGTAGCAACTGTGCAATGCATGCTCATAAAACAGGCATTTGTTGGATTTTTCCACCAAATTTGGAACTTAGGCTTTTTAAGAGGGCACCTCATGAACACTGCCACTGTCATTTCGTTAATTGGCCCCGAAAGGTGATTTCACGCAGTGACTGCAAAATCACCTTTCGAGGCCGATTAATGCCATGACAGTGACAGAATTCATGAGGAGGGGCCCCAAAACCCCATGTTGAAAATTTGGTGCCAAAATTCCAAGAAATGCCTGAGATATGCAACAAAGTTGAAAAAAACCCTATTCACTCCATTATACAGCTTACCGGCATTTTCTCAGTTCGTGGTCAGCTTTGAAGAGTGCAGATGTGTTCCCGGTCCACTGAAGATCGTCATGCCAGACTCTGGAGGTAAGTATGGGGGGGTGAAGGGAGGCAGGGTGCGCAGTAGGTGGGTGCAGGTGGGGGGCAATGGGGCATCGAGACTACGAGGGACGGTTTTTAGTTTTACAGGGGAAAAAAACAAAAAAACAAAGAAAACCATAGCGGGACAGTTTTCTTGTTGCATGGGCATTTGGCATGCTGGGGTGGGCTCCCAGCGTGCCACCCAACTGTTTTTTTTTGGAGGAGGTCAGTAGCCGATGGGGGATTGGGCACCCTCATCGGCTCACACAGGGGGAAATAATGCCGACGGGGATTGGGCACCCCCATCAGCAAACAAAGACAGTGGTGGGGGTGCACAAGCCTAGGGGATTGGGCACCTCCCTCGGCATTCAATAATTGGGGGGGAGAGGTGATGCCAACTGGGAGTGGGCTCCCCGTCAGCGTACAGACACAGTGGGGCACCAGCGAGGGTATTGGGCACCCTCGGCATTCCAGATTGGGGGGTATGCCACGCCTCAAATCTGCATTCTTCTATATGTTACCAAGTGCAAGCCACAACATAAAAACAAAACCACTGTTTAGTAGTAGAGAATGCTCTCTAATCACTGTTGTGATTCTGACATTTAAGAAAATAATACTAATACTGGCCCCTATGTACAACAGGGTGAAATAAATGTGTCAAAGGCATGTACCCCACCCACAGAGCTCTGCACCTGTGAACAGGTGCACACCAACAGCATTCATGACTGCAGGCCACCCGTCCACTGCCCCAACCCCCAGGCATGCAGGTTTGCATAGGGCAAATGGGGTGGAGTTGTGGTTCCAGGTGGGTGGCCAATGGAATGCCATGCCTGGGACCCAGAACAGATCCCCTGCACATGATGTCATGGGCACAGGATGGTGCATCGGCACCTGCTGACCATGCGAGTTGCTGCTGTCGGTGATAGAGCCCCTCATGGCAAACAATGGCGCACCTGCCCCAGGACTGTGGCACCCCTCCCAACCACAGACAAGACCCTCCCTCCACTCTGACCACACCACTCCCAACCCCTGGACCTGGCAGGAGGAGCCATGTCCATGGGCAGCCGGTGGCAATGCCCACCGCACACCTCCTCCACTGCCTGCACCAGGGACAGAGCATATATGTGCAGGGGGTGTCTCCAAGCTGCAGGGACTGGGGAGCTCCAAGTGTAGGAGGTAGGGTGTTTAGGACCGGTTGTGCTGGGGGGGGGGACCCTGTGGGTGAATAGGCATGGCAGTGTACAGCCGTTATGGCAGGGTCCCCCCCTTGGCATATCCTACCCACAACTACACCCCCTGCATGTCACACTGCATGCCTTTCAGACTGGCATGTAGTGCAGGAATGCCTCCTAACCCCCAGTGTGTTGCTGTCTGCGCAGTCAGGGGATTGAATGTGTAGGGGCCATGCACCCAGTGTGGTGTATCCTGCAAGGGGGGGTGCAATAGATGCGGAGTGGCTAAGCGCCACAGATATGTGGTGCATACCCATTCTGCACCTTAGTGCATGGGGCCCACTGTGTATAAGTTATATTATTACTGTAACAGTAGCGCTTTCTATTTCTTAATGGGTACAGGCAGGCACCAAATGTGTTTTACACAGTTAAGTGATGAAGAACAAGCCAGGAACACAAAACCAGCACCAGGCCGGAGCAGAGAGTAGCCAGTTAGAGGAAGCCAGTCAGCCAGCTACCACTTCAAGACTGCAGTCTGCTGCAACCTCCACCTACAACAATAAGGGGAAAACCAGAAGTAATCTGCCAGCACATAAATCAATATGGTTAAGGTACATTTATCAAAATGACTGCTTAGAAAAGCATGAGAAAGTGACTGTGATGACAAGAAAGTCCCAGACCAGATCTCTAGTTTGTAAATAAATGGTGTCCTCTTGAATCTGATTTTTTAGAAGGAGATAATAGTGTGTTTAAATAATTGCACTTTGTAGTAGTACTACCACTACTACCTGGGAAAAAAACAGAGCTAGCAGGATTTATCAATGTAGATATTTAGTTGTGCGCATTTAGGTAAATGATCTCCTTAGAATGACAAAGTGACTGTGTGTGAGAACAGGGACTTTTCTGCCACAGTTGCTACCAGTACGTGATGACGTGAACATGATGTACTGGCTGCACCTCCCACCCCCAGGATGACGATGATGCGGTCGAAAGGCAGGCAAGTCCCAGATCTCTATTTTTTTTTTAAATCGGTTTCCTGAGTCTGACTTTTTGTAGAAGGTGTCAGTGTGTTTTTTGTATGTAACCAATTATTTTAGCATAGCAACAGGTCTTGGTATGGAACACAACACGAAGCAATGTGAAAGAACAAGAGCACCAGCCAGTCCAAAGTGACCACTTCACTACTGTTACTACTACCACCACTACTATCAGGTGGGAAAAACAGTGCTATGGTTATATAAGAAATAATTATTCTTAGGCACATTAGTTAATAAAATAAATGATCTTGTCAGAATGAGAAAGCAACCATGTGTGAGATCAGGGACTTGTCTGCCACACTTGCTACCAGTACGTAATGACAAAAATGTGATGTACTGGCTGTACTTCCCATCCACCCCCAGGAGGATGATGATGATGATGATGATGCAGTCAAAAGGCAGGCAAGTCCCAGATCTCTACTTTTAAGCAGTCCAGTCTCAAAACTGAAAGCTGATATATCATGTCACAGCATCAGCACAGGTACTGCTGTCAGTGTCATCTTCTTCAAGATTAGCATCACATATGTAGCCAACATTTGGCAAGTTAATCTTCAAGAACGTTAGTTTCTCCACATTGTCTGGTGTTAATCTTGTTCATTTATCAGTCATAACATCCCCAGCAGAGCTAAATAAATGCTCAGAACAGACACTGGAGAGTGGACATCCAATTTACTTACAAGCCAAGGTAGACAGCTTTGGCCAGCATGATTTTTCTCTTGCCAGTAAGCTAAAGAGTTATCTTTAATACTAATGTTGGGCTGAGACAGATATGCATCTGCCATGCTTACTGCTGATCACACATTTCCTCCTTGTGGAATTTCAATGTCCTGCCGCTGGCCCTAATGTCATCCTCCTCATTGCCAGCTTCTGTACTGGTTTTTGGAGCAGTCTTATGAATTTGAGGTGGTGTCATTGTAGTACTGTTTGCCAATCCTACTAATGAAACTTTATCTATTGCATCAATCAAAAGTTGCCTGTAGTTTAACTCCTCCATATCCTCAGAAACCACATCAGGAAGGTGTCTGTTCCAGAAATGTGGATCTAGCAATGTTGCTAAGAGATACTCCTTGCTCCATGTCATGGCTGATAATTTTTCATCATTGCTAAGTCTGGAAAGTTAGTTATTGACTAGAGATTGGTTCACATCTAAGTTGATCCTCATTTTCTCCAACCTTTTTTTGAGAAGTAGAATGAGAGGAATAACTTGACTAAGGGTTGCCTTTTCTGCACTGATCTGTTTTGTAGAACTCATGAACGGTTTCAGAATGTGACACAACTGTTTCAGCAGAGACCATTGAGTAGAATGGAGTACAATGCCTTCCCCGATATTTTTCATGATATACTCAATGATAGCCACCTTTTGTTTAAGGATGTGTTCAATCATAAAGTAAATTGAATTCCACCTTGTTGCTGCATCCTGAACAATCTTGAGATGAAGAAGACCTTTGTCCTTCTGGATATCAGCAAGGATGTCATGGGCTTTTATTGAATGGCTGAAGCGGCCACACACTTTGCGCACTGTACTCACAGTGGTTGATACTGTGATGCTCTGCCCCTTGCTTATGGTTATTGTATAATATTGGTATTATAAATACATGGTCTGTGTATGACATTTCAGTGTGTGAGGAATTTGGCCTGTAACTTCAAGGTGTCAGTGGCTGAGAACTACAGGATGTAATTAAACAGACCAGGAGGAACACAATTAATTGAGACATCCTTCCAGAGACAGTTTATTGCCTGCTGCTGCTTTTGAAGTTAGAACTTAAATACAAATTTTATTATGTTTCAAGAGAAAATGTAATTGGGCTAGTTCCTCTCCATTTAGCAACTAGCTGAAGAGTCATAAAATACCTCAGATCTCACTGGCACAGGAAATCAGCCAAGGGACATGACAGATGTGGGAATGTTAAGATCAAAGGGAATGTTTAATTAAAGGATGCCATATTTAGGAAATGTTTTTTTCTCCAGATGTACCATTAATTTAAAATGCCTCCTGGTAGTAAATTATGTTTGTAAGAACTAATTCTAAAAGGAGGAGCTAGATGACTCACCAAGGGAGTGGGGAGATAGAGCTGAAAATGTATCATTGTTTCTGAAATGTGTGTTATCATTCTTGGCACTCTGAGAGAAAGACAATTTTCTGATTTAACAAGCACTTAAAGGAAAAACTTAGAGAAGAATTCATTGTCTGTGGTAGGAGTTTGGATTTCTGTAACTTTCTTTTTTATTTGTAGATGACTGTGAAATTTGTGATATTTGTTCTGTATGTTATTTTACCAGTTTTTAGCATATTCTTGTAAAAAAACATTTTCTTTAAGATGCTGCCTGGGTGTCTTCTCAGTTTCTTTTTGCATGTGAAGTGCCTGTATTTTAAGTCTGACAACTGTTTAAAAGGCTTGATGGTGTTACTAAGCTTGGAAAAGGTAAGAATATACCTAAGGTCTCTTACAGAGTTTTAAGGGTTCATTTTGGAGACCTGGCTAGGTGCCCCAGGCAAAGGATTGTACTGCAATCCCCAAAGAGGGTACATATCTGTGCCTGTACATTGAGTATGCTAGCATAAGGTTCACAGTTTCAATCCCACCCCAGAACTCGAGACTAAAGGTGATCTGAACCCAAAGCAGACAGGAGGGTTACCCTGTCTGTTACCTGTTCACACTATTGCACTCTGAGGTTAGCACTGTGGGAGCAGAGGGCCTGACCTGTGGACAACATTTGTGACAGATACTTGCCAGCCATTTTCCAGGAAGCTTTGAATGATTAGGTTAAGATAATGGGCAAAACCGCATATTTGTACATACAATAGTTGCCATCATGAAGTACTTTTTTAATATTTCAACCATTGCCAGCAACAAAAAGACAACTTTCAAACTCTGTAAAGTGACCCAAGCAGCAAGTAGTCTTTCCAGTTCTTGCTGAATACGCTGTGCTGTGTGTGTGTCTTAAATTGACATACCTTGAGAACTGCCATTTTCTGAAATGTGACAGTTTTTTTGAGCTCTGAGAGATAGTCAAGTTAGTAGTACTGGTTGAAGAGGTAACAGACAGACTAGTAGTACATGAGGATGAAGATGAGTTGCCGGCAAAACTGACCATGTGCAGTAAGTGAAAGATAGGCAATGGTTTGACTGCTGGTCCACATATCAGTAGTGAAGTGACCTACCTTGTCCTCAGCCTCTCAGACACCATGTCTTACTTGAACTATTAAGCTGTCATACACCCTAGGCACAGCAGTTACTAAGAAGTGTTTTCTACTTGGTATTAAGTATATCATGGCTCTAAGTATTCCATAAGCTTTCTGAAACCCATATCTTCTACAATTTATGCTATTTTATGATTTACTGGTAGTGCTATGAGATGATTTCATGAATATTTAGACTTTCTTTTAAAAATGTCTTTTAACCTCTCTTATCGGGGCGGGTAAAGTTACATTCAGCTGGGGGCAACTATGTACAACTATATGCCGCGCTTGGCAAAACAGAGGATCTTACAGAATTATCATGACCATGAGGCAAAGGTGAACTTTTTGATGTTGCCTGGTGCTTGTCTCCCACTGTACAGTGGAATGTTCCTGTTCACCGAGAGCTCTGCTAGATTTCCAGTCATCAATATTAGACTGTTTTTTTGAACCACACGTGATAGGATGAATTCACGAAAGATGTTGCATCATTGTTGTGGTTCCAAGATGTCCTTTATTTTTTTCCCTACTAACACATGTGTTGCAATGCACATGTATAGCTTAGCAAGCATCCTTGAGGTTTACGTAAAAATTATTCCAAACAGTAGAGGTGGACTGTCTATGTCTAGTAACGACCTCAGTAGGACTAGGATTCAAGTGGCTGGGTTTACTTGGGGAAGGCATATCAACAGAGGATTCAGGTATATCACGTGAGACAATCATAGAATCCACTGCAGCACCATTGCCTTCATCATCATCATCACTTCTGTCAGACTTTGTTGCACTTTGTGTGGCTTGTGCCTTTGATTTTTTTCTTTTTCTCTTTTGACACTCTACAACTGTCATTATTTTTTATCCATGTTGTCACTTTCAGAACCAGAATGAGACATCGCTAAAGGTAACGTCACAAGCTCATCATCATCTGCCTCACCATGATCATGGTCACCACCATCATCATCATCAGACTCAGCAGAGCTCACATCTGCAGTCACAGATTGAGTTATTCGAAATGCACGCGTTGCAAATCGAGCAACTCCACTGCGAGTTGTACCTGTAAGTGCTTTAACTTTATGTACAACTGGAATTGGAATACTCTTCATTTTTGCATTTTTTTTCCTCAGATGACTTGCTATTGCCACTGTCTTTCGACACTTTGTTGGCTGCACTGCTGTGCACTTCTGACATAAACAGTCCACGAACCCTTGCTGGGTTCTCACTATTTTGAGTTATCCTGCACATGGATAGCAGTAGCATTTAGTTCAGCCCCTTCAACAGACTGTGGTTCTTGTTGTTGTGCTTTACTTTTTGGGCCACCTCTTTCTGGGCTCTTGAATAAACATTTTTTTTACATTTATTACTTCCTTTTCCCCCCTAGCTTTTGCTTTACTACTTTCTAGAGTACTCCTAATGCAGTCTGTCACTTGTTCAGGGTCAAAAAAGAGGTTATTATTTTTTTTTTATTTATTCCATGTGATGTGACAGAATGCCCTGCCCACTGAGACAAAGCTTATACCCCACTGAGCGAGCACAGGGAAGAAGATGACCGGTGATTGACTTCTTGGGGGGGGGGGATGTGACACAGACAGCATGCAAGATGTTGCACTGGTGCACTGACAACTGGATGGCAGATTTTATTTCACACAAACCACCTATGCTAAGGTCAATGCTGCGGGCACTGCTGCTAGTATACCCACAGAGATTCTTAGTGACCCTGCCTGGCCTAACCCTCTCTGACACAGTATTATTCCCCTTCAAAGATTTAAAAACACTTTTTTTATTCCACATGATGGGGTAGAATGCCCTGCCCACTGAGCCAAAGCTTAGACCCCATTGAATGGCACAGGGAGGAAAAATACAGATGACTGACTTCTTGGATAGGGGTCACACAGACTGTACGCAAGAAGTGCCACTGGTGCACTGACAACTGGCTGGCAGATTTCATTCCACACACAGAATTTATTTCACACACCACCTACACTAAGGGTGATGCTGCAGGCACTGCTGCTAGTATATCCACCGAGATTCTGGGGGACCCTGCCTGGCCTAACCCTAACCCTCTCTGTCGCAGTACTTTTTCCCCTTCAAGGATTTTTTTTCTTTATTCCACATGATGTGATGGAATGCCCTGCCCATTGAGCCAAACTTTATACTCCAGTTAACAAGTGCACGGAGGAAGATGACAGCTAACTGACATTTTTGTGGGGGGGTCACACCGACAGTATGCAAGAAGTGGCACTTTTGCACTGATGACTGGCTGGCAGATTTTATTTCACACGCAATATTTATTTTACACACTGCCTATGCTAATGGTGCAGGCAGCCAGGTATTTAGGATTTAAAAACTTCCCTAGATAGCTTATGGCACAGAACAGGCAGGGAATAACAAGCTGAAGGAAGTGCTGCTATTATAACTATACTTCTCTAGTGGGACTATATTGCCCTCCTTCCTTCCCCTCCACCTTAGCCAGTTCTACTTTTATAGGCACAGGAATTGACTGACAACAGGAACTCCCTGTTTATGAGCAGGAAGGGAGTGATCACAGAGCCACAAAAGAATCACCATCCTAGAAGAAAAAGAGTAGCTCTCCATGCCCCCCAACTGCTGGAGATCTGACTCTGAGCAAGTAAGGAGACTACTGAGAAATACAGGAACTTCTTGTCTCAGAAGAGTGAGGTCAGGAGCTTAAAGGGCATGGAGGCAGTAAGTAAGCAGGGAGAAAAAAATGTAATAAAATAAAAAAATAAAAATAAATAAATAAACAGAGAAAAGAGTAAGTATTCAAAACAACAGTTAAGGGGCCAGAAATAAGACATGATGGGAGTGGTGCAGTGCAGTGGCTGTGAAGCAGCAGTCTTCTGGGAGACATTCAGGAGGATGCTGTGTTGTCCCATCTTCAGGCACCTCTCTGGGCTCAGGGAGGAGGTTGCTCATCTCCAGACTGAGTTGGCCAGGATTTGGGGAACCTCCTGTCCCACCCAGGGACCACAAGGGCCACCGCCATTGCCTCAGTGGTTTCCAAGAAAGAGGAGTGGTTGGACCACAGTGGGCTCAGGCAGGGTGAGGGTGATGGAACAGAGGTGCATCCCTCCAGTTGTACCTCTCCACAATTCATATGCCATTCTGGCAAAGTGTAGTTCATCTATGGAGGCACCTGCAGTTAGTGGTGGGCAAAGTGGCTGAAATTCACTCCACGAAGTGATTCACGGAGTAACACAGAGTCCGTGACGTGCCCCCGCAATGCGAAGTGGAGTACTTCACGTTATAATGGGGAAGGCAAAGTCCATTGAAAACAATGACTTCACGTTATTCTGCCTTCCCCAAGCCACTTCTCCACCAATTTTAAGGCGAAGTACATTGAAATCAAAGTACTACGCTTTACTTCTCCTTACTCCGCCTTGTTCTTGAGCTCCAAAGGAGAATTTTGCAGTGCTTTATGGGATTGTAGGTCACATGGACTCTAGATTGTCCTGCACAGCCTCAGTTCTGTGTAGTGGAAGATGGAGACAGTTTCCTCTCAGTGCTCTGCAATTCAAATCCTCTAAAAGCTGTTAAAAATGTCTTTTTTGAGCTATTTTATTTCTCACAATTTAATACATAGAGTATAGGAAACCGTCCTGTGCTCATATTATCAAGTGTTTATTGTTTGTGTGTGGATTTTGAATGTTAATTTAGAACAGTCAATCTGTACTGTGAAGTATGCTTTGAGGGAGGGGCGTATCTGTGGTGCAGGTAGATTAACTGGGAGAAAAAGGCAGCCTTTCTGTTTTGGTTATATTTTTCTTGTATAAGTGTGTTAATGTATGCACAGTAATATTTTCAGTAATTCTTGACATTTTTTATCTGATTGTTGTGATGCAGCAGTGTATAATTTCAGTTTGTTTAAAACATTTGGT
This sequence comes from Neoceratodus forsteri, assembly GCA_016271365.2. Lineage (NCBI taxonomy): Eukaryota > Metazoa > Chordata > Ceratodontiformes > Ceratodontidae > Neoceratodus > Neoceratodus forsteri. The sequence goes on from CM028137.1 coordinate 158,537,472, forward strand.
TATATTACTAAAGGTTTTCAATTTGCTACGCATTACTTGCAGTATGTGAGAGTGTGTGTGTGATGCGTGCCATTAAATAAGACACCTGTTAATGTGCCACAGAGCAACTGCAGCAGTGTGAACTTGCTATCCACTGTACCTGCATGAATTTTTTATACTGCTTTGTGGTATCTTTACTGGTAGTGAACTGTTACTGCCCTGCACTACCCCCCAAACCGGCAAAAGGTATTCTCTTCCAGATTTGGATTTGTGGCTTATGAGCACTGGTTAGGTGTTGTTGTGCCTTTGTGTCTGAATCTCAAGTGCAAAGCACAATCTTAATCTGTCTGTGCATTTGTAGCACACCATTAATTCTGGGAGACTTTGCATTTCTTCTTACACTCTCATTTCACCTCATCAGCACTGGGGAATTTTCTGGACATAAGACAGTAGCATTTTTGGGATGCTCATTAATTCTGGTGACTGTGTGTGACCACTACATACATGATAGAGTGCACCATTAATTCTGGGAGACTTTGCATTTTTTGTTACCCTCTCATTTTGCTTCGTCAGCAGTAGGTAATTTTCTGGACACAAGACAGTAGCATTTTGGAGAATGAAATTAATTCTGGTGACTGTGTGTGACCACTGCACACATGACAGAGTGCACCATTAATTCTGAGAGACTTTGCATTTCTTGTTACACTCTCAGTAGCATTTTGGGGATACACATTAATTTTGGTGAATGTGTGTGACTACTGAATGCATGACGTCTGAGTGCACCATTAATTTTGGGAGACTGCATTTCCTGTGCTCTCATTACACTTCATCAGCACTGGGAAGTTTTCTGGACACAAGACATGAGCATTTTGGGGATGCACATTAATATTGGTGACTGTTTGTGTGAAGGGCTGCCAAATATTGGTGTCACTTTGCCTTACTTCGAGTTAAGGCAGAATGATAACACAAAGTAATAATTGCTAGGCAAAGTGAGCCTTTTGCATTGGCTACAGAGTGACAACATGAAGTGCCCACTTTGTGGGCACTTTGAAGGTGGAATTTAAATTCGCTGCATCTCCATTTGTGATACAGGTCATTGCCATCGGGGAACTACAGCTGTAGGCATTTGCATTCTTATACAGTATATGAGTTACAGTACTGTAAGCCGTGTGACGAGTGGGGGCCTGGGGGCTGCCAATATTGTTGTCACTCTACCTTACTTCAGGTTAAGGTGGAATGACAATGAGAAGTCACAATCACAATAATGAGGGAAGTGGGCATTTAATGCTGGCAACTCTGTGTAGTGAAGTGACAACACAAAGTACCCACTTCATGGGCACTTCACTGGCGGAATTTAAATTTGCTGCATCTCTAAGATGGGAGACTTTGCAAGTCTTGTTACACTCTCATTTCACTTGGACAGCACTGGTGAATTTTCTGGACACAAGACAGTAGCATTTTGGGGATGAACATTAATTCTGATGACTATGACTGACCACTGCCCAGATGACTGAGTGTGCCATTAATTCTGGGAGACTTTGCATTTCTTGTTACGCTCTCATTTCACTTCATCAGCACTGGGGAATTTTCTGGAGACAAGATGACAGCAGCATTTTGGGGATGCACATTAATTCTAGTGACTGTGTGTGGGGGGGGCTGCCAATATTGTTGTCACTCCACCTAACTTCGCGTTAAGGCAGAATGACAATGCAAAGTAATAATAACAAGGCAAAGTGGGCATATCATGCTGGCCACTCCGCGAAATGCCCACTTCGTGTTAACTTTGCCAGCAAAATTTAAATTTTCTGCATCTCTACACACAGTGGAGACCAAGGAGGATGCTGGGAACCTCTACAAAGGAGATCAACAGGAGGGTGGCATGGGACCCCACAGGGTAAGAAAACAACTCCTTGTGGGGACTCCATTGTTAGGAGAGTAGAACTGGGGGAGGAAGGGGAGAGGGAGGTAAGGTGCCTGCCTGGTGCCATGGCTTGGAGGGACAGGGAACAAATCCTCAGGATCATGGGAGCAGCTGCACAAGGGAGGGAGCTGGATGTCATTGCCCACCTAGGGACAAATGACCTGGCTGGGAAAGGTATCTGAGCAGTGCAGGAAGAGTTTGTGGAGTTGGGGAGGGGACTTAGACAATTAGCACACACAGTAACCTTCTCGGAGGTGCTGCCTGTCTATGGCATGGGTGAGGCTAGGATACTCAACACCATGAGATTCAATCAGTGGTTGAAAAACCGGTGCAGAGCTCAGGGGTTTGGCTTCATTAGGGACTAGGGGTCCACCTGGAGTGATGCAGGCCTCTACTGGAGTGATGGTCTGCATCTGTCCAGGAGGGGAATCAGGATCCTAGGTGATAGGTTCAAATGCTTCATTAGCAAGCATTTAAATTAGTCAAGGGAGGAGGCGCTGGAAAGGAGTAGGAAAATCCTAGCCCCCACCCCAAAAAAATCAAGATAGTTAGTGAGGTAAACACCTAGATAGAGACATCAATAGGGAGAAGGTCAGGGGTAAATAAAGAAAACAACAAAGGCAATAAGGACAAGGATGGGCCAAAAAGGGGTAAGACCATCAAGAAATGGAGGGTAATGAGTACCAATGCCCATAGTCTGGGCAACAAGCTCCCCGAACTGGTGCCCTTGATGGAAGAGGGATGCCTGGATATTGTGGCAGTCACAGAAACATGGTACACAGAGAACCATGACTGGTATGTTAACATACCAGGGTACACAACTTACAGGAGAGACAGAGAAGGTAGAAATGGGGAAGGGAGTAGTTCTCTATGTAAGTGAAGGGATAAAAGCAATGGAACAAAGAGTAAACAGGGAGGAGAGGAGGCACTGGGTCACCTTAAAGACTGGAAATGGTACCACAATCTGCACAGGGTTGTATACAGACCCCCCATCTCAGGGAGGAAATGGACAAGGATATGATAGAAGGCATCCTATGATGGCAGAGAAAGGGAGATACTGTTGATGGGGACCTGAATATGCCATATGTTAACTGGAGCACCTTTGCTACAGCCACATCAAAAAGCAGGGCCATACTCGATGCCCCACAGGGGGCATGACTCAGACAGCTAGTGTTGGAACCCACTAAGGAGGGAGCAATCTTAGACCTCATACTCTCAAATGGGGACAGTGAGAGGATCTCAGATCTAGAAGTGGGTAGCCATCCGGGAACAAGTGACCACCAAACAGTGTGGTTCATGACAAACTCAGCTGCAGAGACAAGCCATACAAAAGTGAGGGTACTGGACTTCAGGAGGGCTGACTTTGGCAAAATGGGAGAGTGCCTTAGAAAAGCACTAGCAAACAGGCTAGAAGGAAGGGTGGAACAACAATGGGGAAAAATCAAAACTGCCATCACAGAGGCAACAAGCCTTTGTGTGAAGCAAATAAACAAACCAAAACAAAAGAAGAAGCCACTATGGTTCTCAAAAGAGGTGGCGGGGAAGGTTAGGGAGAAAAATATAGCATTTAGGAAGTATAGGGAAACACAGAAGGAGCAGGACAGAGAACTGTACCAGTTAAGGCAGAAGGAAGCCGGGAAGGCAGTCAGAATAGTAAAGGCACAAACTGAGGAAAAGACAGCCAACTCGGTTAAGATGGGGGATAAAACCTTTTATAGATACATTAGGGAGTGTAGAAAGACAAAGGGAGGAGTAGTGAGGCTGAATAGAATGGATGGTGGGGTGGCAGAGAGAGACAGTGAAAAAGCAATGATACTGAATGAATACTTCTGTTCAGTATTCACAAAAGAGGAGGAGGGGGATGTACATAATCCAATTAACAGAAGCACTCTGGATGGGGGGTTGATCCCAGTCCTTTCACAGAAGAAAGGGTTCTGAAAGAACTCTTAAAACTGAAGCCCTATTGTCATGCAGGATTTTGTGACATGTCACTACTGCAAGTTACTGCACTTCATTGTGGCTGATGCAGCTGTATAAATGAACTTTGCAAACAGAAAATAACTAAGTCAGTGTTTTAAAAAATGGACTTGGCTACAGTTTGCCCTGGGTTTGAAAACTGGACATACAAATGTGTCAAGCCAGGATGAAGCACAGAAATGCTGCATAATACCACAGAATACTGCAATTTACTGCAGGGGCCATTGCAAGTCAATGGTAATTAAGCTCTTTTGTCATGCAGGATTTTGTGATATGTCATTAGTACAAGTTACTGTGCTTTATCATGGCTGAGACATCTGTATATATATATACAGTATATATATATATATATATATATATATATATATATATATATATATATATATATATTTGTATTGATTGATTAATTGGAATTATAATCTTTGAGCTAAAAGCTCTTTTGCAAAGGTTCCTTATCAAACAAGGAAGGGGAAACAAATGTATGGGTGGGTGAGACAGTAGCAGTTAAAAGGCATTGTCAAAAATCATCTAATAAGATCAAAGAGTAATCAAAAGTATAGCAAAATATAGGTAAAAGTATCACATAATTCAGGGAGTGGGTACAGAGTACATGGGGATACAGTTCAATCAGCAGCCAAGATAATTAAAAGCGCACATGTATAAAAGTGTGTGTGTATATATATATATATATATATATATATATATATATTTATGCAATAGGTGTGGGACCAAAATCCATTGAATAAATCCATTTATTTCCACATATGTGGAACAAATCTAACCACCCAAGATTTATCCCACATATGTGGGATAAATACAAACTGTCAATCACAAGCATTATACTGGATCTACATTCTGCCAACCACACAGTTGGCACACATAAACCGCAATCAACACTGGCAGAACCACTAAATCAACCACCTGCACAACCCCTCGTGCACTCAAAAAAAAAACAGCACGCAGACCACACTCCATGATCGTACAGTAATATGGCAAGCAGCACGACAACTATTTTTGTCATAGAAAACACGCTGCTTTCATCATAAAACTAAGAAAAGCTGCTACATCTTTGTGACTGTCAATTTCCAATACCTTTCCGACCACAAGTATCACAGAAAACAACCCACTGTTACTCGATAAACAATGGCAACCCAGGAAACTGGTGCAGACTTTCAAATGGAACTAATGCAAATACTAACACAATTTGAAGAAGACACTGAACCTCTACTAGAACTCCAACAATTAAATAACTTGCAAGACACAGAAATACAAGAAGAACCAAAAGCCAGCACTAGCACCACAGTGGACATAGACGAAGATGCCATACAAAAATATAACCAAGCAGGTAAAAACCCCAACATGGTGAAAAAGACTAACAGTGATGTCATGACAGTTCAAAAGTACTTAAAAGAAAAACACAATATAGAAACTCCCCTTGAAAGCATTACAGCAGCAAACCTGGATAAATTACTTGCTACCTTTTTCATGCAATCCACCAGAAAAGACGGAACTCCCTACGAGCCCTTAACACTATGTGCCACATTCCAGAGTCTTGAGAAATATGTAAAGCAGAAACGCTGTCCAGAATCGCTATCAACATCACCTGCATTCCTCACAACCAGAGAAATTCTGCAGTGTAAACAAAAATGCCTCAAAAGTTATGGCAAGGGTAACAAACCAAAAGCAGCAGATAAGTTGACATATTCCCTTATCAACAAATTATATGACACTCAACAATTAGGCCCACACAGCCCTGATGCCTTGCTCAATACCATGTGGTTAATAGTTAGCTTATACTTTGGCATCAGAGGCATAACTGAAATGAGAGCAGTCAAATGGGGAGACATCATCATGCAAAAAGATGAAAATGGACTGTTCTACCTCCAGTATACCAGTGAACGTCAAACAAAAACTAGACAAGGCTCCAACCTAAAAGAATGCAGAAAACTAAAGCCACGAGCATACGAACTACAACAAAATCCTACTAGATGCACAGTTCAAAAAATAAACATTATATTCATATCTGAATTTATGCAAAAGCAGCAGTTTGCACTATATGACACAGCTATCTTTAATATAGAGGGCTGTGTCATATAGTACAACCCCTGCTGCTGTCACCACTTGTATTTATTTATTTTTACAATCCGACACCAGGATTCCCATCCCCGGTGTTGGATGCCCCTCCAGTACACAGCTCATTATTTTAATACAGTTTGCTGACATTAGGGGGGCCCAATCCCCATGTCAGCAGTCAAAATTAAACCCCTCCCAGCAGAATAGGACACTGGGGATCCCACCCCAATTGTCCCAAAATAGATTTATATGTATACCTGCAAAAAAGAAAACCATCCCATCTTTTTTTTAAATTTAAACCTGAAATATAGAAAATGGTCACTTGACGTTGTCACTCACCCCATCCCAATCCTCCCACTGAGCACTCACCACCCCCCTTACCCTATACTTACCTTCGGAGGTCATTGGCTGTCATCTTCTGTGGATTGGGACATGTCTGCACTCTTCAAAGTCGTACCGCGAAGTGAAGAAGTAAGCTTACTGCCATATAAAGTATTTGGGGTTATTAGGAGCTTGGGTTACACTATACGACACAACTGACATTTACTAAATGACAGCTGTGTCATATAGTTAGCACTATATGACAGAGCTGTCCTTTACTAAATGAAAGCTGAGTCATATAGAGCAAAAGGCAGTTGTCATCACATGATCCCCATCCTGACTGTGCTGTCATCTGCACACCAGGGTCCCAATCCCTGGTGGCAGTCAAAATTTCTTTTTTCTGTATAATCTGACACCAAGATGGCCACCCCTGGTGTCGGACCCCCCAGTCAGTTGTTTTATAAATGGTTGCCCGCATCAGGGGCCCCAATCCTTGTGTCAGCACTTACTAGATCCACTATAGCAGTATGGGACACATGGGGTGCCCACCTCCAGTTCTAAAAGAGTTATAAAATTTGATAAATACCAACACTGGGATGCCCACCCCAGTGTTGGACCCCTCCAGCCCCTCGCTTAATTAAGTAACTGATATGGGGGCCCCAGTCCCTGTCTCAGAATTAACTATAAACCCCCCACAGCAGTGTGGAACAATGGGGGGCCCACCCCCAGTGTCTTGAGATAAATGTAGTTTATGTTTACCTGCAGAAAAAGAAAACCATCCCCCCAACATCTTTTTTATTTTTTTTACCTGCAAAAAGAGAAAACTATCCCCCGTCATCGCCACCATCCCCTCTCCCATCCCTCCCCTTCCACTGAGCACCCACCACTCCACACCTCCCCTTACCCTATATTTACCACTGGCGGTCATATGATGAGATCTTCTGTGGACCGGGACATAGCTGAACTCTTTAATGCCGAACCGCGAACTGAGGAATACAGGTAAATGCTGTATAATGTATTTCCAATGGCGTTTTGAACTTATGCTGATACCTTTGCCACTTTTTTGAATTTTTTCACCAAATTCTCAACATGGCCTTTTTGGGACCCCCACCTCATGAACACTGTCACTGTCATTTGTTAATCGGATCTGAAAGGTATTTTCACAGTGGCTGCAATGAATCGCCTTTTGCAACCGATTAATGAAATGACAGTACAATGTTCATTAGGTGGGATACCAAAAAGTCCATGTTGAAAATCTGGTGAAAAATTCCAAAACATGACCCAGTTATGGGCGTGCATTGCACATTTTCTGTGCAGGCACATAACTTTGGCAATTTACAATATTTTGACTCCAGATTTTCAGCATACCCATTTTGTCACACTGCCTCATGAATAGTGCAGCCGTCATTTTTCACATCCTGCCCCAAACATGTTTTCACACCTGTGGAGTGGAATGGTGTGGTCACTGTTCGGAATCACCTTTTAGGACTGATTAACGAAATGACAGTGCCAATATTCATGAGGTGTGGTCCCAAAAAGTCCAAGCTGAAAATCTGGTGATAAAATCCTTCAGCACGGATTTGAACATTTTCACCTATGAGGTTTACAAGGTGGGGTCATAAGAAAAATATGGTGACATTTTGGGATCAAAATATTAAAAAACAAAGAATTTATTAAGCAAAATTTATTGCAGGGATGTCTGTTGCACCTCTGGGGAACAAGCTGCTTTACCGTGCCAGGGAGCTGAATTCAGGTGTGAATTCAGTGAGTCAGTTTACTGGGACAAGGCTGATGGGGACGGTGCTGCAGCATGCAGCACCAGTCATGACCTGGGGAGGGACAGAACTGTGTTTTGGTGTAGACGCCATGCCATGTGGTGGGTCAGGAAACCTCACCTACAAGATATTGAGATGTATGTCAGGGTCTGCTGGGCCCATGCACTGCATCATGACGGTCTCCGGTATTGTATTCAGTTAAAATTGTGCAGGTCCCAAAGGGACCTGTGCAAGTGAGGATGTAGTTCAACTATTACAAAAAGAAGGGAAATTCTTCACAAAATCTACGTTAATGCCCACCCCTACCCTGGATCAGATGAGGTCAAATGTGATGTCTTCATGCAGCAGGCCCTGCATGAAGAAAGCTGTGACAGATTATGTTGGCCATACTGTGTCACTATGAGGCACGTGGTTGGAGTTGTATCATGTGCTTCAAGCAGGATGCTATGGGCTGGGGGAGTGGACATTAGGTTTGACAACCCCAAGTAAGACCCCATCACTGATCTGCCAATATTCCAGAGACCCAAATCCCTAATGTTTTTTTGTGATTTCTCATTTTAGTACGCTTTGTGTTTTTACAGCCCTAATGTCTGCATTAACATTGTTTGTTTGCAAAGAAGATATATATATATATATATACATATACATATATATATATACACATATATATTCAGCCACACCCATTCCCCAGCAGCAGCAAGTTCAGGAGTAGACTTAGTTCACCTTATTGGAAGGCTGAGCTGGCTGAGGTAACCAACTTGGAAAGGGAGAGTTGGCAGGCAGTGGGATCTGAGGCCACAGTGACTCCTGTGAACTGGCCAGGGAGCTTTCTCCTGCATCAGGGGCACATTGTGTGCACCAAGCCCAGTGTAAGCATTGTGCATGCCAGGGAGTTGGGGTGGTGGTGGTTAAAGAGCTAGTAGTGCCTCAAAATAGCCGGCAGAACATATATAGAAATTTTTAAAAACAGTCCCTTATTACTTTTTATTTAAGTGTTTTTCTTTTTTGATGTGCGTAACAGATGGTTTCCTATCTAATAGTACTGGTGTGATGTTAAAATCCATGCTTTACCTGGAAGCAGACATATCTAGTTCTGTTCCTTCCACTGTATCATGAGCCTGTGATCTCACTCACTGTGACATCACAAGCCCTGCATCCTGACTGGTAACATGAGTCACAAATTACCAATAAGCAGCAGGAGATTGGCTCTTCCTGGTTACTAATGATGTCACAGTGAGTGAGGTCACAATGATGATGATGTCTAGGGAAGAAAAGAACTCTCTATATCAGCTTCCAGGCAGAGTGCTGTTCCATGCATCATACCTAGTACTGTCAGGTAAAAAAATCAGATATAAGAAATCACTGCTGACTACTTCTGAAACTTACTATTAATTACAGGTAGTACACTAGCTCCTTAAATAAGAAAAAAACATGGAGAAAATCCCAGCTTCTGTCTACAGTACATGAAAGCCTCAGCATGAGCAGGGTATATCTCTCTATACAGGGTATATTCCTGAACTATGACATCCGTGGAAGCCAGAAATACCAACCTACCAAGAAAAAAAAAAACTTTTTAAAATTATTTTTATTCTAAATCATGAAACATTATTTGCCTATTTATAATACATTGCTAAGGATCCTAAAGTGTCTCTTCTACCTGTATGAGTGTCTTTTGCTTCCACAGGGCAACAGAAATGCTCATCTTTGGTTTCTGGTTCCTTCATCTTAAGAACAGGTGAAGAGATGCTGTTACAGATGTAAGAAACACTCCAGGCTCCATATAAATATATTATATGTATATGTCTATTTTGAGTTAGGCCATTGTATATCTCTGCTTATTTGCCTAAGGTATCCCAGCTGAGAAATAACATTCCCTTTCCGTGGTATTCTACATCTTCCCAAATTTATAACTGGGAAGGCAGGCAACTTTCTTTAGGTTGCACAGGACTAGTCAATGGCTGTTGTAGCATTTAAACATAGGATCTGCTGCTTACATTTCAGTGCCTTGAACATTACGCCACAAAGTCTAATAGTTGGATATCAGAAGTGTTTGTGACTGATCCTTCAGAAACTGCACCGGCAATTTAAATTTCACTATGAGAGTTTCATAAAATATGTGCAAGGCCCATGGAATTCTGCATTTCCATGGCTGCAGAATTTCCCACAGAATTTGCATCATGCTGCAGAATATGGATATATGTGTATATACAGTATATATATATATATATATATATATATATATATGAGTAGTGTAGAATACATTGTTCTTGGTGAATTTTCATTCAGCCATACAGTTTCTCCATAGTACCAGTCTCCCTTCTGCATCTCATTTATCTTGAAACCCCTCCTCTATACTCAGCATGTGATCTCATCAATGATATCACATCATATTTTAGTCAATAGCAGGACTGCATTCTGCCACATAAATTAATGTATTCATGTTGCAGAGCACAAGAAGCCCTGAATATGTGTTTAGGGTCCAAAATCTAAATATGAAAGAGAGAAAGAGGCAATAATAAGTATGGGGGAAGGGGGAGAGAGAAAAACAGGGTGGAAGGAAGAAAGAAAAGTAGATGCATAATATGGGTAATGGAACAAGACATGAATAACAATAGGAACCACAGTCAGAGATGATAAAGAGAAAGAAGCGGGAAAGGAAAGATGGAGCACAAAGAAAAAGATACCTGGTTAAGAGTTTGTCTTGCTGTCATACCATCATGAAGTAGCCAAACTGGGGAGGGGCCTCATAAATGGTATGATCAGCTCAGACAATTACAACAGTGCATCTGACCAGCAACTTGTAGTTCAGTTGTGCCTATAAGTAAAATTCCTAGGAATCCAGAACACGACATGACATACATTACAGTTTCCAAGATAGTAGGTTGAAACTTTAATGCAGCAGTGCAAATAAATTGGGCAAAACATTTAAGCCTACCTTTTTTCACTGTAAATGATTCCAGGCATTATCCGGTTATATTTAGTGGTAAAATCTTCTATTTCCACCCAAATTAAAGTGTTTTGTAAATGATTTAATTTAGTGTTTTTCTCAAGAAAAAAAGATGGCTGCCACATTTAGCTTAGAATAGCAGTGTAGAGCTGACAAGATTTCAGATTGAGAAAATAAAAACAAAAATCATGGATTGCAGGATGGGAATTACCCTGAAAAGTAGATTTACTAGAAACGCTAATATTTTTTTTATTAAGTATGGCTGAAACTAACTTTTTAGAAAAACATTTTTCATTGCACTGACACTTTAAACTCAATGTTTTTTCTATATCTCTGAGAAGAAAAAGATCAGTTTTATTCAAATCAATGGAATAATCAGTGGCTGAATGGGATTTCATCAGGGTTTAAAATACATCATCCCTGAAGCGTCATAAACAGAAGCAACATACGAATGTTCAGAGCTTGGTCTCTTGCTGTTTCTAACATGACTGTCTAAAATATTAGATTTTTATGGTAGAACAGGTGGTGCACCAGTAGGCCTCCTATTACTATATAAGGATAGCACCTAACCTTCACAATACTGAAAACTTATAGGTTCTAAACGTGTAACTGTTATCCTATAGTATGTTAAACATTGCTGCTATACAGCATACCATTTGTAAATCTGTACGAAGCAAGCAAGCAACAACACATTCCAGGGTGTTGCATTTATTCTGTATTATACTGGAAAATGCAATTCTTAGGCAGAATGCAGAATGAGGAGTCACTGTCTGGTTACTGTGTGATAACGGGACAGTAGGCTGAATAATGGGACAGTAACTCTGCATTCTGATTGGCTATGAACAATAATGGGACAGTGGCTGTGCATTCTGTTTGACTGCTGCATGTGCACTTAGCCATTCAGAGAGCAAGCCCAGTTTGCCCTCCCACTTCAACACACAGCAGCGAATCAGAGACATCTAGTAACACTACAGCACTTCTATGAGAAACAGTTCTTGCTTTCTCACAGATGCACTGTATCATGATAAACAGATTTAGCAGTTTTGAAACATTTTTATTTATTTATTTTGCATTTGTTTACTGGGTAGGTGCACTGTTCCAATGGACCTTTTACGGGCTTGACCCAGGCCATAAAGATGGCACCCTGATAAGATGCAGGTAAATAACAGTAATGTCATAACAACAGCAGGTAAACAGTTCAATCCAAGTACTGATACAGTACAGTAGATACAATGGTGTACATACAACAAAATGCAGTGTAGTGTGAAAACAACAGTACATAGTGAAACACTGTATGCAAAATGCAGGATGGTTTTCCAGTATAATAGTGATAATACAAATGGTGGTCTGGGTTTCCTTGGTAGTAACTGGACTGGGGGGGTTAATAAAACCTCAGCATTTGGCCTTGGTGTTTATTACCCTGGACTGGTTATTACCTCATAAACCCAGACCACTGTCGTATTATTGCTATAATAACCACATGCCCTGGATGTGTTGTGGGGCATGAGGCTGAATCCCAAGAAGTGTGGTTATTACATCATAACCACAGACTCTGTTGTGTATTATTGCACTTATAAAATAGATGTTAGTTTAATTTCATTTGTAAATAACATAACATTTTGTTTAGCTTTTTAATATTTTTTTAAATAGACAATCTATCCTCCTGAAAAAGTAGTTGTTAGCTTTTTTAGGAGAAAGGAGTGTTCTCCTAAGAAGGTGCCAGTGGGTATTAAATTTAATTTAGTATGTATAATTTAATATATAGGGTGAGACTGAGAGACTAGACTGCTGACTGGAAAAACAACTGGCTTAACACTCAATGCCTGTTAACCCATCCTAACCCAAGCTCCTCTGTATGTGTAAATTTTCTCTCCATAATTAACAGAGTCCAGGAACTGCCATTTTTATCCTGACCCCAACCTGCCCAGCTGGCAAAACCCTTCCATGTCCTTCTTTCATTTTATTATCTGGTAATGGGGAAACAGTGGCATGGAAATAATTTACTTGGGGTTTAACTCTGAGTTGGCAGCTTAGAGAGGTCAGAGAGACGTGCACTATGTTGCAATAGAATCGGACACACGCACATCTTTCTGACTTGCCTGAGCTGCTAACTCAGTGTAAAACATGACTGAGTTGATGGTGCTGACTCCAGAGCAGTATATAACAAGGTAAAAGAGGGAGATGGAGGGGTTTTGGTAGCTGGATGATTGGGGTAGTGATGAAATAACCTTTCCTGGACATGGTTAGTTATGGAGAAACAAATAAGTAACATCAAAGTGCTGGGGCATTAGAGGCACAGTCTGACCACAAGACATGTTTTCCCCTTGGAGGCACACATTTATTTATTCATTTGTTTGTTTGCTTGTTTGTTTCACCAGGAATAACTCCATTGAGCAGGGCTCATTTGCAAGGAGGTCCTGGGTAGAACAGGAAAGAAATAAGTAAACAAAGCATACAACCTGGGTATTAAAGGATTTGAAGTACTGTACCAGAATACAGTATCATCTGACAATACTTTGTACACAGTAGAGCAAAAATATGTTAGCAAAAAGAAAAGTGAAAATAGGAAAGACACTGGTCTAGATACGATATCAGCTGATATAGCAGGGTATATAGGGGTAGCCTAATGCAGACAAGACAAAATGAGGGTACACTTATGTATAAAGGAATGGAGGAACAGGGCACTAGTGTAGGAATAAGTGCTGGTGCATACAAAGGTTAGTAACAGGCACATTCATCTACACAGTATTGGTTAAGAAATGACTGGAAAGAGTGGGGGCAGACTAGAGTGTGCAGTTTAAGTATTTTCTGGATCGCATTTCAGGCTTTAGGGACAGCCCAACTGAGAGCCATCTTTCCATATTTAGAACAGTACTTGGGTATGTCGAGCAAGGTAATATTATGCAATCTGAGCAAATATGGAACTTTGGACCTAGTAAGTAAAGAGGAGATGTATGAAGGTAGTGTGTTACACAGAGCTTTGAGAGACCAGAGGTTTAGATGTCTTAATCTTCTTGTTTCCAGTGAAGACCACCCTAAATCTGTGTAGAGTTGACAGTGGTGTGTGGGGGCAGGTAGCTCACAGATAAAACATAGCGCTCCGTGATAGAGCACATCTAATCTCACCAGAAGAGAGGCTGAGGCACTTCTGCAAATAACGTCACCATAATCTAGCAGGGGAAGAAACATGCCTCACACTAATTGTCTTATCTTCACTGCTTAGGCAGGACTTATTCTGGTAGTAAAAACCCTATTTCTGGCAAAGTTTCTTACATAGTGTTTCTATATGTACATTTAACGATAGCTTGCTGTCCATCTACAAACCAAGCTATTTGAATGAGCCTACCTGTGTAGTATTTCATTGGAAAGGGTGAAGATACCAACTGCAGGGGAGATAAAATTGGATTTATGAGATAAACTATATACTTTGTTTTGAAAGCATTTAATAATAGTTTAGATGCATGATGATTAAGCTGCAGCAGTTGAAACTCATGCTGCAGGCACCATAATGCTGATTACGGGTCTGAGTCTGAGGTATATAGTACTGTGTCATCTGCATCAAAATGTATGTTTGCATTGAGGATGTTCTGATCTAGGTCACTGATGTATAATGTGAACAATAGGGGCCCTAGAATAGAGCCTTGCAGCACTCCTTTGTTGATAGTTACACAGGTTGAGGTTAGACCATCCACTTTCTACAGCTGATGCCTATCACTAAGATAGCAACTGAATCAAGATAGTACAGTGGAGCTTAGTTCAACAGTTGCAAGCTTGCTCAAGAGAATATTGTGGTCGACAGTGTCAGAAGCCTTGCTTAAATCTAGAAAGAGTGCTGCAATAGTATGCTTGTAATGTAGAGCAATAAACCAGTCATCGGTGACTTTCACCAAGGCAGAGGTTATACTGTGGTTTGCCCGAAAACCAGACTGCCTAGGGTTGATGAGTGAGTGTTCCTCGAGGTGGGTTCGTATTTGGTTACGAATCAGTTTCTTGAGCATTTTGGCCAATACTGGCAATATGGAAATAGGTCAACAATTGTGGGCTAAAGTTTCATCACTGGATTTGAAGAGCGGGATAATATGCGTGATTTTCCAAATTGAGGACTCTCGTAACTTACTATCAAGAAGTTGAAAATATGCATAATAGGTGCAGTCAGAATGATGTAGCCTGTTTTAGGAAGATGGGCTTAATATTGTCTGCTCCTGCACTCTTTTTGTGGTCAAGGGTTTGGATTAAGTTCTTAACCTCCTTATATGTAATCTGCTGCAGACTAAATAGGGTTGCAGTGGTTGGGATTGCGCTTGTTGGCTCATGGTGTGGGGAAGGTATGCTGATAGATGCAAAGGCGTCAAAAGCATTACCTGCTGAAGCAAAATGTTTGTTCAATTAATGTAAGATTAGGTACTTGTCCGCTATCCAATGGGTACCACTTTGGAGTTGATTTGGCAGGGATGGTGGGGCTAATCCCCCTTTGAGGTTACTGATAGTTTGCCAAAAAATAAAGAGATTGTGTCTATTGGTGTTCAACAGAGTCTTGTAATAGTTAGATTTGGTTGTAAAATAAACTTAGTGCACCAGTTTCTTTTTTTCTGATTTAGTGGCCCTAGCTCTAGTCCAAAACTGATCCCTGTCTTTAAAGGCCATTTTTATTTCCCTATTGAACCAAGAAACAATTTTCTTCTTGCCCTGCAGGTTACGTAGTAGGCAAGGTGGTAGTTTACTGCATTGATTGGCTGTGTAAAGTATTCATAGGCTTCATTAATGGTATTAATACTGTAAAAGTCCTGCCAGTTGATTACTAGGAGTTGGTGGAGGTAATCAGGGACACAAATGTGGGAGAATGTACGTTTGGTATGAGGGATGGTTTATGGTATGTTTTCGAGACACCTCTAGTGCAAACAACAACATTATGATCACTAAAGATGTTATTAAAAACAGCAGAGGAGGAGATTGAGGTCTGTTAGGGAGGATATGATCAGGACTAGAAAAACTCTGCAGATTTAGCTTATTGAGCCTAGTGGGTTCGGATATAAGTTGATGGAAACCAAACTTGTCGCAAAATTGTTTTAGGTCAGTGGATTTGGCAGTCAACCAGTCTTATTTCAGGTCTCCCAGAATAATAGTTTCATTGTTATGTGCTGAGACAAACTGATTCAGGAATTGAGAATATCTGATCCACCAGCAGGGGATCTATAGCAGTCAACGATATTGACTAGCTCTGCCTTTAAAATTCTCAATGATATTGCAATGCATTGTATTCAGCAGCCTTAGCCTGAAAGGTGATCAGAGATGATGTGAATTTGTTTTTAACATATAATTACGCCACCCCCCACACGTGAATTCCGGTCTAATCTATATTTTTCGTAGTTATGCAGGATTATTGCACTATTAGGAGTGGCAGGACTGAGCCATGTTTCAGCAAGTAGTAAAACATAAGGATTTGAATCTACAAACCATGACCTAAGTAAGTCTAATTTATTTAACATGCCACGTATACTGCTAGACATAAACTTCAGCCACTTTAGGGCAGAAAACTCTGTGGGTGTAAGCACTATGGAACATGGTCCCAGATTTAGTTCTACATTGCCTGAGCATAACAGTAGGATCAGAATCATGTGTTTATAGAGAGTGGTGATCTTTTGGAATGTCAGCTTGTTGTGTTGGTTAGGGATATAGTTCTGAGAAAGTGCATAAATTGTGTTGGTACTGCATTGCATGGAGTGTGCAACAATTAATGTTATAGGGCTATAACACCTGGGGACATGATTAACCAGATAGAGATTCATCTTGGGGATTTCTGGTATCCACCAAATGCTACTGTACATAAGAAGACTCATTGCACATGGGGGTACATTACTGAGCATGTGTATATTCTCTGCTTGGACTTAGATCAGGAGTACATCAAGGAAGATAAGAAACAGCAGTAATTTAAACTTGGTGTGCTGCTGTAGAGATGATGAGCACAATGCATAAAGGAAGAACTACTGGAGGGGTAAAACACTGTACAAGAGATCAAAGGGGTAACACAGCAGAGAGTTGGATGAACGCTGATGTTGTCAGGCACTACGCCCAGTTATAAGTGGCATTATGCTGGTACTAGAGTAGAAGGAGTAGCACTAATTCCTATAAATTGGGTGCTTACGTAGATTGTGCAAGGCAAGTTAAAGACAGTGGCTGCTTAGGAACAGGTAGAATGATGGCAGCTGACATGAAGGGGAAGGGCTAATTGATTTGTGCGTCCAGAGGCAGCCAATATAAAGTTTAGATGCTGATTGATTAGTTAGGTGATGAATGATTCAGTGTCAGAACTAAAGGTCACAATGGGTCTGAGGATACAATTAAGGTATTCAGGTGAAGCTATTTGTGAGGCACATACACTGGGTGAGTTTGATAATGACAGAATGGATTGGGCAAGTGCACAGTTTAACTTGGACAAGTAACAGTCTCAAATGCAGGTGAAACTGAGGCATCTAAGACATAAAAAACACTTGAGTCAACATGAGTGGTAGGGTGGGTGGGATATACCTATGCAGCGTCGTGCAGCAGCGCCGCACATTATTAGTGGTTTCAAAGGCAGCAGGGATCCAGCAGCGTACTCCCCAGCATGGGGCAAGGAGGGCTCCAGGTGCAGATGCCCTCACGACCCAAGTGGCAGGTCTAGCAGTGCTTCTGTGCCTGTTAGGTGGGAAAGAGAAGAGAGATAAGGTAAGGGGTAATTCAGAGCAGGGGTAATGAATCTGAAACCTGACTGTAGCAGGGTGGGCTTACTAAGATCAGATAGCAGGGAAAGGCAGAGAAAGGCAGAACAGCGGGGGAAGATAGTACAGCACTGTTAAACTCGATTCATGTAAACCACTGATAAAACAACACAGGAATATAATGAGATAAGGCCCAATATGCATGATTGGGGCTACTGGGCTAAACTAATAAAATAAGGAGATTAACACACTCATAATAAAGATATACAGTGGGAACAGGGAGGAATATAGGCTCTTAGGTGATTGGGGGCAGGGTACAATAATTTATCTTTTATTTTGCCAGTGGCGGACTTCTGGTGACATCATGCTTCAGTCAGCATCTTAGAAACAGAGCTCCCACTCCACCTGGGCATTTAATAACAAAAATCTACAATGAAATTGGGAAGTAAAGAATAAACAAGCTCTCAGAACAAACAAAAAATGCCTAGGGGAAGAAGCAGCCGTGTCCGTTCGCCAGAGGACTCAGTGGATAGGGAAGGATTGCTAACTGACAGTGAGGGGTCCCAGGTATCGGCCAGAAGGAGGCCTGTGAAAACCAACTCCATGGGGTCCAAAGCTACCCAAAAACAAATTACTCTAATCTTTACTGAATTTAGAGACTTCTGTATGGAAATGAGGATTTCAACAGCAGCCTTACAAACTGATATTGACAAATTAGAAATAAGGCAAAGTGCTATTGTGAAGCAGTGCTCTACAACTGACACAAGGACTGACACCACCGAAAGAGCAGTTGTTCAGCTGCACCACACCATACAACAGTTACAGAATAGAGCATTGGATGCTGATGCTAGGAACCACCGCAACAAACTAAGACTAACAGGACTACCGGAGGGGTTAGAAGGCCCCAACATGGTGGATTTCCTGCAGTGTTTCCTCCAAGCAGAGCTAGACATCTCCACAACTTGTACCTTGGAGATCGATCATGGCCACAGGGCCCTGGGCCCAAAACCCTCCCCTTCAGACTCCAGACCCCACTCTGCTTCCTCCACTATCAGGAAAAGAAGCTTGTTCTCCACTAAGCCTCACAAAAAATGATAGTTCAACATCAATCAACAAGAGTATTTTTTTGACAGTGACTACCCCCCACCTTTGCGACTAGGAGGAGGGCCTACGCTCCCATATTATGAGCACTCAAACAACAGCAACTTAAGTTCAGGACCCCCTTTTTTTCCAGATAGGATGCAAATATTCACAACACCTGATAAAACCTGTCAGGAGCTCATGAGAAAGAAGATAGTAGTTCCATCTATTGGAGGACCGCATGCTGGCCCACCACCAACACATTGCTTGCGTCCAAACTAGCACAAAAGTTGTGGAGCCAGACAACACCAAAGGAACAAAGACAACAGGGAGCAAAGGTTCTGCTGAGAATTGTTCAATCCCAGCAACAAATGGACATACAGAACCAATAGCAGGATCAAGTGCCCAAGGCAGAAGGATGACCACTATGTGTATGCCTCTACTGTGGTGCTCGGTATCTGGTGGGTTCCCCTAGAAGGTCGCCAGGCCTAGGAGTCTCCTGATGTAGTTATAGAGGTCCCCAAATACAAGCTATTTATAATGGGAGATTTGTGTCCTCGAAGCACCATAAGCTGACTTACAACCGATCACTCTGGATCCCCCCATTTTGAGTTGGCACATGCGTGTCAAACTCCATGGGATAGTAGGCTTTGAGGGGTGTGACACTGTCTGTGCAATGCAGAGTGCTCTGCATGGGGTTCGACAGTATCACACAAATCCTCAGCCAGGTGGGATCTGATGCTATTTTGCCTGCAGTAGTCTGCACTTGAAAAGAAGAAGCCGCACCAATCAGGGGCCGGCTTTTTCATTTCATCTGCAGGTCACTGCGGAGCAACCAGCTGTTTGTGTCTGGATGTCCTATGTCCCACTCTCTGCCATTCTAAAGTTTCTCCTACCCGTGCGGAGCAGGCCACAGCCTAAGCTCCGTATGGGCTAGGAGTATTGCATGCCCGAAGGCACTGTTACTGTAAGTGCAATCGATCACGCTGGCTGGGAGGAGGTGCTTTCCTCGCCTGCCTCCTCCACAGTCCCGCTGTGTCTGCCATTGCACTGGTGAACCCCCTCCCCACCTGCCAACATCAGGGTGTTCAATCCTTATATGGCCAGTACCTCCCCCCATCCTTTGGTAAAGCTGCTGTGGTCCTGACATCGAGATGCCTACTCCCGGTGTCAGATGCACCCCTTCCCCCACATATCGTCCGACCTTGGGGTGCCCAATCCCCAGGTTGGCATTGATCTGGCACACTGGGAACACACTAATATCAAGAAAGGACAAACACGGCACCAACACTTAACACAAAAATGAACTGTATTGTGCTCCAAAGACATATACACAATGCAGTAGCGCCATGCAAGGCAAGAACAGCTCAAGACAGAAAAACGCCCGACCGGTTTCGCGCCAAAAACAGCGCTGAGGAGGCTTTGGCTCTAATTTCTCTTCTCTTCTTTTTGAGAATGATAACGAGAAATAGTGAATGTAATGCGGCGGTGGGAGCGCGGGGCCCACATGATGTCTTGTCACAGTAACATTGTGCCAGCAAACACAAATCGTAATGCGCATGGTGATGCAAAGTGAAACAGAAAGAGAAACAGTACTGTAGACAGAAATGTTAAAACAATGCAAGCATAACACATAAAAACGCAAAGGGTAATGCACATGGTGGCATAGTTGTGAACGGGAAGTGAAACGGATACGGACCCACAAGCAGAAACAGTAATGGTAACAGTAATGTAAGTGCACAGGCTGGTTTTCCCCAAAAGCTGCATAGAGAAAGACAGTGAGTACAAAGAATGAATGCAAAATAATGACTCTCGGAACAGAAAATGAGGACTTGGAATAGTAAATTGCTTATATCTCAGGAACCGTACAACATAGAAAAAAAATGTAAAAGTCATATGAATTATCACTTTCCTGGCTAGTTTTATACTTTTTCTGACGAACAGTCAGAAGTTCGGAGTGCCATAACCTTGCCTCCCTGTAATATTTTTTCACCAAACTACTGAAAGGCACATCTGTGGGACGTTGGCTATGTTCCCTGCAAATTTCAGCCTAAAAGACTGAACCGTTATTTTGCAGCAGTGTGCCAAACGATTGCTGCAATGCGTCATACACCGTAATGTTATCCTATGGGAAAAAGCATCAACTATGGAGTACTATAACTTTGCTGTCATGTAATATTTTTTCAATGAAACACTGAAAAGGCACATCTATGAGATATGGCTGCGACTCAATTCATTAAAACTCCAAACTATTCTTTTACCAGGGGTGCCAAAGGGTAGCTGTAATTTTCCCACAGCCTAGAAAAGTACTGTCGCAATTTGCGAAAGCTTTCGCAAATTCATTCGACAGTGTCGCAAGTGCAAAAGTACTTTGCAAAAGTACTTTTTCCAGAAATGTGAAAAACATATTTCCAGGATATTTCCAGGATGTTTTACCCCAAAATAAAGACATGGCTAGCATCCTCAGGGTCCGACTAGGTGAATACAGAAAGAATTAGGTTGCTAGAGGATCCCAAATTTAAATGCCAAGCATTTTTCTGATCACCAACTGAAAACAAAATGGCGGATTTGTGACAGTAAAAGGGCCATTTGCAAAAGTAAAAACTGCATTTGTGACACTGTCGAACTTTTTGTTAACTTTTCTCATTGACTTATAATGGGAACTTGTTTTTTGAATAACTTTTGAACCGTTTAATATTTTTTCATGAAATCTTCGAAAGGCACATCAGGAACCTTGGCCGCACATTCCCTGAAGATTTTGGACCAGTCGCACAAACCGTGCGACCTGTAGGCACGACTGTAGAGCTAAAAAAAAGCACAGACACACACGCAGATCATGCTAAATAACTCCGCAGCCGTATATCTGACCGGTACGAAACTTGGCAGATCCCAAGGCATATGGGTCTTGATCATGTATTCCACATTTCAGGCAAATTTGTAAAATGGTTGCAAAGTTATTAAGGTGCAAAATTTGGGGTTTAACATGTAAATGGCTCCTCAACCCTAACTATGGTAGCAGTACCGTGCTACCATAATATAATATATATATTATAGGGGTGCAGTCCCACCCCCGATATATAAGGTTATGAAGGCACTTCTATGTTAAACTTGAAATTTTGCATGTTAATAACTTTGGACCCGTTCAACGGATTTGCATGAAATATGGTATGCACGGTGGGGCATGGCAGATCTTTTGATTTGCCAAGTTGGGTTTTGGTCAGACTTATGGTTTTTGCACACCAAAACACTGAAAAATTCACATTTTGCCAGTTCTGTGGGCAGTTTTTTGGATTTTGTCCATGGCGCTGCATGGCTGTCGTGAGGTCTGCCAGTCTGAAACTTGGCACGTAGAAAGAGCTTGGGGTCAAGGAACATGTCACTTTTGGCATGATGAAAAAATATTAATCCATTCAAAAGTTATTAAACTTTTTAGCTCCCATTATAAGTCTATGGGAACATTTATATGGTTATTTTGCGAAAGAAGAATGGTATTTTGGCCATCTGGTCACTCCTCATGATTAAAGAATTTGTAGGCTCATGATCAAAGAATCTTTGAATGTGAGAAATTTATTGATCGCAATGGATGCCATCTTGTTTTCAGTTTGGGGTTGAAAAAAAACAAATATCACAGCCAAGGGGTGACTTCCAAAGTAAACCTTGGATGGGTTTTGCTCAGGGGAGCTTCCCTCTATCAAGCTGTGCCTGTAGTTTAATGTACATATGTCAAAAACTAGAGTTTTAAACTTTTAAATTCTTTGATCACAGCTCGCTAACGATCTTTGATCGCGATTTTCATTCATGAGAGAAGGATGAGATAGGCAGATTTTTCAGCTGGAAAAAATCAAATATCTCAGCCCAGGGGTGACTTTTGAAGTCAAACTAGGATGGATATTTATCAGGGGGCTTCCTTCTATTGAGCCATGCCTGTGGTTTATGTAGTTGTGTCAAAAAATGAAGTTTTAATGTTTTTAATTCTTTGATCGCAAGCCTGAAAATTCTTTGGTCACAAGCCTGCAAATTCTTTGACAGCAGGATTCTTTGATCATGATCTTTGTTTGTGAGGGAGGGACAAGATGACCAGATTTTTCAGTTGGAAAAAATCAAATATCTCAGCCCAGGGGTGACTTGTGAAGTCAAGCTAGGATGGGTTTTGCTCAGGGGCTTCCCTCTGTCGAGCCATGCCTGTGGTTTAATGTAGTTGTGTCAAAAATTGAGTTTTAATGTTTTTTAATTCTTTAATCGTGAGCCTGCAAATTATTTGGTCACAATCCTGCAAATTCTTTGGTCACGAGCCTGCAAATTCTTTGATCACGAGATTCTTTGATCGTGAGCTTCGTTCGTGAGGGCAAGACAAGATGGTCAGGTTTTTGCTGGACCAGATGTCTCTGGGAGGGACCAGATAGCCCAAATTTCATGACCAGATGTCCCTTCATGATCAAAGATAATTTTTGATCATGAATTCACGGTTGATTCTCATGATCAAAGAATTTTTAAAGGTGCTAAAACTTTAAAATTAAAGATCTCGGAAACAGTTTGGTGTTTTAACTTGAAATTTGGAGGGTGCTGAGGGGATGTCCTGTAGATGTGAATTATGGTGTTTATGTGTTGAAAAATGTATTTGTTGTGGCGATATTGTGTGACTCACTTTACGTTTTGCAGATAATGTTCTGCATTGTGGTAGTGGCTTGACATTTATAGGGTACCTAGCCTTACTGCCACAGAGGTACTTTTCAGTGGTTAGGTGTGTAAATGTAAACAGTTATGGAATTATGCCACTCCAAAGAATTAAAATCTCAAACTTTAAAATTAAATAGCTCAGAAACAGTTTGGTCTTTTAACTTGAAATTTGGAGGGTGTTGAGGGGATGTCCTATAGATGTGAATTATGGTGTTTAGGTGTCAGAACGTTAATTTGCTGTGGAGGTATTGCATGATGCAGTTTACATTTTGCGGATAGTGTTCTCTATTGTGGTAGTGGCTTGACATTTATAGGGTAGCTAGCCTTATTGCCACGGAGGTAATTTTCACTGGTTAGGTGTGTAAAATGTAAATAGGTGCAGAATAGTGCCACTCCAACAAATGAAAATGTGCTTTGTTTCAAGCTGGTGGGAGTGCTGGGCCCTCCCACTAATACATATGATATTCAGTACTTGTACTGTTATGTTAGCAGGCCCCAGGCTCCCAGTGACTTGTGCAACATTGTACTTGATTATGCTTTCTCAAAAAGTAAGGAAATTCTTTGCAAAAAAAAAACTGCGTTAGTGCATCATTTAGGGTTAAAGCACAAAAAGTCAGGAAATTAGATCTTTAGGGTTGGCTCCTACCCCCCCCATATCATGTACCCCCTCCACAGACTGACAGATGCCGGGGTGTGTCATTGGGGTACTAAAGGAGCTAAGGGTGGAACTAGCAGAGCCATTAGCAGAACTGTTTAGTGAGTCTCTGAGCACAGGAGAGGTCCCAGAAGACTGGAGAAGGGCTCATGTGATCCCGCTCCACAAGAGTGCTGCAGGGAGGAGGCAGGGAACTACAGACCAGTCAGTCTTACCTCAGTAGTGGGCAAGATTATGGAAACACTCCTTAAGGAAAGGATAGTGAAAAATCTGGAATCCATAGGGGCACAGGATCCAAGACAGCATGGGTTTACAAAAGGAAGGTCCTGTCAAACTAATCTCCTAGATTTCTTTGACTGGGTAACCAGAGTGGTGGGCCAAGGGGAAGCAGTTGATGTCACCTACCTTGACTTCAGCAGAGCTTTCGACACGGTTCCACATAGAAGATTGATAAACAAGCTGGGTAGGCTTGGGGTGGGTCAGAAGTTGGTCAACTGGGTGGCAAACTGGTTGACGGGCAGGAAACAGAGAGTGGTAGTAAATGGTATGCAGTCAGAAGAGATGCAAGTCACAAGTGGGGTACCTCAGGAATCAGTCCTGGGGCCAGTCCTCTTCAATATCTTCATCAGTGACATTGCAAATGGACTAGAGGGCAAGGCTTGTCTGTTTGCAGATGACACCAAGACCTGCAACAGAGTAGATGATCCAGATGGGGTGGGCAGAATGAGAAGAGATCTGGATAAACTAGAAAAATGGTCAGAAGAGTGGCAACTGAGATTTAATGCAAAGAGTGCATGATCATGCACATAGGAAGAAGAAACCCTGAAGCCACCTATAGGCTGGGAGGGAGTTACTAGTAGTCACAAAGGAAGAAAGAGACTTGGGCATCATCATCACCGATGACCTGAAATCATCAAGCAGACCTCTAAAGAAGTAGGTAAGGCTAGAGGAATGTTAGGGTGTATTAGTAGGGTACCACAAGTCATAAGAGGAGTAATAATCCCTCTTTACAAGACACTGGTTTGGCCCCATCTGGAGTACTGCGTGCAGTACTGGAGGCCACACCTTCACAAGGACATTAACCAAATTGAGGCAGTCCAGAGAAGGGCAACCAAAATGGTGCAGGGACTGCATCTGAAGACATATGAGAACAGATTAATGGAGCTCAATATGTATATCCTAGAGCAAAGGAGGGAGAGAGGTGATATGATCAAAACATTCAAACACTTTAAGGGAATTAACAAGGTGAAAGAGTCTAACTTGATTCAATATAAGAAAAATAGCAGGACAAAAAGACACAAGATGAGATTAGAGGGAGGCTGATTAAGAGGTAATGTGAAAAAGTTCTTTTTCACAGAAAGGGTGGTGGATGCATGGAATGGCCTATCTCAGGAAGTGGTGGCTATGAATACAGTGCAGGGCTTCAAACAGGCATGTGATAGGCATAAGGGAGCAATATAGATGAGTATGAATAGATAGGTCACTCACAGCAGAGGACGATGGCGCATTTATAAGGTAGAAAAAGAAATGGGCAGACTGAATGGGCCTTGTGGTCCCTATCTGCCGTCAACTTCTATGTTTCTATGTTAGGCCTAAATGTCACCCCATTCTTCTTTACTGTGGCATGTCAACATGCTTACACATGGAATGGGGTGACATTTGCCTCAGTGCTTGCATGCTGAGGTTCTTCATCTTTTAGCTTGCTTTTTTGTTTTTATAGGGTTCACCACAACATTACCCAGACAGACCATCTTAGGGTAACTGGTTCATTCCACCATGGTGTCAAACAGATGAGGCACACTGATGAGTCCTGGTAGGATGAAACACGTGTATTTGTCTTCTGTTAGCACTCTTTGCAGACTGTGTGAGAGACCTTTTGGTACCATGCATATCTGCTTAAAGTTGAACCGGCACAATATACTGTGGTGATTTGCATATACAACCCATGGTGCTTTGTATTATGGGGGTATGTGTGATTTTGTATTTCTTTGAAACTTGACTTCCCAGCCAGTGCCCTTTGGGGTAACCATTGCCTCAGTGCTTGCACGCTGAGGTTCTTTGTCTTTTAGCTTATTTTTGGTTTTTATTGGGTTCACCACAACGTTACCCAGATAGACCATCTTAGGGTAGCTGGTTCATTCCACTGGGGTGGCCAACAGATGAGGCACACTGATGAGTCCTGGTAGGATGAAACATCTGTATGTGTCTTCTATTAGCATTCTTTTCAGACTGTGTGAGAGACCTATTGGTACCATGCATTTCTGCTTAAAGTTAAACCAGCATAATATACTGTGGTGCTTTGCATATACAACTTATGGTGCTTTGCATTATGGGGGTATGTGCGATTTTGAATTTCATATATACAGTGTATATATATATATATATATATATATATATATTACCAGTGGCACTTGTTTTTAAAATTGAATAATGGTTAGAAAAAAATGGCTACCGGGTTAAGTTTTTTTTTTTTTCTGCGGGAGGGGGTGGAAGGATATTTATTGTGATCAGTCAGATTGACCAGAGAAGTTACCAGCTCTTTTGCCCTTTGAAAATAATTGCAGGCCAGCCCAGTGGCGTAGATGGTTGAGGCACTGGTGCCTTATCTCTTCCCATGCCAGCGACCTGGGTTCGGGAACGGACTTGGATCGTCGGGGGTTGGCAGGGGGAGGATAGGATTGAGCATCCGATGGACTGCTCTCCTATCCTTGGGAGGGTTTGGGTTAAGCCTCACTCCCGTAGTGACCCCCAGTGGAGACCAGGGGCACTACAGGAAGCAGTGCACTAGGAGGAACAAGAAAATTGGAAAATCCGCACCGAAAGTCTAGCCAGATGATGGCTGCTGGCCCCAGGCATTCCCAAAGACTCCTCAGGAAGCCACAAGAATGTCTCAGCAGCTCCTGGGACTGCAAGAAGAAATTGTGTGCTGGTGCCTCCTCCCCGCTGGTGCCTTCCCCCTCGGAGGAGCGGGGACCCACCCGGTGAAGGGTTACACCGGGGATCCCGGGTCGCACCTGAAAATAGGCACCAGCTGTCTAGTTTGCTTACCCAGTTACCAAAAGCAAATAAATAAACAAATAAATACTCCAAGTAAGGTGGTCAAAGGGGGAGTTAGTAGGGTGAATGACTGTGAACTTAGGCAGCCTGAAGGAGAGGCAGCTCGGGTGCATGTAGGGGCGATAAACAGATAACTCAAAAATAAATAAATAAATAAATAATTGCATCTCTTTTGACTGCTCTGGCCAATCACAGTCCTTAGTTTTCCAACACATTTTTATAATCTGCATTTGACTTTACAGCCAGAATGCATGGCAACACTTTCCATCAACCACTGTTCTATAACCTCTTATCATACAGTTGAATGCTTCAGTTACCTAGATTACAGGTGGTAACACAATGGAACCCAATTTTTTTCATCTTGTAATCTCTGTCTTCCTTTGAAATGTCTAAATTTGAAATGACTATATGTAGTTACTATTTCTTAACAATTACTCCAGAATCATTTGTATGGATTAACAATGGTTATTATTAATTAATTTCCCTTTGTGCATATCAACTTGACACAAGCCTAGAGGGAAACTCTTTCAATGCTGAGCTTTTGGGAAATTATGCTTGACGTGTTTTACTTATCTTGTTTAAATTGCTGTTTCTGTTTCTTCACTCACCCTTTCTATTTTGTGTTTTGCTTTTTTTTTTAACTTTTTAGATTCTTTTGATATACATCTTACCACACAGTTTCTCTGCCCAGCCTTTTCACAGAGTCCCAGAGAGGAAAGTATTATGTTACCTGTTCCTCCAATAAGTAAGTGGCGTCATGGGAGCAAGGTTACCTGGAAAGATTCGCTCAGAAGAGCAGCTCAGCAATCTAACAGGCAAATACAGGTAGGCACAGGTTTGTTCCTATCATTACTTTGCACCCCCGAGGACACTATTTACCAAAATCTGAAACATTTACATTCCCAGCCCCTTTATCCTTAGGGAAACCTGTCATGCATGATAAATAGGGCCTAAAATATTTAAGCTGATATTTTGTTACATTTACTGTTATTGGATGCTCTTATTAGCTTGCTTTAAAGAGGCACATCACCTTTGTTCTGGACTGATCCTCCTCCTCTAATGAGCAGCTGACCCCCTCAAGAGAACTCTAACAACCATATTATTTATATACAGTTCAATTTGTATTTCACATTACTTCTGTATTTCTCCTCCCCATTATTTATTGCTGAGATCATCTGCATGAAAATAGGATCTTTGCTTCTGAAGAGTTCACCTATTCCTGTTGATTTCTCCCTACCTGAGGTCATAATGCACTACTTTTGATATCACATTTACTCCCATTGCAACAGATTGTGGTGTCACAGCAGAGGACTGTGACTTGAAGTAAGGAGTAAGCTATAGAAGCTGATGAACTCTAAGGGATAAAGATCAGATATTCCTAAAGATTTCCTCAGTAAAACATAATGGGGAGGAGAAATATATAGAATATATATAGAATGCAAGTTGAATGGTACCTAAATATTGAGTTATTTTTCAGGCGTCAGCAGCTCTTTAAAGCAGCAGTACTAGTTAATAAAAATGTACTTTTTATAATAGTTATGTCAAGCAAGCCACACAAATGACAAAACTTGAATCATTTGCTTTTAATTTTTTTTTTATTTTGTTTTCTTTACACTCTTTATTTTTTCTGACAGTTTAGCAGAGACTCTTGCCAGGAGCACCAGGCTGGATTCTGAAGGAAATGGAGTGGTGCCATTCTGTCACTAGTAGTTTTGTCTGATGTAGCTGGAATGTACCACCCTTTCCTTTGTCTGCTGAGTATTTATAGGACAAGTAATGTAGACAAAGGGTGCAAAACAGGAAATGGTATGGGGCTACCATATTTCTTGTGGATCCACACAACATTATAAGCGTATTAAAAATCAAGGAAACCAACTATCAGAAAACAGTAGTAAACAGCAAAAGTTAAATCTGAAATTTTAACCTACCAGGCAGTGCAAAAATCTGGGAAGTGACAAGCACTCCCTGGTTAACTAGTACTGCTGCTTTAAAGAAAAAAGAATGCATATTTATAAAGAAGACCTATGTTTCATTTGTATTCATCCTTGCAAATCGGCTGCATTTACATGCATTGCAATATTTAGGCTGCAGTACTGCTTTTCAGTTAAAATTCAATTGAATAGAAAGGTCTGCTGAAAACTGATGCATTGTTATCTGAGATGTTTGTTTTGCTAGGCCTTTATTTTTCCATAGTGATTTCTGATGTGATATGGATTATATTTTCTGGCCACTGAATTGAGCCAATTATAATTTCACTGTATCCGAATAATAAAAAACGTTGCAGAAAACTTCAGTATTAGAGCTGCGTGCAATTTTCAGATTCTGCTCCTAACAGAACGCCACAGAGTTTTGGAAATTCCCACCTAATTCCATGGATTTCCAATGTAAGCAGAATCCTGAAATTCCAAAAGCAGTTTGCAGCTTTTTATTGTAGAAAAAAAATACAACAAATATGTTGCAGGTGATACCTTTTATTGGACTAACAAAATTATTTTCAAGACTAGCTTTCGAGAGGTGAAACTCTCTTCCTCAGGTCTTTTGACCTGCAACATGTTTGTTGTATTTTTTCTCTACATTGTTGACATGGCTACCACATCTCTCTTTTTTTACAGCTTTTTATTTAAATCACGGTAGCAATTTGCAGTTTACATACACTGCTTCCATGGATCAGCGCTGTATGGTTTACTTAAATTAAGGAATAGTTCAAGGGAAACAAAAACCCAGGGGAAGAGTACACAATGGGGGGTGAGATACTAACAACAACAAAAATGGAAAGGGACCTGGGGGTAATCATATCAGATGACCTAAAGGTGGGCAAGTAATGTGAAAGGGCAGCAAGGAGGGCTGGGGGAATACTGAGATGCATAGGGAGAGGCATCACCAGTAGAAAACAAAACATTATTATCCCTCTGTACAGACAGCTGGTGAGACCACATCTGGAGAACTGCGTGCAGTTCTGGAGACCGAATCTCCGCAAAGACATAGACAGGATGGAAGCTGTCCAGAGGAGGGCAACTAAAATAGTGCAGGGTCTGCACGGAGGAAGACATGAAGAGAGACTAGGAGCTTAATATGTATAGCCTTGAGGAAAGGAGGGGGAGGGACATGATAGAAACTTTCAAGTACCTCAAGGAATCAACAAAGTCAAGAGGGTAGCATCTTTCAAAAAGAGGTGTGCAAGAACAAGGGAGCACAATTTGAAGATAGAAGGAAGGCGGCTCAGAGGTAATTTAAGGAAGTATTTTTTCACAGAAAGGGTTGTGGATGTATGGAACGGCCTTCCAGAGGAGGTTGTGGAGTCAAAAACAGTGGTGGAATTCAAGCACGCATGGGACAATCATAAGGCAATTCTAGGGGGTGGGGGTAGGAAAAAGTAGGCTGTTGGTTAAGTAGGATCTGCAGCTTATCCATCAGGTAGGGAAATGGGCAGACTGGGTGGGCCAAGCAGTCCTTATCTGCTGTCAAATTCTGTGTTTCTATGTTTCTATGAGGACAACTAATCTCTGGCTAATGTAAATCACAGACCACAAATCCACAATTTTGATTAAAACACTTTTGGAATTCTGTGGAATTTCTCAAAAAATTCCAAGACCCATTTCAGAAGCTGAACTGCCATTCTACCTGAATTTCATCTAGTGCAATGCCGCATTCTGACCAGCTTGAATTAAGACACTCTCTAAAAGTCTTACTGGTCCTTGTTGACTGCATCAGCAGATCAGATGTGAGAACCACACTTACTTTTTTTTTTTTAGTTATTAGTTTCTCTGCCACTGCCAGCTATCTCTCAGGAAGGTATCTCCAGCCCCGTCCCCTGGCATCTACCAGCCCGACGCTGGCTGACCCAGGGCTTGCGCGGTGGGGTCGGCGGAAGTCCCCTACTCCCCCACTGAAGTCTGGATATAGTTGGCCAGCATTGTGGCTAGTCGGGGGCAGAGCCTGTGAGACACCCCCCTTCACCATCCTGCATGGCAGTCTATTTCCTCCAGTTTTCTCCCCAGGAGTCGGGACTGTGCTATATCACCAGCGGAGGGAGGTGTGCATGCTTCCAGACACGCTTCCTCCAGGAGTCTGGCCCGACTCCTCCCAACATGTGTGATACGGTGCCCTGTCCTCCAGTCTCTGCCGTGGGGTGAGTAAGCGCCGACCACCAGGAACCCCCCTCCCCGGAAAAGGAGAGCAGTCCATCGGATGCTCAATCCTTCTCCTTCCCTGCCAACTCCCGACGGCCCATGCTCATTCCCAAACACGGGTCGCCGGCATAGCGCGAGGTAAGGCACCAGTGCCTCAGCCCTCAGCGCCATCGGACCGGCTAGAACCACACTTATTAAAGGCAGTA
The DNA here is from genome assembly GCA_016271365.2 of Neoceratodus forsteri. Lineage (NCBI taxonomy): Eukaryota > Metazoa > Chordata > Ceratodontiformes > Ceratodontidae > Neoceratodus > Neoceratodus forsteri. Next base: position 158,568,968 of record CM028137.1, read on the forward strand.
TAGTCTAGTGGCTAGAACACAGGCCTCAGAAGCTAGAGACCCAGGTTAAAATTATATCTGGCAGAAGAAGCAGTTGATTTGGCAATTTTTTCCAAAAATCTCCAGAGATCTTTAAGGAGATTTTTGTAAGAGTGCCTGCTTCACAAGCAGCAAAAAAAAACTATCCCTGAAATTGTTTTTTTTTCCTCTTGATATCTCCAGAGAATCTTAAGTGACACAGTAACTTGATGAATTGACTGCTACCCCCCAGTGATATCTGGTATTTATTATTAGTCTTTGTTCTACTGTCTGCATTTAATTTTTGGTTTGTGTCTAACCATGATGTGAGGTCATCTTGTAATTTTAATTATTGATATTTTCTTATAGTATATGGTTAGGGCTTATTGTGTACGGAATTCAGTGATTCTCAAAAAGTTATTGTTCTTGGTTCCCTGCCTAGCTGTGACCCTGGGTGACCTCTATCATGAATTGTACCAATAGCCCAGGACATCTAAAAATGTTATCTCTGAATATCTGCAGCCTTCTCTCCAAACTGCCAAAATTTCAGGCCTAGGTGGCTCAGGTTGATCCTGACGTCATCTCCCTAACAGAAATGTGGCTATCACAAAAGATCCCAGACACAGCAATTGCCCTTCCTGGATACAACCTGTTCCAGCAGGACTGTGCCTCAAAAAGAGGGGGGGGGATGTCTGGTTTACCTCAAGAGTGGCATCAATGGGCAAAATACTGCCAATTAACTTCCACATCAAGGAAGCACAGGTTCTAACACTAAAACGTAATATTGGCCAACAAAGCAAAATGCTACTATTATCCACCACATACCTGCCTCCTGGGACGCTACTCACTGGCTTCCCACAGCTCATAAGCCACCTCGAACATAACAAACTAAACTGGGAACATATAATCCTAGGGGACTTCAACATTAATTGGCAAGCACAGAATGCGGTGACAGCTAGAGACCAAATAGCTGGACTGTACCTGACCCAACTGGTCACACAACCCACCAGACAAAACTACCATACAGGAGCCAGCACCCTCATTGACTGGCTACTCTCCTCCTGTCCTGAACATATCGCAGAGGTAACAGTCCTACCTGACACCATCAGCGACCACTCCCCTGTACTACTTACCTGGACTAACAAGTTCACCAAGAGTAAGCCTAAGACCACCAGGTACAGATCACTAAGGCCTGGTCAACTAGACTCCTTCAGGCACTACCTAAAAGGGATTGACTGGTCCCCACTGAATAGTCAAGGACGGAAACCAAGCACTGGATTACTTCTACAGTATCTTCACTAAAGCCTGTGACATCTTTGCTCCTTACAAAACAAAAAAAGCCAGAGGAATCCCCAACCCCTGGCTGTCCAGCCCTCTAATTGAATGCATGCGACTCAGAGATCACCTGTGGCATAGGGCCAAAGCCACCGGGAATCTAGTTGACTCCCAAGTGTATAAGGTAGCTAGAAATACTGGCACAAAACTCATGCATCTGGCAAAAGCAGCTTACTACAATGACCTCCTAGGAAAGACCTGGGGTAGTGGGAGGGAGTTCTGGGACTCTGTAAAATCTCTCTCACGGGTAGAGCCTCAAGAACCCCACTGGACCTTATAGTTACCACTTCTGGCATATTGCAAGACCCAAAGGAAATTTCTGATGCTTTTAATGTTGCATTCACGTACCTCAGCAATGTGTTGCCACCTGAATACCTGAATCACACCCTTGCAGGCCAGCAGCACAACCTCAGCACTTCATCACCACGGGATAATGTTACCCCACCATTCTATTTCAGATAAATCTCCACAGGTGAGAATGTCAAATATATCAAACGGGTCCTTGGTAAGACCAGGATGGGAAGTGACATGATCGATATGAAGATGGTAGCACTCACATTAGGCGAACTTGTGGCACCGCTCACCAAGGTATTCAATGCCTCTCTGAGATCTGGCATCTTCCCTGACAGGTGGAAAGAGGCTCTAGTCACACCTGTTTTTAAATCAGGAGACAGAGCTAATCTAGCAAACTTCCGGTCCATCTCGAGTTTCCCCCCCCCCCAAAGCACTTGAAAGGGTGGTCTCAGAACAACTAACTTGAGTACCTAGAAAAGCATAGCCTTCTCTACTTGCAACAACATGGATTCTGACAAAACCACTCCACCATCACCGTGCTAGTAGAGTACACCACTCAGCTTTATGGGGCCCTAGATAAAGGGATGGCGATGGGGTCTATCTTCATAGACCTCACCAAGGCCTTTGACACAGTCAATCACCAACTGCTGCTGAAATGTCTCCTCTCTACAGGATTGTCAATGGAATCTGTGGCCTGGTTCCATAGTCACCACACCCATAGATCTCAATGGGTCAGGATCGGCAATAAAATTTCTGTGCCCAGGGAAGTAAAACTAGGGGTCCCGCAAGGTTCTATCCTCAGTCCTCTCTTATTCAGCCTCTTCATAAATTACATGCCTTCTACCTGTTCTGCACACTCCATACTTTATGCAGACGATGCCGTTATCTCCGTCCCAGGGAAAGACCTGGGATCAATTAGCTCTGAACTTCAGCTCAATTTTGTGCATTGGAATCCTGGTTCACCCGAAATAAACTGCTACTCAACTACAAAAAGACAAAGAGCATGCTCTTCAGCACCCCACAGAGCAAGATTCGAGGGTCCTTACTGCATATACTTAGTAGCGAAGGAGAAGTACTAGACCAAGTCAACACATTCAAGTACTTAGGAATTCAACTTGATGACACCCTCACCTTCACTGCCCATGCTGAGCAACTGGTAAAGTCCACCAACATGAAGCTTGGCATCCTGTACAGACACCACACCTCAATGACACCGGCTGCCCTGAAACTTGTTACGTGCAGTTCAGTTCTCTCATCTGTGGATTATGGCCTTGTCATATACAGGGCAGGCACAGACACAGTGCTTGAAAGGGTCAAAACCATCCTCAACAAGGCCTGCTGCCTGATCCTGTGAGTATACAAAATGACTCACACTTGTGACCTATACAAGAAAACTTGCTGGCTCCAATTCCACCACAGACTCCAATACCAGGCCTGCCTCCTTGCAAAAAAGTCCCTGATGGGGTCCATGCCTAGTGCTACTTCAGCCCTCTTTGAGCCTGCACAACCATCTAAATGCACTAGGAGTGCCTCCAGGGCTGTCCTAACTGTTCCCTTCAAACGAACCACCCATGCCCAAAGATCCCTCTCCTAATGTGGGCCTAAATGGTTCAATGATCTGCCTGCAGACCTTGCCGACTCCCCCAGACTTGGCCACTTTAAAAATGGGCTTTGATCTCTTCTTGCCAGTAAATCTGACTGCCAGTGTTTCTATTAACCTATGGCCTCTGACTGCGGTTCTTGCACCTATCAAACACTACCCTCTCACTCCCACCCTCCTGTTCCACAATTGCCCACTTCCCTTTCCCACCTCCCACCACCTACTACCCCCCCTTGACAAAGCCTCACCTTGGCTGCTAAGACTGCATTTCTGCAGACTGCAAGCACCCCATCTGAACTGTAACATGATTGTTAAATACTGTACTGCACTTAATTAGTGCTGCATTAATATGTTTCTATGCAAGTGTGGTCCTGTTTCTCCTTACTTTTTGTACCCTACTTAATGTTGTAACTGCACACTAATACCACTTGTTAGTTGATGTCTTTCTGTTCAGCAATGTTTCATCACCTGTTAATGTCTTGTATTCCTTGTTGACTTGGAGCCTTGTAAACGAGCCCCCAGCTTAAAGGTATCAATCCAAATTTGAAATAAATAGATAAATAAAAATGGTTGAAATGCTGTTGTGCACATTCTAAAAATGTTGTACACATTCTATCATCAAATGCATCTGTGTCACTGCTCAAGCTGACTCCCACCTGCCAGCCCACTTTCATTTCCACTGAGCACTCCCTACTCGTGCTGACTTCCACCTGGCAACCCACTTCCATTTTCACTTAGCACTCTCTTGCTCCCTCTGTACTGACACTAGGCACCGCTCTTAGCTCCTGCTGCCTACTTCCTCTACAAAACCATATACTATAAAAAATAAAACATGGGTGTCCATACACAACTCCCCTTGTGTTTCCATCTCAGAGTTGAGATAACAGCATAGACCTCTTGAGTGCCACTTTTCAGGTCCATATGCTGTTATTTCTACCCTTTGATGGAAGCACAGGCTTGTTGTATGTGGTCACCCACAAATTATTCTTCATACTGGTGCATTTCCTCCTCCCTTAGGTCACATCTGGAAATGAAACTTGGCTCAGTGCACCTTCCCTGGTCACCAGTTTTCCATTAAATACATACTTTCCATCAGAGCTACTGATCCCTGTGTGACCTTAAGCAAATCAGTTGACTTCTATTGTGTTTCAGTCCTAGTCATTTGGCTATCTGGGCAAAAACAGGACACCACTAAAATTCAGAAGTAATATTTCAGTTGGGACAACATGGGCAAATAATCTGAAAGAAAAAAAAACATTGGCAAATGACCACTGTGATTTGAATCCAGGTTGCAAGGCTAAAGCAGCAAACAGGAAGTGAATGGAAGTCTTATAAAACACTAGAGACTATTTTTCATTCTATGTATTATATATTCTGGTAATGGTACCTGCCAGTCTGTAGCACTGTTTTTTTTAGTGCATGAGATACTGTTATTTTGCCAAGACTGCGTCATATTTTAGAAATACTATTTTTTATTTACTTTTTTTTTTTTTTCAATTTAGGGCCTAGAAAGACACAGTCAGCTGAGGTTTGTTTCCAGGCATGTCCTGGGAGCACAGGGAAGTCAAGTGACTTGTTCATGGCCACACAGTATGCAAGTGGTAGCTGTGGGATTCAAACCCAGGTCTCCAGGTTTGCAGTTCAGTGCTCTTAACCACTATGCTTTACTCCCTCTCATTGCCACGGTGACCACTTAAACGCATCTTTTACTTCAGCAATCTGGAAATGGCATTTCTTATTGATATCCTACTTTTAACAAGTTGAACAATATTTTATGCCTCAACTTTTCATGTCCGAGAAGTAAAACAATATTAATATGGCCGACGACTACACTCCTACACCTATAATAGTGGTTTCACTTGCATTCTCCAGGTGCCAGAACTACTTACCTTCCTTGTTCTAATGCTCAAAGAACAAACATGGAACCACTATTAATGGTATCAAAGTGCCACTGCTAGTTGTATTATAGTGATGGGGTAGGGCAGGTAAAGTTAGGATTCAGTAGGCACTTCAGTATTAAACTGAGATATTTTGCTGTTTATAACTCAGCCTTCTTTATAGCTAGATATTTTTTTATTGGCATGCTCATCCTTTGTTGCAGGATCACTAAACCTATCAAATTTGATCAAGTAGGTTTAAAGTCTGAGAGGTGAAAACAGTAAAATCATCTGTTTTTAAGAAAGAAAAACAGAAAACAATGATAAAGATTTGAAACTTGAAATTTTGAACTTTGACAGATCTTGGCACAAAGGTTGTGTTTTTGTAGCCTTGGTAAAAACACACGCACTGAGACACACACGTATATATATATATATATATATATATATGTATTTATTTATTTGCTTTTGGTAACCTGGTAAGCACACTAGACAGCCAGTGCCTATTTTCAGGTGTGACCCGGGAGAAAAACAGGGTAATTACAAGGGAGAGGATACACGGACAACAATTACAATCAGGAGCTTTGGGGAACAATTACAATCTGGAGCGGGTATACTCCAACAGTGAAGCAGAATAGAGGTTACAGAGATAACATTTTCCAGAAAGCATTACAGAGTAAATTACAAATAACAGTTAGACACACAGATAGTTCATGTATTCAGGAGCAAGACATTTGTCAGGTGAGCTTGACACAGGATGAGGAGAAGCTGTGGAGTTGTATGAGGACAACCTACAGGGTACAAACATTATGACCTAGGGGCTACATGGGGGAGAGAGACACCCCCCACCCACGGTGTAAGGCAGGAAGCGGCAACCTGGCCCAGTCGAGTACTGCCCTTAGCCAACAACAAGTGGGGGAGAGCAGGATGGGAATCGCACGGGCTGGGAGGTCAAGGGCAGGGCATAGGCAGGCAGCAGGCTTCAGGAAGTGCCAGAGGGAGGTTTTGAAGCAAGAGTGGGAGGGGGAGGCTCGGACCTGGGGGGGGAGGGAGTTCCATAGCTTGGGTACGTGAGAGGCAAATGCCCTGTCGCCAGTGAGGGTGCGGGTCCTAGGGACCAGATGGGTCTGGGACTCACAGGACCTAAGGTGGTAGGTGGGGGAGGCATGTTTCATGGGGAGGGCAAGTGAGGCAGGGACAGAAGTACGGATGATGTTCTCAATGAAGTTGCCCAAGGAGTATGTCCGGAATTTGTCGGGGGAGCCAGCCAGGCGGGAGTAGAGCTACATGCAGCGGTGGGTAAGCTGGGGGGCCGAGAGCGCAAAGCAACAAATGTTATTGTATGTGGTATCCCATTTAGCCAGGCATGAGGAAGGGGCAGGGGCTAGGCAACAAGACCATAGGAGAGGGTGGGCAGGAGTACCCCCTGGCTAAGGCCAGCCAAGCAGCGGGGGTGAGGCAGTCCTTGGTTCTGTAGGCAAGGCCGAGTTTACCATTTGTGGCATTGCATATGTTCCGGATGTACTTAGCGAGGTCAGCTGGGGTCAATGGAGAGTCCTAAGTACTTAATAGAGACTACTGTAGCCAGGGGGGAGTTGCAGGCATCAAGGATTTTAAGGGGCGTAGTGCAGGAGGCAATTTTGACTGTGGAGCCGAATAGCATTGCCTGGGTTTTCTTGAGGTTGATTACGAGTCTATGCCCTTCCAGCCATTTACAGACTCAGGAGAAGACAGAGTTGAGTTGGGCATTGATGGTGGTGATGTCGTGAGAGCTGGGCAACAGGACGAGGTCATCCGCGTACGTGGTGAGGTGCCCTTCAGTAGCAACAGAGGGTAAGCCATTGACAAACAGGGAGAACAGGATCGGCCCGAGGACAGATCCTTGAGGGACTCCACTGGATATGGGCAGCGGGGGTGAGAGGGAATGATTGAAGCAGGTGAGTTGCATCCTATCCCCTAGGTAGCTAGAGAACCAGTCGAGGGAATGGTGGAAGAGGCCAAGGGCGCGAAGTGCGCCAAGGAGGAGGCGATGATCTACACGGTCGAAGGCTTTGGATAGATCCACGAATATGGCCCCCGTGAGTTTACTCTGATCGGTGGTGGTCCTGATCCTTGAAGTAACCTCAGCCAGAGCCGTAGAGGTGCTGTGATTTTTACGGAATCCATGCTGACAAGGGGAGAGGACATTGTATTCCTGGATATAGTGTTGGAGCTGAGACACAACTGCTTTTTCTAGCAGTTTTCAAGCAGCTGAAGTATGGCGATGGGACGATAGTTGTTTAAGTCCTTGGGGTCACCATTTTTCAGTACCAGAACGACCTAACAATTTTCAAAGGTTGGGATGACCCCAGTTATGGCGAGTGTTGAAGATGTGGGCAAGAGGCCTGGCAATAGAGGAGCCCCAGGCTGAGAAGCCTGGGTTCAAGGCATCGTGACCTGCCCCACATGGTGGAAGAGACTGACAAGGAGGGCCTGGGTCTCCTTCACAGAGATCTTCTTGAGGTAGAAGGGTGGGTGGGAGACTGAGGGCGGAGGCAGTGCTGGGGCTGCAGGTAGAGGAAAGGGGTGAGCGGCAGGTCGGTGAAGAGGCGGTTAAGGAGGGAGGCAATGGTGAGGGTTATTACAGTTAGCATCACCAATTGTCATGTCAGTAACTTGAGTTTTCTTGTGAGCCACTGACTAGGTTTTTATGTTCACCAGAAATGTCTGGGGTCGCGTGCAGTAGCAGTCAGTGCAGAGCTACAGTATTGGCTTTTCGCAGAGCGGATAGCCTTCTTGCAGGAGTTTCTGAGCTGGTGATACAGCTGGAGATCTGTTAGGTTAAGTGATGCCCTGTATTTTGACCAGGCCTTGTCCCTCTGCTTCATGAGAGATAGGAGCTCACTGTGAAGCCATTTTGTTACCGATCCATGAACCTGTCTTTTGGAAGGGGGGGGGCAGGCCTATTTTGGAGAGGAGCAAATGTCGCAAGGAAGAGGTCAAGGGCTGTGACAGGGACAGGTGTAGCCAGGACGTGGTTCCAGGACACACCCTGAAGGTCCCAGAGGTAGGAGGGGATCGAGAATTTTGAGTAGTCCCGCATTTGATGGGCATGAGTATGATATGGCAAATATTGTCACTCCTGCAGAGTGAGCTCTGGATATCTCATGAGTGCCGAAGACAGGAGTGACAATATTTGCCATAGCACACAATCTGCCCATCATGTATTCAATATGTACAATAAGGCCAAGAGTTTCAGAGGTTTTGTTATGCTGTCTTGTATTCTGTTCCTGTTAATGTGTTTGCTCATTCTGTGTGTGAGCTTTTCTGAATGGGCTGGCAATTTTATAAACTTGAGAGACACATGAGTGTGTTTTGCAATGCTAAATGAGTTAGTTTCAGATAGGAATGAGAAACATACTTTTGTGAAGCTGTATTGTTTAGCAGTCTGGCTGCAATGAAGTTTAAAGCATCACAGTAATTGTAATGAACTGAGAGGCAGAGTGTCAGAACAGCTGATACTGTTTTCAGTGGTAATTAAGTTAGCTGCAGGTAGAGTGCAGAGTGTTCTGTGAAATTGTGCTCTTTAGGATTCTGGCTGCAGTGAAGTTGAAATTGTCACGGTAATTTTAATGGGTGAGAATCAGAGTTTGAGGAACAAGTGAGAGTGTGTTTCAGTGGTAGTTGAGTTAGCTGCAGGCAGTAGTTTAGATTGTTCTGTGAAGCTGTGCTGTTTAGAATTCTGACTGCATCAAGTTGAGAGCATCACAGTAATGAGCTGGAAGTTGGGGGAGGGGATAGGTGCGTTTTGTAATGCTCACTGAGTTAGCTGTAGGCAGCAGTGAGACCTCTCAGGTAGTTCTGCATTTGTGTCTATGATAACAGCACAGGTGTTTCTTGCATGCTAAGGAGAAAGCTGCCTAGGGTGATGATATCAGTGACCTTTTCTGACCTGTGTGTGTAAATGTCTCATATCATCACAGTAGAGCAGAGGCTAAAAATATCACACTGCAGTGGATGATACGCTGTTTTATCTCACTCATTTACCACTCACCCCTATTGTATATATATATATATATAGAGAGAGAGAGATAACCTTTAAAATAAATCACTGGTCACATGAGTCATTTTCATCATGTTTTCATTTCATCACATAGCACAAGATTGCTGGAATGTGCTAAATAGTTAGGTTCTTGAGGGTAGCAGCTACCATGACTGACTAGAAAAAAACCTGCCCAACTCCCACCCCCCCGCCAACATCTGTCCTGGAACCCTGCAACATATATAAACCTTTTCCTGCCTATCCTGGACCCCCCGGTAGTGAAAATTAAACCCTGCCACATCCCTCAGCATTGTCAATTACTGCCACACTCACCTGCCCTTTTCAGACACCCTGGTAATGTAAATAGTACCTTCTATCACCCTGTAAGTCCTCGACTACTGCCTGCTTCCCCCACCTGTCCTGGATCCCTGCTAGTGAAAATTAAATCCTTTCCCATCCCTCTGCATCATTGATTACCACCCCACATCCCTGCCCATCTCAGACCCTGTGGTAATGTTAAACTCTTCCCCCTCTAAGTCCCCAACTACTGTCCTGCTCACCCTGCTCATAACGAAGGCTCTGTAATAAAGAATCAATTCTTCCCCAGTCTGTCTGCATCCCCAGCTCCTGTTACACTCCCTCTGCTTGTCTTGATTCCCCTAGGTAATGATACGAATCAAAGTGATTATCACTGAAGTGAAATCCCTTTCCCATCCTTCTGCATCTTGTACTCCTGCCCTGCTTTCCAATCCATCCCAGACACTAGGAATAATAACCCTTAGTGTCTAGCGGCTTTCCCCTCCCCAGTTGCTTCCCACCAATGGTCAGTGGCACAGCTTCACCACCCACCTTCTTGGCTGGCAGCCATTAGTTCCCATTACCACAAACTGCAATTAATAAATAAACAGAAAAGCACAGTTTACAACCTTTGTATTTCATTACTAGTTGTAGTTTGCAGTAATTGGAATTACAGTAGATGACCAACCAAGGAAGTGAGTGGCGGGGCAGTGCTCATGTGTCCATTGCTGTCAGGGGAGGAAGTTCCACTAGGCACAGGAAGTATAGGGTATGGGATGGAGTGAAGGAAGATTGTGCTACTGGACTCAAGAGAGTCATTGGCATGGGATGTTAAAGTGATTTTGCCAGGTTTTGCAGATGCATTTTCACACAGTATTTCATTGCTGCCCATGCTTCAGATGTTGAAGCTGCAATTTGTTTCATAAAAAAATCTGTCATAGTCATTTTTATTCATGTTTTATCAGCACTGTGTCCTCCAGTTTTCTGTTTGAGGCCACACCCCCAGAATGATGTCATGCAAGGGAATTAATGTTTTCATACAGCACCAATGAATTCTGGGTAAATTATAATACTGATGTAAATGTTAGTTACTCAGAGGTGCATTCCCTTATTTTGGTGGTGGTGACTGCACCTAATATGTAGATGTACATAACAACGCATTGTGGGTACAAAAAGAAGTTGTTTTCCAATTCTCTTAATGTGAGGTGCAGTCTTATATTTCTGTAATGGCTTCAACAATAAAAGCTCTCATATGTTTATTTTTAAAACAAGGCATTGTGCATACCGTATCTAACTGACAAGATTTCTTTACTGAAAGATTTAGTCTCCTATGTCGGTAGTGTAGATGTCTGCAATACCAAGACTGACCAACAGAGGCCTCTGTTTCAAAAAAGTTCTTAAAAATTTGCATGACATCACGCTTGGGGGTGGCAGCACTGAAAAAAAAAGTGGCAAGTTATGCAAATGAAGCAAAGCACAGAAATAAAAGCATGTATTTAATGGAAAACAGCACTTTTTGGCAGTTTGAATGGTAGGAGATTGATTCACAACTCCTACGGGTTACTACTCCCATTTGCTATGGCAAACCTGAAAAAAACATTTTAAGTGCTTCCAATGTGATGGAGTGAGGGATTGCCATTGGACATCAGGGAGACATTGTCCTTGATTGAGGGTGATGGAGAGGGTACCACTGCACACCTGGGAGAGCTTGGTGATGGATGGGAACAGGGCAGGGATGTCACCGCTAGACAACAAGGTGGAGGAGAGAGAGAGGGAGGTGTTGCCACTGGGCAGCAGGAATACCTTGTCATGGGAGAGGGTGAAGGAAGGGGTGCTACTACACACCAGGAAGAGTTTAGTGAAGAATGAGGAGACTGAGGGGTTGCCACATGATATCAGAGATGACTTGAAACAGAATGGGGGTGAGGTAGGGAGTGTCCCTGGGCACCAGAGAATGCTTGGCATGGGACACAGTGAAGGAGAATGTCCCACAGAACAGCCAGATACTAATTTGTATTGACAATGCCCAATTTTGTGCAGTTCACCTTGCTGTACTGTGGCACACTCTCCCTCACTGTGTGCACCCTTGAAATATGCCCCGAAGTCTAAGCCCCCCAATGTATCTGTGTACAGCTCTAATTACTGGCTTGTAATATCTGTCAGCCAGACTGACATGCAAGTAAGCAAGCAAACAAACTTTATTTATATGCACCTTTCTCAAAATCAAGGCGCTGTACAAAACTACAAGCATAAAATCAGATATACAAATAATTAATTAAAATTGTCTGGAAATGCCATTCTAAAAAGATGGGTCTTAAGTTCTTATTTAAATCTCCCGATGGTCAGGCATTCTCTTAACCAACGAGGTAGAGAATTCCACATGGTAGGGGCTGCAAAGGAAAAAGTACGAGCACCAGATGTCTTCAAACGTACCCTGGTAATCTCTAGCAATCCCTCATCGATGGATCAGAGGGGACGGAGGGGGGTGGTAGGGAACCAAGAGATCTTGCATCTAGGGCTTTAAAGGTCAGAAGACCGACCTTAAAGGTGATCCGCCAATGTAGAGGCAGCCTGTGCGGTCCACACAGTACAGGTGTAATGTGACTGGTCCTGGATGTACCAGTCAATAACCTGACTGCCGTGTTCTGCACCAGCTGCAAGCAATGGACATCAACCCCAGGAAGCCCTAGATAGAGGGCATTGCAGTAGTCAAGGTGGGTGGTGACGAAGTCATGGACCAATGTTGGAAGGTCATCTGGAGGAACCAGGTGTTTCACTCGGGTGATATTCCTCAGATGGTAAAAAGAGGATTTGACAACAGCAGACACCTGAGACTTCAGGGTCAAGCCGTCATCAAAAATAACACCCATGTTATGCACCTGAACAGAGGTAATAAGCTGGACATCATCAAACCATATGCCCAACACCTGCCCAGCCCCCAAACCCATCCCCAGATGACCAGGGTCCTCAACGAACACTTCGGTCTTGTCAGGATTCAGTCTCAGCCAGCTGGTGCTCATCCAGTCCTTGATCTCAGCAGGATAATTGTTATACACAGAGACTGCATCCCCTTACTCAGGTAGAAAGGATAGACACAGTTGAGTATCATCCCAGGTCACGCCTGAAAACAGGCACTCAGGGGCGGAGCTACAAGGGTGCATGGGGTGCAGTGGCACCCGGGCCCATGAGGTTTGAGGGGCATAAATCATAATTTTTATGTTTATTCAGAATTGGGGAGGGGCCCTGTAACATTGTCTTGCACCCAGGCCCTCTAAGAATTCACTACACTACTGCAGGCACTTGTGCCTAGTGGGCCTAACCCGGTTACCAAAGACTAAAATAAAAAAAATAAAAAATCTGCAAAGCAGTGAAAACTCACACCATATTGCCTAATGATCTCTTCCAATGGAAACATATACACTGTGAACAACATGGATGCCAATATGGAGCCCTGCGGGACCCCACAGTACAGGGTAAGGTCATCAGAGGAATAAATTCCAGTGACCACCCTCTGAGACCTGCCCGTGAAGAAAGATCGAAACCATTCTAGGACTGTCCCTGACAGTCCACAAAAACCCAGCAGGCACTCCAATAGCACACCATGATCCACAGTGTCAAATGCTGCAGAGAGCTCAAGAAGGACCAAGATGGTTCATGCCTTTCGATCCCTCGCTATTAGGAGGTCATTCAATACCCAAACAAGTGCAGTGTCAGTCCTATGTCTTTTCCAAAACCCAGACTGGAGGGCATCATAGTCATTGTGGGTCTCAAGGTGGTCATCCAATTGCAACGCAACCACCTTCTCAATAACCTTCCCAACAAAAGGAAGGTTAGAGACAGGCCTGTAGTTAGCATAACAGTCTGGAGCCAAGGATGATTTTTTTAAGAGTGGTCATTCGACCGCCTCCTTGAGGGGATCTGGAAAGACACCTCTTTCCAAGGATCCCAGACAATTTTAGCTAGGATCGGGCAGATGACATTGATACAACCCACTAATAGGGGTGTCGGACCCAGATCCAAACTACAGCTGGTTGGGCGCAATGTTTGGATGATCTGCACAATGTCTTTGAATTCCAGCTGGCTAAAATCCGCCCAGACCGACCGAGTGTCCATCACTTCCCACAGACCTCTGCAGTCCCTCATAGGGAGAGTAAGGCCAATGCCAGACCGGATGCTGGCAACCTTATCTGTAAAGAATTGAGTGAACTCCTCACATTTAGCTTGAGAAAATGCTTTTCCAGGCTGAAGGCAGGCTGGATTGCACAGTCTGTCCACAGTCCAGAATAACTGAGCCAGTCAATTCCGTGCAGCAGAAATCTCCTTGGACAGGAATTCTGCCTTCTTACAGGAGATTTCAGATTGATAGCCCTTATAATGTTCTATCAATCTAAGCCTGTCAGCATCAAAGCCCAACTTCCGCCATGCTCTCTCTAGCCTTTGACCAAATCTCCTCAACTCCTTCAAGGAATCATCAAACCATGGGGTCCTTGGGTGAAGAGTGAGTGGTCGAACACAGACTGGACCAATCTTGTCCAGGGCCTTTCCCACTGCTCTATTATAAGCCAGTATGAGATCGCCCAGACTCATGCATTCACCAGACAAACCCGATAGGTCCAGCACTGCCAACAGACCCTCTGTGGTAACACCCCTTAAAGGGCGGTACTGGACCATCTCCACAGGGGCAGGTCCATTTAGAGAGGCCTTGAAACTGAATCGTATGGCATGATGGTCAGACCAACTGACTGGTTCCACCTCCAAGTCCACTATCTCCATTCCCAGGAGGAACACCAGCTCCAATGAGTGACTCCCTATATGGGTCAAGGAGGTAATCACCTGTGTAAGGCCCAGCATAGTCATTAGCTGGAGGAGATTCTGACCAAATTGCGAGAGTTCATCATAGACCCAGGCATTGAAGTCCCCCAGAATTATCCATCTGGGGGACTCAATTGCCACATCAACGATGAAGTCTGCTGTCTCCTGCAGGAATTCTCCACCATCACCAGGTGGACTGTAAATGAGGAGTATCCCACACCTTGCACCCTTACCCAGGATACATTCAAAGGATCTGGTGGACCCCACTGGCACATCCACAAGGCCCAGTTCCATTCTAAATATACTGGCAAAACCCCTGCCCCTATGATCCAACCTCAGGCAGTGTATCACTGAGTATCTGACCAGAAAAGCAGAGGCCAATATAGGGTCTGCATTGTTGCCCAGCCAGGTCTTGGTGATGCAAGCCACATCTACTATTTCAACAAGATCAGCTATAATTGCTGTTTTGTTTTTAATAGATCTGACATTGTAAACACCGCCCAAGTAGGACTGGTTGTCGAGGAAGACCTCAGCTCCTGCCCATTAACTATGGAGCCCTTGGGTATGGGGATGAGACAAGAGAAACCTCTGTCCTGTCTGTGTTTCACCCCAGGGCATCTCTTGGTCCCCACCACCCCAATCTGACCCCCCCTTTCCATTCCCCTGCCAGGCCCAGTTCTTCCCCTTCTCCTTCTCCTTCTCCTAGCTATCTCCAAAACTTTACACCTTAAATAGGTATCTGATGACAGTGGGGGACAGTCAAAGTGGCACAGTTCCCTGAGCCTGGTGGGGGAATAATGTCTGACCATCCTTATTCCCTCCCAGCACACTTTATTACTAATAAAAACAAGATAAAACTACACAATACAATTACACAAATTAATCAAACACCCCTCTATCACATAACCAAAACATTTCCAGCCCAAAATTATATTATATATCCCCACCCAAAAAAAAAAATAAATCTTAACATGTTAGGTACTTGAGAAGTCCAGAATTATTCAATACAGGATCGGTGTCCAAATATATGAAGCACACCAAAATTTCAAAGAAGTCAATTTTAGACAGGAGAGGCTGTCACCCTCTGTCAGTCCATAAAACAAAGGCCAAGGTTGCGCTCCTCTCCACCAGCAACATCCACTGAGTTTATAAAGTACAAGTTCAGTCTATTAGAGGTACTCTCACTACCTCTCCAGTCTAATCACAGAGTTCT
The DNA here is from genome assembly GCA_016271365.2 of Neoceratodus forsteri. NCBI lineage: Eukaryota > Metazoa > Chordata > Ceratodontiformes > Ceratodontidae > Neoceratodus > Neoceratodus forsteri. Next base: position 158,584,414 of record CM028137.1, read on the forward strand.
GCAGATAGATATGAGCCACCGAGCAGTTCCCCAGATAGCCAAGTCCAGCTTTTCTTCCTCTAAATCTCCTCTTACTGCCACTCCAAAACCTCAGAGCCATAAAATACCAACCCCCAGAGGCTAAGAACTGACAGGTCACAACCGGTAAATATGGGGTCCCTGAGGAGAAGAACTACCGGCTCCCCCCACAGTAAACCCCTAGGATCCCTGGAGGGACATGCCATCCAGCGATCTGCACCCCTCTGAATTCCCTTATGGTCACAGGCTGACCCAGGTAATAACCCTCAGTTTGGTACTGCAGCCCGAGAAATATACTACTACCTTCCTCTTCCTCAGAGCAATGAACCAACAGTAGTTACAGGTTGAGACAGGCCCAATCAGAGGGGCATTGGAGACTCAGCCACTCACTGACTGCTAAAATTCCCCTGCCCAACAGCAGCAGCAGCTGGGAGTAAACTCTCTGGTCCAAACCCCCTGCTATTGTCCTCCCCAGAAACCCAGCATAACCCAAACCTGCAAGTCATCACTCCCGGGCCAAAAAGGAGCAAGTACCTGGAACCCAGAGGAGTAGACAGCCGCTTTCGACTCGGATATTAAGCCCGCTGCTGGATGTGCTCTCCCCACACCAACACTTGCTCCACAAATGAGTAGTTGCAGTGGTGAACTCCACACTTCAAACTGCTCACAGTTCGATGAAAATCCTTTGAGCTCAGCTCCAACTTCCCAGCTCGATTCAGCTTTTAGACTTCCACTCAACCAGCACAAACACAAAAATGGCAGCTCCAGGCAGAAACTCCATAGATCTCCACTATGATTAGAGGTCTGTTATGACTTTACTAGTAGACAGCAGCCTTGACATAGTGCAATAGAATAACAAAAACTCCCATATGTCAAGTAAGGGAGTAAAAACAGCTCGGTGGGAGTAAAAATATATTGCTAGCAGTAATTAATGCTGTTTCATAACACTAGCAATTGGTGTCCTCAGACATAACAGCAGACAAAAAAGAGCAAACTAATCTACTGACCTGAAAAATTGCACTTTATTAATCTGAAGTATCTCACATAACTAAACTAAGGCACTTACTAACTAAAAGCAAACAAATCAAAACAAATACAAATAAATTAAAACAAAATTCTAACACAGATAACTGAGCTCAAAACTCAGGCAGCTCACACACAGCTGCCAATTTGATCACCTTCTGGTCCAGAAAGTGGACAAGGCAATGGCAATGCCATTAAAGCTGATCATAAAGGCCATCCAGACTGCCACATCCTTTTCATATTCTCCATCACCAAGTACCTATGATGTGGTTTACAGCAACCTGTACCCCGTTTTGCCATCCAGCCCAGGAATGTCCTCCCCTTTGGAAGTATCTTACATCAAAATGAAGGTGCCCAGCAGCTGTTGCAACTCTTGGAGTATGATTTTCTTGACCCTAACACTCTGACCAATAAGACCCAAAGTGACTGCATTTTGCCATCCAGAAGGTGAAATAATGTTGCCTAGGTATCTGTCTCAATCTGGACTCACTGTGAAGGCTGATACATAAGCTGTAGTCAATTGTAGAGTGCAAATAATCACTTTTATTCTTATTTTTATTTATTTATTTCTAGGAAGTACCTTTGAGCCAAAGGCTCTTTTACAGAGGTTCCACGTCGTAGTAATACATGAGCATAACAACATTTACAATGGTTACAAGTACATTAATGGATACAAGGAGGTTCTATGCCTTAGAGAAACATGAGTGCATCAGGTTACAGAGGTTACATAATTACAATAACAGGGATTACATAAGTAAAAATATACAGATACATAGTTTATAGCAGGCTAGGTTGACAAGATGTTTAAGCGAACAACTTGAGGATCTACAGCAATATGGAGCAAATCAGGTAGGGAACAGAGGATGACAAATTCTGTAAAATAATTAACTAATACTATATGAAAGGAGACGCGAACTTGATGGGCAGCAGTTCTTTTGTCTTAAATGCTAAAGAGTGTAGTCATACAGGAGGGCTAGACTCTTTGGGGGGAAGTGCTGAGGCGGGAACTTGGAGCCTACTAGGGGAGTGTTAGTTAGTAAGAAGAGAGGAGAAGGCAAGGGGGAAGGTTAGAATAAGGGTAGCAGGAAAGAGGAGGGATGAGTGTTGGGGGGGTTCAGGTCTCACAGTCACAGTTACTGTTTGTGGCACGGGCCACTCAGAGTTTATCTTCAAAGGGGCCTATTTTGTCCTCTTTTGTAATGTCTAGGTCAAGTGCATTAAGCCAAAATGGATGCCCGGTATTCATAGGACCATTGGCCTTGTGTGGTTCTATGAAAAGGGATGAAGAGGGCCGAGTTGTTTGTACCCCTAGTGCATCTGATGGAATTAGGTCAGCTAAGAAGACTTTGCAGACCTGGGGTGGTAAGTCCTAGCATAGGCTTCTTGGCGAGCAGGCATACTAGATACTGGAGGTGGCAGTCAAGGTTGAGCCAGTTTGTTTGAGTGTACAACTCACAGGTGTAAGTGAGACAGGGTACTCCTAGAACTAAATGACATGCTTTGTTTAGTGTTATTTTGATATGTTTCAAAGCGGTTTGGGAGGCAGCCCCATATACTGCAAAACCATAGTCTATCACTGAGAGGACTAAGCTATTTACAGCAGTTTTTAGTGCCTCAGAAGTCAAGCCTTTTTGGTGTCTGCACAATAATCCTAGTTTTGCATTTGATGACTTTGCAACTGCATCTAGGTGTTGGCTAAACGAGAGGGTGTGGTCCAGTGTCAATCTTAGGCATTTAAATGTTTCAACCATCTCCAGCGAAGTGTTCTGATTGTTATGAATGCAAAATTGGTGGGTGTGGTGTTTGTTACGTGATGATGCGAATAACGTAGTCTTGTTTTTTTATAATTGAGGAGCAGTTTTGATTGAAGGAACCGTGCTCAGCTGCGGTGAAATTGGCCTGCATTTGCTTTTCCAGTATGTAGGGGTCAGTATTACATGAATATAGGACAGCACCATCTGCATATAGGAGTAGCTGGTCATTTACCGATTGAGGGAGGTTGTTTAAGAACAGTAGAGGACCAAGGATAGAGCCTTGAGGAACCCCTGTGTTAACACTAAGGTTGTCTGAGATGGTGTCCAGGATTTTCACTTTTTGGACCCTCCCAGAGAGATAGCTTCTGAACCATGCTACTGTTGCAGAGAGAGGCCGGTATTACAGAGCTGATCCAGGAGCAGATAGTGATTGATGGTGTCAAAGGCCTTGGTGAGATCAATATATGTTGCCCCCACCAAAAGCTCTCTGTCTAGCGCATTATGGATAAAGCTGGTAAACTCCACTAGCGCGGTTGTGGTAAAGTGCTGTTTTCGAAATCCATGTTGTTGCTGACATTGTAAATGATGCTTGTCTAGATATTCCATCAGTTGGTCGATTATGATTCACTCCAGGGCCCTGGAGAGTGGAGGAAGGATATATATTGGGCAGTAATTTGTAGAGTTGGCCCTGTCACCACTTTTGTAAATAGGGGTAACCATCGCCACCTTCCAGATCCGTGGGAATTTGCCTGATACCAAGGAGAGATTTAAGATTTTGGTGAGGGGTTTGAGAGTTATGTCCAGGGTGAGCCTAACTAGTTTTAGGTCAAGTTGATCAGAGCTAGTTCTGGAATTACCTAGCACTTTTAGGATGTATTTTTTTGCTTCCATAAAGGTGATAGCTCTGAAGTAGAATGGTGGATGGGAGTTTGAGTGAGTCCCCAGGTTTCGTTTGGTGCAAGTATCTGATTGGTGTTGAAGAAAGCTAGGGGTCAACACTCCGCTGAGGTTAGTAAAAGTTTTGTTGAAGACATTTGCAACTGTGATCTTGCGTAGGTTGGCCCCAGTGTTCAGGAAGGTGGGGAGAGTTTTATTAGGTTTACCAGTTAGGGACTTGATGTTCTCCCAGAACCATCTACTGTCACCCCATGAGTTTGTCAGCTCATTTTTAAAGTGAGTGTTTTTGGCCTTGCAAATAGCCCAGGTGCATTTGTTCTGTGCAGCTCTATAGTTCTGGTAGTCTGTCTGGGTACCAGAGTTCCTTGCTTTGTACCACAAGTCATCTCTATTTTTCATGAGGACTAGTAGCTGTGGCATGAAACAGGGGCTGTCATAGTCACTGATCCTTCTTTTGGTGTAGGGGGCATAGATATTGCACACTTCATTGAATTTGCTTATAAAGCATTCTAGGGCAGTGTTGGTGTCTGTTTTGTGGTCAATAGAGCTCCAATCTTGGAGGCTGAAATATGATCTTAGAGCTCCCAACTTGTCTTTTTTCAGAAGTCTGGCAGTAATAGTCCTGGCTGGTAGCTTTGGGGCCTTATTTGACCATTTACAGATTACCGGGGAGTGGTCACTGAGGGGGTCAGTGAGAACCATGATAGAGGATGTTCTTTCAGGCCAATTTGTGACCACCCAGTCAATTACTGACCATGTGCCTGTTCTGCTGTTATACCGAGTGGGGGAGTCTACCAATTGCACAAGGTTGAGAGCGGCTAATAAGCCCTTGTAGTGTACAGCGTCAGCAGAGGACCAGTTGATATTAAAGTCTCCAACCATTATCAGCTCTGTGTTTGGTCCCCCTTCAGAGAGGTAATTGATGACAGAATTGAAACTGTTCACTTTTTCCTTGGGAGGGATATAGGCCAAGACTATTGTTAGGGTTTTCCCGTTCTTGCCAAGTATTACTTTTATGGCCATCAGTTGAGTCCCACATATGGTGTCACATGGGTTAAGCATTTGGCCCTGAATGTAGTCTTTAACATATATAATACAACCACCTCCTCTTTTACCCAGTCTGTCTAGTCTGAATGCAGCATACCTAGTGAGTTGTATAGCAGAGTCTGACACCCTAGGTGATAGCCAGGTCTCTACTATAGCAAGAATGTTGGGCTGGTGCTGCTGGACCCAGACTTGGATGGTGTCCATTTTTGCTAGCAGGCTGCAGATATTTATTGATGCCATTGTTAGACCATTCTGTTTCTTATGAACTGTTGCAGTGTATGTCATCGGGCTTGGGTTGGGATGAATATTTCCTGAGATCAGTAGGAGTAGCCATGTGATCCTTATAGCTTGCCATTTTAGATATGTTAGGGCCTGCAATTGTGTAATGTGACCTGATTTTTTTAGCATGGTACATGGGTACATTAGAGGTACATCACTACCAGGTGGAGGGAGGGGTTAGCCAGCCTGTTCACTGCTCATATAGACCCATGTAGTGGGGGGGTATGATGTGGAGTGTTACTGACAGCTGCGCATTTGTGGTTTTAGTGTTATCCAGGTGGTGATATCGTGGCACTACAGTCTGGAGGTGGAGAATTAATGTCCTCCTGATGTTCTGCAATGCATCCTTGATGTGGTCATATTCGAATTGGGGTGAGCGTTTTGTGTGGTCCTGTCCTGTAGAGGGTGCCAGTATCAGAATTGATAGAAATAGACAGAGAGTTCTAAGGAGGAACATATTGTGGGCTACAGCAGGGAAAGAATTCCTTAGGTGTGTTTACAGATGGTGGGAGAGTGTCTGCATTTAACCCCTGTAGGGAGATTGTAGCTAGAAGCAAGAGGTTTGGGGTGAGAGTGGATGGCAGGCTTATCTAGTTTTTAAGGAGGAAGAGGGAGAGAAAAAGGAGAGTCCACTGGGGGAGGAGCGTTGTGATAATAAAATCTGGGGAACAGAGTGTGTGATGTGCCAGATAGGATATGAGCCCCTAGTATCAGCTGCATATAACCTGGTAATAATAGAGTAGACACAGAAAATGTCACTGCTACCAGAGATATTGCCCTCTAGTGGCTAGAAGATATAATCTGCTAATGGGAAAAAAAAGTATCAACTCAAGGCTCAATATTCACTTCTAATATCAACTCAGAACTTAAAATGACTAAGGATTAAATAAATTATTAAACCCTGGAACATAAATTCAACTAGAGAGACAGAGGGAGATACAGTAGTTAGAGATGTGTTCAACAGGAGATAGTGTGGGCCCCTGTTACCAGCACCTCAAACAGTGAGCCAATTAATATACAAGATGATGGACTGTGTGTAGTCTGAAAGCTTAAGCACCTGTTTTCTATTGTAACATCTATGTTGGTACAATAAGATGTATCAAATCATCTTTTTTTCTGGATCTTTTGTTACAAGGACCAATACAGCAATAATATTATTTTTCTGAATACGTTCAATCAGTCTGAATGTATTGCTTTGAAGTCAAGAAGATTGCACTGGCATACAGTTACAATGGAAGTTTACTTTGAAGTTGACTGGGTACCAAGAGGCTTACATGTCATAAAGCCTCCAGCTTTCAGCCATGAGCATGACTGATTTGTGTGGGAATGGAGGGTTACCCTTTTGGAAGCTTCAGCAGTACTAAGATAAATACTGGAAGATTTGAGGAAGGTGGCTAAAAAGGTGAACGAGGAATTAAAACGAAAAGAGGAGCAACTAAATTTGCTTTCGGCCTCTACAGACTTTCCATGTTACCAAGCAGACTTAAAAGATATTATTATCAGATACGATCAAAAGATCAAAGCTATCAAGCAGAGTACATTTTGTAGAGATACTAATGATTATCTCAATGACCAAGTGTCCTACTGGAACAAAAAGAAACGTACAAGCATTCCATGATTCATTCTGAAACCCACAATGGGAGATTCCAACATTGCAGTCACTGATAGTGACATCAATATGACAGGAAACACTTTTTTTCAGGAAAGTTCCCTTTCCCCCTCCCTCCACTGGATGGGACCTCTGAGACATAGCAAGAGGACCACTCACCTTCACTTTTGGAGGTGAAGAACATGGTGGAGCCACAAGAGGATGGAGGTATATCAGGGCAATCAACACCAAAACACCCGGAATCAGCAGAAGGGAGGCCGGAGGGGCAGGAGATGCTGAATGTGGCGAATCTTTACGACAATGTGTTACCACAGCCATAATTAGAAGTGCCACAGAGGGGACTCACATTTGTACCAGCCATGCAGGTAAATCTGTTCGAATGTTTGTTGGATCCATAGAAATTTATAAGGATACTTAACTTAAGGACTTTCTTTGAAAATCATAATACTGCTGGTCAGTATGCATAGAACATTAATACTCTATCTGAGCAGCATTATGTGCATGGTCTTAAAGGGGAATACCCACAACAAATGCTCATCCATTTTAAAAATAAGTCAGTTTTTTATCCCCCCCAATCAGTTCCTTTTTTGAGAGATTATGTACCCAACAGCTCAATGAACTGTTTGCCAACATGGCAAAGCCTGACTATATCAATTGCAAAAAGGAACAGTTTGCAGCCATTGAAAATCTCAGAAAAAATGATAACATAGCCATCAAAGCTGCAGATAAGAGGGGTTCAAGTAAGCAATAATACCTGACAGGGTAGGTGGTATTGGGCAATACTGAACCCCTCCAGGGTCATAATGAGGCCCAATGCTGCAGGCGGATGGTCTTATAGCCCCTGGAAGGTCTGGTATTGTCCATACCACTCACCCTGGAGGGTATTATTGGGCATAGAAAATGGGCCACTGTATCATATGTTTGAAAAAAAAAATTCACATGTTAAAATGTTAAAACACTTAAGTATTTTATTTATTTTGTAATAAAATAGTTCCTCTGCCTGCAGTGTTTCTTTTTAATCTACGGCATTTTGTCCTAGTACAGACTCTGTAGTAGTTTCCTTTTTTTTTTTTTTTTAATTGGTTGTCATGGTAACCAGCACCCCCCAAAGCACACACACACACACACACACACACACACACATACATACAGGGCTTAACATTGTTACAAATACATTATAATAGGTGCATTTCTGAGCTTTCTTGTTCTTTTGGTGTTCTGTTTATAGCTCAGGTAAGCAGGGCTACCATTCAAAAAATCAGCTGATTTGGAGGATCAGGTAACTGAGGAGCAGTGGGGGTGGCCATACCATGAAGCTGCCAAGGATTGATGGATGGAAGGTTTGTGGATTTACTATGAGGGAAAACTAAGCTTTCAGAAAGCAGGTATGAGTGCCAGTGAGTACCCTCACTATTCTTGTCCCCCTCCCGGTCTTGCCCATTCCTACAAAGTACTCTGTCCATTTCCATACCCTAATGGGCAGGTTTTTTAATGAGGTCACAGCCACTTCCAACACAGTACACCATCCATTTTTCTACCCTGATGAGTGTTTTTTTTTTACATTTTTTTACATTATGTGGTAAGATGCTGAGTGTGAGACTCTGAAGTATAGCTGGAGTGGTATTAAAGTGGATATGTCAGCAGGAGTCAGACACACAATGCCAGTTTGCCACAGGTACGTGAGAGGGCAGCCAGACAGACTGAGGATGGGGGCACGATGAGCGGGTAAATGGACGGCAAGAAAAAAACATTTATGTGATTCCTTTAACAGGGGAGAATTTAAATAGAAGTGACAATGTGAGTCTTTACTTTTCTTGCAGCGGGGGGAGGGAGCAGCTGCCTGACGCTTTGTCATCCGCTTACCAAGCCAAAACAATGGTAGCTGGCAAGTTTGAAAATTCAGGGTGCCCCAAAATATCCGAAGTAATGGGGCACCCCAAAATGGCACCTGTTTTAAGCGTGCGTCCATCGAAAAATACCCACCCGCTAAGATCAGTGTCCTAGCCAATCAGAAAGCTAGAATTCTCTTACCCATTTTCTAACAGTTGTTATGAACTCATATGATTATAATGAAGAAGTCCTGTGTCAACTAAGTAATAGAGACTTCTATACCCACTTAGCCAGTGATCGAACTGGGACATTTAAAGATCATGTTGATTGGCTTTTTCAGAAGTCATTGAGTTCAGGAGCTATAACCAAGACCATATATGACTTTTTAAAAGTAGAGTTCCCAGTTCAAGCTGCTATTTACATAGAAACATAAAATCTGATGGCAGATAAGGACCACTTGGCCCAACCAGTGGTCCTTATCTGCATCTGCAGTCAAATTCTATCCTAACCAAATGGTTAGGAAAGGCATCCAGCAGGCCTATCGTGTCCAGCATGGGTGATTTGATGGAATCCCTTTCTAAGTTTGTGGACATGCATATAAAAGGACTTGTATCTAATCCACTTTCATTTCTGAAGGACACGACTGATGTCTTGAATCAACTCAGGGACTTACTATACCACATGACTGTCTCCTGGTAACAATGGACAGGGAGTCCCTCTGTACAAACATACCACAAGAGGATGGACTCCACACCCTTCAACATGGTCTAAGAGAGTTTGATCTTTATTCTGAGGAACCTTGTGATTTTCTGCTCCAACTAAATGAACTAGTCCTGACCTGTAACCTGTTCTGTTTTGCAGGAAAGTATTATATGCAATGTAAGGGCATGGCTATGGGTGCAGCATTGGCACCAGATTTTGTCAATGTTTATTTAGGAATGTGGTAGCGGCATGTTATCCAAGACCCCGCTGTGAACCTTTCCTTTAATAAGGTGTTACTTTACCATTGATGCATCGACTACTTGATTTTCATCTTGCATGGCACTATAAATGAACTATATGAATTTAAAATGTATTTAGAAAATAATAACAGCAATTTGAAGTTTATAGTGAAAACTAGCCTGGGCAGTATTGAGAATCTGGATCTAGCAATCAGTGTTACAGAGAATAAAACTTTGAAAACAGATCTGTATAGAAAACCGACAGATTGCAATGCCTTACTGTTGAGCAGTAGTTGCCACCTCCAGCATATAATTACCAACATACGGCTCAGCCAGTTTTATACCATGAAGAGAAACTGTAAAGACTATGCAATCAGATCACAAGAAATAAACAAGAGATTTCAAGATAGGGCTACTTGAAGTCTGTAATTAATGATGGAAGACAGAACACTGACTTAGTTGACAGAGAAACTTTACTGAGGGACAGCATTGGTTATCATAGCATGGACAACTCAAGACTGAGATGTGTTACTATTTATACAGCACAGTGCAGTACGGTACTAGACATAATCAAACAGAACTGGCATGTACTACAAACTGACCCTGCCTTGTGCTAACACACAAGTAATCCATTTGGGTCATCTATAGACAAGTTAGAAATCTCAGTGATATGATTGTCAGCAGTAGTCAACAGAATGAACACAGCAGGTAGGTGACTACCCAATTGACCTTGTGGCTCATGCAAGTGTGGAAATTGTGTTCATTGTCCCATTATCAGGAACACTAGAAAGTTGACTGAACCTAATGTTACCAAAATATTTAAGATCGAGTCATTTATCACTTGTGCGACACAGGGTTTAATATAGCTGTCTCAGTGCAAAAGTCAAGCTTTCTATGTTGGAAAAACTTCTAGGAAATTTAAAATCAGAGTGGGCAAGTACATCAGTGAAATAAATAGGGCACACCTGGAAAAAGCATTCTACAAATACATTCATGAAATGGGTCCAGTGCACTTCTTTGAATTCTTGGGCATAGGAAAGGTGAAATTAGGCCCAAGGGGAGGAGATTATGAGAATTTGATGTTACATCAGGAATCCTTTTGGATTTACCACTTGAAAGCATCTATCAGACTGAGTCTGAATGAAAGGATGGAGCTTGGATACTTCTTGACACAAATAAGCCCAGGTGATTTACTGTTTTATTGTGATGACCTTTGTTTCTGAGCTATCCCTATGGGAAGTGTAATTGTTACAGCCACTGCAAGTATTCCCCACTTTCTATCATAGTGAGAGACTACATTTTTTAGTAACTGTATCTTTACTCTGTTAAATATGCAGCGGCACCTGTATGTTCAGAAACCCCCTGCCACATTCATCATAGTCTTCATATACTAGTTATATAGGTTTCTCCTACCCCGCCCTTGCCTGGATCAGCAGTTTCCTCTCGAGCAGAGAGCAGTACACCTTGTTCAACAAGGCCCTGTCAAAGTCTGCCCTGGTCAACTGTGGAGTCCCTCAGGGCTCTGTCCTTGGGCCCCTCCTATTTTCCCTCTTTATTAATCAGCTGCCCTCGGCCCCTGCTCACGGCGTTCTACTCTGTACACTGATGACTTAGTCATTCTGTTCAGCTCCCAGGACAGCTCTGACATCAATACCAAGCTCAACTCTGACTTCAACCAGATCCAAACCTGGCTGGAGGCCCACAAGCTTGCTATCAACTTGCAGAAAACTCAAACCATGCTCTTCGGCTCCACAGCCAAATTAAAAGCGGTCCCTTCTCCTCTAAGGATCTCATGTGCTAATGGATCCTTCCTACATGATGCTGAATCTGTCAAGTACCTGGGGGTGACACTTGATCCACAACTGGACTGCACTTTGCACATTCGCAATGCCTGCAAGGCCTCAAACAGCAAGTTGGGCCTTGCGTACAGGGCAAAAAGTTGCCTCACCCTGGCGGCATGTCTCATCCTAGCCAGAGGAGTCCTCTTACCCACGTTCTCCTATGGCCTTGTCTCCTTTACCCTCTCTACAAAAAACAATCTCTCCAAATGGGATATGGCGTACAATAATATATGTCACTTTGCACTCTTTGCCCCCCACCTCACCCACCGCTGCCAGCTCTATTCCCAGCTGGAGTGGCTTCCACCAGAAAAACACCGGTCCTTCATCCTAGGCAACTTCATCGACAAGGTTATCAGAATGGCCACCCCTTCTGCCCTTGCTGCAACCCTCGTACCCCACTTCCTCCTCCTACCACCTAAGGTCCAGCGACTCCCATGTCCTCCTGGTTCCTAAAACACACACACCCAAATGGGTGACCGTGCCTTCACTACTCTTGTCCCTAGACTATGGAACTCCCTTCCAGCGAGCACTCAGTCCTCCACCTCCCATTCCTGCTTTAAAGCTTCCCTCTGGGGCTTCCTCAAATCTGCCACTACCTGCCTCTGCACTTAATGTACCCCTGCCGCATGTCCCACTGTTTTCTGACTGCTTTAGGGTGTAGGGTCTCCTGACCTTCCCTACCAGTGAAACATACTGTGATCAAAGAACAGATTGTGATGGATCCTCCCTGGCTCTACTGTATCAAATTGTGCATATGCAATTTGTTCTATTCCTCTGGGTTATTCACTGACCTCTCCTGTCCCCCCTTTTGAAATCTGCTTGACATACTCTACAACCCCTAGCCTGCAAAGCTGTGTTGCCTGTTAAACTCAGCTGACTACCTGCCTCCTCTGTACTGTGATTTATCTTCCTCCCACTGGCTAGGTAAATGTCCCCTGATGTTGCTGCATTTACCGTGTTTATGACCGTTGCCTTTACTTGTACCTGCTCTTATTGTTTGCCTGTTGTACCTGAACGTATCTTTGTAATCTTGAATGTGTCTTTGTAATCTCCCGGGTCGCACCTGAAAATAGGCACTTGGTTGTCTAGTGTGCTTACCTGGTAAACAAAAGCAAATAAATAAATATAACTTTCATCTGTCCTTCACCAGTAATTGTTAAACCCATCTTTTCTATGTTTTCCCATACAGGTTGCTCCTCATCTGTGATTTTCAACTCCTTAGCATCCCAGACTAACCCCAACAGTAGAAGCCGCTCCTCATTGTACTGTATGTACCTTGAAAGGCACTGGTTTAGGTGCTGTCAGGATGTTTGAGTTTAATTTATTTTATGTTTGTTGACTGGGAAAGGAGGACTTTACAATTCTGCCTATTTTCAGCCTCATCCAAGGGGAGAGGGATACAGATGGATGCCAACTGACATTGAACCATATTAAGCTGTTGGTGGTATTTTTAGTGAATGGAAGAAATTTTGCCAAGACACTGGGGAAATTCCCCTACTCTGCAGCAGGGGGACCCTTTGGCTGTCTAGCTGAGATGGAGACTTCTCTGCAAACCTCGGGAGAGCAAGATGCAGGGGAGACAAGGGAGCAGGCTTCCTCCTCTGTCGCTGGAAATCTAGAGGCTGCTGTGTTGCAGGATGAAATGATTTTGTCTGACCTGCCTGAAGAATTTTTTGATACTGTTATGGATGCTACTGGGAAGGATTCTGTTGTGGGTGATTTGCAGTCCACGCCCACGGAAGGTAACTCTATGGCTTTACTTGAGAAGGAACGCCTCCTGCATATTGTTTTGGCTGAAGAATCTAAATGTCTACGAAGGCTGGATTGCTTGCTGATATTGCTACTCTATGGTCTGCTTCGATTTCAGTTCATTCCGCTGCCCTGAGACCTGTATTGTCTCCTAACGATGATGTATGCACTGTTGGTGAACTGAGCAGTGAGACGAGCGGGGAGACTGAGAAGCAGTATTTTGTAAAGGCTGGCAGTGATAATCATCCTGGTGATGTGTGCCTACAGCCTGTTTTCAGTAGCGTTTCTGTTCCTAAGGTGAGCGCTCTTCCCTCTAAACAATGTTTGGGTATGGGTGGGCCTTGTAAGCCCTTACTGGGTTGTTTCTTTCCTGATGCATCGCATGTCCCTCTTGTTGGGTAGGGACAGGAACCGGTGGCCATAAGCACTGCTTCTACTTTGCCTGCTGTTTCTTCCCCTTTCGGGGATATTGTTGTTTCCTGTATGCCTAATCGGGATCCTGAGTTACATGATTCGGGTTGGTCTCCTGAGCGTGCTATTTTGGAGGCTGGGTGGCGTCAGCAACCAGGTGGAAAGTGGATACCTGATTTTTCTAATGACTCTGCTCCTTCCACTATGATGCTTTCTACTTCAGTGCATCCCTGTTCTGTGTCTAAGGATCGGCATGTTTCTTTTTTCTCTATGGCTCAGACTGTGGACAGGTCGGAGCATGATGCTGGGGTGGTGGGTCCCTGAGTTAGTGGTTTACCGGTCCCTGGTGATGATTTTCTTGATGGGGTTCAGACGGGACCTTCAGAACAGGTGTTACAAAATCCTAAACAAGCTGCATGGCTGAAACCAATGTTTAAACTATCGGATTTATTTCAGAACAAAGGGGAACCTGCCCCTAGGAAAAATGCTGTTCGTTTACTTTATAAAGGTGGACTTGTGGACCCCCCGATAGATTGTAGATTGCTAGAAAATTATTGAAGGGTTTTCTGAAATTGTTTTGCCTCTGAGATATTTGCTCTTATACATATTGGTAACTCAAATTATGATATTAGTTTCAAAACCATTTCAAGTTTGGATAGGTTTTGGTCACAATATCAGAAGGTCAAAAATACACCTTTTTGGGTGCCTTTTCTGGTGGTTCCCTTGACTAAACCTGTAATTAAATTGATTACAATTATGTTTTGTAATGAAGGTGTTAATGTTGAGGATATTTTGTTTTGGTTGCATCAAAGGTGTGAGGTTTTGGATAAGCCCTCGCCTATTCTTGACAGTGAACATATGTGGAATGGAGGGTGGAAATTGCATGTAATACCTTTTTCAACCAATGCTGGTACTGTACATCTCTCTAATAGTTTCTTTTTGGGGAAGGATAGGGGGAGTTTGTTTTATTATGGCCAGCCAAAGTCTTGCTTTAAGTGTGGGTCCAGGACTCACCTTAACACTGCTTGTGATACTCCTCGCTGTAATCATTGTTTTGAGTTTGGTCATCTTGCCGCTGATTGCCTTAACCTTTTTAAATGTAATCTGTGTGAACAGATGGGGCATGGTTATGGAAAATGTCCTTGGGCATCCCATAATAGGGATGATTGTCTTTCCCATGAGGGTTTAATTAATGTTGCACAACAGTTACAGGCTAAACAAGAGATAGTCATGAGGGGTGATGCTTCAACTAGGCCTCTGGTTCCTCCTCTTCCTGAGACAGCCACGGGACAGGCAGTGGTAGAGGATATGGAATCACAGGAGTTGGATCCTCAGGTCCCTGATAATTTGTTACAGGCTGAGACTACTCTGGTTCCTGATGCTCCTTCTGGCTCACCTGTTGCTTCTACTTTAGTTGTTATTTCTCCTGATGACTCTTTTTCTTCTGAGATGCCTCCCCTTCCCCTTCCTGCTTCTCAGCCGTCATTTAAAAAAGTCACTGCTAAGAAATGTAATAGATCTGGGAAGGCAATATTCTCTAAGGCATCTAATTTGTCTAAAGACGATAAAGATTGCACAGACAATTGGGACAAGGTAATAAATCTGCGGTCCTGACTTCTACGGATGACTCTGATGGGAGGAATCTGATGCCTCTTCTCGTGCCTCCACTATTCCTGATGTGGCTTCTGATGGAGATGATGGGGAAGGGAAGGTTAAAGAATCTTCCTTGAGGCATTCTAGACAAAGGTGGGTATCTGAACCCCCTTGAAATTTTGCTTATGGGTACTTTCTTTTCTTTTTATGTCTTTTTTGAATATTTCAACACTTAATGTCAATAGCATTAAGAGTCATAAAAAGATGGTTACTACCTTATTTCTTTTGTCCCAGCAACAATGTGACATCTTTTGTATTCAAGATACCAGACTTAAATCTCTTTCTGATATTATGCTTGCAGACAATCTTTGGACTAAGGGTGTGACCTTTTGGTCTAATGGGGAAGATTCTTGCTCTGGTGTTGGTGTATTGTTTACAAATCCTGCTTTAAAAGTTTCTTGTTTAGTTGATGTTTCTCCTGGTAGGGCCTTGTTATTAGATATTAGTTATTCAGGTGATAGATCTAGATTAATCACACTATATGCACCACAAACTAAGGCACAAAGAGTTGCATTGATGAAGGAAATAGAACCCTTTCTTCACACTTCTAGGATGGTAATTTGGGCGGGGGATTTTAATTGCTCTCTGAGTGCTTCTGACAGAGGGATGATGATGTCTTAATTATTTTGTGATTCAAATGCTCTCCTTACTATCACTGCTACTGCAAGGTTAGTAGATGCCTACAGACTCAAATATTCTACTGGTGGTAATACTTTCTTTAAATCTTCCTTATCAACCAGAATTGATTTTGTATTTATCTCATCTGTTTTACAAGTTAATAAGATATTTTTGAAAGATTGGGAATTTTCTGATCCTAGATCTGTGACTGTTCAAATTGCTTGGGATACCATGCCCAGAAGTAAGAAAAATCAGTGGTGCCTTAATAATCGTCTCTTGGAGGATGTGACTGTATGGAGGGATTGGCATCGAGAGTGGGTAGCTAGGCTTTTGGTTTTTGATTTCTATAATGATCTCGCCTCCTGGTGAGATGATACTAAAACTGCTTGGAAGTCTTTTTTTCAGGCACGTTCCTAGACTATTGCTAATAACCAGTACCTTGAATATTTGGGTTTTAGAGGACAACTTCAGAAGTTGATTTCCTTAACTGAAACTGATAACAGGGATTACAGTGCACAGATTAAACATGTTAAAAAGAAAATGTTTGATTTTCTGTATAATAGAGCTCAAGCTTTGGAACATGAACATCGTTTTGGCCTAAAATTGCATAAAGTGGCTTTAGATCCTTTCCAGGATTGTAGTGATAGGATTGGTCATCGACTGCTTACCTAATTAGAGACGACAGCTGGTAACTTGGTTTCTTCACCACAGGACTTGTTGGATGTGGTAGAGCAGTACTTGAGATCTCTTTTTCAGAAAGATCTAGGTCTCAATGATTCGGCTATTGATTTAGATAAGCTTAATTTACCTAAGGTTTCTGCCTTGGATAGGCCTCCCTTAGTAAGGGATGTTTCTGTAGATGAGGTTAAACTTGCTATCTCCTCTTTGAATCCTGACTCTACTCCTGGGCCTGATGGGTTAGGGGCAGCTTTTTATCAAACTTTTAAGGAAGACCTTGCTCCTGTGTTTGTTTGTGTTCTGAATGATATGCTCTGTAATTCTTCTTTAGCAAAGACCATGTATCAGGCTATGGTTATTTTGTTGTATAAAAAAGGTCCTAAGACAGATTTACGGAATTGGAGGACACTTAGTCTGTTGAATACGGATTTAAACATTTTGAGTAAGATACTGCTTAATAGACTATCTAAAGTGTCAGATAAGCTGATAAGCCCGGAGCAAACTTGCTCTATTCCTGGACGATCTCAATAAGATAATTTATTGGGTTTACGTGAAATCTTTCATGTTGCTCAGAATGGGGCTTTAGCTGGTTTTGTTCTGAGCCTTGATCAGGAAAAGCTTTTGACTGGGTTTCACATGATTTTTTTATTTTCTGTGTTGACTGCTTATGGTATTCTTGCTGTTTTTGTGGGCTGGATTCGTACCTTGTATTCGAATGCCACAATTGTTCCTAATATTAATGGATGGATTGGTAATCCTATTTTTGTAGAACGAGGGGTACAGCAAGGCTGTCCACTCAGCCCACTTTTGTATGCCTTTTCCATAGATATATTGATTAGATTGATAGTTACCCATTCTCAGTTTACAGGTCTCAGTTTCAGTTACACTGTTCCTCCGATTAAAAGTCTGGCTTATGCAGATGATTTGGTCGTTTGTCTGTCTCATGCTTCAGAAGGGCAGTATGTTACTGATGTTTTGTCCCTATTTTCTTCTTCCTCAGGTTCTAAGATTAATTTTACCAAAAGCAGGGGTATCCCATTAGGTGACACCCCTTTGCCGGATCAGGGTTGCATTGCTTGTATTAGTAGGGAACCTTTATCCATTTTGGGAATACTCTTTGGTTCTGGAGATATGTCTTCTGTTAATTGGCATAAAGGCCTTGTCAAGGCCAATGGATCAGTGGCATGATGGAAGGGGAGGTAGATTGCTTAGAAAAAGAGGGTTTTATTGATTAAGACTTTGTCAGTTCCTATTTTTTTGTACATTAGTTATATTTTCCACCCCATTTTCTTTATTTACGTCTTTATTTAGCATTTTTTTTCAGGCCTTTTGGGGAAGTAGGTTGAATCCGATAAAACAAGGGTATACCTATAGAAGTATATGGAAGGTGGTGTGGCTATGGTTCATCCGATAGCCTTTTATGTTAGCATGTTTGTATCATACAATTTATGTCCTCTTTTATGGCCTGGTGATAAATTGTGGTATCCTTTTGTGCGGTCTTGGTTCTCTAGTGGATTGCCCCTTTGGAAGGATGGTAAACTGTTATGTTTATCTAAACCTCTTGCTTTCCCCGGTATGTCTTGGAAACATTTAAATGTTTGTTTAAATGGGGTTTGTCTATTTCTCATTTGGAGACTTTGAGTAGGAAAAGATTATATAATCTTATTGTTTTTTCAGAATTTAAAGAGGAGCTAGTTTTTCCAGATTGCCCTGTAGCCCAGGTCAGTGCGGTTACTAAATTCCTCTCTAATACTCGGTTGCCTGACTTTGTTTGGGACAGTGTCTGGTAGAGTAGTTATGGGAGGCTGCCTGTTGGTGCTAAAAATAAACATAAACAGCTCAGTGACAGATATTGTACAAGAGAGCAATGTTTTACTGTCTTGGAAACTCAAGCTCACCTCTTCTTGGACTGTCCATATGCGAGCAATTTTTGGTTTCTTTTAGCATCCCGATGGAAGGAACCCTTGTTTGCTACCTTATCCTACTGCACATTGATGTATGGTGTTCATGGGGGTGAATGGGCACATTGCCATGCTGATACTTTATTTCTTGTTTTTTCTATCTTACGTTATTATATTTGGCAATCCAGATGTATGTGGGTAACACAGCAAAGGACTATATTATTTGGTGAAATCATTGGTAATGTGAGACTTACGTTGCAGAATGTTAAAAATGGGGATCATGGACATTTTGGTCTAACAAAAAGCAATCAATTGTGGGTTAATTGTGTACATTGGTTGTATGATGTATAATGTTTTCTTTGCTTATGTATTTGTTTATTTTCTGTATTTGACTATTGATTGATTTTGTTTCTTTTTTACTGCAGTCCTTTTTCTTTAATAAAAATTCCCCTACTCTTGCAGTAGGGGGAACCCTTGTCAGTTATCAGCAAGACGGCTGATTTTTTGGAGGAGGATGCAGGTGGTGGTGTTAGCAGAGATGGAGAGAATTACATTCTGAGTCCTGAAACTTCTGCTTTGCCAGCATCTAGGACAATAGTCATGCAAATGAATGAAGAAACAGATGGTATGATTTCAAATAGTGTCTGCCAAGTAAAATAACAGAATGCCAATATTATCAGACAGAATACTACTACTGCTGCTTTGACTAGTGAGAATGAGCCTGACAAAAATTTTGAAGAGGAACTGTTGAGATGAGCATTGAAAACTCACAAATCATATATGTTACAACTAATGCAGGAAGATAATGAAAATCCTGGTTCAGTTTCTGCAGCATCCTCCCATGGAGACAAGCATTTAACAATTCCATTGCTGCCTTTAACGCAGACAGACTCATCTACTAATTTTATGGGTTCTGACTCTCTGTGTTCTTCTTTGCATCTACGGAAAGGGAGACCAGCTGTTAATGAAGCTACCTGGAGTCTGGATGCAGGACTTAGAGCAGATGGCTTTGAAGAAGCTCCAGGTGATGCTACATGGACCTCAACTAGTCCAGTATGAGCCACTGACATCATCGACTTGAACAAAACATGAATGGAACCAAATATGCCTGACAATGTACCCACCTTGTCAAACACTTTATCCACAGCTCAAACAGAAAATGGAATACATCAAATACTAGGTGGACAGAAAACTAATACGCAAATCTACCAAACTAAATCAATTACATGCCAAAAATGACAACATGGATGCCATGGCAACACCTGAACATATGGGTGATCACCCCGATATCGTGGAATGGCAAACTCATTCACAGGATCAGAGTCTAGACTCAGGAGGTGCCAAGGACTTGGACAATCCTCACAGTAAGCAACACAGCAGACCTTCCTTTAAAATGACTGATTTGTTTCAAAATCTAGCTGAACCTGCACAGCAGTGCAGAAACACTATGAGGTTTAAATATAATGGGGATTTGAATCTAGCTCCGGAAAGGAAAGTAGTACTGCATAGCATGCTGAAGGATTCAATGGGAATAGGGCCACAGGACTTGTTTGCTTTCATACATGATTTTAGTTTTAAAAATGTTGTAACCTTAGAAAAGTTCTGGCAAAGATATCCAACTGTAAAGGATACACCTCTGTGGCATCCTTTTTCCCCAATCCCACTAACCAAACCAACAGTAAAGAATATAACATTGTTATTCAGAAATGAAGTGGTAAGCATTGCAGATGTACAATACTGACTGCCGCAATGCTGTGAAATTATAGAACACCCCATTCCTGTATTGGATGATGACTTGGTGTGGACTGGAGGCTGGAAAGTAAAAGTTAAATTAAAACAAATGCCAGTATTGTACACCTGCCTGGTAACTTCCACATAGGAAGGGACTGAGGCCTCTGTTTTATCCAGGCCATACAAGGACATGTCATAAGTGTGGAGCTAGGACTCATTTGAATTCTATTTGTGGTAACCCGAAGTGCAATTTATGTCTCAACATGTCAGTTTGAACTACCTGAACCCATTCTGCTGCAACCTCTGTGATGAGGTAGGCCATTCTTATAGGCAGTGTCCTTGGGCAGCCCACAACAGGCTAGTAGAGCTGCAGCACATTTAAAATCCGCCTGTGAAGTGAACACAAAGTAGCCACTTTGCATTGGCACTTTGCTAAGTGGGGTGCCCCAGAGGAAAGGCTCACTTCACCATATTATTATTACTTTGCATTGTCATTCCACTTTAAACGTGAAGTAAAGCAGAGTGACAACAATATTAGCAGCACCCCACTCACACAGTCACCAGAATTAATGTGCATCCCCAAAGTGCTACTGTCTTGTGTCCAGAAAAGTCATGCATGCAGTGGTCACACACAGAGTCACCAGAATTAATGTGCATCTCCAAAATGCTACTGTCTTGTGGCCAGAAAATTCCCCAGTGCTGATGAAATGCTACTGTCTTGTGTCCAGAAAATTCCCCAGTGCTGACGAAGTGAAATGAGAGCGTAACAAGAAATGCAGTCTCCCAGAATTAATGGTGCATTGCAAATGCACAGACAGATTAAGATTGCGCTACGCACTCAAGGGATGAATACGAAAAGGCACAACAATACCTAACTAGTGCACACAAGTCACAAATCCAAATCTGGAAAGGAATACATTTTGCCAGTTGGGGGATTAGTGCACAGCAGAACCGATCCACTACCAGTAAAGATACCATAAAGCAGTGGATAGCAGGTTCACACTGCTGCAATTACTCTATGGCACAATAAAAGATGTCTGATTTAATGGCACGCATCGCACACACACTCACACACACACTACAAGTAATGTGTAGCAAATTAAAGACCTTTAGTAATATAACCAAATGTTTTAAACAGACAAATTATACACTGCTGCACCACAACAATCAGCAAAAATATTTCAAGAATTACTGAAACTATTACTGTGTGCACATTAACACAGTTATACAAGAAAAATATAACCAAAACAGAAAGACTGCCTTTTTCTCCCAGTTAATGTACCTACACCACAAATACGCCCTTCCCCAAAGCACACTTCACAGTACACAGACTGACTGTTCTAAATTAACATTCAAAATCCAAACACAACAATAATCATTTGATGATATGAGCACAGAATGGTTTCCTAGTAAATTTTGAGCAAAATAAATGACTCAAAAAGGCATTTTAAACAGCTTTTAGAGGTTTTGAATTGCAGAGCTCTGAGAGCAAACTGTTTCCAGCTACCACTACACACACACTACCCAGGCCAGAACTGAGGCTGTGCAGAACAATCTAGAGCCCATGTGACCTGCAATCCCATGAATCACTGCAGAATTTAATTTGGAGCTCAATTACAAGGCTAAGTGAGGCGAATTACATTGATTTCAATGTACTTCGCCTTAAAATTAGTGGAGAAGTGGTTTGGGGAAGGGGGAATAATGCAAAGTCATTGGTTTCAATGGACTTTGCGTTTCTCATTATGAAGCTAAATACTCCGCTTCACATTATGGAGTACTCTGTGGGTTCCGCATTACTCCGTGAATTACTTCATGGAGCGAATTGGGGCCACTTCCCCCACCACTACTTATAGTACTGTAACTCACATGCTGTACAGGAAGGAACACAAATGCCTATGGCTGTACTTCCCCAATGAGCTGCAGCACAAAACTCCCCAACTTAAAAACACGTATTAATGAGTACAATGGTGGGGTGGTAAAGCCTGGAGAGATACTACAAAACAGGCTTACAATACATCCAAGTAACTACAAAAAAATTTTATGTGATTTGTGACGTGATCATGAATCGTGATTTGTGACTGCATTTGTGGCTGTGATAATGAAGAATGTGACTCGGTGTCGATGATGTAAGATAACCAATATGAAACTGTATTGGGAACATGAATAGCTACGGCTGTACTTCCCCGATGAGCTGTAGCTTAAAACTCCCTGACTTAAAAACACGTATCAATGAGTACAATGGTGGGGTGGTGAAGCCTGGAGAGATAATACAAAACAGGCTTACAATACATCCAGGTAACTAGAAAAAAAATTAATGTTGTGATTCGTAATGTGATCATGAATTGTGACTGCATTTGTGACCGTGATAATGAACAACGTGATTCGGTATCGATGGTGTGAGTTAACCAATATGAAACTGTACTGGGAATGCGAATGCCTATGGCTGTATTTCCCCAATGAGCTGTATCTTAAAACTCCCCAACTTTAAAAACACGTATCAATGAGTACAATGGTGGGGTGGTGAAATCTGGAGAGATACTACAAAACAGGCTTACAATACATCCAAGTAACTATTAAAAAAATTAATGTTGTAATTCATGACATGATCGTGAATCATGATTTGTTACTGCATTTGTGACTGTGATGATGAAGAACGTGATTTGTATCACGAGTAACTCATGATGATGGTCCTGACTTAAAAATGCATATTAATGTGTACAATGTTCATGCAGAATTATACAGCACACCTGTCCAGTACTCTGAAGGGAAGCCAAAGAAACAACTGTGACTTAAGTTACAGATAGAGATTGGGCCCTAAAGAAATGCAAATGCACAGACAGATTAAGATTGCGCTGTGCACTGAAGAGATGCAGACACAAAAGCACAGCACCTAACCAGTGCTTACCATCAGAAATTCAAATCTGAAAAAGAATACCTTTGCCAGCTGGGGTGGGCAGCGGGGGCAGTAACAGTCACTATTACTGGTACTAGTAAAGATACCACAAAGAAGTACAAAAATCACACAGCTGCAGTGGATAGCAGGTTCACATTGCTGAAATTACTATGTGGCACAATAAAAGGTGTCTAATTTGATAGCACACATCATACACATACTCATACACACTCACACTAAGTAATGCATAGCAAATTGAAAACTTCAGTAATATAACCACATATTTTAAACAAACTAAAATTATGCACTGATGCACCACAACAATCAGCAAAAAATGGCAAGAATTATTGAAAATATTACTGTGTGTACATTAACACAGTTATAAGAAAAATATCACCAAAACATAAATAACTGTCTTTTTCTCCAAGTTAATCTACCTACACCACGGATATGCCCCTCCCCCAAAGCACACTTCCACTGTCTCTCAGTACACAGACTGAATGTTGTACATTAACATTCAAAATCCACACACAAACAATAAACGCTCGATGATATGAGCACAGGAGGGCTTCCTACAATCGATGAACTAAAGTTTCAGCAAAAAAGACTCAAAAAGGCTTTTTTAAAAGCTTTTAGAAGGTTTGAATTGCAGAGAGCTCTCAGTGCAGACTCTCTCCTACAGCTTCCTACACGCACTACCTTGAACTGAGGCTATGCAGAACAATCTAGAGCGCATGTGACCTGAAATCCCATGAATCACTGCAAACTTTGCCTTTGGAGCTTAAAAACAAGGCGAAGTGAGGCGAAGTACATTGTTCTCAATGTACTTCACCTTAAGAATTGGTGAAGTAGTGGTTTGGGAAGGTGGAGTAACGCAAAGTCATTGTTTTCAATGGACTTCGCATTACCCATCATCACATGAAGTACTCCACTTCACGTTGCAGAGCACTTCTCGAATTCCCCTTCACACCGCAGATCACTTTGCGGAGCGAATTGGGGACACTTCGTCCATCTCCACAGGCTAGACACAACCCCCGCCAGATCAAGAACAGATCATTACTGATACATAAATACAAGCATTAAGAGCACAAGCCCCCCCCCCGACAGGGAAGGAACAGTTACCTACACAACAGAGGAGAGGAACTCCTGAGCCTAGAGAAAAACTGTTTTTTTGTGTTTCTTTTTAAACCAGGAGAGACTCCTCCCATCCACTATACCTCCTGTTTCCCCAGAACCTCCCTTGGAAAGTGTTCCTTCTCAGGGAAATGTAGAACCACAGAACTCCACAGTCCCACAAGATCAGTCCCACAGTCCAAACACAGTTCCAATGCCTCCCCATCCCCCAGTGCACACTTCAACAAGAAATTACCAAAACCACTAAACGAGGTAAATATCAAAGAAAGACTGAAGCTACACCCCCAAAACTTGCAGTGGTAACAACCAATAGATATCAAGTACTGGCTAAAAGAAGACAGTGGAGTGACACTGAGGAAGAGGGTGAGGACTCAGATTCTTCCTCCAGGATCTCTACAAAAATGGACTACTCCTCGGACTCAAAAGCCAAATCATCTTCCAGTGAAACTGTACAAGACTTGAATAAGACCATAAGGGGATCTGGTAACAATACTTGAAAACAGTATAATACATGGTAGGTGGTCAGGGACTTAATCCTCTTACATTAAATGTAAGCAGTATAAAATCATACAAAAAAAGGCTGACCACCTTACAAATTTTAAGAGATATACCGAGTGATATCATATTTGCACAAGATACTCAACTAAAAACTAGCCATGAAATTAATCAAGCTAAACAGCTATGGCCTATAGGACCAACATACTGGTCACAAGGCAATGACATATGTGAAGAAACAGGTATCCTGGTTAAAGGTTTCTATTTCCAAATCACAAGATTAGTTAATATATACCTTGGAAGAGCATTATTACTTGATGTAGTAGAAATGTCAGATACCATGTGATCAATATATATATACCCCCACACAGCATTGCTCAAAAATTGGAATTATTTAAAATAATACAGCCCTACCTACATACTAATAAACATATTTTGTTGGGGGGGGGGTTAATGTCAGATTAACACCAGAAGATAGGGTTGGAAAGCAAACAAAATTATTTGGAGACATGAATTGCTTAACCTCCATTTTAAACACAGCAGGGCTAAAACATGGATATTTAATGGTGCATCAAAAAGGTCTTAAAAGGGGATATCTAGCCACCAGATTGGATTATCTTTTTATTTAAAAAATGTAGAAGTTCATGAGGTCTGTACTATCCCCTTTTGAAACTTCAGACCATTTAGCTCTATCATTATCTTGTTACATTAACAATACTGCAGGGCAGACCACATTCAAATCCATATGGAAATTAAATAACCTGTTGTTAGAAGACTCTGGCACAATATAACAGGGAGAAGATTAGATCAGAGCCAGAATCTCTTTGATGGACGCCTATGACAATTTACTAGACTGGTGACTCAACTCAAACAGAATGTTCAAATCTTTTTTCCTTACACAAGCAAGGTGAAAGAAAATGAATTAATACGTTAAATATCTAGAACTGGGAAATCATTTTTTTTAAACAGGACATAGAAAAATTAAAAATGGAAATGAGAGAATATCAATGTAAAAGAGCTGAATCTGTAAATATGGGGGCACAATTTGGTACTCAAGGGAAAAAAGCGTCCTTTGATATATGTAAAAGCTGTAAAGATAGGATAAACAGTAGTAATGGATAAAATTACAGACCCCGTAACAAATATAATATATTCAGAAGGAAATAAAATACAAGAAATAGTATATAAATATTAAACTAAAATGTTCCTTGTGCCTTCTACAGCGCAATGGAATGAAAATTATTTGATGGATGTAGAAATTCCAGAACCCCCACCACATTTAACAAAAGAGCTAACTAGAAGAAATTATTCAAGCTCTGAAAAAAGTAAATAAAAACTTTTCCCCAGGATAGGACGGACTAACAGGGGCATTTTATGAAACGTTTTTTAAATATTTAGTTCTGTCCTCACATTGTTAAATAAAATTCTGTTCTCACAAAGCTTACCAAGTTCAGTGGCACAAGCTACAGGGTATAATAATATTGCTGTTTTAACAAAGGTGACAAAACAAACCTAAAAAACTGGAGACCCATAAGTCTTTTGAATGTAGATTGCAAGATACTTGCTTCAGTATTAACACAGAGACTGGTAACTCTGGCAGAATTTGTAATATCACCTGTTCAGTCTTGTGGAATTCCAAAAAGGTCAATCTTCCATAATTTAGTACTAATAAGGGACATTCTACAAAAAAAAAAAAAAATCACAACTAAAATCTTCAGGAACACTGCTTTCTCTTGACCAAGAGAAAGCTTTTGATAGTGTCGATCATGTCTACCTTTTTAAAGTACTATACACATACTATATATCCGGACAGTTTATATGATGGATACAGTTGTTATATAACTATGCATGGATACAACATATGTAAATGGACTCAGAGGCACAATGTTTTCAGGGAAAAAATGGGTGTGCCAGGGATGGCCCCTGAGCCCACTAATATATGAGTCCCAGAGAGATCCTTTATTCCGAAAGTTCCTGAATCACCCTACTATTCCTAGAATATTATTGCCAAACAAACAAAATGTACCCACTGTCTGTGCATATGCAGATGATCGCTGTACATGCACCACAGCAGAAGTTGATGATACAGACATTGCTAAAAGCATTACAGATTTTGAGACAGTTTCTGGTGCAAAATTAAATTATACTAAAAGCATAGGACTGCAAATAACACCTACAGACTCATTAGCTACAATGACATGCATAGCGAATATAGAGATTCCTACCACCCAAATACAGATTTTAGGACTACAGTTTGGCAGTACAATTGATATAACACTAAACTGGGACAGAGCTGCAGATAAGGCCTCAGCACTTGTACAAACCTGAACGACTAAAGTAATAGCAAAAATAAAACTTACTAAAAACCTTTATACTCCCACTATTGTTATACATAGCACAGATTGTCCTACTGCCCCTAAATGTAGAAGCAAACATAAATAACATACTTTTTCAAATTTGGACTAACATCCTTATGTAGTCCCAAATAAGTCTAAATAATGTAAGATACCACCATACATAAAGTTTACATTTCTACAACTTAGTGGAAAATAACTCCAAATTACATTTGATTTTACAATATTGATTCGAATCTTACCAAAGCCACTGTACACTTGTTCGCAGATGACACTGTTTTATATGTCAGCAACCCATCGCCTGCTACAGCTTGTGAAGTTCTACAAACAGAATTCTCTATACTACAACATCAATTATTGGAAAAAAAGCTTCTTTTAAATGCAAAGAAAACAAAAGCAATGTTTTTCTCCACCCAAAGCCATACAAATCCCTCATTACTAAACAACCTCCCCCAGCTATCTACTATCCTTGGTGAAAGACTTGATTATGTAGAAAAATTCAAGTATTTGGGGGTGTGGATAGATAGCAAACTTGACTACACAGTTCATATTGAAGAACTTTTAAAAAAGCTTCTGCAGAGACTTGGTCTATTTTTAGAATAAGGCACATTCTAAACAGAGATTCCAAAATGAGGTTGGTCCAGGCCACATTTCTCTCAGTAATTGACTATGCAGACTTCCTCTATAGTCACTGCCCTATCTCCTACCTATGCAAATTGGATACACTATACCACAGAGCTCTGAGGTTCATAACAGATCTACCATTTAACACTCACCATTGCTCTCTCTATGCAGCAGTCGGTTGGACATCTCTACATCTCAGAAGAAACAGAAATGCTGCAGTGTGGACATACAGAATTTTGACTAAGATGCTTCCAAACTATATATTAGACTGCTTCACACAGGCCACAGCTGGCACCTACGCCCTAAGAAGCTACAATTTCATTATGCTCAAAGTGCCTAAAGTCAACACCCGGCATAGGAGATCTGCTATCAGCTATAATCTAGCTATATCATGGAACACGATTCAAAAGTCCTTGAAGCTGATCAACCGGGTATCCTTAGCATCCTTCAAGCATCTATACCTAAGTCTCTTCCCTGAAAAATGCAATTGCTTCCACAACTTCTAGTTTATTCACAGTTCTTTCCTTCCCCCTCTCAGGCTGCCATCATATCATGGCAATTCACTTCCCTAGAATTCATCTCCACAGATACCTCACCCCCTGGCTATAATCTTCTCCCATTAACTCCAGGCTCCTACCTTAGCCCTTACCACTGCCTTTCACCTCCCAGTTCTAGCACCAGCCCCTGCTCTAGTCATGCGTACCTCTTCCTACCATGTCACTTGTCTCAGTCTATGACCACCTCTTTCAGTCATCCAATCACTATTTCTCTTTGTCCACATTGACTTCCCTTGGATCTTTGGAATCTTGGGTATATCATGTTGAATGTATGCCATGTTTACTGCCAATGTTGATATGTATATACTGGTTTACCTAGAGTGCATCTCATATGTTCCTACCGTATCCTGTTATGTTTAAACAATTTCTGTTCTTGATTTTTGTATATAAGTGTTTTAATTATTCATGTACATATACCAATTATTGAACCTTGATTACTATATATAAGCATATACGTGTTTTAAATCTTCCTATACATGTACCAATTATTGAACCTTGACCTTATCAGGTCCATCTTGCAAATGAGCTGTGCTCAATGATGTTCGCCTGAATAAATAAAGATTTGATTGATTGATTGATTGATTTGTAGGAATAATAGGAAACAATTTTACTCAGACTTAATATCAAGCTGATTTCATGAAACCCCTCAAATTCCCATATTGCAGGATGATTCCTTAACAACTGTATTTTCACAACTGACAAACACCAGGATTCCATTAAAATTCAGGAATATTACCTGGCTCTCTTTTCTTGGAAGACTGAGAGTCAGAAATACTCATAAGTACAATGTGACGGAAGAAAGAATTTGCCCTCGACCATACTATGCAGGAATATTGGAAACTATGCAGCATTTCTTTATTCAGTGCCCTTATACTAAAGAATTTTGGTCCTTATTACTTAGACTTTGGGGTGATAGTATCAAAACAATCAACTATAAAATTCTAATTTTCAATATATTTCCAATATCATGGAACAACTATCACCCAAGTACATTACGAATAATGTTCGCAGCATACTGGTATTGTTTGTGGCAAGCAAGATGTGCCTACAGTACTTGATACAACAAAATAATTTACAGCAATACAAATTATAAATCAAGTAGCCACAACTTTACAGTCTGTTTATAATAAGGAACAAAAATCTCTGGCAAACACGTCTTTCTTAAAATACTGGACAAAAATAATAATTGGTTTAAATCACTAACCACTTCAAACTCTGTTTGCTATGTTTGATAACTGTTTTTCCTGAGGGAAAACTCTGATATATGAATGTACTTTCATTTTTCGTTTTCTTTCACTAGTGTTGGAAATGTTTGTTCTTAATAGTTGTTTCCTTTTTGAATGAATATTTGTTTTTCTTTTTCTTTTGTGTTTGATTTGATGTTTTCTGTATGGAACATTGTCTATTAATAAAAAATTCCCTTACTGTTTTCAAGATGTGCCATGGGATCTTTAACATCCACCTGAATTGCCACCAGAACAGGCAGATGAGGGGCCTCTTTTTACAGAAAAGGAAAGAGGAAGTTGTTTAACCAGGAGAGGCACACTAAGCCGAAGCTTGATTCCAGGTGCGACCTGGGAGCACAAGGAAGTTAAGTGACTTGCTTAGGGTCACACAGTATGCAAGTAGAAGCTGCATACTGTGTGTGTTTTTATCATCTCATTCAAAAGACGGTACCCCCCCCCCAATTCTGCACTACAGTGTCAGTATTGGGATTTAACCCAAGTGCCTGGTGTAGGGATAGAACTCACAGCCTTCTGATTTTCCTGCCTCAGAGGCGAGTGTGCAACCTGCTGAGCCACTTACACTGACTAAGTCCTAGCACTAAGTCATCAGGACTATTAAGTCATCATAGAGCCTCTATTTTTACTTTTGTTTACATCTGCATTTTTAAGTATCTTAAGTCATCTACATGGGCATGGGTTTGAAAAAGATTTCTTAGGTGCTTCATTCTTATATGATATCATTTTGTGATATGTATTTATGAATACTGTTGTTTAGGTCAAGGTACTTTAACTTCCTAAACAGCAGCCACCAGACAAGACTACAGGTTTTTGTGAACAATGTTGATATAATAAATTTTTTTTGACATGCAGTAATATGGTCTGCTAGCCTATATCGCTGTCTGGACATATATTTATTGAATGCTTTGTATCTGTATTTCCAGTCAGAACAAGTGCCAGGTTTTAACTTGTTCCACTCTGCACCCTCTTGGTTTTGTTTACAGTGATATGTGTGCATATGTCTTTAATCACGGTGTATAAATATGAATGACCACTGGGTTAAGCCATGATTATGCACCTGATTTGGCATGAAATGTTGGGAGATTAGACCCCAAAGTCTACTTGATTACTGCACACTTAATAAAAGTGACTCTTTACACTCTACAATGGACTACAGCTTATGTGTCAGCCTACAGGGTGAAACTGGGTTGCTTGTTTTTTATTTTGTATCTCAGTTGAGTTTTTCTGTGAACACTGGCCATTCTAGGACTGATTCCTATCTCTTTTGACTGTCATCCTTGATCCCCAAGAATGACACCACCGTGCATGGGTCTTCCATCTTGGCCTATGCCAAAAGGACTCCAAACTCTGCACATACCTCCAGAAAAATCTTCTATAAGAGATCACATTCACCCTTAATGGCCATCCCTATGAACAAAAAGTCATCTAAGTAATGGACCACTTCTGTCTGCTCTGGTTTTGTTGTCACCATCCACTGTAAAAATGTGTCAAATTGATCAACTGCTGCACATGCCACTGCACATCCCATGGGCATATAGCTTGCTATCTAATAATGACCATCACATTTCATCCCCAGTAGATCCCTGTCCCCCTGCATGCACTGGCAACAGCCAGCATGTGGACTTGATGTCTGCTTTGCCAGTAATGCCCCCTTTACCTGCTGCCTTCACCACCTCAGCTTCCCTATCAAATAATGCATATGACACAGATGTAAAAATCAGGTTGAAGTAATCATTGACAAATCTCCCTCTGGGTACAGTAGATGGCTTATCAACCTAAATTGCTCTGGTGCTTTCTTGGGCACTAGGCCAATCAGAGATACTTGCAATAATGGTGAAGGAGATGATGGAAAGGGGGCCACTAATCCTACCCGCTCTCCATTCCTTGACTAACTTCTCCCCTGACTAGGTTCAGGTGCTCCCTTTCAGACTTCAAGTTATCAGCCTTGTGCCATCAACGAGAGCCTTCATACAGAATTTGAAAACCTTCAGTGAACCCTTCTGCCAAGGACTGCACTGCAACCTGGTCTGGATAAAAGGGTAGCCATGGCCTAATTTGTCCACTTTTATTGGCATTGGGAGTTTGGTTGCACCACTTCTGAATTGATCGTGGGGGCACTGCCTGGTTTGCATTAGGAGAATAGATGCAGCTGCACACAGGCCATGCATTCATGCTTGGACCTACACCATTCCATTTTACAAACCTCTTGGTTGTAAGTCTAACAACATCCCACCACAGAACCACCATGGACTGCTGATCCCAGCACCTCTTCAGGAACAGGGCCCTCCTGGTGGGAAAACCACTATCTGTGTGCTGCATGCCACCCCTATGCTCAATGGCCCACAGCACTGTCATGCCCAACACACCCCAGTGCCATTGCCGGGACTTCCCATTATATTCCAACCGCCAGTACCCCTGTTTACTGGCATGCATGGCCATGATTTGGCTGTAGAAATTCCAGAGAAAGCAGGTATACAGAGTGCGCCCAAGGATATGTGGTACTCACGAATAGAGTAAAGTCTAGCACACTTGGAGATTTGGGCACTCACCACTTCAATAATATACTGGATGCCAACAGCTTCAGTAATGTTCAAAAGTAATTTATTGTCAAAAGCCATAGTGTAGATCACCTCACAAAGAACAGTCCCACTGGATGCATTTTGGAAGATAGTTGTCCTTCATCAAAGGCCAAAACATGTCAGGCAGGACTTGCTCTTTGTGGTGAGATCTACACTCCGGCCTTTTGTCAATAAATGACTTTTGAACATTACTGAAGCTGTTGGCGTCCATTATATTTGTGTGGTGGTGAGTGCCGGAATCTCAATGTGTACTAGTAGTTCCAGAGATCATGAGCTATCTCTGGAGCTGCCTGCTGGATGGCCCCTGCAAATATAACGAATGTCACTGCATAATTCTCCCACATGCAAGGTATCTGCATCTGCTGCACATATCCTGTCATGGAGAAGGGGGAAGCAGTGGGTGCAACTAACTGACCCACTGCTCCTGAAGCTGGTACCTTGGTGCCCCCCCGGGTGACTGATCCTGTCGGCTGCACCAACAGACTTCTATCATCCAGTCCACTCCCTTCCAGGTACCCCAAGAGTCTGTTGAGCATTTGCTCCAATGCTGTTCTCCACTGCTCGACCTGGTGTGTGGGACAGCCAGCCCATAAGGGTTTTTCCCCCAACAGTGACACGTCCCCCCTTACCTGGTCTCCCAGAACACTATCCATCCCCCCTGTCCCCTTAAAGGATGGACCAGCACTGGAGCCACTTGCAGAACATCCTGTGTCAGAGGGCTGCTAGGCATGAGTCTTACTGGAAATGGCCTGACCTGGCCCCTGTGTTGGGTTACCGGTCCAATTGGTACGGTGAAACCACCTCCCTAGCCACTCGTGGACCTCTTCACCATAGGCTACTCCCTCAGGTTACCCCTATCAAAAGTCCTTACTAGCAAAGCCCTCATCTGTTTTGGACTCCATTCCCCAAAATTGTGCCTGCCTTGTACCATGCTGAGTGTGGCTGCTGGTAACCTCTGCTGGCTCGTGGTCTGCCCTGTCTTCTTGGTCACTGGCCTGCTGGCTGCCAGCTTCTTTGTCTATGGCTTCTTAGTCCCTAGCTGCTGCTTTGCTATCACTCTCTTCTTTCCTTTTGTCATGGGTGCAAGTGGCCACAGTACAGTCCCATGCCTATCTCCTCCTCAGCTGGGACTGGTACAGCAGAAGAGGTAGGCTGAGCTGGAAGCCCCAATGGTTTTTCTCCTGCCGGATTTCCAAACTCCCTGTTTGAGTTCTGGAAGCAAGACATCCATCAGGTCTTGCCCCAGGTCTGCATCAGTACCCATAGCTGCATCTGGAACTCAGTCATACCCCCCTTCTCCACTCCCTTTCCTCTGTCTGACATTTTGCTCAGTTGAACAACTGTGAAGAGATGAGAACACAGACAACCTGGCCCTGTCTGTAAAATCATCTGTAATCCTGGGGCTGCACTGTGAAAAACATCGTATTAGTCAAATTCAGTTGATTGTACTGCTGTTGTTTTATATTCTTTCCTCTTTTCCTTTATTACTGTTTTCATTTTAATATACCAGGGCTCCCAGGGAAGGACATTGCTGTGGCAGCCTGACTTTATACCAATGCTCCTCCCTTTGTGCTCCCTTCTCCCTATCATGATCCTCAACCTCCTACCTAATTCTGACCCCGACTCTTCCCTTCCCATCTAATTCACTTGACCCATTGAAGGCACTGCCTGCTTAGGCAGTGCAGTTATCCTGTCATCAGCCAATCACCTGCAGCCTTAAACTTCACTGTGCCCCCATCCCCTGCCACCGTGGAGGAGGGAGGAGGATTAGGGTGTAGCGGGCACAACCTGCCCCGCTCACCTACACACCCTGCTTCCTCTGTGACCTCATACACGGCCACTGTGGCCAGCTTACCTCATCATATTAATTGGGTGGGGGAGGCATAGAGTAATATGCCAGTATTCCATTCTCAATTTGCAATATTAGTCAAAACTGATGATCCTGCAACCTGAGCCAACATGCGGAGAGTCAGTGATCCCACTGACTCCCCCGGCCATGTAGGCTATCATCCAATAGACTCCTGCCATGCAACTGGTGTGTGCTTCCACCCCCCATGCCTCAGCTAAGCCATCTAGCTTAAACACTCACCAGAATAATTCAGGTGGCAAAATCAGATCATGTGTGCTCTTGCCCATATTCAAACATGAATGAACGGTGTCCGCTATTAGTGAAGTTGAAAATTGGAAAGGTGGCCACCTCCTTGTCTCCCTAGTAACAGGCCACACAGCCTCTGTGCATGCAGTGGATGGGGCCCCCTGTCACCTTACCAAACAGATCACTATGGCAGCCATGTATGTGCCATATGCACTGAGGTCTGTGGGTAGATTCATGCTGCCACTCTCTTCCATCGAGCCAGGGACCTAAAAGAAGTCATCCCGCTCTGTCTCCCACAACCCATCTGGGCCCAACAGGATACACCCCACTCCATTCATGCATGTTCCAACCCCTCCAAACTAATGAACCCCATCCAGCCCACGTGATCTACCCCAGCTGCTCTGCTGCACTCATGAAGGAGCCCTTTGACCAGGAAAGACAGCAACTAAAAACAAAAGAACTATCTTTCTTTCTTCTTACCCACCCACCCACCCTTCCTTCTCCTCCCTCCTCCTCCCTCCCTCCCTCCCTCCCTCCCTCCTTCCTTCCTTCCTTCCTTCCTTCCTTCCTTCCTTCCTTCCTTCCTTCCTTCAGCTTCCTGACAGCTCCTCCCACAACTGGGCTCTGCAGTGTAACCACCAGCTTCTGCCCAACCTATACTGTGGCTTAACATGCTGCCTCATGGCTGGCTTTGAATCATGCCCCCTGTAACCTCTGCTTGCCAGGCTTCTGGAACTTCTGCTTGGAAGTCAAGGAGGGAAGCTGCTAACTTTACATAGCCCCTGAAGGTTGAGGATGGGAGCTATGACCAAAATTGTCTGACGGCCACCCATGTAACGAGCCCTCTGCAGGTATCCTGACCTCAACTTCATGATTCATCCTGCAACCTCATAGCACCATACTCGAGGCTACCTCATAGCTCCCTCTAGTTATGAAGGAAGCAATGGCCATTCTTGTCACGAGCCCTCTGCAGACAGCCTGACCACAACCTCACAGCTCATCTTACCACCTTATGGCACTGGTAACAGATGCTGGTGGACCTGACACTACCCATGCATTTGCCTTGCCAACTGTTGCATGCCCCTTCTGCCTAGCCCTCACATCTCATGAAAAAAACATAGAAACATAGAATTTGATGGCAGATAAGGACCGCTTGGCCCATCTAGTCTACCCATTTCCCTAAATAATGGATAAGCTGCAGATCCTAGTTAACCAACAGCCTGCTTCCTCCTACCCCCCACTAGAATTGCCTTATGTCTGTCCCATGCATTCTTGAATTTCCCCCACTGTTTTTGACTCTATAACCTCCTCGGGAAGGCTGTTCCATGTATCCACAACCCTGTCTGTGAAGAAATACTTCCTCACATTACCTCTGAGCCATCCCTTCTATCTTCAAATTGTGCCCCCTTGTTCTTGCACATCTCTTTTTCCGAAAGATGCTACCCTCTTGGACTTTGTTGATTCCCTTGAGGCATTTGAAAGTTTCTATCATGTCCCCCCTCCTCCCTCCTTTCCTCAAGGCTATACATCTTAAGTTCCTTTATTCTTTCTTCATATGTCTTCTGATGCAGACCCTGCATAATTTTGGTTGCCCTCCTCTGGACAGCCTCCACCCTGTCTATGTCTTTGCGGAGATGGGGTCTCCAGAACTGTACACAGTACTCCAGATGTGATCTTACCAACTGTCTGTACAGAGGGCCAACAACTTCCTGTTTTCTACTGGTGATGCCTCTCCCTATGCATCCCAGTATCCTCCCAGCCCTCTTTACTGCCTTCTCACATTGCTGGCCAACCTTTAGGTGATCTGATATGACTACCCCCAGGTCCTTTTCCATTTTTGTTGTTGTCAGTATCTCATCCCCCATTGTGTACTCTTCCCCTGGGTTTTTGTTTCCCAGGTGCATTACTTTGCAATTCTTTGCATTGAATCTAAGCTGCCATACATTTGCCATTCCTCCAACCTTACCAAGTCCCTCTTCATCCTTTCCATCCCACCTTGCATATCAACCCTGTTGCAGATCTTTGTGTCATCTGCAAAGAGACATACTTTCCCTTCCAGTCCCTCTGCAATGTCACTTATAAAGACATTAAAAAGGACCATCCCCAGTACTGAACCCTGCAGTACCCCACTAGTAACCCTCCTTTCTTCACTGTGGGCTCCATTTACTATTACCCACTGTGTCCTGTTGTCCAACCAGTGTTTTACCCAGGCTACCACCCTGGGACCCACTCCCAGGCTGGCTAATTTGTTTATTAATCTTTTGTGTGGGACTGTGTCAAATGCCTTGCTAAAGTCTAGGTAGGCCATATCCACAGCCCCTCCCTGGTCTACTGCTTTGGTCACCCAGTCAAAGAAATCAATTATATTTGTCTGACATGACCTTCCCACTGTGAATCCATGTTGCTTTGGGTCCTGTGCCCCACTGGCCTCTAGGTACTCAACAATTCTTTTCTTCAGAAGTGATTCCATCATTTTTCCTGCCACTGAGGTCAAACTGACAAGTCTGTAGTTTTCTGCCTCTGCCTTGCTCCCATTTTTGTGACAGGGAATCACATCTCCCCTCCTCCAGTCCTCAGGTACCACACCATCCTCCCATGATTTATTAAAAAGGGTAGTCAGTGATGTTACTAGTTCTTACCTTAGTTCTTTTAGAATTCTGGGGTGAATACCATCAGGCCCCATTGCTTTATCCACCTTCAGTTTTAAGAGTTCTTTCAGAACCCTTTCTTCTGTGAAAGGACTAATATCAACCCCCCTATCCAGAGTGCTTCTATTGACTGGATTAGGTGTTTCCCTCTGCTTTTCCATTGTGAATACTGAACAGAAGTATGCATTCAGTATCCCTGCTAATGCCTGTCTGTATGACCCTTCTCAGAAATTTGTATTACAAAACATTTTGTGATTTACATCTTTCTTCTTTTTTTATGCAGCCAACTCTGTTCCACAGCCATGCAGTTCCTCTGGACTATTCAACCTGGCCAACATCTCACCTGAAGTATCTAAGCCTGCTCCTGCTGCCCCTGACTTTGTCACTCAGCTTCAGCTGGAGGAAGGAGCGAAGTGACTGGGCTCAGATTCCAGTCCCCTTTATAGCCTGTAAGCTCCTTCACCCTAGCCCCAGTGCCCCCCCACCCATTGGCAGATCTGCTAGCTTAGCCTACCTTTCCCTTTACTTTGCCTGCCTACTCCCTCCCCATCTTCTGCCCAGCAGCAGGGGACAGGAATCCAGACAAATCCTCATAGGCTTCAAGGGGACTCCATCTGCCTGCTGTCCATTATCTTGTAAAAAGAGTGCATCGAGAATAGGGCCATTGTGTAGAATGCACCAGTTTTTATTTCTGGAATCAACATGAGTCTTAACTAATTGTTATTTGCTTTCATTCTTAGAATATGATATACTTTGTTATTCTTCTGCTGGTTCAGGGGCACTGTCAAGGATTAGAATTCTGTAGAGTACAATTTGCAGATGTATCACTTGACTATCAAAAAGGACTCATTACTATAAACTACTGTATATAGTGCTGCTGATGTGCTATGTTTTAAAGATGGATTAAAATTTAAGGTATCAACTTTTTTTCAAAAGATTGTACCAGGAAAATGCTTTCTTCAGTCTGTAGTTTATTTTCCAGGACCAGATGCTGAACTCCATCCTTTTGGAGCCCAACTCTGGTGACTTGCTACCCCTCCATTTGGATTCCCAACACTGAGTGCCCAATCCTGGTGTTGGCTAATGAGTACAACCCCCCACACCACCACTTGTTAGAAGTCATACCACTCTCCACCCCTGTACAAGTAAAAACTACCCCCAACCCACTTAGTTCTCATGCCCACCATCCTTCCCTGCTAGCACCCACCTTTTGAAATCATAATCCAGTGTAGGATGACAGGCAGAATTCTCCCTCCACCTTAGTAAGCTGCCATCAACTAAAGCAAACAAATCCTGGGAAAAATTAGGCCCTGAAATGTGGTTATGGTAAGTGCATCGCAAATTTTAGTTTTCCATAGATTTTTTTCTTTTGCTCATAACTTGACCCTTTGATGGGTTAAATCATTCTGCTGGCCCTCTTGACAGCCACCACACAGATCTAGAATGTAAATAGTGACATTATCCCTACAGCTTTGGCGTTAATTAGCAAGTCAAAGTTTATGTAAAGTTTTGCAGTTTTTTCTTACACAGCAACTTCAGCCTAGTAAATAAACCTGATGAAGAGGCATTAAGGCCTCAAAAGCCAGTGTCATTAACTTTTTCTTAGCCTAATAAAGGTACTATCTTTGTTCATCAAAAATAGTCTGTCATTGTTTCTCTCCTAGTAGACAGTATTACGCCATTTCCTCTTTTAATAGAACTGAGCTGCTAATGAGGGAATGATACTGGTATAGCACATCATTGATACAAATAGCTCTAATGCAGGTGCACACAGAAGAATGGCAGTGTATTCACAGAAGGATCTTAGAGGGCACATAATTATTAAGTGCACCCAAATTAGGCAGAAAGTCCACTGGCTGCATTTATAAGAGGGTATATTTTGCTCATAACTGGACACCACTCACTTCTGCACAGGGTGTATTTTGTCTTCCACCAAAACCTACAGACTGAATCAGACACCAAGATATTAAGGTTAGAGCCACAGTTAAAAATAAGTTAAATTAACACACAAAAGGCAAAAACTCTGTTTTTTATTTTTTTGGGGGGGTGGAGTATTCTGTGCCTTAATTCCTTAGGTGGGGTATTCTGTTCCTTAGTTAGGAACATTTTGTTCCTAACTGGGTCACACTCTCAGTTTTCTGTTGGTGAGAAAGTGACACTATCATATTATTTACTGACCATAAACAAAATACATGTATTATAGGATAATTTATGCTATTAAAATGTAGGTTTCAGTAGTAAATAAAGAAAGCACTTACCGCACATCCAGCCACAATGCAACACAATTACTTGCTGTAAGTGACATGTCACAAAATACTGCATGACAAAAGAGATTAACTGCCATTGAATTCTACTGCTACCTGCAGCGTACTGCAGCATTTTGTGATATATGGCAGCATTACTGTGTTGCATCCTGGCTGGTGCCGCTGTATATGTCATATTATGTTTAAAATCCCATAGATGACACCTCACAAGCCTTTATGTTGACCCATGACCTGATTGTGCAGGAATAAGTCTGGCTCTGAATCAGAATGTGTGGACTGATAGGATATCTCCTACTAGGATTTAATCACTGTTTCCCAATGCTGTTTGGAGTACCACAGAAAGATTATGTTCGTAACAACTGGATGGAAACATATATATGTATTTAGAATTTTTTTCAATTAAAGGTACACATATTTTATTGAGCTTTGCATGTTTAAAAGCTCTGTCAGACACTAAAAATAATTTTGAAATTAAGATTTAAAATACAGTATATATTTTGGAATTTTTCCCTGTATTCTTTAACTTGGTGATTGTGTAAGTGGTTGCTGAATGTTATGAACACAATGCTAACATTTTTCAGCTGCTATTTTTAAACAGAATTTTTTGGCCAAAATTGTAAAAACATTTTATATAATGAAGAGTGTTAGCAAAAATGTAAGCATTCCCAGGAGTTTATTACTGTGTGTTTACGTAAATGTATAATAAGATGTGGATGGTGCTACTGTTCTCATTTTGTGATGTAGATTTTCTGTCTTTTGGAGAAAAATGGTTAAATAACAACAAAACTGTGAAATTGTATTTAGTTTATTGTCACTATCTTATCAAACACTGTATTCAACAAAAACATACTCAGTCCACAGAAAGTAGTATTTAAATAATTGTACAAGGACAAGAAATTGACATCGACAGGTATTTCACAGAATCAAATACTTTGTCAGCTGTGCCAGGTTTCCCTGGCTGCACTTTGGATGCTGTTGTGTGTGCAATCCTTACTACTAGTAAAAAAATATTTAGACACTACCCTGAGTGTAAAAAAGGGCCTTGTACATTTCCTCTCCTTTGTTCTTCTTCAGTAGTACGCATAAGAGGTCTCAAGATGTATCAGTTAGTAGTAATCAAGGAGTTGTTTGTTATACAAGGGAAATGAGACACTGTCGAAGAAATGGGTAGACTTTCAGTTTTCCATTATTTTTAACGGCAGACACACATTTCTAATATGACCATGTTTATTATAGAGCTTAACAGTGAAATAAGTTTTATATGCCTTATGTGTTTTCCCTGCAGAAAAATCCAGCTGACAGGGAAGTGGAATTGACTGACCCAAATAATTCAGCAGGAGTGCATATCATTAGTCTTCAGGGAAGCAATAAAGTGGAAACCAATGATTATCCTGAAATTCACAGGAGGAAGCCGACCACGAAGAATGGCAACATAAAATCCAGTCTCTTGTTCATTAGTGTTCCTTACACACCTGTTACCCTGTCAAAGCAAAACAACACTGGTGACTTGTTAGTCAAACCAATGAAATCATCAGCTTTAGTTTAAGTGCATGACTAGCTTTTAGCAGTGTAGGAAGTAGCAAGCTGAATTGTACCTCTTTCATGCATTAAATAAAGCAAAGGTCTAGTTTGGGACTGGACAAAGCCTCAAAGAGCATATTGTTAGTTAATGTGATCAAGTCACAAGAAAGTCATGATGATGTAAGTGGCACTCCATAGAAAATGCTACCAGTGAGTCAGAAGTAAAATTAAAAAAAAAAAGCCCATGGAAAACATCCTCTGCAATGCTAGCAAATAACAAATAAAATATAGTAATTCCAAAAAAACTACATTTAGGAATTAGTTGTGGTTAAAGCACAAAGCCTTAAAAGTAGGGGACATGCAACATTAAGGTAAAAACATTGTCAGTGTCAGTGGCTCAGCAGTTAGCCTCTGAGGCTGGGAGATCAGAAGGCTGTGGGTTCTATCCCCACACCAGGCACCTGGCTTAAATCACAATACTGGCACTGTAGTGCAGCATGAGGGGGATGCTGCACTCCTGAGGTGCCGTCTTGATCCCATCTGACAGTTCTCGTGGATGTTAAAGATCCCATGGCACTTCTCAA
Organism: Neoceratodus forsteri; assembly: GCA_016271365.2. Classification (NCBI taxonomy): domain Eukaryota; kingdom Metazoa; phylum Chordata; order Ceratodontiformes; family Ceratodontidae; genus Neoceratodus; species Neoceratodus forsteri. The sequence continues at coordinate 158,625,386 of CM028137.1, forward strand.
AAAGAGATGGGGAATTTCCCTGGTGCCCTGGCCAAATTTTCCCACATTCACTAAAAATACCACCAACAGCTTAATCTAGTTTAAGGTCAGTTGGCATTCATCTGTATTCCCCTCCCCCGGGTCATGCCTGATAATAGGCAGAACTGGTCCAGTGCACTTACCTGGTAACAAAAACCAAATAAATGAATAAAAGAAATCCCTTGAATCTCATTGAACGTGTGGTGTTATGTTCCTCTGGGTTTGAATGATTGCTTGTAGGAGAACTGGCATTACCCTAACTTAGGTACTGTCTTTCAAGGTATGGATATTTAAAGAAATGGGGGTTCCAAGGCAAGTCACAATGATGTCTGGATAAATTAACAGCAAGCTGTCTGGATAAACTAACAGCAAGCCAAACAAAAAAACAGTGCACCCATAGAAAGACATAGTCAGGAGTCACCAGATTACTATGATTAAATCTGTTGCCTTTTATTTCACCATCCAAGGTGCGGATGCTGTACAGTGTGTGACAGATGTACTAACATGGGCAGAGAGAACCAATAAGATGCCAAACAACTCCACAATGGACCCAACATTTTGCTTCACCACCTGCGGAAGTTTGTCAATAGTCTGGTAACTTCTGACTGTGTCTTTCCATGGGTGCACTGTTTTTTTGTTTGCCTTGCATGGGTATTTACACACATGGGAATGCTTTGAAAGAGGATGCTGAAGTTAACATAATGCCAGCACTGTTTTTGCAATCGCTCAGACCCAGAGGAACACTACGTTACACATTCACCAGGACTCGGGTGACATTTTACCCTAACATGGCTTTTCCCGATTTCTAAGATGTTGTGCTTCAACCCTAACTGATGCCTACACGTAGTTTTTTGCAGGGAATTTCCATCAATTTTTACAAGGCTATTTAATAACAGATGGACATTCATTTGTAGTGACAATGCTGGCAAGTGAGTAAAAAGGTATATCAAAATCTGTAAAGATGTGTGAATACTGTCACCGCTGTTAATTGCAAACCTGCTTACCGTTGCTAATTCACTTTATTTTGCTGTAAGGGAATCTTTGTGGCTGAACGGATTACTGGAAACCCTAGTAAGTTTCCCTCAAATTGCCCATTTCAAGAATGTGCTGAGAAAAGAACTCACTGCAAGTTCCAAATGCTCCTGTTTCAGCTAAGATGAACACCTAACTTGCACTGTATCGCCTTTATTGCTGATGAAATTGACAGTGTTCCAGTCTAGTACCTAAGGTTTCCTATTGTTTGCTGCTGGCTATGTTACTTTGATGCTGCTGTTTCTTGTTTCTGTATTGTTTACAGATATGTGTATCCTTTCTTCTTGTCTCAGATATGAAACCTTTGTAAATGAGTATTTATGCTCAAAGTCTTTTCTGAATGACTACACAAATAAATAAAAAATAATCATAGTTCATATAATTTACTATGTTTTTCTCAGGAGCTGCTGCTGGGTGGCAAACATTGCCTCAATTAACCAAATCCAATCCCCCCCACTACCCATCCCCCACCCCCAAGAGCTTAGCCCATAAGGGCCTATAAATCGCTATTGGGTTTCTTCTGTTTTTCTTACTTGGATTCATTTTTCTTATCAGGCTTTAAAATAGGAATTATTAGTTTACCTATTTCAGCATAATTGTGACTGAAGCCTGACCACATTAACACAGTGACTCATCTAGGCTAGGTACCTACTCTATTATTTTAATTTTTACAAACTTATGTGAGCTGGGGCTGCTGCTTGACTCTTTCTCTGTGCAGGACCACCATTAAGTTTCTAATCTTAAATGTACTGAATATAGTGCAGCCTACAAGACAGTCCAGGTGACCAGTGGGGTAGTTAGTGCAAGATAACTTTAGAGCCTTAACCAGGTGGCATGCATGGTGACTTCTCCCAAGGTGCTACCTGTGTACAGCCTTAGAGGTGCAAGGGTATTCTACACCAGGGCATTTAAAGACTGGTTGAAGGCATGGTGCATGGAGGAGGGCTTTGCCTTTATTGGGTACTTGAAAGCTAGCCTGGAAGAATTTGGACCTATCTAAGGGAGATAGCCTGCATCCTTTCAGGAAGGGGACCGCAGTCTTTGGTGGGAGGTTTAAATGCTACTTGGATTAGCACTTAGAGTTACCAAGGGGGAGAAAGTAAAACCAAGGGAGGCAGCAATTGCCCCCGTGATGATGGAGCACAGGGAGGGAGGGCCTGAGGGCAGAAAACTTCCTTTGAGCAGGGAGGCAAAAAGGCAGGGATGGGGTCAAGAGAGAAAAAGGGAGGGTAAAACACAGGTAAGCAAAGGTATATGATTGAAGGAAACAGGGAATGAGGAAAGTAAAAATGGAAGAGGAGAATAATGCAAGCTTTAGGGAAAAACACAGGCAAGAATGGGAGGGAGAAGCAGGGTAGTAGACAGAGTGGAAGGAAGGGGTGGAGAGCCATGTACACCAATGCAAGAAGCCTTTAAGAAAAAATGACTTACCATAGTAATTGTGTTTCTTCCCAGTGATGCTCAGATATTCTTAACTTTATGCAGTGAGCCTGTAGGGTTGGTCTGCCCAGAGAGATGGAAAACATGCAAATGATGAAACACTTTGCACATGAGCATCTTTCAAACAATCCCTCTACTAACTGCCTGTGTTCTTACCTCTTCAGATTTTATAAAGGAGCCTGAAAAGATGGCTCAGGATAATGTAATACTAAGAAATTCTTATCGTTAAAATTGGGGTTACCCAATAATCTGGATTTTACTAACAATAAACCTTCAACTGGAGGAAAATAGTTTAATAAGTTAGAACAACATGCCAGAAAAATGTTCCAAAAATAAACACAATGAACTCTGTTCACCTACTTGTACAGGTGCAGAGGATAAAGATCCCCCAAGGGTGTAAAGTGATAAGTGGCACCATCATGCGAAGTGCAGAGGCTGAAGTTCTGGAAGGGGAGGTAGGGAAGGAAGTTAAGAATATCTGAGCATCACTGGGAAGAAGCACAATTACTATGCTAAATAATTTTTTCTTCTAACCCCAGTAATGCTCAGTATATTCTTAACTTTATGCAAACTACCAAGCAGTATCACTGGAGGTGGGCACAGAGCTTTATTTTGGAAACATACTTTGCAGGATTGCTGTGCCAAATTTAGCATCACTTCTGCATAAAGTATCCAGGTTGTAGTGCTTTGTGAAGGTGTGTACTGTTTTCCAGGTAGCTGCTTTACATATATCCACTAATGGGACATCCCTGGCTGCTGCTAGAGTAGCAGCTGCCCCTCTTGTAGAATGAGCCCTTAATCCTGGTGGGGGCTCTCTGCCAGTACTAGTGTAACAGAATTGGATACCCTGGACTATCCAATGAGAAATAGATCTTTTTGAGGCTGGATTACCTTTTCCCACATCCCCATAGGTCAGAAACAATTGCTTTCTATCCTGTCTAAGGGCCTTAGCGGCTGTCATGTAATAACTAAGGGCCCTCTTCACATCTGAACTGTGCAGTCTCCTTTCACCAGAAGTGGAGTGTTCAGTGAAAAAGACAGGTAGGGTGACAGATTGATTTAAATGAAAATCAGAAACTACCTTGGGGAGAAACTTCCTGTTTGTTCTGAGGACTACTTTATCCCAATGAAAAGAGATATAGTCCTGATCAATACAGAGAGTTTGAATCTCACTGATTCTTCTTGCAGAAGTCATTGCCACTAGGAAAACTGTTTTCCAAGTGACATATTTAAGGTGAGCTGTGGCCATGGGCTTGAAGGGAGCAGCCATCAGCTTAGCTATACACACGTTCAGGTCCCAAACTGGGACTGGTGGCCTGTGAGGAGGATGCAGATGATCCAGGCCCTTAAAGAACCTTTTGAAAATAATGTCAGAAGCCAGCGTCACCTTTTTCCCAGCAGGGAGATGAGCAGACACTGCTGCAAGGTGGACCCTCAAAGAACTGGTTTGTAGACCCAGGGAGTGTAAGTGAGTGAGATACTCCAATACCTCTGATAAGCCAGCTTGGGTTGGAACCAGAGTCTTGCCCCAAACATCAGATAGAAAATCTCTTCCATTTGGAAGAATAATTCTTTGTAGTTGAGGGTTTTCTGTAACCTCTTAGAATACTTAAGACAGGTTCAGAAAGTTTTAAATCAGTGTATTCTAAGTCTTCAAGAGCCAGGCCTTGAGATTGAGTGACTTGAGGTTTGGGTACAATAAGGTTCCCTAATTCGAGTTCAATAGGTTGTGCCTCCGAGGAAGATGACATTGAGAGCAAAAGAGTGTACCATGGCTACCTTGGCCAGTCTGGAGCTATCAAGATCAGAGATGCTGTATGGGATCTGAGCTTGACCAGTACTCTGTAAATGAGAGGGGAAAGGAGGGAAAGCATAGAGGAACCTCCCTGACCAGTCCAGACTGAGGGCATGCAGAGGAAAGGTTCCCTGATCTGGGGGTCTGCAACAATACTGTGGCAGGTGGTGGTTCTGGTGGGATGTGAACAAGTCCACCTCTGGAGTACCCCACCTTCTGAAAATAACTTGTACCACCTGCCGGTTTAGGGTCCACTTATGATGGGCCTGGTTTATTCGACTCAAGGCATCTGCCAGGGTATTGTCTTTCCCTGGCAAGTGAATTGCTTGCAGAGACACTTCAAAAAAATAGGCAAGAGTCCAAATCCTTATGGCCTCCAAGCAGAGGGGGCCTGACCTTGTGCCTCCCTGTTTGTTTATGTAATACATTGTGGTGGTATTGTCTGTTCTGACCTGCACCACTTTGCCCTTGACTTGGTGGGCAAAGGTTTTTAAAGCCAGCAGCACTGCTCTGAGTTCCAGGAGATTTATGTGCTGAAGAGACTCTGAGGCTGACCAAGTGCCCTGAGTTGTGTGATCCCCTATATGGGTGCCCCAGCCCAAGAGGGATGCATCTGTTGTGAGGATCACTGAAGGATTCTCTTTTTGAAGGGAACTCCTTGCCTTAAGTTGGATTCCTCCTTCCACCACAAGAGAGCCTGTAGCAGTGACCTTGTTACTGGGATAAACTTTGAGAAAGAGTCTTTTCTTTGGCACCAGTGGGACCTGAGGTGGAACTGAATGTCCTCATGTGAAACCTTGCACCCAGGACTGTGCCTGTGGATGCAGCCATTCGGCCTAATAGCTGAAGAAACTGTCTTGCAGTTTTTGAATTGTGGAGCATGAAAGAGTTTGCTATTATCGGAATGTTTTTTACCCTTTGCAGGGGCAGATATGCTCTGGCCTGTAGGGTATTGCTTTTGGCTCCTATGAACTGCAACACTTGTGTAGGAGTAAAAACTGACTTTTTGTGATTTATTAGGAATCCTAGGGACTCCAGGAGGTCTTGAGTGACCTTCAGGTCTTGCTGCACCTGTAGGGAAGATTTTCCTACAACCAACCAGTCATCTAGGTAAGGGAAAACAGCTATTCCTTGTCTGCGAAGATGTGCCACTACAGCTGCCAGGCACTTTGTGAATACCCTTGGGGCCGCAGAAAGGCTAAAAGGCAGGGTTGAAAGCTGGTAGTGACCTGAAGGGAGCCTGAATCTGAGGTATTTTCTGTAAGACTCCTTTATGGGGATGTGAAAATAGGTGTCTTTCAAGTCCAGTGATGCCAACCAGTCTGCTTTCTGAAGTGTTGGCAGGATCAGTGCCAAAGTTATCATCCTGAACTTTGGTTCTCTTAAGAATGTGTTTAAAGCTCTCAAATCCAGTACAGGCCACCACTCCTCACTTTTCTTTGTGGTCAGGAAGTATCTGGAATAGAAGCCCTTTCCCCTTTGAGGCTTTGGAACTGGTTCCACTGTTTTTAACTGCAGTAAGTTCTGAACCTTTGCCTCCAAGAGCACTTTTTCTGCTAGGGAGGGAGAGCAGAACACTCTGGATTTTTGAAAGGGAAAGGACTTGAATCCCAGAGATAGACCCTGTCCCAACACCTCCAACACCCACTTGTCTGTGGTGCTTTTCAGCCAAGTTTGGAGAAAGTGGGAGAGTCTGCCCCCTACAGGTAGGGAGAAATCAGCCTGCATTTCAGGGGGGCTGTTTGCTTTGAGGCTGAGTATGAGACCCTCATCTCGAGCCCCTTCTGCCCCTGCTCCTAGAGTAACCCTGCTGTGGGTACTGCTGGTACTGGGATAATGCCACAGGTTGGAAGAAAGGCCTGGTGTAAAGGGATCTGCCTCGGCCTCCCCTTCCATAAGGTCTGGTGGATATAGAAGCTCTCTCTTTAGCAGAGCTGCTTCTGTAAGTGGCTTTATGTTCATCCATCTTCTTCATATATGCTACAGTAGACTCCCCAAAGAGAGAATTTCCTTCTAGGGGAAAATCCAGGGCCTTTAGTTGTGTATCCTGAGTAAGGTTCATGGCTCTAAGCCAAGCAAACCTCCTCTGTGCCACTGTGTTTGCCATCCATCTGGCTGCAGTATCATTAGTGTCAGTGGCCATTTGGAACTGATACTTAGCTGCCTCCAACCCAAACCTGGCAGTTTCAGCTAGGTCATCTGACAAGGGCGAGGGAGCTTTCTGGGACATTGCCAGGACTGACTGCCACAGTGATTTTTGGTACTGGACAGCATATGCCTGGAAGGTAGCCTGACGCATAGCCAAAGAGGCCGACAGGTAACCCTTTTTTGGCCATACTTTCAATTTTCCTAGAGTCCTTATCCAGAGGGTGTGAGGACAGAGGGACCCTAGCCTTGTCACAGGCATCCTGCTGTATAACCCCCTGGTGGTCGTGGTGGGAGAAGAGGAAATCAGTGCCCTCGTTTTCCAACTGGTACTTCTTATCCATCCTTCTGTCTATAGGAGGGGTGGAATTTGGTGCCTGTAAAATCTTTAGAGCATCCTTTTTAAAGAATTTATAGACAGGGAGGAGGAGGAGAGCCTTTGTGGGTGTTAACCCCATCATTTCTAAGTACTCCACCTCCTCCTCATCTTCAATTTGCTCAGTGGTGGAGATATCAAGTGCATCTGTCATCCTTTTTACAAAGGTGAAATGAGATGAAAAATCCTCAGACACCCTTGGGGAGAACCAAAGTCCTGTTCAGGGGACACTTCTGGTTCTATTGGTCCATCCTCCCCATCATAATCATCATCATCATCCAATGTTTCCCCACTTTGAAGGGGAAGAGGATGCACATTGCTGCCAACCTGGGGAACCTGAGGGGGGCAGGAGGCTGCTTAGGAGGGACTATTGCCTGTAAGGACTGAATGATTTTAAAAGCCTGAGCAATCTACTGGGTTGTAGGTACAGGCAAAGTGATCACAGAAGTCCCTGGTTTAACAGGTGAGGGTTCTGTGTGCTTTAATTTCTTTCCTTTTTTTGCAGGAACCGAGGAGTCAGCTGGTTCAATTGCTCTTTTAGTTCCCTTTGTGCCTGTCTCATGGGCAGGAACTGAAGAAAGTGTGGGTTCAGACACAATGTTTTGGGGTATTGGCTGGTCTGAGCCAGAGGAACCCCTAGGAATTTTCTTCTTTAGTCTTTCAAGGTGTTTCTCAACAGTTTTCTCAGGGAATGTCTTACATATTTCACATTCCTCATTTAAATGGTCAAAGCCCTGACAAACTACACAAAGTGTGTGTTTGCCTGCCTTTGCAAAGACCTCTCCACATTGAGTACAGTTTTTGAAACCAGGCTCACAGGTTTTCTTTTTGGGGTTTTCTGACATATTCAAAATTTTTGTAACCGCTAAGAAAAAAACCCAATTTTTTTTTTTTTATTGGTTTCAGGAACCGAAGAAACCGGACCGTTTATTTAAAATGGAACTGAGATAGCGGTTCAATAACTGAGATTTATCGGTTTAAAATGTTTACAATTTTAATCAAGTAAAAGAAAATATAGGTGGTTCTTTAGTCAGAGAACCCTGATTTTAATATAAAACTAACCCGGTTCCCCTACGGTTATACCGAACCAAGAGGAACTGAGAAAAACAACAATTTTAACGTAAATAAGATTATCTAGACAAACAAATAGTAGAGGCAGTAAATGAAAATGAAAAGGTATACTTATACAGTATCTGATGTTTTCTTCACGCAGGAGAAAGTGGATGAATGGGACTCCGAGTGACCAGACTTTTCAGGCGGAGAGAAAAATCTGAAGAGGTTAGAACACAGGCAGTTAGTAGAGGCAGTGTTTGAAAGATGCTCACGTGCAAAGTGTTCCATTATTTGCATGTGTTCCATCTCTCCTGGCAGTCCAACCCTACAGGCTCACTGCCTAAAGTTAAGAATATACTGAGCATTACTGGGGTTAGAAAACAAAATGCTAGACCTGGAAGTCATCATGGTAGAGGATGACCTGGATTTAGTGGCCATAACGTCATTGTGTTGCACAGAGCACTGGAACTGAGACTGGGACATGACCATACCGGGCTAGTGTATGTTCAGAAAAGACAAGGCAAGGAAGTGGGGAAGAGGGGTTGTTTTATATGGGAGGGAGGAAATAAAAGCTATGGAGGTACAAGGTCACCATGAGGAAAAGGAGGTGCTGGAGGTGCTGTGGTTCATTCTGCAGACAGGCTCAGCAGAGATTACTATCTATACAGGCATAGTGTAGAGACTTCCAGCACAGGGGAATGAGTTGGATATGGCACTTGGGAAAGCCATCACCAGAATAATAATAATAATAACCTTTATTTATATAGCACTCTTCACTGAGAATCAGAGCACTGTACAATAAACAATTAAAACCATAAAATACTAAAATACATTTCCAGTATATAAATACATCTCAATAATAAAATCCAGTTACAAAACAGCACTAAAAGCACATTCGAATAAATACATTTTGAAGGCAGCCTTGAAGTTCTCCACAGAATGGTGAATAAGGGGGAGGTGCTGATAGTTGCTAATGTCAATCACTTGCCTGGGTCTTCCTCCTTCTTTTGGTGGAGGTGAAAAGGTGCAGTGTGCCCTCTCAATTTCTAGGCACAGCCACCATTCATAATTGAGCAGTCTGGGGAGTTCTTTTTGCAAGAAGGCTGCCAGGTCACATTTCTCTGCTCCCTCAGGAAAACTTACAAATTGTAGGTTATTTCTTCTGCTCCAATTTTCAGTCTTTAGCTCAGGTCCATAGGAGTTGTACCAGCCTGTCTAACTCCTGCATTTGTGCCTCGTGTCCACTATCTTTTTCAACAATGTAAGAAAGATACATTTCTGCATCTGCGGTTCCTTGGTGCAGGGCTTGCACCTTTTCCTCCAGGGTCGCCACTGAGGCTTTAAAGGATGCTATTTCTTGTAATACCAGCTGCAGCATTGTTTTAATTTCAAAAGTCTCTGTTGGGTTGGTTGCGATCAGCAGAGCTTCACATGCCATTTCCGACTCCGATACCAGGCTGCCACAGTTTTTTGGGGGATAACTCTGGCTGTGTTATTTTGTTTTCCCCAAGAACTGGTAGTTCATTAAATAAGATTGTTGTCTCTCAGTTGAACCCATTACTGTATGACTCAGTTGTGCTGATCCTGTTTTTCTTCAGATTTTTAATAAGGGATATTAAGGAGCTCTGTTTCAAACTTCCATGCTGGTGAACGGCTCATGCATGTGCTGAAAATTATCCCTTCAAACAAAAAAAGAAATGGGAAAAAAGATTAAGTCCAAAATCCTTTTCTGTATAAAAGGATCCTTTTTAGTATGAACAAAAATGACCATAAAGTGGAATCCAGCAACAAAAAAGGATGTAAAGATGAAAATAAAACCCACACATTTGAGGGTAATTTTTCCAACAGTTAAGTGCAGAGTCCATCTAAAGGATCCTGATTAGCAAGATAGATGTGTTGGTCTCTCTCTGCAGCATGTCATTTATGTGACTTTGGAATTTTTTTTTAAATAAATGGAAAAAAATGGCAGCATATGAATTATGTGACTTTTGAAATTTTTTTTAAATAAACGGAAACAAAATGGCAACATATTAAAAGGGATTTTTTCCTCCTGAACCAGTGAGATACACACTTTCCCTTTCATTTCTACAATTGGATTTCTAAATTTGACTCTCAGTGGCATATACTACACTTGGGAGAGATAGAGGAGGAGTTATCTGAGTCTGTAGAAAGACTTCCTTGTTGCTTCCTTGTTGTTCATTGTATGTGTGATTCACATGGGAAAACTCAGGGGCCTTAATTGGCTGAACTCTCATAGTTCAGTTGGTTAAGAGCTAAAGCATGGATTGCTGAGGTCCTGGGTTCAAATCAGAGTGAGAGTCACACTTGTCCTTTCATTTCTACAATTTAATTTCTAAATTTGCCTCACAGTGGCACATGCTGCACTTGGGAGAGATAGAGGAGGAGTTATTTGAGTCTGTAAAAAGAATTCCTCCTGAAAAAGGATTGACCCCACACTAAAAAGGATCAGTTTTTGCATGGACCAAATTCATTTTTCATTCCAAGCAGCTATCCAAAAGGTTGTACTCAGCATACTCAGAACCAAAATTTCAAAATTTAATAACCCTGGAACAGATTAATTCTGTGAGCCAAGCCCTTTCTACCCTGAAAATTTCAGACCAAAATTCCAAACTGTCTGGGTGCAAGGCGATGACAAAAAACAGCAAAAAATTATCCAGCTCTAACAATGTGCAGTGAAGCAGGTTAAAACAAACTGCTCCTACAGACAAGGATCCCATTAAATCATTACTAAAAGCACTGGATTATTTTGTTAAACTCTGACAAACATAAAATACAGGGTGCCCTTCAGAATACAACAGGATCCCTATCAGCACAGCAAAACTGTTCTCACCTGCTGCTGCTGCACACTAATACCAGTGAGGCGGTGACATTATCACAAAAGCCTTCCTGTCCACAAAATTGATGCCTCCACATCCCTATTTAAAAAGTATTTTTAAATGTTTTATGAAAGTCCTTTTCTAAATGTATCTTTTCAATCAATTTCTTCACAACTAAGGTACAGTAACTGTTGAAATAATTGCAAAGGGAATCGAACGGATTCCCTTTAATTCTCAGGAAATGCATCTCCTGAAGTGGGATATTGCACTTATAAAATAGAAAAAGGTTTTGTTTCTTTTTTAATGCTAAGTTTAGTATATTATGTTTGGTTAGTGACAAACCATGCATTTACTGGGAATTAGTGAATGGTCTGGTGATGTGTGTTGCCCAATTAAGTTGCTAGGATTCTGGAAATTCTGTAGTCTACTGTATATTTTTCCAACCCTAACTCCCCAACCCTCATCCCCACCCAAGCAACAAAATAACAAGACTACACAAACAATCATAGACAGCCATACACAGGTAAGACAAACAACACACAACTGTTTCCAGATGACACAAACACAGTAGCACTAATGTAGTACCTTCTAAAATATGCATATAGTATGCTGCACTTTTAAAGCCATACTCCATCAATGCTGTTTGGAAATGTAGTGGTGTGGCTGCAAAAATGTGTGAGTGTATGTTTTGCAGTGTGCATGTGTATCTGTGTCTGCAGAAGTGCTGGCCCCATAGGAGCCTGTGTTTTTATAGATAGAAGTAGCAGTGTAATTTGGGACTCATCAATTTGTATACGTGGCTGCAGAAGTGCCAGCCTCTCAGAGGCATCTGCTTCATCAACCTGAAGTAGGTGTGTATGTTTACATGGTGCATGTATATCTATAACTGCAGAAGCACTGGTCCCATAGGGCCCTTCACATTTGCACACAGATGTAGTGTTGTAGTTTGAGTATTATGGATTTGAATATGCGGCCAGAAGTGGGAGTGCATGTCTTGCATTATGCATGAGTGTCTGTAGCCGCAGAAGCAGTATTATGATTTGAGTATCATAGATAGCTATCTGCAGCTGGAAGTGTGTATGCAGTGGGCATGTGTATCTATGGCTGTGGAAGTTCTGGACCCTGATGATAGATGTATTTAGTGTCATCTAGAAACAGTTGTACAGTATGTTATTGATCTTACCAGATGATGGCTGTCTTTGGTTCCCTGTGTGGTCTTGTCCTTGTCCTTGTCCTTGTGCTTGTGTGTGTATGTGTGTGTGTGTATGTAGGGAGGGTTAGGTTTGGAAAGCCTAATACCAACTTTACTTACTTTTGTGGCATTTTGCAGAACCCCTAGCTGATGCATTCATGCAGTTGTGTTTTTTTTTGCAATTAACTTCCTTTCTTATTAAGAAAGTCTACAAAATCAAATTACAGCAGTACATCTGGATACAGAAAAGATGGACCCTTCAGGGTCAGTGCTTCTGCAGCCACAGATACACATGCACACTGCAAGATGGTATACAATGAAAATGGCAACTGCAATTGAGTGCCTTCAAAAATGGCAACTCAATTATGGCACCTGGCAGAGGAGCGCCCAGATACCAGGGTGGGTGAGGTAGGGTGATGGGAATCTATGCACGTACACACGTGTGAGGGGGGAGAGGAAAAGGAGGGAAGGTATGTGGGAGGGGTTGTGGTGGGCAGCTACCAAGCTGGACCACTAGCGTGGTGGGGAGGGTGGTCAGTTGGGAGGTGCAGGGTGCAGGGTTTGGATCTGGCACTTTTTTTTTTTTTGCCGGCAGACGGGTTTTTATTTTTTCAAGTATTTTACCCTTCCCCAGCATGAACCCCTCTGGAGTTAAGAATCCATTAGTAGGGGATGTGGGAGGCATTAAGAAAACATACCCTAGATCTTGGGTGCCCTCTTGGTATTCTCTGTGAGTGTGCATCGCTGAAATTCATTTTAGGTGATGTACACTCGCCCTAATGGCAATCGCTATTCCACGATCATTGTTATGACATAGAACCCTACAAGATATACATGGCCACATTTGCAGACACTGACAGAAATTCATGATACCAAAAGTACAACCCACTTCTGGGTGCAGAAGCCTAGCCCTGGTCATGCATTACATTGGTGTGCTATTTGTGTAGGGCCCCCTACGCAAATACCATTCAATAATCTTACACTGCATACATTAGCTTAATGCATGTATGAGTCATTCTCTGTATGAAATATTTGTATAGTGCAGTTTCGTTCTCACGCAAATCCCTTACTATGGCACAATGTGCATCTTCAGAATTGACCCTACTTAGTTCCTGTTGTCTAGCATTATGTGCATACCAGAAAATTTGTACCTCAACGCACATCACATTTTTCAATATTTATGTCACAGATTCTCAGAAGTTGTATTTTAAGCCTCCACGACATCAACAGGAGTGATGGACACATAATCTGACCTTTAAAATCTTTTTTTTATGATGTTACAACATCAAATCACATTTTGAGGTAGAAGTGACAGTTCTCACCCACTGTGTTTGCCTAAGGGCCTTAAACATGAGATTGTTGAAAATGTGGTGATAAAATGTAAAAAAAATGGCTGAGTTATGAGTTATAGTTAATTTGGGGTATAACGTTTAAATTTGTACAGCATGAAAGAAGAATTCCTTGTTCTCAGTTTTTTATGTTGTAAACAAAAATTCTTTGCACTTTTTTGTGTCATGAACAAAGAATTCTTTGTTCACACTTAACATCTTGAGATGGAAGTGACAGTTGCCCCCCACTGTGTTCACGTAAGAGCGTATAAGAAAGAAGATTGTTAAAAATTTGGTGAAAAAGATGATAAAAATGGGATAAGTTATGAACAAAGTTGAGTTTAGTGAAAAATATGTTAAAAATGGCTGAGTTATGAATAAATTTGATTTTGTGTATAAAGTCCAAATTTTTGTGTCATGAACAAAAAATTCTTTGTTCACACTTTTTTATGTCCTGAGCAAAGAACTTGTTCACATTTGTGACTCATGGCAAAAGAATCATAACCCTCACTAAGATGGTGACCTAAGATTTTTGTGGTGCCCATAAAATGTTTTTCTGGATCATTTTTCATCAAACTCTAGAATCTACAGTAGCTAAAAGGGCCTTGCATACCTAGGTATAGGTGTTTTCTTTACAAAAAGGCATCCTTTCTAGAAAAAACATTTTTCGCAAAAGAAAACAACAAGAAGGTGGTAGAAAATAAAAAAAAATATTTTTGGGAGGCTGGACCTGTGGTGCAATGGACAAGCAGCCAGCCACTCCCACTTCCTGACCTATATAAGCAGTTCCTCTCAGCCACCTTCTGAAGCGCTTTTTCTTTGTTTGCCAGAGGCTCTGTCGGTCTGTCCTCTGCTGCTGGCTGGGGCCTACCCCCCACCTTGCTGCTTCTGCTGGACTTCTGTGTTTGTTTCCCTACATCTGGTTTGTATTTTGCCTCCAGCTGTGTGCTTCTTTCTGTCATTTGTTCCCTGTTTTCTATGTTTGTGTGTCTTTGGTTTTGCCTTTTGGGGGCTTTGTTTCTAAGCTCCTAGCATATTGCTAATCCAGAGCTCATACTACTTGCTCTCAGTCACTCACAATGCTACTGCAATTATTATCTGTGTGTTTCAACTAAAACCACATAGCTGCTCTCCATGCTACACATTTAATTGTTTTCACCTGGTTCAGGCTCACTCTGAACCCTAGCTATGCAGCTTAATCATGCTTTCTCAGCTCATACCACATGCCTCATTGCTGCAGTTTCACTGCACTGCCTGGTGATAGCTGCTTTCAGAGCATTGCCTCTCTCCTATCTATGTTCATCACATCCTACAACTCAGTTACTCAATACAGAAGATGTTCTCTGTTTGTGCACAGCTATTATACTCTGAGGTCAGCTAAGCTACTGCTGATGCTGTAAACTAGTTTCAATCTCTGCATGTGGGTCTCAGCACCTTCCATCACTTACTTATTTTTCCTACAGTGTGGACTTGGAGGTGTTGGGGAAATTGCGGCCCTATGTGGCTACTTACTTTATGTTCTAACTCCTTTCTCCACTGCTGAAAATCCTCAGAGTATTTGTCACCTTCATTGGCTTCTTGAATGCTTGGCTGGCTTGCCCAATTAGTCATATTGCTGCTCTTCCAACCTACATGTAGGTTCAACTATTGCTACTCTACCTACTGACCTACGTGCAGATTTAACTATTGCTACTCCACCTTACTGACCTACGAGCAGGTCCACTATTTGTTCATGCAACCATTGCTTAATGCTCAACCTCACTACTACTATTTGACCTACATAAGGTCCCAGCACTCTACACTCATTCAGCTCCTCTTTTGGGGCATGCCAGCCATACCATTCTGGTACAGGGCCTCCCTGCAGCTGACGATCTCACGCTACATTTCTAAGTCCACATACTGAGTGTGCCTGACTTGGGGCAGGGTCCTTCTCACCTGGCCCATAGCTGGGAATGTCCTCTTTCTGGGCCTGGCTTTAGCTGTTTGAGACTCGATGGCAGCTTCTGGTGTAGAATTTAAGACTAGCTGTGAATGGTGGTAATAGTGACCTCCTTTGGCTCTAGTATTCTTACTAGCAAGGCATCTTCACTGCATTCTCCTTACAACTGACTCTGGTTCACTTGGTTTGTTTTTAGGGCAAGTAGGCCAGGTGAGTGCCTTAGCAGTCGTTGCTCTCCTCCTCCCGCTTTGGTTGCCTCCAATGTTGCAGAGCACTCTCGCAACCTTCCATGGTGTTCCCATTAGAGGGATCGAACGAGAGCTTTCCTCTAAATTGGAATATTTTCCACCCCCTTTTATTGGGTTTCTAAATTGCAGCAGCAGAGCCATCACAAAAGAAACATCCCAGGCTTGGAGGGAAGGCAGCTTAGGCCTTGGAACCCCAGAGATTTCCTCCTCAAGGATATTTTTTCTCTTCTCTGTGCCTCAGGTCATAACCATTAGTTAGCTGTAGTTAGTGTTCCATAGTTCCTTTAGGTAGGTTCCAATGTTGGATGGAGATGGGTGGTGTCCCTACTTGCTATTCCCTCTCTCCTTAGGAGGCCCCCTCAATCTCAGTGCCACCCATCGTACTCATGCCATTGCTAATCTGTGCATCTCATTATGTTATCAAACTGCCTGATGTCTTATCTACTACAATGTCTCATAGCTACTGATTGCTAACATGCTTTGTACTACTACATTTCTTTTTGGGGATCCTTCCTAAGGTACCTTTAGCCAAGGGAATCGTCCCATGGCACCTCTAGGGGTAGAACCCTCTTACGGGTTCCTTGTCTTTGGTACACCTACAGGTAGTAATTCCTCTGGAATAGAGAGTACGAATAGCCAAAAACCTAAGTAACACAGTTTCATAAGCATAACACTATACTGGTTGTGTAGGCCATTGAATCTCAAGAAACAAAAATCAGCTTGTGAACATTCATTCTATGTTCACATGAGACAGCCATCCTGCAAACCATACTTAGAATGCTCAGAAACCAGATTTAAAAACTTTATGACTCAAGAATTGATTAATATGCCGGCCCACTGGTGCAGCGGTAGAGCTACTGCTTTCAATGCCAATGACCTGGGTTTAGGAATGAGCCTGGGCAGTTGGAGGGCTAGCTGGGGAGGAGAAGGATTGAGCATCCCAAGGACTGCTCTCATTCTCTGGGAAGGGATAGTTGCCAATACTGCCACCTGGGTGACCACAGATGGAGGTGCAGCTGAGAACACCACATGCAGGAAGAGGTGATGACCAGAAGACCCACACTTGCCACACTGGTCTCCTTGTGTGCATGCTGATGTCACCAGGAATCACAATCACCAGGAACAAAAAAAACTTGACCCTGGCACTAGCTTCTGGCTGGACCCTGGTAAATCCAGGATAGTCCTCATCACCAGGCCACCCAATGATGTATGCAACTGGAGGTGTAGCTGGTCACCCGCTACCCCTGCCTAGAGGGTAAACCAAGGGTCCATGGGGGCAGGCTGCAGTGAGTCAGGTGGGGGACTGAAGATGGCCTGGTAGCTCCCAGCCAGAAGACCAGCCCAGAGATTCGGAGGCATAAACTATAAACTAAAAGAACTGATTGATATTTTTTCACATAATCTTTGAAAGGCACACTTTTGGGTCAAGCTCTGAAAATCTGGGAACAAAATTCCAAACCATTTTTACTACATAGCTCACTCTCTGACAACAATGGCAACATTATCAAAAGACTTACTGAATTTAGATACCTCTGCATCTACTTAGACTGCCATGTCTCCTACAAATACCACATATCCAAAGGCTCAGGATGTTATACCGGGTTAATAACTTCATTTCCAAAACAATGGCACTGGTCGCAAATAGCCTCCTACTCCCATTCCTCGACTACAAATCCTGTTAAAATGGGTTGGGAGATTTCTGCATCCTGATTGGCTGAGAGGTACCTCTGGCTGTGTCCTTATCAGGGCATATTGTGCCAACCGGCACCTCTTCAGCCAGTCAGGATGGAGAACAACACAGATCACTGTGACAACCTCTGTGTTGTAGTCACCAAGCTAGACGCCCCCACCCCCATGCAGTAACACAAAGCCTGTTACCCTTTATTACCCTACCCAGTAGAGTAAGGTAAACTGTATAACAAAATTTCTGACCTCTATTGCCATCCAGGTCAGAAAAAGCTGCTGAGAAAATTAGAGCAAAGGGGTAAAGAAAAGCAGCCTGCAATCCACTGAGCATCATCACAGTGCTGCCCAGAAATGGCTTTCAAATGAAAGCTAACACCCATGTGTCCAGTCTCCACCAGGTTTTTCAAACATATTAATAAAATAACCCAAATCAATTATTTTACATTTAGTGTCACTGTAACCCCTGAGCAAACTCCTGCCATCCACTCATTTCAAAAAGTGTGCTGAGAAACCCATTTAGTATGGTGGCAGTGCTCTCCCATGCTGCAACAGCTCCATTACCCAGTGTTTTGCTTCAGTCCCCATCTATGCAGCTCATCTCTCTTCCCACAGCTCTTCTCCATTCCCCGCTGCCTTCCTCAGTCTCCGCCCCTTGTTAACCATTAGAGATGCAGCAAATTTAAATTTCACCAGTGAAGTGCCGGCGAAGTGGGCACTTTGCGTTGTCACTCCACTACGTGCAATGGCCAAAACAAAACGCTCACTTTGCCTTGTAATTATTACTTTGCATTGTCATTCTGCCTTAACACGAAGTAAGGTGAAGTGACAACAATATTGGCAGCCTCTCACACACACAGTCACCAAAATTAATGTGCATCCCAAAATGCTACTGTCTTGTGTCCAGAAAACTCCCCAGTGCTGACGAAGTGAAATGAAAGCACAACAAGAGAAATGCAAAGTCTCCCAGAATTAATGGCGCACTCAGTCATGCATGTAATGGTCACACACAGTCATCAGAATTAATGTGTATCCCCAAAATGCTACTGACTTGTGTCCAGATAATTCCCCAATGCTGAAGAAGTGAAATGAGAGTGTAACAAGAAATGCAGAGTCTCCCAGAATTAATGGCGCACTCAGTCATGCACACAGTGGTCACACACAGTCACCAAAATTAATTAATTTGCATTTTTTTTAAGTGGCTAGTTTTCCATTAGCAGGTTATACAGACCTGCCACTAGAGGGGGATTCTTGGTCTTCTACATAAATCACTGTATTCTTTCATGGGCAATATGGCCTGCATTATCATTCTACTTCTTTCCCAGTTCTGCTACAAGGGGACTTGAGTCTGAAGGGTGGATGGCCACTAACTAAGCTGCTCCTGATCTCCTTGTTCCCCTTTCTGCTGTATTTTCTCATCTAGGTTTTAAATGGGTACCTAGGTGGGCAAATTTCTTGCCTAGAAAATATTGCACTAATACAAATCACGAGACCACTCAATCTGGGACCATGGCTCTCCTTATTGTGTTTTTATTGCTCCTAAGGTGCAGAGTTTTCAGCAATACAGTGCAATTCGAAGTACCTCAATGCAATTCAGTTCTCCAATGTACCTTATCAATACCTAATATTATAACAGTCTACCGTGCAGACACTCTGTCATTCTCCTCTCCCCTTTTAGCCTATTCCCCCCGGTTAGCCTACACCCCTTTGCTACTGTCCTCACCTATGTCTACCCAAGCACTTACATTGATCACAATCAACTGTCCTTACAGTGGCACCGCCTCTTGCACAGCACGATATGGGTTGCCACGAAGAATAAAAAAGCAGTCTCCATTCTTATAAGCTCCTTAAAAGAACTATACTTCTGCTTCTTCTCTACTCAGGAAGTATGGAGCTCAACCCTGGCCCCCCACAACTTACCTCGCCTATCGTTTTGCTGAGGCCACAGGTCTCAAAATGATGATGGTCAACATTTTAAGCCTGCCTAAAAACTTGTACAGCTGCAAGCCTGGGCTGCACACGTTAACCCAGACCTTATCATAATTACTGAGTCGTGGTTAAAAAAGACAAACACTGATCAACAAATATCACTGCAGGGCTACAATTTATTTAGAGCAGATAGAGAGTCTAGAGGTGGGGGTGTGGTTATCTATGCCAAATCTAAGTACTTGGTCACCAATATTAGTTGCAAATCTCTAGCCAAGAAATTTGAGTTAGTTTCGCTGAGCCTTCATCTCCCCTCCTCGGAATGTATCACTATCCTAGGTGGCTATAGACCCCATCTGGTGGTGATGAAGTCCTTAATCTTTTGAAATCCATGTTCGTAGATGCAAAAACTGAAACAATATTTCTAGGAGATCTAAATATGGACTGGCTGTCACCTAAATCACACGGCCTCAAATCCCTTTGTGACGAGCTAGGTCTTGGGCAATTAGTCAGTGAACTTACTAGGAACAACACTCTAAATACTGCCAACAGTTCCATTCTAGATGTGGTACTAACCACCCATCCACACAAAATATCTCATTTGGCAGTGTTTCACAACGACATGAGCGATCATGGAATTGTTGCTTGCATAGGATCTCAAATTAAGGCCCGTCCGCAACGCATCTTTATAACAAAAAGATCCTTTCACAAATTCAGTGCAGTAAACTTCCTATCTGACCTGAGCATGATCAGATGGCAAGATCTTTACCTAGCCAAAGATGTCAACAAGACAGCTTGCATCCTAATGACAAACTCACTACAATAATAAATAAGCATGCCCTTTCATCAAAGTAAGTGCGGAACAATTCAATCCCTGGTTCACCTCGGATCTCAAGGCAGCCCTTATAGCTCGAGATAAGCTCTGGGCTAAAGCTAGACATTCAAAGAATCTTCAGATTGGCAGGCCTTTAAAACAGCCAGGAATAACTGTGTGAAAAACTCTGCCTGCTAAAGCTAACTATTATATTTCTACTCTCGAACAAGCTAAAGGTAACCCTCATAAAATATGGAAGACTATCAAAGCTATAGAAGGACAGCCCATGGCCCCCTCTGTCCCAACAAAGATAGTTGCAAGTGGCAAGATTGTGGAAAACAAGTCCCTAATCCTGGAGGAACTTAACTCCCACTTTGCCACAGCTGGATTAGCTTTTGACTCGTCACCTTATGCTGGTGCTGCGGTGAGCCAACATACCCCTCCCGCCACATCTAGTCCTGCACCCAGTCCCTTCCAACTGCGCGAGATAACTTATAAAGAAGTAGAAGATTCTCTTCTTAACTTAGACACCAAAAAAAGCGCAGGGGACAATGGCTTGGAACCCTTTTTCATAAAGTCAGGCTATGCCCATCTCACTGCCCCAATTCTCCACATCTTCAATCTTTCCATTACATCTGCTGCTGTGCCGTCCTGCTGGAAATCAGCACATATCCTCCCTCTATTTAAATCTGGTGACCCATGTGATGTAAACAACTATAGGCCTATCTCCATATTGCCTATCCTTTCTAAAGTTCTCGAAAACTGATCCATATTCAGTTAAAATCTCACTTGAAACCTTTCTCTCATTAACCCAGCTCAATCTGGCTTCCAGGTTAATCATAGCACAATCACTGCACTAGCAAAAGTAACCAATGATTGGATCTCTGCTATAGATGCTAAGAAGGTAACTGGTGCAGTCTTTTTGGACCTCAAGCAGCTTTTGATACTGTTGATCACAAACTATTAGTCAATTGCCTTGCAAAGTTGGGTGCCACATACCATACCACCCAGTGGTTCTCTAGCTACCTAACTGGAAGATTCCAAAAGTAAAGGCAGAAGGCTTTTTCTGCTGCCTTGCCAGTTGCAAGAGGAGTCCCCAAGGATCCATCTTAGGCCCTATCTTGTTTTCTCTGTACATCAATGACTTAGATGCTAACATATCACGTCCAATCTGCACTTTTGCAGATGACACTGTGTTGTATACTTCTGGCTCATCGTTATCTGAAGTCAAGGGAGTGCTTCAAGTGGACTTCGCACAACTTGAGCATAATCTAATAAAGGCAAAGCTTCTGCTCAATGCTAAGAAGACTAAAGCGATGATATTCTCCCGCAGTGCTGTCTCAGGCCCCCCCAATACTCTTGCCCAAGACTTCATTGTCACCACGCTAAACGAGCCTCTGGAAGTTGTAACCAGATTTAAATATCTAGGTATCTGGATCGACAATAAATTATCTTTCAGTGACCACATCGAAGATGTCTCTAGAAGGTTAAAAGCAAGGTTAGGTTTCTTCTACAGAAATAGGCCCTTTTTCCCCCTTGAAACTCGAAACAAGCTTGTACAGGCCACTTTTCTCCCCCTACACGACTATGGCGATGTAATCTATTCCTCTACCACTCTTGCAAATCTAAGTAAACTGGACATCCTTTATCACCGTGCATTACGGTTCATCACCAACTCCCCTTACCGTTCGCACTACTGTTACTTATATGCAGCTGTTGGTTGGACATCCCTTACTACTAGATGCCTGCTCCATGCTGGGCTATGGACTCTTAAACTGCTCCTGCAGAAATTGCCAAGCTATCTCTCTTCCCTTATTAGTATCTCACATAGTGCATACTCGTTAAGAAAATCTGACTTTATTATGCTTGACATACCAAGGGACTTGGACTTCCTTTGGTAAGCGTGCTGTGCATATGCCCTTCCCTCCATTTGGAACCAATTACAAACCGTACTGAAACTAACTAGCACAGTTTCAATAAACTTCTACAAATCGCTAAGTTCAGCCAAAATAAAAGACACCTGTAACTGTCATTAAGTCTCTTCCTTCCCCATGTGTGCCATATTTATCCACTGGTAAGGTATAATTGATTTGTTATATTAACTGCTTTCCCTTCCCCTTCTACTCCTGGCTTTATCTTTGCTTACGCTCCACTGCTACTCTATCAAATCTCTCCTCCCCCCATATCAGTTGTAGACTGTTGTTTGTTCTAGCTGCCAAAATACTGTATATGTATTGCACACACCAGTCATCATGTTTCATTTATCAGTATGCGACCTGTAAGTCGCTTCCCTGTCTCATATCAATGTTTACCACCTGCGGTCACCCTATGTGGTACCCTTGTATGTATATCCAGCCTGTATCATGTAACGTGTATTTCATGTATATACTGTTATTACCTATCTGTGTTTGTACTTTAAGTGTTTATGTCACAGGATCTCCTTGTGAATGAGCTTGCTCAATGGAGTTTTCCTGCAATAAACTTGAAACTTGAACTTGAAAATACTACTGTCCTGTGTCCAGAAAATTCCCCAGTGCTGATGAAATAAAGTGAAATGAGAAGGTAACAAAAAATGCAAAGTCTCCCAGAATTAATGATGCACTCTGTCATGCATGCAGTGGTCACACACAGTCATCAGAATTAATGTGCATCCCCAAAATGCTACTGTCTTGTGTCCAGAAAACTCTCCAGTGCAAACAAAGTGAAATGAGAGCACAGTAAGAAATGCAAAGTCTCACAGAACAGGGGTCACACACAGTCACCAGAAGTAATGTGCATCTCCAAAATGCTACTGTCTTGTGCCCAGAAAATTTCCCAATGCTGACGAAGTGAAATGAGAGCGTAATAAGAAATGCAAAGTCTCCCAGAATTAATGGCACACTCAGTCATGCATGCAGTGGTCACACACAGTCACCAGAATTTATTTTCATCCCCAAAATGCTACTGTCTTGTGTCCAGAAAATTTCCAGTTCTGATGAAGTGCAATGAGAGGGTAACAAAAAATGCTGTCTCCCAGAATTAATGGTGCACTCTGTCATGTGCGCAGTGGTCACACACAGTTACCAGAATTAATGTGCATCCCCAAAATGCTACTGTCTTGTGTACAGAAAATTCCCCAGTGCTGATGAAATGAAATAAGCGTGTAACAAGAAATGCAAAGTCTCCCAGAATTAATGGTGTACTGCAAATGCACAGACAGATTAAGATTGCACTGTGGACTCAAGAGGTGAAGACGCAAAGGCACAACAACAACACCTAACCAGTGCTCACAAGTCAAAAAACCACATCTGGAAAAGAATACCGTTTGCCGGTCTGGGGGGTGGTGCATGTCAGTAACAGTTCATTACCAGTAAAGATACCACAAAGCAGTACAAAAAATTAATGCAGGTCCGGTGGATGGCAGGTTCACACTGCTGCAATTACTCTGTGGCACAATAAAAGGTGTCTGATTTAATGGCACGCATCACAGACACACACTCACACAGACTACAAGTAATGCATAGCAAATTGAAAACCTTTAGTAATATAACCAAATGTTTTAAACAAACTGAAATTATACACTGCTGCACCACAACAATCAGCAAAAAATGTCAAGATTTACTGAAAATATTACTGTGTGTACATTGACACAGTTATACAAGAAAAATCTAACCAAAACAGAAAGACTGCCTTTTTCTCCCAGTTAATCTACCTACACCACAGATACGCCCCTCCCCCAAAGCACACTTCACAGTACACAGACTTACTGTTCTAAATCAATATTCAAAATCCACACATAAATAATAAACACTCAATGATATGAGCACAGGAGGGTTTCCTACAATTGGTGTTCTAAATTTTGAGAAAAAAAAATGGCTCAAAATGGTTTTTGTAACAGCTTTTAGAGGATTTGAATCACAGAGCTCTGAGAGGAAACTGTCTCCATCTTCCACTACACACAAACTACACAGAACTGAGGCTGCGCAGAACAGTTTCGAGCCCATGTGACCTGCAATCCCATGAAGCACTGCAAAATTCCCCTGGGAGCTCAATAACAAGGTGAAGTACATTGATTTCAATATACTTTGCCTTAAAATTGGTGGAGAAGTGGTTTGGGGAAGGTAGAATAATGCAAAGTCATTGGTTTCAATAGACTTCACATTCCTCATCATGATGCAAAGTACTCCACTTCGCATTGCAGAGTACCTCGCGGATTCTGCATTACTCCGCGAATTACTTTGCGGAGCTAATTTTGGCCACTTCGCCTAACCATAACAGTTACTCAATATGATATTACTCCTCTGCTTGCCAAATAAAGTGCAAAATCCCCTCTCTACAAGGGCAATACAGAGCAGAACATGCAGTTTCAAAACTGGTCTGTATGGCAGCTACTAAAGTAGACGCTCGCCCAGTCCCTGGCTGCAAAGTATAAACAAAGTCTCAATAAAAGTAAAATAAATAATAAAAAAAAGTGTTTGTGTGTTGGGTAGAGAGACTTGGGAGGAGACAGACACCAAAGCCCTCTAATGGCTGAATGTGATGCATGCAGCTCTGCATTACAGAGGGACTATGTTTCTATGATTTTTATCGTTAACACTTTTTAGCATACTTTTTTTAAAATATTTTTTTTCTGGGGAAATTTAAGGGGTGGACCCATTTTATAAGCAGAATAAGACACTCCGAGGTGTGGTTTATAGGCTGATAAAAGCACTTCCCAGGTGCTAAAGACACTCAGTGCAAGCACCTCGTGCCTCATTACACACCTGGGGCATGCTTTTATCAGCCCATAAACCACACCTCATCATGTCTTAATCCTTACATAGTATACTCCTCCTCTCCTTGCCAAAAGACCTTCCTTAAGCTAAGAGCCTCCTACCACAACATCCTTAGGTTTGTCACTGGCCTCCTCAGATTCCCTCACCACTGTGACCTCTACAAGGCTACCCACTGGCTATCCCTAGAAGATAGATTTAACCACCAGATCCTGACTTTCTTCTTTAAAATCTACAAGAGACTACTCCCTATTGCCATCACATCCAAGTTGCTGAGGCCCTCCAGGGCACATACAACCAGATCTACCCCTCAGAACTCCTTCACAGTGCCTTTCTGCCACACTATCCAAGGACTCCACTCCCTAGCCCCCAGTGGCACAAGGCTCTTTTTTTTTAGGTCTCCTTCTCCTCCGAGCTGGAGGATTCAACCCCCCACCCCACTCACTGCCCCCTATGCCCAGGCTTTACTCCCCTGGATGGGGCTGCAGGGCAAGTTCCCCCTCTCCAAGGAATTTGGTCTCTTGCCCCTGGCTTACTCCTCAGGGCAGGGCCACAGGAGCAGGGACCCCCTCCCATGGTGGGCATTAGTCTCAGTGGGAGCAGTGGTGGGGGCAGTCATGAATGGAGCCTCCATTTTTTTTTTGTATGCTGGATTCTTGGGGGCAGGGGCATGCAATGACACCAGTGTCTGCCCCACCCCCGAACATGTAGTGCCAGCAGTGGTGGTACCCCCAGCCTCTGCCAGAGGTTCGTAGAGCACCAGACACTCTTCTCCCTCCCCAGGAGAAGGAGCGCAGTCCCTGGGATGCTCAATCCTTCCCCCCCAGCCAGCCCACCAAATTCCGAGTCCTTCACTGAACCTTGGATGTCAGCACCACAAGTGGACACCTTGTTGCTGTGCCTGCCAGCTGGCCTGGGGCACAAGGCTCTTTAACAGCCTTCTATCCTGCCTATTACAAAGCACTTCCCTTGGAATATTCAAAAGCCACCTCAAACTTCCTTCTTACTAGCTCAGAATGTGCTTGCCCAACTCTACACCTTACTCATTAATTTTCCTCTGTCCTCTTATCCACTCAACCTCAAATAGTCCACGGTTCCCCTTTGTATCCAAATGCACTTCCTGGACAAATGGTCCCCTTATAGGTAAATCTTACTGTATATTTTATTGTTTAATCAACATTCTGTAAATACCATTGTGTGCCTGCTTGTCATTTGACTAGACACTTGTGAAAATGTGCAGACTTGCATTCCAGTATAAAAATTAAAAATGAAACTGAACTGAACTGAACATAACTGAGCAAAAGAATGGCAAAAAAGTACATTTTTTGGACCTTTTAAATTTCTGGATCTCAGATTTCAGCGAGCCACTATCATGAAACTTCCCAAAATTTATACATGGTATCTGAACTGTGTATGCAAACTGTCACGCAAATTTAACAGTGCTGAAATTATTAAAGTGCTAAATCGAGGTTTAACATTAAAGTGCCCACTCAACCCATGCTCAGAAGTCAATGTTTTAAACCTTGTAACTTAAGAAATGATTACATTTTTTTCCATGAAACCTTTGGCCTTTGGCCAAGCCCATCTACCCTGAAAGTTTCAGAACAATATTCCAAACTGTTTTTAACACAATAGGTGAGCAAAAAAGGCCCAAAAATTAATTTAAATGCTTTTTTAAATCCTGGATCATAGAATCTGGATGAGCATTCATCATGAAACTTGTGATTTCTTATGAACTTGCCACCAAGGCCACACATGCAAAATTTCAGGCAATTCCCTCAAACAAGGCCAAAGTTATTAAGGTGCAAACATTTGGAGTGAATATTAAACAGCCTGCTTGACCCTAACTATACTCGCACTACTGCACAAGTATGATAAGAAGCAGCTATTCTGGAAACCCTACAGAGCATGCTGAGAAGCAAAATGTTTAAAACCTTATGCCTCAGAAACTGATTAATATGTTTTCACAAACCCTTTGAAAAGCACACCCTAGGGTCAAGCCCCTTTAACCTGACAGTTCTGGAACAATATTCCAAACCATTTTCGTTCCACAGGTGAACAAACAAATGGCCAAAAAGTAAGTAAGTAGAAAAAGAGCCACCTTTAGATGGTACAAGGGACCATATAAAGGTGGGGGGAGGATAGAGAGGAATACCTGAAGGAGTCAAGGTAGGTGACAATGGCAGTCAGGGCAGCCAAGGTGTACCAGGAGTTGAGGCTGGCACAGGGTATTAAAGATGGGGAGAAGGACTTCTTTAGGTACATCAGGGAGAAAAGGAGCTTCAAAGACCAAATTGTGAGAATTAAAAGGTAGGGGTGGGTGGGTAGGTACAAGGGCAGAACAGGCAGAAGCATTAAATGAGCATGTCTCTGTATTTACCAAAGAGAAAAGGAGGGTAGCAGTACCCAGGGGGGTTGAGGGTGTGGTCGGGGGGGGGGAGAAGAGACAGACAGGGAAATCCCAGTAGGCAGGGTACTGGAGGGCTTGAGGGCACTGAGGGTGGACAAGGCACCGGGGCTGAATGGCATACACCCAAGTGTGCTAAGGGAGCTAGCAGATGTGCTGGCAGAACTACGGTCAGACCTGTTCAATGCCTCTCAGGACTCGAGGTGTGTACCACAGGAATGGAATATGGCACACATGGTACCCCTTCACAAGAGTGGCCCCAAGGATGAGCCAGGGAACTACAAACCAGTAAGCCTCACATCCATTGTGGGAAAACTGATGGAGACAATTTTGAAGGAGAGGCTGGTTTCCCCTCCTAGAGGCTAATGGGCTGCAGGACAGCAGGCAGCATGGGTTTGTCTTGAGCAGATCCTGTCAGGTGGATCAGGGGAGGGCAGTGGACATGGCCTATCTGGACTTCAGCAAGGCCTTTGACACTGTGCCACATAGAAGACTATTACACAAACTGGGGAATATGGGTGTGGGCAGGACAGTAGTATGGTGGGTAGGTAACTGGCTGGGTGGCAGGACACAGAGGGTGGTGGTAAATAGCTGTCACTCCACAGAGGGAAGAGTGACCAGTGGGGTACCACAGGGATCAGTGCTGGGACTGGTCCTATTCAACATCTTCATCAGTGACATTCTGTGGGACCTAGAAGGCAGAATTTCACTGTTCGCTGATGACACAAAGCTCTGTAACAGAGTAGACACACCAGAGGGTGTAGACAGAAAGAGAAGGGACCTGCAGAAACTTGAAGAATGGTCAGGGGTTTGGCAGTTGAAATTCAATGCAAAGAAGTGCAAGATAATGCGTATGGGACACAAAAACTCTGGCACAATATATCAGTTGGGGGGTGAGGATATAGCATGCACCAAGCAGGAAAGAGATCTTGGGGTTATCATGTCTGATGACCTCAAGGTAGGAAAACAGTGTGACAAGGCAGCAGGTAAAGCAAATAGGATGCTGGGATGCATAGGCAGGGGCATCACCAGCAGGAAAAGGGAGGTCATAATTCCACTATACAAGACACTAGTGAGGTCCCACCTGGAGTACAGTGTACAGTTCTGGAGAACTTACCTACATAAGGACATAGATAGGGTAGAGAAGGTTCAGAGGAGGGCAACAAAGATGGTACATGGATTGCATCACAAGTCCTATGAGGACAGGTTGAAGGAACTGAATATGTACTCCCTGGAGGAGGAGGAGAGAGAGGATATGATAGAGACATACAAGTATCTTACAGGGAGGAACAGGGTGCAGGAATACACTATTTTTAGCGAAAAAGATGTTCCAGGACTAGGCGTGGGATGAAGTTGGAGGGAGGGCGATTCAGAGGAAGCGTGAGGAAGGAATTTCTTCACAGAGCGAGGTGGTGGAAAAGTGGAACACCCTGCCAGAGGAAGTGGTGGGGGCTGAAACAATCATGGGATTTAAAAATGCATGGGATAGACATAAAGGAATTCTGGAGGTCAGGGGTAAGGGGCAACAGACTTCTAGGAAAACATAAACTGAACTTACAAGCTCAAATGGGCAGACTGGGTGGGCCATAGGCCCTTATCTGCCGACACTGTCTATGTATCTATGTATCTATGTAACCTGGTGGAGTACTATGATTGGGTAACCAAGCAGTTGGACTGGAGCCATGCAGTTGATGTCCTGTACCTGGACTTCAGCAAGGCATTCGATTCGGTGTGGCATGGGAGGCTAGGTAGTAAGCTGGAAGGCACAGAGGCTGGGGCAAAGATGGTGGGATGTGTAGGGAACTGACTGCAAGACAGACAGCAGAGGGTGGTGGTGGTGGTGGTGGTGGGAGCTCTCATCACCCAGAGCAGTGACTAGTGGGGTGCCACAGGGATCTGTACTGGGGCTGGACTTTTTGGGGAACTTCATAGCAGACATTTCCATAGGCATCAAGAGCAAGATCAGTCTGTTTGCAGATGACACCAAGATGGGAGCAGTATTGAATGATCTAAAGGGGTGGCAGGGGTTGCAGGACGATCTGGCAAAATTGAAGGCCAGGTCAGACACTTGGCAGCTGGGGTTCAATGCTAAGAAATGCAAGGTGCTACATTTTGGAGCAAAAATCCTAAGGAGGAGCTACCAGCTACGGGGTATTCAGCTGACCAAGACAGAGGAGGAGAAGGACCCAGGGGTGATCATAACAGGAGCAATGAACAGCTCTGTCCAATGCAGAAAGTTGGCTGCCAAGGCTAACAAGATGCTAGGTTGTATTGCCAGAGGCATATCCTCCAGGAGGGGAAAGGTGATCCTGCTGCTGCACAGGTCACTACTTAGACCACACTTGGAGTACTGGTTGCAGTTTTGGTGGCCATACCTGAAGAAGGACATTAGGTTACTGGAGGCAGTGCAGCACAGGGCAACAAAAAGAATCCAAGGGTTAGGGGACTTGCCCTATGAGAGTAGTTTGAGGGAGCTGAACATGTACTCCTTGGAGGAGAGGAGGGATGGGGGGCATGATTGAGACCTTCAAATGCATGAAGGGGATAAATAGGATGGACACAGAGGGGCTTTTCCAGTTAAGGAGGGAGAGGGACATTCGAGGGCATGATCTGAGATTGGAGGTGGGGTAGGTTCAGGAGGGAATGAGGAAACACTTTTTTACAGAGAGGGTGGTGGCAGGTTGGAATGCATTACCAGAGGACGTGACATCCTATAATTCGGTGGGCTGCTTCAAAAGAGGATGGGACAGAGTAAGGGGAAGGGTCACTGGAGAGGGGGGAGGGTGCGGCAGCTGCAGTATAAGGGCTGCTAGCTGCACATTCAAGCAGACTCAGACTGTGAGGCCTTTATCTGCTGGCAGGTTCATATGTTCCTATGAATTTTTAAAGGCTTTTAAAAATTTCAGGTCTTGGAATCTGGGTGAGCATCCATCACAAAACTTGTCTAGTCTTAAGCACTTGCCTTCCGAAGAGCGCATGAAAAATTTCAGGCAATTTTGTTAAACAGCTCCAAAGTCATTAAGGTGTGAAAATTTTGGGTTAACATTAAACAACCTGTTCAAACTTAACTATACTTTCAATACTATGCAACTATAATAAAAAAACAGCTATCCTGGAAAACCTACTAAGCATGCTCAGAAGTAAAATGTATAAAACCTTATAATTTAGGAAACGAGTGGTATTTTTCACAAAATCTCTGAAAGGCATCTCCTTGGGAGGATTCACTGCTACTCAGAAAATTCTGGAATACAGTTCAGAACCCTTTTTCATCTAGACTAGAGCAAAAAAACATCCAAACCTCATACACTCTGGATCTCAGAATCTGAACAAGCACCCATCCTGAAACTTGCCAGATCTTAAGAATATGGTACCCAGACTGCACATTACACCTTTTCATGCAATTTTGTCAAATGGCACAGAAGTTATTAAGGTACAAAAGTCAGGGTTTGAAATTAAAGTGCCTACTCAACCAATGGTCTTAAGCTAAATTTTTTAAATCTTATAACTCAAGAACCGTATATTTTTTCATAAAATCTTTCAAAGGCACCTCCTTGGGCTGAGCAGCATCTACCCTGAAAACGTTGAAACAAAATTCCAAATCATTTTTGCTGCAGATGCAAGAAAACAAAAGCTAAATAGTCAATTTTTTCTTGGCACGTATACAGTACTTGGTGTTTTCGAGACAGTAGAAAATGATGAAGTGTCCATTTGTCACTGTCTCAAAATTAGTCATTTAAGAAACCCCTATTCATAAATGCATCCAATCTGTTTTTAAAGATTTCAATATTATTGCTGGTAATTACTTCTTCTTTTAATGAATTCTATATACATATGATTCTTTGTGTATAAAGAATCTTCCTATTATTTGTTTTGAAGTTGATAATTTTATATTTGCTTCATATGGCTTCTAGAGTGATGTATCTTAGTTCGGAAAGTTATGTTTAAGTCTTTTAATAAATTATTGTCCATGTTTAAGTTATAAAATAGAAGTAGATCCCCTTTAATTCACCTCTTGTATATTTATTTATTTTTTTTTTTATTTTTATTTTATTTTATTGGAGAGATCAGTTTTACAACCTTTGAGTCATGGACTCGTTGACAAGAGTACCTCACATTGGGGGAGAGACAACAATTATGAGTTTGGACAGGGATGAACATAATGGTGAGATACATAAACACACTTGGAGATTACAGGCAGCAGTTATACTGGTACAAACATGTGTAGAGTTATACGCATTGTTACATAGCAATAGATACATCATACAACTAAACAAATTAGTCTTAGACAATTATGTGTACCAAACCCGGTGCCAGGGGGCCGGGAGGGCTAAGGCGGGACCGGTTTAGGTAGCTACAAGCATTTACAGCATCAACTGTCAATAATATGCTTATGGAGGGCGGTTTTGAAGCGGCCAATCCCCGGGATCGTGGAGATAGATTCAGGAAGGGAGTTGAACCAATGCGGGGCCAAGTGATGGAAGGATCTTTGGCAGCGAGAGGTCCTTGCTCTGGGAACAATGAAGGTGGCAGTGGAGGAGTTGCAGGTAGGCAGGGATCAGGCAGCCAGCTGCAAGGGTCCAGAGACCCCAGGAGGGCAAAGGCCTGACATGGACTTTTTGGCCAGCAGGCAGGTTTGATATTTCAGTCTTTCCTCAAGAGTGAGTATTTTTGTGGTGGAGTATAGCAGACAGGTGTGGGTTCTGCTGTGGGCACCGGTAAGGAGCCTACAGGCTTTGTTAATAGCGGTCTGGACTTTAGATAAGGCAGAGGCTCGGCAGCAGCATAAATTGGGAGCCCAGAGTCAGCCGGGCGATAACACCGAAGGGAGGTGATGGCTAGTTTTAAGGAGGGTTCAGGGAGGCAGTCTTAGTGGCGGTAGAGAAGCCCGATCCTGGAGTTCATGGCAGATGACAGGGCTTTGAGGTGGGCATGGAAAGTAAGGCCGGAGTCAAAGGTGATGCCCAGGTACTTATAGGATGTTACCTGTTCAAGTGGGAGGGGCATGCTGGTGGTGATGTGGAGGGGAAAGTCCTTGGCGCTGTTTTGCCGATGTGAAAATAGCATGGACTTAGTTTTCTTTAGATTCAGGACTAACATGGTTATTGAACCATTTTTCGGTTTGGAGGAAGGCGCTGTAGCATGACTTGGAGAGGAGTGGGTCAGGGTGTGAAGCTAGGATTACAGCGTCATCTGCATAGAGTAGTATTTTGCTGGAACAGGAGCTAGGGAGGGTGTTCAGGAATAGGCTGAAAAGGGTCGGTCCAAGGATGGAGCCTTGAGGGACCCCAGAGAGTACCGGTAGGTTGGAGGAGAAGGTCCCATTTAGCTTGACTCTTTGGGCCCTGTTGTGAAGGTAGCTTGTGAACCACTTCAGGGGGTTGGATGAGAGGCCCAGTTTGCTTAGGGAGTTTAATTGCAGGGGGTGGCACACCGTGTCAAAGGCCTTGGATAGGTCATGAAAACCACCCTGCAAGCTGGCCTTGTCAAGTCATGGTGTATGTGGTGGGAGAATTCCATGAGGGCAGTGGATGTGCTATGGCCAGGATGAAACCCATGTTGCTCCGGACATAGAAGGTTGTATTTAGAAAGGTATTCCATGAGCTGTGTGTTTACGATTTTTTCTAAGGCTTTGGATAAGGGGGGGAGGATGGAGATGGGCCTGTAGTTGTTAGGCAGAGTACGGTCCCCAGACTTGTGGATGGGGGTTACTTCAGCATGCTTCCAGGCCTCCGGGAATTGGCCTAGGCATAAGGATTTGTTTATGATAAGCGTGAGGGGGATAAGCATGACATCCAGCGTGAGGCGGAGTATTTTGGAGTCAAGAGGGTCACTACTTGGGTTCTGAGAGGCAAGGGACCTTATTAAGAAAGGTTTGGCATCATGTGGTGAGATCATTTGGAAGTGGAATTGTGGCCTGGAAATGGGAGTATGAGTGGGTGTGGCAACTGGGTCAAAAAAGTGGGCAGGGAGGACAGCACTTAAATCTGTGAAAGTCTTATTAAGGCAGTCAGCGATACGTTTGGTCAGTGAGAC
Organism: Neoceratodus forsteri; assembly: GCA_016271365.2. NCBI lineage: Eukaryota > Metazoa > Chordata > Ceratodontiformes > Ceratodontidae > Neoceratodus > Neoceratodus forsteri. The sequence continues at coordinate 158,658,403 of CM028137.1, forward strand.
AGCCCCATTTATGACAATCTGGGATGGTGGGGGAGCAGGCTTTACCATTCAGTTCTTTTATGTTGTCCCAGAAAGCTCTGGACGAGAGCCCCAGGAGGATGTCAAGGCAGCCTGGTAGTATTTAGCTTTAGCCTGCTTGATGGTCCAGGTGCATTGGTTGTGGGCTGCCCTGTAGGCTTGCCTATCGGCCAATCTACCGGAGTCATTAGCTAAGTGCCAAAGGTTATCTCTTTTATTTAGTTGTTGGATCAGTGCAGGGATTATCCATGCAGCAGTCCATTTTTTTATCTTTGGTGTGCTGAAGGGGGCAAACAGATCACAGGCATGGTTGAAAGCTGTGGTGAGGTAAGTTAGGGCAGAGTTAATGTCAAGTGCGCAGGCCACTGGGGTCCAGTTGATTTGGGCGAGGTGACGTTTGAGGTTGACAAGACCTCTGGGGAGAAAACGGCGTCGAGGGGTCCTGCAGTACACCGGGCTGAGAGTGGGGGATGACCAAGAGCAGATGATAGGGGAGTGGTCACTGAGTGAGTCCGCAAGGACTTGTACAGATCCTACTTTATGTGGTCGGTTGGAGAAGACTACATCCAGGAGGGAACTAGTTCCTGTTACTTTGTTAAGCCTAGTGGGCTGAGTGACCATTTGAGACAGGTCAAGGGCTGCAAGCTCATTCTTCATATTATCAGATGATGGGCTGAGCCAGTTGGTGTTTAAGTCACCCATGATTAGTTGTTCAGCCTTCTGGGGTAGGGTGGATAGGTAGTCAACAAGGGAGGTGACCGCAAAATCTTTTTTAGACCCCGGGGGTAGGTAAGCCACGGTTAGATAAAGGGGACCACGACCAGGGTAGGGGGAGATTTTTAAAGTAATGGCTTGCGCCCCGTAGCTAAGCTCAGGGTTGGGGAGGGCATGACCGAGGACCGAGTCACGCAAGTAGATAGCGCACCCCCCTCCACGCCTGCCCATCCTATCGGCCCTAAACAGGGAAAAATCTGGAAGAGAGACGGCAGAGTCCGGCGTGAGGGAGGAGAGCCAGGTTTCTGCAAGCATGAGAATGTCGGGGGAGTGTTGGGTGACCCAGCATTGGAGGGCTGCAGTTTTCTTAGGGAGACTACATATATTGATAAAGGTGATTCGGAGGTCTTTGCCCCCGGTAGGCTGAGGCATGGCTGAGGTGGCGGGCCCCGGGTTCGGGTGCACATTGCCGGAGAGCAGGAGCAGCAGAATAATTAGGCGCCTCGCATGGTGTTGGTTGCTGGGGGTGGGGTACATATGTGTCCGGCGAGACCTCACCAGGGAGGTGCATGGGATAGGAAGAGAGAATAGAACCGTGGGCGCTAGCAAGGAGAGAGACCTCTTGTGATAGAAATCACAATACTGAGAGTAGCACTTAGGTGGTGGGTGGGTGAGGGTAGTGTGGTGGTCCAGGGTATGGGAGGGATATGGGGGGATAGACTGGGGGATAGTTGTTGGGTAATCTGATGGAGGAGCAGAGTACAGAGAGTGGAGGGAATGTGTTTTAGTCGAGGGCAGGTCGATGGGGGATATAGGGGGGTGGAGAGTAAGTAAAGGCGGAGACAAGAGGAGAGCCAGCATAGCAAGGTTTAAGCTAGTGAGTGACATTTCCCAAAGAAGAGCAGAAAGTGAGAGCAGACTCCCTCTAGTGCTGGAAAGATATAACCAGCAAATGGGAAAGTAGGCTGATTGGTTCTGGTGCCTCATGTGACAAAAAATACCCAATATAAGGGAAAGCCGACCAAGTGTGGTGGTGGGGGCGGTGGGGAGCCGAACGCGCAGCATTCGGCAGGGCTTCTCCGGAGCACCGACTGGTGGGAACAATGGTGCGGGTGCGCGAGCCTGGAAAAGGTGCCAAAAGAGCAGCGTTTGAACAGTGTCCTCAGGTAGTCTGGCTCCCGACAGTCGCGATTCCAAAGCGGCAGTTCCAGGCACTTAAATTACCTTGCTCACTGTGGAGAGGCTGGGAGGGCTATTTCCAAGTGGCCCTCATGACCGTCGGCTCCTCAGGGGGGCAGGGGTGTCCTGGCGGTGGTGATCTCAGGCAGCAGGAAGGGCACTCCAAATGTAGCCCTCGCGACCTCCGGCTCCTCGGGGGGAGGGGGGGTTCGATCTGTGGGAGAGAGAGAAAGCAGAGGTTATGTAGGCAGGTAGGGGGATTAGCGTTAGGGGCGGGCAGTACTGGAGCAGGCGAGAGGCTAATGACAGGCTATGGCTGCACTCCAAATATTATGAATATACAACAAAAGGTTGCCAAAAAAATAGAGTCGGGCTGGCAAGCGACTACAGAGAGATGGGGTCATGCACTGGTGGAGAGAAACACAGATTACAACAAAATGCAGTAGCCCCACAGCACAAAATACTCTAATTTTAAGCAGTGTTAAAGCAGGCAAAACCATAAAAACACATCAATTCTTGGTTTGGACATAAATATCCTTTTTGTGTTTTTTTTTTTTAAAGTCCATCGGGGCTTCTCTGGAGCACCGACTGGTGGGAACAATGGTGCGGGTGCGTGAGCCTGGAAAAGGCACCAAAAGAGCAGCATTTGAACAGCGTCCGCAGGTAGGCTGGCTCCCGACAGTCGCGATTCCAAAGCGGCAGTTCCAGGCACTTAAATTACCTTGCTCACTGTGGAGAGGCTGGGAGGGCTATTTCCAAGCGGCCCTCACAACCGTCGGCTCCTCGGGGGGGCAGGGGTGTCCTGGCAGTGGTGATCTCAGGCAGCAGGGAGGGCACTCCAAATGTAGCCCTCGTGACCTCTGGCTCCTTGGGGGGAGGGGCGTTCGATCTGTGGGAGAGAGAGAAAGCAGAGGTTAAGTAGGCAGGTAGGGGGATTAGCGTTAGGGGGCGGGCAGTACTGGAGCAGGCGAGAGGCTAATGGCAGGCTATGACTGCACTCCAAATATTATGAATATACAACAAAAGGTTGCCAAAAAAATAGAGTCGGGCTGGCAAGCGACTACAGAGAGATGGGGTCATGCACTGGTGGAGAGAAACACAGATTACAACAAAATGCAGTAGCCCCACAGCACAAAATACTCTAATTTTAAGCAAGGCAACAGTGTTAAAGCAGGCAAAACCATAAAAACACATCAATTCTTGGTTTGGACATAAATATCCTTTTTGTGTTTTTTTTTTTTAAAGTCCATCGGGGCTTCTCTGGAGCACCGACTGGTGGGAACAATGGTGCGGGTGCGTGAGCCTGGAAAAGAGCAGCGTTTGAACAGCGTCCTCAGGTAGGCTGGCTCCCGACAGTCGCGATTCCAAAGCGGCAGTTCCAGGCACTTAAATTACCTTGCTCACTGTGGAGAGGCTGGGAGGGCTATTTCCAAGTGGCCCTCATGACCGTCAGCTCCTCGGGGGGGGCGGGGGTGTCCTGGCGGTGGTGATCTCAGGCAGCAGGGAGGGCACTCCAAATGTAGCCCTCACGACCTTCGGCTCCTCGGGGGGAGGGGGGTTCGATGTAATGTAAACTATGTAATGACAGAATTTCTAATTTCATATCCTATGACATGTTCTCTATGCCTCCCATAATTTTTGTTGCCTTATGATGTATCCTTTCCAGATTACCTTTGTGACCTTGGTTAAAACGCCCCCCCGCCCCAATTTGGCAACAGTAATTGGTAATGGGTCGAATATATGAATTACATATAGGGAGTATTCCTCAGATTTATGGATGAAATTTATTTATTTATTTAAAAGTTTGGTAACCGGGAAAGGCACACTGAGCCAAGGCTCATTTCCAGGTGTGACCCGGGGAAGGGAACAAAGTAAGCAGCAAAACACAAGCAAACAGAAGTGCAAAAGACAGCAATAAATTAAGATGCAAATACAGTGGCAGCAAAAAATGGTGATAGGAATACACTGAGGGAAAAAAAGGCAATGATTTTGAGCGCTGAAGTCAAATTCAGCATTTCCAGAGTGAGCGGAGGTGGGGGGGGGCAGACAGGTAGAAATTCATTGAGGCAAAGCCCTCAGAGGGGAGAGGGAGGGTGAGAGAAAAACAATATAGGGTAGGTTGATGGGGGACGAGAGAACGGGGATGGGGAGGATTTGAGGAGAAACAGGAGCAAGGGGGGATGTCTTCTGATATTGTTGAGGAGATAGCTATTTTTAAACACATCATTTTTATGCTCTTTCAATTTCAAGTCCACTAATAGCCTTCAAACCCAGATATTTTTCTGTTATTAGAGTTTTGAGCTTTATGCTTTTCATATAACTCCTCAGAGGGTTGTGTCTTCCTAGGTGCATGACTGTGCACTTCCTCTCATTGAACCTCAGATCTTAAGCATCAGCCATGTTTAACATTAATGTTAGATCATTCTGCAAGTAAGCAATAAGACATGATGGGGTGTGCAATACGGTGTGATAACCGCACTCCTAGGGGAGCAGTTAGGCACGAGGCCGAAGGCCGAGTGACAGTCATCCATAGGAGTGCGGTAATCACACAGTAATGCACAATCCCAGAGTGTCTTATTGCATTTATAAAATGGCCCTTTATTTTTAGAAGCAGTTTTTTTAGTTTGAAACACATGTTTAAATAAGTAAAAATTTTTAACATAAAATAGTCCTTCCACCTATTGGTGCTAGATTAAAGTAGCGTTATACAGTATGGGCTTCCCTGCCCACTTAAGCTTCATATTCCCCTGCCAGCCACAACAATTCACAAATGCTGTTTTCCTCATTCTAATTATGACACATAGCTCCCTTACTTTATTTTGTTCTCCTCACTCTGTAGACAAAACTAAAAGGAAGCCGTAACAGAGGCTTCTCAGTTCACCGATGCTGCAAGCATGAGTGTGGTTCAAAACTGTCACACTCACTGATAGCATCATGAACTGCTTGCTCTGTCCTAAAAGCTAAACAGCAGGGTGAGGCATTTATCATCTTTTCTCTTTATTTATATAGTATTATTGCTTACTTTCTTCATTCTGTGTTTTTTCTCAGTGTTTCCCCACATTCAAGATACGGAATGTTTAGCATGGAATGTTTACCATGGAACACAGGGATACAAAATTCCGTTCAGTTGCACTGGCAGAATGTTCCTCTTCTAACATACTGTATATGTACACACACAAAGGCCATTTCTAAAGCCACAGACTCAATTATCTCACTGTCAGGGAAAGCAGAAGAGATTTCCCCGATGAACAGGTAAAAGTAGAAGGGGGATTTTTCACTGTCAGCAAAGAAACAATTGTAATGAAAATTATAAACAATACTCATTGTTTCTAATTTGTTTATGTATGTAAGGAGAGTGTGATGATCAAGGAAGAAACATTTAATTAATTTGTTTTATTTTCTATTTAAGGTAGTTTTATTTTTAGGGCCTAGCTGAAGGTTTTTACAGTGTAAAGGTAATAGCCATGTTTGTGATGGAAAATTAGTTCTGGATATAGGGAGACTGATGGAAGATAGTTTGGGTTGTAGGAGAACTGATTTGCTTATTGTGTGATGTGGTTTAGGACCAGGATGACTGTGCGTACATAGAGACTTAATGTACAGCCAGCTGATGTCTCTTGGCCAATGAGATTTCTAGATTTTCTCAGGCCATTTTATAAGTTGTGATGTCCATCTAGGGTATTTACCACTCCACCTATCTTTGTGTCATTTGCAAACTTGTTGCACCAGTTTGCCCCATTATTTCCTATGTCCTCAATAAACATGCCAAAATGTACAGGCCTCAGCACGGACTCTTGTGGAACCCCACTCGTGAAACCACTTCCCTCAGAGAAAAACATTCAACCTTACCCACGGTATTCTCCAAGGCAGCCAGCTCTCAGCCCAACTCACAATGGTTCAAAAAGGGTCTAAAGACATGTCTACTTAAAAGCTGCTTATGTACCTGTCATCAGTTTTTGTCCCAACATAATGATCTATGTTTTATTGCTTATGACAATGTACTCCATGCCCTTGGTCACTGTCTAGCCAAACCCTCTACTGTAACCTAGTCACTGTCTTATTTATTACTGTCTAAATAGTCTGAATTTAATATGTACTTGTTCACCTCGTAAACTGCATTGTATCTTATATTTCCTATGTACTTTGTCACATATATCTGTAATTAATCCCGGGCCGCCCTGGAAAAAGGGACCTCTGGTCTCAGTGGGCCTACCTGATGACCAAAATGAAATAAATAAAATAAGTTAATGGTTCTGTTTATATTTTGACATTGTGTTATTATTTCTTTGATAAGGTTTTCATTAGGTACCACATTGCATGCTTTACTCAATTCTAAGAATATTACATCTACTAAATGTTCTGCACTCAGTGCTTTATTGACTGGTTCATAAAAGCTAATTAGATATGTGTTACATGACCAGCCCTTTCTGAACCCATGCTGTCTATGATACCTAGTGAGTTACATTCTTTTATGATTATATAATTAATCATCTTCTCCATTATTTTTTCCACTACTGAGGTGATATTTATACTGTACATCTATACTTTTGTGGGTCTGTTACGCTGCCTTTTTTATAGATAGGTACCACCTCTGCCTTCTTCCATTCCTGTGGTATTACTCCTGAAATCAAGGATTTATTAAAGATGAATGTTAGAGGACAATAATACTACTTGCTACTTCTTTAAGGACATAAGGAGAGATAGAAACATAGGAACACAAAATTTGACTGCAGTCAAGGACTGCTTGACCCACTCAGTCTGCTCATTTCTCTCTACCAGCGTTATCACCACAGACCCTACTCGACCTCTGGTTCTTTCTCCCCCCTCCTTTCCTTTCCACAAAGATTCACTTATCCCTATCCCATGCATTCTTGAACCCTACCACTGTTTTTGCCCCCACCACCTCCACTGGAAGGCTATTCCAGGAATCCACCACTCTTTCTGTGAAGAAGTGCTTCTTCACATCTCTCCTGAATCTACCCCCACCAACTTCATAGCATGTCCCCTTGTTCTTGAGCTCTATTTTTCAAAAAAAAATACTTCCCTCCTGTACCTTATTTACCCCCATGAGTTATTTAAAGGTCTCTATCATATACCCCTCCTCACTTCCAGGGTGTACATATTGAAGTCCTTTAGTCTCTCCTTGCAGGGCTTTTGGTGCACACCCTGCACCATTTTAATTGCCCTCCTCTGGACCACCTCAACTCTGTCTCTGTCCTTCCAGAGATATGGTCTTCAGAACTGGACATAATACTCCAGATGGAGTCTTACCAGATATCTATACAGGATCAACACCACGTCCCTCTTTCTGCTGCTGATACCCCCTCCATATACACCTCAGAATCCACTAGCCCTCCCATTTGCCTTGTTGCACTGCCTGGCTGCCTTTAGGTCATCCAATATAATTATACCCAGGTTTCTTTCCTGCTTTGTGATCATCAGTACCACTCCACCTATTTTGTACTCTGCCCAAGGGTTTCTGTGCCCCAAGTACATTATTTTGCAGTTGTTGACACTGAAACACAGCTGCCATACCCTTTGCCACTCCTTGAGTTTTCTCAGGACTAATCGTCCTTTCCACACACCTCCATAGTGTGTCCACCCTACTGTGGATTTTGGTGTCATCTGCAAAGAGGCAATTTTCTCTTCAATTGCCTCTGCAATATCACTTACAAAGACATTAAATAGGACTGGTCCCTGCACTGATCCGAGGCACCTTGCTGGTCACCCTCCTCCCTCCCTTCCTCAGAGTGAACTCCATTTACCACCACCCTCTGTACCTATCCCCTAGCCAATTTCTTACCCAGTTTACCACTTTTGGACCCACTCTTAAGCTACCCAGCTTTCTAACTAGTCTCCTATGTGGAACAGTGTTGAAAGCCTTACTGAAATGTAGGCAGGCCATGTCCACTGCTCCATCCTGATCCAGTTCCTAGGTCACCTAGTCAAAGAAATCTATCAGATTTGTTTGACATGATCTCCCCCCATGAATACTGTACATGCTGCTTCGACTCTTGTAACCCACTGGATTCAATATATTTTACAATCCTTTCCTACAGCAATAATTCCATTAACTTTCCCACCACCAATGTAAGAATGACTGGCCTATAATTATCCACCTCCTCTCTGCTGCCACTTCTGTGTAGTGAGACCACATCTGCCCTCCTCCAGTCCTTTGGAACAATTCCCATTTCCAGTGAACAGATAAACAGGACTGTTAGAGGTGCAGCCAGTACCTCTCTGAGCTCCCTCAGTATTCTTGGATGCACTCTGTCTGGCCCCATTGCTTTTACCACTTTCAGATTAGCGAGCCCCTTCAAACTCTCTCCTCTGAAAAACAACTAGTGTCCCCTTCCAAAGCCCCTGTTATATTTCCATGGCCCCTCCCTTTCTCCTTTCTCTGTGAACACTGAACCAAAGTATTTGTTCATGATGTCTGCCTTTTTCTTTTCCATCTCTGTGCAAACCCCCCCTTGCTTTTCTTAACCTTACAATTCCTCCCCTGCTCTTCCTCTTTTCATTTAAATACCTATAAAATGTCTTGTCCCCATTTGTTACTGCCTGAGCTAGTCTCTCTTCAGTTTGTGCCTTCGCAATCCTTATTGCTTTCCCAACTTCCCTTTGTCTCCAGTGATACACCTCCCTATCCTCCTCCATCTGTGTCTCCTTGTACCTTCTGAATGCTACCCTTTTAGCCTTTACCTTTTCCGCTATCTCTTTTGAGGACAATAGTGATCTCTTTTTCCTCTTGCTTTTGCTCACTTGCTTCATGTAGAGGTGTGTTGCCTTCACCATGCTCCGTTTTAGCTTACCCACTGTTCTTCCACCACCCAGGTCATCCCTGAGGCATTCACCCACCTTTGTAAAATCTGCCCTACTGAAGTCCACGACCTTCACCCTTGTGTGGTTTGATTCCACAGTTGTCCTTATATTGAACCACGCTGCATGGCGATCATTGATCCCCAGGTGGCCTCCAACCTTGACGCTTGTAACACTATCCCCGTTAGTGAGTACCACATCCAGTATTCCCCCTTAACAAGTGGGTTCAATTAATAAGTCCAAGATGTCCCAGGTTCTTGCTGAAGCCACAGCTGGGAGGCTGCAATCTATATCTGACAGATTGAAGTCCCCCACCAGCATCCCCTTCCCCTTTTCTTCTATCTTGACAGTGGCTTCCACCAGTATCTTATCTAACTCCTCTCCCTACAGTATGTTGGAGCTCTGTAGATCTTGCCAATGTGAATAATGGTTCCATTCCCTAACTTCAGGATGACTCATAGTACCTCTTCCCCCTGTATTCCATTTATCTCCATCACTTTTATGCTTTCCCTTACAAAAACACCACCCCTCCTGTTTTCCTTCCAACCCGGTCCTTTCTGAACAGAGTACAGCCTAGTATGGCCATCTCCCAGTCATGATTTTCAGTGCATCATGACTTAGTTATGGCCACAATATCCAGGTCTGCCTCTGTAATGATGGCCTCTATGTCTGGAATCTTATTTCCTAGACTTCCAGCATTTGTACACATGGCCTTCCAGACTTTGTTAGCATTCAGCTTGTTACTCCCTTTTTTTCCTTTTAGCCCTCCCTCCTTCTCCCTCTCTTTTTAATGTTTCTGTTCCCTTCCCCTTCATTTGTATCACCCGGCTTCCTTTATTAATTTGCACATGGGGGGGCTATTCCCTCAGGTTCTCCCTACTCTCTACTTCAGCCTGTGGGGGAGGCATTTCTGCTCATCAGTTCCTTCTGCCACCCCCTCAGCTAGTTTAAATATTCATCAAGGTAACATTTAAACAATCCACAGAGGAGTGCAGTTCCCCTCCCAGATGGATGAAGGCCATTACCATTGTATATGCCCTTATCCATCCAGTAGATCCCCAGTCACCAGTGTAGCTGAACCCCTCCTCTCTGCACCTTTCCTTCAATCATGAGTTGAAGCTCCTGCTGTGATGATCCCTCTCTTCCCCCCTGCAGCTCAGTCAAAGCCACTGAGACTCTTCCCAGCTTCCAAAACTCCTCCTGCACTCTCCCAGCCCCATCTCTAGCCAGGTCATTGGTCCCAAAGTGGACAATGACATCCAGCTCCCCCTTCCATCCTGCTCCTCTTGTGATCCCCAGAATGTACATCCCATTCCATCTCTCTGGGCCACAGCTCCATGTAGGCACCTGACCTCCTTCTTCACCCCCCCTTCCTATTCCCAAATCTATCCCCCAACCACCACCAGAAGCTGCTTCCTCCTTCTCTTGAATCCTCTGCCAGTCTTGTTGTTGTCTCAACTACAGGTAAACCCCACGTCCTCCCTGGCTACTACCTTGGATGCCTCCTCCCGGCAGTTCTGCCATGCTAGAGTGGTATGGGAATTTTGCAATGGTATCAATTGAGGAATGTGCCTCTGATCCACCACCCCCACCCTTCCAGAGCCCACCATAGTTCAGCCGTTCCTCTTCCCTGGCACCCTCTGAGGTAACAGTGGCAGACTTGGTGGCACCTGAGTGGGGGAGAAAGTCCCCAGAATCTTAGCCAACTCAGCTTGGAGTCTAGCACCCTCCTCCCTCAACCTAGAGAGGTGTGGACAGATGGGGGTAGCACTGCAGACTCAAGAAGGTTTCTCTGAAAACTGCCACCCCACAGCCAATGCACTGCACCACTACCAATTTCTACTCTACCTATGTTACTTAGAAATATGTATATAGTAGTAATACATTTTTTCTAGGGTGCTCTTCCCTGAAGGTTCAGGGCATGGTACAAGCAAGACAGGCAGGTAAAAAATAATACACAAATAAGTCAACAGCATTAAATAATAAGAAATAAATAATTCATGAAACAAAGTTCTCCCAGCTCCCAAGTCAGTCCTACTAGGTGCACAATTTGCATATAGAGCAGGAACAATTAACAGAGAAATCAGGTTCACACCTTCTACACCAGCCTGAAAAAAATGCCAGCACCAAACCAAGCTGATTATTTTACTCAAATGTCAAACTTTAATAATTTCATTTCTCTCAGATAGGGTTGCCACTAAAAGGCAACCTGAATTGTTAGGTGGCCCAGATGGAAATGAGAGGTGATGGGGTGGGGGAGAGAAATGCAGGTGGGGAGGGGGAGGAGCATGGTGACATCAGAAGTGGGGTCATATAGGTAGTGTTGTATGATGCAGGTGTAGGGCCAGGGTGGTGACTGGAAAGGGGGAGGGGTCAAAATGGTGCCTGATTGGGGTCCTGAAGGGGTTTATAAGGTGAGATAAGCCCACAGAGCTCCCTCTTCTGCTGAGAACTTGATTGCAATTGGTTCTTAGCACTTTGATGTGGCAACAGGTTGGAGTTTGAACACCAGCTAGGAAAGGTACAGGCTTAAAGGCCAGAACAGGCCTCTGAGCCACGTGGTTGTTTGCCATAGGTTGGTACAGTATTTGTGCTGTTTAAGTTAAAAAGCAGGATTTGTAGTTGCCTATGAAAGGAACCGTGGTGGGCCAGGGTACTTATTACAGGATCCTGTTTGTGTTTTTAAAATAAATAAATAAGGAATGCATGTGTGTTGTGGTGGTTAGCAAAGATTGGTATATAGATAAGCATATCTTGGTCTTGTAGTCTATGCATGAAGGTTTTCCCTTTAAGGCATGAAGATCAGGGCTTTTGTTGAAAAAAAAAGAAGAACAATGAGGGAATAATGGGGGAGTTTGGCTGAGGGCCAGATGGTACAGGGACAGCGGTGTTTAAAAGCTGAGATCACTGAATGGTGGTGGCGCCTGCCCCAAGTTTAAGTTTTTGGTGAGCACTGTGTTGGTTGGGCCATGAAAGGCTCCTGCGGCTGTTTTTGGGATGGAGCATGGATGGTTTGTGGCTCAGTAGAGCCATGTGGTGGACCTTGTGGCCATCAGTAAGAGCACTGTGGCTTTGGAGGGGCTTGGAAGGCAACCACATGGTTGGGACTGTGGATGTTGAACAGAGTGGAGATCGCTGGATGGTGGTGGTGCCTGAACCATGTTTAAGTTGTTTTTCAGTATGGCTGGCCAGTTCTGTTGCTAATTGTGGCCACTGGGCCACATGGCAGGGAGCCAGTGAGTGGACACGATGGTCCAGGTGAGGGCTGTTTTGTTGGACTGCTGAAGGCTTTTGTGGTAATTTTTCATGGTGCAGCATGAATGGTTTGCGGTTCAGTCAGGCCACGTGGGGGGGCCTTGCAGCCAGACGGTGAGAGCACTGTGGCTCCAGAGTGGCTTGGCGGACAGCCACATGGTGGGGCCTCTGGTCCTCAGTGCAATGGGGAGGCACAGAGGATCCTGGTGATGGTGCTAGCAGACCCAGAAGCTCCGGAGGGCCAAGTCAGGGGGGAGCAACTGAGTGTCCCCAAGTGCCCATGCTCCTGCTCATTACTCAGATGAATGTCAAACAAGGAGGGTATAAGTACCCCCACAGAACTGAACCTCTAATTCTGCTGATGCTCTTTTCAAACCATGTAATACAGTAAACATTTCCTTTCCCATTTGTATAGCCAGACTGCTATTGTGTGTTACCAGTAGAGTGTTGTGTGTAGCAGTGGTCATAAAGTATTGCAGTCCATTGGGCAGGCCTTGGGTAGCAGGCGGTTTTGTTTTCCACTTAGCACCACAGATTGGCCTGTTTCTTTTTGGGGAGAGCAAATGAGAGACCAGGAGAGAATATGGGGAGAGCTATTTCAAGTGGAGCGGCCTCCTAGCCGGCGTTGTTTGCGGGAAGGTTTTGCTTTGTTTGGTTTGTTGTTTGGGCAATGGCCCATTTGTTTGGGGTGAGAAACTAGTGGAAGCTGCAGCGAGAGGATGGCAATGGTGGCCCTCGGAGAGAAGGCCCATGGGCAGAGGGCCATAGCTGGTTGCTCATGAAAGGAAGGATAGAAAGGGTTCAGTTCCTATGAGATGACCAGTCCCAGGAGGGGAAATGGCAGTTTAGGATGGTGGCATGCCAAAGCAATGGTACAAAGGGACCCGCCGGGGGTTGGAGGCCATGTGGACCAGAACAACATAGCACTGCTGTGGGCAAGATGGCCATGGTGCCAGCAAGCAGGGCATCGAGGGTGGGGGGAGTTCTGGGGGGATCATTTATGCCAAAGACTGAAAATCAATGAGAGGGGATAAGGAGAAGATGGCTGCTTGATTCCTTCACTCTGTCCCAGCCCGGTGAAAATCTGCTCATATTTGACCACTATGCTGGACTGAAGACCCTCCCTTGCTGACAGTTTTCTGCCTGACATACCACTGGTACTTACTACTGCTTTTTTTCTGAGGGATGGCCACTCTCCGGTAACTTGCACAAGCCACGTAGATTTTGGTCCCAGACCAGTCTACCTGACGTAAAGGCCAGAGCACGGTTACAGGCAGATCAGCGGCGTCTAGTTCTCCCCTTCCCCCCCACTCCCCGTCGGGTGGCATTTCGCGGGCAGTACGTGTCCTAGTAGGGCTGGCATTAGACTGGCGACAGTCCAGCAACACTGCAGCTGCTTACAAATCGTGAGTCTCGCCTAAACAGATGGAACAGGTCGGCAGCTCTAGTGAGGGTACCGAGTCTGGGCGGCCCTCAGCGAAACGGATCACCCACAGATGGGGGAAGCCTTGGCTAATATCATGAAAATGTTGGAGGCACTGCTTAGTAGAGTGGACACAATTGGCGCCTCCCTTGCTGGTAACATTGCGGATGTTTGCTGTCTTGAAGACCAGCACAATGTCCTTGAGCAGCATGTGGAGGAGCTGGAAACCCAACATCTAAATGCCCTTCACAGGCTTAGGGACCACGAAACTAAATTGGCTCAATTGTGGCACAGAGCGGAGGATTAGGAAGACTGGAGCAGACAAAATAACATCAGGATCCTCAGGGTGCCAAAGGGGATGGAAGGCCCAAATATGGAGAGGTTCCTAAATAAATGGATCCCCCAGCTCCTCAGTGAACAGTGGAAAAAGTCTGTGGTGGTGGAACGCGCTCATTGTGTCCCTGGCAGTCCGAATAGCAATAAGAGTCCCCAGACCATGATTACCTACATACTGCATTTTTCTACTAAAGAGAAAATACTCAGGGCCATGAGGGAAGCTGGGGAGTTGACCTGGAAGGGCCATACTATTTCCTTCTATAGAGATTTCTCCCAGGAGGTTGCAGCTAAACGCAAAGTGTATAATCAGCTGAAGAAGGTGCTGAGTGCAAATGCCATTCAATATCAATTCAAGAACCTTACCTCCTTGCACCTGTCGAAGAATGGTCAGTCTTTTCTGGCTGAATCCCCTCGGGATGCTGAATCCTGGATTCGTAGTCATTGGCCTCGCCTATTATCAGGGACTACATCCCCCAGACATCTTTGGGAACCACGGGACCACGCAGAGCATGGAACAGGTGGAAAGGGTAATGCTGCTTACAGGGACATTGATCGCAGACAGACGGGTCCCCACAATAAGGATCCCTGCACACAATGAAAGCTTTGGGCCCCAGCAACTAAAGAGGCCACTCAGCCTAACCCCGTTTTATCTAGTGATGGTGCGGCAGCCAAATTAGTGGACTCACCAGATTCCTCTCTCCCAGTGAAGCAGCATCAGCGGGCTAGAAGCCCCCACTCCTCAACATCAGGCAACCCTGCTGCGTCCCCTCCGGCAAAACTCCTCTGGGTGGATAGGTCAGCCCTGGATACGGGAAAGCATCTCTACCCTGCGGAGAGCCGATAGGTGGGTCACTCTGAAGACCCAATCCCGTTGGATTGGGCGGAAGTGATGGAAGAGGCCGAAAATGATGTAGCAGTGACCGTGGGCCTGCTTAAACCTGGACTTAAAACTTTTGCTGAAGCTCTTACAACACCTAGCAAGGGAGAGCCATTTAAGAATACGTGATGTATTGAGGCTATGGTAGATATGTATATCTCTCTGATGGCTGGCCCGGGCCGCCGTACTCCCTAAGGGTCGATGGCAAGAGTGGAGGGACTTCCCTGTTTCCTTTTTCAACCCTCTCTGTCTCTGCCTTAGCCAAGACCTGATCCTCGACCTTGGGAACTCTATTTTTTCCAGCTGTGCACATGTGACTATCCTTTTGGGTAGCTGCAGGCCTCTGCTGCATGGTGCTGCCCTGTACTTTTAGCTCCTTTTGCGCTGCCCTTCCCCCTCCTTTTCCCTGTCCACTGAGTGCTGTGCACAGGCAATTTTTGCCATATGGAAGGGCCCATATACCTAGATGGGCAAAAAATGCTGGCTCTAGTGTGACCACAAGATGGCTTCACCCTCCTTGTGGGCGTCCTGATCTGCCATTTCCAAGTGGCCCCCACCTCGCCCTCATCCCCCTTTTAACTCCCGCCTAACCTGATATTTACTGCTGATACCTGACCTGTAATTGTACCTATGTGACTGATAGACCCCCTCCCCACCACATCCCATTTCCTGAACAGGCAGACGTATCCTGATACTCACTGGTTGAGGGTGCCCCACCTAGTTCAGGATGGTTAGGATAGTTGGGTCTATCCCAATCCCTGGAGGAGGATCTCAGGTCCAATCTGGCGAAGTCGGGCTGGGACAGATCACCCATATCTGGTGTGACCTTCCCCCTTTATATATTTGGTGTCTGAAGCAGTGTGGCCATTGGGTGTACCAACCACCCTTCTCACACGTACACCTTGGCACCATAACTAAGTTTGTATTGTGTATAGAAATTTTATACTGTGTTACACTTAAATTGTTGTTGAGTAACTGTTTTGCTGCATCTACGGTTCAAGTTTTATAACTGATATCTTATCTTTTGCTGTTTTGCTTAGATTTCCTCTGCAGTCCACAGATGGAACACTTCCCCACTGCTATCACTCCTTCTCTCTCAGCTCTTGCTTTCTGGGGTTACTGGTGACACGTGTTTCAGCACAAGTCGGTGCCCAGGTACTCCCCCCCCCCCATCTTCCTTCTCGCTCACTTGTCTCCACTGCTGCTACTGAGTTGGTGAGTACCCCCTTTTTCTCTATTACTTACTGGGTGGTGCGCAAAAGAATGACTCAGACCTCAACTGGACCACGCGGCTGGGACTGCGTCTCTTGGAATGTGCGTGGGTTGAACAATCCAGTAAAGTGCACCAAAGTTCTGCAATTTTTAAGCTCAATGAGGGTGGACATAGCTTTACTTCAGGAGACGCACCTTACCACCCGCACGGTCCAGTGGCTAAAGAAGCTTTGGGTGGGCACAGAGCTGGCCAGTTGTGCCTCCACGAAATCCAAAGGGGTTGTTGTTCTACTACAGAAGTAGGGCCCCCTGGACTGTGGAGGCCCAGCACCAGGATTCACAGGGCAGATGGGTAATGGCCAAGTTGTCATATCCAGGTGGCAAAGCCATAGTAGCCAATGTCTATAGCTTTAACACAGACACAGGAGATGTCTACCCTGACCTGAGCCAGGCTTTGGCTGAGCTCTCAGCTGAAGAACTCAACATCCCAATCTTGCTGGGAAGGGACCATAACCTAGTGTGAGATATCTTTTTAGATAAAACTCTCCCCACACTACAGTCCCATCCAAGGGTCTTAGACTCCCTAAACACTCTAATATCAGAATGGGCGTTGGGGGAACCCTTGGAGACTTCGTCAACTGACTGGGCGAGACTATACCTTTTTCTCTAATACACACTGGACACATAGCAGGCTTGATTTCTGGTTGGCCAATTATGCTACCCTTCCCGGGATAGTATCTACTACCATTGGCAGTATACTTATATCGGACCATGCCCCGGTGACAATCACTTTTTTTCCCTCAGGGCAGGGACCGCCTTCCACAAGATGGAGGTGTAACCCACTTTTGCTGCAAGATGCAGCATTTCGAGACTTTTTAAAGGAAGAGTCTCACGCCTATTTCACCCTTAACATCCCAGGGGAAACCAGTACAACTATAGTTTGGGAAGCCTTCAAGGCATTTATAAGGGGGAGAATCATCTCTTACTCGTCGGCTAAAAACAAACAAAGGCAGCAACAGATAACTGCGCTACAAGCTGAACTTGCAGGCCTGGAAAGGCATTTTAAGTTATCCACTGCTCACCCACTTAACTCTCCTCTTCTGGCTGACATCACTGGCCTAAAATACAAAATTAATGTATTGTTAAACAGAAAGGTGGAGTGGCAATTAACTCGCACCAAACATCGCTCCTGGGAGGGAGGGAGGGGACAAGGGGGGAAAACGACTAGCCTATCACCTCCAAAAGCAGCAGACGTCCTCCAGGATCCTCGCCTTAAAGACCAAGCAGGGGAAGGTAGCGACTACACCCAAAGCTATCAATGATACCATGCATCAATTTTATCAAGAACTTTATCAGTCCCAAAACATCTTGTCCGACGCTGAGTTAACCCGGCACCTGCAAGAGTTCTGCCAAGGAGCCCACCTTCCATGGCTTTCCAACAAACAAGCCCATGCATTGGATGCCCCAATTACCCAGGATGAACTACGTCTGGCCTTATCCCATATGGCTAAAGGGAAGACCCTGGGTCTGGATGGGATGTCCATTGAGTTATATCAATTGTTGCAGAATGAGATCACCACCCCCCTTTTTAGTGCTCTTCAGGA
This sequence comes from Neoceratodus forsteri, assembly GCA_016271365.2. Classification (NCBI taxonomy): domain Eukaryota; kingdom Metazoa; phylum Chordata; order Ceratodontiformes; family Ceratodontidae; genus Neoceratodus; species Neoceratodus forsteri. The sequence continues at coordinate 158,675,840 of CM028137.1, forward strand.
AGCCCAGAAGGACACTTTACTCCCCTCCACTATGCGGGAGGCCCTCATCACGCTAATCCCTAAAAAATCATCGGACTACCTATTTTGTGCAAACTACAGGCCCATATCACTCCTCCCAGTGGATACCAAGCTACTGGCCAAAGTATTGGCTGCCAGGTTGTCCCCAATAATGTCAGAACTGATTTATCCCTCACAGACGGGGTTCTCAGTGGGGAAGTCCAGTGCAGACAACCTGCGTCTTATCCTAAACCTTAAATGGTTGGCTCTACAGTCCGATACTCCCATGGCTGCCTTGGCGATTGATTTCACCAAGGCATTCAACTCTCTGGAGTGGGCATACCTCCACCAGGTTCTACGATTCTATGGATTTGGACCTCACTTTTGCTCCTGGGTATTCACTCTGTACAATCTACCCACGGCCAGAATCCTTACTAATAAGGACATCTCTTCCCCTTTCTCCCTGCACAGAGGTACCAGGCAGGGCTGTCCCCTTTCCCCCTCTGCTCTTCTTTGTGGCTCTTGACCCACTGATAAGGAAGCTTACCGCTACCCCGAATATCACTGGTATCACAGTGGGTGATTCTTCATATTTAGTCAATGCTTATGCAGACGATATGTTGCTTACACTTTCTAATTCACAAGCCGCCTTACCCTAGATTCTGTCCATCCTGCAAGAGTTCGCTTCCCTATCAGGACTCCGGGTGAACCAAAGGAAAACCACACTTTCTCCATTAAATAAGAAATGCAGTAGTCATTGTCTGTTTGGCATGGATATTGCCTGGGCCCCGCAAGGTTTCACCTATCTGGCTATCACTATTACATCAGCCTGGAAAGATTTAGAATCAGTTAATTTCTCCCCCCTTCTGGCATTGTTAGCAGCCGAGATGCAACAGTGGAGGAGGTTACGTCTCACCTTGAAAGGGAAAGTTGAAGCCATCCGAATGTTTATTTTCTCCAGGGTCTCCTATTTACTTTCCAATCTGTCTATTCCTCTTTCTCAGAAGCCATTTCAGGCCTTAGATAGGCTAGTGGCACTTTTCCTCTGTGAGGACAAGGCCCCTAGATGGGGACGTGCGAAGATGTGTGCCCACTGGACCAAGGGGGGTTTGAACCTCCCCTGGTCATGGGATATCAGCTTACCTTTCGGATCGCCCAGGCCATGGCCTGGTTCGCCCCTCACTCCCCCCCTGAATTCAGTTAGAAACTGCCTTGTCACCCAGGGTTCCTCTTTTTTCTCTCCTGTCCAGCAGGCAACCCCTGGGGCAACACCTGACGCCTCTTATGAAAGAGACATGCAGATCCTGGCGTAGGGCGATGGCTCTAGTTAGGGTTCTGAAAGCGGACTACCCCCCTCCTCTTTTTTACACCCCGATTTGGAATAACCCCCTTATTAGGGTGGCTCATAAGCTGATCCTTTGGAAACTCTGGGCCTCTAAGCACATCAGTACGACTGCGGATCTCCTCCTTCCAAACACGCACATACTGATGTCTTTTGAATGGCTCAGGGACAAATACGGCCTGCCATCCCAAGATTTTTGGAAATTTCTCCAATTAAGAAGTGCCCTGACTCCCCTTCTCAAGTCTGCCTCATCCCAATCCAATGGAGCTGCCTAGATAACCTTCACCAACCCAACAATGGCAAGGGCCTTGTAGGCTCCCTGTATAGAACACTTAGAGATACCCAGCCAGATGCCTCTCTCTCTAGCAAAACTGCATAGGACAGAGACCTTCCACACTCTATATCCCCTCAGCAGTGGTCAGAATGTCTCAGGGTGGCCCATACAGGTTATGAAGACTCCAAGAACCAGCTACTTCAACTTAAAATTTTATTCAGATGGCATAGGACCCCCTCAATCCTTTTCAGCCGTCAGCTAATCTTGTAGGACAAATGTTGGAGATGTCAATCTTCTCCGGCCCATTTGCTTCACATACTCTGGACTTGCCCAACAATACATACTTTCTGGATGCAAGTCCTGAAGGACTGCTCCACCATAGTAGGCACACAAATTTCCCTTCAGCATTACCTCCTGTTACTGGGGGATACCTCCCCATTGACTACACTTTCCTATTATAGCAAAGCATGGGTCCTGGTTGCAGTTATGGAAGCAAAAAGAGCTCTCCTGTTGAAATGGAGGAATTCCTCACCTCCTACAATTTTGCACTGGTGGGCAGCTATGGCTAGACTGGCCATTTTTGAGAGACTCACGGCAGTAGCTAAGGGTAAACTGGCTGGCTACCATCTTAAATGGGATGCATATTTTCACTCTCATATCTGCATGGTAGCACCCCCCCATTGCAAAATCCCCCTGTTGGCTAAATATAGATTGTGACAACAGATGGGGCTCCCTCCCTCTCCCGGGTAGTTCATACTTTTGTTTCCCACCACTGTAGTCTGTGTCTTTTACTCATCCTCTACCTTTCCTGTTACTCCTCTGATACTTTCTGACCTGGTTGTTATCTCTCCGGCCGACTCCATCTGTAAAAGCTTGTCTGGTCCATTTTAACCATCTTTTCTCTCCATACTACCCCAAATGTGTGTCTGTGGCTGCTTACAGTATGATGTAGCCAAATAATGTAGGTTATAGGTCATTTTGGAATCCATTCTGGACTCTCAGATGTGTTAAGATAAGTTGTTTCTTTCTTAAGTCAGGTCTATTGTCAATTGATGTAAAATCTGATATCTGGTCTACGCATGCCTGAGACTGGAACTGCTAATGTAGATATGGTTGGTATTGTATTGTGTATCCTACCAATGTTGTGCAAAGGTTGGAAAATCAATAAAAATTTTACATAAAAAAAAAAGAAGATGGGATGGGATAAGGAAATACAATGGGGGGTCTTGGAATAAACAAAAGGGGAAGGGACACAGGGGATAACTTGCTGCAGGACTGGGGGGATTTCCAGTCAGTGTAATGGTAGGGGCATGAGGCCCACATCCAGACAACCAATCAGCATCTTTCAATTTATGGCTGCACTGCAAGCAATTCCTCTTATTTGGCTTGGGAGATGCAGTGCAGTACAATTTGTTTGGTGAGGCTCAGTATCACGTGGTGGCACATATAGGGTCAGCTGCCTGTGTACCACAAGGCTGGATTGGGACAGCCAGGTGCATAGCCTCAGTTTTAGCTATCTCAGGGTTCAGTTCAAGCTATTCACCCCCCTTTTGTTTTATGCAGCGGAGGAAGATGGCACCAAAGAGAGTCCCGGTTTCCAGCGCCAAATTGAGGGAGGAGGTGTCCAAGCTGATGGAAAAAATGACTGACCTCATTGAGGCGGCATGACTTCGGGAAGAAGAAGAGGAGGCCTCTAGGAAGAGGAAGGAGCTGGAGGGGTGGATGAGCTGGGGCAGAAGAGGAAAGAGGCCACGTGGAGCTGCGCCAAACCCGCTGCCTGCTCCTTAGCCTGAACCTGCACAGGTACCAGCGGGGCCAAGCCTTGGTGGGGGTAAGGGAAATACAGACCTATCCAATGAAGGGGATTTTAAGGAATATTTAGAGGGGCTCCTGGTGGATATGGGGGAGAAGGGGCTGGACAAAATGGAGAAGGCACTTCAAGAGATAAAAAAGGGAAGTGGTGAGGATACTGGGGAAGGCAAGGACAAGAAAGGGGGGGAACTGTATGATGGGCATCTGGGTTTCACTGTAGGCAACCATTTCCCTACTCCCATTAAAGAAAATATTTGGAAGGGGGAGTATGTGGACATTTTTGGGCTGGCAGACAAGGATACAGTGAGTATGAGCAGAAGGAGTCTGTGGGCAAATCGGAAATGGCAATATCATTAGCAGTGGTAGGATATAAGGAAGAGGAGGCTAATTACAAAGGGAAGAACATAGACACATGGCAGGCTGGGTTTCTGATTTATACTGCCCTGGTGCTGGAGAAACAGCAGGAGCTGGCAATTCCTCTACTAACATACATGGCCATCATCCATGATGCCTACAAGGCTAAGCTCGAGTATGGGTGACTTAAGTAAGATAAGGTGTTTCAGAAATGGATGGGGACAAAAGAGAATATAAGATGGGACTGTGCCCACTCAGAACTATGGGTACAGACCCTGTCAGGGCCAATGGGAGGGAATGGGGGTGAGCCATGTAAGAAGAATGCCCCCACCCATGCAGCCAAGACATGCTGGGGTTACAACAAAGCATCCTGCATGTGGACAAACTGCAAGTTCAGACACATGTGTTCCAGGTGTTCAGGGCAGCACCCAGCATCCAGCTGCTGGGCAGGTGGGGACTGGGGGGGCCAGCAAGGGAGACAAGGGCATGAGCAGTCCTTTTGGTGTGGCCATGGGGAGAGTTTCAATGGGAGAGGAAGAGGGATGCACAACAGGGGAGGTTACAATTTCAACTATGGTTGGAGCTGAAGGCATGGCTGGGAGGGGACAATGGGGCTTTGTCCTAGCAATAATCCTTATAGTCAAGGAGGTGGTTGAGGCCAGGATGTAGCTTTACCCAGACAAGGAGAGGGGGGGTGTTGCTGCGTCAGGCTTTCAGGGAAGGTTTCCCTTTAGGTTTTTGGGGGGTGCAGAAAGGAATGAAGGCATAAAACTTGAGATCAGTGAAGGGGAAGGAGGATATAATCAAGAAGAAAATAAAAAAAAAAGGTGCAGGCAGGCAGGATGGAGGGCCCCTTTGAGGGGCCACCTGTGCTGATTTCTGGATACCTCCATCGGGGGTAGTACCAAAGAAGCAGCCAGGCAGGTTTCACCTTATCCATCACCTGTTATATCTGTATGGGACCTTGGCAAATGATGGGATTCATGAGGACCTCTGGGTAGTGTCTTGCATGTCCTTGGAGCAAGCAGTGGTGATGATCAGGGCAGTTGAGGGGGCATGGCTGGCAAAGATGGACATTGAGTCCGCTTTTCGGTTGCTGCCAGTCAAACCCAATGATTGGGACCTGCTGGGCTCTAAATTTCAGGGGGTGTTTCAGGCCATGCCCATGGGGTGTTCAGTGGCTTGTTCTACATTTGAAACTTTCAGTTTGTGTGTTCAGTGGGTTTTTCAGTGGAGGTATGGGCACAGGCAGGTAGCACATTACCTGGATGATTTTCTGATCATTGGGGAGGGGAAAGAGGAGACAGAAGAAATGCTAGCAGACTTTAAAGAAATGTGTGGGAAAATAGGGATCCCAGTAGCAGAAGGGAAGACCAAAGGACCAGCATGTAACCTAGAGTTTCACGGTATAGAGGTTGATATGGTGCAGGAATGTTTCCATCTTCCAAGAGATAAGGTGGCCCAACTTAGGGGTCTGTTGGAACCGTTGGGTGGTAGGAGAAGAGTGCCGCTGGTATTGGTACAACAGCTGTTGGGGTACCTTAATGTCACCTGCAAGGCCATAAGCCCAGGCAAAGTGTTTACCTGGTGGTTGGCACATAGGTTCATAGGTTCACAGGAGAGGATTCAAGTTCAGTGAACCAAGGCCCTTTTTTGAACTTGCCACCTGTTCAGAGGTGGTATTCATATTTCTTATCACCCATGTATTCATCCAGATACTCTTTGAAAACTGTCATATTTGTACTTTCCACAATTTCCTTCAGTAATTCATTCAATTTGTTCACCACTCTTTGTGTAAAAAATTTACTTCTTTTAACTGTTTTGTTATTGCCGCCCTGTAGCTTATATTTATGGGACCTAGTAGATATTACACCTGTATGTAACTTTAATCCAAGTGTTTCCCTCAGAGATGGATCATTCTTAGTCCTGTAACTGAGACAGAGATCACCTCTAAGCCTTCTGTATTCCATAGAGTACAACTTTAAGCTTCAAAGTCTTTCCTTGTATCCCAGATTCTTAGTAGATTGTATCTTTATTTTTGTTTTTCTCTGGATTCTTTCTATTAACATTTGTGACCTTATATTTTGAGGGGCAGTAAATTGCATACAGTATTCTAAATGTGGTCTAACCAGGGCAGTGTGCAGTGGTACAATAACTTCACTTTCTTTGCTCTTAATATTCCCCAAAATACACCCCAGTATCTTATGGCATCTCTTAACTGTCCAATTGTATGTTTCTCGGAGGAAAAATGATCTGTGATAAGTACCCCCAAGTCTTTTTCTTCCTTTACCAACTGAAGAATTGTGTTTCCCATTGTGTAAACATACATGGGATTATTTTTACCTATATGATTAACTTTGCATTTATCCATATTAAAAACATTTTATTATTATCGGCCCATGTAATAAATCTATTCAGGTTTTGTTGTAATATTATAGCATCTTCAGTAGTCTGTATCCTTCCTCCTAATTTGCAATCATCTGCATACTTTCCGATCCACACTTGACCTGCTGTTTGTAGAGTAGATATCATAATGTTGAACAGTGTTGGTCCCAGGACTGATCCCTGGGGACTCCGCTAGTAATCTGACCAATGTCTGATGTGTATCCCTTTATTATCACCCTTTGGATCCTCTGATTCAGCCATGATTCTATCCATTTTATTATATTCGTGTGAAGATTAATTTTTTAAGTTGTTCTATCATGACAAGATGAGAGACCTTATCAAAGGCTTTAGAATAATCTAGAAAAACTATATCTACTGGAATATTTTTATCCATAGCTGCACTGACAGGCTTGAAAAAGTTAATAAGGTTAGTTAGACATGATCTCCCTGTGGTGAAGCCATGCTGTGTTGTATCCTGACTCCCAGTTAATTTCACATGATCCAGTATGTGTTTTTGGAGTAATCTCTCCATTATTTTGTCAATGGTGGATGTGAGTCACAGGTCACAATGGGGTCACATTTTGGCAAGAGGAATGTGCCTATAATATAGATATGGAATTTTACACAGATGCCTCAGGGCCCTGGGGATGGGAGCATACTTTAAAGGGGAATGAATCTCAGAGGCCTGGCTGAGTACTTGGGGTGAGGCGGGTTTGTTAAAAGACATCACTTTCCTGAAGATATTTCCCATTTTTGTGGCACTAAGGGTATGGGGGAACAGGATGAGGGGAAAGTGCATCCTACTCTGGTGTGACAACAAGGGAGTTGTAGAAGTGATCATTAGGCAAGGGGGGGCTTACAGATACAGTGGGTAGGGTGATAAGACAACTGGTGTTATTGGGGTTGCAGTTGAACTCATCCTTTAAAGCTCAGCATATTGATGGTATCCAGAATGAGACTGCTGACAGTCTCTCCCATTTGCAGTTAAACAGGTTCTGGGACTTGGCCCAGTGAGCAGCAGTACACAGGACCAAGGTTCTGGACCAGTTATGGGAGATTGGTTTGAGAGAGCCTGATAGTTGTACCAGAATTCTTGGTCTGCCAACATGCTGAAGATATATGAAGGGGTGTGAGGGACCTTCCAGGAGTTCCAGGCACATGAGGGGTTCGAGGTAGGTATGCCAGCCACAGAGGCTAAGGTAATGCAATACATGGTCAGAAGATGGGAGGAGAGGATGGTCTACACGACCATGGGGGTCCAGCTGGCAGGGATTGGATGGGCATGCAGTGAGAGGGCATGGCCTAACCGGGCTAAAGGGAGGGCCATGAGATGGATACGCATGGGTTGGCAGAAAACCCAAGGGGTGAGGATGGACAAAAAGTGACCCATCATGGTGCAGCAGTTGTTGCAGCTTCTAGGAGCAATGCAGCAGGTTTTCACATTAGCTAAAGAAGCTTGCTTATTTTAGGCCATCTTCACGTTCATGGCAAAAGGGGCGTTCTGGATAAGTGAGGTAGTGGCGCAGTGGAAAACTGACCTTTGGGGTGGGCTGCAGGAGAGAGAGAGAGAGAGAGATGTCAGTTTTGGTAAGGGCATGGTGGCGATCCAGCTGCCTAGATCTAAAACTGACCAACCCAGCAAAGGGGAGGAAGTGGTGCTATGAAGGCAGATACCGAGGGAGGTTTGTGCAGTTACAGAGATGAGGGAATACAGGAGAACCTGGGGGTGGGGCAGGGAAGGAAAAGCAGGGAAGGGAACCTAGTTCTGGCATGGTGACGGGAATCCGGTGACAGGATTTCAGGTGGATGGGGTCCTCAAAAAAGCTTTACAGTTTATTGGGGAGGACCTGGACCAATTTGCACCCTATTCTTTCTGGATAGGAGTGGCGTCAGAAGCCGCAGCAAAGGAGAGGGTCGGACGAAGAGGAGAAGAGGATGGGGTGGTGGAGATCCAGCTGCTACAAGAAGTATGTCAGGAAGTTAATTAATAGAAGTTTTCTTTTACCTGGCAGGATGAGCACAGAGACACATTTGGATCATGGGGAGGGCATTCTTTTATTTATTGGGCTGAAAGGTTTGCAGCAACCAGATGTGGTGGGACACAGCTGAGGATAGATATGGAATGCACGAATCTGCTTTGGAAGGGGATCCACAGCATGAGAGGGGCCCAACTTATGCCACTCTTGAAAGAGCTGGGGGTGCAATGGAGCAGGACAGACATGATAATAATACATTTGGGTGATAATGATTTAGGGGAAACCCCATTGGGTGCATTGGTGCAGGCCATAATGGCGGACTTAGAGAGGGTGAAGGGGTGGTGGCCATGGGTGGTAATTGTCTAGACTGAGATTACCTCCAGGAGGGTGTGGTAGCATACCAGAGATGTCAAATCTATAGAAAAGGGGAGAAAGTGGCTCAGTAGGAAGGAAACAAGACTGGTTATAAAGATGGGGGGTACAAATACAGCACAGCGATATTTTTCTTTTGATGCTGCTGAGGTTTATAGGTCAGATGGGGTTCACCTCTAAGAGACCGGGATGTGTTTCTTCCTAAGGCCATTTATAGACCTAGTGGGTAGATGAGAGAGGGGGGGAGTACAAGGTGCTAACCTGCAAGGGGGGAGTCCCATGTTCCATCACTTGGCTGGAGATGGGTCAGTGGAAGGGCAGAGTGGGGAGCAAGAGATGGAATAAAAGGGGCAGACAGAAGGGGAAGGGGCAGGGCAACATGGGCTGGGGTCAAAAGCACCCAAGTGTGGACATAAAGGGGGGGAGGGACAAAAGAGGTAGTGCTAGGGGTTGGATCTTAGCGTCCAGACCTAGGAGTGGTTAGGTCCTGGTAAGCTGGTACCTGGAACTGGTGATGGTGTGGGTGATCGGATCTGGCATCCAGACCCCAAAGACAAGGATCCGGAAAAAAGGTTCAAGACAGAAGATCAAGGAGAAAATATGGAAAGAAATGGACTGGAATATGAAATGTGATGTGTGATATTATGAGATCACTGAGTATGTAAATATTAATGGTGTTCAATAAAATGTTGGCAGTGAGCATCCAAGCTAGAATTGTGCCGAGTTTTCATTTCCAGAGGGGAACAGATGGCAATTTCTTAATTATTTTGTCCAAGACATCTTCACATTCATTTTAGAAAGTTTGAAATTTGAGTAAAGTAATCAGCTTGGTTTAGTGCTGGCATTTTTTCTTCAGGCTGGTGTAGGTGGTGTGAGCCTGATTTCTCAAATAAATAATTCAGTCATTAAAAGCTACTAAAATACTCATCACAGCAGATTAATAATATATAATACTCTGTGACCAAACATTTAGTCCCCAAATGCCTGTCAGAGCAGGTAAGCCTTCCATGGCAAAGGGCCACCAATGTCAAATCTATGATCCCCAGAGGACTTAAGCCAGGGCACTGGGACCAAGAGGAGACCCTCAGAGAAGGAGTGAAGGTGACACAAGGACCAAAGAGGATTGATAAGATCTGACATGTTGTCAGGACCCAGCCTTACCACTGACAGTATTTCTAGTTTTTACCCTTTTGTTGTTGTTAGGGCCATTTGTACACCTTCCCTAGATAGGGTATTGCTCCTATTCCCAGTTTTGGCTTACCCTTTAGCTTCCACCCATCCCTTATGTACCATTACCTTGAGTAGGGTGTTTCTATTGTAGTTTTTACACTTTTGTTTGTTATGCCCCTGTAGACCTACTCTAGAAAGAGTGTGGCTCCTGTCTCCTGTTTTAGCTTATATGTTACTTTCCACCTGTCCCAGCAGTGAATGCAATAACAGGAGTGAGCAGGTGCCTTACCTTAGTCGATTGGCAGAGTCCCCCGCTCTCTTGATTCCCTCTGCTGATGCCTGCCAATGCCCAAGATGCCAGTCTTACTCCTGTTCCACCCATGCTGGTACATGGACGTGTGTGGGGACACACATTTGGTGTTCTGCACTTTTTGGTTTTTATGTTTTTAAGGGCTAGTAGCACATCAGATTGTTTTATTAGGTATATTCCTCCTTTAGCAGTTATTATTTTTTCAGATGTGGGTTTGTTCTCATACACTAAGCAGGAGTATTGATTTAATTTCTGTGCTCTTTCATTTCCCCAGGTAATTCATTCTCCATCAATCTTTAATGATCTCACCAGGGCTTTATATTTTTTTATTTTTGAGTTTCTCTATAGAAGTTCTTTGTGTTTTGTTTGTCTTTTTTTTTTTTGATATTTCTCTTTTTCCTCCTCCCGCCCCACAGAGCCTCGACCCTCAGAAACGCTCATTAAGCCTGCCCCTGCCAGCACCTAACTGCAACCTCTGGTCCCTCCATCCTGCCACGGAACCCCCCCAGGCAGGGCCGGGGTCAGGGACCCCCCCGAATCTTCAATCTTGTCAGGGTCCTGGGTCACAGGCAGGCACTGGCACATCAGTACCCGGCTCAGCGTTCCTTCATCCATGGCTCTGAGGAGATTTTTTTCCCATGTTCCCCCAAGGGACACTACGTGCGTCCATCAAGGCATCTGCTGGTAACCATAGCATTCCCCCCTTCTGCGAAGAAGCAGCCTCTGAGGCTGATTGGCTGCTGGCCTACGCCTGCAACCAATCATACTCCAGGGATACTGGCTTGCCGTTGCTTCCCCCAGCCTCCGTCAGGAGTCACCACTTGCCAGCTAGAGGTCCCCCCCCATCCACCCGGAGAAGGCGAGCTGTCACCAGATGCTCCAGCTTATCTCCCCCCAGCCAACCCCTGGTGACCCGAGCTCGGTCCCGAACCTGGGTCACCGGCGTGGTGCGAGGTGTGGCATCCAGCGCCTCAACCCTCAGCACCACCGGGCCAGTGTGTTTTTGTTTGTCTAATGCTAATTTTACTTTGTGGTCTCTTTTTGCCCTCCTGATACTTTGCTTAAGTTGTTATAACTTTTTTTCATTATAATTTTCAGTGTTACGTTTACCTGAGTAGTGCCTCATCATTTTATAAGCCTTTTTCTTTTGTGCTGACAATTTAATTAGTTTTTAAGTGTACTACGATGGGAAAATCTTGCCTGTATAGTTATAAAATGGTTTCCTTATTGTTACATTCTGCACATCTCAGAATCTGGACAAGCAAGTATCACAAAACATAATAAATCATAAGAACTTGGCACCCTGACCATAAATGCAAAATTTAATGCAATTTCAACAAATGGCACCAAATCTATTAAGGCTCAAACTCATGACAATAAGTTTTTTTTTCAGAAAAGTAGAACACATTTTTTCACAAATGTAAAATGGCCTGCTTTAGTAAAATTTTTCTTTCATATCATATGGTCATCTCAAAAATAAAGATGCAGCAAATTTAAATTCCGCTGGCGAAGTGCCCGAGAAGTGGGCACTTCGCGTTGTCACTCCACAAAGTGGCCAATGCAAAAGGCTCACTTCACCTTGTAATTATTATTTTGTGTTGTCATTCCACCTTAACATGAAGTAAGGCAAAGTGACAACAATATTGGCAGCCCTTCACACACAGTCACCAAAATTAATGTGCATCCCCAAAATGCTCATATCTTGTGTCCAGAAAACTCCCCAGTGCTGACGAAGTGTAATGAGAGCACAAGAAATGCAGTCTCCCAAAATGAATGGCACATTTAGACGTCATGCATGTAGTAGTCACACACAGTCACCAGAATGAATGTGCATTCCCAAAATGCTACTGTCTTGTGTCCAGAAAATTACCCAGTGCTGACAAAGTGAAATGAGAGGGTAATGAAAAATACAAAGTCTCCCAGAATTAATGGTGCACTCTATCATGTGTGCAGTGGTCTCACACAATTACCAGATTTAGTGTGCATTCCCAAAATGCTACTGTCTTATGTCCAGAAAATTCCCCAGTGCTGACGAAGAGAAATGAGAGCGTAACAAAAAATGCAAAGTCTCTTAGAATTAATGGTGTACTACAAATGCACAGACAGATTAAGATTGCGCTGCACACGCAAGAGATGCAGACACAAAGACACAACACCACCTAACCAGTGCTCACAAGTCACAAATCCAAATCCGGAAAAGAATACCTTTTGCCAGTTGGGGGGGTAGTGCACGGCAGTAACAGTCCACTACCAGTAAAGATACCACAAAGCAGTATAACAAATTCATGCAGGTGCGGTGGATAGCAGGTTCACACTGCTGCAATTACTCTGTGGCACAATAAAAGGTGTCTGATTTAATGGCACACATCGCACACACACTTACACACACACTACAAGTAATGCGTAGCAAATTGAAAACCTTTAGTAATATAACCAAATGTTTTAAACAAACTGAAATTATTTATACACTACTGCACCACAGCAATCAGCAAAAAAAGTCAAGAATTACTAAAAATATTAGTATGTGTACATTAACACAGTTATACAAGAAAAATATAACCAAAACAGAAAGACTGCCTTTTTCTCCCAGTTAATCTACCTATAACACAGATACGCCCCTCCCCCAAAGAACACTTCACAGTACACAGACTGACTGTTCTAAATTAACATTCAAAATCCACACACAAACAATAAACACTCGATGATACGAGCACAGGAGGACTTCCTAGAATTGATGTACTAAATTGTGAGAAAAAAATAGCTCAAAAAGGCTTTTTTAACAGCTTTTAGAGGATTTGCATCACAGAGTTCTGAGAGGAAACTGTCTCCATCTTCCACTACACACACACACTACACAGAACTGAGGCTGTGCAGAACAATCTAGAGCCCATGTGACCTGCAATCCCATAAAGCACTGCAAAATTCACCCTTTAGAGCTCAAAAACAAGGCGAAGTGAGGTGAAGTACATTGATTTCAATGTACTTAACCTTAAAACAGTGAAGTGGTTTGGGGAAAGTAGGAATAATGTGAAGTCATTGTTTCCAATGGACTTCGTTCCCCATCATGATCTGAAGTACTCTACTTCGCTTATGGAGTAATTTCACGGACTGGCGCTATTTCTATGAATCACTTCTCGCTGGAGCAAATTTAGCCAATTTCACCCACAACTACCTCAAAAACCCTATTGAGCATACTCAAGAGCCAACTTTCAAAACATGTAAGTCAAGAGCTACTTGATATTTTTTTTTACAAAAACTTTGAAAAGCTCACTCTTTGGCCCAGTAACTTCTACCCTGAAAGTTCCAGAATAACATTCCAAACTGTTCTTGTTTCACAGGTGAGCAAGGAAATGGCCAAAAAGTGCATTTTAAAAGGCTTTTTAGAATTCTGGATCTCAGAATAGAGATGGGTGTCCACCACAAAACTTGCCAGGTCTTAAGAACTTCTCATCCAGACTGTACATGCAAAATTTCAGGCAAGTTAGTCAAACAGCAGCAAAGTTATTAAGGTGCAAAGAGTTGGGCTTAATATTAAGCAGCCCTCTACATCTTAACTATGCAAATATACAGTGGAGCCCAAATATAAGAACATTATATATAAGAATATCCCATCAAAAGAAACATTTTTTGATGTCCTGATTTTTACCTATTACTTTCAGTGGCATTAAAGCCTGTTTACAGGAATATTATAAGAATATATGTTTTTCACCAGAGGGATTGGTAGATGGTCATTTTCACCTCTGAGTGTACTAATTCTGGGCTGAATCATGATATAGTTTCTTCATTAATGGTTCTTAAGCAGTGAACACATTTATGAAAGATGGCCTCTAAGACGGCAGCACACATTTCTTCGTGGTTACTTGTGACACTGAGTTAACTTTACAACACTACTCTAGTCAAAGTCAAAAGGGAGACCGTCGCTCTGCTGGTTGGGGAGTAGCCGACAGAAGCAAGACTACTAGGCATTTGTTTATGTTAAAACAGGTATGCCACCTATGCCTAAAATGCGGTCTTACCAGAAGAGCTTTTACCTCCGTCAGTGAGTTCCCACTCCTCTCCATAGTCTATTTCTTGTTTTTGCAGGGAGGAAAGTCGAAGGGGTGGCATTCGGACCGGACCTGGGAGCCAAGAAGTGGCTGTTGGAAGGCCATGAGGAATTCCTCATAGATGGTTGGAGAGAAGTCTGCAAGAAAAAGAATAGGAAGAAATGGCTGTGACTGAATAGAAGTTGGTCGTCTACTGTGGGGTGTGCAGAAGCTTATGATAGCTCATGGAAGCCCGTGGAAGAGCTGAGACTGGGAGGTCTGTTGTTATTCAGGCTTTGGTGCTGTGCTGTGGAAGGGGGAGAGAAAGACAGAGAGAAGCTTGAAGGATTGTCTGTAAAGTTTGAAGTGCGGGACGCAGATCTCATCCACGTAGGAAAATATTGTGAAGCTATCTGAGATACTATAGAAGTTTTGCAGGAGTGACACGAGTCTTGTGGCAAACAATTTGCTTTTACAACCTTTAAAAATTATAGTGTGTGGGTTTTCTCCCATTTTACTTTTTGTTAAAAACATAAACTGTTGTTTTTTATTTAAAACCTAGCAGCTGACTGTGTCTCTCTGCAGACTTCCCTGTAGTCCAGTGGGGTTCTGATGTGTGGGTTTTAAGTAGACTTTTTAAGTAATAATAAATTGAAAAGAAAAAGGAAAAGTTAAACTAAATAAAAATAATTTTTTTTAGGACTCACGCCCTTTTGGTCACATGATAGCAGACTCCTTCACTTAAGAGCACATGCATGGCATTCTGGGGCACATGAATTACCATTCCTCAGAGTAGAGAGCGTTCGGGTTGGTCGGGGCCGAGTTCTTAAGACATACCATTCAAGCCAGTCTATTGGGAAACACAAATGGCTGGACTTATTTATTAAGTATTAAAGGATTGGAGCTATTTTTTTGTTAAAAAAGAGTTAGTTTAATTGCTTTTTAAATCTGGAAGTTTATTATTGCTACTTATCTTTTTATATAGCTACACACAGACAATTGGGGTCTCCATCTGCAGAAGAGACACACTCAGCAATGGGAAAGCACTGTCAGTGTGCTAAAGGTCTAACTGGAAGAGCTTAAAGTTGAAGAGTTCTTTAAGCTGTACTAAGTAGGTTCAAGTTTTTGTTTTGTTTGGATGGCTTTTTGTATTTATATTCCCAAATAAGTTGGAAATGTAGCAAGAAAGTATATTAGTGGAACTTTTAACACAATTATATATTTATTTTATTTTATTAGTGGCGAGTGCAATTGCAAAGGAGAAAAGTCCATATTCTTGGAGCCAGATTGATGAACTATTTTTAAGCCTGAAATTTCACCCTCGTGGAGTCATCCGCTGTAGTTGATTGTTTGACTACTGGGAGACACAATCTGAAATAGATCTATGTATTGTGGTGTTTGACTGAGAATTCTCCTGGTTTTTGCCCCGTGTTTTTAAGGAGTCTCTTTTTCTTTTCATAAGCATTTAATCCACTGGATATTTTGTTGAGTATTTTTGACAGGCTTAGTTTCTATATTTAATAGAAAATGGTACAGACAAGATTGACATGAAAGAAATCGGGAGTAAACCCCAAAACATATGTAAATAAAACTAAAAATAAAATAGTTAAAGACAATAAAGTAATTGAGAAAGTAGATGTGAACATGGGCCCAGATATTCAAAAGAGCTGAGCCATGCACAATAGGGTTGTACCTGCACAAGTCCGAAATTGCGTCATCTGCGATATTCAGCAGGAGGCAGTTGCACCCCCCCAAATCATGCTGAGCAACAGTGCAATGCTAATGAAGGCATGCTCAACCAAAGGGGGAGGAACCATGCATAAACTGCGCAGCCCAATATTCAGCCGGGCCATGCACAGTTATGCAGGCGCAACCCCTTACCTGCGCCTGCACAACTTTAAGCCCAAAAAAAAAGGATCAAGTCGAGGGCCACCCACAGGTGAGCTGCCATATTGCAGGTCACAACACAGCAGCTTCCACCTGTGGGTGGCCCTCCACTTGTTCCCAGTGCCCGCCCGCAGCCCTATCACGGGCATAATAGTAATCCCCCATAGCCTGATCATGGGCAGCAGAGTATTCCCCCCCCTCAGCAGCCCGATCATGGGCATACAGGAATGCAACCCCCCTGCAGCAGCCTGATCATGGGCATAAGGACTTCAACCCCTGACTGCCCAATTGCCGAACATAACTTCAACCCCACCCCGACTAGCGGTAGTGGGCATAACTCAACCCCACCCCGACTAGCCCGACTCATGGATAACTCACACCCCACTTCCAACCAGCCCGATAGCGGGCATAACTCAACCACCCCAAAGACCAATATCCTGGTGGTCCAGGGACCATGAAGCCTGATTGCAGGCATAAGGTCAAACCCACCCCCAAAGTCCAATATCCCTGGTGATCTAGTGGCCCCCACCCCACCCACCCACCCATGGAGCCCCACCACCCGCCTCCCCATCAGCGCGGGCAGCAGCACTCCACCCACCTACACACCACTGCCCGCTGACTGACAGCTCGGTAGGGCTGCATGCCCATTGGTTCAGCACAAGAGCTACTGGGCATGCAGCCCATACCATACAAGGCAGTCAAGATCTGTGAATAACGCCCTGACCACACCCCTGCACAACTTTTTTGAGCAGCACAAGGGCTTGCACCACAGAATGGCGCAGTTTGAATATCTAGCCCTAGGTGTTAATTGATAAACAAAATTACCAGCTACATTTTGGCACCTGGTAGCCAACTTAACTTAGTCAGTATAAAAGAGATACTGAGAATATAAGGCTTCTCCATCCCTCCCCTCAGTTCCTCCCCTGTACAGGAGAGGAAAGATGGGAGTTTACAGAAAGATGTAGAAGAGCATCCACTTATGGAAACTATAAAAATTCTGGAGGAGGGGTTGGGGGCCAATTTAAGGGGAGAAAAGGAAAATCATGGTAATAAAATGCCTCTGAAAGAACCTAGAGGGTTTAATCTTGAAGGACTTGAATCAAAGGGAGAACTGAGTTATGCACAGAGTAGTGGTAGAAGGGTGCTAATGGATAAATCTCATCAATGCCCCAGTGCTTCCTTTTGGGGGAAATTTGAGGCATTTTAACCCCGTATATATATTGAGACCAAGATTGGATCCCCCTCCTAGGCAGCCTCCAGATATTTTGCATATACTAGACGATCAAGAAGATTATGGGACAGTAAGTGAAGCACCTGAGCAAGTTTAGAATAATGAGGGATTAAAGGACTTGTTAGTGGAAATCAGAGATGGTATACTGTTAAACAATGAGTTACTTGTAAATTTTGCCACTCTAATAGGGACACGTCTAGGGGAGAAAATGACACTGGAAGTTACAAAAGGAGGAATAGCTGGGAATAGATTAGTAGAGGAAAAATCTCATAAAACAAGTAACAAAGGAGATAAGGGAGAAGGAAAAAAGGGAGGCTGAATGGCTGGTGGAAAGTTTAAAGAAAAATAAGGCGAAAAATGAAGTGGAGTCTAAGAAGAAAGGTGGGAGTGGTGTTTGTAAAGAAAAAAAGATTATTGAAAGAAATATAGGAAAACTTAGAACAAGGCTGAATTCCAGGGAGGAGTCATTGGAAGAAGAGGAAGGTAGTAGTCCTGAGAAAACCAGGAAATAAGAAAGTAAGGGTAGAAATGGTAGTAGAAAACTAAAAGAGAAAATAAAGGTCCAGCTAAGAAGAAAGCTGAAATCTTAAGGAAAAAGGACTATGTTGATACTAAAGAATATCATATAGAAAGAGGTGAAATCTTGCCATGCCTTTTTTTAAGAGGAATCCCTAAGAACAGGAATGAAAATACTATGACATTAAAACTTTGTGTCTATAATATATGTAAGGAGATTATGGGCAAGAAATTTGCCTGGAATGATATTGGATCAACTTATAGATATCAATCCAGAAAGGAAAAAGGATGGATCTGTCTGGTAATAAACAATAACAATATCAGACAGACCATCCTAGGACATAGAGAGTTGTTTAAGGATATTGGGGTGAAGGCAGAGACAACAATACTAGCTGAGAATATGGCTGAAACAGTTGTAGAAAGAACAGGTGATGAAATGGTTAGAGTTAGTGGAGAAGTAAAAGAGGTACAAAAGAAGAATGGGAAAGTACAAAAGAAAATCTCCCACTATATGAAACCTGCACAGCAAGAACATTCATTACTCCCAGATGGGGGGAGGAGGAGAAGAAACATATATAGAATTTAGAGGAAGAAAGAAAAGGGGACAGAGAATAAATGACAGTTATGTTTTAGAATTCTCGGATATCTCTGAGTCACCTCTAGTTATACACACAAATGTAGGAAATTCTGTGGAGTCTGAGTTTAAGCTAGAAGGTAGTTTTGTTTTTGTTCTGGATGAGACCTGGGATAAAAATTGACAGTCCATTGATGTACATGAGGTAATATTTCAGAATGTTGAGATCCTTTGCTGGAATATAGCAGGTTTAAATGGGAATATTGAAAGCTGTTGGGGCATTGAAATTTCTAGAGATTTTCTCTATTATATTGGTTCAAGAAACATGGATGGTGGAAATAGATAGTAATTATATAGAGGGTTATCAATGGTGATGTATTCCAGCAAAAAAGAGGGAAAAGTATGGAAGAGCTTCAGGAGGGATAGCAACGTTCATGAAATTTTTTCCTGATTTGTCTGCAAAATGTATTTGGTGTGATGAAAAGTACTATATTTTGGCAATAGAGGTGTCATATAAGTGTAAGATATGTTGTATAGTGGTAAATGTATATTTTCCACCAGATACTAAGGACTCTCCAATTAAGAATGCTCTTGAGTGTTTTAGGGATATAATCCAGAATATTAAAATAGAATACCCAGGGAAAATGATAATTATTGGGAGAGATTTTAATGCTAAACTAGGAGAAAGAGCTGAAGACTGTACCCAGAACTGGAGTCTGGATGACATGCTTGGAATTCCGTTAAGGGTATCAATGGACAAGAAAGTAAACAAACAAGGGGACATTTTGTTTCAAGATTATGAGTAAGCTAAATTTAAGAGTGGTTAATGGAAGAAGTAATGGGGACAGAGCTGGTAACTGTACCTATGAATATATAAAGGGAAATAGTGTATTGGACTATATTTTGGTAGATATAAATTCCTTTAAAGATATAGAAAATTTCAAAGTCATTAATAACTGGGACAGTGATCTTCATCCATTAAAACTTAAGCTTAACCAAATAATGGGGTTGGTTGGTGAAAATAAACTGCAAAGGTTGATTGCAGATAAAGAGATGCAAATTAGAGGATCAAAATTAATGAAATGGTCAAAAATAGACCCAGTTTTAATGAACAATGTCCTGAGGTTTAAAAACATCACTAAATTAAAAGAGCGAGTAATGGTGAACTTAAAGGCTCAATTAACTCAAGAGGGTATGGGTTGCACCTCAGAAGAATTTTTTAAACATTATCAAAATATAGAACAAGAAATTATTTATGAAATTAAAAAGAGATCCTTAAGAGAAAAGCAGCAAAATATTACAGATGGGGCAAAGTGGTATGATAAATAATGTTGTGATAAAAGGAGAATGATTAGGACAATAGGAAGGAGGATAAGAAAATATAATAATATCGAAGATAGGAAAGCAATACAACATGTAAAAGTAGAATATAAGTATTTGCTTGCAAAGAAGAAAACAGATATTAATAGTTATCAGTGGAGTCATCTCCAGAGGGTGATTCAATTGAAAGACAATGTTACTTTCTGGCAGCTAGTTGCATTTGGTGTGAAAGAAGGAAGGTATAATGTGTTAGGTGTAATTCCAGGGGGCGAGTGGGAAGAATATTTTGAAAGAATTTTTAATAAAGTGTATCGTAATGAGCTGAATGAAGAAATTATTTGAGCTAAAGATCATAGGGAGGTTTTACAAATGTCAAAAGAAGAGGTGGTTGGTGCAGTCATTGCTCAGAAAAAGAACAAGGCAGTGAGGCTAGATGAGGTGAGTGCTGAAGTCTATCAGGCAGTTCCTGAATGGTGGGCTGAGCTATTGCTGGGGGTGTTTCAAAATATTGTTAAACATAAAAAGATCCCAGAGAACTGGAAAACTGGTGTTATAGTCCCTCTACATATGAAGGGTTCAGTGAACCTACCATAGGATTATAGACTTATTTCTTTTTTGAACATTAGTCTCAAAATATTTTCCAGGATAATCTTAAATAGAGTCAAGAGCTGGTTAGATGATAGGAAAGTAATATCTAAATTTCAGGCGGGTTTTCAGAAAGGGAAATCTACAGTAGATCAAATGTTTATTCTACAATATATTCTGGATAAGTATACTCAAATTAAAACTGGTAAAATATATGCAGCTTTTATTGACATCAAATCGGTATTTGACTCTGTGCACAGAGAGAGACTTTATGGCATATTTTGGAAAATAAAGGTGTGGAACCATAGCTATTGGAAATTGTTAAAATCTTACATGAATATAATAAAGTAGTTATTAGAATTGGTAAAAATGGTACATTGACAAACAGTATAAAAGTTAAAAATGGGGTTAAGCAGGGCTGTTTACTTACTCCTACATTGTTCAACCTTTATATAGATTCAATAGTGGAGGAATTAGAGAGCATTGAGAGTTTCCAACCGAGAATAAATGGAATTCCAATAAAAATTCTATTATACACAGATGATGCAGTGTTACTGTCTCAAACCCTGATAAGGTTAAAAAGAGCAACACAAACAACTTCAAATGCACCCGGTATCGCTACTCAATACCTCTAGGGATACCATAGTATTATATGTATATTAGTTTAACTAGATTAGTTTAATTGAAGCCTCTGTACACCACGAAGTGAAGCTGTGTACTCCACTCTGTACACCACTGTATCACTGGAAGTGGTTTGTACGTCCTTTTACTTTGTATGTTCCTTTATTCTATCTCACCTGTAATGTTCTCCTTTGTTGAACTCCACCAACTGTTATCTACCCTCCCTGCGACGCGGTGCCTTTGTAAATGAATCTTTGATTCAAAGGCTGTAAATCCGAATTGTGAATAAATAAATAAAATAAAAATAAAGAGTCTAGGTATGAAGCTAAATTTGGAGAAAACCAAGATAATGGAATTTAATAGAAAAGGGAAAGGAAGATCATCCTGGTTAATAAATGGGTCTATAGTAGAGGTAGTGCATAAAATCCAATATTTGGGGGTGATTTTTAGTAATAATAGTAAATGGGACAAGCAGGTAAAAGGGTGAAAGATAATGCAACTAAAACACTTAATGGCATTACACGTGTTGCCCAAGTTATGGCAAAAGGTTCTTTTTTGGCACAATATCATTGCATTATGGCAAAAGTACATTCGCAATTAATTTATGGAGCTGAATTATGGGGTTTATGTTGTATATTTAAAGATGTTGAAGTGATACAAAATCAATATCTGAAAAAAATTCTGGGGGTTCCCCAATATACATCAAATGCTTTGGGAAGGGCTGAGACTGGTATGGTATCTCTGTATGCAACTATTGTGAAAAAATGTGTTGTATACTGGAAAAAGATTAGATTTGCCTCAGTGGACAGCTTGCTGTTTAATTGTTGGATAAAAATAAGTGAAAGACATGAGAAGTCATTGTTAGCTTGGGGGGGGGACTTAATGAGGTGCTGAATAAGTATGGGCTTGAGCATAATGCAATCTTGAGTTTGACAACTAATCCTGCTAGATTTGCACAAGAAGCAATTGAAAGAGTTTTGGATATTACAAAACAAAAAGATCTAGAAAATATAAGATCAGCCAGGAATACCGAAAATTTGAAAAATATTAAATCTGTGTTCGAAGTGGAAATATATTTATTATCATGTGAAAATAAAAAATATAGGAAAGCTTTGACATTATTAAGAATGGTATTGTACACCCAATGGGGAAATTTAAAATATAGTGGAAGTTCTGCTCAAGCCTGTACTGTATACAAATGCAAAAATGTGCTTGTCTCACTTAATTTTAAACTGCCCTGAGCTCCAGAAGGAGAGAAGTGATACTAGTGGGAATGTGTTTTGAAATTTAGAGGGGTATACAAAGAAGAGCAGCTGAACCTCATATGTAATACAAAAAATATAACTAAGATCTTTGCACTTGCCAGTTTTTCTTATTTAATTTCAAACGATATAAATGGAAGCTCCAAACAATGGGTATTTAAAAAGAGATGTCTTTGAGAGACATATGGACTATGTTACTGTATATGTCTATGTACGTACTGGTTTTTAAGTGTATGTACTGTAGTGGAATTATGTGATTTTATCATATTACATGCAATGAATGTTATTTTTATACATGTTTGCAAATAAACTTGAACTTGAACTTGAACAAAGTCAAAGTGTATTTATTGATCAGCATAAACCTTTACAAAGCAGTTTTAAAATGCATATAATAAAAATATCAGCATTTCATTTCATTTTTACACATATTAAAATTTCCAAGTCCACATAATTTCAAGCATAAATAATTACAACCATCTTGGGGGAACTCCATACTTTGTACTCCATTCCTTAGCAGTAAGATGGGGATCCCCAGCAGATCCTTTCACCTGTTCCAGTCCCAGAGGTTGTCCATCTTGAGTACTGTATTCATATTTAGCTTATTCCAGGGCATAGCAAATGAGGTATATCCAAGTCAAAGGAACTTGATTTCCTTCACGGAGACCCAGTGTACATTATACTTCTCCTTCCAATATATTAACCTCGGAGTCTGATGCAAGGGAGGGCGGGTTGGGGGGTTCAAAGCACGCAGAGAGGGCAGGGCTGGGGGTGAGTGGGGAGCGGGGAGCGGGGAGAGGGCCTATGTTACTATGTCTCTGTTACCTAAGGAGGTTTATTACTGTTCCTGTGATTGTCACTTCTTGTCTTCCTGCCATGTGAGGATCTGTATTGCCTTGAAAATTGTTAATAAAGTAAACTGAATTAAAAAAAAAATTATTGCAACCATCTTCATGACTTCTCAACATCTCCGTGTCCTAGGTTAAAAACCCATGCATTAGACAAAATCTCAATTACAGATGTAGTGATGTGACGAATTTCACAAACTTTCCCAAAATCAGTGTATTTGTATTGTTAAATAAATAGATGATTAACAGGTCAGGAGGGAGGTCAGCATCACAGAAAATCTCCCCAAGCCATTTTTTCCTATAAGTTTCATATATGGGGCAAAGCAAGACAACATGTTTCAAGTCGTCTTCAACTGAATTTCCACAGCCACAGAAAGGGGTGGCAACACCATCTCTTTTTTGCCTAAATAATATATAATTAGCCTTGTAAAGTTCCATTCGATATCTCATAATAATTCTTCTGTGCAGAGGATTTGTTAGTTTCATCAAGTAAGATTCTAACTGGTCTGTTTTAATTCCTTGCACCACCTATAATTTTTAAGTTATGATATTCTTGTTAAATCCTTTGTTATTGCAGCATCCCTTAACCTGACACACAGAACACATTCAGACATCATTCCCAGAATGATACCAAGATGGCCGCCGGGCTGGGTGTGCTGCAGTAGCTAGTCTGGGATTTTTGTCATTTCTGCCTGATTTCTGCCCTATTTTTTGCTTTACTTTGCTTTCCTTGCCGTTCTCTCATTTTGTTTAGTGTTTACATGCTTGGTTAGGTTAGTAAGGGCTGAAAAGTGAGTCACTTAGAGCATCTAAGAGCGATACCAGGTGCGCTACCAGGACGTTCGTAATGACTCTGTAGTGTGCACTGGAGACATTTTGTTTCAATCCCACTACTGCTCTGAATGAACAAGTTTTACGTGGGCCTTCTGTTTTCATTTTTCAAGTACTTTATTCCTTCCCTGGACTTATGCGGAGGTGTTTTGCTGCTATTTTTGCTGTTTGTCTTGTCCTGTTTGGTCTTGGCTGATCAGGAACTGAAACTGAGAAGTCATGAGGGGAAAGGTCATGGAGAAGAGGCATACTGTTGAGGGAAATGGACTGTGGATTAAGCTGCCAGTCAAAGGTCCTGTGACGACGTTTGGTAGGTGCAGGAGATTCGATTAACCTAGTACAGTTTTGCAGGTGGTCCCAACCCTGTGGGTTGTCTGGTGGCTGAGGCTCATGGCTGCATGGGGGACTGGGCTTTGGCTTAGTAGAGTATCCGGCAGACTGAGCCGGTGGCCCTCTTAGATTTCTCCAGGTGGCCAACTGGTGGGTTGGTACCAGCAGGGATCTGTAGTGGTAGCTGCGGGCATTTTCAGCAGTGGTCCTCCATATGGGAATTTTTGAGCCTCCGCTCCTGCAGTGATCAGACTCTGAGAAGAGGATTCCTGCTTTAAATCTACCCTACCTGTTTACGGTCAGACTTTTAATTTTATTATTTGCTTTACTGATACTCATCTTGGAAGACAGTGAAAGTGCCTGTGTTCAGACTCTCCATGTAGTGACAGTGCCTGGGGGCTGAAAAATTATTTTGGATACTGACTTTAATTCGGCTCCGGTAGTGAGAGTACCTGTGCTCCGTTGGCTTCCCTAGGTTGTAAGTGGGCCTTAGGGGGCTGAAGATCTTTATCTTTTTTATCTGATTTATTCCACACCATTGGATTTAAGTTACAGTTACAGCTTCAAGGAACTTTATTTATTTTATGACTGGTTTTCCTTAAGGTGACCCAACCGCTGTCCTGAACTCTGAGACTGAGTTGCTTATATTTTGAATTAATTTTAAATATTTTATGTTATGGGGGTGGGTGATTGAGGGTATTTATTATATTGTTTGATTATAACTTTATTATTTTTATTGATACTATATTTATGTCTGTTTAGTATAATCTTTTCCTCCTCTGAGCCGTGAGAGGGTTTTGGGGTGGGGAAGTTTTGTTATTTGTGTTTGATGTTTTTATTTGATGTGTTATAGGGTTATGATTTTTGAATTATTTGTGTAAGTAAGAAAGAAAGGTGCAACATGGGTGGGTTTTTAGTTAGAAGTCCTATTGGGTATATTGTAATTACGGGGTAGTTATCTATAAGAAAATTGGGACTTTGTTGTGGTGTTTGGCTCTAGTTGTAGTTATTAGCTGGTGGTATGTGCCTGTTAGCTCCCCCGGTCTTGTGTTATTCGTTCTACTCTCACTGTGCCCTCCACCCGTTCTTCCCCCCTTGCATTTTTCTATCTACCAGCACTGTTGGGCACTTGGTATTGTGTATAGGAGGGATGGGATGGGTGTAGTGGGGGGCACGGACATTGGAGGTCGAAGGAGCGGTCCTCTCACATAGGGTTGGTTAGGTTCAGAAGATGCCCTGAGGCAAAATGGAGCCTGGAACACGGTAATCCATGTCTAGTCCCCATACCCAAGGGCACCATCTCCTTTGATGGGCAAGTAGCCAGGACAGCTCGCGAACCCTGTCCAACCCGAGTGGTGCTATGCAATGCCAGATCTATCAAGAACAAGTCTGCTGTTATCGCAGACTTTGTTGGAACAGCTGATCTGGCTTGCATCACTGAGACCTGGCTGGATGAAAATGTTGGCCCCATTTTGGAGGCAGCAATTCCATTCGGGTACTCGGTGATACACCACCCAAGATTGAACCACGGGGGTAGTGGTCTGTTTCAAGACCAAGTGGGGCCTCACTGGTGTACCAGTAGAGGAAGCCAAATCCTTTGAATGTACTGTGATAGCTGGTGTGGGCTGCAGGCTAGCTCTTATCTACCATCCACCCAGGGATGAAAAGTGACTCCTGCAGAAAGTGACAGATTTCACCACCGACATGGCATTGGAGTCACCCAGATTGATGGTTCCAGGTGACTTCAATGCCTGGGTCAATGACGAACTCTCACCTTTTGGTCAGCATTTCCTCTAGCTGATGGCATTGCTGGGCTTCACACAGATTGCTTCTTCAGCTACCCATAATCATGGTCACTCTCTGGATTTGGTTTTCCTCTGGGGATTGAGGCCTCTGATTTGGGGGTGGAACTGGTAGGTTGGTCCAATCACTACACCGTGAGGTTCAACTTTTATGCCCCTCTTCATAGGTCTGCCCCTGTGGAGATGGTCGGTTACCGCCCTTTCCGGGATGTGTGCCCTGAAGACCTGCTGGCAGTGATTGACCTCTCGGAGTTTCCAGTTGTCAGCTCGAGTCTTGAGTAGTTGGTTCTGGTCTACAGTCAGGCCATTTCCTCAGCTCTAGACCTGATAACTCCTGTCTGCATTCGTCCCCTCCCACTCCACCCTCGGTCCCCTTGGTCTGATGGGTTCTTGAGGGAGCTGCGGTGGGTGGGACTAAGGTTAGAACGGCACTGGTGGAAATCTGCCCTGGAGGCCAACCACCTTAGCTTGGTGGAGCATTTTCAGTTCTATCAATCAGTGATCTCCAGTAAGAAGACAGAGTTCCTGTCCAGGGAGATTGCTGTCGCTCAGAATTGACCAGACCAACTCTTCTGAACTGCGGACAGTTTGTGCAACCCAGCCTGTCTGCAGCTCTGTCAACCTTTTTCACAAAAAGAGTGTGATGAGCTTGCTCAATTCTTTGTGAATAAGGTGGCCGACATCAGGTCAGAGATCTGCTTGACTCGCTCTATGGGGGACGTGGTTGGTCGGTGCTTGGTCACGATACCTCGTACTTCCTGGAGTACCTTTGACCTGCCGAAGTTTGAGGATATTATGTGGATTGTTCAGGGGATGCGCCCTACATGCTGTAGTTAAGATCCAGGCCCAACGTCCCTGATCTTAGGTTGTTATGAGACCATCAGCCGATTTCTGGCTCAAATTGTCAGGTGCTCCTTGGAATCGCGTGAGCTTCCAAGCTCCCTGAAGGAGGCAGTAGTGACACCCCTACTGAAGAAAGCTTCATTGGACCCAGACATTTTTGCTAACTACAGACCTATCTCGAACCTTCCCTTTATAGGAAAGGTTATTGAGAAAGTAGTGGCAATCCAGCTGGAGAACCATTTGACCATCCATAATGTCTACGAACCTCTCCAGTCGGGTTTTCGTAAGAGGCACAGTAGTGAGTCTGCTCTGGTTCGGGTGCTCAATGATCTCATAGATACATAGATACATACACAGTGTCAGCCGATAAGGGCCTACGGCACATCCAGTCTGCCCATTTGAGGTTGTAAATTTACTTTATGTTTTCCTGGAAGTCTGTTGCCCCTTAACCCTGACCTCCAGAATTCCTTTATGTCTATCCCATGTATTCTTAAATCCCTTGATTGTTTCAGCCCCCACCACTTCCTCTGGCAGGGTGTTCCACTTGTCCACCACCCGTTCTGTGAAGAAATTCTTCCTCACGTTTCCTCTGAATCATCCTCCCTGCAACTTCATCCCATCACCTCTAGTCCTGGAACATCTTTTTTCACTTAAAAGTAGTGTCTTTCTGCACCCTGTTCCTCCCTGTAAAATACTTGTATGTCTCTATCATATCCCCTCTCTCCCTTCTCTCCTCCAGGGAGTACATATTCAATTCCTTCATCCTGTTCTCATAGGACTTGTGATGCAATCCAAGTACCATCTTTGTTGCCCTCCTCTGAACCTTCTCTACCCTGTCTATGTCATTATGTAAGTAAGGTCTCCAAAACTGTACACCGTACTCCAGGTGGGGCCTCACTAGTGTCTTGTATAGCGGAATTATGACCTCCCTTTTCCTGCTGGTGAAGCCCCTGCCTATGCATCCCAGCACCTATTTGCTTTACTTGCTGCCTTGTCACACTGTTTCCCTACCTTGAGATCATAAGAGATGATAACCACAAGATCCCGTTCCTGCTTGGTGCATGCTATATCCTCACCCCCCAACTGATATATTGCCAGGGTTTTTGTGACCCATATGCATTATCTTGCACTTCTTTACATTGAATTTCAACTGCCAAACCCCTGACCATTCTTCAAGTTTCTGCAGGTCCCTTCTAATTCTGTCTACACCCTCTGGTGTGTTTACGCTGTTACAGAGCTTTGTGTCATCAGCAAACAGGGAAATTCTGCCTTCTAGGTCCTGCACAATGTCACTGATGAAGATGTTGAAAAAGACTGGTCCCAGCACTGATCCCTGTGGTACCCCACTGGTCACTCTTCCCTCTGTGGAGTGACAGCCATTCAACACCACCCTCTTTGTCCTGCCGCCCAGCCAGTTACCTACCCACTGCACTACTGTCCTGCCCACACCCATATTCCCCAATTTGTGTAATAGTCTTCTATGTGGCACAGTGTCAAAGGCCTTGCTGAAATCCAGTTAGACCATGTCCACTGCCCTCCCCGATCCACCTCCCTTTTCACCCAGTCAAAAATTTCAACGAGGTTGGTCTGACATGACTTCTCCCTGGTGAAACCATGCTGCCCTGGGTCCTGTCGTCCATTGACAACCAGATGTTCCACCAATCTCTCCTTCAGTAGTGCTTCCATGATCTTCCCAACTACCGAGGTGAGGCTGACTGGTCTGTAGTTCCCCGCTTCCTCTTTTTCCCACTTTTGTATAAAGGGACTACATCTGCTGTTCTCCAGTCTTTGGGTACCTCCCCTGTTTCCAGTGATTGGCTAAACAGGATTGCCAGAGGTTCATCCACCACCTCTCTAAGTTCTTTAAGGACCCTGGGGTGCACCCCATCTGGCCCCATTGCTTTATCAGCTCTTATTACTTCCAGTTCCTTCAGGACCCTTTCTCGTGTAAAGGGACTTGTGTCCATTTCTGCACCATTCCCATCCCTTGTACTCCCTTCAGACCCATTACCCTTCTCTTCCTCAGTAAAGACTGAGCAGAAATACCTGTTCAATATGTCAGCTTTACTGTTGTCATCCTCTACGTGGCCCCCATCCTCACCCTTCAGTCTCACAGTCCCTCCCTTTGTCTTTCTTTTTTCACTCATGTACCTGTAACAGGTTTTGTCCCTTCTTCCCACTGATTTTGCAATGAGCTCTTCTGTCTGAGCTTTGGCTTCCCTTACTGACCTCCCTGTCTCCCTTTGCTTCTCCTGGTACTTCTCCCTATCCCCTTCTGCCTGTGTCTTTTTGTATTGCCTGAATGAAATCTTTTTGGTTTTTACTTTCTCTGCTACCTCCTTGGAAAACCATAATGGCCTCCTCTTCCTTTTCCCCTTGCTAACCTGCTTAATGCATGATTCTGTTCTTCTTGTAATCCCCATTTTAAATACTGTCCACTGTGCCTCAGCCCCTGATTCCTGCCCCATTCCCACTAATGCCTCTTTCAAGCATCTCCCCATTTTCCCAGAGTCTGTCCCCCTAAAATCCAGGATACGTGTTTTTGTGTGGTTTGGTTCTGCTCATTCTGTGATTTCAAACCACAATGACTGGTGGTCACTGTTCCCCAGGTGCTCCCCCACTGTTACCCCATCACACTGTCCCTGTTTGTGAGCACAAGGTCCAGTATTGCCTTCTGCTGAGTAGGTTCCATGACCAGTTGCCTGAGGAAGGCACCCTGAAGGGAGTCCAGGATAAATCTGCTCCTAGTTTATGCTGCTGCTGGGTTGCTCCAGTCAACGTCTGGAATATTGAGGTCTCCAACCAGCACTACCACACCCTTGTCTGCCATCCTTTGGATGGCTAGCATCAGCTCCCTATCTGTTTCTTCCTCCTGGGCTGGTGGTCTATAGACCACACCTGTGTGGATGGCTGGCCCCATTTTCCTTTCCAGCTTAACCCACAGTATTTCTCCCCAATTTTATTCCACCTGGAACTCTGTGACCCTTATGTCATTTTTCACATACAGTGCCACTCCTCCTCCTCCTCCCTTCCTACCTGCCCTGTCTCTTCACAATATGTTGTAGCCAGGTATGGCCATCTTCCAGTCATTGTTATCATTACACCAGGTTTCTGTAATAGGTGAGAGATCAGAGAAACCATTCCATTCTGGTTCTTCTTGATCTCTCTTCAGCTTTTGACACTGTAGACCATAGGGTCCTGCTCAAGCGCCTGAGGTCCATCTGTGGTCTGTCAAGTACAGTGCTCAGATGGTTTACATCTTTCCTCTCTGGTAGAACACACAGAGTTGTGTCACGGGTTTTTTCTTCTGACCCTTTCTCTTTGTCCTGTGGGGTTCCTCAGGGCTCGGTGCTGTCCCCCATGTTGTTTGCAGTGTATATGTTATCCATCTGAGACATTGTAAGATGGTATGGGCTGAAGTTTCACTGCTATGCTAATGACACCCAGCTCTACCTGTCTTTTGCTCTCGACCAGGTTAGTACTCTATCAGCATTTAATAACTGCCTTGCTGAAATCCAAGACTGGATGAATTCGAGCTGGTTAAAGTTGAATTCGGGAAAGACTGAGGCTATGGTTGTGGACCCAGGCTGCAGGATAGAGGAGGTTAAGGACTGATCAGCCCTCTGGATTATTTCTGGGGGGCATTCAGATCCTTACCTCAGAACAGGTGCGTGACCTGGGAGTGGTGCTTGACGGTGGGCTGACCCTTCATTATCAGGTGTTGGCAGTCATTAAGTCAGCCTTTTACCATCTTAGGAACATTGCCATGGTCAAACACCTCATTCTGTCTAGTGATCTGCCTGTGTTGGTCCACACCTTCGTGACCTCCCGCCTAGACTACTGCAACTCCCTTTACTTAGGGCTTCCTGGGGTTGGTATCCACTGCTTGCAGCTAGTGCAGAACATTGCAGCTCGGTTGCTGACAGGGGTGTCTAGAAGGTCACATATCAGCCCTGTGTTGTGCGATCTGCACTGGCTGCTGATTCAGTGGCGGATCACCTTTAAGGTAGGTTTATTGAGCTACAAAGCCCTACTCAGATGTGGTCCTGACTACTTGAAAGAGCTTCTGATTCCTTACAACCCTGTGGAACAGCTCCGTTCAGACAAGGGGTTGCAGGAAGTTCTAAGGGTTACTTTGAAATCTTCTGGGGCCCACACTTTTATATTTGCAGCCCCAACCCTCTGGAATTCTCTGCCTCGTCAGCTTCGGGAATGTACAACATGGGGAATTTTAAGCAGGAACTTAGGACCTTCCTGTGGAGACAAGCCTTTTATGAATTGTTATGATTTTTAATGGTCTATTTTTAATTGCAACTTTTTATGGAATTTGTTGTTATGATTATAAAGTGCCTTGGTACCCGAAAGGCACTCAATAAATAAAGTTTTATTATTATTATTTATTTATCCTAGTTTTAACCTGAAGAGTTATGTCTTCCATACTGTAGGTCTTAAATATAATTGGGATAATACTGTTAATGACCCAAACTCCTAGAAAAACGTTCCCTCTGTATAAAACGAATATTTGGGAAGACAAACCCATGGTTAATATACAGGATTTCCTCCTCCAAACACCATCTGGGCTTTCTTGCCTCTGGTAAAAGAAACAGACTCATCAGAAAGTTTATACTTTTCTCTAAATCTCTGAAGTCTATTAAAATCTTTAAATATGATACTATTTGAAACAATACATAAACGATGCAAAAACACAAACCATTAAAAATATAACTTTCAGTCCATTACACAGACAATATCTGTTCAGAAATCTTTAGTAATTCCCCAATATTTTAATAGAATCAATCAGTTTAATTCTAATAAACTTCAATTATAAAGTTAACATACATTTGCTTTAAGATGATGTAATGTGGTGTAATTGCAGCGTTCACAGCAGCAACATTAAAATGCAATTTGTCTTTGGTAGATAACAGACAAATAAGAGCCAACGCAGCCAGCATCTAATGACACACAAGGGTAAAAGGAGTCTATCAGATTCCCCCAATTTACAGTTTACAGTTTTCAAAATTTGACTATTTGTTTTTATAAAGCGAATTCCATAGCTAGAGTCTTGAGTTCCAATCGTGTTATGCAATTCTATCTTCTGGTGTGGTACAAAATATCTGCCAAGGTCAGTGCTTCCAACCTCTCTTCATATTTAAACAAACTGGGATTTTAGCATATTATGAGTCAGAAAGCCCAGCTTGTTTATCTTTTCATGCTATGCTGGTATACGCTGTTGTGCTCATTTTCCTGCAGTTTTTAACTGCAGTATCAGTGTCAGTTGCAGGTCAGCATTTTTAATTCATTAGATGCCAAGGAGAAAAGAGCACAGTTTAAGCATGTAAATTAATAAGGGCACTGATCTAATTAATTAATTTACTCCATCAGTTGTTTTAGATACAGATGAGATCAAACAATTATCAACTGCTGTTCAAAACATTCAGGCATGTAACTGGTCTCATTCAGTTTAGCTATACTTACTCTTCCAATTGGATAAAGTAATAAAGTTCAATTCAGATGAAGCTGAAAGCTTTCAAGGGGCTATGTCCTTAATGAGTTTAATGAATGAAATCACTAATCGTTAAACATTTAAGACTATTTTGGCTAAATTGGGGAGAGTGTATTTTATTCTCCTGGAAACCAGAATATATCAGCACTTCAGCTATTTGACCCTAAATGAATTTACTTGCCTTTGTTCACCCATTTAATTTAGTTAAATATAATTGCTTTTATGAATGCTGTGACCACAATATATACTTCTTATAGAAGTTTACACACAGCAATCATAAAAATCACAGGCTTCTCCATCTGAAGCAAAACGGAGTTTGCTATCAGAGCTGTTAAATTATATCAACTCAGAGAGCACTCAAGAGCATTTTTCAGCTACAGGATAACATACAAGTACAACAGTAAAAATAAAATAAAATACAAGTGGAAATATGGGTGCAGATGAATTTAGCACACACATAGAATTGATATTTCAGAATGTCCACCGCTACACAGAACCAAGGGTTTACAGAGTACTTTCTGGTATCAAACATAAACCATAAATTATTTAATTTAAGATGTTTAACTTAAAAGCTTAAGTCTTAAAATCTCAAGGTATTCCAAGGACCAAACTGAAGGTGAACTAAAATCTTTTTTAATCACTTGAGTCCTTATCTTGGCATGTTTGATAAGAGAACTTTGATTTTTTAATAAGCAAAAAAGTCAGTAAGGAGCAGTAAAAACCACGATACACTAAGAGTGTTTGTAGATCAGCAAGGGAGTCCACAAGGTCCAAATAATTTGTGGAATCTATGATGTCTGTGAGGGGAATAATGAATTTCCAAATCTTGCTGACTTCTCATGCCTTTACCCTCCACAAGGTTTACCATGGTCTGTCACCCTGAGGGGCTTCTGCCACCTTGAACTCCTCTTCTCCTGGTAGGTGTTGTGGACCACTCAGAAGCAGAAGAATAAAGCAAGTGACAGGATGAACCGATAACACTGTGTATTTTGTGTATAACTAACTGAAACTATCAAAAGCAGTATTTTAAGCAATAAAAATACTAGCTGCGCTTTTGAGACAATGGTGGCATTCCTTTTGTTAGTTAAATTTACGCCTTACACAGTCCTGCTCTCACAGCTCCTCCACAGCAGTGCAGCATGCATGTTACACCTCTACCAGAATCTAACAATACTCTAACTGTTTGGGTAAGAGCTCTTTTAAAAATCTGTATTGTACTGCTTTCAATAAATGTTTTTTTTATTTGTTATTGTTTTTTAATCATATAGTGAAGCTCGCAAGGATGAAGCACAGCACTGCAGAATTTTGCAGTAGAGTTACTGCAGCAAACAATTTCAATGGGAGTCAATCCCTTTTGTCAAGCAGTAAACCTGTGACAATGCATTTCATCTTGGTGGGCTTCAATGTACATCACACAAAACATGCAAAAGAAAATTTAACCATAAGCAAACAATACAAAAGCAACAGAACAATCTAAAAATTAGCAGACTAACTTCATATAATTGTCAAATTATAGAAATATAATAGAAAGAACTTGGATGGAGACCATCAATAGTTATACTCAAATAGGGAATTATCCGGGAGTGGGCGGGGATCAATACCTTATCATTAGATTCTTACTAGAGATGGTAACTTTTGAATCATTTCTTTCCAAGACCTACCAAACATAAAATCAGTCTCAGTGATTTCACGCAATAGCATCTCTTTGACTTATGCCACCACTTAAAAATATTCAAATCTGGGAGTGTTATTATTTTCATAGCCATGGAGCAAAGGGCAAACATTTTCTCCTGGTCTTTACTCAATCAAAGAGCATCAAGAGCATTAAAAATATATGTGCTTGGTAAGAACAGAATCAGGATATCTAATGCCTGTGCTATTTGGCCCACAGTAACATGCCACTAACTCTTGGTATATGGACAATTCCACAGATTATGAGAAAGATCTCATACCCCACCACAGCTACGTAAATATTTTATTGTAATTAGTTTTTTTTTTATTCTTTGGGAACTGTACAAGGACCATTAGGCACAGTGTCAGTTTTCAGTGGTGAAAGGGGAGCACTGAGGAGGTTAAAGTAAGGATTTGGGCATTACTCAAATATTTTGATAGCTGATGCCGTTGATTTTCATCCCAGGTAGTTTTTATAATTTTCTTGCCAATCAGTATTTCACTGGAAGGAATTATAGTTTGGTTCAGATGAGGTGGCCAGCTGATCCCTTCCACTGCCCAATGGCTCAGTCACACCCCCACAAGCAGGCATATAATGATATATGACCAGCGAGATCTTGGGGTGCACCCCATTGAAGTCAATGGGATGCCATTTCAATGGCATTTTTATACATAATAATGAGGAATGCCCCTTAAAGGCAGGCCAGGTTGTCCTGGGAACCAGCCAGAAAGGACAATGGGGGGACAGGGGTGGCAGCAAGAGGGGGGGATGGCCTCAGGGGCAGGTCACATGACAAGTGTAGGTACTCGCTGGCTATTGGCCAAGGAGAGGGGCCAGGAGAAAAGGGGGTGAATCTGGGGAAGAAGGGGCCTCAGGGGCTACTTAAGTTCCTGCAGGGCACAGGTAGCCCTCTTTTCCTTGCTGTAATTTCCCGCCCACCTACCCTGCAAGGAAGAGAAGAGGGACAGAGGATGGCACACTAGGGCAGAGGCACAAAAGAGGTGTCTTCAGGAGGGCCCGGCACGGGCATATGGAGGGCTGCAGATGGGCAGCTGGGGGGCCGGGGGGCTAGGTGGAGCCCCACTGGTGGTCTCGGTGAGATGATGGGAAATAGCTTGGGGGGGAAATGGTGGGAACAAGAAGGGAAAAGGGGGCAGGGAGAAGGGGGAGGAGGGTAGGTTCCATGGGCTGGGGACAAAGAACCCAGGCTTGGGAGTAATAGGTGGAGGGGGAGGGACATAGAGCTAGGGAGTGGATCAACCATGTTCACACCTAGCGGGGAAAGGGTGCTGGTCCAGGTAAGTGTGGTACCCGGTTATGGTGGTGAAAAATGAGGGGGCTGGATCACAGTGTCCGGGTCCCAAGAAACCAGTGATGAGAAAGAAAGACCAAGAAGAAGAACGACATGAGGAGGAGGAGGGGACTGTTATGTCCGAATGTAAATATGATTGTTAAAGACATGAAAGGGGATGTAAAGTATGTATAAAATGTGCCTTTTTATAATAAAATACTGAATGCCAGCAAGCATCCAAAGTTTAAAAGAAAGAAAGGTGTAGGCTGAGTTATTTCTTTGTGGGGATCCAGGGACAATGGCAAGTTGGTGATTAATGAAGGCCACCACTTGACTAACAAGGGATGGAATCAGCTATTAAAATATGTGAGTAGTGACTGAACAAAACAAAGTTGGCAAATCACTTTAAATGACTTGTTCAGGGTCACACAGTACTCAAGTGGAGATTGTGAGAAAGAAACCCATGTCTGCTGAATGTACCAAACTCATTCACAGCTCATTACTTTAACCTCTAGGTTATACTGCCAGCTATATTTTACACATAACCAATGGTGTGAGATACACTCTATCTATAAATCTTTTCTGACTTGATTTGACTCTGCTTATATCTACAGACACACACACACATATATATATATATATATATATATATATATATATATATATATATATACTATCTGAATAAGTAAGAAATACATTGCAAAAAACATTGTTAATGCATCATCTGGGTTGAAGTGACAAAAGTGGGGAAATGAGACGTTGGTGTTGAACCCCAACCCCCCCTTCCCACCTAACCCCACCAGCCCACCCCACACCTACCTTCCACAGACCAACATGATTTGGGGTGTGCCTTAGGGTCATCAGGCTTAACTCTCACCCCATTCCATGTGTAAGAAAGTTGACATGGTACAGTATAGCAAGAATGGGGTGAGAGTTAGGGTCAATGAACCCAAGGCACACCCCGACTCATGTTGGTCTGTGGAAGGTGGGTGGGGTGGCCTATGGGGTTGGGTGGTGGGAAGGGGTGGGGCTCAACCCAACATCTCATTTCCCTACTGTTGTTGCTTAAACCATAACTGGTGCATTAACAAAGTGTTTTATGCAATTTATTTCCTTACTTTTCCAGAGAGTATAATAGTATCTTTATTTTCTGTGGGAGTGCAGGGTAATTCAGACTTTAAGCTCCCATACCTCCACAGATGCACGTATGAACATTATCTAGTTGTGGAAACACAGGGGTCTTCAGTCCCTGCATTTCCACAAGTTACGTTACGAGCAGGCATAGCAAGATTGCAACAAATAGTCATAACTGTGCCACCTTAAATAATTTTCACCCCAAATGCTCAACATAACCTTCTTATCATATCACCACATGTACCCAGTGCAGAACATTTTCAAATCCCAGTCAAAATGCAATTCTGCGCAACTGTAATGCCATTCTGCACCACAGGTGTGGAAAAAAATGTTTTTGCAGGATTTGAAAAATGATAGCTGTACTGTTCATGAGGTGGTGGGAAAAATAGCAATGTTGAATATTTGTAGTGAAAATAGTAAAATTCGCCAAAGCTATGCATGTGCGTAGCAACATTTCAATGATCTCATGTAACTCTGCACAGCAACAAGCCTCCCCCCCCAAAAAAAATTCAGCAGGCATTTAATAGCAGCATCAATGCAAGAAGGGCAACACACACTGACTGCAAATGAATACTGCCTAATTTAGCTAGCACCTATCCTAGTCAGAGAAACAATGATTTTATCTGAGCAGCATGGAGTGTCCTAGGAAAACAACCCACCGATCTGGCCCTGGAAGTTCCCAGCAGAATACAGCCTCTTTTCAACTGGAAAGAATTAAACATTAAAAAATAATCAGCATCAAGAGTCCCTGCACCCTTCTGTAATCCCTGTCCCCCCATTAAGTAGAGACAGTGAGTAATATATAGAAATTCAAATATGGGCAACACAGACACTGAAAAGACTGCACAGGTCAGGACAGAAGGAAATAACCTTTATTTTGTGAAAACAGCAAAATGCCAAACTACTAGTGTCACCAAACTAGTAGTGGCACTTAGGCATATTCCCTGCAGTCACATTCATTCAGCCCAGTTCACTAAATGTAATCTACCACAAGACAACTGATTGTTTTAACAAAATCACTGACTTCATACAGATAGCAGAGCAAAAGCAGCACTTACTGTATCTGACTCGGGCTACTTATAGACACTCAGCAATGTTTTTGTTTTTCAAACAGCTGAGCTCCTCCCTGTAATTTGCCTCAGTAGTCTGCAGACAGCATTTTTTTTTTCATTCAAACTACTCCTCCCTCCCTCCCTCCCTGTAATGAAATCAGGCTAGGGCTAGTTTGACAGTACAGCTGAGCAATGTTTTTTTTTTTCTTCTCTCTCCTTGTTGCTCAGGTTATATAAATGCAGACATGATCTACACAGCAATTTATTTTTCCCAAAACCACTCCCTCCCTGTCAAAATATTATCAGCTATCTCTCTGACAGTGACTGACCTCAGTAAGCATGGGGCACAGTTGTGACTGCCACCTCAGAATCCGACAGAGTCCTGCCCACAGTAAACAACATTTTTTAGTGCACACATACCTTCATAAATTAGAGCTGGAAAAATCAGTTGCTAGTGCTGCAGAAGTGGTGGAACCAGTGGAACCGGTGGAACCCGATCATAGTGGTGAGTGCTGTACTGCCAGACACTCACACTTCCAAATTTTCCCCGGTGTCCAAGTCAATCGGTGGCCATCTCCCTTAACATTGATGGATTGGATCTCTGTACAAACAGAACAGCTCCCTGCAGCTTCAACCCAAGTTGTCAGCAAAGGGGAAAGGCAGCCCAATCTGTCTCCTTTTCACTCCTTCATTTATTTATTTATCTGTAGCATTTTGGTAACCAGGTGAACCCACTGAGACCAAAGGTCCCTTTTATAGGGGTGCCCTTGAGTTAATTACATACAATGGTATAATAGTTCACATACAGTAATGTATTTAGGTTCAATAATACACAATCAACATCTGGGTCAGAGATAACAGACATAATAGCCATTGACTTAGGATTCGCTTACTGGGTATTACAGGCACTGGATAAATCACTAGATAAGTGGACAGCCAGTCATGGGCTATTTAAGTTCATTACAGATTAATTAGTCAGGAATCAGAAAAACATGATACACGCTTGAGTCAGAGATAACAGACATGACAACAATTGACTCAGAATTCCTATATAGGGTACTATAGAAAGCAAATAAGACACTTTTTGGTTAGAACTGCCACTGGGGACAATCAAGGCAGTTGGTAAAATAAATAAGACACAATAGGTGCTAGAGCTATGTGGAAACAAGTGCCAGTGGTGTCAAACCAGCAGGGGAGCTGGACCTGAAGATCATAATATATGTAAGGGGGAAGGTTTAAGGCACAGTAGCCAGGGACTAACAGTAAGAGCTGCATAGACTCAGCCCCAGCAAGTACACTTTCTGGGCAGACTTAAATCTTTGAAGGGTAGAGCATTCCATCAGATTCTCTGGGAGAGAATTCCAGAGGTACAATGTGGAGTGATTGGTGCACACACGAGGGATGTTAAGCCTGTTAATGACCGCAGATCCCGGTAGTGAACTTTGGAATTTAGAATGCCCTGAAGATTAGGGGGAGGGCCTGTATTAGTGAACTTATAGGTTAGACATAGCAGGGATAGGACAGTTTGTGCCCTATTAAGGGCCAGTTGAGGTCTGTGAGGTCCTCACAGTGGTGCCTCCTGGGAGGGGAGCAGGTAGCAAAGCATGCAACCCTATTGTACAGGACAGATAACTTTCTTTGTTCACTCTCCTTAAGGAAATGTAGAAGGGGCGCACCATAGAGGAGGGTGGGAAGGAGGGTGCTATTTGTTATAGCTCATCGTGCATCATCCGTTAGGGAGTTTGCAAGCCTGTAAAGTAGACTTAGCCATGTAGCCTATGTGCGGCTTGTAGGACATATCTTGATCTAGGTAGACACCAAGATATTTGACCTTATCTACAACTTCGACATGCGTCCCTTGGCCTGTGTGGAGCTGGAGCAGGTTTTGCCTGTCAGCTCCCAGACGCCTGGATTCACAGCAGATGCGGCTCCCGTAGCTTCAATGCTTGACAGCAAATGCCAAGAGCAATCAAAGGCAGCCCCCTCCATCTTCCTTTCACTGCTAACTGGACTTCTACAAACTCAGTTCCCAGTCACAGTTTCACTTGATGACAGCACAGCAGGAGGTCATTATCTTCCTGTGGCTCTGACTTTCTCTCCAGGTTGCCTTCTTGCTGCAGGTAGCACTTCAGTGTTTCTTCAGGTCACTCACTCTTGCTGATTTCTTGCATGTTTTGGGTGGCCAGCAGTTCTGCATTTAAATCCACCACCCAGCAAGTAGTCACACCCCTGCCCTCACTCTGCAGCCAATCCTGAGGTTTACTCAGCTGGAGGACCTGACTGAGCACTTAACCCTCTGCAGCAACCCCCACCAAAAACAAAGAGAAAGTGCACCAATCTAATAAAGGAGATGCCATGGCCACCCTTGTTTGGGCTTTTTTTTCTCTTTTTTTACAGGCACCCACCAGGTGCTCCATGAAGATAGTTTCACCCACCTGACCAGAAATCTACCCACATTTGGTGGGTGGGTACCAATTTCAATCAATCAATCAATCAAACTTTATTTCTAAAGTGCCTGTCCATAGCCAAGGTGCTGTACAGCAATAAAACATATATAAAATCCATATTTGACCCCTGCACTTCCCTGGTGCAAGTTACAGCATTCTGTTTTCTCCCTTCGCTAAGCGAGACAACAAAATGCCGGCCGCTGAACAGGGATTTTCTTATGAAATGGAGTTTTCCAAGATTTACCAATCCCTTTTTGCAATCCCTGTTCGTGAGCCCTTCATGACCAGGAATCCTTGATCGAAACTGTGCATCTATACCAAAGACTGAACTGAGAATGTTCAGAACCCAAACTTTCAAAATTTAATAACTTTGGAATGGATTAAGACTTTTTCACCAAAACAAATGCTGGATTGTTCCTTAGGATAACCTTTTCCTACCCTGAAGATTGCAGGCCTCAGTTCCAAATGGTGTGGGTGCAGCATGATAAGAAAAAAATGGAAAATTGGCAAAAATTAGCAAAAAATGCTTTTTTTGATGATTCACTGCACGAAATCCGCAAATCTGAACAAAACAAAACTTGGCAGATCAAGAGACCTACCATCTAACACCATCCATTCCAAATTCTGTGCAAATCTATTGAACGGTTACAATGTTATTATTGTGCAGAATATGTGGTTTAACATTAAAGTGCCTGCTCACCCCTATAATATTATATATCTATATCTATAGATACATATATATACATATATATACACACATATATATATATTTCTTGTTTGCTTAACACATAGTAGCCTCCATGTATTTTCAGTGTAAACTACTGACATTTCCTCTTGCCGTTGCTTATTTATTGCACCTCTATTATCTTTATGATGTTTTATTTTATTCTTTTGGTAATCAGTTAAGGCCCACTAGGCACAAGTGCCTGTTTTTAGGGGTGATCCATGAGCCCTAGGGTGGTCAAGTGACTTGCTCAGAGTCAAACAGCATACAAGAGGTGGTTGTGGGAATCAAAGCCAAGTTTGCTGGATGCACTAAGCTCATTTATAGCTCATTACTATAACCTCTAGGCTATACTGCCAGCCCCTTGCCTTGAATCCATGAACCATTTATAACTTAAAATAATGTTATATATTTTTGATAAATATTTCTTTAAATTATTACTGATTTGTTTTGATTCAGACTGAATCCTGGATTCCAGTTTATGTATTCCCAATTCATTAATAATTTTATGAAAAATCTAAGATAAGATTTTATGTGTGGCTAATGGCAGTTGGGACTTATTAACCAATTGGTTATAAGCAACAAATTTATCATCAGAAATTAAGTCCTTCCATTTAATATAGTGTGTATTGCAACTGCTTTAACATTTTATTAGAGATATACATCCTCATTCTATTATTTATCACAAAGTCAGACTGCATCCAAGGTAAACTGTTCTATCCCATTAAAGCCACCAATGTAGATATTTGCTCAAAAAAAGTTTTTGAAGAAAGGACATTGTATCTTGTTGACTGTTATATTGTCAAATGAAAGAGTTTCCCGTTTACTGGTTTAGTAGTGAAGTGTTAATATGTTCTACAGGATCTTGTGCTCTTTCTTCTTAAAAACCTACATTCCCACATTAAAGCCATATCCTGTGCTAAAAAATAAAAAACAAATATCTGGGCAGCAATAACCTCCTTCAGATCTTGACCTAATCATATGGTACAATACAATCCTAGGCTTCCCACTTCTCCATAGGAATTTCACAAATCTTGACTTGAATCCATGACCCATTTATAACTGGGTCACCTAAAATAGCTTTGTTTATAACCATTAAATGTGGCTTAGCCATCACTTTTATTACTTCAATACAACCCCATAAGGACATGGATAAACTCTGCAAATTTTCTAATTTGGCACATTATTTTATATCTAGTGATAGTATAGTAAATTTTAATTTTTTTTTTAAGTGGACATCAATTAAAATTAACCCTAAATACGTTATCTAGTGAGCCTTTGAAAAAATATGACTTTGGGCGTACACTCTATCCTTCTCCTCATGATATTTTCATTAGGCCCAATTTATGCAGGTTTAATTAGTAACAAGGTAATTCTGAAGATTCTTGTATTTCATAAAATAAAGCTGAAATTGATAAACCAAAATTCTTCAGGAAGAGTAAGGTGTCTTCTGCATAGACACTTAACTTATACTCCTGATGGTCTAGCTTCATCCTTTTAATGTTAGAATTGGTTTGAATTTGATTAAGAAATGATTCTAGACCTAATATAAAAATTGCTGGAGAAATGGGGCATATATGTTGAACTCTACCATTCATACCTACGTTATTAGTCAAATAGACATTTTGGAGAATGGGGACATCCATGTCAAACTCCGCTATTCATATCTGCATTATTAGTCAAATAAATGTTAATTTTAAACTTTAAACATGGGAATTTATATAATAGAGCAATAATACTCAATAAATAATATTCAATAAGCTTCATGGGATACCACATCTCTCTAAGATAGACAACATGTATAAGCTAGCTACGAAATTGAATTCATTAGAAACATCTAGAGCAAACATGTAATCATTTTCTTTAGATTTTTTTTTGCTTTGTTTGCTAAATGGAAAATGGACTGTACCATTCCTACTGTTTTAGGGATTGTCCTTCCTGGTATGAATCCATTTCAATCCTGATGGATGATACGTGGGGAGCACACCAAGAAATCTGTTTACCACTAGTTTTGCTATCATTTTAAAATCAATATTTAGTAATGAAATAGGTCTGTAGCTGTCTTTATGATAAGTTGGTTTCCTCTCCTTTAATATCAAAACTACTTTAGCTTTGTACAAAGACCATGGCAGTTCCCCA
Organism: Neoceratodus forsteri; assembly: GCA_016271365.2. Taxonomy (NCBI): domain Eukaryota; kingdom Metazoa; phylum Chordata; order Ceratodontiformes; family Ceratodontidae; genus Neoceratodus; species Neoceratodus forsteri. Next base: position 158,718,466 of record CM028137.1, read on the forward strand.
GTTCCACCCATCAGCTCTACAAATATACAGCATATCCAGGGAATCAATCTCTTCTGGAAAGCAATAACAAATTCTAGCACAAAGTCATCTAATCCTTTGCTTTTTCATTTTATAAAAGTAATAATTACCTCTCTAAATTCTTACTGAGTGAAATTTCCACCTGAAGCATGAATAGATCTCATATGAACTTGATTTAAGTACACACAAACCCTGTTTATCTGAATGTCATGGGGGACTTTAAAAACATTAAGATAAACAGGGTTTCAGTTAGGGTTGTCAGAACTAGTTCAGTAAAGATTCAAACTGTACTTGAACCTCTGGTGTTCGAGTTCTAATTTAGAACTCGAACACTAGAGAGTTCTCAGTACAGTTTAAGCTTGACACACATTGAAATAGAGAGTCAGCTCATCCATCTCATATGTGCACCACAGTTAGAGCCAGGGTTCGACATGTTTTTAGGGTTCTAGTTCAATTTGGGTTCAGCCATGTATAGTTCGATTTGATAAGTAGAAATGTGGGTTTGAGTTCAGTTCGGTTTGAGTTTTTTTTTGTGTCTTATCAGTTCAAGTTTGTATTCAAATAAATTCACCCTACTGCCTCCGTGTGGGTTCTCCTCATCTCACATGGTCTGGGTACGGGTTCAGTTCGGGTTCATCTGTTTTTTTTTAGGGTTCAAGTTTGGTTCAGATTGGCTGAAAATCAAATAGCTCAGGTTCAGTTCATTAACAAACCCTGGCTCTAGCCATGATACCATAGACTGCTACTTCCTTGTACTTGCTCTTGTTCAGCTGCTGTGGATGGGTAGTAGGTGGGGGGTCTAGTCTCAGAGGTGGAGTGGTCTGACTCCAGCCAGCATGAAAACAGCAAGAGGACAGACACAGTGGGAGGGACGGAGAGCAGGGAGGGAGGGACTATTACGATTACAAGAAATTTTTTTTGTAGCCCCTCTAAACTTGTGCAAGCGGTGTGACTTGTGCTCTTTGTGAGTTTGTGTCATGAGACTCATGATAGTAAAACAGAGCTGGATTCAGAGGCAGACATGCCTGGGGCACTTGTATCTCTCAGTTGGCACCTTTGAAAAACAAAATAAAAGTTGATATACTGCAAGGCATTATGTGTGGAAGAAAATAGATGAAAACAACAGAAAGGAAAAGGGGGATCAGGCAGACAGGCAGTAGGCATAAGTGAGGTGGGGTGAGGGAACTTAACTTGCTGCTTCTGATGTAAACAATTTAAGTGCCTTGCAAAGTGTTTTTTTTTTCAACTGAAATAATCCAAGGTGTCTTTTTGGGAAGGGAGTAGGGAAGTAAGCAGTGACTGACTGAGGTGGTGGGCAGATAGGGAGCCAAGCTGGGGGTTTCTCTTTACTCTCTTTCATTGTTTCATCTCCAAATGTTTGGAGTCACTGAAATTTGGGAGGGGGAAGGAAAATCCCTTCTGCCTGCTCATTTCTATTCTGTGACTCTTACATGCTGGTATACTGGTCATTCCTGCTGTGTACAGATCATCATCCTGTTGGGTACATTTTGATTACTGCAGTGTACCCAGTGTGTGACTCCTACATGACATACTGTGGCCATTCTCCTGCTATTGTGTGCCCTTTGATTGTACTGTACCCAGTGTGTGACCATGTGCAGCCATTCACTCACTGTGTGGTACAGTACAACCTTGATTATTTGAACTGCAGTACAGTGATAATCAGGGGACAAGGGTCAGGATCATTAGATAGGGAGTTTCAGTAGGTTGGGGTTTGTTAGATTGAGGTTGTACTGTATCTTTAAATCAATGCCAGCAGTATTTACTGAGTGAGTGGAGGGACTCATGGTGGAGAGAAAAACTCCCATACTCATTACAAGCAAAAAAAATGTGTCTTGTCTGACTCCTACGCGATATACTTGCCATTATCTTGCTTTGTGCCCTTTGACTGCTGTACTGTACCCAGTGTGTGACTCCTACATGGCGTACTGTTGTGGCCATGATCCTTTTGTCATGTGCCCTTTCACTGTACTGTACCTAGTGTATGACTGTGTGCTGCACAGCATTCATTGTGTGGTATCTTTAAATAAATGCCAGCAATATTGACTGAGTGAGGAAAGGGACTCGTGGAGGAGAGAAAAATCCCTTACTTATTACCAAAAAAAAAACTGTGTCTTGTGTGACTCCTACGTGATGTACTGGTCAGCATCCTGCTGTATAACTTTGACTGCTGCACTGTATCCTGTGTGTGACTCCTGTGGAATACTGTGGCTATCATCCTGCTGTCATTTGCCCTTTGACTGTACCATACCCAATGAGTAACCATGTGCCACCCATCACTCATTGTGTGGTATCATTAAATATATGCCAGCAATATTTACTGCATGAGGGAAGGGACTTGTGGAGGAGAGAAAAATCCCTTACTTATTACAAAAATTAAAAAAACTGTGTCTTGTGTGACCCCTGTGTGGTGTACTGGCTATCATTCTGCTGTCATGAGCCCTTTGACTGCACCGTACCTATTGTGTGACTATGTGCCACCCATCACTCATTATATTGTATCTTTAAATAAATGCCAGAAATATTTACTGAGTGATGGGAGGGACTCAGGAAGGAGAGAGAAATCTCTTACTCTCTTACTCATTACAAAAAAAAATGTGCGCCTTCTGTGACTCCTATGTGACATACTGGCCATCATCCCGCTGTGTGCCCTTTGCCTGCTACACTGTACCCAATGTGCGACTCCTACCTGGCATACTGTGACTATCATCCTGCTGTTATGTGCCCTTTGACTGAACCATACCCAGTGTGTGACCATATGCCACCCAGCGCATGGTATCATCTTGCATAAAAACAAGTAACATATATTAAAGAAATATTGAAATATAATATAAAAAAGGGCAATGTTCTGCAATACTGAAACAATAATTTTTTATGCAGAATTGCAATTCCTGACATTTCTCCTTGCCCTGTTTTGCCTAGCCCTATGCCCAATCCATTCTGTAAGACTTGAACTTGGGTTCCAACTTTAGCTGCATCTTCAACTAGCTTTCAGTCCACTGCATCACACTGTCATAAAGCCAAAACCAAATTTTTAAGTTGTGTTTTGTTTTGTTTTGTAACACAGGATTTGTGTACAGTATTACAACAACTGGTGCTATTATGGCTGACAACACAGATGAAGCGTCTGGTACTGTTGGTGGATCAGGTGTGGGTGGTAGTGGTAATTCCAGTGTTAGCAAAAATAACAGAAATGTTTTAAGTGATAAAAATACAACAAACAGCAAAACAGCAACAATGAACCATGGCAAAGGAGGAGCTTTTAAGAAATCTTGTGCAGCTGCTGGTGTCACATGGAGAGGCACCATAAGGTATACCATTCATGCTATTAAAATACCTGTGAATAGCAGTAAGAGCAGTGCAAGTAACAATATCTCAGTCTCTGACTCAGTAGCTCTTTATCTCAGTCTGACACTGTTGTGACATGTGACGTATCATCAGTCCCTCAACTAAGTCAAATGAGCAAGTCTGTTGACAAAGAATCAGGTAGTGCACTTGCAAATAAATCCACAAATGGTGGCAATGAAAAGGACATATCCAGTGAATCCACCACTTCTACATCAGACAAAAATGAAACATCCTCAAGGGCCCCTGCTCACTCTTCTAGCACCAAGGATGGCCTGGGTTCTGCTCAGACTGGTGAAGAAACACAGTTTTAGTTGTCTTCCTAGCACTCGAACAATGTCTGTCACTTCTGAAGTGTGGAATTACTTTTCTTTCAGTAAAATTGATCCATGCAGAGCAATGTGTTCCCCATGTAAACAAATTGTAAGCCGTGGTAAAGCTATGTCATGTCTTGACACTACAGCTCTTAAATGCCATCTAAAAAAACATTAAGTATTGCATGATCAGCCAAAAACCATGTCCTCCACCTTCCAGACCATAGATGAGAAGGGTCATGATGTAGAAATACATAGTGAAGTTTGTAAAATTGATGTATACAGAACCAGCTCCAGCCCTAGGACCACCATTACCACCAACACCATTAGCACCAGTTGCACATCCAGTGATGGTACTGAATGTATAAGTCCGCCACCCCCAATGTCCATCTGGTAAATGAAGCAGTGTCTAATAAACCAGCAGGTACATGTTGTAAGCAGCTAACATTGTCTCAGGCATTTGAGAGGAAGAACACTTTTCTCAAAAGTCATCCAAGAGTCTTCATCTTAATCCCAAAATTGGGGTACTGTTAGCTGGAGCCCATCTCCAATACTCTTTAGTAATTCAGGAGGATTTTAGGGAGGTTATGAAACCTGCAGAGCCTCATTACAATGTTCCTCATTGAAGGTACATTGCTTATGTTGAAATAGTAAACATTTATCAGGCATTAAAAGCGACAGTGATGCTTGGACTTAAAATGCAAAGGGCAGGGTCATTCATGTCACAACAGATACATGAACCAGCAGTCAGAATAAAGATTATATGTCACTTACCACTCATTGGATCAGTTTTTCTTGTGCTTCTTCAAAAACAAACACACCCCAAAAGGTGGTGCGGCTGCATATAAAGAAGTTTGGGCAATGTCATACAGCCGCAAATATTTTGCAAGAGCTAAATGCACTCCTTGATGACTGGATTTATTCTCATGGTCTAAAATGCAGCTTTATAGTAAGTGACAATAGAGCCAACATCTTGACAGCAGTATAGGATGGAGGGTTCGTGCATGCTTCATGTTTTGCATATTGCTTACATTTAATTGTCATTGGGTTCCTGAAATATGAAACACAAGTTGGTGATATGATTGCTGTTTGCAAAAAAGTTGTGACTCACTTTTCACATTCAACCAAGGCTATACGGATATTATCCGTACTACAAAAGAAACACAAGCTTCCCCACCAAAAACTGATTCAAAGTGTTTTCACTCAGTGGAATTCAGCTGTTTATATGCTGCAGCACCTCTTGGAACAAAAGCAAGCTGTACATAAATATTGCTCCAGTTATATTATTAGTGATGGCATTATGATTTCTGTGCTGCAGCAGAAGTTAATACAGACAGTGGGTTGCATACTACTGTAGCTCCTTTTGAGACAGCTACAAGGGACAAGTCTTCAGAAGGTATGTCTCTGAGTCAGGTTATCCCACTTATAATGCTGATTTCACATCATATGAATGTTCTGACAACAGATAGAAAGAGACAGATCTTAAGATGAGACAATATGTCAGCAGTATCACAGAAATCTTGTAAGAAGAATGTGTGAGCACTTCCAAAATGATGACAGATTAGTTGCAATGATGAAATCAAAACACTACATACTGGCAACTCTCTTTGGTCCCAGGTTCAAGGCTATACATCTTCCAAAAACAGATAATGTAGAGCACTCCAAATTTCTGTAGCTAGATGAGTTGCAGCACTGACAAGAGTCAAACACAGACAAACACAGCAGTTTCAAATTGTCATCTCCACAATGTGCAGGTCCATCTTCACAAAGAGATACGGAACAGGAGACGTCACCAAAAGTGAGCAGTAGTTCTTCTACAACTCCCACTTCCACCCCCTTGTAGCAAGCACAAAATGTGGCAAAACCTTTCGCAAGTTGCTGCCATAAAAAGTTACATTGATTCTTCGGATGGTTTGTAGTTCTTGAGTTACCAATATAGGGGGTGAGATTTCAATGAGCAAATCTCATCCACCTAACAGTGATACAGCATTGCTCCAAAGGCACGAGACAAAACCTCTGTATTTAAAACACCATGCCGCAAGCAGTATCTCAAGCGGCAACCGTTATTCTAAATAAAAAGAACAGTGACGTCTTTCGTATCTTTCTTTAGTTTTTTTGTTTTATAATGGGGGCTTCACCTCCATCAACGTCTCTGCCTCCCACTCCCCCTTAGTCTAATATACCAGTTCTTCATGTGGCACAACCTGCCAATTCCAGACAGACTGCATAATGTGACACATTAATGATGTAGCATTACAGTTCTCGAGTGACGTAACCCCCAAAATCTCATCTGCCATTTTAGGAACTCAGAAACTACATTTGACTCAATTCTTCTTCTGAGCATTCTCAATACAAAGACACCCCCAAAAAGCCGCTCATGATGCTGTGTCTCCTCTCCTCCTACTGCATCATAAGTGGCTAGACTGTGTGGGGGTATTCCCAGCCAGGAAAGATGGAGTGAAAGTTGATCAAGGAGTGCAACACTGCAAACAAACTTTATGATGGTAACACCAATATGGGTGGGGGGGCAGTCTATTTTTCACTTTTAAAAAGAAAAAAGGAATCAGAATCAAGCAACCAGCTACAGCAATAGTCTTCACAGAATGTGACCAAACAAAAAGTGTGTTTGTTTTTAAAATAGAGACAGCTTGAGGCCTAAGGGGGTTGACACTGCCCCTTAAACATCACATGCCAACAGCTACAGCTACATTAAATATTCCTTGAGATATTAAGTGGCGTGGAAAGCACTTTTTTTATTTATTTGAAATACACATTTTACTTACATAGCAGCTGATGCATTATCTTAGAAGGTTGTATGTATCATTGCAATTTACCAACAAGAATGATTAGTACATTTGTTTTAATTCAAATGTTTTGACTGACTGTACTTATGAACATATTGGCCTGGATATTCAAAGGGGTTGCACTGGCACAACCCCACATTGGGCCTTGGTGGGATATTGAGAAGGCTGCCTGGTGCAGCGCAAATCCTGATGCACCGGGGCACAATGATAATGTATGCGTCGCAGATGCAGGGGGCATGCCCATGCATATGCAGCACATCCCAATATTCAGCCCGGGATGTGCAGCTCATATGCTGGCACACCCCTGCACCACATAGGGGGTCTCAAAGTTGAGCCCGTGCAGCGTAGGAGCAACTCGTGGCCACCGACAGGTGGGCTGCTGTATTGCAGGGTGCAACACAGCAGCCCAGCCATGGGTGGCCACCCACCGACAACACCGTCCGCAGGCACTCACAACCCTGGTGGTCTAATGGGAACCCTCCCACCCATAGCCACGATCTCATGGTATATATTAATGAAGCAATCCATGGTAGGCTAGTGGCTCCCCCAAGTCCCTGATGTGTATGACACATGACCATCCCTGGTGGTCTAGTTGTCCCTCCTCCCACCCGAGTCCCTGATTCCCTGATAAATTACATTATTCCATCCCTGGTGGCCTAGTGGGAACCCCCCTATCGCCCTTTGCCGCGATCATGGTAAACTCCCGTATTGCAATGCCCTGATGATCCAGTGGCATTCCCCACCCCACCCACCCACCCACACAGATCCCTTGCCCACCCCGCTCCTCCCATCATCAGCGGGTGGCTGCATCCCACCTGCACACCATCCGGCCGCCCACTGAATCACAGGTACAGTATGAGCTGTAAGCCCATTGGTTCCCAGTGTGGACCAATGAGCTTGCAGGGCATACTGTACTAGACAGTCCCAAATCTGTGAATGGAGTCATTTACAGATTTGGGACTGTCTAAGTGTCCAAATCTCCATTTGCAGCTTATACTGACCTACCACCAGAAGGACTAGGAAGCTTAACTAAGCATTTTAAAAGGCAGTGCTTTTGCCCTGTGATCCCTTACACCCTCTTTCACGGAGAAGCCCCATCTCACACCAGGCCAACTCTGTCACAATATTCCCTAGCCACTTGCAAGCTTAACCCTTAGAAAATGAAGGGGTTACTGTTACCCTTCCTGATTGCTTCAATTTCTGGCCTGATATTGGCATCTGATTTCTGTGCCTTAGTGCTTGTCATGGATCAACAGCAGCTAGCCTTCCTTACCCCCTCACAAAGGTCAATAGCCCCCCCCCACCCACTATAGCCAGGTATGAACTAACTCCCATGGGACAAGCTAACTTCACCTGCCTATCAAATTCTGAGTGTCATATGCTTGTTCCTCCACTCCCAATCTCTCAAGACCACCCCCTGGCTCCCTCCTGCTCTCTGCTCTTTTCCCTTCTCCTCCTTGCTGGAGACATGGAAAGAAACTCTGGCCCCATAAACACACATATTGATCATTCAAATATCACCTGGGCAAGGCCATCCAGACTCAGAGTTGCCCACCTAAATATCTGTAGCTTCCCATCCAAGTTGCTGGAGCTTGAGGACTGGGTATCCCTTTACAAACCATATGTGCTGGGGCTCTCAAAGACCTGGCTTAAACCTAGTCACTCTGACTCCTCTTTTAACATCCCCGCTTACTCCTGCCTATGTAAAGACAGACCAGGAAAAAAAAGGGAGGAGTTGCACTTTATGTGCAAGACCATATCCATGTCACCCTTATCAGCTGTTCAAATCCCCACTCCCCTAGGGAATGGCTCCTCGTGGAACTAACCCTTGGTGTTTCAAAAAAAATCCACATGAGTTGCTGCTACAATCCCCCCCTACTGGAGGTATCCTGGGCCTCTCCAACTTCTTAGATGTCCTTGGGCAAATTTCTCCATCCAGGGACACCGTAGCTGTTGGGGATTTCAACCTTAACTGATTGGGAGACCTTGAGCTGGATTATGCAAACCTCCTGAAAGCACATCAACTCGAGCAAGTCATTTCTTCCTCTACCAGGCACAATGCCCATACACTAAACCACTCCCTAATCGATTGGGTTGCTATAAATCAGGTTGATTTGGTTCTTCAGGCAGGTACTATGTCAGACTCTATCAGTGATCATTCCCTAACTTACTTAATACTGGCCACCAAAACCAGCCACCCTCCTCCTAAATATCTGTCCTTCAGAAATTTCAAATGCCCAAATTCCACAAAGGTACTTAATGACATAAAAGCAACCAATTGGTCTGCCCTTTATTGCCTCAATGATATTTATTTATTACAATCTCAGAAATGCCTTTGAGTCAGAGACTCGTTTACAGAGGTTCCACATCAGATAACAGAATACAGAAACTAACTACACAATTAATCTAATAATACACTAGCAGTATATACAGTAAAGCAGGATGAGCATACAGTGGAAAGTAGGTGACCATGCAAGGTCAGCAGTCATAATACATTGAGGAAAAGAGATAAAAGGCAGACAGAATTGTTTCAAACATCTGCAGTCAGTTTCTTTACAACTACCCTCCTTCAACTACAGGACCTCCACTTCCCTATTACTACCAGGAAGATAAGAGGGGGCTTTACAGGTTGAGTATCCGGGGAACTACTGTCCCGGATGAAAGACAGAGACAAGAATTGCAAAGCATACAAGGCGTCCCCCAACCCCGAACTCTGGAATGCCTACAGAAGCTTGTGCAATACCTGCAAACAAATGGCCAAATCCATCAAGCGTAAATATTTCCGTAATCAACAGAGAGACAACCTCAGAAATCCTTGCAGGTTCTGGGCCTCCATAGGGTCACTCCTAAACCCCAAAACTCACAGTCCTATAACTAATCTGGCATTCCCCTCAGGCTCCCTCTCTGATCCAACAGAAATAGCGTACATATTTAACACAAAATTCACTGATCTCTCCTCCTATCTCACCCAACTACCCCACAGCCTTTCCCAGGCCCTGACCCCCAGCCAAACCACTCCTCCCCCTCCTCTAACGCTGCCCTACTGCCCCTTTCTATTTCAGAGCCATCGCTCATGGTGTCACCACCAAACTCCAGAATTCCCTTCTGACAAGGGGTAGCCCTGGCAGTGACAGGCTCTTTCCCACATTCTTAAAAATCATCTCCCTGGAAATTGTTAAACCCCTCACTGTCATATTCAGCCTTGCTCTTACAACATCCACTGTTCCTGCCTCCTGGAAATAGTCTAATGTTGTTCTAATTTTCAAAGCTGGGGATCCCCTCCAACCGGAAAATTACAGACCCATCTCCCTCCTCAACCGCCTAAGCAAACTACTGGAAAAAATTGTCTACTTCCAGTACTCGGAACACCTTGACAAGTATAATCTCCTTTGCCCCCTCCAGCATGGTTTCCACAAACACCACAGTACCGCTTAAAAGATTAAAAGATGGCAGAAGCCACACTGGGCTAGCCATCAGCAGCAGCAGTTGTTTTAAACTGTTGTCGGTTTTTGTGATTTTATTTTTTCTTTTTGGTCTCGGGTTTTTACTTTACTCAGAGTTAGAAATAAGCTAGTCTAGTGAGGGATTAGAATGAGTTAGTGAGTTAATAACTCTAGCGTTTTCGGATACTTAGGACAGACTTGTGTTTTGCTTGTCTTTACGTTTTTGTTACCATTAAACCTTAAACACTAAAAGCAATGGTGCTCTAGTCTCACTTCAGAGCATTTTTTCTGTTGTTTGTTGTTATTCAGCAAGTCACAGACTGCTGATAAAAGGGTGGTAAAAATATGTAAAATCTGCCTTTACCGACCAGCTCAGGATGTTTGCAGAGGTGGATAACTCAGGTCGTTGGATACCGAGCAGTAAGTGGAACTACTGAGGAGGTGTGGAGGAGTACGAAGGGTTGCTATTGGCAAGGACATGCAGGCTGGATTAGTGTCGAGGCAGTTTGGCTGGTGGACTTGCATCTGGAAGATCTTGGAGACCCTAACTATCTGGGATTGCTAAGACGTTCTGCTGAAAAGGACTGTGGAACTGGTTGTCAGTAAGTGAACCCCGAAATTCTTGTCTGGAGTTTGGGTTGTGGGATCAGGGGTTGGGACCTCCTGACAGTTATCCTCTGGGGGTTGGTTGTGCCAAATCCCAAATGGGAGGTGCTAGTCTAGGGGCAGTTGAAGAGTTGTCCCTGGGTCTGCAAGTCTCTCTGGTCTCTGGGTGGCATCCTGCATAGATGGGTTGTGTTCTCAGGGCCACTAGGGCAGGATTAATTGTGCCCATTGTTCCCTATGGGGTGGTGGGCATTTTGGGGGTTCCTCCTCCATGACCCCAGTCAATACTTCTGTCTCCTAACATGGGTGGCCTGGGAATAATCCCTAGGGCAGCTGTGGAGACGACTGCCTCAGGTAAGGCCTGCATGCCAAGGAGTGAGGGCTAATTTCTGACTGACTATTGATTTGCAGAACTGAAGAGCATCCTTTGAAGAAGACCTTTTCCCTCCCTCTAACTGTAATTATTAGAATTGGAGCTGGCTGGAGCTAGGGTCAATTTGACATTAATATGGGCATAAGGCAGTGAGAGTACCTTTTGGTAACTATTCATATCTTATTCTGTGGCGCTTTATGAGGCCCATGTGAGAGATGGTTGCCTACATGAGTATTTGCTGGAACTTGGGTCCTATGCAGTGAGACTGTGAAGGGACAGTCATCTGGACTTTTTATGAGAGACTAAGCAACTCTTTTTGTACAGTGAAATAACTGCATAACTTAACCCGAGCATTTTATGATATTTTAATTATTATGTTCATTGTGTATTTAATTTTTGTTTCATGTGATATTTTAAGGGGTTGAGTTGGGTTTTTGGGGGGAGGGGTGTTGGAGTAATTTGTGTTGTCCGAATCAAAAGTGTTGCTTGTACAGTGTATACTGCTGCTGGAGTTTGGGTAGTCCAAGATGTGTTGAGAATGTTCTTCAGTGGGCAGGCACTACTCCCCCTCCAGACTGTGGCACCTGCATCCCTTTGATTGCCCCCCACTGTCTGCCAATGTCTATAGGTGTTGTCGGGCCTTGGGATAGCGTGGGGGGTCAGAGGCGGTGGGGCCTTTGGCCTGAGAAGAGGGTGGAGTGGAGTGGGTGGATTGGGGTAGTGGGTTCAAGGAGGTACCATGGGGTGAAATGGGTCCTGGAATGGGGTCCTCTCTGCTTAGTTCCCACATACCCAAAGACTCCACTGGTGATGGGCAAATGACATGTTCGTCCTCAGTAGCTCATCCAACTTGAGCGGTGTTATGCAATGCCAGGTCGATAAAGAATAAGACATCATTAATTGTTGATCTTGTTGGAACATCTGACCTGGCTTGCATCACCGAGACCTGGCTGGAAGAAAATGCTGGCCCTGTATTGGAATCAGTAGTTCCAGCTGGGTACTCAGTGATACACCGCCTGAGATTAGATCGTAGGGCCGGGGGTGTAGCCCTCTGTTTTAAGATGAACTGGATCTTATAGATGTACCAGTGGGGGCCACCAGATCCTTTGAGTGTATCCCGGGCACAGGTGTGGATTGCAGGATTCTTCTCGTCTACCAGCCACCCGGGGATGAGAACGTTTTCCTGCAGGAAGTTGCGGACTTCGTGGTCGACATGGTGTTGGAGTCCTCCAGGTGGTTGGTCCTGGGAGACTTCAGTGCCTGGGTTGATGATGAACTGTCACATTTTGGTGAGGACTTCCTCCAACTGATGATCTCATTGGGCTTTACACAGGTAGTTACCTCTGTGACCCATAGTTATAGTCACTCTTTGGATCTGGTGTTCCACCTGGGGATGGAGGTCTCTGACCTGGTGGTGGAACTGGTAAGTTGGTCCGACCATCACACTATAGGGTTCTATTTCATGGCTCCCCCCAATAGACTTGCCCCTTTGGAGATGGTTCGGTACCACCCTTTAAGGGGCATGATCCCCGAGGGTCTAATGGCTGGACCTATCGGGTAGACTGATGAAATGCTTGGATATGGGGGATTTTGATTTGCCAGTGATCACTGACATCATGAAGATTGTCCGAGGCTTGCGACTGACTTGTTGTGGTTTGGACCCTGGTCCCACCCATTTCCTGGTGGAGTGCGTGGATGTCATCAGACCGGTCCTGGCTGAGATTGTCTGGTGTTCTTTGTAGAAGGGTGTGTTCCCAAGCTCCTTGAAGGAGGTGGTGGTGACATCCCTTTTAAAGCAATCCCCCCTCGACCCAGACTGTCTCTCGAACTACAGACCTATCTCTAACCTGTCCTTTGTGGGCAAGGTTATTGAGAACATAGTTGTGTTGCAGCTGGAGGACTATCTTACCACCCATGAGGTCTATGATCCTCTCCAGTCTGGTTTCAGGAAAAGGCACAGTACCGAGACAGCCCTTGTATGGGTACTAAATGATCTCCTGATGGCAAGAGATCAGAAGAGCTGTTCAATCTTGGTTCTCTTTGATCTCTCCTCAGCATTTGACCCTGTGGACCATGGAGTATTGCTGGAGTGCCTGCGGCTGATCTGTGGACTGTTGGGTACAGTCCTCAGATGGTTCCATTCATTCCTCATGGGCAGATCTCAGAGAGTGATGTCGGGGAATTTTTCCTTGGCCCTTCTCCCTCTGTCATGTGGGATGCCGCAGGGCTCTGTGTTGTCCCCCATGTTGTTTGTGGTGTATATGCTTCCATTGGGAGACATTATATGGAAGTACAGGCTGAGTTTTCACTGCTATGCAGATGATACTCAGCTATACATGTCCTTTGTGCCTGAATGGGGTGATGCTGTCTTGGTTTTTAACAACTGCCTTGCTGAGATTCAGGACTGGATGAGTGCCAACTGGTTGAGATTGAACCTGGATAAGACTGAGGTGTTGGTGGTGGACCCAGGTCAACGGGTAGAGGGATTACTACCTGGTCAGCCATCCAGGCTTATGCTGGGGGCATCCAGTTGAAGACCTCAGAACGGGTGTAGAATCTAAGCATTGTACTTGACAGCAAACTGACATTTAAATCTCAGATGTCAGCCATCCTCAGGACCTCATTTTACCATCTGAGGAACATCACCCAGATAAAGCACCTTGTTCCACCCGCAGATCTTCCAACTCTGGTCCATACCTTTGTGGCCACCCTCCTTGACTATTGCAATGATCTATATCTAGGGCTTTGAGGGGGGGACATCCATCGCCTGCAGCTGGTGCAGAATGCAGCAGCCAGGTTGTTGATTGGCTTGTCAAGATCTAGCCAAATCACATCTGTGCTCCGCTAACTGCACTGGCTGTAGGTGCAGTGGAGGATCACCTTCAAGGTGACTTTGTTGACCTATAAGGCCTTACACGAACAGGGACCATGTTATTTGCAAGACCTCCTTTGTCCTTACTGACCCTCCTGCCCACTCTGTTCCACCGACAATGGACTGCTGGAGGTTCACAGGGATTTTAACTGCTTGAAATTGTTTTTATGATTGTTGGTTGTACAGGCGCTTTGATAATCGAAAAGTGCCCTTTTACAAATAATGACTTGACTTGATTCTTCAGCCTTGGCCCTTTTCCAACCATGTCCTAAGAAATGTGGATGTGGACAAGACCCAGGTGCTGTATTTATGGACCTGTCTTTGCCTTTGACCTTGTTGACCACCCCCTCCTCCATGTGATCCTGCCATGCTTTGGGTGCCCCCGAAACCACTGTCTGGTTCAGAAGCTATCTTTCCAACAGGACACAGTCTGTCACAAAAAGCAAATCCTCCTCCACTGCCCTCCCAGTATTCACTAGAGTCCCCCAAGGTTCCATACTTGGCCCCCTCCTCTTTTCTAGATTTATAAATGTGCTCCCTGCTGATAGTCTCACCTGCAGAGCTCTCCTCTTTGCAGTCGATCTAGAACTTTTCCACAGTGATAAATCACTTAATACCATCTCCTTCATACTCACCCTAAACTATGATGCTGTCCATCAATGGTTTCTCTCCAACAAACTCCTGGTCAATGAAAAGAAGACTAAGTCTATGCTTTTTGGATCCACATCATTCCTAGCCAAGGTCGCAAAAGCTCACTCTTCCCTACTTGTACTCACTCCAGCCAGCACCCCCTCCCTTGAAAATGTCCCCTCTTTCAAATACCTTGGTGTTACTCATGACCCTCACTTACCTTCTCTGTGCACGTAAACAAACTGTGCGGAAAATCAACCAGAAGTTAGGTGCGGCATATAGGCTCAAGAAATTTCTGTCTGATGAAGCTCGCCTCGCTATCGCTCCTTGATTACTGCTCCCCCATCTACTCCCATGTGTCCTCTATGTTGCACTCACAACTGAACACAGCATACAACTGCATCTGTTGCTTTGCCCTTCCAGCTCCCTACACCACCCACCACTGTACACTCTACCAATCCCTATGGTGGATCCCCCTCTCACAATCTAGCCATCTACCAAACTTTCGAGCAGCTCTGCATTTCAAAGGATATTCCTTCCCATGACCACTGGAGATTTCTTCAAAGTCAGAGTGTGACTCTCCCATTGCTGAAACACCACCTTCGGGAACTGGAGCCAAATACTACCCCTCCCACCCCTGCCTGGCTTCAGAAAGCTTCAGGTAAGGCTGGCCATATTTACACTGTGATCATAGATGCTCAGCCTAACCCTACATTGGCAGCCAAACACCACTGGAAAACTGATATGGGATTCAACATTTCCCAAGAGGAATGGGATGACTGCTGGATATCAGCTCATATGGCAGTCAGAGACCCCAGGAGCTGTCTTATACAAAATAAAATCTTACATCGTTGGTATTGCACTCCTATGGTCCTCAGTTCCCTTGGGATCTTAATAAATGACACCTTTTGGAAATGTCATGCCCCTGAAACTTCTTTGCACCATATTCTGTGGACTTTTCCTGAGAAGGCTGACTTCTGACAAGGGGTCCATTTTACCTGTCAGGGGGTGTTATGATGCCCAGTCCCACATTCCCCACAACTTTTCATTCTTTGCTCCACCTTGGGAGCTCCCCACTTGAGAAAGGAGCAAGCTCGCTGGCTTGCCACCATCTCGATAGAGGCTAAATGGCTTCTACTGGAGAGATGGAGGACTCTGGCAGTTCCATCGTTACCCATGTGGACGTAGGCAGTAGGCATCTTAGTCCATCATGAGAGACTCAGTTATCTTGCTATTGGGAAACTCCCTGTATACCACAATATCTGGTCCCCCCTTTCCTGTCATATGTCTCCAGGTCGATTACTTAACCAGTGACAGCTTGGCCTCCATCCACCTACTGGTTCAGATCTCCAGATTCAGGTTTATAATCACTGTTGTTGGGCCTTATCATAGTACATGCATTATAGCAGAGTACTTCAGTTACTTCATTTTCAATTGATGCAAGAACTATTATTTTTCTATACAGTGGGTAACAATTTAGACTGGTGGTCCAGAGTTTTGTTTTAGTGTTGTTTTTGGTTCTGTTATGCTTACTTTCTCTTTTCCTTCTATTTTTCTTTTTGACAGATAGTTTTAATCCAGTCTCTTCCACTAGAAGGTGCATTAAGATTCTAATTGCTGTCTATACTGCAATAATATGTGTCTTTATGTTCTATGAAACATACGTTATTGGTGAATATTCTTAAAATGTTGTCATTTATCCAGCTTGTAATGTAGTATATCCCATCATTATTGTACCTTCTACCACTGTATGTACTGCTGTTTGGAAAATCAATAAAGATATAAAAGACAAAAAAATAAAAGAATCAGAATTAAACAACTGGTTACAGCAGCAGTCTTTACAGAAAGCAATCATAAAGGCCAGCCCAGTGGCGCAGAGGGTTGAGGCACTGGCGTCTTACCTCTCGCTATGCCAGCAACCCGGGTTCGGGAAAGACCTTGGGTCATCAGGGTGCCAGCATGGGGGGGGGAGAGCAGGAGTGAGCATGCCAGTGGGCAGCTCTCCTCTCCTGAGGGTGGTGAAGGTGGGTTGGCACCACCCTCTAGTTCCGCTACCACCGGGTGGAGGTCTCATGGGTAGCATGGGCAGAGAGGAAGCAGCAAATATATCAGGAGGTGGAAGGGGCTGAGCTGGCACCACGGGGTGCGAACCATGCCTCCACATGCTTACACGGCCATGTGCCAGGGCCTCGGGGTGGGGTCAGGGAGAAAACCAGCAAAATGCATATGTGTCCCCATTGCCAGTTGGCCAGAAGAGGTGATGGACCAAAGAGCTCTATAACAACAAAAAAAAAAGAAAGCAATTATAAAATGTTTTTTTTTTAAACTAGGGACAATTCAAGGCCTAGGGGGGTTAACAGTGTCCCTTTAATGCATTAGCCAAGAATCTCCAAGATTTATTACCTTGTAAATAACACAAAGATCTAGGGCCTGATATTCAAAGGTTAGTGCCAGTGCAAACATCATTAGCACTGGCTCTAACCTGAGTTTACACCAGCACTCTGGGTGGAGACATATCCAAAGGCTCCTGGAGTGCTGCCCAAACAGATAGTGCCAAGGTAGTACCCAACCAATGTGCTTATGCAAATGAGGGGGTCCCTTATGCATATTAATGCAGTGGTATATTTAAAGATTTGGAGGCAGTGGCAAACAGCACTCAGAGTGATGCTGTTTACAGCTGCTGTAAACCAGGTCTTATCTGGGTGCTAAATCCACACCTTCACTGTCCAAAAACAGGGCAGCTATATTTCAGCTGCCTGCCCCTGTGTCAGTCCCCACGATCACTCATTCTGCAGTAGCAGAGCTAAATACTGTACATCCATAGCCCCGTTTACCCCACCGACTTTGCAATGCATCAACCCATGCGCACTGGTTGATGCACTGAAGAGTCGGGTGTGTAGACACTTTCTGGAGTGCAGCAAGCATGGCTCCGATTGATTTTCTGCACTGAATCAGTTGTCGGTACCCATATTGGAGCGAGCGCAGCAGCCGGCTGTGTGGACACTTTGCTGTGCTTGCTCCACTTCTTTCCCCATGTCTCCTGGCATCCTCTATGGCACTCACAGACCCTACTTGGAGTGACCTGAAGTGCTGTGAGGGCAGGCTGTGTAAATGGTGGATTACTGGCAGAGCAGCCATGGAAGTAGGAAAGGAGCAGCCCGAATGCCAGAGTGCTGTGGCCGTGTATACATGGCCTATGTCCTGTGTCTTGTCTGCTAGTTGCTAATCCCCAAAATTCCCATTTGTTTAATATCTGTTTGTGCCTTATATAAAACTTTAAACATAACAAAAAGAATGTGTGTGTGTGTGTGTGTGTGTGTGTGTGTGTGTGTGTGTGTACTGTAGTGGACTGTTGCTTAGTAACCGTCCCTGGTGCTCTTGGGTAGTGCAGTCTCCCACTGAGCCATTGGGAAGACTACAAAAAGTTGTGCCACTTTTTTAGTGTGGTTGTTTCAACATATTTTAGCTGACTCCATGTACAACAGCCTAATCTAGGCTAGCTGTGTATTTTAAACAGTTTTGGGGCTTGGTTGAGAAATTAGCACGTCACATTGGGACACAGGCACTTCTAGGTCATTGTCTACTTAAGCTTAGCCGCCAGCAAGCAGAACTGAGCATGAGTGGAGGCGACACATGCAGAGGCAAACGTATGTTCCATGTGTGCTTGCCAATGTCAGCTGGGGTAGATGGGGTTGTGGGGCCAAGAAGCTATTATCAAGATTTGCACTAGTGAGGTCAGTACTTTATATATTCCATGTTTAGGTTTATTTCTCAATATCTAAAACTAAAACTAAAATACGGCTGACACAATCATTACTTGAGATGGAGAGGTGGGGATTAAATGCATTAAACATATCATGTACATAACTGTGAATTATCAAATCATTAAAGGGGAATTTGTATGTGAATGTTGTAACACAAATATTAAACTAGTAAATAATTTAAAAACGTGTATAAGGTTGGATAAGCTAGAGCAATGTCAGGAAACAATGACTAAGGGACTCAGAAGTGGAAATTTAACTATCACACGCAAGGTAAATAGTAGCAGGGCGTACATACCTGAAACAGGAGGAAAAATAGGAAATAACAGGAGCTGACCTCTACCTTATCTTCACCCTCTGCCTTATCTTCACCCCTTGCCTCTTACCCCCATTCCTGACACGGCTTTAACTCCACCACCCCTCTATATCCCTGCTTCATCCTCTGCTGCCCCTTTAGCCCACCTGGTATCTCCCCCCTTCCCCCCACCCTAACAAGGTCAACACTAACTGCTGAAAAATGTCCACTGTATTATACGTTCCTATTTTGTGTCTGTTTGGAATTCTCTTGTCAGTTGTACTATGATAATTGCTGAAGCTTGCTGGCCAAATTATGAAAGGCTGTCTTTTATGTATAGTGTTCCTCTGAATTGCATGTTATACTATGTATCACAAAGTATATGTTCTACCATGTATCTCTGATGTAGAACCTTTGTAAATGAGCTCCCAGCTCAAAGGTGATTGAATCCAAGAATTTGAAAATATAAAATAAAAAAGAAAGCATTTAGGGGAGGAGGAGTTGCTGGATAATGAATGGCGCACAGTCTAATCAAATGGAAGAAGGAAAAGAACAATTGCACTAGAACCCCAGATACTGTTGAAACAAGCAACAGATACTTTGTCTTATAGGGCACAGTATCCCCCCTCCATGCCACCTGAACAAACTGAGACACACACCAAGCAATGGAGTTAAATGGTCACAGCCATGTGTTTATTAACCAGTCATGAATACATGTTGAACGTGCGCTGCCAGGTGGTCTTGGTTGGCCTGTGTATTATTATTTAACACCAGTCTTCCCTTCCTATCATCAGGATTTAAATGTAAATGAAGGTACTTAAGCCTGGTGTGAAAATCTGTCCGACTCCGTTGTAAAGTCATGAACCGATTCATGTAAGGTATCCTGGAATTTTATGATGTTTTGCTGCTAAAGCTGCAGTATACTGTATTGCTCAGTGCTGTTGCTGTTCTTTGTATTCTTGTCTTATGCTGGCCATGAAACTTCAAGGTATAGTAAGTGTGCTGCTGTTTTCTGTAGTTTAAAGTGTATCTGAGTTAGAAAAAATGCCTTCAGAAAATACAGGGACTTCACAAGACATGTAACAGAACTGAATGAGGGTATAACTTCTGCTGGCTTGTACACGTAAGCATCATCAATTCCCATGATACTTTGCCAGAGTGGGGTCATGACCTTTTCAATGGAGCCAAGTAGGTTTTCACACCAAGGCAAAACAGAGTGAAGCAACCTCATTTATATTTAAACTAGGATGAAATGTGGGGATGTTAGATAGGGAATCATTATTCATACCAACAAACTACACAAGTATTCAGAAACTAGATTTAGTGGAATTTCCCTTTATGTGTCTAGTGGCACCAGGTCCTGATATATATGGATAGGGTTTAACAAATGTAGCACAAGTACTTCTGACATTTCCAGCACAAGCCACACACAGGTGCTAGATTCAATTACCAGGTCTAGTGGAAGATTGAATCAGGAGGCAGTTCCAAAGAGGCAGGTAAAAGTGGTAGGTGGCTCCTTGTTGCAGTACACTGACTCCACAATCTGTAAAATAAATTGAGAAAATATCCAGGTCACATGTCTACCAAGGGCATGATTAAGACATATTAAACAGAGTTTGAAAAGATTGGTGGGCACCCAAAATTCCCCTCTAGTTGTGATACATGCCGAACTAATGACATAGGTGAAACGGCTGAACATATGACAGTTAGAGAAATTATAGATATAGGCAAGACACTAAAGGAATTATAATAGAAACACAGAAACATAGAAGTTGTCATCAGAAAAGGGCACCTTGGCTCACCCAGTCTGCCATAAAAATCCTACCAACTGTGTTACTGGAGACCCTACTCAATCTTCTGCCTTACTCCACCCACCCCCAGCCCTGTTACTAAGATTCCCTTGTATTCTCAGTCACTAAGGAAACCACAAACACTTTGGCTAACCCCCATCCAAATCCATCAGGACCTGGTGCCACTAGACACATAAAGGGAAAGTCCACTCAATTTATTTTCTGAATACTTGTGTAGTTTGTTGGTAAGAATAATGATCCCCTTTCTAGCATCGCCATATTTCATCCTAGTTTAAAATTATAGCTTTCTTATTGTCAACAAAAACAAAAATAAGAAATGTTGTTTTCAAAACTACTGCTGAGCTGCATGCTATCCAGTTGCTATGAACTGGCTATCATTGAGGTTTTCACTGATTATATCAAAATTTAAGTTCACCCCCTTTAGAAACTGTCAATGTCTGTTCTGGAGCTGCACAGTTAAGTGAAAAAGTCAATTTTAACTCGCAGTGATGTCCACCATTAACCAAAATTTATTTATTTTTAATAAGCAGCTTGTCTTTTTTCCCATAGAAGGAGCAGGTTATAATTTGACGTTATAACCTATGGGTTATAACAGCTAGCACACGCCACCTGCTCCATCTCTTGCCTCGCACTCTACCACAGCGCACAATTCCCTTGAGAAATACCTGGCAAAACTCCATCATGAGTGTCAAATGAACCACAGCAAAGCAGGATCTTTTTCATTTAAAAAAAACATTTCTGAGTACCGTCCTCAAACTTTTAAAGGAACTTACCAACATGTCAGGCAGAATTCAGCTAGAAAACCTATCACCAACTGAATTAGAATATTACTGAGGCAATGAACAGGAAGAACTCCAAGATTTCATGACTAATAAGCCTCATTAGCATATCACCAAGGCAACCACTATGAAGAAAAAAAGAACACCTCCAAGAAAACCTCGAAGAAAGCCTTCCAAAACACTAAAACCTGGACTGTAAAACAGACTTTCTCACCACAGAAGTGCAAGTTTCCCTAAAAGTTCAAGAAATTTAAATATGGCTACTTAAAAACAACTACAAAATCACAAATACCCCCATAATGCAAAGCATCATGGGCTGAATATGCAAATCACCACAAAATTATATGCTGGTTCAACTTTGAGCAGGAATGCATGGTGCCGAAAGACCTCTCATGCACTCTGCAAAGGGTGCCAACAGAAGACACAGACATGTGTGTCATCCTACCAGGACTCATCAGTGTGCCTCATCTGTATGACATCCCAGTGGAATGAACCAGGTACCTTAAGTTGGTCAATCAGGTTTGGGTTGTGGTGAGCCCAATAAAAACAAAAAACAAGCTAAAAGACAAAGAAGGTTAGTGCGCAAGTATTGAGGCAAGGGTTACCCCAAAGGGCAGTGGCTGGGAAGCCAAGTTTCAAAGAACTACAAAATCACACATACCCCCATAATGCAAAGCATCATGGGCTGTATATGCAAATCACCACAAAATTATATGCACTTTCAACTTTAAGCAGGAATGCATGATGCTTAAAAACAAGTTTAACAGTTCAACCACTTTTCATCATGCCGTGTTGCCGTTCTTGTTTCAAAGATATTCAACTTTAAACAAAAAAATAACTTATTTCAAAGCATTCTACTAGTTATCTTATAAATTGCATTTTACTAGCTGAATTCTGCCACAGTTTACAAGTTAAAAAGTTTACCAAGTTGTGTTCAATAAAAATGTTCCTGGCAACTCTGTGTTACACCATTTTTTTTCTCTTTCTGGAAAAAAAGACAAGCCAGCAATTACATATAACAATGCATGAGGGTAAGTGTATAAATGAGACATGAATACCCAGCCTTGGTGTAAGATGCTTTTATAAACCCTGAAGGCAAATTGTAGCATCCCACACCTCAGGTGGGCATTAGTTTCTCATTATGCACTCCCCCCATGCATAATTGTATAGATTATTTTATTCTGCATCTTAATAAACAGCTCTCCCATTGATTATATAATTTTGCCAGTCTTTAATTAAAACAATATAGGATGGGGACCACAATATACACTTCAGCCAAAGTGTTTGTGGTTTCCTTAGTGACCGAGCCGCAGGAGACCATCACTAAGTGATGTCATCACGCTACTCTGTTAGCGCAATAACTGTGGCTTGGCCCCTTCTACCTGCATAGTCAAGCAATACAGCCAAGAGTAAACAGTGTTTTGGTGAAAATATCAACAACAGGAATCCCATAACTTTATTTCCCCCATAAGATCAACAGTATTTGTACCATAATGATTTTTAAGGATAGTAAATACGTGGTGAAAGTTGACACTTGTTTTCTTCTACTTTAAGTATTTTATTTTATGTTATGTGTTTTACATTAGCCTAAACTGTTGTAAAGAAGGGACACAATAGTCCTGAAATGTTAACAGAGATTAATGAAATTGTTTTTGGGAGCTTAAAAACACAACTATAAAAAGAAAAGGAGCAAAATAAAATAAATCCTTTTTCAGAAGAAAATCAAGTCTGGAAAATAAAAGTCTTGGAAATGGAAACAAGTACAGCAAAATAAGGGGGTAGAGATCCTTCTATTTTGTATTAAATTTATAGAAACCTGGTTTTAAAGGAACTCCCCACACTCCACCTAGATTTCAAGAAAGGGAGCCCTAGGAGACACTGATTTTGCATATGTTGGTTCCATTTAATTTCTGAACCATTTGAGTAGCATATTCTGTTCATCCTTTTCCATGGGTCTAGTGCCAGATGACTGGAAGGAAGCAATTGTCACTCCCCATGCTTAAAAAAGGAAATAAGCAGTTGATCAGTAATTACAGGCCTATTAGTTTGATATCTATCTTAGGTAAAATCATGGAGTGTATCCTGAAAGAACACATCTTAGAGAGTATTATTAGAGATGGTCTGATGGACAGGAGCAAGCATGGTTTCACTAGAAAGCACTCTTGTGTGACCAATCTTATTTCTATCTATGACTCAATCAATGATCTTTTAGGTCAAAATGTACCCTGTGATGTTATTTATTTAGATTTTAGTAAGGCCTTCAATAAAGTGCCACATAGTAAATTGCTGCAAAAGCTTCACAATCTAAATATTGACAGTAGAGTGGTGAAGTGGATTAGCCACTGGTTAACCAACAAGAAGCAAAAAGTAAGGGTCAGTGATTTAGTCTGAAATTACATTCCTGTCATGAGTGGGGTATCACAGTGGTCTGTTTTAGGTCCAGTATTGTTCAAAATATATATTAGTGCCCTACACTTGGGACTAAATGGATTCATTAATAAAGTCACTAATGATACTAAAATTGGTGGCATAGCACAATACTGGGAGAATGCCATGAAGATTCAGATTAATCTTGACATACTGTTCAACTGAGAAGTAACAGGGGAGATGAACTTCAATCCCGACAAATGTATACTTCATCTGGATAATAATAACATCTGTGCATCTTACAATTTGGGCAGCATTTGATTTAAAAACTGTTAAGGTAGAAAGAAACCTAGGCATCGTCATTCAATCAAATCTGCCTTTTAGATCCAGTAGCTCTGCTGCGGATACTAAAGTTTCAAGGATTTTGGGTTGTATCAAAATAAATTTTATTAGCAGAGACAGGGATGTTATTATACCTTTGTATAGATCCTTGGCATGACCGCACTTAGATAACTGCTCTCAGTTTTGGTCACCCAGTTTGAAGAGTGATATTTACAACATGGAGAGGGTGAAGAGACGCTTCATGAAGGCTGTATATGGAATGGACGACTTTGATTATAAAGACAGACTGAATGTATTGGGACTGCACAGCTTAGAAAGAAGGCATTTAAGGGGGGATCTTATTCTCATATATAATGTAATCAAAAATGAAGAGTTACTAGCTGATATGGGTCTTGAACTCAAAGATAACATATACAACA
Organism: Neoceratodus forsteri; assembly: GCA_016271365.2. Lineage (NCBI taxonomy): Eukaryota > Metazoa > Chordata > Ceratodontiformes > Ceratodontidae > Neoceratodus > Neoceratodus forsteri. The sequence continues at coordinate 158,742,663 of CM028137.1, forward strand.
TTAGGAACCATAATAAACAGTTGCATGGTAAACCATTCAGGACTGGCAAAAGAGGTTCTTACTTTACACAGCGAGTAGTTAGTGAAATAGCTTGCCCCAGTACTTCATAGATGCCCCACACTTAGACTATTTTAAGAAATACTTAGATGCAATCATGGATACCTGCGATGATAAGTGACTTACAGTACCACTGTACAGTGGGGGGGTAGACTAGAAGCACCTCTGGTGCACATTTACCCTTGTTCTACCTAAGTACCTAAGTTCAAGTAAGCCCTGTTGGTATAGTGGTTCACCCATCTGACCGATCACCTAGCCCACACCCACCCACCCACCGAGGACCCCACCCTGTACTCCTCTCACCTTGATCACCTAGATCTCACCTCCTTGGCTGGCCACCATCTGACAGTCATGGAGTATGATCACATGCGCACTCTGTGACTGTCAGATGGCAGCTAACTGAGGAGGTGAGAGGAGGACACAGCTGTTACAGAGATCATTAATTGAAGTGAGGGGGTATGGGGCAAGGGTCCTCAACAGGTGGGCAGGTAAAGGGCTAGTGAATGGTCAGGGGTGTAGGGACAACTATACCACCAGGGCTTACATGAACTACTGCAGGATGGATGATTGGGGTGGGGGACCACAATAACATTAGGGATTGCATGAACTATTTCAGGATGGATGATCAGGGCAGGAAGGACCACAATACCACTAGAGCCTAATTGAGCTACAGCAGAATGGGCACTGAACAAGCACAATGCAAATGGTTGCACTGAGATCATGCCTGGCTTTTAATATGGGGCCCCTAACCTTTTAAGGTTAGAACGCTTACAGAAATAATTATTTGAAATGTTTTTGTACTGCACACCATAAAACTACCTAATGTGATATGCATGCTGCAAGCATGATTTAGATGTTAAATTGCAACTGATTGCATGCATGTGGCATGCGTGGAGCAAGCAAGTGTGGAAAGCATTCTTTTTATGTTAAACTGAAACAGACTTTATGCATGTAACATGCATGAAAAAAGCAAGTGGTCAATGGTAACATACACATAAAAGTTAAGTGACTTGCTCAGAATCACACCATATACAAGTGGGAGTTGATGAGATTCAAACCCAGATCTTCAGGTCTCCAAGTCTTCTGGTTTGCAGTTCAGTACCTTTAACCACTAAGCTATACTGGCTGCACACATATGGCTCACTTGTACAGTATCTCAATACAAATATGCATACATCTGCATGCATGCAGCATGCTTATAGCCACTGTTATACTTTTTAGTTTTCTTGTCTCCCCTCATCTCTGCTGCACAGCTGAACTGTAGCACGCATACCAATGGAAACACATGTGGTTCTTTCCTCCCCCAATACACACAGTTACCTACAAAACTACTTAATTACATATGTCTGGCCTGTACTCCTACTATTTTCTTGCTATACTTTTGAATGCTTCCATACAAACAGACATTAAGGGCCAAACACAAAAGTAGCAATAACTCGACACCCCACCCACATGGCAAGGTTCCCCCCATGCACACACACTGCAGCAGGTGTGGCCATGCTGCTACAGACCTAACCCACTAAGTATAGGTATAAGTTGAGGGTCTCTTACCTAAGTACTAGGGAGCCAAAGGCAAGAGTCTTTAAGAGATGATGTCCATGGGACAGAGTGCTGGGGTGAACCATCTTAAAAAGAATGGAGTTATTTTTTATTACATTTTATACATTATGAAGATAAGTTGGAAAATAATGAAGACTGCTGTTCTACTAACTAGGTCCTTGTTAGTCGAGCGGTGGCCTTCATTAATCTCCAACTCTCCATTAATAATGTATAAAATAGTAATAAAAAAATACCCCATTCATTTCAATGGTGCATGCCCCTGCAGTCTTCCCTTGCTCTATGTCATATTGCACCTGAGAGTGGAGATGTGGAGGTCAGCTTCACTGTGGGGGGGCATAAGCCTGACTATAGTGACTATAGTCTGTGCATACCATACCTCACAACTGTTTCCGAATGTAACGAACAGCCCTCATTTTACCCATGAAAACTGCTCTGCTCCTCATCCATCCTCATGGGAAACATACTGCTCACACAGAGGATGTAAATTTATGGCAGGGGCACCATTCCAGATTTCAGTGGGGGGGGCAACAACCAGTGGAAGCCAGGTACAAGTTAGCCACTAGGTGACAAGCTCTAGAATGTCTGAAGCATCTCTAAAAGGTAAAACTTATTTGTTGTCACTGAAAAGTGATATGCAAATTGGGAAAAATTCAAATGTATAAGATTCATCTGTCTATACCACGGAGCAGTGCATCAGATTTCGGCTTAAACCCACCTAGTTACTATTTTTTTTCCTGCCTGAAGTTCTGAATCCCCCTCAGAAAAAACTTTGTCCTGATTTCTCTCCCCAATTTCATTCCATTTAGTACCCATCCTATAAGAATCATGACTCATGAAGCCACCCAAAGGTACAGAAAAGCACATCAATATTTCAGTCCTTCCTTCTTCCCCAATCCCCCTGTAAAAAAAATGATTTACTTTTATGTACCCGGCCTTCTGGCCAGAACCTGCAGCCAGGTCCAGCTTGCCACCAACCCAATTTTCTGTCTCCTCCTCCTCCTCCGTCCTTCTGCCTGAAGCTGGATGCTAGAACTGACCATCCCAGGTCCCCAACATGGTCCACGACCAAGTCACCTCACCAAAAAACCCACCCAGCCTGTGTTGCTTGCTTCTTGCTTGGCTGCTGCCACACTGCACTGATTAGAGCCTATAAAGGCCACCCATACTGCTGTCACCACTGTTTTTAGGCCTAGCTTGCTGCTGTGGGGGGCCTGTGCCATTCTTTTGTGAGGCAAGCCTAGTAGAGTAAGTAGGTAGCCTAGACTCGAGTTAGCTTCTAGCTCACCCTCTGCCCCTTCAGCCACCATGGGAGATGAGGATTCACTAAGAGTAGACCAACTAAAATATGCTGTCACAACACTGCTATTGAGAGTTCAGTGTTTATTGACTCCTCCAAGCTGTAGTGTCTAGTCTGTCTACTCTGTGACGGGAAAGACAGTGTTCTACTTGCATGACTCATGTGATCTTGCTTGACTGGAGCTCCGCCATGTCATGTGTGATGGTGCCACCACTAATAGGTGGAGAGAGTAGACACAATGCGGACACAGTCAAGTCAGGAGTTCACCTGCAGTGTGAGTGCACACAGGCCATTGGAACACATTGTGGGAAAAGATAAAATCCAAGTTTAATGCCATAATTGCCACACCATAAGAACAACCTAGGCACAAATGTGGGGGGGGGGGGACTGTCTCCCTCTTCCTTACCTAAATGGCACCCCTGCTTTATGGTAGAAATTAATTCTCAGGTGTTAACATTGGTACATGTAAATACAATGGTTTCCACTGTGTTCTGAGGTACTGTATCTCCATGTTTCAGGGTGTGTCCTGATCATCATGAGGGTTAGTGTCCCTTATTGTCCCTAATTTTGAGTGTCCATGTCCCTTGTTTCAGTTGCAAAATGTGAGGTATGGTGGATGCTTCCAAGACCCTACTCAGCACAATGAGTGCTGAACATGGCCATAGTCTATATGCTCCATAAAGAATGATGAAGGGAAAATAAGTAAGCTGAAACGGTTATGGAGAAACACATTTGTAGCACTAAATATGCATAAGGGGATTTGCATGGCCCAAAACAAAAAGGTCAGACTTCACAATACAGAGGCTCCTCTTCACACATGTGGAATAGGGGATGTTGGCTGACTATATCCTAGGTATTATTTGCATTAAGCAAACAATACTTTACAAATTAATGGAAATTTAATGACAAAAATCAAAAGCCATTAGACAACTTACAAAATAATCAGAATTAATAAGTTTACCTAATTTTAATGGGAAATAAAAAAAAAAGTATTTTAGTGGTTTTAATTGCTAGTATGAGAATTAGAAACTGATGTGTATTTTTTTAGATGAGATTTGCACCAGCTTAGTTCCTGCACACATGGCAAGCATGCAACATGTGAATCTAATGTGATTTTTAAATGATGTTCACACCAGCTTAACTGCTGCACTCATGTCAAGCTTGCAGCATGTGAACCTGATTTGCTTTTTAGATCTGGTTCACTTTGTGCATGTGAAAACCATGCAACCATTGCACAATTAAGCATGTGGCATGCATTTTGTATTTGTACAGCACATGTATATTTCTGTAAGGGAAGCAACTTCCTCATGTATGTTCTGTTGTTTCTTTTGACAATAGTCACACCACTCTTCATAGTACTTATCAAGATCTATCAGTATGAGAGCAAAAAAATGTTTCAATCTCTCACAAATGGCTTTCTCTTCCTTTAGGGTTTGCTCGCTACTCAAGCTTTGAAAAGATAATATTGCTCCCCTCGTAACCACTTTAAATGGGTCCCATAGTTTGAGATTGGGGCTTGTCTAGAGTAATTAAAGAACCAGTATTCTTCAATAATGGTTTTTAGTTACTCAGTGAAATTCTGGTTCTTTAGAAATTCAGTATTAGAAGCTCGTGTAAATGTTTCCTCTGTTTAGTTAATCAGTCCAGTTGAAGAATAACTGCAGCGTGATCCATCAGAATTATAGGTTTTATTCCTGATTGGATTACAAGAATGGTTAAGTGGTTTAGAAATGAGGGTATATGAGAAGTTCTTATTTTTGTCATAATGGGTAAAAGCCCTTTTATTGGGATAATTATCACTCTAAGGATCATACAATCCATGTTCCTCCATAAAATTATTCAATAAGAAAAATGTTCTTATTACATCTTGAAACTCCCACATTTTTATCAAAGTAAGGGACATGCAAAGCATTGTAATCACGTGCAAGGAGGATTGTTTCTGCCCTGTAAATGTATTAACCCCTCAGTAATCTGTGCCAGGAATGCACTGTAATTTGTGAAAGGGCATATAAAGAACAAAAAAATGCATTCTTTTTGATGAATCTGTAATTTAATTACAACAATCCTACCCTTGTCAACATTCCACTTATCCAACATTTTAGTATTAAGATTTGTATTTATTACGATTCCTACCCCTGTCAGCTTCCTAGTGCCTGCTGAACAGAAAACCTGCCATATCCACTTCCTTTTTAAATTGGACATTTCAGTACTTTTCTAATTGCATTTCCTATAGGGCTATAGTATCCAATTTGAGTTTATTAATGTGCTTTAAAACTCCTAAACCCTTTACAGGCCATTAACATTGAATGATGCACATTTTAATCCTGTATTTATGATAGACATATTTTATATTGTTCGTGTCCAAGATACTCATTTAGTCCATATATCTCATTATCCCTTTCAGACTTTTAGAACATATTGGATTCCTTCATATTCCTCCTCTCACACACCCTGCAAAATAGACTTTCAAAAATATGCTACTGTATTAACTATAGTAATGAAAATAACAAACACCACAATAATAATATATACAGACATGAAATTGTGATTCAATAAAATTAAAACAGGAAAAAAAGAGCAATCACCCTAAGTTGCAGATTTTTTTATCTCATTAATAACCATTCCTCTCCCCATTTTTCACTGCTTATAGTGGCATACTCAGTTATGCTTTGTAATGACATTATGATAGCTATTTTTCAGTAGAGCTGGGCTATTCATTCCCATTGGAGCCTTTTACTTACAATCCACTGTAGAACTTCAGAAGATCATTTTATGCAATAGTAAACTCATTCATGATCATGTTTTTTTTTTTAACGAGTTAGAGTTAAATGCATAAAATGAAAGAGTGATAATTTGTGAGCTGAAAAAATAAGTGGCTATTTGATGCATTTAACTCAAACTAAATTAAAAAAACTCAACTCATAAGCAAGTACACTGGTGCTCCGGTTTCATATTCAGTTATGAGGGCAAAGGAGAAGTGGACCACGGTCAAGATGGCAATATTATGCTTTTCAATAAAACTTATTTAAATGAGTGATTTCTTTGTAACACTGGTACCAGAAATGCCATAACGGAGCATACAAATGATATGGGGCACCAGATTACAAAAACAGTCAGCAGAAGCTGACAGTGTCCAGATAGATAGATAGACAGACAGACAGGCAGACAGACACAGACACACAGACAGACAAAGAGACAGACACAGAGAGAACAAGGGATCACCAGCTCACAGCTTGAACTGAAGCCGACACACAGCTGTGGCTTCAGCATTCATGGAAGTCCGCTGTTCTCATACAGAGAATGCGGGTGAAAAGCTCCCCTTGCTAAGCTGGGCAACCTGGATTTTGCAGTGCCCAGAAAAGGCATTTCTAAGCTTTTTAAAAAAAAAAAAAAAAAACAGAATCAACCTAAATGGGTCCCATTTAGTTAGGTTCAGTTGTTTTTCTCATTACATAATTTGAATGCTTTTTTTTTCATGTTTTTAGTTCAGGGGAAGGGGACAGGATAGCAGCCATCATGACATGAGCATTTTTTTCATGCTGTGAGAAGCAAGTGGTGAGAAAACAAAAATGGTCAGCTACACTGAGTTTTTTGTATGTCATATCAGAATGTTAGTCAAAAAACACTACTGAGCATGCTCAGAACAGAAAGAAAACCTTTAAATCTTTATAACACTGGAACCATTTAATATTTTTTTCTCACAACCTTCTAAAGGCACTGCCTTGGGACAGCATGCTTCTACTTTGAAAATTTTGGGGAAAAAAATTCCATTCATTGTAGGCTATACGTGAGAGCAAAATCAAAAACCCATGTTAAGTGTAGGAAAAAATTTAGATATCTACAGGAAAATTATACATATGGATCTCAAAAACCACACAGTCTGCCATCACATAACTTTATATAGATTTAGACCTTACCTACTAGACAGCTAATTTTGTCAACCACTGCCACAGCTATTGAGGTGCAAAGTTAGGGGTTTAACATAGAACCTATCACTCAGTCCGAACTATACTGGTGCTACTCCACCAGTATGCTAGACAGACAGACAGACAGACAGACAGACAGACAGACAGACAGACAGATAGATAGATAGACAGACAGACAGATAGAAATACAATATATTTATGCAATACCTGTGAGTATCTTTTTGGCCATCTATCATTATCAGTGATATTTGTTCCTCCTCCAAACCTAGAGTAAAATTATTGAAATATTCTCACTCTACATCCCCATGAGCAACAATATTCTCACTGTAGGTCATGACTGCCCCCATCAAGCAGCATGAGGTTCATACAGTCATATTTAGAATTCTGCAGTTTCAGTTGCCACCATCCTCTTACTCAGCCCTTTCACTTTTAACCCTACTAAGGATTCACTATTAAATTTACTCTTTGCCATTTAAATATGAACTTTTTCTACTTAAATCTCTGCTAAAATGAATTCAAGTTCTACAATACAGCTCCTCCGTGTAAAGAGGGTGCGAGAAGTAAACTAAACACGGTGAATCAACAAACAATCGCACTCCTCAATTGCTACATAAAGGCCTTATTTAGAAATAAAATAGGCCATCAGTAACCATTGTGGTTGTTGTACATGCCTCACTGAGACCCCGACTGGTTTCATATGCAGTACATCATCAATGAATTCAGTAGCATGAGTAGTATCTCTGGCATCATTTCCAGCAATCTTACTTTCCCCATTAGACAAGCATTAAGCTTCCTCACTCCAACTGCCAGTCTGGTACACTCCTTGCTGGCAACCTCTCCACAGCTCTGCAGGGTAACACGGCATACTTGGTCACTCCACCAAAGCCAACTGCTCCATCAGTTGACAGCTTGCTCAGCATGTAGCATACCACCAACATGCATGCTGATGCACTGATACGTGCAGTAGTGTCAGTTGCATCATTGAGTACAAACAGCAGCCCAGTCATCATGAAAGAGGGGCCTAGCTATCCTAAAAACATAGATTTACACAAAAAACAAAACAGCACTTTAAAGCTTTGGGCATTACATAAATTGAATATGCCATGACCCCATTATAAATATCTAAGTTATTTTTCCCTTGTGTGGTTTAACCTATGACATCACACTTGGTTTCACCACTCATGATGTTATAAAGTCAAACCACACTTAGGGAAAAATAACTTAGATATTTCTAACAGGGCCATGACATATCCCACATTGACCAGGTTGTCTCACTAAGACTTGGGTCCTTTTTCAGGAGCGACCCAGGATAAGTTACATACAGAATATGACTTGTTTACACATTGGTACAAAATTAATGACAGAGAGGATACACTGAAAATGGTAGTTACAACAGACACTACTAGGAGCAATCTAAAGCAATACTGACACTTCAACCATAATTGATTTAATCTTTACTAATAGGCCTGAGAAATATGCTCACACAAGTGTCCTATCAGCAGGGCCCCTACTTTTCTGCGGCACAGTAGGACCAAGTTCTGCGGCAAGACTACCATTTGCCGCAGAACTTCTTCGGTGGTGGTTTGTAATTTCTGCGGAAGTTCTGTGGCACTAACAAACTACCACATCACAGTGTCAGATTGTCTTCCTGACTTCACTTTCATGGCAGTGGTTATAGCAGTCAGCATGGTGGAAAGCACAGTAACACTAGTTCAAAAAATAACAGACTTATGAAAATAATTTTTTGCCTAAAAAAGCAAAACAAATGGCTCTCCCTTAAGGTCCTAGTCTGTTGCATAAATGACATATGCAGAGGGGATCTTATGTGATAAATAAGGTATTTCTATATGCATGCTATCTATCCCACTAATGAGGTTTCCACTGTCTATCACTTATATATGTGTATGTGCTTTCTACACCACTCATGAGGTTCCCAGTGTGTATCACTTATATATTTATATGCAATCAGTAGCATACATACAAATATGCGTGTGTGTGTGTGGTGAGAGAGACAGAGATACTGTAAGCGTATATGTGTGTGTGTGTATATATATATATATATATTTTTTTTTTTTTATTTCCATGAACTTGCATCCTCATTCATACAGGTCCCATGGGAAATGGAATAGAGGAGTTATTGCAAAACTCATTTTTCATGTCAACCTGCTTTCCCTGACACACTGCGTAACACCATCAGGCCATGACATGCATGTAAACCAATTATGAAATACAGCTCTCAGACCCATCACAATGTGTCCACCATGTGACAGAACACTGTACCATACCTTCTCAGGCTCCGAGCAGTGATGTGTTCCACCAATCCTTGCGCTACCCAGCCAGCTCCCAAAGCTAATCTCTGAACCTGAGTTGCCGGCACGGAAACACAGCATGCTACCCTCTGACCCAACAGCTGTCCCTGCACACAACATTTCTCAATAACTTTTAGGTGATTCTATCAACCAATGACAACATGTAATCAATAACCCTGGCAAAAATGTGTACAGTGTAATTATTTATTTAACAGGTTTATTCTTTGAACAGGTCTACACATTATTATATTTCACTTTTCTGGGCATAATTACTTTATTTTTCTTAAAAATTTAGACAGTTAAATTCATTTTACCAGTTATTCATTTCAGATAGTGTCTCTATACCTTAAAGGCACAAATAGGTTTGTACAAAGTGAGGTATGGACGTAACAGGTCTGTGCTATTGACAAGGTTTTGTTTAAGTTGGCCCTAGTGCAACAATGTAAGACTGAAAATTGTATTAGGCTGTAGTGCAGGTTGAGCAAATATAATCATGCATGATGTGCTGTGCCACCATCTCTGGCAGTGGGAGCTGTGGTAGAATAAGTGACTGTTCATTTCTGTTGCAGACTGCAGCTAGCTATTTCATTAGCTAATGTATGATGTTATAGCAATTATAACATCACATTCTGAACATATGGGGGGGTTGGATATAAAAAGAGGGGAAGGGAACCAGATTCTATGTATAAACAGAAATATTAATAAAAATTCACCAAGAAGAGTGAATTCTGCGGCACCGCAGAAGTTCTGCAGTAGATTGCAAGTTCTGCGCAAAATTCTGCGGCCGCAGAATTCTAGGGGCCTTGCCTATCAGACTCGTTTTTTGAGCATCCGATTATTTATTGCATTAGTCAGCAGCCAAAAATAAATGAAAGACCTAATATTATGAAATGTTGCTCATTTAAGAAATTTGATTACATTGCATGTATGTTTGATTTGGAAAACTTGAATTGGGAGTGATTCAAACTTATTCCTGTTGTCAATGATGCCTCTGCTTATTTCACAGTTATATTCTCTGAAATCTGTACTATGCATGAACCAATTAGGAAATGTCCTGCTAAATTAAACAGCTCTCCTTGGTACTTTCTGTATTGGACTTCTCAATGTAAACTAAGAGATATGGTATTAAAAAAAGTAAAAAGTACTAATTTTCCAGCTGATTGGCAGATGTATAGAGATGAGAGGAATTTTTATCTTAAGGGGTCAGGGCAGCTAAGCAACCATTTTTCCAGACTAAACTGGTAAAAAGTAAAACATTGGACACTGGTATGTTTTGGAAAATAGTAAAACATCCTAATACACCCTACTCTCCTTCAGTTCCAAATTTTTTTGAGATAAATGGAAATAAAATGGTGGATTTAAAAACCATTGTGAATGTGTTTAATGATTATTTTATTGCCTTGGGCCTACCTAGTGGGACCTTTGGTGATGGTGATGCCCAACCCTATTTTGTAGCTGTGCCTTGTGTATCACCAGGGCCCTCAACGGACAAGCATCCTCCTTTTGTTTTATCCACCACTTCAGTTAGTCAACTGCAGGCAGCCTTACTGAATTTAGATCCAGAAAAGAGTGAAGAGACTGATGGATTACATCCAAAGTATTGAAATATGATGCCCAGTGATCTGTCACCCCCTGGATTACTTATCTAATATGTCAATCAAATCTTGTAAGTTCTCAGAAGTGTGGATGCTTGCCAAAGTTGCATCAGTTTACAAGTTAGGTTGTTACAGACTACTGTCTATCTTCCAATCTTGCTGTTGTCTGTTTTGTCAAAGGTCTTGGGGAGGTTGGTTGAGAAACAACTTAGGAATTATATATCTGCAAATAACACTAACCAGTGAGGCTTTAGGCCTAACCATGGCACCACCACTACTCGGGAAAGGTTACAAGTGATCTGTGCAAGCTGGTGGATGGTAACATGGTGGCTGGTGCCATCTTCACCAACCTCTCCAAGGCCTTCAGCACAATAGACTGTGATGTAGACAGCCAGATCTGAGTGCTGTATCAAATTTTTTATTACATATAAAATATGTGATGGGAAGGTCAGTTTGAGGAAACTACTGTCTTACTGGAACTGACACATCAAGACCCCCCAGGAATAAGTTCAAAGGACAGGACATAGCTAAACTGCAGATATCTGGGGTGCAATTACCTTGTCAATTCGCTTTCACCCCAGGAAATAAGATTAGCCATTCATAATTCCCTCAGGAAAAATCCTTTGACTTACGATAGTTGTCAGGAAGAACTTGAGAGGGAGGGGTGTCAGAGAGAAGCCAGAATGGACATTGAAGAGAGGTTGATGTCTGGGCCAGGGAGGACCCAGACAAATTTGGAAGGTCCAATATACTTTCCCGGGGAACCTTGAATTACATCAGATAGACCTTTGAGGTGTAGATTCCAAGGCCCAGACGGAATTAAAAAGGCAAATACACTTTTGCTTTGAATACAGTGACTTAGATCAAAGAAACTTTTGAGATGTATGTGTAGCAGAGCACAAACTGGTTTGGTCTGGTTAATCTGAGGGAAGAAAGGCAGTGAGGTCACCTATTATGCTTTTTTTTTAATATTTTATTTGGACATTCTGTGAGATAAAATATAGATGTTGTTACACCAAGGCGGAGTTATGTGACCTGAGAAAGGGCCAGCTCAGAACTGTGTTTAATTGCTGAAAGAACCTTGACAGAGACACACACAAGACAATAATTCTGACTGAGAGAAGAGAGACCCTCAAAGCACTGAAAGAAAGTAAGCATTAGATTAGACCAGTCTGAATGTATGTATTGTAGGAACTGCACTTTTACCTGTTTGTTTTAAGGCTGTATGTGTTGGGATATATTTTGTTCTATAATTATTATTCTGTTTTGATATTTTAAAGTAAAAAGAGTTATTTTTACAATGGAAACTGTTTGGAGTGCCTAGACATCTCTTTTTATTTTAGGTGGAGCTTTTAAAGGTTATAAGTAACACTGCGTATGAGCTTATTGTATACCAGACTGGGAAATGGATAGAGTTCTCTAAAGTCTTGCATAGAGTTCTAAGGGTTCAATTGAAACACCTGGTTGGGTGCCTGTAGGCAAAGATATCTGGCTCCCCGAAGACAGAATTATCTAAGCCTGATAATTGGGTACGTTAACAAGAGGCTATCAGTTTGAATCTCTCCAGAGCTTGAGACTAAGGTGACTTGAACCCACAAAACAGACAAGAGGGTTACCTTGTTCTGTTCACTGTACACAAATCATATGCTCAGAGGTTGGCACTTTGGGAGTAGAGGACTGACCGGCTGAGCGAGTTTGTGACATAGACCATGGCCTAATGTTGAACAAACTGAGTTGTGTAGGTTTGGGTGGCTCACTGAGTGACTGAATGATGAGTTACCTTACTAATGGGCACCAGTTCATTTCTATGTGTCATGTAAATTTAAAAAAATAAGGGTAAGGAGAGGAGTCCCCCAGGGCATTGTTCTGGAGTTGGTCCTAGTCTCACTCTTTATAAACAATTTTGACATCCTGCAGGACCACACTACTGTCCATTTCTATGTGGTGACACTGTCATCTATAGATGCAGCCCGGACCCTACACTACTTCAAACCAGGTTACAGGCAGCATTTGATGAAGCTCAGAGGTATTTTGGTATCGATAAACTTTTTATCAATGAGCAAAAGACACAGATGATGCAGTTTAATTCAGTGCACAAGAACAGATAAACAACACAGATATTCATTTTTACCATTGGAAATCATAAACTGGAAAATGTTTTTTTATTACAAATATGTGGGTCTATTGTTAGATGAAAATCTAAAATGAGATCATCAACTGAGTATCTTAGAGAAAAAGGTAAATTCTAGGATTAGATTTATGTACAAAAACAAATCTTACTTTACACAGGACATAAGACTGAAACTTATGCAGACAACGACACTGCCTTTGTTCAAGTATGGTGATATCATCTATGCTGGACTTCAAAACGTCCAATCCTTGAGGCTAGATGCACTATACTGTCAAACTGCATATTTTGTACAGAATGTACCCAAATGTACACATCATTGTGTTCTTCTGAAATATCTTGACTGGTTACATTTGGATCAAGTCAGACAAGTACATATCCTGAACTTCATGTGGAAGTGTGTTAAACAAATAGTCCCCAAGTACATTACAGAATTATTTCCTAGTGCCCATTAAAAGTAGGACTAAGATCAACTGATAGTTTTGAACTCAATGCCCCCGGGTCAAAAGTAGTATTGGTGAACTGTTTCTAGCATTTAAAGGCCCCAAGTTATGGAATGCTCTCCCTTGTGCACTATGTAAGACTATGGACTGCCATCATTGTGTGCTTTAAAACAATGGTTCAAAAGTACTTGTCATGTCTATCATGTATCTTGTAAAGTCACTAGCTAACTTGTATGATCCTGATAAACTTAAGGTGTAACTATTCTATCAGCATTTAGGTTGTTTTTTTCTCAAAAAATACCTAGAATCTTGAGTAATTTTACAATAAATTATGAAACCCAGCACAGACTTTCATTTCATCATCTATAATTGTAATAACGTCCCCTTCTTAGGGCTACAGTGGGCACAGCCCTGCAGTCCTCTTGCTATCACAAAAGGACTCAACATTCCTAGCATTCCTTCCGACCGAACAACTTGTTGGAGTTGCACCACAGTTGCCTCTGCATCTGTGGAGCACTCCATTTATTGTTCCTATTACCAGTCGCACTGCATGATTTTGTACTTAAAAAAATTGAGGGCATCCTGATCACGACACTGAGGGATTGGGCACCCCCAGCGCCACTCTTATTTTTCTGGGGGGGTGTTGAGAGGGAGGGTAGGGTGGCAGGGATATGTCTAATTAAAAAAAAAAAAAGAAAATCAGCAGTCATGGTGGAACATGACACACACCACTGTATCCAAGAAGGCTGCCACTCTCCACTGTATATGTATGACTACTAGTGCATGTGGAGTACAGTGCTGTGGCCATCTTAGTCATGGCAGACTGTGCTGTGTTCTGCCGTGACCGCCAATTTCCTTTTTTTTCCTAATTAGAAATATCCCCCCAACAGACCCTCCCTCTCAGCACCCACCATCCCACACCACCCCACAGAAACATAACAATGACACTGAGGATGCCCAATCCCCCAGTAGCACGATTGAGTTCCGCCATGGCTTTTTTTGTTTATGTATTTTTTTTCTTCCCCCAACAAACCCACCCTCTCAGCATCCCCCTCCCCCCCAGAAACATAACAGTGACACTGGAGGTGCCCAATGCCCTAGTGTCACATTCAGGAATCCTCCATCGTGATCTACTGTTTTTTCACCTGTAAAAAGAAAACTGTCCATTGATGTCTTTTGAGGCCATTCCTGACCTCCTACCTGACCCTCCCACTTGGCACCCACCACCTCACACCCCCCAAGCCCTTACTTACCCATTGGGGGTTCATCAGCGTAATTCTCTCTAGACTGTCATAATCCACTTTTCAAAGTCAGACTGCATACTGAAGAAACAGGTATGTGGTTCAATGTATTTCAATGGGGTTTGAACTTAGAGGCATAACTTGGGCATTTTTGGGCCAGATTTTAAGCATGATTTTTTTGGTACCACACCACATCAGCAATGGCACTGACATTAGGCAAATGTGTACTAAAAGGTGATTTTGTGGCCCCTGCATGAAATCACCTTTTAGGCAAGAGTTGAAAATTTTCTCTGCCATTGTTCATAAGAAAGGGTCATAAGAAGGCTATGTTGAAAATTTGGTGTAAAAATATTAAAACATAATAATGTTATGAGCCTACGTTGAATTTTGCAAATGCAGGCTAGTAACTGTGGCAGTTTTGTACTCCAAATTTATAACACAGCCATATCTTTACAGCACCTCATGAATATGACAGCTGTCACTTTTCAAATCCTGGCCAAAATGTTTTTTTTTGGTTTTTTGTTTGTTTTTTTACAGCCGGAAAGGTGATTTTGTGGCCCCTGCACAAAAACACCTTTCAGGCAGGGGCTGAACATTTTCTCTGCCCTTGTTCATGAGGTGGGTTAATAGGAAGGCTATGTTGAAAATGTGGTGTAAAAATATTTAAAAACAATAAAATCATGAGCCTACATTGAATTTTGCAAATGTAGGCTCGCAACTTTGGTAATTTTCATTATTTGTACCCAAAATTTACAACATAGAAATTTCTTTACAGCATCTCATGAATGTGACAGCTGTCATTTTTCAACTTCTGCCCAAAATGTGTTTTTGCATCCCGAAAGTTGATTTCTCAGTCCCTGTGCAAATCACCTTAAGGCCAGGAGCTGAACATTTTCTCTGCCCTTCTTCATGAGGCAAGGTCATAACAAGGCTATGTTGAAAATGTGGTGTAAAAATATTAAAAACTAATTTTTAATATTTTTACACCAAATTCCTTGGCTGCAGCCCTATCGTCTCTGGCCAGAGTTTATTTATTCTACTGTTGAAAACAGATGAACTGTAAATGAGCCTGTGTTTAATTGGCTGTTTGTCAATTATTCCTGTTTTAATACCAAAAAAAAAACTTGAACGGGCACAACAGTTAAAATCAACAAGATTACATAGCAATGTTTTTCACATATATTGATGATGCAAAATATATTTTACATTTATTGAGATGCTTACTTTCAGGCATAGTCTTTTGCCTTTCATAAAGGAGCCCTGCTCATTGTGACCATAAGTTATTTTGGGTTGTCATACAAATCATGTAATTGTGGCATTTTTAAAATATTTTAATATTAAAGAATATAGTTACGAATGTGTGATGGTGTGGGGTTATAGACAACTTGTAAAATGTCAGGCATATTTTTACTAGGCTCATGACATATACTGCATATATTTTACAATACCAATGGAGATAAAACGAGAAGCTAAGTGATACCACTGTATTTAACATAAAATATTATGATATTTTGTTGTTACTGTTGCAGTAATTGATATTTTGAAGGTTAGTTAAATCACAGTGGGATGCTAAACCAATTAGATAGCCTTTACAATACTGATGACATCACAGTTGCCTACTGCAGCACCAAAGTCAGCAATTGAAATCAAAGAAAAGCAAATGTCAAGCAAACAGCTACTGTAAAGTTTATGACCAGTATAAATGATGGCATATAAATTGAATATGCAATGTTCTGACTCAATACACAGTTTATCATCACTCTTGAAAAGGAAGACTTTCATAACTCCACTGCGCCTTAATCTGGGACCTGCTATTTCAATATCTTGGTGGCTGAATGAACCATTATTGGTCCAGTGAACTAGTAACAATTTGTGATTTATCAGAAGAGGCATCTGACAGTCTGATCACATAAAAATGAATTACTGTTCATAGCAAGGCTGAGAAATATTTATTTATTTATTTAGTTTTTGTTTACCGGGTAAGTACACTAGCCAACACAATGACTATTTTCAGGTACGACCCAGGAGAGTACAACATAAAATAAGACAGGTACAAAACATTTCCATTTTTAACATGGGGAGAAAGCGAACAGAA
The DNA here is from genome assembly GCA_016271365.2 of Neoceratodus forsteri. Classification (NCBI taxonomy): domain Eukaryota; kingdom Metazoa; phylum Chordata; order Ceratodontiformes; family Ceratodontidae; genus Neoceratodus; species Neoceratodus forsteri. The sequence continues at coordinate 158,759,314 of CM028137.1, forward strand.
GTTTTAGGCAACGGTACATAATGTAAAAACATTTTAACATAACAGAGTTAATAGGTAGCATTTCAGGTTTACACGTGGTGAGGAACAGATACCAGGGCTTAAATAGGAGGTAAACAAAACATCCGTAGGCCACGGCGGGCAGGGCAAGTAGCAGTTGTTGGGGGCAAACAAGGATAGGTCAAGCAAATTACAGTTCTGCAGAGATTTTGTGTAAAAGGTCAAACTAAAAGGTCTTTAGAAATTAGAGTAGAGGAGGAGAGGCAGGGGAGGAAAGTGAGAAGAGACAAGGGGAAAGAAAGAGTGGCTGGGGAAAAAGAGAAAGGTGGGTGATAGGGCAGGAGAGAGAAGGGGCAGAGGAGTAGCGGGAGGAGCTGAGGTAGGGAGGGAAGCATGTGTAAGAGGGAGGTAGAAAGTAGAGGTCAGGCAAGAGAGCCAGGGCAAAGGGATCAATGCATGAGGAATCTAGAGATGGGATACAGGATGAGGGAGAAACAAGAGCGGGGATACAGGAGGAGGGAGATAGAGGATTGAGAGATTGGAAAAACAACAAGGGAGGGCAAGTCTTTAGGGCTAAGGGAAAAAGTATGGGGAACCAGACTTAATCTGAGAGGAAAAGGAAAGGAAAGAGAGAGAAATCAGGGGCAACGAATCTTAACAAGGCCATCAGGTAGGATCGAAGCAAGTGCAGGGGCCAGTGCGCAATAGATAGCAGTGAAGTTCTGTTTTAAAATTCTGATGAGTCTCAGTCAATTTGAGCTGAGGGGGAAGAGTATTCCAGAACATGGGAGCCGCACATTTGAAAGCCCCAGTGCCTTTTGTGGTAGAACATCTAGGAACTTGGAGTAGAGAGTTTTCCGCAGACCTCAGACCGCGAGGGATGGAGTGTGGAATTAAAAGTTCTGCCAGATATTTAGGGATTTGAGCCTGCAACAGAGTCAGTAAAGGAGCCAAGATAATATTTTCAGGGCTATAGGGGAGAGCCATCCTAAGTCATCATAAAGCTGACAGCGGTGCTTTTGTCTTGAGGAGGAGGATGCACATCGACATATGTTATTGTAGGTGACATCCCATTTCTGGAGGGCAGTTTTGTGAGCACTAGAGAGGATGGGGGCACTGTAGGTTAGGGAAGGTAGGAGCACACCCCTGGCAATGGCTTTTTTAGCAAATGGCGTAAGATAAATACTTGTATATGGTACAATTTAAACATAAGCTTTATTTTTTGCTGAATTTCTATAATTTTCAGAGTCTATGTAAGACATATTCAAACTATGCTCAAAATTGCATACTTTGTGCTTTTGTTACTTTTCACGTGACACAAAAAGAGGTGTGTTGGAAACTGAGCGCTAAAACCTTAGGCAGCAGTAATAGTTTCCAATGTACCCCCTGTTGGCACTGCACAAAACAAAGCCCCTACCCTGTATGAATTCAAACCACAGGAGGGGTCACATATGCTAAGCAACTAGTCACACTGAGCAATTGTATGTTCAGGTATGCGGGGAAAGACATAACAGTGGTGACAAGGATGCGGGATGTATAACCTTGAAAATGGGGGAAGTATCATAGTGTTGTACATCAGAAAAGGAAGTCTGTTAAAAACAATACCATCTAGCGGCCCAATGGTGCTGAGGGCTGAGGCATCTGCCTTACCTTGCACCATGCTGGTGACCTAGGTTTGGGAACAAGCTCGGGGAGCTGGGGTTTGGCAGGGGAGGAGTGGACTGAGCGTCCAACAGACTGCTGTCCTCTCCTGTGAGGGAGGGTGGGTCATTGTTCTGCAATGCTAGTGGTGCCCAGTGGAGACTGGGTGCACTGCAGTTGAGGACCAGGAAGGGGACAACATCAGGTGGCTGCCCTGTGGGCGTGTGTGCCAAAGTGTGCACACCATGCACTGGACAGCACTGCACATCCTGCATTGGGGGGGACCAGAAAGTAGGAAAATCCCCAGCTTCCGAGGTGGCGACAGTGGACCCCAGTGGCTGAAGCCCACAGGCCCATGCTGGCTCCAAACCCTAACTTGATTATCCGTGGTCCCTGCCTCTGAGTTGGGTGGGGAGGGAGGAGGGACTCCAGCAACTGATTCCTCGGTCAGGGTGAGGAGTTCAGGTGGGCAGAGGTGGGAGTTGAGTGGGTCACCTGAGAGATACCTCAGAGGTTGGCAGCAGAAGTATAAATAGAGTTGGGGGGAAAAAACAATACCATTTAGTAGAGAAAGTTGTGGTTAACAGTCAAAAGCAATGCTTAGTAATTATAATGTGAAATAGAAACCAACTACCAACATATACTGTTTATCAAGTTAGTAGTTACAACACATCTTTGAAAAATTATGATTTTCATAGATGTCTCACAACTGCTATTCTGACATGCCCACTGGTATATCAATACAGTGTTTGCTTGACTCAAATAGCAGCTGGTGGACAATGTGGGTGGAAAGTTTTTGCCAGCCACTGTCACAGGACTGGGGTGGGGGGATTGTAGAGCACTGGTGGGGGAAGGTGCAAGTGTTCACCAGGGATACATTAAATGGGATGGAAGGGGGTGCCCCCCAGACACCAAGGACACTTACATGGGGCAGAGAAATGAAAGAGGTTCCACTGGACACCAATGACATGTTTCATGGGGACATGGAGGTGGAAGGATGGTCCACAATATCTGCGAGCTGCTAACACATGGTTTTGTGAGAGATATCTAGCACCACAAAAACAGTTTGTTAGCATGGCATTCGGGCTTCCAGTATGTCATTAGGTCATGTATGCATGCTTCTGCCTTTCAATTATATGCACTTGAGGCCTTCCTTTGCACTGAATTCACAAACGGCTTTGTGATGTGCAAACAGAGGCTTTAAACATGGCACCTGGAGTGCTAATTACATCTCCAGCATTCAAAGCCCTGTTTGTGTGGCAAAGCCAGTTTACTCCACATGAAGTGTGTCTGTATGCTGCCCTGATCAATTTAACTGCCAAGACAAACCAGTAAAATCACCGATTTTTTTAAATAGTCTCAGTCTACCTAGTACAGTAATCTTAACATTTTTCAACATTTACTTAACCAGTAACCTCCTCAGATTTAAAGACTGCCTGTCATTATAAGTGAAATTAGGGTTTTCACATGATTCATCTATGAAGTAACATTTTTCAGCCTCTGGCTTTATGTTTAATAATTGCACATCTTCTTTTCTGCCCACAACTCAATTCAAGGCCTTGTTGCCTGGGCCAGCGCTTTACCTCCAACTTCATCATAGCACTCTTCAGATACTGGGTTGCCTGTTTAATTATTGCACATCATTCTTCATGACCATCAGCTTAAGTCATAACCTTTTTGTCTGGGTCTGCCCTGTATCTTAAACTCCATCATACCATTCTTAAGCTGCCTAACTACATGTTTAATAATTAAGCATCATTATTTATGACCAGAAGCTGACTTCTTGGTCATGTTGCCTGACCCTACCCTGTACCACAAACTCCATCACAGATTTCTTCAGCCGCTTTGCTGTCCATTTAATAATTTTGCCCATTATCATTCACAATCATGAGCTGACTTTCCCTGTGGCCAGTACAGTCTTATACTAACTTTATGGAGTTAATTTATTTTGCATAATAAATTGGAGGACTACACAAAAAGATATACAGTGAATACATTGAAAACTTACATTTTAGGAGTGTGTGTGTGTGTGTATGCATGGGGGGGTCATTAGATTTTATTTCACAGTTACCTCCATGTGGGGGGAAACAATCCCCATAAATCTGCATGTTTCTCAACTCTGACACCTTGATTTTGCTGTACTTTTCTCCCTCACCTGCAGAGCTGTATGGCCTGTGCTACTTGTACTGCTACTGTGCGCCATACACTTACTTCACTGATACCTGCCTGCCTATTGGCCTGTGTGTTTCAGTGAGCTGACTTACAAATGCCATCATACACAGCAATGCATGCCTGCCTGGCAGTTTCTTGACCAGACAAGTTGGCATCGTTAGCTCCAGAAAAGTCTATTTGACTTTGTTTTGAAGCTCTAGTGAGCACCACCATAATGGTGCCCAACAAACATTTCTCTTATTCTTCCATCTGAAGTCTAATACTCCTGCTTCCATGCTACTTTTTCTACTACAAAACCATAATGACAACAACATTCTCATGCTATTATGGTACTGTACTAATGTTTACTTGGGCTACCTCTCCAATGGCCTGCCTGCCCTGGCCTGTATCATCACCAAGACAGCACTCATAGTGCCTTGTTGGTATTTTTCATCAAATTCAACTCACTACCAATCGATTTAGCTAATTTGTGGCTTATATGCCGACAGACAAACCAGGATAACACATAAAGAACCTTGAATAAGCAAACATTTTCCTAAAAATTTAACCTGAAGCAGATGTACCACAGATAAGGTTAACCTCTGGATAACTGAGAAACCTATTGGATAATGTAAAATGCAGTCCTTGTACTACCCAAGCAAGTCAAGTACACAGTAAGGGCGAGAGAACTGGACCAGAACCAACTTCAGTTTGACATTGAGTTGGAGCTGACAATTCGGTTCGGCTTCAAAAGTTCATCTGAACCACTTCAGCACCCAATGTAACAATTAGCATGGGGTAAAGTGGACTGCAAATAGAGGGATACAAAAGTCTTGAGGTCAGCAATGAATGTGAAGTACTGTGGCTAACTTGTAGCAGGTGCTTTTTGCATGCATCTGCTATGGAGTACTGTTCGTGGTGTTGTAACAGAGTTGGCATAACCCATTAAGACTGCCACAGCCCAGTGTGAACTACAGTAACAGTTACTAATGATTGCTGACCTCAATGCATATACAGTACCTCCCTGTAGTCTGTGCTTTACCCCATGCCAACTATTATATTCCCTCTGGTGCCATTGATTTTAAAATAACATATAACCCCCAGTGCCCCCTAAGCAAAACAAAGTAAGTATCACAAAACCAAAAAAAAAAAAAAGGACAATACATTAAATGTAAGGTATTGCATTACCTATTACTATGTTATCCATCTGTGGATGTATTTTCCTTGGATTTTTATTTTGTTTATTTTGTATATTTTAACTACTGCAATGACTCAGGTGAAGTAGTGGTGATATCACCACCCGCTTCTCCACCTCCATCATCATAACTGTAACTTTTGCAGCGCAACCATGACTACCGCCATCACCACCAGCAGCTTAACTTTGTTGGGTTGCTTTGACGATAATTAATGGCTTGCGTGGCATTCAAGCAGACTTACCCTGAAAATGGCCATGATAAGGATTTCTGATCCAGCACTGAAATTCACACCCTCCACACCTTCTTCAGAGGTGGTATCTTCTACACGCATACTGCCTCATTCATGGCAGGCAGAACATGCTGAGAAAACATGATTTGAGGAAGCATGACTGGCCATGACTTTTCCTTTCTCATCTCATTGTACCTTAAGTGTCTATATTAAATTCCAGAAAATATAATTCAAGAAAACATTGACTGCACCTCTCTGGGGCACCTTGGGTCCCCCCACATGCACATTCTCTAGTGCACACAAAAGGCAACAGAATACCCAGACCCCCATCTACTCAGACTCTCCCCACCACCACCACACACATATTCTCTGGGCCACACCGAAAACAATAAGGTTGACCACCAGGACAACCACCGTAGAGACACCCAGAATCTCACCACAACTCTGCCTTGTCTGCCGCAACACTTCATGGACAATACTTCTCTTCAGCTACCTTTAAAATGTTAAGAAAAAAACAGAGTATCTTGTTTGTTGTTCTGTGTTTGCAATGGGATGTTGTTGCATGGAGGGAGTATTGAGTGAGATCAGGAAACCTAGGGCCTGTCGGGGGCAGGGGTATTTCATTCATTGCTGCTTATTTCAGCATTTCTGAAGTGAAATAGGGGTACAAACAGGCTTGCTTGGTTGCTTTCTTCAGACCCCCCTGTTTATAGGAACCAGGGGTCTCAGGCTGGATGGGAAAGGGCCAACTTGGAATGGATACATATGAAGAAGCGAAAGAAACACAAATTACCAGAGCCCTGGAGGGGGAGGGGTCTGAGTATTTGAGCAACTTTGTCTTCTGTGTGCCCCAGAGATTGTCTGGTGGTGCTGGGGTCTGGGTGGGTGTCTGAGTATTCCCGAGCTTCTGTGTGTGAGTGTGAGTGTGAGTGTGAGTGTGAGTGTGAGTGTGAGAGAGAGAGAGAGAGAGAGACAGAGAGAGACAGAGAGACAGAGAGAGACAGAGAAAGACAGAGAGAGAGAGAGAGAGAGAGACACAGAGAGACACAGAGAGACAGAGAGAGAGACACAGACCGACCTTTGTGGGGAGGCCTGAGTATATTTGTGACCAATTTTGCCCCAGAGAGTTAGTATATATGTGTGTGGGGTGGGGTTGTCTGAGTATTTGGGGGATCTGCATATCTCTGAACAACTGTGTTGCCTTCTGTGTGACCATGTGTGCCCACATGTGAGTGAGTGTGTGTGCACCTGCGTGCATGCGTGTTTGTATGGGGGGGCAGGGAGCCCTTGGGGGGCTGAGTAACTTTACCTTGTGTGTGCCCCAGGGAGTCACTATATCTATGTGTGTGTGTGGTGGGGGGTGTCTGGGTATTCCTGAGAAACTTTGTTGCTTTCTATGTGCCCCAGAGTGTGTGAGTGTGTGTGTGGGGGGGGGGAGCACTCCCCAAAGCTACTGCCTCCGCCATGGTCTCAAAGTCCTGAGCTTCAGCATCCCTGGTTTTCCAGTGGTTCGTTGGCTGCTTTCTTTTTCCTTTTGTGAGTTTGAGTTCTGTCCCCCAACACTCACCAATGTTGTTTTTTTTTTACCTTGGAGATATGAGGAGGGGAAACTAAGCCTCCCAACTCAAAGAGTGGTCCAGAAAAAGCTGATAAATAGGGCTCAAATTCCCTGCAAAATCCCACCTTGCCCCCTCGGTATCAAGAAACTTTTGCTCAGTATTTACTGAAGAGAAGGTAGGGCAGGGCCCACAGCTCAGCATCATGGACACAGTGGGGAGGGAGGTGAGCACTACTCCCTTCACAAAAGAAAGGGTCCTACAAGAGCTTGCTAAGCTCAGGGTGGATAAGGCAATGGGACCTGATGGCATACATCCCAGGGTACTTAAGGAGCTAAAGGAGGAACTAGCAGAGCCTTTAGCAGAATTGTTTAGTGAGTCTCTGAGCACAGGAGAGGTCCCAGAAGACTGGAGAAGGGCTCATGTGATCCCACCCACAAGAGTGGTAGCAGGGAGGAGGCGGGGAACTACAGACCGTCAGTCTTACCTCAGTAGTGGGCAAGATTATGGAGGCACCTTAAGGAAAGGATAGTGCAACACCTGGAATCCATAGGGGCACAGGATCCAAGACAGCATGGGTTTACAAAGGAAGGTCCTGTCAAACTAATCTCATAGATTTCTTTGACTGGGTAACCAGAGTGGTGGACCAAGGGGGCAGTTGATGTCTACCTTGACTTCAGCAAAGCTTTTGACACTGTTCCACATAGAAGATTGATAAATAAGCTAGGTAGGCTCGGGGTGGGTCAGAAGTTGGTCAACTGGTGGCAAACTGGTTGACTGGCAGAAAACAGAGAGTGGTGGTAAATGGTACAGTCAGAAGAGATGCAAGTCACAAGTGGGTACTCTGAGGATCAGTCCTGGGGCCAGTCCTATTCAACATCTTCATTAGTGACCTCGCAGATGGACTAGAGGGTAAGGCTTGTCTGTTTGCAGATGACACCAAGATCTGCAACAGAGTAGATGATCCAGATGGGTGGGCAGAATGAGAAGAGATCTGATAAACTAGCAGAATGGTCAGAAGAGTGGCAACTGGGATTTAATGCAAAGAAGTGCAAAATCATGCACATAGGGAAGAGAAACCTGAAGCCACTTATAGGCTGGGAGGAGTTAAGCAGTCACAAAGGAAGAAAGAGACTTGGCATCATCATCACTGATGACCTAAAATCATCCAAGCAGACCTCTAAAGCAGTAGGTAAGGCTAGGGGGTGTTAGGATGTATTAGTAGGGGGTATCACAAGTCGTAAGAGGGAGGTAATAATCCCTCTGTACAAGACATTGGTTAGGCCCCATCTGGAGTACTGCGTGCAGTATTGGAGGCCACACCTTCACAAGGACATTAACCAAATTGAGGCAGTCCAGAGAAGGGCAACCAAAATGGTGCAGGGACTGCATCAGAAGACATATGAGGACAGATTAACGGAGCTCAATATGTATACCCTTGAGCAAAGGAGGGAGAGAGGTGATATGATCGAGACATTTAAACACCTTAAGGGCATAAACAAGGTGAAAGAGTCTAACATGTTTAAATATAAAAAATAGCAGGACAAGAGGACACAGCATGAGATTAGAGGAGGCAGATTAAGGGGAATGTGAGGAAATTCTTTTTCACAGAAAGGTGGTAGATGCATGGAATGGCTTACCACAAGAAGTGGTGGCTATGAATACAGTGCAGGGCTTCAAACAGGCATGGGATAGGCATAAGGGAGCAATACAAATGACTATGAATAGATAGGTCACTGACAGAGCAAAGGCCGATGGCACATTTATAAGGTAGAAAAAGAAATGGGCAGACTGGATGGGCCTTGCGGTCCTTATCTGCCGTCAGGCCAATGTGTCATCCAGCTGCCATCTGGGTCCATCAGTGACTCACTCTTCCTATGCAGGCTGGCTCTCGAAATGCTCCCCCATGGGGGACCTGGCTCCAATACCTGAAGGGTGCACATCTCTGGGTCCTGGGGTGCAGCGCACGGCATCAGCCGCCATAACCACTGAGCAATTTTTCCACCAGACTTTTCTCCCCTGCTGGAGCTGAACATGCAATGCCATAAGTGCACTGACATGCTAATGTCTGCCTGCTCCAGCCCCTCCTTCTAAGCGCCGCACCTGTAGAGCTCCTGACTTCTGTCAGGGGCTGCAAAATAGTGACACATTCCCTGTAACCCACCCCAAAAAGAGGACAGCTGTTGCAGGACACTCAATCCTCTCCCTCCCCTGCTGACCCCCAACAGCCCGAGTCCGCTCCCGAACCCAGGTCACCAGTGTGGCATAAGGTGTGGCATCCAGCACCTCAACCTTCAGCGCCACTGGGCTGGGCAAATCCCCCCACTTCCTTGCAAACTTTCTCTGGGGTGCACTGCTTTCTATGAGGCCCAGAGTAAGTTTGTATGGGGGGGCACCTCACACACTGTGCACCTGAGCAAGGCAAAGTTTGTCAGAGAGTCTGTTACTTATCCTTTCCTGCAGATCCAAACCAACTTGTTGCAGGGGCCCTCAGTGCATCCCTGGGCACGTTATTTTCAATTCTTTTAACCGCTGGCTGCTGGGGCCTCTCTCGGACATATCCACTCCTAGTTGATTCTTTTCTGTCCAGCCTGAGACCCCTGGTTACACACTGCCCTCACTATACAGTAAGCAGCAGTGACCCTCAGACTTGCTTAGGGGTACATAGTGTACAAGACCCCCCAACCTGTTCTGTGACTGCATTGCATTTGTTTATTCTCGGAGTTTGTGTGGGAGATGGAAATGCTGGGTTATTTGGCTTTTGTGGTGTGGCCCACTGTTGGTGTCTCTGGACAATGAATGGCTTGTTTTGAAACTTGTGGAGTGGTGCGAGCGCATTCTACAGTGTTTTGTCTTTTGTGTGGCCCTGAGCAAATCCCACCCTAGAAACATACCCACAGTCAGTGTGTAATTCCAGCTCACTCCAGCCCCACCGCCGCAACTTACTCTGGGGCACACAGCAAGCAACCCAGCCCCTTGGACTTTGCAGAAAGAGGTTTGCACAGTGTGTATCCCGGAGCAAGTACAATGGGTTTTTGCCTGCTGTGTGCTCCAGAGTACGCTGGTGGGTGGGTTAGCTTATGTTACACACTGACAAGGGCCAGGTTTGGGGAGTCTGGCTTTGCTGTGTCCATAGGGCAAGTTTTGGGGGGGGGGGGATTGGCATTGCTGCATCCCTGAGCAAGCCTAAATGGCTGTTTTGCATCCCACAGCAAGTTAGTGTTTCAGTACACGGTGAGTAAAGCTCACTTCAAGCAAACTAGGTGCAGTTTCCACATTTTACTGTATGCAGGCATATGCAGGCACATTTCTTCTGCTGGTGAAAGCTGGGAAAATTCCCCCAGATCCTACACTGCAAAACTTCCTTGCCATATCTGCCTACCGTGCCCCTTTTCGAGGCGCTCAGATAACACTCGTATGCTCTGTGGAATATGGAAAACGACATAGCTTTTCGGCCTTTGCAAGGGGGGTCCTTACAGGCTATGTCCTTGACCAGGCCAGTGTCTGTATGCAATTTCAATTTGGAGCAAACCACAAGGTACAGAAACACTCGAACTTGCTCGTGGACATACAGTGTAAGGCCTTTCCTCTGTGAAGCTGGCTCTGGGCTGCAGTGCTTTCTGTATGCCCCAGAGGAAAATTTTAGGATGGGCCTTAAATACTGAGCCAAGGAGCAAGACCAAGACCAAAGATATGTGTAACATCTGTTTTCAGACCAGTTTGCAGTGTAGTTTTGTGCAAGTCATGTTGGGTATATTCTGTATGGCTGTGCAAATAGCTCTGTAGCACCAGGTAAGTCTGGATGTTGCTTGTGTGGTTGACAAGTCAGGAGAGGGTTACTTTATTTATTTATTTTTATTTTATTTAGTTTTTGTTAACCGGGTAAGTGCTCTAGACAAATCCTACCTATTTTCAGGCACGACCCGGGGGAGGGGGATACGGATGAATGCCAACAGACCTTGAACCAGTTTAACCTGTTGGTGGTATTGTTAGTGAATGAGGGAAATTTGGCCCGGACACCGGGGAAACTCCCCTACTCTTTTCGATAAGTGCCATGGGATCTTTAACATCCACCTGAACTACCACCAATCCAGGCAGATGGGACCTCGGTTTAACGTCTCATCCGAAAGACTCAGTACTTGCCATGTAGTTGTGGGTAAGTAGGAGGGTGTTTATTAGCTGCTGCCATTGCACCCACAGAATGCTGGCTATTGGCTGACCTACTGCCATCATACCTGTAGGATTGGAGTCGTAGGCTGCTGCTGCCATCTCACCTAGTGAATGGTGGTTGTAGAATGCTGCTGCCATTGTACCTGGATTATGGGAGTCATAGAATGCTGTTGCCGTCGTACCTGGATGATGGGAGTCATAGAATGCTGCTGCTGTCATACCTGGAGAATGCGAGTCGTAGGCTGCTGTTGTACTGGGAGGATGGGAGTCATAGGCTACAGCTGCCATCTCACCTAGTGAATGGTGGTTGTAGAATGCTGCTGCCATTGTACCTGGATGATGGGAGTCGTAGAATGCTGCTGCTGTCATACCCGGAGAATGCGAGTCATAGATTGCTGCTGCCTTCACACCTGGAGGATGGGAGTTGTAGAATGCTGCTGCCATTTTTCCTGGAGGATGGGAGTCATAGATTGCTGCTGCCATTGTACCTGGAGGATGGGAGTTGTAGATTACTGCTGCCATTGAACCTGGAGGATGGGAGTCATAGATTGCTGCTGCCATTGTACCTGGAGGATAGGAGTCATATGAACATACATACAAACATACGAATGTGCCAGCAGAAACAGACCACCCAGTCTATCTAAGTCTGCTCAAGTGTGCAGCCAATACCCCTACTTTTCAGCTGCCCCACCCCCTCCCCTTTGCCATCCCACTGACACCCCACCTCCCCCACCCGCACTCTCCCCTGTTCCCTGTCCCATGCCCATAGATTACTGCCACCATTGTACCTGGAGGATGGGAGTTGTAGACCACTGCTGCCATCCCACCTAGTGAATGGTGGTCATTGGCTGCTACTGTCATCATACCAGGAGGATGGGAGTCGTAGGCTGCTGCTGCTGTCGTACCTGGAGGATGGGAGTCCTAGGCTGCTGCTGCTGCTGTCATGCCTGAAGGATGGGAGTTGCAGGCTGCTGCTGCTGTCGTAACTGGAGGATGGGGGTTGCAGGTGGTGGCTGCTGTCATAACCTGGAGGATAAGGGCTGTAGATGGTGTCTGCTGCCATATCTGGAGGATGGGGTCTATAGGCAGTGGCTGCTGCCATCATAGCCAGAGGATAAAAGTCATGGACTGCCCTATCTAGGGGATCTGAGTCTCCCACTGTGTTGCTTGAATTATCTCATCAAGCAGATTGGTGGAACACACTACTAATATTTTTTTTTTGGTTGTAGTTTCAGTATTCATACTTTCTGCCTGTATGATGTCTGCTGCACCACTGAATAAGAAAGCCAAGCTCTGCTACACCTCCGCTAAGGAGCAAGCCCTTCAGTTCAAATCTGAAGGCCTCTATGAGGATGAAGAAAAACATTTCTGTCCATACTGCAACCATGTCCTGGACTATACCAGAAAAGATACAGTCAAAGATCATCTGCTCAGCAAGAAACATGCTAGGAATAAGGAATGAGCTGCTAGTGAAGGAAGACAAGCAAGGCAGGTGACCCTGATCAGCAGTTTCAGAGCTGCAACAGAATCATCTATGGCAAGAAATGAGATGGTCACGGACACAGTTAAGGCATGGTGGGCTGCAAATATTCCATTGGAGAAGCTGGATCATTCACAGCTGAGGGAATGGATGTGCAAGTATGTGAAGGGCAGTGGAGCAGTAACAAAAGCAAACTTCTTGAGGCAGCTCTATCTACCCAAGTTAAAGGAGAACTGCACTGAATCTATGTTATTTTTTACAGCAGATGCTGCATTTTAAATACTGGTTTAAATTCTGTTATTTCTACAGTTATACAGACTTTTTAGTTATCATAGTGGTTGTTTCTAATTTCTGTGCTACTGGTAAGAACCATTTTAGAACTGTGTGATGTAGTTTATGTCCCTGTTCTACTCTTCAATTGTTGGCACAATGCTCCTATGTTCTATTTCAGAACTATGTGGTTGTTTGGGACATAAACTACATCATACAGTTCTAAAATGGTACTTACCACCAGACTTCAAAGCAGAAACAACCATTGAGGTTACTAAATGGCCTGTTTAAATGAAACAATAATATAATTTGAACCAGTACTTACAAACCAGCTTCTACTGGGAAAAATGACTTACAGGTTTAGTGCAGTTCTCCTTTAAGATAGCAAATTGATGCAGACCTTAAAGCAGCTCTGACTGGGAAATCATTGTCTGTGATATGTGATGAGAGCTCAAATGCACAGTTGCAGTGCATTCTTAATGTCATCTTTGTGTTGGAAGGAGGCAAGACATGCCCTGGAAGCAGGACAGAACTAGACTCTGTCAACCATTCCACAGTGGCTCAAGCTGTCTTGAACACTCTCCAGAGTTGTGACATTGACTTTATGAATGTAGTTTCATTTGTCAGCAACAGTGCTTGTTATATGATTAAATGTTTTAATGATGCACTTCATGGGGTTCTTGGGAAACATGTTGTGCATGTGTGTTGCTGGGCACATGTCTTGTCTCTTGGGGAAACATGGCTGCACAATTGCAAAAAAGTGAATGAACTGGTTTTGTTGGTAAAATATGCCTTTCAGCAATCAATAAAATGCAAAAGAGAATTCATTACATTTTTGGAGGATCTGGAGGCTCCAAGGAAAATGATTGCTTTACTGCCGGTTCCTGTTGTAACTAGATGGAACACATGGTTTGCAGCTGTGGCATACCATTCAACACACCTGCAATACCTAAGGGACTTTTTCAGGGCAGGTGCTAGTGATACCACCTCAGTAAGCAATCTAAGGGCATTACTGGTTGAATGGTATGATGAGCTGCAAGCACAACTGGCATTCATTGCAGAGAAGTCAGGTGACATTACTGCTGCGTTAGAACTTTTTCAGTCAAAGGAGAAACCTCTTGCAACATCCATATATGACATGCTAATGTCAATTAAGAACTGGTTTGAGGCTGGCACAACTAAAACTGATGGCTTTGGTGAGAAAACAAAGCTGTACCTCTTTAAACTGAGGAATCAAGTAAGGGATGAGAACATCAAACTATTCAAAAATGCTTTCAAGGTCAGTTTGGAAAAACTATCAAAACACCTGCAGTCAAACCCATCTGTACAGTTTCTCATGGCCTGTTGAATTTTCAATCCACTCAACGTACCCAAACTCAATAAGGACTTCCAACTGTACTTGCCCTATATCCCAATGTTCATGTTACACAATAAGAATGCACTTTTAAAGGACTGGGAGATCTACATACGGCAGGATGTGAGGGAACTACCAGAGATCGGATCATTTGATCTTCACCAGTACTGGATCTTGATGCCCTCACAGGAACTAACTCTGGCCAAGGCAGCCCTTCAGGCCATCTGGGTCCCTGTTTCTAGTGCAGATGTGGAGCAGTCCTTTTCTGTACATGGACAAATCCTGACCAACCTATGGAAAAGCCTGACTGTGGACAATTTAAAATTATTTTTCAGGCTGGTATTTAATAAGTAGATCCAGAATCTCCAACCGTCATTTGTGTAATTGCAGTTTTGGTGCAATATTATAGAAAAATGGTGCTCCGCTGTGCAATAACATGTAGACATGCAGGTCTGGTGCAATATTGTAGAAAAAATGGTACTCCCTTGTGCAGTAACATGTAGACATGCAGGTCTGGTGCAATATTGTAGAAAAAAATGGTACTCCCTTGTGCAGTAACATGTAGACATGCAGTTCTGGTGCAATATTGTAGAAAACAAAATGGTGCTCCACTGTGCAACAAAGTAGACGTGCAGTTCTGGTGTAATATTGTAGGGAAAAAATGGTGCTCCACTGTGCATTAAAGTGTAGATGTGCAATATGTAATATCTTTGCATTATGTAGCTGTGGGTTAGATTCTAGTTGTGTCATTCACATAGTATGTTTTAGTTTATGTAGTTTGTGTAGCATATTTGTCTGCGTAGCTTATTTGTCTGTCATGCCTTTGTTTGTAGCATATTTGTCTGTGTAGCATATTTGTCGTTAACTATGTTCAGTAGCCAATACTTAAATTGATTTGTATTTTTTTGCATATGTTTATCTTTGTAAATCTAATTAAAATAAAACACTTGAATTACATTTTAGCTTGGAGAAGTTTTATTTACATATGTATCACAGAACACATTGTCAGCATGAAAACAAAGACTAGACTTTGGTATCTATTCAGTATCGAACATACATCAAAATTGGTTCCTCTTTGCTAGAAAAATTTTACTGTTACCATGAGGCCATTTAATTTCACCCGTTGGCTTGTTCTAAGAAGGTAACATTTTAATAAGTATGCCAGTTTAGCCAATGAAGTTCTGCAGTCACTAGCCTAGCTAGCTAGTAGATGTAAGACTCGGGTAGCTACATATAACATGCAATATGAGATTAAATGTTGTTGTTTTCTGCTGTTGTGGCCTAAATCAGCATAAAACATGATAAAACACTGACAGACAAATTTATTAATTAAAATGTGTGAATTATATTCAGTTTTGTATTACTGGAAAAATCATGGAAATTGGATTCTTAAACACCGGTAAAATCCTGGAATCCAGGATGGTCAAAAAAGAATTTGCTGTTTCCAAGCACTGAAAAACAGTGGCCTTCATGATTGTCCATACACCATAATTTACAGTGTATGTGCAACTATAACATCACTCCTCTGGCCCCAAAACATCCCCATAGAACTTAAAAAAAAACTCACAGTGGTGCAGTTCCTTCCAGCGCTGTTAACTTTAAGAACTCTCACCACTGTGGCCTGCTTCATTGCGCATGTGCGAAGATGTTCTATGCTGCACTAGTGATGTAGCTGGTGCAGCACAACAACACAGTGATGTAGCCAGTGCAGCACAACAGATGGAATCTAGTAAACGATTTCTATCAGTAACGATGTTCCACCATACACTATATAGGGGTTATATAATGGCCTGGCAAAAAATATGCATGTTATCTTCCAGTGTGAGGTATCAAGACCATATGTCATGAGTGGTGGTGCCACAAGTGAATTCTGAATGTCTTTTCTCCTTATGAGTGTTAATAAATGGTGTTTTAAGTTAGGACATTACTATTCACTTTACACAACATTTGTTTAATAGTTACAACATTAAATCTGGTGTTTGAGTGAAGATTTAATGGTTTCCTTTATATTTCAATTGCTGGCATCAGTGTAGCAGTAAGCTACTGTGATGTCATTAGCATCATGAAAGTTACTCCTTATTTAGTTCAGTACACCATTACAGTGGACCTAATCTTCAAGGCTCAATTGTGACCTACCTGACAGGAAAGATAGCATAATATTTTGAGGTTAGCTATAAAGATATCTGTTGTCATCTTGCCATTTGGGGTGTCACTGATAATGTTTACCTTTTTATATTACACAAATATTGATTGGAGTTGAGTCAAATGGCAGAAAATTGTCAAATATGGATGCTTATTTTTTCCAATCAGGTGGAGAGCAATATCCAGATCTCTGCAATACCATCAATGGGGCATCAGAGTTTGATAATATTATTGTTCCGACATCATATTGATATTGCTGGATGGCATTTTTAGAAACTTATATATATTACAGAAATAACAGCTAGGAAACCATCAGTTATAAGGTCTGTACTGTCATTTTGGGATTCTGGTGACATTACAAACCACCTGAACTTTAATCTCATGGTTTACAGTGTCACCCAAATTTGTCAATGGAATCATAGTAGAGGTCAACATTTTTCTACTGTAACACAAATCCACACTGAATTTCTTTTTTTTTCCTCTTATGAAGCTACTATGATGCTGTTTCATTTAAGAATTTAGCATGTAAAATGCATTGTTTGTATTAAATAATGGCATAATCTAGGAGTGCCTCCACTTGGCAGTCAGATTCTGGACTCCCAGTTCCAATGGCTGTTTATGGTTGCCATAGAAGACAAGCAGTTCATTTTAATGAAATGTAGGTTCTATGACATCCTCTCAAAGTGGGAATGGTTAACTGCAGTTAGGACCCTATCCTCCCTGCCACAGCTGTCTCACTTTGCTCAAAAAAAACATTCCCAATAACAGACTATCTGGGGCCCTTCTTGACCTCCTCATTTAGTACATCAGATACATCTAGGACCCCCTAGGGGTTAAAGACCTACTGTGCCCCCATAACGTTATCCATCTCCCCAGTCCCCCATCCAGCTGAGTTTTCTGGAAGCCTATAGAGGGGTCAGCTCCCTAAGGAGCACTTCTGCCTCTTCCTCAGGAGTTCACAAAGGTTTGTATTCCCTTTTCAGACCCCTCTCCTTACCTTCATTCCCCACTGAGTCCTTCCTCTCCACCCTGCAGTCACACCTGCTTTTCCTCCCTGAACCAGTGGCCATCCCCACCCAAGGTGATTTTCTGTATGGTGCAAACTTGAAGTTACTACTCCCCCATTCCCCTGCTTATTCCTTGTCATACAGGGGAACCTATTAATTTTTACTTATATCTGCTTTTTCCAGTGCTCCAGTATCAAACAAATCCCACTTTTGGGTCATATTGTTGATAGTTGTAGGGTTACTCTTTTGTTGCCTTGTATCAAGACATTTTGGCAGTCTCCACTGACACATGCATTTTGTCATACTTACAGTACCATTAAAATTGCATTGTTAGCTGCAGTAACTCTACTGCAGAATTCTGCAGAGTTGGGCTTCATCCTGGTGGACTTCACTGTAGCTAAATATCTTGTCCATTGTAGTTAATGTAGGTTTATTTTGTGTATCTTGTTTCTTGATCATGTGCACTGTATGTTGTATGATGTTCATGGATCATTCATGGATCTGACTGGTGTATTACTGGGTGAATATCTTGTGCCACCAACAGAGCAGCCCCCAGGTCTGGATACACCTACACCTACAGGTTACATACTACCACTTTTCTATTTCAAGCAGATCTCAAGAACTGAGACAATCAAATATGGCAAGCAGGTCCTAGGCAAGACCAGGATGGGGAGTGACCTAATCGACCTGAAGCTGGTCGCCCTAACTCTGGAGGAGATAGCTGACACCCTCACTTAGGTTTTTAACTCCTCCCCTAGGTCGAGTGTGTTCCCAGATGCCTGGAAGCTGGCACTAGTTACCCCTGTCTTCAAAACTGGAGACAGAACTAGCACATCTAACTACAGGCCAATCTCAATCTTCCCCCCCTCTCAAAAGCTTTGGAAAGGATAGTCTCAGACCAGCTCACTGAGTACTTGGAGAAGCATAATCTGCTCGGCCCTCAACAACGTAGTTTCCATAAACAAAACTCTCAACACTTTCAGCACTAGTCGAATACACCTCCCAGCTCTATGATGCTTTGGATAAAGGGATGGCAGTGGGGTCTATATTCATAGACCTCACAAAGGCCTTTGACTCAGTGAACCACCACCTTCCCCTCAGCAGCCTGTCATCAACTGGCCTATCTCCAAGCACGGTGACTTGGTTTGGAAGCTATCTCTCCCATGGAACTCAATGAGTCAGAATAGGAGACACATACTTGGAGCCAAAGTAGGTGAGCCTAGGTGTCCCCCAGGAATCTATCCTCAGCCCTATACTCTTTAATCTGTTCATAAACACCCTCCCCTCTGCGTGCCCTGCACACATTGTACTCTGTGCTGACGATGCTATCATATCCGTCCCAGGCAGAGACCTGCATACCATCACTACCGAACCGCTGGACAGCTACCATAAGATCGAATCCTGGTTCTGCAAGAACAAGCTTCTGCTCAACCACAAAAAATCCAAGACCATGCTGTTCACAGTTCCTCAAAGCAAAAAGAAGTTCAGCCCACTGCAAATCCTGAGCCCTAAGGGAGACCCTCTTGAACAAGTCTCCGCATTTAAATACCTAGGAATTTACCTCGATGACACTCTCAATTTCTCCAGTCATACTGACCACATCATCAAGACCTCCAACATGAAACTGGGTATTCTGTACTGCCACAAGCACTCCCTACCACCTACGGCTCTGAAATTAGCCATAAGTAGCTCAGTACTAGCCACCATTGATTATGGACTCCCAATCTATGGAGCAGGCTCTGACACTGCCCTCAAGAGAGTCAGCAGTCTCCTAAACAAGGCCTGTTGCTTAACCTTGGGTGCTGATCTCTCTACCCACACTTGCACCCTCTTCAGTGAGACAGGGTGGCTCCCACTCCACCTCCGAGCTCAACTTCAAACTTGCATGCTTATCAAAAAAGTCCTGCTAGGGCTTATGCCTGAGTCCACTAACAGGCTTTTCACAAAGGCATTACCCCTTAAGCAGACTAGGAGTGCTGCAAAAGGGGGACTCCAGGTGCCATTCAAGCGTACTAAACTGGCACAGAAATCACTTGCCTTGCTGGGCCCAAAGTGGTTCAATGAGCTACCTACCACACTCTTAGAATGCACCAAGCTCAGACAATTCAAAATTGGGCTCCATTCCCAGCTAGAACTAAAAGAAATCTGTGTCTGCCGCACTTAGCCCATGCTCAGGGCCCCTAGGCTATCCCACCCACCCCTTGGCTCTAACCACCCAACCACTGCCCCCTGCACTCTCCCCCGCTCTCTTCAACAAATCCCCCTACCCACAAAATACCTACCTTGCACAGTCTAAACTACAATAAACTGTCAACCCCCTCCCACAGATAGCCCACTCCATCAACTACATACGTGAACATCTGACAATACAAAATCACACATGCCCCCATAATGCAAAGCATCATGGGCTGCATATGCAAATCACCACAGAATATTATGATGGTTCAGCTTTAAGCAGAATTGTATGGTGCCAAAAGGCCTCTCACACAGTTTGCAAAGGATGCCAACAGAAGACACAGACACGTGTTTCATCCTACCAGGACTCATCAGTGTGCCTCATCTGTTTGACACCCCAGTGGAATGAACCAGCTACCCTAAGATGGTCTGTCTGGGTTATGTTGTGGTGAACCCAATTACAACAAAAGAGTTAAAAGACAAAGATCCTCAGTGTGCAAGCACTAAGGCAAAGGATAACCCAAAGGGCGTGCACTTCATCCTGGCTTGACACATCTGTACATTATATATACATATTTATGTGTGTGTGTGTATATATATATATATATATATATATATATATATATATATAATATATATATATATATATACTAATGTATATATATATATACACACACACATACATACATAATATTTATATCAACAGAAATGTTCTATATGTGACATAAAAGGGGTTTAAAGTAGAGTCTTCCTAGTGAGAGCAACTGTTTCACATATTCATACAATATATAACCTATCTGGAGACATTTTCCCAATTATACACTCAGCTAGTTAGTATATTCCGTAAACCTTAAGATCTTCAGTGCTGTAACATGATATTATACAAGATAATATCAATTGCCAGTATAAGAGCCAAATTAAAAAAACAAACCTGTCAACACCCCGTAAGAAAATGAGACCATGGATCCTAATATGTCAAGGGTTTAATATGTACCAATCACTATAATATAACCCACTGGAATCCAACCTGTCAGAGATGACCAAGTAAATGGAATCATGCATCCCAATATGTACAGAGTTCAACAATGTGACAGTATATAATCAAACTACTATATGTACAGTAGCAGTCCAAGTAATCTTTTTTTTTTAATTCTATTTATCCTCCTAGCCACCTCTCGGACCCCCAGTACTTCTTGCATCCCGTCTGGGGATCCGGCCGCCGTCTGTCTTGTCTCCGCTGGCACCCTGAACTCCTCCGGCTTGCCCCCTGCAGCAGGGTGGCAGGGAACCCCCCAACTCCCCACCCTCATGGATCCAGTATGGGGGCCAGCTCCGACAAACACTTGCGGACAGCCATCAAGCCAAGCGAGAGGTGCCACCTTTTTCCCTTGTTCGCTCAACCCCTTGCTGGAGCCCTGGGTGTGCAATGACACCAGCAGGGGCAGGGGCGCATGCGTCCACACGCCTCTCCCCCAGGCCTCTTGCCCAGATAATTAGCTAGAAGGAAGTAAATATTCACTATGAATGTGAGTCCAGAGTCATAACACACCATCATTTACAGCAATCACTACAATATTTATCCAATGAATTTAAACCTATCATAGACCCCCAAGTGAGTGATATCATGTATCCTAATATGTTCAGAGTTCAAAAAAGTGACAGTATATAATCAAACTGCTATATGCAAAGCAACAGTGTAAGGAATCTGAATAAAACACCAATGGAATCTCTCCCCCCCGGGGGAAAAAACTAGTTAGAAGAAAGTAAATTTTCACATTGGGCCCATTTCACAATGGAAATATTTGACTATGCACCATGTATGTTGGGCACATAGCCACTGCGCAGCTGCCTGAGCTCACTGTGCCCCATCTGCCCTATGTGGGAAGCCTATATGCCCCCCATGCACCCGATCTCCCAGCCGATCATGGAGCTCAGGACAGGAGCAGGCCTGGGGATGGTGCAGGGGCATGAGCCAGCACTCCACACATGCACAGCACTGCAGAGGGCTGTGCATGGGGACTGCCAGCTCTGCATCAGGCAGGCAACAGTAAACCACCGGGGCCAGTTACATGCCCACCCAAGAGGTTGCCTCCAGACATGGCAAACACAGTGGAGGGCAACGCCCTTCCCAATAATGGTGCCCCTGCTGTTGGGGTACTTCAGGAGGACAGGGGTACACCCCCACATTGACACGGTCTGCGCTTTGTGTCCCAGCTGGCAACATGGTACCCATTGCGGGCAAGGGATCAACTGCGGGTCCCTGCCTGGGCTGCCGATAGGCTGCCCACCAGGATCTGACACTCTGCACCTGCTAGTTCCTGCGGACTGGTGTGCCAGGGGAGGGGCTACATAAGGGATCCAGGCAGGGGCCAGTGTTTGTGAATGTGGCCTCTGCATGGAAATCTCTAGGCTACAGAGCTGCACACCTCGATATGTGCCTCATGCACATTTATTTGTGAATAGGGGCCTATGTGTGTGTAAACTGAGAGTCCTAACACACTGTAACATCATTATGTCATGTACCTGAATATAAGCCTGCCTCAATATAACCACAACCCCCCACCATACTCTCCTCACATACACAGCCTCCTCCCTCGTAAAAATAAATAAAAACAAAATGTACCCTCCACCCACATAGTTCTTTGGTGAGAAACCAACATGTTGACAACCAGTTAAAATGGACTCTATACATATTAAAACAAAAAAATTAAAAATAAAGACATGCTGAAGTCTTAATTTATGTCCATCCTTTGAAGTAAAGGTCTGTGAAAGTTTAAGTAGAATAATGTGAATAAACCCCAAATCTATGTTCATGCCATCTATATTGAGAAGTAAAATAAGACTGATCTCAGAAGCCCATCTCTGTTGTGTACTTTTGAAATGTCCTTTTAAGATCATTACTGACATATCTGAGACTGAGTGGTCATTCTGAGAGAAGTGTCGCCCCACTGGTTTTTCAGTCATCTTCAAATTAATAGTATGTCTGTGTGCATTTATTCTAGTGTGGAGTGCTTGCTTTGTCTCTCCTACATACCCTGTGTGAGGACATCGTTTGCATTGAATGAAATAAACCACATTCTTTGATGTACATGTATAATTCCCCTGTATCCTAAATTGTCTGTTTTGTGATGTAACCACACAATCTGAAGTGGAAATGAGCATACAAGTCTTACATCTGAGTTGATTACAGGGATGTGTACCATTTAGTCTCAGGGTGTTCTGTTCTGGTCAAACTTTACTCCTAATAATCAGGTTGGTTAAATTAGGTGGTTGTTTAAAAGAGAGTAGTGTTAGTTCTTGAAAAATACAATTTAGGGTCTCATCCTCACTAAACATTGGGTAAAGGTCCTTAATAATTTTACATAGAAGTTCAAGGTCAGGGTGATAAGTGACTACTGAGAGTATTCTGTTGGTAGTGGTCCTTTCCTTATACTGAAGTAGTTGTTCTCTTGGTACCTATGTTGCATGTTCTACTGCTCTGTCAGTTTCCCTGGAAGAGTGTCCCTGCTCAGTAAAGGTGTTTTTCAACATAGCCAAATGTGTATCTCTGTCTTCCTCATTAGAACAGATACGGTGATACCATAACCATGACAGATTTTTTTGTGTGGCTCAGGTGATTACTATTCCTGTGTAAGTATCTCTGTCTGTCTGTTGGCTTCCTGCAAATATGTATATATAAGGTTCCATCCTTGATGGTGATAGTGGTGTCCAGAAAATTAACACTGGTAAGAAGAATATTCCTGGGAAATCTTTATGGTTGGGTGGATGTTATTCAGTCCCTGATGGAACTCCTTAAAGTTGTCAGTGCCCTCTGTCCAAATTATAAACAAATCATCAATGCAATGGAAATAAGCGTGTGGTTTGTGTGTACAGTGCCTTAAAAAGTCCTCCTCCAAATTTGCCATAAAGTGATTAGCATACTTTGGAGTCATCTTCGTGCCTATTGCTGTTCCCATAGTTTGAACGTAATGTTTATCACTGAAGCTGAAATTATGTGTCAGAATGAATTCCACACTTTTCCCCACCACTTCAGGGTCGATATTTTGATGTAATCCTTTCTCATGTAGGTATTTAAAGCAGGCTGTAATGCCATCCGTGTGTGGAATATTAGTGTAGAGGGATGTTACATCCATCATAGCTAAAATGGTATTAGGTGGCAAATCCTTATAACCAGAAAGTTTATGCAGGAAATGTCCTGGATGTAACTATCCCTCAGAGTTACTGTAGTACTATAAAAACTTGATCTTGACTTCTGTTGATATTCTTCAGAGCTCTGTTACACCTACATGTTGTCTTCTGCTGGCTGGTGCTGCCTCCTGATGCTCTTTCCTTTGTTCTGCTGGCACTTCTTGATCAGAGTAGAGGAAGAACTAGGGAATGAGGATGGCTTGCGCACAGGTAGTGCAGGGGCCATGATGCAGTTGTAAGTCGACCAACCCACAAAATTCACCAAAGGAGCAAAGTTGCAACTGTACTCAGAATGAGATACTCTACCATGATTTTATGCAAAATGCGGCTTTATTTGCTCAAATGCTGATAACAAAGATATGGTGCAGGTAGAGAACAACAGTATGGCTATCACCAGGGGCCCTGGCACTTATCTCAGATGAGCTTTGTTAGGAGCAGGATCCTGATGTATCTGCTACCCTTAAATACCTCCCACAGTCTGGTCTCACTAATAGAGTGGGAGCACCATTACAGACTGATGATTTTGAGATGATAGTGGGCAGGATTCAAACCAAGGTGTCATCAAGTCATTTAATACAAACAGTCCATAGCATAAATACAACTTAGTGCTCATGATAATTATGTACATATCCAAAAAAACAATAAAATTTGAGAACAATGATTGCTACTCAACAGTGAGCAGCAATTCATCACTGCTCATGAAGTTGTGTGTCTGAAAATCAATAGAACCCCTAATACATTATCATCAATGTCTAAAATATTATGAAAAGGCATACCATTTTATTTTTATGGCAGAGAGAAAAAAAAAGAGACAGTATCTCCACCTTTCCAGAAAGACACTTTGTCCATCATGCAGGTTGATCCCCCATATAGTTGATTTGGGATTTCACTTAGGGGAGATTGTAACCTCAGGATCTCAACATCACTGTGAGGACTCTGCACAGACTCCAACCAAATACATAACCCATTCTTTATGTTCTTCCACTCCACTCCTATCTCTACATCTTATTCCATCCTTCCCTTAACGGGAAAGTCCCTGCAATCTTTTTTTCTGTTTGCCAGTGTAGTATGCATGCATGAAAAATGATTGTTTCTCTTGCAAGCCCCCAATTTAATCCTAATTTTAATTTAAATGAAGTTGTTTCATTCTTTTCTACCCAGGTATGAAAACCTGTTTGACACCATTGCAAAGGACATGACCCCACTCATAAAAGGAAACATGGGAGTCAATAATGTGTATTTGCACATCAAAGGGATTGGAAGTAAGCAAAGAGCTCCTAGCACATAGGAATTAATCAGTTGAATAACAAAAGTTTACAAGCACCAGCATCCTTCCAACTGCATTTTTCCAACTCAAACATACTTTAAACAATAGAAAGCATTAGGAAACTTACCTTGCAAAGTTTGATGGCCAGTACAAGACAAGAATACAGGGACTTCAGAAGATATACAACAGAACTGACTGACAATAGAACTTCTGCTCACTTGTGCATGCATGCATCATCAACTCCCATGATGCCTTGAATGAACGGGGTTATGGTCTTTGCAATGGCATCAAACAGGTGTTCACACCAGGACAGAACAGAATGAAGAAACTTCATTTAAATTTAAATTAGGATGAAATTAGGGAGTGTAAGAGAGGGAATCATTGTTCATGGCAACACACTACACAGGTATATAGAAAAGAGATTGAGGTTCCCTTTAACTTTTGCCATATCCCTTATTCTGACTAACCAACCCCCATCTCTGCCCCCCAACACACACAGTCTTTCCCATGTTCTGATCCAGAGACATTCTCTTTTTTCTCTTGCTACCATGAAGATAACATGATATGCCTTTTCTGTAATATTTTAAACCTTTATAAAAATGCATTAGGAGAAACACAAAAACTGCAATCAGCATAAATTTAAAACACTACATATTAAATGCAAATAAAAGAAGGGTTTGTTGCAGACAAAACATGCAGACAAGCCCCAGTTCTTCGACCCCCAAATTGATCTTCGTCAGGGGGTGATGTCATGCACAAAGCTGGTACATTTTAAAACCTAACATTAACATATTTAATTAAGCAGTACTTAGAGAAACAACATTCCATTCATGTAAAACTTGCTGGCATAATAAAGATAAGGTTGACATAATAGGGAAAGAGTCATTTTGATGGACAGGGAAACAAACAAACCATATGGGGGAGGAAGACATTTAAACCAATAGGCATTTTTAACATTTTTAATCACGTCAATACACTTTAACAAGTGTCAGATCAGCAGATGAATACTCTCCATCATTCATTAAATCAATATAACTTTTTTTAAATATAAGCATTTCTGCATTTGATTCATTTCTACATTGAATTGTAAGAATAAAGGAGAGAAGAGGAGACACGGACACCAACAATAACCAAATGTATATATAAAAACACAGACACAAACAGACAAAGGAGTCAAAGTGAGTTAAAATCAATAAGCAAATTTTAATCATTGTCATTGCACTCCAACCCATAAGACCTCAGTGATATGAATATCACTAACCTTCATTTAAACAGTACAATTTTATAAAGTGCTTTGATTCGGCATAAAGTTACACACTAGAAAAACACTGTGGAACAAAAGGAGGCAGAATACATACAACAACAGGCTACAGGGGAGGGGGGAAGTCTACCAACCATGATGTTATACAAAAACACCAGCTAAGCAAAAAGTTCCACTTTATTGATTCAGACCATATAAATATTTGAGTATTCATTTCATAACAATCTAACATATTTAATATGTACTGAATAAGTTACAGAGAGTGAATATAAGCTTCTTTTTTTACATATTAAAATACTTTGCGATGAAGAAATCGCTAACAGAACATTTACCGATTATACATTGCCTATTCTTTCAAATATGGACCATAGTCCACATCTCCGTTTAAGCCAAAAGGCTGTACAGCATCTAAAATTACAATCCATCTTGTCTCCCACTGAACTAAGCACTTAACCTATTGCCCTTCCCCCCATGGGTGGGACATGTTCGATTCCCATGAACCTAAGACTTGAAGGATCTGCACTGTGAACTTCTTTAAAGTGCACACCCAAGGCATTAGTCTCACCACCATGTATGATGGCTCTGATGTGCTTCTGGATGCGGACCGTAGTCTGCCTCACAGTTCATCCTATGCACAATTGCTTTCAAGAACACCATGCCACATAAACAACAAAGGATGTCACACATGACACAAATAGCTTGATGTGCACTTTTCTTCCCGTACTGGGATGTTTGAATACCTTTGCTGTATTGGCATGTTTGCACATTATGCAATTATCACAATGATAAAAGCCATTGAGTAGAACTGGTAACCAGTTCCTACATGTCTGTGTGTCATGACATGGCACATAAAATGTCAACAGGTACCCCCAGATTCTTGGATTTTTAAACAGAGACTCCAGGGGTCTTACCAATCTTATTTGCAAGTACAGGATCTCTATGCAGAATTGACCAGTATTTATAAATCAAATTCCCTACTTTCCTTGCTAGATCACTGTACACAGCAGAAAATGTTACTACATTACCATCTCCAGCATCATGTTCTTTAGGGGTCAGTAGGGTGACTCTGTGTATCTGCTTTACTTTTTACAAAGCCCTTGCAAGGACTGGCTCCTCATAACTCCTTTCCCTGAATCTTTCAAGCATTTTCAATGATTGCTTTTCAAATTCTGTTTCTGAAGAACAATTTCTTCTAATCCATAACAGTTGACTATAAGGAATCAAGTTATATGGATGTGAACTCTTAGACTGTAACAATGAATTTGCTGATGTAGGTTTTCTGTACCCAGCAGCAGACACTATTTGTCTTGGTGTGCCCTCAAGTGTTATGTCCAAAAAGTTACAGTTACTTTTATGATGCTGATATATAAATCTTAAACGGGCAGAAGTACTATTCAAGTAATTCATAAATTCTGAAGATGTTATACATCTCCCCTCCAAATGCATATTATATCTTCAATAAAATGATTCCGGCTTGCAATGTTGTCTAGATATCTGTTATTCACATCTGAGTATACATATCTTTTTCTCATAAGCCCATTACCAAGTCTGCATTGTTGTTCCACACTTTTCTCTATAAAACGGACCATCAAAAACAAAATAATTCTTGGTCAGAACAAATGCAAGAGCTTGAATTAGGAACTCCTTTGGCATTTCTTCACCTTGGTAAGGTTCATTTAAAAAATGCTGTACAGCCTCCAGTCCATCTTCATGTTTAATACAGGTATAAAGGCTTAACACATCTATAGTCAACTACATATTCTTCCTCCCATTTTACGTCCTGTATTTTGTTGAGTGTATGTATGGTATCTCTGGTGTGTGATCTTAATGAAAGGTTGTAAGAAAGAAATCAAATTGCCAAAGATTGTGTGTTAAAGATCCAACACCAGAGATAATAGGTCTCCCCAAAGGGTCACTTAGATTTTTATTGATTTCTGGGAGGATATATATGGTGGCGATAATAAGGGATCACAGTTTTAAGGAAACTGACTTCATCCGTTGAAATCCAATCTTTTTCTAATGCCTCATCCACAAAGTTGTATAGCTCTAAAGTGTATCTGTTAATGGGATCACTAAGTAATTTCTCATAATTTTCAGTCACATTTAACAAATTATAAACTTTCTTAACATAATCTCTCTCATTCATTATTATGACATGCTCACCTTTATCCCCAGGCTTCACAACCGACCCTTTTGTTTCCTCAAGTTGTTTTAATGCATCCCTTTCTGGTACTATAAGAGTGTTAAATTTATAATATTTAAGATTATTAAATTTCTAATATTCATTATTCTGCAACAGTTTTTTTTAATCTCAGTGTTGAATACAAAGGCATTGATTGTGACCTGTGGGGGATATGTATTTCTGGTGAGGTGAGAGCTCCCAGAATATATAAACTGTTTCAGAGAGAATTGTACAAATCTTTTTATAATTTTTGTTGCAATAATTGTTTGTTTTTATTAATTTTATTTTTATTTATTTATTTATTTATTTATTTATTTTTTAGTGTGTATATCTTTGTGTGTGAAGATGTGTTGGTGAGTTACTCGGACGGTCAGGCATTATTCCCCCTCCCGGCTTAGGGACCTCCACCCTTTTAATTGTCCCCCATTGTCCCTGGAGGTATATAGATGTTGTAGGGCTCTGGGGATTGTGAGGAGGAGGAAGGTGGGGGCCCGACCTGGAGGGGGAATGGAAAAGAGTGGACGGATTGGGACAGTGAGGACAAGAAGACGCCCTGGGGTGAAATAGGTTCAGGAAAGAGGTCCACCTTGCCTGATTCCCATACCCAAGGGCCCTGCTTTCAGCAGGTAGGTAGATCGGTCTTCACTGGCAACTCATCCAACTCGGACGGTGTTATGTAATGCCAGGTCCATTAAAAACAAGACTGCTATAATAGCTGATCTTGTCGGATCATCGGACCTGGCATGCATCACCGAGACCTGGCTGGATGAAAATGCTGGCCCTGTTTTTGGCTTCAGCTATACCAGTCGGGTACTCAGTGATACACCGTCCGAGATTGGATCATAGAGGTGGGGGGGTGGCAATCTTTTTTAGAATGGAACTGAGTCTGATGGAGGTAGCAGTGGGAATTACCAAATCTTTTGAATGTATCTTGGGTGAGGGTGTGGGGTACAGGATTCTTCTCATTTACTGTCCACTATGTAATGGGAATGTTTTCCTGTGGGGAAGTCGCAGACTTCATCGTCGACATGACATTGGAACCCTCCAGATGGCTGATCCTGGGGGATTTCAATGCCTGGGTCGATGATGAACTCTCACAGTTTGGTTCTGACTTCCTCCAGCTAATGAACTCTCTGGGCTTCACACAGGTTATTTCCTCCTCTACCCATATAGATGGTCATTCATTGGATTTGGCATTCCTCCTGGGGATGGAGATATCCAATTTGGTGGTGGAGCCAGTTGGATGGTCTGACCATCACACCATCGGGTTTAGTTTCCTGACCCCTCCCCCCGGTAGGTCGGTCTCTATGAAGATGGTCCGGTACCACCCTTTGAGGGGTGTCACCCCAGAAGTCCTGATGGCAGTGCTGGATCTATCAAGTTTGTCTAGTGAATGCATGGATCCTGGGGACCTAGTTCTTGCCTATAATAAGGCGGTAGTAGAGGCCCTAGATTCCATTGCTCCTGAACGTGTTCGACCCCTCACCCTTCACCCAAAGTCTCCTTGGTTCGATGAGACTTTAAGGGAGTTGAGGAGAGTGGGAAGAAGGCTTGAGAGATGTTGGCAGAAATCGGGTCTGGAGTGTGACAGGCTTAATTTGATGGACCATTATCGTGTCTATCAATCAGCAATTACCTGTAAGAAGACAGAATTCCTGTCCAGGAAAATTGCTGCTGCACAGAATCAACCAGCCCAGCTCTTTCGGACCATGGACAGACTGTGCAATCCACTCTGTCTTCAGCCCGAGAGAGCATTTTCACAGGAACGCTGTGAGGAGTTTGCTCGATTCTTTGCAGATAAGGTTGCCACAATCAGGTCCAATCTCCTTCTAACTCTCTCAAATGGGAGTTGTAGTGGTTGGCAGGAGATGTCGGACACCCAGTTTGTGTGGTCTGACTTTGACCGACTCCACAATCAGTGACATAGTGATGATCGTCCAATCACTGCGACCGAACAACTGTAGTTTGGATCCGGGCCCCACCCGCCCCTTAGTAGGATGTGTGGATAAAATTGGCCCGGTCCTTGCTGAGATAATATGGTTGTCATTGGAGAAGAGGATCTTTCCTGACCCCTTGAAGGAAGCCGTGATTAGGCCCCTTCTAAAAAAACCCTTCTTAGACCCCGGAATGTCTGGCCAACTACAGGCCTGTCTCTAACCTGCCTTTTGTAGGCAAGGTTACTGAGAAGGTGGTTGCGTTGCAGTTGGACGATCATTTGACCAGCCACAATGTCTATGATTCTCTCCAGTCAGGATTTAGGAAAAGACATAGTACCAAGACAGTCCTTGTTAGAGTACTTAATGACCTCCTAATAGCGAGAGATCGAAAGACTCGTTCCAGCTTGGTCCTTCTTGATCTCTCTGCGGCATTTGATACCGTTGATCATGGGGTTCTTTTGAAGTGCCTGCGGGTTATCTGTGGGCTATCTGGTTTAGTCCTCAGTTGGTTTCGATCATTCCTCGAGGGTAGGACTCAGAGGGTGGTGTCTGGGATTTGTCTTGGTCTTTAATAACTGTCTTACTGAAATTCAGGACTGGATGACTGTGAGCTGGTTGCGGTTAAACCCTGAAAAAACTGAGGTGTTGGTTGTGGACCCAGGCCATCGAAGGGTAGGCTCGTTGACTGGGTCATCCTCAGGTCTTTGGCTTGGGGAGACCCAGCTGACGACCTCAGACCGGGTACGGAACTTGTGTGTTATATTTGATGATTGTCTGACCCTTAAACATCAGGTGTCAGCTGTTGTCAAGACCTCTTTCTACCACCTGAGGAATATAGCCCGAGTGAAGCATCTGGTTCCCGTTGATGACCTTCCAACATTGGTCCACGCCTTCGTTACCTCCCGCTTGGACTACTGCAACTCCCTGTACCTAGGGCTACCGGGGGTGGATATTCGCCATTTGCAGCTGGTGCAGAATGCAGCGGCCAGGCTTTTGACTGGTACATCAAGGACCAGTCATATAACGCCTGTCCTCCATGGACTGCACTGGCTGCCAATTCAATGGTGAATCACCTTCAAGGTTGGTGATGCTAGGAAAGGAGGGCAGGATGGGAGGAGGGGAAAAGGGTGGAAGGTGGTTACCCTTAATGCTAGGAGCCTTGGGAGGAAAACTGCAGAGTTACAGGTTCTCATGGCAGAGGGAGAGGTGGACATTGCAGCCATCACAGAAACATGGGCCACCCAATACAATGACTGGGACCTGTCTGTGCCAGGGTACAGGTTATTAGGGACAGGGTGATTGGGAAAGGAGGGGGTGGCACTATATGTGAAGGAAGGACTGAAGTGTGTAAGGGAGGAAGGAGAGGAGGGTAGTACAGAGTCACTTTGGGTGCAAATCCAGGATTCCAAGAATAGGATTCTTAGAATGGGAGTGGGCGACAGGCCACCATCTCAGGACGGAGGAGTTAGACAGGAACTAGCGGGACAGATCAGGAGGACCTGCAGAGAAGGGTAATGTGGTGATTGTGGGGGACTTCAACATGCCAGGGTGGACTGGAGCACAACAACAACCAGGAACAGAAGGGAGCAGGTACTGCTGGATGCCTTCCAGGACAGCTTCCCTGCTGCAAATGGTCAGTGAACCAACCAGGTTAGGAAATACCCTTGACCTTGTGCTGGCAAATGGGGACTTTGTGAGAGAACTTACAGTGGAGGAACCGCTGTGCAGGAGTGACCACCACTCAGTATGGCTCACATTGGATATGGGCAGGAAGGAGTGGAATCTGGCACAAGAGTGCTGGACTTCAGAGAGGGCTGACTTGGGAGGATGGGGAAGTGATAAAAGGGTACCTGGACAGAATTCAATCTAGTATGGACACTAACCAGAGGTGGGAGCTCATAAAGCTGGGGATAGTGGAGGCAACCAAACCTGTTGCAAAGCCCAGAGCAAGAAGGCTAGGGCTAAGAAACCTAGCTGGTTGAGCAAGGAGGTCATGAAAAGGTAAGGAGGAAAAGAGCTGCCTTTAGGAAGTACAAGAAAACAGGGAGGGGGGAGGACAGGGAGGAGTACTTGACAGAATCGAAGGAGGTGACAAGGGCAGTAAGGGGAGCCAAAGCATCTACGGAACTCAGGCTGGCGCAAGGCATTAAGAAGGGGGAGAAGGACTTCTTTAAGTACATCAGGGAGAAAAGGAGCTGTAAGGACCACATAGTAAGGATAAGGAAGGAGGGGGTTGGGTGGAAGCAGGGTGCGATAAGGCAGAAGCACTAAATGAGTACTTCTCCTCAGTATTTACTAAAGAGAAGGGGGGGTGATACCCAAGGTGGGAGAAATGGCAGAAGCAGGGAAGTGGTGACAGATGGGGAAATCATGGAGAGCAGAGTTCGAGAGGGTTTGAAGGCACTGAGGGTGGACAAGGCGCCAGGCCCAGATGGCATCCACCCCAGGGTACTGAAGGAGCTGGCAGAGGTCCTTGCAGGACCTTTGGCAGACCTATTTAATGCCTCACTACATTCGGAGTGTGTACCTCAGGACTGGAGGATGGCTCATGTGGTGCCCCTCCACAAGAGTGGCCCCAAGGATGAACCGGGAAACTACAGACCAGTGAGCCTCACATCCATCGTGGGTAAGCTAATGGAGACTATCCTGAAGGAGAGGCTGGTGGCCCTCCTAGAGGGCAAAGGACTACAGGACAGCAGACAGCATGGCTTCATACATGGCAGATCTTGCCAAACCAACCTGGTCGAGTTCTATGACTGGGTAACTAGGCAACTCGACAGGGGCCAGGCAGTGGATGTCCTGTATCTGGACTTCAGTAAGGCATTTGACTCAGTGCCAAATGGAAGGCTGGGAAGGAAGTTAGTAGGCACAAGGGCAGGTGCAAAGCTGGTGAGCTGGGTAGAGAACTGGCTTCAGGGAAGGCAACAGAGGGTGGTGGTGGGTGGGGAGCTCTCACACCCAAGGGCAGTGACGAGCGGTGTTCCACAGGGCTCGGTGTTGGGACCAGTGTTGTTTGGAATATTCATTGCAGACATATCATGGGACATCAAGAGCAAGATCAGTCTGTTTGCTGATGATACCAAGGTAGGCGCGGTGGTGGATCACCTAGGGGGATGGCAGGGGTTGCAGAATGATCTGGCAAAGCTTGAAACCTGGTCAGACACCTGGCAACAGGGGTTTAATGCCAAAAAGTGCAAGGTGCTGCATTTTGGGATGAAGAACCCAAGGAGGAGTTACCAGCTGGGGGGAGTGCAGCTAGCCCAGACAGAGGAGGAGAAGGATCTGGGTGTGCTCATTACAGGGTCAATGAACAACTCAGCACAATGTAGGAAGGCAGCTGCAAGGCCAACAAAATGCTGGGTTGTATTGCAAGGGTATATCCTCGAGGAGGAGGAGGTGATTCTACCACTGTAGAGGTCATTAGTTAGACCACACCTGGAGTACTGCGTGCAGTACTGGCGCATATCTGAAGAGGGACATTAAGTTACTGGAGGGGGTACAGCGCAGGGCGACAAAGATGATCAAGGGGCTGGGGGACTTATCATATGAGAGGAGGTTGAAGGAGTTGAACATGTACTCACTGGAGGAGAGGAGGGACAGGGGTGACATGATTGAAACCTTTAAATACATGAAAGGAATAAACAAGACAGGTACAGAGGGGCTGTTCAAAGTAAGGGAGGGGAGGGCCACCAGGGGCCATGATATGAGACTGGAGGGAGGAAGGTTCAGGAGGGAGATGAGGAGACACTTTTTTACAAAGAGGGTAGTGGCTGGGTGGAATGCGTTACCTGCAGAAGTGGTATGCAGTAGAACAGTGGACTGCTTCAAAAGGGGATGGGACAGGACAAGGGGGAGGGTTAATGAAGGGGAAGGGTGGAAGGGAGGGGCAGCTGCAGAATAAGGGGTGCTAGCTACACATTCGAGCATACTTGATAGACCTCTAGGCCTTTATCTGCTGGCAAATTTCGTATGTTCGTAAGGTCGGTCTGCTGACCTATAAGGCCCTACATGATCAGGGACCCGGTTACCTGCAAGATCTTCTTCGTCCTTACTGTCCTTCCCATCGGCTCCGATCCACCGATGAGGCATTGCTAGAGATTCCCAGGGTTCATTTAAAGACATCAGGGGAAAGATCATTTAGTTTTATGGCTCCAACCCTGTGGAATTCTCTACCTCATTGGGTAAGAGAATGCCTGACTGTCCAAAGCTTTAAATCAGCTTTGAAGACGTATCTGTTTAACCTAGCATATCCGGATTTTTAAAATATATTTATGGATTGTTTTTAAGGTTTTAAGTTTTTGTATTGATTTGTTGTTAAAGCACCTTGGTTTTGGAAAGGTGCTTCTTAGAAATAAAGTATTCATTCTTTCATTCTTTCATTCATTCATTCATTAACCTGCAGACCAAAGGTGGACTTAGTCCTCAATCTCCTTTTCCTGCCATTGATAACAACAGGACCATTTCATGAACATAGACATTAACATCACAATTTTTACCAGTAGGATTTAGAGTTTCTGAAAGGTCAGTTTGATCAATGATACCCCATCCATCATGACAGTCCTCAAGTTAAGTTCTTTCTTCAAGTAACCCCTGCAAATCAATCTCATCAATTAGCCCCACATCATTATTCTCAACAACAGATGTAGATCAATCTATATCAGATAATAAAATAGTACTCAGATGTTCAGTTGCATATGGCTGTGAGCAGGATGTTGCAGTTTTAAGATTTAAAGGACTGTTGTATAGCACAACAGCACTAGAATTTCTTTGAATATCAGTGCTAGTGCCAGTCATTGAAACTTCTCTTTAACTTCTGCCATATCTCTTATTCTGACTAATTGTGGTGATCTTATGAACTGGGGTGCTGTCCTAGAAGATCGCCTGTCCCAGCTGCACACCCAGCATCACCTCAAGCAGGTGGACTGGTGAGACAACGCTGTGGTCTGAATAAGGTTGGGTGCCAGGAATCACCCTTTAAGGCGAGGCAGGAGACATTCTGAAGTTTGATGCCCAGCAGGCTTTTATTTACACCAGGGAAAGGTAGACACGGTCACAAGAGAAAGTCGGGGAATAACTCTTACTTATAGAGAGTAACTAACAATTACCACTCTAATCACTCAACTCTATTATCACTCTATATGTATGTCAGCCTAAGGCCACTCTACAGTATTCACCTCGGCTTAAGGCCACTCTATAATATTCTTATCCCTCTTACAATACCCTACCCGGAGGTCTATGCTTCAAGAGTATACCTTATCACTTTATCATACCATGTGACAAGCATTCAATATACAACCAGCAAATGGTCTCAGTCTCAAAAGTCCATTAGATGTAGATGTCCGTCGTCTTTGTGCACAATTGAAGAATAGCGGTAGAGAGAAAGGGGAACCCTTGTTTGGCGCCAAGCTCACCAGGAAACCTATAAGAGGTTGCAAACAGGGAACGGAGAGATTGGTAAACACACCATAGGCATCAGCCAACCCACTCTCCAGGGTTGCCGGAATACAAGAGCATGAACTGACTAACTTGGGAAGTGCTCTTTCTTGGCACAAAAACCCTTGAACTGGGCTGCCAAGGATGAAGAACAAAAACGTGGCAAGGAATGCACCTGCCACAGGAGAAGGAATCTGCTGCTTTCTCCTCTGCACCAACCCTCGATCAGGGCTGCCAAGGATGAAGAACTGCTGCAGGTTTTCTTGGCACCTACCCTTGACTAGGGCTGCCAACTGAACACCAGACTTGGTGAAGACTCCACTAGGAGGACTACCAAGGATGAAGAAGACACTACTGAGCTGCTTTCAGTGACAGATCCACTTGGAGGACCACCAAACTCGAGCTGCTACCCTGAGGATTGCACTGGCAATGCAAGACAAAACAAGCAAGAAGGAGTAGAAGATGAAGCTCAGGATTCCACAAAGATGAAGAACAAAATAAGAAACAGCGGCAATGACCACACTTGGCTATGACAGACTTGTCTACCGGTGGGCGTCTGGGAGGGACGGACAAGACACTTTCCAGTTGTCTTTCTTCCAAGCTGATCAGGAGCTGGCGGCCACGATCACTCTTAGGATGTCGACTTTGGCTACGGCGGATGAAAGTGCAAGAAGTTGCTGAAGTCTTCTGCTGGCTGTAGATTGCTATGGTGAAGAGTTGATGGAGGCTGAAGATTGCTATGGTGAAGAGCTGATGGAGGCTGAAGATTGAATCAGAACCTGATGCTGCACAATGGTATTTCTTTTAGCATGATATACTGGAATGTTCACTTTCAGGGGCAATTTGCCTGGAGCAAGGGCAAATTGCAACATTCTGAGGCAATTATTCACTGGCAGGGGCAATTTACCTGGAACACGGGCAAATTGCAACAATCTGAGGCAACTGTTTACTGGCAGAGGCAACTTGCCTGGAGCAGGGGCAAATTGCAACAATCTCTGGCAATTGTTTACTGGCAGGGGCAACTTGCCTGGAGAAAGGGGAAATTGCAACAATCCGGGGCAAATGTTCATTGGCAGAGGCGATTTGCCTGGAGCAGGGGCAAATTGCAACAATTTAGGGCAACTGTTCACTGGCAGGAGTGACTTGTCTGGAGCAGGGACAAATTGTAACAATCTGGGGTAATTGTTCACTGGCGGGGCAAATGACCACAATCATAATATTGTACAATACAGTCTCGGTGCTTCATGCAATAAACACAGCTCTTGAGATACTGGAAGAATAAACAGTTCATAGACACAGTACAACAGCTGATGATCACCTCGTAACAGGTTGTGTGCTTAAACACCCCTTAATCAGACCCTTTTCCTCTTGGGGTCTGTCTTCATTAGGATCTGGCTACCCCTGAGCACTCTAATGTAATTACCCCAGCTATTTAGCCTGGTTACACTAATTACCCATATACCTGATACCCTCTTCCCTATGGGCTGGGATGCCCTACCTTTACTGGGCCTGGTGTCCCTTTACTACTACAGGCCTGGTACCCTTTACTACCATGGGCCTGGCTGCCCTAATCTCTGTGGGCCTGGTGCGCTTTGCCTTACTTTGGGCCTCGTGCCCTCTTTAAACCTGGGCCTGGTGCCCTTTTCTTTACTTTGGGATGGTGCCCTTTGCTACCATGGGCCTGGTGCCCTACTTAAACTGTGGGCCTGGCTGCCCTAATCACTGTGGGCCTGGATGCCCTATTACACTGGACCTGGTGCCCCTTTAATTCCTTGTGCAGCTTTACTATGGCAGGGCCCTTTTAATTCCTTCTGGCTCACTAAGCCTGCTGTCACTCAGTCCCCTTTACTCCTCCCTATTCCCCAACCCTCTTCATTAATATTCATAGGCCTTTGCTTGGCTTTACTGTACTAGCCCCTCCCATGGGCGTTGCTACTTTCCCGCCCCTCCTGAATAGTTAATTCAGGGTCCTTCTGACCTGACTGCCCTCCGTCGCTCAGCCACTTTTCCTGGCGCCTACTGTGCACTTAGATAGATGAAAAACACAGTCTCCCTCTCTCTAACAGGCTGACAGCACAATGCAGTGTGCTGCCACAGACTCACTCACACCAACAGACGATCAAGGAGGTAACTGGGAGGCAGGAGACGTGCTGGCAGTGGGAGAGCAATGAACAGGCAGCAGGGAGGACGACAGGGGGCCTCAGATGGCTGACAGTTTCTCGGGCGCGATGGGGCTCTTCTCTGCCACCGACGGGGGACCGGAATTAACTTTAAAAATAAAGAAAGGGCAAAAATAAGAAAACGATGGGACTCACAAGCCCAAAAAGTGGCAAACTGCCATTTTCTTTACTTTCAGTGCCCTGATGGCACCACGAACCAAACGGCAATCTTCAGCAGGGCTTCACCAGCTGGAGCCAGAGCAGGCACACCAACAAACCCTCGGGGAAATGGCTTCAACCCTCCAGGTAAGCCCTCAACAGGTTTCCCTTAGTTTGTGGTGTCCTCTCCTTTCCACAGCCTGGCAGGAACTCTCTGAAAAACCAGTAAAACTTTTAAAACCAAATTTCTGTTTCTGTGATGGTTGGGGTGGAATGCTGTGCATGAGCAGCTCAGCACAGCATTCCATCCAAGCCATCGTTAATGCAGCTGCAATAAAATCTATTCTTTGACAATTTTTCAGTGCACAAGGCACTTTTCTATTTTTTTTACCAGTGTTTCTCCCATTTACAAGGAGGAAAATTCACATTTTGAGGGGCCCCTATGTACTTGTACCCTGCAGCCCACACCTACAAAAGGCACCCTGGGCACCTGTAACCCCTAGGCTTTTATTTATTTACTGTGGTGCCCCAACTCTGGGGCATTACAGATTTGGGCCTGCCTAAAAATACATGTCTCCATGTATTCTCTTTAAACATTTTATATAACACTTCTTAAATATTACTTCTATAGGTTTCTTAGAATATCTCTTTCCACTTTAACATTCAACTTAAACCGCTATCTACTTTAATTAAAACATTCTAAAAGCTTCTATAACTTTCAGAAAACTTTCTTATTTACTTAACTAAGTGACCGTGTCATGGTGAATCACTTTGAACAGAACTATCCCTAGAAGGTAGGTACTATTTGAAGAGCTTCTAAAATGTATCTCCTAGGAGGTACTCCAAAATTGCATCTCTGAGATCTACATGACTGAAAAGCTACTGGTCTTACAGGACTAACTGCTGGTTCGGGTAAATCAGGAGGTTCTGGCATTGCAATTGGTTCTGCTAAAGGGCGATTATCTGAACGTACATGCTAATATCTAACCCAAGGATCTATACACCATTTTGTCATCTCCTTTACTTGGAGGATAGGGTTCTCCTGCCTCTCCTCTGATGTAGCTTTTCTTGTAGTATCGATCAGAGCACTGTCTCTGAAGGTACAAGGTTTAAGAAGATTTCTATGCACTATTTTTGTGCCACTACAGTCTCTTTTTCGATCTTGTACACGGGTAGGTCAGGGTAGGGGATCTCGACAATGAGGAAAGGTTCTGGTTCCCATCTGGTAGCTAATTTATGACATCTCTGAGTCCTTTTGAGTAATACCCGTTCTCCAATCTGCAATGGGGTTGCATTGGCTTTAGCATCATAGGTCACTTTCTGCTTAAGTCGTACTTGTTCCATTCATTGACTTACAACTTGGCTGGCTTCTTGTAATCTCTTGCTATGCTCTTGTACCCAATCTGTAACAAGTGATTCATTTGGTTGAACTTCAAGTACTACCATGGTAACCAAACATTAGAAAGTGCAGTGTGTAACCAGTAGGACAGTGGATCGTATTGTTATACAAATAAGCAAGTTCAGGAAGAAAAGCTGGCCAATATGGATGTTTATATCCCGGAAGAGCTCTTAACATTCCTAGTAGTGTTTGGTTTGTTCACTCACACAGTCCATTGTACTGAGGGTGATATGCAGTGGTTTTTATTTTCTTACTGCCGTATAAGGTGCAGAGTTCTTTGAAGAGCTGTGATTCAAATGCGGTTCCTTGATCAGTCAATATCTTGGTTGGATACCCATAAGGACAGACAAAAAGCTTTACAAACATCTCAGCTGTGGTTCTGGCACACAAATCTTTAACAGCACTGATGACCATAAACTTGGAATAATGATTTACCATGGTTATGACGCATGTTTGTCCATTGGCACTTGGTTCTAGTTTGAGGTGATCTTAAGTAACTAACTCAAGAGGTGTCTTACTATTTATAGGATGCAGAGGAGCTCGCTGGTTGCTTTTATTGGGGCATTTCAGATTACAGGTTGGGCATTCTTCACACCATTTAATAATGTCACTTCTCATCCTAATCCGATAAAATCTTTTTCTAATTATGGCCTCTGTTTTCTTATTACTGAAGTGTCCAGAATGGTCGTGATATGCTTCAAGCACTACTGATGCACTTTTCTTTGAAACAATGGTCTGGGAGATCTCACAGTGAGTGGTGGGGTCTTGGGTTTGAAGAATGAGCTTAAAGTCTTTTATGGTCAAATGAGTCCTGTGTCTCCATAACGTTATTGCTTCCAGATCCATCTTCTTTTGTTTTTGAGGGGGTATATTTTGTTTTGTTGCAAAATACATCTTGACTTGCTTAATTACTGGGTCTTGATCTTGCAGGTGTACCCACAGGTTACTCTGTTTTGCCAGCTGGTCTGCACACTCTGATTCTTGTTCTGGTTCTACCTCTTCTCTTGCACTGATGTGACAACAGGCCTGAACAATTTCTGATGGTACCTGAAGAAAAGGTGGCATCTCGGTATTCTCTAGGTGCGTCTCATCCATTTCATTCTCTTTCGGATTAGGCATTCAGGATAGTGCATCTGCATTAGTATTAGATCTACCTGAACAATATTTTAGGGAAAACTGGTAATTGGCTAGTCTGGAAGCCCATCGTTGTTCTAGAGCTTCTAATCTCGCGGTGTTCAAATGCGCCAGTGGGTTATTATCAGTAAGCACAGTAAAAGGAGTGACTGCTAGGTAGTGCTTAAACTTTTCTGTCACTGCCCAAATCAAGGCTAGAAATTCCAGTTTAAATGAACTATACCAAGCATCATTTCGCTCGGACCCCCTCAATCCATGGCTTGCATACGCTATGACTTGCTTGATGCCCTCTTGCTCCTGCGCTAACACTGCACCTAGCCCTTTATTACTTGCGTCTGTGTACAGCCGGAAGGGCTTGGAATAATCAGGATATGCCAATACAGGTGCTTGTTAAGAATTTATTTTATTTGATTGAAAGCCTCTTGTCGCTCTTTGGCCCAATTGACTTGTTGCCTTTTGGGTACTTGTCCCATCTTGGTTCCTCTGAGGAGCTCATTCAACGGTTAGGCTATTTTGGAGAAGTGCCTTATAAATCTCCAGTAATACCCAACAAAATCCAGAAATCTTCTGACATCTTGTACTGTTATTGGTATTGGCCAATCTTTCACTGCTGATAGTTTCTCTGGATCGGGTGATACTCCTTTGGCAGACACAATGTGACCAAATTAGTTCACCTGAGACTGTAAAGGATGACATTTGGAAGGTTTTACTGTTAAGCCATATTGGATTAGACTGGTAAAGACCTCACCTAAATGCTGCAGATGCTCTTGGTGGGTCTTAGAATAGACGATGATGTCATTAAGGTACAACAGCAAAATGTCAAAATTCTGACTTCCTAAACAGCGTTCCATCAACCTCTGAAATGTTCCTGGGGCATTGTACAACCCAAAGGGCATACGGGTGAATTTGAATAAACCCATTGGTGTAATAAAAGCAGTTTTCTTTTTGTCTTCTGGGGCCATGGGTACTTGCCAATAACCACTTGTTAGATCTAGGGTGGAGAAAATTGCAGCTGACTATAAGGCAGTGAGAGAGTCCTCTATTCTCAGTAACAGGTAGGCATCTTTATGTGTTATGCTGTTCAACTTCCGATAATCAACACAAAACTGGATCTTTCCGTCCTTCTTCTTAACTTGAATGATGGGAGTGGCCCAAGGACTATGACTTTCCTTTATCACCTTGGCCTCTTTCATCTCCCAAATCATTTCTTTTACTGGCTGGTATATGGCCGGCGAAATCGGTCAAAATCTCTCTCTGATGGGTGGATGTCATTGAGTATGAATGTGATGCTGTACTTCTTGTGCCAACCCAAAGTCAAGGGGATGCTGGCTGAAAGCTTCAGAATTCTTCTTTAAGACTTGGATCACATCCTATTTCTGTTGCACCATGGTTTTGGAATTGCCCAGATTAATCTCTTTTATCCATGCGGGGTGTGTCGGTGTCACACAGGGTCTCTCCTTCTCCGATGTCTGGTGCCTTAGTCTTCTCTGGAATTTAGTCCTCTAGTTCCACAATCTCTTGCAGCAGTACAGTATGCAACTGAGCCACCTGCTGGTTTCTATGGAGTCGTACGTCATGATTACTATAGTTTATGACTCGCACAGGGATCCTTCCTTTGGTAACCTTAGCCACACTTCTAGCCACCAATATGGGCTCTTCCTTTTTGGTTGGGCATGGTTCAACCAAGGCGTCATAATCCTGGCCCTGAGGTCTTATTTTGGCCTTACACCACAGGGTAGTCTCAGTACCTGACTTCAGAATGACAGGCCGGGCATCAGAAATTCTAACTTTCCCAATTTCGCCAGAGCTACTCGCGAATCGTTGGTGACACTGGAGCAGGTGTATGGTTTGTTGCAAAGCTCTCTTCTCTACACATGGAGACCTCTTCGCTTGGGTTCTCAAAACCTGTACTAGGTCTTTTAGGCAGTGCTGAAATAAATTCATCCCAAGGATAAGGGGTGGTAAGCTATCACTTTCTGCCTCACTGATGATGATCCCTTGACCTTCTTGCACATTTTTCCACAGCTGGATGCTTGCTTCTAAGTATCCTAAGTAAGGAACTTTAGCTCCATTACTGGCAATGAACGTTATCCATGACTTAGGCGGTGGCTGAAGATCTTCTATCTTCCAATATCGGTGAAAATACTGCCCCTGCATGGTTGTGAGTTGAGATCCGGTGTCTAACAGAGCCATTAACTCAATTCCATCCACCAACACTGGAACAGTGGAGCTCTTTCCAATGAAATTTGATCAGTTCATTACTGAGATTGGACCTGATTGAACACTCTCCGAGGATTGGTCCCGTCCCCGAAGACTCCCTATTTAAAGCCACCACAGGTTCTGGAGGCTGCTAGCACCGCCTTGCAATATGACCACTGACTCCAAATTTACGGCATATAGGCCTGCCCTGACCATCAAATTGATCAGTAAGACACCTTCCTTCCCCTCTTCTTCTGTACTGAAGTTCATCGAGCCATTTTCCTCATTCATCCTGCATCTGGGCAGCTTCCCTTTTCCAGCCTTCTTTGAGTGCTTTGACCTCCTGACACACTTTCACCATAGCTCATGTCAGGGTAGTTATTTGTTCCAACAAGTTCAAGTTTTGATGAGAGGCGTTAGCCATAGGATGGATCAGTGCATGTGCCATTTGCCTGCACAAGGGTCTGGTGTAAGCGAGATGACCTGGGTGCTCACCTGTGGACTCCTGACCATACGTCCACTCTTTGACTACCATTTCCTCACTTGCTGGCTGCCTGTGCCACAGGCCTTCTCATGTCGATCCCTCTATCAGATACCCTGGCCTGGCTGCACTCAGAGGCATCACCATCTGTGGATAGGTCACCACATCCTCTCCTGCTCGACTTGATCCTAGCACCTTTATGGCTTTTTCCTTGAAATTGAGGAAATCCGCATCCAGGTCTTGGAGCTGTAAAATTCTCAATTCCCTTCTTAGAGTTTCACTGTACGCCCCTTCCACAAACTTCTCTGTTAACACCCGATCTGGATCCATGATCTCTTAGGCATCCACTCTTTCAATTGCTCTCAGCAACTCCTTAGAGCATACTCCTGAAGGGTCTCCTGAGGCCTTTGCATTTGAGAGCAAAATGTCATCTTGAGACTAGACACAGTGCGGGTATCAAAAATGTGTTGCAGCCTCTGCAAAATTTGATCAGCTGTGATCTTTGCACCTGCAGGCCATGATTGTACCTCTTGTGGGCAGCCCCTCTTAACTGTCTGATTAGTATCTCCACCTTCTGTCTTTCTGTGACCTGATACAGTGGGAACATGGCTTGCATTTTGGATCTGAACTCCTCTAAACTGCTTGCTCCATTTCTGTCCTTCTCTACCATGAACTGGGGAAGCCATGGTGCCCCAAAGTAATATGGCATTGTGAGGGGTGAGGGAGGCATATTCTCTCTGTCCTCCATTCCAATTTCTATATCTTCCTTGCCAATAGGTGCGCTATCCAATCCAGACATTTCACTTCCACACCTATGGCACTGCTTACATCATTACCTCAAAAGATCCGGCTTTAGGCTCCTTAAATTTAAATCCTGCTGACTACACCAAAACATTTTTTTTACGGTGTAGTGATCTTATCAACTGGGGTGCTGTCCTAGAAGATCGCCTGTCCCAGCTGTACACCCAGCGTCACCTCAAGCAGGTGGACTGGTGAGACAACACTGTGGTTCAAATAAGGTTGGGTGCCAGGAAACACACTTTAAGGAGAGGCAGGAGACATTCTGAAGTTTGATGCCCAGCAGGCTTTTATTTACACCAGGGAAAGGTAGTCATGGTCACAAAGGAAAGTCGGGGAATAACTCTTATTTATCGACATTAACTAACAATTACCACTCTAATCACTCAACTCTGTTATCACTCTGTATGTACATCAGCCTAAGGCCACTCTACAGTATTCACCTCGGCTTAAGACCACTCTATAATATTCTTATCCCTCTTACAATACCCCACCCGCGGAGTTCTATGCAGCAAGAGTATACCTTATCACTTTATCATTCCATGTGACAAGCATTCAGTATACAACCAGCAAATGGTCTCACAGTCTCAAAAGTCCATTAAATGTAGATGTCTGCCGTCTTCATGCACAATTGAAGAATAGGGGTCGAGGAAAGGGGAACCCTTGTTTGGCGCCAAGCTCACCAAGAAACCTATGAGAGGTTGCAAACAGGGAATGGAGAGATTGGTAAACATACCATAGGCATCAGCCAACCCACTCTCCAGGGTTGCCGAAATACAAACGCATGAACTGACTAACTTGGGGGAGTGCTCTTTCTTGGCACAAAAACCCTTGAACTGGGCTGCCAAGGATGAAGAACCAAAATGTGGCA
This sequence comes from Neoceratodus forsteri, assembly GCA_016271365.2. Classification (NCBI taxonomy): domain Eukaryota; kingdom Metazoa; phylum Chordata; order Ceratodontiformes; family Ceratodontidae; genus Neoceratodus; species Neoceratodus forsteri. The sequence goes on from CM028137.1 coordinate 158,804,150, forward strand.
AGGAATCCACCTGCAGGATTGCCACAGAAGTTAATCTGCTGCTTTCTCCTCAGCACCAACCCTTGATCAGGGCTGCCAAGGATAAAGAAGAACTGCTGCAGGTTTTCCTGGCACCCACCCTCGACTAGGGCTAACAACCAAACACCAGACTTGGTGAAGAAACCACTAGGAGGACTACCAAGGATGAAGAAGACACTACTGAGCTGCTTTTAGTGACAGATCGACTTGGAGGACCTCCAAACTCAAGCTGCTACCCTAAGGATTGCACTGGCGATGCAGGACAAAACAAGCAAGGAGTAGAAGATGAAGATCAGGATTCCATAAAGATGAAGAACAAAATAAGAAATGGCGTCCACGACCATACTTGGCTACGATGGACTTGTCTACCGGCGGGTGTCTGGGAGGGACAGACTAGGCACTTTCCAGTCATCTTTCTTCCAAGCTGATCAGGAACCGGCGACCACGACCACTCAAAGGACATCAGTTTCGGCTACGGCTGAAGACAGGGCAAAATTTGCTGAAGTCTTCTGCTGGCTGAAGATTGCTATGGTGAAAAGTTGATGGAGGCAGAAGATTGAATCAGAACCTGATGCTGCACAATGGTACTTCTTTTAGCACGATATACTGGAATGTTCACTTTCAGGGGTAATTTGCCTGGAGCAAGGGCGAATTGCAACAATCTGGGGCAATTGCTCACTTCACCGGCAGGGGCAAATGACCACAATCCTAATATTGTAAAATACAGTCTCGGTGCTTCATGCGATAAACACAGCTCTTGAGATACTGAAAGAGTAAACAGTTCATTGACACAGTACAATAGCTGATGATCACCTCGTAACAGGCTGTGTACTTAAACACCCCTTAGTTGGACCCTTTTCCTCTTGGGGTCTGTCTTCATTAGGATCTGGCTACTCCTGAGCATTCTAATGTAATTACCCCAGCTATTTAGCCTGGTTACACTAATAACCCCTTTACAGGTACCTGCTGCCCTCTTCCCTATGGACTGGGATGCTCTACCTTTACTGGGCCTGGTGCCCTTTACTTGACTGGGCCTGGCACCCTTTACTACCACAGGCCTGGCTGCCCTAATCTCTGTGGGCCTGGTGCCCTTTGCCTTACTTTGGACATGGTGCCCTTTCCTTTACTGGGCCTGGTGCCCTCTTTAAACCTGGGCCTAGTGCCCTTTCCTTTACTTTGGGCCTGGTGCCCTTTGTTACCACAGGCCTGGTGCCCTCTTTAAACTGTGGGCCTGGCCACCCTAATCTCCTTGTGCCTGGATGCCCTATTACACTGGGCCTGGTGCCCCTTTAATTCTTTGTGCAGCTTTACTATGGCAGGGCCCTTTTAATTCCCTCTGGCTCACTAAGCCTGCTGTCACTCAGTCCCCTTTACCCCTCCCTATTCCCGACCCTCTTCATTAAAATTCATAGGCCTTTGCTTGGCCTTACTGTACTAGCCCCTCCCGTGGGCATCGCTACTTCCCCACCCCTCCTGAATATTTAATCCGGGGTCCTTCTGACCTCAGCCACTTTTTCTTGCACCTACTGTGTGCTTAGATAGAGGAAAACACAGTCTCCCTCTCTCTAATAGGCGGACAGCACAATGCAGCGTGCTGCCAGACTCCCCACACCAACAGGCGATCAAGGAGGTAACTGGGAGGCAGAGGCGTGCTGGCAGTGGGAGAGCAATGAACAGGCAGCAGGGAGGCGACAGGGGCCTCAGATGGCCGACAGCTTTCGGGCGGCGATGCGGCTCTTCTCTCCGCCACCGACGGGGACCGGAATTAACTTTTAAAAATAAAGAAAGGGCAAAAATAAGAAATGACGGGACTCATAAGCCCAAAAGTGGCAAACTGCCAGTTTACTTTACTTTCGGTGCCCCGCTGGCTCCACAAACCGAAAGGCAGTCTTCAGCAGGGCTTCACCAGCTGGAGCCAGAGCAGGCACACCAACAAACCCTCAGGGAAATGTCTTCAACTCACCAGGTAAGCCCTCAACAGGTTCCCCTTAGTTTGTGGTGTCCTCTCCTCTCCACAGCCTGGCAGGAACTCTCTGAAAAAGCAGTAAAACTTCTAAAACCAAATTTCTGGTTCTGGAATGGTGGGGGTGGAATGTTGTGCATGAGTAGCTCAGCACAGCATTCCATCCAAACCATTGGTAATGCAGCTGCAATAAAATCTATTCTTTGACAATGTTTCGGTGCACAAGGCACTTTTCTATTTTTTTTACCAGTGTTTCTCCCATTTACAAGGAGAGGAATTCACATTTTTAGGGGCCCCTTAGTACTTGTACCCTGTAGCCCACACCTACAACAGGCAACCTGGGCACCTGTAACCCCTAGGCTTTTATTTCTTTACTGTGGTGCCCCAACTCTGGGGCATTACATAACCAACCCCTTTCACTGCCCCCCCCCACACACACTCTTCCCCATGTTCTGACTCAGAGACTCTCTCTTTTTTTCTTTCCCTCTACCATGAAGATAAAATGGTATTCCTTTTTTGTAATATTTTAGACCTCAATAATAATACACATGGGGCTGTAATAATTTTTAGACACAACTTCATGAGCAGTGATGAATTGCTACTTGCTGTTGCTTAGCAACCATTGTTCTCATGTCTTAGACTTGTTTTTTGGGGGGATATGGGCATAATTATCATGAGCACTGTCTAAGCTCTATTTACACTATGCACTGTTTGTAATAAATGTCTTGATGAGACCTTGGCTCGAATCCCATCCACTACCATCCCACTGTCATCAATCTTTAATGGTGCTGCTAGTCTATTAATGAGACCAGATTGTGGGAGATATTTAAGTGTGGCAGATACATCAGGAGCCCGCCCCCTGACCAAGCTCATCTGAGCGAAGTGCCAGGGCCCCTGCTGGTAGCCATACTATTGCTCTCTACTTGTACCATGTCTTTGTTATCAGCATTTGAGCAAATAAAGCAGCATTTTACATTAAGTCATGGTATAGTATGTCCTTCAGAGTGCTGTTGCAACCTTGCTCCTAGAGGGAGAACCATCGGGAGGTGGTAGTAGACTGCAGCAGTAATGCAGAAACCTGGCAGAGTTTCAAAGGACAAGCTCACTCAATTTAAATGTTTGGAACTAAATACTGCATTTTTTAAAGTGCAAACTGGTCTTAGCAGTTAGCAGGGGGTCATGACAGAGAAGCCCTAGGAATGGTGGGAATAAGTTTTTTGTGCTTAGAGGGATAACTGGCACAAATTGTGAGTAGATGGGGTGGAAGAAGAGAGGGGCGCTAAGATACCGACCTGCAAGCTCCTAAAAGTAATGAACAAGGTAGACTGTGAAGAAATATTTAGCAGGAACAGTGAATCAAAAAACAAGGAGACATGAGTGGAGGCTGGTGGTAGGGATTTAGAAAGGATATGAGCAAGTTTTATTTTACAGAGAGAGAGTGGCTGAGCTATTGAACAGCCTACCAGCAGAGGTGGTGTGTGCAAGAACCATTAAAGGTTTCCAACATGGCTAGGGCAAAGTAAAAGGCTTAATAATTACTCAGGGGGATAGCAGTAGGGTGGGGAGTAAGGGGGGGAGGTGAGAGAACCCACCCTGACTCAACAGTTTGTGCCAGGGTAGGATAGGCTGTAACAGGCAGTCTGGATGGACCAATGGTATTTCTCTGCTGACATTTTCAATGTTTCTATGTAAGAACTGCTGTAGCCACATAAAATGTCCTCAGTAGTCTCTCTTGAAATAAGGCTCTAGTGAGCTCTGTCCATGGGACACAAAACAATCCCTTGCTGTTGATAATTATGTTTAGCAATGACTTTTGGGAACTGCTACCCTGCATATATTTCTCCTTGTCCAAGAAGTATCAAGAAAAATACATACAAATGTCAAATCATTGCAGTCTTCCCTCTGCAACACAGCGAGAGTGCCAAGTGGTTTAATTGTTCGATTAGGGAATCAACTGCCAGAAATTCTTTGGCCATCTTCAATAAAAATGTTGTCTTTTCTAATAATAATGACAGCAACATTGCCATCTGTGGTTCATCTAATGTAGTTTGCTGTACTGAGTGCTGTGGCTGGGGAAGGACGCAACTCCTTGTCACTAAACATAGAATCTGTCTGCAGATAAGGACCATACAGCCCATCTAGTCTGCTCATTTCTCTACTTGGTTTGGCAATCCCTACACTTGTCTGGACAGCCTTGCCCCCACTCTGCTGTATGGCAGTGTGCCTTTATGCTTATCCCATACACTTTTGAATCCCTGTACTGTTTTCACTTCCACGACCTTCGCTGGTAGGCTGTTCCATGGATCTGCCTCCCTCTCTGTGAAAAAACACTTCCTAGCATTTCCCCTAAGCCTCCCTCCCTCCAGCCTCATGTTATGTCTCCTTGTCCTTGTGCACTTTCTTCCATGAAATATGCTCCCCTCCTGTACCCTGTTTATTCCTCTAAGGTATTTGAAAGTCTCTATCATATCCCCTCTCTCCCTTCTCTCTTCCAGTGAATAGATGTTAAATTCCTTGAGTCTTTCCTCATAAGGCTTGTGGTGCAGTGCACGTAACATTTTTGTTGCTCTTCTCTGAACTGCTTCCATTCTGTCTATGTCCTGCCTGAGATGCGGTCTCCAGAATTGGACACAGTATTCCAGATGAGGCCTCACCAGTGATCTATACAATGGCATCACCACTTCACTCCTCCTACTGGTTATGCCGCTTCCTATCCACCTTAGCATTTTGTTTGCTTTCCCCATTGCTTTTTTGCATAGTTTCAGGTCATCGGATATGATTACCCCCAGGTCTCTCTCCTGACTCATGGTGGCTAGAACCTGCCCCCATCCTGTATTCCTCTCTTGGGTTTTTGTGTCCCAGGTGCATTATCTTGCACTTCTTAGTGTTGAAACCCAACTGACAAACCCTTGACCATTCCTCAAGTAGTCTTAGGTCATTTCTCATTTTATCTAGTCCCTCCTGTGTGCCGATTCTGTTGCAGATCTTGGTGTCATCTGCGAACAGTCATATTTTCCCCTCCAGTCCCTCTGCAACATCTCTTATGAAGACACTGAATAGGACTGAAACCAGCGTTGATCCCTGTGGCACCCCACTGGTCACCTCCTTTTCTTCGGATTGTATGCCATTTATTACCACCACCTTCTGGGTCCTGCCTTTTAGCCAGTTTCCAACCCATTTTACCACGTTAGAGCCCACACCCAGATTCATCAATTTGTTAAGCAACATTCTATGTGGAACGGTGTCGAAGGCCTTGCTGAAATCCAGGTAGGCCACATCCACTGCCCTTGTCACCCAGTCAAAGAAATAAATAAGATTAGTCTGACAGGACCTTCCCTCAGTGAATCCATGCTGCCTTGGGCCTTTTGCACTGCTTGACTTCAGGAACTTCACTATCCTCTCCTTAAGCAGGAACTTCATCAGCCCACCACTGAGGTCAGGCTTACAGGTCTGTAATTGACTGCCTTCTCCCTACTTCCACGCTTGTGCAGTGGGACCACCTCTGCCCTCCTCCAGTCCCCAGGTACCTCCCCATCTCCAGTGACTGGCTGAAGAGGGTTGTCAGCAGACCTGCTCGGACTTCCCTGAGTTCCTTCAAAACTCTAGGGTGAATCCTCTCTGGCCCTATTGACTTGTCTGTCTTTACTTTCCCTAGTTCCACTACTATTGCTCCTTGGAAATGGAAGTAGTTATCGCAGTTGGTGTTTCCTATTTAGGGAGCTAATGAAAGTTAAATTTCCAACTGCAAACTAGTAAGTAAATGGAGTCCTTGTAACTTCTCTTGGCTAATCAAGTGTTGTCTCATGACTTCTTAGGGTTCTGAGACCCAAAGATTTTTCAGGTGATGATGCTCTATGTTAGCAAAGAGACATCGCAAGTGCACCATTTAGTTTTTATTATTTCTTTTATTTTTAAATTGTTTTCCTGCGCCTTCTATGCTGTGAATATACCCCTCTTCACACTTAACAAAAAACTCAAAACTGAATCTGTTTTAATATGAAAACTTAAAAGTGACCCTCCTCACACCCATCTGCTGCCCTCAAACAAGCCAGGTAAGTGTATTAATTAGGAGATTGTACTTATTGTTAAACTTCTGTGTTGAGTGAGGAATCTTTATCCTTTCACTTCTTGCCTCATTGAGTGGTTTACCTGTTTCTGTTACAGCAATGCTGGGTCAGACCTGAAGTGAAGGGATGAGGATTCTTTGCTCAGTATTGGTCTTTTGAAACAAGTAAAAATTCTTAATTAATGCACTTAACCAGATTATTTGTGTGCAACAGATGGGTAGGAAATGCTGTGAGTGAGTCAGTTCATTTTTTTATTTATATTTTTTATTGATTATCTTAACAGAGAAATACTGTACAAACATTTATAATTTCAGCACTGTTGTTTCTATAATGGATGTGCCTAACACAATAGTTACTGAATAATATTATGACATGATATAATGTTCGCTAAATCGATCTTATGCAAGCTCCTGTTGAATGACATGCTTAAAATATATGTTTTAGGACTTTATGAAAGAAGGATATATTTAAAAGATATGGAAAAGAATAACTTATCTGTACAACACCAATGTTGATAAAATAGTGGTAAGATAATAAGCAATATACAGTAGCTGCATCTAAAACTGAAGATTTTGTGATACCTTGAAGGTCAGGTACAGTGTAACGGAATTCTGAACAAGTGATATACTGTAGTTGTATCTTAAAATCAAGATTTTGTGATATCTTGAAGGTCAGGTACAGTGTAACAGAATTCTGAACCAATCAGAAAACACTTTCAAAGTTCTGATTACATCACAATACCTCTGTGCAGCAATTAGGTCAGCAGTTGAATTCCATAAAACACATAGAGGATAATGTATGGGCAACCATACACAACAAGGCTATGTCTGCATCGAGAGTTTTTTATGGCAGTCAGGTTCCCTGGTTGCCATAGAAAACTCAAGAAGACACAGGCTTATATGTGTATGGATGCCCATACATTATCTTTATAGTGTATGGGCATCCATGTCTATTTTGAACACTCTACTTACTTTCAGTGAACTGGGGGTTGGGGGGGGAGGCACTTGAGGGTTGGTGGTGGACCCAAATTACTGAACTAATGTGCTGCAACTTTTTCTGTAGGTGCACGTTAAAAAAAAAAAAAAACTTCCAGCTTAACTGGATTGAGGAAACCAGCTGCGTGGTAACAGTCTGAGTTGCTATGCTGCAGTAGTGACATCACTACTGCAGCACAGCAACACAGTGATGTCACTACTGCAGCACAACAAGCATATTCCAGGTGTGGCATTCTGGTTTTGGTCTACCATTAAGGACCCTTACCTTCTTTATCTTCTGCCAGGCCCATCTGTGGCTGCTTCAGTAGACATCTTGCTGGACCACATGAAATACTGAGACAGACACACAAAATAATAAACAAGCAGGTTTATTCATAAATTGTAGAGACGTCAGCAGGTAACTTCATCTCACCATGAGGTTCAGGAACAGACTGACAGACTGACTGCCTAAAGGGGTTTCTAGTCCCTGGTAAGCCAAAATTAGCATAAAAAATATAATAATGACCCTAACTTGCTACAATTGTCTTGTATTCTTAAAGGGGCAGCAGCTAGATTAGCCCCATACTTAAGCTGTACTCCACATCACCACCAGGACAGTGAGCGAACACCACTGGAACAAAAATAACATGGCATTGTGACAATAAGAATAAGTGTCAAACTTTAAGCATGGAAAGAACATTCACCATATTTAAGAAAACTTTTTTTCCCCAAAACAATATTCCTTTGCGGGGGAGGGGGGACAGAATCTAGACTACAATGGTGACCAGTCAGAGTAGTGCCAGTGGAAGGGAGAAACACTATAGCAACTTGAAGCTTGGTCAGGGTGACAAGTGCCACAGTGCAGGGAAGGGAAAAGGGAGGGGAAGGAAGGGTAGCAGCTGGAAGATACCCAATGTCAGTTAAACAGTACATTAACAGTTATTTATAATGACACATAAAGACCATCAGAAACTTAACAGTTACAGAACACTAATATTTAGAATGACACAGAAATACCAGCAAAAAGACGTTGTGGTAGACAGTTATATGTACAATGAACCCAGGAAGTACCACCAATGAGTACAGTTGCCAATCGTTCATGATTTCCTATGACAACTTTTCCAGTCAGTGGGAATAGAAACATCTGTGGCTTGGACCAGTTCCAGACGGGATGGGGTCAGATCATCAAAAGTGACCCAGGGATTCTGTGCGCTGTCAAAGCCGCACCTCTTGACATGGTAAGTCCAGGATCCATTGGTGTACTTTTTTCTAAGAATCTTCTCAATCTGGTACTCTGGTGTGTGTATGGGAGAGTCCTGAGAAGAAGAAAACTGAGAAGTCTCAGGAAATTCATCTGGCTGATCAGGCAAAATAGGATCCAGCTGGAAAGTGTCAGGACTGTGGGGATCTGAAGAAACTGGTTGCAAGTTGTCCGAAGGAATTTCAGCTTGTTTGGGGGACTGAGTGCAGCTTCATTGTTTGAGGGACTGGGATCATCTGGGAGGGTGTTACTCAGGTATCCATGTTTCAGTCAGTTGATGTGGACTTTGTAGTGTACTAGCTTTCCATCAGACTTGCATGGCAAACAGACATGAACAGAAGGAAGCTTTTCAATGTTGTAGAAAAGACCAGTCCAAGGGTGAAGCAGTTTCTTGGTGGTGCCCAGAATTATGGACAGGTTGGTACAAGTAGACAATGTCTCCAATGGAAAATGAAGGCTCATGCAACTTGGTTGTTGACATTTTCTGCATTGCAGATTTTCTCTTGCCCAACACATTGATTGCAACACATCTGGCCAGTTCAAACTGTTCCAGCATAGGAATAATGAAGGAAGAAGCTGACTTTGGAACCTCTAGCAGAGAAATATCCCTGTCCAGTGAAGTTCTTGGGTGGCATCCATGGACTAAGAAAAATGGTGTATACTCTGTACTGTCAACACAAGGGCTGGTATTGTAGGCAAATTGCACAAAGGGAACAAAACAATCCCAAGTGTCATGAGTTTCATCCAGGTACTTGTAGAGTGTGTTGAGAAGAGTAGACATCATTCTTTCACTTTGTCCATTGCATTGTGGATGATAACTTGTTCTGTGGGTCTTTTTGATGTTGACAAATTTGCATGTTTCTCGCATGATGGTTGAAAGGTAGCTAGTGCCTCTGTCTGAATGCAGGTATGAGAGGGTACCGTGATGACAAATGACAGCGTTGAGGAAAGCTACAAGTTGCCCCGAGGGTCTAGTGACAGTTTGTTTTATGCAAAGTCTAGGATGACTTTGTGAGCTTTGAGGAAGTCCAGACCAAGAACCACTGTTGGTTGTAGATCAGGCACTAGGTAAAATTTGACACTGGCTTGCTGTGAGACAAAGTGTAGCTTGAGACAGACCACACCCGTGATAGGTACTGTAGCAGTGCTTGCTGTGATAATGTACTTTAGGTCAGATGGAGTAACATTAGGTAAATGACGAGTAGCTGGGATGTCCAGAATACTGTTACAGTTGAACCTCGATTATCCAGACCAGCTGGGAATGTGGAATTTGTCTGGATAATCGATCGTCCGGATAATTGAAGTTTGACTGTATGAGGTAACATTGATTGGGACCAGGTTGCTAGTCCGTATGCATGAATAATTTGGATAATCGGTGTCCGGATAATCGAGGTTTGACTGTATTGATAACTAAGATTTCCACTCCAGTGTATACCAAGGCATGCATGGAACAATCTCCAATGGTTATAGGGACATAGTTCACTAGAAGTGGTGATCTGATGACAGTTACCTTTGCTCCTGGAAGTGAGAGTGTGCCAGAGTTAGCAGTTAGAGGATGTGGTTGGTTTGAAGTGCTAGAGTCAGAGGGGTGATCAGTTGCTGTGTTCCCCTGCCCAACAAAAGACCCTAGTCTGTTGAGAAACACCTGTTTCCCTGATCCTTGGGGTAGTTGAGATTATCTTGCTGATTGCACTGTGGTGGGCACCTTTGGTTCTCTTGATTTCTGTTGAAGTACCTCAACTTTCAGCAGACAGCAGCAGTGTATCCTCTGAATCCACACCACTGGCAAGTGATAGGCTCTTGTGAAGGATGAGGTGGATCAGGTCGCTGTCAAGGTGGTTGCATCACATTGATTGAAGTTGCAGAGGAAGCAACTGAACTGAGGTGTAAATTATTGACAGGTGCGATGAGCTTGTCAATCATTGCTTCTTGCTGTTAGACATATGTTGCGAGTGCAGCCACTTGTGAGGACTGAGGTGCCTGTACACTGGTAAACTGGAACATTGAGATGGACTCTTGTGTAGGTTGTGCAGCTTGGATTGTGTCCATCCAGGTTGTTGGCTTTTGCTGAATGACATAAGTATGGAGTTGAGGAAGCAATCCTCGGAAAAAGGCTGCGATTTGACCTTTTTCTGTTTTCTGCAGATGTTTACAGCATGACTCAATGTCCACTAAGAATGCTTCTAGAGATTCAGAGGGTTGCATGGTACATTCTCACAGTTGTTGGTTCAATAACGAGGGTGGATGTGCTTGGAGAAAATGGTCTTTGAAAGTTGCATACAAGGTGGCAGTTTCCCCTTTAACTAGTTCTGGAAGTGCGTTGAACCAGGAAATGGCAGTCCCTCTCAGAAGCAAGTGCAAGGCACTGGAAATACATGAAGGATCAGTCCATCCACTGAAGGAAATCTAGGCTCGAAAATGCTTGAGCCAGTTGACAGCATCTTTGTGAGGCAAGGCTGAAAAGGGTATTGGCTGTAGGCTGGTATGGACCGTGGACTGTGGTGAAATAGCCTTAATGTAGGCAAGGTCATCTTGAATGGTTTGCATAGTTGGTGCTCTTTGAGCCGAGATGGAAGACTGGATGTCTTGCAAGATGGTTTCTATTTTGTAGCTTCACGCCCTTAAAGTCGGTGAAGATGGAACTCCGGACACTCCGGCACGTATAAGGGCATCTTCTTCAGATACTGTGGTTGGGGACGCGTTTAGTTTCACTGAGCAGAGGTTATAAGGATGAGAAAGAGTTGCTGTCATGCAGGAGACAGGATGTCATGGAGTAGATAAAGTGCAGAGAATAAAATATGTTCATAGTTAAAAGTATAATTATTTGTAAGCAAAGTCCATCAAAAGACATTATAATAAACACTTCCCACTCAATTCTGTGTTGTCTGTTATTTAAATAAAGTTTTTGTTGTACAAATCAGCTATTTGTTGCAGTGTCCATTCATAAATAAATAACAATGTATATACTAAATACTGGATAACCCATGGTAGAGGGGAATGGGAGGGTGAAAAAGGGTGAGGAGAGCATATGGAGGGGAGAGAGGACAACTACAATGAAGGGGGATCATGCAGGAAAAAAAAAGATTAGCCCAGGTAGTGGGCCACGTCAGAAAGGGATGACTAGAATGACAGTGGTCCATGAGTTGGAGGTGGAGTCAAGCCCAGCAGTACAAAGCACATATTGAAATCCTGAGTGGCCAGTCATTGGGTTGGAGCAAGAACCATAATTAGGTAATAGAGCAAAGAGTTTCAAGAGAGACAGTGGTGAGAGGGAGGTGGGGGCAGGATGGGGGAATCATTAGGACGGTGCGGGGGGATGTTGAAGGTGTAGGGAGGTAGCAGTTGGTGGCTTGAGGTAGGATTACAGTCAATCTGGGCCAGAGTCCCTATAGGAAACAGCCGCAGCGAGCAGAAGCAATTAGATGAGTTCTAAGCTCATGCTTAAAGGGGCCTAATGTTGGTTTAGCAGTGATGTGTTCAGGCAGGTTGTTAATCCATTTGGGCACCCGAAAGACAAAAGCTCATTGACCAAAAGAGGTGCGACATCTTGGAATCTTGAAGACCGTTCTCCCGGCGTTTCATGTGGGGCGGCTACTTTCATAGGGGGTGAAGAGCTGCTGGACACCAGCAGGCAACATACCAAGACTAGCTTTTCTGGCCAAAAGGCAGGTCTGGAACCTGATTAATAAACATGTCTGATAACAGGTCATTTGAGCTCTGCAGTGGTTGTTTTTTAATGACATCCAAATGTACAAGAGTACTTCTATTACAGCAATAAATAGCACTTCTAAATATTAATACACAAACAAAAATGCATAACACAGATTCTAATATACTGTATACATATAGACACACACACACACACTGGTTCTGTTCTACCTTAGTAGGATTTCACATCATTTGATGTCTATTTTGCACAATTTGTCAATTCTCCATATGGACCATTAATGTCCTGAAACTCCCTCACCCATTCACCTGTGTCTTGTATTTACATTTCAGCACTGTATTTGCACAATTACTTGCTTATTATTGTCTTAAAGTATATGTATTTCATGTAATCTGTGTACTACTATAATTCTACAACAGAAGACCTTGCCCTCTTGGGCATAATGGGTATATCTGGCATACAAATAAAGTTTTATCTTATCTATCTTTTGACCAGATGATGAGTTGTCCCCTGTCATTCCACTGGATCCTAGAGTGCTTATCAACCAGTGCAAACTGTCACTGCTCCTGGATTATTCCCCACCCCCCCGGTTGGGGCCCCACCTCCTGTTTCATGCCAGGCACTTGTCTCTTCTGATGCAGCCATCCATGCTGGGGAGAAGAGACACCTGAAATGATCCAGGAATGGGGGAGGGGGGTGTGTGATGCGGGAGTGGAGCAAGGCACCATCCTCCCGATTGGAGACCGGAATGATTTTATATTTATTAATTTATTTGAAAAGGTTTCACCAGGAAAGACAACATGAGCTGTAAACAGCACATTTCCAGAAGCATCCTGGGTGGAGAGGTTACAAGTAGGGAGAACATGTAAAAACATATACAGGCAATGTACAACCAGGCTAGTATACAGGCAAGTATACATAAAGTGCAACACACAGTACAATGCATTACAATCTGAGACAATTGCAGAAGCAGACAGCACATATAGATATTCCATACAGGGCATCAACACCATGAGCACAAATATATAGTAATAACAAGTGTTACACGAGGTCCCTGCACCCTAATTGGTACCCTCAGAGGTACACCGTAGACAGCTACCACTTAAGTATATGTTACTGTAACCCCTACACCCCTGCCTTTTTACAAACAACAGGTGGTATGCTGTTGAAGCTGACAGCAGTACCAGGTGGGGACTGGGTTCGGGGAGGACTAGGTTACTCAGCGCAAGGGGCCTAGGTTTGGCTACTCTGCACAGGGGCACCCAAGTAAATCCGAACACAGGAAGCAGTAACTGTAATGTCCAATACCAGGAATGGGATTCTAAAATGTGGCTTTTATTCACATCCAAACTGAACAAACAAAGCATAGATGGACCCCCACGGTGCTACATTCCTGGTAATGTAGATAAGAGTAACAGAACACTTCTTCAACACTTCAGCCCTCAGGCTCTGAACCCATCAGGCACACAGCCCGGACTTGCACGCAGCTTTGGGTACACAGCCCGACTTGTACACTATTTGGGTTTTTCCTGGCCCGGCTCCCCTGCCAGCCACTCGATCCCTGTCCATATGGCAGTGGACACATTTTCCGTTAGTGGCTCCCCAAACCACCTTAGAGCCTTTGACTCCTTAAGGGAAATTTCCTTTCAATCCCATGTCTGGGTACTTCCCTCAGCACTGGCCAAGTGCCTGAGGCAAAGTAAAAGGGCCACAGAGCAAATCCGTAGAGGTGAACCTGGTTACTAAAGATGGGGGTCTCCACCTCCAGCTTCCACAATCCATACCCGGCCATTTCTCTGGACATTAAACAACTCTTTTTTGAAAGCTTGGAAATGTAGATTAAAGGGTAGACGTATAGCACATCTCCTCTACATGTTTTGACTTTCCCCTTGTACTAAACTCGAACATACTTAAACATCTATTCCTGAAAAGCTTGGCAGTGTAGATTAAAGGGTAAATGTATAGCACATTTCCTCTACATGTCTTGGCTTTCCCCTTGTGCTGGACTTGAACATACTTTTACTTTGGCTAAGCCTATTCATCTAGGTCTCCCACTAATTCAGCAGTCCAATCCCCACTTTAACACAGTTCAGGTGGAAACATAGGCCCTTTGGCCGAGAGCAGAAATCACCCTTTGGTTGCAGGTGCCCCACAGGCGAATCTTGACAGCTTCGTGTGCCACAACACATTTCAGAAAATAAGGCAGCTTCTTCCCTAGCTAGAACCAGGAGGTTGCCCCTGGAACAACAGGCAAATCTTCCACCCCATCCCCTCAGGGATGGGGCACAGAGACCAGTAACAGCGGTCTCCACCACTTCAAGAACAGCTTACTGTGTTCCTCTTTTGGCGGAAACACACACCTTTCCCTAAAAGTAGCTCTATATCAGAGCTTAGGCTCCAAGAGCCTGTGCACAGACTGCTGTGCTCCTCTTTCCAAGACTGCTCACACACAACTGCTGTTCACTGTTCAAAAACTCCCAACATTCTAACCTAACTCCCATCTGCAGATTCCAATGTGGCTCATGCAGCTGTGATAGTTCTGTGGTGATGTCATCCCTCAGTCTCAGCTGAGACTGAGAACAGAGTGAGATAGTGTGAAATCCATTTAACTGGAGTTTCACAAGCTGCCTTCCCTGCCTACCACTAGGTCTTACTGGGATTCTAGTAACCCTGGGTAACAGGGGGGTTACATTATACTAACATATAGGGCTAAGGGCATCTACCGTACAAGAGTAGATGTCAGGATATGAATGCATATTGTTGTAATACACTTTGCTTGCTAATAAATATATTCATCTATGTATTTTCTGTGTATTTCTTACTTGTAAGATGCCAAGGCATCTGTGGCCTTGGAATAATTATGATATGTAAGTCGGCATTGCCACCTTTTGGTGATTTGTACTACTGCACTGAGTTATGCAAGACTCTGTATAAGAATTCTTTTGTTCATAAACTGATGACTATACAAAATTGTATAACGTTATCTTGAACCGTGGAGCCACCTCTAATTTAGCCAATAGGGCTCATCTCCGAAACTAGAAATGTTTCTATCTTACAGTAACCATAGTAATTATCATAGGTATATAATGTAACACACTAGTCTTGTACCTCGGAGATCCCAGGAGACACAGAGAAACCTCGAGGTATAGGGAACGCTTAGCACTGGCTCCCGGTTCATATTGGTAAGAATTGCTTAGGGCAACTGTGATTTATCCTTTTGGTAGTAATAAACTTGTTTATTACTCTTATGCAACGTGTCTCTGATTACTTGCATTCCCAATATTGCCAAGAACCTGAAAGTGAGGTTTAGACCGCCTAACAAATTGGCGACCGTGTGCAGGCGATATCTGGTGTTTGTAAGTTTTCACTTGTTGCTAAAACTTTTCCCTTTCCCATGGGAACAGTAAGTGTACATTCCCGTATCATCTCTCCCGTTTTAAAATCAGCCTGTAGTCACTTACAAAGTCTGGCTGTCATCCTTTAGGGTGTGGTCGATGCCAACTCGACTCACTCCATAACAGCTTTGATTTGCGAGTCTACAACTTTTACAATAGCCCAGCTGTGTATAAAGTGCTCCTGCTGTGGATCAACACACAGCACGGCACCTTTTTCACAGTTTAATTTTTCGTTCCCTCCCACAAAATGGCCACCATATCAAATATCTGCATAAAACTGAGACTCAATGTCTCAAACTTCCTTACCTCCCATGGAGGATGGGTTGACTTCGTGCGGGACACAAGTCAATCTAAAAACCCTATACTGAGAATTGCAATCCAATACAGAGACATTCCACTTGTTGGAAAAGGAGTGGGTGGGATGTGCGAATCGGAGTACCATTACCTGATCTCCAACCTGCCAATCCACTTCTTGTGCGTGTTTGTCAAACTATATTTTGGATTGTTGCTGGGCCTTGCCCATGCAGTTGGCAGCATACAAGTGTGTGTGTATGAGGTCTTTTCTGAGTTTTTCCACATATTGATTTACAGACACATGGTCTGCAGTGGGGGTGTGCAGGTCAAACAACAGGTGTTCAGGTAATCTCATCTGTCTGCCAGTCATCACCTTAAAGGGTGTGAGCTGAGTGGTGGCTGAGGGTGTACCCCTAACTGCCATAAGGAGTAATGGCAGTAGGGAATCCCAGGTTTTGGGATTGTCCTCAATGAATTTGGAAAGCATTTGCTTAATCCGTCTGTTGGCTCTTTCTACTTGACTTGAGGATTGGGGGTGGTAAGGTATGTGGAACTTCTGTTGAACTCCAAGGAGTTCAAGGGATTCTTTCATCAACTCACCTGTAAAACTGGTTCCTTTGTCAGAGTCTACCTTAAGAGATAGGCCCCACCTGGAGAAAATCTGTTCCACCAGGATTTTGGCAGTGGTCTTTGCCGTGCATGTCTTAGTGGGGAAAGCTTCAACCCACTTAGAGAAGAGATCAGTTACCACAAGAGCGTACTTATTATTTCTGCTGGTGTTGGTCAGAGGGCCAATAAAATCAATCTGTATGGCATGCCAAGGGCCTGAGTGTCATTGTGGTAGAAGTTTGGCATTTTGTTTGGTAGGGATGGGGTTGTTTTGTGCACAAACGAGACAGTTGTCTATGTATTGTTTAACATCTTTGGTGACACCAGGCCACCAGGCAGTGGTCTTGAGCCTTTGGAGGGTATTTTCCACTCCCTGGTGTCCACCAGTGGGTGTATCATGCTCTTGGTGCAAGAATTTGGAACTTAGGTGTCTGGGGACCACCCATAACTTGGTGGTGGAATCATCTGGTTGGAATCAGATGAGCTTGTCATCTGGTGACAAGCGTAACTTACCTTCATGCCTCCGGTAGGGGTTGTGTGTGGGAAGTTTCTCTTTGGTACCCTTGTCAAGGAATCTGAACACTTCCTTGAGTTCAGTGTCAATATGCTAGGCTGCTGAGAGGTCCAAGGGGGAAAAAGGTTCAGGTTTCTTCCTGAGTGCTGCAATCTGTATGGTCACTTTGGCCTCTGGATGGTCCATCATCCAGGTGTCCTCCCCTTGGGTCCCTTCCTTAGCAAGGGTGTCTGCTGTGTCATTAAAGGCATGGTAGGGGTCATGGAGAGAATGAACTTTGACTTTATGTACATAGAGTTTGTGTGCACATTTTTGTGCCAGTGAATGTATGTATATTACCACATCCTTGTACTTCACTGGGCTGCCATTAGAGGAGAGGAAGGAGTTCTTCTGCCAGAAAGGAAGAAATTCTGTAAGAGAACAACAAACCCAATTAGAGTTTGTAAAAATGATAGCATCCTCAGTTCCATGCTGGATGAACTCGAGGACACAGGCCACCGCTGCCATTTCTGCATATTGTGATGATGCTACACTACAGCGCTTGAATATTTTAACAGTGTTCCCATAAGGGTAGATCACTAAAATACCCATCTCTGTGATTTGTTCTCCCTGATAGTGGGATGCTGAACCATCAGTAAAGATGTGACACAAGGAAGTGTTATCCAGTATTTGTGGCGTGGCAGGAAGGAAAGGACCTGGATCTGGAAGATCAGGTGACTGCAGTGTACAGTCATGGGATTCTCCTTGGAAAAGGAGTCCATGAGCTAGCATAGATGGAATTTTTGTCGGTTATACCTTTATGTCTCTATCCTGGAGAAGCAGTGACCAGTGTGTCAGTCTAGTATTAGTGACTGACCCATCCTTCACTCTGTCTGAGAGCAGAAAGGTAGTTGGTGTGTGGTTGGTGTTGATGATCAGTGGTGAGTACCCAATGATATACAGGAAGTGCTTGACAGTCCAGTAGGTGACCAGAAGATTCCTCTCACAAAGGCCGTACTTCTGTTCCACTGGGGTCAAGAGCTGTAATGCATATGCAATTGGTCTCAGGGTGCCATGCACTTTCTGGGCCAGTACTTCTGACATGGCAATGTCAGAGGTGGCACATTCCAGATGGAATGGTAGTGCTGGATTGGGGTTGACCAGAGCTGGAGCGGAGGCCAAGGCCTGCTTCAGTGATGTCACAGCCTGGGTGTGTATAGGGCCCCAAGTCCATGGGATGTCCTTTTTTGAGTAGCTCATACAGAGAAGCAGCTTTCTGAGCAAAATCACAAATAAAATTTCTCGAGTAATTTACCATACCTAGAAACCTTCGAAGAGTTGCCATGCTGGTGGGCAATAGCAAGTCTTGCAATCCCTGTACCTTCTTCCAGGTAGGGTTCGACCTTGGTCAGTTATTTTTAGACCTAGAAAGAGTACTTCTTTCTGACACAGTTGTGCTTTCGCAGGATTGCATTTCAAGCCTGCTCTCTGGATGAGAGTCAGTAGTTCGTCCAAGAAATCCAGAAGTTGTTCCTGCATGGCAGTTGCCAGCAACAGGTGGTCCACATATTGCAAGAGACATTGGGGAGTAGAGAAACTCTCGAGGGCATCCATTATGTGCAGATGGAACAGGGACGGACTATTATGGAATCCTTGTGGCAAGCAAGTCCACGTGTACTGTCTTCCTTCAAAGGTGAAGGCAAACTTATATTGGCTCTTAAGGGCCAATGGTAATGACCAAAAACCATTGGAAATGTCCAGGGCACTGAACCATTTCAGGTCAGGGGTCAGAAGTCGTAGCACATTAGGTGCTGATGCCACAGTTGGAGAACAACTGGGGGTAACCTGATTCAGCTTCCTGTAGTCAATAGTAAGTCTCCAGGTGCCTGTGGATTTTTTCATGGGCCACACTGGGGAGTTGGCAGTGGAAACACAAGTTCTGATTACTCCTTTCTTGAGGAGTGACTTTATTGTTTCTCTAAGGGAAAGCAAGGCCTCAGTTGGGAAAGGATATTGCCTGTGCCTCTCATGTGCTGGGTCTGGCACTTTGATGACAGTGTGCATTTTGCCACAGTCATGTTTGTTAATTGCAAATGCTTCCAAGTGTCATTGCAAAATGGGGAGGAGCTTTGGAAAAAGTTTATCAGTTTTGAACAAATCTATGACGTCATACTCCTTGTCATTGGCAGATATTGTTGCCACAACATGTGAATCAGGAATCAAAATGGTATGGTATTGACCCTGAATCTGTATCAGTAGCATGTTAGCTAGGTCCACCATATAGCCGTGTGGTGCAAGGAAGTCAATCCCTATGATACTAGGATGATCATGCAATACCATTAGTTGGAAAGTGTGTGAGGCCTTTAGATGGCCTAGCTCTACCGGTAGGGGTAGAGAATGATATGCAGATAGCCTAGCACCGTCAACTCCTGACATGCTGGTCCTCCATCCGGTGGACCAAGAGGATATGTTTGGGTATTCATCATGTAGCACGGATACAGCTGCACCTGTATCTAGCAAGACTACTAGTAGGTGGCCCCCAACCTCAGCCTCGGTGCAGGGCCTTCTGTTTGTATCCAAAACTATCTTGTTTACAATCCAGACTGGGGCCTGTAATTGTCAATTTGTACTGCTAGGAGCATGGAGAGGTTGGGCCTGACTCTTGTGAATCACTTCACCATGCTGCACTGATGCTATATAGGGAGAAGCTTCTGAGTTCAGGCCTGTATGGGCCTGAGGGCTTGCACCTCCAGTATCCCCTTGACCCATTGGGGTTTGGGTCGCCGGTTGTACCGCCACAAGGGCCTGTGCGGGAACAGCATCCGCTACGGAGCGTACTTGTCCCAGGAGCTCTTGGAATTTCCAATTTTCTTTGGCTATCTCCCTATATAAAGGGCCTGTTCTTTTCTGTTGTGGTTTACCTTTACCCTTATGCTTTTTATACTTATGTCAATTCTGGTTCCCACCCCACTGTTGTTGCTGTTGCGGTTGCTGTTGATGGGCCTGTTGGGGGTGTTGGTTATCAGCTGGAGGGGCTTGTTGGTGTTGGGCCTGCCCTTCCACTGTGTAGTGCATCATGGCCTCTGAAGTAGGCTCCACGGTGGCTACCTTCTTGGAACCGGAGCCCAGATCATGGATATAGAGTTGGTACACTCTCTCGGTTTTCCGAAGGATGTCGGTAAACCTATCCATATTGGGGTAGGTGGTTGGCTCTACCTTTTCTTGTACTGCTGGAATCATGTTCCTAAGGAACAGGGTCTTATATTCAATAAGATCTACATCCGCAGCTTCTTGTGCCAAGTGCTTTCCTGCTCAGTAGGCCATCCAAAGTCTCTGGTGGTAAGTCGCTGAACTTTCCTTTGCATTATGTTTTACAGGGTATGCAAGCATCACTCCTACTACACCTGGGCTGTGAGCAGAAATGAGCTCAGCTGCAACCTCATCAAAGGTGGTGTTCCCATGCTGGTGGATGACATTGGGGAGTTTGGCCCACAAACTAGGATCAGTGGTTTGGCGTAGTATTTGGACCTGGTATTCTGCAGCGAGGATAAGCATCTTGTATTTAGAATGCACCTTTTCCAAGTGACAGCTGAGGTTGTCGGTCGGGTTCATCCAACTGATACTGTCAGCTATTTGCTGAACAGAGTAGGCCATTTGTAGGGGATTACTGGGTCGATCAGGCAGAGGTAGATTGTCTCGAGTGCCATCCAGGGCGGCCCAAGCTGCAGCCTCGGCCGCAGTGCAGACAATACCCTCCTGAGTGCCAGCCTCTTGCAGAAGCTGCCTAATCTGGGTTTTAATGGCCAGTTTACTTCTCTCAGGAAGGGGTACACTGCCTATTGCAGTTTCAATCATGGTTTCTATCTCATGCCTATCTTCCACATTAATAATGGCGATCGGTGGTGCCGTCGGGACCAGGCCTGGGCAACAAGGGGGGGAATGTTACACAAGGTCCCTGCACTCTAACTGGTACCCTCAGAGGTACACCGTAGACAGCTAGCACTTAAGTATATGTTATACTAACATATAGGGCTAAGGGCATCTACCGTACAAGAGTGGATGTCAGGATATGAATGCATAATGTTGTAATACACTTTGCTTGCTAATACATTATATTCTTCTATGTATTTTCTGTGTATTTCTTACTTGTAAGATGCCAAGACATCTGTGGCCTTGGAATAATTATGATATGTAAGTTGGCATTGCCACCTTTTGGTGATTTGTACTACTGCACTGAGTTATGTAAGACTCTGTATAAGAACTCTTTTGTTCATAAACTGATGACTATACAAAATTGTATAATGTTATCTTGGACAGTGGAGCCACCTCTAATTTAGCCAATAGGGCTCATCTTTGTAACTAGAAATGTCTCTATCTTACAGTAACCATAGTAATTATCATAGGTATATAATGTAATACACTAGTCTTGTACCTCGGAGATCCCAGGAGACACAGAGAAACCTTGAGGTATAGGGAACGCTTAGCACTGGCTCCCGGTTCGTATTGGTAAGAACTGCTTAGGGCAACTGTGATTTATCCTTTTGGTAGTAATAAACTTGTTTATTACTCTTATGCAACATGTCTGTGATTACTTGCATTCCCAATATTGCCAAGAACCTGAAAGTGAGGTTTAGACCTCCTAACACAAGTAACTAAGTAATGTATAGGCCAGCAGCAGGAGTACACCTTATATTTCTGTCTGTAGAACTAGCCTTCCTCCTCCTCATAAGGATGTAAAAAAAGCTGATGCCAGCATGCCAGGCACACCGTGTGGCTGCATCCTTATGCCCCACTCTAGTCCTCCTCTACACTACAACTGGCAGTGTAGTGGAGGACTAGAGCTGTGTAGTGTAGCAGAGGACTGTCACATTGAGGATCTGCAACCCATCCTCCCAGAGAAGAAGGAATACATGCTCTGGAATGCTTAATCATCTTACTTGTGTCTAAGGCTTAGCTCATGAAGCAGAGTCAGCAGCATTACAAGCAGCATTTGCCATCACTGTGCCATTGAGTTGGTCTTATTTGGTGCTTTTTTCTGATGTGGAAAACGTTTGGACAAAGCAACAAGAACAATAGAATTCAGTTGTTTTCCATTAAAGCAGACTAAACATAATTATACAATGGCAAGAAAAAAACCTGCACTCTGATTGGTCAGTCTTGGGCTGGACCCATGATGTTGTCCCAGCACAACATCATAGGTCTAGTCTCAGCCTCACTGTAAAGCTGTAGATGATTATTTGCTTGAGCATCTTCTCGATTGTTTCATCTTCTCTTAAAAAACTAAAATATTTTTCAACACAAAAAATCTTTAAAATGATTTTTTTTATTCTGTATAACAATGAGCCATTGTATAAAAGCAATAATGCCCTCCAGGGTGTGTGTCATTTGGGATAACATTACGCCTCAGTTATTGGATTCACTCGGCCTGCGGCTTCATGCCCAACCACCTGAGGCATGACATTATCCCAGCATGACACACACCCTGTCAGGCATTATTGCTTAAATCACGAATAAATATAAATCCTGCCCCTGAATACAGACACTTGTGCCTAGTGGGCTTTACCTGTTTTTTTGTGGGTTTTTCGGCTGGCAGTATAGCCTAGAGGTTAGAATAATGAGCTGTGAATGAGCTTGGTACATCCAGCAGACCAGACCTGGGTCTGATTCTCACAACCACCACTTGCATACTGTGTGACTCTGAGCAAGTCACTTAACCACCCAGTGCTCCCAGGTCGCCCCTGAAAACAGGCACTTGTGCCTAGTGGGCCTTACCCAGTTACCAAAGACTAAAAAGAAATCATGACATCATTATTATCAATCAGTATGGTTTATTCCTAAAAATTTCTGACACTCTTATAACCACTGTAGATCAAGGGGGCAATTCAAATCAGCACACTTATTTACCATACATCTGAGACACTGTTAATATTGTAAAAAGTGTCATATGTGCAGGTGCCCAGAAACCGGGCATGTTCAGGGACAATTTTAAAGTAGTTTTATATATTATTGATCATTCTTGAAAAATAAGATATTAAAATGTTCTCAGTGACCAGTCTTATGGCTCTTTGAAAATCCAGCCCTTAGACTTTAAATTCACAGTTTTTAAAAAATAAGTTTTAAACATGAATGTATGTTGATATGTACAGTTATGGTCTGTCTCTTATAGTTATAAAGATGACTTCTTGAGTAGTTTGTGTGCCAGAACTTCTCAGCTTTGCTTCACAGATGTCTCACCCAAACATCTTGACAACGCATTCTTGTAACACAGCAATTGTACATTTAAACATATGAAACAACTAAGTTAAAAGTTATTGGCACTCAGTGCTAGAGTCTCTTATGTGCTTTCATATCTCCTTTTAGTACAGCCCTCCCAGAAATGTTTGCACCTTTGGGCTGTATGGTGTGCTCTGCATAGTCTATGACCCTCAATGTGCAGCAACATCTTTAATCTATTGCAAGGAAAGTGACTGTAAACACAACACAGACCTCAGTTCTTTTTCATGGAAACTATTGCTGTTGACTCAGGGGAAAGCATGTCTGTCTCTTTTAGCGGACTATTTGTGATAAGATTTGAGACAGGACAGTGAAAGATGGGCATGTCACATTGATGGTAAGACTTCTAAGTACACAGTTTACTAATTGAAAAAATCAACGAGTTAGAGCTTTGAAGAGCATGTAAAATAGACCCTTGGTTGACTACTACCAGACCACACACACTACCAGCAGTAACTCAGTATTTTATTCTAGAATTGCAATTGCTCCATCTAGTGGCCCCAAAATGCAGCTTCAGAAGCAAGCTTGATAATGCTAATAAATATTGCATCTTTGAGGACACTGTCCACTTTTTAAAGGAAGTTATGTAATACTGTCATCTACTTACTACCCTTTACCAGCATTTCTGTATCAAAGAATTGATTCTCACAATCCTTTAGAAGGCAGACCTAGAATCCCATCATAAAAAATCAACAATGTTATCTACTGGATGCACGTTTAGTAATACAAATAATGGTTATGGGAATCTGTGCATCCTGACTGGCTAGGAACAGTGCTTTGGGAAAGAAGCCCAAAGTGGGATATTTCTTATGAAACATGATTTTTTTTGTAGCACAATATGTAACCTTGACCAAGGCAACTGACTTGTTTTCACTAAATAATCAGAATTAAGCCTAAGTGCTGAAGTTTTTTAGTTGTTCATATTGTTTCTTAAGAAAACATTTTTCTATGATAAGATCTGGACATGTAGCACTTTTCATGATTTTTGGCAGGACACAGCTGCCCAAATCAGGACTGTCCTGCTAAAACTGGGGCAGGTGGTAACTTCTATTTGGGACGTGACAACAACTGTCAAAAAATAAGTCCTACCAACCAGAGTGCACAACATAAAACAAATTCTTGTGCCAGGATTCAGAATTTCCATTTCTAACATAACAGCCAGTTTTTTTCATCACAGTCACTCACTTCAAAGCATACTTGGTAACTGTGAGGCTGCTGCTTTGTTTCCCATCTTTTTCTTACATTTTTATTTAGGACATATTGCTATCCAGCTCTATGCATGCCTATCCAGTAGCTTGTAACCTCATTGACTCCAACTTGTAGCCTGGCAAATTCCTGGAGTAGGAAAACTGACACCGTCTTTTTTAAAACTCCACCTATGAGTTTCTGAACACAGCAGCTGCTGAAACCATGATCACAGTTTTTTAAATGCTCTACCACCTTCGATCTCTGTTTCTGCCCGCCTCACTGTTCCTCTGCTTCCTGTTAATTTTACATAATTAACGATAAATCTTCAGGAATGCTAACTCCAGTAAGCGTTATGAAATATATGTCAGCGCCAAGTGCAAGGGTGATTTATGACCACCCGCCCACCCAATACATTGCCTGCTCACTCCCTTATTCCTGCTGCCACACTTGCTGCAAAACATTGAGACTGTACCTTACATGCACTCCAACACGACATTTATTAGAAGAAAAAAAAATAACGGGGACAAAAAACAATGGTTTTACTTACTTTTTGCAAAATCAGCAGTCCCACAGGCCATGTCACGGCATATCCCTTAGTGGGACTCTACTGCTTGTGCCCCCAATGACACTTTGCTGTGGAGTGATTATTTTACATTACTTTTAAATGAGTTTTATTACTTATTTTTTGAACTGTTTAAATTTTTTCTACAAATGTGCCCAGGTGTCCATTTTATAGGTGCACTAAGACACTCTGAAGTGCTGGTTGTGCTGAGACTACCGTACTTCCAGCGTCTCCTCTCTACGCCCTTGGGCATGCAGTTACTTTGGCACAACAAACACCCCTCTGTTTCTTATTGCTTACAAACTGCTGTAAGAGATACTGAAATTTAACAGTTTATGTAACTGTGCTAGCTTAAGTCACATTGTAAAAAAACTGCATGCAACTTTACAATAAGTGCTGTATGAAAATTCGTTTTCTGTGACAATGTTGTTTTTTGTTGCTCTGCACAACAAATTCGAGTCCTTACTTCATCACATGTTTCTGAACCAACAAAGTTTATTAAAACTAGATTTGTAGCTATCCCATCAGTGCAGCAGTAGTATTGCTTATGACGCCGGTGACCCATGTTCGGGAACAAGCACGGGTCACTGAAGGCTGGGCAGGTGAGAGAGGATGGAACATCTCAGGAACATATCTCTTCCCTCGGGGTGGGCAATCCTGCTTCTCGCTACCTGACTGCTGACTGGCAGATGTCAGATGGCAGTACTGGTAAGAGAACAATATGGTGCAGGGCTGTCTGTGGATGTTGGCACACAGGTGCGTCAACATGAACATGCGTTTCAATGCATGCAGACTCCTTTGGGAGGAAACCTGGAGAAAAAATGCTCCAGCCTGCTCAGCACCCCCTAAAGGTACCATATGACTGATATGGCAGGCCACTCACCCAATAGGTCCTCTGTAAGTGGTAACTAAACAGTAAGACCACTAGAAGACATAGCTTGAAGGTTACCGCCAAGACTGGGGACAGCAGAAGGAAAAACTGCATATGACAAAAATATATATATATATTTCTGAAGGGGAAAACCTTGCATGGGGATTTGTTATTTCATTTTAGTAATTCTATTTTTTAACCCTTGTTGTGCCACAAACTGATATATCAGTCCGCAATTCTTATATGTTCTAATTCTGTCGGCAGCCTAAGAGTTACTTTTTCTTCATTCCCCCTTCATCCTCACCCACTGCTTGGTTGGTGATATCACACCCCTGCCTTGAGTGCTCATCACAGAAATCAACACCCAGTTCAACTCATAAGTTGCTGGTGGAGGATAAAGTTGTTGTTTTTTTGCTTCATTATTTGTTTATCCACCTACACCTGAGCAGATCACTTTCAGTGTCTTGCCCCCAGCCCCATCACCCAGTCACCCCAGGACTTTCCTTCCACATCTTGTACCCCCCATGGCTGGCTGGGTGCCTAGGTGGGTGGTGTGTGCATGCCATCATCCTGTTTCTTCTAGTTGTTTTTTCCTCTGAGAGTAATTTTCTCCCCGGGCCAGCATGTGTGCTATGACATGTACGTACTGCGTGAAGATGCGGTGCACCTCAGTGAACTGCACCTACTGTACCAACCAGAAAACTGACCTCTGTGACACCATCCATCTTTCACTAGGTGGTGATCAAGCAGCAGGTCATGCTGTCCCCCTCCCTGGAGGAGGAGAGCCATCATGGGATGCTCAATCCTCCTTCACTGGCCAGCCTCTGGTGAACCTGGTTCATTCCCAAACTTGGGTCACCAGCATGACTGGCAGCGAGACCCCCTACCTCAGCTCATCACATCATGTGGCCAGCCCAGAGCGTGAAGTTTAGCCCATATGCCCCACTCCAACCTGGGACAGTGAATGTGATATACTAGTACTGAAATACATCTGCCCTGGTTTTCACCAGCTCTGTGTACAAAAGGATGTATGGAAAGAAAGACACTGTACTGGGTACTGACACGTCCATGGTGAGAAGGGTGAGTCTGATCCAGGTGCAGCTGATGACTGGATATGCTCTGTATTGTCTTCATTGCTGTCTGACTATGAAGCAACAAACATTTTTAATACAGACAAAACTGCCCTGTTTTTCAGGACAACCCCAGACAATGCAACCAAATCTGGCCCAGCAGCTCTGAACTGCTATGAGGACACAGGGCCCTGATGCTGGGAATTATGTTTAATGAAAATCATAGAGGCAAAATAATTATACAGTGCTGTTTAGTAAACAGTAACCTATTTTCAAACATTACCACCATCTAATGAGGTCAGGAGACATTTAAGTTTTAATCTGCACCATTCATTTTTTAACTCTAACATATTTGCATTCATTAAAGAAATACATTTATCACTCCATTTCCTCATATATTTTAAAATCAGATATTACAACCCCACATATTCATCATTGCTTGTCATGAATACAAAGAAGAGCAAATTAAAATCTACAAGCAACTGGGTTCTGGCAACAGGCCTGAGACCATGAACAAAAGGATTCATGTTCTAATGATATGATCAGTTATAAAGATCTGCTAATAGCCCTCAATAAACATGAGTAGGAAAAAGTACAAAAAATGTAAAAACAGTATGCCAGTATGAAAAATTATGAATTAAGATTTTGAGAGTGTACTTATTGAGAACATAGGTCTATGTCTAAAACACAGACCAGTCTCAGCTCCCAGGAGACACTAAATCCAATGCACAGATCCACTTTGGGAATTTAACAAACTAGACAAGACAGAGAATCTTCCTCAAATGAAAGGTTCAAAGTGTTGGACTAGCACCTGAACGTGTGTCTAAAGTGCCAAATTAATCAAGCGTCCTTTCTGCTAGAATGCATCAGATACCAAGAGTGCCTTGTTCAGCCCCCACAGTAAAGAACTGAGGACTTGTAAACCAAACAAAGGTGCCTGTAGTCTTGTTTGGGTCTTTAGCACTGCCATTTTGCCTGTTGCTTCTTACTGTGCAGTTGTGGAGTTCTGGACTTTAGTCATAATGGAATGGAATATATATATACAGAGAGAGAGAGAAAGCGAGAACTCTAGCACTTTATAGCATTATATGCACTTTAAACAAACCTGCATTTTTTTCTAGCACTTCAACGAACTGCCAGAGAAGTATTTTAACTACAGTCTGTTCCACTTATATGCCTTTTGGTTGCATGCACATTCTGTTTGTATGCACAGCAATGCCTGGTCCCGATTCTTTTGCTATCTCTCTAATGTTAACATTTTCGTTTATATGCCCATGCATTTTCGGCTGTATGCCCTTTTTTTGCTAGCTAAAGTGTGACTGTATCTGCTAGTATTTTTGTTAATCAGTTTCTGAGTCTTCCATTCAGCTCATTCTGGCCACTTAAGGGGTTAATTAGCCGTGATCACCTTCTGCTGGAGCTCATTAACGGCTATTTAAATTGATCACTGAACTCAGCTAGTACACATCCTGCCATGGGTAAGACAAAGCGGACAGTGTTATCACTTGACCAGAAAGTCCAGGTTATAGACAAATCGGCCTTTACATAAATGAAAGAGTTGTCCACTCAGTTTGGTGTCGATGTCTTTTGTATTGGGAGGATTATAAGACAGAGAGAGGCGATTCTTAATGACTGGGGTTCTGGAAGTCCTAAAGACAGAAAATGCAAATGGAATGGAAAGAATGCCAGCATTGAAGAAGCCCTGCTCCATTGGTTCTCTTCAGCCCAAGACAGAGGTGTTCCAGTGATGGGCAATATGCTCATGGAGAAGGCGAGCAATCTGGCAGTTGCTATGGGGATCGAGTGCTTTGAACCCACGTCTGGATGGCTGTCCCACTGGAAAGAAAGGCACTGTATTGGGTACTGACGTGTCCATGGTGAGAAGGGTGAGTTTGATCCAGGTGCAGCTGATGACTGGATACGCTCTGTATTGCCCTCACTGCTGTCTGACTATGAAGCAAGAAACATTTTTAATACAGACGAGACTGCCCTGTTTTTCAGGGCAACCCCCGATGGCACACTTTCATTCAGAAGCGAATCACTATCCGGACACAAAAAGGCAAAGGAACAGGTGTCAATCGTGGTGTGTGCTAAATGTAATGATTCAGAGAAGCTTAAATTGCTTCTTGCTGGAAAATCAAAAAAAACAAGATGTTTCAAGGGAATAAATGTCACTGCACTACCTGTTGAATACACTGTGAACAGTAATGCTTGGATGACTGCAGATTTGTTCCATGAGTGGTTAAAAGCTGTGGACAAAAAATTGAGGAGTCAGAGAAGACAGATAGCCATGATAATTGACAATTGCCCTGCACATAAGCCAATAGAGCTCAGAAATGTAAAACTTTTTTTCCTTCCTCCTAACTGCACCTCGTTGATTCAGCCGATGGACCAGGGGGTGATAAAACTGTCTAAAACAACATTACCAGCACTGAATTGTCATAAAGATTGTTAGAGACATTGATGCAGAAGCTGGGCATTTTAATTTAAAAGCCAAGAACATCAACTTACTGGAGGCTATTCATCTCATTGCCCAATCATGGCAGGATGTAACCGCTGACACAATAAAAAACTGTTATTGAAAAGCAGGCATCTGCCAGGTAACCGACGCTGATCCTATCGATGAGGACACTGAAAACATTGCCCCGCCTCCCAGTATGCAGGCTGCTGATTTCGCTGCTTACCTAGCCTTCGATCAGGGAGAGCCATCCTCTGGTGAACTTACTGACACTGAAATCTGTAACAGTGTTCTCGGTGTCATGGATACCGCTGAGGAAGATGACGAGGAGGATGAAGAAGATCCCCCTCCTTCTACTGGTGAGCTTTGGGCTTATGTAAAAAAAATAAAACGTTTTGCTGAAACCAAGAAAACTAGTGACTTTAATTGGTTCTATAGCTTTGAGCGTAACATAGAGAAACTCGCAGCCATACAAGCATGCCAGACTGTAATTATGGCTTTTTTTTATTAAACAGTGAATTGTGACAGCATGTACTGTACTGTATTAAATGCTTTGAATTTTTTTCATTGTAGCAAATCGTGCTATAATCTCATTTTGCTGTTCTGTGGTGTGCATAATTTTAATTTAAACACATTTGTACTTAGTAAAAACTCGTTTTTTACACAATGACATTCCGTCTCCGAGTCTTGTTGTGATACAGAATTACCACAGTCTGACAAAAACTCAATTTCAGATGTTTGCATTTTCAGTTGTATGCACATAAAACTATTTCTCCCACCATGTACATACATCCGAAATTGACTGTATCACATTTGAATTAAGTTGAACTAATTTAAATGGGGCCCCAGTGGGATCTGGTTCATTTTCCTATTGCTGCTTTACTTTGATTTTTTTAAATATTGAAGAGTAATTACTGAGCTGTAAAACCTTACATACACTTGTTCACAAAGCTACATTCAAAAGGTAAAACTATCCAAGAAGTAAAGTTTAACTGTTTGAAAGTCATCTTTTGTTGGAGTGGACAGTTTTCCTTAGGCCTGGTACCTGATGCATTTTAGCAGAAAGGATGCATGATTAATTTGGCATTTTAGACATAAGTTCGTCTGCTAGTGCAATATGCTGGACCTTTCACTTGCGGAAGATCCTCTCTTGTCCAGTTCATTGATCTATGTCTGCTTGTCTGTCTTTTAGTCCATCTATTAATTTGTCATACAATTTATTCACCCAGGGTAGCCCAACTGAGGAAAAACATACGTACAGTATGTGCATGTGGCCATGATTTTACCACATTTTACAGCTAGGGGAACTTGAGCATGGAAGATCAAGTGGTTTGTTTAAGATTATGCAGACAGTGGCTGGGATGGGATTCAGACCTGTGGTCTCCTGTTTTACAGCTCTGTTGTCAAACCAGTAGGTCCTACCTTCCCTACATGTGAGGTATTAAACATGCAAGCAATTTTAATTAAAACAACAGCATCATACAGGGTAAACAGCCCTTTTTTTACTGTAAAGGATTGGACATCTTCCAGTTTTTTTACTCATTTAATCCTCTTCACAAAAGATTATCTAATGTGCAGCACAAAATCCTTCAAACATTTGAATTTTAGGACATTTCATTGTTTTGTTACTAAAGACATTTTTATAAAACAGGAGCTTTACCCTTTACAAGTCATCTGTTTACTTTGCTGATACCTGTCAGGAAGTCATAACCCTCTAAGTATGACCTCACAACCTGCTGCCATGGAAATGATTCTGATGTCACAAACAGAAGATTATGACATCAGGCCTGTTATATTCCTGAGTTGGTGAAAACAGACAGAGAGACACAACTTCCAACTGCTGAACTGCAAAACAAGAAGAAACCAAACATCACATGACATTAAAGGCAGAGTATATGTGGGAGGTGCTGGAATTCCACACAATACTGTAAAGCTAATGCAACAATACACAGGGTGTCATTACATGTTACAGCACATTTCAACTGTATTCAGGCTTAACACTGCCCACTTCAACTTAGTATTGTATGCTGCTGTACACGCCTTGTCACTAAATTAAGTTTCCCCTCAGAACCCATTTTACTTTTAGAGTCCGAGGTCCACCATATTAAGACAATTTATTCCTCTGCCCCTTTCCTCCTGTCTTGTGGGGTTCCACAGGGCTCCGTACTGTCCCCCATGTTGTTTGCAGTGTACATGCTGCCATTGGGAGACATGATAAGGCAGTATGGGCTGTGTTTTCACTGCTATGCAGATGATACTCAGCTCTACATGTCCTTTGTACCTGAGCAGAGTGGATTGATCTCAGTATTTTAACAGCTGCCTCTCTGAGATCCAGGACTGGATGAGAGCTAATTGGCCGAGGTTGAACGCAGACAAAACTGAGGTGTTGGTGGTGGAACTAGGTCACTGTAGGTTGGGGCTGTCAGCAGGTCAACCTTCCAGGCTTTGACTTGGGGGGTGACCAGCTGCTGACCTCTGATCGGGCACAAAATCTGGGCATTGTGTTCAATAGCGGCCTGACTTTAGAATCTCAGGAGTCTGCTGTCATTAAGACCTCTTTTTTCCATCTGTGGAACATTGCCCAGATCAAGCGCCTGGCCCCGCCAGGTGACCTTCCAAAGTTAGTCCATGCCTTTGTTACCTCGCACCTTGATTACTGCAATGCCCTATACCTAGGGCTACCGGTGGGAGATATGCACTGATTACAGCTAGTGCAGAATGCGGCAGCCAGGTTGTTGACTGGCTTACTGAGATCTTGCTATGTCACACCTGTGCTCCACAGCCTGCATTGGCTGCCTGTATATTGGCAGATCACCTTCAAGGTCAGGTGACTGACCTACAAAGCCCTACACAAACAGGGTCCACACTACTTGCAAGATCTTCTCCAACCCTACTGCCGCCTCCACTCACTCCGTTCTGCTGGTGAGGGACTGCTAGAGGTTCTCAGGGTACGACTGAAGACCTCTGGGGCCTGTTCATTTGCTTTTATAGCCCCTACCCTGTGGAACTCTCTACCTCACCAGGTTAGAGAGTGCCTGGCCATCGAGAGTTTTAAGACTGCCTTAAAATCACATCGTTTTGGCTTAGCTTTTCCAAATTCTAATAATAGTTAGCATATTGTGCTTTCATTCTTGATTTATTGTTGTTTTATCTCTGAGCAAATTTTAACTGTTTTGATGTTAATGTTTATGTGTTTTAGCTTGCATTTTTTTACTTTATATGTTGTACAACATTGTGGTCTTTCTGGAACAACATTTTAAATAAAGTTGACTTGACATACGTTGAATTACTGATATTGTTTTCACCAAAGCCTGACACTCATAATGAAATACAGAGGTAGAAGTCTAAGCACTTTGGTGATCTGTATTCTCTCAAGGGATAGTGGCATAGCTTCTCACCAACAACAGCAGAAACTCACAAGGTTGGTTGGTTTCTGGCTCTTCCAAGAGAGCTATAACTGATGATGATGGAGATTACTCAGACACTGAATAAGCAAGAAGTGAAACTGGACCATAATGTACTGTTACTCCTTCTGCAAGATCTGACAGATACTCTGCAGATAAGCCAGCCCTCCAGCGCAGAGGCAATGCGTCTGTCTGCGACACCAATGAACCAGGTTCAGAAATAGACTCAGGACATCGGAGAGCTGACCAGGAGAAGGATTGAATGTCCTTGGGACTACTCTCCTTCTCTGGGGGGAAGGGGTAGTGTGTCTGGTACATCACAGACTCCTGCCGGAGGCTGAGGGGATCCATTGTGCCGGTGCCATTATCTGCAGGGTGCAGGGCAGGTGTGGGCCATCATTGCATGTCCCTGCCCCCAGGTACAGCCACACACAAAAAATTCTGACCCAAGCATGAAGCCCCTCTCCGCTGCCAACAGTGTCCGCTGGGTAGGGTCCCGCTCCCGTGACCCAACCCTAGTGGGATAAGCCAGAGCACCTTACCACAGACCATGGGGAGGGGGTGCTCGATCAGTGGCCCCACCCTGCGGGGTAAGCCTGGGTATTGAGGGAAGCGAGCATGAGGGGGCTGAGCTCCCTATGGTAGTGGGGGGATGCCGGGCAAAAGGAAAAAAGATACTCTGCAGGTAACAGTTTATCTAACAAGTCTTATTCTTTATTGTTTGCCTTCTTACTGCTTTAATGCAATCCATGTGAACATGACACATTCGTTATGTAACTTGAACAATGTAGGCTATAGACTTAAGTCACTGCTTCTTGTCATCATGCTTGTGAACCATTTTCCTGGGCTCCTAAAGTTCCACCCCAGAACTGACTGACCCAGGAAAAAGGACAACTTTTCCACACTATTCTTCAGAAGATGGTCCTCCACATTCTACTTCTTCTATTTCACATGCTGGACAGATTTAGTCACAAGGGCCTAATTCAGTCTATGGGCTGTCTATTGCAGAATACCTCATCCCACTGATGAACATATTATATGGGTATGTGGAGTATTCTGATAAGCCAGAAAAAAGTTGGCAAGCCTATGCTGCAAAGTAAACCGTTCAGTATGTTGACTTCTTTTTGGAGTTTGGTTGAGCACTTGAACAAAAACACTATGATGTTACTGGATGCTGGATGATATAGAGTTAACAAAGAAAAATGGTCTTATGATGGCAGAACAGTTCTTGGGGCTCGATTCTCAAAGGGGTCTTTGATCAGTACAAGCTGCAGCAAACAGCAGCTGGCACCGAAGCCCCATGTGCCAGGGACCCCGCACCACATTCTGATACAGGAGGGGTCCCAGTGTCTCCATCATCACACTTGCAGTAACCTCTCCTGTGCAACAAACAGCTGGTGCATGGGAGGGGTGTGCTGCAAGCTTCTGCGGCAAAGGCAAGCGTCCCCCCTTCCCAATCCCCGATGGGTCCATACAGTAAAATTATTGCAGGAACTCCTCCCTGGTAGTCTAGCGGTCCTCCCTCCCCAATCCTGATGTCAACCATATAGCATGAATAAATGAATCCCCTCTCCTGGTGGTCTAGTGGCCCTCTACCCTCCTCAATCCCCTATATCACCCATAAACAATAAGAAAAATAATATTCCCTCCCTGGTAGTCAAGCGGTCCACCTTCCCCAATCTCCGATGTGCCCATACAGTAAATAATGTGCAGGATCCCCTCCTTGGTAGTCTAGTGCCTCCCCTCCCTGATCCCAATGTCGTTCATAGTGCATGAATAAAGAAAGCACCTCTCCTGGTGGTCTAGTGGCCCCCTCCACTCACCGATTCCCTATGTTGCCCAAGAATAGGATAAAAAATAATATCCCCTTCCTGGTGGTCTAGTGGACCCCCACCCCAGCAGCTAGTGTCCACCACCCCACACCCCGCCTCCCATAATGCAGCGGGTGACCAGCACAGCCCACCTCTCACCTCCGTGACTGGCCACTGGCCTGATCTGAGTCTGTCTCCGAGTGCTAACTCTATAGAGTACGCACTTATGAATTATTCATGAGCATGTACACTATACAGTTGGCACTCAGTGACAGTTTAGTCCGGTAGCCAGATGCAGAGGACAGAGGTGGGCTGTGTCAGTCGGCGGCTGCATAATGGGATGGGGGGGTGCGGGGTGATGGGCACTATCTGCTGGGGTGGGGGTCAACTAAACCATTAGGAAGGGGATATTATTCTTCATATTAATCTTCAGTGACATAGGGGATCGGTGAGTGGAGGGAGCCTCTAGACCACCAGGAGAGGTGTTTCATTTATTCATTAAATATGGGCAACATCGGGAACGGGGGGCCACTAGACTACCAGGGAGGGGATTCTGCACATTATTTACTGTATGGCCACATTGGGGATTGGGGAAGGGGGAACTGCTAGACTATCAGGAAGGGGATCCTGCAATTTTATTACTGTATGGGCACATAGAGGTTCGGGGATGGAGGACCGCTAGACTACCAGGTAGGGGATCTTGCACATTATTTCCTGTAAGGGCACATCGGGGATCGGGAAGGGGGAACCACAGCACATTGCCACATGCAAGAAACTCTCCAAGAAGAGAATTTTCTAAGTCCCCTTAGACCAGCTCTGGCTGGTCTAAGGGTACTTAGAATATCTCCCTCTGGGAGAGTTATGAGAATCCCATTTACGGGGCTGTGGCAGCTTGCCTCTGCCACATGCCCCCAAGTGCCATGTCACAGTCTATTACTGGGTGCACGGGCAGTGGGGCTTTGAGAATTGAGCCCTTAGTGTCCATCTTGTCTGCCTCTCCTGCCACATGGAGTGATTATACATAGTTTGAGTATGGACACACAGCCAAGCTTAACAGCTAACATTTTACTCCTGCAGTACTAATGCTGTGCAACCTGCAAAGACATTCTCATTCAGGAAACTACCTAGCCCTGCTTTGAAAGTCTGTACAGTACTCATTTCTACAACCTCATTGGGTAGGTTATTCCTTGTTCATCACCCTGTGTGCGAAGTAAGGCTTTCTAATGTTTCCCCTTATTTTGCCCACCCATCACCTCAGTTTGAGGTCATATCCCCTAGTTCCATTTGTACTTACAGCTCAAACATCTACTGTATGTAAGTTCCACTCTGTCTATCCACTTAAGTATTCTCAAAACCATGATCTTGTCCCCTTTCAGTCTTATCTTTTTCAAGGCTAAATAAGAGTATATCTGATCTACACTTATACAGTAGTTCTTTGTTCCTAAGCCACTAATCAGCTTGGTGTCTCTATCATGAAACATATTGATATCCTCAATGCCCTTTTTGTACTGTAGTGATCAGAACTTGATGAAGTACTCCAGGTCTCATGGAAATGAGACATTGTACGTGGGGAGGATCACCTCACTTACTTCTAATGCATCCCATCTTTGCATTTGCATTCTGTATGACAGCAGCACATTGGCTGTCTGGCTTCAGCTTATGGTACACAATTACCCCTATAACATTTTCCTCAGTTGTGCTGTCCACTGTTCCTCTAGACAGTAAGTGACCCCCATTTCTTGCCGTGGGTATGTAGGTGTAACACTTCTCCACATTAAGTCTAACTCACCATTTTTCATCCCACAGCCCTGTGTGAAAGTACCCCTATAGTGCATTCCATTCCTCTGCCGTGTTCATGCTCCATGCAAGTTAAGTGCCATCAGCAAGTTTCTGAAGCCTACTGGTGATTCGTTACTCTGTATTATCTACGGATTTCTGAAACTCAGTATCCCGAACCCAAGAAGACAGAGTTCAGGATACTGAATCTCAAAATCCTGATAGACAGTTAGATGTAACACCCACTATACATGGGGCTCAGCCATCCACACCCCCCGTAACTTAAATAACCAACTCCAAGGGGGAGTGGACCTCGGAGTTAAAGAGAAATAAGTTACCGGGGGGGATCGTGTTTTGCCAGAATGGTAGCCGGGCACAGAACTCAGGTCTGCCAAACTGTGCTGGCTGAGCTGCTTTTAGCTTAGCCCTACATGCTATAGGAGCAACTTGGCCAGCTTCTGCATCCTCCTGTGTGTTGTGCTGCCTGACAAGGGGCATGGTAGTGGTTCATCACATTCGCTACCATACCCATGTTGGCATTACCTTCCTCCTTGTTGGGCTTCTCCATGTCGGGATACTGAACTTGGTCCCGTGAGTTTTGGGATTTCGAGTTTCAGTATCCTAGATGTACACCGTTACTCTAGGTAATTAATAAATATGTTAAATTTATTTATGTATGTATTTATAGTTATTTATTTCATAAGTTTTACTGTAAAAGACATACTGAGCTGGTAACAGATCATTTCCAGATGTGAAAAGGGAGGCGTACAGGTTTAAAATGGAAAAATTCAATAAGATGCATTTACAATAAATAAAAATGACAGTAAATATAGATAACAGTACAATTACACTGAGACAAGAACAGTTCCACATAAGCAGCACTACAACACAATAATACAAAGCAGGTAAGTTACAGCCTAGGGGCAGTAACAGGGCCTAGCCATACAGCTTTATTTAGTTCATAGTGGGTGGAGGATTTGCAGGAGTGAGTAAAGAAGTTATGAAGGAGAGGTTAGAGAGAGTAGCGCAAGGAGGCAGAGCAAATGGTGGGATGTAGTGAAGACCAGAGCATAGGGAATCTGAATGAGAAAGCAGAATGGCCAGCAGAAGATTTGATGAGCGGGAGAGAGAAAGAGAGTGCAAAACTCAGAGTAGTGTAGGAAGTACACAGGAGCAGAGGAACAAAAGGGGAGGAAGCTAAGGTAAGGTGGGAGGAGGCATAGAGGGGATAGTTGTGAGTGTGAAGGGAACAGTCAAGAGCAAAACAGCAGAAGAAGTGAATAAAGGGGTCCAGTCTAGCCAGAATAGATCTAAGAGCTGCAGTGTACACTATATCACCATAACTGAAAATGAGGAGGATCATCTTAGAGAGGATTTCTCTGCAAGCAAGAAGTGGGATATAAACTCTGTTCCTGCTGGCCCAGTGGCATGGAGGGCTGAGGCATCCATGCCTTATCTCCTGCCATGCCGGTGACCCATGTTCGTGGTGTGAGCTGGCTGCCAGGGGTCAATCGGGGAGGGAGAGGATTGAGTGTCCAGAGCACAGCTCTCCTCTCCTGTGGAGGGGTGGGGATGGAGTCCACTACTTGCCTGGCCCCTAGCGGCAGCTGGTGGTTGGTGCACCAGACCCACAGACAAAGAGGGCAGATGTGGGGCAGATGCCTGGTGTGCCATGCATGGAAGCGTGCGTGGTTCGGCCACTGGCATCATTGCATGCCACCACACTCAGGAGATGGGAAGAAAAGCAGAAAATCCCGACCGACAAGATGATGCTGGCCATTCACAGATGCCGCACCTGGCCAACTAGCAGCTTGTGAAGGCCAGAGGTGAGTCCAGTGGACACCAGAGTGATGGGGGCTGTGGGAGGCTGGTGGAAGGGGGCCGGTCGGGAGGGGGAGAAAGAAGAAGTTAACAAAAAAAAAAACTTCGTTCCTGTATAGTGCCAAGCTTAGGGTGGAGGTTCTGGTGGATGGCATCCACATGCAGAAACAAACCAAGGTGACGGTCCAACCAAACCTGGAGGTACTGTATTTAAAGGAGACATCCTCAATCAATGCACCATCAAGGGTATAAAAGGGGGGGAAAGTAGAGAGTCTGGCTAGCCTCTGTCTGGTACCAAAGGTTATGGAGACCTTTTCCCTGACACTGAAGGACAGGTGCTTAGCCAAAAATCAATGCTGGAATTTGGTGAAATCTGCTTGGAACTGAGCAGCCAGGATGGGGCAGAAGAACCTGATGTAAAAAGCACAGTATCATCCATGTACATGTGGATGGCCACAAAGGTATAGGCATTAGGGAGGTTAATAGGAAGATGGAGGAAAGGAAAGGATCAGGTCTTGGACCGACACATGGGGAACACCTGAGCAGATAGGGAGATAGGGGGAGATGGCGTCTTCTTGGTAGACAGCTTGAGACCTGCACTTGAGGTAAGAAAGGAACCAGTGAACTGAGTGGTCATACTCACAGAGCCTTGCCTTTTTAAGCTTGTCTAGGAAAAGAGTGTTCAACAGTGTCAAAAGCCTTTGCCAGACTGACAAAGATTATGGAGGTAATCGGTCCCTGGTCCATACCACTGAGGATGGAGTCAGTGAGCTGCAGAAGAGAGGTGGAGGTGGAGTGGGACTTCTGAAATCTGGACTGGAATTGGGTAAATAAGGGGGGCAGGGAATTCCAGGAAGGGAGAGAGTTGTGAGAGGAGTAGGTGTTTTAGAAGCTTTGATAGGGCAGGAAGAAGAGATATAGGGTAATAGTTCCCAGGAAAGGAGGGGACAATCCCTTAGAGAAGAGGGATTATTGTTGGCCACTTCCAAGAGTTAGGGACAAAAGCCAGGGAGAAAAAGCAGTCTAAGATAGATAGGATAGGATAGAAATAGCAATAACAAAAGACACGTGCAGCAGTTTGGGGTCAAGGCTGTCAGGACTTAAAAACAGAAACACAAAAATAGAATTTGACAGTAGATAATGACCACTTGGTTCACCAAGTCCATCTGTTTTTCCTTGCCTATAATATCATCTCAGATCCTGCTTGATATCTGGTCCATTTGGCCCCTTCCCTTTCCATAAGATTCCATTATGCCTATCCCATGCATTCTTGAACGCCACCACTGTTTTTAGCCCCACCAGCTGCATTGGAAAACTGTTCCAGGAATCCACCACTCTTTCTGTGAATAAGTACTTCATCACATCTCTCATGATTCCCCGCCCCCAGCTTCTTATGATGCCCCCATGTCCTTGAGCACCTTTTTTTCAGACAAAAAAGTTCCCTCTTGTACCTTGTTTACACCCATGAGGTATTTAAAGGTCTGTATCATATCCCCACCCCCTTCTTTTCCAGAGTGTACATATTTAGATCATTTAATCTCACCTCATAGGGTTTCTGATACAAACCCTGCACCGTTTTAGTTGTCCCCCTCAAGACTGCTTCCACTCTTTCTATGTCCTTTCTGAGATGTGGTCTACAGAACTGGAAACAGTACTCTATGTGGGGTCTTACCAATGATCTATACAGAGGCAACATCGCCTCCCTCTTTCTGCTGATGATATCCCAGCATCCCACTTACTAGCCCAACTACTTTGTCACACTGCCTGGCCACCTTTAGGTCATCCTATATGATCATCCCCAGTTCTCTTTCATGCTTGGTGGTCATCAGTTCCACCATCCCCATTCTGTATTCTGCCCTTGGGATTCTGTGTCCCAAGTACATTATTTTGCACTTTTTCAGATTGAAACCCAGCTGACATACCCTTGACCACTCCTTGAGTTTTCTCAGGTTGCTGCTCATCCTTTCCACTCCCCCAGGAGTGTTCACCTTATTGCAGAGCTTCGTAGCATCCACAAAGAGGCAGTCCTTCCCTTCCAGCTACTCTGCAATGTCACTTATAAAGACATTAAAGAGGCCCAGTCTTAGCACTGATCCCTGAGGCACCCTACTAGTTACCCTCCCTTCCTCTGAGTGAACTCTGTTTGCCACCACCCTCTTCTGCCTGTCCCTTAACCAATTTCTTACCCAGTTTACCACCTTTGGACCCAATCCTAATCTACCCAGCTTGCTTACTAATCTCCTATGTGGATCGGTGTTGTTGGCTGGAGGGATGGGAAACCAATCAGTAGACAGAAAGTCAGCATGGAAAGAAGAAAAACCTAGTGACCTGAATGGACAAATATGTATACAATGTGGGGGTGGTTTGGAGCTGATGGATTTTGCACATGCAGTAGACCATATGGTGGCCACATGGAGCATCAGGCAGAGTACCTGCATCC
This sequence comes from Neoceratodus forsteri, assembly GCA_016271365.2. Classification (NCBI taxonomy): domain Eukaryota; kingdom Metazoa; phylum Chordata; order Ceratodontiformes; family Ceratodontidae; genus Neoceratodus; species Neoceratodus forsteri. The sequence continues at coordinate 158,844,565 of CM028137.1, forward strand.
ATACTACAGTGGGGTGACAGGAGAGTACTCAGTCAAGGACAGAGTGATTTAGTGTTTTAACATCAGGCCAGATGGAGACAGCAATAAGCTGAGAGAGTTATAATGATGTTGTGTTTTTATGTAGTTTATAAAAGGAGGAAAGTCAGTCGATACTGTCACCAAGAATAATTAGCTCACGCAAGATGGAGAGAGAAGAGATGGTGGAGAGATGGTGGAGAGAAGCTCAGTATTTGTGGCTGGGGAGGATCCAGAGCAACAGTAGACCCTAGCAATAAAGGAAGGAGCAGAGAAAGAGAGAGAGAGTTTGAGGTTGAGCAGCTCATAAGCAGAGAGGCAGGAGACAGAAAGCACGGGTTCAGCCTCAATTCTAGTGGAAGTGCAGAAAGTCACTCAAACCTCCCCTCTTTGCTCAGTGCTGATGGGCAGAAGAAGAGCTGGAAGAACAACAAACTCAGCACTGGACCCTGAGGTACTCCACTCAGAGCCTCCCCCCACTCTGAAAGATTATTATCCACTACCACTCTGTCAGTCAATTTGTTATCCCTCTCAACAGCTTAGCTAAAACAGTCACAAAAAGGAGGTAATACTGCCATTGTAAAGGTCACCCGTTTCAGCACACCTGGAGTATTGTGTGCATTTCTGGAGCATGCATCTGAGGAACACAGAGAAGAGCATTAAAAGTGATCCAGGGCCAGCAGGGCAGATCCTATGAGAAGAGACTGGATAGTCTCAATATGAGCACTACATTAGGGAGAGCAAAGGGGTAGAGTCAGTTAAAGTTCATCAGGTTTAGTGTGGAGCAAGTCAGTTGCAGGGACTGTGGGTTGCTCTTCTCCTAGAGTATGCTCTGGAAGAGGGGTTATTGCCCCTTCTACAGAATCTATGCAGAGCTCCATTCTCAGCTGGTAGTGGCAAGGAAAGAGATATCTCTCCTCGGGCACTGACTCAGTTGCAGTCCACATCCCACAACCCCACTCCCCCAGAGGCCCATTGGTCCAGTAGGGTGGAGAGTGGTGGAAAGGGGAAGGGGGAAAGGTGACAGAGGCAGCCACAAGAGGTCAACCAACCCCACACCATCCCGATGGCAAATTACTTTGCAGCCCTGGAAGAGACTCAGGTACCTCACTCCACCGGTGGGGGTGAGACTCAGGGTCAAGTCAGGAGAAATGGGAGTGATGACCTGGTGACACCCAGAGGTGAGAATAATAATAAGAAGACAGCAGCCAGGAGACTCTTAGTGGTGGTGGATTCTATGATCAGGGGAATAGAGAGGGTGACAGATGAGGAGGAGGAGGAGGAAGGCTGGGGGATGGTAAGATGTCTCCCTGGAGTATCATCCTTCTAGGACAAAGAATAGGGAGGATAGTGGGGGGGGGGGAGCTGGTGGTGCTGTTACACTTAGATAACACTGATTTGGTGAACCAGCTTGTGGAGCAAGTGAATCAGAACTTTCAGAGGCTGGGAGACAGATTGCAGATACACTCGTCCTCCCTGGTCTTTTCCGTGATCCTCTCTTTGTCGAGTAGAGGGGAGGAAAGATAGAGTAAGGAGAGATGAAATAGAGGAAATAAGTGGGTGGCTCAAATGATGGTGTCAGGAGAAAGGCATCACCTTGTGTTGGACTGGGGAGACTTCTGAGACAGGAGGGTCTTCAAAGGTGATGGCCTTAACCTGACAAGAGAGGGGACCAGTGCACTGGGCAGAAGTTAGATGTCTATATTGGACAGTTAAACTGACTGTGGGGGTCACAGAGGTTAGGGAAACCACAGTAAAGAAAGTGAGACAGGGGAACCTAGCTAGTGCTCCACCTATACTGGGGACTAGTAGCAGTAGGATGGGTAGAAAGGAGTAATGGAAAAGGCAAAGGGGGAAGACTTTCAGGGTCTGCAAGCAATAAGAAAAGAGGAAGGTAAGGAGAATGGAAAGAATGCTGGTGTAAGATCATATAACAGCAAAAGAGGATCCAGAGCAAGTTGGAAGAGGGTCAGCCTTAATGTTAGTAGTCTGGGTAATAAACTCTGAGATCCAAGAATTGGTAGCAGACACTGAGGCAGAGCTCATAGCCATCACAGAAACTTGGACCACAGAGAATAATGACTGGGACTTGTCAGTTTCAGGTTATAACAATCTTTAGGCAGGATAGAGGGGAGAGAAGGGGCATAGTTCTACATATCAGGGAGGGCATAGAGGCTGTGGGGGACAGACACATCAGGGAAACAGAGTCATTGTGGGTTCACCTCATGGCACCCTCCATCAAGTAAATACAGGTGGGGTGATCTATTGACCACCAGGACAAATGCCAGAGTGTGATTGTGAGCTCAGGAAGCGCTAGCAAGGGGAGTGAAGAAGAGAGAAGTGGTGGTGATGGGCAATCTGAACCCGCCCAATACTGAGAGGAACATTTCAGTGGCCAGGTACACCAGAATTCAGGCCCTGTTGGATACATTAGAAGACTGTCTGCTTATGCAACTTTTATGGAACCCAGAAGACAGGTGACCATTCTTGATTTGGTGCTCATCAACTCGGAGATGGTGAGTGGTGTGAGGGTAAGGGAGCCACTGGGGTCCAGTGACTATAACTCCATTTGGTTCAGACTGGCCATGGGGACCAGAATGCCCCTATCAAAAACTGAAGTCCTAGATTTCAGAAGAGCAGACTTCAACTGGATGAGGGTTCTGGTCTGCGACAAATTGACCAGGGTGGACAGCATTGGAGGTATAGATGAAAGAAGGGGGCAATCAAGGGGACCATTCTAGAGGAAACAAAGTCATGCACGAGAATTGCCACAAAATGGAATCGGTGCAAGAGACCAAAATGATTTTTGAAACGGGTCAGAGAAGCAGTGAGTGCCAAAAACAAGGCTTTCACTGGGTACAGAGAAAAGCAGGTGGAAGAGGAATGGGGAGAGTACCAATTAAAAACTAGGGAAGCAAAGAGGATGGTCAGGGAGGCACAGGCAGACACACAGCTGCATACTGTGGAGGAGGTCAATGGTGGGGAAAAATAATTCTTCAGCTATATTAAGGAAACAGAGTAGGGGCATTGTAAAAGGCTTTCAAGGGGGTGGGTACTAGAGGAAGATGAATAAAAAAACAGTGATTCTTAACAATTTCTTCTGCTCTGTCTTCACAAGGGAAAAGTGGGTCCCTGCCTGAAAGTGGCATTAAGGCGACTGTCAGGAGCATTCCTAAAATAAGGCAGCCAGTATTTACTACAGAAAGGGTCCAGCAGAGCCATGAAGCCCTAAAGGTAGATAAAGCCCCAGTGCTAGATAGGATGCACCCAAGGGTGCTTAATAAATTGGCTGCAGAAGTGGCTGAACCCATAGTAGGGATGGTCAACAGCTCAATTCACAGAGTGGCAGTTCCAAAGACCAGAGGGTAGAAGGCATAGTCAGACCCAAACAAGAAATAAGGTACACAAAAGAAGAAATAAGGCAATAATCCAAAGTTTCAAACACCAATGTATTTTTACTAGGTGCCAAGGATCAAAGCAGTTTCCAGCAATAACAGTATCCCTAGTGCCTAGACTCCTTTACCAGACTTCAAGGGGGTGAGAATTAGGGTTGCCACCTCTGGATGAGGCAAAAAACAGATCCTAGGCTCTGCCCCTAGCCACACCCCTTTTCATGACTCACCATGCATTGCTCCTCCTAGAAAGCCATTTGTTATATCAAAAATACAACCCTTAAAGCAGCAGTTCAACAAAAATGTTAAGATACTGTACTGTACCTGTTAAAGTTATGTTCCTAAATTCTTCCTAGTTATTTATTTACTTATGTATGTATTTATTTATTGACATTGGTTTACCAGACAAACTTACAGAGATAAAATAAATCTTATTTACAGATATGATCTGAGGGGAGACAAAGGAAACTGTAAATAGCATACAACAGTACACATGAGATATAATCCATAATAAAGAAATTGTTTCCTATAATGCGTACTTTATATCTTTTTCTGGCTCTGGGGCTCCATTTCCTTTTTATGTCCAGAGTACTATTTCAAAGCCAAAGAAGTGACCCTATGTTTTTTTCTTGAGGAAAAAAATAATTTTAAACATCTAAATATGCCTAAATTCTGTTAGAGATGAAAATGTTTACCAGTAAATGAAAGTGTAATATAACTGGCTCTTTTAGTGTTACAAAAGGTGGGGACAGCTTTGCTGCTATGCCAGTTTAAGATGCAGTGGAAAAGATTAGGCTAAGTAAGTGCTAATGGTGTTAATGGCCATACTTTACACCTCCCAGGTTGACTGCTTTCACAAACAAAAGTCTGTATTGACAACAGAACTTGTTTGTAGCCTAGACATGTAGCTGAAACACTGAATGATATGACAAAATATGTTTCAAAAGTATGGAAGCACTAAAAATGGCTCAAAAACCTGACCAGCACAGAGCAAAACCGGATTACCTGATAGGGGCCCTGAAAACCTGATCACTAGGTAAATAACCTGACAGGTGGCAACCCTAGTGAGAATATTGAAACAAGATTCAGTTTAAGTACATTTCACTGGATCACAATTACACTTTCTCTCATTGGATCACAAATGTGACATCACTGTTGTGTGTTTCCTTAAAGCAACAGGACATTATCATAAAGGCAGTTATATGAAAATAAACTAAATTATGTGTAAAATAATTGAAAAACGTACACCTAATTTACATATATTAAAAAAGAGGAAACAGCATTATATAAACTATTCATGAATAAAGAAAAAAGTGAGATGCAATATAAAAAATGATAAAGATTATTATTAGTTTGTTTTCATATAACTGCGCACCTTATTTCTTGTTAGGATCTGGTACTGTGGAGGCTAGTCACCTCCAATATGGTGCAGCAATGGCTGCAACTGCTAAAATGTTTTTGGATTTGTTTTGAATTGAGTGCTTAATTTTTTATCGCTGATCGCAAGCACTACGAGGGTAACAAAAGGCCAACTGAAGTAATTAGTTTCCAGGACAGCTGTGCTGTGCGACAAGTGCAATGAGTAAGGATTGCTGAAGTGGGACTTATGCTTGCAATTTGAGAATGAGCACTACGGATTCTGCAACTGTGTCATCAAGTTCCACCAGTGCTACAAACACAGACTACAGCTGGGAGCAAACAAATACAGGTTCCTTTGATGTATGACGAAGGAGACTATGAAGTAAGTAAGTTAAACAATAACAGAGAAGATATAGAGGATGATATTAACACGGGTATTAGGGGCGCCTTTAGAAACCTGGAAAAACTGTTAGCAAAAGAGTTGGAAGTGTCATATAGTATAAGCACACTTGAAGAGTACCTAGATCAAGACCAGGCACCAAGGGGCTTATGTATTTCAATAGTGCCCTCCTGTGGCTTAGAGAACTTCCAATGTAAGGACAAATGGATCAAGGCTGCATGTGAATGCTCAAAAATATTTTTAGAGCTGTTGATTAAGGATGATCTTAGCAAGGTTGTAGAACTAATTTCAGATCTTAAAACAGCAAAAGAGATTGCATTAAAGTTAAAAGCTTGTGAAGAGTATTTAGATTTTAATGAACAGCTAAAAAATAAAATGCATAAATATGAGTCTGAATTAATACAAAGAAAAAGCACCAAACTAATTAGGGACAAGAATGACTATGAGAGAGGGGAGATATTGAAGTGGAGTAAACCACGCTCTCAAAGTAGGGAAGGTCAAGAGTGAGGTTTTCAGGATAAGAATAAGGGTTATATGCAGCAAAAGGAGACTGTAGGAAATAGAACCAAAGATGCAAACACAAGTACTGTAAGCGTAGTATTCTTTTCAGAAACACCGACCCCAAAGAGAAAGAAAAGGAAGAGGAAAACAAAGAGAGGCAACCGGTTTGGCAGGGGGGACAGGAAAACAAACAGGTGTAGAAATAATCTTGAGAAAGTGGAAGAAAGGATCTAGTCTACAGATACTAAACCTGTCCCATTTGAATTTAACCAAGGACCAAGAAACAGTGTTAAAAAGAGGTCTGAGCATCATCCCTACTCCACAAATAAACGAGTTTCAAGTTGTGGTGGATCTTTGGAAATTCTTTCGTAAACTATATTTAAAATTACACTTTTCTGAAAATATTTATCAGGATTTACCAACATATATTGATTGTGAGATGGGCTTCATACCAGAAGAGATTAATACTTTGTTTGAGGACATTGATTGCATGAAATCTCAGATGGAACTACTGAAGAAGGAGGAATAGAACAAACAACCTCCACTGATCTGATTCATGAATCCTTGGGAATTGCATCCATGGACACAGGTAATGAAATCATGGGAATAGACTATGGAACACCTTCTGACTTTAGAAGAATATATGAATGCAAATGATATGCAATCTGACCTCCTGACCTCCCACCTAGAACCTGGGCATGGTCTATTAGGTGCTAATCAAAACATAAAACAACTAAGGAAACAACTGTTTAGACCCATATCCATTTTCTTCCCTAATATTTACAATAATGTTCTTGGAGAATTTGAGAAAACTGTGACCAAACAGGTTAGGTATCTGATTAATGAAACAGCTAAAGTGACCAGATTTAATTTAATTAAAAATGAGAAAATTGCATTGGATGTTATGTCTCAAGATAAGTCCATTGTTGTCAGACCCTCAGATAAAGGAGATAATGTTGTGATCATAAAAGTAGAACACTATAGGGAAATTGAGTTGGGATTAATAGGAAACAGAAAAAAACTACAAATAGTTACCATGTAACCCCTTTCTCCAATACAAAAAAGAGCTGTTTAAACTACTGTCTGAAGCATTATCTACAGGAATCATCTCAGAATCAGAATTTGATTTCATTTGGCAGGAACACCTAGTGACGCCAGGCTTTTATATTCTACCCAAAATATATAAGGATAGTCAGAAGCCACCAGGGAGACCAATTGTATCAGGGGTGGGTTCCCTAACCCAGAATTTGGGAAAATTTGTTGACTTTTTTCTGCAACTTGGAGTATAAAACTTAGATTCCTATATTAAAGACACCACTGATCTTTTGGATAAACTATCCGGGGTGAAGTGGGCAAAGAACTATAATTGGCTTACTATTGATGAGGAATCACTATATACTTCCATGTATCACCAGCAGGGTTTGGCTGCAACAGAATACTTCCTGACTCAATATCCAGAGAATGATGATATACCTGCTGAATTAATTTTGAAAGCCTTAGAATTTATATTGGAACACAACAGTTATGAATTTGAAGGTATCCATTTTGAACAATCATGGGGCACTGCAATGGGAGTGGCTATGGCTCCAAGTTATGCCAACCTCTTTCTTGGTAAATGGCAGAAAGAGATAATACTAAATGACAAGACTAACCCCTTTTTCAATAGAATAAAACATTTGTTTCATTTTATTGATGATATTATTTATATTTAGGATGGATCTGGACAAGAGGCAGAGTCCTTTGTGAACTGGTTACACTTAAATGACTTAAATGTTAGATTTATTTATGAGTTTGATTCCCATTCAGTTAATTATTTAGACCTAAATATGTATATAGAAACAGATGGAGAAACTGACTTTCAGCTAAACATTAAGACCTTTAGGAAACTCACAGCTACAAATTCTGTCCTTCACTCTGACAGTGCCCACCCAGCAAGTTTGAAAAAAGCAATCCCCTATAGCCAACTACCTAGGCTTAAGAGAAATTTCTCAAAAGAGAGAGATTATGAACAACAAGCCAGCGAGCTAATGGGAAGATTTAAAACTAGAGGATATGATTCAGGTCTCTTGACACAAACCAGAGAGTGGACAAAATCTCAAGGAACTCCCTATTCCATCCTAAAACCCTGATTAAAGCTCAAAGTCCACCCTGCACTTTCAGTACTGAATATACCACCGTCAACCACCTTCTACTAGTACTCCAGCTCCAAAGATTGGGTGTGGCACCAAATGGTGTGAATTGGTTCAATGACTACCTAACACACAGGAGTCAGCGAGTCAAAATCAGGCAGATGTCATCCAGCTCCAGAGATGTACTCCTAGGAGTCCCTCAAGGATCAATTTGAGGGCCTCTGCTTTTCAGCCTCTTTGTAAATGACCTACCCACAGCCTGTGACACCAAACTTATTCTGTATGCAGACGATGCCATGCTGCTGAGCAGCAGCACCTCTCAGGTTGCCCTACAAACAGAACTATAGAACTCTTTCAATAAACTCGAGGACTGGTTCAGTAGGCAAAAGCTGCTACTAAATTACAAGAAAACCAAGGCCATGCTATAATCCAGCCCCTACAACAAACACAAGCATGCTCCCCTCATAATCACCAACAAAGCTGGTGAGCAGATTGAGCAGGTGCACTTGTTCATACCTTGGAGTCACCATTGATGACTCTTTCACTTATACGCACCACGTAGACTCCCTTGTCAGAGTGGTAAACACAAAGATCGGGCTCCTCTATAGGCATAAGAAATCCCTCACCCCAGAAGCACTCCGAATCTCAGTCTCCAGCTCCATACTCTTCACGATAGACTACGGGCTGGTGGTCTATGGAGCTGCTACTGATACAGTGCTCAAAAGGGTCCAAATTGCACTCAATAAGGCATGCCGCCTCACCTTGTGTGCAGATCACGGCACTCATACTTGCACCCTGTATGAGTGTACAAACTGGCTTAACCTAAAAGACAGGATCAAATACCAAACTTGCCTCCTGGGAAAGAAGGCACTCCGCGGAAAAACCCCACCCTGTATAGGAAACCTGCTCAAAGCTTCTCTCTCAACACACATCACCAGACAGAGGAAGAATGGAGCACTGTCCATACCATTCCGCCGAACCTCACTAGGGCAGCTTGCTTTCTCCTATTGGGCCCCCCTCTGGATAAATGAACTCCCAATGAAATTACAAACAAACAACAGCCTGTCTCAATTCAAAGTAGGCCTCAAACAGCACCTAATGTCTAACTCAAAATGCACCTGCTTCTCAGGCCCCACTTAACAGACAGGCCTACCTCCAAGGTAACACCCAGCAGGGCTACCTAGAGAACCCTGCCTCCTTTCCAGCCTAGTCAAGGGCTTAAGTAAGCTATCAGTCCTCTTTAAACACACTTGGTACTGCCCCTCCCAACCCCCCTCCACTCACACACACACACCATACTCGACAAAGCCCTCTGCAGCTGCTCCCCCCATCACAGCCCCCGTTTCACTATCCCCCACCTCTCACTCTCTGCGGTTGGTTCAAACCCAATCCCCCTTGTTTCACTGTCACCCAGCCTCTCGCCAACTGGGATAGCGTTAAACCCTATGCAGTTACTCTGCCATAGTCTATCAACGGATTTGGAGGTTTCCAGGGGTGTGCTACCTAGGGCAACCGATTAGAAATAGCTTAGTATTCAATTACAACTGCTCAGTGTTTTTCTCCTATTTGTCTAATTGTCATGTAATCACTCTTTAATGCCTAATGATCAGGCCTCTGTAACCACTGAATATGTGTATTGTCTTATTGTCCACCCTGACGTGGGACCTTTGTAAAAGAGCTTACGCTCAAAGGTCTTTCCAAAATACTAATTAAATTAATCATTTGGCTGGTCAGATGGGTAATATTATTTTTAAGAGCTGACCTATCTTATTGAGCGATGAAAGGGTGGGAGGTGCTGTGGGCCCCAGACCAAGAGTGACTTTTTGTAGAGCAAGAAACATTCAACACAAATTGGTACATTCCAGATCACCAGCTGCACAGACCAGAATCAGGCCAACCTGGCTACTGCAGAGACCAAAAGGTTTCTACAGATGCAAAAGATGTAATGTCTGTAAACCTGCAAATGAAAATAACATTTTTGGTCACCCCAATAATTTGGAATGCACTATGTAAATCCGCAGTCTCATTACCTGTGATACCACATTCGTGGTATATGTACTCTGGTGTAGTTGTAACCTCATATATGTAAGGAAAACAGTCAGACCATTGAAACAACACTTGCAAGAACATGTGAGATCCATTTTACATGTGAAAAATGACACACCAGTAGGAACACATTTTGCTATGCATCATAGTCAATCACCAGACAGCCTGAGATTTATGGGAATTGATTGGATACACACCACAAATAACAGGAGGGGACAGAGCAAACAGACTATTACAGAAAGAAAGCATGTGGATATTCAAACTGAATAGTGTAAAACCCAATGGTCTTAATAACAGCTGGGATATTAAACCTTATCTTAAATAACTTAGGCATTTCTTCATTAAATGGTACACTTTGATGGAACCTCTTAACATGGTCTCCTTGAAACTGAAATGTTATTTTGAACCTTCTCCATTCTAAAGATGAAATATAAATGCATGCCTCTGTATATAGCCAAGTTCTAATATGTGCGTTATGTTCTGTTTTTTTTCAGTCTCTAGTACAAATCTGCTGTTATTATTTCTTTACTTTCAGAGAAGCACCTCATTTTTGGACTCCTACCTACCCGGTTGGCACATGCCATTTGGAGATCGGAATTTGGCAGACTTCTTAAACTGTGCAAGTAAAAGTAAATGCTAAATGAGGTAAACAATGTAATACTGAACTGTGTGGTACACAATAATCTTTATAATCAGTTTTTATATTGCATCTCCCCTTTTTTCTTTATTCATGAATAGTTTATATAATGCTGTTTCCTCTATTTTTAATATATGTAAATGAGGCGTAGGTTTTTCAATTATTTAGCACATAATTTAGTTTGTTTTCATATAACTGCCTTTATGAGAATGTCCTGTTGCTTTAAGGAAACACACAACAGTGATGCCACATCCGTGATCCAGTGAGAGAATGCGTAATTGTGATCCAATGAAATGTTTTTAAACTGCATCTTGTTTCAGTATTCTCACCCCCTTGAAGACTTGTAAAGGAGTCGAGGTGCTAGGGGTACTGTTACTGCTGGAAACTGCTTTGATACTTGGCACCTAGTAAAAACATATTGGTGTTTGAAACTTTTGGATTATTGCCTCATTTCTTCTTTTGCACACCTTATTTCTTGTTAGGATCTGGTACTGCGGAGGCTAGCCACCTCCAATACAGTGCAGCAATGGCTGCAACTGCTAAAGTGTGGTAAAAGCTTTTTGGATTTGTTAGAAGGCAGCATAGTCCCACTACAGAAGGTGGGGAAGGGGGGTGAGGAGCAACCGGGGAATTACAGACCTGTCAGCCTTACCTCTGTAGTGGCTAAACTGATGAAGTCTCTGATCAAGGAGGATGTTGTGGACTACCTAGAGGGCAACAGTCTATAGAAGAGTAAACAGCATGGGTTTGTGGCAGAGAGGTCGTCAGACCAACCTGATCGTTTTCTTTGACTGGGTAACAAAGTTAGTAAATAAGGGCCATGCTGTGGATTTACTCTATTTCAGTTTCAACAAGGCTTTCAACTTGATACCACACAGAAGACTTCTGAAGGAGCTGGAAGTCCTGGACTCAGCTAGGAACACAGACAGGTAGGAAACTGGTCGAAGGAGAGACAGCAGAGGGTGGTGGTAAACAGATTCAAATTGGAAGACAGGGAAGTGATGAGTGGGGTGTCACAGGGACCTGTCCTGGGTCCTGTCCTCTTCAATATGTTCATCAATAACATTGAAGAGGGCATCCAGGGCCAGTCATATCTGTTTGCAGATGACACAAAGTTCTACGGTAGGGCAGATAGTGAGTAAGGGATCAGGGAGATGCAGAGAGCTCTAGAAAGGCTAGAAAGATGGTCTAAGGTCTGACAGTTGAAATTCAGTGCCAAAAGAAATGCAAGGTTATGCACCGGGGGGGGGGACAGGACAGATTATTTGATGTGAGGGGTTAAGCTGAGCACTACATTACAGGAAAGAGACCTGGGAGTCATCATTAGTGAGTCCCTCAAACAATCAAGCCAGTGTAACAATGAATATAGTAAGGCTAATAGAATGCTTGGGTGTATCAAAAGGGGTACTGGCAGCAGGAAAAAAGAGGTACTACCACCTCTATAAAGGTCACTGGTGAGGCTGGACCTAGAATACTGTGTTCAGTTCTGGAGTCCTCATCTAAGAACATGGGCAGGCTGGAAAGGGTGCAACAGAGAGTGACCAAGATGAGTCAGAGCCAACAGGGCAGATCTTACAAAGATTGTCTCAAGGCACTGAACATGTATTAAAGAATAGGTGAGAATGAGAGAGGGGGATATGGCAGACATCTTCAGGTTCCTGAAGGGAATAAGCAAGGTGAACTGCAAAGAACTGTTAGCAGGAGTACAGAATCAAGAACCAGGGGGGAGGGGCGGGGAAGGGGGGAGGTTTAAGAGGCATTGGAGGAATTAATTTTATTATATGGAAAGGGTGGTTGAGCCGTGGAACAGTTTGCCAGAGGAGGTGGTGGGTGCCAAGAGTGTAAATGGTTTCAAGCATGGCTGGGACAGAGCGAAAGGTTTGGTGGTTGCTCATGTTGGTAGCAATTAGACAGGGGGAGCAGGGGGTGGACCGGGAGAAATAAAACACCATATGGAGAAAAGGTCATGGGGCAGATAAGGAACTCTGGGCAGACTAGATGGAACTTTAGTCTTTTTCTAATATTATTGTCTATGTTTCTATGTACTCCATGAAGGACAGAAACATATAAATACACACAGGGGCACAGTAGGGTGAATGCCACAGAGTTTTTAAAGTTAAAGAACAGTTTGTCACCCAGGCTGCACAATCTCAAGCTGGAAGAGTGAAATTTAAAAAAACATGTCTTCCCCCTGAGCCTCCCATCAACCATGATGCTAGTTGGCAGGAGGTTCAGGGGGTAGACTAGGAGGAGCTTCTTCACTGAGAGGGTGGTGGACCCATGGAATGCACTGCCTGCAGAATTGGTGGGTGTAGATACAGTGGATGGATTCAAGAGGGGTTGGGACAGGTATAAGGGTAAGGTAAAGCTGAGGAATGCCAGTACTGGAGGTGTAACTCTGGTTGGGGATGGGGTTGGGGGGGATTTACAGGGGAGGTGGAGGAGGCAGCAACAGTGTCCTGACTGGGTGCTTATTTTTAAGCAGACTCAATAGACCTTTAGGCATACTCTGCTGGCGTCTTAGCAAGTTAGGAAGTATTTTTTTTTTTACAGAGCAGGTGGTGGATGGGTGGAATACACTTCTAAGCAAAGTGGTCAATGCTGGGACTACAGTTGGATTTAAAATACAACAGGGCACCTTTAAGGGGGTTATCAGGAAGTAATATATTAACAAAGAAACAGAGACAATCACGGCAGAAACAGACCAGTAGTACATCCAGTCTGCTTTAGTTCCCTATTTATTCAACCCTGGCACTTTGTCCCTCCAGTATCCTAGCCCTCCCCATCCATCCCCAATTCTCCTCCCAATGCCTGCTGCCCTGAGCCCCCACTGTACCTTTCATTCTGTCCCAAATGTGCTTGAACCCACCAATAGTTTTAGTATCCACCACTTCAGCTGGAAAACTGTTCCACGGATCCACCACCCTTTCTGTAAAATAATGCATCCTCATGTTCTTCCTGAACTCCCTTCCTGTCAGTTTCCATTCATGTCCACATGACTGCGAACTAGTGTTCAACTTGTATTCAAGCTATTATAGATCAAGGGAGCACTCATGACTAATCGGAGCTCTCCTTTCCCCTGTGTATGAGACACTCTTATTCTGTGAAGAGCGTCTCACGCGCAGATACCCTGGAAACTGGCAAGTTTTGGAAACAGTTTTTTTAAATATATTATAGATCATGCTCAATCAATAATATATTAATATGTCCCCCATCGCTACTTGTTCCTGTATCAGAGTGGTTTCACTTGCCTTCAGCTTGAGCCAAAACAGCTCAGCTTTGCTGTTCTCACTCCAGCTGAATGAGCATGAAACTACTCTTATATAGCAATGAGTGAATCTCATGGACATATTAACATATAAATAGTTCCTGACAGGAACTTGAAAGTCTCTATCATATCTCCCCTCTCCCTTCTGGTCTCCAGTGAGTACATGTTCAGTGGCTTGAGATGCTCCTCATAGGGCCTGTCCTTTTGGCCCTGAATTATTTTTGTTGCACTGTCTCCAGCCTATACCTATCCTTACTGAGGTGAGTGCTCCAAAAATGGATATTACGTACCTACCATAATTCTTGATCTTCTTGGACAAAGTCTCCACCACTCATTCACACTAATGAGATCTACGCTGGAGGCGCTAGGACCCAGCGGGAACAAACTTTTTTGCAGGAGGGTCGGTGCCAGAGATGGAGCCGTAAGGTGCGGTGCTGTGAGCCTCAGCTCATGCGGCAATGACTATCTCGGCGTCAACCCTCCAACTGCATCAGTACCTTTTTTCCAAGGAGATGCAGCGTAACTAACCTAGAAGGATAGCCTAACAAAAACCATACATAAAATAGTCCAGAGGACCCATATAAGAAGGATCAAGAAAGAAGTCTTCACAGACTAAAGATTGAGGGAGTGAAGACTAACAACAGAGGTGAGCTCGGGGGATGGTGGGTGGGCATGTGAATGAGTGGTGGAGACTTCGTCCAAGAAGATCAAGAATTATGGTAGGTACGTAATTTCCATATCTTCCTGGACATAAAGCCTCCACCACTCATTCACACTAATGGGAGAGTACCAAGCTAATAATCCCCCAAGAGGGCAGCAGGAGAGACCAAGAGCTCACAATTTTAGGACAGAAGTCCATTAAGGATGGTTCTGCCAAACAAAATATGTCACCTGGCATGGACATCCAGGACATAGTGCTTGGCAAAAGTATGCACTGAGCTCCAGGTAGCTGCATTGCAAATATCTGCAATGGGCACGTTGCGGATTTCCACCAGGGATGCCATGACCACTCTAGTAGAGTGAGTGTACACTCTGCCCTCCAGCTTAACCTGTTCCATGAAATAACAGTGGCGAAGGCATGCCACCAGCCATGCTGAAATGCATCTGATAATGACAGGTTGACCAAGCCAGGTCTCTTTGAAGGAAACAAACAGTTGTTGAGCTTTGCAAATTTCTTTTGTTCTATCTAAATAGAAACGCAGAGCTCTTTTGACATCCAAAGAATGAAGGGAACGCTCTTTGTCATTTTGGAAGTTCTCAAAGTAAGTAGGAAGGACCAAAGGTTGGTTTAGATGGAATTCTGAAACAACCTTAGGGAGAAACCTAGAATGGGTCCTAAGAACTACTTTGTCTTTATGAAACACAGTAAATGGAGGGTCTATGACCAAGGCATGTATCTCAGAGACCCTGCGGGCCAAGGTAATGGCCACCAGGAAGGCCGTTTTCCAAGTGAGAAATTTCAGCTCACATGTAGCTAGAGGTTTGAAAGGCTTTCAAGTGAGTATGTCTAGTACAAGATTGGTGTCCCAGGCTGTGACTGGATGTCTGATAGGAGGTCTGGTATGCAGAATTCCCTTAAGAAACCTCTTAACCACAAGTAACTGAGCCAGTGACAAGGAAAGTACTGGCTCACGATAAGCTGAAATGGCACAAAGGTGAACCTTGATTGTAGAGTGTTGCAGACCTGAATTTGAGAGGTCTAAAAAGTACTCTAGAATTTTATTGGGTGGACAGGAAAAAGGATTCAAAGAGGATTTTGCACACCAGAGCAAAAAACGCCTCCATTTGGCTGTGTAAGTTTTTCTAGTGGCTGGCTTGCGCACAGCCAGAAGAATATCTGAAACTCAGAGAGACATTGGACCTGTTCACCTCTACCTCTTCAGGAGCCAAGCGTGAAGGTGAAGTGATCATAGATTGGGATGGACCACAGGCCCCTGAGTCACAAGGTTCATCTGAAGGGGAAGTGCTTTTGGAGCGGTTTTTGACATACTGTTGAGTAACAGAAGCCATATTTGTCGAGGCCAGAAGGGAGCAATGAGGATCATTTTTTCCCCTGGGACTCGAACTTGAGAAGTACCCTCTGAATTAGAGGAAGAGGTGGAAAGGCATATCAAAAGTGTTTTGTCCACTGCAGCCTGAACGCATCTTGACAGAAAATGCCAGGCCCTAGATTTCTGGAGCAGAAGAGAGGCAGTTTTGTGTTGAGTGGGGATGTAAAAAGGTCCAGGTCTGGAGTTCCCCACTCTGCAAATAGTGACTGAACTACGGTTGAGTCGGGAGACCATTCATGAGGATCTGTCTCTGTTCTGCTGAGATGGTTTGCCAGTTCGTTCTGCACTCCCGGCAGGTAGACCGCTTGAATTAGAGCCTTGTGCTCCAAGCACCATTCCCACACTCTCATTGCTTCCTTGCATAAAGGGTAAGAGTGAGCACCGCCCTGCTTGTTGATGTGATACATCACTGCTTTGTTGTCCGTTTGAAGGAGGATGTTCTTGTGACAGAGAATGTCCTTCAAAGCCCGGACTGCATAAAGGATGGCTCTCATTTATAAGACATTTATGTGAAGCTGGGACTCGTCCTGAGTCCACATACCTTGAGTGTGGAGATTCTGACAGTGAGCTCCCCACCTCATCAGGGACGCATCCATGGTAATGGAAATCTGATGATCCAGGGGAGCAAAGGGATACCCTTCCAGAAGATTGTCCTCTTGCGATCACCAGGTGAGTGACTTCTTCAGAGGTTCTGTCACCTTGATGAGAAAGGACTGAGGGTGAGTGGTTGGGGACCACTGAGTACTGAGCATCCATTGAGAGGTTCTCATGTGGAGGCGTGCTAGGGGTACAGTGAACACCGAGGATGCCATGAGACCCAGCATCCGTTGCATCGAGATAACTCAAACTGAACTGTTCTCTCTGATGTATCAGGCCATCTGTAGGATATCGCTCCTTCTGTCCTCTGGTATATAAAAGCTTCAGCACAGGAGGTGTCCAGAAGAGTTCCTATGAAAAGGAGCTTCTGGGAGAGCTGCAACTGTGATTTCTTGAAATTTAGCAGGACTCCCATGGATGTGAGAAAGTCTGAGGCCGTGGCTATGGCGTCAAGAGTTCCTTGCCTGGAAGGGCTTGCTAGAAGCCAGTCATCCAGATATGGGAACATTTGTATTCCAATTTTTCTGAGGTGCACTGCGAGAATTGCACAACACTTTGTAAAAGCTTGCAGCGCCGAGGATAGCCCAAAGGGCAGGACTCTGAATTGATAATGCTGGCCCAAAGCCATGAACCTTAGGTATTTGTGATGCCTTGGGTGAATAGGAATAAGCTGGTAAGCATCTTGCATGTCCAGGGAGGCTAACCAGTCATGTTGATGAAGCAAAGGTAACAGGGTTCCTAGCAATATCATTTTGAATTTCTCTTTGGGAAGAAATTTGTTCAATTTTCTGAGGTCCAAAATGGGGTGCATGCCCCCGGTTTTCTTTGGAACTAGAAAGTAATGGGAGTAGAACCCTGTGTTCCGTTGATCCAGTGGAACTACTTCTACTGCCCTGTTGTTCAGAAGGCCTTGTATCTCAGAGGTGAGAAGTTCTGCCTGAAGTATTGACAGTTTTGGCTGCCGTTTGAGGAGACAATCTGGAGGGTTCTCTGAAAAGTTAAGGGAATATCCCTCGCGGATTATCCGTAGGACCCATTTGTCTGATGTTATGGACTTCCACTGGTTGTAGAATTGAGTCAGACTACCTCCCACCACTAAGAAGGAGTCCCCCTCTGGCAGCTGAGGTGGGACTTGTGCCCGAAACTCAGAAGGCGGCACTGGGCGCTTTGGGCCCTTGTGCTTTTTGTTGCTTTTTCTTTTGAGGCTGAAGGGCTTGATTTTTATTAAAACCTCCTCTGCCTTTGCCTCGAAAGGACTGACTGTTGTGAAACTAGCGTTTGTTAACCTCGAGAAGGACGGAGCAGGTCAAGCCAATTTAATGGCTGACTTAGTCTTTTGTGTGGCCTCTAGAGCCTGTTCTACTTGAGGACCGAAGAGATACACACCATCGAAAGGCAATGCCATGACCTGTTGCTGGGCATCATTTGTGAAGCCTGAAGGGTGCAGCCAGGAATGTCGGCGGGTACAAATGCCCACCACCGCTCAGGAGGCAGTATCAAAGGCGTCCATAGCTGCTTTAACCTGTTGGTTGATGGATTCAATACCCCTGGTTATGATCTGAAGAAGCTCTGAATTAGTGTCCAACCCCAGTAGAGCTTCAACCATTTGTTTGAACGAATGCCAAAGAATATACTCATATTGAGAGAAATAGTCCTGGTAGCTGGTGATACGCATACCCAGGGTGGATGCAGCAAAGACTCTCTTACCTAAAGTAGCTATCTTTTGAGGTTCTTTGTTTATAGGTCAAGCTGTAGTAGTCTGAGGAAGGACGACCTTATCTTTCTCTGCCAAGACTACAATAGTATCCTCAAAGGCTTGAGAGGCCAAAATGGGTCGAGCCTTGGGGGCCGCATACTTCCTATCTATGGACTTAGCCACAGAAGGAATGAGAGCAGGATTATTCCATACCATTTGAGAAAGAGTCTCAAAGGAGGGCTGTACCAGGGGAGTTAAATACATAGGGATGTCCGGAACATGAAGGTACTGGAGTCTTAAATGCTTCCCAGGCTCGATATCCATAGTCTGGAGAGAAAGAGTGGAATTCAAATTTTTCAGCAGAGACTTAAATGACAGCTCCTCAACCACAGGCTCTGCAGCAGAATTAGATCTCAACCCTTCCACATCATCACCCAGCCTAAGGTCTGGATCAGGCTCAATATCATCTCCTGACAGTCCAGGAGGGACTGTATGGACAGGAAAGGAATGAAAATCAGCAGGAAATGAAGAAGGAAAAGGAATCAGAGAGGAGAAGCCCTGAAGACTGGCTGACGAAAAGCCAGGCCTCGGCGCCGACAAAGAACCCGGTGCCAAAAAGCCACACGGTGGCAAAAAGCCACACAGCACCAAAGAAGAACATGGCACCAAAAGGCCGCAGAGCGCCGAGAAATTCAATGGTGCTGAAGAGTCGTACGGCACCGAGGACAGCAGACAGGTGCACCAGTGCCGAGGACGGCACCGACAGGCGCATCGGTGCTGAGGATGGCGCCAAGCAACCCACCAACGCCAACGGCACCAAAACAAACCCAAGGCCCCGAAAATTAGGATTTGAGGAAAAAGAAGGAAGAATACCAGGAGATAGAGGCATCAGTGTGGCCTCCTGCACCGCAGCCATGTGAGGGGGGAAAACACCTGAGCGCTGAGTCGACGGCACTGAAGAAGGTGCCATGTGACTAGGGAGGCCCAACCACTCTACCCGATCCCCCGAAGGGTACGAGGACTCCTGCGAGACCGGGCCCAGACAGCTGGACCAACCTTCAAGCCCATTGCTCCATCAGAGCGGCCCACTAATGAAACTGCTCATCTGAAGCCCTACCAGAAGGCAGGGAAGGGCTCTGATGTCAAAGAGGTCAGTGACCAGAACCAGAAACCGGCAACTCCGAAAGAGGAGATCGGCAGCTGACCCCAATGACCAACCATTGACGCACAGACATATCAGAGGGTGACCTTGAGTGATGCCTTCACTTTTTTAACCTACGGGCCGAAGAAGAGCTCGAGGCTGAATGGTGCCGAGAATGTGACCGTTTCCTTTAATGCTTCCAGGGGGACAGCCCCTCCCTTCGGGCACTGGACCATCCATTGTCAGACCCACCCTCCGGAGAGGGCGCGGCGGACCGACCCAGCCTGGCTGACTGAACAGCTTTCATCCGAAGTCTCCCTACCGTCACCTGACCCACTCATGGTCGACTCCGTCAATGTAGGTTGAGACTTCTTTCTTTAAAAAGAATAATTAATGTAAGCGGTACTTATTCAAGAATTACTACAAAATAATAAACTGAAAAATATGCTACTAGTTTAAAGTTTGACTCCCGGCGGGCAAGCGACGTCATCACTGAAGCGCACTTGATGGCGGGAAAAAAGGAACTGAGGCGGTTAGAGGGTCGACATCGAGATAGTCATTGTTGCACAAGCCAAGGCTCACGGTGCTGCTCCTCGCAGCTCCATTTCTGGCGCCGACCCTCCTGCAAAAAGTTTGCTCCCGCTGGGTCCTAGAACCTCCAGCGTAGATCCCATTAGTGTGAATGAGTGGTGGAGATTTTATGTCCAGGAAGATCTGGGCACATTACTGCAGTTGGCCACACCAAGGATCTATATAGTGGAAGTATTACCTTTACCCTTTCTGATATCAATACCCCTCCCAATACATCCCTGCATCCTACTCACTTTACTACATGCCTTATTGCACTAACTTGATTGTTTGAGGGAGTCACTGATGATAACTCCAAAGACCCTTTCCTCAGCCATAGTGTTAAGTCTCACGCCACCCTTCCAGTACTGTGTCCTGGAGTTCTTATTTCCTAGGTGCATTACCTTGCACTTTTTGGCACTGACTTTCAACTGCCACACCTTAGACCACCCCTCTAGCTTTTTTTAAGTCTCTCTGCATTTTCTTGATTCCCTCATCACTATCCACCCTCCCACAGAGCTTACTTTCATCTGTGAAGAGACACAGCCTGCCCTGGATTCCTTCACCAATGTTACTAATGAACATATTGAAGAGGACTGAACACAGGACAGATCCCTATGGTACCCCACTCATGACTTCCCTCTATTCTGATTTGACCACTTTGACTACAACCCTCTGTTGTATCTCCTTTAGCCAGTTACCTACCCAGTTTATATGACTTGAGCTGCTCTCAGGTCCTCCATCTTCTTCAGGAAACATCTGTGAGGCACTGAGGCAAAAGACTTGCTGAAGTCGAAGTAGAGTAAATCCACAGCTTAGCCTCTATCCAATTCCTTCGGCATCCAGTCAAAGAAAACTATCAGGTTAGTCTAACAGGACTTCCCTGCCACAAATCCGTGCTGATTACTATCTTGGAGACCATTGCTCTCCAAGTAGTCCATGAGGTCTTCTTTGACCAGTGACTCCAACAGTTTCCTTACAATAGAGGTTAAGACCAAGAGGCCTGTAGTTCCCTGCTTGTTCTTTGCCCCCCCCCCCCATGGAGTGGAACTACATCTGCAACCTTTCAGTCCTTTGGAACTACATCCATCGTTCGTGAGCTGTTAAACAGACCTATCAGAGGTTCAGCC
This sequence comes from Neoceratodus forsteri, assembly GCA_016271365.2. Classification (NCBI taxonomy): domain Eukaryota; kingdom Metazoa; phylum Chordata; order Ceratodontiformes; family Ceratodontidae; genus Neoceratodus; species Neoceratodus forsteri. The sequence goes on from CM028137.1 coordinate 158,865,494, forward strand.
AGTACTGCTGCCAGCTCCAAGTAACCCTGAATGCAACCAATCTGATCCTAGGGCCTTATATATCTTTAGGGCTGCCAGACTATTCTGAGCCCTTTTGCTTGTAAATACAATACAGTCTCATTTATCCAACCTGCTTCAGCGGCAATTCATGAGTGTGGATAAACAGGAGTTTGTAATAACGGGGGTTCAACTGACTGCAGCGTGACTATGTTTTCCCACGGCATCTGATGCCAAAGAAACTAACCAGATACAGTACAGTACTGATGTGAAAGGCTTATTTAGAATGAGATTGTAAGTGATAAAGTTAAGTGGATAGTGGGACGTGTCTTTTTTATTTGCTGTTTGAGTGCTTTAGAGCTTAGTGACTAGTGTTTTCTGTACATAAGTTTGATTTTTTATATACAGTATTGTATTTCTTTTTTTTTTTCACAAAAAAGTCTTTCAGTTCATTTGTTGCAGAGCACAAAGGCATTTCCAAGAAGATTGTGCTCCGAAGTTGCACACCAGCATTACGTCTCTTGACTCAAAGTCCACCTGACTCTCCATCCACAGTTGGCACTTATCAAAGAGTTCAACAGACTCTGAGTGTGTGGGGATTTGTAAAGGCTCTTCTTCTTCTTCAATGCTGTCATCACTCTCAGCATTATCAGCGGACGCTGTTGACAGACCTGGGTGGACTTGTTCTAGGATGGTTTCTTCATCCATGTATGGGTGTTCATCTTTTTGATCACATTGAACCCACTCCTCCATTTCCTCGCAACTCAGCTGAATGTTTATTTTTATTTATTTATTTATTTATTGGAATTTCGGAAACAACCTTTGAGTAAGAACTCTTTTACAAAGGGTCCACGTCCGTTAAACAGTACAAATACAGACATATTTGAATTGGTGTGCCGACACAAGGTCGACTCCTTCACCATGAACACCAGCGCAGCGACGTGATTAACTCTCCTGTCTACGGTGAGTCACTGTGCAGGTGCAAGGAAGACACCATCGGTGCAGTTCCAGTGTTAGCCCCTCCGGTCCAACTCTGACTTGGGTTAGATATCTAGAGACCGAGGGTAGAGGCCACAATATATCCAAACACACCGACATCCGCACGGCAATTAATATCGACCTCTGCATTGAAGTCTGTCGCTGGGGATATGGGTTGCAAGTGTTGTCGCAAGCACTACAGTAAAACCATTTGAATTCACAGTACAAATACAGATATAGCTGAAATATCAGTACATAATTGCAGTTCAAAGTACAAAGACAGACATAGATGAATTATCAGTACAGGAAGTAACAAAAACATAGAAAACAGCTAGGAGTTTCTTATGAGTTTCATTAAGGGTTTAATACTAAGTGCTGTATGGCATAAGGAAGTATATGAGAGAGAGGAAAATGTAGGATATGGAGAGAGTGGTTAGTGAATGGAGCATAGGGACAGAGCAGCCCAGAAGGTGCATTGTCACACTGCATTACAGTTTTGGAGCTGAGGACCTGGGGATGGTGCATGTGAGAGTGTGTGGTAAGGGGGGAGAAGGTGGTGAGAGAGAGAGAGAGAGAGAGAGAGAGGGAGAGAGAGAGACCAAGCAGGGAGGGGTGGTATCATGAGAGTGGAGATTGATGGAGAAAGGGTGGGTGGGAAGGGGGTGAGGGAGGAGGGAAGAGAGTGAGGCCATCAGTCCCACAGTGTTAGTTTAACACTGAGGTTTTCAGTGAGCTGTGTGATTTTGTTGTTTAGATCAATGTCCGTCACCTGCGAGTCCTAGCCCTGGTCAGCATACTCATTCTCTGTCACTAAGTGTTGCTCTCAAGTTGCTGCCTCCTGATCGCTGCAAGTTATCCCTGAGTTTGTCCATGCCTTTGCAATGGTGTCAGAATGGACTCTGTCCCATGCCTTGCCAGCCATGTAAACAACATCCTTGATAGTGATCGACTTTACAGTCTCCTGCAGAGACAAGTCCTCATTTGTAACAGCGATGACAGCCTGCAATACCCTCTTTCTGTAATGCCTCTTGAAAATCTCAAGGATACCCTGGTCACATGAATGAATCTTTGATGTGGTGTTCAGGGGAGAAAGAAACATCTGATGCTGCCATCATTTGTTCTGACAGGCGGAATTTCAGTGTGTGCTGGAGAGTTATCAAGGGGAAACAAAGTTTTCAAGGACAGATTTTTTTCTAATCAGATGGCACGTTACCTCAGGGACAAGACGGTCTTTGAACCACTTTGTAAAGAGGACTCCATCCATCCAGGCATTCCGCTGATTGGCATATATAAGTGGTAGACTGGCCATATTAATGTGGCGCAAACATCTTGGCTCTTTAGATTTTCCAATTAGCAAGGTGCACAGCTTATGGCCACCAGTGGCATTTACACACACTAAAATGGTGACTCAATCTTTTTGTTTTTTGAAGCCGGGTGCATCCTTCTCAGCACCATGTGCCAGGGTGTTATCTGTCAGGCACCTCCAATAAAGCCCAGTTTCATCAGTGTTATAGACTGGATCCAAGGTAAGTGAGTCAGCCCTTATGATTTCATTAAGTTGCTGGATGAATGGAGCAACCCCCTTTTCAGCAGCACTTAGACATGCGCCACACAATCTAAGCTGCCAGATGCCATGGCATTTCTTAAATCAATTGAGCCAGCCATCGCTGGCTGCATAAATGCCACAATCGGTCACTGCCCAGCATTTTGTGAAACTGCAGTGCTTTCTCTTTCAGAACAGGACCAAATATAGGAGTACCCTTTCCCCTCTCCTGACAGAACCACAGGTAAATTGCATCATTCAATTCAATTCAATTTTATTTTTATACTGGAAAGAATGTGAGAAAAATGCCAGTTTTCACAAACATCCAGTGGTACAGAAATTCGATGATACAGAGAAAAAGACAAAAACAATATTTACAAAATGTTACGGTATTTACAATAGGAACAGTGTACATGATAGGAGCATCTAAATTAGAATAAAAATAAAAATACAGTGCACACAACAATAGAGCCAATATACAAATACATATAAACTCTAAAGTAACTCAAGGGTTGGTGGACATTCATGGGTTTACCTACTGGGGCAGACACATGGGGTGGATTGGAGGAGGTGGTCCTTGAGGGAGGAGGTGAATGAGCAAATTGAACTACAGAGCTGAAGTTCAGGGGGGCAGTTTATTATAAAACTTAGGGCCCTTGTATGTGATGGAGTTCTGCGCATGCTTAGCGCAGTAAAAAGGGGTGTAGAAGATTATCCCTATCATCGTCATTGCAGGTACGCACATTTTTCCTGTTTTCTAGCCCTGGTGAGCCCTCCATAGACATCACAAAACTCTGTAGCTTATCCTTGGCCTCCTTGATGTCATGCATAGTAGAATATACAACACCGTATTCTGTTGCAAGTGCTACTGTCCATTCCCCATTTTCTAAGAACTCCAGTATGCGGATCTTCTGTTACAGAGTTAGCACTATGAGTGAAACTGACAAGATGAAAATGGCAGCTGTCAATAGCTCAGCTCAGTACATGCTCAAACAAAAAAACCAAACCAACGATCAGATGTGTCAAACACAGCAACTGTGGTGTTTATGTGGGCGACAAAACAGAAGTTCATAAAACAGAAAGTTCCTTATCAATGGGGTTCAGATAAAGGGGATTGTACTGTATTGGATGCCTCCTCTCCAGGATCCCCTTAGTGGCCGCTTTTATGCCACACTCTCTGGTAAGGTTCTACTGTCCTCTCCAGTGAAAGCTGAGCAAAAGCAATCATTAAGGATGATGGCTTTTTGACCGTCCTCTTCTATCACCTTACCCCCCCCAACTAGACTTACGGTTCCCTATACTTTCTTCCTTTTTTCCCTAATATATCAGAAGGACTGTTTTTCTCCATGCTTGGCCCCCCTGCGATATGCAGCTCTGTGTCTGCTTCTGCCTCCCTAGCCGCCCTCTTTGCCTCCTCATTTTTCAATATGCGTTCTCCCCAGTCTTCCTCCCCTGATTTTCTCTATGCTTGTAGAAGGCCATTTTTTTTCTTTTCCCTTAACACTTCCCTGACTCTTGCCTAGAACCAAAACTGTCTCTTGAATCTGTTCTTTTTGGTTGCCATTCCCGTTCATAGCTTAGATGCCTCAAGAACGGCTCCCCCTCTCCCTTCCACCCCACCCCCCCATGTTGTCTGCCCCGGCTAACTTTTCCCTGATCAGATCCCTTAACCTATTGAAGTCCACCCTTCTAAAATCAAGGACTTCCAGCTCTTGATTGGGGTTCTCCAGACTGAAGGGCCAGTTTGAACTAAATGGAATTATGGTTGTTGTTCCCCAGTGACTCCTTTATTCTCACAGCTCCTACCATCTCCAAGTTGGTGAGCATCACATTGAGGATTGTAAACTGCCTGGTGGGTTCCTGAACTAGCTGTACCAGTAGGTAGTCCTGGAAGGTGTCCAGCAGGGCCAGACATCTAATGCTCCTGGCTACTAGAACATCCCAATCAAAGTCTGGCAGGTTCAAATCACCCACCACCACTACCTCCCCCTTTGCCGCACCTCTTTCAGGTTCTTCCCTGAGTTCTCTGTCCCACTCTTTCCCTTGCCCCAAAGATCTATAAATCCTACCCAAGTGCAGTTCCTTGCCTGAGGCTACCAAACTAACACTTACTATGACTCTGTCTCTTCATTACTACCCCTGAAGCACCCATCTTCTGCCACCTGCATTCCATTCTTGACAAAAATGGCTACTCTTCCCCCTAACCTGTTCCTCCATCCCACCTAAACACTGAGTACCCAGGGACTGTCAGGTCCCAGTCATTATTTTCCTAGGCTCACGTTTCTGTGATGGCCACAAGGTGTACCTCAATACTTGCCATCAACTCCTGGAGCTCGTTAATTTAGTTATCCAGGCCCTTCCATCTGAACCCTGATCCTGTTTTGTTACTACCCTTGTGCACTCCTTTTCCTCTCATCCTCTTTTTTTTCTTGGGTTTTGCACATTTTGTATTCCCCCTCTCTAATGTCTCCTCAGATGGCCCAGTTAAGACCACAACTCTCTTTGTACCCTCGGTGCTGCTACAAGTCCCCAGATATACAGGAGTACTAGCTGTGATCCCCTTCCTCTTACCTGCCACCATGGTTCCCCTAGTTCCAGGCTGTCCTACAGTCAGTTTAGTCAGTTTAAATGTCTGATATAGACGTCAAATTTCTGCAGCAGCATGCAGGCCCCCTCTCTTGTCAGGTGGAATCCATCACCCTTTAAAAGTCTCCTGTCCCAGAAGTCCACCAATCACCAGCAAAGTGGTACTCCTTTTCCTGACACAATCTCTTAAGCCACTCATTAAACTCCACTATTACTTTACTCATTCTAACCTGCTTCCCCTCCCTGCCCACAGGGAAGACATAAGGAAAGGTCAGGGAGGCTGAGTATGCTAGCACACTGTCCCCCAGTCTACAGAAGTTCTGCTTCTCCATCTCCACCAACTGGTTTGCCAGATAACTGGTACCCATGTGTACCAGCAACTTCAGCTCCCCCTGCTCCCTCTCTGCCATCCTCCCTAGAAAGGCATCGAACCATCCCCCTTCTATCCAACCCCCCCACCACCCTCTCTCTATCCCTCTAATCACTGAGTCCCTCACCACTGAGATTCTCCTGGTAGACTTGCTTCCCTTGGGTGACATCACATTGTCCTACCTTTTCCCACCGACTGACTCAAAGTCTTCTTCAGTGGAGTTAGTTGCCTGAGCCTCCTCTAATGGAGTGAAGCAATTCACCATCAGGATGGTGCTGGGCTGCACAATCTCCTTATGGCTACCCCTGACCCCCTTCCCCTCCCCACCACTCTCCACCCTCTTAGACCAGTGGGTCTTTGGGGGAGTGGGGATGAAGGGGATTCATCTCCAGTTGAGCTGGTGACTTAGCTGAGATATTTCTACCCTTACTGCCACTAGCTAATCCTAGAACTCTGCTATGGTCCTACAGATGGGGAATGACCCCCTCCACCAGAGCATGACCATAGAGAAGAGCACCCCACAGCTGCCACAACTGACTGCCTACCCTCTGAACCCCAACCCCACACAGACCTATGACTGAGGCTAAATCTAGCTGATGTGGGTTCTAACAACAGATTCAAAATTTACGATGTGTGGTAGCCATCTGGCCTATGACAGTGAACATAAGTCAGCAATCACAGCAGCTAAAGTACTAAATAGATGACTAAAATGAAACTTGTAGTGCTCACGCAGAAAAGGTGTAGAGGTAAGGTTCAGCAGTAATGTAAACTATTTTGTAGTGCTCACCCAGATAGGGTGTAACTGTAAGCCTCAACTACAACATTGTAGGACAGACCGAATGAATTTATGGGGAAAGATATTTAAATGGTAGAGTGGACGCCAATGGGTGTTTGCCCATGCTAAACAGTTTTATGCCTGGTTTGAGCGTGGGGTCTATATTCAGAGACACCAACAGCATGGGCTAACCCCATTAGCATCCAAGTGCTAAGATAACACTGAGTCCATGAAAATGAGGGAGTGCCCCCTGCATATGGGTGCAGCAGCAAATTCAGTAGTTTGCATCAGCAGTAAATGTCACCCACAGGGGCACTATTTACTGCTTTTAATACTCTCGTCTTACAGGCATGCAAGGCCCTCATGGTAGGACTGCAGTACTGCAGCTGCCAGCTCCCTGTCCTCCAAACCCAGGCCAGCAACAATGGATGCCCTACTGTCTAGTGGCACCCCCACCCTCTGACCACCCACCCTGGTAGTATACATGTCTGCCTTGGCATGTAGTGCCACCCTCCAACTTCCAAATCACCCACCTCAGTAGTTTACATGTCTTCCCTGGTGTCTACTGGCACCTTCCAGTCACCCACCCTGCTAATGTATATGTCCTCCCTGGTGTCTAGTGGCACACCTGCCCTCTAATCCCCCGCTCGATTAGTGTACATGTCCTCCCTATTGTCTAGTGGTGCCCCCACCCTCTGATCAGCCACCCCATAGTGTACATGTCCACCTTGGTGTCTAGTGGATCCCCACCCTCTGATCACCCACCTTGATAGTGTACATGTCTACTCTGGTGTCTAGTGGCACCCTTGCCCCCCAGTCACCCAACCCGTATATCCTTAGACCATCCCCCCCACACCCACTGATCACCCCATCCAGTGAAGCTATCAATGGCCTGGTGGCTAATGGACCCCCTCAGCCACCAAGCACCCATCCCAGTGCTAACGCAGAGTCCTGGTGGCTAGCAGAGCCCACTTCTGGCCACCCTCCAGAATACTTCCCTGCCTTCCTCATGTCCAGTGGCATCCCACCCTGAGCTTCTGGCCCCTGTACCTGGACCAATACCTGGTGTCCATTGGTACCCCCAACTACCGGTCACCACACAGACAGCCACACTATACCACTCAACTGTTCCTGATGATGAGGGATGTCCCTCACCTCCAAACTTGCTCTGTCCCTCATCCAGACCTCACAGCAATGGTGTTGCTCAGAGAATGTACTGTCAGTACAGACTGTAAAGCAGACAGTCATAATAGTGTAAGATGCAACAGCACAAAGAAATGTTGTACAAGTACACACAAAGGAGTCCACAGTGTCCTGAGAGTGTATCACCATGATAAAGGAGATGTTCCTCATTATGAGGGTCAGAGTCCCCCACGTGTCTCCCTCAGTTCAAGAGTGTGTGTCCCTCCGGTCAGTGACAAACAGTTTTGAGGCACGCGATGAATGGTGGTGGTATTGCGGTCCCCCCACCCATGCAGCCCACCCCAAGCCAACCCCATAGCTTTAATGGCAGGGCTGTGTGGATTTGTCCAATACAATGACTGGTACAGCCCTCCTCTCACCTCCATGGCTAGCCACTGTATGGGATAAGAGCAAGTGCATGTACAAAAGACTGTGTACTGTAAGTGCGCTCACTGACATCTCATATGGTGGCCCACCATGGAGATGGGTGGAGGGCTGTGACAGCCATTGTATTGGGCTCCCTGTATGGCCTATCACAGGCATGGTGGGGGGGATGACTGGGGGTGTACTAAGTGTTGGCTACGCAGGTGTGGGGCTGCAATACCACTACTGTTTGGTGGTCCATGTGGCGACCAACAATTGGGGAGTACCGCTGGAAACCAGGGATCAGGCAAGGTACATGGACCAGAAGCTTGAGGGGATGCCACTGGACACGAGGGAGACAGGGACTTCTGCTGGCTGGATGGCCATGGGGGGGTCCGCTAGCCACTGGGAATCTGTGTTAACACTGGGATGGGTGCTCGTCGGCTGGGGGGATTTGACTAGCCATCAGGGAGGTGATAGATACACTGGGAGGGGGGAATGGAAGGTGGGAGTTTGACCTGCCACCAGGCCACCACTGGACATCAGGGACAGCCTGTGGATATCTGGGCTGGGTGATCAGAGAGTGGCGGTGCCACTAGACACCAGGAAGGACATGTACACTATGGGGGCAGTTGACCAGGGTGGGGGGTGCCACTAGACAACAGGGAGGATAATTACACTACCATACCAAGTGATAGAAGGGTAGAGAGTGCCACTAGACACCAGGGTGGACATGTACACTACTGAGGCGGATGAGCGGAGGGCAAGGGGGGTACCACTAGACAGCAGGGAGGACATGTATTGTACTGGGGTGGGTGATTAGAAGGTGATGGGTAACATTAGACACCTGAGAGGCCATTTTCAAAACTGGGGCAGGTGATCAGAGGGTTGGGGGTGGCAGTAGACACCAGGGAGTACATCAGCATAGAGGGGATGGGCATTCAGGGTCTGGGGGCTCCAGTTGCCACCATGACTGATAGGGCAAGTGACCACAGGATTGGCTCAAATCTGTCACTGCTTCCCATGCAATTGAGCCCATAATGGGCATGCATACAGACCCTTAGTGCCTTACATGCCCAATGGGCTCATTTGCATTTAGTGGCTAAGTATCATGCCATGGCTACCAGCACTATCCAGTCTGGGGCACAATTCCCTAAGGACCAGATGCAGCCCAGGCCCCCATTGGGGCAGCTCAAAGTGACTCTGCTATACTAACATGGCCCGATTTTCAGTCTGATAGCACCTGTGCACTATTCAGCTGAGTAAAGCAACCCCCGGGTGGGGTGCAGGCTCAAGCATAGTGCAAACCTTGCACTCCACTTTTGCACCTTTTTCAATATCTGGCCCCAATCTGTTTCTGTTCTTATTCTTCTCTATTTTATCTAATCCTCCCTGCTGGTCAATAGCAACTCCAGGAGTGCCTCTCCCCTTGGTGCATTCTGCAATTGCATAGAAATAGAAAACAGCCAGCAGAAGAAGACCTTACAGTCTCTCCAGTCTACTCTATGAGGTGATACATGCCTTTTAGGGGATCATGACCAAATGTCTCCCTTCCCCTCATCCCTTGACCAGTTTTTTATGTCTATTCCACACCCTCTTAAAGCTTTCCTCTGTTTTCACACTGACAAGTGCTTCGGGCAGCATAATCCACCTCTCCACCACCCTCTCCATAAAGTAATACCTATTAACATCCCTCTTAAACCTACTTTCCACCAATGTCTTGTCATTCTCCCTGGTATTATTGTTTCTGCTGGTTGTGAACAACTCTCCAGATGCCAGCAACAGAGCTCCCATTCCTGATACCAGCAACCCGAGTTTGGATGTGAGCTGGAGTCATCAGTGGGCTGGGCCACAGGAGGAGGAGGATCGAGCATTTGATTCAAAGGGAGGGAGGGATGCACATCCTGCTGCTTTACCCCTACCTGGGTGACCAGAGGTGGTGGTGCACATCTGAGAGCACATAGGCTGCATTGGAAGGGGAGAGGGCATGCATCGGTGCATGTGGCTTGCCAGAACCAATATTAGATGGGCACTGTCAGAGGGAGGGGGCTTGATGCAGGAAAAAAAATGGGGCTGCAAGGAAGATGAAGCCTTATCTGTCCCTAGCTGAAGCTACATCCATCCCTCCATTGTCAACTGGGGCCAATCTCTCCTCGTGATTCCAAACTCAACTCCCAGGTCGACCTCAGACATGGTGATCAGATAGAGAGGGACTTTGGTGCCAAAAACACTGTACAACTAGATCCTTCCTTGGGGAAATCTATGGGAGACATACCACAAGTAAGATGTTGGCACCATGGAAGTCCAGTACATCTCCTAAGAGGACAGGCTCTGAGTTTAGGAAGGTGGCATTGGCGTCCATTCAGACACACAGGGGTGATAAGTTAGAAAGGAAAAAGAAAAACATCTGAAGTCCACTTTTGTAACACTGCATGTGTAGTTACCCTCTCCACATTTTTGACTAATGGCTCCTTAGTCTCATTATCTTCTCTCCAATCTCAGTTGTAGCTCCCTGGTTCAGATCTCTTCAAATTCTGGCAAACTAGAGTGGCCATCATCTCTTTTTTGGGCCCCAAACCCTGGCTTCATTTTTCAGAAAGACAGATCAACCACATACAATTTCGAGAACATACACATCCCTTCTTGCCTTGGACCCACACCTCCTCCAAAGTACATGCTATTACTAGGTGCAGGAGTTATCCCTTTCTACAGAAGTAACATTTTGGCAGAAGGTATGTTGCTCAGTATATAGATTTATTAAACAGGATCAGCTTCGGCTCTTTCAGTTTAATATCTTACACAATTTGTACTATACCCCAGCCAAATTGTACAAAATGGGTAGAATCCCCTCCCCTTTTTGCCCTAAATGTGAAGAGTCCCTGGGAACATGTACCATGTTTTATGGAGTTGTTCCAAAATTCAGGAGTTCTGGACCTCAGTCAAGCGAATGCTTGATCCACTACTAAGACTAGATTCCTTATTTACCCCAGATAGCTGCTTTGTAAATATCATTGTGCATTTCACTGTCATATCCTCTCTAGCACTCTGCACTGATAATATAAGCATACACATTGTATAATATATATATATATATATATATTTCTATATAATCAAATCTCACGCATGCACACATACAAATACAATAAAAAAAACTAGATAAACATGTGGGGAGTAGTGCAATGTAATGGTTGTGGGCAGCAGTCTTCCGAGAGTCTTTCTGGAGGCTGAGATGCTGCCCTGTTTGCGAACAACTATCTGCCCTGAGGGAGGAAGTTGCCAGTCTTCAGGCCACACTGGACAGTAGTAAGGAAACATTCCCCAGGCCACACTGGACAGTAGAAAGGGAACCTCCCCATCCAGGGAGCACTAAGCGCCACCACCACTACCTCAGAGGTTGCGAGAAGAAAGCACAGCAGTTGGACCACAGTGCTCCAGGGAGGGTGAGGAGGATGGAACAGGAGGCACACCCAGTCAATTGTTCTGACTCACAACCATACACCCTTCTGGGGAGCATAGCTCCCCAGGTACCTGCAAGAGGAAGACTGATGATAACTGTCACAAGGGAGGCCCACAGAAAGGAGGCAGAGGACACCAAAGGGAAAGGAAGCAGCTCTGGTGGGGACTCAATTATTAGGGGTATAGAACTGGGGGAGAGATGAAAAAATGAGGTAAGGTGCCTGCCTGGTGCCATGGGCTTGGAGGGACAGAGCATCCTCAGGATCACGAGAACAGCTGCAAGGGATTCCAAGCTGGACGTGAATTGTCCACCAGGGACAAATGACCTGGCTCATCATGAGATTAGAGCAGTGCAGGAGGACATTGCAGAGTTGGGGAGGGACCTAAGACGAGTAGCACACACAGTATCCTTCTCAGAGGTGCTGCCTGTCAAAGCGTGGGGGATGCGAGGGTAATTGGCACCATGCAGTTTAATGAATGGTTGGAAAAATGGTGCGAACACAGGGATTTGGCTTCATTGGGGACTGGGGTTCCACCTGAGGGACACCAGCCTATACTGGCAGGATGGTCTGCATCTGTCCAGGAAGGAACAAGTCTTTGAGCAATCGGTTTAAATGCTTCATTGGCAAGCTTTTAAACTAGTCAAAGGGGAGGCACTGACAAGCAGCAGGAAAATCCCAGCCTCTCCCTACAAAACAGGGTACTAAATGAGAAAAGACAGAGGTAGAACGGTCAGTGGGGATGCTGCACTGGAAGGTAAAGCCATCAAAAATGGAGAGCAATGAGTACTAATGCCCGTAGTCTGGGTAACAAGCTTCCTGAATTAGTGGCCTTGATGGAGGAAGAACATCTAGATATCGTAGAGTCACAGAAACATGGTACACACAAAACCATGACTGGACATAAACATACCAGGATACACTGTGTACAGGAGGGACAGGGAGGGTAAAAGAGGAGGAGGAGTAGTTCTTTACATAAGGGAAGGAACAAAAGCAACAGAACAAAAGGTACACAGGAGGAGAAGAAGCACTGTAGGTAAATTTGGAGACAGCAATGGCACCACATAATACGCACAGGGGTTGAGACACAGACTTTCCTCAGGGGAGAAATGGACAGGAAATGATAGAAAGTATACTTAGAATGGCAGAAAAAGGGAGATATTGCTGATGGGTGATCTGAATATGCCAGATGTTAACTTGGAGTGCAGTTGCAGCTGCCACTTGAAGAGTGGGTTATTCTAGATGCCTACAGGGGCATGCCGTAACAACTAGTACTGGAGCCCACTCGAGAGGAGCAATATTAGACTTGATTCTCTCAAATGGAGATGGTGAGAGGATTACAGATGTGAGGTGGGTAGCCATCTGGCAAACTAGTTGACCACTCCAACAGTATGGTTCACAATAAACACAGCAATAGAGTCAAGTTATACAAGACTAAAGTACTGGACTTTAGGAGGGCTGACTTTGCCAAAATGGGTGAGTGCCTATGAACGACTAGCAAATGGGCAGGAAGGAGGTGGAAGAACAATGGGAATAATAAAAACTGCCATCACAGAGTGTAACAGCCTTGTGTGAAGCAAATAAACAAAACAAGACGATGTAAGAAACTACCATGGTTCTCAAAGGAAGTAGCAGGAAGGTTCAAGAGAAAAGAAAGCATTCAGGAAGTACAAGGAATCGAGAAGGAGCAGGACAGAGAACTGTATCAGTTAAAGCAAAAGGAGGCTGGGAAGGCAGTCAGAACAGCAAAGGCCCAAACCGAGGAAAAGATAGCCAACTCCAGTTAAGAAGGGGATAAAACCTTTATGGTACATCAGGAGCGAAGGAAGACCAAGGAGGATAGTGAGGCTTAATAAAGGGAGGAGGTGGGCAGAGGGAGACTGTGAAAAGGCAGAGATACTAAACAAATATTTTTGCTCAGTATTTACAAAGGAAGAGGGGAGGTACATAAAACAAACAGTAGTAACACTCTGGATACAGAAGTTGATACCGCCCTGTTTACAGAACAAAGGGTTCTGAAAGAACTCTTAAAACTGAAGGTGGACAAAGCAATGGGGCCTGATGAGTTCATCCCAGAATTTAAAAGAACTAAGGTAGAACTAGTGACACCACTGACTACCCTTTAACAAATCATGGGAGGATGGGGTGTACCGAGGACTGGAGGAGGGCAGATGTGATCCCTTTCACAAAAGTGGGAGCAAGGCAGAAGCAGAAACTATAGACCTGTTAGTTTAACCTCAGTGATAGGAAAATGATGGAATCACTTAAAGGAAAGAATTGTCGAGTATCTAGAGGCCAGAGGGCACAGGACCTAGGCAACATGGATTCTAGCGGGAAGGTCATGCCAGACGAATCTGATAGATTTCTTTGACTGGGTGACCAAAGTAGTAGATCAGGAGGGGCTGTGGACATGGCCTACCTAGATCTTTAGCAAGCATTGATACAGTCCCACACAAAAGATTAATATACAAGACCAGCCTGGGAGTGGGTCCCAAGATGACAGCCTGTAAAGAACTGGCTGGAGAATGCAGGACACGAGAGAGTAATAGTAAATGGAGTCCACTCAGAAAAGGAGGGTTACTAGTGGGGTACCATGAAGGTTCAGTATTAGGACCAGTCCTCTTCAATGTCTTTATAGCGACATTGCAGAAGGACTGGAAGGAAAAGTATGTCTCTTTGCAGATGACACGAAGATCTGCAACAGAGTTGATACACAGGGTAGGGTGGAAAGGATGAGAAGGATTTGGCAGGTTAGAGAGAATGGTCAAATGTATGGCAGCTTAGATTCAATGCTAAGAAGTGCAAGGTAATGCACCTGGGAAACAAAACCCAGGGAAGAGTACACAATGGGGGTGAGATACTAACAACAACAAAAATGAAGGGACCTGGGGTAGTCATATCAGATGACCTAAAGACGGGCAAGCAATGTGAGAGGGCAGCAAGGAGGGCTGGGGGGATACTGGGATGTAGGGAGAGGCATCACCAGTAGAAAACACAGAAGTTATTATCCTCTGTACAGACAGCTGGTGAGACCCCATCTGGAGTACTGTGTGCAGTTCTGGAGACCCAATCTCCGCGAAAGACAGACAGGATGGAAGCTGTCCAGAGGAGGGCAACTAAATAGGTACAGGGTCTGCCGGAGGAACTTATATGAAGAGACTTAAGGAGCTTATATGTATAGCCTCGAGGAAGAAGGAGAGGGGGACATGATAGAAACGTTCAAGTACCTCAAGGAATCAACAAAGTCCAAGAGGGTAGCATCTTTCAAAAGAGGTGTGCAAGAACAAGAGGGCACAATTTGAAGATAGAGGGGCGGCTCAGAGGTAATTTAGGAAGTATTTTTACAGAGAGGGTTGTGGATGCATGGAGCGGCCTTCCGGAGGAGGTTATGTGAGTCAAAATCAGTGGTGGAATTCAAGCATGCATGGGATAGTCATAAGGCAGTTCTGGGGGTGGGGAGGGTGGAAGAAGTAGGCTGCTGGTTAACTAGGATCTGCAGCTTATCCAGTAGGTAGGAAATGGGCAGACTGGTGGGCCAAGCGGTCCTTATCTGCCGTCAAATTCTATATTTCTATGTTTCTATCATCCCCAAGAGCCTTAAATTCATAAGGCCACTTAGCCTTAGTGCAGCCACTACAAAAATTAATATGTTCATGACACTGGAAGGAAACTTCCTTTCCTGTGGTGGCGGAATGGTACTGGAAATCTCTGACTAGCTGCAATTGAAAAGCATATCACCCACATGAATAATAGACCTCGGGTCTCACCGAAGGGTGTGGAACCCCTACACCTCTTTTATTCCTAATAGAGCCATGAACTGTTCTTGCCCCTTTTCTTTTTACTCTATAATATTCCAAGCCTGTATAAGCCCAGCAGATACTGGCATAGGGGATTAGAGTGGGTAGGGGGAGGAAGGGAGAAGAGGAGAGGGTTTGTCTTTAATGTTTTGTTGGTTTATAAATGTATGTATTTCGAAACCACATCATATTTCTATGACTGCATTCTAACCTGTCATGTCTGTTGTGTTTTTTGTGGAAAACACTAATAAAGTATATTGAATTTAAAAAAAAAGACACTGTATGTATATTTAAATGGAGCTCTCAATGAGCGTGTACTGTATACAGTATGTGTTCACTGATGTTAATTGACAGCTCAGAGTGAGCAGTCATTCAATGAGTGCATTCTGTATACAGTACACATTCACTGAGAGCTCCATCGGTGGTCAGCCGTGGTGGAGAGAGTAGGGCTGTGCCGGTTGCTGGCTCAGATTCGGGATGGGGGAGGTGGTGTGACACTACCTGCCAGGATGGGGAGTGTATCACTAGATCACATGGGAAGGTTTGCATTTCTATACAGGGATCAGGGATAGGGAGGGCAGTCTGCTAGACCACCAGGGAAATGTTTCACATCACCATGCAGGGGTTGGGATGGAGGATTACACTGGACACCAGGGACACTTTTTTCTATATTGGGTGGGTGATCGGGTAGGGAGAGGGTCCACTGGACACCAGGGAAACATTTTAATATATTGGGCCGGTAACTGGGTGGGGGCAGGGACAACTGGACAGCAGGGAAAGCAGTTAACTACATCAAGTGACTGATCAGGTTGGGGAGGGACCACTGGACACCAGGGAAGCTTATTTTTTATACTCGGACCAGTAATTGATGATCGGGGGAACCACTACCACCAGGAACACTTCACTTTTTTTTACTGGACTAGTGATCAGGGAGTGGGGCACCACTACCCACCAGAGAACCTTCACTTTTTTTAGTGTTGGTGATGGGAGGCTGCTGCAATGCCTGTGCCTACCACCACTTGCATGCACAGAATAAAAGCAAGGTCTCACTCAGCAGTATTTTCTCCACACAAGGGAACCCCGCAAAAGGCCCCTGTGAGGAGAAAATGCTTTGTGCATGGGACTGCATCGATATGCAGGTCCCTTCCCCCTTATTTGCACTGCGGCCCCTCCACACTTTACTCCAGCTCAAACCTGATTTGCACCTGCAAACAGAGCCTTTGTGAATAACACTTCAGTGCAAAACCCGGTTTGTGAAATGCAGACCGGGTTTGTGCTGGGGCAACGTTTTGGTGAATCTGGACCCAGGTGCGGCCTCACGACGGTCCTATATAGGGGCAATTTGACCTCCTTTTTCCTGCTGCTGAACCCCCTGCTAATGCATCCAACCATTCTGTTCACCTTCCCTATTGCTTTACTGCATTGTGCTGAGGTTTTGAGATTGTCTGAGAGCACCACCCCCGATCCCTTTTCTCCAGTCACAGTAACTGTCACTCACCCAACCTGAACTCTGCCCCCAGATTTTTGTTTCCCAAAAGCATGACCCTCCACTTTTTAAGCAATAATGACTGAGAAGCTGGCCATTTCTGAGGGATTAACAACTGGTTGGGGGGATGGGTGGCCTGAGGCGCAGCTAAGGGCCCCCTCCCTCCAGATGCTAGTTAATCCAAGGAACTGACTGACTTCGAGGTAGTTATTGCGATCATAAGTCTAATTTCAATAAAAAATAATTTTACATTTTATTTAGGTTTTAGCTGTGTGGCATGAGGTGTGCATGCCACACAGTGTCAGTTTGCAGCTGGATTGATGTTTTCTAAGAAGTTAATGACGAAGTCAGTAGCCGATCAGGATCCTTGCTAGGCTCATGAATAATTAATTAGACTTCTCACTGGCATTGAAGTTCAGCTGCCAGATCACTGACCACCTCTAGAACCTCTCCAGGTCCTCCATCAGTGCTTGTATTCCTTCCTCAGAGTCATCTCTGGTAAGGAGGTTAGAGTCATCAGTAAATAGGTAGTTTCCCTCAGACACCTTCTCCTGTTGAAGTTAATGAAGATGTTCAAAAGTGCCAGCCCCAGCCCTGACCCCTGTGAGACTCCACTGGTGTCTTCCCTCATTCCTTAGAACTCCTCATTGATCACCATCTCTTGTGTCCACCCTCTCCCCAGCCACTGCTTCACCCACCTCGCCAATTTGTCCCCCACCCCAATGTTTCCCAGTTTCTTGACTAGTCTCCTGAGTGGGACAGAGTTGAATGTCTTACAAAAATTAAGATTACAAATTGCTGTAAGAATTAAATAATGTGACCCACTGGGAACTGAACCCCTGGAATACCATCCCAGTGCTCTAATCAGTGAGCTATAGGTTCACATGGTTGGCTCTGACTCTTCCCGGACACACTTCCTTTCTCTGGTATTGTAAATCCTGCAGCTAGGAGCAATCAAGATGACAGGTGTGTTTGGTGCAGTATTAACCACAGCTAATCAATTTAGATCACAAATTGTAGTGAGCAAGAAATATTGTGACCTACTGGGAATTGAACCCAGACCCCTGAATACCATTTTGGTGCTCTAATCAGTGAGCAATAGGCTAACACGGTTGGACTGGACTCTTCCTGGACACACTTCCTTTCTCTGATATTGCAAATCCTGCAACTAGAACAATCGAGATGACAATTAGATGTTTTTGGTGCAGTATTACAGCACTAGTATTACTTACAGTAACACTGGACAAAAAACATCCAGTTGTCATCTCGAGTGTTCGTAGTTGCATAATTTACAATACCAGAGAAAGGAAGCATGTCCAGAAAGAGTCAGGTCCAACAATGTGAGCCTGTGTCTCAGTGGTTAGAGCACTGGGACAGTATTCTGGGGGCCATTCCCAGTAAAACACATTATTTCTTTCTCACTTCAGTCTGAGATCTAAATTGCTTAGCAGTGGTTAATATTACAAAACGTAAGACACTGAGGGCCCAATTTTCAAAGGTTGATGCAAGGTTTGCGTGAAGCCCTGTGTCAGCCCCAATGTTTGATGCAACTGCACCGAACTCCTTTGATGCAACAATGCCTTATTTTAGTAGATTTGGTGCAGTTGCGACATTTTCCACAATTTAAAGAAGCTTGTGCCAAAGCTTTGGTGCAAGGCACGTAAAAAGGATCCCACAAATGGCGCATGTTAGACCAGGGGTTAGCTGGTCTAACATACGGCTTTTAGGGCACTGAATGAAAATCACAATTAGTGCCAAAAGAATGCCGCAAACTCCCATGCCATCTGTTCAGGGCACCAGGGAATTGCAGCATTCATAAGACATTTGAAAATCAGGCCCAGTGGGTCAACCGCTTGACCTTTATCAGCCTCTTTTGTTATCCAGTCAAAAAATCTATCAAATTTGTTTGACAAGGCCTTCTGAAACAAAAACATGCTATTATCTTGTGACCCGGACCTCCACTTATCTTTCTTTTAATAAAGTTTCCAATAATTCTTTTGATAATTTATATCAAACTGACAGGCCTGTAGTTCCCTGCATCATCCTTTCCACCACTTTTGTGCAGGGGTACCTGTCTACTGTTCTGTAAGCCATTGCTACTTTCCCAGTTTCTAAGGAGCAGTTGTAGATGTCAGGGGCTCAGCCAGTATCTGTGTCATTTCCTTCAGCACCCTTTGGCGCAGTTAGTCTGGCCCAGAGGATTTATTAACCTTTAGTGACTCAACCCTCTTTAGCACCCTGACCTTGGCAACTGGTTACATACGCAGTTCTGGTGCCCTCCTGGTCTATCGCTAATTTTACACTGTGGCAGTGGCGTTTTCTTTTACTTTCTAAATACTAAACAGAAGTAATTATTCAGTATTTCTGCCTTGCCAGTCCTGTCTTCCATCCACTTCTTAATATGTTTCAGGTTGACAATGTCTTCCTTTGTCTTTCTTTCTCCATACTCTATCAAAAGAAGACCTTGTCCCCATCTTTAACTTGTTTGCTACCCTAAGCTATGTATCTGCTTCAATCCTTTGCATCACCCAGATGACTTCCTTTGGGTTGACATGGTTTATGTTCCTGTCCCTGCCCTTCTGACTCATTTTAAAGTAAATCTCTTAAAATCTTTTTTTGCCCCTAACTACACCCCTACTTCCTTTGGAAACCAGATGATTTTTCCATATTTCTTTCCTTTCCCCACCAGCCTCAAGCGAAAGCTGGTGACCACTTGTAGGCTATCCTTTATTATGGTCTATTTCCCCTTCACCCCCTACTCCTGCCAAACTACCTTTAGGTTTCTCTTTCACTTTCCTCAGAATTAGCCCATCTGAAATCAATATCCTAGTTTTGGCATCTGTGTGCTCCTCATCCAGGTATCCCGTGATATGAGCCAAGTAAATAGGGGATATGGCATGAGTTAGCGTGTCATACACTTGTTATCTTCACGAGAGATCTGTGACCTCTGGATCCCTCACAAGTGGTGTAGCCATGAGTGAGGGAGCAAGAGGGCACAGACCTTGAGTGAAGATTAAAAAGCGTATGACATGCTAACTCACGCCATGTCTGCTTTATACAATGAGCGTGATGGAAATAAAATTGCCCGCATCTATTTTTTAATAATTTTACCGTTGTGTCTGAAGCCGTGGATATGCTGTAGCACGAGTAGGTATCCACGCAGTGTCATTGTGACGTACCAGAGAGTGGAAATAACAGGCATGATGTACCTGATTCATAAGATATATTTTTTTCTCTCTGAATCGGGTATGTCAGCAGGCAGTATACAGCTTTTATCTGCCTGAATTTTCCATCACGCTCATTGTATAATATGAACTAGACAATTTGGGCAAATCACTTTGAGTGACTGCAGTAACAGTGACATGGAATGAACGGCGACTGTAAAAATAGTGACTGTTGGAGGATACAATAATGGTGACTATGTGATGTACACCATCAGACACCATTTCAAATATTGTGCGGCCTCGGAGGTAGTTATATATAGATAGATAGAGGCATGTGGTGGCGAAGACCCCCACATGTCACAGGAGGTTATATGTTATATGGGTAGAAAGTTCCTAATGAATGATGTAGCCTGGATTGAGAGCTGCAGCAGATGTGGTGTCGCTATGGTGTTGTGGGATAGTGCTGTTGTTAGGTAGGCAGGTAGACAGGTAGGTTTGTATATGTAGGGTTTGATTTCGGGTGTGTGTGTGTATGTATGTCTACAATTGTGCAGGGTTTTGTTAGGTTTTTGTTTATGCTGTTACAGGTGTGAGTAGTCGGGCTTTCCAGGTTTCTTGTTATGGTCGTTGTGGCGGTATAAGAGAGGCAGTGGGTGCAGCAGGGTGTTGTTGGATTCCTGTGCAGAAAAGAGAAGGATGTTGCCAGGAAGGGTTAGGAGTTCACTGCTATGGTGGTTGCTGTGTTTTTGGTCAGCTGTTTGTGGTATCGCTCATAAGTATTCACCCTTGTTACTTTCACTCATTTATTTTTGCTGTTATCACATGGAACCCTTTGTCCACCATCATAGAAAACCATATTGATAGGTGGTGATTTAAGCAATAAGGCACAACAGGGTATGGGTTATTGGTGGTTTACCCATGCCTTGTGTGGTGTGTCATGAGGCACAGCTGAGTGACGTAACCACACAAGAAGTGGGTAAATCCCCAATAATTCACACCCTGGAGTGCCTTATTGCGATTATACAATGGACCCATGTGTAAAATGTGTTTATGTTGTTTTATAAATGCATTTCCTCAGCCGTGGGTAATGCAGGATTTACCCACAGTCATGTGACATGTTTTGACCAATGATGTTACAGGATTTTCACATACCATTGTACAATAGTACCTAGTGGTGCCCCTGTTCTTATATCCTTGACATAAGTCACTATTTGTCAGCACTAGGTCCAGTGTCACTTTTTCCCACATCAGTTCTATGATCCCCTGGACCAGGAAGCTAACTTCTGCTGCTGACAATCCTCAGGCTGCACCAGCCTACTTCAGGAAGATTGAAGCAACCCATGATCACCATATCCCCTAATGCAGCTGCTATTCTTATTTCATCCTCAAGTTTTTTTTTTAACCTACCCTTTTCCTTATAATTTGGGGGGCTATGGGCCATTCCCAATCTCAGCTTCCTGCCCCTTTGTAATTTCGACTGCACCAGTGTGTCTGTCTGCTCTCTCACTTACTATTATATCCCTTGCGGCCTTGATGCCCTCCCTCATGTATAGGACCATCCCTTCCCCTGCCCCCAGCGCTATCCTTCTTAAAGATTAAGTACCCACATACTGTGAGGTCCCAGTCATGGTGCAGAGTCACCCATGTTTCCAAAATGGCCATTAAGGCCAGGTGGACTTCCATAGCAAGTGCCTGAAGATTTGATACTTTGTTGTCCAGTCTCCTGGCATTGACTGTTATGGTCTTCCATGATAGTTGGTTCCTTTTAGTGTTTTTCTTTGTTCAGCCTACGAGTTTCCTCTGTGCCAGTGTATGTTGCGCATTGGAACCTTGCTTTTGTGTGGTGCATTTGTACACGGTTTCTATTTTTGGGACGCTCTTACGCATATCCTTTTCCTTACTTGCAACTTGAGAGTATTATCCTGGGAAGGGGATGGGGCCTCTGGCTCCCCCCATGTGAAAGATATGAGTCATGATCCCTGGAGAAACCATCCCCCAGCCTACTTCAGATAATGACATGCTCTTTCAGTTTCCTGCCCCCACCCCGCTAAGGTAAAGACAGTATGATGCATACAATGCCTTATCCTCCCAGAGGGTTCAACAGTCCACCACAAACTCATAACCTTGCTCACTGCACCACCCCTTTAGCCACATGCTGAGGTCTGCAATCCTAGCCTTCTTTTCCTGACTAGCATGTGGCACTGACAGAAAAGGTTACCAAGGCTAACCTCTCCCTAAGCCTCTCTCTCTCATCAGTCTGAAGCCATTCTTTACTACCTTTACCTTGTTTCCTTCCAGATCATTGATCCCCAGATTGATCACAATGTCTGACTTCTCAATACTCCTATCATCTCCCTGGTCATGGTCTGGAGCCTGGGTAGGATCTTCTCCAAATATTATACCTTCCTTATTCAAGGTTCCAGGCTGTAAACCATTCTCCTCATCCATCTAACAACTGAGTCCCCAGCACGTCTACGTTCCCCCTACTCTTTCTGCCCTTTCTGCCTAGCCCCAAGCAGGGACTTCCTGTGTAGATTTAGCTGCACTACTAGGCTTCTTCTTCATAGATCGGAACATTACCCCTGGAGTTGGTGTCTGTTCCATGTTATCAGTCTGGTGCCCATGGGGTGTAATCCTCTTCAGTGGCTCCAAAGGCTGATAAGTTCTAGTCACCACACCTGGGACCTGGGCTTGCCCCTTCCCAACCTCACTATCCTTCCTCCTCACACTACACCAGCCTACTCCTAAAGCCCTCTGGGGAAGAGATGTCCAGGCCCCTGGGCCCCAATAGATGGGGTACTGGTGAGCTCAACCCTGAGTTTGGTTCAATTTTGCCACCAGAAACCCCAACCTCCTACAAACTAGTCATCTTCCCGTCTCCCAGAGCACCCCTGGAACATGGCAGTGCCACATTCCTACAGCTCACTATGACATTCCAACCTCCTGCCTGCCCAAACATTCTGTTCATTGTGTAGGTGTATTACCTTTACTGGAATGTGATCAGTGTGTGTTTGCCTGCTAGTGTGGTCATACTATTAATGCATTGTCCTACCCCAGATACAGAGTTTAGACTAGTGCTAATTTATGTGTAGGCCAGGGAATTTTAGCAGTGGCTCTGTGGCAGTACCTTGTCCTACTCTATGCCTATATAGTATTGCTTACTTTTTGCTGCTGGTGCTCTGCTATTGTGCAGGCTTAGTCCCCTGCAGAATTATGAATGCTCCAACAGAAGCTGTTTTCTGCTACGTGGTCCAAACACTGTGGGATCTTGAACACTCTGGGTCACTAGCCCAATGTGTTAAAATACAAGGCTGCTAGCATCTGATTGACACAAGCATGTCATGTGATTCCTCCCTCAATACTAAAGGTGTCAATTCTGTTTGTCAATGCTCCTGCCCACTACCTCCCAGTATGCTCTCCTTCTACCCAGCCTCACCACCACACAACCCATAATCTCAGCAGTGGGGTTTCACCCTCTCCCTGCCACTCCCAGCACACTGCTCCTGACTGGAGATGAACTCCACCACTTCACTCCCTGACTGGAGTCAAAACTGTTGTCCCTAAGACTACTAGTGCTTGATTTGCAACAGTAAGTCACATAATTCTGCCACGGACACTAATGGTACTGATTCTGTCCTCTGTTACAGCACCACTGCCTCCTACAATGCCTTCCCTATACCCAGCCCACAACATAACTCACTAGCACAGCTTGTTGTTTAAAAAAAAAACATAATTGCAAGCTGAACACAATAGTCTCCCTGCCCTCTCTCTGCTGCTTCCAGAACACTGCACTTGACTGGAGCTGACCTTCACTCTTGGCACCCCACTCCCAGAAGCAATCATTTACTGCCCTCAGGAACTTCATTCCTCCATTCCTGCTAGCTGAGTTACTTGCCTAGCATATCTTCATATATACTATAATGATCCCCATCAGTATTACACTGCCTTCCGAGCATCTGCTCCTTATCTATTCATACAGTAAGCTCTCCTCTTCTCTTTTGTCTGGCAGGTTATAAACTATTCCCATTAAATGTTTGTCTGTATTTATCCTAACCTTAACTACTGCAGATGTCTTCCACACCCGCCTTCTCCCATCCTCCTAGAATTTTTTTCCTTATGTACAAATAATGCAACTCTGCCCCACTTCTGCTCCTCCTGCCCTTCCTATCCAACTTCTATCCACTTATGCTTATCCCTTACTCATTATCTTTCCCCACCATGTTTCTGTAATGCCAAATCCATCATCGTTGTGGGTACACATACAGTTCTGCCCGGCTTCAGCTTCCATCATGACTAGAGACTTCCAGATACTGCTGTCATAATGTCCTTATTCACAACTAGATGTAAAAGAAACATAGAATTTGATGGCAGATAAGGACTGCTTAGCCCACCTAGTCCACCATCTTTCCCTGCTCATAGTATCACCACAGAGTCCACTTGATCTCCAGCCCATTCACTCCCCTTCCCATTCCCTATGATCTCTTATACCTATCCCATGCATTCTTGAACCCCACCACTGTTTTTCCATCCACTACCTCTGCTGGAAACTTCTCCAGGAATCCACTACTCTTTTTGTGAAGAAGTACTTCCTCACATCTCTCCTGAATGTACCCCCAGCCTCTAGCTTCACAGCATGTCCCCTTGTTCTTGTGCATCTTTTTTTTTCTGAAAAATACTTCCCTCTCATGCCATATTTACACCTGTGAGGTATGTAAAGGTCTCTGTCATATCTCCCCCCAAGGTGTACACATTTAGGCCCCTTAATATCTCCTCATAGGGCTCTGATGCAGACCCTGCCCCATTTTAGTTGCCCTTCTCTGGACCACTTCCACTCTATGACCTTTCTGAGATATGGTCTTCAGAACTGGATACAGTACTCCAGGTGGGTTCTTACCAGCAATCTATACAGTGGCAACACCATCTTCCTCCTTCTGCTGGTGATAGCCCTTTGTCTGCACCCCACTTGCCCTCCCAACTATCTTGTAGCAATGCCTGGCCACCTTTAGGTCATCTGATATGATCATCCCAGATCTCTTTCCTGCTTGGCGGTCATCACTACCACCACCCCCCATTTTGTACTCTGCCACCTGGATTTCTGTGCCCCAAGTGCACTTTTTCACATTGAAACCCAGCTATCATACCCTTGACCAGTCCTCGAGTTTTTCCAGGTCACTGCTCATCCTTACCACCCCCCAGAGTGTCCACCCTATTGCAGAGTTTGGTGTCACCTGTAAAGAGGCATACCTTCCCTTCCAGCTCCTCTACATGTAATGCTTGGTGTTAAATACCAAAAATATACACTGTTATCTGCAGGATGCCTTGTACAGAAACAATGCCATGCATATGACTGCCTCCACAAGCCCTTTAGCCTGTGGACTGTAGTCATCAGCTGGAAAATTGCAAGAAGACTGGCAAGTAGAAAGTGAAGGCCTTGACTATTCTCAGCTGCTCTTCACTAAAGACACTAATTGGCATGAGGGAGCCTGATGCTGCACTACTGTAAGTGTTTCTAGATTTCCATTGTGTTGATCATGCTGTATGAATTATAGAAAGAACACTTTACACTCTCCCTGAAATGACATGGCACCCCCATTACCCTCTCTTCATCCATCCACACCATTACCTTTGCTCTTGTTTCACTTCCTCCCATTTACGCTACTCCGGTTAAGGTCTTCAGCCTCCTAAAATCATATGCATTGCACCTTCTCCACATAACTTCTGTTTAAATGTTTGCCGATTGCATCCCTTCCTATACTGCTTCATCCAGTCATTTTGCCTGTGTAAAATTCCATGTCTACTCAAGTGTTGTCCCACCCCTTCCATAGAGCTCCTATCATTTGCAGATACTGCCCAGTTGTACCACCCTTACCGTACTGCCTCATCCAGTCATTTTGCCAGTGTAAAATTTCATGTCTATTCAACTGTAGTCCATCCCTTCCATAAGAGCTCCTATCATCCCCAGATACTGTCCCAGTTGTACCACCAGGTCTGAGTCATGCATTCAATGCCCTTGTTTCTCACTGCCTCTCTTCACTTGCTCTAGGCACTGGGAAGATCTCACTCACGATCAGTGTCCCATTGTAGTGCTTCACCTTCTCCAAAATGGAGTAAAAGTTGTTTGTTGTCCAGCGTGGATTCATCCTGTCCATGTCATTCATCCCCCTTTGTCCCCAGCATCTCACAGGATTCTGTACACAGTTGTCAAAAGATGTCATTTACACTTGCTCCCCAAGCCACTTACTGATGTTTCTCCCTGTCCCACATAAAAAGCCTGCTGTCTCTACCTCAAATACTGGAGACCCCTACCGCAATCACTTGTCAATGCATCTCCCTGCATTACTGTCTCTCACCACCCCTCACCCCCCTTGGTTGATCTCCATCTGTTCTGTCTCATATGGGGTAGCACTGGCATTCTCTTCTGGATTCAGCTACACGTCAATTCTTTCCAGTCAATGTGCTTCATGACAACTCATGTTGTACTGTTAGCTCTGGCATCAGTCAGCCCCCATACAAACTGCTCCCAGAGAATTCAACTGTCTATATAAGTTTAATAAAATAAACTCCAGGGAGGCACAGTTTGGGAATGAATTGTGTAGGGAGTCAAGTGACACCAGAGCTAATAATCTGGTGAGAGCTGTCACAAAGCAGAATGACCGGGATGACTTGATGTGTCCCCTCTGGATTCTGCTTAAACACTATGTACCAATTTGTTGACCCCAAGTGGTTCTGTGTCTGTTCTCCTTCTTTGAATTGGTACAATGCACCCCTTGTGGGACCATTTCATTCACACTGCCCTCACAGACAATCTGCTGTTTCTTAAACTGCTACTGTATTTCTTCCACTTCTATCTTCAGCTCCTCTATTTTCACACACTTACTGTACATGCATAATCAGAATTTCCACAGTGCCTTTAAAAATGTCAAGCCACTAAACAGAATCAGGACAAAAACAAAAATAATCAGAGAGTTTGGAAAAGTATGAGACAGCAAGTATATTCTGGCATTTAAATATGAGCAGAAGTGTTTTGTAGTTGATTCTGTGTTCAGTTGGAAGCCAGTGAAGTTTGGCTAGCAATGGTGAGGCACAGTTGAACTTCCTGGAACCAGTAAGAAAGTGTGCTGCACCATTTTGTACAAGCGGGAGGTGATGCAAGGTTTGGGCTGGGAGGCAATATAGAGGGGAGTTACAACAGTTTAGAAGAGAAAAAAAATACAACAATTCACAAGGGTAGTGGCAAGTTTAGGTAGGATTTTGGTAGGGGTAGAGCTTAACAATGGTACGAAGGTGATAAAAAGCAGAGATGACAATGCTACTGAAGCGGGATTCCAAGTGCAGTGACTGATCAAAAAGGCCCCGCGATTTTGGATAGCTGTAGTTGTATAGATAATGAAGTAACCATAGTGTAGGCCAAGAATGGATAAGCTCAGATTTGATCTTTACTCTTGTGTTACATTCTGTACAAGGAGTTCAGACATTAGACAGAGTGAATTTGTAGTCATCCGTGACCGGATGTCAACAGAGCAAAGAGACATCCAAGATAGGATAGCTTGCAAAGAGTCAGTGACTGAGGTGTAGATCTAGGTGCTGTACACATAACTATGGTAGATCAGACTGTGAGCTTTTATGATCAAGGCCACTGGTTTTCATTTTTTTACCAAAAAAAAAACAACAAAAAAACAGTAAAATTCCAGAATTTGGACTGCATGCACACAAGTAAAAACAAAGAATTTCACAGATTTTCACAGAATCTGGCATTTAGACCATATCAGTAAATATATTTTCTTACAGTTGCTTCTTGTACTATTCTTAGTTTGCTTCATTTAATGATCTGTATGTTAAGCTTTCATGTATTATAATCATGTATACCCAAACTAAAAGAATGCCCATAGAATCCTGGTAAAATTCCAAAAAAAGACTAACAATCACTGGTGCAACTCCCAGAATTTCAAGCGCTGAAAATGGAATCTCATTATTTAAATTACCATGAGTCAGTGGCCTCGTTTATGATGTCTGACAGTGGTGCCATATATATAATAAAAATAAGACGGGCCCCAAGACAGAACCTTGCGGGACACCAGCTGTCACTAGTTTGGCTGGAAATATAGTAGAATTGAAACTGACAGCTTGTGCTTGGCCGCGGAGATATGAATGGCATCAACATGACTGTGTTAATACAAAAGATAGATTTCAGACGAACAAGCATCTTGTAGTTTTTGTATCGGGGGAGAGGAAGAAATGTCTAACAGCAGCAGTAGAGTGGGGATTCCTTTGTCGATGGATAACAAAATGTTATCGAGCACCTGTAAAAGTCTGTTTCATGCTGTGTACACTCAAAAACCAGATTGAAATTATGGTAGAAGTCCTTTCAAGGTGGGATAATCTGTTACCTTGTAAGCTATGTTTTTTCTAACACCTTGGAAATGAACAGCAGCTGGGCAATCAGACAGTAGTGGGCTAGAATATCTGTATTCTGTGTGTGTGTTTTTATTTTTATTTTCAAGATGGGCAGACTAAAGCTGCCTCAAAAGAAGTGGGGAACACATTGGTAGATAAAGAAGACCTGAGTTTGGTGAGAAGTGTTAACAGAATGTAAAAGGAGTTTTGGATTAACTAGGATGGAGCAGGATCTAGAGGAGATGACTCTGATCCAGAATTTTTCAGTACAGTGAGTATATCACCATCCGTAAAGTGACTAAAAGATGAGAAGGCTGAAGAACAGATGTTGACTGATACTACAGGATCTAAGGTTAAGCAAGTGGTAGACTAAGTGACTGTTCTTAGCTTGCTGTTGAAAACATTGTGTAGGCCTTGGGCAGTAAGTGATGAGGCATGATTACTGTGAGGTCAAGTTATTGAATATATGGTTCGAAAACATTTTCTGTCGTTTGCTTTCTGAGCAATAATTTTTTTATAATACTTATTTTTGGCTTCTTTTATAAGTTCATTCTTTCCTAAGTTTGGTGCACTCCAGGATCTGTATACCCAGGTTCCACATCATAATAGCGATCACAAAACAGCGATTGCTATTATGGCGACTGCATATCGCCAAAAAGCAAATCAGCAATATGCACTTCTCGTTGACCCCACTTCCAGAAAAGCTTAGTGCTTTTGTGGGGTGGTTGTGCCCCCCTCATGGGGGGCTTTGCCCCCTGCAACCACTCCCTGATTTTAGATTACCAACTCCAGTGGGTGTATGTCGAGGAGGGGGCATCACTCCAGTGTGGGAATAGAAAAAAAAAAAGCAGCCACAAGCAATGGCAAAATTCTTTCCCCTGCTCCATCCCAAACCCAGTGCCTACTGCACCAGAGCCAGTCACCCTCACCACCACACCATAGGGCTGTCTTGGCTGCAGCAGGTACACCCACCTACCTAAACTCTCTTCCATATCCCTCCCCTCCTCCTCCCTATCCTTCCCCTTCTGGTCACCATTCTCGCTATTGCATCTCTACCCTTGCAGGGTAGCCCAAAACGATAGCACTGAAAATAAGTCACTATTTTTGCAGTGCTCATTTTCAGTCGCTACCATCACTGGATACCGTATACCCCCTAAATCTCACGCCGAATCTGTGGCACACCAACCAGATAGCTTAAAAAAGATCTTCTTGCTCAAATCAGAACTAGGGACAAAAGTTGGCTAGAAGACCTTAAGTCTCTTATTTGACTTCTGTGACTATAGAACTAGGAGAAATACCTATAAAAAAAACATTCACCAGGCAAAGAGCTCCTTTTGCAAAGGACTGCTGATTGATGCTGCTGGGGACTCAAGGAAATTTTGGTCTCACATCAAGTCTTTCCTTGGAGCCAAACATTGCCAAATTGCTAACGACATGTTTCTCAGTGGTGTTCACTGCAATAACCCGTTCACCTTTGCCAATTCCTTTAACCGTCACTTCTTGAACCTATCCAGTTATATGGCCCCCTTCTCTTCCACATCATCTTCCATTCCTCATCCTAATGCTTATACCACTCACTCTCTTCCCCCTTTCAGGTTCCATGTCATAACCAGGGTGGAAGTACTTAAATTGCTTAATACCATCTCTGATTGTACTAGCGTTGGCTCTGATGGACTTGAACCTAAACTTCTGAAACTTGATGCACCTTTTATCGCTGCTCCCCTTGCAAACATCTTCAATCCCAGAAACTGATCTTCTTGAAGTTGTGTAACAGGGTGTGCTTTGAAACAACTGAGAGCTGCATGGGGTATACTATATTGGACTAGAAATCTGCAACAAGTCTCTCTCTTGCTTACATCTGAGGGAAGTTTTCCTTACTTTACAGTCTTACATTGGTATTGCTTTGTGTTTAATTATCAGGAAGGGGGTTTTCAAAACTGCTTATCTTGTGAGCAACTTCAGAAGGGTTGAAATAACTACATATTTGACTTTCCTTTGTGGGTAACTGGACTGTCTACTAGTATTCTGTGACAGTTTGCATCAAATTACTTTTAAATAGTTTACAAATCAGTTACTGGAGGTTAGTTGAATTACTATAAAGGGCAGTACTCACCAGGGTGGTGGAGCAGTGGTGTATTTGATTGTTTCTAACAGTCACCAGTGGTTGTGGACTACTCACCCACCCACCCCCACACCCCACCCCCCAGGCATGACATTTCCTTTATAGCCAAAGTTCTGACATCACTTCCTCAACAGGTCTTGGGGCAGAACTGTCATATTCTTAATAACCCAGCATAGTGCATACAGGGTAAGTACACACCACAAAAAGAAAAAAACAAAAAAACAAACAAAACATTTATATATATTACATATTGTATATTATAAGGGAGAGGGACATGTGGGGAGTGGTGCAATGTACTGGCTGTGGGGCAGCAGTTTTCCAGGAGATATTCTGGAAACTGCATTGCTGTCCTATTTGCAGGCAACTGTCAGTTCTGAGGGAGGAGGTTGCCCACCTCCAGGCTGAACTGGCAAGGACTAAGGAGGCCTCCCCCACCCAAAGAGCACCACTGCCACAACCACTGCCTCAGAGGCTGCCAAGTATGAAGAGCAGTTGGATCACAGTGGGTTCTGGGAGGGTGCGGGTGGTGGAACAGAGGCAAAGCCCCTAGCTGTACCTCTACACAAACCATACGCCAGTCTGGCAAATCAAGGTTCCTCTATGATGGCACCCTTAGTGGAGACCAAGAAGAATGCTGAGGACATCCACAAGGGAGACCCACAAAAGGGTGGCAATGGACACCACAGGGAAGGAAACAGCTTCTGATAGGGGACTCAATTATTAGAGGGGTAGACCTGGGGAAGGGAGAGGAGAGGGAAGTAAGGTGCCTGCCTGGTGCCATGGCTTGGAGGGACAAGAAGCAAATCCTCAGGATTGCAGAAGCAGCATCACAGAAGAGGGAACTAGATATCATTGTCCAACTTGGGACAAATGACCTAGCTAGGCATGGGATCAGTGCAGTGCAGGATGAAATTGTGGAGTTGGGGAGGGGCCTCAGACAGGTAGCAAGCATGGTTACCTTCTCAGAGGTGCTGCCAGTCCATGGCAGGGATGAGACTAGGGTACTGCACACCATGCAGTTTAATGAATGGTTGCAAAACTGGTGCAGAGCACAGGGCTTTGGATTCACTGGGGACTGGGGGTACACCTGGAGAGATGAAGGTCTATACTGGCACAATGGTCTGCATCTGTCCACGAAGGGAACCAAGCTCCTAAGTGACAGGATAAAATGCTTCCTTGGCAAGCTTTTAAACTAGCCATGGGGGGAGGTGCTGATAAGAGACAGGAAATTTCAAGCCTCCCCCCACAAAACATGTCAGGTAGTAAGGTAAACACTGAGGTACAGTGCTCAACAGAGGGCAGGACAGGGGTAAATGGAAAAATAGACAAGGGCAATAAGAGCAGGCATGGGGGAAAAAAGGATAAAGCCAATATTAAATGGAGGGCAATGAGTACCAATGCCCGTAGTCTGGGAAACAAGCTTCCTGAGCTAGTAGCATTGATGGAAGATGAATAATTGGATATTGTGGCAGTCACAGAAACATGGTACACGGAGAACCATGACTGGGATGTCAACATACTGGGGTACAGTCTACAGAAGGGACAGAGAGGGGAAAAGAGGAGGTGGAGTAGCTCTATACATAAGGGAAGGGATCAAAGCTACAGAACTAAAAAGTAAAGGGGGAGGACAAGAGGCACTCTGGGTCACCGGAGACAGGGAATGGCATCACAATCTGCACAGGGGTTGTATACAGATCCCCATCTCAAGGGGAGGAAATGGACAAGAAAATGATAGAGGACATTCTCAAAATGGCTGAAAAAGAGAAGATACTGTTGATGGGGGACCTGAATATGCCAGATGTTAACTGGATGACATGTACTGCAGCCACATCCAAGAGCAGGGTCATTCTCGATGCCCTGCAGGGGGCAGGCCTTAGACAGCTAGTGTTGGAACCCACTCGGGAGGAGCAATACTAGACCTGGTACTCTCAAATGGAGAGAGGATCACAAATTTAGAAGTCAGTAGACATCTAGGAACAAGCAACCACTGCACAGTGTGCTTCACAATAAGCACAACCATGGAGATGAGCCATACAAAAACAAGGATACTGGACTTTAGAAGGGCTGACTTTGGCAAAATGGGTGAACACCTGAGGAATACACTAGCAAATGGCCAAAAAGGAGGTGAGGAAGAACAATGGAGAAAAATCAAAACTGCCATCATAGAGGCAACAAGCCTTTGTGTGAAACAAATAAAGAAAACAAAGCAGAGTAAAAAAACACTATGGTTCTCAAATGAGGTGGCAGGGAAGGTTAAGGAGAAAAAGGCTGCATTCAAAAAGTATAAGGAATCACAGAAAGAGCATGACAGTGAACTATATCAATTAAAGCAGAAAGAAGTGAGGAAGGCAGTCAGAATAGCAAAAGCCCAAACCGAGGAAAAAATAGCCAATTCAGTTAAGAAGGGGGATAAAACCTTTTATAGGTACATTAGGGAGCATAGAAAGGCTAAGGGAGGAATAGTGAAGATTAATAAAGGAGAGGGGAGGTGGGCAGAGGGAGACAGTGAAAAGGCAGAGATACTGAATGAATACTTTTGCTCAGTATTCACAAAAGAAGATGAGGAGGAGTTACCTAAACCAGACAATAGAAGCACTCTGGGTAGGGGGGTTGACACCAGTCCATTTACAGAAGAAAGAGTCCTGAAAGAACTCCTAAAACTCAAGGTGGACAAATCAATGGGGCCTGACGGGATTCACCCCAGAATCCTAAAAGAATTAAGGAAGGACCTAGTGACACCACTGACCACACTTTTTAACAAATCATGGGAGGATGGGGTGGTACCTGAGGACTGGAGGAGGGCAGACGTGATTCCCCTTCAAAACAGTGGGAGCAAGGCAGAAGCAGGAAACTACAGACCTGTAAGTTTGACCTCAGTGGTAGGGAAAATGATGGAATCACTTCTGAAAGAAAGAATTGTTGAGTACCTAGAAGCCAGCGGGGCACAGGACCCAAAGCAGCATGGATTTACAGCAGGAAGGTCATGTCAGACAAATAT
Organism: Neoceratodus forsteri; assembly: GCA_016271365.2. Lineage (NCBI taxonomy): Eukaryota > Metazoa > Chordata > Ceratodontiformes > Ceratodontidae > Neoceratodus > Neoceratodus forsteri. The sequence goes on from CM028137.1 coordinate 158,898,704, forward strand.
AGTTGATTTCTTTGACTGGGCGACCAAAGTAATAGACCAGGGAGGGGCTGTGGATATGGCCTACCTAGACTTTTGCAAGGCATTTGACACAGTCCCTCACAAAAGATTAATAATCAAGTTAGCCAGCCTGGGAGTGGGTCCCAGGGTGGTAGCCTGGGTAGCAAACTGGCTGCACAACAGGACACAGAAGGTAATAGTGACTGGAACACATTCCGAAGAAAGGGGGGTTACTAGTGGAGTACCTCAGGGCTCAGTACAGGGTCCAGTCCTCTATAACATCTTTATAGGTGACATTGCAGAGGGTCTGGAGGGAAAGGTATGCCTCTTTGCAGATGACACAAAGATCTGTGACAGAGTTGATACACAAGGGGGGGTAGAAAGGATGAGAAGGGACTTGGCAAGGTTGGAGGAATGGTCAGACATATGGCAACTTAGATTCAATGCAAAGAAGTGCAAAGTAATGCACCTGGGAAACAAAAACCCAGGAGAAGAGTACACAATAGCAGGGGAGGTACTAACAACAACAAAAATGGAAAGGAACCTGGGAATAGTCATATCAGATGATCTAAAGGTTGGTAAGCAATGTGAGAAGTCAGTAAGGAGAGCCAGGGGGATACTGGGATGCATAGGAAGGGGCATCACAAGTAGAAAAAGGGAAGTGGTCATCTCTCTGTACAGACAGTTGGTGAGACCCCATCTGGAGTACTGTGTGCAGTTTTGGAGACCTCATCTATGCAAGGACATAGACAGGATGGAAGCAGTCCAGAGGAGGGCAACTAAAATGGTGCAGGGTCTGCATCAGAAACCATATGAAGAGAGACAGAGAGCTTAATATGTATACCCTTGATGAAAGGAGGGACGGGGGGACATGATAGAAATGTTCAAGTACCTCAAGGGAATCAACAAAGTCCAGGAGGGTAGCATCTTTCAGAAAGAGAAATGTGCAAGAACAAGGGGGCACAATTTAAAGATAGAGGGGGGATGGTTCAGGGGTAATTTGAGGACATTTTTTTTCATGGAGAGAGTGGTGGATTCATGGAACCGCCTTCCTGGGGAGGTTGTAGGGTCTAAAACAGTGGGGGAATTCAAACATGCATGGGACAAACATAAGGCAATTGTAGTGCGGGGTGGAAGGAAGTAGGCTGTTGGTTAACTAGAATCTGCAGCTTATCCAGTAGGTAGGGAAATGGGCAGACTGTGTGGGCCAAGTGGTCCTTATCTGTCATCAAAGTCTATGCTTCTATGTAATCTATCCCTCTGCAATAGCTCAGTTCCCAGCACCTGGAAGGTTGCCAGAATAATCCCTATCTTCAAAAAAGGGGTGACCCCAAGTCCATTTCAAATTTTCGGTCGATCGCTATCCTCTCATTTCTCCTTGCCCACAACCTTCTCTCAGACTCCCAGCATGGATTTTGCAAAGGCCACAGCCCTCCTCAAATTTACTAATAACATAAAAATCACCATGGACAATGGCCTCCTGATGGGCATGGTTTTCATAGACCTAACAAAGGTGTTTGACCTGGTTGACCACATCCTTCTTCTAACCAAACTATGGTCTATCGGTTTCTCCCTTGATGTTGTGGCATGGTACAATACCTACCTAGTAGGAAACAGATGGTCAAATTCAGCTTTGCCGTCTCTGATCTTACTACCATAAATATTGGTGTTCCTCAGGGCTCCATACTCAATCCTCTCCTCTTCTCTGTTTCATTAATGACATCTCTCTGAATACCTCCACTTGCTCATCTCTGCACTATGTGACTGACCTTGTTCTTTATTTTAGCTTCAGGAGCACCTCTGACATGAATGCCACCCTCTCATCTGACTTCCATCATATCCAATCCTGGCTGACTAACAATAAGCTTGTTCTTAATATTAGCAAAACCCAGGAATGCTCTTTGGCTCTGCCCCCAGATTCAGGTCCTGCCAGGAGCAATTAGAGGTCTCGTGTGAGAATGGCTTCCTCTTGGAACGTGTCAGCTTTTTCAAGTACCTTGACATCACGTTTGACTCTTCCCTGGACTTTGATCAGTATATTTTTGCCACCTGCAAATCTGTCAACGCCAGAATTGGTGTTGCATACAAAATTAGCTATGCGCTAACTCCTTCAGCAAGAACTGCCATTTGCCCAGGGTATCCTACTCCCAGCTCTTGCATAAGGCTCAGTCATTTATGTTGGAGCTTTAAAATCTAGCCATTACAAATGGACACCACCTACAATAATATCCGTCGCTGTGCCGTAGCTTCTCCCCACCTCACTCACCACTACCAACTATACACCAACCTAAAATGGCCCTCCCCCTCTGTCCACCATCTTCTTTCCTTTGGCTTCCTGATAAATAGCATTATCAGATCTGGTACGCCCTCATCTCTAGCCATCATGCTCAATCAACAAAACTCTTCTTATGACCTCAGATCAGTTGAACAAACCCTCCTCTATGTTCCCCAGTGAAAAACAACTATGGGAGCCTGGGACTTCTCCCATGCTGCTCCACACTTCTGGAACTCCCTACCCTTACACAACCAACTTGCCCCAACTTGTACCAGAGCCTAAAAGAATGCATTGCGAAAACATGAAATCTACCTCAGATATAAGCCACCCTCCTAGGTTACTCCCTGCCCCCTCTACCCACTCTCTTCCCCTCTACACTCTTATACTTTTCTCACCTACTCAAATCCTCTTCTCTACTCCCACTACTCTTGATGCCCCTTTGCACTCCCCACTTGACATAATGCTCTATATTACTTTCTCTACTCCCTCTCCTAATCGGAGGTTTATAATGCTGTATACTTACTTAAGCTTGATATTTATTCCTGCTGAATTTGCTGCTTGCTCATATTATCTCAACTGTACCTTCCTATTTGTATTGGTTATACCTCCCACTTTATGTTTATGCTGATTCTACTGCCTCTGACTATTGCTCTCATGTGAACATCTGTAGGTATGTGCAATATTACCTGTTATTTCCCTAATGTCTGTTTAATTTCTGACCTGTACTTGTACCACCTTGTATTTTAACCACTGTTGTTTTTTATGACTTGACTTGTACCCTCCCAGGTCATGTCTGCAAATAGGCATTTTATGTCAAGTGCACCTACCTGGTTATCAAAAACAAAAATAAAGATTATTTGGAATGTTCATAATGTAGTTCCTGAAAGTCAGCTGAATATTGCTACCGCCACTTTTTCTCCTGTTGCCCCTGTTTCCTTCATTCCTGTAATAAGCTAGGAGAAAACCATGGATAAACATTTACTAGGTATAAGTTAAGATGGTATATACCCCTAACGGGGATGCAGGTTTTATGGGCTTACAGCCTTCTAGTAGGTAAGGCTAAAGGGGTGTTGGGGTATATTAGTAGGGGTGTCACAAGTCATAAGAGGGAGGTAATAATCCCTCTTTACAAAACACTGGTTAGGCCCCATCTGGAGTACTGCATGCAGTACTGGAGGCCACACCAGCACAAGGACATTAAAAAAATAGAGGCAGTCCAGTAGGACAAGAGGACAAAGCATGAGATTAGAGGGAGGCCGATTAGGGGTAATATGAGGAAGTTCTTTTTCACAGAAAGGGTGGTGGATGCATGGAATGGCCTACCTCAGGAAGTGGTGGATATAAATACCGTGCAGGTCTTCAAACAGGCATGGGATAGGCTTAAAGGAGCAATACAGATGAGTATGAATAGATTGGCCATTGACAGAGTAAAGGCCTATGGCACATTCATAAGGCAGAAAAAATGGGCAGACTGGATGGGCATTGTGGTCCTTAACCTGCCGTCAATGTTTCTGTTTCTATATTTCTGCCTGTCTTATACATCAAGTATGAGACCAAGTATGGATTTGAAGGACAAATGGAAACCTTGTGTGATCTAAGGGAAGCAAGTTCATGCAGGACAGAGTTTAAGGTGTTGCTATATAGATTTGTCAGAGCCTTGGTATATTCATTGATTTGCAATTATGAAATGGTCATCAAACTATAAGCAATCTAAATGGCCAGTGACCATGTGCTACAGTGTTTATCATATAGGAAAACGGTCCAGCAATGCCCAGTGGGCATTGGTATGTGTGATACTACTACCTTAGAATTGAAATGGCAGCCATTTCTTCCCCTCACTTACCCACACAGAAATATAGGCATACACATACCTCACCCCGGCCCCCCCCCATCTCAGCAAGTTAGATCCTACAACCCACAAAAAAGAAAGCAACAACACTCTTTCTGAACTCCATTTTTTTAACACTTAATTTGTACATACTGACTGCTCAGCTCCGGCTCAGCCACTCACTGTCCCCCGCTAAGACCAGTCTTCCACGCGCTTCTCCTCACCAAGACATTAAACATCCCATAAAGAAACAAACGCCCAAGAAATAACAAGCTGCTTATTTTTTTTTCATATTTACTTTCAGCATTCTCATACTTTTTCAATCCTCGCTGCAGCACTGCACTCCCACCCGCTGCTTCTCCAGACTGTGCACAGCTGATAACACTGCTTACCGGCTTTGACTCCTCGAAAGAGCTTACAGAACTGGCCACAGCTATATGCCCGCTCGCTCTCCTTCTTAACGGCCCACCTGCTGGCTCTTCAGTACTTCCCTCCCTTACCCCCTTACTTTACATTGTACTTTTAAATATTTTCCTCTTCAAAATATGATGCTGCCCACATTCTCACCTAGTCCTGCAGTCCCACTTTACTTCAGCACCACTGTTTACTCCTGCATTACTTCATCTCAACTGCCATGCTCTCCTCGCTGCTGCCTACAGATTTTAAATAAATAAAAGTCGGCTGCTCCGTACTTCCCTCCCTTACCCCTTACTTTACATTCCTACTTTAATGTTTACTTGCAGTATTTAAAATACAAAACAAAAGTGAAATACATGTTTTAAAATGGGACTTCTTTTACAGGCGTAGTCTTTTTTTATCAAATAAATACATTTTTATGCAATTATAACTTTTTGCCTCATTATTTATATAAAAAATTAAGGTATCCATTTCATAAGCACAATAAGCCACTCCAGGGTGTGTGTTAGACACTTTAACACATGGTTAAGAGACTGAATACACTCGGCCTGTGGCCTCATGCCTCACTACACTGCCTAGCTGTGTGTTAAAGTGTCTAACAACACCCTGTCAGGTCTTATTGCTTACTTAACTGAGAAAGTTGGTTAGTTTAGCAGTGACTTCTATAGATTTATTTCACCAAAAGTGCATCTTTCCTAAGGAGTACCCAGATTGGAACTGCCAGATGAATTGGGTGAAGAATCAGATTCAATGTGTAGTAAGAAATGGCCAGAAAGAGCCCAGTCATGATGAGTTATTGGTGAAATGAGAAGTCCTTGAGAAGAAACTGGTTCAAGCCACTGAGCTTTATTGTGAACAGAAGTGTTGACATGCTAAGAAAGGTTAAAAAGATCAAGGAAATCAACAAAGCATTTAGAATTATAATCTTTGGTTTGGTCAGGATGGAAATTAAATGTCCCCATGAATTAAGACAGGTTGATGGGTGAGGGGTCAGTTACCACCACCATTCTGTTAAGACATGTCTCAGAAGAGCTTCATAAACTTTTTTTGAATTATAGCTGTTTTCTTATTCAAAGTGTCCAAAATCCTTAAGAAAAATTATTTACATTACCCATTCTGAGTTTCTGCTTTTCTTGGAAACTTTTTGCTGGAAAACAACAATGGTTAAACCTAAAAAAAAAAAATTGTACAAAACGAAGGACCATAGTTGGGCCCTCAGCAGTCTGGGCAAAGCAGTACAGATGTACCTGCAGTTGCAATTTCCACTACACAACCCTTTCAAGCAGTAATTCTGGCAGTCATATAGAGGTTTATGAGAAGGTTGAGGCCCTTCAATGCCAGCACAGAAACCCAGCTGGAAAAAGTACAAATGGGAGATAATTCTCAAAAATGGCAAACAAAGCACTGCTGACGTCAGCTGAACTGCTCAATGATAACTCTGCCTTAAGAACTCCTTTGGAGTGCTTAGAAAACACTACTCCAGTCTGTAATGTGCACATTACTGGATTGCCAAAGGGTGCAGAAGGTGGAGAGCCTAAAACCTTTTTAAGCACTTGGCTGCCAGAGTTGTTGGAGCTTTTCGTACCGGTGGATGTTAAAAAAAAAAAAAAATTGTATCACAGTACCACAAGACTACCACTGAAAAATCCAGAGACTGCACATACTATGCTGGTGGTGATGGGAAACAAGGAGGACTAGGACTAACTCCTTCAGGCTGCTACAAGTGCTGGAGGGGTGAGCTATAGTGATCTCAGGGCCCATTTTTTTTCTGGACCTCAGCATCAGTACCAGACAGCACCAAAGAATGTTTGACAGAGTTTGGGTGACTGTGGGAGCTTGGTGTTTAACCACAGTTTCTTGCTGCTCAACTAAAGTTCATGGAGGAGCAAAGATATATGCATTCAAAGCATTAGGATGTTGGTAAGATGGCTGAGAAGATCAGGGCTGAATTATTTTAATCGTGGCTGAGAGAACAAGATTCTGAGAAGAGTGAACTAGACTCCTATGTACCTTTTCATGTTGGGGGGGAGTGGGACTGAGAGGGGCATGCTTGGTTTTTGATAATTACAGTACGGTAGAATCCATTTAAACAGGGTGGTTCCGTGGCAGGCTGGTCATCCCATTTAAGCAGGCATCCCGTATAACAGAAGTGCTATTAAATAAATGGCAGTCCCATATTCGGCTATCACAGCCAGTGGCTGCAGTGTTCTGGTGCATGCCCGTGAGTCTATTGAATCCAAGAGAGTTCAGGAGAGTAAATGCAGCACAGTATTAGTGATTTACAGCTCTTCTTGGAAATATTTTGTTGGTTTTTCAGATAGAACCAAACTTTATTAAAAAAATTTAAAAGTAGGTTAAAAGCAGGCTTAAAAGAATCCCTTATTTGTTGGAAAGCACAGGTAGTCCATAATTGTCTTCTGTCTGGAGGCTTTGGAAATTTTTTTTTAAATACAGTATGCTTTCAAGATCAAAGAGCATCTCTTGCTTCCAAACCTGTTGTTGCTCTGTGCACCAGTTTCATAGGGTGGAGATGCAAGCCAGTGCTTCCTTGTTGCTGACCGATCTCGGGGGCAGGGTCGCAGTCCTCAGTTTCGGGTCTTTCCACATGCTGCGGATTAAGGGCAGCACAAATGTCTTTGAGGGAAACTTCACCCTCAGTCACCTCACTTTCATCAGAGTTAACAAATTCCTCAAACTCTTCTTCAGTCATGTTTGCTGGTCGATCAATGTCGGATTTTTGGCATTGAGGACAACTCCTCCTCACAGATTCCTGCAGCATCACAAAGAAATCCAGCCTCAAGAAAACAGTTATGAATTGTTGTTTCCTTTACGGCTGCCCAAGCTTGATGTGTCATTAAAATTGCATTATCTGGCTGAATATACCAGTGAGATCAGGAGGGTGAGTACTACAATTATCCAGGAACAGGATAATTTTCCTCCTGCAGTGCTTTAACTTGTTGTTCCACTCAGCCAGGCAGCCTGAGAAAATTTAAACCATCATGCAGGCATTGGCATTGTTCATGTAAATGACTGGCAGGGAATTTAAATCTTTAGGGAGACAGCAAGGTCTGCGACTTTTATCAATGACTAGCAAGGGCAGTTTCTCTGTGCCATGCAAATTGCAGGAGCACAGCAGTGAAACCCTTTTACTTTCTTGATACCAATAAGGTTGTTGTCCTTATGAGTATGTCTCCAGTCTGGATACCTGTGGTAAAAAAGTCCTGTCTCATCTGCATTCCAGATGTCAGTGGGGACATACTCGGACAACAGACCTGGCAGAACCTCGTTAACCCATTCTGCAGCTGAAGGAGCATCCATGGTTAGCTTTTCCTGTGCTCCTTTTTAAAAACAATGTTGTGTCTTGCTTTCCAGTGAGACAACCAGCCTTCAGCTGCCTCGAAGTTTTCATGCTCCACGTGGACTGCTAACTCATTTGCCTTCCATTTCAAAACTGGACCCAATATCCATGACCCCCTACTCACTGCATGGGCAAACCAAAACATGCCATGCATCCTCAACTAGGGTGTCTTTGCTTTCAAGTTTACGCCTGCAGTTTGGGTTATGGTTCTCATTCCACTCAGTGAGGATTTTGTCCTTGTTTTGGGAGATTCGGCCATCCTGGCTTTTTGAAATGCTGAATTTCTTAGCAACTATGGAAAGTGATGTATTTGGTTCTTGCAGTGCCTCCAGAACTTTAACTTTCCATGACAGAGGCAGATCTACAAGTTTTCCAGTCATTGTCTGCTGTGGAATGACAGTTTGACACCTAACAGCACAGAACTGCACTGAGCTTTATGTCCGTGAGCAGGTGAGAACAACCATGCAATTAATCAGCAGCATGTTTCACAGTCAGTAATCATCACATTTAAATGGCCTGTCCATCCCGTTTAAAGAGACACTGCTGCCATTGAATACAATGGTTGCAAAATCAGTGCCCATCAGGATGTTCTGATTAAGCAGATGTCCCAATTAAGCACATCCCATTTAAGAGGAGTGTACTGTATAGTATTTACATGTGGTGGCAGTGAAGTGGCAATTCCTTCTGGGGAGAGCATTTCACGGATATGTTACTCTAAAATGGTAGGAAAACTAACAGCTTCTCTTTTCCAAGGGTATGGACTTTCTCAGGGGATGTAGGCTCATCTCTCTCTCAACTCCAGCTTTATCATTCTGTATTCAAATGACAGCTAGAATCCACAATCTAACATTATTTTACCTGCCCTACTTTGGGGAGAATGGATACTAAGCCATGATTATTAGTTCTTTAATTCCAAGGTAGGTTTCATGGGGAATCTTGAACACAGATCTTGAGGGTCAAGGGGCTTGCAGTACTGGTAGGTTATAGTAAAACATTTGACTTCCTTTCTGAAAGAAACAGAAATAGGAATGGGGGGATAGTGCTAGAGTGCCACTGTTTCCCTTGGTACAAAATTAGTAAATTTAATCATCCATGGATTCAGCTATCACGACTATTTTAGATGTGACTGCTTCAGATGTCATCACAATCATGCATAGCCCAGTATTTACATTTTATTTTGTTATTTAACATTTGGGTACATTGTTTAACTGTACTTTATGTCCTCCCACTGGACTGCAGTATTATTTTGAATAATACACCTTATTGGAACTTAGTCACATAATTTAAAGCAGCTAGATAACTTCAGTTCAAAACAAATCCAGTTGCTTGTTATACTTAATAAAAATAACAGCTGACTAGAACCAATCAGTGATGTTGAGCATAATGACTTGTATTGTATGTAACAACTCTGATGTTATAAACTGGAGGCTGTGACACTAGTTCCTAAAAAAAGCCTCATATGTAGAAAAACTGTAAGGGGAAAAAGAAACAGAGAATGTGTCAGCAGAAAAGGGCCACTTGGTCCAATCAGTCTGCCCAGAAGTTTCCTGCCTACTCAGTCTCCACAGACCCCATCTTCTCTCCAGCCCTCTGCCCCTTTTCCAATATACTCCTTGTATATCCCATGTATGCTTGAAGCCATCCATTGTTTTAGCCTCCATCACATGTTGTAAAAGATGTACAGTAGGTCAAGAAGCATAGGCAAACCAGGAGAAGTTATAACATTTGCAAGTATTCTATTAGCAATAACAATAAAATAGAAGAATAACATTGTACAGACTAGCGCTTCTTATTGGCGATACAAACAAAAATCTTCTGCGCCCTCCTGGAGAAGCATTGCTCTTATTATATCAGATGTTTTTGTCTGGCAGTTCAAACTCTGCATCCTGTTGTTGTAAGTTACATGTCCTATTTTTCACAAAATGTATCAAAACTTCCTGAGGCAAACCTGAAGAGCACATCTAATCTGAAGAGGTGCAACAAAAAATGAAAATTACATACCTACCATAATACCTGATCTTTCTGTGTATCTTCACCATTCATCACTGTTGGGTAGTGAGCTGGAGGATCAGGACCCCGAGGGAGCTTTTTTTTTTTGTGATAGGAGGAGTCGACATCAAGACAGTGCTGTCCTCAAGGCCGATGTATTACGTGGCACTTGTGGGTTGGCCAGTGGCCATCATTGATGCCTCCTCAGCCCAAGTTCTGCATGCCAGAGAGAGAGAGAGACAGAGAAATAAGGAGGGTTGGGAGGGTGGGGAGGGTAGGCGAGTGAGCCCAAGAGACAGCAAAAGGAAAGGATGTAAAACTAAAAGGAGGAATAAGCCAAACCGAGGAAAGGGAGAAGTCTAAGGGATTGGGATTGGGACAGGAGGGCCCCAATCTCTGGGTGAGAAGGAAGGGGTGGAAGGGGGGGAGGAGAGAGAAAGGAAGGAGGGAGGAAGAGGAGACACCACCTCCGAGGCATCGCCATAGACTGCTCTGGAGGAGTTATGCCACAGGTTGAACCAGATAGGCCAGAGGATGGAGAAGGCTTGGAGCAGAGGATGGCACCTATTTAGAGGAGCAGTCTAGAGGGCTAAGGATGGGTCAGTGTCTCCCCTTCCTGCAGAATGGATTGAGGCAGAAGAACCACCTTAAACATCCCTGAAGAACAACCCCAAGGGACTGAAACTTAGTTACTGAGGTGGGCCACCTCCAGAGGAGGAACTGAAGGGGCAAATAATAATGTTCTCCTGAACAGGAGGGGAAACAACCATAATGGAGGCACAAGATTTTAGAGGGAGGACAACTGAGGGAATCACCAGAGCCCCCCCCCACGCTACCAGACTCCCTCAAGAGACACCAGAGGATGCAGGAAAAAAATCTCAGAACGTACCTGGGCTGAATGGGGGCTCTGGAGACTCCCAACAGCAGAACCCTCCCTGTCTGCCTACCCAGAGGAAAAAAAACCCGACCTCCAGAGGGAAGGGGGGTAGGAGATGCTGGGAATGGACCAAGGTCTAAATGGGAGACAAACTGGGAGGAGGAGAATCACCCATACTGAGGCCTGAGATGGGAAGGTGGGCAGGATTTAGTGATGAATGGTAAATATACACGGAAAGATCAGGAATTACGGTAGGTACATCATTTTCGTATCTTAGCTGTGTCAATCTTCACCATTCATCACTGTTAGGTGATTACCAAGCCCCCCAAAGGGGGCCCAGAACCTCCCTAAGGAACCAAGTCCCTTAGCTTACAGTGGGGGAGACACCAGAGAAGGGAACCCTAGCAGGCCTGGCTAGGCCTGAGGCTGGTCTGTGTGAGGTGAGGTGAGGTTCTCCTAGCAGGAGAAGGAAGGCACCCCTGAAGCTCTTGCCTCACCCTACAGGAAAAAAGACGGGTTCCCTGGAAAGAGAGGGCAGTCACCCTATGCTGGGCCAGGGGGGACAACTGGGAGAAGTGAAGCCACACCGTCTGCCTAATGCAGATCTTTGTCCCTGCCAACCTGGAAGCCACCTCACTAGCATCATATGCACTGAACTCACCTAAAAAGGAGTGCACCAACTGGTCAGGATTGCGTTTGCCAAACGTGGAAATATGGAGCTAGTCGAGCAACCCTGATAGGAAGCGCTGATAGCTGGAAAGATCAGCAGCTGGGGAAAGGTGGATAGAAGAGTCCTCTCTCTCAGAGTAGGAAGATGAGGGAGCCAATGAGCCCAGAGAATCAGGTTCCAGCTGCACAGGGAAGTGGTGAAACACCTCCTGGTTCATGGATTGGTAATCAGAAGGGAACAGTGCAGCCATGGACCTGAACTGTTCCCAGGGGAGGGGCCCCATAGGGCCAGAGTGACCTGGAAAAGGGGGAAGGGTTGGCAGAGGCAAAGGGGCCAGGCACCTGCTAGGAAAAGCACTGCCTCTGCCCGGGCTAGAGGACCTGCCAGGACACCTCAAAGGAGGAGATCAGGTGGTTCCAGCAGATGAAGGCCACTCAATTGAGCTGGAGCGGCCAGAGCTGAGCCCGACAAAAGACTTTTCCCCGTGAGGTGACTGGGGCCACATGAGCCCAGAAGGGCGGCCCCTAACCTCCAGAGATGAGATCTCTCTTGAGGAGACCTCAGGGGAGAACGTCTGGCCAGTGCTGTGACTCCTCCCTGAACCACCACGGGCTCCCAGAGAAGGGCACTGCCCTGAATCCAACCCCCTCGACCTCTCGGACTCTGAGAGAGTCCTCTTCCTCATCATCAGCTGAAGCAACTGACACTCCACAACTAAGTCCTGAGAGACAGCCGGAGGTGCAGTATCCTCCCCTACCTGAGGTGCTCCAGCTGGCCCAGAAGTAGGACCAGCAAGAATTACCACCAGAGGGGGTATGCCTCCCAAGGTGGCAGATGGATCACCAACTCCAGGCTGCCCTGTGGTACCACCTGGGGCACCAGAGAACTGGTCGATGCCACTGACCCTGGAATTCACCTAAACCATCTGCTCCATGGAATGGGGCTGAACCGGAGCCACTGCGCTGGAGGGAGAAGAATCGGTGGACTCCTGAGAACCCAGGAGTCAGTCTAGGTCAGCCTCAGACTCGTCCTCTGCAGAGGAGGTCCAAAGCCAGACCACTCCCCAATCCTACTCAGCCATGGTTCCATAAGGGACACCACAAACTGGCCTTGCACTGCCCATGGTGCAGCCCCATCCCTGGCACCGCAAACAGCGCCAGAGTCAGAGACAGCACCAGAGGCTGTCCCTATGCTCCCCGTGGTGCCGCCCTGATACCCGGCACTGCATGCAGCACCAAAATCAGGGGCAGCCCAAGCCTGGAGGCCTCAGATCATGAAACCGGGGGAGCCCTCACCTCCAAGGAGGTGATTGCCTGGGCAGTGCCTCCTGCCTGAACCCCAAGGGGGCTAGACTGGGCCTCCTCCACTGTGGGAGGGGCTTCCACCATGTCAAGGCTAGAACTGGCAGAAACCACCTCCTCCGCAGGCCATATAGGTCCAGGAGGGGACCCAGAGGAAGGGTCAAGAACCCTGCTTTTGGTGACCCATGTACACGCCTGTCCCCAGAAAGTCAGCGGTGCACATCCGAACTTCAACGTGCGCAACTCCAACACACGACAATCCTTGGAGAAACAGGAGTCGCATCTGTCCATGTTATGGTTCGGTCCCAAGCAGGTAAGGCAATGGTCATGCTGATCCATTACAGAGTACAGTCGGCCACAGCGACACCAATGCATTGGAGTCCGACCTGCCCTTGAAGATTTTTTCTTGACCCCTGAACCAGACATGACCGGACAGAAAACCAAAAACAGCACTCGGCGTCGACTGAGAAATAAAAAGGAAAGATCTTACCAGTCGACATCAAGGAACAGAGCAGCAGAACTAGGACTGTGTTTTCTCTACTGATGAACTAGGCTGCAGAAGAATGGCGCTCACACGCAAGGTCATGCTTACTCGATGGTAGGAGAAGCAGAACTAGGACTGAGGAGGTGTTGATGATGGTTACTGGCCAACCAGTGAGTGCCATGTAATACTTCCCATCGCAAAAAAAAAAAAAGCTCCCAAGGGTCCTGATCCTAAGGCTCACTACCCAACACTGATGAATAGTGAAGATTGACACAGATAAGATCACAGGTTACTCACCTGTAACAGTAGTTCTTAGAGTGGTATATGGTGTACATCCACACGTTCTGGCAGTGTTCTTTCCCCTTTAAGAGATGCCAGAAAGTCTTCAAGCTGGTTCCTCCCATCCGGGTGATATATCCCTTGGCTCCACCCCATGACGCCACATGTTGCCCGCTGGAAGCAGAGGTTGTGCGCCTGAGTCTGGGGAAGTCAGGTGGGTCTGTGTGGATGTACACCATATACCACTCCTAGAACTACTATTACAGGTGAGTAACCTGTGTTTCTAGGGCCATGGATATGGTGTATTTAGCCACATGTTCTGGCAGACTCCTAGCAGTTCTTCGGGAGGAGGGAGGCAAGGTGCACATCCCTTATTTAGCAAACAGAGATTGGTGAACTGAGGCCCCAAAACCAGCATCACAGCGTGACTCTAGGTCAATGTGGTAATGGGAAATGAAGGTGTGTGCTGACTTCCAGGTAGCAGCCCTGCAGATTTCCTGGATAGGGATGTCCCTAGAAGCAGCCACTGACACAGTGGTATGATGGGTGGAATGAGCTCTTAGTCCTCCGGGAGGCTCCCTACCCACCAACCTATAGCAGAGATTAATGCAGGAAGTAATTCACCTGCCTATCTTCTGCTTGATTGCAGGTCTGCCTGATGCAGCTGCAGGGTAGGTGACAAACTGCTGGAAAACCTCTCCCTGAACTCCAGCCATGCGCTCTTTGTGGTACGCGAGCACCCACCTCAGGTCCAGAGTATGGAGCCTGTGTTCAGCCTCCGAGGTGTGATTTGTAAAAAATACCAGAAGAGTCATCACCTGATTCAGGTGAAACTCCAACACAACCTTCGGGAGGAACTTTGGGTTGAGGCACAGGACAACCTTGTCCCTGTGGAAAACTGGGTAAGGAGACTCCACTGAAAGCACTCGAAGCTCACTGATCCTTCTGGCTGATGAGATAGCCACCAGGAAGGTGGTCTTCCACGACAGGTGTGACATCTCACACCTGTGCATCAGTTCGAATGGCATGCCCATGAGTTTTGCCAAAACCAGCAACAAGTCCCACAGTGGTTGTGGTTCATGCACCAGAGGTGCTCGAAGCCTTTGAAAAAGTGCCATACCATCTTCTTCTGTGCCACCAACTGCTGACCAGCCCACGCCCGGTAAGCAGAGATGGCTGTTAGGTGCACCTAAGGGGTCATCGACCTAAGTCCCCCTTTGGAGAGAGACCAGAAGTAGTCCAAAATGCTAGCCACAGGACAGGTCAAAAGGTCTAGCCCCTTGCCCTGACACCTAATAGAGAATCTCTTCCATATGTGGGCACAGCACTTTCTGGTCAGTTAATTTCTAAATGCCTCCATCACAGTGAGGATATCTTCAAAGAAACCTAAAGCCTGGAACTCTAGCTACTCAGAAACCAGGCTGTCAGGTGGAGTACCTTTCCCTGACTGATGGAGAGCAAGTCTGGGTGTAGTGGAAGATGCCTCTGGAGCCTGTTGCCGAGGCTGAGGAGATCGGGGTAACAAAACTGTGGGGGCCAATCCAGAGCTACCAGGATCACCTGCACCTAGTCCCTTCTGACCTTGAGTAGTACTTTGCAGATCAAAGAAAATGGAGGGAAGGCACAGAAGAGGTCTGGGGTCCAAGGCCTTGAAAAGGCACCCCCCTGCAGTGAGCCCTACTGAGGGTGGCAGGCACAGAAGAGTCTCAGCTTTGCATTCTCCCATGAGGTGAACAGGTCCACCTGAGGGGTGCCCCACTGGGAGAACAGACTGTGAGCTACCATCGGATGGAGGGACCACTCGTGACACGCCTCGCCTACCTGGCTAAGGGCATCCACCAGCTGAATGGAGGCTCCCGCTACATGGATGGCTAAGAGATCTGCCTCCAGACTGGGCACAAGGGTCCATACATGGAGAGCTTCCTTGCACAAAGGCAAGGAGTGCGTCCCGCCCTGCTTGTTAAGGTAGTACAGGGTCGTGGTGTTGTCTGTCTTGACTTAGACCACTTGACCCTGAACATACAGAGCTAATGCAGTCAGCGCCAGCCAAACTGCCTGGAGCTCCAGCAGGTTCATGTGCTGTCAGGACTCCTCGGGGGATCAGATCCTGTGGACTCTGTATTCCCCCAGATGAGCACCCCAGCCCATGAGAGAGGCATCGGTCATTAGGACGACCATTGGCTCAGGGTGAACAAATGGGATTCCTTCCAGCAGATGCTCTAGGACTAGCCATCACTGGAGGGCATCCCACATCTTCGGGGTCACAGTGACCAGCTGGTTGAAGTGACCTTTGTGCTGAGACCACTGGCTGGCCAGCTCCCACTGCAGGGAGTGCATATGCCAATGGCCCAGACCATGCTGGTGCAGGCCACCATGTAACACAGAAGCCACAGGAAGTCCTGTGCAGGAGGCAAGTGCCCAACCAGAAATGATCAGGCAAAGGAGGAAAGAACCTCATCCCTGTCCACAGGGAGCTGGACACTGGCTTGGCAAGAGTCGAGCTCTGCCCTGATAAAGTTCTGACTTGGCCTCATTGACCAGGAGGCCAAGTCCGACACAGGCCTGGATGGCCAGATCCCTGGACTGCTCCACCTCCTGCCTGGAGGGACCTGCAATCAGCCAGTAATCCAGGTAGGGTTACACCCAGACCCCTTGGCACCTCGGGTAAGATGCCACCACTGCTATGCATTTGGTGAAGACCCTGGGGGGCCTATGAGATGCCAAATGGCATGGCCTGGAACTGGTAGAGGTTTCTCTCAGCTCAGAAGCAGAGGACCCTTCAGTGGGACAGACAGATTGGGATGTGAAAGAATGCATCCTGGAAATCCAGTGAGCAAAACCACATGTCTTGATCGAGAGATTGTATGATCTGGGACAGAGTTACTATCCTGAAGGTGTGGGAACTGACCATCCTGAAGGTGTGGGAACTGAGGAATTTGTTCAGGTCATGCAGATCTAGAATGGGGCTCCAGCCCCCCATCCACTTTGGCACCAGAAAGTAGCTGGAGGCAAACCCTGGGTGTTCCGGAGGATCTGCTACTCTGACCATGACATCCTTGCAGAGAAGTTGGGCTATGTTGTCTCAAAGAGCTGACCGAGTGTCTGCGGATAACAAGTCCTCCCATGGGGCGTGGGCTCAACTTGAAGGGTACTGCTTGAATTCCAGTGGAAGACCCTAATTGAGCACTTCCAGAACCTATTTGTCCATGGTGATAGCTAACCAGGGAAAGGAAGTGGCAGAGCCGGCCCCCCACAGGAGGACCCAGGGGAGGCATGATGGGCATGAAGGTGGCATCCCCCATCCCGTCACTGAGCAGGCTTGGAGGAGGAGGACCCAGCTGAGGAGCCACCAGGTCCCTTCTATCCGGGCTTACGGACCACCAAGACCACTGACTTGGGCCTAGGTCACGAGAACTGAGCCTGCTGGCCAGACTGATGCTGGGCTGGTTTTGCTGCAGGAGTGGAGGACCAAAAGGGCTTTTGCTTCTGCTGCTTGGAGCCCTTGGGATCCCTCTTTGCAGATGTAACGGAGTCCAAGGTGGCACTGGACTTCTCAATATGTTGGAGGTGACCCTCCACACCGGGCCCAAACAGGTTGGTGCCTAAGAACGGAACATCCACCAGCTTTTGCTGAGTGTCTGCCATGAAAGCTGAGATCCACAGCCAAGCCCTACAGTGCATGGCAACTGCGGCCACCACCAAGTGGGCACAGGAATCTCCAATATCCAGAGCCATTTGAAATTGCTGTTTGGCCACAGCCCGACCTTGGTCTCAGACCTATTTGACCATGGTTTGGAGGTCTGCTGGGAGGAAAGGAATCACCTCATCCAAGGAGCCCAAGAGGGAATGGGGGAAGTGTGCCATCATGATGGCTGAACTCACCTGGTGGAGGCTGAGCAAGGAGGCAGCATAGACTTTTTTAGCCGCATTGTCCAATTTCTTGGATTTCTTGTCTGGTAGTCTGTCAATGTCCCAGGTATTTCCCAAGTGCTGAAACACAGAATCAGCCACTAACCCCTCAGTTGAGGGGTGCTCTGTGAACCCCAAGAGGATACCAGTGGGCACTGCATACTTGCGGGCCATAAGGGCAGAGGGTGCAGGGGAGGATGCAGGGTGCTGCCAAAGCTCCAGGGTTGGGCCAACAATGGCCTCGGCTACTAGAAAAGCCTCCAGAGAGCCCCCTTTATCCAGAATTTCTGTGAAAGGATAGCAAGCCCACTTCTGGATGGGCTCCAGTTTCATCCCCGTGGACTCAGAGATGAGGAGGAGGATGCCCATGAAGGAAATGGGCCCTTCCTCCATCGAGGGATCCCCAAAGATGCCACATCAACTGGACAGGAGTGAAGGGAGGAATCCTCAGACTCGGAGTCTGCATAAAGCAGCCAACCGCCCAAGTCACTTTCAACCTGCAGGGGGGCAGTCAGGTGTGAGAGTGACAGACAGCCAATGGGGAAGCCCCTTGGCCCACAAAGATTCCTTAGTTGGAGTGCCGGTCAGCGGTTGCTTGGGTGGCGGCTCCACCATGATCAGTGGAGAAGCCAGCTTCAGCCAAACTGAAACGGTCTGGAGTGGCACCATTGGGGAGGGACAGTCTCAACCGGCCCCACAGAGGGTGACATAGTCAGCCTGTTGGGCAACAGCCAAGTGATGGCCGGTGTAGGAGCTGGGCTCAGCTTCAGACTGGCCAAAACCACCTGTTGCCACATGAAGTCTTCAAGCATCAACACAACTTGCCCCAAAGCTCTCCTCGCCCGAGGACAAAGACTAATAGTGGCGGCGATGCTTCCCATGGTGTCGACAGCAGAATCGCTGATGACGGTGAGATCTGCTTGACCCACTGGATGATGAAGACTGAGACCACCAGGGATACCGACAGGGGATCTTGGAGGGAGCTGGCAAAAGCCGCAGCTCCTCCTGGTCTGGGTTGGTGACTGGAGGGTTTGGTTCAGCAGGCTGAGCCACCCCTTCAGAGGTCACCAGCAGGAACAGAATCCTGAACTGGAAGTTGTCAGCCTCTTTTGATGATAACTGGTTGACAGGGTTGAGATAAATCTCAGCCACATGGTTGGCTGGTGTCTTGAACAACTGGCTCAACAGAGTTTCCAAGAAGCTACTGGCCGAGGCCACGGTTTCGACTGAGGTCAAAACCTGAGAGTCCTGAGACCAAGAACGCTCCCAGTCCCAGGAATGTCGATGGTGAGTCTTCTCCTTTTCTTTCTTCTACTACTTCTTGTGAGTGCTGGAGATGTGCAACCCACAAGGGCCCTGCCCTTTAGTTGGGAGGGACTGGCACAACTCCTTGAAGGAGCCCGAATATGTGCATCTCAATTTTGAGGGAAAACAAGGCAGAAGCCAAGGAGGACTGCGTGATGGCCTGAGCCACCTCTTTCTCGAAGGCTGTAAGTTGCTCCAACTCCTCAGCAGACCCAGCAGCCATGGAAACCTCCCAATGGGCATCCTTGTCATTTTTCCGGGTGGTCCAACTTCCGGCGGGCAAGGAGATCCTCAAGGACCATCACGTGAAATGACTGGCAAATGTCGCAGGCCTGGGTATCATATTTGTGGCCCAGGAAAAAGACACGTGGTGTGGGGGTTGGTACGTGACACCTTCTGCCCACATGGGCATCGATGAAATCCAGTCAAGGACTATCCATAGCAGTCACAATCGATGATCGAACTGAAGACGAAACTCAAGAGATTTCAAAGTTTTCAGGAAGTAAATCCAAAGATTTTAGCTAGGGCCTACTCAACATGGGAGCGGTAAAGAGGGAATCTGCTTCTTCCAGAGGAAAGAAAGATCTGGCGTCATGTGGCGGAGCAGAGGGATATACCACCTGGGTGGGTGGTAGGAGCCAGCTTGAAGACTTTACGGCATCTCTTAAAGGGGAAAGGACACTGCCAGAATGTGTGGATAAGTACACGATATCCACAACCCAAGAATAATACATTTTGTCCCTGAGCTGGTGTCCTGTTGACAATTCTGTAAACAGGCATGTGGGGATCAAAATGCATTTCAAGATCAACCCCACTGTGTTCCAAAATTGATACCTTTTCTAATAAACCCAAACAGCTTTCTGCACTCATTTCAACAATATAATTATATACATTTGCAAACCAAGAGGTTCCAGTTTCATATAAAGATTCACATATCTTTTTTAACCACAGAGAAGCAAGGGGAGAAATAAAGAACAGAAACAGCAAGCAAAGGAAGGGAGATGATGGGGGAAAATTGTGGGACCATCAGAGTGGCTAAATCCCAAGTACCACAAGAAAATGTGATTGTGCAGACAAGCAAGAGACAGACAAGTGGCAGAATAGGAGAGAACAAAATAGATTCTTGCTTTTAACTCTGCATAACAAATGGAGCACAGTCTTACCCAACACTGTCACTTCACTTATGTTGGGAGTCTGTTACAGGCATCCATCCTTTCTGTAAGAATCATTTCCTCACATCTCTCTTAAACCCCCCACTACAACTTCATTGCAATTTACCTTGTCCTTGTGTTCTTTTTCATTTGAAAGATACTCCCGCTGCACCCTGTTCTCTCTTGTGAGGTACTTGTCTCTATCATGTCACCTTTCTCGCTACCCCCTCTTTTTCAGGGTGTACATGTTGAGATCCTTTAATCTTACATTGTAGGGATTCTTCGTCAACCCCTACACCATTTTAGTTGCCCTCCTGTTTTCACACATGTTCTTACTAATAAAGCATGGAATGATTTAAAATCCAACTGTGTTACAAAGTTTTTCTGCCACCAAATATGGCTTTATTTGCTGATGACCGAGGCTCTCTATAATAAGAAATGCTTGCTTTCCTATTTCCCCCTTAGTTTAACAAAACAACCTGTGGAATGGCTATCCATTTCTTATTACCTGCTTTGAATTAAGCAATAAAGAATTTCTAAAGCTACTGTAATTGGGTTCTGTATTGTGCTGAAGGGCACAGATAAATAAACTGCACATCAATGTAGTCTATCTGTATGTCAGTCAGGCCTTTGCCAGTAGGAAACATTTTTATTTATGGAATTCTGGTAACCAGATAGTCCCACTGAGACCTTGGGTCCCTTTTCAGGGGCAACCCAGAATTAGTTAAAAGCAATGTTTACAAGCAAGTACAAGAACACAGAACATTGTCACAGAACAACAGTAAGCAAAAACGAGGGGATTTAAGTATGTACAGTATATTGCACAATAATCATTGAAAGATGAGAAATGTATGGGCAGTACAAAGGCATACACAAGGTGGTTACTAACTGACTTAGAGGAACGAAGCAGAGGGTTATGGCGGATGGACACTACTCTTTGTATAGAGAGGTAGTCAATGGCCTTCTTCAGGAATTGGTGATATGGCCACTGCTGGTTGACCCTTTTATCAATGATCTGGAAGGGGGAGTCTCTAACAAGCTGCTTATGTTCACCAATGACACTAAGCTAGCCAGAATAGTGGACTCCATTGATGATGAGGACAAACATCAGGAGGACATAAACAAACTGGGCAATTGGTTCAAGTCCTGCAGTCTCAGATTCTATGTAGTCCAATTTAAGGTGCTACAAATGGGAATCAAAAACAGACTTTGGTCCTATGCACTGTGTGGGTCTCCTTTTGCTGCAGTGAACTTAGAAGACAAAAAAAATGGGACTAAGCCATGACAAGCAGTATGTAGCTGTTCTTAAGACAGTCTGCAGAATGCATTAGGTGCATCAAAAAGAGAATAACCAGCAGAGATGGGGAAGTAATCCAGCCGCCGTACAAGACCCTGTTCAGCCTTAACCTGGAGTACTGCATCCAGTTCTAGGCTCCACACAAAAAGATAACTGAGGCTACTGAGAAGGTACAATGCAAGGCTGCCAAAATAATCAGGCATATGGGGGACCAAAGTTATAGGCTGAAGGCCCTTACCAAGTTCATTTTAGAGAAATGGAGGCTAAGAGGGGATATGAGCTCAGCCTTCAACATATGCAACAGTATCAACACAAGTCCAAGAGGATAGTATCTTTCAGAAAAAGAGATGTGCAAGAACAATGGGGCACATAGAAACATAGACTTTGACGGCAGATAAGGACTGCTTAGCCCATCTAGTCTGCCCATTTCCCTACCTACAGGATAGGCCACAGATCCTAGTTAACCAACAGCCTATTTCTTCCTACCCCCCGCAAGAATTGCCTTATGTCTGTCCCATGCATTCTTGAATTCTTCCACAGTTTTAGACCCAACAACCTCCTCAGGAAGGCGGTTCCATGCATCCACTACCCTCTCTGTGAAATAATACTTCCTCACATTGCCCCTGAACTGCCCCCTCTATCTTTAAATTGTGTCCCCTTGTTCTTGCACGTCTCTTTTTCTGAAAGATGCTACCCTCTTGGACTTCGTTGATTCCACTGAGGTACTTAAAAGTTTCTATCATGTCCCCCCTCTCCCTTCTTTCCTCAAGGGTATACATATTAAGCTCCTTTAGTCTCTCCTCATACGGCTTCTCTTGCAGACATTTTAGTTGCCCTCCTCTGGACTGCCTCTATCCTGTCTATGTCTTGCGGAGATGGGGTCTCCAGAACTGGACACAGTATTCCAGATGGGGTCTCACCAACTGTCTGTACAGAGGGATAACAACTTCCTGTTTTCTGATGCCTCTCCCTATGCACCCCAGTATACACCCAGCCCTCCCTACTGCCTTCTCACATTGCTTGCTAACCTTAAGGTCATCTGATATGATTACCCCCAGGTCCCTTTCCTTTTTAGTTGTTGTTACTACCTTCCCCCCAGTGTGTACTCCTCCCCAGGTTCCCGTTTCCCAGGTGCACCACCCCGCACCTCCCCGCACCGAATCCCAGCCGCCACACTTCTGACCACCCCTCCAACCCCGCCAAGTCCCCCCATCCCCCCACGCCTCCCTGCGTATCAACCCTGTTGCAGATCTCTGCATCATCCGCAAAGAGGCACCCCCCCCAGTCCATCCGCAATGCCACCCACAAAGACACCAAAAAGGACTGGACTCAACACTGAACCCCGTGGCACCCCACCAGCACCCTCCCCAGAGTGGACTCCACTTCTGTGTCCTGCCATCCAGCCAATGTTCCACCCAAGCCACCACCCTGGGACCCACTCCCAGGCCGGCCAACACAGTTTGAAGATGGGGGGGACAGCTTGGGGGAAATGTGAGAAAGTATCTTTTCACAGAGAGGGTGGTGAACGCATGGAATAGCTTTCCTGAGGAGGTTGTGGGGTCAAAAACAGTAGGGGAATTCAAGAATGCATGGGACAGACATAAGGCAATTCTGGTAGTGGTAGGAAGAAGTAGGCTGTTAGTTGACTAGGATCTGCAGCTTATCCAATAGGTAGGGAAATAGGCAGACTGGGTGGGCCAAGTGGTCCTTATCTGCTGTCAAAGTCTATATTTCTATGTAACACAATTAAACAGAGATGTTCAATCTGGTGTGCTTCAGCAGGAAGCAGGGATATGCCCTGAAAGTCAGAGATGGAAAACACAGGGATAACATAAGGAGAAACTTGTCTCAGAAGGCAACAAACCTATGGAACAGGCTACTAGTGGAGAGCATGGATATAAAAATAATGTAGACCTTCACAGTAAACCTGGACAAATTTCTGAATATCAAGGGGATTACAGGTTTCCCTGGGTAGTAGAGTGTCTGGGTATGCATATACAGTATATTAGTACATGCTTGCACAAAGAGTGACTATAAAGCCTGATAATGAAGCCAGTGTGGGTGGGAATGTGGGACATGAAGGACCTAGAGTACCCTTCCTACAATTACTATGTCATAAACAATATCGGTATGGGAGTTAATTGTAGCTTCTGAATTGGTTTAAGTCACTAGGACCTATTTAACCAATGATTCCTGATAAGGATGGAATTATCAAGTGATGACCTTAGGTGTTTCATACACTACTGTAGCAACTTGCCAGATACTTTTGTTCTGTAGTTTTTTTTATTTCATTCTAACTGTATTGACAGGTTTGAATGGATCTGTGAGGAAAGAGCAACTGCAATCTTTTTGTCCTGTAGGTACAGGACCCCCTAGCCAGTCAACCCGAGAGCTTGAAAGTCAAAACAGCCCTTTCATGCTTCATAGCCAAAACAACTTTTTCATGTTGTGGGAAGACCTCCGGTTTACACACAGGGGACCCATTCCCGGGGGGGAGGGGGCTGTGCAACTCACTCACTGCAGGACACCCAACCAGATGGGCAGTTAAAGTGGTGCCCATGAGAAAGGACCCTAAGATGGGTTGATCGGAGTCAGTCTGTCCTTTGTGGGAAGCACTGGCCCCACCTGCTGCAGACCCTACTGGGTACAGTGAGGAGAGGAGAGAAGAGGCCACACTGTGCCTCCTCCCAGAGCCACCAGCTGCCCTGAAAGTGTGCCTGTGTGCCAACCTTGACCTCCCCACCCCCTCATCAGATTGGGACCTGCTCCTTGGCTGCCCCTAGTACTCATAAGAAGGGGTTCCAAAAGAACCCCAGCACCAGAAACAGTACCAGAATCCCTTCAGAGCCAACCCCGGTTGCCGTAATCCAATTTGACGCTCCGTGGTGCCAGAACCAAACCCAGCACCAGGGTTGGCACCAGCATCAAACACGGCACTGCCCTTGGCACCGACCCCTTTCCCAGCAGCACCAGAGGACATGGAAGAGTTGGCTCCAAGGACAAACCCGGAAAGATTAGCAGCCGATCCTGTTGTACCAGAGACTGAACAACTGGGCGAAGGACAGGGACAGGACTCATGGGAGTCGGGTAGCCAATCGGGGTCATCCTTCTCCTCCAAGGAGGAGGAGATCACCAATGGGGCCACCCCAAGACTCTCCCTCTCCTGGCACCATGGATGGTACCAGAAGGGCACCGCCCTGCTCACCATGGGAGGTGTCGGGAACCAAAGTGGCACCAAGAGGCAGCACAGAGGACTCTGCCAGTTCAGAATGAGCATATAGCTGTGACCACAATGCTGGGGGTGTCTGTGCCTATGAGGAGGCAACATACCATGAGGGGTGCTCAGCTGACCCCACTGGGGGAGGCCAACTGTCCATCCCACTCAAAAGTTCCTTGCTATGGAGCAACATCTCCTGCAGGTGGCACATCAGCAGGCTGCCCTGTAATTCCCCCTCCACTCAAGAGCTCCTTGACATGGAGCAGCATCTCCAGCAGGCAGCATACCAAGTATGGTGAACCTGGAAGCAAAGCAGCTCCTTTCAGATGGACAGCCTGTGTGTTGTGGGGATGTTGCACGTCGACTGCCCTGCCCACCCCAACCAAGAGTGTCCCCAGCTATATTGGAGGTGGTTGGTCATGTGATTAATTACGTTACCCCTGCTGCAAAATACTATTCTCCCACTTGCTCCTCATCATTCTTGGCCAGTAGGGGTCAGTATTCTGCCCACCAAACTCCATCTCTACTAGATGTTTCCCTTCTATCTCCTGTCCCTCTCCCGCTCCACTCCTCCAGTCTCCATCTGGTTCTCTGCTCCCTCCTACTGCCATTTCCCCAGTATCTCCCTACCCTCCATCACTTGGATTTGAACTCTGCACCATCTACACTAAAGGAGGACACCTTACCTCTGTACTATCCTGTCCCCTTCTTTCTTTCTGCACCTTTCTATCATCCTATACTTTCTTCCTTGACCTAGCTATTTCTCTTTCCTAACTTTCTTTCCTTCTAGCCTCTCTTAATTACAGTTACACCACAACCCCTGTGCTACCCCCTCCCTTTGATTACATTGCATTCATAATTTCTCAAGGCATACCTACCCCCACCTAACTCTTCTTCTTCTTAGCCTCTTTTAAATACAGCTACACCACTCCCCCTGTGCTACCCCCCTCTGCTTCGACTACACTGCATTCATATCTCCTTAAGGCATACCTACCCACCTTTCCTTTGACTACATCGCTTCTGTAACTCCTTAAGGCTCACTGTACCCAGTACTATAAACTGTCTTAGGACTTGATTTAAGTTCACACTCTGCTCTCTCTCTCTCTCTCTCTCACTCCATTATTTGGCAAAATGTCTTTACTGGCATTTAGATCACAGCTCTCACTGCTTGGCTGCATACTGCTACTTTGCAACATCAACCTCATGCAGGAGTCGTCCATAGGCAAAACTGCTCAGACTGTTGCTTCCAGCATCTTTATCCTATGTCATTATGCATTCCCTTCAGGCACCAAGTACCAGACAAATATAACACCTCCTACAAAGGACCATTTAACCTCTTCCAGACCCCCCCCTTACATTTGCCATCAGATCCCTTCTCTTTACATCCCCTATCTCTGGACATCAAATCGTCTTGGACCAGTATCCCTCTATCTCATCCACAACTAAAAGAGGAAGGTTCAGCTCCTTAAGTTACTTCTTAACTCCCTTAAACAACTACCCTTCATTCTGTTAATATGCTCTGGTAATGTTGAACTAAACCCAGGATCCCTTCAGCCAATCACATCCCCCTCTGAACCAGCAAATTTAAAAGGTATATGCTTTACTCATATCCACGCATGTAGTTTGCTCAAGAATTTCAACTCTATCCAAGCTTAGGCGTGCCAGTCCAAGCCTGATGTGCTGGTCATATCAGAACCCTGGCTTAAAGGTGCAATACAGGACCATGAAGTAAACCTCCCCTCCTATAATGTTTTTAGAGCAGACAGACACCCGGGGGGGGGGTAGTGATCTATATCCATGTTAAGTTCAACGTCTCCCTAATTTAATTCACCTCCATCCTCAAACAATTTGAATGTCTGTCACCGAGTGTCATCGAGGCACAGGTCAGGAAGCATAGAAAAAAACAGGAGCAGTTGTAGAATTCACAAAAAGTGTTTCTTAGTACTAGCAGTAACATAAAACAAATAAAATTGTTCAGAATAACTATTTACAAAGGCAGAATAAACAAAGAAAATACAACTGAGTTTTCCTTCAGTCTCTGTCTCTCAAAACAGTTCCACTCTCTCTTATAAGTCTTTACAACTCCCTTCTTAACAAGCATCCTGTTTTTTTTCTAAAATGTTCTTGTATGTTTCAAGAAGGTGCAGTAAGAACACAATGTCCCAGAACTGAGGCCCCATCCCCACAGCTTCTGAAAAGGGGCTTGACAACTGCTCTCAGGTTAAACCCTTGAGTTACCAATGTTGAATTTGCCCAGGGACCCCAAGGCCTAGGTATATTCAGTTTCAGTTATATAGAGTTGCTGATAGCCACCTCTATATATACAGTTGACTATGGCAAGGTGTAAAAGGCTTGCAGAAAATACAAATGGCCAATAGGTGACTGAATGAGGCTCACATACAAGTTAATATGGCTATCAAGCCAATGGCTGCCAGTGGCTAAGCAAATGAATGATACCACCATATCAATGCATGTATGTGGGGGCTTTAAATGGTTAACGGTTAAACTGAAGAAAATAAAATAAAAAAGCATAGTCAAGGTCTGATTTAGAATTGTCTTATTCGGCAATGCTGTATACCAAAACATGTCTTTTTAAAAGGTTACAGCTAAGATAAGAATGCAGCTGCTAGTAACCACAACTGACCTTGAAAAGTAAGTTCCTCAATTTGGCCACTGTCTGGTTTTTATCTGTAAACCGAGTATTTTTAAAACAGTCACATCCCCTTACATGTTTTCTGTATCCTAAAGTAAGTATTTTTGACAAATAAACCCCTGAGTACTTGTTTTTCCATTTAAGAATGACTGAATGTCTCTGGCAAAGTGTCAAAAGTATCTTATGACCGAGGTATCTTTTGGCCAATGTATTTTTGAACCTGAGTCTTATGATTTGTAGAATGACATATTGTCTGTGTTTAAAACTGCTGAGGTAGTTTTGGGGAAATTTCAGCCTTGCATTTTTTTTCTAAGCTTGCTACACATAAATATGGGACCTATGGTTATGTCCAGAGTCCCTTCAAGAAGACGCAGTCTCGGACAAGATGCAGTCTGAGACTATCCATGGATTGCTCAGGGGATCCAGAGAGATATGGTTACATGTGTCTCTGAAATGCTGTAGCCCTGTAATGCAAATATTACTAGCTGTCTAGATTGCATGTTAGAAACACCCCGTTGGGATTGCCCTTTGGCTGTTTTATAACCAATTGTAACAGAAACACCTAGGTAGTTGTAATACCTGATGTTTAAAAATAATGCTAGCATGTATTCCTTTTGTAAACTAGCACAATAGGATTTTTTTTGGCTAATCTTATTAATACTATCATAATAAAGTACCACTAATTTGGCAAAGAAATAGCATGTTGGCTTTATTGAATTACTGAGAATTACCAACCAGGAACCTGTATAAACTGTATAATTGGATCCAATTAACAAAATGGTGAGCCTTAGCCTTGGTGCTGGTTTGGTTGTAATTCTGGTAATTTGATAAAGTTTTTTTTTTGTAATCTAGACAGCGTCCGCACAGGCAAGGGTCATAACCTAACTGTGGGGATGGGAAAAAGAGTCTAAGGGACTCTTGAGTGTTCGAGTGTACTTGAACCTACAGCAAAAAGGTCTATGGACAGCTATAAGCTGGGTAAGGGTAATGAATATTACTAACATACTATTTGCCAGCAGATTAGGCCTTACAGTCTATCGAGTCTGCTCGAACCTCAGATCCTTAGTTGGGTGCAGAGGCCCTCCCCTCCCTTGTGTTCCAGAAACCCCTATCATCCATCCCCACCTCCCTGGGACAGGCCATCATCTGATACATCCACTTTCTGTGTCTGTCCCACCCTCTCTTGAAGCCCTCCACTGTGGATCTCTGAAACAGCTCACCAGGCAGTACATTCCAATATTGATGTGGGTGTCTGAGGACCCCAGGTTTAAGGATATTTATGTGGGGGTTTGAGGACCCCATGTTTAAGAATATGTGGAGAGATGTATTAGGGAAAAGTCTCTCAAACAAGCAAGGGCAACTGCCCTTGTAATTTGTGCTTGCTACAAGTATATACTGTTAGAGTGGATGATGGCTTTCACAGTTCAGACTGCTTTTAGTAGAAAAGCAGTGGCTGATTAAGTAATGTTAGATAAGCAACATTTAGAGAGAAAAAGTAAACTACTGTGGATGCATGCACAGTAGATGTGACTACAGACGGGATGATTTGAAAATCCTCTCCCCCCATGTTCCCCATCTGTGTAGTTTCAAGTTTGTATTTTTGTATCAATTTCAAGTTCCCTTGCCTCCTATAGAGGCAGAAACATTTAATCCCAAACCCAGGTACTGGGGACCTCCACCAGTTGGATCTCAACCTAGTACTGCTACAGATTTTTAAACTGCAAACCAGAGCTCTGGAAAAGACTTGGTTTGGCAGGTTACTGAAATGGCCAAAAGAAAACCTTTGAAAGGGTTAATAGCTGCAGCGTTTGGAAATTATCATGAAGGTCCTGCAGTCAGTTTTTTCAATCAGACCAGTGTATCAGAAGAGAAGAAGGAAAAGACCTTGGCACTGGGTAAGTCTGAATTTTTTTTTTATTATTTAAAGTTCTTTTTTTATGTCTGTCTGCTTTATTTCTGTGATACATATACTAAACAAGGTAATGCTCTGTCTCTCTAGCATATTTTCCAGCTTATATCTGTGTTCTGTAATTATGTTCTGTTGTCAGAGTCGCAAGATAGCATTGACTGCCTTTGGTGCAGAACATGTTACAGTGAAAAAAAAAGAAGAAGCTTCTTTGCCTTATATCTGTTTTAATTGGATTTATTTTTTGATAAAACATTTGTGCTGCCGAGATAGGGTCAGTGAAGAACTTTTGTATGTAGTTGTTGGTTGGAGCAGGTAGTGTTGAAGGTGAAGAGATATGACATCATAGATTGCAATGTGCAGAAAGATTTATAGTTTGCAGGCAACGTACCAAGCCACTGCTAGGTGAAAATGTAATGTGTTAGCAGCTACGAATGGCTTTATCATGCTTCTAGTTAAAACCAGAAACTTTTTGCAAAATGGCAGAGTGCTATATTTTGGTTATGCACCAAAAGGTGTAACCATGTTATACTAGATGTGTTCACTTACAGATGGTATGTTGTGCTGTATTTTAAAGGAGTTGGAAGGTGTTTGAAAAAGTGTTTTGTTCTAAAAAGATTTGGCATGGAGATATGTATAAATTTGTTGGTTTAAAAAGGTTGTCAGTGTTACAAGACAGGCAGGAGGCAGCACATATATCTAAAACATGTACCATTTTCTTTTTTTTTTTTGAAATTCAACTTTATTAGTTAAAGAGTTACAACAGGTCAATCAATCCAATCGGAACTGTACATGGAGTAGAAGAAAAACAACACAACCAAAATAATAAAAAAAAAAAACCCAACTATCCCCCCAAACAAATCCCCCCAACATCCAGAATTCTATAACTACACCCTTTCTTACCCACCCTAACCCTCCCCGAGTGTGCATTATATTTATTAAACAGGTAAACATAGACAATAAACCAGATGAAAGCTGGTCTCAAATCCCTTACAAAAAAGGTACAACAAAAACTAAAAATTTGTGTACAAAAAAATCAGGACCTGCTCTTGCACAATTCATTTGAAACTTTAAACCTTGAAGTAATTGAAGGACAAAGTATAGAGAAGGTAAAACCCTCCTTAGACGCATCAACCCTTCCCCTCCCCCAATACGTTAAACAAAACCTTTCACTAGATTCAGAACACAAAACTAACACACCTGAAAAAAATACTGTAAACACAAAATAAATACCCCCTATGGGTAATTCAGCAATGAACCAAAAACAGGTCATCGTATTAGGTGACTCTATTATTAAATACCTTGATAGACCAATATGCAACCCGGATAAACAGCAAAGAATGTGTTCTAGTTTTAGAGGGGCTAGAATAGCAGAAACAACAAGAATGGCTAAACCAATATTAGCCAAAGCAGAAAAAAATCCTCTGGTGATAATCCATGCAGGCGCCAATGACATCAAAGAAGCTAATCTTATGCAAATCAAGCAAGATATCATAGCACTAAACAACATTTTAGGTGAACATGGATGCTCAGTATGTATTTCAGAGGTGTTGCCTATCCCAAGAGCCACTGAGTACACCACCAACAAAATTAAAGCCTTAAACAATTGGCTACGAAAATGGTGTTACAAACAAGACATTAAATGTCTAACCCATTGGGAAGAATTTGAAAATAGACCATCTCTATACTGTTGGGATGGGTTACACCTCAGTAGAAGAGGGAGTACAATATTAGGGCAACAGATGAATGCTTATATAAATTTTCATTTAAACTAAAAAAAAGGGGGGAGTCTGGGAATTTATCCCACTCTCTAGTTAATAAAGCTAACCCACCTCAAAACTTTAAATTTAACATACTTAGCTTCAATGCTAGATCTATGACAGTTCTTAAATATGCTGAATTAGAAGTACTAACACATACTCTAGATCTAGCTATAATAGCCATAACCGAGACTTGGGGAAACTTAGAAAAAACTTGAACAGAGATATCTGGCTATAAACACTTTTACAAAAATCGAAATAACACTAAAAAAGGAGGTGGGGTCAGCCTATATGTAAGAGAAGATCTAAAACCTTATCAAGAAGACTCCAACCCCTGCCAGAAAGTGTATGGGCACACATTCAAGTTACAAGTTCACATAAAATATTGATAGGGACCTGCTATAGACCACCAGCTTCTGATTTAGAAACCACCAGACTAATAACTGAAGAAATACAACAATTTTCTGATAGAAATGATATATTAATATTAGGAGACTTTAATCTGCCAACCATTAATTGGAATACATTAACTGGATCAAATCAGCATGACAACCAATTTCTATCGGTAGTGACCGAACAAGGCTTAATACAAAAAGTGAGGGAGCCAACCAGGGAAAAGAACATATTGGACCTCGTCATTACCAATTTAGAAACTCCATTATCTGATATAACAATCCTACCACCAATTGGAAATAGTGATCATATGACAATACACTTCTCCATCCAACTACCCTCACAACCAAAAATAAACAATATTAAAGTAAAACAAAATCATAAAGCAAATTTTCCCCTTATTAAACAAGAACTGGGAACAACCAAATGGGAGCATATTCTATTCCCTCTAAAAACAAATGAAGTATGGGAAACAGTTAAACAAAAGATACTAAAACTTGACAAAAAATACATTCCGGAGAGTTTTAAGTACAACAATAAAGGAAAAATTCCCCAATGGTTCAATAAACACATAAAAACTTTAATATCTCGTAAAAAGAAACTGTTCTCCAAGCTTAAAAAGACAACACTACCTAAAACTGACAAAATACTAATGTCTTACAGACAAACAGTTAAAAAACTCAAAAAACATATAAAAACAGCAAAATGCAATCTTGAATTCAAAATTGCACATACAAAAGACTCCCATAAAACGTTATACTCTTACTTAAATAAAAAAAAGAATTGCAATAACCAAATTGGACCCCTGGTTGTAAACTTGCAAACAATTACCTCTGATATAGAAACAGCTATTGAATTTAACAATTACTTCTCTACTGTCTACACACATAAGTCAGATATTATAACTATTTCCCCTATTACTGACACAAACACAGAAAAGATTTCAGGAGATGATATAAAAAATGCAATTAACACCCTCAAAAAACACACAAGCCCAGGACCTGATGGAATCAGCTCTAGATTCCTAATAGAAACAAAAGATGAAATCATCTTACCATTAAAAATATTATTCAACAAATCACTGAACGAGTCATCAGTGCCAAACGAATGGCGCACTGCAATAGTTACACCAATTTTTTTAAAAAAAGGCTCTCGGTCAAAGACTTAAAATTATAGACCCATAAGTCTGACGTCCATCCCATGCAAACTTATGGAAAAAATCATCAAGATCAAAATTGAGCACGAATTAGACATATTAAAAATAATTGATATATACCAGCATGGGTTTAGACATGATTTTTCATGTGTAACTAATCTTATCTCTTTCTATGAGCATATCAGTTACCATTTAGATAATAATACACCTATGGATGTCATATTACTCAATTACGGCAAGGCGTTCGATAAGGTTTCTCATTCTTTACTGATTAAAAAACTCATCAAAATAGGACTATCACCAATATTAACTTCCTGGATAAATCAGTGGCTGAATAATAGAACACAGAGAGTCAGGGTTAATAATGTATTGTCTGAAGAGAGGGGGGTGAGTAGTGGGTTCCCCCAGGGTTCTGTGTTGGGGCCTGTTCTCTTTAATCTTTTCATAGGGGACATGTACATATCCAGTAATAATAAAATGGTGAAATTTGCTGATGACACTAAAATTGGGGGAAAAGCTATTAGTCTAACCAAGGACTCTGGCTTACAAGCAGAATTGCTGCTAATTGAACAATGGGCATCCACAAATGAAATGTATTTCAATGTTTCTAAATGTGCAACCCTTCATCTGGGAAAAAACAACCCATTACAAACATATTACTTAAATAATTTGGCTATTAAAACCTCCTTGGTAGAAAAAGATTTAGGTGTCTTAATCAATAACAACTTGTCTTCTTCATCGCACTGTACTAAGATAGCTAATCAAGCAAAAGTCACCCTTAGAAGGATTAATAAAACATTCATAAATAAAACTGAACAGTGTTTACTCCCACTTTACAGATCTCATGTCAGACTATATCTGGATTATTGTTCCCCCTTTTGGAACCCTTACCTAATCTCTGATATTAATAAAATCGAAAGTATTCAACATAGAGCAACAAAATTAATACCGTACCTCTCTAAGCTTGACTATACCACTAGACTAGAACAAACAGGTCTACAATCGCTGTCTCAAAGAAGACTTAGAGGGGATTTGTTATTATTTAAAATTACAAAACATCCAGACCAAATGCAAAATTGTGGACTAAAATTTTCTACTAGAAAAACAGTTGCAAGATTACACAACAGACAACTAGATATTATGAAAGCAAAAATAAAAGAATGAACTACTTTACTATAAGAGCACCTAAAATATGGAACAAACTGCCTCAGGAAATAGTTGACTCACCCAATATTTTGACATTTAAAAATAAACTAGATAAATGGTTAATAAACTAAGGATTTACTTAATGATCCACAAACGTGGAGGACAAACCATGATGGGCATATCGCCTTTGTTTGTCCCATACTACCAAAGTAACAAAGTACCAAAAGCCAGTCCTTAAACAATGGGATTGGCTTTAAGATAGAGGAGAAAAGAAAGGGAGAAGAAGGCTAAATATAAATAGAGTTTCAGAGACCGAGCCAGGAGGTCAGTGGTGTAGATAAAGCGTGTATAATTTGTCCCATCTTTTGTGAAATAAATCCATCCGGTTACAGGAGCTAGCAGCGAGTCTCTCCATGTTAAAGCAGGTTGATAAGTCTTTTAACCATTCAGTATATGTTATGGTTAGTTGGTCAGTCCAATGCTTGAGAACTAGTCTTTTGACCACCATTGAAATTAAAGCGATGTGGTACCTACGCTCCTGATATTCTATGTTGGAATAGTTACCCAGGATGCAGATTTCGGCCATGAAAAGGTTGTCCAGGCCCAAAGAGGGTCCAAGTTGGCCTGGATAGAAAGTGCCACAAGGGGGCCACCTTGTCACATAGCCATAAAATATGAAGCAGATTCCCCTCTCCTTGTGAACATCTGGAGCATAGGGGAAGAGATAGTTTCTTTAAACGGGACAGTTTAACTGGAGTGTAATACATGTTATTTAGTATATGGCATTGGGTAAGTCTGAATCTATCTTGGGTATGGTACTTGTGCAGATCCTTCCATATATGGGGCCAGCTAGGGGTGGTGTCCGGTAGAAGAGAGGGCCAGATACAGGATCCTTCAAGCGGGCTCAGGAATTTAAGGTCCAGCAGGTAGGAGTATATTAATAAGATGCAGTGAGATTTAGGAGCTAAAGCTTCAATTTGGGAAAGGAAGGGACTGACCTGCGATTTATGGAATACAGACCCAAAATTCACATTGATGAGATGCCTTAATTGGTATATCTTGAAAATCATATTGTTGGGAAGGTTGAATTTAGTTAGTATGTCGGGAGAGGAAAGAAGGGAGTCCTGAGAGTAAAAGTTTTCCACTATTAATTTGTGAGAGCCAACCAGGAGTAATTAACGAGCCTCCCAGTCTAATATTGGGGTTTAGGATAAGGGGTTGTGCTAAGTCTGTTTTAGGTGGGATTTTGAGGTAGTAGAGGCATTGGGAAAGGGTTTTAAGTGAGGTGGTGATGGTTGGGTTTGAGATCAAAGATGGGAGTGCTGCAATGGGGGTGTAGAAGATTGTCTTTGGGCAGACTTTGGCCTCTAGAAGAATCTGTCTTTCAATCTGAAGCCAAAGCGGGGGAGGACCTGCAGCCTGGCCTGGGAACCATCTGCCCAGCTTGGAAAGGTGAGCTGCCCAGTGATAGAATATTAGGTTAGAAGACAAAGTCCTCCCTTTGTGTTTAGGAAGGCATAATTAGAAATGGACGTCTGACAGCTTTGTTTTGCCAGATGAATTGCGAAAAAATGGAATGGAATTGTTGTAAGTATGAAAGAGGTAACCAGAGGCCCAGTAGGTTAAGAGGGTAAAAAATATGGGGAAGGACATTCATCTTAATAATGTTAATCCTGCCCCAAAGAGAAATAGGGAGTTTAGACCATCTTTGTAGGTCCAGCTGTATGTTGGATTTGAGGTCATCTAAGTTGAGCTTCTTGTGCAGAGCTAAATCCGAGGTAAAGTGTATGCCTAAATATTTGATTGACCTGGGAGACCATCTCATACCAAACTTAGTGAAACATTGTTTATGTGTGGAGGGGTTCAGAGGAAACACTTCCGATTTTGCTATGTTCAGCTTATATTGGGAGAGGCGGCCATACTGGGTAATGATTTGGAGTGCATGCCCTAGTGATTTTTCAGGGTGAGCAAGATATCATCTGCATAGGCAGAAAGAACCAGCTCTTGTTGCTGCACCGGGCAACTGTGGATGTGTGGGGAGTGTTTAAGTTTATGAAGAAGGGGTTCTAAATGCAGGTTAAACAAAAAGGGAGAGAGCGGGCAGCCTTGTCTGGTACCGGTGTGGAGATAAAAGACTGAGGAAAAGATGCCATTGCAATAGATCCTAGCCTAGGGGGATTTGTACATGACCTGAATCCACTTAAGGAAAACAGGTGGGAAGTCCATCTTAGTCAGTGTTGCCCACAGAAAATTCCAGTTGACTCTATCGAAAGTTTTCTCAGCATCCAAAGAGATCAGAGCCATTGGAGTATGGGATAGTTGGGCAGCATGTGAGATGTGAGAGAGGGTTCTGAGATGGTCTGCAGGGGAACATGCTTGAACAAATCCCACCTGCTCCGGGCTTAGGAGGTGGACCCAGACTTTTTTAATTCTCTTGGCTAGGATCTTGGATAGGATCTTCATATCGCAGTTTAGGAGAGAAATGGGGGCGTAACTCGCAGGGTCTTTAGGTGGTTTATCAGGCTGAAGAATTAACATGATGGTGGCTTCCAGTAAAGTAGGATCAGTTGTGTCGGCGTCAAACAAATAGTTATAAAGCTTAAGAAGTAAGGGGCCAAGTTCTTTAATAAAAGTTTTATAGAAATTAGAAGGGTAGCTATCTGGACCGGGTGCCTTATCAGGAGCAAGGGAGGCAATGGCGTTTTCGACTTCAGATAGGGTAATAGGGAAAGCTAGTGCATTTTTGTGGTGTACAAGAAGGTGGGGAAGATTGAGGTCTGCTAGGTAAGTCTCGATGTCCAAGGGGGGTACTGGATCGGAGTGGTTGCTATAGAGGTTTTTATAAAAGTTCTCAAAGATCTGGGTAATTTCTCTAGGGGTGGTTTTGGTTAGGCCCTCTGGGGTTTGCAAGGCCGGGATTAGTCTCGAACCCTCTACCGTGCGCAGTCTTAAGGCCAAGAGCCTACTGGCTTTTTCACCATGATCGATATATTTAGATTGAGTTTTTAGAATAGCATATTCGGCCTTCTACTTGAGTAGATCCGCGTATTCATTTTTAGAAGGGATTCGAGGGAGGCTAGGGGAGAGGAAAGGGCATGGAAACTCTCCAATTCTTTAATTTTGGCCAGTAATAGGGCGGCACGGGCCTGTCTAGATCTTTTCCTCACAGAAGCTAATTTAATTAGCTCCCCTCTGAGGTAGCATTTCAGGGAGCCCCAGATGGAGTCCATCCTCAGAGTGGAGTTCATATTGATCTCCAGAAAATTGGAGATAAGACCTTTGATGTGGATGACCGTTTGGGCTTCCTTAAGGAGTTGGGTCTTAAGTTTCCAAATGGAATCCCTCTGAAAGTTGGGGTCTGGAGAGATCTTAGCCCAGACTGTGGCGTGATCCGACAATACTATCAGCTCAATGCCGGTCTGGAGGAGACCAGGGAGGAGTGACTTGCTGATTAAGATATAGTCTATTCTGGACCAGGAGTAATGGGCTTGAGAAAAGAAGGAGAAAGATCAGAGGGAGGGGTTAGTGAGTCGCCAAGGGTCACAGAGACCTAATAGTTGCGTAAAATCCAATAGAGACTTTTGAACCGGGGTTGCTGGTCACTTAGTATCATGGGATCTGTCAAGGATATGACACGGCGGGACATTCCAGTCACCTCCCAATATAAGGTGTGAGGGTAGAAGAGTGCCTATTTTATCAGTTAAAGTCATAAAAAACTCAGGGCTCCCCCCTACTGGACCGTAAATTGAGCCAAGTACGACCTTGCAGTTGTTGAGGGACCCTTTGACCAGGACAAATCTGCCCTCTGGATCAGCCAGCTCTTCCTCTGCCAAGAAAGAGACATGATTTTTAATTAGAATAGCCACCCCCCTGCTGGACCCTGAGCCGCTCGCTGAGAAAACTTGTGAAAAACCAGATCTAACTAGCCATTTTTCCTCACTATTGTTCAAATGGGTTTCCTGGAGCATGAGTATCTCAATCTTGAGTAAGTCACAGTGGTTAAAAACTTGAATCCTCTTGGCTCTCTCTCTCTGACCCCTCGCACATTCCAGGTAGCTATCTTAACCGAGATTGTAGCCATTTCAAAATCGTTAAGTAAATGCACAGTAATATACCTGTTGATAGTCGAAAAGGAAAAGCACACTCTGACCCCCCCCACGAGTCTAGCTAGGTTCTGAAAAAAAGAACATTTAAACCTCCGACATGTAGAAATTAACCAGTAAGAACAAGTGTTGATGTAGGACCCTCGAAAGCTAGTGCAGTCAAACCATAAAAAAACACTCTCCCTGTCCCTAATGATAAAGAAAAAACCCAGCAAACTATGTACAAACTGGTTCCAGACATGACCAGTTAGGTCCTGGGAAAACCAGTAACATGAACCTGGAAACCAGAACTCAATGGCGAAACCCAGGGCTGTTGTAGCCCAATACCGAAGGATTATGGGGTTGCTATAAAGGAATAGGCACGAATTTTTGGCGTATATCAGCCACCAAAAGATAAGGAGGAATCCCCTATAACAGGACTGAGGGCCGCCATATCCCCCCACGTTAAGCTCGTGAGGCAGCCTCCTTTAGCTCAAAGCATATCCGGAATCCCCCGCCCCCCGCCAACCAATCTCATCAGACTACATTTGAGTAGCAGCCTTATGTATCAGTGGACCATACAGGGAGCAAAAGAAAAAGGGCCAGGTTAGGTAGCAACTGCCTATTACCTCCTCGTGAGGAATACGGTATATAACCACTAAATAAAAGGGTTAGGTGCTTACCCCCGTCTGTATGATTCTGCTGCCCACGAAGGATTGGCTGCCAGTATGAGTGGAGCCGTGGCCTATACGCGAGGGTGTCATTTAGGCAGGGCTCCGGCAGACTCATTATGTGGTGGGACCAAATCCGGTCCGCACACAATACGGTCAGGTAGAGCATTAGGTCGCCATCCCTAAGGTTCCGGGGTAGAGCTAGGGGAACTGAAGAAACCACAGCCTACCAGGACCGGCGCTGAGAGCACTCGTTTTCCCTAACCTCACAGAAAACAGCCCACTGACATTTACAGCTAGCAGGTAAGCCTTTACTAATACATTTTAAGAACTCAGAAACATAGGCAACAAGCCTGGTAACTGGATTCCTAAAGTTCAGATCATTTTTCTTTGAACAAGTTGGGAAGCCTGGAGGTTAAGTCTCTGGTGGCCTGATCAGGAGAGTCATAAGTAGAAGTGGAGCCATCGATTGTGACCTTTAGGGTAGCAGGGTAAAGCATTCTGAAGGGGATGCCTGCCGCAATGAGTTTCTGCATCACAGGGTGAAAAGTCGCTCTCTTCTGCCTAGTCTCAGCCGGGAGGTCCTGGGCGATTCTTAATTTAGTTGGGCCCCAAGTGATAGCTTGTAGCTCTCGAGCCTTCGTAAGGACATGTTGCTTTTCAATGAAGCTTAAGAATTTAATGATGATCAGACGAGGAGGAGAGTCCGGTGGGGGCCTTGGTCTCAGGGACCGATGAGCTCTTTCAAGATGGTACTGGGGATTGAGAGGTGAGGGGCCGACTTTAACCAAGAACTTCTGGAGGAAGGCAATGGTGTCTGAGCCTTCCT
The DNA here is from genome assembly GCA_016271365.2 of Neoceratodus forsteri. NCBI lineage: Eukaryota > Metazoa > Chordata > Ceratodontiformes > Ceratodontidae > Neoceratodus > Neoceratodus forsteri. The sequence continues at coordinate 158,937,654 of CM028137.1, forward strand.
CTAGCTCTGGCAGACCAATTATTAGTAGATTGTTTTGCCTACTACATCCCTCTAAGTCTTCAGTCTTGAGTTGCAGTTTTTTCACCTGTTGCTTCAGTGAGACGATTTCTGGGTCCACTGTACCCCTCCATTTTTCTTGGGATAAGATCCTGGCTTCAGAGTCGGTCACCCTGGTTTTAAGGAAAGTAAGATCCCCTTTAGTCGATTTTAGCTCCGTTGTAATGCCTTCTAGTACTTCACGGAGCGGTGCAATTTCTTGCAGAAATCTTTCCTCGGTAAGAGGGCCAGCCGAGGAAGCAGCGCCGCCCGATTTGCCTGGGTTGTCGGAGATCTGGTTTCTCGCCTTCTTCAGAAGCTTTTCCGGTGTTGCAGGAGGAGTGTGCCGCATCACGGCCTGCTTCATCTCTGCCTCCATCCCTGCGTATAAGTGCAGAATGTGAGAGAAGAATGCTCAGAGGCCAGTAGGCAGAGATTGAGAAGTTGCTTGCTGTTGTCATTTGTTGCGTTAGTCGTTTAGAACCGCTGTAAAGTTGAATTAAGGTTGATGGGTGCTGGGCGCCCAGAGACAGCACAGCCTTCAAGGAGCCAGCATCACATGATGTCTCATACCATTTTCTAATGAAACTATGGGCATTACCTCAGCAAATTGGTGTCAAATAATGTCAGTCTTATTTTATGTTAAGTATTTCTTTTTGTGTATATGTGTGTGTGTGTGTGTACTGTCTTGGACAGCAGTTTTATTTTGTGCTGTATTATTATTTAAAGATATTTTAATATCAGTAGTGTTCAAGGACACTACAAAAATAACTGGGTTTGAGCGACCCTTGCATGCACACTGTGACCTTTTGCACATTATTTGACCTTCTTGTGTTTCAACGTTTTATGTTACTACCAGTTCAAACTTGATGTGTATTCCCTACTCAAAGCACAACTTTTTACACAAAATGTATGTTTTTATGAAAACACACCAAGAGTGAACCATGCAATTTAACTTTTTATTACGTAACTAGCATTCTAAGTAAAAAGGAACAAACTTTTTTGTTCTCTTCTTCTTTCTTCTGGGCTTGCAGCCAGCACAGGCAATGAACATTTGATTGTAAGCACAATTTCTTTGTTCCTGAATAATCTCATGTGATTCCCATACTAAGCAAGGCACTCCAGCTGGAAGGGGAGAATTATTTATCACCTCCCCATACTTTTTTTTTATATATATATATATATATATATACACACATACTGTACACTTTTGAAAAGGGACTATTACAGCTGTTTTTGAGAGTTTACCATCTACAGTTAGAAAAAAAAATGGCTTTTGTTTTTATGTGTGACCATGGTGTAATCATTTTTTTTTCTCTCTTCTTAAAATGCATTCTAAGACATATGTACGTACGGTATTACCATCAATCTGGATCTTTTATAAACTCAGCTGACATTTTGTCATGCTTAGGATAAGGGAACCCAGGGACGCTTGGCTTCTTTTATCCTATGAAAATAATCTTGTTTTATTTTTAGACTTGTGTGTTTGTTTTTGTTGTTTGTCCATTTGTTTCTTCTCTTTCTTCTAGAGAAAAATAAGTTCCCCATCTTTATATTAAGGTATGAAACTTACTAAACTAATTGTAATATTATCTTGTTATAATTCAAGGTATGGTAGGTGGAGACTGCAATGGGGACACCTCATTACCTTTTATCCAGCGCACATTTTTTTATTTTTGGTTCTGCACAACTGGCTTCTAATATTGCCAGACCATTTCTGGGTTAATATCCATGTCACCATCCACAGCTAACCTTTTTATTGCTACAGTATTCGAGCTGTCTCTTCCACCAGTAGGAGCTGGGGGGGGCATACTACCCTTCCTTCCAGTGTAATACCCACAAAGGTTGCAAGGTACATCACTGTCTTCCCAAAGGGGTAAAGAAAATGTGTATTTGCCAATGATTATTTCTTATTTACAAGTTTTGAAAAGACCCAAAGTATTTTAACAGTATAACCCAGCCCAAGTCCTTCTGCTTTTTCTAGTGCAAACAGTTAAACCTCATACCTATCATTGAAACAAGGGCTTCTGCCCTCAGCAAGTAAACAGTTAAGCTGGAGGGGTTGTTGTGTATGAATTTCCACATATTCATTCTTTTGATTGTCTTTTCAGCTTTCTTATCCTGTCAGACAAATATAAAACAACTTCTCATAGTCTTGCAGCAATGGATGCAATCATCTGCTTTCTATAAGTGTAAACAAAGTTTTTTTTTTTTTTAATTTTAAAGTTCTAAGCATTGCAGACCCTGAAAAAGTCTTACAAGGTAGCAAAACAGAGTGGTGGATTGCTCCAATAATATTTTTCAACCAAAACTAAGTAATTTTTATCAAGGACTGCAACTTATTCCATGGTTATGTTCAACAAGTAAAGTCACAATACTCTAACATTCCTGGACTCTGAACTAAGCTTACAGTCTATATTTGTTGTTTAAAATGCATTTTATGCTTTATGCTCAATACTAAAATTGTTCTATTGCAAAAATGCTTGTTTCATATTTGTTATAATGTTTTGATATACATCTTGCTACACTGTAGCATGTGTGTATTCAGAAAAGTGCTCCACATGTATAAATGTTTTTAATGCTCATAACCAAACCTAAATACTGGGGCCAGCATTGCTGACCCACCCATACAATATGTTCCAAAGCAAAACCCCAGACAAATTAATGCTCTGTTTGTCTCATTACTCACAGGTACCCCTGAAAAATAAGTGCACTCTATGCAGATTTTGTCATTTTAAATCTTAACAATTATAATATGCAGAATTTAGATTGTGCTCCAAACCTATGCTTCTAGCCTTATCTTACTCAGTACTTTGGAGTATTTTACTATACAGGGTAAAGAAGGTAGACCCTTTCATTTGTCACAGGTGCAATAGGCACTGTTATTAAATTGGCATAGGCCAACAATATATATATTTGTCCCACTATTGCATAGTGTAACAGGCATATTGCTATGAACTATATGTTTGAAGCATGTTATTGTAACATTACATGATTTTATAACTCGGGTCTCAGTTAAAAGAGGAAAATTATGTTCAGCACTGTATAGTTGCTTCTGTAATTTAAAAGCAGGGTGTAACCATAACATTGTCATGGATTTACAGATAGTCAAATAGTATATTAGACCTCGGCCTGCACCCCCAGGTGTGCAGTTGACGTCCCATTTTCATTTTTCTCTTTCCAATTGCCAGAATTTAGGCTCTGTCACACCACTCTTTACAAAACAAAAAGTCATTAGTTTAAAAGATTGTTATTTATGTATTTTTAACTCAGTTTCTAACACACTTTGCAAGTTTGCAAGTTTCCATGGTGTGGCACACATAAGATCTTCATGTTCAACAGCAGTAATACTTTCATCTAAGTTGCCAAGACTTTCATCTTTTTCCTGTAAAGAAAACAACTGCCACAGCTTTGATGTTATTACTATTTTTTGTGCGTGACTGGTTCCACATAAGGACTACTACATGAATCAAGTAGCTATTACCTCTGCAAATGTAATGTTTTCAGCAAAATTACACATATTTGTAGAACTTTAAATCAACTGAAAAAGGTCCAGTCAGTTTAGACTCTGCAATCAAGCTTAATGTGTCTGCTTACTGAGAAGTTAAGTCTGAGGTAGGGGCAATCCCCTAACTTCAGCAAGAAGATTTTTCTTCAATTGATCTTCAAGCAAGACATCCATTTTCTTCACTGCTGCTTGTTCCAAACATGGCTGGTACTTTATACAAACCTATTGCTCTGTGATGGACTGTGTTCTTAATGGTTTATTGTCAATTGTCACCTTTTTATGGACTGTTAATCTTTGTGCCGGGGTGTAATCAACTACCACAACACAAATGCTATGTCTGTGTGTGTGTGTGGCTACTCCATTAAAAGGACTCAATCTAATGCACCCCTGGCCGATGTGTCTGCCAATCAGCCATCCAGCAGCCAGCAACATGAACACTGACTTTTCTACTATACTGGTGTTTTGTTTTTAAATTACTGTCTGCATTGCCCCATGTGCCTTGTGGGGTTACCACCATTCTGCAAATGACATTTCACCTGTATTGTAATTACACCAACCTGTGGTTACATATATGAACTTTATGGACTATTAATTTCATGGACTGTTATGTTTTATAATGACCTATCTAACAAGAGACATTATTAACAGATTCTTCAATCAAGCTCCAAGGGTGTGCCACACCTTAACACAAGGTAGCATCTACCTTATCCACTCTCAAAGTGGATTCCATGAACTCTTCTTCATCAACAAAATTATTATGTCATATTGTGTTATATGTGGTATCACGTGTTAGCATCTTTGCACATATTTCAATTTGCGGTGTTGACATCCCTGAGTTCTGCACTATGTTTTACAAACTCACCATTTGTGTTCCATCTGTAACCACCCCGTACCAACTCCAAAACAGGATGCTTCTTATAAATGCCTTGACTACCTGTATGCTGGCAACCAGTTTTAAATCACATACCTATTCACCTAGACTAATAGTTTAAGAGTAAAAATGTTTATTTAGTTTTTTAAACCTTCAGTTAATAGCTAATATTTTTACATTCATGTTCAATTTTTGTGAAGGCTTGAGTCCCGCAGGGGCCTCTTTACCTTCAAGGTGGGGACTGTTGTATTTGCCCAGGGGCCCCAAGGCCTAGGTATATACAGGTTCAGTTATATAAAGTTGCTGATAGCCACCTCTATATATACAGTTGACTATGGCAAGGTGTAAAAGGCTTGCAGAAAATACAAATGGCCAAAGCATGACTGAATGAGGCTCACATACAAGTTAATATGGCTAGCTAGCCAATGGCTGCCAGTGGCTAAGCAAATGAATGATACCACCATATCAATGCATGTATGTGGAGGCTTTTAATGGTTAATGGTTAAACCGAAGAAAATAAAACAAAAAAGCATAGTCAAGGCCTGATTTAGAATTGTCTTATTCAGCAATGCTGTATACCAAAACATGTTTTTTTTAAAGGTTACAGCTAAGATAAGAATGCAGCTGCTAGTAACCACACCTGACCTTGAAGATTAAGTTCCCCAATTTAGCCACTGTTTGGTTTTTATCTGTAAACCGAGCATTTTTTAAAACAGTCACATCCCCTTACATGTTTTCTGTATCCTAAAGTAAGTATTTTTGAAAATTAAAAAAAACCCTGATTACTTGTTTTTCCATTAAAGAATGACTGAATGTCGCTGGGAAAGTGTCAAAAGTATCTTATGACCGAGGTATCTTTTGGCCAGTGTATTTTTGAACCTGAGTCTTATGATTTGCAGAATGATATATTGTCTGTGTTTAAAACTGCTGAGGTAGTTTTGGGGAAATTCCAGCCTTGCATTTTTTTTTCTAAGCTTGCTACACATAAATATGGGACCTATGGTTATGTCCAGCATCCCTTCGAGAAAATGCAGTCTGAGACTATCCATGGATTGCTCGGGGGATCCAGAGAGATATGGTTACATGTGTCTCTGAAATGCTGTAACCCTGTAATGCAAATATTAATAGCTGTCTAGATTGCATGTTAGAAACACCCCATTGGGATTGCCCTTTGGATGTTTTACAACTAAATTGTAACAGAAACACCTAGGTAGTGGTGGGCTACCTGATGTTTAAAAATAATGCTAGCATGTATTCCCTTTTGTAAACTAGCACAATAGGATTTTTCTGGCTAATCTTATTAATACTATCATAATAAAGTACCACTAATTTGGCAAAGAAATAGCGTGTTGGCTTTACTGAATTACTAAGAATTACTAACCAGGAACCTGTATAAACTGTATAATTGGATCCAATTAACACCACTAGCAATCATCTCAAACTATAGTTATATACATTTCAACAGTAACACTATATGATTTCTAAACAAAGGGATCCCAATATCAGTTACATTTCCACATAATGATTTGCATATATTTTTATACCAGCAGATATGTAAGGGAGGAAAAGACAGAAACAGCAAGGGAAGACAGAGACAGTGAGAGGCAGAGAATTGCGAGACTGTCGGGGTGACCAAATCCTAGATCTCAAAGGAAAATTTGGTTGTGCAATCAGACAGCCAAGAGACAGGAAAGGAAACAACAGAACAGATCCCTGCATTCAAACTCTCTAAAACAACTGGGATAGGGTCATATTCTACCCTGTCACATACACCACCCTCCTTAAGAGGGAACCTGTTATATCAAACAGGTTTCCAAAACTTTCTATTAATTCTATACTAGCATTAGCGTCTAATTTTCAGAAATTAGGCACACATGCAGTAACCTTTTTTCTATAACAGTACAGCAAATAGTAAAGTTTAAACTCATACATTTGTTTTTCAACCATCAGGACCCTCAGTTCCTGATCCATATCTTGACAGTAAATCAGCATTGCTATTCTCTTTGCCAGATTTGTGTATCACCTTGAATTTAAATGGTTGTAGTGCCAGGCACCACCTTGTGATTCTGGAATTTTTATCTTTCATTTGGTTAAGCCAACAGAGAGGACTGTGATCTGTTATAAGTATAAAGTCAGTTCCTAGCAAATAAAACTTAAGGGACTCCATGGCCCACTTTGCTGCTAAACATTCCTTTTCAATGGTGGAGTACCTTTTCTCTCTATCATGCAACTTCCTACTTAAGTACAGAATAGGATGTTTCGTCCCATCTACATTTTGACTTAGGACTGCACCCAGGCCTACCTCTGATGCATCTGCTTGTAACAAAAATGGTTTATCAAAATCTGGGCTTCTTAAAATGGGGGCAGAACATAATGTAGCCTTAATGGCTTGAAAAGCTTCATCACACTCTGGGGTCCATTTCACATTATTTGGGTATCATTTTTTTGTGAGTTCAGTGAGGGAGTGTAGCTAACTCAGCAAAGCTGGGAATAAATCTCTGATAATAACCAGACAGCCCTAACAGTGACTTGACATGTTTCTTTGTTTTAGGGACAGGGCTGTTAGCTACAGCTTCTATTTTAGAAATTTCTGGTTTAACTTCTCCATTTTCCAACACATAACACAAATATCTGGTTTTCTGCACGTCCAATGCACATTTCGTAGGATTAATAGTCAAACCTGCATTTTTGATAACTGCTCATAGGTGTTCCAAGTGGCTTTTCCAGTCTGGACTGTATACCACATCATCATCCAGGTCCACAGCACAATAACCAGTGTGAGGGGACAAAATTACATCCATGTAGCTGGTGCACCATGTAAAACAAATGGCATGGTGGTGAACTGACAGAATCAAACAGGAGTGGCAAATGCAGTTTTGTCTCTGGATTCTTTAGCTAAAGGGATTTGCAAGTAACCCTTGGTGAGATTGAGTGTACTGATATACTTTGCACTCCCCAGTCTGTCCACCAAATCATCTATTCTGGGCATAGGCTAACTATCAAATTCTGACACTTGATTTAAGTTTCCTAAAATCAAGGTAGATTCTAACACCCCCTCTTTTTTGTTTACAATCACCATTGGAGATGACCTAACACCCCTCAACTCTTCTACGATACCCAATTCTTTCATTTTTTTGTATTTCCTTAACAACATCAGCTCTTAACCGCTCTGGTAACCAGTACGTCTTTTGCCTCATAGGGCGAGCATTCTTTGGCACTATTACATGCTCGACCCCTTTTGCTCAGCCTGGTACTGTGGTAAAAGTACTGTTAAATGTCTTTAGCACATTACAAATTTCTGCAGTTTGTTAAGAGGTTAAGGAGCATTCACCTTTACAGCATCAGCAGTTACAGTTTGTTCCAGTCTATCGTTAAGCTACATACTAATATAGTAAAATGCCAGCAGAGTAGGCCCCATGGTCTATTGAGTCTGCTCAAGAATCAGTACCCTTAATGGGCACCACAACTAACCTCCTGATTCCTCCCCCACCCCCCTTCCCCAAACAGGTAGCTCTACTTTTCATCCCCCTCCAGTACCTGTTCCAGACTCTCTTGAACCCTTCCACTGTAGACACCTCCACCAGTTTCTCAGGCAATGCATTCCATGGTTCCACCACCCTCTCAGTGAAGTACTGCCTCCTCCTTCCCCCCAAATGTCCCTCCCTCCAGCCTCCAATCATGCCCCCTGGTGGCCCCTCCCACATTCCTCTGAAAGATCCCATGTAGGCATACTTATTTACCCTTTATAGATACTCTGCTCTTCCAGTGAGAACAGGTCGAGCTCCTCAAGTCTCGCTTCATAAGTCCTATCCCCCCAGACCACAGATCATCCTGGTTGCTCTCATCTGAACCCTCTGCAGGAGTTCAATATCCTTCCTGAGGTGCGGGTGCCAAAACTGTATGCAGTACTTGAGGTGCGGTTTGACAAGGCCATTTTACAGTGGCATAATCACCTCTCTACTTCTTGAGGTGATCCCCCGGATGATACAGCCCAGCATTCTATTTGCCCTTGTTGTGGCACTCGTACACTGTTCAGAGTTATTCATTTTGGCATCCACCAGCACCCCCAAGTCCTTGTCCCCACCTGAGACCTGCAATATGTCCCCCTCCTAGGGTGTACACCTGACCCTGGTTTCTTTGACCCAGATGAAGCACAATGCATTTTGTGGTGCTGAACCATAGCTTTCAGGTACATGACCATCTCCCTAGAACATCCAGATCTCCCTGCAGGGCAACCCTACCCTCCTCCCCATCCACCACCGCCCCCAGCTTAGAGTCATCCGCAAAGAGACTCATTTCACTCCTGATGACCTCCCTAATGTTGGAGATGTAGGCGTTAAACAGGAGCAGTACCAGAACTGATCCCTGTGAGACCCTGCTAATGACCCCTTCCAGGGGACAAGACTACCCCTTCTACCACCACCCGCTGGGTACGACCAGATAGCCAGCTTCCAATCCACCTGATCGTCCATGCCCCCACCCCCATTTTTCCCAACTTATCCAGCAGATCAGTGTGGGGGGGCCAAGTCAAATGCTTTGCTGAAGTCTAGGAAGATGACATCAACTGGCCTACCCTGGTCGAGCGCTGCCGTCACCCATTCGTAGAACTCCACAAGGTTAGTTTGACACAATCATCAGCCAATTCCTGCAGCACCCTTGGATGGATTCCATCAGGACCCGGAGATGTATCCTTTTATAGGGACTGGAGGGCTTCCCACACCCAACCAACAGGAATTTCCCCATCCATGCTTCCCCTCCTCTCAGCTGATCCTGTGCTCCCCCTCCTGTATGGATCAGTTCCCTCAGCCCCCACTGTAACAAGAGGTACCCTAACTTTTAAGGGCCCTGCCTCATCCACCCCCTGTGTCCCCTTTGCCTATGGCTCACCATCCTCCTCCCTAGTGAAAACTGATGCAAAGTATTCATTGAGCACCTCTCCTTGTTCCCCTGCCTCCTCTGCCCACCCCCTCCCCATCTTCAACGTACTGAACTGCCCTGCCCTTTTTCTCTCCTCTCCTCCTCTCCCAATATACCTAAAGAACCCTTTATCTCCCTATCTGATCCCCTGCACCAACTTCTGTTCCATCCTTGCCTTGGCCCCCCTCACCACCCTGGTAACCTGCCTGGTTCTGTGAAGGCATGCATCCCTATCCAAGACCCCACGCAATCACTTGTACCTGTAATAGACAGCCCTCTTTTCCCTCACCACCTTCTGGACCTCCCTGGTCCACCAGCATGGCTTCCTAGATCTACCACCTTTGCGTCTCACCCTCACACAGGACCTGGTAGCCTCCTGTAGCCATCTCCTGATGATTTCCCACCTACTCTCTACATCCATGCCCTGCCTTATCCCATCCAAGTGGTCCCTGAGGATGTGCCCCATGCGCCTGAAGTCTGCCGTCTAAAATCAACAATCCTAGTATTTGTGTGGTCCTTCCCACCACCCAGATCAAGTACAAACCAGACCATGTCATGGTCACTTCCAGGTAGAGGGTTCCCAACCTCAAGTTCCTGAACTAGGTCACTGTCAGCCAGAACTACATCCAGGATATTGCCCTTCCTTGTTGGGTCAATGACCTGTTGAACCAGAAATGCATCCTAAAAGCCGTCCAAGAGCCTCTGTTCCCTGGCCAATGCAGACGTCATGGTTCCGCAATCAGTGGCTGGCATGGTTAGGTCACCTAATATCACCACCCCATCCCCTTCAACAATGGTCCTTAATATTATAATAATAACAACATTTATTTCATTAAGCGCCTTTCAAAATCTCAAGGCGCTGTACAGCAAATACAAACACAAACACATATTCAAATACATTCAATATAAAATCAGAATAAAACAGGAAATGCCTTTTCCCATAGAAGTTTTTAGTGCCTGCTTAAAACTCCCCACTGTCCTGCACTCCCAGAGCTGACGGGGCAGAGGAATTCCAGAGGATAGGTGCAGCAAATCCAAAGGCACGAGCACCAGATGACTTCAAATTAACCCTCTGAATCTCCAGCAACCCCTCGTCAGCTGAGCGGAGCTGTCGCAGAGGGGTGTAAGCCACCAGGAGCTCTTTCAAGTAATCAGGACCCAAACCATGTAGGGCTTTGTAGGTCAAAAGACCCATTTTAAAGGTGATCCGCCACTGTATTGGGAGCCAGTGCAGAGTGCGCATCACAGGGGTAATGTGTGATCTTCTAGAAGCCCCAGTCAACAAACGTGCTGCTGCGTTCTGCACTAGCTGCAAGCGGCGGATATCAACCCCAGGAAGCCCTAGGTAAAGGGAGTTACAGTAATCAATGCGCAATGTCACAAAGGCATGGACCAAGACCGGCAGGTCACTGGGTGGAACAAGGTGCCTAATCCTGGCAATGTTCCTAAGATGGAAAAAGGCCAGCTTGACGACTGCAGACACCTGATGTTGAAGGGTCAGACCAACATCAAGCTCCACTCCCAGGTCACGCACCCGTTCAGAGGGGAGGAGCTGGTCCTCCCTCAGGACTAAACCAGAGGGAAGCCCAGTCCTCAATCCCTCTACCCTATGACCTGGATCCACAACCAAAACCTCAGTCTTTCCTGGGTTCAACCTTAAACCACTGGAATTCATCCAGTCTTGGATTTCTCCAAGGCAGTTGTTCAGTACAGAGATAGCACCAACCTGGTCAGGTGCGAAAGACATGTAGAGCTGGGTATCATCAGCATAGCAGTGAAACCTCAGCTCATACCATATTAGCTAGCTAGTCTTACAATATTAGCTAGAAGACAATCCTCCAGATTATCAGACAGCATGGGGAGGTCAGTAGACCACCCCCACCTTGACTGTCTTGCTCTCTGGGGTCTGCATGGTGACCCACAAGGCCTCCATGCTGTCCTCTGATTTTACCACTTTGCATATTCAGAAGCCATCCCAAACAAACAGTGCCACTCCTCCCCTTGCCCATCTCCCTATCCTTTCTGAAAACAGTATACCCACTCAGCTTAAGGTCCCAATCATGTCCGGGGGTGGCCCATGTTTTGGTGACAGACACCACATCCACATGCCCATCCACCAGCATTGCCTGAAGCTCCAGCATCTTCTTGCCCAAGCTCCTGGCATTTATCAGGACCACTCTCCAACCCCCACTCCTGCCCCTGGTTCCCCCCCAGAGGTTACGTGCCTCCGCCCACAGGATGCCCCAGGTGTGCATACCATCACCCCATTTTGGGTCTCAAGGATTGGCTTCACATCTCCCCCACCCCCTACACAAGTTTAAACACCATCTAACCTGTATGAATTTGATCAGTTTCTGCTTTAGTACCTCCTTTCCCTCCAGGTTGAGGTGAAGCCTATCTCTTGCATACAGCCCCTTGTCCTCCCAGGTTACCCCCTAGTCTCCCACTACCCCATATCCCCAAGCTTCACCCCACGCCTTGAGCCACTCATTATCCTTCCGAATTTTCTGCTGGTTTTCAACGCTGGCCCTGGTACTGACAGGATCTCTGAGAAGGAGACCGAGCAGCTGTTGGCATGACAGTCCCTGGTAAGTTCAAAGAACCTAGCCTGACTCTTCAACACACTATTTCCTGCAATATCGTTTGTGTCCAGGTGCACCAAGATATCAGGAGAGCCTCCAACACCCTGTGTCAGTGAATAAACCATATGCTTTGCCTTGTGCGCAGTCAAATCAGAGATGCTCTTGACCCAAACAGGACTGGGTTCTCCCTTTCCCTTCCCCTCCCCCTCCCACTGTATACCTTTAATCATGGAGTCCCCAAGCAGGAACACCCTAATGCCTTCATTTCCATTGGGGCTTCTCTCTTTGCAGGCCACCTCACCAATACTCACCCTGTCCCCTACCCCAGCACTGCCCATCAGCTGGGTGGCTGCTGGCTCTGCCATGTGCAAATCTCCTGCAGCCCTACTCCTCCTTTCCCAACACCTTTTCCTGCCTGTCCTATCCACCCCAGGTACTGTCATGCCCCTGCTCCTTACCCTAGCTGACACTCCTGTTCCATGCCCCCCACCCCTCAGCATCAGCCCCCCCTGCTGTATTATTCTGATTCTTTCCAGGGCTCCCCTCCGCCTTGCCCCTGGCTGCTTCACTGCCTGCTGTTGTCAAACTTGCCATTCCTAGATTAGATGTGCACTGTGATCCCCCAGTTGCAATTTTTCTCCTCAGCTCCAGTTCTGCTTGCCTATGTTCCTCTCCACAACCCCTGGTGCACCCCCAATCCCTTTTTCTACCCCTTCTCCCAGTACATTATTCTCCATCCCATTTATAGCCCTCAAAGGTCCTAACTCTAGCATGTTTGCAGGCTGGCCCTTTGTCTGTCTGACCATGGTCCCCTCGCTGCATCCTCCCCTGGGCCCTGGTTGCCCTAGAACCTTACACTGGTGTGCCCCAAGGGTTCCTTCCCCAAAACAACCATCTTTCCTACCCTCATGAGACCATTTCCTAAGCCTTCCAACTTACCTTCCCCTGCTTCCCCCTTTGGTTGCTTCTCACAGACATCCTCCTCCAGCACCTCCTCCACCAGTGGGTCGGGGGGTACAAATCTGTTTGCTTACTCAGTACCAGTGCTGCCCCATTGCTGCTGGTAGAGGGCTTGTTTGAAGTCTGACCCAGAGTTTTAGGCATCTGCCTTCCTTTACCTGGGCCTACCTTCCACTCCTTCCCATCCACTGCTGACTCCTTGCCTCCTGTCTCTAGATATCTCATTTCCCCTCTGAGTGAACCATTACCCCCCATCCTATTGCATCCACTTGTCCCCTTCCCATCCTCCTCCTCCCTCCCTCCTCCAAGGCCCAACACTCTTGAACTGCAGTCCCAAATCCTTTGTGCATCCCTCCTCCCTCCACTGCTGCTTATGTCCCTGACCCTTTGCCCCCTCTTCTCCCCTACCCTCCTGCTTGCTCACCTCCCTCTTGCTCAGCTCCCAACAGTCACCTTATTTCCTCCTTCAGCTGTGTGAGTTGTTTACACACCAAGCACCCTCCCATCTTCCAGGCCCAATTCAGAATCATGGCTGCCCCACATCCGCTACACCCATCATACCAAAGAGGCCATCCCTCTGGCCACCCCTCCAGCTGCACTGCCTTTCCATAGCTAGGCCAATTTGCAAAATAATCTGTTGACAATAGTTGGTGTACAAACCTGATTTCCTCCACCTGGTCAGGTAGCTCCAAACCCCCACAACAATGCAAAAAGATCCTGGGTAAGACTCAATACCTCAACTGGGCAGGTCAGTGTTTACAAATAATTTGTTCTTCACCTGCCCAAGCACCACACCCCTCCAACTATACCCCACTTAAGCAGAATAACAGTCCTCCCCAGGTATCAAGAACACCAGATCATAGTCACCATTTAAGTTCCTGTTACAGCTCTACACAGAAGAAACCCAACAGTACTAGATCACAGTCACCATTTGAATCCCATGGGTTCAGAGTCTTGTTGTAGAGACCAAGGCAAGTGTGCAACTTCAGCTCCTCCCAGGTATTTTCCTTTGACTGCTCAGGGTTCCAGAGAATCCTGCAGATACAATCTGCTGCCCCAGATAACCTTCAACAACCAGGTCCCCCGATACACCAAGAGACCATCAGTTCAGAGGATCCTGTGGATTTGATCAGTTGCTCCAGCATCCAGCTCTCCAGCACTCTGTTCCCCTGTATTGTGTCTTCTGTGTTAATGTATCTGTCGTAGAACCTCTCAATGAGCAGCTGCTCAATTTACTAGAGGGCTACACCTAAACTCCTGTTGGTACCAGAGATTTGATGGGGCTACTGCAACATGCTGGAATGCAGTTACCTTATCATCAAGCTACAGACTCATAAATGGAGAGTCTGCTGAAATGGCTGTAGCCCCCATGCATGTGCAAGACCAAGATGTAGCTCCTCCCTTTGCCGGATCAGAAGAGTATTTAATAAGGAGGTGGTGCGGGGTGGGGGGGGAGAAATAATTACAGCAAGCAGCTCCTCTCCATTCTCTGTGGATGTGGTTGAATGCCTGGCTCTTAAATCCCAGCCACACTGCTTCAAAATTCATGCCACCTCTCTTGATTGGCTCCCACTGGATCTGGGAGCCTCCCCTGGTGTGGGCCTGCTCATCAATGCCACCGATGCAGTTTTGAAGACCCCCTCTGCCTCCCCAGGTACAGCAATTACAGCAAGCAGCTCCTCTCCATTCTCTGTGGATGCGGCTGAATGCATGGCTCTTGAATCTCAGCTGCATTGCTTCGAAATTCATGCTGCCTCTTGATTGGCTCCCTCTGGATCTGGGAGCCTCCTCTGGCATGGACCTGCTCATTGATGCCGCCGATGCGGTCTTCAAGACTCCCTCTGCCTCCCATAGCCATTAAAATGGCTCCCCAGGTACAGCAAGCAGCTCCTCCCCGTTCTCTAAGCTACATCTGTATCTTTATCAGTTTCTGGTAAAACAAGGAGCTTTTGGCATTTTTTTTTCCAACCCATTTCTTGAGATGGTTAGCATGATAGATCTTAGTAAGATCTTTCCTGTCAGGGGTATCAATCTCGTAGTTAATGGTACCAGTATGTCTAAGCACTCTATAAGGCCCTTGCCACTTCATTAACAGTTTATTTTCTGTTGTGTGTAACAGTAGCAAAACCTTTTCACCTGGCTCCAAAACGTTTTCTTTTACCCCATGGTTATAATATACCTTCTGCTGGTTTGGGGCCTTTTCCTGATTACCATGGGCAATTTCAACATATTCATATTTTGCCAGCTTCTTTCTTACGGCACTCATATAGGACATAATAGATTGTTTCAGAGTAGGGTTATCTTCCCACTTTTTTTTTTATTTTTGTTAATCACATCCAGTGGCCCTCTTGGCTGCCTACCATACAGCATTTCAAATGGTGAAAACCCCATTGATGCCTGTGGCACTTCTTGGTAAGCAAAAAGTAGGTAAGGCAAGTATTGGTCCTAATCTTTCCCTTCCCCTTTTACAAACTTTTTTAATGTACATTTTCATGTTTGGTTAAAACGCTCAACAAGACTGGCTATCTGAGGGTGATGGGGAAGGTTCTTATGGCAGTGATACCTAGTAATCTGTACAGCTCCTTAAGTAATGCAGCACCAAAATTACTTCCTTGATCACTAATAATTTCTTTAGGTATGCCCACTCTGCTGAAAAGTTTTGCAAGCTCTGAAGCCACTTCTGAAGCTGTGACAGTACACATTGGAACTGCTTCTGGGTATCGAGTAGCATAGTCGCATACTACCAAGATAAATCTATTACCCTTTTTACTTTTTGTCTAAAAGGACCAATCACATCCATTGCAATTCTTTCAAAAGGTAATCTATCAAGGTTAGGGCACCAGGGGCACCTTGTCTTTTCTAGTGACTGGGGCTACTGTCTGACACTCGGCTCAGGAATTATAATAGGTAGTAACATCTTCATGAATCCCAGGACAGTAAAATCTATATAGCAATCTGGCAAGGGTGCAATCCCTCCCCAAGTGACCAGTCATAGGACTATCATGTGCTATCTGTAACAACTCAGATCTATACTTTTGTGGTATAACCAATTGTTCTATATGGTCCAGTGTCTGAGGTTTAACACAAATTCTGTACAGTAACCCATTACATTTTTTAAACATTGGTTCACCCTGTTTTGGTTTCACCCCCAGCTGCTTAAAATAACGCTGGAGAGAAACATTGTTAGCTTGATCTGAAACAAAATCACAATCAGTTAGTTTAGTTTCAGCATTTTCATATGTTAACCCCATATGTCCATCAGTCATTTGTTGCCACAATTTCTTCCGGCATATTCTTTAGTCCCCATCATCTGAGATTTTCTTTGCCTTAGCTCTTGTTACCACTGCCGCTGAAACTGCAAGGTTCGGTTCCTCTGAGATTAACTCAGTAAATCCTGGACAGTCATTTCCAATAATCATGCATACAGGCAACTTTAGGTACTACCCCCACTTTCATTTGGTGTGACACACCCTTAATGGTCAGAGTCACTTGGGTGCTAGGATAGTATCGAGTTTCCCTGTGGATGCAGATGACACTAGTACCCAGTCCTTTTGCACAGTGTTTTCCCAGCACTTCAACATGTACAAGGGTCTGTCTGCTTCCCGAATCAATGAGTCCCTATACAGTCTTATCCCCCCATCTCCACATCTGTTAAGTACTTGCCCCAATTTGCTAAGGACAAATCTCCTTCACTGTCACTCTTCCTATGGCAATTTCTTGTAATACGACCTGGCTTATTACAGTTATAGCAAACAACATCTTTGGGTACAGATTTGTTACCCCCACCAGAGTTCTTTTCAGACTTGGAGTTTAAATGAGAAAAACAGTGTCTTACCAGTGCTTGGCTGTAACCTTGCTGCTGTGGCATCTGTCTGGCCATTTGGTAGTCCTCGGCCAAAGAAATGGCCTTTTCCCCCACTTTCTGGTCAGTGTTCCTTTACCCAACGCTGCACATCTGTAGGCAGGATGTTGATGAATTGCCCCATAGCAAATGTGTCAATGATCTGTGGGACTGTTTTGCCCTCTGGTTGGAGCCATTTTATAAGGAGTTCTCAGAGTCAGGTGAAGGCTTCTCAAGGATTGGTGACTGAGTTGTACTTCAGAGATCAAAATCTCTGCCTGTAGGTCTCTCCTGAGATGTCATACCTTTTCAGGATTTCACTTTTCATCAGGTCATAATTTTCTGACTGTAATGTCCATATTGCTGTAGGCAAGATTGGCTTTCCCTGTCAGGTAGGGTACCAGTCTGATTGTTCATTGCTGCTCTGGCCATTGGCAGGCTGTTGCAACTCTTTCAAAAGTTGTCAGGTATGCCTCAATATCATCTGAGGGACACAACTTTGTAAGTTTAATGGCTTTTAAGTTGCTTGTGTGTTGTTGCTCATCTGAATCTGTGCCAGATCCTCTGCCTTTGATAGCTTGCAAGGCTTCCAGCCACTGCTGCTTCTGTTGCTGCATCTCTTCTCTCCTCTGCTGCTCCTGTAATTGCAGCTCTTATTTTCTCTGTGCTTCTAAACGTTGAAGCTCTTTTTCCCTCTGCTTCTCTATCTCTTTTTGTTGTATAGCCCACCACCAGGTTCTGTCACTGCCTGTTCTTTTTCCATAACTTGTGCTGGCTGTACAATCTCAGCTTGAACTTTTGTCTCTGCTAGTTTGGCTGCCATTCTCCTGGTAACCACACCTAAGCTTAGAGTATGCACAGCATAAATCCCACTTAGGCTGACACCATCTGTCATCGAGGCACAGGTCAGGAAGCATAGGAAAAACAAGGAGCAGTTGTAGAATTCACAAAAAGTGTTTATTAGAACTAGCAGTAACATAAAACAAAATTAAATTGTTCAGAATAACCATTTAGAAAGGCAGAATAAACAGAGAAGATCCATCTGAGTTTGCTTTCAATCTCTGTGTCTCTCAAAACATTTTTGCTCTCCCTTATAAGTCTTTGCAACCCCCTCAACAAACATTCTGTTTTTTTCAAAAATGTTCTTGTATGTCTCAGGCAGGTGCAGCAAGAACACAATGTCCCAGAACTGAGGGCCTCTTCTCCACAGCTTCGGAAAAAGGGCTTAAACACTGCTCTCAGGTTAACCTCGAGTTCCCAATAGCTTTTTGCAATCTCAAACTATAATTATATACATTTCTTCAGCAACACTATATAATTTCTAAATAAAGGGATCCCAATATCAGTTACATTTCCACATAATGATTTGCATATATTTTTATACCAGCAGATATGCAAGGGAGGAAAAGACAAACAGCAAAGGAAGACAGAGAGTGAGAGGCAGAAAATTGCGAGACTGTCAGAGTGATCAAATCCTAGGTCTCACAGGAAAATTTGGTTGCGCAATCAGACAGACAAGAGACAGGAAAGGACAGAACAGATCTCTGCATTCAAACTCTCCATAACAACTGGGACAGGGTCCTATTCTACCCGGTCACTGAAGTGTCAGCTATCTCCATCTGAGTCATTAACTATTACCGGATGTTATTGACCTCCTTTGGGGGACTCAAAGTGGTAAATCATTTACACCACCTGTTGGGCAGTCTTTCTGCTGAATTGATCATTATGGGAGACCTAAATCTTGACTGGCTCTTTTCAAGTTCGTCTCTTTTAAAAGAGCTCTGTGATAAATATAGCCACTCCCCAGCTTATATCTGAACCACCCCTCCCTCAATTATAAAAAGCCTGCCCATAGTTGACTCCTTGACTGTATTCTGGTAAATATGCCCCATAACTTTTCTTACTCTGCAGTGTTCTTCAAAGGTCTAAGTGATCACTGCACCATTGCGTGTGTGCATACAACTCCCATATTACTCTCCACCTTTACTTATATTTTAAAAAAAAAAAGGAACCAAAGGAAATTCAATAGTGGCAACTTCTTAAAAGACCTTTATTGCATAAGATGGCAAGACTTTTATCTAGCAAAAACTGTCCACAGTCTTTGACATATTCCAGAAGCTTGTGCTTGAAGTAATAAACACCCCCTTTGTCCAAAATCAGAACCAGGAGTAGGTCATGCCCCTGGTTCTATGACAAACTTAGATCTGCCCTCCAACACCGGGACATTCTCTGGAAGCGCACCCATAAGTCCAAGCTACCCTCTGACTGGGCTGCCTTTAGGGCAGCCAGGAATCAGTGTACTCAGGACTCAAATCTAATTTTTTCAAATCCAAATTGGATACCTCATCCCACCCTGCCCTACTCTGGTGTACTCTTAGAGCTATTGAAGGGTAACATTCTCTCTCTTCCCTTCCTGAGAAGATCACAATCAGCAATGTTACCACCTCAGACAAATCCCAAATTTTGGACCTTCTCAACATTCTGTGACAGCCGGTATGGCCTTTGATACCTCTCCAGCTAGCAATCTACACTCGCAATGCTGTTTACCTGTTAAGAAAAAGCAGACCTTTCCAGACTCAGCTATTTACGAGAAGTTCCACTTTATCTCTGTGTCCTACAAAGAAGTAGAGGACCTCCTGTTAAGCATCGATACAAAAAAAAAAAGTGCTGGTGCAGACCTTCTTGACCCCTTCTTTCTGAAACTGAGGTATCAGATATTCACTGCCCCATTACCCATTTGTTTTACCCGTTTCTTTCACAAGGAACTCTCCCCGATCTATGGAAAGTTGCTCACATCATCCCACTTTATAAATCAGGGGCCCCAGCAGACCTTAATAATTTTAGACCCATCTCTATTCTACCCTCTCTTTCCAAGCTCTTGGACAAAACTGTCAATTCTCAATTGTGGAATTACCATGAAGCCCATAATAAACTTAACCCTATACAGTCTGCCTTTCGACCGAATCATAGCACTGTAACTGCCTTAGCCAATGTCATCAACAAGTGGCACTTGATGCTAGATGCTAAAAAAATGTAGGGGCTGTATTCCTGGACCTAAGCAAGGCCTTCAATACAGTAGACCTCATGCTGCTCCTAACTGAGCTACGCAACACAGGACTTGATAGCGCAGCCTTGGATTGGTTTCAGTGTTATTTGACTGGACGACATCAGCAGGTTAAGGTGCAAGGTGACCTTTCTCCACCCAAACTAATGTTGAGGGGTGTTCCCCAAGGGTCTACTTTGGGTCCACTTCTTTTTGTGATTTATATCAATGACCTCAACACCGGTATAAAGAATGCATCTGTACATTTATTTGCAGATGATGCCATGATCTATGTGGCAAAGCCCACACTTGAGCAAACATGTACTACACTGCAACTGGAGTTTAATATCTTGCAGCACAACCTACTGAACTTGAAACTACTGCATAATGCAAAACCAAAAAAACAAAATCCATGTTCCTATCTCTCTGCAAGCTCATCCCTCCTCCTCCCCACCGACGGGGTCCATGCCGCCAATCACCATGCTTCTGGGGGAATCCTTGAAACCAGTAGACAGATTTAAATATTTGGGCATCTGGAAAGATAGCAAACTTTCTTTAATAATAATAATAGCTTTATTTAATATAGCGCCTTTCAAAATGTCAAGGCGCTTCACAAATACATACAAATTCAATAAAACAATAAATATAGATAAAATCAGGAAAAGCTTTGTTTCAGAGAAAAGTTTTCAGTGCCTGCTTAAAGCTTCCCACTGTTCTGCACTCCCGTAGCTGACATGGTAGAGAATTCCAGAGGGTTGGAGCAACAAACATAAAAGCCCAAGCCCCAGATGACTTCAAACTAACCCTCGGAATCTCCAGAAACCCCTCATCAGCCGAGCGGAGCTGTCGCACAGGGGTGTAAGGAATTAGAAGCTCTTTCAGGTAGTCAGGACCCAGTTCGTGTAGGGCTTTGCAGGTTAACAAATCTATCTTAAAGGTGATCCGCCACTGAACCGGCAGCCAATGCAGATCACACAGCACTGGGATAATATGAGATCTCCTTGATACCCCAGTCAATAAACGTGCAGCAGCATTCTGCACTAGCTGCAAGCAGCAGATATTAACCCCAGGAAGCCCTAAGTAAAGGGAGTTACAATAGTCAAGGCACGAGGTCACAAAGGCATGGACCAAAATGGGCAAATCACTGGACGGAACGAGGTGCTTGATCCTGGCAATGTTTCTAAGATGGTAAAAGGCTAACTTGACAACTGCCGACACCCGATGACGAAGGGTCAGACCATCATCAAGTATCATTCCCAGGTCACGCACCCATTCAGAGGTAAGGATCCGAGCGCCTCCCAGAAATAAATCAGAGGGCGAATCAGTTCTCAACCCCTCTGTCCTGCGACCCAGGTCCACCACCAAAACCTCAGTCTTTCCTGCATTCAACTTTAACCCGCTGGAACTCATCCAATCTTGGATTTCAACGAGGCAGCTGTTAAACACCGAGAGGGCACAAACCTGGTCGGGGGCAAAAGACAGGTACAGCAGGGTATCATCAGCATAGCAGTGAAACCTCAGCCCATA
Organism: Neoceratodus forsteri; assembly: GCA_016271365.2. NCBI lineage: Eukaryota > Metazoa > Chordata > Ceratodontiformes > Ceratodontidae > Neoceratodus > Neoceratodus forsteri. Next base: position 158,958,939 of record CM028137.1, read on the forward strand.
CCATCTTACAATGTCTCTGAGGGGCAGCATATACACTGCAAACAACATGGGGGACAGCACCAAGCCCTGGGGCACCCCACAAGGCAGAGAGAAAGACTCGGAAGAAAATATACCTGAGACAACTCTCTGAGTTCTACCGGTGAGGAAGGATGAAAACCATCTGAGCACTGTTCCAGTCAGTCCACAGATGGACCTCAAGTGCTCGACCAGGACCCCATGGTCTACAGTGTCAAAAGCTGAAGAGAAATGAAGGAGTACCAAGATGGAATGGTTTCTCAGATTTCTCACCATCAGATCATCATTGAGCACCTGAACCAGAGCAGTCTCAGTATTATGCCTCTTATGGAAACCCAATTGGAGAGGTTCATATAAATTATGGATGGTTAAATGGTTCTCCAGTTGAGTTGCCACCACTTTTTCGATAACCTTTCCCACAAAAGGAAGGTTCGAGATAGGTCTGTAGTTCGCTAGAATCTCCGGGTCCAAAGATGCCTCCTTCAGGGAGCTTGGAAACTCACCTGATTCCTAGGAGCACCAGACACTCTGAGCTAAGACTGGGTTGATGATATCACTATAACCCAAAATTAGGGAAGTAGGACAAGGGTGTAAACTACAGCACTTGGGGCGCATCCCCTGGACAATCTTCATAATGTCAACGATCTCCGGCAGGTCAAAGGTACTCCAGGAAACACCGGGCATAGTGATTGAGCGCCGATCAACCGCAACTACCATAGAATGGAACGGACAGATCTCCTGCCCAATGTCTGCCAACTTATTCGCAAAGAATCGAGTGATCTCATCACGCTCTATTTGTGAAAAAACTCGACGGAGCTGCAGACAGGCTGGGTTGCACAACCTGTCCACAGTTTGGAAGAGTTGAGCCAGTTGATTCCTAGCAACAGCAATTTCCCTGGACAGGAATTCTGCCTTCTTACGGGAAATCACTGATTGATAGAGTTGATAATGCTCTAACAAAATAAGATGGTCAGCATCCAAGGTGGATTTCCTCCAGCGACATTCTAACCTGCATCCCAACCTCTGCAACTCCCTCAGAGACCCATCAAACCATGGGGCCCAAGGGCGAAGCGGAAGGGGGCGAACATGGACGGGAGCAATCCGATCAAGAGCTGAAGAAATAGCCTTATTATAGGCCACGACTAACTGCTCTGGACCTATGCTGGTCTCACCGAACACCAAGAGGTCAATCGCTACCGCCAGGTCTTCAGGGACCATGTCCTGCAAACGGCGGTAACTTACCATCTCCACAGGGAAAGACCTACTCAGGTGGGCAGAAAAATTTAATTTCACCGTGTAGTGATCAAACCAACTGACAGGTTCCACTCCCAAATCACAGGCCTCGATCCCCAGGAGGAAGACCAGATCAAGAGAGTGACCACCATTATGGGTAGCTGAGGAAACAACCTGTGTGAAGCCCAGTGACATCAACTGGAGGAAGTGTTGTCCAAAAAGCGAGAATTCGTCGTCAACCCAGGCAATGAAGTCGCCCAGAACCATCAGTCTGGGCGACTCTAATGCCATGTCGGCAGCGAAGTCTGCTACTTCTTTCAGGAACAGCTTTTCATCCCCTGGTGGACGGTAAATGAGAGCTATCCTGCACCCCACACCAGTTACCACAGAGCACTCAAAGAATTCAGCCTCAACTGGTATACCAGTGAAGCCCAATTTGGTCTTGAAACAGACTGCTACCCCCCCCCGCCCCTGCAATCCAACCTCGGGCGATGTATCACCGAGTACCCGGGAGGAACAGCTGCCTCCAAAATTGGGGCAGCATTTCCATCTAACCAAGTCTCGGTGATGCAAGCCAGATCTGCTGTTCCTATAAAATCTGCAATAAGTACAGTTTTGTTCTTAATGGATCTGGCATTGCATAACAATGCCCGGGTCGGACGATGTTAGTGAGCCGTCCTGGCTACTTGCCCACCCAAACAGGAGGTGCCCTTGGGTATGGGGACTAGACAGGGACCACCATGTTCCAGGCACCATTTTGCCCCAGGGCATCTTCTGGTCCTAACTACCCCATGGGAGAGACCCGCTCATTTGAGCTCCAATGTCCGTGCCTCCCAACCCGCCCCTGCCCTCCACCCCTGCAAACAATCCCCAGCACCTTACAGCACCGGCAGATAAGAGCAGGCAGCGGGGGGGGGAGAATGGGTGGAGGGCACAGAGATAGGAGACCGAATAGCACAGGACTTGGGGGAGCAAGCAGACACATTCCACAAAATGCCACCAAACTGTGGCAATACAACACAAAGAATCCTAATTTCCTAAGGCAAACAATGATAACAGTTGCAGACTAAGTGTATAAAAACTTTGAAAAAATATTAAAGACATAAAACAAAATATGAACAAACCACAACACCCCAAAAATCTCCAAAACAACAAAACTAAATAAAATATAAAAACTAACAATAACTAATAAAATAAACCCCCCAGGCAACCAGGAACTCTAACTGGTGCCACTAAGTAAAATCAAACTAATAAACCCAAAAAAACAAATAAAATAAAATAAACCCCCCGGGCTACACCATACTCTCACTATGGTAGCCAGGAGGAACAAAATGGTACTCTCACTACCATATATAATTGGAAAATAATACGAAAAATAAAATAAAACCTAAAAAAAAAAAAAAAAAAAAAAAAAGAATCAGAATTAACATAAAATGTTTGTAGTAAGGTCACTGAAAAAATGTCAGGAAATCCCAGTCCTGGGCACTCTCACTGTCAGATCTTCCAAAAGGCACAAGGATTCTGAAATGATATTGGTGATGGAGAAACAACTGAGCCAAAGTTTAGAACATATCCAGTGACTAAAACCCCAGAAACACTCTCACTGATTCAGAGGGGTTTTAAGTCTCAATACAGACTGTTCTCTGAAGGAAGCACCAAAATATATTCGGGACTAGCTATATTCCCCTTACTAAAACCCGAAAGGTTATCCCCAGCCTACTACCAAGCTACAGTGGTTACTACAAGACCCCAATGGAGCTAAAAGAATGGGCTCCCAGGGGTTCCCTAGGGGAAATGACCACCACCCACTGACTCCCCAGTGAAGGATTCCCCACCTCTGCACCACGACAGTCCGGAGAGCCGGGATTCAACAAGTAGGGCAATAATAGCAGGGAAATAAATGCAAAAGTCCCCAAATCCAGACAGAAAACCCACAAAGTAGTCCAAGATCACCTCTGACAAACCGACTCAGAAGAGTTCCACCTTCCTCGAAAACAAAAGCCTTCCCAGAAATAGCAAAAATTCAGGCAAAAGACCAGAAAACATGCCAGAATCCAATGTAGACCCCAGCCACAGTACTCACGGACCAAATAAAGCAATCTAGGGTGGGGAAGAAAAATCCAAGAAAATTGGTAGGTCCAAAACCCTCGTAGCAGAAAAGTCCATTCCGTGTAAGATCCAAAATCACCAAATCACCGGACAAGCAGACGGTAGAATAAACCAACCGTACTATGCTCCGAGAATGAGAACTTTCTCAGTACATATCAAGGAGTTATCAAAAAAAAACTCAAGCAGAGATTGGGCCTTTTCTGAATTAAGCATCTGCTCATGCAAGATGCCAAAGTCAAGCTGATACAATCAACTTTCCTACCGCTTATAGACTACACAGACGTTATTTATAGTCATGGACCCAGCTCTGCATTGACCAAACTGGACACCTTGTACCACATAGCCATAAGGTTCATTACCGACACACCCTTCAATACACACCACTGCTCCCTTTATGCCATAATGGGTTGGCATTCATTTAAAACTAGATGACTAAAAAAATGTAGTCACTTGGAACAACAGAGCTTTAATTAATAAACTTCTTGAGTATATTTGTAAGTTATTGACCATAGCTAGCAGGAACTACTTGCTAAGACAATACTCCTTTCATCTCGTTAGAAACTCCGAGAATCGGAACCAGTCATGACCCCCCATTCGATAAGCCATGCTCTGCCCACCATATGGAATAATCTACAAAACTCACTTCAACTTCATTCCTTTGTCAGTCTTGTGAACTTCAAAACCCTCCTCAGGCATTCTTTGCAAGACAATTGTACCGGTTACTCAAACTCTCCCACTGCTCTCTATATGTCTTTTTTTCCCTATCATCACCTACAACTTCTTTCATTCTCTCTGTATCTGCTATGCCTAATGCTCTCCTCTTTCTTCTTTCCTCCCATCTTACTCATCTATGGCCTTCACCTATGTGTCCCCTTCCTTGCTAACAGAGTTCCTCTTCTGTCAGTGCCACCCCCTGCAATCTCTTTCTGATAACTTGACCATTGTTTTGATTTTACACTTTTTATGTATGTACTTTTAAAATTCATTGCAATGCTCATTGTTATAACGTCTACCCTCTGTATTTTCCCACCTAGAAAGTATGTATTCTGTATGGTCCTCCTGCTGTGCCAGAATTATCTGTGTACTGTATATTTGTTTATTTTGTATTATTTGTGAACCTTTCCCAGTCCTACCTTGTGAATGAGTTTTCAAGGGTGTTCCACCTGGTTAAACATTGATCGACCCCTCACTCAGACCTCTCATCTTAGCAAGATCAGAAGAGGCCTGCTCTCCTTTGGTAAGTATAGTACCGGAGGGAGACCCAGGGTAAAGGCCACCCTTCGAAGGTGGGAGGACCCCAACCCACCTCCAACGCACAAAACTCGAGGACCTGGAGGTCCATGTAGAAGCAGGCATCGCAGTTACCCATGTCGTGCGATGGATCCAAGCAGGTTAAACAGCGATTATGGTGGTCCATCATGGTCACTGGCCAGCCACAAGGACAACAATGCATAAGGATATGCCCCTCCTTCGAGTTTGAACTAGGCCAAGAACCAGACAAAATCGCAAGGAAAAAATAAAACCAAAAAGCAACAGACTCAGCACTGTAGAAACAGTTAAACAAGGAAAATAATAAAAGAAACAGTTTTACTGGATTCTTGAAGGTCTACAGTGTCTACTAGCGGCAGCAGCAGAACTTCAGCAACTAAAACTAGACTCATTTGTGAGTTGAAGCACTGGGACAAGTTGGCGCTTTGTCTTGTATGTCGACTGTTGGTCTTCTCATTCTTTAGAACATAATAAATTTTCATTTTGCATATTAACTGTGATTGGACCTGGATTGATCTCAGTACAGGCTTAAGAGTGCTGAGCTTTTTTTGGAGTTAGAACTTCAGCAACTACACAGGAAGAAATTACAAGATGGTTTCCACTCCCACAGGGTGATGCACCTTGATGGTGGGAAAAGAAGAATTGAGGTGGTGGAGGGGTTGGCATTGGTTACTGGCCAACCCACGAGTGCCACACAATACGTCAGCCAAGAGGACGGTGCTGTCCCCAATGTCAGCCCCCCTCTTTAGAAAAGTTGAAAAAAGCTTACAGCTATGAGCTTCCAATGGGGTCCTAGCGCTTCTGGCTGAACCAACCAGTAATGAATGGTGAAGACTGATCTAAGGAAGATACTGTTTTTACAATATTTAATGAATGATGCTGACAGTTCAATTTTGTAAATTTCATTGCACATATATTTAAGAAGCTACAGAAAGGGTTTTTCTATCTTTCTTCTGCTGTTTGCAAAACATTTTCTTTTTAATTTCTGTAGTAACCCTGTAATTCCCATAGACTTTGTGTATCATGATATCCTGTAGATTGTGAAAATACTGTGCTGTAGTAAATATACTTCATGCCACTGTGACCGAACCTTTTGCAACAATAGTTAACTGTTGGTACTGACAAATCCATGATCCATCACTGAAGGGGGGAACAGATGGCTAGTTACAACATTCTAAGCAGTGAATGTTGTCTCAGGATTGCATGACAGGTGAAGGCCATGCCATAGCTAAAGGGGCACTGCACTTTGTAAGCTGTGGCACTTGTGGTTATTTTGACTGAGAAATTCCCCAGGTAAGAGAATCACTTTTAAGTGGTGGCAGCTACCGAGGGTCCCTTTCAGGTGAGTAGGGCTGAGAAAATGGGCAACTTGTTTCCGACTAGATCCTGAGTGTGAACAGGTTGCGACAGAGGTTTGGATTTTTTGTACACTTTATTCATTCACTGTCTGACCAGGGCATCTCTCTCCAGGGTGCCCATGTGACTCCCACCGCTACTCGTAGCCTGAAACCTCCTCTTAGTGGTCTGCCCCCAGCCCCCTCAGCTTTTCCAGCCCCCCAGATTACCCCCCCCAGGGAGAGTGGGCCACCCACCCATGGCAGACTTTCTGCAATTAGAGGGACAGCTGCAGGACCGGGGCAGGAGACGGGAGATCCACCGAGGCAGGTCCGGCAGTGGAATATGGGCAGGTCTCCGGGATCCCCTTTGCCTCCACTGAACCACCAGGGGTTTCTACGTAAATTTCCCCTGAAGCGTGGTCGTGCAATGGCATCCAGGCACTATGTGCCGATGCTCCACCCCACACTGCTGCTCCACAGGTTCTTTGTGATGCCCCAAATCGCCATCAGGGGCCACTAAGGAGCAGCACATAGCCCTGGATCCCTCCCTGGGAAGGGAGAGCAGGCCTCTGGATGCTCAATCCCTTCCCTCCCCTGCCAACCCTCAGAAGCCCAAGTCCGTTCCTGAACTCGGGTCATTGGCATGGCACGAGGAGTGGCATCCAGCACCTCAACCCTCAGTGCCACTGATGCAGTCCAGAGGTCTGGATTTGAAAAGGACTGTCAACTTTAGTTAACTATCCAGTCACAGAACAGGATATTACATAAAGGAAAACAGTGCAAACTACTACTGTTAATTTTGTCTTTAGCAAGAGTAGCTAAGAGAGAAGACATTGTCTGGACCATTTGAAAAGTGCACTTTGCTATATTCCCAAGAGTTAGGCAAAAGGAGAGTGGGCTATGAGGAAAGCCGATGAAGAGGAGAAAACAAACATCCTTAATAAAAGTGACTAGAGATGCACTGTTAACTGCGGTCACTGCTAGCCAGAGTCGTGAGACAGAAGCTGGGGAACATGAAAGTGAGAGCAAACCAGGAACAGAGGCATCTTTGCCAGTACAGAGATTGAAACTGAAGCTTGCTCTGATTCTGGCAAAGACTGAGGTACAGCTGCAGAAGATGAAGCTGAAAGCAGAGAAGCGAGAGAAGGCAGAGAAGTTAAAGACTGAGGAGTGAAAGAAAGAGCAGAGCGCAAGCATTAGATACAGATGAAAGAGTGTGAGCATTGACAGAAATTAAAGTTACGTAAGAATTTACTGTAATAGTAGATCTTCAAGAGAAGCTCTTGCAGCAGGTAACACATGTAGGACGGACGCCACCTGGCGGCAGACCTCAGCAGTTTTCTCTAGCAGTACCGATGTGGGACCACCCACCCAGCATCGGCTCTGCCCCTGATGTCACCCTGTATAAAGGTAGTAGGCGGTCCCCACGTGCTCCAGTTCTTGTATGCCAATGTCAGGCAAAAACCAACATCTGTGGATAAAAACTAGTCCACAAAGAACTCCGGGCAAAACAAGACCCGCAACAGGAGGTTAAACCTTTGGCTCAAAGCAGAGAGAGTTACTCCCTGGGGAAGGAGGAAGGGAAAATCATACCTGCTGCAAGAGCTTCTCTTGAAGATCTACTGTTACAGTAAGTTCTTACGTAACTGTACTATCTTACTTTGAGAGGAAGCTCTTGCAGCAGGTAACACATGTAGGACTGATTCCCAAGCAGTATAAAACTAAAGACAACCCTTGGGAAAGAGTGGGGGTAAACATACAGAAATGCACCCAAGTGGTATGAAACTTAAGACAACCCTTGGGAAGGGGAAGTCAATGTACAGACACACTCCCGAACGGTATAAAACTGAAGACAAAAGATGGGAGAAGGAAAGGAGAGGCAGACACACAAGGGGAGAGAGACCTCTCAAGAAATAAGGCCCTGGAGAACTGCCAGGCCAAAACCTGCTTGATGCCTGGTAATAACATCCAGACTGTAGTGCCTGATGAAAGTGTGAACAGAGTGCCAAGGGGCGGCAGCAGAAATGTCAGCCGCTGACACTCCCGAGCGCCACAAAGGAAGTAGCGACCGCTCTTGAGGAGTGCGCTCTGATCGCACCCGGAAGGGTTTTCCCACCCTTTTCATAACAAAAAGGAAATGCAAGAACCAACCAGTGCAAAAGCATTTGTTTGGTGACAGGGTGCCCCAAGGACCTGTCCGCAAATGACAGGAAAAGCTGATTCGATTTCATGACCTCCTTGGTCCTGGACAAGTAATAGCACAAAGCGCGATGCACATCTAGGGTGTGTAACAGCACCTCTGCTGGAATGTTCTGGGTAATAAACCGGAAGTTGAACCGCCTGATTCAGAGTAAGCTCCAAAACAACCTTGGGAAGGAATTTAAGATTGGTGCGTAGATCTACCCTATCCTTATGAAAAATAAGATAAGGCTCTCTACACATGAAGGCATGAAGCTCCAAAATGCGTCTAGCAGAGGTGACTGCCACCAAGAGCAATGTCTTCCAGGAGAGGTAGTGAAGCTCACAACTCATGGCCGGTTCAAAAGGGGGGGGGGTGCAAGTCTTTCCAGAACAAACAATAAGTCCCAGGGAGGAACAGGGTCCCGGACAGGCGGATGAAGATGCAGGATCCTCTTAAGAAAGGTTTCAACTACCTCCAATTGAGCCACCATCCTGTCCTGGATGCAGTGATGATAGGTGGAAGCAGCAGCCAGGTGTACTTTAATGGAGGAGTAGCCAAGACCTGACTGACATGGATAGCAGGTACTGAAGGACAGAGTTTGCCAGACAGACCAGAGGGTCCAATCTCCTGGCTGTGGCCCAAAGACAAAAACGCTTCCATTTTATGGCGTAAGTGGCCCTGGTAGCGGGCTTCCACGCCTCAACCAAGATTTGGGCTATTTCGTCAGATACTCTGAATCTAAGCTTGGCTAGGTCCAAAGGAGCCAAACATGCAGGTGGAGGGAGTGTAGATTGGGATGAACCAGAGCTCCCTGTTGCTGAGGAAGTAATTGGACCCAAAAGAGGAAGGGGCCATGGAAGCTCCACAGTCAGACGCCTGAGCAGTGGAAACCAAATCTGTCTGGGCCACAGAGGGGCTATTAGGATCATGATCACCCTCTCTGATTGGGCTTTGAGGATTACCTGCGTCAAGAGGGAAAAGGGGGGAAATGCATAAAAGAACCTCCAGTTACAGGATGGGGACAATGCGTCTTACCAAAAAGCTCCAGGCTTGGGACCGAGTGAGCAGAAATTGGGCAGTTTTGCGTTGAACTGAGACACAAAGCGACACAACCCTGGCATCCCCATCTGGCGAACAGTGCATCTTCCACAGACTGTAGCAGGGACCACTTGTGAGAGAGTGGTTTGGCCAGCTGAGAGTATCTGCAACCAAGTTCAGGGAACCTGGAATGTGAATCGCTGAAAGACTGATTTGATGCTCCATTGCCCAGTCCCACACCCTCATAGCTTTCCGACAGAGGGGATAAGAGTGTGTGCCCCCTAGCTTGTTCACGTAGAACATCACCAAAGTGTTGTCCGTCTGAACACAAAGGTGACCGGACAAAAGGAATAGAGCCAAAGCCTGTAGAGCATACAGGATGGCTCTGAGCTCGCGCACATTGATATGCAGGTTCTCCTCTAAAGGGAATCACAGCCCTTGAGTCCTGTGGGTCCCCAGATGAACCCCCCATCCAGTCCCAGATGCATCTGTAGTGAGAGTTTGGGCAGGAGTGTCTGGCTAGAAGGGGAGATCTTTGCAGAGATTCTGAGGGGATCCCCACCAGCGGAGTTCCCGATGGATCGGCTCCGAGATCTTGATAGGCTGGACGCCAAGGGTCCACTGAATTGTGTGCATGTGCAACCTGGTGAATGGGACCGAAACTATAGTGGCCGCCATGTGGCCCTGAATCCTGAGAATGGATCTGGCGGGTACGACATATACTGAACAGATCTGGATTGCCAGTGCCTTGAGATGCTCTGCTCTGTCAGAAGGTAGGAAGGCCTTCCCTAGGAAAGTATCCAAGAGAGCTCTTATGAATTGGAGACGTTGAGAAGGAAGAAGCTGAGATTTTTCTGGGTTCAGTGTGATCCCCAGACGTCGACAGAGGGAGAGTGTGTCCAGAATGGGTTCCCAGAGACGCAGCCTGGATAGGGCCAGAAGAAGCCAATCATCTAAACAGGGGAACAGGAAGTGACCATCTCTGTGCAGAGCTGCTGTGATGATGGCAGGACACTTTGTAAAGACCCTGGGGGCAGAGGAGAGGCCGAAAGGAAGGACCCTGAACTGGTAGGACTGATTTTCAAACCTGAACCTCAGGAATCTCTGATGGTTCTGGCATATGGAATGTGAAGATATGCATCCTGCATATCCAATGACGCCAGTCAATCCCCAACCATCAAGAAGGGGAGGAGATGTGGGAGCGACACCATGCGGAATCTCCGATAGGAGACCCACTGGTTGAGGTCGCTGAAATCCAGGACAGGCCTTAGGTCCCCCAACTTCTTGGGAACCAGGTAGACCAGGGAGTAGAAACCAGAGTCTACCTCTGCCTCTGGAACGCACTCTATGGCATCCTTGTCTAGGAGAGACTGGATCTCCTGTCTGATAGGAGCCCTGTGGTCTCTCGGATAATAAGACGGGGCAGTGGTCTGTCCAGCAGTAAGAATTCGAACTTGATGGAGTGCCAAACTCCACGAGGTCGAGGACCCACTGGTCGGAGATCACTTCTCTCCAGGCTTGGGCGTAAAGAGAAAAACTACCTCCCACTGGCTCTCCTGATGACAAGTCTACGAGAGGAGGGTCGCCTGAACAGTCAGGTTGAAGGAGGGCGGCGGCAGAAGGTCTAGCCTGTCTAGAGGCAGCACCTCTGGACCACCATGTTGACCAAAGCCTCCCCGCTGTGCGTGAGACTGAGCATGGGGCTGCTGAGGCTGATGTCCCCCTCTGCCATGAAAACAGGGCTTGCGAAAACGCTCCTGTTTCAGGCGGCACATGGACTGCACACAACGGATGGCCTTTCCTGAGTCCTGCAGCTTGACAATAACTGTATGTGTCTTCACTGAAGAGCACAGAGTCTTGGAAAGGGGTGTCCAGAAGGGTCGTTTGAACCTCTGGGTCGAACCCTGACACCCGGAGCCAGGAGTGGCACCGAAGGCAAATTTCAGTTGCAACCGCCCTTGCTGAGGTGTCTGCAGAGTCATACGTTGCTCAAAGGATGTGGGTACCCACATCCGAGCCCGTTTGCAAAAGCTCTACAAGCTCCGCCTTCTGGGGGAAGTCGGGCATGCCTTGCAGGATGTCCAGTCCTTGGTCCCAAAGGGCATTTTGGAATTGGACCATACGAGTCAAAAAATTGATGCTCTGTATGCTGCAAGTGGCAGACGAGTACACCCCGTGACCCAAGGAATCCAACTGCTTAGACTCCCTGTCAGGCGGCTGGGTACTTAGGTGCTTTGGCCTCTGCGAACGATCATGCGCAGACGAAATAACAACCAAATCAGCTGTGGGATGTTCGGCTAGGTAAGAATGGTCCTTGGGGGCCTGGTACAAGCGACTGACCTTTTTGGGCACCGCAGAGAAAGCATGTGGGTGCCTCCAAATTGCCAAAGTGATGTCTTGGAAAGTATCCACTAATGGGGGGATAACCACTGGTTTGGGGTCCTTCTGGTGTAGGTACTTTGCCAGATGCAAGCGTTCGGGGTCCAGGGCCTCTGTATCCCATCCCATATTCTCCTGTCAATGACGCATGACCTCCATAAAGCTGGGGTCATCGGGTGGAGATTTAGGCTGCTCCTCTGTGTCGCCAAGAAGCGAGCCAGGGTCGGAATAAGGAAGAGAAGGTTCTGATTCCCTGTAGGCATTGGAGGAAGAGGAGGAGGAAGAATGTCATCTCCTCTTTTTGTGTCTAGGCCTACTGGGCGAAGGAGAGCAGGAAAAGGAAGGAGTTCCTGTCCCCTTGCGCTTGTCTTTGCATTTCCTGGGGCTAGTAGGAGTCTTATAACCCTCGTTCACAGATGGGACAGGAGTAACCTGGGCATTTGGCTCAGGGACTGGAGGAGGCTGAGGAGTTGGAGTAGGAGGGGAGACCAGGTCTTGTTTGACGGTTTCCCACCAATAAGTAACGAGCTCCTTCACTTGAGACATACCCAACTTGGGGGGGTTTAGGCATAGGAGGCGACGTCGGATGGCCGGGACTGGCACCGATTGGGTCCGGCGTCGGTGGAATGGGCAATGTCGGTAATGCCTCTGTAGCACAATTGTCTGGTTTTAGCATCGGGTGGACCGGCAAATGGTCCCGAGGAGAGATGTCGGGGGTGTCGACAGGTGATGTTGGTGGGACCGACGATAACTGAGGTACGATGGTCTTGGCTGGTGCCGGAGGAGGAGCTGAGGGTTTGTCCGGCTTTGGGGTAGAAGCGTCATCGAGTGGCCTTTGGACGGAGACGGGTGGGGATGGTTGGAACGAGAAGAGGCCTTAGACAGCCTGTCTGAGGACTTATGAAGCTTATCAGAGTGGCGTCTGTCAGAGTTTGCAGATTGATGCTGGTTGGGCTTAGTCTTGGGCGGCAGGGAAGAAGCCCTGGAAGCCAAGTGCCCTGAAGTCTGTCTGGCCTCCTGGGGATCGACCGAGGCCGATCGGGAGGATGAGTTACTTTTCGCCACTGTGGAACCGGCATCGGAGGGCCTCTTGTGGGCTGAAGAGCTGGCGTCCAAGGGCTTTTTAGCAGAAGCATTGGAGTCCGAGGGCCTATGAGCCGCTGCAGTGCCACAGTCCGGGGCCTGGATATTGATGGGTTGTAAGGCGGGTCCCTTGGAGAGAGGGGCTGAGGCAGGAGGCTTAAGGGAAGTAAGCCGGGTCTCATGTCTGGAGGAGCCAGAGCAACCCGCGGACTGGGAGCTGGATGACCTGGGCCTGGAGGGTGAGCGGTCCCGGTGGTGGTGCTTCTCTTTCCGATGTTTCCTGGATGGAGATGGGGAATGAGATTCCTGCCCGGAGGACGTCTCCTGCTGCATCTGGGCCAAAGGTTTTTCTGCCAATAAGGTTTGAAGAGACTTTTGCCTGCGGATCCTGGTTCGTCTGTTGAAGGCCTGGCAGTGGGTACAGGTGCCAGTGTCGTGATCTGGGCCCAGGCAAAAGAGGCAGGCTGAATGTCCATCCTTGGCAGGGATCAGCTTGCCACAAGAGCACTTATTATGGTGTCTGGTCGAAGTAGAGGACATACGTCACATTTTGCGGAGAAAAATGAGGAACAAATAACTGTTCTTCTCTGAGGAACCGATAGAGAGCCGAGAGCTGATCTAACGTGTTGCCACGGCGGGAAAGAACTGGAGCACTTGGGTACCGCCTACTACCTTTATACAGGGTGGTGTCGGGCGGGAGCCAACGCCGGGTGGGCGGTCCCACATCGGCACTGCTAGAGAAAAGAACTGTTGAGATCTGCTACCAGGTGGCGTCAGTCCTACATGTGTTCCCTGCTGCAAGAGCTTCCTCTTAAAGTAAGATATAGAGATTCTGTGCCAGAGGACACCACAAACTGAATAATGGCATGAGGTGTGTGACCCAGGAAGCCAAAATTAATTCTAAAACGTTTCCCAGATATCAGTAGGGGAAAGACCTTGACTTGTTTTTAAGATCTTTCAAGAAACTCTGTGGGCAGTTTGAATTGGGCAGGGTTTCTTGGGTGATACACCTATTGCCACTGCTTACAGGAAAGGCATCAGAAGCTTTTGCCTGAATGGACAATGAGGACTGCATGGACTATGATAAAGTGAGAAATGCCTTGCTAAAATGTTTTAATGCTTGAGGCCAGCAGGCAACAATTTAGAATGTTAAAAAAGGCACCGGGAGACAACTACTGTATACGGACGTGTGTACAGTTAAGCAATTTGTTAGAACGCAGGGTAGAGGGTGCAAAAGCTTTCTCTGTAGAGGAAATAAAAGATGAATTTCTTTTGAAACAGTTCCTAAAAAACTGTACCTGAGGAACTGAGAATATGGTTGTTGAACAGAACTCCAAGCTCCATGAGGGAGGCAGTCATGTGGGCTGATCAGGTCACATCCAGCTGACCATCCTTTCATTGCAAAGTTAATGGGGAAGGGATATCACATGCTTTTAATGAAACCCGGGGGGCCAGCCTGTGCCCAACTCAAAAGGGAAGCCAAGTGGTTTCAGAGGTAAAGAGTCAGAGGAACACAGATGTTATACCTATCAGAAACTGAGGCATTTGTCTTACGATTGTCCAAAAAACATAACAAAAGGGGCAAGTGCAGCAGGAGGGGGTAGCTTGGGGAGCTCACAGCAGATAGTAGCCTGTACACAGAGTGCAGTGCCCTCTAACTCCACTGCACACATGCACACAGTATTGGTGAAAGGATTGGTAGCCTAAGGATTGAGGGACACTGGGGCCTCCATTTCTATGCTGAAGCAGGATTTTATTTGTGCTGAACAGATCCTTCCTGACCAGTTATCTCGAATTAGAAGGGGGACTGATCTGGCGGTCCACTGGCCCAGATTTTCCGAAGGTGGTCTCAGACGATTCTCTTAGGTTTTTCATTTCCCGGGGGAAGGGGGGGCATAACAACTTGCTAAATAATTTTGTACTGTAGTTTTATTTATTTCATTCTAGCTGTAGTGATAATTTTGAATGGATCTGTGAGGAGAGAGTGATTACAATCTCTTTGTCCTGTGTCCACAGGATGCCCGGCTAGTTGATGGGATAATTTGAAAGCCAAAACAGACCTTTCATGCTTCAAACCCAAAACAGCCCATTCCTGTTATGGGGAAAAGTTTGGGCTAACATCTGGAGCAGTCACTCCTGCTGTGCAAGACAGGAGGTAGGACAAAGGAGGTGTCCTCTGGAATACACAAACTCCTGAAGTCCAGATCACACTGGTTTCCCAAGGAGCTTGCCGCTAAAGACATTAAAAACTGGCCTGGAAGTGATGTAATAGGGCATGTGTGCTGAAGGGTGGGTGGAGACTAGTTTTGGGAATCGAGTTAAGCCAGAGTTTTGTGAGAGACTGAGTAATTAGTCTGGGACTCTGAGCAGTTATCATCTAAGGTTTGAGTCTGCCCCAATTCACCAAGCTATCGTGTGTGGTAAGAAATTGTTCTACTTTGCTAAGAGTTATGAAGCTATAGAAAGGCTTTTTTTCCATTGGTTTATTCTGCTGTGTGCAAGCCATTTTCTTTTTAACTTCTTTTGAACCCTGCAATTCCCACAGTCTGTGTATTGTGATATCCTGAAGAGTGTGTAAATAATGTGAAGTAGTAAATACAGGTTACTCACCTGTAACAGGAGTTCTAGGAATGGTATATGTTGTTCATCCACACTTATTGGCAGGTTCCTTGCCGCTTTAAATCTTGCCGGAAGGTCTTCAAGCTGGCTCCCCTGCCCACCCGGGTGGTAAAACTCTCGGCTCTGCCCCACGACGCCAGATCTAGCCCGCTGGAAGCCAGGTTGTGCGTCGAAGCCGGGGGGTGGGTCTGTGGATGAACAACATATACCATTCCTAGAACTCCTGTTACAGGTGAGTAACCTGTATTTCTAGGGACATGGATATGTTGTTCATCCACACTTATTGGCAGACTCCTACCAGTTCTCCGGGAGGAGGGAGGCAAGGCGCACACCCCCTTCTTAGAGAGAAAGACTGGAGAACCGAGGCCCCGATCAACATCCCGGCGTGACCCAAGGTCGATGTGGAAGGGGAGACGGTAAGCCTGCTTCCGGGCAGCAGCCCTGTGGATACCCTGAGCCGGAGTATCCTCCGGAAGCAGCCACCAGTGCAGCGGAAGGGTGGGTAAAATGAGCGCTTATCCCTCTGGGAGGCTCAATGCCCACCCACCTATAGCGGAGACCTATGCAGGAGGTGACCCACCCGCTCGTCGCCCGCTAGGCTGCAGGTCTGCCAGGTGCGGCTCCAGCGTAGATGACAAACAGCAGGCGAACCTTTCCCGAACTTCAGCCATACGCTCCCTGGGTAGGTGAGCGATAAATAGGGTCCCATGGAACCTATATACGGCCTCCGAGGTGTGAATGGGGATGAACCCGCAGAGACAATACCCGGTTAGGGAAGACTCCACCGCCTCCTTCGGAAGGAACTTCGGGTGGGGCGCAGGACAACCTTGTTCCTGTGGAAGACTAGATAGGGAGAATCAAAGGAGCGCCTGGAACTCTCCCCTCCTTCTGGATGGCAGAGTAGCCCCAAGAAGGTGATCTTCCACAACAGGTGAGGGAAACTCACACCTGTGCAACGGTTCGAACGGCTTGCCCGTGAGCAAAGCCCATACCAGTGCAGGTCCCACACAATGGGGATACTCTCCCCCAAAGGGGAGGTGTGATCAAGGCCTAGAAAGGGGCCAGATCTCCTTATCTGCACCACCGACTGCCTTCCGGCCTGCGCCCGGAAAACAGAGGTGATCAACAAACGCACCTAGAGGGTCATCGGCCGAAGCCCTAGTTCAAAAAACGGACCACAGATGGTCCGGAATGCTCACCCAGGGACGGGAGAGGGCCAGGCCCTATCCCCTCATCAAAGGGAGAACTCTACCCATTGAAGGCGAGCATATTTGGCCGACCTCTAGCAGGATGCTCGAAACGTCGAGGACCTTGCCGAACGACCCAAGGCCTGGCCCCTAGCTGCACAGGGACCAAGCCTTCAGGTGCAGGGATTGAAGGTCCAGATGGAAAACCTTCCCCTGAAAACAGAGATCAGGACCGGGCGGACCGGAAGCCACCTCAGGAGCCTGGGGCTGAGACTGAGGAGAGCTGGATACCAGAGCTGGAAACTCAGATTGGGCTACCAGCATTACCTGCGCCTAGTCCCTCCTTGCCTTGCCTGCGGGTCAAGGGAAATGGGGGAGAGGCAAAGAAGAGGCCTGGGGTCCGCGACCTCGACGGCATCCCCTACAGCAAACCCTGCTGAGGGGGCGGGCATGAGACAGTCTCAGCCTGGTATTCTCCCTGGAGGGAGGAGGGAGAAAATCCTGTGCTACCTCTGGCAGGGAAGACCACTCGTGAGGCGCAGCTTGTGTGTGGCTTAGGGCAGCAGCCAGGGAGTTGGAGGCTCCTGCCATCAAATGGCTGGGACTCGCCTCCGACTGCGAAAAACCCAATGTGGAGAACCTCCTTACGCCGAGGCAAGGGGTTCGACCGAACCTGGCAGGGTAGGTAGCACATGGTTGTGGTGCTGTCCGCATGGACTAAAACCACTAGACCCCGCACAAATGGAGCGAGCAGTGCAAGCTAAGCGGACCGCCTGGAGCTCCAGCAGGCAGAAAGGGCATCAGGACTCCCGAGAGGACCAGAGGCGAAGCACTCTGTAGTCCCCTAGATGGGCACCCCCACCCATCCGAGAAGCATCGGTCGGAGAAGACCGTCAACTTGGGGGACGAACAGGATGTTCTCCTGCAGGAGTTGGAACGGTCCGATGGGGAGCATTCCCCTAACTCCTGGGCTGTAGTCACGAACTGGTCCGAGGAACGCAGCACTGTGACCGCTGGCTGGCCCGTCCCACTAGGGGAACTCGGCCGCCATGAGGCCCAGGAGGTGCCGGCAGGGCACAATTACCCGGCCAACCTGACTGGTTAAGCGAGGAAGAACCTCAGCCCTGTCCACCCAGAGCTGAGCTCGGACTCAAGAGTCGAGCCTAGTCCCGAAGAAGCCTCACCCGCTAAAGCACGAGTTCCAACGCGGCTCCGGTAAAGGGAGACCAGTCTGAGCCTGGAAGGGGTTTTAACCAGGCCGCCATCCGGGTGGGGTTATGTCCGGACCCCTCAAGAGCAGAGAACGAAGAGCCTGGCCAGGAACTCGTAAGGAGATCTCCCGCTTAGGAAAGGGAGGGGTCTCCCCAGAAATGGACGGAACGAGGAGTAATTACGTCCTGGAGGCCCAGGAAGAAGCCGCACACCTCAATCTGAGGATGGGATATCTGCAGAGGAACCATCTGGGCATGCAGAAGGATGGGCGCAAGCCCCCCATCCGTTTGAGACCAGGAATACCTGGACACGAACCCAGGGCCCACCACCTCCCTGATCACCTCTAATTAGAGGGCCAGGCAAGTCGGCTCAGTGGTCCGACGAAGAGTCTGTGGACCCAAGATCCCCGTGGGGCAACGGCTCAAAAGGGGAAACCTGCTCACAACCCGCGACAGGACTTACCCTTAGCACCACCCAAGCGGAAGAGGTGCGGAGCCGTCCTCCCATGGGGAAACCCGGGCAGGGGCGACGGGGCCAGGGACAGCACCCCTTAGCCCGTCACTGAGCAGGCTTGGTGAAGGAAGAGGCCGAGAGGGCTCTCGGATCCCTACCTCCCTGCTTCCTTTTGGAGGAAGACGCTGGTCTGGCGACAGGCCGCCCAGCGCATGCCAGCTGGCCCTCATGCTGGGCCGGTCGAGACGCAGGGGTCGGGGGCAAAGGGGCTTACGCAAAGGCTGACGGCTGCCCTTGTCCCTCTGGGTGGGAATGACAGAGTCTGGAGTAGCATCAGACTTCTCGGGCCCCTAGATATGTCCCTCCACTCCAGGGCCGAAAAGGTCAGTCCCCAAGAAGGGGATGTCCACCAATTCATGCTGGGTTTCCAAGAAGGAGGATAACCTCAGCCACGCCCTGCAGCGCACGGCCACTGTGGCCGCCACTGATCTGGCACAGGAGTCGCCCAGATCCAGAGCCGTCTGGAGCTGCTGTTTTGCCACCGCCCTACCCTGGTCCCGCACCTGCCGGACCGTGGTCCGCAGGTCGGCCGGGAGATGAGGGAGGACCTCATCCAGGGAGCCCAAAAGGGCGTGGGAACAATGTGCCATCAGTGCCGCCGAGCTGGCCTGACAGAGGCCTAGGGAGGATGCGCCGTAAACCTTGCGCCTGACATAGTCCATCCTTTTGGACTCCTTGTCAGGGGGCCTATCCATATCCCTAGCGTTTCCAAACATTGGAATACATTGTCGGTGACTACCCCTTCAGCCCAGGGGTGCTCCGAGAAACCGGGCAGAGAACCGACCGGGACAGGGTACTTTCTGGCCACCCTGGCCGGCGCAGGGCAGGAAGTAGGGCAGCCGCCAGAGCTCCAAGGCTGGGCCCATGATTGCCTCAGCCACCGGGAAGGCCTCCGAGGGAGAACCCCCTCGGTCGAGAATCTCCGTAAGGGGGTAAGGTGCCCGTTTGGAAACGGGCTCGAGCTGCATCCCGGTGAATTCCGAGATGAGTTGGAGCAGACCCATAAAGGACGATGGGCTATCGTCCACGGAATGTTCCGGGGAAGACCATGGGTCCTCCCTGCTAGGAAACATAACGGAGCTGACTTCAGGCTCCGAGGGGTCTGCAAAAAGCTGCCGCAGGCCTGAGACACTCTTCGTCCGCCGGGAGTGAGGGGACAGAGTAACCTGTGGGACAGGCTGCTGCCCGCCCGGTTCCACGAGGACGGCGGGCAGTGGGGAATCGACAAGCAACCGCCCGAGAGGGCTCCTCGACTGCCTCGCGGCCGCCGGCCGACCGGGTGGTGGCTGCTTACTAGCCGGAGAATGAACCGGGGTCGATTGATTCCCAGACAACAACAGCTGCTGCCACATAAATTCCTTGTAACGTCGACGCCAATGGGATCGAAGCCACTCCTCATCCGAGGAGGGGGACGAGGAAGAATGGCAACACCACTTGACTCGGTGCCCCGACCGAGAACGCCGAGGTCAGCGTGAGTGGCTAGACCGAATGGAGGACCGAGACCAAAACCTGAATCCTCGGGGTAACCGAGGGCGGGCCTGGGAGGGAGCGGAGCACGCCTGCTCCTCCTTCGGCTCAGAAAAATTGGCCGAGGACTGTTGACCCGAAGGTACATGCAGAACCTCAGCCCCCCCCCGCCGGGGAAACCGGCAAAGGGATTGCGGCACCAGCAGGAGACAGCCCAGATGACAGGCCGAGAGGCTCGGCCACGTCGACGGGGGTCCTGGCCGGCTGACCTGATGGGGACACTGAGGCCAGTGGCTGAGCCGATCTCTACCGGGGAGGGACTTTTCCGCCCCCGCTGGGCCGACGAGGACCCTGCCTGCACCTTGGGCCGAGGGGCAGGTCCCCAGGGTCCCTCTCCTCGAGGAAAGGGACTGACAAGCTCCTTGAACGAAGCTGCATGAGTAGAGCCCAAGGAAAGCGGGATAAGCGCTGCAACCGAGGAAGAGGGAGGTACAGCCACCCCCTCCCCAGCGGGAGGAAGATCGAGCTGCTCAGAAACAGCCGAAGCGGATGCCCGACGATCCGAGGGATTCTCCGGAGCGGGAAAAACTACCGGGTGCCCGAGCCCCGAATGGGCCACGCGGTCCTCCAGAGAGCTGGTCGACAGGGCACAACAAAACTCGCAAAGCTGAGGATCATGATCCAGGTCAAGGCAGTAAATGCACGTGGAGTGCGGGTCTCTCCTGGAGGAATTAACCGGGAGCCTCCCGGGGCCGGAAAAAGAATGAGCCATCGCCGCAGCAAAGGAGAAAGGATCGAAGACCGAAAATTTTCAGGAAGCAGTCGAAAACGCAGAGCGCTAAGGAGGGAACCTGAGCTTCCAAGCGGTAAGGAAGATCTGGCATCATAGGGTGGAGCCGAGAGTTTTACCACCCGGGTGGGTGGGAGGAGCCAGCTTGAAGACCTTCTGGCAAGATTTAAAGCGGCAAGGAACCTGCCAATAAGTGTGGATGAACAACATATCCATGTCCCTAGAAATAATATTTTTATATATTTCACGCCTCTGCGACTGAATTATTGGGGGATAGTTAACTGTTTGTATTGACAAATCCACAATCAATCTTTGAAGAGGGAGCAGATGGCTACAGTTACCATATTCTAAGAAGTGAAGTGTTAACTCAGGAGTGGAGGGCTGATAAAATGACAACTTGTTGCATACTGCATCCTGAGTGTGGACAGGTTGTGACAAACTGTTACCAATGGTGTGGATTTGAAATGGACTGTGAATAACCTAGTAAACTATCCAGTCACAGAACAAGGGTATCACATAAGGGAACACAGTGTGCTCTACTATGGTTATTTCTTTTTTTTGTTTAGCAAGAGTAGTAAGAGAGAAGACATTAGGTCTGGACCATATGAAAAGCGCACTATGCTAAACTTGCAAGACTTGTGCAAGAGAAGAGAGGTAGGTTATAAAGAAAGCCAATCAAGGGCAGAACTCAAACATTCTCAAGAAAAGGGACCAGGAATGCACTGTAAATGTGGTCACCGCTAGTTGAAGTCATGAGACAGAGGCTGGAGACCATGAAAGCGAGCCAGAGCTGGGAATTGTGGCAGCTGTACAGATACAGAGATTGAAACTGGAACTTTCCCTGGTTGAGGCAGAGAAGCGAAAGGCTGAGGAGTGACAGAAAGAGCAAAAGGAGTGAGAGAAAAAGTACCAGCGTGAGTTCCAGATCAAACAGCATGAGCATGTAAGAGAGATGGAGATTCTGCACCAGAGGACACCCCTACAAACTGTGAGAAATGGTATAAGGGGTATGACCCAGAAAGCCAATTAGTTGTAAAATGCTTTCTAGATATCAGGAGAGGGATGATATTCATTTGTGTTAAAGATTTGTCGAGGTAATCTGTGTACAATTTGAACTGGGCAGAGCTTCTTGGGTGAATTACCTACTGCCACACAACCAAGGGATTTAAGAATGCATAGAACAGACATAAGGGAATTCTGGAGGTCAGGATAATGGGCAACATACCTCTAGAAAAATGTAAAGGGAACTTACAAGCTCAAATGGCAGACTGGGTGGGCCATAGTCCCTTATCTGCTGACAGTGTCTATGTATCTATGCCACTGTTTACAGGCAAGACATCAGAAGCTTTTGCCAGAATGGACAGTGAGGACGGCAAGGCCTATGGTAAAGTGAAAAATGCCTTGCTAAAATGTTCTGAGTTAACTCTCAAGGCCTACAGGCAAACATTTAGAGGGTTAAGAAAGGCACAGAGAGATAGCTAAATGTGTGTGCAGCTAAGTAATATGCTAGAACACTGGATATAGGATACAAAAGCTTTCCCTGTAGAAGAAATAAATGATTTCTTCTGGAACAGTTCCTAAAAACTGTACCGGAGGAACTGAGAATATGACTGTTGAATAGAACTCCGAGCTCCCGGAGTACAAAGTCAATGGGTGATGGTACTCATTCCTATCCACCAGAATAATAGCAGCTGGCTTGGGAGGGGCCTTACTAGGTAGTCTGGAGGGTGAATGATATTAATTACATTGTGGGTCTACCTGACATAGGCACAAGTATATACACAACAAAGCCCCACCATGATCAAGACAAGACGGTCCTGGCTGTGTGCTGCTATCTGGATGAGGATGTTAACAGACCTGCTGGTAGATCTCCTGGTAGAGGTTAAGAGAGAATCCTCAGTGGAGGCTGTCACCCTCTCATGTGGCTGACACTAGCCCCACCTACAGAAATGCATGGGGTGCTGCATACATTTGGTGAAATGTTCAAAGGGGAAACTGGGGTATACCACACTGGCAGGGCACGTGAATACAGGGTCCCAAGCCCCACTGAGACAGCCATCGTACAGAGTCCCAGGAGTAAGGCATGCCATAGAGTGGAGATCAAGAAGATGCTAGCTCTCTGGGTGATCCAGGAGTCCAGCAGTCCCTGGGCCTCCCCAGTTGTACTGATCCCTAAAAAGGATGGGACCACAAGGTTCTGCATTGACAACTGCAGGACAGATGAGGTCTTAAGAGGTTGGGGGGTGATGTACCTGACCACTACAGATCTAATAAAGCACTATTGGCAGTGCACCTGACTCCTGAAGCCAGGGAGGGGGTTGACCTTCATTACCCCATTTTGGTTATTCTAGTTCAGAGTAATGCCATTTGGGATGAAGAATGTGCCAGCCATCTTTCAGCAGCTCATGGACCACATTCTGAATGGGGTAGGAGCTTTTGCACTGGCATACACGAATGACATCACCATCTCTATTCAGATTTGAGAGGATATCAGGCAGGTGACCAAGGTGTTCCACTGACTGCAAGTCACTGGGCTGACAGTCACAGCACAGAAGTGCCAGGTAGTAATGGCAGATGTGTCATACCTTGGACACTAAGTGCGGAGTGGGTACATCTGACCTGAGTTGGTGAAAACTGAGGTCATCCAGGGATGGGCCACCCCTACGACTAAGAGAAAGACTTGGGTCTTACTAGGGCCAGAAGAGTACTAATGCAAGTTTTCTGACACATTTCTGCAGCCTGGCGAAACCTGTTCAATCTTACCCAAAAGAAAATGCCACACAAGTTTCAGTGGGCAGAACCTGTGATACAGCGTTCTATCAGCTGAAGGAGGCATCGTGTCAGGCACCTGTGCTTGCCAGCCCGGATTATTCTCTTAGGTATACTGTGCATGTAGATACATGTGATCATGGGCTAGGCACAGTTTACAGGTTACATACTTGGGAGAGGAACATCCAGTCATGCACCTGAGAAGGAAGCTGCTGCCTAGAGAGAAGGCCTATGCCACAATCAAGAAGGAGTGTCTATATATTGCCTAGAATTTGCAGAAGCTACAACCTTATTTGTATGGGAGGGAGTTCACCATGATCACTAATCACAACCCCCTTACATGGCTTCACAGGACCAGTGGAAAACAAAATCCACATTGTCTGAGGTGGAGCCTGGTGCTGCGGTCCTATAATATGGACATTAGGCACAGCAGCGGGTCACAGAAAGGCAATGCAGATAGGCTGTCTAAACAATAGGAAGCTCCCCTTTTTTAAGTAGGATAGGTGCTATCAGAAACTAATGTGGGGGGTCCTGCCAGTTCACAAGAAAAAAAACAACAACATTATTTAGAAAAGTGTAACAACTTGCCATATAATTTTGTAATGTAGTTTATTTAATTCTAGCAGTATTTATAAGTCTGAATGGATAGGTGAGGACAGAGCGATTACAATCTCTTTGTCCTATAGTTACAGGACCCCCCTGGTCAGTTAACAGGTAACTTTGAAAGCCAAAACAGCCCTTTCATGTTATGGAGAGAGTGCTGGCTAATATCTGGAGCAGTCACTCCTGCTGTGTGAGACAGGAGGATGGACAAAGGAGGTATCCCCTCTGGAATACACAAACTCCTGAAGTCCAGATAAGACCAGTTTCCCTAGGAACCTGACCCAGGAAAAATAAAGAACTGTCCAGGGACAAGTGTGCCAAGGGAGGGGGGAGACTGGTTTTGAGAACCAAGTTAAGCCAGAGTTTTGTGATAGACTGATTAGATAGGGTGGGACTCCTATCAGTTATCGTCTAAGATTCATCAAGTTATCCTGTGTAGTAAATAATCTTTCTACTTTGCTAAGTGTTGAGAAGCTACAGAAAGAGTTTTTCTATAAAGAAACCATTTTCTTTCTAATTTCTGTAGTAACCCCATAATTCCCCCAGTCGTTGTGTATTGTGATTACCTGAAGATTGTGTAAATATTGTGACGTAGGTAATGTCATTTTCATATGCTCCATGCCTCTGTGAGTGAAATTTTTTGGGGAATAATTAACTGTCGATGTTGCCAAATCCATGATCCATCTCTGAAGGGGGAGCAGATGACTACAGTTACAAAATTCTAAGCCATTAAGTGCTGTCTCATGAGTGAGTGACAGAAGAAGGCCATGCACATAGCCAAAGGAGCACTGCACTGTGTGAGCAGTGGCTCTGGTGGGATTTGGACAGAGAAAAATCCCAGCTAAGAGAATCACCTCTTAGTGGTGGTAGCTACCGAGGTGTGTAGGGCTGAGAAAAATGAAAATTACGTACCTACCGTAATTCTTGATCTTCTCTTGTATCTTCACCATTCATTACTTACAGGGTGTAAGCCGGAGGCGCGCACCCGTCAACTTTTTTTTAAAGTTTGCCTAACGGCACCGCCCTCGAGAGTGACGTCATGCGTCATGCGCGAGGGGCGGCCGTTAGTAGCGACCGACTCCTCCTCCAACTCAGTTCTGTGAGCCGGAGAGGCAAAAGCGAAAGCAGAAAATATAGATAGCGAGGCAAGATAGCCGAGGGATAGCAAAGCAAGGAAGAATGAACTGAAAAAGGAATAAGCCGATGGAGGAAGGACAGAGGAGATAAGAGTATCCCTAGCCTAGGGACTGCAGGGCCTCCTTACCTGGGCGACTCTAGGAGGAGATAAGGAAGGAAATGAGAAAATAGAAGAAGAAGAAGAAGAGAAGAGAGATGGGATGTTGAAGGACCAGGATGCCCAACGAGCATAGTTAGCTTACAGTCAAGGCTCGATTAACAGGGAAGCAAGAATCCCGGAGATAGAGCTGAAGAGAAGGTTCACCAAACCCGCTAGACAGACTCAGGAGGGCATAGTCCTTATCCTCAACATGCCATTGTTGTTGATACGCCCTCTGGTTCCTGGCCATGAAGGCCTAGAATTTGAGGACACCCGAGGAGGAGAATGAACCCCAGGCAGCAGGAGAGTGCTGCTCTGGGACTTAGAAAAGGAAAATGTAAAGCCTTTCAGGCGTTTAAGCATAAAATGGGACTCAGACAGACTGGCCAAGGCAGGCCAAAGGCTTGGGCTGGCTGGGATTGGATATGGTCAGCACTGCTCTTCTGTAAAAATTGTCCGGGAGGACACTTAAAAGGAGAAACCAATATACAAACTAGCGAGAAGGGTAGCCTACCCTCTCATTTCCCCTCTTGTTTGTTTTCTTTTTTTACAAATAAAAATTTTGCAGGTTAGTTGCATGACCCCAATACCAAGATGCCTATAGCAGTCGGAGAGAGTTCCCTCAGCATTTTTTTTTTTTTTTTAGCAAAAAAAAAAAAAGGGAACAGACGTGCCCATTCCTCTGCTCTGCAAGGCAAGAAGGGGGGGATTTTGATTTCAGGGCAATATCTGGAACACGGGATTGCAGGATCAAAACTGAATAGCCTGAGCCAGGCCAAAACCCCAGAGGTATCTCGCCAGAAGGATGGCAAGAGATAGTTGTGCAGTCTGATCGCCAAAGCAATCCATGAGATGGCCCATGAATCTTAGAGTAATTTTTCTGGAAAATTAGAACCCCCCCTAAAGAAGATTTTTTTTTTTTTTTTTTGGAAAAATTAAGCAATTTTTCCTCCATTTTAAGGATTTATTTTTTTTTTGCAGAGAGAGGAAGGAGACGGGAGTGGAGGAAGCCACAGGAAGAGGCCACTGAGGGGATGGTGGGCGGGTGTAAGTAATGAATGGTGAAGATACAAGAGAAGATCAAGAATTACGGTGATGCATGAAATTTCATATCTTCCTTGTCAATCTTCACCATTCATTACTCTAGTGATACAGCTCCTCTTCCCCGGAGGGAAGAGGCCATACCCTGAGGGAACAAGACCCCAGCCTTCTGCTGGTGAGAAACAGAAGGAGAAGACCCTGGCTTATTCAGAAAGCCTAAGTGGGAGAAGAGCTAGGAGGCTTCCTGAGGACGAGGAGATGGAGGAGCCCCTGTAAAGTCTCCTAGCTCTAGAAGAGAAAAGACGGGTCCCCGGAAGACGGAGCAATCACCACGCCTGGGCCAGGGGTGACAACCTAGAAAGATTTAAGCCATGTCATTCTACTGATGCAGATCGCTGTCCCTGCAAGCCTGAGCCACCTCATTGGCGCCATAAGATGCCCTTGCTTGGTGTCTTGCCAGCTCCAGGCCTACCGCGAGAGGGCAACGGGCTTGTCTGGTTTGTCGTGTCATGCACTGATGCCAGCTGGGACATCATCGACCACAAATGCGGTTGTAGGCAGCGTGGTGAGCCTGATGTGATGCAATAGAGGACTTTCCATGAAGAAGAAACACTCTTACGCCCCAGCGGTCGAACTGGAGAGTCCGGATCGGTGGGCGGGCGGCGCCAGGCAGCAGCGCACAGAAGAAGTATCCAGGTAAACCAAACCAGAGGCCGGGTTGGGAAGGGAACCTAGAGACTCAGAGGGGGCACAATACCTATGCTGGCAGTCGGCCGGGGCTGGAGAAGAAACGGCAGGAGACTGCCAGGACCGGATAGACGCCTCCTGGAAGGGGATAGGCCAGGAAGGTACCACCAAATGCTGGGCACTGAATTCACCAAGGAATTCACGCGTCTCCCGTTCGGTATTGTCTCTCCGAACATAGGAAATCCGAAAATCCCTCACCATCCTCGAGAGGAAACGCTGATATTCAGTGAAATCAGCATCGGAGGACAGATGAGCAGGGGGTTCTCTCCCTCAGAGGAGGGAGACGAGGATGATGGGGAGCTGGAATGTCCAGAGGATTCCTGCGGCGGTGGGGAGAGTCGAAAGACCCACTCACGCATGTATCTAACATATGAGGGGAAGGCCGCCACAGAACCTCTGAACTGCTCCCAGGATAATGGACCCGTAGGACCGACATGGCCTGGGAGCGGGGGTGGTGAAGGCAGAGAGATGGGAGAGGGGCACCTCCGAGGAGGAAACTGCTCTCTGCGAGGACTCTGGAATCCGGGGAAAGGAGCCCTAGTAGGAGGGATCCAGATATCAGACCAGGCATGAGAGCGGAACTCTAGGGAAGCGAGGCCTGGAAGAGCCCTGGGGAGAAACTCCCCTGTGATGATGCGCCGGGACTGCATGGATCCAGAAGGGCAGTCCGCACAAACGCCGCCGGAGGACAACCTAGAACCCTGAGGGGAGGAGCGGGGCTCTGCACTACGGCTCCTGGCCACCCCCCCTGGGGTGGCCAAAGAAGGCCGAGCAGCAGGCCGCCTGCGCCTCAACCCCTCGGACTCCGAGAAGGCCCTCCTCCTCGACCGCAGCGCCCCCCTGTCCCTAGAGGGGGCAACAGCACCCCGGGGGTAGCTGTCACCGGGCCTCCAGAGAGGGGAGCCTCCCCCTCCATCACCACCACGTCTGCCCCCCGGGACTCTCGGCCACCCCTAGCCGAGGAACCCTCAGGAGACGACGGTAGGGGGGACCGAGGGAGGGGCCCGCTGCGCCACCTGGTACCCCTAGCCACCGAGGACCCAGATTCCGAAGAATGGGGGTGCCAGGATGGGTCCACATCTGAGTCATCGCCCTCTGAGGAGGGCGAGACCAGCAGGACCTCAATGCTGGCCACCCCAGGGGTCCCGAGGCCCCCAGGGCATGAGCGACCCAGTACCAAGGAGACGCCCTTCCTCGCGCCGGTAGCAGTTAGGCCTAACTCCATACCCCCAGGCTCCGGCAGGCCCGCACGCCCGGAGGAAGGAAGGCCGCGAGCGCGCCGGAGGTGAGGTGCTTGCAGCCCGCCGCACGCCATGTCCATCGGCCCCATGGCGGCTTCCGAGGCCCAGCGGCACGCCACCGGCGCCCGGGATCAAAGCGCGAGGCAGCTGTCGCCCGATCACCGGCACCGCAGCAGCGCCCCGGGATCGGCGGCGCTGGGCGGGCGTCAAGGTCCCACCCGAGCTGGGCCCAAAGCCAAGGAGCCTCGACATGGGGGAGCCTGCACCTCCGAAGAGGTGACTGCCAAAGCGGTGTCAGCATCGTGGCCCGGGAGGAACTCGGCGCCCCCAACACAGCGGAAGGGCCTCCTCCTCGGCAAGATAGGACGAGAGCCCCCTCCTCTCGGACAGTATAGGCCGGGAGGGACCCGGGGAAGGCCTAAAGATCTCGCCCAGATTCCCATGATGACGCCGCCTCGGTGCCGGAGGGGCCTATCGTAGCTTGAACGCTGACTGGCGGGACGCCGACGTCCATCGAGAAACAGGCATCGCATCTAATCCATACCGCGGTTGGGTCCCAGGCAACGAAGGCAATGTCATGCCGGTCCGAGCGGAGAAATGCCGCCACAGGAGCACCGACGCGATAGGGCGCCGCCCGTTTCTAAAGGCGCTTAGCTCCAGAACCGGACATAACGCAACCAACGGACTAAAAACACAGTAGGAAACACACCGGTCGCGAAAGATGAAAAGAACAGTCTTACCGTATCGGCAGGAAAAACACAATCGCTTGCGCGGACAGGTGCTGCCTCGACGGCGGGAGAAACAGAACTGAGTTGGAGGAGGAGTCGGTCGCTACTAACGGCCGCCCCTCGCGCATGACGTCACTCTCGAGGGCGGTGCCGTTAGGCAAACTTTTAAAAAAACAAAAAGCTCTCGTGACGGGTACGCGCCTCCGGCTTACACCCAGGAAGTAATGAATGGTGAAGATTGACAAGGGAAGATCTGGCAACCTGTTGTATACTGCATCCTGAGTGTGGAAAGGTTGTGACAACTACAAACAAAATAAGACAGCAAGACTGCACACCACAGCCATTGTTATGACCCTTCCCAAGAAGGAGGGAACAGTCATTATGGTTATAAAAATAAACCTTTTTCTGAAACAAAAACATTTAAAATCTGAGACAATTTTTTTTTAAAGTAATACAATCCTTCTGCTGGAAGGCATAAGTAGGAGAGATTTATCTTAACTATTTACTGACTGTATGTACATTAAACCTTGATGTATAAATGAAATTCTATCTTGTCTTTAGCAAAAATTCACAATTTATAAGTTAGAAAAAGGACAGAGGAGAGCTCAAGAGTACATTTCTAAAACAAAAAGACATTCTGGGGAGACAAAAACATCCATTATTTTCATAGCAGATAATATTAAAAAGTGTCTTAGACAATCTAAATCTAGCGGTCATATATCATGACCGCTAGATCTAGATTCTGATTCCCTGAGACTGGTGGCCTGATTCTCAAAGGTCCCGGCAGACTGACGCAAGCAAGCCACCAGGAAGAGGCAAGAGGATCCTACTATTATAATCACAGCAGAGCTAATGAAACCATCACTTACTGTTTTTAGTCAGTAGCTAGGTTTTTCTGCTTGCACAATAAATCATTCTGGTAAGTGCCCAGAGGGTTGAAACCCAAGTTTCTTCTGCTAAGTTTCTTAGGCAACAATACTTTCCTAATGATTAAAACAATTAAATTCAATTCCCCCACATGGACAGTAAATTAAAAAGCAATGTCTTTGGGGCACTTTGCAAGTGCTACACTTGCAAACCAATGTATTTAAACCTAGTTTCTTTTCTTGAGTAGTAATGCATCTGTGAAAACAAGACAACATGATTATATTCAAAAATTAAGCACACTCTACAAATCATTTTATGTCACTATATTAGTAGCTTTCGGTAGCAAGGACGAACAAAATGTGATACATCAAAATAGTGCTTTATATATGTATACATAAATTACACCTGATAAGGACAAGCTTGTACTATTTTTGTAGTATAAATAAAATGTATCTGCATTCTAGAAGTCAACTTTCTTGTGCTCAAATGATTTCACAGAAGAAAGTTACAGTATATTGCTATTCCTCCTGTGATAACGTAGACCCTTATAAGTGCACTAATGCCCATTCCCCTATCTGCAGCTGCCCCACAATCATTAACAGTATATAGAGTGGCTTTCCTAGTGTTATCTGAGGTAGCAAATCTGAAAAAAGATCTATGATTTGTTCATCACAAGTGAAAGGCACCATTAATTGGTAAGTACTACAATACACACCGCTGGAGGTAAAAAACAAACAAACAAAAAAAAAACATGTAGGCATTTAAGACCTTACAGTATATGCTGTAGCAAGTACGAACATATGAAATTTGCCAGCAGATAAAGGCCTAGAGGTCCATCAAGTCTGCTCGACTGTGCAGCTAGCACCCCTTATTCTGCAGCTGCCCCTCCCTTCCACCCTTCCCCTTCATTAAGTAAATAGGTCCCACGACTTACGATATTAGTAGCTGAGCCACAAAATGTTTAGTTCAAAGAACCCAACTCCAGCAAAACAAATATTTTAGCCTAGTTATTTTGTTACAACATATCATGAATGTGACACGTTGTTAGTCCCTCTTTTAGTAAAAAGGGGGAAATTGCAATAACTGTTTATCACAAATGGAAAACTCACAATATACTGATTTTCATTCTTTTTCAAACTTACAACACAGAGTTACAAAATCCTTAACCATGGCATGTAAAACTGAATCACGGCACGTATATTTCACAGGAAATCAGAAATATCCTAAAATCTCTCTCTTTTTTTTTTTTTTAAACTGAATACAATTAGGCTTCCTTATGTCTTTCAAAAGTCCATTTTCTAAAGAATTCCTTATTCCAAAACATCACCTGATTATTTGGAAAAATAAACACCACTAAGTTATTTACATCTGAAAGTCCTGGCTGTTATTTGTAAACCCAGTTTTAAATATGGCAACAAACTTCTGCCAGGTACCTTTTTATTTCTAAAAGTGAAATCCCATTTTGATATAGATCCCTACTTTTTAACTGTTCAGTTGTAATGGTCCCAGAAGTTACTACTTGGCTGGCATTTCTCAGAGAAAATGTAAAAGATGAAGATGACAGTACCTCTAAAACTAATTTCCTTATGTACTTTATATAGATAATCTCTAACAGTAACAGCCAAGCAAAAGAATTAAGTTCCTCTGTGTAAAATTCCATTGAGAAAAATTATATAATAAATGTATACAGTGAAGTAAAACCTGTTTGAAAAAAAATCAATTTAGTAACTGTATTTAAATTGATTTGATACAAACCATTTTATATGGCTATTTTGGAGAGCATGTGTACTGTACAGAAGGTATTTTATATGTTCTTTAACTTTTAACCAACTACAATTGTGTTGGCATATTTCTAATACAACTTTTTCCAGCTTCCCGTATTACCCATGGCATGTGTGTTGTTTCCACGCAGGGACTGCCTGTGAAGCTACAGCAAAATCATAACCAGCACCTGCATCACATAATGGTACATTATACAGTATAATGTAGATGTCGTAGAGATAATTTTTTTTAACCATAATACCATGAAATCACTGGAAGCAATTACTTAAGTTTTTACGAAAATGTCCTAATGTTTGAACATCGATTAAAATTCAAGTTTTATTAAGGTTTATTTCACTAAGAATGTCAATTGCTTACAGCCCAATATTTAAAATGAAATGTTCTGAACTGCACAGGTAACTCTGTGTGCACATGCATTTCCTTTTTTAAATGTCTGTATGTATGCATTCTTTCTGTCTCTTGCCCCATGTCTTGTGGAACACCCCAGTCCTGTCATTCCTGCCTCCACCTTTCTCTTTGGCAACTGGGCAGACACTAGGATATTCCCCTTCGGGGGCAGGGAGTCCTCATGAGCCTACAACAGGAAGGCTACGTGGTGCCTGAGTGTACCAGGTCAATCATCCTCCCAAGACAGGACTTTTCTGTCCTGTTTTTGGGGATGCTGTGCTCAAGGACATCAAGGAGAGCATGGGTACACAGTGTGCCTGCTTGATAACATCCAGCAATGTCACAGACCTTTCTGAAATGCTCCAACTATACTGGCACCTGTGGTCATCCAGGTGGCAGTACTGTGGCAGAGTGCTTTATCCTCCCTTCCCAAAGGACAGCATCCTCAGAGACACTCAGTCTTCCTCCCCTGGACCCACCATCGATGTTCTGGGCTCATTTCCAAACCTGGGTTGTCAGCATCCTCAGCGGCTGCCCCGAAGCAGTGCTTATGGGCTGGCTCACATATATGCATTCCCAATACTGTTAAGTGCACGAACAAGGTCTGCATATATGAGCAACAACTCAAAACACCACAACCAGAACCAGGAACCCCATACACATTCGGTTTGTGGCACTGCAAAAACAGGGTGGAAACAGGCCATTATAATCTCCTATACACTAACCTTTGACTTAGTTGCTGGGGAGGAGTCTCCCCTGTGAATACATTGCAAAACGCCTCTATCTGCCGTTAGTGGGCACACATGGAGTTTTAACCCACAAACACCCTTGTTGGCATCACCCATGAAGGTCTAAGCATGGCACAGCACCAACTGCATGTTGCTATTCCATGCCCTGAACTGCAGAGCAACTGCACCGGAAAAAAGAAGCTTCCCCTCCTACTTGCTGATCTTGTGGGCTAAGCATCCTCCACATTTTCAGCCTTTCTCACACTGACTCCTGGTGATCCAGTTATACCCCCTCTCCACCCTGTTCCACCTAGTGCAGCCACAAAAACATGTCCAACGATGGTCTCGGCCCCCTGCTGGCTTCTGGGTTCCTGATCATTAAGCAGTGACACCTATAACACCTGCCTGTCTGTAATAGTTCTTCAGGCAGGGAGTGTTACAAAACTCTGGGAACAAGATTTCTAGAGTCACAGTAGTTCAAACATGGTCCTGTGGCCCACCTGCAAGATGACCCTGCCCTCTTCCCTGCAGGGCTACAATGTATTTAGTGAACGTTAAGTGAAAGGGACTGGTTATAAGCATCCATTTAGCGAAAGCCTTCTGTGACTATGTTTGGGGCCCTAGCTCCTTTTTAGTCTGTCACAGTCAGACAAACGTAAGCCTACTGGGGAGGTAGGGGGAGTAAATTAATAGAAGCTCTGTTTGCCTATGAGCATAACTAGACCCCTTAAGTTTTAGTTACAAAAAAAAAAAAATCATTGTTATGGACATTACAGTGCAATTTAGTAAAAAGAGACGTAAACATGGGGGTTAGGCCCACACAGAATAGGTAATTTAAAATGACCAGTTCTAAATCTCTAATTTCTAGGTTTGTTATATGAAAATTAATTCTTGGCATCCTGTTCTACTTTTTGAGTGGAGCAAGGTATGTAAGCAAAAGGAGGAAGATCAGGGGTGGGATCGTAAGGTTAAAGAGGAAAGGGGGGCATTGTTCAGAGATGGACTGGAAAAGGTAGACAACCTGAACAAATACTTTAGTTTTGTGTTTAAAGAGAAGGGGAGGCGCCACAAAAAAGTAACAGGAGTACTGGAGGAAAGGAAGTGGACACTAGTCCACTTTCAGAGGACCGTGTCCCAAAGGGACTCTAATCTGAAAGTGGACAAAGCAATGGGGCCAGATGGGGTGCATCCAAGGCTATTGAGGAGCTTAGGGAGGTACTGATTGCACCTCTGACAGTCCCATTTAATAACTCATTGGAAACAGGAGTGGTTCCAGAGGACTGGAGGAGGGCAGATGTAGTCCCACTTCACAAAAGCGGTACCAAGGAACAGGCTGGCAAGTATAGGCCAGTTGGCCTGGCATCAGTGGTTGGAAACGTAATGGAGTCACTGCTAAAGGAAAGGATTGTGGAATATCTCGAATCTAATGGGTTACAAAACCTGAGGCATCATGGATTCACAGTGTGTTTGTGTGTGTGTGGGGGGGGGGGAGTCGCATCAAATGAATCTGATAGATTTGACTGGGTGACCAAGGAATTAGATCAAGGTAGAGCAGTGGATGGGGCCTACCTAGACTTCAGTAAGGCTTCTGACACCATTCCACATAGAGGAGTAGTAAGCAAGGTGGGCAGCTTAGGAGAGGGTCCAAGGGTGCTAAACTGGGTAAGAAACTGTTTAGGGGATGGGCTTCACAGGGTGGTGGTAAATGGAGTTCACGCTGAGGAAGGTGACCAGCCGGGTGGCTCAGGGATCTTGCTGGGACTGGTTTTCATTAATGTCTTTATATGTTACATTGCAGAGGAACTGGAAGGGGAGGTCTGACACTTTGCTTGATGACACCAAAATCTGCAATAGGATGGACTCTCGAGGGGGGGGGTGGAAAGGATGAGCGGTCAAGGGAATGGCTCCTAGGTTTCAATGTGAAAAACTGCAAAGTAATGCACTTGGGGCACAGAAACCCAGGGGCAGAGAACAAAATGGGAGGAGTGGTACCGATGACAATCAAACAGGAAACAGACTTGGGGGTAATCATACTGAATGACCTGAAAGTGGCCAGGCAATGTGACAAGGCAGTTAGGAGGGCTAGTAGGATCCTGGGGTGCATAGGGAGGGGTATCACCAGCAGAAAGAGGGAGGCAGTATTGCCTCTGTATACAGTACATAGTACTCTAGGTGGGGTCTTACTAGCTATGTCCAATTCTGGAGCCCACATCTCTGGAAGGACATATTGTAAACATAGTGGAGGTGGTCCAATGGAGGGCAACTAAAATGGTGCAGAGTCTGCATCAGAAGCCCTACAAGGAGAGACTTAAGGACCTAAATATGTACACTCTGGAAGAGAGAGGGGAGAAGGGGATATGACAGAGACCTTTAAACACAACAAAGGGGTAAATAAGATAAAGGAGGGAAGTATTTTTCAGAAAAAAGGTGCTCATGGACAAGAGAACATGATAAGAATTTGGAGGGGGTAGATTCTGGAGAGATGTGAGGAAGTACTTCACAGGAAGAGTGCTGGATTCTTGGAATTATCTTCTAGCAGAGGTGGTGGGGTTCAAGAATGCATGGGATAGGCAGAAGAAAATCTTAGGGAAAGGGAAGGGGGAGGCCAAACGGGCTGCGGTAGTTTCTGAAGAGACGTGAGGAAGTACTTCTTCACAGAAAGAGTGGTGGATTCTTGGAACTATCTTCCTGCAGAGGTGGGGGGGGGGGTGAAAACAGCAGTGAGGGTCAAGAATGCATGGGACAGATATAAGGGCATCTTAGGGAAGGGGATGGCTGAATGGGTTGGAGATCAAGTAGAATCTGTGGTGATACTACAGGCAGGGAAAAATGGGCAGACGAGGTAGGCCAAGGAGTCCTTATCTGCCAGCAAATTCTCTGTTTCTATGTTAAGGCCTCAAGAGTAAGCTGTGTTACTCAAATGCCAAAATCTGGAAACAGTCCATTAAAATGACCAAAATACATTTTTAATGTAAAGCTGGATCCATTATGCTCGGGCAAAATCCATTATGCTGTAGTTGCAAAGACAACTCCATTCATGACCCTAAACACAAACTGAACAGAGGTACTTTTTTCCCCCAGTTCAATTTGTTAGTTATTTTACATGCAGCAAGTAAGGGCAGGGGCACAAGTATGGCTCCCATGTAATGGGACTGTTTGTTCCATTCTCTAATAGTAAATACGGGACCCATAGTGTGTGTCTAGATACTTGGTAGGTTGCAGAATACCAGTGTGTGGATAGACAAATTAATTCTGTTGCATTGCATATTCAGGTATTAGCTATAATTATATGGTTCTGCTACAATAAAATGAAAAATATTCCATAAATTCTATGCAGAGTATTTAGGAATCCTCCTCCTCCTCTTCCTCATCTTCAAGGAGTGGCTCCACTTCTGGTACTTTCTCCAAAGCAACTAAATTTGGTCCAGTGTTCCTATGCTTGTGGTACATGATAAACTGGGCGGTCACCTAGTACATTTCTTGTTAAGGAAACAATCTTTCAGTGCACATGCACATACTTAGCACTTGCAACTCCTTTATCATTAAAAGGATTTTAGCTCTTTTCATCATATTCCTTGCATTTGTTCACATCTTCATTACCTTTTTCCGTGAGTACTGTTAGAGTTTAAAAGCTTCAAAAAAAAGTTGTGGTAAATATCATACCTTTTAACTAGCAAATAAAATACAGACAAGCTTTCTCTTAGTGATGCGATACAAAATGGAAACCACATTAATGGTGTCAAGTGGCACTTTAAAAGGGACTAATGCTCTATAACTACCATACTGTCTCCAGTCATCTGTGGTGGAAGAACTCTGGTTTCTGATTGTAATGCAGTCCTAAAGAGGAAACTGTCAGGATCCCAATGGCTTGTAGAGCCTCTTCTTTTGACAGCCATACAAAGTGCATTACATTCAACTTGCTTGTTGTGTAATGTTCAAATACAGTGCTGGAATCATGCACTGCAAAATTTAGTTTTGCCTCTAATAAAGTTATCCTATGCTGTCCAATAGCTTGCCCATTTCCATGCCATTGACCCGGGCTTGGGAAAACTGAGATGCTGGAATCAGGAGGTCAGGACTGTCTACAGCAGCAAGTCCCAGTCAAGGGGGGAGGTTTCACGAAGGTCCGCTGTTGCAGCTGTCCGAGTGACATGCCAGGGAGCATGCTCCTCCGCAGCATCGCACTGTAATGTGCGAGGTCCCATGAGGCAGTAATGTGCCCGTGAAGTGAGGGGTGGTGGGATGGGGGCGGGGAGACAGCCTGCTCAATGAAGCACCAGCATTCTCAGACCTCGTGTTCCTGGGAATAAAATGCTAGACAGAAACACAAACAAAAGCCATCCCAAGTTCAGGAACAAAAGGTGTTAAATTGGTGTAACAGACTGCCTTCGCTGAGTGTTTAAATACAACAAATAAAAAAAAAAAAAAACAAGCAATGCAGTATAACGTATGTGTTTATGAAACATCTGATATTAAACATATTTATAAATAATCCAACAGAATTTCAAACCATAATACTGTTACAGCTGCATAACGAGTTGTTGCTGACACAGTAAATGAGCAAACTGGGCTGAAGCATTTGGCATTCAGCATGACATACAGTACTAGAAAAAAGTTTTACAGGCAAGTTCATTCTCCACTCTGGCTTCAGTGTATTTTACAGCTTTATAATTTTTGTTGTACTTGACACTGGTCGTACCCATCACTATAAAACAATTTTTTTTTTATATATTTGTTTTTTCTGCACAAGTTTCCCAGCTGCAGTTTGTGAAACTGTCAACTTAATGAAATACTGTATTTTGCTCCTTTGACCCCTACACTGATAATTACTACATACTTACTTGCAAGAACTTCTGCATCCCTATTATCCCTCCGACCGATCCGCTCAGCCGATGAGGGATTGCTAGACTAGAGATTCCCAGGATGCTCTTGAAGACTTCTGGGGCACGGGCTTTTATCTTTGTTGCCCCTACCCTGTGGAATTCTCTACCTCATCAGATACGAGAGTGCCAGACAGTGGAGAGCTTTAAAATGGGCTCTTAAAACACACCTATTCCAGCCAGCTTTCTCTGATTTTTTTTATATGTTATTCCTGATATGGTATTTGGATTGAATACTTATAGATATTTGTTAATAAGTTTTGAGTGTTATAATTATACAGAGCTTTGATATTTATGAACTGTGCTTGATAAATGAAATGTACTATTATTATACTCACGATATTATTGACCAATACTGTCAATTTATCATTAGCATGCAGAATTGCACCATCTGTTCTGAAGCTTGCAGTCTATAATTTTGACCCTGCTTTGTTAGTGAACTACAGAACCTCTCTCATTTATCTTTTATGGGGCAATGTTCCTGCACAGATGACATTGCATACTCCTATTTTCCAGGAGTGCCCTTGTGTCTGTGGGTACAGGTCCAGAAGCAAATGGTTTGATACTTTTTATTGGACCAACATAGATGTTACAAAAATAAAACATTGCCTAAGCTTTAAGACCAACCAGGTCCTGCCTCGGAGACTTATGACAACTGTTCAGAGAGTCACAATCTATTAACACCCAGATTATATAATATATAAATACAGAAAAAATTCTTATTGGTTAACTTGTGTCTGTGGGTGATTTTAAGTCAAACATCAAGATTCAGTTCTGGATCCAGTATCAGTTGCTCTCTAGATGTTACCATTGGGCCACATTACCAGCATCATGAAGATGTTTTAAACATGTTTTTTAAACTTTTCATCACTTTCTGAATTACATAACCGAGATACTGTACTATTTATAGACGTGTAAGAAAATACTGTATATTATGATGTATAATAAAAATCAGAACCTGTGATTGGCTGAAACACCAGTACAGCAATGTAATTATGTTCCAATAAATTACACGCCTGCACTTCTTTCAAGGTGCCAGCCAGTGTACCTGACAAAAACAGCAAAATATCTCTATACACCCTCACACTGTTTGTCCATGCTGTTTTGCTCAGAGACAAAATCACAGGAAAATGCTTCCAGTCAAAGGCCTTCAGCTCGAAATTGCCACTTCAACATGTCTCTTTTGCCAGACACCATCAATATCATATTCGGGTCAACATGTGAGTAATGCTGATTCTCTTGTCTGTTATTAGCCTTGTAGGCTGCACCAACAGCTGGTGTCATTCATGACGGTCCTGCACAGGGTGCGAGGAGGGGTGTAAATAAAAAAATAAATAAATCTGCAAAGTATGAGAAAGAAAAACTGCACCAAAAAATTCCTGTCTCACATTCAGCTGTGCTCTCACTGTAATGGATAGGAAAGTACAGTTATGCAAGAACTTGCCGTAACAGTAGGTCTTTGAGAGAAGCTATAGCAGCAGGCCACACTGGTAGGACTATGCTGCCAGGCACTAGAATCACATGGAAAACTAGCTAGCAGCCTACCACGGGGGACGGCACCCTGTCAATATCAGGCATCTGATGTCAGCAAAGGCTATATAGGAGGGCAGTTCCCACACCACCTCAGTTCTTCTGCTGGAGTTTCGGCATGGCCAGCTGAAGGAGAGCCAAGGAGGTCATCACCAGAACCAGAGAAAAGGCAGAAGCTCGAAGCTATAGAAAAAGAGAAGCAGGGGGAAGGAGGGAGGGAAAGCCGGGCCTGCTACAAGACCTTCTCTTGAAGATCTACCCTTATGGTAAGTTCTTACATAACTGTACTATCATACTTCGAGGAAGGCTCTTGCAGCAGGTCACACTGATAGGACCGAGTCCCAAGAGGTACCGGTTATCAACAGGATAACATCACAGGGAGGAGGACCAGACAGCAGTCAAGAGTTCATAACAGAAGACCCTGAAGAACTGCTAGGCCTAAACTGACTACGCCTAGCGGCGATGTCCAGACTGTAATGCTTGGTGAAAGTGTGGACAAAACTCCAGGTGGCAGCTGCACAGATGTCAGCAGCACATACATTTCTGAAGCAAGCTGTGGAGGCAGCTACACCTCTGGTAGAATGGCCCTTGACTACTCCCGGAAAGGGGTTTGTTGTACTTGCAGTAGCAATAAACAATGCAGTTAGTTAGCCACTTAGACAAACACTGTTTGGAAACAGGAGCACCCTCTCTTTTGGGGGTGAACAAAACAAACAACTGGTCAGTTTTCCTCAAAGACTTGGTGCAGTTCGTATAATAATCGTATAATAATCCAACACTCTGCCTCTTCAAGTCCAAGCTGTGCCTCTCACTGCTTGTATCCTACAATTTCCCATCTTAACATTTCCACCGTTCCAGCTGCACATGCCCCAGCACTTACAATCAGTCTTTGCACCCCTAACACCTTACCTGTCATATCCTCTCGACAAGGCCCCCTGGCTGCACTGTCTCCCCCCCTCGCCCACCTCCCCCATATCTCCACTTCTGCCCAACCCCTTCTGTACTCCTCCTTACCCCTGCACTCCTCCCCTCAATCTCCTACCTTCACTCCCCTCCACCCACCTCCTCCTTCCCTCACCTTGCTCATAGCTCAAGTCTTTGTACTGGTTATTACATGTC
Source organism: Neoceratodus forsteri (assembly GCA_016271365.2). Classification (NCBI taxonomy): domain Eukaryota; kingdom Metazoa; phylum Chordata; order Ceratodontiformes; family Ceratodontidae; genus Neoceratodus; species Neoceratodus forsteri. The sequence goes on from CM028137.1 coordinate 158,999,070, forward strand.
TGTAAGTCATTGACTATATGTTTATAACTAAAAATGATGACTGTTCCACACGCTGACGTGGAACCTTTGTAAAAGAGACTCAGCTCAAAGGTATTGTAATCCTAGATTTACGTAAATAAAATGCAACATTCTGTGAACATCCAAAGTATGAAGAAGCAATGCCTCCCCCTGATTGGGAAGAATGACCGTCCTTCTCAGGGTTCTGTTTGCCACAGGCACACTTCGTGGAGCAGTTGTAAGAAGAGGCTGGTGTAGAAGACGAACTTGAAAAAAAATACCGAAAACTCAATGTTTAGACTAAAGAAAAGGAAAAAAGCGCAGGGAAATGGCTGTTGATTGTAGCTATGACGTTCACTAAGGTCCAACGTGTATGGGTCGACTGCAGGAAAATAAAGGTGGTATAGGGACCACCCTTCTATATAGCCTGTGCTGACATCAGATGACTGATGTCAGCAGGGGGACGGTCCCACGTTGTAGACTGCTAGCTAAAAGTTTTCTGTGTGGTCCTAGTGCCTGGCAGCATAGTCCTACCTGTGTGGCCTGCTGCAAGAGCCTTCCTTGAAGTAAGATCTTGCTTTTCAGTTTCAGACTGATTCCTTCAGGAAAAAAGTATCCTTATAACCATAAAGATATATATATATATATATATATTTTTTTTTTACAAGATTTTTCTTACACATTATTAGTGCAATAAAGCATTTCTGGAATGTATGATTATGGTCACTAATCACACTTCTCTCTCATTTGTTTAAAGGCACTCAACATAATAAGCACCTCATGCCTGACAACACACTTGAGAGACAGGTGATTACTGAGCCACAATCACACACCCTGTCATGCTTTATTGCATATTTAAAAGAACCAAGAAAATGACAGCAAGTATAATATAGAGAATAAGTTTATGAACATCAGAGTGATCGAACAATTTGATAAATAAGAAAGTTTTATATGAAAAATTGATCAGATGTACAATCTGAATCAATTCCTAATAGTTTGAAGGAGTTGCAATGTATTTATACAGTGGTTGACACTGTTCAACATAGGAGGCTATTAAAGAAGCTGGGGAACTTAGGATTGGGCCCAAAGGTGTTAAATTGGGAAAGAAACTGGCTAGGGGATGGAGACAGAGGCAGGGCAGTAGTAAATGGAGTTCATTTGGAGGAAAGGTAGGTGACCAGTGGGGTGCTGCAGGGATCAGTGCTGGGAACGGTCCTCAACGTATTTATAAGTGACACTGCAGAGGATCTGGAGGGGAAGGTCTGCCTATCTGCAGAGGATACCAACACGGTAGACATTTTGTGTGTGTGTGTGTGTGTGTGTGTGTGTGTGTGTGTGTGTGTGTGTGTAAAGGATAAAGAGAAATCTGAGAAAGCTACAGGAGTGGTGTAGGGTATGACAACATGAGTTCAATGTGAAAAAGTGTAAAATAATGCACTTGGGTGACAGGAACCTAGCAGCTGAATACATAATAGGAGGAGTGATATTGACAAGCAAGCAGGAGATAGACCTAAGTGTAATTGTCTCAAATGGCCTTAAGATAGCTAGGCAGTGTGACAAGGCAGTTTGGAAAGCTAATGGGATGTTGGGTTGCATAGGAAGGGGGATCACCAGCAGAAATGGGAACGTTGTGTTACCTCTGTATAGGTCAATGGTGAGACCTCATCCAGAGTACTGTTTACAGTTCTTGAGACCACATCTACATTGAGATATAAAGTGGAAGTGGTCCAGGGGAGAACAACTAAAATGGTGTGGGGTCTGCAAACAGAAGATCTATAAGAGGTGGCAGAGAGAACTCAACATGGACACCAATAAGTAAAGGAGGGAGATGGGGATATGACAGAGACATTTAAATACATAAACAGGGTAAATAAGGTGAAGAAGAGGAATGTTTTTCAGAAGAAAATGTGTTCAAGAACAAGGGGGCATTATATGAAGCTGGAGGGGGGTAAATTCAGGAGGGATATAAGAAATTTCTTCTTCACAGAGAGAGAGTGGTGGATTCCTGGAACAGACCGCCAGTCAAGGTAGTTGGGGTGAAAATGGTGGAAGGATTCAAGAAAGTTTAGGACAGACATAAGGGAATCTTAGGGGAAAGAAAACAAGGGGCGGGTGGAAGAACCCAAGATCATGTATGGTCTGCGGAGATACTGTAGGCAGGGTTAAACAGGCAGACGGGGTGGACCAAGCAGTCCTTAGCTGCCAACAAAGTCTATGTTTCTACACAGTATATTCGCCTACGCTATTTAGGTACAATTAAATATACAGCCTAGTCCTCCATAAACCACACCTCCTTAATTTACATATCAAAAATAAAATCCTTGAGACTGAATGCGTTATGCTTCAAAGAACAGAAGAAAAAAATTACTCACCATGATAATTTTGTTTCTTCTCAGGAAACCCTCACTATGATTTTCACTGTATGCATCTAGCTCCATGGAGACAGATGCCCCGGAGATGGAACCTTGTTCAATTTATGGAATTTAGAATTTGGTTCAAACTCTGCATCTGCACCCCACACTGAGAGTTACTTCAGATTTGTTTCTATAGACAGAGTGGAGCTGTGGCTACTAAAAGTAGCAGAAAGGCTATCAAGATTTTTTTTATAAAAATTTAAACATTTATTGAGGTTAAATATTTTTTACTGAGTATCACTTTACACAAGACAGTTCTTACTTGTAGTCACTGGTTACAGTAAGGTATTTGCGGTTTTACAGTATAGGTTGAGTCACTAGTCAAATGCATGCATACATACATAGCTACTGTACATTTAGTTTCTTTGTTACATACAGGGCGGGAGAGTGGTCATTTGTCATCTAGCAATTCTTGTTCAACAAACATTAGGTCTGGTTTATTGATTAGGCATGCAACACCACTCCTAAGGTGGTAGGGGAACTGCTTAGTCATGGAGGTTTCAAGAGGTCTTTCGTCCACCCTGGAGCTTCCCAGCGAGTGAGATGTTCCATGAAAAAACTGCTGTATTTCTTCCTGCAATCCACCCAGAAGTATCAGCTAACATGGGGCCCATATATCCGATTAACTAAACATTTATGAAAAACACCAATCAAATTGAGGAAGATATGAAATGTTAAAAGACACGGACATATTTAGGTAAAAGCAACTTTACAACTGTAGAGTAACTGCAACAGTAACGCTCAAGCACCTCATTATAAGAAATTATTCTTGTGCGACCCTACATTGGTGCTTTGGAAAGTGAGGTACGGTTAGGGAGTGTAAATCATAGTGTGGGCTCCCTGAGAAGAAACATTACTACAGTGAGTAATTTTTTCTTTTAACACCAGGAATCCCTCACTTAAGGCATAATGCATGACAGGGTTTGTGTCGTGCTGGGATAACATCACGCCTTGGGTGGTTGGGCACAAGGTCGCAGACTGTGTGTGTCCAACACCCAAGATGTGACATTATCCAAGCACGACAAATACCCTGTCGTGCATTATTCCAATTATACAATGGTTCATTTGTTAAAGAAAAACAATAAATATATATATATATATATAAAAATCTATATTTAAAAAGTATTTTTAGTCAGTTTTGTAATTGGTAGTCACACTTAAAAACAGTGCCTATTTCTCACTTTAGACAGTAGAAGGAGCTGCTCCCCAAAACCTGTGTCATATATATGTTTGTGTCCCCTATTCGCTCTGTGTCAACCTCCCCCCTTGCCCCGGAACTGCAATTTACCATCTTTTCCCATTGAGATATGCACTCCTTCTCCCAGCCCCTGATTGCGGTTACACTGTGGCAGCATGAAATGCATTCTCTCTTCCAGCTGCTAATGGCAGATTGTATGTGGCAGTGTCTGCCAGTCACCAACTGCAGTAGCATGTGCCTCACCCCACTTTCAGAATTATGGTTTGTTTGCTTCTCTCGGTACAGAATTTGTGTGCTTCTACCGGGGAAAACAGGAAGAAAGTAAAGAAATTAAGCAGACATCCTTCCTAGCTAGAACTGAGCTACTTCCATTTAAATTAACTGAAGCACTGTGCCATGCTCTGTCTTTGGGCTGGGAGATGTGCAGGATCAGCTGAGGCTGATCGCAGTAATAGCCGTTAATTTTCTTTATTTTTACAGAAAAATGACAGCTTAACAGCGACAAGTGAACAAGTGAAGTATACTGCTGTTAGGGTGAACATATTACATTAATTCAAGGCATTGTTTTGTGGAAGTGTGAGGGAGGGATTTACTTTTTAATGAAATGGAGCAAGTACTGGCAAAAGCCAAAGCATCAATGCCAAATGTGGGCAACTTGGACATGGGCTGTGCAATGATTCCTTTAACATTTAATGCAGTCATGTGTGTGCCGGGAACACATCTGTGACGTTGTGCTGGGACAGCATCACAGGTCTAGCCCCAGAATGGCTAATCATAGTCCAGGGATTTTTCTTGCCATTGTATAATTATGATTAACACTGTATGCAGACTCTACAGCAGTACCTTGGGAGGCTGGGTCCAGAACCTACTTAGGAAAAATGTTCTGCAAGACATCAGTTCCAAAGCTGGCATCTGTCCTGGACTGTATGCCTAAGCAATAGTGCTCTGCGAAGATGTGCACTGTTTTCCAGGTATTTGCTCTGCAAATGTCTAACAATGGGATGCCCCTTGTTGATGCTACAGAGGCAGAGGTACCCATTGTGGAGTGTGCCTTTGGGCCTCTGAGTGGCATTTTCCCCACTTTTTCATAACAGAACTGAATGCAAGAGACAATCCAAAGAGATATAGACCTCTTGGTTGCTAGTATACCTTTGCCAACCTTCCCATAAGTAATGAAAAGCTGAGTGTTCTGGGACCTGACATCCTTTGTCCGGTCCACATAGACACTCAGAGCTCACTTTAAGTCAAGGCTGTGTAATTTTTGCTCACCTGGACTAGATTATTCAGGACAGAGCACAGGAAGTGCTACTGACTGGTTCAGATGAAATTTGGATACCACCTTAAGTAAATATTTCCTATGGATCTAAGGACTACCTTGGAGGATTATATAGTTTGGCTCTGTGCAGAGGGCTTGCGTCTCACTTATCTACCTGGCAATCAGGAATGTGGTTTTCCGTGTGACAAACGTTAGGTCAGCAGTGTCCACTGGCTTGAAAGGAGCCTCATAAACTGAGCAAGATCAAGACAGACATTGAGATTCCATGGTGGGATTTGGTCCCTTACTGGTGGGTAAAAGTGACTGAGGCCTTTAAAAAACCCTTTAAAGATAGGCTGTGAGGCCAGCGACATTTCCTTGCCTGCTGATGTGCTGCCAGGTAGGCCTAGGGACTGTAGGTGCACTAGGTAATCCAAAACTACAGGCAGGCTTGCCTCTTCTGAGATTACCTTTCTGGGGAAACACAAGAATGAAAATCTAATTTACAGTAGAAGAATACGCATGCCTGGTTGTTGGTTTCCTAGAAAGATATACTCCAAAGTATTCTAGCTCTTCAAGAACCATGCCCTCGGGTGTAGTGTCCTGGGGTCTGGGAATGCTATTCTCACCTGTGACAGAGTCAGCAAGTTGTGACTCAGTGGCAGACTGACTGGATTATTTCTCGATAGGGCCAGGAGTGTGGAGTACCAGACCTGCCTGGCCCAGTCTGTAGCTATTAGGATCACTACTGCAGATTCTCTCCTGAGCTTCATGAGTACTTTCTGCATGAGTGGAAATGGTGAGAAGACATCCAGGAACCTCTCTGTCTAATGCAGAGTCATGGTGTCTTCTGGAACTATTCCCTTGGCTGGTGATCTGCAACAAAACTGTGGGAGCCGACTGGTTTCCCATGAGGCAAACATCTATTTTTGGAGTGCCCCACCTCCTGAGCACTGTGGCCAGAACATGGTTCAGGGCCCATTCATGGTTTCTATCCTGATTCTACTTAGGAAGACTGCCAGTACATTTGTCCTTGCCTGGCAAATGCATCGCTAAAATATGAGTTTCTAAGGTGTTTACCAGGTCACAGATTCTCACCACTTCCGTGAACAGTTCAGAGGATCTTAACCCCGCTTGATTATGTAGTAACACTAGTGGTGTTGTCTGTTCTGGTCTGGACAGACTGAGCTTGCAACTGGGAGAATGCCTGCACTGCTAGCAATACTGCTCTGAGCTCCAGGAGACTGATATGCTCCAGATGCCCCTTACTGTAAAATCCTGTAGGTGGGCACCGTATCCCAGGAGTGAAGCATCTGTTGTAAGGATACTTGTTGGTGACTGCTGAAGGAAGTGAATGCCCCCTCTGAGGTTGCGATCGTCTTCATTTCACCACTCTAGTGACCTTACCAATGCTTTTGTAACTGGTTCTAGTTTTGAGAGTGGGTCCCATCTTTGAGAAACAATTGTCTATTAAATAGTACTGGATATTTCTCATTTAGAACCTGGCCCGTGGAACCACAATTGTGGATGCAGCCATGTGCATCGATAATTGCAAGAAATCCCTTGCAGGTCTTGGCTGTCCTGCTGTGAATTATTCTGTTGCGGCCATCAAAGCTGCCACTCTGGCCTATAAGGAGGCTTTCCCCTGCAGGGTGTTCAGTTCTGCTCCTATGAAGCCAGCCCCTAACACAGGGTCTATTTGAGATTTCTGCAGATTTATCAAGGAACCCAGACTCTCCAAGGTGCATTTTACAGTCTGAATGATGCCCTTGTCTCTTGTTCTGTTTTCCCTGAGTCTAGCTAGTCCTCCAGATAGGGAAAAACCACCATATATTTCCTTCTTAGATGTACTACCAACCACTGCTATGCACTTTGTGAATACCACTGGTGCTGAGGTGAGACTGAAAGGAAAGGCTGCAAACGCTATTGGCAGTTCCTTAGCGCGAGCCTGAGATATTTACTGTGGGATGGCCCAACTGAGAGATAAAAGTAGGCATCTTACGGATATAGGGAACCCAGCAAGTGCCCTGACTGTAAGGATGGTATCACTGTTCTTAGTGTCACCATCTTGAATTTCTCTTTTTTCATATGCTTGTTCAGATATCAGAGATCTAAAATGAGACGCCACTCCCCATTTTTCTTGTGGGTCATGAAGTACACAGGAAGTACCTTGAGAATAGATCTGTGCCCCACTGAGAGGCAGGGACCTTTTCCACAGCTTTTGCTTACAGAAATTTTTCTACTTCCAGTTCCAGCATAATTCTTTCTATGGGGGAGTGAACTGGGAAGCATTTGTGCTTCTGCTGTTTTGGAAATCTTTTGAACTGCAGGAAGAAACCCCATCCCACTACCTCCAGTACCCACTTCTCTGTGGTAATGTTTATCCATTCCTGGATGTAGCGGGCCAATTCCCCACCCTTCCCCATCCCACTGGCAAGGGTTGGGCGACCTGGGCAGAAGTGTTCGTGGTTTTGCTTTGGCTGAGGCTCGGGCGCTGGTGCTGCAGCAGCACACTTGGGGCCCCCTTCTGCCCTACCCCTGTAAAAGCCTCTTTGTGGCTGGTACTCATAAGAAGTATAGGCTCTTGAGAAATATTCCTTGCCTCTATCTCCCTTTCTGTAAGGTCTGTAAGAGATAGAGGCATTTTCCTTCTCATTGCTACTTTTCTAAGTGGTTTTGCATTGATCCACTTTTTTTCAAATGTGCTTCTGTTTCGTCATGAAGGAAACTCACTTTTTCATGACCGGCCTGCACCCTGTATGCAAAAATGGCTGCCAGATGCACCCTAAGGGTCGATGACCGCAGACCCCCTTTGGAGAAAGAACAAAGGTAGTCGAGAATGTTAGCCACAGAACAAGATAAGGGGTCCAGACCCTTATCCTAACACCAAATGGAAAACCTTTTCCATTTGAAGGCATAACATTTGCTGGTTGATTCCTTTCTAGATGCTTCCATCATGGTGTAGACATCTTCAGGAAGACCCAATGCCTGGAACTCTAGCTGCTCAGGTACCAGGCTGTGAGGTGCAAGGATTGAAGGTCTGCATGGAAGACCTTCTCCTGGTTGAGAGATATCAGGTCCGGGCGTGTACAAAGCCTCTCCAGGGGCCTGCAGCTGAGGCTGAGGAGATCTGGTTACCAGAACTGGCGCAGCCAGTCTGGGTCTACCAGAATCACCTTCGCCTTGTCCCTCCTCACCTTGAGTAACACCTTGTGGATCAAGGGAAATGGAGGGAAGGCATAGAGGAGGCCCAGGGTCCACGGCCTCGAGAAGGCATCCCCCTGCAGTGAGTCCTGCTGAGGGGGGTGGGCATGAAACAGCCTCAGTTTGATGTTTTCCCTGGAGGCAAACAGGTCCACCATTGGTTTGCCCCAACGGGAGAACAGGCTGTAAGCTACTTCTGGATGGAGAGACCACTCGTGGGATGTCTGGCCTAAGTGGCTGATAGCATCTGCCAGCTGGTTTGAGGCTCCTGACACATGGCTGGCTAGGAGATCCACCTCCAACTGGCCTACGAGGGTCCAGATGCGGAGTGCCTCCTTGCATAGCAGACAGGAGTGCGTGCCGCCCAATTTGTTGAGGTAGTACATAGTCGTGGTATTGTTCATCTGGACTTGAACCACTTGACCCCAGAGCTGAGGCGCGAAAGCTGACAGTGCCAGTCTGACCGCTCTGAGCTCCAACAGGTTGATGTGGCATCGGAAATCCTCAGGGGTCCAGACCCCGTGGGCCCTGTTGTCCCCCAAGTGGGCTCCCCAGCCCATGAGAGAGGCATCGGTCGTAAGGACGACAGTCGGCTTGGGGTAAACAAACGGGATCCCTTCTGTAACCAGTCTGGGGCAGTCCACCATTGGAGAGTGTCCCACATGTCCCCCAGTGATCAGCTGATTGAAATGACCGTATTGTTGAGTCCACTGGGCAGCCAGCTCCCATTAGAGGGGGCGCATGTGCAACCGGGCCCAATGGACCACCGAGGTGCACGCCACCATGTAACCCAGAAGGCGCAGAAAGTCCTGGGCAGGGCGCAAGTGCCCAACTAGAAATGATTGGGCAAAGGAAGAGAGAACCTCAGTGCCATCCGCCAGGAGCCGAGCTCTGGCTTGACAAGAGTCGAGCTCTACCCTGAGGAAGCCCATCACCTGGGAAGGCATGAGTTCCGACTTGGCCCCGTTGATTAGGAGGTTGAGTTGGGAGCAGGTGTGGAGGGCCAGATCCCTGGACCGCTCCACCTCCTGCTGGGTGGAACCTGTCAGGAGCCAATCATCGAGGTAGGGGTAAATTCTGACCCCCTGATGCCGGAGATGGGCTGCCACCACTGCAATGCATCTGGTGAAGACCTGTAGGGCCAATGACAGGCGGAACGGCATGGCTCGGAACTCGTACTGGGTCTCTTCGACCCTGAAGCGGAGAACAGTTGATGGGACGGACTAGGACATGAAAGAACACGTCCTGCAGATCCAGTGAACAGAACCACATGTTTCGCTCCAAAGATGGTATGATCTGGGACAGAGTGACCATCCGAAAGGTGCGTGACCTGAGAAACTGATTCAGGTCGTGGAGATCTTAAATGAGGCGGCAGTCCCCTGTCCGCTTGGGCACCAGGAAGTACCTGGAGACAAAGCCTGGGTCTGCAGACAGATCCGCCACGAGAGCCACTGCCTCCTTGAGGAGGAGCTGAGCAATGTTGTCTCGACGAGCCGACTGGGTGCACGAGGAAATCCGTTCTTCCCGAGAAGCGCGGGCTCGGCTGGGAGGATACTGCTCGAATTCCAGAGGCAGTCCCTGATCAACCACTTTGAGAACCCACCTGTCCGTAGTGACGGTGGACCAGGCGGAAAGGAAGTGACGGAGCCGGCCCCCCACGGGAAGACCTATAGCTGGCGTGATGGAGATAGGGGTGGCAACCCCCACCCCGGCACTGGGCAAGCTTGGAGGAGGAGCAGACTCCAGGACCTGAGCCTCAGCCTCCTTTGCGGGGCTGTTGGGGTGAGGGCACCAAGCTTGAGCCTGCTGCTGATGCTGCTGTCTTCCCTGGTAGGAGGACTGCTGAACTGCAGGGAAAGAGTGGCAAAAGGGCTTTTTATTTTTCTTCTGCTGGCTCTTGCCTGAAGAACTCTTGGCAGAAGTGGCATCCAAGGTGGCACTGGGCTGCTCTATGCGCTGTAGGTGACCAGCCACTCCCGGGCTGAACAAGTCGGTCCCAAGGAAAGGCACATCAGCTAACTTATGCTGAGTATTCGCCGGGAAGGAGGAGAGCCTCAGCCAAGCCCTGCGGCGAGAGGCAACTGCGGCGCCCATCCAGCGGGCACAAGAATCCCCAATGTCCAGGGCCGTCTGGAGCTGCCGTTTGGCAATGGCATGGCCCTGATCCCGGACCTGCTTAACCGTGGTCTGCATGTTCATGGGGAGATGTGGGAGGACTTCATCTAATGACCTGAGAAGGGCATGAGAGAAGTGTGCCATGATGATGGCCAAACTGGCGTGACGAAGGCCCAAGGAAGAAGCCACATAGATTTTCCGTGCTGAATGGTCCAAAAGCTTGGACTCCTTATCGGGGGTTGGTCAGTATCAGCAGGACTGCCAGTACGCCTGAACACCGAGGCGGTCACCAGGCTCTCGGCCGAAGGGTGCTCTGTGAGCCCCACAAGGAACCCCATGGATACCGCATACTTGCGGGCCATGCGGGCAGATGGTGCTGGACATGAGGCAGGGCACCGCCATAGTTCGAGTGCCGGACCAGCAATGGCCTCGGCCACAGGAAAGGCCTCTGTCAGGGTATCTCCTCTCTTGAGGATGTCCGTGAGAGGGTACTCAGCCTGTTTGTGGATGGGTTCCAGGGGCATCCCTGCAGAATCAGAGATGAGATGGAGGATCTCTTGGAAGGAGGAGGAAGGACCTTTCTCCATCCCAGTGCCAATGGAAAACTCATCATCCGCAGGATGAGTGTGGAGCCAGGTGACATCAGAGTCCGAAGAGTCTGAGTACAGCGGCCTGCCACCCAAATCACCCTCAACCCACCGAGGGCGGTCTGGGGTGACCATGACCGACAGATGTCGGGGAAGCCCGGTATCTGGTCAGTCCTCTTTGGAAGGTGGCGGCTCCACCACTATCGGCCGGAGAGACGGAACAGGCTGAACCGGAGCACGGGCTGGCCCCATGGGTGGGGGGGACCAAAAGCTTTGGTTCCAAGGGGGTCGGCTTCGGCCTAGGAGGCGAGAGCCAAGTAATGGCCAGGGTAGGCAGTGGAGCCGGCTTCTGCCTGGACAAAATCAGCTGTTACCACATAAGGTCCTCGTAGCGCCGGAGTTTCCGTCAGAGCCTCTCTTCATCTGAGGAGGACCTGTGGCATCGCCTCTTTTTGAAGCACTTGTGGCTCTTCCTTGGCCATTTGGCTGAGGGGGTTCTAGACCTCGACCGAGATCGGGCAGGCTGACTGTCGCTCAGGAGACACCGGAGGGATCAGTGAATCCAAAGGGTCCAGAACAGGGTCCTCGATGCAAACACCAGCGGGATGGGTCTCCTCATAGGGGAACACAAGGACCGGAGTCCTCTCCAAGGAGTCGTCGGCCACGGCCAGCGATAGAGGGTCGATTGGACGGAGAACTAGCTCGACCTCATTGACCACTTCCTCGGTCATCTGACCAGACAGAAGGTCCATGAAGCCTGCGGCCGAGGAAGCGATCTCGACCGAGGTCGAGACCACATGTTCCTGGGACTGAGACCTCTCTCGGTCCCAAGAGTGCCTTCGCTGAGACGAAGACAAGCTAGGTTCCTTGTCTCTCTTGCGAGAGCGGGAGGAGTGCGAGCCCATGGGCGCCTCATCCCGGGTGGGGAAGAGACTGGCACAACTCCTTAAAGGAACCTGTGAAGGTGGAGCCCAGGTTGAGTGGAACGAAAAAGCTTTGATTCGTCGAAGCATGGGCGGCTTCTTCTTCGAACACCTTCATGCGTTCCAGCTGCTCGGCGCAACCCGCGGCCACGGACACCACCCATCTAGCCTCCTTGGACTTCACCGGAGGATTCCTTTTCTCTGGTCTCCCAAACTTCAAACGTGCCAGGCGATCGTCCAGAACAGTGGGATGGAAGGCCAAGCAATAACTGCAGGACGAGGTGTCATGGTCGACACCTAGGCAGCAGACGCACGTGAGATGGGGATCGGTGCGCAACATCTTCTGGCTGCAAGGACATTGGCGTAATACTGGAGGAGATTTCTCTTCCATGATCGAGGACGCAAAAGTGCAATCGCTAACTCGAACGAGTTTTAATTTTGTTAAAACCGAAGTTTTGAAAGCCAGGGCCTATGAAATGCATGAGCACGAGGAAGGTAACCTGTATCTTCCAGTGGAAAGGAAGACCTGGCGTCATGGGGTGGAGCCGAGGTATATACCACTCGGGTGGGTGGGAGGAGCCAGCTTGAAGACTTCCGGCAAGATTTAAAGGGGAAAGGGACATGCCAAACAGTGTGGACCAACAACATATCCACGATCCTAGAAGTAAAGATTTCAATGAACATGTCTAATTAGAAGGCAAGATGCTTCTGTGAGTACAGAAGAAAGACAGTTATTTTTTTTACTTATTGTAGTAATCTTGACCATGGCCTACCATGAAAAATCATGAAAAAAATGAGATCATCACTATGCACAATCATTATTTCCGTAACATTGTGGTTTTTGATCGGTGGCCATTTAATGTTCATGTTCAATCATTGTTAGTCATGATCACAATGATGGTTTTTAAAGTTTGAATATGATCTTTGAGCATAATGTCACCTTGTTGTAATATCATACTGCTTGTAAACCTACTCTTATAATCTCCTAGGTTGCACCTGAAAATAGGCATTCCTTGTCTAGTGTGCTTACCCAGTAAACAAAAGCTAATGAAGAAATAATCATTCATGACACATCATTACTACATACATACTTACATGCATAGTTGCCACTAGATTAGGCTTAATGGTCTATCTTGTCTGCCCGACTCAGCTCACTGGTAGTGTACAGTAGCTGCTCTACCCCCATTTCCGCTCTCCTTCCCCGTATACCTCCGTTATCCGTCAAACCCCAACCCTGTACCTTGCCCTTCTGCCTGTCCCAAACCTTCTTAAAACCTCCCCCAGTTACCATTTTTTACCAGGTCATCCGGCAGGGCATTCCAGGGTGCCACCACCCTCTCCATGAAATAATGCCCCCTCACCTGTCCTCTGTACCGCCCCCCCCAGGCAACTTTAGACTATGGCCTTTTGTAGTCCCCTCCTCCCTTAACTTGGGCAGACCCTCCTTGTCCCCTCTGTTGAACCCCTTTAAGTATTGGAAGGTCTCTATCATATCCCCCCATCCCTTCTGTCCTCCAGAAAGTACATGTTCAGCTCTCTAAGTCTGTCCTCATATGACAAACCCCCCACACCACTAATCATCCTTGTCGCCCTTCTCTGGACTCTCTCCAGCAGTGTGATATCCTTCTTAGTCAGGGGTGCCAGAACTGCACACAGTACTCTAGATGTGGCCTCACCAGTGAGGTTAAATCATCTTTTTGGCTGGGTAGTGTATGGGAATCAGCAGCCTCCTTGTAGGTGCTAACCCATCATATCCACAAACTCAGCTCCCTCATCAACCTCTTCTGTTACTTTGGGGAAAGGGGGGGGGGGTTGCCTGACATGCAAGGAAAAAGACTAGTCCTCATTATGCCTTGGAGAAGTGCCAAAATCTTTCTCAGGTGCACCCTTTGATTCCACAGGGTCACCTTCCTCCTCTTGTACATAGTACAGTTCTTTTGCTGTCTAGTGGATCATGGCCACCATCATAGAAGTTAAACACCTACTCCTTAAGTGCTGGAGATCCCACGACATACCAGTCCTAAATGAATGGCATCCTGCTTCCTTGGAAAAGCTCTCCCATTTGGCCTCAGGCAGAATGCAGCAATATCAGGTGCTCTGGATTTCCTTCCTACACCTACAGGCCAATCCCTCTGCCACTACAGCTCTAGGAGAGACTTGGTGTGACTCTCAGAAGTGTACTCACTAAGCAGCCCATGTGGCCCTAGAGTTTTACCCCTCTGCTTCAACCATGGGGAGGAATACTATCCTGATCGGAGATACTCTTATTGGTTAACATCATAACAGTTTACATTGGTGTAATGACCAGAAGTTTTGGTTGCAAATTTAACTGTGTTGTTTTATTGCCGCCTTGACTGTTGGAAACTCAATGCATTCCAGGTGTTTTCTTTTGATCATGGTGATGAAAATGTCCATTTTTCTTCCGTTATGTATTTGAAAAGGTTAAGTAAAAAATTTAACATTAAAAAAGTACAACATTTTTTCCTCCTGCTCCTCAGGCAAACAGGTTGGAAGCTGAACCTGAAGACAAGGGGTGGCAGCTGCATTATTAAAATTTCCCATGGCCTGGAAAAATTGCCACATTTTTGATATGTTATCAGAAGAGGGCATTTTCTCTGTCTCATCTGCCTACTTCTTTCTCCCTTCAGGTGGAATGCCAATGACATTTTTTTTCTTTAAGTTTCTTTTTGGCAGGCACTGTTTCCAGTGTCTGCTCTGAGGCTCTTTTATTTTTAGTTTTTCCATCACTGGATTCAGTGTCCCCCTTTCGGACACCCTGGAGTCTGATCCATCTTTATCATGCCTATCAGATGGTCAAGCAGTTTTCTCCTTCTTTCTGTCGTCTTCTACAGGGACTTCTGCTTTACATGAACAGATGGACCCTTCTGATGCCTGCTTTCACCACTGATGGAAACTCCCTCATAGCCATTCTTTTTGGTGACAAGGAGACAGATCAGAGAAGACATAATTTCTGTTTTTCTAGTCCTTTTCTTTAAGGTTTATGGGCAAAATTTTAGATAGTACTCACAATTTGTAAAGTTGTGTTATGGACCCAGGCACTTTAAACAGAGCCTGTGGAAGTCTGCCCTTGCCAGGAGATGAAAATACTTCTTACAATTTTTAGAGCTCGACAGTCCTATACTTCATTCCCCAGACTCAGACACACCAATTTAGACAGACCTTATGGTAATGAGTTGATTCGCAAAAGAAAAAGTATTTGTACAAGAGCCTAACAGCCCGAATGGCTCTTCTACCAAAAAACAGGACCAAAATTCAAATCATGGTTCCTGCAGCGGGAACCGATCAATTAAGGTTAAAGGCCGCAGACAGGAGCAGAAAGTGAAAGTGGTCTGCTTCCTATAACAGTAAGAATGATAATGATGAAAGTACTACGGAAAAAAAGCAGGTAAGTGGTTTAAAACTTACATTTAGCCAAAAGAAAACACAAATAACAGCCAGTTAGGGTAGTCTCCAGTTACTGAGAATTGATTGGGAACCAGAGAAACCAAAAATGAAAAATAACTCCCTCTCTAATGCACTGCATCAAGAAACTAATTGTACCAGTACAAATAAAATTTTTTATAAAACTTCTAAAATAAATAACCATCTGGAGAGAGATACTGGAGCAGACTTCAGAGTGACTGCTCTCTTCAGGTGGAGAAACAAATCTGAACAACAGCCAGAGTGGAGTGTGCATGCAGAGTTTGAACTTGCATTCTAAAATTCTACCATTTGACTAAGGTTCTATCTCCGGGGCATCTCTCTACATGGAGATAGATGCTTAAACGGTAAAACACTAAGTGAGGGATTTCTGGGGTTAGAAAAGTACAGTTACGTAAAAACTTACCGTAACAGTAGATCTTTGAGGTGTTCTCTTGCAGTAGGTAATACTTGTGGATATACAGCAAAGGTCGCTGTGGTGCATGGCAGCTCTTCTAGCAGTTTTTCACCAGAGACTGCCCACACATGACATCAGCTTCATGTTTCCTATACAAGTGTGGGCAGTCCCTGGTATCCTCGGTTCCCCCGCCAGATTCAGCTCGCAAAGCGAGGACCGAGGGGAAGCTGAGGTACTAAAAGAGTCCCAACCCTAGTCACTGGACCAGAACTTACTCTCTTAGAGAAGGAGGGGGGTGGAGAGCAGGAACAAACCTACTGCAAGAGACACTCCTCAAAGATCTACTGTTACGGTAAGTTTTCACATAACTGTACTATCTTCCACGGAGTGGTCTCTTGCACTACATAATACTTTTGGGATGAATCCCAAGCAGTAATGCCCAAGTGGGAGGACAGTTATGATAGGAGACCTTGTAGGACTGCATGGCCAAAGGCCGTCCTATGTCATGAGGCAATATCCAGATTGTAGTGCCATGCGAATGTATGGATCGTGGACCAGGTAGCTGCATTGCAAATATCTAAACTGGAAGCTCCTACAAAGCAAGCCGCAGTGATGGCCATTGCTCTAGTGAAGTGGGCTTGGACAGGTCCAGGTAAAGGCTTGCTGTATTTTTTGTAACAAAATGAAATACAATGTGCCAACCAGGATGAAAGAGTACGTGTTGCAACCGGGAGGCCCTCGTGACCGGGGACAAAAGAGACAAACAGTTGAGACGTCTTTCTAATCGACTGAGTCAAATTAGTATAGTAGTGTAGGATACAATGGACATCTAAAGTATGTAACAAATATTCACCCTGATTGGAGTAGTCAGGATAGTAGACCAGAAGCTCCAAGGACTGATTTAAAGTATGTCTGGAGACTACTTTAGGAAAGAAAGAAGGGTTGGTACGAAGGACCACCCAGTCTTTGTGGAAAATCAACTAAGGTTGTCTACACGTGAGGGCATGGAGCTCGGAGATACGTAGAGCGAAAGTGACAGCCACCAGAAATAGAGTTTTCCATGAAAGAAAACAGAGATCACAAGTGGCAGCTGGCTCAAAAGGCTCAAGGGTCAATTTTTCTATCATAAAATTGAGATCCCACGGAGGAGTGGGTCTTCTAATTGGAAGTTTAATATGTAACATTCCTTTCAAAAACATTTTAGCTAGATGACGTTGGTACAGTAACCTGCCATCCAGAGGTTCTTGGAAAGCAGAGATGGTGGCCAAATGAACTTTGATGGAAGAATAACTTAAACCGGACTCAGATAGTGAGGCCAGGTAGTCCAGAACCTTCATCAGTGGACAAGAATAAGGGTCCAAAGATCGAGAGGCTGACCATATGGAAAAGTGTTTCCATTTGGAATTGTATGTTGCTGTTGTTGCTGGCTTATGGGAGGCCAAGAGAATATTGGCGACAGGAGAGGATACTTGTAATCGAGTTATAAAAGCATCCTCAGGAGCCAAGTGTGAAGGTGTAGAGCCTTCAGGTTGGGGTATAGGAGAGACCTGTGACACTGAGTCAAGAGGTCTGTTCTGATCAGCAATGGGATGAGGTCCTATACTGACAGTTGCAGGAGTAGGGGAAACCACGTCTGGCAAGGCCACAGTGGGACTACGAGAATCACTGTGGCCGGCTCCAACTGTAGTTTCAGTAGAGTCCGCTGCAGGAGAGGGACGGGGGGAAGCATATAAGAAGAGACCTGTCCAGGATTGGGACAGGGCATCTATAGATCATCCCTTTCTGTTCGGGATAATGGAAAATTACCTGGGAAGACGGTAGTTTTCTTGGGAGGCAAACAGATCCATCTGCAGAGTGCCCCACAAGTTGAAGACTTCTTGAAGCACTTGCTCGTGAAGTGTCCATTCGTGAGTTGTGGACAGGCAACTCAGCCAGTCAGCTAACTGGCTGCAATGTCCCAGTAAGTGGAAAGCTGTTAGCATCAATTGTTGCCATATGGCTTCTTGCCAAACTACAAGTGTTTCTCTGCATAGGGTGTGAGACTTTGTACCCCACTGCTTGTTGAGGCAAAACACTATCTGCAGTGTTGTCTGACTGGATCAATAATGATCCTGGCTCGAGGTAGGGACAGAATGCCTGGAGGGCTAGACGGACCGCTCTCATCTCCAAGAGATTGACATGAGACAGGTGGGGAGAAGCAAGCCATTAGTCTTGGGTCAGATAAGGACCGAAGTGCGCTCCCCCGCTCTGCAGGGAAGCATCCGTGGTCAACATTTGCATGGGGGGGTACTGAAAAGGCATTCCTTGATTGAGATGGATTCCGATTGTCCACCATGTCAGGGTAGACTTCAGAGAGGGAGTGAGCCTGATTTTTTTCTTCAAACTGTCCTGTTTTTTGGGACCATTGACTCTGGAGGGTCCATTGGACAGGTCTCATGTGGAGACGGGCGAATGCCACTGTAGGGATGGCAGTGAACATGTGACCCAGAAGGTGCAGCATTTGTCTGGCTGTGACTGGCGTGTCCTGCCAGGCAGACAGGAGGTAAGCCCTGGCAGTAACTGTATCTAGAACAGCTCCAACGTACTGCAGAGACTGTGTCAGATTTGGACTGGACTTTGGCCAACTGACAGCGATTCCCAGATCTGCGAACAGGTTTATGGTAGCATCTAGAGAGGCAAGCAGAGCTACTTTGGAGTTTGCTTTTATTAGCCAATCACCTAGATATGGAAAGATGAAGTGTCGTCCTCTTCATAAGGCTGCTGTTACCACCGCTAGGCACTTGGTGAACACCTTGGGGGCTGATGAGAGGCCGAAAGGGAGTGTTAGAAACTGGTAATTTTGACCCAGTAGGTGAAAGTGCAAACATTTGTGACGGGCAGGGTGGATGGCAATATGAAGGTAAGCATCCTTCATGTCTAAGGAGCAAAGCCAATCATCCTGTTTCAGGATCGGCATGATGGCAGGTAGAGTGATCATACTGGAACATTTGCACTGAATGTAAAGATTCAGTTGTCTGAGATCCAGTATTAGTCTGATGTCTCCCGTTCGCTTGGGCACCAGAAAGATGTGGGAGTAAAATCCCATTTGATGTTCCAGAAGGGGCACCGGTACAATGGCCTGTTTGGTCAAAAGGGCTGTGAATTCCTCCTGTAGGATGGGTATATGATCTGGAGGATAATGAATCTTCCATGGAGGGCAAGGGCGTGGGGTGGAGAAACTCCAGAGTATGACCCTTCTGTATAATCTGAAGGACCCAATTGTCGGAAGTGATCATTTGCCAGGCCTTCAGATGGCGAGCAAAACGACCCACTACAGCCTCCGAGGCCTGGTCGAGGAGGCGGGGGAGAAGCCCTAGTGGGTCACTGAGAGGTGGGTTGTGCAGCTTCACCAGAAGGGCGGGAGTGGGTACCCCGGGCAGTTGAGATGTTGTCTCTGTTGGTCACTGTATCCAATAGTTTATCCCTGTCTTGTGAGGGAGGGAGTTTACTGATAAGCTCAATGGCACAGGACCCAAGAGTACGCTGATATTTAATAATATGACCCATATAATTCAGGATTCTGATATTCTATCACCTGAGGAAAATACCTTTTTCCCCAGATAGTCAGTTCTTTGGGATTCTTCATCAGGGGGTAAGGAGCGCATGTGCTTGGGAGTTTTGCTACGGTCACGAGTGGCAGTAAGGACCACAGAATCTGCCTCTGGAATAGTAGACAAATGGGTGGTCCAGAGGAGCCTGATATAAATGATCCGCTTTGTGGGGAACAGCTGTAATAGCTAAAGGCTGATGCCAAGCGGCCAGCATGGCATTCTGGTAAGCTGGAATTAGTGGGGGAACCACTAAGACAGGCTCCTCAGGTAATTCAAGATATTCTGCCATATCCTTGCATTGTTTGTCATGTTCAGTAGTGGAGAATCCCATGACCTTTTGGATTTGAGCCATTATCTCACTAAAGGTCGTGTCATCTGGGGGTGAGGCTGCTGAAGGGAGAGGCAGATCCTCATCCAGGGAAAAGATTTCAGAATAGGGGGATTCAGGATTAGGAAAATCCAAATCTTGAAACTTTTCATCCTCTAGATCACTGGAGAAATCAGGCAGCAAATCTTGGTCATCTGACAAATAGTCCTCTATAAATGGAAGAGGAGACCAGGGTGGCATGGCATCCCTGTCACTATGAAATCTTTTAGGTGGAGGAGGGACAGGAGATCGGGTAGGATCACCCAGCTCTTCAGAAGGCTGAGAATGCCACATGGCATGCAAAACCTGTCGGACTACATTGGTAAGGTCCCTATAGTGGGAAGGATGTGGGGAGAGAAGGGGGGGTGATAGAGGGTATGGGACACACAGTATGAGCAGGTCTCACCCCCTGGGTGGTAAAGACCAGGGTCCCAATCTCTGTCCGCCTGACCCATATAACAAGCCATCTGTGTAGGCGGAGGGGCAGTCAATAAAACATAAGTCATAGGTTTACCCTGAGGAATGCGGGGTTTCATCGACAGGCTCACAGGGAAAAATGAGTTATTTTCACTTAAACTGTCAGATGCCCTCGATGCGAGAGGAGTCCTCATCGGCAGAGCAGCAGTATATTTAGCTGCATGTAGAGCAACGGAAAGCATTGTCGACAGGAGGGTATAAGTCTCTGTCGATGGAGTAGTTACTATTTGAATTGCATTCAAAGCATTGGAAAGTGCCGTCGACGAGAGGATATGAGCCCTCGTCAACGAAGAAGTGTTTAAAGAACGCCCTGTCAACGTAGGGACACCAGAAATGGAGGCAGTTGACGGGTGACGAGGCAGGGAGTGTGAGGAGGGTTTCTCCTTCTCCTTTTTCTGCCTGGAACGAGAACCAGCAGAGGGGGGAGCCCTTGATACAAGCCCACTTGTTCTCCAAGATAGAAATTTTCTGCTCCATCAAAAGGTGTTGAATTTCAAGCAACCGTCGTCAATGAGTTGCCTGATTAAATTCCTGACAAACTACAGGAATTGGTATAGTGTGTGGGGCCCAGACACCTTACACAAAGTGTGCGATTGTCAAAGTGGTATATCTTCGTACCATAACGGCAGGAACGAAATAAAGCTGGTTTCTTTGAAGAATCTGGAGACCTTCGTCTTAGTTCCAAATTTCTCATTGATGACTGCTACACAGAAGTTGCACTAGCTGCTGCGAGAGCTGAAGATGGTGGGAAAACGAACTGAGGATACCAGGGACCACCCACACTTATACAGGAAACAGGAAGCTAATGTCATGTGTGGGCAGTTCCTGGTGAAAAACTGCTAGAAAAGCTGCGGAGCACCACAGCGGCCTCTGCTGGATAGCCTAAAGTATTACCTACTGCAAGAGACCACTCCGTGGAAAATCGTACAGTTACATAAGAACTTACCATAACAGTAGATCTTCAAGAGAGGCTCTTGCAGTAGGTAATTACACATAGGACTGATGCCGGCCAGTGTCAGGACCAGATGGAAAAAATTTCTAGCTAGCAGTCTCTGGCAGGGGACCGGCTCCACATCAGGTGACCAACGTCACGTGGCGTCAGTATAAAGGGGCGGTTCCCCATGCCCGCCTTCCAGCTCTTTCCAGCCAAAGCCCAAAAGGCAAGACGAGAGAGAAGCGGATATTTCCCCGCCTGGAAAAGGAGCTGAAAAAGTTTAGATGGATGGAGCTGGAAGAAGAGTTTACTGGTAAGAGCCTCTTCAAAGATCTACTGTTACGGTAAGTTCTTACGAATTGTACTATCTTACTGAGGGCTCTTGCAGTAGGTAATTACATATAGGACTAAGCTAAGCAGTCTGGAACAAGGAGAAGCAAACGGGAGGAGGGAAGCTACTCAGAAATAGACCCTCTGGTTGTGAAGGCCTTAGGAAAGGAGGCCTTGCAACGCAGCCAGCCCGAAGCCTGCTCTACGGTGAGAGGAAATGTCCAAACTGTAATGTTTCGTAAAGGTATGGACAGAAGTCCAAGTGGTGGCTGGACAAATGTCAGCCGCTGATACATTCTTGAAACAAGCCGCAGAGGCAGCGACCCCTCTGGTAGAATGGCCTCTAACTTTACCTGGCAGGGTTTTGTTGTACTTGTCATAACAGAAAGTGATACAATGAGCCAACCATTTTGATCGGCACTGCTTAGAAACAGCAATGCCTTCTCTTTTATGAGCAAAAGAGACGAACGGTTGATCAATCTTTCTGAGATCCTTCGTCCAGTTGGTGTAGTATCTCAGAATTCGGTGAACATCCAAAGTATGCAAGAGGTACTCTCTATGATTAGAGTGCGGCGTAAAAAAGGCCGGCAACTCTATGGATTGATTCAGCGTCGATTCTGCTACCACCTTAGGGAGAAATTTAGGGTTGGTACACAGAGCCACACGTTCCTTGTGAAAAATCAAATACGGGATTTTACACATCAGGGCCTGGAGCTCGGACATCCGTCGAGCAGAAGTAATGGCTACTAGGAAGAGAGTCTTCCAAGAAAGGAACTTTAGGTCCGCTGAGGCTGCCGGCTCGAGAGAAGGCAGAGCAAGCTTCTCTAAAATGAAATTCAGATCCCAAGGAGGGGCAGGAACCCAGATAGAGGGTCGTAAGTGAAGGACCCCTCTCAAAAAGGTCTTAAGAGACCTCCAGCTGAGCAAATGTTCTGTCTGCAAAGGGGACATGATAGGCTGAAATGGCCGCCGTGTGAACCTTTAAGGATGATTGGCTGAGACCCAGATCAAAGAGGTGTCGCAGGTAATCCAGAAGTCTACCGACATAACGCGAGAAGGGCTCAACATCACTGGAGGCAGCCCAAATAGAGAACCGCTTCCATTTCATGGCATAAGCAGATCTGGTTGAGGTTTCTGGCCTCCACCAGAATCTCAGCTACTCTGGGGGGCGGGGGGGAGAGACCCGAATCGGGCTTGAGCTACATGTGCAGGAGCCACGCATGCAAATATAGGGACTTGAGACCTGGATGGACCAGGGTCCCCTGATCCTGCGTCAGCAAACAAACCGACAGAGGAAGAGGAAGAGGAGGTTCCTCTGAGTACTATTGCAGAAGAGAGAACCAAACTTGCCTGGGCCAGAAAAGAGCGATCAGAATCATTCGAGCTCCTTCCGAACCAAGTTTCCGCTAGACCCTCGTAATCAGTGGAATCAGGGGGAAGGCATAGACGAATCTGCCCTTCCAGTCTAGAGATAGAGCGTCTTTCTAAAAAAATGCCATGCCCTGGAGCGAGCGAGCGAGCAGAAGATGGGAAGTTTTGCGTTTTGAGGGGATACAAACAGGTCTACCTGTGGAGTTCCCCAGCGCAGGAAGATGCTGTCTATGACCCCCTGATCCAGTTCCCATTCGTGAGCTAGAGCAGATGACCGGCTGAGCCTGTCTGCCAGCATGTTCTCGACCGCTGGGACGTGAGATGCTGTGAGGTGAAGGCTGTGCTGCACTGCCCAATCCCAGACTCGCATCGCCTTTCTGCAACGGGGGTAGTAACGAGTTCCTCCCTGTTTGTTGATGTACCAGACCACACACATATTGTCCATTTGTACAGCTAAGTGACCGGGAGACAGATACAGATGCAGAGCCTGAAGAGCATACAGCACAGCCCTTAGTTCGAGCACATTGATGTGAAGGGACTTCTCAAGCTTGGACCAGGAGCTCTGGGTCCTGTGAGGACCGAGATGGGCTCCACAACCCTCACCGGAGGTGTCTGTAGTCAACGTCTGCGAGGGGGGAGAAAGACCGAAGGGAACTCCCCGGCAGAGGTTCTCCTGAACCATCCACCACTGCAAGTCCCAAGCCATGGGAGTGGAGACCAGGACAAGCTGATCTAGGTCGTCCACTAACTGATCCCATTGAGACCGGAGTGTCCACTGAGAGATTCTCATGTGGAGCTGAGCACGAGGGACTGTCAGAATCACAGCCGCCATTAGCCCGAGGAGGCAAAGGACGGACCTGGTGCTGACCCGCCTGCGGCTGGACAACAGGCTGACCTAGGCCTGGAGAGTGGCCGCCCTGTCCGGTGGCAGAAAGGCCATGCCAGAGGTCGTGTCCAGGATCGCCCCGATAAACTAAAGCCTCTGGGATGGGATCAGATGGGACTCAGCCTGGTTGATGGCAATACCCAGGCAGGCAAAGACCTGCTGGGTAAGGGAAAGGAAGCGCAGGAGTTCCTCCCTGGACAGGGCCGCCAAGAGCCAATCAGCAAGGTATGGGAAAACCTGCACCCCCTGGGTATGCAGGTAGGCTGCTACCACCAAAAAGCATTTGGTGAACACCCGGGGTGCCGAGGAAAGACCAAATGGGAGGGCCTTGAACTGGTAATGGTCCCCCTGGAACGCAAAACGCAGGTATTTGTGGTGGGAAGGGGCGGATAGGGATATGCAGGTAAGCATCCTGCATATCCAAAGTGCACAGCCACTGTCCTGGCTTGAGAAGGGGCAGGAGGCTCTGCAGCGGGAGAATCCTGAACCTCTTGTACTCCACGAACAAGTTCAGGGAGCTAAGGTCGAGAATCAGCCTCACGTCCCCTGTTTTCTTTGGGACCAGGAAGAAATGGGGACAGGTTATAGCGCCTCCTTCAAGAGAAGGGAGGAAATTTCTTCCTGGACCAGAAGAAGATACTCCTGCGAGTACGACGACCTTGGGGGAGGGTGTCGAGGGGGTTTCTGAAGAAACACTATTGAGTGTCCCTCTGCAATGAGTTGGAGCACCCAAGAATCTGACGTTATCCTCTCCCAACCCGGGAGGTGGAGGGAAATCTCCCTCTTACCGGTTCCTCTGGAAATGCCAGAGGCTGTGGGAGAGGAAAGGAGCCAGGTGGTGTGTGGCAGTGTCGCGGCTGAAGCTCCCGCTGCTTTTTTGGGCGGTGGGGGCTTGGCAGCTGGAGGGGCCTGACGTTTACTGGCCTGCTTTCCCTGTGGTTTCGCCCTTTGCCGATTCCGCCTGCGAAAGGGATGACGCTGCGCTGGAGGGAGATTATACATGGAGTCCACAGACTTCAGTGCAGTCCCCTTCTCCTGCAGATCGGTGATAATGTCCTTGACATCACCACTGAACAGCACCAAACCCCGGAAGGGCATTTCCTGAATAGCGGACTGCACTTCCAGGACCAAACCTGACACACGGAGCCAGGCATGATGCCGCAAGCCTCCAGAGAAAGCCGAGCTCCTACCAGCAGTGTCCACTGCATCGTACGTGGCACGAAGCATGTGCCGACTGGCGAATGAGCAGAATGGACAAGGTCAGCCACTTTCTGTTTAACCTGAGAGTCAGGAAGGGAGACCAACTTGGATTCTACCTCACTAAGAATCGCCTTCTGGTAATCCCCCATGTGAAAGACATAGTTCAGGGCCCTAATACCCAGAGTGGAAGAGGCATAGATCTTCTTGCCGTACTGCTCCAGAAGACGGAATTCTTTGTCAGGTGGAGATGAGCTCAAATGCTTTGGATTAGCTGACCAGCCGTGAGCGGCGCTAATCACAACAGAGTCAGCTCGAGGGTGAGAATCAAGGAAGTCAACACCCTCAGGAGCCTGGTATAGCCTATTAGACTTCCGAGGAAGAGGGACTAATGCTGACGGTTGCTTCCAAATGGCGGAAATAAGGTCGGCATGAGGCTCAATCCAGGGTGGCACCAGGCAGATCCAGGTGCTCAGCGAGTTTCTTACGCTGTGGGTCCGGCTCCAAGGCGCGCCACTTATGAACTTCCTGGATTTTGTGCAACAACTCCGAGAAAGAAGGATCCTCCTGAGGAGACTTCGGAGGAGTCCTAGGCCTGGGTTTGGTCGGAAAGCGTGGCTCGTCATCCGGGTCGGAACAACCGTCTGAGTCATCCGAGGTGTCCGAGGAGGACAGAGAGAAGAAGAAGACTCCCTCTCCCGGCGTGGGGAGGAACGGACCTTAGGAAGCCCTTGGGAAGGTGTCCTGCCCACCCCTGGAACCAGAAGCTGCCCCTGGTATCCGGAGGTGGGGGGGGGGGAGTCTGTCGTCTGGGGCGCACAGGAGCCAGAACCGGCACCATGGCCGGGAGACGAGTCTCCAGTTCTCTGGTGAGCTGAGCCTTGGCCTCAGCCCACCAGGAGGCTAGAGTCTCCTTCAAGTCCACCGGTGGCTGAGGGAGTGCAGGAGGAGGAGTGGGATACAGATATTGAGTGTACCCATAGGGTGCATATCCGTAACCCGATGGTGGATAACCCGGCGTCTGGTAGTAAGGCACAGAGTACTGCAGCGTCAGGTAGGTCGGCGTCGGGTACTGGGGCGGATACTGCGGAGCCAAGTAAGACGGCGCCGGATAAGACGGAGTCAGATACCCGGGAGCTGGGGGGTCTGACGGAGCAGACGGCCCGGCTAGAAGCCCAGCAGGCGGGCCTGGAGCAGAAGGCCCGGAGGGCCGGCGTTGGAGCGGCATCTGGAAGGGGGGGATGTTGCCCGGCGTCGGTAGGACCGGCGTCTGAGCCAGTGTCCGGGGAAACGACGTCAGGTTGTCCGACCCAGTGGGAGGGAGGCCTGACTGGGGCACAGCAGGAACCTCTGCATCGCCCGAGGATGGGGGGGGGGGAATCCTTGGGTCAGGCTGAAGAGACCCAGGGTCCCCGGAGGGCAGCAAAGGCTGCGGGGAGCCACGAATGGCAGACGTAAGAGTCTCAGACGTCGGTTCAGCCACCGCGCGGACGTCAGGTCGGCCGACGTCAAACTTATCAGCGGAGTCCGAGCGGACGTCGGAGGAGCCAGCGTCTGACTTAGCGAACCCATCGCTCGAGGCAGGTCGTGAAGGAGGGGCGACCAGGTCGGGCGGGAAAGTGGCAGTGCACCGCCCCGAAGGGTCAAGTGACTTATCGACCGTCTCTGTGCGGGTGTCAGAGGAGCTGACGTCCGGCTTACTGGAGCCGCTCAAACCAGTAGGCTGCACAATGATGGCTTTACCGAGAGCGGAGGCCTCCAACAGCCCGAAGGGCCTGAGCCAGACGGGCGGGCCGACGCCGCCTTGGAAACCTCTCAAGATGGCCGTCATGGAGTGTAGGGATATGGCGACTCCAGTCGGAGTCGCGTGTAAGAGGAGCCCCG
The DNA here is from genome assembly GCA_016271365.2 of Neoceratodus forsteri. Taxonomy (NCBI): domain Eukaryota; kingdom Metazoa; phylum Chordata; order Ceratodontiformes; family Ceratodontidae; genus Neoceratodus; species Neoceratodus forsteri. The sequence goes on from CM028137.1 coordinate 159,025,637, forward strand.
GTCCCGATGCTTCTCCTTGTCCTTCCCCTTACGATGGCCTTCAGGGGAAGTGGATGCTTGCCGGAGCTTTTTCAACTCCTTCTCCATGGAGGACATCTTTTTGAGGATATGGGCCTCCAGGGACTCCTACCTCTGTCTGCAGGTGGCGGCGTTAAATTTAAGGCAGTGTTGGCACTTCTCCACCTGATGGTCCGGGCCCAGACAGAAGAGGCACTGGGAATGACCGTCCTTGTGCGGAAGTTGGGCGCCGCACGAGTCACACTAATTTTTGTGCTCGAAGGGTGTCGGGGACGACATACACCAATGAAAGGTTGACGATTAACTTGAATAATATCGAAAAAATGACGGTAAATACTACCGGAGACAGTGCTGACTAGCGTTGAACTTTACCGCGAGGCGCTGACACAAGTCAACGGCGGGAAAGAACTGGGAGGCGGGCGTGGGGGACCGCCCCTTTATACTGACGCCGCATGACGTCGGTCATCTGACGTGGGGGCGGTCCCCCGCCAGAGACTGCTAGCTAGAAATGTTTCCGTCGGGTCCTGACGCTGGCCGGTATCAGTCCTATATGTACTTACCTACTGCAAGAGCCCTCTCGAAGTAAGATCTGTAGTTACAACACACAGATACTACATAGCTAACTGGATAAGCTCCTCGGCACTGGAGCAAAACTGTTTCATGCAGCAGTCAGGCAGTTCAGCTATTGCCATTACAACTTTAGGTCAATATTACCTGAAGTTAGGCTTCAAAAGGATACAAAGAAATCTAAAAAAAGAACTCCAAAGCTGCCAATGAGCCAGGCCAGATGATGCAGGATGTATGATCTCGCTGGCTCTTTAATTCCAAGTGCCTTTATGACAATACTTAGTCCATATGTAAAATTTCCCATCATAGCCAGTGCAAACAGGAAGTAAGAGGTGCCTTCTGTAGATTTCCTTTGAAACTAAAATAACAAAATGTTACATGTTAATGATAGCTTGCTTACACCGACACCAAATTTCCAAAAGCAGACAAATAAGTTGAACAAAAACATACAATTAAAAAAGGCAGCATACCCTAGTAACAGCATGAACAAGAGCTGGGGGGAGAATGATTTATTTTAATATTCTGTATTGTGAAACTGCCAGCCACAGAATTTCTTTATAAAATAAACAACTTTTTAATGGAGATTAAGAATGTAACATACTAAGAAAAGGAAAAAAAAAAAAAACAGAACCAGTGATGACCTTATTTTTGGGGGGTGCCCCAGACATGGTTAGTCCTTGAAGATTCCATATTCTATCGCTCTACCACTGACTGGTTAAGCTACACCCTACAAGTAACATTGTGGCATTTTGTAACATGGCATTAATGCTAGTAGAGCCAGAAATGTAGATCATTGGTCAAAAGGCATCACGTGGAACAATTAATGCACGGCATTAATTCCCTAGATATGCCCGCTGGCGTTATCCTCTGAGAAGCCAGGAGAGGGAGGTATTTATCAGAAATGCAGACCATGAGTTGTTAGGTAGGTAAGGAGTGGAGACAACACATCGGGATGCACTGGTAGTGTGTCAGGAAAAAAGAAATGGAGTGGTCAGGTACCAGCTTCCCAATCGTAGCAATAATCGCCACAGCACAGAACCAGGACAAAGGAAGTGATCATGCTGTAGCGTGGCATAGAGCTCACAATAGAGTGCAGTGCTTGAAGCAAAAAGGCGACGAGGATGGACAGCCGAATGGGAGACATCAGCCGTAGATCAGGTAATCGTCACACTCGGGATAGTGAAATCCTAGACAAGTGCACAGAACAGAAACATTGAAAGAATGCAAAAGATAGCAGCTGTGGGAAAAAAGAGCGATAGAAAGCGAACTGGTGACCATAAATGCAGCAGTACACAAACGGTGTGTGCACAAGTACTGTGGCACCATATGTAAATGAGCAGCATGTCCCATACCACACAGCAAATGTGTAAGACTTGAAAACGAATGATGTATACAATTACACACCGTATAGAAAAGTGTTGCAAATATTGCAGTAGTTTGTAAACAGTGTAAGAATCAAAAGCACACTTTGTCAAAAAACAAATAATGTGAGGCATAAGTATATAAACAAGTGTGGTTCTCAAAACGCATGGCATCCTAGTGAAACATGTAGCAACTGATAAAAACAATATATGTGACCTGTATTATGAACTCCACACTATATAAAAAGAATACCTAGCTTGCACAAGCCATGTTACAAGAGCATTAATCCCCTCAACAGGAGGCATTTCCCAGGAATTAATGCATGGTTGGGTGTCGGGAAGCCCTCTGCTTTCGGCCTCGGGCACCCCCCCAATGCATTAATTCCTGGGAAATGCCTCCTGTCTCGGTGATTAATGCTTACATCATGACATTTTGGAAATGTATTCTCAGTTCACTGAGCCTCTTGCATGCTGATCAGCAGGACACAGTGACAGAAATAAATCCACTTAAAAACAATTAAATTTCAGAAACTACCTCGGGATAGGGCCCCTTAGGGTTGCCACCTTTGGATGGGGCAAAAACCGGATCCTAAGCTCGGCCCCTAGCCCCACCCCTTTTTATGACTCATCATGCATTGTTTCTCCTAGAAGACCATCTGTTATATCAATAAAAGATAAGATGCAGTGGAAAAGATTAGGTTAAGTAAGTGCTAATGGTGTTAATGGCCATACTTTACACCTCCCAGGCTGACTGCTTTCACAAACAAAGGGTTATATTGACACCAGAACTTGTTTGTAAGCTGGCCATGCAGCTGAAACAATGAATAATATGACAACATTTGTTTCAAAAGTATGTGAGCACTCAAAATGGCTCAAAAAACCTGACCAGCACACAGCAAAACCGGATTACCTGATAGGGACCCAGAAAACCTGATCACCAGGTAAAAAACCTGACAGGTGGCAACCCTAGGGCCCTACAGGAAGGGGTTCTTTAACAGCCAATGAACTGAGGGTACCTATGGTCCGCTTCAAAAATCACTTAATGAAGTAGGAAGCATGAGCTATAACTTTCTGTGTGTACCAGTACAGAAGTAGCAATACAGATAACATCACTTTCTGCTACTGAAAGTGGACAACCATTTCATTTGTTTCCAACTGGCTTTCAGCAGACGTCAACCTGTTTACCGCCTGTCTTTTCAACAGTCACATAACTACCAGAAATCACATTTTATTCTTAGGAATATTCTTTAACTGAATATTGAAACTGCTCTTAATGTCATCTTTAAATAAGTCTAACAACTGTTACGTTCAACCACGCTTTTGAAAGTTAAACCTTATTTGTTTCTTAATTTTTACTGTTTAAAGCAGCAGTTCAATTTACAGTGACAAGTCTGTATTTAGACCATTTTATTCCACTTTATCTCACCCTTTATCTCTTGTACTGTAAGATGCTCTTTTTGTCTTGTTTTAGGTCTCCTTTAGTATTTATCTTAGAACAGAAATATTCTCAGCTGTTTGGATTACTGTCACTTATTTCCTGGTAAAATTCAACTATCACGCAATAAAAACTGCTCCCCGACCTTATGGGACAAAGGTTATTCGAGAACTGCAGAGAACACAGATGAAAATCTAGGGACAGCCATGTTAAAAAGAAGACTCATTTTAATTATTTCACATCTGGGGAAAAAAGATAAAGCCGATTAAAAATAGGTGGAATTATAAGACAGGAAATGAAGGGTGCTCTAATATGGAAGAAAAGTATAGGTCTGCCCAGTCTGATGGCACTGGCTGGTGGAGCACTGCTCCACTACAGGGGAAACCCAGGATCCTAGACTGAGCCTCAGTCCTGACTCCCATGCCATGGGCTGGTTGGTTCTGGAGTTCAATGCAAAGGCATCTCCAGCCAAACCCAGAGGAATGGAGAAATATGTCTCACTGTAAGGATGCCTCTTACAGTCAGAGCAGTGGTGGCACGAGTATACTGAGTGGCAATACAAAATTGGCCACCTCCTGCCCATAGGAGGATGTCATGGGCACTACTGACTGTTGTAGGGTGAGGTGGAGGGCTGTAAAAGGGAGAAAAAATGGATGCCTCCAGGAGTGACCACACCAGTGCCAGCCCACCCTGGTCAGTAGCCAAAAGCCCAGTTCCCTCCACTACACCGCCTGATTAAGACTGCTACTTGGAGGTTTGCTGCACACAGGCTCGATGCTAAAAGCACTGCTGTGGCAGGCAAGCCATGGAAGAATTGAGAGGATAGAGCAAGATCTGGATTACTACTCCCAGGTGAGTACATGTGTGTGGGATAGGTGGTACAGTTGGGTCTGTTGCGTTTCTGGTGTAGCATACGAAAGAATAAATTTTTTAAAACATGTTCAAACTTTTTACTGTACTATGCACTACTTTAATATCTGCATTACAAAAAAAGAACTAAAGGAAGAACTAGTAACACCACTGACTACCCTTTTTAATAAATCATGGGAGAATGGTGTGGTACCTGAGGACTGGAGGACGGCAGATGTGATTCCCCTTCACAAAAGTGGGAGCAAGGCAGAGGCAGGAAACTACAGACCTGTCAGTTTGACCTCAGTGGCAGGGAAAATGATGGAATCACTTCTGAAGGAAAGAACTGTTGAGTACCTAGAGGCCAGTGGGGCACAGGAGCCAAGGCAGCATTGGTTCACAATGGGAAGGTCAGGTCAGACAAATCTAACTGATTTCTTTGACTGGGTGACGAAAGTAGTAGACCAGGGAGGGGCTGTGGACATGGCCTACCTAGACTTTAGCAAGGCATTTGACACAGTCCCGCATACAAGATTAATAAACAAATTAGCCAGCCTGAGAGTGGGTCCCAGGGTGGTAGCCTGGATAAAACACTGACTGGACAACAGGACACAGAGGGTAATAGTAAATGGAGTCCACAGTGAAGAAAGGGAGGTTACTAGTGGGGTACCGCAGGGTTCAGTACTGGGGCCGGTCCTTTTTAATGTCTATATAAGTGACATTGCAGAGGGACTGGAAGGAAAAGTATGTCTCTTTGCAGATGACACAAAGATCTGCAACAGGGTTGATATGCAAGGTGGGGTGGAAGGGATTAAAAAGGACTTGGTAAGGTTGGAGGAATGGTCAAATGCATGGCAGCTTAGATTCGCTGCAAAGAAGTGCAAAGTAATGCACCTGGGAAACAAAAACCCAAGGGAAGAGTATGCAATGGGGGGTGAGATACGGACAACAACAACAATGGAAAGGGACCTGGGGATAGTCATATCAGATGACATAAAGGTGGGCAAGCACTGTGAGAAGGCAGTAAGGAGGGCTGGGGGGATACTGGGTTGCATAGGGACAGGCATCACCAGTAGAAAACATGAAGTTGTCCCTCTGTACAAACAGTTGGTAAGACCACATCTGGAGTACTGTGTACAGTTCTGGAGACACCATCTCCTCAAAGACATAGACACGGTGGAGGCTGTCCAGAGGGCAACCAAAATGGTGCAGGGGCTGCACCATAAGACGTATGAAAAAATACTAAAGGAGCTTAAGATGTATAGTCTTGAGGAAAGGAGGGAGAGGGAGCATGACAGAAACGCTCAAATACCTCAAGGGAATCAACAAAGTCCAAGAGGGTAGCATCTTTCAGAAAAAGAGATGTGCAAGAACAAGAGGGCACAATTTGAAGATAGAGGGGGATGGCTCAGAGGTAATGTGAGGAAGTATTTCTTCACAGAGAGGGTTGTAGATGCATGGAACAGCCTTCCTGAGGAGGTCACAGAGTCAAAAACAGTGAGGGAATTCAAGAATGCATGGGACAGACATAAGGCAATTCTAGTGGGGCTTAGGAAGAAGTAGGCTGCTGGTTAACTAGGATCTGCAGCTTATCCATTAGGTAGGGAAATGGGCAGACTAGGTGGGCTAAGCGGTCCTTATCTGCAATCAGATTCTATGTTTCTATGTTACACTGATTTCGTGAATTTACTTTTTTATTTATACTTTTTACACCACTTTTCTATATTGTATATAATCTGCAGTGTACAGTGTTGCACTTATAATAAAAAAGCTTTATAAATAAAAACGGACATTAGCATTTTGTGAAGCAAGGCCATGTTTTAACCATTTCCAAGCTGCAATATTAAGACCGGTCTTCCATACTTTACTGGCTATAAATGTTTAGAGTACACTATTTGTTCTCATCATAGAAACATAACACAGGGTATAAAATAAATGTTTTTTCATCACAATTTACAATGTGAATTTAACCAAAAGCAAATCAAAATTTTAGTCACACTTGCTGCTAAACAATATTTTAGCCATTCTATCAATATGCCGTAATGGGATCAGGTCTCACAATTCTAGGTACAAAAACTTGCAGCCAGGTGCCTCGGCCTGAACCAGAAATATAATTCAAAATTGCAATGAAGCACGACTGGACACTGGGGATGTTTCTGGCACTGAAGCATGTCGATAAGAGTGCTTGGAGAGGAACTGGAAGCACAAAACATAAGCATAGAGGGTAGAGAGAGAGAATATAAAGTCAGCTACAGTGACATGGAGAAAAAAGGAATGAGAAATGACTGGTGCAGCATTGAAATTATTGTTGAGGCAGCTTTCTGGTACTGCAGAATGCACGGTGCTTTGAGTGGTGATGAAAACAAACAAAATGGAAAAGAGAATGGGGTATGGAGAAAGAAAATGAAGTCAGCAGTCACATTTGAGTTGCATGAGAAAATAAAAATAAAGGGAGATATGCCTGACAATAATGCTGTACCCAAGAAAGAGAAATTAAACAATTAAGTGGCATGAGGAAAGAGTGACATGAAGCAACAAAAGGGTATCGGAGGCAGAGATAGAGGTAACGAAAGTTAAGAGAAGGGTTAAGAAGTTAGGAGAAAGGTAAAGAGAAAGGGGGAAATACTGTTAAACTGAAAATCATCATACAAATAATAAAAGAGCTAGTGTAGCCAGAAATAGCAGGCAAAAAATATTAGTATTTTTTGTAAGTAGCCCCTTGTACCTTTTGTGTCTGAAGTGTTTTTCTATGTGCTCATTATATGGGTTTCTACCTAACAGTATTGGGTTTGATGTGAAAAAGTAGTGATTTACCTGGAAGCTGACATAATTAGTTCTGCTCCTCCCACTCATCATCAGCATGTGACCACTCTAAGGCCTGTCAAGACTAGATGGCTTAAAACGGTTTAAGTCGCTTAAACCGTTTTAAGTCCGTCTAACACAGATAGTGTCTGCACTACGAGTGAATTTAAACACAGGTTCTAAAATTGTGTTAAAGCCTTGACAGGACCTAGGCTTTAACACAGTTTTTGAAACCGATTACAATAAAGAATGGTGCTACCTGCAAGTCTGGAATCCTAGGCACAGTTCCATCTCTGCTTCAGTCCCTCAAAAAGCACATTCAGCAAGTCCTACTGAGCATGACCAGAGCAGCAACTATGGACTCTGCAGCATGGATGTTTTATTTGTGCTAAAATACGACTTGAATGCAGTCATGATGCAGCAACATGATAAGTAATAAATGTTTTTATAAAAAGTTTCAGCTTAACCGTGTTATATAGTCTGGACACAGCCTGTCACATCACAAGCCCTGTTGTCCGATAGGTGACGTGTCTCAAATTACCAATCAAGCAGCAGGAGGCCGGTTCTTCTTGGTTACTAGTGATGTCACAGTCAGTAAGGTCACAATGCTGACGATGTATAGGGAGGAATAGAATTATGTAGCCTCCTCCAGAGTCATCTAGCTGAGGTGTTCCACCTCGGGCTCGCAGACAGGAAGCATTTATTTTAACCCCTTTTCCCTCCATGGCAAGTATCATGAATACATATATGGATTTGTGGAAGCATGTGTGGGGAGAGGGTGGCATGTTTGCAAGTGTTATGAGGACAATATTATTCCCATAAGGAAGGAAAACTTTTTTGTTTTATAAGAACTGTTTTACTGCAGCAATATTAAAAACCAACAATCCCGACCCGATCAGGTGTAATGCATATGCAAGTGTCCGGTGCATTAATGAAATCTGTGCACTTACTTTTGTTTGCTCTGCAGTCTTTGGGACGCATTTTTATACTGAAAATGGCAGTAACTTGGTTGCTGGCTGCAGATCGTTCCTGCGCTTCCCGATTAATGGAGAGCTGTCGTGTGACGTCAGAGTAGGATGCACTGGCAAGTCCTCACTGTTGAAGCTGCATCTACTTACAATGGAGCGCCACGGGAAGCATCAGAAGTATTCTGTACCCAGCACTTCTTCAGCTGGGTACAGACATTCCGGGCAGCAAATGTCATCATCCTCAAAGTGTTTAGTCGAGTGGGTGTTTGTCCCTACATGTTTGAGCCCGAAGTCGAAGATAGTGACGGCGCATCAGATCAGACAGTGGTCTCACAGTTCTCAACTGAGGGGGATCCTGCAAGACTAAATGACCTGTCTTGGTACGTGGGCCACTGTGGTTTTGTACCAGGACACATTGCAAATACTTTTTTTTTCCAATATGAATGAGGGATATGCTTATTTGAAAATGCTGCAAGCGACAGTGGACCACACGATGATGGGCACATGGATGACTGCAACTACTGCAAGGCAATCTGTATGAGTGGACATACTGTATGTGTTGTCTGCCATTCCATACAAGATTTTGGGAGTCTCTCACGATTATGGATGTGAAAGACCTGTCTTGTCGTGCATCTGTCATATTTGGGACTGATAAGGGTAGCAGCAGTTATCTTATGCTCATTCAGTTTAGAATAGTTACCATGCTGAGAATATAAGCCCGGTTGTCTGGCAAAATGTCATCTCCTCTGTGCAGGTTCATAGGTATGCATATTGGGTATCCATTACATACCCCTGCCTGTCCACACCATCCATCCAAAGTCCCAGTGCAAAGTGTTATCCCTTGCCTTGGCAACTGTTACTGCTGTTTCCAGTTAAGTCCACTGTCCATGGACATGTTCATGCCTGACCACTGCTTCAGCACTGAGATCTCGGGTCAACAAACAGTCCTATCCCATCATTTGCAGATTGCTATGTTGCTCCTTCCCACCACACCCCTACAGGTGGAGTGGGTTTCTGCTTTCTCCAAACTGATGGAGTATAACTGGCCAGTGAATTGAATAGTCAATGCCCTCAGTTTGTGACTATGGATCACCAACAATAACCACCCCAACATAGGTGACCCGCACTAGCTGGCTGCCTATCCACACCTAGGGCAGTTGTGCTTATCATAATCCCACGCCACTTGTTTTTGCAGAATATGGGACTCTGCCATTTCATGGACAAGGTGGCCTGCCAACAATCACCTGCCAAATATGTTGGTGCCTCCCACCCCCCCACTAGGGAGTGGTGTACAGACCTACGTCCTGCACTTCCACCAGGCTTGCAATGTGCACGGTGATGGTCAGGGGAGCTTGCCCACAATCACTGGCCCAATATGTGGCTGCAGCACCATCTCGGTGCATTCCCCTATGTCAGAGTGTAGTGTACCTATCACAAAAAAAAAAAAATATAGGACACTGCATTGTGACATTACGAGTAAGGTGATTGCAACTGCAGTGTAAATTAATTATAAATCTTGGGCCAAAAATCATCAGGTTGCACCAGACCCGTAAATGTCATTGATTATGCCGCTAAGCCAAGTACATGAATGCCACATGCTGCATTTGCTGTGAACAACTGAGCCGGTGACTCTTTACTGTTAAAACACCCGCTTTCAGCATGCTTCAATTTTTCAGTATCTCACACACAGTAAAAACACACATTCTATCTGAAAATCTTTATTGGGAAATATATTAACAATCATTTCTAATAAAAAAAAAAAAAAACATGCTACTTCACTGAATTCACCCACACAACAGCTCTCCTATGCACTGCAGCAGGCAAGACAGTCTAAGCAATCACAGCGGGAGACCTATAGTGATGTAGAACTCGCAGTCTCAGTCTGCAGCAGCGTGGAAGTCCGGAAACTCGAAGCAACCACACGGAGCTTCAAAACTGGCATCGAGTATGCACATTTTAATCTGGGCAATTTGACTAGGCACATCGTGTTCAGGGTCCCCACTGTGTCTGAAGCACGATGAGAAATGGGACAATGACAATTTTGAGAATAGGTCCTCTTTAACATTAGCCCTAATGTTTACTGAAATGATGATCCATGACTGCAGAGTTTAAAATAGTAAATCTATACTTCATTTTGTTTATCAAAAGTCCCATACTAAACTGACACTGATTTTGCCTTAAAATGTGTTCAATCCCTCCCAAATTTGGCATTTCTGTCACAGAAGAGTTGAGATTAGAATCAAAAAAATAATGTCAGACACAAGTTTTACGGTCTCAGTAGAACATGCTTTTATCATTAATAAACATATTTCAGCAGTTTTTTGAGCCGATTATAACATTTTTAAGATGTTTCCATGATTTTGGTTTTCTGTTCATTTATGAAAGCTTCTTCCCTGATTTGTGGGGCATGCAGTTGAGAGGTATGGTCCACCTAATGCACACAAACATATGTGTGGGCACTTCATTTGGTACACAAGACTGTAGTTCAGCTATAATCTGTTCTAAATGTAATAAAATCTCTAAAAATTAAGTAATGTGACTGTACAAGCCTCAACCTTCCTGTGTAACTACCTCTTCAGGTACATGGAAACTGATTACCTAGAGCTCTTTAAAGTACTTAGCCCCTGAACCGAGTTAATACAATTTCTGGCTGGTTAACCTTATATAGAGACATGTTACACTATACAGACAGGGAAAATGAAGAGAGAATATAATATCTAAGATCATCAGACAGTGAAAGAGTGAAATATTCTTTTCTAGGTATCATGCTTCCAGTGCCACTAACGGAAGTGAGTGTGAGGGATGTTCTCATTAACATACCCCCATTTTTTTCAATAGACACTGTGGCTATGCAAGTACTGCTTATAAAAGGTAAGGTTACATATATACACAGAAATATAGAAACTGATGGCAGGTAAAGGGCCACTGGCCCATCTGGTCTGCCCGACTAGTTATAGTATGATGTGAATACTCTGGTGGTCACTTACTCTCCTTCTCTGAATGCCATCCTCCTCTGCTATCTTCACTAGCCCCTTATGTATGTCTTACCCTCACCTGAATCTCTCCATAATTTGGCCTAAACCAGACCCCATGGTAACCTGTTCCACTTATCCACCTCCCTCACTGTAAAGAAATACTTTCTGATGCCCTTCCTGAATCTCTCTCCCACCAGCTTCTATGAGTTCCCATTTGTGCCCATGTTTCTGCTCACTATGAACAGTTCCCCGGTGCTTACATGGTTTATCCTGTGAAGAAACTTGAAAGTTTCAGTCAACTCCTGCTGCTCCGTCGTGGTCTAGCCCCTGGAGGCAGTACAGTGTAGTGGTTTAGGACACTGAACTGCAAACTTGGAGACCTGGGTTTGAATCCCATCAGCCCCCACTTGCATACTTTGTGACCCTGAGCAAGTCACTTAACTTCCATGTGCTCCCAGGTCGCACCTGGAAACAAGCTCTGGCTTAGTGTGCCTTTCCTGGCTAAACAATTTGTCCTTCTTTAGTCTCCAGTGTATACACAATGAAGTGCCTGAGTCGCTCTACGGAGGACTTCTCTTGCTGATCCAAAATCACTTATGTTTCCCTCCTCTGCACCGCTTCAACCCAATCCCTGTCCTTTTTCGATAGGGGACTCCAGAACTGCATACAGCATTTCAAATGTGGGTACACCAGGTATCTGTACAGGAGCAGAAGCAGGATCACCTCCTCCCTTCTGATGCCAGTCTCTTGTACATGCACCCCAGCATCATATTTGCCTTCCCACTGCTCTATAACATTGCACTGGCTGCCATCAAGACCCCAAGTTTCTCTCTAGTCATTTTTTCTTACACTACATCAATACATTGACAATGACAGCAGAAAAAGACCTGTCAGCCCATCTAGTCTACGCACACTACCTAACTACTCTGCACTGGCCCTAGTAGCCATCTCTCCCTTTTTTTCTGCTCCTCTTTTCTAACTAACCCTATATGCCTGTGCCATCCTTGCTTGAAGGTGTTCACCGATTTGGCCTGCACCACTTCCACCAGCAGCTCGTTCCACTTGTCCACCACTCTTTCTGTGAAAAAGTACTGATGGATGTCCCTTTTGCATCCCCATTCCTGTAAGTTTAAGCGAGTTCCCGATTATCCCAGTAGATGAACTCAACGAGAAAACGTCTCCCATTTTGTATTGTTTTATGGTCCTGACCCATAATGTCCTGACCCATATGTGCATAACTCTACACTTTGTTGCACTGAATTTTAGTTGCCAGACCCTTGACCATTTCTTCAGTCTCTTCAGATCCCCACCTGAATGTCCTGACCCCCACACCAGTGTCCACTCTTTAGCAGATTTCTACCATCTGCAAACAGGCACATCCTCCCTTGGATCCCTTCCCTTCACTTCACAAATAAACACGTTGAAAAGTACTGGGCTTAAGACTGATCCATGGGGAACCCCACTGGTGATGTCCCTTATCTCTAAGAATTTCCCATTTAAGGATATATACTCCGTGTTCTCCCACCCAGTCAGTTGTGAACCGATCCTTTAATCGTGTCCACCACCAAGTCCTCCAGTTTCATAACCATTCTCTTTTGTGGAACAGAGTCAAAGACTTTGCTAAAGTATAGATGCAATATGCTAACCACCTGTCCTTTATCCACTGTCTCTGTGACCCAAAAAATCAATCAAGTTTGTCTGACATAACCTCCTCAAGGTGAATCCAATGGCATCCACAAACCCACCATCCTCTCCTTAATGATGGGCTCAAGTAATTATTCCACTATAGATGTCAGACTGAGTGGTCTGCAGTATCCTGGTTCATCCCTGATCCCACTTCTGTGTAGATGTACCACATCTTCTCCCTTTAAATCCACTGACACAAGTCCTGTGTCAGAGTTTGAAATTGGCGGCCACCCACCGAGTGCAGGTAGATTTCACCTCGGGCGGGTAAACATTATTTCAATTGCCTGCAGGCGCCTCTGCCAGCTTGTGACTGGGGCTGCAGTTCCCGTAATTGCCGCTAGGGTGTCACTGCCGAAAATAGCAGAGTCAAGCTCCTGGATACTCAGCAGCCGTCGGAAATTATTGACGTAAGCTCCGAATGCTCATGAAGCTCAAACCACATGAGATGAGGAGCTGCCGATGTGAAGACACCAGTAGTGAGGGAAGACAAAGTACTGTGGGCGCCATCAGTTTCGGGTTGCCGAGAGTCCGCGTGGTTGAGCAGAACATAGTGTCTCATCTGTTTGTGGAGTTAGGAGTCACAAGAGTCGCATCCATGATCCAGAGTATGGAGCCCAGGTCAGAAGACAAGCCAGCAAAGTGACAGTGTGAATGCCTGGTAAGGTAAGTGACTCCGAGGGCCGGGGGGAACCTGCTACTATTCAGTGCTGCTCAATCGATCCTGGGATGGTCCTTCTGATAGTCCCAAGGTGGCTGCTCTGTAAATTTTGCCAAATGGCTAAAAAGATGCCTGGTCACTGTCAGTACCACAACTGGAGGGTGTGGGTGCTGGGGGGGGGGGCAAGCACAACCAGGGGGCACTCGGAGGTACTCAGAAATTAAAGGAGCAAGTTAGCAGCAGCGGTGGGGGGAGCTTAGCACAAGACTTGCATCAAAAAATTAATGATGACATGACAGGAGTCACTACAGATGTCTGTGCTGCATTCTCCTCCTCCTCCCCTCTCGAGTCAAAACGTGAGCTCACTGATGTTGCTACTGTGCCTGAGTGCGCCACTCATGCAGAGTACTGTAGCAGCAAATTAAAACCAGGGCAGCTGAGCATCATCAAGCAATGTTGTTTTACAGAGAGCAGACAGGGCAGTACTGTGACCAGAGGGTATTTTAGCTGTTGTTGCTTTTAATAATAATAAATTTTATTTGTTGAGTGCAATTCAGCAAGTATCAAAGCACTGTACAATACACTCAAACTCTAAAACAGATAAATCACAAATAAATAAAAACTAACAAAAACAGTTAAAATATTCCAACAAGATCCAATACTTAAAAATCAGGGAAAGGACATGCGAATAAATATGTTTTTAGAGCAGTTTTAAAGATCTCCACTGTCTGGCACTCTCGTACCCGACGAGGTAGGGAATTCAACAGGGATGGAGCGGCAAATGCAAAAGCCAGAGCTCCCGAGGTCTTCAAGCGCACCCTGGGAATCTCTAGCAATCCCTCGTCAGTTGAGTGGAGTGGTCTGAGGTGGCAGCTGACCCGAAGCGCTTAGGTAATTCTGGACCCGAACCATAGGGCTCAAAGTCAGTAAACCAACTTTAAAGGTGATCCACCACTGAACAGGCAGCCAGTGCAGAGCGTGCAGCACAGGTGAAATGTGACTGGATCAAGTTGACCCAGACAATAACCTGGCCACAGCATTCTGCACTAGCTGCAAGCGGTGGATATCAACCCCTGGAAGCCCTAGGTACAGGGAGTTACAGTAGTCAAGGCACAAGGTCACAAAAGCGTGGACCAGAGTTGAAGACTGCCAGACGGAATAAGGTGCTTAATCCGGGCGATGTTTCTCAGATGGTAAAAAGAGGACTTGACCACAGCTGACACCTGTGAATGGAGTGTCAGCCCATCATCAAATATCACCCCCAGATTCTGCACCCATTCGAAGGTCAGAAGCTGAGAGCCCCCAAGCCAAAGTCCGGAAGGACATCCAGCAGCCGACCCCTCTATCAGGTGATTCGGTTCCACAACTAACACCTCCGTCTTATTACAGTTCAGTCTTAGCCAACTGGAATTCATCCAGTCTTGGATTTCAATGAGACAGTTAAGAAAGACTGACAGCGCACTATTCTGGTCGGGCACAAAAGACAGGTACAGCTAAGTATCATCTGCATAACAGTGAAAACTCAGCCTGTACCATCTAACAATGTTTCCTAATGGAAGCATATACACCGCAAACAACGTGGGGAACAACACTGAACCCTGTAGAACCCCACATGGCAGGGAGAGAGAGTCAGAGGAAAAAATCCCCGATACTACCCTCTGCGACCTGCCAGTGAGGAAGGAATTAAACCATCTGAGGACTGTACCAGACAGGTCACAGATGAACTGCAGGTGATCAAGTACCACCCCATGGTCCACAGTGTCAAAGGCTGATGAGAGATCCAGAAGGACCAAGATGGAATGGCGACTTTGGTCTCTAGCCATCAGGATATCATTGAATACTTGAACCAGAGCAGTTCCAGTACTGTGTCTCTTATAAAAACCAGACTGGAGAGGATCATAGATAGCAAGGATGGTAAGATGGTTCTCCAACTGTTGTGCGGCAACTTTCTCAATAACCTTCCCTATAAAGGGAAGGTTAGAGATCGGCCTGTAGTTTGCAGGGAAATCTGGGTCAAAAGATGCCTTCTTGAGAAGGGGATAACCACAACCTCCTTCAGGGAGCTGGGGAACTCCCCCGACTCCAATGAACACCAGATTAACTCTGCTAGAACCAGGCCAATCACATCTACACACCCCATTAAAAGTCGGGTAAGGGCCCGGGTCTAGACTACAGCAAGTTGGACGCATACTCCGGAGAAGCCACATGATATCCTCCATCACCAGTCAGTCAAACTCAACCCAACAAAACAGATGAGTCATGACCTCATTCCGACCACCAGTAACCACCACGGGGCGCTATAAGCGAATCTCCAACCTGATGTCGGCAACCTTATCAGCAAAGAAGTGAACAAACTCAGTCACTCAGTTACTGTCACTTCTCACTCTCACCATGTCTGATACAATTCTTGTTTGTCACTATTATGATGAGGGAGCAGACTTTGCAGTGAGTGACCAGAACTTCAGGGTATAACCTTAGGCTTTTGCTGTTCTCTGCATTATAATTTTAAAGCGAGTAAGTCACAGCTGTCATTTACTGCGAGGAATGAGAGGGAGCAGACTGGGTTAGTATTATTATTACTGAGCAATTCTAACTTGAATAATTTGCTCTGCATGAGTCAAAGTTACTGAGCTGCCATTATCATCCGAGTCACTGTCTCATAGAGCACTGCAGACTCAACAGAGTGACCTTATAAGCTAACTTTTTATTGGTCTGCATAATTTTTAACTGATCAGACAGCTGCCATGGCATGATGATCATACTAGGATTCACTGTGAGACATGTCAGGGAGCAGACTGGGCTAGATAGTGAGAATTGCTGGTCACTCAATACCCAGTCCACTCTGCGCTCCCTGCCATGCATCTCACAGTGACAATCCTACAGGTCAGGTAGCTCTGTGACTCAGTTAAACATTATGCAGCACTGAGCAACAAAAACTTAGCTTATACCCTTGCTGGTCAATCAATATGCCCAGTCTGCTCCCTGTCATGTCTCAGACATGACCACTGACTAGAGCAGAGACTGGGCAGTGAGTGAAGAACAGCAACCAGAGTATACCATATGTAACTTTCTGTTGCTCCATTAGTCATGATTTACAGCTGCCATGGCATGTTTTAATTGTGAGTCGACTAGTCAAGTGTCAGAGAGACATGACAGGGAGCAGACTGGGAAGTGAGTGAGATCAGCAGGATACTGCTAACTTGTTGTGTTGCTCTGCATATTTAAATTAACTTTAATGTTACCCACTGCCATGATCTTTGTGAGGATTGTCACTGTGTGGTATTACTGAGTGACTAGTGACATATATAGTTCCTACCTGCACTGATGAGATAGTAACACTGCAGCACTGCAGGTTCAAAGCTGAAAGCAGTAAAGATGCTATCTGTAGACAATCCATGATGCATTCACTACAGATTTAGCATCTTGCTGCATTTGAACCCGTTTTATCAGCAGTGCCGGTATTAAATGATGGAACCAAAAATGTGAGTTAAGTACCACACTACTGGTGACAGTTTAGTGCCAGCAATCCAATACCTGCACTGCTGATGAGTTCTTTTTTGGGTTCAAAGCTGGAAGCTAAGCAGTAAAAATGCTATCAGGTTACTGTTTTGTTATGCATGATGAGTCATTGTGTGCTGACGGACACATTTATTTGTGCCACTTCACTGCAAGCTGAGCTACCAGACAGTGCTCGACTGACTGGCATCTACACTAGTCGGACATTAACACAGGGAGCAGACTTTGGCAGAACAGAGCTAAGCAGATAACATTTGCTAATGTATTGCTGCAACTGCTTAGTGCTCCCAGATTTGACTGATTTGGTATTGTGTGACATTACAATTGCTTAATTATTCAGCGTCATCTGTTTTAACAAAATTTTAGAAAATCAGTGCACAATGATGGTATCAAATGCTGGCACCAAATAAAAAAAATAAAATAAAAATCAGCACGTACACTGACTCGCTTCACTGTGGTGACATAAAATCCTCACTGTCAGACAGACTCGCAGCTGTGAAACTGAAATTATATTTCATACACAGCTGCCAGTAATCTGTCATGTCAGTGCCTTCAGATTTTTAGGTCTCTGAGTGAGTGTGTGTGCCGATTTCTTTATTTGGTACCATTTGATACCATCCCTGTACTGAAAAGTAATAAACTAAGTGATCAATGCAAGCATGGATGTCACTGACTCAATGCCAAATCAGTCAAATCTGGGAGCAGTGGTCTGGTGATCCTAAGCAGTCCGCTGTGTACTTTCATTAGTGGTGGCCAGCCTAACTGTGTACACAAATGATGAGCAGAGACCTGGCAAGCTTGCAAATATTCTTCGGCTTGCTAAGACAAGCAATATGAGGCATGACCAGCGGTTAGATTAACAGTCTCACCCCTCTAGGGGGTGTAATGTGGCATGAAGCACAGCGGAGTGCCATAATGCCCCTATGGGGTGATTACCTGATTGTTAATTTAACTCCTGGGAGAGAACTGTAAAATTATTCCAAAAGAAATAAGTGTCAAAAGCGTACTTTTTGAATGTTTTCCTCATGGGAGATTTTTAATTCTTTTACGAGTTTAAGAATGCTGGTTCACAAAATCAGAATGCAGTCAGCACTTTCACTGCAGACTGGATCTACTGACACACTAGGATAATTCATGTGTCATGTTGATCAGGCTGTAATGACAATGCAGTAACAGGGATTAATGTAAGGCTGTCAAATCCTAACAGCCTATCAGACTGCAGCATTTCTGAGACCCAAGTAAATAGTGCCTGTGTATGTGAGTCAATGTAGTTTACTGTTGTGAGAGTTAGTCGTCATGTGTGTGTGTGTGTGTGTGTGTGTGTGTGTGTGTGTGTGTGTGTGTGTGTGTGTTTGTTGTCCAATTGCACAGTGAGTGATAAAGTAGACCAAGAAGACAGACAGACACACACACACACACAAACAGTCTCAATGTCTTGTACTTTATTAGAAAAATACTTGTTTGCCCAGTATCTCACTGAACCCCTTCCCTGGATCCATATGTACTACAGTGTGTGTTCTTGTTGCCCTTTTAACGGGTTCAGATGCGCCGCCCGGGCATCATCTGGCTGCAGGCATGTCACACTCAACTAGTGCAGGATCATCAGGATATTATTCTAGTCCTTGTTCCGCACCAACCTAGAACAGCTGATGACCATCAAATCCCTCTGGTGACTCCACGCTGGGGCTACTAGTGGACGTGAGCTGCCTGTGTGTTATTTTGTGCCAATACCCAATAAATAAAAGAAATCTTTTAGAAACGTTTTGTGTTCTGACTGTGTGTCTAATGCGGGACTGCTGCTTTTTCGCTTTCATTTTGCTATTACCTTCCTCCGCAGTCTGTCTTCAGCAACATTTGTCCGATCACCATGTGGCGCTATTTAGAGGGCGTGAGCCAGCCCCCCCAAAAAAGCAACAAGATGCACTGGACCTTGAGAAGGTGGAGTGGAACAAGAAATATGAGAAAGAGAAGAGAATGCGACAGTTCAATGAAAAATGGAGAACAGATGACAGTGGCCAGAAATGGGAATAGCTAGTTTTTGTTGAGTCTGAGCAGGTTATGTACTGCTCTGAATGACGGCTGTTTGCTTGGGAGTCCATGAAAAGGAGTCCCTTCATGGCAGGAACAGCCAGTTGGAAGCTGGAAAGTGTGAAGGACCATGAAAGTTCCGAGAGTCATCAGCAGTGCATGCAGATTTCATCTGCAAAGAAGGCTCCTCCAGCATCATCAACAGCAGAGAAGGCTCTGGCATCACTAAAGGCAGCCAGCTTTGAAAAGCTGAGAATACTTTTCAGAACTGCACATGCAATAGGGAAGAAAGGTAGGCCTTTCACAGACTTTACATGGATGTGCAAATAAGTAGCAAG
The DNA here is from genome assembly GCA_016271365.2 of Neoceratodus forsteri. Classification (NCBI taxonomy): domain Eukaryota; kingdom Metazoa; phylum Chordata; order Ceratodontiformes; family Ceratodontidae; genus Neoceratodus; species Neoceratodus forsteri. The sequence continues at coordinate 159,044,838 of CM028137.1, forward strand.
TCCACCCGGCTGCATGTGACTTCAAATTTTTTCATTCCTTTTTTTTTTTTTTGGTGTTTATTTTTATGGAGTAACCTAAATGTCTTCTCTGTCTGTCCACAGTGTTGAGGAGAAGAAAGGGTTGAACGTAGGGGAGACACACAGATAAACAAGAGTCTTTTTGCACTACATTTCTGAGGTAGAACAGATCAAGCTGCGAGCAAAGTTAAAAGAAGCAAAATTTCTCTCGGTCATGTGTGATGGCTAAACCGATGCTGCAGTACTAGAAGAAGAGCTTGTTTATGTTTGCTTCTGTCACCAAGAAGAAGCCACGGTACAGTTTGTGGGCATTCAGTCAGTGCAGAAGGCAGATGCCCCACATATTTCAGAAGCTATCAGTTCACTGATGAAGCAGGTGATTCCAGAAGAACCAGGAGGTACTGCAACAGGAACGCAAGAAGAAACATGGAAGAAGAAGCTGGTTGCCTGTGGAATGGATGGTGCAGCAGTGATGACTGGATCAAAAACTGGTGCTATTACCAGGCTTTGTAAGGACAGGCCCTATGTGCTTGGCATTCACTGCATGGCTCACTGATTGAACTGGCCTTTGTGGACCGTATAAAAAAGAACACCTCCTACAAGAAACTGGATGAGCTGTTGATGGGCCTGTACTACTTTTATCATAATAGTCCACTAAATAGGGTTAACCTGTTGAACAGCTATAAAGTACTTGGAATGAAGCCACTTGTACCTACATGAATAGGAGGCACAAGATGGGTTGGTCACCTGCTAAATGCCTTGGACCATTTTCTCACAGCGTATAAAGCCATCATGCAACACCTGGAGCAGGTAAATTTCTGTTTCCTCCTGGAGATATTTAAATTACCTAAATATTTTTCTATTGACAGGTCGTCGTCTGTTTTTTAGATCCAGTGTCCAGATGCAGCAGGTGTTCATGGTGACCACAAAGCAAGGCCAAAAAATATTTCAAGACTGCTGTAGCCAACAACGTGGTGAAGTTCAACTGTTTGATGCACGATATAGTCTGGCTAACCTGAGCAACCTGTGCGAGACCTTGTAAAGGAGAACTGTAACTGTTGCCGCAGTTCATGAAGCCCTAATGTCAACTCAGACTCTACTTGAAAAGTACAAATCCAGGTGAGCTAGAGCAACTTGTTTGAGCTTTGTCTAATAAACTAAGAAAATTACTAGGTGACTGATCCAGAGTTATTTTCTTTTCATTTTCACAGGCCTGGTCCCATGCTTAAGACAGTGATTAACAAGACCAGCTTTGAGGGAGCGAGTCCGATAGGGAGGACTGCAGCGCCACTTTTACAACATCAAAAAGAACAAACTGCTGGATGACCTGAAGTCAAGCCTTAACAACCGATTTTTGGATGTGTCTGATGAAGTCCCCTGTGCTACCAAGGTGGTGAACTTCAACTGTTGGCCAGACCCAGACAATATTTCAGGTAAATAGAAGGCTGATTTTTTTTTCCACTTAGTTTTAACTTAAGGTGGCTAGTTTAGTAATGTCTTTTTTTTTTCTTGCAGATTTTGGTGATTCAGAGATGGATACACTAGTAGAACACTTCCAACCAATCCTTGTTTCTTCTGGGGTGACGTTAACTGAAATACCTAACCAGTGGACCATTTTAAAATCCAAGATCTACCAAAAGCCCAAGTTCACCACAGAAAATCTACAAAAGCTTTCTTGGCCAGCAGTCAACAGGATGCACCGGGATCAATGTACCGCAGTTCTTGACCTAATTGATCTTGTCCTGACTTTGCCTGCCTCCACAGCACAGTGTGAATGTGGCTTCAATGTTATGAAACATAGAAACATAGAATTTGACGGCAGATAAGGACCGCTTGGCCCACCCAGTCTGCCCATTTCCCTACCTACTGGATAAGCTGCAGATCCTAGTTAACCAGCAGCCTAATTCTTCCTACCCCCATCCCCCAGAACTGCCTTATGACTATCCCATGCATGCTTGAATTCCACCACTGATTTTGACTCCACAACCTCCTTCGAAGGCTGCTCCATGCATCCACAACCTCTCTGTAAAAAATACTCCTTAAATTACCTCTGAGCCGCCTCTATTTTCAAATTGTGCCCTCTTGTTCTTGCACACCTCTTTTTTGAAAGATGCTACCCTCTTGGACTTTGTTGATTCCCTTGAGGTACTTGAGCGTTTCTATCATGTCCCCCTCTCCTTCTTTCCTCGAGGCTATACATATTAAGCTCCTTAAGTCTCGCTTCATATGTCTTCCGTGCAGACCCTGCACCATTTAGTTGCCCTCCTCTGGACAGCTTCCATCCTGTCTATGTCTTGATGAGATTGGGTCTCCAGAACTGCACACAATACTCCAGATGGGGTCTCACCAGCTGTCTGTACAGAGGGATAATAACTTCCTGTTTTCTACTGGTGATGCCTCTCCTATGCATCCCAGTATCCCCCAACCCTCCTTGCTGCCCTCTCACATTGCTTGCCCGTCTTTAGGTCATCTGATATGACTACCCCCAGGTCCCTTTCCATTTTTGTTGTTGTTAGTATCTCACCCCCATTGTGTACTCTTCCCTGGTTTTGTTTCCCAGGTGCATTACCTTGCACTTCTTAGCATTGAATCTAAGCTGCCATACATTTGACCATTCCTCTAACCTTGCAAGTCCTTTCTCATCCTTTCCACCCCACCTGTGCATCAACTCTGTTGCAGATCTTAGTGTCATCTGCAAAGAGACATACTTTTCCTTCCAGTCCTTCTGCAATGTCGCTTATAAAGACACTGAAGAGGACCGTCCTAATACTGAACTCCTGCGTACCCCACTAGTAACCTCCTTTCTTCTGGAGGGACTCCATTTACTATTACTCTGTGTCCTATTCTCCAGCCAATTCTTTACCCAGGCTGTCATCTTGGGACCCACTCCCAGGCTGGCTAACTTACGTATTAATCTTTGTGTGGGACTGTGTCAAATGCCTTGCTAAAGTCTAGGTAGGCCATGTCCACAGCCCTCCCTGATCTACTACTTTGGTCACCCAGTCAAAGAAATCTATCAGATTAGTCTGGCATGACCTTCCGCTGTGAATCCATGCTGCCTAGGGTCCTGTGCCCTCTGGCCTCTAGATACTCGACAATTCTTTCCTTTAGAAGTGATTCCATCATTTTCCCTATCACTGAGGTTAAACTAACAGGTCTATAGTTTCCTGCTTCTGCCTTGCTCCCACTTTTGTGAAGGGATCACATCTGCCCTCCTCCAGTCCTCGGGTACCACCCCATCCTCCCATGATTTGTTAAAAGGGTAGTCAGTGGTGTCACTAGTTCTACCCTTAGTTCTTTAGAATTCTGGGATGAATCCCATCAGGCCCCATTGCTTTGTCCACCTTCAGTTTTAAGAGTTCTTTCAGAACCCTTTGTTCTGTAAATGGGCGGTATCAACTTCTGTATCCAGAGTGTTACTACTGTTTGTTTTATGTACCTCCCTCTTCCTTTGTAAATACTGAGCAAAAATATTTGTTTAGTATCTCTGTCTTTCACAGTCTCCTCTGCCCGCCCTCCTCCCTTTATTAAGCCTCACTATCCCTCCTTGGTCTTCCTTCGCCCCCTGATGTACCTATAAAAGGTTTTATCCCCTTCTTAACTGAGTTGGCTATCTTTTCCTCGGTTTGGGCCTTTGCTGTTCTGACTGCCTTCCCAGCCTCCTTTTGCTTTAACTGATACAGTTCTCTGTCCTGCTCCTTCATGTTCCTTGTACTTCCTGAATGCTTTCTTTTCTCTTGAACCTTCACTGCCACTTCCTTTGAGAACCATAGTGGTTTCTTACATAATCTTGTTTTGTTTATTTGCTTCACACAAGGCTCGTTACCTCTGTGATGGCAGTTTTATTATTCCCCATTGTTCTTCCACCCCTCCTTCCTGCCCATTTGCTAGTGCGTTCCTTAGGCACTCACCCATTTTGGCAAAGTCAGCCCTCCTAAAGTCCAGTACTTTTGTCTTTGTATGGCTTGACTCTATTGCTGTGTTTATTGTGAACCATACTGTTCGATGGTAGCTAGTTCCCAGATGGCTACCCACTTCAACATCTGTAATCCTCTCACCATCTCCATTTGAGAGAATCAAGTCTAATATTGCTCCCTCTCGAGTGGGCTCCAGTACTAGTTGTCTAAGGCATGCCCCCTGTAGGGCATCTAGAATAACTGCACTCTTGAAGTGGCAGCTGCAACTGCACTCCAGTTAACATCTGGCTTATTCAGATCACCCATCAGCAATATCCCTTTTTCTGCCATTCTAAGTATACTTTCTATCATTTCCTGTCCATTTCCTCCCCTGAGAAGGGGTCTGTATCTAACCCCTGCGCAGTACTGTGGTGCCATTGCCTGTCTCAAATTTACCCACAGTGCTTCTTCTCCTCCCTGTGTACCTTTTTGTTCGGTTGCTTTATTCCTTCCCTTATGTAAAGAACTACTCCTCCTCCTCTTTACCCTCCCTGTCCCTCCTGTACACAGTGTATCCTGGTATGTTTATGTCCCAGTCATGGTTTTGTGTGTACCATGTTTCTGTGACTGCCACGATATCCAGATGTTCTTCCTCCATCAAGGCCACTAATTCAGGAAGCTTGTTACCCAGACTACGGGCATTAGTACTCATTGCTCTCCATTTTTGATGGCTTTACCTTCCAGTGCAGCATCCCCACTGACCGTTCTACCTCTGTCTTTTCTCATTTAGTACCCTGTTTTGTAAGGAGAGCTGGGATTTTCCTGCTGCTTGTCAGTGCCTCCCCTTTGACTAGTTTAAAAGCTTGTCAATGAAGCATTTAAACCGATTGCTCAAAAGACTTGTTCCCTTCCTGGACAGATGCAGACCATCCTGCCAGTATAGGCTGGTGTCCCTCCAGGTGGAACCCCAGTCCCCAATGAAGCCAAACCCCTGTGCTCCACACCATTTTTTCAACCATTCATTAAACTGCATGGTGCCAATTACCCTCGCCTCCCCCATGCTTTTGACAGGCAGCACCTCTGAGAAGGAAACTGTGTGTGCTACTCGTCTTAGGTCCCTCCCCAACTCTGCAATGTCCTCCTGCACTGCTCTAATCTCATGATGAGCCAAGTCATTTGTCCCTAGGTGGACAATTACGTCCAGCTCGGAATCCCTTGCAGCTGTTCTCGTGATCCTGAGGATGCGCTTCCTGTCCCTCCAAGCCATGGCACCAGGCAGGCACCTTACTTCATTTTTCTCATCTCCCCCCAGTTCTATACCCCTAATAATTGAGTCCCCCACCAGGAGCTGCTTCCTTTCTCTTTGGTGTCCTCTGCCTCCTTTCTGTGGGCCTCCCTTGTGACAGTTATCATCAGTCTTCTCTCGTGGTACACCATGGGAGCTATGCTCCCCAGAATGAGTGTATGGATTGTGGAGTGGAACAATTGACTGGGTGTGCCTCTGTTCCACCCTCCTCACCCTCCCTGAGCCCACTGTGGTCCAACTGCTGTGCTTTCTTCGCAACCTCTGAGGTAGTGGTGGTGGCGCTAGTGCTCCCTGGATGGGGGAGGTTCCCTTTCTACTGTCCAGTGTGGCCTGGGGGAAGGTTTCCTTACTACTGTCCAGTGTGGCCTGAAGACGGGCAACATCCTCCCTCAGGGCAGATAGATGAAGCAAATAAAAACTGACTGGTGATCAAAACTGAGATGCGACACCCTCAGTGATCTGATGACTGTCCAGCTAGTTTCACCAGGCATAAAAGAGTTTGATCCTAACCCTGTGGTAGAGCTCTGGCATGCTAGCAGCATCAGAATGAGGAGACCGGAATTTATGGATGTGTCCAGCACCAGTCAAGAAGAGGGGTCCAGCACTTTATCTTGCCATCTGGAGTGTGCAACCACCAGTCATCCTGTCCATCATGAAACAGAGGAGGAGGAGGAGGAAGAAGAAATTTTCATTTAACGGCTTAGTGACAATGATGAAGAGAATGCGGACTAAACTTAATCAGGGTTCACTCTGTTGGGACTAGAAACTTTGTTCAAAAATGTACTACGTTGTTCAGTTATTGTGTTCTTGGGCCAAAGTTACATTTCTTCAGGAATATCCCTTACCAGTAACAGTTACAGTAAATGAAGACAACAAAACACGTCCTTTTTGCATTAAAGTTTAATAATTGTTTAAGTAACAATGTTGTTGAACTGTAATAAAGCATTTTTTTTTTTTTTTTTTTAAACTGAATTTTTCGTCACTGTGCCGGGCCGGTGAAGATCCTGTCGGGTCAGTGGATTTTTCCAGTCACTAGCCCTGCTGGCTAGTGGCTGAAAAAGTTAGTTTCAACCCCAGCTGTGTCCAGTGAAAAAATTGAAAAAGACTGCCAGTGGGGCGATCAGTGACTGACACATTTCTTTTACCACTCTAGGGTGCAACGCAACCGGGCCCATTGATTTTACAAACTTTTCAGTGCCTTGACCCCTCAGTACCTTCTCCTCAGCGATCAGCTCCATGTTAAACCTGTCCCCCCCCCCTCCCAAAGTCCTTCTGGCCTTGAGACAACATTCAGTTAGTGACTCCTTGTTCTCTACCATAGATACCAAGCAAATATACTCATTTAGTATTTACATTTAACCCCTTATCCTTCTTTACTCACCCAGCCCCCTTCTTCAGTCTAACTTCCCCCCTTGGATTTGTGCTTCTCACAAATGTAGTGGAAGAACAAATTACCCCTTTCTTCACCCCTCCACTATCTTCACTTTTGTTTCCAATGTTGCCCTCCTAACCCTCTTGTTGGTAGTCTTATCTTGATCTGGTATACTTCCCTGTTTTAATCTCTCTGGTTAGCCTTGTATTTTTTGAAGGCCTTCATTTCCTCCCTTACTGCTACATCCACCTCCTTAATGTACCAGATTGGTTTTCTTCATCTCCCCGATTTTTGCTGCTGCTCTAAAACAAACAGAGACTTGCTACATTACTACCCATCTACTATCCGCTCCTGCTGCCACTCCCACCCCTGACAGCTTCTCCCTAACCAGTTCCCTCACTCCACCAAAATCCACCTTTCTAAATTTTAAAACCTAAGCTTGTGGGTGCTTGCTTTCTGGATCTAGCACAATGGAGCCTGGGAAGAGAAGTGGGGAGATAGGAGGGGTGGCATAGTGGGAAAGGAAGGCCAGAAGGGGATAGATGGATCAAAGAGGTTGTGAGGAATGAGGGAAAACAGCAGAGATAGCAGCATAAAGTAGAAGAACCTAGGGGGGAAAGGAAGAGTAGGAAAGGCCAATGGAGGTCTGTAAGTCCATATGCCTGGAGGTTAGGAAACAAAATAAGTGAGCTCCAAGCAGTGGTGGCAGAGCCAGTCTTGATATAGCGGTGGTAACCGAGACATGGTCAACTAAGAACAGCTATCCTGGGATACTCCCTGTACAGGAGAGTCAACGAAAGAGTAATGGGGTGGGGGTTCACACTGTACAGACATATGGGAGCATATTGACACCACAGAGGACACAATGCTGAAGGGGAAGGATGAGGGAGGAATAGTATGGATCCAACTCACAACAGAGAGGGAAAAGTATTAGAGTAGAAGTGGTATACATGCTGCCAAGTCAGAAGGAGAAGAGGACAGAGATCTGAGGGAAAATTCAGAAACGCATATTTGGCTGAAAAAACTGCTAAAAGGGGGCATCTTGCAAGACAGGAGAAAATGGGTAATCTAAAATAAAATAAAAAAGGTACTTGTCATATATTTTTACATACCATGCACTGCTGTTTTAATCAACTGGAGTACAGCTAGAATAGTATCTGACTAAATTACAATGGTCTCTGCTGCACTAAAATAGGCAGTGAAATTAAACATGAAATACAGAATTAACCCCAAAGTGTTAACATGCAGATTCTTAGTGCTGAGTAGGTTTTATGACATTATATGAGCTTGAGAAGCGATGTTAGAGAGCTCTTAATATCATAGACCCCACATGGTGTTAAGAGGAAGGGTTTGCTGTTTTATATAATACTATGGTTACCTCATTGTATGAATAAAACATCACAGAATAAAGTTTTTTGGATGTGAACAAGTTGAAGAAATGGGGAAGGGGTGCAGCTGTTGTTACAGAGATGGCGGGTGAAAAGCAAGCAAATGCTGAGAGGAAAAATAATTCTGTTGCAGTTCTGAATTCACAGCTGTGTGCATTCATGAAATAATTACTGCACTGACTGATTCTTTGAAAGATCTAATACTTCACATTCTTACTATGCTGATTGACAGATTTGCATGAAAAAAACTTATACCGTACTTTATGGTTTAGTGTGAAGAACGAGTTTTTGAAACCACGGCCAAAACAAGGTAACCATGTCTTATTTGTTAAATCTTCCTCAAGAGGAACTCATTCAAAAACGTTTCTGTTTAAAATATGTTGTAAAACTTGGACAGACATTTTTCTGACTGACAATATGCTATTTATAATTGCTTGTGATGGGAGAGGAATGTTATAACTCAATAATACTCTCCCCTCACTGTACCACTTATGAGTTACAGCCTTCCCCCTCGTACTTGGAAAATAAATTGCATAGCTTGAGTAAAGCCATTCTGTATCACCTATACTGTATGTATGTGAGCAATAACACAACAGTGTGTGTCTGTTCATTAAGAGATATAGGCACTCCTCTGGTGTATCCTGAGGTACATGGCTGCATACACTCACATACTTACAGGGTACACACACTGACCTATACAGAAAAGGGGGAGGGATGATCAACACAAGTCAAGTGGAGTGTGTTCTCATGCTTGTAAAATGGGTTAGGGTTGAGACAACAGTGAAAACAGACAAGCAAATAGAATGGAGTTCTTAACCATGTATATCAGGTAGGAATCACAGTGGTGGTGAAGGCCACTGTTCTGAGTGGAAGGATGTACAGTGTAGAGTATCACATGGGTAGACACTTGGTCTGTTCCTATTTAATATATGCATAAATGACTTGGAGGACAGAGTCATTAGCAGGCTTCTGAAGTTTGCAGAAGACACTAAATTGGCCAAAACAGTAGACAAAGCAGTATAAGGAGATACACCACAGGGGGAAGCACACACATTTAAGGCATGGGCCAAACAATGGGGGCTCAAGTATAATGTAGGAAAGTGTAAGCTACTTCAAGAGAGGCAAGGAAGACAATTTACATATTCACTTTGGTGCAACAATGGACCACACAACCAAAGAAAAGGCTTAGGGTTTTACTGTGGACAAGCAAGCTGAAAAGAGGCAGGCAATATGGTGCAGCAGCCAAGTCAGTAACTGCAATGATGGGCGTGTATTAGAACCTGGGGTAAGGAGCAGGTATGGGGTGGTGATCATCCCCTTTAAAAAGTCTTGGTTATACAGTACCCACAGTAGAGGGTCTCTAGAGTACAGAAAGGACACTGAAGAGTTTGAGAGGGCCCAGCACCAGGCTGTCAAACTGTTAGCAGCTCAGGGGCAAAAGTGCAGAGGAAGGACTGGATATACTCAAATTTGTCTTGGAAAAAAGCAGGCTGACTGATGACATGAACATGGGGTACAGAACACAAAAGGGATGGAGAAGGCGAAGCATACATAGATGTCTGAGTTGATGAATGCAAACAGAACTAGAGGAAATGCACTCAGTCGGGGGGGGGAGGCACATCAGGAAGCATTATTTTACACAATGGATAATTAGCATGCAAAATAGCCTAGCCAGTGAGGTAGTGGAGGCTAACACAATTCCAGCTTTCTAAGGAGATTTAGATGGATTCCTGAGAGAGAATAGCACTGATGGTTACACAGCATAGGTAGGAGTAACAGAAGTTACGGTATGTTTGTATGTGTATCTGTACTCAAATTGGGGTATGGTCACTGCCGTGGGGCAAAGGGAGAGGACATGGTGGACATTTAAGTCCTTTTCCAACCACAATACTATAGTATGTTATCATGGGAGCTACAGTACTATGGTCATGAGATCAAAGAACATGAATTTATGTAATTAAATTATGTAAGAACTTAGATTCCAGAATTAAAGCATGAATTGTGCCTTTTTTTTTTTTTACTCATTAAGAAGGCAACTACTTTTCAATAAATAAAAAGTAGAAAACAACTAGATTACTTACATTTTTATAAAGCTGAGGAAACCTTGATCCAAGGTAAAACACACAGGATATGTAGCCACAAATATAACCAGACATTTCAAATGAATCAACATGGTCCTGGAAAACAAAACAATGGCAGCAAAGTAATTCTTTCCAAAAACAAGACTATTCTAGAGGCATAATAGTCACCAAAACGGTCACTTTTCAATAATCACACTCTAAAAGTATAACAAATGTAGTAAGTACTAACAACATGTACAAACTACATTCAAGGAAATGTAAAACAGAAAATTACATTTTAAAAGATAATTTTACTCCCCATTTTCTCTAGCAGCTGCAACTCCCCCCCCCCGCAAAAAAAAAAAAAAAAGGTACCGATCTTGCCCTGGAGGTGTCAACTCTCAAGCTGTGGGCACTCCAGTCCTACTCCCCATAGGATTCAGGAAGGACAATCAGCAAAAAAAGCTTCTGGTCTATCATCTGCTCTCCAGGATTTTTTTTTCACTCCCGACTCTTGGATGGCTGTACTAGCACCTTATCTTTGGCCAGAACTGCAGAAGAATGATCTACTACTACTAACATGAAAGCTACTGTTCCGGCAGTTGCAGGGGAAGGGGTGCTGTCGAGTGCTGCACTGGATGCCCTCTCCCCAGTGGTTGAGCACATCACCTTGTGCTCTATCCACTCCTGAACTCTAGTACAGACTTCAAAGGCAGAGTTCACTTGTACCCAAGTCACACAGTAGCACACTGCTACCATGACACTGCTCTGTCACAGCAGTACTTGAAGAAATGACCTTAAAGGTAACATAAATCCTGTTGCTTACATCTCTTAATATATAAAATTGTAAATCTGTGCATGTGTGAAGTCCGTTTAATCACCCCCGTGTGCTGATTTGTGCGTTTGCTTTGAAACGGTCCAATTTGTTTCTTATTTAGGGTCCAATATTAATGCAGCCCTTTTCCCACCCAATATTCATGTTTTTAATTTTAAATCAGATGTGCTGAAGACTACAGTGAAGCAGAACCCAGTGACATCCATCAATTACTGTATAGTGCTCGCTTAGGCCCCGTCCACACTACACCGCTTGCGCCCGGTAACGGATGCAATCAGTTACGGCCGCGGAGCGGTGCAGTCGTCCACCTTGGCGGTGTCTGGAGCGACCAGCACCACCAGTCCACACATCGGGATCAGGGCGACCGCTACAGTGGCGCCCGATCCTAATGCAGCTCACAGCTGCTTTGTGCCCTGCAGGGGCCGTTACCGGCAGTCACACTACCGCGTTAGCGGTACCGAAATGGGACGATTTCATAAGCGTTGTGGAAACCACCTCATATGTGGTTTCCTAACGGTTCGAAAAATGCCTCCTGTAACGTTACCAATGTAAACGCACGTCGTTACTGATGCGGTTTACACCCTCTGTAATGTTACAGAAGGGTTTTCGGGCTGCAGTGTGGACAGGGCCTGAGTGACCTTAAACAGCTTGTTTAACCTATCTGTGCTTAATTAATCCTCCCTGTGTTTAACCAACCCCATTGTAAATCTTTGTACTGTTTGAATCTCCCTGGATTCCTCAAAGGACAGCAACATTATCTCCCTTCCCTCACCTAAACTGTAGAGTGTTGGATACAGTTTGTATGAATGGTAGCTGCACTATATAAAACCAAATTGCTTTCTTTAATTTCCACAAAACACTGCACACTAATCCCACCAGAGTCAATTATGCATCCTACATGCTAACCTAAATGTATCTATCATAGCTCTGTATGCCATAATGTCCAACCTATAACATACCTTAGAGTACTGTACATCTGGACAGCTCACGTTAATAAAGTTCAAGATAAAATCTGAGATCTGCTTAGTCAACTACAATGAATTAGAAGCTGCCTTGATGCTAGAACTGAATTTTCAATGTATACAGTCTGTCACTGGATCAAATTCCTCAATTTCCAAAATGGTTTGAGCGCTCAAGTGGGGTTCCTATGCCCCTCAATATTAAGAAGTTCTGTACACATTTGGGTTGGAAAGGTTGTATGCAGTATCAGTAAATGCCAGATTGGGGGGGGGTGGAGAGAGATAAACCAGACACTGGGTAATTTAACTGAAGCAACTACTTTGGTTGTCTCAATGACAGTTATGCTACTATACATGTCTGGAAATGGCAGGGAGAGCTCACTGTTGGATGCATCACATTTGCGGCTGGGAGCGGTAGCCCACTTACGTCTGGCTGCTAGGAGAGGGTTAGGAGGCATAAGACTACAGTTTCTGGGTATGGCTGGCTTCTCTTTGTGACTGCAAAAAGCTTTTCTTTCAGATTTTGTCTGAGAAGAGGCAAATATTCTGTAAGTCACTGCTTAGGATGGTTCCTGTTAGTAAGTATATATCCATGGTAAATAATGCAGATTACAATGTTTTAGTGCTTAATAGCACGCAGGTAATGAGAACCACTTTGAATGGTGGCAGTTTCTATACAGAATGCGATGCTGACAAACAAGGTACTTTTTTCTTTTACCTTTTTGGATTGTAACATGATTCTCTGAGCTGGAGTTCTCAGTAGCAGTCGGCCTGGCAGTAGCACCGATAAAGTCATACATAACACAACCCAGGTTACACAGAACCATTTCAGATTTGGTTTTGCTGAAAGAAACCACAAGATTTTACTGAAATAACACAAATACATGCACACAAGGTTACACAACAAAAGCAGTCCAAGGCTGGTGCTGGGTCTGCTGGTTCTGCTGGTTTTTAACATTACTAATGACCAGGACAAGGAAGTAAGCAGCATACTGCTGAAGTCTGCTGACAACACTAAAGTGATAAACTTGGACACAGCAGATTAGGTGTACTACTGAGAAGAAAGCAAGCAAATGGATTCTTACTTTACAAGCCCTTCAGTCAGTAGGCATTTACGATTATGTGGATGATGCCCCTTTTTATTAAAGGAAGTAATCGATCAATAATGAGGATCGAAATGAGCATGTACTGCATTGCTGACTGAATAAAAGACATAACTTGATGTTTCAGATTTGCATTTTTCTTGAAAAGGTTTTCAAGGCTGTTTACTGGCACAACTCCAATCATTACTATATGTATTAAACCATTCTTAGATTAATGATTTACCTTATTATGTCATGTCCTGCTAAGGATCTAAATAGGATGACAGTGAAGAAATAAGCTCCTATAGTTAGCATCTTTCACAATGCTCTATGTACAGTGCTAGTTATAGAAAAGTTTCCTCGGCTGTCTATTTTGACTGTAGAGTACATAGTGTAGTGAATGCTGTCAAACTGTCATGCTCCTTCGGCACCTGCCACCCCCTCCCCCACTGGCTCCCTGACCATGCCCCTTCACACCCCACCATTTTACTCTAGCATGTCCTCTCCACTCAGCCTCCCCTCACCCCACCATTTCTCCCTATACCTTATACCCCACCTCTCACCTCCACCTCAGTACTTACCCCTCTCTCTCTCTCTCTCTCTTGTACCTCCCTTCTTCACCCCTCTGTCAGCTATCCCCGTCCCTCTGAACTACTGACAAGGCACTTTGTGGCTGCTTATTCCTCCCCAAAGTGTTTTTTCTTGTTATTTAACTTGTACCTATGTTTTGAGTTATTGTGTAAGTTCTGAATCTAAGCTGTATCATTCATTGTAATGTACTTCTGTTTTCTCCTACTGTACTTTGTTTTGCAATCTATGATGTGGAACCTTTGTAAAAGGGCTTGTGCTCAAAGTTTTTTTCCGAATAACTAAATAAATAAAATAAATAAATAAACTACTGTTTATCTGTATTAGATAAACCTTGGTTCTTTTATGCTTGGTTGATCCCCGCTTTTTGGGGCCAGATTGTATAAGCTGTTGTGTCGCTGACATGCATCTGAGCCTGCAATGTATGTATATGTGGTCCTTTATTGCTGTGAGAATAAAACAAAATAAAAAATTTTCCATGATAAAAAAATAAAGAAAAGTTTCCTCTGTAACCCAGTATGTGTACCACTCTGTGCCGTGAGGTAGAGAGGTGGTTCTGCATTACCCTGGGGTTGTATGCCAAATTTTAGTAGTTGTTGAAATGCTATTCCTCAGTTAACCACAAGATGGCTACAAGAGCTGTCATAGCAATACTGTGTGCCTGAAGTGTAAATACATCTTCTCCCCCATAATTTACCAGCAGATGTCATGTCATTCACTTTTGATTAATCTAAAGAAGCTCTTAAACACACTTTTTAAATCCTGCCTATACGAATATTCAAGTAGCACACATATACTTGAGTTATTGTGAAGTAGAGAAAAGCATTTAGCATATGGGATGCGTCTTCAGTTTAAAGCTTTGATAGTGCTTTCTGTGAAAGAAGCCTTTTAAGAAGCCATTTATGCTTTTTATATGTCTGCAGCATCTTGAGACTTACAGTACACAACTCTGTATACAATGAGCAACATTGTCAGAACAGAATAAGCTACTAGCAGGTTGTCGAGCATCCTTCCTCCCTGAACCCCATATGCCCCACTATTTAATTAAAAAAAAAAAAAAAACAACACTTTCCCTTGTAGTCTAGGGGACCTCCTCCCCATTCCCAGTACTGCCCCGATTACGTGTGTGTGTGTGTGTGTGGGGGGGGGGGGATCAAAAAAAAAAAAAAAACACTTTTCCCATCCCTGATGTCGCCCAGCTATTTCATTAATTTAAAAAAAAAAAAAAAACTTTTTCATTCTCCTAAAACTGTATCATTCCATTTTTCTAGCACTCAAATTCTTGTATCTGATGTGGGTCAGTTATGTTCCTGTGCCACTAGCTGACATTAATGTGTCCAATACAGTGATAGCACAGAATTAGGGTTTCTACATGCTGTACTGTATTTTCCTGTCCATTGACTACAGTACCTTCAAACTGAGAAATACAGGAGACATTTAACTACTTATATAAACTAATCCACTATGGTGTCATCACTTTAATGTACTACAATAAATATCACTTTTTTAAATGGATCATGGACATAAATGTATGTTTAACTGATTACATTATTTGAATTCATTCAAAGGGGTCTGCATGGTGTTGTTGGAGTTGCTTTGAGTAGTTTAAGAAATAGTGTTCTATAAAAAAATATTTTTGTAATTTCAAACAGTTTGAAAAAGCTTTGAAATACTGCAAGGATCTGGAGGAACAATTACCATGTATAAAATATCTTTCTGTTAAAGACTTCCATAAAGTGGTAAGTTTGGTTGTTCTGGACTACTAAATTTTAACATTTATTCAACTGTGTCAGCACAGAATGAGCTACTAGCAGGTTGTCTAGTGTCCTTACTCCCTGATCCCCAGATGCCCTAGGTCCACTATTTAATTAATAAAAAAAAACACTTTTCCTTGTAGTCTAGTGGACCCTCCTCCCCATCCTCAATGCCACCCTGAATCTGTAGTATAAAAAAACAGGTTAATCACCTGTAACAGTAGTTCTAGGAGTGGTATATGATGTTCAACAAAACTTTCTGGCAGTGCCTTTCCCCTTTAAGACTTCACCAGAATGTCTTCAAGCTGGCTCCTCCCACCCACCCAGGTGGTAACTCCCTCGGCTCTGCCCCATGATGCCAAATCTTGCCCGCTGGAAGCAGCTGTGTGCGCCAAAGCCAGGGGAGGTAGAGTGGGTCCGTGTGGATGATTATATGCCACTCCTAGAACTACTGTTACAGGTGAGTAGCCTGTTTTTCTAGGGATGAGGATACGATGTTCTATCCAAACTTTCTGGCAGACTCCTAGCAGTTCTCTGGAAGGAGGGAGGCAAGGTGCACACCCCCTACTTGGGAAGTAAGGATTGGAGAACTGAGGCCCCAAACCAGCATCCCGGCGTGACTAAAGGTCGATGTGGTAATGGGAAATGAAGGCTTGTGCTGACCTCCAGGTCGCAACCTTGCAGATTTCCAGGATAGGGACGTCCCTGGAAGCAGTCACCGAGGCAGCGGTATGACAGGTGGAGTGAGCCCTAAGCCCTCCAGGAGGCTTCCTACCTGCCAACCTATAGCAGAGATCAATGCAGGACACAATCCACCTGCCAATCATCCGCTTGGCTGCCAGTCTGCCAGGTGCCGCTTCAGTGCAAGTGACAAACAGCTGGCGAACCTGTCCCCAAACTCCAGCCGTGTGCTCCTTATAGTATGTGAGTGCTTGCAGCAGGTCCAAGGTATGGAGCCAGTGATGTGGTTGGTAAAATACACCGGAAGAGTAATCACCTGGTTAAAGTGGAAATCTGACACAACCTTAGAGAAGAACTTCAGGTTGGGGCGCAGGACAACCCTGTCCCTGTGGAAGACCAGGTATGGAGAGTCCACCAAAAGTACCTGGAGCTCATTAATCCTTCTTGTTGATGTGAGAGCCACAAGGAAGGTGATCTTCCACGACAGGTGTGACATCTCACACCTGTGCATAGCTTCTAATGAATTGCCCATGAGCTTTGCCAAAACCAGTAACAGATCCCAAGGTGGTGGTGGTTCACGCACCAGAGGTGAAATGTGGTCGAGGCCTTTGAAAAAAGCACATAACCATCTTCTCCTGGGCCATGGACTGCTGACTGGCCCACACCTGGTAAGCAGAGATGGCTGCCAGCTGTACCTTGAGGGTCGTCGACTAAAGACCCAACAGAGGGACCACAGGCTGTCAAGAATACTAGCCACTGGACAGGACAAGTGGTCCAACCCCTTGCCCTGACACCAAATGGAAAATCTCTTCTATTTGAAGGTATAGCATTTTCTGGTCAACTCCTTCTGAGATGCCTCCAAAACAGTGAGGACATCTTAAGAGAGACCCAAATCCTCAAACTCTAGCTGCTCAGGAACAGGCTGACAGGTGCAGGGATTGAAGGTCTGGGTGGAGAACCTTCCACTGATTGATGGAGAGTAGGTCTGGGTGGAGGGGAAGATGCCTCAGGAGCCTGCTGCTGAGAATGAGGAGATCAAGGTACCAAAACTGGTGTAACCAGTCTAGAGCCACCAGTATCACCAGTGCCTTGTCCCTCCTGGCCTTGAGAAGCACCTTGTAGATCAAAGGGAGTGGAGTGAAGGCATAGAAGAGGCATGGGGTCCAGGGCCAAAAGAAGGCATCCCCTTGCAGCATTCTCCCTGGAGGCAAACAGGTCCACTTGAGAGGTGCCCCACTGGGAGAACAGACTGTGTACTACCTCTGGGTGGAAAGACACTCGTAAGATGCCTCGCCCACATGGTGGAGAGTATCCGCCAGCTGGCTGGGGGCCCTTGCTACATGTATGGCTAGGAGATTGGCCCTCAGGCTGTGCATGAGGGTCCACACATGGTAAGCCTCCTTGCAAGGAGTGCGTTCCGCCCCATTTGTTCAGGTAGTATGTGGTCGTGGTGTCGTCCATCTGGACCTGGACCACCTGACCCCGAATGTGAGGAACAAATGCAGTCAGCGTGAACTGCACTGCTCGGAACTCCAGCAGGTTGATGTGGCACTGAGACTCCGAGGGTCCAGAGCCTGTGGACTCTGTGTTCTCCTGGGTGGGCACCTCAGCCCATGAGAGACACACTGTTTGTCAGGATGACCATCAGCTTTAGGTGGACGAATGGGATCCCTTCCTGCAGATGTTCTGGGACTAGCCACTACTGGAGAGTGTCCCACATCTGCTGGGTCACAGTGACCAGCTGGTTGAAGTGGCCCCTGCGCTGGGACCACTGGCCGGCCAGCTCCCACTGCAAGGAGTGCATTCTCCAGCTCGCCCATTGGATCATGCTGGTGCAGGTCACCATGTAGCCCAGCAGGCACAGGAAGTCCAGGGCATGGTGCAATTGCCCAACCCGAAATGATCAGGCAAAGGAGGAGAGAGCCTCCACCCTGTCCACCGGGAGCCAGGCTTTGGCTCTGCAAGAGTCAAACTCTGCCAGGTGAAATTGAACACCTGCGAAGGCACGAGTTCTGACTTGGCCTTGTTGACCAGGAGGCCAAGGGTGACGCAGGTCTGGAGGGCCAGGTCCCTAGACTGCTCCACCTCCTGCTTGGAGGGACCTGCTATCAGTCAGTCGTCCAGGCAGGCGTAAACAAGACCCCCCAGTACCTCAGGTAAGCTGCCACCACTGCAATGCACTTGGTGAAGACCCTGGGGACTGAGAAAAGGCTGAATGGCATGGCATGGAACTCGTAGAGGGCTCCCTCTGCTCGGAAGCGGAGGAACCTTCAATGAGATGGACGGATTGGGACTGGAAAGAATGCATCCTGAAGCTCCAGGTAGCAAAACCACATGTTTTGCTCTACAGATGGTATGATCTGAGACAGAGTTACCATCCTGAAGGTACACAACTTGAGTAACTTGTTCAGGTCATGTAGCTCTAGAATGAAGCGCTAACCCCCACCGCCCGTTTTGGAACCAGGCAGTATCTGGAGACAAACTCTGGGTGTAGTAATAGTAAATGGAGTCCACTCTGAAGAAAGGGGGGCTACTAGTGGGGTACCGCAGGGTTCAGTATTAGGACCGGTCCTCTTCAATGTCTTTATAAGCGACATTGCAGAGGGACTGGAAGGAAAAGTATGTCTCTTTGCAGATGACACAAAGATCTGCAACAGAGTTGATGCACAAGGTGGGGTGGAAAGGATGAGAAGGGACTTGGCAAGGTTAGAGGAATGGTCAAATGTGTGGCAGCTTAGATTCAATGCTAAGAAGTGCAAGGTAATGCACCTGGGAAACAAAAACCAAGGGGAAGAGTACACAATGGGGGGTGAGATACTAACAACAACAAGAATGGAAAGGGACCTCAGGGTAGTCATATCAGATGACCTAAAGGTGGGCAAGCAATGTGAGAGGGCAGCAAGGAGGGCTGGGGGATACTGGGATGCATAGGGAGAGGCATCACCAGTAGAAAACGGAGTTATTATCCTCTGTACAGACAGCTGGTCAGACCCCATCTGAGTACTAGCGTGCAGTTCTGGAGACCAGTCTCTCCCACAAAGACATAGACAGGATGGAAGCTGTCCAGAGGAGGCAACTAAAATGGTGCAGGGTCTGCACTGGAAGACATATGAAGAGACTTAAGGAGCTAATATGTATAGCCTCGAGGAAAGGAGGGAGGGGGGGCATTATGAAACTTTCCAAGTACCTCAAGGGATCAACAAAGTCCAAGAGGGTAGCATCTTTCAAAAAAGATGTGCAAGAACAAGGGGCACAATTTGAAGATAGAGGGCGGCTCAGAGGTAATTTAAGAAAGTATTTTTTTCACAGAGAGGGTTGTGGATGCATGGAATGGCCTTCCGGAGGAAGGTTGGCGAGAGTCAAAAACAGTGATAGAATTCAAGCATCGTGGGACAGTCATAAAAACAATTCTAGGGGTTGGGGGTAGGAAGAAGTAGGCTGCTGGTTAACTAGGATCTGCAGCTTATCCATTAGGTAGGGAAATGGGCAGACTGGGTGGGCCAAGTGGTCCTTATCTGCCATCAAATTCTATGTTTCTATGTTTATGTTTCTATGTTTCCAAAGGGTCCGTGACAAGGATCACAACCTCCTTGCAGAAGAGTTGGGTGATGTCGTCAAGAAGAGCTGACAGAAAGTCTGCGGATACAAAGTCCTCCCATGAGGCGTGGGCTTGGCAAGGAAGGTAGTGCTCGAATTCCAGAGGCAGATCCTGACCGACCACCTTAAGAACACACCTGTCTGTGGTAACAGCAGACCTGGTGGAAAGGAAGTGGTAGAGCCAGCCCCCAGGGGATGTGTGATGGGCATAAGGGAGGCACCCCTCATCCAGTCACCTGGCAAGCTTGAAGGAGAGCCCGGCTGAGGAACCAGGCTTATGTATGACTGAGGCCACAGACATTGGCCGAGGTCGCCAGGCCTGGGCCTGCTGTCCGGCCTGGGTCTGGGCTGGTTTGGCCCCAGGAGTGGAAGAGGACCGAGAGGGCTTCTTTTTCTGTTGCTTTAAGTTCTTAGGGTCCTTTTGAGCAGATGTCACAGAGTCCAAGGTGGCACTGAACTTCTCAATGCAGGTGAGGTGGCCCTCGACCCTAGGCCTGAACAGGTCGATGCCCAGGAAGGGGACATCCACCAGCTTGTGCTGGGTGTCTGCCGTGAAGGTAGAGATTTGCAGCCTAGCCCTGTGGTGCATGGCCACTATGGCTGCCACAGAGTGGGCACAGATGTCCAATGTACATGGCTGTCTGGAGCTGTTGCTTAGCTACAGCCCAGCCCTGGTCCAGGACCTGTTTGACTGTGGTCTGGAAGTCTGCCAGAAGATGAGGAAGCACCTCATCCAGGGTGCCCAACAGGGCATAGGAGAAGTAGGCCATGAGGAGGGCTGAGCTCACCTGGTGAAGACGCATTGTAGACCTTCTTAGTCGCATGGTCCAACTTGTTTGACTTTGTTAGGTGGCTTGTCTATGCTTCTTGTGTTGCCAGAATGTCTGAACACAGAGACAGCCACCAAGCCCTCAGCAGAGGTGTGCTCCATGACTCCCGACAAGGAACCAGTAGGGACCGCGTATTTGTGGGCCATCCAGGCAGATGATGCTGGGCAGGAAGCGGGGCACTGCCAGAGCTTCACAGCAGAGCCAAAGATGGCCTCTGCTACTGAGAAGGCCTCCCCAGGGGTGTCTCCCTGGTCTAGGATCTCTGTCGATGGCTATCGAGCCCATTTCTGGACAGGCTCCATTGTCATACTCGTGGACTCCAAGATCAAGCGGAGAAGGCTTGTGAAAGAAGTAGGACATTCATCTGTCGCGAGACCCCCTACCAACTCCACGTCGACTGGATGGGAATGCAAGGAGGAACCACCTGAGGTGTTGTGAAAGAGAGGTCAACCGCCAGAGTCCCCGCTGACCCTCCGTAGACTGTCAGGAGTGATTGCGACCAACAGTAGATGGGGAAGCCCCGAGGCTGGCCGAGACTCCTTGGTTGGAGCGCCGGTTTTCAGCTGTTTGGGGGGTCACTACACGGGAATCTGTGGAGATGCCTGGGTTGTCCAAGCTGGAATCATCTTAGGCGGATCTTGTGGTGCAGAAGGCATCAGCCGTTGATGCGAGAGCCAGGTGACAGCTAACATGGTAGCCGGGACTGGCTTCATGCTGGTGAACATTAGCTGCTGCCACATGAGATCCTCGTAGCGTCGACGCAGCTTGTGCTAAAGCCTCTACTTACCTGATGAGGATGAAGGGTAGCAGTGACGCCACTTCCTGGGGCATCGAGAGCGGGAGCTCCGATGACAGCGGGAACCGTTCGACCCCCAGGAATAGGACTATGACCTCGACCGTTGGGGGGACTGGCGATGGGGCTCGCAGGGAGTCAGTGGATGCCAAGGCTCCTCCAGGTCTTGGTTGGTGACCAGAGGCAGCGGGTCAGCGGACTGATCCATCCCTCCAACTGTCTGGGTCAGACCAGAATCCTGGTGAGAGAAGTGTCAGACTTTTCAGGTAATAACTGGTAGACTGGCTCAAGAAAAATCTCAGCCGGAAGATTGAACAGTGTCTCAGCCAACTAGCCTGATGGGGTTACCGTGGGGCCAGTGGGCTGGGCCAAAGATTTGACCGAAGTCAGATCAGGAGAAGCACAGCCATCAAACGAGAGCGTTCCCGATCCATGATCAACAGCAAGACCATTTCTTGGTCTCTTTGTTTCAAGTCTGATCTGTGCCCAGAGGGACTGTGACCAAGGGTCGGAAGACCCTGGCACAATTCTTTAAATGACTACGTAAAAGAGGCTCCCAGGGAAAGTGGAATGAACGCCGAACCCGAGGAGGTGTGACCTGTGGCCTGGGCTGCCGCCTCCTCAAACGCCGCTAGCTGTTCGAGGGACCCCATGGCCGTGGAGACCACCCGATGGGCATCTTTAGATTTTATCGGAGGGTTTTGTTCGATCGGTCACCCTAAGGTGAGTCGGACTTGATGAAGGATGGAAAGTTCGACAAATGTCGTAGGCCTGGGGATCATGCTCGTGTTCCAGGCAGTAGACATACGCGGTGTGCTGATTCGTTCAGGATGTTTTCTGCCTGTAAAGGCACCAACAGAACCCGGGAGTGGACTTATTGTCCATCACAGTTGCGATCGAGCCTGAAGACAAAGTTTTAACAGAAAATGTTTGGAAGTAAATTCAGAGATTTAGTAGCAAAGGGCCTACTCAGCACAACAGCAGTAAGAAGGGAACTCGCTTCTTCCAGTGAAAGGAAGATCTGGCATCATGGGGTGGAGCTGAGGGAGTTACCACACAGGTGGGTGGGAGAAGCCAGCTTGAGGATATTCCAGCGAAGTCTTAGAGGGGAAAGGCACTACCAGAAAGTGTGGATAGAATATCATATCCACACGTCCTTAGAAAACCCTTTCCCCATCCCCAATGTCATCCCACTATTTCAATAATAATAAAAAAAAAAAAACACTTTCTCTTTCTCCTAATATCTTTCCACTTTTCTAGCACTTATAAATTCTTGTAACTGATCTGGGTCAAAGAAGGTATATTTCTTCCCAAATATTTCATGAGGCATTTTCACAGGAAATAAATCTTGGAAAACCACACCCCAGGTCCTGTAACTCATCTTTTTTTTTAATCTCATCTTTGACTGCAAAAAAAATTCTATGATTTTGTGTAAGTTGTGGGTATATATTAAATGTTCTGTTCCTGAAGCAAAGTGACCCTTTCTGTCCCACAATCTGAATGATAAAACCACAGTTCATGCATGTTTTAAGCAAAATTAATAAAATAGTTGCCAAACTGCCTTTGAGCAAAGGGAAGCCCATTTTTTTATCTTTAGCAGCTTTAGCCAATTGTAGTGTTTCTTTAGTAACTGAGCACAGAGTGTCCTTTCATCTTTCTACCTGTTCGATTTTAGAATTCCTCTACCTCATAAGGGAGATTAATCAATTGCAGGTTTTTATACTTTGTTATTTTCCATATTCTCCCATTTTCTGGTTAACAACTGTGTGTGTAGTTAAAAAAAAAAAAAAAAAAAAAAAAAAAAAAAAACCTTTTCCTTACCCCCGATGTCACCCCACTATTTCACTAATTTAAAAAAACAAACAAACAAAAAAACAAACAAAACAAAACACTTTCATTCATAGTCTAGCACATCCACCTCCCCTGATTCGTTCCACGATGTCTCCCCTTTTGCCGCTGCACTATGTGCGGCCAAGGGGGGGGTTTAAAACTTTACATGTTCCTGACATACTATAAATTAGTGACACAACCACTGTGCTGAACATTTCACATCTGAAGAATAGTGCTGAGTGCCAAGTCAAATCCCTTCCTGAAACCTCTGGTGCTCCAAGCAGTAGTAAGCTGCTATAAATAATTTAATCTGCAGGTCCAAACAGACAAAAAATGTTAAACTCTGCTAAAATAAAAATCAGGGAATTAGGATGCAGCAGGGGAGGTAGGGGCTTTTTTCCAAGAATCCCTGAAAAAATAGACATTTATAGTTCAGGAATAAGAGTAGAAGTACACCATAAACCTATATTTCGGAAGCGCTACAGAATTCATAAATTACATAAACATATACTCAGAAAGCTACATAAAGAGCTGCTGACACCATAAATAAAACTTTGAAAAACGTAATATTTACTTACAATTCAGCTTGCATGCTGTATATATTATACAGATTTCTCCTCATCATGATTTATTACTGAGGAGATATGCATGAATACATTATCTTTACCCCCTAGAGTTCAAGTGCCTCTATAGCGGATTCTCTACTTCATGTCATAATCCTCTGTTGTGACATCACAATCTGTTACCATGGGAGTAACTTTGAAGTCACAAGCAGTGCATTATGACCTAAGGTAGGGAGAAGGCAACAGGACTAGTTGAACTCTTCTGCAGCAAAGATCCTGTTTTCATGCAAAAGACCTCAATAATAAATAGTGGGGAGGTAAAATACAGAACTAATGGGAAATACAAGCATAATTCTCTCTAAATATTATGTTTTGTTAAAGTTCTCCTGAAGGTGTTAGCTGCTCTTTAATGTTTCACAGTCACAAAGAAATGCTGCACAAAGGTCAACAAAATTCAACTGGCCTTGTTAAACATTTATTAATTTTTGTGATTTATATAGCATGCTTTGTAAGTAAGGCTATATACATGGAGGGATTAACCCACGACAGGGTATGGATTTACTGAGCATTAATCCATGCCTGAATGGTTGAAATCACTTTCGGCTTCACCTCGTGATTCCCACCCCCACCCCGCATGGATTAATGCTCAATGTAAACCCATAATACTCTGGAGTGGGCTAATCCTCTTATAACATGGGCAATGTGTTTGTTTGTTTTGTTAGAGTTTTGCCTAAAGAAATAGTGAAATAAAGCCATGTGAACATGCAACTGTGGGTATATCAGAGATCAATCAACGGTCAGGTGACCTGTTTGGACGAATCAGAAGACAGTATTTCAGGAACCCATGTTATAAACAGTATTATTTCTGGTGACACATCAGACAGAACGGTCCTGTGAATGGGTTAACAGCTCAGTGGTCATATCCTAAATACTGTAATAAACTTATATTTTTAGAATAAAATACCATGGAAACTTTTTTCAGAACCCCTACAGAAATGCTACACAATCAAAATTCAGAAATCACTGTAGAAATACTGTACTACATAATTGCAGTAATCAGGGAAGAAATACAATTCTACAGATGTATAATGCAGAAAGAGTAGAAATGCAACTCAAAAGTTTAAGAATCACAACACTTTACACAACATAAGTATGGCCAGTGATTCCTGAAACATAAAATATTCTGTTATAATTTCTACAGTACTGTTCGAAATATAACTGTTTCTTGAAAACTAAGTTTCTTTGGATGTATGATTACAAGCATGCAACTTATTCGAGGATAGTAATTCTTTATTCTACTTGGTTCCCCAGATTGCAACATGACATGAAATTTAGGGCATACTGTATGTCTAGATGCAATGATCCATTGTACAGTATATCTCTGGACATGAGAAAAACTGCTCCATGTATAACTGTCAATGCTAAGACATACATACTAAAAATGGGCTAAAAATAGTCTAGAACAAAAATCAATGCAGCAAAACAACTTGCATTTAGCTTCTAACTTGGTAAAAGTGCACCTCTCTGGTTAATAGTTTGGTTGCCGAGGCAGGATTTGATAATATGTCCATACTTACATGCCCCAAAATTAATTCTGTACACGTATTTCTGACAACTTCCATCACTCATCCATTTGTCAACATTTCGTTTAAATACTTATGCTGTACTTTAATTTATTATATGCAATGGCAGAATGTTCCGTAAATTAACCGCCACCTGTGAATAATTTCCTACTATTTGTTTTATAATGTAACAGTTATATTTGTTTGTTTTGCCTTCTTATCATACTGTATATTGATTTTGCCCCATCTAAAGTTCAAATCATTAAATAAATCCTAATCCCTGTGTATATTAAACAAAGGAAGTGCTGTACAGACTGTATAGAGGTCTGTGTCCATTATAAACTAGACGGTGGTGGTTCTACTCACTCATCTGAGCTACACATCATGGACGGAGTCTGGTAACATGACCTTATAGTAATACTTTAAAGCAGCAGGGCAACGAAAAATGATATTCCTATAACAGCTAGTCTCAGCAACAATTAAGAAAAATATTAGCATATCTGTCAAATGTACTTGTCTAAGTACCTCCTATGCTGTGTACCATGAAATATTTTTTATTTTTTCTGTCCTAACCCTTGCCAAGTCTACAAAGTTATTTCTAGCACAGACGGCAGTGATGAGCGGGGTACCATGGGACCGGTGTTGTTTGGGTCATTCATAGCTGATAACTCACATGGGATCTGAAGTAAGATCAGTCCGTTTGCAGATGACACCAAAATGGAGCCGGTGGTTGATGACATTGAGGGATGGAAGAGGATACAGGATGACCTAACTAAACTGCAGGAATTCTCAGAAACATGGCAGCTGGGGTTCAATGCTAAGAAGTGCAAAGTAATGAACTTCGGAGCAAAGAACCAGAGAAGGGACTATCATCTGGGAGGGGTACAGTTGGGTAGCACCTTGGAGGAAAAGGACCTAGGGGTACTTATAACGGGGAGCATGAACAACTCTGCTCAGTGTAGAAAGGCGGCAGCAAAAGCCAACAAGATGCTGGGGTGCATAGCAAAGGGAATCTCGTCCTGAAGTTGGGAGGTAGTCCTCCCCTGTACTGGTTAGGCTGCACCTGGAATACTGCTTGCAGTTCTGGCACCTGTACCTGAGGAAGGATGTCAGATTGTTAGAGTGGGTGCAGCGCAGAGTGAAAAAGATGATCCAGGGATTGGAGGGCAAGCTGAGAAAGGCTGAGAGAGCTGGATATATATTCATCGGAGGAAAGGGAGTATGGGAAGACATGACTGAGACCTTTAAGCACTTGAAAGGGATGAACAAGACTCTAACAGAGGGGTTCTTCCAATTAAGAAGAGGAAGGGACATGAGAGGGCACAGTCTCAGATTTGAGGGAGAAACACAGAATTTGACGGCAGATAAGGATCGCTTGGCCCACCCAGTCTGCCCATTTCCCTACCTACTGGATAAGCTGCAGATCCTAGTTAACCAGCAGCCTACTTCTTCCTACCCCAACCCCCCAGAATTGCCTTATGACTATCCCATGCATGCTTGAATTCCCCCACTGATTTTGACCCACAACCTCCTCCAGAAGGCGTTCCATGCATCCACAACCCTCTCTGTGAAAAGTACTTCCTTAAATTACCTCTGAGCCGCCCCCTATCTTCAAACTGTGCCCTCTTGTTCTTGCACACCTCTTTTTGAAAGATGCTACCCTCTTGGACTTTGTTGATTCCCTTGAGGTACTTGAAAGTTTCTATCATGTCCCCTCTCTCCCTCCTTTCCTCAAGGCTATACATATTAAGCTCCTTAAGTCTCTCTTCATACGACTTCCGATGCAGACCCTGTACCATTTTAGTTGCCCTCCTCTGGACAGCTTCCATCCTGTCTATGTCTTTGCGGAGATTGGGTCTCCAGAACTGCACACAGTACTCCAGATGGGGTCTCACCAGCTGTCTGTACAGAGGGATAATGACTTCCTGTTTTCTACTGGTGATGCCTCTCCCTATGCATCCCAGTATCCCCCCAGCCCTCCTTGCTGCCCTCTCACATTGCTTGCCCATCTTTAGGTCATCTGATATGACTACCCCCAGGTCCCTTTCCATTCTTGTTGTTGTTAGTATCTCACCCCCCATTGTGTACTCTTCCCCTGGGTTTTTGTTTCCCAGGTGCATTACCTTGCACTTCTTAGCACTTGAATCTAAGCTGCCATACATTTGACCATTCCTCTAACCTTGCCAAGTCCCTTCTCATCCTTTCCACCCCACCCTGTGCATCAACTCTGTTGCAGATCTTAGTGTCATCTGCAAAGAGACATACTTTTCCTTCCAGTCCTTCTGCAATGTCGCTTATAAAGACATTGAAGAGGACCTGTCCTAATACTGAACCCTGCGGTACCCCACTAGTAACCCTCCTTTCTTCTGAGTGGACTCCATTTACTATAACTCTCTGTGTCCTATTCTCCAGCCAATTCTTTACCCAGGCTGTCATCTTGGGACCCACTCCCAGGCTGGTTAACTTGTATATTAATCTTTTGTGTGGGACTGTGTCAAATGCCTTGCTAAAGTCTAGGTAGGCCATGTCCACAGCCCCTCCCTGATCTACTACTTTGGTCACCCAGTCAAAGAAATCTATCAGATTCTGTCTGGCATGACCTTCTCGCTTGAATCCATGCTGCCTAGGGTCCTGTGCCCTCTGGCCTCTAGATACTCAACAATTCTTTCCTTTAGAAGTGATTCCATCATTTTCCCTATCACTGAGGTTAAACTAACAGGTCTATAGTTTCCTGCTTCTGCCTTGCTCCCACTTTTGTGAAGGGGAATCACATCTGCCCTCCTCCAGTCCTCAGGTACCACCCCATCCTCCCATGATTTGTTAAAAAGGGTAGTCAGTGGTGTCACTAGTTCTACCCTTAGTTCTTTTAGAATTCTGGGATGAATCCCATCAGGCCCCCTTGCTTTGTCCACCTTCAGTTTTAAGAGTTCTTTCAGAACCCTTTCTTCTGTAAATGGGCCGGTATCAACTTCTGTATCCAGAGTGTTTCTACTGTTTGTTTTATGATCTCCTCTTCCTTCGTAAATACTGAGCAAAATATTTGTTTAGTATCTCTGCCTTTTCACAGTCTCCTCTGCCCACCCTCCCTCCCTTTATTAAGCCTCACTATCCCTCCCTTGGTCTTCTTTCGCTCCCTGATGTACCTATAAAAGGTTTTATCCTTCTTAACTGAGTTGGCTATCTTTTCCTCGGTTTGGGCCTTTGCTGTTCTGACTGCCTTCCCAGCCTCCTTTTGCTTTTAACTGATACAGTTCTCTGTCCTGCTCCTTCGATTCCTTGTACTTCCTGAATGCTTTCTTTTCTCTTGAACCTTCACTACCACTTCCTTTGAGAACCATAGTGGTTTCTTACATTGTCTTGTTTTGTTTATTTGTTTCACACAAAGGCTTGTTACCTCTGTGATGGCAGTTTTATTATTCCCCATTGTTCTTCCACCCTCCTTCCTGCCCATTTGCTAGTGCATTCCTTAGGCACTCACCCATTATGGCAAAGTCAGCCCTCCTAAAGTCCAGTACTTTTGTCTTTGTATGGCTTGACTCTATTACTGTGTTTATTGTGAACCATACTGTTCGATGGTCGCTAGTTCCCAGATGGCTACCCACTTCTACATCTGTGATCCTCTCTCCATCTCCATTTGAGAGTATCAAGTCTAATATTGCTCCCTCTCGAGTGGGCTCCAGTACTAGTTGTCTAAGGCATGCCCCCTGTAGGGCATCTAGAATAACTGCACTCTTCGAAGTGGCAGCTGCAACTGCACTCCAGTTAACATCTGGCATATTCAGATCACCCATCAGCAGTATCTCCCTTTTTCTGCCATTCTAAGTATACTTTCTATCATTTCCTTGTCCATTTCCTCCCCTGAGAAGAGGTCTGCATACAACCCCTGTGCGGATTGTGGTGCCATTGCCTGTCTCCAAATTTACCCACAGTGCTTCTTCTCCTCCCTGTTTACCCTTTTGTTCTGTTGCTTTTAGTCCTTCCTTTATGTAAAGAACTACTCCTCCTCCTCTTTTACCCTCCCTGTCCCTCCTGTAGATAGTGTATCCTGGTATGTTTACGTCCCAGTCATGGTTTTGTGTGTACCATGTAGATTCAGGAGGGAGGTAAGGAGACAGTTCTTCACGGAAAGGGTGGTGGGCAAGTGGAACACTCTACCACAGGAGGTGGTAGCCTTTAAGACATTGGGCAGTTTCAAGAGATGATGGGACAGGGTGAGGGTAAATCTAAAGAAAGGAGGAGTGGGAGGGGCAGCTGTGAGATGAGGGGCTAGCTACACAATCGAGCAGACTTGACAGACCGTAAAGCCTATTTCTGTCGGCATTTTCATATGTTCTATGGTAAATGTAGTGGCCATCTTTTTTTCTTGAGAAAAAAATTCAATTAAAACTATTTAATTTTGGTGGAATTAGAAAATTGTACCACCAAATGAAACTGGAAGATGTCAGGAATCTTTTACATAGTGAAAAAAAAGGCGGGGTCAATTTTTGCCCAGTTTCATTGCACTGCTGCTTTAACAGTATATTAATTTAATATTTGTATTATCAGGTCCAGAATTAACCAGAGGTCATCAGATGACCTTTTTTAAAAGCACTTTTATTCTTGGTCAATACCTTATTCACTCGTAGGTACTAACCAGCACTGAAGTTTAAATATTAGCCCTCCCTATTACTTAATTTGGTAGATTTAACTGCTGCATGATCTTTTTAACTAATGAGAAATGTAAATACTGTATTTCATAATGCCTCAAGACAGTCTCCACGCTGTAAGTTCTGTCCATTCTGTACTGGCAAGACTGGTGCAAATTTTTTTCCACCCTGAGCCAAAACTGCTGGTGGCCTAGGAGAAGGTACATTTAGTTTCATGTATTGCAGTGGCCAGAGAAAGTTACACATGTTATTATTTTATCTCAGTGAGCTCTTCTATAGAAAAATCAAAGGATGCGGATGCAGGTAAACATTCCTCCTCTTACACCAGAGTCAGCAGACTCCTCCCTTAGGGGGTTTGGGACAGGCACATCCAACTGTATTAGGACATCCATGACAGAACATTGGAGGAAATTATGTTATTTTAGTTATGCATTCACAAACTTGTGCAGGAAAAGCATTATCCCTCAACAACACTTTTTTTTTTAATGGGGGCAGATTTTCAGGGCATACTGTATGCCAAGATGCAATTTTCCGTTTTACAGTATATCTTTAGACATGAGAAATATTGCCCAATCTATAATTTTTAAAGCTAGGTCATACATATTAAGAATGGGCTAAAAATAGTCTAGAACAAAAATAAATGCAACTAAACAACTTGCATTTAGCATCTGACTTGGCAAAATAAAGACCAGTGCCTATGACTCAGGGAAAAGCACTTAAAGATCAATGGCAATGCAAAATTTTATTTTGAATAACTTGGAAATATCCCGTAAATATTCTAAAATGTGATTGTCAAATGCATTCTGTTGGTTTTATAGTCAAGTTAACCATCTTATATTAAACACAGTTGTTTGTGCCAAAGCTGATATTTTTTTTCTTTCAGCTGTGCCATTTCAGTACAAAGAAGAAAGGGAAAGCACAGTTAAGTAAGAGATATGAAATGATGATAAAGCTGACATTTTTATATGTAGCTGTAGTGTATTTCACTTACTGGTCGAATGACTGCAAATTAGTATGTGTTTTACTGTTGTTGTTATAGACGATTGAGCTTTGGGCGTCAGCCGTGGGAGGATTTTCCTGGTATATTTTATTTAATTTGCTATCTTAGCAAGTCCCCCACCCCCCACACACACAAGCATACTTACACCCAAAGTCACCTATCTGTGAAATACAGGAATGCAATAATGTGACCAGGAAGTAAAATACACTATAGCTCAATATAAAAAGAAATGCCTGATTCATCACCATGTGCTTTACTTTCTTTTTTTAAAAAGAGCTAGTGAACTGGATTTTACTTGCAATATTGTAAGATCACAAGTTGTTATGGTTGTAACATGATACACTGTATCAAGGAGTTCACTTTGCAACATTGTAGTTACTGTATCTAAAATGCTTCACCGTTTCAAAGTTCAAAGAGAACATTTGAAACAATGCATCACCATGCTTTTGATAATTACAGTACACATCTGCTTCACTTGTAGCAACCTTACATTTACTGTCTGAATTCAGTCAGTGATGTAGATGAGTGTATTAACATATATTATTTTAGTTTGCCAACTGGTTCTGCTACTGCTATTTGCCTTCAGAATGCATGTAGAATACTTTACATTGAGAATGTTGCCAGTGTCAGGCAGCCAAGAAAAGAGCCAGGGAGTGGACTACAGTACTGGAAGTTCCTAAAGCCACCCCTCCCCCACACTCCTGTACTCACAGCTGAGGGGGAGGGGTGTCTCTAAGTCTCGTCTTCCTTGAGCTCTTCAAGTTTTGACACAGCCTTCTCTGCAGCTGAACAGAACAAACATAGCAAAAGAGCAGTGGATTTTGCATTATGGCCCATTAAATTGTTAAGTCATTAGTCCACCCAGATTGTCTTAACTGTTGGCATAGAGACCATCAGGTAACAGCATGGTAATGTAAAGCGAGGGAGGGAAGGAGACAATTGACATGATTACATGATATTAACTCCACCCTAGAATGTGCACATTGGTGATGATTCAGTTACAGCAATGGCATGCAAGTGGAAACAAAACTTAAATCTTTTCTTTTTTTTCCAGAAGGAATGCTGTATATCATGGAACAAAGAGAGAATATTTGTATAATTCAGTAAATTATAACTCAGGGTAGGATATCAAACTGGAAACCCCCCACCAGCAGACTCAAAAGGCCATTCCTATGTCTATAAAAAAAAAAAATCAAAAATAGGGTATAAGGAAATCACCATATACAGTACAAACAGATAACTAACTATACATCTCATATCTCCAAGAATAAGGGGATCACAGGGATGGTAAATCACACTTAAATAATAAAGCAAGCAGGTACAGATTTACCCTTGTACGTATTAGATGTATCATCTATTTGTATACGTTGATTTACTTACATGTTGTTTTTGATTTTTTACAGACACTTAGGAATGGCATTTTATGTCCACTGATGGGGAGTTTCCAATCTGATATCCAAGCCCAATCCTTCAGCCACATCAAATGGACTTTTTTAGCATTAGAAATGTTGTGGCTTTTGCTTGCATTACATAGATTAAAATCAGAAGCCAGGAACTGAAAGGTGTGATAGGGACCTTGAAGGAGCAGAGATGCTATACTGTATGTAACTGGCTAACTGGACCGTAGCTGATTATATGTTTTGGGGGGGCGGAATCATATCTTGTAAAAAAAAAAAAAAAAAAAGGTGAGGCTTATAATTTACTGTTATCTACCAGCAATAGACATTTCTCTTTTGTTCTATGAAATATGGGACCATAGGTGACTGATATTATGTACACTAATTAGGGACTAGTAGTTTCTGAATCCCGACTGTTGTCCATGTGTTTCAAAAATTGGAAATAAAGAAACATGCCAGCGATGTACATTTTCTTTTAACTTTCTGTAACTAGTGAATACAAGAACAGCATTAATGACAAGTGCTTCTGAGTAATTAGCAGCATTTCAGTCTATGCCAGGCTAGTCCTACCCTCATTAGGTTTTAAATTCTATCCAGATACTATCTTTTTTTGTTATAGTGACCATTTAAGAGAACAAAAGAGGGGCAGCTCTGCATAGCATGACGTGGAGTACAATATTGTGTGCAGTATACATTCAGTGGGATGCTCTCAACAGTCACAACAATAAGTTGTAAGGAAAGAACAAGAACCGAAGCTGTCAGATAATTTAATAAATCTGGTTTATACAGGGCCTTGAGGGAAGTTATGTTTCGTTATTTATTTAAAAACTTAACCAGACAAAAATAGAGTTCAATACTACTATTTCTCAGATAATGGAGGATGAGGACGAGATTTGCAGAGGGGCACAATTTCAATACATCATACAAATGTATACACCACAGTGAATCGGCCCACAATATGTGCAGGGCACAGGAACATTGCATGCTATGGCTATTATTTTAGCTTTCTGAGCATGCTGTAGCACAGTCACGCCTGTCCTTATAGTTAGTGTTGTGAGGCGCAGCACTTAGCTAAGATAAACGTGGGCTATGGCAATGTACATAGGCAAAAAAGATGCAAGCTAATAAGTTTTGTTTGTTGAATTCCCTGGGAGACTAGACAATAAAAAAAAAACTGTGTATATTAGCTATTGCTTAATTTCCTGGTTGGAAAGGCAGCAGATTAAGTGTATTATTCATTTTTCGTGCACACTGGACAGCTGACAGGGTTACCAGAGTTCATAGGTCCTACCGACAATCATGGAATGTCATTAAAGACAGATAAAAAAGAAACATTACTAACACAAATCTGTTTATTCAGCAACATAAAGAGGTCAATAAGCCATAATCTACTGATTAACATACAAAAGGGATGATTTTTTTCTCCCATTTCCTTTAAAGTATATTGGCAAAGCCCCAAAGTGCATTTTTCTGCAGCAGAGAAATTGACATGGAAATTAAGGGCTATGGGATTTGCAACAAATTTAATTTTGCTTGGTGCCAAAATCAAAATGTGTGGGGTGTTCGACTACATAACAGTGCGTGACTGTATAATGAACTTTATATATTATATATTCATATATATATATATATTATATATATAATGCTGGCGTGGTAGCACCAGTATAATGTAGTTAGGGTGAAAACTAACTTCTATGTTAAACTCCAATTTTTTAATCTTAATAACTTTGGAACTGTGCGACAGATGTGTATGAAATTTGGAATTCATAATGGCCAGCGAAGGTCTCTTTGCATGACAAATTCCGTGCACAGAAACATAGACTTTGATGGCAGGTAAGGACCACTTGGCCCACCCAGTCTGCCCATTTCCCTATCTACTGGATAAGCTGCAGATTCTAGTTAACCAACAGCCTACTTCCTGCAACCCCCCACTATAATTGCCTTATGTCTGTCCCATGCATGTTTGAATTCCCCCACTGTTTTAGACCCCACAACCTCTCCAGGAAGGCGGTTCCATGTGTCTACCACTCTCTCCGTGAAAAAAAACATTTCCTCACATTACCCCTGAGCCGTCCCCCCTCCATCTTTAAATTGTGCACCCTTGTTGTTACACGTCTCTTTTTCTGAAAGATGCTACCCTCCTGGACTTTGTTGATTCCCTTGAGGTACTTAAAAGTTTCTATCATGTCCCCCCGTCCCTCCTTTCATCAAGGGTATACATATTAAGCTCTCTCAGTCTCTCTTCATATGGTTTCTGATGTAGACCCTGTACCATTTTAGTTGCCCTCCTCTGGACTGCTTCCATCTTGTTTATGTCCAGGCATAGATGAGGTCTCCAAAACTACACGCAGTACTCCATATGGGGTCTCACCTACTGTCTGTACAGAGTGATAACCACTTCCCTTTTTCTACTTGTGATGCCCCTCCCTATGCATCCCAGTATCCCTCTGGCTCTCCTTACCGACTTCTCACATTGCTTACCCACCTTTAGGTCATCTGATATGACTACCCCTAGGTCCCTTTCCATTACTGTTGTTGTTGTTAGTACCTCCCCTGCTATTGTGTACTCTTCCTCCTGGATTTTTATTTCCCAGGTGCACTTCTTTGCATTGAATCTAAGTTGCCATATGTCTGACCATTCCTCCAACCTTGCCAAATCCCTTCTCATCCTTTCTACCTTCCCCTTGTGTATCAACTCTGTTACAGATCTTTGTGTCATCTGCAAAGAGGCATACCTTTCCTTCCAGACCCTCTGCAATGTCACCTATAAAGACGTTAAAGAGGACTGGACCCAGTACTGAGCCCTGAAGTACTCCACTAGTAACCCTCTTTCTTCAGAATGTGTTCCATTCACTATTACCTTCTGTGTCCTGTTGTGCAGCCAGTGTGCTACCCAGGCTACCACCCTGGGACCCACTCTCAGGTTGGCTAACTTGATTATTAATCTTTTGTGCGGGACTGTGTCAAATGCCTTGCTAAAGTCTAGGTAGGCCATATTCACAGCCCCTCCCTGGTCTATTACTTTGGTCACCCAGTCAAAGAAATCGATTATATTCGTCTGACATGATCTTCCTGCAGTGAATCCATGCTGCTTTGGGTCCTGTGCCCCACTGGCTCAGTACTGGCACTCAACAATTCTTTCTTTCAGAAGTGATTCCATCATTTTCCCCACCACTGAGGTCAAACTAACAGGTCTGTAGTTTCCTGCTTCTGCCTTGTGAGAGACCGTTTCTGGCATGCTAACCAGGAAAAGGTGTCCTTTAGTTGCTCCACGCCCAGTGGAAGGAGCAACTGGTCAGTAAGTACTGTTTTTTAGGAGACAAGTTCTCCACAATTTTAGGGAATTTGTTTCTGGGGTGTGTGTGCCCTTAGAGAAGGCTAGATCACACCCTTCAGTGCCCCTAGTTCACCTAAGTGTGTGAAAAAGGATTTAGTGCTTCACCCCAGTGTGTGAAGAAAGTGCTTCATGTTCACCCCAGTGTGTGAGGAAGTATGCAGTGTACACCCAGGTGAGTGGAAGAAATGCCTAGTTCACCCAAGCATGTGAAAAGGATTTAGTGCTTCACCCCAGTGTGTGAAGAAGAGTTTAATGTCCACCCAAGCAAGTGGAAGAAATTCCTAGTTCACCCAAGTGTGTGAAGAAAATGTTTGTTGTTCAGCCAAGAGAGTGAAATGTTCAGGTGTGTGACTAGTGTTCCATGTACAGTATGTACACCAATTTGGAATTGGAAGATGTTTTGTTTCTCGAAGTGCAGATTCGTTGTGTGGTTCCTGAGATACAGAGTGTTGCAACAAAAGAAAAATCCATGTTTTTTGCAATTTCTTTGTCAACCTAGATCTCAGAAATGGATTTAGGTAGTGGTCTGAAATGTTCAGAGTAGAAAGCCTTTGCCTCACAGATGTGCCTTTTGAAGGTTTAGTGAAAAATATTAATCCATCAAAAAGTTATTAAACTTTTAATCCCCCATTATTTCTTTTTGGAAAATGTATGTGTCAGACACGAAAGGAATTTGCCCAGATTACATAATTTGCACAAATATTTTGGTTTGGTGAAAAAAATATTAATCCATTCAAAAGTTATTAAACTTTTATATTTCCCATTATTTCCTGTAGGAAATTGATGTCAGGCACGAAATTTTGGAATTTTCGCAAATTACACAATTTGCACAAAATACTGTTGAATTTTGCGTAAATTACATAATTTGTGCAAATATTTTTCGCAAATTATGTCATTTACGCAAATTCCAAACTTTTGTGCCCAACATAAATTTTCCCATATGAAATAATGGGAAATTAAAAGTTTAACTTTTGAGCGGATTAATATTTTTTCACCAAACCTTCAAAGGGTACATCTGTGAGGCAAAGGCTTTCTACCTTGAAAATTTCAGACCACTACCTAAAGTTGTTTCTGAGATCCAAGTTGACAAAGAAATGGCAAAAAACAGTTTTTTCTGTTTTTTCAACACTCTGTATCTCAGAGAGCACAAGACACATTTGCACGACATTTTGCACATCAAGAACCCTTCCCCTAGATGGTATGCATGCCAAATTCCATGAGAATTCAGTAAATGGTTCCAAAGTTATTAAGGTTCAGATGTAATCCTTTTTGTGTGTCAGGTGCTTGGAATTCCTTCACTCTGTTGTGTTTTCCATGTTCTTTATTTTCACTAGATGCGTAGATCAATCCTCTTGGGACAAAGACCTTGCTGAGACATATGCCACAGGCAACGTCTTCTAATGTAACCTGTCAACACAGGCTCTATGGGGCACTGTGCTGGTGCCTGAGATGCTGTGGGAGTGCAGGGTCACCCCTAAAGACACTGTAGTGCAGGGTTTGTGGGCCACTGTGCTACCTGATATAATGTGAGAGTGCAAGGTTACCCTGTGCTCCCTCCCATAAAGACATTGTAGTACAGGGGCCTTGGGATACTGTGCTGCTGCCTGAGATATCGTGATGCTTTCACAAAAAGTAAGGAAATTAATTGAAAAAAAATGTCATTAATGTATTGGTTAGGGTTATTAACTACAGCCACAAAAGTAGGGAAATGTGGCATCAGGGTTTCCAATTCTAATGTCCCACCACCACCCACAACCCTCATACACTAACAGGCATCAGGGGTCTGCCTTGGGCTCGTTGGCCACCCACCCCACCTCCATCCTGCAGACACTGACAGGCATCAGGAGTGTCCCTTGGAGTCATCGGCCCTAACGCTTATCCTATTCTCCTATACTGTGTCCATCCCAGCTTATTTACTTATGGAATGGGGTAAGCATTAGGGCTGATGACTCCAAAGGACACCCTCGATGCCTGTCAGTGTCTGCGGATGGGGGTGGGGTGAGTGAACATTACGGCCAATGAGCCCAAGGCAGACCACCGATGCCCATTAGTGTTTGCAGGTTTTGTGTGGAAACTGTAATGCCACATTTCCCTACTTTTGTGGCTGTAGTTACAACTCTAACTGATGCATTAACAAAGTTTTTTTTACAATAACTTTATATTTTTTTTAAGCTAGAACATTATATTTTTCTTTGCACGGGTGTAGGGGGAACTATTCATGGTTACGCCAATGCAACTAGTCTTTTGGTTCTAGTGAAAATATTATTGGATCAGTTGTGAGGGAGGAGTAAGGAATTTTTTTTTTTTTATTTTATTTATCAGTTGGGTCAGAGGATTTGTTTGGCTCTGCCAGGAAGGAGGGAGCTGGGCAGCACTGTAAATGTGAAATTTAAATAGTACACATTCTTGAGGATGTCCAGAGCATTGCTTCGGGACAGTTTTATTTATTAATTTTTTTACAGGACAGCAAGAAAATGGGGGAGGCTGGAGGGACTTGGAAGAAGAGGACTGTGGGGACACCTGCTGCAGATTTGAAACACAAGGGCAGACTAGCTGGAAACAGTGCCACTGGTGCATTTAAGCTGACGAAAATGGAAATCAATTAATTCAGCACTTGAATACCGCAAACAAATAGTTAACACCCTACTGACGCAGTAATGAGGCATACCGTGGTACCACCCTCAGTACCGCACCTTCCGAGGTATACCAGGTTACTGAGGAAACTTTTCTATAACTACCACTGTATAATAGGTTAGAATTAAATCCAGCAAAATGCAAAGTCATGCATTTTGGAAAAAAAAAATCCCAAGGCAACATATAAAATTGGATCTGTCACCCTGATGGAGACTATACAAGAAAAGGATTTGGGAATATACGTTACCCCAATTTTAAATTTAGTGACCACTGTTCATTTCAGATTAGAAAGGCAAATCAGAATTTAAACAGTATACTCAGGCATACAGCCAGTAGAGAGGCCAAAGTATTAATCCCATTGTATAGCTCTCTGGTCAGGCCTCACCTGGAATACTGTGTCTAGGCATGGTCACCATATAAAAGAGAAGACATGATCAGGCTCGAAGACATACAGAGACGAACGACAAAAGCTATTACAGGATTAGCCAAAAATTCTTATAGAGAAAGGATGGAAATCTTGGGTTTATATTCTCTATCTTATAGAAGATTCAGAGGGGACATGTGTATGCTCTATAGAGCTTTACGGGATTCAGTACTACAGGATGATTTAGGTATAAAATTTAACAAAGATCGAGTTAGTATAAGGAAGCATCCGAAACAACTCTTACAGTCTAGATGGAACTTAAAAGGAAGCAGTGGTTCACTCAAAGGGTTGTTCCAATTTGGAATGATTTGCCCAAGTCAATTATAGAGAGTCCTGATATGGTATCTTTTAAAAATAGGTTAGATGTTGAATTTAGTAATAGGGTTTATGAATTTTGATTTAGGGTTATGGCAAGCTATAAGGATGTATAGTCCATAATTGCTTGATATTTTTCCTATGATTCCTATGATCTGCCTGTCTAGGTTTTTTAATATGAAAGTCTTTGCCAATCGCTATGTACTTTTGCATCAGTTGAATGACATTCTGGCATGTTTTATTTCTGGTGAGATTTAAGTTACTTTTGTCCTGAGTCGACCAGCTCTAAAACTGGGTGTTTGAAGATAAAGTCGAAAGTAGCACAGCAACCCTTTTATTTATTTATTCTGCATCCATATTCTACATCTTTCAAAAATGTTTTATGAAAATGACACAGGGTTTCATTGTTTTATGTCTAAAAAACATACAAAACTTTTCCACAATTTTCAGAATGTTAGCTGAAGAGACAGTCATGCACTTTTTGCATAGGTGGAAACACTGCAAGCATGACACATGTGTTCTTGTTTCATTTTTTCATTCAAACACATGACGACACCTAAACATAAACCTAAAGAGGATGGTAGATCATGAAGGGGTGGTGGATGTAGCCTACCTGGATTTCAGCAAAGCCTTCAACACTGTCCCGCACAGGAGATTGCTAAATAAAATTGGGGAGCCTGGGAGTGGGTCCTACAGTGGTAAAGTGGGTTGGGAACTGACTAAGGGACAGGACTCAGAGGGTGGTGGTAAATGGCACGAAATCTGAGGAGAGGGAGGTGACCAGCGGGGTGCCACAAGGGTTGGTGCTGGGGGCCAGTCGTATTCAATGTCTTCATTAGCGACATTGCAAAGTGACTGAAGGGAAAGGTGTGCCTCTTCGCACTCAGATGACACCAAGATCTGCAACGGAGTAGACACACTGGAGGGGGTGTGTGGAAAAAATAGAAAGGACCCAAGCCTATTAGAGTAATGGTTGGGTGTCCGGCAGTTGATTTTCAATGCTAAAAAGTGTAAGATTAGGCACCTGGGTCACAAGAATCCAAGGGAGGAGTGGAGACATTCTGGCCACCTCAAGTCAGGAGAGAGACCCGGGGGTATCATATTTGGTGACCTGACGGAGACCAAACAGTGTGAAAAGGTGGTGGGGAAAGCAAACAAAATGTTGGGGTGTATAGGGAGGGGAAAAACAAGCAAGAGGAAAGAGGTGGTGATGCCACTGTATAGATCACTGGTGAGGCCTCAGCTGCAGTACTGTGTCTGGTTCTGGACACCACATCTCCGGAAGGACACTGGCAAAATAGAGACAGTCCAGAGAAGGGCAACAAAGATGTTACATGGACTGCACCAGAAGCCCTACAAGGGAAGACTTGACGACCTTAATAGCTATTCACTGAAGGAAAGAAGGGAGAGTGGAGATAGAATAGAGACTTTCAAGTACCTTAGGGGAATAACCAGGGGTATAGGTGGAAAGCATATTTCAGAGAAAACTCTACACAAGAACTAGGGGGACACGATGTGAGGCTTAAGGGTGGAAGGCTCAGGGTTAATGTTAGGAAGTGCTTTTTCACTGAAAGGGTGGTGGAGTCATGGAACAGCCTTCCAGCAGAAGGATGGGTGCAAAAACAATACAGGGGTTCAAGAGTGCATGGGACAGATACAAGGGTACCCTGGAGATGTGCAGAGCATGAGAGCCACAGATCAAATTGGATCTGGGGCTGCAGCAGTGAGTAGGGAAATGGGCAGACTAGGTGGGCCGTATGGACCTCATCCTCCAACAGATTCTACGTTTCTATGTAAACCAAGGATGCTATAACTACTAAAAATAATCCGACCCCTTACTG
The DNA here is from genome assembly GCA_016271365.2 of Neoceratodus forsteri. NCBI lineage: Eukaryota > Metazoa > Chordata > Ceratodontiformes > Ceratodontidae > Neoceratodus > Neoceratodus forsteri. The sequence goes on from CM028137.1 coordinate 159,085,546, forward strand.
ATTTTTTTTCCAGCATGAGGCATCAAGTCGTTACAAGAGGGCACGATGGCCGACAGGCTGGCTGTGTCCAATAGATATGGGAGAACCCTTCTGTTTACACTTGTTTCAACTAATTAAAAACTCTGGAATTAAACCCCATATTGTAGTTTAAACCCTCTGGGATGTCTAAGTGGTTTCACAGAGCTCAAGAAGTGACGGATTTGTTAAAAACGGAGAAAGTGGAAAAAAAAAAAAAAAACAGTAAGACATTAGGGGTGTCAGAAGAATCCTAAGATTTGCTCCTACTGTACATCTACTACTGCCCTTTCCCTCTATTTCAGTGTTCACATCAGCAAGTACAATTCTTCCCTCTCTCCTGGCTCAAGTTGAGGCCATAAGCACCAATCTTTTTTTTTTCCTTAAGCACTCTCTCTTCTTTTTGCTCTTGCGGCTATCCCAGCTCCACTGGTGAAAAACGCAACCAAGTGGAATGAACAGGGCAGCCCTGACTGTCAAGAGTAGCTGGGCATGCCCATCATCTCAACTGCCTCCAAGGAATTAGCTAAGCAAAACTGTGGTAACAAAGCAGTGGTTGTCACGCATTCAGAGGAACACTGAGTGTTGTCAGCTACTGCTGACTTTCACAACCCAATGCTTGTACTGAATAAGGAGAAGGCCTCTCTAACAAATAGAGAACCTGTGGCAGTAAAAGCAGACCCCTCTACTTCCAGCTCTACAAACAGTGAAATCAAAATTAACAATAAAAACAAACTAAAGGAACACTCAAAATAGAGACAGAAGTCCAATAGCGAGGTTAGCAGGCCAGATGATTAGGTAAAATCCAATCAGAATGCAGTCTTGAAAACTAACTTTTAGGAATTGTAGCACAAAGGTCAAAGACTGAAACTAAGCTCTTAAAACATACAGTGCCTCAGTCTAAGTGGATTGCAACTATGCAAACAGAGGACCCAAAGGGTTACTTTCCTGAAGAAAAACATTGGGACTGTGTTAGAAAAAATAAAGCAGGTAATACCAGTGAGGGGAGCAGCAACCACATGTAATGTACTGACTGAGTCTGTTTATTTATGCATTTGTGGCTTATGAAAACGGGCATTAATGCTCATCAGATGACAAGTATAACAAATAGAAAATGTAAAGAAAATGAAAACACATAACACAACTGCACTTCATTCACAGCTACTACAGCAAGATCAGAGGGGAAGCACTCCTGTTGCTAATGAGGAGAATCACAAGCTGAAACCTGAAATGAAAACCAACTTGGATGGGAAAAAGCAGCTGGAAGAGGGAAAGACAGCAAAATACAGTAGCTAAGAAGCACTGCTACACGAAGTGAAGCAGGGCTTTGCAAATATCAATTTTTCCATCTCAACACTCACAGAGTCTGTATCAGGACTAACAAGGAAAATAAAAACTCACTATCATCAAGGACAACTGTACTAGAAACTAGAGTGAGTCAGATCGAGGACAAGCTAGACCCAATGCAAAACATAACTGATAATCAAGCTTGAGTACACTATCCTGAAACAAAAGGTAGAAGAATTGGAAACAAGATCCCAGAGAAAACGTTAAGTTGGGAGGGATCCCAGAAGGTATGGAGGGAAGAACCCTCTGCAATTTTTTTTTTTTTTTAACTACTTATCGACTCATTGGAGCGATCATATCCAGAAAGTAAGGTTGAGCTATACAGAACTCAAAGAGGGGCTAACAATACGAACTATTAAGGGAGGCAGCCAAGGTTCATTTCGGTTAAACCCCACCACATAAAGGACAAAGAATCTCTCTTGAGAAAGGTCAAGCTAGAACAAGGTTTACATGTAGATTGAATGACTGTAGCAGTCTCCTGATTTTCCTCCCAATGTCCTTGGGAAACAACAAGCTCAAGTTCATTGAAGGGATAATTCCATTGAGGAAGTTCATTTGCAAGGAGGTCCCTTGTACAATAAGAACAATGTAATACATACATCAATAATGCACAATAGTGGACAACAATACAAAACAATCTGGAGATATCAACAAGCAACAGTATAAAGTGAGTATTGTGTACAGTACTGCAAGATAAATGGGAATATGGCATATACAATATATGCATGTATACAATAAGAATAATATATGTACAATATGTACATGGTATGTACAATATACAATAAGATGTGGAATATACATCATATGGCTACAAGGTCCTTACATATAATAAGGAGCAAATAAGACCTTAGCTAAAGCGATTCCACCTGAAAAAACACAAAGTTAATTTGCAAGTTCACCTTAGAATATTTACATCTCTAGTCAAATATTTACATCTTCAGTCGAAGTGAAAAAGAATCATAAGATCTGTCCTACTAAATGATTCTGAGGGATCATCAACATCAAACTACAATCCACAGAGACAACTACGTCAGATTTAATTCCAGCTTCCTCTCAGACCTCTTCTAGCTCTTCCTCAATATCAGTCAATTTAGACTCAATGCTAAGAAGTGCAAGGTAATGCACCTGGGAAGCAAAACCCAGGGAAGAGTACACAATGGGGGGAGATACTAACAACAACAAAAATGGAAAGGGACCTAGGGGTAGTCATATCAGATGACCTAAAGGTGAGCAAGCAATGCAGAGGGCAGCAAGGAGGGCTGGGGAGATACTGGGATGCATAGGAGAGGCATCACCAGTAGAAAACAGGAAGTTATTATCCTCTGTACAGACAGCTGGTCAGACCCCATCTGAGTACAGCGGCAGTTCTGAGACCCGATCTCCGCAAAGACATAGACAGGATGGAAGCTGTCCAGAGGAGGGCAACTAAAATGGTGCAGGGTCTGCACCGGAAAACATATGAAGAGAGACTTAAGGAGCTTAATATGTATAGCCTTGAGGAAAGGAGGGAGAGGGGGGACATGATAGAAACTTTCAAGTACCTCAAGGGAATCAACAAAGTCCAAGAGGGTAGCATCTTTCAAAAAAAGAGGTGTGCAAGAACAAGGGGGCACAATTTGAAGATAGAGGGGGTGGCTCAGAGGTAATTTAAGGAAGTATTTTTTCACAGAGAGGGTTGTGGATGCATGGAATGGCCTTCCGGAGGAGGTTGTGGAGTCAAAAACAGTGATGGAATTCAAGCATGCATGGGACAGTCATAAGGCAATTCTAGGGGTTGGGGGCAGGAAGAAGTAGGCTGCTGGTTAACTAGGATCTGTAGCTTATCCATTAGGTAGGGGAAATGGGCAGACTGGGTGGGCCAAGCGGTCCTTATCTGCCGTCAAAGTCTATGTTTCAGTCACTTTAGAGGAATCTACATCTGCCCATCAAGATGCATAGAAATCCTCACAGAAAGAGGTGAAAAGATCATTAACACCAGATGAAGAGCACCTGTCACAGCAAGGACCATCAGGATAACTGTAATCTTTCAGCTCTCAGACTTTGTCACAGCGAGCCTCCCTCAGGTCATGGAAAAGATATTGAGGCACCCCCCTCCCCAAAAAAAAAACATGAAAATAATCATAAGCCTCCCCATTTAAAAAAAAAATGTTGATACTTGCAAAGTACACCAAGAATAAATACAATGCCACTGAGTAGTTGGCTAGGTTTATTCTCATTTTATTCAACTTAATGTTCCATCTCTCTGTAAAACATCTGCAATCCGGGTTATCAGACTCACTCCATGGCTCTACCTCTCAGACCCTTGTTACCCCTTGCTGCAATGCCTCTGTGGGTCAGACTGCTTTCTCAGTCTCCTTCCCCTTCCATCTCTTCCCTGCTCACCCTGCTCTTAAGCACTCCATCCTGCTCCTAGTGCATCTTTGATTGGACCATGTCTTTGCACTGTTCTGCCACCAGTCTAATGGGTAAATTGTTACCTTTCCCGATTTGTACATTGCTCTTATATGTTTGTGCTATTGTGCATTCTGAATTGTATTTGCTCCATGTGCCTTTCCCCGGAGTGCATCAGGAAGAGAACCTTGGTTCAGTAGGCTTTTTCTAGTCACCAATTTGTACATAAATAAACCAAATATATAAACATCAGGAAATGAGCCTTTGTTCAGTGTGCCTTTCCTAGTCACAAATTTGTATATAAAAAAAATGTCCTGCCATTATCCACTTTTAGTTTGCCTCTTCCCTTTACAAAAAACACCACAAAATCAAACAATACAGTAAATTTTTAGACTTGCCTGTGCCTCCCCTGGATCAGGCTGGGTCCTCCCCAGGGAGGCTGGCCTCATTTGAGAAACACTGCTATAATCTAATCTCCTGGGCTGTTTACATCCCCCTGACAGGATACCAAAAAAAAAAAGAGAGAAGAGAAGACAGGGCTGCAGCTGAGGAATTTGGGGTAACAAACATGGAAAATTACCAAAGTTACGAGCCTGCGTTAACAGAATGTACTGTAACATAGGCTCATAAATTTGTTGTTTTGTAATATTTTTATACCAAACTTTCAACATAGCTTTGTTATGACCCTGCCTCATAAAGGAGGGCAGAGCAAATGTTCAACTCCTGCCCGAAAGGTGATCTGGCACAGGGATGGTGAAATCAACTTATGGGACACAAAAACACATTTTGGGAAGAAGTGGAAAAATGACAGCTGTCACATTCATGAGGTGCTGAAAAGTAATGGATATACTTAAAATTTGGGGTACAGATATTGAATATTAACAAACTTATAAGCCTGCATTCACAAAATTCAACATAGGCTCATAACTTTTTATTTTTTTTTTTATATTTTTACAACAAATTTTCAACACAGCCTTCTTATGACCCCATCTCATGAACAAGGGCATAAAAAATTATCTCCTGCCCAAAAGGTGATTTCATGCAGGGACCGCAAAATCATCTTTCGGGAAATAAAAAAAAAGAAAATATTTTGGCCAGGATTTGACAAATGACAGCTGTTACATTCTTGAGGTGCTGTAAAGATATGGCTATGTTGTAAATCTGAGGTAAAAATATTGACAATTACCAAATATATGAGGCTGCATTCGCAAAATTCAATGTAGGCTCACAACTTTGTTGTTTTTTAATATCTGTATACCAAATTTTCAACATACCCTTCTTACAACCCCACCTCATGAAAAGGAGCAGAGAAAATTTTCAACTCCTGCCCGAAAGGTGATTTTGTGCAAGGACAAAATCATCTTTTGGGACAGACTGCCTAAGAAGTTTATTGAAAATTTGAACCAAAAATATGCAAAAATGCCTAAGTTATGCCTCTAAGTTTATAACCCCATTGAAATACATTGAATGGCATACTTGATTCTTCAGTTCACGGTCAGGCTTTGAAGAGTGAAGATGTGTCTGCGGTCCAGAAAAAATTACAGCATTGGACCCCTGATGGGTAAGTAAGGGCTTTTGGGGTGGGGTGGTGGGTGCTCAGCGAAGGGTTGGGTGGGGGTCCAGAAATGGTACAGAAGACATTGATGGACAGTTTTCTTGTTATAGGTTAAAACAAATTAAAAAAAAAGAGGATTGAGATGCCGATCGTGACACTAGGGGATTGGGCACCCCTAGTGTCACTGTTCCAATCCCCCAGTGTTACTGTTACATTTCTGGGGTGGGCGAATGGGGTGGTGGGTGCTGAGAGGGAGGGTCAGTTGGGGGAAAGTATAATAAATGTATATTTTTTTTAAAAAAGAGAAGCACAACCGTGCATGCGCTGTAAACAGGACCGAGATGCTGATCGCGACACTGGGGATTGGGCACCCCAGTGTCACTTACATTTCTGGGACGGGAGGTAGGTAGGTGCTGAGGGAAGGTCAGGTGGGTGCTGAGAGGGAGGGTCAGGTGGGGAGGAGAGAAGTATATGTTTTTACAAAAACAAAACAAAGAAAAACAGAACCACACCTGCTTGGGGTTGGATTGGGACACTGAGGATTGGGCACCCCAGTGTCACTATTATGTTTCTGGGGTGGTGCAGGGTAATGGGTGCTGGGAGGAGGGTCGGTGGGTGTTGTGTATTTCGGTGGTCATGGACCGCCGAAAGTAAAAAAAAAAAAAAAAAAGATAGTGCGAGCAGAGTGTTCCAATGTAGAGTTGACTGACACTCATTATGCTGTTCATTCGCAAGGAATGTGGGAGTGCTTTTTTACTCAAAGCAAGAGGTTTGCAGGGCTCTGCCCACTGCAGCCCTAAAAAGAAGGGGCAGAAGGAAAAAATACATAAACATGCAACATGACGTCAGATAAGGACTGCTTGGCCCTTCCATTTCACATAAAATGTAACTACTGGTTTAGTGCATCAATAAAGGGCTCTATGACACTAGTTCAACAAATAATTTGTTGACGGACGTTACAGCGACGGATTTATGTCAACCGCAACTATGGTCAGCATAAATCCAACCGAGAACACCATTTTCTGCAGGGGGCTTTGCCCCCAAACCCCCCATACTTAATATAATCAACTCCAAGTTGGAGTTGATTCAGGGAGGGAGTGCAATACCCCAAGAAAGTAGTGCTGAGGTCCCGTGATGACTGTACAGTGACCCGTCGCAGTACTATTGTTCGAGGTAGAGGTGTCTATGTTCGATCAGCATACCTCAATAAAGTACTGTATAAGGATAAATACCTCAAAGGGGATTATTAATGTAGTAATATACAAAATGGAGATATCACTCTCAGATGTAAATAGCTTAAATTAAATTTAATTACTCCCAGAAGCCTATGGTGTCAGCCTTTCAGGCACACAAGCTCAGGTATTTAGCAACACAGACTAGCTTGGTTTTTCATGAGGGGGTGTGGGTGGGATGGTCTTAGACAAGGAAGACTGGGATCATGCAGGTATCTTAGTCTTCTCTTTTTCCTATCACATATCTTGTCCTCAGCTCACACTTTTGGGCTTGGGGAATGGGTTAGGGTGCTTAGCTAAGGGGGAATAGGAAGCTGGGTACACATGTATTTGAACTTTTTGGGGAATTTGTATAATTAAGTACCTACTGTTGGTAGCTAGAATAATCCCTCCCAGAATAAAAATTTAGACTGAAAAACAAGACAATGGAATCTTCTGATTTAAATGAAAGAAAGTGATTTAAAAAAAAAAAATTATACAGGCGCAACTTGCGTAAGCACTTCTATCTTAAATTCAAATATTTGCACCTTAACAACTTTTCCCTCTTTTAACTGATTTACAAAAAGTTTGGAAAGCACAGGCTCTGTGCCAGGAACTCTTGATCCTGTAAATTTCATGTAGATTGGTTCAGGGGAGGCAAAGTTACAGAGGTGCAAAAACACAAAAGTATCCGTTTTTGAAAATTGTAAGACTTTTTGCCACCCGATAACTAAAGAAATAGGAGGCTCTGAAACCTGAAACTTTCAGGTTTGACAGAGGCTCAATCAAGGTGTGTGGTTTCTGATTTTTAGGTCCTACTGTTAGGTAGTTTTTAAAATAATAAATAAAAATGTTCCGTTTCTGAGCATGTGTAGTTAAAAAAAATAAAACATTCTATTCATAATTGAATTTTTGGGAAAGCAGCAGTTTGCACTATACGACACTGCTGTCTTTAATAAAAGTTGTGTTGTATAGTACTTGCACTATACCACACAGCTGTTTATTAAAGGGACGCTGTCAACCTGTTTTTCATCATATTACTTCTAGTTAAAAACCTGCATTTTATGACTGCTGACATTCTCTAAAATTCATTGATGTTGCTGTTTGTTTTGTCTGTCTCCTTGTTTAATAGAACTGAAATGCATGCTAGTGTATATTTATAAACAATCTTGTTTTGTTTACAATCCTGGATCTGTTCTTACTGAATACTTTCTGAACATTAGAAACACCTCTAAATAGTGCAGTCACTCATGATGTAATAGCCTCCTAAACTCCCACTGCATCATGAGTGGCTAGACTGTGTTGTGGGTGTTCCCAAATCCAAGAAAGATTCAGTTGGAGCTGATCAAGGAATGTAAACAAACATGTTTTTGTGTGGTAACACCAGAATGGAGAACAGTCTGTTTTTCACTTTTTTAAAGAAAAAAGAATCAGAATCAAACTACCAGCTACATCAGCAATCTTTACAGAATTTTGGCAGTCATAAAATGTGTTTTTTAAACTAGGGACATTTTGAGACCTAAAGGGGTTGACAGAGTCCCTTTAAAGACAGCTGCATCATATAGTGCAGGCTGCTGCTGTTGTGACTCATAGGTCAGGAATGGGGCCACTGTCATTGTAGCCCCACAAGCCTGACTGTGTCTTAATTTAACTGTTATCTGCACACCGTGGGCACCAATCCCCAGTGGCAGTGTATTTATGTATTATTTATTAAATTTATGTTTCATTATTTATTATTCTTATTATTTTACTATGCTTTATGGCCGAGACGGACCATCAGGATCAGTCCCTGGTCACGGACCACCAAGCCTCCACCTCTGAAAGTGCCAGCGCTCCCAAGTCACCCCAGGCTTGCCCCCCAGAGGGTGGGATTGCGGCTCCGTCCCCAGTACAGGGGCCGCACTACTTGTGTCTGGTCGGGGAGCCGGCTTTACAGGCAGATTGCGGCTCTTGGGGCAGGGCATCATAGAGACGGCCGGCTCGGGAATTTTCCCCCATTAGCAGGGACGGGGACATGCAAGGATGCCAGCGTCGGCCCCACCCCTCATGCATGACAGTGCCAGGCACGTGGGATCTCCCAGCCTCCGGCAGGAGTTCTCAGTGCACTGGCACACAACCCCACCTTCCCCTGGAGGAGAGCAGTCCATAGGATGCTCAATCCTTCTCCCCCCCTAGCCGGCCCTCCGGTTCCCCAGGTCCATTCCCAAATCTGGGTCGCCGACGTCACAGATGGAACTCTAACTGCTTTGCCAGTGGGCCGGCCTATTATTTATTATTCTTATCAGACACTGGGATGCCCACCCCTGGTGTCAGATGCTTCCCCCTTTGCAGACCCTTGATTTTTTAAACACTGCCGACATGGGGGGAGGCCCAATTCCAGTGATGGCATCCCCCCCCAGCAGTGTGTGACACTGGGAAGGCCACCCCCAGTGTCCCGAAGTAGTGTTATGCATGTATGAATCTCCTGAAAAGAAAAAAATCTGTCCTGTGACATGTTTTTTTTTTTTTTTACTTGAGCATTAGGTTTGACATCCCCAAGTAGGACCCCAGCACTGATTTGCCAATACTCCGGAGAGCCAAATCCCTGATGTTTTCCATTTCCCATCTTTGTGCACTTTGCGTTTTACAACCCTAATGTCTGTATTAATGCAGTTAACATAGTTTTTTGAAAAGTAGATAGATAGAGAGATATATACATAGATAGATCTGTCTCATCACAAAAAAAAACTCTACTTGGACTATCCCCTCCCGGGGTGACAGCCTCCATCTGCCACACCCAACCCACTATCACAACCCAAACCTCTGACAAGACCGCTCTACTTTTTCCCAGATCCAGGATCACCCATGGTCAGAGGTCCTTCTGCTACAGAGCTCCATCCTGGTTTAACTCTCTCCCTGCTCCTATTTCCAATGCCCCCACAATCTCCAACTTCAAAACCGCCCTTCGGAGCCAACTGTTTAACATTCGCAGCTGCTCCCATCTCTAATATGGCCTCGATCTCTCCACACTTGACAACGCCCACTGGGCAGCACTCCACCTCACCCCCCCCCAATTTCTCCCCCGTTGCATACTGCCTTTGTTAATACCAGCATGTGCTCAGCTGTATCAATGTAACCAACTAAATTGTATAAATGTATGAAACCACTCTGTGTATCTCTAAGGATGTGACTTTTATGCTGTAACCTAAATTTTATGCTGTAACCTAAATTTGTTCTGTCTGTCCTCTATGTGACAAGGTACCTTTGGAAATGAGCCTCTGGCTCAAAGGTTGTAAACTGATGTACAAATAAATAAATAAATAGATAGACAGATGGCACTGCCACTTGTTATACCCCTATGCCATGGCCACTTACCCTACAGGCACTTAACCCCACCATAGATACCCCTACCCAAATGGCAAACTTGTTAACATGGATCGTGCCAATGCTGCTCCAAGTATAGCATCTGAGCGCTGCTTTCCTAGATCTCTAACCTGCCTAGTCTTTCCCTCTAGCTAGTCGGTGACAAACCCTGGCAATTACGATCGTGTACTTGTCAATTATTGCTATTGACCTGCCTTGATGCGCTTTGAATTGTTTAGCTATAAGCTTTGTTATCTACCATATGTTAATTGTTACTATGTTATAATCCTGCTGTTTGTGTAATACGTCTCTGTATGTAAACCAATGCCTCTGTATTGTATGTAAACTGATGTCATATATATGAATGTAATTAACTCCAGGTCGCCCCTGAAAAGTGGATGCTATGACTCGGTGGGCTTACCCAGTTAACAAATTTCAATAAATAGATAGATACTGCTAATCTGTTTCTCCTCCTTGGCTGATGCTGGCTATTCCTATTACTAACCCCCCCAAGCCCAGCTACCTGGCATCTCAGGAACTTGCCGGAATCATGGTGCTTCCTCCATAGCCCCCCTCAGTGGGGGTCAGCAACCTACTGCCAAGCAACAGATCCAGTTTCCGGGAGAGGGCCCTGTAGCCTGGTGCACAGTTTGCGAGGGATCGGTATCATCCTGCACCGCACCCGGCCATTTTTCATTCACTTTTCTCCCCTGGATGAACAGATCTGCAATGCCATTCAGCCGTACTTATGCATGTTCCCGTGCACAGAACATTTCTGGCTGCCATTCCTCCATTCCCAAAGTTGTGGTCTCTCGCTGCCTGTGCCCCGCTACAGGCAAGACACGTGCAGGGACCTGCATCCATCCCTCCCCAGAGGACAGCAGCCCTCTGGATGCTCAATCCTCCTCCTCCCAGCCAACCCCCAGTGACCAGAGTCCGCTCCTGACCCCAGGTTACCTTTTTGGAAGCAGGTGAGGCACAGTGCCTTAGCCCTCCATGTCACCAGGCCGCCCTTAAAATATTATGTTTAATATACAATTAATGCATTGAAAAGTAAATGAAGCAAGAGACTATAGAAAAATCAGAAAGATAATTAATGTAAGAGGAAATTAGCAGATATATCAATCTTACTGCAAACCCATTTTCCAGACAAAGATTTCAAATACTTTTTAAAATTACTCCATGCAAAGAGGAGTACCATTCTCCTATACATATAATTGTCAAAGCACCACTATTGTGATCAGAAATGTATCAAAATATATAATTACAGATTATTATAGTGACCCAAGGAAGATAAACTGTTGTCAGCATAACTCAAGATTTACAAAACTATTCTATAGCAAGTCTTTTTGCCCTTAACAATGAGGATGATCCACATTTTTACTGCAATTACTTTATAAATGTAGCCCAATTTCCATCCCTTTACCTCATAGCAGAAGACTTTAACCTTACTTTAAGTCATTCTGATAGAAGTGTAGGTTCTGCTGAAAGAAAACATGAAGTGGTTTCAGCAATACTTAACATTCACTGCAGGTATTTATGTCCAAATGTGGAAACCTACTCACCTTTTATTCAAATGCCTCAGTTTACACTCCACCCTAGGAATCAAACAACAGGTGTCCACAAAATCGTGGAGTTTAGAGGCCTCAAGCAGAATTGGGAGGTGGTAGTCTCGGGGGACTTCAATATAAACTGGATGTCCCCCAAGGCCGCCCAATACAAAGATGCCCTGTCATGTATTAACTTTTCACAAATGGTTGATTCACCTATCAGGATCAGCTACTGTACAGGCTCCAGCTCCTTGCTTGACTGGATCCTCATGAATCAACTGGACCGGATCTCCAACATGGCAGTACTCGCTGACTCGCTTAGTGATCACTCCCATCATTTGCCAGTGGGACAAGGCCCCTAAGCTTCCCCACAATATCATAAAGGCCATACTGTCAAGCGTGGGCAGCTAAACTCATTCAAACCTACCTTACATGCATAGACTGGGCCACACTAGACTCCGCAAGGCACATAGACTAGGCACTGGATTATTTTATTTCCAAGTATAATGATGCCCGTGACATCTATGCCACGATTAATAAGTGCAAAATTAAAGCAGTCCACAACTCCTGGGTCACCCCTGCCCTGCTGAATCTCATGGCCACCAGAGACCATCTTTGGCATAGAGCCAAGGCCACTGGCTCACATGCAGATTTTCTGAAGTATAAATCAACTAGAAACATCTGCACCCGTGAGATCAGACTAACGAAATCACACTATTTTAGAGACTGCCTCATTAATACTTGGGGTGATGGCAGAAAATTCTGGGAAAATCTGATGAACCTTACTGGCTAAAATAACAAAACCACACCCTCCATGCTGCTGGTGAATGGGGTGATCACCCAGGATCCTAACACCATGCCAATACTTTCAATGATGCTTTTACAGACCGCAGCAGCATACTGCCGCCCAATCTCACTGAAGCATCTAGTGGAAATGTGCCTAGCCCTATGACCCCACACGAGTCCCCCTCCCCTTCTATCTTAAAGTTATCACCATGCCTGAAGCCAGAAAATATCTCTCATAGGTACTTGGCAAAACTAGACACAGTAGCAACACGCTGGACAGTACAGTTACATAAGAACTTACCGTAACAGTAGATCTTCGAGAGAGGCTCTTGCAGTAGGTAATTACATATAGGACTGAAGCCGGCAGGTGTCAGGACCCCCATGGAAAAATTTCTAGCTAGCAGTCTCTGGCAGGGGACCGCCCCCACGTCCGGTGACTGGTGTCAGGCGACGTCTGTATAAAGGGGCGGTCCCCCACGGCCACCTTCCAGTTCTTTTCTGCCAAAGGCCAAAAAGGCAAGGCGAGAGAGAAGCGGATATTTCCCTCCCTGGAAAAGGAGCTGAAAAAGCTAAGGGGGATGGAGGGCAAGAAGGCATTACCTACTGCAAGAGCCTCTCTCATGGATCTACTGTTACAGTAAGTTCTTACATAACTGTACTATCTAACTTCGAGAGGGCTCTTGCAGTAGTAGGTAATTACATACAGGACTGAGTCCCAAGCAGTCTGGAACAAGGAAAAGCACTCGGGAGGAGGAAAACTACCAGCCAATAAACCTCAGGCTGTAAAGGTCTTAAGAAAGAAGACCTTGCAAAGCAGCCAACCTGAAGCCTGCTCTACGGTGAGAGGCAATGTCCAAACTGTAGTGTTTCGTAAAGGTATGGACTGAAGTCCAAGTTGCGGCTGCGCAGATGTCTACCGCTGACATATTCTTGAAACAAGCGGCAGAGGCAGCTACTCCACTGGTGGAGTGACCTCTGACTTGACCCGGGCAGGGTCTTGTGGTACTTGTCGTAACAGAAAGTGATAAAGTGAGCCAACCACTTCGCTAGGCATTGCTTGGAAACTGCATTGCCCTCTCTTCTGTGAGCAAAAGAGACAAAGAGCTGATCCGACTTCCTGAGATCCTTAGTCCTACTGGTATAGTATCTCAGGATCCTGTGAACATACAGAATATGCAAGAGGAATTTCCCTTGATTGGAGTGTTGAGTAAAGAAAGCAAGTAGCTCAATGGATTGGTTCAGCGTAGATTCCGCTGCCACCTTAGGGAGAAACTTAGGGTTGGTGCACAGAGCCACACGTTCCTTGTGGAAAATCAAATAAGGGATTTTGCACATCAAGGCCTGAAGCTCGGAAATTCGTTGAGCTGAAGTAATGGCCACTAGGAAGAGAGTCTTCCAAGAGAGGAACTACAAGTCTGCTGAAGGCGCCGGTTCAAAGGGAGGCAGAGTAAGCTTCTCGAGGACAAAGTTCAAATCTCAAGGAGGCGCAGGAACATGGATGGGGGTCTTAAATGAAGAGCCCCCCCCGAGGAAAGTTTTAGAGACTTCCAACTGCGCAAATGTCCTGTCACCAAAAGGGATGTGGTAGGCCAAAATGGCCAACATATGGACCTTCAAAGAGGAATGACCGAGACCCAGGTCAAAGAGGTGACGCATGTAGCCCAGGACTCTCTCAGCTGGGCAAGAGAAGGGTTCCAAGTCCTTCGAAGCGGCCCATATTGAGAAATGCTTCCACTTCATATAGCATAGGTGGCTTGGGTGGAAGGCTTTCTGGCCTCCACCAAAATGTCTGCGACGAATGAAGAAACTCCAAAACAGGCTTGGACTACATCTGCAGGAGCCATGCGTGCAACTGAAGGAATCTGAGACCTGGATGGACCAGGGTCCCCTGATCCTGGGTTAGCAAGTGCTGCGACAGAGGAAGAGGAAGTGGAGGTTTCTCCGAAAACTGTTGCAGAAGACAGAACCAAACTTGCCTGGGCCAGAATGGAGCAATGAGTATCATTCGAGTTCCTTCTATTGGAATTTGTGTAAGACCCTCGAGATTAAGGGAATCAGACGGAAGGCATAGACGAATCTGTCCTTCCAATCGAGAGACAGAGTGTCCCTCTAAAAAATGTCTCGCCCTGGAGCGAACGAGCAGAAGGCGGAAAAGTTCTGCATTTAGAGGAGATGTGAATAGGTCTAACTGAGGGGTTCCCAATGCAGGAAGACTCCGTCTAGTACCTCCTGATCTAGCTCCCATTCGTGGGCATCGGCTGATGACCAACTGAGGTGGTCTGCCAATGTATTGTCTACTCCCGGAACGTGCACTGCCATCAGGTGAAGATTGTGCTGAGCTGCCCAGCCCCAAACTCTCATTGCTTCCCTGCATAGAGGGTAGGAACACGTTCCTCCCTGCTTGTTGATGTAACAGACCACGCACATGCTGTCCATCTGGATTGCTAGATGACCGAGAAGAATACAAGAGTAGAGAGCTTGAAGAGCATACAGAACGGCTCTGAGCTCGAGCACATTGATGTGTAGAGTGCGTTCGAGACTGGACCAAGAGCCGTGAGCCCTGTAAGGTCCCAGGTGGGCTCCCCAGCCTTCTCCTGAGGCATCCGTCGTCAACGTTTGGAAGGGAGGATCCAGACAGAATGGAACTGCCTGGCAAAGGTTCTCCTGCACCATCCACAAATGCAAGTCCTGGTTCATGGGATCGGAGACCAGAACCTCCTGGTCTAGTTCATCCAAAGTCTGGTCCCATTGAGACCGAAGCATCCACTGAGAGATTCTCATATGGAGCCAAGCGCGAGGTACTGTCAGAATTGCAGCCGCCATGAGCCTGAGGAGGCGAAGGACTGACCGGGCGCAAACCCTTCTGCGGCTGGACAACAAGCTTGCTTGCGCCTGAAGGGTGCCCACCCTGTCCGACAGCGGAAAGACTTTGCCAATGGTAGTGTCCAGGATCACCCCAACGAACTAACATCTTTGACAAGGGACCAGATGGGACTTGGCCTGGTTGATGGTGATACCCAGGCTGGTGAAAACCTGCCGGGTAAGGGAAAGGGAGCGCTGGAGTTCCTCCCTGGACGAGGCCGCCAGTAGCCAATCATCCAGGTACAGGAAAACCAGTACCCCCTGGATATGCAGGTGGGCCGCTACCACTGAAAGACATCTGGTGAACACTCGGGGGGCCGAGAAAAGACCAAATGGGAGGGCCTTGAATTGGTAGTGGCCCCCCTGAAAAGGAAACTGGAGGAATTTGCAGTGGGAAGGGTGGATGGGGATGTG
Organism: Neoceratodus forsteri; assembly: GCA_016271365.2. Lineage (NCBI taxonomy): Eukaryota > Metazoa > Chordata > Ceratodontiformes > Ceratodontidae > Neoceratodus > Neoceratodus forsteri. The sequence continues at coordinate 159,101,019 of CM028137.1, forward strand.
TAGGTAGGCATCCTGCATATCCAAAGCACATAGCCACAGTCCCGGCCAAAGGAGCGGCACAAGGCTCTGCAGGAAGAGCATTCTGAAGCGCTTGTACTCCACGAACATGTTCAGGGAGCTGAGGTCTAGAATAGGTCTCCTGTTTTCTTTGGAACTAGGAAGAAATGGAAATCGTACCCGGTCCCCCAAAGATGAGTGGGGACTGGTTCTATCGCAGCCTTCAAGAGAAGGGAGGATATTTCTTCCTGAACCAGAGGAAAATGCTCAGGGGAGTAAGACGACTTGGGGGGTGGTCTTCTTGGTGGTTTCTGAAGAAACTCGACTGAGTGTCCTTTTGCTATCAGCTGGAGCACCCAAGCATCCAAAGTAATCCTCTCCCAGCCCGGCAGATGGAAGGAGCACCTCCCTCCTACCGGTTCCTCTGGAGTGTCCAGAGGCTGTGGGAGAGGAAAGGAGTCAGGAGGTGTGAGGCAGCGTGGCTACCGAGGCTCCTGCTGCTTTTTTGGGTGGCGGAGTCTTGGCTGTCGTAGGGGCCTGACGCTTATTGGCCTGGTTGCCCTGAGGTTTCGCTTATGGTCAAGAACATCTGCGTAAGGGGCGATGCTGTCCCTGAGGGGGCCTGTACAAAGAGTCAACCGACTTAAGTGCAGTGCCCTTCTCTTGCAGGTTGGTGCTGATGTCCTTGACATCTCCACCGAACAGCACCGAAGCCCTGAAGGGCGCATCCTAAATAGCAGATTGCACTTCAGGGACCAATCCTGACACCTGGAGCCAGGCATGATGCCAAAGGCCCATGGCGAAAGCCGAACTCCTACCAGCAGTGTCCACTGCATCGTATGTGGCACGTAGCATGTGCCTACTGGCCAAACGAGCAGATCGGACTAGATCAGCCACTTCCTGCTTGGTTTGTGATTCAGGAAGGGAGTCCAAATGGGATTCCACCCGACTTGGGATAGCCTTCCGGTAATCACCCATATGTGCCACATAATTCAGGGCCCTGATTCCCAGTGTGGAAGAAGTGTACACCTTCTTCCCGTACTGGTCCAGAAGATGGGATTCCTTGTCCGGTGGAGATGAGCTAAGGTGCTTTGGGTTAGCCAACCATCCGTGAGCGGTGCTAATCACAACAGAATCAGCCTTCGGGCATGTATTCAATGAATCCACACCTTCGGGAGCCTGGTATAGCCTATCCGCCTTCCTTGGAAGGGGGGCTACCACGGACGGTTGTTTCCAAATAGTGGAAACAAGGTCTGCGTGAGGGTCGATCCAGGGTGGAATCAATGTTGGAGCTGTTTCGGGCAGATCCAAATGGGCAGAGAGTTTCTTCCACTGTGGATCTGGCTCCAGAGACTGCTGCTGGTGGACCTCCTGGATGTTTCTCAGCAGCTCCAGAAAGGAAGGATCTTCCGGAGGAGACTTCAGAGGAGTCCTTGGCTTGGGACGGTCTGGAGAGCGAGGCTCGTCATCAGGATTGGAGCACCCCCCAGAATCTGAGGTCTCCGAAGAAATGTGAGAAGACTCCACCCCATGTAGGGTAGGAACGAACCCCTTGGGCCGCCCTCGGGGAAGCGTGTCCTCCCTGGCCCTGGTATCTGAGGGATCACATCTGGTGTCGGGCGGGTGGAGGGGAAGGAGCCTCTCATCTCCAGCGAAGTGGATCCGGTACTGGGACCATCGTCGGTAGATGGCTCTCCACCTCCCTGGTGAGCCCACCAGGCAGCCAGAGTCTGCTTCAAATCCACCGCCGGCCAAGGGGGTGGTGGTGGGGGATACAGATACTGGGGGTATCTGTAGGGTGAGTATCCATAGCCTGACAGCGGGAAGCCTGGCGTCTGGTACTGAGGCGCCGGGTACTGCGGTGTGGGATACTATGGTCCTGGGTAGGACGGCGTCAGATAGGACGGGGTCGGATACCCGGGAACCAGGGGCTCTGATGGAGCAGAAGGCCCTGGGAGAGGCCCAGCGGGCGAGCCAGGGACAGGTGGCCCGGTGGGCATCAGGTTCAGCGTTGGGACGGCGTCCGGTAAAGGGATGTCACCTGGCGTCGGGTAGGCTGGCGTCAGAGCCAACGTCCGAAGGTCCGGGGTCGGGGATCCAGCCCAGTGGGAGGGAGACCAGACGGGAGTGTACCGGTGTCTTCTGTGTCACCCGGAGAAGGAGGACTAAAATCGCCGGGGTCCAACAGGGGAGACGCTGGAGCCTTGGTCAGCAGCGGCGAGCCGGGGATGGTGAACTGGTTGACAAGGTCCGGCGTTGGCTCCAACGCTGTGCGTCCGTTGGAGGAGCCGACGTCCACCTTACCAGCAGGATCCTGGAGGGCGTCAGAGGAGCCAGCATCCGACTTATTGGATCCTACGCCCGGCCTCGGAAGAGGAGCGCCTTGTCGGGCTTTTTTGAGGCCGCGCACTGCCCCCGGAGGGTCCGCGCCTGAGCGGACGTCGTGGCACCAGCGCCCACCTTACTGGACCCGCTCAACCCGGAAGGCTGCACTGTGGCGGCCTTCCCGGAAGCGGTCGCCTCCTTTGTCCTGGAGGCTCCCGATGGGCCCGAGCGCGAGCCCGATGGTAGGGATGGCGCCGCCTTGGAAACCTCAAAGACAGCCATCGAGGATCGGTCCCTGGGGGGGAGGGGGATGTTACCTTTAACATGGCGGCTCCGGCCAGAGTTGTGATGGCCGTGGAAGTGGAGTCCCAGTCCCGGTGCTTCTCCTCCTTCTTACGGTGTCCCTTGGGGGAAGTTGAGGCCTGCCGAAGCTTCTTTAGCTCCTTCTCCATGGAGGACATCTTTTTCTTTAAAATGTGGGCCTCCAAGGACTGCTGCCTCTGTTTTCGGGTGGCGGCGTTAAGATTGTTGGCAGTGCTGGCACTTCTCCATTTGGAGTGTTCGGGCCTAGACAGAAGAGAGGCACAGGAATGACCCCGTCCTTATCTTGAGCTTTGCGCTGCCTGAGTCGCCTTATTCTTATGTGAATCGGAAGGAGTAGGGGCGACATACATGGCAAATGTAAAGAATTATTTAGGAAAAGTGAAAAAATTCGGTAATAAAACCGACGACAGACTAGTGACAATCACTAGACTTAACAGGCGCATTCCATGAGCTAACGGTGGGAAAGAACTGAATGTGGCATGGGGGACTGGCCCTTTATACTGACGTCACCTGATGCCAGTCACCTGATGTGGGGTGGCGGTCCCCTGCCAGAGACTGCTAGCTAGAACTTTTTCCGTTGGGTCCTGACACCTGCTGGCTTCAGTCCTATATGTAATTACCTACTGCAAGAGCCCTCTTGAAGTAAGATCTGAAGTTACTTTCCCTTACCCTGGAAGAAGTGCTCCTACCGCCAACAAAACTCATGAACCTATCTCTATGGCTGGGGATACTCCCCCAGATATGGAAAGCTGCAGTGGTCACCCCTGTCCACAAGAGTGGGGACAGAGCTGCACACACTACCACCCAATATTGATACTGCCCCCACCTCTAAGGCATTAGAAAGGATAGTTACTGATCAACTGGTCGGCTATTTGGATAAGTATGGAATACAATGCTCACAGCAGCACGGGTTCCGCAAGGGACACAGTACCTTCACCGCCCTACAGGAATACTCAGGATTCCTGCATGGAGCTCTAGACAGTTGTCAGATGGCCAGGGCGATTTAAATAGACCTTACCAAGGCTTTTGACACTGTCAATCGCAAAACACTACTCACTGAGCTCCTCTCTACTGAAGCTATAGGGTGGTTCCAAAGCTACCTTAGCAAGAGGTCCCAATGAGTAAAAATGATGGTACCCTCTCCAATAATCGGCAGGTTCTCATGGGCATCTCTCAGGGGTCAATCCTTGCCCCCCCCCATTCAGCCTTTTTATTAACAAACTTCCCTCTGTCTGCAAAGAGCATATCCTTCTCTACAGTAATGACGCTGTTATCTTCTCTAAAATCTCTGACCTGCACCAACTTGAGTCTCACCTTCAAAGTGACTTCCCCACAGCAGAAGCTTGGTTCTCCAAATACAAGCATCTAAAGAACTATAAAAAAACGAAATTAATGTTATTTGTAAACCCCCATAATAAGCATAACGACTTTCAGCTGACAATCTGGAATAATCTGCACTCGCAATTATAACAAATACAAACCTTCAAATATCTAGGCATCGCCCTGGACTGCTCTCTATCCTTAGCACAGTATGCAGAGCAAACTGTAAAGGCAGTCAATCCTAGAATTGGCCTACTATATAGGAACTGTCACTGCCTGATCCAAGATGCCTAGTCTCTCACCATAAAAAGCTCCATACTGTCCATTATTAATTACGGCTTAGTGGTTTATGGTGCAGACCCTGACAACTCTCAAAAGGGTTAATGTTGCCCTTAAAAAATCCTGCAGGCTGCTCCTTGGTGCTAATAGACAAACCTGCACTTGTGACCTCTACGCGCAAACTAACTGACTCACCCTTCAAGGCAGAATACAGTAGCAAGCATGTGTCCGGGGCGGGGGGGCGGGAGAACCTGCTCTTGGCCTATCCTCACCAGCCATCCAGAAGTTCCTCGTCACTGCTCCCAAACAACACTGCATAAGAAGAAATGCCAGACAATCACTGCTTGTCCCCTTCTTTTGCATCTCTCAAGTGCAAAGGTCTTTTGCATACTGGGCCCCACTATGGCTTAATGAACTCCCTCCAAATATAACTAATGACCCCAAGCTGGGGCCATTTAAAAGAAAGCTCCACCTACACCTCACTAACCTGAGTAGCTATGACTGTTGGCCAACCTGAGCAGCTGTGACTGCCAGCTGTGTTCTGCTAGCCCTTGTTTCTTTTGTCTACCTTCCTCCTGCCCTCCCACTCTCTGCCCTCTCTCGTCCTCCCCCCAGCGAGCCCCAACTTTCCCCCGTCTTATCCCCAGACTTACCCACGTCCTCCATCTTCTCCAAGGGACACTTATTTTCCACCCAGACTTCTCTCATCCTACCTAGTCTCTCTTTAAACTCTGACAAAGAAATACTATTCTGCTTAATATGTCATGATTTTTGTTTTTATTAGCTCTGTTAACACATTGCATGAAACCTTATACCCCCTCATATTGTTAACTGTTTCCTGTTTCTCTGCACTTATACTTTTGTACTGTTACAATTTTGAAATGTATGTACCGAGTCTGTTACAATTAAGAAATGTATGTAATGTGTTATTTTTTGTTGACATGGCACCTTTGTAAACGAGCTTCCAACTCAAAGGTGTTACACCAAAACTTCAATAAATAAATAAAATGCACCCAAGTCATACTCACAGAAACAGAATTTGCCAGCAGAAAAGATTGTTTGACCCACCCAGTCTGCCCAGATGGTCCCTTCCTAATTCGTCTCCACAGACCCTAACTGGTCTCCGCCAACCCTCACTCCATCCTGCCTGTTTACCAATATTCCCCTATGTCTGTTCCATGCATGCTTGAAGCCCCCTACTGGTTTTGCCTCCACCACTTCCGCTGGCAGTCTGTTCCAGATGGCTACCACTTTTCCAGTGAAACAGTAATTCCTCATATCCCTCAAACCTCCCCCTCTCCAGCTTCATTGCATGCCTTCTGGTCCTGGTGCTCTTTCCGTTTGAAACAGACTCCCCCCTCCCGCACCCTGTTCATCCCCGTGAGGTATCTGTACATCTCTAGCATGTCCCCTCTCGATCTCCTCTCTTCCAGGGTGTACATGTTGAGATCCCTCAGTCTCTCTTCATAAGGATTTTGATGCAAGCCCTGTACCATTTCAGTTGCCCACCTCTGGACTGCCTTCACCCTATGTCCTCTCTGAGGTAAGGCCTCTAAAATGGCTCACAATACTCCAGGTGGTGTCTCACAAGAGACAGATACAGTGGCAACATGACCTCCCTCCTCCTACTGGAGTTACCTTTCTTTATGCATCCCAGCATTCCACTGGCCATACCCACTGCTTTGTCACACTGCCCTGGCACTCTGAGGTCAGATATAATAACCCCAAAGTCTCTTTCCTGCTTAGTGACTGTCTGTAGCTCCAATATTTAGCTCCTTGGTTCCTTTGCCCTAGATGCAAGATTGTGCACATTTTGGCTCTGAACCCCAAATGCCATGCTCTTAACCACTCCATGAGTTTCCTAAGGTCTTACACATTCTCTTCACCCCCTCTTGAGTGTCCTCTGTATTACAGATTTTGGTGTAAGCTGCAAAAAGTCATAACTGCCCTAAGCCATAACTTCCCTTTCAGTTTTTCTGCAATGTCACTTAAGAAAACACTAAAGAGAACTGGTACCACTACTGAGCCCAGTGGCATCCCGCTGGTCATTCTCCCCTCATTAGAGAGAGTGCCGTTAACCACCACCATCTGGCACCTATCCATTAACCAGTTCCTTACCCAATTCACCACTTTGGAGCCCACCCAAAGGCTGCTCAATTTCTTCATCAGTCTCCTGAGTGGCACACTGTCAAAGGTCTTGCCAAAGTTTAGTTAGATTACATCTACTGCCCTCCCTTGATCTAGTTCCCGGGTTACACAGCTGGAAAAAAAAAAAATCAGATCCATCTGGCATGACCCTCCCCCCCAATGAATCCATGCTGCCTTTGAACTTGTATCCTAGTGGTCCACCCTTTCCTTTAACATGTTTACCAATCATTTCTAAAGGGCAAGTGGAAAGAAACTTTCAATTAGGGAATGTGGTATTTAGCCTAATTTGAATATGCATGATTATGTCTGTTTAGCATACTGGGGTTTGTGAAACAATTAGCTCTGAGGAAGTCAAACAGCCAAAATGTCAGCTGATCAGTGCATGCAAATCACATGCACGCATGCATGCTGTTTGTTGGCCACTGGTTGAACTCGCAGATACTAGATGCACCCCGTGGGTGCAGGCTTGATTTGCTATTTTGTGTGTGCACTCTGTATTTTGCTACATTTGAAAGTGAGAACTTTGGCATTGTTTGCATGAAATAAAAAAAATCTTCATGCTAAAAGCAAGGTAAGCGGTTTTGTAGTTTTTGGAGCAAGTAGCTCTTGGTCACTGCTGCAGTATTTTAGGAAACACTACTTCCACTAACCCTTTAGATTTGCATCTCTGTCTCTATATGTATAAAGCTTGCACTACACCAGTAAGGTGAGAGCCCTTCAAACCATCCTTTCAGTGTTTTCCATTAATTTCCCCACCACTGATGTGCGACTGACCGGTCTATAGTTGCTATCCTACTCCCTGCTGCTGCTCTTATGGAGCAGGACCACATCTGCTTTCCTCCAGTCCTCCAGAAACACAACTGTTTCCAGTGAGCCGTTAAATAAGGGCATTATTGGGGCAGCTAGCACCTCCATGAGTTCCTTTAATACCCCTGGGTGGATCCCTTCTGGCCCCATGGCCTTGTCCACTTTCAGAGCAGCAAGCCCCTTCAGAACTCTCTCCTTTGAAAATGGACTTGTGTACAATGCCCCACTTGTTCCTGATGCTAACTGGTAGTCCATCCCCCCCTCCCTCCACTGTGAAGACTGAGCAGAAGTACCTGTTCAGGACGATTCTTCTTCTTGATCCTCTTCTTCGCAGTCTCCCCTTGCCACCCTCCTTATAGACATGTCCCTGACAACAAAATAGGTGGCCTTGAAGACTTATCCAAAGGGCATCTGCATTTCCTATTCTGCTCATAAACATAAGATCTATGCCCAAAACCTGAACCAACTTCAATCAGAGTTAGTGGCTGCAAAAGCAGATTCTATCATCTGAGTGGCAATAGAGGATCCGGCAAGGGTTCTTACAATAAGAGACAAATTTTATCAAGTGATGGAGATCCAAGTTAGAGGAGAAATGATGAGAGCACGATCAAAATATTACTTCTTACAGGAAAAACAAACAGATTGTTAGCTTTTCAGTTACAATGGGAGTGAGCTAATAACACACTTAACAAAATAACATATCAAGGGTGTACGTTCTGGGGACTCGAGGGTTAACACAGCTGTAATACAACAATTTGCTAGGTACATGTGCAGTATATTTTTTTCATTTATTCTTTCTGCTGGAAACAGTCAGGCTTTTTTTTTTTTTTTTTTTAAATCAGTGACTGAGACGTGGGGCAGATCACCTGAAACTTGCTTGTAAATTTATTAGTTCAGGCTGTCCAGTTTTTGACCTCTGAAATACGGGTGGGCACTAGAAGTGTCTTTGATGTCATGAAGCAGCTAGCTAACACAAAAATTCCTGTATGGGCTCATGGTAATTATCCAATGGACTGGTACAAGCTGGTCATTTCAACGGCAGCTCCAGACAAAAGATTCTGAATCTGTGATGTTAGTGACATACTGGATGATGTGTTGTGGGGGCAATTTATTTATTGAATTGTTTCACCAGGAAAGGCACACTGAGCCAAGATGCTCATCTCTGCTACCCCCCCAGAGGGGTGCGGTTAACAGAGGACAGGATAACACACAGGTTAACAAGTGCAGAACATTTAACAGTATAAACAGCAGTATGAGGATACATTTAGTATGAGATACAGACTAGATCAGGGAACAGCTTTGGTTACAGTTAGGCACATTTACGTAGGTGCATAAGACTGCAGCAAGTAATACAAGGCTAAACAACTGAAAAAACAGACACACAGGAAACACAGGACAAAAGTGCATAGGTTGGACCAATAAGCCAGCTTCTGTAATTTAAGCTATGTGCCACTGGTCAGGCAAAGGGAGGAAGGGGGGAAATACAGGGGCATGCACTTGAAGGTATCAGGTGCAGGAGCAATTTACCATGTAGTAATTTGCCAGGGCAGTAGATAGAGTGGACAGAGGAGGAGTGGCGGATTTGTGGAGGGAGCACATTCTAGAGCTTAGGGAAGCGGTGTGAGAAGGCTGCTTGACCAACGGTGGTCCACCGCCGAGGGATTAATAAATTGGTGGGAGTCGAGAGATCTGAGAGCATGGGTGGGGGTGGGGATAGACAATAGCATGTAGGTAAGGTATGATGGGAGGGCACCAAGCCAGTACTTTGAGACAGATTTAGCGCAGTGCATTAGACGGCGGTTTTTGAGGGATGACAATGCAAGGGAGCGGTAGAGGTCACAGTGAGGGTGAGAGAAGGGACATCAAGAGCGAAGCGGCAGAAAGCATTGAAAAGGGTGTCTAGTTTTGATAAAGTGGACCTTGGAGCGGCACTGTAGACAATGTCACAGTAGTCAAAGGAAGGAAGTATAATCTTCTGGACCAGTTCACGCTGCACTGTTAGTGGGAGACTGCTGCGGTTGCTGTACAGGGCACCGAGCTTGGGGCACAGTTTTTTCGAGATAGCGTCAATGTGGTCAGAGAAGGACAGGTGACGGTCAAGCCATACCCCTAAGTACCGGAAGGAGGGGACATCCTTCTGGATTGTCCCATCCAGGGTGTGGAAAATAGGAAGGGAGGGGAGCCTGGCTATACGTTGTCTTGTGCCGAAGGTCATGGTGACTGTTTTTCTGACGTTGAGGGAGAGCTGGTGAGAGCTGAACCAGTGCTGAACCTTGAAGTCAGCTTGGAGGTCAGATGCTACCGCTTCCGGGGAGGAGCCACAAGAGAAAAGTACAGTGTCATCTGCATACATATGGATTGAAGAAGTAAAGCAGATTAGAGGCAGGTTGTTAAGGAAAATGGAGAACAGAATGGGCCCTAGGACTGACCCCTGGTGGACTCCGGTAGTCATGGGAATGGGGGGAGATGTAGCATCTGAAATTCTGTCAGATTGTGTTCCGTCTGTGAGGTAGGCACTGAACCAGTTTGAGGCAGCAGCAGAGAGACCAGATTCTGAGAGGCACAAAAGCAGTAAGGGTTGTGAGACAGTGTCGAAAGCTTTAGCAAGGTTGACGAAGATGGCCGAGGTGATCTGCTCTTTATCCATACCAGAGAGGATGGTATCAGCGAGTCTTGTCAGGGAGGAGGGTATGGAGTGACACTTCCTGAACCCGGCCTGGAACGGCGTGAAAAAATTGGAGTCGGAGAGAAATGAGGTAAGTTGGGTGAGCACAAGGTATACTTGTAGTTTTGTAAGAGCTGGGAGGAGACAGATAGGGTAGTAGTTTGAAGAGGAGGTGGGGGTACCACCTTTAGGGAGGGGAATGACGATAGCGTGCTTCCATGCCTAGGGGACTGTTGTCGTGGCAAAGGATTGGTTTAGGAGGTTGGCAAGTGGGGTTGCGATGGGAGGGCAGAGAGGTAAATGTGACTTGAGTCTAGACTGTCAGGGGATTTGCCTTTAGATGGGTTGAGAGTTAGCAGGCCTCTAGGGCTTAAACTTGCAAAATATCTTTGAAGGAGAAGGTGCAAGGCCCATGTTGTTCTATTATACCAGCGGTAGGTGCGTGTGGTGTAAGGACGGGCAAGGAAGAGAGGAAAGTAGAAGCACATGTGGAGAAATACTTATTGAATTCAGCAGCAATTGCACTTGGTTCAGAGAGGATGGAGTTGTTTACATTTAGGACCAGAATGGGATTAGGAGCTATTGGAGTGAAGAGGGAGTTAATGACTTTCTAGAATTTTGAGGGGTTATTTAAGTTTGAATAGAGTGAGTTGCTGAAGTAATCTGCTTTGGCTAGTCAAGTTGTTCTGGTACACTTGTTACAAAGCATGCGATATGTGGTGAGATCTTGTGGGAAGCCTGTCGATTTATGGGCTCTCCATGCTTTGTCACAAGCGTTATGACAGGCAATAAGTTCTTGGGCGATCCACGGCAGGTGGTTATCATGTATCCTTGTGAGACATAGTGGGGCATGTGTTTCCCAGACGTTGAGAAACATGTTTTTGAAGTGTAGGAGGGCATCATAGATGGAGTTGAATGGAGAAGATGGGGCCCAGTTTGCTGGGGCAAGGTCATCTAATAAGGGGACGATATTGAGGGATTTGTAAGAGTGTTGGATTACAAATTTGGGGAAAGACTTGGGACAGTGAATTTTGCGGATTAAGTATGTGATATGGTGGTCACTCGGGGCGTCAGGGAGTAGACCTGCAATGATGACCTAGTGGGGGTGGGTGGTCAGGGCCCAGTATATTAGTGAGTGGTTCCCAGATTTAAGGTTTAGGCGGGTGGGCTTGGTAATGATTTGAGAGAGATTTAGTGCAGATATTTCTGTCCGGGATTTATTAAAGGCTGGAGCTAGCCAATTATGGTTAAAATCTCCCATAATATATAATTCCCCTGAGGGGGTTAAGGAGGATGGATCAGCTTGCTGAGCTCTCCATAGCTAGAGGGTTTTCGGTCCGACAAGACCTAATACAGTCAGTCAGGTGTGGGACAACGAACAAACTGCCATCTAAAAGTTCATGCCTGCCCTGATTGTCCGAGAAATGTAACAAAAGGTGCAAGTGTACCTGAAGGGTTAGCTTGAGAAGCTCCCCACAGTTAGTAGCCTATATACAGGGTGCAATGCCCTCTAACACCACTTCACACATGCACCCTGTGTGTGTTAATGGGACAATGACCCAGGGATTGAGGGACACTGGGGCCTCCACTGTTTTGATAAAGTAGGATTTGATTCAAGAGGAAGAGAGCCTGCCTGGCCAGTTTTCTAGGATTAGAGAAGTGATGGGTCCTGCAGTCTTAGTGCCACTGGCCCAGACCATTCTAAGCTGGGAAGGTAGTCAGGACATACAGAAGGTGGGTGTTGTACCAGATCTGCCTGTGGATGTAGACTTGGGTAATAACTTTGACAGTAAGACTAATATTGTGTGTGTCTCTGCCTGCAGAAAGGCATGGAAACCAGCTCCTGGTGACACTGAGGGGCAAGTGCATGAGGAAACAATCCCTACCCGAGCAGCAGGAGAAGTTGTAGCTAAAGAACAAGATGGGAGAAGCAGTTCTGAGTCACAGCTACAAACTGAGGGGAGTCCAGCCATGGGCAATTCTCCCAAAGCAAAGTGTGTTCAGGGGAAGGTCAGGCGTGCGGAGCTATGAAGAGCTCAGCAAGCTGATCCACCCCTGCAAAAGCTAAGGGAGTTAGCTACCAGTGGGGAACGTGACTCTTGAAGCACTGGAAAAAGGAAAGTGTACTGGGAGAATGGGCTCCTGTACCATGAGTGGGTTCCTAAGGGAGGACCGGAGGAAGGGGTACTCTGTCAGATAATGGTTCCTAGAAGTACAGGAAGCAACTCCTGGCATTAGCCCTTGAAATACCCTTGGACACGTAGTTGTCAACCCTACAAAAAGGTGACTGATCAATCATTTTTACTGGCCCAGTATTTTTAAAGACATGGTAAACTACTGTTGGACTTGTCCACAGTACCAGAGGGAGTGAAATGTTGTGGACAAGGCTAAAGCAACTTTAGTTCCCCTACAGTACCTGTTATTGAAGAGTCCTGTCAGTGCGTTGCCATGAACACCGTTGGGTCCCTTCGCACCCCAAGCATGCAGTACATTTTGGTGGTCATAGATTATGCCACAGGGTACCCAGAAGCAGTGCCTTTGCCTCCCATCGAAGCTGAGAAAGTCACTGACGAACTGCTGGGGATATTTAGCTGGGTGGGTTTCCCCAGGAGATTCTGTTGCACTAGGGCACCCATGTCTGATCTGATGGCTAGTCTTTGGAAGAAGTGTGGAGTAAGACATCTCAGGGCCTCATCATACCACCCCCATTGTAACACTCTGGCTGAGTGATTTAATTTGTCCCTTAAGATAATATTAATGGCACTCGCTGACCAACATGCAAGAGAGAACCTACTCCAACTCATATTCGCATACAGAGAAGTGCCCCAGGAGTCCACAGGGTTCTCACCTTTTGAGCTCCTGTTTGGCCATAGGATATGGGACCATCTTTTTTTTTTTTTTTTTTTTTATATTTGCTCTTTATGCCCCCTTCTCCCCACCAGCCTCCTTTCTTCAAGGAGCCCTAGGCTGCGTGTGCTCCCGTAGCTGCACCCCGAGTAACTCCTCAGGGGAGCCAGTGGAACAACCCCCATGCTGCTGTGGTTTGCCCCCCCAGGCGGGGAGGGAGGGGACCCACACTTTATCCCCCCCAGTCCATGAGTGTGTATTGAGTGGTCCAAATGGCCCCCCAAGGAGCTTGGTTATGGAGTCTCAGGACAGCCGGGTCCAGTCTACAGGTGGCTGGTGCGGGGCAACGTTCATGGGGATCCAAGGAGGTGGAGCACATTGAGACGTGCTGCTGCTATGGATCCCAGCCGACTTCCTCCCACTCAGATTCCTACTGTCCCGCTGCACCTCCAGCTGTGGTCACCCGGGTGGCAGTAAAGTGGCAAGACATGCAGCCCACCCTCCCTGGAGGACAGCAGCCCATCGGATGCACGATACTCCTCTCCAAGGCTGGCCCTCCAGCAACCTGACATCGCCCCCGATCCTGGGTCACTGGTGTCACAAGTGGTAGCACTACTGCCGTGCCGGCGGGCCGGTACGAGGCTATCTTGATTTGGTAAGGGATGACTAGGAGGGTGAGCTTGCTCCTCAGGGGGAATCTGTTGTGGGGTATGTCCTGAATTTCAGGTCATGCCTCAAGCAGCTTACGAGACTCACCCATCAGCACCTAGCCATGTCACAACAGAGGCAGATGACATGGTATGATCGTGGGGTCAGAGCCCAGGAGTACAAAGTCAGGCTATGGGTGATGGTGCTCATCCATGTCCAGCAGAACAAATTACAGACAGCTTGGGAGGGGCCCTACTCGGTGGTCAGGAGGGTTAATGATGTTAATTATGTGGTGGAGCTACCCGACAGGAGGCGTAAACAGAGACTGTACCACATAAACATGATGAAACCTACAATGACAGGGAGGAGATGGTCCTGGCTGTGTGCAGCCCTCTTGGAGGAGGGGGCAGAAGCAGACCCGCTGGTAGATCTCCTGGGAGAGGTGAAGGCAGAATACTCAGTGGATGCTGTCACCCTCTTGGAGTGGCTGATATTAGCTCAAATTGCCAAATGAGTGGAGTGCGGAGTACATTTGGTGAAATGATCACAGGGAAACTGGGGTATATCACAGTGGCAGAGCACCACATGAATACATGGTCCAAAACCCTGCTAAGACAGCCACCCTACAGAGTCCCAGGTGTATGACATGCCATAGAGAGAGGGAAATCCAAGAGATGCTGACCCGGATGGGCCCTGGTCCTCCCCAGTGGTACTGATTCCCAAAAAGGACAGGACCACAAGCTTCTGCACTGACTAACGCAAGCTCAACAGCTGCGCAGTCAGATGCACACCCCATGCCCAGGATGGAGGAGGTCCTAGAGTAGTTAAGGGAAGCTTGTAATCTGTCCACAATTGGCAGGTCCCTTGACCCCTGAAGCCAGAGGAAGGTCAGCCTCCATCACTGTATTTGGATTATTCGAGTTTAGGGTGATGCCATTCAAGATGAAGAATGTGTTAGCCACCTTTCAGCAGTTTGTCGACCACATTCTACAGGGGAGGGGCAGGAGACTTCACTCTAGTGTACTTGGATGACAATGCCATCCATAGCCAGACCTGGGAGGATCACGTTAGGCATGTGACCGAGGTGCTCCATTGACAGACAGTCAAGGCGGGGAAATGCCAGATAGGAATGGTGAAATGTCATACCTTGGGCAAAGGATGAGGTGTGGTTACATACAGTACAACCTGAGCTACGGAAAACTAAGGATATCCAGGAATGGACTATGCCCATGACCAAAAGAAATGTATGGGCCTTCCAAAGGATGGCAGGGTACTACTGTAAGTTTGTGCCAAATTTAAGCAGCATGGCCAAATCCTTGACTGATCTTTGTAGGAAGACAATGCAAGAAAAGGTTCAGTGGACAGAAACCTTTGATACTGCGCTCCGCCAGCTGAAGGAAGCATTATGTCAGGCAACTGTGCTCTCCAGTTCAGCTACACTCTTAGGCTCACTGTGCACATAAATATATCTGATTATGGGCTAACTGTGGTTTTGAGTCAGTTTATGCACTTGGGATCAGCACCCAGTCATGTACCTGAGCAGCAAGCTGATGCCCAGAGAGCAAGCATACGCCACAATACAGCAGTGTCTGCGGATTGTCTGGGCTTTGCAGAAGCTGCAGCCATAGCTGCATGGAAGGGACTTCATCCTGATTACTGATCACAACCCCCTTTCTTGGCTACACAGGACAAGTGGACAGAATTCAAAACTACTAAGATGGAGCCTGGTACTGCAGTACTATAATATGGACATTAGGCACTGCAGAAGGTCAAAGCATGGCAAAGCAGGTGGGCTGTGTAGATAATAGCTACCGCCCATTTTTTTTACTGAAATAGGAGAGATCTAGGAGAAACTAAGGCATGGTTTACATAAAGAGTGGACTGAGGGCATGGCAGTCAACCAGCTTACACAAAATAAAATCAGTGCTGCTAAAAAGATTTGTTTTTTATTTCTTCGGGGGAAGATGTAATGTAACAATTTGCTAGATACCTGTACTGTATTTCTTTTGTTTTTTTCATAAGTAATTCTTTCTGCCTGAAAAGTACAGTTACATAGGACTTACCGTAACAGTAGATCTTCAAGAGGTGTTCCTTCAGTAGGTCATTACATACAGGACTGGCACCACCTGGCGTCGGGCCACATGGCAGACCTTTCTAGCAATACCTGATGGGGGACTACCTACCCGACGTCACGTGACTGATGTCAGCATGGCCGTATATAGTGGGCGGTCCCCATGCCCACCCTTCAGTTCTCCCGCAGGAAAACAACAGGATCTGGAGTCCCTGTGTAAGAAATAAAATGAGGGGAAGGAGGGAGGGAAAAATATGACTTACTGAAGAAACCTCTCTCGAAGATCTACTGTTATGGTAAGTTCCTACGTATCTGTACTATCTTACTTTGAGAGGGTTCCTTCAATAGGTCATTACATATAGGACTGAGTCCCAAGCAGTTCTTCCAAAGAGAGAGACTGAGAGAAACAAGGGAGGAGGAGAAAATAAACTCCAGTAAAAACTGGGAACAGCAATGGACCCAGCCTAGGACAGAAGGCCCTGCAAGATGGCTAGGCCGAAACCTGCCCTCCACCAAGAAGCAATGTCCAGACTGTAGTGTTTTGTAAAAGTATGGACAGAACTCTAAGTGGCTGCGGCACAAATATCAGCCACAGAGACGTTCTGCAAAAAAGCAGCGGAAGCAGCCATGCTCCTAGTAAAGTGACCTCTGATGGGACCCGGCAGAGGTTTGTCGTACTTTTGGCAACAATATGAATACAGTTTCCTAACCATTTGGAAAGGTACTGCTTAGAAACAGCCTTGCCTACCGATCTGGGGACAAAGGAGACAAAAAGCTGATCGTAGATATGGATATCTTTTGTTCGGTATGTATAGCACTGAAGGATCCAATGGATGTCCATGGTGTGCAGAAGTGCCTCACCTCTGTTCGTAGGGGATGGAAAGTTAACTGGAAGCTCCACTGATTGGTTCAGTGTGGCTTCTGACACCTCCTTGGGTGAAAACTTAGGATTTGTCCTGAGGACGGCTTGGTCCCTGTGGAAAATAAGATAAGGCTCTTTACAAACTAGAGCCTGAAGCTCCGAAATCCTTCGAGCTGAAGTAATGGCAACTAAAAATAACATCTTCCAGGAAAGAAGCGTAAATAACTGCTCATCGCTGGTTCAAATGGAGGGAGAGTGAGTTCTCCAATACAAAGTTCAAATCCGAAGGTGGAGTTGGGCTGTGGATGGGAGGTTTCAGATGGAGAATCCCTTTCAGAAAGGTTTTTGAGACCTCCAACTGAGCCACGTGTTTGCCATCCACCAGCTCGTGGTATGCCAAAATAGCCGAAAGGTGGACTTTCAAGGAAGAATATGATACACTTGAGTCTGACAGATGAAGGAGGTATTCCATGACTTGAGGGGCAGAACAAGAAAAGGGGTTCCAATTCTTGGAAGTCAGCCAGATGGAAAGGTGTTTCCACTTCATGGCATAAGTGGAATGAGTAGAGGGTTTTCTAGCCTCTATAAGAACTTGAGCGACTCGAGAAGAGACCCCAAAGAGAGAAATCGCCATGTCTGCAGGAGCCATGCATGAAGATGCAGTGTCCTGAGCCCCGAATGGACAAGACGACCTCGATCCTGGGTTAAGATGTCGTGAGTCACTAAAAGTGGAACCGGTGGTTCCCTCGATAGCTGTTGAAACAGCGGGAACTAAATTTGTTTAAGCCAGAGAGGAGCGATGAGCATCATCCTCACCTTCTCTGCTTGAAGCTTGAGAAGAACCCTCTGCAGGATGGGAAATGGAGGGAAGGCGTACAAAAATTTCTCTGTCCAAGAGAGAGGCAGTGCATCATGCCAGAAAGCACCATGCATGGAATGAGCAAGCAAAAACTAGGAAGTTTTGCATTGGAGTGGGAGGCGAAAAGGTCGATTTCCGGACGCCTCCACTTTAGGAAGAGAGGCTCTACCACTTCCTGATTTAGTTCCCATTCGTGACTTAGGGTCGGAGATCTGCTGAGACTGTCCACCAGGACATTTTGAATGCCTGGAATATGCATGGCCATTAGGACCAGATTGTGCTGGACCGCCCAGTTCCACACCTGCATCGCCTCCCTGCACAGGGGGCACGAGCGAGTTCCTCCTTATTTGCTGAGGTACCAAACTACCAACATGTCCGTTTGGACCAGCAGTGATCCCTTGGGAAGGAGGGGCTGGCAGGCCTGTAAAGAGTACAGGACCACCCGCATCTCCAGAACATTGATGTGAAATGATGCTTCCAAGCTGGACCACAGTCCTTGGGCTTGGCGCTCCCCTAGATGTGCTCCCCATTCCATGTTCGATGCATCTGTAGTTAGGGATGCAGAGGGAGCCGGGTTCCTGAAAGGAAGACCCAATATACAACAACATATAAAGCAAAATATACATACAGGTACAATCAATGTATAGGCAGAAAATAGCTGAATATAGTATGGTGTACAAAATGTGTCAGGGTAAAATCAACAGAGACATCCATAATAAGGCAGTACAGAGGGAAGATAAATTCAAATACCTGAGACTCACGCTTGTCATATTGACCTCTTGATTAAAAATGTTCACTTAAGACTGGGTCTATGCTATAAAATCAGAACTTGCCTAACCACTCACACTCAGAGCTCTAGCCCAATCAATGCTGCTACCTCTCATAGATCTTGGCCTACTAATCTATTCAGTGGCTACCCAAACTATGTTAAAAAGGGTTGAAGTCCTCTATAACCAGGTCTGCGGATTTGTCACTCAGAGTCCACGCGTTACTCATCACTGTGAGCTATATACAAAACTAAATTGGCCTTCCATTGAAGCAAGATTTTTCTATCTCAGACTTATCATGTTTTGGAGCTTCTACAGGTGCCCAGTTATGTTCCACTTCCAGAATTCCTTATGCCCATTCTCCTCATGGTATGCTACATGTTTTTTTCGAATTAGTGAGCCTGGCTTTGGATCAGGGCCTGCCAGTGGATGTGGTATACCTTGACTATGTCAAGGCCTTTGATTCTGTATCATACAGGATCCTGATGGAATCTCTGCAGGATCTTGGGGTGAAGGTACAACTAAGGGCATGGCTATAGGCATGGCTCCAAGAGCGACAGATGTCAAATGATTCAAATAAGGGGTTTTCTGTCAGAATGGGGCAGGGTTAATAGTGGGATCCCCCAGGGTTCGATCCTGGGACCCCTGCTTTTTAACATTTTTGTTGGTATCATGCAGGTGTCAGACAGCACGTGGCTTTGCAAGTACGTGGATGATACAAAGGTGGGGGCAGTGGTAAACAACTCAATATCTATAGAAAAATTTCAAGAACAGTTGCAAAAGTTGGAAGATTGGGCAGGGTCCCACAGGTTGAGGTTTAACGAAAATAAATGTAAAGTAATGCACTTTGGTTTTAACAACAGAAAAGCACAATATCCAATAAAACAATAAGATCATTACAAGTACAGAAAGTGAAAAAGACTTGGGGGTTATAATAGCAAACACATTAACATTCGATACACATAATATGGAAATGGTTAAACGTGCTAATAAAATAGTGGGTAACATCTTGAGAAATATTAAAAGTAGAAACGAGAAAGTTTTGGTGCCCTTGTACAGAGATCCTTGATTTGGCCAGTTTTGCAGCATAGCAGGCCTATTAGTGCCCCTCAGAGCATAGGCAGTGTAAGACTTAGAGAGAGTCCAATGGAGATTTACAAAGAAAATTAATATAGTCCAGACAAAGGATTATCACAATAGACTTTAAGACTTGGGTTTATACTCAATGTCATATCGAGAAATCAGAGGAAATCTATGTTACGTCTTTCATGCCTTTCGGAATGCAATGCCCTGGGAATGTGCAGGGTTAACGAAAAAGGTGGCGTCAGGTAGGGCAACTAGGGCCCACCCTTACCAGCTACAGGGAGAGAAGTATAGAACATCTAAGAGAGGTAGATGGTTCAACCAGAGGGTGGTGGAGACGTGGAATTCACTCCCATTGGCTGTGGTGGGTGCAGGTAACATGGCTGCTTTTAAACATCTGCTTGATCAATATATGGGAGAAAGAAAATGGGATTATGTCCACTGAATAGTGGCAAGTCCGTTTACGGCTCATGTAGCCAATTAGACTTGTAAATGAAACGATATTTATCTGTAAGCAGGAACACTAAACCCCATTTGCTATGAAACAGTTGCAGGTCAATGCTGTTTCTTGTATAAAAGTCTACTGAAAGCAGGAATTCCTTGCCTGATGATTTTTATCAAATTGTAACTTATTCTAGGTTTGAATCTGCATTGAAAGCTCATTCCATGAAAATGTTCAAATGTTTATGTTTTGCTTGACTGTAAATAGTGTAACCTGTACATTCTCTTGTTCTTGCTGCATTCTTTGTCATTATACTGTATTCTCGGGTCACCCATGAAAATGGGCATTTGATGCTCTTGGGTTCTTACCCGGTTAACAAATCTAAATAAATAAATAGTAAGGAAATCGAACACTTCCTTTCCCAGCTGAACTTGAACCACCAGAATAAACTGGAGAAAAATACCCTGGAACTAGATTTCTCAGGATAAGAAATCATTATCCATGACAGACCTTCCAAATGGCAAATCACTAACATTTTCAGGGATAACACTGCCCCATTAACTAACTCAACTTTTTAATATCCTTTTGGTAGAGGATGGTCTTCCCCTTTTCTTCAACAAAGCCATTATTTGATTGATCCTGAAGGACAAAAAAAACTGCCAGAACTTTGTGGATCATACAGACCTATATCACTGCTTAATACAGATTAAAAAAATGTTACAAAAATCCTAGCTTATAAACTTAGTAAAGTAATTAATAAAATTAAGCATCCATATTGAGTAGCTTCATTGAAGGAAGGAGACTGGCAGATAACATTAAGTGAACACTAAACCTAATGAAAACAGTTCCCTCAGCAAACTCAGTATTAGTTGCTCTAGATGCTGAGAAAGATTTTGATAGTGTAAACTGGTGCTTCCTCACAAGGTACTAAATTGGATGTAAATTCTGTCATTTTATAGAAATAATATATAATACTCCCTTTAGTCAGAATCCAAACAAATGGTCAGCTCTACTCCCCTATATAGCTTAGAAGAGGCAGCAGGCAGGGATGTCCCCTTTTGCAATATTTATCTAGCCATTTGCTTAGGGGGTTCAGAAAAAGGAGGGAATAGATGGGATAACGATGGAGGGAGACAGACATGTAATCTTACTATAAGCAGACAATGTATTGTTCTACTGGAAAACACATCAAATGTTCTTCTCCAACCACTGCATTTAACTCAGAGTCAACTTTCTTAGCAATTTCTCAGTATAAGGTCAACCAAACAACAACTGACATATTGCCATTACACTGAGAATTCTCTATGGACAACATTCTTCATCTTAATAGCATTAGTACCAGCATGAAATTTCATTACGTAGGTTATTACTCTATCACAAGAAAGAGTGGCTCTATTTAAATTAATTACACCCTTGTCCTAGAAAAGTTACATGTTGACAGATTAAATGGGGGCTTTTACCATCGACTCTCATGAGTAGAGTCAATATCATAAAGGTGACTGCTCTTCACAGACTTGTGTTCTTGTTGGACTCTTCAATACATTAAAAAACAGACTCTGTACATGTGCATAACAAAAATGTATAATCCTACTGAACAGACAGCTCTGGGTCTCCCTAATTTACCCATTAGCCCAACTGGAGCAAATCAGCTATTAGTTCAACTTTGGCGCGCACATTCCTAACTGAGTAACTGCAGAAAGAAAATGGTCCCCACTCAGAGAGTTAAGGGTGCACTCTTTTTAGATTTCATTAAGAACCTACACTTTAGTACTTTCCTCGTAAAGAGAAAACTATTATGCAAAATTTGACTGGAATCGCAGTCTGTTCTAGGCTACAAAGCAGAAGTTAAAAAATGTACTGTATATGGGGAAAAAGTCAGTTGTTCAACTGAGACAACTTTATGACAATGATTAGCTCCCAGAATCTGTGATAATGAAATTGCAATACTGAAGAACTGAAAAGTCACGCATTCATTTAACGGTCCAACACTATGTGACTTGTTAGCTACAGTTAAAGTTTGCTGCCCTGTACTTCTGTAGAATGACTATGATATAGCATCAAACTTAGCCGTTAAATTAATTTAGTGGGTCTCTTTCTACAGCGAACATAGCAAGACTTTTTTTAACCAGCTAAATAAATCTGTTTTACAGTATTACCTACATTATGGACATCATCTTGCATATCTCCAAGTAAGGGGTTATATTTGGAATCTGTAAGTAATTTTAAAACAATACCACTCTCCCCAACAGAAGACATTTTGGTAAACAAAATTTCAAATAAACAGCTTATAGACCAAATTTACAGGGTGTGTAGAAAGGAAGTTGGTCTCATGAACAACATTGCTAGAGGCACGGTAAAGAGATTTAGGGTCATGCCTGGATGACTACACTGGTCAGAAATACTACCACTTGAAATTAGAGGTATCGAAAAACAACAAAATCATACAAATTTAGTTCAATGCATTTCTTAGTGTATACTGTACAACAGCAAAACTTCATAAATTCAGTAATAGCATATCTAACAAATGTGCATGAGGTACAGATGCAATAGGTTCAATGCTTTATATGTTTATCACCTGCCCTAAACTGCTCAATTTCTGGAACAATACAAGACCTACAGTTGGTGGTGTAGTAGAATTAGATATTCCATTTGATCCTGGAAGTCTGTTATTTGGGTCTAACTTTTCCATCAAGTGATCACTGGAATAAGGAAAATGTCTGCTTTCTCAATGTGGCATTTATTGTCTTATAGCGCTAGTATCCCTTTATACACTATCTAAACAGGAATTAGTGATGAACTGGATGAGCTTGCATCAATATGCTTTCAGGAACTTTCCTTGCTGTTTGCTGCATCTTTTTCCTTTTTTCTAAAGAGCTAGATCTGACCCAGAAATTCCATCCAGTTAACAAACAGGAGGGAACACAATGACCAGCTTTTGTACCCAAACAGTCCAGTCTGGGAGATTAGTTCATGCCTGATTCCTATAATAGCAAATATAGATGCTCACACTGCCCTTGCAAGCCCCACTATGGGGAATGTAGGTTGGGGGATCCCTCACAGGAAAACTGTACAGCCATGAGGTATACATAGGATCCACTCCTGTGGTGACTGCTCGAATAATCTTATTTCCACTCCAAACAATGGTTGAAGTTTTGTGGCTTTAAATGCCACTTCATCGGAACAATGGGTGTTCCCTTAGCATTAACTTATTCTATTTTGTGTTTTACGGGAAATTCATAACAGCAAGCTTGTCTCCTCTATGAGCTTATTCACTCTCACCCTCACTCTCTTCTATACAACGTTGTTCATTTATAACTTCATGATCAGTGTCTCCAGAGTGTAGCTGTCCTCTACACTTCTGAAGGTCACAAGCTTGCCATTATGAAGTTCCCCTAAAACAGTATACGGAATAAGTTAATGATAAGGGAACCCCCCATTGTTCTGATGACGTGACACAGACAGCTATGAAACATCAGCCTTTGGGGTGGAAATAAAAAGATTACTCAAACAGTCATCATAGGAGTGGATCCTCTGTATTCTTCGTAACTATACTAATTCCCATAATTAGAGGAAAAAAAAAGAAGCCTCAAGTCTCATCATAGAACTCAAAAACAAGCATGGCAACCCATAGTTTATTCTGTGGATTTTAGGTGTACCTCACAGAGGAAATGCACCCCCACATAGACAACACTGTCTTAAAGCTAGAGTGCCATGCAACAACCTACAACACTGAAACATACTTTTTGATCCATTTAATATTTAAAAACATTTTATAAGTGGAATAAAACACAAGAGACAAGGAATTATACAGTGCCACCCACCAGGATGAAGCTCTCTTATCACAGTTTCTGCCAGTAATATCTTACAGGATCCTGCAGAACACAACGTGATTTAATGGTAGTTACTCCCAATTTGTCATGCAGGAAATGGTGATATCTTTATCACAGAGTTGGTGGGAAGCACAGTCATTCACGGTAACATCCCTCCTGGTGTCTATATTCAGGCCATTACCTAAGCAATAAGGCATGACAGGGTGTGATTGTGCTGGTATAGTGGCACGCTTCAGGTGGGTTGAAACACAAGGACAAAGGCCAAGTGTTTCCACCTCCCGAGTAGTGCCATTATCCCAGCACAAAGCACACCATGGAGTGCTTTACTGCGATTATGAAATGGGTATATTAGGATTAGTAAATCATTGTTTTAAAATGTTTTAGTTTAAATAAGAAGAAAAAGTTAAAAAAGAGGAGGAACAGAAAAAAGTGTGTTGTTGTAAAGCTGTTGTAATTTTGCTGTTTGGACAGTAGATGGTAGATATATATATATTTTTTGTAATACAAATGAGTAAACTGATGAGTACTGATACAGCTGTGCCTGCTTAACGTAAACAGGTCAGCGAGGTCATGAATCTTTTTCCAGTGCTGTTGTGCTGGGTTATCAGCACTAGGTTCCAAGCTCTTCAGCCAGATTTCTGGATTTGTATACCCATTTCATAATATACAATAATTTCTTGTCTCTCATACATCATACATTACATAACAGTTCCTCGTATGTAAGGTATTTTACATGTACAGCGGTCTGAATGTATTTTAGAGTCTAGAATAGCTACTGACTGTAGACTGCAATCTTTCCAATATATTTTTGTGACCCACTGAGTTATTGGTGAATTTTTTGTATGACACAGAGACATCAATCTGTAATGGCTGCTGCATTAAATTGCTGCTACTACAATTTTATTCATGTGCAAACCCTCATTCTGTGCCAAACGCCATGAAAAATGTCAGTCAATTTAGTTTGGAAAAAAAAAAATGGACCCAACTGAAATGCAGAATGCACTGATTTGCACATTTGGGAAAACAATGGCTTTTAAGATTTGGCCAAATGAAATTGCTCATTTTTGAAAACAGAGAAAAAAGAAAACATAGCGCTAACCATGTTACTACACTACCGTACTAGCATTTCATTTACACCACAAAGGAATCAAACTGTCTTACTTCTGGAGGTTAAAGTGATTTGCCAGTTCCAGACAAAAAAAAAATTTCACGTTAGCATCAGCGGGACCCAATTATCTCACAACATTCCTCCCAAAATTGAATTTCAGGGTATTTGATTCTTTATTACTAGAAACTTTGGGCTGGCAATATAGCCTAGAGGTTAGAGGAACGAGGTGTGAATGAGCTTGATACATCCAGCAGACAAGACCTGAGTTTGAGTCTCACAACCTCCACTTGCATACTGTATGACCCTGAGCAAGTCACTTAACCATCCAGTGCTCCCAGGTTGCCCCTGAAAACAGGCACTTGTGCCTAGTGAGCCTTACCCAGTATCAAAGACTAAAAAAAAAAAAAAAACATGTGGAATGAACCCGGACTCTATGACCCTTAGACCTAATCTGTTCCTGTTGCTGATTCTGCTCTAAAATCATTATCCACTGCTTGGTCATCATAGAAACAAATTTGTAAGCTGAAAAGTACTGCTTGGCTCACTCAGTTTGCCCAGACGGTCCCTACCCAGTCTGTCTCCACAGACTCTAACTGGTCACCGGTGACCGTCCCTCCCCCTGCCTATTTACTAATATTCCTCTATATCTATCCCATGTATACTTGAAACCCCTTACTGTTTTCACTTCCACCACTTCCGCTGGCAGTCTGTTCCAGGCCTCCATCACTCTTTAAGTGAAGCAGTACTTCCTCACATTCCTCTTAAACTCCACTCTTCCAGCTTCACCGCCTGCCCTCTGATCCTGGTGCTCGCTCTCTCTCTCTCTCTCTCTCTCTCACTCACTGGAAAGATACTCCTCTTCTTTACCTTGTTCACCTCCATGAGGTACTTGTAAGTCTCTATCATGTCTCCTCTCGCTCTCCTCTCTTCTAGGGTGTACATGTTAATATCTCTCAGTCTCTCCTTGTAGGGCTTTTGATGCAACCTCTGCATCATTTTAGCTGCTCTCCTCTT
This sequence comes from Neoceratodus forsteri, assembly GCA_016271365.2. Lineage (NCBI taxonomy): Eukaryota > Metazoa > Chordata > Ceratodontiformes > Ceratodontidae > Neoceratodus > Neoceratodus forsteri. Next base: position 159,126,415 of record CM028137.1, read on the forward strand.
GAGTACCTCCATTCTGTCTATGTCCTTTCTAAGGAGTGGCCTCCAGAACTGGACACAATAGAATTCATCAGAATAATTTCCCTGATAACAGGTTACAAAGTCATAGGCAGAGGATTATGACTTCATGGCACGAATAAGCAATATAAACAGATGAAGTCTAAGGTAAAAAGATACCATTTTAATGGAAATGCCCTCAGTATTTAAAAAACAGAAGGTCCTGAAATGCAATTTAAAGTGAATATGGTGTAACTAAGTTCTGCTGATGTGAACAGGAAATCTTTTTGCTGGAAACCAGACAAATCTCATTCACAATAGAGGTTATGACTGCAGATATAAGAGTCTGGTGCGCTTTATTATACTGACAACATCTGCCTTAGTGACCAATGCAAAGTTTCTCACTGAAGCCTCCTGAGGGTAGTGGGAATACCCATAAAACATCTGTATCCCTGAAGTTGCTTTCTCTTGTCTTCTCTTCAGTTTAATAAAGTTTCTTGCTGGTTATTGCACTCTCCCAGTATCAAAATGTAATCTCTTACATACAAGGAGATACAGACCTAGCAATAAATTCTTTAGCAAACTGGACAGGCGCCAGAAAAAATTAAGAAGACATTAAGACAACTGGACTGTTGAAGCTTTTTGGGGGATGCTTGGCTCCCAGGACCTAGTGAGACTGCACAGTTTGCTCTTATGGTTGGCTCTTATGGTTAATTAGAGTTAAGTGCTGTTCAAGAGGTCCAAGATAAATTATTAAAATATCTGATGTGAATTGGTATATATCCGAAAGCCATGGTGGGTTTCAGATAATTTTATGTTTAAAGGAAGGTCCATTAAAAATCATGTTTTACATATTCATTTTATATGGAAGCCCCTTCTCCCCCCCCCCACACACACACACAAATAGATAAGGAGACAAGTAGCTGAACTAATGTAGCATCTTGTTGTAATGAACTGGAATTAAGCTAATCAATTTTACGTTACTGCTCCATCAATTCCCAATTAGTTAATCTGCAAAATGATAATACTGGCTAACCAGTGTAAACAATGTCTTAGCTGCTTGTTTAGGGAAGCCCTAATCATTGTTTCACTGATACTTTCTGTGCAATAAGTCGTAGCCTAGGGAAAAAAAATATAGCGTTGTGCTTTGTTTTCGAAGGGGGCCTACCCACCCATGCTGGGGAGCACTAAGGAGCCAGTGAAAACATGGCTAGTGCACCACTTTATCATTGTTTAGGAACTACACAGAATGTCTCTCCCATGTTGGACTCTTTCACTGTATCTATGTACATATATGTACTTTAGCTACCACATTGTATAGGACCTACACAGAGTGTCTCTCCCATGTTGGACTTTATTTACTGTAACTATGTACATTCACTGTAACAATGTACATATATGTAAATTATTCCCTTATACTTCTCTGTATAATATGTTTACTGTGTGTGTTTGTGTGTGTGTTTGTTTTGTACTCAGTTTTTTGATGAAGAGCCTTTGTAAATGAGTCCCTGACTTAAAGGGTTGTAATTCTGATTCTATAAAATAAATAAAATAATTTAAAAAAAAAATTACAAAAACATGCGCTTTTTGGGGAATCTTCAACACATGGAAAGCAGAAAATCACTTTAGTTGTGTGCTTCACCAGAAGGGCAGCACATCTAACAAGGCAGCTGGAATAACCATCATACTAGATTAGTTTTTTTTTTTTTTTTTGCTTTTCAAGGATCTGGCTTACAGGATATGTCTGGTATTTTTTATGGAACTTTGGAAGTTCACACTTTAAAAGCATCCATTAGACTGCCGGCCACAGACTCCAGTTTCACAGCAGTCGTCATATATACTTCCTTGCTGTACATCCCTGTCTGTGCCTTTTTTAAGGAAAAAAAATAACTACACAGATTTGCAGCCACTGCTTTGTAGATAAACAGTTATAACATCCACTACAGAAGTTTCAATGTTGATTTGAATGTTATTAACCTATCTGAAGGTCCCGGACCTTTGTAATATGCATGAATAAACATTCAGCTCAGAACAGATGTGACCTCAAGTTTTTTTTTTTTTTTTTTTTTAATTATCACCCATAATTACCCTGAAAAACACTTTACATCATTAGCAGCTTTGATGGAACAGTCTCTTTTCAAACATGATCCCTTAACTATTTGCATGTATTTAAACACAAGTATACATTTGTTTGATGTTCATCAGTAGAAAATTAGAAGCAAGTTCATTCTTAGACCAATCTAATCCTTTATTCATGAAAGTTATCTTTGAAAGTCACCAAAGAACACCGCCATCTGATGAGCCAATGATACGCTATGTGGTTCTAAAAAACAAAGGCCTGAAATATCATCTCTCAAGCTAATTTCTGCTGCAGGCAAATAATTAAAATAATTTGTCACAAGGACCCTAAAAACCTGTCAAAAATATAAAGACAGCTATTCACTGGAAAACATGTTAAAGTTTCACAAAATTCAGAACTTAGTAATAATGCAAGTTATTGCTGCTCATTCTCTTACAGACCAGATTTGAGAACTATAGGATAGAAAATCAAGTTGCTTACCTGTAACTGTAGTTCTAGGAGTGGTATATGGTGTACATCCACACTTCTGGCAGAATTTCTTTCCCTTTAAGACTTGCCAGAAGGTCTTCAAGCTGGCTCTTCCCACTCACCCAGGTGGTATCCTCCTCGCTACAGCCCTGTGATGTCAGATCTGAACTGCTGAAAGCCAGACCAGTGTGCCACTTGCCAGGGGAGGTCAAGTGGGTTGTGTGGACACACACCATATACCACTCCTAGAACTATAGTTGCAGGTGAGTAACTTGTTTTTCTAGGGGCGTGGATACTGTATACTTATCCACACTTCTGGCAGACTCCTAGTAGTTCTCCGTGAGGAGGGGGCAAGGCGCACACCCCCTATTTAGAAAACAGACACTTGAGAACAGAGGCCCCAAAACCAGCATCCTGGCGTGACTCAAGGTTGATGTGATAGTGGGAGATGAAGGTGCGTGCTGACTTCCAGGTAGCAGCCATGCAGATCTCATGGATAGAGACGTCCCTGGAAGCAGCCACCGAGGCAGTGGTATGTCTGGTGGAATGAGTCCAAAGCCCTATGGGAGGCTCCCCTACCTGCCAACCTATAGCAGAGGTCGATGAAGGATACAATCCACCTGCCAATCATCCACTTTGCCGCCGGTTCACCAAGTGCAGCTTCAACATAGGTGACAAATTGCTGGCTAACCTCTCCCCGAACTCCAGCCATGTGCTCCTCATAATAGGCAAGCACACGCTGTAGGTCCAAAGTATGGAGCCGATACTTGGCCTCCGAGGTATGGTTGGTGAGTTCACCAGGAGATTGATCAGCTGGTTAAGGTGAAACTCCAAAACAACCTTCAGGAGGAACTTTGGGTTGGGGTGAAGGATAACGTTGTTCCTGTGGAAGACCAGGTAAAGAGACTCCACCGAAAGCACCTGGAGCTCACTGATCTTTCTGGCGGATGTGATAGCCACCAAAAAGGTGGTCTTCCATGACAGGTGTGACATCTTGCACCTGTGTATTGATTCAGAGGGCTTGCCCATGAGCATCACCAACACCAGCAACAAGTCACAAGGTGGTGGTGGTTCACACACTGTAGGGGAAATACAGTCAAGGCCCTTAAAGAAGAGCCCGACCATCTTCTCCAGTGCCACCATCGACATACCAGCACATGCCCGGTATGCAGAGATAGCTGCCAGGTGCACCTTGAGGGTCGCGGACCAAAGGCCCAACTGAGAGAGGCACAACAGGTAGTTGGGGATGCAAGCCACCAGACAGGACAAGGGGTCCAGCTCCTTGCCCTTGTACTAAATGGAGTATCTCTTCCATTTATGAGTAGACTCTTTCCAAGAAGCCTCAACTAGATGGAGAACCTTGTCAGAGAGACCCACAGCCTGGAACTCTAGCTGCTCAGGAATCAGGCTGTCAAGTGCAGGTACTGAAGGTCCGGGTGGAGGACCTTTCCCCTGAGAGCAGGTCCAGGTGAAGTGGCAGATGCTGCGGAGGTCTGCTGCTGAGGCTGAGATCGGGGTGCCAGAACTGGCGCGGCCAGTCCTGAGCCACCAGTATCATCCATGCCCTCCCTCTGATCCTTGAGCAGGACTTTGTGGATCAGAGAAAAGGGAGGGAAGGCAAAAATGAGGCCGGGGGGCAGGGCCTCATGAAGGCATCCCTCTGCAGCATTCCTCACTGAGGGTAATGGGCACAAAACAGCCTCAGCTTGGCATGCTCCCAGGAGGCAAACAGGTCCACCTGAGGGGTGCCCCCACTAGGAGGAGAACAAACTACTACCTCCGGATGAAAAGACTACTCATGACATACCTTGCTCACAGAGCTGAGGGTGTCCGCCAGCTAACTGGTCAGTATGGCCGCATGAATGGAAAGCAGGTCGGCCTGGAGGCTGAGCACAAGGGTCCAAATGTGAAGAGTGTCCCTGCATAGAGGCAGGGAGTGCATCCTTCCCTGCTTGTAGAAGTAGTACATGGTTGTCATGTTGTCTGTCTGAACCTGGACAACCTGACCCTGGAGATATGGAGTGAAGGCTGTCAGGGCCAGGCAAACAGCTTGAAGCTTCAGCAGGCTGATGACATCAGGAATCCTTGGGGTACCAGAGGCCGTGGACCCTGTGTTCCTTCAGGTGGGCACCCCAGCCCATCAGGAAGGTGTCAGTCATGAGGGTGATCGTTGGCTCCAGGTGGACAAACAGGACTCTTTCCTGAAGATGTACTGAAATGAACCACCACTCGATGGTGTCCCACATCGGCTGGGTCACTGTGACCGGCTGGTCGAGGCGGCTCTGACGCCGAGACCACTGGCAGGCCAGCCCCCACTGAAGGGAGCACATTCTCCAGTGGGTCCAACGGGCCATGCTGGTGCAGGCCACCATAAAGCCCAGGAGGCGCAGAAAGTTCCTGGCAGGGCATAAATGCCATACCTGAAATGATCAGGCAAAGGAGGAAAGACCCTCCGTCGGGAGCCAGGCTCGGCAAGAGTTGAGCTCTGCCCCGATATAATGAATCACCTGCAAGAGGATGAGTTCCGACTTGGCCTCGTTAACCAGAAGGCTGAGGCAAAAGATCTGGACGGTCAGGTCCCTGGACTGCTCTGTGACAAATAGCCAATGTGCTTGTTATTATTTGTATTATATTTGTGATATAAATATATGTTTCTCTGAATTTCTGCTTGGGAAGTATGGCAGTCAGCACAAGGCATCGTGGGACCTTGGATTTTCAAAAAAATACTGTTCTCCCTCTGAGTGGAAAATCTAAGTAAGAGCTTCCTTTAGATACCAGGTTGTAACAGACTGTAAAACACCAATTTATTGTAAATATAGGAAACTGGCCATACACAGGCTGCATTTTACAACCTATTAGGAGGAAAGCAACTTCTGACAGATACCTGTGAGAATCTTCACCACTAAGAGAAATAGCTCAGGAACGTCAGCTGAAGATCAAATGGGTAATTCTGATCTGCCACAAAACTGTGGCTCACTAATTTAAAAAAAATATCTATCTATATATATTTTTTTTTAAGTGAGATGCATGAGTAATTTGGTATACAGGAAATGTGAGTGACCTCACAGCCAGCATCATCACTGAGCTGTGATCTCACAAGCTGGGTGGGACCCTTGTTCCCTATAGACTGTCACAGCTGAGAGAAGACTGTGCTTCCTAGTTCTGGACTCCTGAAAGAACACATTCTTAAGAAGCACTGCGGGCCAAAATTAGGTAATTTGACCACCACTATTTGCTAACTGAAACTAGGATAGGATTAGATACTCAGTATTAAGGTGGCTTGTTTATAATTGTCCATTTAATTTTTATGACTGTACCATAGATGCTATATGTTCTGTGTTACATTTACTCATTTTTTTAGTAAACTATGTTTTCCTTGAAATCCTGCCTGAGCCTTTTCCTCATTTTGAGTGTGACTGCTGGGACAGTGTTGATAATTCTGACAGAACTGTTGAGCGCTTACAGTGTGTTACTATATGCACTAAGGTAAAGTACCTAGGTCTCAACTGAGTCAAAAGGGGGATTGTTAATCAGGTTGGGTGAGTGCTGGGTTAAGTATTGCACTGCATTTCCCCAAAGAGGGTGTGATATCTGAACCTGTTAACTGGGCGTGCTAGTGAAAAAGTGTTCATATTTGACCCCAGGACTCGAGACCGGTAGTTCGGACCCAAAATAGACAGGAGGGTTACCCTGTTTGTCTCCTGTTCACATACTGCACTTCGAGGTTTGGCACTCTGGGAGCAGAGGGCCTGACCCCCAGAGTGTGTTTGTGACAGATCTGGTTGGCAGCAGTGCAATCTAAAAGATTTGGTTTGAAGTGCAGCAATCAAAAATATTTGTTTGCATATTCTGAAATTATTTGGTGACACGAGCATTAACAGTCCAGTGTGTCAGACTGATAAACTATAACAGTTCACACACAAAATAAGGCAGTGATTTAAAAAAAAAAAAAAAAATGAAGACATTTATCATTGTGGTTACAGTCAAAGTTCCCTACCGGTTTTATTTTTCATTTTTTTGTGCAAGCTAGTGTAGCCGTAGATTAGGGAAGAAGATAACTTCCACCTACAGTGAGTACACTGCAGAATACCTGAGGCAGTTGTGCCAGTAGAGTCCGTTGCAAGTGGTGAAACAAGCAGCACCTCATGGAGGCTCTTGTGGTAGCCGATGCCCAAGACCTCGAGTCACAGTCGGTGACCGAAAGGGACCAGACCATGGGCATGGAGGGTCCATTGCAGTGTCCAGTTCCAGGGAGAAGGGCAGTGGGACCAGTGTGAAACGAGAGCCACAGGGAGGATCACCACCATGCTGGAGCCAGAAGGGATCAGGCTGCAGACAGAGTTGAGGAGAATGGAACTGGAGTTCGAACAGAGGAAGCTGGAGATGGAGAGAGAGCAGAAGTGAGAGCAGCGAAAAGCTGAGCGAGAGGAAAGAGAGTGACAGCTTCAGAGAGAAGACGCAAGAGGAGAGAGTGCGTCAGAGGAAATCTGAACTGGAGAAGCTACGACTCCAAAGACCAGCGCCAGAGCAGGTAAGTGGCAAGGGTGACCCTGGACCTCCAGGACTGGGTTACAAATTAAATTCTAAATTGATTGATGAATTTAAAGAGGGGGAAGATATGGAGGCATTTTTAAATTCACTTGAAAAGGTATGCATTCAGGCAAAAATTCCCAGAGAGTCCTGGAGCTTCCAGCTATCCTCGCTGCTTACCGGGAAAGCTCGTGATGCATTGGGTCAAATGGACAATCAGGACAGTAATGATTATGGCAAACTTAAAGCTGCATTGTTAAAAGAGCATGACTTGCAGCAGAAGCATACAGAGCTAAGTTCCGTAAGCTCAGGAGACGCCCTGACATGAGCTATGAGGAACTAGCTACCAAACAACGTCAGTTTTGAAAATGTTGGTGGGAAGGGATATAATCAGACTCTGTAGAGAAAACTGAGGATGTACTTTTGGAGCAGTTCTTTTGGGCTTGCCCAGCAGAGCTGAAAACATGGCTAGAGGACCGAGATCCAAAAACAGTGCAGGAGGCTGCCAAGCTCTTGGACTGCTATGCCAGGAGCAGACCTGCTCTGAGAGGGACTGGGGCGGGTGTGGCAGCACAGAAAGGGAAAGCATGCCTTCAGGGCAGCTAAAACCCTTGCTGCCTCCCCAGAAAGTGGGCAGCCCCAGGTTACAAAGAAAAGATTTGCCTGATAAAAGAAATGAATGTTAGTTTTGCAAACAACCTGGACATCTTGCAAGACAGTGTCCTAAAAATGCAGAGTGTGCACAAAGTGGTGCTGGGAAAGAGGTGTTTTTTTTTTTTTGTGCATCCCTAAACGCATGCCAGTAAATATGAGGGAGCACATACACCCAGTTATTGTGAATGGGGTGCAAACCCATGTGTTAAGGGAAACAGGGGCATCCCTTACTTTGATAAAAGGGGATTTGGTTGAACCTGAACAGCTTATACACAATCAGTCTGTTACGGTACAGGGATTCACTGGAGAGGAGAACACTCTGCCACTTGCTAGTGTTCTCCTCCACTGGGGTGAGACAGGAGAGACTGTGCAAAAAGTTGCTGTGGCAGAAAATCTTGCCCTGGATGTGACTACAGGGAACAATCTCCAAAAGGAGATGGTTTGTGCAGTTACCCACAGTCAGGTGGCAAAGGCAAATTGTGGCTCCCTGGACCCCACAGAAGTCCCTGTAGAGAAGACTGGTTTCCCCAGCCTGTGACTCCCGATATGGAGGATAGTGAAAGGGGGGTAGAAATTCCCCAGGTAGCAGTTAACAGTACAGCTACAGACGGGTACCTTGAGAAGGGAGGAGTAGCCAATTGTCGGAGGGTTAGGGATGGCAGTGATCCTGAATGCCCTGGTGCTAGAGCTAGGGATACTAGTTTAGAAACTGGAGGGGACGAGTCCCATACCTTGGGAATGTGTAAAGATTTTGCAGCTGCTCAGAAAAATGACCCTGGTTTAGAGAGGCTGAGGGCTTGGGTAGACTTGGACGGAGCACAGGGAGGTGATGGGAAACAGAGTTCACTGGACAAGGGACTGCTGTATACGCAAGACGTAAGGACAGAGGGAGGGATGATGAGCAGGCAGCTTGTCATTCCTCAGGGGTACTGTGAGCAGTAGCTCAAGATTGCTCATGATATCCCCATGTCTGGACATCTGGGAATCGCGCTCACTATGCAGCGACTGGCCCAGAATTTCTACTGGCCTAACTTCACCAAGCAGGTGAAGGAATATTATAGGTCTTGTTACTGGTGCCAAGAAATAGGAAAGGCAGGTAGTAAAACCCAAGCCACCCTAATTCCTTTGCCCATAGTGGAAGAGCCATTCCAGAGGGTAGGAATGCATATTGTGGGGCTTTGAATACCCCCAGCACCTCCAGAAACAGGTTTATCCTAACAGTGGTGGATTACGTCACCTGGTACCCAGAGACAGTTGCCCTATCCTCACTGAGGACAGACAAAATGGCAGATGCCTTGCTAGGAATTTTCTCCCATGTAGGGTTCTTGCAGGAGATTATCACCGATCGAGGGGGTTCCTTCATGTCGGACCCGATGAAGTGTTTGTGGGAGAAGTGTGGGATGGTGCAGAGATGCACAACACCTTATCACCCACAAGCCAATGGGCTTTTGGAAAGATTTAATGGTACTGTACCCTTAAATCGATGCTCCAAGCGTTTGCTGAACAGCATGGGAGGGACTGGGAGAAATACTTTCCCCACCTGTTGTTCGAATACAGCGAGGGCCCAAGCATTGACAGGGTTTTTACCCTTCGAGCTCTTATATGGACGCAGGGTGCATGGGCCCCTAGCCTTGATCTGGGAAGACTGGGAAGGTAAACACGCCACCAAGGGAACTCCCATAGTAAATTATGTCCTTAAGCTTAAGGGAAAGCTGAATGAGCTTACAGGAACAGCCCAGAGCAACCTGGCAGCTGTCCAGCAGAAGCAAAAGGTATGGTACAACTGCAGAGTCAGAGCTTGCTCATAGACTGTGGGTGAGGAGGTCATGGTCCTAATCCCAGTCCCAAAAGATAAACTGCAGGCCGAGTGGGCAGGTCCGTACAAAGTAGTCAGACAGGTGAATGTCATAAATTACATTACAGAACTGCCTGACAGGAGACATACCCAGGGCTCCAGATAAGGTGTGTACCTGCCTATTTTACTCACCTTATTTTAGAAAATACTCTTTAGAATTTTTTTTAATGAGTACCAGTACTCACCCAACATTTGTAAATACTCCACACACCAAAGAATAGTGCTTCATAACATAACTGGTAATTCAAACGGAACAGTTTTTAGCCAGATTTACAGCACTTGTATGCATCCCACTTTTGTTTTACTCATTATGTTTTAAAACTGGTGACTAAATTCCTACCTGCCAACATTATTTGGAGCATTGTTGGCACCTGAAATTTTTATCTAGAAAAAAACTAGATTTTTTTTTTAAATAAATGTGCTCCTCAGTCCACTCTAGCAAAACATTTGTACACATCTGAATTTCGTTTTACTCACCTCACTTTCAAAATGAGGAGTACAGGTACTCATCCCGAAAACTTTTATCTAGAGCCCTGGACATACCCCCCCAAGAAAGCCAAGGAAGGCCTTCCTCTTGTTGTGGAAGAAATTAGCGCACTCAGAAAGGGCTCAGAACTCATCTTGACCAGTGACTTTAATATTAACTGGTTATGTAAGGAGGCAACACCCTCCAGAGACCTAATCACCTCCCACAATCTCACACAACTTGTAACTCACCCCACCAGGCAGAACTACAAGGCTGGTACCAGCACCCTCACTGACTGGGTCTTAGCTAGCTCACCGACTCGATTCTCCAAACTCAGGGTTCTCCCGGACGTGCTAAGTGACCACTCCCCAATCTCCTTTATATGGATCACTAAACTTGCCAAAAGCCCACCCCCGCCTCATCGAGGGCAGAGTTCTGCGGAAAGGCAAACTTGGATCCCTCAAATTGGCCCCGTCTGCCTACAACTGGTCCCCATCAACAAGGCACCTACGCTGGACCAGGCCCTTAGTTTTTTCACTGAGGGCTTCAATTTCATCTGTGATATCTATGCACCATGCACAAAATGGAAAATTCGGGGGGGAGATTAACGGCTGGATTGATGGCAAGCTCCTCTCCCTCCTAAAGGGGGAGGGACTGCCTCTGGGAAAAAGTCTTACACTCAGGCAGCAAGCATGACCTACAGTGCTACAAAACGGCTAGAAATCAGTGCACCAAACTTACCAGGCTCGCAAAAACCAATTTCCATAAGACCCAGCTTAACAATGCATGGGGAGCTGGAAAGAGGTTTTGGGACAACATCAAGAACATCCTTGGTAAAGATAGGTCAAAAGCAGCACCCTAAGATGCTCAACATTAATAACTCACCCTCCTCAGATCCGCTAGCCATTGCTGATGCCTTTAACCAGGCCTTTACAGACCTGTCCTCAGTGCTGCTTCCAGACTACCTTCTGCCTGTGGAAGGCCAAGGTTGCACCAACCTGCTCATAACTAACCACCCAGCCTTCTACTTTAAGAAGGTGACGGTGAAGGAGACCCTAACGATGGTCAGGAAAGTCCTAGGCAAAGCCAGATTGGGGAGTGACGGGCTAGACATGAAGTTACTATCTCTCACCCTTGATATTCTTAACATGCCCATAACAATGCTATTTAATAAATCCTTGGCCCTAGCTCAATTTCCAGAGGTATGAAAGCAAGCCCTGGTAACTTCAGTGCATAAGAATGGTGACAAGGCGCTGGTGTCAAACTACAGGCCAATATCTATCCTCTCCCCACTATCCAAAGCTTTGGAAAAAATTGCGGCAAATCAACTCACAGAATACCTCAATAAGTACAATCTGCTCTGCCCAAACCAACATGGTTTCAGGCAAAAACACAGTACCACCCTGGCACTGCTGGAATACACTGACTATGCAAACAAGGCGCTGGATGAAGGCAAATTGGTGGTGTCCATTTTCATTGACCTCACCAAAGCCTTCAACACCGTCAACCACCCTCTACTAGTACTCCAGCTCCAAAGATTGAGTGTGGCACCAAACGCCGTGAATTGGTTCGATGACTACCTAACACACAGGAGCCAGTGAGTCAAAATCGGGCAGACGTTATCCAGCTCCAGAGATGTACTCCTAGGAATCCCTCAAGGATCAATTCTAGGGCCCCTGCTTTTCAGCCTCTTTGTAAATGACCTACCCACAGCCTGTGACACCAAACTTATTCTGTATGCGGATGATGCTGTGCTGCTGAGCAGCAGCACCTCTCAGGTTGCCCTACAAACAGAACTACAGAACTCTTTCAATAAACTCGAGTACTAGTTCAGTAGGCAAAAGCTGCTACTAAATTACAAGAAAACCAAGGCCATGCTACAATCCAGCCACTACAACAAACACAAGCATGCTCCCCTCATAATCACCAACAAGGCTGGTGAGCAGATTGAGCAGGTGCACTTGTTCAAGTACCTTGGAGTCACCATTGATGACTCTCTCACTTATACGCACCACATAGACTCCCTTGTCAAAGTGGTAAACACAAAGATTGGGGTCCTCTATAGGCATAAGAAATCCCTCACCCCGGAAGCACTACAAATCTCAGTCTCCAGCTCCATACTCTCCACGATAAGACTATGGGCTGGTGGTCTATGGAGCTGCTACTGATACAGTGCTCAAAAGGGTCCAAAATGCACTCAATAAGGCACGCCCCTCACCCTGTGTGCAGATCACTCCATCCTGTATGGCGTCAAACTGGCTTAACCTAAAAGACAGGATCAAATACCAAACTTGCCTCCTAGGAAAGAAGGCACTCCTCAGAAAAACCCCACCCTATATAGGAAACCTGCTCGAGGCTTCTCTCTCAACACACATCACCAGACGAAGGAAGAATGGAGCACTGTCCATACCATTCCGCTGAACCTCATTAGGGCAGCGTGCTTTCTCTTATCGGCCCCCCCTCTGGATAAAAGAACTCCCGATGAAATTACAAACAAACAACAGCCTGTCTCAATTCAAGGTAGGCCTCAAACAGCACCTAATGTCCAACTCAAAATGCACCTGCTTCTCAGGCCCCACTTGATAGACAGGCCTACCTCCAAGGTAACACCCAGCAGGGCTACCTAGAGAACCCTGCCTCCATTCCAGCCTAGCCAAGGTCTTAAGTAAGCCATCAGTCCTCTTTAAACGCACTTGGTACTGCCCCTCCCAAACCCCCCCACACACACACCATACTCGACAAAGCCCTCTGGAGCTGCTCCCCCATCACAGCCCCCGCCCCTGTTTCACTATCCCCCACCTCTGCCTCTGCGGTTGGCTTCAAACCCAATCTCCCTTGTTTCACTGTCACCCAGCCTCTCGCCATCTGGGATAGCGTTAAACCCTATGCAGTTACTCTGTCATAGTCTATCAAAGGATTTGGAGGATTCCAGGGGTGTGCTACCTAGGGCAACCGATTAGAAGTAGCTTAGTATTCAATTACAACTGCTCAGTTTTTTTTCTCCTATTTGTCTAATTGTCATGTAATCGCTCTTTAATGCCTAATGAGCAGGCCTCTGTAACCACTGAATATGTGTATTGTCTTATTGTCCACCCTGACGTGGAACCTTTGTAAAAGAGCTCACGCTCAAAGGTCTTTCCAAAATACTAATTAAACAATTATGTACCATGTAAACATGATGAAGCCATATGCAAACAGGGCTGACATGGTCTTTGCTGTGTGTAGTCCTGGGGAAGGAGGGACGGATGAGGAAGAACCCCTTTTGGACTTGCTGGAAGAAAGCAAGTGGGAGTCCTCTGTGGAGGCAATCAAAATGTCACCCCAGCTGAACCCGGACCAGATCCAGGAAGTAAGGAGGTTTTAGCAGACTTTTCCCCAGTGTTTAATGCCAAACCCCCTTAGCGACGCATGATGTAGATACGGGGACGCAAGTGTCCACATGGCGGACAGCATATTGGGCGTCAGAGGCTGTCCAAAAGGACATCAGGAGGGAGGTGGAGGAAATGCAGGATTTAGGGGTAATCCAGAAATCCCACAGTCCCTGGGCATCACCCGCAGTCCTTGTTCCCAAGCCAGATGGCTCTACTCATTTTTGTGTGGACCATCGTGGACTCAATGCAGTCACGAAGTCGGACGCCTACCCAATGCAACGGACAGATAAACTACTGGACAAGTTGGGAGGGGTGACATACCTTACCACTACTGACCTGACGAAAGAGTATTGGCAGGTGGAGTTAACTGCCAGAGCTAGGGAGAGGTCGGCCTTCATCACTCTGATACGGTAATTTGAGTTTAAAGTAATGCCTTTAGGAATGAAGAACGCCTCTGCTACCTTCCAAAGGTTGGTGAACCTGGTGTTAAATGGTACTGAAGGGTACACCGTGGTGTACCTGGACAATATTGCCATTTTCAGTGCCAACTGGGAGGAACACCTGTCCCACCTTAAGGAAGTGTTGGGCAGGATACAGAGGGCTGGGCTCACTGTAAAAGCTGAAAAGTGCCAGGTGGCCATGGCTGAGGTGTCATACCTAGGACATGTAGTAGGGCGGGGAACAGTTCCGTCCTAATCAAACAAAAATTGAGGCAATGGAGGCATGGCCCAGACCTGAAACACAGAAGCAGGTTCAGAGTTTTCTGGGGACCGCAAGGTATTATAGAAAATTTTTTATCAAACTACAGTGCCCTGGCAGCTCCCCTATCTGGCCTGTTGAAGAAAAGAATGACTAAAAAGGTAAAATAGGACCCAGCCTGTGAACGAGCATTTACACGGTTAGAGGAGGCACTGTGTGGTGCTCCTGTATTAGCCAGTCCAGACTACAGTAAACCCTTTGTAGTCCAGACAGATGCCTCAGATGTGGGTATCGGGGCAGTACTTAGCCAGACTTTTAACCAAGGGAAGGATCACCCAATAGTGTACCTTAGTAAGAAATTACTTCCCAGGGAGCAGGCTTATTCTACAGTGGAGAAAGAATGCCTTGCAATGGTGTGGACACTAAAGAAACTAGAGCCATACCTATACGGGCAGCATTTTGAGGTACAAACAGATCATAACCCCCTGGTTTGGCTGGCGAAATGGGTAAAACAAATGGTAGGCTTTTAAGATGAAGCCTTGCCAGGTTACAACATAATCCTCAATGCCAAGTCTCAACCTTTCGACCAGGCTACATCCTTCTAAGTACCGTGGAATACACTTGGACCCTGTTTTTAACTTCCATACCCACATACATCACCTCTGTACTGCTGTGAGCATCAGGATCGGCTTACTACACCAGATCAAACATTACTTCACCCCTGAAGCCCTCTGTCTTTCTGTCTCCTTCTCCATCCTTGCCCTCATCAACTATGGGATCCTAATCTACGGTGTGGCTGATACCACAGCCCTTCAGAGAGTTAGAGAAACCCTCAACAAGGCCTGCCGCCTTATACTAATCTGTAACCACTACACTCATACATGCTCCCTCTACCAGCAATCCAACTGGCTCAACTTCGACAACAGACTCCAATACCACACCTGCCTTATGGCCACAAAGATCCCCACTGGGCTATCCCTCCCCAGTCTCACTCCCCTCCTGACGCCTGCTCCCCAAACAAAAATCACCCGCAACTCCGTTAAATTACCATTTCTCGTCCCTCGCCTCCAAACCTCACTCAGTCAGTGAACCTTGGCTTACCGAGCACCGCTCTATAGGAACGCCACCTCTTACCCCATTATGTCTGAGCCCAAACACTGCCTTTTCAAAACCCTCCTCAAAGGCCACCTCCAAACCATCAATGACTGTGACTGTCCTTAACCCCCTTGACAATGGACTCTCCTCCTGCTCCCTCGCCCTAGCTGTAGCTCTATTTTACTAATTAAGAGCAACCTTTGTTCTCAAAGCTCCTGCTGAACTTGACACTGTCAGGTCTATGCCCTGGCTACAACTGACCCTTCAAGGCTCCAATGCTTATCTACTGCAAAACTGTACTGAATATACTGTAAAACATTTGTACCCAAATTGTATATATTGACCTGTTGTACATGACTTTGTCAGGCCTGTATCCTGACTGCGACTGTCTCTTGTTCCAGTGCTTATCTACTATAAAATATTATGTACCCAAACTGTATATGTTGACCTAACTGTTGTATACTTGTCTACTGATGTGGTGCCTTTGGAAATGAGTCTCTGACTCAAAGGTTGTAAACCCAAAATGTTCAATAAATAGATAAATAAAAGGACAGTTACTTACAGGGCAGGGGCAGCAAACGCCGATGGGCTAATTTGGGAAACTCATCCCATGCCTAGGAACAGATTCCCCCAAACTCAGTCTAGGAGGGAGGACTGTGATGAATAGCCAATGTGCTTGTTATTATTTGTATTATATTTGTGATATAAATATATGTTTCTTTGAATGTCTGCTTGGGAAGTATGGCAGTCAGCACAAGGCATCGAGGGACCTTGGATTTTCAAAAAAATACTTTTCTCCCTCTGAGTGGAAAATCTAATTAAGAGCTTCCTTTAGATACAGGTTGTAAGAGATTGTAAAACACCCATTTACTGTAAATATAGGAAACTGACCATAAACAGGCTACATTTTACGACCTATAAGGAGGAAAGCAACTTCTGAAAGACACCTGTGAGAATCTTCAACACTAAGAGAAATAGCTCAGGAATATCAGCTGAAGATCAAAGGGGTAATTCTAACCTGCCATAAAACTGTGGCTCACTAATTAAAAAAAAAAAAATTACATATTATATATATATATATGTATATATATATATATATGTATATATATATATATATATATATATATAAATAATTTTTTTTTTTTTTTTTTTTAAGTGGGATGCTTAGGAATATGCAGATGCATGAGACTAATTTGGTATACAGGAAATGCGAGTGACCTCACCGCCAGCATCTTCGCTGAGCTGTGACCTCACAAGCCAGATGGGACCCTTGTTCTCTACAGATTGTCAAAGCTGACAGAAGATTGTACTTTTATTTCTGGACTCCCGAAAGAAAGTACAGTTACATAAGAACTTACCGTAACAGTAGATCTTCGAGAAGAGCTCTTGCTGCAGGTAATATCATTAGGACTGAAGCCGTCAGGCGCCAGGACCCCACGGAAAACGCGTAGCTAGCAGTCTGTGGCAGGGGACCTCCCCTGATGTCGGCTCCGCCTGACATCAGATGTGGTATAAGGGGGCGGTCCCCTAGCGCCACCTCAGTTCTCCTGCCGGAGACCCGGCTAGAAACAAACTTGGAGAACCGAGCAGGAATTCCCTACCATGGTCTGGTGATATGATGCCCAACAAATACTATCCTGGGGGATGGAGGGTGGGAAAGCCACCTGCTGCAAGAGCTCCTCTCGAAGATCTACTGTTATGGTAAGTTCATACGTGATTGTACTATCTGTCTTCGCGGGTGGAGCTCTTGCGGCAGGTAATACCATTAGGACAGAGTCCCAAGCAGTACCCAAGGTCTGATAGGGTGGTGGGACATATGCTGAAACAGCTACTGATAAACATCTACGACAGAAGGCCCTGCAGGACTGCTAGTCCGAAACCTGCTCTCCTTCTAGATGCAATGTCCAGGCTGACGTGCCTAATGAATGTATGGACTGAACGCCACATGGCAGCAGCACAAATATCTGCTGAAGAGACATTCTAGAGGACTGCAAAGGAAGAGGCCACTGTTCTAGTGGAATGGCCCCTAATAGCACCCAGAAGAGGTCTGGTATGGTACTGATAACAGAACGAGATGCATTGTACTAGCCAACGGGCTAGTGTCTGCTTAGAAACAGGAGCTCCCAGCATTCGCTTAGTGAACGAGACTAACAACTGGTCCGACTGTCTAGAGGAGAGAGTCCTGTGGAGGTAATACCTCAAAATACGGTGAACATCCAAGGTGTGCAACAGTGCTTCACCTTGGTTTGTAAACTCCAGATAACAAACCAGAAGGTTGATGTCTTGGTTAAGAGTCAGTACGGACACCACCTTCGGCATAAATTTAGGGTCTGTGCACAGATTCACCCTGTCCCTGTGAAAGACTATGTAAGGTTCTTAACACATCAGAGCCTGGAGCTCAGAAACCCTTCAAGCAGAGGTAATGGCTACCAAGAGGAGGGTCTTCCATGAGAGGAAGCGCAGCTCGCATGAAGCTGCTGGCTCGAAGGGAGGAAGGGTGAGTTTCTCCAGTACAAAAAGGAGGTCCCACGAAGGAACGATGTCCCTCTTGGGAGGCCTGATGTGTAAGACCCCTCGAAGGAAGGTTTTGCAGTCATTAAGCTGGGCCAGAGTTTTGTCTCCTATAGAGTCATGATATGCAGAGACCGCACACATGTGCACCTTGATGGATGAGTAACTCAATCCTAAGTCCAGAAGGTGACGGAGATACTCTAGTATGTGCCTAGCTGGACAACCCAAAGGATTTAGGATGCGGGCGGTAGCCCACAGACAGAAGCATTTCCATTTCACAGCGTATGTGGCCCTGGTGAAAGGCTTCCTCACTGCAACCAGAATTTCAGCCACCCTGCTTGACACTCCTAGTCTCTCTTCCTCTAGGACTGCAGGAACCACGAATGCAGGTGAAGAGACTGTAGAGCAGGATGGACAAGGGTCCCTTGTTCTTGTGACAGCAAGTGGGTGGAGTGTGGCAACTGAACTGGAGGTTCCAGAGACAGTTGCTGTAGCAACGGATACAAGATCTGACGAGGCCATAGAGGAGCCACCAGAATCATTCTGGCTCCCTCTGACTGCACTTTCAGCAGTACTCTCTGAATGAGGGGAAAAGGAGGGAAGGTGTACAGGAACTTCCTTGTCCAAGAGAGGGATAATGTGTCTCACCAGAAAACACCAGGCCCTGTAACGAGCGAGCAAAGAGGTCCAACTCTGGATGGCCCCAATGATCGAAGAGGTCGTCTGCGACATCTTGGAGCAGTTCCCACTTGTGGTTCTGAGAGGTAGAGCGACAGACTGTCGGCGAGAACATTCTGGACCCCGGGCAGGTGAACTGTGATGAGGTCCAATTGGTGTTCCACTGCCCAGTCCCATACTCTCATGGCCTCCCTACAAAGGGAGTACGAGAGAATTCCTCCTTGTTTGTTGATATAGAAGACTACTGGTGTATTGTCTGTCTGCACCAGGAGAGGACCCGGTGAGAGTTGGTCTCTGAATGCAGCTAACACATTCAACATCGCTCTCATTTCCAGAACATTGATATTTAGAGAGCTCTCTGTGACAGAGCAAGACCCCCAGGTCCAGTGATCCCTTAAATGAGCCCCCCAACCTGACATAGAGGTAACTGAGGTTAAAGTCTGAAGAGGTTGGGGTCTCCGAAAAGGGACTCCTCCCTCTAGACTGTCCTGACAGAGCCACCATTCCAGAGAACGATGAACCACCTGAGAGATCTGGATTCGGAGATCCATATCATCCACCAATTGGTCCCACTGAACCCTGAGGTGCCACTGAAGAGTCCTCATATGGAGTCTGGCTAAGGGTACTGTGGCGATGGCCGCCGGGCAGGGGAGGAGGGGGTCCTTTGAAGCCCGCTGGCCAAACCCCGAAGGCGATCTGTCCTGTCCGGAGGCAGAAAAGTTCTCCCCTGTCTGGTGTCCAGGATAGCCCCAATGAATTGCAGCCTTTGCGTCAGCCAGGGGTGCAACTTAGGCCAATTTACAGTAATGCCCAGGGAGGAAAACTGAGCCTGCGTCTCTCTTAGGGCAATTAGAAGCTCCTCCTCCGACCGAGCGGAGTGAAGTCAATCGTCCAGGTAGGGGTAGACAAAGAGGTCTCTCCTGCAGAGAGCCTCCGCTACCACTGCTAGGCATTTGGTGAAAACCCTGGTGGCTGAGGAAAGGCTGAAGGGTAGAACCTGGAATTGATAATGCTCGTCTCTGAAGCTGAAAACACAGAAACTCTGTGGGACTTCAGGACCTTGATATGCATGTAGGCATCCTGCATATCTAGGGAGCACAGCCAGTCCCTTTGCTGAAGCAGAGGGAAGAGGCTTGCCAGGGTGACCATTCGAAACCTCTGGTACTTCATTGAGAGGCTGAGCTGGCTCAGGTCCAGAACTGGATGAAGGACTCCCGTTTTCTTCGGGATGAGGAAGAATCAGGAGTAATAACCACTCCCTTTATGGGCCTGTGGGACCCTTTGAATTGCTCTTTTCTTTAAGAGATGTTGGATCTCGGCTTCTAGGAGAAGGATGTGATCTGGTGGACAACGGGACATGGGGGGGGTGTTGTCTGGTGGGATGGAGATGAACTTTATTGTGTACCCTTTCTGAATGTTATCCAGAACCCATTGGTCTACAGGGATACTAGACCATTCAAGCGGGTAAAGCGCAAACTGCCCTCCTACCTTCTCATTCTGCCTTTCCACTAGGGGAGGAGGGCTGCAGAGGGAGTCAGGCTGAGGGAGTAGTGGGGGCCTGGGCCCCTAAGAGTTTTGGGCTGCTTGGGGCCCAGGGAACCTTGGGGGCAGGGTGCCTGCGCCTCTTGAATCCCTTGCTGTGGGACTGCTTGCTCCCCTGCACCTGCCCTTGATCTCAATGAAAAGTTCTTGAGGCTGGGTTTTGTACATGCGGTGTACATCGGCCACTGCTCTCCCCGACTCCTGTAGTTGTTTTACCATTTGTTCGACTTCGGGGCCAAATAAAACAAGACCCTTAAAAGGGGAATCCAGGATGGACTCTTGCAAGTCTGGCTGGAAGCCCGTGAGCCTAAGACGAGACCGCCATCTCAAACAGATTCTGGAGGCGGCTGCCCTAGAGGCCATATCTACAGTGTTATACAAACACCGGAGAGCGTGTTTGTTCACATCCAGACCTGACTGGGCACACACTAGGATCTTTTGCTTGGAATCGGAGTCAGGCATAGCTTCCACGAGGGCTATTGTCTTACTCCACAGTGACTGGTGATATGTGATCATGTGGGCCATAAAGTTCAATGACCTGATAGCCCTAGCAGCCGAGAAGACTTTGTGACCCCAGGAATCAAACCTCTTAGAGACGGGGTCAGGAGGTCAGGAACTCAAGTGTTTGGGTTGAGACCTCCTGCCGTGGGCAGTTGTGAGGACCAGTGAATTGGCCCTGGGCTGTTCTGACAGGAAAGGATCAGACATGGGGGGCTTATAGAGTCTGTCCGCTTTCCTAGGGACTGCCGGGATGGAGGATGGAGTTATCCAAGTCAGGCGTGTTACATCCTGGAATGGTTCCACAAATGGTGGAATCACCAAGGGTTTGGGTTCCTTCTCCCCAAGGAAGTTGGCCAGACGTTTACGCTCTGGGTCCAGATCCTCTGAGTCCCACTCATATATGGACTGAATGTGCCGCATGAAGTCCAAGAAGGAGGGATCATCTGGAGGGGACTTGGAGAGTCCTTAGGTTCCGGGGAGGGGGAGAAGTAATTCCCCGTCCACAAAATCTGAATCCTCATCATCCTCATCCGAGAAGGACGAAACAGGAGGAGAGGAAGGAGATGGAGATGAAGGTTATTTCCTTCTCTTCCCCTTGGTATGTGGACTTGGGTGCTCACCGTGATTTCCCTGAGGTTCTGGGGGTAGGGGGGTGGGGACCCATAGGCGGTGGTGGAAGGACCGTGTCTGGGGGTCTGTATAGGAGGTCCCCTTTCACAGTATTCCACCAAGTCTGCCACTGGGACGACCACAGGGGCTGGCGTCAGGTCTGAGGGACCTGGCATCGGTTCCTTAGGAGCGAGTGTCTGGGGTTCTGGCCCGAAGGGCGTTGGGTCTGGGACCCCGGCGTCAAGAGGCTGGCGACTGGTATCGCTGTCATCCGGAAGGGCGTCCGGTGTGGCTTTGTCAGGAGTCTGATCCCTCGGAGGGGGGGGTGGACGGCTGGTCCTTGTCCAGTGACTGCCCCATGTCTGGTGTCGGGGAGCGGGACAATGGGGTAGGCAACCAGCTAGGTTTACGCTTGTCTGAAGGAGGGCGCACCTTAGCCTGAGAGGGAGGCGTCCGAGCCGGGCAACCTCCTGCCTACCAGAGGGTTGTTCTGCCCTTTTACACTTCTCCGAAGACCTGGCCTGTCCGAGGCCCAGGGCAGGCTTTCCTGAGTCGACCCAGAAGATTTAAGAGGTGGATGAGCCAGGGAAGAGTGGTGGTGTCCTGACGAGGCAGACTCCCAGTGTTTGTCCTGGGAAGAGGCGAGAGAGGATTTAGTCGTGCGGGAGGGTTCGGACGACTGGGCCGGAACCGAACCGGATCTCTTACAGGAGGATGATGAAGACGGCACCTTCTTCGCTGGCGACCTGGGGCGGCATTCAGACCTGGACCGATCCTTTTCCTTGTGGTAATGCTTGTCCCCTGAACACCTGGCCTTGGGTGGGGAATCCCCGGCAAGAGAGAAAGAGCTGGCCCCTGATCCTCACTGCATGACTGCTAGTTTCTTCTCTAGGAAGAATGTCTTGAGAGCATGGGCCCTTCTGGCACGAGTCTACTGATTAAATTTCTGGCAATGTGTGCAGGCATCGGGCTGGTGTTCCGGGCCTAGGCAGAGGAGGCAGGCCATCTTTGGCTGGGATCTGCTTCCCGCAGGCACACTTTGACTTCCACTGCGGTGGTGAGGGTGATGACATAAACAAGGCGATGATTAAAGAGGATTCTAAGAAACGACTGATCTAACTTTTGATGGCTGTCGACTGCTAAGAGAGGTGTCCGTAGAGCCGAACTACGCGGGTCAACGGCGGGAAAGGAACGGAGGTGGCGCCAATGGACCACCCCCTTTATGCCACGTTGGGTGGAGACGACGTGGGGGGGGCGGGCCCCTGCCTCAGACTGCTAGCCACAAGTTTTCCGTGGGGTCCTGATGCTTGACGGCTTCAGTACTAATGGTATTACCTGCTGCAAGAGCTCCACCTTCGAAGACAGATCACACTCTTAAGAAGCACTTCGACCAAAATTAGGTAATTCAACTGCCACTATTTGCTAATTGAAAATAGGACAGGATTACATACTCGGTATTAAGGCGGTTTGTTTATAATTGTCCATATAATTTTTATGACTGTACCACAGATGTTGTATGTTCTGTGTTTTGTATTTCATTTACTACTTTTAATTTTAGTAAACTTTGTTTTCCTTGAAATCTGACCTGAGCCCTTTCCTCATTGTGAGTGTGAACGTTGGGACAGTGTTGATAATTCTGACAGAACTAAGCGCTGTTACTATATGCACCAAGGTAAAGTACCTCGGTCTCAAGTGAGTCAAAAGGGGGATTGTGAACCAGGTTGGGTGCCCTCTGGGTTAAGTATTGCACTGCATTTCCCTGAAGAGGGTGCGATAGTTGAACCTGTTAACTGGGTGTACTAGCAAAAAAGGGTTCATATTTGACACCAGGACTCGAGACTGGTAGTTGTTCAGACCCAAAACAGACAGGAGGGTTATCCTATTTGTCTCCTGTTCACATACTGCACTCAAGGTTCCGCACTGTGGAAGCAGAGGGCATGACCCCTGGAGTGCATTTGTTACATGCTCCACCTCAGTCCTGGAGGGGCCTGCAATTAGCCAATCGCCCTGGTATGGCTAGATCCGTACCCCTCTGTGACTCAGGAAGGCTGCCACCACTGCAATGCATTAGGTGAACACCCTGGGAGCCCAGGAGAGGCTGAAGGGCATGGCCTGGAACTCATCGAGGGTCCCCTCTGTGTGGAACCGTAGGAACCGACAATGGGATTGACAGATGGGGATGTGGAAGAAGGCGTTCCAATGGTTCAGAGAGCAGAACCGCATGTTCTGTTACAGGGATGAAATGATCGGGTTCACAGTGACCATTCTCAAGGTGCACAACTGCAGAAACTTGTTCAGGTTATGCAGATCCAAAATGAGACACCAGCACCCATCTGTTTGGGAACCAGAAAGTATCTGGAAACAAACCATGGATTGTCTGGTGGGTCCAGGACACAAACAACCACCTCCTTTTGGAGGAGTTGGGTGATGTCTTCCCAAAGGGCAGACAGCATGTCTGTGGACACCATATCCTCCCAAGGGGTGAGGGCATGACGGGATAGGAGAACCTCAAACTCCAGAGGCAACCCCTGGCTGACCACTTCCAAAACCCACCTGTCTGTGGTAGCACTTGACCTTGTGGAAAGAAAGTGGTGGAGCTGGCCCTTCACAGGAAGATCCAGGGGAGGCAGGATGGGCAGGAGGGGCACCCCAACCCGTCACTGGGCAGGCTTGGAGTGAGGCCGGCCAGCGAGAAGCTGCGGACCAGCCACTAGCTGGATCATGGAAGCGACCAACTTAGGTCTGGGATGCCAGGACTGCTGGTACCCAGCCGGGGTCAGGGAAGGCTTGGCTGCGGAAGCAAGATGGGACTGAAAGGACTTTTTCTGGGGTTTGGAGCCTTTGTCCTTTTGGGCCATGGTGATGAAATCCAAGATGGCGTTGGAAATCTCAGTCCTATTGAGATGGCCATCCACCCCAAGCCCAAACAAATTGGTGCCCAGGAAGGAGATATCCACCAATTTGTGTGGTATCCGCTGTAAAGGTCGAGATACGAAGCCACGCCCATCAGCGCATAGCTACAGCCGTGGCCACCATCCTGGTGCAAGAACTGCCCATGTCCAGGGCTGTCTGGAGCTGCTGTTTGGGAACTGAAGAGCTCTGGTCCCAGATCTGCTTGACTGTCATCTGAAGGTCAGTCGGGAGCTAAGGAAGCACCTCATCCAGGGTGCCCAATAGGGCATGAGTGAAGTGGGCCATTATCAAGACTGAACTTGCCTGCCTGAGGCCGAGAAAATAGGCTGCATACACCTTCTTGACGGCGCAATCCAATTTCTTGGATTCTTTACCATGGGGCTCATCAACATCACAGACATTGCCCATCTGATGAAAACAGAGTTGGCAACCAGACCCTTGGCAGAGGGGTGTTCAGTAAACCCGAAGAGAGAGCCCGTAGAGACCGCATACTTGTGAGCCATATGGGCTGATTGAATAGGGCAGAAAGCTGGATGCTGTCAGAGCCTAACGCGGGCCCAAGAATGGCCTTGGCCAGCGGGAAGGTGATACCTATGGAGTCGTCCTGGTCAAGTATCTCAGTGAGGGGATATTTGGTCCATTTCTGGACAGGCTCTTACTGGAGCCCTGTGACCTCGGAGATGAGGCACAGCAAGGCCCCGAAAGAGGTGGGACTATGGTCTGGCGACAACTCCTCACCTGACTCCAGATCGACTAGCCTGGAGTGCATGGAGGAAGCCTCCGATTCTAAGGATTTGTTAAAAAATGTACACCACTCCTACCGCTAACCTTGTGGGGCTCGTCGGCCCTAGTGACTGTGACTGATAACCACCAAGAAAGCCAGGGGTAGTTTGGGCATCCATGGACGGGGACCATCCTTTGGCTGAATCAGTGAGGGTTCCACCCAAATTGGCAGAGAGGCTTGAATCGGCCGAGTGGGGAAAGTGACGGCAGCAATGTGAGTGCCGGGAAGGGAGCCGGCACTGATTTAGACCCTGCACCCAAAAGGAGTTGCTGCCATATAAGCTTCTCATAGCATTGCTGCAACTTGCGGTGGATCCGTTCCTCCCTCGAAGAGTAGTGGCGACGCCGCTTGCCTGAAGGCCAACAGCACAAATGCCAACTTCAGTGAAGGCTACTGAACCTCAAGCTGTGGGTTAGAGACCTCGACTGCTGATAGCTCAGATGGCGAGGAGAGGTTGAAAATGGCGAAGGATACCTGCTGCCCCCCGCAAACTCGATGTACCATGCGTTAGGGACCAGATCAGTGGGCTGATCTGACCTTCCTTGGGACTGCAACATTAGGATCGGAGTGCTGGAGAGAGAAGTATTTCCCTCATCATGCGACAATGGGTCAACCAGAGAAAAATGTTGACAGGCTGGTTGGCCCACGTCTCAGCCGACTGGGACACCACAGGGCTAGCGGTCTGGACTGAAGGCTCAACCGAATCTGAACTGTCAAGAAATGTCGACGAAGCAGGAGTGCGGGAATCTGAGGCCCGCGAGCACTTGTGATCCCATGACCTGCAATGGGACTTTGTTGTTTTGGATTTGGAATCCTTCTTGGATTTAGACTGAGAAAGGCCCCTCCCAGAGGGTGGGAAGGGACTGACACAAGTCCCGGAATGCCCCTGTAGGAGAGGTGCCAAAGGCCAAAGGCATCAGTGCGGACACCGAGGAGCAGCCCACAGCCGCCTGGGCTGCAGCTTCTTCGAAAGCCGCCATTTGTTTGGCAGACCCCACAGCTGTGGAGACCACCTTATGGGCACTCTTGGAGCGAACCGGAGGGTTCCGCTCATCTAAGCAACCCAGCAACAGCCTGGCATACTGGTTCTCCTCAGCGGTGGAATGCAGAGTGTGGCACAGGCAGGAAGCCTGGGGATCGTGGTCTTGGCCCAGGTAGTAAATGTACGTGGCATGTGGGTCCATGCAAGACATTTTCTGCCTACAAGGACAAAGTTTAAAACCAGGCGACTTCTGCATGGAGAAATCCATGGTGCGAGCACAGAGAAAAAGACATGAAGCAGCCTGAAGACCGTAAGTAAAAGTATTGAAAAGATACGGCCTACAGAAACGCAGAGCGCAATAGAGGAAACACGTCTCTTCCAGCAGAAAGGAAGATCTGACGCCACAGGGTGGTGCCAAGGAGGATACCACCCAGCTGGGTGGGAGCAGCCAGCTTGAAGACTTTCCAGCAAGTCTTAAAGGGAAAGGAATTCTGCCAGAAGTATGGATAAGTACACCATATCCACGCCCCTAGAAATAATGTTACTTACTAGTGACAGTAGGTCTTCGAGAAAAATCTTTTTCATAGATCCACACTTTAATATTAGAGTGTTACCCAGCAATGTCAGGACCTTGTGGGAGTTTTTTTTTGCTGGGTCACCCACATTGCCATAAGTGCCAGTGTATGACATCAGACACCTTGGTGTCACTTATATAATGTGGGTGGCCCCCATCCATTTCACATTGATAAAACGAGTTCCAGCATATACTGTAACAACAGAGAGATAACAGGAATCGCACCCTGACTAAACATACAGGAGAGGAAGAGAAATACAACAATCTGGCAACTAAAAGGCAGACAAAAAAAAAACACAACACACCTCCTTTCGGGGGGAGGGGAAGGAAATGTAATGGCTTTATGTAGGACAGTCTCTCACAGATCCATTGTTTCTAGTAACAAACCTACCTTCTTCGAGGATATCTGCCCCATAGAGCCATGTTTATTTGACATGTACAAAGCAGTACTAAACCCCAAATCATGGGGTAGGTACGGGACAGAGGAAGATGGTGCCGCTTCCCCTAAGAAAGGAGGCCCTGAAGCACAGCCAGGCCTAACTCAATGTCCCCTGAGAGATTATATCAAGACTATATTGTTTCCTGAAAGTAAGGCTCTTACTCAAGGCAGCAGCATTACAAATTTTGGATGCTGAGACTGACACAATATGGGAGGATATCCACCTGCAGAGACACTGCTTAGACACCAGTTTGCCCAGGGTGTGTGAGGCAAAGGAGACAAACAGCTGAGAGAACTGTCCTAATATCCTTGGAGTGGTTCAAATAGAAGCTGAGTGCCCAGTGAACATCCAGAGAGTGCAGAAGCATCTCCCCCACATTTTGTGGAAGCAGGAAGAACAGAGGCAAGTTGGTTGACTGAATTAAAATGAATTCAACTCACCTTAGGCAGAAAAACACTTTAGGACGAGTCCCAACTTAAGTGCCAATTACCAGAGTCAGAAACTCGGAAACCCATCATGTCAAGGTGATAGCCACTAGAAACTGAATTTTCTAAGACAGGAACCTGAAGTCACGGGAAGCAGAAGGTTTAAAAGAAGCATTGGTTAACAAATCAAGAAACAGGTACAAGTCATACAGGGGTATGCGGAATTAGCCTACTGATGGGGGGGATGTTTGCAAACTGCCCTTAGAAACTTGCAAGAAACCTCCAACTGAATCACAGTTACTGCCAAAATATTAATTACAGGCCAGGATGGCTGAAAGGTGCACTCAGAGTAGTACTGGAGCCTGGGTTTGGAGAGATGGAGCAAATACTCCAAACCATTCTGAATCAGGAGGTGAAAAGATCCAGAGACTGAAGCTGACACCAGACACTAAAGAGCTTTCACTTTAGTGAATAGGAGGGTCTGGCAGATGGCTTCCACACCACTGGCAGGGTAGCCAAAACCTCAGGGGACATATCAAACTATGCAGGTTCTATGTCCTCAGAAGGTACTGTATGTGTGTGTAGCTGTAGCAACGGTAAGCCTTGATGTAACAGCCAGTCCTGAAACTGGGACAACAGGCATACAATACTGAAGCAAAATAGCCAAAGCAATCAAAAAAGATGTCATCACCATACAGGTGAGAAACAAACACAAGTTGATGAGAAATTTTGACTGTATATACCGATGATGAAGAACTATTATCTACTGGTCTGACATACGCTAGACAACAGGTAAAAAACTGAAGTGGATTGGGCTGTTTAAATTTTATTTATTTATTTTAGTCTTTGGTAACGGGGTAAGGCCCTCAGGCACAAGTGCCTGTTTTCAGGGGAGACCTGGGAGCACTGGGCGGTTAAGTGACTTGCTCCGAGTCACACAGCATGCAAGTGGAGGTTAGGAGAATCAAACCCAGGCATGGTCTGCTGGATATACCAAGCTCGTTTACAGCTCGTTACTCTAACCTCTAGGCTATACTGCCAGCTACGCTGTATCAGTGATATTGAAGCATCCAATGTTGTATAAGAAGGCATGCAGCAACACAGACGGCCCCAGCTGAAGCCACCTGTGAGGTCCTGACGACACTGGCTTACAGTCCAATGAGTGTGGCCCTATGAAGGAGAGTTCCTCGAAGTGTGTGTGATAGTACATGGAATAAACTATGCCTATTTGTACATATTAAGGTTATAACTATCATGGGGTACTAGTGACAATTATAAACCATAGGGCTTAAGGCCAAATGAGTTTATATTTGCCAAAAGAACCCAGAGATAGCTTTACATCCTTTAATGCATAGTTCGGTGAAGTTCATCCATTGTAATGAATATTTCAGAACAAGCACTGGCCAATGCCAAATGTTTACTTGCTTGTATTTACTGTGTACTTATTAGGCACAGATGGCACAGCAGGAAAAATGAACAAATTAATAATACGAGTTATAAAAGTGAAACTGTCATGACTGGGAAATGAAAAGGGTTCACTCATAACACTGACAGAGCAAGGATTTCAAAGGATGAGGAGAAAGGCAGAGAGTGGGCAAAAGTGGTTAGGAAATGAAAACACAAATGAATTTAAAAATAGTGTTAATGGATTTAGTGTAAAAAAAAAAGTCCACTGTATAGAAATTTGTTGTAAATATCTATATAGTAAAAATGTATTATTTTTTTTACAGAATTAATTCCACTGAAGAAACTGAAGGAGGAAACGTCAAGGCAATGCTTACTGGAAAAAGAATCACTTGAGTGTGGACACTGGCTTGAAAAAAAAGCTGACTGAAAGACCCCACCCCACAGTACAGAGACCAGCATAATTACCCCCAACTCTTACAGAGCTCCTGGTGCTTCACTGGGTACACAGCTGTTGGATCACTGTAGGTCTGACTTGTCACACTGCACCTGATAAACAGGTGACTGCACACATACAGTGGTGCTGGCTGTGAGGAAGCACAATACTGCAGCATACTGCAGTAAACAAGGCAATTTCAATGGCGGGTAATCCCTTTTGTGACACAGCAACTTAAGACACTACATGGCATTTTGGTCAACGCCACTGTAATTTACAATTTGAACCACTACAAACATGGTCTACTTCATGGAATGCTACTACAAACTCCTGAGTAAGTAAACTCACCCAATATACTTCAACAGTTTTTGTCTTTTTTGATTTATTCACTGGTGTCAGCACTGTTTATAACAAAGCCAATGTTTTGAGGGTCCCCATCTCCCCCGCCCCCAAAGCAAAATAGTTACTGCAAGCCATAAATATAGCCTATACTGGAGCTCCCAAATTCTCCCTTGCCAGACTGGACCTCCTCTTCCACTCTTTTTTTGTCATTTTGCTTTAGATTGTTCCCCTTGCACCCATCAATGCTCACTCTACTCTGCCCTTTCACTCCCCTCTCTTGATGTCAGGTGCCTTTCCCACTGTGCCTCCTTTACATCTAAATTCTGATTTGGTTCCCTTCCCTCCTACCTTACATACCTTTTATCCTCTCCCTCAGCTTCCTACTACCATATCCATAATAATACTTTTCATTCCCTCACTCTTCCTTCTAGAAAAACTACTATTGGTCAATCTGCTTTTTTGTACCGCTTTCCTGAACTCTGGTCCTTCCCCTTGTCAATTCCCTCTACCCCTTCTGCTTTCTCCTTGAAGTCTTTCCTTCATGACTATTCTTTTCCCTCCTGCAACTGTACATGACCCCCCCCCCCCACTAGTTTTGCCCTGGCAATCTGTTTCCTTCATTACCTACCTGCTCCTTGTTCTGTACAAGTAGTTCCATCACCTAGATTAGCTCAATTTATTTCTACTACACATACCTGTTATTCTAATTTGTCTTCGATTTTTGATTATGTTCCTTGATATATTGTATTTGCTTTATATGGTTTTCCACATCCCCTACCTCCAGGACGATTATGGAAATGAGCTGTTAGCAGCTTAGTATGTCTTTCCCGGTGAAGCTTTTGAAATGAATTAATTAATAAATAACACTGGGAAGAAAAATACAGGTTACTCACCTGTAACAGGAGTTCTAGGAATGGTATATGTTGTTCATCCACACTCATTGGCAGGTATCCTTGCCGCTTTAAATCTTGCCGGAAGGTCTTCAAGCTTGCTCCTCCCACCCACCCGGGTGGTATAACTCTCGGCTCCGCCCCATGACGCCAGATCTGGCCCGCTGGAAGCTCAGGTTGCATGCGTCAAGCCGAGGTCAGAAACTGGGATGAACAACATATACCATTCCTGAACTCCTGTTACAGGTGAGTAACCTGTATTTCTAGGGACATGGATATGTTGTTCATCCACACTCATTGGCAGACTCCTAGCAGTTCTCCGGGAGGAGGGAGGCAAGACGCACACCCCAATACTTACTTGGGAAAGAGAGACTGGAGAGCAGAGGCCCCAAAACCAGCATCCCAGGGTGACTCAAGGTCGATGTGGTAATGGGTAATAAAGGTGTTTGCTGACTTCCAGGTAGCAGCCCTGCAGATTTCCTGGATAGGGACATCCCTGGAAGCAGCCACCGTTGCAGCAGTATGGCGGGTAGAATGAGCTCTTATCCTCTGGGAGCTCCATGCCCGCCAACTTATAGCAGAGATCTATGCAGGAGGTTACCCACCTGCTTATCGTCCAGCTTGGCTGCAGGTCTGCCAGATCGCGGCTTCAGCGTGAAGTGACAAACAGCTGGCGAACCTCTCCCAATTTCAGCCGTCGCTCCTTATAATAGCGGCCTTCTAGGGTCCAGAGTATGGAGCCTATATTCGACCTCGAGGTGTGATTGGGGTAGAACACGGCAGAGTCAACACCTGGTTAAGGTGAAACTCCGACACCACCTTCGGAAGGAATTTGGTGGGGCGGACAACCTTGTCCCTGTGGAAGACCAGGTAAGGAGACTCCATGGAAAGCGCCTGGAGCTCTCCCATCCTTCTGGCTGACGTGATAGCTACCAAGAAGCGGTCTTCCACGACAGGTGAGAGAGCACACCTGTGCATAGGTTCGAATAAGCTTGCCCATGAGCTTTGCCAATACCAGCAGTAGATCCCGCAGGTGGGGTTCCCGCACTGGAGAAATATGATCAAGGCCTTTGAAAAGCGCCAGACCACCTTCTCCTGCTTTTCACTGACCGCTTCTCGGCCCGCCCTGCAAGCAGGAGATGGCTGCTAGTGCACTTAGTCGTCGACCTAAGCCCTTGACTAGAAAGGGACCATAAATAGTCCAAGATGCTTGCCAAGGAACAGGAGGAAGGGTCCAAGCCTTGCTCTGACACCAAATGAAAACCTTTTCCATTTGAAGGCATAGCATTTTCTGGTCGACTCTCACGGGACGCCTCAACTACATTGAGGACTCGTCGGGAAAGACCCAAGGCCTGGAACTCTAGCAGCCAGGAACCAGGCCGTGCCAGGTGCAGGGATTGAAGGTCCGGATGGAACACCTTCCCTGATTGACTGAGAGCAGGTCGAGGCGAGCTGGAAGCTGCCGGAGTCCTGGAGCTGAGACTGAGGAGATCTGGGTACCAGAACTGGCAGGCCAGTCTGGGGCTATCAGAATCACCTGCGCCTTGTCCCTCCTCGCCTTGAGAAGCACCTTGTGGATCAAGGGAAATGGGGGAAAGGCGTAAAGAGGCCCGGGGTCCACTGCCTCGAGAAGGCATCCCCCTGCAGCGAGCCCTGCTGAGGGGGGCGGGCATGGAACAGGCTCAGCTTCGCGTTCTCCCTGGAGGCAAACAGGTCCACCTGAGGTGTGCCCCAATGGGAGAACAGATGCTGTACTACCTCCGGCAGGAGAGACCACTCGTGGGATGCAGCCCCTATCCGGCTCAGGGCATCGGCCAGGGTGTTGGAGGCTCCCTGCCACGTGAATGGCCCTAGGAGAATCCGCCTCCAGGCTGCGCACGAGTGACCGGTCTTGGAGCTTCCTTGCATAGAAGCTGGGCCGCGTCCTCCTGGCGGTTTAGATAATACATGGTCGTGGTATTGTCAGGCCTGGACTTCCGGACCACTTGACCCCAGAGGAACAGAGCAAAGGCGGTGAGAGCAGGGCGGACCGCCGGACCCAGCAGGTTGATGTGGCATCGGACTCCCGCGAGGACCAGAGGCCATGAGCCCGGTGTTCCCCAGATGGGCACCCCAACCCATCAGAGAGGCATCGGTCGATAGAGAGACCGCGGCTCGAGGCGGACGAACAGGATGCCCTCCTGCAAATGATCTGGAACGGTCCACCACTGGAGAGCTGCCCACATCCCCTGTGTCACGGCTACAAGCTGGTCCAAAGGACGCAGCGCCAGACCACTGGCTGGCCAGTCCCCACTGAAGGGGACGCACGTTCCAGCGGCCCAACGGACCCACGCTGGTGCAGGCCGCCATGAGACCCAGGAGGCCAGGAAGTCCCGGGCAGGAGCAATTGCCCAACCAGAAATGATCCGGACAAGGAGGAAAGAACCTCGGCCCTGTCCGCGGGAGCCAGCTCTGGCTCGAAGAGGTCGAGCTGCCCGATGAATAGAATCACCTGCTTAAGCTCGAGTTCCGACTTGGCCTCGTTGATAAGGAGGCCCAGTTGAGAGCAGACCTGGAGGCCAGATTTCTGGACCACTCTGCCTCCTTCCTGGAGGGAGCTGCTATCAACCAGTCGTCCAAGTAAGGGTACACCGGACCCCTCGGTACCATAGAAATACTATCACCACTGCCATGCATTTGGTAGAAGACCCTGGGAGCTGGAGACAAGCGAAGAGGCATGGCTTGGAACTCGAAGAGGATCCTTCAGCTCAAGGCGAAGGAATCTCTGGTGAGGCAGACGGATAGGAGCGTGAAAAAGCAACGTCCTACAAGTCCAGAGAGCAGAACCACAGCGCCGTTCAAGGATGGTATTATCTGACAGAAGTAGACAATCCTGAAGGTTGGAGACCTTAGGAACTTGTTTAGGTCGTGTGGGTCGAAAAAGAAGGCGCCAACCCCGTCCGCTTCAGGAACAGGAAGTACCTGGACACAAACCCTGGGTCTGAAGGAAGGTCCACCACTCTCTTATCACCTCCTTCTGGAGGAGGAGAAGCGATATCGACTCGACGGCGCTAGTGAGCTGGGGATCCCGAAGCCCCCGGGCGGCGGCTCTGAAGGGTGGTGCCTGCTCGGGTCAGAGGCAGGCCTCTTCCCACCACCTCAAAGACCCACCTGTCCGTGGAAACAGCGGACCAGGCGAACCGGAGAGATGCGGAGCCGTCCCCGCAGAGGGACCCAGGGATAAGGTAGCAGGAATGGGGGCGACACCCCTCAGCCCGTCACTGGGCAGGCTTGGAGGAGGACGGCCGAGGGACCTCCTGGGCCTTTTCCTCCCTGCCTCCTGTTAGAGGAAGCAGCGGCTTGGGTTTGGGATGCCAAGGCCGAGCCTGCTGGCCCTGACATTGTACTGGGCACGCCGGGGCAAGAGAAGGACGAAGGAAAGGCTTAGGCTGGTCTTGCGGCCTTTGTCCTTCTGAGCGGAAGAGGAACCCGAGTCCAAGGTAGCATGGACTTCTCGATCCTCTGCAGGTGACCTTCCACCCCAGGGCGAAGGTTCAGTCCCCAAAAGGGGACATCCGCCAACTTGTGCTGGGTATCAGTAAAGGTGGATATCCTCAGCCAAGCCCGCCTGCCATAGCCACTGCGGCCGCCACCGATCTAGACATGGTCCCTATATCCAAAGCAGTCTGGAGCTGCTGTTTGGCCACTGCCCTGCCTGGTCCCACCTACTTCACCGTAGTCTGCAGATCGGCGGGAAGATGAGGGATGACCTCATCCAGGGGAGCCCCAACAGGGCATGAGAAAAAGATGCCATGAGGGCGGCGAACTGGCCCCTGGCGAAAGAGCCGAGAGGGCATCGGCGTGAAACTTTTCGCCCGACATAGTCCAATTTCTTGGACTCCTTGTCAGGAGGTTTGTCCACATCCCTGGCGCTGCCCGGCAGCCGAAGCGCTGTCGGTAACCAACCCCTCAGCAGAGGGGTGTTCCGAAAAAAGGACAAGGAACCAGTAGGACCGCGCATCCTGGCCATCCTGGCCGGAAGGCGCAGGGGCAGGAAGCAGGGCGCTGCCAAGCTCCAGTGCCGGACCCACTATGGCCTCGGCCACCGGAAGCCTCCATGGGAGAATCCCTCAGTCCAGAATCTCCGGACGGGATACCTGGCCCGTTTGGAAGCGGGTTCGAGCTCCATCCGGTGGACTCTGAGATGAGCGAAGTAGTCTAGGAAGAACGACGGGCTATCGTCCATTGACTGACCTCCTGAAGACTCAAGTCCAGTCGCTTGGAAAAAGGAGGAATCATCTTCGGACTTCGGAAGAGTCCTCGAAAACTGCCTCTGGCCTGAGCCACCCTTCACCTGCCGAGGTCGATCGGGGAGTGAGGGTAACGACAGCCGATGGGGTAAACCCTTAGCCGACCGAGAATCCTTGGTGGGGCCCCAGTGGTGGCTGTGGAGGCGGAGGTCCACGAATCGGTGGAAGCAGCTGGTTTTGGCGAACAACCGGCCTAGGTATGAGCTCCTCGGATAAGTCGGGGTTGTGTAAGCCCGATCGGTGACAGCCATAATGGCGGGGAAGAGGTCGAAGCTTATTCCCGGCCAGGAGAAAACTGTTGCAACATAAGGTCCTATGCCGTCGGCGTAATTTCATGAAGCCTCCTCATCCGGAGGGCGAGACAGCCCAGCTGGCGACGTTACCCATCATGCGCGTGCCGAGACCGACCGCCTATGACGGTGGGATCGGCTGGACACCGAAGAGAGTCCCGAGACCGAGACGAGAGTCCGGAATTTCCGAGGTCGGTCGGGAGGTGTCGACGGAACCGGCATCCTCCGGCTCGGATGGTGCATCCGAGGGCCCGAACCCGGAGGCACAGGCGAGCCCATGGATCCTCAACTCCTCCCGGGGAACCGGGAGAGGGAATCTCGGCCGCTAAAGGCGACAGTTCGTCAATGAGTCGAGAAAATCTCGACTTCATCGGTGGAGTCCGTCACCTGGCCCGAGGACACCGTGGAGGCCAGTGGCCAAAGCGGCAGTCGCCAAGCCGACGGCCGACGGCCCACGCCCGGAGAGGGACTTTCCGGCTCCCAAGAGCGCCGACGGAGGACTTACCTTGTCCCTCTTTTGGACCGAGAATAAGGTCCCAGCACACGAGCCCTTCTCCTTTAGTGGAGAGGGACAGACAAAGCTCCTAAAAGAAGCCGGCAAGAAGAGCCCAGAGAGAGCCGGATAAATGCCGCGTCAGGAAGATATGCAAACGCGCCGCCCTTCGAGGGCGGTACCATCCGCCGAGCTGATCCGCCGAGCCCGCCGCTGGACAATCGGGCCAACCGGGCCTCCTTGACTTCACCGAGGGAAACGCCTCAGGACGGCCCAGTTGTAATCGGGCAGCACGGCCTCGAGGACGAATGAGAAAGATGAGCACAGGCCGCAAGCCCGCGGGTCGTGCTCAAGGCCTACAGTAGACACACGTGGAGTGTGGATCCGTCTGAGACATCTTCCCCGCATGGGCATCTCCAAACCGGGAGTTGATTTGTCCATCGCAGTCGCGAGGGATAGAAGACCAAGTCTTTGCAAAATTTTATTTTTAAATCCGCAAACGGAGAAATAGGAACCAGTCTCAAACTCAGAGCGTTAAGGAGGGAACCTGAGCTTCCAAGTGGTAAGGAAGATCTGGCATCATGGGGCGGAGCCGAGAGTTATACCACCCGGGTGGGTGGGAGGAGCAAGCTTGAAGACCTTCCGGCAAGATTTAAAGCGGCAAGGATACCTGCCAATGAGTGTGGATGAACAACATATCCATGTCCCTAGAATTCAGTATTCTGATGCTGTGATAAGTGAAAAAGGGGCATGCCCCTAAAAGCCCTCTCAGTTCAGGCTGAAACTAATTTAGTCACATGCTTTGCAAACAAACATAATCAACTTGAATCCAAGGATAGCGTAAACTGGGATACATATGCTGAGCCTTGTTTATGTTGCACAGACCAAAATGCTTTAATTTTAGAGTACAAAATACAGATAAGCAGAGTAATATACAGCTTTTTACCTAAACTGATCAATGTGAGTAGGCACATGTTACAACATCTGTTTTACTTGCTTTTTACTGAAGTACGAGAAGAAAAAAATTACTCACCTTAGTAATTGTGCTTCTTCTAAAGGAGTCTTGCTGTATTCTGACTATCTGCAGTTAACTCCAGCCTTTAAACTGCCCCGCAGAACAAAGGGTTAACTTTCTATGCAGTGCATAGAATGCTGAGCTCGAGCTCGGTTGAGGTCTCTGTCTGCAGCCCTTTGAAACCCAGCCGTCAGATTCTTACGAGCAAAAACTCACTAACTATACTATGTGGAAACTGTAAAATTTTTAACAAGCCAACTGGCAACAAAGAGTTTTGGATTCCCCAGGAAGACTCAAGTCTGGAAACCCAGAAGTAAAAACCAATCCAAAGAGGATAACAATACAATAAAACACCCAAATAAAAGGGAGGGTGTGCCAGAAGCACCTCTGGGGTGCAACACTGCACCTGCACACCCACTTCCCAAAAAACAGGTTCTGAGAGGGGAGGCAGGGAGGGAGGTCAGAATATAGCAAGACTCCATTAGAAGAAACACAATTACTAAGGTGAGTAATTTTTTCTTCAAACATCATGAGGTCTTGCTGTATTCTGACTATCTGCAGACTACCAAGCAGTACCTCCATGGAGGAGGGAGAGAACCTACTTTGGGAATAGGCTCTGAAGTACTGCTGTGCCAAACCGAGCATCACTCCTAGCCTGGATATCCAGAGAGTAATGCTTGGTAAAGGTATGGACTGTTTTCCAGGTGGCTGCTTGACAAATTTTAAACAGAGGGATATCCCTGGCAGCAGCCAGGGAAGCAGCTGTACCTCTTGTAGAGTGAGCCCTCAGGCCAGAGGGTGGAATCTTTCCCAGTTTCTCATAGCAGAATTGTATACAAGACAATCCACCTGGCAATAGTTCTTTTGGTGGCAGGTTTTCCCTTTCCCACTTCTCCATAAGTGAGGAATAACTGGAGGGAATCAAACCTGTGACCCTTGGTATGCTCTATGTAGTAGCTAAGGGCTCCTTTAACATCCAGACTGTGTAGCCTCCTCTCCCCTGAGGAAGAATGATCAGTGAAGAAGACAGGGAGAGACATGGACTGATTCAAGTGGAAGTCTGAAACCACTTTGGGCAAAAACCTCCTATTGGTTCTAAGGACTACCTTATCTCTATGGAAAGAGATAAAATCAGGTTCCACTGACAGGGCTTGCAGTTCACTGATACATCTGGCAAAGGTAATGGCTACCAAAAAAACAGTTTTCCAAGTCAAGTACTTAAGCTCTGCTGAGGACATAGGCTCAAAGGGAGGTTGCCTCAGTTGAGCAATGCAAACATTCAAGTCCCAGGCAGGCACAGGATCCCTGAAGGGAAGATTGGTATGAAGCAATCCCCTGAAAAATTTACAGAACACAGGATGAGATGATAGTGAGGAAGACTTCCCCACTGACAGAAAAGCAGAAACAGCTGACAAGTGTACCTTGAGAGTAGCTGGTCTGAGGCCTAGACCATTAAGATGCACCATATAATCCAGAACTGTAGGCAATTCAGCAGTGTCTGGGGAAATATGCTCCTTGGAACACCAAATGCTGAATCTTTTACATTTGGAGTTATAAGTCTTTCTGGTGGAGGATTTTCGAGAAGCTTTGAGAATATCCAGACCTCCTAAAACAGATGCAAATCTGCATACTCTAACTCTTCAGGAGCCATGCCTTGAGATTGAGAGATCGAAGACTGGGGTACCAAATCCTCCCCCGAGAGGAGGTTAACAGGTTGTAATTCCTGGGAAGAAACAGGGGAAGATGGACTGCTAGAGACAGCAATAGGGGGTACCAAGCCTGTCTGGCCCAGTCTGGAGCAATCAGAATCACCTTGCAAGGTTGTGACCTTATTTTGACTAGAACTTTGAACAGAAGAGGAAAGGGAGGGAAGGCATACAGAAATTTCCCTTCCCAGTTCAGAATCAGAGCATCCAGAGGGACTGAACCCAAGAATGGGGGTCTGCAAAAAAACAAGAGAAAGTTGGTGATTGTCTGGGGCTGCATAAGAGATCTATCTCTGGAGTGCCCCACTTTGAAAAAATCACTTTCAACACCAGGGGGTCCATGGACCATTCGTGATGGCCCTGGGAGATCCTGCTCAGTGCATCTGCCAGCACATTGTCCTTTCCTGGAAGGTGGACTGCTATCAGAGAGGTCTGCAAGGAATACGCCAGGGACCACAATTTCATGTCTTCCGTGCACAAGGCCATAGACCTCGTGCCTCCCTGCTTGTTGATGTACCACATGGTTGTGGTTTTGTCTGTTCTGACCTGAACCACCTTGTTCTGTATAGTCTGAGAAAAGGCTTGCAGGGCCAGAAAAACTGCTGAGTTCCAGAAGACTGATATGAAGAAGGGACTCCTGAGGGGACCACAGTCCCTGGGCTGTGAGAGCTCCCAGATGAGCTCCCCACCACAATAGGGAAGCATCCGTGGTAAGTACCACCGAATGAGACTGGGTGACAAATGGGACCCCTTGCCTTAAATTGTCCTAATCCTGCCACCATTGGAGGGCTTGGATCAGCATCCGAGTCACTGGAATCAGTTTGGTAAGAGGGTCCTTCTTTTGGGACCAAAAAGCCCTCAGATGAAACTGAATGTCCCTCATCTGAAATCTTGCCCCTTGGACCACTGCTGTAGAAGCTGCCATGTGGCCCAAGAGCTGAAGGAAGTGCCTTGCTGGTCGAGAAACCTGAAGGCTGAAGGAAGAAGCTAGTTCCACAAGAACTCATGCCCTTTCCAGGGGGGAAAAAAGGCTCTTGCTTTGACAGTATCTAGCTCTGCCCCTATAAAGGTAAGGAGCTGCACTGGTTTGAGGACTGACTTGGGAAGGTTGAGAAGAAACCCCAGGGAAGATAGCACCTGCTGGGTCACTTGCAGGTCTGACTTGACTTGGTCTGGAGACTGACCCACAATGAGCCAGTCGTCCAGATATGGAAAGATGGAAATCTTCTGTCTTCTTAAAAAGGCCACTATTACTGCCAGGCACTTTGTAAAAACCCTTGGAGCTGATGTTAGGCCGAAGGGCATTGCTTTGAACTGATAATGGCCTGAGGGCAACTTGAACCTGAGGTACTTTCTGTGGGAGCACCTGATGGGAATGTGGAAGTAGGCATCTTTGAGGTCCAGGGAGGCTAGCCGGTCCCCTGGCCTTAGAGAGGGAAGAATTTTTCCCAGAGTCACCATCTTGAACCTTGGTTTTAAAAGATATTTGTTCAGGTATCTTAGATCTAGGATGGGTCGCCACTCCCCTGACTTTTTTGAGGTAAGGAAGTACCTGGAGT
This sequence comes from Neoceratodus forsteri, assembly GCA_016271365.2. Taxonomy (NCBI): domain Eukaryota; kingdom Metazoa; phylum Chordata; order Ceratodontiformes; family Ceratodontidae; genus Neoceratodus; species Neoceratodus forsteri. Next base: position 159,166,010 of record CM028137.1, read on the forward strand.
ATAGACCTTTGCCCCAGTGTAGGATAGGAACTCTCTCTATGGCTCCTAGGGCCAGAAGAGATGAAACCTCTGCCTCTAGAGTAAGGGTTTCGGAGAGACTTGCAGGTGGAAAAGATCTGGCTCTCATCTTCGGAAATTTTTTGAAGCCGAGAACCAGTCCCTGGCTTACCACTTCCAGGACTCACTTGTCTGAACTAACAGACACCCAGTCCTGGACGAAGTAAGCCAGCCTGCCCCCTACAGGGATAGGAGAGTCGACCCAGGCAGACCCATCAGAGTGTCTGCTTGGCCAGGGCCTTAGGCTGAGGAGTGGATGCAGCCCTGCTCATCCCCCTTCTGCCTCTCCCTCTGAAGGACCCCCTCTGTGAAAAGGGAGAAGAGGCCTGTGCTTGGTAGAAAGGCCTATGAAAAGGCCTGCCCCTGCCCCTAGAATGCTGCCTTTGAGGAGCTGCCTGCCTCTCCTTGGCCTGTGCACTCCTATAAGTGGTCCTATATTCCTCCATTTTCTTCATGCAATTCTCTGGTTCTGGTTCCGTCTGCTCCCCAAACAGAGAATTACCTTCTACAGGGAAATCCATGGCCTTAGCCTGGGTGTCCTGTGACACGCTAGTACATCTAAGCCAAGACATTCTCTGAACAGCAACAGATGTAGCCATGACTCTTTATGACACATTATTGGAGTCCACAGCAGCATGGAACTGTACCTTCGATGCCTCAATCGCATCCGCAGCCACCTCCTCCAGCTCCTTGGCCAGCTGGGGGGAGGCCTGCTTAGCCAATGCCTGCACAGTGTCCCACCTGGACTTCTGGTACCTGGCTGTATAGGCCATATAATTAGCCTGCCTGAGTCCCAAAGAGGATGCCATGTACTGCTTCTTTGCCAAGGCATCCATCCTCCTGGAGTCTTTATCTGGGGGGTGTGAAGCCAAGGGGACATTAGCCCTGTCACAGGCTGCAGCCTGCACGACCCCAACATGGCAACACTGTTGGGAGAAAAACTCAGTGTCTGAGCCTGATAAGGTGTACCTCTTATACACCCTTCTATCAACAGGAGGTACAGAATTAGGAGACTAACATTTTTTGAGTCTGCTTCCCAAAAGATTTGTGCAAGGGAATAGACAGGCTCCTGGACTCTGGGATGTCCATCATCTCTACAAAATCAGGCTCCTCTTGATCCTCTGTAGCCTACTCCATAGGAAACTGAAGAGTTTCAGCCACTTTCCTGTAAAACAAAAAGTGGGGAGGGGACTCAGACAGCCTAGGAGGGGAAATACCAGAAGGTCTGTCTGGGGAGATGTCCAGTTCAATGGGCACATCCAGTCTTTCTGCTCCATCATAATCATCATCTTGTTCAAAATCCCCCTCCTCCTCAAATTCCAGTTCATAAAAATCTTCAGGAGCATACTCCTGAACCGGTGGAACCAACCGAACCAAGCCCCTAGCTAATGGAGCCAGATCGGATGGAACCGGGCGAAGCGATTCAACAATCCGAATCGTTCGGGCAATCTCATCAGCGGTCGGAACATGAACCTCTGGATCTGAGCCGGCTGACTTGTCTTTTCTTTTTATTTTTGTAGGAACCGATCCCTCAGATTCGGCTCTCCTCTTGTCCGAAGTAGTATCGCCCTGGTCAGAGGGCACTCGCACTCCTTCTGGTTCAGTCAGAACCGAGCCGGGCTTGCCATCCGGGTCAGTGGACTTCTTGGCTTCCTTTTCCCTAAGTCTACCTAATCTCTTTTGTAAGGTAGTTTTAGGAAAATGTTTTACAAATTTGGCAGTCTGTATTGAGGTGTTCAAACACCAGACAATAAACACAGGTAGTATGGGGGTCAGCCTTGGCAAAGACTTCCCCACACTCACTGTAGTGTTGAAACCCAGTGGGCCCAGTTTTTTTCTTGGGTTTCTCAGACATGGCCAACCTACTCAAACTTACCCTTTTTTCGGCAACCGCCAGGCAAGACTCCCTTATCAGTTCCTAACCGTGTCACGGGTGTTGGAAAAAAATGTCTAAACTATGGGTTTTTTTTAGAACCGATAAGGACTGGTAACCACACACTAAAGTAAAGTACAGGAAATCAAAATAAGGGATCGGTTCAGCCGAACCGATTGAACAAACTTACAATTTCCACACAATAATTAGAAACTACTATCTAGTACTCACGGTACCGCAGACAGAGCCTGAACCGACTATGCGTATTAAATTTGGACTAATTTCGGCTTAAAACCGACACTTTAACTGGCACTTTAACCGACTTTTGAATCGAGCTGAAGGAGAAATCTCCGGAGTGACTGTTAAGTAAGGCGGAGTAAAGAATCTGACGGTTGGGTTTCAAAGGGCTGCAGACAGAGACCTCAACCGAGCTCGAGCTCAGCATTCTATGCACTGCATAGAAAGTTAACCCTTTGTTCTCTGGGGCAGTTTAAAGGCTGGAGCTAACTGCAGATAATCAGAATACAGCAAGACTTCATGTTGTTTGAATACATTAATTCCACAAGTTGCAAGCACTGCAAATGGGTGTGCAAACGATACGGGTTGTGCAACATTTCTGCTATTTCCAGAGAAACAAATCACTAAACAGCAGCACATATGAAAGAAGTAAAGAGTAACAAACATGTGGAATGAAAAGCAAGGTTAAGGTTTCAATCAGGAATTAGGAGTTGCACAAGACAATCCTCTAACTTGCATTTACCAGCCTTGTGATCAGGCAAGGACTTCAAATCGAAAAAGAAGAGAAAGGTGGAAATGTTGCAGAATTAAGAAGGAGATTCATTCAGTATTCTGCAGCTGTGATAGGTAGAGGAGAGGTGCGCCCCAAAAGCCCCCTCACAGTTCAGACGGATAGCAATATGCTTACATGTTTTGCAAGCAAACATAAAAATACACTGAAAATTGTTTGAAATATGAAAAAGATGGTAATACTTTGTGCATGATACAACTGAAAAGACTGACATGCACAGAGACTATGCTGGAAGCATGCACACCAAGACAATTCAAAAAGGAAAAATACAACACAGCTCCACCGAACTACCAACTTACCTTCTCTCAACAGAAGCTGCAGAATTACAGCCAGCAAGCCCAAGATTGGCAGCACCTTGCACTATACAGAAACAGAAACAGACAATGACGGCAGAAAAAGACCACAGGTCCATCTAGTCTGCCCGGAATTCCCCATCTACCCCAGGAACTATTGTCCATGCAGGATTTTATCCTGCCAGATCCACCCACTTATCCCCTTCCCTACTGCTACTGACCTGAGCAACCACCAAATCCTTCACTCTGTCCCAGTCATGCTTTTTTGTAAGCATAGCTTTTATTAAACTTTTCAATGGTCTGCAGTCATTACATCATAATCAGCCATACAGTTCAGATTACACATTTGTTAGTCACCACTACAATACCTCTGCATGAAATTAAAATAATTGATAACTCTGTGGTACAGTATTACTCCAGCACATGAAGGGTCCACACTGTAGTACAGCTCAAGAGGGGCGCCTTAGATTTTAGCAGAATCTCATCTCTGAAGAGGGATATCCACTAGACTATTTCTATGTGATGACAGTGGACTGTGTTGGGGGGGGGATCCCACAGGAGGCAATGGTCTAAGCACAGGCAATTCTGATCAATAATTAGTACCCCCTTGGTGTATTACTTTCAATTTGGCTTACTACGGGCTATGTAGTTATCTGGTTAAAGCTGTTAAGAAGCGACAGTTGTGGGTGGAGCTGTGCTAATTTAAGAAGGAACGAAGTGTGTGTGTGTGTGTGGGGGGGGTCACCAGCCCTGTTCATGGCCAATCCTGCACTGTTTAGGGCTCCAAAGTTGAGTCTTTACTCATGGCATATAGTAGCCAGTAGTTCCATCTAGAGCTGAAACCTTTCACGTGTCATTCAGTGAAAATATGAGCTTTTTTCATGACGTATATTTGTCTAATTCTCTGACACCAGGAGGGGATGTCAAGCACTTCAGGAGTTAACCAAAGTCTGGTAACTGCCTTTCTAGCAGCAGTGATGAGGATACCCAGCAAGGATTTTGAATTCTGGTATCTGCAGCCTATTGGGTACTGAAGCAGCAGAAAAAGATCTACTGTCAACTGAAATGGCCTGCTATAGAGTTCTGTCAGTTCAGTTTCTAGTGCCTTAATGAATGGATTGTAACAACGGGCATTACCACATCATGTGAGGGTGGGTGGCCCTCAATTCACCACAATTAAGCCAACAGGAGGCACTGTTGGTGGTGAGGAAATGTGCAGTGATCAATGGTGTACTGAAGAACTGAATGAGCTGCTTTCAGCCGTATTTCTAAAAGTGATGGGAACTGGTGACTGGCGGAAGCTAAGCAAGACGTTAGTGAGACTTCTGTAGAGATATTCACTCCAGTCTCCTCCTCCCATCTACCCACAACCTCGAAGGTGGTTTCACCAGTGGAAACTTGGGAGAGATATGTACATCAGGGACATCATGTGTGGAATAACTGCTGACTTAAAGAAGCTCAGGAGAAACTGAACAATCGACAGATGTTAGGCCAGAGTTCTGGCCCCAATTGGGAGCGACAGGACATAATGTTGAATTTGAAAGCAGCGATAAAAGTCTTGCTGCCAGAGTCTGAAAGTGGTCTATGCCTCAGCAAAAGAAAAGACTGTGGAACCAGAGTAGAGCTAACTAATATATTGGAGAGAATATTGTTCCCATGTGCAATATCCTGGGTCCAGTAGGGAAGGTTGGAAGTTCTCGAGGAGAGCGATGGGGCAAAACAGTATCAAGAATATCATCAAGTGGAGGCTCTTTCTGATAGAGGCCCAGATCTGGATTCATGTGCAAGCCACGGGTTACTGCACAGCTCTACATCTGGGGAAGGGGAGGTATAATACATGTACCAGATAAAAATCAGAATTGGGGAAAATGTCCATCTCCAGTTTTAACTATGCATTTGGGGTGGACCACAGATGTCTAAAGAGTATTAAGCGCACCTGTGCTGCCCAATAACAAAACATTTACAGACCTTATTAACGTTCAGTTCCTATGTTATACCTTATTATCATTCAGTGCTAACATGAATACTGAATGACAATAAGGCTGCAAAGTGCTGTACTTTATATAGTTACTATTATTAACTGTGCATTACAACGCTGTTATGATGTTAAATGCACCTTTTTCATTAATTTTACTGGAAATGTATTAGTCAATGTATTTATTTTGTATGTATAAATCGTCTTTGGTATGGTATGATTTATGCATTTGACCCAGGTTGCCATTGAAAATGGTCTGTTTCAGCTCAGTGTGCTCACCTGCAAAAAATAAAATAAAATAAAAAATATGTTGTTTTGTATGGGAGGAAAAAATTGAGTATGGTTAACATCAAGGCACGTTCAGCTGCAATTGTCAAAGAATTGGAAAACAAGGCAGGATGATGATGTAATGATAGTTATTTAATCCAGTGGGGGGGGGGGACTGGTACACATGTGGTATCCCAGATGTTTTGTAAATGATACAGTCTGTGCCCTTTTTCACACCATTTTTATTATGTCAGTGATGTTAACCATCTGTAAATCTGATGCTTGATGAATATTCTATACTGAATGCATATGTATGGAAGCTAAATACAACAGAAAACTAAAACTCAGCATTCTGACTTGTCGAGTGTAACCACATGCTGTTTAACTGGTTACATAACTACACAGACAATATTGGCAGAAAAGACTGATGGTACATCCAGTCGGCCCGTGGTCCTCTGTCTATCCCTGGTACCCAACTGACCTATCAAGTTCAAGTTTATTCGTTCGACTACAAGTCATTATGATATAAGCAATACACATTATACAATCCTCCAATAAGCAGTAAAATATACAAAGTATATATATACAATTCCAATCCATCTCCTAAAACTGCTGTATGAGCCAAGCGCAATTAATGAGAGCAACGCCTCTTCAAATGTGCTATTTACTAATGTATTTTAGTTGATCGAGATCTTATACAGTATATTATAACCAGTTAGTCCAGTTACCCCACATGGTTTTCATACCAACTTAGAGTGGCCCATAAAAAGGTGTCAAAAACCTGAGAGGGAATTTCCATAGAACCCACTGTCCATAACCATACAACACTTATCTCGTTTCGGATATTTCCTGGGGCGAACTCCATCACATGGTCTCTTCATGTCCTAACAGGATTCCACCAATACTACCTCCTGCTATATGCCTGTTTAATTACATTTTGGGTTCATTCATTTTAAGAACCCCAAAAAACTTGCATACTGGCAAAATGCAGGGCAATAATAAGTCCCATCCCACATCATTTGACCATTAATAGTTTCTTATCCCCATGCACACCCTAAGAAAATGCAATGGGACACACAGTAAATACCACGAACATCCCTCTCAGACCCCAAACAAAAATTCTGAGAACCCCACAGCCAAGCAAATGACACCTGTAATTACAAAGACATTCAATAAGTTAGATCATGAGCAGCAGCTCAATAATTGGTCAATTCTAGGCACACTGAAAGTTAATAGGCAAAACATCTAAACTAAGCAGTTTCCCTATTTGAGTTTAGAAACACGTTATCCTGCTTAACAATCCTGCCTAACAATTCGGAATGTTAAAAGTATCTTTAACAACTTCTAAAACAGGCACCCTAAAAATCCAGTTAAACATATACAGTATTTTAAAACCTTAAAGAAAATTAAAAATATAAAAGATAATATCCACTCAAGTAGAGGTTCAAAAGCTCCACTTGTTTCTGGGAGTCCAATAGTTTATAGGCAGGTATGTTTAGTATAAATGGATCCTTTGGTCACAGAAGTCCACATTAACGAGGATCGTGCGCCAACTTTCTACCCACTTAATTAAACTGACACTTTGTTACCATTATATGTTCAAAGAACGTTCAGATTTTAAATACCATTCAGAGTACAATATTTTTCTGAACTTTTAGGATCCTCATCCGTCCAAACACGAAAACAGTTTCAAGTCCCATGGTTCCAATGTTCGACTCCTTAAACACAGCAGAAAAAGGCATTCACTGCTCTTTCCACTCACACTATAGTATAAAGTCAAACAATTATCCCCAAATGGAGTAGCTTCACTTATTATTTCAGCTCCTCAATTAGACCTACTAGACAAATGATTACATTTAGGTCACTAGAACTCCTCAAAAAAATAAGAGTTTTTGTACCTGAGGGCCACAATAGCTGTGCTTAGACGTAAAGGGGATACATATAAAGGTTCTGATTTCACAGTTGTGGGTATTATACACATTGAGGAAATAGAGACATTACTATAAAACAGTCAAAACATACCTATGAAAAGATACCTTTAAATCAACAACTTTTTATCACTGAAACAGCATCCTTTATAGCCTGGAAAAGTGAGGACACCTTATTCAACATATAAGCAGAGGCTCCTACTTTCATCCAGGAGTCCCTCCAATTAAAAAATCATCACTCCACAACTCCACTTTCTAGTGCTTATATCAGTACTCATATCGGTTTCAGGAATTTTTCTCAACGCTGATACATCTTTAAGCTGTAAGCACCTCTTCAAAATAAATTCAGGCATTCAGCACATACTGTGCAACAGCAGCACTCCACATCCCACGAACCAGTGAAATGGAGAGCCTCTTCCTAGGGAACCTCCAGAAACATCTTCCCCAGAGTCTCCAGCTTCTCTCAGAGTCCTGAGCCTTCCCAGTCACTAATTCAGTCCAGCAGCACAGGGTCAACTCACCCATCTACTCCTGGGACACAAACGCCCCATTTGGTTCATGAGTCAAATTAGGACAGCCATTAGGGTCAAGAGGGAAGCATTCCATAACTCCAAAAGTAAGTCGGGTAATGATCTATGGGAGGAATACATACTAAAAAAATAAGGAGGCTAGGTCAGCAGTGAGACAAGCAAAGGCGACTGCGGAACTTCAGATAGCTAAAGGTGTCGTGGAGGGGAACAAACAGTTTTTCAGATATTTGCAAGAAAAGAGTAAAAAGGGTGGAGGGACAGTTAAAATCAAGGATGGAAATAAGACAGTGGAAGAGGACAGGCAGAAGGCCTCCATTTTAAACAAATATTTCTGTTCAGTGTTCACCAAAGGACACAGTGACCCAATGCCTGACTACAACATTACAACACATGGCAGGGAGTGCCAAAAATGGAAACACCAAGTATTACCACAAGCAGGGTCAGAGAGGTGCTTGAGCGTTTAAAGATCGACAAATCTCCTGGTCTGCATGGAATACATACGAGGAGAACAAAAGTTAGAGAGTGGGTTAGCAGACCCCTTAGCACACCTGTTCTAACATTCTCTCCAGAGAGGAGTTGTAGCTAATGACTGGAAAAGAGTTGATGTGGTGCCTCTGCGTAGGGGTAGTAGCAGGGAAGAAGCCAGTAACTACAGACCAGTCAGCCTCACATCAGTGCTAGGAAGGCAAATGGATGCCCCGATTAAAAAAGGCCTAGTAGACTACTTGGATAAGCATGGCCTACTGTAAGACAAACAAAGTACAGCTGCGCAAGAACTTGCTGTAACAGTAGATCTTCGAGAGGAGCTCTTGCAGCAGGCTACACCATAAGGACTATGCTGCCAGGCACTAGGACCCCACGGAAAAATTCTTAGCTAGCAGTACCAAGCGGGAATGCCCCCTTACATCAAACCGCCTCCAGCCCCAGCCACTCCCCGGTTCTCCCGTCGGAGACATGGCTGACAAATCATAGAGAACTGAGGTTAGTGGAAAACCCCGCCAAGGGTAAACAAATAAAGGAGAAAAGGACCAGGGGAAAGGAGGGTGGGAAATAACACCTGCTGCAAGAGCTCCTCTCGAAGATCTACTGTCAAGACAAGTTCTTACATAACTGTACTATCTTACTTCGAGTGGGAGCATAAGGACTGAGTAAAAGCAGTACCAAAATGATCCCGAATGGGCTGGGAGGTGGGAAAAAAAACAAAAACTGAGGAGCAGGAAAAGCTTCAGGACAACAGGCCTTGAAGCACCACCAATCCAAACCCAGCTCTCCTACAGGAAGCAATGTCCAGACTGTAATGCTTCACAAAAGTGTGCACTAAACTCCAAGTAGCTGCTGCGCAGATATCTGCTGCAGAGACATTTCTGAATGCAGCAAAAGAGGCAGAAACACCCTGGAATTACCCTTAACCAAGCCCAGTAAGGGTTTGTTGTACTTATCATAACAGAAGGTGATACAATGGACAAGCCATCTGGATAGAGTCTGCTTTGTCACTGGTGCTCCCAGAGTTCTCTGGGCAAAGGAAACAAAAAGTTGGTCAGATTTTCTCAAAGTCAGAGTGCGACTGATGTAATATCTGAGCAATCTGTGAACATCCACAGTGTGAAGTACAGCCTCCCCACGATTGGTAAGCTCCGGGTAATAAACTGAAAGGTTGATGTCCTGATTAAGGGTAAACTGTGACACCGCCTTAGGCAGGAACTTAGGAGTAGTCCTCAAGGACACCCTGTCCTTGTGGAAAACTAAATATGGTTCTTTCTCCATCAGAGCCTGAAGCTCGGAAATCCTCCAAGCAGAAGTAACAGCAACTAAAAATAATGCTTTCCATGACAGAAAACGTAGCTCGCAATCTGCAGCTGGTTCGAAGGGAGGCAACGTGAGTTTTTCCTAACAAAAACAAAAGATCCCAAGGAGGGATGGGGTCCCTGATGGGAGGTTTGAGATGAAGCATTCCCCTCAAAAATGTTCGGGCCAGATCTGTTTGGGCAACATATTTGCCAAACACCGGTAAATGATAGGCAGAAATTGCAGAAAAGTGTACCTTGATGGAGGAATATCAGAGGCCTGAGTGACAGGGAGAGGAGATACTCAAAGGACAGCATTCAGAGGGCACAGGAGTGGGTCCAGACCCTGCATGGCGGCCCACAAACAAAAGCGCTTCCACTTCATGGAGTAGGTAGCTCTAGTGTAAGGTTTTCTAGCTGCAACCAAGACCTCGGCCACTCTGGGAGATCACCCATAACGTGCCATGGCTATGTCTGCAGGTGCCAGGCATGCAGGTGTAGGGACCAGAGGTCTGGGTGAACGAACCTGCCTTGCTCTTGCAACAGTAATCGGGAAGACAAGGGCAGGGGGATTGGAGGTTCAACTGCCAGCTGCTGCAGTAAAGGGAACCATATCTGACGAGGCCAAAGCGGAGCTACAAGGATAATTTCCGCTCCTTCTGCTTGGAGTTTGAGCAAAGCTCTCTGCTGATCAGGAAAGGGAGGGAAGGCATACAGAAACTTCCCTGTCCAACAGAGGGACAATGCATCTCACCAGAAAGCACAAGGCCTGTGATCTAGTGAGCAGAAACTGGGTAGTTTTGTGTTGCAGGGGGGACGTCAAGAGGTCCAGCTCTGGATGGCCCTATCTTTGGAAGAGGTCATCTGCTACCGACTGCAGGAGTTTCCATTCGTGAGTCCTTGATCGAGACCAGCTTAGGGTGTCGGCCAAGATGTTTTGGACCCCTGAAACATGCTCTACAATGAGCAATAGGCCGTGATCCAGAGCCCAGAACCACACCCTCATAGCCTCCCGACAAAGAGGATAGGAGTGATGTCCTCCCAGTTTGCTGATGTAGTAAACGACCAACATGTTGTCCGTCTGCACCAACAGGAGACCTGGACGAAGATCCAGGAGAAATGCCTGTAGAGCATACAGAACTGCCCTCATCTCCAGAATATTGATGTGTAGTGTCAGTTATAGTCAGAGAAGACCATGTACCCGGAGTCTGATGGTTCTGAAAATGAGCTCCCCAACCTAGGCCTGAGGCATCGGTTGTGAGAACCTGTAATGGAGGGTCTCTTTGAAAGGAGATTCCGGACTCCAGATTCTGTGGAGAGATCCACCAAGAGAGAGAGTCTGTACCACTGCATTGGAGGTCGAGACTGATTGGTCGAGATCATCATCCCTCTAATCCCACTGCACTCTGAGGGTCCACTGAGGAACTCTCATAAAGAAATGTGCTGAGGGACTGGTCACTATAGCTGTGGCCATATGGCCTAAAAGCTGAAGCATGGTTCAAGCTGGGACCTGGCGAGCAGCTGAAACTTTGTGAGCCAAAGAGCAAAAGCATATTGCCCTGTCTGGCGGGAGGAAGGCCTTCCCTTGCTCCGTGTTCAGGACTGCCCCTACGTAGTAAAGCCTCTGAAAAGGTGTCAGGAATGACTTGGCAATGTTTAGGGCGATTCCCAGGGAGCTGAACAGGCTGAAGGTGTCCTCTAAAGTTGCCAGAAGCCGAACCTCATTGCGGCAGTCAGAAGTCAATCATCGACATAGGGATAAACAAAGTATCCCTGTCTCCTTAAAGCTGCTGCTACTACCGATAGGCACTTTGTGAACACGCGAGATGCTGAGGAAAGGCTGAAGGGCAAGGCCCAAAGCTGGAAGTGCTTTCCCTGAAAGTAAAACCTCAGGAACCTCCTGTAGGCTGGAAGCACCAGAATATGAAAGTAGACATCTTGCATAACCAGGGAGCAGAGCCAGTCTCCTTGATGCAACATGGGAAGAATGTCCAGCAAGGTGACCATCCTGAACCTCTTGTACTGTATGTAATTGTTCAAGAGGCTCAGGTCCAGAATTGGGCAGAGATCCCCTGTCTTCTTGGGAACCAGGCAGAAACGGGAGGAGAACCCTTTCCCCCACTGTGGGTCTGGAACAGGTTCTATTGCCTTCTCGTCTAGAATTGACTGTACTTCCTCCCAAATGAGCTCAATGTGGGAGTAAGTCGCTTGGACCAGAGGACTGTCCGGGGGCATCTGAAAAAATTCCAGAGCATGACCCTGCTCTATTAACTGGAGGACCCACACATCGCTGGTGATCGAGGTCCACCAGTCGAGCTATAGTGAGAACTGACACCCTACTACCTCTGTCCTGGACTCGGCAGGTGGCAAGGGGTCGGGCCGGGAGTCAGGCGTGGGAGCCCAGGGTGGGCGGGGGGACCTGGGATGGTTTGGTGTTCTTAGGCCCTGTGCTCCACTGGGATGAGAGGGAGCTTTGCGTCAAAAGTTGCCTCGCTGCTGCTGCTGCTGCTGCTATCCTTTAGGCTTCTGCCCTCCCTGGTGATGAAACTGACGACATTTGCCAGGGGTCTGATCAGACCTGTACAACTGATGTACCGACTGAATGGTCTGGAGGTCCGAAATAATTTTCTCGATGTCCAGACTGAAGAGTACGAACCCATGGAATGGGGCATCAATGATGGCATCCTGGAGGTCATGCCTAAATCCAGAGACTCTGAGCCAAAAGTATGTCCGCATACAAACCCCTGTGGCACTGCCCTGGCTGCCATGTCTGCCGAATCATAAGATGATTTCAGGACGTGTTTTCCTACATCCAGGCCGGACTGTAGGATGTTCAAGAGCTCCATTTTGTGCTCTGAATCATGCTGCTTTTTGGTGAGCTCAATTGCTTTGTTCCAGAGAGATTTCTGCTACTGTACCATGTGCGCCAAACAAATTGAGTGACCATATGGTGCAGGTAGCCAAGGAGTAAACCTTCCTGCCGAATTGTTCCAAGTGTTCGGATTCTTTATCCGGCAGCTGGGAGCTCATGTGCCGGGTCTGTTTGGTTCTGCCATGGGCAGCCGTCAAAATGACCGAGTCAGCCTTGGGCTGTTCTCCGAGGAATGGCTCGCTTGTTGGGGTGCGATACAGCTGGTCCGCTTTCTTTGGCATAGCGGAGGCTGTCAAAGGGTGCCTCCAGGCCAGCCTGGTAGCATCCTAAAATGGGGCTACCAAGGGTGGAACCACTAAGGGTTTGGGCTCATTCATACCCAGGAAATGAGCAAGTCTCTTTCTTTCTGGAACAAGATCCTTGGTTTCCCAGTGACTTAAAAATTGGATGTGACGCATCACATCCAAGATCATCGGGGAATGGGGGAGTCCCTTGGGGGATCGGGGTGGTGGGGTGGAGAGTAAAACTCTCCTGAGAATCTGGAGGAGGCAGAAGACCTTGAGTTGGATGACCCTGAGGAAGATCTGGAGCGAGAATGCCAGTGCCTTCTCCTGTAATGCCTGGAGGACAACCTGCAATGGTGACTACTCTGTTCCGGAGATCTGTCTTCAGACGGAGCAGGCAATTTGCCCGGGGAGGTGGTGGCAACCATGGGGGCCGTGGGGGTTCTACAGGGTTAGGCTGTGGTAGGGGAGCCTGTAGTTCCTTAGGGAGGATGTCCTTCCTGACCGTGTCCCACCAGGAACTGAAAATGTCCTTTACTTCGGCTACTGAGACCATAGCAGGAGCCGATGGACCCAGCGTCTGAGTCCTGCTGTCAAGTTCCTCGGGCAGCAGACCTGACAGCTTGTCAGGGACCAGTGTACGCTCCGGAGATTTCAGTTTCTCTGGTGTCTGGTCCTGAGGTGGTGTCTGAGCCGACAGCAGGTCTACTTGCATCTGTTTGTCTTTCGGCAGCGGGTTGTGTGGCAGGTGTGACCTTTCCTCGGCCAGCGGCAGTGCCTCTTCCAATGGCCGTTTAGGAGATGCAAGCGGCATGGAGGACCCAGTGGTCGAAGAGGCAGAAGACGTTGGGGTGGTGCGCCGGAAGTCTGACGCCCGATGCTTCAGAGAGCTGGCGTCAGGGTGGGACACCATTTCCAGATGTCACTTCCTGTCGTTAGGCACAGCCGGACGATTTGACAAGGTACAGGAAGCCTTCGCCAGGGGGTGGGCAGCAGACTGGGTGTCGCCCACCTCCATAACGGTAGAATCCCTGGTCTTAGACCCTACAGCCATGCCTCTGGGTCTAAGACTAAGGGAGGGGGCCAAAGGCCCTTGCCCGGATGAAACATCACCAGACGTCCATGCCGACGTCTGGGTTTTCAAGGTAGACAACCCAGGAGGTGCTTGGGTTGACGGGGTGGGGGAAGAGAGCTGGTAGTCTTCTGATGCGGAGACCTGGATTGGGATTCCGAGCGGTCCTTCTCATGGTGATGGTGCTTTCCACTGGACTTTTTCTCCTTGTGAGAACTCTCCGACCCCCAAAAGAGAAGAGGATCCTAGGCCTGACGGGGTCTTTTGCATAGTGTCCAGCTGTTGTTCCAGAAGGAAAGTCTTCAGAAGACAGATGCGTGTTCGCCGGTTGAACTTCTTACAGTGCTGGCAGGATTTGGTATCGTGACCAGGCCTCAGGCAGAGAAGGCAGGCAGAATGACGATCGCGGGCTAGGATCTGCTTCCCACATGTGTACTTAGATTTTGGGTGTTGGGTAGATGATGATGGCAAAGACATGCACAGAAATTTGCATAAACGATCAAACTATTATAATTCTTTTCAACAAGCATTTGTCAATGCTGAATGTTTGCTTGCTGGCATTAGCATTGGAAATGAAGGAGTTAGACAGATGCAGAGTAGGAATGGCAGTGAAGTATTGAACTTCACGCCAACCCCACCTCCACCCTGCAGAGATGGACAGGCATTGGGGTATGTATCTGAGTTGTCACCCATAACGTTCATGCCATTTCACCTCACCCTATCCTGCAGACACCAACAAGTGTTGAGGTGTGCCTTCGGGTGTTCGGCTTTACAGTCACCCCACTCCGTAAGGACATACGCTGAAATGGGTGCAGTATAGGAGAATGGGGTGAGCTCTGGGGCTGAAGAGTCCAAGGCACACCTTGATGCCTGTCACTGGCTGCAGGGTGGGGGGTGGAATGGCATGAGCATTACAGTCGGCAATCCAAAGGCACACCCCTGATGCCTGTCAGTCTGTACAGGGTGGGACGTTATGGTTAGAAACCCTAACGCCTCGGGCGTTTGTTGGTATTTGCACTACACATTTTCAACATGGCCTTTTTATGACCCCCACCTCATGAAAGCATTTGGAACCTCTTCTCATGAACAGTGGCACTGTGATTTTGTCAATGTGTCCCAAACTTTTAGTTCCCACAGTGACCGTGCCATTGTGCGCCAGATGTACAAAAACACAGATAGGGCAGGATGAGAAGAATGACAACTGTACCATTCATAGGGAGGAGTGAAGAGATGGCAATGTTGAAAATCTGTAGTGAAAATATTAAAAATGCTCGAACTTCTGAGCGTACGTGGAAACTGTGTAACTCATGCGCGCAACAGTCATTTAGTGGAATTATTTCACCAAATTTTCAACATAGGCATTTTGTGACCTCTGCTCATGAACACTGTCATTATGATTTTCTTAATCTGTTGAGAACATCGATTTCCCACAGCAACCACACTATTCTGCGCCAAATGTTTAAACGCATATTTCGGGCAGGATGTGAAAAATGACAGCTGTACTGTTCATAAGGAGGTGTGAAAAAATGCTAATGTTGAAAATCTGGAGTGGAAATACTACAAATTTATGAAGTTACAAGGGTGCGTGGAAACTGCACAACGCACACATATAACACAGTCATTTTATGGACATTTGTCACCAAATTTTCAACATAGGTATTTTGGGCCTTCTGCTCATGAACAGAGTCACTGTGATTTTACATACAAATCTGCCAGCAGAACAGACCAATCGGTCTAAGTCTGCCCAAGTGTGCAGCTGCCCCAGCCTCCTCCCCAGCTTGTCCCAGCCCGTGCCCCCCAGACTCTTGCTTTATCCCACTCCTTCTTAAAGCTATTGACTGTCCTACATATTACCACCCCTCTGGCAGCACATTCCAACTAGACACCACCCTTTCATTGAAGTAGTGCCTCATTTCCCTCTTGGGTGTCCCCTTCCAGCCTTAGTCTGTGCCCCCTCATCTCTCTTTCACTCATCAGTTTAAACACCCCCTCAGTGCTATGTTTATTTACCCCCCTCAGTTATTTAAATGCTTCAATCATATCCCCCATCCCTCCTCTCCTCCAGTGTGTACATGTTCAGCTCCTTTAGCCTGACTTCATATTCCTTTCCTTCCATCCCCTTTAACATTTTTATTGCCCTCCTTTTCACCCCCCTCCAGTAACTTTATATCTCTCCTCAGGTATGGCCTCCAGTATTGCACACAGTACTCCAGGTGTGGTCTGACCAATGATCTGTAGAGAGGTAGGATTACATCCCTGTCTGGATGAGAACCCCCTTGCGATGCAGCCCAGCATCCTGTTTGCCTTCGCTGCTGCTCTCCTGCACTGGGCCGAGTTGTTCATGTTTCCAGTTACCAACACCCGTAGGTCCTTCTCCTCTGTGATCCCCAACCTCACCCCCCCAACCAATAGTCCCTCTTCTGGTTGTTAGTCCCGAAGTGCATCACCTTACACTTCTTTGCACTGAATCCTAGCTGTCACTCCACCGACCATGTCTCTAGTTTGGTTAGGTTCCCCTGCAGTTTTTCCCATCCATCCTCTTCGTCCACTACCGCCACCCCAATTTGGTCTCATATGTGAACAGACAAACCCTGCTCCCAAGTCCATTTGCTATATCAGAGATAAAGAGCCCAAATAGGACCGGGCCCAGCAGTGACCCCTGTGGCACCCCGCTTGTCACTGCTCTGGGTGCCGAGAGCTCCCCCCCACCACCACCCTCTGCACCCTCCCCTGTAATCAGTTCTCTATCCATTTATAGTCAGCTTTTTTCCCCACCCCACTGCCATCAGCTTCCCCCCCAGTCTCCCATGAGGCACTGTATTAAAGGCCTTACTGAAGTCCAAGTACAGGACATGCTCCATGGCCCCTGTCCGGCTCCTTGTCACCCAGTCATATACTCTATTAGGTTGGTTGACAAGACTTCCCTGAGACAGAACCCATGTTGCCACCCATCTTGGAGGCTTTACTCTAGGAATGCCTCCAACCTCTCCTTCAATGTCAGCCCCTTAAACACCACTATGGGCGTGAGACTGACCCGGATGAAATTTCCTGGCCCTCCGCAACCAGGCGTATCTGGCCCAGTGATTTGGGCCCTGGGCGTCCCCCAGCCCTATCCCAAACTAGGGGCCTCGGACTCTGAATTTGAAAAAAAAAAAAAAATAGAGACTGCACGATTCCTCGGGTCCCTCCCACAGCGACCCCCAGGAGAACTGCATGAGCCACTGCCGGGTACCTCACACACAGCGGCCCAGGCCAGGTCACTGCGATCCCCATCCCCAGCTCTGGGGGCTCGTAGCCCCCTCCACACAGCCAGCCACGCTCCCCTGAGCAGGATGACCATTCATGAGGGATGGATGGAAGAAGCTTTTGGAAGGTCTCCACCTTGAGGCTGGGGCTAGGCCTCACATAGCGCCTGACCATAGCAGCCCTCCTACTGGAGTCGGGTGGGGGGAGCATAAAGTCCTTTTCTTCCCTCAGAGATCTCTCTCTTGTGTTGCAGATGGTTAAAGCAAAGAAATGCACGCGCAGGCGCGCACCCTCCTCCCTCAAACTCCGGGCCCCTATGCGCAGCCTGCAGTGTGGACGAAGAGCTGGCTTCAATGGAGAAACGCCACCTCTAGCCCCTTCGCTTCCCGGCCCCAGCAACTCGACATGGGTGGACCCGGGCTCCCTACTGCTTCAAAACCAGCAAGCGGCGGTGGCCATGATGGACAGCCAGCAAAACTTCATGCTGAAGGTCATGGAGAAGCTGGAAGCGCTCACACAGAATAGACCTAGACCCGGCCAGCACGGAACCTTCCAAATCAAGGAGACCCTCAGGAAGAGACACGGCACCAGAGGGACTGCGCGTGTTCCCCAGGACGGCAACCCTGAGGACAGAGAGAAAGAGGACGAGTTTGAAGAGGAGGAAGAGGAGGAGGAGCATGGCCCGGACTCGACATAGAGGACCTCGATCAACAACCCCCCCCCTCTGACCTCTAAACTATGCTCATTCGAGGCAATCCCCGGTCTCATGAAGGTCATCAAGGCCACAATGGGCCTGGCCACAGAGGAACAAGAAGGGGGAGAGGACAGAATCCAAGCTAGACCCTATGATCCAGTTAAGGACTACCACTCCAGAGACCTTTCCAGTCTGCCCGGCCATCGAGGAGCTGATTCATACCGAGTGGCAATCCCCTGATCCAGGTAGAATGCCTAACAGAAGAAACCTACTCAAAATGTATCCAGTTCAGGGCGACAAGTCCGACACATGGTGCAAGGCCCCCTCCATCGATCCCCAAGTGGCAGCCTGAGTAAGAAAACCGTACTGCCGTCAGGCACCATAGCACTCAAGGACCCTACCGACAAGAAAATTGAGGATATGTTGAAAAAGACATTCGAGATCGAGGTACCATGGCCAAAGGCAATGACAGCGGCAATCTATTCCTCGAGGAGCCCAGATCCGTGGTTGGAGGAACTGCAGGAGCAGGCAATACAAGTCGAGGAGGCTGAATTATTACTCTACACCTATGTTCCTCTAAGATATGACAAAGCTCAAGACAGCAGTCAGAAACAACCCGCACACAGCTTTAGTAGTGGCGCATCAAAGCAGCTGACAGAGATCCTCATGTTCATGAAGTAGTGACTACAGTCATCATCAGATTTAAGACTCAGATAGCAGGACATGAAAGTGAATTGGAAAGAAACATTGTATGCCCACCTCTGAGGCCACATCTCATTAACTTTAACAAGCCAGCAGTTAACAAGCCACATCTCGCTCTTGTTCTGCTTATGAACAATGGAACCACTCTGCAAAATTCCAACCAATCAGCTTTACAGTTACAGCAATGTTTTTGGCTTGACACCTCTTTTCAGTAACACAGTACTTGATAATGAACAGTACTCTCTGCTGTTCACAGAAATGGCATGTTTTATTTGTTTGGTAGATTCCCCAGCAAAGCAATGCGAGAGATTCTCTGACATAGGGTGTATATTATATTATTTTAGTTTTAAAGTTGCACAACTTCAGTGTTATCTACCTCCTCCCCAAGAAGCATCTCACATACAAATGTGTTTATAATGGATTAAAGCCTCACCATTGAAAGCGTGTTCATTTTTTTTTTTTATCAGTACAAGACTGTACATAAGTTTAGAGAGACGGATTGCGCTTCTCTTTAAAACAAGGTCTCACATACACACATTTGAGATTCAATGAATCAGTGCTTGTAAAGGTTGCCCATGCTGGCTACATGGGGATAGTAATTCTAAAATGGACAACAAGAAATAGCAGTGCAACAAGTGTCCTTTTCATTTAATTTCATAAATTCAGACTGCTCTTTGTATGGATCCAGAATGGAAGAGAATTACAGTCTCCTAAATGCATCTCCTCTCATATCACACTGACTTACTCACTATATTTTACAAAATACATATTAAAACTCCCACTGAAAACGACAATACCCAACATAGTTATTGTAAACCATACCTAGGGTAAATGACATCACATACAATTTTGCATGCATCCATCAAAGATCTCATTGCTAAGTACTGCTTTGAAGCTGTCCAACCCTGAATACCACATTGCCATAACAGTATTTAATGACGTACTTTTTGGGTTTGCAGAGTTGTCTAAGATGTTTTAGAAAGTGGTCTGACAAGCTGAAGCAGTACAGATTGCTAGGGCAAAATAAAAAAGTTCAGAAGCCAGTACCTGGATGAAACTGTCTAGTGGAGCCCACCAGTAAAACTGCTGTTGACTAATTGCACAGCTGAAGCAAGCACAACAGCAATTTTACAATTCATTAGCCTGTTATGTGACCATCTGGACAGCTGATTTCCTGCAGGTGAACTATCTACTGATCTGCCTTTGATTTTTCAGCAATGCCACATTGCAGCTTTGAGTCTGGCTTATCAAATATTGAAAGACTGTACAGCAAATATCAGGACTATTTATTTTCATCAGTGGACCAGGAGAAATTGATAGCCAGTACAATGACTTCAGATTTATAGTTGCTGAAAAAATAAAGGAGGATCATTAAAATCCTTTACTGACATGATCCACTTTCCTTTGACTAACGTGGCAGTACAGCATGGTGGCTAAACTTATTGATGATATGCTACATTCCAAGCTAAACATGAAGCTATCATCTAGATGTTCCTCACAGTCTTATCCTTCCCAGAATTGATTCTCCATAGGGAGGTGCAGAGTGAGAAGGATACGACAGCACAGAGAAAATCTTGGTAGTGATAGAGGATAATGTACTGAAGCAGAGAGAAGTATGGTTGAGTAAGACCATAACTATCTTTGGTGGAAGGTTTCACTCAAAAATTCTCATAGAAAGTTAGGAAGATTTGTTACTGCTCATGGAAAGAGCATTAGATTTTATATCTCAAGAAACATGGTGGAGTCCATAAAGGTATATGGAGGCCCTGAGCCCACAACACAGATTGATATTACATTTAAAATCCTCATACAACTAGCAGCTTGCTTTCTCTGGCCAGCAAGCTATATTGTTTGAAATACATTTAGTTGACATATTAGACTTGGGTGAGGTCTTTTCATGGTTTAAACAGACTAAGGATAGTCCAGAATCAATCTTAGAGACAGATAACCCCTGATTGACTTTGGAAAACTAATTGACCCTAATACCTACTACATGCCGCTGACAGTTATTAATTCAGCCTGACAAATGCAACCTGTAGATAACATCAAACAAATGAACTCGAATGCCAGCTAGATTTGGATAAGGAGCTGGGGATCAAGATGTGGATGCCCTTTCTATACTTTAGTGGAATATTGAGGGCATCCATCTTAAAATAATTGACCCTGAAGTAGTGATATTTCTGGATATTATTGGACAGCAAGAAAGATGGTGTACAGAACATGCAACTCCCAAATTGACTGGATATTCTATCTTTACTCACCAGCAACTGAAGATAAAAAGTTTGGAAGGTTTAAAGAGGGTATTTCCTTTTTCACAAAACTTTGCTAAATTTTCAGATCACTAACATTCCTACTAAGTCAGAGGTATTTTGGCTCTAATGAGTAGCATTGGATAAGAGAAGATCATTCTTTGCAATATATACTTGCCCCACTAACAGAGCTACTGATCCCGCTGACCTTTTCATACAGGATCTGAAAATTGCACTTGACTTAATATCAGATAGAGTATACCTTGTCCTATAATTATTTTGGGAGACTTTAATGCCAGAATAACTTCTCATTTTTGGAGGATGTATATTCAGATATGATCCATACATAGCTATAATTAATCCAAATATATCATATACTAGGACTGCTGAGGATCTAAAATCTAACCTCAGAGGTAAGAAATTGCTAGTAGGTTTAGCCAGTAGAAATTTCTGTATTTTAAATGGTAGAAACTCAGGTCAATCTAGTCGGATCCTTACTATGTAGAGGATCTACTGACTCTTCAACCCTAATCAAGCTGGAGCAATTTGGAAGCAGTAAAGCTGATCCAAAGATTAGAGCTCATGAATAGACCGGAATCATCACACTGTGCCATTGTAATTAACATCAAATGCCCTTTTGGGACTTTAAGGAGTGAGGTACAACAGGAAGAGAGTGGGAATTCATAAACAAGAGAAGGATTGGATGGGAGCCGATTCACTAGCTAGTTTCAAAGAAATTGTTAGTACAGGAGTCTTAGGTAATATTCACGAGTTGGTCCTGGACAAAAGTAAGGCCTCTAATATTTTGGAGAATTGAAACTATTCATTCTTTACTTGGACCTAGATGTAAAACAACACTACCATCCTAGGTCCCTTTATAAAAAGCCTTAGTTTAATTTGGTATGCCTACAGGCAAGAAAATGTTTGGAGGACAACTAAGACAACTAAAGGAAAACAAATAAGTCTGCGAGATTTTAAATTGCTAAAGACTAAAGAGAAAAATATGGAAAATTCTTGAATGGGAGGAAACATAAACATACTCAGAGACTTTGAGGAAAAACTGAGGCAGGCTGTTTTGGATAGGGATGGAAGGTGATTTTGGAATATTGTTGCCCAGAGGATATAATAGATATGTCAATAAGATTGAAGCCTATATTGCACCTGAAGTCTGGGCATCTCGTTTCTCAAGCTGTATTATTCTCATGAAGAGCACTAGACACCTGATACTTCCAGAATACAGGAGGATGACATTTTCCAAGACCTGCCTTGATCACAGAGGATGAAATCTGGATGCCACTGATTGGCCTTAAGGCAAATAAAGCACCAGGGCCAGATGGGGTCCTGGGTGATCTCTATAAGGTTTTTACCAACTGATGGATTCCTTTTCTTCTTTTACTGTGTAATGGTCTGGTTCAGGGGTGCATTTACCCTGCCAGTTGGGCAGGTAGTGTTATATTCCCAATTTTTAAAAAAGAGGATCCGATTGACCCAAAGATGTATAGGCCTATTAGTTTGATAGATGTTTCACAGAAGATTTTGTCTAGAATAATTTTGGACAGATTGCTGTCATGGGTCAAGGAGAACTCATTATTGAATGAGACAGAGGAATGGTTTCTTGAAGGACTGTTCTACAATTAAACACTATTATGTGCTTCAGCACCTGATCTGGAAGTATATTAAAGTGAGGAAAAAAAACAGATTATTTTGCTGTTTTGTGGACTTCTCCTCGCTTTGACAGCATTGATAGAAAACTCCATTGGGTTACCTTAATGGATCTGAAGTTGGAGGCCTTATTTCTTATTATTAATAGACTATGAAAATATGTGGGCATGGGTTCAGTATAATCAATATGGTCATCTAACTGATAGATTTGAGACAAATGTGGGGACAGACAGGGGTGTATTTGGCCCATGCTCTATTTAACATCTACATTAATACAGTCTTGGATCGCCTAGGTAACCCAGATTTCCTACTGCAAAAATGAATGATCAAAGGATTGAATGTTTAGCATATGCAGACAATTTAGCCTTGCTCTCTACTTCAGTCCTAGGTCTTAAAAGAAAACTGGCTAACTTTGAATCTCTCTGTTCTCAAAGGAAACTAAAGTCAATCTTGGCAAGATCAACATTGTAGTTTTTGGCTCTCAAACCAAGAATACGGTAGGCTTTAGGCTAACAGTAACCATATAGACACTGTTAAGTGTTATGACTATTTAGATGCCCATTTTGCCTATAGCCTATCTTGGACCAAACATTTGGATGCTATTCAATTTAAAATGGGATCTTCTGTAAATGCCCTAAAAATACTTAACAGCAAGATGGAGAAGTCATCAGTGAGCGGGGTATTAAAAGTTGTTAATGCCAAAATAAGAATCATCATGTTATATGACTCTGAAATCGGTTGTTATACTAAGGTTAGAGAATTAGAAATTATTCTGAATAAACTCTATAGAGACATCTTAACATTTTTAAATGGCACTCCAAGCTGTATTCTTGCCTTGGAGGTAGGACAAATTCCTTGACTTCTCTCATCTGTGAACGACAGATTCTCTTTCTGTTGAAACTTTTTCCTTTGCCCCTACAATGGTATCCCAAAATGTGTGTAGTAGAAGCCATCAAATTTGCCAGCATAGGATATGTATATCCCTTTGTTCAACTTATTAAGGAAACAATAATGCCGGCCGGATTGGGCCACCTCTTGTATAAAATTTACATGAGACCATTTGAGGAGATTAGGCAGGATGTCAAATTAAGGCTTATTGACTTGACATACATTATTTCTGTGTTCAACTCTCCAAGCTTAAGCTACATGGATTTTATAAAAAAGTAAAGATTTCATGGGGATATGAGCCATATCTCTATTTTTTAACCTGTCCTAAACAAAAAAGAATTCATACAAGATTTGGAACTGAAAACTATAATGCTCAATGCATTAATTTCAGACAAAACAGAGGGGATACATTTTTCATATTGTAAATGTGGAGTGGGGACTATAGATGATCTCAAACATGTGGTACTCTGAGTCCTAGGCATGACTCAACTAGGAAAAAACTGCTGGGGGATCTCTGCCTCCCCCTGGAGGATCTTTTGAAATATTTGTTTACTATGAAAGAGAAGAACATGAAGGGATCTTTGCAAGATTCTTCATTTCAACTCATTTGTAAAGTTTATTAGGGGGACTTGAAGTTCTGTGAAGGTTTTTTATGTGAAAAGATACTCTGTTAAATTGAATTGCACTGTAAATATATTTAGGTTCCTTGTTGATTTATTGTCTGTTTATATTTGCTCTGTATTTTGTCCTGATTTTAGAATATTGTAACTGCTTTATGCGGAACAATAAATTGTACTACTACTACTACTACTACATTCCAAGCTTCTAGTGCTGACCATGAAAGAGGCTTCAGCTTCATGAACTGCACTAAGAACAAACAAAGAAACCGCTTGGAAGAAAGCCATTTAGATATGCTGATGCGAACAAAATAGTTTTTAATATCTGGTGGAAAAATGGATCTTAATAAAATATAAGTCTACTGGAAGAATGAGAAAGACAGGAGAGAAAAACAGTGAATGTTGATTTCTTAGCAATGCATCATCAGCAGCACCTTTTAGATGCATGCAAGACTCTAAAATGTACATAGTTTACTCATGTTTCCAGTTCATACTGTTATAGCGCTACAAAGCACATCCAAGCTTCAGCCTGTGTTAGAATGTATATTTATAGTTTGCATTGAGTATTTCAGTGTTTAGTTATATTTTCTACTGTTTACTGCCAATAAAATATAATACTTGTTTGGGCCACCGAATTTGTGCACATGAATCAATTTTTTTGCACAAAGTGCCGCACACACATATCAGTTGCCCACCCACAGAGACTAAAATTAGAGGGAACATTGCTCTACACCCTCGATGCAGCCAAGTACCTCGCCGACATGGCAGTGGACTCTCTACGCCTCCAGGCCAGGGCGGCCGCCATCATAAACCGAGCCCGGAGAGCACTATGGCTAAAACTCTGGGACGCCGACACAGAATCTAAGACTTTGCTTCAAAATTTACCGCTCAAGGGGGATCATGTATTTGGGGAAGGCCTACAGGCTTATCTGAAACAGAAAGAAGAGGGTAGGGACCTCTTAAGGAATAGGTCAAGATCCTCACATCTACCAGCCGCAGATTTCGGCCCGGAGCCAAGAGCCAAGGGAGCAGGGAACCCTACTCGCAAATCCATTCCTTTCGGAGTAGGGTCCCCACATCCTTCCCACGCACTTCCGCCTTCAACAACTACAAATCCCCCTCCTCCTTCAGACCTCGAGGTCAGAGGTCCGGAGGAGCGGGAAGAGGATTCAGGGAAACAGTGACTCCACTCACCCGACACCCCTCAGTACCCCAGTCCAATAGCGGTTGGCTCTCTTCGCCCACCGGCTGGGAGGCCACCACGTCGGACAGGTGGGTCCGAGGCGTGGTCTCCAGGAATACACCATAGAGCTGACTCACCAGTCCATACCCCAACGGTTCGTCTCGTCCCCCATCGCCAGAAGAAGGGCCTCCCCACACCAGGTACAGGGCATCCTGGCAGATCTGATCCAGAACAGGGCCATTCAACCAGTCCCAGTTCAGGAGCAGGGGGAAGGCGTGTACTCCATCTTCTTCCTAGTGCCAAAGAAGTCGGGGGAACTCAGGCCCATCCTGGACCTAAAACAGCTGAACAAGTATGAGATCCCACATCGGTTCAAGATGGAGACGGTCCGATCCATCCTAAGGGGGATCAGGATAGGCGACTTCCTAATCTCAATCGACCTAAAGGACGCCTACCTACATATTCCCATAATCAAGAACCACAGAAGGTTTCTTCGCTTCCACATCTTGGGCCATCACTATCAGTACCGGGCACTCCCATTCGGCCTGTCTTCAGCCCCCAGGGTCTTCACCAAGGTCTCCATCACCTTGGTAGCCAGGCTCAGGGAACAAGGGCTGGACATAGTGCCGTATCTGGACGACCGGCTCATATGGGCACGGTCCAGGGACCAGTTGCAAGCCCACACAGACTTACCGTCACGGGCACTCAGGGACCATGGATGGGTGGTGAGCAGGAAAAGAGCCACCTCTGTCCAACCCAGCAGATCGACATCTTGGGGCCACCATCGACTCAGCAGATGGCTGGGCAAAACCGGCCCAGCGGATCCGCAGCCTCCGGCACATGGCCGGACTTCTAAGGTCTACAGCGCCGGACAGTAGCAGAAGTCGTGAAACTCCTGGGGTTCATGGCTTCCTGCATCGACCTCGTCCCGTGGGCCAGGTGTGGTACGCCCTCTGCAAAACTTCATTCTGGCGGAGCGCCAAACGAGTTCAACTTGCACCGCCCGTACAGCTGCCTGCAGGAGTGCGGTCATCCCTGGACGTGGTGGACCACTCCAGAAAATCTGACAAGAGGGGTCCGCTGGAAGCCCCCTCTGATTCCCATCGAGACGACTCGAGTCTCACGGCTGGGGAGCCTGCCTGGGGACGCAGTGGAGCAGGGCACTTGGTCTCCGGCAGAGTCCCTACTATCCATAACGTTCTGGAGATGAGAGCGGTGTTCCACGCGCTCCAGTCCTTCCGCCACCTCATACAGAAGCAATCGGTTCTGATCAAATCGGACAACCGCGTGACGGTGGCATACATAGCGAAACAGGGGGGCACCAGAAGCAGGGCCATGTCACAGGAAACCGCGAAGGTAATGAACTGGGCCCAAATTCACCTAACACACCTAGGGGCGGTCCATTTAGTGGGGAAGCTGAACATAAGGGCGGATTGGCTCAGCCGCCAACAGATTCACCCCGGAGAATGGCGTCTGCACCCAGACCTGTTTCGCCTAATCCAGACTACGTGGGGCCCCATGTCCATAGACCTAATGGCCTCAAGGTACAACACCCAAGTGGACAAGTACCTGTGCAGGTTCAGGGACACGCACTCCCAGGGCACCGATGCACTGTCGCAGGAGTGGCCTCGAAACGGCGCGTACGTGTTCCCCCCTCTACCTCTCATTCCTCAAGTCGTGGAGAAGATCCGGAGATCCCAAATCACTGTCATCCTAGTGGCCCCGTACTGGCCCCGAAGATCATGGTTCGCATCACTCACAGAGATTGCCCTAGCCAGCTTCCGAATCCCGAACCGACCAGACATGCTATCGCAGGGCCCGGTGCTACACCCGGCCCCTCGAACTCTGAAGCTCACAGCCTGGCTCCTGAGAGGCAGCGGCTGTTGGATCAGGGGTATCACGAGTCAGTCATAGGCACGCTGCTCCGGTCTCGTCGCGCCTCCACCACCTCCACATACGAGAGGCAATGGGCCGTCTTCGCACAGTGGTGCCACCGCCGAGGATCGGCACCGTAACAGGCGGATCTCCCCACTATCCTGCTGTTCCTGCAGCAAGGGGTTGGCACCCTCCTCTCTGAGAGTGCAGCTGGCAGCCATAGGTGCAGCCAGAGGCCTGGTCGAGGGGCACCCTCCAGGAGCCCACCCGGACGCGATCCGGTTCCTAAGGGCCGTGGACCTCATGCGACCCAGAACCAGACCTGGGGTCGCTCCATGGGACTTACCCCTGGTTTTGGACTCCTTAAGGGCACCACCGCACTTAACCCCTCGCGACAAGCAGACCTCTTCTGGGTGGCCTGAAGACCGCCTTTCTCGTGGCCATCGGCTCGGCCAGAAGAATCGGGGAGCTGGGTGCACTGTCCTGCGCTCCACCCTATACTACCTTCACTCCTCAAGGAGTACGACTTCGGACCGTTCCGGCATTCCAACCGAAGATCGCCACGAAGTTCCATAGGGAACAACCAATAGACCTACCCACCCTGAACTGCCCCATCTCTCATGATGGACACAGCTCCCCGGACCCTCTAGACGTCGGATCGGCCCTCTCGGTCTACTTAGCCAGCCAGTCATAGCCCATCCGCAGAGGCGGAGAGACTTTTCATCGTCTCCAAGGGCCAACGTCCGGGGCTAGCAGCGTCCAAGACCACCATCGCAGGGTGGATCAAACGGGTCGTTCTCCACGCCTAGGAACGACGCCTGACCCCACCACAGGGCTCAGAGCACACTCCACTAGGCGATTTCCACCTCTTGGCGGAACGAGCACTGGTATCCTCTGAAGACATCTGTAGGGCAGCCACCTGGAGCTCCCTACACACCTTGCGAGCACTACAGGCTGGAGCAACTGCAGGACTTCAGACCGGCCTTACGCCTCCCACGTCCTGCATGGCGGCCACACACACCTCAAACACTCAGAGCACATCCGAATCCCACCCGGGGGACTGGAACTGCTCTGGGTCCCATGAGGTAATGTCTGGAGTGCCATGAGATGCCAACCAATCACAATGGGTGTTTACTCACCTGGTAAAGGTGATTGTGTTGGTTGGCATCCATGGCACTCCAAGGCCCTCCCTCGGGTATGTTCGGAGCGTTCCACAACAGAAGAAAAGGACAGACGCTGGAGGTCCCTACTCCTTCAACCTAATTCCTCTACAAGTAAACCTAAGTCGAACCTTGGTTCGAGGTAGTGTGTACACAATAGGCAATCAATTCAGGCCTCCGGCCCCATTACTATAACTTGTCGTTGCATGTCTCATCCTTAGTAGTCTCTATTGTGGGTCTTGCTTGCTTGTGTTCTGCTTTCTTCCTTTCAGCTATGGAAAATTCAAACTGGAGAGCAGGGGTTCCTGGGACCTGGATATAACTGGAAATCTGATCTGGGTCATGTGCATCATTAGCCTATCAGGTGGGCTGTAACCCATGAGGTAATGTCTGGAGTGCCATGGATGCCAACCAACACAATCACCTTTACCAGGTGAGTAAACACCCATTATACAAATATTGACACTGAGGTTAAAATTAAGCCACAAATACAGTTGCTGTAAAACAATTTAACTGCTGCACAGCAGTTTGCCATAAAAATAATATTACATGACTCCACCCTGCAAGCTGGCATGCTGCTAACCACCAGACTAAGTCTTATGGCTTACCTCATAAAACTAGTACACATTTAAGAACCGGAATGTCACAAAGGCTATAAGCTCTAGAGAGGTCTTCAGCAAAAATACTTACTTTTTTCCTTTCGATTTTTCAGCTTGTAATAGGCAAACTGTGAGATCATAATTATATCCATGTTGATATAAAAAATAGCAGTGACAATCTAAAACAAATAAAATACATCATTATTAGACAACCCAATACTAACCAACTAGGTCAAAAACATACTGTGACAGTGACAATCCAATGGCTCAGCAGCTGTGCATCACATTACAGCCTGATATTCAACTTTGGGTCTCTTGCTGCCTAGGTTAGCAGAGACTGGCTACATTATGAAGGTGGCTTATTTCATTGCGGTGGGATGCTAGTGCCTGCCACTAAACTGCAACCTTAGGTAGAGAACTCAGTAGCGGGTCTCGGCATCAACCAAAGCCCAATCTCTGACCCCTGGTGGCTGAGACATGATGCGAAGGACATGGTTGGAGAAGACAAAGCAAGGGATGAGGATACAGGGCTGGAAGGGATAATAAACTTGTGTCACTGCTTATACTTACAGAACATACAGTATAATATCTTTTAGGTAAAGTAACAAAGGAATTACATGTTTATGTCTGCATTTTCACATTGTAAGTAACAATCATCTACACATATATTGTCAATTCTATATAGGATTGCATTTCAATGCAAAGACACGTTTGCCTCACTAAAGAAAAATTGCACTCTTTTACAGCAGGAGCAAAATCCTGATTAGGCTGGTGCATTTACAGAAAAATATTAGATCATGGAATCCATACATAGCTGGTAGATGTGAGGGGAATACAGCCCATTCTGACAAAACAGTCTGCCACTGGGTACCATGAACAAACATTTGTCAATGCCGAATGTTGTCGCGCTGGCATTTGCATTGCTGGAGCTAGAGACGCATAATAGGAATGGCAGTGAAGTATTGAAGTGACGCCAACCCCACCCCCACTCTGTAGAGAGCGACAGGCATTGGGGTGTGCCTCTGGGTAGTCGGCTGTAACGCTCATGCCATTGTACCTCACCCTACCCTGTAGACACTGACAAGTGTTGGAGTGTGGTTTGGGGTCTTTGGGCATTATACTTTCCCCAATTCCATAAGAAAATACGCTGACGTGGGTGCAGTATAGGAGCGTGGGGTGAACTTTGTGGCCGAACAGTGCAAGACACACCACGATGCCTGTCAGTAGCTGCAGGGTGGGGGGTGGAATGGCGTAAGCATTATATCCGATGATCCCAAGTGACACCCCTGACGCCTGTCAGTCTGTACCGGGTGGGGTGCTACAGTTGGAAACTCTAACACCGTAGGCGTGTGGTGGTAGTTTCACTCCACATTTACAACATGGACTGCTTGTCAGGCCACCTCATGAAAAGCGGCACAATCACTTTGTTAGCTAAAAGGTGGTTTTGCCATTTGGCAACAGAGGGATGAAAACGCATTTTAGGGGCAAGATGTGGAGAATGACAACTGTATTGTTCATGAGGAGGCGTAAAAAAATGGCAACGTTGAAAATCTGGAGTGACAATATGAAATACTGGTGAAGCAATGAGCATGCATACAAACTGCACAACACACGTCCATAACCCAATTATTTTGGGGAGCCTGTTAGCCACATTTGTAACATAGGCATTTTGGGACCTCCCCTTATGAACAGTGGCACTGCGATTTTGTTAATCTGTCCCAAAAGTTGATTTCCCACAGCGAGCAGCCATTGTGCGCCACAGGTGCGGAAACACATTTTGGGCAGGATGTGAAAAATGACAGCTGTACTGTTCATATGGAGTTGTGAAAAAATGACAGTGTTGAAAATCTGGCATGGAAATATTACAAATTTGCAAAGTTACACGGGTGCGTGGAAACTGCGAAACGCATGCTTGCAACACAGTCATTTTATGGACGTTTGGCACCAAATTTTCAACATAGGCATTTTAGGACCTCTGCTTATGAACAGTGTCACCGTCATTTCCTCAAACTGTCCCGAAAAGTGATTTCACACAGTGACAGAAGTGCGAAAACAAATTTTGGCCAGGATATGTAAAATGACAGCTGTACTGTTCATCAGGAGGTGTGGAAAAATGCCAATATTGAAAATCTGGAGTGAAAATATTACAAATTCACGAAGTTACAAGCGTGCGTGGAAACAGTGCAACGCATGCTCGTACAACAGCCATTTTTTTGATTTTTCCCACCAAATTTGCAACATAGGCTTTTTGAGAGCACCCCTCATGAACAGTGGCACTGTCATTTCGTTAATCGGTCCCAAAGGTGATTCCGTGCAGTGACCACGAAATCACCTTCGGGCCGATTAACGCCATGACAGTGCCAGAATTCATGAGGAGGGGTCCCAAAAACCCAATGTTGAAAATTTGGTGCCAAAATTCCAAAACATGCCTGAGATATGCATCAAAGTTGAAAAAAAACTTATTTATTCCATTATACAGCTTACCGGCATTTCCTCAGTTCGCGGTTGGCTTTGAAGAGTGCAGACGTGTTCCCGGTCCACCGGAGATCGTCGCACTGGATTCCGGAGGCAAGTATGGGGTGGGGGCGTGGGGGGTAGGGAGCACAGGTGGGTAAGTGGGCGAGATGTGGGGGGCAGGGAGACCGCCGAGGGACAGTTTCCTGTTTTACAGGGTTAAAAACATTGCAGGACCGTTTTTTGTTCACAGGGGCATGTGGCATGTTGGGGTGGGCTTCCACTTTGGTTGTTTGCCGACAGGGTGCCCAATCCCTGTCGACATAATGTCACCCCCACTCTTTTGTTGTCTACCGACAAGGATGCCCAATCCCCTCGGCTCCCCCCCCCTCGCTTTGTGCCACGCCTCCACAACCTGTTTGTGGAGAAACCTGCCACAACATGTTTCTTGCGCATGCGCGCAATCAACATAAAAAGCCTACGGAGAGTGTGATAAAAAGGAGAAGGCTAGCATGCAACAAGTAGCACAGCATCAAGGAAGCAAGGCAGAGGAAACGCTGAAATGTGGCCATAACAAAAACACAGGTAGCGGGGAAGGTGTGGTTGTCACCAGGACTCCTCCTGAGCCAGCAGATAAAATCCCTAAGCAGGACAGAGGCATGATGACAGGAGCCAGGCATGGCAGCAGAGGGAGGGAAAGTCCCATAAGCTACAGGCATACAGAGACAGAGAGCATATCCCAGCCATGGGGGCACAACTGAAAGGGACCACAACCTTTACAGGATCAGAAGGAGCTACCAAAATAAGGCAGCCAGCATCATCCAGAGCAGCAGTAAATTTCCTAGGAGCACAGGTTGAATAAACCAGGCAGGAAAGGGGAAAGATCTCCTGGGCCCAGCAAAACACAGGCTGAGGAACAAGCCAGGAAAAACCTGGACCAGGACAGAGTGTGGGCCAAAGATGCAGGGACCATGGAATGGGGACTACAAAGATCCACAAGGCATTAACAGAAGGGGAGATCAGCGGTCGACACCTGGTGTAGAGGAAGGCTCACAGTGTCCCTCAGAAAAGCCCAATGCAGAGCCAGTGGTGGTGAAAATTAGCAACACCCATAAAATCAAGGTGCAGTGGCAACCACACATGACAATAGGGGAAAGAGCAGCCACCCACAACCACTGGGGGAAAAGCAAGAAACATGTACAAAGTATAAAAAGCAGGGCATAGTCCTGAGGAGATTCCATCAGGGTAAGGTGAAAATACAAGGAGCGATGGTACATACCATCGGGCAATAAAATAAAAGATGTGTGGATCAGGCAGGGACAGTATAAGGATAGCCGTCCCCCCCAGCAGAAAACCAAATCGCTGGTCACATAGTGATTGGCTGGAAAGGACAATGCAGCACCGAAAACTGGACAATGGTAGTAAAACCAGTGATGGGCAATCCAGCCCATGAATGAACAAAACCTAGAAACCACAGGGAGAGCAAACAGCATCAAATGTGGGAAAGAACCAGTGGCATAGGCTTAAGATGTGTGCCAGTGGTCATGCAATGGGTAATTATAGCAAAGGAAAGGAAAAAGTCATGGGAGGGCTATCAGGCAAGCCAACTACAAAATGGATGGAAGTCTTTACCCACCAGTGGTGACCATGACAGAATGCATCAGACGTCTGGGGAAAAAACGTCAACTGGAAACCTATGGTAGCAAAGTGAGCCTTCAGAAAGGAAGGCACCCAATGGCAGTGAGGAACCACTGACCACAACATGGTCCAGTGCACAAAGGAGGAGTTACAGATCTAATATGAGCAACCACAAGACCTACTAAGCTAGTATCAGGGAAGGCAGTGGCAGAAAGTAGTAGAATCTTAACACCCAACCAAGGGACTAGAGGCAAGAAGAAAAAATTACTCACCATAGTAATGTTGTTTCTTCTAATGGAGTCTTGCTGTATTCTGACTATATGCAGTTAGACCCAGCACTTGAACTGCTCCGGAGGGGAAAGTGTTAATTCTATGCCAAGTCATAGAACGTTGAACTCAAGCTCGGTTTTCAAACCTCTGTCTGTGGTACTCTGAAGTCTAACCATCAGATTCTTATGAGCACTAAACTAACTTAATAGTTAGAAATTGTTTCTAAAAATGTTTATGCCAAAAGGCACCAAACAGATTTTTAGGGTCAAAAAGACTCAAGTGGAGAACCCCAAAAAGAATATAAGCAGGTAGTGAAAACAATCAAAACATTTATAATAAAAACCCTTAAGATAAGGCATGCCAAGTACACCTCTGGGGTTCAGTACTGTGCCTGCCAGACCACATCCCAAAACTACTAGGTTCCAGGAGGAGAGGCAGGAAGGGCGGTCAGAATACAGCAAGACTCCATTAGAAGAAACAACATTACTATGGTAAGTCATTGTTTCTTCAAACAACATGAAGTCTTACTGTATTCTGACTATATGCAGAATACCAAGCAGTATCCCCTTGGAGGAGGGAGTCACAGAACCTATTTTGGAAACAAGCTCTGTAGCACAGCTGTGCCAAACCTAGCATCACTTGTTGACTGAATGTCCAGAGAGTAATGCTTGGTAAATGTGGGAACAGTTTTCCAGGTGGCTGCTTTACAGATTTCCACTAATGGTATGTCTCTAGCTGCTGCAACCGAAGCAGCTGTACCTCTGGTGGAGTGAGCCCTCAGGCCTAAGGGAGGCTCTTTCCCCAACTCTGAATAGCAGAACTGGATACAGGAGACAATCCACCAGGCAATAGTTCTCTTGGTGGCAGGTTTGCCCTTTCCCACTTCCCCATAAGTGAGAAACAATTGAGAACAGCCATTCCTATGGGCCTTAGTGTGTTCCACATAGTAACTAAGAGCCCTCTTTGCATCAAGACTGTGTAATCTTCTCTCCCCAGAGGAAGAATGGTCAGGGAAAAATACAGGCAATGACATAGACTGATTCAAATGAAAGTCTGATACCACCTTGAGAAGAAACTTTCTGTTGGTTCAAAAGACCACCTTATCCCTGTGAAATGAGATGAAGTCAGGTTCCACTGATAAAGCCTGTAATTCACCAATTCTCCTGGCAGAGGTAAAGACTACCCGGAATACAGTTTTCTAAGTCAAGTACTTTAGCTCAGCTGAAGACAGAGGCTCAAAAGGGGGCTGCACAAGCTGTGCGATACAGATATTCAGGTCCCAAGAAGGGGTAGGCTCCCAAAAGGGAGGATTAACATGTAACAGACCCTTGAAAAATTTCTTGAAAACTGGATGAGATGCCAGGGAAGAGCTCTTACCAGCAGAAAGGAAGGCAGACAGCTGCCAAATGTACCTTGAGAGTAGTAGGCCGGAGGCCTAGACTGTTAAGATGCACCAAATAGTTCAATACAGTGGCAATATCAGCCAGCTCTGGCAAGACATGCTTCTGGGAACACCAAAACCCAAATATTTTCCATTTGGAGTTGTAAGTCTTTCTAATAGTAGGTTTCCTGCTAACTTTTAAAATGTCCAAGACTGACTGAGAAAGATGTAGGCTTGCATATTCTAGCTCTTTAAGAGCCAGGCTTTGAGCCTGAGAGTCTGAAGGTTGGGGTAAAGAATCCTCCCCTGAGAGGAAGTAAAGAGATTGAACGGTCTGGGAAGACACAGAGGCATTGTCACTGACAGTGACAAGAGAAGGGGGTACCAAGGCTGTCTGGCCCAGTCTGAAGCCACTAGAATCACCTTGCAGGGCTGAGACCTGATCTTGATCAGGTCCCTGAATATCAGAGGAAAAGGAGGAAATGCGTAGAGAAACCTGCTTGTCCAATCCAACAAGACAGCATCCTGAGGGACAGGGCCCAGAAGAGGCGGTCTGCAGCACAAAAGAGGAAGTTGGTGATTGTCCGGGGCTGCAAAGAGATCCCTCTCTGGAGTGCCCCAACCTCTTGAAAATGACCTGAAGAATTAGAGGGTTCAGGGTCCATTCGTGGTGACCCTGGGAAATCCTGCTGACAGCATCTGCTACAATGCTGTCCTTCCCTGGGAGATGCACAGTCATCAGGGAAGCCTGAAGGGAATAAGACAGAGACCACATTTTCATGGCCTCTGTGCACAAGGCCAAGGACCGAGTGCCTCCCTGCTTATTGATGTACCACATGGCTGTGGTTTTGTCTGTCCTGATCTGCACCA
The DNA here is from genome assembly GCA_016271365.2 of Neoceratodus forsteri. Classification (NCBI taxonomy): domain Eukaryota; kingdom Metazoa; phylum Chordata; order Ceratodontiformes; family Ceratodontidae; genus Neoceratodus; species Neoceratodus forsteri. The sequence continues at coordinate 159,201,241 of CM028137.1, forward strand.
CTTTCCCCTGTACAGCAGTAGAGAATGTCTGAAGTGCTAGAAAGACAGCTCTCAGTTTGAGAAGATTTATGCGTAGAAGAGACTCCTGGTGAGACCAGGTTCCCTGTGCTGTAAGCTGATCTAGGTGAGCCCCCCACCCCCAGTAAAGAGGCATCTGTGGTAAGAATCACTGAAGGAGCCTGACTGATAAAGGGGACACCTTGTCGAAGGTTGTACTCCTCTAGCCACCACTGGAGGGCCTGAACTAGGGTTTGAGACACAGGAATCAATTTGGAGAGAGGGTCTTTTTCTGAGACCAATAAGATCTGAGATGAAACTGAATATCTCTCATCTGAAACCTTGCTCCTTGGACCACTGCTGTGGATGCTGCCATGTGACCCAGCAACTGTAGAAAGTGTCTGGCTGGACAAGAAACTAGAGGACGAAAAGAGGAAGCCAGAGTGACAAGGGACTGAACCCTTGAGAGGGGGAGAAATGCTCTTGCTTGAATAGTGTCTAGTTCTACTCCTATGAAAGTGAAGGTTTGGGCTGGTTCCAGGACAGACTTTTCTAGGTTCAGAATGAAACCCAAGGAGTCTAGAAGTTTTTGAGTGACCTCTAGGGCTGACTTGACTTGGTCTGAGGACTGGCCTACAACGAGCCAGTCGTCCAGGTATGGGAACAGAAGGATTCCCCATCTCCCGAGGACTGCCACCACTACTGCGAGACACTTGGTGAACACCACTGGAGCAGATGTTAGGCCGAAAGGCATAACTCTGAATTGGTAATGGCCTGAGGGTAACTCGAACCTGAGGTACTTTCTGTGGGAATGTCCGATAGGTATATGGAAGTAGGCCTCCTTGAGATCCAGAGAGGCTAGCCAGTCTCCTGGTCTCAGAAAGGGAAGAATTACTCCCAGAGTCACCATCTTGAATTTTGGTTTTGTTAAGTGTTTGTTCAGGTACCTTATATCTAGGATGAGTCGCCACTCCTCTGTCTTTTTTGGGGTCAGGAAGTATCTGGAGTATAGTCATTTTCCCCTGTGACAATGAGGTACCTTCTCTACTGCTTGCAGAAGAGAGGAGACTTCTGCCTCTAAGGCCTTTGTCTCCAAGGGAGAGGGAGGATCGAAGGACCTTGCTCTCATTTTCGGGAACCTTTTGAAACTGAGAGCAAGTCCCTGGCTCACTACTTCCAGGACCCATTTGTCTGAAGTAATAGACTCCCAGGCCTGGGAGTAGTGAGCCAACCTGCCTCCTACTGGAACTGGGGAGGTGACCCTGACCAACATCTCAGGGTGTCTGTTTGGCAGGGGGCTTGGACTGCGTGGATGATGGGGTCCTGGTCATCCCACACCTGTCTCTTCCACTAAAGAACCCCCTCTGCTGAAAAGAGGAGGAGGAGGAGAGGGCCTGAGCTTGGTAGAAAGGCCTGTGAAAAGGCCTGCCCCTGCCAGCCCTGAATTGCTGCTTCTGAAGAGTGGCCTGTTTTTCCTTGGCTGCAGCACTCCTATAGGTGGTCCTATATTCATCTGTCTTTTTCATGTAGTTCTTTGTTTGCTCACCAAACAGAGAATTACCAGTTACAGGGAAATCCATGGCCTTAGTCTGGGTATCCTGCAAAAGATTGGTACATCCAATGAGGTACCTTCTCTACTGCTTGCAGAAGCACTGGTAAGCCAAGCAAACCACCTCATGGAGATAGATGTAGCCATGACTCTAGAATGCACATCATTCGAGTCCACAGCAGCATGAAATTGCATTTTGGATGCCTCTATACCATCTACAGCTACCTGCTCCAACTCCTTGGCTAGCTGGGGAGGGGCATTCTTAGCCAGCTCTAGAACTGTATCCCACATAGACTTCTGGTACCTGGCTGTATATGCCATGTAAATTGATTGCCTGAGCCCCACAGAGGATGCCAAGTACTGTTTCTTAGCCATGGCATCCACTTTCCTGGAATGCTTATCTGGGGGCTGAGATGCCAAGGGAATACTAGCCTTGTCATACGCTGCAGCTTGTACTACCTCAACATGGCTGCAATGTGCTGAAAGGAATTCCGTACCAGGGCCTGATAAAGCATACCTCCTGTCCATTCTTTTATCCACAGGAGGACTGGATGTGGGAAATTGCATGATTTTTTGGGTCTGTTTCCCCAGGGATTTACGCAAAGGGATAGACACTCTTTGACTCTGGATATCCATCATTTCCACATAATCAGACTCCTCCTGATCCTGATCAGCCTCTTCCATAAGAAGCTGAAGAGTCTCAGCCACATTCTTGTAGAACAAGAAGTGGGAGGGGAAACATTGGAAGGCCTGTCTGGGGAGATGTCAGGCTCTACTGGCTTATCTAGGCCTTCAAACTCTCCTCCTTCATCTTCTTCCTCCTCCCAATCACCCTCATAGTATGCCTCTGGATCAATATCTGAGGCAAAAACTTCCGACCGAAGCGATCGCCTTTGAACCGATGTCAGTTTGGTTGGAACCGGTCCAAGCGACTACACTACAGAGATCGCTTTCGCTATTTCCTCAGCGGTCAGAACATGAGGTGTTGGATCTGAACCGACTGATTTTCTTTTTCTCTTTGACGGAACTGACTCCGTAGAGTTGGCTCTCCTTTTGTCTGAAGGGGTATCGCCTAGGTCAGTGTGCACCTCTTCAGGTTCGGTAGCAACCAAACCGTGCTGGCCATCTGGGTTAACGGTCTTCTCAGCCTCCCTTTCCTTCAGCCTACTCAAACGTTTTTCAAGAGTAGCCTTAGGAACATTCTTACAAATTTGGCAGTCTACCCTGAGGTGGTCAAACCCCAGGCAATAAACACATACGAGATGGGGATCAGCCTTAGCAAAGGCCTCCCCACACTCGGTACAGTGCTAAAACCCAGTGGGACCAGTTTTATTTTTGGGTTTCTCAGACATGCTGAATATCAGAAAAAGTCACTCTTCTCAGCTTTCAAGCCGGGTAACTAAAACCTATCGATTCCAACTGTGTCACGGGTCGGTTAAACAAATCCCACAAAAATCCGGATTTTTATTAAGAACCGATAAGTACCGGAAGACCACAAATATTAGTACAGCGAATCAAAAAAACAAATAGGTTTCGGTTCTGAACCGGACCGACCGACCGGAATAGAACCGAAGACAGAACAATTTCTAACAATTTTAACAAAATACCACTACCTACTACTACCACTTACCGTTACCGAGATAGAGGTAAGAATACAGAAGAATTTACAAACTGCAGTTGAAAAAAACGACCGATATGAACATTTACCGAACTGAAGCGCAGGAGGGATCTCCGGAGCGACTTCAGTTAGGCGGAGTAAGAAATCTGACAGTTAGACTTCAGAGTACCACAGACAAAGGTTCAAAAAACTGAGCTCGAGCTCAACATTCTATGCCTTGGCACAGAGTTAACCCTTTCCTCTCTGGAGCAGTTCAAGTGCTGGGGCTAACTGCATATAGTCAGAATACAGCAAGACGACTTCTTGTTTGAAGGCCATGCCAAGCAATCAGTGTAACCAACACCACTTGCAGAGGGACCCGCAGGATGACAGCGCTGTAATGAAACTACTGCAGTGCAGGCCTCCAGACAGAACAGTGGCACAAGTGTCATACCCATGTAGAAGGGGAGTGGTGGCACACAGGAAGCAGCCCATGTCTGGAAAAGTAACAGTTATAGCCCCACCCCAAGGTCAGGAAATGGAAGGGTAAACACCTCATAGCAAATGAGAATAGAATGACCAAAATCCCAGACATGATAATACCACTGTCGAGCAGGGAAGGGGGCCAAGCAGACTATGAATTTAGGTTATGGCAAGGGAGGCCAGAGTCCCATGATGGATGCAGAGAATGAAAGCAACCAGTGGCAGGATGGAAAGATGCAGAGGCAACACAAGCAGGATCAGAAGTCTGACTGAAAAAGACAGCACCGATAAAGTCAACACAGACAACGAGTCCAACAATTAGGCAACAAGCCATAGGAGCAAGAGAACAGGAACTGGTGACCCCCAGACAAGTGATTGCAAGATTTGAAAGAACCACTAAGAATAATGTGGCAATGTGAAAGCTGTGCACCTTAAAGAATTAAATGCCTAGGAAGTCCCTCTAAAATGGCAACAGTGATGATAGGGATGTTGATGGGGACATCTGATGATGTGAAGTGGGAGCCAGCTGACATCTAAGAAATCCCAGGTCGCAAAATGCAAAAAAAAAAAAAAAAAAGCAGGGAGAGCAGCAAGCAGGGGAAGGCAAGACACGACAAGTGCCATGAAACAGGGCAGGTCCAAAGCCGACAACAGATCGTCGATGGCTGAAGTAAGGACCAGAAGATGACCAGCAAGCAAACAAGCTGCTGCAAAGGAAAGGCAAAGAACCCTACTGACCAAGGCATGAGCAGGGTGGGTGGCAAAGCCCCAACTGCGTCAACAGCATGATTAGCAAAGTAGCTTCCACCCTCTGCTGAATAGTTTCTATCCTTTCTATATACTTTTCCAGATGATGGTTTCAAAACTGTATGCAGTCCTCCAAGTAGGGCCTAACTAACAATCTGTATGGTGGCAAAATAACCTCTTGATTTTGAACAATGAAACCCAACCTGATACATTCCAACATCCTATTAGCGTGACAATATGTCGTCTCGCTGTGAGAAGAGGATTTCAAACTGCTGTTTTTTATAACCCCTAGGTTCCTTTACTATTTTGAATGCTCTGCCCCGGCTCTACTGAAGCTATATTCTCTGTCTGTGCAGTTTTGCTGCTAGTATGCATCACTTCACATTTTTTTGGTATTGAATTTTAACTGCCATATCTGTACCACTGCTCCAGCTTTTCTACATCCCTTTTCATGCTACAGATCCCGTCATCACTGTCTACCCTCCCACAGAGTTTTGTCTCAGGTTGGAGAGTTTTAGGATTATTCTGGGAACATGTTCTAAAGAACAGAAGTCCCAAATCTAGCATCCTCGTTTGACTGTATGTCCAGGCAATAATGAGATGTGAATGTGTGGACTGTGGACCAGCCAGAAGCTTTGCAAATGTCTGCTGGTGGATCATCCCTTCCAACTGCCACTGATGTTGCAGTACTCCAAGTGGAGTGTGTTTTAATGCGATCTGGGGTACTTTTCCTGGCTTCATGTAGCTGAAATTTGTGGTGGATACTATCCACTTCAACATAGTCTCTTTAGAGACTGGGTATCTCTTTGATACTTATATGATGCCAAAAATTTTGTCATTAGAAACATAGAATCTGATGGCAGATAAAGACCCCTTGGGCCATGGTGTGCCCATTTTTCCTTATCTTCATTACTGCAACAGACCATGCCCAATCTATAACTCTTTCTCCCGCCTCCTTTCCTTTCCACTATGATTCATTTGTGCTTATCCCAGGCATTCTTGAATCCCACCACTGTTTTTGCCCCCACCACCTCTGCTGAAAAACTGTTCCAGGAATCCACCACTCTTTCTGTGAAGTAGTACTTCCTCACATTTCTCCTGTATCTACCCCTTCCAACTTCACTGCACGTCCTCCTGTTCGTGAGCACCTTTTCTTCCGAAAAATACTCCCCTCCTGTACCTTATTTACCCTGTGAGGTATTTAAAGGTCTCTATCATATCTCCCCTCTCCCTTCTCTGTTCCAGAGTGTACAAATTAAGGTCCTTTAGCATCTCCTCATAGGGTTTTTGATGCAGATCCTGCACCATTTTATTTGCCCTCCTCTGGACCACCTCCACTCTATGTCCTTCTGGAGATGTGGCCTCCAGAACTGAACACAATACTCTAGGTGGGGTCTTACCAGCAATCTATATAGAGGCAACACCACCTTCCTATTTTGCTGGTGATACTCCTCCCCATGCACCCCAGTATTACACTTACCCTAACTACTGCCTTGTCATGCTACCTGGCTACCTTTAGGTCATCAAATATGATTACCCCAGCTCTCTTTCCTGCTTGGTGGTCATCACTGTGACGCTCTGCCCCTTACTTACGATTAGTGTATGATATTGGTATTATAAATATATGGTCTGTGTATGACATTTCAGTGTGTGAGGAATTTGGCATGTAACTTAAAAAGTCAGTAGCTGGAACTACAAGATGTAATTAAACTGACCAGGGGAACCACTTAATTGACTTCCTTGCAAATTGGCATTTTATTATCTTTTTATGACCTGCCTAGGCTTCTGAAGTTGAAACAAATATAAAGTTTATGACATCAGGAAAGGACATCATTTAGCAGATTCCTGTTGGCTATCTCACACCTGGGTGATGGACTGCAGGGTTGTAAACCTCAAAGGAACTGGTTGATCAAACGCTGTCATATTTAGGAAATGTTTTTTTCCGATGTTACCATTAATTAAAAATACCTCCTGGTAGAAATTATGCTAGAATTAATTCTAAAAAGAGGAGCTAGCTGACTCATCAAACGAGTGGGGAGATAGAGTTAAAATGTAACATTGTATCTGGGTATTGTGAGGCAGATCATCCAAGGCTCTGAAAGGAAAGAGTAACATTATTTCTACCTTGACAGCACTAAATGTATTGTGGTAGGAGTTTTGGTTCTATAATTTTCCCTTTTTCTTTTTATAGATTGTAAACTGTATGGTATATGGTTCTGTGTTTAATTTTACATATTTTTATCTTTTAGTAAATCACATTTTCTTGAAATACTGCCTGTGTCTTCCCAGTTCTTTTTGTATGTGAAGTGCCTGTATTTTAAGTCTGACAACTTTCTAAAAGGCTTGATGGTGCTACTAAGCTTGGTAAAGGTAAGAATGTACCTAAGGTTTCATATATAGTTTTAAGGATTCATTTTGGGTACCTGGTTAGGTGCCCTTAGGCGAAAGATATATTGAATCCCACCAAAGAGAATATTATCTGAGCCTGTACATTTGGGTACACTAGCATAAGGTTCACAGTTTGAATCCCCCAGAGCTTGAGGCTAAAGATGATTCGGACCCAAAAGCAGACAGGAGGGTTACCCTGTCTGTTACTTGTTCACACTATTGCGCTCAGAGGTTGGCACTGTGGGAGCAGAGGGCCTGACCTGCGGAGTGTGTTTGTGATGATCACTACCACTCCACTCATTTTGTATTCTGCTCCTGGTATTTTGCTTTTCTTCACATTCAAACCCAGCTGCTATACCCTTGACCACTCCTCTAGTTTTCTCAGGTCTTTGGCTCATCCTTTCCACTCCCACCACAGTGTCTACCCTACTGCAGATTTTGGTGTCATCTGCAAACAGGCAGACCTTCCCTTTTAGTTCCTCTGCAATGTCACTTATTTATTCATTATTCATAATGTCCTCTGTTCTAAACTTAAAATAAAAAAAAAAAAGAAAGAGGGCCCTTCTGACATCTAATGCATACAGTTTTCTCCCACTTTTATTAGGGTGTGGCCTTGGAAAATACACTGGCATGGCAACAGTCCAATTCAAGTGGGAATTCTGACAATACTTTAGGAAGGATGTGTAAATTTGTTCTCAATATCCAGACTTTCTGTGTAGAAAATCAAGCATAAGAGATCAATAAAGAGCACCTGTAGATCACAGACAATTCAGTTACTTGTAAGTAGCAGTAGATCTTCGAGATAATTTTCTCCAGTGAGCCACTTCACTGGAACTGTAAGCTGTCAGTATCAGAGCCACATGGAAACTTTTGCCTAACTGGAGCTACCCACACTGAGATACATCAACGTCACCTATCTAATGTGGGCAGCATCATACCTCCTTAGTTCCCCACTAGGGACATGCTTGTAGGATATCCAAACCAGCAGGGGCATGGAACCCAGCTCCAGCACCAGGGTCTCCAGTGGTACGGTTGACTGTAATAAATAATAATCATGGAAGCCTTAGAGAAAAACAGAGCCAGGAGCTATCCTGATCACTCTCGCCACAGAAGCAGGATAGAGGCAGGTAAGAAAAAATTACCGTAGTAATCTTGTTTCTTCTAATGGAGTCTTGCTGTATTCTGACAACATGCAGTTAGCCCCAGCACTTGAACTGCCCCAGAGAGGAAAGAGTTAACTCTATGCCAGAGCACAGAATGTGGAGCTCGAGCTTGGTTTTCAAACTTCTGTCCCTGGTACATTCTAATGTAACCGTCAGATACTTACGAGCCCTAATACTAAACTATGCTAGCTCAAACAGTATTTTAGAAACATTAAATACAGGTCAGAGAACTTGAGTCAAAAGACTCAAGTCGAGAACCCAAGAACAAGACCATACTCAGATAGTGATATAACAATAAAAGAACAATAAAATCAAATCTTCATAACAACTCACCCTGGCCAGGATGAAGTCATGGAAGTACACATCAGGGGTGCAGCACTGCGCCTGCCAACTCCCAAATCCCAGAGAAAAGGAAGGTTCTGAGAGGAGAGGCAGGGAGGGAGATCAGAATACAGCAAGAATCCATTAGAAGAAACATGATTACTACGGTTTGTAATTTTTTTCTTCAAACAACATGAAGTCTTGCTGTATTCTGACAATATGCAGACTACCAAGCAGTAACCCCCTCCCCCCAACGGAGAGATGTACAGAACCCTACTTTGGAATAAGGCTCTGCAGAACTGCTGTGCCAAACCTAGCATCACTTCTGGCGTGGGTATCCAGACAGTAATGCTTGGTAAACGTGTGAATAGTTTTCCAGGTGGCTGCTTTACAAATTTCCAAAAGGGGAATGTCTCTAGCTGCTGCCACGGAGGCAGCTGTACCCCTGGTTGAGTGTGGCTCTTTGCCCAATTTTGTGTAACAGAACTGAATACAGGAGACAATCCACCTGGCTTTTGTTCTCTTGGTGGCGGGTTTACCTTTTCCCATTTCTCCATAAGTGAGAAACAACTGAGGACAATCATTTCTATGGGCCTTGGTACGGTCCATATAGTAGCTTAATGCCTTTTTACATCCAGACTGTGCAGCCTTCTTTCACCTGAAGAAGAATGGTCAGTGAAAAACACTGGCTGGGACATAGACTGGTTAAGATGAAAATCTGAAACCACTTTAGGGTGAAATTTTCTATTTGTCCTGAGCACCACCTTATCCTTGCGAAAGGTGATAAAATCAGGCTTTATGGACAGGGCCTATAACTCACTGATCCTCCTGGCAGAAGTAATGGCCACCAGGAAAACAGTCTTCCAGGTCAAGTACTTTAACTCTGCTGAGGACATTGGCTCAAAGGGGGGCTGCATAAATTGTGCAATACAGATATTCAGGTCCCATGCTGGAGTTGGTTCCTTAAAGGGGTGGATTACGATGTATCAGACTCTTGAAGAATTTGTTAAAGACATGGTGAGATGCCAGGGAAGAGCTCTTCCCTGCAGAAAGGAAAGCAGACACAGCTGCCAAGTGAACCTTAAGTGTGGCAGGCCTAAGGCCTAGGCCATTCAAATGAACCAGATAATCCAGAGTTGTGGATAGGCCTGCCAAGTCTGGCTGTACATTTCTCTGAGAGCACCAAATGCTGAATCTCTTCTACTTGGATTACAGGAACCTGTTTGTCCAGTCCAGCAGTAGAGCATCCTGAGGCACCGACCCCAGGAGTGGAGGTCTGCAGCAAAACAGAGGAAGCTGATGATTGTCTGGGGCTGCGAAGAGATCTATCTCTGGAGTGCCCCACCTCTTGAATATAATATGCAGAACTTGGTGATTTAGGGACCACTCGTGGTGGCTCAGAGATCCTGCTGAGAGCATCTGCCAAAATACTGTCCATCCCTGGAAGATGCACTGCTACCAGGGAAGCCTGAAGGCAGTAGGCCAGAGTCCAAACCTTCATGGCTTCTGTGCACAAGGCCGTGGACAGAGTCCCCCCTTGATGGTTTATGTAGTACATGGTGGTGTTGTCTGTCCTGATCTGCACCACCTTCCCCTGTACCAATTCTGAGAATGCCTGATGGGCAAGAAGCACTGCTCTGAGTTCCAGAAAACTGATGAGGAGAAGAGACTCCTGCTGCGACCATGTTCCTTGAGCTATGCGACTCCCCAAGTGAGCTCCCCAACCCAACAGGGATGCATCTGTGATGAGAATCACCAAGGGTGACTGATGAAGGAAAGGGACCCCTCGTCTGAGATGGTCTTCCTCCAACCACCACTGGACAGCCTGGACAAAAGTTTGAGTTACTGGAATTAGCTTGGTAAGAGAATCCTTCTTCAGAGACCAGAAGGACCCGAGATGAAACTGAATGTCCCTCATCTGGAACCTGCCTCCCTGAACCACTGCAGTGGAAGCCGACATGTGGCCCAGAAGCTGAAGAAAGTACCTGGCCGGATGAGACACTCTAAGTCTGAAAGAGGCTGCCAAATCTGATAGGGCCCTTACCCTTTGAAGGAGAAGAAAGGCCTTTGCTTGAATAGTATCCAACTCTGCCCCTATGAAGGTGAGAAGCTGAGTTGGCTCCAGTACTGATTTGGAAAGGCTGATGAGAAACCCTAGGGAACCCAGAAGCCTCTGGGTAACTAACAGAGCTGACCTTACTTGATCTGGAGACTGACCCTGACCCGAAGGCAACTGGAACCGGAGGTACTTTCTGTGGCAGCATCTGATTGGTATGTGAAAATAGGCATCCTTGAGCTCCAGGGAGGCTAGTCTGTCCCCTGCCCTCAGAGAGGGAAGAATAATCCCCAGAGTCACCGTTGTGAATTTTTGGTTTTATAAGAGGTCTGTTCAGGTATCTTAAGTCTAGGATTGGTCGCCACTCCCCTGTCTTTTTTGGGGTAAGGAAGTACCTTGACTACAACCCTTTTCCCTTGTGCATAAGAGGAACTTGCTCCACTGCATTTTGGAGCAACAATGAAGAAGCTTCTGTCTCTAAGGCAGCCATTTCCTGAGGTGTGGCAGGTTTGAAGGACCTTGCTCTGATTTGGGAAATTTTTTGATGGAAACAATCCCTTGGAATCAGCTTTCCTTTTGCCCGAGGAGGTATCGCCCTGGTCAGAAGGCACCTCGGCAGGTTCGATCGGAACCAAACTGGGCTGGCTATCCGGGTCAGCGGATTTCTTGGCCGCTTTTTCTTTCAGCCGGTTCAATCACTTTTCCAGCGTGGCTTTAGGAAAATTAGCATGAATTTGGCAGTCTGATTTCAGGTGGCCAAACCCCAGACAGTAAACACAGATGAAGTGGGGATCAGCTTTAGTAAAAGCCTCCCCACACTCGGTGCAGTGCTGAAACCCAGTGGGACCGGTTTTCTTCTTGGGTTTCTCAGAAATTGTGCTTGTTTTTACTCAAGTTACCCTATGAAGGCGTTCAAGCCGAGCAACACAAAAACTTTCGGTCAACAACCGGTTTAAGGGTTGTGGAAAAAAAAAAAAAGAACAAAATCTCATGTTTGAGACCAAAAGATACCGGAACCCACTACCAGAAAAAGAACACTTCAAAATTTACCACAGAAGTACTCAGTTCTACACCGGACCGACCAATGAGGAACTGAACAGAATAATATCCTACCACTATCTACCAACTACACTACCTGTACCATAGAGAGAGATTTAATGACCAAAACGGTAATAGTTGGAAAAAAAAAACACGACTGTTTTTACGCCAAACCGAAGCAGCGAAGGAGAACTCTCTGGAGCGTCTTCACAGTTAGGAGTAAAGAATTTGACGGTTACATTAGAATGGACCAGGGACAGAGGTTTGAAAACCGAGCTCGAGCTCAATGTTCTATGCTCTGGCATAGAGTTAAATCTTTCCTCTCCGGGGCAGTTCAAGTGCTGGGGCTAACTGCATATTGTCAGAATACAACAAGACTTCATGTTGTTTGAAGCAGTGGCTCACTGGAGAAGATTCTTTTAAAGATCTACTGCTAATAGTATGTAAATGAACTATCTTCTTCGAGGGTACTTTCTCCAGTGAGCCACACCTTTAGAACAAATTCCAAGCAGTACAGATGTCTCAGGGAAGATGGCCAAAGATCCCACAGACAGGATCAAGATATCAGGCCTAGAATAACTACAAGGACAAAACCTGCAAAAACTGTGAAAAGTGATGTCCAGACTACAGTGCTTGGTGAACATATGGATAGTACTCCAGGTGGCCTTGCAGAAAATGTGTGCCGCAGAAACACCACAGAAGCAAGCCACAGAGGCAACAACATCCCATGAGGAATGCCCCCTTGACAGAACCCGGAAGCTCCTTGACTTGTTTCCAGTAATAAACTGTCACACAGGATGCCGGCCAATTGGAGAGGCATTGTTTGAAACATGATTTCCTTCTCTATTAGTGGCAAAGGAAACAAATACCTGGGAGGACTTACTACAGTCCTTAGTCTGATCCATTAACACATAGTGACAGACAGATGAGCAAAAAAAAATCACATAGCTGCAGCACTTCAGAGCTCTCTACCCATTCCTCAGGGAGCTTTAAGGGAGCCTTTGCTTTCTTCCATTTAAATACCCCAACCAACAAAATCGCATGACAAGTTAACTCTTTGAGTGCTGAGTATTTTCTGAACGTATACAGATTCTCAATGTATATATACATCCGTAGTTTCCTAAGAGTCAATAACATGACACTTAAAAAAGCACCTTGTGCAAAAACTACTGCCATTGTTTAATAACAGTGCAAAGTATGTTTTAGAAAGATTTAAAAACACACTCCTGTACAAAGAAAAATACACTGGAGTGACACACTTGGTTGAAAGTTGCCAAATTAATGAAAATTTATTTTGGACTACTCAAATTCAAATTGGGCAAGTGGATCTGCTAAATGCAACCTGCACTAAATACAATTCTGTAACCAGAACGTTAACTCTCAGGTGCTGACCTAAACAATGAGAATTTTAAATACGCTGGGTAAGAAACCTCCACTATTCTGCAATTCTTGTATAATTTAATGTATTATTAGGCTTATATGGTATTCACCATTATTTAAGTAACAAGACAGGTGAGGGATATTGACAAAGGTGGGAAGGGTGTGGGAGGGAGAAAAAATAATAGGGACTGTTGCTTCAAAGAAGGAACTGTGAACAGAAGAGATTAAGAGAAGTAACTAAAAGGACATAGCCTAGGTGGATGGGGAGGGGAATTAGAGAAAAGTAGTTGAAAAATAAATATTAGATATACTTTCAACAATTAGATTATGTACACAAAAGCATAATGCAAAAAGATATCAGATCAACAGGTGAAGCATACATTGTTTGCAATGTTTTGTGCAGATTAATCTCAATACTGTCAAGTTATAATTCCATGAATGATGGAAGTCCATTAGGTCCATATGTTTTTTATAGAAAAAAATGAAAGATAAAGGTTTTCATCCATACCTCCTGGACTAAGGCTCTATAATTGGAATTGAAGGCAGTATAGCGCAGTGGTTCAAGGCTCTGAGCTGCAAATCTGGAGATCTGGGTTTGAATCCCACAGCCCCCACTTGCATATACTGTGTGACCCTGAGCAAGTAACTTAACTTCCCTGTGCTCCCAGGTTGCACCTGTGAAACAGCTTTCAGCTAAGTGTGTCTCACCTGATTAAACAATTAGAAAATGTAAAAATCCATTTTGATTATTTCTGCAGTAGTAACTGCACCCTGTCGCCTCCTCTGGGCATGGCAGGCAGATGTTCCAAAATGCCACATCTTAAACCGTCAGGGTTCATCCAGTTTAGTTTTAATCTCTTGAATAATTTGTTTTTGAAACATATTGTGTACTGCTGCAGGTGCATCGATGACATCCTAGTAATGTGGGATGGCAATTAATTTGTGGTGCACAATTCATCAGGTACCTCAATAAAAACAATTAGAACCACACACACACACACACACACACACACACACACACAAAGAAATCCAGAAACATACAGACCTTCATTCCCGAGTGTCCCTGCTACCATTGCAAAACATTTGGTAAAAACCTATAGTGCTGAGGAAAATCCAAAGGGCAACACACAAACTGGTAGTGTTTGCTTGCCAGCAAGAATCTAAAGTACTTTCTGTGATGGTGCCAGATTCTGATATGCAGGTAAGCCTCTTTCACATTTAGGGTGCATATTCAATTCCCTGCCGTAGCAGGTGGATAAGGGACTGTTAGGAGACCATCTAGAACTTGTTGTATTCTTTAAACATCTTCAGTCCTGGGAAGTGCGGATTAGAATGGGCTTCAGATCACCTGTTCATTTTGGGACTAGGAAGAAAAAAATGCAGATTCTGTTCTTGCACTGGAACTTGTTCTATTACTTGCTTCTGAATAAGGAATTCTACTTCTGCCTGCAGGAGTTAAGTGATCTGGAGGGTAACGGCAAGCGTGAGGTAGATGCACTGGGGGTGAACTGCAACTTCAGTGCATGGCCCTTTTCTATGATTTCTAGTACCCATTCGCCCATAGTAATCTCCCTCCTCTGTGGTAAATGGAAGGAGATTTTGCCCCCATCTGAATCCAATAGGTGGATGGGGAGGCAGCAGGGAGTTGGGAGGAGGAGGAGGAGGAGAGGGCAGGATGCTGGCCATCAGGGCCAGATCCCTTTTTGGAATGCTCACCGGAGGTGGAGGGTCCCTGAGGGGGTTAGCCTGACTTCTGCCCCTTCCATAAGCAGACCTCCAATGAGGTTTTTGCAACTGGTGTCCTCACCCCCTACCCCTCTAGGAGGCGTGCTGAGGGTTTTAAGTGATGTCCGAGTTATTTTAAAGGATTGTAAATCCCATAGTATGCTTTGCACATTATGACCAAAAGGTTCTTAGCCCTTGACAGGGGAATTTATTGTATTTATTTCATACATATTTTACCAGGTAAACAAGCACGTTTCAATTGTGACCTGGGGGTGGAAGAACAGGGGTCGAACATGAAACAGTGCAATATGGACAAGTGGGATAGGCAATGAACAAATAAATAATAGGTGAATATGTGGAATACATATTTGTGGTATATGACTACTGTGGAGCAGAAGAGCAATCGGAGGCGTACTTTCTACTGTCAGTGATATTTTTCTACATATATTTACATATAGCCAGTTTTAGGGGTGAGCATTCTCGTTAAAGCTGATAAAGACAAAGACTGATGTTGAGTTGACCTCAATTTCTTTGTTTTAGGTAAGAAAACTTTCAAAATTATGATCTGGGCCTGCATCATGGAAGTAAAGGTTGCGGTCATCTGCTTTTCCAACCAATGCTTATATGAGACACACTAGATCCTGTCGGCCTATTTTAATTTTCAGAATTCCTGTCCTGCCAATTCGACAGGAAGCAAAAGAAAAATTTGTTTTAGAGTTAGTACTGGCAAAAAAAGTACAAACGTTTTAAAAGCTAAAGGGAAAGTCTACCATAGTTTCACACCAATATTTTCCCAGCTCCTTATGTGTAACTGCTGTGTGCCTCCTCCAGTTGCCAGCAGTCCTATTGCTGTCCACATCTAGATTATAAATAAAAATATACAGCCCCCAGAAGTTATCAATATGTTTGTCCTCCATTTTACCATCAATGTTGCTGGAGGATGATGTCATCAGAGCAACAGATAATGGTGCTGCACTAAATGCAGTTCCACCAGTAAACCAAACCCACAATGTTTGGTTCCCCACTTGAATACTGGAGAAACCCTTTAAGTGTTGTGCACAACCTGAAGTGCAGGTCTAACAGGGACTAGGACCATGCAAGTGTGACACAGCACTGATTTGAGGTATATACAGTATTCACATAAGGAATTGCCTGTATGTGTTGTGTTACTGTTTCTGTTAGCAAGTTTACCCAATAAATGACTCTGGGTGCAACAAGAGTTTTAAGTGGTATTATACAGCTGTTGTGTTGTGTGTGTGTGTGTGTGTGTGTGTGTGTGTGTGTTAACATTCTCTGTTTTGATTGACACCAGCAGTGAGGAACAATCTTGCAAATATGCCCCTTTCCCTTTGTAACTAGGCAGTCAGTGATTGGATGGCTGCTGTAAGGCAATAAAGAATTCAGCTATAACAAGGAATAGGTTACCAGGAAAGCATCAGCTGCAGCATATGGAAGAAGGATAATCTAGTGGTTAAAGCACAGGAACAAGCACTGGGGGACTCTGGTTCAAATCCCACTAGAGTCCCTTACTCTCCAGCCCTCAAGAAGTTCCCCTAACCTCCTTGGAAACTGTGATGATCCATGACTTTAAAAGTGCTCCAATTCACATCATAAATCATTAGCAGTGATGTAAGAGCTACAGCACTTCACTTTCAAGGTACTAAGGATAAGCTGTGGCAGTCCCCCACCCCTGCTTTGTAATGCCAGTATTTGAAGTAGGATGTCCCTCACAAATCAGATGCTACACCTCAGCTATTGTAGGTAAAGAAACTAATCAGTCTCAGTGTTTGTAGTGCTCTGTATTTGCTTAGCTCACTCCTCCCATGTCATATGCATTCTGTGTCTTGGTATGCCCAGTCAGAAACTCAGATTTAAGGAGCATTTGAAATGTAAAACAATACGCTTTATAAAGTAAATGACCTAGCTCTCCAGTTTCAGGCTGCTGAAAGGGGATGTGTATAATTCAGTCTTTTGTGATCCTTTGGTAAACTGCTCAGGCCCACCTTGTAATGAATCTTCTCAAGGGTGTTCACCTGGTTCAATACAGAGTGACTGACTGCTCGAATGACTGACTGGTTGTTGACTGACTGATTCAGTCTACTGCCCTCCACAACACGTTACAACTGTCTCACAGAGAGAAATGAGCAGTACAAAGAAACATTTTGTTTCCTGTGAATGAAATACTATTAGATGTATTATTTGCTCTACACATACAGTATTAAGGCTACAGGTACTACTCCCTGTGTGAGCTGCATGACAGAACTGCCTTAAGCCATTGCAAACTTAAACTAAAATCAGGCTAGATAGCATTATTACCCTTATGTTTTGTTCTGCACTGTTGCTGCAGTGACATCAGGGAACGGGAGGGGCTGTATTACAAGCGACTCATTTGCATGTAAATGGAGGCTTGCTTGACATTTTACTACCTTGTGTCAGAGCCTCAAACTCTAGATATGTGTTGCAACAGAAGAAATGGCTGATCTCTTATTGACATATGTACAGTACTTGATGTAATTTATAATAAATACATCAGACATATCCAAATCATAAATATACAGGAGTCTTCTCCTTTAAGTCCAATTTAAACAAAATCAATTTATTTTTGCATGATTTGGAACTAGGACTCTGGTATAGTTTCTGACGGGCAGACGAGATTATGACAACATCAAGTGAGATTTCAGCATCATAATGAATTCTCATCTGATGATGTCTGATCCACCATTTTTATTGTGTGGCAAAACTGTACCCTCTCTGGAACAAGGAACCCAGGAACTGGTGAAACCAGGGTTTTTTGCAGTTCTGGGAATCTCAATGAAGCCAGTAAAATAAACGATAAATTTTAATAAAACTATGATAAACTAAAGCATAGTACTGAATAAACTCAAACTTTACAAAATAAAACAGTACTAAAAACAAAGAACACTTAACCATAGGGACTGGAACAGGACTCTGGGGTGACTGATCCATTTAGTGGGGAAATAAATTTGCTGTTGTAAAGTCATGAGGATCATGACCTTACCAAGTCTGAACTTTAATATCTAATGTTCCATCTCCGGGTCAACACCTCAGGGCTGAGATGCTGATTTGTATGATATCACAAATACAACCTTGTTGAAGTGCAGCCAGCATGCTTATTCACAACTTCTTTATGAAGAGAGGCAGACAGTTATGCTTAAGTGCTTAATGCATATATTTTTACAATGTGGGCTACTGTAACTGATGAATATATTTATAGAGCACAGACCTTTACAGTGTATAAATGGAGTTTGATTTTTACATTTTTGAATTGCAATCTCTCATTTGTGTCTTCCTATTCTGCAATGGAGGCACTGCTACTTTGTACCTAATCACTAATTAGAGGATTGTTCAGGCTTAGCATGCATCACATGTGTCTCTGGGACAGAAGGCGAAAGTTTAAATCCTACCTGGAAAAAAACAAATTTTACTCCATCTACATATATATTTGTTGCTGAGATATAAAATGATGGTTTCTTTCGGCACTGCGGATGCTAATGATCCCACAACAGATTTCAAAGGCGCAATAGTATTAAGCCTCAATATCCCAGCAAACGTATAAATAAATTCCTAAGCTCTGTGGCAAATAAATCTCCATTTAACAACAAGCCAATGCTAGTGCGACCTCCTGTAACCCTAGAAAACAGAAGGAAACTCGGGGTGATCTGCTCTTTGCTGGACAAAGTAGTCAAATCAAACCAGATGGAAGGTGATTTACTCACCCTAAATGTTAAACCAGCCAGGAGGATTTACTCAGGTATTATCGTACATCACACAATTCCCTGCCTACCTAACTCCACCAATGGTTTTTGGGCTAGACCACATTCTCAAGGTGGGTTGGTGGAACTTTTTTTTTTTTTATTTGCATTTGTTCCTCCCCTGAGCTCCCAACATGCCTTCTTCAGTCCTCTGCTCTGACCAGCCCCATCAACCACCTTCCCTGGCACTTACTTGCTCCTTGGTCCTCCGTGGATGACCCCACATGAGAAGGGCTGCCCAGGAGCCGATCCTTTACCCAGGGACGAAGCTGAGCTTCAGTTGGGGGAGCAAGAGCCCCCGTCAGTGGTGCAGTGCCCACAGCAGTGCATCAGACAGCATCCTGCATGGTCTGGGGATTTTCTACTTTTCTCCCCACCCTTGTGTGTCATGGAAGCAATGAAATGGACGTCGCAGCATTAGAGCAGCAATGCCCTCCTTCCCTCATACTGGATCCAGCATGCCCCGCCACTTGTGGTCACCCAGGTGGCAGTACCGAGGTAGAGGTCAGAAGTCCTCCCATTCACAAGGAGGCAAGCACCTATGGGATGCTCAACTATCCTCACCTGGCTGAACCTCCAGCAACCTAAGCTCATTCGTGAACCCAGGTCGCTGGCGTCACATGCAGCAGTGCTACCGCTGTGCCAGCAAGCTGGCCGAAACAACTGTATTTCTGTTGACTCCACAATCAGGTAAATACAGTCTTTAGGGTACTCTGAGCTAATAAGTCTGATGCTAAACATAGTAACCGATGGCAGATAAGGACTGCAAGGCCCATCCAGTCTGCCCGCTCTCCCTACCTGCATCAGCGGCCACTGACCCTATTTGGCCAGTGGCTTTAGCCTCTCCTTCCCACCTCTAGGATTCAATTATGCCCATCTCATGCATGTTTGAATCCCCCCCACTGGGGCAGTCTATTCCATGCATCCACCACCCGTTCTGTTAAGAAAAACTTCCTGACATTTCCCTTTAGCCTGCCTACCTCCAATCTCATATCGTGCCCCCTTGTCCTTGTACATCTCCTATACTGAAAGATGTTGCCCACTTGCATTTTGTTCATGCCCTTTAGATACTTGAAGGTTTCTATCATATCCCACCATTCCCACCTCTCTTCCAGTGCACAAATATTACGGTCTTTCAATGTCTCCTCATATGTCTTCTGTGCAAGCCCTGCACCACCTTTGTTGCCCTTCTCTGAACTGCCTCCACCCTTGTCTATGTCCTTACAAAGATGCGTCCTCCAGAACTATACACCATACTCCAGATGAGGCCTCACCAGTGTTCTGTATAGTGGCATCACCACATCCCTTCTTCTGCTCCTGATACCCCTTCCTATGCACCCCAATATGCCACTGGCGCTCCCCACTGCCTTGGTGCGCTGTTTGGCCACCTTCAGATCATCGGAGATGATAATCCCTAAATCTCTTTCTTCTCTGGTAACCATCAGTTACTCCCCTCCCATCCAGTAGCTTTCTGCAGGGATTCTATGCCCCAGTGCATGATTTTGCATTTCTTTCCATTAAATTTTAATTGTCACACACTGGACTATTATTCCAGCTTTCCCAGGTCTCTCCTCATTTTCTCAACCCCCTCTGGAGTGCCCATCCTGTTGCAGATCTTGGTGTCATCTGCAAATAGGCAGACATTCCCCTCCAGTCCCTCAGCAATGTCCCTTATGAAGTCATTAAACAGGACTGGCCCCAGGATTGATCTCTGAGGCACCCCACTGGTCACCTCCCTTTTCTTGGATTGGATTCCATCAACCACCACCTTCTGCTTTCTGTTCCTCAACCAGTTTCTAACCCAGTTCTCCACTTTGTGGCCCACCCCAGGCTACCCAACTTGTTAACCAGTCTTCTGTGTGGAATGGTGTAGAAGGCTTTACTGAAGTTGAGGCAGGAGATATCCACACCACTCCCCCCATCCACCTCCTTCGTCACCCAACCAAAAAAGTCTATCAGATTCGTTTAACAAGACCCTCCTGCTGTGAACTTATGCTACCTCGGATCTTGCGCTTCATTAGATTGTAAGTGCTCCACAATCCTCTCCTTAAGAATGCCTCCATTATCTTGCCCACTACTGAGGTGAGGCTGGCCAGCCTATAGCTTCCTGCTTCCACTCTTGTGGAGAAGAATCGCATTCGCCCTCATCCAGTCATCTGGAACCAGTCTTGTAATGAGTGACTCACTAAACAGGGCTGCCAGTGGTGCTGCTAGCACCATCCATAGCTCCTTTAGTAGCCAAAGGTGTATACCATCTGGTCCCATTGCTGTGTCCATTCTGTTTTGTGAGTTCCTTCGGGACTCTCTCTTCTGTAAATGGACTGGTATCTATCTCCCTCCCCTCTGCGCTTCTTACACCCAGATGCAGACCATGCCCCTCACCCTCTTCAGTGAAAACTAAGCAGAAGTACTCATTCAATAGTGATGCTTTTTCTAGGTCCCCCTTCACTCCCACCCCTTCCTTCCCTCGGAGTCTTACACTCCCTCCCCTGACCTTCCTTTCTTCACTAATATATAAGGTCTTGTCCCCTGTCATAATTGACTGTGCTAATCTCATCTCTGTTTGCACCTTTGCACTCCTCACCATCTTCCCCACTTCCCTCTGTTTAGTTAGGTACACCTCCCACTCCTCATCCTTCTGTGACCCCTTGTATTTTTTGAAAGCCACCCTTTTTCCTCACTTTTTGTGCCACGTCTCTTGAGAACCATAGTGGTTTGTTCCTTTTCTTGCCTTTAGTTTTCAGCCTAATGCCCTGAAGTGTCGCCTCCACTATGGCTCCTTTAAGGGTTGCCCACTGCTCCTTCACTCTCCCTCCTGCCCCCTTCCTCACCAGGGCTTCATTAATACCTACCCCATCCCAACAAAGTCTGCCCTCTTGAAATCCACGACTCTTGCCTTTGTGTGGCTCGAATGACACTGTACCAATATTAAAATCTGTACAGTGTGGTGGTCACTGGAATATTTTAATTAGGAGAAACGCACATGGAAATACTTCTGTGGTATCCCACCTCAGGGACTAGATAGATCAGAACAGCACAGTAACAGGAGGAAGCTGTAGAGAAAGGCAGGACTTTGCTCAACTGCAATCCTGTATTTCATTCTCACAAGGCCGAGCAACCCATTGTGTGAGAGACCTTGGAAATGAAAGAAAAAAAGGAATGCGTATGCAAAGGGCATCTGCAGGAACTCTGCTCCAGGTATTTCTGAGGTGGAGGTAAGGTTAGTGCTTCTTGTACTGAAGCAGCTATACTTTAATTGTAAAGTACAGTAACTGTGGAGGAAAGCAGGCACTGCAAGGTGTGAACTCTTTATTTTGCTGTACTCAGCAATGTGATTTTATCTCTGGGTAAAGAATGGTAGAAGACAGGTAAATTGAGGGATCTAGCAGTGAAGTGGAATGACACACCAACAGCAACACTAGTTTAAGGTCTGGACAAATCCTATCTGGGATACTGGCTGGATAGCACCCTATCATACACACAGCATGTTTATAATGTATCTAAGACTGTTAGCAGGAAAATTGGACAACTATATAGGCAAAGACATCGTCTCACTCCAGAATTCCTTGAACTATCAATCACCTCTTTAGTGCTTTCTATAACAGAATATGGCCTCATCGTTTACAGCTCAGCTCTAGAATCAACCTTGAAAAGAATTGCCATTGCCCTAAACAAGTCATGCCGCCTAGTCCTGGGGGTTCCACTACTCATCCACACACGTGACCTGTACACACTTAGAGTGGCTGAACCTTGACAATCGTATCCAATACCAAGTCTGTCTCATGGGCAAGAAAGCCACACTTGGTCTTACTCCACCAGGTGCCCATTCTATACTCTACCACACAGCCCCCTCCGGGCTGCCCAGAGTATCTCTCAATACTCAATACAAAGTACCCTTCCGTGACACTGCAGATGGACTGGAGGGTAAGGTTTGTCTGTTTGCAGATGACACTAAGATTTTCAACAGAGTAGATGATCCAGATGGGGTGGGCACAATGAGAAGAGATCTGGATAAACTAGCAAAATGGTCAGAAGAGTGGCAACTGGGGTTTAACACAAAGAAGTGCAAGATCATGCACACAGGGAAAAGAAACCCTGAAGCCACCTATAGGCTGGGAAGGGAGTTGCTGGCAGTCACAAGGGAAGAAAGAGATTTGGGCGACATCATCACCGATGACCTGAAATCATCCAAGCAGACCACTAAAGCAGTAGGTAAGGCTAGGGGGATGTTAGGGTATATTAGTAGGGATATCACAAGTCAGAAGGGGAGGCGTAATCCTTTTACAAAGGCACTGGATTTGAGCCCCATCTGGAGTACTGCATGTGCAGTACTGGAGCCACACCTTCACAAGGACATTAACCAAATTGAGGCAGTCCAGAAGGGCAACCACAATGGTGCAGGGACTGCATCAGAAAACATATGAGGACAGATTAGCGGAGCTCAATATGTATACCCTAGAGCAAAGGAGGGAGAGAGGTGATATAATTGAAACATTCAAATACCTTAAGGGCATAAACAAGGTGAAAGAGTCCAACATGTTTCAAAATAAGAAAAATAGCAGGACACAGCATGAAATTAGAGGGAGGCCAATTAAGGGGTAATGTGAGGAAGTTCTTTTTCACAGAAAGGGTGATGGATGCATGAAACGGCATACCTCAGGAAGGGTAGATATGAATACAGTGCAGGGCTTCAAACAAGCATGGGATAGGCATAAGGGAGCAATACATATGAGTATGAATAGATAGGCCATGGACAGAGCAAAGGCCAATAGCACATTTGTAAGGTTGAAAAAGAAATGGGCAGACTGGATGGGCCTTGCGGTCCTTATCTGCCGTCAACTTCTGTTTTTCTGGGGTTTTTTTCGGCTGAACGACCCAAGGGCAACGGTCTTTTGTCTATCATACACCAAAGTGGCTCAACTCACTCCCATCTGACCTCCTTGCGGAACCAAAATTAGGGCCTTTCAAGAAAAAACTCCAATCTCACCTCTTGAGCTGCATGGTCTGCTCATTCCCCCACTATATAGCCCCTGGCCTAGGACACTCAATCTACTTCACCAGCACATTGACCCTTTCCTGTCTACTGACCCTCCCTCTACCACTCCCACTATATCCCTCTCCTAACCTTCCCACTACCTCCTCCCTCAAAGGCTCCCCTACCACCTGTTTTTCATCTCCTTAGTCCCTGTCTACATTATTTGCTTCCCTGCTCTCTATTCTGCCTCAGTCCTCCTCTTCCCCTCTCAGATCCCCATCTCTTCTGGCTCAGCTAATCTCCCTACCCTCCTCCACCCCCTTCCTCTCCGACTGCTCCCACCTAATTATATGACTCCACTCTACCCCCTTTCACCCCCCATAGACCTCTCTCCTTATCAGTTGTATCTACTTTCTCCCAAGCCCCAGCAACCCCCCCACCCTTATTACTGACAAAGGGAACCTCGTGTCCAATGATTCCCTGCCTGGACCTCTACTTTTCCTCTGACAAATGGCACTTTGGTCCTTCCGCCTCTCTTTCCACTTAATCTTGCTGCATCCTTTCTTCACTCCTCTCCTTGACGAGCACTTTATTTTTGCCATAGCCTCTCATAACAGCCTTTATGAGTTTAACCTGCCATTGCTCTATACGAAATCTACAGCTTCCCATGTCTGTTACCCTGAATTGTCAGGTCAAATGAGTGTCAACTAGACTGTATGATCTTCTTGTACCTAGATATGAGCCACCTTGTATTGTATTTCCTGTATTTCAACCCTCTTGACGTGACACCTTTGTAAATAAGCTTCTAGCTCAAAGGTTGTAATCCGAGACTAAACAAATAAATACATCTAAATACTAGGATAAATGTGTCCTTTTAGGGGGGGAGTGTGACATAGGTGCAGTTGAGGAAGGTCAGGCAACCAACCCTAAGGCCTATAGTTAAGATGCAGTGCAGCTAATGCATCATAGTTTTATTCACGTAAGGTGCAAAGCAAGCATGTTTCAGATGTACACAACAATTCAGAATAAAATATCTTTTTTACCAGTTATTTGTCCAGATTTAGAATGACAGAGCTGCAGTGTGGAAGATTCTCACAGTGACCCTTTTAAAAGCTTTCAATTTCAGATAGGGCATTTCAGCAAGATTGCAGCTGGATACATCCCCACAGGCTTCTAGGAGTATTGGAGCCATCAGCAGCAGGAGTTAGCAGATGTTAAACCTCCAGCAAGGATGGATACCAACTAACTAACTAACTAATTAGTGGCCTTTTATACCACTCCCACTGACTATGTGACATGGTTCCATTTACAAATTAGTGGTTTGTATCTTTCATACAATATTCACCAGTACAAATATAACAAGATGTGAAACAAAAGCAGTGGCTCCCCTACCCTCCCTCAACCCACCAGGTTTATGTTGGTGAGCACCAAATCGAGAAAGGCCACCTGTCTGGCAATCATAAACAAAAGATCACCAACTATTTTTTTCTGTCAAAAAGAATGTGCAGTATGAAATATATGTGTTTCGGAAAGCCTCACAACACCCTAGTGAGAATCCAGACATATATCAGACCAGACTACGCACGTTAACCAAGAACTGAGATTTTAATGATGTAGAGAAATAATTAAAAGCACAGATTATACAAAACTGCACCTCCTCTAGATTGCACCACAATGCATTAAGAGAGCCCAAACTGTCCTTAGCAGAGTGCCTTGACTATGGCAGAGCGCTTTAAAGGTCTGACATGCAAGCTTCAGGCACTGAGCAAGGGATGACCAGTGAAAAAACCGCTGTTAATAAAAACAGCCTCAGACAAAAATTCCAAGCCGGTTCTAATTAGCACGCCACAAAACAGTGCAGAAACAGTGCTGGTTTGTATCCGCATTGGGGAGAATGTCCAGTGAAAGGCAAGGACTGCAGAGCACGTGGTAAGCCAAACCACTTTGCTAGATAATGCTGCTCAAAGCTGCAGCAAGCAGGACATTACAAGACTACCTGTAACAAAAATAAAAGGTACAACTCACGATGCTGGATCGAACAAATCGCACCACAAGGTCAAGAAGCTAAGCCAGACTCCTCTAGCAGTGATGAGGCTACTTATTGTTCTCGCTACATTCCAAACTTTGCAACAGTGACAGCACCACTGAGAAAGCTAACAAGAAAGGACACTAAATGGTGATGGGGTGAGGAGTAAAGATACAGCACTAAGGTCACTCAAAGAAAGCCTTACAAGTGAAACAACTATGTCAGAGTTCAACGCAGACAGAGAAACAGAGATAATTGTTGATGCCAGCACTGTAGAACTAGGTTTCATCTTCCTACAAAGACAATTCAAAGCAATACCTCATAGCATATGCCAGCAGATCTCTCAGTGATGTTGAAAGGTTTTATTCCCAGACTGATCATGAACCTTTAGCTATTGAATGGCATTGCGAACGTTTTCACCTTTACACCTATGGCAATCCTTTCACACTGGTCACCGACTACAAACCTCTAGAACAGATATGGAATAACCCACAGATCTAAACCACCTGCATGTGTCAAATGAGAAGAATAGCGGTGGCCATAAGGAAGGGGAATAAAATGTTCTTTCGCTACGTAAGTAAGAAATGCACAACGAAAGGGAAATGACGGGCTGAAAAAGGGGAACAGGTGGGAGGAGAATAAAGTGAAGGCTGACACACTGAATCAGTTTTTTTCTGTGCAGTGTTTACAGTACAGAATAAAGGGCAATTATCAGACTATGTTGTCAAGGCAAGGGGGTGAGGTAGGGAAGGGAGAGGGAGTGTCAACGAGGATCCAATCACAAAGGAAAGGGGGTGGGAGGAGATAATAAATAGTATTACAAAAATACATTTAAAGCAAGATTAGACAATTACATCTTGCAGTGTGATAACATGGCCCTTTACCAGTGAAAGCTGGTGAGCAGTTCATATGGGCTCCGTGGCCTCTTTTCTGCTCTGAACTGCCTTAATATGAATGTTAGTATGACTGAATGCACAGACGGTGGACAGGTCCATGGGCTTACACAGGCCGCATCCCCCAGATATTGAAGGTGATGGGGCAAGGTAGCTAGACCACTGACCGAGCTGTTCAACAGGTCACTGGAGATGGGGTGTTGCTGAAGGACTGGAGAAAAGCAAATGTAGTTCATCTGCACGAGAGTGGAAGCAGGGCGAACCTGGCAACTGCACGTCTGTCAGTTTAACATCCATAGCAGAAAAGATGCTGGAAACCCTAATAATGGAGAGGCTGGTTTCAGGATGTCAAACCACAGGTTCACAGACAGAGTTCATGTCAGCCAGATGTGACTGATTTCTTTAATTAGGTGACAAAGGGGGAAGACAAGGTGTAGGCGGTGGATATACTGTACCTCAATTTCAGTAAAGCCTTCGACTCTGTCTCACGTGGATGACTGGTTAAGAAGCTGGGGGACCTGGGGGTGGGGGAATAAAATCGATAGGTAAAACATTGGTTAAATGACAGAACCCAGAGGGTAGTCCTTGATGGGAACACTCAGATTGTTTTTTTTTTGGGGGGGGGGTTACTGGTCTTGGGACTGGTCCTCTTCAGCATTTTTATCTATTATATTCAGAGTGGAGATCTAGGGACACTCTTACGGTAATAAGAATACCTCTCGCACAACTGAAGAAAGCACTGTGATTGGCCAGGGACGCTCCCTCGGTCTACAATGAACAGCACGGCAACACTGCTTATCAGAGCATACTCAACTGCACCTGGTGATCTGGGAATGTAGATGACTAGTTACCAGGATACAGATACTGTAAGCCATTTACTTCACTTAAGGCCAGAGATACAACCCTGTTCACCACTGGGAAATGGCAGTGTCAACAATTAAGCCACCCAAATCCCCCGTATGGCATTTAAATTATCTTTCACACTTGGGGCAGGTCAATAAAGTTGTGCTGACAAAGTAATACACAAGGAAGCCTACAGGGTGCACACAGCTATAAAAGCACAGTAAAATGTTATGTAAATGAGGGCAATGCTAACCATTTCCTGAAATGCAAAGCAGCAGGCAGCAAAGTATTTTTAAGGATGTCCGTGGCACAGGAAATAGCAATATATTCAGATGCACATGTTTTCGGCATTTTTGATTTTTCTGTTTATTACTTGAATGGATTTTCCAGTTTTTGGCAAAGAAAACATACCGTTCACATCTGTAGAACTCAATTTGCATAACATTACCCCCAAAAATGTGATTTTTAGGCCATGCCATTAGTTCTTACTTAAAACAGCAGTGCAACAAATTATGTTTTTCCAAAAAAGCTAGTTTTAGCTACAATTAATAAAAATATTAGTATACCTGTCAAATGTATTTGTCTAGGTACCTCCAATGCTGTGCACCATAAGTCTTTTTTTTTTTTTTTGTTAATTTACTCGATCGTAACCCCTGCCAGGTCTACAGTGCTATTTCTATGCAATATGTGGTGGCCATCTTTTTGTCTTGAGAGAAAAACAAATTAAATAAAAACATTTATAAAATACTCTAATGCTGGTGGAATTGGAAAATTGTACCACCAAATAAAACCGGAAGAAGCCAGAAATCTTTTATAGTGGGAAAAGAAAGGTGAGGTAAAATGTTGTGCCCAATTCTGTTACACTACTGCTTTAAGAAACTGTAATAAAAACTAATACAGTAAAAATTGTAATAACACTGTCTCCTTGGTTGTTCACCTGATGTGGTACTGGTGTACCCAAAATATGTTTACTGTGTCCTAACTATTGCTGCTGTCGTACCACCAGTGAATGTCTGTAACACTGGTTGCTCTTTTAAGCCATGTTGTTTGAACCGTATCTCTGTATTGTTGTTGTGTTGCTCCCGTGATGAGGTGCCTTTGTAAAGGAGTCTGTCTCAAAGGTCTGTAAAACTGATATTCTAAGAAAATAAATAAATAAAGACAGTTGCATGAAAACAGGCCGTTTCCATAAGATTTTATCTTTTCCTGCTGCTTCTCCCATCCTGAAGTCAGAATTATCTGCTTGCGATGACAGAATCATTTTTGGAGCAGCAGGTTGTGATATCATAAGGACTGTGGCTCCAAAGTGGGAAAGAGCATTGTGAACAGACAAAGAGACTGTTTTGATGAAAAATGTCTTTAGTTATAAAACATGGAATGTCCTGCAATTTCCATTTGGTGGAATTTTAAGTAACTGACTTCTACTAATGCTAACTTTGAATTTGTTGTGGCAAACTGGAAAATATCCTTAATAGCAGCTATGCATTTTCAGAACAGATTCGCAGTTGTGTGCAGTACACACTGCTCGTCAGTTTGTACAAGTTATTGTTCGCCCTGTAGTCTGACTTGTGCCTTCCTATGCTGTGCCAGGCTTGTGGACAAGCAACTTCGGATTTTAGAATCATCACACCTTAACTTTTTGTAAGTGGTAAATTCAAACAATCAATAGTAGGAAAAGCACAGTAATGTGCGTTTTGTTTTTTACCTGAATAGACAGCTGATTAGTGAGGTAGCAGCCTATCATATTGGTAAAGTCACCAACCAGCCAACAGAGCAGAAACCCTAAAGACAGGGCTTGGTCCACCTTTCCATTCCTGTAGGCCTCATAAAGTTGACTAAAGGAAACAAAAGATGAACCATATAAATTGGCAGAAAAATATTTTAACTTCATAGCAGATCACATTACAAACATATATACTATAATTAAGTAGCAGTATTTTTTAGTCAGCAAAAATTTAAAGCATATAGTTTTTTAGCAAAAAAAAGTATTTCTGACCTCCCAAGAGTCATAATTTCTTGTGATATTTAAAGAATAACTTTCACACCCATTTTTGTAATAAAAGACTCAAGTTACTGACAATGAATGGCTGCTACCTGCAATATTTAAAAATGTCTTGTTGAGGGTACCTCTTGACTTTTTTGGTAGCATATGCTTTGGAAGGTAAACAGCACCGTCCCACACCAAGCTGTTTAATCTTTTCACGGCGGGCAATGAAAAGGAACAAGAACTTTAAAAAAACATTGAAATCATGAATTTCCACTCAGGAATGAAAGAAAATGAAAAGAAAAATGGGTATGGTGATGTTTTTGCCAGAAATAAACTACTACTACTAAAAAAAAAAAAAAAAAAAACCTATATATCTTATCTTACAAATACTGCCACTTAAGAGAGTCTTGGATGCCCCAAGGAACACACCGAAAAACAATTTATAGACACAATTCTGCTGATACTATATGTCATATTTCTCTTAGTTTCTTCATGACTAGGCATACTGACAAAAAAAGAAAAAAATAATAACTGCTCCCAGACATCATCTTCATTGGCTGCTTGTCTACACCAGACATCACAATTTTCTACTTGTAGCACAATACATTACTGTAGAAATCATTATGATGTCATTCATAACAAGACGTCAGGTGTGAGCAAACAGCCAGGTAAGCATTAACCCATGGGAGACCATGGGTCTACTCGAAATTAA
Source organism: Neoceratodus forsteri (assembly GCA_016271365.2). Taxonomy (NCBI): domain Eukaryota; kingdom Metazoa; phylum Chordata; order Ceratodontiformes; family Ceratodontidae; genus Neoceratodus; species Neoceratodus forsteri. Next base: position 159,230,894 of record CM028137.1, read on the forward strand.
TCCACCTGGGGATGGGTACATTGGGGCATGGGGCGCAGGCCAGGTGCCTTCAAATGCCAGGTGTGGATTAATCTCCGCCTGAGTAGTGACATGGGGAGGGAGGGGCTAAAAAAGAAACATAGATAATGATGGCAGAAAAAGACCAACGGTTCATCCAGTCTGCCCAAGTTCCCCATTTAGCCTTGGAACCTACTGTCCCTCCAGGGTCTTAGCCCACCCCATCCTTCCCCTCAGTCTCCTCCCAGCTTCTGCCACCCTGAGCAACCACTATACCCATCATTCTATCACAACTGTGCTTGAACCCACCAACAGTTTTAGCACCCACCACTTCAGCAGGCAGACCGTTCCACGGCTCCGCAATACTTATGTCCCGTCTGAGCCCCCCTGTCAGTTTCCACTCATGTCCATGTGACCATGAAATAATATTCAAGCTAAATGTTTCCCTGCAGTTCACCTTATTAATTCCTTTTCGGAACTTGAAGGTCCCCATCATATCTCCCCTCTCTCCTTCTGGTCTCCAGTGAGCACACGTTTAATGCCTTGAGGCACTCCTCACAGGACTTGCACTCTCGGCCCTGAATCATTTTTGTTACCCTGCACTGCACCATCTCCAGCCTTCCTGAGGTAAGAACTCCAGAACTCGACGCAGTACTCCAGGTTTCACCTCACTAAGGATCTGTACAGGGGAAGTAGTACATCTTCTATTTTGTTATTAATACCCTTTCCAATACATCTCAGCATCCTACTTGCTTAGCTATATGCACTGTTGCACTGACTCGATCATTTGCGTGAGTTACTGATAACAGCACTATGGTTGAGCAACGGGACCTTGCAGTTAAATCTCACCCCACCCATCCAGTACTCAGTCCTGGGGTTCCTGTTCCCTAGGTGCATTACCTTGCACTTTTTGGCACTGAATTTCAGCTTCAAAACCTAGTTTTTGTACATCACTCTGCATTTCTCAGATTCTCTCATCACTATTCACCCTCCCACAGAGCCTAGTGTCATCTGTGAAGAGAGACAGACTGTCCCGGATAACCTTAGCAATGTCGCTAATGAACATATTGAAGAGGACCGCTGCCAGAACAGATCCCTGTGGTACCCTGCTTATGACCTGCTGCTGACTAGACTCTGACTACAACTCTCTGCTGCTTCCACTTCAGACCGTTACATAACCAATTTACTACTACCTTAGTCACACCCAGATCCTCAATCTTCTTCAGCAACCATCTGTGAGGCTCCGTGTCGAAAGCCTTGCTGAAGTCGAAGTAGATCAAATCCATTGCATGGCCCCTATCCAATTCCCTCATCGACCACTCAAAGACAACTATCAGGTTAGTCTAACAAGACCTCCCTGCCATGAATCCATGCCGTTTACTATCCTGGAGTCTGTTGTTCTCCAAGTAGTCCACAAGGTCCTCTTTGAGCAATGACTCCATTAGCTCCCCTACAACACAGGTAAGACTGACAGATTTGTAGTTCCCTGAATGTTCCTTACCCCCCCGTATGTAGCAGAAGTATGTCCACCATCCTCCAATCTTTCAGAACTACCCATCCTTAGAGAGCTGTTGAACAGACCTACTAGGGGTTCCACCAGTTCTGCTGCCAGCTCCCCGAGTAACCTCTGATGCAATCCATCTGGTCCCAGGGCCTTATCTATTTTTAGTGCTGCCATCCACTTCTGGGTCCCTTCACTTGTAAACAGTGGTTGCCTCATCTCCGGGACCCCTTAGTGGCCGCTTTAATGTCACTCTCTGGCAAGGGTCCACCATTCTCCTTAGGGAAAAATTAGCTGAAGTAATTATTAAGGAAGGCAGCCTTTTGCCTGTCCTCCTCTATCACCTACCTCACCTCTGCTAACCTTACATTCCCCCTTCTTTCTTCACGTTTTCCCTAATATATAGGAATAATTGTTTTTCTCCGCTCTTAACCCCTCCGAAATACACAGCTCTGTGTCTGCTTTTGCCACCCTAACCGTGCTCCCCCTATCCTATTTTTCAGCAAATATTCTTACCATCCTTCCTCCCTTGCTTTTCTTTAAATTTGTCAAAGGCCTTTTTCTTTGCTCTCACCTCTTCCCAGACTCTTGCCGAGAACCACAATGGCCTCTTGACACTGTTTCTCATGCACAACTCAGATGCCTTGAGAATGGCTCCCTTAATTGCCCCCCACCATCTCTTTCTTCCACCCCGGCATGTTGTCCATAGAAAGAGAGACTCTGTCGGCAGATAAGGATCGCAAGGTTCATCCAGTCTGCCTATAGGCCCTACACATGTATGCATTCTCTTACCCTAAGTGGTCAATGGCTTTCCATCACGGACTAACTTTTCCCTGACCAGCTCCCTCAGCCTGTTGAAGTCCACCCTTCTGAAATCCATGATGTCTGCTCTTGACTGGGATTTTCTGGACCCAAGGGCAAGTTTAGATCAAATGTAGTTATGGTCACTATTCCCCAGTGACTTCCCTATTCTCACAGCTCCAATCACCTCCAAGTTGATAAGCACCACATTGAGAATTGCAGTCTGTCTGGTGGGTTCCTTAACTAGTTGTACCAGCAGACAGTCCTGGAAGGTGTCCAGCAAGGTATGACTTCTGGTGCTCTTGGCCACTGGAATAATCAAATCTATGACTGGCAGGTTCAGATCACCCACCACTGCTACTTCCCCCTTTGCCACCCCTCTTTAAAGATCTTCCCTGAGCTCTCTATGACTCTTCCCCATGCCACGGGGGTCCACAAATCACCCACAACTGCAATTTCTTGCCAGAGGCTGCCATGAGTTGTACCCACAGCGACTCACTCTCCACTACTACTCCTGATGCACCCATCTTTGGCCACCTCAAGGCCCTCCTTGACAAAAATGGTCTATTTCTCACCCTCCACATCTTCCTCTATTCCTCCTAAACAATGAGCATTCAGGGACCGATACATAGAAACATAGAATGCGTCAGCAGATGGGGGCCGCATTATCCATCTAGTCTGCCCATGGCTTCAACCCCCTTCCCATGTTGTTATAGTCTTGAGGATTTCCTTATGCCTTTCGCATGCTATTTTAAGTTCCCTTACCATTTTTGCTCCCACTACTTCCCTTGTTCAATAGTCAGCTCTGTGAAGAAGTACTTTCTCACACTGCCCCAAATCTGCCACCCTTAAGTCTTATATTGTGTCCCCTAGTCCTATTACAATTGTTCACCTGAAAAAGGTCCTGTGCCTGGCACCTTGTTGATACCCTTCAGACATCTGAATGTCTTGATCATATCCCTTCAATCTCCAAACTGCTCCAGGGAGTGTACGTTGAGCTTGCTTAGCCTTGCCTCGTACGATTCTTGATACATACCCTGCACCATCTTCAATGCCCTTCTCTGCACTGTCTCCAAACGATCTGTCCTTTCTGAGGTGTGGTCTCCAGAACTGGATACAGTACTCAAGGTGAGGTCTCACCAGTGGTCTATACAGCAGCGTGATCACCTCATCTCCTACTTGAGATCCCCCTCCCTATGTATCCCAATATACTAGCCTTCTGTAATGCCTTTTTACATTGTTTGTTTACTCTTAAGTTATCAGAAATGGTGACTTTTAAATCACGCTCATGTTGAGTAGTCATTAACTGTTCTCCTCCCATTAAGTATACTCTGCCTGGGTTATGCTTTCCCAGGTGTATGACCTTACATTTTTTTGCGCCGAATTTCAACTGCTAGGTTCTCGATCAGTCCTCTAGTTTTCTTAGATTAGATTCCACTGTTTGCATCCCATCAGGTGTATCCATCCTGTTGCAGATCTGTGTGTCATCTGCAAATAGGCACACTTTTCCTCCTAGCTCGTCTGCAATGTCACTGATGAATATATTTAATAGGATTGCTCCCCGCACCGACCCCTGTGGTACTCCGCTAGTCACCAGACCATCCCCTGACAGAGTACCATTCACCATTACCCTCCGAGACCTCTCACTTAAATTTTTAACCCAGCATGTTATTTTATGTCTGACTCCAGTGTGTTCTAGCTTGTTGACCAAGCTCCTGTAGGGAACAGTCTCAAATGCCTTGCTGAAGTCCAGGTAGACTACATTTAGTGTTGCCCGTCTACTGTCTTGCTCACTGGGGCAGAAGTTTGATGTCCGTATCAGACATTTAAACTGACTGCGGAGGAGACTGGAATTAGGGGAACCATGGTGGCAGGTGAGAAGGATGGGATCCTGGCTAGTACTCCCCAACACAGCAGGTTCAAAGATCCAAGTCATTATTCTCCAAAACCCACATTCCTGTGATGGCCTTTAGGTCCACCTCAGTGCCTGCCATCAGCACCTGGAGCTAACTGATTTTGTTACCCAGGCTCCTGGATTAAGGCATACCCCCTTCCATCTGACCCTGATCCTCCATGCTATTATTCTTGTGCTTTTCTTCTCCGTATTCACTTGTTTTGTTTTTTATAGTGTTTAGACACTTTGCATTATCCATATCTAATGTCTCCTCACCTAGTCTTGCTGAACCACAACCCCCTTTGAACCTGCTGTGTTCATGAGTACTAGCCAGAATCCCATTCCTATCACCTGCCACCATAACTGCACTATTTCCAGTCTACTCCACAGTCAGTTTAAATGTCTGCTACAGACGTCAAACATCTGCCCCAGTGCGCAGGCCTCCTCTCTTAACAGGTGAAGTTGGTCACACTTGAAGAGTCTCCTATCCTAGAAATCCCTACAATCCCCCATAAAACAAGGCTCTTTTGATTGCTTGTTGACACCATCATGCCTCTTGGTGTCCACCCATTAGTCCCCAGTCACAGTTCACCACAGTACAACGATGAGCTGTTGTGGTTAAAGACACAAGGGTAGAGACTTGAGTAGACCAAGTTGAGATTGCATTTGATGAAGAATAAGCTGACATATCTAGAGTAATCACTCAGAAGAAGGTAGATTTTCTGTTTAGGGTGACTGGCATACAGTACAAAGTCCATTCCAAATGTCCTGCACTGTAGACAAGACTTTTAAACCCTGCCTGCATACAGTCCTTAAGAGTGACATCCGCAGCTAGATGAGGAATTTGGTACATTCTTCCTCAACAGAGTGCCCTCCATCAGAACTGAAATCTCTCAGGCTAGGGTGACGCCCAACAAGGGGAGAGTCAAAGGTCATGAAGGCACTCTGGTGATTTGAATGGAGCTTCAGACAGTCTCAGATCAGGAGATTTCTTAGGTGACTGCTTTGCAACCTACAGTGGTGTCCCCCAGGATGAAACCCAATTCTGCAGCCCTCTGCAGAATGCTGCAACAGACCTACTGAATAAAGCAATGTAATTTCAATGGCAAGTAGTCCCTATTGTCATTCAGGAAAATGTGACACTGCCAGGAAAAAAATGAATGCCAACATTTTTTGCATGATAAAGGGGACTAACTGCCATTGAGTTACATTGTAAAAAAACAAAGACAAGGCGCTGCGTCAGCATGTGGTCTAAAAGTAAAACAAAATGGTTATATTAAATGCACGCTGAAAATAGAAAATAGAGTTAAAAATCTACGTTTCGACCTTAGGTCTTCTTCAGGAAATATCTAAAAGAGAAAAAAAACAAGTTAGTGTAGAGGAGAGGTAAAATGAGAGAGATATATGTGGAGAAAGAAGAAGGAGGCAAAGGGAAAGAAGTGATAAATGATAAGATTAAGAGAGAATCTGTGAAACAAAAGGTGATGATGGGAAAGATAAAACATAATGGGAGAGAAAGAGCTGGGGAAGTTCCCAGGTAGAGACTGATTAACAGGGCCTTGTAAGAAGGCTGAAAGGTGACAAATGTTGAGAAGGAGACAGAAATGGAGACATATGGTGAAAATGAAAAATAAATCAGTACAAAACAAATTGACTTTAGGGTAAAAGGGAGGCTGAAAGATGTTAGTGGAAAATAAGTCTATCATTTAAACCAGAGGGCTGCTGGAGCCAAGGCGGATGATCAGCTTGGCTTCCATGTTTTTTCTATGGTTAGGATCCCGGAAGCCCTGCTGAAGGACACAAACAGAAGGTCATTGACATTGTGGTCCCTGGAGATAAAGTGGGATACAATGGGTTTAGCAGTTTCACCATTCCTGACTCGCTCTGTAATGTTCCTGAAACGGTCAGCAAGACGCCTACCAGTTTCTCGATGTAAATAGCTAAACACCTCCTGCAAAGAATACAGTACACTACATTAGTGGAGGTGCATGATAACTCCTTGGTGATGTGAAAACACCTGTAGGCCCCAGATCTCAGTTACACAGGAAATAAATTTGCAGGTGTATGCGAGCCCTGTTGCAGGTTTGGTACCTGGGGGAGGAACTGTTAGGAGTGGGTAGGCTGCTTTTTACTAGGAGATTAAGCAGGTTAGGTGGCCGGCGGTAGGAGGCAATAGGTGGTTCTGTAAAGGAAGCACCAATGTTAGGGTCAGTTTGCAAAATGGGAAAGTTACTAGTGATGATCCTGTGAAGAGAAGGTGTGCTCTGATGGAAAGGAAGAACTAGTGGAATTCGCCGTTGTTCTTGAACAAGATTTCACAGATTCTCTCTTAATCTTATCATTTATCACTTCTTCTCCCTTTGCCTCCCCCTTCTTCTTTCTCCACATATATATCTCTCTCATTTTACCTCTCCTCTACACTAACTTGTTTTTTTTTCTCTTTTAGATATTTCCTGAAGAAGACCTAAGGTCGAAACGTAGATTTTTAACTCTATTTTCAGCGTGCATTTAATATTACCATTTTGTTTTACTTATTGAATTACATTGCTTTATTCAGTAGATCTGCTGCAGCATACTGCAGAGTGCTTTAAAAGTGGGTTTCATCCTGGGAGATACCACTGTACCTACCTACTGTTGTCTCGATCCAGGGTTGACCCAGCTGTTGGTGGACTGCTGGGAGACCCTGGCTCTAGTAAAGATTAGGATCATCCGGGATTCACTTGGAGAGGCTGCTTTCTCGACCACGTTGAAAACTATAGTTGGTATCCCCCTCCGCAAGAAACCATCTCTGAAGTCAGAAATTCTGACAAATTACAGACCTGTCTTAAACTTTACCTTTGTAGGGAAGGTAATTAAGAAGGTGGTTATATCCAAATTGAAGGCACATCTGGCATAAAATGAAATCTAAAAGCAACTGTATTTCAGTCTTGGTTCAGACCTCGACATAACACTCGGACTGCTCTGGTGAAGGTGATGAATAATCTATTCCTCGTAAGAGATTGAGGGGAATGCTCCATGGTCATTCTTCTTGATCTCGTTTGCATCCGGCATTATGGATCATGGGGTTTTGACAAGTCACCCGATAACCTATGAGTGACTCACCAGTGCAGTGCTGCGTTGTTTTAAGTCCTTCATTCATAGCCACAGTGAGCAAGGGGTAGCACTGGGAACAGTTTTCTCCAGTGTGGCTGTCATTCTCTCTCATGTCCCTCGAGGCTTAATCTTGTCCCCACACTACCTGCAATTTGCCCATTGCCCTTGGGAGTGTCCATGAGATGGTATAGTCTGGGTTTTCACTGCTGTGCAGATCACATGCAGTTGTCTCTCTCCTTCACACAAACCAGGGTAACTCAGTGACTGCTAAATCAACTTTTATCTTAACTGAGGCCCTGGCCACACTACAAAAACCCTCTCTGTAACATTACAGAGGGTCCAAATCGGTACTGCAACAGTTTGCGTTTACATCTGTAACGTTACAGGAGGCATTTTCGTAGCCGTTGTTGAAACCACTTATGAGGTGGTTTCAACAACGGTTATGAAAATGGTTCTGCCTCTGTAACATTACCAGCTGTAGTGTGGACGCGTGAGCGTGTAACCCCAGCATTGCCCTCAGTGCAGCATGAACTGCATTGTGGGATAGGGTGCCAATCATAATGGTCATACGTCACCCACAATGTGGACTGGCTGTAACGGTTCCAAACCGTTACCACGACGGTTCACTGGCAGTGAGGACACACTGTAACGGTTACCATCTGTAACAATTTGAAACTGTTACAGAGTTTTTGTGGTGTAGTGTGGACAGGGCCTGACTGACTAGATGACTGCCAGCTGGCTGACTCCTAATCAGAGCAAGACAAAGTTGTTACTCATAGAACCAGGTTCATAGAAAATAATGATAAGGGGAATGACATTACCTTGGCCTCCCTGGGAGGCAAATTCCTCACAACTGTGCATAGGACTAAAATCTGGGGATCACAGCGGAAGATAAAATGTCTCCTGAAGTTCAGGTGACAGCTGTCATCTGCTGTGGATTTTTCCTCATTAGAAATATCGCCCATCTGAAGAAACCTGAGACCCTGGGGACTGTGATTCAAGCCTTCATAACTTTGTGTCCTGACTATTCAACGCTCTTTATTTAGAGTTCTTTGGAAATTTAATGCACCCTTTCCAGCTTATGCAGAATTTCACAGCCAGGCAGACATCAGGCATATGCATTTCCATCATACCACACCTGTGTTGCAGAGTCTGCACTGGCTACTGATTAGATGGTATACCACCTTCAACATCTGCCTGATGGTCTTAAGGCCCTGCCCAATGTGGATCTTGGTTACACTAAACAATTTCTTCATTCGTCCACTCCATGTCGCACTCTCCACTCCACTGGGAAAATCTGCTGGTGGTTCCCTAGGGCAGCATTAGATCCTGCGGTGATTGGGCATGTTCTGCAGTGGCATTTCGGATGTGGTACATGCCTGTGCAATATCTCCTCTGTGGATTTTTTTTTTTATTTTTTTTTTAATTTTCTCTTTCTCCGAGGAGCCTCCATCTTTCTTCCACCCTGGTCACGATCCCCAGAACTCCACCAGTACCCTGCCGCCACTCACACGGTTGCCTAACTTGCCCCGGGCTGGGGCCATGGCACCAGTTCCCCTATTTCTGGTGCTGCAGGCTTAGTGACTGGTTTGGAGTGCGGCAGCAGTGGCTGATTTAAGCCCGGGGAGGTCTTCATGTAGACGAAGGCTCTCCATTTTTTTGGATTTTTCCTCCTCCAGGAGGCGGGGACGTGCAATGACGTCCAGCATCCACCCCGCCTCCATTAGTTGCGAGTGCCAGTAGCTGTGGGACCCTCAACCTCCACTAGGGGTCCATCACGCACTGGACACTTCCTCACCCTCCCCCGGAGAAGGAGAGCTGTCCACGGGATGCTCTATCCTTCTCCCCCGGCCGACCCTCTGGCAACCCGGGCCCGTTCCCAAACCACCGCTGCGCCGCAAGCGGAAATCCACCACAGCTAAGCCAGGGTCGGCCTCTGTGGAGAGTTTTAAACATCTTTGAAAACCAATTTATTTACCCTGGCATTTTATGATTATATTTCAGATTTTGTCTCATTAAATATTTCACTGAACACTGCATTTCAATGTTTCAGATTCAGTAATAGTGCCATGTTGCATGTACAGTGCCCTAAGCCCCTAGGGTAGAGCACTTAAATAATAATTTACCTTAAATAATAATTTACTTACCAACGCTTCTGTGATGCATGCTCCAGGGATTTGTGAGGCACGAGGCTGAAAGCAGTGTTTCACAAACCATGGGAAGTGCATAACAAATGCTTTAATGTGCACCCTTAAGTGTATTACTGCATTTACAAATTGGATTTTGTGAAGAAAAAAACAAACAAAAACACAAAAAATGGGGGAGGGGGGAGATAGTTTTAGAAAGGAGACTGGAGTTCTGACCATGCATAAATAGTGGTTTAATGCATAGTCAGATGACCCGTCTTGACCAAGAAGGTTCCTGCATTTGTTTTCTTTTTTTTTCTATTTTATAAATGTTCACATGATGCAGTAATTTAAAATCACATATACTGTTAACAAAAAAACAAACAAAAAAAACAGCAAATCAGGAAAGTGTGCGTGGCAGAAAGAAGACCGGGTGCTGAGATGGTGCTGCCCAGCTCCAAACAGGTACAGCAATATGGCATGAAAGCTCAGCACTCCAATAAGCGGCATACAATCCACACAGGCAGGAGCCCCCTGATGAAGACTATGATCAAAGCGCCGGGGCTAGTGCTGTGAGATGAGGAGCTTCCTGATACACAGTCCATGAGAGACATCTCTTAAATAAAAACTTTATGCACTGACATTCAGCAGCTGAAACTTTCTTCCCGTGTGGAATGTATACTGCTTACAGGAGCTGAACCTTGCTGCTATAAACAAAAAAAGAAAAAGAAAAAAAAAAACACAGACTAGTGACATTACATTAGACAAATGAACCAGCCTCCAAGGAGCTTTCACAATGCTGATGGCATCACAGAGGCACTGTACAGCACTGAAGCAGGTAGTTAAAAATCAAAGAGAAACAGGTAAATCTTCAAACAAGTAGCAGTTTTAAAAGCAATATCTAGTTAACTGATGTTGTCTAAATCGAATATGCAATAGTCTGATTCATACTACACAAGTTATCAACACTTGCGTAAGGGGACAGGACATCCACAGCTCTCTTATGACTCTGTCACGCACAAGGTAAGCCCTGCCCCCCTCACACTGAAAGATACAGTTCTGGAGGTCACATCTACAGAAGATACAGAGCGGAGGAGGTCCAGAGGAAAACAACTAAAATGGTGAGGGGGTCTGCATGATAAGCTCTACCAGCAGAGACTGAGGGAACTCAATAAGTACACTCTGGAAGACAGAAGGGAGAAGGGGATATGATAGGAAGAAAACATTACTTACCATAGTAACCCCAGGAAATCTTACTGTATTCTGACAAATGTAGACTACCCAAGCAGTACCTTTTGAGGCGGGCAGAGGACCTACTTCGGAAATAGGCTCTGCAGAACTGCTGTGCCAAACCTGGCATCACTCCTAGCCAGAGGATCAAGGCAATAATGCTTGGTGAACGTGTGAACTGTCTTCCAGGTGGCTGCTTTACAGATTTCCAAAAAAAGGGATATCTCTAGAGGCTGCTATGGATGCAGCTGTTCCTCTCGTAGAGTGGGCCCTAAGACCGTGAGGGGGTTGCCTGCCTACCTTGTCATAGCAAAACTGAATACATGCCACAATCCACCATGCTATGGACCTCTTTGTGGCTGGTTTAGCTTTCCCACTTCCCCATAAGTCAAAAAAAGCTGGGTCCTATCCCCTCTGTGGCCTTTTGTATGTTCCAGGTAATAGCTGATAGCCCTTTTAACATCCAGGATATGCAGCCTACGTTCACCTGAAGAAGAATAATCAGTGAAAAAGACTGGTGGTGTAATGGACTGGTTGACATGAAAATCAGACACTACCTTAGGAAGGAACTTGTTGTTGGTCCTAAGGACTACCTTGTCCCTGTGAAATGCAATATAATCAGTATCTATGGACAAGGCAGGAGCTCACTGATCCTTCTGGTTGAGGTAACTGCAACTAGGAAGACAGCCATCCAAGTTACATATTTGAGGTCAGCTGATGACATAGAACCAAAAGGTGGTTGCACGAGCTGTTCAATACACATGTTGAGGTCACACACTGGAGTGGGGGCCCTGTGTGGAAGGTGCAAATGCAGCAAACCCTTAAAGAATTTTCTAAATACTGAGTTTGAAGCCAGTGACGATGCCTTACTGGCTGGCTGACAGGCTGATACAGCAGCTAAATGCACCTTGAGTGTAGAAGGCTGAGGGAATGGAGATGTGCCAAGTAATCCAGGACTACTGGCAAACCCACTTGGGTGTAATCCAGACCTTTCTTTTGACACCAAATGGAAAATCTTTTTTACTTGGACATGTAAATCTTCTTGGTGGAGGGCTTTCTAGAAACCGTAAGGACCTCCATAACCCCTTCCAAAAGGTGCAAATCAGCATATTCTAGGTAAAGACCCATGCCTTGAGCCTGAGGGACTGAAGACAGGGGTAAAGAATTCTGCCCTTGGAAGAAGTTAACAAGTTGTGTCTCCTGGGAAGGCTGATTGGTCTGCACACTGACAATGCCAGGACTTGAGGATACCATGGCTGCCTGGCCCAATCTGCAGCAATGAGGATCACTGTGGCAGGCTGGGATATGAGCTTGTTCAGAACCCTCAGCAGCAAGGGAAATGGGAGGAAGGCATTTAGAAACTTCCCTGTCCAGTCCAGCATGAATGCATCCACAGGGACTGAGCCCAAGACTGGAGGTCTGCAACAGAATTTGGGAAGCTGGTAATTGCCTGGGGCTGCGAAGAGATCTATCTCTGGAGTGCCCCACCGCCTGAATACCACTTGTAGCCCCTGCCTGTTCAGGGCCCATTCATGATGGTTCTGATTTATCCTACTCGGCGCATCTGTCAACATACTGTCTTTCCCTGGAAGGTGCACTGCTGACAAGACAACCCCCAGAGAATAGGCAAGACCCCATATTCTCATGGCTTCTGTGCACAGGGGTGCAGACCTTGCGCCCCCGTGTTTGTTTATGCAGTACATTGTGGTCATGTTGTCTGTCCTGACCTGTACTACCTTTCCTTGTAACAGGCTGGCGAACGCCTGAAGTGCTAGGAAGACTGCCCTGAGCTCTAGCAGGTTGATGTGAAGCAGTGATTCCTGTTTGAGCCATGTACCGTGAACAGTGTGCTCCCCACCCTAGTAGGAAAGCATCTGTGGTTAACACCAAGGAGGGAAGCTCCTGAAGGAAAGGAATTCCCTGTCTGAGGTTGTCTATGTCCAACCACCATTACGTGCTTGCAGGAGGGTTTGTGTGACTGGAACCTGTTTTGACAATGGATCTGATTTCTGATGCCAGTACAATCTGAGACAATACTGGACATCCCTCACATTGACACTGTAGCTGTTGAAGCTGCCATATGGCCCAGCAGCTGCAGAAAGTGTCTGGCGGGCCTGATCCTTTGAGCCTTGAAAGTGCTTGCCAGTTGAACCAGAGTATGTGCTCTTGACTGTGGGTGAAAAGCCTTTCCTCTCACCGAATTCGGCTCATCCCCTATGAATTCCAGGAGCTGCACTGGTTGTAGTACTGACTTTTTTAGATTGACCAGGAACCCTAAAGACTGGAGGAGCTCCTGTGTCAGTGCCAGAAACTGCTTCACCTTATGTGGAGACTGCCCTACGACTAGCCAGTCATCCAGGTAAGGAAACACTACTACCCTTAGCCTTCTGAGGTGTGCCACAACCACAGCCAAGCATTTTGTGAACACACATGGAGCAGAAGTAAGTCTGAAACACAATGCCTTGAACTGGTAGTGACCTGATGACAGTCTGAATCTCAGGAATTTTCTGTGGGACTGTCTTGCGGGTACGTGGAAGTAAGCATCCTTTAAGTCCAATGATGCCAACCAATCCTCTTGTCTTAGGGTTGGGAGGATAGTGCTCAGGGTTACCATTTTGAACTTTGGCTTCAGTAGATGCCTGTTTAAGTGCCTGAGATCTAATATGGGTCGCCACTCCCCTGTTTTTTTTTTTCAGTGTGAGGAAGTATCTTGAATACAGACCCTTTCCTCTCTGTGCCAGATGAACTGGTTCTATTGCTCCCAAGGACAGCAGATTGAGTACCTCCTTCTCTAATAACTTTGTTTCTGAGGGAAGAGGATGATCTGAAAACTCTTGCTCTCAACCTTGGCTGAAGCTTGAAACTGAGAGTCAATCCGTGGCCCACTACCTCCAGAACCCGTCTGTGTGTAGTGATGGTTTTCCAGTCCTGGAGGTAGTGGGCCAATCTGCCCCCTATCTGGACTGGGGAGGTGACCCGGACAGATACCTCAGGGTGTCTGCTTAGGCTGGGACACTGGTTGGTGACTGGGACTAGTTCGAGTTGCACCTTTTCTGCCCCTGCCTCTGAAATAGCCCCTCTGCTGTTGATACTGGGGGTAGGCCTGAAAATAAGGCCTATATTGACCCCTACCTCCAGCTCCCCTTGCTTGGGTTTTCCAAGGGGTGGAGGCCCTCTCCTTGGCTGCAGCAATTTTGTAGGCTGTTTTGTAATCATCCATTTTTTTCATGTAAGCCTCAGTCTGTTCACCAAACACAGAGGAGGGCTCACAGGGGAAGTCCAAAGCCTTCAGGTTGGTAGTCCTAAGCCAAGCAAATATTCTGAGGGAAAAAGAGGAAGCCACCTGTCTTGCTGCAGTGTCATTATTATCTATAGCAGGTCTGAATTGTGTCTTAGAAGCCTCAATGCCCCTCTCTGCAGCTTCTTGTAAATCAGCTGCTATACGGGCTAGTACAGATTTAGTAATTTCCTTTTGCAAATAACTTTATTTTTACTATTTTTTATATTTCAGAGAAATACTACAAAACCATACAGATAAAACAAACCCCAGAAACAACTCATGAAATTCAACGGTTATATGTGACATAATCTCAAGAAAAAAAAACCCAAACCCACCCAGAACCCCCCCCCCACCCCTGGCAGCTAATACATAGAATTTACAAATAAGTATACTTTCCTTACAGAGTTTAGAGTAATATGACATAGGTTAACCTAGCAACAAAAGGAGAAGAAGGATGTGGTGCAGCCATAAATTTACATCTCGAAGGAGGGGGAGACAAGGAAGAAAACATCATCAGGAAAAATTAGCGGAAACAGTAAAAAGGGGGGACTAAGGGGGGGGCGATAATCACCAATAGAAGAAAGACGTGGAAAATGGTCTTTCCAGTGACTACCTTGCATTATCCTTGTGTATCCCCAGAGACAGGATGGGCGAGATAGAGCGACCAGGAAGCTAAAACCAAGTTCCCGGGGGCCCATGATGGTAGCGTTCAAGGCTCTCTCCCTCCTAGTAACCAAATTTGTTTTTTAGGTGTGTAAAAAATTCACCCCAGCACTTCTGGAATTTTCCAGCAGAATTAAAGAGATTGGTGACAGACCTTTCAGCATTTAAAGCATTTAAAAGTTTGTCCCACCATTCTCTGTATAAGGGTTCCCAACTGCCTTGCCAGTGCCGGAGAATTACCAGCTTGGTGACAAGAGCTACCATTGCCATCTGCCACTTTTGAGTCCAAGCTGGGATTTGAGCATACATCCCAAATAAGCAAACATTTTCGTTGAAAAAAGCTGGATATTACAGTATGGGCCCACCCACTGCTTGACTGAGTCCCAAAAATTAGCCACCTTTGGACAAGCCCAGAGTTTATGATGTATTGTGGCTAGGGGGTCTCCACAGTCCACACAAACAGAAGAGGAAGACCTGTATATCCGGGATAGTTTGGCAGGAGAAAAATAAAGGTTATGTAAGATGTTGAATTGAATATTTCTAAGTCTATCTTGTTTAATGCAGGCATATGAGTCTATCCAGATTCTTTCCCAAATTTCAGCCGGCCAACACTGAGCCAAATTGGACTCCCAGTAGTGAGCTATGGGGGTGAAATTGCGCATTATTTCTGTCAATATTAACTTATAAGTCTTAGAGACGCTTTACGGCAGTCTGCTAACTCTCTCATTTTTAAAAAGATTCCAGCTCCATCTGACCAAGGACTTTTCCCAAGAAAGACTTACTACGTTGAATCTGGTACAGTCGTAATAGATTGTCATGACCCACCGAATTTATTGACAAGCTCCGATACGGGATCAATGAATTAGCTGAAAGAGAAGTCTGCCAAACGAAGTTTGGGAGAATAAATACCTATAAAACGAGTGATTGGGCGATTCCCTATCTGTATGTTTGGATTCCTTAGCAAAGGTTGCGTCAAGTCTCTTAAATAAGATTTATGGAGCAGCGAATAGAGTTGGTGTAGGGCCTTCACGTCCCAACCTAATGGAGTGTTTTTTAATTTTTGGGGAACTTAGACCAGGGGGTATATAAGAGAGATTCCAAATCTAACTTAAGATTATTAATTGAGGAGCGATCTAAAATAAGCCGGGGAGAGGAATTCGGGGTTGCTTCGGTTTCGGCCACCCACTGCAAGCATCTCATAGCGTGAATAGCTAAGTAATAAACAAAAAAGTGAGGCAATTGCAGCCCCCTAATTTTCTAGGTCAGGTAAGTTTTGCATATGCCCGACGAGGTGCTTTGCCTTTCCACAGAAAATCTGAACAGCATTTATAAAGTGGTTTAAAGAAGGACTTAGGTAGATAGATGTTAAGATTAAAAAGGGGATAGAAGATTTTAGGTAAAACCATCATTTTTAAAGTATTTGCTCTACCCCAGAAAGATAGGGGTAATTTATTCCATTGTTCCAAGTCATCCTTAATAGTTTTGAACAGAGGGCTAAGATTAAGATTCGCCAGGTTGGCAAGGTCTTTCGAGATTCTAATGCCCGAATAAACCAGAGAGCTTCCCTGCCATTGAAGGCCCAAGGAGGAACACCAATCTTTCTGTAAGAGAGGAGATAATGGATACACATTAGTTTTGTTAGTGTTTAGTTTGTAACCTGAAAAACCACTGAAACAAGAAATGATCAGATTTAGTAATTTCCATAACCATGTCCCACAAGGTCTACTGGTATCTGGCTATGTATGCCATATAAGAGATCTATCTGATAAGGAGAAAGGATCCCAAATATGTCTTCTTTGCAATGGTGTCCATCCTCCTTGAATCTTTATCAGGTGGGTGGGAAGCTAGGGGAATGCCAGCCTAGTCACAGGCAACAGCCTGTACCACTCCCTCATGGCTGGAGTGTCTGAACAGGAAGTTTGCCCAAGCCTTGGCAACCCAATGCTTTTTGTCCACCTTTGTATCTACTGGTGGCGCAGAGGTAGGAGTCTGCAGGCTCTTAGGAACCTGCCTCTTAAGAGATCTATGGATAGGTACCAGCAGCCTCTTTTGAGACAGGTACATCTATCATCTCCCTATAGTCCTGTTCTTCCTCCTCATCAGTAAACTCCTGTGTAGGAAGATCAAGAGACTGAGCCACCTGTTTAATAAAGGCAAAATGAGAGCTAAAACCCTCATGTCCTTTATCAGGGGAAACTTCTGGTTCAATAGCCTCCCCATAATCCTCATCATCATCATGTGGGCCCTCCTCCTCTTCATTACCTAACCATTCCTGTTCAATTTCCAATGAACCAGGAGCCAGTGTAGAAGGAGCCTTCCCAACTGGAACTGGAGTGCTCAATTGCAAAGCCTGAATTATCCGGATAGCATTTGCTATATCCTCTGCAGTCAGAACCGCTACCCCTTTGGTTGCAGTTCGACCGTTACATGCTTTTCTTTCTTTTTACTTTTTCCCCCGGTTGTGGGTTAGCAGCAGGATCTGCGGGGTGCTTTTCGGTAGAAGAACCATCACCCTGGTCAGAGGGCTGGTTCTCCGGTTCAACTTGGCCCGTGGCCAGTTTGTCCTTAGCCAGATCAACAGCCTTATCGGACATCTTCTCCTGCAGTCGCTTAAGTCGCCTATCAAGCTTCGACTGAAGGAAGTTATTGTAGATATCACAGTCCTCTTGGAGGTGGTCAAACCCCAAACAAAACACACAAATTAAATAAGGATCTGCCTTAGCGAACGGTTCCCCACACTCTGTACAACGTTGGAAACCTGTGGGGCCTGTTAGTTTCTTGGTCTGTGACACTGAACACAAGATAAACAAAAGACAGAGAGTTACCCCAGTAAAAACACTTTTTTTTTTTTTTTTAAAACCGCCTTAGCGGATGGCAATAGAAGTAAAAATTAAACTGTAAAAATCAAAACAATATTGGCTCCTTCCCGGTTGGAGAAACCGAGTAGAAATCGAAGAAACTCACCAAGTATTAACTAAATCTAGACTAAGTCTATCTGTGAACCAAGGACAGTGCTTCAGAAACTGAAAATAAACAACGGACTTTAGAAAAAAAAAATGAGAAATAAAATTTCTTCAGTGAAAGTGAAAGAGACTCTCCGGAGATGCCTTATTGAGACAAGCGGAGTAAAGAATCAGACAGTTGCAGAATGTGCAACCACGGACAGTGATTTGAAAACCAAGCTCAAGCCTAACATTCCACTATTAGCATAGGTTCTATTAACCATTTCGGCTCCGAGGCAGTCCTATGGTGAGACCACACTACATTTGTCAGAATACAGTGAGATTTCCTGGGCTTTGAACCTTTAAATATCTTATAACAGTGAATAAGGTACAGGAAGGAAGCTTTTTCCAGGGGAAAGATGTATAAAAACAAGAGGACATGCTGTGAAGCTAGAGGGGAGCAGGTACAAGAGGGAACATGAGGAAGTACTTCTTCGCAGAAAGGGTGGAGGATTCGTGGAATAGTCTACCAGCCGAGGTAGAGGGGGCAAATACAGTGATGGGGTTTAAGAATGCATGGGATAGGAGTATGGGGATCTTAGTGAAAAGAAATGGGAGGAAAACATATACGGTGATCAAACAGGATCTACGGTGATACTGTAGGTAGGGAAAAATGGGCAGACTAGGCAGGCCAAGTGGTCCTTATCTGCCAACAAATGCTATGTTTCTATGTAAGCACTGTGCACGGTGGAAAGATGACCCAGTGCTGATCTGGAGCCGTCCAGCTCCAAACTGGTACAGCAATATGGCACAAAAGTTCAGCACTCCCCCAAGCAGTACACAAACCCCACAGGCAGGAGCCCCATGACAGAGACTATGATCAAAGCAGCGGGTCTAGTGCTATGAAAAGAGGAGCTTCCTGATGCACAATCCACTACAGCTATTAAATAAAAACTATGCACAGACTTTCAGCAGTCCTGAAACTCTCTACCTGTGGGGACTGTATACTGCTTACAGGAGTGCTGAGCTTTCCTACCACATTGCTATAAAAAACAGACTAGTGATATTACATTGAACGAATGAACCAATCTCAGAGCACCTTTCACAATGCTGATGACATCACAGTAGCACTGAAGTAGGCAGTTGAAATCAAAGACAAACAGTTACATTTCCAAACAAATAATTTTAGAAGCAATAACTAGTTAACTGATGTTGTATAAACTGAATATGCAATAGTCTGACTCCAACCACAGAGATTATCATTACTTGTGAGAGGGTGACAGAACATCCATAGCTCCCTTAAGACTCTGTCACTCACAAGTTAAGTCCTGCCCCCTCACACTTGATAGACTGCATGTTGCGAGTCCGGCTATTGTATATCAGCTATTTATAAAATGAATCGGGAGTTTTCTGTGTCCTGATTGGCTGAGAGGTACCTATGGCTGTGTCTTTATCAGGCCACACTGTGCCAACTGACACCTCTTCAGCCAGCCAGAACATTTCACAAGTCAAATCAACGTGCCAACAACTCTGTTTTAAAAAGGAAGAGGATCTGACCGACCGAGTGGGAGCCCCCCACAAAAAAACATACACAGAAGTACACAGAATATACCATCTCCATCAGTTGCGGCAAAATAGAAAAACAAAAATAGAAAACGTAAATGCAAGTGTAACCTGCAGTCTTGCGTCCTCCAGAAAAAAAAAAAAAAAACTGACCGCAATAAAGAGAACTATGCACGTGCTGCCAGTGCCAGGACATGGCTTTGAAAGAGCAACCACTCGCCTGTTAGTATAGCAATAACTGGACTTTTTTTTTTTTTTTAAACCTTTCCCCTGATTTAAAAGTAAAAAAAATCTGACCTTTACTGCTTCTGTGCAGAACGCTCCCCTGATCCAGTCAGTGTCATGCATGTCGTCACAGCGCGGCTTTCAACTGAGAATGGAAACTCGCTGAAATCTTAACACAGTGCTGTTATTACTGAAGGTAAAATGTCGCACCTTTTTAATGTTTTTTTTCATTTTGTATGCTGAGCTAGCTAGCATCCGTTCTGCTGGCCATCACAGGCTGATGTAAGTAAAGCGTTCGGAGAAAAGCACTAACTATGGTGGCCCATTAAGGACACACTCACTCCCACAGAAAGCAGCCAACATTTAAAAAACCATGGAAATATTTAAATTAAATACAGTTTAAATGCTGTTTCTGTAGGGATGGGGAGCAACATATTCTCCAGGATGACTGTGTGTGTCGGGGGGTGGACACACAGCTATTCACTTTCTGGTTTGCCAGCCCAGTTGCACTGAGGGTTGGCGCTGGATGGCGCCTCATAGCGCCCGGTGACCAGGTTCAGGAAGCGAGGTTTGCGGGAGGTCAGCTGGAAAGGATGAGTGCCCCTGTGGTGCTCGCCTCCTCGGCACGTGGGGGCGGGATGTCTCGGTGCGCTACTGTCCCCTGGTGGAGGCTGGGAGCACTGCAGCAACCCAGACTCGCACATATTCCAGCATGGTCGACGCCGGCAGGGATGCCCTGCGCCAGTTGCATTGATGTGCACCACGCAGGGAGGGGAGAGGTCTTACACAGAACAAGGGAAAACAACAGCACCAGCTGAGAGGTGACGGCACCTGTTCCCCATGCCCCTTGCCAGGCCTGCTCCGACTGACCTTCAGGTCCTCCTCCACAGAGCCCAGCCCTGCGACCGGAGTCTGACTAGTAAGGGCGCCCAAGAGGAGAAGGCGACCCACCCCAGGCAGGCTAAACTGGGTGTGCTGGCCGTGGGGTGTGGAGGAGAGAGGAAGGTACAGTTTGGAGAGGCTTCAGGCTGGGCAGTACAAGGATCAGGCTGCCCTGCGAGATGCTCCATGGGGCCGCAATCGGAGGGAAAAAGATAAGTTTAAAAAAAAAAAATAAAAAAAAAAAAACACACCTTCTAGTGGCAAGGATTATTTTTCTATTATTTATTTTTTATTTATTGAAATCTAGGATTAAACACCTTTGAGCTAGAAGCTCGCTTACAAAGCTTCCATGTCAGTGGTAGACAATACTTACAAAGGTTATACAAGCAAGACAGCAAAAAAGTGGCAATTATAGTTACAATATGACAGTAAGCAATCAATGCAGGCAAACTTGAGCATAGTTGGCAAAAAAATAGTAGGAGAAAAAAGGCAGATGGGTGTTAGAGAGGGGCTATGGAGTTAAGTGGGTCGGGAGGGGGTGTGAGTGAGGTGCGGAAAAGGGGCAACAGTCATTGACATTGTCATAGTGAGGGGGTGGGCAGGAGTGAGGGGGTGGGTTGAAGGCAGCCAGGGGCCTTGTCAGTCCAAGGAGCCACTATGTGGCAGGGCAGAGACTGTGGCATTGGGGAGGGGGTGAACTAGGTGTTGCAGTCACAGGTGCTGGACGTGGAAAGTTGTAGACGAAGCAGTCTTTTAAAGGGGCCCAGAGTAGGTAGGTTGGAAATGTCCCAGCTGAGGTCATTAAACCAGAGGGGTGCTCTGTAGGCAAAGGAGCGTTGGCCCTGCATCGTACAAGTACGAGGAACATGGAAGAAGTGAGTGCTAGAGCTTCTTGTGCATTGCAAGCTGCTGTGCAGTTGGAGTAGGTTAGCTGTGCCAGGGGGAAGGATACCAAGAAGAGCCTTTTTGGCAAGCAGACAGGTTTGGTAGTGTATCCTCCCACTGAGTTGAAGCCAGCCCGTTTGGGCATAGAGGTCACAAGTATGGGTGAGACGTGTGGTCCCTGTGAGCAGTCTGCAAACCTTGTTCAGGGCAACTGATATCCTGCGGAGAGCAGAGTGGCAAGCAGCACCACAGATTACCAAGCCATAGTCTACTACAGAAAGGATGGCGCTGTTGATGGCGAGTCTAAGGGCGTCTGAGGTAAGACAGTGCTTGTGCCTGTGGAGGAGACCGATCTTGGAGTGGACAGTCCTGGAAACATTGCTGTTGTGCTGGTCATAGGATAGAAAGCTGTCAAGGGTGACCCCAAGATATTTAAAGTGCTGTGTATGTTTGAGCTGAGCTCCAGAGTGGGTACTGATGTTAAGTGCATGGGACTTATGCTTGTTCAGAGTGCTGCTGAACACCATGACTTTGGTTTTATTGCTGTTCAGAATTAGTTTATGGTTGTGGAACCATTCCTCGACTATCCCAAAGCTGCTTTGCAGATTGCCCTCAAGTTCCTCTGGGTCTGGGCTGCTTGTGAAGATTACCGCATCATCTGCATAGAGGAGCATCTGTTGTTGGCAGCGGCATGGTAGATTGTTGAGAAAGATACTGCAAAAGGAGTGGCATTAATATGGAGCCCTGAGGGACACCAGATCTTACAGGCAAATGGCCGGAGAGGACATTCTTAATTTTTACCCTTTGTGAGCATTGCTCTAGATAGCTTTTGAACCAGAGAGTTGACTTTGCAGAGAAGCCAATGGAGGATAATTGGTTTAGGAGGAGGGAGTGGTGGACAAGTATCAAAGGCCTTTGAGAGGTCGATGAAGACTGCCCCAGCTAGGGTTCCTTGATCCAACAACTGGTGTATGAACCCAGTGAGTTCCAGTAATGCCGTGGAAGTACTATGGCCTTTATGGAAGCCATGCTGTTCAGGGCTTTCAATGGAGTATTTTTCGAGGTATTCGACCAACTGGTCAGCCACTATACATTCTAGTGCTTTGGAGAGCGGTGGGAGAATTGAGATGAGCCTGTAGTTTGACAGCGATGCCCGATCCCCATTCTTGTGAACAGGAGTCATGATAGCAGATTTCCACACCTGTGGGAACTGCGAATGACGGAGTGACAGGTTGAGGATCTTAGTTATGGGAAGAAGAACTTCTTTGACAGTGAGTGCAATAAAAGTTTGAGGTCCAGTGTGTCTGTACGTCGTCGTGATTTCCCAAGCACTTTGCAGAGTTATTTTCTGACTAGTGATGGAGTTAGCTTCTTGAAGTAAAAAGGGGGGCAGGCTGATGGTGTGAGTCAGTAGTAGTGGTGATGGTGTGTGGTGAGTCCTCGAAGAAGTCTGGGGGGAGATTCCCCGACAGGTCTAAAAAAAGCTTCATTGAAGACACTGGCTAAAATTCGAGGGTCCTGGGTTGAGGTACCTTGAATGTTGATCAAGTTAGGTAATGTTTTTACATCCTTCCCTATGACTTCCTTTATATTAGTCCATACATTTCTTCCATTGCCCCAGGAGGCAGTAAGCAACTCCTTGTGGTGGCTGGATTTAGCAAGGCGTATTTCCCGAGTGCAGGCATTTCTGGCTGGTTTGTATAGCTGAGGGTTTACCCAACTCTCTAGCTGGGTGCCAGAGCTGGTCATGATTCTTCAGTCTGTGTATGAGATCAGATGATAACCAAGGGCTCACTGACCCCTGAGCTTTAAGCTTTTTGAGAGGGGCATGCATGTTGTGAACTGTTGTATAAAGTATTCCAAGGCAGTATTGACATCTGGAGTATCGTTAATTTGTGACCAGTTGGTGTTGGCAAGATCTTGTTTCAAGGACTCCAGATGCCTATGTTTTAGTACCCTACTATAGGTGAAGTGGGGTGGAGGCTTGAAGAATTTGTTAGTCCAGCTACAGGAGACTGGGGAGTGGTCACTAATTGCGTCCAGGTGCACTGTCACGTTGGTGAGTCATTCAGGGTTGCCAGAAAGTATCCAGTGAAGCAGGGTGCTTGTGCCAGTTTTCTAGTTAACCCTGGTGGGGGTGGAGACAAACTGAGTGAGGTGGACTGCAGAGATATCGTCCTGGTAACGACCTGCATCAGGAGAAAGCCAGTTGACATTGAGGTCACCTAGGACAATGGTCTCAGAGTTATAGGGCAAGCCACGGATGAAATCCACAATACCATTGAAGCCCTTTTTATGTTCATTTGGGGTAACATAGGCAGAGACAACTGTTAGAGCTTTGTTGTGCGCCCAGAGTAGGGCTTTGATTGCTAGTGCCTGTGCATTAGGTCCTAGGTTAACCTGGGGGAGGACGTGTCCTTTGATGGAGTCCTTAAGGCAGACTGCACATCCGCCACCTCTCTTGGTAGTTCTGTCAAGCCTGAAGACGTTGAAGCCTGGAAGAGTAAATGCATTATCTGGGATCTTGGGTGAAAGCCAGGTTTCAACCACTGACAGAATGTTGGGGTTATGCTGTGAGGAACAGGATTGTAGGTGATCCAGTTTGCTTGGGAGGCTACGGATGTTTATTGAGGCTATCTTGGTTGTTCCTTGAGTTGGGAGGTTAGAGAGGTGTAATGGCTTACCTGGGCCAGGGTTTGGGTGTACATCACCAGCCCTGAGCAACAACAATCGGGAGGCTGTAAGCTGGTACCCACACAACTTTTTATAGAAAAGGTTTCTGTTCTGCCTGCAAATACAATGTGTGCAGGGCGCAGAGAGCCAAAAGAGTTCGGTGCATAGAGTGAGGGTAGGAGGTAGGTTATAAGTCCTCTGTGTAAGCCACCCTTGTGGAGGTAGCAGGAGCCAGTGAGTGGACCAGGCTCCTTTAGCAAGCACGAGATAGTGCCCGGTAACACAGCATGGTTCCTAGTGGATGCTGGCGTCTGGGTATGTTGCTAGTTGGGGGGCCCTGTGACATTTTGTTCTATGGCCATGGCACAGGATTGCTAGGAGGATGAGTTGCTGCAACAGGGTGCAGAGACTAGTTATGTTTTGTAGACTGGGCAGAATGCTACCAACACCGTGAGGAGGCGTGTTGAGTGCGACTAGGAGACCTGGTAGCAGGAGTAATTCATTGCAGAGCCCCTAGTGGTGGTGAGGTATAGGTTGCAGATTGGAAAGTCGATACTTAGTAATTTACAAAACCTCGTAGCCAGCCTACCCTATAAAGTAAAGTGTCCAGATAGGGTGGGTGGGCGGGCAGCAGGCGTGCAGCGCCCGGCAGGGTTGCACTTGAAGCTGGTGCCACATCTTGCTGGCCTTGTATCCAAGCTGGAGGTCTCGGGCGGTGACCTCAGTGGTGCCGATGTCCAGAGGGTCGAAGCGGAGCTGGGGAGCCCTGTGGAGGGGGGGAGGTCCTGGCTGCTGTAAGAGAGACAGAGAGAGGGCACGGTTAAATGCTGGCTGTTTGACAAAGGAGCAGACAGCCCAGCGGGGGTCAAATCAGCAGAACAAAGGGAGCAGCTAGTTTGGGCGCCAAAGTCTGGCTCCCGAGAGAGAAAAATTCAGGAAAGGCTGTAATCACTTCAGTATTAGGCAAATAACACAGTTATCTTTAAGATTACACTCTTATGTACAGTTAGGTAAATCTTAAACTTAGTAGCTGTACAGAAAAGCAAGAGTTAGTAAAGGTACAGTGAAATCAAAGGGATAAGATTTGGACCAATCAGAGCGGGGCCAGAAAACAGCATTCACGTTCCGACTGGCTGGCGGCTGGTGCTGTACTATGCTTGCCTTGTATCCGAGCTGCAGGTCTCAGGCAGAGGCCTGAGTGGTGCCCACCGTCCGGGGGGCCAAAGCGGAGCTGGGGAGCCCTGTGGAGGGGGGGATCCCGGCTGCTGTAAGAGAGACAGAGAGAGGGCACAGTTAAATGCTGGCTGTTTGACAAAGGAGCAGACAGCCCAGCGGGGGTCAAATCAGCAGAACAAAGGGAGCAGCTAGTTTGGGCGCCAAAGTCTGGCTCCCGAGAGAGAAAAATTCAGGAAAGGCTGTAATCGCTTCAGTATTAGGCAAATAACACAGTTATCTTCAAGGATTACACTCTTATGTACATTTAGGTAAATCCTAAACTTAGTAGCTGTACAGAAGAGCAAGTTTTAGAAGAGGTACAGTGAAATCAAAGGGAGAAGATTTGGACCAATCAGAGCGGAGCGAGAAAACAACGCTCATGTTCCGATTGGCTGGTGGCTGATGCCATACCTTGCTGGCTTTGTATCTGAGCTGGAGGTCTCGAGAGGCAACCTGAGTGGTGCTGACCATCTGGGGGGCCAAAGCAGAGCTGGAGAGCCCTGTGGGGGGTGGGGTCCTGGCTACTTGCTGGCCTTGTATCTGAGCTGGAGGTCTGGGGCGGCAGCATGAGTGGTGCCGACTGTCCGGGGGAGGGGAGAAGCAGAGCTTGGGAGCCCTGTGGAGGCTACTTCCACAGTGTTTGACACTTTTATTTGTGTTTGAATTTTTTTTTTTTTTTTTTTTTTTTCGCGGGACCATTTGTCAATGAGAATAAGACACTCCGAGGTGTAGTTTATGACCTCATAAGAGCACTTCCAGGTGCTAAAGGCACTCGGCACAAGCGCCTCGTGGCTCATCACGCACCTAGGACGTGCTCTTATCAGGCCATAAATCACACCTCGTATCTTATCCCTTACTTACAATGCCTATTTAAAAATTTACTCTTTCTGTTAAAACAGAGTTTGCTGTCAAAAGTTAAAGCTATCTGATGCTCAAAGCCCAGCAGTAGTGCGCTGCATTCTGAAGATGGCAATCTGAGGTCAAGAGTGAGCACAGCCTGCCGGTAATTGGGTAAATGTGGTCAAGGAATGCTACCAGTAGCAGTGCATCCTCAAGAGGGAAGGATGGGCATGCTCCACTGTGACCTCTGCAGCGCACCTACTGGCAGCAGCGAGAGACTCATCTGCAGGGGGAAACTGCACACCAGCTGGTCTACCAGGGCGTGGCATGGAACAGCACAGGTGGTGTTGGCAAAGAAAATCAGAAAAACCCAACACTGTGTAATTTATAGCCACTGGCACTCGGGACCCCCATTACTGCAAACAGAAGCTGAGGGCAGCTGTACTGATGTTGGAGAGTTACAAGTACGCCCAAGGTGAGAGATAAAGGACTGTGGCCTGGCAGGGCAAGAGTAGTTGCTCTGCAGTGCAGCACCCATGTGACACCAACAAACAATGGCTAAAAATGGTTATTAAAGAAGTTGTGAACAGTTTAAATACAGCAAAGAACTTAACTTGATGGTTACACTCCCCTCCCCCCAAAAAAAATAAATAAAATCTCACAAAAGAATCAGACCGTACTTCAATCTGAGTGGGGGTGTCAACTTCTCGTGCCACACACTGATTTGAGCCATAGCAGCAAGCGGGAATCCTGGCAGCACCAGTGTTGACAACCTGTGCTCGCTGGCAAATCTGATCTTAAAACTGCAGCAGGAGATGAAAGTAGGCTTTCAAAATATAACTGCACAAATCCTGCATGTCCTGTCTATTGTGCCAGACCTGAAACCTCAAATGCCCACGCAGTAAGGCTTGGTGAGGCTGAGCAGAGGGTTAGTGACTTTGAAAATGCCCTCTATAACTTAATAAGAGGCAGAGATCAGCTATCAAAAATTACAGCTGCAATTCAGAAGCCACCAGACAACCAAGAAAGCAGAGCCCACCTCGCCAATCTTCGCTTGGTGGGTCTGCCCATGCGTCTGGAGGGTAAGACACCAGGCCCGCCAGTGCTGAAGTGGCTGGCAGAGAAACTACACATGGGACCTGCTGCAGCTGCTTTTGAAATAGAGAGGGTGCACAGAAGAGGACTCCAGCCAAGAGCACCCAAGACACTGAATACAGTATTTGCGATACCCTGGAAAAGAACTAGTACTCTGGACAAACAGTAATGGCCTAGTTCAAGTGGATGGCAAAAGGTTTCCAGTGTTTCAACATTACAGCAGAGAGCTACAATACAAAAGGCAGCAGTTCTCTCAAATAAAATCAAAATTGCATCTTCAGAAAGGAAGATGGCCACCAAGTTGGGTGTGGAGCTCTGTTGTTTGCTCCAAATTCTTAACTTGCAAGTTTATTCTGTTAGGAATTAAATTAGTGGAGAATCCAAAGCTTTTTAGCTTTCTTGCAGTAAGCACAAACATTAGTGTTTGCTTTCAGCCATCATTTTTAGTCACTGGTAGTAGTCAGCATGTAGATTATGATCCCAGAGTGAGTGAGGGCTTTTAAAGTGAGTCAGTTTAGATGTAGTTTTTATCATTTTTAGAAGGGAACGGTTCAGCATTTCAGCTGTGGTGCTTTGTTTTAGTTCTGCTTGTTTATCTGCACTGTCAACAACCGCGGCAGTGCAGTCATTTTAAAGATCCAGCATCAGGAGTTTGCCTTCTGCATAGGAAGTCTGGGTTCTGTCTCACGTTACCATTACCCGCATTGCCAGGTTAGCCAGCCAGTAGTGTCGTCGTGGAGAAGGATCAAGTTTGAGCAGAGGAACGTGGTAAGTGCTCTGACTGACTGACCCTTGAAGACCTGCTTGCTTGCGGGCTGGAGGTGCAGGAAGAGTCACTGTGAGTAACACTAACTGTCAGCCTTCTACGGAAGGACTTCAACTTGTTTGGGTCACCAGCTGCATGGATTTGGCTGCAGAGTTTAAACAGCAAGTTGGAGTTGCATGTGAGGACTTGGCTTTTTCCTGTGGGGCTCCAGACTGAATGAGGAAGACTGGGACAGCCTAATCGGACCGTGGAACTGGGCCGCAGGTGGTGAGAGGACCTGCGGGTCCAAATTGTTTCTGATTACCCTATTTTGCTGCATAGTTCCCCTTTCAGAGGAGAGAGAGCTGCTTGGGGGTTTTGACTCTCTTGTATTATACTTCTGGACTTGCTCTGGTGAGAACACAGACTGTTTTTCCTACTTCTGTGGACAATGTTAAAATGCAGGGACTTGCACTAGACTATTGTTGCTGCTATTTGTAATTTGCACCTTAACTGAATCCGCCTAGTGGATTACCCTACAAATTTTTGATTCTGTTGTATGTATGCATGTATGTATGTATTTAGTTATTTTGTGGTGGGTGGGTTTGTAGGGTGGGGAAGGGGGAAGATATAACTGGTTTAGTATACAGCGTAGATTGGTGTGTGTTTTATGGTTTGGGTGGGTAGGTATTTATCATTGTATTAAATTCGGAGCAACTGTTGGTGTGAATCCTTGAGGGTTTAAGACAGCGAGTGTTTTGTGCTTTGGTGTGGATTTCCTCTCAAGGGGTTCATTTTAACAGCAGGTGTTGGTTGGGTAATGAGTTTCATTATCAGTGGGATAATGTGTGTGGATCTGGGGACCCTCAGCCTTAGTTACTCCCTGTCCCAGTTGTCAGACCTCTGCCCCTTTGATGACCCCCCCCCCCATCTGCCACAGCATACAGACATTGTAGGAAGGTGGGCATCATTAGGAGGCAGGACAGTAGGTAGCATGGGGCATAGGGTTGTAATGGGGGCATTATAAGGGCTGTGAGGATCAGGAGACATCCCGGGGCAAAATGGGACCAAAGGAGAGGCCAGATGTGGTTGGTTCCCATACTAGAGTTCCCATTGACTGAGTGGGCAGGTAGCCAGTAGGCCAGCAGTCTCCACTCATCCCCTACAGGCAATGTTGTACAATGCAAGATTGATGGGAAACAAGTCCAAGATTACATCGGACTTAATTTCCACGGTCAGTCTGGCTTATATCACAAAAACCTGTCTGGGTGATGACGTGGGGTCAGTTTTGAAAGCATCAATCCCAGATGGATTCTCTGTGGTTCACTGCCCACAGAGAGATTGGCCATCTGCTTTTAATCCAAACTGAACCTCATGGTGCACCAAGTGGGAGATATTTCATCATTTGAATGCATGGTCATACATGGGGGTCCAGGTGCAGGTTGCAGGATCCTTCTTGTGTACCGGCCTCTGGGGCATGAGGGGGATTTCCTGCAGGAAATCGTGGACTTTGTTGCTGAGAGGGTACTGGAATCACACAGATGGTTGATTTGGGGCAAATTCAATACCTGGGTCGACAATGAACTTTTGTAATTTGGTCAAGATTTCCTCCAATGTACGCTATTACGGGGCCTTGCACAAGTGGTTATTACTGTGACCCACCAACATGGTCATACCTTGGACTTAGTATTCTCACTGAGGCTCCAGATAATCTCAATATTGATCCCATTAGTCGGTTGGATCACTGCGCCATAAAGTTCCTGGTCAGTCCCCCCTCCCACCCAGCTGTCCCCTCCCTGTGGAGATGGTTCGCTGTCACCCTTTAAAGGGGTTGTCCCCAGCAGGACTTAAGATGGCACTGAACCTCTCAGGTGTGATGGCTGCATGTGGGACAGGACTGGAGGAAGTGATGGTAGCCTATAACAGGGCTGTTGCCTCAGCCCTTGATCCAGGGACACTGGTTTACCGTGATTGAGAAAGAGAAAATTCTGTTTTGCACATTGGAAAAAACGGTATTGTCTGCCAATCTAAAATCCGTTTTTACCAGTGTTTTGTTTTAGGTACTTTATTTAACAAAGTTTGCTCTGCTACCATGCATATTAGCAATTTTGACATCCACTATTGTACATACATCCATCCTTGCACCAATTTTGTTATTTTGATAGGTACAAGATGTGATGGCAGCAGCAACACAGTCGCGCCCAACCCTCAAGTGTGATGGCAGTGTCAACAGCACTATGGCCACGCTCTGTCCCTCAGATACTGCACTGTAGCCCCCATCCTCTATTGTGTTATCTGCAAAAGGACTATGGCTCCAATTCCTCAGGTGTTACAGCAGCAGCAATAGCACTATGTCCCTATTCCTCAGGTTTGACTGCAGCATGACCTCATCTGATCAGATGGCATGGTGACACCAACATAGCCAACTCCTTTAGGTGCCAACACAGCTTCTCCCCACAGTGTCCCCCCCAGATGCAACAGTGCGTACAAATGCAGCCAATCCAGTCACCAAAAATTGCACGCAGTCAGCTCTCCCTCAAGCACCAACACAGATAGCCCTGAACATACAGGATAGCCACTCATGCAACCAAATCCATGGTTTAATGAATTTCCCCTGCCCAGTCACCCATTTTCAGTGGGTTCTCTACTGAGCAATACCATGGTAATTCCCTGTTAGGCAGGGATATTTTCCCAAAGCCCCCCAACCAGACTTATGCCCCTCTATGACACTGGTACCATGACTTTGTACTTTGGTCTATGCAGCTATACGTCAAGGAACCTTTGCTCTGCATGTCTCGTCATATCACTAATTCAGAAACGAATAAAATGAAATACAGAGAAAAGCTGCATTAAATAAAATAGCATTTATAAAAAATGTGCAGAAAGGAGTAGACAGAAATACAAAAACATCCATACAGTAAAAATATGCAAAAGTATTAAAAAAAAAAAAAAAAAAGGCATAAAAAGGTGCGGGTGTAATACGAGAAACCAAATTCTATACAATCTATACAAAACTGTTATAAAACGGTACACTGAAAGTGTAGAAACAGTGGAGAACAGACATTTGAATAGAAACCCATATACGGTAAAATATGCAAAATGTAGAACATATAAGTACATCAAATAAACTAAAGCTCTATCAAAGAAAATGTGTAAAACCTGACTATAACTACAGTGAAAAAGCAAGTGAACTAAAACCTACAGTATATAAACATATGGTATCTAACCAACTATAAATACTATAAATACATTAAATGTGCAAAAGCATATATGAAACGTGGAAAACTGTGCAATAGTATAAAAGGTGTTCCTCACATCATGCGTATTAATGGGGTAGCATATGGCGTCCTGGAGAACCAAGACATGTATGCACAGGATAGGCTGCACCAGAGTTTGTAGAGCTCAGGGATTCTAAAGAAAAATCTGGGACAGTTTATTATGAAAAAGTATAACTTAAAGCAGGCAGGGTATTGTAATGCACTAGCAAATGGGCAGGAAGGAGGGGTGGAAGAACAATGGGGAATAATAAAAACTGCCATCACAGAGGTAACAAGCCTTTGTGTAAAGCAAATAAACAAAACGAAACGAGGTAAGAAACCACTATGGTTCTCAAAGGAAGTGGCAGTGAAGGTTCAAGAGAAAAAGAAAGCATTCAGGAAGTACAAGGAATCACAGAAGGAACAGGACAGAGAGACTGTATCAGTTAAAGCAAAAGGAAGCTGGAAAGGCAGTCAGAACAGCAAAGGCCCAAACCGAGGAAAAGATAGCCAACTCAGTTAAGAAGGGAATAAACCTTTTAGGTACATCAGGAAGTAAAGAAGACCAAGGGAGGGATAGTGAGGCTTAATCAAAGGGAGGGAGGGTGGGCAGAGGGTGACTGTGAAAAGGCAGAGATACTAAACAAATATTTTTGCTCAGTATTTACAAAGGAAGAGGGGGAGGTACCTAAAACAAACAGTAGAAACACTCTGGATACAGAAGTTGATACCAGCCCATTTACAGAAGAGAGTTCTGAAAGAGCTCTTAAAACTGAAGGTGGACAAAGCAATGGGGCCTGATGGGATTCATCCCAGAATTCTAAAAGAACTAATGATAGAACTAGTGACACCACTGACTACCCTCTTTAACAAATCATGGGAGGATGGGGTGGTACCTGAGGACTGGAGGAGGGCAGATGTGATTCCCCTTCACAAAAGTGGGAGCAAGGCAGAAGCAGGAAACTACAGACCTGTTAGTTTAA
The DNA here is from genome assembly GCA_016271365.2 of Neoceratodus forsteri. Classification (NCBI taxonomy): domain Eukaryota; kingdom Metazoa; phylum Chordata; order Ceratodontiformes; family Ceratodontidae; genus Neoceratodus; species Neoceratodus forsteri. Next base: position 159,262,784 of record CM028137.1, read on the forward strand.
CCTCCAGTGGTAGGAAAATGATGGAATCACTTCTGAAGGAAAGAATTGTGCGTATCTAGAGGCCAGAGGGCACAGGACCCAAGGCACCATGGATTCCAGCGGAAGGTCATGCCAGACAAATCTGATAGATTTCTTTGACTAGGTGACCAAAGTAGTAGATCAGGGAGGGGCTGTGGACATGGCTACCTAGACTAGCAAGGCATTTGACACAGTCCACACAAAGATTAATATACAAGTTAGCCAGCCTGGGAGTGGGTCCCAAGATGACAGCCTGGGTAAAGAATTGGCTGGAGAATAGGACACAGAGGAAGTAGTAAATGGAGTCCACTCTAAAAAGGGGGTTAGCATTGGGGTACCACAGGGTTCAGTACTAGGACCGGTCCTCTTCAATGTCTTTATAAGCGACATTGCAGAGGGACTGGAAGGAAAAGTATGTCTCTTTGCAGATGACACAAAGATCTGCAACAGAGTTGATGCACAAGGTGGGGTGGAAAGGATGAGAAGGGACTTGCAAGGTTAGAGGAATGGTCAAATGTATGGCAGCTTAGATTCAATGCTAAGAAGTGCAAGGTAATGCACCTGGAAACAAAACCCAGGGAAGAGTACACAATGGGGGTGAGATACTAACAACAACAAAATGGAAGGGACCTCAGGGTAGTCATATCAGATGACCTAAAGGTGGGCAAGCAATGTGAGAGGGCAGCAAGGAGGGCTGGGGGATACTGGGATGCATAGGGAGAGGCATCACCAGCAGAAAACAAGAAGTTATTATCCTCTGTACAGACAGCTGGTGAGACCATCTGGAGTACTAGCGTGCAGTTCTGGAGACCCAATCTCCGCAAAGACATAGACAGGATGGAAGCTGTCCAGAGGAGCAACTAAAATGGTGCAGGTTCTGCACGGAAGACATATGAAGTGAGACTTAGGAGCTTAATATGTATAGCCTCGAGGAAAGGAGGAGGGGGACATGATAGAAACTTTCAAGTACCTCAGGGAATCAACAAAGTCCAAGAAGGTAGCATCTTTCAAAGAGGTGTGCAAGAACAAGGGGCACAATTTGAAGATAGAAGGGGTGGCTCAGAGGTAATTCTATGGAAGTATTTTTTCACAGAGAGGGTTGTGGATGCATGGAATAGCCTTCCAGAGGAGGTTGTGGAGTCAAAAACAGTGGTGGAATTCAAGCATGCATTGGACAGTCATAAGGCAATTCTAGGGGGTGGGGGTAGGAAGAAGTAGGCTGCTGGTTAACTAGGATCTGCAGCTTATCCATCAGGTAGGGAAATGGGCAGACTGGGTGGGCCAAGCGGTCCTTATCTGTCGTCAAATTCTATGTTTCTATGTGGGTGTGGGCAGTAAACCGCGCCACCATGCAAAGGGTCCATCAGTCTCCAACCCCTCCAATAGACAGGCAGAAGGAGGGAGCAATCAAATCTCTATTCGGCAAAGAAGGGGAGGGGAAAGAAAGACTGTTAAGGAGGAGGGTGGGTTCAGCAAGGGTCAGAGCAGGTGCAAGTACTAAACAAGTACTGCTGTTTAGTGTTTACCAGTGATGGTGGGGGACAGGGGTCCAACTCTGGGTGATGAATTATCCTGGGGAAGGGTGGCAGACAAGGCACATGAGGAGAGAGAGGGAGCTCAACATGTACGACCTAAAAGACAGAAAGGAACGGGACATGAGTGAGACCTTCAAGTACCTAAGAGGCCAAAAAGAGGGAAGGGCAACAGTCTGAAGTTAGAGGGAGGAGCCAGCCCATTATTTCATGGCGAGGGTGGCACTGGTGACTGGCTTGAATATGCTAATAAAAGTATAAAAATGGGCATCAAACATGTTGAGGAAACCATGCAAAAATATATAATCCAGCTACTTGTACATGAGCTAGGATATCAGTTTCAGATTTTCTACCAACAGGTTCCTCCTTTGATCTGTCCATATACAGAGAAGGATCTCTCCACATCTGCACTTGACATAGGTATCCAGATAGCTTGTAAAGCAGCTCTGGAGAGTACAGTTAGTTGTGACTGCCTTGAAAGCCAGTACTGCCCAACATCCAACTCCAATATGCTTGGAAGTTCCCTTATATCCTCCCCAACATATACATCCCAGTCATTTTGCAGTTCTGTTTGGTTGTGCAGTCCTAAGAGAGGAATGTCACTGGCATGTCGTGTCAAATCCCTATTCAATTTTGGTAAATTTCTGGGGTCCAAAATACAGCAAGCCTTACAGAATTCAACTGATGGGTTTGTGTCCATATACTTAGAAAGCTTGTTTAAAGCGACATCAAATGCTGCTTGGAAAAGGGCAACATTTTCCTGCTTGACCCGTGGCCTCATAGCCTGCATGTACCAGTCAGTTCTGTCACCAAATCGTTCCGACTTCAACACTCCTGCTTCAAACCGCTGATTTGAATGCTAATAGTGTCATACAGCAAAACAGCGGCGGGCTTTTCCTTGCTTTGCAAAAGCTCGATTGCATCAACAAGGTCAGTGCAGTTTTCAGCAATGAATGCAGTTTGAACCTGCAGCTCTGTGAACCATTCAACAAATAGTTTTTTTAAGGACCTCATGGAGTTGGCATCACTGGTTTCATCCTTGAAGAACTGTCGCAGGTGTTCCAGATATGCAGAGTGGTATTTTACTGTTTCGAACCAGGTGTTCCAACGGGTCAAGACAGGAACAGGAGGCGATATTTTTTTTTTCCACACCCCTCTCCTCCAGGAATGCAATTTACTCTCGCTTACGTTTTGGTGATTGTTAAAAGGCATATTTTATAAGTGCCACAAGCTTATTCACCTGATCAAAGTGGTCAATCCAGGACCCAGCAGACTGGCGTACATGCTGGAAAAAATGGTTCTGTGCCACCCTGCCAGTCCACCCCTCCCTCCGAGGCCAGAACCGTTTTTCCCCAGCATGTGAACCAGTCTGCCCAGCCTGCCCATCTGCTGACCATCAAACAGCAAACCACTGGAGTGTGGCACAGACCCAGCAGACTGGCGTACATGCTGGTAAAATGGTTCTGTGCCACTCTGATGGTCCACCCCTCCCTCCGAGGCCAGAACCATTTTTCCCCAGCAGGTGAACCAGTCTGCCCAGCCTGCCCATCTGCCAACCATCAAACAGCAAACCACTGGAGTGTGGCACAGACCCAGCAGACTGGCATACATGCTGGAAAAAATGGTTCTGTGCCACTCTGCTGGTCCACCCCTCCCTCCGAGGCCAGAAACATTTTTTCCTCCAGCATGTGGACCAGTCCAAGCCTGCCCATCTGCCATCAAACAGCAAACCACTGGAGCATGGCACGGACCCAGCAGACTGGCGTACATGCTAGAAAAAATGGTTCTGTGCCACTCTGCCAGTCCACCCCTCCCTCCAAGGCCAGAACCATTTTTCCCCAGCATGTGAACCAGTCCGCCCAGCCTGCCCATCTGCCGACCATCAAACAGCAAACCACTGGAGTGTGGCACGGACCCAGCAGATTGGCGTCCATGCTGGAAAAAATGGTTCTGTGCCACTCTGCCGGTCCACCCCTCCCTCCAAGGCCAGAACCATTTTTCCCCAGCATGTGAACCAATTTCGCCCAGCCTGCCCATCTGCCGACCATCAAACAGCAAACCACTGGAGCGTGGCACAGACCCAGCAGACAGGTGTACATGCTGGAAAAAATGGTTCTGTGCCACTCTGCCAGTCCACTCCTCCCTCCGAGGCCAGAACCATTTTTCCCCAGCATGTGAACCAGTCCGCCCAGCCTGCCTATCTGCCGACCATCAAACAGTAAACCACTGGAGCGTGGTACGGACCCAGCAGACTGGCCTACATGCTGGAAAAAATGATTCTGTGCCACCTGATCAACCCCTCCCTCCGGAGCCCAGAACCATCTTTCCTGCATGTGAACCAGTCCGCCTAGCCTGCCCATCTGTCACCATCAACCAGCAAAACCACTGAGCAGGCACGGACCTGCAGAATGGCGTACATGCTGGAAAAAATAGTCCGGAGCCACTCTGCTGGTCCACCCTTCCCTCCGAGGCCAGAACCATTCTTCCCCAGCATGTGACCCAGTCCGCCCAGCCTGCCCATCTGCCGACCATCAAACAGAAAACCACTGGAGCGTGGCACAGACCCAGCAGACTTGCGTACATGCTGGAAAAAATAGTTCTGTGCCATTCTGCCGGTCCACCCCTCCCTCCGAGGCCAGAACCATTTTCCCCCAACTTACGAGCGTGCGTGGGAACTGCGTAACGCAGGCTCGTAAAACAGTCATTTTTAGGAATTTTTCCACCAAATTTTCAACAGTCATTTTAAGACCTCTGCTCATGAACAGTGTCACTGTGATTTTCTTAATGTGTCCCATATAGTGATTTCGCACACCGACTGCGCCATTGTGCGCTACATGGGCGGTAACACATTTTGGGCAAGATGTGAAAAATGACAGCTATACTGCTCATAAGGAGGTGTAGTAGAATGACAATATTGAAAATCTGGAGTGAAAATATTGAAAAGTCTTGCGAACTTACAGCGTGCATAGGAACTGCATAGCATGCGGCTAAGTAAAACAGTCGCTTTAAGAATTTTCACCACAAATTTTCAACATAGGCCTTTTGAGGCCCACCTTATGAACACTGCAGTGTCATTTGGTGTCGGTTCGAAAGGTGATTTTTGCGCAGTGACTGACGAAATCACCCTTGCCCAATTAACGCCATGACAGCGAGAGCATTCATGAGAAGGGGTCCCAAAAACCCCATGTTGAAAATTTGGTGCAAAAATTCCAAAAAAATGCCTGAGATATGCGGGCAAAGTTGAAAAAACCCTATTTATTACATTATACAGCTTACCGGCATTTCCTCAGTTCGCGGTCAGCTTTGAAGAGTGCAGATGTGTTCCTGGTCCACCGAAGATCGTCGCGCCGAGTCGAAAGTAGAATATGGGGTGTGGGGTGTGGGAGGCAGGGTGTGCAGTGGGTGGGCGCGGGTGGGGGCCCAGACAGCAAGGGACGTTTTGTGTTGCAGGTTGTTTGTTTTTAAAACAGGGCGGCGGGGCGTTGCCACACTGGGGTGGGCTCCCAGACGTGACACAGGGCGCTGTTTGGGGTGGCGTGGAGCTGATGGAGGATTGGGCACCCGGTCGGGACAACATTTATATTACTGGGGTGGGCTCCCAGTGGCACCGTCTAGGAAGCCAGTGGAGCCGGCCAGGGATTGGGCACCCGGCTATACCATGTGTTGCCACGCTGGGGTGGGCACCCAGCATGGCATGTGCAACTCAGTTTTGGGGGGGGGGGGCGGAAAGTCCAGGGACCAGCAAACATAAGTGGGGAAGCTTAAGGACAGCATGCAAGGGGAGCAGAGAGACAACGCACGGCATCTATTCATGGGCCCCCACCTTACCTAACAGTTAAAAAATGAGCATGGTGAGCAGAATTCCGTAGAAGTGTAAATTTACCATAGTTTTCAGCAGGAATGATTCCAAAGTGGATAAGTTTCAGCACAGTTTCGGCAAAGATGATGTGATGAACAAACACTCACTACCCAGTCAGAAAGCAAAGATGAATGGGCCTGGCACACTCACTACCCAGCTATTTAAAGCACTGTGCTCGCGGAGACGAGAACAAAGCGCGTTCCGTTTTGGCGCCGTTTTCCCGCTAGCCAATCAGAATTCCGCTTTTCCGTCCGCGTCACCGCATATGCGGTAAACCAGTGTCCCTGTTGATACTGTTGTGGCAGTTCATGTATGACCCAAGTCTTCTCATTTAGGATCCCCATTTTTCTTTTTTTTTTTTTTGAAGTTGTTTAACCAGGTAAAGCACACTAAGCTGAAAGCTTTTTTACAGGAGCGACCTGGGAGCACAAGGAGGTTAAGTGACTTGCTCAGGGTCACACAGTATGCAAGTGGAAGCTGTGGGATTCAAACCCAGGTCTGGTCTGCTGGATGTCACCAGATTTGCAGCTCAGAGCCTTAGACCACTGCGCTATACTGCCTCCTACCCATGGTTCGATGGTGAGTTTAGCGATATGAAGTCTTTGGGTCACACATTCAAGCATTGCTGGCAGAAGTCTGGGGCAGATGGAGACAGACTGGCTTGGAGAACTCATTATGGTGGGTATCAAATAGCAATCTCCTGTAAGAAAGCAGCATTTCTGTCCTGGGAGACTGCAGCAGGGAGAAACAGACCTGCTCAGCTCTTCCAGGCTATGGACAGGTTGTTACATCCTGCCCGTCTCCAGCTGGTAAAGGCATTTTGATCCTCCTGGTGTGAAAATTTCACTCAGTTTTTCTCTGACAGGGTGTCCCCAATCAATCCAGGATAATCCCAACTAGGCTGTTGCAGCCCAGCAATGTGGAACGGGTTTGCTTAAAGATCAAATGCCATATATTTAAGAAAAGACTGAATTCACTTGAATTCAAGTCCCTGTGTTATGATTAGTGTTTCCTGAAAATATCATGCTGTTTGGGGTTGTGGTTTTCTTTAAATCAGCATCTGTTAATGTGTTCTGCAGTAACTGAAAACAATGAAGATTTTTCTGTCCCTATCAGTGGGCAATGACATCATTTTTGTCTAGCCTGCTGCTTCAGCAATTAAGCCCCTGATCAACAGAAAAAGCTGTTGCAGTTCCCAGTCAGAGCAGTATATAGAGCTAACTGTTTTCACTCAGAGTTTGTTACTAAACCATCTGGTTTGTGTTTAGATAGATTAGCTTAAAATTTATCATTCTATTCTCATAAAAAGGTGATCATTTGAGTTTCAGTGCTGAAATGAAGTGGTATGAATGAATGTCTATGAGAAATTACCTTGTCAGTATCAACAGCTGTCAGTTTCTTCTCATCAAAACTCTGCACTGTTTTCTGACTATAAACACAGGGCTGTTTAATGAATACAAAATAAATCTACATTTTGTTAATTCATAGAAGAAATGTGTCTTTGATGTAGCCTCCATAAGTAGGTTCATGCGAGAGCAATTTTGTTTTTATGTCAGACTGACAAACAGGTGTCTGCCACACACTGCTATTTCAGAAACATGTACTGTAATGAGCTCTTAAAATTCAGTTCTGAGGGTTTCTGTGTGAAAATACATCATGTATGTGTATAATTAGAAATACTAAATGGCCATCCTGATGCCCCTTTCTCCTGCCCCTTAGTTAAGGCTGCCATACCCTGCTTCCCCTCTGTCCCCCAACCCCAGAGTCAGGGCCAATGCACCCTGGTGCCCCCTTTTCCTGTCTCCACAGACAGGGCTGCTGTGCTCTGCTAAGCCCTAGAGTCCCAGGTCCCCTGCCTTCACAGTTGGGGCTGTTGTACAATGCTGCCCTAAGCCACAAGAGGTGGGATATTTGCTGAACCTGCTACCCACCTTCCATTGCCCCAACTGGCAAGGCTGCTGCATAAGATGCACCCTATCCCATAGTCAGGGACGCTTTACCCTGACACCCCGTGTCCTGCCACATGGTCGAGGCATCTGCACCATGCTGTCCTCTCTCTGTGCCACCACATCCAAGGCTGTTGCACCCTGCACCTGTCTACACAGTCAAGGCTGCTGTGGCCTGCTGTGCCCAACAGCCCCATGCCTCCACAGTCAGGGATGCTGCACCATACTACCACTTGCCATAACACAAGGCAGGGCATGTGCTGCACCCTGTCCCCTACCACCACAGTTGGGGCAGTTTCTCCCTGTTGCCCCCTGCCATCAGAGTCAGGTCCTTTGCTACATGCTGCTGCCCATGTCCTTTGTCCCAAACAGGTGTGTCTTCTGCACCCTGTTCCACTGTTTGAGCTGCTGTACCCTGATGCCTCCCCCTGTCTCCTGCCCGAACAGTTAGGTCTGCTGCACCCTGCTACCCTCTGTCCCCCACCCTATAACACAAGATAAAATAATTTTTTGGTTTTTATTTTGAGAAGTTTGGGCAGCGTACCAAAGGATCTGACTCTGGTGGCAGGGAGCAGTATGAAACAACCCTAACCGTGGAGGTAAAAGGCTCTGTGGTACAGCAGGACACAGTGGGGCATTAGGGTACAACAGCCCTGACTGTGAGATGGGGTGCATGTGGTGCAGCAGCCCTGCCGATCTGGGGCAATGGAAGTGTGTAGCAGGGTGCAGCAAAAGCCCCACCTCTGGTGACCTGGGGCAGCATGATGCAGCAGCCTCCACTGTGGAGGCAGAGGCCCTGGGACTCTATGGCTCAGCAAAGCACAGCAGCTCTCTCTGTGGAGACAGGAACAGGGGGGCAACAGGGTGCATTGGCCCTGACTGTGGGGTCGGGGGACAGAGGGAAGCAGAGTGCAGCAACCTCAACTGAGGGGCAGGAGACAGGGGCATCAGGATGCCGTTTAGTATTTCTAGTTATACACCTACTGTACATGAAGCATTTTCACACATAACCCCTCAAAGAACTGAATTTTATGAGTTTATACAGTACTAGTTCCTGAAATAGAGCATGGCAGACACCGATTTGTCAATCTGACATAAAAACAAATTGTTCTCACATGAACCTGTTTATGTAGGCTACATCGAAGACACACTGCTTCTATGAATTAACAAAATGTAGACCTACAGTATTTTATATCCATTAAATAGCCCTGTGTTATATAGCCAGAAAACAATACAGAGTTTTGATGAGAAGGAACTGACAGGTGGGATACAGACAAAGTACTTTCTCAGACATTTATTCATACCACTTCAGTTCAGCACTGAAACTCAAATGCTCACATTTTTATGAGAACAGAATGATAGATTTTAAGCTAATCTATCTAAACGCAAACCAGATGGGTTAGTAACAAACTCTGAGTGAAGACAATTAGCTTTACAGATTGCTTTGACTGGGAACTGCAACAGCTTCCTCAGTCAATCAGGGGCTTAACTGCTGAACCAGCAGGGTAGACAAAAATGATTAATCACGGACCGAGAGGGACAGAAAAATCTGCACTGTTTTCAGTTACTGCAGAGCACATTAACAGACACTGATTTAAAGAAAACCACAAAACCAAACAGCATGATATTTTCAGGAAACACTAATCATGACACAGGGACTTGAATTCAAGGAAATTCAAGCTTTTCTTAAATATATGGCATTTGAACTCTAAAGGAAAGCTATACAAATTACAGTCTCCTACCCCTGCAAGGCTTACCCCCCTGTTTAGCTTTCTATGGTATAAGCGGCGTTTTTCTCTCGCCGCAATACATTTTATTTTAACTCAGAAAAGTCCCGGAAGTATGGCGGACACAGGAGAGCCCATTAACTGTAAAGGTGCAGTGCCCACACCGCCCGCTTCAACAGGTTTGTATTGAAGCAAGTGATGCAGTGTCGCACCTTTACAGTTAATGAAGCCTCTATGTCTGCCATACTTCCGGGTAGCGGACTTTTCAGAATTAAAATAAAGCATGTTGTTGTGACAGAAAAATGCCGCTTTTACTATAGGAAGCAAAACCAGAGGGGGGTAAGCCTTGCGGGGGAGAGAGACTAATTTGTACAGCTTCCTTTAAGGAGCATTCCTCCTGCCTGGGGCAAGTTCAGGCTGGTTTCGGTGGAGGTGGTGAGTGGGGTGATTTCTGAGCTGTGACCCACTTATTGTGAACTGGGCCAGGGTCCAACATGCCTCTTAGTGAACTGTGCTGGATTCTTGGGTCCAGTGTTTGCTAAGACAGTCCAGTGTTCTGTTTCAGAGGGGTCTTTTCTGAGAGCAGCGAAAGATGCGCTGGCGAGACCCCTTCTAAAGAAAACTAACTTTAGACCTGTCTCTAACCTTCCAGTTTTAGGAAAGGCTAGCGAGAAGATAGTGGCTCTGCAGCTCGAAGCCCACCTCAAGGCCTTTAACATCTATGTGTCACTCTGGTCTGGATTTTTATCCAGGCATAGTACCGAGACTGAGTCGGTCAGGGTGAATAATGACCTCCTCAGTGATAGAGATAGAGGGGAATGGTCAGTCCTCGTTTTACTTGACCTCGTCAGCATTTGAATATGTGGACCATAGGTTGTTGTCGCTGGACTGTATCTGGGAGTACTATGGACTTGCTAGTACAGCCATTAGCTGGTTTGAGTCCTCCCTCACTGGTATGACGCAGAGGGTGGTGATAGGAAATTTTTCCTCACTCCCAAAGCTCCTGGTCATTGGCAGGGTGTGGAGGCGACAACAGAGAGGACCAGCTTGATACTTGGTTCCTCTAGTTCGGTGGCCTCCACTAAGATTAAGAATCTGGGTGTGATTCTGGATGAAAGAGTGACATTTGAGGCTCATGTGTTGTCCATAGTCTGGAATGACTTAACTATCTCTGTAACATCTCCTGGATTAAAGTCTTGATCCCACCAGAAAACCCGCCATCACTGGTGCATGACTTTATGACTTCTAGACTCTACTACTATAATGCTCTGTATCTAGGGGTTAGTGGAGGGGTCCTACGACACCTGCAGCTAGTGCGGAACATAGCAGCCAGGTTACTGAGAGGCCTTCCGAGGTCATGTCACGTGATCCCAGTCCTGCGTGATTGCACTGGCTCCTGGTGAAGTAGCGAATCTCATTAAAGGTCGGTCTACTGACCTACAAAGTTCTACATGGACTGGGCCCTGGTTATCCGAGTGAGCTCCTGTCTTCTTACTGCCCAGCTCGCCTTCTCTGCTCCTCCAAGGGGAGCCTCCAAGTAGTTCCCAGGGCCAGGTTCAAGACATCAGGTGACCGTACTTCTGAGGAAGCTGCTCTGGCCCTGTAAACTCACTTCCCAGATCTGTAAGGGAGGCTCCTTTGATAGATGCTTTTAAGTGAGGTCTAAAGACCCACTTGTTTAGTCAAGTGTTTAATCTCATTTAACCCCGCTGGTCTTCAGTTTAAGTTATTATGACTGCTAAATTTTCACTTCTATGCTTTAAATTGTCTATTTATGACTGTGTTGTGTTGTTTTAGTTATATGTGTTATTTTATGCTGTACAGTGCATAGAGACTCTGGGATTGGGCACTCAAATAAAATTACTACTTCATGGATGGAGTTTTGTGCATCTGTATCCCTCCTGTTTGAGGATCGGGAGACCTGGTAAGCCACCCCATTTTTCTGATTCTCTGCAAGAGGCCAAGGACTATGTGAATGTAGAGGATGTGACTATTGAGGGCAGGAGCTCAGCAAGAGGCAAAGGTCCTGGTACATGAATGTGGTGATGGAGAATTGACATTTATTCAGATACTGAGTGAGTAGCTATGTTCTGGATTTCTCCTGGTTACCCTTCCCATTATTGATGCCCTGTTATGCGTCCCATCAGTAGTCTCTGACCCTCCTTACTCCTGATCCCAATGGCTGAGCCAGGCCCACAGCATCTAACTGGAGTGAGTTTCCATAAGGTGTCTTCTTGTACCCAGCATGAGCTGCAACACCGTGACTTTATTCACTGGCCCTTGTTTTAAATAGCCAACCTTTCTGTGTTTTAAACCTTTAAAGTGCTGGGTGAGGCACAATCTTTGCTTCTATCAGATTCCCCGGGACCAATGGGCCATGGCAGGGGCAGGGATCACGAGGTGGGGTGGCTGTCGGGAAGGGGGGGGGGCAGGTAGACAAAGCTGCAGTCGCATCCTGTCATGCCACCGGATCCTCCTGTCAAAATTCACCAAGAATCTGTAAAAAGTTTCCCTACCTATCCTTGGAGTGAACTGAATTCCTCCATTTCGAGATGTCGCTGGTCACCTCCCTCCAACATCTTTCCATGCCCTCGGCCTACCAATGTATCATAACCCCAGATCTGCACTCCCTGGAAGCTGGCATTCACCATGTGGGTGCTCCTCCACCCAGCAAAATAATGTGCCATGGCGGCTGCTCTTAGACATTACTCAATAACATGGCTCAACCTGCAAGCTTGGTGTTGGAAGGGGAGAACCAAATTTTACATATGCAGTGCCAGGGATTAGGTGGTTGGGGAAGTTACTGGAAGTTTTAATTGTTTAGCCCACGTACGGAGTAGGAGTGGGCCTCCACACACCGACTGAAAATTTACACCCCCTATTAACAGAGACCAACAGCACAGGGGTTTTATTCAGTCTTCACTCACTATGAACTGCAGTCACAACCCCTCAATAAGCTGCATAGTTACAGTGAATTCTCCTGTTTGTTTTTTTTTAAGGGGGCAAATATTCTGATACTTCCACACTGCAAACTTCTACTCATTCACCTCCGAACTCATGAACAGTCACAATGTAACTAAACATATTGCTAAGCCAGTGCAACACCCTAATTTCATCCCTCAGTCTTGACACTAACTCTCCGACTGTTGCCAAGAGATGTACTGGAATCAACTCCTGAACACAGTGGATATAACAACTGCATAGTCTGTGGGTAACAGCAGGCTTGATTGCAGCACCAGATAAGTTTGCCATCCACCGATAACTTAAATGGGACTGTACACCTATGCTGGCAGGAGGTCATGGACCTAGAATATTAGTTCACCGAGTGCTAATTTGCAACTTTCACACTATGCTGCCCCTCAAGCACTTGGTGACAGCTATTACCACAGGGATAGATTAATCTCCTTGGAGTCAGAGAGTTAGTGTCAAGACTGAGGGATGAACTTAGAGTGTTGAGCTGGCTTAGCAATATGTTTAGTTACATTGTGACTGTTCATGAGTTCGGAGGTGAATGAGTAGAAGCTTGCAGTGTGGAAGTATCAGGAATATGTGCGCCTGCTGATCTTGTAGTGTTTTTTCCCCCTTCAATATTTGGTTTACAGCAAAAATGCATAGATACTGAATGAGTCTGAGAGCACCAGGTGTGAATTTACACAGGTGCCCCAGAGTCATATGCAACTGACTGATCCTTGGCTATGTGACCTGTGCTCCACTGTCTGTTCTGGTGGTGGATGGGTTGTATTGGCAGGATGGCTGTAGTGACTGACACAGAGAGTCATACAACTGCTCCGAGTATGAAAGTGGGTCCCTGTCCCTTTGTCCCAAAGCATTACAAGGTGTCCTGCATTTCACTACAGTTGCCATGTGTTTTCATATCATCCAGAATAGATGCTCCTTTTTGAGGGGAACCTGTCATGCTCAATGTCTTAGAATCTAAACTGTCACATGGCGCTGAGCAAGATCTGGTCTCTTGGACGATGTGCGCTAGGGGACCATGCCAATCTGCCCTGGCCCCATGCGAAGAATGACCCAGGCAGACGATGAAGGGACACCAACATTCCAGACAAGGGTGATATCACTGTGTACATGCTTCAGGGGCCTGAACGGTGGCAAGCGGCATAAGAGTAAGCATATCTTTGTGTATAGTGGGGTACCCACCAGAGTGTCCAGGAGCCCCAGGTGATGACCTGTCTGTAAGAGCTAACTTGCACTAGATTTTGCAATGTGTTCATATAGTACTGAGATTCTGCTTTGCTATTATAAAATATCTCTTTACAGCTGGTAGTTAACTGTTAAACTGGTACCTCCACTCCCAGTACCACTTGGGCAGATGACTGATGATGAATAGCTATTGTACTGGCATTACAGTTTTGTTATGAAACAACAAAAATATTTAACTCATTACATCCAATAGCTCCATATGAAGTCCGAACTATCCATTGTTTACTTGACACAAAATGGCCGTCCAGGAGGTAATGAGTTTTAATGCTACTTATAGGTGCTAAAGTGCTATTTTACCATGAAATCCACCAAAGCTTTCTCCCCTTCCGCATCACCAAAGGAGCTCAAAATTGTTCCCAATAGTATTCCTCCAGGGTCAAACATGAATTTGATTCCCAGTACCTTGTCGCTTATTTCAATAATTTTCTTCCAAAAAGTTTCCAAAATTGGACACTTTATGAACATATGTTTTATTGTGCCTTTATTAGTGTGACATCTAGGGCATAATTCAGAAATTACCGGGTTAAATATATGTAATTCTGAAGGAGTGTAATATAGTCTGTGTAAAATGTTGAATTGAATTTGTTGAAATCTAACGGATTTAGATAATGTACTTGGATATTTCATTGCTTTTAGCCAGCCATTCAAGTCCAAGATTATGTCTCGTTCCTTTTCCCAGGACTGTTTAAGACTTAAGGGACATATTTATTTTTTTCCTTAATTGTTGCATAGAGTCTGCCTATTACTTTCTTATGATTTTCTGGATCTATAAAAAATTCTTCTAGTGGAGCTAACAGAATTTCCATTTCAAGGTTCCAGTGTTTCCTAATATAATCTCTTATTTGTAAATAAGCCATGTAATCATTATTATTTTATATATTCTTTTTAACTCTTCAAATGTACCCAAGCTTCCATTAATAATTCATAAATCCTTTTTTGATGCCATATTTTCCAAATATAATTTGAATTTAATTTCATTAGGAAAATATTATTTTGAATTGGCATGAATTTTAAGATTTTAATTTTCTGGCACAACATTTTGTTTACTTCTTGCCAAATTTTCATCAATTTTTTTAGTAATACTGATGTTTTGTCATAGTCTACATGATTGTACAAAAGCACACTAAATGCTTAATTTAAATTCATACAAGGAGTAATTCCTAGTTTTATATCCTTCCACTGAGCTGTTGAAGAATTTTTTAGCATAGATGTCAAAAAATCCTTCCATCTGAGTTGCCATATAATACCATTTAAAATTCAGGAGGGCAGTTCCTGCTTTTTCCCTTGAAGAGTATATTTTCTCTATTTTTAGTCGTGGATTTTAATTTTGCCACAAGAAATTCTTTTTTTTTTTCCAGTTCTGAAAAAAAATGCATTTGGAAAACAATTGGGGGGGGGGGAGGAGTCTGGAACAAAAATAACAGCCTGAGGAGCACATTCAATTTTTATTATATTTGCCCTTCCAATCAATGTCAGGGGGCAAATATATCCATTTCTCCATATCATTTATGATATTATTCATTAATGGCTCATAATTCTGTCTATATAAGTTGTTAATATTTTTAGTCAAAATAACCCCAAATATTTAAAAGACTCTTGAGGCTCCACTATAAAGTTAAAGTTTAGTAGTTCAGTTTTATTCAATAGCTTTACCTCAGTTTTGAGCAAATTCAGTTTCTATCCAGACACTTTTGCAAGTGTCTGCTAAGTATAGTAAGTCTTTACAAGAATCTTCAAAAATTGGATAAATATACAAGTACAGCGCCTGCATACAACAACATGGTATATTCTTTTCCCTCAGTCTTATTCTCTAATATTATCACCTGTAAGCTGTACACATGGTTCCAGGTATTGTGTAAACAAAACTGGAGACAAGGGACAACCCTGTCTTGCCCCACTATGCAAATTAAATGCATCTGATAATAAGGGGATATGTGATGGTGCAGCATCTGATAGTGGTTTTATCAATATGAGTGTTCAGTGAGCTTGGGAGTTATCACGAGTGGCTCCGAAAAGCAGAGCCATGAGTGATTAATCCCCTAGCTCACTGGCCATGAGTGTTCATGTAAACCACTATCAGATGCTGCACCATCAAGTATTCGTTTTATATTATAGAGGTTGACTTCACTGTGTCATTTGCTTGTGTATTTTTGTGGTTATGTTGCTAGTTTTCTGATGTGTTTGGGGGTTTCATTTATGCTTCTGTGTTGCTACACTACAAGTTATTTGATTGGTTGTTACTGTGAGATAGTGGTATGTGATTGGTTGTTGGGTGATGTGGGCGGGTTTCTGTTCTTCCGGGTTTCAGTCTGTGTTTCGGGTAGGGAGCGTTGCTGTATGTTCATGTAGAAGTGCTTCGTTCGTCCTATGCAAGAGGTTTTTAAGTGTTGTAAGTTGTTAGAGTTTTGTTTTTCAGTACCTTCCTTTTTTGTGTATGTATTATATATGATTGACAAGCATGCTGCACGAGGAGTGTTAAGTTTTTTTATTCCTAATTTGAGTCAGCTGTGCTCGTGATTCATACTTTAATTTTTGCTTTAGTGCAGCTGAAACATTACCGGCAGCATTACTACTGAATTTAGTTCGGCATTGATGTTATCAGTGACGTGTAGACAGGGCTGATAGCAGCACATACGTAATGACAGGGCCGATAACCTGCAGTTCTTGTTGACTGTCTACACGTCATTATAAGGAATCTGTTCAGTGGTACTGACAGCCGTTTTTATCAAATGAATTATCTGTCAACCCCTACAATATGATATAGAATTTGCATAGACTTTTGCTTTTGGTGAGGAGTATAGCACTCTTATCCAAACCAATAACTTCAGACCCATTCCAGCCTTCGACAGGGTAAACATCAAAAAATCCCAGTCCACCATGTAAAAGGCTTTCTCAGTGTCCAAAGCAACTAGAGCTGCATTCAGATCTTCCAACTCCATTATATCCAATGTTTTTCTGACAGCATAGGACAGTCTTCTGCCTTCTATAAATCCAACTTGGTCAGATGATATTAAAGTTGAGATTACTGTGTTTAAACATGATGCTAACATTTTTTAAAATATTTTATAATCACAGTTTAATAATGAAATCGGTCTATACAAAGATGGACAACATAGGGGTTTATTGGGTTTTGGAATGTGTCATATGGGCATCATTAAAAGAGGTGGGCATTGCCTGGTTTGCCTTAATCATGTTAAATATTTTTGTTGGCTTAAGAGCTAGGATATCCTGGTATTTTTTGTAAAAACTAACTTACCCCATCTGGACCTGGGGATGAGTTTGCTAGCAGTCCCCTTTATTGTTTCAATAACTTCTATTTGTGTTATCTCTTGTTTCAGCTTCTATCGTTGAGCCTCTGTTATTTTAGGAAGAGTAATTTTGTCTAAAAATTGTTCTGTTTGAATCTTAGTGGGCTTGGATTCAGGTAAGTACAAAGTTTAGTAACAGTCCTTTAGTACATCCACTTTTTTCTAATCAGTAACCGCATATCCATTTTTTCTTTAATTTTTGCTATTATTTTGTTGGATTCTTCATATTTCAGCTGCCATGCAAGTAACTTGTCTGGGTTTTCCCCAAGGTAGTAATAGTTTGCTCCTGATCTATTTAAAGCAGCTCTAGATTTATTTCCACTAATGCCATATTTATTTTTCACAACCAATAACTTCTGTAAGCCCGATTCTGATGTTGATTGTATAAAAACCTGTTCTTCCAGTTTTATTTATTCTTCCAAATTTTTAAGTTGTTCCTATGGGAAACAAAAGTGTTACTATGAGCCCTTAAAGTAGGCTTTAGTGCTTCCCATACATTAAAGAGTAAGGTTTCTTCTTCCATATTCTCTGTAAAATAATAAGCTAATTCCGCCTGTAAAAAATAGTCAAAGTCCTGATCATCCAAAGCAGTTTGATCTAATCTCCATACTTTCTCTCGTTGGACAGATCCACTCAGTTCCATATCTCATGTCACGTAGGCATGGGCCAATATTATTATGGGGCAGTATTCAAAATGTTTAATGGAATCCACTATAGTGGCTGAAACCAACATAAAATCTATCCTGGAATGCTCATGGTGGACTTGGGAATAAGAGTATATTTCTGCTTCTGGGTTTTTAAATCTAAACAGATCTAATAAGCATAAATCCCTTATATACTCCTTGATAATATGGACAGACCTTTTTTTGTTTCCACACTAGCAATTGATCTGTTTTATTGAAGGTTTGATTAAAATCTCCTGCCATTACATAAGGGGCAGGGAATTGAGAGAGGGCCAAAAAAAAGATTAGTAAAAAACAAAGGAGCTTCTTCATTAGGTGCATATAGATCCATAATTGTAAAGTCTTGTCTTTTAAGTTGTAAATGTAATATAACATAACATCCATTTATATCTGTAATAGAATTTTTGTAGCTTATAAATTTTTTTTTTAAATAAAAATAGTAAGACATCTTGAGTATTGATCATGTATAGAATGATTCCTTTGCTTTAAATAGATTCACACAGTATTTTGCATCCTGTGGTAGAAAATTAGTTTCTTGAAGTTTTAATATTTCAATCTGTTTTCTATTACAATGCTGTATTATGCTTCTCATCTCTAGTCTATTGTGAATACCTTTCACGTTCCATGATGCACATCTGCAGCAGTAGAGCTGGTCTGAATTAGCCATATTTTTCTCCTTAAAAATGTCTTGGGCACGTCCTTAAGTTTTTGTGATTTTTTTATACCAATAGTTCTGTGATTTTAAAATAGATTTACTCTTAGCACCCTTATTTATACCTTTCAGTTCTATTTTCCCAATATCCCAGACAAACAAAGCAAAAAATAATACATCAATGAACAAAGAATCTGTCATTCTACAACCCGAAAGCTCCTCTCTTCCCTTATTGTTTTAAGCCAAGTGTGTTTATTATCCATTGCAAAAAACAGTTCTGAGAAGTGAGCACATTTCTGGACTATCCTCCCCCCACACACACACACACAATCTCTCCAAACAAGAGTACTGCTCCTTTCCAACCCTCAAGATGAAGGTTTGGGCAAATAGAGAACACACATGCACACACACACCAAGCACTAAAACAAAACAAAGAGAAGGCTTTTCCCCTTCCTTTTCTAGGTCCTTCCCCCCTTCTATTTTAAGGTATATTATATCTTTAAGCAATATTCTGTATATATTTTTTGTCCCTGTCCCCCTCTGTGTTGCTTTTTCCTAACCCCATGCATTTTCATTTGAGGAGATGTCTACGGGGTTATGAGTATTCTTCTCCCAGGTGTCCAGTTCAGAATTAGCGTGATCGACCTCAGTGCAATCTGAATTTTCTGAGAGATTAGTTTTTTCCATACTGGGATTTGTTGTCATTTTACTACTCCCACTAGTGCCTGGTTGTTCCCTTCTCCCATTATCCATTACATGATGCCTTTTTGCCTGATACGTATTTGCTGATTTCACATTTCCACTTAGATTGGGTTCTGATTCATATAATACTGTTCTTTTTATGTAGGCTTGTGCATGTGTAAGCAACATCTTGTGGCAGTATCACTTTCAGAGGTGTGTCAGTGTTGTGGCCAATGCAGGGGACACTTTAGTGGGTGCGTCCCTCAGCTGCCAATCAGTGAGCATGCTGGCGATGACAGCGGTTTCAAAGAGAGCCATGGAGTTTTAAAAAATCTGCCGCTCCAATGAGGCATAGTTTCCTCATTGTAACATCAGATGACAAGGCTCCGTTATATGCCTTTCCTGGTGAAACATTCCAATATATATGGCAGCTCTTACCACCCACCACACAATCCCCAAAAAGCCGACATCGGGGATGCCCAATCCTCATGTCGGCATGCCCCCTAAGTTCAATTTGTTTGCTGACGGGGTGCCCAGTCCCCATCAGCATCATGTTCCCCCCCAAAAAAGAAAACTCATGGCAACATCATGTTCTCCCCCAAAAAACTCATGGCACACTGGGAGCCCAAAACCATTTTTTGCCTATAAATAAAGAAAACCTTCCCCCAAAGTCTGTTTTTTCCTTTTTACCTGAAAAAAAAAAAAAAAAAGAAACCCTCATCTTCCTGCCTTTCCCCAACCTGCACCCACCATCTGCACACCCCACCACCCCATACTTGCCTCCGGAGGGCCGGCATTGCGATCTTCTGTGGAGTGGGAACACATCTGAACTCTTCAAAAGCCGACCGGGAACTGAAGAAAATGTGGTAAGCTTTATAATGGCAGGCAAAGGAGGGTTTTCAACTTAGGTGCATATCTCAGCCATTTTTTGGAATTTTGGTACCAGACTTCAACATGGAGTTCTTGGGACCCCACCTCATGAACACATGCATTGTCATCTCGTTATTCGGTCCTGAAAGGTGATTTTTCGGACACAGCACGGAATCACCTTTCAGGACCAATTAACGAAACGACAGTGCCACTGTTCATGAGGCCAGGTTCCAAAACACCCATGTTGCAAATTTGGTGAAAAATTCCAAAACAATTACTGTGTAACTTTGACAATTTTTAATATTTTCACGACAATTTTCAACATAGCCATTTGTCACACCTCCTCATGAACAGTACAGTTACCATTTTTACATCCTACCCGAAATGTGTTTTGCAGTGATGCCAAATGGGCATGATGTCATGATGCAAAATCACTTTTTCGGCTAATGAACTGATAGTGCCACTGTTCATGAAGTGTGGTCACAAAAAGCCCATGTTGAAAATTTGGAGTGAAAATACCAAAAAACGCCCAGGGCGTTAGGGTTTCCAACCATAACACCCCACCCTGTAGAGACTGACAGGTGTCAGGGGTGTGACTAGGGATCGTCAGCTGTAAAACTCATGCCATTCCACCCCCACCCCTCAGCCAGTGACAGGCATCGAGTGTGCCATGGAGTCTTCGGACTCAAAGTTCACCCCATTCTCCCATGCTGCACCCATGTCAGCATATTTCCTTATGGAATGGGGTGAGTGTAAGGTCCGAAGACTCCAAGGCACACCATGACATATCAGTGCCTGCAGGGTAGGGTAAGGTGAAATGGCGTGAGTGTTATGGCCGATGACCCAAAGGCACATCCCAACTCCTCTCGGTCTCTGTTGGGTGGGGGTGGGGTTGGCATCAGTTTAATACTTCACTGCCATTCCTATTATGCATCTCTCCAACTCCTGCACTGCCAATGCCAGCAAGACAACATTTGGCATTGACAAATGCCTGTTATTGTTGCTTCTGCTTCAGCTGGTCAGGTAAAAATTCGAGTTCTCCCCTTGAAGGATTACTTTGAGCTTAACTGGAGGTAACAATGTGAACTTTATACTATTTTTCCACAATAGAGCTTTTGCAGTTTGAAATGCTTTTTGTTTTTCTATTACATGTTGCGGGAGATCAGGAAATACCCGGATAACCATGTCATGAAAATGAAGGCCTTTATTAATTTTTGCTTTTCTTGACAGCTCTTCTTTGTCCTGGTATTTCAACAGCTTAAATACAAATCCAGGGGCACTGCCTTCTTAGTTACTACTTCTAAATCCTCTATGGGCTCTATCCTGGATTACTTTATCAGAGGGCAGTTCCCTTCCTAAGGCCTCCGTTAACAGGGATTCAAAATATACAAGGGTGTTTCCACCTTCTAGGCCTTCAGATATTCCACCTAGCTTTATATTACCTCTGCATGCTCTGGTCCCCATTTCTTCAACTCTTTCTTGTAATGCTTTCGGCTCTTTTGTATGCTCTTGTATAGAGGTCTGAACAAGAGCCCTGTCATCTTCTAATTTACTCACATGGGTTTCTAACTCAGTAATTCTCATATTTAGGGTTTCAATTTGCTTAACCACAGCAGTAACTTGTTCTGACAAGCCTCCACACATATTTTTCATTGAATCAAAACCAGTTCTCATTTCCTGTACCAATGTGTTCATCTGTTCCTCCTTCCCAGCCTGATGTTCATTTTCACTATCATCTCTTACCCTGGGTAATACATTAGTTTTTCCTCTCTTTTCCTTTTTTATTTTGCCCCTTTGTATCTGCTTTTGCTTTAGTGCCCTTCTGTTTTGCCATTGTGTCCTACAAGGTATTCCCCCAGCCTCTCCATTGGCTGCCGCCGATAAGATATCTTGTCCTAAAAACCTATGCGTTCTAAATCTTCCGGCAGCCTAACGGTTAACTTCTGTGAAGTGCTTTGGGGTGCAATTAGTTATTTTATTAAGCAGCATATGTTTGTTTCTTTTTGGAATTCAAATGGAATTTATTTTTAAAGTTCAACTTGCAGCCCCCTTTTGGTTTCTTTGGAGAGAAGTCTTGCTCTACATTAGTGTTCTGTTTTATTCTCCAAGCTCTCCCTTGATTATACTATGGAAATTTTTCAGCATTTCCCTCTTCCAATGATACCCTCCAATTGCTGTTGTGGTTTTTAATTTTTCCTGCCTATACTCACAATTTATTTATTTATTCAGTCAGTCTTGGATTACAATACCTTTGAGCAGAAGACCGCTCTTTTACAAAGGTTCCACGTCGTAAGAGTAGGAATACATACATTGTGGGCTTAGGAGCATCTAAGCAGGTGAATTTAAACATAGAAAAAAAAAAAAAAAAAAACATTGTGAATTGGTAACAGAAAAGATTTTGACACAAGGATTATTCAAGTAGTAGTAGCAGCCAAGATGGCATTGTCAGGTAAGCGATGGTAAACCGACAGCCAGAAGGAGAATAGGGGGCAGCGTGGGGGGTGGGAAGATGACAATCTCTATCTTGTAGCATCTCTCATCTATCAGGTTCAGACAGTATACTAAATACGAATTCAGACCAATTCAACCCATAATCCTCTTGGGGGGGGCTCAAAATTCCTTCATCACCGATGATACAGTCCTTGACACACAGACTTCCCATGATTGAGATCTTTAAGTACTTGAAAGGTATTAATAAACACAGAGGAGGTGTTCAAACGGAAGGGGGAAGGGACCACGAGGGGTCATAGCCTGAAACTGGTTGGGGGGAGGGAATATAGAAGAGACCTGAGAAAGCATTACTTCATAGAAAAGGGTAGTGATGCCTTGGAATGAGCTACTAAGGAGTTGGTATCAAGGGAATCAGTGGGAGGTTTTAAGAAGGGATGGGACAGATATGTGGGCAGGGTACAGGTAGGGTGTGTAGAGATCAGGGGGACTCTAAATGGAAATCAGGGGAGGGATGGAAGGGAGAGGGGAGGGAGGCAGCAGCAGCAGTTAAACTATGAGCTGCACCTCAAGCAGACACAATAGACCTCAAGGCCTAATCTGCTAGCATTTTCATATGTTCCCAAACCAGAATTTCAGTCTCTGCTCTGCAGTGAAATTTGTGCCAGGTAATACACCAGTACTACCCACAAAGATCAGTTTCAATGCCAAGAAAAAAAGCTGGCCTAGGAAGGGAAGGAAAAAAAAAAACAAGCCACAAAGAACACCCAGTTCTGATTTCAGCACACGCTCAAAGCTTTCAGGTGTAACAATACTTTTGTTTTACTTATTTATTTATCGGGTTTAAAACAAAGTCTTTGGGGTGCCAGTTGTTTGTTTCTTCAGTGTTTCATCACTCAGTCATCTATAAAATAAAAAAATACACTTAGGCTAATAAAGTAGTAAAAGCATTTATACGAGCAGTATCTCGTTACTTATCTCTGGATTATCCCTTTCCATCTTCATTGTTCATCTGCATCAGCGTTCGCCTGCAGCTCCCGGAGCTATCATTTCCATCTCTATGTAGCATGCTTCCTTCATGTAGTACACACACACACACACACACACACACACACACACACACACGAAAAGAAAAAAACGAAGAAGCAGAGCAAGGGTGTCATTATGTTTCCCATTTTAAAGCAATTGTGCCCACTGTGGGGAGAGGGAGACAGAGAGTCTGGACCGGAGAGTAGCCAGTGTGCCTCCTCTCACTCAGTGTGTACGTCATCTTGAATCTCACACATTTGCACCTTAAGAGAAGAGTACTTCAGGCCGAAGTTGGAAATGGACAGCAAGTAC
The DNA here is from genome assembly GCA_016271365.2 of Neoceratodus forsteri. Taxonomy (NCBI): domain Eukaryota; kingdom Metazoa; phylum Chordata; order Ceratodontiformes; family Ceratodontidae; genus Neoceratodus; species Neoceratodus forsteri. The sequence continues at coordinate 159,286,070 of CM028137.1, forward strand.
TCCAGAATCTCATTCACTGGACAAGTGAAGGGATCTACCAGATGTGAAGTAGCTCACAGTGCAAAGTGTTTCCACTTAATAGAATAAGTGGCCCTAGTGGACAGCTTCCTAGCCACCATCAGGACATCAGCCAGCCTGGTGACACCCCGAACAAAGCCATGGCCATGTCCTCAGGAGCCAGGTGTGAAGATGCAATTTTTGAGGTCCCAGTGGACGAGGGTGCCCCAGTTCTAGAACAGCAAGCCAGTGCACAGAGGAAGGGGTACTGGAGGTTCCACTGTCAGCTGCTGCAGTAAAGGTAACCAGATTTGACAAGGCCAGAAGGGGGCGACAAGGATCATTGCGAACCCTTCCATCTGGAGCTTGATTAGAACTCTCTGAAGCAGGGAGAAGGAAGGAAATGATTACAGAAACCTTCCTTTCCAGGAAAGGGACAACACGTCTCACAAGAAAACTCCAGACTCTGGATCGAGTGAGCACAAAGGTGGCATTTTTGCATTGAGTGAGGACACAAAAAGGTCCAAATCTGGATGACCCCGTCTGTCGAGCAGATCTTCTACTACTGAAGTTAGCAGCACCCACTAGTACGTCTTTGACTGTGACTGGCTTAGAGTGTCCACTAGGACATTTTGGATGCCTGGAACATGGATGGCAGACAATTCAAGACCATGATCCACCACCCAATACCAGACTCTCACTGCTGCCCGGCAGAGAGGGTACGAGTGATTTCCCCCCCCCCCCGGCTTGTTGATGTAGTGGACTACACTGAGGTTGCCCGTCTGCCCTAGCATAAGACCCTGGGATAGCGGAGTCTGGAAGGCCTGCAAGGCATAAAGAACGGCGCATATCTCCAGGACATTTATGTGGGGAGAGGATTCTAGCTTCGAACATGTCCCTTGAGTTTGGTGGGCCCCAGATGAGCTCCCCACCGCAACCCTGAAGCATCTGTTATGAGGATTTGCTGAGGGGAAGGAATGAAGAAAGGAACCCCTCTCGACAGGTTGCTGGGTTCCATCCACCAAAGCAGAACCCTTTTTACCACAAAGAACACCAGGATCGGCTGTTCCAGGTCATTAGTACACTGGTCCCAGTGGACCATCAGAGTCTACTGTGGAATCCTCATGTGCAGCCTGGCCAGAAGCACTGCGACTACAGCCGCAGCCATCAGACCCAAGAACTGGAGTATGGTTCTGGCTGGGACATTGCAACTGTCGTACAGCAGGCAGGCTTGAGCTACAAGATAATCTGCCTAGTCCTGAGGCAGGAAGGCCATGCCCTGAGATGTGTCCAGGACTGCCCCGATATACTGAAGGCATTAACAGGGGGTCAGAACTGACTTGGGCAGGTTGATCATGATGCCCAGATCCTGGAATAGGCGGGTGGTATGTTTCAGAGTCTAACAGGCGCTCCCTGGACTGGGCTTTGAGAAGCCAGTCATCCAGCTAAGGAAAGAAATAGAATCCCTCCCGCCTGAGGGCAGCTGCTACCACTGCCAAGCATTTGGTAAACACCCGAGGTGCCAAAGTCAAGAAAAAGGGCATGGCCCAGAACTGGAAGTGTGCTCCCTGGAAATGAAACCTGAGGTACTGTCTGTGGGAGGCGTGTACCTGGATATACAGGTAGGCATCCTTCATGTCAAGGGAGCAAATCCAATCTCCCAGGTGTAGAAGGGGCAGCAGACCCTGAAGTGTCATCATTTGAAATTTTTTGTATTGAATAAAAAAAGATTGAGCTCCCGGAGTTCTAGAATCAGCCAGAGATCTCCTGTGCATTTGGGTACAAGGAAGAAATGGGAGTAGAACCCTCTGCCCTGTTGAGTCTCTGGGACAGGTACTATGGCCCTTTTGCTTAGCAAAGAGTGGATTTAGTGGATATCCTCCCAGAGCACTGGGATGTGGTCTGGAGGATAAGAGTACAGAATAAGGGCTTTTTTCTGCAGGGTGCTCTAGAAGTTCCAGAGTATGGCCGCTTTCTATGAGCTGCAGTACACAGGCAGCTCCAGTAATTTCCCTCCACTTGTCCAAGTGCAGGGAGAAATTACCCTCTACAACTGCCTCCTCCATCATACAGGGCATGGGGAGCAAGGAGTCAGGCCGAACTGGCAGGGGTGGCAGAGTCGCACCACCTCCTCTCCCCCCCCCCCCAGCAGTGGAGGAGGAGGTGAGTAAGGCAGGGGTTTGGTGCTTACCCTGAAGCTTGTTAGAGGGCTTGGGTCTATGGGAAGACTGCCGAAAGGATGCTTGTTGGCCACTTTTGAGCTGGTTGTTTCAGTACATGGAGTGGACCGACCGCAAGGCATGGGCAGAGGCTTGCAGTTGAGACAGTATGTCCTCTACATCTGCACCAAACAGTTTGAAGCCTCCAAAGGAGGCATTCAGGATGGACAATTCAACATCCTGGGCAAAGCCTGACACCCTCAGCCAACAGTGTCTTTGCAGGCAAATGCTCGCTGCAGCAGCCCTGGCCAAGGCATTGACAGCATTGTAGGCAGTCCTGAGAAGATGGGTGCCAACATCGGAACCTGCTTTGAGAGACTGCAGCAACTGCTGTTTTAGGGGGGTCCTCCAGGAGGGCCCTGGCAGTTCCAAGGGCCTGATCCCAGAGCTGGTTTTGGTACTGGACCATATAGGCAATGTAGCTCAGCACCCTGATGGTTAGTGTGGCAGAGGCAAAGGTTCTCTTGCCCATGTGATCCAGCCTCTGGGACTCCTTATCTAGGACAGGGAACTGAGATGTTTAGGCCTCTTGGTGTGGTCGTGAGCAGCACTGATGACCACCGAATCTGCTTGAAGCTGGTTGACAAAGAAAAACCTCCTAGCTGGGGCTTGGTATAATGCATCTGCCTTCCTGGGCATGGCTGGGATCAGATTAGGCCAGTGCCGGACAGCCATGGAGGCATCCTCAAAGGGCTCAATTAAGGAAGGGGTCATTAGAGGAGGGGCCAGACGATGTCAAGTGGGATCTTGCTCTTCAGTGTCGAAGCCCATGGCCAATTGTAACTGTCTCATAACTGAGACAAAAGAGAGGTCACCCTGGGGGGGACCGCAGGATGTACCTAGGGGTCTCTTTGCTGGACAAGACCATGAAGGAGGAGTTGTAAGGAGTGGCTCCTCCATAGTCATTGTGTTGTCCTCATCCAGAGGAATGAGGTCTGGGTGGCACCCATCCTTGTCCCCAGAGCCCTGATGGGGGGACCAAGGGCCCTGGGTTCTGATGTATGGGCTATGCCCCAACTGGAACAGTAAGCAGCTGCTGTGAAGATGGGCCTTCGGGAGAGGCAAGCTTAGCTTGCATAAAGCCCCCAAGGCAGTAAGCATGGAGTGACAGTCCACCGCTATCAGGGTCAGACCCACCAGCGTCAGCTGAGGGAAGACTGGGGTTGACACTGGGGAGGGAAGCTGAACAGGCTGGGACCTGTTGGAACACTCCTCAGCGTGGGTCGGTGTTGGAGAAGGCAACGGTGACCGGGCTTGGCTCAGAGAGACTCAGGAGAGGGAAGAGGCTCCGAACTCGAAGAAACTGCTGAGGCCAGTGGTGGGGAAAAGGCAAGCTGTGTCCCAGCAACTGCAGATACGGAGCTCATCGATGACAAGCCAACTGAGACTGACTGAGTGTCCGCTGAAAACAAGGGCCTGAACAGCAGGGGCTGTTAAGGCGGTAGAGTGCCAGAGCCCCCAGAACCGACAGCATGACACTGAAAGTCTGATGGGGAGAGCTGCCAATGGCAGCCCTGTGGGGTACAGGGCGTGCGAGGCAGAGGGGCCTGCCCCTCAATGAAGGCTCTGCCACAGTCGACACACAGAGCTGCGACTGGGAGTGAGACGAGGAGGACCAGGTTTTCTCCTAAGCACGGTCCTCGTCTCAGTGTTTATGCTTCCATGTCAACTTGTCCCAGGCCTTAGAGGGTTGCAAGCCCCAAGGACATCACGGGGAGCAGAGGAGATCCTAGCCTGCAGCTCATTCTCCATTTGGGTGACCTTCTGCAAAAGCAGAAAAGTTTCCAGGGTCTGCACTCGCCACTTCCTGGTGGCCTGGTTGAAGCTGCAGCAGATCACGCAAGCCTGGGTGTTGTGTTCTGGACCGAGGCAGCAGACGCAGGCCTTGTGGTCATCCTTCTCAGGGAAATTCAGGCCCACATGCACACTTCTTGGAGAAATTCCTGGAAGCGGAGCTCAGTGTAAACAGAGTCAGAAAAACCCCTTTATCACTAAAGTGATGCATACTAGGGAGAGAAAATAAAAATAAAAGTTTGACGAAACATTTTGGGGAAATGCAGGTCAACTGAAGCTGGCTGATCTCTGTGAAGTCCATCGTGCACTGGTCAATTGCAGCAAAAGAACTGAGGAGGGTGCGGGGGCCACCAATTCTTATAGGATAGGCCGACGTTGGCATATGATGTCGGAGTGGGCGCCCCCCTGGTAGACTGCTAACTAGAAAAGTTTCCTTGTAGTCCTAGTGCCTGGCGGCTGTAGTTCCATAGGTGTGGCCTGCTGCAAGAGATACCCTTGAAACAAGATGTCAGGTTCCCTTAGGAGACATAAGTTTTGTATGACAAAAAAAAAACAAGAAAAATTAGCAGCACTGGTTATAGTACCCATGATGGATTATGGTAGTTCAGTCCATGGGATGGCTGGTAAAGGGAACCTACAAAAGTTGGACAGACTACACTACTGTATTGCGGCATTTGTTTTAGGTCTGAAAGGCCCATCAGCAGTCATGCATTACTGTACACTGTTCTTGGAAGCAAAGTGGACATCTCTGAAAATTCAGAGGCAAAGAAACTTCCTATACAAATGTATGTTAGGTCAGGCTCCATCCTGTTTATTTGCATCAACTCTTGTCTTATGCTGCTTTCAAATTCAATTTAAAACAGTATTGTATTAGCAGCTCTAAATGTAATTGTCACAGTCATGTCCGGTATTTGTTTTTGTACTATCTGATGTATTATATTTCTGTGTTGCTTGCACGCATGTGTAAGAAACACATTGCGTCACATTTTCTTCACAAGCAGGTTGTGGAGGCGCGGCAGTGTTGTGCCGAATGGCAGCAGCCCATTCAGGGGCTGGTCTCTGCCTTGGCCAATAGAGGAGCATGCCGTCAATCACTGTCGTTAATGAGCAGGCCACTAGATGAAAGAAATTGAACCACTGCAAATCAGGGAGCACCCCATCAGTACGCAATCAGCTGTTTGTACACGGGCCTCCCTGACTGCAGCAGCCAATTACACAGCGCCATTATGCTGCATTTCCAGAAAGCCCCCACCCACTCTTCAGTGTACCTTTCTGGTGAAACATTTCAGGAAATAAAAGAAAATTGACCGGGGGTGCACAATCCCCCTCAGCTCTCGTCACCCCCCCAGCACTTATATGTGCCAACAGGGGTGCCCAATCCCTGTCGGCATGCCCCTTTCCTGATGATTTTGCTGATGGGGGAGCCCACTCTCATCTGCATAATGCTCACCCACAATTTCTTGTGTGTCGAGGGGGTGCCCAATCCCCCTTGGCTCTTGTCCCCCTCCAGCACTCAGTATGTGCCAATGGGGTGCCCAATCCCGTCTGCACAGCCCCCAAACAGTCAAATGGCATGCTAGGAGCCCACCCCAGCATGCCAACATTAAATCTTCCTGAAAAAAGAAACTCTCCGCGACATTTTTTGTAAACAAACCTGTTAAAGAGAAACAGTCCCTCATTGAGTCCGTAGCCTCCCCAACCTGCGCCACCCTCTGCACACCTGCCTCTCCACACACCCCACCCCATACCTGCCTCTGGAGCCCGGCCAGCGATCTCTGGTGGACCAGGAACATGTCTGCACTCTTCAAAGCCGACTGCAAACTGAAGAAATGCCAGTAAGCTGTATAATGGCATAAATGGTCCCCCCCCCCAACTTTGGTGCATGTCTCGGCCATTTTGGGAATTTTTCACCAAATTTTCAACATGAGGTTCTTGGGACCCCACCTCATGAACTCAATCACTGCCAATTTGTTATTGGGTCCCAAAAGGTGATTTAGCGGTCACTGCGCACAACCACCTTCGGGACAGATTAATGAACAACAGTGTCACAGTTCATGGGTGAGCCTCAAAAACCCATGTTGAAAATTTTGTGAACTCATTCCAAAAATGACTGTTTTCTAATGGCATGTGTTGCGTAGTTCCTATGCATGTCAGAGGTTCTAGCATTTCGTTATTTTCACCCAGATTTTCAACACTGCTATTTTACCACACCATGTTATGAACAGTACAGCTGTCATTTTTCACATCTCGCCTGAAATGTGTTTTCGCACATGTAGCGTACAATGGCTGGTCGGTGTGCGAAATCAATATTCGGGACAAATTAAGAATATCACAGTGACACTGTTCATGAGCAGAGGTCTTAAACAGCTATGTTGAAAATTTGGTGACAAAAATCCATAAAATGACTGTTATGAGCGTGCATTTAAGCAATATACCCCCCAGGGTCCGGGGATACTGGTAGATTTACCACGGCTGGTGTGATTCGGTCACGAGGCACAGCCAAGTGACTTAACTACACCAGAAGTGGTAACTCCACCAATATACCCACTCCTGGAGGGGTATACTGCAATTATGCAATGTCCATTTTTTGTGTATGTGTTTTAAAAAAAAAAAATGAAAAATGTTTTGCAGCTTTTAAATTATTTTTATTTGGTGCCTGAGGAAAAAAAAAAAAAACTAGTTCCCTGTTCATCAGTTTGCAGTACCTGATCATTTTTGGTTCCGAAGTTCCCTAGTGCCGGTGCAGACGGAACCATTTGATGTGGCGGTGTGACTTGTAGAAGACACTGTGGAGCGAGAATGAATTTTTTTTTTTTTTTTTTTATTAATGCTTTATATTACAATGCTTTATACTCCTCCCCCATACGGCCTCCATCTGACCGCCTCCCCCAGCTCCGCCCCCCCGGAATTACCAGGGCTTACCTTATGCCCAGTCCTGGGAGCAGTACCTGAAGAGTCGGTCACCATCCTACCGTCTGGTTTTTTCCTCATTTTCTCCCCATTTTTACCCGAGGGCCCCAGGAGAAGGTCGCATGCATGTGGAGGCACGCATGCACCTTACAGCCCCGGTAACGACCCTCCTATGCCCACCCCATTGGCCTATCGCTGGCAGCCTGCTTGCGCACTCCCTCAGCCTCCACCAGGGGGCAGCCGTGAGCGAGGGATGCCATACCACCTCCCTGGAGAGGAGAGCTGCCTGTCGGCAGCTCCGCCCTCCTCCCCTCGTGCCAACCTCTGATGACCCAGGCTTGCTCCCAAACCCGGGTCGCCGGCGTGCCGTGAGGTGAGACATCCAGCACCTCAGCCCTCTGCGCCACAGGGCCAACAAAAAGTTTTTTGGTTTTTGTTACCCATTTCTGCGTCTGAAAAACTGAGAGGCCAACTGGTGCACATGGCTAACTGTGACAGTTCTGAAGTATGGAGCTTCCATCGGGTTCCGGTGGTATGGGGCTGTGAGAGTAAGTCTTCGGGACATGGAGGACGAAGGACAGTTCTGGGGAACTCTTTAAAAAAAAATAGTGGAAACAGAAAATGGAAGAAGCCAGGGTAGTTTTTGTGTGTGTGGTCTGGTTAATTGGGGCTGCTGGACTGAAAAGGGAGAGGCATTGGAGTAGTTTCTTACTGTGGGTGGTTGCCAAGACTGAGCCTCCCACTGTCGGTCGCAGTCTTTACTAGGACTGCGTTTGTATGTGCGGAGTGATTTCAGGGCCAATTCATGATGCAGTCGACTGGTGGCTGGCACCTTTTCCAGTGGGTACACTGGAGGATTTACAGTGCTGAAAAGGTGCCAGTCAGCCAATCAAAAATGCAGGATTTGGTGTGTTTTTTTTGTGCCCACTGTATAATGTGCAATTTCCATGCACCCTCGCAAATTCACAAATTTGTAATCTTTTCAGTCCAGATTTTCAACATTGGCATTTTTCCACACTTCCTTACGAACAGTACAGCTGTCATTTTTCACACCCTGGCCGAAATGTGTTTTCGCACTTCCAGCACAGAATAGCACAGTCGCTGTGGGAAATCAGTGTTCGGGATAGATTAAGAAAATCACAGTGACACTGTTCATGAGCAGAGGTCCCAAAATGCCTGTGTTGAAAATCTGCTGCAAAAAATCCCCAAACTAATTACATTATGGTTATGCGTTGCACAGTTTCTACGCACACTCGTGACTTCACCAGTTTTTTTATATCTTCATTCCAGATTTTCAACACCTCCTTTTGAGCAGTACAGCTGTCATTTTTCACATCCTGTTCAAAATGAGTTTTCACACCTGTAGCGCCAAATGGCAAGTTGCTGTGCAAAATCACCTTTCAGCTAACGAATCAATAGTGTCTCTCTTCATACGGTGGGATCATAAAATGCCCATGTTGAAAACTTGGAGTAAAAATACCAAGAAATGCCCAGGTTGTTAGGGTTTTCAACCATGACGCCCTACCCTGTAGGGACTGACAGGCATCAGGGATGTGACGGGATTGCCGACAGTAATGCTCATGCCATTCTACCCCCAACCGAACCCTGTGACAGGCATTGAGGTGCGTCTTGGACTCTTTGGCCCCGGAGTTCATCCCATTTTCCTATACTGCACCCATTTCAGCATATTTCCTTACGGAATGAGATGAGTGAAGCCCGAACACTCAAGGCACACCTAGACACTTGTCAGTGTCTGCAGGGTAGGGTGAGGTGAAATATCGTGACCGTTATGGGAGACGACCCGAAGGCACACCCCAATGCCTGTCCATCTCTGCAGTGTGGGGGTGAGGTTGACATCAGTTCAATACTTCACTGCCATTCCTGCACTGCATGTGCCAGGTTCTCATATGGGCCTGCTTCTGGCACAAGCTGCGGCAAACAGCAGCTTGCAACAATGCCTGGTGCGTCAGGGACCTTGCACCTGATTCAGGTACAGAAGGGGTCCCAGCGGCTAAGTCCCCACGCTTGCGCTGACCGGAACCCTGCAGCGAACCCCTGGTGCACCACACAGGTCCGCCGCAGACCACCAGAGACTAACACAGGACCCCCATCCCACCACGTAATGGGCATGTGGACCCAACCTGGTGGGCCAGTGTCCCCCACCATGTTTGGTGCAACTGGCGCCTGGCCACGGAGGTGAGTGGTGGGATGTGCTGGGCGCTGGGGTTTGGGCACCACCTGCTGGAGCATGAGTGGGCACTGTACCACCATAAGTTGGTGCTGCAGTAGCGCCAATGGGGCGGGGATCGGGGGAGCAGCTGCCAGTATGGGCATCAGAACAGGGGTACCAACATGGTACACAGGTGGCATCAGGGAGTCGTGAGGGGTGCTACTGGACCACTAGGATGGGGGCCACACTCGGGGGTGTATGGTGGCTGGACCATCATCCATGATGTGCCGCACACAGGCATGTCACCCAGGAGAGAATGTCTAAGTCCCCCTTACACCTGCCCTGGCTGGTCTAAGGGCACTTAGAATTTCTCCCACCAGGTGATGTCTGTGAATCGCAGGATGCAGCTTGCATCGGCTGCAGTCCCCCTATCACCATGCCGCAGCGCATTGCAGGTGCAAGCCCTGTTTGGGACAAGTGGACTGCGGTCGACGCAGGCCATCTTTGTGAATCACACAGAGGGCAGTCATGGATGCAAGGTGCACTTTGTACCATATCTGTTTGGCACAGGCGCCTTGCATCCGACACAGGGCTTTCAGAATCGGGCCCAATCTGTCCAATTCCTGCACTTCCACTGCTAATGCCAGCAAGCAACCATTCTGTATTGACAAATGTTTGTGTAGTAAGCTCTGGCCCATAAGAGACTCACAGGTGACCAGTGGGAAGCTCATTAATTAGGAACAGGCTGCATCTCCTTTTTAATGTCTTTATAAGTGACATTGCAGAGGGTCTGGAAGGAAAAGTATGCCTCTTTGCAGATGACACAAAGATCTGCAGCAGGGTTGATACACAAGGAGGTGTGGAAAGGATGAGAAGGGACTTGGCAAGGTTGGAGGAATGATCAGAAGTAAGGCAGCTTGGATTCAATGCAAAGAAGTGCAAACTAATGCACCTGGGAAACAAAAACCCAGGGGAAGATTACACAATGGGTAGGGGGAAGAAGTAGTAACAACAACAAAAATGGAAAGGGGCCTGGGGGTAATCATATCAGATGACCTTAAGGTTAGCAAGCAATGTGAGAAGGCAGTAGGGAGGGCTGGGGGATACTGGGATGTATAGGGAGAAGAATCACCAGCAGAAAACAGGAAGTTGTTATCCCTCTGTACAGACAGTTGGCGAGACCCCATCTGGAGTACTGCATCCAGTTCTGGAGACCCCATCTCCACAAGGACATAGACAGGATGGAGGCAGTCCAGAGGAGGGCAACTAAAAAGGTGCAGGGTCTGCAAGAGAAGCCATACACGGAAAGACTAAAAGAGCTTAATATGTATACCCTTGAGGAAGGGAAGGAGAGGGGGAACATGATAGAAACTTTTAAGTACCTCAGTAAAATCAACAAAAAGTCCAAGAGGGTAGCATCTTTCAGAAAAAGAAATGTGCAAGAACAACGGGACACAATTTGAATATAAGAGACAGCTCAGGGGCAATGTAAGGAAGTATTTTTTCACAGAGAGGGTGGTGGACACATGGAACAGCCTTCCTGAGGAGGTTGTGGGGCCTAAAACTGTGGGAGAATTCAAGAATGCATGGGACAGACGTAAGGCAATTCTTGTGTGGGGGGTGGGTAGGAAGAAATAGGCTGTTGGTTAACTAGGATCTGCAGCTTATCCTGTAGGTAGGGAAATGGGCAGACTAGGTGGGACAAGCGGTCTTTATCTGCTGTCAAAGTCTATGTTTCTATCTCTCCTGTCTGCAAGCTCAGCCCAGGCTAATGTACAAAGACTTTATCACATTTCTTATGAGTCTTTCTTAAACGTGTTTTATCTGTTTACAGGAGTGCAGCTGGTTTGAACCCAAAATCAAATAGTTATAGCAGCAGAGCGAACATACACACACACACACACACACTCCCCGAAAAGCTGCTTAAAAGCCTGCAATTCATTCAAATCAATTCCATTTTCTTACTTAGTTGGGGTTCAATGCCAGCAAGTGTAAAATCATGTACCTAGGGCACAGGAACCCCAATGCTGAGTATAGGATGGGGGGAGGTACCGATACTCACTAGACATGAAAGGGTCCTTGAGGTTACTGTATCAGAGGACCTCAAGGTGGCAGTACAGTGTGACAAGGCTATGGGCAGGGCAAATTGGATTCTGGGGTGCATAAGGAGTGGCATCTCCAGTAGGAGGACGAGAGATGTTGTGCTGCCATTGTATCACTCCCTGGTATACCCCCAGCTGGAGTACTGTGTCCAGTTTTAGAGTCCACGCTTCAGAAAGGACATAAGGTGGAGGTTTTCCAGAGGACGGCAACAAAAGTGGTTCAGGATATTCACAGGAATCCCTACAAGGAAAGGCTGAAGAATCTCAACATCTACACTCTGGAAGAGAGGAGGGCGAGAGGTGACATGATCAAGACCTACAAAGTACCACAGGGGTAAACAGGGTACAGTTGGGGAGTTTCCTTTAAATGAGGATGAGCACCCAAGCCAAGGGGCATACAACGAAGCTGCGGGGGGGGAGGGGAAGAGTTCAGAATAGATGAAGAAATATTTCTTTACTGAAAGGGTGGTAGATGCCTTGAACATACTGCCAGGAGAAATGGTGGAGGCTAAAATGGTAGGGGGCATGAAGCATGCATGCGATAAACATAGGGTATATTAGAAAAAGGTGAAGGAGGGGTCAACTGAGATCAATAGGACCATGGAGGTGGAGTAGATTCAAGTTCATTGCAGGAAAAATCCATTGAGCAAGCTCATTCACAAGGAGGTCCTGATGGACGCAGGCAGAATAAGACATACAGTAACACATACAGGCAGGAGTTACAAGTAGGTAGAGAACACTTGGGGAGACCGGATGGGCTTAGTGGTCCTTTTCTGCTGATAAACTATGTTTCTATGGCATCAAGTGTTCATTCAGGTGCAGAGTTTATTTAAAGTTGGGCCTACCATACATCCAGATGTAAGGTACAGTAAATTACCAAATTAGATGCAGCCCACTTACAGTACAATAAACAGAACCCTAGCACTTCGAGAAGCCTTTACTCTTCATAAGGCTGCTTAAAGAGCTGGGGTTCTATTTGCAGTGTACACACTGGTATGCTGATCTTAAAATTGACGCCGCATCTGAATGAGTACTTGATTCTTGCTCACTCCATTTCTTCCCCACGTTGAAAGCTGCTTGTCCTGAGTTAGTTTTGGGCTGGCAGTGCCTTGCCTGTGTTGGAAGATGACCAATAAGCGGCACTGAAAGATGTCAGACTTCACAGACTGTGAAGGCAGCTGCTCACCCACCATCTTGGCAAGAAGACGGCTGCAGCCGTGGCCACTGATGACTGTTGGGGGTGTGGGGATGGCGGGGACCAAAGGGGACAGACATGAGAAAAAATCATAATAAAAACTGTGAGACCTTCACCAGCTTTCCAAAATGCTTACCAGTAAAAGAACACTCTATGAAGGTTTTTCAAATGCCAACATAATCTGGTGAGCCCTCTGTCTGCCATCTGACACCAGGCATCAACCAGCGTAAAATTGCAAAGAAGGCAGTGTGGTAATGTGGTTACTGAAATACTGGAGATTACAGATTTATAAGAACAAATGAATATCACACAGAAGCTGGCACATGTGCCTATAGCAGTTGTCTCCTGCTTCTCAGAAGTTATACTTATACCCCTGAGGTAGCGGAGGTACTTGAATGTTTCTTTTTTTTTTTTTTTTTGCAATTCAACTTTTATTGAAGATTTTCAAAATAAAACTACATCCAGGCAGAACAGGATTATAATCGAAATAACAGACATGAGCAACAACACCTGCGGATGCAATCCCCCATCCCTAAGCCCACCCCCAGCTTAATAACCCTTTGCACAGCACACCAGATATCTAACCTAAAACATATTGTTACCAAGAATCAGTACATTCTGATACAGAGTAACAGGAATATAATGGACCCCAAATTCGATCAAATTTAGACACATTATTTTGAAGACTTGCGATGATCCTTTCTGTTCTAAGATTTGCCAGGAGTTCCTGAAACCATTCGCCATATGAAATCACTAGAGTGTCTTTCCAATGCTTCAGAACCACTATTTTAACCAAGGCAGAAATCAGACTTATATGGTATTTCCTTATTCGAACATCAACAGTGGTCATGTCCCCAAGAATACATATCTCTGGAGTAAATAAACTAGCCAACCCCAAATAAGGGTCCAGTCTCTCTTTAATGTTACCCCATAGTACAGCTACTTTAGGGCAATGCCAAAAGATATGAAGTAAATCCCCAGCCTCACACTGGCATCTGAAACACCTGGAAGATGTAAGCATACCGAGGCTAACTAACTTTAAAGGAGAGTAATAAATAATATGCAACAATTTAAATTGCATTAATCTAAGTCTATCCTGCAAAATAAATTTATGACAGGATTTCCATATGCCTGCCCAATCAAAGTTATATAGTGAAAAAAGGCGAGACCAATATTGTCTTGGAGCAAGGATTTGGGGGTGAATCCAAGACAAAAAAATGTTATAAATAGCAGATACTGCATGGGCCTTACCGCCAGTGGTTCTAAGTATCACAAAATCAGGGACTGCCCCATTAGGGAGAAAACCAAATTTACTAGCCACCAAATGCAGTTGAAAACCTTAATATCATAGCTTGAGGAATTTGAAATTTATTCAATATTTCAACAGTAAGTAATTCCTTCAAAGCGTAAGCAAATCTTATTCAGTACCTTCCCCAATAAAGGTAACCAGAGTAAAGCAATGGGTTTCCCCTCTATTAAGAAGTTAGGGTTACCCATTAAGGGTTGGGCAGGATCTAAAGTATGAGAGTACTTTAAAAAAGTGCATAATTGCACATGAACTTTGAGTGAAATCTCAATAGGGGACTTATGCAAGGAAATGGGAAGGGCTTTTAGCAAACAATATAGCAAAGCCCTAGGTGTAATTCCAGAATCCATTATCCGGGAAATCTCTAGATTTAACCACACAGGTATATAAGTATTAGTTTGGGAACCGTCAATTACAGCGAGCCACTGAAGGTACTTGCTAGCATGACTAGCCCAATAGTACATGCCAAAATGGGGAAGTCTCAGGCCACCGAATAACTTAGGAGCAATCAATTTATAATAAGCCAATCTAGGCTTCTTATAGTTCCAGATAAAAGCGGAAACTATACCATGAACTTTTTTAAACCATTTAAGCGGGAGCCAAATATTTAGCATATTCAACGGATAAAATAAGCGGGGAAAGACATTCATCTTTACTAAATTAATTCTACCCCAGATAGACAAAGAAAGCATTGCCCATCTTTTAAGATCAACTTCAATAGATTGTAACACCGAGTCAAGGTTAAGCTGAACCAACCGAAAAGTAGATCTGGTTAGGGTGAGACCCAGTACTTGAATGTTTCTATCATATCCCCTCTTTCCCTCCTCTCTTCCAGTGAGTACATACTGAGGTCCCTTAATCTCTCCTCATAAATCTTGTGTTGCAAGCTCTTTACCATCTCATTCGCCCTTCTCTAGACCATCTCCAGCCTGTTAATATCCTTACGAAGGTGCAACTTCCAGAACTGCACACAGTACTCCATGTGAGGCCTGACCATGGTTTTATATAATGGCATCACTACCTCCCTCCTTATGCTGGTGATACCCCTGCATGTCACTGGCCCTCCCAGCTGCCTTACCACTTTGACATTTTCAGGTCATCTGAAATAAGAACCCCCAGGTCCTTTTCCTTCTTTGTGACTGTCAGCAACCCCCCGCCAATCCTGTAGCTTTCCCCTGGGTGTCTGTGTCCCAGGTGCATCATTTTGCACTTTCTTGAATTAAACTTCAGTTGCCAGTCCTCAGGCCATTTTTCAAGCTTCCCCAGGTCACTCCTCATTTTCTCCACCCTCTCTGGGGTATCCACTGTGTTACAAATCTTGGTGTCATCTGCAAACCGGCAGACCTTTCCCTTCAGCCCTTCTGCAATGTCACTAATGAAGACGTTGAACTGGACTGCCACAGGACCAATCCCTGTGGCACCCCACTGTTCACACCCTCTCCCCAGACTGCACCCCATTTACCACCACGCTCTGCCTCCTGTCTGTTAGCCAGTTTCTAACCCAGTTTACCACTCTTTCCCCCATGCCCAGCCTACCCAGCTAGTTTATCAGCCTCCTATGTGGAAAGGTTTTGCTGAAATTAAGGTAAGTGTTGTCCACTGCCCCACCCTGATTTACTTCCTTTGTCACCCAGTCAAAGAGATCAACCAGATTTGTCTGACATGACCTCCCCACTGTGAATCTTTGTTGCCTAGGGTCCTGGGCTCCAATGGCTTCTAGATGCCCCACTATCCTTTCTTTAAGCAATGTTTCCATGATCTTCCCCTCTACTGAGGTGAGGCTGACTGGCCTATAGTTCCCCGCCTCCTCTCTACTGCTGGATTTGTATACAGGGACCACATGTGCCCTCCTCCAATTGTCTGGTACCACCCCTGTGTTGAATGACTCAGTGAACATGGCTGCCAGAGGTACTGCTATCTCCCTTCACAGTTCTCTTAATATCCTTGGGTGTATGCCATCTGGTCTCATCGCTTTGTCCACTTTCAATTTAGTCACCTCCTGCAGGATTCTTCTGCCTGTGAATGGACTATTGTCCAACTCTTCATGCCTTTGCAACTGCTATACTGCCGTGACCCTTGCCTCTCCCCCTCCTCTGTGAATACTGAACAGAAAGACACAGTGGATGTTCGGGGTGGGGGGGGGCACATGACAGTTCTTAGGCATGGTACTGTCACTTCCAAATATCTAAACAGCACATATAAGCAAGCCAACATTTGGTATTGACAAATGCTTGTTTGTATTGTATTTGTATTGTCTGTAAAATTTATCTACCCGGGTCATCCAGGAAAATGGGCACTTATGCTCTTGGAGTTACTCAGTTACCAAATGTTGAATAAAGGAAAAAAAAAAAGTTATTAGGTAAGTTAACCCCAATTTCCTGAAAATACTCCCCCCAGGAGGCAAATGGAAAAACCCTTTAGGTCCCAAAAAGAAGAAATACAATACAGTACAATGTCATGCAATTCTATTGTAGTAACATCATGGAATTCACTGCCTACATAACTACGAAATTTACCCACTCATAATGGTTTTAAAGCAGCTCTTGCACAGTGGTCTATGTTTGTTTGTGATTGTACTTCAATATTTGTTGTACTTATTGTTACACAAACTGGGGAATATGGGTGTGGGCAGGACAGTAGTGTGGTGGGTAGGTAACTGGCTGGGTGGCAGGACACAGAGGGTGGTGGTAAATGGCTGTCACTCCACAGAGGGAAGAGTGACCAGTGGGGTACCACAGGGATCATTGCTGGGACCGGTCCTATTCAACATCTTCATCAGTGACATTGAGCAGGACCTAGAAGGCAGAATTTCACTGTTAAGCTGATGACGAAAGCTCTGTAACAGAGTAGACACACCAGAGGGTGTAGACAGAATGAGAAGCCACCTGCAGAAACTGAAGAAGAATGGTCAGGGGTTTGGCAGTTGAAATTCAATGCAAGAAGTGCAAAGATAATGCATATGGGGCACAAAAACCCTGGCACAATATATCAGTTGGGGGTGAGGATATAGCATGCACCAAGCAGGAAAGGGATCTTGGGGTTGTCATCTCTGATGACCTCAAGGTAGGGAAACAGTGTGACAAGGCAGCAGGTAAAGCAAATGGGATGCTGGGATGTATAGGTAGGGGCATCACCAGCAGGAAAAGGGAGGTCATAATTCCATTATACAAGACACTAGTGAGGCCCCACCTGGAGTACAGTGTACAGTTCTGGAGACCATACCTACGTAAGGACATAGACAGGGTAGAGAAGGTTCAGAGGAGGGCAACAAAGACGGTGCATGGATTGCATCACAAGTCCTATGAAGACAGGTTGAAGGAACTGAACATGTACTCCTGGAGGAGAGGAGGAGAGAGGGATATGATAGAGACATACAAGCTATCTTACAGGAGGAACAGGGTGCAGGAAAACACTATTTTAAGCGAAAAAGATGTTCCAGGACTAGAGGGCATGGGATGAAGTTGGAGGGGATGATTCAGAGGAAACATGAGAAAGAATTTCTTCACAGAATGGGTGGTGGACAAGTGGAACACCCTGCCAGGAGAAGTGGTGGGGGCTGAAACAATCACGGGTTTAAGAATGCATGGGATAGACATAAAGGAATTCTGGAGGTCAGGGGTAAGGGGCAACAGACTTCTAGGAAAACAAACTGAACTTACAAGCTCAAATGGGCAGACTGGGTGGGCCATAGGCCCTTATCTGCCAACACTGTCTATGTATCTATGTTATTATTCTATAGTGTATGGCGAGGGCTTGTTCTGGATAGAAATCCATCCTACGGCAGCTGAAATATTGTTGTACCACAGTTCACAGGTCACAGAATGCGGTAATACCATACTGCTGTATAGCAACATTTCAGCCATTTTTACAAGTGCACAAGCCACAGAAATGGCAACGGCACAATCACCCGAACGTGCGACTCGAACAGGATCAACCAGATATGAAAAAAAAAAAATGCAGGCTCAGCCAAATATTTTCACTTATAAAAACACACAACTGTAGAATCAACCAAGATCATGCACATAGGGAACAGAAACCCTGAAGCCACCTATAGACTGGGAGGTGAGTGGCTCTCAGTCACAAGGGAAGACAGAGACTTGGGCATCATCATCACAGACGACCTGAAATCATCCAAGCAGACCACTAAAGCAGTAGGTAAGGCTAGAGGGATGTTGGGGTGTATTAGTAAGGGTATCACAAGTCGGAAGAGAGAGGTAATAATCCCTCTTTACAAGACACTGGTTAGGCCCCATCTGGAGTACTGCATGCAGTACTGGAGGCCACACCTTCACAAGGACATTAACCAAATTGAGGCAGTCCAGAGAAGGGCAACCAAAATGGCGCAGGGACTGTATCAGAAAACATATGAGGACAGGTTAACGGAGCTCAATATGTATACCCTAGAGCAAAGGAGGGAGAGAGGTGATATGATCGAAACATTCAAACACCTCAAGGGCATTAACAAGGTGAAAGAGTCTAACATGTTTCAATAAAAGAAAAATAGCAGGGCAAGAGGACACAGCATGAGATTAGAGGGGGCCGATTAAGGGGGAATGTGAGGAAATTCTTTTTTTTTTTTACAGAAAGGGTGGTGAATGCATGGAATGGCCTACTTCAGGACGTGGTGGATATGAATACAGTGCAGGGCTTCAAACAGGCATGGGATAGGCATAAGTGAGCAATACAGATGAGTATGAATAGATAGGCCATTGACAGAGCAAAGGCCGATGGCACATTCATAAGGCAGAAATAGAAATGGGCAGACTGGATGGGCCTTGCAATCCTTATCTGCCGTCAACGTCTATGTTTCTGTGAAAAAATTACTCACCTTAGTAATCTTGTTTCTTCTAAGGGAATCTTACTGTATTCTGACTTATGCAGTATGGTCTCACCATAGGACTGCCCCGGAGCTGAAATGGTTAATAGAACCTATGAAAATTATGGAATGCTAGGCTTGAGCTTGGTTTTAAAATCACTGTCCCTGGTAAACAACTCTAAACCTTCAGATTCTTACAAGGCATGCACCAAGCAATGTCTGGATAATATAATAATAGTAATAACAACAGTAGTAATAATGACCCTCCCTAATAAGCTATAAGGAAACAAACTGGTACGGAATTATTATTCTTCCTTCCACAAACTTGCCAAATGGCATCACTAAGACTCAAGTCATAGATGCCCCAGAAAGAGAACATCAAATACCCCCAGGTTTCCAACAACTCTACCACAGCTGTATTGTAGTGACCATAGGTTTCTAGCAGGAGAGGAAGGGAGCTTAGAATACAATAAGATTCCCTTAGAAGAAACACGATTACCAAGGTGAGTAATTTTTTCTTCAAACCCCAAGAAATTTTACTGTATTCTGACTTATGCAGATTACCAAAGCACTGACTTTGGAGATGAGCCTATAACCTATCTAGGAAACAGGCTCTGCAGGACTGCTCAGCCAAACCTGGCATCACCTCTGGCCCGGACAGCCGAACAGTAATGTTTGGAGAATGTGTGAACTGTCTTCCAGGTTGCAGCTTTGCAAATGTCCACTAGGGTAATATCTCTAGCAGCCGCCACAGAAGTTGCAGTACCCCTAATTGACTGGGCCCTGAGGCCTGTAGGTGGTTGCTTACCCACCTTGCTATAACAAAGCTGAATACAGTCACAATCCATCTTGCAATAGATCATTTTGTGGCAGGTTTCCCTTTTCCCACCTCTCTATATGTAAGGAAGAGCTGGGTCTGATCCTGTCTGTGACCCTGTGTGTGGTCGAGATAATAACTGACTGCCCTTTTTACATCTAGGCTGTGCAGCCTGCGCTCACCTGAGGTGGAATGGTCAGTGAAAAAAACTGGCAAAGTAATAGACTGGTTGAGGTGGAACTCTGATACCACCTTGGGCAAAAACTTTCTGTTAGTCTTAAGGACTACCTTGTCTCTATGGACAGCAATGTAACCAGGCTATGTAGATAATGCCTGGAGCTCACTGATCCTTCTGGTAGAGGTAATGGCTACCAGAAACACTGTTTTCCAAGTCACATATTTAAGGTCTGCTGTGGACATGGCCTCAAAAGGGGGCTGCATAAGCTGAGCAATGCAGATATTCAGATCCTACATGGGGGTAGGTTCTCTGTGAGGTGGATGCAAATGTAGTAACCCCTTAAAACATTTCTTGAATACTGGCTCTAAAGCCAAGAAAGATGTCTTACCTGCTGATAAATGAAGCTGAGATGGCTGCCAGGTGCACTCTCAAAGTGGAAATACTTTAACCTGTAGAATATAAACGGGCCATGTAGTCCAGGACTATAGGGAGACTAGCTGGGGAATGGTCCAAGCCCTGACACTGACACCAAAAAGAAAATATTTTCTATTTAGTGGCGTAGGTTTTCTTGGTAGAAGGCTTTCTGGAAATTCTCAGTATATTCATGCCTCCTTCTGAGAGATGCAAATCTGCATACTCTAAGCCTTCAAGAGCCATGCTTTGAGTCTGAGGGACAGCAGGTTGGGATACATGATCCTGTCCTGTGAAGACAACAGTAGGTTGTACCTCCTGGAGAGACTGATTGGCTTGGCTACTGACAATGATAGGAGCATGGAGTACCAAGGTCATCTGGCCCAATCTGGGGCAATGAGGATCACTGAGGCTGGCTGAAGCCCGAGTTTGTTTAGTACTTTCAGTAACAAGAAGAAAAGGAGGAAAAACGTACAGGAACCTCCCTGTCCAATCCAGTAAAAGTGCATCCAGAGGAACTGTGCCCTTGAAAGGGGGCCTGCAATAATACCGAGGGAGCTGGTGATTGTCTGGGACTGCACAGAGACCCACATCTGGGGTGCCCCATCTCCTGAAAATGGTCTGTAAGACCTGTGTGTTCAGTGACCACTCGTGGTGATTCTGGTTTATTCTGCTGAGAGCATCCGCCAAGACACTGTCCTTTCCTGGCAGGTGGACAGCTGAGAGGGATATGTTTAGAGAGTATGCCAAGGTCCAAATTTTCATTGCCTCTGTGTACAGAGGGGTTGACCTTGTGCCCCCTTGCTTGTTCATGTAGTACATGGTGGTTGTGTTGTCTGTTCTGACCTGGACCACCTTCCCTCTGATCTAAATGGCAAATGATGAAGAGTTAGAAGAACTGCCCCGAGTTCTAACAGGCTGATATGCAGGAGAGATTCTAGCTTTGTCCACAGATCGTGAGCAGTGTGGTCCCCCAGATGTGCCCCCACCCCAGCAGGGATGCATCTGTGGTTAGCACCAGAGAAGGGGCCTGTTGCAGAAAGGGTACTCCTTGTCTGAGGTTGCTCCTTTCCTGCCACCACTGCAGGGCTTGGAGAAGAGCGACTGTCACTAGAACCAGTTTTGAAAGAGAGTCTCTCTTTTGGGACCAGTGTTCCCTTAGGTGACATTGGATGTCCCTCATCTAGAACCTGGAGCCTAACACAGTAGCTGTGGAGGCTGCCATGTGGCCTAACAACTGTAGGAAGTGCCTTGCTGGCCTGGAAACATGCAGTGTGAAGGAATTGTCTATCTGGATAACGTTGCCCACCCTGTCTTGGGGTAGGTAAGCCATTCCCTTCTGTGTGTCCAGTTCTGACCCTATGAACTTTAGCAGCTGAACTGGTTCTAGTACTGACTTTTTGTGGTTCACTAAGAACCCCACAGAGAAGAGTGTGTTTTGTGTTACTGACAGAGCCTCCCTCACTTGCTGGTGTGACCGGCCTACTATGAGCCAGTCGTCTAGGCAGGGGAACACCGCCACCCCTTACCACCTTAGGTGTGCCACTACCACAGCCAGACACCCTTGGAGCAGATGTCAGTCTGAAAGGCATTGCCCTGAATTGGTAATGACCGGATGGCAGCCTGAATCAGAGGTACTTTTTGTGTGACCCAATTGGGATGTGACAGTAGGCGTCTTTGAGATCTAAGGAAGCTAATCAATCCCCCTGTCTTAGGGTAGGAAGTATGGTAGCCAAGGTGAGTTTTGGTTTTGCCAGATGCTTGTTCAGGTATCTGAGACCCAGGATGGGTCGCCACTCCTCTGTTTTCTTTGAAGTAAGGAAGTACCTGGAATACAGTCCCCTTCCTCTCTGAGAAAGAGATACTGATTCCACTGCCTTTAGCAGCAGTAGGCTTGAAACTTCCTTTTCCAGCAGAGTTATTTCTGATGGGTAAGAGGATTTGAAAGCTCTTGACCTCAGCCTTGTCAAAGCCTTGAAGCTGAGAACAAGTCCCTGGCCCACTACTTCCAGGACCCACTTGTCTATGGGGACATTTCTCCACTCCTGGAAGTAGTGGACCAGCCTGCCCCCTACTGGGATTGGGGAGGTGACCCCAACAATCACACCAAGGGGGAGTCTTGGACTGGGCTACTGACTGAACAGTGGGGCTAGTGCGACCACTACCCCTCCTGTCCCTGAAGTATCCCCATGGCTGGTACTGGGGAAAATCTTGAGGCTAAAAGAAGGACCTATAAGGAGTTCTACCCCTGCCACCCCTTGCATGGTGCTTCTGTGGGTTGGCAGCCCTCTCCTTAGCTGCTGTACTTTTGTAGGCAGCCTTGTATTCATCCATTTTTTTCATGTATGCCTCGGTCTGTTCCCCAAACAGAGACACCGGGGTCACAAGGGAAATCCATGGCCTTGTTCTGAGTATCCAGAGTCCGGTTTGTAGTCCTGAGCTAGGCAAACCTCAGTGTTACAGAAGATGCCATTTTTCTGGATGCAGTGTCATTGGCATCCACTGCCATCCTGAACTGTGTTTTAGAGGTTTCAATGGCCCTTTTAGCAGCTTCCTCCAGGTCAGCAGCCATGGGAGGAGGGGCTGCCTTGGCAATCTCTAGGACTGTGGACCACATATGTTTTTGGTATCTGGCTATACGGGCCATATAAGTTGCCCTGCCAGCCAGCTAAGATCCCGAGTAAATTTTCTTTGTAATTGAATCCACCCTCCTAGAATCTTTTTCTGGAGGGTGGGAGGCCAGAGGGATGCCAGCTTTGTCACAAGCTGCAGGCTGAACCACGCCTTCATGACTGGGATGCCCAAAAAGAAAGTCAGCCCCAGCCTTGGCTACCCAATCCATTCTGTCCACCTTCCTGTCTGTGGGTGGAACAGAAGTAGGTGTTTGCAGACCTTCATGGTCTGCTTTCTTAAAGATTTGTGAAGAGGAAGGAGCAACCTTTTTGATGGTAGGACATGCATCATTTCTTTATAATCCTCTTCCTCCTTATCCTCTATATCTTCCTGGGATGGGAGGTCGAGGGACTGAGCCACTTGCTTCATGAAAGCAAAGTATGAAGTAAAATCTTCAGTTCCCTTGTCAGGGGAATCTGGTCTATGAGGATCAGGGGAAATGTCTGGATCAACAGGCTCCCCATAATCCTCATCTTCATCCTCATCACCAGACTCCATCCCAAAGTCATCATCCCCAAGAGGATCCCCACCTTGGTCTATTAAACCAGGGGTTGAATGTGAACCAGGAGTTTGGGTAACCGGTTGCTTCCCAACCGGAACCGGGGATTGAAGAGACTGAATATTTCTGATCGCATTAGTGATCTCTTCAGCAGAAGGAACTGCGGTTTTCTTCGGTTGCAGTCCCTGGTGCTTTTCCTTCCTCTTCTTTTTAACCGCGATGGCCAGTTCAGCAGCCTTTTCTGTGGTACATTTTTTAGTAGAGCCATCGCTCCTGTCACAGGGCAGCCCCTCCAGTTCATCCGCTTGCTCAGCGGCTGGGTCAGCAGCCTTTTCAGCCATTTTTTCTTTCAGTCTTTTCAACCTCCTATCAAGAATAGACTGAGGAAAATTGAAGCAGATTTCGCAGTCTGTTTGTAGGTGGCCAGACCCCAGACAGAACAAGCTAATTAAATGAGGATCTGCTTTTACAAACAGTTCCCCGCACTTGGTACAGTGCTGGAAACCAGTGGGTCCTGTTCTCTTTTTTGGCTTCTTGACATAAGCAAGATAAAAGAAAGAAAATAAAGAAATATCCTTTTAATTTTTTTGTCGGTTGTTTAAACTTGAACACAAAAACCAGGAGTTACCCTGGAATTTTTTCTAATAGTAACAAGCCCAGGAGTTACCCTGGTTGAAAAAGACCCACTGACCAGGAGTTACCCCAGTAAAATTTCAACTAGCTAACCAACTACACTGAGTTGGAACAAAATTTAACTAAAAACACAAGTCAAAGGCAAAATTATAAGAGGGATAACGTTGGTTTTCTCCCGGTTAAGAAACTGGGAAGAAAAATGACTATTTACCCTTCTACACTAAAAATCTAAACAATTACTACCTGAAAACCAAGATCAGTGAATAAAATACCAAATAAAATAATTTTACTGATAAAATAATCAAGAAAATAAAGTTTCTTCAAGTGACGAAGGAGAGCTCTCTGGAGACGTCTTACTGAGGCAAGAGGAGTAAAGAATTTGATGGTTTAGAGTTGTTCATCAGGGACAGTGATTTGAAAATGAGCTAGAGCCTAGCATTCCATAATTTGCATAGGTTCTATTAACCATTTCAGCTCCGGGGCAGTCCTATGGTGAGCCCATACTGCAGAATACAGTAAGATTTCCTGGGGTTTGAAATTTAAAATTACTCTCAAAAAATCAAAGTTGATTTCTCACGGCCACAGCCATCTCGCTTAGCTAGAAATACGGCCACCATGTGTTCTTTTTTTTTTTTTTTTTTTAATTACTCCCAAACGCAACTAGCAAACAATGGAAGCCAGCACTATAGACAAAGGGGACATCTGGTCACTACCAACCACACCACTGACCCTAGCAACCAACCTTAAAACCCTCAATAAGATGCAGGAGCAATTGTTTTTTTCTAGTTAAAAGAAAAGTCAAACTATTGTCATATTATTATTAGGGGTACCAAACACTATAAAAATACTGGATGTGTAACTCTATGCACAATCAATGTGTTCTGCCACTTCAGGGTATTGATTCCCATGGACCTCGAGAGTGAATCAGAACCCTTCCGTGGCACAACACACTGTTTGTGCATAGTTCCCCATCCAGTAGTCTCTATGTATCGTTTATGTAATTATATTATTCTAGTGTAACTTCATTTGCTCGTATACATGATGGTCCTGAAAACAAGCTTCTGCCTAGTAACCAATCCTGTTGAAATATAAACTTCAACATTTCACCTAATAAAGCAGATTTTTTCAGGGACATAAGCATAGCAAGCTAAACAGTCAGTCTTTCCCCCGTTTCTGCACAATACCTTGCAGAATACCATTGTATCAGACGAACTGGTACATGGGATACAAGTCTTTTTGAGTAAACTGGTACTTTTGAAGTATCAGACAATGAAATGAGATAGCTGTGTTAATCCAGTCAAAGATGGGGAGGCAACAAATAAGTTGCAAGCGAAACTTTTTATTGGACTAAGTAAACTGTGTTTGAAAGCTAGTCTCAAAAACAATTGGTTAGTCCAATAAAAGGTATCACCTGCAACATATTTGCTTTTTTCCTATTTCTGAAACATTATCTCCCTGCATGCAATCCTTTTTTCTCTTCTTGAATCTTGTACTTTACTAGTTTAATGCCATGAACCTCCTTTTTTTTTCATTTTACAAGTGCATATTTAAATGGACTTCCACCTAGGTGACGCGTTCAGGAGAACTTTAACAAAACCTAATATTTAGACATAGTCCCACTTGAATTTCCCACTGGTGCTCTATTCCTCCTCCCCATTATTTATTACTGAGGTCTTCTGTATGAACACAGGATCCTTGCTCTTGAAGAGTCTATTTCTGCTGCTTTCTCCCTACCTGAAGTCACAGAGTACTGCTTATGACAGCAGTTACTCCCATGGCAACAGATTGTGCTGTCACAACAGGAGGATGACGACTTCAAGTAGGGAGTAAGCTACAAAGGCAGAAGGGCTCTAAAGAAACTTTAAGGGATAAAGATCATATATTCATGCAAATTTCCTTAGTAATAAATAATGGGGAGGAGAAATATATACAACATAAATGGAATGCAGGCAGAATTGTATTATTATACTTTTTAAAGTTTTCTTTGAGTTGTCAGTAGTTCTTTAAAGTACAGTTACGCAAGAACTTACCATAACAGTAGATCTTCAAGAGAGGCTCCTGCAGTAGGTAATTACATATAGGACTGAAGTCGGCAGGTGTCAGGACCCCATAGAAAAATTTCTAGCTAGCAGTCTCTGGCGGGGGACCGCCCCTACATCATGCGACGTCAGTATAAAGGGGCAGTCCCCCACAACCGCCTTCCAGTTCTTTCCCGCCAAGGGACAAAAAGGCAAGAAAAGAAAGAAGCAGATATTTCCCTTCCTGGAAAAGAAGCTGAAAAAGCTAAGGGGGATGGAGGGCGGGAAGGTATTACCTACTGCAAGAGCCTCTCTCAAAGATCTACTGTTACGGTAAGTTCTTACGTAACTGTACTATCTTGTGTCAAGAGGGCTCCTGCAGTAGGTAATTACATACAGGACTGAGTCCCAAGCAGTCTGGAACAAGGAGAAGCACACGGGAGGAGGAAACTATTCAAATGTAGACCCTCTGGCTGTGAAGGTCTTAGGAAAGAAGACCTTGTAGCACAGCCAACCTGAAGCCAGCTCTATGGCGAAAGGCAATGTCCAAACTGTAATGTTTCGTAAAGGTATGGACAGAAGTCCAAGTTGCGGCTGCACAGATGTCTGCCGCTGACACATTCTTGAAACAAGCAGCAGAGGCAGCGACCCCCCTCGTGGACTGGCCTCTGACTTGACCCGGCAGGGTCTTGTGGCACACGTCATAACAGAAAACGATACAATGAGACAACCATTTAGATAGGCACTGCTTGGAGACAGCATTTCTGAACAAACGAGACAAACAGTTGATCAGTCTTTCTGAGATCCTTCGTCCTGGTGGTGTAGTATCTCAGAATTCTGTGAACATCCAAAATATGCAAAAGGTACTCCCCTTGATTGGAGTGTTGTGTAAAGAAAGCAGGCAGCTCCATGGATTGACTCTGCTACCACCTTAGGGAGAAACTTAGGGTTGGTACACAGAGCCACATGTTCCTTGTGAAAAATCAAATATGGGATTTTGCACATCAAGGCCCGGCGTTCGGAAATCCTTCGAGCAGAAGTAATGGTCACTAGGAAAAGTCTCTTCCAGGAAAGAAACTTTAGGTCTGCTCAGGCTGCCGTCTCGAAAGGAGGTAGAGTAAGCTTCTCGAGAATAAAATTCAAATCCCAAGGAGAGGCAGAAACGTGAATAGGGGGTCTCAAGTGGAGAACCCCTCTAAGAAAAGTCTTAGAGACTTCCAACTGTACAAAAGTTCTGTCCCCAAAAGGAACATGGTAAGCGGAGATGGCCGCCATGTGAACCTTCAGAGAGGAATGACTGAGACCCAGATCAAAGAGATGGCGTATGTAGTCCAGAAGCCTCCCGATAGAGCAAGAGAATGGCTCGAAGTCTTTGGAAGAGGCCTAAATAGAGAACCGTTTCCATTTCATGGCATAGGTGGATCTAGTGGAGGGCTTCCTGGCCTCCACCCGAATCTCAGCTACCAGCGGGGAAACCCCAAATCGGGCTTGAGCTACGTCTGCAGGAGCCACGCGTGTAACTGAAGGGACCGGAGGCCTGGATGACCAGGGTCCCCTGATCCTGGGTCAGCAAATGTTGCAACAGAGGAAGAGGAGGTTCCTCTGAATACTGCTGCAGAAGAGAGAACCAAACTTGCCTGGGCCAGAAAGAAGCGATTAGTATCATGCGAGCGCCTTCTGAGCCAAGTTTTTGTAAGACCCTTGAGACGAATCTGCCTTTCCAGTTTAGAGACAGAAGTCTCTCCATAAATCTTAGCCCTGGAAGCGTGTGAGCAAGCAGAAGGCAGGAAGTTGCGTTGTGAAGCATAAATGGGATCTAACACCAGGTGTTCCCAAGCGCAGGAAGATATACGTCTGCTACCCCTGATCCAGTTCCCACTCATGAGCCTGGGCAGACAACCAACTGAGGTGGTCTGCCAACGTGTTCTCGACCCCCGAAACGTGAACTGCCATGAGGTGAAGGTTGTGTTGCACTGCCCAATCCCAAACTCGCATCACCTCCCTGCAAAGAGGGTAGGAACGGGTTCCTCCCAGTTTACTGATGTATCAAACTATGCACATGTTGTCCATCTGGACAGCCAGATGACGGGGAAGCAGATACAGATGCAGAGCTTGTAGAGTATACAGCATGGCCCTGAGCTCGAGCACATTTATGTGAAGAGTCTGTTCGAGCTTGGACCAGGAGCCCTGGGTCCTGTGAGACCCCAGGTGGGCTCCCCAACCCTCACCCGAGGCATCTGTTGTCATTGTCTTGGGGGAGAGGCAGAAGGAACTCCACGGCAAAGGTTCTCCCAAACCACCCACCATTGCAAGTCCCGAACCACAGGACTGGAGATCAGGACCTGTAGATCTAGGTCGTCCACCAACTGATCTCAATGAGACTGAAGCATCCACTGAGAGATTCTCATGTGGATCCAAGCACGATGGACTGTCAGAACAGCAGCCACCATCAGCCCAAGAAAGCGAAGGACTGACCTGGTGCTGACCCACCTGCAGCTGGACAACAGGCTGACATGAGCCTGACAGGTGGCCACCCTGTCCAGTGGCAGGAACACCATGTCGGAGGTCATGTCCAGGATCGCCCCGATGAACTGGAGCCCCTGGGACGGGATCAAATGGGACTTGGCCTGGTTGATGGTAATACCCAGGCTGGTGAAAACCTGCAGGGTAAGGGAAAGGAAGCACAGGAGCTCCTCCCTGGATGGGGCTGCCAGGAGACAGTCGGCCAGGTAAGGGAAAACCTGAACTCCCTGGGCACGCTGGTAGGCCGCTATCACCGAAAGGCATTTGGGGAACACTCGGGGTGCCGAGGAAAGACCAAATGGGAGGGCCTTGAACTGGTAGTGGTCCCTGTGGAACGAAAAATGAAGATATTTGCGGTGGGAAGGGTGAATAGGGGATATACAGGTAGGCATCCTGAATGTCCAGAGTGCATAGCCACTGTCCCGGCTGAAGGAGGGGCAGAAGACTCTGCAAAGAGAGTATTCTGAACCGCTTGTACTCCACAAATGGGTTCAGGGAGCTGAGGTCTAGAATAGGCCTCACATCTCCAGATTTCTTCGGAACCAGTAAAAAATGGGAGTAGTAACCCGCCCCCGAAGATGGGATGGGACGGGTTCTATCTCCGCCTTCAGAAGAAGGGATGATATTTCTTCCCGAACCAGAAAAAGATGTTCCGGAAAGTAAGACGACTTTGGGGGTGGGGGTTCCTTGGTGGTTTCTGAAGAAACTCTATTGAGTGTTCTTCTATCATCAGTTGGGGCACCCAAGTATCGGAAGTGATCCTCTCCCAACCCAGTAGATGGAAGGAAAATCTCCCTCCTACCGGTTCCTCTGGGAGGCCCAGAGGCTGTGGGAGAGGAGAGGAGTCAGGAGGTGTGGGGCAGCACCGCGGCTGAAGCTCCTGCAGCTTTTTTGGGTGGGGGGGGGCTTGGCAGCAGGAGGGACCCGAAGTTTATTGGCCTGCTTTCCCTGAGGTTTCGCTTTGGGCAGAGAACATCTGCGAAATTGGCGATGCTGACCCTGAGAGGGCCTGTATATGGAGTCAACAGACTTTAGTGCAGTACCCTTCTCTTGCAGATCGGTGATGATGTCCTTGACATCGCCACCGAAAAGCACCGAACCCCTGAAGGGCACATCCTGGATAGCAGACAGCACCTCCAGAACCAAACCTGACACCCAGATCCAGGCATGATGCCACAAACAAACAGCGAAAGCCAAGCTCCAACCAGCAGCGTCCACTGCGTCGTATGTGGCACGAAGCATGTGCCGACTGGCCGAACGCGCAGACCAGACCAGATCTGCCACTTCCTGCTTAGTCTGAGACTCAGGAAGGGAGTCCAATTTAGCTTCCACCTCGCTAAGGATCACCTTCTGGTAATCCCCCATGTGAGCAATGTAGTTCAGAGCCCCGATTCCCAGAGTGGAAGAAGCATATACCTTCTCCCCATACTGGTACAGAAGGCGGGATTCCTTGTCGGGTGGTGACGAGCTCAAATGCTTGGGGTTAGCCGTACAGCCGTGAGCGGCGCTAATCATGACTGAATCAGTTTTGGGGTGTGAATTCAGGGAATCGACACCCTCCGGAACCTGATATAGCCTATCCGCCTTCCTCAGAAGGGGGGCTAATGCCGACGGTTGTTTCCAAATAGCGGAAACAAAATTCGGCATGAAGACTCATCCAGGGTGGAATCACGAGCTAACGTCGGGAAAGAACTGGAAGGCATGGGGACCACCCATTTATACTGACATCATGTACTTGGTCACCTGACATGGGGGCGGTCCCCTGCCAGAGACTGCTAGCTAGAAATTTTTCTGTGGGGTCCCGACGCTTGCCGGCTTCAGTCCTATATGTAATTACCTACTGCAAGAGCCCTCTCAAACTAAGATCTTCTGTTGCCCCATTCACAAACATATTCTGCAGAGCCAGATGTCAAGTGGAAGTGAAATACACATTATCTACTGCTATTCTGCCTCTCTTATCTCCATCCAGTCAAAATACACAATATTTGCCAAAACACAGTGTAATTAAGTCTCAGAAAATGACTATGAATGTCATACATACGGTAGGGCAGCAAAGAGAAAGCAGAATATTGAAACCAGCCCTATGATGACACTCAAGTGCTGCCACACATTTTCGACGCATTCTTCCAGGAGGTCCCAGATCCATGGTGTTCCATTCACACACAGCAACTCTCGCTCTCTGAAGGATACATTTACAGCAGGTCCATTTTTCAGATGGTGCACCTGAGGACTCATTGTTCAACAGTGTTGTGGTCAAAATGAATGTCCTGCTGCAGTTTTGCTTCTTTCAGCTCCTGTCACTGGACTGCCTCGTAGTTAAATCCACAAAGTCAAAACAAGTGTAGCTGGATTATAAAACCTTATGGCCATGGATGCTGTATGAAATGCTGTCAAAGAGAGAAATCAAAGAAATAGATAAATTAACCTAAATTTTTTTTTAAAAAAGGTCTTAGAAATGCTATATTCGGATTGGCTGTCAACATCTCTGTTACACTGTCATGTAAAGCCATATCACCATGGCGCATGAATTCTTTACATCAGTATTCCATTCTCTAGCACTCCTGAAGGACTACAATGATAAATTCTGATTCTGAATCAGTATTCTTAAACAGTTAATGGATGAACTATTTTATTAAAATCTCCCTCTCAATGAGGAAAACACTCAAAAGATTCACTTCTAACATTTTTCTTTTTTTTAATTTCATTACGGCACTCCCAGGAGTTAAGAGTAAGTCAGTTCACTACTTCCCAAGGGCCATATGGACTCAGCTGCACCTCGTGCCACATTACGCCCCTAGTGGGGTGATCAACAGACTGTTGCTCTAACCACTGATTATGCCTTATTACTTAATTATACAGTGGCCTCAAGGAATAAAGAAACTTCACTGTCAGACAGCTGTTATAAAACCAGTCACATAACGGTTCAAAAAAGTTCCAGTCACAGAGCTAACAACATATACAGTAAATCACTATTCTGACATTCTCTTCAGGGGACCTTACTTCAGATGGCAGGGAATGACAGCAAACCAGACATTCCTAAGGTAACTTTATTTAATTAACTGAAGTTTTTTTTTTTTTTTGTCAACTTAAAAGTTCTTTCAGCTTAAAAATAATGTAAGGTAGAATGTTGTTATACTGTAAAATCCATCTTTTTATAACGTTGTTATACTCTCAATGTGACCTCACTATGTTGTTAACCCAATCAATGGTACGTCACATCGATGGTACAACAACAACAACAACAACAACAACAACAACAACAACATGGATCGCTCTGCGCATGCGTGCTACTTGAACAGACTGCCTTCTTGAAATGGCCACAGCAGTGAGAGCATGACCTGGAACCGAGGGGCCGAGACTGAAATGACGGAGCAGCTGACAATGATGAGGATCCTGCTTCATTATTTTAATCTTTTTGAGGACCATACACTAAAAAATATAATGTTTGGTACATCGATTGGCAACCAGTTTGTTAAACCATCTCAAGGTTGGCATGGCGACGTAAACATCTCGAGCTTCGCTCTCAAGGTTTACATGGTCACTCTGGCAACCTCTCAATGGTTACCAAACTGGTTCCTAGTCGATGATCATACAGTATCCTCTATGTAAAAGTTCAGACCATTTTTTCTCAAATGTGTTCTACTACATTAAAAATGATAACTGTTTCAAGACCTCTATTTTGTTGTATAATAAATAGCAAGAATACACTCCAGGGTGTGTCATATCATGGGATACTATCACTTTTTTGGGGTATTAGTCACTTGGTATGTGACTTCATTACTCGCAATGCACTCGAGTTGTAACAATATCCCATGATATACAGTACCACATCCTTTCATGTATTACTGCTTAATAAAAACATTCAATTAGGCCTTAAAACTAGAAAACCCCCTGAATTTAAGCTAAACAAATTAATTAAATGTTATTTCCCCATATCTCCTCATTGCAGTCATACAAATTAAAAAAAATTGGGTATTACTTAATTTTCTAGTATAGGCAACAAACCACTGCATCAAACAAGTGAGCAAAGGCAAGAGAAAAATGACCGCTATGGTTCTTGAAAGAGGTGGCTGAACAAGTAAAGCCTAAAAGATAGCATTCAGAAGGTAGAAGGAGACGCAAAGGGAGGAGTATCAGGAGAAACAGAGGGAAGCAGGGAAAGCAGTAAGGAGCGCAAAGGTGCAAACTGAAGAAAGAATAGTCCAGGAGGTCACAAAAGGGGACAAGACATCAAGTGAAAAGAGGAAGACTAGGTGTAGAACTGCAAGGTTAAAAAGGGAAGGAGTGACTATGCAGAGGGGGACCAGAAAAAGACAGATATCCTGAAAAAAACATAGAAACATAGACTTTGACGGCAGATAAGGACCGCTTGGCCCACCTAGTCTGCCCATTTCCCTACCTACAGAATAGGCCGCAAAAAAATACTTTTATTCAGTGTTCAGAGAGGAAGGAGAAGGGGAGGAGCCACAAAAAAGTAATAAAAAGCTTTGAAGGGAGGAAGGTAGACACAAGTCCTTTTTTGGAGGCGAGAGTCCTGAAGGGACTTACTAATTTGAAGGTGGACAAAGCAATTGGGGCCAGACGGGGTGCCTCCAAGGGTGTTGAGGGAACTCAGGGAAATACTGACTGCACCTCTGACAGTTCTATTTAACAGCTCAATGGAAACAGAAGTGGTTCCGGAGAACTGGAGCAGGAAGGATGCAGTCCCACTTCATAAAATGGTAGCAGGGAAGGGGCTGGCAATTATAGGCCAGTCAGCTTGACATTGGTGGTGGGGAAAAGTTAATGGAATCACTGCTGAAGGAAAGGATTGTGGAATATCTTGAATCCAGTGGGTTACAAGACCCGAGGCAGCATGTCGTATCAAACAAATCTTACAGATCTCTTTGACTGGGTGATAAAGGATTTAGATCAGGGTGAAGCCCTGGATGTGGCCCACCTACATTTCAGTAAGGCTTTCAACACAGTTCCACATAGGAGACTAGTAAGTAAGCTGGGTAGCTTAGGAGTGGGTCCAATGGTGGTAAACTGGATAAGAAATTGGTTAGGGGGACATGCAACAGAGGGTGGTGGTAAACAGAGTTCACTTCAAGGAAGGGAAAGTGACCAGCGGGGTCCCTCAGGGATTAGTGCTGGGACCGGTCTTCTTCAGTGCCTTTAAAAGTGACACTGCAAAGAAGCTGGAAGGGAAGGTCTGCCTCTTTGCAGATGACACCAAAATCTGAAAAGCCGCAGAAATCCTGTGATACTGCTCGACATACTGTATTTAACTCACTTACAAATCAAACTGTTCAATAAAAAAATCTAAACCATTTTGTTAAAGTTGGTATCTAAAAATATAGGAATTAAAGAATTAAACCGGCCATGCAGCTCACCGTGACCCCCATCTTATTCAGTAGTCGATACCTGAAAAAGCGCTTACTTAATGTATATAAAAAATTAAAAAAAACACAACAGGGCTTTCCCATTTCAACTATAATCTATAAAGCCCACAAAACTGTACAGCCTTTAAATTAGTTCTTCTGATGAAGATTTGTGTGTTTCTGTTTAATTTCACTATTTTGTTTGGAGTGCAGTAGAGGCCAATGTGACGTCATTAGGCATGGTGCAAGTTGCTCTTCCACTGATTAAGGGATCCTTTGTGAACTATCTCCAAGTACAGATAAATAGTGAGGACACACCCAACATTGAGACAAATAATGTATCTTCATTTAGAATTTGTTAGGGGCTAAAATAAATCGGAGATATGACATGAGCTTACTTAAGATATAATTTTTATTTTCATAAGAGGGTATTGGTCTGTTGATATCTCATGAGCAGGGCCACTGGAAAATTGAAGAAAAGGTTACGCAAAATTGCAGAGCATTTTGCAAAAATTGCGGAAAGTTTACTATAGACCCCAAGTGCTTCATAATAAATCTTTTAATGTTTTCTGCAGCATATATTAGTCAGTATATATTGCTAAATGAATACACTGACACCTGAATATGTTTAAAAAAATAAAGTTTATGTTCCTAAAAAGAATACTAAACTGATATGTTATCGTAAGAGTTGCCTATCTTCCAAAATTTAAAAGCACCTGGCCTCATATAGTGCTAAATATATTCTATAAAGTGAGCCACAGCAAATCGATATTAAATTAAGCCAGAAGAAATGTGCTGTTTTTGTCGTTTCTGGCTGTAGAATAATGCAGCCTAATCAACAGCTGTTTATAGTGCTTTGGCAGCTATTCACCCACTTTGGTACAAGAAAAAATAAGCATACAGAGTGATGAATAATTGAGTTTTAGTCTAATTTTGTTAAAGTGTTTAATGGACATAATTTGTATTGTAAGTAGTGTACACTATTTTTGAAATCATATATTTAAACATTAAATCTGTGGGTTATTGGGGCTGGCAGTATAATCTAGAAGTTAGAGTAGCAAACTGAATGAGCTGACGACATCTAGCAGACTTGGGTTTGATTCCCACAACCTCCACTTGCATACTGTGTGATTCTGAGCAAGTCACTTAACCTCCTCAGTACTCCTGGGTTGTACCTGAAAACAGGCGCTTCTGCCTAGTGGGCCTTATGTAGTTATCAAAAAAAATGTACACAAATACCAATATATTTTTACTGCATCATACAGTAGTCCGGGTACCCTATAATTTACCTTTGTTTTACTCTGGCTACAGTGATTTCGTTTAGTTCATGATAAATGTTCAGATACATTTTGTGTTTTATAAGATTGTTTTTAGACTTGTCAGGTTTTTATTGTAGTCTTTGCATGTGAGCCACTAGGAGGCAGTTGCTAAGAGTGAGATCACTGTTAGCAACTAGCTTATTCAAGTTTAAAATCGACAGGGCTATCCAAAAATCCTCAGCTGTTTGAATCAAAACTAGTCTGAATGAAAGTATGCTCACAAGGAAAAACTTGCCCTGCCACTTAAAAAAAGGCTTCATAGTTAGCACCCCATTTAAGTGAATGGGATAATTTGCACCTTTTCTCCCATCTTTTGTTTCAGTTTGTGTGGCAACAAAAAGTTTTCTGATAGACTGCTTCCACATAAAACAAATGTTAAGTGTTTAAGTGTACTTATGCTTGGCCAGTGGATTTTGAAACCAAACAAGAGGAGGATTCAAAAGAAATCAGTCACATAAAACCCTTGCCCTACCTTGCACTGCATTGTTGTGGCCAAACCCAAGTCTGCATGCAAAACTGTCAATATATTGGAGAGTACTTTATTAAAAATGTAATTTTTTTTTTTTTTTTTTTTTTTTACACAGTTCAATATAAAAACTCAAAAATTGCAAGAAATTGTGGAACATGTCGTTTTCTTGTGGAGAATGGTGAAAATTGCGGATTCCGCAAAAAAACTGAGGGCGCAATTTTCCAGTGGCCCTGCTCATGAGTGGCAAAACCATGACTGCAAGGCATAAATTAGTGTCAAGAGCTTTATTAGTAGTGATTGCCAAGCAAAACAATTTTCATTAGCAATGATTTGGTTTTGAGGAGCAATTTTTTAAAAAGGCTGTTTTTACATAGAGCATATTAACATAAATGTTTCCTTACCCCATGCTCTAAAACTGACACAACACAATGCAACTCCCTGTCCCACTTATCAACTAGGCCTGTCAAGCTTACCAACAATCCCAATGCCTGAACCTATTGGGGGGGGGGCAGAAACCCCACCACTTTTAACCTTGAACATTGAACGTGTCCCTTTTAGTGCAAGCAGGGTCAGAATCATGCTCTCTTTTGTAATTACTGCAGATCCCAACTTCTCCCTATGTTCCGGCGCCCATATGCCTAAGCCCCCCTTCTTTTCTCTTTGTGAGCACCGCACCATTCCAAGGAGTCTATGGTCATCTATTGTCACTCCCCTGGTGATTCAGAAAACCTCTACCAAAAAGGGTGGCAATGCCCTATCAGTTGCAGCCCCCTCACTTTGGAATCTGCTTCCCGCACCCCTTAGATCATCCAATACGCATCTCACCTTTAAGTGTAACCTCAAATCCTGGCTCCTTGATCATGACACTTGCAATGGCTTTGCTATATAGTGCCTCCCCCCTTCCCCCACACTTTGTTTCTCTTCACCCTTTCTGTCTTGACTCTCTCTCCTCCTTTCACTGCCAATGGGTCACTTGACTGGTTGCACTTATCACTGTGTTGGAGGGTGGGGCTGGGGTCAGTGGACTCCTAGCTTCTGATCAGGTCACTCCTGTTTGCTCGTCTTTTTAACTGTACAAAAACTACAAATGGTATGCTTCTTTTGTATTCCTACCTCCTGTAATGGCTATGCTCTATTGTGATGTCCCCTGCTGCTTTTGACCACTGCTGTTTTTATCAGTGCTTACAGTATGTTTGCTGTTTGTACACTATTCTATATGTTTGACATGTGCCTCTTGGCCCGGGTTGTGCCTATAAGTGGTCCCTTAGACCAGTGCACTTACCTGGTTAAAGTCATAAATAAATAAATAAAGCCACCAACCTTTTTTGCCCTCTCTCCTCAAGGCTGGATAACTTTTCAGCCTCACACAATTTTCTCTCTGGCATTGTGTGCACATCGTTCATCAGGGCGGACTTTTCAGTGCAGCAGTGATAAACTTTTGGCTCCGTATTTCTTTGTTGTGCCATGCACTGGTCTACCCACCACAGAATTTGATAACCACCCTCATCTGCACTGCCACGCTGACCTGTGCTCCACTGCCTGCACATGCCTCAGAGTTGGGGGCAGTCACTTTAGAGTCAGGGAGAAGACAGAATCAATCAGTAGCTGTGGCAGTGGGGGGACAGTACTGTTGACACTCTTCCTGCATCTGCCACGAAGGAGAAAAAATGCTAATGCTCTTCCTGCCACTACTGAACAAGGGGGAAAAGAAAAAAAGAAACACAAAATATTGGTCTACAAACCGTTTAGCAACTGCTCTTAATCAAATCTTAAATTTGATTAGCGAATGGCATTTTTTGGGTCGCAAATTGCGATGTGAACTCGCTTAATTTACCCCGTGACTGAGATAGTAATAGACCAGTATTTTTAAATGAAAATAAGAATGATATTTTAAGTCAGGCTATGTCGTATGCAATCTATACAGAAAGTGTTTAGGTGATTTTGTGACAGACATGATAAAAAGTTACAAAAGGAGCAACAGTACAAAATGCAACAACAGTCCAGTGGTAGTGTCAAAACATAAGTGAGAAATTAACAAGTTCAGTGTGGCCAAAATAAGTTAAATAAATTGCTGAGCAAGCTCAGTGACCAACTTTATTCCTTCATTCTGAATGTGGCAGTGAGAAGGCCACGTTGTCTGGACAAAATTTTAGTAAAGGGGTGGTGAGAGCTCTCCCTTTCTTCTCTGAACATTTTTTGTGGAGTTGTGGCATGCCCCTTTAAACTGAAGATTTAATACTGCATATAGTGGACGGTGTTATTATACTGATATTAAACTGTAGTCATTTGGCCTTTTGTGACTGGTATTTATATTTCATTGTTGTATTTAAGTAGTATTTTGTGATTTTTACTAATTTGGGGTTGGTATTTTGGGGTTAGTGGGTGGTATTTATTTGTTACAGTGTGGGTATTATTATATTTAAGCTCCCCTCCAATTTGTGAGAGAGACTGGTAGATGTATTAATATTTTTTTTGTTGTTGTTATTTTTGGTTATTTAGTATTAGAAATGTGAGTGTTTTTGCTCCTGGGTGTGAATATACAGAATGTGTAGGGAGGGTCAAAAGACGGTCAGGCAATATTCCCCCACCAAGCTCAGGGAATTGAGCCCCTTTGATTGCCCTCTTTTGCCAACAGAGATCTATAAACGCTGTCAATCCCTTGGGATTACTAGGAGGCACAGGAAGGGGTGCAGAACTGGGCCTGGTAGGGGAATGTAAAGAGGGGGGGAGACATACCGGGGTGGTAGGGACCAGGCGACGCCCTGGGGCAAAATGGTATCAGGAGAGGGGTAATCCCTGTCTTGTTCCCATACTCAAGGGCCCAGCAATTGAAGCTGGACAGGAGTCGAGGTCTTCCCCAGCATCTCATCCAACCCAGGCGGTGTTATGTAGTGAGAGGTCCATCAAAAACAAGACAGCTATTACAGCTGATTTTGTTGAAACGGTGGACCTGGCATGTATCACCGAGACCTGGTTGGATGAAAATGCACACCCAGTATTGGCTTCTGCAATTCCAGCTGGGTTCTCGGTGATTCACCGCCCAAGGTTGGATCGTAGGGGTGGGGGTGTAGCCATCATTTTTAAGACCGAACTGGGCTTTGGAGATGTCCCAGTGGGGACAGCTAGATCCTTTGAGTGTGTCATGGGTGAGAGTGTAGGCTGTAGGATACTCCTCATTTACCATCCACCAGGTGATGAGGGTTTATTCCTGCAGGAGACTGCAGACTTTGTCGTCGACATGGTGTTGAAGTCTCCCAGATGGATAATTCTAGGGTACTTCAATGCATGGGTCAACGACGAACTCTTGCAGTTTGGTCAAAATCTCCTCCAGCTAATGACAATGCTGGGCCTCACACAGGTAGTTACCTCCTCTACCCATACAGGAGGTCACTCATTGGATCTGCTGTTCCTCCTGGCGATGGAGATCACTGACATGGGGGTGGAACCAGTCGGTTGGTCTGATCACCACACCACAGGGTTCAGTTTCAGGGTCCCCCAAATGTACCTACCCCTTCGGAGATAATCGGTACAGCCCTTTAGGGGAGTTACCCCGGATGGTCTATTGGCAGTGCTGGATCCATCGTGATTGCTGGGTGAAAGCACAAGTCCTGGGGATCTCGTTCTAGCCTATAATAATGCAGTGGGAGATGCCTTGAATTTGATTGCTCCTGTTCATGTTCGACCACTTACTCTTCGCCCAAGGGCCCCCTGGTATGATGGGGCCTTGAAGGAGCTGAGAAGGGCTGGTCGAAGGCAGGAGAGAGCATGGCAGAAGTCCGGCCTGGATGCTGACAGGCTTAGATTGATGGAACTTTATAAGGGCTATTAATCAGAACTCACACGTAAGAAGGCAGAGTTCCTGTCCAGGGAGATTTCTGCTGCGCAGTTCCGACTGGCTCAGCTTTTTTGAACTGTTGACAGATTGTGCAATCCAATCCGTCTCCAGTCCAGAACAGCTTTTTCACAAATTAAGTGTAATGAGCTAGCTTGGTTCTTCGCAGATAAGGTTGCCAGCATCAGGTCCAGAATCGGCCTGGCTCTCTCCAGGAGGTGTTGCAGAAGGTCGATGGGAGGTGGTGAGCACCCAGTCGGTCTGGATGGATTTAAGCTGACCAGAATTCATGGACATTGTGAAGATTGTCCAGACTTTGCGTCCAACCTGTTGTAGTTCGGATCTGGGCCCTACCTCCCTTTTAGTGGGATGTGTAGATGCTATCTGCCTGATCCTAGCTGAAACTGTATGGAGATCCTTGGAGGGAGGAGTCTTTCCAGAACCCCTAAAGGAGGCGGTTATTCAACCACTCCTTAAAAAGCCCTCCTTGGATCCAGACGATCCAGCTAACTACCAACCTGTCTCTAACCTTCCCTGTGTGAGAAGGTGGTTGCGTTGCAACTGGATGATCATCTTGTAACTCCATGTCTATGAAGCTCTCCAGCCTGGCTTTAGGAAGAGGCATAGCACGGAGTCTGCCCTTGTTCGGGTATTAAATGACCTCCTAATAGTGAGAGATCAAGAGGCTCATGCCATCTTGGTCCTTCTTCATCTCTCAGAAACTTTTGACACTATGGACCATGAGGTGCTTTTGGAGACCCTCCGGTTCCTTTGTGGACTGTCGGGTACAGTCCTTGAATGGTTTTGATCTTTCTTCGTAGGCAGGTCTCAGAGGGGTGGTCACCAGAATTTATTCCTTTGACGCCCCCCCCCAATCCTGCAGGGTGCCACAGGGCTCCACACTGGCGCCCATGTTGTTCGCAGTGTGTATGCTGCCATTGGGAGATATCATCAGGCAATACGGCTTGAGTTTTCACTATTATGCAGATGATACTCAGCTGTTTATGTCCTTTGTGCCCAGATAGGTTGATGCAATCTCTGTGCTAAATAGTTGCCTCTCTGAGATTAAAGACTGGATGAGCTCGAGTTGGTTGAGACTGAATCTGGATAAGACTGAGGTGTTGTATGTGGATTTGAGTCGCCCGGGGGAGGGTTTGGGGGGCTGGGCACACGTCGGGCTTAAGGCTTGATGGTGTCCAGCTCATTATCTCAGATTGGCTGCATAACCTGGGCATTATTTTTGATGACGGCTTGACACTGAAGTCTCGGGTGTCAGCTGTGGTTAAATCCTTATTTTACCATCTGGGGAATATCGCCCGGGTGAAACACCTAATTCCACCGGGCAACTTTCCAACACTGGTCCACGCCTTCATTACTACTCATCTTGACTACTGCAATGCCCTCTACCTAGGGATGTCTGGGATTGATATCCGCCACTTGCAACTGGTGCTGAATACTTCGACCAGGTTGCTGACTGGTACCTCTAGGACCAGTCACATTACGCCTGGGCTGCGCGAACTGCACTGGCTGCCAGTTCATTGGCAGATCACCTATAAGGTAGGCTTGCTTACCTTTAAAGCACTACATGAACAGGGACCCCGACTACCTGAAAGATCTCCCAACTCCCTATTCCCCCAATCGCCCTCTCCGATCCGCCAACGACGGATTGCTAGAGATTCCCAGGGTTCGTTTTAAAACATCTGGAGCTCGTGCTTTTTCATTTGTAGCACCAACCCTGTGGAATTCTCTACCTCATTGGTTAAGAGAATGCCTGACCATCAGCAGTTTTAAATCTATGTTGAAAACGTATTTGTTTTCTTTGGCCTTCCCTGATTAACTGATTAATTGACTGTTTTAAATAATTTATATTACTTGTTTTTATTGTGATTTTATATTATGTAAAGCACCTTGATTTTGAAAGGTGCTATATAAATAAAGTTGCTTGCTTGCTTTTCCTTAGTCTGCCAAAAACAACGTGTTAATCTTGGCAGATTTATTTTCACACCTGTTACACAAAATAATTTATCTGCAGGGCTGGACTCTCAACTACATTGAATAAAACCTCAGTATTTGATTCTTCTTCTGTGCTGCCTCCTCAAACTGTACTACTCCTTGTTTTAAATAATCTGTAACAATTATACTGAGGTCACCTTCCTGCCCCATCCCTCCGAATGTCTTCTCATGTACAGTAGGTAGTAAGTACCCACTTTTCTATTTAGTAGCATCACTTTGCACTTGCCTACATTAACTCCCATTTTCCATCTCTCTCTCTGTCCATACTGCCAATGTATTCAAGTCCCTCTGCAACTTTTCTACCTCTTCTTGGGTTTCACCTCCCCCAAACTCAGACACACACACACACACACACACACACACACACACACACACACACACAGACACACACACGGTTATTGGTATGTATAATGCAGTATATCCCCTTGCTAATAGCTAATGTAGTAAAATGCACTAGGCATAGATGACAACATTTCTATCTCAGGTGCTGGCAAACAAAAAAAAAGTCAAAGTACATGAACTGTGGCCTTTAGGAAACCCACAAATAAGGGTGTACCACATCTATCAAATGAAAGGGCACAATGATATGGTCCACACATACTTCTGAACTCATACAAGTAATCTGAAGCCTAAAAATCTCCTTCAAAAAGTGCTGCAGTCTGCTCTGCACAGCTTCCGTTTACACCACAGTAAGGATCCCAAGACTATTTCTTTCCTCAATGCTGTTGATCACAGACGTTTCACTGTAATTTTTTTAATTTTCTCAAGTCTTCTAAACTGCATGCATCATTCTGCAGACTCGGACCACTAAAATGTGTTAGAGCAACCCTTGAAGATCTAGAAGGGATGGTCTCAAGTTCTTTAAAATAAATATGTCTCAATGGAAGCTCTGTGTAACCTAAAAAAGGCATTGACCAAAAAGTCTTGTTTCCAAGCGTAAGCAGGCTTCTCATCTCCTTAGGGAGGTGCAGAATTTCTCCAAGCTACATCATGAGCATTAATTACCTAGCAACATGATACAGCTGCCTGACAAACCTGGATATGGCTTTCAATTCTGCTACAAATAAAATCCCTTGTATATTTTCAAGGACTTCCTGTAAAACAATAGCTTATAAAATGATACAAAATGCAACAAACAGCAACAAATGAATAAAATATCCTGAAAATCTTAACTATCATCCACGTAGGCCAGTCTATTATGTCTTTACATAGTTTGAGGCATTTTTTTAAATAAACAATATGATAAACTAAGGTCTTTGGTGACTAATGTTTTGATTTAAAGTTGGGGCACATACTGTAGGTTACACTTCTATTTGAAGACAACTAGAAACATAAAATTTGACAGCAGATAAGAACGACCGGGCCCATCTAGTCTGCCCATTTTTCCCACCCAGTGCTTAAACTGCATTTCCTACCTGACCTGTGGCTTCCCCTTTCTTCCCCGTTGTTAGTGTTCCTTTATGTTTGTCCCATGCAGTTTTGAATTCTTCCACCAATTTGGCCCCCACTGCCTCCGCCGGGAGGCTGTTACATGTATCCACCACCCTTTTGTGAAGAAATACCTCCACAAGTTACCCCGGAGTCTACCCCTCCAGTCTCATATCGTGTCCCCTTATTCTTGAACATCGTCATCTCTGAAAGATGCTACCCTCTTGTATCTTATTGATACCATTGAGGTACTTGAAAGTCTCAACCATACCTCCCCTCTCTCATCCAGTGAATACATATGGAGGTCTTTTAGTCTCTTTTCATATGGCTTCTGATGCAACCCTTGCACCATTTTAGTTGCCCTTCTCTGCACTGCTTCCAATCTGTCTACATCTTTCCTGAGATGCAGCCTCTCCAGAACTGGACACAGC
This sequence comes from Neoceratodus forsteri, assembly GCA_016271365.2. NCBI lineage: Eukaryota > Metazoa > Chordata > Ceratodontiformes > Ceratodontidae > Neoceratodus > Neoceratodus forsteri. The sequence goes on from CM028137.1 coordinate 159,329,186, forward strand.
ACTCCAGATGAGGTCTCACCAGTGATCTGTACAGTGGTATCATCACCTTCATTTTTCTGCTAGTGATTCCTCTCCCTATACACCCCAGCATCCCACCGGTTTTCCCTACAGCCTTCTTACATTGTCTGGTCACCTGTGGGTCATTGGTTATAATCTCCCCCAGGTCCCTTTCCTGTTTGGTGGCCGTCTGAACCTCCCCTCCCATACTGTATTCCTCCCCTGGATTTCTGTGCCCCAAATGTATGATCTTGCATTTCTTAGCAGTGAATCTTAGCTTGTGATGCGATTGTTACTGTCCATAAGCATTGCAGTATGCATAACAGAGCTCTACATTTAGTGATTAAAATCAGTACAGAATACCAACATTTTAAATGCCTAGGCACTCAATCTGTAATTTGGACTGTGTAGCAGTTTAAGTGCAACAGATACCTTACACATTTAAAGCTTACCTATAGAACTACATAATAACCTACAGAACTTTCCACCCCTGGACTATTCAACACTGACCGATCAGGCTGTCCAACTTCATCAATGATGCAGACAACCCACCCCCTTCCCTCCTGGTTGTGAGTCCCACTCAGAAATATAGTCTGATAACTGTACGTAGTATGTGCAGCAGGTGCCGTGCAGGGAGGTGAGGATGACAGATTTAGCCTTAAGATGTGGACTACTGCAAAGAGTGTGGTGCAGCAGTGTTCCAGAAGGTGCACTGGACAAATGGGTGGTGTCTAATATACACAAAGCTGGGACTTTAATTGCTCAACTGGCTACTCCAAGGGCAGAAATAAGACTTTTAAAGAGCAGTTAAGAATGGAGGGACGAGATGAAAAAAATACCATAATAATGTTGTTTCTTCCAAAGGGATCCCTCACTGTGTTTAACAACAGCATCATTCCCCTGGAATGGGCAGCCCTGGAGCTTTTGAATTTAATACAAATTATGGAAAATTCAACCAGACAAGACCTCGCTATGCCCAAAGAGCATTGTGCAAGAAAGGGACTTCCTACACATGGTGATTACTTGCCCCAGGATCATCCCATTCTAGACGGCTGTCCATACTATTACGTTTCGTGTCCTGGGCAAGGCACTGTGTAAATCTCCCACAGAGCTCTTACCAGGGGTGGACCCATACTGTGCCATATTGGTGGGACATCTGCACTTATGGTCGGCAGCACTTATAAATGCCACAAAGTCAATTGCCCAAAACTAGCTATCCCACGACCCACCCTCCACATAGCAACAGGCACATAATCTGCAGCATTGCCTTAAACTGGAGTGCATTCAGCTGTCTGTAAATGGTGCCTTGGAGCAATTCAACAAAATATGCGACCCCCACATCAGGGCTATTGAGACAGGTGTGTTCCCTTTGTGATGGTCCCTCTCATTCAGGTTCAGGTGGTGGCCTTAAGGCCTTTCATTGGGTGCTAACCAAACAATAGTTTGAAATCATATGTCGAATGCTCCCCTAAGCCCAATTCTTACCATATTCACACATGTTGATAATGTCCTAGTTCCTCCCAATTTGCTTGGTGAGGATATTCTCAGGAAAATGCTGTTATTATTGTAATCAGCATGTTGTTTCACTCCTTCTATGTAAACTTGCCACTACTAAGGAATGAACTGCATTTTAACCTATGTATTGTATCATAACAATTTCTCTTGTTGTCTATTGAATCCCATGAAGTTTCATTTGTCTATTATTATCATTAAACAAGTTTAAAAAAAAAAAAAGACTGCAAACTTAAAATCCCCAGTGAAAGCAATAGAATAAGTACATTAAAACCTGGCCACTGTTTTTCAGTGACAACAGTGGTGGAATCTACATCATTGTTTTAGCTTAATTTCCAATGAAGCTTTGGTATTGCTGGATCGGGACCAGTGCTTCACGGTATCCAGTGATGACAACGATCGAAAATGAGCAACTACAAAAACAGCGACTCATTTTCAGAGCGATTATTCTGGGCTACCCTGCAAAGTAGCAACCGTATGGGAACGCGATCATGGGGAATGGCGACCAGAAGGGAGGAGGTGAAACAGCGAGAGGAAGAGCAGAGAAGGTGTTTAGGGGACTGGTGAATCTGCTGCCGCCGAGCTAGCCCTATGGTGTGGTGGTGTGGGTGGCTAGCTCTGGCACAGCAGGTACTGAGTTCGGGGCTGGGACCAGGAGTGAGTAAATTCTGCCGCTGTCTGCGAGACTTAGTTTTTTGCGAAATCCGGAATTTGCCCTCTCCCCAACATGCACCCCCTGGAGTTGGGAATTGTATTCCCCTTCCCCACAAAAAACACTTAGTAATATTCCGGATGACAGGTCGTCTTGAAGTGTATATGGCAGATTTGCTTTTTGGCGATATACACTCGCCATAATAGCAATCGTTACTATGATATGGAACTGTGCTTCGCCATCCAAGGATTTTTTACCATTTTTTTCTCATTTCCCTACTTTATGTTTTGTACTGCAACCCTACTAGATGCATTAACAATGTTTTCTGCAGTATATTAATGGACTTCACAATGGGCTGACTCAGACTATGCCATTTATCTCCACATTCCATTTAAGGGAGCAGGGCTAAATGAAGGTATTGATTGGTTGCCTATTATTTAATCCGCTGTTTCTCCATTCTTTTCAGATCCGCATCCTCTATCTTTTCTTCTGCCCAGAGGAGTGAGCAGATCTCAGTTCAGGTTTCTATCTCAACAGACAGATGAAGCAAGGGTTCTGTACGTAATCCTATATTCTGGCTTGATTTCAAGATTCTGAACTCTATTTCACGCCTTTCGCAACTTACAGTAAATAAGTGTGTCACAGAAACATAGAATTTGACAGTAGATGGACTGGCCCATCCAGTCTGTCCATTTCTCCCTACCCAAACTATTACTGGACACTATGCCCACTCCACAGCTCAATCCTAATGCCTCCCTCCCAGCCTGTAGCCTCCTGTACAAAGTACAAGGTACATCTCCAAGCCAGTGCCTCAGAGTGATATACCCTTCGGAGGTAGAAAAGTGTGGCTCACCACATGTTGCCAACAGAATCAGTTGTAGCTTTCTTAAAGCACGGTCCTGTGTGAAGAAAAGCGATCACGTATGACCTGGTTTTTCTCAGGGGAAGTGGTGGGCATTAGGGTTGACAACCCCAAGTAACACCCCATTCCCCATTTGCGGAGATTCCAGATGCCCAAAGCCCTAGTGTTTTTCATTTCCCCCACTTTCTGCACTTTGTGTTCTTCAGCCCTAATCTCTGCATTAATGTAATGTTTTGCAATTAACTGGGGTAAACTATATCAAACCTGCAAGTTTCAGATTTCAAATCCACCTAGTTTGAGTTATAGGTGAGCAAAAAAAGTCTTAATTCTGGCCAATTTTATCTGCACTTTTATAAAACTTTGTCCCGGTTAACTGTCACACAATTGTCAGGATCCAGAGATCCTCACACCAGCTCTGTTCCTGCCAAGGTACAACTAAATCCAGTCTGTCCTATCTGTGTTTGTACTTCAAGTGTTTATGTCACAGGACCTCCTTGTGAATGAGCTTGCTCAATGGAATTTTCCTGCAATAAACTTGAACTTGAAATCAGTTGAATGGGGGTGGAGTTAAGGCAAAAAACAAAAATCAGGATTAACAAAGAGTTACTCACTCAACCCTAATACACAACTGCTACTTGTGCCTAATACACAAGTGCTACTGTGCCTGTATAATAATTATCTCTATATAATGAAAAGTGTAGTATATGTAAGCAGTAAGGCAACAGGGTGGTGGTCATCATGGGTTAATGGATGCCTAGGTGCATACTGAGACATTAACCCATGACAACCACCACCCCAGCTTGTCTTACCATGCTTATAAAATGGGTACCCATACAAAAATAGAAATGCTTTATAAATAAAAGGAAAACATTATATGAAAAAAAAAATTAATAAAAATAACAAATAGCCTCTGTAGTTTTTCTTCTGTCACTATGTGGCACTGTTGTGGTTGTGGGCAAGCAGCACCACAGAATTAAAAGCTTAGTTGTACTCCTGAACTAAAATAAAACATCTGTCCTCCACAGACTGCACACTCAAGAAGCGCAGAGATACCACTTCAATTTAAACAGATTCTGGGGTTCAAGCTGAGGTCCCATCAGTTTTGTGTAATAGTGACTGTACTGTATACTATAACAAGTATTGGGGGGGGGGGGGATCAGTAACAGCGGTTTAGTTGGTCAGGTTTTTTCATATATTTTTCAGAGTTTACAGTATGAAAGTTACGCAGCTGTACATTGCAAACGTCCATTCATTTGCTCTCAGTGATTACTAATGTCCCCGATGAGAGCAGTGAGCAAGTAGAAGAGGGATGCTGCAGTCTGTCATGGTAATTCTGTCGTGGCAACGGCACGAGACAGCATGGAGTACAGACAGGAGCAGTGGTCATGAGCGGCACTTCAAAGAGATTTAAAATCTTAATATTCTGAGGTTTTTTTAAATAGTAAAAATGATGGACTATGATGGGAAGTGTGAGCAGGCCGGAATTCAGGATATAATTAATAAGCAAGTTAAGAGGTGGTGAAGGATTGGGATGAGGTGCAGACTTGCTGGGGATGCGTACAGAGGATCAACTGAAGAGGAGGCTTGGAGGCCTGTAACGGAAAGATGTTAAAAAAATACTAGACAAAAGTAAGCAAATGGGTTTAATTACACTTTCTGGTACAATTATTTGTTTTTATAATATGGGCTGCAGGGAGTTTGAAAAATGCTGAGATAGGTAGTTTTTAATGCTATGGCAGGTCAGGAGAGTTAAGCTGTTTTACCTTACAATCATAGCTGCTAGAAATTACTTTTCAAAAAAACTTTCTGGGAGGCATGGATACCTTGATGTGCTGCCATAAGTGTTCCCAGCCAGGTGGTTGTCACCCTGGGTTACCAACCCTCAGCCAATCAGGAGATAGCAAATTCTTTACCCACTTTATAAAAAGAAATACACCCACTGAAGGGACTAATCAGTTAATAAACACTTACGCTCAAGGGCAAATTATTTTATTATGTAATTAGCCCAATGATGGGTATATCTGCAAGTAAAATGTCTTAACCAATATTTTTTTTTAAATAATGCATTAAAATGGGGAATTTGTACCTTTAGATTGTATTTTCAAACACTGTGCGTTTGCCTTTTCCATTGTACATCTTCCTGGTTTTCCGCAGTATAATGGGGTCGTCAGTTTGGCCAGTATTCTGTCCCCAGCAATTTTCAGTAGTGTAGGGTCCCCATGTATAAGGAGGCATGTCTGTGACAGTCTGTCCTTTGTGCACTGGTGGCATGTTGCTGAATATGGCAGTCTGAGGCGGAGTTAGCGGTTGAGAAAACTATGTTCAGATGGAAGCATCAGCTGTGGTCGGAATCGGCATGTTCGATTATGAGCTACTGGAAGACTACAGTCGGGAGCAGCGTCTGTGGTCAGAAGCTGTTCAGAGTCCAGCATTGGTAGTGGCTGTACGAGCAGCACTGGGAGCATGGCATTGAGGGACATAATGGAAAGATAAGGGAAGAGAGGTCCTGCCAAATGAGGAGAGAGCTTGAATGTAGAGGGACCATGGTGAGAGAGAGAGAGGAGACTATTGCTTTATGTGAGGCTGCAGCTACTGTTTGTATTGTTTGGGTAGGGATTTCAGGTCTATGATTTCTGTGTCTTCTCACAAGTATGTTCATTTGAATGAAAATGTGTTCAATTGGTTTGGTAGGATAGTTGATTTGTTAGCTGGTGTAACTGATAGTTAATTTGTTTTGTCTTTGTAATGTTGGTCTATGGGTGTTTTCTGCCAGTAGTATACAGCTTTTATTGCAGGGTACACATCGTTATTTGGTGAGGTATATAAGCTTTAATTGGGGAGGTAGAGTATACAGAAATATACACAATAAATCCTATGGGGAAAAAGTCTCATATATATGTTACTATTTATTTATATATATATTTTTAATTGGCGTAACAAAGACAGCAAAAGACAAATATATTACACAGGTGCTGCTGTGCTTCAATATTAAGGTTGAATAAGCATATTAAGGTTAAACCCCAATTTTATACCTTAACAACAACTTTGCCCTCATTCAGTTGACTTGAATGAAATTTGGAAAGTCGAGAGATGTTGCCAGAATCTCTGGATCCTGAAAATGTTTTGGCAAGCGGTTCACGTGGGGCAAAGTTACAGTGGGGCAAAAAACCCTAAAATCACACAAATTAAGACCTCTGTTTTTTTTGCTCACCTATAACAAAAATAAAACTAGGAGAATTTGAGATCTGAAACTTGCAGGTTTGACAGATTTCGGCCCAAGGTATGTGCTTTTGTGGTTTTTATCTCCAAAGTCTAAGTAATTTTTAAAACATCTGAGGAAAAACATTTAATTTCGGAGCATGTGCAGTTTGAAAAAAATTGTGTTCTAAAGATAACTGAATATTTATGACTACATGAAGCCAGGTGGTCGTATTACGGGGATTCTCATTTATCAGCTGGCGGGGCCAGCTCCCCCCCTGCATATGCCCTACTGCTGTTTTCATTCAGCAGGGACAGGGCTACCTGTCAATGCATAGCCCTGCCCCAGCTGAGTGTCCCATGTCTCTCTGTCTGCCACTAGGAACATGTGCGGCTTTATTTATTTGAACTTAACACTGGGGTGCTGAATCCCCGGCACCAGTTTATTTAACAGTAAAGTCTGAACTGGTACCCCTCATTTATCTTACTAGGGTCCCACAAAGTAACTCTCTGTGATGATAAATATCCTTCCCCTACCCTGCATGACCATAAACTGACTGAAGACAAGGCAAGTCCATTTAATGGCATTCGAATGCATTTTGAACTTTTACTCATATCATGTTTAACATTTATGCCCCAAATTTTTTAGTATAGCTTTTTTAGCCCACCTCATAAACAACACAGGTGCAATATGCCAAATCCACTTTGAAACACTTTTTCACAGTTTCAATGCAAAATAATTTTTCAGGTGGGATTTAAAATACTATGTTGAAAATTTGGGGTCAAACTCATAAAAAACTATTACGTTATGAACTTTTGTTTACACTGAATTTTTTATTTTATTTTATGAAACCACATGTTCAGTGTAGTAGGTGTTTTTTTTTTTTTTTTTAAACCAAGAAAAGGACTGGGCACTGCTCTTTTTCTGTGATGCCTGACCCTGAATATTACAATACAAATTCACATAAGCAAATAGTTATTCACATTTACAAACGTTATCACAGTACAAACATTTAATAAGCGTTTAAAGTGCAATACAGATTATGCTTTCTGGATCAACTCTCCATACTTATTTAACTCATTCTCTCCCGGTGGTTACTTTGGGTTGGCATCAGCAATGGATGGTTCCAACGCCATATGGTGGCTACGGGACCGAAGGAATTTAGAAGGAGCATACCAAGTAAATGCTTCCTACTCATTTGAAGTTTAAAAACAGAAGCAGTATAAAGGGTCAGACCATTTAGTCTTATGCTGTGGTAACATTCATTAACAACCACTGAATTTGACAGAACTAGAAGAACTCCTTAACTAATAATATGGAAAGCAAAATTAGCAACCAAACATTTTAGGCATCTCTCCAGGGAGAGTACCACCAATTTTATGTATAACTGGCAGTGATGAGTTCTGGACAGGGCACGGAGGGCAAACCTACAGATGTTGTTATAAAGAATTTTACATTTAGACTCAAATAACTGATTACTGTGCACAAATACAATACTACCATAGTCCACAGTTGGAAATAAAACTTGCTTGGCTATGGTATGCCGGGCCTCATCTGTCAGGGACTTCATGTTATAAAGGAAACAAAGTTTTTGATTTATCTTATCATTCAACTTCTCTATACGAGGAACCATGCTAAGGTTCGGATCTAGACAAATACCTAAATATTTAAATGATGCAACCAAAGGGAGGGGAAGACCACCAAGCCCCACTACATTTATTTATTTAGCTTTTGTTTACTGGGTAAGTACACTAGACAAGTATTATGCCTATTTTCAGGAACGGCCCGGGAGAATACAACATGAGGAACAACAGTCAAGGAGACATGGCAAAGAAAGTACAGTTTTTTGTCACAGTAAACAAACATGTGGGAAACGCATCATTTGACGCTAGGGGAAACATATAGTGGTATGAACTGGATCTAACTTCTGAAGCCTCTGTGAGGAACCAAATAACATTATATTTGTTTTAGTTTCATTTATCACCATTTTGTTTGACTAAATCCAATTTGTAAAAACATCATATTTGCTTTGAAGGGAAACCTGAATATGACAACTGTTTGTTCCTGAATACCAGATAACAATATCATGAGTGTACAATAACCTGTTTTTAATAGTGAGATGATGGGGTAAATCATTCACAAATTTTTTTTTTTTTTATACACAAAATAGGGCCTAGCACATACCCTTGAGGGACCCCTGCCTTAACCTCCGTTGGCCGATACAGAGCAATTAATTCTTGTTCTTTGAATGCAATTTGACAAGTTTTATTTATTTTATTTATTTCAATCTACGATTACAATACCTTTGAGCCAAGGCTCTTTTACCAAGATTCCATGTCAGCGTGTGCAACTGTCATCATTTTTAGTTACAAACATATAATCATTGACTTACAGACATGTAAAACCAGTACAAAGACATGAGCTATGAGCCAGACAAGGGAAGGGAAGGTGGGTGGTGGGGGAAGTGATGGTAGGAGATGGGGGAGGTGCAGGGGTAAGGGGGGAATCTACGAGAGGTGGTTGGGACGGGGGCAGAGTGGAGATAGGGGGGAGGTGGGCTAGGGTGGGAGACAGTGCAGCCAGGGGGCCTTGTCGAGGGAATATGACAGGTAAGGTGCTATGGGTGCAAAGACTGATTGCAAGTGCTGGGTACTGGGGCATTTGCAGCTGGAACGGTGGAAATGTTAAGATGGGCAATCACAGGATACAAGCAGTGAGGCGCGTAGCTTGGACTTGAAGAGGCAGAGTGTTGGAGCGGTCGCTATGTCGCTGCCAAGAGAGTTGAGCCAGTTGGATACCAGATAGGCGAATGATCTTTGTCCTTGGGTCGTGGGATATGTAGTAGATGGGAACTGGATCTCCTTGTAGTGACATTCCTATGTCTAGGCTTAAGGAGGGCACAGACACCAGGTGGGGCCAGACCCATTATAATTTTATTGCCCCTGATGCAGGTTTGGTATTTTATGCGTTTGTCCAGTTGAAGCCATCCAGATTGGGAATAAAGGTCACAAGTGTGGGTACGGCGATGTGAGCCAGTGATGAGATGACAGGCCTTATTCAGGGAGGTTGCGATACATTTGAGAACAGAGGTAGTTGCAGACCCATATATGATAAGACCATAGTCTATGATGCCGACGATGGACCTTTGGATGGCCACTGCCAGTGTTTCTGGGGTTAGGCGTTTCCTGTGCCGCAATAATATGTCTAACCTAACATTGGCAGACTTTGCAACATTGCTAATATGGACAGCGTATGAGACGTGGGGATCAAGGGTGATGCCGAGGTACTTGAACGATTGTGTTTGCTCTAGGATGGCTCCTTGTTTGGTTGCAATGGAGAGGTGGAGTTGTTTGTTTTTGTTGTGGGGGCTGCAGAAGACCATAGACATGTTTTTTTCTGATTGAGAAGCAGTTTAGGATTTAGAAACCAGGATTCTATGAAGGAGAGGCCTGCTGAAGTTTATTTTGTAACTGGATTGGATCAGGGTCCGAGGTGAGAATTTAAACCAGTCATGCTGAACATCAGTTATTCCCAGATCCCCTAACTTATGAAGTAATATTTCATGATTCACTGTATCGAAGGCACCAGCCAAGTCCACGAAGACAGCACCAGTGGCTCTTCCGGCTTCTGAAGCCACCAGTACAGCATCTGTGAACCCAGCCAGCACCGTCGCAGTGGATCGGCCACTTCTGAAACTGTGTTGCTGATCTATGAGCAGTTTTTGCTCTTCCAAATATTCAAACAGTTGTTGAAGGACAAATATCTCTATAAGTTTGCAAACTTCAGACAATAAAGAAATAGGCCTGTAGTTAGACAAACAAGTCCATCTCCCCTTTTGTAGACAAGTATTACAGTAGATTCCTTCCATATAGCAGGTACTCTACCTTGCTCAAAAGAAAGATTAAACAAACCTGTTAGCGGACCCTTTAAGTGGGGAGCAGATAGTTTCAGTCGGGTAGAAGAAATCTGTTCTGTCCCCCCCCTTTCCATCCTTCAAGTTCAGTAGCAATTGTAAAACCTTGTGTTCCTCCGTCTTAAAAAATTTGAAGCAGAGCAGCTCTCCAACCCGAGGAGTAAATTTATTACTGTCATAACCCTCCCTCTTTCTATCTATCTCTACGCTACTGGCACCGAGTGTTTTAGAAATAAAAAAAATCATTAAAATAATCTGCCATGGCTGTGCTACTTAAAATCAAATTTTCACCAACTTTTACACTTTTTATACATCTGTCTTCTTGAGGACTGTAGTATCAATGAAACAAAGAGAACACAGCTAAGGGCACCTTGGGAGGAGCCAAAATACAAGCACCATGTATGAACAGATAAACAAAAAGAACTCTCTGCTACCCTCCAGACAAAAGAGCCATTGCATTTATATAGCAACCAGCAACAAAATTTATTTGATTAAAATACAAAGTTAAGCACTCCCCTCACTCACTGTGAAATGCTGACGTACGTTTTATGTCACACTGATGCTTTTTCAAGACGTCTGAGCTAGTAACACATCCTTGCTTATATACACGCACCTTAATGACACACAACCTTATTTAAAGGAGTACTGTACCCAATAGTCTGTGTACTCCATATAAATCATTTCAAGTTCTGCACAACACCAAATAATACATATATTGTTAAAAAGCTCCAAAGCTGTTTTTTCAAGAATGCATGTTCAACTGTTTTATAACCTTTTTAAACATTTAAAAAAATGCATGGTATACACCTCATTGGTGTGTCTCATACCACATAGAAAAACATTTCCCTTAGGTATATATGTTTATACAATTTTCTGCTATGATGGCTATTCCATATACTAATACATTATCATCATCATCACCTGTGATAAATGAGGTCACCACCAAAATCTATTGAAATGTGTTTTAACTGCAATTCACTAAAAATCTACTGATTTTACTTCAGCATAAATCCTGTAACAATATATATTGCACTATTCAAAAAATAAACATTCACTACCGTGTCATTATATACCATGCTCATATTGAAATAAGCAGCAAATTCCAACAGTCATTTTACCTTTTCTTCCTCTTCAAAAAGGGGGCCAACTGGAAAGCACCACTGAGGCCTGGCAAAACTCCAGCCCTCATTTTTTTATTTATGTTTTGTTTACCGGGTAAGTGCGCTAGCCAGCAGAGTGACTATTTTCATGCACGACCCGGGACAGTACAATACATTAGAACATATTGAGCAATGAGAGACAAACGTTACATCTTGAGGAAGACAAGTCCTTATGCATGGCATGTATGGAGATTTGAGGACAGTAACATAGGGGCAGTAGCATAATTAACAGGTACAGAGTAGGAGTAACACCCTGTGATGAAAGCAAAACAACATGGAGATTTAACAAGCATAGGTAGCGGTTAGGTTACAGGAAAGGTACAAACACAGAATAGAGCAGTAAACGGGATCAAAGTGGTAATCATACAGTAGATGTTAGATAAGTGAGGGTAGAGTGAGTAGCCAAGGCAAGGCGACATGCAGTCTGCCCGACCCCGAAGACTAGTGGGGTTGTGGATAAGTGCTTGGGGTAGTGACACAGGAACAGTAGATAGAGGGCCTGACAAGAAGGAGTTAGGGAGGATCAAAACAGATGCAACAATCAGCCTGCATAAAATAGTGACAGAGCATGGTTTTGAAGTGAAGGTGGGTCCCTGACTGTCTGACTTCCAGGGGGAAAGTGTTCCAGAACTTAGGAGCCACATGTCCAAAAGCACCTGTACCTTTTGTGGTAAGACATCTGGGAACTTTGAGTAAGGATTTATCAACTGATCTCAGTTCATGAGGGGAGGTGAAAGGAAGGAACATCTCCACCAGTGTAGTTGGGATTTGTAGCCTGATGATAGAGTCAACAAGAGAGCCAAGGTAGTAATGCCTAGAGGCCAAGGGGAGACCCAGCCTAAGTCACCATAAAGTAGGCAACGATGCCTAAGTCGAGGGGAAGAGGAGGCATAGCGGCATAAATTATTGAAAGTGATGTCTCACTTCAGTAGGGAGGTTTTATGGGCAGAACCAAGGGGGGGGGCATAGTAATTGAGGGTCGGCAACAGAACTCCCCTTGCAATGGCCAGTTTAGCAGATGGTGTTAACATGTAGCTAGCCTTGTATGCAGCTCCCAATTTGTTATTTACTGCCTTGCAGGTAGTTTGAATATGCAGGTTGAAATCCAGGGATTGATCTAGCAGAACTCCTAGATAGTTGAAAGATGAGACAGACTGTAATTGAGATCCGCCCAGGTCGAGGATTGACAGTGACGAGGGACCAGTCCTGAGCTTAGGGACTGAGCCAAACAGCATAGACATTGTCTTTTTTGTATTTAGGACCAGTTTATGGTCATTGAGCCAGTTTTGGATGTTCTTGAAATCATGGAAGAGAGCAGTGTTAAGGTCATCAACTTTGTTTGCACAGGTATAGACGATCGGGTCGTCCACATACAGGAAAGATGAGCAGTTTCTAAGGGCACTAGGGATACCATTAATAAAGAGTGAGAATAGAAGCGGTCCCAGGATGGATCCTTGCGGTACACCCACACTTACAGCTGCAGGGTCTGATATAGCAGAGTTCAATTTTATCATCCGATACCTGTTTGATAGGTAGCTAGGATGGTCAACCAGGTCAAAGGCTTTAGTCAGATCCCTAAAAACAGCTCCTGTAAGGTGCCCTGTATCAATATTTGAGAAGATGTCAGAGGTAAGTTTCAACAGGGCCATAAACGTGCTATGGTTCTTCCTGAACCCATGTTGAGTATTGGAGAATAGTGAAAACTTAGAAAGATAGTCAAGAGTTTGCATGGCAACAACCTTTTCAAGAAGTTTAGACAAGGCCAAGAGAATGGCAATGGGTCTGTAGTTGTTTAATTCCTTTTTCTCACCCTTTTTAAAAACCGGGGTTATCCGAGCCATTTTCCATATGTCAGGCACAGTGTTGCCAGAGACAGACAGGGTGAATATTTTACGCAATGGCGAGGCAACATAATAGGCCGCAAGCTTAAGGAGGCCTATTTTGAATTGCCAATAGGTCTCCTGACATAATATTAAGTTGCTGAGATCCCCCCCCAATTCGTACATGCTCCAGACCAAAACAACAAAAGGTATGCCCCTCTCCACAAATTGTAATATGCATAGCAAGGACATTTTCTGGTGAACCCAGTCTTATGTGTCGCATATGCTCCAAAATCCGAATTTTAAATTTCCTTTCAGTCGTACCTATATAGAAGGCACCATAGCCCCCTTTTTAAAGAGGAAGAAAAGGTAAAATGAACTGTTGAAATCTGCTGCTTATTTCAATATGAGCATGGTATCTAATGACATGGTAGTGAGTGTTTATTTTTGAATAATGCAATGTATATTGTTACAGGATTTATGCTGATGTAAAATCAGTAGATTTGTAGTGAATTGCAGCTGAACATATTTCAATAGATTTTGGTGGTGGCCTCATTTATCACAGGTGATGATGCATTAATATAGAATAGCCATCAATGGCAGAAAGTTGTATAAACATATATACCTAAGGGAAATGTTTTTCTATGTGGTATTAGACACACCAATGAGGTATACACCATGCATTTTTAAAAATGTTTAAAAAAGGTTATAAAACATTTGAACATGCATTATTGAAAAGCAGCCTTAGAGTATTTTAATATATGTATTTTTTGGTGTTGTGCAGAATTTGAAATGATTTATATGGTGCACACAGAGTATTTGGTGCAGTGCTCCTTTAAATAAGGTTCTGTGTCATTAAGGGGTGTGTGTATAAGTAAGGATGTGTTACTAGCTCAGACATCTTGAAAAAGCATTAGTGTGATGTGAAACGTACGTCGACGTTTCACAGCGAGTGGGGGGGTGCTTAACTTTGTATTTTAATCAAATAAATTTTGATAATGGTTGCTATAGTAATGCAATGGCTCTTTTGTCTGGAGGGTAGCCAAGAGTTCTTTTCGTTCATCTAATCATTCTTGAAGACTGTGTAAGTGCTTGAAAGATTGCCAGAAAGTCCTTGGCTGCTTTAAATGTTTATACTGGGTTTGTTTAAAGTACCTAGATTTAGCTTCAGCGATATGTTTTTAACCTCATTTCTATAAGTTCTAAACTGCCTTAAACAAGAGGATCACGTGATGAGCTGATTGGGGAAGGATGAACTGAGCAGAGCTCCCAGGCCTTACGGATCTAATTGCATTATAAAGCTACACTAGACACCTTAGTGGTAGTAGAAATAGAGGTATTAACCTGTTAGAGTCTCCTTTTAGTCTGGTAGAAACTTTTTGTCTGAATCCCGACTGTTTACTCGCTGCATTGTAGCGGCTCACGGGACCGGACACAACATCCAAGATGGAGTACGAAGCTTCTGAGGGCCTGGATACAAGAGTGCCGGCAACAAAATGCCCGAAACCCCCATCACGTGTCCTGGAAGACCAAGGGCCTAGCTCCGAGAATGTAGGAGGAGGACAGACATCGCCCCGAAGACATTGCAGAAATTAAAACCTTGCTGCGGGGACTAGTCACTGACTTTTCGACAGTAAAACCTACACTGCAGGCTCTGACCCAAAGAATTGGAGATGTGGAAGCGCGTATGGCATCTCAGGAGCGTAAATATATCTCTCAGGAACAGGATTTGGTGGCTCTCCGAAGGCAAGTTAAAAAATTAGAGGATCGAGTCGAGGACCAGGAATCTCGCAGTCGAAGGAACAACTTAATCCTGGTTGGTCTACCAGAGCGATCGGAAGGAGCAGACTGCATTACTTTTATCCAGGATATGTTAATGAAGCTTGTAGGTCCAACACCATACGGGGAATCTTATAACTTGGAAAGAGCTCATCACTCTCTCAGAGAGATACCTCCACCAGGGGCCAGACCGAGAGTCATTATTATGTGGTTTCTAAATTTTAAGTAGAAATCACGCATCTTAATTAGAGCCAGAACACTTAAAAATCTTCAGTGGAATGGTGTGCCCTTGTTGGTATTCCAGGACCAAACCTCGGTGATTCAGGAGAAACAGAAGGAATATGGGGACATAAAGAAAAAGCTTTATTTGGCTGGAATGAAGTTTAGAATCCAGCACCCTGCCACTCTGGTTGTGAAATTACAGTCTGGAGATCAGAAGTACCTAACGGCGAAGGAGGCAGCAGAGGGACTGAGATTGGAGCTCCCGGACTTGTTTAAATCGAAGACCTGAAAATGCTCCACAGGGAAGGCTCTAACCAGAAGTGGTTCTTTATAAGGATTCTGACATATTAATGACAGTTGGATAACAAAGAAGAATTGATTCAAATAATCATATGGAAGGGGGAAGAAGGGACAAGAAGGGAAGAAGAAGAAGAGAAGAGTAAAGGAAGAAGAAGAGAGACAAGAAAGGAAAAAGTGGAAGAAGAACATATATCCCCTTCCTCTCTTCCCCCTCCCCCCTTTTTTTTTTTTTTTTTTTTTTTTTTTAGCTCTCCGTTTCTTGCAGCACCTCCTTCCGAAGGTCTGAGGAAGGGTGTTAGGATTCTTGCTGAGTATTCCTCCTGTATTAACTCTAATCTGAGCCAGAAGCGTATGAGGGGACTGATTATTCTTAGCTGGACCTGAGAAACCATTTAAGATGGCTCAGTTGGACTGTAATGCATCTCAAAGGGAACTGTAGGTCTATAATATGTTCTTGATGTTAATTTGAGATCCAAGGAGATTAGATTTTAAGTTTACGACTCCAGCGGAGCAAGAACACGTGACTTCAGGAGGGGATGCTTTATTCTTTTCTAACTGTGTAGGATCATTGGTATTTACTCTAGCTCAAGACATTATTATTGTCCTCCTTTAATTTTGTATATTAGGGTAGGGGATACTTGAAGCTATGAGGGTAAACTGAGGGGGGTGATAGGGAAGATGGGCTCATGTTCAAGGGAATGTAAGAAGATATAAAGGTGATAGTAAGGTTTTAGAGGGTCTGGGGGCTTGCTCACCAGATAGTTCATCTACGTATCTGTTTGAGCTAGGAGGACGATCCAAGGATCAGGGACTGAATGGGGGGAGGGGGAATCACGGGGAATGGGAAAGGAGAGAGTCCAAGATTTATAAATACGCTAAGGCAGATTTTGTTGGTGTGGAATGTAGGGATGTAAGCAAAATTGCATGATCAATATCAAAACTATCACTTGGAATGTTAAAGGCCTCAGAGGGAGGAGGAAAAGGATGGTGATATTAAAACACATCCACCAAATGGGAGCTCAGATTGCCACCCTGCAAGAGAATCACCTTCTTAAGGAGGAAGTGGGTCTCCTTAAAAAACTATGGGTTGGGCAGGTTCTAGGAGATGGAAATGCCAAAGCTTCAGGGGGAGTAGCCGTTTTGATTGGGAGAGATTGTCCGTTCATAGTCTTACAAACTAAAATTAGAGAAGACTGCAGAGGGATTTATGTTTCGGGTACTATTATGGGTAAAGTGCAATCGATTACTTCTATATATGCTCCAACACCGCCCAACCCTGACTTTTTTGCTTCGGTAGAAGAAGCTGACATAGCCTTTCTTCCATCTCATCCTCTAATCTTAGCAGGAGACTGGAATCTCTTCCTCAATAATAGAGTGGATAAAAAGTCCCCCTCAAAATGTCCGCCTTCTATAGCGCAGACAGCCATGGCCAAACTTCTGGAAGTAGCGGCGTTGGTTGATCCAATTATGGTTTGCAACAAAGGGGGACACAATATGACCTTCTATTCTGGGGCACACAAAACTCACACAAGAATCAATTTTTTTTTGGTTAACAAAGAAGCAACTCAGGAAGTAAGGGAGCCGATTACCCATACTAGAATCTTATCAGACCACTCCACAGTTCAGTTAACCTGGGTGATAGAAACCCTCCCAATGAAACCACACCGATGGAGGTTTGATGATTCCTTATTATTGGATGAATGTATGCTAGCTAAATCAGAACAGGTACTAATGGAAATTATTCAGACCCAACTTCCCACACTTTCAGACAGCAGATTAAGGTGGCCCACCTGTAAAGTTTTATACTTGGGTATGGCTCAGAGATTTGCAGCTAGGAGAAATCATATGAGAAGGGCGAGGGAAGAGTTTATTTGGGTGCTATTAATTCACTGGCTCCCTAGAGGGCACTACAGAAGAGCTAGATCTAGAAGCTTAGGAGCTTAGGGTGAGATGGCAAGCATTCTCCATAGCCAAATTAGGCGGTGGTGGAAAAGATTCATGCAAATTATTTAATGCAGGGGGATGCCCCAGGTAGGCTTCTTGCTAATAGAATAAAGGAATGGGAGGCAGCTCGGGTAATTCCATTGATAAAATTCCAGGGAGAAATAATAACAGAGCCCCAGAAAATGGCTGATGATTTTGTGGCTTATTTCGAAGGGATTTATCAAGGGGGGAGTCTCGGTTAATGAGGGGGACATTATGGGGTTCTTGGAAAGTATACCTCTTCCGAGGTTAGATCAAGAACAAGCTCAGTGGTTAGCGGCCCCTATTTCAGAATCGGAAATATTAGTGGCGATCAACTCACTTCCGAATGGTAAGACACCGGGACCTGATGGTCTAACGGCTCAATTCTATAAATCTCATGCTGCAGTTATATTGCCTTTATTAAAAGAATTAGTTGTAAACATTATGCAGGATTGGGTCCCACACCCGCAGCTATATCAGGCTTATATAAAACACTATGTTTCTATGTTATCCCAAAACCAGAGAAACCCAAAGAACTCCCTGAGAGCTATAGACCTATTGCCCTGATGAACCAGGACTTGGAATTTCTGACAAATATATTGGCCAATAGAATTTTGATAATTGCCCCTTGTTTAATCAGCCAAGAACAACTGGGGTTTATGCCAGGCAGAGGAGCTCATGACGCACTTGAGCTTCACCATATATACTACATAAGGCCTCTACTTCTAAGTTACCTATGGGATTTATTGCGGCTAGAGCTGAAAAAGCCTTCAATAGAGTCTCCCATGATTTTTTATTCGCAACCATGAGATGTTTGGTTTTCCCGGAGGATCTTCTTAGAAGTATTAAAAACTTACATGCTGCTCCTACGGCTAGGATTTTATGTAATGGCCATCTTTCGAAAGAATTTGGTTTAGACAATGGGACCAGGTAGGGATGCCCCCTTTCGCCAATTCTATTTAATATTTACTTGGAGCCTTTACTAAGGGTGATTTAAAAGGACTCTGTGATACAGGGGATTGTTATTGGAGGGATGGAAATGAAATTCTCTGTTTTTGCTGATGACATCTTGCTACACCTCCAGGAATCGGCAAAGAGTTTTAAGCGGACCCTAGATATAGTTGAAAGATTCTCCAGGGTGTCGAACTACAAATTAAATTTAAGTAAAACACAGGTTCTCCCTCTTACTAGATTTACTTATAAAGCTGATTTTGAACCGCTCCAAGTGAAGTGGTCTCCAAGAAAGCTTAAGTATCTCAGCATTTGGATCACAATTAATGAGGACGAAGGCCTTGAAGCAAATCTAGGGGAGATACTATCGGCAATCAAAACGGATATAACTAGATGGAATAAACTCCCTCTAAATTGGACAGCAAGACTGGGTTTGATTAAAATGAATCTAATACCTAGACTTCTGTATCCAATACACTTATCCCCATATATCGTCCCTAAATGTTGGTTTACTAAAATACAAAAGCTCATTTCTAACTTTTTATGGAATGCTAAACCCCCTAGAAGAAAGTATAATATCTTGCAGCTACTTTATAACATGGGAGG
Organism: Neoceratodus forsteri; assembly: GCA_016271365.2. Classification (NCBI taxonomy): domain Eukaryota; kingdom Metazoa; phylum Chordata; order Ceratodontiformes; family Ceratodontidae; genus Neoceratodus; species Neoceratodus forsteri. The sequence continues at coordinate 159,348,124 of CM028137.1, forward strand.
CCTCAAAATTCCGGACTTACAATTATATTATGTAGCTGGTCAACTAGGGTTAATGGGTCGGTGGTTTAGACTGGTGGAAGAGGGGGGATATATCCCAACCTGGCTTCAGGTTGAGAAGCAAATTCTTTCGGATATGGGTGTTTCCCCAGAAGCGGTATTGTTTTTTTACTCCAGGAGACCTAATGGATGGGGGAAAACAAATCCCAATTTATAAAGCAGTGTTGGCCTGGTGGACTCTTTTGTCCCCAAATCAAAGAAAAGCCCAAAAAGGCTCTAGGGAACAACCTCTTCTGGGTAACCCAAATATGCTTATTGGGGGGCAAACAATTAAAAGACAATGGGCTACTCACCTGCTCAATTTAGGTGGTGGACTTTATAAAAAGGGATACGATTGGTTCTCCGGATCAGTGCAAGAATTTGAACTTCTTTAAGAAAATACAACTTACTAATTTGATGCAAAAAATGGAAAGGTGGGGGTGGACCACATGATACCCCATTTACTTGGGATGTCCTTAAAGAGGTAAATTACTCAAAAAATCCCCTCTCCAAGATCTATACGTTATTATTAGATTTCTTACGTGGGGGCTCCTCTGTAAAGATTTCATATTGGGATAAGCAAGAGGGCATTAGCCCTCAGGGACATGATTGGAAAGAAGTATGGAGGAGTAGTAGATATATTCCCATTCCCAAATTCAAGATCATGCAATTTTTTGTAGCTACTAATATATATTATACCCCTACTAAGCTATGTGCTAGGGGCCTCAGACAGACTTATGTTTTAGGTGCGATGCAAACCCAGGGGATTTATTCCATGTTCTATGGTACTGTTCTAAAATCTTTCCCATTTGGGAGCAAATTAAACAATATGGACTCAGTGGTGAATTATAAAGAATTCACTGTGCCTAAGATTTGTGTTTTAGGGGACATGTCAGATATCCCTAGTACACCTGTTAAAGGCCACATTTCTTTAATGTCTTCCTTGGTCAAAGCATTTGTCTTGAGGTATTGGAAAAGCGATTTGATCTATACATATGACCAGTGGGTGGGATATTTGCTGATAATGTTGACTAGGCTTAGAAGGCAAATGCTTTGAAATGGACGAAAGGCAACCTATGATAAGAGATGGAGGACTCTAGAGGCGGTATATACCCTACAGTCTAAAATCTCCCAGACGAGGGCCTGTCTGTCTGAAGGTATGCAAGAAAAAATTACTCACCACAGTAATTTTGTTTCTTCTAATGGAGTCTTGCTATATTATGACATATGCAGTATAACCCCAGGTAAGAACTGCTGCGGAGGTGAAAGAGTTAACTTTCAATGCAGAGCATGGAATCTTGAGCACGAGCTCGGTTGAACACTCTGTCTGTTGAAGCTCAAACTTAAACTGTCAGATCTTTACGAGCAAAAACTCACTAAAGTTCTGTGTGGAAGCCGTAAACCTACACTAGCCCACTGGCTACTAACTACAAAAACACATTTTTATTCTTGATCCCAAAACAAAGACTCAAGTCAGGGGATTCGAGAAAGAAAAGCAAGCATAACACCTAAGTACCCTAAGAAAGGGTGAAAATAAAGTGGGCATCTATGAAGTGCCAACACTGCACTGTCCACCCACATCCCAAAAATAGAGGTTCTGAGAGGGGCAGGCTGGGGGGGGAGGTCATAATATAGCAAGACTCCATTAGAAGAAACAACATTACTAAGGTGAGTAATTTTTTCTTCAAACAACATGAAGTCTTGCTATATTATGACATATGCAGACTACACAGCAGTACCTCCATGGAGGAGGGACAGAACCACTTGGGAAGTAGGGCACTGAAGCACAGCTGTGTTGAATCGAGCATCACCCTCAGCCTGGATATCCAGAGCAATGCTTAGTAAAGTGGGAATTGTTTTCCAGGCAGCTGCTTGACATATCTCTAGGAAAGGAATGTCCCTGGCAGCAGCCAGAGACGCAGCTGTACCTCTGGTAGAGTGAGCCCTCAGGCCTGAGGGAGGAACCTTACCCAGTTTTTCATAGCAGAATTGGATACAAGAGACAATCCACCTGGCAATGGACCTTTTAGTGGCAGGTTTCCCTTTACTAACCTCACCATAAGTGAGGAACAATTGGAGGGATTCAAACTTATGACCCTTGGTACGTTCTATATAGTAGCTAAGGGCTCTTTTGACATCTAAACTGTGTAATCTTCTCTCACCAGAGGAGGAATGGTCAGTGAAGTACATAGGAAGAGACATGGATTGATTAAGGTGGAAGTCCGAAACCACCTTGGGCAAAAACTTCCTGTTAGTCCTGAGGACCACCTTATCTCTATGAAAGGAGATAAAATCAGGCTCCACTGACAAAGCTTGTAGCTCACTTATGCATCTGGCAGAGGTGATGTCTACCAGAAACACAGTTTTCCAAGTCAAGTATTTAAGCTCTGCTGAAGACAACTGCTCAAAAGGGGGTTGCATAAGCTGGGCAATACAAATATTAAGATCCCAAGCAGGGGCAGGGTCCCTGAACAGAGGGTTGGTGTGAAGCAACCCTTTAAAAAACTTGGAGAACACAGGGTGAGCTGAAAAAGAAGAAGGCTTACCTGCTGATAAGAAGACAGACACAGCTGCTAAGTGCACTTTTAGGGTAGCTGGTCTCAGCCCCAAGGAATCCAAATGCACCAAATAATCCAGGATTGTGGGAACACCAGCAGATTCTGGGGAAATATGTTTACCAGCACACCAAATGGAAAATCTCTTCCATTTTGAATTATAAGTAGCCCTGGTGGAAGGCTTCCTAGAGGCCTTTAATATATCCAATACACCTTGGGAAAGGTGTAGGTCAGCAAACTCTCCCCTGGGCACAAGTTAACAGGTTGTGATTCCTGGGAAGACACAGGGGAAGGTGGACTGCTAAGGACATGAGGAGTGAGTACCAGGTCTGCCTGGCCCAATCTGGAGCAATCAGAATCATCTTGCAGGATTGAGATCTGATTTTGACTAGCACCTTGAAAAGAAGGGGGGAAAAGCGTAGAGGAACTTCCCTTCCCAACTGAGGAGGAAGGCATCCAGAGGGACTGAGCCCAACACTGGGGGCCTGCAGCAAAAAAGGGGAGGTTGGTGATTGTCTGGGGCTGCAAAGAGATCTATTCTGTGGATGCTCCATCTGGCAAATACTACCTCCAGTACTAGGGGGTCCAGTGCCCATTCGTGATGGCCCTGGGAAATCGTGCTGAGAGCATCCGCTGGGACACTGTCCTTTCTGGGAGGGTGAACTGCCGTAAGAGAGGCGTTCAGAGAATAAGCCAGAGACCACAACTTCATTGCTTCCAGTGCACAAGGCCGTAGACCGAGTGCCCCCTTGCTTGTTGATGTACCACATTGTAGTGGTATTGTCTGTTCTGATCTGAACAACCTTGTTCTGAACAGATGTGGAAAAAACTTGTAGTGCTAGAAAAACTGCTCTGAGCTCCAGCAAATTGATGTGGAGCAGAGATTCCTGAGGGGACCACAGCCCCTGGGTGGAGAGGTTGCCCATGTGAGCTCCCCACCCCAAGAGAGATGCATCTGAAGTAAGGGTCAATGAATGAGACTGGGGAGTGAAGGGAACCCGCTGCCTCAGATTGTTCTGATCCTGTCACCACTGAAGGGCCTGGATCAGGGTTCGAGGCACTGGAATCAATTTGGTTAAAGGATCTGTCCTTTGAGACCAAAAGGCACTCAAATGAAACTGGATGTCCCTCATCTGAAACCTTGCTCCTGTACTACCGTAGAAGCATCCATGTGCCCCAGGAGCTGTAAAAATGCCTTGCTGGTCAGAGACCTGCAGGGTGAAGGAAGAAGACCAGAGAGACCAAGGTCCTTGCTCTCTCCAGAGGAGAAAGGCTCTGGCTTCTTTGTGTTCAGTTCTGCGCCTATGAAGGTGAGAAGCTGGACAGGCTCCAGAACTGACTTTAGGATATTGAGAAGGAAACCTAGAGATGTAAGCAGTTGCTGGGTGACTTGTAAGTGAAGTCTGACCTGTTCTGGGGACTGGCCTACAATGAGCCAGTCGTCCAGATAAGGAAAGATGGCAATCTTTTGCCTTCTTAAATGAGCAATTGCTCCTGCCAGGCATTTTGTGAACACCCTCGGGGCTGAGGTGAGGCCGAAGGGCATTGCTCTGAATTGGTAATGGCCTGAGGGCAGTTAGAATCTAAGGTACTTTCAATGGGAGCTTCTGATGAAAACATGGAAGTAGGCATCCTTGAGGTCCAGGGAGGCTAGCCAGTCCCCTGGCCTTAGAGAAGGTAAAATAATCCCCAGAGTCACCATTTTGAACTTTGGTTTTAAAAGGTGCTTGTTTAGATACCTGAGATCCAGGATGGGCCACCATTCTCCTGTCTTTTTTGGGGTAAGGAAGTAGCTGGAGTACAACCCTTTGCCCTGGTGTGTGGTTGGAACCCTTTCCACGGCTCTGGGAGCCAGGAGGGAAGAAACTTCTGTTTCCAGGGCAAGTGCCTCTGAAGGGTTTGCAGGTGGAAAAGACCTGGCTCTCATCTTTGGAAATTTTTTTAAGCTGAGTACCAGTCCCTGGCTTACTACTTCCAGGACCCACTTGTCTGATGTTAAAGACTTCCGGTCCTGGACACAGTAAGCCAGCCTGCCCCTACCGGTAGTGGAGAATGGACCCTGGCCACCCCGTCAGGAAGCCTGTTTTGCAGGGGCTTTGGGTTGAGAGGCAGAAGCAGGCTTACTAGAACCCCTTCTGCCCCTTCCTCTAAAGAACACCCTCTGGGCATAAGCAGAAGAGGAGGCCTGGGCTTGGTAAAAAGGCCTATGAAAAGGCCTGCCCCTGCCCCTGACATGCTGCCTTTGAGGAGTGGCTTGCCTTTCTTTGGCCTGTGCACTCCTATAGGTGGTCCTATACTCATCCATTTTCTTCATATAATTCTCTGTCTGCTCCCCAAACAGAGAATTGCCCACAACAGGAAAATCCATAGCCTTAGACTGAGTATCCTGTGACAGAGCAGTACATCTGAGCCAAGCCATTCTATGAAGAGACACAGATGTAGCAATGACTCTTGATGAAACATCATTAGAGTCTACTGCAGCATGAAATTGCACCTTGGATGCCTCAATACCATCTGCAGCCACCTGCTCCAGCTCCCTGGCAAGCTGGTCAGGGGCCAGTTTTGCTAGAGCCAGGACAGTATCCCACCTGGATTTCTGGTACCTAGCAGCATAAGCCATATCATTTGCCTGTCTGAGTCCCAAAGATGTTGCCATGTACTGTTTCTTTGCCATGGCATCCATCCTCCTGGAATCCTTTTCAGGAGGGTGAGAAGCTAGAGGAATATTAGCCTTGTCACAGGCTGCAGCCTGCACTACCCCCACATGGCTGCATTGCTGGGAGAGGAACTCCATATCAGAGCCTGATAAAGCATACCTCTTGTCCATCCTTTTATCCACAGGGAGGATAGAATGAGGAGTTTTCAGAATTTTTACTGTCTGTTTCCCAAAAGATTTGTGCAGGGGAATAGACAGTCTCTTAGACTCTGGAATATCCATCATTTCCACAAAATCAGGCTCTTCTTGCTCATCAATAGCTTCCTCAACAGGGAGTTGCAGAGTCTCAGCAACTTTCTTGTAAAACAGAAAATGAGAAGGGACTCAGATAGCCTGGGAGGAAACCCCTGGTCTGTCTGGAGATGTCGGTTCAATGAGCACATCCAGACTTTCAATATCACACTCACTCTCCTCATACCCCTCCTCCCCTTCCTCCGGTTCATAAAAATCCTCAAAATCATAATCTTGAACCGGAAGAACCGACCGAACTGACCACTTCCCAAATGGTGTTGGTTCGGACGGAACCGGGGAAAGAGACTGGACAATTTGAATAGCTTTGGCTATTTCCTCAGCGGTTGGAAAAATAACTTTTGCCAAACTAGCTGACTTTCTAGTCCTTTTAGTTGGAACCGGCTCCTCAGAGCTTGCTCTTCGTTTGCCTGAAGAAGTATCGCCATGGTCAGAGGGCACTCCCTCAGGTTCAGTTGGAACCGAACCGGGCTGGCCATCCGGGTCAGCGGACTTTTTGGCCTCCCTTTCCCTGAGCCTACCAACTCTCTTTTCCACAGTGGCAGCAGGAAAATTCTTACAAATCTGGCAGTCTGCACTGAGGTGGTCAAACTCCAGACAATATACACAACTGGTGTGTGGGTCAGCCTTAGCAAAGGCTTCCCCACAGAGAGCCTAGATGCTGAAACCCAGTGGGTCCGGTTTTTCTTTTGGATTTCTCACACATAGTGCCAGCCTAACCAAAACTTGCCCATTAATGGCAATCCGCCAAGCAAGACTCTCTTATCGGTTCCCAACCGTGTCACAGGTCGTGGAAAAAAACGTAATAAAATCCGTTTTTTTTAGAACCGATAAGAACCAGGAACCGCACTCTAAAGGACTAGAAAGTAACTTTAAACCCAATCTGCTAGGTTCAAACCGAACCGAAAAGACGTTTACAAGTTCCACACAGACAAAATAAACAAAAGCCTATCTATTACTTACAATACCACAGACAGAGCTTGAACTGACGATTGCGGTTAAATTTCGGTAAAATAAACCGAGAATTACACTCTAAAACCAACAAACGAACCGAGCAGCAGGAGGAATCTCCGGAGCGACTGTTCAGTGAGGCGGAGTAAAGAATCTGACAGTTTAAGTTTGAGCTTCAACAGACAGAGTGTTCAACCAAGCTCACGCTCAAGATTCCATGCCCTGCATGGAAAGTTAACTCTTTCATCTCCGGAGCAGTTCTAACCTGGGGTTATACTGCATATGTCATAATATAGCAAGACTTCATGTTGTTTGAATTAATGATATGTGGATAGAGAGTAGATACCTTAGCAGTAGTGGGCTTATTTAAATACTGCTAGCTCATTGAGGTATATATGTCCTGTCTGAATGTTATTTAGATTAAGCTAGTAGAGCCACAGAATCTGCCAGATATTGGTGGGGGTGAGGGGACTCTCTCTTTTCCCTTGGGACGCAGCTGCAGGGTATTACCCTAAGGATTATTGCCTGTGAAGCAAAGCCCTATAGGCATAAAAGGGCATTTGGGGATATAGATTTTGATGCATACATGTACCTCTTTGGTAGGGGTTGTCCTAGTTACTATAATGTAAACATAGGTATGAACAGAGTAGCGGAGGGTATGCAACGCAGCTGTGTATGTACATAGTTATTGGTTGTACATAGTGGTCACCCTCAGTTTTGGGGTGTGGGCCCGGAGATATTCTGGGTATATATGCATGTTTGTCCAATGATCACTCGAGAAAAATTATAATAAAGAAGATTACAAAAAAAAATAAATAAATAAACTGCCTTAAACAATCAGTATCCTTAGTTTTTAAATATTGCTTCCTTTTTGTTTCCCAGGTTTTAATTAAAACTCGCAAATCTTTGTTTAACCATGGTGAGAAAGACCCTATCACCCTCCATTTTGTTATCAGGGTATGTTTATTAAATACATTATTTATATATTTGCCAGGCTGTACTACTTTTTGATCTAGAACAGGTGAATCCAGTATCTTTGCCCAATCAGTCTGCTCCAGTTCCCTTTTATATGCTTCCAACGTTGAGTCTATTTATGCATCTTCTGTGAACAAATCTTTTTGGGAAAAAGTCTGTTTCAACATTTTATGTGTGCAGGACATCGGGCAATGATCTGATATCGAATCAGAAAGAATATTTAGATTAAAAAGATTACCTAGACGGTTAGTCATTATCCAAGCAATTATGGAATGATTATCAGTTCTATAATTAAAGTGGGTTGGTGTCTATCATCTGAACAAAATAGGTGGCATCCATTTTTGTTTTTAACTTCCCAGCAGTCCATTCTTGTCTCCAATGGGAATTTGCATTACCTATAATTATGTGTTCCCCTCTATGCTGATGCAATCCAGTCCAAAGATCAAACACTGGGTAGTCAGCTAGTTTATATTCAGGGGAACAATAAAAGCAAGTGATATATAGATGTTTGCACCCTGTAGTTCCCAAATTAATCCCAACTATTAGGTAATCAATGTTACCATCTAAGGGACATTTGGCAAGGTCTTCTACAATGATTTCATCCTTAATATAGAACATTACCCCCCCTCCCCTTTTTTGCCTTCCCTATCCTGCCTATAGATCGAGTAACCTTTAATCAAATTCTGGTTTGAAGGAGTATGAGGTTTCAACCATGTTTCACATATACCAATTATATCATAATTATACTGCTCAATCGACACCCTCAATTCATCCAGATGCGGCTGAAGACTCCTTATATTCAGGCACACGATTTGTAAACCCTTAGCCTCTTTTCCCCTGATGTGAACCTGACTTGCCAAAGGCCCAGGATTTGATTCCACATCCCCAGCTAAAATAAACAGCAGCATTAAAACAAAAGTGAATAATTTTGCTATTCGTTATCCTTAGAAAAGTTCCTGGCCTTAGACCCTTTACCATTCTGCCCCTATGAAGCAGGGACCAAAAGGTGAAAATAGCAACTGATAAGGTACCCCAAGAAGTTTGTTGGAGCCCATCCCAGTAATTCTCTTGTCTGTAAGTTTCCCCACATTCTTTACATTCAGCATTTGTATACAAACCCAGCCTACGAATATCCCACCTAGCAAGCTGATTTCCCGTTGATCCTAACCTTACATTTTCAAAACATATTTATGCAGTAAAAAAGCCTAGAATCAAAAACTTGTTTACATATCATTGAGCTATGTTCAATATCCAAAATTTATTTCAGGCTTTTTTAAACTTTGAGTAATGTATAGGCAAGTATTCTCTTATGAGATGGGGTAACTAACAGTATTCTGTTAACGAGTAGTGCTCGCGCCACTCAAACACTCGTGCTAGCAGCGCTAAGCAAAAGTAGCGTACGGGCATTTTATACTAGATGCCCTGCCCCTCAGGTCCGTAACCGTCTGCCAACTCAATCAAGCCCACACACACGGAACAGATCACACTCTGAGAAAAGGTCCTAATATGCCTGAAATAATGGCAGTCTCTTCAAACTGGTAGTGCAAGGCAGAGTAGAAGATTTTAGTTCTGCAGGTCTTCGGCACACTAACCGCATATAACTGAAGTGGAGAACTGATGCAGGTCGACTCGCTTTGATGATCGCAAGTGGCATGGAAGTTTCATACTGGATGCCCCGGCCCCTCAGGTCCGTTACCAGCTGCCGGCTCAGCCGAGTCCCCACACCGGGCAGATCACAGTCCAAGAAAAGGTCCCAATATGCCTGATATAATGGCAGTCTCTCCAAACTGGTAGTGCAAGGTGGAGTAGATGATTTTAGTTCTGCAGGTCTTCGGCTCAATAACCACGTATACCTGAAGAACTGATTCAGGTCGACTTGTTTTTAACCCCATGTCATGAACATGGCAGATATCATTTGAAATCCCCCTCCCAAACCCGTTTTTGTGGCGATTTCGCAAAATCACATTTCGGGTGGGATTTCATAAATGGCACCTGTCATGTTTATGTCTTGGGGTAATAAAAATACTATCTTGAAAATTCAGGGTCACAGTCTAGGAAAACAGCAATGTTACATGTGAACCTTTGCATTTCCCAATCATGACAATTTCACTTGTATTATGAATTTGTTAATTTTGTCTGCTGCGCTATCTACGCCAAAAAACAACTACACAGCAAATACAAGCAAGCAAACATGTTTGGCATTGGCCAACATATGTTACATTTTGCAATCAACACCCTTCCAAGTGATTCTGAATATAGTCAGATAGTTATAGTCAAGTCAGATGTAAAAGGGCAATAATACAAAATTTGCTCAGACTGGCTGGGGGTGACATATCTTGATTCTCCTGTTGACCGCATCACTGTTTGCTGCAGTAAAGCAGCAGCAGAAGCGAGGGATGTGTTGTGTGGATGTCTGCCACCCCCACCCCCACACACACAAACACACACAACTAAATGGATCCCGTGACCAACCTGGCCCATCAAGGAACAAAATTCTGTCTCTCTCTCCCCACAACTACCTAATGGGTCCAGTGATTTACAAACCAGAGGAGTTAAGACTCTGGTAACACAACACTGTAGAAATTATAAATTTAGTTTAATATAGTGTTTTTTCATAGACACTATATCACAAAGTATTTTACGAAGCACAGCAGCTGCATACAGATAATACAGGGACTGTAGAGAACCACAAAAATTTCAGTGTTCAAACAGACTTGTCAGGTAATTAAAAAAAAAAATATTTTTCTACCACCCCCACCACAATCATCTGATGGGTCCGGTGCCTATCCCAGCCCATCAGGGAGGAAGAAACAAATGCCCCCCCCCAAACGACTATCTGGTGCTCAACCAAGCCCATCATGGGGAAAAACAAAATATAGCCCCGCCCTCCCCTATCTACAGGGTATTTATGGCCTGGAATAAAAAACTCCCCCCAAACAACCTAATTTACCAATGCCCAACTCATCACAACAAGGAATGGAAAGGGGAAAAAATAATAAAAAAAATGTCCCCCTCTCCAAACTATTTGATGAGTCTAGTGGCCAACCAGACCCATCAAGGAATCTTTCCCTCTCCCCTAAAGTACCTGATGACTATGGTACCAAACCTGGCCTGTCAGAGACTGGAAAAAAAAAAATCTTGCTCCTTATCATGAGTACCAGACAGGCCTGTGCCCAACCTGGCCCAACAGGAAATAAAAATCAAAAATCCAGTCCCACTGCCACCCCAGTGGCACTGATGGTTAAGGTGCTGGACCCCTTATTTCGCGCCACACTGGTGACCTGGGTTCGGGAACAACCTCAGGTTGTCAGAGAGCTGGCACGGGGAGGGAGCAGGATTGAGCAGCCAAAAGGCAGCTCTCCTCTCCCGGGTTGGACATCGCCCCCCCCCAGTTCTACTCCTACCAGGTGGAGGTCTGGTGGGTAGCGCAGGTAGGGCGGCTCCCTGGGGCATGGCATGCACGTGCCTCCACATGCGCACGCCCAGGGAATGGGGATCGGGAGAAAATGGAGAAACATGCTGATAAAAACATCTACATAGAACAGAAAGAAAAGGTCCCCTACCAGTTACCTGATGAGTCTGAGGCACAACATAGCCAACTGGGAAAATAAAATACTGTGCCCCTCTCAACAACAACTTGAAGGATCCAGTGCCAAACCTCGCCAGTCAGCGGAAAACAAAATCTGTCTTCCTTCCCCCAAAACCAGCCCATCAAGAAATAACAAATCTGGCCCTCTCCCCAGGAGTCGTGACAACAGCGTGCTCCATTCTGTGAGCACATTTTGCATTTGTAGGAGCACGTTTTAAATCCTCCTTCTGGCACTGTGTGTGCTCCTGCTGCACAGCAGAAGCACAGATCAGAGAAGGGCTATTAACATCACTGAGATCACACCAAGCCTTCTTTTTTTTTTTTTTTTTTGTGGAAAACTGGAGCTCTGGAGGGGGTTGTGTGCCAAAAAATAAAGAAATAAATGCCCTTATTTTAAAGCAGGAGTTTATCATAAAACTACTCGTAATGCTGTCCATCAATTTATGTGCTGTGGGGGCAGGCAAGCTGGGGAGCATCGAATGATTGGTCTTTGCACAGCTTTATGTTGCAGAAGAGAGGCGGGTATCAACTGCAGAGCAGACCAAATATGAGGGAGAAGGAGTGTGAGCAGTCGGGAGTCAAGTAGTAGCCAGTGGCAAAGATGAGACGTTCTACATATTTTTTTTTTTCATTGGTAGAAGCTGATATTGACGCCAAATAAGGGAAGAAGAGCGAGAAACACCTTATGCACATTTGAGAGGTGAGGTTTGTTTGTTTTTTGCCTCCTACATTTTTTTTATTTAGTTTTTGTTTACCGGGTAGGTGCACTAGCCAAAAGACTATTTTCAGGCACTACCTGGGAGGGTACAGAGACAAAACATCAAGAAAAAAACATTTTTGTACACAATACAGGAATTACAAGTATGCGTTGAACAGTTAACAATGGTAGATGTGACAACAATACAGCATTTGAGTTTACAAGTGTCAAATACAAACAAGTCGAAAGTTTTTAAGGAGAAACTGAGCAGTATACAAACAATAAGGAGCACAGTGCTGTGAGAGCAAGTAACAGACCAGTAACAGCCAATGAAAGGCAAGTAATAGACAGGTGGAGTGGAGCGAAAGGGGAGCTAGAGTGTTGGAAGAGGAGGAAGCGGAAACAGGTATGGTATAGAAGGACAGGTTACCAAGTAGGGTTCAGCTGATGAGAAAGAGGAAGGCTGTGAAGTTTGAGAGGAGAAAGCACCCAAAGTTAACCAGAAAGGGGAAGGAAGAATTTAATGCTAGAAGGTAGGAGGAGTGATTGATAGGAAGTGCTTACTGTTGGAGTAAATCTAAGGCAATCTGTGAGACTACAGAGAGTGTGCGGGGGGGGGGGAATTAGAGAGTGGGGGCTAGGGTGGTTTGAAACAGGAGCATACATAGGAGGAGAGCAGATAATGTCGTAGCTCTCTCTTAAAAGAGATATGGGATGCAGCTTGACGTAGGGTTAGGGGGATTGTGTTCCAGAAATGAGGTGCATAACAGGCAAAAGGCGCAACCACCTTTTGAAGTGCGATGCTTTGGAATAAGAACTGGGACATTGTCTGCTGAGCGCAACGCACAGTTGGTTTTCTGGTAGGGGAGGAGTTTGGCTAGGGGTTTAGGCGAGTGGAATCTGATAATGTTATCAATAATAGAACCAAGTGCATAAGACCTTAGTCCTTGGGGAGGTAGCCATCCCAGATCTGTGTAAAGAAGACAGTGATTTTTCAGTCTGGGGGAGCAGAAAGCGAAGTGGCAAATATTATTATACGTAACATCCCATTTTCGCAGACTGGAGTTGCAAGCTGAGACATATGTAGTGACCCCTTAGGTGAGGGAGGGAAGCAGTATCTCATGGGCAACAGCAAGCCTGGCAGCTGGAGTGAGAGCATAACTAGTGCAGTAGGCAATACCAAGTTTGGAGTTAACCTGCTTACAGGTGGATTGAATGTGAAGGTCAAAACTCAGTTTTGGGTCAAGAGTGACCCCAAGATATTTGAAGGAATTTGCCAACTCTACCGGTGATCCATCGGGGAGGAGATATTAAAGTGTGTCTGGGAGAGTTTAAGTCTGGAGACAAATAACATAGCTTGGGTCTTGGCTTTATTTAGAATGAGTTTGTGATTTGCAAGCTTCTGGTGTATAAGCTGAAAATCATAGGAGAGTAGAGAGTTTATATCCTCTATACAGTTGGAACTGGTCTAAAGTACAATGTCATCCGCATATAGTAGTGAGGAAGTTTTGAGTAGATTAGAGGTGATGCTATTTATAAAGATAGAGAAAGGCAGAGGACCCAAGATAGACCCTTGGGGTACACCAATATTGATAGTAACTTTGTCAGAGAGGGTAGAGTTAAATTTCACGTACTGAGACCCATCAGTCAGGCAGCTTTTAAACCAGTCTACTACATTTTGTGAGAAGCCTGGAGAGACGAGAGTGGCAGAGAGGATGGAACGGTCAACAAGATCAGACGTCTTTGTCACGTCGATGAAATGGCCCCCCTGAGCCAGCCAGAGTCTATGGCCTGTAGGGTATCAGACGCGAGTTTGAGCAGGGCAGTAGTGGTACTGTGCCCTTTGCGAAAGCCATGTTGAGCGTCAGCTAAGAGGTCATGATTCAGCAGGAAGTCAGTTGCTTGGCTGGCAACTAACTTCAAGAATTTTGCTGAGTGCAGCTAGGATAGCAATGGGTCTGTAATTTGTTGGGTCAAGTGGGTCACCTTTCTTTTGTACCAGGGTGACTCTGGCTGCCTTCTGGCTTCCAGATTTCAGGGCCAGAGCTATGACAGAGAGAGAGAGATTAAAGATCTTAGCAAGGGGAGCAGCTATGTGTGGGGCAGCTAATTTTAGGAGCTTGGGTTCCAGTTTATCAGAACCCACAGCTGCATATTCTGAGATGTTTTGTAGAAGTCTGAGAACCTCATTTCTTAGGACGGACTTGAAACAGAAATTTGGCCTGGTGGAGCTTGCATGTATGACAGGTTTTAATGGGGTAGTGAAAGTAGAGGTATACCGAGTATGGTCAGAAAATTACATATTAAAGAAGTTTGCACTAGTGAGGGGGTTGCTACAGTGGATGCCTTTAAGAGACATGTTATTTAGAGTAGGGGACTGGTTTGAACCCAGGAAGAACCTAATGTGGGACCAGAATTTTTTAGGACCCCCCTGGGAGTCTATTAATAGGTTTTTACAGTAGGAGCTTTTTGCTTGCTTGATTTCATTCTTACAAACATTTCTTAGAGCTCTGTAGGTATGAAAATCTTCAGGGAGACCAGATTTCTTGTACCGGAACCAGCTTTTATCCCACAGGCATAATTTAGAGAGGTCCTCAGATTTCAGCCAGCGGGTCTGCCTATTTTTTTACACATCTGGTCACAAAATGACTGTGGTATTTTTGTAGAGCTAGGAATTTGTTTAAAAAGATGTCTAGGGCAGACTGGGCATCCGATGATTCATAGAGAGAGGACCAGTCGATGCAAGCAACATCCAACAAGAAGGCCTGTGGGTCAAAGTTAGCATTGTTGCGGAAAGTACGGAGACGAGGCTTCATAGATTCAGGCCTGCCTTTTCCCCAGATACAGAAAGTGGGGGAATGGTCAGTGATGGCATCAGGTAGAACACCGGCATCGATAATGTTTTCAGGACGGTTTGTCATAATCCAGTCTAGCAGTGCGCTGGTATTCAATTGAGGAGTGGTTCTCGTAGGTAAAGGGATACGTTGATGCAGGTTGTAGCTTTGCAGTTTGGTCAGGGCTGTCATTTGGGAGCTGCCCAGCCAGTTAATGTTAATGTCTCCCAGTAGAAGAACTTTGCTATTTCCTGAGTGAGAAGCAGATTGATCAAGTAGCTCATCCTGCCCTTTTAGACCATGGGTAGGGGAATTATAAGCACAGACAATGAACAGCTTTTTGGAACCTAGGGTGAGAAGGACATCAATCAATCAATCAATCAAAACTTTATTTATAAAAAGGCGCCGGTACATCACATAATAAAACAATATAACTAAAAACAACAATTATCCAAACTTAATAATATTTAAAAATCATTATACGCGTGTTTAAAGAGATATGTTTTAAGTGCTCCTTTAAAAATTTGGACGGTCGGGCAGTCTCGTACCTGACGATGTAGAGAATTCCACAGGATCGGGCCATAAAACTAAAAGATCTGGCCCCAGAAGTCTTCAAACGAACCCTGGGAATCTCCAGCAATCCCTCGTCAGTGGATCTGAGAGAGCGAGGGGGACAGTAAGGATGAAGGAGATCTTTCAGGTAGCCAGGTCCCCGATCATGTAGGGCCTTATAGGTCAGCAAACCAACCTTGAAGGTGATACCGCCAGCATATTGGCAGCCAATGCAGTCCGCGGAGCACAGGCGTTATATGACTGGACCTAGAGGAACCAGTCAATAGTCTGGCTGCCGCGTTCTGCACTAGCTGCAAGTGGCGAATATCAACCCATGGTAGCCCAAGATAAAGGGAATTGCAGTAGTCAAGACGGGAGGTAACGAAGGCATGGACCAGAGTAGGAAGATCGTTGGGAGGAATCAGGTGCTTCACCCGGGCAATGTTCCTCAGGTGGTAAAGAGAGGCTTTGACAACTGCCAACACCTGTGATTTAAGTGTTAAACAACTGTCAAAAACAACGCCCAGATTCCGCACCCAGTCTGAGGTAGTTAGCTGGACACCCCAGAGCCACAAGCCTGAGGGAGATCCAGCCAACAAGCCCGCCTCCCGACGACCTGGGTCCACGACCAACACCTCAGTTTTTTTCTGGATTCAACCACAGCCAACTCACATTCATCCAGTTCTGGATTTCGGCAAGACAGTTGTTAAAAACCGAAAAGGCAGCATCTTGGCCAGGTACAAAAGACATGTACAGCTGAGTATCATCTGCATAGCAGTGAAAACTCAAACCGTACCGCCTAATGATCGATCCCAACTGTAGCATGTACACTGCAAACAACATGGGTGCCAAAATGGAGCTCTGCGGCACCCCACAGGATAGGGGAAATGATGTCAAGGAAAAAATCCCAGACACCACCCTCTGAGTCCTACCCTCAAGGAAGGATCGAAACCAACTGAGGACTGTACCAGACAGTCCACAGATAAACCGCAGGCGTCCAACAGCACACCATGGTCCACTGTGTCAAATGCCGCAGAGAGATCAAGAAGGACCAAGATAGAACAGGTCCTTCGATCTCTCGTTATCAGGAGATCATTTAGTACCCGGACTAGAGCCGTCTCGGTACTATGTCTCTTCCTAAATCCGGACTGGAGAGAATCATAGACATCATGGCTGGTTAAATGATCATCCAACTGTGACGCGACCACCTTCTCAATAACCTTTCCCACAAAGGGTAGATTAGAGACGGGTCTGTAGTTAGCCAGACAGTCTGGGTCCAAGGACGGCTTCTTAAGAAGGGGCTGAACCATAGCCTCCTTCAGAGGATTTGGAAAAATCCCCCTCTCCAAAGACCTCCAGACTATCTCAGCCAGGACCAGGCCGATTTTATCTACACAGCCCACTAGGAGACGTGTAAGGCCCGGGTCCAAACCACAGTTGGTCGGACGTAATAATCGGATGACCATCACAATGTCATTGATTGTGGGAAGGCTGAAGTGCCTCACAGTGGTCTAGGGGAGACAAGCCAATTACAGAGAGCTGGAGGTGAGACTTGAAATAAATGTCTGTACCACCACCCCCCTTTTTGGAGTTGGCCTGTCATTTCTCAGGAGATTATAAGATGGTAGGGAGCACTGAGAGTCAGGAGTGGATGGCTTCAGCCAAGTTTCAGTGTGGCATATTATATCTGGCTTATAGAGTGCAGTCCAGGATTCAAGTTCAGCAAAGTTTCGTTCAAGGCTCCTAATATTAAGGTGAGTAATAAGTAGCCCTTTTACATTAGGAATAGGAGCGGTTGGTAGATTAAGGGGCCCAGGGTTTGGTTGTATATCCCCAGAGAGCAGAATAGCCAGTAATAGGAGGTACCAGAGCTTATGATGCAGGAAAGGTGATAGGGCATGAGCTCTTGGGGAGCTGCTTTTATGAACATAGGCAATCAAGTGGACCCGTGTCTTGTTTGTAAGTAAGTGTGTAGTATCACAGTGAAATGTATGTACCACAAGAAGATTCGAGTAGGTGAAATCGTTTGGTTGATGATGTGGGAGAGTGTATTCAGCTGGAGGGACCAAAATAATTGATAGGTGTATCAGAGGCAGAGTGCCTATGAGGAGAAATACCAGCAACTGATTGTACATTTTTAGGCCCCAAGAGTAGTACGTTCAAGAGGGGTTTGGGACTAACAGCAGTTCTTCGAGCATAGTGGGGAGGAGAGAGACCTAGCAGAGAGCAGTCCCTTGATGCAGGTTTATAACAGTCAGATTAGAGTGAGGGTGAGACAGCAAGCCAAGAAAGGGAAACAGAAAAAAAATATTAGGCAGTTTGGGTTAGAGTGGCTGATGTTGGACAAAAACTCAAGAAATTAGGAAAACTTAGTACACCTACAGACAGGGCCAGTAATTCATCACGTGGAGGGGGCGGAGGAGAAAGAAATTGAGAGAGGGTTGGTGAGAGAAAGTGGGCGGGGATAAGAAGTGTATTTAACAGGAGGCCTGGGAGGGGGTGGTGGGGGCGGGAAAACATTTCAAAGGGTCCCGGAGCCTACAGCAAGAGTAGTTAGGCAGTGAGAAATGCTGTACAGAGAGCAGAGTTTCAAGGTGCACCAATTGGAAACCTAGCGCCACCCTCTAGGTCAATCAGGGATTCCTCAGCAAAAAGCGCACCAAATCGGAAAAATAGCCGCTGTTCAGCGGGTCGACTCTGGAGCTAAAAAAATAAGCGGCTGTAGCTGTGTGTGCGATCCGGAGTGCAGGACCAGGAGGGCGGCCGGGGAGCCAGTGGCTTCTAGCGCAAGACGGCGGGCGGCCAGATAAACGGGCCGGAAAGCCGCCATTGCCGTGGGCACCGGGTGCGGGACTGTCTATGTGATGTCTGCAGCACTTGGTCTATTGCTTGCAGTGCAGGCCCCCGTCTGTCTCAAATTGTGCAGACTGGTGACTGTTGGTCTAGTTTGTGGTTCCTTGGAGTTATTGATGTGAGAGAGGGAGTAGAAACAGAGACCGCTGATGGCTGTTTGAAGGAGGTAGTTCACACGATCACACTAAGAAATAGGGTGGTCTGTTATGCTGAAGTGTTAAAAGTTCAGACATGTCACCCCATGGATACTGTTGAAGGTTTAGATGTCGAAAATTGTATGGAGATGAACTGAAAGTGTCAGACTGAGAGTCACTTAGAATGCGTTAAACCTTCAAGAATTGTACCGTGAGGAATTGAGATTATACAAATTTAATATGTAGTCTCCAGCTCGGTGTCTGTTTCTGCTTCTTAAGAGTTGGTACAGGTGAGTGGGAGCAGGAGAATAGAGATGTGAGATCTGACAAGATCCATCTCTGTAGGAAATGTAGTCGATTTAGTGTTTTAATGTTTTTTTTTTTTTTTATTCTGGGTTTTACAGTTCTCAAAAGGTTCCCTGTCTCTTGCTGCCCTGCTTGCTTGTTGCATGCCGAGGAAAGGTCATGCTGACTCACTGGTGTGGTTTCTTTTTACTGTTTTGATGAGAGATGTGCTTGTGCAGAGAGACTGTCTGTGTGTACTTGACTAGTAAGCTTCCTACCCCAGCTCTTAACTTGTGGAGTGAGCTGGTCCCTATCCTCGTGCTGTGGTCATTGCGGGTCCGGTAATGGAATGTAGCTGTGCACACTGTCTCGTCTTTTCTTATCATGCTTTTTAGATGCCGCAGCTACAGGAACAGTCCCTCAAACTTAAAAAAGTGCTGAAAGGAATCCTTAAGCCTGGAAATATTTTTATTATTTGGCTGCAGCTTAAGCGTTTTTATTTTTTTAATTTTTTAAATTAGCCATGCTGCCTACTGCTGTTCGGTACTGCGGTTGGGGGTGGGGGTCAGGCAGGGTGGGAATGGGTCAGAATGATGTTTGGTTGAGGAGGATCCGTTGTCCGCCTGAGCAGGCCAAGGCCATGCAGCGGTGAACGCGGCAGTGACCAATTTATTAAAGGTATGCAGTTGGGTTTGGAGTTTGGACTTTAATTTGAGTGGGCTGGGGGGGGGGCAGCAGGATTTCAATTATGAAATTTGAGGCTGCAGCCCTTGTAGATAGTTGTTGCTATGGGGTGTATTTCATGGTTGGGACAGCAAGGGCAGTGTCAATATCAAAATTTAAACACCTGTAAATTTTCTTTCTCCGGCGCCTGGTCTCCAGGCTTCCTTACTCCTAGGCTGTACTGATGCTGATAGGTAGAAAGGAATCAGACCTCTGCAGCAGGGAACATCCAGACCTCCACTTCCTGTCTCCCTCAGTTCTTCCTAAAGCAGTCCAATGTGGCAATACTACAAGAACTTGGAAACAGAAAACAAGAATTTTAAGGCATATATGGCCGTGAAGCCAGCCAACTATAAACATTCTGGGAGGGAATCCGAAGCCCAGAGACCAGCCGTTAGAGAAAGAAAATTTGGAGGTATTTAACTTCCGATTTCTCTCTCCTAAGCTGGTTTCCAGGCTTCCTTACTCCTGAGATATACAAAGCAGTATGTCCCCAGATGTCCCGGGTTGGAAGAATGTCAAGAGACCTTAAGGATTCACCACTGCTTGAAGCACTCTGCAGCCAAAGGATGCCTCCTCAGAGGACATCACTTCCAGCGAATAAAATTTTGAAAATGTGTGAATGGATGATCAAGTGGCCGCTCTGCATAAGTGTGCCATCAATGCTACTCTGAAGGACACCCACAAAGGGACCACAGCTCTGGCGGAATGGGCCAGGCAAATTACTCTGGCCTGATCATAAGCCATGGAGGTGATGGACAGAATCAGTCTGGCTATAGAGCCTTTTGAATCCTTGTTACCCATAATTGTGGCCTGTAACTGACATGAACAAACAAAGTTTTCCGAATAGCTTCCTCCCTCTTAATATACATTTTCATCACACCTCCCAGGTCTAATGGATGAAATTCCCCTTCCTTATTGCTTTTAGAGAGTGGGCAGAAGGACGGAAGAATGAACCCTTGATTGTAATGGAACGGAGGCATAACTTTGGCGAAATACCTGGAACTCTTCGAGCCTGATGAAAAACAGCGGATGGCCCTTGGGTGAGCAATGCTTTTAGTTTGTTGATTCTCCTGGCTGAAGCAGTAGCTATGAGAAAAAGGCGATCTTTATTTGGAGATTCGTGATGGATATCTCCTTGAGATGCTCTAAAGGGGGCCCTGGTCACAGCCTTGAGAACCAGATTAAGACTCCTTTGGTGGGCTGGAAGGCATTTTAATGTTGCTGCCTTTAGAAACCTCCAGACATGGGGATATGTTAACTGGAGCACTCTTGCTGCAGCCACATCCAAGAGCAGGGCCATTCTCGATGCCCAACAGGTGGCATGCCTCAGACAGCTAATTTCGGAACCCACTCATGAGGGAGAAATCTTAGACCTCATACTCTCAAATGGGGACACTGAGAGGATCTCAGATCTAGAAGTGGGTTGCCATCTGGGAACAAGTGACCATCAAACAGTGTGGTTCACGTTAAACTCAGCAACAGAGTCAAACCATACAAAAGTGAGGGTACTGGACTTCACGAGGGCTGACTTTGGCAAGAAGGGAGAGTGCCTCAGAAAACCACTAGCAAACAGGCTAGGAGGAGGGGTGGAGCAACAATGGGGAATCATCAAAACTGCCATCAGAGGCAACAAGCCTTTGTGCAAAGCAAATAAACAAATCAAAATGAAAGAGAAAACCACTATGGTTCTCAAAAGAGGTGGCAGGGAAAGTCAGGGAGAAAAATATAGCATTCAGGAAGTATAAGGAAACACAGAAGGAGCAGGACAGACAGCTGTACCAGTTAAGACAGAAGGAAGCAGGGAGGGAAGTCAGAATAGCACAGGTCCAAACTGAGGAAAGGATAGCCAACTCGGTTAAGAAGGGGGATAAAACCTTTTATAGGTACAGCAGGGAGCATAAAAAGACAAAGGGAGGGATAGTGAGGCTGAATAGAATTAACGGTGGGTGGGCAGAGGGGGGATAGTGAAAAAGCAAGGATACTGAACAAATATTTCTGCTCAGTATTCACAAGAGAGGAGGGGGAGGTGCCTAATCCAATTAACAGAAGCACTTTGGATAGGGGGGGGTCGATCCCAGTCCTTTCACAGAAGAAAGGGTTCTGAAAGAACTCCTAAAAGTGAAGGTGGACAAAGCAATGGGGCCTGATGGAATTCACCTCAGAATTCTAAAATAATTAATGGGAGAACTAGTGAAACCACTGACTACCCTTTTGGCTGCCGGAAGATTTAGAATGCATAGGTTTTTAGGACAATATATCTTGTCGGCGGCAGCCTAAGGGTTACCAAATCATGGGAGAATGGTGTGGTACCCGAGGACTGGAGAAAGGCAGATGAGATTCCCCTTCACAAAGTGGGACCAAGACAGAGGCAGGAAAATACAGACCTGTCAGTTTGACTTCTGTGGTAGGGAAAGTGATGGAATCACTTCTGAAGGAAAGAATTGTTGAGTACCTAGTGGCCAGTGGGGCACAGGACCCAAGGCAGCATTGGTTCACAGCGGGAAGGTCAGGTCTAGCCGACCCAGGGACCCACGAGGCCGGGAGGGACAGTGAGGGAGGACTCGGGGAAAGCCGCAAAAGTTTTGCCCACCGCCTTCCCCCTTGTGTGTTACTTTTATAGGCATCTTCCCACGAAATCTTCCCCGCCTCAGCATTACCTAAAGCAATAAACTGTTCCACTGGCTTGCTGATCCAACTAATCAGCAACTTCACTACTCTCCCGGTAGCCAACTAACAATATCTCTCTCACAATGGGGAGTTTACTTCTGATACTTCTTTCATTGTCAGCCATGGGGTTCCCCAAAGAAGATGTCCCTATCACACAAACTATGGTGATCCATCCGCCCAGTCTCTCTGAATCATCCCCATTGTTTGATGCTCAAACCCTCACATATGCCATACCATTGCTGCATTGATTACAGTGGGGTGACCCACAAAAAGAGACGCAAACCACCATACATGTATTTCAATCAAGGCTCCACTACTGGATATACAGATCCCACCTACGCCTGACCACCAAACTGCTACTCGGTGTCTCGACACAATTCCATAACCCCACATGGAGCACCCCAAAAGAGTAGCAACAGAATAAGAGAAGGAGTACCAAAGACGGCCCCCTCTCCCTATCTCTGGCAGCCCTCATGAAACTCCTGCTCTCTCTATTGCTCTGTATTGGTAACGTGGAAATCAACCCTGGACCCCCTGAATGTATTACCTCTCCAGCAGACCTAACCTCAATTAAAGGCCTCAGTTTTTTGCATATTAATGTATGCAGTCTGTTGAAAAAACTTACACTGATACAAGCCTGGGTTGCCCATACCTTGCCAGACTTTCTCGTGGTATCTGAGACATGGCTCAAACCCACCACAGCAGACAGGGATGTTAACCTACCCAACTATCAGTTATTCAGAGCGGATCACCAAACAAGGGGCAGTGGAGTAGCTATATATGCAAAATCCAGTATACCTGTATCCTGTATTGCTGCAGCCTCTGTGCCCAAGGAATTTGAATGCCTATCCCTAAAAGTTTATCTCCCCAATACAGCAGCTTTTCAGCTAG
This sequence comes from Neoceratodus forsteri, assembly GCA_016271365.2. Classification (NCBI taxonomy): domain Eukaryota; kingdom Metazoa; phylum Chordata; order Ceratodontiformes; family Ceratodontidae; genus Neoceratodus; species Neoceratodus forsteri. The sequence continues at coordinate 159,370,834 of CM028137.1, forward strand.
TTGGATGCTACAGACCCCCCTCTGCTGACCTCAAGCTCTTATCCCACCTGGGGAATCTGCTCAAGCCCAGCACTGAAGAAGTAATTATTCTAGGTGACCTGAATTACAATTGGCTTACCCAGGCAGCTGCACTTCTGGTATCATTTTGTGATACATATGGGTTCACACAACTAATTAATGAGCCAACAAGAATTAATGCAAGCAATAGTAATAACAGCACACTACTTGATATTATGCTAGTGAATAAACCCCATCTATTCACACATGCTGGAGTGCTGCGATATAAGTGATCACTGTCCCATCGCAGGGGTAAGATCTTCCAGCAAAACAACAACCCCTGCAGAATTCCTCATGAGGAGATCCAAGAAAAACATCAATATTGAAGGATATCTGCATGATCTAGCTCACTCTCTAAGCTGGCAAGAGTTGTATCTTGCCCATTCTGTGGAAAAAGCACAGCAGGTGCTAAATAGCATTATAATAAGTGCCCTTAACATCCATGCCCCAATCTCTAGTATCCGAATAAAAAACAAATCCTGTCGTTGGTTTTCAGCTGACCTCAAAGCTACACTGCTGGAGAGAGACAAACTCTGGAAAATGGCAAGAAAAACCAAGAATGCAAATGACTGGATGATCTTTAGGAAAGCCAGGAATAGATGCACCAAGAAAGTTAGGGTTGCAAAGGCTGTCTTCTACTTGGCTGAGCTCGACTCCTCCAATCATAATCCTGCTAGGTTTTGGGGTACCATCAAAGGTATGATTGGGCAGGATTCTAGCACCTCCCTACTAACTCAATTACACCACAGTTATGGCCCTATCACTGGCAAAATGGAAATTCTGGACGCTTTCAATAACCACTTCACAATGGCTGGCCTTGCCTTTGACACCTCTCCAGCTAACCTGCTGCGGGAACAATTAAGCTCCCAGTACACTCGTGCTCAGAGAGCTGACTTCCTTCAGCTTCAAATCTGTAGTGTTGAAGCAAGTAGAGGACCTACTATGGCAGCTGGATACCAAAAAAAAAGCGCAGGGGCAGACTCCCCTGGACCCCTACTTTCTAAAGATCGCATCCCATGTACTTGCTGTCCCCCTAACACAGCTCTTTAGCCTATCTCTAAACTCTGGTTCTATTCCCACACTGTGGAAGACAGCCCAAGTGGTTCCCCTTCTAAAATCAGGGGACCCTATGGACCTTAATAATTACAGGCCCATTTCTATTCTACCAGTGCTATCCAAAATGCTGGAGAAATTAGTGAGTACCCAGTTAAGGGAATATCTTGACGATGCGAACCTCCTGAATCCAGCTCAGTCTGGATTCAGGGCCAAGCATAGCACTATCACTGCACTAGCCAAGGTCACAAATGACTGGCAAACCAAATTAGATAAAAAGAATAATGTCTGTGCATTATTTCTGGACCTGAGCAAAGCATTCGCAACCGTGGACCACGAGCTTCTACTATCATCCTTGCACTCCACTGGCCTAGATCCACCCTCCCTTAAGTGGTTCAGGTGTTATCTTACCAGTAGGTCACAGCAGATAAAAGCTGAAGGTGACTTATCCCCATTAAAACCACTGTTAAGAGGAGTCCCCCAAGGTTCTATCCTGGGTCCTATCCTTTTGCCATCTATATAAATAATATTGATTCAACCTCACCAAATCCACTGTACACCTCTTTGCTGATGACACTGTTTTGTATGTCAGCAACCCTTCTGCAGCTGCCCATGAAATCCTACAAACAGAATTCTCCTTGTTACAATATCAGCTACTTGAGAAAAAGCTTCTGTTAAATGCAAAGAAAACTAAAGCAATGATGTTCACAAATCAAAGCTCCACCAGCACCTCCTCTTCAATCATTCTCCCCCAGCTATGCACTATACTTGGAGAAAATATGGAGTATGTAGAAAAATTCAAATATTTAGGTGTGTGGATTGACAGCAGACTTGACTTCATTTGTCACTTAGAAGAACTGCTAAAAAAGCTTCGCCAAAGGCTTGGCCTTTTCTATAGATTAAAACCCTTCCTAAACAGAGATTCAAAGATGAGGTTAGTCCAGGCCATTTTTCTCTCAGTTGTTGACTATGCAGACTTCCTTTACAGTCACTGCCCCATCTCCTACCTACACAAGTTGGATACCTTATACCATAGAGCAATACGATTCATAACAGATCTGCCATCTAATACCCATCATTGCTCACTTTATGCTGCAGTTGGATGGGTTTCCTTACACCTCAGAAGGAACAGAAATGCAGCTCTATGGATTTACAGAGCATTATCAAAAAAACTTCCAAACTATATTCTGGACTACTTCACTCAGACCATTCCTAGCTCCTTTGCCCTAAGAAGCAACATCATCCTGTTCAAATTGCCCAAATTCAACACCCGGCTAGGGAGGGCAGCAATCAGCTATTCTCTAGCTATAGCATGGAACACCCTACAAAAATCCCTAAAACTGTCCAATATTATTCCAACTGCATCCTTTAAACAGCATTGTACAGTTTTCTTCACAGAGAAATGCAGTTGCTATCGCTAGAGCTAGCTTTGTCATCTCACATTCTCCCTCCCAAAAATTCATCATATATGGCATAATCTTTGTTCTTCAGTTCTCCCTCCCAGGCAGACACCCCATCTTATGGCACCAGTAATACCTTCCACCATCCTAGTATTACATTATGCTGTGTGTTTGCCATGGCCCCTCCACTGGGATATGTATACTCTGTATATACTGTAAATATTAGCTCAACTTTCCTATAACCCACATTATCATGTGAATTTTACTGTACATCACTGTGTTTATAAATGTTTTTTTTCCCCTGTATGTATAACTGTTTTATATAAGTGTATGATGTATCTGTTGTGTATCAATTGTTGAACCTTGACCTTATCAGGTCCATCTTGTAAATGAGCCTTGCTCAATGATGCTCGCCTGAATGAAGATTTGATGATGATGATGTCCGACGAATCAAATTGATTTCTTTGACTGGGTGACCAAAGTAGTAGACCAGAGGGGGGTTGTGGACATGGCCTATCAAGATTTTAGCAAGGCATTTGACACAGTCCCACACAAAAGATTAATAGTCAAATTAACCAGCCTGGAAGTGGGTCCCAGGGTGGTAGTCTGGGTAAAACATTGGCTGGACAACAGGACACAGAAGGTAATTGTAAATGGAGTCCACTCTGAAGAAAGAGGGATTACTAGTGGGGTACCACAGGGTTCAGTACTGGGTCCAGCCCTTTTTAATGTCTTTAAAAGTGGCATAGCAGAGACCCTGGAAGACAAAGTATGCTTCTTTGCAGATGACACAAAGATCTGCAACAGGATTGATACACAAGGAGGCGTGGAAAGGATGAGAAGGGACTTGGCAAGGCGGGAGGAATGGCTGGAAGTATGGCAGCTAGAATTCAATGCAAAGAAGTGCAAAATAATGCACATGGGAAGCAAAAACTCAGGGAAAGATTACACAATTGGGGGTAGTAACAAAAGCAAAAAAGGAAAGAGACCTGGGGGTAATCATATCAGATGACCTTAAGGTTAGCAAGCAATGTGAGAAGGCAGTAGGGAGAGCTGGGGGTATACTGGGATGCATAGGGAGAGGCATCACCAGCAGAAAACAGGAAGTTGTTATCCCTCTGTACAGATAGTTGGTGAGACCCCATCTGGACTACTGCATCCAGTTCTGGAGACCCCATCTCTGCAAGGACATAGGATAGAGGCAGTCCAGAGCAGGGCAACTAGAATGGTGCAGGATCTGCAAGAGAAGCCATACGAGGAGAGACTAAAAGAGCTTAATATGTATACCCTTGAGGAAAGGAGGGAGAGGGGGAGACATGACAGAAATGTTTAAGTACCTCAGTGGAATCAACAAAGTCCAAGAGGGTGGCATCTTTCAGAAAGAGAGACATGCAAGAACAAGGGGACACAATTTAAAGATAGAGGGGGGCGGTTCAGGGGCAATGTGAGGAAGTATTTTTTCACAGAGAGGGTAGTGGATGCACGAAACAGCCTTCCCGAGGAGGTTGTGGAGTCTAAAACTGTGGGAGAATTCAAGAATACATGGGACAGACATAAAACAATTCTTGAGGGGGGTAGGAAGAAATAGGCTGTTGGTTGTCTAGGATCTGCGGCTTATCCTGTAGGAAGGGAAATGGGCAGACTAGGTGGGCCAAGCAGTCCTTATCTGCCATCAAAGTCTATGTTTTTATATGAACCCAACGACTCCCCTGAATCAGTCAACAAGAGTGCCCCCAGCACAGAAACCTGAACTTGTAAGGTGGCTGGTTGCAGTCCTTTGTCCATCCATCTGAAAGCAACTGCAGTAGAACAGGAGATTATAATGGATAGATCTGTGTGTGTTTTGAATAAAGCCAGGACCAACATTTTTTCCAGATTCTAGAATACACTTTGGAGGAAGAAGAGAAACATGAGTTCCCCATCATGTTAATAATGGGAGCTGTGTAGCCCAGCTCAATCTCCAGGCCAAGAGAGACGAGTTGTTTAAACGGGGTGCTGAACCGGACCTTGGTGAAGCATGTCTGGGCTGAACTTGAATGTTAGAGGTGGTCACCTTGACAGATTAATGATAATCAGGAATTAGGTGCAGAAAAGCCATAAGGGACAGGCTAGAATCGTGACTGTCCTGACCAGAGCCACTTTGTGGAGGACTCTTGACAGAAGTGGTGTTGGAGGAAAGGCATACAGGAGACAGAACTGATCCCAGTTTAGGGGAAAAGGTGTCCTGAGCCACCGCTGGTTCATCCTTGGCCAGGTAGCAGAACTACTTTATCTTGGAGTTCCGCCAGCAGGTGAAAAGATCTGTCTGAGGATTGCCCCACTGTTCTATCAGGATGTGGGAGGCACTATCCTTCAGCTCCCATTCCCCTGGTCGACCAACCTTGCAACTGAGCCAGTCAGCTGTGACATTTTCCTGTCCTGGTATATACATCGCTCAGTGGTGCTCATCCCACTGAAAGAGAATGGATTCCCTTTGCATCTTTGAGCTTCTTGTTCTGCCTTGATGGTTGGTGTATGCCAACGTTGACAGATTGTCAGTTGGAACCAGACTATCCTGATTGAGGAACTGCTGTTCAGAGTGCCTCAGGGCATGGCCTACTGTTCACATTTCGGGAACGTTTATGCTGTACCTTGTGTTTAACAGCGATCACCTGCCCGGTGCCAATAGCTGATGCAGGTGAGCCCTCCCCAGCTCCTGAGGATTGCATCAGTCGTGATTTGAATTTGGTGTGGTTGGCCTAACTTGCGACCCTTCATGACCACTGTCCTCCGAAACAGTCACTGGAGGGAGGGTTTAATCTGTCTCAATGAGCTGTATGAAAAAATAAGCAGGCAGCTGAGAAGCTATGTGAAACTCGAGCTTTCACAGATCCCAAAATGTTGTTTTTGGGGGAAGAAACCTTGTGTCATGATGTCTGCCTCCAGGAGGATCAAGGTCTGGTTTGGAATTAGGGAACTTTTTCTCCAGATGTTAAGAGAACTGTGTACCGGCAGGTACCAGACCACCTCTGCCACTGCTTGTAATGTTTGGTTGAGCTGTGGGGCCTTTATGTGGACTATGACCTCTACTAGTACCACTACTACCTCTGCCACTACTTGTAATGCTCGGTTGAGCTGTGGGGCCTTTATGTGGACTATGACCACTACTAGTACCTTTAATACTGTCCTTAGGTCTGAAGAAGACCCCAATGGCAGAGTATGAACTGAAGTGCCGCTCTCCCACTCCGAACCTGAGATAGTGTGTGTGTCGTTACTGAGTAGGGAAAAAGCAAGCAGGCATCTTGCATATCTATGAATGCTGGAAAAAACCCTTTTGTGACTCCTGGATGACTGATAACAAGGTTACCACCATGTAGGGTCTGCTGCAGGCAAAACCATTCGAGAATTTGAGAACTAAGACTGGCCTGAATCCCCCTGTGCATTCTGGCACAATGAAGAATGGGGAGAAAAAAATAAACCCTAACTGAGCTTTGTGGGGGAAACTAGCCAGTTTGTAGTAACACAGAAACATCGAAGCTGACAACAGATAAGCACCGTAAGGCCCATCCAGTCTACCCATTCCTTTTTCTACCTTATAAATGTGCCATCGGCCTTTGCTCTGCCAATGGCCTATCTATTCACACTCATCTGTATTGCTCCCTTATGCCTATCCCATGTCCGTTTGAAGCCCTGCACTGTATTCATATCCACCACTTCCTGAGGTAGGCCGTTCCATGCATCCACCACCCTTTCTGTGAAAAAGAACTTCCTCACATTGCCCCTTAATCAGCCTCCCTCTAATCTCATGCTGTGTCCTTTTGTCCTGCTATTTTTCTTATACTGAAACATGTTAGACACTATGACCTTGTTAATACCCTTGAGATGTTTGAATGTTTCGATCATATCACTTCTCTCCCTCCTTTGCTCTAGGGCAATAGTTCTCAGACTTTGTCACAGTGAGCCTACCCAAATCCATGGAAAAGATTTTGAGCTTCCCCCAAAAACTGAAATAATCTTGGGCCTCCCCAATGAAAAATAATATACTGTACTTTGCACAGTACACCATGAATAAACTGAAACCCCTTTGAATACTCGACTCACATTCAATTCTTTGTCTTATACAGTACTGATGTGGAACCTTTGAAAAAGAGCTCCTGTGCTCAAAGGTGTTATCTGAATAAAAAATAAATAAAATAAACAAATATTATTATTCAGCTTATTGTAACTCCCCCACAGGCCAACCTACTTAACTCTGCTATTTTAATTCTTGAACCATTGTTACCCCTTGTTGCAGTACCTTCATGGGTCAGACTACTTTCTCTGTTTCCTCTCTATATGAAATAACATTCCTACATATTTTTTGCCTTTCCCCCTCCTTCCCTGCTCCTAAGCAACTTCTCGGGGATTACTTTGCTTCTTCCTGCTATTGCTCTTAGCACTTCTATGCTCAACCCTTGTATTTGGGCTGTTCTGCCATCAGTTTACAAATTGATCAATTACCATCACTCGTTATTAGTTTATTATTCATATTTGTTTGCACTACTGTTCGCTGTGTATTTCTCAATTGTTCTGCAGTTACCTTTTGAAATGTATTCACTCCCTACCCTTCCCCATGTACACCTGAAATGAGCCTTGGCTCATTCACCTTCCCTTGCCACCTATTAGTAAACAAATACATAACATTCACCTACTATTATCCTCTTTCAGCTCACTTCATCTCTTCACACAAAATACATAAAACTCAAGATTTAAATACGGTATTTTTTCAGACTTGCTTGAGCCTCCCCTGAAACAGATTGGGGCCTCCCCACGGAGGCTGGCCTCACCATTTGAGAACCCCTGCTCTAGGGTATACATACTGAGCTCCCTTAATCTGTCCTTATATATGTTTTCTTATGCAGTCCCTGCACCATTTTGGTTGCCCTTTTCTGCACTGCTTCAATTTGGTTAATGTCCTCATGAAGGTGTGGACTCCAGTATTGCACGCAGTACTCCAGATGGGGCCTAACCAGCATCTTGTAAAGAGGGATTATTACCTCCTTCTTCTGACTTGTGATACCCCTACTAATATACCCTAACATCCCCTTAGCCTTACCTACTGCTTTAGTGGTCTGCTTGGATGATTTCAGGTCACAGTGATGATGATGCCCAAGTTTCTTTCTTCCCTTGTGACTGCCAGCAACTCCCCTTCGAGCCTACAGGTGACTTCAGGGTTTCTCTTCCCTATGCGCATGATCTTGGACTTCTTTGCATTAAACCCCAGCTGCCACTCTTCTGACTATTTTGCTAGTTTATGCAGATCTCTTCTCATTCTGCCCACCCCATCTGGATCATCTACTCTGTTGCAGGTTTTGGTGTCATCTGCAAACAGACAAACCTTACTCTCCAGACCATCTGCAATGTCACTGATGAAGATATTGAAGAGGACTGGCCCCAGGACTGATCCTTGAGGTACCCCACTTGTGACTAGCATCTCTTCTGACTGTATACCGTTTACCACCACTCTCTGTTTTCTGCCCATCAACCAGTTTGCCACCCAGTTGAACAAATTCTGACCTACCCCGAGCCTACCCAACTTAATAATCAATCTTCTATGTGGAACAGTACTGAAAGCTTTGCTGAAGTCAAGGTAGACGACATCAACTGCTCCCCCTTGGTCCATCACTCTGGTTACCCAGTCAAAGAAATCTATGAGATTAGTTTGACAGGACCTTCCTTTTGTAAACCCATGCTGTCTTGGATCCTGTGCTCCTACGGATTCTAGGTGTTGCACTATCCTTTCCTTAAGGAGTGCCTCCATAATCTTGCCCACTACTGAGGTAAGACTGACTGGTCTGTAGTTCCCTGCCTCCTCCCTGCTAGCACTCTTGTGGAGTAGGATCACATGAGCCCTTCTCCAGTCTTCTGGGACCTCTCCTGTGCTCAGAGACTCACTAAACAGTTCTGATAATGGCTCTGCTAGTTCCAGCCTTAGCTCCTTTAGTACCCTGGGATGTATGCCATCAGGTCCCATTGCCTTGTCCACCCTGAGCTTATCGAGCTCTTGTAGGACCCTTTCTTTTGTTAAGGGACTAGTGCTCACATCCCTTCCCCGTGTCCATTGTGCTGAGCTGTGGACCCTGCCCTACTTTCTCTTCAGTAAATATTGAGCAGAAGTATCTATTTAGGATAGATGATTTTACATGGTCCTCCTCACACGCCCTCTTATCTCCTTTGATCTTAGCAATACCCCCTCCTTTCACTAACGTATCTATAGAAAGTCTTGTCACCTTCTTTTACTGTTTGTGCTAGTGTTTCTTCGGTGTGGGCCTTTGCCTGCTTTACTGCCTTCCCTGCTTCTCTTAGGAAAGTTTGGTATGCCCCCCTATCTTCATCCCGCTGTGTTCCTTTATATTTCCTGAAGGCCAACCTTTTGGCTCTGACCTTTTCTGCTACTGTTTTTGAGAAACAAAGTGGTTTCCTTCTTCTTTTGTACTTCCTTTTCTCTCTCTCTCTCTAACACAATGGGACGATGCTTCAAGTATTGCATCCTTAATGCTTGCCTACTTTGCCTGTACCCCCTCACCTGTATTTCTTTTTGCCAGGGCTAGCTTAACTCTGTTGGCCATCTTATCAAAGTCAGCTCCTCTGAAGTCCCATATTTTTGCTTTGGAATGGGATGATTTAGTTGTAGTGTCCAAACTGAACCATACCATGTGATGGTCACTGGCCCCCAGGCGACCTTCTACCTGGAGATCTTTTACCCTTTCCCTGTTAGTCAGTACTAGATCTAGGATAGCCCCGTCTCTTGTGGGTTGTTGTACCAGTTGTCTGAGGCCCTCCCCCTGCAGGGAATCCACCATGCGTCTAGTTCTGGCAGATGTTCCTGCTGGTATTGACCAATCTGTATCTGGCATGTTGAAGTCTCCAATTATCAGAACCTCCCCTTTAGCTGTCATGTTTTGTATATCTTCTAACAGTAATGTGTCTATGCCCTACCCCTGGTCTAGGGGCCTGTAGACAACCCCCGTTTTTATGGCTGTCACATTTCCTGTTTCCAGGGTGACCCACAGTTCCTCTGGCTCCTTATGTGAATTCTGAATTTCTGTAGCTTTGATATTTTCATTGACATACAGGGCCACTCTACCCCCTTCCCCCCTTTTTGCACCTCTGTCTTTTCTGAACAGTACATAGCCAGGTACTGAAGTCTCCCACGTGTGGTTACTGGTAAACCATGTCTCGCTAATTGCTGCTATGTCCAGTCTAGCCTCGGTCATTATTGCCTGCAGGTCTAGGATCTTGTTTCCCAGACTGCGAGCATGTGTGTACATGATTTTCCATTGACCATATTTCAGTGCGTTAGTTGTTGGGTGAGGTCTGGTGTTTTCCCTGTGTGTCGCATGGGGAGCCGGATCTTTTTCCTTACCTGGTGATGCAAATGAACTGCAAACATGCTGAACTCCTGTTTGACCACTAGCTGCTAGTTTAAATATTCTGCAAAGATGTCAAACTTCTGCCCCAATGCACTGATTCCCTCCTTAGTCAGATGCAGTGCATCAAATTTAAAGAACTTTCGCTCCCTGAACTGTTGCCTGTTCCCTACAAATTTGTGTCCTTTTTCCTGGCACCAGCCCCTGAGCCACATGTTTAGCTCCCCTATCTCCCCTTCTCTGACCTTCCATCCATCTGCACCCCCTCTCCCAGACTGACAGAATCTCAGAGTACTGGCAGGATCTCAGAGAACTCGGACAGTAAGTCCAAATAGCCTGTCGTGTTGCCTTTCTTTCAGATGGATTGCCAGCGATGGAGGAGGGCACCACACATGAGGTAATGGGGTCTTGTATTAGGTAAGCCATACTGATAATGTCTATAATTCCTCTGTCTGACTTAGTTTAGGCCAATTCCTTGAGAATTTTTAAAAACCTGCTCCCCTACAGGGGATGCCTGGATAGCATGTTCTTTTTCCTAGAGAAATTAGTGATTTGACCCTTATTGTAACCTAGGTAATGAAAAATGTGTCTGAGGCCTGAAGATGAAGACTGGCCCCTGCCTCTTGATGTGGCAAGTGCACCTTGGCATCTCCCTGGAATTCCTCACCATCTCCTTCATGGCTGACCCAAACAGGAGATTACCTATATTGGGTGCATTAACCAACTGGTTCTTGTAGAGGTGATTGCTTGCCAGACCCAAAGCCAGAGGCTGCAGCGAGCAGAGGTTTGATACAACATGGTCAGAGCAGCACACCTGACCACCTCCCCAAGAACAGCAGCTGATGAAGAATAGGTCTGTTCATCTCTGGATCACTTACAGGAAAATAAAAGGCTAAAATCTGGGCCCTGGACAGAGCAGCTTAGGTCAAAAAAAGGATGGCGGTTGTCACCTTGAGACATTGTTAATGCTTGGAGGACCCAGCTGAATGAGGTATCCATGTCCTTATGCACTGGGTCTCTGAGAGAAGACCCTCTTTCAGCTGGGATGACCAACTTTTTGGTCAGGTTTGAAATCGGAGAGTGGATGCTAGGGCAGTCTAACCACTTTTTAGATTGCTTCTTGTCACACTTGAGAAGCTTAGAGATCCACCAGATAGGTGTATTCTGGACTTTGCTGAATGACTAGGGGAATATGGAAGGCTGAGGCCGGTCTGGAAGCATCTGTAAGGTGAAAGCCTGTTTTGGCTGGGTGGGAGCCTCTGGGGAAGTTCTGAGGTGAATCCTGGCTATAACCCTTTTTATGAAAAGGATCAAGGCCCTCCAGGTCAAAGATACTGGGCAGTGAGGATTAGGGAACTCTTTCTCCTTGATAGGGTCTGATAATAAGCCCCTTAGCTCCCAGTCTCCGGGGGAAGATGAACTGATGACTGAGGAGTCCGGGGACATTCCCTTCGACACTAATGTGAGGACTACTGCTCCTCTTCGAATGAGGATGGGGCTTCCTTTTGCCTTCTTGTGCAGTCTCCCATCTGGTGACCCCAGAGGTTGCCTGTGAGGCATGCTGGGTCCAGGGCAAAGGCCCTAATTTACCTGTCAAAAAAGCCTGGTGCCAGAGAGGGTGTTGTGGACTACTGGGTCTTCCGGTGGTTGCTGCTTGTTCAGACCTGCCTGTCTGTTGACCATCAGTCTGAGTCGAGGAAGGGGCTGCCTCCTTTGAGACCGACATTCGCAGATGCTGCCTTTTCACATATTAGGCACAGCGACCCAGCGAAAAGATTAGACGTGGGGACTAATCCGCGCTGGCATGTTTTTGCTTTTGGAAGGTTCAACGGTCCTGTTCCCCTTTTAAACAGCGTACCCCCTTCCCCTGGAGGTGTCCTGGTTATGCTGCTGAAGTGGCATGAATTGCTGCTGGCCCTTTAAGGGCAAAACACTGAGCTGCATTGATTGTTGCTGGCCCTTTAAGGGCAAAAAAAAAAAACTAAGCTGCTCTCCTCCTTCAGATTGCTGAAAACCAGTAATTTTACTGAATAAGATCCATCTTGTCTCTTGATGTTGTTTGGTAGGAGGGCCCTGGAAGCCTGAGCTCCATTGGTCCCTTTAAGAGAGAGGGGGTCCCAAAGCACTATGCCCTTTATTCAGTATGGATGCCTGCTCATTTTGTATCCCTAAGCGCTGTGCTCCGCATTCTGCAGGGATGCCCCTACAGCACAACTGGCTATCCTCAGTGTTCCTCAAGGAGAGACTACTTCCAGTGCTACAGCCCGTCAATGACTGTGGGAGCACTGCTGAACGTCGATGAGCTGCCTGGCACTCTCCTCAGCACTTGTTGTCGTGCTAGAGCCCATCGATGACTGGGACCACTGCTGAACGTCGACGGGTGGCCTGGTGCAACCTCAGCGCTTGTCATCAATGAGTGATCTCGTGCTCTCCTCAGTGCTCATAAAATGAGAGAGCTGACCATCGACAAGCAAATGGACATGCTGCCTGAATCCATGTCAACAAGCTGCACAGATGAGCGGCTGATATTTTCTCCAAGCTCGCCAGACAGGCACTTGTCCCCAGAAAGCACTCCGGTGCTTAAATCAGGGGTTCCCCTAGCCTTGATCACTTATAAACATCCATTGTGGAGATCCCAAAATCACGGGAAATCTAGTGAGCCACTGATAGGTGGAGCCAGTCAATGCAGCTTGCAAGGCTGAGACTGGGTCCCATCATGGAGCATTTTCAAATCACTCCTAGTAACCCAAGAATATACTTGCTGCACATGTAGAATAAAAATGTATAACTTATGGTCTCTTCAGCCCGGTCACGTGTGACAGGGCTGTGCTGCAGAGTACCTGCTTCACTGAAGGCAGGAAGTAAACTGAGGGAGACAGGAAGTGGAGGACTGGATGTCCCCTGCTGTAGAGGTCTGATTCCTGCCTACCTACCAGCATCAGGAGGTACAGCTCTGGAGTAAGCAAGCCCAGAGACCAGCTTAGGAGAAATAAATATATTTTGCTGCGCTTGTCTGACTTTTAGATGGTATGTACTTGGCCTCATGCAATGAGTTTACGGAGAAATTCAGACTGCTTGTCTCTGGAGACTGCCACATAGTACTACTGAGCAGCGAGGTTGAGATTTGAAGAAGAATGTTGCTGACTGTTGAGGGACTGCAGTGCACATGTTCAGGATGGTCGTCATCAGTCAGAATATGCTGGTTTGTGATCTGTGATGAATGTGTGAGTACCATTCGAGTTGACTCCGTTGCAACCTGGGTACTACACACACACACACCACGTTCATGTTGTAGAAAGTTGTTCTCCTGGAGTCCTTCTCCTTGTTAAGCTGCCCATGGTATATGCAGTGATGTGTGTGCCTGTAGTCACTAATGGTGGTAATTAATTTAAACCCAGCTGCCATGCCGTAACTGTTACTAGTACTTCGCTGCTTTGCAGGAAGTATTGTTGGGCGAATGATGGTTGGGTTGCAATGTTTGTGTTTTTGATCTGTTTCATGAAGTACAGCCAAGACGCCAAGTGTTGACGGGGAACCTTTAATCAGAGCAATTAGGGAAAGAATGAAAAAAAAACAGTAAGGCAGTGATGGTCATGGGGGGTTGGGGGTGCTGCTGCTGACCTGACTGGCTTCAGGAATATAGTACTTTACTGAGCACAGCTGATGGTGGAGTAAAAGTGTTATGAAAATAATTTGTGATAGGACAGACAACAGCCGGAACCAATCCAGGTGCTGCTGCTCCCATCCCACCCAGTAGTCCCAGACCAACCACACCTCTCTAGCATGGCAGAGCACCCTAAAAAGAAAAAAAATAAGAGTCGTCACTGGTGGAGCAGATCCCACAGGCAATTTGCTAACTAGCTGTTGCTGTATTGTGTGTCATTCAACTCAGTCCGTCACGGTTGGCAGTAATCATATTTGTCTGTAAAAAGAGTTACTTAAAAAACATTTTATGGATGCTTTTGGCACACTTAAAACATGGTAAAACTTATTTTATTCACTTACCTTATAAAAACTAGTAATCAATATGTAGGAGCATGGATCCAATTGGCAGGACCACATATTTTAGGTCTTAATTTTGCCAATGAGTGCGCCTAAATTTCGAAGGAGCACACCATGCCCAAATCTTAACACCATTCCTGCCTCTCCCCCAATTTGGCCCATCAGGGCATTAAAAAAGAATCACTGATATGGGATGGAGGCTGTAAGCGAGTTTGGTGCTGGGGAGGAATAAGAGCATAACCGCCTCGAGTTGGTTGACTGGACTTGAACCACTGTGTACAATATAGGGAGCGTTAGTGAATAGTAGTGCTGCTGCCTCAAGGCCCTCCCGGTGGGCACTATATAGAAAAATTCTGCATAACGGATGTTGGATGTAGTCCTCATATAAACAGGATTACAACTAAAACTGGTAAGACACTCAGCCTGCTTCAACAATAACCAAAAGAACAACATAAAAACAAATCCAGCCTCACTGGTGCCAGCCAAACCTTGTTTTGTTTGAAGACATGAAACAGTGAGTTGCACCAGGCTGGCAGAGAAGAGCCAGAGAAGTTCAGTCAGGGCTCTCCTGCAAGCAAAGACTTTTTAATCTGTTTATATCACACACTTAAATTATGAGTGATAAATAAGGATGATAATCATAGAACTGAAAGTAATGACAGTAATACCATACTGCACTCTGTTTGGTGCTAGCTGTATTTTTTTATATACCTGCAATAATTCATATTGTCATGTACTTGAAAATGACAATTTTATTTTGTATGATGTGTCCTGACCCTCACTCCATCTCTCCTTTTCTCCTGAGGGAGAGTCAGAAATGTTAGCTGGTTGAGCTGTAAGGGGTGGCAGCTGGACCACCAGGCATAGGTGTGGACCAGACCAGTTAAGGGAAATGGATGGGTCCATTCGTATAGGACATGCCCCACAGGGAATGAATGGCTCTGTTGCCTGGACCAAGAGGCAGGTTACTGGGAGAGGGCATGGAGGAGTTGCGCCTATCTGCCAGAGGTGATGTAGAGTATGTCAAGCCACGTGTGCACTGGCATGAAAGCCACAAGACATGTTACTGCTGAGAAGTCATAATGACTGTGACTGGGATGCCCACTGTACTCATATGTTGGAAGGACAAGTACACACAGACAGTGCTGCAGACTGTGAGGAACTCAGTGGTTATGGACATGACTGCCATGGGCAGTTCTGAGCTACTGGGTTGACATACTAGGGCCTCATAGATAGACTGGCTGGATTGTGTTGCCACTTTATATTTTTTGGGGGGAGAAAGAGTTCCGAAGACAAGTATGTATCACACACATCCATGCTGGTCAACTGATGAAGGGTGGAAAACTCCTTGTGTGGTGTATTGAGTGATTGAATCAGTCCATCTCTGCTGTTTCCAAGGACAGAAATAATTTCTAGTGGAGGGTGAGGTATAATAACCCCCTCTTACCACTAAGGGGTGAGTGTCGGGATTGATTACCAGGCTACTAGACCCCCAGCCTACTTTCTAGTAGTGATTCTGAGTTAAGCCCAGTGTGAGGTGCTTAGTGATAGAAAGCAGGGTACTAGGGTGCCCTCAAAGAGATTTTACCCTGTGGTGGCAAAGGCCTAGAGGATCCAGATTTGTGATACCAGAACAACCTGATGCCTACCCACCTGGGTGCCTCCAGGGTCAGGCCCAAGACTACAGTGCAGATCCAGGGAAGATATCTTGGGGCATTTAATGCAGAAGAAGAAGAAGAAGAATCTGTATTTATATAGCACTTTTCATACATCCAAAGCGCTTTACAAGCAATGCTAGACTGGTAGTGAAGTGACTGAATGTGTGGTGGCGGCCATATCGCACATTGTCACCCACACACAGCCTGGGTAATTGCATGAACCAGTTTATGGGAAGGGAAATGTTGGCCAGGACACGGGAATGTTCCTACTCTTGTTAAGAGTGCCCTGGGTTCTTTTACTTCCACCTGGACACCCACCAGGACAACACCAGGATGGGCAGAAGGGACCTCGGTTTAATGTCTCATCCGAAGGACGGCACACCCCTGCAGTACAGCACCCCCAATACTGCACTCAGATGCCAGCGATTTTAAGGTGCAAGTCCAATCCCGGTGTGGGACGAGAACCCACGACCTTCTGGTCCAGAGGCGGATGTGCTACCAACTGAGCCACGCTGACACGCTGATGTAGATCGTTAGTGATTCAAGAATATATGTGACAGGGCACACTGGGAATGTATGGGAATCCTGTGGGGTTGCAACTCAACAAAAGTTCTTGTCAGCAGCTTTGCAGCACAACAGGGGTTCTCCAAGAAGGAGGATATCACTTTTTGCGGATGTTTGTGGTCCAGTGCCCGAGTGATATTTCCAGATGAAACACAGAATTTGTCAGCAGAAAAGGACCGCTTGGCCCACACAGTCTGCCCGGATGGTCCCTGACTAGTTCTTCTCTGCAGACCCTACCTGGTTTGCGGCTACCCTCCCTCCTCCCTGCCTAGTTCTGAATATTCCCCTATTTCTATCCAATGCATGCCTGAAGCCCCCTACTGTTTTACCTCCACCACTTCCCCAGGCAGTCTATTCCAAGTGTCTACCACTCTTTCAGTGAGGCAGTACTTCCTCACATCCCTCTTAACCCCCCTACTCCCACCAGCTTCATTGCACGCCCTCAGTCCTGGTGTTCTTCCTCATTTGAAAGAGACTCCCCTCCTGCATCCTGTTCACCTCGTGAGGTAATTGTCTCTATCATCTAGGGAGGCAGTATAGTGCAGTGGTTTAAGGCTCTGAGCTGCAAATCTGCTGACATCCAGCAGAACAGACCTGGGTTTGAATCCCACAGCTTCCACTTACATACTGTGTGACCCTGAGCAAGTCACTTAACTTCCCTGTGCGCCCAGGTCGCACCTGTAAAAAAGCTTTCAGCTTAGTGTACTACTCCTGGTTAAACTAAAAAACATAAATCATGTCCCCTTTTGCTCTCGATGTTGAGATCCTTTAATATCTCGTCATATGGCTTTGGGTACAACCCCAGCACAATTTCAGCTTCCCCACTCTGGATGGCCTCCATCCTATCTATGTCATTACAGAGCTGCAGCCTCCAGAACTGGACACGGTACTCCATGTGGGGTCTCACCAGTGAGCGCTATAGTGGCAACATCAATCAAACTCATTTCTCCTCCTTCTGGAGATTTCTCTCTCTATGCATCCCAGCATCCCACTGGCCCGACCCACTGCACTGTCACAATGCTCTGCCACTTTGAGGAAATCACATACGATAACCCCAAGGTCTCTTTCCTGATTAGTGACTGTCAGTACCCTCCTCTCCATCCTATACTCGGCTCCTGGGTTCCTATGCCCCAGGTGCACGATTTTGCGCTTTTTGGTACTGAACCCCAACTGCCATGCCCGTGACCACTCTTCGAGTTTCCCTAAGAGCCCTATGCATTCTTTCAGCCCCTTCCAGATTGTCCACCCTGTTACAGTTTATGGTGTCATCTGCAATGTCACAGCATGGGTGCTCAGGAAGCACACAGACAGGCAAATCTCGAGGAAAATGCAACAGGCTTGTATTTGAAGAGCAACCAAAATAAAACAACAAATAAAAGACTGGAGTATCACACAGGGTATTAAATAGCTGGTATAGCACAGCAAAATACTACACAAAGCAGAGGGTGCCGATAGCCATTTTCTGAATCACATAGCACTAGACTGCTTAACATTTTTTGACATCTTCATTGAATTTTACCCAGGCAAGAAAGACATAATAAAAATTAAGCTTTTTTTTAATTTTGCTAATCAATTTGTGCTAAGTGCTATGCATTTTCACAGTTGATTAGCACTTTATCATGCAAAACTGCTAATCAGTTTTTTCCAGCTTATTTAATACCCTGTCACAGCAACCTTAATCAAATTCTGGCACTGTGGAACCTTTCTATGATACTGGGTAGCACGTCCAAAGTCTCTGTGAACCAGTTTGTGCAAGTTCCATCCTTCAGCAATGCCTCCAACAAGTAATCCTTCCTCAGAAGTGACCAGACACCAACTGACTCAAGTCCCAATCAACAGGGATTCCTTTAGAGGACCCCCCCACCCCACTTCCCAATTCTCATAGGCTCCACAGAACATCAGTCTTCACAGAAAGTACTATAGAATGTACACAGCAGTAAAAGGGCACTGCATAACAGAGAATAATGGCTGGGTAGGCGGTTATAATGAGAATTTTACACACACCTTTGCTCTCGGGGTTTATTAAGGCATCCCACACTGAGGGTGTGTGTAAAATTCAAGTTTTACACACCTACCCAGCCTTTATTTTATATAATTGCTGGGTCACAGTCAGGGCTCCAGATAAGGGGAGTACCGACCTGTTTTACTCACCTCATTTTAGGAAATACTCTTCAGAATTTTTTTTTTTTTTAAGGAGTACCAGTACTCACCCAACATTTGTAAATACTCCACACTCCAAAGACTAGTGCTTCATAACACCAGTGATTCAAAAGGAGCATTTTTTTCCAGATTTACAGCACTCATATAGATCATAATTTTGTTTTACTCACTGTATTTTAAAACCGGTGAGTAAATTACTCCTACAATACCTGCCAACCTTATCTGGAGCATTGTTGGCACTTGATCAATTGTTATCTAGAAAAAAACTACACTGTTTTTAAAAACGTACTCCTCACTCCACTCTATCCAGACATTTGCATGCATCTGAATTTGGTTTTACTCACCTCACTTTCAAAATGAGGAGTATAAGTACTCCTCCCAAAAAATCTTATCTAGAGCCATGGTCGCGGTCTTTCCCCACAGCAATTATATAAAATAAAACTGCATTCCTGTTCAGCTGCGGCCCCATCTGGTATGCATGCGGTCTGCCGCTAGTGAGACTTTTTGTTTGTTTTTTTAAATCTGTAAGGCCCCTTTGAACTCAAACTCAACTGGGGATCCAGGCTTACAATCATTTTTAAGTTTACTTACCACCGACAGAGAGTTTGATGGCCGAGGTGGCTGGTGTAGTGTTTTGCGGGAACACGGACAGCTAGCACATGCGCAAAGCAAGGAAAAACGGGCAAGTGTTTGTCGTTATAACGGCAAAATTACAACCCGGTTTCCCTATGGGAAAAAACGCGACCCAATAATTATAAAAAGTTAATGCATTTAGTAAAATCAGTGTCATTCAGTATCAAAACGATGCTTTATTACTATAGGCAAACACCCAAGGAACATTTGCCAGCTTAAATAGAATTTTGGTACATGCCATCTGGAAAAAAGGTCATAACAATTCTAGACTATACCAGTAACTCTGCTGTAATTGTGCTGCATGGTTTTTCTTTAGCCACAAGATAGCACTATACTATATGGATAAGAGAATGCCAGACTGTCTCGTGTTTTAAATCTGAGCTCAAAACTTATTTGTTTTTTAAAGCTTACTCTGAAGGATCTTAAAATAGGATTGTTTAACTTAATCTAATTGTATGTTTTTAATGCGTTTGTACAGCACTTTGGTTTTGAAAAGCACTTTAAAAATAACGTTTTACTTGCTTACTATACATCTTGTTACTGCGTCACTGTTTTTGCATACATTATATCACTGCCCAACTAACGAGGGAAGAGAATATGTTCTGAGCAACAGAGAGGAAACAGGACAGAAAAGATGTGCAAGAAAACCTGTTTAGCCAGACTAGGTGTGAAATAAAGGATACAGAACAGAATAAAGGACTCTACTGTCCAAAACAGGGAAGAGGGAGGGCTTAACCTTTCTCTTTTCTATATTTCTAATTGCTTAAATAGTGACAGAAGACGTCAGGCTCATTACATGCAGAAAGGCTTACCCTTCTTTCCAGTTCTTCTGCACTGTCACTATGAAGACAATGAAGAGGACCAGTGCCAGTACTGAGCCTTACTGCATCCCGCTTGTCACTCTCCCATCATTAGAGTGAGTGCCATTCACCACTACCACCCTTTGTCGCATCTCCATTAAGACCAGTTTCTAACCCAAATCACAACTCTGAATCCCACTCCTAGGCTGCTCAATTTCTTTCAGTTCCCTTGTTGCACAGTGCTGTAGGCTTGCTTGTGAACTGTACCCATGGCATGGAGGGCTGGGGCATAGAGTAGCTTGGCCAGCAGCATTGGAGACCACGGTTCTAATCCTGGTATCCTAACATTTTGAGGCAGTATAGTGCAGTGGTTTAAGGCTCTGAGCTGCAAATCTGGAGACCTGGGTTTGAATCCCACAGCCTCCACTTGCATATACTGTGTGACCCTGAACAAGTCACTTAACTTCCCTGTGCTCCCAGGTCACACCTGTAAATAAGCTTTCAGCTCAGTGTGCCACTCCTGGTTAAATGATTGGGGAAAAATCCAGGTTGGCCACGTCTACTGCCCTCCCCTGATCTATTTCTCTGGTCACCCAGTCAAAGAAAATCAATTAGATTCATCTGACATACCCCCCCCCCCATGAATCCATGCTACCTTTGTTCTTGCAGCCCACTGGATTCAAGATACTCTACCAACCTTTCCTTTAACAGTGTTTCCATTCATTTCCCTACCACTGAGGTGAGATTCACTGCCCTTTAGTTACTTTGGTACTGTGGAACCCTGACTGGGACTGGCCATACCAGGCTGTACTCTGTTCAAGAAGGACCAGGTGATTTCTGTGAGGGAAAGCATAAAGTGACAGATATACATGGAATACAGTGGGAGGCAGAGGAACTGTGGGTCACCCTGGAGATGGGGAATGGAGACACTTTTCGCATTGCAATGACCTACAGACCTCCAGCACAGGGGGAGAAATTGATACAATGCGTGTGAAAGTCACTGGCAAGATGGCAGAAAAGGGGAAGGTGCTGCTAGTGGGGGGGAAATGTAGACTGGAGCAGCAGCAGCTTCCGCTAGAAGCAGGGATATCCTGGACTCCCTGCAGGAGTGATTCCTCAGGCAACCAGTCACTGAACCCACTTGTGATGGGGCAATACCAAACCTGGTAGTCACTTCACTATCAGAGACAGTGTTGCATAAGTCAAGGTGGGGCGGCCATTTGAGGACCAGTGATCACTGTATGATGTGGTTCATAAAAACATACGAAATTGCCAGCAGATACAGGCCTTATGGCCCATCTAGTCTGCTTGAGTGTGCAGCACATCAGTCCTCAGACTGCAGCCGCCCTCCTACTGTCCACCTCCTCCATCCCCCATCCTGCCCCCTCCCTGTATGTACTTTCCCCTTGAATCTGTCCCACACCCTCATGAAGCTCCCCACAGTCTGCAATGATATGAGATGCTCAGGCAGTGCATTCGACCCTTCAACCACCCTTTCAGTGAAGTAGTGCCTCTTCATTGCCCTTCTGAATCTGCCCCCCTTCAACTTCAGGAACTGCCCACTGGTATCTCTTCCGCTCCACAGAGTGAACCCACCTCTGGAGCCTACTCTGTTCATCCCCTTCATGTACCTGAAGGTCTCGATTATGTCCCCTCTCTCTTCTATCCTCTAGAGTACACATGTTGAGTTCTCCTAGTCTTTCCTCGTAAGGTCCATCTCCCAACCCAAAGATCATCTTTGTTGCTCTTCGATGCACCACCTCTAGTAGTTTGAGGTCTCTTTTCAAGTAAGGGTGCCAGAACTGCACGCAGTACTCAGAGTGCGGCCTCACCACGGACCTGTACTGGGGCAATACGACTTTGCTACTTCTGGATGTAATCCCCCTTGCTATGCACCCTAGCATCCTATTTGCCTTTGCCGCTGCCTTCCTACACTGAGCAGAGTGGTTCATTGCCCCGGTCACCAGCATCCCCAGTTCAATACAAGGATGGCTGCAGAATCAAACCACACAAGAGCAAGGGTTCTGGACATCAGGAGGACAGATTTTCTTTTAAAGATGAGTGAATGCTTCAGGGATGACCTGGCCGGGGATGGCCTGAGTGGGGTGAAGGAACACTGGGCAAAGACAAATGGGAGCATAGTAAAGGCAATAAACATCTGCATCAAACAAGGGAGAAAAAGCAATAGGAAAAAAGAGACTGCTATGGTACTTGAAAGAGGTGGATGAAAAGGTAAAGGCTAAAAGAACCAATAGAAAAAAAGATGGGATCATTTTGTCCAGCATATTGTTCGACTCCATTAATGATCACTCACCAGTCTTTTGCAACTGGAAAGCCCGAGCCCAGGCACTACCTCCCAAAGAGATAGTCTTTAGGGATTTTTCTAAACTGAATCATGGTTGTCTTTAGTACAGACTTACGTCAAATAGACTGGTCTCACTTATCTCATACATCCAATGTAGACAGAGCCCTGAATTACTTTGTTTCTATACTCCAGCCCTTACAGGACAAGCATATTCCCCAAATAAGGCATAGGGTCAGAGAAGCAGTCACTAGATGGTTGCATAGTTAACTGCTTGCATCCCTTAATTCTAGGGATAAATGCTAGACTACATTTAAAGTTTCAAATGTAGCCTTTGATTGGCAGAACTACAGAAGGCAGAGGAATGTAAAAAAAAGCTATACAGGCTGAAAAAAGTAATTACTTTAAACACCTTCTCCAGTTTTCTGTACGTTACTCCTGTAGGTTTTGGAGGTGTATCAAGGGTTTCATGGGGAAGAGTGCTAGCCCCAAAATATCTGATAAGATACTGGCTGGTACAAGTTGTAATACTGATGTGACTACTGCTTAACGTGTTTAATTCTCACTTCTCTGATCTTTCCAAGTACATAAAGATGTCCTGGTGTGTCATTGACCTGAACTCCTGGGTAAAGCAACTAGATTCCCCTCCCTTCCATCTTAGGATGGTCGCTCATGGTATTACGCCTTATGAGATCTACAGTATATCCTGCTATAGTAGTGCACTGCAATGGCCGTGTACCTTGGTTCCTTAGGACTGTTGCTCCTCAGCTAGTTGCCTCAGTAACTTGTATGTTTAACCCGTCCCCCTCCTCCGGGGTAGAGCCCATGCTATGGAAAGTTGCCAAAGTGATGCCAGTCTACAAAAAAGATGACCCAAAGTGCATGGGGAACTACCATCCCACTGCAATCTGTCCATGCTCAGTAAGTTGCTGGAGATTCTTGCGGCCTCTCAGGAAACTGAGCATCTTCAAAAATACAATCTACTATACCCAGCTCAGCGAGGTTTTAGGCGCTCTCGCAGCACATCTACTGCCTTTGTCCAGTTTACCAATGATGTCAAAATTGCCATGGATAGAGGACTGTTCACTGGGCTGTCTTCATTGATCTAACCATGGCCTTTGAGTTTGTGGGCTACTCCCTACTCACATCCAAACTGTGCATCTTTGATTTTTAATCTTCTGCTGTTGCTTAGTTTTCCAGCTACCTTAGCGAGAAACAACAGTTTGTAAATATTAAATCGAGCTAGATCTGACCTCTGCACCATAACACTGGGGTTCCACAAGGGTCCTTACTTAGTCTCTATATCTTCTTTATCAATATTATTCCCAGATCCACTGCCGCTTGTTCCACCTTGTTTTATGCAGATGATCTGGTGCTGTATAAAAGCTTAAAGAAAATATCAGAAATCGACAAGTGGCCTAATGCTGACTTTGGGAGTACACAGATGTGGCCAACTCATAACAGACCTCCTGAACTCTAGCAAAACCCACTCCACGCGTTTTGGTTCTGCACCCAAACTGAGGGCATGTTTACGTGCCCCAATAACTTACTGCTCAGATGGCTCACCCCTAACAGCAGTGGATTCTTTTAAATATATATTGGCACCACCCTGGACCTGATCCTAGATTTTAGTGTTCATATATCAACAGCGTGCAAATCAGGGGTGCAGTTAGCTTGTTTGATTGTCGGGGGGGGGGGGCAAAGACTGCTAAATTTCCTGCTTTTCCTAGTAAAACACCAAATTAATAGGCTGGGGGTCTGTGGGGTTGCCTAGGCCCCCCAGAAACTATCAAACTTGAGATGCATTCTGATGCATTTTGAAGGTCGTTTTGACACCATATGGCTGCTTTTAAAGTCTTCTTTGACTTGTTACAAACAACCAATATTCGTCTTAAAATAACTTTTTTTCTTTAAAAAAATTGTCAAAACTAAAGTAAACTTCTTGATCATTATCAAGGAGCAGAAACCACAAACGTCTCTCATCCAGAAAATTCTGCCAAAAATGTTCACATTGGCAACCATATTGCACATAGGGTTTTCACATGCTGTTAAAATAAAATACAGGATAAGGGACTGGACCATTCTGGAAATGAGGTAGACAAACTATTCATAAATGGTAGTAGCCTATCACTGTCTTTCTTGCCGGAGGTAAAATTGTGGCTATTGGTTAGGCCTGCTCAATAGGCCAAAAAAAAACAAAACCAAACAGGTCTACCCTTTGTGTAGAATCCAAGGAAACTGGAAGCATACCCGTTTAAGACATTGAAAAACCAAGCCAAATTCTGAGTCAGATGCCTTACTAATTCCGCAGGTGTGCCAAGATGTTTCCCGCTTCTATTAATATTTTAACATTCTTGTTTCCTAATACGACAACATTGAAACACTGATGCAGGTGATATTTCACCTATTGCCAGCTATGACTGACAGTCCTGTAGACTCTGTGAAGTCATGCCCAAATCCATAATGACCCCACACAGAAAAAAAGGCAAACTGGGAAATGGGGAGGCAATGAAGAAAGTTGAACGCTCTGCCAAAAGTTTGCACCCCCTTCCCCAACTTAAGCAGAGAGAAGGATTGCATCCCAATATAACAAACAATGAATATTAGAAATTCGGGCACTACCATCAATATTTGGCATTAATTGGGAGGTCTACAGGATGGGTCTAACATACAGATGTTGGCAGTAAGCCTTCTCTCAGCTATCAGACTAACTAGTTTCTGGTTTACAAATACAGGCAGGGGAAGATTCATCTTTGTGACACCCCCTGACACTTAGAGAGACAAATGAGTGCTCAAACATACACAAGGGGACAAATGCCTACCCCAAAAAACAAGACATTGTACCCCTTCTCGAGCCATTAGTTATTAGCCCACCAAGAAGGTAATGAGGACATAGAAACCTGCCCCAGTTTAGTTCTTCCACTATATTCTGAGACTACGATACAGATACTCAATAGTTTTTTTTAAAAAATGATTCAAGGGCTTTTCAAGATCATTCTGGACTTTCATATCTGCAGATTTCTGTCCCCAAAAAAAGAATTTACATCAAATCTTTGGGATTACCCACACTAGTATCTAACTCAATAGCCCTTCTTCCAAATGTGTTATGTTCAATAGAGTTGGTTATCTGCTGCTGTGTCAGTACAACTCCCAGCCCTTCCCCCGCCATGATCATGTCATTCATTACCACTGTCACTGCAGAACTTGTACTTGGTGGAATTGGCTTGGTGAAACCTTAATCATCTCCTTTTTCTTCCTCCTCTGCATCCCTTTCTTCTCCTGTTTTTCCTCATATTCCACATGCATCAGTGATGCACACAATACAGATCATGACAAGACTCCGCTGCTGCCGGATGCTAATAACTATGGTGATTCACAACAGTCAGTAATAATTAGATTTTCATGAGACAGAGATGTATGGTGCCCTGCAGTGACAAACTTCTGTACAATGGGACGAGTCCAAACTCTGTGCCACCTGATCGCAGCCCCCTTCCTGGCACGGCTCACTGCGACCCTCACCACTGCTGCCTCACACCCTCCATTGGCCTGTGCTAGCACACACGCTCACACATCCTGGAGCCCTCCTCACAACTTCCCCCATCCCAGATAGTATAAGCAACTCATGGCAGCTCACTCCATCTGCCTTCATTAGGGGGACACCAGTACTGCGCACACTGACATCCATGGTACGAGCTACAGTTCAGAATGAAAGTTGCTCGCTTGCGTTTCCTCCCAGCAACACCTTTGCACATTCTTGAGGGCAGGAGGAGGAGACTTGCTCACATACGAGTTATCACCTGCTGCTGAGTGTGAAGTGAGGGGAAAAAGGACCCCTCACCCAGCCAACATAGAGGTAACAGAAATAAAAACCTAAGAGCTTCAAAAGTCCCGCTCTGAGAGCGCTTGAACATCTTGGGGGGAGCTGTTGATTCTGCAGTAGGACTTGCTTACGAAGTCAGACATGCCCAGACTCCAGTAGCTAGGTTTGCAATAGCTCAGGGTGTGTTACTGCCTAGCCTCACCTACGCTCTGGTACCCTACACCGAGATAAACAAATGTATTATATATAATTGGAATACCCGTCATGACAATATCGGCTGCTTTGCCCTCTACATGCCTAGGCTGGCTCACCATTGCTTTCTCTACTTGAGCCTTGGCTGGCTCGCCAGCTTCACGTCACAACTTTACCATCTGCTGTACCATTGACAAAATTATCAGATCGGGTGCATCTGTTGCCCTTGTCAGCATCTTCAAACAATCTGATGAGCCCTACCCCTACGATCAAATGATGGATAATTTCTGGTTGTACTTAAATGCAGTACAAAAACAGGGCAGCAGGCTTTTTCAGTCTTTGCCCTTAAGCTCTGGAATTCTTTGTTGTCTAACCTCAGAAACTATGTGACTCACCTAGTTTCCAAGAATGATCTGTGCAAGTTACTTCTGACAACAGTCTTTGCCCCTAAGCTCTGGAATTCTTTGCGGTCGAACCTCAGAAACTCTGCGACTGACCTAGTTTTCAAGAATGATCTGTGCAAGTTACTTTTGACAATGCATAAGTGCTCCTGTAACTGTGCTGCCATTTTTACTGTGCCTTTTGTATGCGTTCTGTAGTGAAACTCAGAATGTTTTGTTTTTGTACTTAAGTCTAGGCACTTTAGTATTGTATGTCCTTTGCTGATACATGTAATATTCGTTCTCTGTGCCAATGTGCTTTGTACCGATGTTTATTTAATGTTTATACTTCTCCTGGGTCATGCCTGAAAATAGGCATTGTATTTTTGTCTAGTGCACCTACCTGGTTAAAAAAAATAAATAAATAAAATAAAAGGGTTGCATTCAGAAGATATAAGGAAATGCAACTGGAGGACAGGGAGGTATATCAGGGAAAGCAATAAGGAACGCAAAGGTGTAAACTGAAGAGATAATAGCCTAGGAGGTAACAAAAGGAGACAAGAAATGTTTTAGGTATACAAGTGAAAAAGAGGAAGACCAATGGTAGAACTGTAAGGTTAAAAATGTTGGGGGGATTGTGCAGAGGGGAACCAGGAAAAGGCAGACATCCTGTACAAATACTTTTGTTCAGTGTTCACAGAGGAAGAAGGAGAGGAGCCACAAAAAAGTAACAGAAGGTTTGGAAGGAGGGGGTGGACACTAGTCCTTTACTGGAGGTGAGAGTCCTGAAGGGACTTGCTAATCTGAAGGTGGACAAAGCAATGGGTCAGATGGTATGTATCCAAGGGTACTGAGGGAGCTCAAGGAAATACTGGCTACACCTTTGACAGTTCTATTTATAACATGAGTTCACAAAAGGGAGACAGCTCATTGGGCAAACAACATCACCTGACTGTGGATTAAATTCACTACTTAATCCACAGTTGGGAGGTGAGATGTCTGGCCAGCAAGATCCCTGGGCAGAGTGGGACTTGTTGTCTCTGGGAAACTACAGCACCGACAGGCAGCCATTAAAAGTGCAGCTAAGTGACAGATGGCTCCAGCTGTCACTTAGTGGCAGACTGTCAGTACTGCAGTCAATTCCCCTGTCATTGTGTAAGTGCTGTGAAGCAGCACTACTGCCAGCTGTACCCTGTGCCACATGGTGTAGAAAAATGCAACTTTCTATGTGCTGCTTCATTCCTCCTCCCCAAACACTGCAAGCAGGGAACTACGCTTGATACACAAAGAGGCAGCAAATGCTCAACTAGCCTTGTATGTGGTGCTTCACAGTACGGCACAAATGAGCACGACAGAATTTGTGGACAGCGACAGTTTGTGACCCCCCCTCGGCATCCCCTGTCTGTCGTCCCCCCACAGAAAGCAACTGCAATTCAACAGGTAGCATGACAGACAGAGAGTAACACAGTGTCACTGTTCTGTAGGTACAAGCCCCATTTGGTACACAGACTGAATGACTCATGTCTGTAAGTCTGTTGTGAAGTGCTCCAGAGCTGGGCAACAGGGAAAAGAGTGAATGTTTATGTGTGCCCTCCCATCCCCGCACTAACCACTGTGCTGTACTACCTGAGATAGATATAGTGGCCCCCTCTCATCCCCTTCCGAATATTTCAGCCAGTACGAGAAATAGAGAGAGAGAGAGAGAGAGAGAGACACACACACACACACACACACACACACACACACACACAGAGACACACACACACACAGCGTGAACAGGGCACCGGTCCTCTGACTGCCTTTAGCTGTGCAGTGTGTACGGTCTGCTTTGTCTTGTGTCTGTGTTGCAGAGAGCAAGACAGTGAAAGGCAGCAGCACACCAGACGATTTTCAAGCTATGCCAAAAAAAAGACACTCGGAGCATCGAGACTGCAGTGAGGTGGCAGGCTCGTTTCTGAGGTAACAAGTTATGTTGGGGCTCAGCGCTGTGGGGAGTGGGGTAGTGAGACAGAGAGAGACAGGTGAAAAGGAGCAGCAGGTACCAACAGACCTGGAATTGCAGTCCGCTCAGCAGTGGTTTGTGTTTCTCAGGCCAGCCTTACAGAGCGAGAGGGAGAGAGAGCACAAATGCCTGCTTCCTCCACATACAGATCAGAATTCCTATTGCCTCTCACTCTGTCTCTATCAGGTCTGTGACATGCACACACTTTCTCTGCAAGTGTGAGGCAGCTAGCAGGTGAGTGCAATTGGCCGCTCCTGCCCCCCCCCCCCACACAAGCAAGAGTGAGACAGTGACAGGGAGTGGAGAAGCAACTGACTGTTGGAGGCATGGCACCCTACGTTGTTATGCAAAAGAAATGTGATAGATCATGTCAGGACTGTGTCTGTGACACTTCTATGTGCATAACAAGCAGACAGTTTGCATTTTTCTTATGGACTATTTCTCAAGGCAGCAGGATACAGTTTCAAGTTTCCCTTGAAACTGGGGAACAAACTTTTTTTTGGGGGGTTCTTCTCTGTCCTTAACCTAACTTATGTTATAAGCACAATAACCCAGTCCAGTTTATGGGGTTATAGACATTTAATCCATGTCTAGGGTGCTGTGAGGATACTCTGCCTATGGCCTCAGGCCTCACAACACACCCCAGGTGTGGATTAAATGCTGATAACCCCACACCCCATTATGGGTTATTGCTAATTTAACAGCCCACAGGAAACGGGAGTGGTTCCAGAGGACCGGATAGCAGGGAGGAGGCTGGCAATTATAGGCTGGTCAGCCTGACATTGGTGGTGGGAAAAGTTAATGGAATCACTGTTGAAGTAAAGAATTGTGGAATATCTCGAATCCAGTGGGTTGCAAGACTTGATGCAGCATGGTTTCACAGGGAGGAGGTCATGTCAAAGGAAGCCAATAGATTTTTTTGACTGGGTAACAAAGGATTTAGAGGAGGGTGAAGTGGTGGATGTGGCCTACCTAGATTTCAGTAAGGCTTTTGACACTGCTCCACATAGGAAACTAGTAAGCAAACTGGGTAGCTTAGGAGTGGGTCCAATGGCGGTAAACAGGATAAGAAATTGGTTAGGGGGCAGGCAAGAGAAGGTGGTAGTAAACAGAGTTTACTCAAAGGCAGGGAGGGGGACCAGCTAAGTGCCTTAGGGATTAGTGCTGGGACTGATCCTCTTTAATGTCTTTATAAGTGACATTGCAAAGCAGCTAGAAGGGAAGGTCTGCCTCTTGCGGATGACACCAAAATTTGCAACTGGTTGGACACCCCGGGGGATATGCGTGTGTGTGGATAAGATAAGCAGAGACCTGAGAAAACTAGAAGAGTGGTCAAGACTATGACAGCTGGGTTTCAATGCAAAATGGTGCAAATTAATGCACTTGGGGCACAGAAACCCAGGGCCGGAGTACAAAATGGGTGAAGTGGTACTGACGACCACCAAGCATGAAAGACACCTGGGGGTAATCCTACTGGATGGCCTAAAGGTAACTAGGCAGTGCGACAAGCAGTAGGGAGGGCTGATGGGATGCTGGACTGCACAGGGGAGAGGCATCACCAGCAGAAAGAGGGAGGTGGTGGTACCTCTGTATAGATCACTGGTAAGACCACACCTAGAGAACTGCATCCAGTTCTGGAGACAACATCTACAGAAAGACATAGAGAGGAGGAGGTCCACAGGAGGGCACCTAAAAGGTGCAAGGTCTGCATCAAAAGCCCTAAGAGAAGAGGCTACAGGACCTTAGTATGTACACCCTGGAATGGGGGGGGCGGGGAAGATACCTCATGGGGGTAAATCTAGTACAGGATGGTTGTATTTTTCAGAAGAAAAGGCACTCAAGAACAAGGGGACATGCTATGAAGCTGGAGGGGGTAGATTCAAATCAGGAGAGATGTGAGGAAGTACTTCTTCACAGAAATAGTAGTGGATTCCTGGAACATCTTCCAGCGGAGGTGGTGACGATGAAAGCACAGGTGGGGTTCAAGAATGTATGAGATAAGCACAAGGGAATCATAGTGGAAAGGAAGTGGGGGAGGGAGAAAGAGCTGTGAATTTGGCACAGTCTGTGGCAATAGTGTAGGTAGGGAGAAATGGGCAGATTGGATGGGCCAAGCTGTCCTTATCTGCCGTTGAATTCTATGTTTTTATGTTACTAATAGGGATGTCATGGTAACAAGGTTTCATGGTATAACGTGGTATCAGAAACCACAGTATTGATACTATGGCCAATTTCTGATACCGTGATAATCGTAATTCTCAGTATACCACAATTTTTAAGCCTATTAGCTAAATTTGGCTGGTGTTTCTAGGAACACTGAAATGGATTTCAAACTGTTTTTATAACATGTTTGAATTTTTTACAACTGTAGCTTATGGTATTATCTGCATGCACATATACACAGAAACTGACAGCATATAAGGGCCGCTGGGCCCACCCAGTCTGCCCATTTTCATTACCTTCATTTTTTTTTTTTTTTTTTTTGGACCCTACTTGATCTACGGCGCTGTCTATTGTTAGCTACATTCCAATATGGGAAGTTCTTTCCCAGGAGTCTACTTAGCTTTTGCACAATAATTAATAATTTTAGGTACCATGTTGCATGCATTTGTTATCATGTACATTATTTTATATATTTTTCTAAATTAATATACGAACATACAAAACGTGCCAGCAGAAACAGACCACCCGGTCTATCCAAGTCTGCTTGAGTGTGCAGCCAACACCCCTAGTTTGCAGCTGCCCCACTCCCTCCCTTTGCCATCCCACTGCCACCCCACCCTTACTCTCCCCGGTTCCATGTCCCATGCCCTTTTGAAGCTGTTCACAGATTTACATGTAACCCCCCTACAAATGGGGGTTCCCGAAAAGTCTTCCTTGAGCTTGTCTAAATGCTCACTGCCAAGCTAGTGTCCTACGTTTTTTGCAGTTTAAATGTGATTGCCAGAGAGTGCCTATATAGCCTCTGTGTACCGTCCCTTTAAGAGCTGCCTGGATTGCAGTCACAATTAATCTAAAAGGGAGCTCTGTTAAAAGATGTGCTTGTTTGCTGATGATTTGTTAGAGTAGTAATAATATTGCAGTTTGGTCTAACCTGCCTTCTTTGCAGCATGAACAGTTCTGTTTGTTTCCATCACCTTGGTCCTGGACTGCTGAAATGGGCCAATCAGTACATTTGGGACTCTAAATTGGAGCCTGCCTACAGGGGCTTGGTGGGGTCAAAACTTGTAGGAATTGTAGTTTTGGGCTTTTTGCACCTAAAATAACCTGGAGAGGGAGCCCTTGTTGTGACTGACAGATAGATCAGTCAACCGAACCTTTTGGACCTTGGGAAAAGTCCCAAATCGCTTGCAGTTTCAGTTAGATCTAAGCTGGGAAGTGAAAAAGTAACAGCACAAGGTAGTTCGCGCAGCAATCCATAGTGGATTTGCACGGGAGAACTGTGGAAAGGCCCGACTTTGGGCCTGCATACCTGCCTGCTGTTTCCGAGTAGGAACTTGTGTCTTTTTCGGACTGAATCTGAACTTGGAGAGCGAAGTAAGTCACTGAAGAAGACCAAAGATTTGCTGAACGCGATCAGCCTGTCTGGACTTCCAGCCACCTCTGAACTCCTGGATTGTGCAGAGAGTTTGTAATTGCGACCGAAGAGCCTTTTGCCTGGTACAGTGGCATTTCCTTACATGTGAATGCATTGTGCGCTTATAGTGGGTCGTGATTTGGTTCCCCACTGTGGTTTGAATTGTATTCTGCTTGCTGGAAGCTGCATTAGAATTTCCTTACATGTAAATGTGCTGTGTGCTGCTAGTGAGTCACGATTTGGCTCCCCACTGTGGTCTGAATTGTATTCTGCTTGTTGGAAGCCTCATCCAGCCCCATGGACTGAATCCAAAAATCATCTCCATTGGGCCTGGGCCTTGCCATACTGGCCCAGTCTGACTACCCGCTGCACAGAGAAAGCCATCGACGAGAGACCTGTCTGGGCATCAGCCCCCAGCTCAACACTTGAACAGGAACAACACCTCCGTGATTCATGTGGGCCCTGTTTCTCCGGGCACTCCAGCTCAACAACCTGCAGTCTCAATTTCGTCCTGCCTGTTTCCAGTATTTGGTATCGTGAGTAAACATCAGGGTAGCTCCCTGCAACAACAGCTAAATCTAAAGTGTTGTTATCTGACTGTCTTGTTGCTTTTTCTTTCACAAACTGAGCCCCCCCCCCCGCCTCCGGATTACAAGTAGTGTGTGTTGTGCATGTTGCTTTCTTCCGTCACAGGGTCCCAACCAGCTGCAACGTTCCTGGCTAGCCCACCATCTTCCTACCTGGGTACCCAGAGTGTGGGACTGTGTGGGGACTTAAAGTGCATGAATAACAGTTTGATTAATATAGCCTTTAAGCCAATCAACCTGATTACGCCCCTTCCTTGTTCAAGTCCCTTGAAGAAATCAGATTTGACTTTTTTGCTGCATTTAACCTGACTGTGGTTCCAGTTTGTGCCAAGAGTACTGTACTGTTGCCATTTACTGTGCATAACCTTGTTTTACAGGGGGTCCCCAGGGTCAAGCCAGAGGAACCAGCCCTGGTGGTAAGTAAAAAACAAACAGCATGGGTACTGGTATGGTATACAAGGGGTACTGTGAAAGTGATTATCATATATTGCTCAGGCCACTAGAAGGGAAGGGGGAGGGGGTTACAGTGTCCCAGAGGGCTGTGCCCAGGTTAGTTTGACCATTACCAATCCAGACCTCTGGGTGGAGGCACCCGTTTCAGAACTCAGGCACCTTAATCTGCTACTAGCCGTGCAGGCAGGGGTAGTAGCCCTTGGTATATCACCACCTAGTGGTTATATACATGATACCACCCATTCTGGTAGGGCGTTCCATTTTGCTACCACCCTCTCTGTAAAATAGTGTCTCCTCATTTTCTTCCTAAATCTTCCCCCCCTCTATTCTTAGCCCATGACCCGTGGTGACCCTTCCCGTCCTTAACTTAAAGCCCCCATCTGCCCCATCCTTATTGTTTCCCCCATCAGATACTTGAATGTCTCTATCATGCCCCCCCCCCATCCTCCAGGGTCTACATATTCAGGTCTCCTAGCCTGCTGTCATAGTCTCTCCCCTACATTCCACATATTATCTTTGTTGGGAGGATGGTGTGGTACCAGAGGACTGGAGGAGGGTGGATGTGATTCCCCTTCACAAAAGTGGGAGCAAGACAGAGGCAGGAAACTACAGTCCTCTCAGTTTGACCCCAGTGGTAGGGAAAATGATGGAATCACTTCTGAAGGAATAAATTGTTGAGTACCTAGAGGCCAGTGGGGCACAGGACCCAAGGCAGCATGGATTCACAGCGGGAAGGTCATGTCAGACAAATATAATTGATTCCTTTGACTGGGTGACCAAAGCAGTAGACCAGGGAGGGGCTGTGGACATGGTCTACCTAGACTTTAGCAAGGCATTTGACACAGTCCTGCACAAAAGATTAATAAAACAAATTAGCCAGCTTGGGAGTGGGTCCCAGGGTGGTAGCCTGGGTAAAACACTGGTTGGACAACATGACACAGCGGGTAATAGTAAATGGAGTCCACAGTGAAGAAAGGAGAGTTACTAGTGGGGTACTGCAGGGTTCAGTACTCGGGCCAGTCCTTTTTAATGTCTTTATAAGCGACATTGCAGAGGGACTGGAAAGGAAAGTATGACTCTTTGCACATGACACAAAGATCTGCAACAGAGTTGATACACAAGGTGGGGTGGAAAGGATGAAAAGGGACTTGGCAAGGTTGGAGGAATGATGAAATGTATGGCAGCTTAGATTCAATGCAAAGAAGTGCAAAGTAATGCACGTGGGAAACAAAAACCTAGGGGAAGAGTACACAACGGGGGGTGAGATACTGACAACAACAAAAATGGAAAGGGACCTGGGGACAGTCATATAAGACGACCTAAAGGTGGACCAGCAATGTGTGAAGGCAGTAAGGAGGGCTGGGAGGATACTGGGATGCATAGGGAGAGGCATCACCAGTAGAAATCAGGAAGTTGTTGGCCCTCTGTACAGACAGTTGGTAAGACCACATCTGGAGTACTGTGTACAGTTCTGGAGACTCCATCTCCGCAAAGACATAGACAGGGTGGAAGCTGTCCAGAAGAGGACAATCAAAATGATGCAGGGTCTGCATCAGAAGACATATGAAGAAAGACTAAAAGGAACTAAAGATGTATAGCCTTGAGAAAAGGAGGGAGAGGGGGGACATGATAGAAACTTTCAAATACATCACGGGAATCAACAAAGTCCAAGAAGGTAGCATCTTTCAGAAAAAGATGTGCAAAAACAAAAGGGCGAAGATAGAGGGGGGGACGGCTCAGAGGTAATGTGAGGAAGTATTTCTTCACAGAGAGGGTTGTGGATACATGGAACAGCCTTTCTGAGGAGGTTGTGGAGTCAAAAACAGTGTAGGAATTCAAGAATGCATTGGACAGACATAAGGCAATTCTAGTGGGGGGTAGGAAGAAGTAGGCTGTTGGTTAACTAGGATCTGCAGCTTATCCGTTAGGTAGGGAAATGGGCAGACTAGGTGGGCCAAGCGGTCCTTATCTGCCATCAAAGTCTATGTTTCTATGTTGCCCTCTTCTGCACCCCCTCCAGTAGCCTGATATCACGCTTTAGGTATGGCCTCCAAAACTGCACACAATACTCCAAGTGCAGCCTTACCAGCGACCTGTAGATGGCAAGATCACTTCTCTTCGCCTGGAAGAAAACCCCCTCGCTATACACCCCAGCATTTTGTTCGCTTTTGCAGCCGCTCTCCTGCAGTGGGCAGTGTTGTTCATGGTCCCTGTTATCATTACCCCTAGGTCCTTATCCTCCTCAGTGATCCCCAGTGCTTCCCCCAGTATTCTCTCCTTGCTCTCCTTGGGTTCCTCACCCCAAAGTGCATAACCTTACACTTCTTTGCATTGACCCCCAGCTGCCACCTCTCTGACCACTCCTCGAGCCTGTGTAGGTCTCCCTACAGCTGCTTCCATCCCTCCTCTCCATCCACCACTGCTCCAATTTTGGTGTCATCGGTGAACAGACTTACCTTGCTCACCAACCATGTGCAATGTCTGATATGAAGAGCCTAAACAATACTGGCCCCAACACAGAGCCCTGTGGCACCCCACTCGTCACCGGCCTTGGAGTTAAGAGCTCCCCTCTCACCACCACACGTTGCAGCCTGCCACTCAGCCAGCTTGTAATCCAGTTTATTTTTGCCCCTACCCCTACACCAGTTAGCTTCCCCCCAAGCCGTCCATGAGGCACCAAATCGAAGGCCTTGCTGAAGTCCAAGTAAAGAACATCCACCACATGACCCTTATCCAGCTCACCTGTCACCCAGTCATAATATTGTACGAGGTTGGTTTGACAAGACTTCCCTGAAACAAACCCATGCTGCCTCACATCCTGGAGGCCATTGTCCTCCAGGTATGGCACCAGTCTTTCCTTTAGTATAGTTTCCATTAGTTTGCACACTATGGAGGCGAGACTTACCGGACGATAATTACCCGGTTCATCCCTTGGCCGCTCTTGTGTAATGGTACTACACGTGCCATCCTCCAGTCCAGTGACGCACAACCCGACTCCAGTGAGGTGCTGAACAGATCCCTCAGCGGCTCCGCCAACACCTCCGCCATCTCCCTCAGCACCCCGGGGTGGATACCATCTGGCCCTGGTGCCTTGTCTACCTTCAGTGCCTTCAGTCCTTCTAGGACTCTGCTTGTCTCAATTCTTCCATCTGTTGCCTCCTCTCCCCCTGTCCCCACCCTCCCAGCCCATGCTGGTAGCAGTCTCCCCCTTTCTTCCGTGAACACTGAGCAAAAGTATTCATTCAGTGCGTCTGCCTGCTCCTCCCCTTTTTCCATCCACTCCCCACCCCTTTTTATCCTCACTATTGTCTCCTGCACTTCCTTTTCTCCCTGATGTATCCCCCCCCAATTATTTAACTAGGTGAGACACACTAAGCTAAAAGCTTGTTTACAGGTGCAACCTGGGAGCACGAGGAAGTTAAGTGACTTGCTCAGGGTCACACAGTATGCAAGTAGGGGCTGTGGGATTCAAACCCAGGTCTCCAGATTTGCAGCTCAGAGCAAAAGTCTTTCTCCACCCTATTAATTCCCTGTACTAATCTCAGCTCCCTCTGGGCCTTGGCTTTTCTCACTTTTCTAGTCACCTCCCTGGACCATCTTGCATATTCCTCCCCGTCCACTTCCTTCCCTGTCCTCCTAAACCTCTGGTGCGCCACTTTTTTGCCTTCACCACCTCCACAACCTCGCTGCTCAACCAGCATGGTTTTCTTGCTCTGTTCCTCTTACTCTGTGCCTTGGTGCAGGCTTCTGTTGCCTCTGTAACCCCCTGTTTAATAATATCCCATTTCTGCTCCATGTCCATCTCCTGCCTTATGCCCTCCAGTTTCCCTTTCAGTACTTCCTACATCCTCTCAAAGTCCGCCCCCCTGAAGTTTACCACCTGAGTAACTGATTTGTCTGGCTCCCCACACACCATGATATTCAACCAATTAATATATAGTTTTTCTTTTTGGTGTACAATGTGGAGTATTTTAAATAAAGTTATGGCAATATTTTTGGTTACAATTGAGTTTTTTTTTTTTTTAATCCAATTATAAATATTGATGTGTTTCAACCAATGATCATTTTGCTCGAACCACATGATGTAAAGAGAAACACAACTGGAATAATAAATTTACATGAAGTGTGCAGCTTGTCATGGCGTAGTTATCTTGGGAATATGGAGAATAATCCATTTTCTGGATTGATGCATCTACTCAAAAGGACAAGAAATCTATCTGGTAGTGTACTGGATGAGAACATTTCTTTTAAATACTTTCCCTATATTTTTGACTTCTTGGGGGCATCAAATTTCATATGAAAATAATTTATAAACAACATTGCCTGTACGCAGAGTAAAAAATATGGTACTTACAAAGTCTTAAAATAGAAGGCGATTATAGTGCTTCTACTGTATGTGTATGCAATTAAACACATTTTTAACAAGAAATAAAATGTTTTTAACTTTATAACAGTTGCTATGCACACAGAGTTTGTGGGTTTATTGGCTGTATGTTTCTTTAACAACTTTCATGTCCTGGATCTGAAAGCATTAGGGTACAAGAAATGTAGCACTAATGTACATGGTTTGCATCAGTACTAGTAAAGTGGGAGTCAGTTTGACCCTCAAATGTTGGGGGTCAGACCAGA
Organism: Neoceratodus forsteri; assembly: GCA_016271365.2. Taxonomy (NCBI): domain Eukaryota; kingdom Metazoa; phylum Chordata; order Ceratodontiformes; family Ceratodontidae; genus Neoceratodus; species Neoceratodus forsteri. The sequence continues at coordinate 159,408,491 of CM028137.1, forward strand.
AACTCTTGGGATCAGAAATGTCTGCAGTGGCTTTGTACAACATCATCTGACATTTTGTTCTGCTAGGCATATCTGTGCAAACCTTTCAATATAGCGTCAGTGCTGAAGCATCATTTGAGGACTTCAGCAGGGGGTTAACGCAAGCTCTAAATGCATATTCATGACATTGTGCATTTAATGGAGGTTGTAACTTGCCAACACTAGCTCCTGACAAAGCCTTTTTTTGGCACTATGTAAGAGTGCTGGATGTCCGATGTGAGCACCTAATAAACATTTAATTAAGTTCCATGGTGGTGTGTGCACCCATTTTTTGGTTTTGCCTTACACTGTTTTCTTGTAAAGACTGTACCTCTGAATGGTTAGCAGTGTGCGCGGATTTCTCCGTTTCTAGGAACAGCGTCCTGTCTGCACCCACTTTCCCCAACATAGCAGTCTGAGAAGTCATTTTTTTGTACAAAAATTACTACTTCCTTTATACGGCGGTATTGTATGTCATGGTCATCATGCAATCAAAATCTGATACCGTGACATCCCTAGTTACTAGCCTCCTCCCTACCACCGCCTTTATGAACAGGGACTACATCTGCTCTCCTCCAGTCCTCTGGAACTGCACCAGATTCCAGCAGCACTGCTGAATAAGGCTGTTAGGGGGCAGCCAGCACATCCCCAAGTACTTTTAGTACCCATGGGTGCATCCCATCCAGACCCATACCTTGTCCACATTCAGAGTTGCATGTCCCTTAGGGACACTTCCCTGACGTGAGTTCATCTCCTCTCCCCCTTTGTTCCTGCTGATTACTGGTGCGGTAAAGTTTTTGTTAAATGGTGATTTTAAAAAACTGGTTGGTGCTAGATAAAAATTACTATAAAACTATATTTTTGCACAATGTAATTTTTGCACTCAGGTTAATCAGTTAAAAATTGCACTAGTTTATTTCTGCACTTCACAATTAGCACCTAATTCGCTCCTATAGAAAACGTGCAATTTTGGCCATTTAAAATGCCATTTTGCTTCTGGGCAACTGACACACTGCGCAAAAACATTTTTACGGTAAAAAAATGACTAGTTTCACAGTAGATGAAAATGGGCCCTGCCTACTGTACAGTGCAAAAATATATTTGGGGAAGATAGTGTAAAAAATCCAGAGCTAGCTCAGCAACCCATCCGGATTACCAAATCTGCTGTACTATACAAAGTAGATTCATGTAAGCAGCAATCTACTGTATGTGTTAGTCTAAACATAGTGATCCATGTATAGTAGTTTAAAATATAGGTTCTCTTATATTTACTGGAAGCATGTGCTACCAGTACAAACTGTGATCCTCTCCTGGAGCTAGATTCACAAAAAGTCACAAAGCACAGCGCAAAAGTTTGCATTGCACTTTGCGATTGCCCAGGTTGCTATTCACAGTCGCATAATGCACCTGCGCTATTCAGCTGTGAATAGGACCAGGATGAGACAGTGCTAACCCCAGTTAGCCCTGGTTATACATCCCCGGTGTCTAGTGGACCCCCTCCCGACCTGGCAATCGCTCAAATACATATACGTCATTCCCTGGTGGCCAGTGGCCCTCCCATCCCGATAGGTAGTACCCCCCCACCCTGTTCCCACCCATCCCTTCCCTGAGCTGGCAACTGGCACAGCCCTCCACTTTCCACTATGGCCAGTCACTGACTGAGCTGTCAAGGGGCACATACTGTATACAGTACACACTCGCTGGCTCAGGGAAGGGATGGAGGGGGAGCGGGGTGGTGGGGCACAACCTGCCAGGGTGGGAGGGTCCACTGGATACCAGGGAATGAAGTACATGTAATGGACGGTAGCCAGATCAGGGTTAGGGAGGGAGGTCCACTAGACAATGGGGATGTACATATGAGCAGATCGGGGAGGGGAGCCACTGGACACCATTGAGGGATGGGCAGGGGACGGAGATGGAGATTGGAGGATAGGACAGAGGCCGGGGCTGTGTTTTGGAGGGGGGGAGGACTTGTCACACTGGGGACAGGGATCAGATTGGGGGAGGAACCACTGGCCAGCAGGAAACATGTATGTGGTAAAAGTTCACAGGAAAACCATTCAGAATGAGATTTCTACTCTGTTCTTAAAGTTTACTTTACGACTTCCGGTGAGCGCACCGACTGAATGGCTGCCTAATCCAGACACTCCAGCCTGCCATGAACCAAATCTGCCACAATCTTAAAGATATCGGAACCATCTGATGACAGAATTTGCAGCGATCAAAGCTACGATGACCTCCAGGCATAAAAATAAATAGAAATCAAGTGTACAGCAGGTAAAACAACACAAAACGTTGCTGGACTTTGCCCAGCAAGCCGCGGCCTATACATCACCCACATCACCAAAACAGGAAACCAATATAGAGGAGAGGGAGGAACAAGACTATACAATAACCTCTAAACAGTTGTGTGATACTCTTCAAAAGATGAACGCTACACTAGAGAGATTAGAGGCCAAAGCTAACGAGGATCGGGAGAAACTAGAACTTACTGCACAGAAAGTAGAACAGATGGAAAGAGCGCTGAATGAGTACACAACAACTGCAGATGTGCAAAATGCTGCTTTACTAGACTTGCACAAGAGAGGGTTGCTACTGGAGGCGAGATTAGATGAACTTGAAAACCGGAATAGACGAAATAATGTCCGTATTCACGGACTAAAAGAAGGGACAGAAACAAGCCCAGTGCCACAATTTATGGAGTCTTTTCTGCAAGAGATCCTGGGCTGGCCAGCGGATAAGCCACTTAATATTATTCGTGCCCATCGCTCGCTTGATACCCAAGCCGCGGGACCCGAAAGCCCAACCTAGATCCTTGGCAATGGCATTCCTGGACTATCGCACAAAAGAGGAGATCCTGAAGACAGCATGGTCCAAAAAAGAAATAATATTTGGGGACTGTAAGCGTGTGGGTTCAATAACAGACACCAGTCACAAAAATGAAGTGCATAAAAAACGCTGGCATAGCGTTTATCATTTTATTTCCAGAAAAAATAAAAAATAATAATTATTTACAGAAAAGAAATAGGTTAACTTTCACCAAAACAAAAGTAAACAAAAACCCAGGAAGGTCTTGCAGTCAGACTCCCTGCTCTTCTCAGTAGCCAATACTTCCAAGCTAGTGTGTAGGCATTCACACTTCCACTCCTTCACCTGATCAGAAGATACTGACCAGTCTCCTTCCTCTCCCTATCTGACAAGGTCTTCTGGTGGAGGCCTTATATAGTACACAAAGGGGTGGAGTTTGAAATTGGCTCCACCTACTCTCTGACATCACCTCCATTTGGCTGCTATAAAGGCAGCCATTTCGTGGGCTGCCAACCCTATGAGAAGGGCTTCCCAGATGACTTTACCCAGGTAAGTAAACCATAATAGAGAAAAGAGAAATAACCTAAATATTAAATATAAAGAATCTAGAATCTTTAACCAAGAGCAACAGATGAGGGGCGGCGCGCTCCCTATCTCGTTTCCTTGTAAGGTTCTAGATTCTTTAACAAATAGCCAGTTTGATGTTCTAGTGCAAAACCCAAAGAAAAAAAAAAACAGTTTTTATTTATAAAACACATTGATCTCCTATTTACATACTGTAATTCTAGCTAACAAAGTTTTTACTGTGTTTAGTTAACAAATATTGGGGCTTTCCCAATGGCTGCAATTCTCAGCCAACAGCTGTTCATTTTTCAGCCTTTTAACAGAAAGGCAACACCTTCTTTAAACAATTACAGCCCCTCGTGAATGAATATAGACACTGCAGGGCTTACTTCTTTATGCCCTCAGTGTCCTTGCATAAATTCAGTTCCTTTTTATTTCCTTGGAGCGAGCACCAGAACAGGACTTCAGAGTTACTTGCTAGGGAGTGTAGCACTGCTCCTTAGCAACCTTTTCTTTACTGGTGTAAACCCTCTGCACAGAAAGCAGGGAGGGGGGCTCCTTTAGCAACATACTTTTGCTTTGTCTGAATTTTCTAACAAATGCTTTTAAGGGCAATTACTCTTTATATTAAAGCCCATTACCATAACTACTATCAAGATGTACAAACTAGAATTGGATAACAGGGATAGTAAAGCTTTAAGATTTGCCAGGTTGGCCACCCTGACAAGAAAATTAGTATAGATAGGAAGTTAGAGGAGTAGACAGGAGAGTGTGAAAATGAAAACAAAAATGGGGATCTTGAATTTCTCTTCTTTTTGAAACTTTTTTTTTTTTCTCATAACAGGACCCTGTTACAGGGACACTCGCCCATACTTTGAGCAGGACTACTCCCCTCAGCTGTTAGTTGAACGCAGAAAATTACTGCCAGTGGTGCACCAATTGCAACAAAAGGGGGTTAAAGCAGTCTTGTAACATGGCATAAAAAAGAAAAACGAAATGAAGCACTCAGATAGGTGCAAACACACCATGTGGTACAGTAGAAACCATGGTCTAATACCATAGTAGATCATGGTTTGTATTGTAAAACCTTGGCAATCCACTACAGGTAAGCAATATACAAGTGAAAACAATATGCAAATAGCTTGCAGTGTGTAGTTGTCCCAAGTTGTATTTACTAAAAATTTTCTTGGCACAGGTGTTTTGACTTTTTCAAGACTGTTCTATATTGTGACTACAACAAAAGTTCATGAGTCACTAAAGATTGTACATTTAAACTCCACATATACTGTTAATTATGCTGCAGCAATATTTCTGTAGAAGTGAAGAGTTGCATACTGTTACCATCCCTTCTGATCTACTGCTTTCTAAGCAACTGTGGGTGCAATGCATTGTGGATGACTGAATACTATTATCTGGCCTAGCCTTGTCTTGGTGAATACACAGTGGTAAAGATAAGCATGCAGCTTCTATAACTCAAAGCAAAAATAACAGACAGTGAGATAAACAAAGCAAAATTAAAGAGAGAGGATACCTCTGTGGGTGAAAACAAAAATAAATTGAGAGAAACAAAAAGAAATCAAAGAAACAGACTAACAATAGTAGTCAAAACAAGTATTTGAAAGATGAAAGCAGTAAACGTTATGTTGTTCTATGTCCTGCTGAGTTAGGTAGTTTAGAGGGGAAAAAAGTGAAAATAATATTCTGCAAAATAGTAGTTGTTCAATAAAATGTTTTTCAGATTGGCTTAGTTCAGTACATTTGGAGAAAAGGTGCTTGTGCTACTAGGATTGTGTGACAGCCACCTATTGGTCTGCAAAGGAACTGGAGAAAGAAAACTAAAATGTACCATAGCACACTCCCATCATGCAGCGCAGCCCATATCTTCTAATGCATAGAGAGGAAAATCAAAGCACCTAGAATAGAAAGTGAATTGCAAGTTTTTGAAAAGTTGTAAAATATGTTTCGATGTTAGAAAGCTTAAAGCTTGTAATGAAAGTTATTTTAACAAAAGTGAAATAGTAGCCACGATATTTCCAATAAGTGAGTTCCAATTGTTTTCAAGTATATGTACATCATGTTTAATAGCTCAATTTATAGTATTCTGAAAGTAAATCAGTGTGATTGTACTCATTTATTCAAAGACTATTAGTTATACAGTCATTGCCATGTTACAAGCGGATTAAGGCACTCGAAAGGATGGGTCTACAGTGGAATTAATCCATGGTTTGTTGGTTGGATCCACTTGGCCTTCGGCCTCGTGGTCCAACCCCCCCCAACCATGGATTAATACCACAGTAGACCCATGCTTTCTCGTGGCTTAATCCTTACACAGAATATCCTGCATGACTCAAAGTGATTAATGAGAACAACATTAAACGATTTACAGATCTACAGGCGGCTCAAAAGTTTCTGACCTCGATGGAGATACAGATTCCAGATGGTACATCACAGCAGAGGGAGCGCTTGCTTGAAAGGGCCTGGCATCAAGGTGGAACTAAAAGAAAGGAGCTGCATGACCGTTCGGGGACTTCCGCTATGTGGGACTCACTTACAGCGCGAGGAGAAGCAAACGTCGCGGGGCCTGCACAAGAAGGTGAACAAAATGAAGAGCCAGGAGAGGCTTCGGAGCAGAATATCTTGACAACGGAAGTAGCGACCTGAAAGACAGTGGACATTGGCCTGATGCCTGGGTGTGAGTGACTTCTTAGGAGAGGCAAAAAGGAAATTGCTGCAGAGGTTAAATGATATACCCGCTATAGCGGGTAAAGGGAGAGAATGGTCCGAATTAAATATATGATATAAAGTGGGGGGGTTCTCACCATTCTCTTTGTATATAAAAGGTGGATTAAAACAAGATCATTAGTAGATCCTGAGGCTCGGCACAATTTGAGCAGGGAAAGTTTGAGGACCGGAATGAGACGGGGGTGTAATATCTTGAAGGGTAAGGAGTATTAGCAGGTTAAAAGTCACAAAAGTTGCAAAGCAATAAATTGGAAGGCAGATCTTCCAAAGCTAGGGAGAGAAGGGGATGGGGAGAGGGTGGGGAGGTAGGGGAAGGGGAAAAAGGGTCTACAAAGTAGGGCAAATAAGAGAAGGGTCAATATGACAAGAGAGTCAAATATTATGCGCGGATCCTGAAGGAATTACATGGCCCAGACAATAATCAAAGAGAAATTTAGGCCAGCAAATAAGAGAGTCCGGGGTAGATTTAATTTTGAGGAGATAAGGGTAAAGTAAGACAAGAGCCTTGACAATTCAGAACATGGGATAGGAGGGGAATAGAAGGGGGGGGGGTAAGAGGAAGGAAAAGAAAGTATAAAATTAGGCCCTAAGTGGCAAGTGGAAGGAGGGAAGATTAGACCTTCAAAATAGAAAGAGGGCTTCGAGCAAGAGAGGGATCAAAGGGGAAAATGAACTTGGATCACTGAAAATTACGGCAGGAGGGGGAGAAAAGGGTTAATAGGTAAACCAGGTACACTAGTTATTCCAGGGTTCTCTCTCTTGAAAGGGAATTCTCTTTTCATATTGGGGCACGGGATACAGCTCACAAAATGCCTGGAACACACGGTTAAGGTGCTTAAGATCTGCCCTTCTGGCGAAGGGGCTGTTATTGGCCCATAGCCAGGCGGAAAGCCCACAGTGTTTGGGTCATCCAGCCACGCCTCCAGCATCAGGGGGTTTGCAGAGGGTGGCAAAGCGGGCAATTACATCTTGAAGTCAAGGAGGTTGATTAAGGACTTACAGGTTACTGTTTTGAGGTTGAGTTATAAAAGATCATTTGTTTAACGAATTAAGGTTATATGTTAGAAACAATGCACAGATTTAATACAAAATATGTTCTAGATGTGTGTCCCCATCCCTGGAAGACCGTTAGGAAGTTGTACTTAACACAAGGGATTGAGACTGGCTGATTTAAAGATTGTTTCCCTAAATGTGAGGGGTATTAACAACCCGGTGAAACGGGCCAAAATATTACAAGATCTAAAAAGACGAGGAGCCACGGTAGCCTTCCTCCAGGAAACACATTTGACGGCCCAAGAACACCTGAAATTAAAAAAGAACCTGGGTAGGAAGTGTATATGCCTCACATTATACGGACAGCCTGCATCGTAGGGGAGTGGCAATTCTGGTAAAAAGAGATGTCCCCCTAATAATTTCAAAAGTCAAAACAGACCCAGAAGGCAGATTTGTGCAGATACAGGGGAGCTATAGAGGTCAAAATTGCACCCTAGTAAACATATATGCACCAAACGAAGAAGTTCCAAGGTTGGCATTCCTAGAGACAATAAAAGAAATGGTTACAGACACACAAAGTATGGTAATCATTGGGGGAGACTTCAATGAAGTCATTAATCCGGGTGTAGATAGATCAGGGAAGACCCCAAGAGGGATAACTGGAACTGGGAAATTAGTCCTTAGACTAGGTCAGGAACTGGGGCTGACGGAGTGTGGGAGGTTCTTGCACCCCAGAGGGTGAGACTATACTTACTACTCCCCACGACACGGAGCTTATTCTAGGATAGATTATTTTTTGATATCTACTAATTGGGTGCAAAAGGTATAACAGTGTTGCATAGGACCAATAGTTATTTCTGACCACGCCCCAATCTCCCTTAGTGTCTCTATGGCTCCAATAGTGACACAATCCTGTTGGAGACTTAATGTGAGCCTCCTCACCAGGGAAGATTTTAAAGAATTAACAGAGAACAAAATTCAACAGTCTGAGTTGGATAACCCGAAAGGAGACACGAAGGAGGGAATGAGATGGGACCCCCTTAAATGTAGTCTTAGAAGGGAGGTAATAAAATATGCTTCTAAAATTAAAAAAGAGCGAGAATTCAACAGAGGGTACAACTTGAACAAAAAATCCTTCAGCTTGAATCCACCCACCAGGCGAGCCAAGATCCCAAAGTTAAGCAAGAGCTTGATAAGGGCCAGACATGAGTTAAACAAGATACTAGATACCCAAATTGAATGGCAACTGCAGTATTCCAGACAGAAATACTATGAACAAGGCAACAGGGCCAGGAGACTTTTAGCATGGCAACTCAGACAAGAAAGGGCAAGCAGAGCAGTGATTCGCTTGCAGGGGGAAGATAATGAACAGACTACCACCTCTCCGGTGGAAATCGTTCAGAGATTCGAAAAATATTATACAAACTTATATAAGGCGGACAATTTTCCAGGACACAGCGAAGCAGTAGAATCCTTTTTAAATGGCCTTAAATTACCTACATTGCCAGACCCAGTGAAGAAGGAGCTTAATGTCCCAATCACTACCCAGGAAATTATAAATAAAATTAAAAAACTAAAAAATGGTAAAGCGCCAGGGCTAGACGGGTTTGGGGCTGAGTTTTATAAAGAGTTTAGGTCTCAGGTGGTGGGCCTGTTTCTGGCTACCTGCAATGAGATACTGATAGAGGGAGACCCGGTTCCACCATCCTGGAATTTGGCCCAGATTTCAGTAATACCAAAACCAGGCAAGAACCCAGAATTATGCAGCTCATACCGCCCGAATTCCCTGGTACCGGTGGACTTAAAAATCTTTACAGGTATCTTGGCAGATAGATTGCAAAGTTGTATCGCCACTCTGGTCCACCCAGACCAGACAGGATTTATCTCAGGAAGATACCTACAAGACAATCTACGACGTCTTTTGACTATCATCATAGCCCAAACGGGCTCAGCGGCCCTGCAGTTAGCAATCAGCATGGATGCTGAGAAGGCCTCTGACAGGGTGGACTGGCACTTTATGTTGTCCACCCTGTCAAGGTTTGGGCTGGGAGAACATTTTGTGTCAGCCACTGCTGCACTGTACCATAGGCCAGAAGCCAGGGTTAGGGTGAACGGCATGCTTTCGAATCGTCTGCCTCTTATGAGAGGCACCAGACAGGGGTGCCCCTTATCACCACTAATATTCGCCCTCTCTCTGGAACCATTGGCAATCTGGATACGGGGCAACCCACATATGAAAGGTATTTGGGCAGGGGAAGTGGAACATAAAACAGTGCTCTATGCAGATGACTTTTCTTTTTGCGAGACTCACAGTACTCCCTACCCCATCTTCTGGAAGCTTTAGAAAATTTCGGCTCTCTTGCAGGATATAAAATTAACTTAAGTAAGTCGGAGGGGGAGGTGGTGAGTGGTACCCTTAATAGACAATTACGAGAAACTTTCCCATTCACCTGGGCTAAAAAAATACATTTAAATACCTGGGAATACAGGTTTCGTTGGACACGTCCAAGGTATACAGTAACAAACTTCTTAAGTTGCTCCAGATCCTGAGATCAGATTTTGCCAGATGGAAACTCTTGCCCCACTCTCTTTATGGTAAAATACAGATCATTAAAATGAATGTTTTGCCCAGACTATTATTTTTGTTTCAGACACTCCCTATCCCCATACCGTCCCAGTTTTGGACCCAAATTACAAAAGAAATATCCAAATTTATATGGGGAGGGGCACGCCCAAGGATAGCACTTGGTACCTTGATGAAACCAAAGGAGATGGGAGGTTTAGGTCTACCACACATGTATCATTATTACCTGGCTGCACAGGGAGCACAGCTAGTCACATGGGCTAAACAACGTACTGGGTCTGGGTGGTATCTTATCGAAAATGAATTAATCCCTAACAGTAAAATATGGATTTACCCAACTTGCCGGGCTGACCCACATAATTGGCGGTTAATTTCCAATCCTTGGGTAAAACAATCCCTATATACTCTTCTTAAACTTAGGAAAAAAACAAATACTCCAAATACCCTGGGCCCCCTGTCTTTAATCAATCAGACATACATCAAACTTTGTTCCCCCAAGGTTGGATCAAGGATATGTCTTCTGGGAGCATAGGGGTTTAACTACCTTTAAACAACTGGTAGATGGAGGGTCTTGCTTAGCATATGCCACATTTCAGGAACGTTTTACATTACGTAAGGAAGATTTTTTATAGATACCTTCAGATCCGGCACTTTATTAATACTGGAGAAAATCTCCCAAAAAATCACTAGGGCCTTGACTCCCCTGGAGGAATTCTGGTGGGATTCCAGAAGAATTAAAGATAAACTACCCTAGCTTTCCATCCTGTATAAGATACTTGTGGAAAAAAAGGAAACCCCTGTGTTAGAAGACATTAGAAAGAAGTGGGAGATAGAATCCAAGGGGACAATACATAGGGGAGACTGGGAGCGTCGCTTACAGAGAGGATGGCAGGTAACTTCAGCCATGACATGGCGTGAATTTAACTGGAAAATTTTAACCCGCTATTTTCGTTCCCCAAAGATTACCAAACATTATAATCCCCAAGCGTCATCGGCATGTTGGCGTGCATGCGGGGAGACACAAAGTACACATTACCTTATATTCTGGGGGTGTGTAAAAATACAGAGATTTTGGTCTCAGGTTCAGGGGGTTATGACCCAAATGGGGGGATTGATCATACCACACACGTTTCAGGACATAGTCCTAGGAATGCCAACCCTCTCCTCATGAAAAAGGAGAAGTGTGGAGCTGTTTCAGATACTATGGCTTGCGGCACTAAAATCCATTACCACTAAATGGCTACAACAGGAACCTCCAACCTTCCTGCAATGGGCCTCCAAAGTGGAGGAAATGGAAAGATTAGAAAACATAACGTATACTGTCCAGCTAAGGAAGGACAAATTCCCTGGAAATCTGAGAACCCTGGTACCACTGGAAAAAAGGGTTGGGTGAAGAGATGAGAATAGGAGACAGGAACATAAGAAGGGAGGAGGAAAGAGAAACTACAGAAGAGAGGAAAGAGGGATGACATAAAAACTGAAGGGAGAGGTGAACGACTGGAGGGTAACAAAATACTGGGATAGGAGGGTCTTCCTGGGAAACAGGGATGTAGACACACGTATATAAATATGTATATGTATCGGTACAAGTATACATATGAATACATTTTTAATATAGGATTAAAATACTAATTACAGTGCATTGGTTTGAAATAAAGAAGTTGATGTGGTTGTGAATATTTTGATTAAAAGGTTAGATAAAAAGTAATGGGAAAATGATAAGACAGGTAGTTAACTGAGGAAGTAGAACTCCCAGGAAAGAAATGGAAACAATAAGATGGAGGAAGAGAAGAAGATTTGAAACCAGAACTGGGACATGTATATGGGCTACATTATGAGGAACTGAAACTACCAACTAAGAGCCTATGGCTTGATAATGTGTACCCATAAGTTGATTCTACTACTGGAGGTGAGGAAACATTAGCATATATTAAAAATATAAGAGGTAGAAAGACAGAAGTTAAGAATACAGTAAAGAATGAATAAGAATGGATTGTAATTAATGTACAGATGTCCTTAAAAGATGTATTTTGGAATTGGATGTAATAATGATAAAGATATGAATAAAACAGCAGAAGTAAAAAAAAAAAAAAAAAAAGTTTACTTTACTAGTATACTCAGCCTCCTCTTGAAAAAGACTGTTCCATAATTCTACTATATGTTAAGAATAGAAATATTGTCTGGCAAGTGTTTTGCACTAGTTAGCATTTTTAACCAGCCAATCATGGCTTCAGCTGGAGTGCTAACCTGTGGTTGAATTGGAAATGTTTAGGTGGAGGAACTCTTACATCTAGATTTCTAGGTGGTGGAACAATCAATCATTTTCATTGTAGGAACTCTCCTATAGTAGTCAATGGAGAATGATGGCAGAGGTGGTGGAATGGTCATACAGTTTTTTAAGAGGTGGTGAAACTGCGTTCCTGTGGGCTCCTGCCCAATTAACCGTTGGTGCTGACATGGTATAATTTTTAGTCCTGAACTATTCATTAAGGATTCATAATACTGTGTATGATCAAAAGGTCCCCTTTCTTTCTGTGATTTTATTAGTAACATTAACCCTGACCTACCCAATCTGTGTATGATAGATCCCTTAGGTTCCAGAAAAATTTAGTTGCACTTTTTAGAAGACCCTGTCTGTCCGTGGCAATCTTATCCTTGACTAGAGAAGGAGCACAGGACAAGGGAGCCATTGTCTAATAAAGGAATAATGCATGACAGGGTGTGTGTCGTGCTAGGATAACTTCACGCCTGGGGTGATTAGGCATGAGGCCGCAGGCCAAGTGCGACTAATCACCCCAGAAGTGACGTTATCCCAGAACGACACACACCCTGGAGTGCATTATTCCTATTATACAATGGCTTGTTGTTATATATAAAATAAAAAAATAATTTTAAATAATGTTTTTATTAGTGTGGAAAAATATTTTAGTTTCTTAAGAGGAGAAGAAAAAAAAAAGAGATCATCATCCTGCTGGAGGTCCATAATGTCATCTACATTGGTTCACAGTGAGGCTGAGGCTAGACCCGTGATGTTATGCTGGATAACACCACACCCGTGATGTTATGCTGGGATAACATCACGGGTCCAGCCCCAGACTGACCAATCAGAGTCCAGGAAATGTTCTTGCCATTGTATAATACAGTGGTAAAAATGACTGACTCCTGGAGAAAAAAAAAAATGGTATCTAATGCAACCCAGGATCCCAATAAATTTAGATATGATTCTTTACAAGATTTCATTACAATGTTGAGAGTATTTGAAGTTGTTAATGATCAGAATCCTAAGATCTTTGTCCTCCTTCAGTCAATACAAACTCACTACCATTTTTGTAATAATTTAAAGTGTAAGTTATGTTATCCTACGTTCACGACCTTATACTTATTGACATTCAGTTCTTTGTCCACTGGTCAACTTTGACAAAGTCAGACTGTAATTCCTGGCTTTTTTCTGTCAGATTGAATTGCTTATCCTAGTTTTGATTTGCCTCCAAATGTATTAAATCAACAACAGTCCCCAAATCCATGTCTATTATAAAAATGTTACACAATACTGGCACCTAGACCAAATTCTGATCAATACCACTCTGCCCCTTGCCTTTAGAACAACAATATTCACATAGTTTGACACTTTGTTTTCTATCTAATAACCAGTTTTCCATCCATTTTACCACAGAGTCCCTAATGCAGAGTTTCTTTACCACAAATACTATACCCTTGTGTGGAACCTTACTGAAGGCCTTAGGATAGTCTAGAAAGATAACGTTAACTGGAGTTTTGTCATTTAGACAACTATTAAAGTTCACTGATGGTAAGGAGGATTGTGACACAAGACTGTCCATGCCTAAATCCATGTTAGTAATTATCTACGAGACCCTCATTTCCTCAGTATGCTGTAATATTCTTTTATTATTCCTTGTAAAATTCTACATAACGGGTCAGGCACATGAGACGATCATTAGAGCATGGTAATTTTAATCATTAATCCCCAATTCATTCTACTTCAGGCCTTTATGAAAAGTTTTTCTTTAAAAATCAAATGATAGTGATGGGATTAATTTTTATGTACCCAGGCATTCAATGTACCCATTTTTAACAGGCGTAAAACTGCTTTAAGATGACAATGACATCATGCTGTTTCCCATGGAATGCTGCAACCCTGAGAATGCAGGGCAAAGCCAAAAGTGACAAAAACACAGTTTAGTGGTACACATCAACACTGTTCCTTTAAAATAAAGAATAATGTTAAAAATACAACTGAGCAGTGAAAATAACACAAAGTACATTTTATATTTTCATTGATCTCCAAGTCTCAAGGGTTATAATTTGCCAAGCAACTCTAAGACAACTTACTTTATATATAAAAAAAAAAAAAAGCACATTCAGAATGGGGTGACGGGGGAGTTTGTTGCATCACCCAAATCCTGTCAGAATGCTCAGTTTCCAGAAACCAGCTGCCATCATACCTGAAAGAAGTCTGAAGGATGCAGACAAATTCTTGTCTTAATCAGTACCATCTTGCCTGTTGCACGTTGCTTCACAGCTGAAAAGAAGAATGTATCGTCACTCAAATACATAATCTGCAAACAGAAAAATGTGTACATTTCTAAAGTAATGGATAAAGAACCAGAATCTAGTATCCTTCTATTCCAACCACCATGAATTCTTCAGCCAATTGATTTTTAAAATATGAAGTTGGCAATTAAGCAATAAAGAACAAAAGGGTGTGTGTTGTTGTGGAATACTGCCATGCCTCGCATGGCATGAAGCACTAAGCAGCAGGCTGAGTGCTTCCACCACCCAAGAAGTGACGCAAGTCCCATGACACACACCCTGGAGTACATTACTGCTATTATACAATTGCTCATTTACAAAAATTAAAAACTATGTGCAGGTATATGTATTAAAAACAAGAATCCACAATGTATGGGTTTTGCTACTAGGTAGTACTGCTGGTAGATGATGTCTGCCCTCATCCCAGGAGTCTTGATTTTAAGAATCTGTGTCAGGCTAATCATGTTGACAACACATTCCCCTCCCGCCCGTCTGCTGAAACATTTCATGCTACCTTGGTATTTGCGTTCAATAGTCAGAGTGACCACTCAGCCAGTCTGCGAGTAGCACAAGCACGGAACTGTTGATGGGCGCATGGGCTACAATGTACGAACTGCTAGTGGGGGGGGGGGCTGAGAAGCCATTAAGTCACAACTTAATTTTACTTTTACATATTTTTTTGGTAATAATAATTGCGATAGGAGGCGGGGGTCAGACAGGACACTGATAGGGGTTAGGTGTGACCTGAAGAATGAAATAATTAAACAATAATGCACGACAGGGTGTGTGTCGTGCTGGGATATAATCACACCTGGGGTGGTTGGGCACGACGCCGCAGGCTGAGTGCATCCAATGCGCCAGGTGTGACGTTATCCCAGCACAACACACACCTTGGAGTGCATTATTGGTATTATACAGTGGCTTGTTGTTATACAAAAAAAAAAAAAAAAAAAAATTGTTAATATTTTTAGTGTGGCAATATATCTGTTTCTGAAAAGAAAATGTGAAAATGAAATGATAAATCAATACAGTGAGGTTACACTGGTCTATCATCACTGTCTTGGGCACACAGTGACCAATCAGAGTCCAGGATTCTTTCCTGCCATTGTACAATCTGCATTATGAACTGGGGATCGTAAATACGGAAAGCAGATTGGCCGAGAGGTTTTTGAAGCTGTGATGATATCAGGCTACATCATCACAGCTTCAAAACACCTCTGGTCACCAGCCTCCTCAATTACCACGCAGTGTTCCTCATCTCCCACAGTCTGAGTCAGACCTCCACTTCGACGCTATTTAAAAAATAAATAAATAAATAAACCAAAAACACAACTGAACTCTTCACAAATGTGCCCATGACAAAATGCAGCATAATGCAAGCTACTGGGAGCCAGGAAGAACAATGGCCGAGCTGCCCAAAACATCTTCCGCATCCTACAATTCCATACCCCACAGAAACATAATGTTAGGCGGCAGTCGCAGAGCATGTCCTATCTTTTTACAGGGCAGAATGGCGCAAGTCACGCCTTGTGCGAGTATTTTTTAAAAACACAGTAAAGGATCCAAAACCCGCCCATGACTTGTTTTTTTAAACAGTACTAACAGCCGTCCAAGTGACAGTTTCACATTTCCAGATGACTTACTGGAGGATGTCCATTCTTCCCATTTACATTGCTGCTTCCTGCTTGCCACAGATAATGTTTTGAGAGAGACATACAGTACACCCCTCCTCCATGAACTTGACTTACAACACTGCCACCTGCTGTTCAGAGCTGTCCAGAAACTATTTTATTAAAAGGTACTCCTCCAACACCTTACAAAACACATTTTCAGAATGATTTAAAATATATATATATATATATATTTTTTTTTTTACTGCGAAAACTTGTATTCCAGTTCATAATAGCAATAAGTCACTGCAGGGTGTGGTATATCATAGGATAGCGTCACTTCTCGGGTGGTTGGACGCACTCGGCCTGCAGCCTCATGCCCAATCACCTGAGGCGTGACGATATCTCATAATATACCACACCCTGTCGTGCCTCATTGCTTAATTATAAAACAGGCTTTAGAAATCATGGTTTGTGTTCTGCTAAAAGGTATCCCATAACTGTACTTCAATCCTGCACATGCAACTGGATATGTAAACAGACTTCTGAATCTTAGCAATACAAACAGAAAAAAAATCAAGAGAGTTCTGTACAACTCTATGGTAACACTACAGTTACTTTATAAAAACTAAAACAAAACAGTCATTATTATGGGAATGTGAACTACCAATTCACTTTTAAAAACTAATTGTTCTGCCTTTCAGAAGCACAATTTTATAATCACAATAAGTCACTTCAGGGTAGACATACTGGAGATTCCATAAACTCTGGGATGAATGCACTTAGCAGTGCCTTGTACCACACAACACACCAGGGACATTCATAGATTCTCTGCAATGCCAATCCTGAAGAGGCTAATTGTTTACGTAATGCTAGAGATGTCACAAGCAAGGGTGGAAATTAGTTTTGTAGCCACAAGCCAGCAGGCTGGTGACTGGGAAAATCCACTAGCCCCAAATATATTTCCACTGGCCCAGCTGATGTACTTACTGAAATGTTTCCTTCTTCAGTACAAACCACAAGGCTAGCTAAAGGACAATCTTACTAGCCCAATCCAAAAATCTACCAGCATTTGGCTAGTGGGCCGGGCAAGAGGATATCATGTTTTGAGTACTGTGATATTTGTGCAAAGAACATCACAATATATTAGCACAATATTTTGAAAATTTCTAAATTTTATGAAAAATAATAAAAATCTGACTGAGGGAAGTTAACAAGTTGAGAATCGTATTCTCAGCAAGACAGGGCACATACTTCTGCAGCTGGAGTCAAGATGACATCACAGTAATTCATAGTATGTCGTGCTGCGTGATAACTGCATCACTGGATTTTACAGCTATAGTTCATTGTCCAGTGGAAATATCCTGATATAGTATTATATTGTGACATCCCAATAAGGGACAGTAAGAAACAGTGCCCGAAGCTCATAGCAAGCAATTAGTGTGTAACCGCTATACCTTCCCCTTAGGGCAGCTCCTACAGAAGGAGCCTTGTTCTCTTAGTTCAAACCTGTGCTTTTCAAACAGCCTTCTCTCTACCAGGGCCTGATTTCTAAAGTTTCGAAGCCTGCACTCTCTAGAGCTATTTTAAAAAGGGCCTGTGTCATAACACTTCTTCCTATATGCAGGGCAGCAAAGAGACTGGGCTACAAAATGTTCTACATCCATCAGTGGATGGGGCAGCTAGGGACAAAGTCCGCTTAAAGCATTGTTTTGTACTCTAGACATACTGGGCAAATATCGGCAGTTACGTCAAATGATGGACACATACTGCTGGAAACTGCAGCCAAGTACTGCAAACTGGATAAAGCTTCAAAAATAACACCCACTGCATCTAAGTTGGTGATAGATGCCACCAATGCTGCGGGGCACTGCAGGCTTTTGAAGTTCCTGCCCCTGGGCTGTAACACCTGGAACGATCACCCTCTGACATTAAGGCAAATATAAACTACGGTACATGATATCAACCGTGAATTCCAAGTACCACAGCTCAGTCTCGGTAAATGCCAGTGTAACTCAGTCTCCACTTTCAAATACCTTGGACTCACTCTCCCCCCACTTACTGGACTACTCTTCTCATGTCTCTAGCACTTGCAAATCAAACTCCATGCTGTCCACCTCCTATAAAGTGAGCTATAACCTCACACCACAAGCTCACCATGCCATTGCCCAAGGAAGGCTCCTCCTAAGCTCACATTCAGTGCCTCAGTCTTTTGGTCTGGCTCCAAGACTACTCTCCTGAAGTAGGACATCACTTACAACCATATTTGTCACTTCACATGAGCATCCCGATTCCCCCTGTTCACTCATCATTGCTCATTATATGACATGCTGGGCTGCCTACCTCTGTCCTCCTTCAGGGGATATAGCTTTGGTGTCGATATCTTCAATATCCTAAATAACGGGCTGCCCTAATCCCTCGCCGCACTATTCAAACCTGTGAATGGCACCCACCCCCTAAAGGTCCCGTGAAAATGCACTTTTAATCATTGCAAAGATTAAAACCTGTATCGGGAGGTTATCCTTCGCCTACGCAGCTCCCACCCTGTGGAACTCCATCCCACCCGACACATGTGCATAGTTTCAGACTCAAATACCATGAACATCTCCTCAGCCTTGCCCACTGTGCATGTCCTTGAACTTGTACCATTTCTGTAATGTTCTTATGTTTACACTTATTATTGTACATACTGTGTATTTTTTCCGTGCTAATTTTATGTTCAGGTTACCCACAGGTAATACTGTTCCTTTTTCCCTACATATTAAGATCCCCAAGATCCTTAATGTTCAATCTGTATTTTCCCTGTTGGTACAACTGCTTGCTATTGTATGTATTCTCATCCTGTACTGAACCTGCCTGTGTAACTCTCCCAGGGGTGGCTGAAAATAGGCAATGTTTGTCTAGTGCACTTACATGGTTAACAAAAACTAACTAAATAAATTAATAAATAAACCAGGTCTATTCACCATTCCCTCCCATCTCCCCCCACTGCTAAAAACTGAACTACTGCTCATATGGTCATTTATCACCACTCTTTCACATTGCTCTCTAACAACCTCCGTACTGTTTCTCAACACCACTCCCTCCTGCTCAGCCTAAACCACCACCATATGGTCTAGAATCAACACTCCCTCCCACTGCTAAACCAGCCTGCCTACCATTACTGCTTCTCTTATCACCACTCCCTACCACTGCTGAAACAACCTGCCTACTGTTACTGCTTCTCTTATCACCACTCCCTACCACTGCTGAAACAACCTGCCTACTGTTACTGCTTCTCTTATTACCACTCCCTACCACTGCTAAAACAACCTACATACAGTTTCTCCTTAGCACTATCACCAACCTCTAAAACAACATCCATATCACTCATCACCACTGCCTCCCACCTCTAAAATAACCTCAACTGCCCCTCATCATGACTCCCTTCCACCTCTAAAACTCAACTCCATACTGTCACTCATACATAACCACTCCTCCCTACTGCTAAAACCTCCATACTGTCTCATCACCGCTCCCTCCCACTGCTCAGTCCATACAGTCTCTCATCACCATGCCTTCCAACCACACACACACACACCAAAAAAAAAAAAAAAAGCCCTTATACAATCTCTAATCAGCACTCCTTCCAGTCGCTAAAACAACCTCCATAGTGCGTCTAATCACAGTCTCCCACAGGTAAAACTACCTTCACACTGTCTCTCTTCACCACTGCTTCCCACAGCTAAAACCCCCTTCATACTGACTCATCACCACAGCCTCCCACAGCTAAAACTCAGCTCCACACTGTGTCTCATGTTCAGGCAGTATGAACAGAGAAAGCAGCAACTGCTGTGAATAAAGAGTAAATCAGGATATTTACAAAAGGCAAAAAAAAAAAAAAGAATAATTTAACAAAAAAGGTCAAAACCTATCAGAATATTGGATGACAGGAGGGAGTCTGTTTCCTATCACTTTTAAAGCAGCAATATTTGTCAGCTGGCAAAAATTTTCATCAATTGTTTTCTTGGCCAAAATGCATTTCTGACATCCTAAGATTTATCCTCAGTGTATTTTTAATTTTCTCTGATATTTTCTAAACTCCTTTTATAGCTAATTTTGTATGTAACAAGTTGCGTCATTAAAAAGACGACCACCACTTGCAATTTGTAAAACTTTCTTCCATTGAGGTTACCTGATAAATATACATACTAGATTCAAACTGAGGACAGTGTTACCACATGTTTTGATGGTAAAAAGTGCAGCAGTGAACAGAGATATTTAGGTTTTTGTCCTGATGGGCATATCCTGGGAGTGGGGAATTTTAAACTTTAAAATCCTATTAGCTTTATCTAGAAATGAAAGAAAGCAAAATGAAAAAAAAAATGGGTATATTGATGATTCTGCAAGAGAGTCAATACTGAAAATGATGACACGATGACTAACACATACTGCTGCTTTAAATTATCCCCATACTCTTTCTCATCACCATTTCCTCCCACTGCAAATATTCCATTCAATATAGTTTGTTATCACCACTCTCTCCCACCGCTAAAGCTGCCACCATATTGTCTCTCATCACCACTCCCTTTCACTACTAAATCGTGACTCCATACTGTCTCATCACCACTCCCTCCCACCCACCTCTAAAAGTAAATTCCATATTGTCTCATTACCATTCCCCCCACAGCTAAAACTACCTTGATACAGTCTCTTATCATCACTCCCTCCTACTGTTAACACTAACTTCATTCTGTCCCATCACTTTCTTTTACTGCTACAGCCTAACTCCATACCGTCTCCCACCACTACCACTCCATCCTCTGGCTAAATCCCAACTCCATTATGTCTCTCATAACCGTTCCTTCTCACTGCTAAATGTTGCCCCATACTACCTTTCACCACCACTCCATCTTACAACTAAAACTCAAATCCGTAACACTGTATTAAATAGCTGGTATAGCATAGCAAAACGCTACGCAAAATGGCAGGTGGGGGGGGGGGGAATGCTAACCATTTCCAGAAATGAGTAGCAGTCGACTGCTAAGCATCTTCACTGAGTCAATGGTACAGTAGACAAAATTAATAAAACTATATTATGATGGAAACTGCCCCTCGTCCCCTTGCTTACAGGGCAGCTGCTCTGTCGGGGACTTCTAATTGTTTGCCACCACCTGATTTTATCAGGAAACCTGTCTTTTGCCTCCTGCTCAAGGTCACGGAGGTCACCACAATAGCTATTGGTAGAGTGCCCTTCGGACTGCAAACAGAGCCCAGTAGAAGTAGTAAAATTACCTTTTTAAATAAAACAAGCATTCACTAATTCTATAAAAAAATAAATTCTGTACTAGAACAAGTATTTACAAACAGGATATATATTAGTGAAACAAAAGGATCATCGGTTTACTAAGAAATAGAAAACAAAACAAGTTAGACAGTTGACGTATAGAAAAGAAAAAAAACACATCTTCCCTCACTCTTAAAATCTATTTACCTGCTGCTAGCTAAAGAAGACACTTTTCCCCTATGCTATACTTCTTACCTAGCTGCAGGACTCTCCCTTCCTCCAGATGTTGAGTGTACCAGAGAAAGAGGGCATGCTGTCTACCAGCACCCCCAAGTTATAATCTTCTCAGTGGAAGTGGTTTCATCCCTTTGAGTGACAGTTCTCACCCCCTAATCTTGTGTGTGTATGTATGACATCATCCAAGCCAACAGGCCTTCTTCAGACCCAGACAGCCTCGGTCCAGTTTTACGATCCTATTTTGCAGGATGTCTAAGATGTTCAGAATCACACCCTCACATCTGCCAGGATGTGCAGCTTAGATGAGCTTGTGGGAAACCCACACTAAATGTAGCCAGCATCTCCCATAAGACCTGCCTAGACACGACTTGGAAGCCATGTTTTCATCCACTTTCAAATAACAGAACCTATAAATGAAAAACAGGACTGCACTAACAAATGAATTGAACAGATCAATCTGGTCATATGCCCGTCACATATATATTTAAACTTTGCTACCCATTCTGTGCCAAGTGCTATGGATTTTCTCATGTGATTAGCACTTTAGCATGCAAAACTGCTAATCGTTTTTTCAGCTTAATCTCTCAGTACTGAAGCTTTGAATGCACATTTCATAAACGTTAATGTAATGGATAGATATGAACCGAATTCCTACCTACTGTAGCCTGTAAAGTACTATGCCAACAATATCGACTTGCACTCTCTCTGTGTAAAAGTTAATGCCAAGTCCACCTAACTCCACTTGCATTATTCTACACTTTGAGTTTGTGTTCTCATTTTCTCCAGTTACTACATTATCTTGTAATTGTGTATGCCCAGGGCTCCAAGTAAGATTTTTTTGGAATGAGTATTGTACTCCTCATTTTGAAAGTGAGGTAAGTAAAACCAAATTCAATTGCACAGAAGTTAACGGCAGATAAGGACCGCAAGGCCCATCCAGTCTGCCCATTTTTTCAACCTTATGAATGTGCCATAGGCCTGTACACGGTCAATGGCCTACCTAGTCATACTCATCTGTATTGCTCCCTTATGCCTATCCCATGCCTGTCTGAAGCCCTGCACTGTATTTATATCCACCACTTTTTGAGGTAGGCTGTTCCATGCATCCACCACCCTTTCTGTGAAAAAGAACTTCCTCACATTACCCCTTAATCAGCCTCCCTCTAATCTCATGCTGTGTCCTCTTGTCCTGCTATTTTTCTTATATTGAAACATGTTAGACTCACTGGCCCAGTGGCGCTGGCGGTCGGGCGCTAGGCGTCACACTCGCTCCACACGGCAACCTGGGTTTGAGGAGCAGGCCGGCAGGAGCTCTCGGGAGACGAGCACCCGTGTTCTTCCGCATTTGTGCTTGGGATGCTCGTCCCACCAGCCCAGAGAGTCCCTGAGACTCTCCATAGCACAGGCCCCCAGGAGTCCCAAGTGGGCCATGTACTGCGCATCTTGGCACATAACTGGTTTATTTTTTCCCCTTGCCCCTGGTGGTTTTGGCGCCCTGGAGGTGGCCACACCACCAGATGAGGTGGGCAGAGGGAAAATGAGATGAACCGTTCAAGCAGCAGTATTGGGGAGGGCATCGATCAGTTCCCCCTTCAAGCCGCCTGCGCCTTGGTTCTGCCAGGAGAGAGAGAGAGAGCTAGAGGAGCGCTCAGGGACAGGCACCCGAGCCATTTTGCAGTCGATGGGGAGAAAACATGGCAGAGGAGAGAGAGAGAGAGAGAGAGAGAGAGAGAAGGCAGAGAAAAGAAAAAGCTTTCTTATTTGTTTAAAAACAAATGCGTGGTCAGACAGAAGGCCCAGTCACTCAAAAGATTTGTGCAGGTGCATGCTGCACACATTCCCCAGAGGCACCAGTGTTAGACAGTACAGAAAAGGGTAAATTGTTTTATTTACAATTATTTTAGGCAGTTTAGGGCATTGCGACTATTTCTGGTGACGGTTTAGTGAGCTTAGGGTTTACTGTGCTTTGTGCAGGGCCAAGCAACATTGCTCTCAGGAGAGGAGGAGGAGGAGAGTGAAGAAGCTGGGCAGGGAAGCCTCGTGAGCAGCATGTCTCAACGAAGCCTTACCAATTATTTTGTTGGAGGAGAATCCTCCACACCAAAGGATAAGGAACAAACATCATCATCCTCGGAGTATGACTTCAGCACATCTCAGGAGACAGTTGACATTGTGAATGTTGAAACTGATGATTAGTCTGAACAGACTGCATCTGCTAAAAGCAGCAAGAAATTAAGGTTGTGGAGGGACAGCTGGACAAAGTTATTTCCATGGCTTGTAAAGGAGGAAGCAGAGGGGAATGTCGTTGGGAAGTGCAGTTGGTGCAAAAAAGGTGGCAAAATCAATCCATTTGCCACAACTGGCACAACGAATTTGTAAGTGTCTGCTTTCTACAGACATGAAAGAAACCGAGAACATTTGCTGGTGCAAACTGGAAAGAAAACAGCGGAAAAACAATCTCTGCCAGTGGCATTTGAGAAGCAGATCTCGGGTCCTGAGGCAAAGGATGACAGTAAAGTTGCTCAGTTAATGACAATGTACTACCTTACCAAACAAGGGCAATCACTCAACTGGTTTGAAACACTGATAACTCTGCAGGTGAAGAATGGAATCTTTTGGGCCGGAGCACAGGGTTGTGGCAGCTGTTGCTCGAGGACTGACACTAATGTTGGTGTGTTTGTCAATCCACAGAAGCAAAATGGCTGTCCAGCCTTGCAAGACAGTGGCACAATCTACTCTGGTTGGGATGCAAGATATGACATGCTGGACTCCATAAACGAAGTCCTACAGAAAGAAACCAAAGCTCACTTAGCAGGTTCTCAGTTCCTTGGGGTAACAGTGGATGAAACCACTGATGTAACCATTCACAAAAAACTGAACATTTATGTGAAGTGCGTACACAAAGCACAGGCCAAAATTCATTTTATTGACTGTACTGCAATACCTGATGGGAGGGCAGACACAATTGTGACAGAACTGTTACGTGTGTGTACTGCTAATGCAGTTGACCCTATCAAGATCATCACATTAGCAAGTGACGGTGCCAGCGTCATGACTGGAATGCACAATGGGGTGGGTGCAAAGTTAAGACGGCAAGTTAACCCAAGGTTGATTCAGAGTCATTGTGTTGCCCACAGACTGGCACTGGCAACAGGTCAAGCATGTTGGGACAACCCTGTATTCAATGAATATCAAGTAACCATCAAAAATGTGTACAGATACTACAGCAACTCTGCAGTACGGTACAATGCCTTGCGTTTCATCCAGGAAACTCTCAGTGATGAAAATATCAGATATCTATCCCTAAAAGAACCTGCAAGTTTTCGGTGGCTGTCACTGCATACTGCAGTTCAAGCAATTCATAGATCATACCCTGCACTTTTACAAGCCCTGCAGCATGATGCAGCAAAAGGTGCGGCAGAAGCAAGAGGCCTTCACACAAAACTGAAATCAGTCTGCTTTATCTTATGCACTTCTTTTTCATGGATGTCTTAGATGTGGTGAATAAACTATCTTTAGTCATGCGACAGGACAGTGTTGACATTTCGGTGGCCAGCAGCATGATAGAAGCCACAGTTACTAGACTGCAGCAGTTTAAAGAGCAGAATTGGGTAGAGCTACAGAACACATTTCAGGTACTCGACCAACGTCCTGGCACATGGCAGGATCAAAAAGTGAATGACAAGCCATCACTGCGAATGCAGTTCCAGACGGCATCTCAGGGATATCCGACACAACTCATTGAAAACTTTCACACAAGATTTGAGACAACTTCAATGCAGCTGCTGCATAACTTAAATGTTCTTTTAAATCCAAAGTGTCTCCCAGATGACTCCAACATAACGGACCATGGACTGCAGGAACTCAAGGATGTTTGCACTTATTTCCAAGAAACAACCTTCAAAGAAGAAACACTGCCAGCATTTACTGACCAACACAGGGCTGAGAAAGATTAAGGACAATTCCAAACCTGTTCTGAAATCTAAAAGAGGTCCGACTTCGCTCAGTAGTGTCTGCCAAGACTTAATTGAGAACTACTCAGATATTTTCCCAGGATTTTGTCACAATGGCCAAGATCTTACTTGTGTCACCTGTTACATCAGTGGCATGTGAAAGAGGGTTTTCTGTACAAAACAAAATAAAAACCAAAGGTAGATGTTCCCTAAAGGCAGACACTGTGAGCAAGCTTATGCAGATTGCCCAAGAAGGAGCTGAACTTGAAGACTATGACCCTCATCCAGCACTTAAGAAATTTAAGGCCATAAGACTGCGAAGAAAATTATTTCAAATTTTAAAATGCTTTAATAATTGTCTTTAATAGTTTGTTTGTTTTTTTTTAGTTTCAGAGACAATTTGAGTCACTGACACTGACCCAGAGACAGGACGATGGAAGAACTTGGGCACAGGAGTAGAAGATAAGTATTAAAATGTTTTGTTCCAACAAGGGTGGGGGGGATACAATTGTTAAATTTAGCGCCTTAAGGTCAATGCTACTTTTGGTGGGGGTCCCATTCAGGGGAACGGATCAAGATTTAAAGTTCCTGGGGACTGGCCCGGCCCCGGGTGGTGGGTGGATGGTCATACCCCATTCTGCTAAATTTATTATCATTTTGATTTTGGTGGTAGAGGATCACAGTCTAACAAGTTCAGATGTGTGTGCATGTGTGGTGGTGGGGGGTAAACTATTATGGCCCCAATGCAGCCCCTGTGTTTTTTTTTTTCTGTTTTTTTCAGTGAGAGACAGTCTGAGATTATTGTCAAATGTAGTTACCTAACCCATTCTGCTCTTTCCACAGTCTGTCTGTAACAGTGGCTTCTTCTACTGTCATCAACAGTACACTACAGTTAAGAAATGTGCAGGAGGAAGAGGTGTTGGGTTACGGGAGAAGTTATGGGCAGGAGGGTGTTAGGAGAAGTTATTGCCACAGAAAACGTGGCATGTCATGAAAAAAGAAGTTCAAACAGAAAAAAGCAGACTCATGCACTTGCAGTGTGGCAGCCGTGTGCAGATAATTCCAGCAAGGCACCACCTGATTGTGCCACACACCAGACAGATTGGGAGACCTGCTGAGCCAAGGTAATTGTGGGTGGGGCGGGTGGGGATGGGAGCTTTTTAGTCACCCCATGTGCTATCCAGTCATGAACACTGCCACTTGAGTTCTCTTTTAGCTGCCACACACACACACACACACACACACACACATTAAGAAATGTGCAGGAGGGTTTTGGAGAAATTATGGGCTGGAGGTGTTAAGAAATTGCCACAGAAAAAATGGCAATCTAATGCCATGAAAAAAGAAGTTCACTAGAAAAGCAGACTGTACAGATTTCATGCCACCAACCAGATTAGATTGTGCCACTGTTAAACTGGACAGATCTGGGAGATCTACTGAGCTAAGGTAGGTTGTGGGTGGAGTGGGTAAGAAATGTGCAGGAGGAGAGTCGGAGAAGTTATGGGCAGGACAGTTGTGTGGAGACGTTAATTGGGCAGGAGGGGTGTTAGGGGAATGCCTGCCAGCATAGAAGTACCCATGACTCGTACACACAGAAAGTAGACACACTGCAGACTCAGTTGTCATATCCACCAGATTGTGCCACTGCACTGTCTCTTCTTAACAACAGATCAGCTGTCAAGGCTAAGAGGGTGGGGTGGGTGGGAATGTGGGGGGGGCTTTCAGTCACCCCAGTCAAATCCAATGTCTCTGGTACAGCCAGGTTGAGGTATTCTTACATTTTAAGAAGATTTTGTGAAGGACAGTAGCAGGGAGAAGTTGTGGACAGGAGGGTGTAGGCAAAGAAATAATCACTTTTATGCCAGGTCAAGATAGTGTGGCCAGTCTGGTTTAGCCAGTTAAAAAAATTACACTAAGCCACGGGGCAGCAACCACACAATCATGTTAGACTGTGTCATCTAATTAAGCGTGAGTCATCATTGGTGGGTGGGAGCTGGGAAGGAGGTTTCTGCAATGTTTGGTGGGTGGGCACTGCCAGGGGAGCCTGAAATAGGGGGAGCTGATTATAACTGCATCTAAAATGTCAATGTGCAGGACAGAACGAAGAAGAAGTATTTTGGGCAGGAGGCGACTGACTGGGAAACATAGGCAACTGTCAGCAATGACTGTTAGTGTCTATTAATGTTTACATCTTTTTACTGTCAGTACCTAATCTAATGGCAAACTTTGTTTGTAGCAGTTTGGCAAATAAATAATTAGGCAACTGCACTGCAGCAGCAGAAATTCCAACTCAATGTACCAGAACTGCAAAACTGTAAGTACATTTTTCTCACTGTAATTTGTGATAGTCATTGAACAAATGAATGAACAACAGTCAATCAACAGTCACACAAGTGATTATTTTTATGTGATCATTTACTGCTGCGGTTACATAGCCATCACTGGTACCTTGTGGGAATGCAAAACAACACTGTCTGCTGAAAGAAAAAAAAAAAAAAAAAGACTTTGGCATTATATTAGCAACATAATGATTCAGGAATATAAAAAAAAATGGATATATAAATTGAAAAAAAAAAAACTGAAACGCACTTTCCAGACTCGTTCCATTCATTTCTATGGGGACCCCCAAAAATTTCACGAGGACTCCCAGATTTTCGGTACGGACCCCCATTTTTTTCCCCCAAGAAAGTCAGGGACTCTTCAGCAAAAAATTCTAACGAGAGCCCTGCCCAGGTCATCAGGGGTCGGTAGGGAAGGACTAGGATCCAGCATCTGACGACAGTTCTCCTAGTCCTGGGGAAAAAAGCTTATCCAGTAGGTAGGGAAATGGGCAGACTGGGTGGGCCAAGCGGTCCTCATCTGCCGTCAAATTCTATGTTTCTATGTTTAAAGAGGCGGTTGCCGCCGCGCATCTCTGGCGGTCCTGGTATGCAGAAGGTACTACGAATCTTGCTGGTGCTAAGTGGAGAGGCCATGGCAGGCGTCCGCACATTGTGTATGGACACCATTACACGTTCGTGCTCCCATCGGAGAAAAAAGAATAGGGAAAATGGCAGCACAGTCCACGGCAGCTTGATGGCCACAGCCTTACCGGCCGACGATGCCTGAATAAGGCGTGTGCCGGTATTGGATCCTCGCGGGGGCACAGGGGGGCCCCTTTCAATGGCTGTAGCTGCATATGCCAGCTGGGCATGTCAGCTTCGGGCTTGACAGTGAAGGAGAAGGAGTGGTGGCTGGAAGAATAAGGCAGGACTGTGGCTGCAAGGTGAGAAAAAAAGATGTAAAAAAGAAACATGTTAGACTCTTTCACCTTGTTGATGTCCTTAAGATGTTTGAATGTTTCGATCATATCACCTCTCTCCCTCCTTTGCACTAGGGTATACTTATTGAGCTCCATTAATCTGTCCTCATATGTTTTCTGATACAGTCCCTCAACCATTTTGGTTGCCCTTCTCTGGACTGCCTCCATTTTGTTAATGTGCTTGTGCAGGTGCGAACTCCAGTACTGCATGCAATACTCCAGATGGGGCCTAACTACTGTCTTGTAAAGAGGGATTATTACCGCCCACTTATGACTTGCGATACCCCTACTAATACACCCCAACATCCCTCTAGCCTTACCTACTGCTTTAGTGGTCTGCTTGGATGATTTCAGGTCATCTGTAATGATTATGCCAAAGTCTCTTTCTTCCCTTGTGACTGCCAGCAACTCCCCTCCCAACCTATAGGTGGCTTCAGGATTTCTCTTCCCTATGTGCATGGTCTTGCACTTCTTTACATTAAACCCCATTTGCCACTCTTCCGACCATTTTGCCAGTTTATCCAGCCCTCTTCTCATTCTGCCCACCCCATCTGGATCGTCTACTCTGGTGCAGATCTTGGTGTCATCTGCAAAGAGACAAACCTTACTCTCCAGTCCACCTGCAATGTCACTGCTGAAAATATTGAAGAGGACTGGCCCCAGGACTGATCCCTGAGGTACCCCACTTGTGACTTGCATCTCTTCTGACTGTATACCGTTTACCACCACTCTCCGTTTTCTGCCCGCCAACCAGTTTGCCACCCAGCAGACCAACTTCTGACCCACCCCGAGCCTACCAAGCTTATTAATCAATCTTCTATGTGGAACAGTATCGAAAGCTTTACTAAAGTCAAAGTAGGTGACATCAACTGCTCCCCCTTGGTCCACCACTCTGGTTACCCAAAGAAATTTATGAGATTAGTTTGACAATAATCTTGCCCACTACTGAGGTACGACTGACTGGTCTGTAGTTCCCTGCCTCCTCCTCCTCCTCCTCCCTGCTACCACTCTTGTGGAGCAGGATCACGAGCCCTTCTCCAGTCTTCTGGGACCTCTCCTGTGCTCAAAGATTCACTAAACAGTTTCAATATATAGAATAGTGCATGAATACCAGTTAACAACAGGGCTATTCTTTCACCGAGTTGGTACTATGACGACAGATTACCTCAAGAGCGCAGCTCGAGAGGTAATCAGTCGTCATAGCCTAACAGATAAACAGCCCTGACGATAAATGGTACACATTCGTATAGTGTATAGTGGAACGTCATTGCCTCAAAAAAAAAAAAAAAAATACTACATCATCTTTCTTTTTAAAATAAGACTGTCAGATTGCTGCTCGAGGACACCATGTGTGACGTCCACACTGCAGGACGTCACTTTTTGGTTCTGCTGCACTACAGACGTCACTAGTGCAGCAGAACAACATTCTGAGAGTGCTATATTTCAATGAACAATGACGTTCCACTATACACTATAATGGCCATGCTAGTTACACCCTTAGCTATTTTAGTACCCTGGAATGTATGCCATCAGGTTCCATTGCCTTGTTCACCCTGAGCTTATTGAGCTCTTGTAGGACCCTTTCTTTTGTGAAGAGAATAGTGCACCCCCGTCCATGCTACTTAGCTGTGGGTCCTGCCTTCTCTTCAGTAAATATTGAGCAGAAGTATCTATTTAGGATAGATGCTTTTCCTTGGCCCTCCTCAACACACTACCCCTTATCCCCTTTGTCTGGACACAGTGGAGTGAATAGTACGTTTAAAAAAACTAAATGTCGCTTTTCTCTAGATAAGAATTGATCAAGTGACATTATGGCAGTTTTTTTTTGCCTTTTTTTTTTTTTAAACCAGGAGAGAGACACTAAGCTGAAGCTTGTTTACAGGTGCAACCTGGAAGCACAAGGAAGTTAAATGACTTGCTCAGAGTCACACAGTATGCAGGTGGGGGCTGTGGAATTCAAACCCAGGTCTCCAGATTTGCAGCTCAGAGCCTTAAACCAATGTGCTATACTGCCTCCCGGTGTAGCCTCTTGTAAGCTCATGCACTTTGTAATAGCAAGTGGTATTTCACCTTCAAACCTACTAGGAGGTCAACAAAAATGGTGCAGGAGTTGCACGAAAAGCCCCAAAAAGAGGCACTGAGGGATATCAACAGGTACACCCTGAAAGAGAGGAGTGTGAGAGGTGACATGATAAGAGACCTACAAGTACCTAACAGGGGTAAATAATGTGCAGGAGGGGAGTCTCTTTCAAGTGAGAAAAAGCACCAGGACCAGGGGGTACACAATGAAGCTAGAGGGTGGGGCGTTTTAAGAGAGATGTGAGGACAGTTTCTTCTCTGAAAGGGTTCTAGATGCCTGAAACAGACTGCCTGCAGATGTGGTGGGGGCAAAAACAGAGGGAGGCTTCAAGCATGTGTAGGATGAACATAGGGACATATCAGACGATAGACAGGGAGGAGGGAGGTTCGCCAGAGACCAGTTACAAAGGAGAACTGCGCTGAATCTGTAAGTCATTTTCTCCCCAGTAGAAGCAATTTTTTAAATACTGGTTCAAATTCTTTTATTGTTCTAGCTGTGCAGGCTTTTCAGTTATCCTAGTGGGAGTTCCTAATTTACATGCTGCTGATAAGAACCATTTTAGAACTGTATGACATAGTTAATGTTCCTGTTCTGCTCTCCTACTGTTGGCACAATGCATCCATTTTCTAACTTTTTTTTAATTTTAGTTTTTTTTTGTTGACTGGGAAAGGACTAGACAATTCTGCCTATTTTCAGCCTCGGCCCGAGGGAGGGGGATACAGATGGATACCACCTGACACTGAACCAGATTCAGCTGTTGGTGGTATTTTTAGTGAATAGCGGAAATTTGGCCAGGACCCCGGGGAAATTCCACTACTCTTTTCGAGAAGTACCATGGAATCTTTAAACACCCACCTGAACTACCACCAGGACAGACAGATGGTCCTTGGTTTAACATCGCATTCAAAAGACTACTACAGAACTCTGTGGTTGTTAGGGACTTAATACACATCATACAATTCTAAAATGGTATTTAACACCAGATTTAAGCAGAAACACTCACTGAGGTTACTAAAAGGCCTGCACAGATGGAACAACAACATAATTTGAGACAATGCATAAAAAAAACAGCTTCTACTGGAAAAAGTGACCTGCATGTTCTCAGCACAGTACTCCAGTAGGGTCTGCAGACACAGATCTGGGTAGACTTGGTGGCCCAAGTGGTAATTTTCTGCTGACAAATTCTATTTCTACACCTCTCCGCATCTGTCTAAGCAAACTGTTTCATCTGTTATGTACTGTATTTTCTATATTTAGTCTTCAGCGGCTGAAAACATAATTTGCTTACTAGTCTCATGGGTAGTACACGGTAATTATTTTTTTCAACCAAGGCTTCTTCCCAGCCTGCCCCATCTGACCAACCCTGTCACCCATCTTTAGGTACCGTACTTACCTAGTCTACAAACTCCTATAGTTTACTCCCATGCTGGCATCACTGAGAGAGCCAATTCCCGACAGTGGCAGAATTCAGTGCAAAAAGTGCCTGGTCGGTTGGGGGGGGGGGGCGGTCGTCCTCTTGATGGCCATTTTTTTCCTGCATCAAGTCCTACATTCTCCCCAACACTGAGTACAGCCCATTTGGGGCATCCCTTGAAGCAGCACTATGTGGGCACATGCCACTTCTTCTGACAGAGCAAGCTCCGCTGCCCACAACAAGAGGTAGCGGTACCAGTGGGTCCTGATTTCATCCCTCCTTCGGCCAGCTCACGCTGCTATTGGTGGCACTCCGACACCCTGCTCACTCCTGTACCTAGGTCATCAGCATGGTAGACCACTGGGCAGCCCGAACAGGTGGTGTTTTGTTTTTGTTTTCTGTTACACACCC
Organism: Neoceratodus forsteri; assembly: GCA_016271365.2. NCBI lineage: Eukaryota > Metazoa > Chordata > Ceratodontiformes > Ceratodontidae > Neoceratodus > Neoceratodus forsteri. Next base: position 159,441,023 of record CM028137.1, read on the forward strand.
GATGTGTGTGATGCTACAAGAGTGAAGCTCCAATGGTAAAGGGTACAGAAACAAACAAAACAAAAACCAAAAATACAAGTTACTAACGGATGCCATATTTTATATACTTTCATTGATGGCTTCAGAAAAAAAAAAAAACAAGAAATAAGGTTAATTCAAGCAGAAAGCAGCAGGCATCAACTAACTATCAGAGCACACAGTCCGTTAAACATGACTGTGATGTCAACTCGTGTTGGACGAAGAATTTTGGGCCACTCAATTTAAATTAATATTGCTGCTTACCAATAACTATAAATAAATAAAATTAATTAAGTAGCCTACCTGGAGCACAGCACTACCTAACTACTGCACACAAAAAGGCTTCCAAAGAAGATGCTGGCTGAGCTCTGTGCGACATCTCTAACCTGAGAAATGCAAGTCAGGGCTAATGTCTACAAAAAAATGTAGGCTTTCTGGCATGGCTTGTTAGCATAATGTATTCTACTGTATGTACCTACTACTTATTTTTTGCCTGGAAAGGTTTCAGACACACCCAGCATCATATGCTGCATAACTGCATATTTTATCCATTGACATACTTCAGTGATGTCAGAGCAAGCAAAATGTTACTGTTAAATAAACCCCCAAGGGATGAAATGAGGTACTGACGGCAATGGTAGCACACCGTCTAGAGTAGCATGAAACACTTTAAAAGCATTCTATATTTACAGCACACTTAGTTTTAAACCATCAGTTTGTTTTTACCATAAATATACTGCTAGGCTTGAGCACTTTTCCTGCAGCGTGGAATAAAATTACCAGTTTAAGATCTCACACACACATTGCTGTTCAAGTTGCTGCCAGTTTTCTTATAACTCCGAGGGGGGGGGGGATTTTTCATGTAATGTCCTGTCAATCACATTTATCTTTTGCAACCTTATTTGCTCTATTTTCCTATTAAACAACACAAATCTATCATAATCTCTAGCTCAATTTTTTGTTAATACAGCCGCTAAGGCCACTCTTACTTTGTAAGAGTGGTCTCAAAAAGCATTCTTAGGGTCTAAGGAACCGCAAACAAAAGTGAGCAGCTCCGATTTATTTATTTTGAAAACAGGTAGGTGCACTGACGCCAAGGTGGCTTTTTCAGGCATGACCCAGGTACAGAAGAGTGCACATCAGGACAGTAAGGATGACACCACTCTTACACCCGTAAGAGTAGTCTCAATAGCTGTATTAATCTATATAGTATTACTATAGTATTTTTTTTAATTAAAAACAAATTCCCCAAACTGCCCATTTCTAGGGCTGCTGCAAGTGAGATACCCTTCAGAGGAGTGTCTCTGCACTGAGGAAAGCAGTGCTCCCTCAATCTATAATCCCCTTAATTTCAAGAATCTTTTGAGGTATGTAGACAGTCCTGTATAGTACAGTATTTCAATACCCTAAATCGACTTCTGTTCTAAATGTCATTTTTATATTCATCTTGTAACTATACCATTATACACTGACTTCATGTATACTTGACACAGGACAAAATCAACTTCATAAAATCAATATGAAAACAAGGTTAAAAAGAAAACAAGTATTAAGCAGTACTCTAAATTTGATTACATCAAACCATGTCTATTTTCACGATTTACTTTGAACCATCATGTCCTCAAGTACATAGGACGTAACATGAAAAAGATCCTGGATTCACAATTTCCTTGCCACGTCCAAAATAAACATTCTGGACCCGTTCAAGGAACTATTAATTATAGTTTTATCTTATCTGCCGACAAGACACAGCCGACCTCGCTCAAACTTCTTCCCATGGGTCATGCATGGGATCTTAAAATTTACTGCGACTTTACTCAACATATTTTAGAACCTCTTCCCCCCAAAAAGTGCTACTGCTGAGTGCAGAGTATATTCCATGACTGGCGGAGTATGAACCTATGGTTCAGATAAACCTAGTCGTGAATGACATTTGCTCCCAAGACAGCCTAACAGAAGTAAAATTAAAGCGTCAAATAAAAGAACCCAATTGGATATTTTATACGCTTAAGAGCATTCAGACATCCAACTCAATGTATCCAGGGTTTCAAAAGCAACGAACCCCATAACATTCGCCAGACCTGCTATTTCGGTTCTTGGTTCATTTCTGTCCCATCGACTGACAAGAAAGAAACGTGGCGATGCAGTAAGTCATTGTTCAGTATGGACTGACATCTCATTTCATACAATCGTTACCTTCAGGTGAACTCCACAACACATCTCTAAAGCAAGCTATCTACAAGTTCACTTCCGCATGTTGACGGCAACGGGGCGAGGCCGAGGAAGTAATCCCCCCAAGAAGGGCGGAACCGTGAATGAAATGTAGTAGCGCCCTCTCCCGGAAGGGAAGTATGTTACAGAGCAGCGTCATTGGCGGTAAAATGTACCTATGCAGTGTATGGGTGGGAAGGCATTGGCAATTTGGCAATAATATAACATAAAGTCCGAAACATTACACCACTACGTTGTAAGGGAATGATAGAAATGACAGAGTCCATCTTGCCTCTTCTGCGTCAGTGACAATAAAATGTCAGTTTAATTGCAGATTAGGAGGGCCAAGGCCAAGCGGTCCTTCCCTGCTGGCAAATTCGGATTTCCAGGAGTGCAGACGCATATCTAGTTCAGGATAGCTTAAAAAGAGCGTGCAAGTGCAAGTGATAATCTTCTCCCAACAAAAGCTATTTTACAGTTGCAGTTAATAAAAATAACTGTATACTTGTTAAATCTGCTTTTCTAGATCATCCCTGTGCTGTGCACTATATATATATGTGTATATATATATATATGATCGATATTAAAACTGGCTAATAATTCGAAGGTGTTTTTGAATATTTAAACAGAAACAAAAATAGCCAGCCAGAAATTGGTCAAATTAAGGTTGGTAGCATACCTCTCAGCATTAAAAATCATAGCACTGGCCTTCAAAAATCATAGCAAAGGGCCAGAATGTGTAGCACTTTCTTATTTTAAACAATAATATGTCTACAGATAGTGAACCACATTTAGTTAGTGATAATGAATGTTTCTATCAACTTAGTTCAATGATTTAATAGTTTGTGTGTCCAGAAACAGCTCTAACAGTATGAGGAACATCAGTAAACCTATGCAGAGCAAGAGTAAATTTCAGTGTGAAAATCATAGTGCTATGGGCAATTCATAGCAGTTGAGAGGCGTGGCTGGTAGCAAAGACATTTCTGATGGGAAAACTATGTCTGAGGTCTTTAATGAATACTTTTATTAGTATCTTTGTGTAACCCCCTTGTTCCCAAGGGTTACTAGAATCTCATTAGAATCAGTGGCAGGCCGGGAGAGGCAGCTAGTGAAATGCCAGTTAAATGGATTTCACACTGTCATTCTCGGTTTCAGTCTCAGCTGAGCTGGAGGATGATGTAATCATGGAACTGTCACGGCAGCATAAGCCACACTCGAGTTAGCTGCAGGGAGTTAGCTTTGGAATGTTCAGTTAGAGTGAGAGAGTCTGTAGAGTGGTGTCAGTGGAGGAGGTTGCAGGTAGTACATCTTCTCTCCTCAGCCCTGTCAGAGAGCTACCAGTAGTGTTTTTGTTTGTTTCTCACCCTACTGTGAGCCAGTACAGCCTAGTGGTAAAGTGGTGGAAACCAAGCCAAGTGGTTTTCATGGTGCCCCAGCCCAGGGGGGACGGGGTGGATTCCAGGTTTCAGGGGCAATCCCCTGGTCCAGTCTGTACTGTGTTGAAGCTGCTTGAGATTCAACTGCTCTGTGAGTACCCGTGATTTTTGTTTGGAAAAGCCCTGGGGCACCTGCATTCCTTGTGGTGAATTTTCTCTGTCAAAGGGATCCTGTCACCTAGACTGTTTTCTGTTTAAAAGTGTCTGCTAAAGTTGGGGTCTAGTGAAGAGACAGTGCCAATTACAAAACTTTTAACTTTCTGACACCTCAGAGGTGTGTAATGTAGTATGTTAAGTGAGAAAGACATTTCAAGATAGCATCTACAAGTTTTCTGTGAGAGTGTTATTAACCAGATGAATGGCCGAGTATAAACTTGGAAGCAAAGGGTGGGAGACCCCCCCACCCCCATCTCAGGGAGACCCCCCCACCCCCATCTCAAGCAACCAGTTTACCTCTCCGGGTTCAGTTTGGGCACCTGTGTTTTCTTTCAATGCATTTGGCCAGTGCCTGAAGAAAATAGTTTACCCAGACATGGGTTGGATTCTCTTTGAGCCTGTATGTGCTCTTTGGTGGTCGAGGGTGCCACCAGCAATTCCTCATGAAATATGGGAAAGTGTCCTAGTACAGGCCGTGTGAGCCTAGTCAAGAGGAAATGTACCAGTTCTGGCCATGTGTGCCAATCTCCATTTCAGAACCAGAGAGTTTGCTGTGTAATTCAGAACCAGAGAGTTTGCTGTGTAATTTAGAACCAGAGTGTTCGCTGTTCAAGTCAGAACCTGAGAGTTCACTGGGTGTGTTCAGTATGCCTGTGCTAAATGGGAATTTAGGAATGTCTGCACCTCAGTAATCTGCATTACCAGTAGGAGTAGCCCTGTGGGGGTCCATATTCGCTTTGTGATTATTCTCTGTGTATCTGAATAAAAGCCACACTCTAGAATCCCAGCCTGGTTTGGACAGTACTGTTATTGCTTCCACTGTGTCTGGATTTACTTGGGTGCCCCTGTCCAGAAGTAGAAACCTAGCATAATTGTGAGCAAACGTTTTCTCCCAGGGACCCAGGTTAATGGCCAAAATAAATGGTCCCACCAGGTGTGTGCTAGGTAGTTGCCACACTTGGTTTGCCTGTCTGTTTATAGCAGGCTCAGAAGAAGATATACTAGTAAACTGAACTGTAGTGACAACCCCCATCCCTCTCTTTGGCGCCATGTGGTGAGAGGAGCAGCCCTGCTAGTTAGACAAAGGGGGCCAGTGGGGGTAAGTTACATTTGGACAAAAGAATAATGAAATGCTGAGCATTCCCAATACTGAAGTCAAGAAATTTACTATCAATGAACAAGAAGTTAGGGAATAAGTTAAATAAATTAAACCAAAATAAGTCACAGGGACCCAATGAAATCCATCCCAGAGTCCTAAAGGAACTTCAACTGGCCAAGGAACTTGCAGGGCCATTGGCTGATATTTTTACAGATTCCCTTACTGAGGGCAGGGTTCTTCCAACTTGGAGATTGGCTAATGTGATACCAATTCATAACAAGCATTTGTCAATGATGAAGGTTGTCTTGCTGGCATTGGCATTGGTAGTGCAGGAGTTAGATGCATAATAGGAATGGCAGTGAAGTACTGAACTGACACCAACCCGCCCCCCCGCAGACACTGACAGGCATTGGGGCGTGCCTTTGGGTCGTTGGCCATAGCACTCATGCCATTTCACCTCACCATACTCTGCAGACATTAACAAGTGTTGCGGTGTGCCTTGGGGTCTTTGGGCCTTACGCTCACCCCAATCCATAAGGAAATACACTGAGATGGGTGCAGTATAGGAGAATGGGGTGAACTTTGGGGCCGAAGAGTCCAAGGCACACCTCGATGCCTGTCACTGGCTGCAGGGTGGAGGTGGAATGGCATGAGCATTACAGCCGATAATCCCAAGTCACACCCTTGACGCCTGTCAGTCTCTACAGGGTGGGGTGTTACAGTTGGAAACCCTAACGCCCCAGGCATTTACTGGTATTTTCGCTCCAGATTTTCAACATGAGTTTTTTGTGACCCCACCTCATGAAGAGTGGCACTATCAGTTCGTTAGTTGAAAGGTGATTTTCCACAGCAACTGTGCCATTTTGTGCCACAGGTGCAAAAACACATTTCGGGCAGGATGTGAAAAATGACAGCTGTACTGTTCATGAGGAGGTGTAAAAAAAATGGTGATGTTGAAAATCTAGAGTGAAAATATGTAAAATTGAAGTCAAGAGCATGCTTAAAAACTGCGCACCACACGCCCATAACGCAATTATTTTAGGGATTTTTTAACCAAATTTTCAACATAGGCATTTTGAGACCTCTGCTCAGGAACAGTGGCACTGTGATTTTGTTAATCTGTCCCAAACACTGATTTCCCACAGCGACCGTGCCATTATGCGCCAGAAGTGCGAAAACACATTTTGGGCAGGATGTGAAAAATGACAGCTATACTGTTCATGATGAGGTGTAAAAAAATGGCAATGTTGAAAATCTGGAATGAGTATATTAAAAATTGTCGAAGTTACGAGCGTGCATGGAAATTGCGTAATGCACGCTCATAACACAGTCATTTTTTGGAATTTTTTCACCAAATTTGCAACATAGGCTTTTTGGGAGCCCACCTCATGAACAGTGGTACTGGCATTTTGTTAATCGATCCCAAAAGGTGATTCCGTTCAGTGACCGCGAAATGACCTTTCAGGACTGAATAACGAAATGGCAGTGACTGTGTTCATGAGGTGGAATCCCAAGAACCCCATGTTGAAAAGCTGGGACCAAAACTCCCCAAAATGGCTGAGCTATCAACCGAAATTGAAACCCCCCCATTCAGTGCCATTATAGGACTTACCGTCATTTCTTCAGTTTGAGGTCGGCTTTTGAAGAGTGGAGACGTGTTCCGGGTCCACTGAGTCGCTACTTCTGACTCGAGAGTAAGTATGGGTCAGGGGGTGCAGGGAGTGGGGTGAGCAGAGGGAGGTGCGGGTTGGGGAGTGGGGCTGGCGGCAACAACGAGGGACCATTTTCTTTTTCAGGTTTAAAACAAAAAAAGATGTGGGTCTGTTTTCTTTTTTACAGGGAAACTATGGCTTTCAGCACACTGGGGTGGGCTCCCAGTGTGCCAGAGTACTGAGGAAATCAAGGGAGATCAATGCCGACCTGGGGGATTAGGCACCCCAAGGTCGGAGGATATGTGGGGGGGTGCATCCGACACCAGGAGTGGGCATCCCGGTGTCGGAAATACCACAGCAGGTTTTGGCATCCTGGGGTGGGCTCCCAGTGTGCCAGAGTACTGGGGAAATCAAGGGAGATCAATGCCGACCTGGGGATTGGGCACCCCAAGGTCGGAGGATATGTGGGGGGGTGCATCCGACACCAGGAGTGGGCATCCCGGTGTCGGAAATACCACAGCAGGTTTTGGCATCCTGGGGTGGGCTCCCAGTGTGCCACATTAAAGGATGGGGGGGATACAGGCTGACACAGGGATTAAGCACCCTGATGTTGGCAGGTGGGGGAAGGGGATCCACCAGCATGATTGATCGTGCTTAGAGTAAAAGTGCCTTCAGGCACTGAATACTTCCGGCCCCTATGGAGCGTAGGCTGTGGTCTGCTCCGCACAGGTGGGAGAAACCTTCGAGTCGGAGACAGCAGGATGTGGAGGAGGCAGGCAAGGAAAGTGCCTCCTCCCAGCCAGTGCAGTTGATCACGCTTACGTTAAAAGTGCCTTCAGGCACTGAATACTCCCAGCCAGTATGGAGCTTAGGCTGTGACCTGCTCCGCATGGGTGGGAGAAACTTTCAAGCCGGAGACAGCGGGACGTGGAGGAGGCAGGCGAGGAAAGCTCCTCCTCCCACCTTTAAGGCAGGAACCAGTGGGGTGGCAAGATGGAGACATCACAACGCAAACAGCTGTTTGCTGTCCTGCCACCGCCATGTTTATTGAAATGTTTCACCAGGAAAGGCACATATGGGAGGCTTGTCATCTGTGGTGCTGCATGACGAGCTTGTCTCTGATTGCAGCAGCACATTTCTTTCAAGTTGGTGGCATGTTACATAATTCTTGTGTCAGCGCTAGCATGCTGGCTAATTGGGGAATGAGGGACGCACCTACTAAAGCATGCACTGCATTCGCCAACACTGACACACCTCTGCATTTCTCATACTACCACAAGATGTTGCTTGCGCACATGCAAGACAAGATAAAAAGGGCTCCAAGCAGGATTATAGAAACTATAGACCAGTAAGTCTTACATCAGTTATTAGTAAGATTATGGAGGAATTTGTAACAGACAAAACTGAAAAACATGTTTCAGAATTGGGGAAGGTCAACATAAGTCAACATGGGATTACCACCAATAGATCATGCATGACCAAAAAGATCTAGGAGTAATACTTAACAATAAATTAACACCAGAAGATCAATGCAGAGAAGTGATTATTCCACTGTATAACGCATTGGTCAGACCAAGCCTTGGAGTATTGTGTACAGTTTTGTTTTCCCTCTACTGAGGGTAGTAGAACAATCCTTGAAAATGTTCAAAGGAAAGCGACAGGGTATATAAAGGTCATGTCCTCAAAATCATATGGCACTAGATTGAGGGAATTAAATATGTGCTCATTGGAGTACAGAAGTCTTCGTGGCGACCTATGCTTTGTGTACAAAGTCATACACAATTATGATATCTGTGAATGTGTGGGCTTCGAACGTAAAGTTGCTGTAGGACCTAATAGATTTTATAGATACCAATTAAAAGGTGTACCTGTGTCTTGCAGGTCTCTCTAGCTGAGAGTAATCAGCCTGCTTTTCCCCTTTTTTGTGGATTTAGTGTAACTTAAATGCTACTTTCCTATAAGAGATCAATTTGATGTGCTGATTACTTGGTCTGTGCCTCTGACCAGAGATCCAAAAACGTTTATGTTATTTTTCATTGTTAGGGGATAGTTAGGGTTTTAAGTGCGGGCAGAGCAGGGAAGTGAGGAAGAGGTATGAGCTACCTTTTTTGTTTTTGGTTGATAGGTACCCCCAATCTCTACCTTGGTGAAGCTGGAGTGCCATTTAAGAGGAGCTTGGTTGCTGCCTGGTCTGACTCTCATTGTCTTGAATGCTGTGGCTACTGCGGTCAGCGGTGGCCCTTCTGGTACTGTCTGTCACTGGAGTGAAAGGAGGTGCTCTTTAGCATGAATGGGCCAACCTTGTCATACTGCCTTGGTGCATCCGCTTGTTCCTTGACTGATCCGATGCCTTGCTCTGAGAACAGCCTGCTTCATGACTGGACTGTGGATCCCGGAGGTGCTTCACTAAACACCATACGCGAAGGCCAACCAGATTGGTTCCAGGATGTGTTGCTGTCCGGACTCCCCCGGGAAGGCACAGACATAGTGGGTGCTGCCACGCTTATGTCCTGGGGAAGAGACATTGACTCGGACGAGTTCTAGCTGAACATTCTGCTGGTGCAGTTCCATTCCTCTGGCTTGCTGCATATTGTCATCTTTCATTGCCTGCAACCTCCATCCACCCCGGGTTGGATTTTCGTTAAGGGGACGGGGGACTGGATTGATCAGCAACTGTCTTGGACCCTGCATTATCTGGCAACTCCTTTTTTCCCTAGTCCCCATTAGGCTGGTGTGAGCAGCTGAGGAGGTATTTTCTATGAATTACTTTCTTGTTCAGCACCCCAGCTTCAACTACAATATTTAAAATCACATTGGTTTCTCACTTAAGGACTTGGCCTTGAGGTGGTGGGCAGTGAGAGGGCCCACTATTTATTCCTCACTGGGCTGTGAAGAACTGTTGATTTTGGGATTCTCTGACAATATTCTTTGCCCAGTTAAGCTGGGCTCCATTATTATATTGGGATCATGGGGTAATGCTCTCCTAGGCTGAATTGTTTGCTTCTACTTCTCCTGTATTTCCTGGGGTGGTGGGTGAGGGATTGTGGTTTTAAACGTATGCTTGTATAGCATGATTGGAGAGGACTGCCTTTCTGTATTAGCAATGTACTTATGTTATATGACTGTTTATTTATTAATTAGATATAGAGGCTCCCTGGTTGGACAATATGATATGTCTGGGGAAGTTGGGGGGTCTGGGGCGGGCTAGGGTAGTGTATGGGGCATCCCAGCTCCTCTATCTGCATCCTTTCACTGACCTCCCAGTTTCTACCACCACAGCATGTCGCTGCCAGGAGGTCGGGATTAGGAGGTCCCACATAGACCGATTGTGGCAGGGCACCCTGTGCATCCCGTGGGGGGGTAGGATTGAGGTGGTCAGGTGCAGAAGGTACCCTGGATGCCAACGGGCCTTAGAGAGAGGATAGATGTGTTTGGTTCCTGTCCCCTGGGTACCCACCAGACCGTGTGGGCTAGTAACCAGAAGGGCTACACTGTCCACCCGTCCCCTGAGGGCAGTGCTTTGTAATGCCAGATCAATATGGAACAAAACCACAATTTTAGCAGACTTGATTTCCTCATTCGATCTGGCTTGCATCACTGAGACCTGGGTGGGTGATGATGCCGGCCCAGTTTTGGAGGCCACCGTCCCCCCTGGGTACTTGGTAGTGCACTGCCCCAGAGTGGGGCACAGGGGTGGGGGAGTGGCCATCTGTTTTACATCTCAACTGGGCTTCACTGTGCCCCCAGTGAGAAGACCATGTTCCTTTGAATTTGTGGCCATGCGTGGGGGTCCGGGTGCAGGTTGCAGGATTCTCATGGTTTACCCCCCACCCTGGGGTGGCGGGTGAATTCCTTCAGGAGATAGCCGACTTTGTTGTTGGCGAAACATTGGAGTCTCCCAGATGTTTAATGCTGGGTGACTTCAATGTTTGGACCAACGACAAATCTTCTAGGCTAGGTTATAACCTCCTCCAGATGATGTCATCTCTGGGCCTGTTGCAAGAAGTTTCTTCCATGACCAGGGTGGCCACATGTTGGACCTGGTCTTCTCGCTGGGGCTTGAGGTTAGTAACCTCAAGACTGATTGGGTCATTTGTTCTGATCATTGAACAGTGGAGTTCTCATTCAGGGCCCCCCCACCCGAGAGCCCTCACCCTGTAGAGATGTTTAGCTACTGCCCTTTGAGGGGTCTGAGCCTAGAGGGATTTCTGGCAGTGGCCGATCTATCTAGCATGGGCAGTGCATGCATAGGGGGTACAGGTGAGGCTGTCACTGCCTATAATAGGGCGATGTCGGCAGCACTCTCTTGCATCGGTCCGTGTACGACCCAGATCCTCTCTCTTGAGGTCCCCATGGTTTGACAGGGAGCTCAAGGCGATGAAGATTATGGATCAGAGGTTGGAGCGCTCCTGGTGGAGGTCCAGGCTGGAGGCAGGCAGACTGGCCCTGCACTCCCATTAAGGTAAGTATCAGGGGGCAATCACCCTTAAGAAGGCAGAGTTCCTGTCCAGGGAGATTGCTGCCAGGAAGAATCGACCAACAGTGCTCTTTCGGACTGTGGACAGGTTGCTAAATCCAGCCTGTCTACAGCCAAAAAAGCTTTTTCTGGCACATTATGCTTCTTCTTAGACAGGGTGTCCGCTATTCAGCAAGGAGGTCTGCCAGTGGGCCAGAGAGTGGCCAACAGTGGTTGCATTGAGCATCCAGAGAGCACTCCGCTTGGTTGGGGGGAGTTTAAACCAGTGGAGGTGTCTAAGGTCATTGAGGTTGCTTCCAAACCGAAGCACACATATTGTGAACTGGACCCGGTGCCATCTTGTTTTTGATGAGATGTGTTGACACCATCAGCCCAGGGTTCTGTGTGATAACAGCGAAAGCCCAAAGGCGATCACTGTTATCAAGAAGTCAAGTGGCGAAAATATTTTGTATTCTGACACCCGGTGCACAACAAAATGGCGCGGGGACTTACCACAATATTTTTATCACGGGGCTGTGCCTCACACACCTACTAAAGAATTCTCAACTCCAGGGGTGCATGTCGTGGGGTGAAAACATTAAAAAATAAAAGTTTGGGCCAGGTGCAACAAATGCACCAACACCCGAACCCCGTGCCTGCTGACCAATTTGAGCAACCCACCCACTGCAGCCATGGGGTCAGCAGCAGCCCACCATGGCACAACCCTCACATCCCTCGCTGTGTGTACTCACTTCTCCCTCCATACGTATATATAGCGACATCCTGTCACTATATTCACCGACCCCCTACCCTACCATAGCCCTCGAGGGATGCGCTGGGGAGCGGGTCGCCGTTATTGTCGGTGCCCGTCCCCCAGCGCCCTAATCACAGGATATCTTGGCCCAGTGTTTGCCTTGATTGTCCGGTGCTCTATGTCAGAGGGGGTCTTCCCAGATGTCTTGAGGGAGGCACTGGTCAGACCCCTTCTGAAGAAACCATCATTGGACCCTGATATCAAGGCGAATTACCATCCAATCTCCAATTTGTAAGGAAGGTTGTTTCAAAGGTTGTGGCACAGCAGCTTGAGGAGCACCTCATGGTCTTTGATCTCTATGAGCCTTTCCAGTCTGGGTTTCATGCTAGGCATAGCACAGAAACCACATTAGTTCAGGTGCACAGTGACCTCCTCAGAGCAAGAGATCGAGGGGAAGGGACAATTCTCGTTCTTCTCGATCTCTCCTCAGCGTTTGACATGGTAGACCATTGGGTGTTACTCGACTGCCTGAGGGAATCTTGTGGACTCACTGGCACTGTCATCGGCTGATTTGAGTCCTACCTCACGAATGGGAGGCGATGGGTGGTGATAGGGAATTTCTCCTCCTCCCCTAGCCTCCTGTCATGTGGAGTACCTCAGGGTGCGGTCCTGCCACCAATGTTGTTTGCCATGTATATGCTGCCCCTGGAGGAGCTCATTAGGAAATACAGTTTGGGTTTTCATTGCTATGCAGATGATACCCAACTGTATTTTTCTTTTGGCCCTAGAACACCCTATGCAGCAGAAGTGCTAAACTGCTGCCTCACTGAGATCAATGATTGGATGGCCTCCAGCTGGGTGCAACTGAACCCCAATAAGATGGAGGTACTGCTGGTGGAGTCGAACAGAGGTCGTAATAGGATGGCCTCTGGCATAGCCATGGGATTGTTCCTGGGAACTGTGCCATTGAAGACCTCCTGTAGGGTGCGTGATCTTAGTGTGACCTTTGACAGTGGATTGACCTTTGAATCTCAGGTGTCATCCGTTGTCCAGACCAGCTTTTACCATCTCAGGAATATCGCCAGGATCAAGCCCTTTATTCCGCCCCTGGACCTCCCCACCTTAGTGCATGCCTTTGTGATGTCAAGGCTTAACTACTGTAATGCACTCTACCTTGGGGTCTCGGGAGGTATCCTCCGCTGCCTGCAGCTAGTGCAGAACGCAGCAGCCAGGTTGTTGGTGGGGCAGCCGAAATACTGCCACATCACCCCAGTACTGCAGGAACTGCACTGGCTGCCAGTTAGGTGGAAGATCCTCTTCAAGTCGGGCTTGCTCACCTTTAAGGCCCTAAATGGGCTGGGCCCTGGATACTTGTCTGACCTTCTTACACCTGCTACCTCGGCTCATTCTCTCTGTTACTCCTCTAGGGGCCTCCTTGCAGTTCCCTGGACGAGGTTAAGAACTGCCGGTGACAGAGCTTTTAGATTCACCGGCCCCGTCCTGTGGAACTCACTACCACCATCTGTAAGGGATGCCCCTTCAGTTGAGGTATTTAAGGCCCGCCTCAAGACCCTCCTGTTCAGTCTGGCCTTCCCGAACACTGTCTGTTAGATTTTAATCCTGGGATTGCCCCATGAGACTGTTTTTAGCTGAGCTTTATTTATTTAATTTTATTTATTTTATTTTTTTTATTTAGTTTTTGTTGACCGGGTAAGTGCACTAGACAAATCCTGCCTATTTTCAGGCACGCCCCGGGGGAGGGGGATACAGATGAATGCCAACTGACCTTGAACCTGATAAAGCTGTTGGTGGTATTTTTAGTGAATGAGGGAAATTTGGCCAGGACACCGGGGAAATTCCCCTACTCTGTTTCCTGGAAGCAGAGGGGTCCCATTTTCATGTGGGACCAAGATGGCTGCCGCTGGACATGCTGTGGAGGACATGGAGGTGTTGGAGCAGTGGAGCTGGTCTCTTTCCCTGTCTCTGTTCTGAGAGACCCCATCTTCTATGCCTATTGTGCTGCAATCTACTGAACATGGTTCTTCTGTGCCTTTGGATACTTCCCCTGCTGCTGTTGTGGATACTTGTGTGCAGTGTTTGCCTGTGGATCCTTCATTTATTCCTCAAACTGTGCTTAAACGTCTTCTAGCCCTGCTACTATGGATATCGTGGTCTTCTCCTCCTGTTTCTATGGATGTAGATATGTTACTTAAAATCGAGGAACAGCGTTATTTCACTGCTAGACAGCGTTTGTTAGCCCTTAAGCCTCAGTCTGGTTTTGTACCTGCTGCTACTGACTCACCGTCTGGGAAAGATTGTTTTACTGCCTCTTCACCGATTCTGACACTTCCGCATTCTTTGCCTGTTGCTACAGACCCTCCTCACTCCCTACCGCCTGTACTGCCTGCACCTCTTGCTCAGCTTTCTCCAGAAATTTCTTCCGTACAGGTGCCTGCTTCTGCTCTCCCTGATGCCTTGCACGTGATGGACTGGTCTGTTGAGTCGGCCCTGGAAGTGGCTGGGTGGGAGAAGGATCCTACCGTTGGGACTTGGCATTCTGGTTCTTCCCCGATCTGTACTAGGCCACCTGACACTGACAAACTGCTGGCCTTTCCTGTTTTGAAAGACTCTGCTGCTTCTCTTGATCTTTCTTTGCCAACTGAACTTCTTCTGACTCAGAACCCGACTTTGCAATTTGGTCCTGCTTCCTCGATGCCTCAAGAACAACGGACTCTTCGGGACCCTGTGTCTCGTCCAGTTCCTGCTACTTCTACTGCTTCATCCCCTAAAACTTATGCTGCATGCTTTTAACCCCTGTACATCAAGCTAAAAGACACAATGCTGTTTGGCTGCATTATTTGGGGGCTTACCTGACTTTCCTGACCGATTTTTGTAGGTCGCACTCTTTGAAGGATTCTATGCAGTTTGCTGCTTTGAGATTCATGCCTTAATTCATGTTTCTTCAGAGTCTCATTTTGATATTAGTTTTAAAACTATTACTGGTTTAGAAAAGTTTTGGAGAAAATATCAGGGCTTAAAACTTCTCCTTTATGGTCACTGTTTAATGCCATTCCCTTAACTAAACCTACACAGAAAACTGTTACTATATTATTTCGTAACGAAGGTGTCAGTCTTAATGATATTACTGTCTGGTTAAAGCAAAGATGTACTGTCCTTTCTGACCCAGAGGCTATCTTTGACTCTGAGAATATCTGGACAGGTGGGTGGAGAGCGAGGGTTATGCTTTGCACTTCGGAGGTTGGAATACAGCATCTCCCGAACAGCTTTATGCTTGGGAAAGACAGGGGAGTTCTTTTTTAACCCGGCCAGCCTAAAGCTTGCTACAGATGTGGCTCTCAGAATCATATCAGTAGTGTCTGTGACAAGATTAAATGCTCTGTTTGTGGTAACATTGGCCATGCAGGTTCCCAATGTGTGGATGAACCTGTTTGCATCCTTTGTGATGAACTGGGGCACACTTTCCAGACTTGTACTTGGGCAGCTCACAACTCCCGACTCTTGCTGATGGGGAAGAACAACGTTTGATTATTACTGTCGCTGAACGTTCCGGTTATCTGACCTCTTTCTAGACCTCAACGTACCCTCCCTCACCCTGTTGTACCTGCTGTTGACCCCTCTTCTACTTTACATGAGCGGTCTGCTCCTGTTTGGAACCACAGACCTTTACTACAGCTCTCCTCCCTTTCCTCTGATCTTGCTATTCCTACCTCGGAAGGGTCCCTATTCCTGTCTTGCCTAGTATTTCTGGGTCTTCCATGGACCCCCGAACCTTTGTTAGAGTTACACGAGGATCTAAGAGGACTTCTCCCTCTTCTAAAGCCCTGAAATCCTCTACTGTGACTCATATGAATAAATTTGAGGTTTTACTCCACCCTCAGGACAATACGGACTCTGATACGTCCTCTGTTCTTTCCTCCCACCCTGATGTGACTACGGACACTGAAGTACCCATTGATAATATTGGTTCTCAAAAAAGGAAAGCTAAGGCAAAACTGAAACATAGGGAAGGTACCCCTAGGAAAGGTAGGCTAAGGTGACTTTTGTGTTATTTTCACTTTCCTATTTCATGTCTTCTGCTTTCTCAGTGCATACTGTTAATGTTAACAGTATAAAGAAGCATGCTAAGAGAGAGATGCAGTTTTTTCCTTTTTGTCTGGCTTGACAGCTGGTCTCACCTTTTTGCAAGATGTACGTTTCCATGCTCTTCCAGAAATTTCCAGGGCCACTCGTGCCTGGACCTCTGGGCACTCTTTTTTTTGGTCCTTTGGACAGGACTCTTGTTCTGGTTTGGGTATTTTATTTAGTATACCTGATGTTACTGTTGTTAAACTGTTGGATGTCTACCCAGGTCGGGTTTTGTTGTTGGATATTTTGATTTCTTCTGTCCCTTTCCGGATTATTAATATTTACGTCCCTCAATTAAAATCCCACAGAATTGAACTACTGAAACTGATTCAACCCTATTTATACACATCAATGCATGTGATTTTTGGGGGTGATTTCAACTGTGGGTTATCCACTAAAGATAAGTCTTCTACTTCAAAGACTACTAAGTTGTTTTGTGACACGAATTTTCTGAAACAATTGCTCCATTCCACAGGTTTACAGGATGCATATTTATCTTTTACGGGTCGGCATACTCCTACTTTTCACAAAGACCCCCTTGCAACCCATATTGATTTTTTTTTATTTCTTCCCACCTCCAACTTTCTGATGCTGTAATTCAAGTTGCGGAATTTTCAGATCATAATTTATTATCTATTTGTTTAGGCCCCTTCCTTGACATCTCGTTTTGGCTCTGGCATTTGGAAACTGAATACTTCCCTGTTATCTGATTCACGTTTGTTAAGTCACTTAACTGAGTATATTCATAATCGAAAGACTGTATTTTTTTATATGATGCCCCCTGGGATTGGTGGCGGGATATGAAATCTGGACTCTGAACTTTATTTAAAAATTTTAGTAAACGTCATCATGATTCATTGTATTTCCTTTATTACACTAACAGACGGCAACTTCAAAAATTACTTACTTTATCTCATGAAACTGGCCATGATTTTTCCACCCAAATAAGTACTCTTAAGGAGCGCATGATGGATTATCACCTTCTGAAAGCTACTTCTGTTCAACATCAACAGCGTTTTGGGACCTCTGGTACCCGTGACACAGTATGTCCATATGCTTCTATTCGACGAACAGTAGAGAGTAAAACCTTTACTACGCTGTCTGATGACAGTTTCACCGAGCTCACTGATATTTTGGATATCAGGCACCGTGTTACCTGTTATACACAAAAACTGTTTGGTCCCATGCCCCCCCCCCCAACTGCATCCATAATGGACTACTTTTCCTTTTTACAACTTCCTGATGTACCTTCTTCTGTTGTAGATATGTTAGATACTGAGATACAAGCACATGAAATTGAAGCAGTAATCAAGTCTTTACGTCCCAGAGTGACACCAGATCTGGATGGTCTCTCCAGTGAGCTGTATAAATTGTTTCCTGCTGACCTGAGTTCTGAATTGGCTACAGTTTATAATTCTATTCTACAGTGAGAACATCTTCCTTTAGACTTTAACATGGGTTGTTTATTTTACTTACATAAAAAAGGGGATAGAAGATTGCTCTCCAATTGGAGACCTTTATGCCTCTTAAATACTGATTTTAAAATATTGACCAAAATTTTGGCCCTCAGACTTTCTAAATTGGCCATATATGTGATTTCTACCGCACAATCTTGCAGTGTCCCTGGGAGATGTATTCAGGACCATCTAATTTTACTTAGAGAAATGATTGAACGTGGAAATTCTAATGTTTTACATGGTTTCATATTCTCACTGGACCAACGGCAGGCTTTTGATTCCATACATCATGATTTTTTATGGTCTACTCTTCAATATTATAAAGTACCTGATCATACCCTGACTAGACTCCGGTTGCTATATCGGTCTGCAACTGTTGTCCCACTGGTCAATGGATGGAAGGGCCTATACTTCCTCTACACAGAGGGTTAGACAGGGCTGTCCGCTTAGTCCACTTTATATGTTTTTTTTTGAACTCTTTACTGCTCTATTAATCTCGCCCTACACTATGCCACTCCCCTCAGCCCCATATTCCGTGTTGGCTCATGCAGACGATATGGAGTTCCATGGTGGCTAATGTTGCCTCCATACGTTCTGCATTATGGCATTGTTCCAAGTTTGGGGCTGTTTCTGGTAGCCCTAATCTTGATAAATGTGTAAGCCGTAGATTAGGTTCCCTTTGTAGATGAGTCTTCTGTTGACATTAGACTTTGTGATGACCCTATTAGGATTTTGGGCATTTTAATGGTACTGGTCCTTTAGATGTACTTAACTGGACTCCCAAATTAGATTATGCTCAGACTATGGTTGCACGTTGGAATTCATGGCAGATGAGTAAGAAAAAAAGGATTTACATGATTAAAACCTTTCTGCTTCCCCTTTTTCTCTTTCTGGCTTATATTTTCCCCCCCTCCCCAGCAATTTGAAACCAGATTGCTTAGTCTCTTTTTTCAAGCCCTATGGGGTAGCCGCCTGAACCCCATTAAACGTCAGATCACCTATCTCCCTATTCGGGATGGAGGCCTAGCTATGGTCCAACCTGTTTTTTTTATACTATTTCACTTTAAAATTCATCTCTTCCACAAAGTACCCCTACATTTCATATAGAGGGTCATCACAGAGCCACGAAGAGGAAGCACCATCTTCAGACACCCAGAGGTCACAAGCCATCCAGGGAGAAAGGCTCCCAAAGGATTTTCCCTTTTTACCAGCAAGCCCAGGCAATTGAAAGCAGCAGGAGTTGCTTTTGCAGGAACCTTCCTTTGCAGCCTATCAGCATGTCTAGCACTTGGGAGGAAGATGGGACTTCTGTGACTCTTATTCTCTGATCTTCAGGTAGTTCTGTATGAGCAGTCCCAGTGTGAGTGGCAGAGCAAGAGTGGGATTCCTTGAGGGGAATCACCAGCGGGGAGACACCAGGATGCCAGGGGACTGTTTAACTTCCACCTTGCAATCTGCAACAATTCTACGCTTGTATACTGCCTAAATTGTAGTTCAGTTCTTTATGTCTGCTCCACTGTACTTGCCCGCATCTCCCAGTCCCAGCAACTGACTTCTGCATTTCCCTCCACAATGAACTGCACACAAGGTCTGCCATATAGTCACTGATACAGGTCAGGTCAGGAGTTGCATTGTAAATTGCCAATGACATAGTTTCTGCAGTTCTGGGTTGTGTAGGGTGTAGTACTTCTTACCAGTGCTATAATAATGACACCAATAGCTGCTTAGCTAACAAGCCATATGTTGCTGTTTGTTGTTTAACAGTACTATATTTAACTGGTGCAACTGAGCTACAAATTTTACTGGTGTTGCTCAGAGACCCAAGCTGCAGCTCGGGCAGGCCCATGTATTAAGGTAATAATTTAATAAGGACAGAACAAGTAGCACTATCTGATCTACGTGCATACAAAGACATCATAATAAAACCTGCCATTAAAGGGGGGAATGTACTGTAGTTGTTCTTGATAAGGACCAATGTAAGAGAATTGCTATGTCATTGAGGATATTAATAATTATAGGAAGTTGCCAACCAATCCTTTGAGTAGATACGAAAAAGAGAGTTACATCAATTGTTGAAGGAGGGTGTAATCAGAAAGCATTATTTCAGAACACAAATACAAATTTATTTAGGAGAAGTTTCCAGTAACTCCCAACTTTTACACCCTTCTCAACATTCACAAGAATATCAAAAACCCTCTTGGGAGGCCTATAGTATCTGGTGTTAATTCCCTTACTGAAAATCTTGGTAAATTTGTAGATTTTTTCTACAAACAAGTGTGGTAACCCAATAATCTTATATTAAGGATACTTTTGATGTAGGAGGTTTTCTAAATGTGAATGGGAAGCAGATATGGTATGGCTTAGTATTGCTGTAGAATCATTGCACACCACCACAAAGCATGAATTTGGGATTAGAGCCTGCAAATGTTATTTGGAGAAGCATCCAGAAAAGGATGACATCCCAGCTGATTTTATTTTGGCTGCCTTAGAATTCATTTTAACACACAACAGCTTAGAATTTGATGGCACTCACCGTCTACAACTGGGTGGTACTGCCATGGAGCTTCAATGGCCCCCTCATATGCAGATTCATTTTTAGTTATGTGGGAGGAACTGTGTATTTTCAATGCAAACAGTAATGTTTTCCTACCTAAAATAAAAACAAACTGGTATCACTTTCTTGACAATATAATTTGCATGTGACAGGGGGATATCACGGAGATTGATGAATTCATAGGTTGGATGAATAATAATGATATGAATCTGCAATTTATGTACACAGCTTGGAGAGAGTATCAATTTCCTTGATGTGACCTTTACTAAACCTATTGTAACCTGCGTGCCACCTCCCAATGGGTTACTACCCCTGCCTGCCTTCCTAAATGCAGGTTGAGGGGCCTGAGTTCTGAGTTAACTAACACAAGGGACTCAGTACCAAAACTGATGCTATTTGCACAGTGCCTCCACCCAAAGTGATTTTTAAGTGGGTTAGATGTTAGGCCAGCACAACCCTCTGGGAAGTTGTACTTACCCACAGCCCCAGCCAGTGGTCCTACACATAGAGTTGCCCAAAACACTTTGTTTTGCATTCGGTTACACAAAATATTGATGAGTGCTACTAATATGCTCACAGTTACCAGTTTCCAATAGGGTCTGGAACTCTTGCATGCACCCTGTGCACCTGTAGAGAATGATTTGCAGCAACCACTATACACCTTTAGATTTTTCCTAGTAACCCAGCAATCAGTAATAATATGCTCAGGGGCCAACAAAACATTCAAAAAAATAGTGGATTTATTTAGAGATTTGAACAAGGGAAGGGGACGTGAATCAAACTTTAAAGAAAGTTTTGATTGTCTTGGATTCATTTATTCATTTGACCCACTGGACAGTCCAGTCACAGCTTCTGGGTACCCAGAGTCTTACTAGGTGCAGGCCTGAAGTACTGCCATGGGTTGGCTGGCATTGCAGCTGGTTGGAGCCCTTAAAAAATTAAATGGTTAATGCTCTTTTTTTTGTACTTGGCTGTAACAACATAAACAACTTTTGAACACCCAGAAATTGTAATCCTGAGGCCCGATGGCCTGCAAAACAGTCTAAACCACAGTGAGAACTTAACAAGCAAATCGGATGGTAGAGCACTTTTATTCTGTGTTGCAGGGTTACCCTTGTTGTAATCACTGAACCAGGACCTTGGGATCTGGGTTGATTTCCAGGCTGACTCCCTTTGAAGCAGGATTTGTCTCTCTGGTGTGTGGCTGCATGCTGCAGGACTTTTTCCTTTCTGGCAAGGACCAGGATACAAGGACCAGGGCTAACACAACTCACACCCACTTCACCATTTATCCCCAAAGGGTGGCTGCAACCCATGATGATCTTTGTCATAGGAGCTGACTCCCCACACTGGTCTTCTAGCAGCTTTGGTCTCACAGGAAGCAACTGTCTTTTAGATAGGTTGTTTGGCATCACCAACTCTAACTTTAGAACAGTCTCAGATAGGCTGTGCATCTTACCCACTTGCAAACTGCAGTCCTTGGTACATAAGCTAGCACAACAATAGTCCAGGCCTCCCTTTTCAGTAAACAGGCTGGAGACAATTCTGGTAGCTCCAGACTTCAGGTTCAGGCACAGTCCCTGGGGCAAACAAGTCTCTCATGGATACACAGCTTGAGGGTCTCTCAGACACTCTGACCCTCTTTCAGTCTAGAATTTCGCCCTGAGGAAATTACTTCTTTTCTCCCTTTTGGAGAGTTGCAGTTCGATCTTTAGACTTGGCAGTCCCAATGACTCAGCAAGAGTTTAGGCCGAGGAGAGGTAAAACAAGCCTCTCCCCAAATTCCCTGAGCTGGGAGTAGAGCCTCCTTACCGTTTGGAAACTCTCTCCAGACTGACTCAGTTCAAACAGTCCCTCTAAATTGAAGAGCAAAGTTTCTGAAATCAGGTTGACTGCCCAACCTGTTAGTCACAGTTCTAGAATTCTGATTACATAGAAACATAGACTTTGATGGCAGATAACGACTGCTTGGCTCACCTAGTCTGCCCATTTCCCTACCTACAGGATAGGCCGCAGATCCTAGTTAACCAACAGCCTATTTCTTCCTACCCCCCACAAGAATTGCCTTATGTCTGTCCCATGCATTCTTGAATTCTCCTACAGTTTTAGACCCCACAACCTCATCAGGAAGGCTGTTCTACGCATCCACTACCCTCTCTGTGAAAAAATACTTCCTCACATTGCCCTGGAACCCCCCCCATCTTTAAATTGTGTCCCTTTGTTCTTGCACATCTCT
Source organism: Neoceratodus forsteri (assembly GCA_016271365.2). Classification (NCBI taxonomy): domain Eukaryota; kingdom Metazoa; phylum Chordata; order Ceratodontiformes; family Ceratodontidae; genus Neoceratodus; species Neoceratodus forsteri. The sequence continues at coordinate 159,463,198 of CM028137.1, forward strand.
TTTTCTGAAAGATGCTACCCTCTTGGACTTTGTTGATTCCACTGAGGTACTTAAAAGTTTCTATCATGTCCCCCCTCTTCCTTCTTTCCTCAAGGGTATACATATTAAGCTCCTTTAGTATCTCCTCGTACGGCTTCTCTTGCAGACCCTGCACCATTTTAGTTGCCTTAAATTGGGCACCAATCATTGTCCCTGCTTTTCCCCCAAAACATCTCTGGCACAGTCCCAAGAGTCCTGTGAATAATCCTGGCTCCTGATTGGCTGAAAGGCTGCAAATATGGCTGCTGTTATACACAGTCCTCAAGCAGTCCACGCATTGTCCCCAGTTTAAAGTGCTGGTGCAGCCAGAATAAATACTTTTCGTTTACATTAGCCCCATTGTTCAATTGCCACCCTTGTACACTATCAAATGAGCACATTTTTAAACATTTATATACAGCCCCACGCCTGTCGCTGCTACTGAAATACAGTTCCCCATGGCAGCAGGCAGGCTTCCTCAGTAGTATTCATCAGGGCTCATTACTATGCATTAGCCACGAACCTAGCGTTTCTTGGCGCTCTTTATTAATAATGTAAAGGGGGCACTCTTGGACCTTGTTTTGGTCACCGGTCCCCAATTAGGATGTTACAGGGACCGGGACTACCGGGAGACAATTCATTTGACCGCAAACGCGATCGGAAAAAGAAATGCACTTCTGTGCATGTGCGGTTCCACGCTTGCATGCTTGTCCAACAAGCAACAGCAGTGGCTCGCAGCCCAGCTCCTTATGGGCTAGAACAAACACAGAGGCTGTACAGGGGTCCTGGGGCACATAAAGGGACTCAGGCTATGGTGGTGATGATTTGGGGAAATTTGGGGGACAACATCAGCACCAGGAGGCAAACCCCAGAGCAACGGGAGGCATTAAGGTAAGCCCTCACAGAGGGGTTACACTATGAAGGCAAGGAAACATGTAAAAACAAAATGTTTCAGAAAAGCAACAGCCACAAATTCTGTGTTGAGAGCAGATAGTGCCAACTCTGCTGCATTAAAGAATTCTGCGCCCTATAGCCAATTCTTGCAACTACAGTACATAGAAATTGCTCTGATGATGATTTATTTTTTGGAACAGGCCAGGGAATTGGAATCCAGGTTTCTGGAACGTGGCTACACTAGGGGCATTTTACAGGAGTCTATTAATAAAGCCTATTCCATGAGTAGGGATGAACTGCTGAAAGATAATACAAACAGAAAGAAAAAACTGAGATGGGACCAGTTACGTTTGTAACTAAATTTAACAATTGGTCTGGAAAGACTGGCAATATATTTCTTAACTGGCCCATCCTACTAGGTGATCCTGACGTGGCCAAGGCAATTGGTACCAAACCTCGGGTTACATTCAGCAGGTCATAAAATGAAAGTACATTATCATCTGAATCAAATTTAACTACACAGTTGAATTGGCTACCAAAAAGCCTCCCCAAAACTTCCCCCAGCCTCCCTCATCTCCTACATCTCCACATCAGTGAACACACGTGAAATAATCCTTCTGGGCAACTTCAACCTAGACTGGCTGCCCCCCTCTTCACTAAGCCCATGCCAGAAAATTGGAGCACTAAACCTTTCCCAACTGATCAAAGAACCAACTCGCCCTAACCCTAGAAGCCAATCACACTCCCTTCTTGACTGGGTGCTCTCCTCCCACCCCCAACGCATTTGCTCCTCCGGTACTTTACCTGATGTGTTAAGTGACCACTGTCCCACCGTCTGTGTCAGGAAGTGCTGTCCCCCTTCCATCCCTCCTAAATACAGCCAGCATTGCCCCTTTAAATCCCTCGATGTTAATAAATTACTCCTTGACTTGGCCCTGGTAAACTGGTCCCCCGTCCTCTGCTCCCTCTTAGTCGAGGCTGCCCTCACTCATTTCTCCTCAATCTACTTAAGCATATGGGATGCCCATGCCCCTCTAAAAACATCCAGAGTTAAATGTGCCCACTGTCCTTGGATCACACCTGACATCCTGGCTATGTGCCGAGCTCGTGACCGTGCCTGGCATCGCTCTAAATCTTCAGGCTGCCAAGTCTCCCTTCAATCCTTTCATACCCTTCACAACAGGTGTACCCAAAGCATCCACTGTGCCAAATCTGATTTCTTTATATCCTGTCTGCACCCCTCAAACAGTACTCCTTCCTCCTTCTGGCAGGATCTTCATTCACTTTTGCACCTTCAATCCATCTCCGCCACTCCCTCTATCCAGGTTGATGGCTCTTTTATCTCTGACCCCTACCTTGTTGTTACAGCCCTCAATAAGCATTTTACCTCCTGCACTGCTCCACCTGAGCTTTCACCCTCTTCTCCCTCCTCCCCCCCCATCTCCCCCACAGCTATCTGAGTTTAAACTACCTCCAGTCTTACCCTCTGAGGTTCCGGAATCCCTTACCTCCCTAAACCCCATTACGTCTAGCCCCAATGGACTGCATCCTAGGCTCCTTAAAATCTCTGCCTTTTCAATAATTACCGCTTTGACCCATATCCTAAACCTCTTGCTCTCCACCACCACAGTACCCACAGCCTGGAAGTTTGCTAAAGTTCTCCCTCTTTTCAAAGGTAGTGATCCCACCTTCCCTGGCAACTACCGCTTCATCTCCCTGCTGCCAGCCCTTGGCAAACCCAAGAATCCCTCATCCTCAACTGTCTCAACAATTTCCTATCCACTTCCAATACCCTCTCCCCTTTCCAGTCTGGCTTCAGAAAATCCCATTCCACTACCTCCTCTCTTCTCCGCTTCACTAATGCCATCCACACCACCATGGATATTGGCCACTTCACCTCTGCCATATTCATTGACCTAGCCAAGGCCTTTGACAAGGTCTCCCACCCCCTTTTACTTTCTAAACTACGCTCCATTGGTCTATCCCCTACCTCAGTGGCATGGTTCAAATCCTATTTAACTGGCTGTTCCCAATCAGTCTCTATTAACAATATCTCATCCCCCACCCTCCCCATCCTTGTCAGTCTACCCCAGGGCTCTATACTTGGGCCGGTTCTGTTTTCCATTTTCATCAATGACCTTCCCTCCATATGCACACACTCCAACATCCACGTGTACATGGACAACACCGTCCTTTTCCTGTCTGGACCTTCCACACAAGCTGTCCAACCCCCTCTTCAAAACGACCTCTCAGCAGTCACAGCTTGGTTTGATGCCACCTGCCTCAGACTAAATACTAAGAAAACTGCTGCCATGACCTTTGGCTCCAAACAAAAACTTCCCTCACCATCTGTTTTCTCCTAAGCAGCGGACACCCCTCTTGACAATGTTAGCACTTACAAGTACCTGAGTGTCTGGCTTGACCCCTTCCTGGATTTTTCCTCCCATTTCCGTGCACTTCATACCAAACTACACCCTAAACTTGGTTTACTCTATTGGCACAAGGCCAGCCATGAGGTGAGACCTGTTAATCAAATGGGTCCTCCCCCCCCTTTGACTATACCGACATAGTCTTCAGTGCCGCCCCAGCCACCTCTCTCACCAAACTGGATGTCATTTTCCATGCTTTTTGTCAGTTCACTTCCAACTCTTCCCCGTTAACTCACCACTCCGACCTCTACTCTGCCCTCTTCCTCCTGTTGCTTGCGCTTGCTGCCCTCTACAAAATAAAAGGCTGCCTCCAATTAAACAAGTACTCAGAGCTCCAGATAAGGTGAGTACAAGGCATAATTATGCATGAAAAAGGGCACTTACAATCCATTTTTCAAACAGTTTGCATACAAAATATGCAGGTTTGTTAATGTTTAAACACCCTTACTGTTCCTGTTTCAAAACCATGCCTGGCACCTGAGTTCTATTTTTTTTTTAATGGCTTCTCCTCTCCCATCCATGTCTTTCATGCACTGACTCACAAACACACAGAGCTGTGGGGAAAAAAAGAACACTGCAGCCTTGCTCTGCCTGCATTCACCCACTCCAGCTGTGTAATGCATGTGAGGTAGCTATTTTGTTAGTGAGAGTGGAAGAGATCATCGCACTTTGGCAAAGCAGGGGCAGGCAGGCAATTGAGTAGCAAAGTCTACTGACTAGAATTCGACATGGTTTCAGGCTTAGTTGGAAGAAGTCAGAGCTTCAGAAAACCATGCTGGTAAGACAGCTTTGTAAGCCCCAGCTGGCAGGGCTGTACACTTGCGTAAACCGAGTTAACTGGGTGGTTTGGGGCAGGCTCCAGTTATTCAGAAGAGGTAGGCAGTGATACGCTGTGGCACTGGTGATGGGGTAAATTTTAAAAAGTACTGGTGATCAGAGGATTTATTCTCAATACATCCTCTTATCACTTGTACTTGTTATAGGCTGGACAATGTACTAAGGCAGGCAGGAGGTACCTGCACAGCTGCTGGGTGAAGACATTTCAGTGCCACTATTGTGTCTCATCATGTTGTCCATCAGGCATGTGCCCTTTAGCAACTGTAGGACATTGTTTTCTAAGATACAACGTGGTGCTCTTTCAGGGGTAGAATAGAAATTTTAACAACTGCAGGCTGCAGCTCAATCATTTTGTGATTCGGGGGAGTATAGAAACACAGAATTTGATGGCAGATAAGGACCGCTTGGCCCACCTAGTCTGCCTGTTTCCCTACCTGATGGATAAGCTGCAGATTCTAGTTAACCAACAACTTACTTCCTCCTAACCCCCTCTAGAATTGCCTTATGCCTATCCCATGCATTCTTGAATTCTCCCACTGTTCCTGACTCCACAACCAACCTCTTCAGGAAGGCTGTTCCATGCATCCACAACCCTCTCTGTGAAAAAATACTTTATAACATTACCTCTGAGCCGTCCCCCCCCTCTATCTTCAAATTGTGCCCCCTTGTTCTTGCACATTTCTTCTTCTGAAAGATTCTACCTTCTTGTATTTTAATTCCCTTGAGATACTTGAAAGTTTCTCATGTACCCGCTCTCCATCCTTTCCTCAAGAATATACATATTAAGCTGCTTTAGTCTCTCCTCGTATGTCTTCTGGTGCAGACCCTGCACCATTTTGGTTGCCCTCCTCTGAACAGCCCCCACTCTGTCTATGTCTTTGCGGAGATGGGGTCTCCAGAATTGTACGCAGTGCTCCAGATGGAGTCTTACGAACTGTCTATACAGAGGGATAACAACTTCCTATTTTCTACTGTTGATGCCTCTCCCTATGCACCCCAGTATCCCCCCAGCCCTCCTTACTGCCTTCTCACATTGCTTGCCCACATTTAGGTCATCTGATATAATTACTCCTAGGTCTCTTTCAATTTTTGTTGTTGTTATTAACTCAGCCTCCATTGTGTACTCTTCCCTTGGGTTTTTGTTTCCCAGATGCATTACCTTGCACTTCTTTGCATTGAATCTGAGCTGCCATATATTTGACCATTCCTCCATCCTTGCCAAGTCCCTTTTCATCCTTTCCACCCCACCTTGTGTATCAACCCTGTTGCAGATCTTTGTGTCATCAGCAAAGAGACATACTTTTCCTTCCAGGTGCTCTCCAATGTCACTTATAAAGACATTAAAGAGGACGGTCCCAATACCGACCCTGCGGTGCCCACTAATTACCCTCCTTTCTTCACTGTGGACTCCTTTTATTATTACCTTTTGCATCCTGTTGTCCAGCCAGTTTTTTTATCCAGGCTACCACCTTGGGACCCACTCCAAGGCATGCTAACTTGTATATTAATCTTTTGTGTGAGACTGTGTCCAATGCCTTGCTAAAATCTAGGTAGGCCATATCCACAGCCCCTCCCTGGTCTACTGCTAGGAGTCATCAGAGTCAAAGAGGGCACATGGCTCAGAGTGATGGGGTGAGTAGAGATGCAGGGAGCTGTTGCTTGCCTATCTAGCTGTTTGTACACACTGCAGTGCCTGCTCTAAATGTCTTTTGTGTTGATGGATGTGACAGGGGTTTGGGGACAGGCCAGGACTCCATGCTGCTGTAGTCAAGAAACCAGTGGCATTGGCATACACTGCCTACTGTTGGGCTGCTGCTAGAGAGACGGTACTTGAATATGATCTGCACAGTAATCTACAACCTACAGCCTGCCTGAGTTGTCTCTGAGCCTCCCTTGTCCCTAAGATATTACCTCTGGGCTGGCAGTTTCTTTGGCCTGGCCTGCTTCACAAAATTTTTTTTGTTTTTAATTTGCTGGAAAGTGAGGTAGCTTGTGCAATGTTGTACCTACACAAAATTCATAATTTGAAAAAGTACTCCTCACTCGATGATGTATAATCATTTGTACGCACCTCACTTTGGAAACAAGGAGTACAATGATCCATTGGTAAAATCTTATCTGGAACCATTCATGTGCTTGAATTATGTGCCGTCAGTATTCATTCTCTGTCCACCCCCACCCCACCCGTTGCAACTGGAAACAAGCCTTGGGCTCTGTTTGCTTACCTGGTAAAATATGTTTAAATAAAAAAATAATAAAAAAATGAAAGGTCGACATTCCATTTTTTGGGGATGTATTTGAGTTCCACTGATACTAAGTGCAGTTGTTTTTGGTGGACATCAGAAAATCACTTTAACTACCCCAATGCTGCTGTCTCTTACTCATGCTGTGTAACTCTTAATGCTAGCCTCTCTTAGTTTAGTTTTATTTAAAGAAAACGAAAGAGTAAAGTCCATGTCCACTGGTGTCCGTACAGTTTACAATACTAATACGTAAAATAATTTTAGGAATCTGCCTAGCCCTACTTTGAAAGCTTGAAAAGTGCTAGCTTCCCCTATCTCACAGGGTTCTTCTATTAAATGTGCTGCTGATTTGCCTCAGTATGAAATGAGGCTTATTGGGGCCTATGCACGATCAAGTGAGAATTACATGCCGGAGGTGCCTACCCCACCTGCGGAGCTCTGCACCTGTGGACAGATGTGTACAGGCAAATATTTATCAATGGCCGCCACCTGTCTGCGGCTCCACCCCCTGGTGTGCAGGTCCGCGCTGGGTGCCGGGGGTGGAGTAGCAGACCTAATCGGGCATCCAATTGGTTGCCCATCCTGGGTCCCGAGTGGATCACTTTCGTGACAGGGTGTGGATCCGGATGCATGAATAGCACCAGCGGACACCCGGACCAGTGCCGCCACATTTGCATCGGTCCCCCGGCTGAGCCCCACAGGCACCACAGCTCCCACCGGAGATCTGCCCCCCAACAGTCCAGAGGCACCCTCAACCCCAACACAGTGCTGCTCTGTCTCCGATCCTGTCAGTACCCCCCGGCCCCAACACAAGGCAGCCCAGACCCCTATACCTCATTGCAAGTGCCCCCCCACCTGTCAGCCCCGGCCCCGATGCAGGACAAGAACCCCTCCCACCCAGCACATCCTCATCCCCATGTCCGGTGAACTGCCCCCTCCTTAGTAGGGCGTCCACACCTGGGACACTGTCTGGTACTCCACATTCTACCCACCCATCCCCGGCTTTTGTTCTGAATGCCCCGCCCAAGCAGTGGTGGACAGTGGATCCCCCCAACCCCTGTGGCACCGACAACACCCCCATCCCCTGTACCATCCCATTGGTGCCATGGCTAGGAACGACCAGTGGCACAGACCTCCACACACCCCCATGGCCGCTGGCCATCTGACCGATGCTGGGAGCGCACTGCCTATTTAGAGGGGTGCGCTTCCAGCATCAGTTGGATGGCTGGTGGCCGCAGAGGTGTGAGGAGGGCTGTGCCACTGGCCATTCTTAGCTGTGGCACCAACAGAAAGGTACGAGGGATGGGGGCGGTGTTGTCAGTGCCACGGGGGATGGGGGATCCACTGTCCACCACTAATGGGGCGTGGCATTCAGGATTGGGGCTGGGGGTGGGTGGCAGACCATTGGCCACTGCTGCTGCGACTGGGGGATGGATCAGGGTTCGGGGTGCAATGAGCACCTCTGTGTGCATGTTTTGGGGGGGATGCCTAGGGCAACCTGGGTTCAGTGCCCTCTTGTGCAGGGGGGTGGCATGTGCAGACCGGGGATAGATGCTGTCATATGTGGGGTGGGGGATGCTGTGCCACTCCAGGGGACAGTGGCGGCCATGTGTGGGGAGGTGGGCTGCATGGACATGGTGATGTGGCACTATGCTGGGGAGGGGCTCCACCATCAGGGGTATGGGGCCGGAGCATCACTGTGTGTGTGGGGGGGTGTCTGCCTCGGGGATACGGGGTCGGGGCTGGCTGGTACTGTGTGTGTGGGGGATTCCTGTCTGCCACAGGGGATGTGCTGGTGTCCAGGGTGCGTAGGGCTGAGTGCATAGGGCACTTACAGCAGGGTCCCCCAGCATAACAGATGCCCTCCTGTGCTCCTGGTCGACAGCACTACTTGCCTTGGTGCATGGCACGTAGTGTTGGCACGCCTCCAACAGCCCCCCCGCCTGCCCCTGGCGCGTTGCTGTCTGCGTGTCTGGGGGATGAGGTGTGTAGGGGCTGTGCACACCATTTCGTGCATCCCACGTGGGGGGCACAATGGGTGCAGAGTGGCTATGCACCATGGATGCTATGAGCAGAAGCACTCTGCATTCGCTCATAGGCCCCATTTGATCTTTAGCTCAGACATGTAGCTAGGTGATCAATGCTCATTCCCCCTTATGCTGCCCCCCACAACTCCGTTTGAGTGCATGCCAGCCAGTTCTACTCAGTCAATAATACACAACAAGGTGGGCAGTATTGGGCTACACCCTCTGGTCCAGGGGTGTAATGAGGCCTGACACCCTGGGAAGGGCAGAAATAGTCCATACCATCCACCGTTTCATGTATTATTGCACTTAGAAAATGGGTTTGGGGTTAGATTTTGAATTAAATATTTGAAAACCTTTGAAAGAAAATGCAGATGTAACCCCTGGGTTGCCGTGTCTGGGTTCACACCCTGGCCTGGTGACTTTGCAAGGCCCATCTGGTTGAGGGGGTTGGGCTCGTTATTTCTCCGGTGATGGGGGAGTTCATTCCAGAACAAATAAGTAATAGCATGGTGCCTACACCCAGATAAATTAAACGGACTGTATGTTGTATGCAGCACCATCCCCTGGGATGCACTACTTATCCACCTTCCTACACTGGATTGGACCAACACCTGGGAACCAATAAGACAGTTGTTGCCTTTACCAATAAACATTTCAATCAGGTTATACAAACTGGGCACACACACAGAAGTAAGATCCAAACAATTAACAGTGCTTTTATTTAGAAACTCAGGCCCAGAAGCTGGAGAAGAAGAGGATGTTGAACAATTGCAAATCACTTTTAACAATACCACCCCATAGAGAAGCCCTCTGGGAGCCACTGTACTGTGGATCACTACTATGCTCTCAGATCTCACACAGTCTGTGAAACACCCATCCAGTCAAGAGGCACTAAAAGATAAATTATACTACACAGGATGAGGTGAACTGTTCAACTGGTACATAGAAACATAGACTTTGACGGCAGATAAGGACCGCTTGGCCCACCTAGTCAGCCCATTTCCCTACCTACAGGACAGGCTGCAGATTCTAGTTAACCAACAGCCTATTTCTTCCTACCCCCACCAAGAATTGACTTATGTCTGTCCCATGCATTCTTGAATTCTCCCACAGTTTTAGACCCCACAACTTCCTCAGGAAGGCATGTTCCATGCATCCACTACCCTCTCTGTGAAAAAAATACTTCCTCACATTGCCCCGGAACCTCCCCCCAATCTTTAAATTGTTTCCCCTTGTTCTTGCATGTCTCTTTTTCTGAAAGATGCTACCCTCTTGGACTTTGTTGATTCCACTGAGGTACTTAAAAGTTTCTATCATGTGCCCCCTCTCCCTTCTTTCCTCAAGGGTATACATATTAAGCTCCTTTAGTCTCTCCTCGTACGGCTTCTCTTGCAGACCCTGCACCATTTTAGTTGCCCTCCTCTAGACTGCCTCTATCCTACCTATGTCCTTGCAGAGATGGGTTTCCAGAACTGGATGCAGTACTCCAGATGGGGTCTCACCAACTGTCTGTACAGAGGGATAACAACTTCCTGTTTTCTGCTGGTGATGCCTCTCCCTATGCATCCCAGTATACCCCCAGCCCTCCCTACTGCCTTCTCACATTGCTTGCTAACCTTAAGGTCACCTGATATGATTACCCCCAGGTCTCTTTCCCTTTTGTTGTTGTTACTACCTCCTCCCCCCATTGTATAATCTTCCCCTGGATTTTTGTTTCCCAGGTGCATTATTTTGCACTTCTTTGCATTGAATCCTAGCTGCCATACTTCTGACCATTCCTCCAACCTTGCTAAGGCCCTTATCCTTTCCACGCCTCCTTGTTTATCAACCCTGTTGCAAATCTTTGTGTCATCTGCAAAGAGGCATACTTTTCCTTCCAGTCCCTCTGCAATGTCACTTATAAAGACATTGAAAAAGACTGGACCCAGTACTGAACCTCACGGTACCCCACTAGTAACCCCTCTTTCTTCAGAGTGGACTCCATTTACAATTATCTTCTGTGTCCTGTTGTCCAGCCAATGTTTTGCAGGCTACCACCTGGGATCCACTCCCAGGCTGGTTAATTTGACTATTAATCTTTTGTGCGGGACTGTGTCAAATGCCTTGCTAAAGTCTAGGTAGGCCATATCCACAGCCCCTCCGTGGTCTACTACTTTGGTAACCCAGTCAAAGAAATCTATTAGATTCATCTGACATGACCTTCCCGCTGTGAACCCATGCTGCCTTGGGTCCTGTGCCCCTAGGTACACAACAATTCCTTCCTTCAGAAGTAACTCCATCACTTTCCCTACCACAGAGGTCAAACTGACAGGTCTGTAGTTTCCTGCCTCTGTCTTGGTCTCACTTTTGTTAAGGGGAATCACATCCGCCTTCCTCCAGTCCTCGGGTACCACATCATCCTCCCATGATTTATTAAAAAGAGTAGTCACTGGTTTCACTAGTTCCCCCCTTAATTCTTTTAGAATTCTAGGGTGAATTCCATCAGGCCCCGTTGCTTTGTCCACCTTCAGTTTTGGGAGTTCTGCAGAACCCTTTCTTCTGTGAAAGGGCTGGGATCGACCCCCATCAAGAGTGCTTCTGTTAACTGGATTAGCACTTCCCCTCCTCTTTTGTGAATACTGGGCAGAAATATTCATTCAGTGTCCTTGCTTTTTCACTGTCCCCCTCTGTCCACCCACCATTCATTCTATTCAGCCTCACTATCCCTCCCTTTGTCTTTCTACGCTGTCTGATGTACCTATAAAAGGTTTTATCTCCCTTCTTAACCGAGTTGGTTATCTTTTCTTCAGTTTGGGCCTTTGCTATTCTGACTTCCCTCCCTGCTTCCTTCTGCCTTAACTGGTACAGCTCTCTGTCCTGCTCCTTCTGTGTTTCCTTATACTTCCTGAATGCTATCTTTTTCTCCCCGACTTTCCCAGCCACCTCTTTTGAGAACTATAGTGGCTTTTTCTTTTATTTTGATTTGTTTATTTGCTTCACACAAAGGCTTATTGCCTCTGTGATGGCAGTTTTGAAGATTCCCCATTGTTGCTCCACCCTTCCTTCTAGCCTGTTTGCTAGTGCTTTTCTGAGGCACTCTCCCATCTTGCCAAAGTCAGCCCTCCTGAAGTCCAGTATCCTCACTTTTGTATAGCTTGACTCTGTAGCTGAGTTTAATGTGAACCACACTATTTGATGGTCACTTGTTCCCAGATGGCAAACCACTTCTAGATATGAGATCCTCTCACTGCCCCCATTTGAGAGTATGAGGTCTAAGATTGCTCCCTTACGAGTGGGTTCCGAAACTAGCTGTCTGAGGCCTGCCACCTGTAGGTCATCGAGAATGGCCCTTCTCTTGGATGTGGCTACAGCAAATGTGCTCCAGTTAACATCTGGCATATTCAGGTCTCCCATCAACAGTATCTCCCCCTTCTCTGCCATCCTAAGAATGCCTTCTATCATATCCTTGTCCATTCCCTTCCCCTGACATGGGGGTCTGTACACAACCCCTGTGCAGATTGTGGTGCCCTTTCCAGTCTCCAAGGTGACCCACAGTGCCTCCTCTCCTCCCTGTTTACTCTTTTCTTCAGTTGCTTTTATCTCTTTCTTCACATAGAGAGCTACTCCTCCCCCTCTTCTCCCCTGCCTGTCTCTCCTATAGGTTATGTACCCTGGTATGTTAATATCCCAGTCATGGTTCTCTGTGTACCATGTTTCTGTGACTGCTACGATATCCAGGCATCCCTCTTCCATCAAGGCCACCAGCTCAGGGAGCTTGTTGCCCAGACTACGGGCATTGGTACTCATTACCCTCCATTTCTTGATGGCCTCACTCCTTTTTGCCCCATCCCTGTCCTTCTTGCCTTTGTCACTTTCCCCATTTACTCCTGCCCTTCTCCCTATCACCACTTCTATGTTGGTGTTTACCGCACTTACTACCGTGATTTTTTAGGGCGGGCTAGGATTTCCCTGCTCCTTTCCAGTGCCTCCCCCCTTGGCTAGTTTAAATGCTTGCCAATGAAGCATTTAAACCACACAGGACAATTGAGAAAATAAGGTAGTACAGTCATGATACCCCAGGAATAAGGTAGTTCAGTCAGTTAAACTCTTCAGTTGAGTATAGCAGTTCAGTCACAGTAAGCAGTTCAACAACTTAAAACAGTTTGATTGAATACAGCGGTTCAGACACAGCAAGCAGTGGGTCCAGGCAACCATACCTCTCAATTTCCTTCATCACAAATCAGGGACAAATGACCAAAATCAGGAACACATCAGATAAAATGGTAATATTAGTCCCAGAAGCTGTATACAACATATTTTTTAGTGTGAATAGCATTTTCTTAATGAGAACTAGACTGTAACATCAATGGCTGGCATTATTTTGTGATCCTAATCCCTACTCTTTAGTGCCAGAAATGCCAGACTTAGGAGGGACAGAAGAAATTTCTGAGGCAAATCAGGGACACCCCTGAAAATCAGGAAAAGCTGAGAGGTAGGCAAGCAACAGGAGATTGCAGGCAGATAAAATACAGTTTGCTTCATGGACATTGAAACAGTTTGATGACCCACCCCCTTTGTTAATATGGATCTGCTCTGGGTGCCTTCTGACTATGGAGACCAGGGTACCTAGTGTCTCTGTCCCAGCTATGGGCTGCCATGCCCTTCTAATACATGGACAAAGGACTAAGTTTTTCCCATTACTAGGGCTTAGATTACCCTAGAACTCTGAGAGAAGAATGCACTAAGGCTCTGCCAGGCCTTTAGTAATTAGGTTTTTTTACAGCTAAACAGTTGGAAATTTAGCCTGAACAGTTCCCTTTTTTATCAGTAATACTTTGAGCTGGCTTTACCCAGCATTTCTTTGGTCTCTTGGCTGAGAGGGATTGCCACAGGCTCTCTATTTGGAGCACAGACTTCCTAGAAATAAATTAAACTAGCAGAGACTCCTTCAAGAGAAGAGTTCACAAACACCTTTAATCTTGGTCCAACAATTATTTGGTTTGAACCCTCCTAGCTTCTGCCTTCTTGATTCTATTTTCTCTCCCCCCCCCCTCTCTTTACAATTGGACAAGGTAAGCAGCTTTCCTCCACCCCTGGGGGGTGGGGGTACAATGGAAGCAATTTAACAATTCTAAACAATAATTACACAGTGCAACAATACAATTGCTAAACAAACAGTTCTTCCTTTGGCTGGAGCAGGTCTAGCTAGGGCTAATTATTAAAGGAAATGCTGGCCAACCAGCCTATTCACCCCTGGAGTTCAATAAGGATTTCTGTACTCTGGGGAATGCACAACCACAAAGGAGTGATGAGGACTCTTCTCCTGGAGACTGCTGCATGAAGGGTTCACTGGGTCTGTTTCCTGGTCAAATAAACTGACTCGACGCACTGGGGGACCTGACTAGATGGCAGATTTCCACAAAAAAAATGACTGAGGCTGCTACTGGGGATCTTCTGGAGGGAGTTACACTGAAGGGTCCCAGGGGATTCTCTTCAACCTCCTATCAGGGAAGCCAACATCCATTACCTTACTGTCCTTTACCCTCCCTGGTGAAACTCTCTTCCTCTCTCTCCAACCTGAGCAGAGCCACCTCCTAGGCTGGGGCAGTCCTAGCTACCCGCCAGGGGATTGGCTCCTTCATCCAGAGGTCAGTGGCTTAAAAAAAAATCTCCAAATTTGAATCTGCCCTGGCCACAGGGATTGTCTGAAAGGGCTCAGCCTGGCTTTCTTCTTCACTGTGGGACAGGAATGTGGCCCAACTGGTTTGGCTTTGGCTGGCTAGGTGTCGGTCTTGAGCAGGGGGGTAGGGAGAACCAAGGAAGGGAGAAGAAAGAAAAAAAAGGTTTTCTTTTAAAACTCTGACTTTAGACTGCTAGGACTGTCTGCCTGTTCTGTGTGTTCAGAGGGTTTCAAAGCTTTTCAAGGGTTTCCCATTAAGCTGCCAGGGTCCCCATAACTGTCTGACCACTCATATCTCTGAGGATCCCCTATTTTCTGTGGTGCCCTCAATTTCCCTGGGGCACTGCATACTGTGTCCAGTTATGGAGGCCGCATCTTCAGAAGGACATAGACAAAATAGAGGCAGTCCAGAGAAGGGCAACGACAATGGTGCAAGGACTGCACCAAAAGTCATATGAGGAAAGACTAGAGGACCTCAATATATATTCCCTGGAGGAGGGGGGTATGAAAGATACATTTAAATACATCAGGGGTATAAACAAGATACAGGAGGGTAGCATCTTTCAGAAAAGAAGGTGTACAAGAACAAGAAAGCATGATACGAGGCTAAAGGGGGTATGCTCAGGAGCAATGTGAGGAAGTACTTTTTCACAGAAAGAGTAGTGGATGCTTGGAACAGCCTCACTGCAGAGGTGGTGGGGACAAAAACAGTAGAGGAATTCAAGAATGCATGGGATAGACATAAGAGTACTCTAGCAATAGGAAAGAGTGGGTAAGCCGCAGATCAACTATGGTCTGCGGTAATACTAACATACTAAAATGCCAGCAGAATAGGCCTAACGGTTTTTCGTGTCTGCTTGTTTGGTCAGCCCCCACCCTGGGAGCTGACCTTGCCACCCCCCTCATCCTCTCCGGCTTCTCCCTTTCCAGTCCCAGATATTCCCACTGCACAGGATTTTGCATCCAGAACCCTTCCCCTGTACCTGCCCCAACCCCTCTTGAACCCCTCCACCATCTCTGCCTCCACCAGCCACCTGGGCAGTGCATTCCATGGCTCCACCACCCTCTCAGTGAAGTAGCACCTCCTCCTTTCTCTCCTGAATCTCCCCCCTCCAGCTTCCACCCATGCCCTCTAGTTGCCCCCCATTCCTTCGGAGCACCTTGACTGCTTCTCCCCTATTTAACCCCTTCATGTACTTGAAGACATCTGTCATGTCCCCCCGGTCCCTTCTCTCTTCCAATATGTACATATTTAGCTCTTCGAGCCTCTCTCCATAGGTCCTGTCCCCCAAACCCCCAATCATTCTGGTTGCCCTCCTATGGACCCTCTCCAGGAGTTCAATGTCCCTCTTTAAGTGTGGCCTCAAAAACTGCACGCAGTACTCGAGGTGCGGCCTCACCAAGCAGTTATACAGGAGGAGTATCACTTCCCTCCTTCTGGAGGTGAGCCCCCTAGCGATGCATCCCAGCATCCTGTTGGCCTTGGCCGCTGCCCTCCTGCAAGTCTCAGAATTGTTCATCTTGACATCCACCACCACTCCCAGGTCCCTCTCAGCCATTGAGACTTGTAGCATTCCTCCCCCCCAAGGTGTACTCTTGGCCCGGGTTTCTGGCTCCCAGATGAAGTACCTTGCATTTCCCTGCATTAAACCTTAGCTTCCACTTTCTAGACCACCTTTCCAGAGCCTCCAGGTCCCCCTGTAGGGCCTCCCTTCCCTCCTCCCCATCCACCACCGCCCCCCAGTTTTGAGTCATCCATTTGAGTAGAGCATTAGGTAGGGAAAAGGGGCAGAGTAGGTGGGACACATGGTCCTTATCTGCTGTCACCTTCTGTGTATCTGTATAAGAACTTTATAAAGGATTCTGGCAAAATACTATAGCTGACCGTCCAGTAAGCATTGTCATTCTTAGTATATGGAGCAAAGGGAAAAAAAAAACTGGCATGCTTTTAGTGGCAAATGTGCACAGTGAACAAGAAGATTGCAGTTTGCAACCGGTTGCTTGGGAACCCACATTGCATCATTATACATGCCATCTGATGCACAGTGTCTGAGGTTAGATGGTATCATGCGTCCCTGCATTCTCAAGAGGGAAGTATGAACAGGATAGCATTCCTGTCTGGAAAGAGTAATGGTGTTTTCCAAGTGAAGGGTAGGTGTTTTTAACTTTAATAAAGTCATTTTACAACAATACAAATGAGGAGAAATGCTGTAAAGAACAATGAGAAGGTAAAAGGACAGTGTTTTATTTCAAAAAATGTGCACTTGATGGCAACACTTGAAAGGGATGCTTCCCTTGCTTTCAGAATCATTTGTGTACGTTCACTAAAGCTCCAGACAGAGATTCTGTGCACACTAATGGTGTAGTAAAGGCCCATTTGAGGGCCGTTTCTAAATAGACCGCTTCACTGAGTGTCCAGGTGGAGGTGCTAGGTCACAGGAGTTTGTTGATGAGTGACAAGGCAATGCTTTTTTTAGCATGTGCAACAAATTTATGAATCTCTTTGCAGGTCTTTTTCGAGAAATGTAACATTGGAGAAATTTAATACGTAGAGTGATTGAATTGCCTATGGTATAGTTATAATGTGGTACTGTATTGCGATTGGTACATAATTTTTATTGAAGTATTGTATGGAGAAACATTTAAAAAATATATGTTATTGTATTAAAGGTGATGAATTGGAAGGTAATTCCATGAAGAAGACATTATAAGGTAAATGGTGACACATTGGATCCAACCTGTGAAAGAGCTGGATGAAATGAAAGCATCACCAAAAGAATCTGATGAGTGAAGAGCAATTTATTTGTTCAGAGAGTGCCTCCCCCCCCCCCCATTTTTGCTTGAATTGTTTTGTGTGTCTGTGGGGCAGCTCCTGCCTACATCAACATCATTAATATTTTTCATTGCCTGTAACATTCTTTTTGTTTCACCTGCAGAAAACAAAGCTGCTGTGAGGAAATCCAAGAGATTCAAATTGTGAGAAAGCTGCTGAGTTGAGGAACATAAGACAGAGACCTGAACCTTCATCCAGCTACTGCAGAGCTGTGTAGGGGGCTTGTTATTCCTTAACAAGTGGGGCGAATCAGGGAACCACGGGGCACATGCCCTGGCTATGTGAGTACTTTTGATGAAGAGAGGGAGTTGGACCATGGGGGTTGTTTCTGGAATCTGGGCTCTGCTGCTGTGTGCTGGTTCCCTCCTCAACCGAGCTGCTGCATCCATAGGTCACATGAATGCTGGTTTTGCTGACTGGAGTCTTTGTACTTTTCCCATTTCAATTACAGTTACCTAACTGGGATTGGAGAGTTGGTTTTCAAGTGAATCCCATTTGGGACCTCAAGTTCTCTTTGAACATACTAGTTCACAATGACCTGTTGGGGGGTTTAAAATGCATGCAAACTAATTGTTTCAAAAATGCACCACTGAAAGAAGGCAGGCAACGTAGCTACCAGGCCTGCACCAGGTCTCAGTGTATCTCCTAAGTACCTAAAGTCACTGATTACTGTTTTCACACTTGGGATTATAGTTTTAGTAATTGTTCCCGCTAAAAAATAAACCACACCCTGTGTAAAGTATGTCATCTTATTGTGCCACTTGTTTGGGCAGGTGTGTCAGTTATTGTGTGAGATCTGAGAAGGTGGTAGAGACCCACAGTTCAGTGGGGTACTGTTACCAAGTGGAAGTGCTTAAGGTGACTTGCAACTGTTTAAACCCACCCTCTTTATTTCCAGCTTCCAGGCCTGTGTTCCACAATAAACGCACTGCTGATTTGTTAGATTTTGCTGCTGTGCACAACCCCTTTTTGCGTAACCTGATGAATTGTTTATTGGTGAAGATGACAGCTGTCTTATTAGTCCCCAGGGGGTGGTCCAGTCCAGACCATTGTAGGGAGGTGGGTGAGTACTGTATCCCAGGGGTGGTACTGCATGCAACATCTGGCTCATTTATTTTCTCTGGGTGGAATCACCATGCTATTTGCTGATGGAATATCCGTGGGGAGGGGGGACCACACAGAAGCACCATTTCCTGACTTATGTTTAGTTCCATGAGTCTGGGGACCAGGTCTTGGGGTGCTAGGCTAGGGCGCAAACTTGGTTAGCAGACAGCACTTGAACATTGGAGGCATTAAACAGTCCAACCCAGGATTAACAACAATAACACAACTTTTAATTAACTTGATTTGCCCACGGACAGCTTAATGTAGACATTGTACAATGGCCCATCCAGGGACAAGTAAGTCTCTGGACCAAAAGGTTGTGGCAGGCACAGTTCAAAAGTTTCCAAAGTCCATATTTACAGCAACCACTCATTATTTGCAGACAGTTCAAGCAGCAGTTTGTTAAACATTTCACAGCTCAAGGGTAAACACTTTTGGTCACAGGCATTTCACCTGTTTTGCAGTAGGTGCTTAGTTCCATGTGATAATAGCAAAAACTAAACAGCTATGGAAAAAAACAGGAAGTGCAGAATCACGCCCACAGATAGAGTGACTGCACATTATAGCAATCATCATGAATCGCTCCAACACTGCTTCATCCCCCACACCTCCCTTAACAGTCAGCTGCCAGTCTATACCTGGTCTTGGTATACCACGGGACATGTACTTTGAAAACCGGAACTGTTAATAGCTTCATTTACACAGGCTGTCTATGGATGCACCCCCAACTGCTCCCCGTGTCATACGTCATACTTGAACAGCTGTGGAAGGTTGTAGGTGTGCTGTGCACTTTAAAATGCTAGCCAGAAGGAAGCGGGATCAACCAGATATGAGCTAAATATTTCAACAACAGTAACTTAATACACTTTGCAAAAAAGCTAATCGGGCCATGCCTTACACCCAGGCACAACCCGATTATTGCTGGATGTTCCACTTAAATTCTATGTTTCTATGTAAGGAGAGGAAATGGGTAAGGTGAGGGGTACCAGAAGTTAATATGGGGGAGGCACAGTAGACTGGGGGGAAGAATGGCAGGGAGGAAGGTAGAAAGGGAGGGCAGATGGTTAGAAGCAGGTACAGATGTGAGTGGTGTGTTTATGGTAAGAAGTTTCAGTGCAGTTGGGAAGATGGGGAAGTTGAGGGGGGACCAGAAGTCCCAGAGCCAAGGCAGCCCATATGAGAAGCTGGCCAGTCTTGCAGAGGTTTTGAGATGGGGAGGTGGAGACAGAAAGAGCAAGAGTCACAGTTTCTCAGAGAGCAGGAGTAGGGAACAGGATAGTTAAATAGACTACAGTTCCTCCTTCTGTTATGAGGTCAGGCAATTAACTCACCCCTCAGGTCAATTATTGTGAATATTATTCTTGTCCACCAAGTACTGCTGCCACTTCTGAATATGCACTTGCTAGGCAATCTCATTGAGATGTACTGCACTTTATTCTGTGCCCATACAAGTGTTTAGTGTTTATTCTAACTTGTACCAACTTTTTTTTACCTGACAGCAGGTTCTCCCATGGAATCTCTATTCCCAGACACCACATTAATGACTGGGCTCGAGCAACTGTTAATGGAACCTACTAGGGGTGGAAATATCCTTGACATCATTCTGACCAACCTGCCCTCAGAAATTACGGATCTTGCAGTTATAGCCCCATTAGTTGAGAGCAACCATAGTTGCGTGTTTTTTAACTTTGCTTAACATAAGAACTACTCGGGTCAATCAACCTTTCAATACAACTACTTAGGGGTAACTACAGTACCCAAGGATTAAATTAACACTACAGTCATGCGACTGGGAGTCATTAATGTCTGACCTAATGGTGAATGAATGCTGGGTATTATTAAAATCAATTATTAATGAATTAGAAGACATGTATATGAATTTACATTTCCGCTATGATGGAGATAATTTCCACATTTTGATTAGGTGGGCTAAATGAGATTCATATCTAGAGAATCTTTCTTTTGCAGGGTCTACCTCAAGCTCTGCACCACAGCCATAGCAGGCCTACTTTCCTTCCTTTTCTATTTGTTCCTATACAAGAATTTAGCTAGTCACTGCCATTAAATTGTTCTTTTGTTGTATTTTCTAATTTTCTACCCCTGTGCTGTATCAATGTTAATTTTATTTTGTTAATATGGTTTGTTTTGTTAGTATTTATAGTGTTCATTCTTAATTATTATCCCAATATTCAGACTTTGTTGATTCATATGTATTGTTATCTTCCCTTTGCATTCCTGTAAATAATCCAAAAACCTTACTTAAAAAAATATTACTAATGAATGAGAAAATTTATACATGCCCCTTAAACAAATTCATAATAGCAGAGGTAAGATTCCCCCACGGCTGACACAAAAAAGCAGACATCAGATAAGAAGGAAAGAAAAGGCATTCAGAAAATACTAAAAGTTAATGAATGAACAAAATAAAGCTACTGTACATACAAAACTGAACAAAATAAAACAATAAAAGGTTATTAGGATGGAGCGGAGAAAACTGGAGTTTAAACTATCAGGGCTGGATATTCAAACTGCGCCATTCATAGGCGCAAGCCCTTGCACTGCGCAAAATAGTTGCGCAGGGGTGTGTCCGGGGCGATATTCAAAGGAGTTGTGCCATTGAGCAACTCCTTTGAATATCACCCCCCCAACCACAGCCACTGTGCATGGCGCAGTGGAACTTGTGCCACCGCAAGTTGGCAGAGTGGAGCATTCAACTTGCGGTGGCGCAAGTACCATTGCGCCATGCGCAAAATCCCGATATTCAAAAGGTGACATGCAAATGGGGCCATAATTCATGCAAGGCACAGGGGGATCCATTTGCATCTGATTATGGGCACATTTGCATGCCATTAGCATGTAGGTGCGCCGATCCCTGCGGACTTGCGCCTGGCACCCTGCCAGGCAGCAGCCATCGGGGACCGACACCCCCTGCAGCCCGATCGCGGGCAAAACAGTGTAGAATCCCCCCACCACCCCCCAGTGGCCCGATCGTGGGCATAGTGTACTCCCCCCCACCAGCCCAATCGCGGGCAGCAATGTGGCCCCCCCCAACGTATCCCTGGTGGTCCAGTGGACCGAAATGCCTGATTGCAGGCGGTGTATAATAACCCCCCTCCTCCCGTAGTCATCCCTGGTGGTCCAGTGGACCAAAATGCCCGATCGCGGGCAGTGTATAATAAATCCCCCCTTCTCCCATAGTCATCCCTGGTGGTCCAGTGGACCGAAATGCCCAATCGCGGGCAGTGTATAATAAACCCCCCCTCCTTCCATAGTCATCCCTGGTGGTCCAGTGGACCGAAATGCCCGATTGCAGGCAGTGTATAATAAACCCCCCCTCCTTCCGTAGTCATCTCTGGTGGTCCAGTGGACCAAAATGCCCGATCGCAGGCAGTAAGTTTAATGAACCCCCTTCTAACATAGCCCTGGTGGCTAGTGTTCCCCCACCACCCATGAAGCCCACCACCGCTCCCCGGCGGCGGGCGGCAGCATCCACTCGCCTGCCGCCCGCCGTCCGTCGACTTGACCCGGTAGGGGCTACTTAGCCATTGGTGCAGAGCAAGAGCCAGTAGCCATACAGCCCATATCGTACGCATGACAGTCCAGATTTGAGAATGATTCATTCACAAATCTGGACTGTCATCTTGATATAGGCTGCACGCCCATTGGCTCTTGCTCTGCACCAATGGGCGTGCAGCCTACTGGGCAGTCAGTTGGTGGGCGGGCGGGCGGCAGGTGGGTGGAATGCTGCTGCCCACCGGCTGATGGGGGCGGGGTGGTGGGCTCATGGGTGGGTAGGGTGGGGAGGACACCAGCCACCAGGGCTATGTTGGGGGTTCATTAAACTTACTGCCCGTGATCGGGCATTTCAGTCCACTGGACCACCAGGGATGACCGCGGGAGGAGGGGGTATACACTGCCCGCGATCGGGCTGGTGGGGAGGTACACTATGCCCATGATCGGGCCAGTGGGGGTGGTGGGGATTACAGTCGGCTGCCCACGATCGGGCTGCAGGGGCACAGGGAGGGTTGGGGACCAGCCACAGGTGGCAGCTGCTGTATTGCCCTGCAATGCAGCAGCTCACCTGTTGGTGGCCTCGACTAAGCCTTTTTTTTGGCTCAAAGTTGTGCAGGCGCAGGTTGGGGGTTGCGCCTGCACAACTCTGCACAGCCCGGCTGAATATCGGGCTGTGCAGTTTATGCATGGTACCTCCCCCACCAGTTCAGCATGCATTCATTTGCATTGCGCTGTTGCTCAGCCTGTTTTCAGTGGCGCAACTGCCTCCTGCTGAATATCGCAGAATGGCGAAATTTCGGACTTGCGCATGCGCAACCCTTTTGAATATCCGGCCCTCAGTCTCTAAAGATAATAAAAAATCCTTTTTTTGCCTACATTAATAACAGTCACAAAAAGGACAATAGTTTAGGTCCACTCATTGAAGATGAGGTTGAATTGAGAGAAACAAAAGAGGTGGCAGATGCATTTAACAGGATTTTTGGATTGGAATTTACAGCAAAAGATACAGTTAAATAAATAGTTCTTATTAATGGGTCCAACTTCCATAGTATCACATGTGAGGAGGTTAATAAGGCCATTAAAGCACTAAAAATAAATTCAGCACTGGGGCCTAATAACTTAAATGCACACTTTATCAAAGAAACAGCAGATCAGTTGCACCTACCCTTTACAATAACGCCTATAGAACAGGTATAGTGCCAGGAGATAGGAGAAGAGCCATGGTGGTGCCAATCCACAAAAAGGGCTGTAAAACCACAGCTGGAAATTTTAGACATATCAACCTAACATCAGTGGTATGTAAAACAATGGAGAAAATATTAAAAAATAGGCGAGACATAGAAATAGCAGACAAAGGACTTAAAGATCTAACTCAGCATGGATTTGTGGCAGGCCGCTCATGCACAACAAACCTAATTTCTTTTTATGAAAAGGTAAGCAGCAGCCTTGATAGGGGAATACCAGTGGATGTTGTCTTTCTGGACTTCAGAAAGGTATTTGATAACGGTTCCACACACATTGTTAACAGATAAAATTATCAAACTAGGATTCAGTACTTACACAACGAGATGGATAGAAGAATGGCTACTTGACAGGACCCAACAAGTTAAAATATCTGATATACTGTCCTAGGAGAGTGAGGTGAGTTGGGTTCCACAGGGCTCTGTGCTGGGCCCATCACTCTTTGGAATTTTTATAAGTGACTTAAATAATCAAGTGCAGAGTAACATAAGCAAATTTGCAGATGACACTACGATCAGCTCTGAAGTAGATACTGCTGCCAGAATCTATACACCAGTTAAAGATCTGTATCACAATGAGAGTTGGGCCCTTTCCAACAAAATGACCTTTAATGTTGAAAAATGTTCTGTAATCCATCTGGGGGAAAGAAACCCACTAATAGGGTATACGTTGAATGGAATCATGATAAAACCTGTTATCACAGAAACTGACCTGGGTATCATAATTAATAGAAACATAGAATCTGTCGGCAGATAAGGACCATATGGCCAACCTAGTCTGTCCATTTCCCTACTCACTGCTGCAGCCTCAGATCCTATTTGATCTGCTGCTCTCCTGCTCTGCACATCTCCAGGGTACCCTTATGTCTATCCCATGCACTCTTGAACCCCTGTATTGTTTTTGAAACCACCACTTCTGCTGGAAGGCCGTTCCACAGCTCCACCACCTTCTCAGTGACATACTGACCCCTGGGGAACACTGTAGAAAAGTAGTACTAACTTCAAATAGACTTCTTAGATCCATCAGGAGGGCATTAATGACTAGAAGTGAAACTTGCATAATTCCACTATATAAATTGTATATAAGACCCCACTTGAACTATGCAGCATCCTTCTGGGCTCCACATTTAACTACAGACAGAAACATATTTGATAATATCCAAAGAAGAACTCCTAAACTAATTCCGAGAGTTAGAAGGTTGCTGTATTCAAACAGAGTGTATGCACTTAATATCTATGACTTACAATTAAGAAGAGATAGAGGTGACATACTTATATTATTTAACATCCTGAGGGACACAAATCTTGTTAAAAAATGCAATATAATCAAAGCATCTAAACCAGAGAACTTAAGATGCCATAACAATCAACTTTGTATTCTGCGGCATCAACAAATAAAAGGAAAAATTACTTTACAATAAGGGCTTGTAAACTGTGGAATTCACTCCCCCAGAATATAGAAGATCTCACTGACTTGTGTAAATTTAAAATAGAACTGGATAAGCGTCTTCTGAATAATAATGGCTAATCTCCCAACACTGTGTGGGGAAGGCCGTCTTGATGGGCCTAGTGCCCCCTTCTGCCTTAAAACACTGAGTAATACTGAGTAACATGTTGTTCAGATGTTTTACTGCTCTATATATTGCTCCTGTTTCTTCCACCATTTCTCTCTCCTATGTTGCACCTGGAAACAAGCCATAACTCAGTGTGCCTCTCCCAGTTACTAACTTTCAAATAAACAAATATATTTACAATTCAGGTAGCATAGGAGGGTGCTAAGTCAGAACTTGGAGATGTTAGAGACAATGTGTGAGAGATGCCATTCTCCCAGTTAGGGAAGGAGAAGTATAGTGAAGAGTGATGGTATACGGAGGACAATTTAGGGTACAATTCAAGAATGAGCAGCATGAGACCAAAATGAGATCCAGTGGAGAGTGGAGGGGACATACCACCAGGGAGAAACAACGATAGGGAGGGGAGAGGTTTGGACACAGATCCATTTTCAGAAGAAAGTGTGCTGAAAGGACTTGCAAACCTTAATGTGGACAAGGCATGTGACTGAATGAGATTCCCCCAGCATACTTAAAGAACTTAGGAAGATTCTGGCTGCACCACTTACAGCCGTGTTCAACAACTCATTGCAAATAGGAGTGGTTCCAGAGGACTGGAGAAGAGCTGATGTTTTCCTTCTTCATAGGAGCAGCAGCAGCAGGGAAGAGGATGGCACCTATAGCTGGTCAGTCTCACGTTAATGGTGAGGAAATTGATGGAAACCCTACTGAAAGAAAGGATGATACAATATCTAGAATTAAATGGACTGCAGGGCCACAGACAACACAGATTCATGGGGGGATGGGGTGGGGGTGGCATCATGTCAAATAAATCCTTTAGATTTCTTTGTCTGAGCGACCAAAGAAATCGATGAGGGTAGTGCAGTAGAGGTGGCCTATTAGGACTTCAGCAAGGCCTTCCACATTGTGCCACATAGAAAGTTGATTAGGAATGGGATCCATAGTGGTTAACTGAGTTAGAAACTGGTTAAAGAATAAGAGACAGAGTGTGGGTAGTAAACAGCATTCATTCTAAAGAGGGGAATGCAATAAGGGGAGTACCACAAGGCTCAGTACTGGGGCCAGCCCTCATTAATATTTTTTAGGGGTCATTGCGAAAGAGCTGGAAGGGAAGGTGTGCCATATTGTAAATTACACCAAAATCCACAATAAAGTGGACGCTCAAGAAGGGGTAGAAACACTTTTCAGGGATCTTGAGAAACTTGAGGGATGGTCAAAAACATGGCAGTTGAGAATGAATGCCACAAAGTACAAGGTAATGCACCTAGGACATAAAAACATCAGCACTTAATAGATGATTATGGGGGGGGGGGTACTAGCAGACACTAAGCAAGAGAGAGGGACCTAGGGGTTATCATATCTGAGGACCTCAAGGTGCAGGGCAGTGTAGTAAAGCAGTGGGTAAGGTTAGTGGAATGCTTGGTTGCTTATGGAGGGGTGTCTCTAGCATGTAGAAGGAGGTGGTTTTGCCATTATATCGCTCTCTGGTGCAATCACACCTGGAGTATTTATACAATTTTGGTGCCCGCACATCATAAAGGACATAGACAGATTATAGACAGTCCATAGGGGGGCAACTAAAATGGTGCATGGTTTGCATAAGAAGCCCTATGAAGAGAGATTGTGAGCTGTTAACATGTACGCCCTAGAAGAAATGAGAGAAAGGGGATATGATAGACGTATAGCCTATACGTCGCTATCATATGGGATAGGTACGTCAAAGGAGTAGATAAGGTACAGGTGGGGAGACTCTTTCAAATGAGGACAGGAACCAGGGGACATGCAGTGAAGATGGGGGAGGAGGATTCAAGAGTGAACAGTGATGGCGTACGTTTGACTGTCAAAGCAGGTGTCAAATCCCATGCTTGACAAACAGATTTTGTGGAACAGCTTATCAGCTGAGGTGGCAGGAGCAGAACCATAAATGATTTCAGGCATGGTTTGGACAGAGTAAGGAGTCTGATAGTTACACAGGAGTGTGAAGTGTGGTGGGAAACAAGGAAGGCAGGAGACAAGGACAAAAAGCCCTGTCTGGACAATAGATTCCGGAGTATGGTAGTTTAACATAATAGGGTGGCCTGTATGACAATTAGTGTTGCTCAGATAGTGCTTTTGTGGATTCTACCACTATCTGTCAGATAGTGCTGGTATCCTGACTTGAAACCTACCAGATAGCCTGCCAAAGACAGATGCAGGATCCAGGGTCAGATAGTGATAGATCCTAGTTAGGATCCAGGTATCCTGGTTAGGATCCATGGATCCTAGGGCAGATAGTTAGGATCCAGGGCCAGATAGTGATCGATCCTGGTTAGGATCCAGTCATCCTAGTTAGGATCCATGGATCTTGGGGCAGGTAGTTAGGATCCAGGCCAGATAGTGATGGATCCTGGTTAGGATCCAGGTATCCTAGCTGGTAGGATCCATGGTCAGATAGTACTACTATCCTACCACAGCAACTATCTGGCCAAACTGGAGGTATATGTTAGTATCCTGATTTCTAGGATACTATCTGAGCAACACTAATGACAATGTTTGTTGTTCTGAGTTTCAGACTGGAAAGGGCTGATCAAAAATGAATTGTCAAGGAAAGAAAAGAATTGGAAGAGTGCAAGTTCTCTTGAATTTTAGCCAGTGATGGGGTAAGAGAGATAGGTCAGTCATTTCAGGTGTTAAGGGGTCCCCACCATTGTCAAGGAGAAGAACATTAGTCCTCTTCTAAGCTCCAGGAACAGTACCAGTGCAGAAAGAGAGGTTAACTAAGTCAGAGACTGGAGAGGATACAATAGGTGTCGAGGGCGGTATGAGAGTTTGGGGTCCATTCTGTCCTGGGTTTTATATTTGGCCTGGTTGAGGATAGAAACAGAGGAAGTAGGAGAAAAGAAGGAGAGGGCAGAAAAAGGGAAATGGGAAGAGGAGGAAGAGCCAGGGAGGGAGGAGAAAGTGGGGAGGGAAGAAGTAAGGAGGCACTGGTTGAGAAAAACTATTGTAACAAACATCTGACTCACTTTGGCTGCTCCGGGGCTCTCATGGTCCACACTGCACACTCCTCTGAGGGGGCTGGCCCTGGTTCAGAAGTGGAGGGAAGACGTGGCATGGCGCCTCTACCTGGGCTAATGGCTGGGAATACCTGTGAACAGATTGCAGGTTACCACCACCCAGGAAATATACAATAACTGCCTCAAAGTCACTTCCCCACACAATAACAATCCCTCCCCCCTTGCAATGATTCACAGTACCAGAATATAACATGAATAATGAACAGTATTTTTGGGGGGGGGGAGACAAAAGGGAGGAAAACAGTACAACACTAATAACTCTCTCAACAATGCAACTCCACACAATATTTCCACCTCCCACCTATGGGTGCACCCGGCTTACCAGTGGCAGCTGCCCAAAATGTGTCTAAGTTCCTTCACTGGGTACCACACCGCGGTGTTGACTTTACTCTGGGGATCTTTTGCTGGGGCCCAATATTTTTAAACAAACAACTTTGCTTGAATTGCAGGTCTGGGTGCAGTGTTAGAGTCCTACCAGGACCTAACCCCCTGATTTTAACCTAGCTATCTAAATAAAAGCTCCTCAAAGCCGTAGCTCGAGGTACTTATAGTTCAGAAGTTCAAAGAAGGATGCAGAAACCTTGTTCATGGTACTGTGGAGGTGTATCATTAGTGGTGCACCACAGCAGCAACAGGCTGACTGAAGAGGTTGGAGAACGCTGGTCTTCATCTCCCTGGCTTTTCAAATCTTTTCCTCTGAGGCCTTTGTAGACAGCTTACACCAGGCAGGCCTCTCACCATTGTCTTCGCCAGTCTGCTCCTCCGCTGGGCTCTGGGGACAGCGTGGCTGAGTTCCCCAGACTTGTAGCTTTGCACACTCTCGTTTCTCGCAGCACCAAAATGGCTGAGCTTAGGCTCAGTCTCCAGCTTCAGCTCACACACAGTCTCTCAGACTTGTGGTGATTAGAAGCCTCAGACCTCACTCCACTGAGGGGAGAACACAGTGGCTCAGTCACACAGCTACAGTACTTGGAACTCAGGCTCCACACTTACAGTCTCTGCTCTCTCACTGCAGCTCCCAATCTTTTCTCTTGCTGACTACAAACTTCCAAATCCCAGCAGCACCCTCCAAGCTCTCTTCCTCTCTCTGGCAGCAGCATTAGCCTTTATGCACTCTTCCCAGCTGAAACAAGCTGGGGCCAAACTGGCAGCTGGAGTCTGGGTGCAGGTATTGGGCTGGGTAGCCCTCAGCAGTGTCTCCTGCATCCAGCCTCAGGCTGGTCCCTAAATGAATTTCCCTTTTGGTGGACTGGCAGCAATATTTATAGCATACATGTGATATCTCCCTCTTTATGCAGGAGACTCCTGTTTTTTTTGACTGAACTCCCTCCCTCCCTCCTCCTGGGAAACAAAATCTCCTGCTTAAGTAAAATTCTGTCCAAAATATCCATGTTTTTTTGGGCAGATAAAGACACATAAAAATTAAATTAGTGATGAACAATGTATCTGATAACTTTATATAACTAGTTGTTTATTCTTTTTAGTGCTTATTCTTGACAAAATGAAATACATTAAATTTTTGTAATTACCTTTTTCTTATTTTTTTTTATGCCATTTAAGGACAAACTCACGGTGTTACGGCATCTCCCTACTAGCAGGCCAATCTCCCTCCTAATTTGACCCAAATCTCCCTCTTAAGCAAGTTGGACATATCACATGTACATTATAGAACTTACAAAGTCTCAAAATTATTGGCTGCTGCAGTCCCAGGCAAATCTGGTGCTCTCTGAACTTTTACCCAGCAGCCCCTGCTCTGCCAATGTCCATGGGGGTCACCATTATTATTTACATTGTGCCCCAGTTCAACTTGGCCCCATATTATTTTAGAAAATTCCCTTCAGGGGCTAATACTCATATTTCCTGGGCCCACTTGCTCTGAAGGAATCGGGACACTTTTTACTTTACTCGTGGTAGCCCCCTTTCTCCCACCAGGGCTCCTGACACACATAACCCCACCCCATGTGTCCTTTTAGGCTGCTGGCACAAATGAAGCCACAACTCCTTTAATTTTTCATTCCTCTGGCAGCTGTGCATGCTCAGGAGAGAGCAGGCTGCCATCTTTCTTGTTTACAATGCAGTCATCCTTTCAGCACATACGTTACCACTGAATCCCCTCCTAAAGCACACAGAGGTGCAGAAACACAGATTGGAGCTCAGCCCCTGTCTGACCCTGGAGCTGAGACACCAGAAAACGGTGGCAGCAGCCACGAGGACTGCTTGAGTTGCCACAGGGTCCAGAGCCCACCAGGAACCATTGAACCAGCAACAGCAAGGTGCAATATCCCCATGAGGTAACCCCAATTTGGGGGAGGCTTACACACTTCCCTTGCCAAATGCTTGGCATCCCCGACAAGCCATTTATGTATTTAGTTATTTTTCTCAACTTTCTTTCAGCTCTGACTTACCCGGACTCTCTCTGATGTGGACACGTGATGCGACCTTGCTCCCGCCCACCTGAAACCTCCAGCTCCCTTGCAGCTCCAGGAGGCCAATCTCCTCTCCACCTTTCCTGGCCACATGACCCACTGGCTCTGAGTCCCCTAGGGCAGGACTGCAGAACTCCTCCTGGTGTTCTGTCTATAATCCAGTAGAGCAACCAGGGACTTGGAGAGGAGAACCAGAAGCAGGGGCTGGAAAGCCTGGCATTGGGCAGGGGGGCCGACCACTGGTCGCACCATTGCCTACCGGGAGCCAGGGATTTTCTTGTGGTTTCACTCCTAATGGTGCAATGGTGACAACATGCTCCTGCCCCCTCCAGCAGATGCCCACCGCACCATTCCTCGTTGACTGTCCCTGATCTGTTGTGTGGTGCCCCCGGCTAACACTAGGAGCCACTACCAGATGGGGAAATCCCCAGTACCCACCCTAGGAGAGGAGAGGAGAACAGTCCTCCAGATGCTCAATCCTTTCCTCCTCTGTCAACCCCCGGCAGCCCAAGTCCTCTCACGAACCCGGGTCACCGGTGTGGCGCGAAATGTGGCATCCAGCGCTTCAACCCTCAGCACCACTGGGCCGTCTCCAACAAGCCATTTAAATTACACCCCAATATCAGTGCTCAATAAAGCATATCAAAACATATTGGCTATCTAGACACCCGATTCCTAACATATTATGTAGTTACAATAACACAGTCACAATAATAAGTAGGGCAATATTGTCTGTTTTAACACTAAATGCTGTATAAACACAAGCAGTCACAGGCAAAGTTACTCCATAGTTCCCCCCATGAAAATGAACCATGGTACAATACCTGGGGGCAGTGGACAGTGCATGTACTCTAGGAACTATGTGCTTATGGGCAACATAGGGGAGGGTATTGGAGGAGGCACCAAGAGTATTGTAGGTAAGTGTGATAATGGGTTTGGGTTGGCATTCAGACCTTTGAGGTAATATTGCAGGGTCCTGAAGTACAGGGGCATTGTCGGGCATGATAACATGATCATGGACTTGCTCATCACAGGCCAAGTCTATTGCATTGTCCATACCAATGTTCATGATCTGCTTGAGCGCTTGAATACTGGGTCTTCTCTTAGGGATAAAATGGACAGCATTAAGGTTCAAAGATTGCACAGGTTCAATGGGAGCTGTACTAGTGGAGGGCTGAGAATTTTGACAGTCCATTTGCCATTGGTCCAACCCTTGACTTGTCTCTGGCAGATAGTCCCAAAATGAAATATCTTCATCCTCATCGGGAGAGTCTGGGTTAATTGGAGTGGGATCCAATGCAGGCCACTCAGAAGGCCTGATTGGACCAGTATTCAGGTTCAATGTAGACCTTTCTGGAAGCCCGGATGGACTAGTATTTTCCTTTGGCTTTTGCACAAGCCAGCTTCTTGGTTTGGGCCTTCTCACTGCTGGAATCTCATTGTCAGGAATAGGATCCAGTGCAGTCTCTTTTGATACAACACAAGCAGGCTTTTCAGTGCTTTTCCACATCTCTTTCAATCCTGGGCCAGTAAACTCTTGCTGTGGCCAGGTTTAGAGTTCATTCATAGCCCAGGTGACCCATTTCATCATGGAGGGATGCAAGAACTGCCTTTCAGTACTTCCAAGGCGGGACCAGTTGGGTCTTCGAGTATGCAGAGTTTCACTGTCTTGCACCTTACAAATTAGCAGTCCATCTTTTAGGGCCAACTTACTTCACTCTCTTAGCATTGGTTTAGTATCAGGAGGAATGCTGTGCACTTGGTCTGTGGTGAGCACTTTCTCTAGAGCTTGACTAACATCACAAAAAGCATGGTCCTCCCTCTGTGCCCATTGAAGCTTTGGTTTGCTTGGCTGGGGGAGGGAGGATAGGTCCAATACTGTAAAGTTTAAGTAAGCCTCATGAATAGCATCTGGTGACGCTCCAAGCATGTTGATTGCTCTGTCTGGGTTTGCTGGGGTGGCTTCCTCTGGCACCATAAACATAGAACACAGAACTTTAACAGTTGCACTGGAAATCTGGACAGTTGGGTCATGCTGATCTGTATGCAGGCGCTGAGACAGGGCATTGGCATCTTTGTTGGTCTTGCTGCTTCTACACTCCAAAGTATAGCCACACGTGGACAGTGCAGATAACCATCTGTGTCCTGCAGCATCTAGCTTGTCTGTGGTGTTCACATATGTCAAGGGATTGTTATCTGTCTGGACAGTGAAGGGAACACCATAAAAGTAATCATGGAATTTCTCTGTCACTGCCCACTTCAAAGCCAAGAATTCAAGTTTGTGTACAGGGTAGTGCTTTTCAGATGCTGTCAGGCTGCGACTAGCAAATGCCACAGGCCGGAGTCCTTCTGGATATTCTTGGTAAAGCACCGCTCCTAACCCACTAAGCTGGCATCGGCATGGAGGATGTATGGTTTGTTGGGGTCCACATATGCTAAGATAGATGCCTCACATAATCTCTTGATGATTTCCTTAAAAGCACCTCATACTCCAGCATCCACCTGTCACCGAAGGGTTCATTTACATCAAGATACTCCTTCAGTAGACTTCCTCCTTTGGACCGTTTTTTCTTCTTCTGGTTGGTAGGGGGTAACCTTGGGTCCAGTCATTCAGCAGCCACACTACTGTAGAACAGTCCTTCATAAACCACTGGTAATACCCACAGAAACCAAGGAACAATTGCAGAGTCTTAGAGCTGTGTGGCCTGGGCCAGGTCGTGAGGGTCTCAACTTTGGCTGGGTCAGTCTGCATACCGTTTGCTGAGACAATGTACACCATGTATTTTACTGAAGACCGGCAAACTGGCACCTATCAGTGGAGACTTTTCATCTGAATTCCTGCAGTCGGCCAATTACCTTCATCAAATGGGTTTCATGTTCTTCCAGTGTTCTGCCGAAAATGATCAGGTCATCCAGGTAGACAATAACCTCTAGCAGAGTCATCTCCCCCCACTGCCTTTTCCATTAACCTCTGGAACATAGCATGTACTCCAGAGATCCCTTGAGGCATACATTTGAACTGATAGACCCCAAGGGAGCAGATAAAGACAGTCTTCTGCATGGCTTCATCTGCCATGGGGATCTGATAGTACCCTCTTCAGAGATCCAACACAGAGAACCATTTACTCCCTGACAGGCTGGCCAGAGTGTCTTCAATCTGAGGCATGGTGTATTGGTCTGGGATGGTCTTTTTGTTTAAAGTTTGATAATCAATGCACATTCTTACAACACTGTTCTTCTTGTGTGCAGTGACAATGGGGGATGTGTAGGGGCTCCAGGACTCCTTGATTATACCTGCCGCCAATAACTCTTGCAGGTGCTGCCATACCTCCTCAATATCTCCTGGGGCCAGTCTTCGGGATCTCTCTATGAAGGGGCAGTCATCACTTAGGTGAATATCATGTTCCTTACTACCGATGCACCATAAATCTTATTCATGGAACGAAATCACTTTGCGCCTCTTTACTGGCTCAGGCTCCACCGATATCTGTCAGGGATGAGTGAGGCCCCAAAGTTGAAAGATGCTAGATCTATTTCTGTGTCACCAACTATCCATGGGTCCATTGCGATTATACTATCCGCTTTGAAGAGATGTGCCAGCACATGGCCCGTTCGAATGACTATGGGTTTCTCTGAGTCATTCTTTACCCTCACCATTACACATCCGGACTGGGGGAGTCTCAGGGGTTGGTACTTCCCACTTCCCCCACTGCACCATTAATCCCTCTGGTAAACTGTCTTCCGATGGAGTGTTAATAAATGAGGTTCTTTCAGATGGCTGGGCAAATTCAGCGATACCCATCACTCTGCACTCGGAATTAGGGGGCAGAATTAGTTTTCTGCTATCCACTCTCCAAACCACACCAATGGGCTCATCCATCAAGTCAGGCCCAGGTATGGCAGCATCCAAGGACAGGATGATTCTTCTCACCACAGCTTTGATGGAGGGGCTTAACAGGGTGTCCACTCCACACCTCTCCTGACAAAGTTTAACTAGCTTACTGAACATATTCGTGTTTGTCCAATCAATACAGGCATATCATTCATCCTCTTGAACTCTGGGCATATCAGAACCATGTTCTCAGTCTTCTGTGATTCATCTAGATCCCTAGAGGTAAATGCAATCTGCACTATGCTATAACCATTGTAGGGGCAATTTTGATCGCCAATTCCCCCACACTGACAGGCCTGAAAAAGGTAAGAGCAGAAAGTGCTTCAAGTGCCTGTCATAAAAAGTCCTGTGGGTTATAGTGACTTGCAACTCACTGTCCAACAGGGCTATGCACAGCACTCTCTCAGTTAGAACTTCCACATCTGTGTGGGATCCAATTAAGCCTGGTGGCACCTTACTCCCTGGGGGATCTCCGATTCCATTCATTTGGTGGAGCTTTCAATTTCAGAGGCCCAAATCACTCCCTCAGTGGGCTCCGCTGTCATTTCCTTGCTTCCGGTGGTGTCTCTTCTCCTCCTCCACCAACTGAGGATTCTCAGGGCAGGCACAGCCACGGTAAAAATGCCCATCTTCTCCACACTGATAACAAAAAACCTCAGCAAGCCACGCTAACAATTGAGAGGCTCTTGCAGGGGTCACTGAGGGCAGCTGGGAGGAAGGACTTTGGGGGTTTCCAACCATCTTCTTCAACTCCATTAACTGTGTATAGACTTCCCACAGTATAATTGCCTCTGCAGTTCAGCCCCCAGGGTCGAGGGTAATGATGCAACTTTATTAGCCACAGGCATGCTGACTACCCAAGACTCCAGCTCCCTAGGGGTGAAGCTGGATTTCCTCACTTGACACACTATGCGTTTCAATTCTTGAACCAAACTGTGAAGCTCTGAAGTCTCGAAGGAGTTCCCACCATCTGACACTTGGATACTAGCAGAGGCCACAGAGGGGTGCTCCCATTGTTCACCTTGTTCTTCCGCTTCTCTAACCTCCCACAGGAGGGCTCAGTGTGAGAGGGGATTGGTCAGTCTTTCTTTTAAGAGTAATTTTAACACCAACAACTCAGAGAATTGAGCAGCCTTCAACACCTGCTTGAGACGTGCTTTGTTCAGGTCTTTGGAGTCTATCATCCATTTCTGATACACCTTCTGCAATGCCTTCTCCAGCCTATTTTTTTGTTTTATTTATTTGTTCTAGGATTACAAATACCTTTGAGCCGAGGCTGTTTTACAAAGGTTCCACGTCATTGGTACAATTGAGACAAACATAAGCAAAGATAACAGTTTATAAAATAAAAAAAACACATAGTCTTGTAGAGGAAAAAAGAACAATAAAGTGAAACTTTGGGAGGGAAGGGAAAGGAGGAGGGTGAAATCAGGAGACTAAGTGGATGGGAGAAGCGGAGGTAGGTGGGGGACAGAGAGAGAGGTGGAAGACGGGTAAGAATAGAGGTAGTGCAGCCGGGTGGCATTTGTCATGGGCCAGCAGTGGCGGTAAAGATGGTGGGGGGGGGGGGTGCTGGCAAAAGAGCAGGAGTAGCTGTGGATCCAAAAGGGCAACTTCAGCTATGGAACCAAAAGACATGTTTAGCCACAACAGTCACAGAAGTTGGAGGCAGTGAGTGTTAGGCGGAGCCAAGTCTTAAAAGTGCTGAGCGATAGTGAGGATGAGATGTCGCTGGGAAGACCATTGTACCAAGTAGCAGCCCGGTAAGCAAAGGATCTTTGGCCTTGTGTTGTGCGGCAATGCAGGATTTGCAGAAGCTGAGGTTTCGATCCCCTGGTATGGCGGGTGTGGATTCACGGTTGTATGAGGGCACAGACTCTAGGGGGGGCAAGGCCCAGCAAGATTTTCTTAGTAGTAATACAAGTTTGATGTTTTATTCGATTGGCAAGATTCAACCATCCAGTTTGAGAATAGAGGTCACAGGTGTGAGTTAGGCGTTGGGAGCCAGTGACAAGTCGACAGGCCTTGTTGAGGGTGGTGGATACACGTTTGAGTGCGGTGGTTGTAGCAGAGCCATAAATGATAATGCCATAATCAATGATGGATATGATGGAGCTCTGGACAGCGACAGCAAGGGCTTCGGGTGTCAGGTGTTTCCTATGACGGAATAGCAGGCCTAGCTGGGAGTTAGTGGCTTTGGCGACATGGTCGATGTGGGCAGTGTAGGCGAGGTGAGGGTCAAGGGTGATCCCGAGGTATTTAAAGTTTTTGACCTGTTCCAGTGCGGCACCTTGTCTGGTGATAATGGAGAGTTGGAAGTGCTTACGTTTATTATGGGAGCTGCTAAAGGTCATGGCCTTGTTTTTTTTTTGATTAAGGATCAGTTTATGCTTTGTGAACCAATTCTCAACTGAGGAGAAGCTGAGTTGGAGATTTTCTTGCAATTTCTTTGGGTCCTGGTGTGTGGCAAGGATTACTGCATCATTGGCATATAGGGTGATATGTTCAGTGCAGGAGTCCGGTAGGGTGTTAAAGAACAGGCTGAAGAGTAAGGGGCCCAGTATTGAACCCTGGGGAACTCTAGAGAGGACAGGTTTGGAATCAGAGTGCACATCCCCGAGTTTTACATGCTGGGAGCGGTTCTCAAGATAGCTTTTGAACCAAGAGATTGAATCATTGGAGAGACCAGCATTTTTTTGAAAGCAAACTGAGAGAGGCTCCCCCTGCTGCTGCTTGGTGGTCTTGAACTTCCAGTACAAATCATCACAGGACTCTGTACTCCTGAATACATTGTCCAAAGCAACAAGGTGCTCTTCTACAGTGGCCTCAGGATCTGTAGCCCTCAATGCCTGGATAGCATTCAACACAGGCCCTTTTAAACTGTCCACTAACCTTTTCTGCTTCTCAGCCTCAGAACATTGCCAGTATTGTAGCATGGGTACAGCACAATCTATCTATCTCATAATCATCTTCACCAGCAGGTGTGGAAAGTATACCAGAGAATATCCTCAGCTGTCTATAGTAATCAGAACTAGTAGGTCAGGTCAGCCCGTGATTGGCAGAGGTTACTTCTGGCAGCCACAAGGTCTGCACATCCTTAAACGTCTTCCCTTCTGTAGACAAAAGAGACTGACTGTTTCCCAGGAGATTTGATTCAGGGGCTCGCGAGAAGAGGGGGATGGTTTGTGGGCTATTCCTCTTGCCAAACAGTCTCTAGGTAGCTTCCATGCCATCAGCAGTGAGGGTGGCAGGTAACTTGCTTATGTCCACATCTTTATTTCTCTCCACCAAAACTGTAAAACTCTGGGCAACCCGATCATATCTCATGCCAGGAATCTTCAATTTCCCAATATCTGAAACAATCTCTAGAGCTTCCGAAATGGCCTTCCAGTCTGTGCCCTCGGGGATCCCCATTGCCAAAATGGCCCTCTCGGGGGCAAGGCACTCCCCTCTGCACCAGTCGAGCAATTATTGTTGCTCCATATTCACTTTTCAAAACCTTGTTCCTCTGGTGGGGGGCGAACCAACAACTTCAGAATTGCACTTTAGGGGTGGAGCAAATCTCAGTAGTGCCTCCACTTTGTAACAGCCTTCTGACTCACCTTGGCTCCAGGGCCCTCGGGGTTCATACTGCACACTTCTCTGAGGGGGCCAGCCCGGGTTCAGAAGTGGAGGCAGCAAGTGGCGCAGTACCTCCACCTGGGGTAATGGCTGGGAATACCTGTGAACAGATTGCAGGTTACCACCCCCCAGGAAATATAAAATAGCTGCCCCAAAGTCACTTCCCCACACAGTAACAGTCCCCCCCACCGCAATGATTCACAGTACCAGAATATAACATGAACAATGAACAGTATTTGGGGGGAAGAGGACAAAAGGGAGGAAAACAGTACAATGTTAATAACTCTCTCAGCAATGCGACCCCACACAATATCTCCACCTCCCACCTATGGGTGCACTCGGCTTCCCAATGGCAGCTGCCCAAAATGTCTCTAAGTCCCTTCAGTGGGGTTCCACACCGCGGTGTAGACATCACCCTGGGGATCTTTTGTTGGGGCCCAATACTTTTAAACAAAAAACTTTGCTTGAATTTCAGGTCTGGGTGCAGTGTTCTGATAGAGTCCTGCCCAGGACCTAACCCCTTAAATTTTAACCTAGCTGGAAAGCTAAATAAAGACTCTCCAAAGCCATAGCTCAAGGGTACTTACAGTTCAGAATTTCAAAAGGGAGACTTCAACTCATTGCACAGTACCGTGGCGGTATCTCATTGGTGGTGCACCACAGCAGCAACAGGGCTACTAAAGTGGTTGGAGAGCATTGGTCTTCACCTGCTTGGCCTTTCCAAACTTTGCCTCGGAGGCCTTTGTAGACAGTATTCACAAGGCAGGTCTCTCACCGTCTTCTCCACCAGTCTGCTCCTCTGCTGGGTTCTGGGAACAGAGTGGTTGAGTTCCCAAGACTATTAGCTTGGCACACTCTCCTTTCTCACAGCACCAAAATGGCTGAGCTCAGGGTCAGTCTCCAGCTTCAGCTCACACACAGTCTCTCAGGCTTGTGGTGATTGTGATGATTAGAAACCTCAGACCTCACCCCACCGAGGGGTGAACACAGTGGCTCAGTCTTTGCTCACACAGCCATAGCACTTGGAACTCAGGCTGCACACTTACAGTCTCTGCTCTTTCATTGCAGCTCCCAATCTTTTCTCTCACGGATTACAAACATCCAAATCCCTCTTCCTGCAGCACACTCCAAACTCTCTTCCTCTCTCGGGCAGCAGCACTAGTCTTTAGGCACTCTGCCCAGTTGAAACAAGCTAGGGCTGAACTGGCTGTTGGGGTCTGGGGGCAGGTATTGGGCTGGGTAGCCCTCAGCAGTGTCCCCTGCATCCAGCCTCAGGCTAGTCTGCAAATGAATTCCCCTTTTGGTAGGCTGGCAGCAGTTATTTATAGAACTTGCAGTCTCAGAATGATTGCGTGCTGCAGTCCGGGGCAAATCTGGTGCCCTCTGAACTTTTACCCAGTGGCCCCCATGCTGCCAAAGACCATGGGGGCCACCATTATTATTTACATTATGCCCCAGTCCAACTCAGCCCAATATTATTTAAGAAAAGCCCTTTCAGGGGCTAATACTCATATGTCATGGCCCCGGTTATCCTTATGGAGCCAGGACAAATTTTTCTTTACTTGTGGGAGCCCCTTTCTGTCACTGGGGCTCCTGACACACATAACGTCCCCCCCCCCATGTGCCCTTTTAGGCTTCTGGCACAAATGGAGCTGTGGCTCCTTTAATGTTTCATTCCTCTGGCAGCCGGGAATGCTCATGGGGGTGCGGGTCACCATCTTTCTTGTTTACAGTGCGGTTAGCCTTTCAGCACATACCGTACAGCTGAGTCCCCTCCTACAGCACCTGGAGGTGCAGAAACACAGATCAGAGCTCGGCCCCCATCTGACCATGAGCCAAGACACTGCAGAACGGTAGATGCAGTGGCAAGGACCGCACGAGTTGCCATGGTGTCTGGAGCCCACCTGGGACCACTGAACCAGTGAGGAGCCATATCCCCATGAGGGGGCTTACACAATGAAGGTAGGCAATTACCTGTAGGATGTCTGAATTGTTGGAACTACCTTGGCAGAGAATTGAAGTAGAAGACTGGGAAGGGGACAAGGGGGGAGATTGTTTAACCAGGAAAGGCACACTTTAGGGAGTGGATGACCATCCAGAATTTAGGGTTATTAAGGTGACTCTGAAAGTTGGGAGGAAAGTGTTCTGTCTTGAATTTCCTGGTTGCTTTGGTGCAGGCATTTTTTAACTTTATATTTATTGATTTTCTGTGTAAAAGATACTATACAGTCAATAATCTCACACAGGCTTCAGGCACATTACAGGCAAGTAAGCTGCCCTTATAGACATTTATGTGGAGAACAGTAAATATAACAGTCCTATATTCAGTTACAGTAGGAGATGGGGGGGGGGTACCTAAATGTTAATTTTTCAAGTCCATCATTTCTACAATAGTTGCCAGCCACTTCAGCGGCAGAGGTATTTTCACTAGGGAGAAATTAATCCACAATGTAATACACAATCGCTGGGACTGCTGCTTAAACCTGTTTCTATCCAGGGAGAAAAACGGAGATACAATAGAGCTCCTTGAACAAACCAAGACCCCTCTAGGTGCAGTTAAACATTTCAAAATATTCATATCTTAATCAGAAATGGTATCTCAGGGCCGGCCCAGTGGCACAAAGTGCTGAGGTGCTGGTGTCTTACCTTGAACCATGCCGGCGACCCGGGTTCAGGAACGAACTTGGGATGCTGGGCGCTGGCAGGGAAGGAGGGGATTGAGTGTCTGCAGGACTGCTCTCCTCTCCTGGGGTGGGTAGCGGATGGCGTCGCTCTACAGCAGCCTCCGGTGGAGATAGGGAGCACTGCAGATGCAATGCAGGGAACGTCACCAGAAAAGCAGAAATACCTGCTCCACGTTCAGCCAGATGATGGCTGCCTGAGGCCATCGAAAGTCCCATAGAGCCATCCATCTCAGCAGCACCCTGGGGCCATGTAGATGCATTGGTCTGCCCCTGGCCGGTACCTTCCCCCCTCGGAGGAGAGGGACCCACCCCGCAAAGGGTTACATCGAGGTTACCCTGGGGCTGGCTGCTATGTGAGACGGTGGCTCAGGGAGCATGACGGGTTGGATCCAAGCCTTGGTATAAAGCCTGAAGGAGTGGCTGGGGTGGAGCATGTAGGGGGGATAAAGAGATGAGGCAAAAAAAAAGAAATGGTATCTCTTAGGAAGTAAAATAAGTGAGTACAAAGTATGTCCATCACAAACTATGTTCTAACTGGGAACTAAAAACTAGACACTATTTTGCAGTTATAATTACTAGCAGGGAGAGCCACCACTGCTGCTTCGAACCTCATGGGAAAACCTTAGAGTAGCGTGGGCATTCCAAAATGGAGGATGTCCCTCTCACTCATTTAGTCATGAGCACCAATTTTTTAAAAACAAAATATTATGTTGTGTGCCCCTCTTATTGTCTCAAGTCCACATTACGTCAAAAGTAATCCATAATGATCAGTCCCTACATAAGAGACCTGGTACTGAGAAGTACGAAAGTTAGTGGCATAAAAGCCCAAACCTGCTCCCGCGTGCATTCAGCAATGTTAAAGTCAGTTTTCAGCTCCAGATGAGGAATCCTCTTGATCAGCTCATTCCCTGTGCCCTGCAAATTCTTGCTTTATTTTTTTTGACCCACCAACCAGCATCTTGGGGGTTGCTGAACTGCCAGATCATGTCCCCGTACACCACACGAAGACGTGCTGGTAAAAGGAATGAGTGTATGATGCCCAGCACTCTCAACTGCTGTCTGACCATGTCAAATGCCTTCCTTCTGGCTCTCATCTGGAAGGATAAATCTGGGAAGGCTTTCACGTTGGACCCTTGAATCTCCAACAGGTAGATGGGTCTTGCTGCCTGAATAATCATGTTCCGTATTTCAGAGCCAGAGGATCTAATCAAGATAGTGTGGGGTGTATTTGGTGCTATTGGCCAGATTCGAGGATTTACTCTTTATGCTTTGGGAAGAGCCGACCATGAAAACCCCTCCTGTATAACCAATTTTTCCTATAGCCAGGTAACCATGTAGAACAGTAAGTTTGAACCTTCAGCCCCTTCTGGAACTCTGACCTTGCAGATGTTACCTGAGTGCACCTCATTTTCTATGGCCTCCGTTCTGGTACAGGGCAGTCCATTTTCTTCAGTTAGTGTAGCGATGGTTGCCAGGGTTGAGATGGATCTTTTTTCAGTGTCTGCCACAGTTCCAAGTTTCTAGATTGCCCCTTCATGAGCTTTCACCTTTTGGAGTGTTTTTTCTTCTATTTTTGAATCCATGGTCTTCATGGATTCTATCATGGCTTTCCAGGGCAGCTCCATTGCATCCCTGGATCCACCGCCACTACTCTCTGAGGTTTCTGGGGCCTTACTCGTGTTAGATTGGGCCTGATCTTTTGGTTGGCCCTGGTACTGTGCCTTTGGTCACACCATTGTTGAAAATTGGATCAATCGGTTCCGCTAGACTTCCTCTGTACAATGCTATACATTTTTTTTTTCGTTTTTAATGTTTCTGAATATTTTTTCTTTGTAATTAACACCTCAACGTGGAAAGCTGCAATGAGGTGCATCCAGCCTGGAAGATGGCTCTCTAGCACCCCCCCGTGCAGGCATTTTAAAGCTGTTTGTACCTTGCTAAAACCCATGAAGGTGCCAAGTGCATCCCCACTCTTCAAGGCAGGTTATTCAGCAGAGATCCAAGGAGATGCAAGCTTGTAACTCAGACCATGTGAAGAGGGATGGGCTAGTCCCTCCCAATCAGCAGAGATTTTAGATTAAAAGGTACTGAGGGTTCATCAATATTAGTGATTGACTTATTTTTCTATTTATTTGTCATTTATGCTGGAAAAGGCACATTATGATTCATAGGTTTCATAGGATTTGTACAGAGCTAATGGATTTGCATCCTTATTGCTCGCCAGTGATTTCTAGGTCATTCTTATTTAAGCATGCCAGATTTCCTAGACGTTCTCTTGTAATGATCCTACCTATGTTTAAATATTGCTGTTATGGAACTTGTCACAACCTCAAGTGGCAGTCTGTTCCAGTCATAGACTACACGCTGGTTAAACCACCAACTGGTATATACCAACCTCAGATTTCATGTAGTTAGCTGCAGGGGGTGAGATCTAGTACTATATGTATTAGCATTTACTTCTAGTCCAGTAAAATCCCAGATATCACAGTTGCTCCATGCTCTGTGTACTAAACACATATCCCCCCTCTTCCTTCTTGCCTCCAATGAGTACAAGTCCAGTTCTTTTAGACGTGTTTCATAGCTCTTCCCTGCCATATTATGTATTGCCCTAGTGGCCCATCTCTGTACTCTCTCCAGGAGTCCCACGTCTCCTTTTTATGTTTGCTTGCACGGATGCGCAAGAAACATGCGGCAGTTTAGGAGAGAAGTGGGTTGTGGAGGTGCGGCACTGTGGCAGCCAACGGAGGCACTGCATTTGGGGGCTTGGCACTGGTGGACCAGTGGAGGCACAGTGTGCTGATGACACTGGTCTCCAAAAGTGCCACCAAGTTGAAACATTTTCACCGCTGCAATGAGGGGCCGCCTCGTCATTGCAGCATCAGCCATTCCGCTGCAATGAGGGAACTACCCATCATTGCAGGGTGGTACTTCCCAAGTGTAGCAATTAAATTAAACATGGCAGAGGCTTGCCGCCACCTCTCGGCCCCATGAAAGCCAATTGGGGGTGGCCAATCCCCCCATTGGTAGCCTCCACCCAGTGACGGCATAATGGGAGCCCAGTCCCTGTTGGCATGCTGCAACCCCCACCCCATTTGTTGTGGTAGCTTTAGGGGTGCCCCATCCCCTCGGCATCATGGCCCCCAAACAGTCGTTCTTTGCTGACTGGGGGCCCAGTCCCTGTGGGCTTCAGTACCCCCACCCCAAAAAAGGCAGGTGGAACACTGGGAGCCCACCCCAGTGTGCTGGAAACAAGCCTGGCAAAAAAAAAACCTTCCCGCAATGTCTTTTTACTTTTTTATCTCCCTGAAACAAAGGAAATGGTCTCAGACACAAAGGAAATGGTCCCACACTGGTCACCATCCTCTCCCCCCAAACCCACACCCAACCACTGTGCACCCAACCTCCCCACACCCCCCCTCACCCCATACTTGGCTCCAGAGCTTGGCGTGATGATCTTCGGTGGACCGGGAACATGTCTGCACTCTTCAAAGCCTACCGCGAACTGAAGAAGTGCTGGTAAGCTGTATAATGGCATAAATAGGTTTTTTTCAACTTTGGTGCATATCTCAGGCATTTTGGGGAATTTTGGCACCAAATTTTCAATATGGGGTTATTGGGACCCCTCCTCATGAATTTAGGCACTGTCATGGCGTTATTCGGTCCCAAAAGGTGATTTTGCGGTCACTATGCGGAATCACCTTCCAGGACCAGGTAACGAAATGACAGTGCAAGTATTCATGAGGTGGGCTCTCAAAAAACCTATGTTGAAAATTTGGTGACGAAAGTCCATAAAATGACTGTGTTACGAGCACGTGTTGCGCAGTTTCCACGCATGCTCGTAACTTTGCGAATTTATAATATTTTCACACCAGATTTTCAACATTGGTATTTTCCATACCTCCTTATGAACAGTACAGCTGTCATTTTTCATATCCTGCTTGAAATATGCATTTACACATCTGGCGCAGAATAGCGCGGTAGCTGTGGGAAATCAATGTTCAGGACAGATTAGGAAAATCATAGTTACACTGTTCATGGGCAGAGGTCACAAAATGCCTATGTTGAAAATTT
The DNA here is from genome assembly GCA_016271365.2 of Neoceratodus forsteri. Classification (NCBI taxonomy): domain Eukaryota; kingdom Metazoa; phylum Chordata; order Ceratodontiformes; family Ceratodontidae; genus Neoceratodus; species Neoceratodus forsteri. The sequence goes on from CM028137.1 coordinate 159,507,317, forward strand.
GATGAAAAGATTCCACTAAATGACTGTGTTACGCCCATGTGTTGTGCAGTTTCCACATAAGCCCAGAAGTTCAAGTATTTTTGATATTTTCACTACAGATTTTCAACATTGCCATCTCTTCACAGCTCCCTATGAATGGTACAGCTGTCATTCTTCACATCCTGCCCGATCTGTGTTTTCGTACATCTGGTGCAGAATGGCACGGTCACTGTGGGAACTCAAAGTTCGGGACACATTAACAAAATCACAGTGCCACTGTTCATGAGAAGAGGTCCCAAATGCTTTCATGAGGTGGGGGTCACAAAAAGGCCATGTTGAAAATTTCTAGAGTAAATACCAACAAACATCCGGGGCGTTAGGGTGTCTAACCATAACGTTCCACCCTGTACAGACTGACAGGCATCAAGTGTGTGGCTTTGGAGTGCCGACTGTAATGCTCATGCTATTCCACCCCCACCCCACCACCCTGCAGCCAGTGACAGGCATTGAGGTGTGCCTTGAACTCTTCGGCCCCACAGTTCACCCCTTCTCCTATACTGCACCCATTTCAGCGTATGTCCTTATGGAATGGGGTGACTGTACAGCCGAACACCCCAAGGCACACCTCAGCATGTGTTGGTGTCTGCAGGATAGGGTGAAGTGAAATGGCATCAACATTATGGGCGACAACCCAAACGCATACCCCAATGCCTGTCTGTCTTTGCTGGGTGGAGGTGGGGTTGGTGTGAAGTTCAATACTTCACTGCCATTCTTATTCTGCATCTCTCTAACTCCTGCATTTCCAATGCTAATACCAGCAAGCAAACATTCGGCATTGACAAATGCTTGTTTGCATGGTGCCCATACTTGGGCACCGTATTCCATAACTGGCCTCACCAGTGAAGTATACATAGGTAAGATAACCTCCTTACTTCTAGCTGATATGTTCCTAAGTATACAATTCAGGATTTTGTTTCCCTTTTGTGCTATGCTCCTACAATGAAAGGAGAATGACAAGTCATTGGATACTATGATCCCCAGATCTCTCTCTTCAACTGCTGTTTTCAAGGGTACACCCCCCCCAGGGTATAAGATATTGAGCTGAGCCAGCTTGTTTCCAGGTGCATCCTTGAGAGTCACGTCACGCAGACCTGCTTTATTGATGGGGAATTTTTGGCCAGGACACTGAGAAAAATTCCCAGCTCTTACAATAAGAATCACAGGTGACTCTCGATAACAAAATCCTCAGTCTACGTGTGGGGCTAATTTAATTTGCACATTTTGTGCAAACCCAATTTTTTATACCTTCAATTATCTTTGTTTCACTACACTGTTTCTAGTTGGTCCTGTTGTCCTGAGCCCCAACATTTCATATCTCTGGTAACACCCCACGATCCCCTGCAATCAATGGACATCAGTGCTGGACTGAAGCTGTGGAAGATTCCAATGCCAGGAATGTTGTTTGAGCTTTTCAAAAGCTTTAATCAGCTGTTCACTTGTCCAGTTGCCTTACTGAGGTGGTCTGACTTAGCTTCAGTAAGACAGTGGGACCAGCGAACAACTGATCAAAGCTCAAATAAGAATTGGGGCAACTGAATTTCCCACAGCAACCAGCACCTCAGTGCAGATTCAGTATTGGCACACATAACATCAGTGACCCAGGTTCAGAATGAGCCTAGGGTGCCGGAGGCGAGCAGAAGAAGGAGAACTGAATGTAGCACAGGACTCTATCTTTACAGGAGGGAGAGTAAGTAAATTCCACTGCCATACCCCTACCTGGGTGATCACAGGACAGGTGGTGGTGCAGTCAGAGTTGCTTGTGGTAGGGTGGACACTGGTGACTTCCAAACACAGGCACACATTGCATGTATTTTCTGGAGTCTTTGGTGTCCAGAAGAGGATGGGAAGAATGATGATAGAAAGCCCTGAAGTATACAATATGAAATCAGCCTTCTGAGGCTGTTCCAACCTACAGTAACTGGTTATTGTCATCGAGGCACAGGTCAGGAAGCATAGGAAAACCAGGGGCAGCTGTAAAATTCACAACAAGTGTTTTATTATTAACAGTAAAATAACAATAAAATTGTTCAGAATAACTATTTACAATGGCAGTACACACATAGAAAACATATTCCTTTTTCTTCTCAATTTCAAATCTCAGTCTGTCTCTGTCTTTCTCACTTGCAAAACATTGCAGCTCTTTTTTATAAGTCTTTGCAGGAGCTCAAAAAAGCATGCTTCTCACACTATGTTCTTGTCAGTTTCAGCAAGTGCAGCAAAAAGAACATTGTGACACAGAACTGACCTCTTGTTTAAATCTCTGCAAGAGGCTTAAAAACTGCATTTCAGGTTAGCCCCTTGGGTTCCAAATAGCTTTTTGCAATCATTTCAACATTAAAACTATATATAGTGTTAAACAAAGGGATCCCGGTATCAGTGACATTTCCACAAAATGATTTCACATATATTTTTATACCAGCAGATATGCAAGGGGGAGAAAAGACAGAACAGCAAGTGAGGGTAGAGCAATAGCGAGAGGCAGAGAATTGCAAGACCGTCGGGGTGATCTGTTTGTGGAAGGTTCTGGCTTTTTCTAAGTAGGTGGTGCTCTACTTTCAACAGCAGTTGTGTAAGACGCTGAGTGACTCTCACGGGAGCTGCAGTGGGCCCTGATCTCACCCTCCCCATCCCTCCTGACCCTGGCTTATCCACACTTATTGGGGTGGTGCTGCATGGAGATTGGTGGAAGGCACTACCAGGTGCCTCCACTAATTTGTCCTACCTGGGGGGATTGTTCTTTGCAATGTTAGAGAGTGACAAAGTGATATGTAGCTCTGGTTAAACAGGTAAAAGTTATAAACTTATAGATAGTAATGTGTTAGGAGTTAGGTGTAGCATCTCAAGCTGTAGTTGTGGGAAACATACAGATGGTAGGTATCGTCGGTAGTAGTATCTTACGCATATCTGCAAGTGGAGGTAGTATTGTATTTTTAAGTAGGGACTGGACTAGTTAGAAACTCATAGATAGTACTATATTTTGCAGGTAGTACCGGTATCAGAACGGTAATTCTTAGGTAGCTTTCAGGGAACTTCTCTCTAAATAGTTGTTTCACCTATAATAGTATAGTTTCAGGTATAGTAGTATGGTAGGTATCTTAGTATGGTATCATATAGGTAGTTTAGAGTTGTATGTTGTCTTATATAACTGTACTGTACTTACATAACTGTACTTTTAGTCAGTATTTTATGCTTCGTGCAGGTATAGTGGGTAATGTAGCACATAGATATTTTTAGTACTGTATTACATTTTAGGTAGAACTATACTTTTTGGTCAATACTGTGGAGGTATAGTTGATAATATAACTTATAGGTATTTTTAGGTATATTTATGGGCAGACTGGATGGGCCTTGCAGTCCTTATCTGCCGTCAACTTCTATGTTTCTATGTTTGGTGAATATTGTCTTGCGCCTTGTGCAGGTATAGTTGGTATGGGGCTAGACTGGTACAATTAGTATAGATAGTACTGTATTATCTTTTGTTTCATTAATAGGTAGTGCTAGCTATGGGTAGGATTGTAGAATGCAATGGTTGTTGGGCAGTGTTATGGATAAACATATTGTGGAGGCTGGGAAGGTGTCCAATCTGCCACAGGCTGAGGAGGCTCGAGGATGAGGTGTGGTGGCTTGGTAGAGAGCTGGAGAGGATGAGTGGAGGTGGGGATTCTAGGACAGGTGAGCCTTCACCAGGGAGTAACATGAAGACACCACATGAGAGGAACAATGGGTCGAGGGAAGGGATGTGGGTAGGAGGTAGGAGCAAACTGAACAGAAGGCGTAATGATGGAGGGTGGACTCAAGTTGGGCCTAGCACCCAGAGGGGGGGACTAAAGTTAGGAGGGAGGAGCCAATGCATAGCAGAACAGAGGGTGTAGGAAATAGGTTTGCTGTACTGATGACACTGGTGGGTGAGAAAGAGAAGAAGGATGGGCTCCAGGAGGGGGCAGGAGAGGAAACAGGAGGAGATTGCACATGGTACTGTATTTGGGAAGAGGAGGAGAAGAGGGGCAGTACTGGTGGATGGAGTGAGAGGGTCACTGCAGGGGTGGGGATAGGTCAGGGGTGGAGAGGGGGGAACCACTGGAGCGAATGGTAGAGCTTCTAATATGGGGGACTCTAAAAATGGGAATCTGGGTAGAAGGGTGAGGATGAGAGTGAGAAATGAAGAAGGGGGTGTATTGGCACTGGGGGACTCCATACTTAAAGGGATCATATGGGGCAGCAAGGGTGAATGGCATAGTCCCATATGGGTGAAGTCCGTACCAGGGTTAATGGCAGATAGGGCGAGGCAGTCAATTCTAAAGTGTGCATGCAGGGGTAGGAGGAAACCAAATATAGTGGTGCATGTGGGGATGAATGACCTGGCGGGAGAGATGGTGGAGGTAGTAAGGGAGAGGTCTGAGGGTGTGGGAAGGCTGTGCGAGGTGATAGGGGAGTCGATGGCCTTCTCAGAGGTGCTCCCAGTACCCTCTGCGAGTTCAGCGAGGAAAGGGAGGATTAGGGAGTTCAATACATGGTTGGAGAAGTGGTGCCAATCCAAGGGATATGGGATAGTGAGTTGATGGGGCAGGACCTGGGACAATAATGATTTATATGCAGGGGATAGGCTGCACTTGAGTGGGAAGGGGAAGGGGTTATTAAAGCAAAAGTTAGAGGGGTATATAGCAACAAAGGTGGATTTAAACTAGGTGGGGGATGGTGAGTGGACAGCCGGTAGGCAGGTATCCCGAAGAGAGGAGCCAAATAAGCTCACCCCCCAAGCTAGCAGGGAAGGATTCAGGGAAGGTGCATGGGGGAATAGGAGGGAAGAGAAGCAAGGAGAGGAAGGGAACGGGACAGGATGGAGGGTGGTCTCGCTGAATGTGAGAAGCTTAGGTAACAAATCAGCTGAGTTACAGGCACTCTTGGCAGTGGGGAGGGTGGATATTGCAGTGATTAACAGAAATGTAGGCTATTGAGTACCAGGACTGGGATATGTTGATCCCAGGGTATAGGATATTCAGGAAGGATAGGGTTGGTGGGGCGTGGCAATCTATGTGCGAGGGGGATAAGGTGCTTTAGGGAAGTGGGGAGGAAGGCAGGACAGAGGCCCTATGGGTGCAGTTCCAGGACTCAAAGAAAAGGACACAGAGGATGGGGGTAGTGTACAGACCACCAGCACAAGTGGAGGACCTGGACAGAGAGTTAGTTGACCAGATTAGAAGGGTCTGTAGGAAGGGGAACACAGTGGTAGTGGGGGACGTCAGTCAACCGGTGGTGGATTGGAGCACCCCAGCCACCATGAGTGCAAGGGAACAAGTCATATTAGATGCAGTTCTGGGAAGCTTTCTGGGGCAGTTGGTCCATGAAAAGACTAGGGAAGGAAGAACTCTGGACCTGGTATTATCAAATGGAGAGGCTATAAAGGATCTGGAGGTGGGGGACCTTCTGGCAGGGAGTGACCACCACATGGTGTGGTTCACGCTCAATATGGGAAGGGAAAAAGGGGGGTACAGGAACCAGGGTGATTGATTTTCAAGGGGGGTGCCGGCAGACTTTAAAATGATGGGGGAGATTGTTGGTCGGCACCTGGCGAGTATTCAGCTTAACATTGATGCTTGTTAGAAGTGGGAGATTATTAAAACATGGCTGGTGGCGGTTATTGGGACGCAAAGACACGAAAGTGTTAAGGTGCAAAGAAGCTCCAGTTGGTTAACCCAGGAAGCGGATGGAGGGGGTGAGGGCCAAGAGAAGAGCATTTCAGAGACTCAAGAAATCAGGAGGGGAAGGAGACAAGGAGGAGTATATGAAGAGGTCCAGGGAGGTAAGCAGGCTGGTCAGAGCGGCCAAAGCTTCGAGAGAGCTGAGGCTGGCACAAGGTATCAAGGATGGTGAAAAAGACTTCTTCAGATACATTAGGGAGAGATGGAAGAATAAGGACCAGATTGTGAGGATTAAGAAGGACGGGGAGTTGGTAGAGAAGGAGGGGGATCAGGCAGAGGCACTAAATGAGTACTTCTATTCTGTGTTCACGAAGGAGAAAGGGGGGCAGGTACCTTGGGGGAGGAGAGGGGCGGGCAGGGGAGGGAAGGAGGGGTGACTGATACAGGGATCACAGAGGCCAGGGTTCTGGAGGGGTTAAGGGCACTGAGGACAGACAAGGTACTGGGTCCAGACAGCATTCACCCTAAGGTGCTAAAAGAACTGACACCGATCCTGGTGGGACCACTGGCTGACCTGTTCAGTACCTCCCTGGACACAGGATGTGTACCAGAAGACTGAAGGATGGCCCATGTGGTGCCCATTCACAAAAAATGCCCTAGGGATGAGTCGGGGAACTACAGACCAGTGAGCCTCACATCAATTGTGGGAGAACTCATGGAGACCATCCTGAATGAGAAGCTGGTGGAATTTTTGGAGGACAATGGACTCCAGGATGTTCAACAACATGGGTTTGTCTCAGGAGGATCGTGCCAGACAAATATAGTTGAGTACTATGACTGGGTGACCAGGGAACTGGACAAGGGCCATATGGTTGATGTCCTGTATTTGGATTTCAGCAAGGCCTTTGATTCGGTGCTGCATGGGAGGCTGGGGGGAAGCTGGAGAATACCACAGTGGAAACAAAACTGGTCAAATGGATCACCAGTTGCCTGAAGGGAAGGTAGCAGAGGGTGGTAGTTGTGGGGGCTCTCATCATCGAGGGATGTGATGAGCAGAGAGCCACAGGGATCGGTACTGGGACCAGTGCTGTTTGGGATATTTATAACAGATATCTCACATGGAATCCAGAGTAAGATCAGTCTGTTTGCAGACGATGTAGTATCTGCTTCTCAGAAATACTGCCAGTGCCCAGAGCCATGGATCAGATCACAAATAAAATCAAAGCCATGAATGAATAGCTCAGGAAATGGTGCTTTAGGCAAAAAATTACTTGCCTAAGATACGGGGAAGAATTCCATGATAACCCTTCCCTCTTTTGCTGGGACATCCTGCATCTGAGTAGGAGAAGAGTACAATGCTAGAAAGAAAAATAACTACACATATCAATAGCCATTTAAACTATCATCCAGGGGGGAGAATGGGACTGTGCCCAAGTCTCTAACCACAACAAACCCTTTACAAAACCAGAAATTATGTAATACCTTATCACTTAATGCTAGATCTTTGAGTGTCGCTAAAATGGCTGAATTAGAAATTAAGATTCATACATTAAACTTGGGGATAATAGCCATAACTGAGACCTGGGGGAACTCAGATTCTCTGTGGTCAGTAGAGATACCAGGGTTCAAGCACTACTCTAATAATCAAACAAATAATAGGAGGGGGGAGGGGTCTGCCTTTATTTCAGAAATGACATCACCTCCTTTGAAGTTCCATATATCACCCAAACTGAAAGCATATAGGTTGTTATTCAATTTAGAGGTCAATCACAGTTCCTCGTGGGCACATGTTACAGACCACCATCTGCCGATCTTGAATATACTAACCATTTAACTAAGAACATTTTACATTTGGCAGATAAGGGTAATGTTCTTATTCTGGGTGACTTCAACCTACCTACTATATATTGGGACTCCCTAACAGGCAATACTCAACACAAAATTATATTTTTATCATCCATTATTGATTTAGGCCTTGTACAGCTTATAAGGGAACCCACTAGAGGATGCAATACACTAGACCTAGCAATAGTCAACATAGAGAACAATATTTCCAATCTCTCCATACAGGACCCCTTGGGTAACAGTGACCATATGTCAAGTCTTCTAAAAAATCTCATATGGTTACCAACCCACCACCAACCAACTGCAATTAAAATATTATGAATGAGCTAATTTCAAAAAAAAAAAAAATCATTTAAACAATATCCAGTGGGAAAATATACTTCTTCCGCTTCAGCTTGAAGAAGCATGGAATTTCCTAAAAACAACAACCCAGGAACTAGAAGACATATATTCCTACAACAAACAAATACAATAATAAAGGGAAAATCACATTAATGGTTCAATAATGCAATAAAAAACAAAACATAAGGAGAAACCACTTGCATCATTAAAAACATTTTCTAACAATCAAAAAGAAGAAGAAGCACTAAACCTATATAGGGTAGCAGTTAAAGAACTAAAAAAACTAATTCTATTAGCTAAACAAAACCTTGAGTTTAAAATAGCACACACAAAAGGCTCCCCACAAGTCCCTTTTCTCTTATCTCTATGAAAAAAAAGGGAAAAATAGGTCAACATGTCCAATAGCCATAAATGAATCCTCAATTGCATCCAACAAAGAAACTGTGGATGCCTTTAATAATTACTTTTGCTCAGTATTTTCGAAAAATAATGTACAGAAATTTCCACCAATCATATTAGTAAAACCACCGAGTATACAATCACAACAGCTGACACAAATAAAGTATTAAAAACACTAACAAAAACTACCAGTCTAGGCCCTGATAACCTAAATCCAAAACTTTTAATAGCAACAACTGATGCATTAACTCCCTCACTAACTATTATTTTCAACAAATCCCTAGGTGAATCAACCGTCCCTTCTGTTTGGCTTACTGCTACTGTTACACCCATTTTTAAACAAGGTAACCGTTCAAAAACAGAAAATGACCGCCCCATTAGCCTCACATCATTACCATGTAAACTCATGGAGAAAATAGTCAAATCCCTTATTGAAACAGAAATGCAATCCTTGAACATCTCTGACCACTCCCAACATGGGTTTAAGCAGGGCCACTCATGTACAACCACCCTTCTCTACTTTTATAACCACATACTGTAAGTCAAGGTCTGGATTCCAACACCCCAATGGACATTATCCTATTGGACTACAGCAAGGCCTTTGACAAAGTGTCACATGCTATATTAATAAACAAACTACTCCACTTCGGTTTCTCCTCAAACATGGTCAAATGGGTAGATTGCTGGTTGAGGGGAAGAACCCAGAGAGTTAAGATAAATGGAATTTTATCTGATGTTGGGGAAGTTTCTAGTGGTGTCCTGCAGGGCTCAGTCCTGGGGCTCACACTTTTCAATATCTTTATTAGCGATATGAAAATTAGTTCTAGCCACATATTAGTTAAATTCTCAGATGACACTAAATTGGGAGGTAGGGTAGATTGCTCATCTAACATGAGTGCACTTACATCTGACCTCACTGCCATTGAACACGGCTTATATTGACAAGATGCATTCCAATACAAAAAAGTGTACAGCTTTGCATCTGGGGAAAAAGAATCCAAAGCAGATATATATTCTAAACAATACCACTTTAAAAACATCATACTGCGAGAAAGACTTAGGTATTACAGTCAACAACAAGCTGTCTTCCACATATCACTGCAACTAGGTAGCAACTCTTTCTAATGCACTTCTGAGATGTATAAACCACATATTCATCTCCAAAACTGAAGAATGTATACTCTGATTATATAGATCACACATCAGACTGTATACAGACTATGGGTCACCCTTTTGGAGCCCATATTTGGCCAAAGATATAAACAGGATAGAGTAGATACAGCACAGGGCAACCAGGGTGGTCCCTTACTTGGCCAACTTTAATTACGATGAAAGAGTAGAAAGGATAGGTCTCCACTCTTTAGAACTAAGAAGAAGCAGAGGCAATCTCATTCTACTGTTTAAAATCCTACAAACACAAGCATTAATGGAACAATGTGGAATAACTTATTCAGAAAGAAAAATAGTAGCTAGGCTACACAATAGGCAACTCGATGTTGGCAAAGCCATGACAAACAAAAGGCTACACGTTTATACCATTAGGGCCCCAAGACTGTGGAATATACTTCCACAAGAACTAGTGGACTGCACCAATATTAACACATTTAAAAAACATTTAGACAACTGGCTTCTATATAACCCTATATCTAGGATTAATGACCCGCTGTCATGGGGGACAGTCTTGATGGGCCAAGGCCTGCTTTTGTCCTTGTCTACCAAGACAATACTAAAATGAGAGCTGTGGTAGATGACATAGATGGGTGGAAAGGGCTGCAGAACAACCTGATCAAACTACAGGGATGGTCAGAAACATGGCAGCTGGAGTTCAACACCAAGAAGTGCAAAGTACTGCACTTTGGAACTAGGAACCCGGGGAGGAGCTATTGGCTCAGAGAGGTTCAGTTGGAAAGCACCAGGGAGGAGAAAAATCATGGGGTGATTATAACAGGGAATATGAACAACTCAGCACAGTGCAGGAAGGTGGCAGCAAAAGCCAACAAGATGCTGGGGTGTATAGCGAGAGGTATCTCTTCCAGGAATAGGGAGGTGATCCTTCCCCTGTACAGGTCACTGTTCAGATCACACCTGGAATACTATGTGCAATACTGGCACCCATTCTTGAAGAAAGAAATCAGATTATTAGAAGGAGTACAGAGCAGGGCGACAAAGATGATACAGGATCTGGAGGGTATGTCCTATGAGGATAGGCTGGGCGAGCTGAACACGTATTCCCTGGAGGAGAGGAGGGATAGGGGATATGATTGAAACTTTTAAATACTTAAAGGGGATTAACAAAATTGACACAGAGAGGATCCTCCAGATTAGAAGTGGGAGGGGCATGAGAGGGCATAAATTGAGATTGGTGGGGGGAAGATTTAGGAGGGGAAATCAGGAGACACTTTTTCATTGAATGGGTGGTGGATAAGTGGAATGCCCTGCCTGCAGTACGGAGAGTTTTTTTTAAGAGGGGGTGGGACAGTGAGGGAAGGGGTAATTAAGAGGAGTGGGAGAGAGGGTGGGGCAGCTGCAAGTTGAGGGGCTAGCTGCACAACTGAGCAGACTTGATAGACCGTTAGGCCTGTTTCTGTTGGCATTTTTATATGTTCATAAGTCCTAGGTCTCACAAGAAAATTTGTTTGCGTTACCAGACAGAGAAGAGACAGAAAAGGAGAGAACAGAACAGATCCTTGCATTTAAACTCTTTCTCCATAACAACTGGAACAGGGCCGTAGTCAACCCTGTCACAAACCCCCCTCCTTAAGAGGGAACCTGTTTTAAAAAAACAGGTTTCCAAAACATTCCTTTATATTCTCCTTTAACATTACAGTAGCTTATAATCTTTACAGTTCAGTGCATATGCAGTATAGCAAACAGTGAAGTTTAAACTCACACATTTTTGTGTTTTCAACCTTCGGAATTCTCAATTCCTGATCCATATCTTGACAGAAAATCAGCACTGACATTCTCTTTCCCAGATGTGTGCATCACTTTAAATTTAAATGACTGTAGTGCCAGGTACCACCATGTGATTCTAGAAAAATGTTATCTTTCAATTGGTTAAGCCAACAGAGAGGATTGTAATCTGTTACAAGTACAAAGTCAGCTCCGAGTAAGTAAAACTTAAGGGACTCCATGGCCTACTTTGTTGCAAGGCATTCCTTTTCAATGGCGAAGTACCTTTTCTCTCTGTCATGCAACTTCCTACTTATGTAGAATGTTCTTTCCCATCTATATGCTGACTCAAGACTGCACCTAGGCCTACCTCTGATGCATCAGTTTGTAACAGAAATTGTTTCTCAGAGTCTGGGCTTCCTAAAACAGGGGCGGAACATAATGGAGCCTTAATGGCCTGAAAAGCCTTGTCACACTCTGGGGTCCATTTCACATTATTCGGGAAACATTTCTTTGTGAGTTCAGTGAGGGGAGTAGTTAACTCGGCAAAACTGGGAACAAATCTCTGATAATAACCAGCCAGCCCTAAAAATGACCTGACATGCTTCTTTGTTTTAGGGACAGGGCTGTTAGCTACAGTTTTTATCTTGGAAACCTCTGATTTGACTTCTCCATTTCCCAAAACATAGTCCAAATATCTGGTTTCCTGCATGCCAATGCACACTTGGTAGGATTAATTGTCAGACCTGCCTTTTTGATTGATTGGATAACTGCTCGTAGGTATTCCAGGTGGCTTTTCCAGTTTGGACTAAGCACCAAGACATCATCCAGGTATGCAGCACAATAACCAGTGTAAGGGGATAAAACTACATACATATGCCGCCGGAATGTAGCTGGAACACCATGTAAACCAAACGGCATGGTGATGAACTAATAGAATCCTATAGGAGTGGCAAATGCAGTTTTGTTTCTGGATTCTTTAGCTAGGTGGATTTGCCAGTAACCCTTGGAGAGATCGAGGGTACTGGTATTTTATTTATTTATTTTATTTAAATGTTTCACCCGGAAGGCACACTGAGCAATAAATTGCTTATTTCCCAGTGTGACCTGGGGGAGGGGCTACAATTGGAGGTAGGCTTTACAAACAGATTATATTTAACATGGCTGAGAAAATACATTTGACATGGCTGAGAAAATACATTTAACATGGCTGAGAGAATAGACAATTAATTACATTTGTAACATGACACACATTAAAAGTAGCAAGCAGGTATAATATACAAACAATTACAATTGTGTACCTATGGGTCCTAGCAAGTAATATTGATGCAGCTGTGGGTCAACACCATACAGGAATCAGGTCGTATTCAAGAGCCAGAGGGTTTAGCAGGTTATAGGCAGTGGAGGGAGAAGAATCAAAGAGGGACAGGGCATGGGCTGGGTAAGACAGATGGGGAGAGGCGAATAATTGGGGGATCAAATTGAATTGTTCCAGTCTATCATGATATACTTAGCACTTCCCAGTCTGTCCACCAAATCATCTATTCTGGGCATAGGATAACTGTCAAATTCTGACAATTAAGTTTCCTAAAATCAAGGCAGATTCTTACGCCCCATTCTTGTTTGTTTACAGTCACCATTGGTGATGACCAAGCACAACTCGACTCTATGGTACCCAGTTCTTTCATTTTCTCTATTTCCTTAACTACGTTTGCTCTTAACCGCTCCAGTAACCTGTATGTCTTTTGTCTAATTGGGTCAGCATTCCTTGTCACTATTACATGCTTGACCCCTTTTGCTCTGCCTGGTACTGTGGTAAAAGTACTGTTAAATGTCTTAAGCAAGTTATAAATTTCTCCGGTTTGTTTGGAGGTTAAGGAAACATTCACCATTACTGCATCAGCAGTTACAGTTTGTTCCAGTCTATCATAAGCTCAATGTCTTCTTTATCAGTTTCTGGTAAAACTAGCAAGACAGCTTTTGGTGTTTTTTCAACCCATTTCTTGAGGAGGTTGGCATAGTATATCTTAGCAGGATTTTTCCTATCAGGGGTCTCAGTCTCATAGTTAACTGTGCCAGTACATCTAAACACTTTATGAGGCCCTTGCCACTTCATTAATAGTTTATTTTCTGTAGTGGGTTACAGTAGCAAGACCTTTTCGCCTGGCTCAAAAACGTTTTCTTTTACCCCATGATCATAGTACATCTTCTGCTGGTTTTGGACCACTTCCTGATTACTATTAGCGATTTCAACATATTTTGCCAGCTTCTTTCTCAGGGCACACATATAAGATGTAATAGATAGTTTCTGATGGGGTTATCTTCCCATGTTTCTTTTATTACATTTAGTGGCCCTCCAAGTTGTCTACCATACAGCATTTGAAACAATGAAAAACCTGTTGATGCCTGTGGCACTTCTCTGTAAGCAAAAAGCAGGTAAGGTAAGTATTGGTCACAGTCTTTCCCTTCTCCTTTTACAAACCTTTTTAACATGCCTTTTAGGGTTTGATTAAAATGCTCAACAAGACCGTCTGTCTAAGGATGATAAGGGAAGGGAAGGTTCTTATGGCAGTGATGCCTAGTAGTCGGTACAGCTCCTTCAGTAATGCAGCACCAAAATTACTACCCTGATCAGTAATAATCTCTTTAGATATGCCCACCCTGCTGAAAATTATGGGAAGCTCTGCTGCCACTTCTGGGGCTGTGACAGTACGCATTGGCACTACCTCTGGGTATCGAGTAGCATAGTCACATACTACCAAAATGAATCAATTTCCCTTTTACTTTTGTCTAAGGGGCCAACTACATCCATTGCAATTCTCTCAAAAGGCACATCTATCGGGGGTAGGGGCACAAGTGGCACCTTGTCTTTTTCAGTCACTGGGGCTACTTTCTGACACTCAGCTCAAGAACTGCAATAGGTAGCAACATCTTCATGAATTCCAGGCCAGTATAATTTGTACAATAATCTGTCACGGGTGTGATCCCTCCCCGAATGACCAGCCATAGGACTATTATGTGCTATCTGTAACAACTCAGATCTATACTTTTGTGGTATAACCAATTGCTCTACCTGGTTCTGTGTCTGAGGTTTAACCCAAATGCTGTACAGTAGCCAATTACATTTTTAAGCATAGGTTCACCCTGTTTTGGTTTCACCCCAAGCTGCTTAAAATGACCTCAGAGAGAAACATCATTAGCTCTGAAAGAGGTGAAAGATTAGGTTTGCTGGCCAAGGCACCTAGCTTCACCTGAGCTCTTTCCTTCTAGGTTACTTGAAAGGACAGAGCAAAGAACCTTACCAGAGCAAGGGAAAGGATTAAGACTTCTTTTGGCTAGGCAGATTTACTGTGTGTTGTTATTTTTATTTTGTACTTACAGGGATTGTTACTATTGGTTGATAACATTTTATTGCCTTATTTTTCTCTGATTCAAATTGTTGTTGCTGGGTATACTTTCTGCTGCATTATTACAAGGTGTGCCTACAGGTGTGTGCTAACAGATTACTGCTGTAATCTTCTGATTCAAATTGTCTTTTGCAAGGTATATCTTCTGTTACAGCTATATTTTTCTCTGTAGCAAAGTGTTTCTTACAGGGTATATCTTCTGTGAAATTATTACAGGTGGTGCTTTACAGGTTTTACAGTTTGATCTATCATTAGGATAAGCTTTCAGTGTTACTGCATTTGTTGCTGACTGATTTGTTTCTGTTCTTACCTCCTTGTTTCTTTCATCCGTGGTTCTTCTTTTTTGGCAGGGGAAGGGCCCAGCCACCCACCCCATCCCCAACCACCCCATACTACACTACTTTTATAGTGTAGCACAGTCATGACATTTCCTGTGGCAAAGCAGGAAGGGGCGGATCAGTGGGGTATCCACATGGTGACCTCATTTACAGGGGCACTAGTAATTTAACTTGTTACAACGAGTTATACAAAAACAAACAAACAAAACACAAAATCAAACTTTTGCTTTCATTTTCTTCCTTCTAATTACTCTGACCAGGTTATAAACCCAGCAACTTATCTGGAATGGATATCATTAACTGTAGGTTCTGCAGAATACTTTTCAGAAGGGCAGTTTTACAGGACTTAGGACACTGTCCTACAAGCTGGGCCATTGGAGATCTTAGGGCTCAGCTCCAGGCAGCATGGGCAGAGATTGCGCACCTCAAATTTCATATTCAAGAGGAAGTATATTATGAGAACCACCCACCATTTCTCCAACATCCAACAGAAGCACCTCGACCACAGAGGGTAGTTGGTCCAGGAGGTTGGTAGGTGGTTAGGAGGGGCAAATCAGGTGCCCCATCACTCGGTGCTCTCCAACATATTACCTTCACAAACCATAAAACAACTACAAACAGGTATCTGCCTCTATTTATGAAATCAAACAAAGGGGCAGAGGACACTGCAGAGCAGGACACTGTAGCACAGGAGCTAGCACAACAAAACTCGCCCAAAACAGGAACCAAAACAAAAAAAGCAAAAAGGAAATCCAAAAAACTTCTGATCATAGGAGATGCCATGATTCAGGGAGTTGATACCTATCTCCAGCCAGGGGTAATGGTCAGGTGTCTCCTAGGTACATCAGCATGGAGAGACACTGACTGCATTGCTAAAATTGTTCAGGAAGCAGGAGAAAACATTTACATCCTGGTACACATAGGGACTAATGATCTCGCCAGACAGTCAGTTGTGGAGACCAAGGAACACCTGACCAGGCTGGGTAACAAACTATCATCCATTTCGTCTGGCATCTCCTTCTCTGAGATCCTACCAGTCTGGGAGAGGGGGGCAGATGGATGTAAGGTCAGAGAAGGGGAGATAGGGGAACTAAACATGTGGCTCAAGGGGTGGTGCCAGGAAAAAGGACACAAATTTGTAGGGAACTGGCAACAGTTTTGGGAGCAAACGTTCTTTAAATTTGATGGACTGCATCTGACTAAGGAGCGAGTCAGTGCATTGGGGCAGAAGTTTGACGTCTTTGCAGAATATTTAAACTAGCAAATGGGGAGAAAGGTGCAGCACCCCATACGTCATATGGGAAGAACACCCCCCCCCAACTAGTGGTCAAACAGGAGTTCAGCATGTTTGCAGTTCATTTGCATCACCAGGTAAGGAAAAAGGTCCAGCTCCCCATATGACACACAGGGGAAATGCCAGACCTCACCCAACAACTAGCACACCAAAATCTAGCCAATGGAAAATCATGTACACCAATAGTTCTCAGACTTTGTCACAGTGAGTCTCCCCAAATCCATGGAAAAGAGTTTGAGCCTCCCCCAAAAACTGAAATAGTCTTGGGCCTCCCCAAAGAAAAATAACATACTGTACTTTGCACAGTACACCATGAATAAATTGAAACCCCTTTGATTACTTGGCTCACATTCAGTTCTTTGTCTTATACTGACATGGAACCTTTGAAAAGAGCTCATGTGCTCAAAGGTGTTATCTGAATGACAAATAAATAAAATAAACAAATATTATTATTCAGCTTATTGTACCCCCCAACAGGCCAGCCTACTTGGTCCACTATTTTCATTCTTGAACCATTGTTACCCCTTGTTGCAGTGCCTTCATGAGTCACCTTACTTTCTCTGTTTCCTCCTGAAATGAGCCTTGGCTCATTCACCTTCCCATGTCACCTACAGTATTAGTAAATAAATACATAAAATTCACCTATTATTTTCCTCTTTTAGTTTGCTTCATCTCTTCACACAAAATATATAAAACTCAAAATTTAAATACAGCACTTTTTCAGACTTGCTTGAGCCTCCCCTTGAACAGGTTGGGGCCTCCCCAAGGAGGCTGGCCTCACCATTTGAGAACCCCTGATGTACACAAATGCCCGCAGTCTGGGAAACAAGACCCCAGACCTGCAGGCAATAATGACAGAGGCTAAACTGGACATAGTATCAATTAATGAGATGTAGTTTATCAGTAACCACACTTGGGAGACTTCAGTACCTGGCTATGTACTGTTCAGAAGAGACCGAGGTGAAAAAAGGGGGGGGGGTGGAGTGGCCCTGTATGTCAATGAAAATATCAAAGCTACAGAAATTCAGAATTCACATAAGGAGCCAGAAGAACTGTGGGTCACCCTGGAAATAGGAAATGGGACAGCCATAAGAACTAGGGTTGTCTACAGGCCCCCAGACCAGGGGGAGGACATAGACACATTACTGTTACAAGATACACAAAACATGACAGCTAAAGGGGAGGTTCTGATAATGGGAGACTTCAACATGCCAGATACAGATTGGTCAATACCAGCAAGAACATCTGCTAGAACTAGATCCATGGTGGAATCTCTGTGGGGGGGGGGCTGAAACAACTGGTACAACAACCCACAAGAGACAGGGCTATCCTAGATCTAGTACTGACTAACAGGGAAAAGATCACAGATCTCCAGGTAGAAGGTAACCTGGGGGCCATTGACCATCACATGGTATAGTTCAATTTGTCCACTACAACTAAATCTTCCCATTCCAAGGCAAAAATATGGGACTTCAGAGGAGCTGACTTTGATAAGATGGCCAACAGAGTTAAGCTAGCCCTGGCAAAAAGAAATACAGGTGAGGGGGTACAGGCAAAGTGGGCAAGCATTAAGGATGTAATACTTGAAGCAACATCCTATTGTGTTAGAGAGAAAAGGAAGTGCAACAGAAGAAGGAAACCACTTCGGTTCTCAAAAACAGTAGCAGAAAAGGTCAGAGCCAAAAGGCTGGCCTTCAGGAAATATAAGGGAACACAGCGAGATGAAGATAGGGAGGCATACCAAACTTCCCTAAGGGAAGCAGGGAAGGTAGTAAGGCAGGCAAAGGCCCAAACTGAGGAACCACTAGCACAGACAGTAAAAGAAGGTGACAAGACTTTCTATAGATGCATTAGTGAAAGGAGAAAGTCCAGAGGGGTTATTGCTAAGATCAAATGAGATAAGGGGGCATGTGAGGAGGAGGACCATGTAAAAAGCATCTATCCTAAATACAGTAGATACTTCTGCTCAGTATTTACTGAAGAGAAGGTAGGGCAGGGTCCAGAGCTCAGCACAATGGACACAGGGGGAAGGAGGTGAGCACTAGTCCCTTCACAAAAGAAAGGGTCCTACAAGAGCTCGATAAGCTCAGGGTGGACAAGGCAATGGGACCTGATGGCATACATCCCAGGGTACTAAAGGCGCAAGGGTGGAACTAGCAGAGCCATTATCAGAACTGTTTAGTGAGTCTCTGAGCACAGGAGAGGTCCCAGAAGACTAGAGAAGGGTTTATGTGATCCCGCCCACAAGAGTGGTAGCAGGAACTACAGACCAGTCAGTCTTACCTCAGTAGTGGGCAAGATTATGGAGGCACTCCTTAAGGAAAGGATAGTGCAACACCTGAAATCCATAGGAGCACAGGATCCAAGACAGCATGGGTTTACAAAAGGAAAGTCCTGTCAAACTAATCTCATAGATTTCTTTGACTGGGTAACCAGAGTGGTGGACCAAGGGGGAGCAGTTGATATCACCAACCTTGACTTCAGCAAAGCTTTCGATACTGTTCCACATAGAAGATTGATTAATAAGCTGGGTAGGCTTGGGGTGGGTCAGAAGTTGGTCAACTGGGTGGCAAACTGGTTGATGGGCAGAAAACAGAGAGTGATGGTAAACAGTATAAAGTCAGAAGAGATGCAAGTCACAAGTGGGGTACCTCAGGGATCTGTCCTGGGGCCAGTCCTCTTCAATATCTTCATCAGTGACATTGCAGATGGATTGGAGGGTAAGGTTTATCTGTTTGCAGATGACACCAAGATCTGCAACAGAGTAGATGATCCAGATGGGGTGGGCAGAATGAGAAGAGATCTGGATAAACTAGCAAAATGGTCAGAAAGAGTGACAATTGGGGTTTAATGCAAAAGAAGTGCAAGGTCGTGCACATAGGAAGAGAAACCCTGAAGCCACCTATAGGCTGGGAAGGGAGTTGCTGACAGTCACAAGGGAAGACAGAGACTTCGGCATCATCATCACCGATGACCTGAAATCATCCAAGCAGACCACTAAAGCAGAATGTAAGGCTAGGGGGATGTTAGGGTGTATTAGTAGGGGTATCACAAGTCAGAAGAGGGAGGTAATAATCCCTCTTTACAAGACACTGGTTAGGCCCCATCTGGAGTACTACATGCAGTACTGGAGGCCACATCTTCACAAGGACCTTAACCAAATTGAGGCAGTCCAGAGAAGGGTAACCAAAATGGTGCAGGGACTGCATCAGAAAACATATGAGGACAGATTAGCAGAGCTCAATATGTATACCCTAGAGAAAAGGAAGGAGAGAAGTGATATGATTAAAACATTCAAACACCTTAAGGGCATTGACAAGGTGAAAGAGTCTAACATGTTTCAATATAAGAAAAATAGCAGGACAAGAGGACACAGCATGAGATTAGAGGGAAGCCGATTAAGGGGTAATGTGAGGAAGTTCTTTTTCACATAAAGGGTGGTGGATGCATGGAACGGCCTACCTCAGGAAGTGGTGGATATGAATACAGTGCAGGGTTTCAAACAGGCATGGGATAGGCATAAGGGAGCAATACAGATAAGTATGAATAGATAGGCCATTGATAGAGCAAAGGCCGATGGCACATTTATAAGGTAGAAAAAGAAATGGGCAGACTGGATGGGCCTTGCGGTCCTTATCTGCCATCAACTTCTATGTTTCCATGTAAAATCACAATCTGTTATCAGTTTAATTTCAGCATTTTCATATATTAACCCCTTATGTCCATCAGTCTTTTGTTGCCACTGTTTCTTTAGGCATCTTCTTTCTTTCCTGAACTTCCGGATCTTGGAGCTGTGCTCAAACAAGTCCAAATCAAAATCAGCAAAAGGAAGAGCCCCCACCATCTGAGATTTTCTTTGCCTGAGCTCTTGTCACCACAGCTGCTGAAACATTAGGATTTACTCCCTCTTTGATTAACTCAGTAAATCCTGGAAAATCATTTCCAACAATCACGGGTACAGGTAACTTAGGTGCTACCCCCACTTTCATTTGGTGTGATACACCCTTAATAGTCAAAGTATCTTGACTGGTGGGATAGTATCGAGTGTCCCCCCCATGGATGCAGTTGACACAAGTACCTGGTCCTTTTGGACATTGTTTTCCTAGCACTTCAATATGTAGTAGGATCTGTCTACTTCCTGAATTTGTAAGTCCTTTTACAGTCTTATCTCCCACCTTCACATCTGTTAAGTACTCACCCCAATTTGCTAAGGACAAATCTGCTCCAGTGTCACTATTCTTACTACGGCAATTTCTTGCAATATGACCTGGCTTATTACAGTTATAACAGATAAAGTCTTTGGGCGCAGATTTGTTACCTCCACTATAGTTCTTATCAGACTTGGAGTTTAAATGTGAAAAAAAATCTCTTACCGGTGCTTGGCTGTTATCTTGCTACTGTGGCATCTGTCTGGTCATTTGGTAGTCTTCAGCCAAAGAAACAGCCTTTTCCACACTTTCGGGTCGGTGTTCTTTCACCCAAAGCTGCACATCTGTAGGCAGGATGTTGATGAATTGCTCCACTGCAAATGTGTTGATGATCTGTGGGACTGTTTTGCCCTCTGGTTGGATCCATTTCATCAGGAGTTCTCTGAGTCGGGTGTAGGCTTCTTGAGGACTGTCGACTGAATTGTACTTCATAGACTGAAATCTCTGCCTGTAGGTCTTTCCTGAGATGTAATACCTTTTCAGGATTTCGCTTTTCTCCAGGTCATAGTTTTCTGACTGTGCAGTGTCCATATTGCTGTAGGCAAGTTGGGCTTTCCCTCTCAGGTAAGGTACCAGTCTGATTGCCCATTGCTGCTTTGGCCACTGGCAGGCTGTGGCAACCCTTTCAAAAGTTGTCAACTTTGTAAGTTTAATGTATTTTAAGTTCTTTGTGTCTTGTTGCTCTGCTGGACCAGTGCCAGATCCTCCAGATTTGATAATTTGCAAGACATCCATCCATCACTGCATCTTTTCTCTTTTTTTGCTGCTCCTGTCACTGCATCTCTTCTTTTCTCTGCTGTTCGAGTTGTTGCATGTCTTCTTTTCTCTGTTTCTCCATCTCTTTTTGTTATATAGCCCACCATTTAAAAAAGACAGTCAGACTTTCAGGTTCTGTCACTGCCTGTTCCTTTTCTATAACTGGTGCTAGCTGTACAGTCTCATCTTGGACTTCTGTCTCTGCTAGTTTGGCTGCCATTCTCCTAGTAACCACTCCTGGACTTGCTGCTGCAGAATCCATACCTTTCTTCTATGCTTCCCTGATACGAGGTCTAGTACCCATGCACAAAACTCCTGGCTTAGAGTATGCACCACGTAAATCCACACTTAGGCTGACATCATCTGTCATCGAGGAACAGGTCAGGAAGCATAGGAAAACCAGGAGCAGTTATAAAATTTGCAACAGGTGTTTTTTATTATTAATAACAATAAAATAAAAAAATAAAATTGTTCAGAATAACTATTTACAATGGTAGTACAAACATAGAAAGTAGAGTCCTTTTTCTTCTCAATTTCAAATCTCAGTCAGTCTCTCTCTGTCTCTTGCAAAACACTGCAGCTCTTTTTTTTTTAGTCTTTGCAGGAGTTCTTTAAGAAAACAGCATGCTTCTCACGCAATGTTCTTATCAGTTTCAGCAGGTGCAGCAAAAAGCACATCGTGACCCAGAACTGACCTCTTGTTTACAACTCTGCAAGAGGCTTAAAAACTGCATTTCAGGCTAACCCCTTGGGTTCCAAAGAGCTTTTTGCAATCATTTCAACAGTAAAACTATATACAGTTTTAAACAAAGGTATCCCAGTATCAGTGACATTTCCACAAAATTATTCACATATATTTTTATACCAGTAGATATGCAAGGTGGGAGAAAAGACAGAACAGCAAGTGAGGATAGAGAGATAGTAAGAGGCAGAGAATTGCAAGACTGTTGGGGTGATCCAGCCCTAGGTCTCACGAGAAAATTAGGTTGCGCAACCAGACAGAGAAGAGACAGAAAAGGAGAGAACAGAATGGATCCTTGCATTTAAACTCTTTCTCCATAACAACTGGGGCAGGGCCGTATTCAACCCTGTCACAGTCACCCCTTCCAACAGTTGACAGGCCTGCAGGGGGAAGCTACCGCTACCTCCCAGAGGAATCTGCCGTGGAGCAGGCATGCTCAGTGGACCCCATGGAAGGTGGGGCAAGTGCCAGAGAAGAAAAAGCTGGGGCTAGGAGGTATTGTACAGTAGCTAATGAGATGAGCAGAAGTTGTGTCAGGGGATACACCAAATATTAAAGAAGAACTCTCCTGTGGCTTCAGCTTGACCCTAATGTCAGCTGTATAGGATTCTCGGATGCCACCACAGCTCTGAAATGTTGGAGCTGAGGACAGCAGGATCAAAAAGATTCAATGAAGTGAAATAAAAACTGCTGTACAGCAGGCATAAAACATATGTTTTGCACTCACGTTGTAACTCTGATCCAATCCCACACTAGTGTATGAGTCTATTGTTAATGAGAATTCCTCTTTAACTTCTGCCTGAACAGCCACCAGAGATGGGCAGAAGGAATCTCAATTTAACATCTCATCCAGGGATGGCATGTCATCAGTTCGGCAAGCGCCAGTGCTGCAGTACTGTACAGTATTGGGTATTATCCCAGGTTCCTGGTGTGGGACTAATAGCACCAGCCTTCTGATCTTCTGGCCCTAGAGGTGACAAGTAACTTACTGAGCAACTAATGCTGCAGTCAGGCAATAGGTCCGACAGGCCAAGAGACCTTAAAAACCTGGGATGGATGGTTTTGGATGACTTTGGGGGGGGGGACTTTTGGTGGTGAATTTTGCATTTGCAGTAGACCATAATATGGCCACTGAGTACATCTGAGTGTGCCTGCTTCTCATATGCAATGAGGACAGAAGGAAAACTCACTTGCTGCCTGCAGCTAGTGCCAAACACTGCATCAAGGATCCTGATGAGACCTGATAGAAAGGACCATGTCTTCTCTATCCTGGGGGAGCTGCACTTTCTGCCCATCAGACAGTAAGTGACTTCCAAGTTACTTACAAAAACACAACCAAGCTGATTCTCTGGCCCAACCTGACAGAATCAGAGGTAAAATGTATGAGGAAGAGGGTCCTGGATTTTAGTAAGAAAGATATAAAGAAATGGGAGCTTGCATCATAAACTGCTTCAAATGGTGGATTGCCAGGGAGGGGTAGAGGTGCAGTGGGGAAAAATAAGGGTGAATATAATTAAAGCAACCAACCTGAGTGAAGGAAGTGAGCAACAGCAGAAGAAATAGAGACTGTTATGATTCTCCAATGAAGTCACAAAAGCAGTAAAAGAGAAAAGTGTGGCTTTCAGGCGGTATAAAGACACAGAGGGAGGAGGACAGGGAGATACAGTATATCAAGTGATGCAGAAGTAAGCAGGTGAGGCGTTTGGGAAGCAAAGGTGCAGACAGAAGGAAGGATTATAAAAGGACTCGCTAAAGTGGATAAGACTTTCTAGCATTTGCAGATTGTGTGAGAGACCCTTTGGCACTGTGCTTTCCTGCTCAAAGTAGAGCCATCCTAGATGTTCATGGTGCTTTTCATATAGATCCCATGATGCTCTGCATTATAGCGGTATGGGTGATTCTGGATTTCTTTGAAACCTGGCTTTGTTACTAATGCCCTTTTGGGTAACCCTTGCCTCAGTGCTTTTGTGCTGAGATTCTTTGTCTTTGAAGCTTGCTTTCTTATTTTGGGCCCACTATGACCCAAACCTATAAGACCACATAAGGGCTAGTTCCTTTTCTACCTGGGGTGAGATACAGATGAAGTACACAGATTACTCTTGAGTAGGATGAAACACATGTCTGTGTCTTCTGTTCTCAGTCTTTGAAGGTTGTGTGAGAGGCCCTTTAGCATCATGCATTCCTACTTAAAGCAGAACCAGCCTCTGTTTTCATGATGATATTTGCACATACATCCCATGATGCTTTGCATTATGGGTATGGGGGTGTGTGTGTGTGTGTGTGTGTGTGTGTGTGTGTATGTGTGTATGTATGTGTGTGTGTGAGTCTGGAATTCTTTAAGACTTTCTTCAGGTACATCAGTGAGAATGGGAAAACAAGGGGAGGGAGAGTAAGATTTACTAGGGAGGAAGAAGCAGGCCGCAGAAGGGGACCAAGAAAAAGCTGACATTGTGAACAGGTACTTCTGCTCAGTCTTCACAGCAGATGGAGTGGAGGATGGGCCACCAGGGAGAAGCAGGAATAGGGTTGGAGTGAAGTTGACACAAGTTAATTTTCAGAGGGAAAGGCACTGAAAGTGAATAAGGCTATGGGACCTGACAGGATACACCCCTGTCTGAAAGAACTCAGGAAGGTGCTAGCTGCTTCACTAACGGAACTGCTCAACAGCTGATTGGAAACATAGAAACATAAAAACGATTACTTCTGCTCGGTATTTACTAAGGAGAAGAGGGGGTGACACTCAAGGGGGGAGGAACGGCAGAAACAGGGGTGCAGGGGGTGACAGATGGGGAAATCATGGAGGGCAGAGTTTGGGAGGGTTTGAAGGCACTGAGGGTTAACAAGGTGCCAGACCTAGTTGGCATCCACCCTCAGGGTACTAAAGGAGCTGGCAGAGGTTCTTGTGGGACCTTTGTCAGACCTATTTAATGCCTCACTACACTTGGGGTGTGTACCTCAGGACTGGAGGATGGTTCATGTGGTGCCCCTCGACAAGAGTGGCCCCAGGGATGAACCGGGGGACTACAGACCAGTGAGCCTCACATCCATCGTGGGTAAGCTAATGGAGACTATCCTGAAGGAGAGGCTGGTGGCCCTCCTAGAGGCCAAAGGACTACAGAACAGCAGACAGCATGGCTTCATATGTGGCAGATCCTGCCAAACCAACCTGGTGGAGTTTTATGACTGGGTAACTAGGCAACTGGACAGGGACCATGCAGTGGATGTCCTGTGTCTGGACTTCAGTAAGGCTTTCGAGTCAGTGCCGCATGGAAGGCTGGGAAGTAAGTTAGAAGGCACGGGGCAGGTGAAAAGCTGGTGAGATGGGTAGGGAACTGGCTTCAGGGAAGGCAACAGAGGGTGGTGGTGGGTGGGGAGCTCTCACACCCAAGGGTAGTGACGAGCGGTGTTCCACAGGGCTCAGTGTTGGGACTAGTATTGTTTGGGATATTCATTGCAGACATATCATTGGACATCAAGAACAAGATCAGTCTGTTTGCTGATGATACCAAGGTAGGAGTGGTGGTGGATGACCTAGGGGGATGGTAGGGGTTGCAGGATGATCTGGCAAAGCTTGAAACCTGGTCAGACACCTGGCAACTGAGCTTTAATGCCAAAAGTGCAAGGTGCTGCATTTTGGGATGAAGAACCCAAGGAGGAGTTACCTGCTGGGGGGAGTGCAGCTAGCCCAGATGGAGGAGGAGGAGAAGGATCTGGGGGTGCTCATTACAGGGTCAATGAATAACTTGGCACAATGTAGAAAGGCAGCTGCAAAGGCCAACGAAATGCTGGGTTGCATTGCAAGGGGTATATCCTTGAGGAGGGAGGAGGTGATTCTGCCACTGTATAGATCATTAGTTAGACCGCACCTGGAGTACTGCGTGCAGTACTGGCACCCATATCTGAAGAGGGACATTAAGTTACTGGAGGGGGTACAGCACAGGGCGACAAAGATGATGAAGAGGCTGGGGGACTTATCATACGAGAGGAGGTTGAGAAAGTTGAACATGTACTTGCTGGAGGAGAGGAGGGACGGGGGGGACATGATTAAAACCTTTAAGTACATGAAAGGAATAAACAAGACAGGTACAGAGGGGCTGTTCAAAGTAAGGGAGGGGAGGGACACCAGGGGCCATGATATGAGACTGGAGGGAGGAAGGTTCAGGAGGGAGATGAGGAGACACTTTTTTACACAGAGGGTGGTGGCTGGGTGGAATGCATTACCTGCAGAAGTGGTATCCAGTAGAACAGTGGACTGCTTCAAAAGGGGATGGGACAGGACAAGGGGGAGGATCAATGGAGGGGAAGGGTGGAAGGGAGGGACAGCTGCAGAATAAGGGGTGCTAGCTGCACATTTGAGCAGACTTGATAAACCGCTAGGCCTTTATCTGCTGGCAAATTTCGTATGTTCGTAAAAACATAGAAACATAGACTTTGATGGCAGATGAGGACCGCTAAGCCCACCTAGTCTGTCCATTTCCCTACCTACTGGATAAGCTGCTTATCCTAGTTAACCAACAGCTTATTTCTTTCTACCCTCCACAAGAATTGCCTTATGTCTGTCCCCTGCATTCTTGAATTCCCCCACTGTTTTTGATCTCACAACCTCCTCAGGAAGGTAGTTCCATGTGTCCACTACCCTCTCTGTGAAAAAATACTTCCTTACATTGCCCCTGAGGCGTCCATCCTCTATTTTCAAATTGTGTTGCCTTACTCTTGCACATCTCTTTTTCTGAAAGATGCTACCCTCTTGGACTTTGTTGATTCCCTTGAAGTACTTTAGAGTTTCTGTCATGTCCCCCCAATCCCTCCTTTCCTCAAGGGTATACATTTTAAGCTCCTTTAGTCTCTCCTCGTATGGCTTCTGTTGCAGACCCTGCACCATTTTAGTTGCCCTCTTCTGGACTGCCTCCATCCTGTCTGTCCTTGTGGAGATGGGGTCTCCAGAATGGGACGTAGTACTCCAGATTGGGTCTCAGCAACTGTCTGTATAGAGGGATAACAACTTCTTGTTTTCTACTGGTGATGCCTCTCCCTATACATCCCAGTATCCCCCCAGCCATCCCTACTGCCTTCTTACATTGCTTGCTAACCTTTAGGTCATCTGATATGATTACCCCCAGATCCCTTTCCATTTTTGTTGTTGTCACTACCCCCATTGTGTACTCTTCCCCTGGGTTTTGTTTCCCAGGTGCATTACTTGCAGTTCTTTGCACTGAATCCAAGCTGTCATACTTCTGACCATTCCTCCAACCTTGCCAGGTCCCTTCTCATCCTTTCTACCCCCCTTTGGGTATCAACCCTGTTGCAGATCTTTGCATCATCTGCAAAGAGGCATACTTTTCCTTCCAGTCCCTCTGCAATGCCACTTATAAAGACATTAAAAATGACCGGGCCCAGTACTGAACCCTGTGGTACCCCACTAGTAACCCCCCTTTCAGGTGTGGTTCCAGAGGACTGGAGAAAAGTTGACATGCTTTCTCTACATGAGAGTGGCAGCAAGGAGGAGGTGAGCAGTTATAAGCCAGTTAGTTTACAGTAACTTCAGTTTTGGGGATATTAATGGAAACCTTACTGAAAGAAAGACTGGTGGAGCTTCTTGAACCAATCGTCTGCAAAACCACAGCAGCATGGGTTCACAGGTTGAAGTTCATGACAAATGAATCTGACTGAGTTCCTTAAGTGGGTGACCAGGGAAATAGATTAGGGAAGGACATTGGACGTGGCCTATAGGAGATATTATGATACACCGACAGTTAAAATCCAGACACTCACAAGCTTGAGACCGACATCCCGGCATGGATCTTACCCGACAAATTAACATCCCAACATGGAAAGCCTGACACTGGACTTCTGCCAGGTTCGCCCCCCACACCTTCTGAAATCATTATAACTAACTATGAGTCCTGGAAAATTCCACTGTTGGGCTTTCTGTGGTCAGGATGTTATTCTGTCAGGTAAGAGCCATGCCGGGATGTCGGTCTCTGTCTGAGGCTCATGGGTGTTGGGATTTTAAACGTCTGTGTTTCACAGTGATACCGGTCTATCTTGGCTGTAGCAAGGCTTTCGACATTGTGGGGCACAGTGGGATCCAAAGTGGTAAATTGGTTTAGGAACTGTTAATGGATAGGAGACAGAGAGTGGTGGTTTTCGACACTCATTCTAAAGATGGGTGAGTGACCAGTAGGGTACCACAGGGCTCGGTATTGGGACCTGTTCCCTTCAATGTCTTTAGGGGACATTGCAGAAGAACTGGAAGGGAAAAGAAGGTATGCCATTTGACAGATGACACCAACATTTGTTATAGGGTGGACACTCAGGAGTGGGTGGAGAGAATGCATAGAGACCTTGGGAAACTCAAGGAGTGGTCAAGAACATGACAGTTGGGCTTCAGTGGCAAAAAGTGCAAAATCATGCATCTAGGGCATAGGAACCCAGGAGCTGTGTAGGGTAAGTGGTACTGATGGTCCCTAAGCAGGAAAGGGACCTTGGGGTATCATATCTAATAACAGGGCAGTGACAGGGTAGCGTGACAAGGTAGTGGGTAGGACTACTGGGGTGCTGGGATGCATAGGGAGGAGGAGGGAGGTGGTGTTGCAGCTGTATTGGTAACTGGTGTGACCCTACCTGGAGTAGAATCATAGAATCATAGAATTATGGCAGCAGAAAAGGACCTAGTGACCCATCAAGTCTGCCCTTGCCCCCCTCATTATTCATGTCCCTCGCCTCTGACCCTCTCCTTCCCCCCACTTCTCAACCTCATATGTATTGTTTGTCCCATGCCTCCTTGAATCGCTCCACCATATCAGTCCCCACCACCTCCTTGGGCAGGCTGTTCCAGGTCTCCACCAGCCTCTTCATGAAGAAACGTCCTCTCACATCCCCTCATTATCTTCCACCCTCCAATCTTAGGCTATGCCCTCTTGTAATAGCCCCCTCTTTTCTTTTAAGTATGCTCCCCTCCTTTACTTCATTGATCCCTTTTATGTATTTAAAAGTTTCGATCATGTCCCCCCTCTCCTTCCTGGTCTCCAGTGTGTACAGGTCCAACTCCTTACACCTCTGCTTGTATGTCTTCCCCTGCATACCATGCAGCATTTTGATTGCCCTTCTCTGTACTCTCTCCATACCATCTACTGTACTGTGTCCAGTTTTGCAGATCACACCTTAGAAAGGACACAGACAGGGTGGAGGTGTTCCAGAGGTGGGCAACTAAAATGCTGCAGAGTTTACACGAGAAACCCTATAAAGAGAAGCTAAGTGATCTCAACATATGTACACTGGAAGAGAGGAGGGAGAGAGGTGATGTGATCGAGACCTAAAAGTACCTCAAAAGGGTGAACGGGGTGCAGTTATGGAGTCTTTCAAATGAGAACAAGCACCGGGACCAGGGGGCATGTGATGTAGCTGGAGGGGTGAGAGATGTAAGGAAATATTTCTTCACTGAAAGGGTGGTGGACACTTGGAAGAGACTGCCAGTGAAACAGCGGGGGGCTTCAAGCATGCATGGGATAAACATAGGGATATATATATATATAAAACTGGCAGAGAGGCATTAGGTTTGATGGAGACCAGACAGGGTCTGAGGAAGCAGAATCGATAGAGAACATCTGGGCAGGCTGGGTGGGCCAA
The DNA here is from genome assembly GCA_016271365.2 of Neoceratodus forsteri. Lineage (NCBI taxonomy): Eukaryota > Metazoa > Chordata > Ceratodontiformes > Ceratodontidae > Neoceratodus > Neoceratodus forsteri. The sequence goes on from CM028137.1 coordinate 159,536,847, forward strand.
GTGGTCCTTTTCTGCCTACAGATTCTATGGGCCCCATATTCAAACGACTTTCATGGCACAAAAAGGAAATGCACAGTGCACCATGGAAGATGCGCAACAGCGTGACATTCAAAATGGTGTAATGCGTAATTCATGTCCGAATGCGCAATGGCACCCTCATAGTGTATGCCGCACAGAAAATGGGAGCAGACACCTGCATATAATGCTCATGTGTATATTTGGTGGAAATGTGCAGCGCAAGTATCACACATCTCACATGTGTGCCAAACAAACTTGGGTATAAAAGGGGCAGCTCTAAATCAGCCAGACCCCAGAGGCAGGCTGCTGAACTGCATGTAGGATGTCTGGAATACCATTCCACATGGCTGCTGTCATGGCTGACTTGAGGAGATTGAAGGAAGAGCAAGGTGGATGACGAAGGGCCCGTAGGTGGTATGCTCCACAGGGATGGCACTGGCTGTGTGTCACGTTTGAACAGCTAAGTGACACACAAATCATGGACTGGTACCATCTGAACAGGGCTGTCCTAAGACAGCTCTGTGAGCTGCTCCATGATGGGCGCCAGGCACCCACACACAGAAGCCATGTCATGATGGTAGAGACCAAAGTCACAGCTGCACTGTGCCTGCTCACCATGGGCACCTTCCAGATACCAGTGGGTGACATCACCAGCATCACCCAGTCAGTCATGTCTCATCTCCTCACCCAGTTCTTAGATGCTCTGCTGCCCCATGCTAGTGAGTTCATTCAATTCTCTAGCACACCAGTGGAGCGGACAGCTACAGTGCAGCACTTTTACAGGGTTACATGCCTACCGGCAGTGCTAGGTGCCATTGACTGCACCCATGTGGCCATCAGAGCAGCACCTGGTGGTAACAAGGAGATATATGTCAACCAGAAGGGGTACCACTCCAGCTGCAAGGTGGTGTGCAATGCCACAGGGCACATCACAAATGTCCTGGCCCGGTACTCTGGGAGTGCACATGATTCATTCATCTGGCACCAATTGTCACTGTGCCATCACTTTCAGTTCAGGGACATACCCAGTGGCTATCTTGTGGGTGAGTGCAACCACAGCCACAAACAAGGTGTTCACATAGTAACATGGTGTAGTGATGGTGGACGTACAGGAGTCACCACAGAAAGAAGGGGTGTTGGAATGGCAGACATCCATGAGACACATGGGAGGGAAGGAGGGAGTGATGGGACCTGAAAAGGCTTGTCACTGAACAGATGTGTAAAACTGGCATGGGAGGGTTGTCGTGTGATAGGGAGCAGTAGGCACAAGATCCAGGGGTGGTGCTAAGCAGAAGGAGGCTGTAGCCTTGTGGGAAGGTTAGTGCAACACACCACACAGGATGGTGTGATTGCTGTGTGGAACAAACATCCCTAGGATGTGTCTTGATCCACAGCCAGAATGGCATGCAGGTGGCAGTGGAAGTGACAGTGGAAAGACAACAACAGGGAAAGGACCAGAAACAGGAGAGCAACTATGTGCAACAGTGTCAGTGGGGTGGGGAAATGTTCAGAAAAGGCTGACCACAGTTCTGTGGCGAGAACACAATGTAATGTTAGTAAATGGTGTACTAACATATGATATTACCCCCAATACTGTGGCCCACGTCCAAAGCAGAAGATAGTTACAATGTGACACAAATGGCAACAAGAAACATCATACAGCTCTTGTTCGGCATGCCGAAATGCATTTCAGATGCATGGACAGGTCCTGGGGTGCTGTACAGCATAGCCCAGACAAGGCCTGTGGCATATTACCGGCTTGTTGTATATTGCACAACATGGCCATAGACTGTGGCATAGTTATCTAGGAGCTGGAGGGTGACAGTGCATAGGACATGGAGCAGCCAGACAAGGGAGAGCATCAACAGCATAACAGGAGGGACCCAAGATTGGCCCTGAGGGGACAGTGGCACAGGGACATCATATTGCAGGAACACTTTGGAGCCTAACGGTGAGCATAGCATGCAGGTGTGACATTGCTGTTATGAACACAGTCACAGTGTACAAGAGTTCACATTGGGCCTCACAGTAATCGTGAGTAAGTATAGGACAATCTGGTGTAATGTGCACACAGGTGTGAGGAAGTGGCATGCACCCATGTCCACATCTGAGACAACATTGGTAAGGATGCATAGAGGGACGGGTAACAGCTTGGCATGGGTCAGAAATAGATTATTAATACATACCCACAGTGGTAAACCACAGGTGCACTCATCATGCCCATGCCAGTCCCATGTCACCAGGAACCACATCCATGTCTCAGATGCCATCCATACAATGTGACAATGCCACAGGGATTGTGAGGTGGGTCATTGTGGTGTACTGGATGTGGAAAAAGCACAACCATAGGCATTATGGGGCAAAGGTAGCTCCACCTGCATCCTAGAGTCATCATGGGCATGCATCATTCACCCCGGACCCTTCACTTGTTGCATACGTGGCCACCATGGACATGAACAGTGCCTTGGCCCGACAATGCAGCCAGACCCAGTAGGGACAGCTAGCCCATCTGGGGTGAGGCAGCCACCCTTAAGGGGGTAGCACCATGTCTCCGTGCATGGCCATGTGTCATGCTAGGTGTGGAGAACCAAACACCATCTCCAGGGGTAGGCGGATGTTCAAGCCCATGTGACGGGATTCCAGGGAGATGTGTGGTTTGTGGGGTGTTCTGGGGGTACTGGGGTTGCTGTTTGTGCAATGTGTGTGTGGGGGGGTTTGGCCACCACATGCAGCATGGGCTGTGATATGGTCCCATATTGCCATCGCAATAACCAACAACCCTGCACCAATGTCTTCACGGAAAATGCAAAGAGCCTCCATGAGTTCTACATGACTGACAGAAGCCTGCTCCTCATTTAGGTGCATCTGTGCCCACAGCCTCTGCACAGCATCATGGAGTGCCTCCTGCCTCTCCATGGCAGCCCTCAGTAGCCGCGTATGGTTGGCAAGCTGGTGTTCTTGGGCCATGCATTCGGAGCTGGTGTCAGGCTGCCGATCCTGGGGTTGGGGGCCTGGCATGCGGCAATCACAGCGCATGGTGCCCCCACATCTGGCCACTGGGATTGTGGGGATGACACACGTGCAGGTACTGCATGTGAAGGGGCTGCCTGATCCTGTACCTGGTTAGGCTGTTGCTGGTCATGTGTTCCTTGTTAGTGCTATGCAATGCCAAGTCGACTAGGAACAAGACCGCTATTTTTGCGGACTTGATTTCCTCTGTCATCCTGGCTTGCATTACAGAGACCTGGCTGGGTGATGATGTGGGCCCAGTTTTAGAGTCTGCCATCCCCACTGGGTATACCGTTGTTCACTGTTCGAGGAAGGATAGCAGGGGTGGGGCAGTGGCCACTGCATTTCGATCTAGCCTGGGCTTCACGGTGTACCCAGCTGGCAATACCCAATCTTTTGAGTGCATCGCTGTGCAGGTGCAGGTTGAAGGATTCTCCTTGTTTACCACCCTCCTGGGGCAGGGGGAGAATTTCTGCAGGAGGTAACAGACTTTGTCATTGACCAGATATTGGAGTCCCCCAGGTATTTAATCTTGGGGGGATTTCAACATCTGGATCGATGATGAATCCTCGTGTTTCGGTTACGACCTCCTCCAGTTGATGTCATCACTGGGCCTGTCACAGGCTGTTGCCTCTGCTATCCACCAGCCTGGCCACACACTAGATCTGGTGTTCCAGCTGGGTCTTGAGATTGACAACCTCAAGACTGGGCGGGTCTCTTGGTCTGATCATTATACCATGGAGTTCACCCCCCCGAGAGTCCCTTCCCTGTGGAGATGGTCAGCTACCTCCCCTTATGGGGCTTGCAGTCAGAGGGACTGTTGGTGTTGGCTGACCTATCTAGAGTTGATGTGGCATGTGCGATTGGAGCTGGAGAGGGGGTAGACACCTATAACAGGGTGGTCTCTGAAGCTCTGAATGTCTTTGCACCACTTCGTATATGACCTAAATCCTCTCAATTGTGACACCTGTCAACAGGGCTACAGAGGAAGGAGGGTAACTGGATGGGGGGTGTCTGTGAATATAGCGACAGGATGTTGCTATATGTACATGTGTGTGGGGGGGAGAGCATGCTGAGTGACAGGTGGAAGGGGAGGGAGCGTTTGTGTGGCATGGTGCAGTGACGGGCTGCCAAGCTGGCCTCGTGGCATGGTGGGTGGGTGCCAGATTTGAGTCTGGATGCACGTGCATTTTGTTGCACCCAGCTCCAAAAGTTTTTTCCCCATTTTTCACCCCCATGACATGCACCCCCCCAGAGTTGAGAATCCTTTAGTAGGGGCGGTGCAGGGGGCACAGCCCCCTGCATAAACAAGAAAATCCTAAGTCCCCAGCACCCTTTAGCTGTGCGCCAGGGGTGTACTTCACCAAAATTGATTTTCGGTGATGTACACTGTCCCTAACAGCAATCATCTTTCCGTGATCGCCATTATGGCATAGAACTGGCACATGTTCATGTATGTTCTCCTAAGGGCAACACCTGCCTACAGAGGCTCACAATATGCCGAGGATTACCACTGTACATCATGCTGATCAGGGAATGGTGCCATCAAATGCCAGGCACACAACTGGAATGGCTGTAGGACCAAAGCATTGCACCTGTGTCCACTGGATGTGGCACAATGTGGTAACCGACACATAGGTGCTCAGTACTACCATAGGCAACAGATATGCTATGTAGGTCCCATGTGCACCGTGCTAGTGCGCTGGCACACACACACTATGGCCACCTGTCTCGACATGCATATGTAGGTACACACACCATCGGATGTTGCTGTACAGTACAGTGTGTTGCAGGTGCCAATTGCACATGTTCCGCTATGCACCACCAGCTGTGCTGCCGGTAGGCATTCCATGTACTCCACAGCTGTCAGCAGTCTGTGTCATGTATGCACATGCCTGTCCTGCATTCTACCCCTGGCTCCCATGATTCCTGTACATATGGGCCATGGACCACACACCATTCCCTAGCAATGTAACTGTTGCACTTTGGCACATATATGTTCAGTACGATGCTATGCAAATTGACATGGGTGTATCACATTCCCGGTGATGGTATGGCAGTCAGACATATCCTGTCGACTTTGTGAGATGGTGGTGCACGTTTCCTCTACCATACACCTGGGATGTGTCTCCTATTGTACATGGCCCTCTGGTGTAGCTTGCAGCTATGACCAATGCACGTCCAGAGTTCCTCAGGTTTCAACTGACCACCCTGCTCTCATAGTATACACGCACATCAATGTGAGTGTATTACAATCCCACCAACATGCACAGTATTTGTGCAATAGACAGGTGTGTATGACCAATGTGTATACCCCCACTATGTAGGTATGGTCACATGTATATCACTGCGGTCCTCACATGTCCACATGGCATCCTGCCACTGCATAGTTGATGGAGGCATGTGGAGTGTGTTGCTGCAGATGTTCCATTCCAATGTACACACACCCTTGGTTGGAGACACAAATGGAACATGTATGCCACATGCTGACCCTGCTGTTTAGCGTGGCTATGTCCCAGTGTGAGTTGACAGTGATGTACGGCATGGCTGTTGTGTGTTGTGACATCACAATACATTCCCATGTCTATGGTGTCCATATGTGTACATGCATGTGTCTTTGCCATGTGCCACAGGCCACACATCAGGACCATGTACATTATCTAACTGTGCCATGGCATAATAGTGAACACCATTCCCCCTGCAGAATCCCACAAGTCTCTGTGCATCACTGTCCTCCTTGTGGCCTAGCATGTTGGGTTACGTAGGCATGTATTGGTGCACAGCACAGTGTGTGGTACTGGGTACCCGTTGTGCATCTCCATGATATAGTGTGGCAGTTGCCATGTCACAGCAACAGGGTATGCAGGTGGCATGCGGAACGTATGTGTCATACAGGTGTCCACTGTGTGGCGTGCATCCAATCATATAACAGTTGTAGCACCATTGACAATGCAACCATGTATCCGTCCAGTAGTATCTGCTGCAGGTCAGGGGTCACAGTGCTAACAGGCACACAACTGCTGTGGTGTGTCCGGCCATGATATATACAAGTGGACCTGCATAGATATACACATGTAGGTGCCTATCAGGGACATGGTGACCGTTAGGTGCTTTTGAACATATAGCCACCCCTCATGCCACAGCTATGCAGTCCTGTGTCTGCCCATGGCACTCAAGTTCAAGTTCAAGTTCAAGCTTATTGCAGGAAAACTCCATTGAGCAAGCTCAACTGGCTGAGCAGTACACTGCCTTGGTATGCACTCAGCCATGACAGTGACCCCCATCCAGTGTTGTCTTGCAGCCGTGGCTTCCCATTGGTGTCACATGTCTGTTTACATCTGTGCCACACATTCCAGTGTGATACAGGCATGGGATTGTCCATGTGCTGACTGGTGTATCCGTTGTAGCCCATACAACACCACCCACTGGGATTGTTGTCCATCCTGTGCATTGGCTACTTGTGGTGCACAAAAGGGGTGCACCCCCAGCCCGGCTGACTGCTATGTCACCGATAGTCTTGGGGCATGGTCTTCTACAGGATGCTGCCCACGTATTGTACATGCAAGGCCCACAGTCGGGATGGATGTAGGGTGTCGCATACATTACATGGTACACCTGCTGACTAAATGAACAATGTACTATCAATGGACTGTCTGTGTATTGTGGTAGTTTTTTGAGGGTGGGGGCCAGGTATCCTTCCCTATAATGTGACTATGCATAGGTACACTATATTCTGTCCACTGTTGAGGCTGCATCCATTCTCTTGTGTGTATACATTAGAAATCCACATTGCTGCATCATATTTGGTGGACTGTGGGGAGCATGCGTGATAATGCATAGCTCTGAATGTGTCTCTGTCATTGTGTTCTCATTGCAGACCAAGAGGCCAAGGCACGGGCCAGGTGGAACAGCAGAAAGACTGGTGAGGTTGCAGGGGAAGCCAGGCAGCAGCGCGCGGCACATGTGTCACCACGAAGACAGTCACATGAGTATGCATGTGTGATGCACATTGCCATGCCCATTCTATTCTGCACTTTCACTATGATGCATCCATTGTGGCCTTGCATTCAACGCATGTGGGTTTGTGTCATGCAGTCACACATGTTGTGCATCTACCCTGTACATTGTGGCCTTTCTCACCCTGTTGCCCACCATAGGGGACCCATGTCTACTCCCATGCTTCGGGCGCTGTGCACATCATAATCCTGTCCCACTTGGCTTACCCAATGCGGCTATGTAACCTAACCCATTTCTGTGGTGGACTCACATCCCCTGCAGGGCAACCCTACAAACGGTGAGTGCAGGCATCCTACGTGGAACATGTGGCACCCTGTGTGTCCCTGTCATGCTACATGTGGTCTGCATTTGGGCTGTCTAAACACTTACATGTAGGTGTCATGGTGTAGTAGTCATGTGGCCCCCACTCGGGCCATGGTGAGCAGTGGCCTGCGGCATGGACTCATCCAGCTGACCCTCCCATCTGGCTCTTGGGATGGTTGGGGTATGTGATGGCTCACCTTTGGGCCACTTACAGCTTCAGGGGTCTTTGCACAGTCCAGTGTGTCAGACCTCCTGGACAGACCACCATACACTTGGTGCAAAATATCTTCTGCGTGTCCCCCAGGTGTGTTGTCACATTAATGTGTGAGCCTCTACACAGCTATCCAAACCCCCTTTGGTGTCCACCATATGTACATGGTTTGCTGTTGTCATCCAGTGGACATGTCCCCCACCCCCACCCCCAGATATCTCCCTCACATTGTTTTGGATCATATTGTTCTAGCGCTGTGCTCTTATACTCATTCATTCATTCATTCATTCATTCATTTATTGTCGGAGATCAGAATTACAATTCTTTGAGTCATAGACTCATTTTCAAAGGCTCCACGTCATATTATATAATGGTAACAGTTACATACAGTAAAATAAACAATCAAGTAATGGAACGAAACAACATGAAGACAGAATAGTACATTAAGTACATTAATACAGCCTGTTGCACATTAGATACTGGGCAGTGATTATTGTTTACAGGAGAAGGCAGCGAGCCTATACAGAAGCCTATATAGTGATTTAGCTAAGCGTTTATTTACATTGCAACAGACATATAACTAGAAGGACAGTTTACATAGGTGGACTAAAAGCAAGATTTTGTCATAGGTGGCGACCTGGTTATAGTTCAGTGTAGACTGGTGTGCAGTCTAGTGGCTCTTGGTTCACTGCTGGAGGTACCTACAACAATGGGTAGAGAGAATGTGTTTCCTAAGGGCTACTTTGAATGCACCAATTCTTGGTAGACTGGTGACCATTGGGGGGAAGGAGTTGAACAAGGATGAGGCCCTGTAGGAGAAGGACCTCTCAGCTAGTGAGGTCCTCCCCCTCGGGGCCGTGAAAGAGGATTTGGAGGTGCTGCAAGTGGAGACTGAGGGGGTTGAGGGGTAGAAAAATGATGCAACACCAGGGGGCGTTAGTCCAAGGAGAATTTGTTTGCCCATGAGGCAAGACTGGTATTGGAGTCTTTCCTCGAAGTTGAGCACTTGAGTGAGGGAATAGAGTGTGCAGGTGTGTGTTAGATGATCAGCACTCAGCCAGTACGTTGTTTGCATTTCATCGTATGTTACTGTGTTGTGCTCAGATTGATACCCCTGAATAATGGTATGCCCATAGCCACCTCCTGTGAGTGCAACATTGTGTAGCCGTGCTGAGTGCAGCATCTGCACACTCATGATAAGGGTGGGCAGGCATGGCCTTCTCAAATCTATCAATTGGGGATGTGTTGCCACAGCATTCACCTTTGGTCATGTGTCTGTTGGCTTGTGGGCATGGCTATATGTTGCTGTTGACCATGTGTCACCATTGGCTGTTGTTTGACAGCCTCTCCAGATGGCCTACAGCACCATGTTAATGTGCTGTCTGAATGCAATGCATAGCAAAGGTAATGTCCACCTTCTGCTCCTCTGCTACTCACCCACACATGCGACCATCTATATACATAACCTCACCCATTGTGCAGGTGGTATTTGTGTCATTCAGTTGTGCATGCTGCCACTGCCTTTGGTCTGTGCATTATCCATTGCCATACGCAGTGTGTGTAAGTCTGTCCTGTCAGCCTGATGCGCTAAATATAATCAGTGACAGATGTCAGCCCCATTGTGCCCTTTCTGTGTTGGGGACATGGGTGTGTGCCTTGGTCACATGCATACACCTCTGTACTGTGTGGTCTGTATGTAAATGTGGCCCTGTGGTGCACCACACATGTTTCCATTGAGGGGGGTCATCATTTAATTATGCTTCCATTGGCCAGCAGGGCTAGTGACTGGGAATATACACAGACCCACAGACATTTTCAATAGCCCAGCTGCTGTACCTACTGAGTCATTCCCCTGTCCACTACAGGTCCACAGAACTAGTTGAGGGAGATTACCACTATGACAGTACAATGCCTACCAGTATTTCGCTAGCATGCCGGTGCCAGTTGCAACCCCTGCGTTTTCCTGTCCACAGCTGTCCCCAGAGAAGCCGGACTATGGGTGTATTCTTGGGTTGTGAGGGTAGTGCTGTTTGCCCACACATGTCCAAGCTGCTTCCTGTCATCCTTGTTTGCACTGGTAGGCCAATGTAGGCAGTCAAAACCAACTGTGGAGGGGCTGCCACCATCTCTGTCCCATAGGTCTGACACTGGTGGCTGTCCTGCACACACTTCTGCCATTAGACGGTGTACTGTGGCTGTGGCTACTGTGCTTTCTACACACAGCCATGTGCCTCTCCATAGCATGGCCCTGTGTCTTGTGGACTGCACATCCTGCAGTGGCCTATTATGTTGTCATGCCCACGACACATGTGTTGTGCTTCCTGGCACACATGTCCACCGCACATCTGTGGTCAATGTTGGATGAAGCACTGTGATATAGCATGTGACTGGCACACCACACATGCATGGCAACACATCTCAACCGTTGTTCTGTGCAGGGGGGAGGGTCTGTCTGTGCATACATATCACCTCATTGACACTGTTGCTGTATGGAGTTGTTGTTTTCTTCCCGTAGGTCAGATCCAGGCTGCAGGTGGAGCACACACATGCATAGCACAAACTGGGACATCACGGATGCTCTGGGTAATGTTTCTGCAGTGGGGGACCATACTTTGGACTGTCCAAGTGATTGCACACACTTTGGGGGCAGTGCAGAGGGAGCTGGCCTCCTTGTACCATCTGAAGATGCCGCCACCACCCCCTGTTGCTCCATGAGGCAGCCTGGCTGCCTATGTATGCTAACCTTACCCCTTTCCCACTCTTCTCTCCCACTGCTCTTCCCATCCCTTCATTGTAAATAATTCCACCCCTCCCAACCTTGTCCACTGTATTCCCCACCCCAAAACCTTCCCTGTTTAGCTTTTGTAGTTTTTATATAGTTGATATTGTTATTGTTGTTCTTGTGCTTGTTCTTTTTGCTACGATGTTACATTGGTATTTTGCTCTTTGATATTTCTATTACAATATATGCATTTTCATATTTCACATGGCTGTATGCAGTGTGTTATTTCCTAAGGCTCTTTGAAAAGGTGATCGACCCATGTGCCCCCTATCCATATGTCCTCAGGTACAGGGGTAGTTGATGGCATCCGAATCCCCCAACGCTCCCTGTCCCTGAGGGTTGGGGGCTCCACTGTGTGTTTCACTGTGTTCACCTACACAGGTTGCATGGTGGGCCTGTGACGAGTCCATCCTTCTATTCCATCCTGCTGGTTCATTGTGGTGTCCTGGCCATGCACTGTATGGATGACACTGCCTGTAGCATGCACCTCTGCATACCCATGTGCAACTGTCCTGGATTGCCGTCAGTTGTCTACTGCTGTTGGAGTGTGCCCCATGTGAGTCTGCCCAGGCTCCATGTCATTGTAGTTGTGTCCTGGTGACACTGTGGCCCTTCCATCATGCTGGCATCTCTGCTGCAGTATCCATTGTCCTCCCAGGTCACTGCTATCCATGGGTCATGGCCACTGTTAGGCTCTCCTATCCATAGCTGTGTGTCTGCCATGGGCAATGTGCATAGGCATGAACGTGCCTGGGCATGTCTGTATGGTACACAGGGCTGGCCCCTCACAGTCCTTACATCAGGCCCTTTTGGCCTCTGTGGTGTACCACTGGGCCTCCCCTGTCCCTTGGGCTGCTGCGCTTTTGCACCAGCCGCGTTGTTACATGCACACATGCAGTGCACCACAGCCACTGCTTGTGCATCTGTCCCCTGCCCCATTGTGCGTGGTTGTCCCATATTCAGATCGGGCCATGTGCACCATGCATGTTCCACTGCGCCATCGCACACTGTTGTGATATTCAGTGTACATAGCGCAGTTGCTGTGTCATGCGCTATTTCTTAATATATGTCTTTTCTGCACACACAGTTTTTTCCATGGTACAATCACTTGCACGGCACTGCCTCCCACCTCTGAATGTGGGACCCTATGCATCTATGTTTATAACCTAGTGCACACCTTTACTAAATGTGAGATGATTGTTCGAAAACATTTTCCACCACAGTAAGGGCATAGGCATACATTGCTCTTCAATTATATAATGTTTATTTATTTTAAGAGTGTAGAAACATAGAAACATAGAAACATAGAAGTTGACGGCAGATAAGGACCGCAAGGCCCATCCAATCTGCCCATTTCTTTTTCTACCTTATAAATGTGCCATCGGCCTTTGCTCTGTCAGTGGCCTATCTATTCATAGTCATTTGTATTGCTCCCTTATGCCTATCCCATGCCTGTTTGAAGCCCTGCACTGTATTCATAGCTACCACTTCTTGTGGTAAGCCATTCCATCCATCCACCACTCTTTCTGTGAAAAAGAATTTCCTCACATTCCCCTTAATCGGCCTCCCTCTAATCTCATGCTGTGTCCTCTTGTCCTGCTATTTTCTTATATTTAAACATGTTAGACTCTTTCACCTTGTTTATGCCCTTAAGGTGTTTGAATGCCTCGATCATATCACCTCTCTCCCTCCTTTGCTCAAGGGTATACATATTGAGCTCCATTAATCTGTCCTCATATGTCTTCTGATGCAGTCCCTGCACCATTTTGGTTGCCCTTCTCTGGACTGCCTCAATTTGGTTAATGTCCTTGTGAAGGTGTGGCCTCCAATACTGCACGCAGTACTCCAGATGGGGCAAACCAGTGTCTTGTACAGAGGGAGTTATTACCTCCCTCTTACGACTTGTGATACCCCTACTAATACACCCTAACACCCCCCTAGCCTTACCTACTGCTTTAGAGGTCTGCTTGGATGATTTTAGGTCATCAGTGATGATGATGCCCAAGTCTCTTTCTTCCTTTGTGACTGCTTGCAACTCCCCTCCCAGCCTATAGGTGGCTTCAGGGTTTCTCTTCCCTATGTGCATGATTTTGCACTTCTTTGCATTAAATCCCAGTTGCCACTCTTCTGACCATTCTGCTAGTTTATCCAGATCTCTTCTCATTCTGCCCACCCCATCTGGATCATCTACTCTGTTGCAGATCTTGGTGTCATCTGCAAACAGACAAGCCTTACCCTCTAGTCCATCTGCAAGGTCACTAATGAAGATGTTGAAGAGGACTGGCCCCAGGACTGATCCCTGAGGTACCCCACTTGTGACTTGCATCTCTTCTGACTGTATACCATTTACCACCACTCTCTGTTTTCTGCCCGTCAACCAGTTTGCCACCCAGTTGACCAACTCTGACCCACCCCGAGCCTACCCAGCTTATTTATCAATCTTCTTGTGGAACAGTGTCAAAAGCTTTGCTGAAGTCAAGGTAGGCACATCAACTGCTCCCCTTGGCCCACCACTCTGGTTACCCAGTCAAAGAAATCTATGAGATTAGTTTGACAGGACCTTCCTTTTGTAAACCCATGCTGTCTTGGATCCGCAGCCCTATGGATTCCAGGTGTTGCGCTATCCTTTCCTTAAGGAGTGCCTCCATAATCTTGCCCACTACTGAGGTAAGACTGACTGGTCTGTAGTTCCCGCCTCCTCCCTGCTACCACTCTTGTGGAGCGGGATCACATGAGCCCTTCTCCAGTCTTCTGGGACCTCTCCTGTGCTCAGAGACTCACTAAACAATTCTGCTAATGGCTCTGCTAGTTCCTCCTTTAGCTCCTTAAGTACCCTGGGATGTATGCCATCAGGTCCCATTGCCTTATCCACCCTGAGCTTAGCAAGCTCTTGTAGGACCCTTTCTTTTGTGAAGTGAGTAGTGCTCACCTCCCTCCCCCCTGTGTCCATGATGCTGAGCTGTGGGCCCTGCCCTACCTTCTCTTCAGTAAATACTGAGCAAAAGTATCTATTTAGGATAGATGCCTTTACAGGGTCTTCTTCCTCACATGCTCCATTTTCTCCATTAAGCTTAGCAATACCCCCTCTGGACTTTCTCCTTTCACTAATGTATCTATAGAAAGTCTTGTCACCTTCTTTTACTGTTCGTGCTAGTGTTTCCTCAGTTTGGGACTTTGTCTGCCTTACTGCCTTACCAGCTTCCCTTAGGGCAGTTTGGTATGCCTCCCTATCTTCATCCCGCTGTGTTCCCCTATATTTCCTGAAGGCCAGCCTTTTGGCTCTGACCTTTTCTGCTACTGTATTTGAGAACCAAAGTGGTTTCTTTCTTCTTTTGCACTTCCTTTTCTGTCTAACACAATGGGATGTTGCTTCAAGTATTGCATCCTTAATGCTTGCCCACTTTGCCTGTACCCCCTCACCTGTGTTTCTTTTTGCCAGGGCTAGCTTAACTCTGTTGGCCATCTTATCAAAGTCAGCTCCTCTGAAGTCCCATATTTTTGCCTTGGAATGGGATGATTTAGATGTAGTAGCCAAATTGAACCATACCATGTGATGGTCACTGGCCCCTAGGTGACCTTCTACCTGGAGATCTGTGATCCCTTCTTTGTTAGTCAGTACTAGATCTAGGACAGCCCTGTCTCTTGTGGGTTGCTGTACCAGTTGTTTGAGGCCCTCCCCCTGCAGGGAATCCACTATGAGTCTAGTTCTGGCAGATGTTCCTGCTGGTATTGACCAATCTGTATCCGCATGCTGAAGTCTCCCATTATCAGAACCTCCCTTTAGCTGTCATGTTTTGTATATCTTCTAACAGTAATGTGTCTATGTCCTCCCTCTGGTCTGGGGCCTGTAGACAACCCCAGTTCTTATGGCTGTCCCATTTCCTGTTTCCAGGGTGACCCACAGTTCTTCTGGCTCCTTATGTGTATTCTGAATTTCTGTAGCTTTGATATTTTCATTAACATACAGGGCCACTCCTCCCCTTTTTGTACCTCGGTCTCTTCTGAACAATACATAGCCAGGTACTGAAGTCTCCCAAGTGTGGTTACTGGTAAACTACGTCTCACTAATTGCTACTATGTCCAGTTTAGCCTCTGACATTATTGCCTGCAGGTCTGGGATCTTATTTCCCAGGCTGTGAGCATTTGTGTACATGATTTTCCATTGGCCAGATTTTGGTGTGTTAGTTGTTGGGTGAAGTTTGGCATTAACCCTGTGCGTCGTATGGGGAGACAAACCTTTTTTTCTTACCTGGTGATGCAAATGAACGGCAAACATGCTGAATTCCTGTTTGACCACTAGCTGAGGGGGGAGGGGTGTTCTTCCCATTCGACGTATGGGGTGCTGCACCCCTCTCCCCATTTGCTAGTTTAAATAGTCTGCAAAGACGTCAAACTTCTGCCCCAATGCACTGACTCCCTCTTTAGTCAGATGCAGTCCATCAAATTTAAAGAACTTTCGCTCCCAGAACTGTTGCCAGTTCCCTACAAATCTGTGTCCTTTTTCCTGGCACCAGCCCATGAGCCACGTGTTTAGCTCCCAAATCTCCCCCTTCTCTGACCTTCCGTCCATCTGCTCCCCTCTTCCAGACTGGCAGGATCTCAGAGAAGGAGATGCCGGACGAAATAGATGATAGTTTGTCACCCAGCCTAGTCAGGTGTTCCTTGGTCTCCACAACTGACTGGCTGGCGAGATCATTAGTCCCTATGTGTACTTGGACATCAATGTTTTCTCCTGCTTTGTGAACAATTTTAGCAATGCTGTCAGTGTCTCTCCATGCTGATGTACCTGGGAGACATCTGACCATCACCCCTGGCTGGAGATGGGTATCAACTCCCCGAATCATGGAGTCTCCTATGATCAGAAGTTTTTTGGATTTCCTTTGTGCTTGTTTTGTTTTGATTCCTGATTTGGGTGAGTTTTGTTGTGCTAGCTCCTGTGCCATGAGTGTCCTGCTCTGCAGTGTCTTCTGCCTCTTTATTTGATTTCAGAGATAGAGGCAGATACCTGTTGTAGTGTTTATATGGTTTTGGAGGTAATGTGTTGGAGAGCAGAGGTGATGGGGCACCTGATTTGCTCCTCCTAACCACCTGCCAACCTCCTGGACCAACTACCCTCTCTTGTCGAGGTTTTTCTGTTGGATGCTGGGGAAATGGCGGGTGGTTCTTATAATGTATTTCCTCTTCAATATGAAATTTGAGGCGTGCAATCTCTGCCCATGCTGCCCGGGCTGAGCCTAAGATCTCAAAGGTCCAGCATGTAGGACAGTGTCCTAAATCCTGTAAGACTGTCCTTCTGAAAATTGTTCCACAGTACCTGCAGTTAATGAAATCCATTCCAAATAAGTTGCTGGGTTTGTAACCTAGTCAGAGTAATTAGAAGAAAAAAATGCAAGTAATGGTTTAATTGTGCTTTGTTTAACTTGTTATAACAAGTTAAATTACTAGTGCCCTATAATAGAGATCACCTTGTGGAGCCCACTGATCCACCCCTTTCTGCTCTGCCACAGGAAATGTCACAACTGTGGTACCCTATAAAGAGTGTAGTGTGGGGTGGTTGGGGATGGGTGGGTGGCTGGGCCCTTCCTCTGCCTAAAAGAAGAACCACGGACGAAAGAACAAGGAGGTAAGAGCAGAAACAATCAGTCAACAACAAATGCAGTAACCCTGAAAGCTTATCCTAATGTTAGATAAAACTGTAAAACCTGTAAAGCACCACCTGTAATAATTTCAGAGAAGATATACGCTGTAAGAAACACTTTGCTCCAGAGAAAAATAAAGCAGTAACAGAAGATATACCTTGCAAAAGACAATTTGAATCAGAGGATTACAGCAGTAATCTGTTAGCACACACCTGTAGGCACACCTTGTAATAATGCAGAAGAAGGTATACCAGCAACAACAATTTGAATCAGAGAAAAAATAAAGCAATGAAATAAGTGTGTTTAATTAAACTGCATGCACTGTTGCATAATATAGTTGCAGTTTTTATATTTTTACACTGCCATAGCTAGGGCTGAGGCACATCTGATCCCTGGTAATAACTCTGCTAAGCCACCAGAGGGCAATCCCTCTGCATCTGCCAGCTTCCTCTATGGAACTGCTTCTGCAGTGAAGGGTATCAATGACATACAGTATAATGTAACTGTTCAGGCAGCAATTATTACAGCAAACCATTTTTCTTTGAATAGTTTTAGACAACCTTCCCTTTTTTTTGGTTCCATTGTCCTCTACTATCTGATCATTTGAAATGGGGTGAATGCAATTTGGGGGTAAAGCTTCTACATAATTAACTTTTGAGAAAACTTTGCAAAACAAGCTATCTGACACAGTTTATCTTATATATTGTATGTCTGCATTTTCTTCCATGTGTTCTTAATTACTAGGTAAGTTACATGAAAACAGGAACCTTGTTCCCTAGAAACCATCTGCTTTTGCTGTTAAATCCGCTGCTGAAGTCATAATCCTCCATGACATCATAGTCTACTGGTGGAGGAAATGATTCTGATGTCACAAACAGAAGACTGTGGATTTTCAGCATAGGATTTTACAACATGAGTAAAACAACTGTTGGGGACAGGATCATGTTGTCATGTAGATTGCCATGTTCTTAACATAGACAGAGATTACAAGTAAACATCCTGTATTATTTTGAGCTTAAAGGTTTTGCACTTAATAGTTAAGGTTTGAGGCCAATGTTTCAGAACGTGTTTCCTGTCTGTTTGCAAATGTTTTCTGCGTAGTTTGTTTATGTCAAATGTTTTATTGGGAAAGACATACTGAGCTGGTAACACCTAATTTCAAGATGCATCAGAGGTGGGGGGAGAGGTTAAGGAGTACAATAAACAAGGTAGAAGAAAACATAAAAATATAATAGATAGACAGCCAGACAGCCAGCCATATAGACAGACAGATATACATATAATAGATAGATAGCAAGCAAGCACAGAGCCTTCCTGGGGTCTGAGACTGGGGACAGCGGGGTTCTGTTCATGGCTCACACTTATGAAGGGCTACCTAATGGTTTCTGCAACTTTCGTCCAGTTATTCCAGCAAGAAAGTGAAATGAGAACTGTTCTGAGTGGAGGAGCTGAGACTTGTTCAGAATGTGAAAGGTTTGCAGAGGATTCAATGTTGTTGGTGGGCACTGGTTAATTGAAATTGAGGGCTAAAGAAAGAATGTGGTGAACCAGGGTAAGCCGATGTATCTGTGACCACAAGGCACTGGACACCGAATCCCCAGGAGGCATGGGCTAGTTGCAGTGGCCTGTACTTTGTCTACCTCAAATTTGCTATGTCCAAGTTGGACATCTCCTTTATCCCTTGAAGGGCATACACCTTCAGTATCTAACCTCCACCAAGGCACTGAGTAGTAGCTCAGGGCTAGGAATACCCCAAATCCTACTTTCCAGCTGTGGGTACAAGAGGACATCCTGATTCACAATCCCTGACCTGTGTCACTAGTTGCAACATGTACTACTATGTAAAAACTGTTGTTGCTCCATGCTCAGAACAAGTGTGGTGCTCTGTTCCAGGCCGCAACCAAACTGAAACAAACTGCACCAAAGTGCAAACTTCCCTTGAAACGGGATAAGTATGGGCACACAAATCTCTTTTTAGTAACTTAATAACTATTTTATTTATAATACAAATCTGCAGTTGTGTAAAACCTTATTCATGTGCAAAAATTAAGCAATTACACAGTCATTTTCAGAGATAATTAATTTCAGCAGTCTTTAGCAGCAATTTTGTAGTCATTTTTAACTTTTGTGTACTTACGAGTCCATAACTTAATATTTGTTATGTCTGACTGGCCTGATATTCAGATGGCTGTTGGTTTCCAAAGCACTGGTGCCTGGAAGTGGTGAGCTCCACTTTAACAGGCGAATTTCTACATGGACTGGCAACGCAGGCTGCTTGCTCTGGAAATTCTTTATTTTAAAACTCCCTCCTGGCATCTTTCTGCTGCCTGGGATGTTGCACTCCTTCTTGCTTGTCACATAGCCTAACAAAGTGGTCTCAGCACTAGTATGTAAGCACACAGCTATGTGACCAGCAGGAAGCCAAGCAACATCATAAGCAGTCGAAGTGACTGAGTAATTGTTTAACTTTTGCACATGAGTAAGGTTTTGCACAATTGCAGATTTGTAATATTAATAAAATAGTTAAGTTACTAAAAAGAGATTTGTGTGCCCATACTTGTCCCGTTTCGGGGGAAATTTGCACTTTAGTGCAATTTGTTTCAGTTTAATTTGCTGCTAAGTGTTTGAGCTAGTGGAGCTCTGATAGTATCCTCTAAAGTCAGATACAGATGGATACCACTACTTTTGCCAGATTTTGGATGTTATTGGATATGGATAGCATTCAACCATGGATCCGATCACCTCCGATACTATGTATGGACCTAAGTGGAACCACATGAGATCTAAGGGATATGATGGACAGATCCCATCTATACGAGGATGGATCCAAAAATCTGATGCTCAGATCCCAACATCTGACATATTGGAACTTGGATGCCCCAATTCGGACTGGGAATCTGAAATCCTAGCTTGGTCAGATGGAGATTGGATTCAGAGATAGATAGCAGGACTATCTGTTGGACAACACATGGATCTGAAAGGGAACTATCCAAGCAGCACTAGTTTGAAACCATGGCTGGGCAGTCTGTGACCTGTACAAAAATGCTGATTTAAAAGGGAAAAGTCAGCACTAAGAGCTGCACACTTAAGTCTGGGGCTGGTCCCAATTTATACTTTGTGTACAAAAACCTTTTTTTACTTACTGTTTACTATAGTATACTAGATTGTATCAAACTTTTTCTATTGATTTGTGTAACCCCTAGGCAACGCTATTCTATGGGCTATTACCCGTGCCTGTATGGCAATACACAGGTTGAGGGGCCTGACTTCTGTAAACGGGTGCCTCCACCCAGTGGTATTGGGGTAGCTTAACTGCTCTGGTATAGCCCTCTGGGATGCTATAACCATCCACCAATCCTTCTAGTGGCCTAAACAGTAACACAAAGGTACATTCACAGTCAATAGATAACAGTAATGACATGCTCACACCCCTTTCACTTACCACCAGGGCTGGATTTACTGCAGCTGCCCTGGAGACCCCCTGGAAAATAAGATCAGCAATGCAACAATACAATCTTACCACTGTAATCCAACTAATAATATGCACACTAGCCAGGTTAAACATGAAAAAGGACAATCAGATTTATTTTGGGGAAGTGAACAAGGGGGAGGGCCATGAATCTGGCAGAAAGATTAGCAATCTGATGTAATCAGGGTTGCTCAGCATGCACTGTGAGTCCCAATAAGACAGTTCAACAACCCTGGGTACCCAGTATGTCATGCAGGCTAGCCTGAAGCATTGCCCGGGGTGGCAGCTGTTGGGGCCCTTAGAAAAAGAAAGACAGTTAAACATGCACACAACCCAATTATTTGTAATCCAAGCCAGATGGCTCAGTCCATTGCAATAACCGAGAACAAAACAATTAGATGGTAACACAATGATTGCTGCTTTTGTTGCAGGGCGCTACCCTGGTTTGTACTCACACTATCAGAACCTGAATGCGGGACAGATGAGATGAAGATTTTGTGGTGTTGATCAGAAAGTCTGGGGGAAGCAGGGCTGAAAGGACTCACCTCCGAGTGGTCACTACCTGCTCAATGGTGTTGGGCAGGGGGCAGAATCCCCAAGATGGTCTTTCGCCGAGATGGTCTCTGAAGTGGGAGTAGTGGCCTAGGTCAAGGTGGCAGTGCCCAGGCAGGATGAACAGTTCTGCAAATGTTCGTGGTCTTCTGCTGGTGAAGCCTCCAGCTGGCGTAAAAGATTCTGCCGTAGGGAACCAAATCATGACCCACGAATCACATTCATCGCATTCAAATCAATTATTTCTCTATGCCACAGTTTGGATACAGTCCAGTTGCAAATTATAGCTTCACTGTGCAAACTTTTCAATCCGAGGCAAATTTGTCATCAGCAGGCGATCACTTCTGGAGCAAGTTTTCGGTCCAAATCCCAAGTCGCAATAACAAACTTCTTCTTTCTTCTGCTGCAGATTCCAAACATGGAAATTGGAACCAGATCCAACTTCTGCAAAAGGCAGTTCACTGGCAGGAGAATGTGGCAGGCAGGCCAGCAAAGCTTTCCCGCCGATTCCCCTATGCTCCTTCTGGGAGCAGCTGCTCGAAAGCGCGAGCTGTTCACTCTTCAACCTCCGACTCTAACTGAAACACTGCTTCAGGCAGTTCTGGCTATTTTCTTTGTAATCCAAAAGGTTTGATTGGCTGAGGGAGCTGTCCATCACAGTAAGGGCTCCCCCTCCAGGTCCATTTGGGCGCCAACACTTAAAACTACAAAAACTACAGAATTTCCTTCCCACAAGACCCCTGGGGACAGTCTCTGATTTAGGTCCTCAGTGGTTCAATTGGTCCAAATACTGGAAGTCCAGAACCTAACATGGTGGCTCCCATCTGAATGTTCAAGCTGCAATCAAAGCAGGTTAGACAAACTTCTCTGTCTTTACTATAACAGCAAATTAGCAATAAACAATCACAGTGACTTCAGAATGGAGCAGAATAACAGACTGTCTGGTTGCAAGCCTTAATTACTTGAACCCAGCCCAGACTAATTTCTAACACAGATTAGCCCCAATTTGTAGGGGGTTACACTTGCAAGCTGACACTTCTGTAATTAGAAACCCCAGAAAACCCTGCAGCTGACATCAGAGAAGGGCTGCAGCAAAAGGAGATTTATTACCCTCCGGTGCATGTTAGGGCTTTTATAAGATCCAAAAAGATATTTGCCAGTCCCGCAGTTCTCCCAGGGTTAAGTACACTCCTCTGGGACTGTACTTATCCCAGGGAGAACAGCAGGACCAGCAAATAAAATATCAGAGCACATAAAAACTCCAACTTGTACTGCAGGTTATTGCATCTCACACTGCTGTAGCCCTCCTCTGATGTCAGCTGCAGGAGATTCTGGGATTAGTAGTTACAGAAAATGTCAGCTTGCAAGTCAACAGAGACAGTCTGATACAATCTACTATGTAAGCAATAACCCATGACAGGGTGTGTGGTTATTGGGGATTATACAATGGCAAGAAAATTTCCTGGACTCTGATTTGTCAGTATGTGCCTGAGAGAGTGATGATATCTCAGTATAGCATCACTGTATTGATTTTTTGTACCTTTTGCTCCATCTCCCCTTTAGAAACAAAGATATATTGCTACACTAAAAATCTACTAAAAACATTTTTAAATGTTGTTTTCGTTTGTATAACAATGAGCCATTGTATAATTGCAATAAGGCACTCCAGGGTGTGTGTTATTGTGTAATAACGTCACTCCTGATTTGGTGGAAGCACTCGACTTCACCTTGTGCTTCAACCCACCCCATGAGTGACGTTATTACATGATAACACACACCCTGGAGTGCCTTATTGCTTAATTAATCATCTTTACTGTCTCTGTCATGAGAGTCATTTTTGTAGGGGCAACTGGTCTGCCAATTGATTGATGAGCATCAAACCAGGCCCCAATCGTGGCCAAAGCAAATGGGCTACAATGTTCTGGTTGCACTCTAGACCAAAGCACTTCCGCTAGAGCTCCTCCCTTGAGGCTCCGGTCCATACCCATCTCTTCTAGCTCTATCCATTTAGTATTCAAATCCTCTTGGCCAACTGGTAAGGCAGCTAATTGTACCACCTGATAATAGTACTTAAAATTTGGCAGACCAAGTCCCCCCCAGCGTGGAGACAACTGTAGTATTTATCTTTTACCCTGGGTGCTTTACTCCACCATAAAAACCTATAAACGATAGTCTCTAGTCTCTGGAAATGGCACTTTGGAAGCCTTATCAGGAGGACTGGTATAAGTACAGCAGTTTAGGCAGCACCATCATGTGTATCACTCCCAATCTGCCCATTAGTGAAATTGGTAATGCCGTCCAGCGTTCACAGTCTGTGGCTAGTGTCTTTAGGAGAGGTCTATAATTTAATCCATATAAGGCATGCGCTTTCCCTGACAAGGAGATCCCCAAATATTTAAGCTTAGATACTAACTGCAAGCCATTCAAGTGTTGGAGCAAATTATACCTATTCAGTTTACCAATTGGCAGGACTTCACTTTTGGTTCAATTAATTTTGTGACCTGATATAGATCCATATTCTGAGAGGACCAGATGTACATTAGGGAGATCCTCATGTGGGGCCCAAAGGTACAGAAGGAGGTCATCGGCATACATGGCCAATTTGTGCTCGGTATCCCTATATTGAAAACCCTGTATGTTTGGATTGTTTCAAATAACTCTGGCCAGGGGCTCTAAAGACAACACATAAAGTAGAGGCGAGAGAGGGCAGCCTTGCCTGGTTCCTCTACTGAGGGTAAACATGGATGTCAGATATCCATTCACCAGCACTTGGGCCGTGGGGTTCATATAAAGGGTTCTAACCCATGAGATGAAATTCGGGCCAAACCCCAGACCATCCAAAGTGACAAATAGATACCCTCACTCCACTTGGTAAAGGCTTTTTCTGCATCCAGTGCAAGAATAGCCACTCCATGTTTATCTTTAGATTTCTCCCAGTGGTGAGCAATATTTAGCATTCTCCTAATATTGTACTTCCCATATCTACCCTTAACAAACCCAGTCTTATCTGGGTGCACAATATCAGGCAACAGAGGATCCAATCTGGAGGCCAATACCTTTGTTAAAATGTTATAATCAGCATTAAGGAGAGAAATAGGTCTATAAGAAGAGCACCGACTGGGATCCTTACCAGGTTTGGGGAGAACTGTAATAACTGCTGACCGAGTGGAGGGGGGTAAACATCCCACGGCCTGCCCCTCAACCAACATATCAACCAGAGGCGCCAAGAGTACCTCCTGGCAACACTTAAAAAAATCAATCGGAAGACCATCCGGCCCCGGAGCTTTACCCCCTCTGAGCCTCTTGATTGCTAATCTGATCTCCTTCTGCATGATTGGGGCCTTCAGTGAGTCAACCTGGGACCTAGAAAGTGTTTTTAGATAGGCCCTGTCTAGAAATGCACTGACCTGTTCAGGTGATGGGGTGAACTCAGCAGTGCATAACTGCTTATAAAAATCTTCAAAACTCAACCCACCTCTTCTAGTTTATCTATCAGGACCCCCCCCCCCCGAGGAATATACTTCAGGTACTGCCCTCTCTCCCTCCTTCCTACGTAGCTGCCAGGCCAGCATCTTCCCCACCGGGTCCCCATCAAAATACTGACCAGCCCGAGAAAGTAATATTGCTCACTCTAACTGGATGCCACATGCAGAGTTGTACTGCCATTTCAGTTTCTGCAACTTATTATATAAGATGCTGTCTGGCTTCAATCTGTGAGCCCGCTCAGTCTCCTTAATCTGGGATCTCCGTTCTTCTATATCTTTAGACTTGATACGGGCTTCATGTGCTGCATATGAAATGGTATGGCCTCTAATGTAAGCCTTCAGGGCCTCCCATCTAGTTGAATTAGAAGTGTCCCCTTTGTATTAAAGGTGAGGAATTCATCGATACGTGCCTTCAAAAAACAAACATAGGCCTGATCCTTCAGCAGAAGTGGATCAAGTCTCTACGTTCTAGCCCCAGAAGCTATTTTGCCCAGCTTAAGATCTACAGTCACTACCGCATGATCCGAAATCAGGATAGGAGAGTAGCCGCCCCAAGTGAAGGTAACATATCAGTACTAATCAGCATCTTATCTATACGGGCATATGATTTGTGTGCATTAGAATAAAAGCTGTAATCTTGACCTGCTGGAAATAAATGCCTCCAAGCATCAATCAGGCCCACCTCCTGCATTAACACTGCCAACGCCCTTGCATTTTTTGTCAAAGAAACAGGAGCAGCATTGGATCTATCCAACACGGTGTCCAATACACAGTTGAAGTCACCCCCCAAGATCCAAGAACCCTGCCAGACAACCAAATCCAATGAAAGTCTCTGAAAAAATTCAGGGTCTTCCACATTAGGTGCACATATTGATCCCAAATTACAAATACCAGACCCCAGGAACATTACCCAAGCAGGAGCATACCTGCCGTGTGGGTCTAGTTTAGTATCCAGTTCCCTAAAATGGGAGCCTTTAGGTAGCCAAATGGATGCGCCCCAAGCTTTGGAAGAAAAATTGGCTGATACCCCCCCCCCATAAAGGCCTCCTGGAGCAACAGAGCCTGCCACTTTGCCGTTTTGGCCTCTGATATGACTCTTCTTCTCTTGTGGGGTGACTTCAGACCAGTAACATTCCAGGATGCTATAGAAATAGAACTATCCATAGTCTACAATATATGGCTGATATGTAACCACCTCTTTTAAAAGCGATGCGAACCTATCATGCATTTTCCCATGTCTCATTTTAATATTAAATCTAACTAACTCCCACTCCCCCCAGCCATCAAGGTACAGGAAGGTACCCAAAAAACAGCCGAACAGTATAGCCTTAATGGTCGACTGCTGATTTGAGTCTCCCCCGATACTCCCCCATGGTAATCCCCCACCACCACCCCTATGGCTTTGCAAAAGGAAAAAACAACAAAACAATATCACAAACCCCCCACCCCCCAATGGGCATAAAACAGCCCATCTCAACAACCCCTGCAAACATTTGGCCAACATATGATGTTACAAGATATAATTTGCACTACGCTCCTTAAATAACACCATAATTACAGGAGTACCTTATATATCACTAAAGTTATAATTAGAAAATGTAGAGAAATAAAAGAAAAAAAGCCTGTAGGTGCCCTGAACTATATAGCTAACTTTGTTTCTCATACTCCAAATAGCACATTTATCTGTATAGCCATCAACAGTCCATGAAACCCACAGATAAGACTTCATATAGAAGCAGGACAGTCGTATCCACATAGGAGCACTTCAAAACTCAAAAAAAAACAAAAAAACATCCAAGTGGCACTTAAACTCTATTAAAAGCGACATAACTTCAATTTGAAAGCCGGTATCCAGTCCAAAA
The DNA here is from genome assembly GCA_016271365.2 of Neoceratodus forsteri. Lineage (NCBI taxonomy): Eukaryota > Metazoa > Chordata > Ceratodontiformes > Ceratodontidae > Neoceratodus > Neoceratodus forsteri. The sequence goes on from CM028137.1 coordinate 159,562,194, forward strand.
CAGAAGTATAAAAAAATGTACTGGAATAGTCTGAGTGTCACAATCAGAGGGCCGAAATAAAGTCTAGAACAACATAAAAAGCCTTAGCTGAAATAATCAGATGTAGGCGAGCAGAGACACCGAAACAGGTCCCATCTCATTCTTGCTGCATATGATCATAGACCCCTGCGATTGAGCGAAGAATCGCATAGGAGGGTATAGAACACAAAGAGCCCATATAGCCGACTGAGCCCTCTTCTTATTCGTAGGTGTGAGAGGATAGGAAAAGCCAAAAGGCTGCAGCGAAGTACCCCTCAGCATTCCTCAACCTCCTGCCATTGCGGAGACCGAATTCCATCTCCATTTTTAGGTAGAGAATCTAGCCTTTTCGTCGCCGCCCCAGGACACGAAAAATATTGAGAAGCACCTCCCGGTCTGTTAATTTTCAACTTGGCCGGATAGATGAGGGCAAATGATCAGCCCATCTTGTAGAGTCGCCCCTTAATCTCATTAAATTTCTGCCTCCATGCTTGTAGTTGCTTACTAAAGTCCTGATAAATATAGACTTTCTGGTTGCCCAGCACAATTGGACCCTTCTCCTTCGCTCTCCTCAGAATGGCCTGCTTGTCAGTATATCGCAGATATTTTATTAAACAGTGCCTTGGACGAGAACCTGAATTCTTTGGGCCCACACGATGAGCTCTTCCCACCTCACATTTTTGTAGAGCAGGAGGGAGATCTAAATGTTTGAATAGCCAGGCATGCATCATCCTTTCAGGGTCGTTCCCCTCAGTCCCATCAGGAAGTCCAACAATCCTGAGGTTAGAACGGCAGGAATGGTTTTCCTGATCCTCAATCCTTTCATTGAGCTACTCCACCAGCTTATTAAGATTCTGTTTGTCCCCCATAGCTGCCGACAGCAAGTCGTCAAGGCCACTGACCCGATTCTCCAGTTCTTCCAGGCGGGTAGTATGATTAGCAGAGGTCTTAGAAAGCCCCGTCACCACCGATTGCAGATGGGATATTTGAGAAGTAATATTATCGAAACCTGCCTTCATGTCATGCTGCATAAGTGCTAAGGTGGCAGGCACTGCAGCTATTGAACATTCCAGTTTGGAAATGCTCTCCTGCACCATAACAGAGTTTGCGGTGCCTCCGGATTCAGCTAGGCCTCTAGGTTGCTGTTTAGGGAGATCTGACGTGACAAATAAGAGCTTCCATTGTTTATTCTTGCTCCTGTTAGTCGCCATCAATTCTCTGACAGGTATCACTGCAATTAGATGTATTTGAATGTCCAATACTACCCAAATCTACTGAACTAGGCTGAGTGCAGTCAGGAGCTCGGTTAGGCTGTGTCCACCATTGTCAGCGTCAAGTCACGCCCCCCCCCGGCAACTGCTGTTTTAATTGCAGGATGTTTAATTTGAGCTAGAGTGAGATGAACTTGCCTCAGCTTAGTCTATCTGTCTGTCTATCTATCTATCTATCTATCTATCTATCTATCTATCTATCTATCTATTTACCTACCTACCTATATTGAAAGTGGACCTGGGTGCCCATGCCTGGTACCATGGAATTATACTCCCCTCCACTCCGGAGCACCCGCCCTCCCCAGTACTGCATATAGGAGGCAGTACTGGGGTGCCTACCCCTGGTGCCACCAAAGACTATTCTGACACTGGTGTGCTCAATCCTCAGTGTCAGCTGTGGTCCCTCTAAAAAAAACAAACACTGGTTTATTTATTTTTTTTTTAACAAACCTGCGAAAATGAAAATGGTTCCGCACCAATCTGACCTCCCACACACCCCTATGTAACTCTGAATGCCCACTCAGCACCCACCACCCCCACACCCCCACAGCCCCTCACCCATCTAAACATGTCCCATAGCATAGATCCACTCTGTGATCAAAGAGAAGTCTTGCTGCTGGAAGTGGTGACTATGATATGAAAAAATAAGGTTACTCCGGTTAATATAGTTCAATGCATTTTGAACTTTTACTAATAACTTTGAAATTTTTCAATATTTTTACATCAGATTTTCAGAATGACCTTTTTGGGTCCCTGTCTCGTGAACAAGGCAGACGCAATTGCTCAAATCTGTACCAAAAGGTGATGTTTGCAGTTGCTCTATGAAACCATGTTTCAGTTGTGATTTAAACATTGTCATATACCAGGTTCATAAAGTGGGGTCATAACAAGACTATGTTGAAAATTTAGTAGAAAAGTTATGTATTTATTTATTTGAAAACTGGCAACCAGGAGAGGTGCAATGAGCCAAGGCTTGTTTCCAGGTGTGACCTGGGGGGGAAGGGAATAGTGGCAGGACAGCAGCACAATACATATTAACAGTCTGTCAAAACAACATTTAATAAAAGTTTGTTAAAATAAAATAATAAACACAAAAACTTGTACGTACAGAGGATAAAGTGTGGTCACAGTTCAGTAAGAAACACCTAACAAGTGCAAATGTAGAAGTAGCAGCAATACATGGTGAACAACACAATATTAATAACCAGGAGTGACCTGTAGGGTATGTTATTCCCTGGCATTGTAATTGAGGGAGAAAATGGGGGTAATAAGGAAATGAACCAGCAGGCAAGTAGCAGGGATCCAGTCACTTGCCATACCAGGATGGTAAAGGTGCAGCCGGGAAGAAGTCAGGAGGATGGGTAACAGGAACAGGTGGGGTGGGGTTGGAATTTCAGCTGGTGCCTGAGGGAGCCAGTGGATTGAGAGAGGTGGAGGGGAGTTGGTTCTAGAGTAAGAGAGGTTGATATGAGAAGGCAGATTGCCCACCGCAGGAGTGAGGAGTGGTGACAGTGTGATGTTTCCTGCAATGGAGGGAACAGCAAGCGGGGTTGGGGGGGAGCTGGGAGAAGAGAGTGGACAGATAAGAGGGTAGGGAACCAAACTATTATTTAGATATGAAACAGGTACGATGAGCCTGGCAACATGACGGCAGAGAGAGAGAATGGGTAGGGAGGAATAAAGGGAACAATGGGGGGTATGGGGAAGGGGAGCTTGTAGCAAAGCAGCAGAAGGAGTTTCAGAGGGTGTCCAGTCTGATGAGGGGAAGTGGAAGGGGTGGTGCCATAGACCGTATCCATGTACTATAGTTGAAGAGAGGGAGCACCACTTTGGTAACAAGCTCCCTGTAGACATGCAGAGATAAGCAGTCTTTGTTTTGGTATAGGGCACTGAGCTCAGGATGGAGTTTTGCATGGATGGCATCAGTGTGGGCTGAGAAGTCAAGCTTACTGTCTAGCTGCGCACCAAGATACTTGAAGGACAGATGTAGTAGGGGGCTGAAGTTTCCTGGTGGAATGGGGTTGTGACTCCCTAAGAATTCCAGGATAGGCCAGATGAATCTGGATGGAAAGGCAGGAAGCTTACTCAGTGACCAGGGTGCAAAAGGTTTCTTTACAAGGGACAAGTAAAACAAGATAGCTTTTTTACAATACTACAGGATAACAGGATACACTACAAAACAATATGATTAGGACCAAAAAATGGTCAAACCAAGAACAGGGAGTTAACCTTTTTAAGTCCACATCCTGCGTGCACTTGGCCAAGATGACAAATGGTGGACGAACCAAGCTTGGGCTTTGAGATGCGTCAGCTGATCAGCAGGTGGGCATCGACCCCACAAACCACTTTTATAAACAGGCCATACAAGGCGTCCCCCAGATGAGCAGACAACAAAGAAGAATACTGCTAGCAGGACAATGAAGAACTTGGGGAGCCTCTGTGGCTCCTGGCAAGATGCTGAAGTCTCTGGATCAAGCAGACAGTTCTCTGGATGTTCCACAGCAACAACCACTCGTAGGTCATGGCACCCAGGCCACATCCCAACAAGAAGACGGCTGGTCAGGTGATCATTGCACAGCCTCTATGGAGTGATACAGGTACACGCACAATTCTGGACAGCTGGCAAAATAAGAAAAGAGCATGAACGATGTTAATTATGGTCCCTTACCATCAAGCCAGGGTGGCTCCTAAACTGACTCATTATTGGATACCTAGCTAGCAGCTTTTTATAACTTATCATCACAGGACTGATGTTGGATCACTGTGGCAGAGCTTTGAAGTAGGTCAATGTTCAGTGGAGACAAGTCTGCTGAAGATGGAGGATGGGCCAAAGACCTCTCTGTGTTACTGACAGGCCCTGAATTAGCTGGACATCAAGTACACAAAAAGACACAGTCAAATAACACAGTTCAGGTTGCAAGCAAACAGGTTCAATTTATGCACAAGGAGTTCAGTTCTTGAAAAGAAGCAGTCTCTAGGGCCACCAGGCAGGCTACAGCACAGTCTGGTTTGGGTGGGGCTCAGGATGCATCCACGTAACTCTGTGGGCAACCTTGGGCCATCAGACAATTCCTCCTCCCCAAAGGGATACTGTACTTTTAAGGATTTCCCCCTTTACTAGCTGCTTCCCCAGAGACAACCTCTTCATTGATATTAACGCTCACCCCTGCGCCCAAATTTATGGGACTTTGTAACCTGGTCTTACCTCCCTGCTGAATATTATGTTGGTTCTCAATGTGGGGCTGCCCTTTTAATGAATATTTATTAGAGCCTGGGGATTGCATCGGGGAGCTGCACTCTGACCCGACTGATCGTGGTGCTGCTGCTGCCTTTTCCTGGTTGGAAGCGATGCTGGAGGTGCCCCAAACCATCCTAAGGTATGTTTTTCATGGCCCTGCTCTCCGCGTCCTTCATCTTCGTTACCAAACCACTGACTCCCCTAGTAAGCCACATTTCCCAGCCCTTCTGTAGGGCAGGGGAGGTCCCACTGGGCAGCCCCGGGGATTGAGGTGCTGTCATCAAAAGGGAGGGTCTCCCACCACGGCCTCCCTTCTAAGCACTGAATGGTGTGAAAAAGGAACAAAGGAGAGGGGAGGGGTCTGTGGGACAGAAGAAGCTCTGAGGTGGGAAGAATGGGCAATGGAGAGAAGAAAAAAAAAATCAAACTCCCGGGCTTGTGGAATGGATCCCTGTTTTTTTGTTGAGCCCACAACTCTGAGGCACTACACTGAATTGATTCAAGTGGCATGCCATCCACAGTGGTGAAACCTGAGGGGGGGGGAGTGAGTCTGGCCAATTTCGGACTAATACCGAGGTCATGGACACTGTCTTTTTAGTGTTGACTCTGTCATGGTTAGATTAGAAGCAGTGCAGAACACTGTTGAAGTCCCGCTACAGCAGGTCTTCCACAGCTGTGGTGGTGGTACCAGAGGTAAAGATGACTGCGTCAACTACATACATGTGGATATGTGAGTTGGCACAGGCAGACGAGTGGTTGTTAAGGAAAATGGACATGAGAATGTGACCCAGGATGGAGCCCTGTGAGACCCAAGCCTCTATAGGAAGTGGAGGTGACAGGATACCTCCTTCTTGTACCAACTGTTGAAGGCCCATAAGGTAGAAATGGATCCAATCAACAGTGAGAGCTAAGAGGCAAGCATGGCTCAACTTGTTGAAGAGGAGTGGATGGGACACCGAGTTGCAGGCTTTGGCCAGATTACGAACATACAAACGTATGAAATTTGCCAGCAGATAAAGGCCTAGAGGTCTATCAAGTCTGCTCGAATGTGCAGCTAGCACCCCTTATTCTGAAGCTGCCCCTCCCTTCCACCCTTCCCCTCCATTGACCCTCCCCCTTGTCCTGTCCTATCCCCTTTTGAAGCAGTCCACTGTTCTACTGGATACCACTTCTGCAGGAAACGCATTCCACCCAGCTATCACCCTCTCTGTAAAAAAGTGTCTCCTCCTCCTCCTCTCCCTCCTGAACCTTCCTCCCTCCAGTCTTATATCATGGCCCCTGGGTGTCCCTTCCATCCCTTACTTTGAACAGCCCCTCTGTATCCATTTTAGTTATTCCTTTCATGTACTTAAAGGTTTCAATCATGTCCCCCCGTCCCTCCTCTCCTCCAGCGAGTACATGTTCAACTCCCTCAGCCTCCTCTCATATAATAAGTCCCCCAGTCCCTTGATCACCTTTGTCACCTTGGGCTGCACCCCCTCCAGTAACTTAATGTCCCTCTTCAGATATGGGCACCAGTACTGCACGCAGTACTCCAGGTGCGGTCTAACTGTAATGACCTATACAGTGGCAGAATCACCTCCTCCCTCCTCGAGGATCTACCCCTTGCAATGCAGCCCAGCATTTTGTTGGCCTTTGTAGCTGCCTCCCTACATTGTGCTGAGTTGTTCATTGACCCTGTAATGAGCATCCCTAGATCCTTCTCCTCCTCTGTCTGAGAGAGCTGCACTCCCCCCAGCTGGTAACTCCTCCTTGGGTTCTTCATCCCAAAATGCAGCACCTTGCACTTTTTGGCATTAAACTCCAGTTGCCAGGTGTCTGACCAGGTTTCAAGCTTTGCCAGATCATCCTGCAACCCCTGTCATTGCCCTAGGTTGTCCACCACCGCTCCTACCTTGGTATCATCAGCAAACAGACTGATCTTGCTCTTGATGTCTAATGATATGTCTGCAGTGAATATCCCAAACAATACTGGTCCCAACACCAAGCCCTGTGGAGCACTGCTCATCACTACCCTTGGGTGTGAGAGCTCCTCAACCACCACCACCACCCTCTGTTGCCTTCCCTGAAGCCAGTTCCCTACCCATCTCACCAGCTTTGCACCTGCCCCTGTGTCTTCCAACTTACTTCCCAGCCTTTCATGCGGCACTGAGTCGAATGCCTTACTGAGGTCCAGATACAGGACATCCACTGCATGGCCCCTGTCCAGTTGCCTAGTCACCCAGTCATAGAACTCTACCAGGTTGGTTTGGTAGGCTCTGCCATGTATGATGCCATGCTGTCTGCTGTTCTGTAGTCCTTTGGCCTCTAGGAGGGCCACAAGCCTCTCCTTCAGGATAGTCTCCATCAGCTTACCCACAATGGATGTGAGGCTCATTGGTCTGTAGTTCCCCGGTTCATCCTTGGGGCCACTCTTGTAGAGGGGCATTACATAAGCCATCCTCCAGTCCTGAGGTACACACCCCGAGTGTAGTGAGGCATTAAATAGGTCTGCCAAACGTCCTGCAAGGACCTCTGCCAGCTCCTTCAGTACCCTGGGGTGGATGTCATCTGGGCGTGGTGCCTTGTCCACCCTAAGTGCTTTCAAACCCTCCCAAACTCTGCCATCCATGATTTCCCCATCTGTCACCCCCTCCCCCTGTTTCTGCCATTCCTCCCCCCTTGGGTATCACCTACCTCTTCTCCTTAGCAAATACCGAGCAGAAGTAATCATTTAGTGCTACTGCCTTATCGCACCCTGCTTCCACCCAACCCCCCTCCTTCCTAATCCTTACTATATGGTCTTTACAGCTCCTTTTCTCCCTGATGTACCTAAAGAAGCCCTTCTCCCCCTTCTTAATGCCTTGTGCCAGCCTGAGCTCCGTAGATGCCTTGGCTCCCCTTACCACCCTTGTCACCTCCTTCAATTCCATCAAGTACTCCTCCCTGTCCTCCCCCCTCCCTGTTTTCTTGTACATTTTTCTTGCACCTCCTAAAGGCAGCTCTTTTCCTCCTTACCTTTTCCATGACCCCCTTGCTCAACCACCTCAGTTTTTTAGCTGTAGTCTCCTTGCCCTGGGCCTTGCAGCAGGTTTTGGTTGCCTTCACTATCCCCAGCTTTATGAGCTCCCACCTCTGGTTAGTATCCATACTAGATTGAATTCTGGCCAGGTACCCTTTTACCACTTCCCCCATCCTCCCAAAGTCGGCCCTCCTGAAGTCCAGCACTCTTGTGCCAGATTCCACTCCTTCCTTGCCCATATCCAATGTGAGCCATACTGAGTGGTGGTCACTCCCTGACAGCGGTTCCTCCACTGTAAGTTCTCTCACAAAGTCCCCATTTGCCAGCACAAGGTCAAGGGTATTCCCTGACCTGGTTGGTTCACTGACCATTTGCAGCAGAAAGCTGTCCTGGAAGGCATCCAGCAGTACCTGCTCCCTTCTGTTCCTGGTTGTTGGGGTACTCCAGTCCACTCCTGGCACGTTAAAGTCCCCCACAACCACCACACTACCCTTCTCGCAGGTCCTCCTGATCTGTCCCGCTAGTTCCCTGTCTAACTCCTCCATCTGAGATGGCAGCCTGTACACCACTCCCATTCTGAGAATCCTATTCTTGGAATCCTGGATTTGCATCCAAAGTGACTCTGTACTACCCTCCTCCCCTTCCTCCCTTACACACTTCAGTCCTTCCTTCACATATAGTGCCACCCCCCTCCTTTTCCAATCACCATGTCCCTACAAAATAACCTGTACCCTGGTACAGACAGGTCCCAGTCATTGTATTGGGTGGCCCATGTTTCTGTGATGGCTGCAATGTCCACCTCTCCCTCTGCCATGAGCACCTGTAACTCTGCAGTTTTCCTCCCAAGGCTCCTAGCATTAAGGGTAACCACCTTCCACCCTTCTCCCCTACCATCCTGCCCTCCTTTACTAGCATCACCAATAGTACTTGCCATTTGTCCCTTGTCATTGTTATGGGGGTTAGCTCATATGGTTTCCCAACCTGTGGTCTTTGCATGTCTCTTGCCCAATTGCCACCCCCCGCTTCTAGTTTAAATTCCCAACTTCCTCTATGTACTCCTCCATCCTCTGTTTCAACACCTTCTTTCCCTGATGGATGGAAATTGCAGCCATTACATGCAACTGATCAATTCTGGGCTCAGTGACACACAGCAAGGAGGAGATGGTGGAATGATGCTTCCAGAAACCAGACTGGAAGGGTGAGAGGAAGTTGAAGGATGAAAGGAAGTTGAGTAATCTGGAATGGATTAGTTTCTCTTGCAACTTAGGGAGGGGAGGAGAGGAGGGAGATGGGATCTAAATTTCCAGGGGAGGAATGATCATCCTCTTTATGAAGTGGAATAACTCTGGCCAAATTCCAGGATGGAGAAACAGTGCTTAGGGAGAAGGAAATGGGCAGGCGAGTAAGGGGAGCTGCAATGGTAGAAGCTGAGAAGTGGATGATCTTGGGGTTCAGACCATCAGGGCTGGACATTGATGGATTGAGGGTGGAAAGTGCAAGCAGTGTTTCTTGGATGGTGATGGGGGAGTGGAAACCCAGTGAGGTGTGGGGGAGGGAAGCAGGAAGGGAAAGAAAGGAGCTTGGGGGAGAAAGGAGCGCACAGGTTGTGAAGAACATATCAAAGTGATCAGCAACAGAGGCAGGGTCAGTCAGGGGTACACCATTAACTATGAGAATCTGGGGAGCAGACTGGGCAGTGGTGTCAAAAGGGAGTAGATAATCTTCCAGAATTTAGCTGGTGATTAAAGGTTTGTCTGGAGGTTGGCATTGAAATAACACAATCTCGAAGCCCAGACAACCATCGTACAGTTTTTTCTCAGAGCCCTGGAAGAGATGAAGTCAGGAGAGGAGTGGGATAATGTGTAGTGGGCACATGAGAGAGTCACAGGACTTGCACAGATCACTGATGTTAATGGTAATCAAGGGGTGGTAGTTTTGACTCTGGATTTCCTGAGGGGGAGCATGCTTGTCCCAGATGGAGGAGAATTTGTAGAGGAATATGATGAGGGCCACGTCGCTATCCAAGGCAGAGAGGATGACAGACTAGTCTGTTGCAGCGAGGTCACTCAGTACAGCATTTATGTTTAGTAACCAGAGAGATCTGGACTAGATTTTTTTTGGTGTTGATAGGAGATTCTAGATTTTTCTGGCACAGAACATTCATGCAGTGGTTGCTAAATGAATCTTTCAATATTCCTGCTGCAGCAATGCTGTGGGGGTGGGATGTTAGAACTCAGCCCAGATGGGTATGGTTGGTGGAGTGGTGATTGAGCTGAGTGGGTTCTGAAATATCCTGGGAAACATTATGGGACCCAGTCCTATGGATGGTAGATAGATCAAGCCAATTTATGAATATGGTAAAGTCACCAAGTTATAAGTGAATGTTGAAATATTTCATTATTCACTCTTAACTTCACTAATTTTCCATATTTTTTGACCAAACTTTGAACGTGGCCTTTTTGAAACCCCATCTCATGAACAAGGCAAGTGAAAATTTTCAAATTCTTACCGAAAGGTGATTTTGCAGTCACTCTGCAAAATCATGTTTCAGGTGGGATTTGGCAATTCTCACTTACTGGGTTCATGAGATGGTGTCATCAGAAGACTATGTTTAAAATTTGGTGAAAAAATATAATAAAATGACCAAGTTATGAGTTAACGTTGAAATATTTCAGCATTTACAAATAACTTTGCTAATTTTCAGTATTTTAACTCCAAATTTTCAACATAGCCATTTTTATCACACCATCTCACAAGCGTGACAAGTGTCATTTTTCAAATCCTGTAAGAAATGTATTTTTGCACTTGTGGTCTGCACACTGAATTTGTGTCATCTGGAAACAGTCGTATGTTGTGTGTGTTACCTGATGATGACTGTCTGTGGTTGTTTGTGTGGTCTTTTCCTTTTGCTGCTTGGGGATGTGGGGAGTTAGGGTTGGAAACCATAACAGCACTTTTCCCTACTGTTGTGGTGTTGAGTTGAACCCTAACTGGTGCATATCTTTATATTTATAAAACCTTGAAAAAAATCCTGGTCTGTGATTGGTCCAGAGCCAGACACATGACATTGAAAGTTTTTAAACTATTGACCAGTTTGGCACCAACAACTGGACAATATTTCTCAAAACTGGTCTATAGTTCACCAGACTGGTCAATAATACTCAAAACTGATCAATAGTTCACAAAACTGATTAATAGTGCTTTAAACTATTGACCCCATCAAGCTGTCAAATTTTATATTCTCTCATTCTTGCATTTCTTTATTATGATATTTCATTACCAAACAGGTTGCAAGATTTTATAAAAACAGATATTGACTGGAGTGTTTTGGGCTACAGTGCAAAAACCTTGACCTCTCAGGATGAACTATTGCCTTCCAGTAGTCATATTGCCCTCCTCTTTCAGCTTCAGGCAATATAACAATTGTCAGGCAATAGTTCATTACATGGGTCAAGGTTTTCATACAATAGCCCTTAACTCTGGATAATATTTGTGTAATATACTATAAATTATTATTCTTGTGGCGCGACAGCGGCCCTATAGTTAGGGTTGAGTAGGCTGTTTAATGTTCAACCCCAGTTTTTGCACCTTAATAACTCTGGTATCATTTGACAAAGTAGCCAAAAAATTGGCATGCACAGTCAGGTTGTTAGAGTCTAAAGATGTGAAAAGTTTCATGATGGCATGATTTTAGTTTTTGAGATACAGAGTGCCAGAGAATGGAAAAAACACATCTGGTTTTCCCATACTAAACTGTGTATTTTTTGCTCTCACCTACAGCCTCGATGGTGTGGAATATTTTCATGAAATTTTCAAGCTTGAAGGGGCCCATGCCAAGGGTGTAACTTTGGATGGTTTCTTAAAAAAATATTATATGGTTCCAGAATTATAATGATTTTAGGGGTGGAAGACTAGGTTTGCTGGCAAAGGCACTTAGCTTCACCTGAGCTCTTTTCTTCTAGCTTGCTTGTAAGGACAGAGTAAAGAACCTTATCAGAGCAAGGAAAAGGATTAAGGTTTTTTTTGGCTATGCAGATGTACTGTGTGTTATTATTTTCTTTTGTATTCACAAGGATTGTTACTATTTGTTGCTAACATTTTATTTCTTTATTTTTCTCTTGAGTCACATTGTTGCTGCTGGGTATACCTTCTGCTGCATTATTACAGGGTGTGCCTACAGGTGTGTGCTTACAGATTACTGCTGTAATCTTCTGATTCAAATTGTCTTTTGCAAAGTATATCTTCTGTTACTGCTTTATTTTTCTCTGTAGCAAAGTGTTTTTTATAGGGTATATCTTCTGTGAAATTGTTACAGGTGGTGCTTTACAGGTTTTACAGTTTTATCTGTCGTTAGGCTAAGCTTTCAGGGCTACTGCATTTATTGCTGACTGATTGTTTCTGCTCTTACCTCCTTGTTTCTTTCGTCCGTGGTTCTTCCTTTTTGGCAGGGGAAGGGCCCAGCCACCCACCCCCATCCCCAACCACCCCACACTACACTCCTTTTATAGAGCAGCACAGTCGTGACAGTTCCTGTAACAAAGCAGAAAGGGCAGATCAGAGGGTATCCACACAGTGACCCTCATTTACAGGCACAAGTAATTTAACTTGTTATAACAAGTTATACAAAAACAAACAAAACACAAAATCAAACTTTTGCTTTCATTTTCCTTCTAATTACTCTGACCAGGTTATAAACCCAGAAACTTATCTGGAATGGATATTATTAACTGCAGGTACTGCGGGAAACTTTTCAAAAGGGCAGTTATAGAGGATTTAGGACACTGTCCTACATGCTGGGCCATTGGAGATCTAAGAGCTCAGTTCCAGGCAGCATGGGCAGAGATTGCACACCTCAAATCACATATTCAGGAGGAAATATAAGAACCGCATGCCATTTCCCCAACATCAATAGTAGCACCTTGACCACAGAGGGTAGTTGGTCCAGGAGTTTGGCAGGTGGCTAGGGGGGCAAATCAGGTGCTCCATCACTCGGTGCTCTCTAACATATCACCTCCACAAACCATATAAAAACTACAAACAGGTATCTGCGTCTACCTCCGAAATCAAACAGAGGGGCAGAGGACACTGCAGAGCAGGACACTGCAGCACAGGAGCTAGCACAACAAAACTCACCCAAAACAGGAACCAAAACAAAAAAAGCAAAAAGGAAATCCAAAACTGTTCTGATCATAGGAGACTCCATGATTCGGGGAGTTAATACCTATCTCCAGCCACGTGTAATGGTCAGATGTTTCCCAGGTACATCAGCATGGAGAGACACTGATCGCATTGCTAAAATTGTACAGGAAGCAGGAGAAAACATCGATGTCCTGGTGCACATAGGGACTAACAATCTCACCAGTCGGTCAGTTGTGGAGACCAAGGAACACCTGACCAGACTGGGTGACAAACTATCATCTATTTCATCCGGCATCTCCTTTTTTGAGATCCTGCCAGTCTGGGAGAGGGGGGCAGTTGGATGGAAGGTCAGAGAAGAGGAGATTTGGGAGCTAAACATGTGGCTCATGGGCTGGTGCCAGGAAAAAGGACACAAATTTGTAGGTAACTAGCAACAGTTTTGAGAGCGAACGTTCTTTAAATTTTATAGACTGCATCTGACTAAGGAAGGAGTCAGTGCATTGGGGCAGAAGTTTGATGTCTTTGCAGAATATTTAAACTAGCAAATGGGGAAAGGGGTGCAGCACCCGATACATCGAATGGGAAGAACACCCCTTCCCCTCAACAAGTGATCAAACAGGAGTTCAGCATGTTTGTAGTTCATTTGCATCACCAGGTAAGGAAATAGGTCTGGCTCCACTACACAATGCACAGGAGAAATGCCAGAACTCACCCAACAACCAACATACCAAAATCTGGCCAGTGGAAAATCATGTATACAAATGCTCGCAGTCTGGGAAACAAGATCCCAGACCTGCAGGCAATAATGACAGAGGCTAAACTGGACATAGTAGCCATAAGTGAGACATGGTTCACCAGTAACTACACTTGGGAGACTTCAGTACCCAGCTATGTACTGTTCAGAAGAGACCGAGGTGCAAAAATGGGGGGTGGAGTGGCCCTTTATGTCAATGAAAATGTCAAAGCTACAAAAATTCAGAATACACATAAGGAGCCAGAAGAACTGTGGGTCACCCTGGAAACAGGAAATGGGACAACCATGCAAACTGGGGTTGTCTACAGGTCTCCAGACCAGGGGGCTGACATAGACACATTACTATTAGAAAATATAAAAAACATGACAGCTAAGGGGGAGGTTCTGATAATGGGAGACTTCAACATGCCAGATACAGATTGATAAATACCAGCAGGAACATCTGCCAAAACTAGACACATAGTGGATTCCCTGCAGGGGGAGGACCTCAAACAACTGGTACAACAACCCACAAGAGACAGGGCTATCCCAGATCTAGTACTGACTAACAGGGAAAGGATCACAGATCTCCAGGTAGAAGGTCACCTGGGGGCCAGTGACCATCACATGGTATGGTTCAATTTGCCCACTAGAACTAAATCATCCCATTCCAAGGCTAAACTATGGGACTTCAGAGGAGCAGACTTTGATAAGATGGCCAACATAGTTAAGCTAGCCCTGGAAAGAAGAAATACAGGTGAGGGGGTACAGGCAAAGTGGTCAAGTATTAAGGATGCAATACTTGAAGTAACATCCAATTGTGTTAGAGAGAAAAGAAAGTGCAAAAGAAGAAGGAAACCACTTTGGTTCTTAAAAACAGTAGCAGAAAAGGTCAGAGCCAAAAGCCTGGCCTTCAGGAAATATAAGGGAATGCAGCAGGATGAAGATAGGAAGGCATACCAAACTTCCTTAAGGAAAGCAGGGAAGGCAGTAAGGCAGGCAAAGGCCCAAACCGAGGAAAAACTAGCATGAACAGTAAAAGAAGGTGATAAGATTTTCTATAGATACATTAGTTAAAGGAGAAAGTCCAGAGGGGTATTGCTAAGATCAAAGGGGATAAGGGTGTGTGTGAGGAGGAGGACCATGTAAAAGCATCTATCCTAAATAGATACTTCTGCTCAGTATTTACTGAGGAGAAGGTAGGGCTGGGCCAACAGCTCAGCACCATGGACACGGGGGGAGGGAGGTGTGCATTAGTCCCTTCACAAAAGAAAGGGTTCTACAAGAGCTTGATAAGCTCAGGGTGGACAAGGCAATGGGACCCGATGGCATACATCCCAGGGTACTAAAGGAGCTAAGGGTGGAACTAGCAGCACCATTATCAGAACTGTTTAGTATAAGATGTAAACTGCTGGATTGACATGAAACCAGTAAAGAAGTATAAAAAAAAGAACTGTTTAGTGAGTCTCTGACCACAGGAGAGGTCCCAGACTCATGTGATCCTGCTCCACAAGAGTGGTAGCAGGGAGGAGGCAGGGAACTACAGACCAGTCAGTCTTACCTCAGTAGTGGGCAAGACTATGGAGCCACCTCATCCTGCTTCCACGTGCTTGGAGAGCTAAAGCCCATATAGCTAAGTCAAGTCAAGTCAAGTCATGTTTATTTAAAAAGACGCCCAATCCCGGAGGCTCTGGGCACCGCACAAAAAATTTGTAGCATTTCATACCACATAAATACATAAAAAGAATATAATACATATAAATAATCAATATTAAACCCATAAGCTTGCAGAAATAAGTAGGTCTTATGGCAGACCTTAAAGGCAGTTATAGTGAGGGCCTCCCTAACTGTAGCTGGCAAAGAATTCCAAAGAGCGGGGGCGGCAACACTAAATGCTCGATCGCCCGCAGATTTTAATCTCACTCTTGGAACAGTTAGGAGGCCACCACTAGAGGAGCGGAGATTATGGGAAGAAGAGGAGGAAGGTACCATGAGAACTGACAGGTAACCAGGGCCCTGTCCATGTAGGGCCTTATAGGTGAGAAACCCCACCTTGAAGAGCACCCTCCACCTGACAGGCAGCCAGTGCAGTTCGAGCAGCACAGGTGTAATGTGACAAAATTTACTCTGCCCAGTTAAAAGCCTGGCAGCAGCGTTCTGCACAAGCTGCAGTCTGCGGAGAGAACCCCCAGAGACCCCGAGATAGAGGGCATTACAGTAGTCAAACCTAGAAGTGACTAAGGTGTGTATCAAGGTAGGGAGGTCCAGAGACGGAACAAGGGGCTTAATCCTGGCAATGTTTCGAAGATAGGAAAAACAGGAATGGACCACGGAAGACATCTGAACCTCCATGGACAAATTTCTGTCAAACATCACGCCAAGATTTCGCACCCAAGGGGAGGCCATCAATGATGCAGCCCCTAGCACAAGGCCAGTTGCAGAGTCAGAGGCCATCCCATCACGAACTCTGTTCGACTCCACTACCAATACCGTAGTCTTGTCAGGGCTCAGTCGAAGCCAACTGGAGGCCATCCAGTTGCTAATCTCAGTCAGACAGATATTTAACACATCTACTGAGTTGGGTGTTCCTGGGGCAAAAGATAAGTATAGCTGAGTATCATCAGCATAGCAATGAAAACTCAGACCATACTTTCTAATGATCCTCCCCAGGGGCAGCATATATACTGAGAACAACATTGGGGCCAACACTGAACCCTGAGGAACTCCACACAAAAGGAGACTGGGTGTTGATTAGAAATTTCCCATCACAACCCGCTGTCTCCTATTGGTGAGAAAGGACTCAAACCACTTGATGACAGTACCGGTGAGTCCACATAATTCCCTCAGGCGGAGAAGCAATACACAATGGTCCACAGTATCAAATGCTGAAAAGAGATCACGAAGAACAAGAATTGTCTTGTCCCCTCAGTCTCTGGCCCTGAGGAGGTCATTTTGCACCCGAACTAACGCAGTTTCATTGCTATATCAGGCCCGAAAAGCCGACTGGAAGGGATCGTATAACTCGTGAGTCATGAGATGTTCCTCCAACTGAAGCGATACCACCTTTTCAACAATCTTCCCCAGAAATGGGAGATTAGAGATAGCACAGTAATTTGCCCTGACCTCCGGGTCCAAAGAAGATTTCTTTAAAAGGGGTCTAACCAGAGCCTCCTTCAAGGCATCCAGAAAGACACCCTGACTTAAGGAACACCGGACAATCAAGGCAAACACCGGCCAACAGAGTCAATGCATCTCATTAAGAAACGCGTTGGCACTGGGTCCAGTTCACAGAAGGTATGCTTCAGATTGACTGCCACCTCAATAACCTCACAGGCCTCCACTGGCCTAAACTCTCCCCAACTAGGCGGAGTGCACTCAGCCACGACTGGCGACCACTGACAGCAATGGTATTGCTGGCTGAAGAAACCTCCCGCCCCTTTCTGTTTCAAAAAAGCTTCAGTGGGTGGCCCATCATACCAAACTCCTAGCCACCCTACTGCTTCTCCTCACTGGCGATATCGAGCTTAACCCCGGACCCTCCCACCACAACACCCCTAACCCCTCCATCCCACTCCAACTCCCCTCAGGCCATAAACTGATTCACCTAAATATTTGTAGCCTCCTACACAAAATAACCTTGCTTCAAACTCTCGTCTTGTCCCTCAGCCCAGATATTATGATCATCTCCGAAACCTGGTTGAAGCCACATAACCCTGATACAGAATTTGCTATACCCGGCTATACTGTGCTCCGGCATGACCGTATGGGCAAAAAAGGGGGCAGCTCGGCTATGTACATCGCCACCACCATCTAGTATTCCTCGGTTGCCCTATTCATACCTTCGCAGTTCATCAACACCTTAATGGTAAAACTCTCCACCCCCCCACTCAATTCCAATTTACATAGCAGGTATATACTGCGCTCCTGACACCACCACACCTGCCATACTTGACCACCTGGGTTCCTTAAACTCCCTGGCAGCAGGCCGTGAGATCCATATACTTGGGGATTTTAACCTGAACTGGCTCGCTGAATCTCACTCTAAATTTTGTGACAAGGTGACAGCCCTGATCCTCACTCAACTAATCACCGAACCCACTCGACTAAACCACAAAATACAAAACCACACTCTTTTGGACTGGTCCCTTACCTCTCACCTGCACAGGATCTTAGCCTCCGGCCTCCTTCCAGATGCCCTCAGCGACCACCACAGAATCTACTCTGCACGCAAAATTTTCAGACCTAAAGCTCCCCCACCCAGAGTAATTATGACAAGATCCTACAAATCTCTGGACCTCCCCTCACCACTAAATGATTTGGGCAACACAGACTGGTCACAGATTAGTCAATTCACCGCCATAGACGAGGCCCTGCTATTCTTTAAGTCCAAGTTCACCACCATCTGGGACCGATACGCCCCCCTCAGATGTACCAGAGTTTGCGGCACTCTCCTCCCTTTGATCACTCCCGAAATCCTAGCCCACCTTTGTATCAGAGACAAGGCCTGGAAAACCTTTAAGTCCTCCGGCTCTCTGGCTGACCTGCAGACTTACCGTGAGCTTCGGAATTCAAGTACCAAAATAATCCGCCAAGCTAAAGCCAACTATTTCAAAGACGCATTCAACTCCAACTCCTATCTCCTGTCACAATTCTGGAAGGTGGTCAAATCGCTTCTCACCCCTCCATCGCAGCCCCCCACCCCTTCCCTGCAGGTAGGTGGTCTTACCTTCACTGATCCCCCAGTTGTGGCCACATTGCTTAACTCTCTCTTCACAACTAGCCATGCCACTCCCCTGTCCACTCCTCACCCTGCTCGGCACCCCTCCCCCTCCAACCCACCTAGTGGCACATCCACAGATCATGCCTTGTCCTTCCTGCCTGTCACTCCGGTCGAGGTATATAATGCACTGGTTGCCCTTAACCCAAGAAAGGGCAAATGTCCCACTGGGCTGGACTCAAAATGCTCCACCTATCTGCCCCTGTCATAGTTCAACCCCTGGCCACCCTCTTTAACTTATCCTTCTCCCTAGCTGAAGTCCCCTCTGAATGGAAACATGCCATTGTAATCCCGCTTCCTAAGAGTGGAGATGCCTCAAACCCTGACAACTATCGGCCCATCTCCCTCCTACCGATCCTGGCAAAACTACAGGAGCACCTGGTACTCTCTCGTCTATCCTCCTTTCTGGACACCTCCTCCTTTTTTCCCCCCTATCAGTCTGTATTTAGGAAATCCCACTCTACCACTACCTCCCTTCTCAGAATCACCGACTCCATCCTCACTGCGATGGATGCTGGCCACATCACAGCTGCCATCTTCATTGACCTGGCTAAAGCATTCGACACAGTGTCACACTCCCTCCTCCTGGTAAAACTTTCCAATGCTGGACTATCCAACTGGGCCACATCTTGGTTCCTCTCTTACCTCACTGGCAGATCCCAAGCCATCCGCATCAGTTCTTCCACCTCGGCGCCCCTCACAATCACCTCAGGGGTACCACAAGGCTCAGTTCTTGGCCCACTCCTGTTCTCAGTTTTCCTGAATGACCTGCTCTCTGCCTGCCCACACTTCTCTAGCCACATGTATGCGGATGATACAGTGCTGTATGCATCCGGCCCCTCATCCACAGAGGTTGCAACCAGGCTGCAGCAAGATTTTATCTCAGTCCAGCATTGGCTCCGCTCAAATCACCTCCTCCTCAATGCCAAAAAAAAACAGTCTCAGTAACCTTTGGCACAAGGCAGAGAATTTCCAGGCTACCCTTTCCGATCATATTCCACACCCTGGAAGGGTCACCCCTCGAGAACTGCACCTCCTTCAGATACCTTGGCATCTGGCTTGACCAGCACCTCAATTTCACCATGCACATCTACTCCGTACTCAAAAAGCTACACCCCAGGGTTGGAGCACTTTACCGGCATTGTGACAATATCCCTCTACCTGCCAGAAAGACAATAGTGCAGAAAATTATCCTCCCTGTCCTCGACTATGGGGACGTAGTCTACTGCACCAGCCACAAGTCCACACTAGCCAGGCTCGACCCGCTCTTCCATTCTTTCTGTCGTTTCGCCCTGAACTGTCCCTACACCACACACCACTGTGCCCTATATTAATCTATGCACCTCACCTCTCTAGACACTTGCAGAAAAGCCCACTGTGCCAAGATCCCAGCCAAGTTTTGGTCCCAGCGACTCCCCTCCTACCTCACCGATGCCCTATCCAACCCCTGCACCCAAGCTTACTCTCTTAGAAACACCGACTCTCGGACCCTAGCTGTCCCACACCAGTCTACCACTGTTGGACAGGCAGCTTTCAGCTACCGCCTTCCCTTATTGTGGAACTCCCTTCCAGCTTCCATTCGTCACTTTTCCTCCCTCTCGCAACTCAACTCCTTGCTCCAAGTTCATTTTGCCCCTACCTGTGCATGTGTCTAGGTGTTTTCCAGTCTCTGTGTGGAATGTCTGAGTATTCTCCTCCTAATAACTCATAAATCTGACCAACTTATTAGAGGCATTCACTATGTACCTATTGTATCATGCTGTATCAACTGTGGCCACCTACTATCTCTCTCGACCCACTATCGTCTAGCAAACAGCACTAATGTTAGTGATGCCCCCACTATGTACTATGTAATATCAAGTGTTTTTATGCTGTCTTCAACTGTTATCCACATTCCCCCCTCCCTCAGAACGCATCTGGAATCGAGCAGTAGTCTGCTCAGCATGCCTTCCTGGTAAAACGTTTAAATAAATAAATAAACTCCTTAAGGAAAGGATAGGGCAACACCTGGAATCCGTAGGAGCACAGGATCCAAGACAGCATGGATTTACAACAGGAAAGGCCTGTCAAACTAATCTCATAGATTTCTTTGACTGGGTAACCAGAATGGTGGACCAAGGGGGAGCAGTTGATGTTGCCTACCTTGACTTCAGCAAAGCTTTCAATACTGTTCCACATAGAAGATTGATTAATAAGCTGGGTAGGCTCAGGGTGGGTCAGAAGTTGGTTAACTGGGTGGCAAACTGGCTGATAGGCAGAAAACAGAGAGTGGTAGTAAACGGTATACAGTCAGAAGAGATGCAAGTCACAAGTGGGGTACATTAGGGATCAGTCCTGGGGCCAGTTCTCTTCAATATCTTCATCAGTGACATTGCAGATGGACTGGAGGGTAAGGTTTGTCTGTTTGCAGATGACACCAAGATCTGCAACAGAGTAGATGATCCAGATGGGGTGGGCAGAATGAGAAGAGATCTGGATAAACTGGCAAAATGGTCGGAAGAGTGGCAACTGTGGTTTAACGCAAAGAAGTGCAAGATCATGCACATAGGGAAGAGAAACCCTGAAGCCACCTATAGGTTGGGAGGGGAGTTGCTGGCAGTCACAAGGGAAGAAAGAGACTTGGGCATCATCATCATCACAGATGACCTGAAATCATCCAAGCAGACCACTAAAGCAGAAGGTAAGGCTAGGGGGATGTTGGGTGTATTAGTAGGGGTATCACAAGTTGTAAGAGGGAGGTAATAATCCCTCTTTGCAAGACACTGGTTAGGTCCCATCCAGAGTACTGTGTGCAGTACTGGAGGCCACACCTTCACAAGGACATTAACCAAATTGAGGCAGTCCAGAGAAGGGCAACCAAAATGATGCAGGGACTGAATCAGAAAACATATGAGGACAGATTAACAGAACTCAATATGTATACCCTGGAGAAAAGGAGGGAGAGAGGTGATATGATTGAAACATTCAAACACCTTAAGGGCATTAAGAAGATGAAAGAGTCTAACATGTTTTAATATAAGAAAAATAGCAGGACAAGAGGACACAGCATGAGATTAGAGGGAGGCCGATTAAGGGGTAATGTGAGGAAGTTCTTTTTCACAGAAAGGGTGGTGGATGCATGGAATGGCCTTTGTCAGGAAGTGGTGGATATGAATACAGTGCAGGGCTTCAAACAGGCATGGGATAGGCATAAGGGAGCAATACAGATGAGTATGAATAGATAGGCCATTGGCAGAACAATGCCGATGGCACATTCATAAGGTAGAAAAAGAAATGGGCAGACTGGATGGGCCTTGCAGTCCTTATCTGCCATCAACTTCTGTGTTTCTATATAACATTCTGATGTGAACAGTAAAAAAAATTGTGAGCAGGAAAAATACTGATCATGTCAGCTGCCATTTGTTTCTCATTTTAAACTCACAAACCATGAAAATGCATAAAAATTATCATTTTTTTTAAAACAAACGAACAAACAAATGGACCTGTTTAGCTAGATTCTGCTGTTCTTTTTTTTAAATGCCAGAAATACCTTTTTTGAAGAGACCTGTGAGAATGAGGATACGATTCCACTATCTCAAAAAGAAAGGAAATTCTTTGAAAAAAAATGTTGTTAATGCACCAGTTAGGCTAACTTAATGTCACAAAAGTAGGGAAATGTGGCATTAGGGTTTCCAACCCTAACTCTCAATCCCTCCACCAGAAGCAAAAGGAAAAAACATGAGGGTTTTGGATCTCCGTAGTCTTGGTGAATCAGTGATGAGGTTTTGCTTGGGGTTGGCAGCTCAAATGTCCACCCCATTCCCTAAGCAAACATCATACATGATCTCCTTTCTTCATGCATGGCCTGCAGGCCCTGCATAAAAAAAAAAAACACCACAACAAACTGTGTTGGCAACATGTGGCAAGACATACTTCTCTACCTTTGAAGAGTGTATTACTATGAGGCAGTGGCTTGGAGCTGTATATCATGCTTCCGACTAGAGGCTACAGGCTGAGGGGAGGGGGGAGCATTAGGGTTGACAACCCCAAGGAAGACCCCACCACTGATTTGCCAAGACTCTGGAGACTCAAAACCCTAATGTTTTTTTCCTTTTGCTGCTTGGGTGGGGGTGGGGTTGAATCCATAAAATCACATTTCACTGCTTTTTTGGCATTGTTACCCTAAATTGTACATTAACAAAGTTATTTTTAAAATACTATATATATATTTATATATATTCATTCTCTCTGTTCTTAAAGTAGCAGTGTTAGTGGGTAGGTGGAAGAAAGAGATTTTGAGTCAGTGTTTAGGGTATTTTGAGACTTGTCATTAAATTTGTAACAGGTAGTGTGGGGAAACTAGCCCAGTAAATTAATATTATGGGGTGAGTACAGTAGATTAAGAAAACCCTGTGAATCAGGTATGATTGGTGGGGTGGAGCTGCCAGAGGCTTAGTGTCTTCTAACAAAAGCACTATAAAAGACTCCTTTCCCATTGTGCATCATCACATTCGTGTCCCAGCATAGGACTGCAACAACGCAGGAGTAGAGCATCTGCCTTTGGCTCCTGCAGATAGTTTGCAGTCTGCAGGAGACTCTGCAGGAGGAACACCAAGCCAAGGTAGGAGAAAACCTAGTACTGTGTTCTGGTATACTGAAACCGTCCACTACAAGGTAGGCAGCTACAGGTAAAGGGTTAACATCTAGTAGGTAAGGAGTAGTAGGCACCAGGATAAGGTAGGTACAGTTAAGGGGGTACAAAAGGGGAAATAGAAGACACCCTATCTAGAGAAGGGTAACAAATACGTTGAGTCAACTGGGTAAGGAGTAGTAGACACCCAGATCAAGTTAGGCACAGGTAGGTATGTTAAGAAAAGGAAAACAACAGACACCCTGTCCAGGGTATGGTGCTAAATAGATTTCAGACAAGCAAAGTGAGACATAGGAATTAAAAGGGCATAGAAAAGAGGCAGTAAGATACAGGGAATTTTCAACAGTCACCAACATAAAAGAAGGAGGCATTTGACTCAGTGCCGCATGGGACGCTGGGAAGTAAGTTAGAAGGCACAGGGGCCGGTGCAGAGCTGGTGAGATGGGAAGGAACTGGCTTCAAGGGAGACAACAGAGGGTGGTGATGGTGGGTGGGGAGCTCTCATCCCCAAGGGTAGTGATGAGCGGTGTTCTGCAGGGCTCAGTGTTGGGACCAGTGTCGTTTGGGATATTCATTGCAGACATATCATTGGGCATCAAGAGCAAGACCAGTCAGTTTGCTGATGACACAAAGATGGGAGTGGTGGTGGATGATTTAGGGAGATGGCAGGGGTTGCAGGATGATCTGGCAAAGCTGGAAACCTGGTCAGACACCTGGCAACTGGGGTTCAATGCTAAAAAGTGCAAGGTGCTGCATTTTGGGGTGAAAAACCCAAAGAGGAGGAGTTACCGGCTGGGGGGAGTGCAGCTAGTCGAGACAGAGGAGGAGGAGAAGGACCTGGGGGTGCTCATTACAGGTTCAATGGACAACTCAGCACAATGTAGGAAGGCAGCTGCAAAGGCCAATAAAATGCTGGGTTGCATTGCAAGAGGTATATCCTCGAGGAGGAAGGAGGTGATTCTGCCACTGTTCAGATCATTAGTTAGACCGCACCTGGAGTACTGCATGCAGTACTGGCACCCATATCTGAAGAGGGACATTAAGTTACTGGAAGGGTGCAGTGCAGGGCAACAAAGTTGATCAAGGGGCTGGGGAACTTGCCATACGAGAGGAGGTCAAGGGAGTTGAACATGTACTCACTGGAGGAGAGGAGGGACAGGGGAAAATATGACTGAAACCTTCAAGCATATGAAAGTAATAAACAAGACAGGTGCAGAGGGGCTATTCAAAGTAAGGCAGGGGAGGGACACCTGGGGCCATGATATGAGACTGAAGAGAGGAAGGTTAAGGAGGGAGATGAGGAGACACTTTTTTACAGAGAGGGTGGTAGCTGGGTGGAATGCGTTACCAGCAGAAGTGGTATTCAGTAGAACAGTAGGCTGCTTCAAAAGGAGCTGGGACAGGGCAAGGGGGGGTCAAGGGAGGGAGGGTGGGAGGAAGGAAGCTACAGAATAAGGGGTGCTAGCTGCACATTCAAGCAGACTTGATAGATCACTAGGTCTTTATCGGCTGGCAAATTCCGTATGTTCATAAGGAAAGAGCATGACAGTGGTACAGTGCAAATGGTGTGGTTGCATAGTCTTTCACAGAAGTACCTTTCTAGAGACAGAGATGCTGCCCCATTTGTACTTATCTCTCTGGTTTAGGGACAGAGGTTACTGGACTCTAGGCCAAACTGCCAAGGGTGTAGACAATCTTCTTCCCCACCCAGGAGCCACCAAGTCTACCACTGCTCCCCCACAGGATGCCTAGGCATAGGCAGAGGCAGAGTGGTTGAACTTTAGTGGGCTCAAGGTGAGTTGGGGGGGGGAAGGTACACACTCTTCAGTCTGTACCACTGCACCATTCCTTTGCATACTTGCAGAATTGGGCAGCCAGGAGGAGGCACCCACAGCAGTGGGAAAGGAGGGAGGAAATAAGTGGAGGGTCCTCAGAAGAGGATGCCCCAAGAAGTGAAGAAGAGCTCTCAGCAGAGGAGGAAGCAGCTGGTGCCGGAGGACTCTGTTATCTGGGGGACAGACTTGGGAGTGGGGGGAGAAAGGGAGAAGGAGGTGAAGTGCCTGAGAGGAGCTTTGACTTGGAGGGATGAAGAGCAATCCAGAGGACTGCTAGGGTAGCAGGACATGGGACGGAGTTAGATGTCACTGTCCAGCTGGGCAAAAATTACCTGGTAAGGGACACGGTAGAGGTAGTACAGGGAAATTTCAGCTGGGGAGGGACCTCAATCAGGTTGCATGCATGATGGCTTTTGCTGAAGTGTTACCTTTATATGGCCAGAGAGAGGATAGGACACTCTGCACCAGGGCTTTTAACAATTGGTTGAAGGCATGGTGCATGGAGGAGGGTTTTGGCTACAGTAGGGATTGAGGACAATCCTGGGAGGATATGGGCCTCCTTGGGAGACAAGGCCTGCAGCTTTCAAGGAGGGGGACTACTGTTTTTAGTGGTAAGTTTAAATGCTATGTGGATGAACATTTAAGCTAGCCGGGGGGGGGGGTGGAGGCTGTAAAACCAAAGGAGGCAACAAATGCCACCCTAAGATGGTGAAGCACCAGGGAGGGAGAGCCCGAGGGGAGTAAGTTCCCACAGGGCAGGGGCAGAAGAAGACAAGTGTGGGGCAAGGCAGAGGGCAAGAGGGGGGTTAAATCATAGTATCATGGCAGTGATAGGCAGTGATGGCAGAAAAAAAACAAATGTCCATCTAGTCTGCCCAGGGACCCATTGTCCACATGGGGTTTTATCCCTCCCGGTCCACCCCCTCCACTCCCCTCCCTACTGCTGCCCACCTGAACAACCACCCAACCCCCATCCCACTTAAACCTTTCACACTCACGTCCAGTTTTCACTCATGACCTCAGGTTCTTAACTCTGTACTCTTGCTAAATAGTTCTCACAGTTCACCTTGTTTATTCCCTTCAGGAACTTGAAGGTTTCCATCAGTTCCCCCTCTCATATCCAGTCTCCAGTTAGAATATGTTCAGATGACCTTCATAAGATTTGCCCTGCTGGCCCTGAACCATCTTGATCACCATGCATTGCATCAACTCCAGCCTGTCCCTGTCCTTCCTTAGGTGAGGACTCTAAAACTGAGCACAGTATTCCAGATGCGGCCTGCACCAGTGACCTAGATAGAGGTAGTAGCACCACCACCATTTTCCTGCTGCCAGTACCCCTTCCGATACATCCCAGAATCCTATTAGCTTTACTATAGGCCTTGTTACACTGGCTTGATTGTTTGAAGAAGTCACTAATGATCATTCTGCAGGTCTCTTTCCTCAGCCATAGTGCTCAGTTTAACCCCTTCCATCCAGTACTCTGTCCTGTTTTTGTTTGCCTAGGTGCATAACCTTGCATTTTTTGGCATTGACTTTCAACTGCCAAACTTTAAATCACCTCTCTAGTCTTTATAGAGCCTGCTACAGCTCCCTGATCTATTTGTCACTATCTAGCATACCACAGAACTTTGTGTGATCTGCAAAAAGACACTGCTTGCCCCAGATGCCCTGTCCAATGTCACTGATGAACATATTGAAGAGGACAGGACACAAAACAGATCCCTGTGGCGCTCCACTCATGTCCTCCTCCTCTTTCAGTTTGACCCCCTTTACCACCACGCTCTGCCGTCTCTCCTTCAAGCAGTTTCCTACCCATGTAGCTATGTCCCTAGCCATGCCTAGGTCCTCCAGCTTCATCAGCAATTGTCTGTGCATTAATGAGATAGAAGCCTTGCTGAAATTGAAGTAAAGTAAATTCACAGCATTCCCCTTATCTACTATCTTAGTTACACAGTCAATGAAAACTATCATGTTGGTCTGACGACAAGACCTTGCTGCCACAAACCCATACTGGCTACTATCTTGTAGACCGTGCTCTCTAGGTAGTCCACAAGATCCTCTTTGATCAGTGACTCCATCATTGTACCCATTACTGAGGTAAGGCTGACAGGTCTGTAATTCCCCAGTTGCTCATTGTTTCCCCTTGTGTAGCAGGACTATGTCCACTACCCTCCAGTCTTTTATTTATTTATTTATTTATTTATTTTTTGTTGACCAGGTAAGTGCGTTAGACAACTCCTACCTATTTTCAGGCATGACCCGGGGGAAGGGGATACAGATGAATGCCAACTGACCTTGAATCAGATTAAGCTGTTGGTGGTGTTTTTAGTGAATGAGGGAAATTTTTGCCAAGACATCATGGAAATTCCCCTACTCTTTTGGTGGGGGGTTCGTAGTATTAGGCATTTTGTTTGACATTACTGTATGTTGCGCTGTTTTCTTTCTGGTATTTGTGTTTTATTATGATTTTGTATGCTGTAATACTTTTCTGTACTTTTTGTTTGAACTTTTGAATAAAAAATGCCCGTACTCTTTTCGATAAGTGCCATGGTATCTTTTAACATCCACCAATCCAGGCAGATGGGACCTCAGTTTAATGTCTCATCTGAAAGACGGCACCTCAGAAGTGCAGCACCCCTCTCATGCTGCACTACACTTTCAGTACTGGGATATTAACCCAAGTGCCAGATGTGGAAACTGAACCCACAGTCCTCTGATCTCCCAGCCTCAGAGGCAAGTGTGCTACCTACTGAGCCACTGATACTACCCCTGTCTGAATTAAGTTATTGAATAGCCCTACTAGGATTTCAACCAATCCCACGGCCAGTGTTGGGTAAGTTACGTTTTCCATTACTTTCTATAACTTTTGAAAACTTTTTCCAGGAAGCTCTGTGCAGTCACTAGCAAGGATGGAGAAGCATTGAATAAGTAATACACTTTTACAGTTACACAAACGAGTAGTTCTATACAAAAGTAATACGTAATCAATCTATATTTATTTGAAAGTAACTAGTAACTAACCTGTTACTCTCAAATAAATGTAATCTGTTACAGTTACTCATTACTTTTGTATTGTTTTTGTGTAAAAAGAAATAAGTAACTGTAACTGTAAGGTGTAGTACTTTTTCTAGTACTTCTCCATCCTTGCTTGTGACTGCACAGAGCTTACTGGAACAAGTTTCCAAAAGTAATAGAAAGTAATAGAAAAAGTAATTTACCTAACACTGTCTATGGCCAATTCATTGAGCAGTCTTGGGTGCTTCTCATTCAGCCCTAGGGCTTTTCTATCATTAGGGCTTTAAGCCCCTTCTGGACTCTTTCTCTGGTAAATACTGGCTGCCTCATTTCAGGAATGCCCCTGACAGATGCCTTGATGCCATTTTCAGGCAGGTGCCCACTGTCTTCCTTTGTGAAGGCAGAGCAGAAGTAATTGTTAAGGACAGTTGCATTTTGTTCGTCCTCCTCTATTACCATCCTCCCTTGTAACCTAACTAGCCCCTCCCTGCTTCCTTTTTTTCCTTACTATATCAGAAAAATGTTTTTTACCCACCCTTGACCCCCTTCCACAATACACAGGTCCTTGTCTGCCTTTGCCTCTCTGATCATCCTCTTTGCTTCCCTACTTGTATTTGGTACTGTACCTATTGCTCCTCCCTCTGCTTTTCCTTGTACCTGGGAAAAGCCTTTCTCTTGGCCCTCACTGCTTCTCTAACTCTTTTAGAGAACCATATTAGTCTCTTGGACTGGTTTCGTTTTGCAACAATTCTTGTACCTGACTTTGTTGTCTTGAAAATGGTTCCTTTAATTGCCCTCTTATTTCCTCTACACTTCCAGTGTTGTCTGCCCTGGCCAGTTTATCACTGACCAGCTGCTGGAATGTCCCAGTCGATCGATATATGGCAAGTTCAGATCACCCATCACTACCATTTCTCCCTTCTTCACTCCCCTTTCTACCTCTTCACCAAGCTCCCTGTCTCTCTCTTCCCCTTGTACTGGTGGTCTATATAACAACCCCATGCATATTTTCTTGCCTGAGGGTGCTGTGAGGTGAATCCACAGCAAGTCTGTTTCTGCTTTGCTTCCTCTGATGTGTTCATCCTCCATAGCCTCTGTGCCCTCACTGACATGTGGGGCTATGCAGTCATCATTCTTTGTGGTTCAAGGTTCTGTGATGGCTATGAGGTCCACCTCAGTGTCTGCCACCAATGCGCAGAGCTTACTGATTTTATTACCTAGACTCCTTGCATTAAGGCAGACCCCAATCAGATCAGGAAAGCAAGAAGAAAGAAATAATAGAGACAGGTAATAAAAAGGTAGCAATCAATCAGTCAATCTTTATTTATATAAGGCGCCTTTCTGAAACCAAGGCGCCTGTACAACACATGATAAAACAATAAATAATTAAAACAATATTAAAATTAAACTTGACAGCAGCATTCAAAATGCATTGTATGCTTGGCTAAAAAGATATGCTTTTAAAGCCTTCTTAAAGCTTTGGACAGTCGGGCAATCTCGCACCTGACGAGGTAGAGAATTCCACAGGGTTGGGGCCATAAAACTAAAAGATCTGGCCCCTGAAGTTTTTAATGAACCCTGGGAATCTCTAGCAATCCCTCATCAGTGGATCGGAGAGAGCGGGAGATCTTTCAGGTAAGCAGGTCCCTGATCATGTAGGGCCTTATAGGTCAGCAAACCGACCTTAAAGGTGATTCACCAGCTAATTGGCAGCCAGTGCAGTCCACGCAGCACAGGCGTTATACGACTGGACCTAGAAGAACCAGTCAATAGCCTGGCTGCCGCATTCTGCACTAGCTGCAAGTGGCAAATCTCAACCCGCGGTAGCCCAAGATAAAGGGCATTGCAGTAGTCAAGGCGGGAAGTAACGAAAGCGTGGACCAAAGTAGGAAGATCGTCTGGAGGAACCAGGTGCTTCAGCCGGGCGATGTTCCTAAAGTGGTAAAAAGAGGTTTTGACAACTGCCGACACCTGAGATTTAAATGTCAAACAGTCATCAAACACAACTCCCAGGTTCCGCACCCGGTCTGAGGTAGTTAGCTGGACATCCCCAAGCCATAAACCCAAGGGTGATCTGACCAACAAACCCGCCTCTGGGCGACCCTGGTCCACAACCAATACCTCAGTTTTTTCTGGGTTCAACCGCAGCCAACTCACATTCATCCAGTCCTGGATTTTGGCAAGACAGTTGTTAAAGACCGAAAAGGCAGTATCTTGGATGTGCACAAAGGACATGTACAGCTGAGTATCATCTGCATAGCAGTGAAAACTCAGACTGTACCGCCTAATAATCGCTCCTAATGGCAGCATGTACACTGCAAACAACATGGGCACCAAAATGGAGCCCTGCAGTACCCCTCAGGATAGGGGGAATGATGCCGAGGAAAAAATCCCAGACACCACCCTCTGAGTCCTACCCTCGAGGAAAGATCAAAACCAACTGAGGATTGTACCAGACAGCCCACAGATAGACCGCAAGCGTTCCAATAGCACACCATGGTCCACAGTGTCAAATGCTGCAGAGAGATCAAGAAGGACCAAGATGGAACCAGTCCTTCAATCTCTCGCTATTAGGAGGTCATTTAATACCCGGACAAGAGCTGTCTCGGTACTATGCCTTTTCCTAAATCCGGACTAGAAAGAATCAAAGACATTGTGGCTGGTCAAATGATCACCCAACTGCGACACGACCACCTTCTCAATAACTTTACCCACAAAGGATAAGTTAGAGACAGGCCTGTAATTTGCCAGACAGTCCAGCAAGGGAAGAGGAGGGTCAGTGGAGCTTCATGGAACAGCACAAGCAGTAGACGGATGCAGGGAAGCAGGCGGGGAAAGAGCAAGGTATGGAGAGCCATGTATGCCACTACAAAGAGTCTAGAAAATAAAGTTATTGACCTGAAGGCTATCATGGTGGAGGCTAGCCTGGATTTGGCAGCCATGACAGTCATGGTGCACTGACAGCCAGGACTGGGAAATGGCCACACCAGGCTACCCTTTGTTCAGGAGAGTCAGGGAAGGGAAGGGATGAGAGGTTGTATTATATGTGATGGAGGGGAAAGGCCACAGAAGGAGCACAGAGGCACCTGGAGGGAAAAAAAATGACTGGAGGTGCTATGGGCCATACTGGGGTCACTCTCCATACGGGGTGGTATACAGACCTCCAGCACAGGGAGAGGAGTTTGATAAGGCATTTAGGGAAGCCTTTGTTAGCATAGCAACTAAGGTGAAGGTGATGCTAGTTGGGGACTTCAGTCTGCCTAATGTAGATTGAAGCCTTCCAACTGCAACTTTAGTAAGGAGCAGTGCCATCCTTGACTTCCTGCATGGGGCTTTTCTAAGGCAGCTAGTCAAGGAACCCACTAAGGATGGGGCAGTGCTGGACCTGGTGTTTACAAACAGAGAGCATTTCAGACATCACAGTGGTCAGTCCCCTACGTGCCAATGATCGTCATACAGTGTGGTTTAACACTAAGGTGGGAATAGGCAAACCACACGAGGACAAGAATCCTGGACAGTAGGAGGGCAGTTTTTAAAGAAATGGGAGACTGCTTCAGAAACTGCCTCCAGGGGGAGGGGTTTCCAGAGATGAGCACAGGCACAGTGGGAAAATATAAGGGAGGGCATAATTAAAGCTACCAATCTCTGCATGAAGGAAGTGAGTAAAAGCAGAAGGAAAATGAGACAGTTATACTGTAGTTCTCTAAGGAAGTTGCCGAGGTTGTGTGGGAAAAAAAGGGTTGCATTCAGGAGGTACAAGGAAATGCAGAGAGAATAAGACAGGGAGGTATATGAAATAAAACAGATGGCAGCAGGAAAGGCAGTGAGGAGACAAAGGCACAGACAAAGGAAAGGATAGCCAAAGTGGTAGCTCAAGGGGATAAGACTTTATTCAGGTATATAAGTGAAACAAGGAAAGCAAGGGGAGGGATAGTGAGGATAAGCAGGGTGACAGGGGAAGACTGCACAGAAGCAGATGAAGAACAAGCATTTGTCAATGCCAAATTTTGCTTGCTGCCATTGGCATTGGTAGTGTTGGAGTTAGAGAGCTGCATAATAGGAATGGCAGTGAAGTATTGAACTGAAGCCAACCCCACCAGCACCTAGCAGAGACTGACAGGCATTGGGGTGTGCCTTTGGGTCATCAGGCATAACGGCCATGACATTTCACCACACCCTACCCTGCAGATACTGACAAGTGTCACGGTGTGCCTTGGAGTCTTTGGGCCTTATGCTCACCCCATTCCATAAGAAATATGGTGAGATGGGTGCAGTATAGGAGAATGGGGTGAACTTGGGGGCCAAAGAGTCCAAGGCACACCTCGATGTCTGCCACTGGCTGCAGGGTGTGAGTGGGGGTGGAATGGCAGGAGTATTACAGGCGACAATCCCAAGTCATACCCCTGATGCCTGTCAGTCTCTACAGGGTGGGGCGTTATGGTCGGAAACCCTAACATCCCAGGAATTCGTTGGTATTTTCACTCCAAATTTTAAACATGTCTTTTTTGTGACCCCCACCTCATGAAGAGTGGCAATATCAGTTTGTTAGCGGAAAGCTGATTTTGCACAGCGACTATACCATTTGGCACCACTGGTGCAAAAACACATTTCAAACAGGATGTGAAAAATGCCAGCTGTACTGTTCATGGGGAGGTGTAAAAAATGGAAATGTTGAAAATCTGGAGTGAAAATATAAAGAACTGGTGAAGTCACGAGCGCATGTGAGAACTGTGCAAACTATTAACCGTAATGTAATTAATTTGGGGACTTTTTACAGCAGATTGTCAACACAGGCATTTTGGGACCTCCACTCATGAACAGTGTCACTGTGATTTTCTTAATCTGTCCTGAACACTAATTTCCCACAGCGACCACGCATTTCTGTGCCAGGAAGTGCGAAAACACATTTCAGACAGGGTGTGAAAAATGACAGCTGTACTGTTCATAAGGAGGTGTTGAAAAATGACAGTGTTGACAATCTGGACTGAAAATATTACAAATTCGTTAACTTACGAGGGTACGTGGAAACTGCGCAATGCACGCTCGTAACACAGTCATTTTATGGACTTTTGTCACCAAATTTCCAACATAGCCATTTTAAGATCTCTGCTCATGAACAGTGTCACTTACTCTGTCCCGAACATTGATTTTGCACACCGACTGCGCCATTGTGCGCTACATGCGCAAAAACACATTTTGGGAGAGATGTAAAAAATAGCAGCTGTACTTCTCATAAGGAGGTGTGGTAAAATGGCAATGTTGAAAATCTGGAGTGAAAATAATAAAAATACGGGAAATTACGAGCATGCGTAGGAACTGCACAATGCACGCTCGTAAAACAGTCATTTTTGGGAATTTTTTCATCAAATTTTCAACATAGGATTTTGGGGGGCCTACCTCATGAACTGTGGCACTGTCATTTCGATACTTGGTCCCAAAAGGTGGTTCCACACAGTGACTGTGAAATCACCTTTTGGGACCAAATAACAAAATGACAGTGACTAGGTTCATGAGGTGGGGCCCCAAAAAACCCATGTTGAAAATTTGGTGAAAAAATTCCCAAAAATGGCTGAGATATGCACCAAAGTTGAAAAAAAAACATTTTTGCCATTATACAGCTTACCGGCATTTCTTCAGATATCGGTCGGCTTTGAAGAGTGCAGACGTGTTCCCGCTCCGCCGAAGATCATCGCGACAGCCTCCGGAAGTTAGTTTGGGGTGGGGTGTGTGTGGGGAGGGGGGTGCGCAGAGGGTGGACGCGGGTTGGGGGAGGGGGGAGCAAGCTAGTCAATGAGGGACCGTTTTTTTGTTTATAGGTTTTTGTTTTTTTTAACAAGATTATGCCACGATGGGGTGGGCTCCCAGTGTGATAGCTGGAAGGTTTTTTTTTTGGAGGGGCAAGTGGAGCCGACGGGGGATTGGGCACCCCCGTTGACCATACAGAGGTTTGCCACGCTGGGGTGGGCTCCCAGCGGGCACCTGGAAGTGTTTGGGGCACAGAGTCAACGGGGGATTGGGCATCCCTGTCGGCCATACGCTGTATGGGAGGAGTGCATGAGCACGCTGGGTGGGCTCCCAGTGTGCACCTATGTGTTCATGGGGGGGGAGAACTGTCTATGACAGACAGTTCAGATGCAGTGCCAACACAGGCAATTTGCATACTACCTACGGCAGTATGCAAATTGTCTGCAGCAGTGTTTTCCTTTCAACTGTACGCTACTGCATCTGAACGGCTGTCATAGACATCTCAGACATTCATTGGCACGGTGCAGCCGTGCCTGCAAAAGGGAGTAGGGAATTGGAAGTGGGGGAGGCACACCTATGAAAACTCGTATGGTGGCACTATGTTTCTTGCACATGCGTGCAAGCAAACATAAAAAGCAGACATGATGAACATGTACTTCTGCTCAATCTTCATAGTGGAAGTGGAGGGATGGACCACTAGGGAGCAGCAGGAACAAAGAGAGAGAGTTGGACACAAGTTAATTTTCAGAGGAAAGAGTCCTAAAAGGACTTGCAGCTCTGAAAATAGATAAGGCCATGGGACCAGATGGAATACACCCAGGAGTTCTAAAGGAACTCAGGGAGGTGCTAACTGCCTGACTGACAGCCTTATTCAACAGCTCACTGGAAACAGGAGTGGTTCTGGAGGACTGGAGGAGAGCAGATGTGCTCACTCTCTATGGCCCCTATGCACAAAAAGAGAAAAGCCTACACTTTGCATTTCTGCAGTGTGTAGACTGCCCTAAGAAAAAGATCCATGCATTAGGGGTCATGTGGACCTCTGTGGCATGCACAAAAGGGTTCATGCCCCTTCCATACCCAGTCCCCTGGCTGTTCAAGCAGCTACGCAAGCAGACAGTCCAGGGGAGTGGCCAGGGAGCATGCTCACATTCTGTGCCATTCACTAAGTTGTGGAGTGCTAGGTGAGGGGGGACCAGGCTATGTGGACAGAGACCCTTCTGCAGCTGCTGCATACCTCCCATGAAAGGGGATTGAACTCCTGCCATACTGCACCAGCCCTCCACTCTGGCAGACAGGACTCAGGACTGCCATTAGGGCAATGGCTCTTTTTATCACCATTCCTGGGATATACAGTGCCCCACAGTCACTGCTGCATGTGGAGCAGGCATCCACTTTCAGAACAGGATGGGCATCTGATTGCATGTTCTCCTGTGTCCACTAAGCCACCCCCTGTGCACCAGTGCAAAGGGGGGTGAGGCCACAGACAGGCACCCTGCAGTGGCTGGTGATAATGAATGCTCTTCCCCACATGCCTGTCTGCAAGTATGTGCCTATCATGCATTCCTGGCCTGCACTGGTGAATAGGAACCCATAAGAGCAGCAGCAGGGAGGAGGCTAGCAAGTATAGGCTAGCCAGTCTCACATCAATATTGGGGAAATTAATAAAAACCCTGTTAAAGGAATAGTTGGTAGAGTATTTTAAATCCAGTGGGCTACAAGACAAAAGGCATCATGGATTCATGGGGGGGGGGGGCATGCCAGACTAATGTGATTGATTGGGTGACCAGGGAATTTAGGTCAAGGAAAAGCAGTGGACATGGTCTGTTGAGACTTTAGCAAGGCCTTTGACGCTGTGATGCACAGGAGTCTGATAAAAAAATTGAACTGCCTTGGGGTGGAATCCAAAGTGCTGAATTGGGTAAAGGACTGGTTAATGGGTGGGCAACAGAGGATGGCAGTTAATGGCACTCACTGTAATGAGAGAAGAGTGACCAGCTTGGTGCTGCAGGGCTCAGTACTGGGACCGGTCCTCTCAATGTCTTTATCAGTGACATTGCAGAAGAACTGGAAGGGAACGTATGCCTTTTTACACTAAATTCTGTAGTAGGGTGGACACTCAGGAGGGGTGGAGAGAATGCGTAAGGACCTTGGGAAACTTGAGGAGTGCTCAAGAGCATGGCAGTTGGGATTCAATGCCAAAATGTAGCTAGAGTATACGTACCTAGGAGCTGAGTATAGGATCAAGGGGCACTGACAGTCACTAAGCAGGAAAGGGACCTTGGGTTCTCATATCTGATGACCTAAAAATGGCACAGAAGTGTGGCAAGGCAGTGAGTAGGGCCAGCGGGATGTTAGGATGCATAGGGAACTTCAAACCTTGCTGAAACTCTATTACTAACATTAGCGTGTTAAGCAACAATTTCTCTCATACTACATAAATTGTAGTGAGAAGGAAACAAATGTTCCCCAATTTGGATTGAACCCAAGCTTGTGTAGGTCTGAATCCCTACATCAAGACCTAAAACAGAAACATAGAATCTGTTGGCAGATAATGACCACATGGCTCACCTAATTTGCCCATTTCCTTATTTAGTGCTGCAGCTCCAGATCCTATTTCATCTGTAACTCTCCTGCTCTGCACATCTCCAGGGTACCCTTATGTCTATCCCATGCACTCTTGAACCTCAGTATTGTTTTCGCCCCCACCACTTCTGCTGGAAGGTTGTTCCATGGCTCCACCACCCTTTCAGTGAAAAAGTACTTCCTAGCATTACCCCTGAGCCTTTCACCTTCAGCCTCATATCAGCTGTATCACTGACATCAGCAGTGACATCATGCAGCTAGATTACTCACATTTGTACATTTGAACTTGACTAAATGCAAAAAAGGGTCCTGAGCGGAAGAGGACTTAGCATCCCTCAGGATGCTGTACTCCTCTAGGGAGGGAGGGTCTCTGCCTCCACAGTAGTGCTGTCACCACGGTGACCACAGGGTCATTAGCACTAACAGAGCATAAAACTGTCAAAGTCTAAAAAATGGTTTAAAATTACGATCGTGATTTATTAGGTTAAGAATTTAAATAAATGCACACTCTACCATACACTAAGCTGTCTGATTTAAATAAAAATCCTTTGCTGAGGTGCCAGAATATAAATTGACCTGTAGCCTTTTCATTCAATCATTTGTACTGACCTGTAATTAGTGGCATTGTACTGCCAGCTTTCTTTATTGGTTTACTTAATTTGGAGCCGGGGCGCTGAGTCAGTTTTGCTGAAGATAACACATGGTATAATGAGAAAGGTCAGTAGTGGTGATGTTACTCATTATTATTGTTCAATATTTCTGTAACCTTTGCTGCTATTGATCATGTCAGTTTCTGGTGTTTGTTGTGTGGCTTTGGCTTGAATTTAACAATTGTAGTTTTTTTTTTCAGTCCTATCTTTCATTATGGCCTCTAGCTGTTTATAGTAACGACAATCTAACCCAACGTTCTATTGAGATACCACAGGGATTTGTTATTGGCCCCCATTCACTTTATTTGCCTCATTTGTTGTTATTAGTACAGAGCAGCTTGCAACAATGACTGCAGCACCGTATTTATTTATTTATTTATTCACTTATTTGGTTTGTAACTTTTAGCCAGGGAAATTAGTGATAAAATAATGTTTCCAAGACCAAACTGCTTATAGCTGATTCACCTAACACTATTCTCATACTGGGCCATATCCTTTAGTTTTATTTATTTTTTAACCTTCTATTAATGGCTCTGTCTCTCCAGCCAAAACCCGTCCATTCTCCATCTTCCCTGAGAATCACCTCTCTCCTCCATTGCTCCAGGGCTTACCTCCGCATCGGGGGGGGGGTGCTCAGAAGTCCCTTGAGATATCTATAGCCAGTTATGGCAGGATATGCACTGCAGTTGATGGTGTAGAGTCTGTGGGGGAAGAGCTTAGGAAATATCCTGCAGCAACTGGGCTATTTCCCATGTTTCTCCCAACTCCTGGGAGATCTGCATGTCATGGGCTCAATCTGTATGCACACAGACACCTCCCCACTTAGCTTGCCTCCACCAAGTTTCTCCCTGTGGTCACCACAGGGGCAGTGCTGCAGGGGAGCCAGGGACCCTCCCTCCCATGGGAGATGTCATTATCCACCTAGGTACTAATGACCTGGCAAATGGGGAGCCAAAGGAAGTTCAGGAAAAGTTTAGGAAATTGGGGAGGGGTCTCAAGCAAGTAGCTACTTCTGTCACCTTCTCAGAAGTACTACCTGCTAGAGGCATGGGAGAGCATAGGGGTGCATGCACCAGGAACTTTAACTCATGGTTGAAGAACTGGTGCTGTGAGGAAGGGTTTGGATTCATTGGTGACTGGGGACCCACCTGGAGGGATGGAGCTTTGTTCAAGCCTGACGGCCTGCATCCATCCTGGAGGGGAATCCAAGCACTCAATGATAAGTTTAAATGGTACATTGACAAGCATTTAAACTAGCCAAGGGAGGTGGCAGGTCAGCAAGGAGGGTACCTACTTGCTCACCCCCCACAGCTAGCAGTGGAACCAGTGAACCGGAGGAGTGGATATCACAACAAAGCAGTGTGCAAACGATGAAGATTAGCGCCCAAGAGGTGGATAGGCAGAAAAGGGGCAAAAATCAGCCGAAGGGCAGACAGCAGGGAGAACCAGGGATAAAGGACAACCAGGGAAGGGGCTGGAGTAGAACAGCTAAACAGTCTAGGGAGGTCAAATCATGGAAAGCCATGTGTGCCAATGCCAGGAGCCTTAGCAACAAGATGGAAGATCTGGAGGCTGTCATGGTGCAGTCAGACTTGGACATTGTGGCCATCACAGAAACCTGGTGTAATGATAACCATGACTGGGAGATGGCCATTCCTGGCTACAACATATTCAGAAGAGACTGGGCAGGTAGGAAGGGAGGAAGAGTGGCACTGTATGTGAAAAATGACATAAGGGCCACAGAGATCCAGGAGGAGCAAAATGAGGGAGAGATACTGTGGGTTAAGCTGGAAAGGAAAATGGGGCCAGCCATCTGCACAGGTGTGGTCTATAGACCACCAGCCAAGGAGGAAGAAACAGATAGGGAGCTGATGCTAGCCATCCAAAGGATGGCAGACAAGGGTGAGGTAGTACTGGTTGGAGACTTCAATATTCCAGACGTGGACTGGAGCATCCCAGCAGCAGCATCAACTAGGAGCAGATTTATCCTGGACTCCCTTCAGGGTGCCTTCCTCAAGCAACTGGTCATGGAACCAACTCGGCAGAAGGCAATACTGGACCTTGTGCTCACAAACAGGCACAGCATGATGGGGGTAACAGTGGGGGAGTACCTGAGGAACAGTGACCACCAGTCATTGTGGTTTGAAATCACAGAAGGAGCAGAACCAAACCACACAAAAACACGTATCCTGGATTTTAGGGGGGCAGACTTTGGGAAAATGGGGAGATACTTGAAAGAGGCATTAAGGGGAATGGGGTAGGAATCAGGGGTTGAGGAACAGTGGACAGTATTTAAAACGGGGATTACAAGAGCAACAGAATTATGCATTAAGCAGGTTAGCAAGAGGAAAAGGAAGAGGAGGTCATTATGGTTTTCCAAAGACGTAGCAAAGAAAGTGAAAGCCAAAAAGATTGCATTCAGGCAATACAAAAAGACATAGGCAGAAGGGGATAGGGAGAAATACCAGGAGAAGCAAAGGGAGGCAGGGAGGTCAGTAAGCGAAGCCAAAGCTCAGACAGAAGAGCACATTGCAAAATCAGTGGGTAGAGGGGATAAAACTTTTTACAGGTACATAAGTGTAAAAAGAAAGGCAAAGGGAGGGATAGTGAGACTGAAGGGGAGCCGTGTGGAGGATGACAACAGTAAGCTGACATACTGAACAGGTATTTCTGTTCAGTCTTTACTGAGGAAGAGAAGGGTAATGGGTCTGAAGGGAGTACAAGGGGTGAGAATGGTGCAGAAATGGACACAAGTCCCTTTACACGAGAAAGTGTCCTGAAGGAACTGGAAGTAATAAGAGTTGATAAAGCAATGGGGCCAGATGGGGTGCACCCCAGGGTCCTTAAAGAACTCAGAGAGGTGGTGGCTGAACCTCTGGCTATCCTGTTTAGCCGATCACTGGAAACAGGGGAGGTACCCAAAGACTGGAAGACAGCAGATGTAGTCTCCTTATACAAAAGTGGGAACAAAGAGGAAGCGGGGAACTACAGACCAGTCAGCCTCACCTCAGTAGTGGGGAAGATCATGGAAGCACTACTGAAGGAGAGATTGGTGGAACATCTGGTTGTCACTGGACTGCAGGATCCAAGGCAGCATGGTCTCACCAGGGAGAGGTCATGTCACGTTATCAGAAGGCCCGAAACAAGTGCACCTGGGCCATACGCACTGCCAAAGAAAACCATTACAAAGCCACCTTAACCTCCGCCTGGGGAAATAGGCGCAAGTTCTGGGAGAACATAAAGGAACTCTGTGGCAAAGGCCCAAATCTCCCACCTGACCAAATACTCATAGATGGTAGCCTCTCCACCGACCCTTTCAGCATAGCCTCGGCCCTAAATACTGCTTTCACTGATCTCTCCCATGTGTTGCCCCCAAATTTCTTCGACCCCCCTCCGGACCATATCATCCCCCACCACCCCCTTACGGCACCTTTCTACCTACGAGTTCTTACACCGGAGACTGTGAAACCCTACCTTACTAAAGCTTTAAGAAAAAACCACTACAGTCACAACTCCCCAGACACATTCTCAATCGCTCCCTCTGTCAAGGGAAATTCCCCACCCACTGGAAATCAGCCTACATCACACCTATCCATAAAAGTGGTGACTGAACATCCACAAACAACTACCACCCCATCTCTATCCTACCCCCCTTGTCGAAGGCACTGGAACACATAGACGCCGACCAACTCACTGAACACCTAAATAAATATAACCTTCTATCCAGACAGCAGCATGGTTTTTGAAAGGGCCATAGCACCACTGCTGCTCTCCTTGAATTTACCTCCCATGTCCACTCAGCCCTGGACCATGGCCACCTCACGGGCGCCATCTTCGTGGACCTATCTAAAGCATTCAACGCAGTCAATCAATTAATCACTTTATTTAACCAGGCATAAACACCATTGAGCAAGCTCATTTTCAAGGTGGTCCTGGGCATAAATACAATACAGTACCCTTCATAAGATTACAATTACAGTGGACAACAGTGCAAAAAAAAAAAAGAAAAAACATTGTGAAGGTGCTGGTCAATATGGGCCTATACATACGGTCAACATAATTAACATGCAAAGGTACATAATGATAAGCTTTACTGAAATGAGAAGAGACAACAATCCCATATAATCTCCGCTGAATAAGAGCTCATACCTAAATGATAAAAAATAAGGAGGTATTAAGGAATAGGGTAGAAATTGGGGTGAAAGAGTAGGCAGCCAAAAGGGAGGCCAGAATAGGTAAAAGGTAGAGAATAGGCAGGGTCATCTTGGATTAAGGGAACTAGGCTTGTAGGTCCTAGGTTTCTATTGTTAGGAATGTGGGGTGGATGAGATACTTAGGCGTAGGATTTGAGAGTGGCACCCGAGGCTTAGGGGTCATCGACATCTGAAACAGTTGCATGATTCCTTCAGATAATCCATTAATAGAGCTTTGAATGTGAAAATGCTTGGAAGTGAGGATAATTTTAATGAGTCTTGCATAGTGTTCCAAAGTGATGGAAGTGAGAAGTTGATTGCTGGTGAGCCAAGGGTAGTTTTCACTCAAGGAATCTGGAAGCAGATTAAGGAGAAGCATCTCAGGCCATAGGAACCTTTAGCCCATTTGAATACGTTCGAGATGTATGCAGGGAAGTTATCAGATAATGCTCTAAAAAACCAGAGGAGAGCATTCCTTTTTCTTCTAGTTGAGAGTGAGGTCCATCCCGAAACCTGGTATAGACGACAGTGATGTGTACTACGGGGTAGATTTAAGATAAATCTTAAAGCCCGGTGGTAAAGGGTGTCCAGTTTGTTTAGCATTGTTGATGGACAATGACTGTAAAGGAAGTCAGCGTAGTCCAGTATAGGTAGGAATGTAGTTTGTACTAGTCTCATTCTGGCTTCTAATGTGAGTAGGTGTTTAATGCAATAGAATAAACCTAATTGCTGTCTTAGTTTCTTCAAGGTTTCATTTAAGTGGCACAGAAAGTTGAGCTTGTTATCCAGCCAGAACCCTAGGTATTTAAAGGTATCAACTACTTCAAGGGGTACATCTAAGAGTGTTCGGATCTGTGTGATATGTGGACATCCGGAAGTAGACTTTGATGAGAGAATCATTGCTTTAGTCTTTTTGGCGTTGAGGAGGAGCTTATGAGTGAGAAGGTTGTATTGGAGGGTGACGAAGTCTTTCTGTAAATACTCATGGGCCAGATCCAAGGATGAATTTGTGGTAAAGAGTACAGTATCATCTGCGAATAAGTGCACATTTGCTGTGCCCAGCTGCGAGTCCAGATTATTGATGTGTATTGCAAAGAGGATAGGACCCAGGATAGAGCCTTGTGGGACTCCTCATAACAAGGATTTTTGTGGGGACAGATCTCCTATGGCTTTGACTTGTTGTAACCTATTGGTTAGGCAGCTGGTGAACCATTTAATGGCAGAACTATCAAGTCCGATGTTACTCAGTGCAGTAAGCATGATGGTATGATCCACAGTATCGAAGGCCTTACTTAGATCAAGAAAGAGGGCAAATACATGCTTCTTAGAATCCAAGGCCATTTGTCAGTCTGTAGTTACTTTGGCAAGAGCTGATATTGTACTGTGTTTGGCTCTGAAGCCGAACTGAGCCGGGTTTAGCAACTTTTGTGAATCCAAATGTTCTCTAAGTTGGATGTTGACAATTTTTTCAAGTAATTTAGAGAGGACGGATAGTATAGAAATAGGCCGGTAATTGTTCAGATCACTCGGGTCCCCAGTCTTGAATAATGGTAGGATGTGGGCAGTTTTCCACAATTAGGTGTTCAGTGAGTTGGTTGGCGACTATGCATTCCAGTGCCTTCGACGGGGGGGGGGCAGGATAGAGATGGGACGGTAGTTGTTTGTGGATGTTCGGTCACCACTTTTATGGATAGGTGTGATGTAGGCCGATTTCCAGTGGGTGGGGAATTTCCCTTGACAGAGGGAACGATTGAGACACAGTAAACCTTGCCCTCTTACTGAACACCCTGGCCTACATGGGTTTCTCCGATGGCACCCTAAAATAGTTCACCAGTTATCTCTCCAATAGAACGCAGATAGTTAAGGTAGGCCCTGTCTTATCACCCCTCCTCTCAATCCGATCCGGTGTTCCACAGGGCTCCATACTTGGCTCCCTACTTTTCAGCCTATACCTCAACTCCCTCCCATCCTCATGCCCCAGAAATCTGCTCCTTTATGCAGATGATGCAGTCTTGTTCGCTTCCAACCTGGCCCCCCGCAAACTTCACCAATCCCTCCTGCACTCTTTCAGTGAAATCGAAGACTGGCTCACCACCCAGCGTCTTATTATCAATTATAATAAGACTAAAGTCATGAAATTCGCCCACCCTCAGAACCCACACAAGAACCTGTGCCCCAAATTTCTCACTGCCAATCAGAGCCTCCTAGAACAAGTAAACAGCTTTAAATATTTAGGGATCACATTAGACCCCGCCCTCAGCTTTAATCAACATATCCTACACCTATCAACTGCCCTTAGCTCCAGACTAGGCGTACTGTACCGGTACAAACACTACCTCACCCCTGAAGCACTACAACTTACCATAAACTCCTCGATCCCCTCCCTGCTAGACTACGGCATCCTAATATACAGTGCCGCACCCTCCACAACCCTAAACAGACTCCGGCTCGTGCTTAACAAAGCCTGCCACCTCATCCTAGGATGTGATCGTTTCACTCACTCCTGCTCCCTTTGTAGCAGCACAAACTGGCTAAACCTGGATAGCAGAATCAGGTACCACACCTGCCTTATGACCAAAAAGGTTTTACTAGGCCTCACCCCACCCTCCCTACACCAAATTATCCTCCCAACAACACCACCAGGCAAAACAACCTGTAGCGCAAGCAAGCGGCTACTATGGGTACCCCATGGCCGGAT
Source organism: Neoceratodus forsteri (assembly GCA_016271365.2). NCBI lineage: Eukaryota > Metazoa > Chordata > Ceratodontiformes > Ceratodontidae > Neoceratodus > Neoceratodus forsteri. The sequence goes on from CM028137.1 coordinate 159,605,720, forward strand.
CTCCCAGTACCAATGCATCTTCAGTTTCAGGGCCCCTTCCTGGACAAACTCCCTCCCTATCTACATAACTGATGAAAGAAGGCTGGGCCCTTATAAATCCAAGCTAAGGGAATACCTGCAGGCCTCAAACAGATGTGACTGCCCTTGATACCTGATCTGCCTTGCCTCCTTTCAAACAAACTATTAGCAGGTCACTGTACCTAAATGCACTTATGAAACTACATGACTATCAGCCTCCTACAGAATCTTTCTGTCATTTTTTTTTCTCCTGGCTGTGCTAAAGTACCTAAATCTCTGTTAGCCATCTACGAAACAACTATGTAACCTGTTTTTTAATGTTATTTGTAATGTGCTGTAATCTGTATCTTAAGTCCCGTCCCTGTACCATTTATGTATGACGTGGAACCTTTGTAAATGAGTCTCTGACTCAAAGATCTTTCTGAATATCACAATAAATAAATAAAATAAAATGTCAGACCAACCTCGTTGAATTTTTTGACTGTGTGACTAGGGAGGTGGATCAGGGGAGGGCAGTGGACATGGCCTATCTGGACTTCAGCAAGGCCTTTGACACTGTGCCACATAGAAGACTATTACACAAACTAGGGAATATGGGTGTGGGTAGGACAGTAGTGTGGTGGGTAGGTAACTGGCTGGGTGGCAGGACACAGAGGGTGGTGGTAAATGTCTGTCACTCCACAGAGGGAAGAGTGACCAGTGGGGTACCACAGGGATCAGTTCTGGGACCGGTCCTATTCAACATCTTCATCAGTGACATTGCGCAGGACCTAGAAGGCAGAATTTTACTGTTCGCTGATGACACAAAGCTCTGTAACAGAGTAGACATGCCTGAGGGTGTAGACAGAATGAGAAGGGACCTACAGAAACTTGTAGAATGGTCAGGAGTTTGGTTTGGCAGTTGAAATTCAATGTAAAGAAGTGCAAGATAATGTATATGGGGCACAAAAGCCCTGGCACAATATATCAGTTGGGGGGTGAGGATATAGCATGCACCAAGCAGGAAAGGGATCTTGGGGTTATCATCTCTGATGACCTCAAGGTAGGGAAACAGTGTGACAAGGCAGCAGGTAAAGCAAATAGGATGCTGGGATGCCTAGGCAGGGGCATCACCAGCAGGAAAAGTGAGCTCATGATTCCACTATACAAGACACTAGTGAGGCCCTACCTGGAGTACAGTGTACAGTTCTGGAGACCTTACCTATGTAAGGACATAGGGTAGAGAAGGTTCAGAGGAGGGCAACAAAGATGGTACATGGATTGCATCACAAGTCCTATGAGGACAGGTTGAAGGAATTGAATATGTACTCCCTGGAGGAGAGAAGAGAGAGAGTGGACATGATAGAGACATACAAGTATCTTACAGGGAGGAACATGGTGCAAGAATACACTATTTTTAAGCAAAAAAGATGTTCCAGGACTAGAGGGCATGGGATGAAGTTGGAGGGAGGACGATTCAGAGGAAATGTGAGGAAGAATTTTTTCACAGAAAGGGTGGTGGACAAGTGGAACACCCTGTCTGAGGAAGTGGCGGGGGCTGAAACAATCACGGGATTTAATAATGCATGGGATAGACATAAAGGAATTATGGAGGTCATGGGTAAGGTGCAACAGAGTTCTAGGAAAACATAAACTGAAGTTACAAACTCAAATGGGCAGATTAGGTGGGCCATAGGCCCTTATCTGCCGACACTGTCTATGTATCCTGTGGGATACTCAGTCATCTTCCCCCCAAAATCCAGGCTTGTTCCCAAATCTGGGTTGCTGACTTTGCAAGTGGTAGCTCTACAGCTGTGCTCACTGAATGGCCTATTCTTTTAGTTTAAAAATTGATATTTTATTGAGTTTGCATGAAACACACAATTTAATGCAGTGTTATACTGGCATGGTAATGCCGGCATAGTTAGGATTCAATGGTCACTTCTATGTTACACTCAAAACTTTGCACTTTAATAACTTTGCAACTGTATGACCGATGTGCACAAACTTTTTCACACACTGTCAGGTACCATAGATCTCTTGATGTGGCAAGTTTTGCTCCGGTTGGATGTGTGGTTGTGGAGATGTGGAGTGTCAAAAAATGTGAAAATGACCATTTTGGTGCAAATCCTTTGCTGTGCAGCATCTCCAAAACGGCTTGGGGGTCTGATATAAAATTGTTAGGGTATATGGGGTCTGGATCACAGATGTGCCTTTTGAATGTTTGATGAAAAATATTCATCTGTTCAAAAGTTATTAAAGTTTTAATTTTCCCATTATAGCCTATGGTAAAAATTATATGTGCCATGCGAAAACAGGTTTTGCTGCTGCAAAAGCACTTTTTGCTGCCTCAAATGGTATTTATAGTGGTGTGCTGCCACCATCTTTTCTGTTAGCGATGAGGACAAACGCTGTAATTAAAAAAATGCTGCCCCTTGGTAAACACCAACAGTTGTGTTTACCTAATCGGGGCCCAAGGAACACGATTCTGGCCTTAGGTTTTGAAAATAGTAGCCGGAAACATGATTTTTTACTCGGTCGTTGATAGTGTTGCAAATTTGCGGCACTATTTTTGTGAAATTACCGCAAATCGTGGCAGTTTTTGCACAACTAACGGTACTGTTGTGTGAAAACTGCCACACATTGCAGCACTGTTTTTCGAAAACTGTCACAGTTTGCAGCACTACTTTACTTAAAAAAAATCATTGGCCCCTGTAAACAATCAAAATCTTTCCTGGCCATTTTTTTTCTTCAAAAAATAAGGCCAGAATCAGTTTTTACCTAATGAAAGGATCTTTTATCCTTTTACTGCCTCCAAGGGGGCTGATGCATGTTTTAATTAAAAAAAATGTTTATGCCGACATCAGGGGGCCCAGCCCCTGTGTTGGCAGAAGAAATACACCCCCCCGCTAGTGTGGGACACTGGGGAGCCCACTCCCAGTGTCCCAAAATATTTATTTTTTAAAAACTAAAACTGTTTTTGCTGACATCAGGGTGCCTAATCCCTGTGTTAGCACTAGAACACCTCAGCCAGTGTGGGGCACTGGGGAGCCTACTCCCAGTATCCACAGTTATGTCCTACCCCCAAGTACTGTGGGACACTGGGGAGCTCACCCCCAGTGTCCCGAAATACTGCTTAAATTGCACCTGTGAAAAAAGAAAATAGTCCCTCCATGTCTTTTTTTCCTAAAAAAAAGAAAACAGTCCCTCGTTGTCTCCCCATCCCCCTCTCCCTCCCCTATCCTGACCCTCTCACTGAGCTACTTACCACCCCACACCCTCCCTTGCCCTATACTTATCACCAGAGAGCATCGGCTGTCATCTTCTGTGAACCAGGACACGTCTGTACTCTTCAAAGCTGAACCACGAACTAAAGAATCAAGATAAGTGCTGTATAATGGCTGTCAATGGTGTTTTGAACTTATGTTGATATCTTGGCCATTTTTCGGTATTTCTGCACCAAGTTTTAAACATGGGCTTTTTGGGACTGCACCTCATGAACACTGTCACTATCCTTTCATTAACCGGACCCATAAGGTGATTTTGTGGTTGCTGCATGAAATCACCCTTTGGGAGAGTGAAACGAAATGACTGTGCCAGTGTTCATGAGGTGGGGTCACAAAAAGCCCATGATAAAAATTTTGTGCAGAAATACCCCAAAATGCCTGAGTTATGCGCAGTTGTTGAAATTTTTCTACGCACGCACTTAACTTTGCCAACTTTTAATATTTCCACTCCAAATTTTCAACATAGCCATTTCTTCACACTACCTCATGAAAGGTACAGCTGTCATTTCTAACATCCTGTCCTAAATGTGTTTCCGCACCTGTGGCATGGAATGGCATTTTGCCACAGATTAAGAAAGTTTCACCTATGGGGTTCACGAGGTTGTGTGATAAGAAGACTATATTGAAAATTTGGGGTCAAAATACCAAAAAAATGACAAAGTTATGACCAGGGCTCTAGATAAGATTTTTTGGCATGACTACCTGTACTCCTCATTTTGAAAGTGAGGAGAGTAAAATTCAGATATGTACAAATGTTTTGCTAGAGTGGACTGAGAAGTACATTTATTAAAAAATGTAGTTGTATTTCTAGATAAGAATTTTAGGTGCCAACAGTGCTCCAAATAAAGTTGGCAGGTAGGAATTTACTCACCAGTTTTAAAACACAGTGAGTAAAACAAAAGTGGGATGCATGCAAGTGCTGTAAATCTGGTAAAAAACTGTTCCTTTTGAATCACCAGTTATGTTATGAAGCACTATTCTTTGGCGTGTGAGTATTTACAAATGTTGAGTGAGTACTGGTACTCATTAAAAAATTTCTGAAGAGTATTTCCTAAAATTAGGTGAGTAAAATAGGCTGGTACACACCTTATCTAGAGCCCTGGTTACGACCATTCATCACAATTTCGTTATGCCAGCTTGTAACTATGGTAATTTTCAATATGTTGACCCCAGATTTACAACATAACCTTCTCATTACCTCACATCATGTATATCACAGCTGAAAAGTTTTAAATCCTGCCCAAAATGTATTCTCACACCTGTGGCATGGAATGACGTTGCAGTTGTGCAGAATTATGTTTTGATGGGGCTTTGAACATTTTCTGTACCAGGTGCATGTCCTAGGGTAATCAGATGGCTATGGTGATAATTTGCTCATGCATCTACGGAGGGATGGGCTCCCAGATTAAAATAAGGGAAATCATGGCACACGGGAGCACAGGGCCTGAACCAACAGGAAGATGAAGGTTAATTACAATGTCTCTACACTTACGGATAGATGGGAGCACAGGTCCATCTGGGCCCTGTGCTCCCATAAGCAACTACGGCTATGGTGATACTTTCACAAAAAGTAAGGAAAGTCATTGCAAAAAACTCTGTTAATGCATCAGTTAGGGTTCATATAACAGTGACAAAGGTATGGAAATCTGGTGTTGGGGTCCCAAACCTAACACCCCATCTCACCTCCCCAAGCAACCTTACCACCCCACCCCTCCCTCACTCTCCACACACCAACAGGCATCGGGGTGTGCCTTGGGGTTGTTAACCTTAATGCTCACCCCATTCTCCTATGCTGTACCATCTCAGCTTCCTTACACATGGAATGGGGTGAGTGTTAGGGTAGATGACCCCAGGACACATCCCAATGTCTGTTGGTGTGTGGAGGGTGGGGGTGGGGTGGGTGGTAGGGTTGTTGGTGGGATGGGGTTTTAGGGTTGTGAACCCTAACACCACAGTTCCATACTTTTGTTGCTGTAATATGAACCCTAACTGATGCATTAACAACGTTTTTTTGCAATGAATATCAAGTATAAGTGCAATTAGTGACCTCACTTCCAAGGGAAAATGTACTTTTTTAACTCTCATAATAATTGCTTTGAATCCTGGTGCTTACATAGATGGTATATTGTTATCAGGTTACTGTATTATTAATAGTGTTAGGACTATCTTACTTACTTTTATGAGCTATCCAAGATTATGCTCTGGCTTGATTAAGCATTCCCATGCCAGCTGCTTGAATGGATCACTAGCAGTTTCCTGCCTGCCACCCCTGCCAGTAGTTTTGCTGTTTCAAAATCACTTTCTTATATCATTGTAGCATCAGAATGCACTCACACCATGGAACAGGAGAAACTTGTTTAAAACCTGCAAGATTAGACTATTTGAATGGCTATGTATAAACCTTGCAAAGTGAGGAGTAAGGACTGCTGTATTTTAATTTTGTAGGGATGGGCCTTTTCCTGTAAAGCTGGAAGAATAACAAAAGATATATTCCTAATCTGTGCAATTCTGATCATTTTTTTTCACTTGGTCTCAATAGTAAATTAAGATAGTTTTAGCAATCCGATGAGTTTCTTAGACATGACATTAATAAATTAAAATTTACATATTTTCTCCAGATTTAGGTAATTATTACCTTAAAACAGGGCTTAAAAACAATAAGGAGTTATCCGATGTCCTAATGGTAAGTGAGTTTCTTTACCATGCACTGGCTCAGGTTTAATTACAGTGACCTGGGATTTTAATCAGATGGAAGAAGGCTAGAATGCAAATCATGTGTCCATGCCTGATCCCCAGAGAGGAGTGGTGGCCAATCACTGCCAGTGTGTGGTGGCCTTCCAGAGGCCCAGGGTGAGGGACTTGCATGTTCAAAGAATACAGAATCTGCAACAGATGGCAGCAGCTGGCAATTTGTCTGGGGGTTGTCCTCCCTGAACCTGGGAGGAGGAGGAGAGAGAGAGAGAGAGGTGTCCTTCATCTGGGGTGGGGGGATGGTAGTAACAAATGCCAGAGAGGAGGGATCACCAGGGCTACCCACCGGGAGGTGATATCTAGGGGTTGGAGAAGAAAAAGAGGTTATACCAATTGGTTGTCAGCAGTTCCCCCTCTTTCTTCTCCTGTCTTCTTGGAACCCCAGCTGCCTGCCTTCGTAAAAGCAGGGTTGGAGTGTTCAGGGAGTTATGGCCCCCCCTTTGAGCCAGTACGGGTGACTGCATTAGGGGTCGGGGAGTGGCTTTTCCCGGTTTTCCCTCTAAAGGTTTTTTTCCAGGTTTTTTGCCTCCTCCAAAGGGTGGATAAACATAGATAGATTCTGGAAGGATACAGCTGCAGGATAGATGATCAGGGGCCAAGACATATGTTGAAAAGATGTTGCAGTTATATATGTCACATCCATATGCGGTGGCACGAGAGGATCGTAGAAGGAAGGAACAAGGAAAAGGAGGGGGGGTGAGTCAAATTCATCTGAAGGGCTCGTCACCAACTCTGGTTGGCATGAACATGGTGGACTGTGGACCCGGACCCAAATGGGGGGGGTCACGGTTCACCTGCATCAGGTACCCTGCAAGGACAGTGATGCCGGATGAGGGGTGGCCACAAGAGCCTTGGCCATAACGACCATAGCATGTACCACAGGAAATCAGACACACACCTGGGTTGGCCTGGGATTGACGACTGGTGTGTTGAGGCCTGAGCAGGGGCGGATCCTCCTGGCTACACTCGCTGCTCTTTAGGCATGGATTAATTTAATAAATGCATGGCTGCGACCATTTCCTCCAAGACATGTGTCAGTATTGTTATTCCAGGAGAAGAGTATTGGAGGACTACCAGACAATTGCTTCACAGCCCACTCCACAAGATATATACGTACTAGGAGTCAGCAAGGGTAGGAAGGTGGAAGCTTAGTACATCCCCACACTTCATAGGAGCATCACAGAGAAGTAGCCCAGTTGTCAGCTGTCATACTGTAGTTCATCTGGACCTGGATGGGGAACCAGTAATTTCTGGGAATGAAGAGGAATGTTGCAACAGTTACACAGGTAATTATGGGGTAATGCAAAGTATAGAAAAAGCAAAGCTAAGGCTCCTTGTAAGCATGTTTAGATTATTTAATTTTTGTTTATATAATTTTTCAATTGTAAAATAACAAGACTCAGTTATACATATATCCCACATTTTTAAGTGTGATCACATGAAGTGTAGGCAAGTGATAAAAATAAATGTTGTAAATCAATATGGAAAACAAATACTGGAGATGCTCATTATCTAAGGAGACTAAAGAAAGAGAACGGGAAGCAATGAAAAGTCTTGCTATAAATCTGGTTTAGTCATACCTCATTAACATGGAATCTAAATATGGGGCAACTAAAGAGCATGTTCCCTCTCTTAGCATATTATATCCCTATTAGAATGATCATTAACCATTCAAGATTGTTAATGCCATTCATGAATAGTTCATGTATTCAGTTTATGAATGTCCAGCAAGCATGCATTGAAATGTTCATGAATTGTGCATGAACATTAAATGGCACCCCTGTGTCCATGTTCCCTCTGTTCCAGGGACCAGAGAACCTTCTCCACCCCTCACTCTGAGAGGTGGAGAAGGTTCTCAAAGTTAAAATCCAAACTGACACGGGCTAGATTCACTAAGAAAAGTTTTCATACTAGTGCTCCCATTTACTTAATCTCGATCAGCCACAAAAAATCATATCAAAATTCTGTTGTTCTGCTGGCCTGGTGGCATGGAGGGCTGAGACACCAAACCTCACCTACCATCATGCCTGTGACTGGGGGTAGGGAGTGACGTTGGGGTGTCCAGGGTTGTCCGGGGAGAAGAGAATCAAGCATCCAATGGACTGCTTTCCTCCTCTGGAGAGGGTTGGGTTATGTCCACTGCTTCCCTGTCTCCTGGTGGAAGCTGGGGGAAAGTCAACTTGGGCCAACAGATCGGGAGGTGGGGCAGACATCAGCACATGTCACACAGGAGCACGTGGCATGCACCTGGATGTTATTGTATGCCACACCTCCAGGGGACCAGAACACTGGAAAATGCCGATGGCCAGATGACGGTGAGTGCCTACATGACCCACTCCATGACTAGCTGGGCTCGCCAGCCCAAACTGGATTTGGTCCTCGATGGGGGCCTGGGGATCCCCTGCCACCCCTGCCTGGGAGGGGAAAGCCATAGGGGAAGACAGCTGGAAGTAAGTACCGGTGGACATCGGGGGGATGGGACTGGGGTGCCCTCCTGAACGAGGGCCGACCAGGACAAGGAAAAAGACAAGGGAAAAAAAATTCCATTGTTCCAAACAAATAAGGGACAATGCTTTTTCAGTTACTGGGCTTCCTCACTTTGGAATATAACATCACCCCCTATTAGAGAATCTTTAACTGTTTCCTCCTTTGAAAAGAAGTTGAGAGACCTATTTTATACACTTAATATTTGTAACTGTTATGTGTTCATTATTATGTGTATTTTATCTGCATGTCATCATCATCAAATCTTTATTTATTCAGGCAAACATCATTGAGCAAGGCTCATTTACAAGATGGACCTGATAAGGTCAAGGTCCAATAGTTGATACACAACAGATACATCATACACTTATATAAGACAGTTATACATACAGGGGAAAATAACGCTTATAAACACAGTGATGTACAGTAAATTCACATGATAAAAAACGGTTACAGGAAAGTTAAGCTAATATTTACGGTATGTACAGTATATACATATCCCAGTGAGGGGGGCATGGCAGACACTCAACATAATGTAATACTAGGATGGTGAAGGTATTACTGGGTGCCATACGATAGGGTGTCTGTCTGGAAGGAATATGCCATATATGGTTTGGAAGGGAGATCTGTGAGATGACAATGCTAGCATGTATATTCTTTTGTATTTTTTGTATTCGTTATTGTAAATTCTCTTCTTGATATTTGTGCTTATGCACCGAGTCGTGCCTAAAAAAGGCATTTTTTTTGTCAGTGTACTCACCCGGTTACAAATAAATAAATACCCCCATTCCTCTGCTGGGCAAATGTCCTTCTCCTGCTGTCTAGAACCAGCTTCCCTTTCTTCTCTGCCATTCCTCCTCCTCCTCAGGCTCTTTCAGGTGCCATCCGAAGCTCCTCCCACCACCCACCTGCATCTGCTTCCTGTAAGAAGTCTCCCAGGTTATTTTGGCTGCTCAGATTTTTGGGTCCTGTAGTCCTTTACTGATCCCTAGTACACTGCATTGTCTGTACTTCTTTGTTGCCTAACTCACAGTGTTCTACTTGCACATGCATTTGCACAGCATACTTAACTTTAATCTGCTCCAAGTTTGCACCAAAGAAGTATAAATTTTTGTTCTGCGCCTGCATTTTGTGTTTTGTACCATGTATGTACTGTATTTTGTTTTTCTGTTCCCCTTGGTTGGACCTGGAAATGAGCCTCAGTTCAGTGTGCCTCTCCCTGTTACCAATTTTCAAATGAATGAATGAATAAATAAATAAAAAAATACATGTAACCACCCAGTCTCCTGGGGTTACTAGAATCCCATCAGTATTAGAGTAGGAAGGTTCCTGGGCAGCCTGTAGGGAGTTGTTAAAAGCTCCTTATAACATGACATCATTGTTTACTCAGTTAGCCTGAGGAGAGAATGGATTATGTCATTCGGAACTCTGGCAGCAGCCTGAGCCACTTTGGAATCAGCTGCCTGGGGTTAGCTTTAGAATGTTGAGATGGGAGTTTTCAGTTTGAGTGTGGGAGCTCTGTGAGTAGGGAGCAGTACCAAGTGATGTGGTGGAGACCATTGCCAGCAGGTCCCCAGTGGGTCATTCCACAGAAAAGTGAGTGGGGCTTCAGTTTCTGTGGATCCAAGGGGCAATCCCCTGAGGGACCAGAAGAATGTCAGCTGCCCAGAGAGAGACAACTGAGTTTTTGTGTAAAGCCATGAAAAGCTACCCGAAAGGGAAGAGGTGTTTCTTCCAGCATCCGTTTCTGTAACAAAGGGACAAACAAAACCATGAATGCAGCTAATTGGGACTGTTTCTTAGGGAGTTGTCTGAGGTGTATGTGAAATGCAAATGTACTCTAATACAGAGTGAGTGGTGTGATGGCGCTTCACAAATTCAATTCCGTGGACAGTCTTTCTTGATTCCAAATTCTTTTTATTTAAATAGTGGCAAACCTCAATGTTTGAAGTCCTTTCCTTTAATACTTATATATATTCATAATCATTTCTAAACTTTGTTATTTAACATGAGGCCTTGTTCATTTTGTATTGCATCATGTTCCTTTCGGGTCTGAGTCTCACAGACTTCTCGCAGTTCCAAACACTGAAAATTGTACCTCCCGTGTGGAAAGGACTTCATATAACTAATTATTTTGGATGAAGGCATCTCTTGATAAAGCCAAGATACTTGGTGAAACGTTGAGGTTTGCCACTATTTAAATAAAAAGAATTTGGAATCAAGAAAGACTGTCCATGGAATTGAATTTGTGAAGCGCCATCACACCATTCACTCTGTATGGAGTACATTTGCATTTCACTGACACATCGTGATTGGCAGCATAAGGAACAATAAAACTATCCATTTCCTGTGGAGTTGTGCATACCCTTATGAATGAGGTGTATGTGCCCAGATATGAGGCTAGAATACACCTGTCAGGGCCCCTGTATCACCGCAAAAAAATTTGCTGAATGTGAATTTTAAAGTTGGGAGTCCTTTAGCAATTCAAGGGAATTGAAGGCTCAATTGGTGTAACCCCGAAGGAAGAGCAAAGACTGGTTAGGGCCAGGATGGGCAACCCCCCATCTGAAACTTCAGTCAGAGCTAACTGGTTCATGGAAGGGCACCAGGTTACCCTGGGCATGTTAACTAAGTCCATCGTGTCAAGAGGCAACAATGTGAAATGTTTTTAAGTGTGTGGAACCCCCCCCCCCCACAATGTATACATTTTGGGAGATAAAGGTCCAGAGTTACCTGATACGGAGGGATGGACAGTTTGATAGTTGCGGTGTAGAAAGGAATGTACAAAAAAATCCAAGACAAGTGTTGTTTCTGGAAAAGAAAAGTGTGTGATGCCTTGAGAAAGTCAGTTCCAACCTGGAGGACCATCCCATTCTATGTTTGTTCCATCTTGTATCAGACTAAAGCAATACTGTACAATCCCATTTCCAGTAGCAGACATTCAATATATGCTTCACTGTGTAAAATTGTTTATAGGCCCCCTCAGAAGATCGATCTGGCATAGCTCTTGCACCTCTCTCCCAGAATTCAGAGTAAATATAAAAGTTTGTTTTGCACCCTAACCTCCCGACCTCTAGATGCCGAGCCAGTTATTTGCCCCAGTGCCAGGGGTGATATCTATTTTTTGCCAACTTATGGTTTGTTGCCTTGTCTGGGTACAAGTTTGGGGGGGGGGGTCCTAGTTTCAAGATACTGCTCTTGGCCAGGGTATGGGTTGCATACACATACATAAGTACATCAGTCAATCAACTAATTTATGAACTTAAAGGTCCATGAAAGTTCAAGAAACTTCTGCACTAAGATCTAATTGGACACAGACCATCAATATTTTTGGTAACCTAGAATACTCTGCATTTACAATATTATAAGTTCTTCAGGAAACCCTTTTCAGCCCTATTCACCAAATATTTTTACCCTTTGTACAAATGAGAGGCAGAACCATTTAACCCTTAGTTGTCTTATCACACAACCTACTGTAAGCAATTAGCCATAACAACTGAATCCTAAAAACAAACTGAATGTTTTCTATTGAATGCCATTTCTTACAGCTAGAGCTGTGCAGAATGCAGAATTCCACAATTGGAACTGGTGTGGAATGACAGTTCCTTTTCTGAAATGCTGTTCAGAATTTCTTTTTAAATTCTTTAGAATACCGAAAAGCATTTCTGTGTAAACCATGGAATAATTTTGTCCTGATCACGTAAACCACGGAATATTTTTCAGAAGACTGTGAAAAAAGAATATATTTGAACACTCCTGTGGGTAGACAGTTTAGTGAATTACACAGTGGAGATCCTAAGTACGTGAGATACATGGGGTTAGAAACAGTTAGACCTCATTTGGGGGGGGGGTAATAGTTTTAACCTCTATTAAGAAAGAAAAGTTTCTGGATATATAAACTCAAAACTATTAACCTCAATGGTTTAAATGAATACTGGGATCTAACATAATTTTTGTTAGGAAACTGAATGGTGAGGTACACTGTACTCTCAGTGTCCTCCTTATGGCCTTTTTGAACTATAACCCAACTTCTTTCCTTTGAAAGGTTATTAAAGTGATAACATTCCGTGATCTTGAGTATATGAAGGAATAACTGGCTGAAGTGGGCGATTAAAGTAGAGGCTGAAGGCCAAGGCATTTAAACAACCACTGAAGCCAATTATTCCGAGTATACTTCAGCTCACGGAATGTTATTACTATTATACGACATGTTGTACATTGATTTTGCCTACTGCAAAATGCTTATAGACGTTTGTTCACTCAGTGTAGATGATATGAAGTCAAGTGTACAAAATCATCTAATAGCTGACAGTGTGCCAGAGGATCGATAACCTACTGTGCGTGGATCTGAAATGTGGATAACCTACTGTGGGCATGTCTAACATGTGATTGTATTAGTTTGTCGGATAATAACTGACAACTTTCCTGTGTTCTGATTGGCTAAGAACAGGTACCTGTCATGTAATAGTCTATAAGGCTCCTCTATACCCCTCATGGTTCTGGAATATTATTACTGGTAAGGTGGATATAAGAGATACAAAATATCCCAAGCAACCCCCACCACCCACCCACACACACACACACACTCTCCTGGATATGTTGTGCTGGCACTTTAAAAGGGTTTTAAACTTCCCCTCCTGCTGAGACATCTTCTCTGGGGTGGGTCTCTATATTAATTGTTTGTTTCTGTTTTAGGTGATAACTTTACAATAATGTAATTTGATTTATGTTTTTATATGTTCCAGATGTCCGTCACCTTATGTTTCTCTCCTGCCTTCCTGTATGCCATTTGTTGATGGAGCTGGCCATTCCTGTGCATCCCTTAGGAATTTCTTTAAGAATTAGCAAGATGGCAGATCATGGGATGGATTGGAAAAATAGCTGGTGGTATATGGGCCGATCTGCATATGGAGCGCAATAAATGGACTGGAAAAACTGAAACTGTACTGTGAATAGGCATCTTTGAGCAGTAATCTTTAGAATTGTAATTGCTTGCATTTATACAGTTCAAGGTACTATGAGATTTTGTAATTCATTTTATGAATGAACACTTCTTTATGGAATTAGTAGTCACTGTGGTGGCATTACTCTAGACTCACTATATAAGTTGTTAATCGTAGCTGCCTAAGCCTCCTGATGAAGCTTAGTAAGGCAAAGCTCTGGGGTGTTTTTTTGCTCAGTGGTGATTTGTATGCAGTCTGTGCCATAATTTGGTCTGCTCATATCTTTGTATCAGCCTGATGAAGGTGGACTGCGACCCCCCCCAGTCCGGGTCTGCAGTCCGCCACCTTCATGCCGACCAGGGTTGGCGACGAGCCCTTCAGATGAATTCGACTCATCTCCCCTCCTTTCCCTTGTTCCTTCATTCTGTGATCCTCCTGAGCCACCACAGGATGGACACTGTCCGAACCCCCAAGTCATTGCTCCAACTCTTCCTCCAAGACCTGCCCCCATACCTCCAGTATCATATGTAAGCCTTCCTCCATCAATTGTCTATCTTACCACCCATAATTTGGCAGGAAGCCTGAATTTTGCTGTGTCTTACCATGGTCCCCGCTACTGACTCCATAAAGGTTCTCATCTCTTTATTGACACAAATGCATGCCCGATTCATGGGCTGTTCCCCCTCAGCATGCTGCCAGTGCCACCTCTGAATCAGCTGCAACCAGATAAGGACCATATGGGGCCACCAGCTTCCGAAAATCTTCCTTCATCGCCAGCAGCATGTCCACCACCTTTCAAGCTCCCAGGTTTGCCCCCCCCCCCCGAGATGTACCACCAACACCTTGGGGCTCTGCTGAGTCCTCTCTTCCACCCTCAACCTTGGAAGCAACTCATCCCAGAGCATGCCCTCCATGCTCAGCCATCTGACATGAGCCCTCTGGTGCCATTTTCACATGGACTTCTTTCTTGTCCTGTTGTATGCTCTTGCTGCTGCCTGACGGATGAAGGAATGACCACATATCCATATGGTCTTACTGGCTTTGAGGGACCCTGGAAAAGACAGCCAAAGGTTATTTCAAGTGAAAGTGAGCATACTGCAAGAATGCCTGGGATTTCCAGCACCCCAGTGCCTGGATTTTGCTGTCCGCCCAACCCTGGTCCCTTGCATTAGCTGTTGCCCCAATATGGAAGGAATGAGTGCTATACTCCCCTGGGTCCAACCCAGCTTGCTGAATAGCCTTATTCAAAATATACTGAAACTGGAATGTCATAATGGGCCATCCATTTTCGTGTTGGAAAAAGGCTGCACCCTTCACTGGACTTGAGGCCATATAGGCCCAAACCCATTCCTGTAAATTCCAGCTCACCCTGGGCCTTCACCAGGCACCACCAGCCCCTCCCCCTCTGATCCATTTTACTTTTCCTTAATCGCACCCAGATCCCCTCATCCGCTGCTACAACATCCCCTTGTTGCAAACCAGCGCTCCCCGCAAACTGCATAGGCTGGGTGAGCTCTGAAGCCCTAAATGCCCCACAAAAAGTGTCTAAAAACATAGTATCAAACAGTCATACCTCGTATGGGCTCCAACACACTTGGAGCAATGCCTTCTAGATATAGGCCAGAATCACTGGGGTGATGGGGTGCTGTGTGTCTTGCCAGGAAGCCAGCAACTTCCTCCACCCTTTGAAGACCTTCCTGACCTTGAAGGCCCTTGCGGTGTCTATGACTCTCAATGCCCAGGAGAACCAAGATGAGCCAGTAAGATTACTTTCCACCACCCCCAGCGACATCCCTCTCTGCTTAGCCAGCATTATGTACCTACACAGCTGGTCAACTTGGATTGCCCAAATCTCTGGCCAACCTGCCTCCTCTCGCACCCACAGGTTATGCTCGACCACTCATCAATATACTTGCCCAGTCCTCGGTGCAATGGAATTACCTCTGCATCTCCAAGTCAAGATGTCACTACCCTCCACAAAAAGGGTGGTACCATCTGTGGCTACTGCTCTGCTGTGGGTGCCAACTCACAAAATCTTTGCCACTGTAAACAAGATAAAGCATCCGCAATTCCATTTTCAACACCAGGTATGTGAATGTCCTTTAAGTGAATATTCATAAGAAGACATTTGAGCACAAAAATGCACATCAGATCTCCCACTGGCCCTTTTGGTGCAAGCTGACTGTTAATGGTGTTTACCACCCCCATGTTATCCATCCAGAAAAGAACCTTCCGGTCCTTCAGCTGGGGTCCCATAGGCACTGTGGGAAAGAACTCCAACAGTGTAATGTGTCTTTGCAGACCCGCCCCTTCCCATGCCAGTGGCCATTGTGCCTCACACGATTCCTCCTGAAAGTAGGCCCCAAACCCAAGCCCCCCAGCTGCATCTATAAAGAGCTCAAGAGGCTGGCTCCCATCTTCCTCTTGCCACAAAGCTACCCTATTAAAGTGCCTGAGGAATATCTTCCACACCTGTACATCATTGCAAAACCTTCTGTGATCTGAACCCTGTGGTGAGGCCTCATGCAGCCCCTGCCCAGCTTTGCCAAGCCCCGCAAGAATGTCCTCCCCATGGGGATAATGTGACATGCAAAATTAAGATGCCCCACTAACTGCTGCAACTGCCGCAACATTATCTTTTTGGCCTCCACTGCCTTGTCCAGCATGGACCGCAAAGCTCCAAGTTTGTCCTTTGGTAAATGGCACTGCTGCCCAATCGTGTCAATCTCGAGCCCCAGAAAAACCATCACGGAGCTGGGCGACTCTAACTTGCCCGGTGCTAGCCGTACCCGAAGTCCCGGCAGATCCTCACAAACACTTCCAGAATCTGCCCGCAATCTGCCTTGCCCTCGGCCCCCACAAATAAAAAGTCATCTACGTTATACATGACTGCGGGGTTACCCACCTTCTGTGTCATGATGCAATGTAAGACGGAGCTAAACTTTTCAAAAACTTTGCATGCCAACGCGCAACCCAACAGCATGCAGTTGTCGATATAATACTCTCCTTCAAACTTCATGTTCAGGAGCTCCCTGTCATCTGGGTGCACAAGTAAAAGGCAAAAAGCAACACTATGTCTGCATTCACCATCAATGCTCATGGCCCTGCTCCGTGCACCACCCCAACGGCCCAATCAAAGGACTCGTATTGAACCTCTGTATGTTGTGGGTCAATGTGATTATTAACTGAGTCCCCTTCAGGATAAGAAAGGTGACTGATCATACTAAATTCCCCCATGCTTTTGTGGGCACTAATTTTGATGGGAAACACTCTCAGGGAGAGCAGGGGAAGGGAGGTGAGCCAAAAGGACCACTTACCCTTCCCAGCCACCTTTCTTTTTCCAGTTTTTCCAGTTTTCTGTGGATGGTCCCATGCTGACTTTAAGTTCTCTGCCTCGCTTCTATGTCATGAGCCAGAATACTGAATCTTGAAGCCAACCTTGAACCCATCTTCCAGCAGGATGGTGGCTTCTCTGTTTGCATACTGTGCCAACCAAGGCCTAATCCTATCCACTCTTACCAGGGTAGGCAGGCTTATTTCCCTGAGGCTAACCAGCCTTCTACTGTTCCCATGAAAACTCCCTCTTGGCGAGCAAAGTGAGGAGCACTGCATGAAGGGCTGCTGCTGGCTGTAGGCCATGCAGCTGTGCCAAAACTGGCAACTGGTCCTCGTGTATTTTGCCTGGTTGTAATCACAGCATGCTGGTGAAGATGACCCCCCTCCTTTGGACCTCTCGTGGCTACTGGCCTTAATGCCAGGCCACTGTTGGCATGCAACACCCCCCGCTGTGCATCACATCCACTAATAGTGTCACATCCACCATCCCCCACCCCAAGTCACTGTCCTCATGTCTCTGGTGCTGAAACTTCTCCTCGTACTCTAGCCAAGCACTACCCCCTTTTCTGAGGTGCATCAACATGATCCTGAGCTGATAGATGAACAGCCCCCGCCTCTGCTCCTTATTAGCCTGTAATATGGTACCGGTATAGATAGCAAATGCCACAATCCATTTATTGAAGGTGCACTGCACTTTCACTGGCTTCTCTATCTCCTCCAGTTTCTCCTTTTTCTTCTCCTCCTCCTACCGCTCAACTGGCCGATTTAACAGGGAGAACATATCCACGTACTCCCTGTTCTGGATGTGCTGCCTAACCTTCTCAGTCAGGTGCATCTCCACTGGCTTATCTAGTCCTGCATAGGAACTAAGAAGAGGTGTGGTGACTGCTGGGGTCACAGAGATGCCGGCTTCTGCTGTCACTGTGGCCCCTGTCTGCCCGCCTACCTCCGCAGCCAATTCAGTCACCAAATCTATCAAGTTATCCAACTTGGTATCCGTCATGGCTTCCTCCCAACTGCCAAGATTTCCAACACCCAGCTCCACTGCCCTGACTACCACTTGCCCCATGGAGACTGGCATAGGTCTCTCCTGCTGGACCGGTGGAACCTTGGGATTTTCTGGCCCATCATCCTCTATCTGCCTCCCGCCCATGGCTGCACCAAGTGCCTCCAAAGCTAACCCATCAGTGAGCTGCCTTACCTTGGTTCTTCCCTTACCTACCTGCAGCACTCTTGGCACCTTGGCTGGGGGTGCCACTCAGCATTTGGTTGGCCTTTTCTTTGGGGACACCACTCTTGCTGCTGCAGATGTCGATGGGCCTTCCAATGCCTACAGGCATGCCTACAGCCACACTGTGCCCCTCCATTGGTACATCTCCCAGAGCTGATCCTCCAATGCTGCGGTAGCCTTTGCCTTCGGCTTCCTGTGTCTTCCTGGCATTATCCTGAAATGACAATTACAATACCCCCACCACAGAAGAGTTGTTAATACATGTTCCAGACTTGAGGGCCAGAGTTGGGGGAGGGGGAAGAAGCCCCCTGCCTCCCCTTATGTCTTTATATTTTGCAATCATAATCCTGTTACTTTTTTTATTTTGAAATCCCCAATTTGCACCAACCTGAGAAGCAGTGGGAGAGGTGCCCCTCCCAGCCATACTTCTCTCTCTTTCATGTTTTTTTTTTATATATGAAGCCCTCCAGCCCATTCATGGTACCATCTAAGTAGTCCCACTCAGAAAGGGGGTTCCTCAGCTGATCGCCCCTACACCATAGGATGTATATCCCAACTATGCTATTTAAATTTTTTTTACTTTTTATTTCTTTTTTATAGACAGCTAATGAATCCAGTTTGGGGCAGAGCAACCCCCCACCCTCCTGTGCAACTCCCTTTCATGCTCCGACATGTGAGGGGAACTTGTTACAGGGCTGAATAAGGCCCTGCCCCATTTGTTATGCAGAAAGTGTTCAAACATAAGGGTCTGTTCTATCCTCTCCTTTTCTGTCTCTTCTCTGTCTGGTTGCGTAACCAAATTTTCTTGAGAGACCTAGGAACTGATCACTCTCGCTATATCTCTGCCTTCCCTTGCAATTTCTGTAATTTCTTCCCCCTTGCTTATCTGCAGTTATAAAAAAATATATGTGAATCTCTGTATAAAACTGTATGTGAAACTGGGTTCCCTTTGTTTAAAACTGTATATATTTATACTGTTGAAATGATTGCAAAAAGATATTTGGAACTTAAGGAAGGGGTTAACCTGAGAGACATTTTTTAAGCCTTTTGCAGAGCTGTAAACAAGAGGTCAGTTCTGGGTCACTATGTTCTTTTTGCTGCAACTGCATCGAAACTGACAAGAACATTCTGTAAACTTACAAGAACATTCTGTGAGAAGCAAACTCTCTTAACAAGTTCCCAGACAAAGACTTATAAAAAGAGCAGCAATATTTTTGCTAGAGAGACAAGAAGAGTGAGAGACTGAGAGACTGAAACTTGGAATTAAGAGATACACTCAGAAGAAGGACTTAGTTTTCTCTGTTTGTACTGCCGTTGTAAATAGTTATACTGAATAATGTTTATTTTTTATTTTGCTGTTATTGAGAAAAATAAAACGCTATTTGTGAATTTTGAAACTGCTCCTGGTTTTCCTATGCTTCCTGAGTCTGACCTGTGTCTCAATGACAGATGACGTCAGCATAAGTGGGATTTATGCCATGCATACTCTAAGCCAGGAGTTTTGTCCATGGGTACTAGACCTGGCACCAGGGAAGCATAGAAGAAATGTATGGATTCTGCAGCGCCAAGATCTGGAAATCCAGGAAAGAAAGACAATGCCTGAAGAAACAGTGGCAACAAAAGACTGATGGACATAAGGGGTTAACATATGAAAATGCTGAAACTAAA
Source organism: Neoceratodus forsteri (assembly GCA_016271365.2). Taxonomy (NCBI): domain Eukaryota; kingdom Metazoa; phylum Chordata; order Ceratodontiformes; family Ceratodontidae; genus Neoceratodus; species Neoceratodus forsteri. The sequence goes on from CM028137.1 coordinate 159,625,417, forward strand.
CTGATCATTGATTGTGATTTTCTTTCAGAATAAGCTAACAATGTTACTCTCCAGGGTTATTTTAGCAGCTGGTGGTGAAAACAAAACCATACCGGGTCATAATGTCGCACGCAAAATAGCGTACAACATTATGGTGAGACCGGACCTGTGTGCTATCCGACATAATGACCCCTGCCAACCAAAACAAGGTAAACCTATGTTTAAAAAATGTAATGGGCTACTGTACAGAGTTTGGGTTAAACCTCAGACACAGGACCAGATAGAACAATTGATTATACCACAAAAGTATAGATCTGAGTAGTTACAGATAGCACATGATAGTCCTGTTGTTGGTCACTCTGGGAAGGATCACACCCTTGCCAGATTGCTGTATGGATTTTACTGGCCTGGAATTCATGAAGACGTTGCTACCTATTGCAGTTCTCGTGCTGAGTGTCAGAAAGTAGCCCCAGTGACTTAAAAAGACAAGGTGCCCCTGGTGTCCCTACCTTTGATAAATGTGCCTTTTGAGAGAATTGCAGCGGATGTGGTTGGCCCCTTAGACAAAGTAAAAAGGGTAATTGATTAATTATGGTAGTATGTGACTATACTACTTGATACCCAGAGGCAGTTCCAATGCATACTGTCATAGCCACAAAAGTGGCAGCAGAGCTTGCCAAAATTTCAGCAGGGTGGGTATACCAAAAGAGATTATTACTGATCAGGGTAGTAATTTTGGTGCTGCATTACTGAAGGAGCTATACTGACTACTAGGGGATCACTGCCATAAGAACTTCCCCTTATCACCCTCAGACAGGATGGTCTTGCTGAACATTTTAATCAAACCCTAAAATGCATATTAAAAAGGTTTGTAAAAGGGGAAGGGAAAGACTGGGACCAATACTTACCTTAACTGCTTTTTGCTTACAGAGAAGTGCCACAGGCATCAACAGGTTTTTCACCATTTGAAATGCTGTATGGTAGACAACTTAGAATGCCACTAGATGTGATAAAAGAAACATGAGAAGATAACCACCATCAGAAACAATCTATTACATCTTATATGTGTGCCCTGAGAAAGAAGCTGGCAAAATATGTTGAAATCGCCCATAGTAATCAGGAAGAAGCCCAAAACCAGCAGAAGGTGTATATGATCATAGAGTAAAAGATGTACCATGCTAACCTCCTCAAGAAATGGGTTGAAAAAGCACCAAAAGCTGTTTTACTGGTTTTATCAGAAACTAATAAATAAGATATTGATGTAGCTTATGACAGACTGGAACAAACTGTAACTGCTGATGCTGGAAAGGTGAATGTTTCCTTAACCTCTGAATAAACTGCAGAACTTTGTAACTTGCTAAAGACATTCAAAAGTACTTTTTATTACAGTGCCAGGCCGAGCAAAAGGGGTCGAACATGTAATAGTGACAAGGAATGCTCGCCCTATTAGACAAAAGACATAAAGATTATCAGAGCAGTTAAGAGCAAACATGGTTAAGGAAATACAAAAAATGAAAGAATTTGGTATCATAGAAGAGTCGAGAAGTTCTTGGTCAGCACTAATGGTGATTGTAAACAAAAAAGAAGGGGGTGGTGTAAGACTCTACCTTGATTTTAGGAAACTTGATCAAGTGACAGAATATGTCAGTTATCCTACGGCCAGAATAGATGATTTGGTGGACAGACTGGGAAGTGTCAAGTATATCAGTACCCTCAATCTCACCAAGGGTTACTGGCAAATCCCCCTCACTAAAGAATCCAGAGACAAAACTGCATTTGACACTCCTATAGGATTCTATCAGTTCACGACCATGCCATTTGGTTTACATGGCACACCCGCTACATTCCAGCGGTACATGGATGTAATTTTATCCCCTCACACTGGTTATTGTGCTGCATACCTGGATGATGATGTGGTTTACAGCCCAGACTGGAAAAGCCACCTGGAACACCTACGAGCAGTTATCCAATCGATCAAAAAGGCAGATCTGATAATTAATCCTACAAGTGTGCATTGGGCACACAGGAAACTAGATATTTGGGCTATGTTTTGGGAAATGGACAAGATCACAATCCTCTCTGTTGGCTTAACCAAATGAAGGATAAAAATTCTAGAATCACACGGTGGTACCTGGCTCTACAGCCATTTAAATTTAAAGTGATGTACAAATCTGGGAAAGAGAATGTCAATGTTGATTTTCTGTCACAAAGTGGATCAGGAATTGAGAATTCCAAAGGCTGAAAAAAACAAAACAAATGTGTGAGTTTAAATTTCACTGTTTGCTATGCTGCATATGCACTGAACTGTAAAAGTTATAAGCTAATGCTAGAAGATAATTAAAAGAAAGTTTTGGAAACCTGTTTTTGTAAAACACGTTCCCTCTTGGAAGGGGTATGTGACAGGGTTGAATAAGGCCCTGTCCCATTTGTTATACCGAAAGTGTTTAAACACAAGGGTCTGTTCTATCCTCTCCTTTTCTGTTTCTTCTCTGTCTGGTTGTACAACCAAATTTTCTTGTGAGACCTAGGAACTTATCACTCCGATTGTTTCGCAATTCTTTGCCTCTCGCTGTATTTCTGCCTTCCCTTGCTATTTATGTCTTTTCTTCCCCTTGACATACCTGCAGTTATAAAAAATATATGTGAATCTCTGTATAAAACTGTATGTGAAACTGAGTTCCCTTTGTTTAAAACTGTATATAGTTATACTGGTGAAATTATTGCAAAAAGCTATTTGGAACATAAGGGGTTAACCTGAGATGCAATTTTTAAACCTTGTGCAGAGCTGTAAACAAGAGGTCAGTTCTGCGTCACTATGTTCTTTTTGCTGCACTTGCATTGAAACTGACAAGAACATTCGGTAACCTTACAAGAACATTCTGTGAGAAGCAATCTCTGTTAACAAGTTCCCAGACGAAGACTTATAAAAAGAACAATGCTTTTGCTAGAGAAACAAGGAGAGTGAGAGACTGAGAGACTGAAACTTGGAATTAAGAGATACTGTCAGAAGGACTTAGTTTTCTTTGTTTGTACTGCCTTTGTAAATTGTTATACTGAATAATTTTAATTTTTTTATTTTGCTGTTATTGAGAAAAATAAAATGCTAGTTGCGAATTTTGAAACTGCTCCTGGATTTCCTATGCTTCCTGACCTGTGCCTTGATGACAAAGCTCACCACAGCCCATCCTGTCATGACTGCCCCAGCTGTGCCTCACTCAAAATGGCACCAACTCCAGTCAGCTGCATGTTGAATGTGGCCAAATAAAGGGTGCCATGCCCAAAATGGCGTCTGTGATCTCTTGAATTGTGAGGTCACTATTCCCATGGAATACAGACAAAAGGATGAGCTTGGAAGGCCTCCTGACTTTCACTCACTGAGGTCCTGACTCCGTTACTGCTGGGCATGCCGCGTCTCTCTACTCTGGCCGCAATGCAAGCTGGCGTTCAGGCCCTGCGGCCAAGAAGGCAAGAGTGCTTGGCAGCCACTGGATGTGCAGTATATCCCCCTGAATAAGGGGAAGCAAAGGCTCTGACCAACCTCGCGGCTCAACTGCCATCTGCCCTGAACATTAACCCCCTCCCCCCAGAACTGCGTCCACTGAACTCCAGATCCAGGGACCAGGAAAGATAGCCAGAGAGAATGCTCTCCTTCAAGGTACCAGCACCAACCTATCTACTATCATGTTTTTCTGCCAGCTAGATCTTGATAAGCCCAACCTGGTAGCCCAGCAATCATATGGCACCTCAACTACTGCCTCCTGCTTTGCTATTCTGGCTAGGCTCCTAGCTCACATTAATGTTTTTTTTTTTTTATTTGCTGCCCACCGACCAGTTGGTCAAGTGTCCATTGCTAGCACCTGGTCTAAGTGGTTTAATTTTTCCCACAAGAAAGGGCTCCTGTGCGCTGATTACAGGATTAGCAGTACCACCCACCATAAGCCCATAGAGCAGGACAAGCTCCTCTATTCTTCTACTCCCATGCATGCCATAACAGCCAAATACCTTACCCCAGTTTTCCTATTGAGCTGCAACTGGAAGTTCCCTGCTGGCTGTGATCCAAGAAGACAGGAGAAAAAAAGGAGAACTGCTGGCCACCAATTCGTATAACCCTTCTTTCTGCTTCCATCCCTATATGCCACCTCAATGTGGGTGGCCCTGGTGGTCCCTCCTCTCTGGGAGTTGTCCCTACCATCCCCCCACCCCAGAGGAAGGATCACATCTCTCTCGCCCCTCCCCCACACCTCTCTCGCCCCTCCCCCCCAGATTTAGGGAGGACGAACCCCAGACAAATTGCCAGCTGCTGCTGCCATGTGTTGCAGCTTCTCTATTATAGAACTGGAAGGGGCTTCCTGGTAGCTGAGCTTTTTTGCCAAACTCAGCAATCCCCATAATAAGTGGAGGAGAAGAATAGAGGAGCTTGTCTTGCATAAAAGGACTTAAAATAGCACACATAAACCTTCAGAGTATCAGAAACAAAATGGCTGAACTCAAAGCATGGGTCCTTCATTATAAGCCGGATGTCCTATGCGTCACTGAATCCTGGCTTAAACTCTCGATTCTGTCCCACCAAATAGCCCTACCTATCGAACAGACCATCGAACAGTATGGTTCACAATAAACACAGCAATAGAGTCAAGCCATACAAAGACAAAACTACTGGACTTTAGGAGGGCTGACTTTGCCAAAATGGGTGAGTGCCTAAGGAATGCACTAGCAAATGGGTGGGAAGGAGGGGTGGAAGAACAATGGGGAATAATAAAAACTGCCATCACAGAGGTAACGAGCCTTTGTGTGAAGCAAATAAACAAAACAAGACGATGTAAGAAACCACTATGGTTCTCAAAGGAAGTGGCAGTGAAGGTTCAAGAGAAAAGAAAGCATTCAGGAAGTACAAGGAATCGGCAGGAGCAGGACAGAGAACTGTATCAGTTAAAGCAAAAGGAGGCTGGAAGGCAGTCAGAACAGCAAAGGCCCAAACTGAGGAAAAGATAGCCAACTCAGTTAAGAAGGGAATAAAACCTTTTATAGGTACATCAGGGAGCAAAGGAAGACCAAGGGAGGGATAGTGAGGCTTAATAAAGGGAGGGAGGGTGGGCAGAGGAGAATGTGAAAAGGCAGAGATACTAAACAAATATTTTGCTCAGTATTTACAAAGGAAGAGGGGAGGTACATAAAACAAACAGTAGTAACACTCTGGATACAGAAGTTGATACCAGCCCATTTACAGAAGAAAGGGTTCTGAAAGAACTCTTAAAACTGAAGGTGGACAAAGCAATGGGGCCTGATGGGATTCATCCCAGAATTCTAAAAGAACTAAGGGTAGAACTAGTGACACCACTGACTACCCTTTTTAACAAATCATGGGAGGATGGGGTGGTACCCGAGGACTGAGGAGGGCAGATGTGATTCCCCTTCACAAAAGTGGGAGCAAGGCAGAAGCAGGAAACTATAGACCTGTTAGTTTAACCTCAGTGATAGGGAAAATGATGGAATCACTTCTAAAGGAAAGAATTGTCGAGTATCTAGAGGCCAGAGGGGCACAAGACCCTAGGCAGCATGGATTCACAGCGGGAAGGTCATGCCAGACGAATCTGATAGATTTCTTTGACTGGGTGACCAAAGTAGTAGATCAGGGAGGGGCTGTGGACATGGCCTACCTAGACTTTAGCAAGGCATTTGACACAGTCCCACACAAAAGATTAATATATAAGTTAGCCAGCCTGGGAGTGGGTCCCAAGATGACAGCCTGGGTAAAGAATTGGCTGGAGAATAGGACACAGAGAGTAATAGTAAATGGAGTCCACTCAGAAGAAAGGAGGGTTACTAGCGGGTACCGCAGGGTTCAGATAGGACCAGTCCTCTTCAATGTCTTTATAGCGACATTGCAGAAGGACTGGAAGGAAAAGTATGTCTCTTTGCAGATGACACTAAGATCTGCAACAGAGTTGATGCACAGGGTGGGGTGGAAAGGATGAGAAGGGACTTGGCAAGGTTAGAGGAATGGTCAAATGTATGGCAGCTTAGATTCAATGCTAAGAAGTGCAAGGTAACACCTGGGAAACAAAAACCCAGGGGAAGAGTACACAATGGGGGTGAGATACTAACAACAACAAAAATGGAAAGGGACCTGGGGGTAGTCATATCAGATGACCTAAAGGTGGGCAAGCAATGTGAGAAGGCAGCAAGGAGGGTGGGGGGATACTGGGATGCATAGGGAGAGGCATCACCAGTAGAAAACAGGAAGTTATTATCCCTCTGTACAGACAGCTGGTGAGACCCCATCTGGAGTACTGTGTGCAGTTCTGGAGACCCAATCTCCGCAGACACAGACAGGATGGAAGCTGTCCAGAGGAGGGCAACTAAAATGGTGCAGGGTCTGCACCAGAGGACATATGAAGAGACTTAAGGAGCTTAATATGTATAGCCTCGAGGAAAGGAGGGAGAGGGGGGACATGATAGAAACTTTCAAGTACCTCAAAGGAATCAACAAAGTCCAAGAGGGTAGCATCTTTCAAAAAAAGAGGTGTGCAAGAACAAGAGGGCACAATTTGAAGATAGAGGGGGGGCTCAGAGGTAATTTAAGGAAGTATTTTTTCACAGAGAGGGTTGTGGATGCATGGAATGGCCTTCCGGAGGAGGTTGTGGAGTCAAAATCAGTGGTGGAATTCAAGCATGCATGGGATAGTCATAAGGCAATTCTGGGGGGTGGGGGTAGAAAGAAGTAGGCTGCTGGTTAACTAGGATCTGCAGCTTATCCAGTAGGTAGGGAAATGGGCAGACTGGGTGGGCCAAGCGGTCCTTATCTGCCGTCAAATTCTATGTTTCTATGTTTCTATGTTACCTGGATACTCTTCCTTCAGGAGGGACCAATTTCCTAAAAGGGGAAGGGGTACTGGTATACATTAAGGAAGAGTTGACAGTCAGTACACTACCAGGATTTGAATTTAACTCTACTATTGAACATCTTCTCCTTACAGTCACTCTTGGGCAAAAGTTAATCATAGGCTGTGTCTACCTTCCTCTCAACATTGCCCCATCCACTTACTCCGAGTTCTTCGCAAAATTAGATACTCTTCCTCACAGGGACATTATCATCTGCTGCGACTTCAATCTTAATTGGCTAGGAACAAACAGGAACCAGTATCTAGCTGCACTCTTGGACGTCAATTTAAAGCAATTAATTGACCAACCCACAAGACTTAACATGAAGACTGGGAATCACAGCCTACTTGACTGGATGCTAACGAATGACAAATGCCATATCAAAACTTCTTGGATCTTCCCTGATGCCCTGAGTGACCACTCCCCCACCTACTGTGTTTGGAAGAACAACCCGCCATGCCCCCCCAAAATAATAAAATCTCGAGATCTAACAAATTTTAACCCCGATGATTTCTGAATAGCCTGAACTCTGTCAACTGGACTGCTATCACCTCGCTTCCGGATATAAATCTAGTCCTTGACTATTTCATTGAAACCTTCTCCTCCATCCTTGACACCCATGCCCCTTTTAAACTAAGAAGAACTAAAGGCAACCACTCCCCCTAGCCATTGACTTCCTCGCTGCACTGCCCGCTGATCACCAGACCGAAGCTTCACCCTTGACACGGGTGCCTCTGCTGCTTCAAGCAGCCGGGCAGACCCCTTCTGTCCACTGGCTGCCTTCCTCGCTGCACTGCCTGCTGATCACCAGACTGAAGCTTCACCCTTGACACGGGTGCCTCTGCTGCTTCAAGCAGCTGGGCGAACCCTTCTGTCCGCCGGCTGCCTTCCTCGCTGCACTGCCCGCTGATCACCAGACCGAAGCTTCACCTGACACGGGTGCCTCTGCTGCTTCAAGCAGCCGGGCGGACCCCTTCTGTCCGCCGGCTGCCTTCCTCGCTGCACTGCCCACTGATCACCAGACTGAAGGTACGCTGCAGAAACTGGACTGTCCAGAACCATCGACTCTGCCTGCTGACGGGCTGCTGCAGTTCTTTAATTCTTTGCTACTGCTGTTTCCTCTCTGGACCTTAAGCTAATGTTATATTCTGATTGTATACTTGTTAAGTCTCTCCAAATTGTCTTGTAAATCCTAACTTAAACGTGAACCTAAGCCTGTTTACAGCAATTTTGCACTCTAGGGATAGTTTGAAGTGCAAGTTCATTTAGGCTGCAGGTTTGTAGATTGTAAAATATTACAGCTCTCTTTGTTTTAAGGTCCAGTGGTAAGCTACCCTGGATCAGAAAGTAAGTTTAAAGTGATACAGTTTTTTTCTGTTTAGACCAGATTCCATTTGGGTCACAGTTGTAAGCTTTGCCCTTGAAATAATTAAATTTCTCTTTCACTTTCTGTACTTCTGTCTCCTTGCTGCTTGAATTTTTACACCCACCCTCTCATCCCCCTCCTCCAGCCTTTATTAAATACTCTCCCTTCCCCTTCAGCACCACCCCTAACAATGTTCATCCTCCCATCTATCTAATATTGCAACTCCTCTTAAAGATACAGAATGCAGCTATTAGGCCTAACACTTATCCTGTCTTGCCTTTAAAGACATATTCCTATTTTCACCATCTGCTTGCCTATCAGCTTTGTTTAGTTCCTGCTCTGTTATCTACTGTGCAGTTCCATACCTGGGCTTCCTCTCTTGCTACCCCGAGTATTTTTCAAGTTGCCTTGGTACCCCCTGCCCTAGCTAATAACATCCTATCTTAACCTACATTTTATATCTTAAAGTAGATCCACTGTGCCTGATCGTGCTCCCAGTTAGCGGCGCGGCTAATCCTGCCAGCTGCCTGTACCTCTATCCTCCTGATGAACAGGACACCTTCAAATCTGGTTAAGTGTCCGGGCTAGCACTGTGCGGGTTTGATAGGCGGCCACCTGCTGCCACACTCCTCTAATTGGACTGCTGCTCTTTGCTTGGCCACTGTTTGGCCCTGCCTTTTCTCTGTCGGATTATCAGTCTCTGGGCTTTGGCGCCCTCTGCTTTGCACTGACTCTTGCCGAACACTACTGCTATCCGTCTAGTCTCCCATTGGTTCCTTATAAAATTCCGCCACTAGGGGTGCTGTCTAACATACCTTGAATAAGTCTTCATTTCCTCACTGTAATCTTTACCACAAGTAGAGCCTCCGGCTGGTCTGCTTTCCTAATTAACCTTTGTGGGGCTTTACTTTCTACTTCTCTGATCCACTTCTTCTAAATAATTGCTATGCTAACAGGAAACACTTCGTTGTGTTTGCTTGATCTCTAATTTCGGCCAAGGTTTAAAACGGTGGAACACGGTCACCCTTGGCTGTCTTAATTTTACACACACTATCTCTTTATCCCTAAGAGCTAATCCTCTGTCTCAGTATACCACTAGCCTTCCTACCCAAGTCAAATAGTAACACTATGGCGAAGTATAGCCTGCTGTGGGCACTCTTGTCATTTGTCCTTTTACTCAGCCTGGACACTGCCACATGGGCTCGCCCATGTAACCAAATGGCAAAAGACTCCTCAGAGGCTTACTGCAACTATATTTTCTCTAACTTGATTGCAGAGACAAAGCCTGATCTGCAACTTAACCCTATCCTCCTTGTTAGAGGCAGCATCTATTACCCTCTACATGCCAGGAGGAAGCTGCCAGGGAGATGTGCTTTCACCCTAACCTGCCACTGTGCAAGGCTTTGGTTCCTAGCCATGATCATTGTTCTGCTATCTGGGGATGTCAAACTAAATCCAGATCCAACTACCTGTTTCTTTTCCCTAAACGAGTTATCTGGCATGTCCAAGAAAGGATTATTAATTGCCCATATCAGTATCAGAAGTCTTACCTGTCACCATGTGGAACTCGAGGCCTGGGTGAAACTCTACAATCCTGATGTACTCTGTCTCACAGAAACTTGGCTAAAACCCGGAATACCTGATGAAGTATGCTCCTTGCCTAACTACTCCCTGTTCCAGCGGGATAGATCCTCATCCAAGTGTGGAGGTGGAGTTGCCCTATTCTTCAAAAAACACCTCAATATCTCTATTGTCCCGGCATCTGCCTCTCCCACAGTGTGCGAATTCATACAGGCAACTATTGTATTGGGGGAAAAGAAGCATCATATTATCTGTGCCTATAATCCCCCTGCTGGGGGAATAGTAGGTCTTCAAGAACTCCTTGACATCACCTCCCAGACTGTAAATCATAATGAGGCTGTCATCCTAGGTGATCTTAACCTCATTTGGTTAGGGTCAGCTCAAATATCCTTGCAATCACTCATGCTTAGTTATAATTTTCACCAGTTGATCTCTGAAGCAACTAGAGCCACGTCATCCCATCAAATGGGTACACTCCCTAGACTGGGTGATGGTTAACCGTATGGAACATGTGTCAAAAGCAGGAATACTTGCAGATGCACTAACAGACCACTCACCCACTTTTTGTATCCTATCTATGGTTGCACCTCCATCTCCTCCATCAAGACTAATCATGTTTACAAATCTAGCTCATATTGACCAGGATGCATTTCTCTTATGATGTCTCCAATATCGACTGGGCAGGTATCTATCAAACAAAGGATGTGGAGGTTGCTCTACAGATATTCATAAATGAATTTCTTACCATTCAATATAAACATGCCCCCAAGACTACTAGGAGGGTCAGAGGAAAACAGACGAGGTGGCTGCATAAAGACCTCCTTGCTAATCTGCGCCAGAGGGACAAGCTTTGGATTCGCTACAAACAAACTGGCCTACAGTCAGATCTTATTGTCTATCGTGAACTAAGGAACAGATGTAAGAGACAAGTTAGAGTTGCTAAAAGCAAATACTGCAAGGACCTTCTACAAAGCTCAGCCTGTGACCCGAGGAAATTTTGGGCCCATGTCAAACCATTTCTCGGTACCTCGCAGTTGGTCACTTCCTGATGAAATGATCATAAATGGAGCACATTGTAATGACCCTAGGACCATCTCAAACAGTTTTAACAATCTTTTCTCTGATCTTTCATACTATACCTTGGCTTTACAACCTAGTGGATCGCACTCCAATCTACCTACCACACTACCATCAGACAACCATACTGCCCTATCGTATGATGCTCCTCCAGCACCACCATTCTATTTCAAGGCCATATCAAGAGCAGAAGTTCTGAAATTACTGAGATCCATAACTGCCAATACCAGCTCTGGTTCTGACTCACTGGAACCTCATCTTCTTAAGCTGGCTGCTCCACTCATTGCCTCTCCGATTGCCAGAATTTACACTTCATCCCCTATCCATAGCACTGTGCCAGACCTATGGAAATCTGCAAGAGTAACGCCTGTCTTTAAAAAAGGTGACCCAAAGGACATGGCCAATTACAGACCTATAGCAATTCTCTCTGTCCTTAACAAGATCCTAGAGAAAATAGTTGCATCACAGACCATTGACTACCTTACAGGCTACAAGCTCCTCTCAGACACTCAGCATGGTTTCAGAAAAGGTCATAGCACCACCACGGCTCTTCTTCAACTAACTACTGATATTCTGTCCAACATGGACTCTGGAAAACTTACAGGTGCCGTCTTCATTGACCTCACTAAGGCTTTCGACCTTGTTGACCGTCCCCCTGCTTCTCTCCACTCTCCATAAATTCCATTTCTCTACCCCTGTTGTGGACTGGTTCTGTAGCTACCTGTCAAACAGGTTGCAAGCTGTCAAATTTAACTCCTCCCTGTCCAACACGTCTACTATCAACCTTGGGGTGCCCCAGGGCTCTATCCTTGGGCCCCTTCTGTTCTCAATTTTTATCAACAATGCAGCTGAGGTTCTGGAATCCTGCTCAGCTATTCTCTATGCTGATGACCTGATCATCTACACTAGTTCTTTTAGTATTGCCTGCATAAACACATCACTTACTTCAGACTTCAATAAGGTCTTAGACTGGCTACTAGACCGTAAGCTTGTACTAAATGAAAAGAAAATGAAAGCCATGCTCCTAGGTTCTGCACCGAAGATTAAGACCTGTTCTAGTTTGCTGGAGGTTCTTCACCCAGGAGGATTTCCACTTGAAAATGTTACTTCCTTCAAGTACCTTGGGATCCTCCTGGACCAGTCCCTGGATTTTAATCTTCACATTCAGTCCTCATGCAAAGCTGTAAACTCGAAACTAGGAGTAGCTTACAAAACAAGCTACATGCTTACACCCTCGGCCAAATTAGCAATTTTACGAGGTATTCTGCTCCCAACCCTTACTTATGGTGCCTCTATTCTTACCTCTGCCCATAAAACCTCCCTACTAAAATGGGACGTAACTTATAACAATATGTGCCGATTTGCCTCTTCATCGCCTCGACTCAAACATCACTGCCTTCTTTATAAGGATCTGAATTGGCTCTCACCCTCTGCCAGTAGACAATACTACCTTGGATCACTAATGGACTCGATCATCTGGGAAAAAAACCCATCCCAGCTGGTGGCATTGCTGGTCCCTCAACCATCCTCCCATGGCCTGCGATCAGCTGACAAATCCATGCTTTATGTTCTGAGATGTCAGACGGACAAAGGCACAGGGGCCTTCCAATTCTCCCAGGCTATGGAATGCTCTTCCACTCAACCTCCAGCTGTCTCAGTCTCACTTTGGATTTAAAAGTGAATATCATCGTTATCTATCCTTAGCTGATGCTTGTACATGCTTTGACCAAACCTGAAGCTCCTGACACTTACCAGTAATGTCACCCCTGCTCTAATCCAGCTCCAAGACTGTCTCCTCTTCCCCTCCCCATATTTTTCCTTCTCTTTGTAAATAACTTCTTGACTACTAGCTCTCTTCCTTCTTGAACCTTGTTGCTGACCATCCACTGTTGTTTTGCCAATTACCACCCCTGACCTTCCTCCTCACATTTCTCTCTATATAACCTTACTATCTTATTAACCCTTTCACTCCACAGGTCGGGTCCATGGTTTCTGCACTTATTATATATCTTACTGCCATTATCTGTATAATGCTTGCCATTATTTTTTGTTGTTTCTACCCATTGTATTTTTGTAGCACTGCTGTACTGTTCCTCTATTTGTATTATTGTACCCATGTTGCTGTTGTTCAACTGTTCTCCTTTTGTTGTACTCTCCCGGGTCATACCTGAAAATAGTCGTTTTATGGCTAGTGCACCTACCCGGTTAACAAAAACTAAATAAATAAATCTAAGGAAATAAGGCACCAAATGCTTTCCGGTGACAAAGCCTGGAGAACCTTTAAAAAATCTGTCCTTAACTCAGACTGGCAAACCTATCGTCACTTGCAGAATGCATGCAAAACTAAAGCCACCAAGTCCAAGCGGGACTACTTCCAATCTCTTCAAACCCATCATCTCACCAACCCCAAACATTTCTGGTCCCAAGTCAATGCCCTAATCAAGGGCAAGGAATGTACCATCCCCCAAGACATGATTAATAAAGGTACAACTCTAACAACCCCTTTGGAGATGCTGCCAGGATAAATCACTTTTCCAATGACCTAGACATCTACAAAACTGGCCTCCCTGTAGGATCACTCAACCCAGTCATTGCCAGTCTTGAGTCCCTCCCCCCCAAATCCTTTCCACCTGAAACTCACCACATGCACTGAGGTTCTCAAGCTCCTAAACAAGCTAAGTCCAAACAGTTCACCAGGATTTGACACCCTTCCCCCCAAATTCCTTAGGATAGGTGTCACTGCTGTTGCTTATCCAGTTGTCCTACTAATTAATAAATCCTTCCTCTCGCAAACCTTGTCAGATGAATGCAAAACTGCAATAGTGGCCCCACAAACCTCACCAAAAATTACAGGCCAATATCAGTTCTATGCTCCCTTGCAAAAATTCAGGAAAGAATACTCTATAATCAATTATACTCCTTTATTGAATTGTCTAATGCCCTTACCATCTGTCAACATGGTTTCTGGAAGCTACATGGGATCGATACGGCTCTTCTAAGGGTCACCACTGACATATATCAGGCAATGGATCAGGGACGTGCTACTGGAGCAGTATTTGTTGATCTCACGAAGGCGTTTGACCTTGTCAATCATCAACTCCTACTAGCAAAACTGAACTCTACTGGCCTTGATGTGAAATCCCTCTTGTGGTTCTCTAATTATCTGTCTAACTGAATGCAATGTGTCAAGTGGGCTGTAGTTACATCCTCCCTATCTCCCATCAAAGATGGGGTTCCCCAAGGGTCCATCCTGGGTCCTCTCCTATTTTCCATATTTATCAATGAACTTCCCCGTAACTGTGGTGGTGCATCATTGCAACTCAATGCCAATGATGCCATCCTCTATAGATCCGACAGCGTTGTCTCCTCCATCAAGTCCAACCTAGAGAACAATTTCCAGTCATTGGTAACCTGGTTCCATGAAAACTTACTGGTGCTTAATGCCAAGAAAACAAAAACAATGTTGTTCCACCGCACTTCTTTTAACATGACTAACCAGCGACCCCTTGTAGTCAATATCTTAGCAGGGGAGGCACTCAAAGGAGTGAACTCCTTCAAATACTTAGGGGTTACACTGGACAAACATCTTTCATGCGAAGCACATGCTAATAGAGTAATAAAGGCAACCCATCAAAAGTTGTGCCTACTTTACCAAACTGCCCCTTACTTGACCCTCTAATCCAGGAGAACAATTGCATCAGCCACTCTTCTCCAGGGCCTTTTCTATAGAGCCCCCCTGCTTCTCTCAGCTAAGCTATCTATCCTGCCCAAATTAAAGCAAGCCTGCCATAGGATTGTCCGCTTCGCAGCTAATATTCCTGCTCATATGCATCACTGCGATGTACTCCAAGCACTAGGTTGGCCATTCTTTGAGGCTAAGTTAGACTTTCCCCTTACATTGCACTATGTTCAAACTCATCCACCTCCCCTCCCCACCCATACTCTCCAGCTTGGTCAAGCTGAAACCCTTCTCTAGGACCCTTATTTATTTATTTATTTAGTTTTTGTTGACCGGGTAAGTGTACTAGACAAATCCTGCCTATTTTCAGGCACGACCCGAGGGAGGGGGATAGAGATGAATGCCAACTGACTTTGAACCAGATTAACCTATGCTCATCTCATCTCCCACTGCTTGTCCTTTCCAAAACATGGCTAGCCATAGGCAGGAAATCCTTTTCCTTCTTAGCACCTCACAGATGGAATAACCTCCCTCAGCAACTACTCTTCTGTCGGTGCACCCCTTCAGGATGACACCCTCATGGTGAAACACAAGAAAAGACCCTTACGGCAACAGTGGTCCTTTTTTGGTGCTTCGCTTTCCGCCAGTGTGCCACCCCTTCGAACCAACTCCGACCTGGAGTTGAGAATCCTAAAGTCCGGGGGGGGTGCAGTGAGCAGAGCCCCCTGCATGGGGGGTATGGGGGGGCACAGACCCCCACAGAAAACACTCGCTGCATGGGCAGCACAATACCGATGTCGATATCGTGCCATCATTGTGGGGGCGGCAAATTCACTGTCGACCTCCCTTGGTGCTTCCCTCTTCTGTACATCTCTCCCCCTATTCAAAAAGTACTTCAAAGAAATTTTCTTTCCTCCTCCAATCTTTACTTGTAATTAAGCCAACCCTTCCCATAATAAGGGTCCTCCCCCCTCTTTCGAGCTGGCCTTCCATTCGACCCCTTCCACTGCTGAATCTCTCTAGTATTCTCTCTCTCTCTCTCTCTCTCTTTCTCTCGCTCACTCCCTCAGCCTCAACTCAGTCCATATTGTATATTTGTATATACATTTATTTATTTATTTTTAATGTCTGTATATACACTGTTTATATGAAAATAATAGCATATTATGTCTCCTTGGCCTAATGTTTAATCATCTTACTAAGTATGTCTGTTCCATGTAACTTGTTATCACCCTGACTTCTCGGTAAACATTTCTCTAAACTGCTCCTACTGGAAATGTATTTCCCTGGGTCACCCCTGAAAAAGGGATATGTATGTCCCAGTGGGCTTACCCGATAATTAAAATTCAAAATAAAATAAAAATAAAATAAGACTCTGGTATCTGCTACATAGAGGTTAGCTTCTCTGCACTACTGTACCTCCCCTACTTGCCCGTTGTCCCTGAACCCCTGTGTGCTGTCACTGTCATCATGACTCCCCCAACCTTGATACTGGTGAAGCTGTGTAAAGGAACTGGCATATTGACCGAATTAGTTCTAAGTTTTCTTCTACCAAAGACAATCATCTCTCGTCTTACTTTTTAGAAGGATTCTGTTGTGTTGCAATAGTCTTTTGTGACTTTTGTGAAGTCTTTCTTGTACTGTAAAAAGCAAGTAAACAGCATACTGTATAACAGGTTATACCAAAATCTATCTCACAAAGTACAAATGGCACAGCCCTGTTTCTGGGGCAACACTGTGAGGAGCTCCATGCTGACAGCTTACATGTGCATCCCAGCATGAGATGAAACACTTTACTTAACTTGCTAATGCTCCTGTTTTTCCATACGAATATATACAAACATACTAAAAGAGCCAGCAGAAGAAGACCACATGGTCTATTGCATCTGCTTGATAAATGATGCAGGGTCCTAGCCTTACAACTTACGTCAATGACCCTGCCCCCAACCATCCCTCCTCCTCCCTCTCCCCCTTCTCCCTTCCTTGGTCCCAAGGGATCCCTTTGTGTTTGTCCCAGGCCCTCTTGAATGCTCCCACCTTCTTTGCTGATACCACCTTTTCTGTCAGCTCATTCCAAGCAGTCATCACCCTCTCCATATAGAAATGCTTCCTTACATCCCTTGTCAATTTCCCCCATCAGTTTTAGGCTGTGCCCTCTGATGGTGCTGTTGTCACTCATTTTAAAGAGACCCTCCCTTTTCACTCTGTTAATTCCCTTCATGTACTTGAAGGTCTCTGTCATATCTCCTTTCTGCCTCTTCTCTTCCAGGGAGTACATCCTTAGGCCCCTCAGCCTCTCATTATAGGAACTATTCTGTTTCCCCTTGATCATCTTGGTTGCTGTCCTCTGGACCTCTTCCAGCATGCTGTTATCCTTCTTAAAGTATGAATGCCAGTACCTTACCCCATAATCTAAATGTGGTCTTACCAATGACCTGTAAAAAGGTAAAATAATCTTGCTCTGCATATTACTGAATCCCCTTGCAGTACACCCCAGCATCCTGTTAGCCTTTTCCACTGCCTTCTTACAATGAGAGATGTATTTTAGATCATTAGTAATCACCACCCTTAGGTCCTTTTCCCCTTTGGAAGCAGTTACCTGAACTTCTCCTAGGTAATACTCTGTTCTAGGGTTCTTGGCCCCTATGTGCATCACTTTGCACTTTTTGGCATTGAAGCCAAGTTGCCAGATTCCTGACCATGTCTCTCTAGTTTGCCAAGATCCTCCCGCAGGTCCATAATCCCCTTCTTGGTGTCCACCCTCTCACAGAGTTTGGTGTCTTCCACAAACAAGCACATTTTACCTTTAATGCCTTCCCCAATGTCAATTATGAAGACATTGAACAACACTGGCCCCAAAATGGATCACTGTGGGACCCCTCTGGAGACTTTCTTGGTGCTGGAGAACTCACCCCCAACCACTACTCTCTGGGTTCTGCCAGTCAAACAGTTTTCAACCCATCTTACCATAATCCCCCCACCCTAGACCCCTCAGTTTCATTATCTACCTCTTGTGTGTTACAGAATCGAAGGCCTTGACAAAGTCCAGGTACATGATGTCCACAAACTGGTCTTTGTCCACTGCCCTCATGACCCAATCGAAGAACTTGATCAGGTTCATTTGACACGGTATCACATAAGGATAGTAACTGAATATGAGTGACCATCAAAATGGTGACTCATATCACAGAGCTATCCTCATGGCTACCCTGCAGGGGCAATGAGCGTATGCGATAATGCAAAGGTGATCTTAGGGAAGGGTGACTGGAAGGGGAGAATAGTGAGGGGAAGGAGAGGGATAGAAATGAAGGTTTTTTTTTTTAGGGGGTAGTGTGCTTACTGCAGATGAGCTAGCCATCTGGTGGGGTGGTGAGGGTGGCTAGCTCCAGTGCAGCAGGTACTGGGTTCTGGGCTGGAGACCGGGGGAAAATTTTGCCGCTGGCTGCTGCTACCTTTTTCCCCAATCCAGAGTGTCACCCCCTTCCCGACATGCAGCCCGCTGGAGTTAGTAATCCTTAAGTGGGGGGGCACAGCCCCCTCACAAAAACACTTGGTCTAGTTGCCATATGTTTGGTCACTGGCATGTATATATCACCGATTTGCTTTTTCGGTGATATACACGTGCCATAATAGTGATCACTTTTTTACGATCGCTATTATGACATGGAACCATTTGACACAATCTGCCTGCCACAAACCCATGTGTCTTTCATCCTGTAGACCATTCTCCTCTATGTATCTCACCAGCCTTTCCTTTAATATGGTCTCCATGAGTTTATATTAGGGATGGGTGAATCATTTCATCCAAAATACGAACTGACCCGAACATGCCAACACGTTCTTAAACAAACGTCTTCTGAACACCTTTGACTGTTTGGATCAGTTCAGACAGCCGTTGTATCATGGGAAATTCAGTGAGAGAAGCACCTGAGCAGGAGGAACCCACAGGAGAGACCAGAAACAAGAATCTGAATCCTCATTGGATGGTTGAGCTGTACATTTCTCTAAGGTGGCTTCTGATTGAGTTGCTGCTCCAGCAAGCTACGTGGTCCACCTTAGAGCTACACAGAGGAATCAGGACAGAAAAGGATCAGCAGCTTCTGTAGGCTGCTCCATGCAGCGCTGGATTCTGTGTGCTTGACTTGTGCTGCTTGTGGAGTTTTTTTGCCCCGTGAGCAACAGAGGAAGACGTTGACTCTAAAAAAAGGAAAGAATAATTAAAATTATATATATACATATATATATATATATTATATATATGACTAAACTAAAACGAAATAAGTCAGGAGAAGTTGGGGTGGGGAGTAGGGGACTGGGAATCAGGGACTTGAAGGGATTGAGTCGAAGACTGGGTGTGGGAGTCGGGACTGGGGTGGGGAAGGGAGTAGTTATTGTTGGGAGAGGAGACTTGGGAGGGAGGAGGAGGAACTTGGAGGAGACTGTGGAAACTTGTTGTGAGAAAGAACTTGAAGACAGAGTGCTGCAGACAAGAAAGAAGAGAACAAGAGACTGAAGAGAGACCTCACTATTAAGTGCCAGAGTCAAAGTGCTCATTTTATTTTTGGGGAAGCAGTTTAGCAGAGGGGGTGAAGTCTCTTGAACTGTGCCAGTGTGCCACCCAATACCACACCACTCCCAGTTAGCCTTCTTGCTGTTTCCCCAATTGCCTCCCGACAACAACAAGTCAGCTCTCTCAGTTCTCCTGCCTGTGCTCATTCACTTCAGTGGGGATTTCTATTTTTTTAATTTTTATATCATACATAAAAAATCTGCCAGCCAGTCATCAGTGCACCAGTGACACTTCTTACACAGAAACATAGATTTTGACAGCAGATAAGAACCGCTTGGCCCATCTAGTCTGCCCATTTCCCTACCTACCTACAGGATAGGCCACAGATCCTAGTTAACCAACAGCCTATTTCTTCCTACCCCCCACAAGAATGGCCTTATGTCTGTCCCACGCATTCTTGAATTCTCCCACAGTTTTAGACCCCACAACCTCTTCAGGAAGGCTGTTCCATGTAAAATACTTCCTCACATTGCCCCTGAACCGCCCACCCTCTATCTTTAAATTGTGTCCCTTGTTCTTGCACATCTCTTTTTCTGAAAGATGCTACCCTCTTGGACTTTGTTGATTCCACTGAGGTACTTAAAAGTTTCTATCATGTCCCCCCTTTCCCTTCATTTCCTCAAGGGTATACATATTAAGCTCCTTTAGTCTCTCCTTGTATAGCTTCTCTTGCAGACCCTGCACCATTTTAGTTGCCCTCCACTGGACTGCCTCTATCCTGTCTATGTCCTTGTGGAGATGGGGTCTCCAGAACTGGATACAGTACTCCAGATGGGGTCTCACCAACTGTCTTGCATATTGTGTGATCCCTCACAAGAAGTCAGTCATCTGTCATCTTCCTCCCTGTGCTTGCTCAGTGGGGTATAAGCTTTGGCTCAGTGGGCAGGGCATTCCATCACATCACGTGGAATAAATAAAAAACATAAAAAATCTTTGAAGGGAAAAAGTACTGTGTCAGAGAGGGTTAGGCCAGGCAGAGTCCCTGAATCTGTGTGTCTGCAGCATCACCCTTAGCATATGTGGTGCGTAAAATAAATTCTATGCGTGTGTGTGTGTGTGTGTGTGTGGGTAGCAGCAGTGCCTGCAGCATCGCCCTTAGCATAGGTGGTGTGTGTGAAAGAAATTGTGTGTGTGTGTGTGTGTGTGTGTGTGTATGTGTGTGTGTGTGTGTGAAATAAAATCTGCCAACCAGTCATCAGTGCACCAGTGCCACTTCTTGCATACTGTGTGACACCTCCCCCCAAGAGATCAGTCAACTGTCATCTTCCTCCCTGTGCTCACTCAGTGGGGTATAATCTTTGGCTCAGTGGGTAGGGCATTCCATCACATCACGTGAAATAAATAAAAAAAAATCCTTGAAGGGAAAAAGTACTGTGTCAGAGAGGGTTGGGCCAGGCAGTGTCCCCGAATAAGTGTGGGTAGCAGCAGTGCCTGCAGCATCACCCTTAGCATATGTGGTGCGTAAAATAAATTCTATATGTATGTGTGTGTGTAATAAAATCTGCCAACCAGTTGTCAGTGCACCAGTGCCACTTCTTGCATATTGTGTGACCCCCCAAGAAGTCAGTCATCTGTCATCATCCTCCCTGTGCTCACTCAGTGTGCTATAAGCTTTGGCTCAGTGGGCAGGGCATTCTGTCACATTATGTGGAATAAATAAAAAAAAAAAACTAATAACCACATGTTGACCCTGAACAAGTGATAGACTGGCATTATGAGTACTCCAGAAAATAGTAAAGCAAAAGCCGGGGGTAAAGGAAGTAATAAATGTAAAAAAAAGTTTATTCAAGAGCCCAGAAAGAAGTGGCCCAAAAAGTAAAGTACAACAACAACAGCAAGCACCACAGTCCGTTGAAGGCGCTGAACTAAATGCTACTGCTATCCATGTGCAGGCTAACTCTCAAAATACTGAAAACCCAGCAAGGATTGGTGGACTGTCTATGTCAGAAGGGCTCAGTAGTACAGCCAACAAAGTGTCGAAAGACAGTGGCAATAGCAAGTCGTCTGAGAAAAAAATGCAAAAACAGTATTCCAATTCCAATTGTACATAAAGTTAAAGCACTTACAGGTACATCTCGCAGTGGAGTTGCTCGATTTGCAACGCGTGCATATCGAATAACTCAATCTGTGACTGCAAATGTTAGCTCTGCTGAGTCTGACGATGATGATGGTGGTGACCATGATCATGGTGAGGCAGATGACGATGAGCTTGTGACGTTACCTTTAGCGATGTCTCATTCCGGTTCTGAAAGTGACAACATGGATAAAAAATAATGACAGTTGTAGAGTGTCAAAAGAGAAAAAGAAAAAAATCAAAGGCACAAGCCACACAAAGTGCAACAAAGTCTGACAGACGTGATGATGATGATGAAGGCAATGGTGCTGCAGTGAATTGTATAATTGTCTCACCTGATGAACCTGAATCCTTCACTGATATGTCTTCCCCACATAAATCCATCCACTCGACTCCTAGTCCTACTGAGGTCATTACTAGATATAGATAATCCACCTCTACTGTTTGGAATCATTTTTACGTAAACCCCAAGGATGCTTGCCAAGCTATATGTGTGCATTGCAAGACATGTGTTAGTAGGGGAAAAAATAAAGGACATCTTGGAACCACAACAATGATGCGACATATTTCGCATACTCACCTATCATTGTATATGGTTAAAAAAAGTCTAACATTGGTTGCTGGAAATCTAATAGGGCTCCAGTGAACAAGAACATTCAGCTGAAATAGTGAGAGATGAGCATCAGGCATGATCCAAAAGTCCACTTCTCCTCACGGTCACGGTCATGATACTTCTGTAAGGTCCTCTGTTTTACCAGGCACGGCATGTAGTTGTACAAAATCCCCCAGCCAAATGTAACTTTACACATCCCCCCAATAAGTGACAATTTAAGTTTTTTTTTTTTTTAACCAATTATTTTACCAGGTGAGACACACTAAGCTGAAAGCTTGTTTGCAGGTGCAGCCTTGGAGCATGAGGAAGTTAAGTGACTTACTCAGGGTCACACAGTATGCAAGTGGGGGCTGTGGGATTCAAACCCAGGTCTCCAGATTTGCAGCTCAGACCCTTAAACCACTGTGCCATACTGCATAAGTTAAAAGAAGCTTTTGAAAGAAAGTCTAAATATTTACAAAACCATCACATAGCATTGGTAATAAATCATAAAATGGCAGCAACTATTGTACTTGATTTGCAGCCATACTGTATTGTAGAAGATATGGATTTCAGAAGGCTTATGGAATACTTAGAGCCATGATATTTAATGCCAAGTAGAAAATACTTCTCAGTAACCGCTGTGCCCAGAATGTGTGACAGCTTAGAAGTTCAAGAAAGGCATGCTCTCCGAGAGGTTGAGGACAAGGTAGTTCACTTCACTACTGATATGTGGACCAGCAGCCAAACCATTGCCTATCTTTCTCTTACTGCACACTGAGTCAGTTCTGTGGGCAGCTCATTATCATACTCACGTACTAGTCTGTCTGCTTCCACTTCAACCAGTACTACTACTACCACTACTATCTCTTAGAGCTCAAAAAAATCTCTGTCACATTTCAGAAAATGGCAGTTCTCCATGTATGTCAATTTCAAGACACACACTCAGCACAGCACATTCAGCAAGAACTGGAAAGACTACTTATTGCTTAGGTTACTTCACAGGATTTGAATGTTTTTTGTTGTTGCCGACAATGGTTCAAATATTAAAAAAGCACTTCATGATGGCAACTATGTACATATACTCTGTTTTGCCCATTGTCTTTACCTAATCATTCAAAGCTTCCTGGATAATGACTGGCAAGTATCAACCACTGCGGGTACAGTGCGCAAAATGTGTGGCCACTTCAACCATTCAGTAAAAGCCCATGACATTTTTGCTGATATCCAGAAGGACAAAGGTCTTATTCATCTCCAGCTTGTTCAGGAGTAGCAACAAGTTGGAATTCAACTTACTTTATCATTGAACACATCCTTGAACAAAAGGTAGCTATCACCGAGTATATCATGTACAGTGATATCAGGGAAGGCATTGTACTCCATTCTACTCAACGGTCTCTGCTGAAATAGTTGTGTCACATTCTGAAACCATTCATGAGTGCTACAAAAGAGGTCAGTGCAAAAAAGGCATCCCTTAGCCAGGTTTTTCCACTCATTCTACTTCTCAAAAAAAGGTTGGAGGAAATGAGAAGCAACTTAGATATGAACCAATCTCTAGGCAATAACATGCTTACCAGACTTAGCAACGATGAGACATTATCAGCCATGGCATGGAGTAAGAAGTGTATCTCAGCAACATTGCTAGATCCACGTTTCCGGAACAGACACCTTCCTGATGTGGTTTCTGATGATATGGAGGAGTTGAACTACAGGCAACTTTTGACTGATGCAGTAGATGATGTTTTATTAGGAGGATTGGCAAGCAGTACTACAATGACACCACATCAAATTCAAAAGACTGCTCCAAAAACTAGTACAGAAGCAGACAATGAGAAGGATGACATTTGAGACCAGCTGCAGGACATTGAAATTCCACAAGGAGAAAGTGCATGCTCAGTAGCAAGCATGTAGATGCATATCTATCTGAGTCCAACATTAGTATTAAGGGTGACCCTTTAGCTTACTGGCAAGAGAAAAAAATCATGCTGGCCAAAGTTGGTAGCCCTGGCTTGTAAGTATTTTGGATGTCTACCCTTCAGTGTCTGTTCCAAGTGTTTATTTAGCTCTGCTGGGAATGTTGTGACTGGTAAGCGAACAAGATTAACACCAGACAATGTGGAGAAACTAACGTTATTGAAGGTTAACTTGCCAAACTGTGGCTACATATGTGATGCTGATCTTGAAGAAGATGGCATTGACAGCAGTACCTGTATTGCAGCTCTGGAATGACACATCAGCTTTGAATGTTTAGTCTGGACTGCTTGAAAGTAGAAATCTGGGACTTGCCTGCCTTTCAACCACATTATTGTCATCCTGGGGGAGGGTGGGAGGTGCAGCCAGTACATCATGTCATCATGTACTGGTAGCAACTGTGGCAGACAAGTCCCTGATCTCACACACAGCCACTTTCTCATTCTGATGAGATCATTTATTTTATTACCTAATGTGCCTAAGAATAATTATTTCTTATATAGCCATAGCTCTGTTTTTTCCCCTGATAGTAGTGGTAGTAGAAACAGTGGTGAAGTGGTCATTTTGGATTGCTTGGTGTTCTTGTTCTTTCACATTGCTTCGTGTTGCGTTCCATACCGAGACCTGTTGCTATGCTAAAATAATTGGTGACATACAAAAACACACACTGACCCCTTCTACAAAAAGTCAGACTTGAGACTGATTAAAAACAAAGATAGAAATCTGGGACTTGCCTGCCTTTTTTTGGACCACATCATCGTCATCCTGGGGGTGAGTGGGAGCTGCAGCCAGTACATCATGTCATCATTTTACTGGTGCAACTGTGGTAGACAAGTCCCTATTCTCATACACACACAGTCACTTTGTCATTCTAAGGAGATAATTTACCTAAATGCGCACAATTAAATAACCACATTGATAAATGCTGCTAGCTCTCTTTTTTTTCCACTGGTAGTAGTGGTAATAGTACTACTACTACAGAGTACAATTATTTAAACACACCATTATCCCCTTCTAAAAAAATCCGTCTCAGAAGGAGACCATTTATTTACACACTAGAAATCTGGTCTGGTACTTTCTTGTCATCACAGTCACTTTCTCATTCTTTTCTAAGCAGTCATTTTTGGTAAATGTCCCTTAACCATATCGATTTCAGTGCTGTTAGACTACTTCTGGTTTCCCCCTGATTGTAGTAGGTGGGAGTAGTAGCAGACTGCCTCTTGAAGTGGTAGCTGATTGACTTGCTCTCTCTGTCTGTCTCTCTCTGACTGGCTGTCCTCTGCTCTGGCCTGGTGCTGCTTTTGTGTTCCTGGCTTCTTCATCACTTTACTGTCTAAAACACATCTGGTGCCTGCAAGTACCTGTTGAGAAACAGAAATCACTACTGTTAATAATATAACTTATGCATAGTATTAGTATTACTTTCTTAAATGTCAGAAACAAAAGAGTGATTAGAGAGCATTCTCTACTACTAAACAGTGGTTTAATTGTTTTATTCTACAGCTATGTTGATTACAAGCAATTTAAAATGATTTTTTAACATACAGTTATCATAAAACAATAAAGGTCAGAAAAGGTTTGGATAAGGTTTGAATAAGGATCTGAACCTTTTTTGCTTATCAGAACCTTTTAAAACCTCAGAACCTTTTGAGGTTTTCCCATCCCTAGTTTATGTTCTATTGAGGTCAGGCTGACTGACCTGTAGTTTCCTGGATCATCCTTAGGTCTGCTCTTCTGGAGTGGCACCACGTGTGCCGTTCTCCACTCCAGTGGCATCAATCCCAACTCCAGAGATCTACTGAGGAGAACTGCCAGTGACCCTATTAGATCCTCGGCTAACACTTTCTAGGGTGTATTTCATCTGTTCCTGGGGATTTGTCCACCTTCAGAATCATTAGCCCTTCTCTTACTCTTTCAATCTTAATTATCATTACGACTCCCCTCCCCCATTCCCTCCCTCCTTCTCTCTGCATGTGGCTCTGGTCCATCTTTTTCTTTTGTAAAGACGGAGCAGAAGTATTAGTTTAATACCTCTGTCTTGCTCCCATCTTCATTAACCCAACCACCCCCCTTCCTCAGCCTAACAATGTCATCTTTCTTGCCTTTTGCTTATGTAGCAAAGGCCTTTTCCCAATTCCTTAGGCTATTTTGGACCTCTTTCTGTGCCTTTGCCTGCTACACCCCCTTTCTGCCACCTTAGCCAGCCTCTAGTACTATTCCTCATCCTCTTCTTTTAGTGTTCTTCTGAATTTTCTATAGGCTGCCCTCTTTTCCCTTATCACTTTGGCCACTTCCCCATTAAACCAGTTGGCGATCAGGCTTTCGATTTCTTCCCCCTCAATTTGATACAACTGTTTGTGGCCTTCTGAATGACTCCGTTCTAATGATGGCCCCTAATCGGTGCACCTCCATGCCTGCTTCCATGCTCTCTAGGATTTCTCTTAGCACTTCTTTAATCTTTTTAAAATGTGCCTTCTTCAAATCCAGTGATCTTCTTCAGAAGTATCTCATTCATCAGGTCACACTATAGGAACGTCAAGGTTGGTGAAGCAGGATCCACTTTTCAGCAATACAACTGGGACAGCTCATGCCAACATCACGTGATGACATCACCAACCCTATAAAGGTGTGAGCAGGCCTGCTCCCTCCTCAGTTCTTTCCTGTGGTTTGTTCGCATGGGCCTCTGTGGAATGTCTGATACAGTTTCATACCTTTATTCCCCTACTTTTATTTTCTTACCTGTTATACTAGAACCTCTTTTTAGAAGAGATTCCTTTATTTTGATTACGTTGAGAGTTAATCCTTCGACTTCTGACTTCCGTCGCTACTGCTACAGAAAAAAGATTGCCTCCACAGATGAACACTCTGTGTCTGCTGTCATGGGCTTGGCCATAAAGTCCCCGACTGTGAGCTCTGCCAAAAGTTTAATCAAACAACCCTCAGATGACACAAAATGGCACGTAAAAATTTCCTCATGGATCAACAGTTAGCCAGTTCTGAGTGGGGCTCAGGGGTCCCTGCTTTTCAGTCGCCTGCAGGGTCACCGAGCTCCCAGGATGCCAAGGCCTGAGCTAAGTCCTTGGGGAAGAGTCATAAAAAAGACTGAGATCGGGACTGCTCCCTCCCAGTAGTGGTCCTGCTGCCTAGTGGCCTCTTCTTCTTCATTCGGTGGTACTCCGTTGACTGCAGGTGCATTGACACACAAATCGGCTATCCTGGTCTCTGTTCCTACCAGACCCATACTGACAGTGCCAGTGCATGGCCTTCAAGGTGGCTGGTCTTGACCTCTGGGCTATTGTCCCCTTCTTCATCGGTGATGGGGTCATCATTGATGGCTCGCCCATCAAAGCCTGATGCTTCCCCAGGACCTCAGACTACAGGCTTTTTGGGTTGTCAGTACCCCTCTGGCATGTCATCGCTCCATGCCGTCAACTCCTCCTCCATCAACACAACCTTTAATGGTCATTGACCTCAATGAAATCTTGACTAAATTCACTTCAGTGATAGTCCACCAGTTAGGCATATACAGGTCTACTTCACCTGCACCATCAATGAAACTGTCATCACTGACTCCACCTCGGTAGGTGAGGACCGCCCCCTGAGGGCCCTTGTCGGTTCCACAGATGTCGGACTTTGATCTGGGAGAGGTCAACATTAAGTAGGAGTGCCATCCTAATCTTATCCTTCCAGATGAGGAAGAGAAGGAGGAAGAACCTCTCTCCTCAGACAGATCCATGGCTTACACAGTTTGTGAGGATTCTATCAAGCACACTCCTAGGTCTCCTCCTGAGAACGCTATCTTCTTCAATATCATGAAGCAGTTGTCCTCAGCCATGGGCTTCCATATCAAGGAAGAGGATGCCACCAGAAAAGAATTTGTGGACTTCCTGGAGATCCCAGAGTCTCCCCATGAGATCATTCCTCCTGTTCTGCCTGCTTTGAGGAATGCTACTACTGAAGCTTGGCACAGGCCTGATATGGTGCCAGCTATGCCCCGGAGGGTAGACAAACTTTATCATGCCCTACAGGGGTTTCTGCATTTTGCATCCCAGTCTGAAACAGATTCTGTGGTCATAAAGGCAGCTTATGACAAGGTTAAGGTGCCCAAGCACCTTAGTTCCCTCCCCCATGGACAAAGACTCACACAGAATTGATCTTTGGGGCAAGAGGGTTTATGCCTCCTCCACCCTTGGCTTGAGGATTGCTAACTACCTGTCTCACATGGTAAAGTACCAGAATACCAACTGGAAGAAGGGCAAGACCATGGCCCATGCCCTTCCAGAGTGTACACAGAAGCAGGAAGTTCTCACTTGCTTGCAGGCCACAGAGGATGTTAGCAAACATGTCCTATGGGCCCTCTATAATCTCTCGGATACCATTGCCAGGGCTGCTGCCACTGGCATTTGCCTACATAGGCAGTCCTGGCTGAGGGTCTCAGGCTTTGCTGCGGACATCCAGCAGAAGGTGCTGACTGCCCCTTTCAGTGGCTCAAAGCTGTTTGGACCAGATGTCCAGGACGTCATTAATGATTTGTAGGCATCTGGCAGGGCTATCAAGTCTGTCCACTCACTCCACCATACACACTCAAAGAGCATACAGCACCCTCCTTTTTGCAAGGGACCCAATAGAAAAGGAGCAGTTTCTTTGCTCCAAGGCAAACACAGAGCCCCTGTTGTCCTACCCACCCCTCCACTGCAGGGGCCACTGACAAGTGCCCTAGAAATGATGGACCAGCCCCGGCGACTGGATTTGCCTCCGCTTGACTCTTTTGCTAGACTCCCTTCTTCCAGTCCCCGACCAAGAGATGGTGGTCGGTAGTTGGTTCTCCCTCCATCTCAGTCAATAGACTACCATCACATCAGATGCCTGGATTCTTACATAGATACATAGACACTGTTGGCAGATAAGGGCCTACGGCCCACCCATTCTACCCATTTGAGCTTGTAAATTATTTTATGTTTTCCTAGAAGTCTGTTGCCTCTTACCTCTGACCGCCAGAATTCCCTTATGTCTATCCCATGCACTCTTAAGTCCTATGATTGTTTCAGCCCCCACTACTTCCTCTTGTAGGGTGTTCCACTTGTCCATCACCCATTCTGTGAAGACATTCTTCCTCACGTTTCCTCTATATCACCCTCCCTCCAACTTCATCCCATGCTCTCTAGTCCTGGAACATCTTTTTCACTGAAAAATAGTGTATTCCTGCACTCTGTTCCTCCCTGTAAGATACTTGAATGTCTCTATCATATCCCCCTCTCTCCCTCATCTCCTCCAGGGAGTACATATTCAAGTCCTTCAACCTGTCCTTATAGGACTTGTGATGCAATCCATGTACCATCTTTGTTGCTCTCCTCTGAACCTTCTCTACCCTGTCTATGTCCTTACATAGGTAAGGTCTCCAGAATTTTACACCGTACTCCAGGTGGGGCCTCACTAGTGTCTTGTATAGTGGAATTATGACCTCCCTTTTCCTGCTGGTGATGCCCCTGCCTATGCATTCCAGAATCCTATCTGCTTTACCTGTTGCCTTATCACACTGTTTCCTTACCTTGAGGTCATCAGAGATGATAATCCCAAAATCCCTTTCCTGCTTGGTGCATACTATATCCTCACCCTCAAATGATATGTTCTAGGGTTTTTGTGCACCATATGCATTATCTTGCACTTCTTTGCATTGAATTTCAACTGCCAAACCCCTGACCATTCTTCAAGTTTCTGCAGGTTTCTGCAGGTTCTGTCTACACCCTCTGGTGTGTCCACTCTGTTACAGAGTTTTGTGTCATCAGCAAACAGGGAAATTTTGCCTTCTAGGTCCTATGCAATGTCACTGATGAAGACATTGAATAGGATCAGTCCCAGCACTGATCCCTGTGGTACCCCCCTGGTCACCCTTCCCTCTGTGGAGTTACAGCCATTTACTATCACCCTCTGTGTTCTATCACCCAGCCAGTTACCTACCCACTGCACTACTGTTCTGCCCACTCCCATATTCCCTAGTTTGTTTAATAGCCTTCTGTGTGACACAGTGTCAAAGGCCATGTTGAAGTCCAGATAGGCCATGTCCACTGCCCTCCCCGATCCACCTCCCTTGTCACCCAGTCAAAAAATTCAATGTTGTTGGTCTGACATGACCTCCCCCTGGTGAAACCATGCTGCCCTGGATCCTATAGTCCATTGGCAAACAGATGTTCCACCAATCTCTCCTTCAGTAGTGCTTCCATGATCTTCCCCACTACTGAGGTGAGGCTGACTGGTCTGTAGTTCCCTGCTTCCTCTTTGTTCCCACTTTTGTATAAGGGAACTACATCTGCTGTCCTCCAGTCTTCAGGTACCTCCCCTGTTTCCAGTGATCAGCTAAACAGGATTGCCAGAGGCTCAGCCACCACCTCTCTTAGTTCTTTTAGGACCCTGGGGTGCACCACATTTGGTCCCATTGCTTTATCAACTCTTATTCCTTCCAGTTCCTTCAGGACCCTTTCTCGTGTAAAGGAACTTGTGTCCATTTCTATGCCATTCTGACCCCTTGCACTCCCTTCTGGCCCATTACCCTCATCTTCCTCAGTAAAGACTGAGCAGAAATACCTGTTCAATATGTTAGCTTTACTGTTGTCAACCTCCACAAGGCCCCCATCCTCCCCCTTCAGTCTCACTATCCTTCCCTTTGCCTTTCTTTTTCACGTATGTACCCATAAAAGGTTTTGTCCCCTCTACCCACTGCTTTTGCAATGCACTCTTCTGTCTGAGCTTTGGCTTCCCGTATTGACCTCCCTTTGCTTCTCCTGGTATTTCTCTCTATCCCCTTCTGCCTGCGTCTTTTTGTATTGTCTGAATGCCGTCATTTTGTCTTTCACTTTCTCCGCTACCTCCTTGGAAAACCATAATGGCCTCCTCTTCCTTTTCCCCTTGCTAACCTGCTTAATGCATAATTCTGTTGCTCTTGTACTCCCTGTTTTAAATATTGCCTACTGTTCCTCAACCCCTGACTCCTGTCCCATTCCCATTAATGTCTCTTTCAAGCATCTCCCCATTTTCCTAAAGTCTGCCCTCCTAAAGTCCAGGATACGTGTTTTTGTGCGGTTTGGTTCTACTCCTTCTGTGATGTCATACCACAGTGACTGGTTGTCACTGTTCCCCAGGTGCTTCCCCACTGTTACCCCATCACACTGTCCCCGTTTGTCCAGTATTGCCTTCTGCTGAGTTGGTTCCATGACCAGTTGCTTGAGGAAGGCACCTTGAAGGGAGTCCAGGATAAATCTGCTCCTGGTTGATGCTGCTGCTGCTGGGAGGCTCCAGTCCATGTCTGGAATATTGAGATCTCCAGCCAGCACCACCTCACCCTTGTCTGCCATCCTTTGGATGGCTAGCATCAGCTCTCTATCTGTTTCTTCCTGCTGGGCTGCTGGTCTATAGACCACCCCTGTGTTGATGGCTGGCCCCATTTTCCTTTCCAGCTTAACCCACATTATCTCTCTCCCATTTTGTTCCTTCTGGATCTCTATGGCCTTTATGCCATCTTTCACATAAAGTGCCACTCCTCCTCCTCCCTTCGTACCTGCCCTGTCCTTTCTAAATATGCTGTAGCCAGGTATGGCCATCTCCCAGTCATGGTTATCATTACACCAGGTCTCTGTGATGGCCACAATGTCCAGGTTTGACTGCACCATGACAGCCTTCAGATCCTCCATCTTGTTGCTAAGGCTCCTGGCATTCACACACATGGCTTTCCATGATTTGAACTCCCTGAGCTGTTTAGCTGTTCTACTCCAGCCCCCTCCCTGGCTGACTTTTATCTCTGGTTCTCCCTGCTGTCTGCCCTTCTGTTGAATTTTGCCACCATTCTGCCTATCCTCCTCTTGGGTGTTCTTCAATTCATAGAAAGAAGTCATACTCTGGAGCTCATTGAGCAATCTGCAGAGACTCCTCCACTGCCCTGCAACTACCCCCGGCCCATCTGACTCTTCTCCAGGGGAGGGTGCAGTCCCTTCTGCACAAACAATTCATCGAGCCAGTTCCCAGGCACCAGAGAAACAAGGATCATATTCCAGGTTC
Organism: Neoceratodus forsteri; assembly: GCA_016271365.2. Lineage (NCBI taxonomy): Eukaryota > Metazoa > Chordata > Ceratodontiformes > Ceratodontidae > Neoceratodus > Neoceratodus forsteri. The sequence continues at coordinate 159,657,237 of CM028137.1, forward strand.
TTCCTGGTCCCCAGAAAGACCAGAGATTTGAGGGCCATCTTAGACCTAAAGGACCTCAATCTGTACTTCCAGTACAAAAAGTTCAGAATGATTACTTTGCCAGGTCTACTGCCCCTTCTCAAGAAAGGTGACTGGCTGTGTTTGTTTTTTTTGTTCAGACTTTCTTTCTTCTGGTCACCAGCCCCTGGGAACATCCTCAGACTTAGCCCCCCCTGCTGCTTGCCCCACCCACTTGAGTCCTCCCCAAACCAAGGTCCCCCTTGAACACCACCCTGCACTGTCAGCCTGCTTGACCCCCCCCAGCTTGTACTCTCTGAGGCGGGGCCACCAACCTACCTTTAGCGCTCCATTAAATCCATCTCTGCAGCAGAGTGAGGTCAGAAGATATCAGGGACCTGGTTAGTAGGATCTGGCAATTGGCATGGGGCTGCTGAGACTCATTGTCATCCTCCCAGATGCTGGGGCATTTCTATTTTTCTGGTCATGATTGAGATCCCCAAGGGTGCGGATGTGCAATGACATCCAGCATGGGCAGACGCAGTCCTGCACCCTGCCCACGGACATCCGTCATCACCCCCACCCTTTCCTTGATGCATCACTGGCTGTAGCCCCCACAGCCTCCGCTGGGAGTCACTGATGCCATGGGATACAGAACCCACCCTTCCCAGGAGAGGAGATCTGTCCTCTGGATGCTTTATCCTCTCCTCCTGGACTAACCTCCAGCAGCCCGAGCTTGCTCTTGAGCCCAGGTCACCAGCATGGTGTGAGGCGTGGCATCCAGCACCTCAGTCCTCAGTACCAAAAGGCTGACATGACTGGTTGTGTTCTCTGCACATGCAGGATGCTTACCTGCACATCTCAGTATTCCCTCCCCACAGGAAGTTCCCCTAGTTTCTCTTCCAGAGCGAACATTACCAATTCAAAGTGCTGCCCTTTAGCTTGTTCTCTGCACCAGGGGTCTTTGCCAAGTGCTTAGCAGCAGTAGATGTGGCTCTCAAAAGGGAGGAGCTGGACATTTTCCCTTATCTGGATGATTGGCTCTTTAAGGCCCCATCCAGGGAACAGCTCCAGTGGACTCTGGAGAGAACTCTTCATTTGTTTCTCTCCCTGGTCATTATGCTCAATTTGCCCATGTCAGTCCTAGTCTCATCCCAAAGGCTGCAGTACATGGGGCAGTTCTAGACTCGGTGCAAGGCAAGGCCTTCCTGCCTCAGAACAGGGTGTAGTGCCTTATTGCTCAGGCTTAGGTGGTCATCCAGAGCCATTATGTCCCTGCAAGGCAGTACTTGAGACTGTTGGGGTTGATGGCTTTGGCCATCCCCACTATTCCACTGGCCAGGCTCCACATGCGCATCCTCCAGTTGACTCTCTGAGTACAATGGGACCAGTGCACAGATGAATTAGATCAGTTGATGCTGGTCTCCTCCCCAGTCCCCAAGGTGCGCCAGTGGTGGATGGACCCCCTGAACCTGCTGCAAGGGATCCCCTTCTAGATTTCAACCCTTCAGCCAATTCTCACCACAGATGACTCCAGTTTGGGCTGGGGGGCTCATCTGGACCCCTTTCAAACTCAAGGCTCTTGGTCCCATGGTCCCAGATCAAAACATCCCTGCACATCATGTCCTGGTGATTCGGAAGGTCCTGTATACCATGCAGGACTTTCAGAAGCATCTCCTCCCAGTCTAGCTGTTGATTCAGTCTGGCAACCTTAGTGTCATGTAGTACATCAACAAGCAAGGGGGGACACATTCGTATCCCCTGTACAGGGAAGCCATGAGTGTGTGGTGCTGGGTGCCAGACCATGGTCTGGCTCTCTCAGCGGTTCATGTCTCTAGAGTGCTAAACACCCTGGTGGACAACCTCAGATGGACACAGTCCAGCATGTATGAGTGGGAGCTTCTCTCATCCATTGCAGATCTGTTCAACAGATGGGGTCATCCACAGTTTGACCTCTTAGCATCTCCACTCAACCCAAAACTGACCTATTTCTGCTTGCTTCATCCAGGGCCTGGAGTTTTTATTTATTTATTTGTTTTTGATAACCAAATAAGCTGTGCTAGACATAGAAATACCTATTTTCAGACATGACCTGGGAGGTTACAACAAGGTGAAATAAATGACAAGAGAGCAGATGAACAGTACACCAATTTGCTCCAATAGAAAAACAGTACAAAATAATCATTAATCAATAGAATGAGAAATTCTTATTTACTGACATTGCCCGAGATGATACAGGGTGGAATACATGACAAGATAGCAGATATTCTGATGAGATGTGTTGTCCCTATCCTGGAGCAGGAGGTACCTTTATGTCTTCCCTCCTTTTCCTCTGATTTAGAAGGTGCTAATCAAGCTGCAGATGGATTGGGCCAGCATGATTTGGATAGCTCCGTTCTGGTCTTGCCAGATATGATTCCCCTTACTCCATCAGCTGGCAGAGGAGCCTCCGGTCCCTCTTCCTCTTTGAAGGAATCTGTTGACCCAGGCTCAGGGGGCTCTGGTCCATCCCAACCTCAAGTCTCTCCATCTGCATGCTTGGCTTCTGAGAACATAGCCATTGCCAGATTTGGAGTTTCCAATAGGGTAGTGGATGTTCTAGTGGCCATCAAAAACCTTCCACTTGAGCCACTTATGCCTTGAAATGGAAGAGGTTTGCCATCCAGGCTGCCAAACATAATCTGGACCCTTTCACTTATCCAGTGAACCAGATTCTGGACTACCTGTTATCACTGTCAGAATCCGATCTCCAGTACTCCTCCCTTGACATGCACCTTTTGGCTATTTCAGCCTTTCATGAGTCAGTGGTTGACTGCACCATAGCAAAGCTGGATGTTTCCCATACTTTGCTGAGGGGAATCCGGCATCTGAGACCCTCAATCTGTTCTTCTGTCCCAGCTTGGGATTTGAATTTTGTTTTGGAGAAGTTGATTCTGTCTCCTTTTGAGTCAGCTGCAATTTGCAAGCTACTCTTCCTTTCTTGGAAAGCGTTATGTTTGGTTGTTATTAATTCTGCTCGATGGATTTCCAAGCTTCAGGTCCTCTGGTACACAGATAGTAACTGAACCCACAAGAATCAATGCTTCTAACTCTGCCAACAGCTCACTCTTAGATGTCATCTTAACTTCGCAACCCCATAAAATCTCACATTCTGCAGTTTTCCATAACGACATGAGCGACCACAGTATCGTTGTATGTACAAGATTCCAATTGAAAACCCAGCAGCACCCTAAATTCAGAATCAAACGCTCGTTCCGTAAATTCAACTCAGTAAACTACCTAACTGATCTAGCTACGATCAGGTAGCAAGACCTACATCTTGCCAAATCTGCTGATGCTGCCGTCTCTGTCCTAAATGACAACCTCACCACCCTAATTAACAAGTGTGCCCCTCTTATTAAAATGAGGGTGTGGAAAATCTCGTATCCGTGGTTCACCCAAGAGCTCAAATCTGCACTTACCAATAGAGACAAGCTATGGGCTAAGGCCAGGCACACAAAGAACCCGGCAGACTGGCAGGCGTTTAGAACTGCCAGAAATGCCTGTGTTAAAAGTGTATGTACTACTAAAGCAAACCTCTACATCTCCACTCTGGAGCAGGCCAAAGGGAACTCCCAAAAAATCTGGAAGACACTGAGATCCATTGAAGGCCATCCTGCTGCTTCCTCCCTTCCCACCAAGATTCTGGCCAAGGATGGGATGGTTGGAAATAAACTGCGAATCCTCGAAGAACTTAACCTTCACTTTGCCACTGCCGGGTTGGCATTCAACTCCTCCCCATACGCTAGCCGAGTGAATAGCAACACTAGCCCAGATTCTACACGTGCTACTCCACCTCATCCCTTCCAGTTGTGCCTGTTTAGCTACAAAGAAGTCAAAGACATAATTCATAGCCTTGACACCAAGAAAAGTGCAGGGGAAGATGGCCTTGAATCATTTTTCTTGTGGTTAGGTTATGCCCAGCTCACAGCCCCCATCCTTCACATCTTCAACCTCTCTATTACCACAGCCACTGTTCCATCTTGCTGGAAATCTGCCCATGTTCTTCCTCTCTTCAAATCGGGAGATCCTTGTGACTTAAACAACTATTGTCCTATCTCTATCTTGCCCGTTCTCTCCAAAGTGCTGGAAAAACTTATATACAACATACTAAACAAGCATTTGTCAATGCCGAATGTGTTGCTTGCTTCTATGTGCTGTTTAGATATTTGGAAGTCATTGGAGTGCAAATATTGAAAATTTGCAAACTTACGAGCGTGCGTAGGAACTGAGCAACGCACGCTCGTAAAACAGTCATTTTTAGGAATTTTTTCACCAAATTTTCAACATAGCCATTTTAAGACCTCTGCTCATGAACAGTGTCACTGTGATTTTGTTAATGTGGCCCATACATTGAGTTTGCACCGACTGCGCCATTGTCATCTACATAGGCAGTGAGCTGCGTTTTGGGCAGGATGTGAAAAATGACAGCTGTACTGCTCATAAGGAGGTGTGGTAAAATGGCAATGTTGAAAATCTGGAGTGGAAATATTGAAAATTCGCAAACCTACGAGCGTGAGTGGGAACTGTGCAACGCACACTCGTAAAATAGTCATTTTTAAGAATTCTTTCACCAAAGTTTCAACATTGCCATTTTAAGATCTCTGTTCATGAACAGTGACACTTTGATTTTCTTAATGTGTCCCATACACTGAGTTCGCACACCGACTGCGCCATTGTGTGCTACATGGGCGGAAACATGTTTTGGGCAGGATGTGAAAAATGACAGCTGTAGTGCTCATGAGGAGGTGTGGTAAAATGGCAATGTTGAAAATCTGGAGTGAAAATATTGAAAATTTGCAAACTTATGAGCGTGCGTAGGAACTGCGCAACGCGAACTCGTAAAACAGTCATTTTGAGGGATTTTTTCACCAAATTTTCAGCACAGCCATTTTAAGACCTCTGCTCATGAACAGTGTCACTGTGATTTTCTTAATGTGTCCCATGCATTGATTTCACACACGACTGTGCCATTGTGCGCTACATGGGTGGAAACATGTTTCGGGTGAGATGTGAAAAATGACAGCTGTACTACTCATGAGAAGGTGTGGTACAATGGCAATGTTGAAAATCTGGACTGGAAATATTGAAAATTCACAAACCTATGAGCGTGCGTAGGAACTGCGCAACGCACGCTCGTAAAACAGTCATTTGTAGGAATTTTTTCCCCAAATTTTCAACATAGCCATTTTAAGACCTCTGCTAATGAACAGTGTCATGGTGATTTTCTTAATGTTTCCCATACATTGATTTCGCACACCGACTGAGCCATTGTGTGCTACATGGGCGGAAACACATTTTGGGCAGGATGTGAAAAATGACAGCTGTACTACTCATAAGGAGGTGTGGTAAAATGGCAATGTTGAAAATCTGGAGTGAAAATATTGAAATTTCGCGAACTTACGAGCCTGCGTAGGAACTGCGCAACGCACGCTTGTAAAACAGTCATTTATTGGAATTTTGGCACCAAATTTTCAACATGGGGTTTTTGGGACCCCTTCTCATGAATGATGTCACTGTCATGTCGGTATTCGGGCCCAATGCACTGCACGAGATCACCCTTCAGGCCCGAATAACGCCATGACAGTGACATCATTCATGAGAAGGGGTCCCAAAATTGATGTATTTAAAAGCTTAGAGTCCTGAGACACAACAGATAATTTCTACCTTGATCATTTTTTTTTTCTCCATTAGCTCCTTATATTGTTTTGCCACTAGAGGGAGCCTGATTAAGTTCGAACAATTTGCTCCCAATACCTCACTTGTCACATTTTACTGCTCTCTAGTAGCTGTTTTCACTTGGTGATTTATATTAAAGGAGCCCTCTACTGTCTCTTTCCTCTCTACCTCACTCCTTTCTCTAGTCAAAAATGTCCCCTCCTCCCCTTCCCTCCTAGCACTCCTCATGGGAATACTTTGCCTTCCTATCCTCTTTGAGCTTTACTGCTTGAACACATCAACAGCTTCTGCCAATACTTATACTCAGTTTGACTTCTACTATTCCAACATGCTTGCTACTGCCACTCCACTACCTCTACCCCCCTCTGCTCTCATCAGCAAGCGTATTAGCCCAATAGTCAGTTACCTTCACCTTCATCTGAAACCGCCACCTGCATCTTGTCCAGGGTGTACCTCATCACCCGCTATGGTTACTAACCTATCTCTTATACTATCCGGCGACATTGAGATCAACCCTGGTCCATCTCTACGTCCCGTCATAACCTTGCCCCCCCCGGCCACCACTCTCCCTAAAACTGATGGACTAACTTTTTCCCACCTGAATACTAGGAGCCTTATGGCCAACCTCCCTGACCTCCAGGCTTGGATCTATACTAACGTCCCGGACGTCCTCGCCATCACAGAAACCTGGCTTAAGCCCATAGTGCCTGACTCTCAGTGCCACTTTCCTGGATACAACATGCTTCGTATCGACTGTCCTGGCACTAAAAGGGGAGGTGGCCTTGCCCTCTACTTCAAAACTCACCTAAACATTACCCTTCTGCAGGACCCCCTCCTACCAAACTGTGAAATCCTACACTCCCTACTGCTTCTAGGGGTGTAAAGAAACTCCGTATTTTTTGTACTTATATCCCCCCAAAAAATGCTACACAAGGCATCACTGAACTCCTAGGGTTTCTGCCTTCAGTTACAGGCAAGAATGACATTATCTGCCTTGGTGATTTTAACCTTGACTGGTCCGAGAAAAACTCAGCTAACCTATCCTCCTTAGCTAGCAAGGCAAATCTATCCCAGCTCATACATGAACCCACAAGGGTCTCACGTGGGGCAACTGTAGCCACCCTCTTGACTGGATACTTACTAACAGGACGGAATATGTTGCCTCAGCCGTGTGCTACCTGACACAATTAGTGACCACTATCCCATCTACTGTGTCTGGAACACTGTCATTCCTCCCCTCCCTGCTAAAACTGTAACCTTTCCTAATCTCTCCCGCCTAAGTCATGAGGACTTCTTAACTGACCGTAACCAGGTTGACTGGTCCCCTTTCTACCAAACAGAGGACATTAACATAACCACAGAATATTTCAACTCCGTCCTCCTCTCTCTTCAAAACCTTCACATCCCGGTCACCACACGTAGGATGGCAGGGAAAGTAACCAAGTGGCTAACACGCCCCCTGCTTCAACTTCTCAAATCTAGGGACAAACTTTGGTCCAGGTGGAAGATCTCCCACCTCTGTGCAGACTTTGAAGACTATCGTCATTACATAATAACTGCAAAAGACAAATTCGTATTGCTAAAAGCACCTACTATAGGAACCTACTAATAACATCCTCTACAAATCCGCGCAGGTACTGGTCCAAAATTAAGGACATTCACGGCAACGACAAGCAACAGAATCCAGCTGACATGAACACTCAAGGTGTTCACTGCACCAACCATGACACCATTGCCAACACCTTTCAATGCCCTTTTTTTCTCCACCAGTCGCTACTCTAACTAGCCACAACCTGACTGTCCCTCTTCCTCCCTCTCCCCTCCCACCCTCCCCTTTCGTTCTGGCTTAACCACATACCTTGAAGTTACTTTATTCTTATCTCCCTTCGGCGCGTGGGGGTCAAGGGCCTGAGGGCATCCATCCTTGCATACTCTAAGCAGTATGCACCTTGGCTGACCAGACCTATCACCTGGCTTTTTAACCTCTCGATTCGTCATCGCCTACTGTCCCATCCACCTGGAAAACTGCCAGAACCATCCCTATACACAAAAGGCGATGTCAAACTCATGTCCAACTACCGCCCTATATCTCTTCTGCCCACTCTCAGTAAGCTGCTTGAAAAAATAGTCCACCGCCATCTTGCTGCTCACCTTGACATGTTTAATCTTCAAATCCTGTGCCAACATGGTTTCCGGCCCAGTCACAGTACCACCTCTGCACTTACACAACTTACAAATGACATCAGAAATAATATGGACCGTGGCCTACTCACCGGGGCCGTCTTTATCGACCTGTCTAAAGTCTTCGACATGGTACACCATCCTCTCATGCTAAAGAAGCTCCAATCCATTGGAGCATCTGACCAAGCCCTCTCCTGGTTCCATAGCTATCTTGACAATCGGACTCAGGCGGTAGCATTTCACAAGACCCTTTCCTCCCCCCCTAAACATCTCCCGTGGAGTTCCCCAAGGATCCACTCTTGGACCTCTACTCTTCTCCCTCTTCCTAAATGATATTCCCACCATGTCCCGGCATAGCTGCACTCTTATATATGCAGATGACCTTGTTCTCTACTCTGGGTCAAAATCGGTTGCTGCCATCAACTCCACTCTCACTAATGACTTCCAATTCCTGAAGACCTGGCTCTCTAGCAACCACCAAGTCCTGAACCTAGAAAAAACCTGTGCTATGCTATTTGGATCGTCTAAGAAACTGTCTGCCCCTGCGAACAGGCTCCGGGTTCAATGCCTTGATGGCTCCCTCATCTCAAACACTGAGTCCTTCAAGTACCTTGGGGTCACTTTGGATCCCACACTTGACCTGTCTCAACATGTCAATATGGTGCCGTGCCGTCAAATGCTAAAATTGGCGGAGCTTATCGCCAGTGCGCCACCCCTCACTCCTTCTGCTAGACTTCTGTTGCGAGAGGTACCTTCACCCAGCTCCAATATGCTCTGCCCTCCTCTTTGCTGCAAACTCTGCTACACTCCACAAATGGGACACTGTCTACAACAGCATCTGTAGATTAGCCTTAACTGCCCCACGTCTTACGCATCATTTGTCTCCTTTAAGCTGGCTTCAAATTGGCTGTCACCTAAGGATATTCGAGCCTACTCCTGGGTTGCTTTATCGACTCCCTGTCTAGACCTCTCTGCCCTGTCTATCTTGCCAACCTCCTGACTCCTGCCTCACACACCTGCACTCTAGGTCTTCCTCTGTCCCCATGCTCTCCACTAGACCTTGCATGACAAAATGGGAGAACAGACATTTGCCCATTTTGCTCCCAAATTCTGGAACTCACTCCCCCTTATGGTGAAAACTTCAGCCTCCCATCGAGAATTCAAAAACTCGCTGTTCACCCACCTCCTAGCCTCTGGCCAATGCAAATGCTCTTAATTTGCTTTGTCCCACTGCAGGCTGTCGGGTCTGACCCTGAGTACTACACTAATGTTCTCCCATGCAATACGTTTGTCTAGGTGGCTATGAACCTTGATGTCTTTACTGTCCTCAGCTGTCTTATGGTGACCCTAATTGCTTTATTTTACATCCTTATTATGATCTATGCCTAAAATGTACCCTTATGTAACTATTACTGTGCTACCCAATGTATATCTTGTTTTGCTCCTGTACACCTATATTATGTCTGTGCATTTCTGCATATAGTAACCAATGTCCTGTGCTCTCCCGGGTCGTGCCTGAAAATAGGCAGGTCTGTTGCCTAGCGCACTTACCCGGTTACCAAAAGCTAACAAATAAATAAATAAATAAAACCCCATGTTGAAAATTTGGTGCAAAAATTCCCAAAAATGCCTGAGATATGCAACAAAGTTGAAACCCCCCTATGTAACCCATTATACAGCTTACTGGCATTTCCTCAGTTCGCTGTCGGCTTTGAAGAGTGCAGATGTGTTCCTGGTCCACTGAAGATCGTCGGCCGAGTCTGGAGGTAAGTATGGGGTGGGGGTGTGGGGAGGCTGGAGTGCGCAGTGGGTGGAGTGCGGGTTGTGGGAGGAGGGTTGGGAGATGCGCGGCGGAGACCGTTTTGTTTTCAGGTTTAAAAAAAAGGCGTCGTGGGACGTTGCCACGCTAGAGGGGCTCCCAGTGTGGCACTCACTATTCGGGGGAAGGATGGCGCTGGCCGACGAAGTTAGGCACCCCGTCGACTATACTGATTGGTTGCCACGCTGGGGTGGGCACCTGGTGTGGCATTTTGAAAGGCTTTGGGGGAGGCGGGGAATGCAGCACAGCCCGATGGGGATGGCCACCCATCGGCTATGGCCAGTGCATGGGGTAGGCCGCGCTGCGCCTGTGTGTGGGGGGCTGCGCGCGAGCAGCCCGATATCTTATCGTGCTCACTGATGTAACTCCCCTTTCAACTGATGCCACTGCATTTGGAGTGTCATAGACAGCTCCAAAATGCATTGGCTTACAGGGGCCGCGCCTGCCAGCACACTGACTGAATTGGAGGAGGAGGAGGTGACACACCTCCAAAATCTCCGATGATGGCACTATGTTTCTTGCACATGCGTGCAAGCAACATAAAAATCACCTTGAAGCACACTCACTCCTAAACCCAGCCCAATCTGGCTTTAGGTCGAAGCACAGTACCATCTCAGCCTTGGCTAAAGTATCTAATGACTGGATCCATGCTATGGACACCAAGAAGGTTACTGGTGCAGTCTTTCTAGACCTCAGTAAGGCCTTCGACACTGTAGACCATCACCTCCTAATCACCTGTCATGCCTACATAGGTGCCACTCCACTTACCTTACAGTGGTTTAACAGTTATCCCATGGGAAGGATACAAAAAGTCAAAGCTGATGGCCTATTATCTGCCCCCCTTCCAGTTGCCAGAGGAGTCCTTCAAGGCACCGTCCTAGGACCAATCCTTTTTTCCCTGTACATCAACAACATTGACTCCCAAATAAAGAACTCGAGCATACATTTCTTTGCGGATGATACGGTTTTGTACGCATCAGACTCGTCCTTAACTGAAGTCAGGGAAGCACTCCAAGCTGACTTTATCCAGTTAGAAAGCAAACTTATCAATGCCAAGCTTCTCTAAAATGCCAAAAAAACCAAGACAATGATTTTCTAGAGAGTTGCCTTGTCTGGTACCCTACCTACCGCACCTAAAAACTTCATATTTACCTCCCTAGGTGAACCCTTGGAAGTTGTACCCAAATTTAAATATCTAGGTTTGTGGCAAGACAACAAGCTTTCCTTCAATGACCACATCGAGGATCTATCAAAGAGGCTTAAACACGCTTGTGTTTCTTCTTTAGAAATAGGACCCTCTTTTCTCTCGCGACCCGCAAAAGACTTGTCCAAGCAACATTCCTTCCCTTGCTTGACTACGGAGACATTATCTTTATCTCCTCCCCAATCTTGAGCCTATCTAAACTGGACATACTCTATCACCATGCTCTTTGCTTCATTACTAACTCTGTGTACAGGACCCACCACTGTGATCGTTATGCAGCAGTTGGGTGGACCTCTCTTGCCACCGGATGCCTCCTGCATGCTGGCATTTGGACCCTCAAATTACTACTCCACAAACTGCCTGTCTCATTTAATGTTCTCATACACATCTCGCATAGCGCCTACTCCCTAAGGATATCCGACCTTATCCTACTAGATGTTCCCAGGACATGTACCACAGCTGGCCAAAGAGCTGTCTCATATGCCTTCCCAAACATTTGGAGCCAACTACAAGCAATGCTGAAGCTAACCAGCATCGTATCAATTAACTCCTACAAAACACTAGCTATCTCTAAATTAAAAGACACATGTAGGTGCTACTAGGCTCCCAATACCAAGTCAACTTCCTAGGTACCAACTGGCCCTCTACTTATTAAGCTGAAATGTGTTGCATAATTTAGGGCAAGGTCAAAGCTCGAATGTACTGCATATATAGCATAAGGACTTCTATTGTGTATACCTCTTGCATTATATATTTTTTCTTTGCTGTTCTACATTTTATATCTCCTGTCTATGTAATTGCGAACTGTATGCGTATGTGCCTCAGGACCTCTTTGTGAATGAACTTGCTCAACTGAGTCTTTCCTGCAATAAACTTGAACTTGAACTTGAACTGGTGCAAGGAGGCTTATTTTATTTTTCACAAAGACGGAGTATCTTTGTGCAAGAATCCTAAGTTTTTCCCCAAGGTGGTGTCTAAGTTTACTCTCAGGCAACCCATCCACCTTCTTGTTTATTTCCCTGAGCATGCCAATCCAGGTGAAGCACTGCTCCATACGTTAGATGTGCACAGAACCTTGCAGTGCTACCTGCTTCACACTAAGGAAAGTCGAAGCAGCTGTTTGTTTCTTTTGTCCTGGGTAGATAGGGCATTCAGGATTCCAAACAATGTTTATCTAAATGGTTGTATAATTGTATTGTGTTCTGCTACAACAAGTATGACAAAGAGTTGCCTGGAGCTGTAAAAGCTCATTCTACAAGAGGCTTGGCTACCACTGTGCCTTGTTTTCGAGGGGTCTCATCCACTGACATTTGCCCAGCTGTCACCTGGAGTACTATCCATACTTTCACTAAGCAGTATAGTCTGGACATTGCATCGAGAGCAGGTACTGATTTTGGTAGGGCTGTGCTGCAGGGCCTCCTGTCTCAAGTTTAAGGATGGACTTCCTCCCAGATTGTACTGTTGTACCTATAACTACTTGGAACTTGTTCCTACAGTGTGACCTGATGACTGAGAAATCCCTGAAGAAGACAGAACAGTTACTTAAGAACTTCCCATAACAGTAGATCTTCGAGGGGATTTCAGTCATCAGGTCAGCCTTCCCTCCCACCCTTCCCCTCTTCTTTGGGGGGAACTCTTTCCTGAAACTGGCTATCTGGTGTATCCAACCTTTCGTACAGGCCTGGGCACATCACTCTCTCCTTGGTCCCCAATGGCTAGAGCTCTGCTCTCTTTGTCTCTGGGGGGAAGGAACTAAGGAAGGAGGGGTGCCACTCATGCCTTTATAGGGTTGGTGACAGGGATCCATGATGCCGGCGAGACAACCCCGATCGCAACAGCTGCTACAGCACTGGGAACCTGTTGATCACCCCAACTGTGACGTGACCCGGAACCAACCGGCAACATCGTGACACACAATGCGGGGGGGCTGGCCCCCCTCGCACCCCCCCCATGTGGGGGTCTGTGCCTCCCACATCCCCCCTACTAGCACAGACAATGGAGTTAGATATTTACACTCTGTTGCCCTAAAGTGTCTCGAAGCAAAACACCCATTGCTATGGGGGGTTCGCTGTGCGGGTGTCGCTGTAGTGATGGCATACCAGTGACAATATCACGTGATGTCCGCGTGGGCAGCCCCAGTTGTAGTGCTAAAACTCTTCCACGTGGATCCTGCTTCACCGACAGTGAAGTTCCTATGCTGTGACCTGATGACTGAGATCCCCTCAACAATCTACTCTTACGGTAAGTTCTTAAGTAACTGTTCTTTCTGGTCTTGGTGTGGATGTCATCCCTGCCCATGTTTAAACTGAACCACACTGTTCTCTGGTCACATCCACCCAGGGGTTCCCTACCTTCTGTCTCCTGTACGTGCTCCCCATTGGTGAGCACTAGGTCAAGGATTGTCCCCTCCCTGGTAGCAATAAGTCACACACTGAGTCATGAAGCCATCTTGAATTGCATTTATGATTTCCTGACTTCTGGAGCAGGATGTGGTGGCAGTAGCCTAGTCCACTTTAGGCAAGTTAAAATCCCCCACCACTACCACCTCCTCTTTTCCTGCTGCAATCCTCAACTGGGAACACAGCTGTCTGTCATTGTCCTTAACTTGGTTGGGTGTTCTGTATATCATCCCCATCCCGATCTTCCTTCCTCTGCTAGTCCATAACTGGAGTCACAATGTTTCTATGTTCCCCTTTTCCTTTTCCTCCTCCCTCATGCAAATGATTCCCTCCCTGATGTATGCTGCCACCCCCTACTTTGCCTGCTCTATGTCTGTTCTATATAGCTTGTAACCTGGGATTGAGAGATCCCAATTGTGGTGTGCTGTAGTCCAGGTCTCGATAACTGCTGCTACATCTACCTTACCCTCCACTAAGAGGGCATGCATTTCTGCCATCTTGTTCCCAAGAATACTGGTATTCAGCGACATCACCCTCCACTTTATCCCTGTATTACCTTGGCTCTTTTGTTTAATATCTTTATCGTGGCTTGCCCACCTACCCTCCTTCTCTCCCCCACTCCTTAGCTGCCCCCTCCCCCTTTGTTGGTATTGTCTCTACAGGGGGGAGTTCCACTGACCTCCTCTTTTCAATTTGTGTTGAAATTCAGGCCCCTCATCCCCCCCCCTTAGGAGTTTATTTTTTAATTTTTTACTTTCTATTTTTTTCGCCTTCCTCACCTGGAGCTACGCTTCTTTAGGAGACACCAAGGTACCACCCCACAACTTGCCTTACCTGAATCCCCAGGAGTTCCCCCATGGAGCCATGGATATACCCCCCCAGGCAGGTACGGGACGGGACCCCAATGTCCCGATAACTTCAAGTCTCGTCGGGTCCCCCAGTGGTCAGGCAGGGTCGGTACCAATGCTCCGTCCACCCATGCTCCAGAGGTGTATTTTTGCTCCTTTCTGAGGAAGTGGCCAGTGCCCTGATATCAAGGCATACCCACCGATGTCCACCACTCCCAACCCCTTCTTGTGAGTGCTCCAGTGCTTGCTATGCCTCCGGCTTCCACCAGAGGCCAGCCAAGCACTGAGCAGGTGCCCCCCTCCTTCCCGGGAGAGGACAGCTGTCCATCAGATGCTCAATCCTCTCCCTCCCCTGCTGAAACCAGTTGGTCCAGGCTCGTTCCCGAACCTGGGTTGCCGGCGTGCCATGAGGTGTGGCGTCCAGTGTCTCAGCGCCACCGGGCCGGCTCCCTCTTAGGAGTTTAAACCAAATTCCTTTCACATATATTCCCCCAGCCTGTCCTTTAGTATTTTCCTTCCCTCACAACTCAGGTGCAGTCTGTCTGGGCAATAAAGCCCCTAATTTGTCCATGTGTCCCCCCAACCCCTATATGACTGCACTCCTTTTCTTTACACCAAGCACCCTGCCACTCATTGAACGCTGCTATTCTCCTTTTCCAGAGCTGTGCTGGTCCTGGGGACTGGATTTACTTCTGAAAAGGCCAGCTGGTTCACAGATTCCCTGCATGATCTTGCTATTTCCTTGAATCTGTTCTGTACCACCCCCTTCTCCTCCCCCATTAAAACATTGGGGTTCTTAGGCATATAATCAAGTCAGGCTTCCCTCCTGTCTCCCTTACCACCTCTTTGATCTTAAGTGTTGCTCTCTCTGCCTCCATTCCCGGCATGCAAGCTACCAGCATATTATTCCATGGGTCTCCCTTTCTCCCCCACTATATACCTTTTATTATTGAATCTGCCAAAGACCACTACCTTTCTGCTGCTTGCGTGTCTGTACCATGACCTCCCTTCATCTCCTCGTAAGCTATTACCCTCCCCATCTTGGCTCCTCCTTGTCCTTTTCTGGAGTTATCCCGTGTGTATCAGCAACTCCCCCTGTCCTTGCCTCTTTGCACCCATTTGCTCCCCTCTCTCCCTGTTTCCCCCATCCTTGCTGCTATTATGCCTTCTCCTTTCCCTACTGTAACTCTACCTCCCTTATTGATCTCCTCTCCCTTCTGGCTCCACCCTTTGCTCTCTTGAGCTACTCCCCTTCCCCTTGGCTTCCCTTCCTTGTTTGACCTTCTGAGCTACTCTCTTCTTCACCAACCCCACCTCCAGCCTACATCTTTGTGGTTCCCCAGCCCTTTTCCCTACCATAAAATCTTGTTCCCCTACATCTGCCAGTACTGTATATCTGTTAAATGTAAGTATCTCAGCTGGAGACCTTTCCTCTGTTTCCCCTTTCCTTCTTTGAGTAAATCCTCTTAGTCCACTGTTCCTTTTCACCTGCCATTCCTCTGCCTTGGCTCTGCCAATTCTGTACATTCCCTGATGATGGTATGCCCCAGGACCCTGTGTAACTCTTTTATTTTCTGTCTTATGCTTGTTGTCACATTCCCTGAAACAGCCACTACCTGCCCTCTCAGCCACTGCTGAGCCTCCCTGCATCCCCCTCTCTTACATTCCAACTCCCAACTAAGCCACTGTAGCTTTCTACTTAATTGCTCCAGGCTCCTGCACAATGGGCATCCCCCTGTTTTCCACAATATCTCCATGAAGACTGCGGCCCCGCATCCATTACAGCTCACAGTCCTTCTTCTGCGGACCTGTCTAGTTTGCCTTCTTGCTTCTCTCCACCTTTCCCCCTCCCATCTGTTCTGCTGTCTGTAATAACTTCTAGCCTCCCACATTTCCTCTATGTAGCCTATCCCAGCCTAGCTATATGGTATTGCTTTTCCCACCTGAGGTTTCTAATCTTGGGTGACCCTAGATTGGGTTTAGCTGCTTTCCTCTTAACTATACCTTTGAGGGTTACCTTGCTAAAATCCCTACATCCTAATTACATTCGGTAGAGCTTTCCCTCAACTAGGCTCTATAGACTCTGTTACGATCTCTTACTTGGTGCTAAACCCCCTCTACAATACACATACTCCAGCTGCTCTGTGTAGTGTTGCCTGCAGCATGCAGTCCTCCCTTTGGACACCCCACCGATGCCCCACATGCCACTTAGTCAGGATGCCACACTCCTGCTTCATGGCATTCATGCTTCAGGGTCGCTCATGTGAGGGGTCGCTTGGCCCTCTGGGAGATATATGTGGACTGCAGCCTCCCTATTGGCTGACTGAGTCACGTGGTGTCAGAGGCCCAGTCAGTAGTCCCTCCCTCAGTCTCCTTCACTCGGCATCCAACCGCCACCTGATCCCCACAAACCCTCACAATCCATGTACAGTCACAGTCCCCCTAGCATTTCTCAGCAATATAATTCAAAGCAACAACAACAACAAAGAAAAAAAAAATAGAACAGACCCCAAGGTACAAAAGCACTTCCCTTCCCCGATGTTCTCTGATCAGCAGCAGGCTTCGACTGTAGAGGAAAACTATAAGTATGGTGCCTATAAGGGCCCGATTGCAGCCTCACTATTGGCCAGCTGAGTCAGGTGGTGTCCTGGGTCCAATTGGTATTCCCTCTCTAAGCCTCCATCGCTTGATGTTCACCCACCACCTGATCCCTACAAACCCACACAATCCATGTACGATCACAGTCCCCCCAGCATTTCTCAGCAATGTAATTAAAAAAAAAAAAAAAAAAAAGGACGAACAAATAGAACAGTCCCAAAAAGCACAAAAGCACTTTTGCAGTCTCCCAATTGGCTGGCTGAGTCACGTGGTGTCCTAGGCCCAATCAGTAGTCCCTCCCTCAGCCTTCTTGGCTCAGCGTCCACCCGCTACCTGTTCCCTACAAACCCTCACCATCCACACACAATCACAGTCCCCCCAGCATTTTCCAGCAATGTAATTCAAAACAACAACAACAAAAAAAGAAATAGAGCAGTTCCCAAAGTACAAAGGCACTTCCCTTCCTCAATGTTCTCCAATCAGCTGCAGGCTCCGACTCCAGAATATAGTGTACTTCCATCTGGAAAATGAACAGAATCAAGATTCCATTGCAAACAAGATGCTGCATACATACCTCTCAACCTCCTGCCTCATAAATCAGGGACAAGGCTTAAAACAATCAGGGAGAAAGGACCAAAATCAGGGACACATCTTCAAAATTAGAGATATCCACCCAGAAAGCTGGTAGAATACGGGGCTTAGTGCAAAATGCATTTTCTAAAGAAGAAAAAGTCTGTAACTTTAATGGTTGACATTGTTTTGTGCTTACAGTCCCCACTGTTTAGCCACAAAAACACAAATTTTAGGAGGGACAAAGTAACATTTTGAGGCAAAATCAGGGATGCCCCTGAAAATCAGGGACACTTGAGAGGCATGGCTACATATCAATGCAGCTTTTGTGGGTAAAATAAATTTGTAAAATGGGTCAAGATGGCTGTTGCATACAATGCTCTCAGCCAGATAAAACAAGTTCAGACTTATGGCTATGCATACTAACATGTGCACAGTGTTGCATCTACATCACTGCCCAAGACCTAGCATAGCAGATTTAGCTTTGTATATTGATGATACCTATTCAAGTAGTATTTCTAATTCCTGTTCAACTATTACCCCCTCCAAAAAAACAAAATAACAAAAATTAAAACATACAAACAAAAAAGCAGGCAAATTAGGGTACAGAGGACAACAAATATGTCAATGTCCTGTTGCCCCTATTCCCTAAAACTGAAGCACCAAGATCAGGGCATCCATCCCAGGTCCACTGATATTTTTCAATCTTTGCAAACGATCTGCCCATACAATTAGACCATGCCATTCAGCATATCCATAGATGATTCATTAATGTATCAGAGCTCTTCCTCCAGAATATAGTGTACAACTTGTAATGATCCCAACAAAAACAAGTCATGGTGTACACAAAATGGACTGCTGCAGAATGCCATGACAACAAAATTTGCATTCTTTGAGTCCCCCCCACTCAAAGCAAGCAGCTACCATCTCTCCTCATTATTAGGACTGCCAATGGGCTGACTTGTAACAAGTTAGAATGAGTTGGTTGCTTCGAATAACTAGGAATCTGGCTTGACCCTGCTCTTACATACAGTAAACATGTTACCAGGATTCTTACCACTGATGGTCCCAGACTAAATGCACATTACAAAAAAAAACCAGCACCAGATAATTTGATGACACACTTGTCCTGAAACTGCTCAAAGTGGAACTTCACTTCTACTGTACTATACCTGAGGTTGCTGCAGTGGTGCCCTTACAATAAGATAACCATTTAGACAGGATAAGGGCCAGGGTCACACTTTAATCTTCAAATAATGTTGGGGCAGACATGACAGGCCATGGGAATGTCCATGTAAGAACCTTTCTCTGCCTTAAAGTACCTATGGCAGTGGGTTCATGTATATTGCCAGATCTTTATAAGGCATCTCTTTCTTGAAGTGCGATGTTGTAGAAGGACATAATCAGTATTTTTATTTTGTTGATTGTTCTTTTCCTGGAGTTTTTCTGTAAGTTACAGTATGTATTGTTACTCACATACAGTATACGGATGTGTCAGCCACGATGAAGCCCAGTAACTTGCAGTAATGACATGTCACAAAATCCTGCATGATAAAAGGGCTTAATTGCCATTAACTTACAATGGCACCTGCAGTAAATTGCAGTATTCTGTGATATTCTGCAGCATTTCTGTGCTGCATCCTGGCTTGACACATCTGTATATCTATCTATGCTATAACATTCATGTTTTGTTGTTGTTGTTGTTAACAACAGATTTTGATGTTATTCTGGGAAATTGCAATGTCAACTGACTTGACAAATCAGGCAATAACACAAGAAAGAGCTGACTTGAATTCCCCCTAACCTAGATACAGTGGTGCTTAGCGTCATGTTCTTTCGTGTCTAACCATAATATGACACTGTTGTCATGCCTTCCTGAGTGATGGCTAGACACAATGATTGGAAATACAAAGCAATTAGCAGTGATGGCTCTGTTCATGTCCTGTGTACCATGGTTATTGTATTCAACAGAATGTTGCTTATTGAAATTAAAATTTTTTTGCTGTTTGACTATATAATTTTCATGTGTCTCATTTTATTCTTTTGATTCTTGCTGCTTCATTTTTTTCCAGGCTAGCTAACTGAACCCATGCGGTGCTCTAGCACACAGCTGGTACTGTTAATTATTATATATGCCTGAATTTCTCAGTATCCGCATCACAGTTCCATGTCATAATGGTGAAAATACTTTGACAACTCACAAAAGAATGAATACATATCACCAAATGTCAAACAGGCACATACACCAGCTCAGCAAATACCAATACGGTGACGGAAATACATTTCCAAATGGGACCTTAAATTTAATCTTTAATGCGGGGAGCTATGTCCCCCGCATCTCTCAAACTAAAATGATCATCTCCAGGGGAGACAGACACTGGGGGACAGGAGACTATATGGTGGGGGGGCCACATTAAACAGGTGGGATACCGCGGCTGGGGCACCAGAACCATAGGATGGCAACATAAAAAAACACCACCAGGGGCACTGCATAAAAATCTACCTGTAGGCAGTCTTGAACCCAGGACCATCAGCACTACAGGCAACATCCATACCTGCCACACCAGGCAGCAGCAGCAGCAGCAGCAGCAGGCTGCATCTCCCCATTTAGCCCACAGCACCAGCAAACCCCTATTATTCGCTATCGCTCTTCTGTCCCTCCTCCCTTGTTATTCCCTCCCCTCACTAAAACCTCACCATCACTGTTCCTATGGGTGTGCAAATGAAGTCATTCATATTGGAGTCGCCCAATTTATACCCAGTTAGAACAGTGCTTCAATAATAGCTCAAGGTAAAGCTGCACAGTCTATACTGCACTACCACGGACAAGGACAGGGGAAGTACAGCACCATGTAAGAAGCACTCCACTGGTCGTGATCGATTGTACTAGTACCCGAGTCAAGGGCCGAGGAATGGAGGAGGCTGGTCAAGCTGCTTCTGTGGCGTGGAGTGGTAATGCAGGAGCAGCTCAGCTGGAAAGGTGGTGGAGGCCAGGGTTTGAATCCTAATCTCCACAGTTTTCCTTCTTCCTCTTGTAATCCAACTCCAGCTCAGAGTTGATTATTTTAATTACGGGGGGTGTGGAGGTGGAACCCCCTGTAAAAATAATGTTTTACAGTGGTAGAGATCGCGAAACACACTTGCGATTGCTACCACTGGTGCTTATTCTGTTGGCAACATTGTCTCCTGCCACTTTTCTTGTCCACGCTGTATGGACAGCACTGTTTTTGACAGCGCTGTCCATACAGGCGCTGTTCTGACCTAGTGCTGCACAATTTGCTTTGCCCATATCACTGGATACCCTGCATCACTCATTCATACTTCACTGTTTTACTAATTGTCAATTATTTATTGTTTGATTTCACCCTTTTCTATTATTCTACTTGTACTTCTACCTCCTTGTAACTCTTGGGACACACTTAGAAATAAGCCTTGACTCATTGTACCTCTTTCATTCTCCAATTTCCAAATAAATAAAAGTTCAAAAATATCCCAAAATGTGAGCAGCAGCAGTCTAATTTCTCCAACTTTCATAGCTGCATGAAGTCCACTTGTTTCCTTCTGAAAGCAAAAAATAAACCTAACAATACATTATTTGGTACACAAAACAAAATTTTAATAAAGATAAATGGTTTTCCAACCTCAGCTATTGATGATAAGCCTTTTTCCCATCAACTGTTTTAGATACTTTGACCTCTGCCTGGTTCGTATTCTCTAATTTGGTATGCATATTGATTCAATTATTTAAAAAGGGAACACAAACTTGAGTTATTCTGTAGGTCTAGGGACTGTTTTCTCTTGACTGATTGAGACAACTGTCAATCCAGCTGCTACTCCCAGTCATCAGTTCTGGAGACATGGTGCACATGACTGACCTAAAATCCTAACTGGATAAATTGGATAGGACTATGAATAAGACCTGTGCTTTTTTTCTCATGTGCCAGCCATGTACACAAAACTGTGACAGGTACAGTCACATGGGCTGGCTGCATTTAACAGTACAAAGACAATTGCATGGGATTCACCTTCTTCATAAATTCATTACAGGCAATACACATACAGTAGATACCTCAAAATGGGCCAGATATTCAAAACTTTGCGCCGGGCAAAAACTGTTTGCACAGGTTTAGCGCGGGATTGGCGTGGGTTTGCTATATTCAAAGGGCCAAATAGCGTGCGCAAACTGCATTAGTGCTGGGCAAAATCGTAATGTATGCAAGGGGCAAACTGAGGGTGTGTGTACATGAATACAGGTGCAATGCTATATTCAGTGAATAGTGCAGCGCAAAATGGTTTTGCGTGACTTAGTGCGACACTTAGCGCAGTGCACATTACCGCCCAGGAAAAGGTAGTCTTAACCCTGGCAATCAGCTTTGCTTGGCTTTGCATGGCCCTAACAAATAAATATGACACATAGACAAAGCCAGACAGAGGAAACGTGCTGCTCACTGATGGCATCACAATGATGCCATCATCTGCCACCAGTCCCAGTCATGCCAGGCAGTAAGTGGTGACCCTGCCGCCAGTGGACAGCATGGCAGTGTGGCCATACAGCACACACCTGCAGACCACTCTTCTGTGGACACCAACAGATGCCAGCATACACATGCAGCATTGTGGGCATAGAGGATGTTGAGGGGAGAGTGTACGGGTGGCCAGGCTGTGCCACAGACCAGGTGTGGCCACAAGGCTGGGACACATCATGCAGTGCACATGGGCCAGTATTGGGAATACCCCAACACCAGTGTGCCTTTCTGATAATATATGCCCCCCGGCCACATACCGCACAGCTGTACACCTGGTGAGGCTCCATAATTGAAGTAGTTCCTTCCTTCAAGTACCTTGGTGTGTGGCTTGACAGTAACCTTGTCTTCTTTGTCCACATAGATGAAACTCATGCCAGACTCTGTCCTAAATTTTGCGCTTTGTACAAAGATAAATACTGTCTTTCCATATAGATTTGCCATGAGCTTATCATCAAAATGGTGCTACCTGTCTTTGACTATGCAGACTTGGTCTATGGGTCTTCCCCTCCCGTTCACTGGCTAGACTGGTTTCTGTCTGTAATTCCTTCTGTTGTTTTGCAACCAACTCACCCTCTTGAACTCATCATTACTCATTTTACTCATTTCTGTTCATCCTTCCCCCTTCCATCCTCTCACCAGATACACTATATATCCTTGATTTCTAAATACTGGTTTGTAAGCCAGCCCGTCGGTGCAGTGGTTGGATTTCCGCTTGCGATGCCGGCAACCCGGGTTCAAGAACAGGCCCAGGGTATTGGAGGCCTGGCCAGGGGGAGAAAGATGGAGCATCCTGAGGATTGCTATCCTTCTCTGGGGGGAGGGTGGGGAGTGTGTCTGGTGCTTGATGGACCCCTGGTGGAGGCCGGGGGTACTGCAGTGGTCAGCACCTGAATGTTCTAGGGGGTGGGGCAGACACTGGACATCATTGCACGTCCCTGCCCCCAGGAAAAAAATGGAAAAACTACTCATTGGCTGCCAAGGATGACGGCTGCCCCAGCGCCTGGCCCCAATTGCTCCCTGTCTCTCCTCAACCTAATATGGCTCCACAGATGGCATCTCCAGGCCCTGTACCCCAACCTGGGGGGGGGGAGCCAGGGAGGCAATGTCGGCAGTAGCCAACACCTTCCCCTGTCATAGACGGGCCTGGTAAGGTGCTGTGGCCCTGCCCTGGGAGGGGGCAAGTCAGGAGGTATGCTGGAGGTAAGACACAAGTAAGGTGGGTGCTAGGGGTTGGCGTTGATGGAATGCCAACCAAAAGGGGCAAAAAGTATACTAAATTAAAAAATAAATAAATACTGGTTTGTGTCCCTCCTGCCTCATCACTCCTCTCCATTGTTCCCTCATGCTCCTTCCGCTCCCGCTCCAGGGACAAATACACCTTTGCTTTGCCACATCCGCACACCTCAGCTGGCCAATCAGCCTTCACCTATCATCTCCTGTCACTTTGGAACCAACTTCTCTCTTCCCTTCATTTCACTGCCTCCCCTACCTCCTTCAGACACCAGCTGAGACTCTTTCCCCTCCCCCCTTGTGCCTGTTTTCCTTCCTCTTACAATTCCCTTACACCTGGTGTAATGATTAATGGGCACCTTTTCGACTGATCAGTTTTGCACTTTCCACATTCATGGTGTGTTCTGATTTTGC
Source organism: Neoceratodus forsteri (assembly GCA_016271365.2). Classification (NCBI taxonomy): domain Eukaryota; kingdom Metazoa; phylum Chordata; order Ceratodontiformes; family Ceratodontidae; genus Neoceratodus; species Neoceratodus forsteri. Next base: position 159,680,741 of record CM028137.1, read on the forward strand.
ACTCTTCTTGTTACACTGCATTTATCTAAGCTACGTATTGTTTTTATCCTTTGCTTCCCTACGCCGGGTCATGCCTGGAACCAAGCCCTGGCTCAGTGTACCTTTCCCAGTCTAGAATTTTCAAATAAATAAAATACATGAATAAAACTGCAGCACACCCATCAGGGAGGTTGAAGTTACTGTAATGATACATTCTACATATAAAAACATGGATATACTTAATAAAAACATTTGTGTAAGTACATAAACAATATGGCTTATATGCACCACTACATTATTACACGCCATAATAAATATACATTTTTATAAAAACATCAGTATCACTATACAATAGAATGAGGTACAGATGCAGCTGAGGGAGAGGTTATGGCAGACCTATCACTACAGTTTACATGCATCAATATATGTGTAACCTCCCCTCACTGGCCCCCCCTTGTTCAGCTAGCAGGGCTGCTCCTCGCAAACCAAGGAGCCACCGAGATGGGTGGGGGTTGTCACTATGAAACAGTTCTGTTGACCTAATACTTCTACTTCGGAGCCTGCCATCCTTAGACAGGCAAACCAAGTGTGGCAACTACCTGGCTCACACCTGGGGGGACCATTTAGCATGGCCATAAACCTGGGTCCCTGGGAGAAAATGTTTGCTCAGCATTATGCTAGGTTTGCACTTCTGATCAGTAGCACCCAAGTAAATCCAGACAATGGAAGCAATAACTGTACTGTCCAAACCAGGTTGTGATTCTAGAGTGTGGCTTTTATTCACATTCACAGAAAATAAACAAAGCAAAGATGGACCCCCACAGGGCTACTTCCACTGGTAATGCAGATTACTGAGGTACACAGCACACACACAGAGTGAACCCTCAGGTTCTGAATGGATCTGGGCACACACGGCTCAAACTGGTACACTTCCCTTCTTTCCCCTGACTTGGCACCCTGGCCAGTACTAGGACACTTTCTCATATATCATGAGGAATTACTTTGGTGGCTTCCTACCAACTCTGAGCACTCTGTGACTCACAGAAAATCCAAAATCCCACATCTGGGTAATTTCCTCCGGCACTGGCCAAATGCACTGAGAGAAGATAAAGGTGCCCAAACTGAACCCAGAGAGGTAAACATGGTTACTTCAGATGGGGGGTCTCCCACCTTTTGCTTCCAAATTTATACTTGGCCATTCATCTGGTTACAACACCCTTCTCTGAAACACTCTTGTAGATGCTGTCTTGAAATGTATTTCACATTAAGCATTCTACTTCTCACACCTCGGAGATGTCATGAGATTAAACGTTCTGTATGTGGCTATGTCTTTACTCTAGATCCCCACTGTTGCAGATGCTTTTAAATCAGACACAGTCTAAAAGTTCTGTACTTGGCAAGTCTCCCTCAGACCCCACAGTAGGCAGACACTTTTACTTGAAACACAGTCTTGGTGAACAGAGTCCCTTTGTCAGAGAAAAACTCAGCACAGGAATGCAGGTGCCCCAGGGCTTTTTTCCCACACACAGTCCCAGGAACTCACAGAACAAACAAATCTAGGCAGCTTCACCACTCTCCAGGCTGGACCAGGGGATTGCCCCTGAATCCTGGACCCCCCCCCCATCCCTCTGGGGATGGGGCACTGGAAAACCTTCTAGAAACGGTCTTTACCACTTCCTTCACTGGTCTTCTGTGTTCTTCTCTTGGGTGAGAACACATTACCCCTTCTCCTGAGGTAGCTCTCTTTCAGAGCTAAGTCTGAGGAGCTGCCTTCTGCAGTACTCCTCATTCTTCAGACTCTCTCTCGAACTAACTACTGACTCCCAACATTCTACTGCTAACCCCTGCAGCTAGCATTCCATTGTGGCTTATGCTGCTGTGAGAATTCTAAGGTGACATCATCCTTCCAGCTCAGCAGAGACTGAAAACAGAGTGGGACAGTGTGAAACCAATTTAACTGGCATCTCACAAGCTGCCTTTCCCTGCCTGCCACTGATTCTAAGTTATATTCTAGTAACCCTTGGGAACAAGGGGGTTACATATGTCAATATACAGAAGTACACTTGTAAGCATACTGGTATGGTTAAAAGTACATTTATGTATGTTGACATGTGTTGAGGTATAGTATATCAATGCATGGAACCTGTATCAACAGGACAAACTATGACAACTAGTCTCCAACTTTTCATTTAAACAAAATGAAGCTCCTAGTCCTAATGCTTTCAAAGTTAACTTGTCCTTTGCTTTTTCCATAATTTATTTACTCTTCTTGTTTACCTAGAGCACACCACTCCTTCTGACATTAATCGACTGAATCTTACCGATGATCTAACTTCTAGCACAATCATCACTGCCAGATTCTGCATCCAGACTTCCTCAGACCTCCGCCTCTCACTTGAAGTCAGGGAGGAGCCCAGTGGGCCACTTTTCCCACTTTTTCTCCCTGACCACTATTCCAGTACCTGCATGCTTCAGTGTCCTGGGGGATGCCCAGCATGATCATCTATGCTGCCTAGGTTTCATCACAAGCAGTAGCAATGCAACACGGCCCCCATATATATATCCCAGGAAGAGATCACTAAAGGGACACACTTAGCCCTCTCTGCCATCCTCTGTTTCTGACATCATCGGCTTAGGGTGTGAAACCAGGCTTCCAGCATGCCTGGACAGTCCTTTCCTGCTTAGTGCCATACAGATGGTTCACGAACGTTGGTGGGAAAATCAGAAGATCGATGCTGTATTTCTTGCACATATAACATGCTTATAGGGATAATTTAATACAGTTAAATGGCTTGGGAGCAGATTTTCCTCACACAATGGAAATAGTCTGAATATTTTATTTATTTGAAAATATTTTACCAGGAGAGACAACATGAACTGTAACCAGCTCATTTCCAGGAGTGTCCTGGGGGGAAGGGGTTACAATAGTAGGAATAGCAAGTAAAAACATAAATGTACAAGTGCAATTACATATAGCCATAACAAATAGTGTAGTACAAGTGCAGTGCATAACAGTCCAGAACATTAGGTCAATGGTAGCAACCATGTGTAAGCAACAGTCAATTGTTGTAGCCAAGAAGCTAATATATACAGGGTGGGATATACAAAATTGCTGTGCCATGCACAACCCACCAATATTCAGTGGGGCAGGTTCCACTGCACAAACCTTGATGCACCGGGGCGCAATAGTAGTGTATGCAGTGCAAGTGCGGGGGGCATGCCCATGCATATGCCGCACATCCCTATATTCAGCTCAGGATGTGTGACACATATGCTGGCACATACTCACCTTACGCCACTCAGAGGGGGGTGCAAAGTTGTGCCTGGCAAAACCAGGAACAAGTCCTGGCCACCCACAGGTGAGCTGCCATATTGCAAGGTGCAACACGGCAGCCGCCTGGTGTGGGTGGCCACCCGACCTCCCAGGGCATGGTCCACATGCCCCCTGCCAAGGGGGCGTCATGCTCCCCCCTCACCTGATCATGGGCATAAGACAATAATCAATGAATGATTCATTCACAATTCAGGCCTATGTAGTACAGTATGGTGTGCACTCCCATTGGCCCATGCAGTGGACCAATAGGCATACAGACCCCACGTGCACGCTGTCAGTCAGCGGGCGGTTGGGCAGTTGCAGGTGGGGTGCTGCCACTTGCCATTGACTGGGGGTGCAGGGTGGAAGGGGCTTCAGGGGTGGGTGGGGAGGGTACCGCTGGACCACAAGGGTATCCTCTGATCATTCCACCCGTGATCGGGCACTGGGGGGTTTCCACTGGACCACCAGGGATTTGTAACCTGTGTCCCTGATTAGGAAATGGGGATAGGTCCACTGGACCCCCATGGAGATAGGTATCTTATGCCCATGATTGGGCAATGGGGTTCAGTCCACTGGACCACCAGTGATTAGATTTACACATGCTCACGATCGGGCAATGGATAGCGGTCCACTGGACCACCAGGGATTATTATAACATATGTCTATTATTGGGCAATGGATAGTGGTCCACTGGACCACCAGGGATTAATTTTATACATGCCCATGATTGGGCGAACGGGAGCGGAGCCCAGAGAGGGGCAGCAGGGCGTCAGTCCCTGATGGCTGCAGCCTGGCAGGGCACCAGGTACAAGTCACCAGGGATCAGTGCACTGCATGCAAATTGGGCCATAATGACATGCAAATGGCCCCATTTGTGCCTTGCATGGATAATGGTCTCATTTGCATGCCCACGGCTGAATATTGCAGTTGCTGCACCTAACGCAACTGCACCTGCGCTGGCACAGCCCCCTGCTCCCATTCTGCCACTTGTGCTGGCACAGTGCCACTGCACCGTGCACAGTGTCTGCACCCTCAGTGCCATATTCAACGGTGCTGAGCCATGGCACAGCACTGTTGAATATCACCTGATCCCTGCCCTGGTGCAGCCCAGTTGCGCTGCACCCAGGCTTGCACCCCTGCCTGGTGCAGTCTGAATATCCAGCCCACATTGTACTTCAAATACAGAGCAAAACAATCCAGAGCATTAGAAAATAATAACCATGTGTTTGTAATAGACATTGTTATAGTCAAGAAGAAGGTAAACTGTTAGCTAAGGCAGAAAAGCAAGGACTTATGGGAAAGAGAAATCTTTAGTTAATGTTGTACCTTTTGAAATAGGGTTCTACTGGATTCAGGCATTGCCAAGTATATATGTTTTATCAATAAAATCCTGAGAAATCTATAAATCCAGGGCAACCATTTTTACCTGAGTAGTTTTCCTGATAACTAGTATAATCTCTAAATGTAGTGCTATTAGAAAAAAAAAATTGGTTCCCTTGAAATAAAATACATTTGTGAAATCATGTCTTGCTCATACTGGAGCATTGGAGTTCTCAGGAAGTTCAGTGTGGATGACAGTTCATTAGTTCTTTTAATTCTATGTTTTCTTTTTGCATTCTACTATTTATATTTCTGAATAATGTAAAAAAAAAGTTCTGCATCATACTGGCAATTCATTAGCAGACTCTAACCACAGTCTTTACGTTAACTGCATTTTTCAACTGCTGAATCACTTGTCACACTAAGTTTATAAAGTTTCTGAAGTGGTTCTGGGTAGGAAATCTAGTCCAATCTGTTTGCAAATGCTTATGTTCAGAAAACTGGTGAGACGATAACTGTGTCACTGAATCCACACGACAACTCCTGGGCAACTGAATAGGCGCCATGGTTGGTTTGACAGACTACGCAGTGAGCCAGCAATCTCTCATATCAAAGACAGGGGTCTGAAAGGGGTACTCAGACCATTATAGCTGACCTTTATCAATATGTTCTCAAACTGCTGAAGTTTGTTAGTATGAAACCAAAAAGCTCCTTTTCTCATACATGTTACTGTAAGTGTTTCTAATCTGTTGTACTTGAAATTATAATCGTCAAACTTTGGCCAATAAATGACCATAGAGGTGAAAACTACCATAAAAATACACTGAAAAATATATTAACATTTTAAAAAGATAAATCAAGTTTTATTAGCTAATTAAACGCTCCCAGCTTTTTTACTGCCTTAAATTTCCATAATCTGCGACTAAACATTGCAAGATAAAAATCAAGTGGTAGACATTTTCACGATAAACATTTTAAACAAATAAATCACATGCTTAAAACACACTTTAAAAAGGCAGGTCCCTAAATAGTAGAGTGCACATAAGTATTGGCTTAGGTGTAATACAAATAAAGACCACCAGTACCAGGTTGCTGTTTCCTGATATCTGTATTAAAGACAAATGCTTCTCCAGTTCCCCCCCTGAGCTCCTCTGTATTTTATTTGTTTCTTCACTGGCTCTTTAGGCACAATGATGCAGTGTTACTGCCTTAGTTTCAGAGCAACCCGAATAAAATGCTAAGCAGACACGGAGCTAGCCCTGTCAAAAGATTTATTTAGGACAGATTCTATTGACAGGCAAATGGAAACCCTAGGAACTCCAGTGATAACTCTATAATTACTATCTGCCAGGGATCTGTGAGGGACAGGAGCCCTTTTGAATATTTTATCAGAGTTCAACATTTACTTTCACTGTGGAATTCTTGTACTGATAGTTTTTGCATCGGGATCATTCATGCAGTAAGTCTGTCTCATGAAAAGCTGCACAATTAATCTTTAACTTTCTCTTGTAGACCAAAGTTTTCAAATTGCTGTACTAGGTAGCAATTTGAAATATGGGGACACTGGTGAGAAACAGGCACATTCAGCAGTGGAGGTATATAGTGTAATGTAACCTGTATGCATAATGGCGTTTGGTCTCATGCCCGCTGTAGAACGAGAAATTTGGTAAGTTAATAGTTTAAGAAATGTTTGGACAGTGTTCTGGTGTAGAACTTGAGGTGGCTCTGCAGTCTGCTGGTACTACAAATGTGTGTGTATTAATGAAATATCCCTGGATATCATAGTCGTGGCATCTAGTATGCTATTTCATAACAAAAAAAGCCTTGACACATTCCAACACCTTATATCTGATGAATATTGATGATACTTGCTTTCATGACTTTACTTGTTTGGTGCTTTTGGATTTTGTTCAGTTTTCTCCAGTGTGTTACCTTGATCTCCATTTTGTAGAAAGCAGCCTGTGTTGCTGCATAATAGGAAAAGGTCCAGGAATAACATGTGCACGTTTAATGAAGTTTGGCATGTAGAACTGCACAGTTTTGGTACTGCTACTTCCATCTGAAAAATGTTTTATAAGCTTGTTGATAAATTATTTTGGGAACATTATATTCAGGGTTTCCCCTTGAATGCTATACCACACACACTGATAATCTTCTTCCCTGCATAATGTCATGCCTTGTATCAGTTGTACAATGCAGTAATGCTGCATATTATGTATCACACTAGAATGCTATAAATAAAAAGTAAAAAAAAAAAAAGCCTTTTGACAGATTTAAGGGTGACATAATGTTCAGTCATTTTGTCCTTTAAGCAACCTTTTGGTGCAACATAAGTGACACATACTGAGTTTCCTAGAAAATACACCCCCCCCCAAAAAAAAAAACAAGACTAAAAGTTGCATTTAAGAAGGCTTGTTAGAGTACACAGATTTTTAAAATGCTAGTTTTACTTGCAGGAGAAAGAGAACAATGTGCGGAAAAAATAATCAAAATAATTACATACAGTATGAGTTTAATACATTCATAAGCCTATTAATTTATGATTAAAGAAACAATAACTGGACATTTTTTATTAACAAAGCTATTTCCGAGTTTTGTATCTGTACGTATTTTTTCTAGCTGGAGTTTTGACATTGGTGTTTGCAAACCATCTCTTCATTCTTTCATTAGAAATGAAGTGCAGGAGTTTCTCATGACAGAAACGCACTGAGAGGATTGTATGGAACAATGGATGTTCTGTGGGATAGTGGAAATGCATGCTGCTGATCCCATGGGAACTACTGTAGCCCATTCACACTGTGTAAGAAAGATGCTGTTTTAAAACAGGCTCTAATCCTTTCCTGGTTAGGAATTTGAAAGCACCCTTATGCTGCTCTCAAAAGATGGAGGACTCTATGGTCAGTGAGTTAGTTTACTGTCAGTAATGAAGTGCTATTACGGTATATTTGGCTATTATTCAAGACAGTATTCTGCAATACACAGCTTACAGTTGTATGGCTCCAGAACTCTACACAAACAATACACTGTACTTTAGGTACATAAAATAATCTGCCCGTTAGGAAGAATGCTCATCTTTATTACCATTCTGGAAGATTTTCTTCTTGAAAAGCAAATTAAATTAATGAATTGCACGGAGGCAGGGGTTAAACTGAAAATATTTAAGTGGGGGAACTTTCTTCTCTAGATTTGTAGGCGGAGTAAGTGTCATCTCTAGGTAGTGGAACTCTCCCCTAGTGGTTAAAGGACAAAGAAGCAGGGGAGCTGGAACTCTTATATAATTTTGCAAGAGGTGAGAAAATGGAATTGCTTTCGGTTTCTGCTAATTTTAACCCATTTACTGTACAAGGATAGAAGCTTATCCACATCTGCTCTTAAGTTAATTCAGTCTTATTGAATTACATTACTGTTGCCAATGAAAACACTTTAATCCAGTGCATACAGAAAGTCTATTGTTTTTGTCATTTGAAAGATTTCTCTCATATCTGTACAGATGCAAAACATATTTCGTTGCATATCTCTTAATTGTAGCTAAAAGATGCATGCAGTAAATTACAATGTATGTTGCCTCAAATGATACCTTTGCCATGGAGAAAATCTGATTTTAAATTCTAATGTATCTGTCTGTCTGTCTGTCTGCCTATCTATCTATCTATCTATCTGTCTATCCATCTACCTATTCACCTACCTATATAAAATAGGTGATAGTGATCTGATTGGACAAGACCTTTACCTGACTGTTTGGGTATCAGAGCATGTTGAGGCAATTCAGAATTACTGTTTATACTTCAGATTAATTTATGGACTATTTTATAAGAGAAGTAACACCCTTCATGGTGTCTGGGTATGCTCTTCTATACAGACACCGAGGGTGGTTGATGACACAAATGGTGTCCCTATGTTAGAGCACACCTGGACACCTCAGAAAGGCTTTTATTCCTTACATATATACATACTGTATATATTTATATGTTTAAGTGTGTGTGTTTGATTTACACTGAAATAAAAAAGTAGTCTTTTATAAAAACTCATGAATTTGAAAAAGAGGGAATGCCTTGTGCACATGCACATGACAGATAAAGCATAAAATATGATATAAAAAATAAAAATAAAATTATACAAACATGATAAGCATAAAAGCCATGAAGATACAGGAAATATGGGGAGGGATACAGGTACTGTGGGTCACCCTGGAAAAGGGGAATGGATCCACTCTTCACACTGGTGTGATCTACAGACCTCCATCACAGTGGGAGGAATTAGACAGGGTACTGGTTGAAGATATTGGCAAAATGGCAGAAAAGGGAGAGGTGCTTCTCATGGGGGACTTCAGTCTTCTGGATGCAGAATGGAACCTCCCAGCTGCAGTTTCAGCTAGAAGCAGGGATATCCTGGACTCCCTGCAGGGGGTATTCCTCAGGCAGTAAGTCAAAGAACCCACTCATGATGGGGATATACTGGACCTTGTGCTCACTAACAGGGACAGTGTGGCAGCATCAAGGTGGAAGGTTACCTGGAGACCAGTGATCACTGTACAGCGTGGTTCAATATAAGAATGGCTACAGAGTCAAACAAAACTATGGCTACAGAGTCAAACCAAACTAAGGTGAGGATCACGGACTTTAGGCAGACATTTTATAAAGATGGGTGACTGTCTTAGGGATGATCTGGTAGTGTGAGTTGACATAGGTGGGATGGAAGAATGTGGGCGAAGATAAAGGTGGCCATATTGAAGCTACAAACCTATGCACCAAGCAAATGAATAAAAGCAAGAGGAAAAAGAGACTGCTGTGGTTCTCAAAAGAGGTGACTGAGAAGGTAAAAGCTAAAAGGGTAGCATTCAGAAAATATGAGATGCAGAGGAAGAAGGATAGGAAAGTGTATCAAGAGAAACAGGGATAAGCGGGTAAAGTTGTAAAGATTGCAAAGGCACAAACTGAAGAGAGGATAGCCCAAGAAGTAATGAAAAGTGCAAGCATTTTTTAGATATGTAAGTGAAAAAGGAGGACCAGGGGAGGCATTGTAAGGTTATAAAGGGATGCAGAGAGAGACCAGGAAAAAGCAGATCTACTGAACAAATACTTGTCTTCAGTGTTCACAGTGGAAGGAGAAAGGGAGAGGTCACAAAAAAGCAATAGGACCTTTGAAAGGAGGGAGATGGACACTAGTCTGTTTTCAAAGGAGAGAGTCCTAAAAGGACCCAAAAATCTGAAAGTGGGCAAAGCAATGGGACCACACAGGGTGTATCTTACGGTACTGAGAGAGCTCAGGGAGGTACTGGCTAAACATCTGACAGTCATATTTGACAGCTTACTAAAAACGGGTGTTGTTCCAGAGGACTGGAGGAGGGAGGATGTAGTCCCTCTTTACAAAAGTGGTAGCAAGGAGGAGGCTGGCAATTATAGGGCAGTCTGTCTGACATTGGTGGTCAGAAAGTAAATTGAATCACTGCTGAGGTGAAGGTAGTGGAATATATTGAATCAAATGGGTTACAAGACTTGAGACAGCATGGATTCATGGAAAGGAGGCCACATCAAACAAATCTGATAGATTTCTTTGACTGGGGAACTAGGGAATTAGATCAGGGTGGAGCTGTGGATGTGGCATACCTAGATTCCAGTAAGGCATTTGTAGTTAATCTTTTTATTAAAACGTTCAAACTATAACATACAATATACACACACAGTCATCATGTGACAGGTAAGAGATATGGGTCAGACTTGCTACTATAAATGACACAACTTACATAAAAAAAATAGATTAAATGGCAGTATACTGAATTATAGTACTAAAACCATGTAAGTTGAGTAAGTAATTGATACATGAGGTGAAAAACAAGGCAGCATCCTTAATGCAATAGAAACACAAAAGCTAATAGTCAGGCTATTATAGGAGGAAATGCTACACAAGATGGTCAGGAGGAAAGGAACTACCCTTAAGAGCTAGCATCTTTGGGCTCTGGAGAAACATTGTGACACAATCTAAACTTCAGAAAAGGTGACCACCATTTGTAGAGCTGGTAGTACAACTGGAATGGTATTCCAGACAGCCTGGGTTCAAGTTTCAGCTGAGGCACTTACTTCTTTCTCTCCTCTGTTTGTATGTGCTCCATAAGTATGCACACCACACTCTTGTGATTAAAAATGTAATTATCTGCTAGCTCGGTGGTGCTGAGGGCTGAGGTGCTGGACGCCTTACCTCATGCTGTGCCGGCAACCCGAGTTTGGGAATGAGCCATGGTTGTCAGAGTACTGGAATGGGAGGGGAGGGAGCGGAGGAGGATTAAGTGGCCATAAGGCAGCTCTCCTCTCCCAGGGAGGCCTCTGCCACCCCCCCATAGTTCCACTGGCACCAGGCGAAGACCTAGGGCCAGTGTAGGTGGGTGAGGGGTGGCACAGAATGGGAGGGGACCTCAGATCCATAAAGTGCATGTGCCTCCACACGCATGTGCCTGTCCGAGGCAGGCTCAGGCACAAAAACCAGGGGAAAAAAACAGAAAAAATGTATATAGAAAAAGAAAATGTAATTATCTGTGCAGCCCCAGGTTGTGTATTGGAGAAAGAGTAATGTACTCTGGAATGACTCAATTTCCAGTTACCTCAGTGGTGCAGCTGGTAGTGCAACCAGAACAGCGAGCCGAGTGGCCTGGGTTCAAGTCCCAGCTGAGGCACTTATTTCTTTCTCTCCTCTGTTTGTATGTGTTCTTTTAAGGACCACTGGCTGTCTTTTTCAACTCATAGAAGTCACAGTAACTGTATTTGTATTTCTTTATCCACTTTAAAGAACTCCAGCATCACCAGCGTTACTAGTTTGGTCTTGCCAAGTGTCACTCTTTAGTACAGTAGCCGGAGGTGGCTACCATAGCCTTCTTCTTCCACATCAGCCAAGACCCACCTTCCCCCTTCTCTTCCTCCCAGAACTGCTGCTACCACTTTCCTCATATTATTATTCCCTCTCTTCCCAGCTCATCCCTAGGCTTCCCTAAATCAAGATCTTCCTCCTCCCCTGCCAGGCTGTGTATGCTGCCCTTCTTATACTGCAGAATGTAACTATGGAAAGCCATATAGCTATAAGAGTAGGAGTGAGGATGATAGAAGCAGAATCGTTGCATACTACTTTTGGTGCCCACAAGTCTACTCACATTACCAAAGTAGTGCAGCAGTTCACTGTACAGCCCCCCCTTCTCTGCAGAGACACCAGGAGCAGGTATGCAGTGATGCAGCAAGGATAGCAGAGCATGGACTGGCATGTCTCTGTTTTTTCAAGGTTAAGTGAAATGCGTAAGGATATCTTTGTCTTTGTTAGGTCATATCAAAAGAACAGTGCACCCTCATCCCCTCACTATGCTTAAATGTATATTCTGGTCAGTGTTTTAAGTCAGCAGAGTTTCGTAACTGGAAGCAACAAAATGAAAGACCATTGAGGAGATAGAAGTTAAGGCAAAATTAGAAACAAATTGCTTTGGCATCACGAAGAACCTTTGGTACTTTGATTCTCAGTTCCATTGGTGTTTTGATTACAAGTTCTGGTCAAGTTCTGATAAAAAGTCAAACCTGATTTGTTCCCTCTTGCCCATGCATGCTGCGGCCTGTAATTTCATGACTCAGCATCTTCACCTCCTTGTCATAGATGTATTTGACAGCAGCCTGCTGCCACAATGGACTGCCTCCATCACTTGCAGCAGGTTTGGCTCTATTCAAAGAGTGACTGCAGCCACAACTGACTCCCCAACTGTGAATGAACCCTATACAGACAACCCTGACTTCAATACTGTCCTCATCCACTCCACTTACTAGAGACACACCTGGTATTCAATGCAGGGAAGAGCAGCAAAAAGAATCCATGACAGTAGGGAGACTTTTTGAAGGGTGAGTGCAAGGAAGGGCCTGGGGTTGGTCTTGGTCTTGGTCTTGGGCCGGCAGTGACCCTTTACTACACCTCTGCTAGTGCCTTGTAATTAACCAGCTGGCTGGGAATAAACTCATACTGTTGTCTTTCAAAATCTGTATGAGTCAGATTTACCGTAGAGCTATCATGTAGGTTACTGGGATCTGGATGAAAAATATTAATCATGTGAAGCGTAGGGTTACTTGTTGGTCATGGGTGAGGAACTGTGGATAGAATAGCATACTGTACAGTGTGGTCATTAATATTGGACTCTTTAGTTTCCTATAAAATAGCTTACAGTGTTTACTGTATATCTTACCAACCAGTCTGCCTAGCGTCATCAGTGATGCTTACTACTCCCCCCCCCCCATCCCGGTAGCATGCCCAATCACTACTGCAGTCTGATGACTGTATTGTTGAATGGGGATCAGTTACATTTGGTGGGCAACTTAGTAAGATAAACTAATGAAGTGTAATCACAGCTGAGGAGCATAAACAGGAATAAAAATCCCTAGATGTCACTGAAATGATTGATGAAAAGACATGTTTACAGAGCCTTTAAGATGCCTTCTCGCAGGGAGAAATGTAAAGAACAGTGAGATAGTCATTTGAAGTTGCTGGCACAGCTACCAAAACGGTCAACTCCCCAGACTGATTCAGTTGAGATTTTTGAATAGTTAACAAAATTCTTGCAGTGGAGCAGATTTGATGGCCCTGGCCATAGAAAACCAAGAGGTCTTTAAAGCAGTCAGGATCCATTCCAAACAGGGTTTTACAAGTTAACAAAGCAACCTTATAGGTGGTGCCTCACTGCACTGGCAGCCTGTGCTGTTAGTGATTTTAACTATGGTAATCAGCCTGGCTGTAGCATTCTGGACCTGCTGCAGGCAGTGCACCAACTGATTGGCTAGCCCTAAGTAAAGAGTATTGCAGTAGGTGAGCCACAATATTATGAAGGCATGACCCATGGCCACCAGATCTTAATGCACTAGACAGGGTTTAATATGGATGAAATTCCTTAGCTGGAAAAATCCACCACAGACCTCAGCCATCACCTGATGTTTGAATGACTGTTGACAGTTCATGATGAAACCCAGATTATTCACCATATCCATGGCTCATAGTACTACACAATTAAAGATGAACATCTGAGGGGGTAGACTAGTCATTATCAGCCCACAAAGACCGGGGTCGACCAGTATCATCTTCATCTTGCCAAGATTTAAGCTCAATCAGTTGGATACCATCCAGTTAGAGATTTCATTTAGGTATTAGTCCAGTACAGAGGTCATATATCTGTTGGGTGTAAATAACAGATATACTGTCATTGAGTGCCATCTGCATAGCAGTGAAACTCTAACTTATACCATCCAATGATCTCCTCTAAAGCAACATGTACATGACAACTAACACAGGTGAACAGAAATGACTCTTGTGACACCACACAGCTTACTGAATCAGGCTACAAGGAAAAAGTACCTAACATAACCTGCTGTAATCTGCCAGATAAGAAGGACTCAAGCCACTTATAAGTTGACCTAGAGAGTCCTTCATATTGCCACAGGCAACTCATCAAATCCCCATGACCCACTGTGTCAATTGCTGATGACAGAGCAAGGAAAATAACCATAGAACATTCCCTTTTATCTTTCCCCAAGAGAAGTTCAGTTAACACCCTGACTAGCATGCTCTCAGTCCTGTCCCAAGGCCTGAAACCAGACTGAAACAGTTCAAGGTATCAAGCTGTGCCACAATTACCTTCTCAATCATTTTCCTCAAAAAAGGAAGGTTTGAGACAGGGCTGTAAGTTGCTGGTATGTTGTGGTCTACAGATGACTTCTTAAGGAGGGGTTTCACCATTTCCATCTTCAGGGTGAAAGTAAAGCATTCCTCCTCAGGGGCACACCATATAATCCTTTTTTATTTTGCATTCTTTATGTGCCCAACCCCCCAAATCCTCACAACAGAGGTCGGCCTGTACCCGTTCGCACACCCCCATGCCCAGATTTACCCCCCTGGGTGGGGCCTCTGGGTTTCCCCCCATCCAATGGTCATTGTAGGCTAGCCCCAGCTTACTCCCAGGTTGGAGCCATGGGAGAGGGACCTCCTCAGTGGACATCTAAGGCAGCGAGGACGGCAGTAGGGTAGGGACATCATGTCAGGGGCCAGTAGTTTGTTTTTTAGCATACGTGCTGATGCTCCAGGGGTGGGGACATGCACTAAAGACCAGTGTTCACCCCGCCCCCTACATAGTGGCACCAGCTGTTCAGCAGCCCCAGCTTCTGCCAGGGGTCAACAAAGTGCTGGACACACTCCCCCCCTCCCCCTGGAGAAGGAGAGCAGTCCTGAGAGCCATCAATCCTTCTTCCCCAGGCCAGCTATCAGACTCCTGGGTCCATTCCCAAACCCAGGTCATCAGTGTCACAAGCGAAATTCCAACTACTGTGCCATCAGGCCAGCCTGGAACACTCTACAGTCCTGGCAATGATAGAACTTAGGACCTCCCAATAACCCTGCAGCAGTCAGGTTGGGCCTGGTTTAAAAGAACAGAAAGTTGAACACTGCTTGGTGATTGCTCAAGTATGTCCTAATCCAATAATGGGTGAAACTCACTCCAGGACCACAGAGGCCACTGGACACTTAATAATCAACCATTGTGGCCCCTGATATTCCACATGCAGAGATCTCTGCTTGAATGGATGAGACTCTGCCCAAGAAAAACTGGCCACCTCTTCACACTTAACTGCTGAAACCTTTCCCCTGGACTGCAGATAGTGCTCTCATCTGTCTACAGTGCTGAAGAGATGAGCTGGTCAGTTCTTATTTGAGATAATCATGTCTGACAGGAACTCTGACTTTCTCAGGGTGATTTCCCTCTGATACTCCCAGTAACGGTTTCTTAGAGCCAGTCTGTCATCCTTTGAGATAGCTCTGTTACAATAGTGCTCCAATCTCTACCTTGTTGCCTTTATCCAACACAACTCATCATTATATGAAAGTCAGCTACATCTGGAGGTCAGCAAGCAGACATAGAGTGGCATGACGGTGTCCAGAACCTCTGGGATGTCTAGGGTGTAGCAGTTTAAGGCCACCTCAGTACCACCCCCACATGCTGCTACCACACTCAAGAAGTCCCGCACCATCACAAGCATTTCAGGCTCAAGACTGTATTTAGGAGACTACTGAATAATCACTACAGAAAGGGGTAAATGCCTGGAGTGGCCCCAGCCTGGAGCTCCATGTCATGGTGATTTGATCAACTGACAACATCAATACTAACATCTATAATGTCAAGACTGAGTGAGGAAACAAGGTGCAAAGTGTGACTGATTTAGTGAATAGCAGTGGAAATCTTCTGAGTGATGCCCAGCAATATGTCAGCTGGTGGAACTCCTGATCAAATTGCAAGGTTTCTTCATCCACTTGGACACTGAAGGCTAAAACAATAATGGGCAGAGGGAGTCCAGTGGCAGGGAGACAGCGGAATCTGCAAATTTTTTACCAGTAACAGAACTAAGATTATCTGCATATGCCTATTTCTGTCAATGGCAGAATGCATGTGCAACCCATGAGGCTATCATGTGGTAATGATAAAAACATAGAATTTGTCATCAGAAAAGGGCTGGTAGGTCCATCCAGTCTGCCCTATTTTTCCTTCCTGTTCCGATACCTTGGATTCTATGTGGTCACTGGCATCCCTCATGCCTCCCTTTCCCCATGCTTATTATGCCCATGTGCCTATCCCACACATGCTTGAAGCTCCTCACTGTTTTTGCCCCACCACCTCTCCTGGCAGGCTGTTCCAGGCATCTACCACCCTTTCTATGAAGAGCTATTTCCTCGCATCCCTCTTTAATTTCCCCTCCAGCTTCACTGCATGCTCCCATGTATTGGTACTTTTCCTCCTCCAAAAGAGACTCCCCGCCTGCACCTTGTTCACCCCTGTAAGACACTGATAGATCTCAATCATGTCCCCTCTCACTCTACTCTCCTCCAAGGAGTACATGTAGAAATCCTGTAGCCTCTCCTCATATGGCTTCTCACACAACTCCTGCACCATTCTGGTAGCCCTCTGGATTGCTTCCACCCTGTCAGTGTCCTTTCAGAGGTGCAACCTCCAGAACTTGATGCAGTACTGTAGGTGGGGTCTTACTAGTGAGTGATACAGTGGCAACACTGCCTTCCTTCGCCTGCTCAAAATCTTCCTCCCTATTCACTCCAGCATCCCCCTAGCCTTTCCTACTGCCCTTCCTCCTTGAGATCATCAGATATGATTACGCTGAGGTTCCTTTCTTGCTTGGTCACTGTCCATACCTTCCCTATATGTTATACAGCTCCAGGGTTTCCCTGCCCCAGGTGCATGACTTTGCAATTTTTGGCACTAAAACCCAGCTGCAACACCCCAGATCACTCCTCTAGTTTCTCTAAATCTATTTGCATTCTCTCCACCCCTTTCTGTCTACCCTGTTGCATATTTTTGTGTCATCTGCATAGACACACCTTCCCCTTCAGTTCCTCAGCAATTCTGCTTTCTCCCCAACCAGCAGGCAGCTTAGTTTCTTTACTAGTCTCTTGTGCGGCACAGTGTTCAAGGCCTTATTGAAGTCCAGATAGGCCACATCCGCTGCCCTCCCTTGATCCACCTCCCTAATCACCCAGTCAAAGAAACTTATGATATTTGTTTGACATAACCCCCCCCCTCCATGAAATGATGCAGTGGTCCTGCAGCCTGTATGCCTCCAGATACTCCATCAGCCTGTCTTTCAGCAGTGTCTCCATTAATTTCCCACCAATGATGTGATACTGACTTCCTTTAGTTGCTAGCCTCCTCACTTCTGCCGCTCTTGTGCAGAGGGACTACATCGGCCCTCCTGCAGTCCTCTGGAACTACCCATCTCAAATGTGGTGCTGCATAGTGTTGGCAGAAGGCTGTCTAGCGCTGTGCTTAGTTCTTTTAGAACCCTTGGGTGAAATACATCTGGTCCCATTGCCTTTTTCTCCTTTAGGACTTCCAGTCCCTTTCTGACTCTCTCCACCAAAAATGGACTGGTGTAGACTCCCACTGGTGCCTGCTGATAAATGTTGGTCTGGCCAAAGACCAAGCAGAAGTACTCATTTAAAATGTTATCTTTCTCCTGATCTTCCTCTGCACAGCCCCCTGCCCTCCTGATTCCCACCATCCCACTCTTTGCTTTCCTCTTTTCACTCATGTATCTGAAGTGAGTCCTATCACCTTTTCTGACCTCCTTGGTGATCTTCTTCTCTGTTTGGGCCTTAGCTGCCCTCACCCTTCTTCCTGCCTCTCTTGGATTTCAGTAATCAGGAGACTGCAATAACTGCCATCAATGTTTTTATAATAAAAAATGCCAGGTGGTATCTTTAATTTGATGAGTTAGGCAGGTTCCTTTTACTTGGAGCAGGCTGTTTTTATGTAATTTTCTTACTACTATGACAGTGAGGTTGGGGCAGTGCAGAGGGAGTTCACGGAGTTGGGGTGGGGTCTTAGACAGGTGGCATGCATGGTAACCTTCTCAGAAGTGCTACCTGTATATGGCATGGGAGATGCCAGGATGCTCCGCACCATGGGATTCAATGAATGGCTGAAGAACTGGTGCAGAGTAGAGGGTTTTGGTTTCACTGGGAACCGCACGGGGTCATAATGACACAAGACATTATGCCGCAGCAATATACTGTGCTGCCAATACAGCGCAATATATTGCCTGCGGCATAAGTCTTTGTTTTGCAGGGGGCTCTGCCCCCTGCACCCACCCTCTATGGGGGACACCACCCGTGAAACTCTCCAACTAATATAACTAACTCCTGGAGGGGGGGGGGTTAACAGTTACTATTGCTCAAAGTGTGAAAAAAGAAAAAAATCCATGCGTCTGGGACCGGGAATCGAAACCCGGTCCCAAACGCACTGTCTGCCTCCCTTGCTGCCAGTGGCTCATCCCATCAAGCCATGGCAGCTGCTTGGCAGACCCCTGTCTCAGCAGGAATCTTATACTGCACTGGGAAGAGTGAGAGAGAGTGCACTACCGTGCATGCTTCCTTTTGTGTTTTGCACCCTCTCACTCTTCCCTACCACACTGTTCCTACCTCACGGTCATATCATGTACTGTAGAGCGTGCGACATATTGACCCGGTAGGATTGGGAACTGGGGGCCCACCTGAAGAGTTGCAGGCTTGTACGTGAGTTATGGTCTGCATCTGTCCAAGGGTGGAACCAGGATCCTAAGCGAAAGGTTTGAATGTTTCATTGGCAGACATTTAAACTAGCCAAGGGGGAAGGTGGAAATATGCAGCTAGAACTCAACTACCCCTCCCCCCACTCTTAGGTCAAGGTAGTTGGACAAGAAGATACTATGAATGAGGAAACACAATGGACTGAAACAGGGGGTCATGTCAGGGGAGGCACTGGGAAAAGGATGGGATAGGGACAAATAGGGGAGAAGCCATCAAAACACGGACTGCCATGTATACAAATACCTGCTGCCTGGGTAAGGCAAGGCAAGACAGGTTTTATTTAAAAGATGTCCAATCCCAGCAGCTCTGGGCGCCGCACATAAAATCAACCACAAAGTAATCATCAACAAATAACAAAACTCATAAAACTATAATAATGATTAAATACAGATTCAACAAATAAAAATAAAAGAGAAAAGAAAAATTAATAAGATTCAGAATATTTGGGACAAATAATATAATTAGTCAAAACAGGACAAAATTTACAAAACTGTGTCAGGGAAAGCCCGTACAAACAAGAAGGCCTTGAGGCATGCCTTGAATACCTCCACTGAGGGAGCAACCCTTATAGATGAAGAAAGCAAATTCCATAGGACGGGCCGGTGACACTGAAAGCTCTGTCACAGACAGTTTTCAACCTCATCCTGGGAATCGCAAGGAGGCCCCTCAAGGAGGAACTGAGGGAGAGGACTGATGTAGCAGGTGTAAGAAGGTCTACCAAGTAACCAGGGCTCAGGCCATATAGGGCCTTAAAGGTGAGCAAGCCCATCTTGAAGAGGATCCTCCACCTGACTGGAAGCCAGTGCAGTTCACGCAGCACTGGGGTGATGTGGCAGTACTTAGACTGCCCCATCAACAGTCTGGCAGCTGTGTTCTGCACCAGTTGAAGCCGGCAGAGGGTACCTCCGAGACCCCGAGGTAGAGTGCATTACAGTCATCAAGCCTCGACGTCACAAAGGCATGCACTAAGGTAGAGAGGTCCAGGGTGGAACCAGGGACCTAATCCTGGTGATATTCTTCAGATGGTAAAAGCTGGTATTGACCACGGCTGGCACCTGAGCCTTGAGTGTTAGGCCACTGTCCAGGATAATGCCTAGGTTACGCACCCTGGAGGAGGCCTTCAAAGGCACAGAACCCAGGACAAGTCCTGTCTCAACACCCGAGGCCAGCCTATCACACCTTCTGTTCAACTCCACTACCAGTATCTCACCTTATCAGGGTTCAGTCGCAACCAGCTGGAGTCCATCCAGTCACTGATTTCAGCAAGGCAGCTGTTAAGCACATCTACTGCATTGGATGTACCGGGTGCAAAGGAAAGATACAGCTGAGTGTCATCGGCATAGCAATGAAAACCTAAGCCACACTTCCCAATGAGCCCTCCCAGGGGCAGCATATATATGGCAAACAACATTGGTGACAAGCCCGAACCCTGAGGTACTCCACAAGACAGGAGACTAGGAGAGGAGGAGAAATTCCCCATCACTACCCTTTGCCTCCTATTTGTCAGAAAGGGCTCAAACCAGCAGCTGACAGTGCCGGCGAGTCCACAAAATTCCCTCAGGTGGACAATGGTCCACTGTGTCAAAGGGTAAAGAGAGATCGAAAAGAATGAGAATTGTCCACTCCCCTCAATTTCTCACCCTGAAAAGGTCATTATGCACCCGAACTAACTCAGTTTCTGTGCTATGCCTTGCCTGAAACCCAGACTGGAAAGGCCAGTATAAATCAAAAGGCCATGAGGTGCTCCTCAAGCTGAAGCACCACTATCTTCTCCACAACCTTGCCCAAGAATGGTAGGTTGGAGATAGGACAGTAATTTGCCATGATGTCAGGGTCCAGAGATGGCTTCTTCAGAAGGGGTCTCACCAATGCCTCTTTCAAGACATTGGGGAAGATACCCTCAGATAGGGAGCACCAGACAATCAAGGCAAACACTGGGCCGACGGAGTTGACACATCCCATTAACAAACTCTTTGGCACCGGGTCCAGTTCACAATATGTGTGCCTCAGCTTGGAAGCAACCCCATTGACCTCAGCCACCTCCACTGGTCTAAACTTGCCCCAACCAAGTGGAGTGCTCTCTGAGCGTATGAGGCAATCACTGTCAGACATGGAGTGGCTTACTGGCAGAATTTCCCACCAGATGGTGGACACTCTGTCCAAGAAGAACTGAGCAAACTCTTCACATAACACTTTCGGAAAAGCTTTTTTTAGCTGCAGACAAGCTGGGTTTAGAAGCCTATCTACAGTCTGAAAGAGCACAGTTGGTCGGTTCTTCCTGGCAGTAATCTCCCTGGACAGGAACTCTACCTTCTTATGGTTGATTGCCCCCTGGTACTCAACATAGTGAGCACGCAGGGCCAGCTTATCCATCTTCAGGCCTGTCCTTTGCCAGCAGCACTCCAACCTTCAATCCAAAATCTTCATCACCTTGAGATCCCCATCAAACCATGGAGATATCAAGTGAGAGGATTTGGGTTGTGCATGGACTGGTGTGAGGGAGTCAAGCGCCTCAGATATCGCCTCATTATAGGCGGCGACTGCAGCACAGGTACCCCCCCTGCATGCGATGCTCACACTAGATATGTCAGCCACTGCCAAAAAAACCTC
Organism: Neoceratodus forsteri; assembly: GCA_016271365.2. NCBI lineage: Eukaryota > Metazoa > Chordata > Ceratodontiformes > Ceratodontidae > Neoceratodus > Neoceratodus forsteri. The sequence continues at coordinate 159,702,096 of CM028137.1, forward strand.
AAGAGTCACACCCCTCAAAGGATGGTAACTAACCATCTCGGCAAGGGGAGGGCTCTCAGGGGGTACCCCGAAGGAGAACTCCATCGTGCAACGATCAGACCATGCAACCTGATCAGTCTTGAGATTGTTAATCTCAAGCCCCAATGAGAAGACCAGGTCCAACATGTGACCACCCTGATGGGTCACAGAAGAAACTTCCTGTGACAGGCCCAGCGATGACATGGTCTAGAGGAAGTTGTAACCAACCCTAGATGATCTGTCATTGGCCCAAACATTAAAGTCCACCAGAATTAAACATCTGAGGGACTCTAATCTTTCGCTAATGACAAAATTGGCTACCTCCGGCAGAAATTCTCCTGCCACTCCAGAAGGGCGGTAAATCAGGAGAACTCTGCAGTCTATGCCCAGACCCCCATGGATGGCCACACATTCAAATGAACCCAATCTTCTCACTGGGTGCACAGTGAATCCCAGCTCAGATCTAAAACAAATGGCAACTCTCCTGCCCCAGCGTTCCACTCTGGGGCAATGCACCAAAGAGTACCGGGGGTGGGGTGGACGGCAGCCACAAAAACTGAGGCAGCATTGTCACCCACCCAGGTCTCCATAATGCAAGCCAGCTCGAATGATGAGACAAGATCCACAATAATTGTGGTCTTGTTTTTCATCGATCTGGCATTGCACAGCACTGCCCACAGGGATTGGTGAACAACGCAGTCCCTCTGGCTACCTGCCCACTCAGTCTGGTGGAAACCCTAGGGATGGGCACCAAACATGTCTGGTCTCTGTCTTGGGCCCAATGAACCCCAGGGCACCTTCTATACCTAACCACATTTATCCTACCCCCTACCGACCTGCACGAGGTGCCCCACCACAATTGACCAATGCGGCTCCTCTAGATTCTGACCTTCTGACAGCAACCTGCTGTAGTGATGAAAACTGGGAGGTTGTAAATGGGCCACCAATCTCACAGCAGGGATGCCCCATATATGATTCTAGCATGCCCCAGGCTCTCCATCCTTCCCAAACACAACATGCCAGACTGTAATGTCCCAAAATCAAATACTTCTAAACAAATAAAATACATTCATCCATCCAATCAAACACTAATACAAAATCAGCCTAACTCCACCCACATCACACACACACTCACTATAAGTTAAAACAGGGAGAACAGTAACAATTCCAGGTCAGGATACTTGAAATGTAGTAGAACACTGTCCTCAGCTCGACAATGAGTCCTACAAAGCAGGACAATTTACAACAAATGAAGTGCATAAATTAATATCATAAACTAAAAGTTTACAGCCCACTGCTTAGTAGCTGAAGGTAACAAGATCTCTGACCTAGAGGCCTTGATGGTGGAGGGAGACCTGGATATTGTGGCAGTCACTGAAACATGGATGCAGAAAATTATGATTGGGACCTTAATATACCAGGGTATACAGTCTAAAGGAAAGACAGAGAGGGCAAAAAGGGAGAAGGGGTAGCAATCTACATTAAAGAAGGGATCAAGATGATAGAGCTAAAGGGAAAGCAGGGAAGTGGGGAGGCACTGTGGGTCACCCTATAGTCAGTAAATGGCACCACTATCCGCACAGGGGTTATCTACAGACCTGCCACACAAGGGGAGAATACAGACAGAGTCAGGGTAGATAACATTCTTAAAATGGCAGAGAAAGGGGAAGTGTTGGTGGTAGAGGACCTAAACATGACTGATGTTAACTGGAACACCTATGCTGCAGTCACATCCAAGAGCAAAGTCATCCTGGATGCCCTGCAAGGAGCATGCCTCAAGCAACTAGTGGAGGAGCCCACTCATAAGGGGGCAATATTGGATCTGGTGCTCACAAATGGAGACAGGATAACAGATCTATCAGTGGGCAGCCATCTGGGGTCCAGTGACGACCATAGAGTATGGTTCAGGGTTAAAACAGTAGAAGAATCAAGCCACACTAAAGCAAGAGTCCTAGACTTCAAGAGGGCAGATTTTGCTAAGATGGGAGAATGCCTCAAGAAATCACTGGCAAAGGGTCAGGGAGGGGGAGTAGAGCTACAGTGGGAGAACCTGAAGACAACCATAACAGAGGTGACAAGCCTTTGTGTGAAGCTAGTGTTTTTCAAAAGAAGTGTCAGGGAAGGTTAGAGGGAAAGAACTGGCATTCCAAAAGTACAAGGAAACACAAAGTGAGGAAGACAAGGAAATGTATCAGACAAAGCAGAGAGATGCAGGTAAAGCAGTCAGAAGTGCAAAGGCACAAACAGAGGAAATAATAGCCCAGACAGCAAAGGAGGTGAACAAAACCTACTTCAGGTACATAAGGGAAAGAAGAAATGCCAAGGGAGACATAGTGAGGTTAAGTGTGGGGGAAGGGGAGTGGGCAGAGGGGAACCTGGAAAAGACTGAGATGCTGAATGGATACTTTTGCTCAGTAGTCACAAAAGAAGAGGAGAGCGAGGGACCAAAATTAGCCAGTAGGCACACATAGGGAAGAGGGGTGGACACCAATCCATTCACAGAAGAGAGGGTACTGAATGAACTCTTGAAACTGAAGATGGACAAGGCAATGGAGCCAGATGGGGTACATCCTAGAATCCAAAATGAACTCAGAGAGGTGCTACTGACACCACTGACAGGCCTATTTAACAAATTATTGGAGGAGGGAGTAGTACCAGAGGACTGGAAGAGAGCGAACGTAATACCCCTTCACAAAATTGAGAGCAAGGTAGAAGGAAACTATAGACCAGTCAGTTTGACCTCAGTGGTTGTCAAGATGATGGAATCACTGTCAAAGGAAAGGACTGTAGAATATCTAGAAGCCAGCAGGGCACAAGACCCAAAGCAACATTTACAACAGGAAGGTCTTGTCAAACAAATCTGATAGATTTCGTTGACTGGGTGACCAGGGTAGTAGATCAGGGAGGGGTGGTGGACATGGCCTACCTTGATTTTAGTGGTGTCACGTTAAATGGGTGAGTAAATAATAGCGACTACATTTTGATGACTTAGTAAGGGTGACACTTATTACTACTACCGGCACTAAACAGCAAACAGTCGCAATGAGCGACAGCGGTGATGCTACAATACTCTACCATCCAATTATGGTGTGGAGTGAGAGTAATAGAAATGGGGGAGGCGGGGGGGCAGAGTGCCCCACAGGGAGTGCAGCCCCCCACATATTACCAGGTGCACCTCTAATGTGGGACCAGCTGCAGGAGAAACAATATGGAGAAACACGGAGAGACGGTATGCGTAATCCAATGAAAGGGGGTGGGAGAGAAAGCAGGAGTCTTGTGACGTAAGAGAGACAGAGACACGGGTGTGTGAGCCAGAGGTATGGGGAGGGGGAAACAGGGTCTGAGGGGCAGAGAATAACAAGGGGTATGTGTAATGCTACTGGAGGTTGCCATTATGTCCGTCGCCCAGATTGGTCTGCGCTGTTACTGTGCTTACTGTTATTGCTTCGCCTTTATGACTTTTGCCCTTATAGCCTTGCCATTATGACATGGAACTGATTTTAGCAAGGCATTTGACACAGTCCCACACAAGAGGTTAGTTAACAAGTTGGGCAATCTGGGAGTGGGTCCCAAGGTGGTAAACTGGGTCAGTAATTGGCTTAGCAACAGGACACAGAGGGAAGTGGTAAACGGAGTTCAATATGAAGAAAGAGGGGTAACCAGCAGGTTGCCACAGGGCTCAGTGCTGGGGCCAGTCCTCTTTAATACCTTTATAAGCGACATTGGGCAGGGACTTGAAGGAAAAGTATGCCTCTTTGCAGATGACACCTAGATCTGCAATAGGGTTAATACTCCAGGGGGAGATGCAGTAAATGAGGAGAAACTTAGGCAAGTTGGAGGAGTGGTCAAGAGTGTGGCAGCTTGGATTCAATGCCAAGAAGTGCAAAATCATGCACTTGGGGAGCAAAAATCCTGGGGAGGATTGGGGGGGAGGTACTAACAACAACTAAGATGGAAAGGGACCTGGGGTAGTCATAACAGATGACATGAAAGTAGCCAAAAAATGAGAGAAGTCAGTGAAGAAACCCGGTGGGATGCTGGGGTGAGTAGGGAACGGTATCACCAGTAGAAAACAGGAGGTGGTGATGCCGCTGTACAGGCAGTTGGTGAGGCCTCATCTAGAGTACTGTGTGCTGTTCTGGAGACCTCATCTCTGAAAAGACATTGACAGGGTGAAGACAGCCCAAAGAAGGGCAACAAAAATGTTGCAGGGGCTACAAAAGAAACCATATGAAGAGAGAATGAGATAACTCAATATGTACATGAGGATGGAAGGAGTGGGGATAGAGGGCAGGGACAGTAGCTCAAGCTTTAGACCCAGCAATACAAGTAGACTAGATAGACCAAATGGCCTTCTTCTGCTGGCTTCTTCATATGTTTGTATACTCTGGAGGACAGGAGGAAGAAGGGGAATATGATAGAGACATTCAAATACCTCAGTGGGAGCAACAGAGTTCAAAAGGGCAGTATTTTTCAGAAAAGGAGATGGGTAAAAACAAGGGGTCACAATATGAGGCTGGAGGGGAGAAGACTCAGGGGCAAAATGAGGAAATATTTTTTCATGGAAAGGGTGGTGAATGCATGGAACAGACCCCCAGAGGAGGTGATGCGGGCAAAAACAGTTGGCAAATTCAAAAATGCATGGGACGGGCAGATGGCAGGAGGTAGGCTGCACGATCAATAGTATCTGCAGTTTAAACAGTAGGTAGAGAAATGAGCAGACTAGGTGGGCCAGGTGGGCCATATCTGCCAACAAATTCTATGTTTCTATGTTTCTACTATTTTTGGCAAGTTTCACAATGGCATTTGCATTTAAGTTTTATGATATACACAGTCTAGTACTGTAGTGTTATCATATTTAGGATACAGGCAGGCAACCGAGAGCAGACTCAAGCCTGGCTTGAGGCTTCACTTGACTTGGCTTGACCTCTGTAAGCAATCAAGAGCCAAGGTCATGCCAATCCAGTCATGATCAAAATAAGCATTTTTGTCAGCCTGAACATTTAGTGCGGTGTCTGAAACATTCCACTCCTATGTAGAGGACAGTCTGCAGTACCCAGGGCTCAGCTTGTGTTTTAGCTCGTAGAGTCAAACCAGACTCCTGGCTCAACTCTGGCTTGGCTCTGGGTGAAACACTCCTGGCTTGTCTACCTGTAATTTACAGAAGTTTCAGTAGGAGAACGTGGTTGATTTTTTTTTTGCTTCAGAAGACAAGTTTATTTTTTTTGTTTGCTTTTAAAAGATGAAGTCTATGGTTTCTTCATAGTGCCAAGGAAAAGACAATTTTCCAGTGGTAGAAAAAGGTTTTCCTGTTCTTCCATAACATTTTTGCCATGGGGATGGGTATACTGAGCTTAGCATGATTTTTCTACTAGCCCACATGCGTGCATCAACAGCCCCGTTTGTATTTTTTCCTTAGCAGTAAAGAGCTTTGGTCAGATATAAACTAGTACATTCTGGCTAAGGCCAGTCACCCGACCAAGTAACATTTAGGCCGATTTAGTCTGCATTCCATGAATTCCTTGTCAAAGCAGTATAGCTTGTAGTTGCTGGTTCATTGGTTCTAGTGGTAGATTCCTCAGCGTTCCACTCAAAATACTCATTCATACTGCAAAAGGAAACAAGAAACTGTAGATTTGGGAGAATCAAAACAACATAAAATACTGCAGTGCTAAGAACCATGCCTAGGACTAGTGAACAGGTAAAATATTAGTTCTTATTTACTTAAGCTGCTGTAACTAGCTCTGCATTAAACAGCAAATGTTGCCCATCAGTGGAATTAGGAAATGCTGAAGTAAAATAAAGGTTATTGAAAACATGATACAAGTTTACCTAAAAGAAAAATACTGTTTTTGTTTATTTTTTTTGATGTTATGTGGATGATTCAGGAAATATTTAATTGCTGTGTTGAACAGGCATGCACTGTATTGCAAGCTGGTTTTCTATCTTGCATATTTTTCAGTAATGTTGCGTTATCTTCTGAAACTTTTGCAGGCAATACCTGTAAATGCCTTAGAGCACACTGCCGATGCACACATATAAATAAGCATCCGAAGGGAAGTAAACATAATAGACAAAGTACTAAATAGCAGACTGGCTGTACTTTTATTGCAGACCCAAATACAGCAGGAAGAAAAGAACCCTGGCACTACACATCAAAGAGTGACACTTCCTCAGAGGGCAGACCCCCACCCCGATGAAGCGTATATCTCTTGAATGGAAACTGACATGGTTGTTTTTGTCCTACTATGCCTTGTGTCTGCAACAGAAGCAAATCTGCTACCCCACCTAATACTTCTTGCTTCAAGTTTACTTCCCCTTGGATGCTGATTGTATGCGTACCCTGCCAGTGTGATCTAGGACTGTTTGAACTCTGTGCTTTTTTGGGGTAACTGCTAAGAGCGCCCTCTGTTCCTGGGCACAAATTTTGACTAAAGCCTGCAAAAGCAAGGAAGATTAGAGGTTGATCAATGGGAGAGATGAACTGTTTGTAAAGTGATTTAAAAAATATGCAGTGTAAGTGGTTGTGGATGAAACTGTGCTATACATTAGTTAAATTGAAATGGAACCACATTTTTTTTTAAAACTTTTTTGTAAAACTTTTAGTTCATAGAATCATACAGGACTGCATTTCCAGTGTCACCACTCACTGCTGGCATGGTGCCAGGAGCTAACAGTCTTTTCAGTAAGCGCCCCCTCTAGTTACTAGAACATGAAAAAATCTCGGGTGCCCCGAAACTAACCAAATCTCCAAAACCTTGGAATAGTTAAAAATAATTTTATTAATAACACATAACGTGAGATATGACATTGGATGAGGGTTGTAGTCACATTATAGATTCTTAATAAAATATTTTTTTTGTCATTCCAAGGTTTTGGAGGTTTGGTCAGTGTGGAGGGGTTGTGGGATAACAGATGGACCAGACACTGAACTTCAAGTTCAACACACAATCTCTGTGTGGTGTTTATTCAAAATACAGAAAAATAACCTTCAGCAATGGCATATTACTTCTTCAGTACATCAGTTTGCAACAACAGAGTATGAATGTCCTTTCTCTGCACTTAGTCAGCACCTACTGACACTAATTGCTGATCTACACATTTTTAGTGAAAACTCTTCATCCCTAAGTGTGCCTTGTTTGCTTGGGCAGCGGGGACTCAAAAAGAAAAACAAAACAAAACAAGCTATAGACAAAGAATCTCAATGCAGAATCACTGAAAAAAAGGGTTACCCCAAAGGGCATTGGCAACAAATCAAGTTTCAAAGCAATACAACATCATACATACTTCCATAATGCAAAGCATTATGGGATATATGCAAATCACTATGGAATTTCAGACTTGTTCAACTTACAGCAATTTACATGCATTTTAAATAGCACAACTAACTTAATTTCTATAATAGTTACCTAGTACTTTTTACCATTATCAAAAATGCCTAGTGCCATGGTATTTTCAACATTTACAGGTTTCATAAACATAAAGGGCCAGATATTCAGAAATGCCCCAAATGCCAGCTCAAGTCCAGCACAGTGCAAATATGATGCGCCATGCTGCAATGAGTGTCATATTCAAAGGTTGCACATGGCAAAATGCGCCAGCCCAACATGGCTGAATATGGCACGGAAGTGCCATGGCGCAACCAGAGTTGCACCAGGGTGCAGCCAAAGGTGCACCAGGGTGCATCCAGAACTGCACCATAGTGCAACCAGAGATGTGCCACAGTGCAAAGGGACAAGCACCAAGGCACACATGGACCAGCCCCAGTCAATGGTGGGAGCACAGCAGCAGAGGCAAAGCATGGGGCATGACAGAGTAACACACCCGGGGCAGTGCCAGGGAGGCACAGTGGTAGGCCACGGGTGGCCACCATCAGCAGGGCACACACAGGCATCCAGCTCCCCCACTGGAACACTACTATGGCACAGGAAGCAGGGAACAGGTGGCACCAATGGCCGAAGGAAGGCCACCACTGGATCCCCCCCTGCTGCATGCTGTGCCCAACCCACCAGCCCTGGCAAGCCACACCCTGGACCATGGCGCCAAACACACATGCCACACATCCTGGACAGCTGCCCCATGGCCACCCCAAGGCACAGCCACTGACCAAGGGGCAGGACACCACCGTGCATGACCCACACACCGACACATGCACACCCCACAGACATCCACCATGCCATTGCAGTATGGCTCCACATGCCAGCTGCAAAGCAGATACCGACACAGGCAGGTAAGCAAAATGACTGTATTGAAAGGTATAACTATGTAAAATGGCATGGGGTGGGAAAGGGTAGGAAAGCAAGGGGGGGGACAGGGAACAGGGACTGCACAGTGGGAAGGGAGACGAATGGGGAAGGGATGGCAGGGGTATAAGGGACATGGTGGGGATGGACTACGGGCAGCCATGGCCTGCCGCTGCCTGATGCTTCCTCCTCTGCCAGTCCATCAGCAGCATCCTCCTGGTCTGCTGGGCCACCTCCAGGGTCGTTGACGTTATTAAGATTATTTGCCATAGCAGCTGACAATACAGGGGCAGCCGTGGCCTCCTCTGGATGCCTATGACAAATGAATGGACAGATGATCAGTGCAAGGTCCCAAGGAACCATGCCCACCCACTGTGCTCAATGGGCAGTGGGAACACCCCCCAATGCAGTGGCACCCTGGCCACCTACAGGGGGTGGGCTAATGCCTGCCAGCATCTCAGCATGCCACGACAGTGCACAGTGGTGGACACTGCCGACCAATGGCCACCCAACTGTGCAGCGACAGGCAGATGGCATAGGGCAGCAGCAGCACCACAGCAACACCAGTGGCAGCCGGGCACACACCCACCCCACCAACAGCTGGTACACGTATGCAATGGCCGCCCCACAGTGGCATGCAGTATGCACAGTGTGCAACACGCAGCTGTCATGGCACATGACACAGTTGGCAATGGTCGCACCCACTCCCCCGCTGACCAACTGGTAATGTGCAGAGGAACACAACAGTGCCTACCTGCCCGCTGTGGCACCACACGTGCCTGTCCTGTCGCTGCTCTTCCACCACCACTCGGTCCCACAGCGGCCCGCTGTGCTCTGCCTGGCGTCCCTGCTGCCCTCACACAGTGCTGATCTTCAGGCCCTAGAAATGGAACAATGACAGGTACACATCAGAGAACAATCACAGCATGTGCCCACCACCCCCAACCCTGTGTACAGTGTGTGCCCCTGCCCGACATGTCCCGCAAGGTTGTAGAGTAGTGCAACCGGCGGCCAGCAATGCCAGCCTGCAATGTGCATGCCGACAGTGTACCCCTCTGCAGGGCATGCCAGGCAGCCAAGCCAACACCACAGTACAGCACTAGGGCACACATGCAGCATGGGATGACTTACCTGGCCGTGGCATGGCCCCCCTGCGGACACATGCTTGCAGCTGCCTCAATCACTCGGGGTCCCGCCTCATCATGTCCCCGTACCGGTGGCGGCATTGTTTACTGGACCTGGCTACCCCAGGGTCCTGCTCCATCCTGGCAGCAATGGCCTACCAGACCTCCATCCTGGTGTGCTGAAGGGGCACCTGGCCAAACAGCCCTGGTATATGTGGCTGCACAGGGGCCACCAGATTCACCAGCTCTAGGTCTGCCCAGTTACGGGCTCATCCTGCACCCCGCCATGCCATCATTACCATGAGAAGAAGTGGAGACAAAATGGCATCCAGAGGCACAGGTGTGCACAACATGCGCAGGATGCAAGCCTCGTTTAGGCATGCTCTGCATCTGCCAATTGCACATCACCATAGATGCATGAAATGGGTGTGGCCTGCCAGGCATGTGGTGGTGTTGTCCTAAGGGGTCAAAGGGTCACAACAGAGGTCGGGGCATCCGAAGCACAGTGCATCAGTGCACAATAGGGGCCATAGTGCACAGTGTGCCATGGCCCCTATTGCGCAGAGAGCGCACAGTGTGCAATAGGTGGTGACACACCGCCTGGCCTTATGTGCACTGCGGTTCTGTGTACTGTGCATTTCTGGTCATTGCACGCGAATTTGCTCCAGACCAATTTCACTGCGCCCGCCCGGAGCAAGTATCGCGATATTAAGTCACCACATGCAAATGAGCTCATCAGCCAATGTGCGGAGCACCAGGGAAATGAGCATGTCATTACCGTTGCGCCAAAGCTCATTTACATGCGTTGCACTATAAAGGCACCTCAGAACAGCACAGGCCATGGACCGGTATTGTGACCATCTGAGGTAAGTTGCGCTTGCTGCTGAGCCCAGCCAGCACAGCAGGGTGGACGGAGTAGGCAGCCGCAGTCACTGACACACATGTCTAAGTCCACAGGTAGCACTATGTCCGAGCATGAGGAGAGTGAGGAGCATGGGCCTGCTTGCAAGCACAGGCCCAACTTTACAAAGGCAGAGGCCGATGCCCTGTTCGAGGCCTACTTTGACAGGGAGCCACTGCTCAGTGGTGCCACAGGCACACCACAGGCCAGGGCTGTGGCCTGGGCGGAGGTGGCGGCGAGTGCGAACCAGCAGGGCAGCCACCAGCGGTCAGTGCAGGAGTGCCAAAAGAAGGTGGGCACTGATAAACACCACATTAAGGAAAAGGTGGCAGCCATATGTGCAGCCCAGACAGCCACCGGAGGGGGGCCTGCTGACATGGCACAGCTCACACCCCAGGAGGAGCTGGTGGCGGCCACCATGCAACGTAGCACGGTCAAGAGTGTGCCAGGTGGTAGGTTCCAGACTGGTGGAAGCCCATCACTGCATGGTACGTATAATGAGCACACACAGCATGCAAGGGGGGTTGGGCCTGGGGACATGCATCACTGACACTTCTGTTTTCTCTTTCAGCACCAGCACGCCAGCATGCAGTTGAAGGGGCACCAGCAGCAGCCATGGAGGCGGGCCCAGCCCTGGAGAACCAGCCATCCACCTCCATGGGCATCCGGGGCCTGATTGGCTGCAGCATACCACTGCTGTCCAACTGGATGTCCTGGGCATGGGGTCGGACCAGGCCCTGGCCGTGTTTCAGCAGGATGCCAGCCATGGAGTCCTCTGCACAGAGACACAGATTGGGGTGGGGTCTGACACCGATGACGACATGACCATGAGCCTGGACAGCAATGGTGGTGTCGTGGGGGAGACACCCATACCAAGTACCACCTCGGGCAGTGCACCTAGTGGCCTGCCAGTGGTGGGACAGCTGCCTGCCACTGCAGGTGCTGCCGTGTGCACTGTCATGGCAGTGTCATGTGGTGGTGGTGGTGCGGATACACAGCCGCTGGGCAGTGTACAGGGCCCGGAGGAGCGGCAGCGGCAGGCAGCAGGGGACAGGGGGCAGCCAGATGCGGTGTCCACCACTGGGGCACCAGACAGGGACCAACCACAAGTGGACCCCACTGTGCAGTGTCCACCTGAGCGGGGCACTGGGCAGCGTGGTCATACACCACCAGTGGGCCGGTGCCCTGCCCAAGTTTCCCAGTCACCGACCCATTGTCAGAGCACATCCAATTGCTGTGGGCCTCCGTGGAGCAACAGGTGCTGCTAGTAGCTGGGGTGCATGCACTGCACGCGGAGGTGCACCAGGTGGCCGAGCAGCATGAGAGAGGCACTGCACAGCTCTTGGAGGCTATTCAGCACTTGCTGGAGGACACAACCACATCCCAGGATTGCATTGTCAGTGCGATTAGGGATGGCCTTGCACCGCTGGCCTCCACCGGGTGTGGCTGGCCACTTCACACACTGTGTAGTGCACTGTCCACTGCATGGACCCGGCATCGTGCGACATTTTCCCTGTCGACACCGGGCTCTGCTGTCGGCATCCCTGGCACGCCTGGTGCAGGCCTGTTCAGGTGCCTACACACACCTGTACGGACCCGGTCATGGTCCCATGGTTCAACCCTTGGGGGCTGTTGCAGACACCTCCTGTGACTGATGTGCAGCCTGTGGCTGACGATCGGCCCCAGCTCAGCCACCCCAGTGGCTCTGGTGGCCATGGTACCGTGCGGCAGACTGAGATGCATGTGGCCCTGCCTGCAGTCTGCTGCCACTGTCCTGTGCATGCATGGGCCGTGTGTGTAAATGCATACCACAGGTGTGGCTCCTGTGTGTCACACCGCACAATGTCTGTGTTGGTGCCTGCCCAGCTGCTGGCCCTCTTGGCATTGGTGTGATGAGAGAGGATCAGCATTGGTTGCGCCTGTGCACCGTTGCCCTGCATCTGATCCCCACCACTTGCCAGTGCCTGAGCACGTGTGAGTGTATGTGTGTGTGTCTGTGTGTTGGCAGTCCCTGCTATTTACGGCTGTGTGTGGCTGTGTGGCACTGTTACCCCCAACCCTGCTCCACACACTTGTGTGTGCATGCCCACTGTCATGCATGCCACTGCCTGTGTGCTGTCCCTGTGTGCGTGGCCAGCACGTGGGTGTGGAGCTACCTACCTGCCTGCACTAAAGTGCTTCTGTGCGATGGTGTCTCTGTGCTGGCATGCCATGCGCTGGAGCCAGGGGTCCCTCCACCCGGTGGGGGGCTGCTCACCTCCCTCCGGCCCATTGCCCTCGTTGTCCCCACTACTGTCCCCCTCCTCAGCCTCGACAGCTATCCCATGGTCAATGGCCATGTTATGCAGTATGCAACAGGCCAGGAACAGGCCACAGGCTTTTGAAGGGCTGTACTGTAGGGCACTGCCAGATCTGTCTAGGCAACGGTACCGTGCCTTCAGCATCCCAAACACACGCTCAATGATGTTCCACGTGCTGGCGTGTGCCTCATTGTACCGTTCTTCTGCTGGGGATGACGGGTGCTGGTAGGGGGTGAGCAGCCATGGCCTGAGTGGATATCCACTGTCACCTGTGTGGCGAATGACATGGTTAGCCCTGTGTCCTGTATTGCTGTGCCCCGTTCCCATCCCTGGCGCACTCGCCACTGCATACACCCTGCCTTCCCTATCCCATGCTCTGCCCAGACCCCTTGCCAATCCCATACTCACCCACTAGGTGGCCTGTGGGGATATCCCCATGCTCAAATCTGTGGCAGAGCACACTGCTGTGCCAGATGAATGCATCATGTGCACTCCCAGGGTGTGTGGCACTGACACTGGTGATGCACCCCTTGGCATTGCACACCACCTGGCAGTTGACACTGGGGACCCCCTTCCTCTTGACATATGCCACACCCTCAGGGCCAGGTGGCATGCAGATGCCCACATGGGTGCAGTCAATGGCCCCAAGCATGCCAGGCATGCATGCATGCTACCCTGTGGAAGTCCTGCATTGTTGTTGTATGCTCTGCCTGTGTGCTGAGGAAATGGAAATATTCCGAAGCATGTGGCAGCAGGGCATTGAGGAACTGTGTGAGGAGCCAGGATGTGTCCAACTGGGTTATGCCTGTTGTGTCCCCTGTTGGTCTCTGGAAGGTGCCAGTGGTGAGCAGGCACATGACAGCTGTTGCCTTCATCTCCACTGACATAGCATGGCTCCGTCTAGTGGGTGCCTGCATCTCCTCACTGCACAGCTCACAGATCTGTCTCAGAATAGCCCTGTTCAGATGATACCAGCCCACAATCTCTGTATCGCTGAAGTTCTTGAAGGTGGTGCGGGCACGGTACCACCTGTTCTGGGCATACCACCAATAGGCCCTTCCATGGCCACGTTGCTGTTCCTCCTGCCTCCTCACACCCCTCATTATGGCCTCCATCTCAAAGGGTGCACTGGCCCTGCTATCCTGTCACCCCCTGGGTGGTCGGCTGCTGTGCTCTGTCTGCCTCCCTGGTGCAGTGCGTGGTACCCTGACTGCCTCTCCCTCTCACTCACTCTGCCTCTGGCACACTCCCACTGCCACCTCACTCCCACATCCCTGTGGCTGCCTGTGTAGGTCACCCTGTCCTCTCAGGCTCTGTCTCCCTTTCACTTATCGGTCTTTTCCCTCCACCGTCCTGTTCCACTTTCTCTCTTTCTCTCCCTCGCCCCTGACGCATCTGCTGTCGGTGTGCTTGTGCCCTGTATTTATAGGCTCAAGTCTGCTTGGCGCATCTGGAACTTGCTCCGTACTTGTGCCACGGTTCAAGCGGTTGAATATCGCAGTGCGCCACATATTCATTGGCACACCCCCTGCTCTTGTGCATGCATTCATTATGGTTGCACATTGGCACACTGGGACTTGTGCTGTACATTGGCTCCCACTGAATATCGCTCCTTGGCGCATTTCCATACTTGCACTGGTGCAACTCAGTTGTGCCATGTGCAACTGCTTTGAATATCCCGGCCAAGGTATATACATCAAGGTATTTTATGATGTAGTGCTATTACATACTAAATTCAACAATGATAAACACAACCTGTTTTACATACGTTTGGAGGTCACCACAATAACTTCCCTGTATGAGGACCTGATAGGGAAAAGGAAAATTAAAAAGGACACTATAGCATAGTCAAGAAAGGCAAAGGGCTGCCCATAGGTGGCCAATCTTATGGACTAGAAATTGTAAAGGCTAGATTAGACTAAGAAACAGAAGAACTGTTGCAACAGATTTAAGAAAAGGTTGGTGCTCAAGAGTGGCAGGAGCTCCCTGTCACAGTCAGTTTCAGGCAGCTGAGATTTCTTCATGTTCTGGTGATCTTTGCTTTTCTTGACTGTGAAGCTAGACTCGAGTCACCTCCTTCCTTTTTAGCTACCCCCTCTAATGACCCTATCTCCAAAAGACCATTTCTCACAAGTGAGCCCCACTCCAGACCACTAATTTATGATGTTAAGGGGACCAATAGTATTTTGTTTCAGTCACACTTAGTAGATCCTGTTACTTAACTTGCGGCATGCTGTCCATAAGTTATCATATGTCACATAAGCAGCACATACACCCAAGAGGAAGAGGCAAGGAGCTGTCTGGCACCATAGAGGATGCTAAGCACACTAATTAGATACTCTGCCTAGACTTTTTAATGAAGTGGGATCTCTTCTCTCCCTCCCAGGCACACGCTCTGCTGCTGTCATATAACCAGGTTACCTACCAACTATGTGCTATGGGCTAGGAAGGGGGACCCTGCTGAGTTAGACTGCTACTTGTCCTCATCAATGCATGGATTCAGGACCACTGAGGGAGCCCACTCTGATACATGACCCTTTGAGATTTTGAGGGGGTGGTCTAGGGAGGGGTGATCACTTAAAAGATAATGCCAGCACCTGTCACCATTTCAGACAGTCAACATTTTTCACAAAATTGAGAAATTTAAATATAGGTGGGGGAGAATGAAAGAGTGGGAGATAACTGGGGATGGAGATATATGTCACAAATTGTGGAAGACCATGACATCAGAACGTACTAGTGGAAATGTTGTAAAGTTTTACTTTGCCAGAAAAGATGGTGTGAGGTTGGCTAGCTTTGCACTATGTGAAGTTTTGAGAAGTTCCCCGCTTTTTGCCAACTTTGCGCAATGACATTTGTAGCTTTAAAAAACACCCTTTTTAAAACAAATCCTACCCCACCCTGTCCATTTACTTGTATCTGTCCTCCTCCCACCACCTAGAGTCTTATAATGCTACTGCCACTTACAACGCCATGCTCTGCAATGAAAAATTCCCCTCCACAAGTCAAGTTTGCCACCACTGTAATCCATCAGTGACCATATCATTCCATACCATTTTCACACCAGTGTGCCAAAAATAAAAACAACTATCCCTGCATCCCCTTACCCAACTCCAATTATCAATGGACATCCCCCTACACAACCCCCCTCTGACCCACTCCTCTGTCTTTCTCAAAGGACCCCCAGAAATCTGTTTTTGTGTACCTGTAAAAAGGAAAACTCCCTCGCATTGCACAGACATCCACTCTGTTCTGTGATAAGTATTGGAATGAATAAATTATCTATTTGCTTGTAGTAAAATCTAACTGGCTTAGACCTCAACCAGTCAGATTTTAGTACAGTCAAAGACATCATTCATTCATTACATAGATACATAGACAGTGTCGGCAGATAAGGGCCTATGGTCCACCCAGTCTGCCCATTTGAGCTTGTAAGTTCAGTTTGTTTTCCTAGAAGTCTGTTACCCCTTACCCCTGACCTCCAGAATTCCTTTTTGTCTATCCCATGCATTCTTAAATCCCGTGATTGTTTCAGCCCCCACCACTTCCTCTGGCAGGGTGTTCCACTTGTCCACCACCCGCTCTGTGAAGAAATTCTTTCTCATGTTTCCTCTGAATCATCCTCCTCCAACTTCATCCCATGCCCTCTAGTCCTGGGACATCTTTTCGCTTAAAATAGTGTTTTCCTGCACCCTGTTCCTCCCTGTAAGATACTTGTATGTCTCTATCATATCCCCTCTCTCCCTCCTCTCCTCTCCTCCAGGGAGTACATGTTCAGTTCCTTCAACCTGTCTTCATAGGACTTGTGATGCAATCCATGCACCATCTTTGTTGCCCTCCTCTGAACCTTCTCTACCCTGTCTATGTCTTTACGTAGGTATGGTCTCCAGAACTGTACACTGTACTCCAGGTGGGGCCTCACTAGTGTCTTGTATAGCGGAATTATGCCTCCCTTTTCCTGCTGGTGATGCCCTGCCTAAACATCCCAGCATCCTATTTGCTTTACCTGCTGCCTTGTCACACTGTTTCCCTACCTTGAGGTCATCAGAGATGATAACCCCAAGATCCTTTTCCTGCTTGGTGCATGCTATATCCTCACCCCCAACTTATATATTGTGCCAGGGTTTTGTGCCCTATATGCATTATCTTGCACTTCTTTGCATTGAATTTCAACTGCCAAACCCCTGACCATTCTTCAAGTTTCTGCAGGTCGCTTCTCATTCTGTCTACACCCTTGGTGTGTCTACTTCTGTTACAGAGCTTTGTGTCATCAGCAAACAGTGAAATTCTGCCTTCTAGGTCCCATAGTATGTCACTGATGAAGATGTTGAATAGGACCGGTCCCAGCACTGATCCCTGTGGTACCCCACTGGTCACTCTTCCCTCTGTGGAGTGACAGCCATTTACCACCACCCTCTGTGTCCTGCCACCCAGCCAGTTACCTACCCACCACACTACTGTCCTGCCCACACCCATATTCCCAGTTTGTGTAATAGTCTTCTATGTGGCACAGTGTCAAAGGCCTTGCTGAAGTCCAGATAGGCCATGTCCACTGCCCTCCCTGATCCACCTCCCTAGTCACCCAGTCAAAAATTCAACGAGGTTAGTCTGACATGACCTCCCTGGTGAAACCATGCTACCTTGGCTCCTGTAGTCCATTGACAACCAGATGTTCCACCAATCTCTCCTTCAGTAGTGCTTCCATGATCTTCCCACTACCGAGGTGAGGCTGACTGGTCTGTAGTTCCTGCTTCCTCTTTGTTCCCACTTTTGTATAAGAGGACTACATCTGCTGTCCTCCAGTCTTTGGGTACCTCCCCTGTTTCCAGTGATCGGCTAAACAGGATAGCCAGAGGTTCAGCCACCACCTCTCTTAGTTCTTTAAGGACCCTGGGGTGCACCCCATCTGGCCCCATTGCTTTATCAACTCTTATTACTTCCAGTTCCTCCAGGACCCTTTCTCATGTAAAGGGACTTGTGTCCATTTCTGCACCATTCTCACCCCTTGTACTCCCTTCAGACCCATTACCCTCCTCTTCCTCAGTAAAGACTGAGCAGAAATACCTGTTCAATATGTCAGCTTTACTGTTGTCATCCTCCACGTGGCCCCCATCCTCCCCCTTCAGTCTCAATATCCCTCCCTTTGTCTTTCTTTTTTCACTTATGTACCTGTAAAAGGTTTTGTCCCCTCTACCCACCGATTTTGCAATGTGCTTTTCTGTCTGAGCTTTGGCTTCCCTTACTGACCTCCCTGCCTCCCTTTGCTTCTCCTGGTACTTCTCCCTATCCCCTTCTGCCTGTATCTTTTTGTATTGCTTGAATGCAATCTTTTTGGCTTTCACTTTCTTTGCTACCTCTTTGGAAAACCATAATGGTCTCCTCTTCCTTTTCCTCTTGCTAACCTGTTATGCATAATTCTGTTGTTCTTGTAATCCCATTTTAAATACTGCCCACTGTTCCTCAACCCCTGATTCCTGTCCCATTCCTCTTAATGCCTCTTTCAAGTATCTCCCCATTTTCCCAAAGTCTGCCCCCCTAAAATCCAGGATATGTGTTTTTGTGTGGTTTGGTTCTGCTCTTTCTGTGATTTCAAACCACAATGACTGGTGGTCACTGTTTCCCAGGTGCTCCCCCACTGTTACCCCCATCACACTGTCATTCATTCATTCAGTCCTTCAGTCATTCATTTAGAACATAGGGTCTGATTCTGCAATGTGGGACAAATCCGCTCTGCCAACAAGGGATTGCTAGAGGTTCCCAGGGTTCGGGTGAAGATATCCGGGGCTCATGCTTTCGAGTTCGTGGCCACTACCCTGTGGAACTCTACCTTGTCAGATATGAGAATGCCTGACTGTAGAGGACATTAAAACCACTTTAAAAACATATTTGTTTGGACTTGCCTTTCCAGACTGTAACTATTGACTGAGTTTTTGTTTTTTGATTTCATGGCTGAATACTTATTTATTGAATTTTAATGTACAGGCGCTATGGTCTTTTGGAATAGATCCTTTTTAAAAAAAATTGAATTTTTACAGGTACAGAAAATCTGATTTTTGGGGTTTCTTAGGGATGGGAAGATGGAGGTGGGGACCACAGGGGGTTGGATGGGGGGATATAAATTGATAATCAGGATTGGGATGGTTGGGAGATGTGGGGGAGCTGTTTTTGTGCTTTGGTGGGGAAGAATAGGAAATGATGTGATCACTATGAGGGATTACAATGGTGGTGAACTTCACTAAGAAGGGAAAGGTTTTTTAATTGCTGCGGGTGGCGGGGTGGGGTATAATACTATTATAAGGGATGGGTGCTGGAAAGGGGATGGGTACAAATAAACAGAGTGGGTTGGGGGACTTGTTTAAAAAAAAGATTTTTAGAGCCAACATCTCACTTAGTTGTTCTGGAGCAGAGTCACTTTGCCAGATGGAAGACTACCTGAAGTGCCACTTTATATGTAAAGTAGCAATTTTCCTAGTTTTGCCAGGCAAAGTTTGGGAATTCACCAGGTGAAAACATTATGACGCGCTTTGCAAAGTGGGGAGACTTTACAAAGTTCTGGCAATGCAAAGTGTTGGTGACATTGCACATTTTTAGATATTGGTAGTTTTTCGGTAGAGGAGAAACACATACTTTTTGTATTTTATATAATCACCCTTAATTCTGCTGTTTGCAAACAACCATACATTTTGGTCCTCATTTAGGACTATTCCTTTTTAGCTGCTTATCAAAAATCATCAGCCCATGCTTTTCCCTCATTTGACAGCTGGGTGGACTGAGCACTGGAAAGTTAAATAACTTGCTGATGGTTACAAAGAATGCTAGTGACTATAGAGGGATTTGAACCATTATTTTCTGTTTCACAGGTCTGGAGTCTAATAACTAAGCTACAGTGCACACCCTACTTTTATTATTTTATTTTTCTGAGCTTTTTCTAATATCAAGTATTAAGAGTTTAATCAAATATCAAATGAAATATCATTGTATTTAAAGATCTATTGTAACAGATTCTTTGCCTATAATTTTTCCTTTGAAAAGCAGCTAATTTAAATAATCGTAAACATATACAGTAGCTATTGTAGTTGAGTATCTATCATATATATATATATATATATATATACAGGCGTTGGAAAGGGAATGGGTACAAGGTAAACAGAGTAAGTATCCACATTGTACTCTTCTCCTATGCTACCACTTCACAGGACACCACAGTAAATGAGATGCCTCCTGAATGTACTATACCTGTGCATATTGTTATTTATGTGTACATGCACAGTATATTTGTGACCTTGTACTTTGCTGCCCCTCCACTAGATACCGTTGTAAATGGATGGTGCATCTTTCTTTTTTTTCTTCCCCAGTGGAACACTGTAAAATATAAAAAAAATTAAATAAAACAAAGAACAGTTTAGGTCTCAATTTGGTAAAGTAAGTCTTCCATTTTAGGATATATTGCTGTTTTTTATTTTTTTTTGTAATGCATTCTTTTGAAAGTAAAACAACTTCATAAAGTGTACTTTTTCAACTGCAGTACACTTCCTCCGTGAAAAGGAATTAAAAGTTGGAACTAATATTATTTAATGTTCTGACATCATATAATATTATATAGTGTATGATGGAACGCTGTTCTGCATGGAAATCCATGCCTGGAACAGCATTGTTGTGCTGCACTCGGTGCGTCATGATCTTGTTGTGCTGCACTGAGTACGTCACTGGTGCAGCACAACAAGATCGAACGCATTCGCACATGCGCAATTGAGTGGCCCACAGCAACGAGGAAGTAAGCGTGCTGCTACAGATTCCGAAGTAAGGCATATTTTTTCTGGGAGACTTGTTTGTGGGATCACGGAGTGCTGCTTATGGTTGCCCATACACTATAAAAGATTGTGTATGAGCAACCATACACAAACAAGGCAGTTGTTAGATTTTGAGGTTTCCATGGTAACAGACCTCTCAAGCTGCACTCTCAAGGTCTCTGGTTATCACAGAAATCTCTCAATCACAACTGCCTTGTTGTGTATGCTTGCTCATACACAATCCTCTATGTTTTTCTATTTTCCTTGCTATTTAAAATATGTTTTCTTTCTGGTATAGAAAGTGAATTTAATGGCATAGAAAATGTAATCCTTTAGGCTTTCTTTACCTGTTTTTGTCAGAACGAAGTACTATAAATAGGTTACCATTTAGTGATATGATGCTAATATTATCAGATAAACACGATGCTTAAAAATTTGCCCTTTGCTGGAGTACACACTTTTGTGATGTTTGAGTTCCTATGTGGTTTGGTAGAAAATATGTCAAACAGCTTTGCTGTTTTAAACCCCCCAAACTATGACAATTTACCTTTGGGTCCTGTGAGCCCAGCCAAACTGCTGCCTTCCCTTCTTACCCTCTCCAGTTCCCCCAAGGACTATAATGCTGCAGCAGGGGGATCGGAGGAGATCATGAAGGTGAGGAGAGTGGAGAGCTGGATTTCTTCACTGCCTCCTGTGCTGTGAAAGCAGCTCCCATCTTGGCCAGAGGCGAACACCTGTCACCAATGGCTGAGTGTGACCAATGCTCACAATGGAGGTGGGTTCCTACCTGACAGCACACCTAGCATGATCATGCTGGTGTGCCTTATGCTGCTAGGCATGTTACACCTTTCCTGCACCCCGTTGCCAACCCATCTACCAAAACATTCCAATTTTGGAATATTACCTGTTCCTCAGGTCATAGATTCTCCACCTGCACCCGACCATGATAACCCTCTTTGCCTGTTATTTCACCTTCTTTCCGGTATGTTTGTCCTGGATCTTAAGGTCAGACTTTCTCATCCACAGCTGGCATTTTATAACATAACACTGTTATCTGTTTCAGGGCTGGTGGCAATCCATACACTGTCATTATCCTATTTTATTACTAGTACATATATACTGTGTAGTACGCCAAGATCCCTTAAACAGGGATGGCTACTGCATGTCAAAGTTATTGTTAATGGACTTAAGAAGCTTTTTCTGAGCCTCTTTCTTTGCTCTGGATATGTTGCATTCAACCCTGGGCCTCCCTCACTAGTCGCAGTCTCCCCCGGCATGGTCCACCTAAAAGGGACCAGACTACTGCATATCAACGTTTGCAGTATTCTTTAAAAAATTGACTTGTCTCAAGCCTGGGTTTTGCACTCTACCCCGATGTGCTAGTTATCTCAGAATCTTGGCTGTGCTCTTCCACTTCAGATCACGACGTTAATTTACCGGAATAAAACGTGTTATGGGCAGATAGGCAATTAAGAGAAGGAAGGGTTGCTATCTATGTGTCGGACAAATTCACGGTCTCTGTCATTGACTCAACATCAATGCCTAAGGAATTTGAAAGCCTTATCTTAAAGGTCTCCTTACCCTCTAATGAGTCCTTGCATATCATAGGTAGGGGTGTGTGAAAAAAAATATCCGCTTGTGAAATTTCGGGGAAAGTGCAAATTTTGCTTACGTGAAAGTTCCGAAATCATTTTCGTAACTTTCATGGAAATTATGCCTTAAAACTGCAGAATAAATATACAAACTGCGGGTTAATTTATTAAACTGTGGGGAAAAAATCAGCAGAAAGGATCACTGCCAGTGGTCAGTTCTGAGACTTTCTTTAACCTCAGTTTAATTCATTAATCCACCCCCCCACTGATCAGGGGTCCCAGTAAATAAATAAATACCTCCACTCCCTTCCTCAGACCCTCCAGGTTTCTAGCGGCCTCCCACCCAGTGATCATGGCCCCCCCAAAACATTTTACTTCCCTGATGTCTAGTGGACCCCCCCATCCTGGATTCCTTAATCCACAAAAAAAGCAGCTGGCAGTCCACCGACTCATCCTTCTCTATTCCCAGTATTCCCTGGTGTCTGCTGGACCTCCCCATCCCTGCTCCCTATAAAAAAAATAATCCCTATTCCCTGGTGTCTGGTGGACCTCCCACCCCCACCCTGACAGTTCATATGCCACCACCCTCCCCCACCATGTCCCTGAGCGGGCCACCAGTACAGCCCACCTCTCTCCTCCACTGCCAGAGGCTCACTGAATTGTCAGTGAATGACCGCATGGTTGTACAAGCAGACGCTCATTAACTGACAGTTCATTAAACTGTGGATAAAATAAATTCTGCAGTTTATATGCATTTTTCCATAGTTCACAAAAAAAAGTCAGCGGAACTTGACGAAAATCCACAGAAAATCCCAGTTTCGCCAATGGTGAAAGTTCTGAAATTTCCGTGAAATTTCCAAAATTTCGCGGAAGTTCTGCAAAAGCGGAATTCGTAACTTTCACTCACCACCTAATCATATGCTGTTAAAGACCACCCTCTGGGGGCCTAGTGATATTGCCCCATCTTCACAAAATTCTACTTTTCTTCAACTCTGAAGCCATTATTATGGACGACTTTAACCTAGACTGGCACTCCCCCGTTCAAAACCTTTAAAAGAACTATGTGATGACCTTGGCCTATCTCAGTTTATCACTAATGTTACCCATTCTAATGCTAAAAACCCAGTGCATAGTACTCTTCTGGACCTTATTCTTGTTAAAAAACCCTACAAAACCAACCTGATAATGTTTCTCACATTGGGATTTTTCACAATAATATTAGTGACCATAGGGCCGTTGCGTGTGTGAGGTTCATTCCTAAACTATTTCCTCTGCTAGTTTTTCTTATAAAAGGAGCTTCTGGGATTTCAATGCCTTCAACTTTTTAGCTGATCTAAGCAGGATCAGGTGGCAGGACTTCAGTCTTGCCTCTTCGGTCCCAGAGGCTTTTGACTTATTTCATGACTGTTTTAAAAGTCATTAAACTACATGCCCCGCTGGTCAAAATTAGGACCAGTGAAAGATCCTGCCCATGGTTTACTAGTGCCTTACAATCAGCTTTGATAAACAGAGATGCTCTTTGGAAGCAGGCACACAAATCAACAAGCATTTGTCAATGCTGAATGTTGATTGCTTTGGTCTGTTGAGCTCGCTCACTGGCTCTGTGTCACTAGCTCATTCTGTTTCTCCCAGTGCTGCAGGCTGCTCTTTTGTACTGGGTTCCTGACTGCATTGGCACATTTTTCCGCCCACTAAGAAATCTGCAGCTGTCCCTACAGCTCTGTTTAGGTGTGTCACTCTTCCACTCTCACTCGCTCATTCTGCTTCTGCTGGCACTGCAGGCTGCCCTTTTGTACTGGGCTCCTGCCTTTTTTGGGAGCTTCTTCTGCCCACAAAGAAATCTGCAGCAGTCCTGACACAAGTCTGTTGAGCTAGCTCACTACCCCTCTTTCGCTTGTTCTGTTTCTGCTGGCGCTGCAGGCTGGCCTTTTGTACTGGGCTCCTGCCTGCGTTGCCACCTTTTTCTGCCCACAAAACAATGCGCAGCAGTCATGATAGAGGTCTGTTGAGCTTGCTCACTCCCCTTTTCTCACTTGCTCATTATGTTTCTTCCGGCGCTGCTGGCTGCCCTTTTGTACTGGGCTCCTGCCTGCATTGGCACATTGTTCTGCCCACAAAGAAATCTGCAGCTGTCCCAACAGAGCTCCATTGAGGTCGCTCTCTCTGCCTATTTCACTCACTCACTCATTCTGTTTCTCCTGCTGCTGCAGGCTACTCTTTTGTACTGGGCTTCTGCCTGCATTGGCATGTTTTGCTGCCCACAAAGAAATCTGCAGCTGTCACGACAGAGCTCTGCTGAGGTGGGTCACTTCCCCCTCTCTCACTCGCTCATTCTGTTTCTGGTGGCGCTGCAGGCCGGCCTTTTGTACTGGGTTCCTGCCTCTGTTGGCGGCTTTTTCTGCCCACAAAGAAATCTGAAGCAGTGCTGGCAGGTCTGTTGAGGTAGCTCACTCCCCGTCTCTCACTTGCTCGTCCCGTTTCTGCCAGCGCTGCAGGCTGGCCTTTTGTATTGGGCTTCTGCCTGCATTGCTGTCTTTTTCTGCCCATAAAGAAATCCACAGCAGTCACGATAGAGCTCCGTTGACCTCGCTCACTTCCCCTCTTTCATTCGCTCGTTGTGTTTCTCCCGGCGCTGCAGGCTGCCCTTTTGTACTGGGTTTCTGCCTGCATTGGCACCTTTTTCTGCCCACAAAGAAATCCGCAGCTGTCCTGACAGAGCTCTGGTGAGGTCGCTCACTCTGCCTGTCTCACTCGCTCATTCTGTTTCTCCTGGTGCTGCAGGCTGCTGTTTTGTAGTGGTCTCCTGCCTCTGTTGGCACCTTTTTCTGCCCACAAAGAAATCTGCAGCAGTCCCGACATAGCTCTGTTGAGATCGCTCATTCTATTTCTCCTGGCACTGCAGGCTGGCCTTTTGTACTGGGCTCCTGCCTCTGTCGGCATCTTTTTCTGCCTACAAAGAAATCTGCAGCAGTCCCGACAGAGCTCCATTGGCCTCAATCACTCCCCCGTCTCACTTGCTCGTTCCGATTCTGCCAGTGCTGCAGGCTGCCCTTCTGTACTGGGCTCCTGCCTGCATCGCCACCCTTTTCTGCCCACAAAGAAATCCACAGCAGTCATGATAGAGCTCTGTTGAGCTCGTTCACTCCCCCTCTCTCACTCTCACTCATTCTGTTTCTCCCACCGCTGCAGGCTGCCATTTTGTACTCAGCCCCTGCATGCATTGCTGCCTTTTCCTGCCCACAAAGAAATCTGCAGCAGTCCCAACAGAGCTCCGTTGACCTCACTCACTCCCCCTCCCTCCCTTGCTCATTGTGTGTCTCCCAGTGCTGCAGGCTGCCCTTTTGTACTGGGCTCCTGCCTGCGTTGTCACCTTTTCCTGCCCACAAAGAAATCCGCAGCAGTCCTGACAGAGCTCAGTTGAGCTCAGTCACTCCCCCCCCCAGTCGCTCAATGCTAATCTGTCCCAAACACTGATTTCCGACAGTGCCTGCGGTATTCTGTGCCGGAAGTGCGGAAACACATTTCGGCCAGGATGTGGAAAATGACAGCTGTACTGTTCATAAGGAGGTGTGAACAAATGCCAGTGTTGAAAATCTGGCATGAAAATATTACTAATTTGCAAACTTACAGGGGTGCGTGGAACCTGCACAACACACGCTCATAACACAGTCATTTTATGGAGTTTCATCACAAAATTTTCAACATAGGCATTTTAGGACCTCTACTCATGAACTGTGTCAGTGTGATTTTCTTAATATGTCCTGAACACTGATTTTCCACAGCGACCGCGTTACTGTGCACCAGAAGAGCGAAAACACATTTCAGCCAGGATGTGAAAAATTACAGCTGCAATGTTCATAAGGAGGTGTGGCAAAATGGCAATGCTGAAAATCTGGAGTGAAAATACTGCAAAGTTGCAAAGGTACAAGCGTGCGTGGAGACTGCACAATGCACATTCATAACACACTCATTTTATGGACTTTCATCACCAAATTTTCAACATAGGCATTTTAGGACCTCTGCCAATGAACAATGTCACTGTCATTTTCATAATGTGTCCCGAACATGGATTTCCCACAGCAAAATGCTATTCTGCGCCGGAAGAGTGAAAACACATTTTGGCCAGGATGTGAAAAATTGTGACAGCTGTACTGTTCATAAGGAGGTGCAAAACAATGGCAATGTTGAAAATCTGGAGTGAAAATATTACGAATTCGTGAAGTTAAGAGCATGTGTGCAAACTGCGCAACGCATGCTCGTAACACAGTCATTTTATGGAGTATCATCACCAAATTTTCACCATAGGCATTTTAGGACCGCTGCTCATGAACAGTGCCACTGTCATTTTCTTAATCTGTCCTAAACACTGATTTCGCACAGCGACTGCACTATTCTGCGCCGAAAGTGCGAAAACATATTTCGGACAGGATATGGAAAATGACAGCTGTACTGTTCACAAGGAGGTCTGAAAAAATGCCAGTGTTGAAAATCTTGTGTGAAAATATTGCAAATTCGCAAAGTTACGAGTGTCGCGTAGCAACATACAACCTGCAGCTTGTAAAACAGTCATTTTTGGATTTTCCCACCAAAGTTGCAGAACAGGCTTTTTGAGAGCCCACCTCATGAACACTGGCACTGTTGTTTCATTAATCAGTTCCAAAAGTTGATTCCACGCAGTGACCGCGAAATCACCTTTCGGGGCCAATTAACACCATGACAGTGCCAGAATACATGAGGAGGGGTCCCAAAAACCCCATGTTGGAAATTTGGTACCAAAATTCCAAAAAATGCTTTAGATATACATCAAAGTTGAAAAAAAAAAACTATTTATTCCATTATGCAGCTTACCTGCATTTCCTCAGTTCGCGGTCGGCTTTGAAGAGTGCAGACGTGTCCCTGGTACACCAAAGATCGTCGTGCTAGTCTCCGGAGGTAAGTATGGGGTGAGGGTGTGTGTGGGGAGGTAGGGTGCACAGTGGGTGGGTGCGGGTTGTGGTGGGGGGCAGGAAGACTGCCGAGGGACCCGTTCCTTCTTAGGTAAAAAAAATTACATCGGCGGGACGTTTTTTATTTTACTGGGGCATAACTAACGCGCTGGGTGGGCTCCCAGCATGCTAATGGAGTCTTCTTTTGGGGGCAGCTGTAGCCAACGAAGGTTGGGCACCCCCATCGACACACAATAAAGGGGAGGTGACATTATGCCAACGGGGATTTGGCACCCTGTCGGCGACAACATAAACAGCGAGGGAGTTAACCTTATGGCACTAAACCGATAGGGATTGGGGCCCCATCGGCAAACAAACATGGTGGGGGCATCTGCTGCCGAGGGGGATTGGGCACCCTCTCGGCAGGTGGGGGGGTAAATATTGTTTCTGAACATGGCGGCCAGCTGCCACCATGTTCACAAACAATATCAGCGTTTTGAAGTTCTGCCCTGCAATGATGGTTCGCTCCCTCATTGCAGTGAATGGCTGACGCTGCAATGACGAGGCAGCCACTGATTGCAGCGGCTAAATGTTTACAAGTTGGTGGCACGCTGGCTGAACTAGTGTCAGCAGCAGTGTGCCATAGCATTGGGGGAAGTGGGCCAAGCCTTTACAGGCTGTGGGAGCATTGGCCACAACAGTGCCACGCCTCCACAACCTGCTTCTGGAAAAAGCTGCCACAACATGTTTCTTGTGCATGCATGCAATCAACATAAAAATGCCATCTGGTTTGGGCGGCCTTCAGAGCAGCCAGGAACACGTGTACAAAACTAATTTGTGCTGAAAAAGCAAAATACTTTAAGGCAGCACTGGACTCATTTAACAGCACAGCTAAATTGGGGCAAATTCTAAAAGAAATTGAAGGGCACAGCTCCTCATTGGCCTTACCCAATAAAATATTTGCTGGTAATAACACTTTTTACTAGTAAAGGCAGTATCCTTGATCAACTAAATAATCACTTTGCTACTGCAAGGCTTGCCTTCTACACCTCTCCTGTTAATAAACTTTTACAGCAATCTAACTTCAGTAGCCCACTTTATTCTCCTAGTAATGCCTCTTCCCATTTTGCCAAATTTTCTTTTACTTCTATTACCCTTAAATAGGTGGAAGATCTCCTAATTACCCTTGATACTAGGAAAAGCGTAGGTACCGACCTCCTAGAACCTTTCTTTCTAAAGCTTGGTTACTATTACCTGGCACCTCCTATTACTCATCTCTTCAATCTCTCTCTCTCTCACAAAGGGTTCTTCCTTCTATGTGGAAAACAGCACACATCCTCCCTCTCTTTAAATCTGATGACCCTAGCGCTCTTAACAACTACAGATCCATCTCACTGCTACCTATCATATCAAAACTATTAGAAAAAATTGTTAACTTTCAGCTGTGAGAATATTGTGAGTCCACCAATATGCTCAACCCTCTTCAGTCTGGCTTCAGGCCCCAGCACAGCACTATATCCGCCTTGGCCAAAGTTACTAATGATTGGCAACTTGCCCTTGACACCAAGAATTACGTATGTGCGTTGTTCCTTGATCTAAGCAAGGCATTCGATACTGTAGATCATGATCTGCTTTTGCGCATGTTACATAACATTGGCCTTGATGAACCTGCCATGAAGTGGTTTTCCAGTTACCTACTAGGTCACAGTCAACAGGTTAAAGCCCTGGGTGATTTCTCCCCTTTAAAATGTGTGCAGAGAGGTGTGGCTCAGGGTTCTATCCTGGGGCCCCTACTATTTGTTATATATAGCAATAAACTGATCACAACATTAGGTCAGCAAGTGTCCATCTCTTTGCAGATGACACTGTGCTGTATGTTGCCTGGCCCTCCCTGGAGTCAGCTTGTCTGGAACTACAACATCAGTTCAAACTACTGCAACAAAACCTGATCCAACTGAAGCTTTTGCTTAATGTCAAAAAGACAAAAGTTATGTTTCTCTCAGCCCATGCTAAACAGTTAACAACCACCCCTCCCAAGTCAACCTCCTGCAAATTAAGACTACCCTAGGAGAAAGGTTGGACAATGTGGAAAAATTTAAATGCTTAGGTTTCTGGATTGATTGCAAATGTTCCTTTTCTGCTCACATAGACGAGCTGGCAAAGAAATTAAGACAAAGGTTGGGATTAAGCATTATTAAACTATTGGATTAAGCACCTCCTAACCAAGGACACAAAATTAAGGCTGGTACAGACAACTTTTATGCCATTACTTGATTATGCTGACTTCCTTTACAGTCACAGCTCTAAATCTGCATTAGTAAAGATTGATACATTGTACCATAAGGCTCTTAGATTTATATCTAACGCTCCTTACAACACCCATCACTACTCCCTCTACACTCTTGTTGGCTGGACGTCGCTAGCCACCTGGCGTTTGCGGAATGCTGCCCTCTGGGCTTATAGAGCTATCTCAAATAAACATCCCCCCTACATCTCCACACTCTTCAATTTTAAGGAGTTTTGTAGTGTATTCCATAGGGAGGGTATGGCATAGCTCAGTGCAGCTGAGCCAGAATGTGAGCTGATCCTGGGGACATCTAGAGTGATGTGTACACATCTTCTGAGCCGGTAGACACAAGATGTACATTTGATTTTTTGGGTTGAGCTACCTCATTCTAAGTCCCTACTGAGTCACCATGTGAGAGATGACTGCCACTGTTATGTATAAATTCCCATCATTATACGAGCAACCTTTACTTCACCTGCACTAAACCGCTATACTTCTTTCTTCTTTCCTTTTATCCACTCCCCTATGTATCCTTTTCCACCTCCTTCCTACTATTCCCTCTTAGTCCTTACTAGCACCTTGCATCTTCAGCCTTATATAGGCTCATTTTTTAAGTGTACTTTTTTCTCCCTTTTCATTGTATTTATAATGTATTATAGGTAGATTGTTACTGTCCAGTGCAGTTTTTTTTGTATAATAATTTAATGACATGGTTGTATATTTTAGTGTTTTATTTTCTGTATCTGTATTGCTATTCTCCCTTGACTTTATGTATGTGTCCTCCCAGAACCACCTTGTAAATGAGTTCTTCTCAATGGTGTATTTCCTGGTAAAATAAAAACTGAATTGAATTGCATTGAAATGAGCTACAAGAAAAGGGGGCACCAGAATTAAATGTGAGGGGCCGGAGTCCTTTGTAAAATTAAGATATCTAGGGCCAGTGCCAGTGCCCCACAACAGTAAAAGCAGCTGCCAACTTTGTGCTCTCTGACCACCATGACCACAGCAGCAGGGGTCAAGGATTGCATGCTAGGAAATCATGTTGCGTCAGCCTGGAAAGGGAGCCACCTGAATTTCCCGGGACACAGGAAGCCTGGAGAAATCCTAGCATGAATTGCTAGCCAATGCAGTACCAAGTGACAGATCTCCAGCGTGGCCTCAGATTGATTGACAACTGCACAGACCATAGAAACATAGAAATTGTTGGCAGATTGGGACCGCTTGGCACATCCAGTCTGCCTGTAAGCCCTATACTTGTTGCGGCCTCTGACCCTATCTGGTCAGTGGCATTTCATCACTCCTTCCCACTGCAGGATTCCCTTGTGCTTATCCCTGGCATGTTTAAGATAGGGATGGGTGGACTGGTCCATCAAGAATCAGAAACCCCCTGGATCTCACAAAGTCCGTAAGACTTGAGTAAAGAAAAACTCTGGGTGGCAGTGTACAGGGTCTACCCACAAAGCTTTTTTTTTTTTAACAAAAAAAATAATATGTAAATACCCTATCCTCCTTGATCCCACAAAGACAAAAAAAAAGATTTTCCATGTGTTCTGGTGCCCCCCCCCCCCAATAACGCTGCATGGTCTCCTGTGCAAATATTCAAATGTGCATGCTTCATGTGAGAGAGATCTAGCACAGGAGCTGTCGACCTCATCAAATGATAAGGAAAAGAATGGTTGCAGTGCACCTAAAGAAAGATCTCATGCAGGCTATTACTATAAGTAGTCCAGTGTGGTGGTAGCAGCAGTGATAACACCAATGGCGGTGTTACGGTGTATGCTGGCGGGTGAGCGCAGGCAGGTGGAGTTACCACCATACAGCAAGCCAACAGAGTCCATATAAGTGGGCAAGTGAGTCACTGAGTGAGAGAGGACTGATGAGGAGATCAGGAGAGCAAATGATCACCTCAGGTTTTTAGGCTTTTTGTATACATAATATGACATACAGTGTGGTAGAATGGGGAGAGGGAAATGACATCAGATGCTGCTTGGTCTTGCATACCTCTCAAAAGTCTCCCATCATGAGGGAGTAGTGATGTCTCACATTTTGCCCCTCAGAATTGCTCTGCCCCACATCTGCCACACAACAGCTATGGTGCTGCTGTCTAGACAGAGAAGGTGCAGTAAACTCAGGCTTTAAAACAGCAACTATGAAACAAAATTCAACTTGGCACAAAAAGAAATGCACCAATTAATTTCCAGCATTCTGAGCTTGCATCTTTTCAAGTTTGATGAGGCATCCCTCGTTTCGAGCAGCAGAGTCCCACATTTCATTGTCAAAAGGTTGAAAAGTATGGGTGGCAAGGGTCTGTCAATGAGCAGATAGGGCCATGGGTGTGAGAAGGTATATGGCAAGAAAGTCAAGGCTTACAAGTTGATTTCTTTTTGGTGGGAGCACTGTGGGCCCTGGCATCGATTTTGGTTACTCATACACGCTGATCCCCATTCTAATATGTTATATGATTAGATCTGTACTTACTGTACTTGCCGTAGACTGTATATTTATGCCTTTTGTTATGTTATTGTTTTTTATTACATGTGTATGCATTTTCTCCCTTGTACCATCTTTCCTGGGCCACATCTTTAAATGTGCCTAGTGGTGTTCACAGTCATCATTTTCTAAATACAGTAAATATATTCTTCTGCTCTGAATGGGTAATTTTAAGTAACGATATAAATGTTGCTGTTAGTCCTTCTGAAGTTCAACTATGTATGTGGGGGGGGAGCAGCAAAGAGGAGACGAAAAGGGTTCTAGTATAAAAAATGTATTTTTCTAGCTATAACACTGAAGGTCTGTCGACATAGATTGGGGGAAGGGACAGAGTTTAATATATGGGGCAGAGTTCATGTCTGCAGATGTGGTTAGGGATGTGTACACTGGGTCAGAGTAGATGCCTGCAGATGCAGGCAGTAAGTTCTTTTATACTGGGGGTGCTTCTACATAAGGAGCAGGATGTACATATTGGGGCAAGGTGGGTGTCAGCAATGCCTGATTAGAGGGGCTGGGGACTTGAAAACTGAGTTATAGTTGGTGAAGGAGAGATGTTTAATCAGTCAGTGTCTGCCAATTAGAGGTGTATGGGAATGCATGCTGTCTAATGGGATGGCATCTCTCTGTTGGTCAGTCAGTCAGTCCAAGAGCGTAGTGCACAAGGAGACTTTTTAGCAGAGAAAAATGGGAGACAGAGCAATAAAATGCCCAGAATGGTGTCAGAAATATACTCAGGTTAGCAAAATGCTTTATTTTCTATTTTGGAGGGGCATTTAATGATTGTTTTCAGGTATTAGCATTAATCTCCTAAAGGTTCTGATTTAAATCAGAACTAATCAGGATCCTGCCCTGAATCCTGGACCCGATAATAAGGGTCAGGACCTTTCCGGGTGCACCCATCCCTAGTTTAAAACCCCTCACTGTGCTCACTCCCACCACCTCATGTGGCAGACTATTCCATGTGTCCACCACCCTCTCTGTGAAGAAAACCTTTCTCACATTTCCTCTTAACCTGCCCCCTCCAATTTCGTGTCATGCCCCATCATTCTTGAACTCCTTCTACATTGGAAGAGGTCTCCCCCCTGCACCTTGTTTATACCCTTGAGGTACTTGAATGTTTCTATCATGTCCCCCTGCTCCCTCCTTTCCTCCAGTGAGTACATATTGAGGTCCTTTAATCTCTCCTCATATGTTTTATGGTGCAAGCCCTGTACCATTTTGGTTGCCCTTCTCTGGACTGCCTCCACCATGTCAATGTCCTTGCGAAGGTGTGACCTCCAGAACTGTACACAGTACTCTAGGTGAGGCCTTACTAGTGTTTCATACAATGGCATCACCACCTCCCACCTTCTGCTAGTGATACCTCTACCTATACACCCCAGCATGTCACTGGCCCTCCCTGCAGCATTTGTACTCTGCTTTGACATCTTTAGGTCATCTGAATTAATAACCCCCAGGTCCCTTTCTTCCTTCTTGATCGTCAGCACCTCCCCCCATCCTGTAGCTCTCCCCAGGGTTCCCTCTTCCCAGGTGCATTATTTTGCACTTCTTTGCATTGAACCTCAGTTGCCAAACCTCAGACCATTTTTCAAGCTTCCCCAGGTCCCTCCTCATTTTCTTCACCCCTTCTGGAGTATCCACCCTGTTGCAGATCTTGGTGTTATCTGCAAACAGGCAGACCTTTCCTTTCAGCCCTTCCACAATATCACTAATGAAGACACTGAACAGGAATGGCCCTAGGACTGATCCCTGAGGTACTCCACTGGTCACCAGTCTCTCCCCGGATTGGATCACATTTATCACTACCCTCTGCCTTCTGTCTGTTAGCCAGTTTCTAACCCAGTTTACCACCTTCTGAACCATGCCCAGACTACCTATCTTGTTAACCAGCCTTCTATGTGGGACGCTGTCTAAGGCTTTGCTGAAGTTGAGGCTGGTGATGTCCACCGCCCCCCTCCGATTCACGTCCTTTGTCACCCAGTCGAACCAAATCTATAAGATTTGTTTGACATGACCTTCCTGCTGTGAATCCATGTTGCTTTGGATCCTGGGCACTGTTGGATTCCAGGTGTGTCACTATTCTTTCTTTCAGCAGTGCCTACCTGATCTTCTCCACCACTTGAGGTGAGGCTGACCGTCTTGTAGTTCCCCGTCTCCTCCCTACTACCACTTTTGTGTACAGGGACTACATGTGCCCTCTTCCAGTCCTCTGGAACCACTCCTGTGTTGAGTGACTAGGTGAATATGGCTGCCAGAGGCGCTGTTAGTTCTCTTCACAGCTCCCTTAATATCCTTGGGTGTATGCCATCTGGCCCCATTGCTTTGTCCACCTTCAGTTTTGTGAGCTTTTCCAGGACTCTCTGCACTGTGAATGGACTGGTGAAGGGACACCATTCTCTAGTGAACTGCGTGAGCTGTACCAGGACTGGGTTAGTCTGCATGGTACTGTGTTAGGAGGCAGATCATGTCTGTGTGTATGCAGGAATAGGAGGCTTGAACTTGTTTGGAACTGCTGAAGAGATAGATCAAGCACCTTGCAGAGACAGACTGTGAAG
Source organism: Neoceratodus forsteri (assembly GCA_016271365.2). Classification (NCBI taxonomy): domain Eukaryota; kingdom Metazoa; phylum Chordata; order Ceratodontiformes; family Ceratodontidae; genus Neoceratodus; species Neoceratodus forsteri. Next base: position 159,736,321 of record CM028137.1, read on the forward strand.
CAGAATTCTTGTGTTATAGAAAAGGATATAAGTGTGTGCTAGCCAAGCACAAAAGTGAAGTTGAAGGCTGCAGCAAATATTTTGATAGACTCCTGCTGTGCTACAAAGCCAAACTGTGGCCACAGCTAGTCTGAGGAGCTGCCCAGCTAGTATCACAGTACAGTGAAGGTTATTACCACACACTAGGAACTGGATACCAGGACATGGGGTGTGGGGCAGGCAGGATCGGATTTTCACAGTCTGAGCTGCCCTGAGTGTAAATTGGAGGATCATCTGCTGAATGCAGAGATTAGAGGAGGCCTGACTGAGGCTGAAGACAACAGCTATCTGCCAGACAACATCAGAGGGCTGTGCAGGAAAAGGAGAGGGAAACAGAGAGTGACCACTCAGAAGGGGACTCACTGCAACTATGTTATTGCCCCTGTCCTACAAGGGAGAGCCCCTGGTCTGGGAAAACATGAGTAAATCAGGGCCTGCCTTGCAAGTTCATCTTAATATTATAGTTAGGAAAGCATTTAATGGGGTAGGTTATCCAGTTGGGATTTACAAACACCCCTACAACAGCATTTAATTAATTTATTTATTATTTATCTATGTATTTATTTGTTAGAGATCCGAATTACAACCCTTTGAGTCAGAGACTCACTTCCAAAGGCTCCATGTCATAAGTACACACGTTTAGATACAGCATGGTAAAAAGATAAAATACATACAGTACATACATTCAGTTGCTACATCAGGTTTCATGGGTTTGGGTTTGGGGTTTAAGTTATTTGCAAAGCATTGCTTTTATTTGTTTAAGTGCACCAGCCAACTATATGCGACAATACATTACTGAAAAAAAAACAAGAAAATGGGTGGGATAGTTAGGCTAGATGTTGGAGGGAGCGTGATGAGCAGAAGATGTGCGTACTTAGCAATAATGTCTGCTTGGTATTTACAGTGGAGAACAATGGTCCTCTGCCGGAGAGTGGCATAAAGGCTGCCAGAAGGAGGGGTGAAAAATGGGGGGCGTACTGATTTCAGTAATCAAGGTACAAAATGAGCTAGAGCTTCTCAAGGTAGACAAGGCACTGCACAAGGATGGACTGCACCTTGGGGTACTAAGGAAACGGGCCCAAGTATTAGCAGCACCCATAATCTGTCTATTTGATAACTCACTGCAGTTTGGAGTGGTGCCAGTGGATTGGAGACTGGCTGACATACTGTAGTACTACTTCATCGGGGGGGGGCGCTGAATCACTACTAGAGGAAAGGATTGTGGAATATCTAGAATCCAGAGGCTTACAGGATCTGAGGTAGCACGGATTCACTGGGGGAAGGTTATGTCAAATAGATCAGACAGATTTCTTTTACTGGGTGACCTGGGAATTAGATCAGGGTGGAGCGGTGGACATGGCCTACGGAGATTTCAGTAAGGCCTTTGACACTGTTCCACATAGGAGACTCATAAACAAGCTGGGCAGCCTGGGAGTGGGTTCTAAGGTGGTAAACTGGGTAAGAAATTAGTTGAGGGATAAGCAACAGAGGGTGGTGGTAAACGGAGTTCACTCCGAGGAAGGGAGGATGACCAGCGGGGTTCCACAAGGATCAGTACTGGGACTAGTCCTCTTTAATATCTTTACTAGCAACATTGCAGAGGGTCTAGAAGGGAAAGTATGCCTCTTGACAGATGATACAAAGATCTGCAACAGGGCAGGCACTCCGGGGGGAGGGGTGTAAAAAATGAAGAGGGATCTAAGAAAGTTTGAGGAGTGGTCAAATGCATGGCAACTAAATTTCAGTGCAAAGAAGTGCAAAATCATGCACTTGGGGCACAGGAATGGGGTACAAGATGAGGGGAGTGGTACTTGTGACCACCAAACAGAAAAGATACCTGGAGGTAATCATATCTGATAATCTATAGGTGACCAAATAGTGTAGGGAGAGTCAGTGGGATGCGATGGTGTATACGGAGTGGAATCACCAGCAGAAAGAAGGAGGCTGTGTTATTATTGTGCAAATCATGGGTGAGACTTCATCTAAAGTACTGTGTCCAGTTCTGGAGTATTGACACAGGAGATTCACCGGAAGGGTGAGTTATTGCTTAACCTCATAATGGAGGGAAAAATTGGAGTGGTGTGGAAGTGAAACCACGGCTGCTGTGGGGACCCAGCTGGCTGCTTACCTTATCAGTAAGTCTCACCTGGGGAAGTGTCAGGAAGAAGGGTAACAGGAACAGGTGGAAAGGGATTGGAGTTTCAGCTGGTACCTAAGGGAGCCAGGAGAATGGGGAGAAGCGGAGGGAGGAGGGGAGTTGGTTCCAGAGTGAATGAAGTTTGATAGGGGAAGGCAGATTGCTCAGCAGAGGATTGGGATTGAGGAGTGGCAAAAGTGCGATGGTCCCTGGAATTGAGAGAACAGGAAGCAATGGGGAGTTGAGACAGGAGAGATGAGAGGTAAGAGGGAAGGGAACCAAACCAGTATTTGCTTATGAAGGAGGTACAGTGATCCTGGTGATGAGAGGGCAAAGGGAGGGTGGCTAGGGATAAATACAGTGATCAGTGGTGGGTGCAAGGGGAGAAATTTGTAGAAAAATTACAGATGGAGTTGCAGAGAGTGTAGTCTGGAGAGGGAAGTGGAAGGTTCATAGTAGATAAGCCGATGGAGATCATAGTGAAGGGGAGTTTAGTGGCCTAGCTAGAGGCAAATGGACTCCAGTATGAAAAGCAGCTTGGCTTTGTGTCAGGGTGGTAACGTCAGACCAACCTGATAATGTTTTTCAGTTTGATCAGCAGAGCAATGGACAAGGGAAAGGCAGTAAATCTGCTTTATTTCGACTTCAGTAATGCCTTCAGTTCAGTTCCTCACAGGAGGCTGCTGAAGATGGAGGACATTGGAGTGCAGTGTGGTTTATTTAATTGGTTTGGTAATTAGTTAAGTGAGAGGACTAAAGAGCAGTGATAAATGGGGCTAAATAAGGGCACACACAGATTACGAGCAGAGTGCCACCAAGATTGGTCCTGGTATCTGTCCTGTTTAATATGCACAAGTGACACTGGAGTGGGTATCCAAGGAAAATTATATCTATTTGCTGATGATACAAAACTATGTGGCAGGGTAGATCATGAGGAGGGGTGCAAAATACTACATAAGGTCTGGAAGTTGAGGTCCAATGCAAAGAAATGAACAGTAATGCACTTAGACAGACATTGACAGGCTTTTCTGCAGGCTGAGTGGCACAGTCCTTAGGATGGTGCCATTCATTCCTCACTGGCAGGCCGCAGAGAGTGGAGTCCGAGGTGTTTTCCTCTGCCCCTAACTCCCTGCCATCTGGGGTCTATGCTTCTCCCATGTTGTTCATGGTATATATGCTGCCATTGGGAGACACTATTAGGCAGTACGGGTTGAGTTTTCACTGTTATGCAGATGATACTCAACTGTACTTGTCCTTTGCTCCTGGGCAATATGATGCTGCTACAGTATTTAACAACTGTCTCACTGAGATCCAGGATTGGATGAGTGCCAGCTGGCTCAGGCTGAATCCAGATAAGACTAAGGTGTTAGTTGAGGACTTAGGACATTGGGTGGAGGGATCTTTGGCTGGGCAGCCATCCGGGCTTTGGCTGGGAGGCAACCAGCTGAAGACCTCTGACTGGGTTCGAAATCTGGGCATCATGCTTGATAGAGGACTGACACTTAAGACTCAGGTGTCGGCCATTGTCAAGTCCTCTTTATATCATCTAAAGAGAATGTCACCTGGATAAAGCACCTGGTACCACCTGATGACCTTCCAATGTTGATCCATGCCTTTGGTGACCTCACGCCTTGATTACTGAAATGCCCTATACCTAGGGCTACTGGGGGTGGACCTCCACCACCTGCAGCTGGTACAGAATGTGGCTGCCAGGTTGACAGGTTTACATAGATCTGACCATGTCACTCCTGTGCTCCGTGCTTTGCACTGGCTACCGGTGCGGTGGAAGATCACTTTTAAGGTCGGATTACTGACTTATAAGGCCCTACACGGACAGGGACTGGGGTACCTGCAAGATTTCCTTTGTCCCTACCGCCCTCTTCATCCTCTCTGCTGTGCTGATGAGGGATTGCTGGAGATTCCCAGGGTCCATTTGCAACATCAGGAGCTAAGATGTTTGCTTATGCTGCTCCCGACACTGTGGAATTTACTACCTCGTTGGATATGGGATTGCCTTGGCATATGCTGATGTTTAAATTCCTGCTATGTTTTAGAAACTTGGCTGTGTGTTTTTAAAAGTGTTGATTGTACTGTGTTTTTAAATTTACTGATTACACTGTGTAAAACACTATGATCTATGCTGGAATAGCATTCTAGAAATAAAGTTTGGTTGATTGGTCATCCTTGCATTAAATACTGGATAGGGGGAGTTAAACTAGCAAATACAGCAGAAGAGAAGGAATTTAGGGGACATAATTATTGACAAGGCCACAGAGTTATGGTGATTAAAGTAATGAAATTCTGTTTTCATGACTTGAAATTCCAGAAAATGCATCAGTGATTTTTAGTCTAATTTCTGGCTTTTACTGGGATTCTACTGTCGCTCTTTTAGTATGTGTAAAAATAATCAGACTAAAAGGAGGCTTACTGTAACATACAGAGCATTAAATGAAGCAAATTGAAAATAGTGCACAAAGCTATTATAAGAAAAATAACAGTTCTGTAGATTTACTGATCTGGTATGTATAAAATGCCAAATTCCATGAAATTCTTTGTTTTTACTTGTGTTCAGGCAATGAAAATTGTTCAGGGTTTTCCAGTAAAAACCAGAACCAGTGCCCTTGATTACTGACTGTCTTAAACAAACAAGTCAATGTAACAATAGCGTACAGTAAGGCTTTGAGGAAGCTGGGTTGCATAGGGAGTGGCTTTAACAGCAGGAGAAGTGAGGTGACTCTGCCACTATACAGATCCCTAGTGAAATCACAACTAGAGTATTGTGTTCAGTTTTCAGTCCTTGTCTGAGGCAGGATATTGATCACCTGGAGTCTGTGAATCATAGGGTTACCAAGAAGATACAGAGTGACAGGTATTGGTGCCGGAGCGGGCTGAAAAGTTCTAGAGCCAAGGATATAAGGGGTAAATGTTTGTATGGTAATAATGCAAAAAGTGATAGGGCCACTTATAAAAGTGGTAAGGCTATGGCCCCTTGGCCCCCCGTACCAGCACCTATGGTGACAGGGTAAATCCTATGAGGAACGACTGGAGGACCTAGATATGTATTCACTAGAGACCAGCCAGGAGATGGGGGAACATGATTGAAACATACTGTATATGTTTTTAGGGATATAGATAAGGTAAACAGTAGGGACACATTTGTAAAAAATAATGATGCAGTCAATAGTGGTCCTGACTGGAGGCTTTTAGGGGTTAAATTTAGGGAATATTTGAGGAAATTCTACTTTATGGAGAGAGAGTATTGGATCCTTGGAACAGATAACAGGCAGAAGTAGTGAGGGAGAAACCCTTAATGGGTTTAAGCATAGCAGGAGCAGGGCAAAGGGACACATATACCAAAAAAGCATTTATCAATGCCGAATGTTGTCTTGCAGGCACTGGCATTGGTAGTGCAGGAGTTAGAGGGATGCATAATAGGAATGGCAGTGAAGTATGGAACCGACATCAACCTCACCCCACCCTGCAGAGACTGACAGGCACAGAGGTATGCCTTTGAGTCGTCGGCCATAATGCTCATGCCATTTCACCTCACCCTACCCTGCAGACACCGACAAGTGTTGAGGTGTGCCATGGGGTGTTCAGGCTTTACACTCACCCCATTCCATAAGGAAATACACAGAAATGGGTGCAGTATAGGAGAATGGGGTGAACTTTGGGGCCGAAGAGTCCAAGGCACACCTTGATTCCTGTCACTGGCTGCAGGGTGGCGGTGGAATGGTGATAGCATTACTGTCGACAATCCCAAGTCACACCCCTGATGCCTGTCAGTCCGTACAGGGTAGGGTGTTATGGTTGTAAACCCTAATGCTCTGGACTTTTCTTGGTATTTTCACTCCAATTTTTCAACATTGGCTTTTTGTGACCCCACTGCATGAACAGTGACACTATCAGTTCATTAGCCGAAAGGTGATTTTGCACAATGACTGTGTCATTTGGCGCCACAGGTATGAAAACACATTTTGAACAGAATGTGAAAAATAACAGCTGTGCTGTTTATAAAGAGGTGTAAAAAGTGGTAATGTTGAAAATCGGGAGTGAAACTATAACAAAATTAGTGAAGTCAGGAGCGTGCATAGAAACTGTGCAATGAACACCCGTAATGCAATTTTTTTGGGAATTTTTTACACTAGATTTCCAACATAGGCATTTTGGGACCCCCGCTCATGAACAGTGGCACTGTGATTTTCTTAATCTGTCCCGAATGTTGATTTCGCACAGTGACCATGCCCATTGTGTGCCACAGGTACAAAAACATGTTTTGGGCAGGATGTTAAAATGACAGCTGTACTGTTCATCAGGCAGCATGCAAAAACAACAATATTGAAAATCTGGAGTAAAAATATAAAATATTGGTGAAGTTACGAGCTTGTGTAGAAACTACACAACGCACACTGGTAACGCAGTCATTTTTGGGAATTTTTTCACCAAATTTGCAACATGGGCTTTTTGGGATTGCTCCTTATGAACACTGTCACTGTGATTTTCTTAATCTGTCCCAAACATTGATTTCACACAGCGACTGCTCCATTGTGCCCCACATGTACAAAAACACGTTTTGGGCCAGATGTGAAAAACGACAGCTGTACTATTCATAAGCAGGTGTGGAAAAATGGCAATGTTGAAATTTGGAGAGAAAATATTGAAAATGCTTGAAGTTACAAGCATGCGTCGGAACTGTGTAACACATGCTCGTAACTCAGTCATTTTTGGGAATATTTTCACTAAATTTGCAACATAGGCTTTTTGGGAGCCTATCTCATGAACAGTGACACTGTCATTTCATTAATCAGTCCTGAAATGTTATTCTGTGCAGTGACCAAGAAGTCACCTTTCGGGACCGAATAACGACATGACAGTGACTGAATTCATGAGGTGAGGTCCCAAGAACTCCATGTTAAAAATTTGGTGCCAAAAGTCGCAAAAATGGCCGAAATATCCACCTAAGTTGAAAAAAAAAAAACATTTATGCCATTATACAACTTACCTGTGGGGTACGCAGAGGGTGGGTGTGGGCTGGGGAATGGAGCACCAGTGACAATGAGGGACCATTTTCTCTTTTTACAGGGAAAAAAAAAATTAGATATTGCAGGACTTTTTTTTTTTTACAGGAAGATTTTGGGATGCTGGGGTGGGCTCCCAGTGTGCCACCTATGTTTTTTTGTGAGGGGGACTGAAGCTTATGGGGATTGGGCCCCTCCGTCGGCACACAAAAAATGTGTCTGTGTTTGTGGGGGGGCACATGATGTAGAGGGGGACTGGGCACCCCCTCGGCACAGAAATTAAATGGGGGGCATTATGCTGATGGGGATTGGGCTCCCTGTCGGCAAATGAACTGGGAGGGGGCATGCCGATCGGGGGATTGGGCACTCTCAATGTCAGCTTTCCTTGGGACTGTGAGAGGTAGATGGCAACAGACTCTGCCATGTTTATTGAAATGTTACACCAGGCAAGGCATGCCCTGCAATGATGGGTTGCTCCTTCATTGCAGTGGCAAAATTGTTTCAAGTTGGTGGCATGCTTTTCAACTGCTGTCAAAGACAGCATGCAATTTAATTTGTGCCACAGAGTCCACCCCGAAAAAGCAGTGGCGCCATTTGCCACAACATGACTGCACCTCCAAAACCTGCTATTCCAAGCTACCACAATATGTTGCTTGCACATGTGCAAGACAACATAAAAAGGGGCAGTAAGGGATTGGGCAATGGAACAGTGCAGGAGGGATGGTGGACCCTCCATTAGGACAATAGATCAGTGAAGTGAGGTAATTATAATAAAGGACAAACTAGACAGGCCCTTAGTCTCCATCTGCTGCAGGTTCCATGTATCTATACAGCTCCATGGCTGGGTTCCATTGAGGCACAGGGAGCTCCCTATTAGAATTAAAGGATTTCATACTGGTACCCTTGGGGATAGGGTAGTGCTCTCCAGTTTAATCGGTCAACAGCAAACAGTACTGTGCACAGTATGGCTTGGGGTGGGCACTTTAATAGGGATGAGCCTGGAAGAAACAGAGAAACACAGAAGTTGACGGCAGATAAGGACCGCAAGACCCATCCAGTCTACCCATTGCTTTTTCTACCTTGTGAATGTGCCATAGGCCTTTGCTCTGTCAATGACTTATCTATTCATACTCATTTGTATTGTTCCCTTAAGCCTATCCCATGCCTGTTTGAAGCCCTGCACTGTATTCATATCCACCGCTTCCTGAGGTAGGCCATTTCATGCATCCACCACCCTTTCTGTGAAAAAGAACTTCCTCACACTACCCCTTAATCGGCCTCCTTCTAATCTCATGCTGTGTCCTCTTGTCCTGCTATTTTTCTTATATTGAAACATGTTGGACTCTTTCACCTTGTTAATGCCCTTAAGGTATTTGAATGTTTCAATCATATCACCTCTCTCCCTCCTTTGCTCAAGGGTATACATATTGAGTTCAGTTAATCTGTCCTCATATGTTTTCTGATGCAGTCCCTGCACCATTTTGGTTGCCCTTCTCTGGACTGCCTCAATTTGGTTAATGTCCTTGTGAAGGTGTGGCCTCCAGTACTGCATGCAGTGCTCCAGATGGGGCCTAACCAGTGTCTTGTAAAGAGGGATTATTACCTTCCTCTTCTGACTTGTGATACCCCTACTAATACACCCCAACATCCCTCTTGCCTTACCTACTGCTTTAGAGGTCTGCTTGGATGATTTCAGGTCATCGGTGATGATGACACCCAAGTCTCTTTCTTCCCTTGTTACTGCCAGCAACTCCCTTCCCAGCCTATAGGTGGCTTCAGGGTTTCTCTTCCCTATGTGCATGATCTTGCACTTCTTTGCGTTAAACCCCAGTTGCCACTCTTCCGACCATTTTGCTAGTTTATCCCGCTCTCTTCTCATTCTGCCCACACCATCTGGATAATTTACTCTGCTGCAGATGTTGGTGTCATCTGCAAACAGACAAACCTTACCCTCCAGTCCATCTGCAATGTCACTGATAAAGATATTGAAGAGGACTGGCCCCAGGACTGATCCCTGAGGTACCACACTTGTGACTTGCATCTCTTATGATTGTATACCATTTACCACCACTCTCTGTTTTTTGTCCGTCAACCAGTTTGCCACCCAGCTGACCAACGGCTGACCCACCCTGAGTCTACCCAACTTATTAATCAATCTTCTATGTGGAACAGTATCGAAAGCTTTGCTGAAGTCAAAGTGGTCAAGGAAGGACACTAGAAACACAGTCCCAGGTTAATATTATTATGTGACTGTGCCTAGGAGAGTACTGAAGAGCAGTCCAATGTTAATTAGCTGGAGCAGCCAAATACCTGTAACAAAAAGCAGTCCTTGCACACACAAATGCTCATTTAAGAACAGCAGCATAGAAAATGTCAGTCAAAAAATGCCATTGGTCCATCCAGTCTGCCTTGTTGTACTCCATTCTGCCCTGTGACCTACAGTATTGTCTAGTCAGAGTTATTGCCCTCTTCTTCCCCTTTGCCCCTTTTCTTACTGCTTTCCCCTTGTGCAACTATTAAACAATTTACTTGATCCCAGCTGTGTATGAAATCATTAATGGTTCTTGCACCTACCAACTCTGCTTGTAGGCTGTTTCACAGCACAACCATTTTATCTGTAAAATAAATAGTAACAAAAAAGTTATTTTATTATTTATAAAGTTTTAGTACAAAACAAAAATATCCAGCATAACACAAAAAGGTTATACTTGGAACTAGAGTGACACCCTTTGAGATGTCCTGCTGTTCACTTCACCCTGACACTTTCACGATGGGGGGTTAATTAGGCTGGGCCTGGAAGTGCACAGAAGAACAAGCAAGGGTCTGTCATGTCTCCTCGAGTTACAGACTCCTCAGTGACTACTGAGGGGTGTGCCCCACTCCCAATTATCCACTCCATCCTCCCTGCAGTTGTCCTATCCCCCCAACATTGCCCCTCCGCTTGCAACTTTCCCATTTAGTCTGTCTCAGCCTTTCTTGAAGCTGTCCAGTCTTCAGGGAGACAACTTCCTCCAGCAGCTTATTCCACTTAGTCCCCATCCTGTCAGTGAAAAAGAGTATCCTCACCTACCTCTTGAATCTTACCCCTGCTAGCCCATGACAATGGTGATCGCAATTGAGTGCTTTCAAAAAGGGCAACTGAATCGCAGCGCCTGTTCACAAGGCTACCGTGCAGGGAGGGCGACCGAATGAGGGGGTCCACGAAAATATCGACAAGATGTCACTACATGTACACACTCATGGGGGGGCGAGCACACTGTGTGATGAGCAGAAGGGGAGGGAGGGTTTGTGAGGCGTAGTACAGCGGAAGGCTGCCGAGCTGGCCATGTGGCATGGTTGGTGGGTGGCAGGCTAGGACTGCGAGAGTGCCGGGTTTGGTTAAGGGCGTGCATTCATTTTGTTGTGCCCGGCAATTTTTTTATTTTTTTCCGCTTTTGCACCCTCCCAACATGCACTCCCCTGGACTTGAGAATCCTTTAGTAGGGGGTGGGGGTGCAGGTGGCATAGGCCCCTGCATAAAAGAAAAAAGTCCCCAGTGCCCTTTTGCTGTGCACCGGGAGTGTACATCACAGAAATTAATTTTCAGCGATGTACACTCGCCCTAATGGCGATCGCCTTCCATGACTGCCGTTATCACATGGAACCCCTCTAGCTTGAGGCAATGCCTCATAGTCATCTTGTTCCCACTAAGGTTGAAGAGACCCACAGTGCTCATTCTGTTGAAACCTTTAGGGTACTTGAAGGTTTTGATCATATCACCCCTCTCTCTCCTACCCTCCAGGGAGTACATTTTGAGATTTCTGAGTCTCTCCTCATATGATCTGCCCTGCTGTCCCTGGGTCATTTTGGTTTCCCTTCTCTAGACTGTTTCCAGCACGTTGGTGTCTTTCAGTCTTTCACAAGGTAGTATAACACAGAGGGTTAAGGGTCTGAGCTGCAGATCTGGAGACCTGGGTTTGAATCCCACAGCCATCTAGGTTTATACTGTGTGATTCGGAGCAAGTCACTTAACTTCCTTGTGCTCCCAGGTCACATCTGGAAACAAGCTTCAGCGTGGTGTGCTACTCCTGGTTAAACAATGTTCCCTTCCTTTAGGTAACGGCACCAATGCTGCACACTGTACTCAATACGTGATCGAACCAGGGAGAATGACCTCTGCTTTCTTGTTGGTTATCCCCCTGGCTATACAGCCCAGCATCTGATTCACTTTGGCTGCTGCTCTCCTACAGTGTGCTGAGTGCCTTAGGTCACTCGTGATCACACCCAACTCCTTCTCCTCTTCTGACATGGCAACTTGCTCACACCCCAGCCAGTTTTTGGCCTCTGGGTTCTTGGCTCCCAAGTGCATTACCTTATACTTTTTGGTATTGAATCCCAGTTGCCAAATACTTGACCATGTCTCTAGTTTGGCCAGGTCTTCCCTGGGGTTCCGTGTCTACCCTCCCACAGAGCTTTGTGTCATTTGCAAACTGGAATGTTTTACCTTTTATCGTGTCTGCAGTGTCACTGATGAAGATGTTAAATGACACGAGGCAGAGCACCAAGCCCTGTGGGACCCTGTTAGTGACTGGTCTATCCTCTGAGAATTCCTGTCCTCCTAACCACCACCCTCAGTTTTCTATCTTGCAGCCAGTTTCTAACCCACATAGCCAGCTTTGCCCCTACCGGCAGGTCCTGCAGTTTCCTGATTCATCTCCTGACAGAACAGAATCAAAGGTCTTAATGAAATCCAGATAATAGATGTCCACTGCTTGGTCCCTGTCCACTGTCCTGTCATTTAGGCAGTCAAAGAAATCAATTAGATTAGTCTGACAGCACCACCCTGGCACAAACCCATACTACCTCTTGTTCTGGAACCCATTTTCTTCCAGAAAGCTAATCAGTCTTTCTTTCAGTATGGTTTTCATGGGTTTCCCCACTATCGAGGTCAGGCTGAGTGGCCGGCAGTTACCAGGGTCATCCCTTGGCCAGCTTTTGTGTAGTGGCACTACATGTGTTCCCCACATCTCAAGTGAGGTGTTAAACATGTCCACCAGGGGGTGTGCCAGCACATCCACCAATTCCCTCAACCTTTGGATGTACGCCTTCTGGTCCTGGGGACTTTACCTTCAGGGCCTTTAAGCCTTTCCTCACTATATCAATTTCAGTCTCCCACTCTGTGACCCCACTTACCCGGCTCCCTCCCAATTTCTTCCTCTGAGATACTAGACCATCTTTCTCCTTACTGAAGACTAAACAGAAGTACTTGTTAAGTACTTCTGCTGTCTCTTCATTACCCTCTGACCACCCCCCATTCTTTTCAACATGATTATCCTATCCCTGATATCCCATTTCTCCCTGATGTACTGGAACAAGACATTCTCCCTCACCTTCACCCCCTCTGCCAACTGCAGCTCTCTCTTGGCCTTGGCCAGTCAGACTGCCCTGCTTGCCTCCCTTGCCTTAGCACGGTACTTCTCTCTGTCCTCATCCTTCTGGGTACATTTATACTTCCTGAGGGCTGATTTTTTACCTTTACTGCCTTGGCTCTAGATTTTTTGCTTTTTAGCTTGGCACACTCTTTAGTGGCTGCCAATAGCCCCTCCTTGATTATGGCCCATTTCTGGCTTACCCACATTTCCTTCCTGGTTAAAGCAAAGTACCCTCCCAGAATCACCCACATCCTACTGCAGTCTCCCTCCTAAAGTCTAGCACCCTTGTTTTAGTCATATTCTTCTTCCTGCCCATGTCCAGGTGGAACCACAAAGTGTGATGGTTGCTTTCTGCAAGTGGTGCCTACATCTTTACCTCTTGGACATGCACTCCATTAGATAGAACCAGGTCTGGTATTGCCCTCTCCCTGATAAGGTCTAGGGCACATTGTGAGAGGAACCCTCTCAGGAATGCATCTAGCAGCACCTGAGTCCTGATACAAGTGGTAGCAGCAATCTTCCAATCTACCTCAGGCAGATCAAAGTTCCCCATAATCACTACCTCCTCCCTACTGGTCATCTCCACAATTTTGGACCCCAATTTCATGTTTAATTCCTCATCCTGGTTTGGTGGCCTGTACACCACTCCTATCCTAAGTTTTCTAACTTTCACTGATTGTGCCTGCACCCACAGCACCTCTGTTGTTCCATCCATCTCTTCTTCCTCTGTTGTAAAGGTTATCCCTTCCTTCATGTACAGATCCACTGCTCCCCCCTTTCTACCCCCCAACTCTCCTATACAGCTTATACTCAGGGATGGAAAGGTCCCAGTCATGATTTGGCATGGCCCATGTCTCTGTGATGGCAGCCATGCCCACCTCTTCCTCTGCCATCAGTGAATGCAACTCAGTAATTTTGTTCCCCAGACTCCTTGCATTCAGAGACATAACCATCCACCATGACTTGAGTCCCCCTCTCCCCTGGTCTGCCTGCCCCCTGTTCCCAATCCTACCCACCTTCCCCCATTATTCTGTCACTTGTCTGATCCCCCTTCCTTCTGCCCTGATTGGGAGGAGGTCGATTGGCTTCCTCCACCAGGTGAATAAGGGTATCATGACCCCTGATGCCCCAACAAGTTTAAATTCAGATCCTTGCATATATATTCCTGGAATCTGGCTTTCACCACCCTTGTGCCCTCTTTACTAAGGTACAGCCTATCTGGTGCATAAAGGGCTTTATTCTCCCATATGCCCCCCCCAGCCTCCAATTAGCCTGTATCCCTTCTCTCTGCACCACCCCCTGAGCCAGACATTAAACTTCTTGATCCTTATCTTTCTGGCAGTGCTAGCCTTCAGTACCAGTAGCATCTCGAAGAAGGCTGCTGACCTCCCCATTCTTTTACAGAGCTTCCCCACTTCCTTGAACCTCTCTTGAACCACCCCACTTCACTACTGGCCAAGTCATTCGTTCCCAGGGGAACAATGATGTGCTGCTTCCCCCCTTCCTTTCCATTGTTCTTGGTCATCTGTGGACCCAACCTCTCCATGGTAATCTCCAGCATATACTTCACATTTCTGCAGTTTACCCTAATTTCCCTTGTCATCTCATCTCACTTCCTTAATTATGGAGTCCCTCAAGATCACAACTCTCCCCTTCCTACTTGCTTCCTCAGTCCCCTACACCTCTGCTTTCCTGACTTGCCTTGCCTGGCCCCCCCTCCCTTCCTGCCTTGCCCCTAGATCCCCCAATCCCTACCTTCCTCCTGTTGGATCCCCGTTCTGACTACCTGCCTGCACCCCTTGTCACCCTCTCTATTCTCCCTCCTTGTCTGATCCCCTTGTCCCTCTCCCTGTCTGTCCTCATCCCTTCACTGCCCAACTGCCACTTCCCTTACCCACCCCTTCCCCTCCCCTCTGTGGTCATCCCCCCTTGCACCCTCTCTTGTTCCCATAGATCTTTCCTGTACCCTCCCTAATCATTGGGAGAAATCTCTTCTACACTGGCACCTCTGGGGGTGCTTCCACCAAGAAGAAGAAGAATCAGCATTTATATAGCGCTTTTCATGCACAGTATCCCAAAGTGCTTTACAAGCAACGCTAGACTTGTAGTGAAGTGACTGAATATGTGGTGGCGGCCATATTACACATCATCACCCACACACAACTTGGATAATTGCATGAACTGGTTTATGGGAAGGGGAATGTTGGCCAGGACACAGGGAATGTTCCCTGCTCTTTGCAAAGAGTGCCCTGATTTATTTTACTTCCACCTGGACACCCACCAGGACAACACCAGGATGGGCAGAAGGGACCTCAGTTTAACATCTCATCTGAAGGACGGCACACCTCAGCAGTACTGCACCCCTCAATACTGCACTCGGATGCCAGCAATTTTTAGATGCAAGTCCAATCCCAGTTTGGGACAAGAACCCATGACCTTCTGGTCCAGAGGCGGATGTGCTACCAACTATGCCACGCTGACACCAGCCCTACTTCTCACCTTGTCTTCCCCATTCCTCTTACTAGTGTCCACCCTCCCTTCCAAAGGGCTCCTTTCCTGGTGGGGAAAAGGGACCCATGGTGCCTGCCTTAATTCCCCCTCCATTCTCCCCCATGCCTAACGCCACTACTAACCCGGGGTCCACCACTCCTCCTCCCCCCACCAGTCCCCTGACTCTACTCCTCCCTCACCCGATTTGGATATCATCACTCCACCAACGTGCTGAACTCCCATCTGAGCTGCCATATCTCTGTCCTTAGCTGACCTAGGCTACTACAAACCAAACATCCCCCCATCTCTAAGAGAGTACCTGAGAAAACCTCTGTCCCTCCCTTTTTCAATGCACAACTCTACCTGGCCCTTCTAGCCCCCTCAGCAACCCTTCTCTTCACATTCTGATGCTGTAACCCCTCCATACAGTGTACCTATAGAAACTTTGTATTTATGTGTAGCTGTACCCTACATAAGGATTAGCTATGACCTCCTGAAAACCTTTTGCTTTAACCCTGTTATTGAACCTATATCAGGATGGCTGTAAAGCTGCAACCCCTTAATTACACTGCTAGCTGACCTTAGATAGGGACAAGTTGCATTCCTTTTGAGTTTCCCATCTAAGTCACTTGTAAGCTGACCCAAAATAGGGAGCAGCTGCAAACCTTCTGCAACACGTGACTGCTAAATCCATGCCCCCACCTTTTCTTACTTGTCCTCCACTGGGCAGCGTGGCCTGCGGCCTGCAGTTCTCCCTCTGGATGCCCTACTGAAGCTCCCAGACAGTCCTTATTTGGGTGCTATGCTCCTGCTTTGTGGAACTCATGGTTCTCGGTCTCACATTTTGGGGTCACTTGGCCCTCTGGGAATTAAACAGGACGCTGCAGCTGCATGAGTGTCCTGCTGCAGTCACGTGCTCAACCCTCCAAGCAAATGCCATCTGTTCTGGTCTTTAGGTTAGCCTGCTCTCAGCCCTCCTTCATCCAAGCCTCCCTCCCCCCTACCTAGCCCACAACAATTTCAGGTACTTTCTGGAATTTCAGCACATTCTCTAACTACAGCAGTAGCAAGCACCTTGTTGAGACCAGAAAGAAAAACCTCTGGGCCAATTTCTTAGCCCTTACCCTCCAGTGTCATCCAATCTTCCTAGCTGCAAAAGAAAGAAAAAAAAATACTTTGTTCTTGCTTTTTAAACTCAGATTACCAGGTTAGCCTGCCCTCAGTCCGCCCTCAGCAAGACTTTCCTCCCCCCACCTTAGCATGCAACAAATTAAATTACTTTTCTGGAATTTCAGTCCATTATGTAACTTCAGCAGCAAACAGCGGCAGAATGCATCTTGTTAAGACCAGAAAGAACCCCCCCTTGGCTAATTGTTCAGCCCCTATCCTCTGCCATCCTCCTGTCTTCCCAGCCCTGATACTTGTCTGCAAAGGCCCCTGTTGTTTTTTTCATACTCCCTGGCTGTGAGCATAGTTACATGCTTCGTTGGAACTGTTATTGCACTGGGCTGGTTCACAGGTGGGGTTTTCCCAGGCTGAGGTAGGGTGGTACAGTATTCCAGGGGGTTGTACCATACCTGGCTACATAAGGCCCACTTACTCCTTTCTTTGGGAGGAGACATCACACAATTAATGAAAATCTTGGATACAGATGGCGCAATCTGCAATTTATTAAACCAGGTCCCTCAACCTTGTTGGGGTATTAACCGCAATATTCACTGTGAGGCATTTACACTGTACACATAAATACCAGATGGAGTTGTCAGACACTATATAATGATGAACATTGAACATGTACTCTTCCAAGCTGCAGAATGCAACCACTGACAGATCACAAACGCCTACACTGAAAACTGGAAAGAGCTAGATTTGAATTACCTGTGTGTATCATTTTTCACTAAAGTTCAGTTAATGTAGAAAAATGTGGAATTTTTTTCAGTAGTACAAACTTTTTCAAATACGTAACTTACAGTAACATTCAAGAAATAAGAAAAATGTGTTTATTGTTCTACATTTTACAGACTTTCATGCATTTCTCTTGGCATGGCATGGGGGCTGCTCATAGCCACGTAAGAACAAGTGGGTGCACTTCAGCACCAAGGGCCCATTCCATATAGGTGGCTGGGATATGCTCAAACTAAGTGTATACTGGCCCCATCTCTGTAATCCTGATACCTGTATGCTTTGGACAGCATCCACAGCACCCTTTTTACTATACTGTAATGGTGCGTAGCCACATATTGGGGCAGGGAGGTTGTAGGCATAAGCAGAGCTAGTCCAGATCAACAGAATCCATTTGGTTGCCCATGCCGGTATGCAAATGAATCCTTGCTTGTGCAGGGTGGAGGGACTGTTGGTATACGGCAGCCTTCTAGGATTGCCATATCTGCTGCAGAATCTGAACACACTGGCCAGTTCATGCAATGTGCCTAACCCACCATGGAGACCCCTAATGCTGGAGGCTGGAGAAGGGAGGGCAGATCAGGCCTGGACAAGAGCAATGCAGTAGTGTGATGGGGGTGCATAGTTACTAATGTTACCCCTAGTCAGACAAAGTGGCTGCCTGCTGCCCCCTCTGCCAGTACTATGATGTGGAGTTTGGTTTCTGGAAATGACACATTGTCATATACATCCCAGGCCTGCTCCATCCCACCTGACCACATAGCCATGCACGTGAACTGGGATTGGGTCTGAGGGAGCCCACATCCTGCTCTGTGAATAACACAGTGTACCTCCCTAGTGCACGTCATGCATGTAGGGACACTCCATGATTTTTAACAGCCCTACACATGTGCAGAAGGACTGGGAGACTGTTGTGGAGCAGGCTCTTAGTCCTGTGATTCACTTCAACACAATGTTCTATGATGTGCATAAAGGTAAAAATCCTGGCATTAAATATAGACAATGACCATGATGGTAGAAAAAGACCAATGGTCCATGCAGTCTGCTCAAAGTTGCCTGGGACCTAGTGTCAATCCAGGGACCTACCCCCCCTTCAGCTCATCCTTCCTCACATCATACTTGGAGCAGAGCTAATTTTTTGTGCCCTTACTCTGTCCCACCCATGCTTGAAGCCCTCCGTGGTCTTGGCACCCTATAAGCTGCTGGAGATAGTAGCGGAAAGGTCTATAGAGGAAAAGAACTTGGGAATAGTAATATCAGACAGCCTGAAGGTATCGGCACAATGCTATAGAGTAGGGGGTAGGGCAGATTGGATGGTGGGGTACATACTGTATGGAAAGGGATCACCAGCAGGAGAAGGGAGGTGCTGCTACCACTATAGAGGTAAATGCTTTGGCCTGACCAGTACTGCGTGCAGTTTTACAGTCTACTTCTGAAGAAGGATGAGGACAGGGTGGAGGTCATTCAGAAGAGGGTAACCACGATGATCCGGGGACAGCAGAAAAGGATGTACGAGGAGAGATTAGCAGATCTGAACATGAACACGTCCGAAGTAAGAAGGGACAGAGGGGTTATGACTGAATCACACAAATACCTCCATGGTGTTAATGAAGAGGATGGCGGGGAACTGTTCATACTGAGTGGGAACACAAGCACCAGGGGCAACTCCATGAAGCTTGGCAGGGGGAAGGTTTAAAAGATACCAAGAAAAACTTTTTCATGGAGAGGGTGATAGAAGGGTGACATAGGCTGCCAGAGGAGGTAGTCAGTGTGAAATCAGTGGGAGGGGCGATTCAAAGAGGGTGGGACAGATACAAGGGGTTGTTAAAGACTACACCAGAAAGGGCAGAGGGAAGATTGGAGTGAGGTGCACTGAGGGCTTTCCCTTTCAGCATTAGTTAGGTAGTAGTGGGTAGACATGATGGGAAAAGGGGCCTTTTCTGTGTTCTGCTGTTTCCTGTCTGCAAGTGATATCAGAAAGAGAGGCTCCCACCTTAATGCTCAAATAAAATGTGTTTAAAATAGTTGAGACTCATAAGACGTACTTGCAAAAACATCACTTTTCGGTATTTAAAACCTTTTAGCTGTCTTTTGTGTATTAGTGGAGTTATATTTTTTTATTTACAGTAGTTTAAAATGTTTTTGTATGTGCTTTTGGTCTGGGTAGGAGGACTTGGGGGAATATAAGTCTGTTTAGGTTTCTCCTACTTGCATGCCAGTTACATGGTTTTGTGATTGTCAGTTTACATATTTAAAAATAAATCTCTGCAATCTCATTTTCTAAAATTATGTGGGTTTTCTCTCACACTCATTAAGCCATGATGCAGGAGATTTTGGGAGTATACCACAAAATATACCTGAAAGGTCCTGGTAACACACTTTCTACAGTGGGGCCTGCCAGGATGCAATGCAGTATCTCAGGTAACTGCATAATGAAAGGAATTCACTACCATTGAAAACGTTGTTTCCTGCAAGCTGGCAGTATAGCCCAGAGGTCTGAGTAACAAGCTGCAAATGATCTTGGTGCATTCAGCAGACCTGATTTTGATTCTGACAACCTCCCCTTGCATACTGTGCGACCGTGACAAGTCCCTTAACCTCTCTGGTACTCCTGGGTCACCCCTGAAAACAAGCATTGTGCCTAGTGAGTCTTACGTTGTTACCAATCACTTAAACAAAATTGCTGCAGAATGCTGCAGTATTGCATCACAACCTGGCAGGCTCCACTGTATATGACAACATGGCAAACATGCTGATGTCACACTGTTTGTTTTTAGAGGGGAAGGGTTACAGGAAGTTGGAAGAAACTCCTGCACTGAAGTGGCAAGTGTTGAAGTGCACATATGCACACTTATGACTAGTGCTGTACAGATAACATTTTTTCACATGTACAGTAACATTTGCTGAATTTCTATATTCTTCACAGTGAAAATTCCTCTAGTGAATAGTCCTTACAAGCCAGGGACCCACAGAAAATTAAAAATGAGATCAGAACCCCTTCCTTTTTCCCCAATTCACATTTTATTGCTGGGCCAGCAGCCAGACCTCACAGGGATAAAGCCTGTTCACAGGGATATGTCCTGATCAGGATGAGGGGTCCCCATCAATCATCTAGACCACTGCTTGGAATTTCAAAAAGAAACATATATTGGAGTTCCCAGATCGCTAAGTGCCCTACACATTCCTCATCTTTCTTTCCTTCTAATCGGTCTGATAGTATCATTTAACAAGCATTTGTCAATGCCGAATGTTTGCTTGCTGGCATTGGCAGTGGTAGTGTAGGAATTACAGAGCTGCATAATAGGAATGGCAGTGAAGTATTGAACTGAAGCCAACGCCGCCACCACCCTGCAGACACTGACAGGCATTGGGGTGTTCCTTTGGGTCATCAGGCATAACAGCTATGGCATTTCACCACATCCTACCCTGCAGACACCGACAGGTGTCACGGTGTGCCTTGGCGTCTTTGGCTCTTATGTCGACCCCATTCTATTGGGAAATATGGTGAGATGGGTGCAGTATAGGAGAATGGGTTGAACTTTGAGGCCGAAGAGTCCAAGGCACAACTCGATGCCTCTCACTGGCTGCAGGGTGTGGGGGGGTGGAATGGTATGAGCATTACAGACGGCAATCCCAAGTCACACCCCTGAGGCCTGTCAGTCTCTACAGGGAACGCCTCAGACGTTCATTGGTATTTTCGCTCCAAATTTTCAGCATTGTTTTTTTGTGACCCCCACCTTATGAACAGTGGCAATATCAGTCTGTTAGCTGAAAGCTGATTTTGCACAGTGACTACGCCATTTGGCGCCACAGTTGTGAAAACACATTTCGAACAGGATGTGAAAAATGACAGCTGTACTGTTCATGGGGAGGTGTAAAAAAAATGGCAATATTGAAAATCTGGAGTGAAAATATCAGAAAAACTAGTGAAGTCATGAGTGAGCATAGAAACTGCACTAGCCACACCATAATGTAATTAGTCTGGGGATTTTACAGCAGATTGTTAACACAGGCATTTTGGGCCTCCACCATGAACAGTGTCATGGTGATTTTCTTTAATCTGTCCCAAACAGTTATTCCCACAGTGACCATGCATTTCTTCGCTGGAAGTGCAAAACACATTTTGGCCATGGTGTGAAAAATGACAGCTGTACTGTTCATAAGGGAATGTGGAAAATGCCAGTGGTGGAAATCTGGACTGAAAATATTACAAATTCATGAACTTATGAGGTGCTGATGGAAACCTAATGCTGCTCATAATACAGTCATTTATGAACTTTTGTCACCAAATTTTAACATAGCCATTTTAAGACCTCTACTCATGAACAGTGTCACTGTGATTTTCTTTAACCTGTCCTAAACATTGATTTCAAGACACACCAACTGTGCCATTGTGCGCCATATGTGCGGAAACACATTTTGGGCAAGATATGAAAAATGACAACTAAAATTGTCTCTGTTCATTTGTGTGCTGTGGAGGAGCTGCCAACCATTGAATTATGTAGAGCAGACACTTGGTAAAAAGGTATGAGGGAATTATTGTGAAACTATTTACAGGATATTTCAAAAAAAAATCCCCCTTTTAAAACAGCAATTAAAAGCAGTCGAATTCAGGTAGCTGCTGTACTGTTGCTCTTTTGACATGACAACAATGCCTTCACATGTGCGCGCTGATTTCATTTATATATCCTGCATTATCCTAAATTATTTAATTGCTGTTTTTTTCAAGTTCAGTGGCATAGTTGAAACCATTGTCACACAGACTAGAACACCCCTTGTAAGTTTACTCATGTAAGCTTCAGAAGAAGACCTTGTTGGGCCAAACACTTAGACACTTTGTTCTTTTTGTAACATCCATGTATGCTGGTTCAGTGAAAGGCAACAAACCATTTGCTTCAGTATAATTTTTTTGAATGCACTGCATTAAAATAAGAATTACATTGTAAGACCCTGGCAGACTACATACAGCAGGGCTCCCAGATCTATAGGAGTCATTTACAGAGTGTTCCCATTGACTTGCATTAGGTTACAGGGGCATCAGACATAAGCCCTTTACTCAGGATTTCATGACAAGTTGAATTCCTTTGGGGAACAATTGTAGTGACTGAAGTGAATATAGGTTCACTAGGAGAGAGTGAGTGTGTGTGTGTGTGTGTGTCTGTGGGGGAGAGATAGAGAAAGAGAAAGAGAAGGGAAAAAGGGGTGAGAGAGAGAGAGACAACATCTCCTTAAAGCTATGTATCTCCCCCACCCACATTATGGTGATGTGGGGTGGGTTAGGGTGTATTGTTTGTATGAAGAGGAGGAGAGAAATTACATTTTTATCTCTTTTTCAGATTCCTTAGACACTTGTGGTACATCAAGTTGTTACATTCTCAGTGTATATTGACATCAGTACATATCAGGCTATGTGGTCTTAATTCTTTGAGGTTCCTCGACTAGAGCTTTTTGTTTGACACTAATATTATCAATTTATATTTAAATTATCATTTATATAGTCCTGAGGTTTTTGAAATTTCTTGGGCCTTATATCTAGCTGGAGAGTACAGCTGGGTGACAGGTCCAGCTAGGTTTTACACATCACACAGTGTGCACTTATGTCTTTAAGACAACTTTACTGGTAAATTCTTGTCTATAATGCAGACATTGAAACTTCATGAGCCCTATGACAATCTTTAGTTTGTCTTTAATCTGAGTGGGAGTTGCCTTTCAGTAATCACATCCTTATACTAACTGTGACACCCACAGCTTGATTTAGGAGTTATCTGCTTCAGCAGTGTTATCTTATGTCAATTAAATTTATATGCAGTAGAATTCTTTGTATGTGTGTTCCACCAAGCACGTTTAACCCAAGGTTGCTTCTGGCTGAAGGCAGTATAGTACTGTTAAACTTCTCTGACATCATCTTCTGTTTTTTTTCTTATTTAAATTAGTATTTTAAACCAATGGGGATTTTTGTCAGTTTTTCTCTGCATTATCTAGCTGTTGTAAGTATTGTATTTTCTAAACAACTGCCATGAGCTTCTGAAGAAGGACTGGTTGGTCCGAAAGCTAGAGCACTTTGTTCTTGTTGTTACATCTATGTTGGTCCATTAAAAGGTAAATAATCATTTGCTTCGGGGCATCAGAGCAATTCTGCTTCATGCGAAATAATGAAATGTACGGGGGGGTTGAGGAAAATTTGCACTTGAGTTACAGGAAAATGCAAAATCAATGTGATAGCACTGCTACTGTGTCCTCTAAAGTCCATCATTTGTTTTTTGGTTTTACGTTCACTTGCGTGCATGCACAAGGAACATCTTGGGAGAATGGGATGCTTTGGAGGCATGCCTGCCCTGTGCAATCCCCTGCTCTATTGAGCAGGCGTGGTGGTCCTGCACCAATCGCTGTGGTGCTGTGTATGACAGCGGTGGTTTTCTCTTCGAAGAAAACCACTGCTGTGTGCTTGCAGAGCGTCCCCCCCAAATCTTTGCTGCCACGCCTGAGAGCCCACCCCAGCATGGCAAAACATCCTGGCGCTGGCTCGCTGATGGGGTGCCCAATCCCATCGGCTCCACCTCCCCAAACAGCTTTCTCTGCTGCCCACGCTGGGAGCCACCCCCAGCGTGGCAAACGTCCCACGTCATCTGCCGGCTAGGTGCCCAATCCCCCGTCGGCTCTACGACTCCCCCAACCATCCTTCTGCCACGCTGGGAGCCCACCCCAGTGTGGCAAACATCCTGAGTTGTCAACTATAGAAAAAAGAAAACCTGTAAATTAAAAACGGTCCCACGCAGTCTCCCCGCCCTCCTCCCACAACCCGCACCCACCCACTGCGCACCCAGCCTCCCCACAACCCCCCTCACCCCATACTTACCTCCAGAGTTCGGCGCGACTATCATCGTTGGACTGGGAACATGTCTGCACTCTTCAAAGCTGACCGCGAACTGAGGAAATGCCGGTAAGCTGTATAATGGGCTAGATGGTTTTTTTTCAACTTTGTTGAATATCTTAGGCATTTTTTGGAATTTTTGCACCAAATTTTCAACATGGGGTTTTTGGGACCCCTTCTCATGAATTCTGTCACTGTCATGGTGTTATTCGGGCCTGAAGGGTGATTTCGCATCACTGCATGAAATCACCTTTTGGGCTCAATTAACAAAACAACAGTGCCAGCGTTCATAAGGTGGGCTCTCAAAAAGCCCATTTTGAAAATTTGGTGGAAAAATTCCTAAAAATGACCGTTTTACGAGTGTGTATTGCGCAGTTCCTCGCAGGCTCGTAAGTTCATGAATTTTCAATATTTTCACTCCAGATTTTCAACATTGCCATTTTACCACACCTCCTTATGAGCAGTACAGCTGTCATTTTTCACATCCTGCCCAAAACGTGTTTCCACCCATGTAGCACACAATGGTGCAGTCGGTGTGTGAAATCAATGTATGGCACAAATTAAGAAAATCAGTGACACTGTTCATTAGCAGAGGTCTTAAAATGGCTATGTTGAAAATTTGGTGAAAAAATTCCTAAAAATGACTTTACGAGCATGCGTTGCGCAGTTCCTATGCACGCACGTAGGTTTGCGAATTTTCAATATTTCCACTCCAGATTTTCAACATTGCCATTTTACCACACCTCCTTATGAGCAGTACAGCTGTCATTTTTCACATCCTGCCCAAAATGTGTTTCTGCCCATGTAGCGTACAGTGGTGCAGTCGGTGTGCAAACTCAATGTATGGGACACATTAAGAAAATCACAGTGACACTGTTCATGAGCAGAGGTCTTAAAATGGCTATGTTGAAAATTTGGTGAAAAAATTCCTAAAAATGACTGTTTTACGAGCGTGCATTGCGCAGTTCCTACGCATGCACGTAGGTTTGCGAATTTTCAATATTTTCACACCAGATTTTCAACATTGCCATTTTACCACACCTCCTTATGAGCAGTACAGCTGTCATTTTTCACATCCTGCCCAAAATGTGTTTCCTCCTATGTAGCGCACAATGGCGCAGAGTGCGAACTCAGTGTATAGGACACATTAAGAAAATCACAGTGACACTGTTCATGAGCAGAGGTCTTAAAATGGCTATGTTGAAAATTTGGTGAAAAAATTCCTAAAAATGACTGTTTTACGAGTGTGCATTGCGCAGTTCCTACTCACGCTCGTAAGTTAGCGAATTTTCAATATTTGCACTACAATGACTTCCAAATACCTAAACAGCACATAGAAGCAAGCAACATTCGGCATTGACAAATGCTTGTACTTCTTTGTCACTGATTTTTTTAAGCCATGTCAAGTGCCAAATACCACTGCAAATACCTGCAAGTGAACGTTCGGCATTGACAAATGCTTGTTTTCATAGTGTAATAGACCAACAACATGCCTTTCCCTAATTTGAAAGGAAATGTGAATTATTAAGTATCTGAATGTGCTAGTGTGAACTAGCCTTCATGCTTGCCCAAAGTGGGGTGGAGGTTGAAACAAAGAGAGTGGATGAGGCAATGTGCAGTGTATCTGGCACAACTTCTGAAATCCATGTAACTCTTCTCAATTCAGTAAGCACCAGTGGCTTTGTTTGAGAGTTGTGAGGGGATGAGTGTGGGAATGCAGACACATGGCTGACAGACAGCATCTTGTTTCTGCAGTCACATAAAATGCCAGCTCATGGCAATTCAGAGAAAAAAATATTTGAAGCTGCATTACCAGACTAAGTGTGCAGTTTAGTGAATTACCACACAGGGTGTGTATGTGACAGCACTAAAGGCGCATTAAAGTGCTTCAGTCATGAAACTCTCCCCACTGGCTGCTGCTGAAATGCATAGCAGTATGTTCTCATTTGTGCATTCTGGCTGTTTGCTTCAGCTGCAGGTAGTACAGTACGTTCAAGTTCGTTTGCATAGGTTTTAGCAGCGAGGAGTTCACATTGACAAGAGTCTAGTAAGAGAAAACGCTTGGAATTACACATACAACGAAGTCTGAGTTTTCACATCAAATGCTGAGTTTTTTTTTTCTGGAGGATTAGAACCCATGGAGTCCATGAAGGTGTGCTTTGGAGAGCTGGCGTGTGTAAGGACTGTCAGGCACCCACATATTTTGGTGGTCCTGCTGTGGCAGGGAACAGTTTATTAAAGTAATGATGTGTGGCAGCTTGTCTCTCTAAGCTAGACAAGACTACAGCAATCTATCAGGTAACCAACACAGTTGATCTGTGTGTGTGTGTGGGGGGGGAGCTGCTCACTGAAGCGTAGCTCCCTCTTTCAACTGTATGCCACTGCATTTCAACTGCTGTCATAGGCTGCTCCAGCAGTGATTGGAGAACTGTGACCACGCCTGCAAACACACTGACTGAAATGGAAGATGCTGACACACCTCTGAAAAACTCAGATGATAGCACTATGTTTCTTGCACATGCGTGCAAGCAAACATAAAAATGATGGTCTGGGCCAGCAGTTGACAAGCTAGTAAAGTACTATTGATTTTTACTGTCGGTTTTTATTTCATTTGTTTCATTTGTTTATTATCCATTTGTTTATCTGTTTATTTATCTGTTTTGATTATTTGTAAAGTTTATTGTGCGTTTATTTCAGTTGTTTTAATTTTATGCGTTTATGCATTCAGTTTAAGTAAAGCGAGTTTCGGAATAGCTGATAGTCTTATTATTTTACACGCTCCGTAATTATTTGGCATCGCTTTCGTGCATTTATGGATTGCAGCGGAATTTCATGGAGAAGCTGTATTGAAGTTTGAAGGTCTCCGGTGAAGTTGGTGGAGCCCGTGAGGTGACTGGGGAAGTGCCTGTTGTTAGATGTGTAGTTTGCCGTGGTTTGAGGCTAACGCATATCTTGAGAGCCTGGGTTTGACCTGGACTGGAGTACCCCAGAAGAGTCAAGCTGAAGAGTGTCCCAGAGGCATTGTGTTTGGAACGCTGACTAGATGAGTTCGTGAGTGGCTTTGAATTGCTATGTATTGCTCCAAAATAACTTTGCTGTGGGCTTTGGAGTTACCGCTTCTCTGGAACTTAATGGTGGCGAGGGTCATTGAGTGGTGCTGGGTGGGGAATCCCTCTCCCCCTACACCTTGGGCCGTTGTCCCATTGTGCTACCTGGGACCGAGCGGGAGTTGCCTCGTTTGGCCTTTGGGGAGCTAGAGGAGGATTTGGGGCTCTCCTAAGCTGCTCTAGGGGTGTACTTTGTTGTATATCCCTAAGGGCGTCTGTAGCTGCGGGTTGCAGATGGTGAGGAATTAGGTTAGCCTGGGGTGGTGTAGAGGGGAGGAAGGGATATCCCTTTATTCATCTGTGAGTTTGCACACTCGTGGCTCATTCCAGAAATCCCCTTTTTTGCTATGGAAAATTGATGAATGGAGTTTAATGTCTGATCTGAAATCGGAACAGATGGATTGACTGCTGTTCTAGTATTTTTTGAAATGATTCTTTATAGCATATTTTAAAGGCCAGGATATTTGAATTCTGACTATGTTTGGATCTGGGATTGGACATTTTAGTGAGCCTAAAGAAGAACTGGATTTTGTTAAGATACCCTCTTGGAGAGAACATTTCCTGGACTCGTTGGTGGAAATATATTTTGGGTTTGAATTTATTTTTACTGTTTCCTGGGCAGAGTGCCCAAATTATTTCTTTATTTTCCAGGTAGTGTGAGTGCCTGGGAACTTCAAATACTCAATTTTATTACATCATCTAGGCAGTGACAGTGCCTGGTTTAGTACTGACTCCCAGGGTAATTAGAGTACCAGGGGTTGAAAGTGAAATTGTATTTATTATTGTTTATCTAAATATATTCTCTTATCAAGTAGAGATTATATTATATTTTATTTTGTAAATTTTATTTAATGTTATACTTTTTAGTTAATTATTATTTAATTTTCCGGGACTTGAACTCTCTTTAGAGTGGATTCTGTTTGGGGTTTCTATTTTTGTGATCTATAAAATTTATTTCCAGAGTTTTGGATCATTTTAATTATTTATTTTAAAGGACAACAGTTTTTAAGTGGCCTGTAACTAGGAAATGCTGGACTGTTGGGACTTATGACCCCCCCATGAGAGAGAGTGGAGGAGTGAATTATTATTTTTTTTATTTGAGAGTGATAGGTTTTGTTTTGTTTATTATTCTTCTTTTATTTTTTTGTACTCCTCTCCAAATTATTTCGTTTTTACTATAATGTGTTGGGGAGGTTCAGTGACGGTTGGGCATTATTCCCCCACTAGGCTCAGGGAATTGTATCCCTTTGAATGTCCCTCATTGTCATCCGACACCTATTTTAGGAGTCTTGCTTTGGGCATTCTTAGGAAGCATTAAAAAAGGTGAAGAGCTGGGCCTGGTGGGGGACAGGAAAGGGGAGGATGGATTGGGGTTGTGGGGTCCAGGAGACACTCTGGGGCGAAATGGGATCAGGATAGAGGTTAACCTTGTCTTGTCCCCATACCCAAGGATTCTGACTTTAGTGGGCAGGTGCCAAGGTCTTCTCCAACAGCTCATCCCACCTTGGCGGTGTTATGCAATGCCAGGTCTATTAAAAACAAGACAGCTATTGTAGCTGATCTTGTTGGATCAACTGATCTGGCTTGCATCACTGAGACCTGGCTGGATGAAAATCCAGGCCCTATATTGGCCTTGGCAACTCCAGCCGGGTTCTCGGTGATACATCGTCCAAGGTTGGATCGTAGGGGCAGAGGTGTGGCCATTATGTTTAAGACTGAGCTGGGCCTTGTGGATGTGCCATTGGGAAGTACCAGATCCTTTGAATATATCCTGAGAGAGGGTGTAGGCTGCGGGATTCTCCTTGCCTACCGTCCACCAGGAGACGGTGTAGAATTTCTGCAGAAGATAGCAGACTTCATCGTCGACATGGTGTTGAGGTCCCCCAGATTGATAGTTCTGGGGGACTTCAATGCCTGGGTCGATGATGAACTCTTGCACTTTGGTCAAAATCTCCTCCTGCTGATGATGTTGCTGGGCCTAACGCAGGTGGTCACCTCCTCGACCCATGTGGGGGGGGGTTCATTCATTGGATCTGATCTTTCTTTTGGGTATGGAGATTGCTGATTTGGGGGTGGAACCAGTCAGCTGGTCTGACCATCACACCATAAGGTTCAGCTTTAGGGCTCCCCCTAATAGGTCTGCCCCTAGGGAGATGGTTCAGTACCACCCTTTAAGGGGCATTAACCCCAGTGACCTAATGGTCGGTACTGGATCTATTGGGCTTGTCGGGTGAATGCATGAGTCCAGATGATCTTGTACTAGCCTATAATAAGGCTGTGGAAGATGCTCTGGATAAGATTGCTCCTGTTCGTGTTCAGCCTCTCACCCTTTGTTCAAGGAGCCCTTGGTTTGATGGCTCCTTGAAGGAGTTAAGGCAAGTTGGCCGAAGGTTGGAGAGAGCCTAGCGGAGGTCCAGCCATGATGATGACAGGCTTAGTTTGATGGCACATTATGATGGCTATCAATCAGAAATCACGTGTAAGAAAGCAGAATTCCTGTCCAGGGAGATTTCTGCTGCACAGAATCGACCGGCTCAGCTTTTCCGGACTGTTGACAGATTGTGCAATCCATTCTGTCTCCAGCCCAGAGAAGCTTTTTCTCATCTGAGATGCGAGGAGTTTGCTCGGTTTTTTGCAGATAAGGTTGCCAGCATCAGGTCTGGCATCGGTCTGACCTCTCCTATGAGGGATTGCAGTGGTCGACAGGAAGTGGCTTGCACTCGGTCTGTCTGGTCAGATTTTCACCTGCTGGAGTTCACCGACATTGTGAAGATCATCCAAACACTGCGACCAACCAGTTGTAGTTTGGATCCGGGTCCTACACCCCTTTTAGTGGGATGTGTAGAAGTTATCTGCCCAATCCTTGCTGACATTGTCTGGAAGTCTCTGGAGAGGAGGATCTTTCCTGACCTCCTCAAGGAGGCAGTCGTTCAACCACTCCTTAAAAGACCCTCCTTGGACCCAGATTGTCTAGCTAACTACCGGCCTATCTCTAACCTGCCATTTGTTGGTAAGGTTATTGAAAAGGCAGTTGCATTGCAATTGGATGATCATCTTACAACTCACAATTTCTATGATACTCTCCAGTCTGGTTTTAGGAAGAAACATAGCACGGATACTGCCCTTGTCCGGGTATTGAATGATCTCCTAACGGCTAGAGATCGAAAGGCATGTACCATTCTGGTCCTTCTCGATCTCTCTGCTACATTTGACACTGTAGACCATGGTGTGCTGCTGGAGCGCCTGCTGTTCTTTTGTGGGCTGTCTAGTACAGTCCTCAGATGGTTCCATTCTTACCTCACGGACAGGTCTCAGAGAGTTGCCACTGGAATTTATTCCTCTGGCGCTCACTTCCTGCCTTGTGGGGTACCACAGGGTTCATTCTAGCCCCCTTGTTGTTTGCAGTGTATATGCTGCCATTGGGAGATATCATCAGGCGATACAGTTTGGGTTTTCACTGCAATGCAGATGATACTCAGCTGTATTTGTCCTTTCTGCCCAGACAAGATGATGCACTCTCTGTGCTAAATAACTGCCTTGCTGAGGTCAGATTTTGGATGAGTTCCAGCTGGCTGAAACTGAATCTGGATAAGACTGAAGTGCTGGTAGTGGACCCAGGTCATCCAGGGGCGGGTTTGGGGGCTGGACAACCATCAGGCTTATTACTGGGTGATATGTCGCTCACTACCTCTGATCAGGTGTGTAACCTGGGCATTATTTTTGATGATGGTTTGACCCTAAAATCTCAGGTATCAGCTGTCCTCAAATCCTCTATTTACCATCTGAGGAATATCGCTCGGGTGAAACACCTGGTTCCTCTGGGTGATCTTCAAGCATTGGTCCATGCCTTTGTCACTACCCGTCTTGATTACTGTAATTCCCTCTACCTAGGGCTACCTGGGGTTGATATCTGCCACCTGCAGCTGGTGCAGAATGTGGCAGCCAGGCTTTTGACTGGGACTTCTAGAACCAATCATATTACACCTGTGCTCCGCGAACTGCACTGGCTGCCTGTTTGGTGGTGGATCACCTTTAAGGTTGGTTTACTAACCTTTAAAGCCCTACATGATCAGGGACCCGGTTTCCTGAAAGATCTCCTGGTACCCTACTGCCCCCTCCGTCCTCTCCGTTCTGCCAACGAGGGATTGCTGGAGATTCCCAGGGTTCGATTAAAGACATCAGGATCTCGTGCCTTCACTTTTTCAGTGCCAACCCTGTGGAATTCTCTACCTCATTGGTTGAGAGAAAGCCCAACTGTTGATAGATTCAAAATGAAGTTGAAGACTTATTTATTTAGTTTAGCTTTTCCTAGTTACAGAAGATTTGTTTTAATGCTTGTTTTAAAATTTTATCTTTAGGTGTATTGTTTTTATGTACAGCGCCTTGGTTTTGAAAGGCACTATAAAAATAAAGATGATTTGATTTGATTTGAAAAAGATAACAAGTACACAATATTAGAGGTGAGTGCATATTCTGTGTGGCTCCAAAAGTTCAGTTGAAGTATCTTTGATTGTAATTAGCAGAACAGTTGGTCTGAGTGATTTGTTCTTACATGTGTTAATGTTTTATATCTAATTTATTGTACTATTTAAATGTGTCTGTAAGTACACTCTAACCACGCCCCCCTGATGAAGAGAGCAGTCTTGAAGCGCCGAGCAAAAGGGTTGGCAGCAGAATCTGTGTCCACACTTTATTATTTGGCTAAAATATATAGCTTTACTGGCATTCAGCTTTAAAGTGTGCAGTGTTCATTCTATTATTAGCTCTCGGCACATTCCCCACCCTCAAACTGCAACCTACACTTTCAAGTTAAACACTAACACACTGACTTACTCTTCCACCCACACATTCACCACTGAATTACTTATTCAGGCTCACATCACCATCCAATCAAAGTGAGTCATTTTCTAATGTGTTACTTCTTCACAGTAAAAATACACATGCATCCTTTTTTTTTGCTGGAGACACCATGGATTACAGAAAACATCCAAAATGTGGATGCTTTCCTCAATCACAAACAACGTAAATGGACTTTAAAGTAGTATAATAACTGGGTATCATTTTTTCCCTTAGGGAAACCCGATTATAATTTGTCGTTCTAACCTGTGGGTTATGACGAACATGTGCTGTGTTTCCCTTGTTCTGTGCATGTGCCAGCCACCACTGTTCCTTTTTTCACCACTTGCCGTCATTCCTTAGCGCTGGTCACACTGCCACTCAGAGTAGGTGGTAAGTTCACCTAAAAAAAATAATTGGGTTAGAAAATACTTTTAAACTGGGCTGCTTTAAAAAAAAAGAAAAAAAAAAGGAAATGTTTCTTTCTCCAGTTGCTTCTGACCATGGACCGTGCAGAAACCTGAGCAACCACAGCTGCATAGAGACATCTTTTTATTTTATGTAATTGCTGTGGCAAAAAAAAATGATATCCAGCAATTATATAAAATAAAACATGGGGTAGTGTGTTTAACTTGAGATTTTACACACACCCTCAGTGATGGATGCTTAAATAAACCCTTTGAGCTTTGCTCTCAGGGTTTATGTAACATCCAGCACCTCAGGTGTGCGTAAAATCTCGTTAAACAAACCACCCCATATATTATTCTACATATAATAACATATTCATTTATGGATTAAGGGGACTTGAGGTACATTACATCCATCCCCCTGAAACCAAAAGGCAATGTAGTGTGTCACTCTTCTCCCAAAGTGAACTAACATCAATGAAATACAAAATTACACATACCCCCATAATGCAAAGCATCATGGGATGTATGTGCAAATCACCATGAACTTTTAGGCTGGTTCAGCTTTAAGCAGGAATGCATGGTGTTAAAGGGCCTCTCACACAATCTGCAAAAGGTACAAACTGAAGACACAGACACGTGTTTCGTCTTGCCCAGAACTCATCAGTGTGCCTCATCTACATGACACAGCAGGGGAAATGAACCAGCCCCTAAGTTGGTCTTATGGGTTTGGGTCATGGTGAGCTCCAAAAATCCACCATTCATTTCTGTTTAAACTGAACCAGCCTAAAATGTCATGGTGATTTGCATTTACATCCCATGATGCTTTACATTATGGTGGAATGTGTGATTTTGTATTTCTTTTTTTTAAACTGAATATACTTTATTAAAGAATTAAAGAGCACAAGGTGCAGCGAGGCAAATGGCAACAAATAGAACAAATCAGTTGCAAAGGCAAGAGCAGAGCATATCAAGGAATAATACACGGTATACCAAATGGAACAAGTTACCATAAAAGCCAGTTTTTGGCTTGAGAAAAGTTAAGGGTACAGCCAAAGAACATATGAACAGGTTCTGGCATGAATCTATACAGCTCATGGGGACTAATTAATAATAGATCTACCACATAAGGATGTTAATCAACGGGGCCCATGTAATGCAAGCAACAAGACAAAGCAACTTTAACTTTGGGCTATATGGAGATAGACCTCCAGCTTTTCCCACCTGTTCTTATAGCAAGAAATATTATGTCTTAAGCTGGCTAGGGATTTCTCCAACCTCAAGACAGTCAGTAATTCTGCATGCCACTCCTTACAAGAAGGAAGCTGGCCATTCATCCAGTGTCACAATATAATCAGCTTTGTCACAGAGGCAATAAGGGCAAGATGGAATTTTTGTGGACTTGCTCAATACTAACAACCTAAAAGACACAGTTCAGGTTTAAAATACCCTTGAAGACCCAGTAGGGGATCCAAATGGGATTCAATACCAGCTCAAAAACTGTGAAAATTGAAGGGCAGTCCCCTAAAAGGTGTTTATGAGTGTTTCTTGAACTTTACATTTACCACAAACTAGGGTATCTAAGATCCCAAATGAGTAAAGCCTCTACGGAGTGTAAAAAGCATGATGCAAGATTTTATATTGCATCAGCCTTAATTTATATAGTTTGATGTACTGATGTATGAAATCCCAAGGAACCATGGATCTAAAGGTGAATGAGAAGTCTGGAAATTCCTTCTCCCAATAGCTATATCTTGGTTGCAACTCAGTCCCCAACTTATCTCGCAAAGTTTTGTAGAGAACACATACTGCATTTTATTTTCTCAGAAGAAGCCAGAAGGGGAAGGAAGGAAACATATTCAATTCAGTGCTTTAGAGTAACTGGTAATTGCTATTTTTCTTTTAAACTTAGATTGTGGGCTTTTAGTGACACTATACTTTCTTTGTTGTCTTTACTTATAATTGTTTTTGGGCTGTTGAAAATTTAAAATATAGTGGTGGTGTAATTCTGTGCTGTCTTTAATTGCTGCAAATTTTATCTTGGCTTGTCTGACTGCCCTGTAGTTGGGTGAAGGGTGTTAATTGACTGGCCTCTGACCTCAGCTACGTGATAACTGGAGGTGGGGCTTAGTCAGAATTAAAGTAGCAAGCAGAATTTTATTTTCTCAGAAGAAGCCAGAAGGGGAAGGAAGGAAACATATTCAATTCAGTGCTTTAGAGTAACTGGTAATTGCTATTTTTTTAAACTTAGATTGTGGGCTTTTAGTGACACTATACTTTCTTTGTTGTCTTTACTTATAATTGCTTTTGGGCTATTGAAAATTTAAAACATAGTGGTGGTGTACTCTGTGCTGTCTTTTAATTGCTGTACCGCCCCTCCCCCCCAACTCTTAATTATATGCCCTGTTAACTGATTGACAGAGCTAAACATGGGTATAGTAAGGGTGAAGCAGGAGGGGCATAAGGGGAAGAAGCCCACCAGCATGACAAGTGTTTTGACTCATTTATTTATTTATTGGTTTCTTTTCTTTAAAAAAAAATTATCTGAGGATCAGTGGCAGGATTTTAGTACAGTAAATTAATAAAAGGGAACTAGGAGAGCTTCAGTAGCAGACAAGTAGTGGAATTGCAGTATAATGTGGGGAGTGGTGCAATGCAGTGGCTGTGAGCAGCCATATTCAGGCAGACCTTCTGGACACTGAGGTGCTGTCCCATCTGCATGCATCTCTGGACTGTGGGATGAGGTAGCCAGACTCAGAGTGGAAGTAAACTGGGTCAGGAGTACCATCACCCCTATCCAGGGACCACCCAGTCCAATACGACTGCCTCAAAGGATGCCGAGAACGAGGAGCACTTGGATGACAGGGCTCAGGGAGGGTTAGGAGCAGTCAGGCAGAGGCACATCCCAGATCCTATTCTGCTCAAGAACTCATATGCCACACTGGCAAATGAGGACAACCAAATAGAGGTACCCAGAGAAGTGGAAGGAAAGGATGTGGAGGTTAGCCAAGGAGGTGACCTCAGCGGGGAAAGCAGTGGACCCCAGAGGAGGAGGAAGTGAATCCTGGTGGGGGACTCCATCATAAGAGGGATCCAGCTAGGAACACAGGAGGGGGAGGACAGGGAGGTGAGGTGCCTACCAGGTGCCATGGCAAGGAGGGATGGAAGGAAGATCCTGGGGATCACTGGGAAGGCAAGATGGGAGGGTGAGCTGGATGTCATTATCCACCTAGGTACTAATGACCTGGCAAATGAGGAGCCAAAGGAAGTTCAGGAAGAGTTTAGGAAACTGGGGAGGGGTCTCAAGCAAGTAGCTACTTCTGTCACTTTCTCAGAAGTACTACCTGTGAGAGGCAAGGGAGAGCATAGGAGTGCATGCACCAGGAACTTTAACTCATGGTTGAAGAACTGGTGCTGTGAGGAAGGGTTTGGATTCATTGGTGACTGGGGACCCACCTGGAGGGATGGAGGTTTGTTCAAGCCTCGACGCCTGCATCCATCCTGGAGGGGAATCCAAGCACTCAATGATAAGTTTAAATGCTACATTGACAAGCATTTAAACTAGCAAAGGGGGTGGCAGGCCAGCAAGGAGGGTACCACTTGCTCACCCCCACAGCTAGCAGTGGAACCAGTGAACCAGAGGAGTGGCTATCTCTGCAAAGCAGTGTGCAAAAAGATGGAGATTAGTGCCCAAGAGGTGGATAAGCAGAAAGGGCAAAATTCAGCAGCAGGGCAGACAGCAAGGAGAACCAGGGATAAATGACAACCAAGGAAGGGGCTGAAGTAGAACAGTAAAACAGTCTAGGGAGGTCAAATCATGGAAAGCCATGTGTGCAAATGCCAGGAGGCTTAGCAACAAGATGGAAGATCTGGAGGCTGTCATGGTACAGTCAGACCTGGACATTGTGGCCATCACTGAAACCTGGTGTAATGATAACCATGACTGGGAGATGGCCATACCTGGCTACAACATATTCAGAAGAGACAGAGCAGGCAGGAAGGGAGGAGGAGTGGCACTGTATGCGAAAGATGACATAAGGGTCACAGAGATCCAGGAGGAACAAAATGGGGGAGAGATACTGTGGGTTAAGCTGGAAAGGAAAATGGGGACAGCCATCCACAGGTGTGGTCTATAGACCACCAGCCCAGGAGGAAGAAACAGATAGGAGTTGTTGCTAGCCATCCAAAGGATGGCAGACAAGGGTGAGGTAGTACTGGTGGAGACTTCAATATTCCAGACGTGGACTGGAGCATCCCAGCAGCAGCATCAACTAGGAGCAGATTTATCCTGGACTCCTTCAGGGTGCCTTCCTCAACAACTGGTCATGGAACCAACTCAGCAGAAGGCAATACTGGACCTTGTGCTCTACAAACAGGGACAGTGTGATGGGGTAACAGTGGGGAGCACCTGGGAAACAGTGACCACCGGTCATTGTGGTTTGAAATCACAGAAAGAGCAGAACCAAACCACACAAAACATGTATCCTGGATTTTAGGGGGCAGACTTTGGGAAGATGGGGAGATACTTGAAAGAGGCATTAAGGGAATGGGACAGGAATCAGGGGTTGAGGAACAGTGGGCAGTATTTAAATGGGGATTACAAGAACAACAGAATTATGCATTAACAGGTTAGCAAGAGGAAAAGGAAGAGGAGACCATTATGGTTTTCCAAAGAGGTAGCAAAGAAAGTGAAAGCCAAAAAGATTGATGCTAGGCAATACAAAGACACAGGCAGAAGGGATAGGGAGAAGTACCAGGAGAAGCAAAGGGAGGCAGGAGGTCAGTAAGGGAAGCCAAAGCTCAGACAGAAGAACACATTGCAAAATCAGTGGGTAGAGGGACAAACCTTTACAGGTACATAAGTGAAAAAGAAAGACAAAGGGAGGGATAGTGAGACTGAAGGGGAGGATGGGGCTGCGTGAGGATGACAACAGTAAAGCTGACATATTGAACAGGTATTTCTGCTCAGTCTTTACTGAGGAAGAGGAGGGTAATGGGTCTGAAGGGAGTACAAGGGTGAGAATGGTGCAGAAATGGACACAAGTCCCTTTACCGAGAAAGGGTCCTGAAGGAACTGGAAGTACAAGAGTTGATAAAGCAATGGGGCCAGATGGAGTGCACCCCAGGTCCTTAAAGAACTAAGAGAGGTGGTGGCTGAACCTCTGCATCCTGTTTAGCCGATCACTGGAAACAGGGAGGTACCCAAAGACTGGAGGACAGCAGATGTAGTCCCTCTATACAAAAGTGGGAACAAAGAGGAAGCAGGAGAACTACAGACCAGTCAGCCTCACCCGGTAGTGGGAAGATCATGGAAGCACCACTGAAGGAGAGATTGGTGGAACATCTGGTTGTCAATGACCACAGGACCCAAGGCAGCATGGTTTCACTGGGGGGGTCATGTCAGACCAATCTCGTTGAATTTTTGACTGGGTGACTAGGAGGTGGATCAGGGAGAGCAGTGGACATGGCCTATCTGGACTTCAGCAAGGCCTTCACACTGTGCCACATAGAAGACTATTACACAAACTGGGGAATATGGGTGGGCAGAACAGTAGTGTGGTGGGTAGGTAACTGACTGGGTGGCAGGACACAGAGGGTGGTGGTAAATGGCTGTCACCCACAGAGGGAAGAGTGACCAGTGGGGTACCACAGGGATCAGTGCTGGGACCAGTCCTAGTCAACATCTTCATCAGTGACATTGCGTGAGGACCTAGAAGGCAGAATTTCACTGTTCGCTGATGACACAAAGCTCTGTAACAGAGTAGACACACCAGAGGGTGTAGACAGAATGAGAAGCGACCTGCAGAAACTTGAAGAATGGTCAGGGTTTGGCAGTTGAAATTCAATGCAAAGAAGTGCAAGATAATGCATATGGAGCACAAAAACCCTGGCACAATATATCAGTTGGGGGGTGAGGATATAGCATGCACCAAGCAGGAAAGGGATCTTGGGGTTGTTATCTCTGATGACCTCAAGGTAGGGAAACAGTGTGACAAGGCAGCAGGTAAAGCAAATAGGATGCTGGGATGTATAGGCAGGGGCATCACCAGCACGAAAAGGGAGGTCATAATTCCGCTATACAAGACACTAGTGAGGCCCCACCTGGAGTACAGTGTACAGTTCTGAGACCATACCTACGTAAGGACGAGACAGGGTAGAGAAGTTTCAGAGGAGGGCAACAAAGATGGTGCATGGATTGCATCACAAGTCCTATGAAGACAGGTTGAAGGAACTGAACATGTACTCCCTGGAGGAGAGGAGGGAGAGAGGGGATATGATAGAGACATACAAGTATCTTACAGGGAGGAACAGGGTGCAGGAAAACACTATTTTTAAGCGAAAAAGATGTTCCAGAACTAGAGGGCATGGGATGAAGTTGGAGGGAGGATGATTCAGAGGAAACATGAGAAAGAATTTCTTCACAGAACGGGTGGTGGACAAGTGGAACACCCTGCCAGAGGAAGTGGTGGGGGCTGAAACAATCACAGGATTTAAGAATGCATGGGATAGACATAAAGGAATTCTGGAGGTCAGGGGTAAGGGGCAACAGACTTCTAGGAAAACAAACTGAACTTACAAGCTCAAATGGGCAGACTGGGTGGGCCATAGGCCCTTATTTGCCGACACTGTCTTTGTATCTATGTATCTATGTATCTATGCATGTGGTTGAGTCACCAGGTCTGCTAAATTTCTTAAAATTTGACCATCATAAAAATGCCATGGTTGGGGGCCAAAAAATTCTTGTAAAGAATGTTTTAATTGAAAAAAGGAAAAAGCTGACAATTGGGGAATTTGGGATATTTCACAAAACTCTGCAAATGCAATAAATCAGTCTTCTCTTATGAGATCTGATATTTTTTGTAAATCATCTTGTGACAAAAAGGAAAAAGGGATGGGTTTATTACCAATCTTAATATCTGAGTTTAAACAGAGTGGTTGCCAAGGATTCTTTTGTGGGACATACTGAAACAGGTGACAAAATTGTCCCTTAATACGCATCGACCAGCTTAATGGAGTGCCTCGTAAGGCAACAGGAAGTTTGGACCAAGCAATATACGGGAGGACCGTGGACGAGATACCATGTATCTTGCAATAGTAAAGTTCTATGTCCTTCCACTGTGGGTAGGGTTGTCCTGTACTGATCCTCACATCTGGTAGATAGCAATTCAAAAATTTACTGGCTTGAGAGACCAAATAATACTAGAAAAAATCTGGGAGTTGAAGTCCACCATAGTATTTTGCTAATATTAACTTCGAATAAGCAATGCAAGGTTTTTCCAAAATCATCTGGTGTAACATGGTAAACCAAGCCTGAGGTAATGGAACTCCTATCATACTAATGGGGTAATAAACTCTAGGTAAAATATTCATACGAATATCTAAAATTCTTCCCCACAAGCACAAGCGCAAAGCTTGCCAATGGGTCAGGTCAGATTTTATAGCATTGACTAGGGGTTGTAGGTTGAAATCCACTAACCTTTTAACACCTTGAGTTAAAGTGACCCTCAAGAATGTAAGACGATCTTTAGACCAGCAGTTCTGAAGCTCTAAAGGGTTATTACTTTCTGTGTTGCTGTACTGAGGGGCAGAATGACAGTTTTAGATAAATTTAATTTGTATCCTGACAGACCCTCAATATTTGAAAGAACTTGAAGGGTTGTGGGCAGTGAGACTGCTGGGTTCGTTAGAAGCAACAAGATGCCATCTGCATATGTGGAAAGCTTGAAAATATGGGGGCCAATAGAGATCTTGGAAATTTGTGGGCATAGAATGAAATGTCTAGTCAGGTGTTCTAAATATCAGTTAAATATAAAAGGGGACAGAGGGCACCCTTGTCTTGTGCTTCTCTTTAACTTAAAGGGGTCCGATAAAACCCCATTACAATAGATGCGAGCCATAGGGGTGGAATACAATAAGTGGACCCATTTAATACAATCATCTGGTATCCCAAAGGCCTGCAAAGTTTGAAACAAAAAAAGCCAAGAGACCCAATTGAAGGTCTTTTCGGCGTCCAGGGAGACCAACATCGAAAGGGTGTTGGCCTCCCTGGAGGCCGAAAGGAAATACTAAATTTTCCTAACATGGTCTGAAACTAAATGGCCCTGCATAAACCCTGTTTGCTCATGACTAATTAGTGGTTGTCATACTCGAGCCAGTCTATTCACCAAGATATTGGAAAGTATTTTGCCATCTACATTTAATAATGATATTGGTCTATAATTACCAACCTCCAAGGGATTCCCACCCAGTTTGGGGATCTAAGTGATAAAAGCCTCATGAAAATCTGAGGGAAAGGCATCATGTTGAAAACAAAAGTTGTAAAATTCTGTCAGGGGGAAACTAATTCTGTTTTCAAGGTGGCATAAAAATTTGAAGAGAAACCATCAGGGCCTGGTGACTTATCCAAAGTAAGAGAAGAAATAGCCTTATCCACTTCTGAAATGGTAATAGGTGCAGTCAAGAAAGGGGCTAAGTTGGGATCCAAATAAGGAAGATTGGCTTCCTTCAAATAAGATTGAATTTTAGGTCTCAAATCTGGTGGTTCTGCCTCCTGATCATTAAGTGTTCCATAGAATAATTTAAATTCCCATGTAATATGTCTTAAGGATGTTAAGACCATACTATTCGAGCTAGAGCAGATGCACTTAACCAAGTAAGCCATCTCCATTTGTTTAAGTTGCATAGCTAATAATCTACTGGATTTTCCCCCATGTATTTCGTAGGTCAAGCGAGAGCAAAATAAAGCATGCTCCACTTGTTCTCTGTTCAGTTCAGCGTAGGCTGCTTGCTCTTGGTTAAGGTGCAACCACTCATGCTCAGAGGAAGTGGGACAACTATTCTTTTCTAGATCCTGAATGGAGTGCAGCAGCTCCTGAGCCTTTTGTTCCCTGCACTTTTTCTGCACGGAAGCCAAACGTATTGCTCTCCCCATGGATGATGCATCTGTATGCACTCCAACAGGTAGCCATGGATTGCAGGGAAGGCTCATTAAGAGTAAAAAATTCTGCTGTCACCATCTTGGCTGGCTATCATTTCAATGAATTAAAGTGTACAAGCTCTCAGCAGACTGATACTATAAGTTTAGGAAATTTTATTCTTTCAGATAGCAGCTGGCTGAGGTGGTGGGAGGGCCTGCACTACTTGAAGTAAAGGGCAGGGCCAACTTTCCAGATTTGAGACCCTGAGAGAGCTGATGCATTGGGTCTTTCCTTGGTGTCTACAGTCATCCCTCTCACTCCCCAAGTCCCATGTGAAATGCTCTGTAGTGTCCAGTGGTTATCCACCCTGCATCCAAACTAACACAGCCTTTTGCAGTGCTGACTGGCACAGCTCTCTACTCATACTTTTGGCCATGCTCTATCAAATTTAAAATAATAGTAATTATGAACTATCTACTGCTCAATATATTGGTGATTCGAGTTTGGAAATGAGCTTGTGTCATTGGGGGTTGGCCAGAGGAAGGAGGATTGAGCATTCTCTGGGCAGCTCTCCTCTTTTGGGGAGGGAAATTTGAGTAGCACACCATCTGACTGCCATCTAGTGAAGGATAGGTGTCAGGGCAGTTTGGGATGATAGATTGAGGGAGGATTGGATGTGGTTGATTCTGGTACTGACTGTGCATGCATGGAAGTAGGCCTATGTGCATCACAGCATGACTGCATCCAGGGCAAAAGTAAAAAGTGAAGAAATATGGCTATTGGCTGTGCAGATGATGGCTTGTCTGCCCCCCCCCCCCCATGACCAATGTTAGGTGCACTCTCCTGGCTTCTGTTTATCTTCTGGGCATTACTTCCACTGTGGGTTCCTGTTTATTGTGGTTAAAGCTGAAGCAGGATCTGAAAGGCAGGCTCCACCTCCAGGGCCTCTATCTGAGTGGGCAATGCAGGGGTGTGTTGTAGGTGGCTCATGGACAAGGCCCCATGTTCTCTGCAATTCTGTAGTTGCAGTAGTGGCCGCAGAAGTCAGGGCTGACCACAGAAGTCACTGCTTGCCGCAGAAATCAGGAAAACCAGCTATACAGCCACAGAAATGCTAGCTGTGCTGT
The DNA here is from genome assembly GCA_016271365.2 of Neoceratodus forsteri. Taxonomy (NCBI): domain Eukaryota; kingdom Metazoa; phylum Chordata; order Ceratodontiformes; family Ceratodontidae; genus Neoceratodus; species Neoceratodus forsteri. Next base: position 159,778,584 of record CM028137.1, read on the forward strand.
GCTGTGCAGTCACACAAGACAAGGGCATAGCTACTGATATGTTAAGTATGCCATGACATACATGCTCTTCAGAAGAGACAGCAAACTGATGCCATCCGCTACAAAGCCGAAAAGCTAGTGGCTGCATGGTATCTTGACTCATGCTGGCTCTTGTTACATAACTCCATCCAACCAGTATTGAGGGGGGGGCCGACTGACACAAGAGTAGCAGAGCTTGATTAGGTCCACGGCAGTTATGATTTGCTGCTGTGTAAGTGTGGGTAGCTCAGCCATGTTATATTTTCATTGTGAGGCAGCACATGGTGCTTGCTGAATCCTTGGAAGATGAATTTGGAAGGAAGAACCGGAAGGTGAGCTGTAGTCAATAAGTGAGAAGATTCAGTGGTGCCTGTGGAGGTGGATTCGATCTTGGTGTGGTGACAAGTATCGGAGGAGGAGCTGATAGCAGAAACATAGGGCTGGCGGCAGACTGAGCAGAGGACTCAGTCCCCCCCCGGTGGACATCGATCACAGGTTTGATTTGTGGGCCGCAGTTCTATACCTGCAAGTGTGCTAGTAATTTCTTGGCTGATTTGAACGTGCAGCCTAAGTGGTAGCATCAAGCTCAATTCTTAAGGAGGGTCAAGTTGCCCAGCTGCAGCAGAGTTGGGGAACAAGGTATACTAGAACTGGAACAAACAGGAATGGAAAAAAATCAGAATGGAGAGTTTGATTGTTGCTGTACATAAATGAAATGAAGGTCACTGACTGAAGAACACCATAGCCCCCTGAGTTGCGAGCAGAAGAGAACATGCTAACCAAGATTACTCCAGCCTAACAAGAATGACTTACTTGCATTTTTTAGTGTGTCCCCCAAAAGAAAAATCAGGAGTCAACAAATCCTACAGACACCGCAAGTTACACCCTCCTTTACTGTTATAGGAAGACAATCCCCTCTCATCACACTGATTGCACACTGCACTCAATATGTTTGTTGCAAGGCAGCAGAGGTATTCCTAGTTTAAAAAAATGATCTAAAAGGACGTTGATCAAAATAAGAAAAAAAATGGCTTTCAAGTTGGAGTCTCTTTTTATATCTGCTAACTGTAAATATAAACCAGAAGAAATCCAAGCTGGTTTTGCCTTTTGTGTAGTTTTATCTATGTGTGTATGTCCTCCTCTGATTATAACCTAGAAGAACAGCAAAGGCCACCAATTTCCAGAAGAACAGATGAGCCTTCAAATTTAGGGTGGGGGGAAATTCATTAAAAGAGAACAATGATGCCCATGGCCGTGCCAGGTTTGGGTTATTGCAGTTAAATATTTGTGATACGAAGACTACATACTATTAAATGGCCTGCTGTTCCACTTTCGGTGTAGCAGAGTGGTTGCATGAAGGCAGTCAAAGGATTAACAAAGACATAATCCCTTTCAAGGTATGCTGTTTCAGGGTTTTAAATAATTGATTAGCAGTTTTTTTCCTGGGACAATACTAACTGTACAGAAATTATTTATATAGGTTTTCTAGTAATGTTATGTTTGTTAAACACAGTGAGGCAAGTGCTATGTATTTTCACAATGTTTTAGCACTTTTATGAGCAAAACACTAATCAATTTTTAGAGTTAAATAAAACCCTGCTGTTTATCCTAAATTTATCTGCCACAGAATGGCTGCAGAATCAGCAGCTGTTCTGCTGCAGAAAGTATGAGGTCCTGCCGCAGCATGTAGGTCCACTTTGCTGCAGTAAACATGGGGTCCTGCTCATGGATTCCCAGGATGACCATGTGAGAGTGGCGTTGATTGACGGGAGGTGGTGCCAGTGAAGGCTCCCAATCAGGAGGGCCCATGTCAAAAACAGAATTGAAAAAAATAGGCATTGCACAGATTAATTTATTTAATTTTAATGTATTTAATTATTTTGAGACAACCTTTGAGCCAGAGCTCATTTACAAAGATTCCACATCATGAGATACAATACAATGCACAGATATTAAAATAACACACAATGCAAATTATAGCAGGCTTAATTATTTATAAAGATCTGCTGTCATAGGTACAAAGTAGCAGCTATGTTCCACTAGGTAGACCAGACTAAGGTGATTACAGCAGTAGGTCGAGGAATGTTAAAATATGCTAACCGTGCTCCAGGATAGCAGCATGGCAAGGGGGAGGAGAAGAAAGGTAAGCATAAGAGAGCAACCTCAATTACCTAGGTTTTGTCTTCAGAGTGTAAGGTGGGGGGAGAAATATGGGTGGCACAGCGTGAGAGGGGATTGGGGCAGGGGGCCACCAGATAAGATGGAAGGGAAGATTGGGAGGTGGGGTTTAAGAGGGGGGTGCAAGAAGAATGGTGTGTGACAAAAGGTAAGGGGTGAGGGGGGGACGTGAGGGAGGTCAGGGATAATTTGGGGCAGTGGTGTGTAGGGGGAGGAAGGGGAGATGTGGTGACAGGGGGGCCCCAGCCAAAGAGGGGGAGTCAGAAGTGTAGAAATAATGAGCAGCAGGCAATATCAGAACCTCAGCAGGCAAGCACATGCTCTACTAGAGACAAGGTACTGCTTGAGTTCAGACTTGAAAGTGCAGAGACTTGTGGTATTGTGTGTGATCAATGGTAATTCATTGAGCCATGGGGGGCTCTGTAGGAGAATGAGTGTTGCCCGAGTGCAGTTCTGTGAAATGGTACAGAAAGCAGTGAGCCCTGCTTAAGGCCTCTGGTTCTGTACAAGGAACCAACCTGGGTGAAGATCTCAGAGGTGCGGGTGGGGGACCTCCAGATGAGCCTCTCTGCCAAGAAGGCAGGTCTGGAACTTGATTCTGTTTCCAAGGGACAGACAGTTTGTCTGTGCATACAGTGAGCAGGTGTGGGTAAAGCGATCGGCATCTAGGGAGAGTCTACACACCTTATTAAGAGCAGTTACCACATGCTTCAGAGCTCTGTGAGTGGCAGCTCCATAGACCACCAGCCCATTGTCAATGGTGGAAAGCATGGCTGGCCTGGATGCCACACCTTGCACCATGCCGGTGACCCGGGTTCGGGAACAAGCCTGGGTCATCGGGGGTTGGCAGGGGAGGAGAAGGATCGGCGTCTGGTACTGCTCTCCTTCTCCGGGAGGGTGGGACACCTCGGTGGCCTGGTGGCCTCTAGTGGTGGCTGGGGGCAGCGGCAGGCCATTGGCAGACTTGGGGGACATGCGTGTCCGACGCTGGGAAGGGCGCGATGCAGTAGCTGGCGCTCTGTCCCTTGGTGTCATTGCATGCCACAGATGTCCACAGGGGCAAGAAAAGGGAAAACATGGGCACCAGCTCACAGCGGCTTGATGGCCGCCTCCATGGGGGACTTCAAGGCCAAGGGTGCTGCCTCTACTGGATCCTGTGGATGCGAGAGGCGAGGGAGGCTCTACCTCCCACCATGGGGGTACGCCAGGGGTCCGAATGTGGAGCTGAGGATCCCCAGGATGGTGGCTGGAACCTCAAGAGGATGCCTGGAAGCGTGAGGTAAGCAGACTGGTGGCTAGGGGAAAAAGTACTAAGAAAAAAAAATGGTGGAAAGTATGGAGTTAGTAACGGAGAGATGGAGCACAGTCAGAGTAAGGTTTTTGCTATGCCTGTAAAGTACTCCAAGCTTGGTGTGCACAGCCTTGACCACCTGATCAATGTGTTGAACGAAGGAGAGGGTGTCATTGATGGTAACCCCCAGGTATTTGAAGGAGTGTACCTGCTCCAGTGGTGCATCGACGTTATTGGTGATGGAAATGGCGGGGAACTTCCTCTTGAGTTGGGGGCTAGATAGGCGCATGGTCTTAGTGTTTTTATAATTGAGCAGGAGTTTGTGAGCACTGAGCCAATTCTCAAGCTGATGGAAGAAAGACTGTAGTTCACGCTGCAGTGGGTCAATGCTGGGGTTGCTGTAGAGGATGACAGCATCATCTGCATACAGGATGATTTTGCTGTCACAGGCCTTCAGAAGATCGTTCAGAAAAAGGCCGAATAGCAGGGGTCCCAGGATTGACTCTTGGGAAACACCCAGAGACACCTCTCTAGACCCCAATACAGCTTGACCAAATTTGACTCTGTGACCTTAACAACAGGTAGTCATGGAACCAGTGTACAGTGTTTGTGGCCACCTCCAGTCTTTGTAGTTGAGCCAGGAGGAGGGGTTGGTTGACTGTATAGAAGGCCTTTGTAAAATCAATGAAGACGGACTCAACCAGCTTGCCTTCATCCAGAGCCCTATGCACAAAGTCGTTGTACTTCACCAATGCTGTGGCAGTGCTGTGATTCTTTCTAAAACTGTGTTGTTGGGGACAATGCAATTGGTATTTATGGAGGCACTGTAGTCTGTGAATTGATTGCTATATCTGTGTTCCCCCTAGCCAATGTTACCAGTAACAGTGGGGAATAATAAGACAGACTGCGTAAGCTCTCCAGGTCTTTTTCTGGCCTTCTCTTTTTTATGTTTCTATATTTACCTATATATGCCTACCTCATATATACTAGTATAGCGATATAGCATCTAGTGGTATTTAAAGTTAGACAACAACTGGTGCGGGAAGAGGAGAGCAGAGAGCTATGCCAGTGGATGTTGTGGGAGGTGTGGGGTGCTATTAGACACCAGAGGGTATTGTACACAGGACAGAGTGAGAGTAAGGAGCCTCACAGTAGCTTAAACGTTCACTAGTGCTGCTGTTGTTTGGAAGCTGGGGAGGAGAGAGCAAGAGAAGTTGCCATACATCAGCTTAAACATCTATCAGTGCTCTGGGTGTTAGGGGATGGGGGAGCAGGAGAGAGAAAGTGTCATACAACAACTTTAATTTTTTATGGCACTGCTGGTGTTTGGGGATGGGGGTCACAGAAGGGAATGGGAGAGAAAAAATGCCACACAACAACTTAAACCTTTACTTGTGCTGCCGGTATTCAGGGCCTATGGGTGAGCAGGTGAGAGAAAGTGCTGTAGAGCATGTAATGTATGTGGCTGCACTGTTACAGCTTGCCCATCTAGCACTAGTAATAAGTAAGGGATGCCTTACCTGGGTCCTGGAGAGCTTAGGGTAGAAGATGTGAAGGGATGACATCTTTTGGATCTGAAAGACAAATATAGAAAAGGGGTTACTAAGGATCTTTAGGTTTTTAGGGAGCATACAGGAGAAATAGGGAAGGGCACACATAACATACTTATCTGCAAGGCAGGGGGTCAGCAGCATGTAAGACCTGTAGAAATAAAGGACAAAATAGGTTTGTATAGGGGGAAATAGTAGGGAGAGTAGAGATAGAGCACTGGAGAGAAACGAATAGTACAGGAGAAGTGTAGAAGTTAGATAACAGGTATTTTTAGGGTAAGAGGCACAGGTGAGAAAAAAAGTAAAAATGAAAAGGAATAGCAGAAGGTGAGCAGTGAGAAAGAGATGAAGACATAGAAATAAGGAGACAAAAAATAAGCAGCAAAGGGGGTGTTCAAGTTTACCCCTTCCTCAGTGCCTAGTAGCCAGTACTTATAGTAAATGTCAGGTGGAGTGGTGGTCTAATGGCTCATGTTTAATGATTGCCATGTGAGCCAGTGGGCTAGTAGGGGTGTTTGCGTCAGTGGACCCATTTCAGTATGCCTAGCATGTAGTGCTTTCAGGAAGGACTCCTCCTTTCCTGGACTGCAAGCCCCAGTATTCACCTCCTCCCTGGTGTCTGTCTGATTGGACGAGGAGCAGGAAAGTGTGACCACACTTTGTAACCTAGTAACTCAGGGTTCTGAGATGGAATGCAGTGGACACGGAGCTCTAGGAACAACAGCAGTAGCATGGATCACATGTAATGGAGTGTAGCAAACGTCTGGCAGTGCTGGAGGTCCCAGGCATGATGACAACTTGTACTGGGGAAGTCGAGGGGCACATGGAGAGTAATAACCTGCCTCTTGTGTCTACTCTTGACTCATTGGCACAAGACTTTGTACATCCCTTAACACCCCAGTGCAGCTCCTCATGGTACTGTGAGCAGCTGAGGCAGTTGAAGATAAGGAACAGAGGTTGGAACATTCTTGGTTGAGGTTCCAGTCAGTGGAGAACAAATTGGCACTGAAGACTCACTATGCGGTGAGTATCAGTGGGCAAGTAACCTGAAAAAGACAGAGTTCCTGTCAAGGATGATTGTTGTGGGGAAGACTCTTCCTCGAAACAATGCCTCTACAAACTGAAGAGGGTAGGGTCCCTCCGTCATGGATGCAGACTATTGTGTTGGTCATTCACAAGCCAGGGAAGGACCCATTGCTCTGCTCTGCCTATCGCCCTATATCGATACTGAACATTGACTACAAAATATTCACATCTATTATGACTAAAAGGTTGCAGGTGATCATCCCAGACCTGATAGATTTAGACCAAACTGGCTTTATTCCTGGTTGACAAGCCCAGGACAATTTAAGAAAAACATTTCATGTAATAGACCATCTAAAAACAACTAAAACACCAGCCTCTTAATCAGTATAGACGCAGAAAAAGCATTTGATAAATTATCTGGGGCCTTCCTGGAGGAGGTAGTTGGTCAATTTGGATTGGGAAGCCCCTTTCAGTCCTTACTGTCTAAACTATACCAGTCACCGATGGCTTATGTCAGGACAAATGGACACCATGCATGCCCTTTCCTCTTAGAGCGGGGTACGAGACAGGATTGCCCTCTCTGCCCCCTTCTTTTCACCCTATACATTGAGCCTTTAGCTCAGAGCATGAGATTGGATGAGGGTATTCAAGGTATCAGGCTGTGTGGTGGGCAGTTCAAGCTCTCCTTATATGCCAATGATATTTTGATATACCTCGAGAGTCCCACTAGCTCTGTGCCATGGGTGATGGAGAGTCTGGACTCTTTCTTCTTGGTGGCCGGGTACTCTCTGAATACCTCAAAGACTGAGATATTAGCTTTCAATTATGTCCCCCCCAACAACTAAAAGCCAGATATCCCATGAGATGGGACTTAATACAAATGAAATACTTGGTAATTATTATTAGTGCTGACTTGGCACAGCTACATCAGCTTAATTATGTCCCCTTGCTGAAACAGATTAGGTCCGACATTCAAAAATGGAATATTTTGCCCCTTTCTCTGTCTGCCCATATTCAAGCACTTAAGATGAACGCTATCCCACGCTTCCTATACCTTTTTCAGGGAGTGCCTTATGCCCTCCCAAGGAGAGAACTGGAGATGTGGCAGAGAATGTTTATGAAGTTTATATGGGCAAACCAGAAAGCCAGAATAAGAAGGCAGACAATGTTTCTCCTGAAGGCAACTGGGGGATTCGGGGTACCAGATTTAGAAGGCTATTGGGTGGCCACTCAGATGAGAATTGGCTTACTGTGGGGCCACCCCACTTACAAAGCTAAATGGTGGGAGATAGAATTAGAGATCTCATGAGATCCACTGCTACCAGCCATCTTATTTCAGCCACGGGAGTTGGCCAGAAGGGATCAACATAGACCTACGGCCACTCAAGCTAAACTTGAGGGGTGGAGAAGGGGGACTTGAGGCAGGGTCCGGGGGATAGATTTTGGAGATACAGATGGTGGTCAGCAGACACAGAGTTTGGCCCTGCAATACTAGACCCTTGGCTTCGCATGAAGGTTAAGTCCGGGTTTAGAGCCCCCTGGCAACTTCTGCAGGAGGGAGGAATCCTTCCCTTCACAACAGCACAGAGGTGTTTCAACCTGAGCCCAACAGATAAAATGAGATGCTACCAAATTAGTAGTTATATAAATCACAAATACAGAAAAGATCAGCTTACCAGTAGATCAGACTCCAGAGAGGAGCTGTTTGAACAACTCTGGAAGTCAGAGCAAGCTACAGGAGCAGTGACTCTCCTGTATCAAAGATATAGGCAGCAATTTAAATATAACACTGATTATATTAGACAGAGGTGGGAACAAGAAATAAGATTGCCTATTCCTGAGAGGCAATGAACAGAAGGCTAGAGACACATCTGGAGTGCAACATCTTCCCCCCAGTGGATGGAGTTCCTATGGAAACTAAGGACCAGATATTTTAGAGTGCCAGAGAAGATCTCAAGACAAAGCTCAGATATGGCCGCCCAGTGCTGGAGATTATGTGGAGAACTCTCCGCCTCTCACACCCACATCTTCTGGGCCTGCCCAGGTCTCAGACAATATTGATCTGATGTCAGCAATTCACTAAGTCAAATATTTCAGCTCCATGGACAATGCGGACCCATGTTCTTGCTTTTTGGGGAGATCCCAGGGGAGGTGAGGGGTCAGGAGGCTATCTATTTGTAGCAGGTACTGGTGGTCGCAGCTTTAAAAGCTATCACTAGGAAATGGCTACAGACTGGCCCTCTAGTTGCCCAGGACTGATTTAAATTGGTCACCCAAATCCAGAGATTGGAGGAAATCACCTTTAAACTGCAGCAGAGAGTCACATCTTTTCTGAACAGATGGTCTTGATGGGAGGCGTGGAGGGCCCTGGACTCCGAGGGTGGGGAAGCTAGCCTGTGATGAACTTTCCCTGATAACCTGGGTCCCTCCGGACTGCCTTTCTCCCTCCAGATGGCAGATGATGCTGGGTGTCTGCCAGACGTGGAGGGTTGGCTTTGTCATTGGGGGCGTGCAGATAAGTACTACAGAATCATCCATAGTGACAAGATATATATCTAAGATATCCATCATTTCCAAATACCCATTTGCCAGATTGTTGGATCTAGAAGAGATTTCGTATATGGTGCCTTGACCTTTTGAGTTTCCTTTTTTTTTGTGTTTGTTATGATGTGGCTGAAATGTCTAAATGAGGTTTTTCTATGCCTGATTCACTTAAGCTCTTAAATAGCACAGACATTGGTTATTTAATATCTGTTTTACTGTCCTTTTTTGATCTCATTTTTTCTGTGGCTTGCATAAAGAGCTTGAAGAGAGGGAGTTTGTTTAAAGTGTCCATCAGGTAACCATAATTTTAGTTTACAATTCTTAGAAATGCTACAGATTGATTTGGTGATAACATACCTCAGATATGGACAAATATATACACAGAGAAGTATAGATGTTGACATGAACTGTATTAAGTTTTTATCTTATAAAGTTTTATATGATTGATATGTAGTACAATGAAACATTTTCCTGGAGTGAATGTGTTACACCCCAGGTATCGATATGTATGTCTTTTGCAATCTTTAATCAATAAAGAAGTATAAAAAAAAAAAAGAAAGAATGGGATGGGATGGGATCACCTCAAGTGGCATGTCATGGGATGTTAGCAACAACACAAGGATGAGCTTAGGCAGTCAGCCATCCTGGGGGAGTTCTATCCAGTTTTGGATGATAATGTGCTTTGGGTGAACTCCAGGCTGCGTCCCACATGCTGTCTATTGGACCAGGGCCTACATGGTTGCTTATCAGCTGCAAAGAGGTCATGGTCCAAATTGTTTGTAGGTTTTCAGATTCTCTTTGTTTTCTTCTGCCTTTAAAAAGGCAATGGTGAGACTCCTTCTTAAGAAACATTATTGAATCCTGGTATTCTGCTGAATGACAGGCCTGTCTTGAATCTTCCATTTCTAGGGAAGGTAATCAAGAAGGTGATGCCATGCAGCTCGCAGATCATCCGGGAAATTGTGACAACTATGAACCTTTCCAATTTGAGTTCTGACCTTGCCCAGTACAGAAACTGCTCTTGTCAAGGTATGCAATGATCTACCCTCCCATCAGTGTTTCACACGGTAGATCATGGATTGATTGGAATGTCTGAGGCACTATGTGGAACTCACTGGCACTGTTTTGCACTGGTATTAGGTCCACCTTATTGGGAAAGTAGAGCAGGTAGTCTTAGGTAATTCCATCACTGAGAATCTTTGCTCAACTGTGACATGCCTCAAGGTTTGATCTTGGGTGCTATGTTGTTCACTGTATACATGCTGCCACTGGGTAAGTTGATAAGACAGTATGGCTTGGAGTTTCCCTGCTATGAAGATGATACTCTGCTGTATCTATCTTGTGCACCTGGCAAGGTATCTGCAGGCTCCATGCTGTGTCACTGTCTGAAGGAACTCGATGACTGGATGGCCTTCAGCTCATTGCATCCCAACCCAGGCAAGATCAAGTTACAGATTGTTCAGCCAGGTTCCTGTGGTTCAGCTACGATTAGTAATGTTGTATTGTTACATCTTTAAATGGTGTAGCTTTCAGAGCTGTGGATGTGGTCAAAAATGTAGGGGTCACTACGGACTGCAGGCAGACACTAGAAAATCATGTTTTATCTGTGGAATATCTCCCAGATTAAACCATGTCTTGTGTACGTGGACATGATGATGAAAATTCACACTTTTGTTCCATTCAGGCTGGAATAATGCAATGCTTTCTATCAAGGGTACTCTGGAGGTCTCATGTATCACCTGCAGTTGCTCCAGAATGCTGTAGCCCAGATGTTTGCTGGTGATCTTGCAGGGAACATATCACTCTAGTGCTGCATGATCTGCACTGGCTGGCAATTCGGTGGTGCACTAGCTTGAAACCTAGCTTGTTGGTATACAAGACGTTATATGGTCCTATTTCTGAGTCCTGGTTACCTAAAAGATCACTTGACCTCATATACCTCTGTTCCATCAGGTTGACCTGATGTCATGTTCACTGATCTAAGTGAACGCTGTCTGGGGGTAGAGCATTTGGAGTGGCTGCACCTGTCTTATGGAATTCTTTGCCACCCCATAATCAATCTGCCTCTCAGCAGAGGCCTTCGAGAGAGCTCTGAAATGTTATCTTTTCCAATACGCCTACTTCCTGAAATAATTTTTTTTGTTATTCATGTTTTGTTGTATTTAATGCTATTTATGCCATCTATTTTGTATTAGTTTTTGTTCTGTGTTTTACTCCTGTAAGGCATCCTTAGCCTACGGGAAAGGGCACTTCAAGCACAAACTTGCCTTGCTTTGCCTAATACAAGAAATTGTCAGGCAGTGTAGCTGACTGCAATGCATGTTTATGAGAAGGGTCCTGGTGCCGTGGCTGTAGCTCAGGGAGGAGGATCTGGGTACAGTAATTAAACCAGGAGAGGGTCTAGAGCAGTAAAATAACCTAAGGAGTATGTTGGGCACAGTGCAGGTAACTCAGGGAATGGGGCAGGCACAGTACAAGTAGCCAGGCAGCAGGAAGGGTGCAGTGCAAGTAGCCAAGGACCGGGCATAGTACCATAACCCAGCAGGGAGAGAAAGCGAGTCTGGGCTCATTCAGTGCCAGTCTTCTATCTGTCTGATGTGACCTTCACCTGGACTTGAAAATGAAGAGAGAAATAGATGGAGGGGGCCCAGTGAACCAACGACAATCAGTGGAGCTGCAGACACTGAGTAGGAGTGAGAGAACTGCTGTAGCCCTATGGAGAGCAAGTGGACAGTGGAAGTTGGAGCCTCCACTGTTGCATACTGCACTGTGCCCACTAGAGATGGGTGAAGTGGATAAAATTTGCTTCGCAATATAAATTAAATTTGCGAAGTTAGCAAAATTCGCAAAGTTTTTACAAGGTGAAGTTGCCCTTTTTCTAGGCAAATTGACTTAAATTCGCATAACTTCACCTAACCTTGCCTAACTTCACCTTAACTTCATCACTTTTCTAGGTGAAGTTAGGCTATGTTAGCAGAAGTAGCAAAATGGTAACTTTGAATAATTCACAAATTTTGCTGACTTCGCAAAGTTTTTACAAGGTGAAGTTGCCCTTTTTCTAGGCTAATTGACTTAAATTCACCTAACTTTGCCTAACTTTGCCTTCATTTCATCACTTTTTTCTAGGTTAAGTAAGGTGAAGGGGCCAAAGTTTCAAAGTGGAAACTTCACGGATAATTCTCAAAAGCGAATTTCACAACTTCGCCAGAACTTCACAGGCGAAGTAAAACTTCACAGCATCTCTAGTGCCCACCATACTCCTCAGGCTATTTTGTGCAGACAAAAGTAGACCCAAATCAGTTTGGGTCTCAAGAAGGGAACTCTATCTCTATTGCAATGTTGAAGTTGTTGGAGGTCTGTATGCAGGCATGGGGATGGGGGGATCTTGCAAGGGCTGTCCTTGTTGACTATAGAGAAGCTTTTGATTTAATTTGCCATAAAATTTTGTTAGGAAAAATTGAGAAATATGGAATTCCTAGATGCCATATTACATAGATTCATGACTTCTTACAGAGGTCTCAGTGTGTAGTAGTAGATGGGACATGGTTAATCAGAGATTTCATTAATGGGGGAGTCCCCTAGGGTATGAAACTGGGACCACTATTGTTTTTATTAATGATAAATGATTTGCATACTGATGGACTTAGTGTCAAGTTCATCGATGACACTACAGTTGTTGGCATTTTTGTCCCAAATAGCAACAGTACAATACAAAAAGACCTCCAGAGAATAGAAGAATGGTAAAAAAGGAACAGGATGGAGACAAATCTAGTTAAAACTATTAGGGAAGTGCCGTCTTTGACCTTTGGTGACTGGAAGCTAACTGTAGTGGAAAGTGGAAAGTTACTACGTTTTTATTTGCAGAGTAACGTTTCATGGTCTAAACATGTAGAGAGTACTGGTAAAAAGGCCAGTACTCAATTATATTTTTGGTCACCCATAAAAGATCTGGTTTAAGCCAATCAGATTTGCTTTGCTATTTTTTTTTTTACTGTGATCAGACCAGTACTGGAATATGTGGTGGTGGTGTGGCATGGTAGGTTAACTATGGTGGGGTCAGATGATATTGAAAGATTGCAAAAGAGAGCCATGAGGATCATTTTTGGGTCTGAAGAAAGTTATGCTGATGCACTGAGTGATTGTAGGGGGGAGAGATTAGATCCGAGACGTGATGACTATCTAGGACATTTTTTTCTGACATTTGTACACCAAGCCATCAATTGTACTCCCTTTTGAAAAAAAAAAGGTAACCTCAGAACATACCTTGAAAACCCAATAAGTGTAGGAAAAACCTGGGGTTAGGCAAAAAAGTATGAAAAATCTATTTTTGTACATTATTTAACATGAAGTTTGCTGATATAAATTTTAATGTATCACTTTAGAGTTTATTTATATATACACTTCTGATGAAGATTTGTACAGTGTGTATTTGTATTTAAATATTATGTGTGATTATTTCTTACCAGTTCTGTATTCTATGTAATATCACATTTGATTGCAATATACATTAATGGGCCCTCTGTGACCAGCTGAAATTGCACCATTTTAATAAATCAGATTGCTAGGATTCTGACTGAAGAAGGAAAACTGAGCACTGCAGAGCAAAAGCCAAGCTGGCTGATATGAAATCCATCCTCCAGCCTCCAAGATCTACCAAGAGACTGTGAGCAAGACTAAAGGCAGTGGCAAGATTAGCTGCACCAAGTGCATGCAGCCAGTGCAGTTACACAAGATAGTGAGGCACCATGGCAGAGGAACTTTTTTATGTGTATTCAAGAGTCCTACATCTGACTGAGTGTGCACTCTCCCTGAGCTTGCTGATCGGTAGAATACTGCAGACTGCAAAAGTAAGTGGTTCTGAGTCACTGAGTTAGATTTCAGCACAGGGAGCAATGCAGCATGAGGGCATGCACTGGAGTGTCTCAGTGACAGTAGTGGTCAGGCTTGGGGTTTCACACTGGAAATTACCATGCTCCTGTTACCATGGCAAGTGGGAGAGGCAACCAGTGACATTGCCCAGCAGCACAGAAGTTAAAACACGTTGGAGGTTCCAAGTGCTGGTAGTGGGGTGGATTTAAAAAACAAAACAAGAAAGAGGTTTGGGGAATCCAGTTTTGAGGAGACAGCTGAAATGGGAGTGGGGTTGGTGTAAAAGAGAGCACAGAAGTTTGAGGAATTGAGGTCAGAAGGAGTGGCTGGGATGAGAGTTTAAAAAACCAAAAACAAAGACAGAAGTTTTGGGAAATGGGGTCTGGAGGGATGGCTGTACAGCATGTGGGCTTAAAACAAGAAATACAAAATCACACATACCCCCATGATGCAAAGCATCATGGGATATATAAACAAATCATCATGAAAATTTAGGCTGCCTGTGCTTTAAGCAGCAATGCATGTTGTCAAATGGCCTCCCATACAATCTTCAGAGTGAAAACAGAAGACACAGACATGTGTTTTGCCCTACACAGGACTCATTAGTGTGCCTCATCTGTAACTCACTGTAGGGGAAAATGAGCCATCCCTAATGTGGTCTCACAGGTCTGGGTCATGGTGGGCCCAAAATAAGAAAGCATGCTAAAAAGACACAGAACTTCTTTACAAAAGCATTGAAGCAAGGGTTACCCAAAAAGGACAATTTTATGGGTAACCTTGCCTCAGCTTTTGTGCAGATGAAACATCGAAACATAGAATTTGACGGCAGATAAGGACCGCTTTTGGCCCACCCAGTCTGCCCATTTCACTTACCTACTGGATAAGCTGCAGATCCTAGTTAACCAGCAGCCTACTTCTTCCTACCCCACCCCAGAACTGCCTTATGACTATCCTCATGCATGCTTGAATTCCACCACTGATTTTGACTCCACAACCTCCTCCGGAGGGCTGTTCCATGCATCCACAACCCTCTCTGTGAAAAAATACTTCCTTAAATTAAATGCTCTTTGTCTTCAAGCATAAAACAAGAGTTGCCTGTAGTCAGCTAGATTGTGTGGTTTTGCTTTGTTGTAGTACGTAATTACACTGTAAGGTATGATGGTACAGTCAGTTAAACCAACCCTAGAGAGTCATATTGAGGAAACAGGTGCAGCCAAGGGCCTTATCAGTGTCTGTGGCTCAGTAAGTAGCACACTCACCTCTGAGGCCGGGAGATCAGAGGGCTGTGGGTTCAGTTCCCACATCTGGCACTTGGGTTAATATCCCAGTACTGATACTGTAGTGCAGCATGAGTGGGGTGCTGCACTTCTGAGGTGCCATCTTTCGGATGAGACGTTAAACCGAGGTCCCATCTGCCTGTTCTGGTGGTAGTTCAGGTGGATGTTAAAGATCCCATGGAACTTCTCGAAAATGTAGGGAATCTCCCTGGTGTCCTGGGCAAATTTCCTCATTCACTAAAAATACCACCAACAGCTTAATCTGATTCAAGGTCAGTTGGCATTCATCTGTATCCCCTCCCCGGGTCGTGCTTGAAAATAGGTAGGATTTGTCTAGTGCACTTACCCGTCAACAAAAATAAATAAAAAATAAATTATGCCTGTACAGTAGAGCTATAGAGAATGAGAAGATTCTGAATTCATGAATTTTGATGGAATTCCACAACATTCTGTAGAATTTCATCAGAATTTCATTTAATTTTTAAAATGTATTAATTTAGTCATAACCCAGCTGTGAATTGAGATAGAGATCTGACATTTGGCATGATTATTTACTGTTAGGTGCACTAATGGTGTGCCAAATATGTTGACATTAGGATGCATCTTCTCAAACGTATACACACTTCTAGTCTGTCATTTTATTTTTGTGAAATTTCATGAAGCTTTTATCTACATATAACTCAGGCACCTTTGGAACTAGAAATCTGAAACTACATACATATATAAATGCAGTAAGAATGCACACATCTACATAATTTTATAACATTTTGATGAATGTTTTCAAAATGACTAATTAAAATCTAAATTTTGACAAAATGTTTGGCTACCTATAGCACTGCTCCTTTAAAGCTTGATACTTAAAATTTAGTATATATACCCATGCTGTATATTTCTCTAAATCCTGAAATTGTGAAGAAATTTGGATAAGAATGTTTAAAACTAGATGGAAATAACTGAAAATTAAATTTGATTAAATGTTTGGTTACTCACAAATCACCCTCTTTCAATCTAGAACTCTGAAATTAGGTAAACTCATGAAAGCCATGGGTGCCTGCACATCTAGAATTTGGTATCATTTGGATATGTACTTTGAAAACTAGACCAAAATAACTGAAATTTAAAATCTGGCAAACTTCTGTGGAATTTTGGAAAAGTATTAAGTTGGCCATAACGCTTCTGTTGAGCTAGAGATCTGAACTTTGGCATAATTACTTGTTGGTAGGAGTTATAATGGTGTGCCAAATAATCATGACATTAGGATGCATCATATCAAAATAACAGATGCTCAAAAGTCTAACATTTTATTTTTTGTGGGAAATTTCATGAACATCTTTATCTGCATACAATTTAGGCACCTTTGGAGCTAATGATACGAAACTAGGTACATATATAACTCTTGTAATACCCATATACCTGCACAATTTCGTAACATTTCAATGAATGCTTCAAAATTATACTAAATTAACTAAAATCTAAATTTTGGCAAAATATTTGGCTACGTATAGCACAGCCCCCTTTAAAGACTGAAAGTTAAAACTTGGCACACATACCTATGCTACATTTTTCTTAAAATCCTGAATCTGTGGAGACATTTGGATAAGACGTTTTAAAATTAAATGGAAAAAACTGAAAATTAAATTTTGATTAAATGTTTGGCCACTGATAGTTTTGCTCCCTTTTAATCTAGGACTCTAAAATTTAGTACACTTATGAATACCATTAGTACCTGTGTATGTGCTAAATGTGGAATAATATGGATATGTACTTTGAAAGCTAAAGCAACATAACTGAAATGTAAAATTTGACAAAATTCTGCAGAGTTTTCATTTAAATTCTGCAAAATTCCACTGAATCAGAATGGTAATTCAATGGGCATTCTGCCAGTGAAATTTTATGTTCAGCACAGCTTTACTGTAGAAGTAAGATTAATGAAGATAATATAACTCTTGGAGTGCCTTAAATGGAACAGAAACTTGATTTTACATGGCTCAATATAATTGGAAATGTAAGCATATCTAAAGTGTGTTTGACAGCACTCAGTGAATTATTTTTGTGTTTCATTGAGAAATAAAGATACTTTACCTTATCTAATGTGAAAAGCAATTAGGGTAAATAAGCCATTCAGTTTAGGACTTCTTTTTTAACAGCCATACTGTGATTATGGAATCTAACAAGTGTTTTAATCATTAACGTAATCTTTTTTTTAATGTGCAAAGTTTATTGAGATTAAAAGGATCACACTTTGCGTACAGCCAAGAGATGATACAGGAAACATAGGTCACATACACAGTTTAAAACCATACTTTATCCCTGCACCTCTTAAGGTTAAACAAGCACATACTAGATTAATTGAAGTCTGTGCTCTAATCTGTAACTTGGCTCAGACCCTCTACTTTGGACTCATCCTGTTCCCTGGCCAACTATAGCATAATATGGTGTGACCAACCCTCATCGAAAAGGAGGGGTGGCATTGCCCTCTTCTAGAAAGAGCATCCAAACCTCTTCACTTTCCTACCACCTCGTCCTCCATATGTGAATCAATCCATGTGATACTCACCTTAGGAGCCAAAAAATTGCACATTATCTGTGCCTACAACCCCCCCATAGGTGGTTTTATTGGACATGAAGCACTACTTGACCATACCTCATCAGTTATAGGACAAAATGAAGTCCTAATCCTAGGGGATTTCAATCTAAATTGGCTGGGCAAAGCTCAGTGTGCCCTCCTTTTCCTTGTTGCGTAGCCACATCTTTGTATCTAATCCTAACCGAGCCCACCAGGGTTACATTCCAGGATAACACTGGCATGCTACTTGACTGAATTCTAACCAACTGTGTAGATCATATCCCCGTCTCTGGTACACTTGCGGATGGAATACGTGACCACGCTCCAATATTCTGTATATTGGGTCCCATGGCAGCCCCCTCTCCCGCACGTTATATCAACTTTAAGAACTTTGCAGGGTTTGATCATGGTCAATTTGTTAGTGATTATTCCCAGATTGACTGGTCCAGTCTTTACATGGCCAAGGATGCTCACTCTGCTCTCAACATCTTCGTAACGACAGTCAGGGCTATTCAGGATACCACTCTTCCTAACCACTCATCGAGTCGGGACAAACAAACAAGGTGGCTGCATAAGGATAATACTTGCCTTACTCCAGCAGAAAAGATAAGAGCTGGAAAAGTTACAATGCAACTGGTGACCTAGCTGATTATAACCGCTAAAGAGTCCAGCGTAACAAGTGTAAGAAACAAACCAGACTTGTCAAAGTACATATTGCAAAGACCTTTGCTAGATGCAGCTGGTGACCTCAGAAAATTCTGGACCCATATAAAAAACTTTATTCGGTCCACACAATCACAATCCAAGAATAATATGGTGTTAAATAGCATTTATTGCAGTGACCCACTAACAATTGCTAATTATTTCATCAGCACTTTGCTGACTTATTTAAATACTTGACCTCCTGCCACTCTGTTGATCAACCACCCCTGAGACCTCCTCCTGCTACAAGTCAGGCCTAGACTTTCTGCTTTAGGGCTATAACCAGGACTGATGTACTAAAACTCCAATTTACTGTATCTGAGAACACAAGTACTGGATCTGCCTGTCTGGAACCAAGGTTTCTAAAGGTAGCTGCCCCTTTCATTGCCTCCCCCCTTGCTAGAATTTTCACCCTGTCCCTATGTCATAGAAAGTCCCCGATGTATGGAAAAATGCCCGAGTCACACCGGTCTTTAAAAAAGGTGATCCCAAAGACCTCATGAATTACTGGCCTATAGCTAACCTTTTGGTTCTAAGCAAGATCCTGGAAAAGCTAGTAACCACTCAAATAACTGACCTTCTACACAGGAATAATCTCCTCTCAGAAGCTCATCATGGCTTCTGTAAAGGCCACAGCACATCCACTGCCCTGCTTAAACTCACCTCCGACACGCTGTCTGCCATGGACTCTGGACTTGTGACAGGAGCCCTCTTTATCGATTTAATGAAGGCATTTGACCTAGTTAACCACCAGCTACTCCTTGATATGCTTATGAGTATGAGCTTTTCCCCTCCGGTAGTTGCCTGGTTCAATAGTTACCTATCAGATAGGATTTAGGTGGTAAAGTTCAACTCTGCTACAGTATATTGGAACCAACAACTGTTAATGTCAGGGTTCCACAGGGCTCTATCTTGGGGCGCCTCCTTTTCTCAGTTTTTATTAATAGCATCACCTCTTCTTCCTTGTTCTGTTCTGCTCTTCTATACGCTGATGATCTTGTTTTGTATAACACCTCCTGATCCATATCTGCCATTAACCAACACATGTCCTTTGATTTCAGATCTATCCAAATCTGGCTATCTGAGCACAAGCTTGAGCTAAATGTCAACAAAACCCAGGCCATGCTCTTTGGCACTACTTCTAAGCTCAGGCACTGTCAGGACCAATTCCTTGTAACCGGCTTAGATGGCTCTCCTATTGAAATTGTCTCCTCATTTAAATACCTGGGTGTCATCCTAGACAAGTCACTTGACTTCGACCTCCACATTCAAAACACATGCAAATCGGGTCACGTGTTGGCTGGCTAGGAGAAGCAGCTTGCTTGCCTTGCTCGCTCTCCATCCTATATTTTGCTTTTATTTTGTGAGATTGAAAGCTTTCCTTAACTATTGATACAACAGAATATAGACATAACAGTTGTCTTGAACTCGGTAAGGAAACTGCTCTTTACTGATGATGGAGGTCCGCGATGAAAACAGAGCTCCCATGCCATACTTCGCCTTCACCAGACGAGAGGCTGCAAAACAATCCTGGCAGCAAAATGCAAAAGCTGCCTCACGGCAACTACCAAAGCAGCTGCACTACTAACTGAAGAGCTCTTCCTATTGGAGATGAAGGTACTCCAAACTGCCATTACTGGGCTTACCTCTGAAGTTACATCCATAAAGACAGAGTTAAATGACGTCTCTCACCGTGTGAAGGTTACCGAAGCATGAGCAGTTTCTCTGGAGACATGGAGAACTACCACTGAGCCTGAAATAATCTCCTTGAGACGGCAGCTCTAGAAAATGGAGCTGAAAATGGAGGATCTTGAGGGTCAGAGCCGTCGTAATAATTTAGTTATTTTGGGGCTCCCTGAAGGTGAGGAGGGAACTGCGCCTATACAGTTTGTCCAAAAATTGTTAGAAGAGGTGGCAGGGCCCTCTCCCAATGGGCCGTCCTATATTGTAGAACGAGCTCACCACTCACTTCAGCCCAAACCTACACCAGGCTCCCCCCCCCACCGACTGTTCCTATTGAAGCTGCTGAATTATCTGGACAAGCAGCATGTGCTAATGAGGCAATTGGAGGCAGTATAGCGTAGTGGTTTAAGGCTCTGAGCTGCAAATCCGGTGACATCCAGCAGACCAGACCTGGGTTTAAATCCCACAGCTTCCACTTGCATACTGTGTGACCCTGAGCAAGTCACTTAACTTCCCTGTGCTCCCAGGTTGCTCCTGTAAAAAGCTTTCAGCTTGTGTGCTACTCCTGGTTAAACAACTAAATAAACAAATAAATAAATAAAATGAAGCTCAGAGATATCCAAGCAGTTATGTGGAGGACCACAAGATTCCTATCTCCCAAGACCTGCCAGCATCTCTGAGGAAGAAGAGTGATCATTTTACCCTACAGTAAACCATCTAATCCAGGCTGGTATTCATTTCGAATGGTCTACCGGCTCAGTTCTAAGTCACTGTCCTGAGACAGGCATTTTTCAGTACCAACGAGTAGGCTGTGCAAGAACTGCAGCGTCTTCTCCCAGAGCTGTTTAAGAAATTACTCTGCTCCCCAAACTGGGAACGGGTGGAAATATGAGCAGTGGAAATAGTTCTGTTGTAGAATCATACAGCCCTGACAGACAGGTTGCTCCCACTTTACTGAGGGTTTTTCTCTCTTTCTCTGTGTCTGCTTTTGGCTGGTTGTCATGCCCCATCTGGATTTTGATTCTCCTCTGTTCATCTCAACAGCTGCCCATAGTGAAGGATACGTCCATAAATTGGAAAGGCATGTTGATTGTAAAAGAGATACACTGCCTCTGAGATTTACCCTGTGAAAGGACTGTGAATCAACGGAGCTGCTGTAACTACAAGAATTTATCTTGTCTACTGAGAATAGTGGTTATTGTGAGGATTCAGCGAAGGTGCTCACCTTCGTGAGGGCTAATGCATGAAGATCCATGGCATTACAGCACCTTTAGGATCAATGTATCTCCCATTGACTATGCTCTCTAGATCCCCACATTTGTTTTGTTTGTTTTCTGTCTTTCCCCAGTACAACCTGGCAGTTAATAAGTATACTGCAACATCTACACGTTGTCTTATGTAATCTACTAGGAATTGCTTGCTGTTTTAAGTTTAGTTGGGAGGGATTTTCAGGTTGTTTCAACAGGGCTGCTATTATGGTTGGTAGGTTCCACCTCAATAGACTGCACAACATGGAAAGAGTTATATGGGACTTGTTTACTCTCCTTTTTTAACTCTTTCTCAGCGCATTCAAAAGGACTCTTTCAAATCATAAATATGGGCAATATTTGTTCTTTAAATTGATAGGGTAGATTATGGTTGTTTTGTGGGACATTATACTTCGGCTTAAGAGGAGGTGGGCGGAGGGATAAGGCACAAGTTCTGTTCTATCTGCCAGCATCGTAGCCTAAATCAAGGGGAATCTCACCACTCTTCAGGTCATTCTAAGTCTAAGGGTAATTTCATGTAGTGGTTTGGTATGGGATTAGTTACACCATAGGGAGTTCAGAGTTCATTTCTGGGTAATGGTTTGGGAGGGAGGGAGGGAGGATATACTGAACTATGTGTGTGAAGTATAGGAGAGGAGGGAGAGGATGAGTGCATGGAGAGTGTTTTATGTCTTTATCTTGTGCAGGGGGAGGGGGACTCCATGGTATCAGCAGGAGAATTCTTGTTTATTCCTTGTTAGTTGGATTAAGAGTTACAACTGTAATAGAGTTTTATGACTACCTAGTTTAATGTTACCTCTTGGAATGTTAAACGGGTGCGCAGTAAAAATAAACGATGCAGAGTACTTAAACATCTGCAAGTAGTTAACAGTCAAATATCTGTTCTGCAGGAAACTCACCTGTTAGAAAAGGAAGCTAATCTATTACGAAAGTTAAATATAGGCCAAGTGTATGCGGCAGGTTCCAATACAAATAGTAAAGGGGTCGCTATTCTCCTGACAAGGAATCTGGGGTTTCAATGTAGCTATCATATCTGGGACCCTTTGGGTAGATATGTTTTTGCTATCGGCACCCTGGAAAGGTCTGATATTGTACTTGGTTCTATTTATGGTCCCAACGCAGACACTCCCTCTTTTTTTATGGAATTGCTCAATCTCCTCTTGCCTTTTCTGTCTACCCCAATTATTCTAGGTGGGGATTGGATTTTACCTTTCTCTCCAGATGCAGACAAAACAGGTAGGATAAGGGTTGGACTATCCCCAGTGCAAAGAACAATCGGGACATGACAGATAAGCTAGGGCTGTGTGATCCTTGGAGAGCATTACACCCGGATGCATGGGAATACACATTCCGGTCTCGGGTACATGGGACATTCTCCAGTATATATTATTTTTTAGTTAGTAAGTTGCTCCTTCCAGGTATTATGGATAGTCAGATCTTTCCAGAGGTTATATCAGACTACACCCTAATGAGTTTCACATTGTCTCTGTCTCCAAATCAGTGCACTGAAACTATCTAGAAAATTAATAATCGGCTACTACAAGACAAGTGGGTGGTAGATAAGTTGAAACTCTGCATTAAACATTACACCAAAGATAATTTAAACACTACGGGTCAGGTGGAATGGAATGGAATGGGGTGGTCTAAAGTGCTTCCTACAGGGAGAACTTATCAGGATTGCTTCCAGGCGTAAGAGGAAAAGGGACCTTCAATTGGGGAATTTGGTGACTTGTATTAGGGACTTGGAAAAGTACATCTCTCCCCCCCCAGTGAGACACAGTTCCAGGAGCTTACTCACTTGAGAGCACAGTATAATGATTTGTTGAGAGAGAAAGCAGAACACGCTATTCTTAAAACAAACGCTACATATATAGACCACGGGGAAAAGGCGGGAAGGTTGTTAGCCCTAAGGGTTAAACAGCAGGAAGCCTCGAGACTGGTCACTGCCATTCAGTCGAATGAAGATGGCTCCCTTAAAACAAGCCCTAAGGCTATTGTGGCTGAATTTTAGGAGTTCTATAAAACTCTATATAGTACCAGGCCCGACCCCCCCTTAGTGGACCAGATCAATGCATACTTAGAGGATTGTCACTGCCCAGTCTTTCTCCAGAACAGCAGACCCTGCTGGTCTCTCCTATCACAGAGGCAGAGATTATGTCAACGATCTGTGCCTACCCTGGACAAAGCCCCTGGCCCAGATGGATTCTGCCTAATTTCTATAAGGCATTGGGAAAGGATTTAGTTCCATGGCTACTTTGTTTGTTCCAGTCCATCTTAGCATGTCATGATCTCGCCTTTTGAGGTGCTGATAGTAGTTTTGCACAAAGAGGGAGGGACCCAAATGAGTATCAAACTACAGGCCAATTTCACTTCTGAATTATGAAATTAAAATACTGGCAAAACTTTTGCAACTAGAATGGGACAAGTAATGCCCTCTCTGATTTGTGCAGAACAGGTGGGCTTTATGGCAGGTAGGTCCTCCTCCGACCACTTGAGGAAATGGATCATATTTTCTCTGCATCCAGAGATTGGGGTCCGCTGCAGTGCTGCTGTCTCTGGATGCAGAGAAAGCATTTGATAGAGTGGACTGGAATTTCCTTTATGGATCACTTCATAAGTTTGGTTTCCCTCCTCTCTTTGTGCAATGGATCCGATCCTATATACTGCACCTAGTGCGTATATACTGTAATAGAACCTTTTCATCAGGCTTCACCATCTTTTCTGGTACCAGGCAGGGATGTCCGCTGTCCCTGCTTTTATTCAATCTATACCTGGAACCCCTCCTAGCTTGGCTTAAAGCAGACTCGGAGATTCATGGCATAACAATTGGTCCTCATGAGTTCAAGCTATCAGCGTATGCAGATGACATACTTCTCCACTTATCAAACCTGAGAACATCTGTGAGCAGGGCATTGTGCTTAATCCAAGAGTTTGGAACATTATCAAACTACAAGTTGAACATGGAGAAGACCATAGTTTTTCCCCTTAATACGGTTACTCTCAGAAGGGAGGTGGAGGACTTGGGAGTGGACTGCGGTGGGAGTATAAAAAATTAAAATATCTGGGTATTTTCCTAATGAGGGATTCCAAATCCCTGAGACTGTAATTTGGATGCCTTGGTGCAGGCAATTAAACAGGACCTGGATAGGTGACAAAGTTGCTACTGTCGCTTTGAGGCAGAATAAGCCTAGTTAAAATGAACGTTCTACCGTGAATATTTTACTCCTCAACATGCTGAATGTATGGCTGCCACACACATGGTTTTCTAAATTACATTCTTTGATCACCAAGTTTTTATGGAAAGAAAAACAGGCCAGGAAGGCATATAGTAAACTAACAGCTCCTAAAACCAAGGGTGACTTGACACTTCCCCAGTTTAAACTTTACTACTGGGCCAGTCATGCAAAAATATCTTACATGGCTAGGACAGACAGGGAGCAATACAATCCCTTATGGCTCACACTGGAGAAGGATCTTATTGCAAAATGGGGACTTTCCCTTTCTACTCTCTTGCACATCTCCCGTAAGATGCTTCCATTGCCACTGAAGGGTACCCCAATAGGAACATCAGTGAGAGTTCATGCCTAGAGTGTGCACATCTCTGTCCTACAGTCATACTCAGGATCCTAACCAACCCTTAATGGGCAATCCGAATTTTAGGGTGGGGGGAGTATATCAGGACTGCCTGGCTTCCAGGATTGGCAGGGGTATCCATAGTTGACCTGTGGGAAAATTAACAGATTTTGACTTCAAATGAGATAATTAGACATCTCAATTTAGAGACCTACTCAAGTTTTAAAATATTTCAACTGAGACATTTAATTGTAAATTCACAGGTGAAGTGGGAGGTAAGAGAAGAAGGAAGGTTCCTACAGCCTCTCAGCTTACTGGCTACAGACTATAATGCAGTCTCAGGTATTTATTCTACATTGCAGGAGAAATCCTTGTCACAATTGGATGGATCTTCCACTTACTGGGATGCCCAATTTCCTGGGAGAAAGCTGAACTGGACTAAATTCTGGAGGGATACTTACAAATTCATTACTCAAGACAGATTGCATTTAATGCAGTTTCAAATTATTAATAATATGTATTATACCCCAGTAAAAATAGCTAAAATGTGTAGGACCCTACTCCAACTTGTAAACATTGCATGCAAAATGTAGGCTCTCTACTCCATATCTTTTGGACTGCCCCAAGGTTGCACCTCTGGTCTACAATTAAGCAGAGAATGGACCCCTTATTAGGATAAGCCGATCATATAGAGCCGGCTGCCTGCATGGTGGGGGATTATTTTCTCATACCTGTCACTGAAAGAAATTATCACTTAGCCTTGATGGCAATGTCAGTGAAGAAACTGGTACTTAAGCACTGGTTGGACAAGGAAGTTCTAACTTATTCTGAGTGGCTGAGGGAACTCTTGTTTAACCTTTCTGTTGAAAAGACAATTGCTACTGTACACAATTGTCTGTTTAAATTTGAGAGGTACTGGAGTAAGCTATACACGTTGTACTCTGTATAGATGCCCAGACCTTTACTAAACACGTCCACAGTACCTTAAATGGCTGATACCATGGAAAGAAGGGGAAGGGGTTGTGGTTGTTGTTTTGTATGTAATGATGTATTGTATCGTTCCTGGGCCTGTGAACAGGCCATGTTGTCTGTATGTAAGTTAATAAAATAATAAAATATGTTAAATTTCAAACACATGCAAATCTGTCAACTCTAAACTTGGAGTTGCCTATAAGACAAGCCGTGTCTTGGCGCCCTCTGCTAGAATAGCAATAGCCGGGTATCCTTCTCCCAGCCCTGACCTACGGTGTTCCTACATATCCGGCTGTACCTAAGTCCTCTCTTTGCAAATGGGACACACTACAATAATATATGCAGATATGCTTCATCATCCCCAAGGCATAAGCACCACTGCCTACTATATGCCAATCTCAACTGGCCCTCTCCCATTGCAACCAGACTCCACTCTCTTGGCTCCTTAGTGGATAATGTTATGCTGATTGCGAACTCCACTAGTACTTGCTGCTATACTAAGCCCTCAACCAACCTCCTATGGCCTACTTTCGGTTGAACAATCTCTCCTTTACGTCCGCAGGTGCAAGACTACGAAAGGAACTTGTGCCTTCACCCACCATGCTCCATAGTATTGGAACTCTCTTCCTCTAGATACTTGCCAGTCACCCTCTCATGCTACTTTCAAGAAGAAACTTCATCACTTCCTAGCCGAATCTGAGCTATGCACTTGTTTTGACCCCCCGACACGCACCACAAGATCATCTACCTCCACCCTTCCTTTATGACTCTATGCAGCTTGAGGCTCACTTCATACTTTAAACCAATTAACCTTATCATAGCTCATAGGTGTCTGCATGATACTACTTGTGTCAATATCTTTTTATAACCACTATAATTTCTTCTTCTTCTTCTTCTTCTTCTTATTATTATTATCATCATTATTCTGGTCCACTTGTAGCTCACTCAGTGTAATTCACATGCCTGTTTACTGATGTTTATTTTACTGAAATTTGTCTATAACTGCTCATTGTGAAATGTTCCCTCCCTGTAACCCATGCCCTATTGTTGTTTCCACTGTACAGTCTGACTTTTTAACCTACCGGGCTGTGTCTGAAAATAGTCATTTGTTGGCTAGCACACTTACCGGGTAACCAAAACCTAACTAAATAAATAAATAATTCCATCTTCAGGCTTAACTCACTTTAGATGGTATTCAGTTCAAAAGTCCTGATGCCAGGATGATTGTATTTAGACTAAGCTACCTGCAATAAATAAACTGTAAACAAAACAGAGAAAACTTGTGCCCTGTGTCTTATTTTATGTAAGATGACTGTTTCAGTTACAGTGATCAATGCATGCTGTTAGCCCATTTAACAAAAAAAAACAAAAAAAAATAGTTTTCAGACCTAAAATTATAGGATATGTTCAGATATTGCTTTACATTAACAGTTGATCCATTACCGAGGTTCCCTCCAGCTTTTCCCTATTATTAAAGAAAGGACGCCCATTTGGCATTGAATTTGTCCTGCTGTAACCTAAGCAATGTGGTGATGGCTTCCATAGTTCTAATTCTATTTTTAAATGAGTGCCACTCCAGAATTGTGGGACATCCTGGCATTAAGTCTCTCTGGATAATCATTTTGCCTGCTGCAGCCATTAACATTAAAGAGATACCTTTTCTGTCTAGATCTTTCTTCTCTAGTGGGAAGACTAATAATAAGATTCTCAAAAGAAGGCATCAGTGGTAACACTAAGATATTGTTTATCATACTGTTCACTTCTGACCAATAAGGCTCGATTATGGGACATTCCACAATTGTGGAGCTGAGAACTTTAGAGTTCACAGTGTCTGCAACAACGGTCAGTATTTCTAGTGCCAAAGTGCTTAGATATGACCAAGGTTATGAAGTATGTAATTACTGTACCATTTTTCATTGAAACTCTTGCCAGGACATAGAGGCAGTGGTACAATGGGTTCCCTACCAAAGATGCGTCCAGGATTTCTGTGGGAGTTGAATATTGGCCTCAGTTTCCCAGGTTACCTGAACTTTCTCTATTAGTTTACTCCCCTCCTCTTTACATAATAGGTTGTAAACCTGCATTATAAACCCATTCTGTTATGGGAGATGAGCTCTGTTCCTAAGAAAATTAAACCTGAGGTAGGTCTACCTGAGATGTACTACTACGGGCTGTTTTAAGTAGTCCTGGGATTGCAAGTATCTAAAAAACTTATTTCAGCCTAAATAAAATTCCAGGACCAGCTGCTGGAAGTTTTTATTGTTATCTTGGTCAGAGAGAAACTGAATAAGATACAGCCATCTAATTTAGGCTCATATCATGAATCCCTTATCAGTCTTGTTTGGGTGGGAGGACAGTGTGACAACCATTAAATGGGAATGTTTTGCCATATGGGAGTGGGAACATCCCATCTGTTTTTATGTTGGAGCTATGCCAAGTTTGATCCATTTGTTTGAAATACTTGGCAGATCTTTATTTGTTAACAGGCAGGGTAAATAATTTAATGGGACATATGAGAAGGCCTGTCTTTCCAACCTGGTCCAACTATTAACCTCTGAATCTTGAATCATTTCCACCAGATGTACCAACTGGGCTACCTCAAAGTATTGAGGAAACTTGGGAGGCTTTATGCTGTTTTCTGTTAAGATCTCCCAGTGTATGCGAGAATGTCTGCCTCCCCAGATAAATTTGGGCAGCACATGTTTCAACTCTTTCCAATCCCCCTGTGGGACATAGTAGGAGGAGAGTGGAGGATAACAATAAAAACCTAGGCAATATATTCACTTTAACAGTTTCAATTCCCTCTAAAAACGTTAAGGGTAAACAGTTATACCTACTAAGGTTGGAGTAAACCTGCTGCTTTAAGGGTGTATAATTTACATGGAATAGTTGGTTAAGATGCACCAGCATCTGGATTCCCAAATACCTAACTTTGTCCCTCCCACTTAAATGGAAAGGAGTCTCTAACATTTTGGGAGATAGTGCCACTTACTGTAAGAATTTCTGTTTTGTCTGCATTCACCTTAAAACAGACACCTCTACAAACCAATGCAGAATCTTCAGCAAAGTGGGGATTGGTTGCTGGGGTTCCATAGGTAGATCAGGTGTCATCCACATACAGTGAGATGCGATTTTCAGTGGGCTTCACATTCAGACTAGACCCCAGAGTCAGTTGAAAATACAATTATGACTGACTTACCACATTGACAGATTTTTTCAACTAGTTTGAAATTTCTGACTTCAACTAACTGAAGAAAATCCCCAACCATTTTTCAACTTTCACCATCGTTGAATTTTATTATGTAGTAGTTTCATAATTTTTAACTTTGTATGTTTTTATTAAAATTTTGGCTATAAAAGTTAATAAAATGTATGGAAAACTCCCCTTGAAATCAATGGCGTGCTCACACACAGCCTTAGTCTTCTGACATCACAAAATGGGGCTGCATGTGCCTGTGTGGGGAGGGCATGTTGGTGGGTTAAGGTCAGGAAGCAGATCCGTTTTAGCATTTGGGATTTAGCAGCATTATAATTTCATAAATGGCAGAAACAAAAGAATTATGTATGCCCCTCAACTCTGGGGCTATAATATTTCACTTTAGTTGCTTCTTACAGGATTGCTGGTTTTAGGAATGACTGGACACCATAAGTAACTTCTAACAGCTCTGAGGTTTATTCAACAAACATACATTAGATAGATCAGCAGGCCTCAGTAGAACCACTACTACAATCTGCTCGTGCAGTTTCTAAAACCCAGTTTCCACCCCAGACATACCATTGGCCCAAAACTGCAGGGGGATGTGGACTAAACCATTCTACAATGTTACTAGGGTAAGTTACCATATACTACATCTTCCCTTCTAGTAAAAGAAAGCAATTACCTTGATTTCGGTTTGCATATCAATGACAAATAATTACCAAGCAATATTAACATAATGTTTGAGTCTTACTTTGTGATGAGTTAGGGTCTAAAGTCACTGGTACTGAGCTCTGTTGAAATAAGTCTTTACCACTGACTTAAGTCATAACAAAATCTCTGAACCTCCAGGAACTTTAAGAACGCCCTCGTCTGGTCATTGATAGACTGCACACTGGGTACAGCCTCAGGACTTTCTGGCAAAGTGCCATTGAAAACAACAGGTTCCATCTCAGGTTGCTCATACTCTTGACAAGTGTCCTGTTCCTGGCTGTTGTCCCTGGATTGCACTGTTTGTGACAATACGGATTCAGTTGACTCATCTGCCTGTTGCTCTTTAGCCTCCAAAGCAACTGTTCGGTCTCTCCTCAGGTGCCTCCTGTTCCTGCGGTATCGCTGTCCTGCAGGTGTAATCACACTATAGGATCTTGGCTCATCACAGATTCTTTCCACTGTAGCAGGTTGCCACCAACTAGAAGTCTCTATGCATACCCTTTCCCCTTCTCTGAACGGAATAAGTGGAGCTGCATTCCTGTCATAATACTGTTTCTGTCTTTTCTGTAGTCTTTTCAGACATTTATGTGCATCCTTTGGTATTTCAGGTCACAGTGCCCTTGCACTTGCTGGTAATGTTGTCCTCAACATTCTGCCCATTAACAATTGAGAAGGTGTACAGTTCAGTCCTGTGACTGGTGTATTTCTAAGACTGAGCAATGCGAGATGTGGATCGGTCTGACCTTGCATAGACTTCAGAAAGATTCTTTTTACTGTCTGGATCATTCTTTCAGCTAAACCATTAGATTGTGGGTATCCCGGGCTGGAATGAGTTATTTTGAACTCCCATAACTTTGCAAGTTGCTTCATTTCATGACTTGCAAATGGAACATGATCCACTACCAGTTCTTTTGGAATTCCATGTCTTGCAAATACAGCTTTCAATTTTGCAATAACTGTAGCTGCTGTCTTGTCAGACATTCTGAGAACCTCAGGGTATTTTGAAAAATAGTCCACTATTATTAAGTAGGAGTGTCCCCTAAAGTCAAAAATGTCTGCACCAAGCTTTAACCATGACATGTCAGGTATTTCATGTGGACACATTGGCTCTTTATGGTTGCTGGGTAAGAGTTCTTGACAAGGTCCACATGCTTCAACCATCATTTCTACTTCTCGATTCATGCCTGGCCAGTACATCCAGCTCTGGCTTGTGCCTGACCTTTGTATCCTTGATGTGCTGCATGAAGTCTTTATAGCATATCTGTTCTCATCTCTTTGGGTATGATGATTCTTTTACCCACCATTATGAGATCATTTTCTATGTATATATTGTGTCTCATGGGCCAATAGTGCTGAAGTTTGATGCTGGCTTGTTTTCCTGTTAGGCCATCCTTTGAGGTGCATTTCTTTAAGCAACTGTAAATCACTGTCCCTCTGTGTGCCTGTTTTAGCCCTCTAACATGCTGTCAGGCAGTGTCTCTGTTGCTTGGATTGAGTATATGACCTTTTCACTACTTAGATCAATGTCTCCCTCTGCTGGTTTTCTTGGTACTGCCCTGGATAGAGTGTCTGCAATTAGAATATCTTTGCCTGGAGTATATATTACCTCTATGTCATATTTCTGTATCTGCAACAGCATCCGCTGCAATCTTGCTGGAGCCTTTCCAATTGGTTTGTTCAGTATGGACTGTAGTGGCTTGTGATCTGATTGTATTTTCACTGACCTTCCATAAACATACTGATGAAATTTTTGTAGAGAGAACACAATTGCTAGCAACTCTTTTTCTATCTGTGCATAGTTTCTTTCAGCACTGGACAATGACCTAGATGCATAAGCTATTGGTCTGTTTCTTTGTAGTAGACAAGCACCTAGTCCGTCCTTAGATGCATCTGCTTGGTTTCAATGTCCTCCTTTGGATCAAAGAATTTTAATACTGGTGCACAAGAAATAGTCTCTTTCAGCTTTTGTAAGGCTTCTTCCTGTGCTGGCTGCCACTGCCACATGACATCTTTTTTGAGTAGCTGCCTTAGTGGTGCAGTGAGGGTTGCTTCATTCGGAATGTACTGCGCCAAGTATCGAGTCATCCCTAACAGCCTCTGTAGTGCTTTTTTATCTTCGGGAGGGGGCATCTCAGCTATTGCTTCTACTTTGGCTTCATCAGGCCGTAGTCCATTTTTGGTTATGATGTGCCCCATGTATTTCACCTCACTTACCAAATACTGTATTTTGTTACTATTGAACTTTACATTGAGTTCCACTGCTCTGTCCATTACTTTTCTCAAAATATTGTCATGCTCT
Organism: Neoceratodus forsteri; assembly: GCA_016271365.2. Taxonomy (NCBI): domain Eukaryota; kingdom Metazoa; phylum Chordata; order Ceratodontiformes; family Ceratodontidae; genus Neoceratodus; species Neoceratodus forsteri. The sequence goes on from CM028137.1 coordinate 159,810,310, forward strand.
TCCTTGGTAGCTGTGGCTATAAGCATGTCATCAGCTATTACAAAAACACCTGGTATGTCTCCGAAGTGTTCAGCATTTCTCTGCTGGAATACTTCACTTGCAGACTGTATACCAAAAGGAAGTCTGTGAAATTTGTACCTTCCCCATGGACTGTTGAATGTACATAGGTCTGCAGATTCGTCATCTAATTTGATCTGCCAGTACCCATCTTTTTCATCTAGAATTGTTAAAACTTTTTACCTGCAAGCTTACTCTGAATATCCTCCAATGTGGGGATGGAGAAATGATGCCTTCTGATAGCTTTATTTAAGTCTCTAGGGTCCAAACACACCCTGATCTCACTATTTTTCTTTTCAGTGATTACAAGACTATTTACCCATGTTGTAGGTTTTCTTACCTTGCTAATCACCCCAATTTGCTCCAGCTGTTCCAGTGTCTGTTTTAGTCTGTCCGTGATTGCATATGGGACTTTCCTGCACCCATGTATCCTGGGGTAACATTGGGTCAGTATATGTGGGTAAACTCAGGGAATTCTCCTAGGCCTTCAAACACTGTTTTATATTGTGCAAGGTTCCTCTTTTGTGCTTGGTGGTTTGGTTTTAAACACCTTTACTTTGAGAATCAGATCCAGGATGACACATGCCTGTTGACCCAGTAGGGAAGCTCCTGATGTATTAGTGACATAAAACTGCAGATTGGCCTCTCTGTCTTGTGTCTTACACTTTAGCGTCACTTCCCCTTCAGGATTAATTTGTGCTCCTCCATATGCCATTAGGATAATACTGGTCAGCTTGATTTGTACCTTGCATGGAAACTGCGTAATCACTTCTTTAGTAAGTATATTGGCTTCAGCCCCAGTGTCCAACTTGAACTTAACTGGCTGTCCCCTTATCTTCAAGGTAGTGTACCACCCTTCATCTGGTACTTGTGTCTGCACCGTTTCTTGTTTTCTTTTTACAGCACCCATAAATAGTGCTTCTACCCTTTTGGTCATTTTTTCATGAGGTTTGTTGGACTTTTTGGACCTGCACATTTTTGCATAATGGTTGAGGCAACCACATTTACGACATTCTTGTCCATACGCTGGACAAGCCTTTGGTGCATGTCCCTTGCCACACCTCCCACACGTGTTTGATTTTTGTGCACGTGTCTCACGTGTTGGTAGCTGGCGGTCTGGTTTTCAGCCTGTATTACCATCCTGCCTTGAACAATAATTCTTAAATGCTTCCATAACCTCAGCTGCTTTTTTAGCTTGTGGGTCAGCATACATTATATTGAGGGTATTGTACACCTCGAGGGCCTCATCCCCGATCGTGTATAGCAGGACTGCAATTTTCATTTCCTCTGATTTATCATCTAATCCCATGGCTGTGAAGTACAGACTTAATCTCTGTGCCCACCTTCTCCAGTTTTCTGCAAGGTTTCCAGTCAACAATAGTGGTGGAGGTGGCTTAAATTGCTCCACACTGCCAAAAATACTTTGTTATACAGTCTTTTAGTAAGCTTTAGGTACTCACAAATACTGTCTTTTTGTTTCTTTTCTTGGCAGCACAAACTTTTCTTCTTTTTTGCAACTGCAGCACTGCAAGTTCACTTCTGACACCATATAATATTTCACTTTAGTTGCTTCTTACAGGATTGCTGGTTTTAGAAATGACTGGACACCATAAGTAACTTCTAACAGCTCTGAGGATTATCAACAAACATACATTAGATAGATCAGCAGGCCTCAGCAGAACCACTACTACAATCTGCTCGTGCAGTTTCTAAAACCCAGTTTCCACCCCAGACATACCATTGGCCCAAAACTGCAGGGGGATGTAGACTAAACCATTCTACAATGTTACTAGGGTAAGTTACCATATACTACAGGGGCAGGCGAGGTATTGCATATGTTGGAGGGAGCAACAACTAGGCAGCAGCAGCTAAGAAGCTGGCTGCTCTTAAAATGCAAATACAAAGTGCAATTAAACAAATCCACACAGTAGGGATGCACTAAAGCACAATAACCAGTCAAAACAACAACAAAATATACTAAGCACCTAAAAGTAACAAGTTGAAGCAGGGCAGTAAAACAGTATACGGTATAGAAAAGTAAGCAGCAGTAATACTAGTTACTTAGAAAAAGAACTGTGAGTCTAAAATACAGTATAGGTAGGAGGGCCTCTTAAATGCCCCACAGAAACTAGAAGGTACCTTTTGCAAACAGAGCTAACAATCAATATATGTTAGCTTACTAGTAGTCATAGAATCTGTGAGACTAAAAACAGTTTAAGGAAGGACCCTAGAAATACCTCCTGTATGGTATACCAGAACTGAGATGAATCCATAGTTTAAATTTAAAATAAAAACTCATGCATATTAAAAAAACATTTTCTGACACAGTTTCTGAACTTGTTTTGGCTTTCTGCATGTACACTAATGTGTTTTGTGAAATTTTATTCATTTTGCCGTGAGGACTTCAATATTTAGTCTATCCGATTCCCACAGTGGCAAACAACAAACATTTTATCCATTGGACCCGACCGACCATGCTCCACGCTCCAGCCTATTATGGGTCAGGGAACTCACTGACCCACCTCCTGCGCCTTGCCTGATCCTCAACCTCATGGGGAGTCTGACTTACTCATAATGCCACCACAGTCAGAGAGAGCCCAGCCGGGCCACCAGCAGTAGATCGATGATGATCGATCACCTTGGCTTTTCAAGTTTGGCCCCCCGAGCCTCATAGCCCCCAAGCCCTCATCCAGCTAGACAAGCCAGCCTGGCATGCAGCAGACACACAGACAGACTGAGTAGTCTGTGAGAGACCATCCTCCTCCTTCCTACTGCCCACTGCCCAGCCTTGGCTGGCCTCACATACACATCCCATACAGTACCTTGCTCACTGTAGTAGCCTGTTGCCAGTTTGGTCAGGTGTCAGGTGATGACTCGGTCAGTGGCGTCGGGTGGTTCCATGGCTCAGGCTACCACTTCTGCTCTACTTAGTGGTGGTACCGATGTTTTTTTGGTGCTGTGTGCTCCCTCCTCCCAACCCACACAGTCGGTCCCCAACCCAGACCCACGTCCCCACTCTGGTACTCCTTGCAGTGGAACTAGTGCACCTACCACTCCTCCTCCTCGCTGACTCTAAAGACCTGACTGAGACTGGTGAGAATCACCCGGCCAGCCTGGCTGATGGGGTCACGGGCTGATCCGACCAGGACCAGACCACTTACTTGCTGCCTTCACACGACTGCTGCCTGGCTTTGCTGGAGGACTGACTGGGACCTGCCAGTCACACAATCCCCTCTCTGGGCACCGTACATGTCAGGACAGTGGACACAGTTAACTTATTTTTAATTTAAAGGCCGAACTGCCAAATTTTGTCCCTGCAGAAAAATGCTGTTCGGCTCTGTTGCCCACACACCAACACAGATGCCTCTTCTCCTGACAGTCTCCCCCTACCTAGGCGTGCTCTCTCCACCACCTCATGCAGCCAGTCACAGACACTCTCAAGCTCCTGACTCCTCCTTCTATCTCTCCTAGTGGTGGATGCTTTGTGCTCAGGGAGCCAGGGGTGCATTTTATTGGCTGTAAGGCTTGAATGCCATGACAGGTTGGGACAGATTAGATATTTCTGCCCCCTGGCCCCTCCTCCCCCTCAGGAAGGAAAAAAGAAAACACACTGCAGTGCACCACAAAACAAATCTGGATGGATCATGGAATCATCAACTGCAGTGGATTTCAACTTCACTATTTTATGACTGCAATCCAATGCAATTGCAACTAACTGCAACTGCATTGAATTGCAACTGACTATTTCAACCACTGACAACTGTGCCGGGGTTTAATTCAGACAAGATGCATAGAGCATCCCTGGATATGCTGCACATCTCTGAACCTGTGTGTACTGTTGGGATCATAGCCATATTGAATGGCCACCGATGCGCCATGCACCCCCGACTGCACCACCACGCGCAGTAGTGTGATACGCCTATGCAAATGAGAGGCCTCCATGCATAAGCCATGCATCACAATATTGAAATCACCAAATGCATAAAGATGGCTGGCTGTGTCAGGACATAGTTTCACTTTTGAAGCCCTACCCTAACTATGCATGGGGTAGATCGGTGCCCCATACAAGTCTATGGCCGGGTACACAGTACCCCCCCCCCATGACCCTGATCCCTGGTTGCCCAGTGTATCATGCAGGAAATTCCCATCCATCACCATGGTAGTCTAGTATCCCCTCCAGCCCCAATCACAGTTAAAAATAAAATATTCCTGATCCCTGTTTCCATAGTGAGTGTCCCCTCCAGCCCTGAGCACTGTAAAAATAGAATAGTTCCTGATCCCTGTTTCCGTAGTGTAGTGTCCCTCAGCCCCAAGCACTGTTAAAAATAAAATATTCCTGATCCCTGTTTCTGTAGTGTATTGTCCCCAGCTCAATCACTGTTAAAAATAAAATATTCACTGGCTCCCCATTTCCATAGTGTAGTGTCCCCTCCAGCCCCGATCACTGTTAAAAATAAAATATTCCCTGATCCCTGTTTCCGTAGTGTAGTCTGTCCCCAGCCCTGATCACTGTTAAAAATAAAATATTCCCCGTTCCCCGTTTCCATAGTATAGTGTCCCCCCCAGCCCCGATCACTGTTACAACAATCAAAACCCCAATCCCCATTCCCTAGTGGCTAGTGGTCCCCCACGCCCCACTTTAATAGGCAGTAACCCACCACCCCGCGCTTCCCATCCCGACCTGTGTCGAGCCAACCAATAAGCGTGTACTATTTATAGTACATGTTCTGATACGGATCAGTCAGCAGCTGGTTGTGAACAGTTCAAACAGTGAGCACGCCAGAAAATGGTGAAATAGATGCAAAAATAGAGTTTATTCACATCAGACAATATGCCAAGACCCCTACGCTTCGGCACTCAGCCTTCAAAGGGGATATACCCCTTGAAAGCTGAGTGATAAGCGCAGCAATCCTGATGTCGATATGTACTATTTTGCAGCTATTCACCATTTTCTGAGTGCTCACTGTTGAACTATTTAAGCTGCTGGGCTTTGCACCTCCTGTTCGAGCACCCACTCACCAGTGTTTGCGTTGTCCTGTCTTTGTCTTTTCAGTGGCTGGTTGTGGCGGGGTGAGGAGGACTGTGCCAGTCACTATGCGGGAACAGGATGGGGGTGCGAGGTGGTGGGTTACTTCCTACCACGGGTGGGGGACCACTAGCCACCAGGGAATGGGCATCGGGGTTTTGATTGTTGTGACAGTGGTTGGGGCTGGGGGACACTACACTGTGGAAATGGGGATTGGGGAATATTTTGCATTTTTAACAGTACTCAGGGTTGGGGAGGGGACACTACACTATGGAAATGGGGATTGGGGAATATTTTATTTTTAACAGTGATCAGGGCTGGGGAGGGGGCCACTAGACTACCAGGGTTGCGGAGGTAGGGGGCGGTTTGTCAGTTTTACAGTGATCGGGACATGGGATGGCTGGTCTGGCGCAAAACATGGCAGCACAGACATGCAGATGAGCCCATAATTGGCATGCAAATGGCCCCACTGTGCCGTGGATGCCCAATGGGCTCATCTGCACGTTTGGACTGAATATTGACCATGGGGGCCATGGTGCATACCAGTGTGTGCTGTGCAGTTCCCCTATGGGCAGTATTCAGCTTCACACTCTGGTTGCGCTGCATGGCACATGGCGACCCCCAGCTGTGCTGGTGCAACCAGGGTCTGATATTCAAACAGATTTCCCAGTCTGTTCCAATCACGCATTTTGTTTGAGTATCGTATAGAGCCAGCCAGCCCAACTTATTTGCGTGGTGCACCATTATGTGCATGCATCTGGCCGCTCTGAGTATGTGGCCAATATTTCTAACCCTGGTTCCCTGAAAACTGTCTGCCTGCCTCATTGTGGCCACTAAGAGCTCAATGCTTAATGCAGAATTAGGTGAGGAGAGAGCACCCTGCCTTGTACCTCTCTTGATAGACAACTTATCAGAAATTGTGCCATTCACTTTAACTTTTGCTGAGGGATTTGTGTACAGCATTTTGATCCAGGACATGAAGCCCTCCCTGAATCACATTTTCTGCATCACTGTTTGCAAATAGACCCAATTCAAGCAATCAAACACTTTTCCATGTTTAGAAGAGGGCTACTCGGGGTATTTTGCTGTGTTGATAGTAAGCCTAGATGTTCAAGAGGTGTCAAATGTTATTATGCAAATGCCTCTTAGGAATAAAGTCTGTCTGATCTGGGTGAATAAGGGTGTTGCTGTAGTTCTGGAACCTAATTAGCAAGAATTTTTGTGAAGAACTTCATGTCCTGATTTAACAGAGATACAGGTCTAAATGCAGCTGTGCAACACGTCTCTTGCCCTTTCTCAGGTTTTGGAATCACCATAATTAAAGCTTCCTGCATGTCAATGGAGATTTACCTTCAACTTTACATGAATTAAATGTGTGTCTTAGGACAGAGGTGAGCCAGTCCTAGAAACCATATAGAATTGCCATTAAAAGCACCATCTGGACCAGAGCGCATTTCCATTTTATCATCTAAGATTATCTTGGCAACTTCCTCATCTATAATGGAGTTATCTCTTGTTGTGCTTAATTCTGGAATTATGGTGTTTAGTTGTAAATTTCTTAGGAAGATCAGAGTTGCTGTTTTTGTGGCCTCTGGGCCGTTAAGTGCTGCATAGAATTGTTTAAAATAGTCAGCTATCTTCCTTGTGGTGACCAATAGGGACCTGGCAGTTTGGGTGTTTAATTTGTGGCACTGCTCTGTCAGCAGTCATCTTTTGAGCGATATGCCAACAGTTTAATGGCTTTGCCCATCTCATAGTATTTATGGTTAGTGTATCTTCGTAGCCTTCTACCTTCCAGTCTCCTGCATCCTTAAATATTTGTCGAGCCTGTGTCAAAGCCTGGAGTATTCTAAGATTCCTGGGCTGACCTTATGAGATGGTTTCAGATATCTGATTTCAGCTAGCAATTTGTCTTGGGCTACAATATCCTGATTTTTTTTTTGGGGGGCAGAGGCCATACTAATTAATTGTCCCCTAATCAGTTTTTATCATATTCCAGATCATGTCCTGTTGTATATCTGGATTTTCATTAAACTAATAGGTTTCTGTGATGGCCTGACTGAAACACAGAAACATAAACTTTGATGGCAGATAAGGACTGCTTGGCCCACCTAGTCTGCCCATTTCCCTACCTAGAGGATAAGCTGCAGATCCTATTTAACCAACAGCCTATTTCTTCCTACCCCCCCCACAAAAATTGCCTTATGGCTATCCCATGCATTCTTGAATTCTCTCACAGTTTCAGATGCCACAACCTCCTCAGGAAGGCTGTTCCATGTGTCCACCACCCCCTCTGTGAAAAAATACTTCCTCACATTACCCCTGAGCCATCCCCCCTCTATCTTCAAATTGTGTCCCCTTGTTCTTGCACATCTCTTTTTCTAAAAGATGCTACCCTCTTGGACTTTGTTGATTCCACTGAGGTACTTAAACATTTCTATCATGTCACCCCTCTCCCTTCTTTCCTCAAGGGTATACATATTAAGCTCCTTTAGTCTCTCCTCGTATGGCTTCTCTTGCAGACCCTGCACCATTTTAGTTGCCCTCCTCTGAACTGCCTCCATCCTGTCTATGTCCTTGCGGAGACTGAGTCTGGTTATGAGATTAGTGTTATTAAGAAGTGATATGTTGAGGTGCCAAAGTGACGCCCTTTCTCCCACACCCAGTTCCAGAGTTATAGCAATGGGTGAATGGACCAACTGGGTAATATATAGAGAGAAGCTACTGATTTTATGTAGGTGTGTCTTTTGAGTTTGAAATAGATCTATTTGCGAGTAAGCCGAATGGGATTGGGAAAAAAGTATAGTCTTTCTCCCCTTTGTTCATGTTCCTCCAAACATCAATCAATCCCAGTTCAGCCAACAATTTTTTTAACCTACTGCTGGCAACTCTGTCGTAGCTAACTGCCATTATGATCAGTCCTCTGTAAGACAGAGTACACAATTAAAATTATCCCCAGTGATGACATGACCCCCATGTAACTGTGCTATCTTATTGCAGACTTCCTGAAAGAAGGAGCCCACTCTCTTATTCGGGGCAAACAAGTTAACTCGATGTAAAGTCTCTCCCTGCACTCTACCTGTGAGAATAACCACTCTACCCTCTAAGCCTTCTATGGAAGGAACTATTTCTAGAGGACAACCCTCTTAACCAGTATTGCTATGCCTACCTTTTTGCCTATCAGGTATGAGGCAGCAAAAACTTGGCCCACCCACATTCTTCTGAGTTTTAAATGCTTGACCTGAGAGAGGTGGGCCTCCTGGAGAAAAGAGATATAATTTTTTCAACAGCTTAGATAAGATTCTGGTGCATTTAACTGGGAGTTTTCCCCCTTTCCATTATAGGAAGCTATTTTAAGTGAACCCATGATTGACAACATGGGTGTGTAGAACACATAAAGTGGTCGTATTTTGCAGAGCTGGGCATGGGAACATCAGGGCACCTTTCATGAACAAGATTAAAAACAGGAATGAACATGAAACTGTGCCTTCAGGAAACAGCTATGCACCAAACAGTACAAGGACTGTTCCTGCTCATACATTGCAGGAGTGTGTCACAAGAAAAAGCGATGTGAGAATGTGCTTCCTAGGTAACTGTACCTAGTTAGGTACAAATGCAGCAGAAGACTGCCAACTCATTGTAGTGGGGAAGTAACCCCCCTTGATGCTCTGAGTGACTTGTGGAGCAGAACACCCCATCCCTATTAGAAGGGGCAGGTTGACACAACACTCACCAGCACAAGGTGGAAATGTATGTCAAACCTGACTGTTCACCAGGTGCTGAGCGAAGTAACCAGCATTCAGAATATATGCAGGAGCTTTTGGGTTACAGCTTATAAAGGCTTTAAAAATTCAGTCCAGTAGCCAGCCTGGTGGCATGTGGGGCTGAGGTATTGAATGGCTTACAGCCTGCCACACTGGCGACCTATGTCCAGAAATGAGCACAGGTTGACAGGGTTTGGCAAGGTGGCAAAGGATCGAGTGTCCCAGGAACTGTTCTCTTCTCCCAGGGTGAGGTGGCCAGCCAACTCGACCTTTGGCTGCCACTCGCTGGAGGCCTGCTGGTAGTGCAGGCAGTGAGTGACTTGAAGGGAGGGGCCACAGCTCTGCAGAATGTGCACACCTCCACGCACATATCCTGATGTGCCCCCATGGCAGGGATGCTTGGAAGAAAATGGAAAACGGGACCTGAAGATGGACCACTGCTCCACACACCTCCCTGGGCACAGCCATCACACAGATGCCTGAAGCAACTCTGGATTATGGTCCTGTGGGTGGAGGATAGCCCTCATTCTCCAAACCTACAACAGGGGGAAATGCAGTGGGGGACTCACTCCAGGTAGGTCCTGGGGAGGTCAGTGCCAGCTGGGGAGAGGAGGGGATGGATGCAGGGCTGCTGGAGAGGTCAAAAACTGTATGAAAAAAAAAACAGTCCAGTGTTCCAACAATTCTGTATCTTGATGACTTTTAGCAATAATCATTGACTTTATCTGCTGCAGCTAAGTTTTGCAGATGGATACGATATACAAAGCAGTAGCACTTGACAAAACATTATTTGATGTGAGAGAAATATCGTAAGATTGAGTTCTATATCTCCTAGACTTACATTGGACAACTAATATTTATTTATTTAAATGTTTCACCAGGAAAGGTACATTGAGCAACAACATGCTCGTCTCACAGTGCGACCTGGTGGGAGGGAGGTTACAGGGGAGAACAGTTGCACACTTGATACATGGAATGAGTTACTCATTGATACATGGAATATGAGTTACATTGTACAAGGATTTACGATGGCAGAGTAAATTAGGTTACATACATGGGGATAACTTCATAAGACTGGTACAACGTGGATTAGGTTTACACAATACCATGTTGACAGCTATGGTACAACATGGATTAGGTATAATATGGATTGGGATTATACGAGACCAAGAACACAGACAAAACTCTATGGATAATGCATTAGACAGAGAGACAAGGTTAGAAGTGCTATAGGGGATAAGTGTGGAAGTTGAAGGATGTACACCCGGTATTAATAGCCGTAGCTAAAGCCACTGGTCAGGCCTCAAGGATCAGTGGGGGGGAGGCGGTGGGGGTAGAGTGTGGGAAGGGAGACAGGGGCTAGTGGGGGGAAGGGGAGTCGGACAAATGGAGGGGGGGGTGGAGGATTCAGATAGACAACCAATTTACCGCATAGAAGTTTGTAAGGGCAGATGGTACAGAATGCTTAGACGGGAAGGAGTGATGGATTTGGACCAGCAGGTCATTTCAGAGTTTCAGGACCTGGTAGAAGTCTGATTGGCCTGCAGTGGTCTGACGGTGAGGGATTACCAGCAGCCAGGAGTCATTAGACCTGAGGGCATAAATTGGGGTTGGTGGAGATGATAGAGAGGAGGAGAGGTAGAGTGGAAAGGACCCAAGCCAGAAGTTTGAAGCAAATTTAACACTATGGAGGAGGCGCCAGCTGTCAAGGGAGGGGAATGCCAACTAATGGTAAAGCAAGCAGTGATGGGTGCAAGGGGGGGCTTTGAGGGCAAAGCAACAGAATGCATTGAAGAGGGGGACCAGTCTGGATAGGTAGACTTGGGAGCAGCACTGTAGACTACATTACAGTAGTTGAAGGCAGGTAAGATAATTTTCTGCACAATTTCACGTCTCAGAGGTAGCGAGAGGCTACTGTGGCTCCTGTAGAGAGCGCCAAGCTTGGGGTGCAGTATTTTCAGGATAGCAGCCACATGGGCAAAGAAGGATAGGTGTTGGTCTAGCCAGACACCTAGGTACCTATAAGTTTTCATGTCCTCAAGGACTGCCCCATCTAAGGTGTGGAAGTGTGAGAGAGTGGTAAGCCTGGATAGTCTTTGCCTAGTGCCAAAGGTCATGGAGATTGTCTTTTTGGCATTGAGGGAGAGCTGGTGGGAGCTAAACCAAAGCTGAACTCTACTGAAATCAGCCTGTAGGCTGGTAGCAACCTCCACAGGTGTACAGCCAGAGGTAAATAGGACTGTGTCATCTGCATACTTGTGAATGGAGGAAGATGAACAGCTTTGTGGTAAGTCATTAAGCAGGATGGAAAAGAGAATAGGGCCAAGTACTGAGCCCTGTGGTACACCAGTTTCTATTGGCAGTGGAGGAGAGGTGAATTCCGCTATTCTTACAGATTGAGTGCGGCCATCCAGGTAGGCTCTGAACGAGTGAGTGGCAGACTCATAGAGTATAAAGTAGATTACTTTATACTGACAAATAAATTGACAGGAAAATGCTATAATACTTTTAATCATCCCCTTCCCCATTTGTCTTATGTTCCCACTGTCTGCTGCCTTTTCTGATCACATAGCTTAGGTGCATGCAATGTGGGAAAGTAGGCTCCTTAAAGACTGACCCTAAATCTTTCCCATAAACCAGTCATGGTGGGTGCTAGTAAGAGAAAAAACCCACTCCCTTCAATGGCCCTGGTTACTCTCGAATTCAGGATAGCTAGGGGAGAATCTTTAGAGAGAGAACTGAGATCAAAGGCAAAAGTCAAGTTTCACTGAGGTAGGTCCTGGTTGAGGATGAGATTATAGTAATACTGTAATGCACAGGCAAAAGTAGACTACCTGCTCATTCTCACTAGAGTGTATGTTGAACCTGTTCGGCTTCCATAAATTTATCCATCTGAGTCTTAACTCATTTTCACCTGGATGGCCATTTTGCATCAGGTTAAGCAATACAGTATATGGTTCGTACTTCATATGGAGTTATTGGAAGTAATGAGTTAAAGTATATTAGAGATTTAGCTTCGACCACTGCTTCCAGTAACATTTTCCAGTTGTTTATAATTCTTTGTGTGTATCAAAATTTCCTTTTATCAGATCTAAATAGGTCACCCTTTAGTTTAAAACAGTGTGCTCTAACCTGATTTATTTTCATTTTATCTGATCCATGTGTTAGCAAGTTCTTGGTCTCTACTTGCCTTCAATTACATCATATCCCGTCTATATCTACTTCTTTCCGAGGTGTACATGCTTAATTCTCCCATTCTCCCCTTGTACGTTTTCTCCTCCAGCCTCTTAATCCTCTTTGTGTACCTCCTCTGTATCGTTCAGCTTTTCAATCTCTTTTTTTGTATGTGGATTCCATACCTGAACAGCATATTCTAAATGCGGTCTCCCAAGAAATCTGTAACGAGGTAGCAACACTTTTCTGTCTCTACTTGTCTTATTGGGCTGGATTTTCAAAGTGCCTCGAGATCACCACAAGTTGCAGCAATCTAGGGCTGTGGCACACCCTGGCTGTGTTAGGGACCCTGTGCCATATTCAGGAAGAACAGGATCCCTGTGCCACAAATCAGGGAGTTGCCACATTTGCAGACATGTACCAAAGCAATTGGTGCACCTGGGGGAAATGCTGCAGGGATCCAGCTGCCTCCCTACCCAGTGCAACAGTAGAGGTACAGGGATGGATGGGGGTGGGGGAAAATACAGTCAAATAATGTGGGGTACAGGGCAGCATGGGCATGGGGTGCCATCGTAGCAGTTGGAGGGGCAGACATATGAGTGATGGTATACTTAGTGGGTGTGCCAATTATTGGGCAAAACTGCCAAGGAATGGTGACAGGGAGGTACAGAGACACACAATGCCATGGTCCCATGAGGGCACAGCCCTGGCAGCAGCCCCCAGGGCTGTGCCTACATGGGGCCATGGCACGATGTATCTCTGTACCCGCCATCACCACTCCTTGGTAGTGCCAGTATTGCCCAATAATCGGCACCCCTACTGGGTGCACCATCACTCATATGCCTGCCCAACCCTACAACCACCACTATGGCACTCCATGCCCATGCTGCCCCCGTACACAGCCATCAGGGTCCCCCTGAAACAATCTCCACAGTGGCATGGACTGGTGCAAGGGACTTAGACCAGCTCATTGCTGTTCTACCTTGAGCCCCTTGCTGCTGCCACGGTGGGGCTTCCTGACTCCCAGAAAAGGGGATGTTGCAGCCCCACCATAGCGCAAGCCCCCTTGTGATGTGGTGCACCCTCAGTTGTGTTGCAAGGGGGGGGGGACACAGTACCACTTTGTTGCAGCAGCTCCCGATTCAAATACAGACTGCATTTCTGAATAGGGAATGCCATATCTTTTGATGCAAGGTGCCAGTTGTGTCACCCCTGCTTGACACAAGCACCTTGTGTCCTTCGGAGGGCTTTGAAAATCTGGCCCCTTGTGTTTTATTCCTCCAGAAACCAGCTGATTAACTTTTTTAACAATTTATTCAATATGTGTACTCCACTTTAGGTAGTTACTAAATGTTATCTCAGGTGTCTTTCTGAGTCACTTTTTCTTAATTCAGCTCCTGAAAAGGTTTATTTGTAGTGTGGATATTTTTTTTTCCTCAAAGTGCATTACTGTACATTTATCTGGTTTGGATGACATCACTGATTCATGCGACCATATACTTAGCTTATACAGATTGTACTGCATCTGGTTGCAGTCTTCCTCATTCTCTATAACTAGTCCTCATTTTTGCATCATCTGCAAATTTTGTTGCCCATCCAGTTAGTTTTTTATCTATGTCTCTGTTATAAATGGTAAAGAGGGTTGGTCCCAGAATGTATCCCCGTGGAACCCCACTTGGAATGGCTGTCCATTCAGATGTTACCCCTCTTACTTTAACCCATTGTTTCCTATTTTGAGCCAGAAATCTATCTATTTGAGGAGTATATTCAGGATTTTGTTTTTCCATGTTTTTAATCAATAAATTGTGTGGAACTGTATCAAAAGCCTTACTTACTGTAGGTCCATGTATGCTACATCAGCAGATTTACCTTGATCTAAAGCTTTGTTTATTAATTAAAAAAATTATCATGTTTGTCTGGCAAGATAGGTTCATAGGCTCACAGGTTAGATGCTACAAGTCCAAGTATCTGTACGAGCCATAAACGAACTTGCCACTGATCAGTGGACATATTCCCATTTTTATGCTGATTGCACGGATGCCCAAAAAACATATTGCGGTAGCTTTCTCCAGAAGCAGGTTGTGGAGGTACGGCACTGTTGTGGCCAATGTCCCCACAGCCTGTAAAGGCTTGGCCCACTTCCCCCAATGCCATGGCACACTGCTGCTGACACTAGTTCAACCAGCGTGCCACCAACTTGTAAAAAATTAGCCGCTGCAATCAGGGGCCGCCTCGTCATTACAGTGTCAGCCATTCGCTGCAATGAGAGAGCAACCCGTCATTGCAGGGCAGAACCTTGAAACATTGATATTGTTTGTGAACATGGTGGCAGCTTGCCGCTGTGTTCACAAACAATATTCACACTTCCTCCCCATTGAGGGGGTGCCCAAACCCCCTTCGCAGCTTGTGCACTCCTCCCCCATGTTTTGTTTGCCTACGGGGGCCCCAATACCCGTCGGCTTCAGTGCTGTAATGTTGCTGACTGGGGAGCCCACTCCCCATCTGCATTATGTAATTCCCCCTTCCGCTTATGTTGTCTGCCAACAGGGTGCCCAATCCCCCATTGGCTACAGCTGCCCCCCAAACAGAAGACTCCATTGGCATGCTGGGTGCCCATCCCAGCATAAAAAATGGTCCCACAATGTCATTTTTTTTTTACCTGTAAAAACGGAAACAGTCCCTCAGCAGTCTCCCTGCCCCCTCCCACAACCCACACCCACCCACCTCGCGCACTGCATCCCACACCCGCCTCCCCCATACTTACCTCCAGAGTCTGGTGTGACGATCTTCGGTGGATCGGGAACACGTCTGCACTCTTCAAAGCCGACCACGAACTGAGGAAATGCCAGTAAGCTGTATAATGGAATAAATAGGGTTTTTTACAACTTTGATGCATAGTTCAGGCATTTTTTGGAATTTTGGCACAAACTTTTCAACATGGGGTTTTTGGGACCTCTCCTCATGAATTCTTGCACTGTCGTGGTGTTATTCGGCCCCAAAAGGTGATTTCGTGGTCACTGTGTGGCATCCCCTTTTGGGGCTGATTAATGAAATGACAGTGCTAGTGTTCATGAGGTGGGCTCTCAAAAAGTCTATACTGCAAATTTGGTGAGAAAAATCAAAAAAATGACTGTTTTACGAGTGTGCGTTGCGCAGTTGCTATGCACGCTCGTAACTTTGCGAATTTGCAATATTTTCACACTAGATTTTCAACATTGGAATTTTTTCAGACCTCCTTGTGAACTGTACAGCTGCCATTTTCCACATCCTGGCCAAAATGTGCTTTTGCACTTCCAGCACAGAATAGGGCAGTTTCTGTGGGAAATCAGTGTTCAGGACAGATTAAGAAAATGACAGTGGCACTGTTCATGAGCAGAGGTCCTAAAATGGCTATGGTGAAAATTAGGAGATGATACTCCATAAAATGACTGTGTTACGAGCATGCGTTGCGCAGTTTGCACACATGCTCTTAACTTCATGAATTTATAATATTTTCACTCCAGATTTTCAACATTGCCATTGTTCTACACCTCCTTATGAACAGTACAGCTGTCATTTTTCACATCCTGGCCGAAATGTGTTTTTGCAGTTCCGGCATGGAACAGCGTGGTCGCTTTGATAAATCCATGTTCGGGACACATTATGAAAATGACAGTGACACTGTTCATTAGCAGATGTCCTAAAATGCCTATGTTAAAAATTTGGTGATGAAAGTCCATAAAATGAGTGTGATACAAATGTGCATTGTGCAGTTTCCACGCACGCTCATACCTTTGCAACTTTGCAATATTTTCATTCCAGATTTTCGGCATTGCCATTTTGCCACACCTCCTTATGAACGGTGTAGCTGTCATTTTTCACAACCTGGCCGAAACGTGTTTTTGCTCTTCCGGCGCACAATAGCGCGGTCGCTGTGGGAAATCAGTGTTTGGGACATATTAAGAAAATCACACTGACACTGTTCATGAGCAGAGGTCCTAAAATGCCTATGTTGAAAATTGTGTGATGAAACTCCATAAAATGACTGTGTTATGAGCGTGTGTTGTGCAGATTCAGATTTTAAACTTAGATTGTGGGCTTTTAGTGACACTGTACTTTCTTTGCTGTCTTTACTTAGAATTGTTTTTGGGCTGTTGAAAATTTAAAACGTAGTGGTGGTGTAATTCTGCGCTGTCTTTAATTGCTGCAAATTTTCACCCCCGCTCCCCGAGCTCTTAAATATATGCCCTGTTAAATCTGATTGACAGGAGCTAAACACAGCGTATAGTAAGGCGTGTGAAGTAGGAGGGGCATAAGAGGGAAGAAGCCCACCCTCAGCACGACAAGTGTTTTGACTCATTTATTTATTTATTGGTTTCTTTTCTTTTTTTTTTTTTTAAAGAAAATTATCTGAGGATCAGTGGCAGGATTTTTAGGACAGTAAATTAATAAAAAGGGAACTAGGAGAGCTTCAGTAGCAGACAAGTAGTGGAATAGCAATATAATTGCAGTATAATGTGGGGAGTGGTGCAATGCAGTGGCTGTGGGGCAGCCATATTCAGGTAGACCTTCTGGACACTGAGGTGCTGCCCTATCTGCATGCATCTCTCTGGACTGCGGGATGAGGTAGCCAGACTCAGAGCGAGAGTAAAACTGGGTCAGGTACCATCACCCTATCCAGAGACCACCCAGTCCAATGCAACTGCCTCAAGGATGCGAGAACGAGGAGCACTTGGATGACAGTGGGCTCAGGGAGGGTTAGAGCTGTCAGGCAGAGGCACATCCCAGATCCTATTCCACTCAAGAACTCATATGCCACACTGGCAAACGAGGACAACCAAATAGAGGTACCCAGAGAAGTGGAAGGAAAGGATGTGGAGGTTAGCCAAGGAGGTGACCTCAGCGGGGAAAGCAGTGGACCCCAGAGGAGGAGGAAGCGAATCCTGGTGGGGGGCTCCATCATAAGAGGGATCCAGCTAGGAACACAGGAGGGGGAGGACAGGGAGGTGAGGTGCCTACCAGGTGCCACGGCATGGAGGGATGGAAGGAAGATCCTGTGGATCACTGGGAAGGCAAGACGGGAGGGTGAGCTGGATGTCATTATCCACCTAGGTACTAATGACCTCATAAATGGGGAGCAAAGGAAGTTCAGGAAGAGTTTAGGAAATTGGGGAGGGTCTCAAGCAAGTAGCTACTTCTGTCACTTTCTCAGAAGTACTTCCTCGAGAGGCAAGGGAGAGCATAGGAGTGCATGCACCAGGAACTTTAACTTATGGTTGAAGAACTGGTGCTGCTGTGAGAAAGGTTTGGATTCATTGGTGACTGGGGACCCACCTGGAGAGGATGGAGGTTTGTTCAAGCCTGACCCTGCATCCATCCTGGAGAGAATCCAAGCACTCAATGATAAGTTTAAATGCTACATTGACAAGCATTTAAACTAGCAAGGGGGTGGCAGGCCAGCAAGGAGGGTACCAACTTGCTCACCCCTCACAGCTAGCAGTGGAATCAGTGAACCAGAGGTGGCTATCTCTGCAAAGCAGTGTGCAAAAGATGGAGATTAGTGCCCAAGAGGTGGATAGGCAGAAAAGGGGCAAAATTCAGCAGAAGGGCAGACAGCAAGGAGAACCAGGATAAGGACAACCAAGGAAGGGGCTGGAGTAGAACAGCAAAACAGTCTAGGGAGGTCAAATCATGGAAAGCCATGTGTGCAAATGCCAGGAGCCTTAGCAACAAGATGGAAGATCTGGAGGCTGTCATGGTGCAGTCAGACCTGGACATTGTGGCCATCACTGAAACCTGGTGTAATGATAACCATGACTGGGAGATGGCCATACCTGGCTACAACATATTCAGAAGAGACAGAGCAGGGAGGAAGGGAGGAGGTGGCACTGTATGAAAAAATGATATAAGGGCCACAGAGATCCAGGAGGAACAAAATGGGGAGAGATACTGTGGGTTAAGCTGGAAAGGAAAATGGGGACAGCCATCCGCACAGGTGTGGTCTATAGACCACCAGCCCAGGAGGAAGAAACAGATAGGGAGCTGATGCTAGCCATCCAAAGGATGGCAGACAAGAAATGATAGTACTGGTTGGAGACTTCAATATTCCAGACATGGACTGGAGCATCCCAGCAGCAGCATCAACTAGACAGATTTATCCTGGACTCCTTCAGGGTGCCTTCCTCAAGCAACTGGTCATGGAACCAACTCGGCAGAAGGCAATACTGGACCTTGTGCTCACAAACAGGGACAGTGTGATGGGGTAACAGTGGGGGAGCACCTGGGGAACAGTGACCACCAGTCATTGTGGTTTGAAATCACAGAAAGAGCAGAACCAAACCACACAAAAACACGTATCCTGGATTTTAGGGGGGCAGACTTTGGGAAAATGGGGAGATACTTGAAAGAGGCATTAAGGGGAATGGGACAGGAATCAGGGGTTGAGGAACAGTGGGTAGTATTTAAAATAGGGATTACAAGAACAACAAATTATGCATTAAGCAGGTTAGCCAGAGGAAAGGAAGAGGAGACCATTATGGTTTTCAAAGAGGTAGCAAAGAAGTGAAAGCCAAAAACATTGCATTCAGGCAATACAAAAGACACAGGCAGAAAGGGATAGGGAGAAGTACCAGGAGAAGCAAAGGGAGGCAGGGAGGTCAGTAAGGGAAGCCAAAGCTCAGACAGAAGAACACATTGCAAAATCAGTGGGTAGAGGGGACAAAACCTTTTACAGGTACATAAGTGAAAAAAGAAAGACAAAGGGAGGGATAGTGAGACTGAAGGGGGAGGATGGGGGCCGCGTGGAGGATGACAACAGTAAAGCTGACATATTGAACAGGTATTTCTGCTCAGTCTTTACAAGAAGAGAGAGGTAATGGGTCTGAAGGAGTACAAAGGGTGAGAATGGGCAGAAATGGACACAGTCCCTTTACAAGAGAAAGGGTCCTGAAGGTACTGGTAATAAAGTTGATAAAGCAATGGGGCCAGATGGGTGCACCCAGGGTCCTTAAAGAACTAAGAGAGTGGTGGCTGAACCTCTGGCTATCCTGTTTAGCCGATCACTGGAAACAGGAGGTACCCAAAGACTGGAGGACAGCAGATGTAGTCCCCTTATACAAAGTGGGAACAAAGAGGAAGCAGGGAACTACAGACCAGTCAGCCTCACCTCGGTAGTGGGGAAGATCATGGAAGCACTACTGAAGAGAGATTGGTAGAACATCTGGTTGTCAATGGACTACAGGACCCAAGGCAGCATGGTTTCACCAGGGGAGGTCATGTCAGACCAACCTTGTTGAATTTTTGACTGGGTGACTAGGGAGGTGGATCGGGGGCAGTGGACATGGCCTATCTGGACTTCAGCAAGGCCTTTGACACTGTGCCACATGAAGACTAACACACAAACTGGGGAATATGGGTGTGGGCAGGACAGTAGTGTGGTGGGTAGGTAACTGGCTGGGTGGCAGGACACAGAGGGTGGTGGTAAATGGCTGTCACTCCACAGAGGAAGAGTGACCAGTGGGGTACCACAGGGATCAGTGCTGGGACCAGTCCTATTCAACATCTTCATCAGTGACATTGTGCAGGACCTAGAAGGCAGAATTTCACTGTTCGCTGATGACACAAAGCTCTGTAACACAGTAGACACACCAGAGGGTGTAGACAGAATGAGAAGGGACCTGCAGAAACTTGAAGAATGGTCAGGGGTTTGGCAGTTGAAATTCAATGCAAGGAAGTGCAAGATAATGCATATGGGGCACAAAACCCTGGCACAATATATCAGTTGGGGGTGAGGATATAGCATGCACTAAGCAGGAAAGGGACCTTGGGGTTATCATCTCTGATGACCTCAAGGTAGGGAAACAGTGTGACAAGGCAGCAGGTAAAGCAAATAGGATGCTGGGATGTATAGGCAGGGCATCACCAGCAGGAAAAGGTCATTATTCCGCTGTACAAGACACTAGTGAGGCCCACCTGGAGTACAGTGTACAGTTCTGGAGACCCTACTACCTACGTAAGGGCGTAGACAGGGTAGAGAAGGTTCAGAGGAGGGCAACAAAGATGGTGCATGGATTGCATCACAAGTCCTATGAAGACAGGTTGAAGGAACTGAACATGTACTCCCTGGAGGAGAGGAGGGAGAGAGGGGATATGAGAGAGACATACAAGTATCTTACCGGGAGGAACAGGGTGCAGGAATACACTATTTTTAAGCGAAACAGATGTTCCAGGACTAGAGGGTATGGGATGAAGTTGGAGGGAGGACGATTCAGAGGAAACATGAGGAAAAATTTCTTCACAGAACGGGTGGTGGACAAGTGGAACACCCTGCCAGAGGAAGTGGTGGGGGCTGAAACAATCACGGGATTTAAGAATGCATGGGATAGACATAAAGGAATTCTGGAGGTCAGGGGTAAGGGGCAACAGACTTCTAGGAAAACATAAACTGAACTTACAAGCTCAAATGGGCAGATTGGGTGGGCCATAGGCCCTTATCTGCCGACACTGTCTATGTATCTATGTAGATTCCACACACCCTTGTAAGTTTGTAAATTAGTAATATTTTCATGCCAGATTTTCCACACTGGCATTTGTTCACAGCTCCTTATGAACAGCACAGCTGTCATTTTTCACATCCTGGCCAAAATGTGTTTCTGCGCTTCCAGCGCAGAATATCGCAGTCGCTGTCTGAAATCAGTGTTTGGGACAGATTGGCATCGAGCGACTGAGAGGGGGGTGTGACCGAGCTCAACTTAGCTCTGTCAGGACTGCTGCAGATTTCTTTGTGGGCAGGAAAAGGTGACAACGCAGGCAGAAGCCCAGCACAAAAAGGCAGCCTGTAGTGCCAGGAGACACAGAATGAGAGAGTGAGGGAGGGGGTGTGAGTCATGTCAACGGAGCTCTGTTGTGACTGCTGTGGATTTCTTTGTGGGCAGAAAAAGGAAGCAATGCATGCAGGGGCTGAGTACAAAAGGGCAGCCTGCAGTGGTGGGAGAAACAGAACAAGCAAGTGACAGAGTGGAAGTGAGCGAGTTCAACGGAGCTCTACTGTGACTACTTCAGATTTCTTTGGGGGCAGAAAAGGGTGGCAATGCAGGCAGGAGCCCAGTACAAAAGGGCAGCCTGCAGCACTGGCAGAAATGGAACGAGTGAGTTAGACAAGGGGAGTGAATGAGGCCAACAGAGCTCTGTCGAGACTGATGCAGATTTCTTTGTGGGCAGAAAAAAATGCAGACAGAGGCAGAAGCCGAGTACAAAAGGCCAGCCTGCAGCGCCGACAGAAACTGAATGAGCGAGTGACAGGGAGAGTGAGCTAACTCAACGGACTTGTGTCAAGACTGATGCAGATTTCTTTGTGGACAGAAAAAGCCGCCAACAGAGGCAGGAGCCCAGTACAAAAGGGCAGCCTGCAGCGCCAACGGAAACAGAATGAGTGACTGAGAGCGGGGGAGTGACCCACCTCAACTGAGCTCTGTTGGGACAGCTGCAGATTTCTTTGTGGGCAGCAAAACATGCCAATGCAGACAGAAGCCCAGTACAAAAGAGCAGCCTGCAGCACCAGGAGAAACAGAATGAGTGAGTGAGACAGGTGTTGAGACCGACCTGAACGGAGTTCTGTTGGGACAGCTGCAGATTTGTTTGTGGGCAGAAAAAGGCGGCAATGCAGGCAGGAGCTCAGTACAAATGGCCAGCCTGCAGTACCAGCAGAAATGGAGCGAGCAAGAGAGGGGGAGTGAGCTATCTCAATGGACCTGTGTCAGGACTGCTGCAGAGTTCTTTGTGGGCAGAAGAAGCCACCAACAGAGGCGGGAGCCCCATACAAAAGGGCAGCCTGCAGTGCCAGCAGAAACAGAATGAGCGAGTGAGAGAGGGAGAGTGACCCATCTCAACAGAGCTCTGTTGGGACAGCTGCAGATTTCTTTGTGGGCAGAAAAAGAGCCCAGCACAAAAGAGCAGCCTGCAGCACTGGGAGAAACAGAACAAGCGAGTGACACAGGGACAGTGAGCGAGCTCAATGGACCAACGCAATCAACATTCGGCATTGACAAATGCTTGTTTTTTCAGCCATGTGCTCATTTAACAGTCTCTTAAATATTTCTATATGGCTAGCATTCACCACATCTTGGGGTAGTAAATTCCACATTTGCACTATCCTCTGATTAAACCAGAGCCTTCTATTGGTGGTTCTGTATATTTCACCCTGTAATTGATAATTATGGACCCTGGCTGCCCTGTCCGGCATTGCCTTTACATTCAGACCTGCACATTCCCAGAGCATTTTGTTCTTCAAAGCATTATAGGCATAGCAGAGATCTCCTCTGATTCCCCGATATTTCATAGAATATAAACCCAGATCTTGTAATCTACTTCGATATTCTTTGTTTTTAACTATGCCTGTTCTCTTTGTAATTATTCTTTGAACACTATTACTTTCAAACTCCCAGCACTCTGAGGAACACTAACGGGTGTACCATATTCTAGAACAGGCCTGACAAGGGTCTTGTATAGGGGCACTAAGACCTTATCACTACTACTATTTATATTCCTCAAGATGTTGCCAATTAGTTTGTTAGCCCTTTTGGCTACCTCTGCATTATGCCTGCCAAATGTTAAAGTATTTGATATTATCACACCAAGATCTTTCTCGTTTTCTGTGCTGTCTATGATTTTGTTTTTTATTTGGTATTGAACTCTAGGGTTATTATACTCAAAGTGCATACATTTGCACTTAGCTTCATTAAACCTCAGTCTGTGAGACTTTGCCAAATTTTCCAAGTTATATAGTTGTTCCAGAAATGCTTTGATTGATGCTATATCATTTACAACTGTACCTATCTTGGTGTCGTCTGCATACTTGCAGAGCCATTCCTCTTTTGACACCTGCATGGTAGAGGCAAAAATGTTAAACAAAATTGGTCCCAATATTGATACCTGAGGCATGCCACTAGGTACCATGCCCCAGTTTGACATAAAGGCCCAGATATTCAAAAGGGTTGCGCATGGCGCAACAGCGTTGCACCATGCACAACCCACTGATGCACCCCGGTGCGATATTTAAAAAGGAAAAGTGGCCTGCACAAATTCCCGTCTTGGCGAGGCGCATCAGTAATGTATGTCACAGGCACAGGTGGAGAGCGTGCCCATGCATAAACTGCACAGCCCGATATTCCGGCGGGCGTGCAGAGTTATCAGAGTGCAACCTACCTGCGCCTGCACAAAGTTACGCAAAAAAAAAAGGAACAAGTTGAGGGCCACCCACAGGTGAGCTGCCACATTGCAGGCGCAACACAGCAGCTGCCACCTGTGGGTGGCCTCTATTCCTGCTACACCCAGGTGGCAACCCCATGCCCGATCGGGGCTGAAGTATCCCCATTAGCCCGATCACAGGCATAACATTCTGTCCCCCGTTAGCCAGATCGCAGGCATACCGTTCAGTCCCCCATTAGCCCGATCGTGGGCATAACATTATGTCCCCTGAGCAGCCCGATCGTGGGCATCAGACCTCCCCAAAGTCCAATATCCTGGTGGTCCAGTGGACATGAGTATGTCGCCCGGTGGCATCTAACCCCCATCAAATCTCTGGTGATCTAGTGGCCCCCACCCCACCCCGCCAGGCCCCCTCCACCCGCTCCCCCTCATCAGCCAGCGGGTGGCAGCACCTCACCCGCCTGCCATGCCCACCCGCCGACTGACAGCTCAGTGAGGCTGAGCACCATTGGTTCAGAGCATGAGCCAATGGGCGTGCAGCCCATACAAGTTCAAGGCAGTCCAGATATGTGAATTCATTGTTCACATATCTGGACTGCGCCTGGCTATGGGCTGCGCCCGTGTCATGCTCTGTTTTCAATGAGCATGCTGGCTCGGGCGCTGTCGGTCGGTGGTGGCCGGGCAGTGAGTGGTGCACCGCCCGCCGACTGACGGGGGCGGTGAGCTCCGGTGAGTGAGGCGGGGTGGGGGGCAGGTCCTGAAGTAGCGATGGGGTTAGAGACCACCACCCGGCCATTCAACCTCGCGGTCACCCTGGCGTATTGAACTGAGGAAGCCTCTGTGCCTATTAAACTGCTGGGAAGACACTCTTTATTATGACATGATCGGGGCTAATGGAGAACAAACGGTATGCCCGTGGTCGGGCTAATGGGGGAGGTTTACTATTATTCCCGTGATCGGGCTGCAGGGTCGTCGGGACCGCCGACTGCTGCCTGGCAGGGGTGCCAGAGCGGAGTCGTCGGGGATCGGCACCTGCATGCTAATAGCATGCAAATGGAGCCATAATTAGATGCAAATGGCCCCCTCGCCTTGCATAAATTATGGCCCCATTTGCATGTCACTGAATATTGCAGGTGCTGTGCATGGCGCAATGGAACTTGCCACCGCATCTCAATGCTCCACTCTGACCACTTGCGCTGGTGCAGTTCCACTGCACCATGCACAGTGGGTGTGGCTAGGGCGATATTCAAAGGAGTTGCGCCATAGCGCAACTCCGTTGAATATCACCCTGGCCACACCCCTGCGCAACTATTTTGTGCAGCGCAGGGGCTTGCGCCACAGAATGGCGTAGTTTGAATATCTGGGCCAAAATCTCTTATTTGGACCCTCTGTACTCTTTCATGAAGCCAGGAGCCTATCCAAACTATAAGGTAACTATTAACCTTAGATCCTGTAATGTTTCCAGCAAGATATTACGAGATACTGAATCAAAAGCCTTGGCATAGTCAAGGTAAATCACGTCCACTGGTAAGCCCTGATCAAGTTCTTGGCTAACTGTTTCAAACAAGTGGAGCAGGTTACTGGCACAAGATCTGCCAACCTTGAAACTATGCAGTGATACATTTACCAACTGTAATTGCTTAAGATCCTAGGCCAAGAAATCCTGAACAAAGGCCTCCATAATTTTACCAATAACTGACGTGATACTTACAGGCCTATAGTTGTTGATTTGGGACTTGTCTCCTGCTTTATGAATTGGGATAATATGGGCCCTTCTCCAAACTTTAAACACTCTACCCTCCCTTAATGACAGATTAAATAGAACTTCTAAGGGTTCTGCTATTTCTTCAGCTATGTTGCTCAAAAACATGCGGTGAAGACCATCAAGCCCTCCAGCTTTAAATTTATTCAGTTTCAGAAGCTTCTCTTTAATTTGGGTAGCACTTATATCATAATGCCACCCATGTCTGTCACCCATTTTCACCCTTGAACCACTTGATACCTCAGAGGCCTGGTAAGTATTCAAGAAATAGTTGTTAAACGCTGTGGCCATTTCTTCCTTGTGCTTCACTATCTTATCACCATCTTTTATATCTGTAATTTGATTATTGCCCTTCCTCAGGCTACCCACATAACTATACAATTGTTTATAGTTATCCCTCTTACTGCCTGCCAATCGTAACTCGTTTTTGGCTCTGGCCCTGCGTATAGCTTTCTTACATTTCTTTGCTGTCTCATAATATTTTTGTTTTCTTGTTTCTGAGGGGTTACCCTTGTATTTCTTGTATACCTTTTCTTTTTCATTTACCAATTTTCGTATCCTGCCAGTAAACCACTATGGAACCCTTCCCTTTTTATCATATTTCACAATTTCTGGTACAAAATTCCTTATACAGGTCTCTAATTTGCTATCTGTTTTTTTTCCCATATTTCTTCTTATCCTAGATTAGCAAACTCCTGTTTCCAATCCCAGTTTAGCAATACATGTTTGATTTTAACATAATTCACTCATGTATAATTCCTTATTTTTGTTTTGCCAGATATTGTGATTGATTCTTCGATCATTGAGCGTTTAACCATGTTATGGTCACTGCTCCCTAATGTCTGGATAACCTTTACATTCCCAATGGATCCATCCATGTTGCTCAGTATAAGATCTAGCACATGGTTTCCTCTTGTATTATTCTTAACATATTGCTCTAGGCCATCTGTTAGGCAAATTTCCAAGAACCTATTTTCTATTTTACCACTGCCCTGGAATGTATTCCATTTGATATTTAGGAAATTTAGATCACCTATCACAATACCATTTTCAGTAAGTCGCATGGTATCAATAAGATCCCAAAAGAGTTCATTTTCAGTATCCCTGAGGCTAGGTGCCCGATAACACAGGCCCAGGGTTATTGATTTTTTTTCCTGTACTAAACTTAATCCACAGTTGTTCCATATATCATACTTTGTATCCTTAATTACTACAGCATGTGCCTTTAAGTGGTTTACAATATATAGGCCAACCCCTCCACCAGTTCTGGTGGGCCTAACTTTTTGGAAATATTGATAACCTGGGATCTCATTTACGCAATCATCCTCATTGCTCCATGTCTCAGTTATGCCACATATGTCTATATCTTATTTATTCAGAATATATTTAAGATCATCCAGATTATTCCTGATGCTCCTAGCATTTATAAGTAACACCTCATGTTCTTTCAGTTTATTAGACTGAGTCTTTCCAGTGTTCCAGATGTATTCCTTGTGAATCCATGTTGACTGTTGTCATTACCCAGTTGATCTCTTATCCAGTTCTATAGGTATTATTTTATTATGCTTTCAGCCGTTGTACCAATAACGCTTGTTTGGCTTATTAGCCTATAATTTTCAACTTTTGTGTTGGGCCTTTTTATGTATTGGAGTAATGTCAGCCTGTCTTCAGGTTCATGGGTACCTCACTTTCATTTATAGGTCAATTTATTATAAATGTTAGGGGCTTTATTACTTCTGTCATTGTTTCCTGTTTTTTTCCACTGTTCTTTTTCTCCCCCAGTCAGTGCAGGCTAATCTCTCCACCAGCCCACCCCCAGCACCATCACCCAACATCTCATGGACTTACCTCGATCCTGGGGCCAGCAGCTCCTGCCTGCTGATGAAACATCTGTTTTTCTGGGAGAGGGCCCTGTGGCCTGGATGTGGAGCATGTGAGGGGTTGGTATCATCCTGCCCTGAGCCAGCCATTTTCCTCCGCTTCTCTTTCCCTGGAGGAATGGATGTGCAATGCTGTCTAGATGTATCTACCCATGCTCCTGTGCATAGGACATCTCCATCTGCCAATCCTCCAATCCCCAAGTTGTGGTCCCTGGCTGCCTGTACCCTTAGCCACTGCTAGAGGCCAGACAAACACCGGGACTGCATTCTGTCCCAGAGGAGGAGAACAGTCCATCGGACACTCGATCCTCCTCTCTCCGGCCAACTCCCAGCCTCCTGACCCCGGGTCACTGGTATGGTGGCTGGTGAGGCACAGTGCCTCAGCCCTCCATACCACTGGCCCAGCTATTAATGTTTCCTTAAGAACTCTGGGCTTTATACCACCTGGTCCATGCAATTTATTGCCCTTGAGGTTTTTTAGTTTTTGTTGGATATCTTTATTTGTGACTGTTACCTTTAATGATTCAATCTCATCATATTTTCCCTCCTTATCCTAACATACACCTTTACTTGTAAATACTGAACAGAAGAAAATATTGAACTCTTTTCCGTGTCCTTGTCACTTTCAGTTTGTGTGTTATTTATTGCCAATGGACCAATAGTAGTTTCTACTTTTTTGTTGGAATTTTAATGTGAGTATATACAATTTCTTTTAGTTATTCTGTACATTTGCAACTATTTTTAATTCCATGTTGCTTTTTTGTTTCCCGATGGTGGGTTTACGTTCTTTTATAAAATGGGTCAGGAGTTTTCTGCATCCTGATTGGCTGAGAGGTACCTCTGGCAATGTCCTTATCAGGGCATATCGTGCATACTGGCACCTCTTCAGCCAGTCAGGACAGAGAACAAATACAAATCATTGTGCCAGCTTCTGTCCTGTAGTGGCTGAGCTGGGATCCCCACAATGCTCTGAAACGCTACCTAAGTGCACAGCATTATCCTACCCAATTAAATACAGTAAATCACTTTACAACAAAATTTCTGACCTATGCTGCCTTAAGCTTAAAAGCCGACACCGAAAGTATAATCACAAACGAGCCCCCCCACAATCCATTGATCATCATCCCACATGCTGCCAAGAAACGGCTTTCAGACAAAATCCAACACCCAGGGCTCCACCACCTCTTTCAAACCCTGTATAAAAAAAATTGAAAAAAAAAATGACCTAAATCAAATGACTGTGCTTCTTATGAAACCCTGAGTGAACTGCAGACACCCTCACTACTGCCCTCAGTATCAAGCACCAGGGCTACTATCGGTGAACCCAGAAGTAGCTAAACCAACCGCCGAAACACCCAAATGCCATGATATCCCCAAGCGGTACATTCAGAAAGCTCTTTCCCTGCATGAAAACAGTCAGACAAAACTGGCAAATGAATAGATAAGGCTTTACCATACATTGTGTGTGTGTGTCAGGCAGCGTGGGAACTACAGTTTACAGTCACTGCCAGACAGTTAAATAAAGAGAAGAGGCTTTACCATATATTGTGTGTGTGAGGGTGTGTGTGGGGGGCTATCATTTACAGTGATGTGGTAACTCACCTCAGGAATCTGCATGCAGGTGCCCACTACTGGAAATTGAACATTGTGCTACAGTACAGTACAGTACAGTACATTAATCATAGAATCATAGAACTTGACTGCAAAAAAAGACCCCATGGTCCATGCAGTCTGCCCTTATCCCCCCCTAGACTACTGCCTCCCTCCCTGAGAGCCCACCCCTCCTCCTGTACTCATTTATGCTGGTCTCAAGCCATCTTGAATTCCGGCACTGTCTCCACCCCCACAACCTCCTCTGGAAGCCTGTTCCAGGCATCCACCACCCTCTCTGTAAAGAATCGCCCGCTCACATTCCCCCTGTTTTGTCCCCCTTGCAGTCTCTGGCTATGCCCTCTCGTAGCGGTGTCCTTCTTCATTTTGAATAAGCCCCCGTGGCCCCCTTTGTTTAACCCCTTGACATATTTGAAGATCTCTATCATGTCTCCTCTCTCCCTTCTAGTCTCCAGGGTGTATAGCCCCAGCTTGCAGCATCTCTGCTCATATGGTTTGCCCTTCATCCCTAGCACCATCTTGGTTGCTGTTCACTGAACCCTTTCAATCAGGTCTATGTCCTTTCGCAAGTGAGGCTTCCAGAACTGGACTCCGTACTCCAGGTGTGGTTTCACCATAGCTTGGAACAGAAACACTAGGACTTCTAGCCTCCTGCTGGTGATTCCCCTGCCAATACTAGCCAGCATCCCATAAGCCTTCCCCACTGCCTTAGTACACTGTTTCCCCATGTTAAAGTAGCTAGAGACTACTATACCCAGATCCTTCTCCTGCTTGTTTGCCCTGATTTCCTCCCCTTCCATTTTGTACTCTGTCCTTGGGTTATCATGTCCTTGGTGCATAACCGCTCACTTCCTGATGTTGAATTTTAGTTGCCAGGTCTTTGCCCACTATTCTAGCGCCCTTAGGTCCTGCCTCATGTTCTCCACCCCGCCCTCAGTGTCCACCCTATTGCAGAATTTCATGTCATCTGCAAAGAGCACCACCCGTCCTTTCAGTCCATCCATAATGTTGCATATATACATAGTGAAGAGGAGTGGCCCCAACACCGACCACAGGGGTACCCCGCTCATCACTTGCCCCTCGCTAGACTGCTCCCCCTTCACTACCACCCTCTGGGTCCTGTCAGCTAGCCAGCTTTGTACCAATCTAGTTATTTTGTCCCACACCCCCATACTTTCCAGTTTATTGACCAATCTTATGTGGGGGACGGTGTCAAAGGCCTTACTGAAGTTCAGATAGGCCACATCCACCGCCCCTCCCCCCCCGGTCTGTTTTCTGCATCACCCAGTTGAAGAATTCAATAAGTTTGGACTGGCCTGACTTCCCCCTTGTGAACCCATGCTGGTTGTTGTTCAGCAATTCATTCCCCTCTGGGTACTGTGATACGCTCTCACTGATGAGTGCTTCCGTGATCCTCCTCACCACTGTGATAAGGCTGACTGGATGATAGTTCTCCTTTGCCTCTCTACTCCCACCTTGTGTATTGGCATGACTGTGGCTCTCCTCCAGTCCTCCGTCACTTTCCCAGAGTCCAAGGACAGGTTGAATAACCTTGCCAGACGGGCGGCTAACTCCTCCCTTAGCTCCCAAATCACCCTCAGATGCAGTTTATCCGGTACCATGGCCTTGTCCACTTTCACCCTACCTAGTTCTTCCCTGACTCTTTCCATACTAAGGGACTCATTTCCAAACCACCCCCTCTTCCTCATCCTTGGCCCCCCCACCCCCGCCTTTGTAAACTTTGAGCAGCAGTATCTGTTCAGCTGTTCTGCTTTCATGTAGTTGTCCTCTAGTGGCTCCCCTCCCTCCCCCCAGGGCCTTGCAATCCCTTGACTAGTCTTCCTCCTTTCCCTCTCGTACCTAAAAAATTTCTTTTGCCCCCTCTTTGCCTGTCTCATAATCCCATTCCTCTTTGTCAGCCTTTGCCTTCCTAATCTCTTTCCTTGCTAGCCTCATCAATTCCCTGTAGGTTTTCCTGTCCTCCTCCTTCTGCATTTTCTTATATTTCTTAAATGCCCTCTGCCTGCCCCCTACTACCCTCGCTACACCCCTGTTGAGCCACAGAGGCCTCTTGCTTTTTGCTCCCTTCCTTACCTTCCTTATGCACATGTGTGTGGTCTCCTTGACTCGGTCTCTAATAGCCCCCCATTGGTCCGCCACTTCCCTTATATCCCCTATACCACCCATTGCTTCCCCCACTAACCTTCTCATCTTGTTAAAGTCTGCTCCCCTGAAGTCCGGTACCATTGTGCTGGTCCAGGCCACCTCCCTGCCCACTCTCACCTTAAACCTAATGGTACTATGGTCGCTGTTACCCATATCCTCCCCCACCACCACCTCCTCCTCCACATTCCCCCCATTTGTTAGGACCACATCCAGTAGGTTGCTTCTCCTTGTTGGTTCCCTGACTAACTGCTGAAGGAACATACCCTGTAACACCTCCAGAATATCCCTGCTTTCAGTTGAAACTGCATCAGGGATGGACCAGTCAACATCTGGGAGGTTCAGGCCCCCACTAGTAACGTTTCCCCTTTTAGAGCTACCCTCGCTATGTCCTGTGTCATCTTCCTATCCTGCTCTTCCCCTTGGGTGGGTGGTCTGTACATCACGCCAAGCCTCAACAACTCCGCTGTCCTTCTGCCTATCATTGCCCATAGTAATTCAATCTCCCCATCACCCTCCCTCTCCTCCAACACCTTCACAACTTCCCCTTATATATAAGGCCACCCCCCCTTGTCCTTCCTGTCCTTCCTGATCAGTCTGAATCTGGAACCTCTGTCTCCCATGTGTGCAGCTCTATCCACCAGGTCTCTGTAACTGCTATTATGTCCAACCTATCATGTGCAATGGTGGCTATTAACTCCTCCATCTTGTTTGCCAGGCTTCTTGCACTGACTACTAAGCCCCTCCACCATTGCCCCCCTTCCACAGTTTCCCCCCACTGGCCTGCTAAAGCCCCCATCTTCAATTTTATACATGGAGGGATCTAGGGTCCCCCAACTCGGCCGTGGAACTGCGAGGCTCCACATCCAGCCCCCCTCACTCAGTTTAAATTATACTTTTTCTCAGAGAACTCCCCCAGTCTGCACCTCAGCACGGCTGACCCATTCCTGCTGAGGTGCAGCATGTCTGGGGCATAGAGGCTCTCGTCCTCCCAAGTTGCTCCCCATCCCCCTATTACTCCGTACCCCATCTGCCTGCCCCATCTCTCCAGCCAGTCATTTAATTATTTTGCACTGTACTTCCTCTCTATGCTGGCCCTTGGTACTGGCAGTACCTCTGAGAAGGCTAGAAACTTAAAGCCTAGCCCCCCACAGAATCTAGCCAGAGCCTTAAATTGCGCATGTGCCTCCACGAGACTGTTGCTGTCCAGGTCATTTGTACCCAGGTGGAACACTAGGTGTACATTTTTATTCTGGACCCTGCCTCATGATGGGATGTGGTGGATTACCTCCAATTCTGTCATCCCTGGTATGCACTCCACCCATAGCGTGCTTCCTCTGCTCCCCACTTGATCACCTTCAAGATAGAATCCCCTATCAGGAGTATCCTTCCCCTCTCCTTTCCCTGGTTTAGCTGCATCCCAGTTTTCCTTCCCCATGGCACAGGTGTCTGATCAACCTTCCTGACTCTTGTATCCCTCCTTCCCATCCCCATGCCCTGGTCAGCTATCCCCTCTCTTTCCCTTTTCCCATTTCCTTCCTCTGCCCCCATTCTTCCACCCTACTTCTCACCTTTTGCCTTGCTCCTGCCTGCTAACCTCTCTGTGGCCTGGAGACCCAGGCATCCTCTTTCAGCTCCTTCTTGCTGCTCCCATTTACTCCAGTGTTACCCCATTCCTCCATTTGTTCTTCTGGCGTCCTCTGTACTACTCCCCATTCCCTCATTCGGGGTAATGTCCTTGTCCACTTCTGCTGCTTGCTGGTCCCTTTTTTCCTGAGAACTCTCCTTCCTTGCTGACCCATCCTCTACCCTAACCTGGCCCACCTGACCTTAAGCTTCTCTTTCCATTCTTCCTCTGGATCCTCTTCGCATCCTAGTGTCCCCCCTCCCAGTCCCCCTATTGCTTGCCACCTCCTTCTCCTCCCCTTTCCTCTCCCCCCCTTGTTACCTCTGAGTCCTTGTCCTGGTTCCCTCCTGCCATGTTCGCTGCCAGTGGCAGGTACCTATTCAATACCATGATCCCACCTTTAGTGTGCTTACCTTCTTCCTGCAATTCTGGGCTTCTTGTTGTGGACCCCTAAGCCCCCCTCCTCCTATTCCCTATAGCCCCTACCATGTGCCATCGTTCACCATTTCCCCAGTCCATTCCCCCTGGCCCCACTTTTTGTTCCCCCCCCTTGGGCTGGCCTGGCCTTCCCAGGTTTCAGCTGGCCCTGCCCCCCTCAGAGTCCTCCCGCCAGCCTCCCTCCAACTGCCATTATAGATACATCCCCCAACCCTTGCCCTTCATCCAACTCTCTAGCTCAAACCTCAGCCTACACAGCTCTGTCTCCAGTCCTTTTAATCTGGCATATATGGGGCAGTGGCCTATCCTCCATAGTGTGTTCATGGCCATAGCCACCCCATGCCCACTGCATCCCACTAGCCTGCTCTCCCCCCATCCTGTACCAGCAGTCCTCACATCTGCTCAGTAGCAGCCCTGCTCAACCCTACCACTCCTGTTAGCTTTTTCTGCCTGTGCCCCCTTTCCCTTCCATTGCCCCCCACCCTCTTCCCCTGACGTTCCCCCATCCATTCCATCCCTCAAGTAGTACCTTTCCCTCAAGAGATGCACCTTCAGATTTGTTGCCTTCCTTCCTAGTTATGCCTGTACACAGTTCCAAATATTGGCAAAATATGGGGATGTAAGCAATTCAGTCCCAAGTAGAACTCCGACCACCCTGCACCCTCCCTCCACAACAAACAACTGTAAACAGTTCACAAGAGTAAGCAATTCAGTCCCAAGCAGAACCCCGACCACCCTGCACCCTCCCCACAACAGCTGTAAACAGTTCACAACAGTAAGCAATTCAGTCCAAGCAGAACCCCCAACCTCCTTGTACCCTCCCCACAACAAACAGCTGTAAACAGTTCACAACAGTAAGCAATTCAGTCCCAAGTAGAACCCTGACTACCCTGCACCCTTCCCCCGCAACAACCAACTGTAAACAGCTCACAAGAGTAAGCAATTCAGTCCCAAGCAGAACCCCCGACCACCCTGTACTCTCACCACAACAAAAAACTGTAAACGGTTCACAACAGTAAGCAATTCAGTCCAAGCAGAACCCCGACCACCCTGCACCCTCCCCCACAACAAACAGCTGTAAACAGTTTACAACAGTAAGCAATTCAGTCCCAAGTAGAACCCCGACCACCCTGTACCCTCCCCGGAACAAACAGCTGTAAAAGTTTACAACAGTAAACAATTCAGTCCCAAGCAGAACCCCGACTACCCTGCACCCTCCCCCACAACAAACAGCTGTAAACAGTTCACAACAGTAAGCAATTCAGTCCCAAGTAGAACCCCGACCACCCTGCACCCTTCCCCACAACAAACAGCTGTAAACAGTTCAAACAGTAAGCAATTCAGTCCCAAGCAGAACCCCAACCACCCTGTACCCTCCCCACAACAAACAACTGTAAGCAATTCACAACAGTAAGCAATTCAGTCCCAAGCAGAACCCCGACCACCCTGCACCCTCCCCCACAACAAACAGCTGTAAACAGTTAACAATACTGGCAGATTTTAGTGATGCAAGCAATTTCAGTCCCCAAGTATAAGCTTGAACCACCCTGTTTACCCCCCCCCACCACCACCACAAGCAGCAACAGTACACTATCCACTTCAGCAAATAGCACAGCCCAGTTTATCAACTTTCTATCCAATGCTCCTGTCTCTATGGTCAGCTCCCGACCACTTCGATGTTCAAGCAACCCAGCTCCTTTTAAAATTTTCAGAGCCCCACGCCCAGTTTAAAGTTCAAGCAATCAAGCGATCTCAGCTCTTTTTCGAAATTTCCTGCCAATAATCCAATGCTCCCCACCCAGATCCAAGTTCAAGCACACAGTTCAGAGTTCAAGCATTCTCATCTCTCTTTCCAAATTCTCCCGTCAATGTTCCAGTGCTTCCACTCCCAGCTCAAAGTTCAAGTACACAGCTCTTTCCCATGTTCAAATGCCCAGTTCAGAGCTTAAGCACACAGCTTCTCCTTCCCCCTGATCTCCTGGCCACTCCCTTCGTCCTTCCCTTTGCTGGCTCCTCCTCCCACTGGCATTTAATAGTAGTAAAATAGGTGAACTATTTTACTCCGAACTGCAAATGAATCCTACTTTTTTAAACATTTATACTCATCTTTTCTGTTCCTTTTTTTTGAAAAAAGTTACTTATGGGACTCATTTTACAAGTGGAATAAGACACTCTGAGGTGTGGTTTATGGCCTGATAAGAGCACTTCCCAGGTGCTAAAGGCACTTGGCACAAATGCCTCATGCCTCATTATGCACCTGGTGCATACTCTTATCAGGTCATTAACCACACCTCGTCATGTCTTATTCCATACTTGGAGGTCTCTGTAGTTTGTGACCAACCTATTATCAAAATATGTTTTAATTTTTTTTTTTGTATGCTCATTTCTTCCTATTTATAAATTTCCTAAGTTTATGTATGATCCACTTTGGTGCTTTACTTTTATTGTTATGTTTTGTTCAAGTGACGTGTGTGTGTGTGTGTGTGTGTGTATAATATATATATATATATATATATATATATACATATATATATATATATATATATATCTATATATATTAGTCACCCTGGATAGTTCCCTCACATACTTGCAGCATGTTGATCAAGTTGCCAAGGCTGCTAACAGATGCCTAGGCCAGCTCTGCAGACACAGGCACTCACTGCCTTAATGAAACTGCAGTCAAGCTAGCCATAACTAGCTCAGTCTTCTCCATCATAGACTACGGCCTTGTCATTTACAGTGCAACCTCAAACACCACACTCAGTAGGATTGCCATCACAATGAACAAAGCCTGTAGATTAGTCCTTGGCGCCCCAACCCTAACTCACATCTGCGACCTGTACGTGTATTCGGGCTGGCTTGACCTTAAAAATAGGATTCACTACCAGACATGTCTCATTGCCAAAAAGGCCACTCTTGGTCTGGTACCCAATGGCTTTCAGGCAATGATCTGCCCAGCACCTACAGTTAGACTAAACAGGGCAACCAATACCGATTCTTATAAGATCCCATACTGCCGTATCTCACAAGGCCAGAGATCCTTCACTTACCAGACCCCTCTCTGGCTAAACTCTCTACCTGCTGACCAAATTGCCAAACCCAAAACTAGTCCTTTTAAAACAAAACTCCGTACTTATCTCTCAGGCTGTATGAAGTGCACATGTTTCCCCTGAATAGATCCTGTGTCCTCATCGAACCTACAGTTACAGCACTTAAACACCCCAGAATAGCTACTTATCCATTTTTTCCCTTTACCCATCACACTTTTTGTATTATTCCCATCCCGCTCTCCACTCACGCAACCTCCCCCACTACTCTACGCCTTCCTACTAACTATGTCTTTTCTCCTTCTACCCACTCCCCTTGACAAAGTATGTTGGCACAGCCAGTTTCCTGCATTGAATATCCTAATCCCTCCTTTCTCTGAGTTTAGTCAGTCCACTAGCAAGCTCTTGCTTTTACTATCCGCATTTACAAACATACAAAATATTCCAGCAGATAAAGGCCTAGTGGTCTATCAAGTCTGCTCGAATGTGCAGCTAGCACCCCTTATTGTACAGCTGCCCTGCCCTTCCCTCCCACCCTTCCCCTTCCTTGACTCTCCCCCTTGCCCTGTCCCAGCCCCTTTTGAAGTAATCCATTGTTCTACTGGATACCACTTCTGCTGGTAATGCATTCCACCCAGCTATCACCCTCACCTTAAAAAAGTGTCTCCTTATCTCCCTTCTGAACCTTCCTCTCTCCAGTCTCATATCATGGCCCTGGGTGTCCCTCCCGTCCCTTACTTAGAACAGCCCCTCCGTACCTGTCTTGTTTATTCCTTTTATGTACTTGAAGGTTTCAGTCATATCTCCCCTGTCCCTCCTCTTCTCCAGCGAGTACATGTTCAACTCCCTCAGCCTCCTCTCTTATGGTAAGTCCCCCAGCCCCTTGATCATCTTTGTCACCCTGTGCTGCACCCCCTCCAATAACTTAATGCCCTTCTTCAGATACGGGCACCAGTACTGCATGCAGTACTCCAGGTGGGGTCTAACTAATAATCTATACAGTGGCAGAATCAACTCCCCCCTCTTTGAGGATATACCCATTGCAATGCAACCCAGCATTTTGTTGGCCTTTGCAACTGCCTTTCTACATTTGCCAAGTTGCTCATTGACCCCATAATGAGCACCCCCAGATCCTTCTCCTACTCTGTCTCGGCTAGCTACACTCAGCCCAGCTGGTAACTCTTCCTTGGATTTTTCACCCCATAATGCAGCACCTTGCACTTTTTGGCATTGAACCCCAGTTGCCAGGTGTCTGACCAGGTTTTCAGCTTTGCCAGATCATCCTGCAACCCCTGCCATCCCCCTAGGTCATCCACCACTGCTCCTATCTTGGTGTCATCAGCAAACAGATTGATCTTGCTCTTTATGCCCAGTGATAAGTCTGTAATGAATATCCCAAACAACACTGGTCCCAACACTGAGCCCTGCAGAACACTACTCATCACTACCCTTGGGGATGAGAGTTTCCCACCCACCACCACCCTCTGTTGCCTTCCCTTAAGCCAATTCTCTACCCATCTCACCAGTTTTGCACCTGTCCCTATGTCTTCTACCTGACTTCCCAGCTTCCCATGCGGCACTGAGTTGAATGCCTTACTGAAGTCCAGGTTCAGGATATCCACTGCATGGCCCCCATCCAGTTGCCTAGTTATCCAGTCAGCAGAACTCCACCAGGTTGGTTGGCAGGATCTGCCACTTACGAAGCCATGCTGTCTGTTGTGCTGCAGTCCTTTGGCCTCCAGGAGGGCCACTAGCCTCTCCTTCAGGATAGTCTCCATCAGCTTACCCATGATGGATGTGAGGCTCACTGGTCTGTAGTTCCCTGGTTCATTCTTGGGGCCACTCTTGTGGAGGGGCACCACATGAGCCATCCTCCAATCCTGAGGTACACACCCTGAGTATAGTGAGGCATAAAATAGGTCTTCCAAAGGTCCCGCCAGAACTTCTGCCAGCACCTTCAGTACCCTCGGGTGGATGCCATCTGGGCCTGGTGCCTTGTCCACCCTCAGTGCCCTCAAACCCTCCAGAACCCTGCCCTCCATGATTCCCCATCTGTCACCCCCTTCCCCTCTGTTTCTGCCCTCCCCCCCCTTGGGTATCACACCCCTCTTCTCCTTAGTAAATATCAAGGAGAAGTAATTTGTTTAGTGCTTCTGCTTTATCACCCCTTGCTTCCACCCAACCCCCATCCTTCCTAATTCTTACTGTATGGTCCTTACAGCTCCTTTTCCCCCTGATGTACCTGAAGAAGTCCTTCTCCCACTTCTTAATGCCCTGCACCAGCCTGAGCTCCATAGAAGCCTTGGCTGCCCTTACTGCCCTTGTCACTTCCTTCGATTCCTTCAGGTACTCCTCCCTGTCCTCTCCCTTCCTTGTTTTTTTGCACCTCCTAAAGGCAGTTCTTTTCCTCCTTACCTTTTCCATGACTACCTTACTCACCTAGCTAGGTTTCTTTGCCCTGGCCTTCTTGCTCTGGGTCTTGCTGCTGGTTCTGGTTGCCTCCATTATCCCTAGCTTTATGAGCTCCCACCTCTGGTCAGTGCCCATACTAGGTTGAATTCTGGTCAGGTACCCTTTTACTACTTCCCCATCCTCCTGAAGTCAGTCTTCCTGAAGTCCAGCACCCTTGTGCAGGATTCTAGTCCTTCCTTACCCATATCCAACGTGAACCATATTGAGTGGTGGCCACACTCCCCACTAAGGGTTCTTCCACCCTAAGTTCCCTCACAAACTCCCCATTTGCTAGGTCAAGGGTATTCCCTAACCTGGTTGGTTTACTGACCATTTGCATCAGGAAGCTGTCCTGGAAGGCATCCAGCAGTACCTGCTCCCTTCTATTCCTGGTTGTTGGGGTACTAAAATCCATTCCTGGCATGTTGAAGTCCCCCACAATCACCACACTGCCCTTCTCACAGGTACTCCTGATCTGTTCCACTAGTTCCCTGTCTAACTCTTCTGTCTCAGAGGGTGGCCTGTACACCACTCCCATCCTGAAAGTCCTATTCTTGGATGCTGGATTTGCATCCATAGTGACTCTGTACTACCCTCCTCCCCTTCTTCCGGTACACACTTCAGTCCTTTCCTCACATATAGTGCCATCCCCCTCCTTTACCAATCATTACCCTACAAAATATCCTGTACCCTGGTATTGACAGGTCCCAGTCATTGTATTGGGTGGCCCATGTTTCGGTGATGAGTGCAATGTCCACCTCCCCCTGTGCCATGAGAGTCTATAGCTCTGCAATTTTCTTCCCAAGGCTTCTAGCATTCAGGGTGACCACCTTCCACCCCTTTCCCTTCTGCCCTCCTTTACTAGCATTGCCACTAGTACTTGCCCTTTGTCCTTTGTCACTGCTATGGTGGGGGGGTAAGCTCATATGGCTTCCAACCTGTGGTCTCTGCATGTCTCTTGCCCACTTGCCACCCTCTACTCCTAGTTTAAATTCCCAACTTTCTCTATGTACTCCTCTGTCCTCTGATTCTGGTGGACAAATCACCAGGCCCAGACAGAGAACATCCAAGGGTACTAAAGGAACTGGCTGAGGAGCTGGCAGGGCTACTGGCAGACCTATTTAATAGTTCATTAAAGACAGGCATAGTACCACTGGACTGGAGAACAGCACATGTAGTGCCACTCCACAAAAGCGGTCCGAAGGATAACCCAGGGAATTACAGACCGTCAGTCTGACCTCCATTTTGGGCAAGCTCATGGAGACATAGAAACATAGAAACATAGAAGTTGACGGCAGATAAGGACTGCAAGGCCCATCCAGTTTGCCCATTTTTTCTACCTTATAAATGTGCCATAGGCCTGTACTCTGTCAATGGCCTATCTATTCATGCTAAAGGAAAGGTTGGTGGAATATCTAGAGGAGTATGATCTCCAGAATGCAAGGCAGCATGGGTTTATGGGGGGAAGGGAACGTGTCAAACAAATCTGATTGACTTCTTTGACTGTGTCACTAACACAGTAGACATGGGCCAAGTGGTGCACATCCTCTATCTTGATTTCAGCAAGGCCTTTGACTCTGTGCCCCACATAAGGTTGATCAGGAAGTTGGTGGATCTTGGGGTTGGGGAAAAGATGGCCAGATGGGTGGAAAACTGGCTGAAGGACAGAACCCAGAGGGTGGTTGTGGGAGAGAGTTATCTGGCACAAGACAGGAAACCAGTGGGGTCCCGCAGAGCTCGGTGCTGGGGCCGGTGTTATTCAATGTCTTCATCAATGACATTGGAGATGGCATTAAGGGCAAAATGTGCCTATTCGTGGATGACACCAAGCTCTGCGGGAGAATGGACACAGCTGAAGGCATACAGGACCTACAGGAAGATCTGGAAAAGCTAGGGAGGTGGTCCAGGATCTGGCAGCTTGGCTTCAATGCCAAGAAATGCAAAGTTATGCATGTTGGAGCCAAGAATCCTAGGACAGAGTACTTCCTGGGTGGAGTCCGAGTATCTGCATCAGAGGAGGAGAAGGACCTAGATGAGATGATCACTAGTGACCTCAAGCACTCCACGCAGTGCAAGAAAGCAGCAACAAAGGCAAACAAGATGTTGGGATGCATATCTAGGGGGATCAGTAGTAGGAGAGAGGAGGTTATACTGCCCTTTTACAGTTCTCTTGTAAGGCCACATCTAGAGTATGGAGTTCAGTACTGGTGCCCACACCTCAAAAAGGACATTAACCTGCTGGAGAAGGTCCAGAGGAGGGATACAAAGATGATAGCTGGTCAGCAGGGTAAGGTATCCGAGGAGAGGCTGAGGGCACTGAACATGTACTCCCTGGAAGACAGGAGAGAGAGAGGGGACATGATTGGGACCTTCAAGTACTTGAAAGGAATAAATAAGGTTGATAAGGAGAATCTCTTTAAGCAGAGTGGCAACCATAACACAAAGGGGCACAGTCTTAAGCTGTAGAGTGGGAGGTTTAGGAGGGAGGTCAGGAAACAATTCTTCACAGACAGGGAGGTGGACACTTGGAATGTGCTTCCAGAAGAGGTAATCTCATTGAAGACAGTGGGCAGCTTTAAGAGAGGCTGGGACAGGTATAGGGGGAAGGTAAGGGTCATGGGTAGGGAGGATGGGAGGAGTGGGGAGAGGGGGCAGGGACAGAAGCTCAAGCTGTAGACCCTGCAACATGAGCAGACTTGATAGACCAAATGGCTTTCTTCTGCTGGCTTCTTTGTATGTTCGTATGTTTCAACACTTTCTTTCCCTCCTTGCTCAAGTGTAGTCTATCCTTGGCATAGAGACTACTGTCATCCCAGGTCCCTCCACCCCCCACCAACCCATACCCTTTAGCATGACACCAGGTTCTTTACCATTCGTTAAAATCCTTTACTCTAAGCTTTCTTGCTGCGCTTGCCCTGGGCACTGGAAGTATCTCTGAGAAAGTTACTGATCTTCCTGCCCCCTCAAATAATTGTCCTAGTTCCTCAAACTGCCTGTGGACCATATCTACCGTCCTGCCAGCCAGGCCATTCGTCCCCAAATATATAACTAAATGAGGCTTCTCCCTATACCTTCTAGCATATTTTAGAACAGATTGTCCCACCCTTCCTGCTGTCATTCCCGGCATGGCCTCCACCCAAATGCGACTATGCCTCTCCCCTTTGCTACCCCACCTGACTCCTCTTAATATTGAGTCCCCCAGCACTAAGATTCCATCCCTCTTACTAACTGATTGCTCCCCTTCTTCCCCACCTTTCCTGGCTCCTCCTTTTTCCTCCTGCACAGTAGTTCTCCCTTCTGCCCCGTTTGTAATTCCCCCAGCAGAACTTCTCCCCACTCCAGTTTCATCCAGGCTTCTATCAGTTACTCCTCCAGTTTCATCACCTCCCTCCTCCTCCTCCTTTCCCTCTAGTACTGCAAAATGATTTTCTGAAGACCTCTCCCCGATGCTCACTTCATCTTTCCTCATAGTAGCCCATTCCCCCCTTTCAACTCCATGGTTGTTGCCACTTCTCCTACTCCCCTCACCAGTCCCTTTTTCCTACTTCCTGTTGTCTTTTTTCCCTTGATATAGTTTCCCCCTCTGCTGTTCTTCTTGGCTTGGGCCCCCTGTCTCTGCTTCCCTTCTTCTGACCCTCTTCTCCACCTTGTTGGCCCAAATAGCCCTCCCTCTTCATCTCCCTTCCTCTCTCTCTCTCCAGTGTTGGACTATAACCTCCTCCAGTCTGTCTTGCCTATCTTAGCTCCTCCTGCAGACCCTCAATGTCCTTTTTAAGTTTCTCTATTTAGTTGCACACTAAACATTCCCCCACCCTCCACACAATTTTTAGAAAGATTGGAGCACTGCAGTTGTTGCAGCCTACCACCCTACCCATTGCTCTTGTTGCCCACCAGTGACCCCCCACCCTTCCAGATGAAGAATACCCAATGCTTCCCCGAGTCTCCCCTCTCCCCCCATCATTTCAAAACATTCTTCTCCTTTTCTCAATTTCTCTTGCCCCCTTTGTCATACACTTTAGATAGACTGAGCTGTCTTTTAAGTTCCTATCCCCTCGTCCACATCCAAAAAGAAACTGTAAGCAGCTATTGCACAGCCTCCTTCTATCGCCTACCCCTCCTTTCCAGAGTGCAAACACCATTGCAAACTGGTAAAAATGTAAGCTCCTTGTGTCGCAGTTACTTCCCTTCCATGGAGATAGCATTCACCTCTTCATTCGCTGCTGTTCCTTTCCTGGATGTCAGCTTCTGCTATGACAGGTGCAGGTCCTTTACCCTTTTTAGAAAGTGATGCCAGAACCCCCGGTATAAAGGAAATGATGTACTTAGGGCAGTTGGGGTGAGGGCAGAGGAGGTGGGACCAGCCCGTGCCTTCCAGAAACAATCCAGTAGCTGAGGTCCCTGGCTAGACAATTAGCACCCTTCCCCACTATGCACTAAACTTTGCAGCTAGTGAAGACAGCAAAATAACCCCACAATTCCACTAAAAGCACAAAAAATAGGTTTGATACCAGAAGTATTTGTATAGTCATTTATGCGTTACTATCTATACTACAACAGCTTAATCTGGTTCAAGGTCAATTGGAATTCATCTGTATCCCCCTCCCCCGGGTCGTGCCTGAAAATAGGCAGGATTTGTCTAGTGCACTTACCCGGTCAACAAAAGCTAAATAAGTAAATAAATAAATCTATACCGAACTTCTATGCTGTATTTACAATAATGTTTTTGCCTAGGGACATCCCATGATCTGTGTGTGTTATCACCTGTTATTATTTTCAAATTATTCTGTTAATGACATGGAACCTCTGTAAGTGAGCTTTTAGCTCAAAGGTTGTAATCCGAGAATTCAATAAAAAATAAAATATATACAGTATATACATATAAATGATAGACTTATTTTACTCTAACGTCTTTCAGCCCTTGTTTTCCCTAAAGTCTGTTTGTATCTGTACTCATTTAACTTCTTTTCATTTTCACCATTTGTCTCCATCTATGTCTCCTTCCCCCACATTTGTCACGTTTCAATCTTATTACTAGCAATTAATGAATGCCAAACTAATACTCAATTCATGGGGATTAGTTAATTCTTAATTAGGAAAGGGGTCAATGACTAACTGCTGAAACTGTTAAGAATTAGTAAGCAGTAGGTAAAACTAGAAGGAGTTAGCAACTAACTAATTTTCATGTGAAAAAAAATCAACCAAAGCAAAACTGAGGAATAGTTGAACATTAACTAATTATTAGTGATTTGAGGCAGTTGAGCATTAGGCCTATTTTTTTGTATGGCTAGGCCCTGTTAATTAGTCCCACCTGAGGACTTCTCCAGCTCATTTTCTCCTATTATGTTTGCCTTGTCTTTCTCATCATCACCCTTTTGTTTCATAGATTATCTCTTAATCTTCCCTTTTATTACTTCTCCCTGAGCCTTCCCCTTTCTTTTTCCCCATATACATATCCCTTATTTTACCTTCCCTCGACACTAACTTTGTGTTTTTCTCTTTTAGATATTTCCTGAAGACCTAATGCTGAAACGTAAATTTTTAACTCCATTTTCTATTTTGAGTGTGCATTTAATATAACCATTTTGTTTTGCTTTCAGATCACATGCTGATGCAGCACCTTATCTCTGTTTATACGTAACCCCTAGGTGGTGCTATCCCAAGGGCTACTACCCCTGCCTGCTTGGCTAGCAGCAGGTTAAGGGGCCTGAGTTCTGAAATGAGTGCCTCCACTCAGAGGTCAGGGTTGGTAGTGGTCAAACTAGCCTGGATACAGCCCTCTGGGACAATGTACCCCCCGTTTTTCCCTGCTAGTGGCCGAAACAGTACACAATAATTACTTTCACAATACCCCTAATATACCTTGCAAGTAC
Organism: Neoceratodus forsteri; assembly: GCA_016271365.2. Classification (NCBI taxonomy): domain Eukaryota; kingdom Metazoa; phylum Chordata; order Ceratodontiformes; family Ceratodontidae; genus Neoceratodus; species Neoceratodus forsteri. The sequence goes on from CM028137.1 coordinate 159,854,364, forward strand.
TCACACTGGTAACACTTACCACCAGGGCTGGTTCCTCCAGTTCGACCCTGCGGACCCCCTGTAAAACAAGGTTAGACAGAACAAATAGCAACAGTACAGTACTTCGAGCACAAACTGGAACCACAGTCAAGCTGAATGCAGAAACAAGTAGATCTGATTTATTCAAGGGGTTTGAAAAAGGGAGGGGTGTAATCAGGTTAATTAGCTTAAATGCTCTATCAATGAATCACACAGCTGTGCATGCATTAAGAGTCCCTAACTCAGTTACACCCTCTGGGTTCCCAGGTGGAAGAAAGGTGGGCTAGCCAGGGCCGTTGCCCGGGGTAGGCCAGCGTTGCAGCTGGTCGGGGCTCTGTGATGGAAGAAACAACATGCACAACACATCCTATTTGTAATCCGGAGCCAGATGGCTCAGTTTGTGAAGAAAGAGAAATAACAAAAAAATCAGATGACACACTTAGATTAAACTGTAGTTGCAGGGAGCTACCCTGATGGTTACACACAATACCCAAGACTGGACACAGGATGGATGAAAACCGAGATAGCAGGTGGTTAATCTAGAGTGCCAGGAGAAGCAGGGCCCACACAATTCGACGAGGCATCATTCCTGTTCAAGCTTGGAGCAGGGGGCTGATCCCCGGGCAGGTCTCTCATTGATGGCTCTTCTCTGTGCAGTAGGGTAGTCTGGCAGGGCCCTCGTGGCAAGGCCCAGCCGCATGGAGCTAACCTCGGATTCAGTCTGTTTGGGCTGGATACAACTTCCAGCAAGCTGAGCACAGTTCAAAACGTGGGGAACCAATTTGCGACCCCCCCTTTAGTACACAGCACATTTATATGTAAGGAAGTTCTACTGTACCAGGCAAAATGCTCCCTGGTCACAATCATTAAGTTCTCTGCGCCAGACAGACATTTTAAAGTGAATGGGATTTCTGGCAGGCCGATCGCATTCAGCACACTCTTCAGTTCTCCTGAGGTTAAGCCTGATCCCACTCCAGTAGCTTACTTTGCTCACATCAACTCGGATTCAGTCTGATAACAATTCTCTTTCCCACTCAGAGCAGTGGACAAGCACGCAGCGCCAGAAATCAGGCCTTTCCATAGTTCTCCTGCTCGAAACTATGCAGATTGCTGCTCGAACTATCACAAGCTGCTACTCTCTCCACTTCCAACTTAGATCTGACCTTCACAGCAGGCAGCCAGGGCATTTCCCCCCCAATCCAAAAGGTTTGATTAGTCAATTTAGCTGTCAGTCACAACAGGCTCCCCCTGCAGGTGCAAAAAGACTCCAACGTCCAAAACTAAAATTCCCAGGTTTTACTCCACATATCCCCTTCAAACAGGCTCCATTTTAGAGTCCCAATGTACTGATTGGTCCGATTCGGCAGTTCTGGACCAAGATGGTGGAGCTAAACAGAACAGTCCTTGCTGCAAAGAAGGCAGGTTAGAACAAACTACATTATTATTACTGTAACAGATAATCAATAAATGAGCACATCTTCTAACAGAGCTCCCTCTGCGCAATTAGTGATGGCAGAAACGGAGCAATTATCAGGCAGCCCGGGTGGGACTTGAGCATGGAAACTGTCAGTCCCCTTCCCAGATTAATTATAACTGCAGCTAGGCAGCCCTTAAAGAAACAGTACACAAAGGCTATACAGGCACTCTCTGGTAATCACATTTAAACTCCTAAAACGCAGGACATCAGCCTGGCAATGAGCATTTAGGCAAGCTCAAGAAAGACTTTTTGGGAACCCCCATTTGTAGGGGGGGGTTACACCCTTCCCTGCCTGGAGAAAACTTGGCATCTGCGTCAAGTCAGTACCATCACAGTAATTTCAAATGCAAATTATACTATACATTTATACCATTAGCATGTCATGCAAATAACATTTGAGGCATCAGTCACCATACTTAACTTTCACTACACATATTCTCTACATTTCACAATACTATATTATTTCTGAATTACATCATGCATATTTCACACAGGTAATTTACACTCTGCTATGCAAAATCATGTAATAACTTCTTGTACATTGAACACTGTAAGAGGGTGCCCTTCCCTATCAGCTAAGTTGGGGCTGGTTGGGGCAGGGCACCATACCTAGAAGGCAGAACAATCAATCTGGAATTGGCACTTAGACTCAGTTTAGGCAATGAGCTTCTGGATACATAAACCCCTTTGTAGACCACATTGAGAGGCAAATCCACTTTCCTCCTGGGGGACTCATACCTGAAGCGTACTACTGGTTTGACAGCTTGGCCAGTCTTTCTGGGGGGAACCACTACAGTCTCTGTACTCTCAGCACCGGTCCTGGGGCTTTCATCACTTGGGAGGGGTGCTTCTGCCTGAGTAGAATTGTCCAAACCTGGAGCACTGTCAGCTCCTTGCTCTATTGGCTCTGTTTCTATAGCACTTTGCTCACTTTGAAGACACTCTGGCACTGAATGGGGATTGTCATCACTCTCATTGCTTTCTTCAAGTTCTGGCATGTCACCAGAAAGAGTCATACCATCAGCCCCTCCCTCAGGCAAATCATGCAGTTCCACAATACATGGAGACTCAGCATCTTCCGACGTGATACTTTGCACTTCACTTTCAGGGACCATTGGCTCCAAGGATGAAGCTGGGGGGGTTAGACAGTCCAGAAGGCCCAGCTTCATCCTCGTGATTAGTCATAGGATTTCCTCAAAACAACTGACTCAATTCATAGGAGGGTTAGTAGACATGATCATATTCACTTTCATCAGAAGTGGACTGACAGTCACTATCATCCTGGGCCTGTTGTGGAGAAAACCTTAACTCTTTGACCACTGGGATAGGTTGACTCAGTCTCTTTCTTGCAGCAGCATGAGTCACCGGTCCAGAGGGAGAAATCTCGGGTGATTCAGCCCCAGTCATGACTTGACCGGTAGGTAGCAAGTGGTTACGGTGCATGGTCTTAACAGCTTTGGAGTTGTTCTCAGGGAGCACTTTGTACACTGGCAAATCATCCAACTTTCCTACTACTACATGGGGAAGATGGTGCCATCGGTTAGCAATTTTATGTTTACCATGCAGTCCTAAATTGCATAACAACACACGGTCTCCAGGTCGAAGCACTTGAGCCTTTACTTTTCTGTCATGCCTCTCTTTGTTGGCTAAATTTCTCTTGGCAGCCATTGTCTGGGCCAGTTGATAGTCATGATTCAACTGAGCTTTCAGTTTTTGTACATATTGCAGGTAATTCTCAGCTCGGACCCCATCTGGAGAGACCCCAAAACAGACATCCACAAGCAGCTGGGCCTCTCTCCTGAACATGAGGTGGTAGGGAGAGAACATGGTAGCATCATTTTTCATGCAACTGTAGGCATGTACCATGGTACTAATCTGCTGGCTCCATTTGTGATTGTCTTTTGGGTGGAGGGTGCCTAGCATGTCTAGCAGGCTGCGGTTAAAGCATTCTGGTTGAGAGTCCCCCTGCAGGTGATAAGAGGTGGTTCTTGACTTTCACCCCCCCCCATAGAGAGAGCTTTTCTTTGATTAACCAACTCTCAAAGTCTCTACTTTGATTAGAATGACTTCACTGGGGGGCACCGTAGTGGACAAAGACATTTTCCACTAGCACCTTGGCCACGGTAGATGCCTTTTGATCTTTGGTGGGAAAAGCTTGTGCATACCTTGTTAAATGATCTGTAACCACTAACACATTACCAATGTTTCTCTGGTCAGGCTCCAAACTCAAAAAGTCTATGCAGACTAATTCCATTGGAGCGCTGGCAGTAATGTTGACAAGGGGGGCAGCCCTCTGAGGCAGGGCTTTTCTCTGCAGGCAGCGACTACAAGTCCTTACATGGTGCTCAACATTGGCCCCAATTTTGGGCAGTAGAAGTGAGATCATACCAGGTTGAGGGTTCTGTCGATACCGAAGTGGCCCATATGATTGTGAAGGAACCTCAGCCTCAAATCTTTGAAGGCTGTGGGCAGGACCAATTGTTGCTTGTCTACTTGGCCACCCTGATCTACTGTCTCTCTATACAACAGCTGATTAAGCAGCTTCAACCTGGAGCCTTCTTTAAACAATAAAGCAGTTTGCAAGTCAGATGAATGCAATTTGGACACATCTTTCCCTGCACGGAGGGCATCAAGTGCTGGCTGAATCATAGGACCTTGGTACTGAGCCCACTGAATGCTGTCATTGTCAAACTGAGGTAGTGCACTAATATCTAGAGCAAAGAAGTGATAGTACGCAGCCGGTACGCAGGTGTCAGAAGGGTCCAAGCAATCTACTAAGCAGTCCACTGTGTCTGTTGACATCTGTTCATCTTTATCAAACTTTTGGCAGAATGCACGGATGTCAGGTTCAGACAGCCTGACTGAGTCACTCTTGGAGGTGGGCCTTCGGGATAGGGTGTCAGCATCTATGTGATTCAGGCCCGACCTGTATTCAACAGCATAATCATAGGTAGACAATGCAGAAAGCCACCGATGCATTGTGGTGTCTAACTTAGTTGAAGTCTGCACATAGGTCAATGGGTTATTGTCAGTCTTCACCAGTATATTTGCCCCATAGAGGTATTCATGGAACTGGTCAATGATGGCCCATTTTAACGCCAGGAATTCCAACTTATGCACAGGTTAGTTTCACTCTGACGGGGTCAAACTCTTACTAGCAAAGGCCACGAGTCTCAAACCATCCTCATTTTCTTAATACAGCACAGCTCCCAAACCCTGAAGACTAGCATCAGTATGCAGCACATAGGGTTTGGTAGGATCAGCATAAGCGAGGATGGGGGCATGGGTGAGCTTGTATATGATTTCGTGGAAAGCTGCTTCATAGTCAGGCATCCAGCAGGACTCAAAAAGCTCACCTGGGCAGAAATATACTTTTTCTGGTTCTTTAGCGGCCCCTTTTTTGTATTTACAATTTGTAGGAGGGTAACCCTGGGTAAGGTTCAAGAGTGGGTGAATCACCTTGGAATAGTCTTTTACGAACCTACGGTAGTAGCCACAGAACCCCAGGAAGTGTTGCAGTTCTTTCAGATTGTGAGGCTGGGGCCATGTGGTCAGAGTTTCAACTTTACTGGGGTCCATCTTTATCCCCTCTGTAGACACTATGTGCCCCACATACTTCACAGAGGTTTGGAAAAATTGACACTTTCAATGGACAGTTTGAGGCTGAAATCTTCCAGTCGGTCTAGTACTTTGAACATTTGACTCTCATGCTCCTCTAAGGTGCTGCCAAACACAATGACATCGTCCAAGTACACCAGGCATTCCAGTAAATTCATTTCTCCCACCGGACGTTCCATCAGTCGCTGAAAGGTGGCCAGGGCACCCGATATCCCCTGGGGCATTCTCAGGAATTCGTAGAACTCCAAGGAACAAATGAAGGCTGCCTTTTCATGGTCCTCCAGGGCCATCGGAATCTGGTAGTATCCACTGCGAAGATCCAACACCGAGAACCATTTGCTCCCATTCAGACAGTCCAGAGCAACCTGTATATGGGGCATGGTGTATTGCTCGGGGATGGTCCACCTGTTCAGGGTTCGATAATCCATGCACATTCTCACAGACCCATTCTTCTTATGCACAACTACAATGGGAAAAGCATAGGGGCTCCTGGATTCTTGTATCACACCAGCCGCAAGAATTTCCTGCAGGTGTCTTCTCACATCATCTATGTCTGCTGGAGCTAGGCGTCGAGATCTCTCTCGAAATGGCCGTTCATCATGCAGGCATATGTGATGCTTCACACCCTGGACACATCCCACAACCAATTCCTTCAATGAAAACACTTGGTCTCTCTGGGCAAGTTTCTTGCTAATTCTATTCTTCCATTCAATGGGCAATGGGGAGTCACCAAAGTCAAACAAGTCAGGCGTCATTCTATCCGTTTCACCAGGGTGCTTGTTGCTGGGCAACACTGCAGTGTCTGTGCAGTGTACCATAGCTAGGGTGCAGCCTCTGTTCACCCGGATTTCCTGATCTGACACATTGTGAATCTGGACCATCACCCATCATGCGCAGGCATGAACATGAGCTAGCAAGATGTTAAGCTTGACCAATAATCCTTCTGGTAATTCTCCATGGCCTGGCGCATCCAACATTAGTATTTTATTCTTGACATCTTTCTGTAGGCGGACCTCCCCTTGAAGGGTACACTGGGCTTTAGGGGCCAGCACTATTGAATTGGGGTCCTTCCTTCACATGACCCCTACCGGTTCATCCTGGTCTACCTGCTCGGGATTCTGTTGCCACTCATAGGCCCTCTTGATCAGAGCTGGAATTCTTAGAGCCCTCCCAGTCCTGCGCCCCTGTTTCTCGAAGCAGAGTTGTGCCAGTCTCCCAAACATATGAGCACTGGTCCCAATTAACAGGGGAACACTATCATACAGTCCAGTAGGGGGACACACTAAGGCCAGGGTCTCAACTTGTTCATCCACTCCAGCCACCAAGGTAGGGAAAGACAGCCAGATCCGAATATACCCTGAATATGGGTATGACTTCTCACTCAACCCCCATACATGCAAGCCTTCCAAGGGTTGTAAGGGCACATCCAGCAGGTGTTTCCGATACCAGCCTTGAAACATTACAGTCACTTGAGACCCACTGTCAAGCACGGCCCGTGTGGACACACCATTCACCTTTACAGTTGTTTTCACTGAAGGACCCACCACCTTGGACCATTCAGGTGGCGTGGACTTGGAGATCATTTTGGCAGCAGCCTTTGAAGAATAACGTTTCCGAGCAGCCCCACCTGGTGGATGGTTATTGTTCCGCCGAAGCCAGGCTAGCAACCTGGCAGTAACCTTCCTCAAAGTCTCCGGCGAGCGACAGGCGAACTGGGTGTGCCCATCCCCCCCCTGCAACAGTAGGTTGTCTAGAGTCTTTGAGTGATGGGGGGGACCTCTCTCTCAGCTGGGGTACTCAGGGGTGCCTCAAGGCCCTTACTGGACTTGTGACTTGCATTCCTGATCTTCCGAATCTCCACTATGTTTGGGGGTTTGTGTGGCTCATAGAAGGTCCCCCACCATGGCTCTCAGATTTCGTACTTCTTCCAATAGGTTACCCCCAGTCCAGGTTTCTGAGGAAACAACATGCACCCCCACCCCACTTTTTGCCTCAGTGAGTGCCTGATAAAGGTCAGGTTCTCTGGCTGCTGCACCTCATCTGCTTCACTTTTCTCAGGTAACTGACAGATACCAACAACCCCAGTACAGGGCTCCCAGCCCTCTTAATCATTCTCTGCTTCACAAATTTCTTTCATAAGATGACAGTACTCGGGAGTATTAGTCTTCCTGTCTTGCAACTTGAGTTTTAACACCATCACACTGGAGTACCTGGCTGACTTTAGAATATGATCCAATATGACCCGATTCAGTTCCTTAGCTGGCACCCCTCCTTTTCTGTGGACCCTCTGCAGAGCCCTCTCAATTCTAGTGACAAACACAGACAACATTGTGTTTTTCCATTGCTTTGCAGACTTGAATTTCCACAGCAAATCATCCCTGGACTCAATGCTTCCAAACACTCCTTCCAATGCAGAGAAGTATTCAGCAGCAGTAGCCTCTGGGCTAGTGGCTCATATGAAGAGGATTTCCTCCAGTAAAGGGCCCCTCAAGCTTTCCATGAGTCTGTTCCTTCTCTCCCCCTCAGAGCACTGCCACTCCTGCACCAAGGGGGTAGCACAGTCCATCTATGTTTCAAGATCGTCCTCCCCTGTCGGCACTGGGATGATGCCTGAGAAAAGTCTGAGTTTATGATAAGAGGCCAAATGCACAGATGGAATTATTATGGGGGAGGGAGCTACAGGGGAGCTCTGATGGGAAGCAGGAGATGTGACCGGGGACTGCAATGGCGTGTGTTCCCCAGAAAGGTCTAGTACCCTTACAAGCTCTTGAGTGGTTCATCCTTCAGGTGCTAATAACTTGAGCAGCTTGTCCTTAAACCCCTCTATACTGGGAGACCCACCCAGAGTAGCCAGATCACTGTGCAGGTGAATGACCCTCCACCCCTTCTGGGACCCTTCTAGAAGAATAATAGGGGTACCTTTTCTGGATCTATGGGTAGACAGCAGGAGAGTAAAACCACCATGGTCTGCTCAAACAGATCTGCATCCTTCCCCTTCACTTCAACTTTGCCCAAACGTTTGACATGTTCCACAGCTTCTACAATAACAGCATTGGGGGTTCCTAATGGGACATCCAGTAACAGGAGGGTCTGTCAGGGGTCTAACCCCTCAGTCTTGCTCCACCCCATCATTCGGTGCACTAACAGCTTGTGGGGGGTGAGTTTGAACTTAGGCGTGGCAAGCTCCTCCATTTTCTCACCAATTCTGAGCATGCTGAGGTAATTCCCTCCTTTGGCCACTAGAGGACGCTAATCCCAGTGGTGTCTCCAAGATGTAACCCCTAGGTGGCGCTATCCCAAGGGCCACTACCCCTGCCTGCTTGACTTGCAGCAGGTTAAGGTGCCTAAGTTCTGAAACGGGTGCCTCCACCCACAGGTCAGGGTTGGTAGCAGTCAAACTAGCCTGGATACAGCCCTCTGGGACACTGTAACCCCCCCTTTTTCCCTGTTAGTGGCCAAAACAGTACACAATAATTTATTTCACAATACCCCTGATATACCTTGCAACTACTCACACTGATAGCACTTACCACCAGGGCTGGTTTCTCCGGTTCGACCCTGGGGACCCCCTGTAAAACAAGGTTAGACAGAAAAAATAGCAACAGTACAGTACTTCGAGCACAAACTGGAACCATAGTCAAGTTGAATGCAGAAACAAGTAGATTTGATTTATTCAGGGGGTTTGAACAAGGGAGGGGCATAATCAGGTTAATTAGTTTAAATGCTCCATCAATCACACAGCTGTGCATGCATTCAGAGTCCCTAACACAGTTACACCCTCTGGGTACCCAGGTGGAAGAAAGGTGGGCTAGCCAGGACCGTTGCCCGGGGTAGGCTGGCATTACAGCTGGTCAGGGCACTGTGATGGAAGAAACAACATGCACAACACACCCTGTTTGTAACCTGGATCCAGATGGCTCAGTTCGTGAAGGAAGAAAAATAACAAAGAAATCAGATGACACACTTAGATTGAACTGTAGTTGCAGGGAGCTACCCTGATGGTTACTCACAACACCCAAGACTGGACACAGGATGAATGAAAATCGAGACAACGGGTGGTTGATCTGGAGTGTCAGGAGAAGCAGGGCCCACACGATTCGCCGAGGCATCATTCCTGTTCAAGTGTGGAGCAGGGGGGCTGATCCCCAGGCAGGTCTCTCGTCGATGGCTCTTCTCTGTGCAGTAGGGTAGTCTGGCAGGGCCCTCGTGGCAAGGTCCAGTAGCATGGAGCTACCTCAGATTCAGTCTGTTTGGGCTGGATACAACTTCCAGCAAGCTGAACACAGTTCACAATGTTGGGAAGCAAATCGTAATTCCCCTTTAGTACACAGCACATTTATATGTAAGGAAGTTCTACTGTATCACGCAAAATGTTCCCCGGTCACAATTGCTAAGTTCTCTGTGCCAGACAGAAGTTTTTTTTTTTATAATTCAAACTTTATTACTACATTTTCCATAATAAAAGGCAGTTACAATGAAAATGATGTGTAAATACAGTCACTTATAAAGACATGACTGCCTAACCCTCCTGTCCCTTCCCTTACAGCAGTAACAAATCCATGTATCCCCTAAACACTAAGCTCATTACCTGAGAACCTGCAGGGCATTTTAGACTGTGACAAGATTAAGACTGAGCCACTAAAATTGGAGAGTGAAGGGGATCCCATATTTTGGTATATGCTGCCAATCTGTTGTGAAGACTGGCAATCGCTTTTTCTGTACGTAGATTGGGAAGAATTTTGTTCACCCATTCTTGAAAGGTTGGGGTGGACTTGTCTTTCCAGTGACGTAAAATAAGCTTCTTGACAGATAAGGCAATCATAGAAATATGGAACCTTCTTACTTTAACTCTGATAGAAGACAGGTCCCCTTAAAGGCAAATATCAGGAGTAAAATACTCCTGAAGGCCCAGTAAAGGATCCAGGGAAGTCTTGGTTGAATCCCATAAAAGGGAAATTTTAGGGCAGGACCAGAACATGTGAAGAAGTGTTCCTTCTTCCCACGAACACTTAGTACATTTATTGGAGTTCAAGAGACCCCATTTCTTTAATTTTACCGGGGTGCAATACATGTTATGTAAAATGTGATATTGCATGAGACGCAATCTGTCTTGAGAAACATATTTATGACAGGATCTCTTGCCAATCCAGATGATACTGAGGAAGGATTGAGTTCCAGAATCTCATGGGTCCAAAAGAGTCCCCATATCTTTTATAAAACAAGACCTGATACAATTTAGATATGACACCTGACCATCCAAGAAGTGAAGAAACCTCAGGTATCAGGGCTGTGACAGTCTTGGGGGTATTGCGAAAACTATTGTAAGTAAGTGCCTTAACTGTACAACTTTGAAGCTAGAAGGAGCTAGAATAAGAAATTTCCTAATAATATCTCCTACTGACAACCATTGCCCATCCACGAAAGAGAGCACTTTTCCATCCCCCAATTGGGACAACCATTTACGGGGAATCTTCTTCTTGTTAATGGTGAAAGATGGGGAATTCCAGATAGACTGGGCCAAATCCAACTGAGGGGTATAGTGCAAAAATGAACATAATTGTGCATATACTTTTAATGAGGTAACTACTATAGGGCATTCCTCAGCCATACGCACCTGGGAGATTTTAAGATAGAATAAGGTTAGGGGGTCCAGATTCTTAGACCTAAATACATCCAATTCAATCCTAAGCCAAGCCGGCTGTTCTTTTTCCGGGCCAGAAGATACCCATCTCAAACATTTTGCTAAATGGCTGGCCCAATGATATATAGCTAGATGGGGAATCCGCAAACCCCCCCTCAAGTTTTGGAGCTGCCAATTTATAATAGGCCAATCAAGGATACTTATTGGCCCAAATAAATCTAGTAAATATGCCATGTAACTTTTTAAACCAGAGTAACGGGATAAAAGTATTGAGAAGAGATAAAGGGTAAAAAAATTCTAGGGAATATATTCATCTTAATTATGTTGATCCGGCCCCATAGTGAAATGGGAAGTTTGGACCACCTATCAAGGCTGTGAATTATAAGCTGTGAGAGAGATTCGAGATTTTCCTTAAACCATGTTAGGGGGTTACAGGATAGCTTAATGCCGAAGTATTTAAATGACCTGGGAGTCCAAGATAGGCCTAAGGGACTAATGTCATTTTTGAATACCTTATGGTTTAATGGAAAGAATGAGGATTTGCTAGCATTCAATCAGACAGAAGTTTTAAGGTGAAATGGATTTCTGGCAGGCCGATCGCATTCAGCACAATCTTCGGTCCTCCTCAGGTTGAGCCTGATCCCACTCCAGTAGCTTACTTTGCTCACATCAACTCGGATTCAGTCCGATAACAATTCTCTTTCCCTCTCAGAGCAGTAGACAAGCACACAGGCCGGAAATCCGGCCTTTCCACAGTTCTCCAGCTCAAAACTACACAGATTGCTGCTCGAAGTATCACGAGCTGCTACTCTCTCCGCTTCCAGCTTAGATCTGACCTTCACAGCAGGCAGCCTGGGCATTTCCCCCCAGATCCAAAAGGTTTGGTTGGTCGATTCAGCTGTCAGTCACAACAGGCTCCCCTTGCAAGTGCACAAAGACTCTAACAGTCCAAAACTAAAACTTCCAGGGTTTTACTCCATATATCCCCTTCAAGCAGGCTCCATTTCAGAGTCCCAACGTACTGATTGGTCCGATTCGGCAGTTCAGGACCAAGATGGTGGACATAAACAGAACAGTCCTTGCTGCAAAGAAGGCAGGTTAGAACAAACTGCAATATTATTTTATTATTCTAATAGATAATCAATAAACGAGCACGTCTTCTAACAGAGCTCCCTCTGCACAATTAGCAATGGCAGAAATGGAGCAATTATCAGGCAGCCCAGGTGGGGCTCAAGCATGGAAACACTCAGTTCCCTTCCCAGATTAACTATAACTGCAGCTAGGCAGCCCTTAAAGAGACAGTACACAGAGGCTATACAGGCACTCTCTGGTAATCACATTTAAACTGCTAAAACGCAGGACGCCAGCCTGGCAGTGAGCATTTAGGCAAGCTCAAGAAAGACTTTTGGGAACCCCCATTTGTAGGGGTTACATATGTGATGTATATATATATATATATATATATATATATATATATATATATATATATATGATGGTAGCACAGTAGTGCTACCACAGTTAAGTTGAGTACCCATTTAAGGTTAAATGGTGAAACTTTGCACCTTAATAACATTGTCACCGTTCAACAGATTTGCCTGAAATTTGGCAAGCATGGGTCATAACCATCAGTCTTGGGATCTGCCAACCTGTACCAGTCGGATATTCGGCTGCAGAGTTGATTAAGTGACATTCTGGGGCACATGAACTTTTTACTCATTCTTTGCTCACGCCTGAGTGTGCGGTTTTGCTGGTCCCAAAACTTCAGGGGAACATGCTGCCAGAGTCCCTGATGTGCCTTTTGAAGATTTTGTGAAAAAATATTGAACGCTTCTAAAGTTATTCAAAAAACAAGTTTTCCATTATAGTCAATGGGAAGAGTTAACAAAAAGTTTGACAGTGTCGCAAATGCAGTTTTTAGTGTCTCAAATGACCCCTGTAGTGCTGTGAGTGAGCCATTATTTTTCAGTTACTGATCACAGAAATGCTTGGCAATTAAAATTGGGATCGTCTAGGGACACAAATCTTTTTATGTTTACCTAGTCGAGCCCTGAGGATGCTAGGCATGTCTTTATTTTGGGGTTGAACACCCCAGAAATATGTTTTTGAAATTTTTTGCTAAAGTGTCACAAATCACAACACTACTTTGCAACACTATGGCCAAAATGACAGGCATTCTTTGCCACCCTGCTGCAAAAGAATGGTTTGGTCTTTTGGGCTGAAATTTAGATGGAAGAAAGCCAACATCTCAAGATGTGCCTTCTGGTGGTTGGGTGAAAAAATATTGCAGGAATGCAACGTTAAGGTACTCTGAAGTTGATGCATCTCCCCATAGACTAACATTGCGGCGTCTGCCGTGCCTTTCGGTGCCCGTATCTTGGAAATGGTGCGAGATACGGACTTTTCATCTGAAAAATACTTAGCCCCTTAGGGAGCTAAGCATGTAGTGCAAACGTAGCCAAGAAAGTCATGAATCATAGGAAATTTTAATTTTTTCTCTGTTGTACAGTTCCTGAGATATAAGCAATTTAGTATTCCAATACCTTATTTTCTGGTCTGAGGCCCATTATTATGCATACATTCTTTGTAGTCACTGTGTTTCTCTGTGCAGCTGTTGGGGGAAAACCAGGGTGTGCACTCCAATTACTGTCACACATAGCGTTTCCACTTGCATTTCCGTACTCATTCGTGTTACTGTTCAAGTGTACGCCAACGTATGCCTTACCCTTTGCATTTCCGTTTGCCCTTCCGTTTGTGTTACTGTTACTATTTGTGTCTCCGCTACTGTTTGTGTTTGTTTGGCTTTGCGTCACCGTGCGCATTACTATTTCTGTTTGCAGCCGCACTTCCATTTATGTTTCCGTTTTTCTTTCCTTTTGCATCATTGTTGTTACCATTGCCATTCGCATTTCCAATTGCATTCCTGTGCTCGTGCACATTATGGTTTGCATTTCCATACGTGCTTGTGTTTGCGTTTCTGTTTCCTTTGGTGTTATCGTTGCTGTTACCGTTACCATTTGCATTTACAATTGCTGTACCATGACTGTGCGTGTTACAATTTGCCTTTTCATTCGTGCTTGCATTCGCGTTTCCGTTTCTGTTTCCTTTGGCATTATTTTTGCTGTTACCATTACCATTTGTGTTTCCAATTGCAGTACTGTGACCGTGCACGTTACGGTTTGCATTTTCGTATGTGCTTGCATTTGCATTTCCATTTCTGTTTCCTTTGGAGTTTTTTTTGCTGTTACCATTACTATTTGCATTTGCAATTGCGGTACCTGACTGTGTGCATTACACTTTGCGTTTCCATAGGCGCTTGCGTTTGCATTTCCATTTCTGTTTCCTTTGGTGTTATTGTTGCTATTACAGTTACCATTTGCATTTACAACAGCGGTACCATGACCATGCACATTACCAGTTGCGTTTACGTATGCGCTTGCATCTATATTTGTGTCATTGTTTGCTGTGGAGTCACTTTGTGCTTGCGTTTCTATTAACGTTTGCTTTACCATTTACATTTGCGTCACCATGTGCGTAACCATTAGTGCTTGTGTTTCTATTGCAGTTACCATTACTATGTCACAAAAAATCACGTGGTGGGAGCATGGGGCCCGAAGAGCCCACACTCTTACCACCACATTCCATTCACTATTTATACTCCTCATTCTCAAAAAGAAGGGAAATTCATGGCAAAAAACTCCATTTAATGCATCAGTTAGCATTGTACCACAGCGACAAAAGCAAGGAAATTCGATGTTAGGGTTGAAAGACCCCTTGCACCCCAGCCCACCCCACCAACGGCATCAGGGTGTGCGTTGGGGTCTTCGGTTCTACTCAAACCCCATTCTCCTATACCTCAGCTTGTTTACACATATGATGGGGTGAGAGTTAGGGCTGACAACCCCAATGCACACCTTGATGCTGTTTGGGGGCAGGCTGGAGGGTGCAGGGGGCTTTCAACCCTAACACCAAATTTCTTCACTTTTGTCGCTGTGGACTAACCCTAACTGATGCATTAAACAGAGTTTTTGCCATGAATATATATATATATAATAATAAATAAATATATATATATATATACAGTACATATATATATATATATATACACATACATACACATACATATATATATATATATATATATATATATATATAAAAAAGGGGATACATGATGGGTGACTGGAATATGGGAAATATTAGCATGAGTGCAGAGTGAACTGTGATAATATCATGAGTGGCAAAGCCGTGAGTGATATTATCGCAGATCACTCTGCACAAGTGATAATATTTGCCATGTTCCACAGTTGCACATCATGTATTTGATGTATTCAATAGGGGACACATTTATGGCAGTTTTACTTGGGTTACTTAGTGGGTTTATTTTGTTTTCTGATGTTCTTCCCCTGAATCTCTGCATGGGTTTTGGGTTACTTAGCTGTGTTTTGTGAATGAGACTCTGTTTCTGTTATAACTGGTTGGTAGGATGAATGGGATGTTTGTGCGTCATTGTATTGCCTTGTTTATTTTGGTAGTAGTGTAGCAGTTTGTGATTAGTTATGTTGTGTGTTTTTCTGTAATGCCATTGGCTGTTCCTGGTTAGCGAGCAGGAGTTTATTTGACATCCTTCTAAAGGAGTAGCATGCAAAACCTTTTATTTTTACAGTTATATGTGTGTTTTGCAGTTTCTGTTTTGTTTGCTGACGTTTATTTTTAATTCATTGTGGTACTGGATATAGTGTGTGGCTGCTTTGTTTCTTCGTCCGCTGTGCTTGGTTTCACCAGCGGTCAAGGTGGATTACTTTTATTTTCAACTTCTGTATGGACTAACATGAAGAATATCTTGCGAGTACTTTTCATGATTGTTTAAAAGTGTCCTAAGTTCTGGGAAAGTCTTTCTGCTGTAGGGATCGTACACATCTCTAGTTATATTTCTGTTACTACTTCAACTTCAACTAGGCGTGGCTGAAAAAGGGCTGTGCCCAGTCCACTTCTTGGTTAAAAATAAAACAACCAAACAAATAAACATACAAACTTTGAGTAAAATGCCTCACAGACTTCAGCAACTGTTTCTTTTATGGGGATCATAATCTGTGTTAGTGGTCTGTGACGTGATGGACTGCCCAATGTACTTGGAGCTTTATTTGTAGGACGTGAGTTGTTTTGGGCCATTTTATCTTTTATGTATGCTGTCTGTGTGGCAGGTGAAAGGTATTTTTGTGCCAGGTACTTATATGGGTGTGTTGGCTGTGTACTCGCACTTAGAAGTAGTTCTGTCAGGGAGGTGCCTGTACTGATGTCACCACAGTGAGAATATCACCTGCTGACATAAGCACTGTGTGTATAAATGCCAGATATTATCACTGTGCCTACATCAGCAGGATTTATCTCACTGGGGTGAAAATAACAGAATATATTGCAATGCATATTCTTTCACCCCTATTGTATATATGGGATATGCAATGGAAGCTAGTGTAATAAATGATTTATCTGCACAAGAGCAGTTTGACCTTGGGTAACCTCACGAGTGGTGTAAGTCACGAGTGAGGTGTCCGATGTCAAACTGCTCGAGTGCAGATAAGTAATTTATTACACGAGTTTTCCATTGCATATTCCATTTATGCAATTCTTTTGTTTTTGCTTTTGGAGGGGGCATTTGTTAGTCAAAAAAGTGAATAAAAATTGATTTTTCTGCCATTTTTTTCTGATTATAGAAAATCGAAAAGGAATCTAGAAATGAAACACCTTTCATGTTGTAGATATTTTTATGCTGAGCAACTTTTGTGCTCAAAGTACCATACTATTATTTTTTGTTTTAAAGTTATTTACATTTATTTAATGAAAAAGTGCACAAAAAATGAATTTTCTGCTGTTTTTTGCAAATTATGAAAAAACTAAAAAGTATCTATGAATGAAACACCACTCATTGTGTTTGCTTGCATGCAAGTGCAAGAAACATACTGCGTCAGCTTCCTTCACAAGCGGGTTGTGGAGGCGCGGCAATGTTCTGCCGAATGGCAGCAGCCCGTTTTGGGGCAGGTCTCTGCCACAGTGAATAGAGGAGCATGCTGTCAATGATGGCAGTTAATGAGCATGCCACTATGCTGAAAGAAATTGACTGCTGCGATCAGGGAGTGCCCCATCACTACACAATCAGCTGTGTTTGCGGGGCAGTCACTGACTGCAGCAGCCAATTACAGCTGCATTGTCTGGTTAAAATCCTGGCTCCAACAACTGGAACAAACCAACAAAGCTCTTCCTCTTAGCTAATTGGCTCGGGGGTGGTTACTGCACGAAGCAGCTTCTTAGAACAGGCGTGCCAACAAGTACTGTAGATAAAAACACTCAAGACTATAAAATAAAATCGGTATGTGTTGTAAGTTTCATTCTGGATCTATAATAATGTGCAGGTATTTTTTTTCTTTACAAGAAAACAAGTCTTATGAATGCTATTTGCAAATCTGGGAACGAGTCTGAGCACACCACTTCGACAGGTAGACAAACTAAACTTCAAATGGGCAGTTTTACCCCTTGTTTTGAGCTGTGTTTAGGTAGGCAACTCTCATTCTCAGTCAGGCTGGTGCTAAGAGACAAATCAACTGTTCAAACACCCAATGGTAAAAGTTTATATTTTTTCCCTCTCTTGCCAACAGCACTTGGAGGTTACACCAGGCCGTGACACATCAGCTAGAAATACATCAAATGGCACTCTGTAAACAAAAGCAAAAAGCACTCCCTCTCGACACAACAGAAACCAACTCCCTAAATTAAGTTCATTCACTGTCACACTTACTGCCAATACTAAGTATAAATAATATTGATTCTGCACTGACTGACCGACCTCTCTCACTCAGGTTTAGCCTTGGCCATTGCAATTTTCCTTTCTTCAAGTCCTAGCAGGTATTTCGGCTTCCTGGAGCAACAGAGTCAGGAAGACTCAAAGGGGCAGGGACAGCAATAAGAGTGACTCATGCACTCCTTCCCAGCACACTGTATGGCCGACTGGGGTGCCCAATCCCCATCAGCTCCACTCTCCCCTAACAAACATCCAGATGGCACACTGGGAGCCCACCCCAGCATGCCAATAGTCCCGTGGTGTCCTTTTTTCTGTTAAATCCTGCAAAAATAAAGAAAATGGTCCCTTGCTGAGTCTGGTGTCCCCTTCCCCAACCCATGCCAACCCTCTGCGCACCCCACCTCCCCACATCTCCTCACCCCATACTTACCTCTGGAGCCTGGCGTGATGATCTTCGGTGGATTGGGAACAAGTCTGTACTCTTCAAAGCCGACTGCAAAGTAAGGAAATGCTGGTAAGCTGTATAATGAAATAAATGTTTTTTTTCAACTTATGTGGCTAGCTGGGCCATTTTTTCATCTTTTGGCATCACATTTTCAACATGGGGTTCTTGGGACCCCTTCTCATGAATTCAGTCACTGTCACAGAGTTATTCAGTCCCGAAAGGTGATTTTACAGTCACTGCGCACAATCACCTTTCGGGACTGAGTAATGAAATGACAGTGTCACTGTTCATGAGGTGGGCTCTCAAAAAGCCTACATTGCAAATTTGGTGAAAAAACTCAAAAAAATGACTGTTTTATGAGCGTGCATTGCGCAGTTTCCATGCACCCTCATAACTTCGCAAATTTGTAATACTTTCACTCCAGATTTTCAGCACTGGTATTTTCTCACACCTTGTTATGAACAGTATAGCTATCATTTTTCACATCCTGGCTGAAATGTGTTTTCGCACTTCTGCCGCAGAATATCGTGGTCGCTTTGGGAAATCAGTGTTTGGGACAGATTAAGAAAATCATACTGACACTGTTTATGAGCAGAGGTCCCAAAATGCCAATGTTGAAAATCTGGTGTAAAAAATTCCCAAAATAATTACATTGTGGGTGTGCGTTGCACAGTTTCTACACACGCTTGTGACTTCACCCTTTTTTTATATTTTTACTCCAGATTTTCATCATTATCATTTTTTACATCTCCTCATGAACAGTTACAGCTGTCATTTTTCACATCCTGTTCAAAATGTGTTTTCACACCTCTGGCACCAAATGGCACAGTCGTTGTGCAAAATCACCTTTCGGCTCACAAACTGATAGTGTCACTGTTCATGAGGTGGGGTCACAAACAGCCCATGTTGAAAACCTGCAGTAAAATTACCAAGATGTTCCCAGGATGTTAGGGTTTCTGACTATAACACCTTACCCTGTAGGGACTGACAGTTGTCAGAGGTGTGACTTGGGATTGTCGACAGTAATGCTCATGCCATTACACCCCCAACCCCACCCTGCAGGCAGTGACAGGCATCAAGGTGCTCCTTGGACTCTTTGGCCACAGAGTTCACCCAATTCTTCTATACTGCACCCATTTCAAGTGTATTTCCTTCTGGAATGAGGTGAGTGTAAAGCCCGAACACCCCAAGGCACACCTTGACACTTGTGAGTGTCTGCAGGGTAGGGTGAGGTGAAATGCTGCGACCGTTATGGGCAATGACCCAAAGGCACACCCCAATGCCTGTCCATCTCTGCAGGGTGGGGGTGGAGTTGGCATCAGTTCAGCACTTCAGTGCCATTCCTATACTGTATCTGTCTAACTCCTGCACTTCCATTGCTAATGCCAGCAAGCAAACATTCAGCATTGACAAATGCTTGTTTTGTAGATATTTCTGTTGTGAATAAACTTTGTGCTCACAGTACCATGCTATCATTTTTCATTTTAAGGTTATTTCAATTTGTTTGCTGACAAAATAAGAAAAAAAAATAATTTTCTGCTGGTTTTTTTTTTGCTAATTTTCAAAAAATATAAACGGTATCAATAAATGAAACACCACTCATTTTGTAGATATTTCTGTCCTGAACAACCTTCATGCTCACAGTACCATGCTGTCATTTTTTATTTTAAAGTTATTCACATTTGAATATGGTTACTACTGCTACTAAGGCTGAACATTCTAAATGACATAAGCACTGTATAGATAAATGGCTGATGACATAAGCACTGTGTGGATAAATGATATTTATCACACAGTTACTCAAATAAACAGATTTATCACACTCTGTTTTTATCTCCGCCCCATTATATATATAATTTCAGCCCAAAAGACCAAACCATTCTTTTGCAGCAGGGTGGCAAAGAATTTCTGTTATCGTGGGCATAGTTTCGCAAAGTAGTGCCGTGATTTGCGACACTTTCGCAAAAAAAATCACGAAAGTGTCGCAAGTGCGACACTACTTTGCAACACTGCAGTTTACAAACATTTTAAAAACATATTTCTGAGATGTTTAACCCCCCCAAAAAAGACATGGCTAGCATCCTCAGGGCTGGACTAGATGAACCGAGCAAGAACTGTGTTCCTAGGGTGTCCCAAATTTAAATGCTAAGCATTTCTGTAACCAGTAACTGAAAACAAAATGGCGGATTTGCGACACTATAGGGGTCATTTGCGAAAGTAAAAACTGCTTTTGCGACACTGTTAAACTTTTTGTTAACTTTTCCCATTGACTATAATGGGAAACTTGTTTTTTGAATAACTTTTGAACTGATGGTGGTGGAAGCACGCAGCCCTTTGGTACCGTACCACTATAATATATATCTGTATATATATTCATGGCAAGATACTCCATTTAATGCATCACTTAGGGTTGTTCCACAGCGACAAAAGTGAGGAAATTTGGTGTTGGGTTGAAAGCCCCCTGCACCTCCAGCCCACCCCAACCTGCATCGGGTGTGCATTGGGGTTGTCTGCTCCTAAGTCTCACCCCATCACATGTGTAAACAAGCTGAGGTGGTGAAGTATAGGAGAATGGGGTGAGAGATAGGGCCGATGACCGCAACGCACACCCTGATGCCGGTTGGGGGGCGGGCTCGGGGGGTGCATGGGGGGGCTTTCAACTCTAACACCGAATTTCCCCGCTTTTGTCGTTGTGAAACAACCCTAACTGATGCATTAAGCAGAGATTTTTGCCATGAATTTCCCTTCTTTTTCAGAATGAGGACTATAAATAGTGAATGCAATGTGGTGGTGGGAGCGCAGGCCTTTCCGGCCCCACACTCCCACCACGTGATTTTTTTGTCACGTGATACGGTAGTGCCATGGCACGGGGTCATAATGTCACAAGACATTATGCTGCATGGCAAAATCATGCTGCCAATGCAGAGCGATTTCTGCCATGAGGCATAAGTCCACCCCCCACACACCCCCATTATGGGGGGCTGTACCCCGAACCACCCCCACTAAAGATTCTCAACTCCAGGGCCTTTTAACTCGGGAAGCGCACAATGTTTAAAAAAAAAAGAAGTTTCTGGGACCAGGAATCAAACCCGGTCCCAGACACTGTGCCTGGGTTCCTGCTGCTCTGGCTCAGTCCAGTGAGCCATGGCAGCTGCTCGGCAGAACCCACTCCCTCCCAGAGGTCTTATCCTCTGCCTGGGAAACTGTGAATTGTGCAATACCGTATACAGCAGTATATGCGGGATTGCATCATTCCCTCACAACTACAGTGCTGTACCAGCTTAGCCACAATGTCATACACTATTAAGCATGTGACATTATGACTCGGTAGGTAGTGTCGCTATAGTTAGGATTGAGTAAGCACTTTAATGTTAAACCTCAGATTTTGCACCTTAACTGTGCCACCGTACAATGGATTTGCCTGAAATTTTGCATGTGCTGTCTGGTGCCATAGATCTCTGGATCTGGCAAGTTGCATTATGGTCAGATTTACGATTGCAGAGCTACAGAATGCCAAAAACCGCAAAAAATGAACTTTTTGCGTGTTTCTTTGCTCGCACCCACAGCCCACATGATTTGTCTCTTAGGTCCGAAATCTTCAGGGAAGATGCAGTCTGGGTCACTAAAGTGCCTTTCAAAGATTTGGTGTAAAAATATTAAACCGTTCAAAAGTTATTCAAACAACAAATTTCCCATTATAGTCAATGGGGGAAAATATATGTGCATCATGGAAGTTTCACGAATACACTTTTACTTTCGCAAATGGCCCTTTTACTTTCGTGATTTGGCCATCTTGTTTTCAGTTAGTGAGAGAGAAAAATGCCTGGCATTTAAATTTGGGACCCTCTAGGTAAACACTGACTGTTGGGTTTACCTAGTAGGGTCCTGAGGATGTCAGCCCTATCTTTTTTTGGGGGTAAACCCCCCCAGAAATGCCTTTTTGAACTTCGGGGAAAAAATACTTTTACAAATTACTAAAGTAAGTGTGGAAATACTTTCACAAATGCAAATGTTTTGTGCTACTTTTTGTGAAATTTTCATGATTTGCCAAAGTATTTTTAAAAATAACTGCAAATATTTGCCATCCTCCTGCAACAAAATGGTTGGGTCCTTTGGGCTGAAATTTGTAGGGTGGCAAGCTCTGGTCCCACATAATGTATGTGCTTTTTGGTGGTTTGGTGCCAAAACATTCAAGGGGTCCAAAGTTACAGCATTCCAAAGTTGATAAATTTCACATAGGATAACATTGGGGTGCCCGTTACACCTTATGGCGCCTATATCTCGAAATGAAATGAGATACAGAGTTTTTGCTACTCATGAGCTAAGCTGTAGAAACAAGTTTGGAAATCATAGATGACAGCTGCACTGGAATGTTTTTCCTACTTGCTATGGCAAAAACATGTTCCAAGGGTTCCAAGGGTACCTTTTTAGTGCTTTTCAGTGCCCGTATCTCAGAAATGATATAAGATATGGATTCAGTTGACTTATATTGCATGAAGTACTTGCTGTCATGATTACACCACCACTGGAATTTTTCCCCTAGCTGCTACGGTTGCTGAGATATTAGCAAATTAGAGTTACAAGGCTTCCTTGCCCTATAGGGCTGCTGTCTGCTCTGTAGCTATATATAAGTGGGAGCACGGGCCACCACAATACTACCATTACACTTTCTCTAAAAGAAGGGAAATTCATTGCAAAAAACTCCATTAATGCATCAGTTATGTTTCATAGTACAGTGACAAAAGTTTGGAAATGTGCTGTTAGGGTTCAAACCCTAACTCCACATCCCCCCACACCCATGCAAGACACATGCAAGACTGTAAGACACTATACCACTCTGTCACATCTGCAACCACAATAATCACAACACTGTACTTATTTCACATAACATTATGTAATGAAAAAACAAATAAAGTATCATCGACTCTATACTGGCAATATTGATTGCAATGAATATATATATATATATATATATATATCTGTATATATGAGGCAAAAAACTCCATTTAATGCATCAGTTAGGGTTGTTCCACAGTGACAAAAGTGAGGAAATTCGGTGTTAGGGTTAAAAAACCCCTTTGGACCCCCCAGCTCACCCCCCAACCGGCATTGGGGTGCGCATTGGGGTCATCGGCATTAACTCTCACCCCATCACATGTGTAAAGAAGCAGAGGTATAGGAGAATGAGGTGAGAGTTAGGACCAAAGACCACAATGTGCACCCAATGCAGGTTGGGGGTGGGCTGGGAGTCAGGGGGTTTTCAACCCTCACACCGAATTTCCTCACTTTTGTCGCTGTGGAACAACCCTAACTGATTCATTAAACAGAGTTTTTTGCCTCTAATTTCCCTTCTTTTTGAGAATGATAATGAGAAATGGTGAATGTAATGCAACGGCGGGTTCACACATAGTAACACAGTGCCCACAAACAGAATTGGTAATTCGCATAGTGCGGCAAAGCAAAACACAAAGATAAACAGTACTGTAGACACAAATGGTTAAATTACAGAAACAGAAGCGCAAATGAAAACGCAAAGGGTAACGCAGAAGGTGGCGTAGACAGGAAAAGTAAGTGAAACAGGTACAGAACCAGAAGCAGAAGCATTAAGGGTAAGAGTTATGGAAACGCACACAATAGTTTTCCCCAAAAGCTGCATATAGAAAGACAGTGAGTACAAAGAATGTATGCAAAATAATGATTGTCAGAACAGAAAATGAGGACTTGGAATAGTAAATTGCTTATATCTCAGGAAGCGTACGACATAGAAAAACATTTAAAAGTCATATGAATTATCACTTTCCTGGCTAGTTTTATGCTTAGCCCCCATTAGGGGGCTAAGCATTTTTCCAATGAAACATCCGTATCTCGCACCGTTTCTGAGATACGGGCCCTGAAAGCGTGCACAACGCCATAATGTTATTCTATGGGAAAAAAAGAGAAGTTTGGAGTGCCATAACTTTGTCTCCCTGTAATATTTTTTCACCAAACCACTGAAAGGCACATCTGTGGGATGTTTGCTGTCTTCCCTCCAAATTTCAGCCCAAAAGACCAAACCGTTATTTTGCAGCAGGGCGCTAAAGTATTGCTGCAATGCGTCGGACGCATGTTATCCTATGGGAGAAAGTGTCAACTCTGGAGTGCCGTAACTTTGCCACCATGTAATATTTTTTCAACAAAATATTGAAAGGCACATCTGTGAGATGTCGACTGCGTTCCCTTCAAATTTCAGCCCAAAACACCAAACCGTTCTTTTGCAGCAGGGTGCCAAAGAATTGTTCCTCATTTTCCCACAGCCTAGAAAAGTACTGTCGCAATTTACGAAAGCTTTCGCAAATTCTTTCGACAGTGTCGCAAGTGACGAAAGTACTTTTTCCAGAAATTTGAAAAACATATTTCTGGGCTGTTTTACCCCAAAATAAAGACATGGCTAGCATCCTCAGGGTCCGACTAGGTGGATACAAAAATAATTAGGTTGCTAGAGGGTCCCAAATTTAAATGCCAAGCATTTTTCTGATCACCAACTCAAAACAAAATGGTGGATTTGCGACAGTAAAAGGGCCATTTGCGAAAGTAAAAACTGCATTTGCGACACTGTCGAACTTTTTGTTAACTTTTCCCATTGACTTATAATGGGAACTTGTTTTTTGAATAACTTTTGAACCGTTTAATATTTTTTCACGAAATCTTCAAAAGGCACATTGGGGATCCTGGCCGCACGTTCCCTGAAGATTTCGGACTGGTCATGCAAACCGTGCGACCTGAAGGCCCCAGAGGAAGGAGAGCAGGCGTGGGATGCTAGATTCTTTCTCTCCTCTGCCTGCCCCCGCGGTGGCCTGAGTCTATTCCTGAACCTGGATCACCTGTGTAGCATGAGGTGTGGTGTCCAGCACCCCAACCCTCAGCGCCACCAGGCCAGCTCATTTGGTACACTTGAGTGTTCTGCTGTCTCTTTCTGGAGCTCATTCATTTAATTTTGGCTTTGGTTGTGGTATGTATGATCTCTTCGTTTATCTTTCACTACACTCATGTCAAAAACATTCTCATTATCTGCTGAGTTCACTGTGCCCACTTTCTCTCAATATTAGGATCTTGTTCATCATTAGAGAAAATATTGAATCTATTAATTAGCGTAAGCCAGATTTTGTTTGCCAATCTACCACTTTTGTTACTTTCTCTCCTGGTGAAATGCTGTATGCCCATTCATTGTCACCATTATCAAGTGTCAAAGCATCTGCACTTCTAGCTCTTTTTCTCCTGCCTCTGTCTTGTGGTAGACTGCCATTGTCTACCTGCAGCATAATAGCTACTTCAGTACTTATGTTCTCTAGGTAATTTATTATTTCCAGACTACTGATGCTGACTTTCAGTGTAATAGTTTCTTTTTTAATTTCTATTATATATTTTTATTTACTGAAGGTAATTTCCACCTTACCACCATCTAGTTCCTCCATGGAATACATGCCACAGCTGTTGTAAATATCCATGAAGTAAAAAAACAATGTTTATAGGTTTACACAGCAGCGAATTACTAGTTTGTTACTTACTCAGGAGACAATAACTTGCCCTTTCTGGCTTTCCTGGCTGACACTGGCAGACACTGCCTCACACTGCCTCTGCCAGTGTCACCTCTGCACAGTGCCCACAGATGCTCACAAGTTCCATGTCATTTGAGCGAATATTTTTGGACAATTTCAATTTAGGCGACTACATAATAGCGAGTGTATTTAGGGTGACTGTGCAATGCAGCACAGTCAATTCCAGCGATTTTCTACTACTGCACCTGTATATTGTAGGCAACACCACGCAGATATTCCAACCATGTATGGGATGTAAACTGCCCCACCAACTGTACCAGACATTCGGTTAGGTCCCAGTACCACCTCAGACTACTGCCATCTGCTGCACCGGACACGGTCTGCTCCATGCACACCTCTGCCATGCACTCTTCTTCCTGGACACATTAAAAGGAAAAAATACCACCCACAGGTGCACCAATGTTACACAGGGAGAGCTCCTCCCCCTGCACTTCCCATGGGGGGGCTGCACCCCAAACCCCCCATCTCTTATATTCCAGTGCCACGCCACACCTTGACACAGGGTGTAAGCTATATCACTGTTCACTCAAATGTATCAGTCACTGAAATTACTGGGCTGCTCACATGTATGAGTAGCCAGAACTGTATATTCACCCATTTGGGAGTTGCTCAATTAAAGTCACCCATGTGTCTTCACTCAAATTACTGCACTCATTTGACGTGCTACCACGCTCACACAGGGGTTTGCATTATAGTGTCTGGACTGGAAGTAGATGTCCAGGAACTTCCTCTTTGAACAGGAGCCAAATAACTCTGGAAAATGTTTTAATCTGCTTTCCTGCACCAGACAAATGCCTTATGAAACTATCCTGCCCAAGCTCTGCAGGTTAAAATGGTTAGTAGCCCCGGAAAAGACTAGCATACAGATAGGACTTGCTGAGCTCCTCCCAGCTCCCACAGTTCCCTAAAAGCACCAAGGAGATAAAGTTTAGGTTAAGAGGGTGGGATTTTTTTTGCAGAGTTTTTTGTTGTTGTTGTTCTGTTTTAGAAGGTTTTAAAGAGAGAGGGGGAGAGCGACAGAGAGAGAGTAGTTCACGCAAAAAAATGGTCACATAACTCAGCATTTTGAAAAGTATTTATGAACAAGCAGTGATTTTTATATCTGCTTGGCATAGCCATAGGTAGGGTTTTTTATTTTTACTTGCAGCTCATGGATGTGGCCTAAACCAGAATAAGGTGAATATGCAGAGGTCAGCATCTGCAGGCTGACTCTCAATGGGGTGATGATTGCAGCTTAGCTGTAATGCAGTGGTATAGAGCATGCAGGGATAAATACTATGGCATTACAGCTGCTTTCTCACCGTTACTCTGCTTAAAAACAGTGCTGATTCCCTGGCCACTGGCAAACAAAAAACACCCACTCAATGCTGCCCATCCCACCCTCCTTCTTACTGTTTCCCTATCTGGTGTCACACTAGGCCTGCTGTGGAGCGGATGTGTCCTGGTCATCCTTTGGAGAGGCGGACATCACCATAAAGACCGCTGCCTGTGGCATGGCTGATCCCCTAGCTGACACAAGTGAAAATCCTGCTCTCCTGTAAGCAAACAGAACAAAAGACTGTTTGCTTACAAAATTCCAAAGAAAGTACAGCTTGGGAAACTGCTGTGGATGACTAAGTTAATTATCCGCTGCCCTGTATGCAATGTACAGTATAACTTGATTACTGGGGTGTCAGTTACTCAGTAATCAAGAGTTTTCAAACATGTAAATGCAGAGAACAAGGACTACTACTACATCGATTTCTGATCCAGATGATGTGCAGGGATAGAACTGACAGGATTGTCTGCATTTAGGTTGATTTATGCATGTAAACCCATTCAAAGCCTGATTCAGTCACTGAAACATGCATAGAAAGGAATGATGCCGTCATCGATGAAGCAGTCCTCATTTCTCCCAGTTTACACACATGAGTAGTTGGATTACTAAATAATTAACACAGCAGTAATAGGTAAGGAAAGGGGGAAGGTGAAATTGTTTAACCAGGAAAGGCACACTAAGCTGGAGCTTGTTTCCAGGTGCAACTTGGGAGCACAAGGAAGTTAAATGACTTGCTCAGGGTTATACAGTATGTACATGGGGGCTTATGGGATTCAAACCCAGATTTCCAGATTTGCAGCTCAGTGCCCTTAACCACTACACTATACTGCCTCTGTAAGCAATAAGCCATGCCAAAATGGGCATTGTAGGGGACCGAATCATTTCCTGGATGTGCTGTGAGGCATGAGGCACCACTGAGAGCCTTCACCTACCTGGGAGGGCACGGATTTCCTCACAATGTCACTATCAACGAGTTTGTGCTTATTAAATGTTTTTTATGGCAATCTTAAAAAAGACTGCCTGCCAGACATTGACTGGGTATTCTAGCAGCTAGGAGCACCAGAATTAAGATCCTACTAGATACATTGCAGGACTGCATGCTGGAATAGCTAGCCAAGGAACCCATAAGGCAGGCTGACATATCTGATGTGGTGCTAACCCACTTGGAAAGGATAGACGGAGTGCAGGTTGGGGAACTATTGGGGTCCAACGGACATAACACCATACAGTTTGAGCTGGCTCTTGGTACCAGTAAGCCTTATCAAAGGCTGAAGTTCTGGATTTTAGAAGTAGAGACTTCAACCAGATGAAAGAATTAGTCTAGGACAGGTTAAATGGAGGGGACAATATCAAAGAAGTATAGGAAAGATACAGAAAAATAAAAGGGGCCAATTTTGAGGCAACAAAGTCATGCTTGAGAATGCTTACCAAGAGAAACAGGTACAAGAGACCAATGTGATTCTCTGAAAAGCTTAGGGAGGCAGTGAGGGCCAAAAAGAAGGCATTCGTCAGGTACAAGGAGAAGCTGAGAGAAGAAGAATGGGATGAGAACCAAACAAGAGCTGCAGCGAGCAAGAAAGTAGTTAGGGACACAAAAGCGGACACAAAGTTGTGTATTGCAGAGGTGGTCATGGGTGGGGAAAAACAGTTTTTCAGTTTTATAAGAGGGAAAAAAAAGACAAGGAGATTTTTTTTTACTTATTTTATTTTATTAATTCACTCTTGGATTACAAGATACCTTTGAGCACAAGGTAGCTCATTTACAAAGGTTCCACACTGGTGGGGAGGGTAACAAACAGACATAGAAAGAATTAACAATTGAAATTAAAAAAAAACATACAGTAACAGAATGTATTACATCAAAGAAATTGGCACTATTCAATATAGGAGAATGGAGTGGAGGTAAGAGGAGGAGGAGAAGAAAGGAGAGAAGGATTATAAGACCTAAGGAAATGGGTAGCAGCCAGGGGCTTTGACAAAGTAGCTGAGGGAGAAGGCAGGGATGAAGTGAGAGACAAGGAAGAAGAGGAGGGAAGGGGTAGAAGGCCATAGGAGAGGGTAGCAGCCAGGGACCTTGTCGGTTTATCACTCAGTGTAATCAGGGTAGCGGGGGGATGAGCAGGGGGGACTCAAGCACTCAAAGAGGGGTGTAGATTGTGGGACAGGCAAACCTTTTCTTAGGTGGCACAGTCACAAGAGCTTTCAGCTATTAGATAGTGACAGAGCATATGCTTAAACTGGCCAAGTCTGGGTAGATTAGTTAATTCACTGTTCAATCCATTGAACTAGAGTGGAGCTCTGTAAACAAAGGAGAGCTGACCTTGAGTTGTTCAGCACCTAGGGACGAGGAAGTGTTGGGTGGTTGAGGTGCGAGTGCATTGAGTCCTTTAAGATTGGCTGATAATGCTACCCACGCCCGGAGGCAGGAGTCCAAGGAGCACCTTTTTAGCTAGTAGGCATGTTTGGTATTTGATCCTACCACTTAGCTGTAGCCATCCAGTTTGAGCATATAGCTCACACACATATGAGTGAGACATGCATCACCAGTGAGAAGTCTACACAGTTTGTTTAAAGTGACAGTCAGCCTTTTGAGTGAGGTAGCGGTGGCAGATCCATAAATGAACAAACCATAATCAATGATTGATAGTGCTGAACTGTAGACAGCAAGCTTCAGATCTTCTGTTGTCAAACTCCGCCTGTGCCTATTTAGGAATCCAATCCTAATATTGACGGCTTTGGCAACATTCTTGATGTGAAGCGCATAGGAGAGATGACTATCCAGGATTACTCCTAGGTACTTAAAGTGCTGGACTTGTTCAAGTGGAACTCCCAGGTTATTTCTAAAGGTAAGAGCATGGTTCTTGTACTTATTGTGAGGACGTGAATAACAAAACTTTAGTTTTCTTGTGGTTTAGGACCAATTTGTGGGCCCTAAACCATTCCTCAGCTTCATTGAAACCAAGTTGTAGATTGCTTTCCAGTAGGTTGGGATCAGGGTGCAATGTAAAAATAACAGCGTTGTCTGCACATAGAAGAATCTGTTGCTGAAAGGAGTCCAGCAAGCTGTTCAGAAAGATACTAAAAAGGAGGGGGCCCAGGACTGATCATTGTAATACTCCAGATCGGACGACCCGCTGTTCAGAGGAGACATTGGATATTTTCACCCGTTGAGATCTACCTTCAAGGTAGCTACTGAACCAGTGTAGTGTGTCATGGGAAAGAACTTTTGTGATTAGTTGATGTAGGAGAAATGGGTGATTAACAATGTCAAAGGCCTTTGTTAAATCTATGAAGGTGGTCCCTACAAGATTGCCTTGGTCAATTGATTGCTGGATGAAGCTGGTGAACTCAAGAAGTGCTGTGGTGGTGCTGTGTCCTTTTCTAAACCCATGTTGTTGTGGGCATTGAATGGAATATTTTTCAAGGTAATCCACAAGCTGATTAGCGACAATGTATTACAATACTTTGGATATAGGAGGGAGGATTGATATTGGCCTATAGTTATTATGAAGGGCACGATCATCAGATTTATGTCCTGGGGTCACCAGGGCCATTTTCCAAACATGCAGAAATTGTGACAGGGTTAATGAGAGGTTAAGGATCTTTGTTATGGGTAAGAGTACTTCCTCTAGGGTGAATGCGATAAGTTTGAAGTCTAGCGAATCCCCACAGTGCCTAGATTTCCTCAGCACTTTATTCAGGAGTTTCCTATCATGGTTCACTGAGATCTTCTTAAAGTAAAAAGGAGGGAACCAGGGTTCTTGTCCTCGTAGTGACTAGCAGGTTTTGTAGAGGTATCATCAAAGAAGTTATGTGGTAGCACACTGCTCAAGTTAGTGAAAGCTTCATTAAAAGTGTTCGCAATTTTAATAGGGTCCATGGTGGGGGTTCCATCGAGGTTTAGCATAACAGGTGACACATTTGGATCCTGCCCAGTGAAATCTTCGATTTTAGACCAGAATTTCCTATTATGGTATTTATTTTTCTCCTGACAAATAGCCCATGTCCATGCATTTCTTGCTGCCTTATAGGCATGTATATCCAGTTGTTTCCCTGAGGCTTTTGCACAGTGCCAGAGATGGCCCCATTGTTTCATGCTGTTTATGAGCTCGGGAGTTATCCAAGGGTGAACCGTGCCATAGACCTTCATCTTTTTAGTGGGGCATGTATATCACAGGCAGCATTAAAGACAGTAATGAAGTGTTCCAGAGCTGTGTTGATGTCATCAGTGGAGTCAAGCAGGACCCAGTCATGGTTACATAGTTGCCGTTTTAAGAGATCAAGGTCACCCCATTTTAGCACTCTTTTATAGATAGTTGGGGGGGCTGTAAGAATTTGTTGGTCCAGCTGCAGATAATGGGGGTGTGGTCACTAAGGGAGTGAGGGTGTACGGTTACATTAGAGATGCGATCAGGGCAATTGGAGATTATCCAGTCCAGGGTTGTGCTTGTACCAGTCTTATAGTTAATTCTGGTTGGTGTGTTGACTAGTTGAGATAGGTGTAGGGCTGATAAAGCATCGTTTATGGGGCCAATGACTGGTGATAGCCAGTTTATATTGAAGTCACCCATTAGTATTGTCTCAATGAGGTGGTTTTGGGAACGGAGATAGTCCAGGATGCTGTGGAGACCAGAGATTGGGTCTTTAGGGGGTATGTAAACTGATAAGACTGTAAGAGTTTTGTTATGAGCACCCAGTAGTACTTTAATTGCAAGTGCCTGGGCGGGGCAACCTAGGTCACTCACAGGCATGGCCAGACCCTTTAGTGAGTTTTTTAGATAGATGGCACAGCCACCACCACATTTGGATGACCTGTCCAGCCTAAAAATGGTATATCCGGGTAGGGCAACAGCTGTGTCAGGTATTCTGGGGGACCACCAAGTTTTGACAACAGACAGTATGTCTGGGTTATGTTGTGAAACCCAGACTTTGAGGCTGTCAAATTTGCTCAAGAGACTACATATGTTGATTGTTGATAGCTTAATTGTTCTCTATTTGGCACGAGCACCATTTGGTGCCAAGCCACCAGGTCCTGGATTTGGATGGATGTTGCCAGACAGTAGAAGCAGCAAGAGAGCAACCCTGAGAAGGAAGTCTCTGTGGAGTTTTGAAAGCAGTTTAATATTCCTTCTAGTACAGTGGCTTCTTTTTCTTGTTTTGTGCAGGAAGAGAAGGGTGGTGGGTTTAGATAGTGTAATCACGCAGGCATGAGTGCTAAACAATACCCAGTCATTGAGTCGAGGTAGGGTCCAAAGAGGAGACCATGGGCCTTTATTAATGCAAAATTAATTTCCAGTTATACAGCCCGTATCATAGTGCAGGTTGCGGTTAAAGACCTTATTGATAGGTTGCTTTTTGATGTTATTAAGGTTCCCAGTGAGACTGAGTAGCATAAGGAAGGTGAGAAGATGGGGGAAGGTATTATGAGGAAGCTTACCCATTACAGCCTAGTTGAGATGCGTAGGTTATTAAACAACCAGGTCAGGGATAGCACCATGAATGTTAAAAGTGCTTAGCTGAGCCCCAGACTGGTGAGGATCAAGTGTTGCAGGTTCCCTCTGGAGGCTGGATGGTAAATTATTTTTAAGGGGCTTGGGTTGAACACATAGCCAATAGAGATGGGAAATGGTGGGGAGGGTGGAGCTTAGGTGTATTTAATAGCAGCTGGGGTTGGGGTAGGTGGGCAGGAAAATGTAAATAGCAGATAGTCCAAGATTAGCAACAGCCGAGGAGACTCGGTCCCGCTCACATGAAACTGCACCCCACAGTCTGGAAGAGAAGCAGCGAGCAGGGGAATTCAGAAGCAGCGAATGGAAGGGTCAGAGCTTGGCAGTGTCCAATTGCTGGTTAGCTAGATGGTCGCGGGACCAATCAGGTGGCTACTAGAGGAATCCGTGAAAATGTACCTGCTGTTTCCCTGGAGCAAGCTGCCTGGGCGGGTTTCAGGATGGGGCAACTGTGGGCCATTGGAGCCTAGCCACGGCCATGTCTTGAGCCTGTGTAAGGGACTGGGACCTGAAAGGGAGGAGGGCGAGGTGGTTAGGGCAATTACTAGGGGCCTTGCAACGAAGCTCAATAGGTGGAAGGGACTGTAGACAAAGGGAGAGGGGAGGAGGTGAGAAAGCTAGGAGGAGGACAAGAAAGAAATGTAACTGAGGTGGGGGATAGGTCTGGCTACAGGCACCAATCAAAGTTAGAAGGACAAAAGGGAGGGGCAAGCACTTGGCTATGGTGAGTGAAATGAGAGGGTGGGGTGTAGGACAGAAACGAGTGAAAGCAGGGAGAGGGATAAGCACACTGAGTGCTATTAACTCAGTGCTCACTCTGAGATAGGAGAGGAAGAAAAGTGATTAAACAATCAAGCTAGAGGTAGGGAGAGTGACTCAGGGCAAGCGACAGGAGAGCAGGGAGAAAAACAGTTTCAATTGCATTTCCTAAGTTAGCAGCTGCAGCGTTATAGCAATGAAAAACCCCACAATTCAGCTAGAACAGCATTCCCAGCTAGCAATTACATTCAGGTAACATAACCGAGTGAGAAATATATATTTAAATTAAATAAAAAATAGTAGACAGTCCAAATTTAAATTAGCAGACAGTCCAAGATTAGCAACAGCTGAAGAGCCGCGGTCTCTCTCATGAGAAACCACACTCCACGGTCTGGAAGAGAAGCGGTGAGCAGGGGAATTCAGAAGCAGCCAATGGCAGGTTCAGAGCTCGGCAGCATCCAATTGCTGGTCAGCTAGATGGTTGAAGGATCAAT
This sequence comes from Neoceratodus forsteri, assembly GCA_016271365.2. Lineage (NCBI taxonomy): Eukaryota > Metazoa > Chordata > Ceratodontiformes > Ceratodontidae > Neoceratodus > Neoceratodus forsteri. Next base: position 159,888,026 of record CM028137.1, read on the forward strand.
CAGGTGGCCGCTAGAGGAGTCCACGAAAACGTACCTGCTGTTTCCCTGGAGCAAGTTGTCTGGGTGCGTGTCAGGATGGGGTGACTGCTGTCCATTGGAGCCTAGCCATGACCATGTCTTGAGCCTGTGCCAGGGGCTGGGACTAGAAAGGGAGGAGGGAGAAGTGGTTAGGGCAGTTAAGAGGGGTCTTGCAGCGAAGCTCAATAGGTGGGAGGGACTGTAGACAAAGGGAGAGGGGAGGAGGTGAGAAAGCTAGGAGGGGGACAAGAAGGAAAAGTAATTGAGGTGGGGGATAGTTCTGGCTACAGGCATCAAGCAAAGTTAGGACAAAAGGGAGGGGTGCTTGGCAAGTGCTTGGCTATGGCGAGTGAAATGAGAGGGTAGGGTATAGGGCAGAAACAAGTGAGAGCATTGAGAGGGATGAGCACAGTGAGCGCTATTAACTTGGTGCAAGCTCTGTGATAGGAGAGGAAGAAAAGTGGTTAAAAAATCAGGTTAGAGGTAGGGAGAGTGACTCAGGGCAAGAGATAGGAGAGCAGGGAGAAAAACAGCTTCGAATACATTTCCTAAGTTAGCAGCTGCAGCATTATGGCAATGAGAAACCACACAATTCAGCTAGAACAGCATTCCCAACTAGCAATAACATTCAGGCAACATAAGCGAGTGATAAATGTATATTTAAATTAAACAAAAAATAGCAGACAGTCCAAATTTAAATAGCAGACAGTCCAATATTAGCAGCAGTCGAGGAGCCACAGTCTCACTTACGAGAAACCGCACTCCATGGTCTGGAAGAGAAGTGGTGAGCAGGGGAATTCAGAAGCAGCCAATGGCAGGGTCAGAGCTTGGCAGCATCCAACTGCTGGTTAGCTAGATGGTCGAGGGACCAATCAGGCTAGAGGAGTCCACAAAAATGTACCTGCTGTTTCCCTGGAGCAAGCTACCTGGGCAGGTTTCAGGATGGGGTGACCACTGGCCATTGGAGCCTAACCATGGCCATGTCTTGAGCCTGTGCCAGGGGCTGGGACCTGATAGGGAGGAGGGAGAGGTGGTTAGGGCAATTAAGAGGGTCTTTGCAGTGGAGCTTAATAGGTGGGAGGGACTGTAGACAAAGGGAGGAGGAGGAGGAGGAGGTGAGAAAGCTAGGAGGGGGACAAGAAAGAAAAGTAATTGGAGTAGGAAATAGGTCTGGCTACAGATGCCAAGCAAAGTTAGAAGGACAAAAGGGAGGGGGGAAGGGGCAAGCACTTGGCTATGGCGAGTGAAATGAGAGGATGGGGTGTAGGGCAGAAACAAGTGAAAGCAGGGAGAGGAATAAGCACACTGAGCACTATTAACTCGGTTAAGAGAGGAAGAAAAGTGGTTAAAAAATCAGGTTAGAGGTAGGGAGAGTGACTCAGGGCAAGCAACAGGAGAGCAGGGAGAAAAACAGTTTCAGATTCATTTCCTAAGTTAGCAGCTGCAGCGTTATGGCAATGAGAAACCCCACAATTCAGTTAGAACAGCATTCCCAACTAGCAATTACATTTAGGTAACATAAGCGAGTGAGAAATATATATTTAAATTAAACAAAAAATAGCAGACAGTCCAAATTTGAATAGCAGACAGTCCAAGATTAGCAGCAGCCGACGAGCCATGGTCCTGCTCATGAGAAACCGCACTCCACGGTCTGGAAGAGATGCGCTGAGCAGGGGAATTTAGAAGCAGAAAATGGCAGGTTCAGAGCTCGGTAGCGTCCAACTGCTGGTTAGCTAGATGGTCGAGGGACCAATCAGGCAGCCGCTAGAGGAGTCCACAAAAATGTACCTGCTGTTTCCCTGGAGTAAGCTGCCTGGGCAGGTTTCAGGATGGGTTGGCCACTAGCCATTGGAGCCTAGCCACAGCTGCTTCTTTAGCCCATGCCAGGTGCTGGGACCTGCTGTTTCCCTGGAGCAAGCTGCCTGGTAGGGTTTCAGGATGTGGTGACCACTGGCCATTGGAGCTTAGCCATGACCGCGTCTTGAGCCCATGCCAGGGGCTGGGACCTGAAAAGGCTCACAGAGGTAGACAGGGTAATAGTGGAGGATGAGCAGAAAGCAGCCATTCTGAATGACTACTACTGCTCAGTATTCACTAGGAAGGACAGCGGGCCTTTGCCAGAGAGCATCATCAAGGCTGCTGAAAGGGGTATCCCAGAAATAAGGCAGCAGGTATTTACTAGTGAAAGGGCCAATAATGGTAATGAAGCCCTAAAGACAGATATGGCCCCAGGCCCAAAAGGGATGCACCCAAGGGAGCTCAGTGAACTGGCATCACAACCGACTGAACACCTGGTAGGGATAGTCAGTAGCTCTTTTTAGGGAGGGGTGGTTCCGAAAGATTGGAGGGTAGCAGATGTACAGTAATTCTGCTCCACTATGGTGGGGACAAAGAGCAGCTGGTTAACTACAGACCTGTTAGTTTTTCCTTTGTTGTGGGTAAACTGATGAAGACACCAAACAAAGAGGCCCTAGTTGGCTACCTGGAGGAAAAACGGGCTCTAGGATAGTAAACAGCACAGGTCTGTGTCAGGGAGATCTTGTCAGACCAACCTAATAGTATTCATTGATTAGGTAACTAGGACAGTGGATAAGGGTCATGCAGTAGATTTACTCTACTTTGATTTCAGAAAGGCATTTGACTTAGTGCCTCAAAGAAGGTTGCTGAAGGAACTAGATGATCTGACTGTAGTGAAGGACATAGAAGGATGGGAAGCTGGTTGGAAGGGAGACAGCAGAGGGTAGTAGTAAACAGAGTCAGACCTGAAGAAAGGGAGGTCACCAGTAAGGTGCCACAGGGATCAGTCCTGGGTCCAAACCTTTTCAATATGTTCATCAGTGACATAGGAGGGGGAATTCAGTGCTAGATGTGTATCTTTGCAGATGACACTAAGCTCTGTGGTACGATAGGCAGGATGGAGGGGGTAAGGTAGATGCAGAAGGACCTGCAAAGGCTGGAGAGGTGGGGCAAGGACAGGCAGCTGAAATTCAATAGCAGAAAGTGCTAGGTGATGCACATAGGAAACAAGAACCCTAGAATGGAGTATTGGGTAGGAGCGGTTAAGTTGTGCACTACCTCGGAGGAAAGGGACCTAGGAGCCATCATGCATGACTCCCTTAAAAAATCTAGCCAGGGTAACATGATCTGCAGTATGATAAACAGGATGGAACAGACCACTAGTGGAAGTGGTGGAGTCGAAATAGTAGGGGACTTCAAGAAATAGGGAAAAATTAGTAAGTAGGCAGGGAGGAGATAGGGTCACTGGAGACCAGCTAGGGTCTGTGGAGCCAGACTAGACAGGGACCATCTGGGCAGATTGGGTGGGGCAAATGGTCCTATTCATCCAACAAATGATATGTTTCTTTGATACTGGGTATATTAGGAGGGGTTTTGACAGTGGGAGGAAAGAGTTATTATTGCCTTTCTATAGATCACTGATGAGGCCACACCTTAAATGCTATGCCCAGTTCTGCAGTCCTCACCTAAGGAAAGACAAGGACAAATGGGAGACGGTGCAGTCTAGGGTGACCAAAATTATTCAGGGTCACCAGGGCAGATTCTATGAGGATCGGCTTAGGACACTGAACATGTACTGTCTCGAGACCAGATAAGAGAAGGGTGATTTGGAGAGACCTTCCAGTTTCTGAAAGGAATGAACAAAATGAACTGTGAGGAGCTATTCAAAAGGAGTTGTGACTCTAGAACATAAGGATATGAATAGAAACTGGTGGGAGAGGGTAGGTTCAGGAGGGATGCGAGGAAGGTTTGTTGTATGGAGAGAGTGGTTGAGTCATGAAACAATTTATCAGTGCAGGTGGTGAGTGCCAAAACCATTAGTGGTTTCAAGCACAGTTGGGACAAAGTTAAGGGCTTAGTTGTTACTCAGGGGGTAGTAATGAGACAGGGGGCCATGGGGATTGATAGTGCAGGCAAAAAACCCATACTGACAAAAGGTTGGGTATTACTGACAGACTGGATGGACCATTGGTCTTCTGTCATCAATATCAATGTTTTTATGTAAAAGCAGAACATTTTTAAATCAGCTGACCAAGTGAGTTAACATTTGTTCACATTGCTATGATATGGTTGTTTTGATGACATTTTTATAATGTAAGTGCACAGTTACAACTAAGTTCTACTTCACTCTTTCATTGTTACTGCTTGCATTGCTGAGATACAGAAGTTTGTTTACACAGCTTGTCATATGGAGGGGATTACTGCACTGCCATGTGGTGCATTTCTGCCAATCACAGGCAAAGATTTCCTGTGTCCATTTTATAAAACTATTTATTGCATGTAAATGGGTCAATAAATTCAGCAGTTATTGAATACTGCTGCATGTAAACTACTGTATTACAACTTGGTTGAGGATCTTCGATTACCCTATGCATAACTGGTGCACATGTGCTCATAGCAATTCTTTTTATTCATGAGTTTGTCACCATATGACCTTATATGAAAAGAAAGGATAGGAATTGAATCTGAGTAAGAAATCTAAAAGCATTTTAAAATGCAATAAACGATACATGAAGACTGTTGGGAGATAGAAAGGTCCAGTACTGCTGCCGAAGGTAGCTGCGATCCTGAAAGTGCAGAGAAGCTTTTAGACTATGCTTTGGCAACCTAGCACTGGCTAACATAGCAATGGAAGCTTGGTGATCAAAACTGGGGTGGAAAGCTGATGGCACCTCTTGAAAAAGAGAGGGACTGAGCATTTTGGGAGCACAGCAGGCTTAAAAGTAATGTGCTGTATTCTACTTATCAGGTTGCTGAGAAACAGAATTGTCTAACATCAGTGACAGTAGGTTTTCAAGCACTGAGGAAGATCCTTCTGCTCCTGACTGCTGAGAGCTAACAGGAGTACCAGATTCTGTTAAGAGAGAAAGCTCAATGAGATCAAAGATGCAGGACTGGAACGTAACAGTTTGGACTGATTGACACTTCTGTATGAAAGGCACATTTGGGAGACACTGCAGTCATTCTGCAGGGCCAGTGAGACCATCCTCAGCACAATGTATAACAATTTTGTGAAACATATGGTGAATAATATTTTTTTTTTCCAATTGTTTAACCAGGATGGACACACTAAGCTGAAAGTTTGTTGACAGGTGCTACCTGGGAGTACAAGGAAGTTAAGTGACTTGCTCAGAGCCACACAGTATGCAAGTGGGGGCTGTGGGATTCAAACCCAGGTCTCCAGATTTGCAGCTCAGAGCCTTAAACCACTGCGCTATACTGCCTCCCTGATTGGATCCTTACTGGAAATTCTCAGGTGTGTTAACTTCAACATAGCAAGCAAATTGCTGAATACTTATAAAATACAGTTTTATGTGTTTCTAACACTGCATGTAGCCAACTGTGTAAGTTCTCAGATGAAATTTACATGGGGGAGGGGGTTAGCACTGCCATATAACAGACAATTTTACATAATTGTAATAACAGTTATTAAAATAACATATACTTTATATTTTATTCATGTAAGTACTACTGTATTAACATAGTAACGTAGACATTCAAGATCACAAGTGATTCTGGGTCCATGGAGTCTCCCCCCCACACACTTCTTAAGTAGGGAAAAAGATATGGGGCCGGAATTTCAAAGGCCTTAGATTGACGCAAGTTGCTTGCGTCAAACAGGTCTGACGCAAGGGCACCTTGCGCCAAGGACTGCGCCAAGTGGCAATTTGAAAAGTAGCCTGCGTCACGCAGCAGGCTGCCTGCACCAAAGTGTGCTAGCACCATCCCTGCACCACGAAAGTGGCTGTGGCATGGCACAGGGAGCTTGTGGCAGACCCAGACTGCCGCAGCCCTAGGATCCGGAATTTGAAAGACCCCCCCTGGAACCAAGTGCCAAGTACCCTTAGACCAGTAAGGAGCTGGTCTAAGGGGACTTAAACAACTCCTGGGGGGTTGTCCTGTAAGTACCACCATGTGGCCCATCCTGATCAGTCCCTGGTGGGCGATCTGTGGTGGTCCGGTGGTCCCCCCCCCTCGCACCCATCATGGTCCCCTGGTCCCCGACACCCATGTTCATGCATTCTGCCAACCCTCCCACCCATCTAAGCACTCCCACCACCTTCCCATACCCGATCCAGTGACCGGCACAGCCCTCCACACGCCACCATGGCTGGCCGCCGAATGAGCAGTCCGTGCGTGTACTGTATACAGTACATGCGCGGACTCTCATCAGTGACAACCAGCGAGGGTGGTAATGAGAGGCTGTGCAGTGTCAGATTGGGTATGGGAGGGGTTGGAGTGCTGAGATGAGTGAGGGCTAGCACACCAGGGTACCAGGGAGTGTTGCGGCGCTGGTGCCATTGGCACGGTGGTGTTGGGGGGGCAGTGCCTGGTTGCCAGCCCCTGTCCATGGGTGCTGCAGACTCCACACGACCGTTGTGGCATTCCGGGTGGGTGCGCCATATGTCAAGCACAACACCCCCTTTGCTGCAAGCCGCGGGACTTAGGCGCTGGGACCCTGAGATATAGAAATTCGGGCGTAGGGTCCTGGGTGCTCTGCACTCGGCGCAAACTGCCATTGTCGCAGCTTGCACCAGGTCTTTGAAATTCTTGGTCTCCCTCCAGAGAGGGGTCAACACCATAACTGCCATAGGCTGTGACATGGCTGATCCCCAGCTGCGTCTGATGATAATAAACCACCAATGCTACTGATCCTACCATCCTCTCTACCGATTCCCTATCCACTGTTGCACCAGACCAACTGTGGAGTATTTTTGTCCTGATCCCTTCCAGAGAGGGGGATATCACTGTAAAGTCTACCAGCTGTGATGTGACTGATCTCACCAGCTGCCACCAAATGAAACCACCTAACCAATGATGCTGATTCAATCCTTCTTCCTGAAAATTCCCCAACTGTCACCACACCACAATGATTGTGGAATGGCTGTGTTCTGGACCCTGTCCACAATAGGGAGACCACCATAAAAGCCACCAGCTGCAGCCCAGCTGACTTCTGATCCCCTCAGCAAAGACCACTGACTGTGGTTGCCTTATGGAGTGGCAGGTAAATGAAGCAGTGATCACTTATATCCTCAATCCCTCCTTGTACTTAGTTTCTCCACTACAGCTGATATATGTGGGTGGATGACCTCTTCTCACTGTGATTGCCAGTAAATATTAACATAGAAATATAGACAATGACAGCAGAAAGAGACCAATGGTCCATTCAGTCTGCCCAAGTTTCATGTCTAACCCTGGGACCTACTGTCCTAGCTCTCTATTCTCCCATCCTCCTTCCTGATTCTGTCACACCGGGTGACCATTTTACCCTTCACTCTGTCCCATCCATGCTTGAAATAATCAGCTGTTTTAGCACCCATCACTTCAGCTGGTAGACTGTTCCACAGGTCCACCACCTTTTCCATAAAATAGTAATTCTTCATGTCTCTCCTGAACCTCCCTCCTGTCAGTTTCCATGCATACCCTCATGATCTCGAACTAGCATTCAAGCTAAATAGTTCCTTGCAGTTCACCTTGTTTAATCCTTTCAGGAACTTGAAGGTCTCAATCATATCCCCCTACTTCCTTCTGGTCTCATAGGTGGTAACCAGATGTATTGCTGTCCCTCTGCCTACCCCATGCCTGCAAGGAAGCTGCTAGACCTGCAGCTGCATCATCACACAGCTGCCTGACTATCCCAAACCAACATGAAGCATGCGGTCAAACTTTACATGATAACTAACAGATTAAAAAACCACAGACTAAAGCTGCCCCCCAAATTACACTCTGGTTATCTCTCTACTTTCCCACATAGAGGTGGAGGTGGAAGCTGCACTGATGTAGAAAATGATAGGCAGCCCTACACCACAGCATTCTCTAAAAATCTGGTATAAATACAATACCTTCACTTTGCTTATTGCATTATTAGCCACTGTGGCTGTGACCAGAGTTAGTTAATTATGTGAGCTTATGCCGCTGAGGGTGAGTTTCAAATCGGGTGAGTTGTAGGTTGGGGTATGCAATAATAAGGGAGTAACTTTTCTAGGGATGATTGGTAGAGTTAGTACTGCCAATCAAGACTGATGTGGTGGGGAATGGATGAATGGATGGAGGAGGGAAAAGGAATGAGCAAAGGCAAGAAAAAGGACAGGATTCATGAACGCATCTGAGAGCAATACGTTGGATGCCAAGGGATATGCAAAGAGAAGCAGTTGGAGAATCTATGAAACTGCTGCTTTAGAAGGGCAATGTTGGTGGCAGGAACAGATAGTATAAATGAGCATGAAGGGAGGAGTGAGGAGAGTGAAAGAAGGGGTGATTGAGTTAGAGAGGTATATTGAAATGAAGGAAAAGAGGAACAGTAGTTGGTGAGTAGAGAAGCTACAAGGCAGAGCAAGAAGATGAGGTGGGTAAGGAGAAACAGGAAGTAATACATGAGCAATATTACAAGACAGGAAGAAAATAAAGGGTTTTGTTGGTGGGCTGGGCAATGATTTTGTCAGGGCACAGACTCCTGAGAGTCACCTTCTTTCAATGCACACTGTTAGAGATAAAGTCAGAACTGTTATGTATTATTTTATACAAATAAAAAGTTGTCATCTTTTTTAAATGAGCTCACCCAGCATGCCTGATTTTATTTTTATCAGACAATGAAGCTTAAAACTTGGCTAACATTTCAGCCCTGGCATCGTCAAAATAGAAAAAAAAATGTGAGCAAAATGAACAGAAGATCAGCATTGCAGATGTTACAACACTAAATTAATTCCCCTCAGTGTAATTAGAGAAAAAGTGGAAACAAGGCAATGAGTACTTCTCTGAAAGTGCATGAAAGCACCAGTTTGTTCTGATTTTCATCCAAAAGTGTCAACTTTGTTCTTCAGTTTTTGACCATTAGTCTTGCAATACAAGTAACTTAGTAACAGCAGCTTGGCATCAGTTCAAATCTCAAGATGGCTGAAACTGTTCACTAATTAACAGATTGTAGTATGATAGCCGAAATGTGGTCAGCTAATCAGCACCTTATGCAGGAACTTTAATTTGGAAATTCTTTGCCTATAGCAACCTTTTATATGAAGTTAATGCTAAACTTTTATATTACTGATTTTTCTTGACTGAGCCATACCACAGACAGATGCGCGTGTTACTGGAATTCCAGTTCTGTGCATGATGGGAACTCAAAAGAAGGTTTGGAAGGAAATCCCTTTTTTTGCCAGCTAAACCACTTTGATAGATACTGTTATGTCCTTAAATTAATACATTGGTTTTAGCAGCCGGTTTATCTTGTGACCAGCTGTTATACGTGTAAGTTTGCAAACTAAAAATCATATAATGCAGAACTTGAGAATTATTTGGGCAAATACATAATAGCTTAAGAAAGATAACTATACCCACATACTGCAATGTTTTTAAAATACTGCATATAAAATCACAGCTTCAGCTATTACCATTATGCTAACACAAACTGAGCCATATAAAAGAGTATGCACTGGAGCAACGAATTTGCATATCGTTAAAAAAAAATGTTTGACCATCAGAAGCCCTTTTCAAACTGCTGCCCCCTATTTGAAAGACGGATACAAGCATGTGAGACAGAATAGCATCAGTTTTTGCCTTGCCAGTGAGACAATGTATGTACTGTAGGTCCCACAGATGTGATTAATAGATGCTGTTGTTTGCCTGGAAAAAATAGTCTGAAACAAATCCTTTCTTCAACTGCCTCACGGACAAGCTGGACATGAGCAGCAGTGGAAAACATTGCACCAGGTAACAGCAAATTACATCAGCGCTTTACTGATGTCAACTTGTCTCAAGCTGATCTTCAACACCAGGTTAAAAGGATTGTGTTGGTCTGCTGTAGTTGTGTAGGTCCTTCAAATTTCCGGTTTGGAGACTGCTGATACTGTATGTGTCCACGGAAATTATTATTTTCTGTCAAGTGCCAGTAGAAAACACATTTTTCTAGTATTCAGGTCAAAGTCTAGTTTTTATATTTGCATGAGCCTGAATATGCTGCAAAAAATAAATAAATAAATAAATAAACTAAGCAATTTTACAAAGTCCCTTTATTCAGCTTAAAACAGAGGGCCTTATGTTTGTGCAAACATCTGATTGACAATGAGGCTGCTTACATAGCCCCACTATCTGTCAATGGTAAACCCCACTACCTGTTGACAGAAGGCCCCCATTGATATCCATATCCATATCTACATCTACATCTACATCTACATCTATCTCTATATCTATATCTATATTTATATCTATATCTATATCCACATATATGTACACATCACACCCTTTTGTATGAAAATGTAATTATCTGTTCAGCACTAGGCTGTGTATTAGAGAAACAGTAAGGTGTTTCTGGGAGTCCCAGGTTTCTAGTTGCCTTGGTGGCACAGCTAGTAGCACAAATAGAATGGAATTCCAAATGGTCTGGGTTCAAATCCCAGCTATGGCACTTATTTCTTTCTCTCTTCTGTTTCTTTAGGTTCCATATATGTGCACACTACACCCTTGTGCATGAAAATGTAATTATCTGTGCAGCACCAGACTGTGCATTAGAGAAAGAGTAAGGAGCTTCTGGGGGTCCTAGGTTTCCAGTTGCCTTGGTGGCACTATGGTAGTGGAACTGAAATGGAATTCTGGGCAACCTGTGTTCAAATCCTAGCTAAGGCACTTATTTCTTTCCCTCTTCTGTTTGTTTGGATTCCATATATTTGTACACCACATCCTTGTGTATGAAAAAAAACACACTGTTATAACTTCATATGGGGAGTGTCCTCGATAGTTAGGCAGGTCATGGTGGAATCTTGCTCCTGGTGGAAGCAAGTGGTGGATGCCATTGACAAGCCATGTACTCTATACTGTCACCTTGCAAGTTTACTTATCAATGGTAGACAATATTGTTCATCTGCTGCTGACTGTGCATTGCTAATACTGGGGCAGATGGTGCTGATGATCCTCTAAGCCAGCACCACGTAGCAGATCATGCCAACATGGACTGGGCGTGTTGTGAGAAGAGGTGCTGGGGCATCTCACATGAATCAGATTCCATGGTGAGATCCTATCCAGCTGTCTGCACAATGTGGAAAGTGCCAGTGCCTATGGCATGCTGTAGCATGGGGGTCCCATACCTTATGAGTGTGGCTATAGGGGTGATGAGACAGATGCTGCCAGTGCAGGATTGCCACTGCCCCTGACCACAAGGGTGATGGCCCACTAGGGCCAGGACAGGATACCTTACAAGCCATGGGGCATTGCTTTGCCTACCAAACCCCGTCCATTCACAGGATATAATGGTGTGGAGGACATGATCACCCACATGCACCTGCCTCCAGGCGCAGTGGTGCCACTGTCAGAGCATGTACCTCCTGTAACCCTCAAGGGTAGTGTTTGTACCTGGGCTGGCCAAGGATACTGGTTCTGTGGGGGCACAGGGGCTCCTGAATGGGCAAGTAGCTGTGACCTATGCTCAGTTCAGTGGCCCATGTATCTGGTATCCACTGGCCACAACCATGCCATCAGGGACTGGCATCACCCTGTTCCTATCACTGCTGGTTGCCATTCACACTTTGTGCATGTAAATGGCCCCACAGCAGCCATCATCAGGATGTTGTTCCCTGGAGGTCAGTGGATGGGACAAAGTGGATGGGACAAATAATACAGCACTGGTGTTGCACCATGAGGGGCACAATGTACACACAGAAACATAGAACTGCTTGGTCCACCCAGTCTGCTTAGTTGTCCATACCTATACAGTCACTGCAGACCGTACTTAATCTCCAGCTCCCTCACCCCCTCCAGCTCCCTCCCCACTTTTCTGAAAGTACTTTTGCAGTTTTGTACTATTTTTACACTGATGGTGACAGAAGGTCAAACTGCACCCAGAAAAAAAATATGTTTATTTAATTCTTTGGTATCCGGGTAGGGCCCATTAGGCACAAATGCCTGTTTTCAGGGGTAACATGGGAGCACTGGGGTGATTAAGTAACTTGCTCAGAGTCACACAATATGCAAGTAGAGGTTGTGGGACTCAGACCTAGTTGTGCTGGATGTACTAAGCTCATTTGCACTTATTACTCTAACCTCTGGGCTATACTGCTAGCCTCAATTATATTTTCATTAGGGCCATGGCATATCATCCATCCATCTATCTATCATCCATCCATCCATCTGTCCATCCATCTATCATCTATCTATCTATCTGTCTATCTATCTGTCTGTCTGTCTGTCTGTCTATCTATTTATCTATCTATCTATCTATCTATCTATCACAAAAGTAGGGAAATGTGACGTTAGGGTTTCCTATGCTACCTCGCCACCCCCAACCTCCAAGCAAAAAAGGACAACACTTTAGGGTTTTGGGTCTCTGAAGTCTTGATTAGCCAGTAGTGGGATCTCCCTGGGGTTGTCAACCCTAATGCTCACACCTCCCCCACAGCCCATAGCCTCCTATCTGAAGCAAAAGCCACATCTCCAAGCCAGGGCTTGGGGTATGGGGGTGGTGAGTTAGGGTAGGAAACCCCAATGCCACATGTCCCTACTTTTGTGTCATTAAGTTGACCCCTAACTGGTGCATTAACTAAGTTTTTTTGCAAAGAATTTCCTTTCTTTTTGAGGTACTCAAATTATATCCTCATTCATGCAGGTCGTTTTGGGACCTGCATGAACAAATGTAGATGTGCAGGGCCCTTTGGGCCCTGTGTCAAGGGAAGACTTAATCTGCTCACAGAAGTGCAGGGTCCACAATGACAGATGTCAAGAATTCTTGGGGTTGTCTGATGGGCTGCAGAAGTGCAGGACTCTCTGTTCAATGTGATTCTTTGTGGTTGCAGATACAAAGATACAGGGCAAAAAGCCTATCTGTTAGCTAATGCACAGGACACTCTGCCACCCACAGGTGCAGAGGTGCAGGGCCCTATGCCAAGAGGCCAGTTGTCTTCACTGTATGGTACCTGGGCCCATGCAGACACCCCTGCATCTTTTATTCCCAGGGTGGGGGGTATTGCATAACATCACTATTCCCCCACACTAACCCCATCCAGCTGGGGCACTGAGCTCACCCCTGCACTCAGCTCACCAGCATGGGATCACAAACCATGCCCACTGTGGTGAAGACTGACACTACATCCACAATTTCTTAATAATTATATGTCTTTTTTTTCAAATTTTGACCCCAGGTTTTCAAGATAGTAATTTTATGACTCCCTTATAAACATGGCATGTAGTATTTATAGTATATTGGCCAAAATGTCATTTTGCATCAGAAGTGTGAAAAGACATCTCATCCATGATTTGAAAAATGACACCTGTCAAGTTTATGAGGTGATGTGGAGAAATGGCTATGTTGAAAGTTTGGAGTCAAAGTATTGAAAATTAGTGAATTTGTGAGTAAACTTTGAAATAGCACAACATTCACTCATAACTTGGGCATTTTACCATATTTGTACTACCAAACTTCAGCATAGCCCTCTTACTACCCCTCCTCATGAACCTGGTAGGTGTAAATTTTCAAATCCTTGCTGAAACATCATTCTGGTGCTATGGAAATGTCATTCCATGCCACAGGTGCAAAAACACATTTTTTGATAGGATTTGAAAAATGGCAGCTGTCAGGCTTATGAGGTGGTGTGAAAAAATGGCTATGTTGAAAATTTGGGGTTTAAATATTGAAAATGGCCAAAGTTGCAAGACAGTGTAGAAAAATTTCAGAATGTATGCACATGACTGCCATTTTTACGTATTTAATTTTCAACATAGCCTTCTTATGACCCCACCTCAAGGACAAAGGGTGATGAAAATTTTGAAATTCAGCCTGAAAGGTGATTTCGCCAAACAACCACAAAATGGCCTTTTGGGCCACATTTTCATAATTCTACCATCACTGGTCATGAGGCGGGTTCCCAAAAAGGCCATGTTGAACATTTGAGGTAAACATATGCAAAAAAGGGAAAATTATGAATCCAAGTTCAAAACCCTATTGAAATACATTGAATCGCACTGACCTTGGTTTCTCATGTCGCCGGTTCTAGCAGTGAGACCTGTCTTTGATCGGAGAGTGGATATTCACCCTGGGACTTGTTCAGGTGGGTGAGGGCCTGTAGGGGTTGTGGGGGTGGGATGTGGTAGGTGCTGAGTCAGGGGTTGGGATTGGGGGGGTCAAATTGGCAAGGTACCATTTTCTGTTTTTGCAGGTATAGTGACATTCCAGCACTGGGAACTGGACACCCCACTGTTGGGCTACTGTTTGGTAGCACTGGGTGTGGACACCACGGTGCCACCATATATTTACTTGGACAACCTGGAAGGGAAGGGGGATCACGAGAAGCAGTACTGGGGGTGGGCACCCCAGTCCCCTTATATATTATAAGTAAGCAATAATACACAATGGGGTGTGTGTTATGCTCTGATAAAGGCATGAGGAAGCTGGTTGAGTGCCTTACTGTCCTTAGAGGTGCAATTATCAGAGTATAACCGACACCCTGGAGTGTGTCATTGCACTCATACAATGGGTATATGCTGAGTAGTACTATAACTTTTTAAGAAGATATAGAATTATTAAAAGTTTTCTTTTTTTGAAATAAAATAGTCTCTTCACTTGTCAGTAGGGGCACTGGAGAGCGAGACAGCTTTCCAAGATTTGTATGCCACCTGTTCTCTCCCACCTACCATTGCTTTTTATTTTATTTATTTATGGATTTAAAAGTATCATTTAAAAGTTTCACCAGGAAGACATGCTGAGCAAATTGTTTGTTTCCAGATGCATCCTGAGGGAAGGAAAAAGGGCATGGTGCAGAAAAGAATTCAGGGTAACAGATTGGGCAATAAAACAAACAGCATATGATACAGGGTAACAATGGTAACAAGATGCAATGCATCAGATACAGTGAAAATAACAATGCTGACATATAAGCATAGATACACTGATTGCAATGGCTTCAGATACAGTACATACATGACAACTAGCAGATAGTACAGGATAAGATACAATAGCATAGGATACAGTGAAAATAACAATGCAGACACACAAGCAGAGATACGGTGATTATACTGGGTACAGAATACATACATTTTCAATCATCAGATTGTACAGGATAAGTGCTTGAACCAAGTCATAGCAAGGCTCCCAGGTCAAGGCAAGGGGGGAGCCTGTGTAGGGTTAGTGAGAGACTAGGGAAGCAGAGTGAGAGGAATTGCATGGGGGAAGGATAGCAGGGGAGGGAGCGGGGTTATTAGGTACAGTTGCAGGAGGGGGAGGTGAACGAGCGTAAGAGTGACAATAAGGTGTGAAGTGAGGGGTTATTTTTAATGGCAGTGGGAGTGAGTCCCAGAGCTTAGGAAGGCAGTGGGAGAAGGATGCCTAACCAGCTACTGAGGACCTGGGGGGGGGGAGGCAAGGGTGCGAGCATCGCTACTCCTGAGGGAGCAAGAGGAGGAAGGTGGGGGAGAGAGGGAAGATGAGAGGTATGAAGGGAGCACACTGAGACAGGCCTTACCAAGGAAATTAGAACAACGAGCCAGGCAGCAATCATTGAGGGAAGGGAGTGCCAGGGGATTGATATAAGGAGCAATTCATTGGCTCACTGCCATCCATTCTGTCCCACCCACTATTTTATTTCAGTCATTCACGGAGCTGAACTTTAGGGTTTTCTGTCCCTTCTGCAATCCTGACAGCATGACTGCAGTGGGTCACTAGGCCAATGGCAAGACTGACATACCGTTTTGGGGACTTATTTTTTGCTGTGGTATGAGCTAGAAAATATATACCTGGCAAGGGCTGCCAGCCAATCAAATTCAAGGACTGTCTCTACTCATTTTATTGAAAAAAAACTATAAAAACAGTGAGACTGGAAGGTGGGTGACCTGGAGGGGAGGGGGATAAAGAAGCGGTAATGGGGTGGGAGCCTCAGTTGGCTTAATAAGTAAAGAGATCGACAGACAGATAGATAGGTTCATAGGATTTTACGATTTCAAGGGTGGAGACCCATTTATGAACTCGCTGCCACTAACCCAACGGCAGAGATTGAATATTTTTTATTTCCCATATATTGGTCCAAATTATATTTAAACTGGTCTATATCTAAGCTGGTGACAACAGTAACTGGCAAAGAGTGCCATAGTCGTGGGATTCTCTGAGTTATAAAGTTATTTCTTTTAGTTGTATGATTAATATTGGTTAGACGTTTTAAATTATGTGACCTAGTGTTCTTGCCATTATTAGTAAACTGTAGACAAAGTTTCAAGCAAGGCTGGATCTCTAGATGCCTTATAAATTAGGCAAAGGTCACCCCTTAAGGCCCTATACTCAAGGGAGTAAAGGCCCAGAGTTTTTAGTCTGTCCTCATATGAATAATTGTGCATATTATGGATATTTTTGGTCAATCTTCTTTGTACTTGTTCCATTGCAGTTTTGGTGCCTGCAGATGTTGGTCCACAGAAGGCGGAACAATAGTCAATCTGTGAGCGTACTAAGCTAGAGAATAAGGGAACAATTACTTCAGCTTTACGGCTTTTTATATGCTTGTAAATACAAACTGTGATTCTGGCACACTTTTTTTATTGTTTTATTTATATGAGAATTACATCTTAAATCATTAGTGACGGTAATGCCTAAGTCAATTTCAGTTTCCACTGTTTGTAATAATGTATTTTTTAAAGTATAATGGGCAAGTTTATTATTTGTACTAAAGTGCATAACCTTGCATTTGCTGATATTAAATGACATTTTGTGCTGTTCAGCCCATATAGCTAACTGATCTAAATTATTTTGTAGTTCCTTTATTATTGTACACTGTTGGTAATACAGCCTCTGTTGCTATCATCTGCGTACTTATTTATCCAGACTAGAGATTCAGTGAAATTAAAATCCGCCGGCAAAGTGAATGTGAAATGGCCACTTCGTAGTGGCACTTCGCCATGTGGAGTGCCCCATAGGAAAGGCTCACTCCGCCTTGTTATTATTACTTTGCGTTGTCATTCCACCTTAAACACGAAGTAAGGTGGAGTGACAACAATATTGGTAGCACCCCACCCACACTGTCACCAGAATTAATGTGCATTCTCAAAGTGCTACTGTCTTGTGTCCAGAAAACTCCCCAATGCTGACGAAGTGAAATAAAAGCGTAACAAGAAATGCAGTCTCCTAGAATTAATGGCACACTCAGTCATGCGTGCAGTGGTCACATACAGAGTCACCAGAATTAATGTGCATCCCCAATATGCTACTGTCTTGTGTCCAGAAAATTCCCCAGTGCTGACAAAATGCTACTGTCTTGTGTCCAGAAAATTTCCAAGTGCTGACAAAGTGAAATGAGAGCGTAACAAGAAATGCAGTCTCCCAAAATTAATGGTGCACTGCAAATGCACAGACAGATTAAGACTGTGCTGAGCACTCAAGGGATGCAGACAAAAAGGCACAACAACACCTAACCAGTGCTCACAAGTCACAAATCAAAATCTGGAAAGGAATGCCTTTTGCCAGTTGAAGGATTAGTGCACGGCAGTAACAATCCACTACCAGCAAGGATACCACAAAGCAGTATAAAAAATTCATGCAGGTGCGGTGGCTAGCAGGTTCACACTGCTGCAATTACTCTGTGGCACAATAAAAGGTGTCTGATTTAATGGCACGCATCGCTCGCACACTCACTCACACACACACACTACAAATAATGCATAGCAAATTGAAAACCTTTAGTAATATAACCAAATGTTTTAAACAGACAAATTATATACTGCTGCACCACAACAATCAGCAAAAAAATGTAAAGAATTACTAAAAATATGACTGTGTGTACATTAACACAGTTATACAAGAAAAATATAGCCAAAACAGAAAGACTGCCTTTTTCTCCCAGTTAATGTACATACACCACAAATACACCCCTCCCCAAAAGCACACGTCACAGTACACAGACTGACTGTTCTAAATTAACGTTCAAAATCCACACACAACAATAAACACTCGATGATATGAGCACAGAAGGGTTTCCTACAATCAATGTACTAAATTTTGAGCAAAAAAAAATGACTCAAAAAGGCATTTTAAACAACTTTTAGAGGTTTTGAATCACAGAGCGCTGAGAGTAAACAGTCTCCAGCTACCACTACACACACACACCACCCAGGCCAGAACTGAGGCTGTGCAGAACAGTCTAGAGCCCATGTGACCTGCAATCCCATGAATCACTGCAGAATTTCATTTGGAGCTCAATTACAAGGCGAAGTGAGGTGAATTACATTGATTTCAATGTACTTCACCTTAAAATTGGTGGAAAAGTAGTTTGGGGAAGGCGGAATAATGCAGTCATTGGTTTCAATGGACTTCGCATTCCTCATTATGAAGCGAAGTACTCCGCTTCACATTGTGGAGTACTCCGCAGATTCCACGTTACTCCATGAATCACTTCGCAGAGCGAATTGGGGCTACTTCGCCCACCACCACTTACAGTACTGTAACTCACGTGCTATACAGGAAGGAGTGCAAATGCCCATGGCTGTACTTCCCTGATGAGCTGATCCTGTATCATAAAACTTCCCAATTTAAAAACTCTTATTAATGAGTACTGTGATGGGGTGGTGAAGCCTGGAGACATACTACAAAACAGGCTTACAATACATCCAAGTAACTAGTAAAAAAATTTATGTTGTGATTCGTGACATGATCGTGAATTGTGATTTGTGACTGTATTTGTGACAGTGATGATGAAGAATGTGATTCGGTGTCGATGGTGTGAGATAACCAATATAGAACTGTATTGGGAACGCAAATGCCTACAGCTGTACTTCCTCGATGAGCTGTAGCACAAAACTCCCCAACTTAAAAACTCTTATTAATGAGTACAATGGTGGGATGGTGAAGCCTAGAGAAATACTACAAAACAGGCTTACAATACATCCAAGTAACTATTAAAAAAATGTATGTTGTGATTCGTGATGTGACCGTGAATCGTGATTTGTGACTGCATTTGTGACCGTGATGATGAAGAACGTGATTTGGTGTCGACGGTGTGAGATAACCAATATGGAACTGTATTGGGAACGCGAATGCTTATGGCTATACTTCCCCAATGAGCTGTAGCACAAAACTCCCTGATTTAAAAACTCTTATTAATGAGTACAATGGTGGGATGGTGAAGCCTGGAGACATACTACAAAACAGGCTTACAATACATCCAAGTAACTAGTAAAAAAATTAATGTTGTGACTCATGACATGATTGCGAATTGTGATTTGTGACTGCATTTGTGACAGTGATGATGAAGAACGTGATTCGGTGTCGACGGTGTGAGATGACCAATATGGAACTGTATTGGAAACACGAATGCCTACAGCTGTTCTTCCCCAATGAGCTGTAGCACAAAAGTCTCCAACTTAAAAACTCTTATTAATGAGTACAATGGTGGGTTTGTGAAGCCTGGAGAGATACTACAAAACAGGCTTACAATACATCCAAGTTACTAGTAAAAAAATTAATGTCGTGATTCGTGACATGATCATGAATCATGATTTGTGACTGCATTTGTGACCGTGATGATGAAGAACGTGATTTGTATCACGAGTGACTCGTGATGATGGTCCTGACTTAAAAACGCATATTAATGAGTACACTGTTCATACCAAATTATGCACCACATCAGTCCAGTACTCTGAAGGGAAGCCAAAGAAACAACTGTGACTTAAGTTACAGATGGAGAGTGGGCCCTAAAGAGATGCAAATGCACAGTCAGATTAAGATTGTGCTGCGCACTGAAGAGATGCAGATGCAAAGGCACAACACCTAACCAGTGCTCACCATCAGAAATTCAAATCTGGAAAAGAATACCTTTGCCGGTTGGGTGGGCTGTGGGGTGGGGGGGCAGTGTTTGCAGTAACAGTCATTAGTACTAGTACCAGTAAAGATGCCACAAAGAAGTACAAAAATCCCACAGCTGCAGTGGATAGCAGGTTCACATTGCTGAAATTACTATGCGGCACAATAAAAGGTGTCTAATTGGATGACACGCATCACACACATACTCACACACGCACTAAGTAATGCATAGCAAATTGAAAACTTCAGTAATATAACCACGTATTTTAAACAAACTAAAATTATGCACTGCTGCACCACAACAATCAGCAAAAAAATGGCAAGAATTATTGAAAATATTACTGTGTGTACATTAACACAATTATACAAGAAAAATATCACCAAAATAGAACGAACTGTCTTTTTCTCCAAGTTAATCTACCTACACCACATATACGACCCTCCCCCAAAGCACACTTCCACTATCTCTGAGTACACAGACTGAATGTCATACATTAACATTCAAAATCCATATACAAACAATAAATGCTCGATGATATGAGCACAGGAGGGTTTCCTACAATCGATGAACTAAAGTTTCAGCAAAAAAAATTACTCAAAGCTCAAAAAGGCTTTTTTAATAGCTTTTAGAAGGTTTGAATCACAGAGAACTCTCAGAGTAGACTGTCTCCAATAGCTTCCTACACACACACTACCCTGAACTGAGGCTGTGCAAAACAATCTAGAGCCCATGTGACCTGAAATCCCATGAATCACTACAAAATTTGCCTTTGGATCTTAAAAACAAGGGGAAGTACATTGCTTTCAATGTTCTTCACCTTAAGAATTGGTGGAGTAGTGGTTTGGGAAGGCGGAGTAACACAAAGTCATTGGCCCTGATTCTAGAAGGGTTACACCTGGCGTAACAGCAGTTGCGCCAAACAGAATGGTGCAAGTAGCAACTTACACCTGCAGTTGTGACATGTGCAATTTTACAAAGTGGCCTGCGTAATGTTGCAGGCCACTTGCGCCGAACAGCTGTTAGGCCGCATAACCCCCCTCTGATATGGCACTAGGGGGTTTACAGCAGCAGTTGCGCCCGATTCTAGAAGGGCAGCCACAAAGTGCCCACATTGGGATTCTACAAGAACCCACGGAAGAGATCTGGCAACATAAGTTATACCAGCATTTAGCTGGTATAGCTTACGGACGTCCCCAGAAGTCCTGTAGACCCATCGGCTGTCCAGCGGACAGTGCACGGTTTCCCTCCCCCCATGCCAGCACACACCCCAGCAAGGCCCCAGGACTACCCATACCCCAGACACCTGAAACACCTGTTGAGAAGCCCACGGGCGTATCATCCCCACCCATTCCCGGAACCGTGAGTCGCCGCCGCATATACGGCAAAAAGCCAGCCCTGGTTGTCTAGTGGTCCCCCGAACTGTAAAATAAAAGAATAGATTCCCTGTATGCCTGGTAGTCTAGTGTCCCCCAACTGTAAAATAATAAATAATGAGATCCCCATTTCCCTGGTAGTCTAGTGGCTCCCCACCCAGTCGTGCCAGTCCACCCAGCACCCCCGCCACCTGTCCGCAGCTGATGACTGGTACAGCCCACCTCTCACCTTCATGGCCAGCTGCCGACTGAGTGGAGTATTAGTGCTACTGCACAGACATATTTAGAAATTAATTGCTGGGATTAATTAAAATTAATTGTTCGGTACCTCCACAAAGGAGACCCACAGGAGGGTGGCACAAGACCCCACAGGGGAAGAAAACAACTGCTGGTGGGGGACTCAATCATTAGGGGTGTAGAATTTGGGGAGGAAGGGAATAGGATGGTAAGGTGCCTGCCTGGCGCCACAGCTCTGAGGGACAGGAAGTGAATCCTCAGGATTGCGGGGAGCAGCTGCATGAGGGAGGGAGCTGAATGTCATTGTCCTCCTAAGGACAAAATGATCTGGCTGTGAATAGGATCAGAGCAGTGCAAGAGGAGTTTGTAGAGTTGGGGAGGGGCCTTAGACAAGTAGCATGTATGGTAACCTTCTCGGAGGTGCTGCTTGTCTATTGCAAGGATGATGCTAGGGTATTCCGCACCATGGGATTCAATGAATGGTTGAAAAACTGGTGCAGAGCTCAGGGTTTTGGCTTCATTGGGGACTGGGGAGCCACCTGGAGGGATGCAGGCCTATACTGGCGTGATGGTCTACATCTGTCCAGGGGGGAACCAGGATCCTAGGTGTTAGGGTCAAATGCTTCATTGACAAGCATTTAAACTAGCCAAGGGGGGGGAGGCACTGAAAAGAAGCAGGGAAATTCATGCCTCCCCCAACAAAACACAGTAGTTAGAGAGGTAAACACCAAGGTAGAGAAGTCAGTAGGGAGCAGGACAGGGGTAAATGCAGAAAAATGCAGTAATGATGGGGATGGGGCTACAAGGGGTAAGGCCATCAAAAATGGAGGGTGATGAGTACCAATGCTTGCAGTCTGTGTAACAAGCTCCCTGAACTAGTGACCTTGATAGAAGAGGGATCCCTGGATATTGTGGCAGTCACTGAAACATGGTACACAGAGAACCATGACTGAGATGTCAACATACCAGGATACACAATCTACAGGAGGCACAGGGTAAGTAAAACAGGAGAAGGAGTAGCTCTCTATATAAGTGAAGGGATTAAAGCAACAGAACTAAAGAGTAAACAGGAAGTTGGTGAGTCACTATGGGTCACCCTGGAGACAGGAAATGGCACCACAATCCACATGGGGGTTGTGTACAGACCCCAATCTCAGGGGGAGGAAATGGACAAGAAAATGATAGAAGACATCCTTAAAATTGCAGAAAAGTGGGAGATATTGTTGATGGGGGACGTGAATATGCCAGATGTTAACTGGAGTACCTTTGCTGCAGGCACATCCAAGAGCAGGGTCATTCTTGATGCCCTACAGGGGGCATGCCTCAGACAGCTAGTGTTGGAACCCACGTGGGAGGGAGTAATCTTAGACTAGGTACTCTCAAATGGGGACAGAGAAAGGATCTCAGATTTAGAAGTGGGTAGCCATCTGGGAACAAGTGACCACCAAACAGTGTGGCTCACAATAAACACAGCCATAGAGTCAAGCCATACAAAAACAAGAGTATTAGACTTTAGGAGGGCTGACTTTGGGAAAATGAGAGAATGCCTCAGAAAAGCAATGGCAAACGGGCAAGAAGGAGGGTCGAGGAACAGTGGGGAATAATCACAACAGCCATCACAGAGGCAACAAGCCTTTGTGTGAAGCAAATCAACAAAACAAAACAAAACAAAGGAAAAAAACACTATGGTTCTCAAAAGAGGGAATGTTAAGGAGAAAAGGATAGCATTCAGGAAGTATAAGGAAACACAGAAGCAGCAAGACAGAGAATTTATCAGTTAAAGCAGAAGGAGGCAGGTAAGGCAGTCAGAATAGCAAAGGCACAAACTGAGGAAAAGATAGCCAACTCTGTTAAGAAGGGGGATAAAACCTTTTATAGGTACATTAAGGAGTGAAGAAAGACCAAGGGAGGGATACAGAGACTTAATGAAGGAGAGGGAATGTGGGCAGCGGGTGACAGTGAAAAAGCAGGGATGCTGAATGAATATTTCTGCTCAGTATTCACAATGGAAGAGGAAGGGGAGGTACCTAAAGTAAACCAAACAAGAGAAACACTCTGAATAGGGGGGCTGATACCAGTCCATTCACAGAAGAAAGGGTTTTGAAAAAACTCTTGAAACTGAGGGTGGACAAAGCAATGGGGCCTGATGGGATTCACCCCAAAATTCTAAAAGATCTAAGGGTAGAATTAGTAACTCCACTGACTACTCTCTTTAACAAATCATGGGAGGATGGGGTGGTACCTGAGGACTGGAGGAGAGCAGATGTGATTCTACTTCACAAAAGTTGGAGCAGGGCAGAGGCAGGAAGCTACAGTCCAGTTAGTTTGACCTCAGTGGTAGGGAAAATGATGGAATCACTTCTGAAGGAAAGAATTGTTGAGTACCTAGAGGCCAGTGGGGCACAGGATCCAAGGCAGCATGATTCACAGCAGGAAGATCATGTCAGACGAATCTAATAGATTTCTTTGACTGGGTGACCAAAGTAATAAACCAGGGAGGTGGCTGTGGATATGGCCTACCTAGATTTTAGCAAGGCATTTGACACAGTCTTACACAAAAGATTAATATACAAGTTATCCAGCATTGGTGTGGGTCCCAAGGTGGTAGCCTGAATAAAAAACTGGCTGGACAACAGGATGCAAAGGGTAATAGTAAACGGAGTCCACAGTGAAGAAAGGAGGGTAACTAGTGGGGTACTGCAGGGTTTGGTACTGGGACCGGTCCTCTTTAATGTCTTTATAAGTGATATTGGAGAGCACCTGGAAGGAACAGTATGTCTCTTTGCAGACAACACAAAGATCTGCAACAGGGTTGATACACAAAGTGGGGTGGAAAGGATGAAAAGGGACTTGGCAAGGTTGGAGAAATGGTCAAATATATGGCAGCTCAGATTCAATGCAAAGAAGTACAAAGGTAATGCATCTGGGAAACAAAAACCCAGGGGAAGAGTACACAATAGGGGTTGAGATAATAACAACAACAAACATCGAAAGAGACTTAGGAGTAATTATATCAGATGATCTAAAGGTGGGTAAGCAATGTGAGAAGCCGGATAGGAGGGCTGGGGGGATACTGGGATGCATAGGGAGAGGCATCAACAGTAGAAAACAGGAAGTTGTTATCCCTCTGTACAGGCAGTTGGTGAGACCCCATCTGGAGTACTGCATGCAATTCTGGAGACCCCATCTCCAAAAGACATAGACAGAGTGGAGACTGTTCAGAGGAGGGCAACCAAAATGGTGCAGGGTCTGCACCAGAAGACATACGAGGAGAGACTAAAGCAGCTTAATATGTATACCCTTGAGGAAAGGCGGGAGATGGGGGACATGATAGAGACTTTCAAGTATCTTAATGGAATTAACAAAGTACAAGAGGGTAGCATCATTCAGAAAAAGAGATGTGCAAGAACAAGGGGGCACAATTTGAAGATAGAGGGGGGACGGCTCAGAGGTAAAGTTAGAAAGTATTTTTTCACAGAGAGGGTTGTGGATGCATGGAACAGCCTTCCGGAGGAGGTTGTGGAGTCAGGAACAGTGGGAGAATTCAAGAATGCATGGGACAGAAGGCAATTCTAGTGGGGGGGAAGGTAGGAGGAAGTAAGCTGTTGATTAACTTGAATCTGCAGCTTATCCTTCAGGTAGGGAAATTAGCAGACTAAGTGGGCCAAGCAGTCCTTATCTGCCGTCAAATTTTATTTATTTATTTATTTAAAAGTTTTACCAGGAAGACATACTGAGCAGACTACCTCTCGATTCCAGATGCGTCCTGGGGGTAGAGGGAATGGGATAGTGCATACAGTAAACATACAGAAGTTTTCGAACAGCCATAATTACAATAAGTTACATACAATATGTACAGTTTTTAAGAAATACAGTGAATAAATGATCACAAAATAGTTAGTACAAGAGGCAGGAAAACAGAAAGATAACTGCGTAAAAGTAGGGTAACTAAGTAGAACACGTAGTGAACAATCAAAGATGTGATAGTTAAAGCATTTGGGTGGACAACGAAGATTTGGGTAGTTGGCCACACATTGTGCACGCCTGTTAAGACGTGGGTTAAGCTAGTGCACATCGAGTTGACATGAGCAGCTTATGGGGACTTGCCCTTTTAGAAGGGAGATTTGTTGCCGAGGGGAGGGGGAGAGCCGGATGTCAGCTGGCAGAGAGTTCCATATTTTTGGTAGACGGACTCTAAAAGCCGACTGTCCAGCAGAGGTAGTCATGTGTGGGATATGTAGTAGTCATGAGTCGAAATTTCTGAGTGAGTATGCTGATGGTTTTTGGGCTGTTTGGGTAGAGGCTAGGTAGGAGGGCAGTAACTGGGTCCAGAATTTGGCTGTGAGTCTGTTGCAGTGGTATTGGCGCCTATTGGTGAGGGAGGGTAGATTAAGGTGACTGTAGAGGTCGCAGTGGTGAGTGGAGGGAGGACAATCTAGTGCGAAACGGCAGAAGGAGTTAAAAAGAGAATCCAGTCTAGCCAGGGTAGATTTAGGGACAGAGCTATAAACTACGTCACCATAGTCAAAAATGGGGAGGATCATTTTCTGTAGGATCTCTTTGCGGGCAGGCAGAGGGATGCAGCTGCGGTTACGGTATAGTGCTCCCAGTCTAGGATGTAGTTTTTTGTGGGTGGCTTCGATATGCGTGGAGAAGTCTAGGTGTTGGTCCAGCCAGACCCCTAAGTATCTGAAAGAGGTGCAGACTTCTAGAGGGGTTCCATCAAGTGTTTTGAGAATGGGGAAAGCGGGGAGGTGGGAGAAGAAACATAGAAACATAGAAACATAGAAACATAGACTTTGACTGCAGATAAGGACCACTAGGCCCATCTAGTCTGCCCATTTCCCTACCTACAGGATAGGCCGCAGATCCTAGTTAACCAACAGCCTATTTCTTGTCTTGTTCCAAAAGTTACGGAGATTGTTTTTTTTGGCATTTAGAATAAGCTGATTTCTACGAAACCAGTGCTGGACTTCACATTCTATGATGTCCAAATTCTATGTTTCTATGTCAAATTATATGTTGTGTTTGCCCAAATCAGTTCATTTTGAACATGTATTGAATAGCTGGATGGGAAAATGATTCCCACATCAGATGGGGAGCATCTCTATGCCTGATGCGTGTACCTGCTTGTGGGTAGCAAACATATGCCACAGCAGAGCCTCTTGTGTTCAGATGTGCTCTTTCACATACACATTACACTCTTCGGAGTATCTGAACCTTCTGTGAAACGTGGGTGCCTACAAAAATCCACTTCCTTAATAGCTGGGACATGAAAAAGTAAGAATCCTCTCAAACTACATTAATGGTGTCCATTCTAAAAGGCATGGCATGATGTATTAAATAGTACTAGATAGGGGCCCACATCACAGTAATTGGTGATCTTACTTTGAGTGGGCTCTTACAGTAGGTAATTACATATAGGACTGGCGTCAGGACCCCACGGAAATATTTCTAGCTAGCAGTCTCTGGTGGGGGACCGCCCCCATGTCAGGTGACCGATGTCATGCGACGTCAGTATAAAGGGGCGGTCCCCCACACCCGCCTTCCAGTTCTTTCCTGCCGTTAGCTCATGTCAGCGCCTCGCGGTAAAGTTCAATGCTTGTCAGCTCTGTCGTTGGTAGTTTTTACCGTCATTTTTTCGATTTATTCGAACAAATTGTCAGTTTTTCGGTGGTGTATGTCATCCCCTACACCCTCTGAGCACAAAAATAAGTGTGACTCGTGCAGTGCCCAAGTCCCGCACAAGGACGGCCATTCCCAGTGCATCTTCTGTCTGTGCCCGGACCATCAGGTGGAGAAGTGCCAGCACTGCCTTAAATTCAGTGCCGCCACCCGCAGACGGAGGCAGCAGTCCCTGGAGGCCCACATCCTTAAGAAGAAAATGTCCTCCATGGAGAAGGAGTTGAAAAAGCTCCGGCAGGTGTCCACTTCCCCTGAAGACCATCGTAAGAAGAAGGACAAGGAGAAACACCGGGACTGGGGATCCTCATCCTGCGCCACTTCAGCTGGAGTTGGCGTGCTCCAAGTAACATCCCCGGAGGGGGACCGCTCAGCGACGGCCGTCTTGGAGGCTTCCAAGGCGGTGTCGGCCCGCCTGTCAGGCTCATGCTCGGGCCTCTTGGGTGCCTCCGGGCCATTGGAGGCCTCCGCTCCTGATAAGGCTGCCACTGTGTGGCCTACTGGTTCGAGTGGCTCTGGTAAGCCGGACATCAGCTCCTCTGACACCCGCACGAAGACGGTTGATAAGTTGTTCAACCTTTCAGGGTGGCGCCCTGCCCCTCTCCTGTCTGACCAGGCCGCTCCCCCTTCGCAACCTGCCTCGGGCGATGGGTCCACTAAGTCGGACGTTGGCTCCTCCAACGTTTGCCCGGACTCTGCCGATAAGTTGGACATTGGCTTGCCCGATGTCTCTTGGCAGTCAGCTGAGTTGGCGCTTGAACCTCTTCCCCATCCACTGTTCCCGGCTCCCCGCAGCCTTCACTGCCCTCCGGGGACCCTGGATCTCCTCATCCTGACCCCGGGGATTTTTCCCCCTCCGTCCCCGGGTGATGCCGAGGTTCCTGCTGTGCCTCCCCTTCCTCCCGCTGGACCAGACGGCCTGACTTGGGTTCCCCGGACGCCGGCCCGGACGCTGGTCCTACCGACGCCAGGCGACATCCCTCTCCCAGATTCCACTCCCACGCCGGGCCCTCTGCCCACTGGGCCTTCTGCTCCAGGCCCACCTGTTAGGCCTCCTGTCGGGCCATCTGCTCTGTCAGACCCCCCGGTTCCCGGGTACCCGACCCCATTGTATCTGAAGCCATCCTACCCGGGTCTGCAGTATCTGGTGCCCCAGTACCCGGCGCCGTCCTATCTGACGCTGCAGTACATGGTGCCTCATTACCTGATGATGGGTTAACCACCATCAGGATTTGGATACCCACCATACAGGTTTTCTCACTATCCGTATCCTCCCCCTCCTCCTCCTCCACCGCCCCCTCAGCCGCCGGTGGATTTGAAGGAGACTCTAGCCTCCTGGTGGGCTGAGGCCAAGGCTCAACTCACCAGAGAGGTGGAGAGTCATCTTCTGACAATGGTGTCGACCCCGGTTCCCGTATGTCTGAGACGAGAGACCCTCTCCCCACCTCCGGACACCAGATGCCACCCCTCTAGTTCCAGGGCAGGGCAGGACATGCTTCCCTGAGGGTTTCCCAAGGGGTCCGTTCCTTCCCAAAGCTGGGAGGGGGAGTGTCCCTCTTCTTTTTCTTCCTCCTCAGTCTCCTTGGACTCCTCCGATGGGCGCTTCAATCCGGACAATGAGCCACGCTCTCCGGATATACCCAGGCCAAGGACTCCTCTGAAATCCCCTCCGAAGGATCCTTCCTTCATGGAGTTGCTGCGCAAAATCCAGGAGGTTCATCAGTGGTGCTCCTTGGAGCCGGATCCACAGCATAAAAAGCTCTCTGCACACCTGGATCTGCCCGAGACTGCTCTGACCTTAGTGCCACCCTGGATTGAACTTCATGCTGATCTTGTTTCCACTATTTGGAAGCAACCATCAGCAATAGCCCCTCTTCCCCGGAAGTCGGACAGGCTATCAGGCTCCCGAGGGTGTGGATTACCTTAATTCCCACCATCACACTGACTCGGTCATGATCAGCGCCTCTCACGGTCGGTCAGCTAACCCGAAGCTTCTGAGCTTGTCTCCACCCGACAAAGAATCTCGTCTTCTGGACCAGAATGGCAAGAAGGTCTTTGCTTCTTCCACTCTGGGGATTCAGGCCCTGAATTATGTCGGCCATATGGGGGATTACCAGAAGACGATTCTGAGTGAGGTGGAATCGTTGGACTCCCTTCCTGACTCGCAGGTTAAACAGGAAGTGGCTGGTCTTGTCCGTTCTGCATGTTCGGCCAGTCGCCACATTCTTCGTGCAATGTACAATGCAGTGGATGCTGCTGGTAGGAGCTCAGCTTTCGCCGTGGGTTTACGGTGTCATGCCTGGCTCTGTGTGTCAGGATTGGTCCTGGAAGTACAGTCTGCTATTCAGGACGTGCCTTTCCGGGGTTCGGTGCTGTTCAAGGGGTGATGTCAAGGACATCATTACCGATCTGCAGGAGAAGGGGACTACACTAAAGTCTGTGGACTCCATGTACAAACCCCCTCAGCCGCAGCGCCGTCCCTTTTGCAGATGGAATCGGCAAAAGGTGAAGCCACAGGGAAAGTGGGCCAATAAACACCAGGCTCCACTGGCTGCCAAGCCCCCCTGCCCAAAAAAGCAGCAGGAGCTGCAGCTGCGGTGCTGCCTCACACCACCTGACTCCTTTCCTCTCCCACAGCCTCTGGGGTCTCCAGAGGAACCAGTAGGAGGGAGGTTCTTCCTTCATCTTCCGGGTTGGGAGAGGATAACTTCAGATGCTTGGGTGCTCCAGCTGATTGCAGAGGGACACTCAATAGAGTTTCTTCGGAAACCCCCTTGAAACCCCCCCCCCAGGTCGTCATACTCCCAGGAGCATCTTCTTCTCATTCGTGAAGAAATTTCTGCCCTTCTTGTGAAGAAGGCCATAGAACCCATTCCCCCTCCTCTTTGGGGGACGGGGTACTATTCACATTTCCTCCTAGTCCCGAAGAAGTCAGGGTATGTGAGGCCAATTCTAGACCTCAGCTCCCTGAACGTGTTCGTGGAGTACAAGAGGTTCAGGATGCTCTCTCTTCAAAGCCTCTTGCCCATTCTTCGGCCGGGATTGTGGCTGTGCGCTCTGGATATGCAGGATGCCTACCTGCATATCCCTATCTGCCCTTCCCACTGCAAATACCTCTGTTTTGCTTTTCAGGGGAACCACTACCAGTTCAAGGCCCTCCCATTTGGTCTTTCCTCTGCGCCTCGAGTGTTCACCAAATGCCTTTCGGTGGTAGGGGCCTACCTGCGTACACAGGGGGTGCAGGTTTTCCCGTACCTGGAGGATTGGCTCCTGGCAGCCGCATCCAAGGAGGAGCTTCTGCACTTCCTTTCCCTTACCCGACAGGTTTTTGCCTGCCTGGGTATTACCATCAACCACTCCAGGTCCCACTTGTTCCCATCCCAGAGGCTTCAGTTCACCAGGGCGATCCTATACACGACCTCCGGCATGGCTTTCCTGCCGCCGGACAGGGTGGCCACACTCCAGGTTCAGGTCAGCCTGTTGTCCGGCCGCAGGTGGGCCAATGCAAGGTTGGTCCTTAGCCTCCTCGGGCTCATGGTGGCTGCGATTCCGTCAGTCCCTCGTGCTCTGCTCCACATGAGAATTTCCAGTGGACGCTTCGGTCTCAGTGGGACCAGCTGGTGGACAACTTAGATCAGCTTGTGCTGATCTCCTCCCCTATGACCCGGGACTTGCAGTGGTGGATGGTACAGGAGAACCTTTGCTGGGGAGTTCCCTTCTCCCTTCCTCCCCCCCTCCCAGACGTTGACCACAGATGCCTCGGGTGAGGGTTGGGGAGCCCATCTCGGGCCTCACAGGACCCAGGGATCCTGGTCCAAGCTCAAGAATTCCCTTCACATCAGTGTGCTCAAGCTTCAGGCCATGCTGTATGCTCTCCATGCTCTGCATCTGCATCTCCTTCCCGGACACTTGGTTGTACAGACAGACAATATGTGTGTGGTCTGGTACATCAACAAGCAGGGAGGAACTCATTCCTACCCTCTTTGCAGGGAGGCAATGCGAGTTTGGGATTGGGCGGTGCAGCACAACCTTCACATCATGGCCATTCACGTCCCGGGGGTCAAGAACACAATAGCAGACAGTCTCAGTTGGTCATCTGCTCACACTCACGAGTGGGATCTAGATCGGGGGTAGAAGACGATATCTTCCTGGAGTGGGGAATACCACAGATAGACCTGTTCGCATCCCCTCTAAATGCAAAACTTCCCATCTTCTGCTCGCTCGTTCCCTGGCATGGCATTTTTTGGAGAGACGCTCTGTCTCTAGACTGGAAGGGCAGATTCATCTATGCCTTCCCTCCGATCTCTTTGATTCTGATGGTCTTACAGAAACTCATTTCAGAAGGAGCTTGAATGATTCTGATCACTCCTTTCTGGCCCAGGCAAGTTTGGCTCTCTCTTCTGCAACAGTACTCAGAGGAACCTCCTCTTCCTCTTCCTCTGTTGCAGCTTTTGCTGACGCAGGATCAGGGGACCCTGGTCCATCCAGGCCTCAAATCCTTTCAGTTGCATGCATGGCTCCTGCAGACGTAGCTTAGGCCCGATTTGGGGTTTCCCCCCCGAGTAGCTGAGATTCTGGTGGAGGCCAGAAAACCCTCCACTAGACCTACTTATGCCACGAAATGGAAACAGTTCACTATCTGGGCTGCCTCCAAAGGTTTCGAGCCCTTCTCGTGCTCTGTGGGGTGGCTGTTGGATTACTTGCGGCATCTCTTCGATCTGTATCTCAGTCATTCTTCCTTAAAAGTCCACATGGCAGCCATTTTGGCTTACCATGTCTCCTTTGCTGACAGGACTTTTGCTCAGCTGGAGGTCTCTAAGACCTTCCTCAAGGGGTTCCCCATTTGAGACCCCCTATCCGGGTTCCTGCCCCTCCTTGGGATCTGAATTTTATTCTTGAGAAGCTTATTCTGCCACCTTTCAAGCCTGCAGCCTCAGTGGACCTGAAGTTCCTCTCGTGGAAGACTTTCTTCCTCGTGGCCATTACTTCTGCTCTAAGGATTTCCGAGCTCCAGGCCCTTATGTGTAAAATCTCATATCTGATTTTTCACAAGGAACGTGTGGCTCTGTGTACCAACCCTAAGTTTCTTCCCAAGGTGGTAGCGGAATCTACATTGAATCAATCCATAGAGTTGCCTGCTTTTTTTATGCAGCACTCCAATCAGGGGGAGTACGTTCTGCATACTCTGGATGTTCACCGGATCCTGAGATACTACACTAACCAGACAAAGGATCTCAGAAAGACTGACCAACTGTTTGTCTCTTTTGCTCATAAAAGAGAAGGCAATGCTGTTTCCAAGCAATGCCTATCTAAAAGGTTGGCTCACTGTATCACTTTCTGTTATGACAAGTACAACAAGACCCTGCCGGGTCAGGTCAGAGGCCACTCCACTAGAGGGGTCACTGCCTTTGTGGCTTGTTTCAAGAATGTGTCCACGGCTGACATCTGTGCAGCTGCCACTTGGACTTCTGTCCATACCTTTACAAAGCATTACAGTTTGGACATTGCTTCTCACCGCAGAGCAGGCTTCGGGTTGGCTGTTCTGCAAGGTCTCCTTTCCTAAGACCTTCACAGCCAGAGGGTCTACTCTTGAGTAGCTTTCCTCCTCCCATTTGCTTCTCCTGGTTTCAGACTGCTTGGGACTCAGTCCTATATGTAATTACCTACTGCAAGAGCCCTTCTCGAAGTAAGATAGTACAGTTACATAAGAACTTACCGTAACAGTAGATCTTCTAGAGAGGCTCTTGCAGTAGGTAATACCTTCCTGCCCTCCATCCCCATAAGCTTTTTCAGCTCCTTTTCCAGGAGGGAAATATCCACTTCTCTCTCATCTCGCCTTTTGGCCTTTGGCGGGAAAGAACTGGAAGGCGGGCGTGGGGGACCGCCGCTTTATACTGATGTCGCATGATGTCGGTCACCTGACTTGGAGGCAGTCCCCCGTCAGAGACTGCTAGCTAGAAATTTTTCCGTGGGGTCCTGACACCCGCCGGCGCCAGTCCTATATGTAATTACCTACTGCAAGAGCCTCTCTCGAAGATCTACTGTTACGGTAAGTTCTTACGTAACTGTACTTTTTACATACCTTATTAAAGAATATTTAATAAGAGTGATGACCAGCAAAATGTTGAAAGCAACACTTGTTTTGTCATTTCCCAGCTTTTGAGGGTATATTTCTTTATCAATCACTGTACTTTTTTTAAAGTGTAAAAGAAATTGGAAGTATTCTTATTAAAGAATACTCACTGTGGGTTTGCAGTCCATTACAGACAAGGTGGTACCTACCTAATGATGCTTTGGTGGCTAGGGGACAAGTCATAGTCACCTATGACATTTGTAAAAATAAACTTTTCAGGTGCCATAGCAATAGCAGTGTAGCTGTTACCATTCAGTGTGCTACTTTTCCTTAAGTTGAAAGTATGTGGTTATAGTGGTGCCTGTGCGTAGTGAGCTGTATGTCTGTGTGCTGTTGTTGCTTTATTGATTTCATGCTCTCTATGGCAAAGGTCAGGTTAGTGCATTAGTGCTGGCGAGGAGCAAGCATTACCCACTAAACACGATGACAGCTAATGGTTGTAATCTGGAGATGGAGGGATGTGCTTTTTTTGTAACTCGTGCTGCAATGTGGCTCCAAGAAATCATAAATAGGTTGATCATGATGTAGGACTGAAATTGCTGGAGGACATTAACATCTGCTAGACCATTACATATAGAATAGTGTATGGGTGTCCATACACAACAAGTCTATGTTGCCATCGAGGGGATGTGATGACGTCATACTGACCTTGAAAGCGAAGCTTGAGAGGTCAAGTTTAATGGCATCACATCCCCAAGATGGCAACATAGCCTGTTGTGTATGGACAACCATACACTGTTTTATATAGTATATGTTTCTCCAAAACATCAAAACTTTCACAAGGTTTCATACCTTGTGATCACGCTACCTCTCCTCCATTCAGTCCTCCTCTGCTCCTGAATCTGGTTCTGTGGCAGTCCTACTCTGCTCCTGTCCCCTGTGATTTATAGCCACCAGTAATTTAAAATGAAAAAAAGACAAACTGGTAGTTAGGATACACAGAACCAACTGTGAAAGTCTGTATCCAAACTATCTTAGGTTACTGCTCTCCATCCGCTCACTAACCGCATCACCATTTAAATCCATTTGTTTCTTTTCTGTCACAGTGCTGTTTCCACCAGTCAGGTAGGAGTTCAAGGGGGAAAAGTTGTACTATCGATGTGGTGTCAGAACGATAGTACAACAACTTTTTTGACCTTTGAACTGTCCTACAACAGGATTTTGAAACCCACTGTTTTCCAGTAACAATAAGCCCTAACCATATACTGTATACATTTTTGTGATGCACAAATAGGGAACTAGAAGGGTGTGGGAAGATAAGGAAACTTTTTCAGAGGGGCAGTTTTAGTGACCACCTGTACATTAAAACCTCTAGACCACCCATGTTATCCTAATTGGATGGAAGGGTGTGGACCAAGGGCAAACTGTATGGTGGGGATTATGATCATGGAGGGACTTGTATATCACCACTGGACTACAAGTTTACAATGTATGTAGAGAGCAATTGTGCAGAGTGCTGTACCAA
This sequence comes from Neoceratodus forsteri, assembly GCA_016271365.2. Lineage (NCBI taxonomy): Eukaryota > Metazoa > Chordata > Ceratodontiformes > Ceratodontidae > Neoceratodus > Neoceratodus forsteri. Next base: position 159,922,703 of record CM028137.1, read on the forward strand.
TTCCATGATAGTAACTGTACAACAAGATTTAGTTCATAGTTATGTTGAGAGATAAATTATTTTCTTGCATGTGCAGGTTGCTGTAAACATATGTGTTGGGTGGATGTGGGTAGATTTTGTGTCATTTGCTGGACAAGTGAAACTGAAATACATAGACTCAGTAATGAAACATTTAAATGACTGAGTCAGTAATTATAAAGATGATAATAAAAATATTACTAATATAAATTGGGAAACTGGATGGCTCAGTAATAGATTAAGGAACCTTTCATCTCTAGATCACTAGTTCAAATCCAGCCCCTGGCCAGTAGTAGCTGAAAGCCATTATAATCTGAAGGCTGTTTAGTGACCTCTATGAAATGAGTTGTGGTAGTCTCAGTCCAATTCCCAGTGGGCAGATGTTCACATTCTCAAACCAGCAACATAACTGGCACTAATTGGGACTCTTGCTGGTAGACTCACGTGAGAAGCCAAGGACTGAATAGACATGGAGCCTGAACTCATGTCTTATAGCCCGTGGTTTTCCATCCATGATAGGGTTGAGGCACATTGTCAGGGCCATTTGAGGAACCTTGCACTGTGATTGCCTGTGCTGTATCACATACACACAAAAAAACCCTTTAAAAACAAAAATAAATGAAAAACATAATATTAATACTACTACTAATAATAATGAAACAATGTTTATATATAGCAAAGTAAGATAAAACTGGTTTTCTGTTACAAAGTGGATAGGTGACATGCTCAGAGATACCAAGGACTATGCATATTATAGAAGGTGCTGAGTAACTATATTATTATTGTCTGGTATGCTGCCAGGAAATGGGGGGAGGTTGACGGTGTGTTCTAATTCATGGGTGGGTTGAGGATAATAATGGGGATAAGTATTACGAAGGTAATGTATTTGACCATTGTGTGAATATTGGGCCCTATGCACTAATTGGACCAGTATGCACCAGAAAATGTGTATACCAGCTTGCACTGGACAGCCAGCTCCAAAAGGACACATAAGGCCAGCATGTACTAACCTGTGTCAGCCCCTCCTCTTAAGTGGACTGCAGCACACAGGGAAATTAGGCATCCTGGGGGCTGAGCCAGCCAGGCCACCAGGCTTCCAAAACTGGAAGCCTGGTCTGGCTTCAAAGTGGATGCACTGCTTTGTGGCAACAGGGAATATGGCAGTCTATGAACTGCTGTATCCCCTTCAGTGATTTGACTTATTTAGTATATAAAAAGAAAAAAGAAAAGAAAATGTGGTCTAATGGCATGCAGCTTTGGTTTGCTGAGGCTCATGTTGTAAGTACGTGGGGGCTAAGGGATACATATCTAGGTTTCTGGGTTCACATATTTACCTTTTAACCACTAGGCTACATCATGTTTCATAACCTCTTCTTGTTAATATCACTATCACTATTGTAAATGGTCTTACTGTATACCACTCAAACTAATGACACTATCAAACTAAAGATTCCAGTGTGGCCCAGTGGCCATAAGAAAAGAATAAATAAAGCAGAGGTTTCTGCTGCAATAGTATAGTGATGAGAGCACGAGCAACTTGTTCTTACAACCTTTACTTCAAACTGTTAGGAGTGAGACGTGCATGACATAATTGATATTCTGTTCCTGTTTACAAGATGGATGCCTTAATGGGGCTCCCACATCGTAATTTAAAAGGTGATTTCTGTATTTTGCTGAAGACATTTGTTAAATCTAACAGTAATCTAGCTACTATAGATAGTATTGTTACTTATAAAATAGTAAGTTAAGTAATGGTACAGAGTCCCTTTATGACTTGGTCAGTATTGTAAAATGGTTCAGAGAACACTGCTGAAATCCAGACACCACATTGGTTCAACTGAATTCATTACAATTTTGTATCCCCCATTGTATTAAGGTTCAGAAAGCATTGTTGAAATCAGCTAGCTTATTGTCTCAGTTGTACCTCATGACAATTAACACCCCAACAAACTACCAGTAACTGTGCTTTGAAACACTTCACGCACACTTGAGCTTCACAATCACCAGTGAAAAAGAACATTACAACACCCATCTCAGTTCAACAATCCAGCTCTTATACTACAACAGAGCAGGAAAACCCATAGCTGAAAACACTGCAGTTTCTACCTCAAACGCCAAACTGTAAAACACTGCAAACACCGCAGCTCCTAGCTTGAAAGCGAGCTGGACAACACTGCAACTACTATAATTCCTGCCTTGACCTCAGAGCTGGAAATGCAACAGTTTCTGACTAAATGCTTGAGTCTACCCTTGAAATGTCATCTACTAGTAACTAAGGGTAAACACTATGGGCTGACATGCTGGGCCAGTGGGCCTTTTTATATCAACAGATTTTATGTTTCTTTGTCTCTCTTCACCTTGGAAAATGTTCCCTACCCAATGTGGTCTGCTACTTCAAATGAAACACTTGACTTTTATTACAAAATCCATTTTACAGTGGGCTTTCTGCATTTACAGACTACACAGTAAGGAGACACAGTTGCTGCCATCGACATGGTCAGATATTTCACAGTATTTATAAGGAGATTTGCTCTGGTGGTCCTATTGCGGTACTGCAGACAGGACATTTTTCTTGAGATTTCACAGAAAATTCATGAAATATCTGACAATGTCAGATGCTGCAACTGTACATGCACTTTCTTCATACTGTAGCACTAGAAGTCTTCATTCAGTTCTTGGATTGTGTAAAATCCCTGGCATAAAAAACCCTCTGCACATTGAAGCAATACCTCTTTAAACAATTGATTGTCTTTGAAAAAATTCTTCTGTTCTCTCAAAATTTAAAAAGACTTCAATATATATTTTTTTTAATTTATTTGGAAAATGTTTCACCAGGAAAGACAACATGAGCTGTAAACAGCCCATTTTCAGAAGCATTCTGGGTTGGGGGGGTACAAAAATTGGGAGAACAGGCAAACACATAGCAATAACAGAGCAACAGAAGAATAATTACTAAAACAAAACAGTGTAGTACAGTTACAGAGCAGAAATAACCCAGACCAACCAGCCAGGGTAAACAAAGCCATGTTTGGACATAATGCACATTGCAACAGCCCAAGAGCAGGTGATCCAGTAGGGTAAAGGTTAGAGGATGGATAACACTTTTGAAGTGCTAGAGAAGTAGTAGGCTGAGAACACGATTCAAAGTGCTATTGTATTGTATACCCTTGGGAGGGCAGTTATAAGACAAGTGGGGAAGTGGACAGGCGAGGGGTAGAAGGTGGGGGATGGAAGAGGGAGAGAGAGGGACAGCGAAGATCTAACCCTTTCTGGATGCTGAGAACCCTGCAAGGGGGACAGGACCAGGCAGAAAGGGAGGGGAGAGAAAGCGAGTGGGGAGGTAGAGAAGAGAGGGGTGGAGGAACAGGAGGGGAGGGGAGAAGAGGGATAAGGAAGTAGGGAGGTGGGCGGGCGATAGATTTGAAAGTGGGGAAAAAGGGAGACTAGAATACAGCCTGCATTATATGCAGTTAAGTTTTTGTCTTTGATACATTTAAAAAAAAGTACATAATGCTTCAAGTGCCTAAGATAAAGTGCCCATTGTACTGAACTGGTCAAAAGGTTTACAGCCCGGTACTTCACCCCTAACACTTAGGCTTCAGCAAGGATTGCTGCAAATATTTGACTACTGCAGCCTTAAATACATCTGTAATTGATTCTCCATGACTGAAGAGTTTTATTATAGGGGCATGGTCGTGCCCCCACAGTTAGGGTTGAGTAGCCTGTTTAATATTAAACCTCATATTTTGCACTTTAATTACTTTGCAACTATTCAACGGATTTGCACAACATTTGCTATGTGCTGTCCTGTGGCAATGCCTGCTTTGTATGCTCTCTGTATCTCACCTGTATTGTTCCCCACTGTCTTGCTTCACAAATATGTTGTCTCCCCTCCCTGTGACAAGGTGCCTTTGTAAATAAGTCTTTGACTCAAAGGTTTGTAAATCTGATATGTGAATTAAATAAATAAAAAAATAGCTCTCTAGACATGCCAAGTTTCATTCCGGCTGCATGTGTAGAGTCTGAGATCCAGATAGTGTAAAAAAGTCAAAGGTTACCACTTTTTGCAGTTTTTTCCTCACCTCCTCATGCCCAGATGGTGAGGAATTTTGGTGTGATTATTTCATTGTAGAAAGAACTTGGGTAACAGAACTGCCAGTGTTTGTTTGGTGCAAAAATATGAACTTGTTGCAAAGTTATTCAGTTATTAAATTCCCATTATTTCCTATGGGAAGTTGATTTTTCAGGAGAGAGGTAAAAAGTTTGACAAAGGAATTGATCTCATGAAAAAGGATTCCATTTTGCGAGAACATTTTCTTTTTCATAATACAAAATCCTGTTTCATGAGAGAAAATTACTTTTTCGCAAGACGGCATCTTGTTTCTGTTTTTTCTTAAACATTTTTTTTCCAAAGCTACAAAAATGACATCCTGGAGAGAGACTACCACAACTAGCTGGCTCATCAGGACCCCCTTAGGTGCAATCTGCACTTCAAAGTTAGAAATATGCCCTTGAAATTTTTTTTTTTAAATATAATAAATCCTATTTTGGGACCACGTGGTACAAAAAAATAATCATTTTTTGAATCATGAGTTGCAAAAAGGGATCCTTTTTTGTCACTCGAGAATCATTGCTTGTCCCTTCCGTTGCCCTCCTGAGTACTGTACAATTTTTCCCTGATGTCCAGTGGCCCCTCCACCCTCCAGTATCCCTGCCCCTTCATTTTCCTGGTGTCTAGTTGCACCCCCCCACCCTCCGATTGTTGTCTCTGTAATAAAAATAATTTCCCTGGTGTCTAGTGGCACCCCTCACCCTCCGATCACCATGCATATATTAAAACTAATTTCCCTGGTGTCTAGTGGTGCCCCCACCATCTGATCACTGTCCTTGATATATCATTGTTGTCTAGTGACACCTCCCACTCTCCGATTATTGTCCACGATGTTTCCCTGGTGTCTAATGGAACCATCCATCCTCCTGTCATTTTTCTGATGTTTCCCTGGGGTCTACAGACACCCCTTACCCTCTGATCACTGTCCCCTAGTCTCTTGTTAATTATTTTACATAGAATCCAACACCAGGAAGCCCAACCCTGGTGTCAGATGCCCCCCACAGTCCGTTGTTTTATTTATTGGCCAACATTGGGGTGCCCAATCCCCATGTCAGCATTTAGAGCTCCCCCAGCAGTGAGGGACACTGGAGAGCCCACTTCCAGTGTCCCAAACTATTTTAATAATGAAATCCTGTAAAAAGAAAACAGTCCCCCAATGTCTTTTTTTAAACCTGAAAAGAAGAAAAAGGTCCCTGCCATCACCCTCCCCCATCCCGACCCTCCCACTGGGCACCAACCACCCCGCATTCCCCTTACAATATACTTACCACTGAAGGTTGTAGGCTGTCATCTTCTGGGCCAAGACATGTCTGCACTTTTCAAAGCCAAACCGTGAACTGAGGGATCAAGGTAAGTGCAGAATAATGTTATTTCAATTGCTTTTTGAACTTATGTTCCTAACATCGCCATTTATTTGAATTTTTTCACCAAATTTTCAACATAGCCTTTTTGGGACCCCAGCTCATGAACACTTGCACTGTCATTTCATTACTTAGGCCCAGAAGGTGATTTTAATTTTGAATCATGAAATTTCACCACCAGTGTTTATGAGGAGGGGTCCCAAAAAGGCCATGTTGAAAAGCTGGTGAAAAAATTTCTAAAAATGGCTGAGTTATGAGGATTCATTGGAATTACATAGAAACATACATAGAATATGACGGCAGATAAGAACCGCTTGGCCCACCCAGTCTGCCCATTTCCCTACCTACTGGATAAGCTGCAGATCCTAGTTAACCAGCAGCCTACTTCTTCTTACCCCCAACCCCCAGAATTGCCTTATGACTGTCCCATGCATGCTTGAATTCCACCACTGATTTTGACTCCACAACCTCCTCCAGAAGGCCGTTCCATGCATCCACAACCCTCTCTGTGAAAAAATACTTCCTTAAATTACCTCTGAGCCACCCCCCCATCTTCAAATTGTGCCCTCTTGTTCTTGCACACCTCTTTTTTGAAAGATGCTACCCTCTTGGACTTTGTTGATTCCCTAGAGGTACTTGAAAGTTTCTATCATGTCCCCCCTCTCCCTCATTTCCTCGAGGCTAAACATATTAAGCTCCTTAAGTCTCTCTTCATATGTCTTCCAGTGCAGACCCTGCACCATTTTAGTTGCCCTCCTCTGGACAGCTTCCATCCTGTCTATGTCTTTGCGGAGATAAGGTCTCCAGAACTGCACACAGTACTCCAGATGGGGTCTCACCAGCTGTCTGTACAGAGGGATAATAACTTCCTGTTTTCTACTGGTGATGCCTCTCCCTGTGCATCCCAATAACCCCCCAGCCCTCCTTGCTGCCCTCTCACATTGCTTGCCCACCTTTAGGTCATCTGATTTGACTACCCCCAGGTCCCGTTCCATTTTTGTTGTTGTTAGTATCTCACCCCCCCATTCTGTACTCTTCCCCTGGGCTTTTGTTTCCCAGGTGCATTACCTTGCACTTCTTAGCATTGAAGCTAAGCTGCCATACATTTGACCATTCCTCTAACCTTGCCAAGTCCCTTCTCATCCTTTCCACCCCACCCTGTGCATCAAATCTGTTGCAGATCTTAGTGTCATTTGCAAAGAGACATACTTTTCCTTCCAGTCCTTCCGCAATGTCACTTATAAAGACATTGAAGAGGACCGGTCCTAATACTGAACCCTGCGGTACCCCACTAGTAACCCTCCTTTCTTCTGAGTGGACTCCATTTACTATTACTCTCTGTGTCCTATTCTCCAGCCAATTCTTTACCCAGGCTGTCATCTTGAATTTTTCTACTCACGTGCATAACTTTGGTAATTTTCAATATTTTGAGTCCAAATTTTTTAAGTAGCCATTATTTCACACCACCTCATGAACAGTACAGCTGTCATTTTTCACATCCTGTCCAAAATGTGTTTTTGCACCTGTGGCATGGAATGGCGTTTGGCATGGATTTGCAAAATGTTCACCTATGGGGTTTACGAGGTAGGGCCATAAGAAGACTGTTGAAAATTTAGTGTAAAAATATAAACAAATGAAAAAGTTATGACTATTCATTGCAATTTCGCTACACCCTCTTGTAACTTTTGAGATTTTACATATTTTCACCCCAGCTTTTCAACATAGCCTTCTTATTACCCCACCCCATGTATGTCACAGCTGTAATTTTTTCAAACCCTGACCAAAATGTGTTTTCACACCTGTGGCGTGGAATGTTGTTGCAGTTGCACAGAATTATGTTTTGGTGGGGATTGGAACATTTTCTGTAATGGGTACATGAGGTGGGGTAACAAGAAGGCTATGCTAACAATTTGGTCACTGTTGTCCTATAAATGGAAGCAGAGGTATGGAGCTCCCACAGTAAGATAAGGATACTATTATATAGTCTCAAAAAGTAAGGAAATAAGTTGCAAAAAACTTCATTAATGCTCCAGTTAGGATCAAAGCAACAAAGGTTGGAAATTAGGTGTTAGGGTTTCCCTAACACACCACCCTCCCAAACCAGGTGGGAGAGCAGGTGTAGGGTGTGCCTTGGGCTTCTCAAGCCTAACACTCACCCCATTCTCATAAAGTGTATACAGCTAACCTTATTTGCCCTTGATTGGGTGCTCCATGGCTGCAGCCCCAGCTCCAACTCCTAGCCGACCGAGCATGCCATCCTGCCCTCCCAGACTCAGGACACTCTCTGCCCTTGATTGGGTGCTCCATAGCTGCTGCATTGGCTCCGACTCCTAGCCAGCCGAGCTTGCCATCCTGCCCGCCTGCCCAGACTCAGGACACTCTCCTCCCTTGATTGGGCAGTCCATGGCTGCAGCCCTGGCTCAGACTCCTAGCCGGTCGAGCTTGCCATCCTGCCCACCCAGACTCAGGACACTCTCTCCCCTTGATTGGGAGATCCACTGCTGCAGCCTTGGCTCTGACTCATAGCTGGCTGAGCTTGCCATCCTGCCCACCCATTCAGACTGAGGGTACTCTCCGCTCTTGATCGGGTGCTCCACGGCTGCAGCCCCAGCTCTGAATTCTAGCTGGCCAAGCTTGACATCCTGCCTGCCCACCCAGACTTAGGACACTCTCCACCTTGATTGAGCACTCCATGGCTGCAGCCACAGCTCCAACTCCTAGCCAGCTGAGTTTGCCATCCTGCCTGCCCACCCTGACTCAGGTATGCTAGCATTCTGTACCAGGAAGCCAGGCTTCTTGTGCCGAAAGAAGCCTATTGGCTGCTTTGCCTGAACCTGGCTCCTTATCGGTTGCCTAACATAGCTGCTCTGTTCTGATTGGCTTTGCTTTCCACTCTCAGCTTTGGTGCTTATTTTTTAACTGCTGTATTTATTTTAAGTGCTGTATTTCATAGTGGGTATTTGTTCAGCCCACCCACACTGGCCCCGACCTCTGTTAAATACACTTTCTTCCCCACTCAGCACTGCCCCTAGTTCATCTCTCTCTCTCTCTCTCTCTCCCCCTCTCCCCCCACCTATTATCCTCCACCATAGACCTCCCATTAAAGTGACACATGGTGTTAATCTGCTGCACCATACTGGAGTACAAATCACTAACTTGGGCACATGTCCTGCTTTATGAGTCAGCACTAGTCACTCCTAAGACCAATATTTTTCCTCTCCCTGAGGTCTAAGTCACAAGTCCTCTCCCTGTGGCTGCTCCCCCCTCCCATGGTAGCTTTTCTGCTAGCAGTAACCTCTAATAAACCAATTTTTCACCATAGAATATCGTCTTCTCTTATTTTCTTCTCATTCTCATACAATGCTGACATCCTAACCTGTTTGGAGCCCCTTGCAAAACCACGTCATAAAATGGCTATACACAAGCCTACCTTATACCTTCTTCTTGCCTCTTATCTACTCACATTGGCCCTCCCAGCCCTCTATCCTAACAGGAACTCCCAAACTCCACCAGTTCCACACATCACTCATACAAGCTCCTCCAACCCCCAACTAAGCCTGCACCCTGTAACTCATCCATCTGCCTCTCCCCTTGTTGGTCCCGGTATCCTGCCTCCCCAGATGCTTATCATCACCTCACTCATCAGGGCTGTCAGACCAGCCCCTGAAGCCATCCAGCACACCAGTAGATTTAAACTTGCTGTGGCATACTCCTTTCTTCTCCTCAACCTACTCCTCTCTGGTGATATCAAACCCAACCCGGGCCCCCAGGCCGGTCCCCAACCACTAAGCTCCCATAAACGTCTCTCAGTCACCCACATTAACATCAGAAGCCTTCTGCTTAAAATTGACCAACTAAGCTGCTGGGCGACTGAGCACTCTCCTGATATCCTATGCCTGACTGAAACCTGGCTCTCCACAAGGACCCTCAACTCCTCCCTTAATCTAACGACACTCTACTCAGACAGGACCATGGCAAAAGAGGTGTAGGTGTAGCCATCTACACAAAACAACCCCTCGCATGCTCGGTCACATTTAAGGAAGCACGTCCTAGCTCCCATGAAATCTTCCTGGCCCAACTCACCGTACCTGCCTCTCTACATATATTTATTGGGGTGCTTTATGCCTTGCCCCATCTTGCATGTGATTCTCTAGTTTCCACCCTAGCTACCTTACCTGAGCTGACCTCCAAAGGGGAACTGGTTCTCCTAGGTGATTTCAACCTGGAATGGCTCGCCCCCTCCTCAAAGGCACGCATCTCCAAAATAGAGTCTCTTAACCTTACTCAACTGCTCAATGAACCCACCAACTACAACCCTCACTCCTAAGACCATTCTGTAATAGACAGGATCCTCACTTCCAACTGTACAGGGTAACCTCTTCTGGCATCCTCGCAAATGCTCTTATTGATCACTACATTACATCATTGCATACTGTATCAGAAAAACTTGCATGCCCAAGTCTGTTCCCAAGTACATTAATACACACTCCCTAAATTCCCTGGACACTGACTCCCTGCTAACCTGCCTTAGTCACTCTGATTGGTGACAGGTGTATTCAGCCCCAAATGTTGATGCTGCCCTCTCCAGCTTCCTGCAGACATTCCCAAAAATTATGGACTCCCATGCCCCTCAGAAAAAGTTCAGGGTAAAGAAACACCACCATCAATGGATCTCTGTTCCCATCCTTGCCAAATGCATGGCCAGGAACAAAGCCTGGACTGTTTTCAAATCCCACCCAAACCCTAAAAATAGGCAAGCCTACTGTACAACACACTCTGCAATGCATGCACAAAGGCTATAAGACAGGTGAACGCAAACTACTTCAAGTCTCAACTGGCTCATGCCCATCCCCCTAAATTCTGGAGTGTTGTACACTCCCTTCTAGATCCACTATCACAGCTCAGCTCCCTTGCCTTCATGAAACATGGCCAGCCTGTTATCAATCCCATCAGCACTGCTGACACACTACACAAATTTTTCACTTCCTGAGCCATGTCATATGGTCTCCCCCTCAATCCTCTGTCCCCCCTTCATGCCCCTTCACATCAACTTCAAATTCCCAATCATCTTGGAACAAGAGGTCTTCACAGCCCTCTGCTCATTAAATGCCATCAAATCCAGCCAAGATGGGACCCACCCAAAGCTCCTGCAGATCTTGGCTCCTGCAATTGCTAAGCTTCTCACCCATCTATTAAACCTCTCCTTCTCCTCAAGTTTGGTCCCTCAGGCCTGGAAATCTGCCTCTGTTATTCCACTCCACAAAGGTGGTGACCCCTCTACACCTGGAAATTACAGGCTGATCTCCCTCCTCCCTGCTCTTTCTAAGCTACAGGAATCCCTGGCCCACTCCAGGCTGTTGGAATATCTCACTACGAACAATCTCCTATTTCCTCACCAGCCAGCCTTTCTGAAACAGCATTCCACTATCTCCTCACTCCTGTGTGTCACAAATCACATCCACACTGCCTCTGACAAAGGCTTTCTAGTCCAGGTCACAAAATACAAATTCTGTACCTGGGTGCTTGGCTAGACCCCCATTTATCCTTCTCATCTCACATAGAAACATAGAAACAGAATTTGATGGCAGATAAGGACCGCTTGGCCCACCCAGTCTGCCCATTTCCCTACCTAATGGATAAGCTGCAGATTCTAGTTAACGAACAGCCTACTTCCTCCTACCCCCCACTAGAACTGCCTTATGTCTGTCCCATGCATTCTTGAATTCCCCCACTGTTTTTGGCTCTACGACCTCCTCAGAAAGGCTGTTCCATGCAACCACAACCCTCTCTGTGAAGAAATACTTCCTCACATTACCTCTGAGCCGTCCCCTCTCTTTCTTCAAATTGTGCCCCCTTGTTCTTGCACATCTCTTTTTCTGAAAGATACTACCCTCTTGGACTTTGTTGATTCCCTTGAGGTATTTGAAAGTTTCTATCATATCCCCCTCTCCCTCATTTCCTCGAGGCTATACATCTTAAGCTCCTTTAGTCTTTCTTCATATGTCTTCTGGTGCAGACCCTGTACCATTTGGTTGCCCTCCTCTGGACAGCCTCCACCCTGTCTATGTCTTTGCGGAAATGGGGATCTCCAGAACTGTACACAGTACTCCAGATGTGGTCTTACCAACTGTCTGTACAGAGGGCCAACAACTTCCTGTTTTCTACTGGTGATGCCACTCCCTATGCATCCCAGTATCCCTCCAGCCCTCCTTACTGCCTTCTCACATTGCTGGCCCACCTTTAGGTCATCTGATATGACTACCCCCAGGTCCCTTTACATTTTTGTTGTTGTCAGTATGTCACATAGATGCAACCATCTCTAAACTATGCCCCAAACTTGGTATGCTATACCAGCTTAGAGACTCCCTCCTGCTTCCTGCCAGGAACCAAATCTTAACTAAAATGATCCTCCCCAATTTTGATTATGCAGATGTGGTCTACTTCCCTGCCCCTGTAACAACCCTATCCAAGATTGATACTCCCCCTAAAACTCTTTCTGTTGCTTTGCTACCAACTCACCCCTTCAAACTCATGACTGCAATCTATACTCCTTTCTTGGACTATCCCTGTTGTGCCACAGATGCTTTATCCACTCCCTCAACCTTACATCTAAATTCTGGTACACCATGCTACCCTCCTACCTGTCGGATAGTCTCCCCCTAGCCTTCCACACCCCTTATGGCCTGAGACACAGAAACAAGAGATCCTTCAACATACCTTGTCCATCCTCCTCATCCGGCAAAACCGCTTTCTCCTACTGGCCCCCAACCTGTGGAACAATCTAGCCCCCTCCATTAGGAACTCCTCCTTGTACTTCACTTGCAAAAAACAACTACGCCTCCTACCACCTCCCCCCTGCCTCTGTCCCAGGTGACAAATTTCTCTATACAGACTCTCCGGATTACTGTCTCCATAGCACTTACTATTCTACGATCACAAAGAGTGCACTTACTATTGTGTATCTCGTCTCATTTTGTCTCATGACCTGAAATGTTCAAGATTTGCCATATTCCAGTTATTTATGAATTATTGCTGTACCTAGTGTCTATTTGTCCAAATAACCTGCAATATTGTCGTATCTGTTTATGATGTACTGCTGTAACATTTTGTCTATTTTGTGTAACTGCATTACAAGGGTAGCTGCGAGATGAGGTGCTAGCTGCACAGTCAAGCAGACTCGATAGACCGTGAGGACTGTTTCTGCTGGCAATTTCATATGTACTCCCATTCCCCATCCCCTGGGTCACACCTGGAATTGAGCCTCAGCTCAGTGTGCGTTTCCCAGTTGCCAAATGTTTAAATAAAAATAAAATAAATGTACAGATGGAATGGGGTGAGCATTAGGCTTAAGAAGTCCAGGGCACACCCACACCTGCTCTCCTGCCTGGTTTGGGATGGTGGGGTGTTAGGAAAACCTTAACACCTCATTTCCTAACTTTTGTCACTTTGACCTTAACTGGAGCATTAACAAAGTTTTTTGCAACTGATATATTAAATACATAGTGATGTTAGTATGTTTATGCATAACAACATTTTAATGTGTCACAAAGAAAATCAAGCTTATTTTTCTGATTCTACCAGATTAGTTATTTCTAGCTTCTGGAAAACTACCTGACTGCAACTATCAGCCTACTATTTCACTGAAATAAGCACAGTAAGTAATCAGCTGAAAAGCACCTGCCAGATTTCCAGTTAGTTTACTGCCCTGCAAACTAGCTGCATTCTATTTCATGGTGAAGCTCACAATAACCTAATTAGTTTACTAACAAACTCCTGTCAAATGTGCGTGTAGCAGACTGTACCTTGCAAACCAGCTGCCTGTTCTGCACAAAATTATATTGCATTTCTCTTGATTTCTATTAACAAGTTAAAACATATTTCAATGGTGTTAACACACTTACAGGCTATGCATCATGGGAGATAATTAACTCACAGGGCTTTATTACACACTTCAGAGTGCAAAGGCACTTGGCTAACATCTCATGCCTTCATAACACCAAAAGTTGCCTATTATCATTAAAATGATATTGAAGCAGTTGAGAGAATGAAGGAAATAGCTAAAATAATTACAGGAGATGTTAAGCTACGGAGAACATTCAGACAAGCAGCTCTATTTTCCCTGAAAAAAAAAAAAGACATCAAAGATAAGATATGATTTCACATTTTATTATAATTTTTAAGAGATCGGAAAAGGTGACTCAGAAGAACTTTTTATAGCTTGCTCAGAGCAGGTGAACTACAGGGCATTCCAAGCATTTAATGGACATAGGGTTAGGAGTAATGATGCCTATACACCAGTGTGGGCCAGGTGCATGTGATAGGCATGTACCCAGCCTGTGCATGTTAACATCCACAAACAGGTGCTCGAGGCACAGCATTCATGACCGCTGGCCACTGCAGGGTGCTTGTCCACTATCTTGCTCCTCTGGCAGGTTGGTGTGGGGGGTGGATCAGAGGACAATTGGATGTCAGTCTGGGTCCTAGAGAGGATCCCCTGCTCTCTGCTCTGCGTAGATCAGGGGATTGTGGGAAAGTGCATGTCCTAGAATTAGTTTAAAAAAGAGTGCTTGCCAAATGGCTGCCCCAGCTCTCTCTGCCTCACCCGTGGGCTGAGACAGCATGATAGGGGGGTGGGAAGACTGTTCCACTGTAGCCAGCTGGTGCTGTTTGGGGGGATGCACTGCAGCTATGGCAGGGTCCCTACTTGCATAACCTGGGCCCCCCTCACCCAGCACTCCGTGCTTTAGTGAATGGCATGGAGTGGAGGCACACACCCTGGCCACTCCCCCAATCTGTCTGCATGTGTAACGTCGTGGACAGGTAGGGGCTCTAGTGGGGAAGGGGTGCACACCTCTTCCATGAATGCTACATGGGTCCATGGGACCCTCAATGCATGTCTCCTTAATGTAATGAAACCTATGCACCACAGATATGCAGCACATAGGCTTCACACCCTTTAATGCATGGGGGCCAATATAAGAAAGCATTTTTTCACACAGAGAGTGGCAAACCAATGTTCCAAGCTCTGAAAGGAAGCAGTGAGAGTGGAGGATGTTAATTCTTTTAAACTCAGGAAGGAGCAGTTCCTTATGTGGAAAGATATTACTGCGCCAGCAAACAATTCATTGCAAAAGGGATGATTCCAAGAGGTTTCCAATATCATGCTCAGTTCTACTGCTGCCTGGATGGCAGGAGATGAACACACTGGATTCTTGTTATGTTTTTCATCCAGCCTTTCAATGTCCCACTGTAAAGAATAAAGTGTGCCCAGTTGTCAAGACGTTTGCATGTACAGTTTGGTTGCTAATGAATTACAAAACATGTCTCTCAGGACATCACCAGCATGTATAAATCTTTTATTTCTTGTGATTGTTTTGGAAACTTTAGGAAGGCTTTTCTCTGCCTCCAGATACTTCAAAATTCAAGTATCTGGCCATCAATTTCTAAAATTAGCTGATGGTTACTATTGGGCAGAAAGTTTGGCCACTGAGTTATGGCTGTAAATAACCTTTTTTTTTTTTTTGGTACTTTCCGGTGGCTGCTTTCTTGATTTCTAACTACAGTAGAAGATGAAGATTACAACATAGTCATGGGTACCTATTACTTTACCCCATTTAAGACATTTTATTAGGAACTATGTTTATGACAATTTGGGGGCCTCTGAAAAAGTAAAATGAAATATACTATTGATTGCAAAATATGAACATGGAAGATGAAATGGGAAAAGCCCAATGAACTTTATCTATTTCATTATTTTGATTTTATTTGAAATGGACAGGTGCCTAGATCTTCAAAGTCATTGCCTTTTTTACATAGATACATAGATACATAGACAGTGTCGGCAGATAAGGGTCTATGGCCCACCCAGTATGCCCATTTGAGCTTGTAAGTTCAGTTTGTTTTCCTAGAAGTCTGTTGCCCCTTACTCCTGACCTCCAGAATTCCTTTATGTCTATCCCATGCATTCTTAAATCCCGTGATTGTTTCAGCCCCCACCACTTCCTCTGGCAGGGTGTTCCACTTGTCCACCACCGTTCTGTGAAGAAATTCTTTCTCATGTTTCCTCTGAATCGTCCTCCCTCCAACTTCATCCCATGCCCTCTAGTCCTGGAACATCTTTTTCCCTTAAAAATATTGTTTTCCTGCACCATGTTCCTCCCTGTAAGATACTTGTATGTCTCTATCATATCCTCTCCCTCCTCTCCTCCAGGAGTACATGTTCAGTTCCTTCAACCTGTCTTCATAGGACTTGTGATGCAATCCATGCACCATCTTTGTTGCCCTCCTCTGAACCTTCTCTACCCTGTCTACATCCTTACGTGAGGTATGGTCTCCAGAACTGTACACTGTACTCCAGGTGGGGCCTCACTAGTGTCTTGTATAGCGGATTATGACCTCCCTTTTCCTGCTGGTGATGCCCTGCCTATACATCCCAGCATCCTATTTGCTTTACCTGCTGCCTTGTCACACTGTTTCCCTACCTTGAGGTCATCAGAGATGATAACCCCAAGATCCCTTTCCTGCTTGGTGCATGCTATATCCTCACCCCCAACTGATATATTGTGCCAGGGTTTTTGTGCCCCATATGCATTATCTTGCACTTCTTTGCATTGAATTTCAACTGCCAAACCCTGACCATTCTTCAAGTTTCTGCAGGTCGCTTCTCATTCTGTCTACACCTCTGGTGTGTCTACTCTGTTACAGAGCTTTGTGTCATCAGCTAACAGTGACATTCTGCCTTCTAGGTCCTGTGCAATGTCAGTGATGAAGATGTTGAATGGACCGGTCCCAGCACTGATCCCTGTGGTACCCCACTGGTCACTCTTCCCTCTGTGGAGGACAGCCATTTACCACCACCCTCTGTGTCCTGCCACCCAGCCAGTTACCTACCCACCACACTACTGTCCTGCCCACACCCATATTCCAAAGTTTGTGTAATAGTCTTCTATGTGGCACAGTGTCAAAGGCCTTGCTAAAGTCCAGATACGCCATGTCCACTGCCCTCCCCTGATCCACCTCCCTAGTCACCCAGTCAAAAAATTCAACGAGGTTGGTCTGACATGACCTCCCCCTGGTGAAACCATGCTGCCTTGGGTCCTGTAGTCTGTTGATAACCAGATGTTCCACCAATCTCTCCTTCAGTAGTGCTTCCATGATCTTCCCCACTACCGAGGTGAGGCTGACTGGTCTGTAGATCCCTGCTTCCTCTTTGTTCCCACTTTTGCATAAGGGGACTACATTTGCTGTCCTCCAGTCTTTGGGTACCTCCCCTGTTTCCAGTGATTGGCTAAACAGGATAGCCAGAGGTTCAGCTACCACCTCTCTTAGTTCTTTAAGGACCCTGGGGTGCACCCCATCTGGACCCATTGCTTTATCAACTCTTATTTCTTCCAGTTCCTTCAGGACTCTTTCTCGTGTAAAGGGACTTGTGTCCATTTCTGCACCATTCTCACCCCTTGTACTCCCTTCAGACCCATTACCCTCCTCTTCCTCAGTAAAGACTAAGCAGAAATACCTGTTCAATATGTCAGCTTTACTGTTGTCATCCTCCACGCTGCCCCATCCTCCCCCCTTCAGTCTCACTATCCCTCCCTTTGTCTTTCTTTTTTCACTTATGTACCTGTAAAAGGTTTTGTCCCCCTCTACCCACTGATTTTGCAATGTGCTCTTCTGTCTGAGCTTTGGCTTCCCTTACTGACCTCCCTGCCTCCCTTTGCTTCTCCTGGTACTTCTCCCTATCCCCTTCTGCCTGTGTCTTTTTGTATTGTCTGAATGCAATCTTTTTGGCTTACACTTTCTTTGCTACCTCTTTGGAAAACTATAATGGTCTCCTCTTCCTTTTCCTCTTGCTAACCTGTTTAATGCATAATTCTGTTGTTCTTGTAATCCCCATTTTAAATACTGCCCACTGTTCCTCAACCCCGATTCCTGTCCCATTCCCCTTAATGCCTCTTTCAAGTATCTCCCCATTTTCCCAAAGTCTGCCCCCCTAAAATCCAGGATACGTGTTTTTGTGTGGTTTGGTTCTGCTCTTTCTGTGATTTCAAACCACAATGACTGGTGGTCACTGTTCCCCAGATGCTCCCCCACTGTTACCCCCATCACACCGTCCCTGTTTGTGAGCACAAGGTCCAGTATTGCCTTCTGCCGAGTTGGTTCCATGACCAGTTGCTTGAGGAAGGCACCCTGAAGAGAACCCAGTATAAATCTGCTCCTAGTTGATGCTGCTGCTGGGATGCTCCAGTCCATGTCTGGAATATTGAAGTCTCCTACCAGTACTACCTCACCCTTGTCTGCCATCCTTTAGATGGCTAGCATCAGCTCCCCATCTGTTTCTTCCTCCTGGGCTGGTGGTCTATAGACCACACCTGTGCGGATGGCTGTCCCCATTTTCCTTTCCAGCTTAACCCACAGTATCTCTCCCCCATTTTATTCCTCCTGTATCTCTGAGGCCCTTATGTCATTTTTCACATACAGTGCCACTCCTCCTCCTCCTCCCTTCCTGCCTGCTCTGTCTCTTCTGAATATGTTGTAGCCAGGTATGGCCATCTCCCAGTCGTGGTTATCATTACACCAGGTTTCAGTGATGGCCAAAATGTCCAGGTCTGACTGCACCATGACAGCCTCCAGATCTTCCATCTTGTTGCTAAGGCTCCTGGCATTTGCACATGGCTTTCCATGGTTTGACCTCCTAGACTGTTTCACTGTTCTCTCAGCTCCTTCCTTGGTTGTCATTTATCCCTAGTTCTCCTTGCTGTCTGCCCTTCTGCTGAATTTTGCCCCTTTCTGCTTATCCACCTCTTTGGCACTAATCTCCATCTTTTGCACACTGCTTTGCAGAGATAGCCGCTCCTCTGGTTCACTGGTTCCACTGCTAGCTGTGGGGGGTGAGCAAGTAGGTACCCTCCTTGCTGGCCTGCCACCCCCCTTTGCTAGTTTAAATGCTTGCCAATGTAGCATTTAAACTTATCATTGAGTGCTTGGATTCCCATCCAGGATGGATGCAGGCCACCAGGCTTGAACAAACCTCCATCCCTCCAGGTGGGTCCCCAGTCACCAATGAATTCAAACCCTTCCTCACAGCACCAGTTCTTCAACCATGAGTTAAAGTTCCTGGTGCATGCACTCCTATGCTCTCCCTTGCCTCTGACAGGTAGTACTTCTGAGACAGTGACAGAAGTAGCTACTTGCTTGAGACCCCTCCCCAGGGGTCTTATTTTTGATTTTTATTTTCTTATACACTTCCAGTTGCAGTTCATAAATGCTCTCTGCAGGCTTTCTCCTGTGTGTGTGTGTGTGTCTCTCTCTCTCTCTCTCTGATCATGTTTTGTCCTACTACCCTTTCTGTTTCTTTTCCCTCTATTCTTCCAACTCTGCCCTCCACTTCTCTCTCAATTTCTCTGTCTCTTTGCCCTTTTCCAAAACTGTCAATGGGTGAGCCAGAGCCATCTCTGCTTCTACACCTCCTGTCTGGAATAATGTGCTGTCCTTCCTAAAGTCAGCTGACTCTGCTACAATCTACAAAAGAGATCTCAAGATCTACACAATAACCTTAGCATATGGTTCCTAATTCTCCCATCCTTTGTCCCTTACCTGGCACCACTGCACTCTCCTGCCTTTCCATTTGGCATGGCATGCGCTGGTTATGTACCTAATACTTAACCTAAATTATTTTTGACTGGTAGCATTTACTGTCTGTTTCTTCATGTCTAAATTCAGTATGTATAGTAAGATCCGAGTGACTGCATTTTTCATACTGCCGAAAAGTGTTTTGTGGCACTTTTTGTATAAGACAATATACAATATCATATTGTATTTTTAATAGGAATGTGCATGTTAATGTGTGAGGAAGTGGATGTTGCCTTGTCTACTACATGACTTTATAATGACTATGTAAATAATTCTGTGATAACTCTAATGAAAATGTTATATAAAACACAGTTTAAATATTATTAACATTGATAACTTACTAGAACTCCATTAATTTAAAACAAATGCCTGGCCACTGAGACCCATAACCATTTCTCATTACCTTTTCATTATTAAAATGCACCTCTCAAGGTTATTTGAATTATAAAAGCTATACTCAATTCTCACCTGTCCCATCTGTTATGTAGAAACTAATTTCTTGTGGCTTTTTGAATTAAATATTTGCCCTTCATGAAGTAGTAAGCATGTTCATTTTGGGACCTGGCTTCTGCAACATTAAAATAATATATTTACATAATTTATTTCAGGACATTGGAGAGCGGATGCTGATGCTGAGACATAAAACGTCAGTGACATAAAGAATGGACTACACATTAAACCATGGTTCTCCTCATTGCTAGCATCATAATTAAACCATCATTTATGAGATATCTGCAAAAGAGGAGTTCCTGCTGAGAGGCAAAGCATCAGTCATGCATCACCTTTTCAGTTTGGTTCTAGGACAGAGGGATCTATCACGTGCTGGAGACCTTTTCTCGTTAGAGGATTCTGAAATTGAGGACAGCTTATCGGAAGCACTTGAGCAAATTAAAATAATTTCTTCCTCTCCAGTAAGTACACAACTTTACGTATGAAGCATTTCATAATGAGACCATTCTTTATAGTACTAGAGTGTTGGAATAGAAAGAGAGTCAATGCTGGGAGAACCAATGTACCAAAACATCTACAAATCTCCAATCAAACAATCACAAGGAATGATCAATGTAATGATGTTGAACTTGATTTCGTCAAAGATGCCAGGTTGGGATGCCACCTGGGGACCAGTGACCACTGTACAGTACAGTTTAATGAAAGGATAGTGGCAGAGAACAAGCCACACAAGTATGAGAGTCCTAGACTTCAGGAGGGCAGATTTTTTTAAAATGAGTGAATTCCTCAGAGATGACTTAGCAGGAGGGAGATTGCCTGGGGGATGGAGAAACTGTCCATATGAAATGGGAAAAAACAATGAAAGTACGGGTAAAAAGGGCACAACAAAAAGAGTGCCCATCAAAAGAGGACAGGCAAAAAGGTCAAAATTACCCAATGTTGCCACAATGCCGATCACCTAAACTATGGCACTACATACAATTCCATACCGTAATGTTGCAGGGTGCTCTGACCCCCTGCATCCCTGGAAGTTATTATAACAAACTCAATGGTGGGGGCAAATCGGGAAGTGGGAGGCAGAGTGAAGCCCTCCCCACACCATGTCGTCCCATGCACCCTCTTGATGGGGTACCGGAAAAACAGTGGGCCAAATTAAGGGATGGCATACAATAGTGAAGGCAACAAACCCCTGCATGAAAGAAGTGAGCAAAAACAGATGGAAAAAGATATGACTCAGCTTCTCAAGCGAAGTGTCTGAGAGGGTAAAGACTAAAAGGGTGGTATTCAGGAGGTACAATGAGATGCAAAGGGAGGAGGATTGGGAGGTGTGCCAGGGGGAAAAAAAGAGAAGGAGGGAAGGCAGTGAGGGGTGAAAAGGTACAAACAGAGGAAAGGATAGCCAAAGGGATAACCAAAGGGGACGAGACCTTTTTAGATACATACTGTAAGTGAAAAAAGGAATACAAGGGGAGGGATTTATGAGGATAGGAAGGGCGGGGGGAGACTGGATCAGGAAAGAGAAGATATCCTGAACAGATACTTCTGCTCAGTATTCACAGTGGCGGGTGAGGGGGACAGACCCCATAGAAGCAAGATGAACACTGGGGGGGCAAGGTAGATTCAAGTTCATTCACAGTGGAAAGAGTTATGAAAGGACTTGTGAATCTGAAGGTGGATAAGGCTATGGGGCCAGAGGGGTACACCCAATGGTGCTGAGGGAGCTCAGGGAGGTACTGGCTGCACGTCTGACAGCTCTGTTTAACAAATCACTGGAAACAGGAGTGGTTTACAAAGGTTGGAGGAGTGCACATGCAGTCTTGCATCATAAAGTGGCCTCAGGGAGGAGCTGGCAACTTTAGGCAAGTCAGTCTAATGTCATTAGTGGAGAAGTTAGTGGAGACTCTTAAAATAAAGGCTAGTGGAGTATCTTGAAACATGATTGATTTCTTTGACTGGGTGACCTGGGAACTACATTAGGGTCAAGTGGTGGACATCTGCTCAGACTTCACCAAAGCCTTCAACATCATACCTCATAGGAGGTTTATAAGGAAACTTGGCAGTTCAGGGATGGGGCCCAAGGTGGCAAGTTGTGCACAGAACTGGTTGATGGATAGGCAGTAGAGGTTGGTGGTGATGGCACTCACTCAAATGAGGGGAAGTGAACAGCAGGGTGCCTCAGGGCTCAGTACTGGGGCCAGTCCACTTCCACATCTTTATAAGCGGTGTTGCAGAAGAGCTGGAAGGGAAGGTATGCCTCTTTACAGAAGACACCAAAATGTAATAGGGTAAATACTCTGGAGGGAGTGGCCAAATGAGTAGAGTCCTGAGGAAGCTTGGGGAGTGGTTGAGAGTACAGCAACTGGGTTTAGTGAAAAAAGTGCAAAATCATGCACCTAGGGCACTAGGAGTGGCCGAAAGTTGTGAATTCTGATTTCGCAGAATTTCTGCGAAATTTCAGAAATTTCGAGAAACTTTTCAGAACGTCCGCCAGAGCGAAATTGGTATCTTCTGTGGATTTTCACCAGTTTCCGCAGACTTTTTTGTGAACTGCAAAATTATACTTAAACTGCAGAATTTATTAATTCTACAGCTTAATGTATTGTTTCGAAGATAACTCATAAAAACACCCTTCCCTGGTGGTGTCTAGTGGTCCCTCCACCCGCCGATGGCGGGTCCCATGTGAAAATAACACCCTCCTCTCCTAACCCTGGTGTCTAGTGCCCACCCACCCACTGATTGAGGGGCCCATATACAAAAAAACAAGCAAACTCCAATCCCTGGTGTGCAGTTCCCCCACCACGGATCGTGGGTCCTATTCATATATAAAAACCTCCAATCACTGTGTCTTGTGCCCCACACCCGCCAATTGTGGGTCCCATTTAAAAAAACTCCATTCCTGGTGTGATGGTATCTAGTAGCCCCCCCCCAATTCAGGAAGGATCCCCGACCATTACAAAAGAAAATGCACTCCATCCATTCAGTTTTCTTGTTTCCATATTAATCCGTATTGTTCCCTGATGTCTAGTGGACCCCCCTCCCTATCCCTGATCCCCTGTAAAAAAACATAATCACAAATGCCTGGTGTGTAGTGAACCTCCCCAGACAGTTAGTCCTCACCACCCCGCCTCTCCTCACAATCTGACCCGAGCGGGCCACTGGCATAGTTTTCCTCTCTCCCTCGGCCAGTGGCCCACTGAACTGTCAATGAATTGAGTGCATTTACATATACACTCATTCACTGACAGCTCTGTGGGCTGTCGGCCAAGGAGGAGAGAGGAGGGCTGCGCTGTGGTCCACTCCAGGTCGGGGTGCAGGGGAGCAGGGTGGGGGGGAATAACTGTCTTGGTGAGGGGGCCACTAGACACCAGGGCATTGTGATTATGTTTTTTTTACAGAGGAAAGGGAACATTGTTTAACCAGGAGTAGCACACTAAGCCAAAGTTTGTTTCCAGATGTGACCCGGGAGCACAAGGAAGTTAAGTGACTTGATCAAGATCACACAGTATGCTCCTAGGTGGCTGTGGGATTCAAACCCAGGTCTCCAGATCTTCAGCACAGAGCCTTAACCCACTGTGCTAAACTGCCTCCATTGGGGATGGGGGGGGTCCACTAGACACCAGGGAATAATACAGATTAATATGGAAACAAAACTGAATGGATGGACTGCATTTTATTTGTTATTGCCTGGGGGATAGGGAGTGAGGGGTCCACTAGACACTAGAGATGGAGTTTTCTTTACATGGGACCTATGATTGACAGGTGTGGGGCACAAGACATGGTGACTGGAGTTTTTTAAATATGGATAGGACCAGCGATCAGCGGGTGGGAGGGGGTGGCACTACACATCAGGGACTGGAGTTGTTTGTTTTTTTATATACAGTATATGGGCCCCAGGATCGGCAGGTGGGGGGTGAATTAATGTATTAAACTGCAGGGAAAAAAGCCTCAGAACTGACCACTAACAGTGATCAGTTCTGCTGATTTTTTTTGCCACAGTTTAATAGATTAGCCTGCAGCCAGTACATTTATTCTGCCCCTTTAAGGTGGAATTTCCACAACATTTGTGAAGATGATTTCTGAAGTTGCACTTTTGTGGGAATTCCACTGGCAGACTTTATTTTTCGCATACCCCTATAGGGCACAGAACTCAATAGTGGTATATAAAATTGGGGAAGAGGTACTGATGGTCGCTAAACAGGAAAGCAGCCTTGAGATTATTATATCTGATGACCTCAAGGTGGCAAAGCAGTATGACAAGGCAGTGGGCAAGGCCAGTGTGATGTTAGGGTGTGCAGGGAGGAGAATCAATAGCAGGAGAGAGGAGGTGTACTGTTCAGTTCTGGAGACCACATCTCAGGAAGGACATTGACAAGGAGGAGGCTGTCCAGAGGAGGGCAACTAAAATGGTACAGGGGCTGCATCATAAGACCCATGAGGAAAGACTGAGGGATCTCAATATGTCACCCTGGAAGAGAAGAGGAATAGGGAGGACATGATAGAGACCTGTAAATATCTCATGGGGTGAATAGGGTAAAGGAAGAGGTATTTCTACCAAAATCATCAATCTGTGCAAGTCCTGAGACATCACAAGGGCCTGCTTAAGCAATAATGCCCAACAGGGTGTGTGTGTCGTGCTGGGTTAATGTCACACCTCAGGTGGTTGGGCACGAGGCCGCAGGCTGAGTGCATCCAATACCTGAGGCGAGACATTATCACAGTATGACACACACCCTGGAGGGCATTATTGCTATTATACAATGGCTTGTTGCAATACAAAATAAAAAAAAACACTTAAAAAATGTTTTTAGTAGATTTTTAGTGAGGCAATATATCTTTGTTTCTTAAGAGAAGAGCAAACAAGGATCCAACAGCAAATCAATACAGTGATATAATTAATGGGTTTCATTTCTTACTACACAAAACCTGTAGCATAATTTGCATAATAAAGGAGTGTTTATTATGGAAAACATGCACCGAGTTTTGTTCCTGTTGCACATGTTCCATTCTGACACCAGCCGCTGGTCTTCTGTGTTCCCCAAGCCAACCTAACCCCAGCGACCAGAGAACACAGCTCTAGCTTGGCTGTAAGTACATTTTTTTTTAAAAGAAATAGCTGCACAAAAAAAATTGGACTGCCTCCTACCTAAAGTGGGGAAAAAATAAAAGCAAAAACCCTTCCTTCCAACAGCCGCTTCCGACCACTGACACTGCTGAAACTCAGTCGGACCATGGCTGCATCAGATGTCTTCTCTTGTATTTTATATAATTGTTGTGGAGAAAAAAAGAAACCCAGCAATTATATAAAATAAAATATGGGTAGGTGTGTGTAAACTCGAAGGTTACACACACCCTTGGGGTTAGATGCTATGCATAAACCCCTTGGGTGTGAGTAAAACTTCTTGTTACACATCCCGACCCATACTTTATTCTGTTTGTTATTCTGAGATATTATCACTGTCTCAGGCACACACTGACCAATCAGAGTCCAGGATTCTTTCTTGCCATTGTATAATACAAATTATCCTACTCTGTTCCTGACCTCATTACTTACAGGGCTGTAAGAAACAACTGTACAATGGCTGTCCAGGCCACTATTTCAAGACCAACCTAAAAACAAAAAATGTAACTTCCCATCAGAATTCTGGAAGGTTATCCACTCCCTTTTTGATCCCTCTGCCCTGTCCTCTCTTCCAATGCTCATGGTTAATGGTTCACCTGCTGTCTGACCCTACCTCTGTTGCTGCTCACTTCAACAACTTCTTCAGAACCTGCCCCCTCCCTTCTTCTCCCCCTCCTGGCTTCTTTTCCTCCTTTCCTGCTCCCCTCTCCCCAGGTTTCTACTTCCCCATTGTCACCATCTAGGAAACCCTGCTTGTCATTTTCTTCCTCAACTCATTAAAGTTCAGTCCTGATGGTCTGGACCCCAAGTCTCTCCACCTATTAGATCCTGCCATAGCAGCTCCCCTTACTCACCTACTCAATCTTTCCTTCTCTTGCAGAGCTTTTCATCATTCCTGGAAGTTGGCCAAAGTTATTTCACTTCACAAAGGGGGTGACCCCTCCTCCCCGGCAACTTCCACCCCATCTCCCTCCTCCCTTACCACTCTAAGCTGCAAGAGAAACTTGTCCCCTCTAGACTCCTCAGCCTCCTTTCATCCTCCAACTTCCTCTCACCCTTCCAGTTTTGTTTTTGAAGGCACCATTCCACCATCCCCTCCATGCTACATGTCACTAATTCTGTCTTCTTTGGGATGGATCAAGGGCACATTATGACCAATATAGTAATTAATCTGGCCAAAGCCTTTAGTTTGGTGTCCCATCCACTCCTCCTGGGCAAGCTGAGCTCCACTGGCCTCTCAGCTCCTGCTGTTCCTTGATTCTGTTCCTACCTAACGGACCAACAACAACTGATACAGGTTGCAGATGCCCTATCACCTCCCCTACCTACCCAAACTGGGGACCCACAGGGCTCCATCCTGTTCCCCATCTTCCTGAATGACCTCCATTCTGCCTGTTCCAACTCCACATATCCGCATGTATGCAGATGACACTGTCATCTTCACTCTGGTCCCTCCACTGCAACTGTGGAAGACCTGTTCCTCCAACAATATTCTGCACTAGTTCCAATCCAACCTTTTCAGAGCCAACACTAAAAAAATGGTGTCCATGACCTTTGGTGCCAGTCAGAAACTGTCCAGACCCACGCCCCTCCCCCCGTTTTCACCACTCTGGATGACATGTTTCTTGAAGCAGTTCAGTCCTTCAGGGACCTTGGAGTGTGGCTAGACAGTAAGCTTTAATTCTCTGCCCACATCAATACCATCCATGGAAAACTGTCCCAAGCTTGGTGTCCTGTACTACAACAAAGACTGATCATCTCCACATGTCCGCAGACAGTTTGCTACCAAAATGGTGATGCCTGTCTTTGAACACACAGATGTTGTCTATGGCACTGCCCCTTCCACTTGCCTTGCTAGACTGGGCACCCTCTGTTACTTCTTCTGCCATTTTGCTACAAACTCCCCCTCTTCGGCCCACCATTGTTCGCAATATTCATTACTATCCATCCTCCCTATGCCCCCTCAATGTCAGCCTCACTGTACCTCCTTCATATCCAGATTCTAGTTTGGTTTCCTTCCCTCCTACCTCTCCACTCTCCTCTCCCAACTACCCCCTGCTTTCTGTTCCCTCAGTTCCAAGGACCATCACACTGTTGCCACTCCTCACCCACATTCCACTGCCGGACAATCTCTCTTCTCCTATTAATTACCCTCTCTCTAGAACCAGCTCTCCTCCTCCTCCCTCCTCCACCTTTCCCCATCCCTTTGTTCCCTCAGATACCAAACTCCAACCCTTCTCCACCTGTTCCTATTACCCTTCCTCCAGAGACCTCCCCAGCTGAGCCTTAACCATCTGGAAAGCAGCTAGCTGGGTCCCCACTGCTGCTTTGGTTTTACTTCCACAGCACTACAGTTTTTTCCCTCCATTATGAGGTCAAGCAATAACTCTCCCTTCCGGTCAAATGCCTTTTGTCATTATTGTTCTTGTTCACCATGCATTTGCTGCCACTTCTGAATATGCACTTGTTAGGTGTTCGTATTGAACTGTACCACACTTCACTCTCTGCACATACATTTTGTTGTATTTATTCTAATGTTGTACTAATTTTAACAAAATGCAGTTAAAATATTTTGCTATTTATTTATTGAGTTGATATTCTTCCACTGTTTCCTCCCCCGGGTCACAACAGGAAATGAGCCTTGGCGCAGTATGCCTCTCCTGGTTACCAGTTTTCAAATAGATACAATAGATAGATAGATAGATAGATAGATAGATAGATAGACAGACAGACAGACAGACAGACAGATAGAAAGAAAATATTTTTCAGAAGCAAAAGGACATGAGAACAAGCGGGCATGCTATGGAGCTGGAAGAGAGGAAATTTAGGAGGGATGTGAGGAAGTACTTCTTCACTCATAGAGTGGTGGATGCCTGGAATAGTCCTCCAGTAACAAGCAGTAGGGGTGAAAACAGTGGTGGGATTCAACCATGCAATGGATAGACACAAATAAACGTTGGTAGGCCAATGGCGGAGGAGGTTGCTGGAGAACAGGTGAGATCTGCAGTGACAGTATAAGCCGGGACAAAATGAATAGATGGAGTGGGCCAACAGAACCTTATCTGCCAACAAGTCCTATGTTTTTATACTAAACAGGACACTCAGTCACGCATTCCATATTTATTATTAATTAATGTAGGTTTACCCATGCCACAGTGACAAACATGTTGCTGATGTCGATTACGGTGCAGTCAACATGCCACTTGACATTACAGTGCTAGGCATTATGTCTCCCAGGAGTTACAGCACCAAAGCACCCTCCCGGGAAACAGCTTTTACAGGGGCCTTTGCTCCCCCCAACACCACAGAACTAAATATAACCTCCTCTGGGGTGGGCATGGCCTGGAGGGGGCAGAAGGCTTGTGGGCACAAAGAGTGACATGAGTGACAGTGATCTAAAATTAAGCTCACCCCTTTCACTGTCGCTCTTGTTGAGGCACCCTAATTGCATTAGCAAAATGTGCTTCGGATACTATTAATGCACTATTTAATATAAAGAGTGCACAGACTTGAGCTTTCAGCATGGTGTTGTCAAATATCAAATATATACAATCCCTGATCTGCCCAAAATACTGTACTCTTAATTTTTCCCATTGGTTATTAGGTTCAGTTTTGTGTAAATTACTGAGTTCATGATGGATGATCTGGTCCTTTCTTTTTAATATTTTTATAGAAAGAGAGAACTTTAAACCCTGTAATGTCAGACAGTATTTAATATTGAATGTAAAATATTTGAAGAGTACATTAGGCATATATACACATTTTCATATGCAATCACTTTGTTCATTAACTTTTACAAAAGTAAAACATACAGTACTCTAGTTGTTTCACTGAAAGGGTAGATCTGGCCATTTCATTGCGAATCCTTCCTTGCTAGTTTTAAAAGGTTTGCCACTGGAAGATTTGTTTATTATTGCATTGCCATGTTCATAATTTAGCATTTTGCCACTTCCTTAAATGATAGATGTGGCATTACCATGTCTGACAACACACTTCACAAATACTGCACAGAAAATGTCCACTTTGAGCAGTTCTAATCAAACCTAATCAAGGTGGCTTAGTTTAGAAAAAAATCAGATCATTTGCTTTCTGTCTCTGTACTACACATAAGAGAGAGAAACACAGAGAGCGAGAGAGAGAGAGAGAGAGAGAGAGAGAGAGGGCCGAGAAACAGAGAGACAGAGAGAGAGAGAGAGAGGCCGAGAAACAGAGAGACCGACAGAGACAGAGAGAGAGGAAAGTTTGGACTGGAGGCTAAAATACAGATATGCTCACAATGTTGGAAAACTCAGACCCCAAGGATGCTTTTATTCTGCCCTGACTGGTACTTATGAGTTGTTGGTACAGTATGGAATGATAGTGAAATTTAAGTAGTCTAAATAAAGGGAAATAGACATTTTATTAAACAAATAACAGAACAGGGAGTGTCACATGATGTTGCCAACAATGTAAGTGCCAAGCAGTCAACTTGCAATGAGAACTGGAAGATGTTTAGGTTATACAGTATGCTCTTATGGGGTCATGTGTTTGGCCAGTGTCTGCTGCTTGGAAAGCTTTAACTTGCTAGATTTCCATTTTCCAATAAAATGAAGCAGCAGAAGCACATTATATGACTGCCACACATTTGTCAGTCTCTTAAACCTCTGTTAACTGCTGCCAAGTCTGAGTCCTTAAACCAACAATGAAGATACAGTTCATATTCAAAGCAATTGCTAAAGCACCACTTCAACTCAGATTCGGATACAATGGGCTCCATTGATCAGGCTGTACTGAAGAATCTGAATATTATGTCTCAACACTGAAATATGCCTCTCACTCAGTCATGGAATATTATATGAATATTATATGCAGCAGCAGTTGGAGTGGACTATAATAAAAATAGATGACTAAGAGAACCAGTCTAGGCACAACAACTTACAGATGACTAGCTATTCTAAAAAGTTTAAACGGGCATGGTACTCCTGCCTATCTATAAACCATTTTCCCAGCTTGATGAGCCTCAATGTGCTACAATATATCACATATTGTAGGTAGGGTTATGGCAGTCTAAATGAGCCTTCCAGTCCTTTTCTACTGACAAAATCCATGTTTCTACATTTCTGGGATATTCAGTTGAAAAATATCCCTGGTGGGGAACTGGATGGCTCAGTGGTGTGGTACTGGGTAAAAAAGTATTTCACCTCTAGATCACTGGTTCAAATCCAGACCAGGATGATATTGGCTGAAAGTCATCACCTGAGGGCTGTTCAGTGTGACTTATAGGAAATGAATTGGGGTGGTCTCAGTCCAGTTCCTAGGGTCAACATTACAAAACCACCAACATAGTTAGCACTAAATCTTGCACTGTGATCGCCATGCTGTATATGATATGTCCCAGTTACTTTTCACCCATCTCCTGCCACTCCAGACTTTAAAAATACATTTCTGGCTCCTGGCATCATGCAAGATGCTGGTATTTTTTTTTCAATTGACTAGAGGAAAGAGGGAGGATAGAAAATTTTGTGATTTACTGGGGTGGGTGAGGGGCGGTGAAGAGATGTCTCGTACCAGCAAATGTATCCAGCTAGACCCTTATACCAAGGACCCAAAGTGCCTTAGGCCATCATTTTGAAACAAACTGAAGAAAGGGGGGTTGAACTGAAACTAAACTGAAGTTGCCAGTTTTCACATTCAGTAACTTTTAATGAGAAGAGATATCAGGTGAGCAGTGCTAACAAGAAATAACTAAAAAACAATTGGAATAGAGAGCCAGAGTACAGTACATAGTCGTAGAGATCAACGAGAGGCACCTTGACCTGGAGAGCACAGCAACGGCAGGGTGGGATGAAAAATAAATGTCTCCATGACCACAGTGAAAGTGGTAGGCCAACAAGAAAAAAATGAAAAGCCAAAGGATACTGGAACGTGCACTATAAAGCTCTTGCGGTGCTGGATCACAAGTCTCTGCTGCTGTATTGCACCACAAGCATAGACCAATGTAGATGTAAAAAACAGTTACATTACATTTAAAGGATCTTTTGTTCTTTTCATGTCTTAATTAGAGACCCACGCTTAGGCCATGATTAATCTGTTACAAGAATATTCATCAACAGGCTAGAATTTTAACAGACAAGTTTCAAGCACTCCCTGGTTGGGTTTTCCACAGTATGAGTTATCTAGGTTTGCCAGTACTTTCAACCTTTGATTGTATTGTGTAAGTTAATCTACACCCACTGATTGATCACCACTGACTTAATCATCCACTGACCTCTTTTATGACTTTTTCTCTTTTTGGGTTAGGCTAATGTTACTAAAATATCTATTTTTGCATCAATTCATAAATTCCCTGAGCTTGGCACTTTTGAAGGTACACTAAAATAGTTTTTGGAAATTGATTAAGTGATGTTTTTGTTTATTTGGGACATAAAAGAAGAAATACAAAAAATAAACTGTCCCTGAATTGTTTTCAATTTTTGGTCTATATGGGCAAAATTGGATAATCGTGTATGAGCTTCATCAGACAGCTACAATTCTTATTATAGATCGAGGGAACGCTCCTGGCCAATCGGAGTGCTCCTTTCCCCTGCTCGTGAGGCACTCTTTTTCTGTGAAGAGCGTCTCATGCACAGATGCCCTGAAAACAGGCACATTCTGGGAAGTTTTTTTTTATTTTAAATATATTATTGATCGCGCTCGATCAATAATATAGTAATACGTCCCCCTTCGCCAATCATTGCTGAAAACAAGTGGTTTGGCACCTTCAGCTTAGGCCAGATACAGCTCAGTTTTATTCCACTGTTCTCGCCAGCTGAAGGCATGTGAAACCACTTGTTTTCAGCAACGAGTGGCTCTGAGGGACATATTAACACATAAACAATACCTCTCAGGCTAGACCTTTTTACTCGTGCATCTCTAATATTTCTATTTATCCATTGCAAACAAGCCCCTGTCTGCCTAGCTTTATTTAATGAGTCATCTGTTAGGGTTACCATAGGAACATTTAAATTGCTAGATGAAAAAATACCAAATGTCTATATAGTACAATTCTAGTGTAAACAGTGGTAGCACCCACTGGTATAATTGCTTTGTTGGTAACTAGGGATGGGCAAAGTTCACTCTTTGTGCTTCACATAGGCTTGTTGATGAAGTAAAAAAATGCAAATTTTTATGCTGTGGGTGCAGCCTACAGCCCTCTTGCTATCTATAGCTGGAAAATGTAGTATCGTGGAACACATGTTTTGGACTTTTCAATGTATCCTTCCATTCCAACTGAAATAAAATACTCCCTCTTTTCTGTTAAGAATGTTGGAGACATAACTCCAAGCTGCTTATCATATGCCATTAGGAAACTGAAACAGCTTGTTAAATATTTGTTAGATATTGGTTGCCTATTAAACTGGAGATTTGTTTACCCCTTTTAAATGCAACAACTTGCACATTTAAATACTTAGCATTTAAACAGCTTCTTCCTACTAGTTTCACTTGGGAATGTATCGTCTTTCAAGAAAGATTAATACCTCATAAATGTCATCCCCTTTCCAGCAAATCTATAATTTACACTGTTTTTTAACCTCTAAAGACACTATCAGATACGAAATGTATCAGACATATGCCAGGTCTTCAGTGAACTACCCATACTAAATATGTAACAGTCAGCAGGCATTTTCTACTATGCTTTTTGGGGAAGAAATATATTGAGCTACAGCAAACACACACACACACACACACACACACACACACACACACTCTGCACACACCATCCTCATGGCAACAACATTCAAAATAAATACTGCATTCTAATTTGTTATAAAACAATAAAGAAGCTGTTTATGTCAGTGAACACAGTGAAGATCAGTTTAGAGTAAATTTCCTTT
Organism: Neoceratodus forsteri; assembly: GCA_016271365.2. NCBI lineage: Eukaryota > Metazoa > Chordata > Ceratodontiformes > Ceratodontidae > Neoceratodus > Neoceratodus forsteri. Next base: position 159,955,244 of record CM028137.1, read on the forward strand.
AAATATTTCTTATCCTATATTTTGTATCCTTGATAGCGCAGGGGAGATGCTACATCTCATTGTTATAGGGATCTACATTACACATTTTTGCACTGTATTTACTCAGGCTGTCCCAGATTAGAGGCAATATCTTGTTTTCAGTGGGGTCATGATTTTACCATTTTCACAATGTATTTCTTCAGGGTAGCCTAATCCAGGGCCCCCATATTGAAAGGAGATGCACGGCGCATCCCAACGGAAAAGAGAGATGTGCCACGCAACTCCAACAATGTGCCACAGCATGATATTCAGATGTGCAGGATGTGCTGGGTGCAAGGGAATGGGCCAGGGTGCACACAAATAGTATGCTGTGCAAGTCAAGGGTGCTTTCCCATGTATATGCTGCACTGCAGCTTACTCGGTGGGAATGTGCCCCTCACAGTCCACAGCAGCACAGACCACAGATAGACCATGAATAGCTGGCCTAAACCAGCCAGCAACCCACAGGCAGGCTGCCACAGTGCACTTAGATACACCGCAGCCTGGCAGCCCTGGTGGACTAGAGATACCCCCTCCCATCCCCAATTGACCCAACTCCATCACCGAAGAGCTCCATAGTGTAGGCCCCCCCCAGATCCAATCACACCAGAGGAAACCACGGTCCATATCCATAGCATAGAGGTCCCCCACCCACCACCTTGGTACAAAGACACCCCTGCTCCCCCCATACCCAACCTGTTGTGGAGACTGGCACTGCCCTCTACACCCTGCCATGGCCAGCTGCTGACTGCACTGGACCTGGGCCAGGGACCAGCACTCTGGAATAACCCTAGTGGCTTTACCATGCATTGGGGCACTACACAAGTTGCAGACCCACCAATGTATGCAGCTGTGTGTATGTCCCTGGCAAACCGTAAGAGGTTCCCATGCATGCCTTGTCAATGCTGTATATTCCTGCTGTCATACATTGCTGCAGGCCTACAATCTCCCCCATTCCCCTGTGTAACATGCCACCCTCCAGACTGCTGAGGTATCCTGGGTGCCATGGGGTGCGGTGTCCTGCAATGCCATTTGTGGTATATGTTCCAGGCTATGTAGTAGTAGTAAAAATATTTCTTTTTATACAAGATATGCAAGACTTTAGGTTCAAAGACCTATTTTCAAAGTCATCCTGGTCAAACAATCAAGTTACAAATAAATATCAATATCAAAACATTACAATACATTCACAGCAATACACTATCATACAGTAACACACATAGAACATCATATTTACTTAGTGTAAAAATACTTTATACAGTTTATATATCAGAGTTTAGCATCTTACTTAAACTTCTTATACCTGGCAGTATGGCGCAGTGGTTTATTTTATTTATTTATAAAGCAATCAGTTTACAACCTTTGAGCCAAGGGCTCATTTCCAAAGGTACCTCGTCAACAATGGTAGAAAATACAGAATAATACTAATAAAACAGATAATACAGGTAATACAGAAAGAAGGGTACATACAGAGCAGTGCATGAGTATAAACAGACACGCATTAATGGCACATGGTTACAGCAACATTGGTAGTGTGATGCAGAGCAAAATATGGTATAATTGACAACAGTAGAATAAGAGGGTTTAGCAGCATAACGGTATGTCATGTAGGTGTGATTACAGCCAAACAGGTCTACTGTGCCAGATTACAAGGAACGTACGGCATGAGGCAGTCGCAGTACAGGTAACTCGATAGAGCAGTGCACCGGTGACATGATATCAGATTACACTAAGTGTAGGGCCTGGGACAGGAGTAGTACAGGAAACGGGGGTAACCATATAGGGCTGGGTAGCAAATAAGATAAGTATAAGCAGCATAGGAGTGCAACGTGATTCGTTCAAGTCAGTTGTGATACAGTCGGTAGAGGGAATCATGGGAGTAGAGAAGTTGTTAGGAATAAGGAAGCGAGGGGACGGAGCTGCCCAGAGGGCATTGTCAGAGAAGAGGGGGGTTTGAGCATCCGTTAGGCACAGGAGCAGCAGCGCTTGCTGAATAGCTCACTTTTGAGGGCATTTTTGAAAGTGGAGATGGTGGGGGTATCAGTGATGGCCCAAGGAAGAGTGTTGTGCCAAGCGGGGGCTCTATGGCAGAAAGATCTCTGTCCAAGTGAAGTCCTAGCATGAGGAACCAGGAAGGTGGCTTTGCTGGAGGTCCGGGTGCTGACAAGGGGCTGTGCTGGGAGGAGGGCAGAAGTCAGCCCGGGGGGAGAAAGTCCTAGTAAGGTTTTTTTTTAAATGAGGCACGTTTGGTATAAACAGGCGTCACGAGGTCACATTACTGCAAGGTCATAGAGTTGGCAGGTGTGAGGAGCTTAGGGGCCCCAGTGATTAGCCTGCAAGCCTTATTTAGGAGGAGGCGGATTTTGTTGAGGGCCGTCATGTTGGCAGCCCCATAGATAGGTAGCCCATAGTCCACCAGGGAGAGTATGGAGGATGTAACCGCCAGCGGAGTGCGTCGGGGAGACAGTTTTGCGGTACAGGATACCAAGTCGGATATTGGTAACAAGTAGGTGCATCAATGTGGGTATGGTAGGAGAGGGGCTGAGTCAAATAGGATCCCTAAGTACTTATAGGATTGGACTTGTTCCAGTTGTAGTTTAGAGCCGGAAAGAATACTGGAGAGGGTGTTGGATGATTTATTTTGAGGATGGGCGAAGAGCATGGTTTTAGATTTTTTAAGATTTATGACCAATCTATGCTCTTTAAGCCAAGCTTCAGCACTGGCCATAGGCCTCTCTTTGTAGGAAACCTGAGGGAAGCGGGGTTACGGGTCAGTGGCAAAGAGGGACGGCATCGCTCATGACAGCAGAATATTCCCAGGGCACGCACTGGGCAGGGTGTTAAGGTAAAGGAGAAGAGAAGGGCCCCAGGATGGAGCCCTGTGGAACCCCTGAGTGGATCGAGCGTGGGTCAGAAAGAGTCCCACGAATTTGACTCGCTGGGGAGCTGGATGGACAGGTAGCTGGAGCACTAAGCCAGTGGTCCAGAGGCAAACTAGCGTGACAGAGGGCTCCCAGAAGTAGGGGGTGGGAGACCGTGTCAAAGGCCTTGGATAGGTCAAGGAACACAGCCTACCAGGGAGCCAGTATCCAATGAGGAGTGAAGGAAAGAGGCGAATTCAATAAGAGCAGTGCTAGTATCCTGCTGGAGCCGTGTTGTTCCGGGCAGAGGATGTTGTATTTGGTCAGTATTCAGATATTTGTGCGGCAACTAGTTTTTCCAGTGCCTTGGAAAGGAGGGAGAATGGAGATCAGTCGATAGTTCCCAGCTAAGGACCTGTCACCCCTTTATGGATTGGAGTGACCGTTGCAGTTTTCCACGAGGAGGGGAATTGTCCCAGGCAGAGTGATTTGTTAAGAAGGCAGGTGAGTGGGGTGAGGACTTGATCCAGGACTAACCGGAGAATTTTGTGATCCAGGGAGATGTCACTGGAACTGTTGCCTTTTAGTGCATGGGTCAGGTGCAGTCTGGCTTCCTGGGTAGTAACCCTACGAAGGTGGAAGCAAGGGTGATGGAGGGCAGGGGTAGGATGGGGGGGTGGCTGATCAAAGAAGTACTAGGAGGATGGGGCTAAGGTCTGTAAAGGCGGTGTTGAGGAGGTTTGCAATGTTATGGGTCTGTGATGGTGGTGTTGTTGGTGGTAATCTGGGAAGGGGAGCGGATGCCCCATTCAGTTGTTTGACTTATCCCAGAAGGTACAGGTGCTCCCCCCAGCTCAGAGTTTAAGGCTCTGAGCTGCAAATCTGAAGACTTGGGTTTTAATCCCACAGCCCCCACTTGCATACTGTGTGACCCTGAGCAAGTCACTTAACTTCCTCATGCTCCCAGGTTGCACCTGCAAACAAGCTTTCAGCTTAGTGTGTCTCACCTGGTAAAATAATTGGTAAAAAAAAAAAAAACATCACTTCATACAGGTACAGTCAGTGAAAAATATATCATTCAGACCTATTTTAAATTTTGCTAATTTTGTTACATAGAAACATAGAAACATAGAAACATAGAAACATAGAATTTGACAGCAGATAAGGACTGCTTGGCCCACCCAGTCTGCCCATTTCCCTACCTGATGGATAAGCTGCAGATCCTAGTTAACCAGCAGCCTACTTCTTCCTACCCCCAACCCCTAGAATTGCCTTATGACTGTCCCATGCATGCTTGAATTCCACCACTGTTTTTGACTCCACAACCTCCTCTGGAAGGCTGTTCCATACATCCACAACCCTCTCTGTGAAAAATACTTCCTTAAATTACCTCTGAGCCGCCCCTTCTATCTTCAAATTGTGCCCCTTGTTCTTGCACACCTTTTTTGAAAGATGCTACCCTCTTGGACTTTGTTGATTCCCTTGAGGTACTTGAAAGTTTCTATCATGTCCCCCCTCTCCCTCCTTTCCTCGAGGCTATACATATTAAGCTCCTTAAGTCTCTCTTCATATGTCTTCTGGTGCAGACCCTGCACCATTTTAGTTGCCCTCCTCTGGACAGCTTCCATCCTGTCTATGTCTTTGCGGAGATTGGGTCTCCAGAACTGCACATTTCTTAAATAAGGGGGAATAACGTTCCAAATGTTTGCCACCTGGGCCTGTAGTGTCATATATCCATATTTTGTGTTAATTTTTGGAAAAGTGAGACCTCTATGTTTCACATCTCTTAATAAATAGGGATGACTCTTACAACTATAGGCCAAATCTAAATTACCTTTTATCATCCCATTGTTTAACTTGTATATGAATATTGAATATTGTTATTTAAGCCGTATTGGTAAACTATCCCATTTTAGTGCTATGGATAGTGCATCCTCGGTTCCCTGATTGTACAAACGAATGGGAGGTCAGCTGTAACATGCCTGTTCCGGGACCGGTGTAGGTGTGTACAGCATTGGCTGTCACCCGCTCTGAGCAGTGCAACAGTACCAGGATGATTGATCTGCATGCGAGCACCAGAGATGTATGGCCACTGGATGTTATTGCCCGCACACAGCTCATGCCTGTGTATGACACATTCCAGTATCCTACTGCCAGTGATATGCCACCCAAAAATAAGATGTCATTTCTTCTGTGAACTATCCAGGCTAAATATATATAGCAATCAACAGGCATATTCTAGGAAAATATGTTGTAAAAATGTGTAAGAAGAAGATCACATTGAAACTGCCTCTCAGCAGATCTGCATTGTGCAAATTAATTAGATATAATGGCTAAAAGCATTCCAGAAGCTCTCCATAGCCATATCAGCTCTGACCAGAACTTGTTTAGTCTTTGCTGTGAAGCAGAAGGAGTTGGGAGTTTTTGTAGTTCTGTGATGGCAAAATGTTTACTTGAAAAGTCCGTTTTACTTTACAAAGTGCATGCTACAGAGAAGGTTACATGACTGATTTACTGTGCGAAAGAATGGTCATATGGCACACTGCAACATGAAGCTTACCATATGATCCCATGCTCTGTGTGCAGTTCAGCAGTGTTGACAGAAGAAGAAGGAGAAGGAGAAAGAGCAGGAGCTGTTCTGTTTATGCTGCCACAACTACACAACAGGACTGTGGCTGTCAAAGTCATATACAAATGGGAAAAAATATATTTGTACAATAAAGATATTTCTAAGAAAATAAGTGCTACCTCAGCTGTACAACAGAACTGTCACTGTCACAGCCCTACACAAATGACAACTGTTCTCTTGTGCAGCAAAAAAAAAATAAATATCTGGAACCCCAACCTCAGTCAGCTCCGCAATAAAATCACAGATATGGCCACTCAGATCCAGTTGTCATTCATTAGCACAGAGACCATGAAAAAACAAATGGCAGTAGTAGAAACCACTTAAATTCTAAAAGTAAAAAGATGGCTAGCTGGTCTAATAAAAAACATCTAAATTCTGAAACTGAAAAGCTGGCTAGTTGGCACAGCGGCAGAGGCTTGCCTTCAGTTTATTAACCAGGGAGTCGACATGCACACTGAAGGATAGCTTGCTATCAAGCCAGTCTCCTAAATACTTGAAGCAGTCCATGATCTCAAGGGTTTCCCCAAAAATGGCTGTTATGGGTGCAGGAGTGTGATGTGTGCATGTGGTTACAGGTAGGGGTGTGTGTGTGTGTGTGTGTGTGTGTGTGTGTGTGTGAAGGAAGCAGGTGGAAATACAGAGGGGGAAGGGGAGGGGGACAGCTGCAGTCTAAATGGCTGAAGTGCTGCACATTTAAGCAGATTTGATAGACCGCAAAGGCCTGTATCTGCTCGCAATTTCATATGTTCATATGTATGTTCATATGTTATCTTACAATAACGAAAGTCACACAGACTCCTATATCTATCACATCACAAGGAACCCCATGCAAGCGAACTCAGGGTCAGCACCAACTTCACAAAATCAACAGACCATTGGTCTAGGTTAAAAAATTAGTGAAACACTTTTATTTGGACAAAAATACAGATATTTCTAAAAAATATTACAGGCTTACCCACACACAGTGAGAATTGATCTGAGCACAAGCATGTGATTCCATATGTGACAACTTGTGACATAAAATCAGTGCAAAACCATGTAAAACAAAGCTATACTCATTTAGCATAATAAAGTGCTAAGTGCGAGTGCAAATCCTGACTTGGCGTGTTGCACAGGAAAGAATTACCAGGTTCAAGAGTGCCGAGCAATGGTCGAGCTGTAATGCACTTGCATAGCAATTTAACGAGTCATCATCTGCTTCCCCAGATAATATATTTAACTCAGAAGCTCCTTAAAAAACTTCAAGTCTTTGTGGGACTGCATGTAAGATTACTAATCTTCATGTATTCCTTGTATGGCGCTCAGACCATTGATATGTCATAAAAAGTTGCAGCAATCCAGCCAACTCCTTCAGTTGAATTACCTTCTTCATCTGCAAATCTGACATGCAACAATAAAGGGAGAGTTGAAAAATAAATTCAGAATGTAGTGAGCCCCATCATTATGAGGATAAAGAAGAGAAGACAGCATCATCAGTTGTGGCAAGTGCCCACATTCACTGCTTAACAGTGCAAAGCAGAGAGGTAGTGCAGTTGATGACATGACTCCTATAATTCATGACGAGCAGGATAGGAAGAGTGAAACATAGCTTGCCCCTCCATACTCCAATCCCTCCCCGTGGGGGCTCAGGAAAGGAAAATGTTATCAATTATAAGGAGGGGGAATTCTGAGGAAACCAGTGAAGAAGTAGAGGATAGAGGATGATGATGATGTAACTAATGTTGTCTGAGAACCTCAGTCCTAAAAAAAACCAAAAACATCCTCAACAAGTGTGGCAATCTTTAGTCAATCCTACTCCCCAGTAAAGGAGTACAAAAAAGTAGACGGTACTGACACAGTGGGAAAATCTAGGCAGCCCAAGACATGACAAAATCAGACACAATTCAAATGACTGCCAAAAGTAGTTAAGGAGCCACAACCCTCCACACCTGCCACAGACAGTTACCACAGCCCATCCAAATCCTTTGTCTGGGGCTATTTCATTATTAATCTTTTAGATGAGAGTCAGGGAACATGCCAACTGTGCCAGACAGTCACATCAGCTGTGATAAAAATGGATCACATCTTGCCACCAGAGGGCAGCACACCCACTTTAAACATAAAAATCTAGCACAAAGCAGAGAACGGCTGATGAAGGTGTTGGACTAGGAACGCCTCTTGTTCTCTGTAGACTGATAGTAAGGAAAGAGGAAGAAAATTAGGAAGAGGAGGATGGGGAACTTTCTATGGGAGCCATGACTTGTGATACTGACATTTCTGAAAAGCTGAAAGGAAAAATCATCTCTTTTGTGTCACAGACAGAGCCATCTTTGGGTGGGGGTGTTCACTGCACATTCATGTAACTCTGGCACAAGAGCAGTGAAATAAACGCACTTTTGTTAAAAACAAAATGTATTTTATCAGTCAGTAATAATGCAGTTACTATTTAATGTCAGAAGTCTGGGTAGCAAAATCGGTGCCCTCCAGGTGCTGATGGCAGAAACTGAGGTAGACCTGGTGGCCATCACAGAAACATGGGCTTTGGAAAATAATGACTGGGATCTAGCAGTCCCTGGATACTCAATGTTCAGGAGGGACAAAGGAGCTGGTAGGTGGGTCGTCCTTTTTGTCAAGGAGTGCATCAATGTGACGGAGGATGGGTGATCAGGGGTAGTACATGGGAGACAGAGTCATAGTGGGTGCAACTCACGGCAGCCTCAGGCAAGAAACAGCTCTTGGGGTGATCTGTAGGCCTCAAGGTCAAGGGAAGGAGAGGGACAGAAACTCAGAGAGTAATGCTAAAAGAGAGGTAGCAAAATGGGAAACAGAAGTAACAGTGGGTGACCTGAACCTATCTGACACAGATTGGAATGTTCCAGTGGCCAGAAGCCCCAGAAGTCCGGCTTTTCAGGACACGTTCCAGGAGTGACTACTGGTGCAACTTGCTGAGGAACTCACCACGTAGTCCACAATGTGGTGCTTACCAGCTCAGGCATTGCAGGAGCTGTGGCTGTAGAGGAGCCACTGGGCAACAGTAGACGTACATCCGTTAGGTTCAAACTGGCCCGCGGGTCTGATAAGCCACAATCTGGAGCTGAAGTCCTGGATTTTAGAACAGCAGACTTGAATAAGCTGAGAGAGCTGTCAGGGATAAGTTACAAGGGTGGGCTACATAGGTGGGGTGGACGAGAGATGGGAGGCAATTAAGGAGTCATTCTAGACATCCAAGGTATGGATGGGTATGTTAACCAAAGTGAACAGGTTCAAAAGACTGTTAAAGTTCTCAGGAAGGGTCAGGGAAGCAGTGAGAGACAAGACAAAGGGCTAATATAAATATAAAGAAAAACAGGGTGAGGAAGAATGGAGAGAATATTTTCTGAAAAATAGTAAGGCAAAAAGGGTGGTTAGAGAGGCAAAACAGACACGGAACTGTGTATTGCAGAGGGGGAAGGTTAGGGAGAAAAAAATAGCATTCAGGAAGTGTAAGAAATTACAGAAGGAGCAGAACAGAGAACGTTATCAGTTAAAGCAGAAGGAAGCGGGGAAGGCAGCCAGAATAGTGAAGGCCCAAACCAAAGGAAAAGATAACCAATTCAGTTAAGAAGGGAGATAAAACCTTTTATAAGTACATTAGGGAGTGAAGAAAGATCACTGGAGGGATAGTGAGGCTTAGTCAAGGGGAGGGGAGGTTGGCAGAGGGTGGCAGTGAAAAGGCAGAGATACTAAATAAATACTTTTGCTCAGTATTCACAAAAAAGGAAGAGGGGGAGGTACCTAAACCAAATAATAGAAGCACTCTGGACAGGTAGGTTGATACCAGTCCATTCACAGAAGAAAGGATCCTGAAAGAACTCCTAAAATTCAAGGTGAACAAAGCAATGGGGCCTGATTGAATTCACCCCAGAATTCTAAAAGAACAAAGGGGAGACCTAGTGACACCACTGACTATCCTTTTTTAACAAATCATGGGAGGATGGTGTGGTACCTGAGGACTGGAGGAGGGTGGATGTGATTCTCCTTCACAAAAGTGGGAGCAAGGCAGAGGCAAGAAACTACAGACCTGTTAGTTTGACCTCAGTGGTAGGGAAAATGATGGAATCACTTCTGAAAGAAGAACTGTTGAGTACTTAGAGGCCAGCAGGATGCAGGACTCAAGGCAGCATGGATTCACAGCAGGAAGGTCATGTCAGACAAAGCTGATAGATTTCTTTGACTGGGAGACAAAAGTAGTAGATTATAGAGGGGCTGTGGATATGGCCTACTTAGATTTTAGCAAGGGATTTGTCACAGTCCCACACAAAAGATTAGTAAAGAAGTTAGCCAGCCTGGGAGTGGGTCCTAGGGTAGTAGCCTGGGTAACAAATTGGCTGGACAACAGGATGCAGAGGGTAATAGTAAACGGAGTATACTCTGAAGAAAAGGGGGTTACTAGTGGGGTACAGCAGGGTTCAGTACTGGAACCGGCCCTCTTTAATGTCTTTATAGGTGATATTGTGGAGGGACTGGAAGGAAAAGTATACCTATTTGCAGACGACACAAAGATTTGTAACAGGGTTGATACACGGGGGGGGGGGTGGAAAGGATGAGAAGGGACTTGGCAAGGTTAGTGGAATGGTCAAACGTATGGCAACTTAGATTCAGTGCAAAGAAGTGCAATGTAATGCACCTGGGAAACAAAAACCCAGGGGCAGAGTACACAATGGGGGGGAGGTACTAACAACAACAGAAATGGAAAGAGACCTGAGGGTGGTCATATCAGATGACCTTAAAGTAGGCAAGCAATGTGAGAAGGCAGTAATTTGGGATGGGGGGATACTAGGATGCATAGGGAGAGGCATCACCAGTAGAAAACAGGAAGTTGCTATCCCTCTGTACAGACAGTTGGTGAGACCCCATCTGGAATACTGCGTACAGTTCTGGAGACTCCATCTCTGCAAGGACATAGACAGGATGGAGGCAGTCCATGGGAGGTCAACTAAGATGGTGCAGGGTCTGCACCAGAAGCCATATGAAGAGAGACTAAAAGAGCTTAATATGTATTTCCTTGAGGAAAGGAGGGAGAGGGGGGACATGATAGAAACTTTAAGTACCTCAAGGGAATCAGCAATGTCCAAGAGAGTATCACCTTTCAGAAAAAGAGATGTGGAAGAGCAAGGGGGCACAATTTGAAGACAGAAATGGGAAACGGCTCAGGGGCTATGTGAGGAAGTATTTTTTAACAGAGGGGTGGTGGACGCAAGGAACGGCTTTCCTAAGGAGGTTGTGGGGTCAAAAACAGTGGGGGATTTCAAGAATGCATGGGACAGACATAAGGTAATTATAGTGTGAGGAAGGAGGAGGTTGGCTGTTGGTTATCTAGGATCTGCATCTTATCCAATAGGTAGGGAAATGGGCAGACTAGGTGGGCCAAGCAGTCCTTATCTGCCATCAAAGTCTATGCTTCTATGTTTCTATGGGTCAAGAGCAGAGAGAAACAATTCTTAAGACATATTAGGGAAAAAAGGAAGAATGGAGGGAAAATTGTAAGTCTAGGTGGGGGGGGCAGGGTGATAGAGAAGAATGGGCAAAAGGCCACCATCCTCTACAAGTACATCTGCTCAGTTTCCACTAGACAGGATGGTGGACCATTGCCAGAGAGTGGCATCAAGGCAGCTACCAAGGGGGTCCTGTGGACAAGGCAGCCAATATTTACTATTGAAAGGGTTCTGAAAGGGCCTGCAGCCCTAAAGATAGATAAGGCCCCTGGACCCGATGTGTTGCATCTGAGGCTACTCAAGGAATTGACAGTGGAACATGCTGAACCCCAGGTATGTCTATTCAACTGTTCTCTAAGGATGGGGGTTATTCCGAAGGAATGAAGGGTTACGGATGTACTGTATTTCCAGTCCATGGGGGGGGGCAAAGAACAATTAGGAAACTAAAGACTTGTCAGTCTTATCTCTATTGTAGGGAAGATGATGGAGTTACTGGTCAAAAAAGACCTCATGAGCTACTTGGAGAGCAGCAGGTTCCAGGATAGTAAACAGCGCAGATTCATGGCAGGAGGTCTTGTCCAACTAACCTCATTGTTTTGTTTGACTGGGTAACAAGGGCATTAGGCAGAGGTCGTGCTGTAGATTTGCTCTACTTTGACTTCAGCATGGCTTTCTACTCGGTGCCTCACAGATACTTGCTGAAGAAGGAGGATGTGGATGCGGCTAAGGTCATAGTGAACTGGTAGGTAACTGGCTAAAGGGGAGGTAGCAGATGGTTGTGGTTAACGGGGTGGGAGTCACAAGTAGGGTATCATAGAGTTCTGTTCTGGGTCCAGTCCTGTTGAACATGTTCAACAGTGATATTGAGGAGGGAATCCAGGGTAGGTTGTGTCTCTGCAGATGACACTAAGCTCTTTCTTTTTTTTCTTGTTTTTAACCAGGAGAGACACACTAAGCTGAAAGCTTCTTTACAGGTGCGACATGGGAGCACAAGGAAGTTAAGTGACTTGCTCAGGGCCACACAGTTTGCAAGTGGGGGCTGTGGGATTCAAACCCAAGCCTCCAGGTTTGCAGCTCAGAGCCTTAAACCACTGCACTATACTGACTTTCAGAGGGTCAATAGTGATGAAGGAATTGAGGATATGCAGAATGACCCGCAAAGGCAAGAGACATGGGATAAGATTTGGCAGTTGAAATTCAGTGCCAAAAAGTGCAAACTGATGCATCTAGGGGAAAAGAACAACAGAAATGAGTATTGGGTGAGTGGGGTAAGACTCAGCACTATGGCTGAGGAACAGAACCTAGAAGTAATTATCAGCAACACCCTCAAACAATCAAGCCAATGTAACAAGACCTATAGCTAGGTAAACAGGATGCTGGGCTGTATCGGGAGGAATATCAACAGCACAAGGAAAGAGGTAATTGTACCCCTTTATAGATCCTTGGTGAGGCCTCACCTAGAGTACTGCACTTGTTCTGGAGTCCTCACTTCAGGAAAAAGGAGGACAGGCTGGAGACAGTGCAGTGCCTAAGATAATTCAGGGCATGTCTAATGAGCAGTACCTCAAGACCCTTAGCATGTACTCACTGGAGACTGGGGGGTAATATGATAGAGACCTTCAAGCTCCTAAAGGGAATTAATAAGGGGAACTGCAAGGAACTTTTTAGCTTGTATACCAGCTCATGGTGAAAGGGACATGAATGGCAATTGACTGGAGGGCAGTTCAAGAGGGACGTGAGTAAGTATTATTTTACAGAGGAGGTGGCAGAGTCATGGAACAATCTGCCAGCTGAGCTGCTTTGTGCAAAAACCATTAGAGGCTTCAAGCACGGTTGGGACTATGTGAAGGGTCCTGTGTTTGCTAAGGGTGGCAGAACCAGGGTGGGGATTGGGGGCAAGGATGGTGACGTTTGGGACCCTGGAGAGATAGTATGTCTCAGGGTTGGTTAATAGGGAACTCGGACAGACTGGATGGACCATTGGTATTTTTCTGTAATCATTTTCTATGTTTCTGTATTACAAAATTACCCCGTAATCCACAGTGTCCAAGGAATGCTGCTGCTGCTGCTGCTGCAGAAATGGTCACAGCAAAGTTTATCTCTTGCATACTCTTTAAAGGAATGCTGTCAACCCGTTTTGCATCATATTATTTCTTACTGAAAACCAACATTTTATGATTGCTAACCTCCTCTAAAATGTATTTATGTTGCTGGTTGTTTTTATCTGCTTTCTTTCTCAGCAGAGCTGAAATGCATGCAAAAGGTCTAATTATACCAATTTGTTTTATTGAAAATGCTTCATCTAATCTTACTGCATACTTTGGGAACATTGGGAACACCCCCAAACAGTGCAGCAACTCGTGATGCAATAATCTCCTCTCCTCGCACTGCATCAAGAATGGCTAGACTGTGCAAGGGATGTTCCCAAGTCCTAGAAAGATGCAGTGGGAGTTGAGCAAGGACTGTAAACAAACCACTACAGAGTATGACCAATCAAAATGTGTTTTTTAAAAAGCAGCTGGTGCCTTTAGGAAAACTTAAAAAAACATAATGTTCAGACATAGTTCAGCTATTATTTCATTTATCTTCTATATATTTCTACAGATTTCTCCTCTTCATTATTTATTAGTGAAGAAATTCCTACAAAAACAATATCTGTATCCCTTAGAGTTCATCCTCCTCTATAGCTTTTTCCCTACTTGAAATCATAATGATCTGATGTGACATCACAGTGTGTTGCCATGGAAACAACTGTGATGTCACAAGCAGAGTATTATGACATCAGGTTGGGAAGAAGCAATAGGAGATGAGGAACCCTCAAGGAACAACAATCCTGTTTTCATGCATATGACCTTAGTGATAAATAATGGGAATAAGAAATACAAAGATAATGAGAAATTTAAAGCTGCTTTGGGTCCAAATATTAAGTTTTGCAAAGTTCTGCTTGAGGCATCAGTGGCCTTTTAAACTACAGGCAGTTTGAGGCCCAAAGGGGTCAACAGTGTCCCTTTAATGGAGAATGTCAGCTTCATGAAGCTGATAGCAAAGACTTGTCCCAAAAGGAAGATTCATACCCACATATATTCCTCAAACAGAGCTTTGCCTGAGCTGAGAGAAATTGCTGCATATGCTATATCACATGATTTAGCACACTCAACAGTTTACTAAATATACCAGACCACATACAGTATGTGGAGCTGTGGGTTCTCTTCTGCAAAGTCTTATGTATGCATAATGGCCTATTAGACACAATAGCTGGGTTTGTCTACAGGCCAATACACTATATATTGTATTTGCATCTGCTCTACCCCACCTCTAAAGTTCACAAGTAGATGTCATGGAGAGCAGCTTTTACCTCATTGCCAGCCCTCTTGACCTCACTGGCCACATAAGTTGATGATGATGTGGGATAGGGTCAGGGCAGCCATTTTTGGGGATGGAGGTGGGGGGTTCTCGATACCATGGAAGCCTCTGATGTGGTGATGATCTTCCACAGCTCAGGGGCTAGTCCACTCTACACGTCCATGCAGGTGTACTGTCATAACTCTGGAGTGGCACCTTCAATTGACATATTTTTGTTTTGATTAACAATAAATTTGTTATAATTATTATGATGTGTATATGTTCACAGCCAAAGTTTAAAAAGATTCTTTGATATGTACTGTATGATGTCATGCATTGTTCGCCCAGAAGAGCTTAAAAACAAGTTTGGTTATAAATATAATTAATTGCAAAAAACTACGTCACTGCATAAGTTACGGTTGAAGATAAAGTGGCAAATGTAGGGAAATATGATGTTTGGGTTTCCAACACTAAAAAACCTGTCCCACCCCTGAAGCAAATGAGGGGTGGAGTCTTTCTTGGGCTTGTCAACCATAACGCTCACCCCATTGCAGTAACAGAAAAGCAAAGATGTGATGGAGACAGGTGTATATGTTTTATGAGTACATTCAATGGGGTAAGCATTAGTGTTGACAACCCCAAGGAAGACTCCACCCCTCATTCGCTTCAGGGGTGGGGCAGGTGCTTTAGGGTTGTAAACCCTAATGTCGTATTTCCCTACATTTGTTGCTTTATATTCAACTCTAACTGATGCATTAACATCGTTTTTTTGCAATGAATTTCCTTACTTTTTGAAACAGTGTAATCATAGCCTTATTTGCCTGTAGGAGGGCAGGGCCCGTTGGGCCCTGTGCTACCATGTATAGTTTTTGAGATACTGTAATCATATTCATATTTGTGATAGCTGCAAGACAGGCAGGTAAATGGAAACAGTTTGAATTGTAAATTTACTGTTCGAACAGTACATTTACAATTCAAACAATAAATTTACAGTTTAGATTGTTTTAGTTTATCTACCTGTCTTGCGGCTTTCACAAAAATCATTATAACTCAAAAATGGTACAGTATTTTTTCACCAAACCATCCAAAGGCACACCCATGGCACAGGCGTCATCATCCCTGAACATTTCAGAGAAAAGTTTCTTTCTGTCTGGTCTGCAGATGATGGCAAAAAATTCCATGTTAACTAATGGAGAAAAAAGGTTTTTTCTTCTGTTTTTTACCACTTTATATCTCAAAAACCATACAAGATGCCACACAAAACTTTTCACATCTTCAGACTGTGGCAAAATGACTGCACATGCCAAAATGTGGGCTATTTTGTGGAAGTATGCCAAAGTTATTGAAGGAGAAGACCCCTGTATATTTATGATTTGGCTATGTCTGATGTATTTATTATACATCACATCAAGTACTGTACATATGTCAATAAGAGATCAGTCATTTATTCTGTTGCAACACATATCTGAGGCTCTGACACAAGGTAGTAAAGTGTTAAGCAAGTCTCCATTTACATGCAAATGAGTCACTTGTAATACAGCCCCTCCTATTCCTTGATGTCACTGCAGCAACAGTGCAGAAGAAAACATAAGGGTATCAATGCTGTCTATTCTGATTTTAGTTTAAGTTTGCAATGGCTTAAGACAGTTCTGTCATGCAACTCACACAGGGAGTAGTACTTGAAGCCTTAATATTGTATGTGTAGAGCAAATAATATATTTAATAGTATTTCATTCACAGGAAACAAAATCTGTTTCTTCGTACTGCTCATTTCTCTCTGTGAGAAAGTTGTAACATGTTGTGGAGAGCAGTAGACTGAATCAGTCAATCAAACAATCCATCAGTCAATCTGTATTGAACCAGGTGAACACCCTTGAGAAGATTCATTTACAAGGTGGGCCTGGTCAGTTTCCCAAAGAATCACACAAGACTGAATTCCTCCTTTGCACAAATGATACATACTCTTTCAGCAGCTTGAAAGTGGAGAGCTAGATCACTTACTTTATAAAGTGCATTGTTTTACATTTCAAATGCTCCTTAAATCTGAGTTTCTGACTGGAAATACCAAGACACAGAATGCATATGACATGGAAGGAGTGAGTTAAGCAAATACAGAACACTACAAACACAGAGACTGATTTGTTTCTTTACCTATAACAGCTGAAGTGTAGCATCTGATTTGTGAGGGACATCCTGCTTAAAATGCTGGCATTACAAAGTGGGGGGAAGGGGCTGCCACACCTTGTACTCAGCACCTTCAAAGTGAAGTGCTGTAGCTCTCACATCACTGCTAATGATTTATAATTGGTGGACGTCCTATACCTAGATTTCAGCAAGGTGTTTGATTCAGTGCCTCATAGTGGGCTGATAGCAAAGCTGGGGGAGATGGGGGTGGGAGGACAGAAGTTCAAGTGGGTCGAATATGGGCTTTTGGGGCAAATACAGAGGGTAGTGGTTGGTGGGATAGTCTCCTCCCCCAGGAAGGTGATCATTGGGTCCCTCAGTGTTCAGTATTGGGGCCACTCCTGTTCAATGCCTATGTCTCAGATATAGGGAGGGGGTTAGGAGTAGACTGAGTCTCTTTGCAGATGATTCAAAACTGGGAGCAATGGTAGATTGGAAAGAAGCAAGGGAGGCAGTCCAGGGGGATCTGGATATCCTGGAGGGGTGGTCAAGGAGGTGGGGATTGAAATTTAATGCCGGGAAATGTAAGGTACTTCATTTGGGGGTCAAAAATCCGGGCCATGTTTGGGGGTCACATTGCAAACCACATTGGGAGAGCGGGATCTAGGGGTGGTGGTAGATGTCAAAATGAATAACTCTGAAAATTGTAGAAGAGTTGCAGCCAAAGCAAACAGGATACTTGGATGTATAGCTAGGGGAATTACATCCAGGAGAAGGGAGGTGATCCTCCCTCTATATAATGCCTTGGTCAGGACGCAACTCGAGTACTGTGTACAGTTCTGGAGACCTCATCTGAAGAAGGGCATAGCGCTACTGGAGAGAGTCCAGAGGAGAGTGACCAGGATGATTCAGGGCACGGAGGGGAGAACTTATGAGGAGAGACTGGAAGAGCTTGGGCTGTACACAGTGGAGGAGAGGAGGGACAGGGGAGGCATGATATGGGTCTTCAAGAAGGTAAAAGGAATAACTGAGAGCGGAACCAAGGAGTTGTTTAGGCCAAAGAAGGAGGGAACAACCAGGGGGCATAAGTGGAAGTGGAGGGGAATTACAGGGGGCGTGAGGAAGCATTGCTTCACTGAGAGGGTGGTGGAGCCATGGAATGTGCTTCCTGGAGGGCTGGTGAAGGAGGACACAGTGGAGGGCTTCAAGAAGGGGTGGGACAGGTAAAGGGGAACCTGAAGTCGGTGAAGACCCTCTTGGGGGCTGGGGGGGTGGGGTGGCGAGCACCCACTAGGTTGCTGGCTATCGAGCAGACACGACAGACCATTGGGCCTATTCTGCTGGCTTTTAGTATTTTAGTATATAATGGGAACGGGGGCACTTTTAAAGTCATGGACCTGAGGGGCCATCACAGTTTCCAAGGAGGTTAGGGGAAATTGTTAAGGGTTAGAGAGTATGGACTCTAGTAGGAATTGAACCAGAGTCTCCCAGTTCTTGTGCCTGTGCTTTAACCACTAGATTACCCTTCTTCAATATGCTGCCGCTGATGCTTTCCTGGTAACCTATTCCTTGTAATAACTTGAATAATTCTTTATTGCCTTACAGCAGCCATACAATCACTGACTGCCTAGTTACAAGGAAAAGGGGCATATTTACAAGATTGTTTCTCACTGCTGGTGTCACTCAAAACAGAGAATGCTAACACACACAGAACATAATACAGCAGCTGTATAATACCACTTAAAACTCTTGTTGTACCAAGAGTCATTTATTGGGTAAACTGTTTTTGCTAACAGAAACAGTAACACAACACATACAGGCACTTCCTTATATGAATACTGTATGTACCTCAAATCAGTGCTGCATCACACTCACATGGTCCTAGTCCCTATTAGACCTGCACTTCAGGATGTGCACAACACTTAAGGGTTCCTCCATTACTCAAGGGGGGAACCAAACATTGTGGGTTTGGTTTACTGGTGGAACTGCATTTAGTGCAGCACCATTATCTGTTGCTCTGATGACATCGACCTCCAGCAACATTGATGGTAAAATGGAGGACAAACACAATGAAAACTTCTGGTGGCTGTATATTTTTATTTATAATCTAGGTTTAGACAGCAGTAGGACTGGTGGCAACTGGAGGAGGCACGCAACAGTTACACATAAGGAGTTGGGAAAATATTGGTGTGAGGCTATGGGAGACTTCCCCTTTAAGCTGCAAAAAGTATTTTTTCCATATACAATTTTTTCTTTCTTTTACTCTCTTCTCCTCCCTGGGGCCACGGCGTACACATGAATGTATGCACGTGGAGGTGAATATACACGCCAGGTATGCCAAAGTTATTAAGGTGCAAAATTTTGAATTTAACATTAAAGTGCTGTACCAACCTAACTGTAGTGGTGCTACAGCCCACTATAATATTTATTAAACACATTAATCACTACCAAAGATCTAAAATGTATCAGGTTTCAAATACGTATGGTACGGGTAGAGGTTTACATTTAGTAATGGCATTGAAAACACCAGTCACTTTGTATTTAACAATGGTCATGTCAGTTATCAAGGTTGCAACAAAAAAAATATTTCTTTTCAGATACTACTATGATTTATATATTGGGGAATTGCACTCAAACAGGTGTAGTTGTAATGTACAGTATATACCTGTCACTAGTTTAAAACAATGATTTGTTTGATTCTAATGCAACACTATTTCTGCCCCTCCCCCCAAAAGTCAGTTTCACCAGTACATGCATTTGAATGATATTATACTTTCAGCAGCACCAGCCCGGAAACAATGGGGTCATGCTGCAGTATATCACAAAATGCTGCAGTATACTGTGGGGAACTCTGTAATTCAATAGCAATTAAGCCCTTTATGGCTGCAGTATTCCGTGATGTCACTTGCTGCAAGTTACTGCATTGCACCGTGGCATGCTGTACATTTTCTGTTGGACATGTGGGCAGAAAGTTCAGTTATGGTTCATTTTCCAGGAAGCATGATCTGTTTGCTGACATCAGTTATCAGGATATAGCTGCTTTGATCAGAACAGTCTACATTAAAGTAATTTTAGGCCAAGTCAGGTCAGCTGTTCTTCGGGAAGATTTTATATGGTATTAGCATTTCAAGAGTGTCCGAGAGAGAGAGTACAAGAGTTTTTTTCTGCTTGTTAGCAGTCTCATGCCAAGCTTTCGTGCGCTGTATTTCAGATGCTTTTTTCAGCATCCAGAGAGAGAGAGAGAGAGAGAGTTATTATCTTCAGTTTAAAGTATCGATAATTGTATGTGCCAGAATCTCCCCCTGGTAATCCTCACCGCTTCCGTATCTCCCATAGTATACTTCCCCTTTGTTATCCACAGTTCTTCTGTATCTCCCCAACCCCTTTCTTTCCTCCTTAGTCTACCCCCTACCACTCCTGCCTTATTCCTCCCCGACTTGACAGTCACTGTGACCTAGTTCCACTTTATGTAGAAGAGTCTCTCCTCAGACCCTCTACTGATGAGGCCTCTCGGGCCAATGTATCTCTCCCCTTGCATTGATACTTGTATATTTTGTGTATAACAGCCCTGTATTACCAAACAATTAACCCCCAATGCTCCTCTTTCTCTGTCTGTTTATTCTTTGAATTTTGGTATATATTGTACACGGTCCACATTGATGTTATTTTTTTCCTGTCCTATAGTTCTATAAGTTATTACATTGTATGTATAGTCCTAAAATGTTGCTGCTTACCAGCAATGCTATCTGTTTTCACTGTTTTGCTTTACCTGACATGGAACCTATGTAATAAGCTTGTTCTCAAAGGTGTTAATCCGACATCACAATAAATAATTAAATTAATAAAAACTCCATCCCAAAAAAGTTGTTTTTCCTAGAAGTTCAAATATGTTTACAGAATATTTGGATTTTTTTCATATTGGTCTCTATTCAGCAACCAGCACAGTGTGGTACATGACTTGTATCCACCATGCAGACATTCCTACACAGGAATCACTACCAGAGCAGCATGCACACCTGCAGGATACACCATGCGTAAACGCACCATAGCCAAGCCAGGAGGGTGTGCATGGGGACATGCTGAACAGACACGCCATGCACGTGAAAGCATATGTATTATGCAGATTATGCCAAAAAGAAACATGCACAACCTGCAGAACATTATGCTGGGCAAACCCCAGTCATAAAATTAAGGAACACGGCAGTGGACCAGTCTCCTCTGGTGGCAAAGGCACAGGCCATAGGGCCCCACTCTCCATAGCCCCCCCTCCTGCCACTAACAGAGGTCCTGCCACCCACACATGACTGCCATGGTGTCCATCAATCATAGTGGTGATGTGCAGGAGGCATAGGCACCCAAGCCCCCCCAGGAAACAACCCCCCACAGACCACACATACACATACGACAGTATAGTGCAATCCATTTATTCTTGACACAACCTACAGTGAGTCACCAGACAGGTGTGAGCACACTAGTGTAATGGGCAACATAACCTAAGTGCTTGCTACAGTGACAGGGCACCAATACTACAATACCCAGACACCCTAAAGAGAATCTCTATGGCTGAGTGAGGAACCCTACCCAGCACCATTCCTGATAGCAGGCAGCTTGCTGCCAATTGTGTCCCACTGACCCTCAGTGGGACATGCATCAAGGGGGTGTTACGTCATAATACCTGCTAAGTCCAGCACATGTACAGTAAATATCCACAGATCACTCTCTTACTAGGTAGCTGCCTCCATGTCATAGCACCAAAATCCACACAGTCCGAACACAGTCCTGGTCCAGTAGGGTGGACTACACCACCATGACCCCCTGGAGCACAATATCATTTAGCACCTGGCTGCCCTCCCCAAGATGGTCCTGATTATGGTTGTATTACAGTTTTCTTGCTGAATGGGTCGACTGATATCATGAATAGCCAGTGCAGGGTCCTTGGAAAGCCTGAAATGTATAGACGGGGAACACCATGTCAGGTCTACACCCTGGTATGCCACACACACCATGTAACAGCACCATGTGAGAACAAAGGGGCAAAGTGTTAGCACTGGAGCCAGGGCTATCATGCCCATAGTTTCAGGGGGACTGTCATGTGGCCCTCTATGTAACAACCTATGCAGTGATCCATGAATAGTGTTATGGCTTCATGTGGAGGAATGGGTCTGTCCACCAGTACAGTGTATGATCTTCCCTGTTGGTGGCAAGATGACCCTGCCCAAGGCTGTACAATACCATCCCAAAGCAAACATGGACTTGACATGACTCCCAGACAGCTCTTGGTCCACTACCTGTGCAAAAACTATGGCTATGTGCAGGATGTGCTCTTCATATTTGCTGGACATACTCCAGCTGCAGTGGAAGCAGGACCATGGCCTCCACAATAGGTCACAGGTGTACAGACCTAACCTGCAGGTGACCACTCTAGCCCATATGGACTGCATCAGGTGGTTCCACCTGGACCATGTTGCCATTCAGGACCAGTGTGGCCTTTTGTGGGCTGATATTTAGTTCACCATGGAACGGTCCTGTACTCTGACCATGGAGCATAAGATACTCTGGGCCTACTAGCATACTATGTCACTGGCTCATTCCAGAGTGTGGCAGGAGACACAATAGGTGTCAGTCAGGCCATGGTGTCCCACACATTGCACCAGGTGACTGTCATTTTTGTCCACCATGTGATCATCTACATATCCTTTCCAGCCTTGAAACTAGCCATGTAGGCTACTAAGGTGGACTTCCATGCACTGTATGGGTTCCCAAATGAGCATTGGGCTATCAACTGCACACAACTGGCACTACTAACTCTGGCATGGAACTAGGAGGCATATCGTAACTGGAATGGCTTCTACAACATCAACATGCAGGAGAACTGTGATGTTGACAGTGTCATCATCAATGTGGTTGCAAATTACCCAGGGTCCTTCCATGATGCATACATATTCGACCAGTCCCAGCTACATACATTGCTGGAGGCCCATGGGGGTCATGAGGCTTGGCTGCTCAGTGAGTGCATGTGTGACATTCAACAGATGCCCTCCTACACCTATGTGTACAATATTTGACTGTGTTCTGCTCTCCCAAGGTGACACTGGCTACACCCTGAGGCCATATCTACAGGTGCCCTACCTATCATCATCCACAGAGGCTGAGAAGAGGTTCAGTGAGGTGCACTGTACAACCCAAGCAGTGGTGGAGCAAACATTCAACCTCCTCAGGATGCATTGCCAAAGCCTGGATCGAACAGGTGGCACCATGATGTTGGCACCTGGGAAGGTGTGCAAGGTGTTTATTGCATGCCCAGTGGTACACAATCTGGATGTGTGATGCCACATACCTCTGCTCTAGCACTTATCTTATGACGGTTGACTGGACAGTGATGGTGGAGAGCTTGGAGATATAGTGGCAGCAGGTGTGCAGCTGCCAGTCGGTGGACTGTTCAGCAGGCATACAAAGCATCTGCTGGTGCAAGATGCATTTAGTTGGTGAAGTGCTCTTCAAGGGAGGGGAGTAGCAGTGCTGGGACACCATTGGCTAGGTGGTAAGATACCAGAGGAAGTGTCACAGTGATGTGTACCTGTTTACTGAAAATGTGTTGCCCTAAATTGTGTCAGGTGCCATGCAATACTTGAGGGGGGGGACTACTGTTCCTTGCCATTCCAGAATGATTGGCATTACTTAAGGTGCCTTGCGCACCTCCTTGCCATGCCACCCTGTGTAGTGGGCAGCAAATGCTGTGCCCCGCACTGTTGTGGGCTTGTAGCCCACCCCATTGATGCCTTTCTGTCCCTTGATGGTGAAGTCTGTGTGTGCAAGTGGGCATGTGTGCAGAGCTGTGCACAGGGCAGACATGCAGGTGTGGTCTGCTGCATGACCTGCCATTCAAGTACTACACAGCTTACTCCAGACACCCTGCATTTCAGCAGAAAGCAGCCCCACTTTCTCAGTTTTCTTCCTCATGGCACACAGCCTTTCCAGCTTCAGCTAGTGTATTTCAAGGTAGTAACAGCAGATTATGCTGATCTGCTGTGGGCACCTTGCAGGCCCACTTGTTGGTGGCTGTCACTCAGTGGTGTCTGTGTTGGAGTCTGTGCCCACAAGTGTGTAGCCATCTGTGCGTGTTCTGCCCACAGTGTTGTGGTGGTGGACATACGTGTCCCTATCCTTCCCTGGCTGGCCAGAGCTCTCAGTTCTCGGTGGTGCTGGTGGTGGATGTGGTACCAGTAGGCCTCACTGTGGCTGACTGTGCTCTGCGTGTACTGCTGGGAGGTACTGGGTATCATGCCCATGGCATTTGGTATTGCCAGCTGTCTGGGCTGGAGTGTATCCAGGTGAGGGGGTCCTGCGACATTCTGATTGGTGGCCTTGTCCATCAGCTGGGCACTCCTGGCCCTCCTCACTGATGCTCTGTGCTCCAGCTCCATGGATTATTATTTAGTTTATTACTTTGTTAGAGCGCTCTATCTTATTACTTTAGGCACTTTACAGACAGCTGGATGACGTTGGCAGAATATCACAAAATATACATAAAATATGGGCACACATAATAACTTAAAAGGAGGGAAAAACTTTATTAAATAAAAAGGTCTTAAGATCCTTTTTAAAGGCACCAACCAAGGGGGCCTCTCTGAGCAACCGAGGCAGTGAATTCCACAGGGTAGGTACTGCAACCAAAAAAGCCCGAGCACCAGATGACTTCAAATGAGCCCTGTGAATCACTAGGAGGCCCTCTTCAGCTGATTGGAGGGGAAGAGATGGGTGGCAGATCTGTAGGAGGTCTTGCAGGTAACTGGGCCCCAGACCATGTAGGGCTTTGTAGGTCAGCAAACTGACCTTCAAGGTGATCTGTCACCTAATTGGAAGACAGTACAGAGAGCGCAGCACAGGCGTAATATGACATGATCTCAGAAGGCCAGTCAACAGCCTAGCTGCCACATTCTGCACAAGTTGTAGGCGGCAAAGATCAACCCACGATAGACCTAGGTAAAGGGCATTACAGTAGTAATCAAGCTATGATGTCACAAAGGCATGGACTAGTGATAGCAGATCACCTGAGGAAATCAGGTGTTTGATCCTGGCAATGTTTCTAAGATGGCAAAAACTGCTCTGGACCATGGCTGACACCTGAGATTCAAGCATTAGTACACTATCCAGCATAACACCAAGATTTTTCACCTTAGAAGAGGTGAGAAGCTGGGAATCTCCAAGCCTAAGCCTGGTGACTTGACCAGCCTGAACACCCACCCTCAGATGATCAGGTTCCACCACCTTTACTTCTGTCTTGTCCAGATTTAACGTCAGCCAGTTGGCAGTCATCTAATCTTGGACCTCAGTAAGGCACCGATTGAAAACTGAGACTGCATCCTGTTGTTTGGGTGCTAAGGACAGGTACAGCTGAATATCATCAGCATAGCAATGAAAACTCAGCCTGTACCATCTTATAATGTCCCCTAGTGGTAGCATGTACACCGTAAACAACATGGGGATGAAATGGAGCCCTGCAGGACACCACACAGCAGAAGCAGTGGTCATGAGGAAGAAGCCCCTAAGACCACTCTCTCCATTCTGCAAGTGAGGAAAGAACAGAACCAGTTAAGGACCACAACAAAAAGTCCTCAATGAACCCACAGGCGATCCAAAAGCACCCCATGGTCTGCGGTGCCAAACGCAGTCGAGAGATCAAGGAGAACAAGAATAGAGTGCTCTCCTCTGTCCCTCACCACCAGTAGATCATTAAGCACCCGAACCAGGGCAGTCTCAGTACTGTGCCTTTTCCTAAAGCCTGACTGGAGAGGGTTGTAGATGTAGTGAGTTGACAAATGGGCTTCCAGTTTTAAAGCCAACACCTTCTCAAGAAGCTTCCCTAAAAAGGGTAGGTTAGAGTTTGCCAGTTAGCCCAGATCTAGCAATGTTTTTTTCAAGAGGGATCTCACCACCACCTCCTTAAGGGGCTCAGGAAAGACTCCCTTCAATAAAGAACACCAGACTATCCTAGCAAAAACCATGCAGATGGCTCTTGTAGTACTGCACATTCTCATCCCAATTAAGCACCTCCTGTGTCAGGATTTCTGCCATAATAGCCTTGATGGGTATAAAGTCCATTGTGGGGCCTGATGCCAATGGACCACCACCACTCTGACAGCTGGACTGGTGTGCTGCTGCTATCTTCCATTTGGCGGTGACTTGTAGGTCATGCCATCAGTGCTTGATGGCACTAAGGGTCCGTAGCTCAGATCTGCATGTATTAACAGTAGCCTATATGTTGAGCTAGCTTTGCGCCTTGCCCCATGTGGGCACCTTCACTGACATGACACCATACAGGGTGCTGTAGTGGCTTTGGATCTCAGTTACCAGCATAGCCACTCGCTGGGAGCTGAAGCTGGATGACCTGGTATGGGACAGCCCCCACATGCCTCCCTCCCATCCTGCATCTGGCACCACATGTGGGGAATTTCTTCACAGTCCATGATGGGTGGTGCAGATCAGCCATCCCGGCCTGGGGCCATGGTCCCATTGTTGGGCTGCCTCCCCAGGTTGCTACTCTGTGTGATCTGTGCTTGTGTTTCCATGTCTGAAGCTGATCATACACGTCTGTGTATGTGCCTTGGTTAGCTGTGTGTCTGTTGTGGTGCAGTTCACCTTATATGGTGAGGCAAAGTGGTGTGTCTGCCTCTGGTGGGCCCTCCTGTACCCTGATCTGCAGCTCCATCCATGCCCTCGTGCATCTTTGTACCAGTGCATTGGGTTGTTTGTGAATGCCATGGGATTTGTGCACCTCCTCAGGGGTGTATCTCTGCATCCTCCGTTACATTTTATTCCAGCACAGGTGGATCTGTTCATGAATCAAACACATTAATCTTACTGAGATCTTTTGAATATATATATCTCAGAAGTTTGAAGCACGTGGCATTCTTTCAAAAAATTCAACAATCTCTTGTCAATTGTCTTTCTGTGTTAGCTATGGTAGTTTTAAAGCATAGATCAAACAGCACTTACCTTGACAGCTTGGTCAGGGCCCTTTTGAATTAAGGTGGTGTTGTAGCCAATGTGTCCTAGGTACTGTATGTGATGCTATCTGATGAAAACCTTGGTAAAAGATAGCAAGGAGAAAAGCAAGTCAATGAACTGAGTCTTATTTCTTATATTTTTAAGACATTCTTCTTCTAGGTAGTTTTAACCCCTTGTTAAAATTCAAGCAAGTTGTCATGGTTTTTAACTGAGTTCTGTATTCTTGTTCGGTTCAGTTGTCAGTTTGCAGCAATGGTTAGCCCAACTCCTTTTGCATGTTTGCATATAATTTTACTTCACCATGATACTTCTGATGAGGCATGGTAGTATTATTACACATGATAATAATATAATATTTTGTATCCTAGTCTAATTTTCCTATAGTATATGGGCCCCATGTATACGACTTGTAGATTTGTTTTTGCAAAATCAGATATTTGCAGCATTTCGTCTTGCAAATGCTGCAGACTTCATGATTAAAAAAGCAGATGATTTTAAAACAGTGTTGCAGAACTGCACTAGCAAAATCAAAATGATGCCCAGCCCTGCTTAAAACCATACCAAACACTATGACCATGTTATTTAATTACAAGTTTGTCTGATTCATTCTCTCTTTCTCTTTGTCTTCCTCTTTCTCGTACTCTTTCTCTCACTTTTCCTAACTTCAGGGAATTGAGACCCCAAACCCAATTGTTTTTTCCAGTGTAACTTTCCTCTGCCCTGCCTTTCAATGTACACATAATCTTTATATCATCCCATCATTTTTGTAGTGGTTATCTATCTGCTATGTATGTCTAGGCATGTCCTATTGCTTATAGGGAACCTTGCACTGACACACTCTCCACAGATAGACTCTACTCCAACTAGAGGCAGTTTAAAAATATATTTATTTACTCACATCACAAAGTGCATATAAATGTGATAAATAAATATTTTTGGTACTGCATGCATCTGGAGTACAGTCTAAGTGTGGGGGGTGTGTGAGTGCTAGGTTTCCTGCTGTTCTATGTGCTTTGTTTTGCCCACTGTATCACACTTAGTCCCTGAGTGACCCTTCCCTGTTTGTGCTTGCTTATTATGGCTGGGCAAACTTAAAACTTTTGTACATTTTCACAAAATGTGCAAATTTTTGATGCAATTTCATGTATGTCATAAAAACCTTTAAAGTGAGGAATTTCCGATTCCTAGAAGCAGTATAGCCTAGAGTTTAGAGTAAGGAATTGTAAATGAGCTAGTTATATCCAGCAGAGGTTCTGGGATTGATTCCCACAACCTCCGCTTGCATACTGTATGACTCTAAACAAGTTACTTAACCCCCTTAGTGTATCCAGGCCATCCCTGAAAACAGGCACGTGAGCCTAGTGGGCATTACCTGATTAAAATAATTTTACAAGTAGGGTAATTTTATATGAACATGCATGTTTTCATGTATTACGTACATCGAAACTCAAAACTATACATTTTTAAAAACCTGATTTTTTAAAAAAGTCACAGTCTAGACAGAAAAGAAGCATTTTAAAGTATGTTGCACTTTAAAATTCTATACTGTACAAAAAAGGAATGCATTCACATACTTTCCACATATATGTTCCAAACTGCTCGTTTTTTAATAAATGAGTTTTTAATAAGGTGCAGTTTTGAAAAAAGAACTGCAATTGCATGTATTTTGGGAAAGCAATTCCAAATTGTGCATTGTTTACAAACCTTGTTTCAAAAATGTGCAATCGGGACAAAATTTGCTATTGCTGATTCCTGAACTTTTTATGCAGTTTCTCTAGGGGCAAAAAAGGTAGGGGAATTCAAAAATGCATGAGAAAGACATAGAGGAACTCTAGCGATAGGAAAGAGAGGGTAAGCAGCAGATCATTTAGGATCTGCAGTATATGAAACAGGTAGGGAAATGATCAGACTAGGTGGGCCAAGCGGCCCTCATTTGCCATCAAATTCTATGTTTCTACAATTATGAATTTGTGAAAATAGCAATTTAATACTATTTTGAAGGCTTAATTTAAAATTTGCTAGCACTCATTCATTTTCACCTGACACACTAACCAGGCTTTACGTCTATTGCCTCTCCCAAAACCAACTTCCTCCTTTCAGTCTGGGACTGTCCCCAGTCCCCATGTTCATTTCTAGGCAGATTTCCTACTACTCCTTAATCCCTTTTCTGTATAATAATAATGTAGAATCATCCACATTGCAAGTGCCTCACTCCCTCCTAATTCTGGCTAATATTCTAGTTCCTGTACCCCTTTCTAGGTAGTCCATCTATTGTCTCCATCCACTTGGAACTTTCTCCAGTGCCAGAACTCCACTCTACATACTTTATCTGATGTCTGTTCACATTTGACATAGCACCCTATCCAGCCCGTGTGCCCCTTTCTGGCTCCCTCTAAGTGCCCCATTCTCCTTGCCCTCTAAATAAACTCATTAAGCAGTCCCATCCAGCAACACTCCCTTTCAATGCCCTTATTATGGTACTTTGTAAAACATGGCAAGCACCCCTTCTGGGTGACTAGTTATCGCCCTACTTTATTTATAAATTTGGACTTTAAGATTTTATCTAAGATATTAACTACTCATCTTAGCAGGGTCTGGGGTTCCCTGATTAGCCCTGACCAGGTAGGGTTTGTCCCAGGTAGGCTTTCTCTGATTATCTTTGAAAATGAGGCCACATTTTCTTCATGTCCAGGGAAGGCCACGATCCTGCTGTGTTGGCTTCTCTGGACATAGACAAAGCTTTTGATTGTGTTTCTTGGGATTATTTTTTTATGGTCCTGCAGAAATGTTGCATCCCTCTGGAAATCATCAGCTGGGTCTGGGTTCTTTATGCTAACCCCACTTCTCGAATACTTTGTAATGAGGTACACTCGGTTGTGGTTACCCTGCAACAAGGTACACGTCTGGGCTGTCCCTTCTCTCCATATTTATTCAGTCTCTTTCTTGAGCCCTTAATCAGGAAAATGAATGTTTCACCCATGATACAGGGGATGACAGTCAAATCCCTGCAGCTCAAATTATCCGTGTCGCTGATGACATTCTCCTATGTTTATTACATCCTAGGACTTCCCTTCCAGCAACCTTGGACGTTATCTGTAGTTTTGGTTCTTTTTTTAATTACAGACTGAATGTTGACAAAACAGATGTTATGCTGCTTAATGTCTGGGCCACTAAGGTAGATGTAGCTGATCTAGGGCTTGTGTGGGTACCTGACAAACTTAATTACTTGGGTTTTTATCTCAGTACTTCCCACGCCAAGCTGAAACAGTATAACTTGGACTCTTTGGTTGCTCAGATTAAACAAGACTTGGCATGCTGGACTCACCGTACTCTTACTCTCTGAGGTAGAGTAAATATGGTTAAAATAAACCTCCAGCTGAGGGTTTTATACCCTCCTGGTATGTTACATTTGTTTCTCCGTCAGGTGTGGTTTACTAGGCTACATAGTCTTATCTCTCACTTCGTTTGGAATGGTAAAGCACCTTGGCATGCTTTTCATAAACTTACAGCTCCCAAAGCAGATGGGGGACTTCACCATCCCAACTTTTATCTGCACTATTTGGCTCTCCATAGCAGTACATTTTTTCAATGGTATTGAAATGCTTTGGGGCAGATCTCTCTTTCTTATACCCCCAATGGTTGGATATTCCAGCAGCTAAATGTCAATATTGCTACTTTGCTATATTTGCCAACTACTCACGTTCCCCGCCCTCTTCGGGACACACCTATGGTTGTTTCATTAAAAGTTCACAGGCAACTTTGCAAGTTGCTTCGCCTTGATTCCATTCAGGATACATTTCAGCCTATTGTGGATAATCCCAATTTTAAAGTGACAGGCAAGGTCCTTACCTCCTCTTTTTGGCCTTATCCCAACATACTGTTAGTTAACCATATTGTTTCTGATGGTGTTCTGTTTAAGTTTGCTGAAGTGCAACATCGCTATAGCATGACTGACAAGGATTGTTTTAAATATGTGCAGCTCACATATTCTTTGCTACTCCACTTTGGTTCTCATTGGTGGTCCAATGAATATGGTTGAACTATTTTATCCACACCTTGTTTCCTTTTTGTATTCTCAATTTTATTTCCTACTTCCAATAAGGTGCAGGGCACAGCAGTTTATTAGGTTCAAGCTCTCCCTGCTTTGCAGGGGGTGCATACTTGGTCTGTTATTTGGAGAGATCTACATGTAACCCCTAGGTGGCACTATCCCAAGGGCTACTGGGGAATGCAGGGGCGTGTGGTCACCTGAGAGGTCTAACACCTTTACCAGTTCCTGAGCAGTTCGTCCCTCAGATGCTAACAATTTGAGCAGTTTCTTCAAACCCATCTATATTTGGAGACCCACCTGATGTGGCTGGACCACTATGTAAATGGATGACCCTCCATCCCTTCTGGGCACCTTCTTGCAGAATAACAGGGGGCTACCTTTTCTGGGTCCACAGGGGAACTGCACGAGATCAGCACTAGCATAGTTTGTTCAAATAAATCAGCATCTCTTCCCCTTACTTTTACCTTGCTCAAGCCCATGACATGCTCTACAGTGGATGCAATGTCAGCATTACTGGTCCCTAAGGGGACATCCAGCAACAGAATGGCCCTGTGGGGGTCTACCCCCTCAGCTTCGCTCCACCCCCATCATTCTGTGCACCATTAGCTTATGGGGGGCAATTTTTAGCTTAGGCGTAGTAAGCTCCTTAATTTTCCCTCCTAAACTGAACATACTGGGGTAATTTC
This sequence comes from Neoceratodus forsteri, assembly GCA_016271365.2. Lineage (NCBI taxonomy): Eukaryota > Metazoa > Chordata > Ceratodontiformes > Ceratodontidae > Neoceratodus > Neoceratodus forsteri. The sequence continues at coordinate 159,986,416 of CM028137.1, forward strand.
TTCACATGGTCACTAGAGGATGCTAATCCCAGTGGTGTCTCCAAGATGTAACCCCTAGGTGGCGCTATCCCAAGGGCTACTACCCCTGCCTGCTTGGCTACTAACAGGTTGAGGAGCCTAGGTCCAATGGCGGGTGCCTCCACCCAGAGGTCAGGGTTGATAGTGGTTAGACTAGCTCGGGTACAGCCCTCTGGGACACTGTGACCCCTCTTTGTTTCCACTAGTGGCCCACACAATACACGGGAGTTACCTTCCCAATACCCCACAAATGCACACTTCTTACACATACCCTCAGGACTGATGTCTTGCAGCACGTCTCTGAGGACCCCCTGTAAAACAAGGTTAGGCAATATACACAAACACAATGCAATGCTTTTTCTACATGTACTGACACCACAGATAGCATATAGTTCAATAACAACAAATCTGATTTATTAGAGGGGTAGTAACAAGGAGGGGGCAATCAGGTTCATTTGGTTTGGAAATATTCAAATTACAGTGCTGTGCATGCATATAGGGTCCAAAATGTCACTCTCTGGGTACCCAGGATGGTGGGGGGCTAGCCAGGGTCGGTGCAGCTGGTTGGGGCCCTTTGGTGGAAAAAACACATGCATACACAAATTGTAATCCGGAGCCCTGGGGCTAAGTTCATGAAGAAATGAAACAGCAATAATCAGATGACACATTTGTTATCGATAAAAGGCTACAGGGAGATACCCTGATTTGTACTCACAAAACCAAAGCTGAAAGCTGTATGGAGGATGTTCTAGCCGGATTGCCAGAAAAACAAGGTATGGAGACAGGTCCTTGTGGCTGGACCCAACTGCAGTTGATAGCAAGTGGATTTAGTCCGACTCAAGCTGGGATCTGCTTCCAGCTTTAGCACACAGCTCACAGAAAAAGGGAAAATAACATCACGATCCCCCACAAGCACTACACCCATTTATATGTAAAAAGAAAGTATTATACCAGGCAGGCTGCTCCTTGATCCTGATCACAATTACTGCAAAGATACCCGGGAGCACACACAGCATCAGCAGTCCCTGACAGGCCGATCGCGTTCAGCAAACTTTCGATCTTCTTCAGGTTAAGCCTGTCTTCCACACTTCTGGATCCTCTTTCTGTTCACAAACTTGGATTCAGTCCGAACTGGCACTTACAAATGGCTGCAGGCCGAACTTCAGGGCCTCCCACGCACTTCCCGAGTGAATTACACACTGCAGCAAGAGCAGGGCTCCTTCTTTCTTCACTGTCACTACTGATCTGGCTCCCCAGCAGACAGTGCCGGGCATTTCCTTTGAGTTCCTCCTAGTTCGGTTGGCTGGTTCAGCTGTCACTCACAATAGGGTTCCCTCTGTTGGTGCAAAAAGGCGCCAAGGTCCAAACTACAATTTCCAGAAGCACTGGCCATACAGTACATAGGTGGCTGGCTCCACAATGAGAGTCCAAGTTCTGATTTGCCAGCAGACTCCATTTTAACAATCCCCCCTTCACAATGATTGGTCCAATTTAATTGTTCAGTACCAGAATGGAGGACTAAGCAAAAACAGTCCAGACTGCAAAGAAAAGCGGGTTAGACAAACTGTATTTTCATTATTACTCTAAACAATTCCTAGCAAACTAGTTACATCTTTCAAAAGAGCTCCCTCTGCACTTTTAGCGATGGCAGAAACAGAGCGATTTGGCAGTAGCTTGAGCGGGACTCAAGCAGTGAAACACACAGACTCCCATCCAAATTAATTATGTCTGTAGGCAGTCAGCTCTTAAAGAGATAGTACGTGGAGGCTCAAAAAGCACTCACAGCGCCCACATTTAAGCGGCTTTACGCTGGACATCAACTAGGCAGGGAGCACTTAGGCAAGCTCCTGGAAGGCTTTTAGGAACCCCCATTTGCAGGAGTTACATATATAAATATATTAAATATGATAGATATCACTTTATGCAATTTCAGTTATTACACAATATGTTTTATACTCCTACTAAGTTATATAAAATGTGCAGGGTGCTCACTGATTTATGTAGTTGCTGTCAATTGCATCAAGGGAAGCTGTTCCACATATTCTGGGAATGCCCCAGGGCTGCTCCTTTTTGGGCCTCGATTCGCTCAAGATTTGATCCTTTTTTGGGTTTGGATCAAGCATTTTTCTCGGGACGTTTGCTTAACTGGGGTATATAAACTCCTGGGCATGCAGAAAAATTCTATGGCATTAATTTCTGCAGCTCTAAGAAAATCCTTTTGAGGTCTTGGTATGATCAGGATATACCCTCATACGCAGAGTCATAAAGAAATTTTATTTGCTCTCCAGGTGGAGAAAATGCTTGCCAGCCTGGTGGATCACTTAGAGGCCTGTCGTGAGACTTGGGAACCCCTCCATGCTCTTTTGTTGTTAGCTACTTCAACTTCAACTTTTTTTTATTTTTTAAAAAGAGCAAATCAAATACCTAAGCGCTTCTACAAAAGATAAAAAGATGCAGCATAAAAACTTCATATTACAGTCCAGGCACTTGATACAGAAGGCACCCTCCTTTAACCATACTGGTTGTTCTTTTCAGTTTGATTTTTCATTATTGTTCTTGCTAAATTCGTGTTTAGTAGGTATATTGAGTTTAATGTTTTATATCTTGTTTTCATGTGAGTACCCCTTGTTAACGTTATATTTTTGCTTGCATGTACTCTGGATTTGGGAGGGGGTGGATGGTCTCTTGTTGTATTGTTGCATGATTATCTGTTAGGTTGTAGACTTTGTGGCTTGTTGTTTACCTTTTTTATTGTTTTTGTTGTGCTTGTCTTGTTTTCTTACTTGCATTATTTATTAAAAGCTCAATAAAGTTTACTGAATTAGATTACTGAAGGCAGCTGCCCTCACCATAGCATCTCCAATTACAATGTTAGTCAACAAATCATTCCTGATTGGGCAAATCCCAGGACAATGGAAAGAGGTGATAGTAGTTCCTGTCCACAAAGGTTGTCCCAGGGAACCAATACAAAACTAGAGGCCCATCTCTCCTATGTATTCTGGCCAAGGTGAAAGAAAGACTAGTGTACAATCAGTTATTGGACTAGCTGGAAATGCATGACTGTATTTCTGCTCAGCAGCACAGGTTCAGATGCAACCAAGGCACTAACACTGCATTAATCAGATTTACTGCTAGTGTACTACAGGAGCTGGACAATGGTACCCCCCACTGGGGAAATCTTCATAGACTTAGCCAAGACTTTTGACTTGGTTATCATGAGCTACTCATCAAAAAACTCACAGACCTTGGACTCGATGTGCACTCATTAGTGTGGTTCACCCACCACCTATCCAACAGAACCCAACTCATCAGATGGAGAGGCGTCTCTTCTACCCGGCTACCTATCTCAGACGGTGTACCCAAGAGCTCCATCTTAGGACCCCTCTTATTCACAGTATTCATTAATGAGCTCAGCAATCACTGTGGGAGCAGACTCCTCTTACTATACATGGATGATGCTGTCCTCTATAAGAGCTCTGGAGACCCCCTAGTGCTTAGCACCCAGCTGAACCAAGACTTCCTATGCCTGGAACAATGGTTACTGACAAATAGTCTGGTACTAAATGTCAAAAAGACCAAAGCTATCTTGTTTGGCCCCAGACATCTTGGTACTGATAGAAGCCACCTGCTCCCTATCACCACTTCAGTGGGGAGCAAGATCGAGGTAGTGGATTCAGTCAAATACCTTGGTGTAGTACTCAACCAAGGCTTCATGTACAGGGCCCAGGTGGACCAAACATCTCACACTATCAACCAGAAGCTGGATCTCTTATTTCGGCTAAACAAACAACTCACCTCTGACTCTAGACTTGCAATTGCAAAAAGTATCCTACTGCCTAAACTTATGTATGCCGCCCCCATACTCCAGTTCATAGGAAAAACTGAAGCTCATAGACTGGAGCTGCTATATTACAAAATAGGACATTTCACTGCAATGTCTCCTCCTAGGACACACCACTGCAATGTATTGGCCTCCTTAAACTGGCCCTCACTGCCTAATAGGCTCCAATACCTCCTACTAACTGTAGCATACAAACTAATTAATGGATCGGCTCCCCGAAGCCCAGAAGGCCTCCTCATCCCCAAGCACTCCTGCAGAACACTCCACACTTCTGAGAACATTACTCAAGGTACCCAGGACAAGGACTACACTTGAAAGTAAATCCTTTGTGCATTCAGCCCCTAAACTCCGGAGTATCCTACCACACAACCTACGGTACACTCAGCTGGTTCCTTAGCCACTTTTCACATGGGTCTAAAAACACACCTCTATGTGCAATACCAATGTACCTGCTAGTTGCTGCATGTAGTTCTAGCACTTGCTTCCTAACCCTCTACTGTACTCAACTTCCCCAAATGTTTAGTCTAGCCCTATCCTATGAAGTTGCTCAGCCCTTCTTGCCTCCACTGTATAAATATATCCTGCTGTAAAAAAACAACTATTTATCGATTGTCGCTGTTATGAATTTACTTTTCAACTATATTCTCCTTTTGTACAGTTTGTTATGATATCTGCTGTGCCTACATGTAACTAATTCTGGATTGCCCCTGAAAAAGGGACCGCTGGTTCCAGTGGGCCTACCCGGTTACTGAAATAAATAAATAAAAACTCCCATTCAGCATGGCATCTTCTTCAGTCTCTGTTAAAGATGCTATGATAGTATCTGCCAGTTTCATGGTACCAGCAGATGATTTGTTTTGCCCGGACATGTTAATTAAAAAAATTAAATATCCGTTCCATATCCATTCAAATAACACTAATGTAGATAGTCATCATTATCACATCAATCCAGACTGACTGTGTTGGAAGTGCAGTGGCACTGCATATAGTACAGACCTGCAAGAATGAAGATTGAATCATGAGAGACTTCATAAACCTTAGAAGAGAAGATTAAAGAAAGGAAAGCAGACGTCATCTTTGTCATAGATGCTATCAGTACAGTTTACAGATGAAAGATACAATGCCAGATTCAGAGGATAAATTCTTGGATCACAAGCTGGAAAAAAGAAGGAGCCACCTTAGAAACTGGACAGCCTTTGATGGAAGAAAAGTTTTTTTTCTTCAGGTAAGAAAGATTACATCTGAACTGATGAGGAGCAAGCATTTTGGGATACCAGGTCAACACAATATTAAAGGAGTCTGTGGGGAGGGGAGAGGAGAGGATAGATGATGGAAGATACTACTGAATCAAAAAAGAAGAGGGAGTGAGAAACAAACAAACATACAGTAGTGCTTTAAAACAGTTTATTTAGGAAAGTTGGCAAAAACAGTGCATGTCAAGTAATGCTGCATATATGAGGGAAAACAGAGACGTGGTGAAATGACAATGGCCTGAGGGGAAAGGAAAAACACAACTACAAACAATACAATAATGGTAGACATGGCACACATGAAGAATGGATAGCACTATATTGTACAGTTTGCCAAAAGCCACTTCTACTAACTGAAAAACAGGACCTTAGTACAAACAAAGTGTGAGACACTCTGGCGAAGAGTCTGAAATGGAAGGGGATACACAGCCACTGTTGTCCTGTGCTAGAGGCCACCAGACAAGAAAAAGGAAAACACTTTAAATAGAATGAGATAATCCAAAAGCCAGTGTTCAGAGGAAGTGAATATAGTTGCAACAATCGTCAAAATATTCCTGTAATTTCTTTGATTTTTCTAGAGAAATTCCATGCCTGCCTGCAGTACCACTCTAGGCTCACCAGAGAGAAACTCTATGGATGTATCTGGAAATATCTGACCGTGTCAGTTGCTGTAACTGTAGCTCATGGGATGTTTCAATTACAAAGGCTGCGAGGAAGAAATTGCTGTTGTTCGAGCAGGTGACTAGGACATTTTGTGACAGTACAGAAGGCTGCTATGGTGTGTGATGTGGTGATTAAAGAGAACCACTAGGGAGCAAGAAGCACTTAATCTGATCTTTAACAAAAAGGAAATAAAGATAATTTGGACAGAGACATGGACTTTGGAGAGATGCCAAGGAACAATGACATTTACATCATGACTTTAAAAATTAGAAAGAACTTATGAAGAATGAAGCAAGGGACATGTGTCATGATTCAACTCAAGGTGGATGTTTGGAAAAATGAGGGAGTTGAAAGTGTAGGTACCATTGAAGAGCAAATTCAATGGCACTGTACAAGTGCTTACAGACAAAGAACAACATCCAAATCCATTTAGATAGCGTAAAACAAGAATGTATCCCACAAACTAGAAAGTACAACTGTCACGTGATGCAGACAACCTGGTGCTAGCTCCATTCGCTTGCTCCAGCCACCCGATCGTTTTTTCTTGTTTATTTTCTGAGTTAAGCTAAAGTAAATAGCTGGATAATTGCTCAGAAGACACCCAAAGTGGTTGTCTTACATCTGGCAGTCTGAGTTTTTCCATGGATATCGATATGAAGAAAGCACTACCAAAACGAACGCCCCCACAACTCCCGAGAAAGGCCCAAAGAAACCCAGGCCTGCTAGTGCGGCTGACTTAGCGGAGACATTTACTACATCTGCAGATCAGGATCCACTAACACTGGTGAGGTTTTTAGCTGAATTCACACCATTTAAAGATGAATTGCTATCTCTGACCTTGGAGATCAAGACAATCACTCAAGCCCTGGAAGATATTTCACGGAGAACTTTGGATTCAGAGGCAAAGCTTTTTTCCCTGGAGCTGACGGCGACCAGGCAAAAAATTTCCAGGATGGAGCTGAAATGAGAGGACCTTGAAGGTTGTAGCCGAAGAAATAAAGCCATCCTGATTGGCTTGTCGGAGACTGAGGAAGGTCAGGATGTGATTCTATTTGTGCAAAAGTTCGTTGAGAAGATCGCCGGACCCTCGCCATTTGGTTCAAAGTATACTATTGAGAGGGCACACAGGGCTTTAAGGCCAGTCCCCCCAGCTGGATCTCCACCGAGACCGTTAATTTTCAGGTTTCTCAATTATTTGGAATGTCAACACTTTCTGATGAAAGTTAGAGAAGTTCAAGACGTCCGCTGGGAAGGAGCCAAAGTGAGGATTGCTCAAGATCTCCCCACTACCGTCCAACAGCGCCGTACAGCCTTTCATCTGCTCGTTTAGAAACTCATCACCACAGGAATCCATTTTAGAATGAATTACCCTGCTCAACTGCAAGCGTTAGTGGCAGGCACTTGGCTAACCTATGAGGATCCCGAAGCAGCGCACTCCGGGCTCAAGTCTGCTCTACCAGATCTCTTCAAAGGAACTTGAGCTTCCTTCGTGGTCAGGTTTGGTTTTCTGAATAGGAGTCAACTACATCGATAGGTAATATACCTCGGGTGTAAGGTTCATTTTACCTAGGGCGGAAATGGAGCGGTGGCAATATACAGCCTATGGAGTTCTCCCTTAAGACTTGCTTTCAAAGGGGAACTCAGTGTCGGGATATCGTAGTGAGTTCATTGTAAATGCATGTTTTTAATTCTCCTAATCAGATCTGCAGGGGTTCAGAAAGCTGTAGACATTTGGGAACAAAAAAAAAGGGGGGGGAGAACTCGTGAGAGTGTTTTCAAGGTTGATTCTTCACTCTGCCTTTAGATGTTGATTGTAAGACTTGAGCAGTTCTTTTGGGTGGCCACTAGAGGGACCCTGGTGACCATTTTCTATGCCTGTAGGCATTTCTAGTTCATTTTGTTTGATTCACTAATAAGATCGCTCTTTGGATTTAGATTTTAAAGTGATATATGTATAGTAAGCAAATTTATGCTAGTTGTTATACTTAGATTATAATAAAGTTAGAGACTTTGATCCCCAATTGTAATTGTCTTATGACTGGTCAGATTATTAGTGTGTCATTATAACTGTTCTTATTCATACAATGGGAACTGGTTCAGTTAATTTTTAGTTTATTTTTGTATTTAGATGCTATTTCCCATACTCTCCTTAAGAAAATCATATATTAGATTCACCTAAGGGTGGCTGGAGAGAGGGAGCTATAGTAAAGGGGTATTCTGCGGATCGCAACCCGTAGCAGTCTGGGGGGATGGGTGGTTTGGGTTAATAGCTTAGATATGTCTGACCTTGAAAGGAATGCTTGTTTTTGGGATGTTAGATGGGGAAGGGGATTATAAGGGTTCTGGGGAGGGGTTTCAGCCCAGTCATATTAGGAAATGTGTCATTGGTCAAAATGGGGAATAAGTTAATAGTATTTATTTTTCTCTGTAAATGCGATGATGTCTAATGCCATTAAGATTGCAACTTGGAACGTCAAGGGCCTTCGGCAACAAGTAAAACAATATCAAGTTCTCAAACACTTAGCCCTGTTGTCATTAGATGTCATATTTGTACAGGATTCACATCTGTTAGATACAGAGGTAAGCCGCATGAGAAGACAACAGATTGGTCATGTATTTTCCACAGGGGCTACCTCCCACAGTGCTGAAGTCTTGATATTGAGAAATAGAAATGTTCCTTTTGTTCTTAAACAGATTCTCAAGGATCCACAGGGTATATTTGTGTTTATTCACTGTATTTTATATATGACAGAAATACTGTTGGGTAGTCTTTATGGGTCCAATGTAGACTCTCCAGGTTTTTTCACGCAGCTGGTTGAGTTCCTATATCCATTTATGTCCCTACCAATTATTCTGGGGGGAGACATAAACACGGTTATGGATCCTTTATTGGATCGTTCTTCCGGGCTGAGTAGAGACCGCTCACCAGCTCAAAGGGCCCTTCAGGAGTTGTTAGAACATTATGGTCTTTGTGACGTCTGGCGAGTGTTACACCCCTTAGAGAAAGGATGTATCTTTCTATCTCCAGTCCACAAAACAGCTTCACGTATTGACTATATTTTTCTATCCCATGCTTTTTTACCAGGTGTTTTAGATGCCTCCATACAGCCTGGCCTGCCCTCCGACCACTCTCTGGTAACCTGTCATCTTACCCTTTCATTTCTCCCCAAGAGAAATACCCGATGGAAAATTAATAACCAGCTGTTGAAGGACCCTGTTGCAGTTACCTCTCTTAATAAACATATTGAGTAATTTATTGATACCAATCTCCATTCTATTTCTCGACCAGATCTTATCTGGGGGGCTTTTAAAGCTTTTATCAGGGGGATCTTAATTAGTACAGCTTTCCAAAGGAAAAAGACAAAGGAAAAAGAGCCTAATATTCTCCTCTCTCAAATTCGCTCAGCTGAAACAAACCTGTCTCTTAATTTTTCGGATGCCCTTCGACAAGATCTTGTCAAACTAAAAGATGCTTATCTTGAGATTTTGAGAGACAAAGCAGAATTTGCTATCCTGAGAGCAAAGGCATCTTATTCAGATCAAGGAGAAAAAGCGGGCAGCCTATTAGCACTTTGAATTAAATAACTGGAAGCTACCAGATACATCTCATCAATCCGCTGTCATTCAGATGGCACCTTAAAAACATCCCCTACGGATATAGTTTCAGAATTTAGTGGGTATTGTACACAGTTATACAATTCTATGACAGATCCACCATCAGAGCAAATTTTAGATGTTTACTTGTCCACATCTGACTTGCCGTCACTTTCTGAATCTCAACAAAAGCTGCTCATATCCCCAATTTCTTCTAAGGAAATCCTTAGTGTCATTCAAAATTTACCTTCTGATAAATCACCAGGGCCAGATGGTTTTTCGGCTAATTTTTATAAAATATTTCAAAAACAATTATTGCCCCTATTAGTCCCCTTATTCCAATATATATTATCGGGCGCACCTGACCATACGTTATTAGAAGCCCTTATAGTTCTTATACTTAAACCAGATAAGAATCCAGAGCTAACCACCAACTATCATCCAATTTCCCTAATGAACCAAGATGTTAAAATTTTAACTAAGTTACTAGCAGACTGAATTAATTTAGTTTTGCCTGAGCTCATTGGTCCCGAACAGGTCGGATTTATGAAGGGACGTTCCTCGGTTGATTATCTCCGAACTCTTTCGCACGTCCTTTTGGCATCCAGGGATGCCTCTTACCCTGCAGTTTTGGTTTCTCTGGATGCCGAGAAGGCATTCAATAGGGTGGACTGGAATTTTCTGTTTCGTACTCTCAATGCTTATAATTTTCCCTTACAATTTCAAAACTGGATTAAGGCCCTTTATAGTACTCCTTCAGCTCGGATTACTGCCAGTGGAGTGGTATCCAATCTCTTCCTGTTACACTGTGGTACTAGACAAGACTGCCCTCTATCCCCCTTACTTTTTAATTTATATCTGTAACCCCTTATTTGCCGCTTAATGTCCTGTCCGAAGATTCAAGGTATTACCATTCTGGGACATGACATTAAGGTCTTGGCTTATGCCGATGATCTTCTGTTGCAGTTATCGTACCCAAATACATCAATCCCTCTTATGCCTTCAATTATTGAAAAATATTCCCAACTATCTAACTATAAATTGAACATAGATAAAACCCTCATGTTCCCTCTTAATCACAAGGTCATTAAAAGCGCCATTACGGAGCTGGGTCTTTCTTGGACACAGGACTCCTTAAGGTATCTGGGTATTCTAATTGCCAGAAATCCAGCTTTACTCCAAAAATTAATCCTAGATGCCCTGGTACACACTATTGGCTCAGATCTAAATAGATGGTCCAAATTACCCATCTCTTTATGGGGACGAGTTAACTTAATCAAAATGAACATTTTTCCTAGGCTTTTTTAACCCCCTGTACCTACTTAATATCTGGTTACCTTTGACCTGGCTCAGTAAAATTAATGGTCTTATTATAAAATTTACCTGGGCCAATAGGCAGCCTAGGATTGCTTGCCACAAACTAGCAGCACCCAAAGATAAAGGAGGTCTGCATCTCCCTCAATTAATATTTTATCACTGGTCGAGTCATATTGCTAAATATATTAAATGGCTGGTACATAAAGAAGAAATTACTGTTTCTTCTTTTGTTCCTAACTGGCTCAAAATTGAATTGTCCCTCATTCAAGCAAATGGTCTAACTCCGGCTGGCCTGCTCCATATCAAACCCTGCGCTCTCCCTCTAAACTTAAAATCAACCCCTATCGCAATCTCTGTTAGAGTTCACACTCAGTTATGTACCTTTATTAAGTATAATCATGTTCATGACTTGACACTACCTATTAGGGGCAACCCAAATCTAAAAATAGAGAATAAGCTGATCACACTTACTTGGCTTCCCCAATTGGAGGATGTCCATCTTTCCTATTTTGTCACAATGGAGAATTCATGGTGTTCTTCTATTGAGATGTTAAAAAATCTCAATATTCCCACTAAATTTACTTTTAAAACTTTTCAACTAAGACACTTAATAATGAAAATATTTGGTGTGACACCTCCCCAACAGGGTACTAAAACGTTTTTTTTTTGGAGGAGCTGGCCCTACGGCAACTCATCACATTCTGTATCTAACATTTACAGGACCTTATATAACTGGGCATACCCAACTTGTTTTGCACCTGTACATTATTGGACTTCCTTTTTTCCCAATCAGGAAATTGATTGGAATACCTTATGGTGTAATTGTCATAAATATATCACCCAGAATAGACTTCGTGTTACCCAATTTCATATACTACACAACATATACTACACCCCTCAAAAATTATGTAAGTATGGTCTTATTGATTCACCCACTTGTTCTCATTGTCAGCAGGTGGAGGGATCTATCTATCACTTTTTGTGGACCTGCCCCAAAGCTATAACTCTCTGGACCAACATCCAGCAAAGGGTTGACCCCTTGCTAGGCTTGTCCAATTTTTTACCCCTGAAGTGTGTCTTCTAGGTGATTATGCCAGAATTTCAGTATCCATCAGATGATATCATATAGCCCTGATGGAACTGTCAGTCAAAAAAGTCATTCTCCATCATTGGAAGGATAATACTGGTATTTCTTATTCTGAATGGCTAAAAGAACTACTTGCAAATCTCAGAACAGAAAAAATGATAGCAAGTCTCAATAATAGACTTGACAGATACAGAAAGATATGGGAGCCTCTTCATACGCTGTTCTCCATTTAATTTATTTTACATTGTTTGTGGCTAATGGCTTGACTAACCTGATTAGGAGAAATGACTGTGCTGAATAAGGTGGTGGGGGGTTATATGTCATGGGGAGGGAGGAGGGAGAGGAGGAGGTGGGGAGGAAAGGGGGGGGACAGCTCCAGTGTATACTGTATTTCATGGTTTTATGTATAACACAGATTGTTTTTCTGGATCTGTTCTCATTATCCTTAAAAATTAATTTTGATTTGAAAAAAAAAAAAGAAAGTACAACTGTTGAAAATGTAAACCTAAGTGGATGTTGAAGGAGACTGTCAACATAATTAGTGAACAAAAAGAGCTACTGTGCATGAGATAAGTAAATCACACACCAGTGAGAAGAAACAGATCTACAGAGACAAGCTCAAGAGAGTGCAAATGTAGAATCAATGGTGCAAAACATATAGTAGAAAAACAGAGATCGGATTAAAATCCAATAATAAAAAGTTCTTGATATATGATATTGAGAACAAAACATGGACAACTGTTTGACCACCAAAGGAACAGATATGTGGCAACGTAATATCCAAGAAGAAACTGATGGGGGAATGCTTTAGTCAGTATTTACATTAATGTTGATCAAAGAAAGAGATGGAATCCATTGATTTCTAGAGTACCAGGAATACCATTTTAGAATAGCAGTGTTTTGTAAGTCTTTTTTTTTTCCCCAACTATTTTTCCCTCCTGGTTATGGACCATGGGTCCTCTCTTAGGCAGCCTGCCTGTTCCTGCCCTGCCTGAAGTCCTCCTACCTGAGCCTCCTCTCTCCTCCTTCTCATCCACAGTTGGCATCCCCCAGCTTAGCCCCTCCGGGGTTGGGCCACCCTTCCTCTTGGGCGAACTTACATATATAGACTCTGACTGTGGGTGAGGGCCCAGGCGGAGTAACCTGGATGGCCAGGCAGGATGGACCCAACTATGGGCATGGGGGCAGGTGATGTTGCCTACCCCGTGGACCAGGCTTTTCCTTGTTCTGGTGCTTGCCCCCCATGCATGGCATATGCCCTGATGCAATGGCATATGGCAACCCTGCCTTGTGTCAGCCACGCTGATTTTGTGCTGCCATGCATGATGCAGTGCCCCCTGGTCTCCACCGGGAGCCGCTAGCATGCTGGGCAATCCCCAACCCTTCCCCCTGGAGAGGAGAGCACCCCAGCAGGTGCTCAATCCTCGACCCACTCCTGCCGACCCCCGACACCCGAGCTTGCTCCCAAACTCAGGTCGCCGGCGTAGCACGAGGTGTGGCATCCAGCGCCTCAATCCTCAGCACCACTGGGCCAGCAAGTCTTAAAAAGTAAATGTTGATTTGGTTAATAAGATACTGTATGATACAAGTGAAATAGATATTTATATATTTTATATAGTATAGTAAGGGAGGTGTAGAAAGTACTCCATATATTTTGTTTCTAGTGGTGAGGAAATGATTTCACAAGTTGTTATTCTCTAATTTCTCAAGGTTGTTTTTTCTCTCATCTATATCTGTAGTATAGCCTGATTACCTGATAACATCAGGGTCATATTTGTTATACTTGAATCATATACTGTTGCTGTATCTTATACTGTAAGCCTATAACAGCTAGCTTTTGGTAGATTCACCTCGTTTGGGTGGGTAGTACAATCTAAACTAAGTTTTATTAAGTAAAGTTCTCTTTCACCAAAACAGTTCCTTATAGGATGTGGTTCAGAGGTGAGATACTTAGTTGTGGGGACTGTGGGACACTCTTCTCCATGGATATGCTCTGGAGGAAGGGGTACTGCCCTTTCTGCAGGACCAAAGCAGAGCACCATGTTCAGCTATTAGCAGCAAGGATGGAGATATTTCAACTGCACAGCCAGTGGAGCAGGTCACCTCCTACACCCCCATTCCACCAGAGACCCACTGATCCAGATGGGTGGAGGGTGGCAGGGTGCTGGGATGGTGAAGGGTAGCCATAAGAAGGCTGTCCAGCACAGTACCATCCAGACAATGAGTTGCTTCACATTCCAGGAGGAAGTTCAGGCTCCAGACTCCACCGGGGGAAGCCTGGGTCAGTCAAGGGGAAAGGCAGGACATTATGTTGGCACCCAAAGGGAACAAAGCTAACAGAAAGGTCCTAGTAGTCAGGGACTCATTGATCAGGGGATAGATAGAGTGATAGGGGAAGGGTCAGCGTGACAAAATCCCCCCCCCATTACACCCCGGGACATTCCCTCTCTTTCTAGCCCTTTTCTAAAGCCTACTACAGTAGCACCTCTTCCGTTGAGTCTTCCTTGACTTCTTTCCTAACTATTATGATGGGGTGGCCTCCTGTCATGGTATCTCTTCCTATTCTACCCCACTAACCTTCCTGTTTTGTCCTTGGTGGTGACAGGCTTGGGGCATTAATAGGCCTCTGAGAAATTCCATGATTCTGGCCAGATAAGGCAGTAGTTTTTTTAATATGAAAGCCCCTCTGTGCCTCTGCCTAGGAATACGCACAGGAACCTGTGTAGGAGTTTGTTTTTCTGTATTATTACTAGTGGTAGTTTCCCTTTACCCCCTTGCCAGTAAAGGATATGGAGGATTGAATACAGGGATGCCTGTGCCTTCCTTTGCTCGCTTGGAGCAATAACATCTTGGATAGCTTATCCGCATACAGTCATGGAAGAGACATTATTATAATTAATTTGAAAGTATACATGAAATATGCTGCTGCACACAGTATCATTCTCCCCCCACTTACTGGCTAACGGACGCTAGGTGCGGCTCCTTGGTGTACACCCTCACTCTGGTCCTTTTCTCTTGTCCACTTCCCACAGTGAGAAAGGTAAAATACTTTGCCCTCGGACACCAGACCACACCCCAAAAGATGCAAAAAGCACTAGAATGACCTGTAATTTGGAGCAACATACTATTGCAGCCTGCTGTAAAATAGAAGTTTTATGCGCAAGTCGTACAGTGTGGTACTAGGCTCCCGAATGTCCGCAAAGCTGAGCCAAGTAAAAAATTTAAGAAAACACAAATAGATGAGTGAAAAAGGGTACATATTCAGATAAGAAATGGTATTTGGCATTCAAAAAAGGGTTTTTGTGTGTGTATTTTTGTTATGCATTTGTAAAACACCCCATATTATACAAAACACCTGGATGAAAGCATAGCCCTATGGCTGGTGAATCCAGATGGCAGTACACTAAACAAAATAAAAGGAAAAAGGGTGTATGTTTGGTTTATATTTTTAAAATCCCCCTGCTCTACAACCTGTAGATAATGGGCCCGATTCTAGAAGGGTGGCACAAGTTGCCGCCGAACACAACTGGCACCACCCGCAACTGCTGCATTGACCCTGTGCCCTATTCTATAAGGGGAAGGGTCTCCGCAGCAAAGTCCTGCAACTTGCGACATGCGGCTAGATACGCTGCACAGAGGGCATACCTGGTCAGCATGCCGTAACCTGCTGCCGCAGGCCGCAAGCACGTCCCCTGCCCAGCAAGCCACAATAGCCGCTCACAGGGTGTCACATCCCCTGCCTCCCCAGCCTCCAGTATTGCTCCATGGGCTGGCCAGGCCACCCAAGTGTCCCCAGACACCTCAATAACAGCCCGCAGGTGTATGCCCTCACCAACTGGCCCCCATGCCTATGGTACATACCCCCACAGGGTGTCCGCTACCCCCCAGCCCCCGAATCCCTGCTGTAACGCATGCCCCACAGGGTGGCGTTGTCATGCCCAACCCATCATCGTCCCGACCCCCAAGTCACCAGCCGCATGTCGCTGCAAACATCCAGCCCTGTTAGTCTAGTGGCCCCGATCAATGTAGAAGATGCTTTAATAACTCCCCCAGTTCCCTGGCAGTCTAGTGCACCCCCAGGCGCTTGCAATATAATAAAGTAACACCATCATTTCCTGGTAGTCTAGTAGCCCCCCACCCAGCCGCGCCAGCTCACCCGCACCCTCCACCCGCTCCTCAGCTGGCGACAGTCCTACTTTCCTGATTTCCAGCCAGCCGCCAACTGAGGCAGCAGAGCGCCTTGTAAAGACACACTCAGATATTAATTTCTGAGCACATCTGTACAGGAGCCGCCAGATAGCATGAGCTGGCGGCCAGCCGTGGAGGTGGGAGGTGGACTGTGCCAGCTGCCAGCTGGGGACGGTGGGGGTGTGGGGGGCTGGCATGGCTGGGTGGGCTGTAGGGGACCACCAGACCAGGAAGTGGTGGTGTTAATTTATTATATTGCAATGCTTGGGGGGGGCACTAGACTACCAGGAACTGGGGAACTATTAGATCATTGTACATTGATTAGAAGTGCCACTAGACTACCAGGGCTTCTCGGATATATGCTGCATATGCGGCCGTGACTCGGGGTGAGGCCTGCATGGCTGAGTGGATGATAGCTGATATTTGCGGGCGGTTACAATCGGGATTTGGGGGCTGAGGGAAGGGTACACCCTGGAGAGCATGGATATCACAGGGAGTCGGAGGGCAGGGGTGGGCAGCCCTGGGGGCAGTTACTGTGTGGGGGGACATGTACCCAACGGGGGATGGGGCAGGGTGTGCAATGCCCACTGGGGCATCAACAGAGGAGGTCTGGGCATGGGGAGGAGGGCACATGGCCCGGGTCTACAGGACCCTCGGGGGAGGCTGTTAGTTACACCAGCTATATGCAGGTGTAAATTACTGTACGTCGCTGGTTCTCCTCTGGGGGTTCTTGTAGAATCCTGATGGTGGGGACTTTGTGGCTGCCCTTCTAGAATGGGGCACAACTGCTGCCGTAAACCCCCTAATGCCATGTCGCAGAGGGTCTATGGCGCAACTGCTACGTAACTGCTGTTTGGTATGATGGCCTATAACATGCATGTCACAGGCCACATTGTAGAACTGTGAATGTCACGCGCTGGTGTAAATTGCTACATGCATCATTCTACTTGGCGCAACTGCTGTTACACCAGGTGTAAATCTTCTAGAATCTGGCCCAACAACTGCAAAATAAACTGTCGTGTATCTGTTCTAATATTATAAATACTTTTATAATTCTCGGGGAATAGAGCATAAACTTGTTCATACTTGTTCCTTCCTTTTCCAGCAGCATAACCTCTTGTCACTGTTGTGCTCTTAAGGGCCAGCGGCCCCTTTCTGAAGCATAGTTATAGAAAATTCCAGGTGATATCACCATCCAGAGGGAGGGACTTGAGTCACTAATTAATCATTAAGTCTGCTAAGTTATTTTCTTAGTTCATCACCATTTTACTCTATATTATTATGCGTATGGGAGCATATGGGAGCAGTAGTTGAGGGGGAAGAGGGGAGGTTGGCCCTGCAAGGGGGACCTGGACACCCTGGAAAGCTGGGCTCACACATGGAAATTAAATTTCAATCTCACCAAGTGCAAGGTGTTACACCTTGGGCGGGGAAACCCTAAACACAGGTACACCCTGGGAGGAGAGGCACTGGAGGCCTCAACACAGGAAAAAGACTTAGGGGTCATGGTGGATGCATGTATGAATAACTCTGAGCAGTGCAGGAGAGCGGCTAGCAAGGCAAACAGGATGTTGGGATGCATCGTAAGGGGGATCACCTCTAGGAGCAGGGAAGTGATTCTGCCGCTGTACAATGGACTGGTTAGATCTCACCTTGAGTACTGTGTACAGTACTGGAGACCACACTTGAAGAGGAACATACAGCTTCTGGGGAGGGTACAGAGGAGGGCAACTAAGATGATACGAGGACTAGGGGATTTGACGTATGAGGACAGACTTGAGGAGCTCTGCCTGTTTTCATTGGAGGAGAGGAGAGATGGTGGGGGACATGATTGAGGTCTGCACCTCAAGGAATAAATAGGGTAAACATGGAGGGATCTTTAGACTAAAGCAGGGAGGTATCACCAGAGGGCATGGTTTGAAGTTGGAAGGTGGAAGGGTGAGGGGGGAAAGAGGAGGAGGTTTTTCACCAAGAGGGTGTTGAACCCTTGGAATGCACTGCCTGGTGAGCTGGTTCAGAGATCCACAGTGGAGGGCTTCAAGAGATGGTGGGACAGACACAGAAAGTGGAAGTATCAGATGATGGCCTGGCCCAGAGTGGTGGGGATGCATGATAGGGGTTTCTGGAACACAAGGGGGGGGGGGGCTCGGCTCCCAACTAGGGATCTGAGGTTTGAGCAGACTCAATAGACCGTAAGGCCTAATCTGCTGGCAATTAGTATGTTAGTATGTATGTGTGCATCTTTATTGCTTTTATGGTTTTTGGTCATGCAGATCCCCTAACTCTATGTATTAGATTAGGAGTTTATTTGTATTAGAATAGGGGGCGAATCAGATGACCTATGATGTCAGACAGCTCAGGTATGTAAGATGTCACTTATGTTCAGTAGTCAGGTAGTCCTTGATCATAGATGATGGTGGATGTGCTGATGCCTAAGCTCTGTCTGCTCTGTGGCAGCACTTTGTAGTTAGAATTAGTGCTGAAGCTCGGGAACGAGCTGATATTTTTTTTGCTTTATAATTTTTTTTTATTTTGAGTTTATTATTTGAATAAAAAAAATCACACAAGCAATTTGTATGTTTTGTACTCCACAAGCAGTGCCTGAGTTATCACTTCCCACACCCTCTCACAGTCAGATGGGAGTGTTAGTCTCGATGCGTACCTCGAGCATCAGCCAACTTGGATTTAGACTGAATAGGGAGGATGGGGGGTTGGTGTTGATTCACCTTGGTACCGACGATCTGGCCAAGGTGTTAGTACAGACAGTGAAGCAGAACATTCATAGGCTGGGGGACTGATTGGCAACAAACTCAGCCTTCCTGGCATTTTCTGAGGTCCTCCCTGTGTGGGGCAGGGAGGGGAGGCAGGACAGAATTAGGAGTAATGAAATAGCAGAGTTTTTTGGCTTAAGGGGTGGTGTCAGGACATGGGGTACAACTTTGTCTTGGATTGGGGGGATTTCTGGAACAAAAGACTCTTTAAGGTTGATGGACTTCACCTGACAAGAGAGCGGGCTAATGTACTAGGGCAAAAGTTTGATGTCTACATCTGTCATTTAAACTGATTACTGGAGAGTCTAGGTTTAGGAGATCCATGATGGATGGTGAGCAGAAGGGGATCCTAGAGAGAACTCCCTCACATCCAGGGGACAGTACCTGCAAAGTGGGTACAGAGAACACAGTAGGGCTTACAGGATCAAGGGGAGGAATACCAATGAGGAGGAAAGTGAAAGGTGTAAGCCCAAACAAGGAGGGAAGAAAACATGAAAAGCAAAAGGACAGTAGCAGAGTTAGAGCAGGGTTCAAATGGAGGTGGATATGCTTTAATTCCAGGTGCCTACTCCGCAAACTTGGTGAATTCCAGGCACTGATGACAGACACTGAAGCAGACCTGGTGTCCATCATGGAAATGTGGGCAATAGATAGAAATTACTAGGGGATGACCGTCCCTGGGTGTTCACTGTTCAGGATGGATCGAAGAACTGGTGGTAGGGAAGAGTTGCCTTTTTTGTCAAGGGGGGCATCGAAGTGGCAGAAGATAGATGTATTTGGGGTAGCAGTGGGGAGGCTGAGTTAGTATGGGCGCAACTCATGGCAACCTCAGGCAGGAAAGTGTACCTATGGGTGCTCTATAGGCATCCAAGGCAAAGGAAGGAAAGTGACAGAGAACTCAAGGTGAAACTTTTAAGTGGGGCAGCAAAGGGGGAGTAGTGATGGTGGGTGTCTGGAACCTGTCTGACATCGATTGGGAGGTCCCGGTGACCTAGAGTGACAGGAGTCATACAGTACTGGACATCTTCCAAGACTGTCTACTGGTGCAGCTTGATAAGAACCCTACCAGGCAGAATGTAATCCTTGATGTTATGCTCACCAACTCAGAGATGGTGGGCGCTGTGAGAATTGGGGAACCACTAGGGAACAGCAACCACAACTCCATGTGGTTTGAATTGGCCCTTGGGACCTGCAACCCACAATCAAGAACTGAAGTCCTTGAGTTTAGAAGGGTGGACATCCATAGGTTGAGGAAACTGGTTAAGGGTAAGTTAGTAGGGGTGGAGAACATAGGGATAGTGGAGAGATGGGGACAATAAAGGGAGCCGTCCTTGAGGCATCAAATGCAAGTATAACAACAGTATCTAAAAACCAAAACAGGCTTACTAGATCATTATGATTCTCAGCTAGGGTCAGGAAAGTGATTAGGGACAAAAAGAAGACCTTCCATAAATACAAGGAAAAGCAGGGGGAGGCAGAAAGGGAGGATCATCTACAGAAAAATAAGGATGCAAAGAGGGTTGTCAGGGAGGTGAAAGCATACATGGATCTGCATATTGCAGAGGGGGTTAAGAATGGAGAAAAGCAGCTCAGGTGGACTTCAGTGATGGGTAGGACCTGTGTGGACCAAGTGCCAGACACTGCCACTGCAGACACAGTCTGGTGTGCTGCTCAGCTCAGTTGTGAGGTTAGGTAGGTGATGGTGTCTTCACTGTCTTGTACTCTCTTGAACCTGGTATTATTGGGTTGGGGGGAAGAGGGGGTAGCCTGGGGCAGCATCCATCCTCTGGCTTCAGTTCCTATACTGTCTGCAGACTGCATCTCAATCAAGGGGTTTAAGAGGACTAGGAGGAGAGTGAGCATGAGTCTAACTTATTAGCTGTGGGGTGGGCCCCTGGTTGTCCCTGATGATGAGGCTGCTACCCTTGCTGAAATTCTGCTGTCCCTTGTGGTTTTCCTCATTTCAGAGTGCAGTGTCCCTCATTGTCCCTAATTGTTCCTCACTTCAAGGGTTGGTGTCCTTGATTTCATAGTCCTGAGGTTGAGATGTATGTTTCTGTCTGACTTCCAAGATAGTCATTGCACTGATATTGCTTTCCTTCAGGTCTGCAGCAAGGTTTTACAAATATGGATGGGGTGGTGTACATAGTGGTTGGCAACAATTGCAGCTGCAGACTCTAATGCCAGCCAGAGTCTCCCACACCCCTGATTCCATGGGGGGAAAAAACATGTTCCCTTGAAGTCAGGAATAGGAAGGGAACATGTAACACAGGTGTGTTTTTGGTTCAGTAAAAGCCACCAAACTCACCACAGAGCATGTGAACCCCTCAGAGCTTCTGAGGACCTAGTGGCCCCCAGATCCCCAGCCATTATATAGAAATCTTTCACAGTATATTACAATACTGCATATGGGGTGAGTGGTTGATGGCACTGTTGGTCAGCCAGTTGTCCTTAACAATTGCAGCTGCAGAAGACTCTATTTTGAGCCAGAGTTTCCTACACCCTTGTCTCCATGGGAGAAAAATTTCCCCTGAAATCAGGGGTAGGGAACATGTAACACAAGTGTGTCTTTGTTCAAGAAAAGCCCCCAAACTCACCACAGAGCATGTTAACCTCCAGAACTTCTGGGGGCCTAGCTGCCCCAGACCTCTGGCTTTTATCTATCCTACTTCACAAATATCATATCCAACCCCCCCCCCCCCAAAAGAAACCCTGCCCATGGCACTGCCTATGTGTAACAATGCAAATCACAGAGCACCACTAATCACAATACAGGAGTTTTTCTGTGAAAGAAACATAGAAGTCGATGGCAGAAGGAGACCGCTACACCCATCTAGTCTGCCCATTTGTTTTAGACCTGTTTTGACACTGTAGTTGCCCTTTGTAGTCAGGGCTCCCTTGTGTCTATCCCATGCATTATTGAATTCTCCCACAGTGTTGACCCCCACAACCTCTTGGGGCAGGCTGTTCCAGGCATCCACCACTCTTTCTGTGAAAAGAAATGTCCTGGTGTTGGTAGAGAACCTCTCTCCTTGCAGTCTGAGGTCATGTCCTCTTGTCCTGGAGCCCTTCTTGAAGTGAAAAAGTTTCTGTGCCTGTACCTTGTTAATGCCTTTTATGTACGTAAATGTTTCAATCATGTTCAATCCCGGGTCGCACCTGAAAATAGGCACGTGACTGTCTAGTGTGCTTACCTGGTAAACAAAAGCTAAATAAATAAATGAATAAATAAATAAATGTTCCCTCTCTTCTCTTCACCAAGGAGTACATATTCAGTTCGCTAGGTCTTTCCTTATAGGACATGTACTGCAGACCCTGAATCATTTTTGTTGCCTTTCTCTGTAATGTTTCCACCCAGTCAGTGTCCTTCCTGAGGTGAGGCCTCCAGAACTGGACTTTGTATTCCAGGTAAGACCTGACCAGTGATCTATACAGTGGTTGTGCCACCTCTGTCCTCCTGCTTGTGATTACCCTCCCAATGCAGCCCAGCATTCTGTTGGTCTTCAATGTTGCCTTTTCTCACTGCTTCCTAACCTTCAAAGTCATCTGAGATTATGATTTCCGGATCTCATTTCTGGTTTGAGGCCACTGGTCTTTCACCTCCTAGGTAATACTCCTTTCTTGGATTTTTCTTTCCTATGTACATGACCTTACCACAAACCTTGAAAAAAGTTGCATCAATGTTATTTTAATTCAGTAAAGCATACAGTGATCCATTCATACCACACAGAGTCCAGAATTCATGGATTCAAAAGAATCATTAAAAAGTTGCAAATTATTCTACAGCCAGTTGTTACATTCTCCCACAGGCCAGGTTCATTGGTGCTTTGATCACTTAGATCTGCATTAAACGGCAGGCTTCCTGGTCTAGGACCTCCATATTTACTCTTCGTGTCTTGTTGTAATGGACCATACATGGATCACCTATGCAGCAAATTATTTAAGTTTGTGGAAGGCAAGCCCAGTTTACAATATAATTATAATATAATACAGTACTGTATATAACATTTGAAACATTAAGACCAAGTTAAAAACCTAAAAGTTTAGCAGAGAGTCTAAATTTCTGCAATTGGTATAGAACTGTAGCAATTATTAAAAATAAACCAATGTATACTGATATATGCAATATGTAACCCCCACCCAGGTATGCCATTTCCATCTTGACAGCACTACCTGGTGGGCTGGGTTTGGGGAGGAATATGTCACTTGGCATGTAGGCTAGGTTTGGCTGCTCTGCACAGGGGCATCCAAGTAACTACGGACACAGGAAGCAATAACTGTAATGTCCTATACCAGAAGTGGGATTCTAAAGTGTGGCTTTTATTCACATCCAACAGAATAACAGAGCATAGATGGAACCCCACAGGGCTACACTCCTAGTAATGCAGATTTATGGAGATCAGAACACATCCACTTTCACGTTAGCCCTCAGGCTTTGAAACACACTGGGCACACAGCCCAAACTTGTACTCTGCTCTGGGTTTCCCTGGCTCAGCTCCCTTGCCAGCCACTTGGACTACCTTCCTTCCATGGCTTGGCTATTATGCCAGCCCTTTGGAAACTTTCCATATAGCATGGAAACATTTACTGGTGGCTTCCTAAACCACCTATGTGCACTTCTGACTCCATCAGGGAATCTTCCTCATCAAATCCCACATCTGGGTACTTTCCTCAGGCACTGGCCAAGTACCTGAGAGAAAGCAACAGGTGTCCCAAAGCAAACCTGTAGAGGTGAATTTGGTTACTACTGATGGGGGATCTCCCACCTCTTGCTCCCATAATTCATACCCGGCCATTTCTCTGGACTGTAACACCTCATCTTTGAAAACACTTTGCTGTGTAGATTCTCTTTAAATGTATTCACATTCAATCCACTGTCTGTCCATCCCATTTGTGCTGAACTTGAACATACTTAATAAATGGCTGTGTCCATTACTCTAGACCCCCCACAGAGTTAAGCAGTCCAATCCCCACATCTTTCAAACTGTACTTGGCTGTCTTTTCCTGACCCCACAGTAACAGTCACTTCAGTTTCATCTTGTTTCAGGTGAAAACACATTGGCCCTTTAGCAGAGCGAACTCACCCCTTGGTTGCAGGTGCCCCACAGGCATTTTCTCTTCAAAGAAATCTCATCCAGAACTTCTGGTGCCTCAGCATGAACTTAAATCAGGCAGCTTCTTTTTCCTTAGCCAGACCAGGGGAGTTGCCCCTGGAAACAGGCTGATTCCTTCCCCCCATCCCCGCAAGGGTGGGGCCCTGAACCACTGAAAGCGGTCTCTACCACATCACTTGGCTCTTCTTGTGTTTCTCTTCAGGTGAGAACACACACCTATACAAAAAAAATAGCTCTTTGACAGAGCTTAGGACTCTGAGGGCCTGCTTACAGCAGAGTACCTCCTTCCTCTACTACAGACTGCAACAGACTCTTATAGACTGACTTCAAATTCCACAACATTCTACTCTAACCTCCAACTGCAACATTCTAGTGTGGCTTATGCAGCTGCAACAGTTCTAAAATGATGTCATCCCTCAGTCTCAGCTGAGACTGAGAACAGAGTGAGACAGTGTGAAATCCATTTAACTGGAGTTTCACAAGCTGCCTTCCCTGCCTACCACTAGGTCTAACTGGAATTCTTGTAACCCCAGGTAACAGGGGGGTTACACTCACCCTAGGCCAGGAAAATGACTGTCTGCAGTCATTAGCCACCTGGCTTAGGCCATCTCACCCCATGCGTTGACTACAGGGATGTAGTGCTACCTTCTCCCCTACCATCAAAACACTGAAGAATCACAAAAAAATATTTTTTAGAAAAGTAGAAAAAACAGTATAAACATTAGAAAACAGTGAAAAACAATGACATTATTTACAATACACAATATTTGGGGTATGGAGTGCCCTAAAGGTCCCATCTAGTGACCACAGTGCCCGAAGGCAAGTCCATTAAAGAGTCTCTCCTGGGCCGGAGCCCGGTGAAGCACAGTTTTAGCAGGCCAAAGTCCCAAAGGGGAGAGTCTTTGAGGACAGTTCAAACATCTGGAGTCTGATAGTGTAGGGTGTGTACTGCAATGTCATAAAAATAGAAAAGTCTGGACTTACCAGTCCCTTGTAGAACAACACGATACCACACCAGTTCCTCAGCAGAAGACTCTCCCTGGCAGCATTCGTCCAATACAGCTGGGCGGACATCTTCTGGGAAATGACAGGAGGGCACATCTGGAAACTGCTGGGGTGATATCTCTGGAGATGGAACCTTGAAACAAGAACAAAAAAGGAAAATGGCTGGTCTGAAGTCATCCGATACCCAGGCGATGAATCAGGATAGAGCTGGGCTGGTGTCTTCTCTGGATCTGATGTCATCTGGTGGGCCATTCGATGGATTCTGGAAAGCCAGTACACTGCAGAACTGATGAATGTGGGGCACCTGAGTCCTGGACATCCAGACTGGTGGAACAACATAGGTACGGCAATGGCTGGAGCGGCTGCACTGGCTACCACTGCTCTGCTTTCCATTTGGTAGGCATGGACACATTTGCAGGGTGATCTTGGCATTGTGGCCAATAGCACAACAGGTCAGGTGCTGGAATTATTACCCCATCTGGGCCCTCATAATTCACACTGTGAAAGGTTTCATGTCCCTCTCCATCCACAATTCGAACAGTGTCAATAAACAGTGTCCTGCCTCTTTTCCACTGGTTGTATTTTTCTTGAAACATTCTGTTCTTGACATGCTTATTTGCACCAGGATGTACATATTTCATCGCTTCTTCCCAAATCCAGGATTTCCTGCTTTTTTCAATCTCCTCCCAGACTCTCCGAGGAAAGGTAGGAAAGGACATCTCATAGATTTTATTCACTTTCCTACGAACCAGTCTTTTCTATTTACTAGCTTTGGTCAACCTGCGACCTCTGGCCTGGCTTGGGGGTGTCCAGTCCTGGTTCTGCCAGCTACGCATTCTTAACGACACAAAAAATTGATCCCTGACTTCTTCTTGCACAGCCATTCTGTTCCATGTGTTCCTCTGAGACAAGAGCTTGAGGCTGTGTACCAGTTCATTTTTCACAAGGCCACATAGGTTCCCCCCTTCTTCTTCCTCACTGAGAATCTGTGCCCAGGAGTGAGCAGCCATCCTCACTTCTGAGACTGTCCACTCTTTGCTGGGTGCGGAGGTCGAAACCTCCCATTCAAAGGCCTCCCTCATCTCGTCTTCACCTATGAGACTTGGGCTAGGCCCCTCTCTCCAAAGGTCTACTGATGCTCTTCCCGAAATGTCTCTCTGAGACTTAGACTCTGAAACATCAGCACATTGTCCTGTCTGTAAATCTGCACCCTCTTGCTTCGTACCACACCCCAGGTAACAGGGGGTTACAAATAGACACTTGTTTTGTTTAGTTTTACTTTTTCTAGCTGCACTGTCTATATTGTTGAACATTGTCTAATCTTTGTATAAAAAGCCAGTTGTCAATATTGTTTGTATCTCAGATTATCCCATTGTCTACCTCTCCCTTGTGCTGCATCACATTGTACTGCTCATGTATTTTTCACTTGTATGCTCCCAGGTCGTGCCTGAAAATAGGCATCTCTGTGTCTAGTGCACCCACCCAGTTACCAAAAGCAAATAAAATAAATAAATAAAATATATAGTGTATGGTAGAACGTTATTATCACCAAAATTCAGTTGAAACACAGTCTTGTTATGGTATCATTCTGACATTCTCTTGCTGTTAACCACCGTAGAACAATACCATAATAAGAAAGAATGCCACTGCCTGTCACATTCCACAGTAGCAGCAGTCAGTGATAATCAGTATCACACAGCACTATTCGAACGGCAATGACGGTTATGCGCACAGTAGCGAGTTAAAAAAAAAGAAAGAACTCTCTCTCTTGGTACTTGTATTTCAATTTCACTGCGTGTCCCCGAAGTGTCCCTCAGTGTGTAATCACTTGTCTCTGCGACACTTCCTGAAGATGTAAAGAGCACGTTTTGACCCAACCCTGTTTGACCCCATGTTCAGCAACTGCTTCCAAGTGCGTCAAGACTGACTTTCAAGTTTTTGTTGTTTGTTAAAATAAATAATTTGTTCTGTCATTGTCTCATAGTCGAACTACTGGACTGCTTCTCCATACACTATAAAAGACAATGTATGGGGAGCAGTTAACAACCACGGTGAATTCGCATCTCAAGGTTACCATGGTTACTGAAAACGTTTACAGACCATGGTAACCTCTCAATGCTAATACAACATGGTTGTTAACTGCTCTCCATACATTATCCTCTATTTTATAAATTAAATCAGAAAAAAGGGGAAAGGAAAAGGAAATATCACTCCAGTCCCTTAGAGGATGCTGTGATCTCCAGTGGCCAAAATTTATGGCTAGCAGTTCAATGACCTACACAGCCAGAATAATGTTATGCTTGTTTATTTTATTTATTTAGCTTTTGTTAACCAGGTAAGCACAACTAGACAGTCAAATGCCTATTTTCAGGTGCGACCTAGGAGTTTACAGGAGAATTACAGGCAAACGTAGGTGAATTACAGAGAAAGGTAATATTCAGGTGCTGCATAACTTAAAAAGGAAGCATGAAGAACAACATAACTTGGCAAGGTCTGAGTAAAATAACATGGTAACATATGACAGCCATAGACAAATAGTAATAAGCTAATAACATAGATGCACAAATTTGGGCCAGGCCAGTGCAGAACGGTAAAATGCAGCACAGTGCAGGAGAGGGGGTAGATACCTCAGGTACAGTGACAGGCTGAGGTGAGTTTGAGAAAGCTCCAGAGGGAGTTTCTGAACACATGTGGAAGGGGGAGGTACGGACTTGGGCAGGGAAGGAATTCCATAGTCTGGGAGCGTAGTAGGTGAATGCCTGCTCTCCAGTGAGGATATGGGTTTTGGGAACTTGGAAAACTTGTGAGCCATTATACCTTAATTAATAGAAGGGGTTTGCAGACTGGAATAGCTCTGTAAGTACAGGGAGGGTGGCAGTTCTGACAACATTGTCAATGACATTGCCCATTACAAAGGTTCAGTGGTTGTCACGGGAGAGCCACTTTAGCTCGCAGTGGTGGGTGAGATGAGGGAGAGAGAGAGCAAAGCAGCATATATTATTATACGCAACATCCTGTTTTGCTAGCCAGGTGTTTGGGGCTTGTGCAAAGCAGACCAGCTCATAGCAGAGCATGGGTAGTAGGATCCATTTGGCCAGGGCATGGCATGCAGCTGTGGTGAGGCAGCTTTTTGCTCTCTAAGCCATGCCCAGCTTTCTGTTTGCAGCCATGCACACATTGTATATGTGTAGAGACAAATCATGCTGAGGATCAAGGGCAACCCCCAAGTATTTAAGGGAGTCAATAACTCGCACAAGGGATCCATTGGGTCCAGTGACTTTCAAGGGTGCAGAACATTCTTTGGTCTTGGCCAAGAATCCAAACAGCATTGCCTGATTTTTTTAGATTGATAGCTAGCTTCTGGGCCTTTAGCCAGGATTTTACAGGGTTGAAGCTGACATTGAGCTGGGAGTAGATGACACTAATGTCCTGGGAGCTGGTCAGGATCACAAGGTTTTCCACATATAGGGTAGAACAACCATGTGCTGGGACATAGGGAAAATGATTGATAAAGAAGAAAAACAGAATGGGTCTCAGGATGGACTCTTAGGGTACCTCAGAGGTAACAGATGTGGGCTCCGAGAGGTCTTTGTTAAACTCCGTGAGTTGCTGCCTTCCAGGTAGGTAGTTTCTGAACCAGGCTAGGATAGGGAGGAGGGGCCTAGGGACTAGACAGTGGACACAAGAGGGAGCGGTCAACCAGATCCAAGGCTTTTGAGAGATCAATGAAGTTAGTCCCAGTCAGCTGGCCCTGGTCAGTAGCAGCCTTGACCTCGAAGGTGACCTTGGCCAATGCAGTGGAGGAGCTCAGCTATACCCCTTATGGCAGCCGTGCTGTGCTGGGGTAAGAAGGTCATAGCTTTGGATATAATCTGTGAGCTGAGTAGCAACCACCTTTTCAAGTAGTTTGCTAATAGTGGAAAGGATAGCGATGGGGCGATAGTTGTCAAGTATTTTTGGGTCACCTTGTTTGAATATAGGGATTACTCTTACAATTTTTCATATGTTAGGAATGATCTGAGAGATGAGAGATGTGTTAATGATTTGGGAACTGGGCAGGGCGAGGAAATGGGCTACTAGGCAGATGAATTTGGGCTCCTTACTGGATTACAATGTTGTGGACATTCAAACTCTCTGTTTCATTAGGAATTATCACGCTGTAGGGGTACTGAAGGCAAGGAACCCTGTAAGCAAGTTCCACCCCTAGAGGTGTGGTTGGAAGGGTCCCTTGGCTAAAGGTACCTTAGGAACCCTTTGGGAATAGAGAGGCAGGCCACTAGAGGAGAAGGAGAGGATGGTGGGGCACAGAGAAAGTACTTCAGAAGGAGGCTGGGAGGATCTACTTATATAGCTCAGAAAGTAGGCGTGGTTGGTTGCTTATCCATTGGACTGCATACATAGCCATTTAATTCAATGGTCTATGCAGCCAGAATAATGTTATGCTAGTGCAACTGAATTACAATGCTGTGGCCATTCACACTCTCTGTTACATTAGGAATTACCACCCTGTAGGGTAACTGAAGGCAAGGAACCCTGTAAGAGGGTTCCACCTCTAGAGGTGCTATGGGAAGGGTTCCTTGGCTAAAAGTACCTTAGGAAGGAACCCCAAAAGAATTGTAGCAGTGGTCGATGACTAGGAGGTAGAGAAGCAGACTGACAGTAACAGGTAGCTTAATGAAACATAAATGAGATGCATGATTTAGGAGGATCGCTCCAATAACATGGCTTGCACTGATGACAGCAAGGGACTTCTTAAGGAGAGATGGAAAAGCTAGAAGGGACACCATCCATCTCCATCCAACAGCAGAACCTACCTAAGTAAGATAAGAATATTACTACAACTAAGTATTGTGATCTATGGCACAGAGAAAAAAAAAACATTTTGAGGAGGAAATCTCTGGGGATCCAAGGCCGAGATTGCATTCCCTCCTTGCTTGGCTTATTTTAGTTAGTGACAGCTTGTCTGCTGCATTTGAAATTTGATTCAAAGGGAGGAAAATATTCTAATTTGATGGAGGGCTGTCACTCTCTCCCTCTAATGGGAACACTGTGAAGGGTTGCAAGGGTTCTCTTCAACAGGTGGAAGGAGGAGAGCAATGACCGCTGTGGCAATCAGCCAGCTTACCAATCTGAAATACAAACCAGGTGAACCAAAGACAGTCATAGAGAGAATCATTGAAGATACAGCAGTAGTAAATACATACTACAGCCAAAGGGCGAATGCAGGTAACTATTCTTCGCAGCTAGTCATGAATTCTACATCAAGAGGCGCCACCATGCATAAAAGGCTAAAGCGCCACCTGGAGTAAGGACATTCCCACTATGGATGAGAAAGGAAGGACCCCACTCAGGCTTTATGCTCAGGATGTGGACTAGGATGTAGAGTGAGTCCGACAGCTGAGAGCAAACTTGGAGCCAATATTTATTTATTTATTGTTTCTGATTACAACCTTTGAGCTAAAAGCTCATTTACAAAGGTTCCACGTCAGTGTGAAAACAAACAACAGCTAGAGCAATTGCAGTGAAAGGTAAAATAACGTGGGAATTTTTTAACAATGGAACAATAACAATGCAGAATAAAAAACATAAGCTCCTATGGCAATACACAGTAATATAAGGCTGCAGTTATGCTAGATAATGTAATTGCAATACAGGCAATTCTGGTGGAAAAGTGGACAGGGGATGACTGTACAAGAGGGACGGGAAGGGGCAGTAGAGAAAGAGAACACATGGTGGAGGCTGGAGGGGAGTCAGGATAGAGGTGAGAGAGAGGAGAGGGTGAAGAATCATTGCCCAAGCCTAGTCTGAACAGCAGGTAGAAGAAGTGCAGGGAAGGGTAGGAGAAGGTGGAATAGGGGGAGGAGGTAGATCAGGCTTAGAAGTAGGGATATAGCAGGACAGTAGCGAGTGGGGCAGTGGATGGAGTGTGGATACAGGAAAGGGAGGAAGGGGAGGGAAAGACATGGGGCAAGGGAGAGGTAAGGTGAGTAAGACCATTATAATTGCTAAGGTGATTGGAGGGCTGGTTTGGAAGAGGGAGATAATTAGGACAAAAGAAAAAAGGAGATGGGGTGGAACTGTGAATTAGTACTAGGGATAGGCAGGGCGATAAAATGAGGGTCAGGGAGTGAAACATGGGTGGTGGTAGTAAATATCCCTACAAACTTCCGGGAGGAGGGAGCATGGGAGAGAGAGTGAGAAACCAGGTGGTGGTGGTGGTGGTGGTGGGGGGGGGGTTAATCCGAGCAGTCACATCTCCCTTGGTCATAAAAGTGCCATTTAAGTTCTCTTTTAAACAGCCCAAGTGGGGTAGTTCTGCATGTTGGCCAGGAGCTTGTTGAGCCAGAGTGGGGCTTTATAGGAGAATGTCCTTTAGGCTAGAGCAATGCGGTAAAACAGGATGTGCAGTGGGTTCCTTGCCTTGCCTCTGATTCGATGAGAATTGTGTGCAGGTTTGAACAGTTTAAAGACGGTTTTCAGGGTCAGACCGAGAAGGGCTTTTTTCCCCCAAGGAGGCAGACTTAGTACTATATTCTCCCTTGTAGGTTTAGTCACTTTGTTTGTGTGTAAAGATCACTCATATGCGTGAGTGCATTCTCACTTAGCACTAGTCTGCAGGCCTTGTTTAACTTGCTTTGGTGCAGTGTTCATGGCTGTGCTAGACATGACAAGGCCATAGTCAACAATGAAGAGAATAAAGCAGTTTACTGCTAGTGTGAGTGCCTCATCAGTTAAGTAGGAGTGATGCCTGAAAGGCAGTCCTAACCTGGTGTTGACTGTTTTTACAATTTGGTCAACATGTGTGTAGGAGAGGGTGCTATCAAGGGTGACATACAGGTATTTAAAGGTGTTCCCTTGTTCCAATGGCTCAAGCCAGCTGTTGTTGATAGTGAGATAGCTAGATTTTTTTCTTGCTTTGCTGGTTGTAGAACAGCATGTTTTTTTTTTTTTGTAGTTTAGGAGCAGCTTATTCTGGGAGAACCACTCCTCAACCCTAGAAAAATTCTCTTGTAACTCGTTTGTTAGGGCAGTTAGATGGGGGCCATTTGCAAAGATGACAACATCATCCGCATAGTGGAGAAGCTTGACCAAGCAGATCTTAGGAAGGGAGTTTAGAAAGAGGCTACACAATAGCAGTCCAATGCTGGAACCCTGGGGTACCTCTAATAATACCTTCCTTTCATCAGGGAGTATGTTTTGTATTTTTACCTGCTGGGTTCTTTGGGCTAGGTAGCTCTGGAACCATAAGACTGTCTCAGTGGATAAACCTAGGGCAAGTGGTGTTTTTAGAAGGACATTACGGTTGACCATATCAAAGGCCTCTGTGAGGGCAATGTATATTGACCCCACAAGACTGCCTATGTCCAGGGCCTCATGAATGTATTCTGTATATTCGAAGAGGGCAGTAATGGTGCTGTGGGATTTACTAAACCCATGCCGTTATGGGCACTGGATATTGTATTTTTCCAGATAGTCTACCAACTGATTGGAGACTATCTGCTCAAGGGCCTTAGATATAAGCGGTAAGATGGAGATCGGCTGGTAGTTAGAGTGAAGTTCACGGTCACCACTTTTATGAACTGGTGTAACTATGGCTGATTTCCATTTATGGGGAATTGCACCAGTTTGAGGGAGAGGTTGGTGATTTTTGTGATGGGATGGACTACTTCATCTAGTGTGAGTGTGATCATTTTGAGATCAAGGTTGTCATTGCTATGCTGTGATTTACCGAGGAGTCTACAGAGGTATTTTTTTGTATCAAAGGAAGAGATTTCCTTGAAATAGAAAGGAAGGGTTGTGGAGGTGGGTAACACGTGAGTGGTCTGGATGTTGTCCATTCTGCCCATATTGAAATCTAGATAAGCCAGTGGGAATACTGAGCTAAGGTCAGTGAAAGTTAAGTTAAAATTGTCTGCAATCATTTTATGATCTGTGTAACATCACCATTGACCAAAAGCATTGAGGGGGAGGATTTGCTGACTTTACCCATGACATCCTTGAGATTATTCCAAAAATGTTTCCCATCACCTCATGTTTTATTTAGACAGTCTTGGTAGTGCTGTGCTTTTGCGAGTCTGATTTTACGGGTACAGCTATTTCGGCTGCCCTGCATTTCTGCCAGTCTGCTGGATTACCGGTCACCTTGGCTGTGTGCCATAAGTGGTCCCTGTCTCTCATGAGTTCAAGGAGGGATTGAGTGACCCATCCATTGTTAGTGTCTTTTATCTTCCATTTTTTTGTTGGAGCAAAAATGTCACAGGCTGCATTGAAGGTGCTAATGAAGTACTCCAATGCCTGGTTGATATCACACAGGGTGTTAATGTAGGTCCAGTCGAGCTGCTCGAGGTGGGCTTTGAAAGATTTTAGCTGCTCTTTTATTAGCACTCTGCTAGCAATAAAACAAGTGGTGGATTTTTGTGTTTTATTGGACCAAAGACAGGTGATGGGTTAATGGTCACTGAGTAAATCCAGGTGTACTGAAACCTCGTTTATACTCTCCTGTTGATTTGTTAGGACCCAGTCAATCAGGGTGTGGGTGCTAGTGTGGTAGCTAAGTCTGCTTGGCTCACTCATCACTTGGGTAAGGCAGAGACTGGCCAGGATGTCTTTATAGGGCACTGCATCACTGGAAATCCAATAAATGTTGAAGTCACCCATGACAAGAAATTCCTTATCATGGTCTAGGATATTAAAATAATTAACATGGAGGATAATGGCTGGGGATTGGGTGATAACCACGCTGTAATCACCTCGAGTGGTTGCTAGGGCAACATGGTAAACCTCGAGAGCGCAGCTTGAGAGGTTTATGGTAGCCCTAGCAACCATGAGAGGTGATTTCAGTGTGGTTGTCACCCAATCCCCAGTCATTATCTTTTATAGTGTATGGTCAAAAAAACACTGTTTGCATTCTATGTGTGAGAATTATGGAACTCTGATTCATTTTTTTTGTTCTGCCACTGTTTGGAAGTTCTGAAGTGTGGTTAATGACTTTTAAAATTCTAAACAGTGCATAACAAAGCTGTGTGACTGCTGATTATGGTGGTTAATAGGCACTTACCATACATTGTAAGTCTATTAAAGTTGGTGGACTGGTCTCTGGGCAGCAAGTATACCATAAGGATTGTTAGTGATTTGTTTTGGTGGCCAAGTATGATTCTAATGGCTAGGGCCTGCGCGTCTTTGCCTAAGTCTATTGATTCAAGTGTGTGGCCATGCAGGGTATCTTTAAGGTAAACCAGACAGCCACCCTCCTTCTTTTACCTACTCTGTCTTTCCTTTTGCCTCCTACATTTGATTAGGCTAGAGGTGGAGCATTATACCAGGTAAAACAGTATCTGAATAGAGAACTTAAACTAAAATGAATTAACAGTACAGTTTTGCCTCTTATAGATTATGGAGATATTCTGTATTCCGGAGCTTCCAAAAACTGATTAGGGAAAATAGATGTACTATACAATAGATTGGCATGATATATTCTAGATGCCCCTTACAAAATACGTCACCGTCAATTATATCGCAACTTACACTGGCTTAGGCTTCCATGTAGGAGGGATTTGCACATTACACTTTTAACGTCAAATTATGCTAAAAAATGATTTTTCAAACTACATTATGAATTTGTTTACAGTCAGACCAGTAAAATCATGTCTGAGATCCTCAGAAGGTGCTGAATTTACTGTTCCTAGATATCGACTAGAAATTGGGAGAACAGCTATGAAGTATAAGGGTCCTGTGATGTGGAATTCAGTTCCAACTAACATAAGAACTATAAACTTGATAAATAAGAAACTTCAAATTAAACAATGGTTTCAGAACCTGAGTGAATCACTGCTACCTTGCTGCCAGTCCAATATTGCTTAACACTTATTATTATGCTTAAATGTTTTTTGTCTCCCCTGTTTATGTCAATGATATTTTTACTGCAATCATATTTATTTGCTTGTTAAAATTTACTAAATTTTCATGAAATTTTGATAGCCTGTATGGCAGCTGAATGACTGTCTATAGGACTTCCTTTGAAGTGAGCTTTGTTCAACAGACTGTTTCCTTTTCAAGATTTGAATAAAATATATTACTACTACTACTAAAGATGTTCTAGCCATCTAGGCAGAGCACAGAGTCAGGTAGTTTAGGGCTGAGCCACATTTCCATGAGGGTGAGGACAATAGGGTTATACTGGTGGACCCAAACTTGAAGTTGTTCAAGTTTAGGTAGGAGACACCATATATTGATGATCCCATACTGGTCTCTTGGATCTGCTCCAGCCCAGTAGGGACTGGATTCAGCTGAATATTGTCAGAGAGTAGGAGTAGCAAGAACACATAATGAATTAGGGAGGTTTTAAGCCATGTAAGGCTCCTACATTTGATTAGGCAGGGGTGGGCATTCTTTTCCTAAAGTGTATGACAATAGAGGGGTGAGGCAGTTGGATGCTCATGGGTGCAAAGGTGGGGGGGTATGTTCTGACCAATGGAGGGGCTGTGACATGTTCCTACTTTCAGAGTAGCTGATTGTGGGATTGGAGAGTATACAGGACAGGGGATATTCAGCCAATAGCGGTGGATGGCAGTGGGATAAGGAGTCAGGGTAGATATGAGGTGAGAAGACTGCCATTAGGGCTGCCAGTAGGTGGAATATTGTGGAGGTTGACACAGATTTTCTTGTTAGTAGGGGAAAGGGGTTGGGGGTGTCTGATAAGAGGAGTAGGGCTGAGAGAGTGCATGACTAGGTTACAGTTGCACAGACTCTCAGGTAACTTTCCTAGAGCAGTTCAGGCAAGGGCTAGGCGTACTATGATTATAGTGTTTGCCCTGTGACTACTTAGGTGCCTAGGGGTGAAGAGCTGTTATGGCTAGCATACTCCAGGGTGGATGCAGTGGACAAAACTCTCTGCAAAGTAAGAGTAGGAGGAGTGTAGAGAAATGTACCAGGAAGGAGGAAGCAGAGGCAGTGAGAGGGAGGTAGCACCTCCTGGAGGTTACATGAGACAGGGCTGAAGGTAGCCCTAGATCAGGAAGTTAAGAGAGCTAGGTAGAACCAGAATGTACCAAAAAGGAGTAGAAGAAAGAAAAATGAGTCAGTGAGAGGGAGGTAACACCCACTGGAGATAAGGTGAGGAGCACCCAGAATCAGGTAACTGGGAGAGCTTCTTAGGGCAGAACATCAGAAGTTTCAAGAGCAAGTAGAGGTATTTAAGGGATGAGTCAAGTCAAGTAGTTTGGAGAACAGGCAGAGTATAGTAGCAGGAGGTTTCAAGAGCTGTGGGGGGCTGGGAAGTTAATGGGCTATAGATGCAAAGTCAAAACTGTTTCCACTGTGATGGCCCCATGGTTAGGGTGACAGACTGCTGTGTGGATTAGGTCTGGCATATATGGCCAGAGATTTGAACCCTGGAGTGTGTGTGCAGGGTTGGAAGGGTGGGCTATAGTAAAAGCGAGGCTGATTAGAGAGGGACTGGAGAGGTCAGGAACATAACTTGTAAGGGTGCAACAATTTATATTAGGGGTGCATAGTGGTAGAGAGTGGAGCAACAGTGACCTCTAGTGGCCAGTGAGTATAAGCTGCTGTGGGAGATTTGGGGTGATAATATCAGGTGCAGCTGAACACGTGACACCAAGTCCCAATAAAGTACTGCCCACCCAGAGTTGGAGGGTGGGGCAGGCACCATGGTAGCATAGTCAGCTAGTCTCCTTTAGCAATGAAGCATGCCAGGCAATGTGCAACATGGTAAACACTTTTAGCAATGGAGCAGGCCATACATGGCAATGCATGGAGTAACAGGCAATATGCAGCATGGTAAACAAATAGTACGCATAGGCATGATAGCAGTAGGAATTGCACAAACAGCTCTGGGAAACCTCATCCTTTATTCAGTGTGAGGCATTTGTCTGGTAAGTTTATAGGACATGCAATGCAAGTAAAGAGGAAGGAATACTAGCCAACCAGTCCATCAATGTGTGTCAATTAAAGGTGACATAAATACCTGGAGGATTCTAGCAGTGAAGGCAGTAGACAAACATGAGGTAGCTGAACCACACAGGGCCATGACTTTCCACTATAACCTCCATCCTCCACCGTAGAAAAAACAAAGAAGTCACTGTAAAGTGCTGTGACCCACAAGCAGATAGTAAAATTAGTTTACAGCGATAGCTGTAGCTGAGCTGACCTCCATTGTACAAATAGTGAATTGCTTCCAGCAGAAACTGAGCTGAGCAACTGAACAAGCATAGGAATTTGTAAGCATGGGCAATAATGCACTGAAACAACAATAATAATTGCTTGGTACAATTGCATTTAAGCAGGTTTGAATCACATGGAGAAGTAATATGGAATTGTAGTAGACTCAGGTTTGATCCCCACTTAGTGGAAATAAACATGGTGAGCAGATTTAAATCCCCAAAAGGGCTGGATAAAAACTGAGGGTGTACAGATAGAATTGCAAAGCAAAGCAATGAAAACGCTGAGGTGAATAAGC
This sequence comes from Neoceratodus forsteri, assembly GCA_016271365.2. Classification (NCBI taxonomy): domain Eukaryota; kingdom Metazoa; phylum Chordata; order Ceratodontiformes; family Ceratodontidae; genus Neoceratodus; species Neoceratodus forsteri. The sequence continues at coordinate 160,023,739 of CM028137.1, forward strand.
ATGAAAGAACCATAGTGGAATACAAGGCTGCTGGCACTATCAGAGTGGAGCTAGCACTGAGAACTGAGAGCTAGCTGCAACAGGGAAAAGCAGCAAACTGAGAGCAGGAGCCTAAGCCAGGTGCATTGAATTAACAGAAGAAGCAGCAGCAGAGAATTGAAATGGGAGCAGAAACATACAACTATTGCAAGAAAAGTGAGGGTGGTAAGCAGCTGAAATGGAAAGGGGCTGGAGCACAGGCACATGAGCAACATAGTACACACAAAGGGCAAAGAAAACCCTAAAAGAAAAGACAAAACAAACACTGGAAACCAGAAAACAAGCACAGGAGGAAACCCACAGTGGCCAGAAGCAAAACAAATATGAACCAAGCAGGAGAAACACAGGAACACATCAGGCAGAACCAAACAAGTCCCAGAGCACTGACAATGGGAAGGGTGAGTGCAAGGCTAAAGCAAACCCAAAGAAAGAAAACAGACCAACAGAGCCTCTGGCTGGCAAAGAGAAAGTGCTTCAGAGGGAGGCTGGGAGTAACTACTTATATACTGTAGCTCGGGAAGTAAGTGTGTCTGGTTGCTCACCCACTGAACTGTAGGCATAGCCTTTCAATAGCTGCACTTGGGATTCATTCATGAGCATCATCAAGGGGACAGGAGGAATACATAGGAAAAATGGGGATGGGGTAGAGAAAGAACAGGTCCCACTCACAGCACCATTGCAGCAGTCCATGTTTGGCCAGGGAAGTGGATGAAAACATCAGCAGGTCGGCGGTATCCAGGTACACTGTCATGGGGCCAGGGAAGCAGTAGAAGCAACTGCTGTGGAGGTCATACTAACAAACACACTAAGGTAAATGTGAACAGATTTTGACCATGAAGCACATGTTTCTCCTCCAGTTTTTATTGGTAGTAATCCATGATTTCACCTTACATAATATATTGTCTAAATTTACTCTGGAAGAACAATAGATTCCAGGGCTTATTGGGAACTTGGGCAGGCTGGATGGACCACTGATCTTTTTCTGCAGTAATTGTCTTTGTTTCTATTTATTTTAATGGATAATTGGGTGCTACTTGGGCTATTGGATCTGGAAGTCTATTTCACAGACTCACAACCCTTTGTTTAAAATATATTTTCTACTATCCATTCTAAACTTTATCCCCCATTATCCATTTATTGTATACTAGTATGATCTGGTCAAATTTGAAATTCCAGATTCAGTTTTCTTTTTAATTCAGTGTCACTCATAGTATCAAACATGAGTAACATTTCCCTTGTTGCTCTCCTTATTTTTTGACATTAAATGTAAAGGATTTTAGCCTGTCCTGGTATTCTTTATCTTTTAAACACCAGATCATTGTTGTTTCTTTTATCTGTAAACCCTTCACCAATATCCCTTTCAGTATCTGGATTCCCCCAAACTGTGTCCAGTTATCTAAATAGGGTCTTACATAGGATCTATACAATGGTAGTATAAATGTTTTATTTCTCTATTTATATTTCATCTGGTACTGTGAAGTAATCGGCTTGCTTTGTAAACCACCGCTGTGCATTGTCTCCACAAGTTAATTATTAATATACATTTTAAGGTCCTTTTCCTCACTGGTATTTTTTAATAACTCTGCCCTGTAATAAGTAGCTTTCTTCATTATTTTTTCGTCCCAACTGCATCATGTGGTCTTTAATAATAAAACTTCATATCCCATTTATCAGCATATGAGAAGATCTAATCAAGGACTTTTTGGAAAACGTTTTAATTGTTCTTTTGATCTTACTGTGGTTCAAAATTTGGTATTCTCAACATATTTTCTCCCCTTGCACATATACAGGTTGCACGTACGCATTCACACGCACACACACACATATTCATTGTAAAAAACTGTAAATGCACCAGTTAGGGCTTCACTTCATGCCACGAAAGTACAGAAATGTGGCATTAGAGTTTTCAACCATACAGTAACTCTTCATCTATCCCACTCAAGCAGCAAAAGGACAGGACTGCACAAGCAACCACAGACAGCCATTAACAGATAAGACAAACAACATACAACTGTTTCCAGATTACACAAAATCAGTAACACTGATGTGGTACCTTTTGAAATTATATACGCTACACTTCAAAGCAGCAGTACTAGTTATCTAGCAAAAAATGTCTTCCTTCCTTTTTTCCAACAGTATTGCATTCTTGACAATCTTAGATTTTTCATTCAGGTATTTTAAATTTAATCAGCTATTTTTAAGACAATGTTTAATGAAATTTTTTTATGTAATTTGCATGGATCTACAATAAAGATGGCAGCCTCCAGCAACTTTCAAAAATCTTCTCCCCAGAAACCACACACTAACTGCACCCACTGTATTTATAATGCAGATGTGTCATGGTATTGTGAGTACATGTTTCTGATGGCCAACAGTATGACAGAATCCTGATCTGTTTATATCCATGATGATGGACCTGGCAAAGTACCAATAACTTTTAAAAACCTCAAAATCTTCTATCTTTCTTTAGGAATAAAAGAAAAAAAAATCAGAAATAATGATTGTCTGGTTTGTCCTAACTGCCTACAAAATTATTTAAATTTTTGTTAACTTGTACTGCTGCTTTAAAAATCTATACTCCATTAGTGCTGTTTAGAACCATAACAGTGTGACTCAGCTACCAAGGCACCAAAGGGTGCTATATAAAATGTTAGAATGTATCTGCTAAGTATTAAACACTTTATCTGTGTTGTTTCAGAGAAGCATGTCATCTGAATTTACATGTGTGTGAATAATGATATAGTTATTTATTTATTGAAATGTTTCACCAGGAAAGGCACACTAAACAACAAGTTGCTCATCTCATGGTGCATCCTGGGGGAAAAAGTAGTGGAAATACATACATGCATACAACAGCAAACATTATTACAACAATATTGGCAGCGGTGAAGAGCAAATAACAGAAAAACATATTAAGTGAAGCATAAGAGTACAATTGTATACAGAGGTCATAATGGACAGGTCAAGTGCATTACATTAGGACAACAACTTAAATTCATGATGATGGTACCATTTAGCCTGAAAGGAAGTGTTGGATGGAGAGTAACAGCAGAGGTGGGAAGGTAGCGAGACTGGGAGGGGAGCAGATGAATAGGAAAGAAGGTTATAGATATAATGATAGTAGTAGATTGATAGGAACCTAAAGTCATAGTTATATTGGTAGTTATAGATAACCCGAAGGAATGGCCAGGTAGGGATCTCAGCAGGGGAAGAAAGTAATGAGGCTGGAAGGGAGCTGTGTCACAGATGTATACTTCAAGTATACAGTACCTACAGCATATAGCAGCTAACAATGTGCATGTTTGCAGCTGAGAAATGAAATGACAGAATGAATCTCTTCAAAATTTGTTGACTCCTGACATTACTCAAGTTAAACTGATGACAGTAAAAAAACTGACAGTGGTATAAAGGTGGTAGTAGTTGTTTATTTATACAGCCCCCTTTCCCAGGGGCTCAGCGTGCTCTGAAAACATACATAAGTAAAACAGAACAAAAACAAATCTCAGCTTTCAAACATGACAGAGAGAGAGAGAGAGAAAGATAGGAAGACAGACAGACAGACAGACAGACAGACAGACAGACAGATAGATAGATAGATAGATAGATAGATAGATAGATACTGAATCCGATTAAAAGGGTGGCATCCAGCTAAAGAGGCTATAAGGTGGAGCCAAAAGCCTTACTAAATAATGAAAGTTCTTTTTTTATATATCTCTAAAAGGCTTCCACCAAGGGGGTTGCCCTCAAACACTGCACAAGTAGTTTCCACAGGGCTGGGCTGACTACATCAAACTCCAGGTTACCAGAGGACTTCCGGCACACCATGGCAACAGCCAGAAGAGCCACCTTGGATGAACAGAGGGGGCAAATGGGGTGGTAAGAAGTCAGAAGTTCACTCTGGTAACTTGGGCCCTGTTTATACAGGGCTTTGTAGGATAGCAAACCAACCATGAAGACACTATGCTACTTCACCAGCAGATAATGTCACTCACGCAGGACCAGGGTCACATGACAGGTCCTAGGCATGACCATCAGTAATCTGGCTGCTGCATTCGACACCAGCTGTATGCGTCATAGATTGCCTTCACTAACACCAAGGTAAACTGCATTACAGTAATCAAGTCTGGATGTCACAAATGCAGCAACTAGTGATGGCAAGTCTTCTTGAGGGGACCAAGACTTTGATCCAGGTGCCATTTCTGAGATGGTAAAAGCCATTCAGACTACTACTGACACTAGAGCCTCAAGCGTCAGCCTCTCATACAGAATGACCTCCAGATTCTTCACCTCAGTGGAGGACACCAAACGTAAGGCACAGAGAATAATCCCAGTCTCCTGCTTGGTTACCGCTGCACGTCACCTCTTACCAAGCTCAGCCACTGATATCTCTGTGACATCCAGGTTAAGTCTTTGACAGCTGGATGACATCCACTCCTGGATCTCAGTCAAACACAAATCACTGTAAGTACTTCAACCACATCAGGCATCCTGGGTGCAAACAATAGGTACAGATAGATATTGTCTTCATAGCAGTGAAAACCCAGCCTGTATTGTCTAATGATCTCACCGAGGGGTAGCATGTGTACTACAAACAGCGTAGGAGAGAGGAGCAACCCCTGAGGTACACCACAGGGCAGGGACTTCAGGAGCAAGGAGAAATTCCCCATCACCATCCTGTGCGTTCTGTCTCTGAGAAAAGACTTAAACTAGATGACAATCATGCCAGTCAGCCTGCAGTAAACTACTTCCTGAGGTAGTTCAACAACAAACTTACAGGTTGGAATAATCAGCCCACTCACCAAACATATAACATACTAACATACTAACAGACTAAAATGCCAGCAGAATAGGCCTAACGGTCTTTCGTGTCTGCTCGTTTGGTCAGCCCCCACCCTGGGTGCTGACCTTGCTGTCCCCCTCGCCTTCTCCCTTCCCAGTTCCGGATATTCTTGCTGCATTGGATTTTGCTTCCTGAACCCTTCCCCTGTACCTGTACCACCCCCTCTTGAACCCCTCCACTGTCTCTGCCTCCACCAGCCCCCTAGGTAGTGCATTCCATGGCTCCACCACCCTCTCAGTGAAGTAGCACCTCCTCTTCTCCCTGAATCTTCCCTCCAGCTTCCACCCATGCCCCCTAGTGGCCCTTCCTCCTTCCTTCAAGTACCCTGACTGTTCCTCCCTATTTACCCTCTTCATGTACCTGAAGACCCCTATCATGTCTCCCCGTCCCTTCTCTCTTCCAATGTGTACATATGTAGCTCTTCGAGCCCTCCTCATAGGTCCTGTCCCCAAGCCCCAAATCATTTTGGTTGCCCTCCTCTGGACCCTCTCCAGGAGGTTAATGTCCCTCTTAAGTGTGGCCTCCAAAACTGCACGCAGTACTCCAGGTGCGGCCTCACCAAGCAGTTATACAGAGGGAGTATCACTTCCCTCCTTCTGGAGGTGATCCCCCTAGTGATGCATCCCAGCATCCTGTTGGCCTTGGCTGCTGCCCTCCTACAAGTCTCAGAGTTGTTCATCTTGACATCCACCACCACCCCCAGGTCCCTCTCAGCCATTGAGACTTGTACTATTTCCCCCCCCCAGGGTGTACATTTGGCCTGGGTTTCTGGCCCCCAGGTGGAGTACCTTGCATTTCCCTGCATTGAACCTCAGCTTCCACTTTCTAGACCATCTTTCCAGAGCCTCCAGGTCCCCCTGCAGGGCCACCCTACCCTCCTCCCCATCCACCACTGCCCCCAGTTTCGAGTCATCTGCAAAGAGACTCATCTCACTCCTGATTTCTGTCCTTATGTCAGATACGTAGGCGTTGAACAGAAGGGGCCCAAGGACTGATCCCTGTGGGACCCCACTAATGACCCTCCTTGGGGATGAGACTATCCCACTAACTACGACCCTCTGGGTCCGGTCCTGGAGCCAATTGCCTATCCATCTGATCATCTGGTTTCCAACCCCCATTTCTCCTAGCTTATCCAACAGGCCCACGTGAGGAACAGAGTCAAATGCCTTGCTGAAGTCTAGAAAATAAAAATAAGTAATTTTATTTTCTTGTTGACAAATAACATCCAGAAACAAGGCCCTACGTTTCAGGGCTCAAGTAAGACCTCTTCATCAGGGAACTGGTTACTTTATTGATGCACTATAGCAGTGCTCTTTTTCTTTCTTTCATTTTAAATCTTATTCTTCTTTTATATTCAAAACCGAGTGTTAAGAGGACCTTATCGTGGTGGTGCTTTATTCACATTTCTACAGGTGTGAAAAACCTTCCTTATCTTTTTACCACCATGTGTGTCCTCGGCTCCTATACAGTTTTGAATGTAGGAGCCGAGGACACAGATGGTGGTAAAAAGATAAGGGAGGCTTTTCACACCTGTAGAAATTTGGAAAGAGCACCACCAAGATAAGGTCTTCTTAAGACTTGGTTTTGAATGTAAAAGAAGAATAAGATTTAAAATGAAAGAAAGAAAAAGAGCATTGCTATAGTGCATGAATAAAATAATCAGTTCCCTGATGATGGTGGTCTTACTTGAGCCCCGAAACGTAAGTCTTTATTTCTGGATGTTATTTGGCAACAAGAAAATAAAATTACTTATTTTTATATGTTTGGTGAGTGGGACAATTATTCCAATCTGTACGTTTGTTCATATTCATTTGATTGGTGCAAGGCCTCTCCCATCATTTTGATCTTCCCTCATTTTTCCTTTTTTCTAAGGGAGGATGTATCAGTTTCCTGGCTGTAGTTCAACAACAGCATATGGGCCACACTGTCAAAAGCTGATGAGAGATCTAGGAGAATGAGAACTAAACATTCTCCTCCACTCCTCACCCTGAGAAAATCATTATGCACCCTGACCAATGCAGTATCCATACTGTGTCTACCTACAGGTACGTCTGGACTGGAGAGGCTCATAGAAGTCAAAGGCCTGAGATGACCCTCAAGCTGCAGTGCCACAATCTTCTCAATAACCTCCCCCTAAAATCAGAAATTAGAGACAGGTCTATAATCCACAAAGCAGTCTGGGTCCAGAGTGAATTTTTTTAGATGAGACCTCAGCAGCGTACATGGGAGTCTGGGTGCAGGTTGCAGAATCATTCTGGTATACTAGCCTCCAGGAAACATGGGAGAATTTATACAGGTAGTCACAGACTTTGTTGCTGAGAGGGATTTGGAGTCACTCAGGGGTTTGATCCTGGCAGACTTCAGTGCCTGACTTGGTGATGAACTATCACAGTTTGGGCAAGACTTCCTCCTGACAATGAATTTGCTGGGCCTTGCACAAGCATTTGCTACTGCGACTCACAGACACAGGCAGGCCTTGGAACGAGTATTCTCACTGGGGCTTGAGACTACTGATCGCCAGATTGAACCGATCATTATGTCGGATCATTGCTCAGTAAGGTTCTTTTTTGGGGCCCCCCTTGGTAGTCCTTCCCCTGTGGAGGTCATCTGTTATCACTCTTTAAAGGGATTTCCCCCAGAGGGACTGTTGGTGGTAATGGACCTCTTAGAGGCGAATGTTGCTTGTGTGGCAGATGCGGGTGAGGCAGTGACAGCCTATAATAGCGCAGTGACCTCAGTACTCGACTCTGTAGCACCTGCCCATATATGACCTAGGTTTTCTCACTTGAGATCACTGTAGTTTGATGGTGTTCTCAAGGAGATGAAGACCAGGGGTTGGAGGTTGGAGTGTTGTTGGTGGAAGTCCAGATCAGGGGAAGATAGACTGACTTTGAAAACTCACTATGGTGAGTATCAAAGGGCTATCTCCCATAAGAAGGCAGCATTCCTGTTCAAGGAGATTGCTGCGGGGAGAAACAGACTGGCTCAGCTCTTTAGAACTGTAGACAGGCTGCTTTATCCAGCCTGTTTTCAGCTGAAAGAAACAATTTGAGCTGCTAAGTGTGAAGACTTCACTGTGTTCTTCTCTCACAGGGTGTCCTCTATTAGGTCTGGGATCTATGCATCTGAGCAGTTTCAGTCCAGCAGTGGTCAGCTGGCTGTTGCTAGCTGTACTTCATTTACTTAGAGAGTGTTTAGACCAGTGAAGGTGGAGGAGGTCTGTAAGGTAATATCGATGCTGTGACCCACGTACTGTGACCTGTACCCAGGCCCAACAAGTCTCCTTGTGGGATGTGTGCAGTCTGTTGGTCCAGTGTTCGCTGAGACAGTCCGGTGCTTGCTTTTGGAAGGGTCATTCCCCAGTGTTCTGAAAGAGGTGCTTGTGAAACCCCTCCTGAAGAAACCATCCTTTGACCCTGACATCTTGGCGCATTATAGCCAAAACGTTAGCTAAAACTCACTCTTACATCGAGTAACTAAACTTGACACAGTTAGTATAGGAACCTGCTCACCCGAACAACCAAACTAAGAACCATTCCCTTCTGAACCTAGTCCTCATGTCTCACCCTCACAGGGTCAAGGCCGCTGGCCTCCTACCTGATGCACTAAGTGACCTTCATCCCATATACATGAAGTGCAAAATACACAGGCAAAAAATATCACACAAAATCCCTCTAGCCCGCACCTACTCTTCCCATGACACTCTACCTCTTCATTTTGATCTCACCAACACTGACTGGTTCCCACTTGCCGTTTGCACCTCAATCGATGCTGCGCTCCAACTGTTCTGCAATAAGTTCCTTCACGTTTGAAACTAACACACCCCACTCTCTAAAATCAGAGTCCGAGGAAACCACCTACCCTGGGTAACCCCTGAGCTCCTGTCCTGTCAAAAAGCCCGGGACATTGCTTGGCGTAAACACAAGGTAACCAACTGCCCTAGGGACCTCCAATGATATAGAGAGCTATGAAACAAGTGTACCAAAGCTATTTGGCTGGCCAAAACTGAACACTACCAGGCTACCTTCCAAGATAACACAAACAAACCTTCTAAATTCTGGAAAGTTGTACAGTCCCTCTTTTCCCCTTCCATTAAGCCCCCCACTCCTACCCGTAGGCAAAATCTCTCAGACATCTCAGAACCTATGGCTGTCACAGACTGCTTTAACTCCCATTTCACATCCTGTGCCACAATGCTGCAAGCGGCCCCCAGGACACCCATGCAGCTCTCTGGTTGCCCCCCCTCCTTGGATGACACTGGCCCGCCTGCTCTCCCTGCTTCCCTTTCCTCTACTCCTCCAGCTCCCTCTTCTTCTACCTCTTCTTCCTTATCCACATCTCCCCTGTTGCTGCCTCACAGCCCTTCAGTCTATTAACCCTGCTAAAGGCTCCTCTCCAGATGCCCTGGACCCTAAGTTCCTCTCTCTGTCTGCTCCTGCCATTGCCTATCCTATATCCCTCTTGCTAAACCTCACCTTTGTCTCTTCCACTGTCCCTACAGCTTGGAAACATGCTACAGTTCTACCTCTCCCTGATCCCTCTTCGCTATCAACTACTGCCTTATCTCTCTCCTTCCTTCTCACTCCATTCCAGGAGCACATAGTACTTGAACAACTCTCCTCCTATCTTACTGACTCCTTCTTTCTTACTCCATTCCAATCTGGCTTTAAAAAACAACACTGTACTGCCCCTTCCCTGTTATGGATGACTGACACTGTCACCACGGGCATGGACAATGGCCCTTATAACCTCAGCTATTTTTATTGACCTGGTCAAGGCCTTCAATACGGTCTCCCACCCTATACTCCTGTCCTGCCTCAGGTCAGCTGGTCTCTCCCCTAATGCCACTGATTGATTCAAGGCCACCAGGCTCCAGCTGGATTTCAACAATGTACAACGGTGGCTTAGTGAGCACCACCTCTTCCTAAACTCAAAGAAAACAGTCTCTATGATTTTCGGTACTAGGCAGAGGTTGGCAAGGCTCCCCTCCTTACCCACTTTTTACACCATCGATGGGACTGTATTATCAGACAACTCTTCCTTTCACTACCTCGGAGTTTGGCTGGATAGGTACCTAAACTTCTCCACCCACATCGATGCCATTCTAAAGAAACTCTGGCCTAAGCTAGGGGCCCTCTACCATAATAAAGGTAGTATCCTCTGTCCGGCTAGATGCAAACTGGTACTTAAAATGATACTACCAACATTCTACTAGTGTGATGTGGTTTACGGTGCTACCCCTCAATCTTCCTTATCCAGGCTGGAACCTCTTTTTAACTCCTTCTGCCTGTTTGCCTTGGATGCCCCTGCTCTGACCCACCACTGCACTCTCTACCACTCTCTAAATTTTCCCTCACTTGTTGACAGGAGAACCTTGCACGCTGCAAAATTTACCTCAAAATTCTGACTTGGTTCATTCCCCCCTTACCTCTCCACCTCCTTCTCAGCCCCTCACCCTTCCAAATACACCCTCCGCTCTGATGACACTCATTCTCTGAATATACCATACAGAAACACTATGTCAGGCCAAACATCATTCTCCCATCGCTTACCTAAGCTCTGGAATCAACTACCAACCCAAATCTGCCACTCCTCTTCAGCCTTTTCTCTCTCTCTACGTCCCTAAAAAACTACCTAGTGACAAATTGCAACTGCACCTAGCCCTTCCGGACCCCTGGCAAGCTGTTGGTCTATACCTCCTCCTTCCTCCAGCTGGGCCAAATATGTCTCCCCTATCCTAAATCCTCTTGCAACCTAGCACTTTCTGCAACCTAGCACCTTCTGTTACCACTAGTGTACCACCCACTTCCTGATTACCTAATTACTGTCCTTCGTGTTAGACTCCCTCAATGTATTCTAGTCTAGAAATGTTAATAACTCTTGATAGTTGTAATCCTGTTTTGTCTGTCTATATGCTGTTAAGCTATTACCTGAATAATGCATCCTGTTTATTTTATATAAGTTCCCACTACCCTTCCCCCAGGACGTACCGTGAGATGATCATTTGTTGCTTAGTGTAACTTTCCTGGTGAAACATTTAAATAAATAAATAAATAAATAAATTATAGACCTATCTCTAGCCTTCCCTTTTTGGGTAAGGCTACTGAGAAAATAGTGGCTCTGCAGCTCAAAGCCCACCTCACTGCTTTTGACATCTTTAAGCCCCTCCAGTTGGGATTTAGGGCTAAACATAGTGCTGAAACTGTGTTAGTCAGGATGCAGAATGATCTCCTCAGGGCTAGGGATAGAGGAGAATGGTCTGTTCTCTTTCTCCTTGATCTCTCCTCTGCCTTTGACACTGTGGAACATGGTGTGTTGCTGGATTGCCTAAGGGAGCTCTGTGGACTCACAGCACTGTTATCCGCTGGTTTGAGTCCTTTCTCACTGGTAGAACACAGAGGGTGGTGATGGAGAGTTTCTCCTCCTGCCCTAGGCCTCTACTGTGTAGAGTTTCCCAGGGCTTCCGCAGTGTACATGCTGCCCCGGGAAAGATCATTAGATGTTACAGTGTGGAGTTTCACTGCTATGCAGATGATACCCAGATGTATATGTCTTTTGCATCCAGGACTCATTGTGGAAGTACTAAATGTGTGTCTGGCCAATATTCAGGACTGGATGTCCCATAACTGCCTGATGCTCAACCTGGACAAAACGAAGGTACTGGTGATACAACCTGTTCATCAGCAGGAGATGGACACTGCAGGAGTGGGAACTGGCTTGATGCTGGGTTCTACTCCACTTGGCACCTATACCAAGATGAAAAATCTGTGTGTTATCCTTGATGACAGATCGACAGTTGAGGCCTAGATGTCATCTGTTGTCCAGAGTGGTTTTACCATTTGAAGAATACTACTCAGATCAAAGTTTCAATCCCATCAGATGATCTGCCCTCACTGGTGCATGCATTTGTGACATCCAGACTAGATTACTGCAATGCTGTCTGTATCGGGATTATTGAAGGGGTTCTGCATTACCTGTAGCTAGTGCAGAATGCAGCAGCAAGGTTGTTGATGGGCCTTCTGAGGTCCTGTTATGTAACCTTGGTCTTATATGATCTGCATTAGCTGTCAGTAAGGTGGAGAATCACCTTCAAGGTGGGTCTTCTCGTCTACTACAAAACCCTATGTGGTCTGGGTCCTGGTTACTTGAGTGACCTCCTGACTCCACACTGCTCTCAGCAGTCTCTCTGCTCCTCCTCCTCCTCTAAGGGTCTCCTAGCAATTCTCAGGCCTGGCTAAAAACATCAGGTGATTGTGCATTTGTGGTGGCTGGGCCAACCCCGAGGAATTTGCTTTCAAGTTCTTTGAGAGAAGTCCTCTCTTTGGAGACCTTTAAGCGGGGCCTGAAGGCACGTCTATTTTGGAAAGCCTATGGAATTTAGCATTTGCCATAGTTTTAGTTTACCTAGCTGCTGTTTTTGCTATTTTTAATTTGTTGTTTATATTTATTGAATATGCATTTTAATGCTTTACTGCCACTGTCTATACACTGTACAGTGCCCTGAGCCTCAGGGATAGGGCGCTTCATAAATAAAATGTTACTTACTTTACTTTACTTGCTTTAATGCACTTGGAAAGGCCCCCCTTCAAGAAGAAGTGCCAGACAATCTTGGGAAACAATGGACCCAGAAACCCCATGCAGCTTAGTAGAAGATGTGTTGGGTCTGGGTCCAGATCACAAAAAGTGTGCTGCATCTCTGAGATTACCCAACAAGCCTCTTTCACCATAACTGGCCTAAACTCTCCCCAGACTCCCATAGAGCACTTGATTGATACCAGCTTGATCCTGCTATGTAGAGACAACCCAGTTGGGGCAATCTCAGCCTGAAGATGCCCGCTCCAAGAAGAACTGAGCAAACTGTTCACACTTTGCCAACAGTTAAGCTCTTACCAGTTGTAAACAGGCAGGATGGAGTAACCTTTCCACAGTCTGGAAGAGCCAAGCTGGTCATGTTCTCCCAGCAGCAGTCTTCCCGGACAGAAATGCTATATTTTTACAGGAGAGTGCTCTTTGGTACTAACAGTGAGTTCTCAAAGCCAGTTTGTCCTCATTGATTCTAGATTCTAGATCTCCTCCAGCAGCTCTCCAGCCTCTGGCTCCTAGACTTCACCTCCCAAAGCTTCCCATCAAACAACAGTAATCTCGGTAGCGATGCCCAGGGGTCACATACATACTAGTGTTGCTGCATTGACGGCTGAGGCAATGACCCTATTATAGGCCATGCCTGCTTCCTCCAAACCAGTCTCATATGCCGCCATCACACCTGAGAAGCCCGTTACTACCTCGAGTCCTTCCTGGGACAGCCTCCTTAACAGGTAGTAGTGTACCATCTCCACAGGAGGTGAACTATAAGGGGGAGAGCCTGAATGAGAACTTCAGTCTGTAGTGATCCAACCAATTAATTGTATCAGTTTTGAGGTTGTTAATCTCATGTCCCAGGGAAAAGACTAAGTTCAAGGCATGTCTGTGTTGATAAGTCACAAAAAAAAACCCCACTTGGGATAGGCCCAATGATTCCATCAACTGGAGGATATCTTGACAAAATTAACCAACCTGTGAGAGTTCATCATTGATCCAGACATTGAAATTGCCCAGAACCAGCTATGTAGGCAACTCCAACATGCTCTCAGTGATGAAGACTGCAATTTCCTGAGACAAAATCCCTTTTGTGTGCCAGAGGATGGTATACATGAAGGATCCTGCAGCTTGCAGCTGGACCCCCATACATGGTCATGCTTTCAAATGTTGATGTTTCTCTCGCTGGGTAAACTGTAAAGTTCAACTTGGAACTCAAGCAAATAGCTACCCCTCCCCATGATCTCTCTGCAAGCAGTGAACAACTAAGTATCAGGCCTGGACAGCTTCTCCAAGACTGGATCAGCATCATCACTCAGTCAGGTTGTGATGTTAGTCAGATCAAGCAAGGAACTAGACTTAAAATCTGCCATAATGTGAGTCTTGTTCCTCATTGATCTGGCATAGTAAAGCACTGCCCACAGGGGGTATATGGAGGCAGCTGGCTTTGCAGTTACCTGGTCAATCGGTCAAATGGAAGCCCTGGGAACCAACGACTTCTGTCCTTGACCTAGGTACCCCACATCTCTGCCCCCCTGTGACCTCCCTTTCTTCATATTCCCCTTCTCCCCCCCTTTTATCATTGTTGGGTCATGGCCTCCTTGCAGGGTTCTCTGCATCCTGAAAGGAAGCTGCTGTCAGCATGTGTCTTTTTCCTCGGCACGCCTTCCTTCACACCCCCACCTTCTTTGCTGGGTTCTTGTCCCCTTGCAGGGTTCCCAGCATCCTGAAGAGGTGTTTTCTCAGCATGCCCATCTGGCAGGGTTCTCAGCATCCTGTAGGGGTGGTTCTCAGCATGTCTGCCCCTTCCCCCCTCTCCACCTCCACCTTTCTTGCCAGGTCTTTGTCCCCTTGCAGGGTTCTCAGCATCCTGAAGGGTTGTTATTTTGACATGTCCACCCCCACTTCCCTCCCCTTCCCTTCCTCCAGTCCTCTCCCTTACCTGTCTGCTTCTAACAGGCAACCTATGCTCTTGCCTACCCTTGTATTCAGTCTACCCCTCCTAGCACTTCCAACATCTACACCTGCTACCTATCTACTCCCAAACCAAGATACTTGTTGTTTCATTATGTCTGTGCTCATGATTTTAATGCTGTATATGATTTCTAATTGTACTGTATGCTCCAGCAATTGTCTGGGATTGTAATCCATTGTACTGCATGTTGCATTTTATGTTAATATGTATATTCTACTGCGTGTTACACTCTTTGTAAATATGTATATTTGTATATATGCCTATATAATTGCCTGTAGTTCAGCCTGATTGCATTTTTGCTTTCTTTTTACTTGCTCTCCCACTTAAGTAACCCCCCCCCCCCCGGACGCTTCTGGAAACAAGCTGTTTTCAGCTCATGTTGTCTTTCCTGGTGAAACCTTTCAAATAAATAAATAAATAATAAATAAGGTCTTATTTCACCTATGGGAACCTCCTGAACCTCGCTAGTCCTATAATGCCCCCCATTAGCACTCCCCACACCTCACTGCCTACCATCCTGCCTATTTATAATGCCCACCTCCCTGAAACAGCTATACACTGCTGCTGACATGGGGGAGTCATCAAAGGGGTGAAGGTCCAGAAGCTGGGATGTGGAATAACTAGCACTGAGGGCCCTAGAACCACAACACATGATGCCATCTAATACTGTATGATGGAAAATCCACCTCCTGAGTTTGGCCAAATTCCTACCACCACCCACTGTACAAATGCCACACACACTCTTGAACCCTAAGTAATCACACAACTCATTCAGCCCTTATACTGTACAACACAGTTCCTACCCTCACATTCACCTATTCACCACTAACCTCAAACATTCAAGCTAACCTCCCCTCTCACAACTCAGCAATAAATCATTCCACATAAAATTCTTAAGGAGACTCCAGATACGTCTCATCCAGAGTGCAACAAAAAATTGAAAATGATTGAACACATTCATTATCCAGAGTAAGGTATTATTAAAAAGTCAAAGTACACTTTGCTGTCTCCAAAGTTCGTCCATGTATAAAAGCATCAGAAGAAAGTCCCAGGGGTAGCCCTCTCACTGCTACCCTTTAGGATAAAAATTAGATGCAGTAGCAGATCAAAGAGCATAAGCCTATAGGCCCTCTCACCACCTAAAGCTCATTCCAGTCAATTCAGCAAACATGGATTTTTCTTTTTTTTTAAATCAAAGTTTATTGTTTTTTTTAGAATAAAGAGAACAGATCCAGTAATAACAATCTGAATTATAGATGAAACCAGAAACATTACAACACTGCATGCACTGGAGCTGTTCTCCCCCTGGGACAAATCCCCCACCCCCATACTAAAACCACCCCTCCCCATTCAACACAGTGCAAACTTATCGGGTAAATTATCAAATTCTAAACTTGACAACAGTATACGGTATGTTAAATGGTGAACAACGTATGAAAAGGTTCTCATATTTTCTTATACCTGTTCACTCTATTATTGAGACTTGCCACCATCTTTTCCATCCTGAGATTGGCTAGCAATTCTTTAAGCCATTCCAAATAAGAGATATCCACATTGTCTTTCCAATGACGAAGAATGACCTTTTTTACAGATAGGGATATCAATGCTATATAGTATCGCCTAGCAAGTACTGAAATCATGGTATAATCACCTAAGAGGCATACCTCAGGGGTAAAAATATCCGAGAGACCCAGCAAGGAGTCCTTCTTCTGCTGGATGTCTTTCCAGAGAGTGGAGGCCTTAGGACAAGTCCAAAATATATGAAACACGGAGCCCTCTGCCTGTTGACAACGAGAGCAGGTGGGAGAGCCAATAAGCACATATTTATATAGTTTTTTGGGGGTATAATATATATTATGTAAAATGTGAAATTGTGTAAGCCGTACCCTATCCTGAGTAATGTATTTATGGCAATTCGACCACAACGTTGTCCAGTCTATCTCCAGATCAGGAAAATATGAACCCCAGTACCTCTCAGGTGCAAAACAGCTAGGGTACTTATTATTGTATAAAATCTTATACGTGTTAGATACAGAGTAGGCCATGCCGGACATAAGGGAGAGATCCTCCGGGAAAGTTTTAGCTCCCTTTTGGGGCAGCTTCAGACCAAACTCTTTCACTATTAAATGTCCTAACTGAAAAACTTTAAACACAAATTTATTAGGAATGTTGAAATTATTTAATATGTCAATAGTTGGAAGCCATGAGTTATCTAGCGTGACAAACTGGGAAAGCTTAGCGCCTTCTAATTGGGGAAGCCACCTAGGTGTAATTGGCTTATTATCTATTTTTAAATTTGGATTACCCCTGATAGGCTCAGCTAGATCTAAGGTATGATTGTATTTCATAAAAACACATATCCCGGAGTGTACTCTAACCGACGTTGCAATGGGGGTTGATTTCAAAGTTAGGGGAAGAGCACCAGGCCTGATATGAAGTAATGACGCCGGTAAGAGACCATTTACTTAATCAGAGACAACTCAATTTTAAGCCAGATAGGAACAAAGACAGGATTAACTTCTTTTGTATGTTCCAGCCATCTCATATATTTAACCACATGACTCGCCCAATAATAGAATATCAAGTGAGGAAGACGGAGACCTCCTTTGTCCTTAGGGGCTGCTAACTTGTGAAAAGCAATCCTAGGTTGTCTGTTAGCCCAAATAAATTTTGAAATCAAGCCATTAATTTTACAGAACCAGGTTAAAGGTATCTAGTTATTAAGTAGATACAAGGGATAAAAGATCCTAGGAAAAACATTTATTTTAATTTAGTTCACTCGGCCCCACAATGAAATAGACAATTTGGCCCATCTGTCTAGGTCTGCACCTATAGTATTTACTAAGGCATCTAAATTCAGTTTTTGAAGTGAAGCTGGGTTCCTGGTAATTTGAATGCCCAATTATCTTAAATCCAGAAGCAATTGATTTGATACCTTTTAATGGACCAACATAGATGTAACAACAAGAACATCTATGTTGGTCCATTAAAAGGTATCAAATCATTTGCTTCTGGATCTATTCTTGCAAGGACCAATACGGCAACTACTAAATCTAGATTTCAATTATCTTAAATAATTCGGTGCCCAAGACATACCTGCTTCTATAATAGTGTATTTAATCACTTTATAATTAAGCGGGAAGACAAGAGATTTTTCAGTGTTTAATTTGTCATTTGAAAAGTTGGCGTATTCTTCTATAATGGATAACATGGCGGGTATTGACTTAGTTGGGTACGATAATTGCAACAAGAGATCATCGGCATAAGCCGATACTTTAACTTCGTATCCCTGAATAGTAATTCCCTGAATCGTCGAGTAAGATTTAAATCGGTGAATAAGAGGCTCTAGATATAAATTAAAAAGCAAAGGGGATAAAGGGCACCCTTGTCTGGTACCTGAATGTTACATAAGGAGCTCGGATATGGCTCCATTAGCCACCACTCGAGCCGAGGGGGTACTATAAAGAGCTTTAACCCAGTTCTGAAAATGTAAAGGGAATTTATAAGCATTAAGAGCCTGAAATATGAAATTCCAGTCTACCCTGCCGAATGCCTTCTCAGCATCCAGAGAAACCAAAACAGCTGGGAATGAGGCATCCCTGGTTGCCAAAAGGACGTGCAACAGGGTTTGAAGATGATCAATCGAAGAACGCCCCTTCATGAATCCCACCTGCTCGGGTCCAGTAAGATCAGGCAACACTAATGCAATATGATCTGCTAACAATTTAGATAATATCTTGATATCCTGATTCATCAGGGATATTGGGCGATAACGTGTATGTAATTCTGGGTTCTTTTCTGGTTTCAATATAAGAACTATTAAGGCCTCTCATAAAGTAGGGTCAACAGGTGCACCTGACAAAATGTGCTTAAATAAGGGAACTAAATGGTAATAACTGTTTTTGAAAAACTTTGTAAAAATTAGCTGAGAAGCCATCCAGGCCAGGTGATTTGTCAGAGGGTATGTTTTTAATAACCGTGAGAATTTCTTCAGAAGATATCGAAGATACAAACAATTTCTGTTGGGGCTCAGAAAGTGAAGATAAGCCAGATGCCTCTAAATAATTGTCTAGACTCTGTTCTGATAGTGGTTTTATCTTGGAATTGTATAGGTTTGCATAATACTGCTGAAATTCTGATACTATCTCTACCGGAGATGTTTTTAGGGCACCATCTGATTGAGAACGGATTGAGGGAATATATCTGCTCGCTTCCTGTTGCTTAATCCGGAGTGCCAATAGCCTTCCTGCTTTGTCTTCCTGATCCGAGTAACTTGCCTTAGTTTTCAGAATGGCGAATTCAGCTTTCTCCCTTAATATCTCCAAATAAGCATCATTTAATTTTACAAGCTCTTGCTGAAGGGATTCTGAAATATTATGAGAGAGCTTTGATTCCTTTGAGTGAATTTGCTCAAGAAGAGAAGTTAGTTCCCTTTCCTTTTCCTTTTTCCTTTGTGTAGCTATACTAATTAATATTCCCCTAATAAAGGCTTTAAATGCACCCCATATAAAATCTGGTCTGGAGATAGATTGAAGATTAGTTTCTATAAATTGCTAAATATATTTGTTAATAGTTTTGACCATGTGGCGGTCCTTTAACATTTGATTATTAATCTTCCACCGGGTGGCTTTCTTGGGAAGAAATGAAAGGGCAAGATGACAGGTTACAAGTGAATGGTCGGAGGGTGGTCCTGACTGAATAGAAGCTTCTGCTACTCCAGGGAGAAGAGTCTGAGAAAGAAAAATATAATCAATACGTGACGCTGTTTTATGGACTGGTGATAAGAAAGTGAATTCTTTCTCCGAGGGGTGAAAGACTCTCCAAACATCACACAGAGCATAGTGCTCTATCAATTCTTGCAGGGCCCTTTGTGCAGGAGAGTGGCCTCTACTCAGAGGAGAAGAATGATCCATTAATGGGTCCATAATGGTATTTATATCACCCCCTAGAATAAGTGGCAGAGACAAAAATGGGTATAAAAGTTCAACCAGCTGCATAAAAAAAACAGGAGAGTCTACATTGGGCCCATAAAGACTACCCAGGAGAATCTTGGTGGCATATAAAGTACAGTGAATGAAAACAAACTGGCCTTGCGGGTCCTTAAGCACCTGTTTAAGAACAAAAGGAACTTTTCTATTAATTAAAATCAACACACCAGCCCTGTTGGAGGCAACCCCCCCCCACAGAAAATACATAGCCAATTTGCTGTCTTCTCATGCAATTTGCCTCTGAATCCAATAAATGTGATTCTTTTATTAAAGCAACATCTAAATATAACAAGGCTAGGTGCTTAAGAACCTTATACTGCTTTACACGCTGTCATAATCCTTTATTCATTCCATGTTGCGATCCTAATAGAGTTAGCCATTATTACATACACCTTGTAATTTAAACTGAACAAGAAGTGTGTTCCCCAGATTAATCGCTAATGAAGATCCTAGCAAAACTGTGCTGAATCCCTCCCCCCCGAACCCTACTTAATCCCCTCCCTCCCTTCAACAACAATCAAAACACAACACTAATCTACTAACCCAACTCCCCTCTCCCTCCAATCCAACACGGGTTTCGATCTGCAGAATACCAATACCATGACTCTTTCTCTCCAGCCACCCTCAGGTGACCCTAACCTGAGATTTACTAATGGACAGCATGGTAAATACAGCCTAGACACCAATGTGATTAAGTTCTAGAAATAATACAACCCAAATAAAACATGTATAGGATTGTTTTAATAAGATCCTAAGGGGCTGTACACCCCTAAAAATTAAACTCTTGTGATGTACTTCTCTTTGCAACTTAAAAAACGTTAGGAGAATAATAAGAGCTGGCACACTAATAACCACGGCTGGGAGGTGGCCATACCAGGCTACTACATGTTTTGAAAGGATAGGGCAGGGAGGAAGGGGGGAGTTGATTTATATGTAAAGGAAGGTATAAAGGGCAATGAGATACAAGGGTGCGGGGGGAAAAGGTGGGGCTGCAGGTTCTTTGGGTTGGATTAGAGATGGGATCCAGGGCCTCTATCTGTGTTGGGGGAGGAGTTGCAAAGGGTTTTGGGGGAGGCCATTGGCAGAATGGCAAGCAAAGGGTAAATAGTAATTATGGGAGATTTTAATCTGCTGAATGTAGACTAGAACATCATTGGCCACAGCTACAACTAGTAGCAGAGTTTATTCTAGACTCTCTGCAAGAGGTATTTCTCAGGCAGCTGGTTACTGATTGCACTAGAGATGGGACAGTGCTGGATGTGGTACTGACAAACAGGGACAGCATTGCAGATGTAACGGCGGGTGGCCACTTGGGTATAAGTGATCATCATACAGTGTGGTTTGACACATGAATTGGACAGGAGAAAAACCACACTAGGACAAGGACCCTGGACTTCAGGAGAGCAAACTTCAAAAAAATGGGAGACTGCCTTAAAGAGCCCCTGACACCATTAGAAAAATGTGGAAGAAATGTAAGATTTAGAAAGTTCATTTTATATTTCATGTATTTTCTATAATTATTTACCTTTTTTTTTTACTGAAGACAGATGACTGAAAGAGGCTTACTGTCCCTTAGACCTTGTCTGCTCTTTCTGCTATCCTACATATGACATCATAATCCAGGTTGCACCTGGAAACGAGCTTCTGGTCATGGCGCTTTTTCCGGTTACCAACTTTTAAATAAAGAAATAAATAAAATAAATAATCCCTCATTTATGGCATCATAATTATCCCCACAGTAACAGTGATGTCATAAACAGAACTCTGATGTCATATGTAGGCAAGTAGCCAGAACAGATAGGGCAGTGATCCTGTTTACATGTAAATGTCCTTAGTAATAAAGAAGAATGAGAAATACAGAAATAATATTAAAATATATGCTCACTTGTGCTAAACATTACATTTTCTCAAAGTTGTCACAATGGTGTCAGGGGCTCTTTAAGGATTAGGGGGAATGGGAACATTGTTTAACCAGGAGTAGCACACTAAGCTGAAGCTTGTTTCCAGATGCAACCTGGGAGCACAAGGAAGTTAAGTGACTTGCTCAGGATCACACGGTATGCACCTAGGCAACTGTGGGATTCAAATCCAGGTCTTCAGATCTGCAGCTCAGAGCCTTAACCCACTGCACTATACTGCCTCCTTAAAAACTTGAAAGGGGGATAGCCTGAGGGAGTGGAGGCACAATTGAAGAGAATAAAGGAAGGAATAAGTAAGGTAACAGCAAGCTGTTTGAAGGTAGTAAGTAAGCGTATGAGGAGGAAGATGCCACTGTAGTTTGCAAAGGAGGTAGCTAAGGCAGTAAGGGAGAATAAAACAGCTTTCAGGAAGTACAAGGAGACCCAAACAGAGGCAGACAGGGAGGCATGTCTAGATACACAAAGGGAGACAGGAAGACTTGTAATCCTAGATTTAAATAAATAAAGAAGGGTCAGGACAGCACAGGCTCAAATGGAGATGAGGATCACCTGGGTGGTCAAAAATTGGGATAAGACAGGGGGAGAAATTAAGGTGGTGGTAGAAGCCATTGGTAAGAAAACAGAAAAGGGTAAGGCTGTGCTGGTGGGGGACTTCAACCTGCCAGAGATTGGACACTTCCAGCAGTGGCTTTAGCTATAAGCAGGGGCATTCTGGATGCTCTGCAGGGTGCGTTCCTCAGGCAACTAGTCAGTGAACCCGCTCATGATGAGACAATATTAGACCTTGTACTCACTGACTGGGACAGTGTTGCCGATGTGAAGTTGGGAGGCTACCTGGGCACCAGTGATCACCATACCGTGTAGTTCAATATAAGGACAACTGTAGAATCAAACCACACAAGGGAGAGGGTCCTGGACTTCAGAAGGGCAGATTTTATAAAGATGGGTGAATACCTCAGGGATGACTTGGCAGGGGATGGCCTGGGTAGGTTGGAAGAACAGTAGGCAAAGCTTAAAGGAAGCATAGTAAGGGCAAAAAAACTTCTGCATCTAACAAGTGAGCAGAAGCAAGAGGAAAAAGAGACTGCTATGGTTCTTGAAAGAGGTGTCTGAATAGGTAAAGGCTAAAAGGGTAATGTACAGAAGATATGAGGGGAAGCAGAGGGAAGAGGATGTGGGGTTTATCAGGGGAAACAGAGGGAGGCAGGGAAAGCAGTATGGAGTACAAAGGCACAAACTGAAAAGAAAATAGCTCAGGAGGTAATGAAAGGGGACAAGACATTTTCTAGGAATGTAAGTGAAAAAGAGGAAGACCAGGGGTACAATTGTAAGGTTAAAAAAGGAAGTGGGGACTATCCAGAGGTGGACCAGGAAAAGGCAGACATCCTGAACAAATACTTTAGTTCAGTGTTCACAGAGGAAGGAGAAGGAGGGGCCACAAAAAGTGACAGAAGCTTGAGGGATTGAGGGAGGGAGGGAAGGAGGGAGGGAGGGAGGAGGGAAGGAGGGAAGGAGGAGGTGGACACTAGTCCCCTTTTGGAGGAGAGGTTCCCTAAGGGGCTTGCTAATCTGAGGGTGGACAAAGCAATGGTACTAGACAGGATGCATCAAAGGGTATTTATGGAGCTCAGGGAGTTACTGGCTACACCTCTAATAGTCCTATTTAACAGCTTGCCGGAAACAGGATTTGTTCTGGAAGATGGGAGGAGGGTGGATATAGTCCCAGTTCACAAAAGTGGTAGCAGAGAGGAGGCTGGAAATTATAGGCCAGTCAGCCCGACTTTGGTGGTGGGAAAGTTAATGGAATCAATGCTGAAGTAAAGGATTGTGAAATATCATGAATCCAGTGGGTTACATGACCCGAGGCAGCATGGTTCATGAGAGGGGTGGGGGTCATGTCAAACAAACCTGATAGATTTCTTTGACTGGGTGACGAAAGAATTAGATCAGGGTGGAGCAGTGGAGGTGGCCTACCTAGATTTCAGTAAGGCTTTCAACACTGTTCCACATAAGAGACTAGTAAGGAAGCCGGATAGCTTAGGAGTGGGTCCAAAGGTGGTAAACTGGATAAGAAATAGATTAGGGGACAGGCGACAGAGAGTGGTGGTAAGGGGATTTCACTCTGAAGAAGGAAGGGTGACTAGCGGGGTGTCTCTGGGAACAGTGCTGGGATCGGTCCTCTTTAATGTCTTTATAAGTGACATTGCAGAGGAGCTAAAATGGAAGGTCTGCCTGTTTGCGGATGACACCAAAATCTGCAACATGGTGGACACTCGGTGTGGGGGGTGGGGGTGAAGAGGTAAGCAGACACCTGAGAAAATTAGAGGAGTTGTCAAGGGTATGCCAGATGGATTTCAATGAAAAAAAAGAGTAAAATAAGGCACTTAGGGCACAGAAACCATAGAAAACCAGGAGTAGAGTACAAAATGGGTGGAATGGTGTTGGTGGCTACCAAGCAGAAAAATACCTGTGAGTAACCATATCTGATGACCTAAAGGTGGCCAGGCAGTGAGACATGGTAGTCAGGAGGGCTAGTGGAATGCTGTGGTGCATATGGAGGGGTATCACCAGAAAAAAGAGGGCGATGGTGTTGCCTCTGTTTAGATTGCTGGTAAGATCCCATCTAGAGTACTATGTCCAGTTCTGGAAACCACATCTCTGGAAGGATGTAGACAAAGTGGAGGCAGTCTGGAGGAGAACCATTAAAATGGTGCAGGTTCTGCACCAAAAGCCCTGTGACAAAAGACTAAAGGACCTCAATATGTACACCCTTGAAGAGAGGAGGGAGGGGAGATACCAAAAGAGATCTTTAGCCCTTGCTCTGCCGTGGATTTGATATAGCCCAAATTTCCTGTATGTTCAGATTCTGTCAGGCAGCCCAAGTGGGACCTCATGGGGGTGAATAAGGTACAGGAGGGAAATATTGTTCAGAAAAAAAGGTGCTCAAGAACAAAGGGACATGCTATGAAGCTGGAGGGGGTAGATTCAGGGGAACTGTGAGGAAATACTTCACAGAAAGAGTGGTGGATTCCTGGAACAGCTTTCCAGCAGAAGTGGTGGTGGTCGGGGGGGGTAAATATGGGGTTCAAGAATACATGAGATAGGAACATTGGAATCATAGTGGACTGGGAGGAAGAGCTGTACATCACGTATGGTCTATGGTAATAATGTAGGTAGGAAAAAAATGGGCAGACTGGGTTGGAAAAGCAGTCCTTATCTGTCATCAAATTCTGTATTTCTATGTTTCAGATACATGAGAGAAAAAAGAAAGGCAAGAGGTGATATAATGAAGATCAGGAGACCGGGGATCTGTGCAGAGGAAGACCAAGAAAAAGTTAAAATTTAAAATGGATACTTCTGCTTGGTTTTCATAGTGGAAGTGAGGGACAGACTGATATGCAATAACAGGCACTGTGGTGGGGGAGTGGACAAAAGTCCATTTACAGAACAGAGAGTCTGCCAGGTATTGGAAGCCCTAAAGGATAACAAGGTGATGGGGCCTGATGGGATCCACCCAAGGGTACTAAAGGAACTGAGCATGGTGCTAGCCTCCCCTCTGGGAACTCTATTCAGCACCTCACTGGAAATGGGTGTGGTCCCAGAGGACTGGAGGAAGGACAATGTGGTCCCTTGGCACATGAGTGGCAGCAGAGAGGAGACTACAGTGCCAATTGCAGTCCAGTCATTCTCATATCAGTGGTGGGGAAATTAATGGAGTGGAGACTGATGGAGTATCTGGAGACAAATGGGCTGCAGTAGAACTGGCAGCATAGATTCACATGGGGAGGTCATGTCAAACAACTCTCATAGATTTCTTTGACTGGGTAACTAACTACTGGATATGGGGAGTGCAGCGAATGTGGCTTATCTGGATTTCAGTAAGGTCTTTGACACTGTGCCACACAGGAGGCTAATAAAGAAGCTTAGCAGTCTTGGAGTGGGGGAGAAGATTGTGAGCTGTATATCTAACTGGTTGAAAGATAGGAGGTAGAGGGTGGTGGTAAACAACAATCACTCAGAGAAGACAGTGACCAGTGGAGTACCACAGAGATCATTATCAGTTCCTGTTCTCTTCAGTGTCTTCATAAGTGACATTACCGAGGAACTGGAAGGGAAGGTCTGTGCCTCTCTGTGGATGACACAAAAATGTGCAACAAGGTGAAAACCTAGGAATGGATTGAAAGAATGCAAAGGAATCTGGGGAAACTAGAGTAGTAGTCTAAGGATTGATAGCTGGGTTTCAATGTCAAAAAGTGCAAAGTCATGCACCTTGGGTGGAAAAACCCAGAAATTGTGTTTTAGATGGGGGGGAAGGGTGTTACAGTTACCAAACAAGAATAGAACCTTGGGGTAAGCATTTCTGATGAACTCAGCGTGGTCAGGCAATACAACAATCAGTAGACAAGGTTAGCCAGACACTGGAGTGCATAGGGAGGGGGAGTTCCAGCAGGAGAAGGGAGGTGTTGTTTCTCTATCGTTCACTTGTGAGAAGACACCTGGAGTACTGTGTCCAGTTCTGGAGGCTGCACCGCCACAAGGACATTGACAGGGTTGAAGCAGTCTAGAAGAGGGTTACCAAAATGGTGGATTGGTTGCACAGGTTGCATGAGAAACCATTCAAAGAGAAGTTGTGGGAGCTCAATATGTACTCCCTGAAGGGGAGGAGACAGAGGGAGGACATAATTGATACCCATAAGTACCTCATGGGGGTGAACAAGGTGCAGGAGAGGAGTCTCATTCACAAGAGGAGGAGGAGGAGGAGCACCAGAATACGGGAGAATGCTATGAAGCTTTTGGGGGGTTGTTTAAGAGTAATGTGAGGAAATACTTCTTCACAGAAATGGTGGTGGATGCCTGGAACAGCCTGCCAGAAGAGGTGGTAGGGGAAAAGATATTGGAGAGCTTTAAACATGCTTTGGATAGGCATATGGGTATAATATGTAGAGATAAGGGAGGAGGGAGGGACACCTGTGACCAAATAGAGTTCAGGGTCTCCAGGTTTTACGAGGTTATTCCTGAACAATCGTCCAAAATGGATGCGCAAAAGGGGAGGGGCAGGCAATGTGTGTGTGTGTGTGGGGGGGGAGGTTGGGTGGGTATCGGACAGATTTGCTTTTGTATATTTTGGTAGATTTGATTCCCTTTTACTGTTTGCTGTTGTTCTGTTTTTTGATTTTGTTAATAACTTTATGTGATTATTACAACTTTCAATAAAGTTTACTATGTTGCAAAACAAAATTAGGGTTTAGGGTGTTATATGCAGGGAAAATGGGGCAGACTAGATGGGTCTATCAGTCCTTTTCTGCTTGCACATTCTGTTTCTATTTTTCAGTGTTTCTATAGAGAACATTGCAATGTGTGAATAGATTCTTCCTTTATAAGTAATCATGGGATATGTAATTTATCCAAAACATAATGACATGGTTACACTTTATGGCATACATTCAAGTCTCACCCTCATATACTGTATGTGTGTGAGGAGTTTTAATACACCACAGTTCATATTCTTACTTACAGTTCATGTTACAAACATCTATTCCATGTCTTAAGTTATATCACATGTTGCAAAATAATATACTGTATCTTACGTTAACAGAAGAAATATTTACCTCAACAGTGATGGATATATACTCATGCCTGTGTTTCAGTAGTGACCTTTTATGCCTTGGTAACTAAGTCACACTGCTATGTTCCCAAACAGTACTGATGCAGTATGTTTTTTTTTTAAGTACAACATGCTGTATGCATATTGTTGAAAGTACCACATCAATGCTACTGCATTTGTATAATGTGGAAACATTTGTATGCTGTTTGACTTACCTGATGACAGCTGTCTGTGGTTGCTTGTATGGTCTTGTCTTTTTTCTGCTTGGGTGGTTGTGGACTTAGGGTTGGAAACTCTAACACCACATTTCCATACTTTTATGGTGTAAGTTAAGCCCTAACTGGTGCATAAATGCATTTTTTTTCACTGAATTTCCTTTCTTTTAGAGAAATGTGATAACATATACAGTATACAGTGAAGCCCACCAGGATGAAGTGCAGCACTATAGAATAGTCAACAGGACTGAGAAGAGAACCTGGGATCTTTTTTGAAATAATATTCCAAACCATTTGTGCTCTAGATGAGAGAAAAAAATGCCCTAAAAGTGCAGATTTTCATATTTTGACAATCCCTGGATCTCAGAATCCAGATAAGCAGCCATCATAAAACTTGCCATATTATAAGAACTTGGCAACTTGACCATGCATGCAAAATTTCCTGCAATTTTGTCGAACAGTACCAGTGTTCCTAAGGCTCAAAGTTAGGTGTTTAACATTAAAGTGCATACTGAACTGTAACTGTAATTTCACTTCCCCACAAGTATAATTTAAAATACAAATTGGTACTAACACTTACCCTGAGGGATTCCATTGGTTTCCTCATCATCCTCCACAGCTATCACTTAGCAGGCTCTATGAGTCCTGTTGATGAGCCACTGTTTTATCCAGTTTTAATTTTATCCAGAACACCTATATTGTTAATTTTTTAATCACCACTCCATGTGGTACCACATCAAAAAGCCTTTCTAAAATTAAGGAAAATGATGTCCACTGGTTCCCTATTATCAAGCTCCTCACTAACCCTCTCATAAAAGCAGCTGAGGTTTATGATACACAGGTGGACCACAATGAAATTATCTTGATTTAAGTTGGAAGTACAGTTATTTTTAATATTTATTTCCTCAAGTATCAGCCTCTCCATGATTTCAACAATAATGGATTTGAGGCTTCTTGGTCTGAATTTTGTCATATCCATTTCTGATCCCTAGTTGTGGACTGGTATCACCATTTGATGTTTTAAAATCCTTGGGTGCCATTTCTTTCCTTATGCTTTTATCAAAGACAGCCTAAATAGGGTGTGGAGTTTGTTCAGAGATATTTTGACACTAATTTGAGTCAAACCATCCAGCCCAGGAGATATTTATATCTATAGTCCTTTAGGTATATCTGCTACAGAAAAATGTGGGTGTCCTTCACTGCTTATCTTGTGTGCTTGTATTTATCATTGCATGTGGTGGGTTTGTTAAAAAACAGAACAGCTCTATTTATTGAATTCCTCTTCCATAATTAATGTTTTTTATTGTCAAATATTCTTCCATTAGTTTCCAATGGCCCACTGTCCTACTAGTGCACCCTAGGGAGTTTAAATCTGCATAATGTTTTAACATGCCCCTCTTTACAACTGACTGTTCATCTACTTACCATTTCCATTTCTCATGGCTTTTGTGCACTTATTTAATTTGCATTTATTTGCCAGACTATTTAAGATTACAATATGCATTTGCTTTAGATTTAATTAGTTTCAGTACTCTTGCTGTCAACCAAGGAGGTCTACTCCCCTTGTTGTTACAGTTGTGATCTCTAGTATGTACTTATCCCATAGGACAGAACATTTTCAAGCAGTCCCTATGTTTGTTAACATCCCTATTTTCAAAATCATATTACCACTCCCTTTGATTAAGATCCTTTTTGATTGCATCCTAGTTGACTTATGTATAAAGGTATATTTTTGTTATTCCTGTTCAGATTATATTCCCCTATTTTTAGTAAACTGGTCTTTATTATGATCACTGCTTTCTAATGGTTTGGAGATTTTATATTCCACAACCTCAATCCCTGGGATTTTAACAATTATGTCAAGGATATTTCTGTATTTTCTCTGGTAATGAAACACCATTCTGCATCAAGGATCCTTCCCGAATGATATCAAGTGAAGTAGTACTTGTTTTTTTTTTCCTATTGTACCTCTTAAACTTTCTCAGTTTGTATCTGGAAGATTAAAATCCAATACTAACAGGAAATAGCGATCGCCATTACAGCGAGTATACATCACTGAAAAATCAAAATGGAGATGCACACACCCAGCGAGGCAACACTGGGAAAAACAAATGCTTTTTCTATGCTATTTGTGATCCCCCTCACGGGGGGCTTCACCCCCCCACAACCCAATTAAAAAGGGTTCTCAACTCCAGGGGGTGCATGTCGGGGAAGGGGGAGAACCTTGTAAAAAAATATTAATTCCCACATGCAAAACACAAAATATTGTACTCCTCCCCAGCTCTGAACCATGTATCCTCCCTAGTGTAGCCAGCCACCCTCTCCACCACACCACGAGGCTAGCTTAGCAGCCTCTTGCCACACTACCGCTCACATACCTTCCCTCCTCTTTCATTTCCTGTCCTGTGCTTCCAGTCGCTTTGCTGTTCATCCATTGCCACCCTTTCAGGGTAGCTCACATAATGAGCACTGAACTTGAATCACTCATATCCAAGTCACTTAAGTTCAGTCACCATTTTGACGGGTTACCTACTAACAGTAATCCGTCTAATTCCCATGCTTTGATTACTTCTTCCATGACTATTTTGATCTTTATTGATGCTGGAATCTGGAGTTCTATAACAGATACCAAAAATAATTTTGTTTCATTCTCCCTGACTCAATTTATATCCATACTGGTTCGGTCAAGTGTCTCTAAGTTTACATGTCTGGACTGATATTAAAGCAGGTTATATTGTTTTGACATGCTTCTAGCACCCAAAGAGGAGTGGCACTGACTGCAGTCTTCCCAGATAGAAATGAAGGTAAACCTCCAGAGGGAGGTGAGGGTACATTAGGTATGAAGGGCTGGTGGGAGCAAGAGCATGCA
Source organism: Neoceratodus forsteri (assembly GCA_016271365.2). NCBI lineage: Eukaryota > Metazoa > Chordata > Ceratodontiformes > Ceratodontidae > Neoceratodus > Neoceratodus forsteri. Next base: position 160,053,764 of record CM028137.1, read on the forward strand.
GAAGGAGGAAGCAGGTTGATTAATGAGACCAGGACTATGAAGGGAGGGTCACAGGAGTGACAGCATGCAGAGGGTAGTAACAGGTGGGTGACCAAGACTAAGTGGGGAGGGTGGCAGAAGGAAGAGCATGTAGAGGGAGGTAGTAGGTGGGTTCCCAGGACTTGGAAGTGAATAGTGATGGGTGGGAAGGTATATAAAGCAAATATACTGTAAGTTTTATAAATAACAGGAAATTATTCTGGGACAAACTCCACGTTTTCTCTAAGGACATCCTTCACATGAATAAATGGGCTTCGTGGGATGCGCACTAGCCAATAATATTGCAACCACGCTTAATAACCTATCTTTAAACTAAAAGATGGGGGAAAGCAAATATGTGAACAAAAGTAAATTCACTAAGCTACAGAAATCTAAAATTTTAAATAATCGGTTACTTGTATAAATAAATGCACACATTTTTAATATAAAAATAAAGAACCTGAGTCACTTACACATCAAAAACAGCCAACTGTTATAGCTATAATGGAAACCTGGTGGTCAAACAATTGTACATGGGGCAGAACCATTCATGGGTACACCCTATAGTTCAAGAACAAGGAAACTAAGAAAAGCTGAGGAATTGCTATTTACATCAGGGAAGGCTTGTCCTCAATATCACCAGTAAAATAAAACAGGACTGGAATAACACATAAACCATTTGAGTAAAATTTCAAGCAATAATGTGAAAAACATTATTACAGGGATATGTTACAGACAACCTGATTCACCAAGAACAAAAATGGAAGAAATAGGTATAGAACTCAAACAAGCATGTAACATGGTAGACACATTACTTCTAGGGAACCACAGCCTCAGTGAAATGAATTGTGAAAACAACACCACAGGCCGAGTTTTGACAGATGTTTGGTAAATATCTCTATGGTATATTAAAGAACCAACCAGAGGAAATAACATTCTAGACCTACCAATCACCATGGAGAATGTGGAAGTCAATAATGTCTAGGTGTAATCTCACCACTGTGATCTAGTGATCTCAATATCATCCTTGCTGAAATAAATACTTCCTATCAAATCAATAATGGTATAACAACGATGTTCCAGTACAGCAAGCTGATTCCAGCAAAATGAATGAGGAAATAAAGAAAATACATTGGAAGCATGTGTTACTAAACAAATCTATTGAAGAGATGTGTTCTTTATTTGAAGAAACAGTACTAGACATCTGCAAAAAAATATATATTCCAAAGAAGAAAAAGTATAACAATAGAGGGCTAAAACCTAGACGGTTATTAAACACATCAGAAAATTAATATAAAAATAAAAACAAATGTCATAAGGCATATTGCAAAAATAAAAAGCCTGATCCATGGAACATTTTCAAACAAAATCAGAAAAAAGCAAGGCATGTGACAAAAAAAGACAAGACAAACAATATAACTTAATCTTGCATGAATGTGCCAAAAAAGGAAACAGTAAGCAATTTTGCAGGCACATAAATTCTCTAAAAACTCTAAGAACAAAGTTGGACAAATCACATGTAACAACAATACTGTTAGCTCCCATCAGAGATGGCAAATTCATTTAATGAATACTTTTGTTCTGTCTATGTCCCCAAGAATAAACTGCCAAAAACATTAAAGTTAACTTTATCCACAAAAAAATTACACACACATAGGTACAGAAACCATAATAAAAATAAACTCTGGTCAGAGCCAATATGGCTGTGGCAAGCTCTTAATTGCAGCACAGCTCTCAGAGCACTAGTGGGTCATGGAGTGGCGGCTGCAACAACGGAGCACTGGTGAAGTGGTGGTGGAGAGCTGTGGTTTACAGCAGAGCAGCGGTTGACACTCACAAGATGGCAACAGGAGCAAAACTGCACATGTGCAATACTCGCGCATGCGCAGTTATGCCAAAAGTGCACTCATGAAGAGGTGCACTCTGGGGAAGGGGGCCGACCCTGCTGCAGAGGGGAGCTCCATCACAGAGGACAGCGCCTATGGCAGCAGCACTGTCCTGATGTTACCACATCACTGTAGGAGAACACAGGGTCACATTCTGGAGCTGACCCCCTGTTCTCCTACAGTGATGGCATAACATCTGCAGAGCTCCACCCATGCAGCTGTGAAAATCAACAACTTAAAGTTTGACTCTTTCCCAAGACCAGACAATATATCACCTAAAATGCTAAAAATAGTGGCTAAAACTATTGCCTTACAATTAAAAATTATTTTTGAGGAATTACTTAATTAGGGACTCACACCAACTGACTGCAACACTGTATTAGTAGTATCAATGCATAAAAAAGGGGATAAACATACTGTACATGCAAGAATTTTAGACCAATCAGCTTGACTTCAATCCCTGGAAAATGTTTAGAAAGCATAATCAAAATAAAAAAACAACAAATGGTAGACCATAATGACCTAGAACAACATAGGTTTAAAGCAGTGAGGTCTTGCAACACAAATCTCCTGTGCATCTGTAACCCCTAGGTGCCGCTATCCCAAGGGCTACTATCCCTGCCTGCTTGGCTAGTTGCAAGTTAAGAGGCCTGGGTACTAAAACAGGTCCTCCACCCAGAGGACATGGTTGTTAGTAACAAGGCTAACCTGGGTACAGCCCTTCGAGACACTGTAACCCCCCTCTTTCCCCTCTAGTGGCCTAGACAATATGCAACACACACTTTCACAGTTGCCCCTATTCAGCATGCAAATCCCCACACTGTTTGCACTTACCACCAGGGCTGGTTCCACCAGTTCGACCCTGGAGACTCCCTGTAAAACAAGGTTAGAAACAGTAAATAACAACAGTACAGTGCTTTTGTTACTAACTGGAACCACAGTCAGATTAAATCCAAAACAAGTTAGATTTGATTTATTCGTGGGGAATTGAACAAGGGAGGGGCATAATCAGGTTGATTGATTCTGAAACTGATCTAGTCAGGCAATTGTACATACACGTTTTAGTCCCTCAACACAGTCACACACATGTTGGGTACCCAGTTGGTGAGATAGGCTAGCTTGATGCATTATCTGGGGTAGGCCAACATCACAGCTGGTTGGGGCCCTGTGATGAAAAGAAAAGGCATGCACAACCACACACAATTTGTATTCTGAAGCCAGGAGACTGAGTTTGTGATGAGTAGACAAAACAATTAAATCAGATGACACACTTTGATTGAACTGTTGTTGCAGGGAGCTACCCTGGTGTTTACTTATATCACCCAGTACAGGACACAGGATGGTTGAAATGGAGACTGCAGGATGACTTGCTGGTTTGCCAGGAGAAGCATGGCCTACATGATTCACCATGGTGTCATTCCTGTTTGTGATGTTGAGCAAGGGGCTGATCCCCAGGCAGGTCTCTCATCCATGGGCTTCTCTGTGCCATGAATAGCTGGATACAATGTGTGGAGGGTCAGACCAACTGGAGATGTATGTGGATTCAGTCTGGTAGGTGCTGGATGCAGCTTCCAGCAAGCGTGGCACAATTAAACAGTGGGGAACCAAATCGCGACCCACTAATAGCGAACAGCACATTTATAGTAAAGCAATCACCATACCACAATGCGGATAGCAGTCCAGCAGCAATATCAGTGTCTCTGAGCAAAACCGGGAATTCTGTGGCAACCAGATGCCCTGACAGGCAGATTGCATACAACAAATCTTTGGTCTTCTTCAGGTTTAAATCTGGTCACTCTTCAGTGGCTTTGTCACTCTCCAATTCTGATACAGTCCAATTGTTAAGCCTTCAAAGGATTTCCTCTTGAGGGACAGCAGGCAGACAGGTCAAACTCAGCCTTTCCACCAATCTCCACGTGAACTACGAAGAAGCATCTACTCGAATCTCTTGAGCTGTTCACTCTCCAAACTCTACCTCCAGACTGACTCTTCTGCTTGCTGTGCCCATTAATCAGGGCACAACGAAATGGCTCAGAGACGTGGTCCAAAATAAAGCTTCTCTTATCTTTCCATGCAGAAGAGTTGAAGGCAGGCAGGCCAGACTCAGCCTTCCCACCAAGTCCCCACGTTACCCCGAGGGGCAGCAGCTCCTCGAGCTGGAGCTGCTCACTCTTCCAGCTCCAACTCACTTCTGCCTCACTGCTGCAAGCAGCTTGGGGATTTCCCTCTGATCCAAAAGGTTCAGTTGGTTGATCCATTTGTCTGTCAAAGCAAGGGCTCCCTCTCCAGGTCTGTTTTGGTGCCAAAATGTAAAAACTACAATTCCTACAGAAATTTGCTCCCACAGGACCCCTGGGACAGACTCCATTTTAGGGTCCCCAAAGGTACTGATTGGCCCATTCTGGCAGTCCAGGACCAAGATGGTGGTGATGAACAGAACTGTTCATGCTGCAAAGAAGGCAGGTTAGACAAACTACAATATCATTACTATTCTAATAAATAATCAGCAAATAAGTATAGCTTCTAATAGAGCTCCCTCTGCCCAAATAGCGATGGCAGAATGGAGCAATTATCTGGCAGTCCAGATGGGACTTGAGCATAGAAACACTCAGCCCCCTCCCAGATTAAATAAGCACCACGTTATAGGCAGCTCTTAAAGAGACAGAGCACAGAGGCATTAAGGCAATCTCATACACCACTTTTAAAACGCTAAGACACATGATACCAGACTGGCAATGGGCATTTAGGAAAGCCCAAGAAAAACTTTCAGGAACCCCCATTTGTGGGGGTTGGGTTACACTTCTATGAACAAGTTAATGAGGCCCCAAACTCCAAAATTTTGTATGATGTAATATACTTTGTACTTCAGAAAGATATTTTGTTTCCTCATTGAGCAATTGTACAAAAAATGCAAGCAGCAAACATAGATACCTAACTTATAAATTCAACAAATTCACAGTTATCAAATCAAAAACAAAAGACAGTAATAAATGGATACAAATCAGACCCAGAAAATGTCAATAGTGATGTTCCCCATGGTGTAAGTACTGGACCTTTACTTTTCCAAATATTTATATTTGACATAACTAAAAACAAAATGAGCCATTCCACTGAATATGTGGTTGACTCAGACTTGGGTTGGCTTTGTGGAAATGAAGAACACATATGGACAATACAAAATTACCTAGATAAAATAACAAACTGGTCTAATAAATGGGGAATGCATTTTAACATAGACAAATGTAAGATGATGCACTTCAGTAACAAAAATAGGAAGAAGTTCCTTCTCTTTAACAGAATATTACAATCTACCAATACAGAAAAAGACTTGGAAGTATTGGTGTACAGCTCTTCTGAATACTCCAAATGATGTAATTTAACAATTGCAAGAGCCAATAATATAATGTAGGTCATTAAAAGAAACATCAAAACAAGAGACAAAGAAGTAATCATTCTCTTCTATAGGGCATACATCCAACCTCATTTGGGCTATGCATCTCAGGTTTGGTCCCCTTACAAAAAATGTGAAATAAACCAGTTGGAGAAAATTCAGAGAAAGGCTACAAAGACCATAAAATGACTAAGAGACAAATAATGTGAGGAAAGACTGAACACACTATTGCTAATGTCATTAAAAACTAGACAAACCTGAGGAGATCTGTTGTAAATGTTCAGTATCATACAAGATCCTTACTTAATGAACAAGTTCAATCTAAATTTTAAATTAACCACATTAGGCAATCATGGTCACCCTCCCCAGTTATGTGGAACAATATCTAGCACAACAAAAAGAAAATGTTTCTTTACACAGTGTATTGTGGACTTATGTAACTTGTTAACATTACAGGTCATAACTGCCAAAGACAAAACCAATTTAGAAAGAGACTAGACAAACACATTGTGCACAATTGAAATGATATGGGTATGAATTGAGCTTAGTGAGCTAGGGGTAGGCTCACACTTTCTCACCTTTTTCACATCCTAGTATGCTCCTAGTATGAAATAAACCAAGTGTAATTACTTTTCAGATATTGTAGCCATACTTCCCAAATTTTTAAATAGTAAAATCATTTTTGGTGGTCTCTGGAATACTGTCCAAGAAAAAAGTTGGATAATTCAGAACTAACACCCATTAAAGATGGCAACATTTTTGCAATCAGAGAACTGCAGGATATGCTGAGACTTATAGATCTATGGAGTGCACTTAACCCTGACACAAAATGTTTTACCTTTTATTCCACATGCCAGAAAACTTACTCATGAAATAATTATTTAATGATTCCAGTAGGATTGATGTGTTCTATTCTTGACATTATACTTGAAGCTGAAGTAATCTCAGACCATGCTCCAAACACTCTGAATATTAATACATTGTCTCTCTCTCTAGAAGAGACATGGTTTGGAGGTTTAATAATCTCCTAATTAGTGGCCATGTAGCATGTGAAACAATCAAGTATTTCATTAGGGACTTTATTTTAAATAAACAAAGGATCTTGTCTTCCCATTGTGTACTGTGGAACTCTCTTAAATGCTCCTTAAAGAGAGAAATAATAAATACAGTGTTACTGGGAAGGGAGGAAGAAAGAAAGAAAGAAAGAAAGAAAGAAAGAAAGAAAACAAATGGAAAAGATTAAAAAGATACTTGAATGATTTATTAGAGAAGAATGGAGAGTAACACGACTGTGGAGAAAATAACCTAAATCTTTTTATAGCACCTGTATCCTATTTACAAATGTAAGTGTAATGAGCCCCACATATGTGGCTCAATGATAAAAACACAAGACTTTTCAGCATGCACTTCCTTTAAAAATGACCCAGTCACTGGGTGCATCCATTTCTGGAGAGGGCATCCTCAAGTTCAAATGTGGCCCATCTAGTCAGCCAGGAGTAGAAACTAGCACTCCCTTCAGAGTTCACAAAACAGGGAACACTTCTGTTACAGCAGTGCAGTACTTTCCATCAGGTTCAAATAACAGTATTAAGAAACATGAAACAAAAAAAGGCCTGAGAACTCCAGCACCACTTACGGTGCTAAATGCCCATGTACACACCATACTGAAGCTCAAAAAAACAAAAGGAAGCAGAGCAGCCAGGCATGTATGTAATGTCATTTACTATTTGCTGTAAAAAGACGTGGTACAAAAAGATAGCCCTATAGAGCGCCCTACATACAGGGCTTCATCAGGGAGATCTCCCTGAGGAAGTCCCATATGTAAGGCACTACTTAATAGTATCTTTTTGCACTGCATCGTTTTGTAGAAAATTAATAAATTATATTACTTACACACTTGACCACTCTACTTTCTTTTGTTTTGTTTTTTTAATACTGAAAAACAACCTGGTTATCATTCTCTGTTCCTCAGCAATTTCACATCCCTATAGGATTTTAGGTAGTGAGCTCAAGATGCCACAGCACCTCTCATGCACAGTAATCACATGACTAATGATCTGGTCATGTGACCTTCATCTTAGTAATGACCCTTATTTAGCAGACTTACCTAATTACCATTGCAAGCATATAAGCTAAGGTACTACTTCAGTGCAAAAATGAACATTAAAGTGCTAACCAATGTGTGTATTTAACATAGCACAACTGTATTTGTGTTTAAAGTGCTATCTAGTCAGCAGTGCATACACACACACACACACACACACACACACACACACACACATATGCACATACACGCACACACATGAAAACAAAAAACAACAAAGGCAAAAAAGATAATCTAAGAGACAGAAAACCGCAAATGGGGTTCGGGGGGAGACAGATTTACTTAAGGGCTAGAATGCAGTGAAAATCATTATCTTATGACTCTGGATCTGGAGAGTCTGTGTGATAATATAATACTGCATGTGGAAGGCATTTCAGCTGTGAAATATTTTTATTTTATGAGACCAGAAGGGACACTGCCAACTACCAACTTTATGTTACAACTCATGGAGTTAGTACTGGCATGTCTTTACATTCTATTTAACAAGCAAATGTAAGAACAAATCTGTGGGACCACTGTGGGAACCACTTTTGTGCCAAGCTTGGCAAATTTACTGGTAGGCCTATAGGAAGAGGAATTTTTCCAAAACGGAGAAGGAAATACATTTTGTTTGCCTACATTCTGGTTTGGAAGCACTATACAGATGATACTGTATCTTCATCATATGGAATGGCACGTTGGAGATCTTGAATCTCGTTGTGCAATACATTAATGCATGTCACCACAAAATGAAATTTTTTAGTGCGAGTAATGAAGATTGTGCGAAATTTCTGAATTTGAAAAGGATGAAAGTAAATGGCCAGTTTGAAACAACAATCTTTAGAAAAAGATGGATTGAAATATTGTCCTATACTACAAGAGTCATCCTCAGCAGATGATGATAAAAAATTGCCCACATGATATGCTATGGGTGAAAAGAAACTGCTCGACAGAGGAGGAACTCAGAAATAAAGCAGTGGAAATGCAGAAGAGATTTGTGCAAAGGGGGTATAGATGTTACTGCAAGGGCTGAGGAAATGAATATACAAACATTGCTGGAGAAAAATAATGGTACAAGGAGAGAACTGGAGTGTAAGGTCACGTTGGTGACAACATACTGCATAATGATTACTCAGAAGCTGTTGATGCAATGGTGAAGAATCATTGTAGTGTTATCCAGGCTGATCAGAACTTAAAAGAGCTACTGTACATAATAACCCCCATGTATCAGTGTCAGAAGGGGACGAAACATCAAGGACTGTGTAGTATGTAAACGTTATAGAAAATAAAGAGTGGATTTCATGGCTACTTCCTCCCTGTAAAGGTAACTACAGGTGTGAATGTTGTGTGCACTGTGGAAACACAGTGAATACCTCAGATTTTAAACATCCACGTACAGAAAAAATACAGAATAAACTATTTTATCAGTTGTGCTACTGGAGGGGTTATCTACCTGCTGGTGTGTCCGTGTGGTCTTTGTTATGTAGGCCAAACAGAGAGACAGCTAAAAATGAAAATTGGGGAACACAAGTCAGCAATCAGGAACAAAAATGAAGTGTATGCCATGGTGTGGCACTAAAGAAAGCAGGACATGGTTCATGTTCTAGCCTGACATTTTAAGAAACTGAAAAGGTGGAACTAGTGGTGAGAGAACGAAATTACATAAAGAAGCTCTTACAAAATGAGACTATTTGGATTCATCAGCTGTGCACTATGCAACCTAGAGGACTTAATGATGAATTAAACCTGCAATGTTTCCTGACAAATTAATGATATACTGTATTTCTTTTCTTTTTTTTTTTTAATTTAGTTGTTTAACCAGGTATAATTAATGGGCTTCCCTTTTTCCCATTGGGAAACCGTGGCGTAATTTGCCGTTATAAAGGAGCGTTTATAACGGCAAACATGCTCACGGTTTTCCCAGCACTGCGCATGCTCGAACTCCTCGCTCACTGTGTCCTTCACAAACCGGAAACCCTACCGCAAACACACCATAGGGAGAGACAGACTGCCACGGACACTTGGCAGTAAGTAAATTGTTTTAAACTACTTCAGATGTTCCACTCGGCTACTGGATGGACCCCATAACAAGAATTAAAATAAACTGAAAGCGGACCTCGCGTGCTGACCTAATCTGACTGCACCGACACAGCAGTCTTTTTTTTAAATATTTTATATAATTCCTGAGGCTAAAACGTGAAGCCCAACAATTATATAATATAAAGTATAGATGCCGGTGTATGGCAATTTACACACCTCGGGGTTTGATGCTATGCATAAACCCTCGGGTGTGTGTAAATTCTCGTTACACACCGAGACCCATACTTTATCCTATATATAGCACACTAAGCTGAAAGTTTTTTTACAGGAGCGACCTGGGAACACAAGGAGGTTAAGTGACTTGCTCAGGGTCACACAGTATGCAAGTCACCAGGTCTGGTCTGCTGGATGTCACCAGATTTGCAACTCAGAGCCTTGATGGGATTGAGTCTGTGTTTGTTGTGCGGGCTGCAGAAGAGCATGTATGTGTATCTCTCTCTCGCTCTCTCTCTCTCTCTCTATATATATATATATATATATATATATATATATATATATATATATATACTACGCTATACTGCCTCCTAAACAATTTCTCTTTCTCAACAATTGCCATAAAATTGCTTTTAACAATACCTGTCCCCATTCCCACACTTTTTATATAACAAAAGAAGCTTTTGACTAGTGTATGGACTCAGTGATGAATTTAACCAAAACACTTTTAAGATCTTTAAATTTTTTGAAGTTTAGTCTATATATATATATATCCTCTCTCTCTCTCTCTCTCTCTATATATATATATATATATATATATATATATATATATATATATATATATACATATATATATATAGAGAGAGAGAGATACATACATGCTCTTCTGCAGCCTGCACAACAAACACAGACTCAATCCCATCACGATCAAAAACTGCCTTGATGCAACCTCGAACAGGTTCAGTCCTTTAAATATCTAGGTATTACCATTGGTTGTAACCTATCATATGCTATGCACATGGACAACATTGCTAAGGTTGTCAACACTCACATTGGCCTACTCTTCAAGCACAGGCAATGCCTTACCTCCGATGCCTTAAGGATTGCTGTACAGAGCTCAGTAATCTCAATAATCAACTACGGCCTGATCATCTACGGCTCTGCCTCTGCCACTGCCCTCAGGTGCATATCCATTGCACTAAATAAAGCTTGCCGTTTCATAACCGGCACCCATTGCCTCACCCACACGTGTGATCTCTACACACAGACTGGGTGGCTTCAACTTTCAAACCAGATCAAGTACCAAATCTGCCTTATGACAAAGAAAATAACACTAGGCCTTGCTCCTCCAGGTGTCCAAGATCTCCTCTGCCCAGTACGGACTACTCACATCACCAGGGGCTCTGAATCCCAGCTTCTGCATATCCTACATTTCCACACCACACAAGGACAAAGATCAATTGCGCACAGAGCTCCCGGCTGGTTCAATGGTCTCAACATTGACATTGCCTCAATGCCAAAGCTTGGTCCATTCAGATCCAGTCTCCATCACATCCTGTCTGCATCTAGCTCCTGTGACTGTCCTTCCTAACTGTTCTCCCCTCTCCTCATTGCTCTTTCCACCTAGCACTTAACCCTCTCCCCCTCAACTCCCTTTTCCATACACCCATTCATCCTCACCTCCTCCCACCCTCCTTTCCTACCTCCTCTGTAGCACTTTTATTGATATTTGCCATGTGCCTATGGCCACAACCCACTAATATGTCTCTCCTCCATGCCTTGTGAACCTTGTTACCAGGCCTCCTTCTGGCATTTTTGCCACCGTATTGAATGTATAAAATTGTATGTAACTGCCTGTAACCCACTGTGATACTGTTGTTCAATGCCTTGTTTGAATTGTACCTCAACTGACACGGAACCTTTGTAAAAGAGCTTTGGCTCAAAGGTACTTGTAATCCTAGATTCAAATCAAATCAAATCAAATCAAATATATATATAAATATATATATATATAGATATATGTGTGTGTGTGTGTGTGTGTGTGTGTGTGTGTGTGTATATATACACACACATATACACATATATATATATATATATATATATATATACACACACACACACACATATATATATGTATTCACTGCCAACAACTTTTTAAAGCATCAGTCAGGGTTAAAGTGATAGAAGTGAGGAAATGAGATGTTAGGATTGAGCTCCTAACCCCTTCCACCCTGCCACTCCACCTCACCTCCACACACTGACAGACATTGGAGTGTGCCATGGGGTCATGAGGCCCAACTCTTACCCCATTCCATGTGTAAACAGGTTGACATGCTACAGTAAAAGAGAATGGGGTCAGAGTTAGGCCTCACGACCACATGGCACACCCCAATGTCTGTTGGTATGTGGAGGATGGGTGAGGGGGTGGTAGGGTGGGGGAGTTAGAGGCTCATCCCTAACATCTCATTTTCCCACTTTTGTCACTTTAACCCTATTGATGCATTGATGAAGATTTTCGCAGTGAATTTCCTTACTTTTTGAGAAAGTGTAATGTGACTGGTAAGTGGTATGTGTTGGTGGGAGCGCAGACCCTCTGGGTCCCACGCTCCCACCAAGCTGACCATTTGCACATAACAATATGTGTGTGTGTGTGTGTGGGAGTGTGGGCCCTCTGGGCCCTGTTCTCCCACTTACACATGACAAAGCCATACAATAGCCCTATAGGGCTGAAAAGAAACCCTTGTAACACTAATTTGCTAATATTTCAGTAACCATACAAGCTATAAACAAAATTCCACTGCACTTGTAATCATAACTTCAAAACCTCCATGCATGCTTAGTCTAAGCTGTGAGTAATGAAAAGTCCGTATCTCACATCGTTTTCGAGATATGGGCACCGAAAGTCACTGTGGGCACCACAATGTTATCCTATGTGAAGAATCTCAACTCCGTGATAGCATATCTTTGTAATCGATTAACATTTTTACACATAAATAGTACAATTCACATCTCTTGGACATCCCTTTAACACCCTGCAAATTTCAAGCCAAAATACCAAACCATTTATTTACAGTGCAGTGGCAAAGTTTTTAAAATCCTAGTTCGTGAGGTGGCAAAATCCTCATTCACGAGGAGTTCTTGATTGACAGATTTTGGCCATCTGGTCTGGAAGTCGCAAAAGGGGATTTTGTCAGCTCACAAAAGGGGATTGGCTCACGAACAGGGATTTTGACAACTCGCGAATGGGGATTTTGACAGCTTGTGAATGAGGAATTTAAAAAATTATCCCCATTCACGAGGTGTCGACATATCCTTTTGAGAGCCAATCCTCATTCATGAGAATGGCCATCTGGTCATGAAATGACGATCAAGGATTTTGTCAGCTCGAGAAAGGGAATCGGCTCACAAAGAGGGATTTTGACACCTCATAAAAGGGGATTTTGTCAGCTCATGAAAGGGTCAAAACCAATCCCCTTTCATGAGGTGACAAAATCCCCATTTGTGAGCCGATCCCCTTTTGTGAGCTGTCAAAATCCGTTTCAAGCCAATCCTTGTTTGTGAGATTGGGCCATCTGGTTCCTAAGTTGTGATCAAGGATTTTGCTACCTCACAAAAGGGGATCGGCTTGCAAACGGGGATTTTGTCACCTCCCGAACGAGGATTGAAAGTGAGTCATGAACAAAGAATTTTAAAATTTAAAATGGCAATTTTTTGGCCAAAATTAAGGAAACCAAAGCAGGGGTTTGTAGAGGGCATCACCCTGAACAGAACCCATGCCTTATTTGTGGAAGAAGTCACCCATGGGGCAATCTATAACATTTTGTTTGGGGAACAAAATGAAAACAAAATGGCGGCTTGCGAACAAATAATTTTTCCTCATGAATGGGGATTTTATAAATCCCCATTCATGAGCTGAAAAAATTCTTGATTGAGAGCCCAATCCCCATTTGCAAAACATACATATAAATCTTGGAGTGAACTGAGCATGCTCAGAACCTCAAAATTCAAAATTAAATAACTTTGGAAAGGATAAATATTTTTTCACCAAACCAACACTGAACTGTTCTTTGACCAAACTGCTTTCTACTCTGAAAATATCAGACCCAAATACCAAACAGAGAAGCTGCAGCGTGCTGGGCAAAAATCAGCAAAAAAGTGCCAAATGCATTTTTCAGCAGTGTTCTGCACGAAAACCACAAGTCCGACTGAAACTCAATTTGCCAAATTAAGAGATCTACCATACGAGACCACACATTCCAAATTTTGTGCAAATCTGTTGAACAGTTGCAAAGTTATTAATGTGCAACATTTGAGGTTTAACATTAAACTGCTTACTCAACCCTAACTATACTGACATGACCGCACCAGTATAATATATATATATATATATATATATATATATATATATATATAGAGAGAGAGAGAGAGATTAATTGCAAAAAAATATGTTAATGCATCAGTTGGGTTTTTATTAAAGCATAAAAAGCTGGGAAATCCAATGTTAGGGTTAGCAATCCTACCACCCCTGCACCCTACCCACCCTCCACACACCAATAGGCATCAGGGTGTGCCTTGGGTCATCGGTCCTATCTCTCACCCCATTCCATATGTAAACAAGATGAGATGGCACATTATAGGAGAATGGGGTGAGAGGCCAAATGACTCCAAGTCATAACCTGACGCCTGTTAGTGTGTGGAGGGTGGGGGAGTGGTAGGGTTGGTAACCCTAATGTCGAATTTCCCAGCTTTTTACACTTTAATAAAAACCCTAATTGATGCATTAACATAGTTTTTTTGCAATGAATTTCCCTTCTTTTTGAGAAAGTGTAATGTAACTGGTATGTGGTTGTGAGAGCACGGGCCCTACGGGCCCTATGCTCCCCCCACGCTACCCAATGTTGCACAATGATATGCATAAGTGGAGCACATGCTCCCACTTACATATATGTACAGACATACCGCAGCCCTATGTTCATGAAAAGGAACCCTTGTACCACTAATTTGGCAATATCTCAGTAACCATAGCAACTATGGAAAAAATTCCACTGCAGTTGTAATCATGACTTTGGAACCTCCACAGGTGCTTAGTCCACTAAGCTGTGGAGAGCAAAAAATCCATATCTCGAACCGTTTTCGTGATACGGGTGCCGAAAGGCACCACGAGTGCCACAATTCAACAGACGCACGTAACTTGAGCATTTTTAGGAATTTTTTTCACCCAGTTCCCAGTTTTCAACATGTCATTTTGGGGACTCCACCTCATGAACAATATCACTGTCATTTCATTAATCTGTCCCGAAAGTTGAGTTCACACAGCAAACGTGCCATTCTGTACCACAGGTGCAAAATCATATTTTGGGCAAGACATGAAAAATGACAGCTGTATACTGTTCATGAGGAGATGTGGAAAAGGGTAATGTTGAAAATCAGGAGGGAAAATATGAAAAATTGGAGAAGTTATGAGCACGCATAGAAACTGCACAACGCACGCTCATAACGTGGCCATTTTGGGGAATTTTTTAACCAAATTTTCAACATGGGCTTTTTGGGAAATCCCCTCATGAACACTGGACTGTGATTTTGTTAATCCATCCCAAAAGTTGATTTCACACAGCGACCGTGCCATTCTGCGCCAGAGGTGTGAAAACACATTTCATGTAGAATGTGAGAAATGACAGCCTTACTGTTCATGAGGAGGTGTGAAAAAATGGCAATGTTGAAAATCTGGAGTGAAAATATTATAAATTGGTGAAGTTACAAGTGTGCGTAGAAACTGTGCAATGCACGCTTGTAACATGGCCATTTTTTGGATTTTCTGCATCAAATTTTCAACATGGCCTTTTTGGGGCCTCCCCGCATGAACATTGGGACTGCCATTTCATTAATCAGTCCCAAAAGGTGATGTGCAACAACTGTGAAATCACCTTTCGGGACTGAGTCAGATGATAACAGTGACATTATTCATGAGGTGGGGTCCCAAAAACCCCATGTTGAAAATTTGGTACTAAAATCTCAAAAAATAGCTGAGATATCAACATAAATTGACCTCCCCCCCCCATTGACTGCCATTATATGGCTTACCTTTGATTCCTCGGTTTGCAGTTCAGCTTTGAAGAGTGCAGATGTGTCCCAGTCCACAGAAGATGACAGCGCCTGACCTCCGGAAGTACGTATGGGGTAAGGGTGGGTGCAAGGAGGTGGGTCCACAGAAGGAGGTTTGGGATTGGGGAGGGGGAACGTGGGGAGATGAGGGACTATTTTCTTTCTTTTTTTCTTTCATTTTTTGTTTTTTTTTTTACTAAAAGACATTGGGGAACTGTTTTCTTTATTTCAGGGACCACTGCTGACCAGGGAGGGGCATGCTGTAACTGGGGACACTAGGAGTGGGCTTCCCAGTTTCCTACTTTGCTGGGGGGCTACCGCTGACATGGGGATTGTGCACCCTGTTGTCAGACATGATTTATCTTTTTAGGGGCTACTGCCGACTGAGGATTGGGCACCCTGTTGTCGGCCATGGCTGTTTCTGTTGGGGACACTGGGAGTGGGCTCCCCAGTGTCCCATACTGATGGGGGGGCTCTAGTGCTGACACGAGTATTGGGCACCCCATGTCGGCAAAAGAGTTTTTCTAATCATTTTTTTCCTATTTTCGGGTCACGATCTAGGATCCTAAGTTGTATCTCATGCATACGAACTAGGATCCTAGGTCGTAATATGCAGATACAAAGTAGGATTTAAATGAGTAAAAGACACATTTCATGAGCATATTTAATCCTGTAAAGTGCAGAATGCACAAAAGGGAGTCCCAATAAGCAAGCTACATGTGTTGGTTCCTCCAAAGAATATAATTTTGGGAGGTTTCCAAAGATTTTTTTTGGCAAAGCTGAAAACTCGGGACAATCAAGCAACAGAAGCAACACAAGCAGCTCACCTGAGGAAGCCGAATTTCCAGCCTGATAACTTTCGAGGTAGCTCCCCCCCCCAAGCTAGGCACTCAGGACAAGCAAGCAACAGAAGCAACACAAGCAGCTCACCTGAGGAAGCCGAATTTCCAGCCTGATAACTTTCGAGACAGCCCAACCCCCAAGCTAGGCACTCGGGACAATCAAGCAACAGAAGCAACACAAGCAGCTCACCTGAGGAAGCCGAATTTCCAGCCTGATAACTTTCGAGGCAGCTCCCCCAAGCTAGGCACTCGGGACAATCAAGCAACAAAAGCAACACAAGCAGCTTACCTGAGGAAGCCGAATTTCCAGCCTGATAACTTTCGAGGCAGCTCCCCCCCCCAAGCTAGACACTGGGGATAATCAAGCAACAGAAGCAACACAAGCAGCTCACCTGAGGAAGCCGAATTTCCAGCCTGATAACTTTCGAGGCAGCTCCGCCCCAAGCTAGGCACTCGGGACAATCAAGCAACAGAAGCAACACAAGCAGCTCACCTGAGGAAGCCGAATTTCCAGCCTGATAACTTTCGAGGCAGCTCCCCCTCCCCAAGCTAGGCACTCGGGACAATCAAGCAACAGAAGCAACACAAGCAGCTCACCTGAGGAAGCCGAATTTCCAGCCTGATAACTTTCGAGGTAAAGAGAGCCTCTTCTCTTCATCTGGATGCCTGCAGGGGGGTGCTACCCGATGAACACTTATATTTCATGAACTTTGTTCCCTGTTCACCACTGGGTGGGCTTGTTATTTGCTTCTCTTTGTGCTACTAATGCTGAAGTGTAAAGCAAGAGACTCACTGGTTTCCCTAGAGTTGCCTTGCTGATTACACCTTAAAGCCAGATATACCAATCAGCTAATATAGATCAGACTTGTTTAATATGGTGGTATTGGAGCTAATTGCTGATTACACCTTAAAGCCAGATATACCAAGCAGCTAATATAGATCAGACTTGTTTAATATGGTGGTATTGGAG
Organism: Neoceratodus forsteri; assembly: GCA_016271365.2. Lineage (NCBI taxonomy): Eukaryota > Metazoa > Chordata > Ceratodontiformes > Ceratodontidae > Neoceratodus > Neoceratodus forsteri. The sequence continues at coordinate 160,071,090 of CM028137.1, forward strand.
CTAATTGTGCTTGTAACTGAAGATATTAGGATAGCTGGGTCCTAGTGTGACCTCATTTTGGAATAGCCCTGTTTGCTTAGAGTGGAGCTCCTTTGTGAAAGTCAGAACTTATTCTCCCACTGCATAGTAATGAGAGGCTTTGTTTTCTCCACTACATAGGCAGCTCCCCCCCCAAGCTAGGCACTCAGGAAAATCAAGCAACAGAAGCAACACAAGCAGCTCACCTGAGGAAGCCGAATTTCCAGCGTGATAACTTTTCGAGGTGAAAGAGCCTCTTCTTTTAGGTCTGGATGCCTGCGAGGTGCTGCCTTAACCGCGCCATCTGCCCCATCGCCCAACCACCCTCCCACCCAGGGGCGGCTGTCAATTTCTGAGATCCACCCGTGACATCACATCCAGTGACATCACGTCCTGTTGCCCAGAACCTATCTCCCCACTTTCACATTTGCAGGTTATACCTGCTGGCCACTAGAGGGTCCTATGCTCCCTCACTACTTCCTACTCTTACCTGTACAGCACTACTTCCCTGGGATCTTGCTCACCACAATGTATTGGCCCTGCCTCATGCTCTGCCTGTGCCTATCCCCACTAGCAGTGCACTTACCCACCTACCCATCTGCTACTCCACTGTGATCTGGCACCCCTCCCTCCCTTGTTCCTGAACCTGCTCTCCTGCCCTTAGGACCTCTGTGTGTCTGGTCCTCCTGCCCTCCCCTAACTTTCTCATCACCTCAGGCACATCTGGGTCTTCTTATTCTTGTCTTCCTTCCTGTACCACCTTGCTCACCCCTGCCCCTTAGCCTCCCTCCCCTCTCATGTCAATCGTAGGAAAACCTCTCACCATCTCCCAGCCAGGGTGTTAGTCATGCTACTACTCCTGTCAGGAACATTCATCAATCCCTGGCGGTACCCAGGAGCTCCCCGACTTGCACCACAGGCCTATGCATGGTCTCCATGAATATCTGTAGCCTCCTAAAAAAGTTTGACTCACTACAATGCCTGGTCACATCAATTAACCCTGATGTCATTGCTCTGGTTGAGACTTGGCTGTCGAAATCCTCCCCTGACTCCCTAGTCTCCCTTCCTGGTTTCACCCTCTTCCGGTCCGACCGTGTTGGGAGACGGGGCGGCGGCTGCACTATTTATGTCAAGGAATCTCTCCCTGTACTAGCCCTGCCTGCTCCCATCCTTGACTCCAGGGCCCAGGTGCTTACACTGAAACTAACTCCTGACCCTTTAAAGGGACCCCTTTATCTGACTACTGCATACGTGCCCCCAGGGACCAAACGCAGGCCATTGCCTCTCTTACAGAATACCTTACCTCACTACCTCCTTCCGCTGATCAAATTCTGGTGGGTGACTTAAATGTCAACTGGCTCAGCCCCTCCTGTTCCTCTACCCGAGACTCCTGTTCTGCAATTGACCTAATGCAACTAGTTACCCACCCTACCAGGACTAACCCCAAGAGAGGCTCCAGTACCCTGCTTGATGTGGTACTCACCAACCGCCCTAATCGGATCCCCAATGTACAAGTCCTCCCAGACTCTCTCAATGATCACTCCCCCATTCTATTCCACTGGTCATCCTCAGTCCCCAAACCCCATAGCACAGTCCACATGCGGCGGTGTCCTAATACCTGGTGGACTGATAAAACTTAAGAACTTCTGTCCCAAATTGACTGGTCTCCTATACAGGCAACTCTGACATTGACACAGCTCTCTCCTTCTTTACCCAAACTTTTAATAATGCCTGTGATATCTTTACCCCAATGTTGACCCGCCGTTCTAAAAGGCAGAATGCCCCCTGGGTAACCCCAGCTTTGATCCACCAACTCAAACATAGGGACAAATATGGCACCGTGCCATTGAGACTGGCGGCCCAATGACAAGCGGTTATATGCTGCCGCCGAAACAAGTGCACTCGGGCCATCAGAAGGCCAAGTCTGAGCACTATCGGTCCTCACTCAGTGCCTCATGGGGAACCCCAGAACCTTCTGGGATAACATTAAACAGTTAAATGGGACTGCACACCCCCCCACCCACCCAGATCAACATTAATGGTGTGATCTCCTTAGACCCAGCCCTCATAGCCAACCACCTCAGCACCTCATTCACTGACCTTAGCCCTATCCTCCCTACAAATTTTTTTGACCCTCCTCCCCCAGCACCTGCTGTAAATCTTTCTCACCCTTATTTTCTCCTCCACCATGTTTCTGCCAAAGAACTTAGGCCGCACCTTGTCACTGTCCTCAAGAGTAATAGTACAGGCAGTGACACCCTGGATCCATGTATCCTACGGCTGGTCTTAGACACAGTCCTTACCCCAATCACATGCCTCATCTACCACTCTCTTTGCCTGGGGAAGGTTTCAACTGCCTGGAAATTTGCCACTGTCACCCCTGTCTTTAAAGGTGGTGATAGGACTGTGGCTGGAAACTATCGACCAATCTCCATTCTCTCTCCTCTCTCCTCTCTCCTCTCTCCAAGGCCTTTGAAAAAGTGGTGGCCTCTCAAATCTCTGACTACCTCTCCACCTACAGTGTCCTATGTCCTGAGCAGCATGGCTTCCGAGCGGGCCACAGTACCAGCACAGCCCTCCTAGAGTTCTCCAACTTTCTCCACTCCTCCTTAAACACTGGTTCTCTGGCTGGTGCGGTCTTCATTGACCTCTCTAAAGCTTTCGACACTGTCTCCCACCCCCTCCTTCTTGATGCCCTTAGTCTCTCTGGTTTTGCTGCTGGGCCTATCTCCTGGTGCACCAGTTATCTGTCTGACCGCTCACAGCGTGTAAAAATAATGGGACCTACTCAGATATCTGTCCCATCTTTTCTGGGGTTCCCCAGGGCTCCATTCTGGGCCCCTTACTATTCTCCCTTTACCTTACCACCCTTCCACGCTCTTGCTCAGGGAACATTCTATTGTACGCTGATGATGCAGTCATCTTTGCCTCAAGATGTAACCCTATTGCCCTCCAGGACTCGCTGCAGAAGTCCTTCGCTGAAGCCGAGGGCTGGTTCAAGGAACATAGATTGGTGATAAATCTTAAAAAAAAAAAAAACATGTTCTTCACTCATCCTCAAAACAAGTCCTGCAACTTCAAACTCCTCATTCACTCTGGGTCCTCTTCCCACTCGAACAAGTTTGCTCCTATAAATACCTAGGGATCCATTTTGACCCTCCCTCTCCTTCCATGGACACATCGCTGCCCTAGCCACTGCCACTAATATCCGATTGGGCATCTTACATCGGTATAAACACTGCCTCCCCCGGAGGCTCTTCGACTCGCAGTCACCTCCTCTATCCTGTCCCTAGTGGACTATGGACTGCCGGTGTGTAGTGCTGTTGATCAGACCGCACTCCATAAAATTCGCACTACTCTGAATAAGGCCTGCAGGTTAATTACTGGGGCACCTAGGCTGACACACACCTGTCTACTGTACACTAAAGTGCTGGTACTTGATCTTGACATGCGCCTCAAATATCTGACCTGTACCCTTACAAAAAAGACCCTCCTTGGGCTATCCCCGCCAGGATTGACCACCACCATACGCCGCTCTGTCCCACTAGTTCATACTCGGACCTCTGGGAAAACTTCTTTTGTTATCCCTAGAGCTAGGACCTCTCACGGCCAAAGAGCCTTCAGCTTTAGGGCCCCCTCCTGGTTCAAAACACTGCCCCCCTCCATCTCCGAAGCTCCAACTATATCGTGCTTCAAAACTTCCTTACGTAACCACCTTATTAACACCCGATGCTGTAATTGCCATTAGTCAAAGCCATACTCAATACTTATGACAAAGCTTACTACTAAGTTGCTAAGGACAACATAACTCTGGTATTGTTTGCATCAATCCTACCTGTACCAGCTTGTTTGTATCTATGTCTTAAGTTACTGTTATACTTATGTGTTGTACTGCTATACTGTGTATTTTCATTTGTCTTACTGTGACAAGGTACCTTTGTAAATGAGCCTATGGCTCAAAGGTTTTCCAAACTGCTGCTTAAATAAAATAAAAAAAATTAAAACATAAAAACAAGATGGCGGCCACATGAAATAGGAATTTCTCCATATGGAGATGGATTACTACTTCTTTTCATACAGCTACTGTATATTGAAGTGCCTACTGAGCATGCTCAAAAATTATTTTTTCACATTTTTAATTTGCAATAAGTTAAAAACTGCTTATTCTTTTTACAACAGAGTAGCAAAAGGCACATCTGTCGGTCAGTCCCTTTCTACCCTGCACATTACATGCCAAACAACTAAACCCTCTGTGCTGTTGGCAAGTTCAAAGAAAAATCCCAGCAAAGTCAAAGGGTAAAAATATGTTTTTTCACCTCTCTGTAACTCGGAGACCACACATCCAAGCAGAATGAAATGTGCCAGATCAAGAGATCTACCCCACAGAAAGGTGCATACCAAATGTCATGCAAATATGTTCAATGGTTACAAAGTTATTGAAGTGCAACATTTTGAGTTTAACATTGAAGTACCTACTCAATCCTAACTATAGAGGTGCGACCGTGCCCCTAATATATTTATATATATATATATATATATATATATATATATATATATAGAGAGAGAGAGAGAGAGAGAGAGAGAGAGAGAGAGAGAATGAATAATGGACAAGCAAGTGTGTATCATGGATTTTTTTTGCACACCCTAGGTGTGTGATGACCCATAAATCTTGAGAGCGAAACTTGAGATGTTTATGTGGTCAACACACACCGAGGGTGTGCCAAAAAAATCCATAAATACACAATTGCCTACTCTTTATTTTTTATAATTGCTGGTGCCTGGATTTGTGGTTTTACTTGCCTGTACTTTCCCCCCAGTGCCTGTAGCATGACTGAGTGGTGTCTGGGGTCGTAAACAATAATGCTGAATTTATTCAAAAACACCAGTGCTGAGTGTAAAAAACATGTCAGGTTTAGTGGCTTACCTCATTTTTCTGAGTTTTTGAGAGAGAAAAAGCCGCCTCATATAGAGACAGCAGAGCGAGTCGCTCAGCGGCTTGTGAAGACTTGATGCAAGCATTAGCAAGTGTTGCTATGGCTATGCTTACTAACGCTTGCGTTGAAGCCTCTGAGCAACTCACTCTGCTGTCTGGCGATGACTTTTCTCTCGAAAACTCAGGAACCGTGAAGTAAGCCACTAAACCAGACATGTTTTTACACTCAGCACTGGTGTTTTTGAATAAATTCAACATTATTGTTTATGACCCTGGACACCAATCAGTCAAGCTACAGGCAGCAGAGAAAAGTGAAAGTACTTTGGAATGCCGTAATAACCAGATTTGAGCTTATTAAGGCTTCTTGGAGTGTAATAACCCCAAATCCAGTTATTACAGCATTTGAACAGTACCATAATCCAGTTGATATTTGGGGTCACTAGTAATATATATATATATATATATATATATATATATATATATATATTATGGTAACTGATGTAGTGCTACCATAGTTAGGTTGAGGAGTCATTTACATGGTAAACCTAAAATTTTGCACCTTAATAACTTTGCAACCGTTGAATGGATTTGCCTGAAATTTGGAATACGCAATCAAAAACCATACATCTTGGGATCTGCCAACTTTTTTACTGTTTGGATATATGGCTGCAGAGTTATTAAGCGTGATCTGCGTGCGTGTTTATGCTTTTATTCTTTGGTCGTCTCTACAGGTCATACAGTTTGCGCGACCGGTACAAAATCTTCAGGGAATGTGCCGCCAGGATCCCCAATGTGCCTTTTGGAGATTTCGCGAAAAAATATTAAACGGTTCAAAAGTTATTAAAAAAAAAAGTTCCCATTATAAGTCAATGGGAAAAGTTAGCAAAAAGTTCGACAGTGCCACAAATGCAGTTTTTACTTTTGCAAACGGCCCTTTTACTGTCGCAAATCTGCCATTTTGTTTTCAATTGATCATCAGAAAAATGCTTGGCATTTAAATTTGGGACTCTCTAGCAACCTAATTATTTTTGTATTTACCTAGTCGGACCCTGAGGATGCTTGGCATGTCTTTATTTTGGGGTAAAACACCCCAGAAATATGTTTTTCAGATTTCTGGGAAAAGTACTTTTGCAAAGTACTTTCACATTTGCGACAGTGTTGCATGAATTTGCGAAAGCTTTCGCAAAGTTCGACAGTACTTTTCCAGGCTGTGGGAAAATGACAGCAATTCTTTGGCACACCGCTGCAAAAGAACTGTTTGGCCTTTTGGGATGAAATTTGGATGGAATGCAGCCAACATCTCACAGATGTGCTTTTCACTATTTCAGTGAAAAAATATTACTGGGTGGCAAAGTTATGGCACTCCAAAGTTGACACTTTTTTCCATAGGATAACATTACGGCGTCCGCCGCATTACAGGAATCCTTTGGTGCCCTGCTGCAAAATAATGGTTTGCTCTTTTGGGCTGAAATTTAGAAGAAAGAAAGCCAACATCCCACACATGTGCCTTTCAGTGGTTTGGTGAAACAATATTACAGGGAGCCAAAGTTAGGGCACTTCAAACTTCTCTTTTTTCCCATAGGATAACATTACGGCATTCGCTGTGCCTTTCAGGGCCCATATCTCGGAAACGGTGCAAGATACGGACTTTTTGTTGGAAAAATGCTTAGTCCCCTACCAGGGGCTAAGTATAAAACTAACCAGTAAAGTCATAAATCATATGACTTTTGCATTTTTTTCTACGTCGTACGGGTCCTGAGATACTTTATAAGCAATTTAGTATTCTAACTCCTCATTTTCTGCTCCGAGACCCATTATTATACATACATTCTTTGTACTCACTGTCTTTCTCTATGAAGCTTTTGGGGAAAACCAGCCTGTGCACTTACATTACTGTTACCATTACCGTTTCTACTTGTGGTTCCGTACCCGTTTCACTTACCGTTCACGTCTAAGCCACCATATGCGTTATCCTTTGCGTTTTCATTTGCACTTGCGGTTCTGTTATTTTTACCACTTGTGTCTACAGTACTGTTTCTCTTTCTGTTTTGCTTGGAGGCCACTCATGCGCATTACCATTTATGCTATGGGCACCATGTGGGCCCCACGCCTCCGCCCGCTGCATTACATTCACTATTTCTCGTTATCATTCTCAAAAGAAGGGAAATTAGAGGCAAAAATCCATTTAATGCATTAGTTAGGGTTGTTCCACAGTGACAAAAGCGAGGAAATTGGTGTTAGGGTTGAAAGTCCCCAGGACCCTCGCCCACACCCCAACTGGCATTAGGGTGAGCATTGGGGTTGTCGGTCCTAACTCTCACCCCATTCTCCTATACCTCTGCTTCTTCACACATCTGAACACAGCAGCTGAACACAAGTATCTGTGCATCATTTTATTACTGACTGCCTATTTGAACTGAATTAATTTCCTGCACATGCTGTTAAATGACTGCTCTCTCTTACCCGTATTGTAATTCATCGGGCTACTGAATCAGCTGGTGTGGGGGCTCAGAGGCAGGCCAGCAGCTGTACGTCAGCAAATAGGAGGAGTTGGTGCTACTTTTAACTATCTGCATTGCCTACAAGCACGAGCGCGTAGCGCAAGCGTGAGTGGTGTGAGCGCCACTCAGTAGAGAAAAATCTTTGAGGGGTTGCTGACTGTACTTGGGGTTTAAAGCTTTTATTTAGTTTTGTGGGATATTTAAGGTGTGATATCTTAAATAGGAACAGTTTCCATTGTTTCATTTTCTTTTGCTTACTGACCTGAGTATTGCAGCTCCCAGGAAGGATTCTAAGTATTTTAGTTTTAGTTTTTGTTGATTAGTTTTGTTTTATTGTTTTGCCTTCCTGGTCGCTGTATGCTTTTGGTCGTTTGTTAAATTTCAGTATTTTTGAATGTTAATGGGAGGATCCTGTAAAATGAATGTTTTAAATATTTTAATGTGTTTGTTTGTAATTAACATGTTTAGTGTGTTTCAGTTTGCACATAGCTATACAGGAATATTGTCTGATCTCCAATATCATTCCTCTATTGAATCAGGGGCATTGAATGTTTTCTAGAATATTTATATTTCATCTGAAATTCTACCTAATGCATGCTTCAATACATTCCTTAGAGTGTACTTGGTGAAAATTGTACCACAGCCTTTGTTTCTTTTGGGAAATAGACCTTGTAAAGGCCTGTTTCACAAAAGAACACAGAAACTGAATTTAAGGGGTGTTTTTATTAGGCTTACTGTGTGTTGTTTGTTAATTTGTGGTGCTGTACATCCATACCCAGGTCCTTCTAATATGCTACATGATGAAAAAGAAATTAATATGAAGCATGGATCTATGATTATTGCTCACTTAAACATTAGGAGTTTGAGAAATAAGTTTGACGAGGTGAGGGATTGGGCCAATGAAGTCAAACCGGGGGCTCTGGTATTAACAGAAACCTGGCTGGATGCTAGAACCCAGAATACATCTGTTGATTTGGAAAGTTTCCAATTATTTAGAAGGAACCGGACAAAAAGGGGGGGGAATTATTGTTTATATCGATTGCAATTTAACTGTGCATGAGGTAGATTATCCCTTTCTTAGTAATGGATTGGAAGTCTTGGTACTGGAGATAGAGGTACCTTTTCGAAAACCTTTACTGTTAATAGGGCTGTATAAACCACCTTAGGTTATTGTACAAGTTTTTTCGGACCTACATGAGTTTCTGTTTGGTTATCAAGATTCCCATGAATTATTTATAACTGGAGATTTTAATGTAGATTGGCAGACTGTTGATGTGAATCATGAACTGGTTGATCTTCAGACTGGACTGGGTTTGACTCAATTAATTTTGGAACCAACCAGAATCAGTCATAGAGATCCTAAGAGATCGACAATTTTGGATATGATGTTTCAAATTCCCCCCAGCTATATTTTAAGGCAGGAGTCCTTCCATAATCTTTTTCAGATCACCAGGTTATTTACTCGATTAGTAATAATGTGGTCAAATTGGTTGCTGAGTCAAAAATATTTTGGAGATGCTTTAAAAATTTTGATTATATTAGTTTTATGATTGATGTTGAAAATATCAACTGGAACAGACTGGAATTGATTCCTACATCATCAGCTGCTTGGGAATTTTTCCTAAGTGAGTTTATGTACATTTGTAATTAACATGCACCCCTAAAATCAAGAATGTCAAAAAATGAAGGTAATGCTTGGTTTTCCCCAGAGTTATATTAAATTAGGAAAGATAGGAATAAAAAATGCAAGAAAGCAAAAAAAAAACAATATTAAACCAGGATTGGGTTTCCTATAGACAGGCTCAAAATCTTTATAGTACTAAAATTAAGGCTACTAAACAACAGTTTGTTCGTTCTAAATTGGAGGCCAATCGTAAAAAGAATCCGAGGAGGTTCTGGGGAATTATTTCAAATTTAATGGGGAAAAATAAACAGATTTGTGTAAATAAAATAGAGAAGGATGGTATTGCACTGCCTCTAGGAAAAGGAATGGTTGATGCTTTTAACTATTTTTCTAAGGTGGCCTTATCAAGCTCCTTAGATGGGGTTTATTGGGACCAAAATGAGATCTTGAAGCCAAATCCCACAAATATCAGCATAGAAGATGGAGATATAGGTGGTTTTGATTTTGTTTATATTTCCCCTGAAGTGATATGTTCTGAACTTTTGAAGTTGGATATTTCCAAAGCGAAAGGATCAGATGAGATTCCATCTAGATTGTTGAAATATGCAGCACCTTGTGTGGCATATCCCTTGGCCTATATTTTCAATTTATCTATTGAAAGTGGGGAATTTCCTGATGAATGGAAGATCACAAAGGTTAGACCTATATTTAAATCTGGAAATAAGAGTGAGCTGGGCAATTACTGGTCCATCTTGCTCTTGTCTCAAATTTCTAAAATATTTGGAAAGATTGTATCTTGCCAGCTGAAAGGTTTTCTTGAGGATAACAATACATTGACATCTTTTCATTCGGGTTTCAGGGCACATCTTAGTACACAAACAGCATTGACAAAGGTAGTAAGTGATCTCCAGCTGAGTCTGGACAGGAGGTTAATGATAGGAGCCTTGTTTATAGATCTCTCAAAGGCTTTTGATACCCGTAACCATCGGGTACTCCTGTTTAGACTCAGCAAGATTGGCTTGTCCCCTCGATCAGTTAAGTGGTTTTCTTCCTATTTGATGGGTCGTAGCCAATTTGTGGAAGTAGGCTCTGATAAATCTAATGTATTGGAGATGAAAAATGGTGTACCGCAGGGTTCGATTTTGGGGCCTTTATTATTAAATGTTTATATGAATGACCTTAAAATTGCATCTACAGTTTCCCATTGTCATATGTATGCAGATGACACTATATTGTATGTTGAGGGAGACACGTTAGAGTGGATTAATATGAGGCTGCAATTGGCCTTTGATGAAATACAGGATTTCTTCAAGATGAACCATCTTATCTTAAATACTAACAAAACACAGTCACTTTTGTTTAAAAATAATAATAATAAAAAAGATCTACACTTGGAAATCAATACTGTGGATGGCATTGCCATTAAGCAGGTGGATTCATATAAATATCTCGGGGTTTGGTTAGACCCAAGTCTAGGCTGGGATATTTATATAGACTCCCTTATAAAAAATACTAATAGGAAGTTGGGCGTCTTATATAAATATAAAAAGTTCATGACTACAGAAGTCCGATTGAGTGTAGTTAACTCTCTTCTACTCCCAGTGATTGATTATGGTGACTTGCTCTATGGAGGGGCTATTGGAAAGCATATAGGTAAAGTGGATTCAGTTTTTTGTGGGTTAGCTCATTTTGTTTTGGATGCCCCCTATAGAACCCATAGGTGTATACTTTTTAGGGAATTAAATTGGTTTAGACCCGTAGTGAGAAGAGACTTACATTTGTTACAATTTATGATTAAGGTCTGGTATACAGAAGTACCTAATTATATTATTGACCTCTTTGAGGTTAGGAAAATAAAGGAAAGCTTGAGGGCTTCCGCTGGAATCCAATTTGTTCCAATTAAATGTAATTTGAATATTGGAAGATCATCTGTACCTGCTAGAGGAATTAGCTTATGGAATAAATCCCCCTCAGTCTTGAGAAGTAATAGAACCAGGCATAACAAAAGTGAATTAAGGAGATGGTGTACATCTGTTCTAAATAATAACACAACATGCAATAATTGTTAGCACTTTAAAAGTATGTTTTGTTATGTGATTGTCTGTCTTATTTTAAATTTTATTTATTATTGTATTGTTTATTGTTTCAACCATATGTGTTGTATTAGCATTTGTCATTATGTTAATTGATGTGGAACCTTTTAATGTAACTTGGAACTTCATTGAAAATGAGTTTTGCTCAACTGAATGTATCCAATTATTTGTATTCAAATAAAAAAATGATTTACTACTTACTACTTACTTTACTTACATGTCTATATGAGGCCTGGGTTAAACTGGTGCCTTTTGAAAATTTGGTGAAAAAATATTATTCTGTCCAAAAGTTATGCAAGTTTTTCATGTCCCATTGTAGCCTAAGGGGAAATTTATATGTGCATTGTGAAAACGTTCGCAAAAACTTTCATGAAAACATATTTTTTTGCGTGATAAAATTGTTTTGTGTGTGAAAAAAAAATGTTTTGTGCGAAAACATTTCATTATAAGGTATGGGGATGTCACAAAAACATTTTTGTTGTTGAGAAATCATTTTTGTTGTTGCAGAAACAATGCTCAACAACATTGTCCCATGTGTTGTTTTCTTTGTCACTTCATCGTGTCAAGGTGGATTGTGCTTTTGAGCTGAAATTTGCAGGGTGGCAAGCCCTGGTCCCACAGATGTGCCTTTTGATGGTTTGATCCCACACCATAGTTACAGTGTTCTAAAGTTAAGAAATGTCCCACAGGATAACACTGCGGTGCTCGTGGCACCTTTTGGCACCTGTATCTAGAAAACTATTTGAGATATGGATTTTTTGCTACCTGCAGCGTAGTCCAACTTTAGGTGAACTAAGCCTGTGAGGAAGTTTTGAAGTCATAGATTATACCTACAGCAGAATTTGTTTCATAGCTGCTACGGTTACTGAGATATTGCCAAATAAGTGTTACAAGAGTTACTTTACTGTACTATGGGGCTACTGTATGCACATACCATTATGCAAAAAATGGGCAATGTGAAGGGAGCGCAGGGTCCAGAGGGCCTGTGCTCCCACAAACACATACCACTTACCACTTACATTACACTTTCTCAAAAAGAAGAGAAATTCACTGCAAAAAATTCTGTTAATGCATCAGTTATGGTTGATGTCACAGTGGCACAAGTTTGGAAATTTGATGTTAGGGTTACCACCCTTACCACCTCTCACCCTACAGGCACCAACAGGCATAGGGGCATGCCATGGGGTAGTCAGACCTAACTCTCACTGCATTCTCCTATATTGTAGAGTGTCAGCTAGTTTACACATGGAATGGGGTGAGATTTGGACCTGAGAACCCAATGGAATGCCCCAATGCCTGTTGGTGCCTCTAGGGCTGGGGTGGTGGGATATTGGCAAATTAGTATTACAAGGGATACTTTTCAGGTCTATAGGGCTACTGTATGGCTCTGTTGTTATGTGTAAGTTGGAGCACATGGCCTGGAGGGCCCCTGCTCTCACCAACACATGCCAATTACTAGTTGGATTACACTTTTTCAAAAAGTAAGGAAATCCATTGCAAAAAACTTTGTTAATGCATCAGTTAGGGTTGATGTCACAGTAACAAAAGTTTGGAAATTTGATGTTAGAGTTACCGCCCCATCCCCCCATCCTCTACACAACAACAGACGTCGAGGTGTGCCATGAGGTTGTCAGTCTAACTCTCACCCCATCCTCCTATACTGTAGCATGTCAGCTTACTTACACATGGAATGGGGTGAGAGTTGGGCCTGACAACCCCATGACACACCTCGATGTCTGTTGGTGTGTGGAGGATGGGGTGGTGGGGGGGTAACCCTAACATCGAATTTCCAAACTTTTGTTGCTGTGACATCAGCTCTAGTGTAACTGATGCAGTAACAAAGTTTTTTTGCAATGAAAATATGTATATATAAATGTATGTGTGTATATATATATATATATATATGTGTGTGTATATATATATATATATATATATATATGATACACAGTGGAGTCAGCCACAATGAAGTGCATTAACTTGCAGTAATGACATGTTGCAAAATCCTGCATGACAAAAGGGCTTAATTGCAATTGACTTGCAATGGCTCCTGCAGTAAACTGCAACATTCTGTGATATTCTGCAGCATTTCTGCATTTCATCCTGGCTGTCACATCTGTATATATAATTTTCAAAAATCTGTGTTAATGCATCAGTTACCCTAATACCCCCCACCCTGCACATACCAAGAGGCATCGGGGGCAGCAGTGGGGTTGTCGGCCCTAATTCTCACCCTGTTCTCCTATCTTGTACCTACCTAGCTTATTTTCTAATTTTCTAATGGAATGGGAGGAGTAAGGCTGACACCCTAATGCCACCTCACGCTTCTGGTCTGTGCAGGGTGGGGGGTGTGTTAGGATCGAAACCCAGATGGCCAAAATCTGAAGGTCAAGGATTTTTCACAGATGGAAATTTTGACAGCTGGCAAACAGGGACTGACCTCATGGTCGGGATTTTGCTACCTTGCAAACTAAGAATATTTATTTATTTATTTATTTTTTTAATTTAATACATTTTATTAAGTTTCAGTACACCAGGCAGAAACAGCATTAAAAATTAGTTATAAGAACTGGTGCCTAATATCCCCCCAACCCTCCTACCCTCCCAGTCCACACACCTTAATTATTTAAACACAAAGCTCAGGGTTCAGCCAATATATCAGGATTTCCAGGCTGCCAAAAGGGCCTCTAGGTTTCCCCACATCACCAAATAGGTTCTTAATCTGTCTTGCATAGAGGCAATATGTCTTTCCAGCTGCAAAGCAAGCATAAGCTCCTGTACCATTCCAGTGTGGTGGAGGCATCGTCACCAATAATGACGCAATAACCAACAGCCACTGCCGAAATAAGTAAGATATGTGCTTTCCTTACCCTAGGAGTATCACAGGGAAGGTAACTTAACAGGCACACCTCCGGGATAAACAAAGATTCCAATCCCAGAATGGGATCTAGTGTTACTCTAATAGATTGCCAAAATGTTTGCACTTTGTGGCAAGTCCACAACATATGATAAAGAGAACCCTTATCCTCTTTACACTTACTACAAAGTGGCGTGATCAACCTCCCCATTCTGAACAATTTTACTGGGGTTAGGTAAATATTATGCATAATATTAAAATGAATTAACCACAATCTATCCTGTTTGACATATCTGTATATTGCTTGCCAGAGGCTTTCCCATAAGACAGGATCTTCCGGTATATTCAATTCCTTCACCCAGTAGTAACATACCCCAGTTGGTAACCTGGAATCTAAAACTTGTAAGGATTTGTAACACATGGAGACTGGGTGGGATAACTAAGAATATTTAAACCTTTAAAAACTTGCCCACTGCATTGTAAATAAACGGTTTGGTCTTTTAACTTTAAATTTGCAGGATATTTACGGGATGCCCCAGAGATGTGAATTATGCTATTTAGGTGGTGAAAAGTTAATTGGTTTTGTAGATATGCTATCATGAAGTTTTGATTTTTCCCATAGGATAACATTGCGGCCCCCATAATGACTTTTGTGCCCGTATCTTGAAAATGAAGTGAGATACGGATTTTTCACTACTTGCAGCTTGATCTAAGCTGCAAAAACAAATTTGGAAATCACAGTGTACACCTTCAGTGGAATTTTTTTCCTAGGTTGTACAGTTACTGAGATATTGGCAATTTAGTGCTACAAGGGTTCCTTTTGAGGCCTATTGGGCTACAGTATGGCTCCGTAGTTATGTGTAAGTGGGAGCACATGACCTGGAGGGCCCATTCTCCCACAGATGCTTATCATTATGTACAAATGCGCACTTTGGTTGGAGTGTGGGGCCTGGAGGGCCTGGGCTCCCACCAACACATACCAGTTACCAGGTACATTACACTGTAAATAAACGGTTTTGTCTTTTGGCTTGACATTTGCGGGGTATAAAGGGGTTGTCCCAGAGATGTGACATATGCTGTTTGGGCATAAAAGATTTTATAAGTTCCATAGATATGCCATTACGAAGTTGAGATTTTTCCCATAGGATAACATTGCGGCACCTACAGCCCTTTTTGGTGCCTGTATCTCAGAAATGATGTGAGATACAGATTTTGTGGACCTATCTTGCATGGAGGTCTTGCTGTCATGATTACAACAGCACTTGAATTTTTTTTTTCTAGCTGCTACGGTTGCTGAGATATTGGCAAATTAGTGTTACAAGTGTTCCTTGCCCTATGGGGCTGCTGTATGGCTTCGTAGTTATGTGTAAGTGGGGGTAGAGGGCCCAGAGGGCCCATGTTCCCCCAGATGTATATCATTATGCACAAATGGGCAGCTTGGTGGGGGCCCCTTGCTCCCACCAGCACATACCATTTATTAGTTATATTACACTTTTTAAAAAAGTAAGGACAGTCGTTGCAAAAAAATTCATTAATGCACCAGTTAGGGTTAAAGTGCCAAAAGTGGGGAAATGAAACTATTAGGGTTGACCACTTCTTACACCACCACCCACCCCCATCCTCCACAAACTGACAAATGCCAGGGTGTGCCATGTCTTATTTTTTCTCTGTAGCAAAGTGTTTTTTGCAGGGTATATCTTCTGTGGAATTGTTAGAAGTGGTGCTTACATGTTTCGTGACTTTATCATTAGGCTAAGCAAAATTACTGTTTGCTACTATTTTATTCTATTTTTTTTTGTTGAAAGGTTTTTGGTTTGGTCTCAAAGGTGTTGCAGTCTCCTTCTCACATTGAAGGGGCTAATTGCTTCCCTGCCACAGCTCTTTCAAGGGATTAGGACTGTAACTGGGGGGTGAAGCTAACAAACTCTTAGCAACTTCCAACAGAAGGAGGAGTTAAAAGGTCAGGTTAGTTGGTGTTTTTGAGGTGGAAGACTAGGTTTGCTGGCAAAGGCACTTAGCTTCACCGGAGCTCTTTTCTTCTAGGTTTGCTTTTAAACACAAGTCAAGAAACAACATTATCAGAGCAAGGAAAAAGATTAAGGCTTCTTTTGACTAGGCAGATTTACTGTGTGTTACTATTTTATTTTATGCTCACAGGTTTTGTTACTGTTTTTTGCTTACATTTTACTGCTTTATTGTTCTCCGATTCAAATTGCTGTTACAGTGTATACTTTCTGCTGCGTTATTACGGGGTGTGCTTACAGGTTTGTTACTGTAGCAAAGTGTTTTTTGCAGGGTATATCTTCTGTGAAATTGCTACAGGTTGTGCTTACAGGTTTTACAGTTTTATCTATCATTAGGTTAAGCTTTCAGGGCTACTGCATTTGTTGTTGGTTGAATGTTTCTGCTCTTACCTCCTTGTTTCTTTCACCCATGGTTCTTCTTTTTCAGCAGGGGAAGGGTGCAGCCACCCACCCCCATCTCAAACCACCATATGCTACACTCCTTTTATAGAGTAGCACAGTTATGACATTTCCTGTAGCAAATTAGGAAGGGGAGGATCAGAGGGGTATCCACACAGTGATCTCACTTACCTGGGCACAAGTAATTTAACTTGTTATAAAAAGTTATACAAAAACAAACAGAAAAAATATTAAAAAAAATGAAACTTTTGCTTTCATTTTCTTTCCAGTTACTTGGATGAGGTTATAAACTCAGCAACTCAACTGGAATGGATATTATTAACTACAGGCACTGAAGGACACTTTTCAAAAGGGCAGTTATACAGGATTTAGGACGCTGTTCTACATGCTGGACCAACGGCGATCTAAAGGCTCAGCTCCAGGCAGCATGGGCAGAGATTGCATGTCTCAAATTGCATAATCAGTAGGAAATGTATTACAAGAACTGCCCGCCATTTCCCCAACATCCAACTGAAGCACCTCGACCGCAGAGGGTAGTTGGTCCCGGAGGTTGGCAGGTGGTTAGGAAGGGCAAATCAGGTTCTCCATCACTCGGTGCTCTCCAACATATCACCTCCACAAACCATATAAAAACTACAAACAGGTACCTGCCTCTATCTCCGAAATCAAACAAAGGGATAGAGGACACTGCAGAGAAGGACACTGCAGTACAGGAGCTAGTGCCCAAAACAGAGGCCAAAACAAAAAAAGGCAAAAAGGAAATCCAAAACACTTCTGATCATAGGAGACTTCATGATTCGGGGAGTTAATATCTACCTCTGGCCGGGGGTAATGGTCAAATGTCTGTCAGGTAGATCAGCGTGGAGAGACACTGACCACATTGGTAAAATCATGCAGGAAGCAGGAGAAAACATCAATGTCCTAGTACACATAGGGACTAACAATCTCACTGGCCGGTCAGTTGTGGAGACCAAGGAACACCTGACCAGGCTAGGAGGCAAACTGTCATCCATTTCATCCGGCTTCTCCTTCTCTGAGATCCTGCTGGTCTGGGAGAGGGGAGCAGATGGATGGAAGGTCAGAGAAGGGGAGATGGGGAGCTAAAGATGTGGATCAAGGGCTGGTGCCAGGAAAAAGGACACAAATTTGTAGGTAACTGGCAACAGTTTTGGGAGCGAAAGTTCTCATAAAATTTGATGGACTGCATCTGACTAAGAAGGGAATCAGTGCTTTGGGGCAGAAGTTTGACATCTTTGCAGAATATTTAAATGAACAAATGGCGAGAGGGGTGCAGCACCCGATACATCGAATGGGAAGAACACCCCTCCTCCCCTCAGCTAATGATCAAACAGGAGTTCAACATGTTTGTAGTTCATTAGCATCACCAGGTAAGGAAAAGGTCCGGCTCCCCATATGATGCACAGGGGAAATGCTGGACCTCACCTAACAGATAACGCACCAAAATCTGTCAAATGGAAAATCATGTACACAGATACCTGCAGTCGGGGCAACAAGATCCCAGACATGCAGGCAACAATGACAGAGGCTAAACTGGATATAGTAGCCATTAGTGAGACATGGTTCACCAGTAACCACACTTGGGAGACTTCAGCACCTGGCTATGTAGTGTTCAGGAGAGACCGAGGTGCAAAAGGGGGGGGGAGTGGCCCTTTATGTCTATGAAATTATCAAAGCCACAGAAATTCAGAATACTCATAAGGAGCCAGAAGAACTATGGGTCACCCTGGAAACATGAAATGGGACAGCCATACAAACTGGGGTTTGTCTACAGGCCTCCAGACCAGGGGAAAGACATAGACACATTACTGTTAGAAGATATACAAAATACGACAGCTAAAAGAGAGGTTCTGATAATGGAAGACTTCAACATGCCAGATACAGATTGGTTAATACCAGCAGGAACATCCGCCAGAACTAGACACATAGTGGATCCTCTGCAGAGGAGGTCCTCAAACAACTGGTACAACAACCCACAAGAGACAGGGCTATCCTAGATCTAGTACTGACTAATGGGGAAAGGGTCACAGATCTCCAGGTAGAAGGTCACCTGGGGGCCAGTGACCATCACATTGTATGGTTCAGTTTGGCCACTAGAACCAACTCATCCCATTCCAAGGCAAAAATATGGGACTTCAGAGGAGCTGTTTTTGTAAAGATGGCCAACAGAGTTAAGCTAGCCCTGACAAGGCAAGGCAAGTAAATTTTATTTGTAGGACGCCCAATCCCGGAGGCTCTGAGTGCCTAACAATAGCTAAAACAAGACATGATAAAAACAGCATAAATACATAATACAATAATAATGCTAAATATAAATAAAGCAATTTACAATAAATTACAAAGGGGGACAGAATCACACAACAGAGACAAGCACATAATGTGCTCAAGAAACTGGAAAAGCCAGGTCAAAGAGGTGGGCCTTCAGCCTCTGCTTGAACACCTCTACTGAGGGAGCTTCCTGCACAGAAGGTGATAACGAGTTCTACAGGGTTCGCCCAGAGACACTAAATGCCCGATCTCCTGAGGTCTTGAGCTGAACCCTGGGAATGTCCAGGAGGCCCCTCAAAGAGGAGTGGAGGGAGCGAGCAGAGGTCACTGGTGTCAGGAGTTCTGACAGGTACCCAGGACCCAGTCTGTACAGGGCCTTAAAGGTGAGAAGACCCACCTTGAAAAGGACCTTCCACCTGACTGGCAGTCAATGCAGAGCCCTCAGGACTGGATACACATGACTGGACCTTGAAAAGCCCATCAGCAACCAAGCCACTGCATTCTGCACTAGCTGAAGTCTGCGGAGGGTCCTTCCCAGGACCCTGAAGTATAGAGAGTTGCAGTAGTCCAGTCTGGAGGCCACGAAAGCATGCACTAGCATTGTCAGGTCCTGGGATGGAATGAGGGGCTTAATCCAGGCAATGTTCTGCAGATGATAGAAACCACTACTAACAACAGATGACACCTGATCTTCAAAAGTCAATCTGTTATAAAGGATCACGCCCAGATTTCACACCCTTGGGGCAGCCACCAATGGAGAAGAACCCAAGAAAAGCCCTGAAGCAGCCCCAGGTGGCAGCCCATCACATCTGCAACCAGGCTTGATCACTAGTACCTCCGTCTTAGCTGGGTTAAGTCTCAGCCAACTGGAAGCCATCCAGTCATTGATTTTACCCAGACAGTTGCTTAACACATCAACTGCTCCTGATGTTCCAGGGGCAAAAGACAAGTACAGCTCGGTATCATCTGTATAACAGTGAAACTCCATGCTGTACTATTGAATGTTCTCACCCAGGGGCAGCATTTACACTGCGAACAGCATCGGTGACAAGCTCGAGCCCTGTGGCACTCCTCAAGACAGGGGCATTGGGGTGGAGGAGAAATTTCCCATCACTACCTGCTGCACCCTGTTTGAGAGATAGGACTCAAACCACCTGATGACAGTGCAGGTGAGTCAATTCACAGAGTCAATCAAGAAGTACAACGTGGTCCATAGTGTCAAATGCTGAGGAGAGATCAAGGAGAACAAGAACTGACTTGCCTCTTCTATCTCTAGCCCTGAGCAGGTTATTATGAACCCTCACTAGAGCTGTTTCTGTGCTGTGCCTAGCCTGAAAACCTGACTGAAATGGCTCATAGACGTCTGAGGATACCAGGCAATCCTTGAGCTGATGTGCCACTAACTTCTCAGTAACCTTACCCAAAAAGGGCAGATTGGAGATAGGACGGTAATTTGCCAGGACGTCAGGGTCAAGGGAAGATTTCTTAAGGAGAGGCCTCACCAGCACTTCTTTCAGAGCCACAGGGAGGACCCCCTCTGCCATAGAGCACCTGGTAATCCTGCAGAATACTGGGCCAACAGCCTCAACACATCCCATTAAAAAATGCATTGGGGCTAGGCCCAGTTCACAAGAAGTGTGCTTCAGCTTTATGATCACCCTAGTCACTTCAGACACCTCCACTGGCCTAAACTCTTCCCAGATAGGCAGAGTGCCTCCAAGATCACCAGCCCAACCACTGCAAGGCAAATGCCTCCCTGGAGGGATCCCTGACCGGATGGCTGACACTCTGTCAGAGAGAAACAGAGCAAACTCCTCACACAAGGTGGATGACACTGCTTTTCTCAGCTGCAGACAGGTAGGATGCAAAATCCTGTCTACAGTCAAAAAATGCCGAGATGGTCTGTTTTTCCCTACGGCAATTTCCCTGGACAGGAATTCTGCCTTCTTAGGGAAATTGTCCCCTGGTACTCCACATAGTGGGCACGTAGGGCCAGCCTATTGGCCTCCAATTGGGTCTTCCTCCAGCAACGCTCCAATCTCTGACCCTTGATCTTCATCACCTTGAGGTCCCTGTCAAACCAGGGGGACCTCAAGTGAAAAGATCTAGGTCATATATGAACTAGTGTGAGAGCATCCAGAGCTTCGGACACCACCCAGTTATAAGAGGCCACTGCATTTCCGGAACCCATTGCACATGCTGCATCAACCCCAGATAGGTCAGCTAGTGCCAACAGTCCCTCAGGGTGCACACCCCTTAAAGGGTGAAAGCTGACTATCTCCATGGGGGGACTACTGGGAGGGGCTCCAAACATGAACTACATGGTACAGTGGTCAGACCAAGTGACCTAATCACTCTTGAGGTTATCAATCTCGGGACCCAGCTGGAACAACAGATCGAGTGTGTGGCCATGCTGGTGGGTGGCAGAAGCAACTGCTTGTTCCAGGTCCAGTGACTGCATAAGCTGGAGAAGGCCATAACTGAAGCTTAAGGATACATCATCGATCCATGCAATGAAGTCCCCCAGGATTAAACACCTGGGGGACTCCAACACCTGGTCGACAATGAAGTCCATCATCTCCTGCAGAAAATCTTCTCCTGCTCCAGGAGGGCGGTAAACGAGGAGAATCCTGCAACCTGCACCTGCACCTCCACGCACAGCAATGCACTCAAAGGATCGGGTGTCACCAACTGAGTGCACCGTGAAGCCCAGGCTGGCTCGCAAAACAGTGGCCACACCCCCTCCCTTGTGATCCTTCCTCGGGCAGTGCACCAGGGAGTACCCGTAGGGACGGTGGCTGCCAGAACTGGGCCAGCGTCATCACCAAGCCAGGTCTCCATTATGCAAGCCAGATCAAAAGTGGAAATGAAGTCCGCAAGAAGAGATACAGGTGAGGGAGTACAGGAAAAGTGGGCAGGCATTAAGGATGCAATACTTGAAGCAACATCCCACTATGTTAGGGAGAAAACAAGAGCAAAAGAAGGAGGAAACCACTTTGGTTCTCAAAAACAGTAGCAGAAAAGATCAGAGCCAAAAGTTTGGCCTTCAGGAAATATATGGGAATGCAGCAGCATGAAGATAGGGAGGCATACCAAAGTAGGGAAGGTAGTAAGGCAGACAATGGCCGAAACCGAGGAAACACTAGCACAAACAGTAAAAGAAGGGGACAAGACTTTCTATAGCTAGATTAGTGAAACAAGAAAGTCCAGAGGGGGCATTCCTAAGATCAAAGGGGATAAGGGGGAGCGTGTGGAGGAGGACCAAGGAAAAGCATCTATCCTAAATAGATGCTTCTGCTCAGTATTAACTGAGGAGAAGGTAGGGCAGGGCCCACAGCTCAGCACCATGGACATGGGGGAGGGAGGTGTGCACAAGTCCTTTCACAAAAGAAAGGGTCCTACAAGAGCTCAATAAGCTCAGGGTGGACAAGGCAATAGGACCTGATGGTATACATCCCAGGGTACTAAAGGAGCTAAGGATGGAACTAGCAGAGCCATTATCAGAACTGTTCAGTGAATCTCTGGGCACAGGGATGGTTCCAGAAGACTGGAGAAGGGCTCATGTGATCCCGCTCCACAAGAGTGGTAGCAGGGAGGAGGCAGGAAACCACAGACCAGTCAATCGTACCTCAGTAGTGGACATTCCTTAAGGAAAGGATAGTGCAACCCCTGGAATCCATAGGAGCACAGGATCCAAGACAGTATGGGTTTACAACAGGAAGGTCCTATCAAACACATCTCATAGATTTCTTTGACTGGGTAACCAAAGTGGTGGACCAAGAGGGAGCAGTTGATGTCACCTACCTCGACTTCAACAAAGCTTTCGATACTGTTCCACATAGAAGATTGATTAATAAGCTGGGTAGGCTTGAGGTGAGTCAAAAGTTGGTCTACTGGGTGGCAAACTGGTTGGTGGGCAGAAAACAGAGAGTGGTGGTAAATGGTATACAGTCAGAAGAGATGCAATTCACAAGTGGAGTACCTTAGGGATCAGTCCTGGGGCCAGCCCTATTCAATATCTTTATCAGTGACACTGCAGATGGACTGGAGGGTACGGTTTGTCTGTCTATAGATGATACCAAGATCTGCAACACAGTAGATGATCCAGATGGGGTGGGCAGAATGAGAAGAGTTCTGGATGAACTTGCAAAATGGTCTGAAGAGTGGCAAATGGGGTTTAACGCAGAGAAGTGAAAGATCATGCACATAGGGAAGAGAAACCCTGAAGCCACCTATAGGTTGGGAGGGGAATTGCTGGCAATCACAAGGGAAAAAAGAGACTTGGGCATCATCATCACAGATGACCTGAAATCATCCAAGCAGACCACTAAAGCAGTATGTAAGGCTAGAGGGATGTTGTGGTGTATTAGCAGGGGTATCACAAGTCATAAGAGGGAGGTAATAATCCCTCTTTACAAGACGCTGGTTATGCCCCATTTGGAGTACCACATGCAGTACTGGAGGCCGCACCTGCACAAGGACATTAACAAAATGGAGGCAGTCCAGAGAAGGGCAACCAAAATGGTGCAGGGACTGCATCAGAAAACACATGAGGACAGATTAACGGAGTTCAATATATATATATGTACCCTAGAGAAAAGGAGGGAGAGAGGTGATATGATCGAAACATTCAAACATCTTAAGGGCATTAACAAGGTGAAAGAGTCTAATATGTTTCAATATAAGAACAATAGCAGGACAAGGGGACACAGCATGAGATTAAGGGGAAGTCGATTCAGGGGTAATGTGAGGAAGTTCTTTTTCACAGAAAGGGTGGTGGATGCATGGAACGGCCTACCTCAGGAAGTGGTGGAGATGAATACAGTGCGGGGCTTCAAACAGGCATGGGATAGGCATAAGGTAGCAATACAGATGAGTATGAATAGATAAGCCATTGACAGAGTAAAGGCCTATGGCACAATCATACAGTAGAAAAAAATGGGCAGAATGGATGGGCCTTGCGGACCTCATCTGCCGTCAACTTCTATATTTCTATGTTTCTATGTCTATGGGGTCATGAGGCCTAGCTCTCACCCCATTCTCCTTTACTGTAGCATGTCAACCTGTTTAC
Source organism: Neoceratodus forsteri (assembly GCA_016271365.2). NCBI lineage: Eukaryota > Metazoa > Chordata > Ceratodontiformes > Ceratodontidae > Neoceratodus > Neoceratodus forsteri. The sequence continues at coordinate 160,094,893 of CM028137.1, forward strand.
ATATGGAATGGGGTGAGAGTTGGGCCTTGCAACCCCATGGCACACCCTGACGGCTGTCGGTCTGTGGAGGATGGGTGGTGGGGTGGTTAGGGGCTCAACCCTAATGTCTCATTTCCCCACTTTTGTCACTTTAACCCTAACTGATGCATTTTTTTTTAACTTGTAATTTGCTCCCCTGGATCCGACCCCGCTACCCCCGACCCACCTCGATAGCGATCCACCGGCCAGGCGCTCCCATGTAGCCTTGGCCAAGCTCCCCGTTGTGACCTCGCAGATCGAGTGGTGAAGGGCGCACTTCTGCTGGAAGAGCACAGTCAGCTCCATTTTTCCCTTTTTCTTCCCGGAGCCATGGTTGCGCCGTGACGTCTAGGCGTGTACACCGACGTCCTACCATGCTCCTCCCCTACTTTTGAGGTCTCGGAGCTGCTGTACCTCTGGCCTCCACTGGATGTCAGTTCAGTGCTGGCTTGTGGTCCCCAAAACTCCCCAAGGGAAGCGAGCTGTCCATGGGATGCTCCAGCTTCCCCTCCCTGGCCGACCCTCCAGCTTCCCAGGCCTCCCGAACCCGGTCACTGGCATCACAAGTGGAAGCGCCACCACTGCGCTTGGTGGGCAGCCTAACTGATGCATCAACAAAGTTTTTGCATTGTATTTATATATATATATATATATATATATATATATATTATGGTAACACGGTAGTGCTACCATAATTAGAGTTGAAGAGCCCAACATGTTAAACCCCAAATTTTGCACCTTAATAATTTTGCAACTGTTTGATGGAGTGGCCTGAAATTTGGAATACATGATCAAGACCCATACACCTTGGGATCTGCCAAGTTACGTACCAGTCGGATAAGCGGCTCGGAGTTATTAAGCGTGATCTGCTATGCGTTTACGCTTTTTGAATTCTACAGCGCAGGTCGCATACGTTTGTCGCGACTGTCCGAAATCTTCAGGAATATGCAGCTGGGGTCCCAATGTGCTATTCAAAGATTTCATGAAAAAATTAAACAGTTCAAAGTTATTCAAAAAACAAGTTCCCATTATAAGTCAATGGGAAAAGTTAACAAATAGTTTGACAGTGTCGCAAATGCAGATTTTACTTTCGCAAATGGCCCTTTTACTGTCACAATTCCGCCATTTTGTTTTCAGTTGGCGATCAGAAAAATGCTTGGCATTTAAATTTGGGATCCTCTAGCAACCTAATTCTTTCTGTATTCACCTAGTCGGACCCTGAGGATGCTAGCCATGTCTTTATTTTGGGGTAAAACACCCCAGAAATATGTTTTTCACATTTCTGGAAAAAGTACTTTTGCAAAGTACTTTCGCACTTGTGACACTGTTGAATGAATTTGCGAAAGCTTTCGCAAATTGCGACAGTAGTTTTCTAGGCTGTGGGAAAATGACAACAATTCTTTGGCACCCCGCTGCAAAGAACGGTTTGGAGTTTTGGGCTGAAATTTGGAGGGAACGCAGCCAACATCTCACAGATGTGCCTTTCAGTGTTTTGTTGAAAAAATATTACACGGCGGCAAAGTTACATTACTCCATATTTGACGCTTTTTCCCATAGGATAACATTACGGCATACGATGCATTGCAACAATCATTTGGAGCCCTGCTACAAAATAACGGTTTGGTCTTTTGGGCTGAAAGTTGCAGGGCACACAACCAACATCCAACAGATGTGCCTTGTAGTGGTTTGGTGAAGAAATATTACAGGGAGGCAAAGTTATGGCACTCTGAACTTCTGTTTTTTTACCCATAGGATAACATTACAGCATTCGCCGTGCCTTTCAGGGCCCATATCTCAGAAACGGTGCGAGATACGGACGTTTCGTCGGAAAAATGCTTAGCCCCCTGACAGGCGCTAAGTATAAAACTAGCCAGGAAAGTGATAATTCATATGACTTTTAAATTTTTTTTCTATGTTGTACAGTTCCTGAGATATAAGCAATTTACTATTCCAAGTCCTCATTTTCTGTTCCGAGAGTCATTATTTTGCATACATTCTTTGTACTCGCTATCTTTCTCTATGCAGCTTTTGGGGAAAACCAGCCAGTGTGCTTACATTACTGTTACCATTACCGTTTTAAATTGTGGATCCGTACCCATTTCACTTACCGTTCACGTCTACGCCACTATGTGTGTTACCCTTTGTGTTTTCATTTGCGGTTGTGTTTGCGTTGTTGTTAACATTTCTGGCTACAGTACTGTTTCTCTTTCTGCTTTGTGTCACCATGCGCATTATGATTTGCGTTTGTGGGCACAATGTTACTATGTGACAAGACATCACGTGGCAGGAGCATGAGGCCCGCAGGGCCCCAAACTCCCGCCGCCGCATTACATGGCGGAAGCGCGGGGCCTGAAGGGCCCCTCCTGCCACCACATTACATTCTCTATTTCTCGTTATCATTCTCAAAAAGAAGGGAAAATAGAGGCAAAAAACTCTGTTTAATGCATCAGTTAAGGTTGTTCCACAGCGACAAACATGAAGAAATTCGATGTTAGGGTTGAGACCCCCTTTGCACCCCTCCAACCCACCCCCCCAACCAGAATCTGGGTGCTTGTTGGGGTCATTGGTCTTAACTCTCACCCCATTCTCCTATAACTCAGCTTCTTTCCACATGTGATGGGGTGAGAGTTAGGGCCGATGACCCCAACGCGCACCCTGATTCCGGTTGGGGAGGTGGGCTGGAGGGGTGCAAAGGGGGTTTCAACCCTAACATTGAATTTCCTCGCATTTGTCGCTGTGGAACAACCCTAACTGATGCATTAAATGGAGTTTTTGTCACATTATATATATATATATATATATATATATATATATATATATATATATTTCCCTATAGCTGCTATGAGTTTGCTACTAGAAGTACATGTAGTTTCTTTCCCTCTTCCTTTGTGTGTGTTCTGTCTGTTCAGTTTCCCTTTGTTGTGTTGCAGTGTATGTGTATATGTGCATGTGTGTGTGCTAGTTATAAAATGGGTGGGAATTTTTCTGATTTCTGATTGGCTAAATAAGTTCTGAGGCCATATTTTTCTTCCCCAGAAATGCACAGGTTGAAACAAGTTCAGGCAATGGGATCTGGAATTTGGGCCAATCACATACAAAAGTCATGAGCACTTCACTCATTCCTGACTGCCATTTCAAACATGGCTATCACCTTTACTCATTGTAAACAGTCAACAAGGCCCTGAAAAGTAAAAGACAGAAACAGAAAAAAAGATGGCAGAAGGAGGCAGAGGGTCCATAAAGTCCACCCATGTGTTCCTTGAGCCTTCTCAGATCCCAGGATCTAACCCCCCTTCTGCCTAATGCTTCCTACTGCTACTGTTGCTTTTGATCATGCTTTAGCCTTGTCCCACTCCAGTTTGAATGATGCCACAGACTTTGCTTCCACTACTTCAGCTGGCAGTTTATTCCATGGTTCCACAACTCTTTCTGTAAAATAGTGTTTCCTAAGCTCCCTCTTGAAGCCCCTCCCCCAACTTCCACTCATGCCATCTTGTGTTAGAGTCAGAGGCTCTGTTGAACAGGTCCAAAGATGGCACCTTATTTATTCCTCTCAGGAACTTGTATGTTTCAATCATATCTCCCCTCTCCCTCCTTGTCTCCAGTGAGAACATTTTTAACGCTTCCAGACGCTCCTTGTACAAGTGCCTTTGAAGTCCCTGGATCATTTTGGTCACTCTTCTCTGAACAGCATCCAGCCTGTTTATATCCTTTTTCAGATGTGGGCTCCAAAACTGGTCACAGTACTCCAGACTGGGCCTTCCCAGAGACCTGTAGAGTGGCAGTATTACCTCCTTCCTTTTGCTGTCGAATCTCCTCCCTATGCACCCCAGCATTTTGTTGGCCTTGCTAAAAGCTTTGTTGCATTGGCTTGTCTGTTTAAGGGTGCTGCTTATGATGACACCTAGGTCCCATTCTTCCTGCGTGACACTGAGCTGGACTCCATTGAGGTGGTACTCTGTTCTTGGGTTCCCTTTACCCAAATGCATCACCTTGCATTTCTTTACATTGAACTTCAGCTGTTGGACAATCTTTCCAGCCTCTGTAGGTCTTTTTGTAGGACCTTAACTGCCTCCTTGCTGTCAACCCTTCCTCCTATCTTGGTATTTTCTGTGAGTAGGGCAGTTTTGCCCTGAATACCATTACCAACGTCTTTGATAAAAGCATTAAGCAGGACTGGCCCCAACAATGAACCTTGGGGCACACCACTAGTGACTGCACCTTCATCAGACTTCACCCTGTTAACTCCCTTAAATTTTAAAAAATAAACAAATAATTAAACATTCTTTTTTTGCACGACACCTTCCTTACTAAAGATGTGTGGACTGGTCTGCTCAAAATTAGATTACCCGCTGCCCCTCATCTTTATTTTATTTATTTATTTAGTTTTTGTTGACCGGGTAAGTGCACTAGACAAATCCTGCCTATTTTCAGGCACGACCCGGGGGAGGGGGATACAGATGAATGCCAACTGACCTTGAACCAGATTAAGCTGTTGGTGGTATTTTTAGTGAATGAGAGAAATTTGGCCAGGACACTGGGGAAATTCCCCTACTCTTTTTGATAAGTGCCATGGGATGTTTAACATCCACCTGAACTACCACCAATCCAGGCAGATGGGACCTCGGTTTAATGTCTCATCCGAAAGACGAAAGAAAGAATCTTAAACTGTTGAGTAGATTGGGATCGAGCAGGACTCTTACAGCAGGAATCTTATTCCTGGTTCATCTCTCTTTTTCCCAAAAAAGAAAATTACAAATCCCCACTCCCGTCTTCTAACATATCATCATGACCCTCAGAAACTGTCCAATTAAGAATGTGAAAGAGTATGAGTAGGCAGGAAATCAATGAGAACCTCTCAGGATTTGGTGTGCTGTGCTTTTTGCAATGTGGTGAGCAGTCAAGCAAGCAGGAGATCAGTAAAGTAAGCAGTCAGTTAAGCAAGTAGGTGGTGAGTCGATTAGATGAATGAATGGGCAGTCAAACAAGAATAATCGTGAAACTGGAGCAACTGGGAGTGAGAATCATTAGCTTCTGGTCTGTGACTTATAATATGACAGCTCTAATAATGTGCAAGTGTGGTAAACTGGGGTGAGAATGCTGCTTGGCCTTTGAATTGTTCTTTACGACTTCTAAGCACCAATCATATAGATAGAAAAGCTTTTTTTTTCAGTTCTTTGGTAACTAGGCAAGGCTCACTAGGACACAAGTGCCATTTTTCAGGGGGTGGCCTGGGAGCACTGCGGAGGTGAAATTATTTTCTTAGAGCTGCACAGTATGCATGTGGAGGTTGTGGGACTCAAACTCAGGTCTGCTGGATGTACCAAACTCTTTCACAGCTCATTACTCTAACCTCTAAACTATACCACCAGCCCCAATATTATAAAAGCTGCTACCCAAAAACAAAAGGTACTGTCTCATATTGAAAATTCTAAGCAGTTCTAAATATTTTATGATGCTATTGCTTATGCAGAATTAAACAGTGCCAAATAAAGCCATGTGCTTCCAATATGCCAAGCATGTGTCACCATATAAATATCAGTGTTCCATGATTTGAAGGTTAGTGAAACATCAGCAAAGACTGGGGAAGAGTGCAGGATTCTGTACTTTACCATGGGACCGAGAGCATTTTAGCAGTGGGGTAAGGATGGATGTCCTGGAGCAGGTTAGGTGTTAGCAGATGAGGGTAGAATGTTTCTACAGATGCGTGATAGGTAATTCCACATGTAAGGCTAGGAAGAGCACATGGGATTGGGAGGGTATCGGTAGATGGGGCAGGGATGTATACACTCAAGGTAGGTGTCAGCAAGGGAGGGCAGTGTCATGGATGTGCACTAAAGCTGGACAAGAAAAGGTATACTGCTGTGTGTCTGGTGCTTCTTTTCTGCACCTACGCTACAGACACCATAACCAGTTTAAGCAAGAAGAAAGGTGCAAGCCAAGACCATTTGTTGCTTGTGAGGAGTTTATTTCTTTGACTGCACACATTTTGCTGCTACTGAAACAGTTTCATGACTAGATGCCTGATGAATACAGGGACAGCTTGGTGCTAGTGATCCAGTGACTACCAGATTCTACTAGATATTACCCTCTCTCCAGATAAAGGAGCAGCAAACTCTGATGCATAGGGGAGCTGGCAGTCACTGGTTCACTAGCACCAGGCTGTCCCTTTATTCACCAGGCATCTACTGTAACTGGGAAAATATTTCAGCAGCAGTAAAATGTGTGTATTCATTGTCCTCACAAGCAATGGTCTTGGTGCTGTTTACAATTTCATGTGTGTCAAACATCTAAGTGTCATTTTATGCAGTTGTATGGCAGATTTTCTATTTTCCTTTCATTTTACAAAAGGTTCTGTTTAAAATCAGAACCAATCAGAACTTATCAGGACTTTGACTTGAATCCTGTTCCCAATAATATGATCATACATATGAACATACAAACATGCCAGCAGATAAAGGCCTTATGGTTTATCCAGTCTGCTCAATTTTGCAGCTCCCTATGTGTTTACAAACAGAACTGCCTCCTCCCTGTTTCACTTTTGACATCCTTGTACTTCCACCTCCCCTCACTCACCCCCTTCTACCTGCAGTTCTTCTCCTTACCCTGTCCCGACTTCTCTTGAAGCTGTCATCAGTATTTAGGGATACCATTTCCTCTGGCAGCTCATTTCACTTAGCCACCACCCTCATGGTGAAAAGTGCCTCATCTCCCTCCTGAACCTTCCCCCAACCAGCTTTAGGCTATGCCCCCTAGTGGTCTTGTTGCCACTAAGTCGAAGAGACCCTCAGTGCTCACGCTGTTATTGCTCTTAAGGGACCTGAAGGTCTTACTCATGTCTCCCCGCTCCTGGCTTTCCTCAAGAGAGTACTTGTTGAGCTCCCTGAGCCTCTCATCATAGGTGTTGCCCTGCTGCCCCTAGATAATCTTGGTTGCCCTTCTTTGGACTGTCTCCAGCAAGTTGACATCCTTCTTAAGATATGGGCACCAGAACTGCACACTACTCCAGGTGTGGTCGTATCAGTGACCTGTACAGTGGAAGAATTCCTTCTGCCTTCCTGATGGGAACTCTCTTAGCTATGCAGCACAGCATCTGGTTTGCTTTGGCTGCTGCTCTCTTGCAGAGTGCAGAGTGTTTCATGTCCCTTGTGATTATTACTCTCAGGTTTTTTCTTCTGACATGGTTACATGCAATCGGCCCAACCAGTATTTGGTCCCTGGATTCTTTGCACCCAATTGGGTGCATGCCCCAGGACTCGAGGATGGCACATGTGGTGCCCCTCCATAAGAGTGGGCCCAAGGATGAACCAAGTAACTACAGACTGGTCAGCCTTTCCTCCATTGTTGGGAAGCTAATGAAGACTATTGTTAAAGAGAGATTGGTGATCTTTCTGGAGAAGAATGGTCTCCAGGATGATAGGCAACATGGGTTTGTCTCGGGCAGATCTTGCCAGACAAACCTGGTCGACTTTTTGACTGGGTGACAAGGACACTTGATAGGGGCCATGTGGTGGATGTCCTGTACCTGGACTTCAGCAAGGCTTTCGACTTGGTGCCACATGGAAGGTTAACTAGTAAGCTGAGAAACCTGGGAGCAGGGGAGAAACTGGTTAAATGGGTTAGGAGCAAACTGCAGTACAGACAGTAGAGGGTAGTTGTAGGGGAGAACTCTTGACTCCCAGAGCTGTAACCAATTGGGTTCCACAAGGCTCGGTACTAGGACCGGTGCTATTTAACATTTTCTTTGCTGACATACTGGATGGGATTAGGAGTAAGATCAGCTTTTTTGCAGATGACACAAAGATCATTGCAGAGGTGGATAGTGTGGAAGGGGAGCAGGTACTCCAAAAGGATTTGGCAAGACTTGAGCACTGGTCAGACACATGGCAGCTGGGGTTCAATGCTAAGAAGTGCATAATCATGCACTTGGGAGCCAAGAACCCTGGGAATTGCTAATGGCTGGGGGTAGTGCAATTAACCACTTCAGTGGAGGAGATGGATCTGGGGCTACTAGTTACATGGAACATAAATCACTCAGCACTGTGTAGGAAGGCAGTGGCCAAGACTAATAAGATGCTGGGGTGCATTGCCAGGGAAATCACCTCTAAGAGAGAATAAGTCATTCTGCCACTGTACAGGTTGCTGGTGAGACCTCCCTTGGAGTACTGTGTGCAGTTCTGGTGTCCCTATTTGAAGAAGGACATCAATCTACTGGAGAGGGTCCAGCGCAGAGTGATAAAGATGATGTTTGGGCTGGGGGAAAAACCATATGAAGAAATGCTGAAGGAGCTCAACATGTATTTCCTAGAGGATAGAAGGGAGAGAGGGGATGTGATTGAGACCATCAAATACTTAAAGGGCATGAACAGGGTTAGTACTGAGGGCATGTTTAGATAAAAGGGGGGGAGGGACACAAGGGGACACAGTCTGAAATTGGAGGGTGTAAGATTCAGGAGGGAAATAAGGAGGCACTACTTCACAACAATGGTGGTAGCAAGGTGGAACGCACTGCCAGAAGAGGTAATATCACTGAAATCTGTGGGCAGTTTTAAGAGGGGGTGAGACAGGGTCAAAGGTAAAGTTAAAACTGAAGGGAAGCTGGGGAAGGGTAGTTGGCAGAAGGGGGCGACAAATTAGATGGACGGGCAAGGGGTGGGAGGGCAGCTACAGTAGATTAGACTGGGAGCTGCATACTTGAACAGACTCAATAGACTGTATGGCCTTTATCTTTTTGGCATTTTCATTTGTTCATATGTTTGTAAGTGCATAACCTTGCACTTTTTAACGTTGTCCCCCAGGTGCCATCCCTGAGTTCCTATCTTCCCTCGTCTGTGTCCACCCACCCACAGAACTTGGTGTCGTCCATGAACAGGCAGATTTTACCCCTAATCCTATCTGTGATGTTGCTTATTAAGATGTTAAATAGCACTGGGCTGAGCACTGAGCCCTGTGGGACCTCACTGGTCACAAGCCTTTCGCTTCAGAGAACTTTCCCCCGACTACCACTCTTTGACTTCTATCCTGCAGCCAGCTTCTGACCCATTCCGCAAGCTTAAGCCCCACCCCCAGGTCCTCAAACTTCCTGACCAGTCTCTTATGAGGCACCGAGTTGAAGGACTTGCTGATGTCCAGATTCAGGACATCCACTGCCTGGCCCTTGTTCACTATCCTGGTGACCCAATCAAAGAAGTTAATTAGGTTGGTTTGGCAGGACCTCCCTGACACAAACTCATGCTACCTCTCATCCTGGAGCTAATTTCCTACAGAAAGCAATCATGTTCTCTTTCAGAATGGTCTGCATCAGCTTGCCCACTATAGACGTCAGGCTGAGTGGTTTGTAGTTCCCTGGTTCATCCCTCAGACCACTATTATGGAGAGTCACCACATGCACCATTCTCCAGTCCTATGGCATATTTCTGGACTCCAGTCTGGTGTTAAACAGGTCTGCCTAGGGACCCACCAGAACCTCCACCAGTTCTCCAAGGACCCTCAGGTGCATGCCATCTGGCTCTGCTGATTTGTTCACCTTTAGGGCCCATAGGCCCTTGAGTAAGTAGTACCCATTTGGCTTGAATTTCACTGTCTGTGATTTCCAAACCACCAGTCCCAACCCCACCTCTTGCAGTACTGGTCCATCTTTTCCCAAGTGAAGACTGAACAGACGTGACTATAAAGCACCTCTGACTTTTCTTCACTACCCTCTGCCAACCCCACCTCTTCTTTTTCAGCCTTACAATTTCATCCTTTATGTTTCTTTTCTCCAATACCTCAAATAAGCCTTCTAACCTGCCCCCCCCCCAGGCTAGCTGCTCCTCTCTCATGGACATTGCTGCCCTTACTGCCTTGTTTACCTTTCTTGACTTAGCTGTGTAGTTCCCCATCCTCCTTCAGAGTAAGCTTGTACTTTCTAAAGGCTGCCTTCTCTTCCCCCATCACTTTTGCCATCTCCTTACTGAACCAGCTTGGTTTTTGGCTTAAGTTTTCTTACTTTTGATTTTGGCACACTCACTAGTGGTCTCCATCAATCCCTTCTTTATTATGGCCCATCCTGTCTGAGTCAGCCTTCTGAAAGTCCAGGACTCTTATCTTGGTCCAGATCATCACTCTGCCCATGTCCAGGTGAAGCCACACTGTCTGGTGGTTACCTCCTGCTAGCAGCATATCCACCTTCACATCCTGAACATGTGCACAGTTGGACAGGATCAGCTCCAGGATGGCCATCTCTCTAGTGGGCTCCATGACACCTTGAGTCAGAAAAGCACCCTGGAAAGCATCCAGCAGTACTTGTTCACTAGTGCAGGAGGTAGCAGGGATTTTCCATTCCACCACAGGTAGATTGAAAGTCCCCCATTATTACTACATGCCTCCTGCTGTACATATCTATGATTTGGGACCACAATACCCTATCCAATTCCTCAGCTTGGGAAGGTGGTCTGTAGACCACTCCCATCCTTAATTTCCTTGATTTCATGGATTGAATCTGCATCCACAACACTTAAGGCTTGCCCTCCGCATCCTCTTCTCTGGTGCAGATTATCTCCTCTTTCAGGTACAATGCCACCCTCCCTCTTCCTGTCCCCCTATCCTTTCTGTACATTTTATACCCATGAAATGCTAGATCCCAGACATGGCTTTGTGTGGCCCAAGTGTCTGTAATGGCCACTATTTCCACCTCTCCTTCAGCCACCAATGACTGCAGTTCTGCCATTTTCTTCCCCAGACTTCTGGCATTTAGAGACACCGTCCTCCACTGCGACTCTTGACCTTCTTATCCCCCTCTTCTCTTGGTCCCTCCCTTCTTCCCCACCCCTCCCTCCCTCTCCTCCTCCTGTTGACCTGCTTGGGGAAGGCCTATCAGCCTCCTCTTTCCAGTAACTAAGGGTGCTGTGTACCTTGCTGCAAGCCCGTCAGTTTAAATTTAGATTTTTAATTATAAAGTCCTCCACCTTTCCCTTCAGGACCCTTGTGCCCCTTCTGCTTAAGTGCAACCCATCCAGTGCAAACAGGTTCTTGTTATCCCATGCCCCCTCCCAACCACCAATGCACCCATACCCTTCTGCCTCATACCAACCTCTTAACCATTTGTTGAATTCAGCAGTCCTTGCAGTATTAAGCATCAGTACCTTTTCCGGTCTGCTGAGCCCTACTACTGACACACTTAAACAAACTTAAAAATGAAGTACTATTTCTGTTGTTTCTTTGGTGACCATGAGAAATTCCCCTTCTATTCTTACCAGCTTGTCAGGGCAAATTCTGCTGCTTACACTGTACTTCAGATACAATTGAGCTCTTGGCACCACATAAGGCCTTCTTCTGTGTGTGAGGGGGTGAGCATTCTGCCAGAAGAATTGCTCATCAGTTTGAAACTCTGAGTTCCATAATAAACAATTATTGCATCTTTTGAATGTATAGAAAGAAAAATGATTGACAGGTGGGGAAGAATTGTATTTTTTACTACAGTAGTTACTTTTTACAAAAGAAAATACCTGTTTTTAATTTAAAACATTGCAATTTTTAAATTGTTTCTCAGTTTACCCATTTTATAAGTGCATTATGATACTCCAGGTAATTTGTTGTCTCAGTTAATGCATTCCCAGGTGCAAAAGGGACTTGGGGCAAGAGCATCCTGCCTCACTCACACCTGGGCATGCATTAACCCCCGACAACCAACTTCTCATTGTGTCATATTGCTTACATATCACTTGAAACAAGGATGCATTTATGCTACAGTATGTTAAATAAGCACTTTGGTTAGAACTTTGAAGTTCACTTTTTGAACTGAATTAGTATCTTAGCAATATGCCTTTAATGGTAGTAAAGCAAGTCTTCTATATGAGAGGTGCTCCACATGAGTTATTACTCTGATGAAGGTCATATGACTAAAATGTTACTCATGTGATGCCTATGCATGAGAGGTGCTCTGGCATCTTGAGCTCGCTACCTGAAGTCCCATATGGATATAAAATTACTGAGGTACAGAGAATGATCACCATTTTTTTTAGTACTGTTATTCAAACCTGATGGAACAAGCATTTGTCAATGCCGAATGTTGATTGCGTTGGTGTGTTGGCAATGCTGACTGGCCCTCTGTCAGTCGCTCAGTCTGTTTCGTCCAGTGCTGCAGGCTGCTGTTTTGTACTGTGCTCCTGCATGCGTTGGCACCTTGTTCTGGCCACTAAGAGTTCTGCAGCTGTCCCGACAGAAGTCCATTGAGGTGGGTCACTCGCCCTCTCTCACTTGTGCATTCTGTTTCTCTTGGTGCTGCAGGCTGCCCTTTTGTACTGGGCTCCTGCCTCTGTTAGGGGCTTTTTCTGCACACAAAGAAATCTGCAGCAGTCCTGACACAGGTCTGTTGAGCCTGCTGACTCCCCCTCTCTCACTCACTCGTTCCATTTCTGCCAGCGCTGCAGGGTGGCCTTTTGTACTGGGCTCCTGCCTGCATTGGCACCTTTTCCTGCCAACAAAGAAATCTGCAGCAGTCACGACAGAGCTCCATTAAGGTCGCACACTCCCCCTGTGTCACTCACTCTTTCTGTCTGTCCCGCACTGTAGGTTGCCCTTTGTACTGGGCTCCTGCCTCTGTTGGTGCCTTGTCTGCCCACAAAGACATCTTCAGCAGTCCCGACAAAGCTCCGCTTAGCTCGCTCATGCAGTCCCCTCTCACTCACTCATTCCGTTTCTGCCGGCACTGCAGGCTGCCCTTTTTCATTGGACTCCTGCCTGTGTTACTGCCGTCTTCTGCCCACAAAGAAATTTGCAGCACTTACAATACAGCTCTGTTGAGCTCGCTCACTGCCCCTCTGTCACTCACTCATTCTGGTTTCCCTGCCAGTGCAGGCTGCCCATTTGTTCTGGGCCCCTGCATGCATTGGCACCTTTGTCTGCCCACAAACAAATCCACAGCTGTCCTGACAGAGCTGTGTTGAGGTCGCTCAGTCTCCCTCTCTCACACGCTCATTCTGTTTGTCCTGGCGCTGCAAGCGGCCCTTTTGTACGGGACTCCTGCCTGCATTGGCGCCTTTTTCTGCCCACAAAGAAATCTGCAGCAGTCCTGACAGAGCTCCGTTGAGCTCACTCAGTCCCCTGTCTCACTTGCTCATACTGTTTCTCCCACCGCTGCAGGCTGGCCTTTTGTGCTGGGCCCGTGCCTGCATTGATGCCTTTTTCTGCCCACAAAGAAATCCACAGCAGTCCTGACAGAGCTCCGGTGACTTCACTTACTGCCCCTCCCTCACTCGCTCTCTTGTTCTATTTCTCCCAGTGCTGCAGGCTGCCCTTTTGTACTGGGCTCTTGCGTTGGGCCCTTTCTCTGCCCACAAACAAATCCATAACAGTTCCGACAGAGCTCAGTTGAGCGCGGTCACTCCCCTCCCCTCACTCATTCGATCTTAATGTGTCCCATACAGTGATTTCCCACAGCGACCGTGCTATTCTGCGACAGGAGTGCAAAAACACATTGTAGCCATGATGTGAAACATGGCAGCTGTACTGTTCATAAGGAGGTGTGGAAAAATGCCACTGTTGAAAATATGGGGTGAAAATATCACAATATTGTGAAGTTACAAGGGTGTGTGGAAACAGGTCAATGCACGCTTGTAACACAGTCATGTCATGGAGTTTCGACACCCGATTTTCAGCATAGGCATTTTAGGACCTCTGCTCATGAACAGTGCCACTGTCATTTTCTTAATCTGCCCCAATCAGTGATTTCCCACAGCGAATGCATTATTCTGCGCCGGAACTGTGAAAATACATTTCGGTCAGGTTGTGAAAAATGACAGCTGTGCTGCTTATAAGGAGGTGTGGAAAAAGTCCACTGGTGAAAATATGGCGTGACAATATGACAAATCTGCGAAGTTATAAGGGTGCGTGGAAAGTGTGCAACGCACACTTGTAACACAGTCATTCGATGGAGTATTATCACCAAATTTTCAACATAGGCATTTTAGGACCTCTGCTCATGAACAGTATCACTCTCATTTTCTTAATCTGTCCCGGACAGTGATTTCCCACAGCGGCCGCTCTATTCTGCGCCAGAAGTGTGAAAACACATTTCGGTCAAAATGGAAAAAATGACAGCTTTACTGTTCATAAGTAGGTGTGGGAAAATGGCAATGTTGGCAATCTGGAGTGAAAATATTATAAATTTGCAAACTTATGAGAGTGCGAGCAAACTGCACAATGCACGTTCGTACCACAGTCATTTTATGGAGTATCATTACCAAATTTTGAACATAGCCATTTCAGGACCTCTACTCATGAACAGTATCACTGTCATTTTTTTAATCTGTCCCAAACACTGATTTCCCGCAGTGACCGCTCTATTCTGCACCGGAAGTGCAAAAACACAGTTCCGCTAGGATGTGAACAATGACAGCTGTATTGTTCACAAGGAGGTGTGACAAAATGCCAGTGTTGCAAAATCTGGCATGAAAATATGCAAATTCACGAAGTTATGAGGCGTCGTAACAACTGCGGCGTACTTTCGTAAAATAGTCATTTTGGATTTTTTCCACCAAATTTGCAACATAGGCTTTTTGAGAGCCCACCTCATGAACACTGGCACTGTGGCTTCATTAACCAGTCCCGAAAGGTGATTCCGCGCAGTGACCATGAAATTACCTTTCTGGACCGATTAACGCCATGACAGTTCAAGAATTCATGAGGAGGGGTCCCAAAAGCCCCATGTTGAAAATTTGGTGAAAAAATTCCCCAAAATGCCTGACATATGCAGTAAAGTTGAAAAACCCCTATCTATTACAGTATACAGCTTACCTGTATTTACGTCAGTTAAGCGGTCGGCTTTGAAGAGTGCAGGCGTGTCCCGGCCCACCAAAGATCGTCGCGACCAAGCTCATCAGGTAAGTATGGGGTGGGGTGTGTGAGAGGCAGGCGTGCAGTGGGTGGGTGCGGGTGGGAGGCAGGGCGAGTGCCGAGGGACGGTTTCCTGCTTTCCAGGAAAAAAAAAAACGGACATTGCGGGACTGTTTTCCACTTTGCAGGGGCCTCTGGCACACTGGGGTGGGCTCCCAGTGTGTCACCACTAGCTTACTCATTCAGGGGCAGCAGTAGCTGATGGGGGATCAGGCACCCCCCGTCAGCGAAGGGCCATGGTGGGGGTATCGTTATGCCGATGGGGATTGGGCACCCCCGTCGGCAGGAACAAAACGGGGGTTGGGGGGTGACAGAATGCTGACAGGGAGTGGGCTCTACTGTCAGCAACAAAACAAACAGTGGGGCCACTACAGCCAATGGGGATTGGGTACCCAGTTGGCAGGAACAAAACCGGGGGCACAGAATGCGGCGAAGTTGGGGCCCCGTCGGCAACTAAACATGGTGGGGGGGGGAAACAGGTATATTGTTTGTGAACATGGTGGCAAGCCACCACCATGTTCACAAACAATCTCAAGTCTTTACATCCCGGCCTGCAATGACGGGTCGCTCCCTCATTGCAGCAGATGACTGACGCTGCAATGACGATGCGGCCCCTGATTGCAGCGGCTGTTTTTTTTGAAAGTTGTGGCACACTGGCTGAACTAGTGTCAGCAGCAGCGTGCCATGGCATTGGGGGAATCGGGGCAAGCCTCTGCAGGCTGTGGGGGCATTGGCCACAACAGTGCCGCGCCTCCACATCCTGCTTCTTTACAAACCTGTCGCAACATGTTTCTTGCGCATGGCACAATCAACATAATAAAAAGGACTGCACTGTAGTAAAACAAGTGTTTCCTGATCTGTGAATTTCGAGGGGAGTGTTGGCTTCTACTCCGGGCTGAATAGCTGGGCCACATTTGAACTAGCTGGTTGAATGCTGCAATTACCTCATGTCTTGGGTGGTTAAAAGCCCCTGACTACAAATCGTGCCTCCCAATCCACCCAGGTTGTTTGGCTATTGCAATATTGCCATATACCAGACCGTGAGTATTCCTTGAAGCAGCAGTACTAGCTATCCAGCAAAAAAGTTTGTCCTACCTTTTTTTTAGCAGTAATGTTTTCCTGATGATCTTAGATTCTTCATTGGGGTATTTTGAATTCAATTAGCTATTTTTTTTTTTTTAATTACTATTTATTCACCTTCCTGCCTGCCATCCCTGACCCTTCAGGAGCCTCAAGGTAGACATCCCTCTGCCTTCCACCCTGCCCGTATGACCCCACAGGAACCCCATAGAGCTTGGGTTTACCCCCCGAGCGGGGATGGGGCAGAGCCCCCTTACCCCAACAATCAACTTTCGTCGGTCCAGGGGCCATCAGGCGGGTGAAGGCACATCGAGGGCATGTCTCTGGAGGCTCCATCTTCTCGGCGATGGCAGGTGCTTTTCTGCTCTTTCCTCCCACCCCCTACAGCGTAGGACCCCTGACGTCAAGGCGCAAAGCGCCTATGTCACACTGTATGTAGGCAGCCCTTCCCCTTAACATTGGGGGCTTGCAGTACTCCGAGCCTCCGCTCGGAGTCAGACAAGTGTTCGGGCTATAGCCTTAACCCTCCCCGGAGTTGGCGTGCTGTCGCGGGATGCTCAAGCCCTAACTCCCCGGCGGCCCACCAGCTGCGAGTCCGCTCCGAACCCGGTCGCGGTGTGGCGAGGTGTGGCGTCCAGCACCTCAACCCTCAGCGCCACCGGGCTGGCCTATTAGCTATTTTTAAGATTGTGTTTAATTACAACTTTTTGTAATTTCTGTTGCTCTCAATAAAGATGGCTGCCACCAGTAACTTTCTAAAATCTTCTCCCCAGAGATCAGACACTAACAGCACACACTGTATTTATAATGCAAATATGTCAGGGTTTTGCCAGCACATGTTTCTGATGACTAGCAGCACAACACCACCCTAATTTGCTTACATCCATGATTGTTGTCAAGACTGTTTACATGTCATGACAACAACTTTTAAGAACTTCAAAATCCTTTTTCGTGCCTTGGGATATATTGATGTTTTAGTTTGTCCTAACTGTCCACCAAGTCATTTAAATTATTAACTAGTACTGCTGCTTTAAATAACTGACATTGTAAGTAGAATGAGGTCTTACTGTATGTTATAAATTGATAAAACTAAACTCTATACAGCCAAGCCACAAATGAAACACCTTGAGCAAGAAGAAAATGCAGGCAAGTCCTTAGTTCTCTCATGATTAAACCAGAAGATCCCTTATAAGAGTATACACTAATTTAAATATCTGATAAGGCAGGTATTATGTGCAGACAGAAATAAAATAGTTTTCGTCTTTGAAAAGTATTATGCTAAGTTATACTCTGGTGACAGTGATATAACAAAATCATAAAATGAAAGCTTTTTTGGATGAAATAAATTACTGAAATTATCTGGTGAGGATACTGAAAAATTAAAACGTCAACTGATTTTGGAAGTGGCGTGTGAGTCGATGGTAACACTTAAGAAAGACAAAGCACTTGGTCCAGATGACTTTACAACAAAATTAGAAAAATCTACTTTAAAAAGAACTGTTTCAAGCAATGCAACCCTATCAGAAGACTTGAGCCCAGATATTCAGAAACCAGGGCAGGCACAGCGCGTCCATTTGTGATGAACTTGCCCTTGCACTCCCCTTGGTCATGGTGATATTCAGACAGATAGCACTCACTGATGGAGTGGTGCTATTCAGCTGAATATCGCTCCATGTTGGTGCAGCACTAAGTGAACCTGTGTTGCCCTGACATAGACCAGGGCTATATATAGCCCACAGGGGATAGCACTAACCAACATGGGATAGCGCCAACTTCCCTGTGGGCCATGTTTAACCAGAGCATGCAAATGAGAACATTAGGCATGCAAAGTACAAATGGGCCATTTGCATCGATCACTGCAGCCCCCACACTCCTTGGTGGTCCAGTGGTTCTCCCTTCCAGTTTACCAGTACATCATTCATATTAATTAAATTCCTGGTGTCCAGTGGTCCCCCCATCCCTAATCTTCCAGTACATGGATTCATTAAAATCCCTTGTGACCAATAGTTCCCCTTCCCCCAATCTCCCAGTACATACAGCTGTGTCTATAGTATTTGTACTCTCTGGTAGTTCATATAGGGGGCTGGCCTTGGAGGTGGGGGAGGGGCTGTGCCAGTTACCATACTCCACCTTACGTGAGCACTGGACAACATGGTGAGGGGAGGTGTGGGAAGGGTGGATGTGAGCAGGCAGATTGGGTGGGGAGCATGTAACTGTTTATGGGATACCACTGGACACCAGGGATTGGAATTACATGATGTACTTGGAGATTGGGAGTAAGGGGAACCACTCGGCACCAGGGACTTTCATGAAACCATGGGCTGAGAAATCTGGGGGTGGGGAGAATCACTGGACACCAGGAAGTTTATTGAAACTATGTAATGGGTGATTGGAGGCAGCTTGGCACAGGGGCAGGCATCTATCTTGCCTTCAGGGGTGGGGGTGCAGGCCTAGTGCCCAGTTAAGAGGTATGTTTTGGTGGCAGTAAACAGCACTGCCACTGCAAACCTTTGAAAATGCTACTGTATCAATATGCTTGAAAGGACCCTTTCATTTTCATAGGCGCAGTGGTATTTTAGTGCTTGGATGCTGCCAGATATGAGGGGCAGTCTGGGAACCTCTGAATATGGCCCACCTCTGGGTGGCATTTTGAAACACCCTCATCTGGTTTTTAAATTATTGTGCTGAATTCTGCCTGGGAAGATAGAGCAAGAAAAGTTG
The DNA here is from genome assembly GCA_016271365.2 of Neoceratodus forsteri. Classification (NCBI taxonomy): domain Eukaryota; kingdom Metazoa; phylum Chordata; order Ceratodontiformes; family Ceratodontidae; genus Neoceratodus; species Neoceratodus forsteri. Next base: position 160,113,586 of record CM028137.1, read on the forward strand.
GTCTAGCTTCCTGGATAGAATTCTGCATTTGCATCTGAAAAACAGATTTGATTCCTGTAGTTTTTGCAGAAACTGCCGTAAACTGTAGTAATTCTTGCAGATACATTGAGATGCTTGTAAAAATGCTGCAAAAATCCTAATGCATTTGGCTGGATGCAGAACATGTCCAAAATACAGACTGGGTTACTGCATCTGGTGCTTTAAAAATCCCACTGTCTATGTCTAATGTAATGAAAGATGCATATACAGTGTAACATTAATACAAAAAGAAGGTTGATGCCCTTTTTTGCTAACAAAACCATAGGACAATTTTGTTGATAAATAATAGATTCTAGAATCTATGCTAAAATTCTCATGTTGAAGTTAGAATTGTCCCCAAACCTATTTCTCCAGAAAAAAAAATTTTATGAGGTGAAGATTAGCCTCAGACAAATCTGGGAAACTATTTCATATACTTGCTTGTTCTAAGAAACAAAAGGTCCCTGCTTTTTTGCTCTCATCAGACTTACTAAAAATCATTCAAAAGAGTTGGTTGGAAATTCTTGTTTCTCTTGTTAGATGTTGCTTTCCATGTAACTTTGTTGAGGCTATTAGAGTTTTATATAAAAGCCAAGTAGCAAAGTGCTTTGCAATGGATTAATATGTAATAGGTTTCTATTGTGTGGTAAAAGGCAAGGCGGTCTGCTCTCTCCGCTTCTTTTTAATCTTTATTTGGAACCTTTTTTGTATGTCTAGTAGAGGTGTGCAAAGTCTTCAAAATTAACTCTGTGAGTTAATTTGCACATTTTGTGTAATTCGTGGAGCGATTTCGCGAAATTCGCGGCCACAAATTTTGCGGAATTTGCCGCGGAGTGTAACATTTTGCCAGCGAATATTGCACTCTGCCTGTGAAATTCATGGTTTGCATTAGAAAATGGCAAATTTCACTGAACATTTTGTGCAAATCACATGAATCGAAGTTTCAGAGTGTTCCAATAATGTCGTGAATTCCACAAAGCATGAATTATCATTAATTCATGTGAACTTTGAGGTATTAAGATTGGTAAGCATAGGGCTGGCCCGCTAGCACAGTGGGAGTGCTCCCACCTGCGGTATTGATGTCCCAAGTTTGGGAATGAGCTTGACTCATCATAGGGCTGGCCAGGGGGAGGAAGGATAAGCATCAGTGGGACTGCTGTCTTCTTCCTCCAAGGTGGTGGAGGGCTGTGGTGTCAGGTGATATGGTGACTCCCAATGGATGCTGGAAGAACACCAGCCTGGGACCACACACTGGGGGGAGATGACGTCAGATGTTGGCATGCCTTGCATGGGACCACACACTCTGCGAGCTTGCCATCATTGCTCAGCCATTCCTCCAAGGAAACCTATGCTGAAAAAACTCTGGCAAGGAAGTTGAATGATGCGCAGACCTTAGGCTCCATTCTTTCTGAAATAACACTGGTGTAAGTCTTGGTTGGGATCTCAGGGTGATTCAGATCTTTCCCTGTTGGGAGCCTTCCCCATGGTCGGAAGCTTTGAAGAGTGCCTGAGGGATGTGGGTGGTTGGGAAAATGGGGCAGATAAAGGAGTACATCCCTGCTCTGATTCAGAGAGCAAAAAACAGAATCGAAAAAAGCATAAAATTATGCTATATGTAGATATTTTTTTGGAATTTGATAAAATCCTGATGAGTCTGGTCCTGCAATAATCTCCATAATAAATTAATCTTGTGAAGTTTCTGGTTACAAACTAAACATAACATTCTATTAAATAATTTTCCACATAAAAATAATTTTCCCAATTTGACTCTTATAAGGAAGGGAAGTTTTACATTATATCTTTACCTGAAAATTGGCATAAATTAGATATGTGTAGATTTAATATTGAAAGAATATGGTAGGAGATCAAAATTAACTTTGAAATATGGGTTAAACTTCCACTGAGTTTGTGAGATAGCAGTACTATAGTTTAATGAAAATTAATTATCCTGATTTGATGCCAATGAATATTATGAAAGGAGCCAGTATGGCACTGTGGTTTAAGGCACTGAGTTGCAAACCTGGAGACCTTAGTTTGAATCCCACAGCCACCACTTGCACACTGTGTGACCCCGAGCAAGTCACTTAACTTCCTTGTGCTACCAGGTCACACCTAGAAACAAGCTTCAGCTTAGTGTGGCTTTCCTGGTTAAACAATTTCCCCTTTCCCTTTTTGAAAAAAAAAATACATGGGAAGACCTTAGTTTTTGTTTGGGGAGAATGGACACCTAAGGATTTTTACACCAGAATTTCTTTGCCCGGTACCGAATACTACTGTTTTTTATAGTATGTGTGCTCACTGACATTTAATATGGCAGCCAGCCATGGAGGCGACAGGAGGGGCACGGCCAGTTACCATATTCTGGTGTTAGAACACACTGATGACTCATATGACTGCCGGCCACAGAGATGAGAGAACTGTGCTGTTCACTGTACTCTGGTGTCAATGATCGCTGGACACTGGGGTGAAGAAGGGTGTGATGACATGGGATGTGTGTGTGAGCAGGTTGAGAGGAGGTCATGGGAATGTTCAGGGGGAAACAGGACACCAGGGATACCTTTTACAGGACTGGAGGGACAGATCGGGTTGGGGGTGGGGAACTCACTGTACCACCTGGGAGGTTAATATAACTGAATGTACTGGGTGGTCAGGGATGAGGAGAACCACTGGACCCTCAGGAATTTAATATAACTGAATGTACTGGCCAGTGGGGGGGGGTTGGAGGAAAACCACTAGACCTGACCAGACCATACACACACACACACATATATATATATATATATATATATATATATCACGCGCTTTCCAGTACTAGATCCAACTGCAGGCGAAAGGGTTTGGCTCGCTCCTCACACAAAACCAACAGACAACCAAAGCCTGCACTCAAAGGGTAATAGAGTACCAAAATAGCCCCTAATGGCACAGTCAAAAATACTTGCTGTAATTGGTTTATTACACTCGGATATACTTGCAAATCAAGGCAACCAGAAAACTGCTATCTTATGCAGAGAGAACACAACACCTCAACAAACCAGGCACTTCACTCACTAGAGCTTTCTTAGGGGTCAGCTACCTGGAGTACATGACACTCCCTTTATACTATGCATCTTAAGCCGGTCACCAATAAAATGCTATACATTTAAATTAGCTCAATATCTGTGGTTGTGGGGGATGTAAACAAGACACTCACAGAAGTGACGAAATGCAAATTACATAAATATTAACAAGTGCACTGTACAATGCATGTAAAATATGTACAAAAAAACTGGTTGTGACAGACATCAGGCAATTTTTTTTCTTGCTGAACTAATGTTGGTGTTTATGCCCTTTGGTGCAACTGTCCCAAACTGTATATTGGCAGGATCAGACATAGTCTGCACCAAAGAATTCATGAATATGTTAAGGATACACAAAATGGCAACATTGACAGCTCTGCTGGTGAGTCCTTAACTTCCACAGCAATGATCCACCTGTACTGTTATTCATGGACACTGAATAATTCAAGGAGGGCAGAAGGAGAAGCAACAGACTGGAGAGGCACTTATAGCATAAGCGCTATTGGATTTTTCTTCAAAACAATCCCCAGTCAGTTACAACAACCACTTTGCACTGTGCCATTGCCCTTATTATCTCCCATTTCTAGACTATTTTAGGACACAATGACCTTTGAGTGCAGGCTTTGCTTGCCTGCTTGAACAGCTGGACCACAAGGGAATATAACATAACTGAATGTACTGGGCTATCAGGGATGGGAGGAACCAGTGGACCATGAGGGACTTTAACATAACTGAATGTACCCGGGTGATTGCGGTTGGGGGGGACCAGAGGACCACCAGCGAGGTTAACACTGAATGTACTGAGTGATTGGGGGGACCACTGGGCCACCAGGGAGTGAGTGTAACAGTGACATGGGTGCCAAGGGGCTGCTGTGCCCAATACAAATGAGCCCATAATGGGCATGCAAATGGCCCCTTAGCACCTTGCATGCCTAAAGGGCTGATCTGCATTCTCAGGTGAATATGGCCAGAGGGGATCTGGTGCTATAACACTTTGGGCACCGCTGTTCCTGTGGGTCATATGCAGCCCTCTGGTCCACGTTGGGGCAGCCCAAATCCAGTTTGTGCTGCACCAACATGAATCGATATTCAGAGGGATAGTACCATTCTGTGAGCAATATCCCTCTGAATATTGCCAGAGCTTGGGGGAGTGCAAGCATAGCATAAATGGCTGCTCTTGCCCATTTTTTTTCAATATTGGGGCCCATATCTTTAGGTTTGAAGTGGCTGGTAAACAATTAATTTTAGAACACTGGTTAGACAACAGTGTTAGAACATATGGGGCTCAATTTCCAAAAGCCCAAGAATGCCGCAACCTCCTGGTGCACCAATCATACGGCATACGGGGCTTGCAGCATTCTTTTGGCACTGATTGGGATTTTCACTCCCATGCACCAAAATAACACAACTTAGACCAGCTCCCCTGGTCTAACTTGTGGCATGCTGTGGACCTTTTTTTAGGGCTTGTGCATTTGGCACAAGTCACTGTAAAGAGTGGACAGTGTTGCACCTGTGCCTGATGTGCTAAAGTCAGGTGAAGCTGCAGCAAAGGAATTTGGCACAGCTGCACAAAAGAATGGGGTTGACGCAGGGCTTGATGCACGTCCTGCATCAGCCTTTGAAAATCAAGCCAATAATGTGTAGCATGGATCTGTTCTTAATAACTTATTGTTGAATAATATGTTGCATGGTATAAATAAGAACATACTGTAACAACATTTGAAACCAAATTGGGCAACATTATGACTGTCCATACAATTCTTTGTGATATACCTAAATGGTTACTTTTTCTATTCTTAATTAAATATTGCTGGTTTGCCATACCATCTGACTATCCCTTGCTCTTCAGATTTAGCTTCTGAAATTGATTTATACACTACTCTATGTGCAAGTAAAAGGTACTGTGCAACATGTATGATAAATGTACCCTGACTGAGAGAATTGCATTTGATGAGTCAAAACCTAGCCGGCCCAGCAGTGCAGTTGTAGCATTATCGCTTGTGATGCCAATGACCGGGGTTCAGAAGCAAATACGAGGTATCAGAGGGCCGGCTGAGGGGATGAGGATCAAGTGTCTATAAGACTGCTCTCCTATGCCATGGAGGAAGGTGGCCAGAGTCCAGTGCTTGCCTGGCCCTTGCCAGAAGCTGTGGGAAAGATAGCCTTGGCCAGCAAGGTTGGGAGGCATGGCAGACATCAATGCACATGACGTGGGACCACGTGGCATGCACCATGATATCACTGCATGCCACACCTCCCTGGGGATGAAAAACAGAAAAAGTGTCTGGCAGCAGGATGACGAGGAGCCCCCGGAGGCTCCACACCTGATCAGCTGGGCATGCTGGACTGAATTGGATCCATTCTGCAGTGGTGCTTGGGGAACCCCACTGACCCTTCTGTGGGGGGGACAAGCAATGGGGAAGATGTCTGGCAGATAAGTGCCAGTGGATGTTGATGTGATGGGGCTGGGGCATTCTCCAGAACAAGAGCTGACCAGGAGGGGGGAAAATATGATGTATTCTTTATACTACTGATTGTATTTAACACTTTCAGTAAAAGTTGTTATGCTACTGTATAAGAAAGACTTACATTTGAAAGTGTGTGCTACAAGGCAGACACAACATGGACAGACTCAGAATATGACGTTTATCATCATTTGTGAAGGGCAGGACTTTTATAATTCTCTTGTTACTTTATCACTTATGAGTTTGTGTCCTGCCAACTCACTCATGAAGATAAAAGGCATACTCTGATTCAAGCTATTGAGGATCCCCTGTTAATGCATAATGTGGGTATGAATAGTCATATCTGGAGGACAGAAAATATATTTAATTATTTGTAATTTTTTTAGTGAAATAGGTAATTCACTATCTGAGCATTTGCAGTCTCCATGCCCTGGAAGAATTACTATGAGTCTGGTTTCTTGGAATATTTAAATTGCATTTTAATAAAATCTATCTGGTACATCTGCTAAATAAAAATCAAGAACGTTAATGTAATTTCCATTTTGTATGATACTGGCATTGTTATTTAAATTGAAGAAGGGGTTGTCTGATTTTAACACGGATGGTTTAGGTATTGTTATATTCAATTTTTTTATTCAAAAAACTGATATTCTAACTCATCATTTGAGATTTATTTAGAACGCAACCCTCTAACAGCTTAATATCACATTAGGTGCCTGTAAAGTTATTGCTAAAACCTTTGCAAACTTTTGAATACATAATCAATCAGTCAATCAAGTTTATTTTACACTGGAAAGTACGTGGGTAAAAATGCCCGTTTTCACAAAATGTCCATTTGTACAAGTTGTTACAAAGATAGAAGATAATCAATATACATAATACAGAGTATATACAAGTAGCAATAACATCATATACAATGGAATAGACAAACAGTTATAAGCAAATTACAAACATACATACAGGAATATATACAGTTTTGGTAATATCATGAATACAGGAATTCAATAAAAGTTATTGGGAAACAATGGTGCAAGGTACAGTAATGATTGGCAAGTCAGAATCTACAAAAGTGATAAGAATTCATAAGCAGTAGCAAAGTAAGGATACTCTGTAATGGTTTGCAGGGTGAAATGTACAAAGGCATAAAGTGTTAGGGAAGGGGCGGTGGGGAGGAAGATGGAAGGCCAGGATTGGAAGAGATGGGGTGTTTAGGAGGGGTTGGTGGGGATCAGATGTTAAGTACCATGGGAGATGGAGGAACAAGTACACGTGAGCTCTGTAAGGAGGTGACTCTTAAGGAATCTTTAAAAGGCGTGGGTAGTGCTGCAGGCCAGTAGTGCAGGAGGGAGCTGGTTATAAAGCTTTGTGCCATTATAGGCGAGGGAATTTTGAGCAAGAAAGGTGTGAAAAAAGGGATGTTGAAGACATTACTAGAGGCTCCTCTGGTCAGGGGGGTAGGAGCAGATTTAGGGAACACAGATGTCACCCTGGGTGGTAGTTTGTTCAGATAAATTTTGTGGAGGAAGGACAGACTTTTTTGGGTGAAATGCCCTTCAAGGGGGAGTCAGTCTAATCCTTTGTATAGGGTGCAGTAGTGCATTCTCCAGGAAAAAACAGTGACAAAGTGGATTATATTATTGTAACTGGATCTTAGTTTGCTAAAGAATTGAGAATTTATAAGGGGGGTATAAACAATGGATCCATACTGTATATCATGTAACATATGAGGCATTAGATGATAAGCAAAGAGTATTATGCTCAAGGGTCACTACTGCAGGAAAACCCTGGTATGACAATGCAATAGATTAAACTGGCAAAGGACAATCTAGCTGTGTCTTAGTCTCATTTTTTACTGGGCTAACTCAAAGTATGCCACATGAGTTTGAACTTAACTATATACATTATATAAGCTAATGACATACAGTAGTATCAATAGGAGCACAACCTTTTAAATGCAGGATACAGTGGAACATGCTGATATAGAAAAAGCTGAAAATTTTATTTGGATATGTTTCACACAAGAGTAAAAACTCATCTCAAGCTACCAGTATTTTAACAATGTTAGCCCAAATAGTCTTCCCTTAAGAACATTTTATTGCCAAGAAACACAGCCAGTCAACTGTTGGTTTAGTAATTTGCAATAAGACTTGGAGAACTCTTGTTTCATATGCCTGATTTCACTGCTATGTTTTTAAAAATGTTTTACAAGTTGGAAATTTTAAAGTCACATTGAATTTGTGTTAATTGGTGTGGATACCAAATGTTTTAGCAGACTGAACAAATTGATTTGGCTTGGGATATCCCAGCTGACTAAAATAAGCAAAAACTGACCTTAAGTTTAATTAAAATTTAGTGGCCCTATTCTCATTTGCAAAGTGTGGAAGTGCAAAATGGTGTCAGCAATTGCCCAGTTGCACCCCCGCTGCTGGGAAAAAAGAATAAGCAGATTTGCATAATTATAAATATGTATATGCAACCAAAGACTACTCAGACTAAAAAATGAAGCTTTAATGACTTGAAAACCTTATTTTGTTTATTCATGAGAAATGGATACACCATTGTGTTAGGGACACATTTATAATGGTTTTGTTAACTTGGATAGCTACTAACTACAGTGGTGTTCCTGTGCTAATTGCTTGTGAGTTAAATGCAAGGACCTCAAATGCTATGGAAATACAAACCACACATTAGACAATATGATGGGAATTCCTCCCCGACAATCTAAAGACAAAATAATTCAGAGCAGAGGCAAAAGGCTTTTAATGCTTGCTGCAGAGTGCAAGTTATGAATTCCTAATGGAAGTATAGGTGGTGATTTTAAAGGCAATATAACATCTCCAGTGAAAAGTGTGGTCTGATATATATATATATATATATATATATATATATATATATATATATATGTATATATATATATATATATATATATATATACACACACATATACACATATATATGTAGTAAAAAGAAAAAGATAAATATAAATGAACATATTATTAGTATTCTCCATAGCATTTTGGGCCCTCATGGAATCAATAAAAATGATACTGTTTCTGTTAATATGTGGATTGGGACTACAGACATAGAAGCTATTAGTTGTCTAGAAGAATATCACAGAATACTGACTGTAACATATGAGGCAATAGATGATGATAAGCCAAGAGTATTGTGCTCAAGGGTTGCTCCTGTAGGAAAACCATGGTGTGACAAAGAGTGTCACATTTTAAAGGAAACCATAACTAAATGAGAAAAACTATTTAAAACCAAGATAGAGATATATTTTAAAATAGCACTGTTTAGACAAACACATTACAAGGCTTTGATTGTTAAGACATAATTAAGCTTTAAAGAGACCCTCAGGGAAAGACTCAAAGTGGCTATTGTAAAAAAAGACTCCAGAGCCTTCTAAAGCTTTGTGCACTATGAACTGATAACAGAAGACACAGTGTTGATGGGGTAATAATGCCCAAGACTAGATTTAGACATTACAGACACAACTAAAATGCCTGTACAGAAATGAAGATTTTAAATAATACATTCTTCTACCCCCTGTTACTACAGCAGAGGTTATTCATGCTATAAACACCCAATACAATAATAAGTTCTTGTGGGCGGACTCTGTTTTTACAGAACTTAACACAGTAGACCCTGATTGGTGGGCAGAGAAATTAGCAAAATTGTTCACTGTCATTAATAACAAGCTGGTCCTTCCAGCAGCTGAATGCTGGATTGATAGTGTCCAGTTTTAAGAAGGATGATAGATTGGACCATTGGTGCTATTGATCTGACTATCACCCTTATATGCACTGGATCAAAAATCCATACTAGAATAATATTAAACATAGTGGAAGAGTGCGTATGAAATAACAATCTCTTGTCTAATCATCAAGCAGGTTTGAGAAAGTTTAGTAATGTGTGTCATAGAGATACAGGTCAGAAAGCATGAAGGAGACTTTATAAAATTTGCAAGTAGCATTTTATTCTTATCAATAACAGTAAAATACAAAAAAAATTGTACAGGGTAGCTCTTCATATAGACAGTATAAACAAAAAAGCTCTACATCTGAGTCTCCCTTTTACAATATTAAGCTCTCTCCAAACAAAACATTGCTCTCTTTTTATAAATAAGTATTTTCCTGGCAGTTTTTTTTTGTAGTTAAAGATTTTTATTGTTTCAGAATTGATGCTAAACATACAAGCTGTGTGCAAACACAGCACTGCCCAAACAACACAAGATACTGCAGGAAACAGGGCGGTAGTTATGCACTTTCCCTATTGCTTCAGGCTTACAACATCCACCTTGTACATGAGGTCTGTAAGTGTTCTAAGACATTCCTGAATAAACAGTAACCTTTGCAACAAGGCGTACCTGGTATGGCCTGGAGTATCAACTCTAAGAGGTGATTCTCGATGAGATGCATGGAGTGTCGGTGGGAGATACACCATTAGGAACATGCCTGCATCAAAACAGAAAGCATAATACACACAAAACATCTGGAAAATACATAACTATATTAGAACTGCTAGTAACTTCTACTCTATAAACTGCTGGGTGATAATAATTTGCCCAAACCATTGATCCTAGGATTCCATCCTCTAACCATCTCGGTGTCGGGACGGGGAGAGGGGCAGGGGCCCATTTGGGACTGACTCAGTCAGTCCCCTCCTGGGCTTCAGGAAGGTCAGGAACAATTGCCAAAAATGTATTATACAGGGGTAGGGTATTTTCCACCACATGGGTTATTTATGCCAGGCTGGCTACCTGCACTAGGAACTTAAGCACTTTGGTGGCAGAGGGGATCTCCTGTGTTCTTCTCTTGCACAGGATGAGCCTCTTAGCCTGCATGCTCAGAATGGCCTTCCCTTTCTGATCTTGGGGTGTGAAGTGTGTGGTGATGGTGTGAATGCCTAAAAGCATCACGTCCGGTGCAAGGGGGATCGGCTTCTGAAGTATCTTGGAACCTAAAATACCTATTTGATGCCAGAGTGGCTTGATTGCAGGGCAGTCCCATAGTATGTGGAGCAGGTGCCCCTTGTGAGCTTGGCACCTCCAGTAGAGGTTGTCCTTGGTAAGCTTGGCCTTGTAGAGCACCACAGGGGTTCTGTACCATGACTGTAGGATCTTGTTTTGAATTAGGGAATCCTGGGGTCGAGGTTGGCCTTATGGTCAAGCCTTCAGCAGAACCTCCAGTCCTGGGCAGTTATCTGGGTATTCAGAGAAGCTTCCCATTTAGCTTTGGCTTGCAAGGATTGGGAGGGGATTTGGGCCCTGAGTGCTGCATATATGACACTGGCTTGGACTCTCTTTAAGGTCAGCTATTGTTGTGTAATTGGTGATGTGAGGTTACCTGTAGACTTTTTCCGGGTATATTCAGCAAGAAAAAATTACTCACCATAGTAATGTTGTTTCTTCTAATGGAGTCTTGCTGTATTCTGACTATATGCATTTAGCCCCAGCACTTGAACTGCTCCAGAGAGGAAAGGGTTAACTCTATGCCAAGGCATAAAATGTTAAGCTTGAGGTCAGTTTTCAAACCTCTGTCCCAGGTACGCCTCAGTGTAACAGTCAAATTCTTACGAGTACTATGCTAACTAACTATAAACAGAAATTGTTTTTCTAAAATGTTGTGCCAAAAGGCAATAAACAAATTTATAGGGTCCAAAAGACTCAAGTTGAGAACCCCAAAAAGAATCCAAGTATGTAGCAAAACTTAATAATATATATTTAAAGTAATAACAACAAAAACCTCATCCTAAGAAGAGGTAACCCAGGGACACCCCTGGAGTGCAGCACTGCACCTGCCCATCCACATCCCAAAAACAACTAGGTTCCAGGAGGGGAGGCAGGGAGGGAGGTCAAAATACAGCGAGACTCCATTAGAAGAAACAACATTACTATGGTGAGTATTTTTTTTCTTCAAACAACATGAAGTCTTGCTGTATTCTGACTATATGCAGACTACCAAGCAGTACCCCCTTGGAGGAGGGAGTTACAGAACCTATTTTGGGAACAAGCTCTGCAGCACTGCTGTGCTAAACCTAGCATCACTTAGAAACATAGAAACATAGAAACATAGAATTTGACAGCAGATAAGGACCGCTTGGCCCACCCAGTCTGCCCATTTCCCTACCTGATGGAAAAGCTGCAGATCCTAGTTAACCAGCAGCCTACTTCCTCCTACCCCCACCCCCTAGAATTGCCTTATGACTGTCCCATGCATGCTTGAATTCCACCACTGTTTTTGACTCCACAACCGTCTCTGGAAGGCTGTTCCATACATCCACAACCCTCTCTGTGAAAAAATACTTCCTTAAATTACCTCTGAGCCACCCCCCTTCTATCTTCAAATTGTGCCCCCTTGTTCTTGCACACCTCTTTTTTTGAAAGATGCTACCCTCTTGGACTTTGTTGATTCCCTTGAGGTACTTGACAGTTTCTATCATGTCCCCCCTCTCCCTCCTTTCCTCGAGGCTATACATATTAAGCTCCTTAAGTCTCTCTTCATATGTCTTCCGGTGCAGACCCTGCACCATTTTAGTTGCCCTCCTCTGGACAGCTTCCATCCTGTCTATGTCTTCTGGAGATTGGGTCTCCAGAACTGCATGCAGTACTCAGATGTGGTCTCACCAGCTGTCTGTACAGAGGGATAATAACTTCTTGTTTTCTACTGGTGATGCCTCTCCCTATGCATCCCAGTATCCCCCAACCCTCCCCTTGCTGCCCTCTCACATTGCTTGCCACCTTTAGGTCATCTGATATGACTACCCCCAGGTCCCTTTCCATTTTTTGTTGTTGTTAGTATCTCACCCCCATTGTGTACTCTTCCCTGGTTTTTGTTTCCCAGGTGCATTACCTGCACTTCTTAGCATTGAATCTAAGCTGCCATACATTTGACCATTCCTCTAACCTTGCCAAGTCCCTTCTCATCCTTTCCACCCCACCTTGTGCATCAACTCTGTTGCAGATCTTTGTGTCATCTGCAAGAGACATACTTTCCTTCCAGTCCCTCTGCAATGTCGACTTATAAAGACATTGAAGAGGACCGGTTCTAATACTGAACCCTGTGGTACCCCACTGCTAACCCCCCTTTTTTCAGAGTGGACTCCATTTACTATTACTCTCTGTGTTCTATTCTCCAGCCAATTCTTTACCCAGGCTGTCATCTTGGGACCCACTCCCAGGCTGGCTAACTTGTATATTAATCTTTTGTGTGGGACTGTGTCAAATGCCTTGCTAAAGTCTAGGTAGGCCATGTCCACAGCCCCTCCCTGATCTACTACTTTGGTCACCCAGTCAAAGAAATCTATCAGATTTGTCTGGCATGACCTTCCACGTGAATCCATGCTGCCTTGGGTCCTGTGCCCCTTCTGGCCTCTAGATACGTAACAATTCTTTCCTTCAGAGTGATTCCATCATTTTCCCTACCACTGAGGTTAAACTAACAGGTCTGTAGTTTCCTGCTTCTGCCTTGCTCCCACTTTTGTGAAGGGGAATCACATCTGCCCTTCTCCAGTCCTCAGGTACCACCCCATCCTCCCATGATTTGTTAAAGAGGGTAGTCAGTGGTGTCACTAGTTCTATCCTTAGTTCTTTTAGAATTCTGGGATGAATCCCATCAGGCCCCATTGTTATGTCCACCTTCAGTTTTAAGAGCTGTTTCAGAACTCTTTCTTCTGTAAATGGGCTGGTATCAACTTCTGTATCCAGAGTGTTTCTACTGTTTGTTTTAGGTACCTCCCCCTCTTCCTTTGTAAATACTGAGCAAAATATTTGTTTAGTATCTCTGCCTTTTCCTGTCACCTCTGCCCACCCTCCCTCCCTTTATTAAGCCTCACTATCCCTCCCTTAGTCTTCCTTTGCTCTCTGATGTACCTATAAAGGTTTTACCCCTTCTTAACTGGGTTGGCTATCTTTTCCTCAGTTTGGGCCTTTGCTGTTCTGACTGCCTTTCCAGCTTTCTTTTGCTTTAACTGATACAGTTCTCTGTCCTGTTCCTTCTGTGATTCCTTGTACTTCCTGAATACTTTCTTTTTCTCTTGAACCTTCACTGCCACTTCCTTTGAGAACCATAGTGGTTTCTTACCTCGTTCATTTCGTTTATTTGCTTTACACAAGGCTTGTTACCTCTGTGATGGCAGTTTTTATTCCCCATTGTTCTTCCCCTCCTTCATGCCCATTTGCTACTGCATTCCTTAGGCACTCACCCACTTTGGCAAAGTCAGCCCTCTAAAATCCAGTACCTTTGTCTTTGTATGGCTCGACTCTATTGCTATGTTTGTGTGAACCATACTGTTCGATGGTCGCTAATTCCCAGATGGCTACCCACTTCTACATCTGTGATCTCTCTTCATCTCCATTTGAGAGAACCAGGTCTAAGATTGCTCCCTCTCGGAGTGGGCTCCAATACTAGTTGTCTAAGGCATGCCCCTGTAGGGCATCTAGAATAACCCACTCTTAGAAGTGGCTGCAGCACTGCACTCAGTTAACATCTGGCATATTCAGATCACCCATCAGCAATATCTCCTTTATCTGCCATTCTAAGTATACTTTCTATCATTTCCTTGTCCATTTCCTCCCCTGAGAGAGGTCCTTGTCTACAACCCTGTGCGGATTGTGGTGCCATTGCCTGCCTCAAATTGACCCACAGTGCTTCTTCTCCTCCCTATTTACCCTTTTTGTTCTGTTGCTTTTATTTCTTCTCTTATGTGAGAGCTACTCCTCCTCCTCTTTTTACCCTCCCTGTCCTCCTGTAGATAGTGTATCCTGGTATGTTTCGTCCCAGTCATGGTTCTGTGTGTACCATGTTTCTGTGACTGCCACAATATCCAGATCTTCCTCCTCCATCAAGGCCACTAATTCAGGAAGCTTGTTACCCAGACTACGGGCATTGGTACTCATTGCTCTCCATTTTTTGATGGCTTTACCTTCTGTAGCAGCAATCCCCACTGACCTTTCTACCTTGGTCTTTTTCTCATTTAGTACCCTGTTTTGTAGGGGGAGGCTGGGATTTTCCTTTTGCTTATAAGTGCCTCCCCCCTTGACTAGTTTAAAGGCTTGCCAATGAAGCATTTAAACCGATTGCCCAAAAGACTTGTTCCCTTCCTGGACAGATGCAGACCATCCTGCCAGTATAGGCTGGTGTCCCTCCAGGCAGAACCCCAGTCCCCAATGAAGCCAAACCCCTGTGCTCCACACCATTTTTTCAACCATTTGTTAAACTGCATGGTGCAAAGTACCTCGCCTCACTCATGCCACTGACAGGCAGCACCTCTGAGAAGGATACTGTGTGTGCTACTTGTCTTAGAGTCCCTCCCCAACTCTACAAAGTCCTTGCACTGCTCTAATCTCATGATGAGCCAAGTCATTTGTTCCCTAGGTGGACAATGATGTCCAGCTCAGACTCCATGCAACTGTTCTCGTGATCCCTAAGGATCGCTTCCTGTCCCTCAAGCCATGGCACCAGGCAGGCACTTGCCCAGTTTTCCCTGCTCTCCCCAGTTCTATCCCCCTAATAACTGAGTCCCCCACCAGGAGCTGCTTTCTTTCCCTGTGGTGCCCTCTGCCTCCTTCCTGAGGGCCTCCCTTGTGACAGTTGTCTGCACCCTCCTTAGTCTCCTCTGTGGGTGCATCCATAGGGGAACTATGCTCCCCCAGAATGGTGTATGGATTGTGGAGTGTAACAACTGACTGGGTGTGCCTCTGTTCCACCACCGTTACCCTCCCTGAGCCCACTGTGGTCCAACTGCTGTGCTTTCTTCGCAACCTCTGAGGTAGTGGTGGTGGCTGTGGTGCTCCCTGGATGGGGGAGGTTCCCTTGCCACTGTCCAGTGCAGCCTGAAGATGGCAACTTCCTCCCTCAGGGCAGATAGTTGTCTGCAAACAGGGCAGCATCTCAGCCTCCAGAAAGACTCCCGGAAGACTGCTGCCCCACAGCCATTACATTGTACTACTCCCCACATAACTGTCTACCTTGTTTAGTTTTTTTTGTGTGTGTGTGTGTGTGTGTGTGTGATTGGTGCATTTTATAGAAATATATGTATTTATATAATGTGTATGCTTATATTGTCAGTGCAGTGTGCTAGACAGGATATGACAGTGATGTGTACCTTGCCCTCTTGAGGAAATGATGTCAGAACCCCAGGTATAAATGAACTATTTCCAGGGGTGGGTGGGTTGAGGGTGGGAAGGGTTGGAGCCTAAACTGTGCCTCTCACGAAACAATCAGCTAAGCGCTCTGACCTACCCGATGCGATGAGTGCCTTCCTGTCAGCAAGATGCCATACACGACAATTTGTAATACTGCTTCAAACCAATTTGACAGAGAAAATACCCTGCTAATCAAACAGAAAAATCCAAACATCCAAGTCAGACACAGGTAAACCTCCCCAGCCACAAAAGAGCCTGGTGACTTGTGCTCTGAAAACAGTCAGCCCCAAAACACTTTGGCCAAAACTTCTTGACTGGATGTCGAGAGAGTAATGCTTGGTAAATGTGTGAACAGTTTTCCAGGTGGCTGCTTTACAGATTTCCACTAAAGATATGTCTCTGGCTGCTGCGACTGAAGCAGCTGTACCTCTGATAGAGTGAATCCTCAGGTCTGATGGTGGCTCCTTCCCCAATTTTGAGTAGCAGAACTGTATACAGGAGACAATCCACCTGGCAATAGTTCTCTTAGTGTCAGGTTTACCTTTTCCCACTTCTCCATAAGTGAGAAACAGCTGTGAACAGTTATTTCTATGGGTCTTAGTGGATTCTATATAATAACTAAGGGCCCTCTTTACATCAAGACTGTGTAATCTTATCTCCCCAGAGGAAAAATAGTCAGTGAAAAATACAGGCAATGACATAGATTGGTTCAGATGAAAGTCTGATACCACCTTGGGAAGGAACTTTCTATTCGTTCGAAGGGCCACCTTATCCCTGTGAAATGAAATGAAATCTGGTTCCACTGATAAAGTCTGTAACTCAAGGATTCTCCTGGCAGAGGTAATGGCTACCAGGAACACAGTTTTCCAAGTCAAGTATTTTAGCTCAGCTGAAGATAATGGTTCAAAAGGAGGCTGCTTAAGCTGTGCAATGCAGATATTCAGATCCCAGACAGGAGTAGGGTCCCTAAAAGGAGGATTGACATGAACCAAACCCTTGAAAAATCTCTTGAAAACTGGATGAGAGGCTAAGGAAGAACAATTCCCAGCTGCAAGGAAAGCAGAGGTGACTGCCAAATGCACCTTGAGAGTTGTAGGCCTGAGGCCTAAACTGTTAAGATGCACCAAATAGTCCAAAGCAGTGGCAATGTCTGCTGAATCTGGCTGAATATGCCTCTGAGAACACCAAAAACCAAATATCTTCCATTTGGAACTGTAGGTTTTCCTAGTGGAAGGTTTTATACTAGCCTTTAGAATGTCCAGGGCTGATTGGGAAAGATGTAGGCCTGCTTATTCTAGCTCCTCAAGAGCCAAACTTTGAGTCTGAGAGTCTGAAGGTTGGGATACAGTATCCTCCCCTGTGATGAGGTGAGAAGATTGAACTGTCTGGGAAGACAAAGAGGAATTGTCACTGACATTGACAGTAGTAGGGGGTACCAAGGCTGCCTGGCCCAGTCTGGGGCCACAAGAATCACAGTGCAAGGCTGAGATCTGATCTTGACCAAAACTCTGAGTATCAGAGGAAAAGGAGGAAAAGCATACAGAAACCTGTTTGTCCAATCCAACAGGAGAGCATCTTGAGGAACAGACCCTAAAAGAGGGGGTCTGCAGCAGAATAGGGGGAGCTGATGATTGTCCAGGGCTGCAAAGAGATCTATCTCTGGAGTGCCCCACCTTTTGAAAATGATCTGAAGAATTAGAGGATTCAGGGCCCATTCGTGGTGACCTTGAGAAGTCCTGCTGAGAGCATCAGCCGGAACATTGTCCTTCCCTGGGAGATGCACAGCTATCAGGGAAGCCTACAGGGAATAAGCTAGTGACCATGTTTTCATGGCTTCGGTGCACAAGGCCAAGGATCGAGTGCTCCTGCTTGTTGATGTACCACATGGTTGTGGTGTTGTCTGTCCTGATCTGCACCACTTTCCCCTGAATTGTGTTTGGAATGTCTGAAGTGCTAGAAAGACAGCCCTGAGTTCAAGAAGATTTAAGTGCAGGATAGTATGCTGATGAGACCATGTTCCTTGAGCAGTAAGCTGACCCAAATGGGCTCCCATCCCAGCAGGGAAGCATCTGTGGTGAGAATCGCTGTTGGGGCCTGACTGAGGAAGAGGACACCTTGCCTCAGATTGTCCTCCTCCAGCCACCACTGGAGAGCCTGAACCAGAGTTTGAGACACTGGAACTAACTTGGAGAGGGGGTCTTTTTTTTTAGATCAAAAAGACTTTAGATGAAATTGAGTATCTCTCATTTGAAACCTTGCCCCTTGCACTACTGCAGTACAAGCTGCCATGTGGCCTAGCAATTGCAAGAAATGTCTGGCTGGCCGAGACACTAGTGGATGAAAAGAGGAAGCCAGAGTGATGAGAGACTGAACTCTTGAGAGAGGAAGAAAGGCCTTGGCCTGGACAGTATTCAGCTTCACCCCTATAAATGTGAGAAGCTGGGCTGGTTCCAGAACAGACTTTTCTAGATTTAGGATGAATTCTAAGGAGTCCAGAAACTTTTAAGTGACCTCTAGAGCTAACTTGACTTGGCCTGAGGACTGACCCACTATGAGCCGGTCATCCAGGTAAGGGAACAGTAAGATGCCTTGTCTCTTGAAAAAAGGCCACTACTACTGCTAGACACTTGGTGAACACCCTTGGAGCAGATGTTAGGCCGAAAGGCATTGCTCTCAACTGGTAGTGGCCTCAGGGCAACTCGAACCTGAGGTACGTACTGTGGGAATATCTGATAGGTATGTGGAAATAGGCATCCTTGAGATCCAGGGAGGCTAGCCAGTCTCCTGGTCTCAGAGAGGGGAGAATTATTCCCAGAGTCACCATTCTGAACTTTGGCTTTAGTATGTGTTTGCTCAGGTATCGTAGATCTAGGCTGTGTCACCGCTCCCCTGTCTTTTTTGGGGTAAGGAAGTATCTGGAATACAGTCCTTTTCCCCAGTGATTGAGAGGTACCTTTTCTACTGCTCGCAGGAGCAGTGGAGAGGAGACTTCTACTTCTAAAGCCTTTGCCTCCACAGGAGAGGGAGGACTGAAAGACTTTGCTCTCATATTTGGGAACCTTCTGAAGCTGAGAGCAAGTCTCCGGCTCACTACTTCCAGGATCCATTTGTCTGAGGTAATAGACTTCCAGAGTTGGAAATAGTGAGCCAGCCTGCCCCCTACTGGAACCTGGGAGGCGACCCTGACTGACACATCAGGGTGCCTATTTGGCAGGGGGCTTGGACTGAGTGGAGGATGGAGTCCTGATCATCCCCCTTCTGCCTCTTCCCCTTATGAACCCCCTCTGCTGGAAAGAAGAGGAGGCCTGGGCTTGGTAAAAAGGCCTTTGAAAAGGCCTGCCCTTGCCAGTCCTAGATTGCTGCATCTGAGGAGTGACCTGCTTTTCCTTGGCTGCAGCACTCCTGTAGGTGGTCCTGTATTTGTCCATCTTTTTCATGTAAACTTCTGTTTGTTCCCCAAACAGAGAGTTACCGGTGACAGGAAAATCCATGGCCTTGGTCTGGGAGCCCTATGATAAACTGGTACACCTGAGTCAAGCAAATCTCCTCATGGAGACAGATGTAGCCATGACCCTAAAATGTACATAATTTGAGTCAATAGCAACATGAAACTGCACCTTTGATGCCTCAATACCATCCACAGTCACCTGCTCCAGCTCCTTGGCCAGCTGAGCTGGGGAGGGGCATTCTTAGTCAGCTCCAGAACCATATCCCACATAGACTTCTGGTATCTGGCTGTATATGCCATGTAATTAGATTACCTGAGCCCCAAAGAGGATGCCAAGTACTGTTTCTTTGCTATGGCATCCACTTTCCTGAAATCCTTATCGGGGGGGTGAGATGCCAGGGGAATGTTAGCCTTGTCACAGGCTACAGCTTGCACTACCCCAACATGGCTGCAATGATTTGTAAGGAAATCCATCCCAGGACCTGACAGGGCATACCTCCTGTCCAGCTTTTTATCCACAGGAGGTATGGATGTTGGAAACTGAAGCATTTTCTGTGTCTGTTTCCCCAGGGATTTATGCAGAGGGATAGACACTATTTTGGACTCTGGGACATCCATTATCTCAACATAGTCAGGTTCCTCATGATCCCTGTTCAGCCTCTTCCACTGGAAGCTGAAGAGTATCAGCCACTTTCTTTTAGAACAAGAAATTGGAAGGGGACTCAGAAAGCCTGGGAGAAGACACATTGGAAGGCCTGTCTGGGGAGATGTCAGGCTCTACTGGCTCATCTAGGCCTTCAAAATCCTCTTCTTCTTCTTCATAATCTTCATCTCCTTCCCAATCGCCCTCATAGAATGCTTCAGGATCATATTCAGAAGCAGACAAGTCTGACCGAACCGATCGTCTTTGAAACGGTGTTGGTTCGGTTGGAACCGGGCGAAGTATTTGTACAATAGCAATCGCTTTAGCTATTTCATCAGTGGTCGGAACATGGGAACTGGGATCCGAACCGGCTGACTTGCGCTTTCTCTTAGACAGAACAGATTCTGCAGAATTGGCTCTCCTTTTTCCCAAGGAGGTATCGTCCAGGTCAGTGGGCACCCCCTCAGGTTCAGTCGGAACCGAACCGGGCTGGCCATCTGGGTCAGCAGATTTCTCAGCCTCCCTTTCCTTCAGCCTACTTAAACATTTATCTAAAGTGGCTTTGGGAATGTTTTTGCAGATTTAGGAGTCCGCTTTGAGGTGGTCAAACTCCAGACAGTAAACACAGATGAGGTGGGGATCAGCCTTAGCAAATGCCTCCCCACACTCGGTGCAGTGCTGAAACCCAGTGGGACCGGTTTTCTTTTTGGGTTTCTCAGACATGCATAAAGGAAAAAGTTACCTTTACCAGCATTTAAGCCGGGCAACTACAAACCTATCGGTTCCAACCGTGTCATTGGTCGGTTAAAAAAAAACGAGGAAATTATCATTTTTTTTAGCATCTGATAGGTACCAGAAACCACAATACAAATCACAGAAAAAAACCAAACAGAATTGCTTCAGTTCCTAACCGGACCAACCGGGAAGAAACCAAACAAAAAACAATTTCTACCACAAAACACTAAACTACCTACTAAACACTTACTGTACTGAGGACAGAGATGTGAACACCGAAAAAATAAGTAAACAGTTGACAAACCGACCGATTTTTTACTTAAACCGAATCGAAGTGAAGGACAGAATCTCCGGTGCAACTTCTCAGTTAGGCGGAGTAAAGAATCTGACGGTTACACTGAAGAGTACCTGGGACAGAGGTTTGATAACCGAGCTCGAGCTCAACGTTCTATGCCTTGGCATAAAGTTAACCCTTTCCTCTCCGGAGCCGTTCAAGTACTGGGGCTAACTGCATATAGTCAGAATACAACAAGACTTCATGTTGTTTGAATTGCACTTCTGAGTTGGAGGTATCCCCAGAATTCCTTTGGTGGGATGTTCCAGCTGCCACACATTTCCTGAAATGTGTCTAGGACATTGGTTTCTGGTGCATACATGTCTTTGAGGACATGCAGACCTGCCTCGGCCCACTTGGGCCAGAAAATGGATTTCTTATCCACTGTGAAGTTCTTATTCCCCCATAGCAGGGTTGGCAGAAGGGGGAGGGGTTGGTGTTCAGCCTCCTATGCAGCATCTGCCAGTACTCTATTGAGGGGCCAATCATGGGTTGGGTGAGTATCCCCCTAGAGGGACTGTTGAACCACAGCAGAGATACAGATGTGTCAAGCCAGGATGAAGTGCAGAAGTACTGCAGAATATCACAGAATTCTGCAATTTACTGCAGTGGCCATTGTAAGTCAATGGCAATTAAGCCCTTTTGTCATGTAGGATTTTGTGACATGTCATTACTGCAAGTTACTGTGCTTCATTGTGGCTGACACATCTGTTGGTATGGCATTTTACTGTATGCTCTTTCCAGGCCTAAATATTGAGGGTCTTCAGGTGTAGGGCCTACAAACCATTTTAGTGTTTGAGAGGACGGGAAGGTCCACTTATACCCGTCAAACCACGATAAACAGTACCCCCCTTCTGACCAGTGGGCTCTCAGTTTATTACGGCTGTACCTCGGTTTCTTTCCCTCTGATAGAACCCCCCCCACTAAGGAGTCAATTTTACTATGCCAACCAGGAGACAGTTTTAGCAGAAGGTGAGATAAGATGTAAAGGATCTTTGGGGCTTTGACCATTTTTATGGCGGAAATTTAATCTGCTAGGGTAAGTTGGAGGGGTCTCTGCCTGTCCATTTCCATAAAGATAATGGCCAACAAGGGTTTTAGGTTTGCCTCTCAAATATTGGTTAGGTTTGGAGTGATTTGTATCATTAGGTATGTGATGCTATCCAGCACCCGCCTAAGGTTATGAGCAGTGGGATGTATTTATGGTTTGGTGGAAGGACCTCAGTTTTAGTTTGATTCAGCTGCAATCCAGAATAGATGGCAAAGGTCAACAGGATGTCTTGGGGAGGGGGATGAAAAGTTTGAGGTCTGCCAGAAGGATCAAAAGGTCATCAGCTACTTAAGGGTAGAGTATTTCTCCCCTCCTGCTTCCATCCCCTTGATGTGGGGATGTTGTCTGATGGCCACAGCCAGGGGTTCCACGGCTAACACAAAAAGCAGTGGCAATAAGGGGCATCCCTGGTGCATTCCCCTACCTAGGGGGAGGGGGGGATAGCATGGAGCTAGTTAGCAACCTTGCCGAAGGGGAGCAATAGATTGCCCTAGCCCATGCCTAAAATCTGTCTCTGAAACCCATTATCTTCAGGACCTGCTAGATGAAATCCCATTCCAGGGAGTCAAAGGCCTTTTCAAAGTCAATTGCCACTGCTGTGGCAGGGGTTGGGAGTGCCTTGGCCATGTGAAGAAGATAAGCAATGACAGCCGGCCCGTCCAGCACAGAAGTTGGATTTGCGCAGCGCGGTGCTGGGTTCGGGAACAAGCCCGGCCGTCGGAGGGCTGGCCAGGGAGAAGGATTGAGAGTCCGAGACTACTCTCCTTCTCAGGGAGGGGTTCTGCGAGGTGCAGGAGCGTACCTTAGTACGGAGGCTGGGTTAGCCACCCTGTCACACCAATGCGAGGGTCATGGGTTTCAGGGCAGTGACAGAGCTGGCATTGCACACTCCCCTGCCCCAGCCTATAGAGATAAAATCCCACTCCAGGTGTCGCTCTCTATGAAGTCCTGCCCCCAGACTTCAATCAGCCTCCAGGCCGAGTGCTCTCTCAACCAGTTATGGTATTCTGGTGCCGGTTCCCACTGTGGTGCCGGAACTCTGCCCCCTAGGGGGTATGCCAGGGGTGACCAGGAGAGCGAGGGACATATACAGGAGGTGGAAGCCACGGGGGCACCGTGACCAGGACAGAACAATGACAGCCTGGAGTGAAGGGCAAAAAGAAGACTAAATATAAAAAAAGATTAAGCAATTACCTAATATGGTCCATGCTGTAGTGGCCTTTTAAAGAAGCCAACCTGTGAGGGATGTATAAGTTTGGGAAGAACGGGGTTAAGTCTTGTGGTGAGTATTTTAGCCAGAACCTTGCTGTCAACATTCAGCAGTGAAGCAGGTCTGTAGCTGGAGGATTTTTTGGGATCTTTTCCCTTTTTTTGTAAGGATGGTGATTACTGCCTCCTGGAAGGAGGGGCCAGGGAGCCTTCCTCTAGGGCTTTGGTATAGACCTGCTGGAGGACCGTGGAGACTGTTTGGTGTAAGAGTTTCCAGATTTGGTGATTGTAGGGGACTTCAACATGCCAGGAGTGGACTGGAGCACCCCAACAACCAGGAACAGCAGGGAGCAGGTACTGCTGGATGCCTTCCAGGACAGCTTCCTGCTGCAAATGGTCAGTGAACCAACCAGGTTAGGGAATACCCTTGACCTTGTGCTGGCAAATGGGGACTTTGTGAGAGAACTTACAGTGGAGGAACTGCTGTCAGGGGAGTGACCACCACTCAGTATGGCTCACATTGGATATGGGCAAGGAAGGAGTGGAATCTGGCACAATAGTGCTGGACTTCAGGAGGGCCGACTTTGGGAGGATGGGGAAGTGGTAAAGGGTACCTGGCCAGAATTCAATCTAGTATGGACACTAACCAGAGGTGGGAGCTCATAAAGCTGGGGATAGTGGAGGCAGCAAAGCCTGCTGCAAAGCCCAGAGCAAGAAGGCTAGGGCTAAGAAACCGATCTGGTTAAGCAAGGAGGTCATGGAAAGGTAAGAGGAAAAGAGCTGCCTTTAGGAAGTACAAGAAAACAGGGAGGGGGGAGGACAGGGAGGAGTACTTGACAGAATCGAAGGAGGTGACAAGGGCAGTAAGGGGAGCCAAAGCATCTATCGGAACTCAGGCTGGCACAAGGCATTAAGAAGGGGGAGAAGGACTTCTTTAAGTACATCAGGGAGAAAAGGAGCTGTAAGGACCACATAGTAAGGATTAGGAAGGAGGGGGGTTGGGTGGAAGCAGGGTGCGATAAGGCAGAAGCACTAAATGAGTTCTTCTGCTCAGTATTTATTAAAGAGAAGAGGGGGGTGACACCTAAGGTGGGAGAAATGGCAGAAGCAGGGTGGGAAGTGGTGACAGATGGGGAAATCATGGGAAACTACAGACCAGTGAGCCTCACATCCATCGTGGGTAAGCTAATGGAGACTATCCTGAAGGAGAGGCTGGTGGCCCTCCTAGAGGCCAATGGACTACAGGACAGCAGACAGCATGGCTTCATATGTGGCAGATCCTGCCAAACCAACCTAGCCGAGTTCTATGACTGGGTAACTAGGCAACTGGACAGGGGCCATGCAGTTTATGTCCTGTATCTGGACTTCAGTAAGGCATTCAACTCGGTGCCACATGGAAGGCTGGGAAGGAAGTTAGTAGGCACAGGGGCGGGTGCAAAGCTGGTGAGATGGGTAGAAAACTGGCTGCAGGGAAGGCAACAGAGGGTGGTGATGGGTGGGGAGCTCTCACACCCAAGGGCAGTGATGAGCGGTGTTCCACAGGGCTCGGTGATGGGACCAGTGTTGTTTGGGATATTCATTGCAGACATATCGTGGGACATCAAGAGCAAGATCGGTCTGTTTGCTGATGAACCCAAAGTAGGCATGGTGGTGGATGACCTAGGGGGATGGCAGGGGTTGCAGGATGATCTGGCAAAGCTTGAAATCTGTTCATATACCTGGCAACTGGGCTTTAATGCCAAAAAGTGCAAGGTGCTGCATTTTGGGATGAAGAACCCAAGGAGGAGTTACCAGCTAGGGGGAGTGCAGCTAGCCCAGACAGAGGAGAAGGATCTGGGTGTGCTCATTACAGGGTCAATGAACAACTTGGCACAATGTAGGACGGCAGCTGCAAAGGCCAACAAAATGCTGGGTTGTATTGCAAGGGGTATATCTTCGAGGAGGGAGGAGGTGATTCTGCCACTGTATAGGTCATTAGTTAGACCACACCTGGAGTACTGCGTGCAGTACTGGCGTCCGTATCTGAAGAGGGACATTAAGTTACTGGAGGGGGTGCAGCACAGAGCGACAAAGATGATCAAGGGGCTGGGGGACTTATCATATGAAAGGAGGTTGAAGGAGTTGAACATGTACTCACTGGAGGAGAGGAGAGACAGGAGTGACATGATTGAAACCTTTAAATACATGAAAGGAATAAACAAGATGGGTACAGAAGGGCTGTTCAGAGTAAGGGAAGAGAGGGCCACCAGGGGCCATGATATGAGACTGGAGCAAAGGAGGTTCAGGAGGGAGATGAGGAGACACTTTTTTACAGAGATGGTGGTGGCTGGGTGGAATGTGTTACCTGCTGAAGTGGTATGCAGTAGAACAGTGGACTGCTTCAAACGAGGATGGGACAGGACATGGGGGAGGGTTAATGAAAGGGAAGGGTGGAAGGGAGGGGCAGCTGCAGAATAAGGGGTGCTTTCTGCACATTTGAGCAGACTTGATAGACCTCTAGGCCTTTATCTGCTGTCAAATTTCGTATGTTCGTATTTTGAGTGGGAAGCCATCCCCTCCCGGCACCCTCCCAGTCTTTAGGGTCCTCAGGAAGGATGCCACTTCATTGGTTGTGAGAGTGGTGTTGATTGTTTGGGTTTGTGGCTGGTAAGCATGGGGAGGTTGAGGCCCTGTAGGAAGGGGTAACCCATCTGGATTAGGGTTTCTAGGAGTGGTGTAGAGCGTAGAGTACAAATCCACCATTATGGTATTAATACTCTAAGTCTTGGTGTGGACCTTCCCCAGCTAATCTGCCAGCTCAGCGATGTGCCTTTCGGCTTGTTGCTTCCTAAGGCGATAGGCAAGGACTTTCACTCCTCCCCCCCTTTCCAGTATATATGTTTTAGGCATAGAATGGAGAACTCTGCCTTCCTTGAAAGCAGTTTGTTAACCTTCATCCCAAGGGCAGCCACAATAAGACCTGTCTGGAAATGGAGAGAGGGATTTTGCAGAGCTTTAAAGCAGGCTTCAGCCTTTCTCAGCTGCCTCTACAACTCCAAGAGGCACAGCTCTCATTTTCTGCTCCTTCCTCTATGTGCAAAGCCCATGATGGCCCCTCTCAGGGTGGCTTTGAAGGCCTCCCATATGGTGCCAGCAGATGTGTCTGAAATGGGGTTTACCTGGAAGAACAGGCTAGCTTCCCACTGTAGCCAAGGGGCAAACTCTGGATCCCTTAACAAGAGGGGGGCTAGCCACCAGGAGGAGGAGGAGGAGGAGGAGGAGAATGGGGGGCCCCATGTGAAGCCTAGTTGAACCGAGGTGTGTTCCAAGATTATCCTGTTCGGGGAGATTGCGGCTGCTCAGAATCGACCGGCTCAGCTTTTTCGAACCATGGACAGACTGTGCAACCCGGCCTGTCTACAGGTCCGAAAAGTGTTTTCACAAGTTGAGTGCGAGGAGCTTGTTCAGTTCTTTGTGACTAAGGTGGTTGACATCAGGGTGGTACTCCAACTGGCACACTCTATGGGCGTTGCTCTAGATCGGTGTTTGGGCACTGTCCCTCAGTCTTCCTGGATTACCTTCAGCCAGCCTGAGCTTGTGGACATCATGTGGATTGTCCAGGGTATGCACCCTACCTGCTGTAGTTTGGATCCAGGACCAACTACCCTGATTTTGGGTTGTGGTGACATCCTTGGCCCGGTCTTAGCACAGATAGTCTAGTGCTTCTTGGAAACAGGTGAGTTTCCTGGCTCCCTGAAGGAGGCGGTGGTGACTCCCCTCCTGAAGAAAGCTTCCTTGGACCCAGACTGCCATGCAAACTACAGACCAATCTCGAACCTCCCCTTTATGGGGAAGGCGATCAGGAAAGTAGTGGCCATACAACTGGAGAACAATTTGACCATCCATGATATCTATAAGACTCCCCAGTTCGGTTTTTGAAAGAGGCATAGTACCAAGATAGTGCTGGTTTGGGTGCTCAATGATCTCCTGATGGCTAGAGATCAGAAGAACCGCTCCATCTTGGTTCTCCTTGATCTATCTTCAGCATTTGACACTGTGGACCATGGGATTCTGCTTGACCACTTGAGGTTCCTCTGTGACCTGTCAGGTACGGTCCTCAGATGGTTTTCATCTTTCCTCACTGTAAGAACTCAGAGGGTGGTGTCAGGGATTTATTCCTCTGACCCTGTTCCATTATCATGTGGGTTTCCTCAGGGGTCAGTGCTGTCCCCCATGTTGTTCGCAGTGTACATGCTACCCCTCAGAGACATTGTCAGAAGGTATGGGCTGAGGTTTCACTGCTATGCTGATGATACCCAGCTCTACCTTTCTTTCTCGCCTGACCAGGATGGCGCTCTCTCAGTATTTAATAGCTGCCTCACTGAAATCCAGGAGTGGATGAATTCGAGTTGGTTGAGGTTGAACTCGGAAATGACTGAGGTGTTGGTAGTGGACCCGGGTCACCGGATAGGGGGGTCGGTGGTGAAGCCACCCTCTAGACTTCTTCTTGGGGGCTTGCCACTCCCGACGTCTGAACGAGTGCGAAACCTGGGGGTAATTTTTGATGAGGGACTGACACTGCGTTTGCAGGTGTCGGCCTTCGTCAAATCCTCTTTCTACCATCTGAGGAATATCTCCAGAGTTAAGCATCTTGTTCTGTCCAGTGACCTTCCTACATTGGTCCATGCCTTTGTGTCCTCGCATTTGGATTACTCCAATGCCCTATACCTAGGGCTCCTGGGGGTGGATATTCGCCGCTTGTAGCTGGTGCAGAATGCAGTGGCCTGATTATTGACAGAAACCCCTCGGTCCTGTCATATTTTGCCGGTACTGCGTGAATTGCACTGGCTGCCGGTGCAGTGGCGAATCACCTTCAAAGTCAGTCTTCTGACTTATAAAGCCCTACACGGACAGGGTCCAGTCTACCTGAAAGAGCTCCTGGTCCCTTACTGCCCTGGGCGATCGCTCTGCTCAACTGATGAGGTGTTTGCTGGAGATTCCAAGGGCGTGTTTAAAATCTTCTGGGGCTCATGCATTCATGCATGTGGCCCCTACCCTTTGGAATTCTCTACTCCATCAGTTACGTGAGTGCACGACTGTGAAGGGTTTTAAACAGGCCTTAAAAACCTGTTATGGATACAGGCATTTGGGGAATAACTGGGATACTGTTCTATTGTCCCCATTTTATATTATTTATCATGTATGTAATTTTATGCTGCAGCTGTTTCTTATTTATTTATTTTGTATAATCGGATTTACAACCTTTGAGCCAGGGGCTCGTTTACAAAGGTACCTCATCACAGAGAGGACAAACAATGTAACATATTTACAGAATTCAAACACACTGAGTGACATATTACACAGTTTTACACAGCAGTTCTCATACAATTAACAATTTTACTTGTTTTGTGAGGTGCCTTGATAATCTGAAAGGCACCATATAAATAAAATTGATTTGATTCAATTTGATTATTATCGGGTGGATGGTGACCTCCCAGGCATCCTTGGTAATGTCGGGGGAGGAGAACCAAAAATCTATATGGCTGTGGGAGTTGCAAACCAGAGAGTGAAACATGTACTCGTGGTCTCTAGGGTGGAAGACTCTCCAGATGTCTGTACGGGCCAGGTCCTGCAGGAGCTGGACTAGCACTTTGGCTTCCCTGACATGGGGTTCAATATTGGACAGGCATTTGTCTAGAAAGAGGTCCACCGAGAAGTTAAAATCCCCACCTATAAGCAATGGGACCTTGTCCTTGGACAGTACCCCTATTTCTTGGGTCACCATCTGAAAAAAAGCTGGAGATTCCTCATTGGGGCTGTACACATTCCCTAGTAGCAAGGTGCCCTCTGGGGTGGCCATCAAAGCAATCACCCACCTGCCCTCAGGGTCACTGACAGTCTTGGAGACCGACCAATGTACCCTAATGCTGCTGGTACCTAAATTATATTACTTACATATATGCCCAGAGGTTGACTCTGGGAGCTTTGCTGAGGGATGTGAAAGGCCCAGTCCCATGCATGCCGATTCGCCTATTGTCCGACTTTCTCTGGCCAGACAGATTACAGAAGACAGAATCTGGGCATGACAGCTGTCTGCAGAAGCGTTCCACAGGGCACAAGGTAAGCCCCTCCAGTTGACTGAAGGCTCAGGTGAAGAAGGATGGAAAGGGAGTTGGTCACATCAGCGTGTCGCAGTTGAGGGGATGCAGTGACCCCTCCCTTTGGGCGGTGGCATCCAAACACCAAGAAAAAAAAATAGCACCCCGTAACTTCCCTCCCAGTATAGGAGTGGGTTTCTTTGAAGAGCTGTCAGTGGATGCGCCGGAGATGGCTGATAAGGAGACGGAGGGAGAGAGGTGCGGGAGGGGGGAGTCCAAGTTCACTGTGGGACCTGTGGCCCCGTCCTGGGCCACAAATGTTATCCAGTTGGGCTGTTAGATTGTGCTCCCTTGTCTCCTGTCCCATCACCTCTCAGGCCTGACTGAGCATAAAACCCTCAAGGAAAAGCAAAGTGATTACTTATCTGATTGTCCTGAAGCCGAGTTTTGCAGCGGCAGGGTATGTAGACACTCCAAGGAAGCAGCTTTAGGGCTATGGTTGGCACTTCGGTGCCTGGATGGTGGTGTCTTCAGCATCAGAGAATTTGGAGTGGGTTTGCCGGGGCTCCCAGCTTGAACCACCCATGAGTCTGGAGGAGAGGGCAACCAGAACTGCTGCTGAATGGGAGTCGACTGTTGCTCATTGGAGGTCTTCGGCTCCTGCTCCGATGAGTGGGGCTGTAGTGCCTCATAATGGTTTTTGGTGGGGATGTCGCAGATGATTTTCACTGAAGGTGAATTCCATGCAGTGATCTTCTTGACTTTCTTTACGGGACCTTTCAGCAGGATGGTCACATTTCACATGGTGAAGAGAGAAATGTCTCTTTCTGCTTCTGCTGTTATGGGGAGGGGGGGTCCCATGAACTATTGGAAGCAACCTGCCATTCATCTCCTTTGAGTGCATTCAAGGGGGACTGCCTCTCCAGTCCTTCTGAATTCCCCTGTGGGGAATTGGGCTGGGGCAACTGCAACCTGAATTCGTTGGGCCAGGTCCTCTGTAGAAAATCCATTAAGGCCTCAGGAGTGAAAAATAGGAGCGGGACTCCATTGTGCTCAACCCGCATTGTGACTGAATATTGTAAAGAGAAGGTAAGCCCCACCTTGTGCATAACATGGCGAGCCTCCATGTAGGCCCACCGTCTGTCAGATAGCTCTTTTGTGTAATCTGGCTAAACATTGATTCAATGAGTGTGCCACAGCAATTGCTTATATTCACGAGATTTGGCCATTATCAGCTCTTTATCCCTGAAGTCAAGGAATCAGGCAATAATTGGCTGGAGTTTTTCAAAGTTTTTAGGCATTGGGGCTAGGGAACGGTGGGCCCACTTCACCAGCGGCTTTCTTATAGTGTCCAGCTGTAGAATCTCGGCCAGGGCCTGTTGCAGAAAATGTTCAGCGTTCCAACCCTCGACTTGCTCCGGGAAACCTAGGAACCAGAGGTTGTTCCACCTCCCCCAGTTCTCTAGAGCATCTATTTTGCCTTGCGGTTTTTGGATGATTTGCTGATGTTCCCGGAAGATGGCTGAGTTGTCTTGGATTTTGTTCTTGGGGGCAGCAGCCTGGCATTCATTTTGAAACATGCGTGCTTCTAACGATTGAAGGACTTGTGCAGTATGATTAGTGGCCAGTGTAACTTGGGCCATTTGAGATAGAAGCTGCCCTCACATCCCTTCGACCGATGCATTGTCCCACACTGTGGGCTGTGGGGGTTGAACCATGCTGTGAGATACGGGCCCCACTAACCTCAGCTGAACTTTCCCTTTGGGTTGCTTCTTGATCCGATGCAGAAAGGTAGCAATAATGGTATCTATGAGTTCCTTATAGTGCTCTGCACAGCTATTAGTAGATGAAATTGCATAATAAGTAAGGATGATGCAGGATATTACCAGATTTGACCCTCAAGGCAGGAGATCCTGTAGCTTACACTGCCATCTTGGTAAGCACCCCTAGTGGCAGTCTTTTTCCTGGCAGTTTAAACTTTATATCCTGTTCTTGTAAGTTTCTCCTCCTGTGTTCCACAAGATGCATTACGATTTTGTCAGTTTCTTTTCTGTGACCAGCCTGAAGAGTACATCCAGTCCTAACAGGTGCAGTAAAATAGAACATCCTGTCCCAGAGCTGATCTCCTGTTGTCAATTTTGTAAACAAGCTTGTGGAGGTCAAAAAATACATTTCCTGGTTAGTCCTCTGTGTTACAGACTGTCACCTTTTTAAGAAACCCAAATAGAAACATAAAAACTGATGGCAGATAAGAACCGCTAGGTCCATCTTGTCTGCCCATTTTCCCTGCCTGATATAAAAGCTGCAGACCCTACTTGATCTCTGGTTTTACCTCCTTGTTCCTATTGCTAGGAATCCACTATGCCTGTCCAATGCATGCATGCTTGAATCCCCCCACTGTGTTTTCCCTCACCACTTCCACTGGGAGTCTATTCCATGCATCTACCACCCTTCTGTGAAGAAATGCTACTCTTTAGTCTACCCCCTTCCAACCTCATGTCATGCCCCCTCATTCCTGGACATCTCCTTTTCTGAAAGACACTACCCTCTGGTACCCTATTTATGCCTTATAGATATTTGTAGGTTTCTATCATATCTCCTCTGTCTCTTCTCTCATCCAGAGTATACATATTGAGGCGTCCCAGTCTCTCCTCATAGGACTTTTGGTGCAGACCCTGCACCATCTTTGTTGCCCTTCTTTGAACTGCCACCATCCTGTCTACGTCCTTACGGAGATGTGACCTCCAGAAATGGACACTGTATTCCAAATGAGGCCTCATTAATGATCTGTAGAGTGGCATCACCACCTCCTTCCTTCTGCTGGTGATACCTCTCCCTTTGCACCCCAGCATCCCATTGGCTCTTCTCACAGCCTTGGCAAATTGTTTTGCCACCTTTAGGTCATCAGATATGATTACCCCCAAATCCCTTTCCTGTTTGGTTACCATCAATTCCCCCCCAATCATGTAATCCTCCCCAGGATTCTTGTGCCCCAAATGCATAATTTTGCACTGTTTTGCATTGATCTCAGCTGCCACACTCTAGACCATTCCTCCAGTTTATCTAGATCCCTCCTCATTTTTTCCACCCCTCCCTGAGGGTACACCCTGTTGCAGATCTTAGTGTCATCCACAAAGAGGCACACCTTCCCCTCCAGTCCCTTCACAATGTCACTTATGAAGACATTAAACAGGACTGAGCTCAGGACTGATCCCTGTGGCACACCGCTGGTCACCCTCCTTTCCTCTGACTGAGCTCCATTTACCACGGACCTCTGTCTTCTATCACTCAACAAGTTCCTAACCTACTTTACCACCTTGTGACCCACTCCCAGGCTGTCCAGCTTGTTCACAAGTCTTCTATGTGGAACGGTATCGAAGGCCTTACTGAAATCCAGGTAGGTGACATATAATACTCCCCTCCGATCCAAGACCTTAGTCATCCAGTCAAAGAAATCAATTAGATTTGTTTGAGGTGACCTTCCCACTGTGAATCCATGCCATCTCGGATCCTGTGCACTGCTGGCTTCAAGATGTTCCACGATCCTTTGTTTAAGTATTGATTCCATAATCTTCCCCACTATTGAGGTGAGGCTGACAAAGTCTATAGTTTCCAGCCTCCTCCCTACTGCCACTTTTGTGAAGAGGGACTACATCTGCCCTCTTCCAGTCTTCCAGAACCATTCCTGTATCAAGTGACTCATTGAACAGTGCTGCCAGTGGTGCAGCCAGCACCTCCCCTAGTTCCCTTAATATTCTAGGATGTATCCCATCTGGTTCCATTGCCTTGTCTACTTTCAGTTGTGCACGTTCCTTTAGGACTCTTTCTTCTGTAGATGAACTGGTGTCCATCTCCCTTCCATATTTGTTCATGTTGCCTAACGGTGGTCCCTCACCTTATTCTTCTTTGAATACAGAACAAAAATATTTGTTCAGTATTGATGCTTTTTCCAGGTGCCCTTCCAAGCACTCTCCTTCTTCTCCTTTTAAGCCTTATTATCCACCCTCTGGTTTTTTCTCCTTTCACTAATGTACCTATAGAAAGTCTTGTCTCCTTTCTTTACCACCTGTGCTATTTTTTTCTCTGTTTGTGCCTTTGCGCTCTTGACTGCTTTCCCTGCCTCCCCCTGTTTATCCAGATACACTACCCTGTCCTCCCTCACTGTGTTTCCTTATTTTCCTAGAAAGCCATCTTTTCCCCTTGTTCAGGCCACTACCTTTGAGAACCATAGTGGCTTTCTCTTTCTAGTGCCCTTGTCTACTTGCCTAATGCAAAGGTTTGTCACCTCCACTGTGGCTCCTTTCAGATGGGCCCACTGCTCCTTCACCCCCCCCTTTTGTTCCTCACTGCCAGGCCATGCTTGAGACATATCCCCATCTTAGTAAAGTCCACCCTCCTGAAATCCAGGACCCTCACCTTTGTGTGGCTTTACTTTACCACTATACTCTTGCTGAACTGCACTGTGCGATGATCACTGTATCCCAGGTGTTCGCCCACCCTGACTTCCTCAATTCTGTCCCAGTTGGTGAGTACCAGGTCCAAAATTGCACCCTCCCTGGTGGGCTCTAGCATTAGCTGCCTGAGGCTGACCCCTTGTACAGAGTACAGGATGTCCCTGCTCCTGGCTGAGGCAGCAGCTGGGAAGCTCCAATTCACATCTGGCAGATTGAATTCTGCTGTTTAGCTGCCATCATGTGGATGGATTCCACTAGAACCCTGTCCACCTCCTCCCCATGTGCTGGAGGTCTATATATCATGCCTGTGCAAAAAGCAGGATCATTGCCTGTCTCAAGGGTGACCAAAAGTACCTCTGCTCCCCCCTGCAGTCCCTGTACCTCAGTTTCCCTAATACCCTCCCTGATATAAAGAGCTAACCCGTCTCCCTTTTTATCCTCTCCTTTCTCTTCTAAACAGAGTATAACCTGATACTACTCAATCAATCAATCAATCAAATCTTTATACAGGCGAACATCATTGAGCAAGGCTCATTTACAAGATGGACCTGATACTACTACTACATCCCAGTCATGGTTTCCAGTATACCACATTTCAGTAATAGCTACAATGTCCAGGTCAGCCTCTGTTATCAAGGCCACCAGGTCTGGGATTTTATTCCTTATGCTGTGGGCATTGGTATGCATGGCCTTCCATGTCCTGCCATTTGTCCTTTTATCATCCCCCTGCTGTCTTTTTGCATCCTCTGTTTGTCATTCCCATAGTCAACCCCTTCCTCCTGTCCTCTGTTGTTCCCCTTCTATGGGTTTAGTTTCCTCTGGAGATACCATAATGTCATGGTCCTCCATGTTGGCTTCCCTATCCTGTGGGGGTGGGCAGTTTGGTCCCCGCTGCATCCTTCTGCCACCCCCCAGCTAGTTTAAATGCTTGCTAATGAAGCACTTAAACTGTTCACTTAGGACAATGGTCCCCTCACTGGACAGGTGTGGGACGTCCCCCTTGTCCAGGGTCACATTCCTACAGGTGGGTCCCCAGTTCCCAATGAAACCAAAACCTTTTCCTCTGCACCAGCTCTCCTCCCAAGTATTGAAGTCCTTGGTGTGGAGGTTCCTAGCCTCCTCTTTGCTGTGGACAGGCAGGGCCTCTGAGAATGTAATAGAGCTTGCTACCTGTGCAAGGCCCCTTCCCAACTTTCTGAACTCCTCCTGTACCCTTGTTATCCTTGCCTTGTCTCCAGCCAGGTAATTTGTCCCCAAATGGACAATGGCATCAAGCTTCCCATGCCTTACTACTGCTTTAGCAATTCCCTGGATCCTCTCCCCATCCTTCTGAGCTGTGCTTCCTAGTAGACAACTTATCTCCCTTTCCTCCCCTACCTGTCCACAATTCTACTCCCCAGAGTATTGAGTCCCTCTCTAGGAGATGCCTCTTCTTCCTTTGGGGTCCTCTTCCAACCACCTGTGGGGTTCTCTTCTGTAGACCCTGCTCAACTACCAAGGTCATAACTTTGTGCATCACAGTGGGATCCATCCACTCCTCCAAAACCGTGTAGGAGTTCCTTAGTTGCACTGGGTGAGGGATACACTTTTGATTCACCTGCCTCACCTTCCCTGAG
Source organism: Neoceratodus forsteri (assembly GCA_016271365.2). Taxonomy (NCBI): domain Eukaryota; kingdom Metazoa; phylum Chordata; order Ceratodontiformes; family Ceratodontidae; genus Neoceratodus; species Neoceratodus forsteri. Next base: position 160,148,839 of record CM028137.1, read on the forward strand.
CCCACTGTAGTCCAGACACTTCTTTTTTACTGGTTCTCCTTTGAGGCAGTGGATGTAGATGTGGTGGAACCTGGGTGGGAGATAAGATCCCCTGCAACCTAACCAACTCAGCCTGGAGGCTTGCAATCTCTGCCCTCAGCCCATAGAGGTGCCTGCAGAGGGGGCAGGACCACAGTTCCCATAATGTCCTTCTGAAAACTGCTGCTCCACATCCCTAGCACTGCACCATTCCCAGCATGAGTTCAAGCTTCTCTGCTTCTGTCTGCCCAAGTCACTGTTGGTGAACCTCACTTCCCCTAAGTTCTGTAACCCTTTTCTAGGGACTATGTACAAGGGCCCAATTTTTTTTTTTATTATTATACAATATCAATCTCAAGACAATATCCTCCCAGCTTATGCAGAACTGGCTGGCTGCCTTCTGTGGCACACCTCACCCTGTTTTGTATCTGAGTAGGAAGCTGTCACTCCTTCTTGCCTAACCCCATAAAGCTATGTGAGCCAGGGGAGAGTGGGGATGGGGGTAGGTAGGGTTGGGCAATCCACCTGGCTTGTTCTGTGAAGGCAATCAGAGCAATCCAGTCTGAACCTCCTCAGGCCGTGCCTGGGTTGAATACACAAACAACTCCACTGAACTGCAATACTTAGAAAGGAAATCCTCAGCCACCAGTGAAAACGTAAATGTTTGTTGCAAATTTTACCAAAATACTAGCAAACTACAACAAGCCAGCAGTCTACAGGAAAAATAAAATGCAGCAGTATTTCAATCTCTCTGGATTTAAAGTTACAACTTACAAATAGATAAGCAGTATTGCAAACCCCTTCTTGATTCAAACAAACAAAAACAAATGTGAAATTAAAAAGTAAGGCACACTTTCCCTCAGAGCTCAAGCAAGATTGTGCTTTCCACCAAACAGCTTTCTGCAGTCATTTCAAACAACATAGCTATATGCATTTGTGAACCTTATACACTTACGCAGACAGAGATCCCAGTTCCTCATATATTTTTTACAACAGAGAAGCAAGTGGAGGAAGAAAGAATAGAAACAGAAAGTGCAAGAAGGGAGATAAGTGGGGGAAATTGTGGGACTCTCACAGTAACCCATTTCTAGATGCCACAAAAAAATGTGATTGTGCAATCAGACAGACAGGAGATGGACAAGTGGCAGACTAGAAGAGGACAAGATAGAGCCTTGTTTTTAACTCTCCCTGCATGATAAATGGAACAGGGTCTTCCCCAAGCCTATCACACATGCCTCTCTTTAAGAGGGAACTTATTTATTTTAAACAGGTTTCCAAAACTTTCTTTTATTACTTTTTTAACATTACCTTATAGCAATAACAATTCTTTGCATACGCAGTATTCCTTTTTCATAACACCCTTTACAGCAAACATTTCAGTTATAGACACAAATTATTTTCAGGCTTCTGAATTCTCAATTCCTGAACCATTTCTTGAGAGAAAATCAGCACTACATTCTCTTTTCTGGATTTTTTGCATCACTTTAAATTGAATGACTATAGTGCCAGGAACCACTTTGTGATTCTGGGATTGTTATCCTTCACTTGATTAAGCCAACAGAGAGGACTGTGATCTGTTATAAGTGCAAAATCAGCTTCTAGCAGGTAAAACTTAAAGGAGCAGTACAGTCAAAATATGCAAAAACATGTGTTGTGAAGATTGTTTTGATTTCTATGTGCAGCCCCTGTGTGTCCTTCGCTTTGTTTGCCTAGGAGCAGTACAGTCAAAATTTGCAAAAATATATGTTGTGATGAATGTTTTGATTTCTATGTGCAGCCTCTGTGTATCCTTCCCTTTGTTTGCTATTAAGAGTGTTTCTAAATTATTGAATTGAAAGAATTGCTAGTTCTATGGTAGTTTTATTGTCCCTGGGGATTTCCACCTCTGCGATATTTATTGCTCTTCTCTTTCCTACAATACATCCTGTCCAATGTGACAGTGATGCGGCTGTGACCACTAATTCAGCAAGTACTAGAGATAAAAACCTGATGTTCTAGCCTCCAAGAAATAGCTCCAATTCAATATTTTTGTTTTCTATGTGTATGTCAGGTCTAGCCAGCGGAAGTAAATGTTTTGCTTTTAAAAGTTGTCATTTAATCCAATTACACACAGCCATAAAAAAACACACAAATCACCCCAGATCATCAGTGCTAGAATAAGAAAATACTCTAGCTGTTTTCTTACAGAATAACCCACTCAGTTAGCCCTCAAGTATTTGCTAAACCGTAATTGTAGCAATGAGTGCTCACTGGAAAAGGAAAGTTACTTAATATCTCAGTTCTGCTGTAGTAAATTGACTCTAAACCAGTGCTTGCTGAATCCATGAATCCAATACATCATTGTCACATGGGACAGGAGGCACTGTAGGAACAAGAAGAGCAATAAAACATGCTGAGATGGAGAGCTCCAGGAACCATAAAACTACCATAAAACTAGCAGTCTAATTTAGAAAAAACTTGTACTAGCAAACAGAGGGAAGGAAACACTAGAACTACATACACAAATTAAAACTCTCTGCACAACATGTTTATTTTTTTTATTCATTTAAAAATTGGTAACTAGGAGAGGCACACTGAGCTGAGGCTTGTCTCCAGGTGTGACCCAGGGAGAGGGGAAGAGGAGGTACAAATTCATCAAAATACATGGTGTTGACAGTTTACAGTGAGAAAAGGTGTAAATACAGCAATACAAGTCATGAAACAGGTTTTAAAATAGGCCTGGGTACAAGGCAGATATGTACAACAAGGTGCAGGTCTACATACATTGTAACTACAGTGCAAGAGAGCAAAAATACAAAAAAATGTAAAAAAAGAAAAATGTTTGCCTGAGAAACAAGCAAGTGCATGGTACTGGTAATTCAATACTGTGTGTGACGTAGCAGTGCAACGAGCAGGTTGCCACCAATTCAGGTATCTCGAAAAAGTGCAGTGCAAGCAAACAGGTTCTACAAATAATAGGTTCTCACATTCAGGTGCAAAGAATCAGAGGGTCATTTTAGAGACTTAGGAGTCATAGGATTAGGCAACAAGTAGGCATGAGCAGGGTGGAGGCAGTGAGTGGTAAAGGGCCCTTTTTGGAAAGGTTTAATGATGGTAGCATTTGGAAAGATGAGGAGAGGGAGTTACACAGATTTGGGAACTGGAAGGAGAAGGCAGCCTTTCTAGAGTTGGAGTGAGGTCATGGAAGGGCAAAGGAGTGGGGATTCCTTGTGTGGAAGCAATAGGAAGTTTGCAGGGCGGGGGATAGGAGGGAGGTGAGGTAAGGAGTGAGACTGCCAAACCAATACTTGGCTGAGATGCTGGAGGTGTGATGGCAATGATGGGAGGATAGGAAGGAGAGTGATAAGGAAGAATAGAGGGTGCTATGATGAGTCTTAGGAGGGGCGTTTAAGGCGAAATGACAAAAAGCATTGAAAAGGATGCCCAATCTGGAAAGGGTGGATTTGAGGCAGACCTGTGAACCACATCTCCATAGCTGAAAAGTGAAAGGACTGTTTTGGTGAGGAAGTTGTGGCAAATGGGGAGGGAGAGGGCATCTTTATTTCCGTAAAGCACAACAAGTTTGGGATGGAGCCTGGAATGAATTTTTTTTTTATCAATAAACATTTTTATTATATCAATAATAAATAACACAACTTTACAATGTTGAACAACATACTAAATGGTGCAGTTTTAAACAGTACAATAGTATTTTCTACAGTCAACCTAAAATGTCCACAATTACAGATTTTAAACAGTAACTAACACAATATACTTAGACTTCATACACTACACTATTCTACAGTATAAATCAAAGTTATAACACATATATGTCACTACAACTTATATATTGTTCCTATATATCATTAAAAAAGAAAAGAAAGTGCAATTAGAGCATTGTCTCCTCTTTTCTTTCCTTAGATATAGTTACAAAGAAGTAAACACAACTAAAGAAGAAATAAAATGCAAGATATAAAGAAAGACTGAATTTAAGAATAAAGCAAGGGAGACAAACCAACCTGGGTACCCATTTTACCACCTAGTCAGAAATACATTAATGGATTACAGGCCTAAACAACAATTCCATTAAGAGCCTTTTTAATAACTGTTAAGGAGTTATTGGATCATCCCGACATCCTTAAAAACCTCTCTATTGTACTGTATTGTATCCAAAATCAAACTTATGCCTTATCCCATTAAAATATAGGGTCATCTTTTCTACTTTAAGATTCCCTAACATCTGGGCTTGGCATTCTCTTTTGGTTGGTACTGTTTCATCAATCCAGTGCTGCAGATTACAATTTCTAATGGCACCCCTATCAGTAAAAGTGAGTATTTTTGTTCTTGTGTCCATCTGTCTTCACTTCTAAAATAACCTATAATACATGTGTCAAAAGATATTCTGTCTTTTACAATTTCTACTTCATTAAAAGTCTGTATACAGTAATTTCATTCCATGATTCTGAATGTTAGGACAAAACCAGAACATATGAGAAATACAGCCTGTACCAGATTTACATTGTTACATAAAGAGTCTTGTCTAGACTTGTCTAGACCCACCCCCGAGCAGGTGTGCACAGAGTTGCAGAAAGATTTCAACATCATGTAGCATAATTTGCTCAAGCAAAAATTGCTGCTAAATGCTAAAAAAACTAAAGCAATGATTCTGACCCCAAATAGCACTGCTCCACTGGCCTCTACAGCAGGTTTTGTGAAACCGATCACCACCTTACTCAATGAATCCCTTGACTATGTTGACAAATTTAAATACCTTGGAATGTGGATTGACTGCTATCTGTCCTTCCTGGTTCATGTAGATGAGATCGCAAAAAAACTGAAGCAGAGGTTCAGTGTATTCTACAGAATCAAGCACCTTCTCACCTATGAGTCAAAGAGGAGGCTGGTCCTAACTACCTTCCCATCATTATTGGACTACGCCGACTTCATTTACAGTCAAGCTCATGGGACAGCCCTAGCCAAACTTGATGTTCTCGATCACAGAGCCCTTCATTTCATCTCTGGGAAACCTTATTCTACCCATCACTGTGACTTGTACTCGGCAGTGGGTTGGCCGTCTCTTGCTTTCAGAAGACAAAGGAATGTGCCCTTTGGGCCTACAGAGCAATTACTAAGATGTTGCCCCACTACATCTCTAACTGTCTGCCTCTATGTGGAGCCATGGAATGCGCTGCCTAGGGGCTTGGTGGAGGCAGAGACAGTGGAGGGGTTTCAAGAGGGGGTGGGACAGGTACAGGGGAAGGGTTCTGGAAGCAAAATCCAATGCAGCAAGAATATCCGGAACTGGGAAGGGAGAAGCCAGAGAAGGCGAGGGGGGCAGCAAGGTCAGCAACCAGGGTGGGGGCTGACCAAACGAGCAGACACGAAAGACCATTAGGCCTATTCTGCTGGCATTTTAGTATGTTAGTATGTGTCTCTGGCAACTATGCACTGAGAAGCCAATCTTATATCTCTCTAATGTTACCGAAGGTCAAAACCCACTTTGGCAGATCCTCCCTTAGCTTCGCACTACCCCAGCTTTGGAACAAGCTTCAAATAACCCTAAAATTAGCAACTCCCATTAAAATCCCTGAATTCAAACTCCTGTATGCAAGACTTTTCTCTGAACGCTGTAAGTGCTACTCCTGACGTGCCCTGTCAGGTTACGACACCTAGAGACCAACTCCGACCTCCTACATGTACTTTTAAAGCATTCCACCTCCAGCTTCCACCTCCTGCTCCTTCCTAGGTTCTAATTTCCCTTAGCTGCTCCCCACTCTCTTGGGGTACATAATGTTTTGCCTTATACTAACAATACGGGATATTTAAATGTACTGTTCAAAACAAACATTTTGGTGTGAAACTTCTGTATCTCACCTGACTATCTAGCTTATGTATATCTTTATATACTTATATGCTGCCTCATTCATATCCTGTTTTAATTCCCACCCTATGTATAGCCTGTATTTTATTTTGTTGTTATACCTGTGCTACTTTTATCAGGAGTAGTATTGCTGTAACTATGTATGCACATGTGTATCTCTTATGTATTGGATGTTATTTCTGTATGCCCAGGCCCACCTTGGAAAAAAGCTTGCTCAACGGTGCTTCACCTGGTAAAATAAAGATTGATCAATTAAAGAGTCTGTTTTAAGGCCCATTTTAAGCGTGTAGACTGGGATAAACTATATATTGTGTAGAGTTTTAAAGTGCAGTAATCTTCAATTAGATGTTTTAAATGCTTTACTCATGAACTCCTTTATTCTGACCCAGTCCTAATCATCAGCACTTACCTCCAGTTCCTGGAACCACCATTTACTTGGCTCAGAAAGGAGGTGTCTAGCTGTGTCTTAAAGAAAGTTATACAAAGATGAGATAGAGAGGGACAAGTGCATGCAAGCAATGAAAGATCTTGTCTACTCAGAAAATTTGCTACAGCTGTATTTGTGTCCGAATTATGTTTACTAACTGTTCAAAAAACTTCCTACCCTCAATTGGTATCTTATATTTTCTACTCAGTACCTCAAATGAATGAAATTCGCTGTTATGAATAATATATTTTACTCTTAAAGAGCTAGTGTACTGCTTGGGATTAATAATAATTTTCAGATGCAGTCAGCTATCACTTCTTATATCTCAATTATTTTTTTCTTTCCTGTTTGTTAATTAGAAGATTTTCCACCTGGCAGTACTGGGGTGATGTGTGGAGCAGCACTCTGTTTGGAGGGAAAAAAAAACTCAGTTCTGTTCTTCCCACTACATCATCAGAAATGAGACCAAACACCTTGAGGCACCACAATCCTTGCTGTCTGAGTAGTGAGCCTCACAAGCTACCAATCAAAATGCAGGAAATCGTGACATCACTAGTAATCAGAGAGAGCCAGTCCCTGCTGCTTCATGTGAGAAATGGTTCTCATTGGTTACTAGTGATGTTATAGTCAGTGTGGTCTCAGTGTTGATGTAGTGGAAGGGACAGAACTGACTTTTATTTCCTTCAGACAGATTGATGCTCCATACATCACCCAAGTACTGCCAGGTGGAAAATCTTCTAATTAGCAATCAGAAAATAAAAAAAAAATACTTGAGATATAAGAAGTAATAGCTGACTACATCTGAAAGATACAATTAATTGCAGGCAGTTTCGAGGCACTACACTATCTCTTTAATATATCTCTGTCAATCCATGTCTGTTTCAATGTGGGATTGGGGCATATTGAGAAATTCAAATTGTCCCAAATGGGCTGTAGTAGGGACTTATGCAACTCAAATTTGAACGCTACTGCAACATATGTTATTATTCTAATTGAGTATGATGTGATCTTTCCCAGAGAAACTGATACTTTTTTAGTAAACAGAATAGAATATAAGCTTATTTTCAAGGACTTAAAAATATTGACCTTTATTTCTAACTACTCCGGAAAATAGGTTGACCTAGTATGATACCCATTTGAAGATTTGGGAGTCTGGCATCTAGATAGTAAAATAAAAATTCAGGTAGTTCACCTTTCCCCCTTTTCCTTGTCAACTTATGATATGCTAGTCTTATTTTCTTATAACCCCATATGAATCTAGATAGTTTAGAATTGAGGCCTTCTATCCATTTTTTTGTTAATCTTGCAAGGTAACATAATAAAAATATATAAAATCTTGGGCAACAAATTCATTTTGACTGCATCAAGCCTCCCCCAAAGTCCCAAAGGTAGCTTATGCCATCTCATTGTTGAGGTCAAGAAGTTCTGTTTAGTTATTTCTAAGTTTCTACTTACTGTTAAGGTTATGTTTTTGTACAGCCTGATCCCAAAATAATCAATATAATCAGATGCCTAGGACAGCCCTAAGGTGCTAATTGTCTTCTTGTTATACCATTTATTCAGAGGTAGAAACATAGTTTTATTCAGGTTTACTTTATTCCCAGAAATCACCCCAAAGTCCTCTATTATCTGCAATACTCCGGGAATGGAAGTATCTATGTTAGATAATGACAGCAAGAGATTGTCTACATAACATGAGGTACAAATCTCTTTACCTGCAATGGTCACCCTGCTAATTATTTTATCTGCATTTAATTTCCTCACCAATGGGTCAGTTGTTAAATTAAAAAGCAAAGGGGGGAGTGGATACCCTTGTCTTGTGCCTCTTGTTATTTTATCAGACTCTGAGATAATTTCATTCATTATTACAGCAGATTAAGAATTATTGTATAAAATACTAACAAAATCTATACATTTAGTTGTGAAATTATACTTATGTAGCACAACAAAAATATGCTTCCATAGAATCAGATCGAAGGCTTTCTCCACATCAAAAGAAAGCAGGCCACATGAGGAGTTTGCCTTATTAGCTGCTTCCATAACATGAAACACTTTCCTAATATTATCTGAGGAAATTCGGCCTTTCATAAACCTTGTCTGCTGAGAGGTAATACGTTTTTCCAATCTTTTTGCTAGAACTTAGACCAATATTTTGACAGCTGTATTAATCAAGGAGATTGGTCAGTAGCTGTTGCAATCTAAGGGTTCTTTCCCTACTTTTAATGTAAGGGTGATAAGACCACACATCTGCTCATTAGATAGTGAGTCTTGCAGAAATGCTTCTTTAAATACCTCTTTTAAAATAGGGGAGATTTCACTGGCAAACGTATAATGAAAATTAGAAGTATAGCCATCTGGGCCTGGTGTTTTATTCTTTTTAAGGGATGCGATAGCCTCTAGGATCTCTGTCGATGTGATATCAGCCTCTAAACCTTTTCACCTGCTCTGATGTGATACTGGGTAAAACCAAATCTGAGAAAAAAATCCGGCAATGAAAGACTACTGTCATTATTATCTTGCGCATATATTTTTTTAAAACTCATAGAATTCCTTATTTATTTTTCCAGAGTTAGTGTTCACCTTATTATTTAAGGGATCTCTTATGGCCAGAATAGATATGGAGGTAGTGTTTTGTTTCAATCTTATAGCAAGTAGCTTTGAAGCTCATGATCCTCTGTCTATATAATTAAGTTTGGAATTCCTAAATGCAAATTCAGCATATCTGTTTAGCTAATTGAATTCTGTTTTGAGTTTTGAGCAGGTTTTCCAAAGAGTCCTAAAATCTGAATTAGATAACTGTAATTCCACCTCCTTGATTTTGTCCAATAACGTAACTTGTGCAAGAGCTCGTTGTTTTTTCTGACATGAACAGATACTTATTAAGCTGCTCCTGAGCCAGCACTTTAAAGAGTCCCATAAAACACTTTGCTTTATGTGATGCTTGGCCAGCTGGTTATGATTGCTTTATGATTTGTAATATAGAATGTGGTATGTAACCTGTCTCACAGGAGACATCCTATGACCCTGGGATGACATCTCTCCCCCCTCCCAGGTTTCAGTTCAAATGACAGGATATGTTAAACAGCAGATCTCTGTAATGTGATTAACTTCCAAGTTGCATTTTATGGCCATGTTTATGATCTGTGTTGCTTTGAAGCCAAGAACTTAAAATATACATTTTATGATGTCTTCAGAGGAAGGACAGTTAATTTCAACTGATGCTAAAAAGCTAGGTGAGAAAACTGCAGAGTTGTAAAAGTCCTGTGATGTCCTTGGAAAGCAGGAAACTGCTCAAAGATCAAAGAGGGAATGTAGATCAAAGAAGCCATATTGAGAAATGAGTTTTGTGATATCACCTTATTTAATATACCTCCTAAATTAGGACATCCTGTTTGTATAATTTTTATATTCTAAAAGGAGGAGCTAGATGGCATCATAGAGGAGTGGAGACAGAGGGTTTAAACTGTATTCTGTATTTCCACTTAGACACACTTTTCTTGTGGGCTCTTAGAAAACAACATCTAACTATATGCACTGTAAGAAAGTAATATGTTAGCTAGGAAAGTCTAATTGTGTTGTGGTATGGGTTTATGTTTGTACTTTAACCTTGTTCTTTTATGTGATTGTATGCTTTGTGATATATTGTTCTGTGTTTACAGTTTACATATTTTTATCCATTTTCTAAGTAAACCTCTTATTTTAAAGAGACTGCCTGGTGTGCCTTTGAAGTTCTTTCTTTTGGATGTGAAGTTTAGATGGTTAAAATTGACAATTGTTCATAAGCTTAATGGTGTTACAGAACTAGAAAAAGGTAAGATACCTAAAGTCTTTTCGTAGAGTTTTAAGGGTTCATTTTGGATATCTGGTTAGGTGCCTTTAGGTGAAAGATATCTGGCATTCCCCGAAGAGCAGGATTATCTGAGCTTGTACATTTAGGTACACTAGCATAAGGTTCACAGTTTGAATCCCTCCAGAACTTGAGACCAAAGGTGATTCGGACCCACAAACAGACAGGCAGGTTGCCCTGTTCTGTTACCTGTTTACAATACTGCTCTCAGAGGTTGGCACTCTGGGATCAGAGGGCCTGACCTGCAGAGTGGGGTTGTGACACTTGATATCTTCAGTATCATTCAACACCAGGAATTCTGCTGTTTTAGTTTTAATTACAGTGACATTTTCTGAATTACTTAGCATGCTGTTATTTAACCTCCATCTCTTGGATTTATGAAAACTCATTAGAACTGAAAAGTTAAGAACTACCGGAGAGTGGTAAAATATAACCATAGATTTAATTTCAGAGAAATTTACCCTATCGAGTAGCTGCTGATCAACCAAAACAAAATCAGTTCTAGACTTTGACTGATGACAAGGTGACCAAAAGGAGAATTCCTTTACTTGCGAATGCAGCACTTTCCAAATATCTATTAAGTTATAGTTGGATATTAAGATGGACAAGTTTTTGTCTGCTCTGGACCTACATGGCCTAAATCTAGTTCTATCCAGTTTGGTGTCCAAAACTGCATTCATATCTCCAGTCATAACCACCGTATTTGTATGTAGATGACTAAACTTATTGCATAAAGTGTTGAATATTTCTTGAGATGGGGCAGTAGGGCCATATATATTAAGGTACATAGTTACTCGCCCACCATCCCTTGAATTATTCAAAAGCACCAACCGCTATCATCTATTTGTGTGGAGATTTTGAAATCAGCATTTCTGTTTATCAAAATCAAATCATAACCCCAGGTTTTTCAGAGCTATAACCAGCTCCATACACCTGACCCACCCATTCCTGTCATATTAGGTTGTAATGTTCAGCTTTAAGATGTAATTCTTGCATGAAAGCAAACGCATTCAGCTTTTTAAGATGACTGACCACTGAGTACCATCTGATTTTATGATTCAAGCCTTTAACATTTTATGAGATCATAATAAATGTATTACAGTAGCAATAACCATAATCCAAGTATGTGTGTAATAGAATGTTATTTAGCCAGTATACCCCTTTCTCCATTATTATCATTTTATGAGATTTAGCAACCAAAGCCTGTCAAGCATTTACCCAGGTTGTAACTGTGCCACTTAGCACATCTTCGTCAGTGACATTGTGCAGGACCTAGAAGGCAGAATTTCACTGTTCACTGATGACACAAAGCTCTGTAACAGAGTAGACATGCCAGAGGGTGTAGACAGAATGAGAATGTACCTGCAGAAACTTGAAGAATGGACAGGGGTTTGGCTGTTGAAATTCAAATCAAAGAAGTGCAAGATAATGCATATGGGGCACAAAAACCCTGGCACAATATATCAGTTGGGGGGTGAGGATATAGCATGCACCAAGCAGGAAAGGGATCTTGGGGTTATCATCTCTGATGACCTCAAGGTAGGGAAACAGTGTGACAAGACAGCAGGTAAAGCAAATAGAATGCTGGGATGCATAGGCAGGGGCATCACCAGCAGGAAAAGGGAGGTCATAATTCCACTATACAAGACACTAGTGAGGCCCCACCTGGAGTACAGTGTACAGTTCTGGAGACCTTAACTATGTAAGGACATAGACAGGGTAGAGAAGGTTCAGAGGAGGGCAACAAAGATGGTACATGAATTGCATCACAAGTCCTATGAGGATAGGTTGAAGGAACTGAATATGTACTCCCTAGAGGAGAGGAGGGAGAGAGGGGATATGATAGAGACATGCAAGTATCTTACAGGGAGGAACAGGGTGCAGGAATACAGTATGTTTAAGCGAAAAAGATGTTCCAAGACTAGAGGGCATGGAATGAAGTTGGAGGGAGGACGATTCAGAGGAAACGTGAGGAAGAATTTCTTCACAGAACGGATGGGACAAGTGGAACACCCTGTCAGAGGAAGTGGTGGGGGCTGAAACAATCACAGGATTTAAGAATGCATGGGATAGACATAAAGGAATTCTGGAGGTCTGGGGTAAGGGGCAACAGACTTCTAGGAAAACATAAACTGAACTTACAAGCTCAAATGGGCAGACTGGGTGGGCCACAGGCCCTTATCTGCTGACACTGTCTATGTATCTATTATAAAGAGAGTAAAAAAGAAGTAAGAAAAGTATAGTGGAGATACAGTGCAATTCCATCTAATTAACTACATAGCATGTAGCACACAGCAGGGCCCTTTGCTAAAAACATTTTCTCTGTCATACCATTTAGAACAATATGCCCCTCGTACCCCCTTCCCTGTCCTTCCCCAAATGTTGTGGAGCACCAGACTCAAGCCCCACGTAATATCTCCCAAGCAAAGCATTCAAATGGAAAACCAGAAATCATGACACTTTTCATTAAAGATCAGATATAAGTATATGTTTGTTTACCAACAAAAGAGCATGCACAATTTATTTTCCCCATATTCATTTGCTCATGAAAGTATGACGAAACATACCAGAATATGAGAATGCACCCATTCTAGTCCATCTGCAGTAGCTTGGATCTCCAGATTAATTTTTAAGATCAAGTCCACTACTAAAAGTGTACTCATTATAATTACATGCTTTATATACACTCCTACAATCCTCTTGATCAAGTGTAGGATGACTATTACCATGAAGTTACATGTATTCTACATTATGCATTAAACTCATGCTGTCTAAGAGCTACCTTGACAAATTTCCCTCCTTCACAAATGTCCATTCATACTTTTATTTTTCTAAACAAGTTAGATATAATTAGTTCAAGGAAGTGTATAAAAGCATATGTTAGGAGTTGAAACAAACAATAAACATGTCTTCTAAAAACATACAACAGGTTGAATAGGCCTCAGAACCCCCATCCAATCATTTATCTTCTATGACTCATTGAGATGCCTGTTGTTCAGCTGAAAGATCCCTTAACAGTCTTATCCTCTGAACACTCGTTTATAAGAGGAGAAAGAAATGAGTGAATGTGATTGATGTGCTTGGTGAAGTCTAAGTGGCTGTCAAGTCAGAAGCCTAGGCACTTGTATGCTGGGACTATGTCTAAGGTAGTGCCATTAAGAGTGGAGAAAGAAGGGGGGTGGAGTTTGGCAAGTTTTCGGGGTGTGCTGAAGTTCATGGATACAGTTTTTGTAGTGTTTATTTTTACCTGGTTGTCTGGGAACCAGTTCAGGGCATGACTGAAATCTGCTTGTAGTAGGGAGGATACTTCAGAGGCCGATGGGCCAGAGATGTATAGGATGCTATCATTTGCATATAGGTGAATGTGGGAGTGATGGCACATGAGGGCGAGATTGTTGAGGAAAATGGAAAAGAGGATGGGACCCAACATAGAGCCTTGTGGGATGCCCGCTAAGATGGAGGGGGGGGGGTCACCAACCGGAATGCACTGGGATCAGCCTGAAAGGTATGAGCAGAACCATTGGACTGATGGGGGAACAGTATGGCTAGTTCAAGCTTGGTGAGAAGGAGCAGATGACAGACAGAATCAAAGGCCTTGGCTAATTCTATAACTATGGCTGAGGTGAGGTTGCCTAGGTCCATACCAGTGAGCATGGCATCTGTCCCCCGGAGTAAAAAGGATACCATGGAGTGATTCTTTCTAAAACCTGATTGGCAGTGGGAGAGGAAATTTGAGATGGTAAGGAAATGGGAGAGTCTGGTTAGGACAAGGGATTCTTGGAGCTTGGCCAAGATATGGAGGAGGGGAGATGGGGCTGTAGTTTCCTGGTTGAGCCTGGTCTTCGCCTTTATGAAGTGGGATTACTTTTTCAGATTTCCATGCCTTTGGAATGGAGCAAAGGGTGAAGGAGAGATTAAGAAGATGTGAGACAGGGGATGGGCAATGGCTGGGGCAGAGATTTGAAGGTGGAGGGTGTTGAGCCCGTCAGAACTGGATTTATGATGGTTCAGGAACAGGAGTGCATTAAGTGCCTCCTGGGCTGTGACACGGGAGAAGTAAAAGCCATTTGTGGTAGTGGGAGAAGGAGGTGCTGTGGGGGGTATGCAGGGGGGTCAGGTGCTGGGGGAGAGGGTTAGGGAGAGGAGGGGTGGGTAGAGGTGGAGGGTAGGGTGCAGGTCATGAAGACGTTGTTTAGGGTGGAGGCAACAGTGAGAGGGTCTTAGACTAGGGTGCTGTTGATGAGGAGGTTGGGAGAGAGGAGCTAGGTGGGGGATTAAGAAGGGAGGAGAGTATATGCCAACATTTATGGGGGGGGAGTTGAGGTTTTTGTGTAGAGCATTCTTGAAATAGTGGGATTTAGCTGCTCTTATAGCTTTGGTGCAGGCATTTCTTAGGGCAGGATAGGATGAGAGGTTGCTTGGTGATGGAGATGATTTGTAGAGAGCCCAGGAATGGTCGCATTTGTTGCAGAGTTTGATGATGTCAGGTATAATCCATGGGTGGTGAAAGTGTCTCATCCTGCATCTACTCAAGGGGGCGTGTTTGTTCCAGACATTATTTAATATCTGGCAGAAGAGGGAGAGTGCTATGTTAACATCTGTTGCAGTGTAAAAGAGGGACCAGTCAGAGGACACAAGATTGTGTAGCAGATAAGAGGTGTTTAGGGAGTGTGTGTAATGTGTCCAGTGGTAAGTGGGGAGGGGGGAGTAGGGGAACTGGAGATTGCAAGTACAGTAGGTCATGAAGTGGTCACTGAATAAGTTGGGGAGTGTGCCAGCAGAGGAGATATGATGCAGATGTGAGGACAAGATCCAGTCCAGGAAGGTGTGGTTGTGGGAGTGGGGATGGGTCTGGTGGGTTCGTTGATGAGCTGGTGAAGGTTTAGACTCTCTATTTGTTGAGTGATAGGTTTCAGGGCAGGGGAGGACCAGTTCAGGTTAAAATCCCAGAGTAAGATGAGTTCACCTGAGCTGGCAGTGGATGAGAGAGAGGAGATGGTATTTACCACAGAGGAGGGGGAAGCTTTAGGAGAGGAGTAAAGCATACCAATGAAGACAGAGAGAGAGAGAGAGAGAGAGAGAGAGGGGATGGGGGTAGCATCTTAATAAGGAGCTCGTGGGTCTTTGGGTCTGCTTCACTGGTAATAAGGGAGATTGGTAGATTTTGGTGTAGTAGGTTGCAACACTGCCACCTCGCTTACAGCGGTCTTGCAGTAGGAGGTGGTAGTCGGGCAGAGAGAGTATGGTGTCAGGGATACTCACACTGCACTCTTTCTGCCCTACTACCACCTCTTACTGCAAGTCCACTCTAAGCGAGGTGGCGATGTTGCAATCTGCTACCACCAAAATCTACCAATCTCCCTTATCACCAGTGAAGTGGTCCCTAAGACCGACAAGCTCCTTCTTATTAAGATGCTACCTCCATCCCCTCTCTCTCTGTCTTCATTGGTGTGCTTTACTGAAGATAGAGAGGGGGGGATGGGGTTAGCATCTTAATAAGGAGGAACTTGTGGGTCTTCGGGACTGCTTCACTGGTAATAAGGGAGATTGATAGATTTTGGTGGTAGTAGATTGCAACTCCGCCACCTCACTTAGAGTGGTCTTGCTGTAGGAGGTTGTAGTTGAGAAGAGAGAGTACAGTGTGAGTATCCCTGACACTGTACTCTCGCTGCTGACTACCACATCCTATGGCAAGACCATTCTAATCAAGGTGGTGGTGTTACAGTCTACAACCACCAAAATCTGCCAATCTCCCTTATTACCAGTGAAGCAGTCCTTAAAATCCACAAGCTCCTCCGTATAGAAGGACTTTGGGTCTTAGGGACTGCTTCACTGATAATAAGGAGATTGGTAGATTTTGGCGGTAGTAGACTGTACCACCTTGCTTAGAGCGGGTCTTGCCAGGAGGTGGATCGGGCAGAAGCAGTACAGTGTCAGGGCATACTCACACTGTACTCTCTTTGCCTGACTACCACCTCCTACTGCAAGACCTCTCTAAGCGAAGTGGCGGAGTTGCACTATACTACCACCAAAATCTACCAGTCTTCCTTATTCCCAGTGAAGCGGTCCCTAAGACCCATGAGCTCCTCCTCATTAAGATGGTCCCCCCATCCTCCCTCTCTCTATCTTCAGTAAAGCTCACCAATGAAGACAGAGAGAGAAGATGGGGTAGCATTTTAATGAGGAGGAGCTTGTGGGTCTTACGGACCGCTTCACTGGTGATGAGGGAGATTGGTAGATTTGGGAAGTAGTAGATTGCAAAACCGCCAATTCGCTTAGAGCAGTCTTGCCGAAGAAGGTGGTAGTCGGGCAGAGAGAGTACAGTGTGAGTATCCCTGACATCGTACTCTCTCTGCCTGACTGCCACCTCCTATGGCAGGACTGCTCTAAATGAGGTGGCAGTGTTGCAATCTACTACCACCAATATCTACCAATTTCCCTTATTACCAGTGAAGCAGTCCCTAAGATTGATCTGCTGCACCTGTACCACATCCTCCAGCTTTGGTAGCTTGCAGGGTATCCAGCCATTGCTTCTGTCTCTCTTTGTTGTAAAGCCCACCATTTGAAGAAGGCAAACATGCTTTCAGGTTCTGTCCCTGCCTGTTCCTTCTTCATTCATCACTGGTGCTGGCTATACAATCTCAGTTTGGACTTCTGTTTCTGGTTCTAGCTTGGCTGCCATTCTTCTGCTAATCATTCCTGGGCTTGCTGTTGCAGGATCCATACCTTTCTTCTATGCTTCCTGGTACCAGATCTAGTACTCACACATAAAACTTCTGGTTCAAGAGTATACAAGGCATAAATCCTACTTTGCCTGGCACCATTTGTCAAAGAGGCATAGGCCAGGAGACATAGGCAGACAAGGAGAATTTATAAAATTCACAAGTAGTGTTTTATTCTTATAAATAACAATAACATAAAACAAGCATTTGCCAATGCCGAATGTTGGTTGCTTGTTAGACAATTTGATGTTTTTCCCAAAAAGCCCAATGACGAATTTAGTCTGCATACCCACAAGACCTCCCATATTGCAGCATCACCCCAGGTGTTGCCTCACCATTGATCTATATAGGGGTAACACAACCTCCCCTTTTCTGCTGGTGATACCCCTTCCTGTGCACCCCAGCATCCTACTAGTCTTCCCTACTGCCTTATCACACTGCTTCGTTACCTTTAGGTCATCAGATATGATTACCTCCAGATCCCTGAGGTGGTGCCAGGGGACCACCCCTTTATACCATGAGCAATTAGGATCTATGGTAGCATAGTAGGTAGGGACCTTACAGCAAACTACTGTAGGTGGGCCAGGAGGTTCTTTTCTGTTTTCATTTAATTGTCCTTGATAAACAAGGTGAAATTGGAATTGATATGCTGAGCAGGGTAC
This sequence comes from Neoceratodus forsteri, assembly GCA_016271365.2. Classification (NCBI taxonomy): domain Eukaryota; kingdom Metazoa; phylum Chordata; order Ceratodontiformes; family Ceratodontidae; genus Neoceratodus; species Neoceratodus forsteri. The sequence continues at coordinate 160,166,375 of CM028137.1, forward strand.
ATGAATGTTGGGACTAATAAGGGGGAAAGCATGAGTACCATAGGTGGCTGACATAAATTGATAGGGAAGGTTGTTTCTAATACTTTTCAGAGTGCAACAAACAGCGTGGAAGGTCAGGCATCAGATGAGGGTTAGCACTGTTTCAAGAGAAGGAAAGCAGCGCTGGAGACGGTGTGCTGATGCATTAACAAAGTTTTTTGCAATGAATTTCCTTACTTTTTGAGATAGTGTAATAGTACTGGACCCTGTACTTGAATTCCTGCGTAGATGGGCATATGTATGTAGGTGTGGAAGCGCATTCAGACAAAGAAACAGAAATTGTCAGCAGATAAGGACCACTAGGCCTATCCTGTCTGCCCATAAGCTCTTTACTTGATTATGGCTTCTGATCCTCTCTCTACTTTACCTCTGTGGTTCTCCTATGCCCATCCTATGCATGTTTAAATTCACTCACAGTAGTCGCTCCCACTACCTCCTGTGGCAGACCATTCCATGTGTCCACTACCCTCTTCATGAAGAAAACTTCCTCACATTAATTCTAAACGTGCCTCCTTTCAATTTCATGTCATGCCCCCTCCTTCTTGTACTCCTCCTGTAATGGAAGATGTATCCCTCCTGCACCCTGATTATCCCTTGAGGTATCTGAATGTTTCTATAATGTCCCCTCTCTCCCTCCTCTCCTCCAGCGAGTACATATTGGGGTCCCTTAATCTGTCCTCGCATGTTTTATGGTGCAAGTCCTGTGCCATATTAGTCACCCTACTCTGGACTGTGTTCAACTTGTTTATGTCCTTTCAATGGTGCAGCCTCCAGAACTGCACACAGTACTCGGTGTGAGGCCTGACCAGGGTTTTTCTATAACGGCATAACCACCTCCCTCCTTGTGCTGGTGATACCCCTGCCTATGCACTCCATCATGCCAGTGGCCCTCCCTGTTGTCTATGCATTCTGCTTTGACATTTTCAGGTGATCTGAAATAATAACGTCCAGGTCCTTTGCTGCTTGGTGACTGCCAGCAACTCCTGTCCCATTCTGTAGCTCTCCCCCAGTGTTTCTATGGCCCAGGTGGATAATTTTGCAGTTCTTTGAATTAAACCTCATTTGCCACTCCTCTTATGTGGGATGATGTCGAAGGTCTTGCTGAAATCGAGGTAGGTGACATCCACCCCCCCCCCATTTACTTCCCTCATCATCCAGTCAAAGAAATCTATCAGATTCATGTGACATCACCTACCCACTGTGAATCGATGCTACCTAGGGTTCTGGACACTGGTGGCTTATAGCCCGTTCCAGTATCTTTTCTTTAAGCAGTGCGTGCATGATCTTCACCACTTCTGATGTGAGGCTGACTGCCTGTAGTTCCCTGCCTCCTCCCTACTGCTGGATTTGTGTAGAGGGACCATTTGTGCCCTCCTCCAATCCTCAGGCACCACTCCTGTGTTGAGTGACTCTGTGCACATGGCTGCCAGAGACTGAAACATAGAAATTGTCCGGAGATAAGGGTCAGTAGGCCCATTCAGTCTGATTGTAAGCCATGTACTTGACTACAGCTTTTGACCCTCCCTCAGATGTACCTCTATAGCTCTCCCATGCCTGTCCCATGCATGTTTAACTCCCACCACTAAACTCGCTCCCGTCACCTCCTGCGGCAGACCATTCCACATGTCCACCACCCTCTCTGTGAAGAAAAGCATCTTCATATTCCCTCTTAGCCTGCCACCTTCCAATTTCATGTCCTGCCCCCTCATTCTTCTACTCCTCCTGTATTGGAAGATGTCTCCCCCCGCACCTTGTTTATACTCTTGATATACTTGAATGCCTCTATCATGTCTCCTGTCTACCTCCTTTCCTCCAGCAAGTACATATTGCGGTCCCTTAATCTCTGCTCATTTGTTTTGTGGTGCAAGCCCTGTACCATCTTAGCCACCTTGCTCGGGACCGTCTCCAGCCTGTTTATGCCATTTTGAAGGTGCAGCCTCCAGCACTGCACACAGTACTCCATGTGAGGCCTGACCAGGGTTTTATTTAATGCCATCACTAGTCCCCTTCTTCCGCTGGTGATACCCCTGCTTATGCACTCCAGCATGCCACTGGCCCTCCTTGCTACGTCTGTAGTCTGCGTTCACATTTTCAAGTCATGTGAAATTATAACCCCATGTCCCTTTTTTCCCTGGTGACTGTCAGCAACTGCCCCCCCCCCATCCTGTAGCTCTCCCCAGGGTTTCTATGCCTCAGGTGCATAATTTTGTACTTCTTTGATTTAAACCTCAGTTGCCACTCCTCAGACCATTTCTTAAGACTGCGTAGGTCCTTTCTCATTTTCTCCAACCCTTCCACAGTATCCACCCTGTTGCAGATCTTGGTGTCATCTGCAAACAGGCAGACGTTTCTTTCCAGCCACTCTGCAATGTCACTAATTAAGACATTGAACAGGACTGTCCCAAGGATGGATTCCTGCAGTATTCTGCTGGTCACACCCCCGCCTCAGATTGTACCCTATTTACCACCACCCTCTGTCTCCTGTCTGTTAGCTGGTTCCTAACACAGTTCACCACCTTGTCTACCATGCCCAGACTACCAGTCTTGTTAGCAAGCCTCTTATGTGAGACGGTGTTGAAGACCTTGCTAAAATTGAGGAAGGCAACATCCACACCCCCCCGATTAACTTCCTTTGTCACCCAGTCAAAGAAATCAGATTCATCTGACATGACCTACCTACTGTTAGGCTTGACCAGGGCTTTATACAATGGCATCACTATCCCCCTCCTTCTGCTGGTGACACCCCTACTTATGCACCCCTTGTAATTGATTCACATTTTGACCTCAAGTTTTCAACATAGTCTTCTTATCACCATACCTCATTAACCCCATAGGTGAGCATTTCTTAATCCTTGGCAAAACATAATTTCGTGCCACAGGGGCAGAAACTCACTTTCAGCAAGATGTGTGAAATGGCAGCTGTACTGTTCAAGAGGTTGTGTTAAGAAATGGCTAGGTTGAAAATTTGGAGTCAAAATATAAAAAATTGGAAAAGTTATGCACATGCATAGGAAAATTTCAATGAGTGCACGTAACTCTGCCTTTTGCTAGTATTTTTGCTCCAAATTTTCAGCCTGGGCTTTTAGGGACCCCGCCTCCTGAACAGTTGGCTATCATTTTGTTACTCAATCCCAAAAGGTGGTTTTGTGCAGCAACTGTACAATTCAACGCCACAGGTACAAGAACATGTTTTGGGCAGGATGTGAGAAATGACAGCTTTACTGTTCATGAGGCAGTGTGGAAAAATGGCTACATTGAAAATTTGGAGTGATAATATCAAAAATTGACCAAGTTACACTCGTGCATAGGAAAATTTGAATGAGTGAATGTAATTTGGAAGTTTGTTGGCATTTTTGCTCCATTTTTTCGACATGGGCTTTTTGGGACCCCACCTCATGAATAGTGGCACTATCATTTCAGTACTCAATCCCGAAAGGTGATTTTGCACAGTGACTGCACCATTTTGTGCCACTGGTGTGAACATACGTTTCGGGCAGGATGTGAAAAATGACAGCTTTACTGTTCATGAGGTGGTGTGAAACAATGGCTAGGTTGAAAATTTGGAGTCAAAGTATTAAAAATAACCAAAGTTACATTCGTGCATATAGAAATTCAACAAGCGCACGTAACTCTGCTACTTTTTGGTATGTTTACACTGAATTTTCAACATCCCCTCCCCGATATCTCATTTTTTGTTCCACCATTGTTTCTTTAATCAGTCCCAAAAGGTGATTCCACACAGAGACTGAGAAATCACCTTTCAGGACAGAGTAATGAAATGACAGTTACAGTGTTCATGAGGTGGGGTCCCAAGAACCCCATGTTGAAAATTTGGTGCAAAAATCTCAAAATAATGGCTGAGATATCAACAAAAGTTGAAATCACCATTGACAGCCATTATGCCATGTTTACCTTGATTCTTCAGTTCATGGTTTGGCTTTGAAGAGTGCAGATGTGTCCCGGTCCAGAGAAGATGACAGCGTTTGACCTTCAATGGTAAGTTTAGGGTAGGGGGGTGCAGGGAGGTGGGTGTGCAGAGGGAAGGTTGGGATGGGGAGGGGGAATGGAGAGATGATGAGAGACCATTTTCTTTTTTACAAGGTTAAAAAAAATTAAGAAGTCAGAGGACATTTTTCTATTTTTCAGAGACAGGAATGTTTCAGGACAGTGAAGGTGGGCTCCCCAGTGTTCCACAGTGGTGGTGGTGGGGGTACTAATGACTGGGACACTGGGAGTGGGCTCCCCAGTGTTCTGAACTGCTGGGGATGGGAAACTGACTGGGGACATTGGGAGTGGGCTCCCCAGTGTCCCATATTGTTTGGGGGGTTCTTCCACTGCCTACACGGGGATCGGGTCCCCTGATGTTGGCAAAGACAAGTGGTGGGACTGTGGCGACAGTGGCAAAAATGGTCACCACGGGGGGCAGACTTCCTGATCGCTGTTTTATCCCCTCCCCCATCCCGCAGTGGGTCTACAGCTTAGCTAGGTGAAACATTGACAAAAACACTGTACTGTACATACAGAATCAACAGTGCTAGTGGGTGCTCTGCTGGATGCTTGTTTTTCCCATGTGCCGGTAACCCTCCGCTTTATGCTAATCAAAGGCCTGAAGCCCTTTCTGATTGGAGCGGCTTCAGTCCTTTGACGTGCATGCTGTTCAGACCACCCAGCAGAGAGTTGCATCAGGACCACACTGAGTGGTCATTGGAGTAGACTGATGAGCCCATTCCGAGCCCTTAGTTTTGTGTACTGCAACAGGCTCAGCAGCAACACACACCCTGAAATCCCATATTGCCACAATACATTTGCTTGCGCATGCATGCAACCAATGTGAAAATTAAATTGTGCAGGGTTAGGCAGTATAAGCAAAAATGTTCTACATCTGAGTCTTTTTTATAATCTCAATCTCTCACTCTCTCTAAACAAAACATTGTTTTCTTTTTATAAGATGTCTATTCCTGGCAGTTTAAACTTTTGCATCCTGTTATTATAAGTTTTCCCTCTTGTGTTTCACAAGATGTACTATGATTTTGTCAATTTCTCTCCTTTAGCTAGTCTAAAAAGTATGTCCAGTCCTAACAGGTGCAGCAAAATAGAACATCCTGTCCTACAGCTGGTCTCCTGTTGACAATTTTGTAAACAAGCTTGGGAAGGTCAAAATACATCTCCTGGTTAACCTCCCCTGTACCCCCATTTCAGACTGTCACCATTTTATGAAATCCAAATAGCTTTCTGCATTTCAAGCAACGTATTTATATACATTTACAAACCAAGGGATTTCAGTTTCACTTAAAGAATCACATATATTTTTTAATGACAGAGAAGCAAGGGGAGAAAGAAAGTATAGAGACAGCAAGTGAAGGAAGGGAGATAAGAGGGCAAAATTGTGGGACCAATGGAGTGGCCAATGCCTAGGTGCCACAAGAGAAATCTGATTATGCAATCAGTCAGGCAAGAGACAGACAAGTGGCAGAAAAGCAGTAGACAAGATAAAGCCTTTTAACTCTTTTTGCATAACAAATTGGATAGGGTCTTGCCTAAACCTATCATGCCATGGATCATATCTTTACAATTAATCACATGGCAGAGAAATATGTTGTGCAAAAAAAGGAGAGACTATATGTGGCATAAATTGATATTAAAGCCATATTTATAACATTTGAAGATAAATCATATGGGATCAACTAAACAACAAAGGTATAGACCCATGTTCATGACTTCTGGTGATATTGCAATTATTACATTGTAACACCATAGCTCAAGTAATAGTTAATAGGCAGGGTAGTACAACAGAAACCATCACAATATCCAAAGGAGTAAAACAAGAATGTCTTTTGGCACCCTTGCTTTTTAATATTTACACAGAAAGTTTGGCAGAAGCTCTGGTCCTTGTAGACTCCCATCTTCCCATCATAGATTGATATGAAATAAAACCATTAATGCATGCTGATGATATGGTTATAATCCCAAGAATCCTGAATTGCTTAAAAAGAGCAAATATTGCAGCCATTAATTATTTTTATGTTTGCTTGCACGCATGCACAAGAAACATTTCGTGACAGCTTAGGAGAGAAGTGGGGTTTTGGAGGTGTGGCACTGTGGCGGCCAACGCTCCCACTGCCTTTTGAGACTTGACCCACTTTCCCCAATGCAGTGGCACACTGCTGCTGACACTAGTTCAGCCAGCATGCCACCAACTTGAAACAAATTCACCGCTGCAATGAGGGAGTGACCCATCACTGCAGGGCGGTGCCTTGCCTGGTGTAACATTTCAAGTAACATGGCGGCGGCACTCACTGTCCACCTCAGAGTCCTCATGTAAGCCAACTCCAGGGTTCCCAATCCTCCTGTCAGCATGCCCCCTTCCCCAGTTCATTTGCCAATGAGGTAGCCCAATCCCCATCAGCATGATGCACCCCCATTTGTTCTGTGCTGGGGGGGTCCCCAATCCCCCTCAGCTCATGCATGCCCCCTCCCATCCAGCACACTGTATGGCCAACAGGAGTGCCCAATCCCCATTGGCTCCATTCCCCCAACAGACACCCAGGTGGCACGCTGGGTGCCCACCCCAGTGTGCCAAAAGTGTTCAATGTTGTCTTTTTTTTAATTCTGTAAAAAAAGAAAACTGTCCCTCATTGAGTCCCATGCCCCCTTCCCCAACCTGCACTCATCCTCTGCGCACCTCACATCCCCAAACCCCCTCACCCCATACTTACCTCCGGAGCTTGGCGGGACGATCTTTGGTGGACCGGGAACACATCTGCACTCTACAAAGCCGACCAAAAACTGAAGAAATGCCGGTAAGCTGTATAATGGCATAAATGTTTTTTTTTCCAACTTTGGTGCATATTTCAGCCATTTTTGCAAATTTTGGCACCACATTTTCAACATGGGGTTCTTAGGACCCCACCTCATGAATTCAGTCACTGTCATCTCGTTATTCAGTCCTGAAAGGTGATTTCTCGGTCACTGTGTGGAATCACCTTTCAGGACTGAATAACAAAATGACAGTGTTACTGTTCATGAGGTGGGCTCTCAAAAAGCCTATGTTGCAAATTTGGTGAAAAAATTCCAAAAAATGACTACGTTATGAACGTGCGTTGCACAGTTTCTATGCATGCTCATAACTTCATGAATCTGTAACATTTTCACTCCAGATTTTCAACATTGGCATTTTTCCACACCTCCTTATGAACAGTGCAGCTGTCATTTTTCACATCCTGGCCAAAATATGTTTTTGCACTTCCAGCGCAGAATAGTGTGGTTGCTGTGGGAAATCATTGTTTGGGACAGATTAAGAAAATCACAGTGACACTGTTCATGAGCGGAGGTCCTAAAATGTCTGTGTTGAAAATTTGGTGACAAACGTCCATAAAATGACTGTGTTACAAGCGTGCATTGCGCAGTTTCCATGCACCCTCGTAACTTTGCAAATTTGTAATATTTTTACTCCAGATTTTCAACATTGCCATTTTTTTCACACCTCCTTATGAAAAGTACAGCTGTCATTTTTCATATCCTGCCTGAAATATGCATTTGCACATCTGGCGCACAATGACGCAGTCGCTGTTGGGAAATCAATGTTCTGGACAGATTAAGAAAATCATAGTGACAGTGTTCATGAGCAAAGATCACAAAATGCCTGTGATGAACATTTGGTGAAATAATTCCACTAAATGACTGCGGTATAAGCATGTGTTGCACAGTTTCCACGTACACTTGGAACTTTGAGCATTTTTAATATTTTCACTACAGATTTTCAACATTGCCAGCTCTTCACACCTCTGAATGGCACAGCTGTCATTCTTGACATCCTGCCCGATCTGTATTTTCGCACATCTGGTGCAGAATGGCACAGTCATTCAAAGTTCTGGACACATTAACAAAATCACACTGCCACTGTTCATGAGAAGAGGTCCCAAATGCTTTCATGAGGTAGGGGTCACAAAAAGGCCATTTTGAAAATTTGTAGTGCAAATACCAACAAACGCCTGGGGTGTTAGGGTTTCTAACTATAATGTCCCACCCTGTACAGACTGACAGGCATCAGGGGTGTGCCTTTGGATGGCCGACTGTAATGCTCATGCCATTCTACTCCCACCCCCACCCTTAAGCCAGTGACAGGCATTGAGGTGTGCCTTGGACTCTTCAGCCCCAGACTTGACCCCATTCTCGTATACTGCACCCAGTTCAGCGTATGTCCTTATGAAATGGGATGACTGTGAAGCCAAACACCTCAAGGCACACCTTAACACTTGTTGGTGTCTACAAGGATAGGGTTAGGTGAAATGCCGTGAGCATTATGGTCAATGACTCAGAGGCACACCCCAAAGCCTGTCCATCTCCACAGGGTGGAGGTGGGGTTGGTGCGAGTTCAGTACTTTACTGCCACTCCTATTCTGCATCTGTCTAACTCCTGCATGTCCAATGCTAATATCAGCAAGCAAACATTCAGCATTGACAAATGCTTGTTAAAAACTTGGAATGACAGTGAATTAGCAAAAAAAGAAAATGCTACAATATATTGAAAAAAATCATCTGTTGAGAACATTTGGAGAGTCAATTCACTAAACATAGAAAAAGTCTTTCATTTCACATATTTGGGCGTTACACTCAAGCGAAGATTGAATTGGAAACACTATTACTCTATGATAAAGCAAAATGGTACAACTCTAGCAAAGGGCATAACTATTCTAAAGCTTTGGCACAGATTCCTTTTTTGAAATGATAAGAGCATTCAATGCTAAAATAAATTGTTACATTTTTATGGAGCAGAGGTTTGGGCTCCTGGTATGGCATTCGGTGAGTAGAAACAATACAGATTTTTTTTATTTTAGAATAAGATTTGTCCTATTTAAATACACTCCTGCAGCATTATTAAGGTTGGAGTCTGGCATGTCTGCTCTTGAAATGTTAGCTCTTATTCGTGCCCTTACTGTTGCAAAATTGTTACAATTGGAGAACAAAGAATTCCTAGACTGTGTTGGAATGAATATCTCAGTGTACCAAGTAAGCATTAATCACCGATGAAGGTGGCATCTAATGGGGAGTTAATGCATGGTTGGAACTGTTGTGGCACGAGGCCGGAGGCCAAGGGCGTACAACGGTCCAACCATGCATTAACTCCCCATTAGATGCCACCTTCAGAGGGGATTAATGCGCTTGTAACATGGACATGCCCATTGTTAGTATGGACTACACATCTTGCTACTGATAGAAGAGAAAACACAACTCAAGTGATGTGATGTGATGTACTGTGATTTTTAATATTACTTTCATATTTCTCAACAGTAGTCTCTTATATATAGATGTCGTTATGATTGTTTTTTAATACAGTAAAGTCTTCTTTCTTTCTTAACCATTGCTCCACATTTCAATGATTTCTGTGTGGCTGTTTGATTACTACATTTCTTGGGACAACTCTGATTGTCTCAGTTTCAATGTGTGCTGGGTGTGTCCCTGTCTCATTTGCATACACTTAGTGTCATTCCCTGACTCGATTTTGTATTTCTCTGCCACTCGCTCCGTCTTCAACACTACTGCTTTTCCTATCTTTCTGCACTTATCCCGTGTCTGTTGTGTACTGTCCCTGTGTCATTCCTCCACCATAGTTAAAGTTCATGGTGCCGTGGACAGTAAATCTGTTACAGTTGAATGCATTTCTGGATGTGCCTCCTCTATGTTCTGCTCAGTTCCATCCCGTCTCGCTCACTACTTATGCGCCAGGTTCCTCAATTGTGTCTGTCTCACCTACACGTTCTTACAACTATCACCTTTCTCCGTGCACTCCTACTATTTCTCCCATGTTACAAACCTTCTTATAGCGTGCACCTCATTATTACAGTGATGGATCTAGCTAAAACACACTTCACTCCAACTCTACCTCCTTCCACTTCCCTCTTCCTATATTTTTCCCCGGTGTCTCTCTCACATTTGTCCTGCCCCTGCTGTAGCATACCTACTTGCTGTTTCAGAACTTACTCTGTTACTTGTCTTACCTTTTCCTTTTTCATACACCACTTATTTTCCTCCCATGGCTTCTAGATGTATTACAGAAGAAAAACGGCATTATCATCTCATAATGCTGTGTTGCTCTTGTACCACCTGACGCTCTTACACCTATCAGCTTTGTCCCCTAGACTCCTAATATTTTTGCCATGTTACAAACAAAAATAGTTGATTTTATAGACTAACCCATAAATTACGGAACTATTGCTTAGAAACAATCTAGTCTATCTATACACTTACTAATCCAGAAAATTATATAAAAATGCCAAAACAGAAACTCAATGAAAACTTTTTTAAGGGACAAAAATAAAATATATTTAATAAGTCTGGAGTTTCGTAGAAGTATTAAAATCAATATAAAGATAAAGCTATGCATCAGATTTTGCAGAAGCACTAAAGAGAGTTGTACTATGTAAGATGAAACCGGACCTTATAATGGAATGTATGTAAATGTGAGTTTCTGGATACTCTCAATGACAGATAGTTGTTATGCTTGTAATGGGGTCTTTAGAATGACTGTTTTGCATCTGCTACTATGTGTGAGGTTTTCTCTAAAGACAGGGAAAAGTGGATTTATGCCATCTTGGCTTCATCATGCAAAGACTTACTGAAAGCAAACATGATAAACTACTATTTTCTAATAATATAGTTGCTTTGTATGCAGCTGCAAAATGTGCACTGATCTTTCCTTTTTTATGTGGTATAGAGAAAATGTATAGTCATTCTTCCTTTTGCATGTGCTGAACTGTTTCTAATATATGGCTTTGTACAAATTAAAACCCTGAAATTTCAACCCACAGTTGGGGGACTGATGTAAACCTAACCCTTTGTCTCAAGGTGGAGAGGACCCAGCCATAACTAAATCACAGTCTGCCAGATGTTATTTGGTGCAAACATGTTTTACACCCACAGAAGTCTAAGCATGGCATGCTGCCAGTTGCAGTCACAATGTCATGCACAGAACTTGTAGGCTTTAGCATTGCCATAGATTGTGTTCCCCCACCTGCTCAGCCTAGTCCCTCAGGCCAACTTTTGGGTCAGTGGCCCACTGGATGTATTTCTGATCTCCTGAGTTTCCCAGGAAGTCTAACAGTTACTCTTTCACTCTTCATCCCCTATGCTCTCCTCAGCATCTTGGGCCATGCAAGTACCTTTTTTGAGATACTCAACACCATAGATATTTAGTTATTATTTGGCCCCCAAATGAAGGATGAAAAAACCAAAATAAAAGAAACCCTTAGCCCTCCTCAAGTGATCAGAGCTAGTCCTGTACACTCCCTCCACCACCCAAGTCACATGCTGCTCTCCACCCCTTCATCTTCTCACATGGTTGTGCTTTGAAAAAAGAAATTGCTAAGCTCCCAGTATGATGCAAAGAACAATTTTGTATTTGCATCCAACCTCACTAGCCTGCCCCCCTCCCCATCCCCTAAGTGGCATTTTATAAGAAGTATTCTCCCTCATACTTACCACTGTTCAGGATTTGGGAGGGCAATAGTAGTCACAAACCTGGCTAACCATTAGGTCTACCTGCCAAGGAATGAAGAAGGAGGAAGAATCCCTGACACTGATAATGCTAGGCAGACTGATCAATCAGTTGGCCCAACATCAATGATAGGGACTCCTTCTCTCTCTATATAGACACACCTCAGACATGTACTGTCAGAGGACTGCCTTACTAATGGAAAAGTATGCTGCAGGTTAGGGAAGGAGGACTGACTGGGTTGGCCAAATTTGTGGATACTACTGGCCTTGCCAAATCATGGATCATGAGACAGGTAGGGACACACTTGCTACAATGCAGTATCAGGTGCTCAGTAGGCAACACTCTTTCCTCTGGGACTAGAAGAGCAGAAGGTCATGAGTTCTAGCCCCACACTCAGTACATGGGATAATATCCAACAGCAGTGCAGTATAAAGGGGTGCTGTACTGTTGAGGTGCCATCCTTCAAATGAGATGTGAACTGAGACCTCTTCTGCCTATCTCTGTCACTGCCCACGTGGAAGTAAACAATCCCATGGCACTTATCAAAAAAAAGTTGGGGAGTGTCCTCAGTGTCGTGGTCAAACATTCCCCCATCAATAGAAACAGGTCCAAGTAATTCACCGCAAGACACACCGGGAACCAGGCTTTCTCAGCTTAGTGTGCCTTTCCTCCTCACTGGTCACAAATTACAAATAAATATATATAAAAACAAGTGCCGCTTTGGTGCCTGGGGGGATCATGCAAGGTTGGGGGACACAATTAAAAGATGCTATCAACTCCTTTTTAGGGCTGCATGGGAGGAGCCCTGCAGTACTCTTGCAAGGACTGAAAAGCAGCTTGTGAACGAACAACTTCATGAGGTGACAAAAGCCGCAGACTCCGTGCTCGCACTACTTGACCTCAAGCAAGAGCAAAACAGAAGCTGAACAGAAATTGAAGCTTCTGTAGCAAGAGGTTTTAGCTGAGGCTGTGCATTCCCTTTTTCCTTTCAGTATACATTCACGATCAGTGTCTTCCCATACCAGTTTATCTAGCTCCTTATCTTCCTACAGTGACAGGTGCAGTTTTCCAGGGTTATTTTATATTACTTTGCAATTTACTTATTGTATTTTTAAATATTGAACTTTCATGCTCTCACTACTTGACCTCCAGCAAGCACATGCTGCCACAGAGCAAAACAAAATTGGAGCATCTGTAGCAAGAGTTTTTAGCCGCTGTTGTGCACTCCCTTACATTACTTTGCCATTTACTTACTATATTTTTAAATATTTAACTTGTAAAGCATGGCTCATAGCTTCCTGCGGTGGAGTACTCCTGATTAATGAAAACTGCCATGTACTGAATATCTTATTAGTCAGGACATTTAGGAAATAGTATTTGTTACTCTTACATCCTTACTGGCATCCACCGTGGCTCTCTCTATAGCCTAGTTCCAAAGTGCAATTGCTTTGATTCCTCCATTCCAGAACAGTCTCTGTCCCCTGCCATCTCCTCAGGCATCAGTCACGGAGTTGCAACACCTCCATCACCTGCCTATAGTGGTTGCACAGGTGGAAGTGTTGAGCAACTCTATGGCCTGCCTTATGAGGGTTACCATGCTTTGTGAATGGCCCTGTGGAGCAATGTCTTGGCAACTCTGATCACTCCCCATGGTTGTAATGTGTTTTGTTTGACCACCCAGGAAAGGGCTTGTCCTCCTTTGTGTGCAGTATAATGCAGTTGCAAAGTCATGACTGCTGCTTAGTGATCTTCTGATCCCTTATAGGCAGTTCCTTGTGCCTGATAATGGAGTCCATGATCTATCAAGTAAAATAGTTTCTAGTTTAAATAATGTTAGTGCATTAATTAATAATTAATGTCTATTAACAAACAGGTTAATGGACTGAGGGACTGGAACCCCTTAAGCTATTTTGCTCTTTATGGAAAGATTTGGTGTTGTTTTGCAAAAGGTTGTCAATGTTTAATGAAGCCATACATGCGAATAGGGTTAGTTTTTATCAGAAACTGTGCAGGGAGATACAACATTGCTCTTTGTGGGTGATAGTATGCTCCTTTTTAAAATGGCATTAAGAAAAACAAAGACTCTGGTATTTCAGCAAGTTAAGTTTTTTTAAACTTGTGAGAAAAAATCATGTATGAGGCTTGCCCAGTGGCAGGATGCAATAGAGATCTCTGGAGCCATCCAGCTGCTAAGCATCATACCTCTCAACCTCCTGCCTTTCAAATCATTGACAGGGCTTAAAGCATAATGGACAAATGGACAAAATCAGGGACACATCTTTAAAAAAAATTGCATTTTTTAGTTTTAATAAGCCTCCTACAGTATATAGTGTACTATGAAATGCATTTTCTCATGGAGAACTAGACTTTGACACTAATGTTTGGCATTATTCTATGTTTTAAATCCCTGTTCTTTGGTGACAGAAATACCACAATTAGGAGGGACCGATGAAAGTTTTGAGGTAAAATTGGGAATGTCTCTGAAAATCAATGACAGTTAAGCGGTAAGCTGGAAATACTGCAGGGGTGAGACACATGACTCCTGTGGAGGGGGAGGCCATCTGGCATTCCCACACCCCCTACTAGTCAACTATGGAGTTCCATTGGCATAGCTAGGCAGAGAAAGTTGCTACCTTCCAATCCCCCTGACTGGGAGATGTGTACAGCAAAGCCGACCCTAATCATTGGGGTGTGGGGGCAGAGAACTAGAGAGAAAATCAATTTAAAAGTTGAAAAGAAATTCAGGGATTAAAAATTCTGGCCCCTATATGTAAGGAAAGAAATGACACACTGGGAAAGGCACAGGAGAGAATGATCAACCCGGTTAATGGCTTAGAAAAAACATGGGCTATGGGGAATGGGCCTGATCTCCACGGAAAAGTGAAGACTTAGGGAAGACATGGTTTCAGTACAGTATTCAAATTTCCCAAAGAGATAATGTCATCAGACCAAGTTCAGCTCTTCAGGGCCCATGAGGATAAAAGGACAAGAAGATGCACAATCACTTAGGGAAACATAAACAACAATACTTTATAGAATGAGTAGGGAATATAGTACTTGGAATAGACTGTCTAAGCATGTGGTATCTGTTGATATAGTAAGGACCTTCAAGCTTAGACTTGCCATGTTCTTTAAAGAAAATGTCATGAAAGGGTATTCCTACTGAGCTTGTGGAAGTGAAAAAGCCCATGGACAATTGGTCTTTCCTTACTAAATATTTGTGTATGTATGTATACAAACATACATGTGTGACACACCTGTATATATATGTGTGTATGAATATGCACTATATTTTATTTATTGAAATGGTTCACCAGGAGGGCACACTGAACAACAAGTTGCTCATCTCAAGGTGTACCATGGGGGGAGGGGTTACGTAGGGTTGTGAAGGATGATCAGTTACAATAGTATGTGGGCAGTACAAACAATACAACATTGTAAGATTGTGCAACAGTTGAAATACAAGGTATTGTACAATAAACAGTAGTGAAACACTGGGGAAATTACAATACATGTCCAAAATCATACAAAAGAACATATAAACGTACAAAACAGTAATAATGTGATAGAACCATTAATAGTGCATGTGTGTACCAGGAGAAGGCTCAAGGTAGTACGCAAGTGCTGTTGGAGTAAAAAGGATGGGGTTAGGTTGTGCACACTGGAGACTCTGAAGGGCAGGTGGAGAAGAGAGGGGGGAGAGGCAAAAACTGAATATGAGGAGAAGGGGTAGCCATTTCCTGATTTCCCCCCTTCAAGATGTTGAGAACCCTGCCAGGGAGGTCATGTAGGATGTGCATATACATACAGTATGTGTGTGTACAGTATGTCTGTACAATATGTATGCATGTATGTGTGCATGTACTGTAAGGGTATATCTGTATATATGAATGTATGTGAACTGTATGTATGAATGTATCTGTAAGTACGTATAGTATTTAGGTACTGCATGCATATGTGTGTCTGTATATTTGTGTGTATCTATATCTAAACAGTATTGGTGGGATTTTCAAAAGTCATAAAATGGACATAACTGGGATTTTCAAGTCATAACATTGAGCTATTTTTAAAAGTTGGACTTACAGGCAGAACTTCTATCTGTTTCATGGTACTTTACATCCAGTTTTGGATAACAAGATGTTAGACATAGATACATATGATAGACCAGGTTACACACGGTCTGAAACGTGTGTCCAGGCATGTTTATATCTGAACTTTACAAATTAGACAAAACTAACGCATAGTTTTGAGAATTTGACATAGCTATGTTGTAACTTAGAAATTTGGACATGGGGCGATTTGATATATGTCCAATGCTGCATAATAGAAAATTGCATCTAAACAGCGGTTGTGAAAATCCCATCCCCATATATAACAACCTCCTGCACCCCAGATTCAGTGCTGGGACAAGAAGGGGTTGCAAGTGGAAGGGAAGGTGAGTGCATCCAAATTTCACATCCACTTCCCCTGCCATTAACTGCCACTGGGACCCTCCAGACACTGACTGGAGCCCTCTTCTTAACACTACCTACCCTAGGCCATTGGAACCTTTCTGAGTGGCCAGTGGGCATGGCACTGAAAGCCCACTGAATTTATAACTCTGCACACAAAGATTGTTTTCTGCCTCCTACATACCAGATTCAGGACAGAAGGGGTCACAGTGCAATGGGCATCAAGGAGTCTGCCCGTGGGTCAGTCATGGGATGCTGCTCCTTCTCAGGTCCATATGAGTACCATAAGCAACCTCTCTCACTGTAGCTCTGGGGCATGCTGACTCTCCAGTATGAAACAACTGCTATAGGGCCCTGCCTGAAGAAAGTTACAGCAAATTATGTTGGAAACATCTGGTGAAACATACCTCTCTACCTTTGTAGAGTGTATCACAATGAGGCACAGACTTAGAACTGTACCTTGTGCTTCGAACAGGAGGCTAGACATAGCGGAAGGGACAGCATTAGGGTTGACAACACTAAGGAAGACCCCACCATTGATTTGCCAAGACTCCAGAGACCCAAAATCCTAATGTTTTTTCCTTTTGCTGCTTTGGGGGTGAGGATAGGGAGTTATAGTTGGAAACCCTAATGCCACATTTCCCTACTTCTGTGACGTTAAGATACCCTAACTGTTGCATTAACATAGTGTTTTTGTGCCTGGACTTGGTGATTGCTAGATACCTAACTCCTTACAGTGATCAGCCCAGAGAGCTATCTTAGTTCCTCATCATTGGCTTGTCAGCTCTATGGAACTCTAGGTACCTGTCCAGTCAAATGATTCTGTCAAGTACATGTTTTTTTATTTACTCATCTATGACTTTGGCAACCGAGTAGGTGCACTGATCCCAGGGACTGTTTTCAGGGATGACCCAGGCCACGTAATGTGGTGCAGAGTATATCTAAACAGCAAACATGTAGCAGAAGAGCAGTATTACACAATGGTAAAAGGTTACAATAATAAATTTAAATACAAAAATGGCAGCAATAAAAGACACAATAACAGGAAAGATACGAATAAATCACAATGTATATAGGAAATAATATATATGAGATCCAACTAAGCTAAAAACAGTGCTAGGTGGAACAGAGAGCAGTCAACAATCCAAACAGGATAAGGAGTCACGTGATACGGCGAACCGATTAGATGCACTTCGCGGAGCTCCTCTCACCTGGCCACAAACCATCACAATTTAAACTAAATTTCAGCATACAGCACATTTTTAAGCTCAGAATTAATGATGGGAAGCCTTCAGGACCAGATTAAGCCAACGGGAAAAACGATGGATATGGAGATGCGGCAGGCGCCCCATTGACACATGCCACCGGCCACCCCCTGAGAAGGCCCCAAAAAACCTGAGGGCTGCTACAGGCTAAGCTCCATCAATTGTGGCTTCATCCTGATCTATGGCTACTATGGAATCCTCTCCTCTAACACTGGAGAGATTCCTTTCAGAATTTCGGCCATTCAAGGAAGAGGTTCGATCCCTGATGTCCGAGGTAAAAACACTGACAAAAACAGTGGAAGAGGGGGTTTGGCAGGCCACGGACACTGATGCCAGGGTGATATCAATAGAGAAATGGCTAGATAAAGTAGACTCCTCTGTTACAACTAATAGACAATCTCTTAAATGTCCGAAAGCAAAAATAGAAGACCTCGAGGGCAGAAGTTGGAGGAACAACGCTGTAATTATTGGCTTGCCAGAAAAGGAAGAAGGAGGGGACATGACAAAATTCACCCAAAGGCTGTTAATTAAGATCGCAGGTCCTAGCCCTTTTAGCCTGGATTATATTATTGAAAGGGCTCACCGATCACTTCGGATCATGCCACCCACTACAGCCCAGTCTAGGCCAGTGATTCGCTTCTTAAATTTTCAAGAGAAGCAACATGTATTAACAAATTTAAAAGAAATACAAGATGTTCTTTGGGAGGGCTGAAAAATCCTGGTGGCACAAGATCTGCCTGTCTCTGTCCATGTTCGAAGGGCTGCATTTCACCCAATTGTGTCCAAGTGCATTGTGGCGGGGATCAAATTTTGCATGTCCTATCCAGCCAAATTACAGATTTTATTTGGTGGCACCTGGACATCATTTGAGAAAGTCGCCCCCCCTCAATGGAGTTCTGTAGACAGAAATGCCCGGCACTATTTTCTGACTGCCGAAAGTATTCCAAAACATGGCAGGTTGTCATATTAGTGAAGATCTGGGATTCAAGATTATGTTTGGGACTTTACCTTTACACCCTGTGTGCAAAATTTGGAATGGCTCCAATAGAGTTCTTGGACTCAGCCTGTATAGCTTAGACTCCAAGTGTTCAGAAGACCTGACTGTAAGGGCCCAAAGGGGTTACGGAGCCTTCTAAGGTTCTTTTGCTGAGTTCTAGCTTTTGCAGGGTGTTACTATGAAGTTCAACAATAGAGTCTGGCCCTTCAAGGTTTATCTCCCACTGTGTTAGCCCAGTATTTTCTATGGTCTGCCGAGTTCACTCTGGAAGTTGACCAAGGAACAACTGGTGACATACATATAAACGATGCTTAAATGTTTCTTTAATTTTTTTAGATGTGGAAGTTCTGAGATACAAGAACTTGGAAGATGACTGTATTCTCTCTCTCTCTCTCTTTGGGACAGATGAGTAGTTATTCAGGAGCCTGAATGTTACCTATAATTTATTTTATCTACTGAGGGGGATTAGTTAAACCAGGAAGATGTGAAGCAACATTGAATTGGTTTGATGGTTGGATGGGGGAGGAGGGGAAGGTTTATCGGAGAGCTGTCTGCCATGGGCCAGTTTATTGGGGGGGGGGTTGTTCGGATTATCAGCTAATGTTAATACTAGCTATTCTAGTAAGGTACAATGGAGAAATTGTTCGTTTTCTTATTATAGAAGTAGGGTTACATAAGAGGAGGGATATTTTGGGGATTACTTGGGATTCGAAGGGTTATAAGTATGAGGACTGGAGGGGTATTATACTGGGCTTGGGGAGGGGGGTGCCTTACATATCAGAATATATGGTTGAAACGGCAATATGTGTTCTCTGGTCTGATCTCATCATTAGAAGGGAATATATAAGTTGTGGTGCAATTGTTTAAATTCTGCTCGGGGAATGTTAAAGGGATGAGATACCCCCTGAAGCGAATGAAAGTGCTAAAACATTTGGGGGTTTTGATTTGCAAAGTAATCATGTTTCAGGAAACCCACTTACTTGAAATAGAAGGTGCGCTGCTCAGGAGACAGCAGGTGGGGCACGTATTTACCTCGGAAGACAGTAGGAACTAAAAGGGAGTGGCAATCTTGTTCACCAGAAAATTCCCATTTACATGTGATCACTGTATAAAGGATAAGCAAGGCAGATATGTTTTTGTGAAAGGTAGAATTTTCTCATTTGAAATAATTTTTGGATCCATTTATGGGCCCAATCTTGACTCTCCATCCTTTTTTATGGAACTTCTTACTGTTCTGACACCCTTCCTTAATATACCGCTTTTTATGGGGGGAGATTGGAATTTGCCTTTTGACCCACTGATGGATAAATCTGGGGGACCATGACTCAAGAGCTTCACTCCAGCCCAAAGAACCATCAGAGATCTGCTAGAACAGCTGGGATTGTGTGATCCCTGGAGAATTATCCATCCTAATGAGAGAGATTTTACCTTTTACTTGGCTGTCCATGGGTCAGTCTCTAGAATAGACTATTTCTGGATCAGTAAATCACTAGTAAATGGCCTGTTAGACAGTAGAATTGAGCCAGAAATGGGGTCGGACCATTTCATTATATCCTGCTGACTCTCATTGTCCCTTAATAGGGGTATGGATACAGTGTGGAAATTAAATAACCAATTATTAAAAGATACAAGAATCGCAGATAATGTTTCTGAGTCCTTAGACCATTTCAAGAGAGATAACTGGGGTTCCATGCAGTCTCCATCCAGCGAATGAGGAGCTTTTAAATGTTTCATGAGAAGGAAATTTATTAAGCTGGCTTCAGCCAAAAAAACGAAGGGAGGAGCAAGAACACAAATCTTTATTAGAACAAATCGGGGAAAAAGAAAAATATCTCACTAACCAAACTACTGAGGAAGACAAAATGGCTTTAGTTAAACTAAAGGATAAATACTCTGAATTATTAAGGGAGAAAGCAGAATGGGCTATACTGAAGACCGAGACCAAATATATCGAACAGGGTGAAAAAACTGGGTGCTTCCTGGCCCTCAGACTTAAAGAAGAAGCTGCAAGATCTCCAGGGACCCCTTATAACTCATCCAAGTTAAATTACGGCAGAGCTTGAGTCTTATTACAGGAATTTTTACACTCAGATGCCGAATCGATCTTCCCGGACTGAGGTAGACAAGGTTTTGGAACATCTCCCTCTCCCCACATTAACAGAAACACAGGCAGAGCAGTTGCTGCTCCCTATTATGGAAGAAGAGATCCTGGGAGTTATTAGGGATCTTCCTCTTGATAGAGCCCCAGGAGCAGATGGTTACTTGGTCAATTTTTACAAAAAGTTCACCAATCAATTAACACCATGGTTAAAGGCAGTTTATTCTTCTATGCTAAGCGGAGATAACGTTGACCCTAGGCTATTAGAAGCTATTATAGTAGTTATTCCCAAACCAGATAGAGGCCTGAAAAAGGTAATGAGCTATCACCCCATATCTCTCCTCAATTGTGATATGAAGATCCTTACCAAGTTAATCACTGGCAGATTAAATAAGGTGCTCCCCTCTCTTATACATCTGGATCAAGTCGGGTTCATGAAGGGCCGGTCTTTGGTAGACCACTTTTGAAGATTGTCTCATGTCTTCTCCATGTCCAGGGACTCTCAACAGGCCATGGCTCTGGTCTCCCCGGATGCGAAGAAGGCATTCAACAGAGTAGACTATCAAATTTTTGTTTAGGGTGCTTCATAGCTTTGGTTTCCCCAACACTTTTATCTCCTGGATACAAAGACTATATTCTAACCACACTGCCCGTAAATCTTGTAACAGAACTTTATCTCCTTATTTTTCTTAACAAGCAGCCACCAGGCAAGGTTGTCCGCTGTCACCTTTGTTATTTAATTTAGATTTGGAACCTTTAATTGTAGCCATTAAAATTTCCCCAGAGTTAGGAGGCATATCGGTATGATCTAATGAGGAAACAATTGTGGCCTATGCTGATGATATCCTGCTCCGTATTACCAACATTACCACCTTGATTCGGGGGATACTAAAGACAATCAAAGAGTTTAGTGTTCTTTCTAATTATAAGTTAAATGCCGATAAAACAACGGTCTTCCCTTTAAACTACAAAGTAATGAGACAAGAAGTTCTGGATTTAGGCCTCACATGGTCTCCCAAGACCCTTAAATATTTAGGGTTGCGCTTAGCTACCAGTACATCCCAAATACATAAGCTGAATCTTGAATCTTTAAGTAATCACATCCAGCAAGACCTAAAAAGATGGGGGGATTTTCCTTTAACCTTTTTGGGAAGAGTGAATATAATTAAAATGAACATTCTCCCACGAATCTTTTATCCCCTTAACTTTCTTAATTTGTGGATCCCCAAGACCTGGTTTAGGAAACTCCACTCTCACCTATCTAACTTTATATGGAAAGGGAGTACCCCGAGGAGAGTGTTTCATAAACTATCAGACCCCAAAAATCCAGGGGGGAGGGTTTGCAACTCCCACACTTTGGACTATATTATTGGGCCAGCCACCTTAGTAAGTTCTTGCTAGGGGAAACCCCATCTGGCTGAACAGCCTGGCTAAATAATAAACCTACCTGGGTTAGGATAGAAGATGATTTAATGATTTTGGCTGAGGTTAATCCTCTCTCCATGCCATATCTGAAACTGAGTAAACTTCCCTCCAGTTTGCGTAACTCACTTCTGGCCCAGTCAGTACAAATTCATTCTCAGTTAGGTAACACAATGAGATATGCCCATATATACGATCCTGCACAGCCATTATTCCAGAATCCTAACTTTCTGCTGGGGGAAAATTATCCCATACAATTGGGTTCCTTTAAGCAAAGGTTGCTCAACATAAGATTTCCATGCTCGAGGTCTGGACTTGCTTAGTATGCAAGATATTCTTAGGAAATTTAATCTAGCTCCAAAATGGTCCTATAAGATTTATCAGATCAGAAACATGCTGGTTTCATATTATATGTCTAGCACTATCTATACTAGTCAGGGTGATTGGATAGAGACCTGTAGAGAATTAGATTTCACCCCACATGCTGTCTCCTCAATTTATGCTTTACTTTATCCTTGAGTCTTTCCAGAGATTATGGGAATTACAAAATATTGGATGGACAAATTTCCTAATTCGGCTTCTAGACGGTCGACTATTTGGGAAAATGCTCACAAATATATTACACAGGATAGATTGCGGATTATACAATTATAGATCCTGCATGACATGTATCTGACACCATATAAATTAAATAAAATGGGCCGGGTATCCAGTCCTCTATGCAACAGATGTGAATTGAATGTTGGTACCTTATTCCATATCTTTTAGGAATGCCCCCAAATTGCTCCTCTTTGAGATCTGATTAAAACTAGGGCTGACCCTCTACTGGGTCTCCAGGAGTACTTCACGCCTGAAATCTGTGTATTGGGGGACTTCACAGGACACCCGAAGATGGATCGGCACTGTCATATTACTTTAATCACCTTTAAAGAAACTTGTTTTGAAACACTGGAAAGACTCGGCACTGCACTCATATGTAGAATGGCTCCAGGAGCTTTTGTACAACCTAAAGATAGAAAAGACAATGTCTAATATTTTCAATCACCTAGGAAGCTATAAAAAAAGATGGGAGAAGCTTCATGTCCTTTATACTGTGACTTGGAAGAGAACACTGTATCTTACATTGCATAAGAACTATATGTTGTTGTCAACATCATTGATTGTATTGGGTAGATGTTAGGCACCTAGGGTTATGGGGTGGGGATGTTGGGAGGGGGGTTTAAGGATAGAGAGGAGGCAGGGATATAGGGAAGGGGTTGGGGTGTTAAAAGGGATTATAGGGAGATGCTTACTCTCTGTTTTAAGCCATGATGATATGATGTTTGTATGTTTGTTGTGTGTAAGCTATAAACTAATAAACTTTGAATTAAAAAAAAAAATCCAAACAGGTTGCATTAAAAGATTCACCAGAAGATAAAATGTAACAAAAGGTCGGTGTGGGGGGGGGGAGAAACAGAGAGTAAGGAGGGATTCAGCAAGGGAAAAGTGGAGAGACAACAGCTGTATGGAAGAGGGCAGACGGGAGGGGGGACTACTTAGGAAAGCAGTGACATGTGTTTTTAAATTGTAGCTTGGAGGGTCAAAGCCTTTGACTGATGGCTGTGCCTACAACCGCCTAACATAGAGAAATGTCATATGTCCTCTCTCATCAGCAATATAGGAGGCAGTATAGTGCAGTGGGTTAAGGCTCTGAGCTGCAGATCTGAAGACTTGGGTTTTAATCCCACAGCCACCTAGGTGCATACTGTGTGATCCTGAGCAAGTCACTTAACTTCCTTGTGCTCTCAGGTCACATCTGGAAACAAGCTTCGGCTTAGTGTGCTACTCCTGGTTAAACAATGTTCCCTTTCCCTATATGGCTCAGAATTCCCTGGGAGAGCTAATACTTCTACGGGACATTAATCTTAGCTGGATGAGTGGTAGTGTGGACAAGTCTGCCCTGACTGATGCACAGCTCTCCCAACTAAACTGTGAACCGACCAGGCTGAATTTCAACTCAGGTAATCACTGTATCCTGGACTGGATACTAGTTAGTAGACCAGATAGGATAGAAGCAGCAGGTATACTACCAGATACTCTTAGTGACCACTCTCCTGTGTTCTGTATCTGAAAAAACAATTCCCCTAAACCTTCCCCTAAAACTCTGGTGGCTCACGGACTCTACAGGACTGATGAAACTACCTTTCTAAACAGTCTAGCTGAGATATACTTGGGTATAATAATCAAACTTCCCAGGATTGACCTTGCCCTGGACTATTTCATATTTCAAATTTAATAACTTCCCAGTGTTCTGAATAAGCATGCCCCTCCAAAACAGCATAGGGTCAAAAGCCACTGCTCCAAATGGCTGGATTGTGGTCTGTGGAACTATATGTGGCTCAGAGACAAGGTCTGGTGTCAACACAAGCATTTAGGGTTAACTACTGACCAGTGCAAATACAGAATTTTAATTATTATAATGCAAGAAATATTCTCTTACTCTGATTGGCTGGGAGTTCTATCAGCCTGATAATGGCATGTGTTTTTAAGAAATAGTGGTGGAAGAGGATCCAGTTCTCCTCTGTCAGGCTAAATAATTCCCCAAAAATGGCTGTTCCTGGCACCTAAGGTGTAATGTACACAGCCTGAATGAAATATTGTCGATACAAACAGACCGACAGCCCTGATCACTTGAAACACTCAGTTGTTTGTTATGAGAGAAAGTGAGTGGTACCGATAATCCTGCTGAGTTATTTACCAGGCGCTGTGGTGAGATTTTATTTTCTGATGTGGTGGTCAATTAGTGTCCAGCATGAAACAGTTTACTTCTCTTAATAAACAGAGAAAATCATGTCTCAGCCCATATTCCATCTGAGTCCCAGTGTCCCTGGTAAGCTTCTGACTGAGGGAGGGGTGTTGCATCAGTTACGACCAGAATGCTCCTGCTGAAGAACTGCGGGTGGGAAGGGGGTACCGAATGCACATTTCATTATTTGTCCTTAAAAAGATATACATTCTGACCATACCTCCTTCTGAAGCCAAATGGAGCCATAATGAAACAACAAATGTGACTGTATAACTGTAACATTTAAAAAGTTGAAACTTTCCTTCTGAGCATGCGCAGTGCAAACACCATTACATCAACTAACAGTGCTACTGCTCATGCTCAGAAACACAGTTCCACTTGTTATTTTTCAAAACAAACTACATTCTTTGCCACAGCAAAAAATACATGATAATTACTGGTGAGACCCTTTAACAACCTGAATTCAGACACTGTGAAAACGCCGTAATAACCTGAAATCGAGTTATTACGGCGTTTCACAGTCTCAGAGTCATTCTCGAGCTGTACTCTGTGCTCGAGACAGCTCAGGCGCTAACTCAGATTTTCCCCAGCTGAAGCGCTTCTGCTTACCAACTGCCTCCGTTCGAGTTGTTATTTAAAAACCATCAGAAAAACAATGTTGAACAAAATATCGCAATTTCAAGACGCTCTCTCTCGTAGGTCACCACAGCAACCGGAAGATCTGCGTGGCCACCACAACACTTCCTGCTTGGTGCACTGCTAACGGCACAATTTAAAATGAGCTCAATATTTTAAATTTCTCACTTTACAAAACAGTCTCTTAAATTTTAATTAATCTTTCACTCATCCACCATTTGACTGTGATCACCAGCGGATATCTACAACGACTTTTCACGGACATTTGGACTTCTGGTATTTTTTTTTTCTATGAGAAAAATGCTAGATAAGACTGCAGCAGCAATTATAAAAAATAAAAGATAGGCAAGTGTGTGCCTATGAATATTTTTTTCACACCCTCGGTGTGTGATGACTGCATAAACCTCTCGCGCTTCGCTCTCGAGGTTTATGGGTCATCACACACCTTGGGTGTGAAAAAAATATTCATAACACACACTTGCCTATCCATTATTCTCTATTTCATAACCAATCATCCTTTCTTATGGATTTGGATGTTGTCTGTTATGCAGTTTATCACCCATTACCACTAGAGTGCATTACACTGTCCCAAACATAAACAAATGGTGCCATGGAAACTAGCAAAGCTCTGTCTCACTCTTTGTCTTGATGACTATGCACTTGGAGTTCTAAACTCAGGGATTTACTGGGAGACCCTTGTCACATGGACTGTTTCATTTTTTTATAAATAAAGCCTTTTTTTGGATAGTGGAGGTGCCGTGACGGGCAGGGCAGTGCTGCATACATCAGTACACAAGGGACAAGGCAGCAACACATGGTCATTTCCTAACTCCGCTTTGGTGACACCCGAATACTTGCTAGTTGTTTTCTATCCCAGCACCTGCCAATGCAGTTTCATTCAGTGATTTTTTTTTAGAACAGACCTCAGTATTTCGTTTTCAACAGAAAGACAGTCAGTAGGATATGTAGCTCACACAGCAGCTGTCAGTTCATCTAGCGATCGCACTTCATCACACCCGATAACTGTTAACTTTCAGAAGCACTGATAAATTCAAACAAGTTAGAAAAAAATACCCCTAAAAAATATCACCTCACACCCTCCATGATGGTCAAGCTGTCCCGGTGAATGGAGAGTCAGCCTGAATACATGCATACTCTGCACATCCCAGTAGTCAGCCCGGGATGTGCTGAGTCCATCATGCTCAACTCACTTGTGCTGCACAGGTGAGCAAAAAAAAAGGAAACAGCTGGCCACCCAGTGAGCTGTCAGACAGGCGCACGGCAGCCGCCCCTGTGGGTGGCAAACCCGAGCTCCGCTGCATCATTGTGGCGGCACCCCAACATGCCCAATCGCGGGCATCTGTTGGACATAAAGCAGTCCTATATCCCTGGTGGTCCAGTGGACCACTTGCAGCCCAATCGCTGGCTTCAGTATGATGATAATTTGTCCTATATTCTGTGGTTAAGTGGACCGCTTCAGCCCGATCGTAGGCATATGCAGAAATAAAATAATTCATTATCCCTGGTGGTCCAGTGGACTGCTGACCACCAGGGATATTAGATGTATTATTGTCATACTGAAGCCCGTGATCGGGCTGCAAGCGGTCCACTGGATCACCAGGGATATTGGGCATTTTTATTTCACATGCCCGGATTACGTAAGCGTCCACTGACCACCAGGGATATAGAAATGCTTTTAATTTTACTTTTGCCCGTGATCGGGCTGCAAGCGGTTCACTGGACCACCACGGATATAGGACAATTTATTTTCATACTGAAGCCCATGATTGGGCGTGCAGCAGTCCACTGGACCACCAGGGATATTGGACGTTTATCTAAATCTACATATGCCCGCGATCGGGCAGTGGGGCACATTGCCGTGCTGTGTAGGGGGCATCAGTCCCTGACGGCTGCTGCCTGGCAGGGCGCCATTCGCAAGTCGCCAGGGATCGGCGCACCTGCATGCAAATGGGTCCATAATGTCATGCAAATGGCCCCATTTGCACTTTGCATACATTATGGCCCCATTTGCATGTGCACTTTTGAATATTGCAGTTGTTGCACATAGCGCAACGGAACTTGCACTAGTGCATCCCCCTGCTCCACTCTGGCCACTTGTGCTGGCACAGTGCCACTGTGCCATGCGCACTGCGGGTGGCCAGGGTGCGATATTCAATGATGCTGTGCCATGGTGCTACTCCGTTGAATATCATCCTGTCAATGCCCCTGCGCAGCCAAGTTGTGCTGCTCCCAGGCTTGCACCACAGCCTGGCGCAGTCTGAATATTCGCCCTTGTGTAAAAAAAAGCCAGGAGTATTGTTATGATGGCTCTGCATTCCAGGATCTGCAAAACTATTGTGGAAGGACTATTTTACTAAAAAAACACATGTTTCTGTTACTTATTTCAATACAGAAGATGACAAAAATTATTTTTAAAAATTTTTAATTATTTTAAAAGAAATTATGTATGACCAGGGCTTAGATTAACAGTCAGTTAATCACCCCCTTGTGGAAATATGACACTCGACTGCTCCTTGTGCCATATTACACCCCAAGGGGGTGATTAACGGACTGTTAATCTAACCCCTGGGCATACATTATTGCCCTACTGGGTCAATATGTTGTATATATAATCACGCATGGAATACCGTGCGGAACACATCACGTAGTACACTAGTGCGATAGGGTACAAAACCTCACAAGATACATATGTTGCACTTGCAGTTTTGTACCCTATTGCACATGGGTGGAGAGGAGGAGTTAACTGGAGGTGAAAATTCTGTTCATGAGGTGGTTTGCCAGCTGGCACCATGGCTCAGTGGGATGAGCTGTGAGTGCAGGGGGTCGCTATGTGTCTGTGGACCAGGGCTCGAATCCCGAGCCCAGACTTTTCCTAAACCGCATTGTACAGTTTCTTATTTTTTTCTCCCCTGCTGTTTATTCCTGTCCCCATGTTGACCCCCCCCTGGAGCTGATTATATAAATGGGGGGGGGGGGTCGGTGGGTGCTGGGGAAAACAAAGATAACAGCTTTTTGTTTCACCAAAATGTGTTACAACAGTGTATCCGAGCAGCAGCAATGCATCCGCTGAACTGTCAGTGCTGTACATTGCTGCCCTTTTATGTCTTACGACATAATCACTCTGTGCCCATTATTGCTTAAGAAACTCTTGTAAGCAGTCTTAAAAAGTCTAAACAGAGATACATTAAGAATCTCCAAGCCTAGAATCTATCTGACCCAAAAATCTTTATGAAACAGATCAATTTTCTCTTGAAAGGGTACTCTCTGAAGCTACTGCACATGATATTAAAGCTAATGGGCATGTTGTCTCTGAACCAGTTGCATCAGCTAATGCATTTAATAATTTCTTTACTGATCTGGACACATACTTAGCCCCTTAAATTGGAAGTTCGAGCTGTCCCCTAAACTCTGATCAACCCTCTACTCAGTTTCACTTCCATTTATTCACCAGGTGGGAAGTGGTTATACAGCTAAGAAGGGTCGGATCAGTCCACAGAATATGACAAACCAGAGCCAGATTTCTTGAAAATTGCTGCCCCAATTATTCCACTCTAGTCAGGAGACTTTTTAATAAATCTTTACTACTGAGATCCATTCCTGACTGATGAAACATTGCCATTGTGATCCTTATACCTAAAGGTGGTGCTAAAGACCTAGTTGAGAACTATCGACCCATCTATCTCATTAGCATGTGGGCAAAGATCCACAACAGGTTGGTGTACAACCAGCTCCAGGACTACTTGGAACTCCATCACTCCCTATGTGATGTACAACATGGTTTTAGAAAAAAACATGGCACAGATGCTGCTCTTGTCTGGCTCATTTTAGATATACGTGGGGCTATGAATGTTGGGCTAGCAACTGGATCTATACTCATTGACCCAGCCAAGAAGTTTGACCTTGTAAATCATGAGCTCCTGTTGTTCAAACTCAAACACTTGGGCTCAACAACCTTACATGCAACTAATTCAACTAATTCAGACACTACTTAACAGATTGAAAGCAACTGATGAAACTGAGTGGATGCATGTCTGACCTAAAGCCACTAACTACAGGGCTACCCCAAGGCTCTATGCTGGGACCATTGTTGTTTTTACTGTTTATAAATGGTATGCCTGACAGCTGTTTGTGGGGAGCAAGCTGCAACTGTATGCAGATGATGCCATGCTGTATAGAAGTTCAGCTGATGTAAACTAGATAAACCTGGATCTTAACACTGATTTCAAGAAACTGGAGGGATGGCTCTTAGATAATAAGCTTGTCCTAAATGTCAGGAAAACAAAAGCAATGCTCTTCGGCTCCCTGCACCTGGGAAAAGAGAGTCAGAGCTTACTCCAGATATCCTCACTGGATGGTACTGAGCTGGAAGTTACTGTCGTTTTAAAATATTTTGAGTTGTAACTAGACCAGGAGCCAACACTGAAACCTCATGCTGAGTCAGTGACAAGATCACTTCACCAAAAGCTTGGCCTTTTGTGTCCTTTTAATGCATACCTCAATGGTGGAGCTCAGCTGGCCATTGCTTCCAGCCCACTACTGCCTGTCTTACTTTATGGTGCCCTCCTTCAACCCCTCCATGGTACTGAGCTAAGCAGACTAAAGCTGCTGTATCCCAAAGTGCACATTTGCAGCAGGAGCCCAGCCTAGAAACCATTACTGTAATGTTCTCTCAGCTCTAAACTGGCCCTCCTTGAGGCAAGATTAGCCTATGCGGTCATTTGCCTTGCCTTCAAGATATCCAAAAATGCCACCCCTTCCAGTCTCCTTGGCATCCTTAAGACTGAACCCCAGAGGAGGATACTAAGGTCTGCAACCTACCTGCTGCTGGAGGTCCTGAGGGGCAGGACATGTGCAGGAGATAGGGCTTTTTGCAGTTTCAGTGCCTTCCCCTGGAACTGTCCACCACTGGGTGTCCTAAGCTGCTCTTCTGCAGATACATTCAAGAATACTGTCAAGGCTCACTTGCTTTTTGGGCAGTCATTGTGAATGTAATCATTGACACTGTCCACTGCACATTATACTTGGCCATATCATTCTTCATGGTACATGTGTATTAGGGTGGCATATGCAAGTGTGGCCAGCGTTGCAGACACTTAAAATGTAAACCTGACCCATGTCATTGTATTCCTGTTGTGCAATGTAATTTGAAATGTAATAAATCCTGGAAATTGTTTGTATATTATAAACTGTGCAATCATGTTGTCCTCGTCTGTGCAATATTGTAGTACTTTATTTGATCTTGCATGTGCATTTGATCCTGTATGTAACTTTTGTTTGATTGTAATTAATTCTGGTTAGCCCCTGAGAGAGAAGCATTGTTTTCTAAGTGGGCCTGCCCAGGCAACAACTTCTGAATAAATAAATAACAATTACCTGTATATGGGAACCTTCAGTCAATCTGAGACTCCCATTGAACAACAGCTTATATGGCAGAAAACAATGCTTCCTATCAAAGTTCTTGGACTGAAAATATGTTTCTCTATTGCATATAAAAAAAAAACATTTTGTACACAGGCTACTAAGTAATATTAATCTAAAACAGGGAGTGTATTTTTTCTTGAATATTCTTTAACTCAAAAAATAAAGTTACATTTTTGGAAGAACCTCAGATAGCCTGTTATGAAATAAACATTTTGGATTTTCCAGATGAATTATAATGAGGGCAGAGGCATCACATATGTTCATTAATGATAAATATTTCATGTATCTGAGTCATACTTTACTGTCAAATTAAGTGCTCCAGATGGTATTTAATCCACTATAATGTCATCCTGATAGCTTACAAAATGTTAAACTTGACTGGTTAATTGCATGTGGGGTTTGATCTCAGATACTTATGCAGGAACGATACAGTATACCTGCTGTGAAATTTATAGCTCTGAATATGTAACAACTCTACTACAGTAGCTATAAACATTGGTATGGCATTTATTGGTTGATTTTGCCTTCCATTGATTAATATCTTTTTTTTATGATATAATTTTATGTATTGTATTTTATGGTCCTAAAGGTGCAGTTTTTCAGTAATTAGAATGCAGAGCTGTGAACTTAGTGATCCAGGTGTCAATTCCACAACTGCCACTTACTGCTTGACCTTGAGCAGGTCAGTTAACTTCCCTATCCTTTCCAACACTGTAATCTATCTTTGCAACAACATTATCTCCCCTCACTCTTCTGTTTTGTAATGCAATTTGGAATACAGTTTGTGTGGAAGGTGCCGTAGAAAACAAAATTACTTTCCTTGTTTTCTTTACTAAAGCAAAGCATGTTATTTAGACCGTGTGATAACAGCACATCTCAAAACAACCCAAGGGTGCCTCTAGATTAATTTGATGGGAGACTGAAAAACAGAAGGACAAGAGTTGGCTAATACCAGTTAAAGCTGGCCTAATGTTTGCAGTCTGGTATTGTTCAGCCACCAAATGTGGTACAAAATACCCTCCTCCCCCACATAGTCCAGAGGAGGGTGTGTGCTG
The DNA here is from genome assembly GCA_016271365.2 of Neoceratodus forsteri. Lineage (NCBI taxonomy): Eukaryota > Metazoa > Chordata > Ceratodontiformes > Ceratodontidae > Neoceratodus > Neoceratodus forsteri. The sequence continues at coordinate 160,198,059 of CM028137.1, forward strand.
CTTACTGTTTTTTTAGGATTTCAGTGGAAAGTGGAAGGACTTTTATTAAAGGAGACATGCAGCCCCAAGTTGCATAAAATAGGAATATTTTGTTTGCACTACAGAAAGAATCCCAAACATACAGTATGAGCTACTGTAGTATATAGTGGTTACTAGTTATACAGTATATAGGGATGTTGAAAAGTTTTACTTTGTCAGCAAAGTTCTGGCAAAGTTAGAAAATCCACCTACATGAATTGCTTTGTGAAGTTCATACAGTACTTCGCCACTCTGCCACATCACAATGAGTTTTCCTGGCAATGTGGCACTTTTTCAGGCAAAGTCAGGTGAAGTTATGGCAAAATGGCAACTTCAGTGGTGAATTTCTATCAATCTGCATAGGAAAGGGACCCTTTGCCTAGTGAAAACTTTGCAAATACAGCACTTCGTGAATTATACCAACATTGTGTAGTGAATTTCTGACACTTCACCCATCACTAGTAATATATAGTTATGAGTTGTAATTAAACAATCATAACCAGTTCTAATACATGCAAATGCACACAGACCCCAAGAATATGTATATCTATATATATAGAATAAATGCTAGGCAACTGTGGTATACAAGAATACCCATCGAGGGGGCTAATTGGAGCTATAAGCCACGAGCCTGAAGGGTGAGTGACATGATTGCTCTAATTAACCCTTGAGATAGGTATGTAGCCATGCATTCCACAATTGCCTAGCATTTATTTTATATAATACATGTGGATGGTGCCTTTTTTTGTACTTGAAGGCTGTGTTTTTGTCAGGAGGCTTATTAGGTAAGGCTGTGTTTTTGTCATGGGGCTTATTAGGTGTGCTAATTAGCTTCAACATTTCTTAACTGGTTCAGCTGGTGTGCTCATTGACGTGTTTATTGATTTAATTGGTCATTAAGTTGTTTGTTTTCGTGGTCACAATGTTAGTCAATGTTTTTTTTTCCTCACTGTATTCAGGTTTCTGTACATTGGTGTGCAGCTTTAATTAGGAGGCATACAGCTTTAATTGTTTGGAATTGTCTGGAATTAAATCTAAGAAGTGGGCCTACTTCAAATTGCTACAATCCAAACACCTTGGTAACCTAAAGTGCTTCTGGTCCTCCATTAACACCTTGCTGTCCCCCTCTTCTAAGCAGTCCCCTTTCCCCTTAACTACACAGCAAGGCCCCCTGACTGACCCAGCTGAAATTGCAGATGCAGTTAATGCCCATTTCTCTAACCTTAGCACCTATTTGGCTAAACTCCCCCCTCCACCCCTTTGCCTCCAACTCTACTCCCCACTTTTTGTAGACCCTTTTTTATTTTAAGACCATTTCTCCCCCCGGGGACACTTAAACTCCTCCTCCTCCTCTGTCTACCAACTAGAGGGAGTGCTGGTAGTGATTGGGGCTTCTTAAAACTTGTGGCTCATAGCATTACCTACCCTCTCATCTTTATCTTTAACCTCTCACTAACCACAGTGAAAGTCCCCACCACCCAGAAGCAGGCCAAAATTAGCCCCATCCATAAGTCTGGTGACCCTAGTCTCATTGACAACTACTGTCCCATCTCCCTCCTGCCCAATTTTGTAAGCTCCAGGAGAAGGCAGTGAACTCCCAAATCTCTAAGTATGACTCCAAATATATTCTCCTTTGCCCTCAGCAACATGACTTCAGGAAGGGGCACAGCACTACCACAGCCCTTGTCCTCTTCATTGATCATATGCTAAGGAACATGGATGATGGCAAGCTAACTGGCACAGTGTTCATAGATTTGTCCAAGGCATTTGACCTTGTCAATCACAACATCCTGTTAGCGAAACGTGTCACTCTTGGTTTCTCCCCTGCATCCACTGCCTGGATCACCAACTGTCTCTCAGGTAGGTCCCAAATGGTCTGCCTTGGTGATGCCACCTCACTCCTTTTGCCTGTCACCGTGGGTGTCCCCAGGGTTCTGTACTTGGCCCCCTCTTCTTTTCTCTGTTTATTAACTTGCTCACTATGGAGGGCCTCTTCTATAAATCACTCCTTTATGCCAATGCCCTAATACTATTGCATAGTGACCAATCCCCCACAACTCTGTCCACTACCCGTATCGCCGAGTTCTGCATAGCCTATCGTTGGTTCTCCACCAACAAGCTACAGGTTAACGCTTCCAAAATGAAGGCCATGCTATTCAGTTCTAGACCAAAACTCTCCTCCATTGCCCACTCTGGCTGCTCTTTCTCTGCCCTTTCCTGAGATGGTTCCTCCCCCTGACACTGTTCTCATTTTCATGTATCTGAGGGTAATCCTGGACTCATCCCTTACATACTCTGAACACATAGCCTTTCTGATGAGGTGCATTAACTGGAAGATTGGGCTTTGCTATTGCCTAACTGATCACCTTACACCTAAGGCATGCTTAGCTGTTACCTGTGCCAACCTCCTCCCCCCTCCTATATTATGAGTGCCCGGTGAACTCCCTTACCTCATCTGCCAACCTGAGCCAACTGGACACTACCAATAATTGGATATGCCACTTTGCCTTCCATGCCCCTCTCTTTACACACCACAGCTTGCTATACCAGTCCTTAAACTGGCTCCCCCTCAAGCATGACACTCCTATCTGTTGGCTGGGACAGTCAGTGATACCTTACAGAACCCCCCCCCTACTCTCCTGATCTGGCAGAGAACCTTTAGCTGCAATCTGCATCACTCATCCCACCTCCATCTTGAATGACCTAAAATAACCACCAGGATTGGTCAAAGAACCTTTTCCATTGCCAGACCCTCACTATGGAACAACTTCCCTCCTCCCTTCATTCCCCTAACCCCCTCTAAACCTAAACACACTGCTAAGAACCCATTTCCTGTCCTCCTCAGCCTAAAACTGTCCACAGGCCACCAGCTCTACTGCCCCTGCACTTCTTCCCCCCCCCACCAGTGCTCTTCGTCACCATCCATATTTTCCTGACTCATCGCTCACCCTTTTTCTCCTGAATAGCGGCTGAGTATTTTCCTGAATCCATTCCCTCTTGACTCCGAGTCCCATCTGAATTGCCGTTGCCATCAACTGCTGTTGACCTATCTATTGTCAGTTGATTTAACTTCATTGCCCTGTTCCATGTGTGTTATCTACTTTAATTTACTTTTACTTAATTTTGCTCACCTTGTTAGTTGACATAGTTTTATCCCTAATGTCACTGTAAATTGTTGCTCATCACCTCTGTATCATCTGCCTATTTGTACTTGATTTCCTATTATTGATCCTGTTATTAAACCTTATATGAGTCCTGCTGTTTGTAATGACTGTCACTGTATTTTTACCTTGTATGTGCCAGTTCCTGGCTTGTGCCGTGCCTGAAAAAAGTTCTTACGATCAGTGCACCAACCTCCTTAACAAATGAATGAATGAATAAATAAATAAATAAAATAAAATAAACTGGTGAAGTATACAGGGAAATACATGATAATGGGCTCCTATGGAGAAAATGTCGCATCCATGTATTATGGTCTATATAATACATGGATGGAAACTTTTCCCCATAGAAAAGGCCTTAATTTATTTCCCTGTATGTCTTTGTCTATTCTATCAATTAAAAGTGTACCTGTGACTACTCCATCAGTTCAAAGTATGTACCTGCACTACACTAAACCCTACGGGACACCACTAATAACACAATTAACACAGCATTAGGAAGCTAGCCAAACCAGTTAACAAGCTACAAAAGAACCTGTAAATAAAGACACTTACACAAAACCCTCCCAAACCTGGAAATGTCCCAAACTCCTACCTGCACTCACTACACACCATTCCCTCCTTGATGCAAGAGACCTTTAGGTGCCATAACATGATTGCAAATCTGATCTCCATAACAACAATCATCCTGAGGTATTATATTCAACAAACAATGGGTAAGGGGTGAAACACTTGGACATATACCCATCTTGGGGGCTAATTAGGGCAACAACGTCTGTCACACTGGTTATTCTGTATGCCCCTCACAGTTCCTCATATGATTTCTATGCCACGCTCCTAAAATTAGTGGCTGAAAAAGCAAATGGCGCATCATCATGTTGGGTGGGGACCAGAATTTGAGTTTTAACAGATCATTGGACACCACTTATAAGATTCCAGGGTTAAACTCAACAGTAACAAAGAGGGTGGCCACGCTGCTTACGGCTTTGGAGATAGGGGACATTTGGATGATGAAGCACCCCTGGCCCAGGACCACACTTGCTATGCCCCTTGCTTTAAATTTAAAGTTTTAAAGTATTCCTAGCTAGATACCTGTTACCTTGAAACAAGATGCAATTAGTTTTGAGTCAATGTAGGTAAGGACATCAACCCTTTCAGACCACCAACCAGTATTCTTAAATTAGGAATTAAACTCTACTAGAAAGAAAACTCTCTGGAGACTTAATGTATTACTCCTTACAGATTCTGCTTTGGTTGAGGGCCTGAAGGGGGGAATTGCATAAAGTATTGTAAGAAAATGATGGGGCAGATGTCATCAAAACAGTGCACCACAGCAAGATAATATCAGAAGCCGCACACAGGAACAGGAAGCACAGGAAACAATGTAAGACATTACATCTGAACATCAGGAACTGGAGGGTGCATTTCAAGAAAAATGGGAGATGGCAAAGGATCAAGAACTAAAATGGGTGCAAGCTAAAATACTGTACATGATATTCAGAGAGTTAAAACAGAGAAGGTGCTCCTTTTCCTCAAACAAAGGTACTATCAAGGAGGAGCATGAGCTACTTAAGCAATAATGCCTGACAAAGTGTGTGTCATGCTGGGATAACGTCACACCTCAGGTGGTTGGGTACGAGGCCGCAGGCCGAGTGCGTCCAACACCTGCGAAGTGCCGTTATCTCCATGACACACACCCTGCCGGGCATTATTGCTATTATACAATGGCTTGTTGTAATACAGAATAAAAAAAAAACATTTTAAAGAATATTTTTGTTAGTGTGGAAAAAATATTTGTGTTTCTTAACAGAAGATGCAAATAATGCAACTATAAAAAATCCAATGCAATCTGTGAGGAGGTTCACAGTGCTGAGACTAGGCCCGTGATGTTATACTGGGATAACATCACTGTGCCAGGCACACACTGATCAGTCAGAGCCCAGGAAAATTTCTTGCCATTGTATAATAAGTTATTAGCCTCTCCCCTGAGACAACAGTTGGCCTGGACATGCATAACAAAAATATACCACCCACTAGGGGGCAACTTAATTACGAGAAAGCCCAACAGATATTGGAGGCTTTTGTATTATATTACAAAACATTATATTGCCCCTACCTGGAAACTACAGACCAGAGTAGACAAGCCTTCCTGGACTCTGTAGAGCTACCCAAGCAGTCCCAGGAACAATGCATCCTCTTAACAGTCCTGATTATAGACGCAGAAATATTTAAAGCTATTAACAAATTGAACACAAACAAATGTGCCTGACTGCATGGCTTTAGTAGGGAGTTCTAAAAAAGCTTTCATGAGGAGGTAACCCCACTGTTCTGACAGGTCTTTAATGAGACTGAGGGAAGAGGAGCTCTGCCACCTACCTGGAACTACTCCACCATTTTGGTAATATCAAAGGAGGGGGGAAAGAGTCTTCACAGTGTTGCTCCTTCCACCCCATCTCTCCTCAGTATGGGCTACAAGCTGCTCATGGCCATATTGGCTACCTAGGTTAACTCCATATTACTCAACATAATTAGCCTGGGGTATCCAGTTATGATAGTGATAATAAATGAGCGACTGTAAAAACAGCGACTCATTTACAGCGCTGTCATCATCAGCTACCCTGCAAAGGTAGCAATGGAACAGTGAGGAAAGTGACTGGAAGGGGAGGGATATGGAGGTGAAGGGGAGGGATAGGAAGGAGGGTTTAGATGGGAAGGACAGCCTTCTGCAGCCGAGCCAGTCCTGTGGTGAGGTGGAGAGGGTGGCTGGCTATGGTGCAGTAGGTACTAGGTTCAGGATGGACCGGGGGTGAGTATTTTGCTGCTGCTTGCAGCTGCCTTTTTTTTTACCCCACCAAGTTTTGCCCCCTCCTTGACATGTAGCCCCCTGGAGTTAACAATCTAATAGCAGGGAGGTGCGGAAGGTGAAGTCCCCCAAGAGGGGGGGTACAGGGGGACAGAGCCCCCCCAAAAACAGTAAGTGGTACTGGAAGTGGGGTCGCTGAGAATTGTATTAGGCCATATACATACGTCATAATAGCTATTGCTGTTTTGTGATCTCTATTATTACATGGAACATTCGCTTGGATCAGGCAGGCTTTATAATACATAGGCAAGCACCAGACAATGCATGCAGCACAATACTTGTTATAGACTTGATTAGACAACACCAACACAAGGCATGTCTGATAAGTCTTTACTTACAGTACATTGCTGCAGGCTTGCAGCCCCTTGTCCAGATGCGCCCTCTGTGTGACACACTGCTAGGGTTGCTGCAAGCCACAGGAGTTTGCCACCAGGACCCCATCTGATAGAGAATCAGGCACATGGACCATGGTGCATGGGTGATCTGCGCAAGCCTCCTTTGGCATGGCTTGCATCAAGTTTTGAGAATCAGTCCCCACGTATGCATGCATATTTCCTCAGTAATAAATAATGAGGAGGAGAAATCAATAGAATATATATGTAAAGCAAGCTGAATTGTGCCTAAATATTACATTTTTCAAAGTTTTCTTTGATGCGCCAGCAGCTCCTTAGTTTTCCAGCTCTACTCCTGAAACACAATCCCCCCATCCCCAACTTTGAGAAACAGGCCCATGGTCTTTATCTTTTAGAGCTCATCTGCTTCTATAGCTTACTTCCTACTTCAGGTCATAATCTGCTGCTGTGACACCACAATCTGTTGCCATGGGAGTAACTGTGATGTCACAAGCAGTGCATTATGACTTCAGGTTGGGAATAAGCAACAGGAATAGATGAACTCTTCAGGAGCAAAGATACTGTTTTCACACAAATGACCACAGGAATAAATAATGTGGAGGAGAAAAGCAGAACTAATTTGAAATACAAGCTGAACTGCTTCTAAATATTATGTTTTGTTAAAGTTCTCCAGAAGGCATCAGCTGCTCTTTAAAACTCATTTATTTTACACTCCAGTAATTCAAGGGAAATGGGAAGCTAACTCCTCACTAGGATGCTGAAGGTTATGCATGGAATCAAGGGCACATCACTCACATATTTTCTGGTCCTGCCCAAAGGTGTTTGAGTTTTAGAGTGATGTTGGTAAGGTACTATCAGACTTGTTCATTCTAGATGCCCCACTGACAGTAGCACATGCCATATTGGGGCTCCTTCCAGATGGTATGTGAGTAAAGGATGTAGTATACTTGTAGCACTAGTTGCTGGTAGTGGCTCAAAATGCCATAACCAGCAATGGCTAAAATCAGACAACTAAACACAAAAAACCTAGACTGACATGATGCAACAAATTTGTAAGATGAAACAACTAAAATTCCAGGTTAACCAACACAGCTTTACGTTTAAATAGTTGAGATGGATACTGCATATGGGAGAAAAAGACCCTGATTTCTCCCAGTAGACATGGTCCAGGGAGTGGTCAGTAAACAATAGTTACTTATAGGGGAACCCTGGTAGAATCTATCAAGGAATTGGGATGATGTGGAATTCTTGAACACTTCATGTAATATATGGCAATGAACTGAATGCACCAAGGCTTTATGTGAATGCAGACCTGTGAAACAGTGCAATGATATGTGATGCTGAACATCTGCAGCAATTTGTTTTGTATCTAAGTTGTTCAATAAACTTGAATTAAAAAAAGGAATAAAAAAAAGGAATCTGCCATCTCAGAAAGCTGACAGCTGAAGAACTTAAAAAATCCAAAAAAGGTATTCCTCTTCTTTTTTAAAAACAAACACCAGAATCAAGATTAACGAGTCCTGATTAGCAAGATTCATGTGTATGTTTTTTAAAAACTTGTTTTTCTGTAGTTTCATTTTTTCTTTTGCCCAGAAAAGAAAAAAGATGGCAGCCATCATGACATAAAGATGTTGTCTTGTGACCCAAAAATACAATTTGTTGTGACTAAACTGCTTGCAATAAAATAATTTTTGGGTCATATCAGAGGGTTACCTCAAAAACATACTGAGAATGTTCAGAAGCCAAATTGCAAAACGTTATAACTATGGAACCAGTTAATATTTTTTCATGAAACCTTTGATAGGTACATCCTTGGCACAAGCCACTTCAACCCTGAATGTTTTGGAACAAAATTCCATACTGGCTTGGCTGTCAGTGAGAGCAAGTAAACATCTAAACATGTTGCTTTTTATATATTTTTGATGTTTTCAGATCTTGGAATCTGGTTATGTGTCCATCATGAAACTTCCCACATCTTGAAAGCTTGCCACCCTAACCATGCTTGCCAATTTTCTTACAATTTTGTTAAATGGCACTGTAGTTATTAAGGTGCAAAGATTGGAGTTTAAGATTGATCACTGCTCAACCCTAATATATTCCTAACCATTTTTGCACTGCAGGTAAGCAAAAATAAAATTAAAAAATTATTCTTTCGTATCAACACTTAACATGGGCAGAGAGGCTGCAAGAACAGAGACCAGGGTGTTGGACTTCAGGTGAGCTGGATTTGGTAGGATGGGGGAAATAGTGGCAGAGCACCTAGCCAGCATCCATCCACACATGGATGCTAATCAAAAATGGGAAATTATCAAGTTAGGGCTTGCAGAGGCTACTAGCTCTTGTAATAGGATACGATGTAAGGAAACTAGAACCAAAAAAACAAGTTGGTTAAGCAGGGAGGTGCTGGATAAGGAGAGGATGAAAGGGGCTACCTTCAGAATATTCAAGTGATCCAAATGGAGGAATGATATAGAGGAGTACCTGAAGAAAGCAAGAGAAGTGACTAGAGCAGTCAGGGCAGCAGAGGCTTCAAGACAGCTTAGACTGGCACAAGGCATCAAGGAAGGGGAAAAGGACTTTTTCAGGTACATAAGGGAAAGACGGAATTGCAAAAGATTAGGATGGATGGGGTGGACAGAGCAGGAGGTGGATCAGGCAGAAGCACTCACTGAGTACTTCTGTTCTGTATTTACTAAGGAAAAGGGGGGTCACTGCCTCAGGGGTTAGGAAGGGTAGGCAAGGTGGGGCAGGGATGACAGATGGGACAATCTCAGCAAGCAGAGTACTGGAAGGTCTAAGGGCACTGAAGGTGGATAAGGCACCTCTTGCAGACAGCATACACCCTTGGATATTGAAGGAGTTGGAGGAGATCCTAGAAGAGCTATTAGCTGACTTATTCACTACATCTCTGTGAATAAGATGCATAGCCCAGGACTGGAGGATGGCTCACGTGGTGCCCCTTCACAAAAATGGACCTAAGGATAAACCAGGTAACTATAGATGAATAAGCCTTTCATTCATTGTGGGGATGTTAATGGAGATTATCCTTAAGGAGAGGTTGGTAACCTTTCTGAAAGATAATGATCTCCTGGATGATAAGCAATATGGGTTTGTCTCTGATATATCCTGCCAGACCAAAGACATAACAGTTCAAGAGGTTGAAAAAGTGATTAGGGAATTACAACCAGGTAAGACACCTGGCTTAGATGGTGTAGGGATAGATTTTGACAAGACTTTTGTTAAATAAATCAGTCCTAGGTTAACAAAATGATATAATAGTTTTCATAATAAGCTCCCTCCTTCATTTGATGAAGCCTTAATTATATGCATTCCTAAGAAGGGTAAGGATAGAACATTATATAAATCTTACCACCCAATCTTGCTCTTAAATGCAGATTATAAGATCTATGCAAAAATTTTGTCAGCAAGATTAGATTCAGTCCTTCCAGAACTAATTAAAAATGATCAGACAGGCTTTGTCAAGGGAAGGATGGGTCATAATAACATAAGAAGTGCATTAAATGTGATCTATAATGCTAAAGAGTTCAATGCTGTGGTGGTGGTGTCTCTGGATGCAGAAGAAAGCCTTTGATAAGGTTGAATGGTCTTATCTTTTTGATGTTCTTAAAAAGATGAACATAGGACCCAGATATTTAGAATGGATCAATGCTATATATTCATCATCAAGAGTGGAAGTTATGACTAACGGAATGATATCATCTGCATTTCCTCTATTTAGGGGTACAAGGTATTTTTTCATTTCTGTTTTGCTAATTTGAATATTTTCTACTTGACAGTACATGGTGTGATGTGTGGACCAGCACTCTACCTGGAGGCTGACAAAGCCAGTTGTATTCCTTCCTATGTGTCATCAACATTGTGGCCTCACTGACTGTGACATCATTAGTAACCAAGAAGAGCCAATCTCCAACTGCTTGATTGGTTGCTTTTGACACGTTACCAATCAGGCAGCAGGGCTTGTGATGTAATGATGAGGGAGGTCACATTCTGAGGATGTAGGGGAGGAATAGAACTAGATATGTTCTGCTTCCAGGTCATCACACCCAATATTATTAGGTAGAAAACCATCTAATGAAACACAAGATAATTTAAAAACATATCAGGAAGAAAAACGAATAAGGGAATACTTTTAAAAATTACTGAAATGTTCTCACATTTTTTGCACTACTTGCCCTTGAATGTTAAACCCCAAGTTTTGCACCTCAATAACTTTGTCAGTGTTTGATAAAATTGTCCAAATTTGCCAAGCATTGTCATAGAGGCAAGTTCTTAAGACGTTAGAAGTTTTTTTTATGGTTGCTTACACAGTGTCTGAGATATGAAATGTTGATTTTTTATTGAAAAGGAATGATTTTTCCTATACTTATTAAACTTTTTTGCCCTCACCAACAGCCTTGAAAGTATATATTTTTTGTCTGAAACTTTTAGGGTAGAAGTGGTCTGTACCAACGTAGTGCCTGTAACAGGTTTTATGAAAAACTACAGTATTATTCGGTTCCAGAGTTATAAGGATTTTAAGGTTGTATTCCGAGCATACTCAGGTGTGTTTAAGGATAACCCTAATATGAAAGATCAATGTAACTTTTGAAGTTATTTACCTTTCACAAAATTAGTGATTTATCTTTCATGAAGAAAAAATACAGATTGTGACGGCTGCCATTTTATCGTTTTTTTTTTATACTAAAAACATGGAAAACACATAAAAATGATGGGTTAGATTCACAAAAAGGGCAAAACAATCCACATATGCAGAAAAAAAGCTTTCAAAACTGTGGAAATGCAAGTGCGTTGTAGTCACGATCAAAATCTCTGCAGGTGCAGAAAATTGCAAAACAGGCAAGTTGAGAAATTCCGCAAATGTTGAAAATCCACAACATTTTTTCCTTAGCTGCAGAAATAATATAAAAGGCCCAGCAGATGATCCATATTAAATGGAGCATGAGACTTTGACAGTCTTGCAAAACTTGCAGCAGAATCAGCACTCCCAGCAAGGCAAGCAGCCAGCCCCACAACTGGGACCATGGTAGCACCACCTGTACCAGCAGGGCCTTGCACCCAGTGGCAATATGTATCTGTTGGTTGTGTTTCTGAGGTGTTTCTTTCTCCTGTATCTGTAGCACACACTTCTTGCTGTTATCACCTCTGCCGCCACTGCCTGTGGGGCTTTTTTATGGGCAGCAAAGGGTTATGTGGTTGTACTTTGTTGCCTTTCAGTGGACATGTGTGCTATTTTTGGTGTAGCAACTGACACTACTATACAGCCCACGTGTTTGCTGTTGTTTGGTGCCTGAACCCCCACTATGATTGTTTCCCAAGTGTTAGTACACTGCTTTTAGCTCAGGGTGAGTTACGTCTCACTCTCCTTGATGTAGCATGTGCGCAACATTTTTTCCGCAACTGCGGAAAACAGTGGCTGAGAAGATACTTTAAGTGGATAGGCCATAGTTTTCAATGCCATTTTTTTGCACAGGAATTTTCTGCAGCTGCGTATTTCCTGCAGTCCACAGTGTGTTTTTTCCATAGTTGCAGTCTTTTTGTGCATACAGTATTACACAGTGCAATTACCCCTTTTTTTCCTCAACTGTGCGTGCAAATTTTGGGTACTTGTGCATTTTTTCCCCTTCAAAGAGTTTTGTGAACTCTGCACAATGTCTTTATAAACAAACAGAAGCACCTAAACCTAGCTTAACAGGATCCATTTAGCTAGGCACTGGTGTTTTTTTTAATTACGCCTACAAATTTGTTTTCTGGGCAACCCAAAATTCAAAGTGCCCAGATTTATGAGAGAAGCCATTTTACACTTCATGAGCTAAGAATTATCCTATCACACACAAAGTGGTGTGACAGAGGAATCTGTTTTTCAGCTTGAAATGAAAAACCAATTCTCCTTCCACATTCCTGCTCAGCCAGCCCTCTTGTGTCCTTCCCGTTCTGCTATTTTATATAAAATATTCAACATTTTACAGTATTCAACATTTTATAATATTCGTCTCTGACAGGCAAGCCTTCCAATGGACATGTAGTGAAATTGACAAGTTTGATACACTATGAAAGAAAAGGTGGACAGGTCAGAGTGGGACTGGGAGGCAGTGCTGGGACTCAGGAGAGACTGGGAGTCCTAGAGACTGTTTGGATTTGCTAATGTGGAAGGGACAGTACCATAGGAAGGCTTGGGCAAGAGGGGCAGCAGACCTGAATACAAGCCTCCAGGGGATGCACACAAAGTCCCTCCCACACTGACTAATTATCTGTCTGCAGATGTGATACTATAGTCCCGCTATTATTCTCTGGAGCTGCTGCACTGCAATGTGGTTCTATTGATGATCCCTGAGATTCTCCTTCTTCATCCTCCCATCCCCTCCGTGTCACTGTCTGCTTAAATTGAATCCCTTCCACAGCCACCGCCCACTGAGTAGTCAAGTGAACCCATCAGGTCAGTTGCTTCTAACACACTACTGGTGTTAACGCATAATTGTGGAAAAACAGATTTTAATCGGTCAATTCAAACCCGGTTCTCACTTGTCTGTGATCTCGCAGAAGAGTAGAGGCACTGCACTGCTGTGCAAACAAATGTGTAACACTGCTTGTGCTGTCTTTTCCCTCTAGCTAGTTGCTTTAAAGTCTGAATCTAGTCAATTCAGTCTCACATGTTGCTTTTCTAATTGTTGCAGGCTTGCTTCCACTCACTGACTGCTGTGCCTGCTGTTGTATTGCTTGCTTTTCCCCTGACTTCCTCTGATCCTGCCACAGTCTGTTCAGAAAGAACTGTTTGCTTCCTTGCCTAATTGCCTTGCTTTGCTCTCCTCACTAGATTTATAATATCATCTATAATTTAAATGAAAGTATGTGTGGCTAGTCTGACGATCTGTTGTGTTACAGAAGGCGAAGCGGGGGTCTCGCTTTAACCCTCCTTGTAATGGCAGCAAGGTCTGATTTGGCAGTGCAGAAGCCAGTGGAGGACAACTGACAGCAGTCTTTGCACTGGTGTTGAAAAAAATCACACCAATCCTTTGATGTCCTGCCCATGAGCCATCCAGTGCATTTATACAGGAATCTTTTTGGCACCATAGAAAATGAAAACACAATCTCTCCATTGGTTCCTGCTGTTTACCCTGTTCTGCAGCTTGGAGGACTAGAGCACAGGAAGGTTATGTGACTTACTTTGGGTCACAACAGGGAAGAAGAAGCTTTCGTTGGTTTAAATCCAGGATTCCTGTTTTCCAAGCCTGTTCTCTGAACACTACACCACACTACCTCTCTACAAAAGGGTTATGACCTTTACAAAGTTCTCATATCTTGCAATGCTGACATCTCTTAAAATATTTTATTACTCAAATCACCAAACATTACAGACATTAAAAGCAGCAGGAGGTTGTGCCATACACATATTTTAAAGATCACTTGATAAAAATGAAAGGGGGTTGTACCATATATTTGAAAGAGCACTTGATTGCTACAAAAATTAAACCGGGGGGGTCACCATATATTTGAAAGAGTACTTGGCAACAGTAATAGGCATTAAAGAGAAGGAGTCAAACTATGACTTTCAAGCATTACATGTTGTTTTGGTGGAGCAAAGAAGTTAGATGTGCTGCTCCTACCTCAATTCCAACAGCAAACAAGGGTCAGGGATGTGACTCATTTGTTAAATTCTGTAATCAGTTAAATAAGACTCATAAAAATTGATATTGGATGATTTTAATATTAAATTGCTCAAGGTATTTTATATACGGTAAAAAAAGAAGTTAGCTTGAATTGATGATGCGAGAAGCAAGAAAAGTTTCTTTCTGTAGAGGATGGGGGGGGGGGTGCAAAATGCGTGGCTTGCCCCAGGCACGAAAATGCCTTGCTACGGCACTGGGAAGGGGTTGTGGAGGCTAGCTCCCCTGGTACATTTTATCCCTGGTACATTTTACCCCACTCTTATATTTCACCCCGGTATATTTCAACCCTCCCTAGTCAATTACAGGTGGCAGCACTCCAAAACTGACTAGACAGCTGTTCCTCCACCTCGCTGACCACCTGCACTGACCCTGCAGCTCAAAGGGTGGCTGCAATGGCAACTTTCTGAGCCAGCAGAACCCTTCTCTGTGATTATGCGCTGCTGAATCTTGGGGACTGTTTGTCTGTCGCTGGGATCCAACATCCATGAATACTGCCCGGGGAGATACCTAAACCTGGATCCGGGGAAAGGCAACAGCTGGCCATCTTGCATTTCATCCCTGCACCTTGGAGTTTGCCTAGCAGATATTAAATCATTCACCAGCCTAGGACACTGAAGGATTCTTGTTATTGGAAGATCGAAGCCCTCTCACCATCTTTTGAAATGTGCATTTGTGTATGCTGCTTCTGCCAGTATCCAACTCATGACAGAGTGGTTAGGACCACCTTGTTCAACTTTAGAACCATGGGAGCATTTTATGGAAGAAGTACTTTTATCTGTTACTTTCAAAACCAGTAAAACTAGCACTAAAGTATCACAAATGGTTTTAGATGTCTGCTACTAAACACCTCTCGGCAGTGCTACTTTGTTTTTTGGTCCCTTAAATTGTAATTTTGAAGGTGGACCACAGGTTTGTGACCTCACACTCCTTTTATTGCCTGCACTTTAATTTTCTGCCAAATTTTCTTGATCCTAAGGTGATGAATGGGGTTAGTCTTTGTTCTGCTAAACAAATAGAGTTATTCACAATTTTTGTAAAACAGTGTTTTTGTGACAGTGGGGCATCCAAAAACAAACATTCTTCTCAAATAGTAACGAGAAATAAATAATACTGTGTTGGTGCTGAGGTTCTCTGGTACATCGAGTGTTGCACAGATATTATCAACCTTCTAGGGGATAGGAGATTTGTTGCTCATTTGTGAGTCCTCGATGTTCATTAAAGTGAACAAATTAACTGAAATCACAGAAAAACAAATTTTCCCTCAAGAATTAAACAATAAATATCTTTCGACTAGAAGCTGAACATTTATTATGTATCCAAACAAGCCCAGCTGAGATGTTCACTGGGGTCTTGCTTTTATATGATATTAGTGGACTGAATCACTGAGCAGTTAGGTGGCTTGCTCAGGGTCAGACAGTAAGTGGCATTGTTGAGATCTGAACCTAGATCTGCAGTAGTGGTAACATTATTTTGTTTGGAAGGATGACATGGGGAGGGGGAGTGAAGTCATGGAGGATGACATGTAGGGGGAAGAGTGATCACTAGGGTGGTCACATAATAATAGGTAAGTAGGGCTAGGTAGACTAGATGTGAAAGGGTCTCTAGGTCCATCATGGCCCCCCACCCATAACTCCGCTTCATAACCAGGGATGGGTCAAGTGCATGCAAACCTATACTAACATCATAGGATTCCCTGCGCACCCTACCACTGGGATACCCTGTGATTCCCTTGGTAAGCAGGAATCTGTCCAGGCTTACATTGATGACCTGTACTGCTTCTTATCTACTGTATCTACCTGGAGGCTGTTCCATAGGTTCACAATCCTCTACGTAAATAAATGCCTCCTAACGTTGCCCTGAAATGATCACTTGTGTACAGAAGACAGACAAATTCTTTAGTTGCCGTATTGGTCCTTGTAAGAACAGATCTGGAAGCAAATGGTTTGATACCTTTTATTGACCAACAAAGGTTACTGAAAGAATAGTACTTTTAGTTGTTAATTCAAGTTCCTTAGAAGTTTAACTTAACTTAAACTTAGTTAGGTTTAACTTCTGAGGAAGGACTTGGTTGGTCCGAAAGCTAAAGTACTTTGTCCTTTTTGTAATATCTTTGTTGGTCCAATAAAAGGTATCAAATCATTTGCTTCTGGTTCTGTATGGAATGTAATTTTAGTCTTGCAGCCACTATCCATCTGGGCTACTGGCTGAGAAAATCTACTGGCTCCACAAACATTCATTCCACCGGTCCAAAAGATGTACTTACTGAAAGGTGATTTCCTCCAGTACTTGTCAACAGGGCTAGTTAAGGAAAATTTTACTGGCCCAGTACAAAGTTTACAAGCATTTATCTGGTGAGTTAGTGCCAATTTTGAACTCTGCTCTTAACTTCAGGATGTGTCCCTGTGTCCTGTTGGGGGGCACTGGATGAAACATCTCCATCTGTGGGATCATACTAACATACCAGTCAACAGCAGATTAGGCCTTATGGTATATTGAGACTGCTTGAGCCTCAGAACCCTGGGTGGGTACCGAATGTCCCACCCTTTCTTGAATCTCTCCACCATAGAAGCCAGAACCAGCTCACCAGGCAGTGCATTCTATGGTTCCACCACTCTGTCAGTGAAAAATCTCCTCCTACTTTCCTCCCTCATCCTTCCTCCTTTGAGCTTCCAACTATGACCTCTGGTGATGCCACCCTCCTTTAGTCTAAAGATCCCCTCCTGATTTACCCTATTTATTCCCTTGAGGTACTTGAAGACCTCAATCATGTGCTCCCCCAGTCCCTCCTCTCCTCTCCTCCAGTGAGAACAGGTCGAGCTCCTCTAGTCTCTCCTCATATGTCAACTATCCCTAGACCTCAGATCATTTTGGTTGCTCTCCTCTGAACCCTTTTCAGGAGCTGGATGTCCCTCCTCAAATGCAGTCTCCAGTACTGCACAGAGTACTCAAGGTGTGGCCTGACCAGGCCATTGTACAGTGCCAGACTCAGTTCCCGGCTCCTCGAGGTAATCTCCCATGCAATGCAGCCCAACATCCAGTTTGCCTTTACTGCCACCCCCTGCACTGCTCAGAATTAATTATGTTGACATCAGCTAGGACCCCCAGGTCTTTTTCCCCTGCCGTGGCCTTCAACACCTCCCCTCCCAGGGTGTACTCATGTTTGGGGTTCCCCTGCTCCAGGTGTAACAGCTTGCACTTGGAGGAGTTAAAATGTAATTTCCAGATGGGGGCCCCACCTATACAGGGTCTCCAGGTCCCTTTGCAGGGCTAACCTCCCCTTCTCCTCCACCACCACTGTACCCAGCTTGGAATCATCCACAAAGAGACTCATTTCCCCCAGATACCTTCCCTGATATCAGAGATGTAGGCATTAAACAGGATAAGACTCTAGAACTGAACCCTGTCTTACCCCATTTATGACCTCCCTAGGAGACGAGACCCCCCCAATTACTACTCTCTCAGTGCACCCAGCCAGCCAGTTTCCAATCCATCTGACCTTCAGTAGGCCTGCCCCCATCCCACTCAGCTTTTCCAGAAATCTGTAGTGAGGGACTAAGTCAAATGCCTTGCTAAAGTCCAAGAACAGCACAACCACAGGCCTTCTCCTGTCGAGTTCCGATGTTACCCATTCATAGAACTCCACAATTTTAGTTTGACATGATCTGGCTGGCACAAACCCATGTTGATGACTATTCAGGAATCCCATCCCTTCCAAGAACCCCCTGAAATGTTCCTTGAGTATATACTCCATCATCTTACTCACCACCGATGTCAAACTGATGGGTCAATAGTTACCCGGCATCTACTTCGATACCCCTTTATGGATGGGCACCACATGTGCCACCCATCATGTTGATATTCCTGAACACAGGAGTTTTGAGTGGGTTCCTCCAAGAGTTTTGACAACAAGGAGTGAGACATCTGGTGTAAAAAAATGGTACACCCACTATAATAACCAACCTATAGTAACCTGTGAGATAATTGTGTATATTCAAGGGGCAATAACATAGTTAAGTTGGCGAAATCCAGGGTAGTCTTGTGCTCCTTTAAAGAGACAGTCAGAGTAAACTATGCAAGCAGGCAACCTCTTTTTTTTTTTAACAATAACCAGTGGACCAGCTTAGATGTTAAAATCAGTTTGGAAACAATAAAGACTCCCTAGCAATTTGCCTCTTACTGACTTTAGCACAAACTGTTTTCAGTTTTAATAATGCAACCAGACTCTCAATACATTTTGCAAGATGAGACCTCCCCCCAACCACCACCACCGCCAAGTTCCCAAGATTAAATTGGCTTGGATATGAATATTGCTGTCATCATTTATGTAATTTAAAGCCTGCTTTGGCTATGTCCTGATATTTTTAATTATGTGGTGTGTTTTTGATTTTTGTTCATTTGGTTACATTATTTCTGCTGCTTTTACATCTTGCTTCAAGGTCAGATCTGAAAAGTGGATGGTGATCATCACCATGCCTTCATTCCTGGTTGACAACCAGCCCCCTCTTTCTTTAAATGAAAGCAAATGCAACCCCCTCAAACTGCAACAGATGTGAACCTCCCCATCCTTACCAAGATTATGGTGACTAAGATCTTCGCACTTCCACAGGCATACAGATGCTTCCCTAGCTACAGGGCCCAGAGAGCCTTCTCCATCTGTATCTGTTCATGCAAGTCCCAATGAGGATACAATTACACTATATTAATAAGCATCTGTCAATGCCGAATGTTTGCTTGCTGGTATTAGCATTGGAAATGCAGGAGTTAGACTGATGCAGAATAGGAATGGCAGTGAAGTACTGAACTCATGCCAACCCCACCTCTATCTGTAGAGATGGACAAGCATTGGGGTAAGTGTTTGGGTTGTCTCCCATGACAGTCATGCCATGTCACCTCACCCTCTTCTGCAGACACTGACACGTGTTGAGGTGTGCCTTGGGGTGTTTGGTTTTACAGTCACCCCATTCCATAAGGACATACACTGAAATGGGTGCACCATACGAGAATGGAGTGAAGTCTGGGGCTGAAGAGTCCAAGGTACACCTCGATGCCTGTCAGTGGCTGGGGGGGGTGGGATGGTATGAGCAGTACAGTTGGAAATCCAAAGGCACACCCCAATGCCTGTCAGTCTGTACAGGGTGGGATATTATGGTTAGAAACCATAACGCCCCAGGCGTTTGTTGGTATTTGCACTACAAATTTTCAACATGGCCTTTTTCTGACCCCACCTCATGAAAGCATTTGGGACCTCTTCTCATGAAGAGTGGCAGTGCGATTTTGTCAATGTGTCCCGAACTTTGAGTTCCAACAGTGACCATGCCATTCTGCGCCACATGTATAAAAACACAGATTGGGCAGGATGTGAAGAATGACAGCTGTACCATCCATACGGAGGTGTGAAGAAACGGCAATGCTGAAAATCTGTAGTGGGAATAATAAAAATGCTTGCAGTTCCGAGCATACGTGGAAACTGCGCAATGCATACGCGTAACACAGGCATGTTATGGGTTTCATCACCAAATTTTCAACATAGGCATTTTAGGACCTCTGCTCATGAACAGTGTCACTGTAATTTTCTTAATGTCTCCTGAACAGTAATTTCCGACAGCGACTATGCTATTCTGTGCCGGAAGTGCAAAAACACATTTCGGCCAGGATGTGAAAAATGACAGCTGTACTGTTCATAAGAAAGTGTGGGAAAATGGCAATGTTGAAAATCTGGAGTGAAACTATTACAAACTTGCGAAGTTATGAGTGTGTGTGGAAACTGCGTAATGCACACTCATAACACAGTCATTTTATGGAGTTTCATCACAAAATTTTCAACATAGGCATTTTAGGACCTCTGCTCATGAACAGAGTCACTGTTATTTTATTATGTCTTGAACACTGATTTCCCACAGCGACTGGGCTATTCTGCGCCGGAAGTGTGAAAACACATTTCGGCCAGGATGTGAACAATGACAGCTGTACTGTTCATAACGAGGTGTGGGAAAATGGCAATGCTGAAAATCTGGAGTGAAAATATTACAAATTTTCCAAGTTACGAGCATGCGTGGAAACTGCAATGCATGCTTGTAACACAATCATTTTATGGACTTCCTTCACAAAATTTTCAACATAGGCATTTTAGGACCTCTGCTTATGAACAGTGTCACTGTGATTTTCTTAATGTGTCCTGAACACTGATTTCCCCACAGCAACCACACTATTCTGCGCCAGAAGTGCGAGAACACACAGTATTTCAGCCAGGATGTGAAAAATGACAGCAAAATGGCAATGTTGAAAATCTGGACTGAAAATATTACAAATTCACAAAGTTAAGAGCGTGCATGGCAACTGCCCTAAGCACACTCATAAAACAGTCATTTCTTGGATTTTTTCCACCAAATTTACAACATAGACTATTTGAGAGCCCACCTCATGAACACTGGCACTGTCGTTTCATTAATCAGTCCTGAAAGGTGATTCCGTGCAGTGACCACGAAATCACCGTTTGGGACCAAATAATGCCATAACAGTGCCTGAATTCATGAGGAGGGGTCCCAATAACCCCATGTTGAAAAATTGGTGGCAAAATTCCCAAAAATTCCTGAGATATGCACCAAAGTTGAAAAAACCCTATTTATGCCATTATACAGTTTACCGGCATTTCTTCAGTTCGTGATCAGCTTTGAAGAGTGCAGACGTGTTCCCAGTCCACTGAAGATCATCACACTGTGTTCCAGAGGTGAGTATGGGGGTGTGTGTGGGGAGGCAGGGTGTGCAGAGGGTGGGTGTGGGTTGGGGCAGGGCCACCAGACTTGATGAGGGACCATTTTGGTTTGAGGTAAAAAAAAAAAAAAATCACAGGACTTTTTTTTTTTTTACAGGGGCATTTGGCATGCTGGGTTGGGCTCCCAGCATGCCATCCAACTGTTTTGTTTTTGGGGAGCTGTAGCCGATGGGGGATTGGGCACCCCCATCGGCACATATCGAGGGGGGGTGCAAGAGCCGAGGGGATTGGGAACCCCCCTCAGCAGAAAACTACTTTTTTTGGGGGGGACATTATGCCAAAGGGGAGTGGGCTCCTTCATCTGAAAATTAAACTGGGCAGGCAGGGGACTGAAGCCGATGGGGATTGGGGCCCCTGTCGGCAAACAAAGACAGTTTTGGGGGGGCACATGATGCCGAGTGGGATTCAGCACCCCCTCGGCAATAGAGGCTGTGCAATATTGTTCATGAACATGATGGTGGTTTGCCACCACATTCACAAACAATATTACACTAGGCAACATTCCGCCCTGCAATGATGGGTCGCTCCCTCATTGCAGCGGAATGGCTGATGCTGCAATGATGAGGCAGCCCCCGATTGCTGCAGCAAAAACGTTAGAAGTTGGTGGCACTTTTGGAAGCAAGTGTCATCAGCGCACTGTGCCTCCATTGGTGCACCACTTCCAAGCGCCCAAATGCTGTGCCTCCGTTGGCTGCCACAGTGCCGTGCCTCCACAACCTGCTTCTCTCCTAAGCTGCCGCATAATGTTTCTTGCACATGCACGCAAGCAAACAATAAAAAAACTACACAATTATTAAAGGGCGTTATGAAGTTTATAAAACAATTTGCCACTGAATCTTTTGTAGCTATGAAGAGAACATTTGACATTAAGGTAAATAGGCAGATGTCATATGAAAGTGAAGTATGGGGCCTGTCATGTAGGAATAAAGAAATAAAAAGTATGGAAGTGGTTCAAAATAATTTCCTCAGGAACATACTAATATTACCGTATGACACCTGTGGCAATCTTGTATGTAGAAAGAAATACAATTGCATTAGAAAGCAGGATACAATTAAGAGTCACAAGATGGTTAAAGAAAACAATACATTCAAAACCAAATACACCCTTGTATGTGATCTGGACAAAATCAGCAGCAATAAAAAAGTAGAAATTACTGGTTTCAGGTATTGAACAATAAATTGTAAAAAGAAGCTCTGCCCAGTATATGGGACCAATTCAGTACAGAATGTTTAGATTCCTATATAAATGAAGTAGAATAAAGAATAATAGACTTTTCTTTTCTAAAAGCATATGCTAAGTTAGTAGACTACACAGGACTTACATTATATAGACAATATAAACAATTTAGGATGGAATAATTATATCTCAAATGTTGTGGGAATGCAAATCATAGAGCAGCTGTGTGCAGATTTATATTAAAAATGTCAAGATCTGTGTTTAATAATGACTATATTAATAAAGAAAATATATCATATAAATGTGACCTGGAAATAAGCATAACAATTCAACACCTACTGTTGGACTGTATATTATTGAAAGAGGAACAGAAAGTCAATTAGTATCACTAGGAATAGAGTCCAGAAGGGAAATAGAGATAAAGTGATGTAGGGTCT
This sequence comes from Neoceratodus forsteri, assembly GCA_016271365.2. NCBI lineage: Eukaryota > Metazoa > Chordata > Ceratodontiformes > Ceratodontidae > Neoceratodus > Neoceratodus forsteri. Next base: position 160,220,525 of record CM028137.1, read on the forward strand.
TCCTTTTTTCTGTTGCTAAACATGTAATAAATGGGGTTGTGAGATTTGCTACATGTGCCTTAATGAAATTATCTTAAGATGTGCAATATGTCTATATTATGAATAAAATGAGCCATAAGAAGATTTAGAATAATTACTGTGCACAGGTGGATTTTTAATAGTTGTGTATAGAAGATTGTTTTGCTAGTTTTAACTATTTATGACTGCATCATGAATTATGGTTTTTAACTGTTTTTATACAGTATGTAATGCATATCATAAACAATTAATTACTATTCAGAATTTACAATTAAGTTTTCATTATGTTATAATGTTTCATAAAATAAAGCACAACAAAAAAGTATACAACTGCCTTTATGTCATCATGCAGAAACACATATCATACCCTATAAAAATTAAAAAAAATAAAATAAAAATGATTGACCATACATTATTCAACTTGTGTTTCCATCTTCTTGAAATGACAGCTGTAGACCTCTGGAACTTTGCTCTCAAAAGTCCAGAATCTGTTATTTCAACCTCTACATGGAAATGCAGTCTCTTCATGTACAGTATGATCATCCATAAATGTTTCCATATTTGCCTTATCACTGTAGTTTGTTCAGGTCCTGCCATGTAAAGTGAATCTTACCTATGTGTAGCAAGAACAAACCCTCTTTAATCTAGACAATTAACAGCAAACCAGGGAGCTGATGATGACCTGTGGGACCTGTGGAAAATTAATTGCCCTCCAATGTCTCAAAAGGGAAGCCAATCTAAGACTTGGTGAAAACCAAATCACACCTCACTGTAACAACTGAACAATGAAAACTCACAGCCAACACTGGCATTGAACATTGCTTGTTTTAGTAACAGTATCTTCCTGACAAGCTCAGTTTCTTCACTGCCATTTTCTGAATTCTTTAAACAATTTCTAAAACCCTTCAGATATTGGTTTTGTAATAAGCTTGAACTGTAAATCTAACAGTCTCAATAAATTGTTGAACTACTGCGTATCTACTCCTCTGAGGCGTCTCTTTAGATGTGCAGACTGAAATCATAGTTTTGATGGGTCCAGGAGTTGCTGATAGCGTGCCTTTAATGGCCAGCAATGAAGCACCGCCATGATGGCCCGAAAAGGCAAGGGAGCAGGGTTTTATTTATAAACACACACACATGCATGCACGCATGCACACAAAACCTTCTGTCCCCTCAGCAGTGAAATCAGACAGGGAAAAAACACATGTTTAACCCTTTATTTGTCTATTGGCCAACTGAATTTTTTTTTTATGTTCATGTTGGCGATTATTTCATATTGCTTAGATATGTGAAAGAACTATGCGATTGCATGGAAATGCCTCATGTATTCTGCAGCAGGGACAATAGCCACAAAAGTTGATAGATAATACTGTGGACTCTCCTTCTGTTCAAATTCAGGCCCTAGGCTGGAGATCTCAGAAAGGACTTCACTTGGTGTTTCAGATTGCATCTCTGATGTTTACAGTCTCTGAGGGTAATAGAGATCTATTTTCTCATTGTTTTTAAGAAGGTATGCAACAAAATGGATAACTAGTATATAGCTGGGTAGCATCATGTCAGTCAGTGAGAGCTTATTATTTGTTCCCCAGAAATCGTACCCAAAATTCAGATGCACTGGATGTAGAATGCTGCTAAGTGCAAGTCTTTACATACCCCAGCTCCAGACCATGCTCCTTGCTGTACTCTTATTTCTTTTCAACTCAACCCCCAGAATACTGGAATGCATCAGGTTATGCTTTGTAACCTAAAAAGGCTGACTTTCTACTGAAAGAATTAGAGTTTATATTTTCTGTATTACCTCTCCAGCATTAATTGTTCTTAAAAACAGTAGCCCACTACTCCCCACCAAAAAGATAGATGCACTGGAATGTCCAAGCGCTGCAGAAATATAAATGCGGGTTAATCTAATGGGGTTAAAGTTAGGATAAATGCAAGAATGGTGAAAGGTTCGGAAGTTCATATGCACTGCATAGCATCTTCAAAACTATTCTTATTGGGCAAATACTGTAAAATACTAATGGCCATCTATGAGCAGAGAATCCAGAAAATTGCATGGTATTTGCATCAACAAGAACCCAAAGTATAACAAGGGCAGACTTGGGGTTTAAATAGCAATAAAGACAAACTGCGCATGTATCTGTAGATGGGTTTTAAAAATATTAGAAGGCACCGCAAATGTGACAATCAGCTGCAAAGATTCAGTTTCAAAGACCCCAAGACAGTTGCATATCAGCGGCACCATTTTGTCAATTTCAGTACCTTGCTCCACGTAGCCATCACAACTGTCATCTCCAGCTAAGCCCTGATATTTGAACCTGGATATCTGAAAAAGAACCGTTCGGTAGTGCACCCGATTACAACAATGAGGATTGAAGCCAGGATATACATGAGTGAGGTGGGGGGGGTATCTCTGGCAAAATGGGGGGGGTGGGAATGTCTGAATTTACAGGCTTAACCTCCACATGGTGTTGTATGACGGGGGGAGGTTGGAGAGACTGACAGACCCTAGGTATCACTTTTTCTCTCCACGTTTGCTCCTCCAACTAACAGGCAGCAGACAGCTATAGTGCCGTAATGTTTTCCTGCCCCTGCATGCACGCGTGCGACTGTGGTTGCAGTGCTGTCCGATTGGCTGCAAAATGCACATTGCTGTAAGTGCATTTTGCAGCCAATCGGAAATGAGGATATTTGTGAGTCGGGACAGTTGTCAGGAGAGGAGCCGGAGTGTCAGACAGACAGTAATTAAAAAAATATATATACAGTCCTCAGATCCAGCCCCCCCCCATTCTTGTTGCTCACAGTCTTCCAGGTCCAATGCACCAAGAGCAAAAAACTAAAAAAAAAATACCAAAAGGGAGCAAGTGAAAAAGTCCCAAAGTCCCAGTCTCTTTGCTCGGGGGGGGGGGGCAGCCTGCCCCCTCTGCCCCCCCCCGTAATCTACACCACTGCTCCCACTGTCTTCTCTTTCGTCCACAAAGTCACCATAGCACCACAGAAGGAATGGTGTGTACTCCGCTGGGTGTCGGTGTCCTGGTGAGCATGGGAGAAAAGGAAGACTTAGCGCATTATGTAAAGTGGAGACAGCGGACCTTTTCTTTCATGTCAAGACCACTGCTCTGAATCTGCTGTCATAGACAGCTGGTTGCTCCATTGGTGCATACGGGACGTGCCCCACAGACTGAGAACTGCATTGGCAACGACGGGCACACACCTCCAGCAGGTCGTATTGTCCCAAGATGTTTCTTGCGCATGCGCGCAAGCAAACATAAAAAGAAAGGAAATTCTTTGCAAAAACTGCATTAATGCACCAGCTAGGGTTCAACCTAACACCACAAAAGTAGGGAAATGTGGCATTAGGGTTGCCAACTGTAACTCCCAGCCACCCCATCTAGCAGCAAAAGGAAAAGACCATTCAAACAACCACAGACGGTCATCATCAGGTAAGGCAAACAACATACAACAGTATCCAGATGGTACAAATGCAGTAGCACTGATGTTCTAACTTAGTGAATTTGTATCTGTAGCCACAATGCACAGGACCCACATGGGTCTGTGCTTCTGTTTCCACACCTGTGTGTGCTTTTGTACGTCAAGCATTAGTACCTTTGGTTGCAAAAGCTCAGTCCCCATGGGGGCCTGTGAAACATAGAAACATAGAATTGGATGGCAGATAAGAACCGCTTGGCTCACCCAGTCTGCCCATTTCTCTACCTAACGGATAAGCTGCAGATCCTAGTTAACCAGCAGCCTACTTTTTCTACCTACCCCCACCCCTTAGAACTGCCTTATGACTGTCCCATGCATGCTTGAATTCCACCACTGTTTTTGACTCCACAACCTCCTTTGGAAGGCCGTACCATGCATCCACAACCCTCTCTGTGAAAAAAAAACTTTCTTAAATTACCTCTGAGCTGCCCCCATCTTCAAATTGTGCCCCCTTGTTCTTGCACACCTCTTTTTTGAAAGATGCTACCCTCTTGGACTTTGTTGATTCCTTGAGGTACTTTTAAAGTTTCTATCATGTCCCCTCTCCTCCTTTCCTTGAGGCTATACATATTAAGCTCCTTAAGTCTCTTCATATGTCTTCTGGTGCAGACCCTGTACCATTTTAGTTGCCCTCCTCTGGACAGCTTCCATCTTGTCTATGTCTTTGTGGAGATTGGGTCTCCAGAACTGCATGCAGTACTCCAGATGGGGTCTCACCAGCTGTCTGTACAGAGGGATAATAATTTCCTGTTTTCTACTGGTGATGCCTCTCCCTATGCATCCCAGTATCCCCCAGCCCTCCTTGCTGCCCTCTCACATTGCTTGCTCACCTTTAGGTCATCTGATATGACTACCCCCAGATCCCTTTCCATTTTTGTTGTTGTTAGTATCTTATCCCCATTGTGTACTCTTCCCCTGGGTTTTTGTTTCCCAGGTGCATTACCTTGCACTTCTTAGCATTGAATCTAAGCTGCAATACATTTGACCATTCCTCTAACCTTGCCAAGTCCCTTCTCATCCTTTCCACCCCACCTTGTGCATCAACTCTGTTGCAGATCTTTGTGTCATCTGCAAAGAGACATACTTTTCCTTCCAGTCCCTTTGCAATGTCGCTTATAAAGACATTGTAGAGGACTGGTCCTAATACTGAACCCTGCGGTACCCCACTAGTAACCCCCCTTTCTTCAGAGTGGACTCCATTTACTATTACTCTCTGTGCCTTATACTCCAGCCAATTCTTCACCCAGGCTGTCATCTTGGGACCCACTCCCAGGCTGGCTAACTTGTATATTAATCTTTTGTGTGGGACTGTGTCAAATGCCTTGCTAACGTCTAGGTAGGCCATGTCCACAGCCTCTCCCTGATCTACTGCTTTGGTCACCCAGTCAAAGAAATCTATCAGATTCGTCTGGCATGGCCTTCCTCCTGTGAATCCATTCTGCCTTGGGTCCTGTACCCCTCTGGCCTCTAGATACTCGACAATTCTTTCCTTCAGAAGTGATTCCATCATTTTCCCTATCACGGAGGTTAAACTAACAGGTCTGTAGTTTCCTGCTTCTGCCTTGCTCCCACTTTTGCGAAGGGGAATCACATCTGCCTCCTCCAGTCCTCAGGTACATCAGGTTCTAGAGGCAGATGTGCTGTTGCTATGTGGAAATCATGGTTTCAGTGGCTGATCTAGAAAATTTTCAAGGGGGTAAGAGTTTTTATAGAGGGTAGCACTGTCCCTGAAAAAAAGTAAAATGTTACCTTTTAATGCTCAAATTGGATTAAAAGAGCTTGTTTTTGCTGGTCTAAGGGAGTAGGGTGCTACCTCACTACATAGCTGGATCCACTAGTGCATGGTTTTCTATATGAAGCTGTGTAAATGCAGGCCTCATAGGGATCTGCACTTCTGCAGCCAGAAGTCAATGCATATGTCTTGCAGGTGTGGCTGAACAGGCACAGGCTCCTCAGGAGTCTGTGCTTCTGCACACAGCAGTACCATTGCAATTTTGGTATAACTGATTTTGTGGTGCCTGCGCTTTCAGCAGCCAGAGATCTGTGTATACTGCATGTATTACACTTGCAGCTGCAGAAGTGCAGGCCCCTCAGGTGCCTGCACTTCTACAGACAAAACCATAAATATGTTTTACAGTGTGGATGAGTAGCTGTGACTGCAGGAGTGCTGGCCCCATAGAGACCTGTGCTTCTTCAGACAAAATAACTCTTGTAATTTGTATATCATGGATATGTATCGGTGGCTACATGGACCTGTGCTTCTGCACACAGAAGCAGTGTTGTGATTTTAATTAAATAGATTTCTGTCCTTACCCAAAAGTGAGTGTGTATGCCTTATTGTGTGCATACTGTACAACAGATACAAATCCACAAAGGTATCACATCCATGCTACTGCATTTGTGTCATCTGGAAACTGTTGTATGTTGTTTATCTTAACTGTTGATGGCTGTCTGTGGTTGTTTGTGTGGTCTTGTCCTTTTGCTGCATGGGGGGGAGTTAGGCTCAATAACCCTAATGCCACACTTCCCTTCTTTTGTGGACTGGTGCATTTTTTTTTGTGGAGACTACATATATTTATATATATTCTTTGTTGAAGCCTGTGTTAGTGCACCAGTTAGGGTTCAACTTAATGCCACAGAAAAAGGGAAATGCGGTGTTGGGTTTCCAAGTATAACTACCCACACCCCCAAGCAGCAAAAGGACAAAACCATACTTGCAACCACAGGCAGCCATCATCAGGTAAGACAAACACCATACAACTGTTTCCAAATGACACAAATGTAGTAGCACTGATGTGCTACCTTTGTGGGTTTGTATTTGCATCATGCGCACTGCAAGACATACACAGATTTGTCACTGGAGTTAAAAATCCATGATACTTAAATCACAACACTGCTTCTGTGTGCAGAAACACAGGCAACCAGAAGCCACGGATACAGATCCATGTTACCCAAATTTGCCAGAGTTCTTTTGTCCGCAGAAGTGCAGGTCTGTAAGGGGCTAGCACTTCTGTAGCCTCAGGTCCTCATGCACACTATAAGACATGCACAGGCTTGATGGGCCTGACCTTCTGCAGCAGCAGGTGTAAGACATACACACCAGCTTCTGGCTGCAGAAGCAAGGGAGTCACAAAATCTATGATACAAAATTGCAACAGTACTTCTGTCTGCAGAAGTGCAAGCCCCTCAGTGGCATGTGCCTCTTTAGCCACAGGTGTAAGACACACACACACCAATGTCTGAAGTACTGTTACAAGGTGGGTATCATGGCTTCAGCAGAGGATCTAGAAATTGTCCAAGGAAGTACTGTATCAGTTTTTCAGTTACACAGCAGCATATAGAAAACCATGGAGTAGCGGATCATGCTATCTAATGATGTACCTTGTACTGCATGAATAAGTTCCTCTGTCTGCAGAGGCACAGACTCTATGGGGCCTTCTGTCTGCAGAAGTGCAGGCCCCCATAGGGCCCACACTTTTGCAGCCACAAATACTCATGCATGCTGTATGACATGTACACATGGTTGTGGTTGAATAAGCACAGCACAAATTCACATAGGTAGCACATCAATGCTTCTGCATTTGTGTCACCTGGAAAAAGTTGCATGATGTTTGTTTTACCTGATGATGACTGTCAGTGGTTGCTTTTGTGGTCTTGTCCTTTTGCTGCTTTGGTGGGTGAGTGAGGAGTTAGGGTTGGAAACTCTAACACAACATTTCTTTACTTTTGTGTCATTAACTTGAACTTGAACTGGTGCATTAAGGCAATTTTTTTTCAAAGAATTTCCTTTTTGTTTGAGATAGTGGAATTGCATCTTCATTCACATAGGTCCCATTGGGCCTTGTGTGAACAGATGCAGATGCACAGGGCCCTCTGGGCTCTGTGTTGAGTGAAGACTCCATCTACCTATGGAAGTGCAGGTTTCTGTGGCACTGCACTTCCATGCAGAGACGGATGTCAAGAATTCATGGGGTTGTCTGGTTGGTTGCGGAAGCACTGGGCCCTCTGGGCCATGTACTTCCATGTGGGCACAGATACAGATGCACAGGGAAAACAGTATACCTCTCAGCCAAACCACGGGGCCCTCCAATTCCCATGGGAGCTGAAGTGCAGGGCCCATTGCCAAGAGAAGAGTTTTCTTCAGTATATGGCATTTCAGTTATGCAGCCAACCCTGCACCTTCCCTTTCCAGGTTGGAGGGTGGTGTCACATGACATTGCTGCCCCTCCAGCCATGGGACATCTAGCTGGCTCACTGAGCTTGCATCCAAACTCAGTTCATCAACACAGGATCACAAAGCACTAGCCAGTGGAGTAAAGGCTGGCGTTACGTACAGCATTTCTTAATAATTTTTTTGTTTTAAATTTTATTTCATATTTTCAAGGTTCTCATTTTATGACATCCCCTTATAAATATGACATGTGGCATTCACAGAACAGTTTTACCATGCCGGAGCAATAGCAGACATGGAGACATACCCAACAGCGACAGCTGAATTGCCGATGTCGGCAATGCAGTGTCGGGGATGCCTCCATGTTTCCATCGGGGGCTGCGCCCCCAGAACCCCCCCATGTGGGGGACTCTGCCCCCACACCCCCTGGTCTCTAGGATTCCAGCTCCAAGTCAGAGTTGGACTGGGGGGGTGAAACACTCTGAGAGGCAGTCCCCTGGCCATGCAGGGACCATCACAGTGACATGTGGATTTTGCCCAAATCCTGTCGCTGTGATGGTCTTCGCCATCGGGGAGTTGCTGCAGCGACGGTATACCTTACAGAACACTAGTCAAAACATAATTTCACACCTTAGGTGTGAAAACACATCTCATCAAGAATTTGAAAAAGGACATGTGCCATGTTTTTGAGGTGGTGTGAAAAAATGGCTATGTTGAAAGTTTGGAGTCAAAGTATTGAAAATTAGCAAAGCTACGAGTAAACATTGAATTATGTCAATTTTCACTTATAACTTGGCCATGTTACCATATTTTACACCAAATTTTCAACATAGTATTCTTATGACCCTACCTCAGGAACCCAGTAGGTACAAAATTACAAATCCTGCCTGAAACATGATATTGAGCAGTAACTGTGAAATGACATTATGGCATGCATTTGGAAACTTTCACCTGCCTTGTTCATAAGATAGGGTCTCAAATAGGCCATGTAAAAAGTTTGGTGGAAAAATATTAAAAGTTAATGAATGATAGAACCTCCCTTCCCCAAAAGAGGAGAGCAGTCCTCTGGACACTCAATCCTGTCTTGCCCCTGCTGACCCCCGGCGGCCCGTGCTCGTTCCCGAATCCAGGTCGCCGGTGTGGCATGAGGTGTAGCAACCAGCAGCTCAACCTCCAGAACCACTGAGCCGGCCTAGTACTTAAATTTTTTGCCAAAGGATGGAGAAAAAAATTACAAATAGTTCAGGTATGAAACTTCCAGGCTTGTTAGATTGGACTAGGCCCCTTTTGAGTTTTTGTTTAAAATAGATTAATTTGTATTTGAATTAATTTGGATTCATTAGCCACGCATGCTCTATTTGGTGGAAAACATGTGTCACTTTTTTAGGTCAATGTTCTACATGATGAAAAACTTTAAGGTTAGATAACTTTTTTAATACTTAAAAGTTTAGACTGATAGTGTTTGTAAGGGAGGTTAAATATGAGCCATACACTATAGTTTTTTAAACGTTATAAATTATCTGGGATTAGAAAGGAAAATGTTCATGCAATAATCTTTCTCACATTTTTTATTATTCTGTAAAACCTACATAAAGCACAAATATGTTATATTTTTATGCAAAGTATTTTAATATATTTGTGCTTTGCTTCTATTTTTAAAAAGCGGAATTCCTGTGTGAACATTTTCTTTTTTTTTTTTTTTTGTGAACATCTGAAATAATCAGCAGAGGAAGGCCCTACAGTTTATCAAGTCCACTCAATTGCAGGGTCCTTGATCAAGAGATTACAGTGAGCCCCACCCTCCTCCCATCCAGCCATCTTTGGAGTGATGACCCCACTGGGAGTTCATTCTGTCCCGACACCACTCCCTGTGTAAAGAAGTGCCACCTGATCTCCTTGTTGTATGTCCCTCCTTCCAGCTTCTAACGGTGCCCCCCCCGGCCAGTGCTCTTGTTTTCACTGAGACAAAAACATTCCCAGTCTCCACCTTGATTATACCTTTCAGGTATTTGAAAGTTTTAGTCTAGCCCCCTCTCTCCCTACTCTCTTTCAGTGAGTACATGTTTGGTTCTGTCAGCCTGTCCTCATATGCCCTGCCCTGCTGTCCTGAGCCATCTTTATTGCCCTCCTTTGTGCTACTGCACCTCAAGATGACTTGATGTCCTTTTTCAGGTAGGAGTTCCAGTATTGCATGCTGTAATCCAGGTGTGGTCACACCAAGGATCTGTACAGTAGCAATATAACATCCTCCTTTCTGCTCATGAACCTTCTAGCAGTACATCCAGGCATTCTGTTTGCTAAGTAGTTGCTGCCTTTCTACACTGCATAGATTGCTTAATGTTGTTGGTGATGGTAGTCCCTAAGCCCTTTTTCCTCCTCTGATTCAGTGACCTTTTATTTTTTTGTAGACTAATTTTTATCCTCCTTGTGGTGGGTTGACCTCAGTGTCCGCCGAGCCTTCTGAGCTTGGGGTCTTTCGGGGGCTTCTAGTGCCATGCGTGCCCCAGCAGATCCCCAGAGTCAGTCCATGGGCATCATCCACATCGGCCCCCACAGTTTCCTCCACTTGCTCCCTTGTGCTACCCCGGGACCCCCAGATGTGGTGGCGCATGCGTGTGAAGGTGTACATGTGCACCGCAGCTCCAGACCGGGTTCCCTCAACCCTCCCCAACGACCTATGTCAGAGCTCCTCATGGCACCATCCCTCCGGCCTCTACCAAATGATGGCCATGCTCTGAGAGAGCTGGATTCCTCCTCCTGAGGTGGAGTGCTGCCCGCTGGTAGCTTCTCACATCCTCTCCCTCCCCCTCCGCCAGTCTCCGATGACTCCGGCTTGTTCCCGAACCCAGGTCGCTGGCATGGTGCGAGGTGTAGCATCCAGCGCATCATCCCTCAGCACCATTGGGCCAGCCAGATTCAGTGACGTTGACCCCCTCTAAACTGTACTCTGTTCTTGGGGTCTTCCTTCCTATGGGCATGACCTTGCACTTCTTTGTATTGAAGCCCAGCTATCATATGCCACACCACTTTTCCAGCTTTGTTCTTTGCATCCTACAGCCTTCATTTGTGTCTACCCTCCCACAGAGCTGGGTGTCATCTGCAAAAAAGCAGATTTTGCCTTTAATGCCTTCCTCAACGTAATTAATGAATGCAATAAACAACACCAGTTCTAGCACTGACCCCTACAAGCAATCACTAATGACTTCCCCCATATCTGAGAGCTCTCCACCACCACAGCTACCCTTTGTGTCCTACTATTGAGCCAGTTTACCACCCACCATGTTAATTTTCTTCCCACCTCTATGTCCTCCAATTTCCTGATTAACCTCTTGTTGGGTACCAAGTTGAAGGCTTGCTGAAATCCAAGATATAATACCAACCATCTGACCCTTGTCTGCTCCCCTCATTATCCGGTCAGAGAGGCTGATCAAGTTGGTTTAACAGGATATCCCTTGACCTGAAACCATGTTGTCTCTTGTCCTGAAGCTGGCTTGCTTCAAAGAACCCGACTAGCCTTTCCTTAAGTATGTCCTCTATCGGCTTGCAGACAATGGAGGTCAGAATGAGAGAACTGCAGTTCCAGGGTCAACCCTAGACTCACTCTTGTGCCATGTTACCACATGTGCAGTTCTCCACTTCTGTGGTACCACCCCCATATCTAATGAGCTATTGAATAGATCTGCCAGCGGACTCACCAGTTCTACTACTAGCTCCCTCAACACTCTTGGATGGATGCCATCTGGTCTTAGAAACTTGATTACATACCTTACCTTATAGTTCTTTCCTAACCCCATCTTCTGTTATCCTATCATCATTCATGATCCGTCCTCTGCCTTTCCCTGCCCTTATCCTCCCATGTGACACCATTCCATCCTTTTCTTTAGTAAAGACAAAGCAAAAGTATGCATTCAATGCTTCTGCATTCTCTTTACTGCCTTCCACCCATCCCTCCTCATTTTTAACTTTACTATGCCTACTTTCATGTCCCTCTTTTCACTAATACACAAGAAGAAGGCTTTCTCACCTTGTCTTAACCCCTCTGCAATTTGTAACTCCTTCCAAGGCTTGGTCTGTCTGACCACCATCCTAGCATTCCTAGCTTTTTCTAGCTAGTCACCCTCATCCTCATCCCTTCAGGACTAACTACTTCCTTCATACAGCTATCTTTTCCCTCACAGCTTGGCTAATCTCCTTCTCAAACCAGCTTGGTCTCCTGGCTTTGAAGTTTTTCCCCTTCTGCCTAAGGCAGGTGTTGGTGGCAAACACTATCCCTTCCCTGACCACTATCACGTTTGACCCACCACAGTGTCACATTTAAGAATAATTAGGTGTCCCTTCATTATCTTTTCCATCTTCATATAATCAGTCTTTCTGAAATCCATTACTTTCATCTTAGTGCTAGCTGTTTCCTTCCCCATATCAACCCAGAACAACACTGTATGGAGGATGTTGCTCTCCAAGGGCTCCTCTACCTTGATGTCCCTGACATAGTCACTATTTGTTAATGTTAGATCCAGGACAATGCCTTCTTGTGTAGGCTTGGTCAGTCCCTGGACAAGTAACTTGTTCTGAACTGTATCCAGGGTCAATTGACTCCTGGCACAGGTAGTAGATGGAACACTACAGTCCAGCTTAGGCAAACTGAAGCCCCCCATTGCCACCACCTCACCCTTGTCTGCTGCCATTCTGATCATGGTACCTAACTACCTGTCTTTGTCCTATCTTGATTTAATGGCCTATAAACTACATCCAGCCTGACTTTCCTTCCTGTTGTTGTTTGGAACTTTACCCACAACATCTCATCTTCCTTCCCTGTACTCCTCCCTGGTGGCAGTGATACCTTCCCTAATATAAAATGCCAACTCCCTTCCCCATTTTCCCTGTCCCATCTATAAAGAGTAAACCCTGATATGGTGAGGTCCCAGTCATGGTTTGGGGTAGACCAAGTCTCTGTGACTGCCAGTAGTTCCACCTTTCCCTCTGCCATCATGGGCTGCAGTTCGCCCATTTTGCTCCTGACACTTGTAGCATTTAGGGACACAGCCCTCCACCACTCCTGATTCTCCTTTCTTTTTCAATCAAGAGTCACCCCACACCTCTGCCTGCCCTGCCCTCCCCTTATCCCCTAGTCCTCCCCGATTATTTTGCCTACCTCTAGCCATCTTCTGGTTCTCTCACTCACCCTTTCCAGACCCCCCTCTGCTTTCTACCTGACTGCTCTCTCCTTCTGAAATTTCCAACTATGCCCTCTTCCAATCATCATGCTGCTTTCTCCTTATAACCCCTTTGTGTTATCACCCTTGGGGTGTGCCTGGCTGTACCCTCCTTCTGGAAACCCTGGGTGATTCAACCCTTTCTGGCACCCCTTTATTTTAAATTTAAGTTCCTGCTGATATATACTGCTATCCATTCTCCAAGTAGCCTGGATCCCCTCAAACTTAGATGCATACAGCATTTTATCATCCCAAGATACTTCCTAGTGTACAACGTACTCAAAGCCTTCATTTCTGTACATTTTTTTTAATTTTTTTTAATTAAAAAATGTAGAATTTTCAGGATGAGTTCCATGAGAACAAGTCTCGTTTACAGAAAGTCCCAAGTTAGTTGGATACAAACATGGCAAAGTTAATAGGCATACATAATAATACAAAACATATGTAATAACACAAAAACACTTAAATACTATCTAATGGAACTTGTTGCTCAGGAAAAACAGTTACAGATTAACTGTGCCTGCAAAAGCATTTTCTTGAGGTTGTGTTTGAAAATGTGTAATGTCCAGGAATTTCGTAGTTCAGGTGAAAGTTTATTCCAACAAAGAGGGGCATTGAAAGGAAAACAATTTCTTCCACGGTGAGATTGGTATCTAGGTAAAAGTAAACCTCAACTGGGAACCTCTATTAAATTATGACTATAAAAGGAGACTAGTAATCTATTTGAGAGATGAACTAGAGTTAAGTAATTTACAGTTTTATTCTCCCAGTCAGCCAATAAACTCCACTATCTTATGTTCCCTAGCTATGTTGACTCTAGACACCAGCAGCACTTCCAAGAAGGCTATCAACCTTGCTTTTCCTCTCAAACCTGTCCCACCATGTTAAACCTTTCCATGCACTGCCTACCTAACATCCAGCTGGGTAACTGGTACCTAGGTGGATGACTATATGTGACTTTCCCTATCCCATGTGTTAGTGGGCCTAGCATTGGACGTATGCATTCTGGTGTCATTCCTGGGATGCCCCCACTCTCTCACATTGCTGATCCACCCTCATAGCCCATCTAATCCCATTCACTGTTTAATCCCCTATTACTATGACTCTACAAGTTAACACCACCTCTCCTCCCCTACCTGCTCCTACTGCTCTGTTTCCTGCTGCTTTCCCCGCTCCCTCATTCCCCCAAACAGGTCTGCCTGTCATTTTCTCCCTCTTTTTCATCTGCTCTTACTGCCTCATCAGCTCCAGTTGAATCCTGGCCTCCCTGTCTTTTCACACCTTCCTCCTCTTTAGTCTGCCAAGGGTTCGCCCTTCTCCTGCCTCTTCCTGCCTTCCTTTCTCTCTCTACAGCCTCTCCCAAATCCCCACTACAGGACAGTTTCCCCTCTGCCATCTGTGTTCCTTATATATATATAAATAGCCTTGCAGCACCTTCCCCACTTCATGTCATCAAAATGTTAGTTTTATGAGAAGAATTCAATGAGTAGCTGACATAAATGGAAAGTCCCCTCAGCCTATTTTCTGTGTGCCTGTGTAGCCTGTAGGCATGGACAATGATTCCCACTCTTGCATCCCCCTAATTCCATCCTAATTTAAATATAAATGAGGATGCTTTACTCTGTTTTACTCTGGTGTGAAACCCTGTTTGTCTCCATTGCAAAGGTCATGACACATCAGTCATGCAAGGCATCATGGGTGTTGATGTCGCGTACTTGCACAAGCCAGCAAAAGTTATGCTCTCATTCATTTCTGTTACTTGTCTTGTGAATTCTCTGTATTCTTGAATAGCACTTTTTTCTAACTCAGATACATTTTAAACTACAGAAAACAGAAGGGCACTTACTATGCCTTGAAAGGTTTCATGGTCAGCATAAGACAAGACATGGGGACTGTAGAGGACAGCAACAGGACTGATTAATACAGTATAACTACTGCAGGCTTTAACACTAAAACATCAAAAATTCCAGGATGCCTTACATGAGTTGGGTCATGACCTTTGCAATGGAGTCAAGCAGGTTTTCACAACAGACTTAAGTACCTTCATTTACATTTAAATTTTGAAATTATGAGGGTGAAATAGAGGCAATCATTGTTTATTCCTACAAACTACACAATAAACAGAATGAAAGGTTGAGGGGATCTTCCCTTTAAAGAGCAACTCTCTATTATAATAAAAGCTTAAAATCACTAGATTTACACGTTATGTTTCGATGTTACTGCTTTCTGGTTCTTTGTTATTTTCTTTTACTTTTCCTTGCTGTTGGTTTACTAAACATTGTAGGTAATGCAGCAATTAGTTCCCTGAGTCTTTCAAACTGTACCTGGTCCTACCCTACTAACCACACAATTGCTGTTTTTGATATCACAGTCTGTTGTCATGATGAGTATTATGATGTCATAAACAAAGGCACTGTGAGGTTACCAGGGGGAGGCAAAAGTTTTCAAATGTTTTCTATACAGACTTTTTAGCTGGACTACCAAGATGTGCTGAAAGATCTTGAAAGGGAACATTGAAAATGAAAAGTGTTTTCAAGTAAATAGTAACAGCTGAAACCTCTTATTTATGAAAGCAAATGCTGAAGGGCAGAGTTGCTGTTCAAGTCCTTGAGCTGCCAGATTTTTGCCATGAGCTCTGCCTTGAGAGATTAATGTTATCAACTGCTCGTTAAAAGGATTTTTCCAAGATTTGATTTCCCACATGAATTCCAGAAGCTCAGGCCAGCAAAAATCATTTTCTGGCATTTTAACATGCATTTTGAAGTCTGCATGGGGTAGGGATCATAGTTCAGTCTTGACAAGGTGGCCAGTAAATCCCTTCTACTTCCAATCCCTTGTTGATTGAGCATCCCCCAAAATGTCAAAGAACAAAAAACATGAACTGTGTATGCCCAGGGAAATATAATTTCTTTTACTGTTCTTTTTTCTATCACTCATAAGTGCAATAGTTTTAAACTTTTTTACCCACATTTTGGGGATGGACGTCTTACCACTACCCCTCATGACTGCCCAAGAGGTCACTTTGAAACCTACTTGAAGGGCATTTCACCTTGCACAGAGTATGCAGCACCTTGTCTAATGCATCCTATGCATCTGGCACTGTGCCTGATGGGTCTCTTGCTTCACAAGCTACAGGTCAAGTGTCATACTCAGCTGGTCTGCTATTTTGCATATGGCCTGTAGGGTTCTGCACAAAGCAAGTTATAGTTCCAGTGCCAGGCCCAATGGGTCTGCTCTTTTTGTAGGGCCCACAGGGCCCTGAGCACGGCAAACTACATGTCCAGCATCATGCCTGATTGGTTTGCTGCTTTGCAAAGGGCCCTCAGGGTGCTCTGCAGAAAAAAGTTAAAGTTTGCAGTTATTAGAAATCTTTTTCATAAAGTAAGGACATAATTTGCATCAAATTACATTAATGTATCTGTTAGGTTTATAAATCCATAAAGTCAGAAAAACTGGCACTAGGTGTTTCAACCCTAACGCAACCCCCTTCCTATCCCCAAACCTCATGGCTCAAGGCCATGCTACTGATCTGAGGCCATGCCACATGAGTCCTCAGCTTCAAACCATAGGTCTGGGGCCATGCACCATACACATTCTGTTTCACGTATGACCCACAGGACTCAATATGAATCCAGCTAATGGTCTGGGTCCTGAGCTTCATAAGGCTGCTGAAAGTCTGGAGTGATGTACAATGGGTGTGCAACATCACATAGTGCCCACAGGGCCCTGCATGAAGTAAGTTACAGTTTCAAGGTGGTGTTACATGGGTCTGTAGTTTTGCACAGGGCCTTCAGGACCCTGTGTGAACTCCTATATAAAGCAAGCTACCAGTCCAGGATTGTGTCCCACAGGTCTTCTGCTTCATTTAGGACCCACAGGTTTGGGAACATGCACCATAGCTCTGCTCCTTAAACCTTGCAAAGCAAGCTATAGATCTGGGGCTGTGCCAAATGAATCTTCTTCTTTATATCTGGCCCTACTTTAAAATAGACACCAATGGGGCAACTGCGAGGCACAGCACCTGACATGTAGCATAAAGCAGCAGACCCATGGGGCATGGCTCTGGAACTGTCTTGGACTTGGGCTATAAGGGTATGAGATGGGGAAGGCAGTGGGTATAAGGGTTGAAAACACTAATGACACATTTCCTGGAAAATCTACAGGTATGGAGTCATGCATCAATAGTGTGGTACCTCATACAAGGCCAACATATTCCAAATTTGTCAATAGCAACCCCAGTCCCCACCCACTTCTGCACCCTCTACCCTTGTGACCCAAGGCCAAGCTAAAGCTCTGGAGTCATGCACACAGGTCTGGTGTTTCATACACATCGTACTTATTCTATAGTAGGTCTATAATTACAATAGCATGAGGGCATAGGTAAAGAGCTTTAGATACATTTATGGTGTGGCTTACTTTGCACACAACACCATTGGCCACTCGTTGGTCATGTAGAGACAATGCTGTCATTTTCTTCATCTTTATTTTCTAGCATAGCTTTTCTTTGTATGATGTTGTCCTTTTATGCTGCCATCAAAAAAAAACTTTATTTAGGTTTTCTACCTGCAGCTGCAAGATCTACAAGGGTGCCACTAATACAGTTTGTGTTTTTTGTTTGGGCCTGTCCCACAATGTCAGGGCCTGCAAGATCTGCCAAGGATTCAACCAGACCACAAGGAGATACAGAAAAAAGGTTCTAGACACCTTCATTGCCATTATGGCCAGGGAAGCTCAAGCCAAGGAAACATTCTTCAAGCCAGCTTCTCCCTCTCATTTAACCATCTCTGGGTAGTATACAAAAAAAAATAACAGCACTTCAGGCTTAGCGTTTTAGTAAAAATATCTTTTATGTAGTTTTTCTTTTTATAAAGAGTAGCGTAGATGAACACACAAATTTTGCAATGAAATGTGGGTTCACATACCACTATCAGTGCAGCACAGTGCTTTGAGGTCCCAAAAACCTCTTTGTCAGGGGTGTGGCTAACCTCTAATCCCCTTGTTTTTATAATCCATCGCACACAGGTGATACACATTAATTAATTACATAAAACACCTTATCATTCAATTACAAGAGTCAGAATTCCACAAATAAACCCTTCTTTTTAATAGTGTTTCTTTCCAAAGTGCTTAACAATACCTCATTACATTCCTTGCTGGCCACACACCTAGGAAACCACTGTAGCCATATCAGCTCAAATACACCCCTATGTGTGCATATTATTTTTATTTAAAGGGAATTACCTAATACTGTACCTATTCAGGGGTTGCTGGCAGGGATACAGAAAGTTCCTATGTGACCAGCAAAGTGCAATATGTTTATTTAAATTCACCCTGCACCATTTTTTATATAAACATTTTTGCAAACATCTTTAAAAAATATTAAACAAAAAGAGACAGTATACTGTATTACTATTAAATAGTAATAAAGTATAATGTATTTTTTTATATTTTTTAAAGATGTTTAAAACATGTTTAAACAAAAATTATGCAGGGTGAATTTAAATAAACATGTTGCACTTTGCAGGTCACATAGGAACATGTTGTATCCCTGTCAGCAACCCCTGAATAGGTACATTATTAAGTAATTTCCTTTAAATAAAAATAATATGCACACACAGGGGTGTATTTGAGCTGATATTGGCTGCAGTGGTTTCCTAAGTGTATGGCCAGCAAGGAATGTTATGTAATGAGGTATTGTTAAAAGAAACACTATACAAAAAGGAGGGTTTATTTGTGGAATTCTGACTCTTGTAATTGAATTATATGGTGTTTTATGTAATTAATTAATGTGTATCACCTGTGTGTGATGGATTATAAAAACTAGGGTATTAGAGGGTTGCCACACTGCCGTCAAAGAGGTTTTTGGGACCTCTAAGTGCTGGGCTGCACGGGTAGTGGTAAGTGAACCCACATTTAGTTGTAAAATTTGTGTTAATTGACACCGCTTTTTTGTAAAAATTAAAAATACATAAAATACATTTTTTACTAAAACGCTAAGCCTGGAGCGCTGTTATTTATTTTTCTTTGGTTTATGCATTTTACAGCACCCGATTTAACTGAGTGCACCAGCCAGTTTTTTCTGTCTGGGTAGTATACACCCTGGCATGAAGAGACACTGTTGCCAGCGCAGTTACTGAGGTCTAAGGGGAAAGACAAGGAATAAACATCATTAAAGTCCTCTTCCAGCCATAACCACAAGTATCAGGATAAAGCTCATGTTTCACCAGTGAGGTCAAGGTCTCATTTGAAAGAGGATAAAAAAAAAAATTACTCACCTTAGTAATGTTGTTTCTTCTAATGGAGTCTTGCTATATTATGACAATTGCAGTTTGTCCCACCATTAGAACTGCTCCGGAGGTGAAAGAGTTAACTTCCATGCCAGGCATGGAGCTTAGAGCGTGAGCTCGGTTAGAGAAGCTCTGTCTGGATAATTTCAAACTGAAACTGTCAGATCTTTACAAGCAAAACTCACTAAGGTTCTGTGTGGAAGCTGTAACCTACACTAGCCAACTGGCTACTTAAATATTAACACATATTCCTGGTCCCAACACCAAGACTCAAGTCAGGGGGCCAGAAAAATAAGATAAGATAAGATAAAATAAAACACAACACCCCAAAACCCCAAAAAGAAGGGGTGGAAAACATAAAATGGGCATAAACAAGTGCCCACACTGGACTGCCCACCCCATACCCAAGTAGAAGTTCTGAGAGGGGCAGGTTGGGGGGGGAGGTCATAATATGGCAAAACTCCATTAGAAGAAACAACATTACTAAGGGATGTAATTTTTTCTTCAAACAACATGAAGTCTTGCTATATTATGACAATTGCAGACTACACAGCAGTACCTCCATGGAGGAGGGATAGAACCTGCTTAGGGAATAGGGTCTGAAGCACGGCTGTGCCAAACCGAGCATCCCTCCTGGCCTGGACATCCAGGGAGTAATGCTTGGTGAAAGTGTGTACCGTTTTCCAAGTAGCTGCTTGACATATCTCTAACATAGGGATGTCTCTGGCAGCAGCTAGAGACATAGCTGTACCTCTGGTAGAGTGAGCCCTCAGGCCTGAAGGGGGAACTTTTTCCAGTTTTTGATAACAAAATTGGATACAAGAGACAATCCACTTGGCAATGGATCTCTTAGTGGCAGGTTTCCCTTTCCCAACCTCACCATAAGTGAGAAAAGTTGGAGGGATTCGAACCTGTGACCCTTGGTACGCTCTATATAGTAACTTAGGGCCCTCTTAACATCTAAGCTGTGCAACCTCCTCTCACCAGAGGAGGAATGGTCAGTGAAGAACACTGGAAGGGAAATAGATTGATTAAGATGGAAATCTGAAACCACCTTAGGCAAAAACTTCCTGTTAGTCCTAAGGACCACCTTATCCCTGTGGAAGGAAATAAAGTCAGTCTCTACTGACAAAGCTTATAACTCACTTATGCGCCTGGCACAAGTGATAGCTACTAGAAAAACAGTTTTCCAAGTCAAATACGTAAGGTCTGCAGAAGACAGAGGTTCAAAGGGGGGTTGCGTCAACAGAGCAATGCAAACATTAAGATCCCAGGCAGGGGCCGGGTCCCTGAAAGGTGGATTAGTATGAAGTAATCCTTTGAAAAACTTGGAAAATACAGGGTGAGCAGAAAGAGAGGAGGGCTTTCCTGCTGAAATAAAAGCAGAGACAGCTGCCAAATGTACTTTCAGGGTAGCTGGTCTCAGACCCAAAGAATTAAGATGGACCATATAGTCCAAAACAATGGGCAAGTCAGCAGATTCCGGGGAAATATGTTTCCCAGAACACCAGATGGAAAACCTTTTCCATTTAGAGTTATAAGTAGCCCTAGTGGAAGGCTTCCTAGAAGCCTTCAGGATTTCAAGAACACCTTGAGAAAGGTGTAGGTCAGCAAATTCTAACTCCTCAAGAGCCAGGCCTTGAGGTTGAGGGATTTGAGATTCGGATACCAAACTCTCCCCTGGGCACAAGTTAATAGGTTGTGATTCCTGGGGAGACACAGGGGAAGATGAACTGCTAAGGACAGAAGGAGTGGGTACCAGGGCTGCCTGGCCCAATCTGGAGCAATCAGAATCATCTTGCAAGGCTGGGATCTGATTTTGACTAGTACCTTGAATAGGAGAGGGAAGGGGGAAAAGGCATATAGAAACTTCCCTTCCCAATGTAGGAGAAAGGCATCCAGGGGAACTGAGCCCATCACTGGGGGCCTGCAACAAAACAGTGGAAGTTGGTGATTCTCTGGGGCTGCGAAAAGATCTATCTGAGGGGTGCCCCATCTGGCAAAAACTATCCCCAGTACTCGGGGATCCAGTGACCATTCGTGATGGCCCTGGAAAATCCTGCTGAGAGCATCTGCCAGGACATTGTCCTTTCCTGGGAGGTGAACTGCTATGATGGAAGTGTTCAGGGAATAAGCCAGAGACCACAACTTCATTGCCTCGGTGCACAAGACCGAAGACCGAGTGCCCCTTGTTTGTTGATGTACCACATTGTAGTGGTGTTGTCTGTTCTGACTTGTACCACTTTGTTCTGAACAGATGCAGAAAACACCTGAAGTGCTAGAAAACAGCTCTGAGTTCCAGCAAATTGATGTGGAGCAGAGATTCCTGAGGAGACCACACTCCTGGGTGGAGAGGTCGCCCATGTGAGCTCCCCCATCCCAGAAGGGACGCATCTGTAGTAAGGGTCAAGGAGGAGATAGAGGGATGAAGGGACCCCTAGTCTCAAATTGCTCTGATCCTGCCACCACTGAAGTGCCTGGATCAAGGTTCAGTCACTGGGATCAACTTTGAAAGGGATCTTTCTTTGAGACCAAAAGGCTCTCAAGTGAAACTGAATGTCCCTCATCTGAAACCTTGCTCCTTGCACTACAGCTGTGGAAGCAGCCATGTGTCCTAGTAGCTGTAAAAGTGCCTTGCTGGTAGAGACCTGCAGAGTGAAGGAAGAGGCCAGGGCCACTGGGTTCCTTACCCTTTCTAGGGGCAGGAAGGCTCTGGCCTGCTTTGTGTCAATTCTGCACCTATAAAGGTGAGTACCTGGACAGGTTCCAGAACTGACTTTGGAAGATTGAGAAGAAAACCCAGAGAGGTGAGCAGCTGCTGGGTAACTTGCAGGTGTGATTTGACCTGGTCTGGAGACTGACCTACAATGAGCCAGTCGTCTAGGTAGGAAAAGATGGCAATCTTTTGCCTTCTCAAATGAGCAACTGCTACTGCTAGACATTTTGTGAATACCCTTGGGGCAGAGGTAAGGCCGAAGGGCATTGCTCTGAACTGGTAATGGCCTGAGGGCAGTTCGAATCTGAGTTACTTTCGGTGGGAGCTTCTGATGAGAACATGGAAATAGGCATCCTTGAGGTCCAGGGAAGCTAGCCAGTCCCCTGGCCTTAGAGAAGGTAAAATCATTGCCAGAGTCACCATTTTGAATTTTGGTTTCAAAAGGTGCTTGTTCAGATATCTTAGGTCCAAAATGGGCCGCCATTCTCCTGTCTTTTTTGAGGTAAGGAAGTACCTGGAGTACAGACCCTTGCCCTGGTGTAGGGGAGAAACCCTTTCTACAGCTCTGAGAGCCAGGAGGGTTGAGACTTCTGTTTCTAAGGCAAAAGTCTCTAGAGGGTTTGCAGGTGGAAAAGATCTGATTCTCATCTTTGGAAATTTTTTGAAGCTGAGAACCAGACCCAGGCTTACTACTTCCAGGACCCACTTGTCTGATGTTAGAGACTCCCAGTCCTGAACGAATTAAGCCAACCTGCCCCCTACAGGTAATGGAGAACTGGCCCTGGGCACCCCATCAGGGAGCCTGTTTGGCAGGGGCTTTAGGCTGAGGGGTGGGAGCAGACCTGCTTGCACCCCGTCTGCCTCTCCCTCTGAAGAACCCCCTCTGAGCATAAGCAGAGGAGGCCTGGGTTTGGTAAAAAGGCCTGTGAAAAGGCCTACCTCTACCCCTGGGGGTCTGCCTCTGAGGAGTGGCTTGCCGCTCCTTGGCTTGTGCACTCCTATAAGTTGTCCTATATTCATCCATTTTCTTCATGTAATTCTCTGTCTGCTCCCCAAACAGAGAATTTCCCACCACAGGAAAATCCATAGCCTTAGTCTGGGTATCCTGTGACAAGCTAGCACCTGAGCCAAGCCAACCCACGAAGGCCACAGATGTAGCCATGACTCTAGAGGATACATCATTAGAATCCACAGCAGCATGGAATTGCACCTTGGATGCCTCAATACCATCAGCAGCCACCTGCTCCAGCTCCCTAGCAAGCTGTCCAGGGGCCTGTTTGGCCAAAGCCATGACAGTGTCCCATCTAGATTTTGGTATCTTGCCACATAAGCCATGTAATTTGCTTGTCTGAGTCCCAGGACGCTGCCATGTATTGTTTTTAGCCATGGCATCAATCTTCCTGAGTCCTTATCAGGAGGATGTGAAGCCAGGGAATATTAGCTCTATCACAGGCTGCAGCCTGAACTACTCCAACATGACTGCATTGCTGTGAAAGGAATTCTGTATCAGGACTCTGACAAAGTGTACCTCCTGTCCATCTTCTTGTCCATAGGAGGCACAGAATTAGAGCTTTTAAAATTTTTATTGTTTGTTTCCTAAATGATTTATGTAAAGGGATAGACAATCTCCTAGACTCTGGGATATCCGTCATTTCCACAAAATCAGGTTCCTCTTGCTCATCCACAGCTTCCTCCAATGGGAGCTGGAGGGTTTCAGCAACCTTTTTATAAAACAGAAAGTGAGAAGGGGACTCAGAAAGCATAGGGGGAGATTCTAAAGGTCTGTCTGGGGAGATGTCCGGTTCAATGGGCACATCCAGACTCTCAAAGTCACATTCACACTGTTCATAATCATCCTCCCCTCCTCTGGTTCATAAAACTCCTCTATATCATATTCTTGAACGGGTGGAACCGGCAGACACGACCTTTGCCAGACAGTGGTGGTTCGGACGGAACCGAGAAAAGTGACTGGACAATTTGTATAGCCTTTGCTATCTCTGCAGCAGTTGGAGAAGGAATTTTAGACTCCACACCTGCTGATTTTCTAGTTTTCTTTGCTGGAACTGGCTCCTCAGAGTCAGCTTTACGTTTGGCCGAGGAAGTCTCGCCCTGGTCAGAGGGCACTCCCTCAGGTTCAGTTGGCACCGAACCGGGCTGGCCATCCGGGTCAGCGGACTTTTTGGCTTCTCGTTCCCTGAGCCTGCCAACTCTCTTATCAAGGGTGGCTGCAGGGAAATTCTTACAAATCTGGCAGTCTGAATTGAGGTGGTCAAACCCCAGACAATATACACATGTGGTGTGTGGGTCAGCCTTGGCAAAGGCTTCCCCACAGACACTACAGTCTTGAAGCAGTGGGCGGTTTTTCTTTTTGGGTTTCTCAGACATGATGCCAGCCTAACCAAAAACTTGCCCTTTAACGGCAGTGCCAGGCAAGACACCCTTATCGGTTCCCAAACCGTGTCACGGGTCGTGGAAAAAACCGTAATGAAACCGCTTTTTAGAACCGATAAGAACAGGAACCACACTCTAAAAGCTTTTAAATGCTTGATTTTAAAGTTTAAAACAGCCTGATCGGTTCAAACCGAACCGATAAACATTACAAGTTCCACACAGAAATAAACCTGTCTATTACTTACAATACCACAGACAGAGCTTGAACGATCAGTTTGCGGTTAAAATAATAATACTCATGTTGAATTTAACCGAGAAAATACTGTTTAAACCGAGAAATGAACCGAGCAGTAGGAGAAATCTCTGGAGCAACTGTTCAGTGAGGCGGAGTAAAGAATCTGACAGTTTCAGTTTGAAATTATCCAGACAGAGCTTCTCTAACCAAGCTCGCGCTCTAAGCTCCATGCCTGGCATGGAAGTTAACTCTTTCACCTCCGGAGCAGTTCTAATGGTGGGACAAACTGCAATTGTCATAATATAGCAAGACTTCATGTTGTTTGAAGTCCTTGTTTTTGTCTGCTGCAGTGGTGATGATAGCACCCTCCCCCAACTGACAATGACACACCAAGGTTGAGGTCTGATTCTAGTGCTGCCACGCCTGCTATGGACAGTCTGCAACCCCCATTGTTGGGTTCTAACCCTTCAATGTTGGTTGTCCCAGGCTTTTTACAGGGCACCATCGACTCCCAGGTTGTGCTGGCATTGTTCTTTGAACTATTTAGATTCCTGCTATCATTACTCCCACCTATGATAATAGGTATCATATTGACTGGGCCTTTCCTGTCAGCACCGCCATCATTGATAGTGTCCAGAAGCACACTCTGTCCCAGCCGTTGCCTCTGATGCTAGCTCTGTTGATTGCTCCCATCATCATTCCAGAAAATGATGAGGTAGTATACATTCCTGATCTTCTTAATATGCAAGAGGATTTGGAGGATAATGAAAGGGATAATGATCCTTTGGGGGGGGGTTAACCTTCCAGCTCTACCCTCTCTTCATGGAATGAGGACTCTGCGGTTTATACTTGCAGAACCCCGGCCCCTAGGCTCCCTCGTTTTACTCTTTACTCAGACATATCCAGGATGTCATAGGATTTGAAGCTGTGGAGGAGGACTCTACTAAGAAAAAATTAACTGAATTTTTGGAGGTTCTTACTATACTCTTCATTTTAGTTCCTCCTGTATAGTCTGCCTTATAGGATGCTACCACTGCTGCCTGGCATATGCCAAATATCTTGTCTGCAGTGCCTAGGAAGGGTAATAAAGAGTACCCTGCTCTGCCAGTTAAACCTTATTATGATTCCCATCCTGGAACAGATTCTGTGGTTATAATGACTGCTTATGGTCATTCCAGAGCAGCTAGACACATAAGCACTTTGCCTCCTAACAAAGAATCCAGGAGACTGGATGCTATGGACAAAAGAACTCGTGGTTACACTTTAAGTGTCACGTTAACTACAGTGTAGTTACATTGTAACTGCACTGCAACTGCAATGTAGCTGCATGCAACAAACATGTAACTACAGTGTAATTACCCTCTTGCACATAATAAATAATTAGTTATATTGAAACGGACACTTAAAATATTTAAGTGTAGCAGAACTTATGCATCTGCAAAATTAGGCCTAAAAATGGCAACCTACCAGGCGTACATTATTCAAATATTGCAATGCTCTTGGGAAATGGCTATGAAAATCAAGGTGCACCTTTGCTGAAGGTCCAATTACACTTATTCTGTGTTAGTGAATCTGCAGTTAATGTGCTTTTGAATTGAAAGCCACATAAAACATGAAGCTTCTTCCTTAAAATCTTATTTTTTAAGGATACCCCAATGTTTCTCCTAATACTATAGGCTTTTTCATGGGGATGTATTGTAATCCTCTATAAGAGAAAAACAAAATCTCACATATTTGTACATTCTTTTTTTGGACCATAAAAATCCAGTAATACATTTCTTGGAACAGCAGTATTACCTTTGTGCTATGTTGTGCCTTGTATCAAGACTAGAATATATGTAAGCAATAACCCACTCCAGGGTGTGTGGTTACTGGTGATTAATCAACACCCTTGGTGCGCTGTGAGGCACAAGGGTGAAGCCCGAGTGTCCTCAAAGCACCCAGGGAGTTGATTAATCCCCAGTAACCACACACCCTGGAGTGGGTTATTGCACTTATAACATGGGGTTAATAGATATTTGGATATGTTAAGGGAAACATTAGAAAATTGTATAAATGTATCAAGGTTAACAAGTGTCCTTCCCCTTAATGAAGTAGTGCATTATAGAAAACTGTGTTTGACTCTTTATCATTGTGCTGCTCAGTCATTGTTAACATCTGTTTTGTATATTTAAAGGTACAATGTTTGAAATATTACACTGATGCATATTTTGACATGTAAGATATTTAGAACGGTTTAATAATAACTGGCTTCCCCTTTTTTCTATAGGGAAACCATGGCATAATTTGCCGTTGTAAAGGAGCGTTTATAACAGCAAACATGCGCATGGTTTCCCTCACTCTACGCATGCATCCACCTGAGTTCCTACTATTCTGACGCTGTCTGCTTTCCTTTTTGCCGAATCGCGAACCGCCACTCAGACTTGGCAGTAAGTGTTTTTTATAATGTAAATTTGCAAAAATTATACTCAAACAAACATATGCCTGCCCTACCAAATAAATAAGTAAAAGAGATGTGTCAGTCCTGATGGCAACCACGGACCGCGCACTGAAACCGGACCACAGTCGCAGAGCAACAGCTTTTTATTTTATATATTTGCTGTGGCAAAAAAGGGAAACCCAGCAATTATATAAAATAAAAAATGGGTCGGCGTGTGTAAACTTGAAGTTTACACACACCTTCGGGGTTAGATGCTTTAATAACCCTCGAAGCCGCTTCAGGGTTTATGTGGCACCTAACCCCTCGGTGTGTAAACTTTGTTACACCCCATCTATACTTTATTCTCTTAGCGCCATGTACCTGTCATGCGTGATGTTTGCGATGATAGTCCGCATTTCAATATAATAGGCACAGATTACACATGAATATATGGCAAAACTATCAAATACAGTTGCTAAATAAAGACTTTTTTTAAATACTTAAATACAACTACAATCGAAATGCTTATATGCTAATGAATGGTAAGTGCTATGGAGGTGCGTCAATAACACGTGTGCCAAGGAAACAACAGTGTACAAAAAGGTTTCATATTATAGTAAGTCACTACGACAAAAAAGGCAACCATGTGAAAAATGTAGCATGTCAACATTTCAAACACAGTAATTTACTTCTGCAGTACTGAAGAAAGATTCCATCTTTTATTTTCTACCACAAAAAATGTCTCAGTAAGGCAGGATCTGATCGTTTTAAACCGGCTATGAAGTGGCAGAGATTTTTTTATTTTATTCACTCTGATTTATTGCTGTATTTCTAGAATTAGAGCAAGAAGCACACATTTCACATGGGTGGGTATGTGGAAAATAACAATATTCACCATACGAATTGCTCCCAAAATAATTACTGTCACTCTTGAGAAGTTCCGACATGCTCGTGCACTTGATTACTGATCTCTCTTATACACTTCTCACATTAATTTTGTCATTGTCATTGCTCTGTATCTCAGAGGGAAACACTACTTCCAGGGAAAGCATTACAATGAATGGACGGATGGCTCGCTCAGCAACGGGCAGACAATTTAATGCCCAGAACAGACTTCCATGACTTGGTGGCTGCATTGTCTCCTTAATACTCTTGTGTCCATTTTGTGCCGCATTACCAGAGGAAGAGCTCGCTTTTACAATTCCTTGATAGGGGCACAGCTGCTTTACTGCATAACTTCTGGTTTCTGCACTACTTGGCTAAGACACTGTTCATTAGGTCACACTGCGACAATACCCTGGGTTTCAGGTAAATGTCTTAGCTGTACTTTCAAACATTGCCCGATACTACAATGTCTACCAGGTGGGTGGGGAATCTACTATGACACTCTTACTAAACTCCAAGAACAACATGGAGACGTTTAGAAACATTTTTCCTCTGACATTAACTAGATCTGACACCTAGCAGCTAGACATGAGTGGTGATTTCAGCTAACACCTACTCACTGTAGCTGTTGGTTTAACAGAGATTAATGTATGTCCATGCACAGTCACTCAGCCAATCGGATTACAAGTTTTAAGTTGCCCATGTTATAAAATGCGTTGCTTTATGTATTGCTGTAATAAAATACAAAGTTATTATTCAGTTGTACCTTATAAAGACCATTAGCCCTTGTTATTTTATATGAACCATATTGATGTTTTAAACCATGTAACTTGGACATGTATAGTGGTCCTTAAAATAGTTCAAATTATTTTATCAGCGAAAAACATGTGTTATGTTTATTGCAAATATTGAATTTATTTACTGGGCCAGTGGCATAGAGGGCTGAGGCACTTTGCACCTTACCTTTTATCATGCTGGTGACCCATGTTTGGAAATGAGCACATATTGCCGGGGGTTGGGGAGGAGGGACAGAACTGAGTGTCCAACAACAGCTCTCGTATTCTGGAGTGGGGAGATCTGCTGTCTTGCTCTATGGTTGCTATCTGGTGGTGGCTGGGTCTTAGTGCCACAGCTGACCGGTTGTCACAGTTATGTGGTGTGTGTGCACACCTCGACACACATGCACTCATGACCACCATGGCTGGGGAACAAAATCTGGAAGAAAATGGTGGTTGAGGGGTTCATGAAGCCCTGCCTGCCTGCCCTCATCTCACTCTGCCACTGGTCTGCTGGACCCCCAATCTGGATGCAAGATCACTGGGTGAGGGGAGGACAGCCCTCCTCTTCCTGGCCCCACCACAGGGGGCAATCTGTAGGAGGATGGGGCTTGGAAAGACTGGAGAGGCAGTAGATGGATGAGGGAGGTAGGGACAGGGCTAAAACACAGCCACCATGATGCACCATCAGGATAAACATCTCTCTAAAAAAAAATACTAAATTCATTTTGTGACTGCTTGTAAAGCCTGCTCCACCTTTGGTATCATGTTAGTCTTTTAGAATTGTAATTAGGCCTTTACTGATTAACTGAATTATTATTCAATCTTAATTATACAATGGCAATAAAATGCTACCAATCTGGTTGGCTGCCAAGCTCTAAAGACAGTGAAGTTACCTGACATTAGAAAATGGGCACGAGAAATTCTAGCATGCTGATTGGCTAGGACGCCTACCTAAGTGGGCTGGTATTTTTCAATAGAGCCCACTTAAAAAAAGTGTCAGTTCAGGGTTCCCATCACTAAGGGTATTAGTGGGCAACCTGAATTTTCCAACTTGCCAATCGCCATTTTTTTGGGTCTTGCTTAGCGAGACTGACCTCGCTTCCCACTGTGATACGATAGGACCCAAACTGCCCTAATACACATGGGAACAGCAAAGAACAAAGAAGTCTTCTCTTTTTTTTATTCTAAGAAAGAATGGCAGCACAGCTTTGGCCATTTCTCTCACCCAACACTTTTGGACATTTTTCTCACAGTGCTGGTCTGCACTGTTCTTCCCTTTCTCTTGCTGCTTTCCCTGCATGCAAACAGAAAAAAAAAGGGAAAAACATAGCAGCTTCATAATTTTTTCTTTCTTCAAAAACATAAAGGTACCTCTTTATTGTTGCCTCCATTTCCTTACTCTTTTCTCGGCACAGGGCACTGCAGAGAAAGAGACGGGGGAGACGGGGGAATGCACCGATGCCATGTATATTCACATAGCCTGCATGTCTTTCCTGTGTGAATGTTGGAGAGAACAGAGAACAATCAATTTTCTGAAAGGATGCAAATACCACTCACAATCTCTATCTGAGTGCGTGTGTGTGTGTGTGTGTGTGTGTGTGTGTGTGTGTGTGTAACCATGACAATGAGTGCCAATCACAACTATGGAGGCTCCTCAAGGACAAAAATGCCTAGCTCAAAAGAAAAAAAAAACACACATTGTAATACAGGCGGAGGAACTATTTTATTATAAACTTCACTTTAAACTAACTTTTATTAACTTTTTTTTATTCAACTAATGTTTTTTACAGTGCCAATTTCTAAGTGCAATAATACCCTCTAGGGTGGGTGATATTGGGAAATACCAAACCTTCCAGGGGCTATAAGAGCCTCCGCCTGTGGTGTCAGGCCTCATTATACCCCTGGGTGGTCTGATATTTCCTAATACCGCCCACCCTGTTGGGTATTATTGCTTACAAAACATCACTGAATCTAGGACAAGCACACAGGTGATCACAGTACAGTTTAAGAAATCCCACCCTGCTCAACCCACCCAAAAGTCAAAATTACTTCATACTCCCCCGCCGAAGCCAATACAGCTTCATATTTCATGCCGTCACAACAATTTACATCCACATTTTCCTCCTCATTTTAAGACCTTCATTTATTTCATTCTCCCCTTGTTTCTCTGCTAAGTAAAACAGAGTCATACAGCAGCTTCTCCATTCCCTGATCCAAACCGCAATCCTGCAAGTGCGAGTGCAGTTCACCGCCACACTCTTCAGTCTTCACAGCTGCACTGGAAAGCAGACACAGTTAAATTATATTAGTAAAATGGCAATATAAATGGCCAAGTAAAGGTAACATGAAGCCGGCATGCTTCTCGGTCCCCCGGTCAGTACTGCAATCCGGGAAAGCACATGTGCAATTCAAAATACTGCTCGCTGAAGTGAGTAGAAATGGACATGCTGTTTTATAGGGAAAACAGCCACACTACTCAGAGCATCGAAGTGTGGCCTCTAATGACAAAGACAAAGACAGTGAGAAACAGCTTTGCAAACTGAGACCACACATGGTGACAGAGTGAGAGCTGCCCAGACTGAGACAACAGACAGTGCATAGCAGCAGCACCACCTAGTGGGAATGTAAGAAACTGTGGACTTAGCTGGCCTGCCGGCACAGCACTTGGATATCCGTATACGGCACCGACACCCTAGGTTCAAATATGGACTTGGAGTGTTGGAGGGCTGGCTGGGGAGGAAGACTGAACATCCTAGGGACAGCTCTCTTCCTCCAGGGGGGAGTGGGGATGTTCGACTGGTGCGTGACTGACCCCTGGCAGCAGCGGGGGGGAACACAGCTGCTGGAGCTGAATTGTTAGGGATGCGTGCCAGATGTGCATTATGTTCTGTGTCATTGCAAGCCAAACCTCCCAGAGAGCTCACTGTCAATTAATAAAAACTCACTGCCAGCTCCATACATGGTGCCTCATCTCTTTGACTCTGTGCCACCATCCTCAATGCCTGGCAGGTGACTTAGCGATGCATTTCCATCAGTCTGGTCTGGTCTCACAGCCTTGTCCTCAAGGATAAGCCAGGGGGCCCTCCCATTGGTGTTTCCTCCTGGACCCTAGATGAGTTGTCCATTGGGGACACACCATCTGATAAACCCACCCAGATGGAGTACACCTGGGTAAATCACCACTTCAGATAAGTCTTGGGAGTGGGCAGAGGTCAGGGGAGTTGGGGCTGAGCCTTATGAGATCTGGCACTGGCATAAAAGCATAGCAATTACAAAAAAAAAAAAATAGAAATTGAAAACTTTTTTTGCTAAAGATATACTTGCACACCAGAAAATTAATTAAAAAAATGTATTTAAAACATTCTGTTTAAATCTTTCTTTTTTTATTAATAAATGAACCATTGTATAATAGCAATAAGGCACTCCAGGGATGTGTGTTATTGTGTAATACACTGTAATGTCACTGCTTGGGTATTGAATGCACTCGGTCTGTGGCCTCATGCTTCAACCACCCAAGGAGCGATGTTATTACGTAATAACACACACCCTGTTGTGCCCTTTTGCTTAAATAAATCTTTTTTATACTCCAATACCTCTTGAATTTAAGGGAGTTTGTAAATGCATCCTAAGCCTTTCTGCAAACTTACGTGTCATGAATAAAATACCAGCCAAGCTTACACTCTCTAAATTGCTTTACAACTGCCATGAACAGTTCACTGGTGTTTTTAAAAACCTCCAGAAACTGCCTGAAATGAAGTATGTTTTTATCAGTTTTTGTTTAAATGAATTCTGTAAATCAGAATTGCTGATGTGCTGGACTATTTTCCCTGCGTCTAAAACTGTGCTCAAGTATTTACCTTTGTAGAGAATGCCACTGTGCTTCCACTCCCTCTTGAGCTCAGCATCAGCCCATTATTATGATTCCCAGACTGAAACAGGTTCTGTGGTTATGATGACTGCTTAAGGCCATTCCAGAGCGCCTAGACACATGAGCTCCTTGCCTCATGACAAAGAATCTAATAGACTGGATGTTATGGGCAAAAGAACACATGGTTACACTTTAAGTGTCTGTTAACTAGGCAAGGCAAGGCAAATTTTATTTCTAGGGCGCCCATTCCCTGAGACTCTGGGCACCTAACCAAGCATAACAAAAATAAAAAAGACAGATAAAAACACAATACAATTCCTGGAATAAATAAGAATCAGAATAACTTTTATTAAGATTAGCTACTGATAAAAGTGGTTAGGCAGGGAGATTACTCCATAAAAGCCAGGCTAAAGAGGTGGGCCTTCAGCCTCAGCTTGAAAACATCAATTGAGGGAGCCTCCCAGACTGCAGATGGAAGAGAGTTCCACAGGATTGGTCCAGAGACACTAAAAGCTTGGTCATTCAATGTCTTGAGCCAAACCTTGGGAACGTCTAGGATGCCCCTCGACGAGGAGCAGAGGGAGTGAGAAGAGGTCGCAGGTATCAGGAGCTCCAACAGGTAGTCAGGACCCAGTCTGTATACGGACTTATAGGTGAGCAAGCTGACCTTGAAAAGGACTCTCCACCTGACAGGCAGCCAGTGCAGAGCATGCAGGACCGAGTTTACATGGCAGGACCTAGGCAGGTCCATCAGCAACCGGTGCCGCTGCATTCTGCACCAGCTGCAGTCTGCAGAGGGTCCCTCCCATGACCCTGAAGTATAGAGAGTTACAGTAGTTGAGCCTAGAGGTAACAAAGACATGTACTAGGGTTGGCAGATCCTTGGGCGTAACGAGGGGCTTGATCTTGGTGATGTTCTGCAAGTGGTAAAAAACACTCTTGAATACAGACTATACCTGATCTTCAAAGGTCAGCCTGCTGTCCAGAATCACATTAAGGTTATGCACTCTTGGGGAAGCCACCAATGGAGCAGACCCCAGGAAAAGACCGGTGTTTGTTCCAGGTGGTAACCCATCATGCCTGCAACCTGGCTCAATCATTAGCACCTCCGTCTTATCTGGGTTTAGTCTCAGGCAGCTGGAAGCCATCCAGTCATTGATTTTAGCTAGACAGCTGTTAAGCATATTGACAGCACCAGATGTCCTAGGTGCAAATGACAAATACAGCTGGGTGTCATCTGCATAGCAGTGAAACTCCATGCTGTATTATCGAATGATCTCACCTAGGGACAGCATGTACAATGTGAACAGCATCGGCAATAAGATCGAGCCTTGTGGTACTCCACATAACAGGGTCATTGGGTAGGAGGATAAATTCCCCATCACTTCCTGCTGCACCTTATCAGAGAGACAGGACTCAAACCATCTGATGACAGTACCGGCAAGTCTACAAAACTCACAGATCCAATCAAGAAGCATGACGTGGTCCACAGTATAAAATACTGATGAGAGATCAAGGTGCACAAGAACTAACTATCACTAGGCCTGAGTAGGTCATTATGCACCCTAATTAGAGCTGTTTCTGTGCTGTGTCTAGCCCAAAAACCCAACTGAAGTGACTCCTGGATGTCAAAGGACATGACGGATCCTTGAGCTGCTGTGCCTCCAGCTTCTCAACAACCTTGCTCAAAAATGTCAGGTTGAAGATCGGATGGTAATTCGCGAGGATGTCTGCATTGAGGGAAGATCTCTTAAGGAGCAGTCTCACCAGCACTTCTTTCAAAGCCACTGGGGACACCCCTTGCACTATCGAGCACCTGGCAATCCTGGCGAACACCAGGCCAACAGCCTCGGCACATCACATTAAGAAACGCGTTGGGGCTGGGTCCAGTTTGCAAAATGTGTGCTTCAGCTCTAAGATTACCTCAGTCACTTCAGACACCTCCAGTGGCCTAAACTCCTCCCAGACAGGCTGAGTGCCTCTGTTCCTCCCAGTCTGGCTATTGCGAGGCATTTGTCTCCTTGACAGAATCCCCAACTGGATAGATGATACTGTCAGAGAAGAACAGAGCAAGCTCTTCACATAAAGTGGATGAAAAATCTTCCTCAGCTGTAGACAGGCAGGATGGAAAAGCCTGTCCACAGTCCAAAAAAAGCTGAGTAGGTCTGTTCTTCCTTGCCACAATTTCCCTGGAAAGGAATTCTGCCTTCTTACAGGAAATTGCTCCCTGGTACTCACTATAGTGAGCACACAGGGCCAGTTTGTTGGCCTCCAGCTGAGTCTTCCACCAATAATGCTCCAACTTCCAACCCTTGATCTTCAACACCTTGAGATCCCTATCAAACCAGGGAGATCTCAAGTGACAGGTTTTGGGTTGCATACGAACTGAAAGGATGACATCCAGTGCTTCGTATACCACCTTATTATAAGTGGCTACCACCTCACCGGTGCCAATCGCACAAGCTGTCTCAACTCTAGATAAGCCAGCTAATGGCAATATTCCTTCTGGGTATAAACCCCTTAAAGGGCGGTAGCCGACCATCTCCACAGGGGAAGGACTTTTTGGGGAGGGGGTCCATACTTGAACCCCACTGTGCAGTGATCGGATCAAGAAACCTGATCAATCATGAGGCTATCAACCCCAAGATCCAGCTGGAACACCAGATCAAGTGTGTGACCATGCTGGTGGGTCACAGAAGCAACCGCTTGTGCCAGGCCCAGTGATGACATCATCTGGAGGAGGTCATAACCAAAATGCAAGGATTTATCATTCATCCAGGCATTGAAGTCCCCCAGGATTAAGCACCTGAGGGACTCCAACACCTGGTCAATGATGAAGTCTGCTACCTCCTGCAGGAATTCTCCTTCCAGCCCCGGAGGGTGGTAAACAAGGAGAATCTTGCAACCTACACCTGGACCCCCATGCACTGCAACACACTCAAAAGACTGGCATTTCCAGCTGGATGCACCATGAAGCCCAGGCTGGATCTAAAACCAGTGGCCACTCCACCACCCCTGTGATCCTTCCTCATGCAGTGCACTACGGTATATCCAGCAGGGACCGCAGCCTCTAAAACTGGACTTTCTGTGATGCAAGCTAGGTTGACAGAGGAAATCAAGTTTGCAAAAATGGCGGTCTTGTTCCTTATTGACCTGGCATTGCAAAGTACTGCCCAAAGAGGATTAGAGGAGGCAGTCGGCCCTCTAGCTGCCTGCCCACTCAGTCTGGTGGGACCCCTGGGTATGGAGACCAAACACATCTGGCCTCTCTCTCTCAGCTCTGTTTAAACCCTGGGCATCTTCTGTACCTTACAACCTCAATGCTACTGTTATACCCTCCCTGCAGCGACTCCAGCACCACAATGGACAATACAGCGATAACATCAACAAGTCACTGAACTGTCCCCGCGGGACCTGGCACTGCTTTCAGGGGCTGTTGCACCCCCTCCCTGACGCAGCTCTGATTCAGAGTTAGTTAATTAAATGGGGGGGTGCAGGGGGCACAGGCCACCACATGGGGGTTTGGTGAGCAAAGCCTCCCCAAACAAAACAGTTGCAGCCATGAACGGCTCTGTGCTGACCGCAATTGCAGTCGACATGGTGCCGTCACTGTGATGCTGTTCGACAACAAAACTATCAAACTAGCATTGTGGAACCAATGCTACTCACCACCACCTTCTCAGCTGCCCTCCGCCAATGCCACCCCACCCTCCCCCTCATAATTCTGACCTCCCTGCAGCGTCTGGCAGCAGTAGATGAAACTGGGAGGTCAATGAAGGAGTGGAGATCGTGAAGCAGTGAGGCAGCATAGAAGATTTGTGCCTCAACGTGGTCCCAACACATCATTGCCTAGTACACTAGCCCAAACTGGAAGTGCCCAATCTATTTTTAACAAATAAATACCAAATTAATAATACTAAACTAGGAAACTGTGAAACACACACACCTCCACTCATTCAAATTATACAAACTCTGTAGAAATCATCCACATGACCTAATCATACACCCTACAGTAACCCCCCCCCCACCCAATCACAAAAGTAAAATAAGTTGTTAAAATAAACAGCAGGGCATAATATAAACAAGTGAGCATTTTCTGCAGCAAGTTCAAAGGAGAACAGATACAGAATGTTCTGAGTAAATAAAATTAACTGTCCAATCAAAGATCCAAGCCTTTCTGTGCTTGTAAGTGTATCTGAGTGCAGAGAGAACTTAGGTGCTCACACCACCAATGTTCGCAGGATTTTTATACTGCACAGCACCATTCAAAACATGGATTTCAGTTATCAGACAGCCCCTCCAAGAACACAAATTCAAAGGTGTCTCTACTCTCACCAGAGCAGCATCAAATAAAGGTCTCAGAGGTCTTTGCAATCACAAGCAGGAAAGATTTGAAGAAAAACTAAAGACAAGCTCTCACCAAGTCCTCCATGTTAAATATCCAACTCTTAATAATGATAGTTCCAGCAAGAGTACAGCGAGCAGGCAACCCTCAAGGAAACAGAAGAATATTCCAGCTGAACCAGGAAAGACTCCTTCAGCAAAACAATTTCTCGACCCTGGCAGATGAAACTCAAATGGGTCACCTCTCTAAGACCCAGGGTCCACTCACAACTTGAGTTCAGGATAGTGGGAGACAGGTGGGGCTCTCCTGGGGGGCAGCGAAGCTCCCACTTCCTGCCACACAGTTACCTTCACTGCTGAACCACCATCCAGTCCAGCAAGACCCTTCATGCACCCTTGAGATGGCCTCCAGCAATGAAGACCCCATTTTTCCAAAACCAACAGTTCTGTGAACATCACCGGGCCGGTGATTCCGACTCAGAAAACGAACACTCCGCAACTCCAGCAGCTCCTGCTTGATATACTCCCAACATCAGGTGAGTGCCTCAAAGTCCTTCAAATTGCTCCCTGTTATCATGAAAGCCAGAATTGTTTGGAAAGCTGCAGCACAAATTCCCAAGTGCCCTCTGGAGTTACCTTCACTGAAATAAAAACCTACACTCGTATACTAGATCACTGTAGCGCCCTGCCTGACACTAAAAACCCTATACTAAAACTTGATAAACAAAAATTTAAAATGCAAAACTCTACCCAGTTGGCTTATCCTAATAAATTATAGATCCAGGTTGCAAACACTATCTTAAAATATGTTAAGAAGCATTTTAAATGGTTTCGAAACTCAGGCTTCAGAGCCCAAGCAGACAGCAGCCCAGGGTGGCTGCCATCTTGCAGCTCATTCTACAGTGTAACTGCCCTGTAACTGCACTACAACTGCAATATAGTGTATAGTAAGGAGCTGTAAGAGGTCTGAACCTCACTTTCAGGTTCTTGACAATATTGGGAATGCAAATAATCATAAACAGGTTGCATGCGAGTAATAAACAAGTTTATTACTACAAAAGGGATAAATCACAGTTGCCCTAAGCAGTTCTTACCAATACAAACTGGGAGCCAGTGCTAAGCATTCCCTACACCTCGGAGGTTTCTCTGTAGTCTTGGGATCTCTCGGGTCTCCGAGGTGTAAAGCCTGTGCATAACATTATATACCTGTGATAATTACTATGGTTACTAAAGATAGAAACATTTCTAGGTACAGAGATGAGCCCTATTGGCTAATTTAGAGGTGGCTCCATGGTCCAAGATAACATTATATAATTCTGTAAAGTCATCAGTTTTAGAACAAAGATGTTCTTATACAGAGTCTTACATAACAGAGGAAGTGGTGCACATCACCAAAGGATGGCAATGTTGCCTTACATATTACAATTATTTCAAGGACAGGTGTCTTGGCATCTGACAAGTAAGAAATAGACAAAAAATACATAGTATAATATGTGTGCATTAGCAAGCAAAGTGGGTTACAATAATATGTATTCATATCCTGGCATCTACTCTTATACGGTAGATGCCTTTAGCCCTATTTATTAGTATAGCCTATGCCTAAACATTAGCTGTCTACGGTGTACCCCTGAGGGTATCAATTAGGGTGCAGTGACCTCGTGTAATAATTCCCTCCTTATTTGCCTCTAAGGGCAACACAGGTAAATCCAAGGAATGGACAGGAGCAGTGGTCGCTTATAAGTTCTAATGCCATGAGCCTTGTAAAGGAACTCAAGCTGCTCACGGTGTTGGCACAGTGTACGTCGTAGGCAGCAAAGCATAATAATCAAAGTGAATATTAAAAATGCTTGTATTATAACAAAACCTTTAAAAGTGATTTCTAACCAGGTGTTAGTCAATGCATTATTCATATCTCCATCATTGATGAGGTCAAGAACAGCTTCATTGGCTTTGGTTATATTATTGCTGATGTGGATGAGGTGTGTGTCCTTTCTATCTAAAAGGGATTTCAGTGTAAGTTTAAGTGGATCTATGTGTACGTTAAAGTATGGTAGGTATTCTGAGAGTGTGAGTAAGTAATCTGGGTTACCATCAATAATATCTGCATCCATAAGGGGAACGGGGGTTAATACGGTATGTCCAATAACAGTTTTCTGATGGGGAACAAAACAAAAGTTGGGGTAATCAATTAAACAAGTAACAGAACCATATGCATAGGACTTAACATTTGTAACTATACAGTACTCTCCGTCAGAGTTATACTGTGAACGTACAGTAGGTAGTCTCCATTTTTGCAACTGGACAGGGCATGTGTAGGTCGTCTTTGAGATCTGTGTTGACAGGCGATGCGCTTCCTCACGATAGGACTGGTAGATCTGGTCTGGTAGCGGCGTCGAGTCAAAAGAGTTGGTGCCATTCTCAATGATGTCATCATCCATAGTGAAAGTCCAATCAATACTGTCTGGAGAGTAGCCACAAACAGGGCGTATAACATCAAACACATCACATCAGCACAAGTAGATATATTGCTTTTTCGCACAACAGTCCGTGTGCGGTGCCACCCAGGCGTCCAGGAAGGAGTGGTAGTCCAGTAGAGGTGGGAGATCCAGGCGTTCTCTGTAGATGTCGTCATCCAAATGCCCAATCGAATGTGCCAGTGCCAGCATGTTGAACAAGGCTGTGTTGGGATCAAAACGTGGTAAGGAGACAGTAAAAGAGACAAACATGGTATCTGTTATGGAACATTTCTTGGTAGAAAAACAAGGACCAGTATTAGGGTGTCTGGTCACAAACCCCAAAGTTCTCGCTGTGGAGAGAGGAATAGACAAAGTCTGTTGCATACATAAGGAAACACAAGTTGAACGTTTACATTTAGGACAATACCATTTAGAGATGTGTCTATCATGTATTATGTCAGGGATTCTTCCAGTTTCTAAATCACGGAAGAGATTGTTGATGGTAGTGAGAATGTATGAACCATATGCAGAACAAAGTATTTCTCTACCAATGTATTGTTTTTCAGCTTCTCTATTGTTCTGTTGTATGAGTGCGTTAATCTTGTCTTTTGAATCAGTGAAGGCTTTTGCAATGTCGTGCATGTTGTATATAGTGTATCTTTCTTCCTGGCTAAGGCCATCCACACCATGCAATAATGGTGGTAAAACATTATTAACCAAACCAGTGGAGAACTTGGCAGAATGACTCTTAATAGCAGCAATGTCTGCTTTGTTCCAAATGGACATAGCAGTACCAAAAAGACCTGTGACAGTATCTGTAGCACCTGTAACATCAGAACTGTCAACTTCACGTTTATTACGTTTATGATTAAGAGCACCAGGAGGGGTTTTCCTCCTAAAATTACCTCTATATTCAGTAGAGTAAACCCCAGTAAAGGGATCCTTAGTACGGATCTGAAATGCAGCTAAACTGTCAAGCAATAATGTACTATAGAATGCAGATGTATTGGTATTGTGACACATACCAAGTTCTTTCATATTCCAGTAAGTAAGGTTAAACAAAACAGGTATATGCATAAACTGTAAATTATTAATCAAAGAACCTGGGAGGGCAGTGGCTGTGAGACCACTACGGGGACCAGGGTTATGTTTTGGACATTCCAAAAGCTGTTTTTCGGTGGGAGGTAATACAGAAAGATACATGGCTGCAGAGGCCATGTGGTGTATAGAACAGAATCTGTGGGCAGAATCCTGGGAGAGAGAGTTACAATAGGAAGGATCAATCAGAACAGTGATATTGTACAAACCAGATTGTCTTAGTGCAGTTTGTAACAAGGAGAGTGAACCATTTGGGGATAATTTAGCGTTGGGCCAACCCTGAAAAGTTCCCTTGGAGAGTTTGGCCACAGGGAGAATTTGTCCTTGTGATGTGGTTTGCCACTCAATTTGAAGGGTAGATTTGTCAGGAGCAACGACCGAGGCAGTGAGGTATTCATCGGAACCTTCCTGGACAGTAATCATAGTATCTGGTATTTTTATGGAAACTCCCTCTGTAGGGGGCGCTGGAGGATCCAAGTGTCGAAGGAGGTCCGGTACCGTGCCTTGGGCGAAAGGGATCATTCCTGCAAGAGGAGAGTTAGGAACAAGATAGCCATCTTGTCAAGTATCTGAAAAGGAAGATCAAAGATTAGTACATTAGTACAATTCCGCCCAGTGGGGTTAGGAAAAGTAAGTTTAAG
This sequence comes from Neoceratodus forsteri, assembly GCA_016271365.2. Classification (NCBI taxonomy): domain Eukaryota; kingdom Metazoa; phylum Chordata; order Ceratodontiformes; family Ceratodontidae; genus Neoceratodus; species Neoceratodus forsteri. Next base: position 160,261,532 of record CM028137.1, read on the forward strand.
TTCCTTTGTACAGTTTCAATTGGTTTGCATGTAACCATTTGTCAGTCAATTTATTGTTGTGGAGGAGTCTAACTTGATAGACTGCCGGACTGAGCTTGTTGACAATGGGGTAAGGGCCTTCCCACTTATTGGAGAAGGTGGGTTGGATGTGCAAATCGAAGTACCATTACCTGGTCTCCAACCTGCCAATCCACTTCTTGTGCGTGTTTGTCAAATTGTATTTTGGACTGTTGCTGGGCTTTGCCCATGCAGTTTGCAGCATACAAGTGTGTGTATGAGGTCTTCTTTGAGCTTTTCCACAAACTGATCCAGAGACACACGGTCTGCAGTGGGGCTGTGTAGGTCAAAGAGCAAGTGTTCAGGCAATCTCATTTGTCTTCCAGTCATTACCTCGAAAGGTGTAAGCTGGGTGGTAGCTGAGGGTGTACCCCTAATTGCCATAAGGAGTAAAGGCAATAGGGAATCCCAGGTCTTGGGATTGTCCTCAATGAATTTGGAAAGCATTTGCTTAATCCGTCTGTTGGCTCTTTCTACTTGACCTGAGGATTGAGGGTGATAAGCAGGGCCACAGGAAAATTGCACCCGCAATTTTTTTTGTGGAATCCGCAATTTTCACCATTCTCCGCAAAAACTGACAAGTTCCGCAATTTCTTGCAATTTTTGAGTTTTTATATTGAACTGTGTAAAAAGTATTAACATTTTGAATAAAATACTCTCAATATATTGACAATTTTGCAAGCAGACTTGGGTTTGGCTGAAACAATGCAGTGCAAGGTAGAGCAAGGGATTTATGTGACACTGATTTCTTTTGAATCTTTGTCTTGTTTGGTTTCAAAATCCACTGGCCAAGCATAAGTACTCTTAAACACTTAACGTTTGTTTTGTGTTGAAGCAGTCTATCAGAAAACTTTTTGTTGCCACACAGACTGAAACAAAAGATGGGGGGAAAGGTGCAAATTATCCCATTCACTAAAATGGGGTGCTAACTATGAAGCCTTTTTGTAAGTGGCAGGGCAAGTTATTCCTTGTGAGCACACTGATTCAGACTAGTTTTGTTTCAAACAGCTGAGGATTTTTGGATGACCCTGTCGATTTTAAACTTGAATAAGCTAGTTGGTAACAGTGATCTCACTCTTAGCAACTACCCCCTAGATGCTCACATGCAAAGACTACAAGAAAAATCTAACTAAAGTCTAAAAACAAGCTTATGCAACACAAAATGTATCTGAATATTTATCTTTAACTAAACAAAATCATTGCAGACAGAGTAAAACAAAGGTAAATTGCAGGGTACCCTGACTACTGTATGATGCAGTAAAAATATATTGGTATTTTTTTGTTACATTTTTTGGTAACCATGTAAGGCCTACTTGGCACAAGTGCCTGTTTTCAGGTACAACCCAGGAGCACTTGAGGATGTTAAGTGATTTGCTCAGAATCATATGGTATGCAAGTGGAGGTTGTGAGAATCAAACCCAGGTCTGCTAGATGTTGTCAGCTCATTCACAGTTTGCTACTCTTACCTCTAGATTATACTGCCAGCCCCAATAACCCCCAGATTTAATGTTTAAATATGTGATTTCAAAAATAGTGTACAGTACCTACAGTACAAATTATGACCATGAAACACTTTAACAACATTTTACTAAAACTCAATTATTCACCACTCTGTCTGCTTATGTTTTCTTGTACCAAAGTGGGTGTGACTAGCTGGCAGAGCACTGTAAACAGCTGTTGATTAGGCTTCATTATTCTACAGCCAGAAACAAACAAAAAATTTCTGTTGGCTTTATTTAATATTTATTTGCTGCAGCTCACTTTATATAATCTATTTAGCACTGTATGAGGCAGATGCTTTTAAATTTTGGAAGATAGGCAACACTTATGATAGCTTATCAGTTTAGTATTCTTGTTAGGAACATAAACTTTTCTTTGTGTTTAAACATATTCAGGTGTTAGTGTATTCATTTAGCAGTTTATACTTACCAATATATGCTGCAGAAAACATTAAAAGATTTATTGTGAAGCACTCAGAGTCTATAGTAGAACCCCTGCAATTTCCCGCAATTTTTGCAAAATGCTCCGCAGTTTTGAGTAACCTTTTCCGCAATTTTCCAGTGGCCCTGGTGATAAGGTATGTGGAACTTTTGCTGAACCCCGAGGAGTTCAAGGGACTCTTTCATCAACTCACCTGTAAAACTGGTTCCTTTGCCGGAGTCTACCTTGAGAGGCAGGCCCCACCTGGAGAAAATCTGTTCTACCAGGATTTTGGCAGTTGTTTTTGCGGTGCATGTCTTAGTGGGGAAAGCTTCAACCCACTTGGAGAATAAATCGGTTACCACAAGGGCATACTTGTTGTTTCTGCTGGTATTAGTCAAAGGACCAATGAAATCAATTTGAATGGCATGCCAAGGGCCAGTGTGTCTTGTGGTAAAAGTTTGACATTTCGTTTGTAGGTATGGGATTGTTTTGTGCACAAACAAGGCAATTGCCAATGTGTTGTTTAACATCTTTGTAATACCAGGCTACCCAGGCGGGTCTTGAGATGTTGGAGGGTATTTTCACCCCTGGTGTCCACCCATAGGAGTGTCATGTACCTGGTGCAAAATTCAGATCTCAAATGTCTGGGGACTACCCAATTTGGTGGTAGTCTCTGGTTGGAACTAAATGAGTTTATCGTCAGGAGATAAGAGTAACTTACCTTCATGCCTGCGATATGGGTTATGTGTAGGGAGTCTTTCTTCAGTACCCTCAGTTCCAGGAATTTGAACACTTCTTTGAGTTCAGTGTCCAAATGCTTGTGAGGTCCAGGGGGAAAAGATTCAGATTTCTTTTGAGAGCTGCTACATGTACAGCTGCATTGGCTTCTGGATGATCCATCATCCAGACATCCCCCTCGGTCCCCTTCCTTAGCAAGGGTATCTGCTGTGTCATTGAATGCATGATAGGATCATGTAGGGAGTGAACTTTAACTTTGTGCACATAGAGTTTGTGCGGGTGTTTCAGTGCCAATGTGTGTATGTAGATTACCAATTCTTTGTATTTCACTGGACTTCCGTCAGAGGAGAGAAAGGAATTCTTCTGCCAGAAAGGGAGAAATTCTGTAAGGGAACAACAGACCCAATTAGAATCTGTGAAAATGATGGTATCCTAAGTTCCATGTTGAATAAACTCAAGTGCATAGGCCACCGCTGCCATCTCTGCATACTGTGATGAAGCTACACTACTGCATTTAGATATCCTAACAGTGTTCCCATAAGGATACACCACCAAGATACCCATCCCTGCAATCTGTTCTCCCTGATAGTACGATGCTGAACCATCAGTGAAAAACACTGCACAAAGAGGCAATTTCTGTATCTCAGGGGTGGCAGGTAGGAATGGACCCGGATCTGAGAGGTCAGGTGACTGCAGCTGAACAGTCATGGGGTTCCCTGAAAAGGAGACCATGAGCTAGCAGAGATGGAACTTTGGTCTGGTGGACCTGATATCCCTATCCTGGAGGAGAAGTGACCAATGTGTCAGCCTGGTGTTGGAGACTGACCTATCCTTCACTCTGTCTGAGAGCAGAAAGGTAGTGGGCATATGATTAGTGTTAAGAATCAGTGGTGAGTACCCAATGATATACAGGAAGTGCTTGACAGTTCAGTAGGTGCCGAAGGTTCCTTTACAAAGGCCGCATTTGTTCCACTGGGGTCAAGAGCCGCGCGCATATGCACAGGTCTCAAGGTGCCGTGGCACCTTCTGGGCCAAGCACTGCTGACACATGGTGATGTCAGAGGTGGCACACTCTAGATGGAATGGTAGTGCTGGATTGGGGTTCACCAGTGCTGGGGCGGAGGCCAAAGCCTGCTTTAGTAACGTCACAGCCTGGGTATGAACAGGGCCCCAATTCCATGGAATGTCCTTTTTGAGTAGATCATACAAAGGAGTGGCTTTCTGAGCAAAATCACAAATAAAATCTCTGGAATAGTTTACCATACCTAGAAACCTTTGAAGAGTTGCCACACTGGTGGGTAATGGCAAGTCTTGTAATCCCTGAATCTTTTTCCAAGTAGGGCTCCGGCCTTGGTCAGTTATCTTCAAACCCAGAAAGAGTACTTTTTCTGACATAATTGTGCTTTTGTTGGTTGTATTTCAAACCTGTTTCTGAATGAGAGTCAGTAGTTCGCCCAAGAGATCCAGAGATGTTGTTCCTGGAGTGGCAGTGCCAACAACAGGTCATCTATTACGATAAGAGACATTGGGGCTGAGAAACTTGTAGGCATCCATCATGTGAGATGAAAGAGGATGGGCTATTTTGAATCCTGTGGCAAGCAAGTCTACGGTACTGTTGTCCTTCAAACGTAAAGGCAAACTTATATTGACTCTGAGGGCCAATGGTAATGACCAAAACATTGAGATACCCAGGCACTGAACCATTTCTGATCTGGTGCTAAAAGTCGAGCACATCTGGTGCCGACACTACAGTTGGGGAACAACTGGGAGTAACCTGATTCAGTTTCCTGTAGTCATAGTAGTCTCCAGGTGCCCGTGGGTTCTTCACAGGCGTAGACAGGAGAGTTGGCGGTGGAGACACAGGTTCTGATTACCCTTGTTTAAGAAGTGACTTGATCATTTCTTGAGAGAGGGTAAGGCTTCGTGGGAAACGGATATTGCTTTTGTCTCTCGCGTGCCGGGCCTGGCACCGATAATAGTATGCATTCTGCCACAATCATGCTTGTTAACTGCAATGCTTCCAAATGTCGTTGCAGAATAGGTAGGAGTTTTGGGAAAGTTCATGGTTCTTGAACAAATCTATGACATCATACTCTTTGTTGTTGATAGATATTGCTGCCACAGCATGTGAGTTGACCAAGACAGCATGGTATTGACCCTGATCCGTATCAGCAACATGTTTGCTAGATCCACACAGCTGCAGCAGTGCAAGGAAGTCAATCCCAATGATGTTAGGATGATCAGCAGCACCATCAGTTGGAAAGCATGCAGGCCTTTTTAAATGGCCTAGCTCCACCGGTAAGGGTAGAGAACGGTATGCAGGTAGCTTAGTACCATCAACTCCTGACATATTGGTCTTCCATCCGTAGACCAAGGAGACGGTCCGGTGTTCTGGTTGTAACACAGATACAGCTGCACCTGTATCTAACAAGACAATTAGTTGGCCTCAGTGCAAGGCCTTCCTTTTGTATCCAAGACCAGCTTGTTAACAATGCGGACTGGGGCCTGTAATTGTCAATACGTATTGCTGGAGGCATGCAAAGGTTGGGCCTGACTTGCATGGATAACTTCACAGTGTTGCACTGATGCAATGTAGGGAGGAGCTTCTGGGTTCAGGCTTGCATGGGCCTGAGAGCTCATACTTCCCGTGTCTCCATGACCAGTGGTGGCATGGGTCACCAGTTGTACTGCTGCAAGGGTCTGTGTGGGAACAGCATCCGCTACGGAGCGCACTTGCCCCAGGAGCTCCCGAAATTTCCGATTTTCTTCAGCTATCTCCTTGTATGAGTGACCTGATACATAGATACATAGACAGTGTCGGCAGATAAGGGCCTATGGCCCACCCAGTCTGCTCATTTGAGCTTGTAAGTTCAGTTTGTTTTCCTAGAAGTCTGCTGCCCTCACCCTGACCTCCAGAATTCCTTTGTGTCTATCCCATGCATTCTTAAATCCCGTGATTGTTTCAGCCCCCACCACTTCCTCTGGCAGGTGTTCCACTTGTCCACCACCTGCTTCTGTAGAAGAAATTCTTCTATGTTTCCTCTGAATCGTCCTCCTCTAACTTCATCCCATGCCCTCTAGTCCTGGAACATCTTTTCGCTTTAAAATAGTGTTTTCCTGCACCCTGTTCCTCCCTGTAAGATACTTGTATGTCTCTATCATATCCCTCTCTCCCTCTCTTCAGGGAGTACATGTTCAGTTCCTTCAACCTGTCTTCATAGGACTTGTGATGTAATCCATGCACCATCTTTGTTGCCCTCCCTGAACCTTCTGTACCCTGTTCATGTCTTTACGTGAGTATGGTCTCCAGAACCGCATACACTGTACCTAGGTGGGGCCTCACTAATGTCTTGTATAGAGGAATTATGACCTCCTTTTCCTGCTGATGATGCCCTGCCTAACCACCCAGCATCCTATTTGTTTTACTGCTGCCTTGTCACACTGTTTCCTACCTTTGAGGTCATCAGAGATGATAACCCCAAGATCCCTTTCCTGCTTGGTGCATGCTATATCCTCACCCTCCAACTGATATATTGTGCCAGGTTTTTGTGCCCTATGCATTATCTTGCACTTCTTTGCATTGAATTTCAACTGCCAAACCCCTGACCATTCTTCAAGTTTCTGGTCGCTCATTCTGTCTATACCTCTGGTGTGTCTACTATGTTACAGAGCTTTGTGTCATCAGCGAACAGTGAAATTCTGCCTTCTAGGTCCTGCGCCATGTCACTGATGAAGATGTTGAATAGGACCGGTCCCAGCACTGATCCCTGTGGTACCCACTGGTCACTCTTCCCTCTGTGGAGTGACAGCCATTTACCACCACCCTCTGTGTCCTGCCACCCAGCTAGTTACCTACCCACCACACTAGTGTCCTGCTCACACCCATATTCCCCCAGTTTGTGTAATAGTCTCTATGGCACAGTGTCAAAGGCCTTGCTGAAGTCCAGATAGGCATGTCCACTGCCCTCCCTGATCCACCTCCCTAGTCACCCAGTCAAAATTATGAGAGTTGGTCTGACATGACCTTCCCCTGGTGAAACCATGTTGCCTTGGTTCCTGTAGTCCATTGACAACCAGATGTTCCACCAACTCTCCTTCAGTAGTGCTTCCATGATCTTCCCCACTACCGAGGTGAGGCTGACTGGTCTGTAGTTCCCTGCTTCCTCTTTGTTCCCACTTTTGTATAAGGGGACTACATCTGCTGTCCTCCAGTCTTTGGGTACTTCCCCTGTTTCCAGTGATTGGCCAAACAGGATAGCCAGAGGTTCGGCCACCACCTCTCTTAGTTCTTTAAGGACCCTAGGGTGCACCCCATCTGGCCCCATTGCTTTATCAACTCTTATTGCTTCCAGTTTCTTCAGGACCCTTTCTCGCGTAAAGGGACTTGTGTCCATTTCTGCACCATTTCACCCTTGTACCTTCCTTCAGACCCATTACTCCTCTTCCTCAGCAAAGACTGAGCAGAAATACCTGTTCAGTATGTCAGCTTTACTGTTGTCATCCTCCACGCTCCCCCATCCTCCCCTTCAGTCTCACTATCCCTCCCTTTGTCTTTCTTTTTTTCACTTATGTACCTGTAAAGGTTTTGTCCTCACCGACTGATTTTGCAATGTGTTCTTCTGTCTGAGCTTTGGCTTCCCTTACTGACCTCCCGCCTCCCTTTGCTTCTCCTTGTACTTCTCCCTATCCTCTTCTGCCTGTGTCTTTTGTATTGCCTGAATGCAATCTTTTGGCTTTCACTTTCTTTGCTACCTCTTTGGAAAACCATAATGGGCTCCTCTTCCTTTCCTCTTGCTAACCTGCTTAACACAATTCTGTTGTTCTTGTAATCCCCATTTTAATACTGCCCACTGTTCCTCAACCCCTGATTCCTGTCCCATTCCCCTTAATGCCTCTTTCAAGTATCTCCCCATTTTCCAAAGTCTGCCCCCTAAACTCCAGGATATGTTTTTGTGTGGTTTGGTTCTGCTCTTTCTGTGATTTCAAACCACAATGACTGGTGGTCACTGTTTCCGGTGCTCCCCACTGTTACCCCATCACACTGTCCCTGTTTGTGAGCACAAGGTCCAGTATTGCCTTCTGCTGAGTTGGTTCCATGATCAGTTGCTTGAGGAAGGCACCCTGAAGGGAGTCCAGGATAAATCTGCTCCTAGTTGATGCTGCTGCTGGGATGCTCCAGTCCACGTCTGGAATATTGAAGTCTCCAACCAGTACTACCTCACTCTTGTCTGCCATCCTTTGGATGGCTAGCATCAGCTCTCATCTGTTTCTTCCTCCTGGGCTGGTGGTCTATAGACCACACCTGTGCAGATGGCTGTCCCCATTTTCTTTCCAGCTTAACCCACAGTATCTCCTCCCCATTTTGTTCCTCCTGGATCTCTGTGCCCTTATGTCATTTTTCACTAGAGTGCCACCCTCCTCCCTTCCTGCCTGCTCTGTCTCTTCTGAATATGTTGTAGCCAGGTATGGCCATCCTCTCAGGTATCATTACACCAGGTTTCAGTGATGGCCACAATGTCCAGGTCTGACTGCACCATGACAGCCTCCAGATCTTCCATCTTGTTGCTAAGGCTCCTAGCATTTGCACACATGACTTTCCATGATTTGACCTCCTAGACTGTCTCATTGTTCTACTCCAGCCCCTTCCTTGGTTGTCATTTATCCATGGTTCTCCTTGCTGTCTGCCCTGCCTGCTGAATTTGCCCCTTTCTGCTTATCCACCTCTTGGGCACTAATCTCCATCTTTTGCACACTGCTTTGCAGAGATAGCTCACTCCTCTGGTTCACTGGTTCCACTGCTAGCTGTGGGGGTGAGCAAGTAGGTACCCTCCTTGCTGGCCTGCCACCCCCTTTGCTAGTTTAAATGCTTGTCAATGTAGCATTTAAACTTATCATTGAGTGCTTGATTCTCCAGGATGGATGCAGCTCGTCAGGCTTGAACAAACCTCCATCCCTCCAGGTGGGTCCCAGTCACCAATGAATCCAAACCCTTCCTCACAGCACCAGTTCTTCAACCATGAGTTAAAGTTCCTGTGCATGCACTCCTATGCTCTCCCTTGCTTCTCACAGGTAGTACTTTGAGAAAGTGACAGAAGTAGCTACTTGCTTGAGACCCTCCCCAGTTTCCTAAACTCTTCCTGAACTTCCTTTGGCTCCCCATTTGCCAGGTCATTAGTACCTAGGTGGATAATGACATCCAGCTCACCCTCCCATCTTGCTTCCAGTGATCCCCAGGATCTTCCTTCCATCCCTCCATGCCGGGCACCTGGTAGGCACCTCACCTCCCTGTCCTCCCCTCCTGTGTTCCTAGCTGGATCCTCTTATGATGGAGTCCCCACCAGGTTGCTTCCTCCTCCTCTGGGATTGACTGCTTTCCCATTAGAGGTCGCCTCCTATGGCTAACCTCCACATGCTTTCCTTCCACTTCTCTGGTACCTGTATTTGGTTGTTCTCATTTGCCAGTGTGGCATATGAGTTCTTGAGGAATAGGATCTGGGATGTGCCTCTGCCTGACTGCTCTAACCCTCCCTGAACCCACTGTCATCCAAGTGCTCCTGTTCGCCGCATCCTTTGAGGCAGTTGCATTGGACTGGTGGTCCCTGGATAGGGGTGATGGTACTCATGACCCAGTTTACTTCCGCTCTGAGTCTGGCTACCCCATCCCACAGTCCAGATAGATGCATGCAGATAGGGCAGCACCTCAGTGTCCAGAAGGTCTCGCCTGAATATGGCTGCCCCACAGCCACTGCATTGCACCACTCCCCACATTATACTGCAATTCCACTACTTGTCTGCTACTGAAGCTCTCCTAGTTCCTTTTTATTAATTTACTGTCCTAAAAATCCTGCCACTATTCTCTATAATATTTGAAAATACATACACTTCTATCTAAGCTCTTTATCCTTACAATCAAAAGGTAACTACAATCACAATAATCTACCTTCTATTAATACAGATTCTATCACAGAATCAGAGCACAATGCAAAAACATCTGCTACTTAGCAACAACAAACAGGTGACAACATACCAAGTTGATGTAGCTTTTTTTAAAATAGAACAGAAAAATGTAATTGTTTAAACCAATAGAAATCAGCAGTTCCAAAAGCACCTTGAACTACAAGAAAGAACACAGTACCACACCTCTGCCACAATAACTAAACAGTTCTAAAACATTGGAGAAAGAAGAGAAAAATTAGAGACTGAGCAAAAAGATACAATGTACTATGAAGTATTAGGCAATAGGTATACTCAGTTGTTTAACAGAGAAAATAAAGTACCTACCAAAACAGACAGGATACCCACAAATAAACACAAAAAAAATCGATCTTTGTAATGGTTTCCCTCTGCCCTTGTGCTTTCTGTTTTTAGGCCAATTCTGGTTCCCACCCCACTGTTGTTGTTGAGCCTGCTGGGGGGTTTGCTGGGTGCTAGCTGGAGGGGCCGATGGATGTTTAGGCTGCTGTTGCTGGGCTTGCCCTTCCACGGTGTAATGTGTCATGGTCCCGGAAGCAGGTTCCACGGCGGCGACGTTTTTGGAACCGGAACCCAAATCACGGATGTACAGTTGATACACCCTCTCAGTTTTCCGAAGAATATTGGCAAACCTATCCGTGTTTGGGTATGTGGTTGGCTCTCCCTTCTCTCTTACAGCTGGGATCATGTTCCTAAGGAACAAGGTGTTATATTCAATAAGATCTACATCCGCAGCTCCTTGTGCCAGATGCTTCCCTGCTCGGTAGGCCATCCAGAGTCTCTGGTGGTAGGTTGCTGGACTTTCTTTAGCATTTTGCTTCACGGGGTATGCCAGCATTACTCCAACCACACCAGGGCTGTGAGCGGAGATGAGCTCAGCTGCGACTTCGTCAAAGGTAGCGTTCCCATCCTGGCGAACTATTTTGGGGAGTTTGGCCCATAGACCAGGATCGATGGTCTGGCGTAGTATTTGGACCTGATATTCTGCGGCAAGGCTAAGCATCTCGCATTTGGAGCACATCTTTTCCAAATGGCAGCTGAGGCTGTCGGACGGGCTCATCCGACCAATGCTGTCAGCAATTTGCTGAACAGAGTAGGCCATTTGTAGGGGATTAGTCGGTGGTCGATCAGGCAGAGGTAATGCATCTCACGCACCATCCAATGCTGCGCGAGCTGCAGCTTCTGCTGCAGTACGAACAACACCTTTGTGAGTGCCAGCTTCTTGGAAAATTTGTCGGATTTGACTTTTAATGGCTTTCATACTTCTTTCAGGAAGAGGAACTTTTCCTAATGCTCTATCAATCATGGTTTCAATCTCTTGCCTGTCTTCCACACTAATAATGGCTACCGGAGGCACCGTCAGGACCAGGCTTGGGCCTGCTCCCCCCCATCATGGGCACTACCAAGATGGCATTTCCCATGATGAGCATCATGACATTGTCGACGTGTGACCTGGGGAGTTGTGGGCGGGGACCCGCCATACTGTGGATGGCTGGGTGGGGAATCTGGGCCATAGTAGGGGTGTGACTGGGCATTGTACTGTGAGACATCATCATCATCAGATAGCTCCCCTTCTGATGACGAGTGAAAGGCAGGGGCTACGCCTCCCATTGCCTTAACGTGGCCAGCCAAAACCTCTCGCTGATGGCGCAGTTTATCCATCTTAGCTTTACATTCATCATGATTCACACTTGCAACATCCATATCAACCTGATCCTGTTTCTGCTTCTGCAAAACACGGTACACAGCGCTCAATTCGTGATTGTCCCTATAGGCTATTTCTAAATCATTACGTACCTGCTTGATCTCATCCTGAAGTTCACCCATGTCATCACTCAACTGTGCATTCGCAGCACTCAACAAATCATTCATTTGCACAACCTGACTCTTATCCTGTCTCAAACTTTCACACTCCTGTTTCAGAGTACACATTTCTTGTTCACCAGCCTGTGCGGAATGATGCAATAGTGAATCCTTTTCATTACGCAGAGATTGGAGTTCTGACACCAGGTTCTGCTGTATTCGAACACATTCTGTTTCCTGTAAACCCATCTCTTGCTTAAGAGATGCGATCTGCAGATCAAGGGTGTGAAACCTGGCTTCGGAGGCTTCCAAAGCAGTGTAGAGAGCAGCGACCATCAACATCTTAGCGCAACGCTTATTGGTTGACTGTCGTGTCTCTGCATACTGGGTTAAAATCCCCAGTACAGGGTTTTCGGATTGACTTGCATCCCGCGCAAAGTCAGCCCATCCTCCATGGGAGGTAAGAAAGTTAGAGACATCGAGTCTCAGTTCTGCGCAGATATCTGATACTGTGGCCATTGTGTGGGAGGGAACAAAAATTCAAACTGTGAAAAAGACCGCGTGTTGCGTATCGATCCACTACACGAGTACTTTAAACACAGCCAGGCTACTGTATAAGTTGTAGGCTTGCAATTCAAAGCTGCTATGGAGTGGGTTGAGACGGCATCGACCACACCCAAAAAAGTCAGCCAGACTTTGCAAGTATCTACAAACTGGTAGAAAAGACGGGAGAGGTGTTACGGGAGTACACTACAGTCCCTGTGGGGAAAGGGAAAATTTACAGCAACAAGTGAAAACTTGCAAACACCAAATATTGCCTGCACATGGTCGCAATTTGTAAGAGGTCTGAACCTCACTTTCAGGTTCTTGACAATATTGGGAATGCAAATAATCACAAACAGGTTGTATTCGAGTAATAAACAAGTTTATTACTACAAAGGGATAAATCACAGTTGCCCTAAGCAGTTCTTACTAATCTGAACCCGGGAGCCAGTGCTTAGCGTTCCTTACACCCCGAGGTTTCTCTGTAGTCTCTTGGGATCTCTGGTCTCCAGGTGTAAAGCCTGTGCATAACATTATATACCTGTGATAATTACTATGGTTACTAAAAGATAGAAACATTTCTAGTTACAGAGATGAGCCCTATTGGCTAATTTAGAGGTGGCTCCACGGTCCAAGATAACATTATATAATTCTGTAAAGTCATCAGTTTTAGAACAAAGACGTTTTATACAGAGTCTTACATAACACAGAAGGTGGTGCACATCACCAAAGGATGGCAATGTTGCTCACATATTACAATTATTTCAAGGACAGGTGTCTTGGCATCTGACAAGTAAGAAATAGACAGAAAATACATAGTATAATATGTGTGCATTAGCAAGCAAAGTGGGTTACAATAATATGTATTCATATCCTGGCATCTATTCTTATACGGTAGATGCCTTTAGCCCTATTTATTAGTATAGCCTATGCCTAAACATTAACTGTCTACGGTGTACCCCTGAGGGTATCAATTAGGGTGCAGTGACCTCGTGTAACAGGGCTATTCTGTATAGAAAGCAGAGCATTCAGAAATGTTGTTGTGCCACAGTTCACAAGTTCATGGAACGTGATTGTACCACAGTGTGCACAACAACATTTTGAAACGCTCTAGAGGTCCTTGTGCCGCTCTGAGCACTGCCGCGGTGCAGAACTATCAGAGTAAACTGCCTAGTAGTGAACACTATGGCATTGGCGGCGGTCTTTTCAAAAGTAAAGGTCTCTCCTCTAAAATATATTTCCACACTTTGTAGGTAAGTTTTCTTAAAGTAAAACTACAAGTTGCTGAAATGCTCATCTCGCTTAGCGAGAAACCAGTCGCCATGTTTATTTTTTTTTTAAACCCCACCCATATGGCAATTGGAGCCAATAGCAGCCCATCATTAGATGCTCCCTCCCCTAGCAACCACGCTAAGGGTCTGGTAACCACACAATTAAAACGAGCTGCCCAAACAGTATTTCATGTGTTTTTACCCTTCAAAAGAAAAATTTTTTTTTTAATAGTGTAACTATACACTATAAGAAATACTGGATGGGCAACTGAATACACAGCCTGTGTGTTGTGCCACCTCGGGTCGCTCTCGAGGTCACCAGGAATCAGAACCCCTCTGTGGCACAACACACTACTTGTGCATAGTTGTCCATCCAGTATTCTCTATGTAGTTGTATGCAGCAACCATTTAACTACAGTATAATTACCTTGTTAAATGTAATTCATGATTGGTTACATTGAAACCAACACTTAAAATATTTAAGTGTAGTCAAACTTATGGCTCTGTATAATTAGGCCTAAAAATGGCAAACTACCAGGCATACATGATTAAATATCAGAATAGCCTGTGGAAATCTGGTATGTCTACCATTCCATCTGTGTCTGATGGGCCTGCCCTGGCTAACTTGCTTACAGCTGACTTAGCTGGTGTGGATACTGAAAGGCATCTGCCACACTCTGTATATTGTATGATGCTTCTGATACCTCTGCCAGGGCTGCTGCCTAAGGCATATGCCTTCAGAGACATTCCTGGCTTAGGGTGACTGGATTTTCCACAGACGTACAACAAGCTGTGCTAAATAGCCCTTTTAGAGGCTACACACTAATTGAGTGTAATGTTGAAAATTCTGTACATGAACTTCCATCCTCCTGGATGACTTTAAGGTTACTCAAATGTTATGGCCCCTTAACCCACTAGGGGGCATGATAGTTGTTTCTTTTGAAAATCTACAGCTTCTAGTTTCCATAGGTGTACAGCAAAATATCTACATCGATGGCCATTTGGGTTCCACATTCATTCCACAGTCATTCCGTCGATCAGGATTTTGTAGCACCCGACATCTTGCCGCCCCAGAGGTGTTGCGCTGTTTCCCCTCTACATCTCCAATCTGGAGGTGATTATATTATTTTTTAGGGAGTGCGGTGGGAAAAGCCCTCCACTTTGGGGGATGCAGGGAAGCACAGCTCCCTGCAAACAGCCGGGATGTGCCCCAGTAGTTTGCTAAAATCGCTGTCAGGTGGCACAATTACTGGACAACATGGTTGTCATCAGAATTTTGTTGTCACTGTGGTGTCAGTCGACAATAACGATGTTTAACCAACATGGTGAAACCATTGCCATGACTCATGTCAGCAGCCTTATGCAAAACCATGGGGGTGGTCGACTCCTGGCTCCTCTTCCCCCAGTGCCTATGCAAAGACTCCCAAGGGTATTGGTCAAGGCATCCTGGTACCTTCTGACTCCCCCACTTCCCCATCTCCACTGTTACCTTCCAGGTGCAGGTTGAGAGACAAAACTCCCTTCATCTGTCAGTGTAGAGGGAGATCACTATGGATGAATGGGTCCTGGAAATAGAAAAACAGCATGCTCTGAAGTTTCTGTCCACCAATCCAGTTCATCCTCTGCCTCTTTGTCATTAACCTCTTGACCAATTGTCCCTTCTGCTAGAGAAGGTTAACTTGCTTACTAGCAAGTGGGCTATTGAACCTATTCCTCCACAAGGAAGAAACAAAGGGTTTTATTCCAAGTGCTTCCTGGTCTTGAGTGGATAGGAGATCTTCATTCTGCACTGGACTTAGAGACCTAAACCTGTTCATCCAATACAAAAAGTTTAGAATGGTGTCTCTCCAGGGTCTCACCCACCAGCTGCAAAAGAGGGACTGACTTTGGGCTCTGGACATGAAGGGAAGATACCGTCATATAAAAATGTGCAAATGCCATAAGCAGCACCTCACCTTCATGCTGGAGGACAGTTATTATCAGTTCCAACCTTTGCCTTTTGGCTTATCCTCAGAATCACAGGTATTTACCAGATGCTTAGTGGTGGTGGCAGCAGCCCTCCAGAGGGAAGGGATTTATGTCTTTCCATATCTGGACGACTGCCTCCTGAAGGCCTCATACAGGGAAGTGACTCTGTACAGATTGTCCAGAATTTATTTATTTGAAAAGGTTTCACCAGGAAAGACAACATGAGTTGTAAACAGCTTGTTTCCAGAAGTGTCCTGGAGGGAGGGGTTACACAAGGGGAAAGATAAAAAAAACATACCCAGGCAAATATACATAACTGCAACACAAAGTACAATTCATTGCAATACATGACAATGAAAAGAACTGGGACAGGCAGTATCGTACAGATATACATATAGTGTAGCAATACCATGAGCACAAAAGTATTACAGGTAACTAGGTAAGGCATAGACCAGTTTGAAGCAGTACACCTTTAAAGTGATTGAGGCGACAGGCTGAGTACAGGGATTTCTAAGTGCTAAGTTTGCCTATTAGAAATGGCAGTAAAAACAATTGAAGTAGTAGGGGGTAAAGGAGAGGGCAGGGGAAGGGAAGGGAGGGAGAAAGGAGAGACATGCTGAGAATTACACCCTTCAGGATGCTAAGAACCCTGCAAGGGAACATGGACCCAGCAAGGATGGTGGTGAGAGAAAGAGGGGTTGAGAGGGAATAATTGGGTGGGGGTGAGATGGGGAGGAGTGGTGATGGAGTGATGATGGCTGCTGCCAATAGGTGACCTAGAAGTTAGGGAGAAAGTACAGAGGGAATGCTGGGGTTAGGGGATTAAGTAAGCAGAGAAAGGGTTAAGTGCAGTTGCAACAATGAATATTATGCTTCCAGAAGGAGAAGTGATAGTGAATGGTGGGATTGAGTTCAGCCAATTTCAAGTGGGAGGGAATTCCAGATATTATGAAACTTGTACAAGAAGGCAGCTGGACCAGATGAAGTGCACCATGGGGGAAGGGTAAGGGTTCTGTGTGGGTGTACAGCGGGTAAAGCAGGAGGGTGGTGAGATTAATAAGAGGGAGGATAAGTATGGAGGTAGTGATCTAAGCCAGAACTTCTCAACTAAATTAATGCCGTAGGATAGACGTCTGGCATTGAGGGAGGAAAAGGAGAGAAAGGTATAAAGATCACAGTGGTGAGTAAGTGGAGGGCAGTCAACTATGCAGTGACAGAAGGAATTGAAGAGAGTGTCCAGTCTGGAGAGGGTGGATTTTGGGGCAGAACAGTAGACTATATCCCCGAAATCGAGGACAGTGAGAATCATCTTTTTGGCGATTTCTCTCCTGGCTTGCAGTGGCAGGCAGCTGCGGTGTCTGTACAGAGCATCAAGTTTAGGGAATAATGTTTTGTGGATAGTGTCAGTGTGAATCCCAGAGTCTAGAGGCTTGTCCAGCCATAGCCCAAGGTACTTAAACGTGAGGACATCCTCCAGTAATGTACCAGAGAGGGTATGGACGGTAGGGATGAAATCAAGCCTGGACAGTTTTTGTCTTGAGCTGAACGTCATGGAGACCAGTTTTTTGACATTCATTGAGAGTTGGTTTGTGTTAAACCAGTGCTGGACATTGTTAAAATCCTGATGAAGGCTGGGAGTCACCTCAGAGGAGGAACTGCCAGACAAGAATATCACAGTGTCATCGGCATACATGTGTACACATGAGGATGTGCAGGCATTAGGAAGGTCATTCAGAAAGATGGAAAATAGTATTGGTCCAATTACTGAACCTTGGAGGACACCTGTATTGATAGGGAGAGGAGGGAAGAAGGAGTTACCAACACTGACAGACTGGGACCAGCCTATGAGGTAGGACCGGAACCAGCTGGTGGCAGAATCAGAGAGGCCAGCCATAGTCAGCTTACTTAGCAGAAGGGAGAAGGAGACAATGTTGAAGACTTTGGCCAGGTTGACAAAGATGGCAGAGGTGCTGTATACCTGATCCATGCCTGTGAAAATGGAAACAGTGAGCAGTAGGATGGAGGTGGTGGTGAAGTGGTCTTTATGGGACCCAGACTGGAAAGGGGTGAAAAGGGAAAAAAGTCAAGGAAGAAAGAGTTGCCCCAGAGCCAAGTGCTCTTGAAGCTTAGCCAGAGTGGGGAGTAAAGAAATGGGTCAGACGTTGACAGGGTTGGAGGGTCCCCACCTTTAGGAAGTGGAATTACAGTAACAGACTTCCAGGCATCAGGTACTGCTGCATGTAAGAAGGAGCAGTTCAAGAGATTAGTCAAAAGAAGAGCAATAGAGTAAGCTGTAAGATGAGGTAGTTTAGGATCGAGGCCAGCAGAGCTTTTGCCCTTGCAAGGAGTCAGGGCAGCTAATACATGCAGGGTGTTCTCAGGGAGTACAGGCTTAAAAGAGAAGTGCAAGGCAGAGGGGGATTGGGAGTGAGAGGTGGCACAGAGGAGACATGTAGGGTCACTAGCAGCAATGGAGTAGAGAGGCAAGGAGGGAGGAGGAATGGGAAGTGAAGTAGCTGTTGAATTCTGCTGCCATGGAGGGGGTCATTTAATTTGTGGGTGCCCATTTTTAGGATGGGTAAGAAGACTAGGCAAAGGTGGGGGGGACAGGGTGTGGATAACCTTCCAGAATTTGGATGGATTGTTGATGTTTTCATGGAAGGAGGCTTGGAAGTACTCTGCCTTGGTGAGGAGGATGGCTCTGGTGCATGCATTACGGAGTGCAAGGTAGCATTGAAGATCGTGGAGGGTACCAGAAGTTTTAAATGCTGCCCAGGCTTGGTCTCTTGCACTTTGACATGCAATGAGTTCAGCGGTGACCCAGTGGAGGTGATTTCCACAGACTCTTGCATTTCTAAACAGCACATACTGGTCCCATATGTTAAGGAACTGAGAGCTGAAATAGCTCAAGGCTGCATTTACAGAGAAGGCAGTGGTGACTGGCATTCAATCAATATTGGACATGTCTAGGGAGCAGAATTATTGAAAGTTGAGAATGAATGGAGGGGACTTAACATGGTGGATTTTATACACACAGTAGACAATATGATGATCGCTGAGTGCATCGGGGAGTACACCAGAATTTATGACACAGTGTGGGTGCGAGGTAAGTACCCAGTCAATTAGGATATGTTTACCTGATTTGTGATTAAGGCACACTGGGTCTGTAATGAGTTGTTTTAAGTTTAGTGACAAGACATGGTTGCAGACTTTGGGCTGTGTACTGGGCAGCCAATTCATTTTGAAATCATCTAGGAGGAAAAAGTCACCGGGGTGGCAAAGGAGGAGATGGAGAAGAGATCATAGATAGAGGAAAGGGAGGAGACAAGGAGTTTTGGACTACAGTAAACACTGCCTACAAAGATAGGGAGGGAGAAGGGGAAGGAAATGTTTACTAGAAGCATTTTGTAGGCTGGAGTGGACATGGAAAGGCAGAAAGGGTAATTGATTGATGATGATAGATGCATGGCAACTCCCCCGCCCTGGACCTACAGTCCTGGCAGATGAGGGAGTAATCAGGGATGGAGATGGCTGAGTCTGGAATTTTGGAACTGAGCCATGACTCAGTTAAAGTGAGGACAGACAGTTTTAGATGTAACACGAGAACTGCACAAGATCAAATTTGAGGAGGAAGTTTCTAATATTTAGATGAAGGAGTTTAAGTTCTTTTTGCAATTCAGGTGAGGTGGAGTGGGGAACTGGGGTTTGGACCAGTGTCATCTGCTGTGATAAGCAAAAGTGTTACGAGTGATCTTGCAAGGATTGGCAGTCATTTTTATGTTGATTGCATGCAGGTGCAAGAAACATGTTGCGTCAGCTTTCTCCACAAGAAGGATGTGGAGGCGTGGCACTGTTGTGCCCAATGCCCCCACAGCCTGCAAAGGCTTGTCCTCCATCCCCCAATGCCATGGCACGCTGCTGCTGACACTAGTTCAGCCAGCATGCCACAACCTTCTAAAAAATCAGCCGCTGCAATCAGGGGCTGCCTCATCATTGCAGCGTCAGCCATCCGCCGTAATGAGGAGTGACCCATCATTCCAGGATGGATGTAGGATCCTGATATTGTTTTAGAACATGGCGCAGCTTGCCACTGTATTCACAAACAATATTTCCCATGTTTATTTGCCGATGGGGGCGCTCCCCATCTGCCTAATCTAACCCTTTTTTATTGTCTGCCAATGGGGTGCCTAGTCCCCTGTCGGCAGAAAGGAATCCCCTTTGTCGCTAATGATGGGGGTGCCCAATCCCCATCAGCAGAAAAGAATTCCGCCCTTTTGTTGTTTGCTGACGAGGGTGCCCAATCCCTGTCAGCTACACCTGCCCCCCCCAAAAAACAAGACGGTGGCACACTGGGAGCCCACCCTAGCGTGCCACATGCCCCTTTTGTTGTTTGCCAATGGGCGCCCAATTCCCCATCAGCTACAGCTGGCTCCCCCAAAGCAAGACTCCAGTGGCATGCTGGGAGCCAACCCCAGTGTGCCTCATGCCCCTGTAAAGTTAAAAACGGTCCCACAATGTTTTTTTGTTGTTTTTTACCTGAAAAAAAGGAAACGGTCCCTCGTAGTCTCCCAGTGCCCCTCCCACAACCCGCACCCACCCACTGAGCACCCTGCCTCCCCACATCCCCCCACCTCATACTTACCTCTGGAGCTTGGTGCGATGATCTTCTGTGGACCAGGAACACGTCTGCACTCTTCAAAGCCGACCGCGAACTGAGCAAATGCTGGTAAGCTGTATGATGTGATAAATATGGCTTTTTCAACTTTAGTGCATATCTTGGGTGTTTTTGGGAATTTTTTCACCAAATTTTCAACATGGGGTTTTTGGGACCCCTCCTCATGAATTCTTGAACTGTCATGGCGTTAATCGGGGCCGAAAGGTGGTTTCACGGTCACTGTGCAGAATCACCCTTTGGGGCAGAGTAACGAAATGACAGTGCCAGTGTTCATGAGGTGGGCTCTCAAAAAGCCTATGTTGTAAATTTGGTGGAAAAAATCGAATAAATGACTGTTTTATGAGCTTGCGTTGTGCAGTTGCTATGTACACTCGTAACTTTGTGAATTTACAATATTTTCATGCCAGATTTTCCACATTGGCATTCTGTCACACCTCCTTGTGAGCAGTACAGCTGTCATTGTTCACATCCTGGCCAAAATGTGTTTTTGCACTTCTACGCAGAATAGCGCAGTCACTGTGGGAAATCAGTGTTCAGGACAGATTAAGAAATGACAGTGACACCGTTCATGAGTAGAGGTCCTAAAATGCCTATGTTGAAAATTTGGTAACGATACTCCATGAAATGACTGTGTTACGAGCGTGAGTTGGACCGTTGGCATGCACACTCGTAACTTCACGAATTTATAATATTTTCACTCCAGATTTTCAACATTGCCATTTTCCCAGACCTACTTATAAACAGTACAGCTGTAATTTTTCCCATCCTGGCCGAAATGTGTTTTCGCACTTCCGGTGCTGAATAGAGCGCTCGCTGTGGGAAATCACTGTTCGGAACAGATTGAGAAATGACAATGATACTGTTCATGAGCAGAGGTCCCAAGCTTATGTTGAAAATTTGGTGATGATAGCCCATCATTGATTGTGTTACAGTGTGCGCTTGCACTTTCCACTTCACCCTTGTAACTTCGCAGATTTGTAATATTGTCACACCAGATTTTCAACAGTGTCATTTTTTCACACCTCCTTATAAGCAGAACAGCTGTCATTTTTTACATCCTGACTGAAATGTGTTTTCACAGTTCCGGCGCAAAATAACATGGTCACTGTGGGAAATCAGTGTTTGGGACAGATTAAGAAAATGACAGTGGCACTGTTCATGAGCAGAGGTCCTAAAATCCGTATGTTGAAAATTTGGTGACGAAACTCCATAAAATGACTGTGTTACAAGCGTGCGTGGAACTGTTTCCACGCACTCTTGTAACTTCGCAAATTTTTAATACTGTCACGCCACATTTTCAACAGTGGCATTTTCTCACAACTCCTTATGAACAGTACAGCTGTCATTTTTCACATCCTGGCTAAAATATGTTTTTCACTCCTGCCGGACAATAGCACAGTCACTCTGGGAAATCAATGTTTGGGATAGATTAAGATCGACCGAGTGAGAGGGGGGAGTGACCGAGCTCAACTGATCTCTGTTGGGACTGCTGTGGATTTGTTTGTGGGCAGACAAAGGCCCCAAGACAAGAGCCCAGTACAAAAGGGCAGCCTGCAGCACTGGGAGAAACAGAACGAGAGAGCGAGTGGTGGGGGGAGTGAGTGAACTCACCGAAGCGCTGCCAGGACTGCTGCGGATTTCTTTGTGGGCAGAAAAGGGTGTCAATACAGGCAGGGGCCCAGTACTAAAGGCCAGCCTGCAGCTGTGGAGAAACAGTATGAGTGAGTGAGACAAGGGGACTTAGTGAGCTCAACGGAGCTCTATCAGGACTGCTGGGATTTCTTTGTGGGCAGAAAAAGGCGCCAATGCAGGCAGGAGCCCCGTACAAAAGGGCAGCTTGCAGCACCAGGACAAACAGAATGAGCGATGAGAGAGGGAGACAGACTGACTTCAACAGAGCTCTGTCAGGACAGCTGCGTATTTCTTTGTGGACAGACAAAGGTGCCAACGCAGCCAGGAGCCCCATACAAAAGCGCAGTCTGTGGCGCCAAGAGAAACAGAACAAGCAAGTGACAGAGCAGTAGTGAGCAAGCTCA
Source organism: Neoceratodus forsteri (assembly GCA_016271365.2). Classification (NCBI taxonomy): domain Eukaryota; kingdom Metazoa; phylum Chordata; order Ceratodontiformes; family Ceratodontidae; genus Neoceratodus; species Neoceratodus forsteri. Next base: position 160,283,518 of record CM028137.1, read on the forward strand.
ACAGAGCTCTAGTGTGACTGCTGCAGATTTATTTGTGGGCAGAAAATGCGGCAACGCAGGCAGGAGCCCAATACAAAAGGCCAGCTTGCAGTGCCGGCAGAAACAGAATGCGAGCATGACAGAGGGGGAGTGAGCGAGCTCAGTGGAGCTGTGTGAGGACTGCATCAGATTTCTTTCTGGCCAGAAGAAGCCTCCAATGCAGGCAGGAGCCCAGTACAAAAGGGCAGCCTGCAGCTTCAGGAGACACAGAACGAGCGAGTGGGGGAGGGGGAGTCAGTGAGCTCAAGGGGGCTTTGTGGGGACTGTTGCAGATTTGTTTTTGTGGGCAGAAAAAGTCAGCAATGCATGCAGGGACCCAGAACAAAAGGGCAGCCTGCAGTGGCAGGAAAAACAGAATGAGTGAGTGAGTGAGTGAGCTCAACAGAGCTGTATTGTAACTGCTGCAGATTTCTTTGGGGGCATAAGAAGGCAGCAACGCAGGCAGAAGCCCAGTAGAAAAGGGCAACTTGCAGCGCCGGCAGAACAGAATGAGCAAGTGAGAGAAGGAGAGTGAGCGAGCTCAATGGAGCTTTGTCGGGACTGCCATAACATGACTGTGTTACAAGCGTGCGTTGAACTGTTCTCATGCACCCTTGTAACTTCTCAAATTTGTAATACTGTCACGCCACATTTTCAACAGTGGCATTTTCTCACAGCTCCTTATGAACACTACAGCTGTCATTTTTCACATCCTGGCTAAAATATGTTTTTGCACTCCTGCCGGACAATAGCACGGTCACTCTGGGAAATCAGTATTTGGGACAGATTAAGATCGACCGAGTGAGAGGGGGGAGTGACCGAGCTCAACTGAGCTCTGTCGGGACTGCTGTGGATTTGTTTGTGGGCAGACAAAGGCCCCAACACAAGAGCCCAGTACAAAAGGGCAGCCTGCAGCACTGGGAGAAACAGAATGAGAGAGTGAGTGAGGGAAGGGGAGTGAGCAAACTCACCGAAGCGCTGTCAGGACTGCTGCGGATTGGATTTCTTTGTGGGCAGAAAAAGGCGTCAATATAGGCAGGGTCCAGTGCAAAAGGCCAGCCTGCAGCGGTTGGAGAAACAGTATGATCGAGTGAGACAAAGGGACTTAGTGAGCTCAATGGAGCTCTATCAGGACTGCTGGGATTTCTTTGTGGGCAGAAAAAGGTGCCAATTAAGCAGGAGCCCCGTACAAAAGGGCAGCTTGCAGCACCAGGACAAACTGAATGAGCGATGAGAGAGGGAGACTAAGCAGCCTCAATGGAGCTCTGTCGGGACAACTGTGGATTTCTTTGTGGACAGACAAAGGTGCCAATGCAGCCAGGAGCCCCATACAAAGCGCAGTCTGCGGCGCCAAGAGAAACAGAACAAGCAAGTGACAGAGCGGTAGTGAGCGAGCTCAATGGAGCTCTAGTGTGACTGCTGCAGATTTCTTTGTGGGCAGAAAATGCGGCAACGCAGGCAGGAGCCCAATACAAAAGGCCAGCTTGCAGCGCCGGCAGAAACGGAATGCGAGAGTGACAGAGGGAGAGTGAGCAAGCTTCAGTGAGCTGTGTCGGGACTGCTTCAGCTTTTTCTAGCCAGAAAAGCTGCTAATGCAGGCAGGAGCCCAGTACAAAGGGCAGCCTGCAGAACCAGGAGACACAGAACAGCGAGAGTGAGGGAGGGGAGTCAGTGAGCTCAACGGGCTTTGTTGGGACCAAGGTGATTTGTTTGTGAGTAGAAAAAGGCAGCAATGCATGCAGGGGCCCAGTACAAAAGGGCAGCCTGCAGTGGCAGGAAAACCAGAATGAGCGAGTGAGTGAGCTCAACAGAGCTGAATTGTAACTGCTGCAAATTTCTTTGTGGGCATAAGAAGGCAGCAACGCAGGCAGGAGCCCAGTAGAAAGGGCAGTCTGCAGCGCCAGCAGAACAGAATGAGCGAGTGAGAGAAGGGGATTGAGCAAGCTCAACGGAGCTTTGTCGGGACTGCTGCAAATTTCTCTGTGGGCAGAAAAAGTCACCAACAGAGGCAGGAGCCCAGTACCAAAGAGCAGCCTGCAGTGCCAGGAGAACCAGAATGAGTGAGTGAGACAGGGGGAGTGAGCGACCTCAATGGAGCTCTGTTGGGACAGCTGTGGATTTCTTTGTGGGTAGAAAAAGCCACCAACACAGGCAGGAGCCCAGGACAAAAGGACAGCCTGCAGCGCCAGGAGAAACAGAATGAACGAGTGAGAGAGGGTCAGTGAGCCACCTCAATGGAGCTCTGTTGGGACAGCTGCAGATTTCTTCCTCAGCAGAACAAGGTGACAACGCAGGCAGCAGCCCAGTACAAAAGAGCAGCCTGCAGCACCGGGACAAACTGACTGAGCCAGTGACAGAGGGCCACTGAGCGAGCTCAACAGACCAACGCAATCAACATTCGGCATTGACAAATGCTTGCTTTAGACAGGGAAGAAGACGGCTGGTGACTGTGTTGGGCTTGCTATTTGTGCTGCTGCTGCAAAAAATAAGAGCTCGAAAGGAGGCCAAGTGGGATCCAGTTTTATAGTGGATACTGGCAGCAGTGCACCAGGAGAAGTATATTAAGGGAGAATGACAGGAGGAGGGGAGGGGACTTCTGCCCGTAGGATTGCCAAGCTTCAGGCCCTGATGCATGAGCCTCTTTATTTGATTGTCTACAGGGACAGGGCATTTTCACAGACCAGTTCTCATTTTCTACCAGTCGTGGTCTCTGCTTTCACATTAAATCATACCATACACCTTCTTGTGTATTACTCAGATCATACTAACAAAGGTGAGGCATTTGCTGCACACTCTTGATTCACATAGAACATTATGCTTCTATTTTGGTCACACTGAGGATTACAGAAAGTCTTCTCAGCTTTTTAATTCATTCACCCCTGGGAAGAAGGGTGCCCCTGTGCATAAACAGCATGTGTTCTAATGGCCAGCTCACTTTATTATGTTCAGAAAAGGAAGTATGGGAAGGAAATTCCTGGTGCTGTCTGTAGCCACTCTACATGCAGTATGGCCACTTCTGTTGCTTGCTTTCAGGATATTTCCACAACTGACATATGTGCTGCCACCACATTGAGCACTATGCATACTTTCATTAAGCACTGCAGTCTAGCCATCGTCTCTCCTAGACATGCTGACTTTGGTCATGAGGTGTTGCAAGATTTTCTGTCCTGTTTGCTTAAGACTTGCCATCCTCCATAGATACTTTGTACTGCTTGGAAAACATTCCAAAGGTGTGGGCCAATGGAAAAGTTGTCCTCAATAAAAAAAGAGCAGTTACTCACCTTAACAGTAGATCTTCAAGATAATCTCTTCCAGTAGGCCACAGTGCACCCAGCTCCCTTCCCTCTTTTCTAAGGTGTAAGCTGGTGGTTTTGTCCATTACCCTATTTAGAGGTGTCCATAAAGGCATTATGTAAAGCATAGTGTGTTGCCAGTCCCATATCTGTCCTTGTGTGCCTGGTACTGGTGTGGTGTCCTGGCTTCTGATGATAAAAGGCCCTCTGAGCTTGTCTCTATCAGGGAACTGAAGAGCAATCAGAGCTGCTCAGTATTATTTAGATGCTGACGTTGCACATCATAGTGGGTGGCCCCCAGCTAGTAAAAGTTTCCGACAGACCTGGATCCCAACGTCTTACCGTTTCAATGGTGTGGCCCAATGGAGGAGATTATCTCAAAGATCTGCTGTTCTGATAAGTAACTGTTCTTTTTTTAATTAAATATCTGAGTGGTACAACAACATTCATATGAAGGAGTACAGTACAGAATCATGAGCATCATTTAACTAAACTTGAGTTCAATACTTTGTCATGTGGTCACTGAATCTTACGGTTTGACAACATTGAGATCCATCTCTTAGGTAAAGTGCAGTTAGGGGGTATATAATGCAGTAATATGCAGTTAGTGCAGCATTCAGCAACATATTCAGTGGCAAGTAAAGTCTGTAACAGTTTGGGCTACAGGTAAGAGCTGCAGAAAGGGAGGGGGCACTAGAAAGTCCAGGAAACAAAGACTGTATTGACCAAACAAGCGCAAGTGAGTTCATATATCATTTAATCAATATGAGATACTTCAAACCCATTCATTGGTACTTTTTAAGACTGTACACTAGGGTACCACTTCTGGGTTTCTGTCAAAAAAAAATGTGCAGTCATTTAAAGCAAGGGTAATTTATTTTTTTACATCTTATAAATTTGTTGAACTATGTCTCTCCAGGCCTCAACAGTAGGTATGGTAACAGTGGATAAGCCATAAGTGAGTTATTTCCTTTTTACAGGCTAAGAGTAATAAACAGTATTTAGGAGATATTGGGTAGGCTTATCTGAGACACCAAAAGGGAGATGTAAGAATAGGTAGCATTCTGCACTCATACAGGTCTGGCTGTTGCAACAGGTCATGGAGTTTCTACTGCAGTGCCTGCAGAAAAGGTTGGTGTTTGGGACAATCCCACATAATATGTGCATGAGTTGCCTGAGGCTCCACACATGTTCTGCAGCATGCTGCATAGTGAAGTGGGCTGTGATTACGGGAGTTTGAAAATACCGAATCAGGTGTTTCCAGGTGTACGCTCACCAGATGTGCAAGCTGGTAACCAAGAAGTCGGTAGTACAGGCTGAAGCCATTGCTTCTCTGATATAGGGATGTTGAGTTCATCCACCCATTTTCTTGTGCTGTCAGTCATGTTTGCTCTCTGTATTTCAAGTAGTGCTTGCTATGGGTAGGACATCAATTGGGCCAGGCCACCAGACTGCAAGAAAGTTATTTAATAACATGTTATGGCAGGAAGAGTATTTGGTTGTTGGGACTTTTGTGGTAGGCCAGAGACATAGTGTTGGATTTGTAAAGTGGTTAACGTCAACTTGTCTTAAGCCAAACTCCTGTTGAACTTGAGTAGATGACAAAAAGGCCGACCATGTAAACAACTGTTTGAGATAACATAACTGGAACTGTAATATGAATTAAGGGGACACATGATGGCAAGGGATGTGATATGAGATACATCTTAATGAGTGGCAAGTGAGCTCGAGCAATATCATGAGTGGCTCCATGTAGTGGAACCACGAGTGATTAATCCCTGACCTCACTTGCCACGAGTTAAAATATATGTCTCGTATCACATCACATCCATTGCCATCACATATGCATTTTATACAATAGGGTTTCTCGTGGTGTGCAATTTTCCATACTTTATATTTTTTTTATTTATTTGTTCATTTTATGTGTAGTATGTAGAGTTCTGTTGTGCTTTGGTGTACTTACATGGTCTTGATAGTGTTTTTGAGTGTGGGAGTTCATAGTAATGTTTCATTGGTTGATATTGTGAATTTTTTTTTTTGGGTGGGGTTTGATTGGGTGAGGTATGTGATATTAGGGTATGATAGGCTGCTGAGTGTGATATTCTGGTTGGTTGAATGGCTTGTGTGTTACTTTTTCATTGGATGTCCTATGCTTTAGTCTGTTTTGATTGGTAGTTGTCGCATGTGGGCAAGTTTGTTGTTTGTTGTTGCGATGTTGGGTGGACTCTGCAGTGTTTTTTTTAATTTTTTTTTCTGCCAGGCATCCCCAAGCCCTGTGAATGGGCTTGCCAGGCTCTGACTGCCTGCCCCCTCATACTAGTGGCTTACCCCCCCAATTGGGGTCACCAACGGTGGTCTTAGGTGGCCTAGAGGGGAATGGCGCCAGAGCTGGCTCATTAGCAGAGGTTAGCATTTTTTTAATGCTGAGATTCCTTGGGGGTGGGGACATGCAATGACGACCTACGTCAGCCCTGCCCTTGTATTTTCTGGCACTGATCGCTGCAGATCCCCTGGTCTCCACTAGGAGTCTGCATTGTGTTGGACACTCAACCCCGCCTCCTCCCAGAGTAGGAGAGCAGTCTAGCGGATGCTCAGTCCTACTCCCCCAGGCTGGCCCTCCGAGTCCTGGATCCGTTACAGAACCTGGGTCATTGGCGTCCCAGACGGCAGCCATGCCTCTGTGCCAATGGGCCAGCAGTGATTGGTTTTACTTTTTTTTTAAATTAGTTCTTTTGTATTTATTTTTTTATTGCTCCTTTTGTTGGATTTATGTGGAGCTCTTCTGATAACTGATCTCCGTATATTTGTGGATTTGTACAGTTATCGTGTTCAGGCTTTCGGACTGCAAATGTGAGGTATGTGTCAAATGGTAATTTATTTACAGCTATTTTTTATTTGGTGGTGTTTTGTTTTGACTTCTACAATATATACTAATTTTATGGTTTACTTCAGTTTTTAAAGATTTATTTCAGGCAGTTTTTTATTTGACAACATAGTTTTGAGGTACTTTAATATTTTTTTATGGTTTAAAATGTAGTTCGCACCTGGAAATGAGCCTCAGCTCAGTGTGTCTTTCTTGGTCACCAAACTTTAAATGAATATGCCTCATATTTGTATGAGTGGTCAGTGAGTCCATGATTTCATGAGTGGTAAAGCCACAATTGATGTCACAGAACTTGTGTATCACAAGTAAATTATCAGGCATATTTTTATTAGGCCCATTTTATATTTGATTTGTAGAAAAATGGAAATATGGATGAAAATGGCAGAAAAAGACCAATGGTTTATCCAGACTATCATAATTACTCTGTCATTCCCCGGGATCTATTTCTCTGTTGGGTCTTCCTTTACACTAGTCCTCTTTTTGTTACTTATGTTTCCACTCTCCTCTTCTTGCTGAGCAACTACTATCCCCTTAACTCTTTCCCAGCCATATTTGAAGCCATTTATGGTTTTGGCCCCCACCATCTCTGCCTGCACATCATTCTATAACTTGACCATTCTTGCTCTAAAATACTGTACTTCCTCATATCCTTTTCAAACCTCCCCCCAGTTAATCTCCACCAATGACCCCATGTCCTTTCATCTCTTTTCCTGGTAAATATCTCCTCAAAGTCCACATTTTTCAGTCCTTTCAGGAACTTGAAGATTGCTGTCATATCCCTCTTTTTCTTTCTGGTTTCAACTGAATACATGTCCAATATCTGTAGCTGATCCTCAAAGGATCATCATTATCTCATATGATAGCACTTATGAAATGGCAGGAATTTCTATGGTAAACTGGTTGGATGTGTTACTTGTTGCTGCAGTTGAGACTGTTTAAATTCTGTATGTTGAACGTAGTAAGAACATAGAGAACACTGGCTGGGCTACTGTGCGCAACCAGCCTGTGCTGCCATCTAGGGGTTCTAGTTCCATTTGACCTCGAGAGCAAAGCTTGAGAGGTCCTGCAATATCAGAACCCTGAGATGGTAGCACACAGAACACAGTAGCCCAGCCTGTATTTTATATAGTGTATAGAGACCCCTTGTTCAAAAACTATGGCATTAAAACAAACATACTAATTCGTGGTTTTACGTTTGGTCAACTTATTTTGCTGCTCGTCAAGCAATCCTCAGCCACCTTGGAAAAACCTCAGCTGTCATCCTGTCACAGTATTGACTGTTTGAATACTGAGATGTGCATGTGGTGGTTTTTCCATTACTGGAAGTGCTGTATCGTGCACTCTAAAAAACAACCAAGATGTTGTTGTACCACAGTGTGGTGTAACAGCATTCCATGAACTTTGAACTGTACTACAACAACATTTTGACCGCGAAGGATTCCAATGTGGAACAAAGGGTCTCCATACTCTATAATAAAGTCACAGAATGAGATTATGTCAACCTTCTACTCTAGAGGACCCACACAAGAATATTTGTTTTGCCATCCACTTAGAGCAATGATGTCATATTCTTAATGTAGGTACATGGTATGCAAAAATATCAGGGTTATTTGGTGAAGTTTATTTTCAAAGGCACTGACAGATAAATAAATAGTTTAGATAGATATACACACACAAAACAGGTGTGGGGGTAAACATTATGAGATAAAGATGATATCTTAGCTAGTGACATAAGTAACAGCAACATATTAAAAATATGTTGTTATGATTGTCACAATGGATATTTTTAAGGTTACCGTCACCGCTGTAGAATACTGAACCAATGAGCAGCTTTCTCAGTGCTAACATGACAATGCCTAGTGCAGTACTTAAGCCAGCTGTTAAAATCAGAAAAACAACAAACTCTTCAAACTATGGAGTTAAAAGCTATAACTTGTGAGCTACTTTGGTACATATAACAAGTTTACTATAAATAGGCAATTTCTCATCACTTGTGAGTGGGCAGGATTTTTTTTCTCTACTATATATGAGTAGCTTGGCAGAAGACACCAGGAGAAAGGACTGATGTGTGACTGGACTTCTCTGCTGGGTCTAAAGAAGTTGAACTCTTGCACTTGGACCTTTAATTTAGGGTAAAAAAAAAACTAACAAACAAAACAAAAAAAAGTGTGTGTTTGCCTGAGTTAACTGAACTGAATGGTTATCTGAACAGTTATCTAGTTGTAAATCTCAGGTGATTGAAAGGACTTGATAGCTGTGAGGTTTAAATTACTTGTAGAAAGATCTAGTAAGTAGGGGGAGTGGCTTAGCTAGAAGGAAGCTACATTTAAAGACTGCCTTAGAAAGATTTTGCTAGTAGCTTGGCAGAAGACACCAGGAGAAAGGACTGCTGTGTGACTGGACTTCTCTGCTGGGACTAAAGAAGTAGAACTCTAGTACTTGGACCTTTAATTTAGGGTAAAAAAAACTAACAAATGAAACAAAAAAAGTGTGTGTCTGAGTTAACTGAACTGAATGGTTATCTGAACAGTTATCTAGGTGTAAATATCAGATGATTGAAAGAACTTGATAGCTATGAGGTTTAAATTACTTGTAGAAAGATCAAGTAAGTAGGGGAGTGGCTTAGCTAGAAGGAGGCTACATTTAAAGACTGCCTTAGAAAGATTTTGCTAGTAGCTTGGCAGAAGACTCCAGAAGAAAGGACTGCTGTGTGACTGAACTTCTCTGCTGGGACTAAAGAAGTAGACCCAAGGACTGGAGGAAGGTGGATGTGATTCCCCTTCACAAAAGTGGGACCAAGACAGAGGCAGGAAACTACAGACCTGTCAGTTTGACCTCTGTGGTAGGGAAAGTGATGGAGTCACTTCTGAAGGAAAGAATAGTTGAGTACTTAGCGGCCAGTGGGGCACAGAACCCAAGGCAGCATGGGTTCACAGCGGGAAGGTCATGTCAGACGAATCTAATAGATTTCTTTGACTGGGTGACCAAAGTAGTAGACCAGGGAGGGGCTGTGGACATGGCCTACCTAGACTTTAGCAAGGCATTTGACACAGTCCCACACAAAAGATTAATAGTCAAATTAACCAGCCTGGGAGTGTGTCCCAGGGTGGTAGCCTGGGTAAAACATTGGCTGGACAACAGGACACAGAAGGTAATTGTAAATGGAGTCCACTCTGAAGAAAGAGGGGTTACTAGTGGGGTACCACAGGGTTCAGTATTGGGTCCAGTCCTTTTTAATGTCTTCATAAGTGACATTGCAGAGGGACTGGAAGGAAAAGTATGCCTCTTTGCAGATGACACAAAGACCTGCAACAGGGTTGATACACAAGGAGGTGTGGAAAGGATGAGAAGGGACTTGGCAAAGTTGGAGGAATGGTCAGAAGTATGGCAGCTAGGATTCAATGCAAAGAAGTGCAAATTAATGCACCTGGGAAACAAGAACCCAGGGGAAGAATACACAATGGGGGGGGGGGGTAATAAAAACAACAAAAAAGGAAAGGGACCTGGGGGTAATCATATCAGATGACCTTAAAGTTAGCAAGCAATGTGAGATAGCAGTAGGGAGGACTGGGGGTATACTGGGATGCATAGGGAGAGGCATCAACAGCAGAAAACAGGAAGTTGTTATCCCTCTGTACAGACAGTTGGTGAGACCCCATCTGGAGTACTGCGTCCAGTTCTGGAGACCCCATCTCCACAAGGACATAGACAGTATAGAGGCAGTCCAGAGGAGGGCAACTAAAATGTTGCAGGGTCTGCAAGAGAAGCCGTATGAGGAGAGACTAAAGGAGCTTAATATGTATACCCTTGAGGAAAGAAGGAAAGGGGACATGATAGAAACTTTTAAGTACCTTAGTGGAATCAACAAAGTCCAAGAGGGTAGCATCTTTCAGAAAAAGACTTTCAAGAACAAGGGACACAATTTAAAGATAGAGGGGCGTTCAGGGGCAATGTGAGGAAGTATTATTTTACAGAGAGGGTAGTGGATACATGGAACAGCCTTCCTGAGGAGGTTGTTGGGTCTAAAACTGTGGGAGAATTCAGGAATGCATGGGACAGACATAAGGCAATTCTTGTGGGGGTTAGGAAGAAATAGGCTGTTGGTTAACTAGGATCTGCGGCCTGTCCTGTAGGTAGGGAAATGATCAGACTAGATGGGCCAAGCGGTCCTTATCTGCCGTCAAAGTCTATGTTTCTATGTTTCTATCTATGTTATGGTCTTACCCCTTCACACCTGAAGGTGAATTGCATATTTAGAGTCAGCCAATTGCATATCTCCCATAGATATAGATATAAATATATATATATATATATATATATATATATATGTACAGTATGTAATAACCCAAGACGGGTGTGAGGTTATGGGGATTAATTAACACCCCAGGTGCATTGTGAGGCATGAGGCCACAGGCGTGTTGATTAATCCCCAATAACCACACACCCTGTCATGGGTTATTCCATTTATAAACATGGGCTATGTTTAAATAACAAAAAAATAACCAGAAAGACAATTTTTTGGTGTTTAAATAGCACAAAAGGTACAGTATTCTGCCACCTTGTAAAGTAGTATATTACAAACAATGTATACTGCATTGCTGTTATGCACATAGAAATGTCAGAAATACAGCAGTGATATGATTTCTGACATTTCTGCTGCATGACATAATTTTTTACCCTTCTTATGCCCTGTACTGAGCATCCCCCTCCACACACACACACACACTCACGCAGATCTGTTCTGTGGATTTGTGACAGTGCATGTGCATAAAGTACTTTCTCACTGTTGCGCCACTCCTGTATTTGAGTTTCCCATTGCACCGTGTCTCTGTTTCACTCCCCACATAATGAAGCAGCCACAGAGAGAGAGAGAGAAAGACACAAAGAAGACTACAGCCACTGACACAGACAGAGATACCAAAATTCCACTGTCTTGCCTTTCACAGCACTCGCACTGTTCCCTGACACTCTTTCTTTCTCTCTCTCACATGCAGGGACACAGTGCATAGCTTACCACCAGCTGTGAACAGACAACGGCCACCACAGCACTTCATCTCTTCTCTCTCTCTCTCTCTCTATCTCTCGTAAACCAAAGCAGATGGATGGAAGGAACGATAAGGGAGGGAGTCCTGCCATGTCATATAACGCTTCTCATCCCCATGCCTGCCTTTCCATCACTCAGTGCACAAGAGAGAGGAAAATGAGAGAGAGAGAGAGAGAGAGAGAGAGACACATGTAACCCCTCTGTGTGTCCACATTTGTAGCATGGATATACATAGGGGTATCTACGGGTTTGGGGAAGGATGAGGCTACCTGGCACAAGAGATCTAGGTTTGACTACTCTGCACAGGGGCACCCAAGTAAATCCAATTACAGGAAGCAATAACTGTAATGTCCAGAACCAGAATTGGGATTTTTCAGTGTGGCTTTATTTATTAACTCACTGAACATAAACAAAGCTCTGTATGGTCCTCCACAGGGCTACGTAACAGTAATGCAGATTAGAGGTTAAACACAGTGGTTCATTTGAGGAATGAACACTAACAACAGTTGTCTGGCTTTGGACCCACCAGGCACTCAGCCCGGACTTTGCATGCGCATTGGATACACAGCCCGACTGGCCTGGCTCCCCTGCCGACCACTCGACTGACGGTCCACTTGGCAATGAACCCAAACTCTACTTGGAAAGACATCCCATCAAACAAGGAGGCTCCCAAACTGTGGCTCCCCACACCACTTGAAGTCTGCAACTCCTAGAGAGATTTTGTTTTCGTACTTCCAATTCAAAACTCCCATCAAACAGGGAGACTCCCATCAAACAAGGAGTATGTTCCCATCCTGTGGCTCCCCACACCACTTAGAGTCTATGACTCCTAGAGAGATTTTCAAGTTGTGACCAACGTCTGGGTACCCATCCCATCACTGGCTAAGCGCATGAGGCAAGTAGCAAAAACACAGAAGAAATCCGTAGAGGTGGACCTGGTTACTAAAGATGGGGATCTATCCACCTCCAGCTCCCACAGCCCATACCCGGCCATTTCTCTGGACACACAGAACTTTAGACTTTAAAACTGTAGATTGACGGTGGATGACCTGAAGCACCCCCTCTACAATGAACTTTAACACTTTAAACAGATGACTGCTCTATTTGTTTGTCCTAGTTGACATAGTTCTCCCAAATAGCAGTCCCCAATACTTGAAATCCAACTGAAGAAAAGAAGTTGTTTGTCCCTTCCAATGAGGTCAAACACTCACCCATTCGTTGCAGGTGCCCCACAGGTGAAGAAATGTAACCTTTGCTGTTATACATGAACAGACTGAACTTCAATTAAAACAGGCAGCTTTTTTCCCAAGGTGGGAGAAGGGGATTGCCCCTGGAACCCACAAAGAACTTTTCCTCACCCCCCCAGAGGGAAGGGGTAAACAGACACTACTGGTGTCCTTCTTGTTTGCTTAAGGACAAACTGAAGGCTGACTTTGAATTCCCAAGATTCTAATTTACTCTGAGCTGAAGATTCCAAATGTGGCTCATGCAGCTGTGACAATTCTATAATGATGTCATCCCTCTAGTTTCAGCTGTGACTGAGGACAGAGTGAGACAGTGTGAAACCCATTTAACTGGAGCTTCACAAGCTGCCTTCCCTGCCTACCACTAGGTCTTACTGGGATTCTAGTAACCCCGGGTAACAAAGGGGTTACACTCACCCTTGACCAGGAAAATGACTGTCCCCAGTCATTATGCACCCGGTCTTAGGCCATCCCACCCTATGTGCTACTTGTGGAGGGAGGTGAGCAGGCCCTTTCCTACCATGTGCGAGCACAGGTAGGCAACACTAAGGGCCTAGAGGCCTACAGCTGACATATCAGCCTCTACTCTATCCACTTACTATGGACACCTAGTGGCTCTGGTAGAATGGTCCAGAGCATAGCCCTGATAGATCAGCACTGCGTCTCACTGCAGGTTAGGCCACAGCCTGTCCATCCCCCTAACCCTCTAGGGGAAACCTATCTGCCTCTAACATAACATCCCAAACAAAAACAAAACCCGGGGACCTCCCCGACCTTGGGCATCCTGCAACTACAACATTAGGAACACAAACAGTACTTTAATTTCTACACATAAGCACTGAAACGAGGAACTCTGATGAGCCCCTCCTCCTCTTCTTGTCTTCTCTTCTGTCTTCCAGGAACACCTGTAAGAAAAGACAAAAACAAAACAAAAAAAACACACACCCTAATCTGCATTTACGATCTACCTAAACAACAACAGTGACAAAAACAGCAACAACCCTTACCATACAGGAAAAACAGAACACTAAACAATCCCAAAAAGAAAAAATATTTTTTTTTTAGAAAAGTAGAAAAGACAGTATATACATTAAGTACAGAAATGACATTGATAACAATACACCTTTTGGGGGGATGGAATGCCCTAAATGTCCCACTAGTGACTACAAGGCCCGAAGGCCAGTCTATTAAAGAGTCTCTCCTGGGCCAGAGCCCCATGAACACAATCTTTTAAGGCCATAATCCTGAAGGGGAGAGTCTTTGCAGACAGTTCACACGCTGTTTGAAGTCTGTAGTGTAAGGTGTGTATTGCAATGTCATAAAGATAGAATAAAAAGATTGTGACTCACCAGCCTCTTGAAGTATTCGAACTAAGCAAACCTGGTCCCTTCCGAAGACTCTCCCTGGCAGCATTTCTTCTGATACAGCTGGGCGGACATCTTCCGGGAACCCACAGGAGTGCACATCTGGAAACAGCTGGGCTGATGTCATAACTGGAGAAGGAACCTTAGAACAGGAACAAAAAGAGAAACAGCTGGTCCGGCGTCATCCAATTACCAGGCAATGAACAGGCAAACAGCTGGGCTTGTGTCCTCATTGGATCTGAAGTCATCTAGTGGTAGCAGTAGATGGTTATTGATTAGGGCAGTACACTGTGGACTGAAGAATGTGGAGCACCTGATTTGTTGTTTATTCATATTGGCAGTTCAATAAGGTTACTTCACAGTGTAGATGTGGCAGTATTGACTACCACTGCTCGGCTCTCCATTTTGTAGACCCGGGCTTAATTACTGGGAGGTCCTTGCACTGAGGCCAATAGTAGAGGGGGTCAGGGGCTTGAATTATTACTCCATCTGGACGCACATAATTCACACAGTGGGAGACTTCGCGTCCCTCTCCGTCCTCTGTTCTCACTCTGTCCATAAACAGTGTCCTACCTTGCTTCCACTGTGTATACTTTTCGTGGAACAGTCTATTCTTTACATGCTGGTTAGCCCCAGGATGCACATGTTTCATTGCTTCATCCCAGATCCAGGATTTCCTGCAGTTCTCAATCTCCTCCCAGACTCTCCGAGGAAAGGTAGGAAAGGTCATACCAAAGATTTCATTGGCCTTTCTACGAACCAGTCTCTCCTCTTTACTTGCTTTGGTCAATCTGAGACCGCTGGCCTGGCTTGGGGGTGGCCAGTCCTGGTTCTGCCAGCTTCACATCCTCAACGAAATTAAAAACGGATCCCTGACTTCTTCTTCTTCTGGTGAAACCAGGGCAGTGGCATCACCACCTTCTTGAACACATTCCTCCGAGGCAAGATCTTGAGGCTGTGTACCCATTCCTATCTCACAAGGCCACTTAGGTTCCTCCTCATCTTCCTCTTCACTGAGGATCTGAGCCCAGGAGTGAGCAGTAGTTCTCACCCCGAGACTATCCATTCATCACTAGGAGCGGAGGTCGACACCTCCCATTCAACGGCCTCCCGCATCTCATCTTCACCTTCAAGACTTGGGCTAGGCCCCCCCACCCAGGGGTCTATTGATGCTTTATCTGAACTTGCCTTCTGAGATCCAGCATCCAAAACTTCAACTTCAGATTCAGTCTCTAATTCTGCACTCTCTAACTTTGTACCACACACTCCCCCGGGGGACCTTCCTCCACAGGCTCCACCTGATGCTGTGTGCTGCCAGCTGCAGATTCTTGAAGTTGTGTCCATGTGGGGGAGCCAAACGAATTTTAGGTGCTTTATACAAGCCATATTTTTGTAGACAACCAGCACAGTGAGGAATCATGAAGACATCCCTTCCAGCACTAAAGCACATCTGGCATACACGCACTGGATAATTAGGAATTGCCACATCAGGAGGGAGTTGCCCTCTATAGCACCAATTTTCAATGTCTCTCAATCTAATTACTGCTGCTGTTACTGCAACCCGGGCATGATCCGGGTAACGAGCTGGTCCTGAGGCCATAACTGCAGAAAAACAAACAAAAGTTCACTGTAACTGAAAGTCCCACTTTAAATGAACACACTCTGTAGCTTTAAAATGGCTCCTCTGCTGCTGTGTTTACTTTACTACCCCACCCTGTAATGGCGGCGGCAGCACTCCTGTGCATCAACATTCTGACTCTGGGTCAAGCCACTGCGCACCCGATTTACATCAGCTACTATTAACTTTTATTTCAAACTGCACAACTTGCTCTTTTCTGGCTGTTCTCACATTTACAGGATTTTCCTTGGACTTTTTCACATGCTGGCAACATTTATTTAATCACAGTCCCTTTTAAAACTTCAGGTTTCAGCACAGGATTGCCTGCTTTTACTAGTGTTGCAATTATTTTACAACCCACAGTCTCTCTCTGGCTGCAAACTTTAAACTGAGGCTACTTTCATTGCTATACACACATTTAATGGCTTTACAGACTTGCACTTGCCAGCAGGATATCACACATTCGCTACTTGCAAAGCTTATACAGCTGCACTCACATTTTATATGGCATTACTGAAAATCACTGATTTGAGCAGTTTTAAATCGTTTACTCACGGTTATGGTAGCAGATTGCTGAGATGGAGGAAAACGGCCTGCAGCCAGATTTTTTGAAGGCCTCGGATTTCAAACGGGCGGGCAGTCTCCGCGACCGTAGTATTAATCACACAATTCACTGATCCCACTACCGATAAGCGGGTGGAGCCTGATTTTGAACTAGAAAAGTCACTTTTCACTGTTTACAGCGCTTTGAACACTTCGCAAACGCTCCTCCACTGCCAGTACACGCACTACTCTCTGTCTCCATCTCAAATGCTGAAGCAGACACTGAAGAGCTGGCTGAGGGGCAGGACTAATGGCAAACTGACCAACCACACGACGCCATGCAAATGAGCCTCTTCTTCCTCACGAGGACTCCTCTCCTCACGGCGATCATCGAGCAGGCAAATTTAAACTGAAAAGATGCATTTTTTTTTTTCAACTGACTCCACGGCGGGAGCCATTTCAACCATGTAACATTGCCATTAACTCTGCAGTCTCTAGTATTGCACAGAAAGCATTTCCAACATCCAGGGCATAATTTCTCTGTTGCTACCCCTAGTTTTCCACACTTTTCTTCACAGAACTTTATTTTAAAACTGACAAATGCTGTAAACTATGTTGATGCAGGACAAGTACACACACTTTGGCTTTACAGCTCCTTGGTAAACAGTTGGCATTTTTTAAACAGCAGCACAAGATTCACAGCACACAGCACACACTAGGGAAATTGCTTCAACTTTTTTGAGCTACCGACTGCCAGATAGCCAAAACGCTAGCCTACTTGCCCAAGCACCTTCCTTCCCAAACAAATCCAAAGCGGTGCCTCCATTTTTGTAACCCCTCTATGTGTCCACTTTTGTAGCATGGATATACATGGGGTATCTACGGGTTCGGGGAAGGATGAGGTTACCTGGTACAAGAGACGTAGGTTTGACAACTCTGCACAGGGGCACCCAAGTAAATCCAACTACAGGAAGCAATAACTGTAATGTCCAGAACCAGAATTGGGATTTTTCAGTGTGGCTTTATTTTATAACTCACTGAACATAAACAAAGTTCTGTATGGTCCTCCACAGGGCTACGTAACTGTAATGCAGATTAGAGGTTAAACACAGCGGTCCATTTGAGGAATGAACACTAACAACAGTTGTCTGGCTTTGGACCCACTAGGCACTCAGCCCGGACTTTGCATGCGCATTGGATACACAGCCCAACTGGCCCGGCTCCCCTGCCGACCACTCGACTGATGGTCCACTTGGCAATGAACCCAAACTCTACTTGGAAAGACATTCCATCAAACAAGGAGGCTCCTAAACTGTGGCTCCCCACACCACTTGAAATCTGCGACTCCTAGAGAGATTTTGTTTTCATACTTCCAATTCGAAACTCCCATTAAACAGGGAGACTCCCATCAAACAAGGAGTATGTTCCCATCCTGTGGCTCCCCACACCACTTAGAGTCTATGACTCCTAGAGAGATTTTCAAGTTGCGACCCACGTCTGGGTACCCACCCCATCACTGGCCAAGCGCATGAGGCAAGTAGCAAAAACACAGAAGAAATCCGTAGAGGTGTACCTGGTTACTAAAGATGGGGATCTATCCACCTCCAGCTCCCACAGTCCATACCCGGCCATTTCTCTGGACACACAGAACTTTAGACTTAAAACTGTAGATTGATGGTGGATGACCTGAAGCACCCCCTCTACAATGAACTTTAACACTTTAAACAGATGACTGCTCTATTTGTTTGTCCTAGCTGACATAGTTCTTCCAAATAGCAGTCCCCAAAACTTGAAATCCAACTGAAGAAAAGAAGTTGTTTTGCCCCTTCCAATGAGGTCAAACACTCACCCATTCATTGCAGGTGCCCCACAGGCGAAGAAATGTAACCTTTGCTGTTATACATGAACAGACTGAACTTAAATTAAAACAGGCAGCTTTCTTCCCAAGGTGGGAGAAGGGGATTGCACCTGGAACCCACAAAGAACTTTTCCTCACCCCCCCCCAGAGGGAGGGGGGTATACAGACACTACTGGTGTCCTTCTTGTTTGCTTAAGGACAAACTGAAGACTGACTTTGAATTCCCAAGATTCTAACTTACTCTGAGCTGAAGATTCCAAATGTGGCTCATGCAGCTGTGACAATTCTATAATGATGTCATCCTCTAGTCTCAGCTGTGACTGAGGACAGAGTGAGACAGTGTGAAACCCATTTAACTGGAGTTTCACAAGCTGCCTTCCCTGCCTACCACTAGGTCTTACTGGGATTCTAGTGACCCCGGGAAACAAAGGGGTTACACACACATACACAGATGGAAGATTTCTGCAAGGAGTGGGAACGGAGCACTGTGAACTGGGTCCTGGGAGTTTCAAGGGTCGAATGGGTGACTGTACAGACAGCAGAAAGTGCAGAATTCTACATTTTACAGAGGTGACAGTGCTGCAACTGCCAATGCAACACTCAGAAGTCAGCTCACAGAGATAAGTTGGTTGGGCAGGTGGCTCAACACACCTACTTGTGCCAGTACTGTTATGTGGGTGTTTGGAGGTCAGTTGGGTGGGTGGGTGGAAACAGCAGGGTCGGGCAGCTCTGTGCACTGGGTCCGCCAAGGTCCATGGGGTGGTGGGTGGATAAGTGTCCTGACATGGGGATGAGTGGCTGTTGGAAGCTGCCTCAGGTGGCTGGGTGACAAAGAACAGAAAGTTCTGCTCCACTGCGGACTGGGATCCAGGAGTTCCACTGGGAGGGTGGGTGGGGAAGTGGACAGTAGTGGTGAGCACTGTGCACTGGGTCTGGGGAGTTACATGGGGCACTAGGATGGTTGTACAAATGGTGCAGACTGCACACTTCTTGTTAATATAGAGGTGATAATGCTGAAACCAAGAAAGCAGCACTCTGAAGTAAGCTTCCGTGCTGCTCTGTACATACTGGTCAGGGCTCAAGGCTCACATACATGGAGGGAATATGCTTCGGGGCAACTATGGATCACCCACATAGCTCCAGGTGGTTGTATGTGGGGAACACTATGCCTCACTTAATGAGACATTTAAATGGCTGCCACTCAGGAATGCACTCGCTTAGGAATAGTGAGTGCAGCTCTGGCCCCTGATCTAGCAAGGGAGCCTGAACTCTACAAACTGTGTGGTTAACAGAGATTAATCTAGTGTCACCTGATGGGTGCCTGCCAATCGGCTACCTGCATTTCTCATCTCCATGTTACAAGTAGATATAAACACACATACTGTATACACATGCAAGGGATATGCTGTGGCCCTAATGAATATATCACTGATATTTTTCCTGAGTGCAGTTTGATCTTATGTAATCCCGAGTGGCGAAGCCACAAGTTATGTCAGAAGGTCAAACTGCATGAGGGAGAATATCAGAGATATTTTTATTAGGAACACGGCATATCTGATTTATGCCATGCTTTTTTTTGATACAATGGCAATAGATATCCTAAGTCCTGTTTGTTTAGTGGCCCCCCCTTCAACAGTGATATTGTCTCAGCACAAGTTCAGTCTGTGAAGGTGAGGGGTGCCATCAGCATGACGGCTTTTAGTTCGCTCCATCCCCATACCTCCATTGCCACTATAGGAACAAGCATTTGTCAGTGCCGAATGTTTGCTTGCTGGCATTGGCATTGGTAGTGTAGGAGTTACAGAGCTGCATAACAGGAATGGCAGTGAAGTATTGAACTGAAGCCAACCCCATCACCACCCTGCAGATAGTGACAGGCATTGGGGTGTGCCTTTGGGTCATCAGGCATAACGGCCATGCCATTTCACCACACCCTACCGTGCAGACACTGACAAGTGTCACGGTGTACCTAGGATCTTTGGCCCTTATGCGCACCCCATTCCATCAGGAAATATTGTGAGATGGGTGCGGTATAGGAGAATGGGGTGAACTTTGTTGCCGAAGAGTCCAAGGCACACCTCAATGCCTCTCAGTGGGTGCAGGGTGTGGGTGGGGGTAGGGGTGGAATGGTATGAGCATTGCAGGTGACAATCCCAAGTCACAGCCCTGAGGCCTGTCATTCTCTACAGGGTGGGGTGTTATGGTCAGGAACCCTAATGCCTCAGGCATTCGTTGGTATTTTCACTCCAAATTTTCAACATGGGTTTTTTGTGACCCCCACCTCATGAACGGTGTCAATATCAGTTTGTCAGCTGAAAGCTGCTTTTGCACAGCGACTACGGCATTTGTCACCACAGGTGCAAAAACACATTCTGAACAGGATGTGAAAAATGACAGCTGTACTGTTAATGGGGAGGTGTGAAAATCTGCAGTGAAAATATTTAAAAAACTGGTGAAGTCATGAGCGTGCGTAGAAACTGTACAACGTGCACCTGTAATTTAATTAGTTTGGGAATTGTTTACAGCAGATTGTCAACACGGGTATTTTGGGACCTCCAGTCATGAACAGTGTCACTGTGATTTTCTTTATCTGTCCCGAACAATGATTTCCCACAGCGACCATGCATTTCTGTGGTGAAAGTGTGAAAACACATTTCAGCCATGTTATGATAAATGACAGCTGTACTGTTCATAAGGAAGTGTGGAAAAATGCCATTGGTGAAAATCTGGACCAAAAATATTACAAATTCATGAACTTACAAGGGTGCGTGGAAACTGCGCAATGCTCACTCATAACACAGTCATTTTTAGGAATTTTTTCACCAAATTTTCAAAATAGCCATTTTAAGACCTCTGCTCATGAACAGTGTGACTGTGATTTTCTTAATGTGTCCCATACATTGAGTTCGCATACCGACTGCGTCATTGTGTGCTACATGGGCGGAAACATGTTTTGGGTGAGATGTGAAAAATGACAGCTGTATTGCTCATAAGGAAGTGTGGTAAAATGGCAATGTTGAAAATCTGGAGTGAAAATATTGAAAATTTGCGAACTTATGAGCATGCGTAGGATCAGCGCAACAGACACTCGTAAAACAGTCATTTTTTGGAATTTTTCACCAAAGTTTTAACATAGCCATTTTAACACCTCTGCTCATGAACAGTGTGACTTTGATTTTCTTAAAGTGTCCCAAACATTGATTTCACACACCGACTGCACCATTGTGCGCTACATGCACAGAAACACATTTTGGGTGAGGTGAAAAATGACAGCTGTACTGCTCATAAGGAAGTGTGGTCAAATGGCAATGTTGAAAATCCAGAGTGAAAATATTGAAAATTCGCGAACCCTGACGTGCGTGGGAACAAGCGCAATGCACGCTCATAAAACAGCCATTTTTAGGAATTTTTTCACCAAATTTTCAACATAGGCTTTTTGAGAGCCCACTTTATGAACCCTAGCACTGTCATTTCGTTAATTGGTCTCAAAAGGTGATTTCGCACAGTTACCACAAAATCACTCTCCAGGCCCGATTAACGCCATAACAGTGACAGAATTCATGAGGAGGGGTCCCAAAAACCCCATGTTAAAAATTTGGTGCCAAAATTCAAAAAAATGCCTAAGATATGCAGTAAAGTTGAAAAAACCCTATTCATTACATTATACAGTTTACCGACATTTTCTCAGTTCACGGTCGGCTTTGAAAAGTGCAGACTTGTTCCTGGTCCACTGAAGTCATCGCGCCAAGCTCTGGAGGTAAGTAGGGGTGAGGTGGGGGTGTGGGGAGGCAGGGTGCGCAGTGGGTGGGCACGGGTGGGAGAGGGGGTGAAGACAGCAGCGAGGGAAGGTTTTTTCTTTCAGATTTTGTTTTTTTAATTTGGACTATGCGGGACGTTTGCCACACTGGGGTGGGCTCCCAGCATGGCAGCTAGAAGGCTGTTGGGGGGTCAGTGGAGCCGATGGGGATTGTTCACCCCCATCGGCCATAAGACCTGTTGCCACGCTGGGGTGGGCTCCCAGCTTGGCACCTGATAGTCTGGGGGGGAACAGTAGAGCCGACTGGGGATTGGGCACCCCCATCTGCCATACAGACTGTGGTGGGGACAGTAGAGCTGACGGGGATTGGACACCCCCATCAGCCATACAGTGTGTGCATGGGGGAGGTAGGAGGGCATGAGCATGCAACGTGCGTGAGCTCATGTGTGTGGGGAGGGGGAGCACTGCTCACTCAAGTAGTGCTCTTCCTTTCAACTGTACGGCACTGCATTTTGGATCATCGCACTATGTTTCTTGCACATGCATGCAAGCAAACATAAAAATGGACCTAGAATGAGAATGACACTAATGTTCTCACTCTAGGTCCCCATAGTAGCACAAATCTCATTGACATTTGCCATTTTTTATCCTTACAATTATGGCATGAATATCTGTAGCTACATCTACATCTGTATCTGTATCTGTATCTGTGTCTGTATCTGTCTCTATCTATATATCTATATACAGCGGCACCAGCCAGAATACAACACAGTAATGCTCAGGTGCTGCTTTTTACAAATTGCTGCAGTATGCTGCAGGGAACAGTGTAATTCAAAGGCAATTAAGCCCTTTTTTACTGTGGCATATCATTTACTGCAAGTTACTGCATTGCATTATTGCTGCACTGCTGTGTATGTGTGTGTGTGTGTGTGTGTGTGTGTGTGTGTGTGTGTGTGTGTGTGTATATACTGTATGTATGTATGTGTGTGTATATATACAGTATATATATATTATATATATATATATATATATATATATATATATATATTCTCTCCTCTGTCTGTCTGTCTCTCTGTCTGTCTGTCTATCTATCTATCTATCTATCTATCTATCTATCTATCTATCTATCTATCTATGCCATAACGAAGAGGATAAAAAATTACAAATGTCAGTAAGAATGTTTACCACTACCTGGTGTTGCAGAGATCTGTATTTATATCTATATCTATATCTATATCTATATCTATATCTATATCTGTATCTGTATCTGTATCTGCATCTGTGTCTGTACCTGCACATGTATCTATATCTATATCTACATCTACTTCTAATTCTATTTCTAGTTCTATTGTTATATCTATAACTCTATAGTGTATGGTGGAACGCTGTTCCGCATGGAAATCCATGCCTGGAACAGCGTAGTTGTCCTTCACTTAGTGCGTCACAATCTTGTTGTGCTGCACCCAGTGCGTCACCGGTGCAGCACAATAAGATCGAACACATTAGCGCATGTGCAATAAATAGTAGCATACGGCAACGGAAGGAAGCCTTTGTGGCAGACACAGAAGTAAACCTTTTTGTTTTTACCCGAGTGTTCACGAGTGCTATTTGTGGTTGCCCATACACTATAAAAGATTGTGTATGAGCAACCATACACAAACAAGGCAGTTGTACGATCTTGAGGTTTCTGTGGTAACGGACCTCTCGAGCTACGCTCTCGAGGTCTCAGGTTACCAAGGAAACCTCTCGATCGCAACTGCCTTGTTGTGTATGCTTGCGCATACACAATCCTCTATATCTCTATATACATCCCTCTGTCTCTTCCTCTGTCTTTGTCTCTATCTGTATCTCTTGCTGTCTCTGTCTTTACAGTGGAACCAGCCAAAATGCAATGCAGTGACTTGCAATAAGTGAAACGTCACAAAATGCAGTACTACATGATAAAAGGGTTTTAATTACCATGGAATTACACTGTTTCCTGTAGTATACTGCAGCATTTTGTGATATATTGCATCATTACTGCATAGGAAACTGTCTCGTGTGACTGGTATATATGTTACCTGTGTGTGTGTGTGTATATTTTATATATATATATATATATATATATTATGCAAACAATGAATATTTATTTATTTAGTTTTTGTTAACCAGGTAGCTGCACTAGGCAATAAATTGCTTATTTTCAGGTACAACCTGGGAGGTTACAAGACAGTAGACAAGGCAGCAGAAAGACCTGACAGTATACAGGAAGGATGGGGCACAACACATAGCAATACTGAACACAGTTTAACCCTATGAGTTCAAATAACATGAACAATCAAAAGAAAACCTAGCCATATACATTGCACAGAGAGTTACAATAAAAATATCAGGAGAAAAATCGAAACACAGTCAATGAAACAAAGTACAAATTGAACAAAAGATCATTGGGGGTCAGTTGCAAGAACAAATATCTGTGTATCTTAAGAATTTGTAGAGTGCGTTCCTGAGACTCTAGTTGGACTAGGAGTCATGGAAGTGAGGTGGTATGGCATTCCAAGCTCTAGGGGCAAAAATGGTGAATACCCTCTCAGCCATTTTAAAGGAACATCTGGGTATAGCCAGAAGAGATTGGTCGCAGGATCACAAGGGGTAGGACTGGTGCTGGGGAGTCAAAATGGCTGCAAGAGCAGCAGGTTTGGAAGATCTGATAATGTTATCAAATATACAATCACGTGCAAATAGGAAATGAGAGGAATGGGATAGCTAACCTAGTTGAGAATATAGTGTACAGTGGTGTGTTAACCTAGAGGTGGATTTGGCAAATTGGCAGATGTTATTATAGAGACATTCCATTTGTCAAGATTGGAAGCACTGGTTAGATAGAAGGAAGTGAGACATATGTAAGGCTGGGTAGCTAGATTGTTTGGGCAATTGCAAGCCTGGCAGTGGGAGAGGGATTGTATTTTATTGTATAGGTCAGCCCAAGCTTAATATCAGTTCTACGATGCCTGTTCAACAACACTTTTGTTGACCAGCATCACAGCAATGGGATTTATGGTGACCTCAAGTTGCGGTCGACATCAATCCCGAATGTCTCCCGGTCCATTTTTCTATCGGGGGCTTTGCCACCCAAACCTCCCATGTAGGAGGCTCTGCCCCCCCGTACCCCTGTACTTATTATAATCAACTCAGAGTCAGAGTTGATTTGGGGAGGGGGTGCAGGACCGGGAGACAGTGTGCCTCTGTCTCAGGTGTACCAACACAGTGACCTGTCAGCGAACAGTTGATTCTGTTGGCAGCGAGGTAGGTCGCTGTGTTGGTGTCACCATCAGGGAGGTATAATCTTAGTATTCACTGATTTCCAGATGTTCGAGATGTGCAGTGTAAAATAAAGGGGAGGATCCAGGATAAGACCTAGATATTTGAAAGAGTTAGCAACAGAGAGAGAAGGGAGCCATCTGAGCAGTGATTGGCTAAGCCACTGGGACAAGTCCTTAGTTTAGGTGGGGACCCAAAGATGTGGGTCTTGCTAGAGTTTAGAACAATGCGATTTTGTTTAAGCAAGGTCTGAGTTCTTCCAAAATCAATGTCTAGTTTAGAGCTGATCTCAGTTAAACTTTTGGAGCTGGTGTAGAGTACCATGTCATCAGCATATAGGAGGGTGCTGCAGAAGGATGGAACTTTGTGGGGCATCATTAATGAAGACAGAAAAAAGTAGGGACCAAGAATTGAGCCTTGAGGTACACCTATATTGACTGTTGTTTGGGAAGATTTAGCATTATGAAATCTAACAAATTATTGCCTATTAATTAGATAGTTAGAGAACCATTTCATGACAGGGGGAGCGAGATACATAGTGATGATAGTCAAGATTCAAGCAGGTTGGGTTTACAAGATCAATAGCCTTTGTAAGATTGATTAATAACAACAACAAAAATCGAAAGAGACCTAGGAGTAATTTTATTAGATGACCTAAAGGTGGACAAGCAATGTGAGAAGGCAGTAAGGAAGGCTGGGGGGATACTGGGATGCATAGGGAGAGGAAACAACAGTAGAAAACAGGAAGTTGTTATCCCTCTCTACAGACAGTTAGTGAGACCCCATCTGGAGTACTGCGTGCAATTCTGGAGACCCCATCTCCGCAAAGACATAGACAGAGTGGAGGCTGTTCAGAGGAGGGCAACAAAATGGTGCAAGGTCTGCACCAGAAGACATACGAGGAGAGACTAAAGCAGCTTAATATGTATACCCTTGAGAAAAGGAGGGAGAGGGGGGACATGATAGAAACTTTCAAGTATCTCAAAGGAATTAACAAGGTACAAGAAGGTAATATCTTTCAGAAGAAGAAATGTGCAAGAACAAGGGGGCACAATTTGAAGATAGAGAGGGGACGGCTCAGAGGTAATGTAGAAAGTATTTTTTCACAGAGAGAGTTGTGGATGCATGGATTAGCCTTCTTGAGGAGGTTGTGGAGTCAAGAACAGTGGGAGAATTCAAGAATGTATGGGACAGGCATAAGGCAATTCTAGTGGGGGGCAGGAGGAAGAAAGCTGTTGATTAACTAGAATCTGCAGCTTATCCATCAGGTAGGGAAATGGGCAGACTGGGTGGGCCAAGCGGTCCTTATCTACCTTCAAATTCTATGTTTCTATGTTTCTATGATAAAGATAGAACCCGTATACATCCCCTTATCCATGCCCAGTTTTTTTTTTGCAACTAACTTTATTTTTCAGAAAGATAAGTACATAAACAATAATACCTGAAAAGAAAAATACATTCCATAACATACAAAATTAAACCCCAACCCTCCCTAAAGACACCGTAGTACCCATAACATAGTTACGACAGGAAGAGGGAAAAACAAAACCCAACCCCGCCCCTGAAACAACCCCCCTTGGCAGCATAGGTATACCATTTGTAATTGATAGCATCCTACCTTGTCAACCTGTCATCCCAAAGAGGCCAACGCCTGCTCCATCCCTGAAGGAAAGACCAAGAAAACACTATATATCACATTTGTGCTTAGAGGAGAGACAAGAAAAGGAGGACCCAAGTACTCACCTTAACTATCTGTACATTACAAATAATGGTGGGAAAATTAAAACAAAAAAGAGAGTAATGCCTAATTAGGGAACAAGTTTAACCCACCTCTGATCACTTGAGTATCCCCTTACTAGTATCCGAATTTATTTTCAACCCTAAATAGAAGCCCCCAACACTTCTGGAATTTCTCTGCCGAATTGAAAAATAGTAGTTGATCTTTCAGCGTTTAACGCATTCAAGAACTCATCCCACCACTCTCTGAAAGAAGGTTCCCAACTGGTCTGCCAATGCGTAAATTATTAATTTAGTTACTGAGGCTACAATTGCCATTTGCCACTTTTGGGACTTAGTTGGGATTTGAGCATACATCCCCAAGACACACACCTCAGCATTAAAAGCGAAATATTGCAATGCAGACTCGTCCATTGCCTAACCAATTCCCAAAATTTAAACACCTTAGGGCACGCCCAGAATTTATGGTATGTTGTGGCTAGCGGACTCCCACAGTCCACACATGCAGGCGACCAAGACCTGTAGATTCTCGAAAGTTTTGCAGGCAACAAATAAAGGTTGTGCAAAATATTGAACTGGATATTCCTGAGCCTATCCATGCCCAGTTTAATATTGTTGGTGAAATGGGGGAGTGCTGTGGAGGTGCTATGGGCCTGCCTGAACCCATGTTGGGCAGGGGACAGCAGGTGATATTTGTTATGGTGACTTGTGACCTGGAGGATCACACTCTTTTCTAGCAGTTCACTGAGGACAGGAAAGATTGCTGTTGGTCGGTAATTTCCAAGGCCCTTGGGATCACCTTTTTTATATATTAGTATTATTTTGGTCACTTTCAAGTTGTAAGAGACAGTGCCTGAGGATAATGATATATTATATAATCTGGTATGTGGGGATGCAATTAGTGGGCAGCAATCTTAAGTAGTTTAGTTGCCAGCCTACTGGAGCCAATGCTCCCGCATGTGGAAATAGTGTTTAGGAGCTGTAGTACTTCACCTCAAGTTACAGCACAGAGGTAGAAAGAGAGGGAAGGAGAGTGGGCAAGTGGAGGAGTATTCTCAAGGGAGCACAACATTTGATTCCAAAACTGGGGAGGGTAGAGAAATGTCTGTTAAAAGCATTGGCAATGGTGTCCATGTTATTAAAATTGACATCATTTATCATCATGTCAGATAGTGTTTGTTTTTTCACCTTTATCAGTTCCCATGAGATACTTGATGTGGTTCCAGAAGCTTCTGGAATCTCTAGCAGTGTCCTGCAATAGCTCCTTAAAGTAGATGCCTTTAGCCTAATGGATTTCTTTTTTACAAGTATTTCTCAGAGCCCAGTATCCAAGTCAATTGCTGTGCAGGGATGAGGGTTTAAATTTATTCCGGCATTTGTCTCTTGCTTTTAGCAAGGCAAGCAGGTTACTAAGCAGCCACACGATGGCCTTCCCCCTTACCCTGTACTTGATTATATTGATGTGTTTGTGCTAAAAGGATTGAGAAGTGGAGGTAAAATAGTTAAGAGCTTTATCTACATCTTTGGCACTGTATAGCTGGGACCAGTCAACTAGGTGTAGGTCAGTAAGAAAAGCTATAGGATCAAACCTAGAGAAGTCACGAAAAGCCAGTTCTATAGGAGAGCAAGGGGAGGAGCGGGCATTTCAAACACAATATAAACACGAAGTATGATCATTAAGTGCATCAGTGAGGGTGCCTGCTGTGGTAGTTCTGTCCTTTCTGTTAGACAGTACCCAGTCTAGGAGGGAGTGTTTGCCCCTGTGGGTGATAGCCTGGTTTGGTCACAGATCAGCAGGTAGAGGTGAAGCTTGTTTAAAAGTTATTCATATAAGTGAGTGATTACCATTCCAGTTTAGAATGAAATCCTCCATTAAGATGATTTCATTTTTTCCAACAGCTAAGGCCAGGTGATTAATTACCTCAGATAGGCCAGCTTTACCAGTCTTGGTAGGATTGTATACACAAACAGTGTGAATTTTGTTTGAGTCACCTAAGATCCATAGTGAGTGTAGCACCTTACTGTAGGGAGGACTGGCTCTCAATACAGCAATTAGCAGCAGGTGATTCTTAAAATAGATGATAATCCCTCCACCTATTTTGGTTGAGGGGCAGTCAAGTCTGAACAGGTTATAGCCAGCCAGGCAACACATAGAGTCTGGGACTTATGGTATATGCCAGGACTCGGTGATGCCAAGCATGTCCGGTCCATAGTAAGATACTCAGGATTCCAGCTCATGGAAGTAAGTCATAAGGCTATGACTGTTGAGCTGGGCAGTCTTGAGACCCTTGATAGAGAACCATGGGGAGGAATTTGAAGGGCTTGGATTCAATGGTGGGCCAGGACTGGTTTTTATGTCACCTGATATGGTTAATGAAAGAGAATGGTGCCATAAAGTAGCTAGTTCTGAGACTAGAGGTCCAAGGGGAAGTCAACGAGAAGCAAATTTGGCTAGGTACCGAGAAATATAAAAAAGGTGCCTGGGTTTGAGACAACATTCTGACTACCATGAATATTGCACTATTTGTTATTCAGATCCTGAAACATGAATAGAAACATAGAAACTGATGGCAGATAAGGATCACTAGACCCATCAAGTCTGCCCGTATTTCCTACCTGCATTAGAGGCTACTGACCCTACTTGGTCATTGGCTTCAGCCTCTCCTTCAACAAAAGATGAAGTTCTGCTGCTGGGTGATTTCAATATGCCTGATGTAGATTGGACCACACAGGCAGCTACTTTGACCAGAAGCTGTGACATTCTAGATTCCCTACAGGGGGCGGGACTCAGGCAACTATTGCTTGATCTCACCAGAGACAAGGATGATTCTGGACCTAGTACTGACCTAAGGGGACAGAATCGCAAAAGTCCTGGTAGAAGGATAACTGGGGCCAGAGACCACAACATAGTGTGGTTTAGCTTGGGGATAGGGACTCAGTCATGTCACACAAGGGTGAAGGTTTTAGATTTCAGAAGGGCAGACTTCGCTGAAATGGGGAGATGCATCAAAGAAGCCCTGGAGGGGAGGGAGGTAAGAGGGAGAGTTGAACAGCAGTGGGGGCACCTAAAAGGAGCCATAGAGGAGGTGACAAAGCAATGCATCAGGTCAGTTACCAAAGGCAAGAGAAGAAAGAAACCACTATAATTCTCGAAAGAGGTGGCAGACAAAGTAAGGGAGAAAAGGGTGGGTTTCGGGAAATATAAGGAGACTCAAAGGGAGGAAGACAGGGAGGTGTATCTAGAGTGTCTAAGGAAGGTGGGGAAGGCTGTTAGGAGCACAAAGGAAAGAACTGAGGAAAGATTAGTGCAGACGGTGAAGAAAGGGGACAAGACATTCTATAGGTACATCAGCAAAGGAAGGAAAGTCGGGGGGATTGTTAGGCTTAGAGGGGAAGAATGAGAGTGTAAGGAGGGAGATCTAGAAAAGGCAGAAATACTGAATAAATATTTCTGTTCAGTATTCACGGAAGAGGGGGAGGGTCAGAGACCACAGTTGGGCAACAGATGCAAAGAGGGGGTGGACACCAGTCCATTCACAGTGGAGAGAGTCCTAGAGGAGCTCCAAAAACTAAAGGTGGACAAAGCAATGGGGCCTGATGGTTAACATTCGAGGATATTGAGGGAGCTGTGGAGGGAACTAATGGTGCCTCTGGCAGCCATGGTTCACCAAATCACTCAACACAGGAGTGGCTCCAGGGGACTGGAGGAGGGCACATGTAGTCCCTCTACACAAAAGTGGGAGCAGGGAGGAGGCAGCCTCACCTCAGTGGTGGGCAAGATCATGGAGGCACTGCTCAAAGAGAGGATAGTGAGACATCTGGAATCCACAGGTGCCCAGGACACAAGGCAACATGGATTCACATCAGGAAGGTTGTGCCAAATGAATCTGATATATTTTTTTGACTGGGTGGCAAGGGAGGTAAATCAAGGGGGAGTGGTGGACATTGCCTACCTTGATTTCAGCAAGGCCTTTGACACTGTCCAATATAAAAGACCGGTAAATGAGATGGGTAGTCTGGGCATGGGCCACAAGGTTGTAAATTGTGTCAGAAACTGGTTAACTGATAGAAGGCAGAGGGTGGTGTTAAATGGGATCAATCAGGGGAGAAGGGGTGACCAGTGGGGTACCTCAGGGATCAGTCCTTGGGCCAGTCCTATTTAATATCTTCATTAGTGACATATCAAAAGACTAGAGGGAAAGGCCTGCCTGTCTGCGGCTGACATGAAGATCTGCAACAGGGTGGATACTTCGGAGGGGGTAGAGAAAATTAGGAGAGGCCTGAGGAAGCTTGAGGAATGGTCTAAGGTATGGCAGCTGAGGTTTACTTGCTTGGTTTACTTGGTTATTTTGAGAAAAAAAGGCCAAGGCCCATCTAGATTTTCTCCCCACATACAGTGGGAACATTTGAAATTATAATCTCATTACTAACCATTTATCTACAGCCTTTTTAAATGATTCAATGTTGACTGAATCCACTATTTCTTGTGATAACCTATTCCATAGTTTCGGTGCTCTTAATGAAAAAAAGTTTAATCTTAAATTAGTCTTAGCTTTAGGAACCATTAGTTGCTTAGTATGGCGTCTTGGGACAATACATCGGGTATCATAAGCTAATCCGCATTTATCCATCAAATCTGGGGTTTTAAGTAGCTTATATATTAACAGTAAATCCCCCCTAGCCCTTCTTGTCTGTAGAGAGTGTAAACCAGTCAGTGATAGTCTTGATTTATAAGGTAGCTTAGCTAATCTGGGAATCATTCTAGTTACTCGTCTCTGAACCCTTTCCAAACAATCAATATCTGTTTTTAGATATGGGCTCCAAAAAGGAGACCCATAATCAATAAGAGGATGAACACTTGATCTGTAAAGGGCCATAATACACTGCTCAGATTTATTTACAAAAGAGCGATGGATTTGTCTTAATAAGCCATTTGCAGTATTTGCTATCTTTGTGCAATGATTTTTTGAGGACAGCTTGGTATTAATTAAAACTCCCATATCCCTTTCCACACATGATGACTTTAATAGTGAATTATAAATGTAATATTTATTTCGTGGATTATGGAGACCAAAATGTAAGACAACACACTTGTCCACATTGAACTCCATTAAATTATCAACAGCCCATTTTTCAATTGCCTTTAAATCAGAGTTTAGTGAATTAGACTCTGACAAATTGTTTACTAGACCCCCAAGCTTCGAGTCATCAGCAAATTTAGACAGACAGTTGTTATTAGTTACCTGCATATCACTTATGTAAATAAGAAACAAAACCGGACCCAACACTGAACCCTGAGGCACACCACTAGTGACTGCTCCTAATTGAGATTGGTGGTTATTTAATACCACTCTCTGGGTTCTATTAGTCAACCAAGCAGAAACCCAATTAATTAATTGATCTTAAAACCTAATGAATACATTTTATTGATCAAAATGTTGTGGGTACTTTATCAAAGGCCTTGCTGTAGTCTAATAGGATAACATCCATTTGGTTTTTGTTGTCTAGGCCCTTACTAATATTATTATAAAATGAGATCAAATTTGTTGTACAAGAGTGGTTTGTCTTAAATCCATGTTGGGAATGGTCAATAATTATTAATTCAATCATTTCTTTTTCCAGAAATGATTTAATCAATTTTTCCATTATTTTGCAAATTATAGAGGTAAGACTTATTGGACAATAGTTTTGGACTACAGATCTACTACCCTTTTTATAAATTGGCGTAACAAAAGCTGTTAACCAATCTAGAGGAATCTCTGCATTGTGAAGAGATTTATTAAATATTAATTTTAAAGGAAGTACTAAAGCTTTAGCAGTTTGGATTAGGAATATGGCATTAATTTGATCTGGACCTGGGCTTGTAGTTTTATTTAAATTTGTTAAGAATGGCAATATGTCTGATACCTTAATATTATATATGTAAGATAATTTAATATTGGCACTTGTAGATTTTTGAAGAAAATGAGAATCTTTTTTTGAAAAGACTGAACAAAAATAAGTATTAAAGAGATTAGCTATATCTACATCTGATTGTATAGTACTACCGTCATGGGTTAATGGACCTATGTTATGCAGATTACCTTTTTTGTTATTTAAATATGAAAACAAGGACTTATATCCATCCTTAGTGTGAGCCAACTTAAATTCTAATTTAGATTTAGCTTGTTTAATCGTATACTTGAGCTTTTGTAAAGATTTTTTATACTGAAGTAAGATTTCTTTATTATTAATACTAGGGAAGTTTTTTAGTTTTTTAAACAATTTTCTTTTTTTTTATTTGTAACCTAATAGAATTATTAAACCACCTAGGTATTCTGCCCTTACTATTGTATTTATTTTTTGTAAGAACATACTTCTTTTCCAAGAAATAAATTAGATCTTTTAGTATTATCCAGGCCTCATTTGAAGAAAGAGCCTGAAAAACCTTATCCCACTGTGTATTTTGGATTTCCCTATTTATACTGTTGAAATCTGCACTATCATAGTTTTTATACACTGACTTGTTGTTTTGATTATATTTTGCTCCCATTAAATCGAACAATATAGAAGAATGATCACTATTTCCCAGGGGATCCAAAATTTGAATATTAGATATTTTATGACTAATGTTAGTAATAAGGAGATCCAAAATGTTAGTACCTCTAGTAGCGGATGAGACTAGTTGAACTAGTCCATTATCTGTTAATACCGATAAAAATTCATTGTCATGATTATTGTGTCCCATGAAGAAAAATGTCCTCACATTACCCCTCAACCTGTCACCTTCCAATTTCATATCATGCCCCCTCATTCCTGTACTACTTGAATGTGTTCAATGCAAAGAAGTGCAAAATAATGCACCTGAGATGAAGGAACCCTGGAGAGAGCTACTGGATGGGAGGGGAGCTGCTACAGATCACCATGGAAGAAAAGGATCTGAGGGTTGTCATTTCAGATGACCTAAAGGTGTCTAAGCAGAGTACAAAGGCTGCAGGGAGGGCCAGTGGCATGCTGGGGTGCATAGGCAGAAGAATCACTAGCAGAAGGAGGGAGATGGTGAGGCCATTGTATAAAACGTTGGTGAGACCTCACCTAGAATATTGTGTGCAATTCTGAAGGCCACATTTTTTTAAGGACATTGACAGGGTGGAGGCGGTCCAGAGAAGGGCGTCCAAAATGGTACAGTGCTTGCACCAAAAATCATATGAAGAGAGATTAAGGGACCTCAATATGTACTTGCTGGAGGAGAGGAGGTATCGGGGTGATATGATAGACACATTCAAGTAGTACAGGAATGAGGGGGCATGATATGAAATTGGAAGGTGACAGGTTGAGGGGTAATTTGAGGACATTTTTCTTCATGGAAAGAGTGGTGAACGCATGGAATGGTCTGCCACAGGAGGTGACGGGAGTGAGTACAGTGGAGGGTTTTAAACATGCATGGGACAGATATAAGGGAACTCTAGAAGTGGGAGGGAGAGGGAGAAGAGAAAGCCATTGATCAAGTAGGGTCAGAGGCCACAAGCGAAGGTAGGGCTTACGGGCAGACTGGATGGGCCTCGCTGTTCTTATCTGCCATCAATTTCTATGTTTCTATGTTTCTTCACACCTCTAGGGTTCCCTTATGCCTATCCCATGCATGTTTGAATCCCCCCCACTGTGCTAGCTCCCACCACCTCCTGAGGTAGGCTATTCCATGTATCCACCACCCTTTCCATGAAGAAAAACTTCCTCACATTCCCCTTTGCATCCCCCACCCTTTCCATCTACCACCCTTTCCATCAAGAAAAACTTCCTCACATTCTCCTTTATCCTCCTCCCCCTCAGTCTCATATTGTGCTCCCTTGACCTTGTACATCCTCTGTACTGTAGGATTTCGTCCACTTGCACTTTCTTTCTTTAGTTAGTTTTTGTTGACCGGGTAAGTGTACTAGACAAATTCTGCCTATCTTCAGGCACGGCCCGGGGGAGGGGGATACAGATGAATGCCAACTGACTTTGAATCAGATTAAGCTATTGGTGGTATTTTTAGTGAATGTAGTGAAGTTTATGCCCTTAAGATACTTGGAAGGTTTCTATCATATCTCCCCATTCCTGCCTCTCTTCCAGTGTATACATATTGAGATCTTTTAATCTCTCCTCATATGTCTTCTGGTGCAAGCCTTGCATCTCTATTTAGGAAATAAAGGGAAAAGCCAACATACCCCCACTCTCCTCCCTAGCCCAAATGTTTTAAATATAGAAGCCCCCATTCCTCCACCTTCAGGTAGCATCCCAATACCATCCTACACTTTCCAGCACCCACGTTATGATAATTACGTGTATTTTTTACATAAAACTCCATGATCGATGACCAGCAAAACCCATCCGCCTCCACAGCCAGCCACCAACTTTCAGCGCTTAGCAGCACACTGTACAAAGTATTAATTTCCCCCTACCACCCACCCAGGTAGCAGCACCTTTCCCAGCACTCACCCCCTGCACATGCACACAGTTCCAAAGGGCAGAAGGCAAAGGACAAAACTTGCCTTCTTCCATGGCCAGCCACCTTCTTTTGAAATAAGGAACTCACATGCTTGCTGACTTGGTAAAACCAGCTGATTGCATGATCAGGTGGTTTTACTATGTGAGCAAGTGAATGAATGCCTTCAGTCAGAAGAGGGTGGCTGGCCACAGAGGAGGGTGGGATGTGCTACCAGGGTGAAGGGTGGGGACAATCAATACTTCTTGCAGTGTGCTGCAAAGTGCTAAAAGTTGACAACCAGCTGTGGAAGCAGGCAGGTTGCATTGGTTGCCCATCACTGGAGTTTTACTTAAAAAATGCACATAATAATCAAAATGTGGGTGTTGGGGGGAAGAGGAGGGTGGGATTGGGGTGCTGATGGTTGGAGATGGGGACATCTATATTTTACAGGATATGGGCTAGGGAGGAGGGGGCATACCATCACTACAGTGACACCAGTACACCTAACGCCCCGCAGTGAAACCCCCAGTATGCCTATCTCAGCAGTGACAGGGGTTTTGCATGTAGCCACTGTAGGGCAACGGGGGGGTAAATATTTATCTCTACTGTCTGTGCAACCTTGAGTTAAATATCTTTAGTAGGAGGGATGTGGGGGGCACAGCCTCCCTGCATAATGCGTAGTGGTCATGCAGGTCAGTTCAGGGTCATAACGCAGTTGTGGGTGTCGACGAGTTTCTGGCGCGGTCGAGGACGTCAGTGTTTTTGTTGTCATGCTGGTGTCATAGATCCGGAGGAGGGTGGGGGCTGTTTCCTTTCTTTTTTTTATAAGTAACCCGAATACCAAATATTATACGAAGTACTGAATACCTGTGCCTCGAATACTGATTATTCAGCTGAATATTTGGAAAAAGGTGTTCAAAAATCATCTGTCTGTCTGTCTCTCTCTCTCTATTGATCTATCTGTCTATCTATCTATCTATCTAGCTCTGTATCTAGCTAGCTATTTTGAATGCTTGGCCCTTCATCTCCATAGAAAAAGCCATCATATATTTCCCCTTATAAAATGGGTAGATAAAATCCTGTATTTTGATTGGTTGGTAGGCGTGCATTAGAAGTGTCTAATGCACGACTAGCAACAAGTTCAGGTAACCACAGCCTCATAAAAAAAAAAAATGTCTTAAGAAGCCAGAATGTTCATGTTTTGAATCACAGCCACCCCCCACTAGCCATGAAGTTGCCAAAACCCTAAAAACCTCACAATCATTTTTCATAGCAGTGCATACCTTACATCACCATATCAACTTTAAGATCACTCAGGAACCTCTATCACCCTTTCCTGAACCACAAAGCTGCCAACAGTCAGTTGAAACTGTGCCAGTTATACTACAGCTCTCATCCCATCCTGCTCACCCCCCCATGCCGCCACTCGCTTTCCCCTTTTGATGCAATACCAAACACACTGACCTCAGTTTCTAAATCAC
Source organism: Neoceratodus forsteri (assembly GCA_016271365.2). NCBI lineage: Eukaryota > Metazoa > Chordata > Ceratodontiformes > Ceratodontidae > Neoceratodus > Neoceratodus forsteri. The sequence goes on from CM028137.1 coordinate 160,320,105, forward strand.
AGAAGAGCATGAGGGTGTCCTAATGGAAAGGCTTTTCATTTTTTAAATTATTTGTGGTATAACTGAGTGCCAACAGCTACGATTTTCTCCTGGCTCGACCACCAAAGGTGAGATGTGCTGTGAAGCGAGCAAGTAACAGAGAGAGAGAGAGAGAAAGAGTGAGTGCACGGAGGGCAAGAGAAAGACGCAGTCCTCCCCTCGTAAATCCATTTGAATGATTTGTGTGTTGATTCTGGACCATCCTCTTGTTCCTCTCTGTACTGAACATTTACAAGGAGGATGAGGAATACCTAAATTGTTTTAATAAATTGGACTCGCAAATGGGATGGACAGTTATGCGCTCGCTCTCACTTTCTCTATCGTGTTACGGGCACTGTGGCTGAGCACACTCAACCAATAACCAGATGCCACATAAATGTAAACCCCATTTAACTAAAACAGTTCAAGAGAGACCAAATAGTTTAAATATTAATCGGTTTCAGGTAGATAAATGTACTAAACGTGTGTGTGTGTGCATGCAGTGTGTAACCATGACAACCAAATACAAATATATTCATAATCCAGGTGGAGGAATTATTTGACAATAAAAATAAATACATATATTATTTGTTTAGCATTGCAACTTATAGATTTTAATTTTCACACACATATAAAATGCAGAGCCCCATTTTGTAAGCGCAATAAGACTCTCCGGGGGTGTGCATTAGACATTTCTAACACATGGCCAGGGGTTGAAGACACTTGGCCTGTGGCCTTGTGCCTCACTATGCCCTGGCTGTGCATTAGAAATGTCTAATGCACACCCCCTTGTGTCTTATTTCTTACATATATGATGGTAGCCAATTAGCACTGATTCGCCAAGATGCCGGAGACCTAAAACCCTAATGTTTTTCCCTTTTGTTGCTTGGATGGTGGGAGTGGGGAATTAGGGTTGGAAACCTTAATGCCACATTTCTGTAGTTTTATGGAGTTAACTTGAACCTTGGAGCATTAATGCAGTTGTTTACAAACAATTTCTTTTTTTTAAAGATAGTGGCATTATATCCTCAATCACGCAGTTTCCGAATGGATCTGCATAAAGAGATACAGATGCATACTGCTCCCTGGGCCCTGTGTCAAGGGAAGACTCCATCCATCTATGGAAGTGGAGGGCCATGCCCTGTGGGCCCTCTAGTTCCATGCAGCAACAGATTCCAAGAATTCATGGGGCTGTCATGTGGGCTGCAGAAGAGCAAGGTTTTCATGTGGCTGAAGATACAAACACACGGGGCAAAGAGTTTATCAATCAGCCAATACACAGGGCACTCTGCTACCCACAGGTGCAGCCGGTGCAGGGTCCTATGCTAAGACAAGATTTTCCTTCACTATATGGTATTTGGGCCCATGCTGGTAACCCTGCACCTTCTCTTCCCGGGCTGGGAGGGGCTTTGCACGGCAGCACTGTCCCCCCAGTCCCACCCTATCCAGCAACCTCCCAATGCTTGCCCCAAACTCAACTCACTAAAACAGGATTACAAAACACTACTCACTGGGGTAAAGGCTTGCACTATACATGTTTCTTAATAATATATATTTTTTATTTTGACTACAAATTTTCAAGATAATCATTTTATGACTGCCCTTATAAACATGACGTGTGGTATTTCTAGTATATTGACCAAAACATCATTTCACACCGCAGATGCAAAAACATGTCTCACTCAGAATTAAAAAACAAATATGGCATCTGTCACGTTTATCAGGTGGTGTGAAAAAATGGCAATGTTAAAATTTTGGAGTCACAATACTGAAAATTAGCAAAGTTATGAGTGAACATCGAAATATTTCAAAATTAACGCATAATACGGTCATTTAAACATGTTCTTACATAAAATTTTCAACATAGCCTTCTTAAAACAGCACCTCATGAACCCTGTAGGTGAACATTTTCAAATCCCAGCCAAAATGTGATTTCTCATGGTGACTCCAAAATTATCTTTTGACTCACATTTGAAAAATTTCAATTGCTTTGTTCATGAGGTGGAGCCACAGAAAGGCCATGTTGAATGTTTGCTGGAAACATATTGAAAATTCCTGAAGTCATCAGTAAATGTTGTAATATTTTAGCATTCACTCATAACTTGGTAATTTTACCATGTTTTACACCAAAGTTTAATATAGCCTTCTTATGACCTCACATCATGAACCCGGTAGGTGAAAATTTCCAAATCCCGGTGGAAACGCGATTTCACTCAGTGACTGCTAAATCAACTTTCAGGATGGATTTGAGTAATTTTACCCCTCTTATACCTGAGATAGGTTCCTAAAAAGGGCATGTTGAAGATTTGGTGTAAAACTATTATAACATGCCAAAGTTATAAGTAAAAGTTCAAGCCCCATTGAAATACATTAAACCGAATTTACCTTATTTTCTCATATCGCAGTCACAGGCTCCATCAGCAAGATGTCTTTTTGACTGGAGAGTGGATCTATGACATGGGACACAGTCAGGTGAGTGAGGGTATGTAGAGGAATGTGAGATGGTGGGTGCTAAGTAGGTGGTCATGGAGCATGGGTGGGGGTCTGAGGGGGTCAGAGCTGTGAGGATGCTTTTCCTTATTACAGGTTAATTTAAAAAAAACAACTAAGGATATGAAAGGACTGTTTTCACAGGGAAGAGGCAAGCCAACTCTGGGGATTGGGTACTCCAGTGTTGGGATAATCTTTGGCGGCACCACGAGAGGGCATACTGGTGCCACTACCAATTTCTTTTTTGGGTGGTGACCTGGAGGAGTGGGAAGGGGATGAAAGAAGTGATACTGGGGGTGAGCACCCTATTCGTCTATTGTAAATGATTATTTATTATTTGGAAGGGTGTAGAATGTAACGGTACAGAAGATGGGCACCCTGGTCAGCTTTAGATAGATAGACAGACAGACAGACAGAAGGGGGAGAGAGCTTGTATACATGTGCAAAAATTAGGGTTTAATGTTAAACACCCTACTCAACTGTAACTATACTGGTGCTACTGCACCAAAATAATATATACTTGGCAACAACTTTGTTAATACATCAGTCAGGATTCCAGTGACAAAAGTTTGGAAATGTGCTGTTAGGGTTTCCAACCCTAACACCCCACCTCCACCATGCAGACGGCAACACGCGTGAGGGGTGTGCCTTGGGATTGTCAACCCTAACGTTCACTCCATTCTCCTATACTGCAACCATCTCAGCTTACTTTCACATGGAATGAGGTGAGCATTAGGGTTGAAAACCCCAAGGCACACTCCCCACGCCTGTTGCTCCCTGTACGTTGGGGGTAGTTTGTTAATGTTGGGAAACCCTAAGAGCACATTTCCAAACTTTTGTTGCTGAAACCCTAAATGATGCATTACCAAAGTTTTTTGCCAAGAGTTTCTTTACTTTTTGAGAAAGTATGATCATAGCCTTCTTTACTTGTGGGAGTTTAGGCCCTGTGGTCCCATCCCTCCATAGATGCAGACATGTATGTTTCCATGCAAGCATTTCAGCCAAAAGAACAACCAAATTTTCAGCAAGGCCATGTTATTACCCCACCTCATGAACACTGGCTGAGAATTTTCAAATGTCCACCAAAATGTCATACCCCACCACCGCAATTGTCATTCCATGCCACATGTGACAAAACACATTTTCACCCAGAATTGAATACAGCTGTCATGTTCATCTGGTGATGTAAAGAAATGGTTGTGTTTACAATCTGGGATGAAAATACTGAAAATTACAAAAGTTAGGAGTGAACGTAGTGAAATGTCAACAGATACACACAACTTTGACATTTTAAGACATGTTGACTCCAAAATTTCAACATACCTTTCTTATGACCCCACCTCATGACCAAATATGGTGAAAATGTGCAAATTAGGCCCAAAATGATGATTTTGCCAAACAACCATGAAAGCACCTTTCAGGAAGGACATTGTTCATGAAGAAGGGGCCCCAAAAAGGATATGTTGAAAATTTGGTGTCAAAATCTTCCAAAAAGTCAATGTTTTGCACCAAAGTTGAAACCCCCCATTGAAATACATTGAACTGCATTTGCCTTAGTTTGTCAATTCCCTGGTAGTCTAGTGGTCTTTCCTCCTCCCCCAATGTCTGATTGCCCTCCTCTTATTGTACAAATAGTCCCTGGTAGTCTAGTGGTCCAACCCCCCCCCAACTGATGTCCGATCATCATCCTGTTATTTCTAAAAATACTGCCTGGGAGTTTCATGGTCCCAAATTTTTTTTTGTGACTCATAATACAAAAAAATATTCTTTTGTGTATCATGAGTCATGAAATGGATCCTTTTTCCTTATCAAAAAATAATTTCCCTTGTCCCATTATTTCTACAAGTATTTCTTGGTAGTTTAGTGGTTCCACCCCCTTCCCCATTCACTGATTTCCTTCCCGGTATTGACAAAAAATATTCCATTGTAGTGTAGTGGTCCCACCCCCTCTCCCATCACCCTCCTGGTATTCAGAAACTCAGTCCCTAGTAGTCTAGTAGTCTCACCCCCTTCCCCATTCCCTATTGCCCTTTGGGTATTGTTTTTTCTATAAACTTCCCTCCTGTCCCCTGAAATACAAAAAAAAAAAAAAGAATATAATCCTGGTGGTATAGTGGACCCTTCAACCACCCACCCTCAAATGTAGTGAACCACCACTCCACTCCCCCCAACCCGATCACCAGCCAGTGACCAGCACAGCCCTCATCTCACCACTATGGCTGGCTGCCAATTGCACTTTGAATGAGTGTATACTGTATACACCACCAGGGTTATCCTTTTTATGCCATTTCAGTGGACAGGGATAGGGTGGGGAGGGACCATTAAACTACTAGGGAGGTTTATACAAAAATCAATACTAGGAGGGTGAGGTGGGATTGGGAGGAGGGTGGGACCAGCAGGCTTCTAGGGACTGCTTTTGTGAATACTAGGAGGGGATCAGAGATTGAGGGGTTGGACCACTAGACCATCAGGAATATTTTTTGTCAATTCAAGGAGGGCAATTGGTGATTGGGAGGGGTGGGACCACTAGAGTATCAGGCAATATTTTATCAATAATGGGATGGCAACTGGTAATTGGGGAGGGGGTGGGATCACTAGACTACCACAGAATATTTGTAGAAATAATGGGACAGTGGTTGGACATCGGGGAGGAGGTTGGGACCACTAGACTACCAGGGAATATTTTTAGAAATAATGGGACAGTGATCAGACATTGGGGAAAAGACTTCTAGACTACTGGGGAAAGCATTTTCCGATCACGAAAAAAGATCCTTTTTTGTGATTTGTGATACAAAAAAGAATCCTTTTTCATATTAAGGGTCACAGAAAAAGATTTATAATGTGAAAAAACACATTCAAATGCATTTGTCTAACAGTTAACTGCAGAATCCAGCTGTGGGGGTCCCGATAAGCAAACTGCATATGCTGTTTTCAAACAAACACATAAGTTTATTCAGTTATTTCATTTTGTTTCCATCACTAAATGTAGGACAAAAGAGTGGCCACACAAGAAGGATTTCACATTTGCAACAAAGGATTACTCATTTGTCATAAAGGATCCTTTTTCGCACAGGGCATTAAACTGCTCTCATTGAAACTAATAGGAAAATTTAAAATTTCATAACTTTTGAAAGGCTTAATATTTTTTCACCAAATCTTCAAAAGGCACATCTGTGACCCAAGGTGTATATACCCCAAAAATTGCAGATGACAATTCCATGCAGCTTCTGCTCAGTGGCATGACAAATAATTTGACAAAACATGGTAATTTTAACATTTGTTGACACTCCATATCTCTGCACCCACACACCCAACCAGAAACAAAATCTGCCACATCAAGAGATCATTGGTCCATGATGACACATGAACAATGTTATGTGAATTGTTTGAAAGGTTGTGAAGTTATTAAAGTGGACAATTTTGAGTTTAACATAGATGTGATAATTGAACTCTAACTATAGGGGTACAGCCACAGTTCTATAATATACATGTCTATACATAGATTGCAAAAAACTTCATTAATGCTCTAGTTAGGATTAAAGCAAAAAAAAAAGTAGGGAAATCTGGCATTAGGGTTTCCACCCCTAACACTCCCTTCCACTCCAGGCAGCACAGCAGGTGTGGGATGTGCCTTGGGGTTCTCAAACCTAATGCTCATTGCATTCTATCTATAAGTAAGGTTAGATGTGTACAGTCTATGACAATGTGGTAAGCGTTATGCTTGAAACCCCCAAAGCACATTCCACACCTGCTGTGCTGCCTGAAGTGTGTGTGTGTGTGGGGGAGGTGTGAGGGTTGGAAACTCTAATGCCACATTCCCCTTCTTTTGTGGCTTTAACCCTAACTAGAGCATTAACAAAGTATTTTGAAATGTATTTCCTTACTTTTTAAGATAGTATAATCATATTGTACTCTTCCGGGTCGTGCCTGAAAATAGGCAGGAGTGTTGCCTAGTGCACTTACCCGGTTACCAAAAGCTAATAAATAAATATACAAATATCCTTATTTGCTTGTGGGAGCTCATGGCTCTCCGGGCCCTGCTCTCCCATCCCTCCATAGATGCTTATATGTATGTAGCTGTGGAAGCACAGAGCCCTCTGGGCCCTGCACTTCCATTTATAGGACAACAGTGACCATATTTTCAGCATAGCCATCTTATTACCCAACCTCATGTACCCGGTACAGAAAATATTTGAGTCCCCACCAAAACATAATTTTGTGCAACTGCAATACCATTCCATGCCACAGGTACAAATACATATTTTGGCCAGGATTTGAAAAATGACAGCCGTAGGATACATGAGGTGGGGTAATAAGAAGGCTATGTTGAAAATCAGGGGTCAAAATATTTAACATTCCCAAAGTTTTGAGCGTGCATACTGACATTATTATGAATGGTCATAAGTTTGAAATTTTTACATATTTTGACCCCAAATTTTAACATAGCCTTCTTATGGCCCCACCTCACAAACAAGGGCAGGGAAGTTTTTCAAATCCCACCTGAAAGGTAAATTCACCAGGTGACTGCCAAATCACCTTTCAGGTCAGAGTTCCGTAATGACAGTCAAATTGTTCATGAGGTGGGGTCACCAAAAGGCCATGTTGAACATTTGAGTTCTAACTTCTATTGTATACTGGTCCCTGCTGACTCAATGCCCTGCCCACCCCAGCTTCTGAGTGCTATTGTATATACTGTATTTTCTTCTTAACTAGGTGCTTTACCAGCGGACTATCTGATAATTGTAAATATTGTAAAAAGCTGTAAAATTGTAAATAGCACTTACATGTAACTCTATGCACCTAGCCTGTTGCAACTTCATTATCTGAAGCTGTATTTTGCTTTGTTTTTCATTACCAATTTAGCTGTATTGTTATTTATTTCTATGCCTAATTGAAATTTGTATTCTTTTTCTTTCCTGCAAAATGCTGTACTATGTCACTGTTCATTCCTGTCACTTGTAACCTCCCGGATCCTGTCTAGTACACTTACCTGATTATTAAAAACTAAATGAATAAATAAAATGAAATGTCAGAAAATGGCTTACTCGTGCAGAAAAGTTGAAACCCCATTGAACCACACTGAACCACATTTACCTTAGTTTCTCATATTGCAGTAGCCGGTTGCAGCAGCAAGACATGTCTTCGATCGGAGAGTGGGTCTTGAACCTGGGACCTGTTCAGTTGAGTGAGGGTATGTGGGGGTGTACTGGAGGGTGTGGCGTGGTGAGTGCTGAGTGGGAAGTGGGGTTGAGGGGGTTGATTGGCAAGGGACCATTTTCTTTTTTGCAGGGAGAAACAAAACCTTTGAGAGACATTTTTCCTTTTCACAGGGACTGACACACTGATGGAGAGTGGAGGGGGATGCCACTAGACACCAGGGACATAGACGGCAACATGGGAATGGCATTTGAAGAATAGAGGAGTGGGGAGGGACCACTGGATTACCAATGAAATATATATTTGTGGATGTGATTGGAGAATGAGGAAGGGGAAGGGGCCACTAGACTACCAGGGAAAATTATTTTACACTTGGGGATGGTGATCAGAGAACAGGAAAGGGCAGGGACAACTGGAATCATAGAATCATAGAAGGATTACAAGTTCTGAGGCAAAGCCTATTGAGAACTCGCCACCATATTACTGGTGGAAGGAAAATGTTATGACAACCCATGTATTTATCCAGCCTATTTTTAAATTTGGACTACCAGGGAAATGATTTTACACTTGGGGACAAAGATTGGAGATTGGGGAAGGGGGAGCGACCCCTGGACTAGCTGGAAATATCATTTAACACTTGGCGATGGTGATTGGAGAATGGAGAAAGGGGGAGGAACCACTGGGCTACCTGGAAAAATTATTTTACACTTGGGGATGGCAATTGGAGAATGGGGAACTGGGGAAAGGACCACTAGACTACCAGTGAAAATTATTTTACACCTAAGAATGGTGATTGGAGAATGGAGAAGGGGAGGGACCACTGGACTATCAGGGAGTATCATTTAACACTTGGGAACAGTGATCAGAGAATTGGGAAGGGGAGGAGGTAAAACTGGACTACTAGAAAAAATCATAATTTTTACATGGGGATGGTAATTGGGGAATGGGGAGTAGAGGGACCACTGGACCACTAGGTACATATTATTTTATTCAGGGGACAGGAATCAACAGGTAGGAGTGCCACTAGACACCAGGGAGGAGTTCACTTTTTATTTCTATGTATTCATTTATTAACCAGGTAAGGAAGCTGAACCGGGCCCTTTTTCAGGTCTAACTCAGATTACAGAAAAACAGACAAACAGCAACAGTAAACATACAACAACATTAAATAATATCACCTATCACAAGTACAAAGTGACTTATTAAATAAAATCAACTTTAACATGGATTTAAAAACATGCCTTAGAGGTAATCACATGAATAGAAATGGGCAATGTATTCCAGTAAAAAGGAATAGAGTTACTAAAAGCATGGGACCCAAGTTTATGCTTACACAAAGTTGTTTCAAGCAGCACGCCATCTGAGGACCTCAACATAGATGGTACAGTTCGAACTGTGATTAGAGCAGACATGAGGGAAAAAGTACATTCATAAACAGCTTTAAAAATTAACAAAGCAAAAAAATATTCAATTCTGAGGTTATAAGGCAACCATCCTAACTAAAAATATTGATCACATGAATGATTATGATAAGGAACTAACAAAATAAAATGATTAATGTTATTGAAGGCTACTGACAAAATATTTTATTCCTTAGTTCCCAACCTGAAGTAAATAATAGCAACATAATCCAGGTGAGGGAGAAGGGTACCTACTGCTATTGCTTTCCTAGTTCCAAAGGTTAAATAAGACTTGAATTTATACACTATGCGAAGTTTTTTGATTCACTTTCCTACTTACTGAAGTAACCTGTAATGAAAAATTAAGTGCAGGATCCAACAAAACCCCAAGATAATTACATTGTTGCACTTTTTCAATTATTATTCCATCCAAATCCTGAACTACTAGACTAGGACTACCTTTCAACATTGCATTAGTTCTAAACAACATTGATTTTGTTTTCTTTGAATTAAGAACCATCAAATTATCGGTAAGCCATTCGCAGATAGTATGAATTTTAGAAGAGATGGTAGAAACAAAATTCCCTTGATAAAACAAAATTAAATCATCAGCATAAAGGGAATATTTTACCCTGAACTTTGAGATGATAACTGATTTATATGACATGAAAACAATAAAAGGCCCAAAATAGACCACTGAGGAACCCCACATACAATGTGAGCCCCAGGGGTCTCAATAGAATCAATTGTAACCACTTGTGATCACTCCAACAAATAATCCCCAATCCAAGTCACAGAAGAATCAGAAAAAACAAGTTCAATTAGTTTAAAGCAGATCAGGTTATGATCAATCAGGTCAAATGCCTTGGTCAGATACACAAACACCACACCAGTCAACAAACCTTTTTTAAACCCATTAAGTACAGTGTCTGTGAATCTGACCAAGGCAATTCCTGTCCTGCAGTTATTTTTAAATCCATGCTAAGAGGAACTCAACAACCCATACTCCTCCAAATAATTATTAATCTGCTTTGCAACAACCTTTTTCATTAACTTACTCAGCTGATTGAGAATAGAAATAGGCTGAAAATCTTCCAAAGAATCTGCATCTGTTTTTTTAGGAATAGGGGTAACTTTGGCTGACTTCCAATTGCTGAAAAATTAAGGATAGATTAAAGATATTAAAAAAGGGATCAATTATGAATGGTAAAACCAATCTTAGGAAACGGCCGTCAAGTCCCCCCGCCCCCCTCCGGGAATCGGACCTATCGATATGTGAATAAGGTGTAATATTCCAATCACCTCTCAAAATGGGAAGTTTAGTGGGGGCTGGAGACAACCAACCTCATCAGGTGCATGAAAAAATGGGGGATTCAGCATTTGGGCCATAGCCCGCTCTCAGTGTCACCTGATGTGATTCTAGCAAACCGTGCACTATGACGTGCCTCCCATCAGGATCCCAGGTTTCTTTTTCAAGGGTGAAGGGAATCTTTTTATTTATTAGAATTACCACTCCCCCTCTACTAGTGGATTTACCTGCCCCATAGACGTAGCCAACCCACTGTTTACGAAACAAGATGATATCCTCATGCCGGAGATGCGTTTCCTGAAAGAAAGCAATCCTGGTATTTAGGCATTGCAAGTGTCTAAGAATAATGTGCCTCTTACAATGATCTAGGGCACCCTTTATATTCCAGCTTATGAACTTACATGGGCCACTCATAATAAAGTTCCAACCGTGACGTTATCCCTGTCATTGGTTTAAAATAGAGCGGGACGAGAACACTTGGGCTCCCCCTTCCTGCCTATCCTTAATACCCCCTGCCAATCCCCATTAATCCCCAAACTCATAACATTACACATAAATTAACACTAAACTCAACTAACTGCCTACACTATTCTATGCCCCAGTTCTGAACAACTGCACCACAGTACTACCTCTAGTACGTGATGTTATCACAACCTGCGTTCCCATATCACCACACCTGCATCCCCCCACCCCCACTGTAGCTGGCCCCAAACAAAAAGAAGGAGAACCCCCCAACAGCACATTTCACACTGCGCCACCCTCATGTTCTTATACCCAAATCATTTACCAGAAATACCCCGCTGAATCATATATCCCCCATTCCTGATAGAAAGAGATCGAGCTTGCGAGTCACCCATAGACCTCTGAAAGCTAAAAGGAGGGCTAGTGAACCCCTTAGCTGGACAGGCACAGCCCAACTTAGGTGAATAAAGCTGTAGGAGTGAAAAGCAGGTATTCCCCTAGATTGACTCGGCATCTGGTCTATAAACCTATCAACCGAGCTGACAAGTCTGCAGGCAGCAATGATAGAGAAACAGAAGCACATTGATTAGCCTATCCCGTATACCAACTGCCCCTGGGGATGTGCAGCAAAATCTATCACAATACAGCCATGATAACCAAAACACTTTAAATAAAGTCCAGTGTCCAGGAACTCTGTGTGACAGAATGGGCAATCCGCGTATATCATCTCTGGATCAGGAAGGAGCAAGGCAAGATTCTGCATCCAGTGTCCTGCTCGAGTGGCCAGCATGCTGAATAACTCTTGTGGTGGAGGGGGCTGTGTCACACCAGTGAGATAAGGCTGTCAGTTCTCCTCCAATTGTCAAAGGCGGGCTTGCTCTGCCAATATCAGGCAGGCATATCAGAAAGCATATTCCAACACTATGTCCAACCCGAAAAACAATGATGCTCATATGCACTTTTCCAAAGGAGGCACACTACACTTCTGCCCTCACTTGAAGAGATCGGGGAACAAGACCTTAAGCTCTTTCCTCACTTGCCCCTGAGATTCAAATGAGAGCCATTGCTCTCCGGATTTGACTTGAGGTTTTGCAGCGTATCACATGCGAAAGGGCTTCACCGCGGCAATCAACCTGGACACTGTTGGGTGTAACTCTTGTTGTTTTAACCAGACAGACTGTGGGAGATCTTGAGTGATGTGAATTTTATGACCTTCCCAAAGAACTTCCTGCAAGGTCTTGATTTTAGAAGGATGAATTGCTTATCTTGAAAGTTGAGCAATCCGAAAATGATAGGTCGAGGGAGGGCATCAGGAGGCAGAGGGGGGCGAAGAGTTCGATGGGCACGCTCGATAATATAGGTTGCATTTTTAGGGGAAGGGCCAGCTATCTTTTCACACAACTTCTGGACAAAAAAGATCAGGTTGCTGCCTTCTTCCTTCTCCGGTATACCGATCACCAGAAGGTTATTCCTTCTGCGCCTTCCTTCTAAATCTTCGAGCTTCTCCTCTAGTTTCTTAAGCCTATGGCCCATCTGGATGGCTTCCTGCTCCAGTTTTCCCTGCTTGACCTCCAAGGAAGTAATGTTAGCCTCTGAGTCTCCAACAAGAACTGTTAAAGATTGCACCGATATTTTGATTTGCTGCAAGTCATCCAACATATCTGAAATCTTTTCTTGTAAGGGCTGCATGATTTTGAGGAATCTCTCCTCCGACAGAGTTGTGGCAGACATGGCAGATTTAGTTCCCCTGCAGCTTGCTTGTTTTGGGCATTTTGCGGCCTTGTCCTTTTCAGTTGTTGGCTGGGGGGGAGTGCCTTGGAGGGGCCTTCTTCATAAAAACATCCTTTTCTCGCTCCCAGAATCCTGAGTCGATCGAATGCAGAGAACCCCTACTCGTAGCCAAAAACACTTAGCAAATGTAACCGACTCTCGGTACAAATTAAAATGCGAAAGTTGCTAGTGGGAGAGCAGAGCAGCGGGTGAGTGCTGCTTTTCTTCAGGCTGCCATCATGTGACCCCCCCAACTATCAATTTCTGAATGTTGCTTTTAGATTTAGGGGACAATAATGAATTAACATTATGCCAAAATTTCTTTTGGTTGGACAAACTGGCTTCAAAATTATGTTGATTATATTTCTTTTTTGCTATCCTCGCCGTTTTTGTAACTAAATTGTTTAGATGGCGATAAACATTCAGGGGTGAGGTTGTCATGCTTTCCTTATAAGATTGCCAAGTTTGATCTCTTTTCTTCAATAACTTTTTCATTTAATTGGAAAACCATTTTTTGGGGGCACCCCTTAATCTTAACCTGCATAAAGGACAAAAAGCATTTTGAATAGGTAACAATAAATCACGAAAACATTCAACAGCCAGATTAATATCAGGTATATATTCAAGAAAAGACTAACCTATGAAAGACATTTCCATAAATAATACTTCAATTTTAACCTTACTAAAACTTCAAAATTGGATGAGATGTGGCGGTACTCTTGTCTGCCTAAAATTTAGAACACAGTAAGTTGCCATATGATCACTTACTGATGCTGAAAGAACACCTGGACATCCCAACATCACTAACCTATTAGTGATTATCCAGTTGAGTATTGAATGGTTTGTAGTATGAGAATTTAAATGAGTCAGTTCATTTATTACTTGTAACAAATCACATGAATTCAATAAAGATTCCAATCCCATATTTTTTTAGGAAACCAATTTAAGTTAATGCCCCCCCACAACCAGAGAATCATGACCTTCAATAAATGGGGAAAGAATTTGCAAATAATCTTTTAACCCTGTAATTCCACAGTTTGGAGGGTTGTACAAACAACCAAGTACAACACATTTACACCCACCAATTAGTAACTGAAGAGTAAGCCAATCAGACTCAAGATTTGCATCAATACTGCTACTTAAAACTGTGAGCAGCTTATGTTCCTTATAATAAACAGCAACCCTTCCACCTCGTTTCTTACCCCTACGATCAGCTCAAAATAGTTTGTACCCAGATAGGTTACACACACACTATCAGAAAGAAAAGATTTAAGCCAGGTTTCAGACATAAAAACCAACTCAGGATTATAATTAGCAATAAGCAACCCAATTTCAGCTAATTTAGGAATCAGACTATGAGTTTTCAAATGAATGATTTTGAGACTGTGTGACTTTGTGTAAGTTGGTCAACTTTGATTAATGCAATCATAGCCTACTGGACCAGGATTAAGTTCTATATCACCAGCTAGTATCAATAGTAAAGACTGAAGAGCAACAACACATCCTCCAATACTTTAATTAAGCACTTGCTAGGAATAATGAAAAAGAAATGACCACATACCCTTAACTCAAATTTCTTAGTTAAAAGTAGTAGAAAAACAACAATTTGGGGATCAGTAAGCATAGTGAACTTAAACATAGCAAACCCATTAGCAGCAGATCCGTCTGATTGCGTCCGACAGCATATTAAACTAAGTGTATTGCACACCATCAACCCACTGTAGAGACAGACAATTAAAACAAAAGCAAACCTAAAATTGCCTGTTTTTGTATTAAACATAAACAAAGCGTAAATACTACCTTTACAAAATTATATGTGTGACCTAGCTCCCCAGCCTCCCATGCACTCCCTCAGAATCCCTTGCACTTGTCTGCACTTTGCTGCATGGAGTCTCTGCTTCAGAAGCCGACGCATCTGGACTGACATAGATTTATCTCCATACACCCGTTAACTGAGCTGCCACCACCAATGAGCTGTGGGGGAAGGGTGGGGAGCAGTACTGGTAATAAAAGCAATTTACAGTTAAAGGTATGACAGTTTGAACTATCATGGACCTTTATTGTTTGCAGTTTTTACAGTTTGAATAATAAAACTCAAAATGTAAAGTACAGTGAAGGTTTATTTTCTGATCGAACAGTCCATACCTAAATGAATGACAGCCATAATTATTCTCTCCATGCTTACTGATATTTGCAGTGTTGACTTTTAAAATACTGAAAAAAGAATCAAAGTCTGTAAAGGAGACCTAATAGATGTCTTGTTCATTAGTTACCAGGCAGTACTTAGGTAGAAAAACTTTGTTAAAACAGAGGGCAGAAAACAAGATTGTGGACAGCACAAATAGTATTTCTCTGAGCATGAGCAGTAAATCCTTAACAGTTCTAACAGTTTTCAGTTACCTGCCTGTCTAGTGGCTGTCACAAAACCCATTTTATTTCAGAAATGGTGCCTTATCTTCTAACTGCACTATTCAAAGGCCCACCCTTGGCACAGACAGACCCCATCATCCCTGAAAATTTCAAGAACAAATGTCATTCCTTCTGGGCTGTAGATAAGGGCCAAAAATCCCATGTCAACTAATGGGACAAAGTGTTGGGGTTTCTTTTAACATTTTTTATAACTCCATATCTCACAAACTATATAAGATGCCCTTGTGAAACTTTTCACATCTTGAGGCACTAGCAAAATGTTCACACGAGCCACAATTTGGAATATGTCATCAAAAAATGACAACGTTATTAAGGTACAAAATTTTGAATTTAACACAGAAGTGCCAGTAAAACCCTAACTTTAGTGGCACTACTGCACCTCCAACCTCATTAATGCACTAGTGTTGAAGCAACAAATGTGGGAAAATGTGACATTAGAGTTTCCAACCCTAACACCCTACCCCGCTGGCAGCAACAGGCATGGGGTGTGCCTTGGGGTTGTCAGCCATAACGTTCACCCCATTCCATTAGTAAATAAGCTGAGATGGGCACAGTGTATGAGAATGGGGTGACCACTATGGTTGACAACCCCAAGGCACACCCTACACCTTTTGCTGCCAGCAAGGTGGGTGTGGGGTGTAAGGGTTAGAATCCTCAATGCCACATTTCCCTACTTTTGTCACTTCAACCCTAACTAGTGCATTAACACAGTTTTACAAAGAATTTCCTTACTTTTTGAGATAGTAAAATTGTATCTTATATATATATATATATATATATATATATATATATATATATATATATCACACCAGTATAATCATTGAAAAAACTTTAGGGTTGATAGCACAGCAACAAAAGTTTGGAAATTCAATGTTAGGGTTCCAACCCCCACCACCCTCCACACACCAACAGATGTCAGGGTGTGCCATGGGATCATCAGGGCAAACTCTCACCCCATTCCATGTGTAAACAAGCTGACATGCTACAGTATATGAGAATGGGGTGATAGGTCAGATGAACCCACGGCACACCCCATCTGTTGGTGTATGGAGGGTGGAGTGAAGTGTGAGAACCCTAACATTGAGCTCTAAACTTTGTTGCTGTCTATAACAATGTCATTAATGAGGTTTTTGCAATGAATTTCCTTCTTTTTGAGAAATTGTAATGTAAATAGTAACAGGTCTGTGATTGTGGGAGTGCAGGCCCTCCGAGCCCTGCTCTCCCTTCATGTTGCCCATTTTTGCATAATGGTATGCATATGTGGGAGCATGGTTCCTCTGGGCCCTGGGCTCCCACTTACACATAACTATGGCGCCATACAGCAGCCCTATAGTACTTAAAAGGAACCCTTCTAACACTGATTTGGTAATATCTTAGTAACTGTAGCAACTATGAAAAAAAATTGCACTGCAGTTCTAATCCTGAGCTGGGAACCTCAACACAGGCTTAGTCCACCTAGAGCAAAAAATCCATATCTCGAATCGTTTTCAAGATATGGGTGCCGAAAGTCACTGTGTGTGCTGCAATGTTATCCTATAGGAAATGTCTCAATTTTGGAATACTGTAACAATAGGAGTGTTGAATGCTTTGGCCCAAAACCACCAAAAGGCACATCTGTGGGACCAGGGCTTGCCACCCTGTAAATTTCAGCCCAAAAGCCCCAACCGTTTTGGTGTAGTGAGGTGGCAAAGAATTGCTGTTTGTGCAGTATTGTCGTAAAAAAATTTGCAAAAGAACGGGCATGACACTTGCATGATTTGCGAAAGTGTCGCATTCGTTCTGTAGCAATTTGTGATACTAAGGGGGGGCAATTGCAGAAAAGGCATTTCTGGGAGGGTCCCTCCCCCAAAAGGTTGTGTTATGTTCTTCAGGGCCTGACTAGGCAAACACAACTGTCAGTGTTTACCTAGGGGGTCCCAAATTTAAATGCCAGGCGTTTTTCTCTCTCATTAACTGAAAACAAGATTGTTGCTGCACAATGGCAAAAGGGCCATTTGCGACAATAAAATGTAGTGGCAGTAGCTTTCAAGAAGCACCTATATATTTTTTCCCATTGATTATAATTGGAAAATTAAAACGTAAATAACTTTTGAACGGATTAATATTTTTTCACCAAATCTTCAAACGGTACATCTGTGATCCAGACTGTATCTTTCCTGAAGATTTCAGACCAGATGGACAAATTGTTTGGGCTGTAGCCCTGAGCAAAGAAACATGCAAAACCACCATTTTTGTGTAGTTTTTGGTGCTCTATAATTCCTCAACCGCTCACCCAACCATAACGCAACTTACCAGATCCAGACATTTGTGGTGCCCCAATGCCATGCACAATTTCAGGAAAATCTGTTGTACAGTTGCAAAGTTATTAAATTGCACAATTTTGGGTTTAACATAGAAGTGGCCTAGCAACCCTAACTATAGCTGCATGGTATTTATATATATATCTATATATATATATATATATATAGATATATATATATAGAGAGAGAGAGGGAGGTGAGCTAAGAAATGTAAACAAAACACTGGTACATGTAGGATTTATTTAATGCTCTGTATCTCAAAAACCATGAATCCGATTCACATGAAATTTGCCACATCAAGAGACATATACCCAGAGATAATGCTTTCCAAATGTCTTGCATATCCATTAAAAGGTTGCAAAGTTATTAAGGTGCAAAGTATGAATAACTGAATGACAGTGTGCGAAAAGTACTTTCGCTTTCATTATACATATAGATTTTCCCATAGGAAACAATGGGAAATTAAAAATGTAATGACTTTAGAACGTATTTATATTTTTTCACCAAACCTCTAAGAGACACATCTGTGATCCAAATGCTTTCTACCGTGAAAAATTCAGACCACAACACAAAGGCATTTCTGAGATACAGGTGGACATAGAGATGTGAAAAAAATGGTATATTTAGGATTTGTTGTCAGGTTCCGTGTCACAAACCACACAATGGATTTGCACAAAATTCTGCAAGTCCAGGGACCTACCCCTGGCGATTATGCAAGCCAAATTGGACCTGGATTCTGGGGAGGTGAGGGAGACCTACTGCTGTGGGTCCCCCCCACCACAAACTTTCTGTCTTTTTGTTGGGGTTGAGGTGCCAGCGTGAAACTTGAGCCGGGTGGACCGCCCCCAATGAGAGGAACCTCCAGAAGACTTACAGGGAGCATTTTCTGTGAATGGGAATGAGAACATTTGGTGCAGAGATTTTGTTCACTTCAGGCCAACTTGAGGCCCACAGCACCACTCTTCTTTGGGCCTGCAGCCTGAGGAGGTGAGGGAGACTTACTGTCACGGGTCTCCCTCCACCACAAATGTTCTGTCTGTTTGTTGGGGTTGAGGTGCCAGCATGAAACTTGAGCCGGGTGGACCGCCCCCAATGAGAGGAACCTCCAGAGGATTTACGGGAAACGTTTTCCCAACCCATTCTCTCCCCTTCCCTTAAATGCTCATTCATCCCACCCACTGGCTCACCAGGTTCTTTCCTAGTTGCCTACACTAGGGACTGTGACACAACAATCTCATGCAGCCTATGTAACTTTTTCTGCTGAACTCTGCTGAACCCTGTATGCTAATTTTTTCTTACTGACTGGTACCCCAGTAATATTGTAGTCTACCTTCACTCTTTGTGCAGCTACGATACAAATTCTTAATTCCTATACCCAACTGGGATAGGCTGTAATCTGCTTAATCTACTGGCCTGATGCCATTCCGTAGCCTAGCCCTCTGATTCACTTTGTGTCAATGAACTACCTGTGCTATTAGGACTTGTTATCCTCGCTATTACATTTGTGCATGACCACCATTGTAGCCCTTATTGTTTAAGGTTAACACCAGCATTGCACTGTCTTGGATAGCTACCTAGTCTGCAGTATTATATTGCTTGTCTAGCTCCCTGGTGCTATTTAACTACTCTGCCTTATTTGCGTGGATAACCCTATCATTTGTGCACTAGTCTAGGCCTAGCACTGTCATTTAACCTTCTGCCATATAAAACTAGTTCAGCAGCCCAGGGCTGGCTTACTGCTGTTATTGGCTTTCCCGGATGCCACCCCAGAGTCGATGCTCGGCCTTCCCCGGCCCACTTGGGGGCTCTGCCCACACCCCAGTCCCCCGGCCACCCCACCCTTTCTCTTGTCCCCCACGGCCTGGCAATCTACCAAAGGCATAAAAATGGTACACATGAATGTGCGTAGTCTCTTACCCTGCCTTGCTGACCTAACTACCTGGGTGGATCTCTACAATCCTGATATACTGGGGATTATAGAATCCTGGCTGAAGCCGCACATCCCAGACTCCATGTGTGCACTTCCAGGTTACAACCTACTTAGGTGAGACAGAGAGGGAAACAAGCACGGAGGCAGTGTGCTTCTCTACTACAAGGGGCACTTATATGTGTCTGTCATCAGACCCCCCCACACCCTTTGCCTGTTGCCTGTGAGTTTTTGCATGCTCTCCTTCTCCTAGGTAACACCAAAAAGGTTCACCTGGTCTGTGCCTATAACCCTCCAAAGGGAGGAACACTTGGGCTCTCCTCCCTACTTGACTGTCTCAGGGACAAAGCAGGCTTAAATGAGTTGCTTGTTCTGGGCTACCTCAACCTGAACTGGCTAGGGGGCAATGCCAAGCCTTTTACGTAACTCTGCTGTCTGGTCTTGCCCTCAGCCAACTTATTGCTGAGCCTATGAGGCTCTTCTCTTGGGGTGTGATGGGATTCCTCATTGACTGGGTACTGAGTAACAGACCCGACAGTATAGTCACCTCAGGAATCCTCCCTGATGCCATCTCGGACCACTCTCCTACCTGTTGTGTATGGGGCCTCTCCTCTCCTAAAATACCTAGTAAAGTGATCCAGATGTGGGACTATTCCAGATTTGACATTGAAAACTACCTTGCTGACCTACGTCTAGTGGACTGGTCCCAGGTCGCTGTCTCGAGTGATCCCTCAGTGGCCCTTGACAACTTCCTCACTGTCTTTGTGCCCCTGCAAAATAAACATGCCCCACTCACTAAAAAAAGGGTGAAGTGTGCTGTCACCAAGTGGCTCCATGGAGGCCTGCTATCCCTCATGAAGCAAAGAGACAAATGTTGGGCAAGATTCAAGTCCTCCAACTCCTGTGCTGACCTCCTCTACTATCGTCGGTTGAGAAACTCTTGTAAAAAAGCCATCCGCTCTGCCAAGAGTGATTTCTGCCAGTCAGCCCTACTATCCATGGCCCAAAACCCAAAGAACTTCCGGTAAAACATTAAAAACTTGGTTGTGGGGTCTGCCAGAACCCAGGTCTCTGACCTGCTCATTGAAGGGACAAGTTGCAATAACCCCCGCACTATCAGCAATGTTTTCAAAAGCCAGTTCTCTGACCTGACTGTCCCATCCTCCCAACCCTCTGCTCCTCCCTCCCAGCCCGCTGTCCCCATGGCCACCGGTCCCTCCCTCAGTGCGGCCTCCAGCTTTCCTTTCTTCCTTCTACCTAAAAGCAGTCACTGTCCAGGAGACTCAGAGGCTCCTCGCGGGTCTCTCTTCTCTCAAGGGAGCTTGGCATGATGGTATTGAGCCCAAGCTGCTCTGCTTGGGGGCATCCCTCCTTGCCTGGCCTATCTCTCACATCTTTAATTCCTCCCTAATCTCTGGCACTATCCCGGATGTTTGGAAGGTGGTCAAGGTCATCCCTGTACTCAAATAAGGGGACCCAAAAAATCTTAACAATTATCACCCTATTGCAATCCTGTCTGTAATCAGCAAGTTACTCAAAAAACTGGTTGCCTCACAGCTCACCCACTACCTTCAGAGCTACAAGCTCCTCTCTCCAGCTCAACACGGATTCAGAAAAGGGCACAGCACTTCCACTGCCCTTGTGGTGGTTACCTCTGCTATCCGGTCTGCCACTGATCAAGGCAAACTGACTGGAGCCATCTTCCTAGAGCTCTCCGAAGCCTTTGACCGGGTTGACCACTCGCTCCTGTGATTCACTCTTTGGACCTTGGGCTTCCCCCCACCCTCACCTGGTTCACACACTATCTCTCAGGAAGACAGCAGTATACCAACTTTAACAAGGCCCTCCCTGACCCAGCTTCAGTGACCTCTGGTGTCCCCCAGGGCTCTGTCCTCAGACCCATCTTGTTTTCCCTCTTTATAAATGAGTTACCCTCGGCCACAGTCTTTGGGCACTCTACCCTGTACGTGGATGACCTCATCATCCTGGCAAGCTCTCGGGACCCCAAGTCCATAAACACCTGGTTAAACTCTGACTTTAACAGTGTCCAATCCTGGCTCGAGGACCACAGGCTTTCCATTAACCTCAAGAAGACTCAGGCCATGCTCTTTGGCTCCTCTGCCAAGTTAAAAGCCTGCCCTGCTCCTCCAAAAATCTTAGGAGCTGATGGGTCCCCCCCATGTGTTGCAGAAGAGGTCAAGTACCTGGGGGTAACTCTTGATCCACAGCTGGATCTCACTCTGCACATCTGCAACACCTGCAAAGCTACAAACTGCAAGTTGGGCCTGGCCTACAGAGCTAAATCGTGCCTCACCCCAGCAGCTCGACTTGCTCTTGCCAGTGGGGTCCTCCTACCCACCCTCTGCTATGGCCTTGTATCCTTTGCCCACATCCCTAAAACCAGTCTCTCTAAATGGGACACAGCATACAACAATGTATGCTGCTTTGCTCTCTCTGCTGCCCGCCTCACACATTGATGTGACCTATACTCCTGGCTGGAGTGGCTCCCACCAGAGTACCACTGCACCTTCATCCTTGGCAACTTTATAGACAACGTCATCCGAACTGCCACCCCTTCTGCACTTGCCCTGTCCCTCTCTCCTGGAGCTCCCCCCTACCACCTACAATCCAGCTACTCTCCAGTCCTCCTGGTTCCAAAACTCACACCTGAATGGATGACCATGCCTTCCCTGCCTTCGCACCAAAGCTGTGGAACTCCCTGCCAGCCTGCACTTGCACCTTCCCATCACATTCCTGCTTCAAAGCCTCCTTATGGGGCTTCCTGAAATCAGCCTCAACTTGTCTCTGTACCTGAGCTGCTATTACTTGGTATCTACCACTGGGTGTCTAGTCCGTGGCTATAGCCTGCACTTTGCCCAGCAGGTCTAGCCCGAGTCATCTGACATACCATGACTGGTGCTGTATTACCCTGAATTGAGTGCTCCTGATGCTGTGCCCTGTTAATCTACCTGATGCTCTTTGTACCCTGATCTGACTGATCCTGCTGCTTTGTACCTTGGTATTCTTCCAGATCACTGGGAGACTCCTGTCACCTATTCCTGTACTCGGCCACTTGCCACCTCATGTAGTTATCTATGTATCTCATTGCTGACTCTATCAATGTGTTCAATCTAATTGTAATCTATGTACCTTACTCGTATGTTACGTATGTGCCTTAATCTATGTACCTTATTCTTATGTTACATATTGTGCCTGAACCTAATGTATGTTAACCCTGTATACGCCTGATGTTCATGTTTTTGTACCATTGTAATCCTCCTGGGTCGCGCCTGAAAATAGGCACTTGGTTGTTTAGTGAGCTTACCCGGTAAACAAAAGCAAATAAATAAATAAAATAAATACATTTTGTACAAATCTGTTGATTGGTTCCAATGTCATTAAGGTTCAAAATTTTAGGTTTAACATAGAAGTTTGCACTCAACCCTAAAATACTGGCTATATATATATATATATATATATATATATGAAACAGTCCCTGCGACCAGAGTACTTACCCAGTTATAAACTAAATGTTGTTGTAGAAGCACAGGGCCCAGAAGGCCCTGCACATCCATTTGTATTAAAACAGGAACAAAACTGTCAGCATAGCCCTTTTATTACCCCACTTCACGAACCCAGTAATGAAAATTTTGAATTCCCCACCAAAAAGTGATTCTGCACCACTGTAATGCCATTGTACACCACTGGTGTGAAAACACAATTTGGCCAGGGTTTGAAAAATGACAACTGTCATGTTCATGAGGTAGTGTAAAAAAATGGTTATGCTGAAAATTTTGAGTCTAAATATTACTGTAGTAATGAGGGAGCATACAAAAACTTCAATGTATGCACATAACTTTGACATTTTTACATATTTTCACCCCAAAATTTCAACATAGCCTTTTTATGACCCTACCTGATGAACAAGGGTGGTGGAAATTTAGAAATCTTGCCCAAAAGGTGACTTTATCAAGCAACCATGAAATCACTTTTCTGGCCAGATTTGTGCAGTTCCACCAATATTGTTCATGAGGTGGTGTCCCAAAAAAGACCATGTTGAAAATGTGAGCTCAAAATATACACAAATGGCGAAGTTATGCCACAAAGCTGAAAACCTCATTGAAATACATTGAACCGCATTTACCTTAGTTTCTCATATTGCATTCGGCGGTTCCAGCAGCAAGATGTGTCTTCCTTCAGAGAGTGGATCTTCGTCCTGTGACCTGTTCAAGTGAATGAGCGTGTGTGTGGGGAGTGGGTGGTGGGAACTCAGTGGAGGTCGAAGAGGGGTGTCAGAGCAGCGAGAGACTGTTTTATTTCTTAAAGGTTACATTTACTATCTGATAGTGGGGGCTGCCACTAGATACCAGGGAAATAATAAATTCAGACAGGGATGGCAATCAGAGGGTGATGGGTGCCACTAGACACCAGGAAAGTAATACACAACTATGAGAATGGCCACCAGAGGGTGAGGGTACCACAAGACACCAGGGAGAATTATGTAATATAAAATATAAAAAAAAATATATGGGGAGGGCAATCAGAGGGTGGGGGAACCACTAGACACCAGGGAAAAGTCTTAAAATGATGGTAATGGGGATTGGAGGGTGAGGGGGCACCACTAGACACCAGGGAAAATACTCTTATTATGGGGACAGTGATTGGAGGGTGGGGGTGCCACTAGATACCAGGGAAAAGACTGTGCCTACTAAACAAGGAGTTTTTTTCTGGTGGGGGGACAAAAACAAGACAATATGCCATAGCAATATACTGCACTGCCAGAACAGTGCAATATATTGAAAAACAGCATAATTCTTATTTTTACCCCCATTTACCATCGCACAAAGTGTGAAAAAAAAATGTCTTTGCGTCTGGGACTGGGAATCAAAATCTGGTCACAAATGCACTGCTTGCCTCCCTTGCTGCCCATGGCTCAGGTCATCGAGCCATGGTAGCCGCTTGGCGTAACCCTCTCCTAGCAGAATTCTTATCCTGCACTGGGAAGAGTGAGAGTGTGTACTACCATGCATACTTCTTTTTATGGTTTTTCACCCTCTAGCTCTTACCTACCATGCTGTTCCTACCTCACGGTCATGTCGTGCTCAGTAGAGCATGCAACATTATGTCCTGGTAGGGTTTTTTTCTCATGAAAAAGGATCTTTTTTTGTCACTTGTGATACAAAAAAGACTTACAATTTCTTGAATAGGAAAGTGCAGCATTTAACTAAGGGAGGTCCCAATAAGAAAGCATCATGTATTGGTTCCTCACAGGAATATCACTTTTGTGGATTTTCAAATTAGAATTTTATGGGAAAATAGACAACAAGATGGGGGCAAATGAAATAATGATTTTCCTCTCATGAGAAGGGATTAGCCCCATATGAAAAAAAACATTTTTTTCTTTCATACAGCTATCTTGAAGTGCTTACTGAGCATGCTCAGAACAATTTTAAAAAAAATTTCTAAATTAAATAACTTTGGAATGGATTAATATTTTTTCACCAAACACACAAAAGGCACATCTGTGGGATGGCCTCCTTCTACCCATAACATTTCAGACCAACATTCCATACCCTTCACCAGCCTGTCTTAAATACTGAAAAGTCACAGTGGGTTGGGCTAGAAGACTGTGAGGGAGGAGCTTGGGAAGCTGCAAACTTCCCATATTAGCTAACCCTTAAAGCTAATAGTCAGGTGGTGAAAAGTTCAGACACTCAAGCTTTTACTAGTTGGATTTTAAGGTTTAAATGTTTTAAAGTTGCAAGTCTGAAAGTCAAACTGACAAGTTTGGGTTAAGAAGGGGTAACTGCATATTTAAAGTTGAAAGCTTGAAGTTCAAATTGACAAGGTCATGTATGTTAACCAGAGTTACTGAGCTAGCAAGCTAGGAACCAATGGGGTAAACAAGAACTCAGTAGCAAGCTAGTAGGGTCACATATGATATCCAGCTATTGCTGTACAGACTGTGTGATAAGAAATTGAGGTTACATTTAAGTTAAGTATTAATAATGGAGGGAAGAAAAATGGGGCATTATGGGAAGGATCACACTAGAGGATGGAGGGGCATGAATAAGGGTGGCTGTAGACATCAGAATAGTGGATGGAATGGGGGGCCCCATGGAGTGAGGGTGGCAGGCACAAGGAGAATAGTGGGGTGCAATGGTTGTGGGGCAGCTGTTTTGATGAATATACTCTGGAAACTGGAGAGTTGTCCAATTTGTTACAGGCTGAGCAGACTGGAAGAGGAGGTACAGGGGCTCTGGAGGGAGCTGGAGAGAGTGAGGGGGGGCTGGGGCAGGAGTGCCCCCGGAGAGAAGTAGCTTGGAGAAGCAGAGGAGGAACAGCAGAGATAAATCCCATGAGGATGTAGGGAGGGGGGATAGGGGTAAGGAGAGAAGAGGGACAGTAAATAGAGGGAAGGCTCAGGGCAGGGGGAAGGAGGAGATGGGCACCACCGTTGGGGTAGCATGTAATAGATTTGCAGTGTTGGCATTGGGGGTGGTAGGCAAGGTGTTGGAGATCAGAGGGGGGTGGGGGTGGAGGAGAAGTGTAGTGAAGGCCCAGGAGTCAGGCTGGGAAAGAAAGAAAGAAAGAAAGAAAGAAAGAAAGAAAGAAAGAAAGAAAGAAAGAAAGGGGAGGGGAAGGGAAGAGCAGGGTAGAGGCAGAGGGAGAGGCAGAAACAGTGGGGAAAATGTAGGAGTTGCAAATTGTATGGATAGAGGTAATAAGGAATAGGGCAGTGTGGACTCTGGAAATGTGGAAAGTGAAAACTGGAGGAGAGGGTATGGGATAAGAAGATGGGGTACTAGGGCCTGTGGATTCCATACTGAAAGGGTCAGATGGGAGGGAAGGGGAGAAAAGCACAGTCGTATCTGGGTCGAGGCTATTCCTGGGTTGACCGTGGACAGGGTGGGGCAGGCACTTCTCAAGTGTGCACAGAAGAGGAGAAAGAAACCTCACATAGTAATGCACATGGGTACAAATGACTTGGCAGAGGAGATGGCAGAGGTGGTAAAGGGAAGGTTCAAGGATTTGGGTAGGCAGTGTAGGGAGGTGGGGGGGTCGGTGACATTCTCTGAGGTACTCCTGGTACCATGTGTGAGTACAGTGAGGAAAAAAGGATAGAGGAGTTCAATGAGTGGCTGAGGGATTGGTGCCATATCAGGGAGTACAGATTAGTGTCAGACTCGGGCAGAACCTGGGGGAATAGTGAACTATATGCAGGGGACAGGTTACATTTGAGCAGGGAAGGGAATGGAGTACTAAAATGGAGAACAGAGTGGTATATATCAACAAAGGTGGATTTAAACTAGGAGGAGTGGTGGTGAGGGGACCGCTGAAAAGAGGTGCCAAGTGAGCTCACCCTCCCAGTTATGAGTAAAGGGAAGCAGCACAGGGAGGGATGGAGGGGAGAATAGGGGTAGGGAAAGGGAAGAGACAGGCTGGAGGGTGGTCTCACTAAATGCAAGAAGCCTGAGAAATAGAACAGCAGAGTTACAGGCTCACTTGAGAGTGGAGGGGTGAACATTGCGGCTATCATGGAAATATGGGCCACCCAGCACCAGGACTTGGATATGATGATCCTGGGGTGCAAGTTATTCAGAAAGAATAGGGTAAGGGGAATGGGGGGTGGCGATCTATGTAAAGGAGGGAACAAAGTGAGTAAGGGAGGAAGGGGAGGAGGGGAGGACAGAAACACTATGGATGCAGTTCCAAAATGCAAAGAATAGGACACTGAGGATGGGGATGGTGTACAGGCCACTAGCTCAGGGGAGTGATCTGGATACGGAATTAGCTGAACAAATTAGAAAGGTCTGCAGGAAGGGGAGCACAGTGGTGGAGGGGGACTTGAATCTGTCGGGGGTGGAGTGGGGCACCCCATCCACCATGAGTGCAAGGGAGTGGGCCCTGTTAGAAGCATTTCAAGGCAGCTTCCTGACACAGCTGGTCCAGGGCTGACTCAGTTAGAAAGGTCTCTGGACCTTGTACTGGATAATGGGGAGGCTATTAGGAATCTGGAAGTGGAGGATCCAATGGCTGGGAGTGACCACTATTCAGTGTAGTTCATGCACAACATGGGGATGGAAACAGGGGGCATGGGTACAAGGGCAATTGATTTCATGGGGGTGGACTTTATGGGAATTTTGGACAGGCACCTGGCAGGTATGCAACCACATGGAAGCAAACCAGAAATGGGACATCATAAAGGAAGGGCTGGCAGAGGCTACAGAGTCTTGTGCTAGGGAGAAAAGCAAGAAGGGAAGGGCAAAGAAACCCAGTTGACTGACACAGGAGGTTATGGAAGGGGTGAGGGCCAAGAGGGCAGCATTTCAAAAGCACAGGAAATTGGGGTGGGGTGAAGAAAAGGATATGTACATGGAGAAGTCCAGGGAGGTTACCAGATTGTTCAGGATGGCCAAGGCGTCCAAGGAGCTGAGGCCAGCGCAGGGAATCAGAAGTTGAGAAAAGGACTTCTACATCGGAGAGCTAAGAGGAGCAAGGATCAGATGGTGAGGATTAAGAAGTATGGGGATGGGTGGAGAAAGGGGCAGAGCAGGCAGAGACACTTAACAAATACTTCTGCTCTGTATTCACACAGGTGAAGGGGGCAGATGCAACAGGTGAGGGGGTGAGTAGGGGTGGAGGAGATGACAGATGAAGAGATTACAGAGAGCAGGGTACTAGATGGGTTGAGGGCATTAAGGATGGACAAAACACCTGGACCAGATGGCATTAACCCTAGGGTACTAAAGGAGTTGGCAGAGGTCCTGGTGGGGCCACTGGCTGACCTGTTCACTACCTCCCTGGACTCAGGATGTGTACCACAGGACTGGAGAATGTCCCATATGGTGCCATCCATAAAAGTGGCCCAAAGGATGAACCAGGAAACTATAGACCAGTGAGCTTCACATCGATCATGGGAAAGTTCATGATGACCATCCTAAAAGAGTGGCTAGTGAGCTTCTTGCAGGAAAACGGTCTTCAGGATGGACAGCAGCATGGTTTTGTTGCAGGCAGATCCTGCCAGACAAACCTTGTAGAGTACTACGACTGGCTGATGTGGGAACTGGACAAGGGCCATACAGTGGATATCCTGTATTTAGACTTCAGCAAGGCCTTTGATTCAGTGCTGCATGGGAGGTTGGGGGGAAACTGGAATATGTGGGAGCAGGACCGGTGATGAGTGGGGTACCACATGGATCGGTACTGGGACCGGTTCTGTTTGGGATTTTTATTGCAGATATCTCACACGGGACCCAGAGCAGGATCAGTCTGTTCACAGACGATACCAAGATGGGAGCTGTGGTTGATGATGCGGAGGGGTGGAAGGGGTTTCAGGAGGACTTGATTAAGCTGCAGAAGTAGGCAGAAACATGGCAGTTTTTGTTCAATACCAAGAAGTGCAAGGATCTGCACTTCGTAGCCAAGAACCAGGGGAAGGATTATCACTTGAATGGGGTACAGTTGGGGAGCTCCACATAGGAGAAGGATCTAGGAGTGATCATTATGGGGAGCATGACCAACTCTGCTTAGTGCAGGAAGGTGGCAGCAAAAGTCAACAAAATGCTGGGGTACATTGCAAGAGGGATCTCCTGTATAGGTCATTGGTCAGGTCCCACCTGCAGTACATCGTGCAGTACTGGCTCCTGTTCCTGAAGAATGACATCAGATTGTTGGAGGAGGTGCAGTGAAGAGCCACAAAGATGATCCGGGGACTAGAGAGGAAGCCCTATGAGGACAGGCTGGGAGAGTTGAATATGTATTTGCTGGAGCAGAGGCGAGATAGGGGGCATATGATCGAGACCTTCAAGTATCTGATGGGGATAAACAAGATCAACACAGAAGGGATTTTCCAGATGAGAAGGGGGGGGACATGGGAGGGCATGAACTGAGAGTGAAGGGGAAGATTCAGGAGGGAGATGACAAGACATTTTTTCACTGAAAGAGTGGTGGACAAATGGAACACCTTACCAGACAAGATAGTGTCCTCTAAGACATTGGGCAGTTTCAAGAGGGATTGGGACGGGGTAAGGGTAAGGGTAAGGGATACTGGGAAGAAGGGGGTGCGAGGGGAAGCTGTGAGATGAGGTGCTAGCTGCACACTCGAGCAGACTTCATAGACCGTGAGGCCTGTTTCTGCTGGCAATGTCATATGTTAGTATACCTTTAAACCAAAATTACTGAACTCAGGAGCATAGATTGTCTTCAAGGTATGAAAAATCAAAGCCAGAAAGCTCCAAGTAAATCAAACACCAATTTATTGTGTAAAATACACAAAATAAACAAGGTACACCAGAGACCAACTGCCAACCGACTGAATGCAGTTACCCAGCGGTTCACTCTTTGAAGCTTCCTCAGTGGGCCCCACATGTATTATGGATAGAACTTCAACAACTGCCCTGAGAGGCAGTGCCACCATCAAACAAAACGAAGCACATTTCACTCCATTTCAGTCCAAAAACAGTAAAATAATAGTCACTGTGTCCAAGGACCCCCTGCTTCCTGCTCAACATCTAAAGTTTCAAGCTTTTATCAATTCAAATATTTGTACCTCTGATTTTTTTATCACAGCTGGCCATTTCAATTCTCTGGTCTTGGTCTCTAGTCTTCCTTCTGCCCCTTTCCCATGCTACCAAACACTACTTTAAGACAAGCGGGCCAATCAGGACAAAGAGAATTATTGGGAAGCCACTCGCTCAGTCTACAACACAATAGCACTGCAATTATGAAAGCATGATGTAGAAAGCACTGCTATGGCATCTGCAGAGGGACTCACTTGCTTGCCATCAAGCCAGCCACTCACTCATAATGAAAAAGGAAGAATGAGAAGGAGAGTTCACAATATCAATAAATAAAGATACTTAAATTAAACAAACTAATACAGTCTTTCTGTGTGTGTGTGTGTGGGGGGGCACTGACCAAAAGAATAGAAATGTGACCAGTCATTTTCAGTGAAAACTGGCACTGTGTTACTACTGCCTGAAAAAGACACCCTGAAGGAAATACAAAAATTAAAAAAAGACAACAGCGTGTTTGTTTGCTTGTTTGTGTGTGGAATGGGGGAGGGGAAAGAGACAGACAGACATCACCTCCCTCAAATGTAGAAAACATTCTGTATTCTGCACTAAAAGGGACTATTTTCTTCAAACCTCAAAAAAGTGAAAGAAAAAGAAAAATTACTTTTTATTTTTGAAACAGCTCTAACTTGTTCAGACTAAATTTTTAAAATGTTCTCCCCATTTTATAGGCAAATAAGACATTTCAAGGTGTGGTTTATTGGCTTGTAAGACCACTTCACAGGTGCTAAAGGCACTCGAAGCAAAAGTCTCATGCCTCATTACATGTCTGGGGCATGCTATTATCAGCCAGTAAACCACACCTTCTCGTGTCTTATTCCTTACATACACTACCACAATATTAATTGCTATTAACACCTTAATAACACATTACTACCCAACACAATACAAATCACCCAATAATATATGTAACAAGCCCCTTAATAACACATGTATCAAGCCCCTTAATAAAACATGTAACAGCTACCCTACTCGTCAACGCAATGGTAAAACATCAGACACAGCAAAAAGTGTCCAACCTAATGCGTTATATAAAGTAAAAGATGGAAAACTCCAACATACTCATGAAACATGCAAACAACCAAAAGTAGAGCGCTCACACCTCCAATACAAGGGCACAGGTCTAAAAAACAATTTTATTTCAAGAATTAAACAACCATATCACCTGACGCGTTTCGGATGATACTACATCCTTTCTCAAAGGTTAAACCCCTAAAGTGAACATTCCCTTAAATACTCATATCAATTAACTAATTATGACATCATAATTTACCAAGTATCTAAAACTAATATCACCTTATCACCTATATTTTTACAAACACCATTAAAAACCTAATAAACCAAAATAAGAATAAAGAAGAGGAGGGGAAAGGGGGGGGATGGGGGTTATAAGTTGGAGAAAAGGACAAAAGATGAAAATTATTATATAAAAGTTTTATAAAAACAGCAATCAATACAGATTTCTTTTAAGGATATAGCACACAGTTAACCCTAACAGTTCCATTCTCTAATCATTTCTTCATTCTTTTTTGTTTCAAAAATGGTTTCAATTCAAATCCAGTATTTAATCCTTTATATTTGGTAGCATTAAGATTTATAATCCAAAAGGCTTCCCTTCTCAATAACAAATCATCAAAATCTCCCCTCGTGGTTTACAATACACTCTATCTATTCCCACAAATGGAACTGATGTGTTTCATCATTTTTACCACGTGATATGTCGTCATATGTTAAATCTTTATTTTGAAGCTAGCTTTTTATGTTCCTTAACTCGAAGTTTTAAAATTACGCTTCGCTCTTTCCAATGTAAAAACTACTACAGCTACATACTGCCATATAAATTAATCCTTCTGTATTGCAAGTAATTAACTGCCTAATATTAAAAGTCCGTTCTGTATTCCCACAAGTAAATTCTTTACATTTATCGATTAGAAGAAAATTTGCTATGTTTACATGGATAGCAACCACTACATCTTTATTAAGCCACGTATCAGTCTCTCTAGTTTTATCTAGAAATGGCATGCACCAGTCTATCCCTATTGTATTTGCTCGTCTATATGCCATTCTCGGTGGTATTTTAGTGATCTCTCTTAGGCCCGTATCACTTGATAAAACTGTCCAATGTTTTTAATAATACTTTCTATTTCCTAGCCTATGTAGAAAAGTGGTCACAAATTAAATCTTTCCTTTGTTCTTCCTGCAAAGTGACTTTTGATTTAACAATTCTACTCTATCCGCTTTTTAGCATATTCTCTACCTGTTGTAATGTTTTTGTCACTATAACCTCTTAATTTTAAACGTCTTGTTAACTCTTCTGCTCCTTCTTCGAATCCACCACTTCACTCAATTACGTTGAGTTCTCAAAACTGCCCTTTAGGGATATTATTAACTATATATCTCGGATGGCAACTTTCTGACCGTAATATAGTGTTACCATCTGTGGGTTTCCTATAAATTACGATGTTCAATTTTGAGCTATCTTTCTTATAAATTTTTAAATCCAAAAAGCAAACACTTTCTTGGGATGCAGTATATGTAAATTTCAAATTAATATTAGTGCGTTCCAAAAAAGCAACAAACTGTGCTAACTCCTCTAAAGTATCTCCCAAATAAAAACAAATCATCTATGTATCGCTTCCAAACTTTAATTTTATCCCTATATTGATTGTTTGCTGAATTTAATACCATTTCATTCTCCCAAGCCCCATATACAGATTGGCAATGGTTGGAGCACATGCTGGTCCCATAGCGGTTCCCTTAATCTGTAAAACATCTCTTTATTAAATAAAAAGCATTATCTTTTAATACATATTCTAACAGTTTCAAAATAAAAACTGTATTAGGTGTATCTGTTTCATGTCTCTGATTTAAAAAACGGGCCGCTGCATCGAGGCACCTTCATGTGGAATGTTGAATAGAGCGCTTCAACATCCATTGTCACCAAATAATCTGTATCATTAAGATTCATCTCTTGTACCAGTCTTAATACATCTGCAGTATCTTTCAAATACGATGGCAAGGAGACAGTGAATGGTTTTAGATAAAAATCTACAAAGTTGGGCCTGGCCTACAGAGCTAAATCGTGCCTCACCCCAGCAGCTCGACTGGCTCTTGCCAGTGGGGTCCTCCTACCCACCCTCTGCTATGGCCTTGTATCCTTTGCCCACATCCCTAAAACCAGTCTCTCTAAATGGGACACAGCATACAACAATGTATGCTGCTTTGCTCTCTCTGCTGCCCGCCTCACACATTGATGTGACCTATACTCCTGGCTGGAGTGGCTCCCACCAGAGTACCACTGCACCTTCATCCTTGGCAACTTTATAGACAACGTCATCCAAACTGCCACCCCTTCTGCACTTGCCCTGTCCCTCTCTCCTGGAGCTCCCCCTACCACCTACAATCCAGCTACTCTCCAGTCCTCCTGGTTCCAAAACTCACACCTGAATGGGTGACCATGCCTTCCCTGCCTTCGCACCAAAGCTGTGGAACTCCCTGCCAGCCTGCACTTGCACCTTCCCATCACATTCCTGCTTCAAAGCCTGCTTATGGGGCTTCCTGAAATCAGCCTCAACTTGTCTCTGTACCTGAGCTGCTATTACTTGGTATCTACCACTGGGTGTCTAGTCCGTGGCTATAGCCTGCACTTTGCCCAGCAGGTCTAGCCCAAGTCATCTGACATACCATGACTGGTGCTGTATTACCCTGAATTGAGTGATCCTGATGCTGTTCCCTGTTAATCTACCTGATGCTCTTTGTACCCTGATCTGACTGATCCTGCTGCTTTGTACCTTGGTATTTTTCCAGATCACTGGGAGACTCCTGTCACCTATTCCTGTACTCGGCCACTTGCCACCTCATGTAGTTATCTATGTACCTCATTGCTGACTCTATCAATGTGTTCAATCTAATTGTAATCTATGTACCTTACTCGTATGTTACGTATGTGCCTTAATCTATGTACCTTATTCTTATGTTACATATTGTGCCTGAACCTAATGTATGTTAACCCTGTATACGCCTGATGTTCATGTTTTTGTACCATTGTAATCCTCCTGGGTCGCGCCTGAAAATAGGCACTTGGTTGTTTAGTGCGCTTACCCGGTAAACAAAAGCAAATAAATAAATAAAATAAATACATTTTGTGCAAATCTGTTGAGTGGTTCCAATGTCATTAAGGTTCAAAATTTTAGGTTTAACATAGAAGTTTGCACTCAACCCTAAAATACTGGCTATATATATATATATATATATATATATATATATGAAACAGTCCCTGCGACCAGAGTACTTACCCAGTTATAAACTAAATGTTGTTGTAGAAGCACAGGGCCCAGAAGGCCCTGCACATCCATTTGTATTAAAACAGGAACAAAACTGTCAGCATAGCCCTTTTATTACCCCACTTCACGAACCCAGTAATGACAATTTTGAATTCCCCACCAAAAAGTGATTCTGCACCACTGTAATGCCATTGTGCACCACTGGTGTGAAAACACAATTTGGCCAGGGTTTGAAAAATGACAACTGTCATGTTCATGAGGTAGTGTAAAAAAATGGTTTTGCTGAAAATTCTGAGTCTAAATATTACTGTAGTAATGAGGGAGCATACAAAAACTTCAATGTATGCACATAACTTTGACATTTTTACATATTTTCACCCCAAAATTTCAACATAGTCTTTTTATGACCCTACCTGATGAACAAGGGTGGTGGAAATTTAGAAATCTTGCTGAAAAAGGTGACTTTATCAAGCAACCATGAAATCACTTTTCTGGCCAGATTTGTGCAGTTCCACCAACATTGTTCATGAGGTGGTGTCCCAAAAAAGACCATGTTGAAAATGTGAGCTCAAAATATACACAAATGGCAAAGTTATGCCACAAAGCTGAAAACCTCATTGAAATACATTGAACCGCATTTACCTTAGTTTCTCATATTGCATTCGGCGGTTCCAGCAGCAAGATGTGTCTTCCTTCAGAGAGTGGATCTTCATCCTGTGACCTGTTCAAGTGAGTGAGTGTGTGTGTGGGGTGTGGGTGGTGGGAACTTAGTGGAGGTCGAAGAGGGGTGTCAGAGCAGCGAGGGACTGTTTTCTTTTTTAAAGGTTACATTTACTATCTGATAGTGGGGGCTGTCACTAGATACCAGGGAAATAATAAATTCAGACAGGGATGGCAATCAGAGGGTGATGGGTGCCACTAGACACCAGGAAAGTAATACACAACTATGAAAGCAGCCACCAGAGGGTGAGGGCATCACAAGATACCAGGGAAAACGATGTAATATAAAATATAATAAAAAAATATGGGGAGGGCAATCAGATGGTGTGGCACCACTAGATACCATGGAAAAGTCTTAAAATGATGGTAATGGTGATTGGATGGTGAGGGAGCACCACTAGACACCAGGGAAAATACTCTTATTATGGAGACAGTGATGGGAGGGTGGGGGACACCACTACACACACCAGTGAAATAAGAAATAATTATGGTGCAGTAATTGGAGGGTGGTGGCCACCACTAGACACCAGGAAAGTAATACACAACTATGAGAATGGCCACCAGAGGGTGAGGGTACCACAAGACACCAGGGAGAATTATGTAATATAAAATATAAAAAAAAATATATGGGGAGGGCAATCAGAGGGTGGGGGCACCACTAGACACCAGGGAAAAGTCTTAAAATGATGGTAATGGGGATTGGAGGGTGAGGGGGCACCACTAGACACCAGGGAAAATACTCTTATTATGGGGACAGTGATTGGAGGGTGGGGGTGCCACTAGATACCAGGGAAAAGACTGTGCCTACTAAACAAGGAGTTTTTTTCTGGCTGGGGGACAAAAACAAGACAATATGCCATAGCAATATACTGTACTGCCAGAACAGTGCAATATATTGAAAAACAGCATAATTCTTATTTTTCCCCCCCATTTACCATCGCACAAAGTGTGAAAAAAAATGTCTTGTCTGGGACTGGGAATCAAAATCCGGTCACAATGCACTGCTTGCCTCCCTTGCTGCCCATGGCTCAGCTCATCGAGCCATGGTAGCCGCTGCACTCTCTCCTAGCAGAATTCTTATCCTGCACTGGGAAGAGTGAGTGTGCACTACCATGCATACTTCTTTTATGGTTTTCACCCTCTAGCTCTTACCTACCATGCTGTTCCTACCTCACGGTCATGTCGTGCTCAGTAGAGCATGCAACATTATGTCCTGGTAGGGTTTTTTCTCATGAAAAAGGATCTTTTTTGTCACTTGTGATACAAAAAGGACTTACAATTTCTTGAATAGGAAAGTGCAGCATTTAACTAAGGGAGGTCCCAATAAGAAAGCATCATGTATTGGTTCCTCACATGAATATCACTTTTGTGGATTTTCAAATTAGAATTTTATGGGAAAATAGACAACAAGATGGGGGCAAATGAAATAATGATTTTCCTCTCATGAGAAGGGATTAGCCCCATATGAAAAAAAACATTTTTTTCTTTCATACAGCTATCTTGAAGTGCTTACTGAGCATGCTCAGAACAATTTTTAAAAACATTTCTAAATTAAATGACTTTGGAATGGATTAATACTTTTTCACCAAACACACAAAAGGCACATCTGAGGGATGGCCTCCTCCTACCCTGAACATTTCAGACCAACATTCCATACCCTTCACCAGCCTGTCTTAAATACTGAAAAGTCACAGTGGGTTGGGCTAGAAGACTGTGAGGGAGGAGCTTGGGAAGCTGCAAACTTCCCGTATTAGCTAACCCTTAAAGCTAATAGTCAGGTGGTGAAAAGTTCAGACACTCAAGCTTTTACTAGTGGATTTTAAGGTTTAAACGTTTTAAGTTGCAAGTCTGAAAGTCAAACAGACAAGTTTGGGTTAAGAAGGGGTAACTGCATATTTAAAGTTGAAAGCTTGAAGTTAAAATTGACAAGGTCATGTATGTTAACCAGAGTTACTGAGCTAGCAAGCTAGGGACCAATGGGGTAAACAAGAACTCAGTAGCAAGCTAGTAGGGTCACATATGATATCCAGCTATTGCTGTACAGACTGTGTGATAAGAAATTGAGGTTACATTTAAGTTAAGTATTAATAATGGAGGTAAGAAAAATGGGGCATTATGGGAAGGATCGCACTAGAGGATGGAGGGGCATGAATAAGGGTGGCTGGAGACATCAGAATAGTGGATGGAATGGGGGGCCCCATGGAGTGAGGGTGGCAGGCACAAGGAGAATAGTGGGGTGCAATGGTTGTGGGGCAGCTGTTTTGATGAATATACTCTGGAAACTGGAGAGTTGTCCAATTTGTTACAGGCTGAGCAGACTGGAAGACGAGGTACAGGGGCTCTGGAGGGAGCTGGAGAGAGTGAGGGGGATGGGGCAGGAGTGCCCCGGAGAAGTAGCTTGGAGAAGCAGAGGAGGAACAGCAGAGATAAATCCCATGAGGATGTAGGGAGGAGGGATAGGGTAGGGAGAGAGAAGAGGACAGTAAATAGAGGGAAGGCTCAGGGCAGGGGGAAGGAGGAGATGGGCACCACCGTGGGGGTAGCATGTAATAGATTTGCAGTGTTGGCATTGGGGGTGATAGGCAAGGTGTTGGAGATCGGAGGGGGGTGTGGTGGAGGAGAAGTGTAGTGAAGGCCCAGGAGTCAGGCTGGGAAAGAAAGAAAGAAAGAAAGAAAGAAAGAAGAAAGAAAGAAAGAAAGAAAGAAAGAAAGAGGAGGGGAAGGGAAGAGCAGGGTAGAGGCAGAGGGAGAGGAGGCAGAAACAGTGGGGAAAATGTAGGAGTTGCAAATTGTATGGATAGAGGTAATAAGGAATAGGGCAGTGTGGACTCTGGAAATGTGGAAAGTGAAAACTGGAGGAGAGGGTATGGGATAAGAAGATGGGGTACTAGGGCCTGTGGATTCCATACTGAAAGGGTCAGATGGGAGGGAAAGGGAGAAAAGCACAGTCATATCTGGGTCGAGGCTATTCCTGGGTTGACCGTGGACAGGGTGGGGCAGGCACTTCTCAAGTGTGCACAGAAGAGGAGAAAGAAACCTCACATAGTAATGCACATGGGTACAAATGACTTGGCAGAGGAGATGGCAGAGGTGGTAAAGGGAAGGTTCAAGGATTTGGGTAGGCAGTGTAGGGAGGTGGGGGGGTCGGTGACATTCTCTGAGGTACTCCTGGTACCATGTGTGAGTACAGTGAGGAAAAAAGGATAGAGGAGTTCAATGAGTGGCTGAGGGATTGGTGCCATATCAGGGAGTACAGATTAGTGTCAGACTGGGGCAGAACCTGGGGGAATAGTGAACTATATGCAGGGGACAGGTTACATTTGAGCAGGGAGGGGAATGGAGTACTAAAATGGAGAACAGAGTGGTATATATCAACAAAGGTGGATTTAAACTAGGAGGAGTGGTGGTGAGGGGACCGCTGATGGGAAAAGGGTCTGGAAAGGGGTGCCAAGTGAGCTCACCCCCCCCAGTTATGAGTAAAGGGAAGCAGCACAGGAAGGGGAGAATAGGGGTAGGGAAAGGGAGGAGACAGGCTGGAGGGTGGTCTCACTAAATGCAAGAAGCCTGAGAAATAGAACAGCAGAGTTACAGGCTCACTTAACAGTGGAGGGGTGAACATTGCGGCTATCATGGAAATATGGGCCACCCAGCACCAGGACTGGGATATGATGATCCTGGAGTGCAAGTTATTCAGAAAGAATAGGGTAAGGGGAATGGAGGGTGGCGATCTATGAAAAGTAGGGGACAAAGTGAGTAAGGGAGGAAGGGGAGGAGGGGAGGACAGAAACACTATGGATGCAGTTCCAAGATGCAAAGAATAGGACACTGAGGATGGGGATGGTGTACAGGCCACTAGCTCAGGGGAGTGATCTGGATATGGAATTAGCTGAACAAATTAGAAAGGTCTGCAGGAAGGGGAGCACAGTGGTGGGGGACTTCAATCTGTCGGGGGTGGAGTGGGGCACCCCATCCACCATGAGTGCAAGGGAGTGGGCCCTGTTAGAAGCATTTCAAGGCAGCTTCCTGACACAGCTGGTCCAGGGGCTGACTCAGTTAGAAAGGTCTCTGGACCTTGTACTGGATAATGGGGAGGCTATAAGGAATCTGGAAGTGGAGGATCCAATGGCTGGGAGTGACCACTATTCAGTGTAGTTCATGCACAACATGGGGATGGAAACAGGGGGCATGGGTACAAGGGCAATTGATTTCAGGGGGTGGACTTTAAGGGAATTTTGGACAGGCACCTGGCAGGTATGCAAACCACATGGAAGCAAACCAAATGGGACATCATAAAGGAAAGCTGGGAGGCTACAGAGTCTTGTGCTAGGGAGAAAAGCAAGAAGGGAAGGGCAAAGAAACCCAGTTGACTGACACAGGAGGTTATGGAAGGTGAGGGCCAAGAGGGCAGCATTTCAAAGCACAGGAAATTGGGGTGGGGTGAAGAAAAGGATATGTACATGGAGAAGTCCAGGGAGGTTACCAGACTGTTCAGGATGGCCAAGGCGTCCAAGGAGCTGAGGCCAGTGCAGGGAATCAGAAGTTGAGAAAAGGACTTCTACATCGGAGAGCTAAGAGGAGCAAGGATCAGATGGTGAGGATTAAGAAGTATGGGGGTGGGTGGAGAAAGGGGCAGAGCAGGCAGAGACACTTAACAAATACTTCTGCTCTGTATTCACACAGGTGAAGGGGGCAGATACAACAGGTGAGGGGGTGAGTAGGGGTGGAGGAGATGACAGATGAAGAGATTACAGAGAGCAGGGTACTAGATGGGTTGAGGGCATTAAGGATGGACAAAACACCTGGACCAGATGGCATTAACCCTAGGGTACTAAAGGAGTTGGCAGAGGTCCTGGTGGGGCCACTGGCTGACCTGTTCACTACCTCCTGGACTCAGGATGTGTACCACATGACTGGAGAATGTCCCATATGATGCCATCCATAAAGTGGCCCAAAGGATGAACCAGGAAACTATAGACCAGTGAGCTTCACATCGATCATGGGAAAGTTCATGATGACCATCCTAAAAGAGTGGCTTGTGAGCTCCTTGCAGGAAAACGGTCTCCAGGATGGACAGCAGCATGGGTTTGTTGCAGGCAGATCCTGCCAGACAAACCTTGTAGAGTACTACGACTGGGTGATGTGGGAACTGGACAAGGGCCATACAGTGGATATCCTGTATTTAGACTTCAGCAAGGCCTTTGATTCAGTGCTGCATGGGAGGTTGGGGGGAAACTGGAATATGTGGGAGCAGGACCGGTGATGAGTGGGGTACCACATGGATCGGTACTGGGACCAGTTCTGTTTGGGATTTTTATTGCAGATATCTCACACGGGACCCAGAGGAGGATCAGTCTGTTCACAGACGATACCAAGATGGGAGCTGTGGTTGATGATGCAGAGGGGTGGAAGAGGTTTCAGGAGGACTTGATTAAGCTGCAAAAGTGGGCAGAAACATGGCAGTTGGGGTTCAATACCAAGAAGTGCAAGGATCTGCACTTCGTAGCCAAGAACCAGGGGAGGGATCATCACTTGAATGGGGTACAGTTGGGGAGCTCCACAGAGGAGAAGGACCTAGGAGTGATCATTATGGGGAGCATGAACAACCTGCTCAGTGCAGGAAGGTGGCAGCAAAAGCCAACAAAATGCTGGGGTACATTGCAAGAGGGATCTCCTGTATAGGTCATTGGTCAGGTCCCACCTGCAGTACTGTGTGCAGTACTGGCTCCTGTTCCTGAAGAATGACATCAGATTGTTGGAGGAGGTGCAGTGAAGAGCCACAAAGATGATCCGGGGACTAGAGAGGAAGCCCTATGAGGACAGGCTGGGAGAGTTGAATATGTATTTGCTGGAGCAGAGGCGAGATAGGGGGCATATGATCGAGACCTTCAAGTATCTGATGGGGATAAACAAGATCAACACAGAAGGGATTTTCCAGATGAGAAGTGGGGGGGACACGGGAGGGCATGGACTGAGAGTGAAGAGGAAGATTCAGGAGGGAGATGACAAGACATTTTTTCACTGAAAGAGTGGTGGACAAATAGAACACCTTACCAGATGAGATAGTGTCCTCTAAGACATTGGGCAGTTTCAAGAGGGATTGGGACAGGGTAAGGGTAAGGGATACTGGGAAGAAGGGGGTGCGAGGGGAAGCTGTGAGATGAGGGGCTAGCTGCACACTGGAGCAGACTTCATAGACCGTGAGGCCTGTTTCTGCTGGCAATGTCATATGTTAGTATACCTTTAAACCAAAATTACTGAACTCAGGAGCATAGATTGTCTTCAAGGTATGAAAAATCAAAGCCAGAAAGCTCCAAGTAAATCAAACACCAATTTATTGTGTAAAATACACAAAATAAATAAGGTACACCAGAGACCAACTGCCAACCGACTGAATGCAGTTACCCCAGCGGTTCGCTCTTTGAAGCTTCCTCAGTGGGCCCCACATGTATTATTGGATAGAACTTCAACAACTGCCCTGAGAGGGCAGTGCCACCATAACTCAAACAAGAAACAAGCACATTTCACTCCATTTCAGTCCAAAAACAGTAAAATAATAGTCACTGTGTCCAAGGACCCCCTACTTCCTGCTCAACATCTAAAGTTTCAAGCTTTTATCAATTCAAATATTTGTACCTCTGATTTTTATCACAGCTGGCCATTTCAATTCTCTGGTCTTGGTCTCTGGTCTTCCTTCTGCCCCTTTCCCATGCTACCAAACACTACTTTAGAGCAAGCGGGCCAATCAGGACAAAGGAAATTATTGGGAAGCCACTCGCTCATACTACAGCACAATAGCATTGCAATTATGAAAGCATGATGTAGAAAGCACTCGCTATGGCATCTGCAGAGGGACTCACTTGCTTGCCATCAAGCCAGCCACTCACTCATAATGAAAAAGGAAGAATGAGAAGGAGAGTTCACAATATCAATAAATAAAGATACTTAAATTAAACAAACTAATACAGTCTTTCTGTGTGTGTGTGTGGGGGGGGGGTGCACTGACCAAAAGAATAGAAATGTGACCAGTCATTTTCAGTGAAAACTGGCACTGTGTTACTACTGCCTGAAAAAGACACCCTGAAGGAAATAAAAAATTAAAAAAAAGACAACAGCGTGTTTGTTTGCTTGTTTGTGTGTGGAATGGGGGAGGGAACAGAGACAGACAGACATCACCTCCCTCAAATGTAGAAAACATTCTGTATTCTGCACTAAAAGGGACTATTTTCTTCAAACCTAAAAAAAGTGAAAGAAAAAGAAAAATTACTTTTTATTTTTGAAACAGCTCTAACTTGTTCAGACTAAATTTTTAAAATGTTCTCCCCATTTTATAGGCAAATAAGACATTTCAAGGTATGGTTTATTGGCTTGTAAGACCACTTCACAGGTGCTAAAGGCACTCGAAGCAAAAGTCTCTTGCCTCATTACATGTCTGGGGCATGCTATTATCAGCCAGTAAACCACACCTTCTCGTGTCTTATTCCTTACATACACTACCACAATATTAATTGCTATTAACACCTTAATAACACATTACTACCCAACACACTACAAATCATCCGATAATATATGTAACAAGCCCCTTAATAACACATGTATCAAGCCCCTTAATAAAACATGTAACAGCTACCCTACTCGTCAACGTAATGGTAAAACATCAGACACAGCAAAAAGTGTCCAGCCTAATGCGTTATATAAAGTAAAAGATGGAAAACTCCAACATACTCATGAAACAATACCATCTTGGGATCGGTCTGAATGAGCACATACTCTATGTACGCACTCATGCAGGGCTCAGTCGGCAGCTGGCCGAGGAGGTGTGTGGTGGACTGAGCCGGTCTTCAGTAACAGGAGGGGGGAGCGGGGTGGTAGGCACTGCTGGGTCAGGGGGCCACTAGACTATTAGGATACATTTGCAATATTGCAAATGGATGTCAGGGTTCGGGATGGGGGGGCACTAGACTACCCGGGACAGTATACCTCCCCAACAGTGACAGTATTACAGTAAAAAGGTTGATGCCGGTATCGCCCTTTTCACTGTAATGGACCGCTCGAGACTCTGGCACTATCTTTCTCAGTCCTGCACCCCCTCCCTGATCTAACTTTGACTCAGAGTTAGAATCCTAGAGATCAGATGGTGCGGGGGTAGAGCTCCCCACATGGGGGGTTCAGGGGCAAAGCCCCCCCAATGAAAAAATGGCTAGGGTCTCAAGTCAGATTTAGGTCAACCACAAGCTGCGGTCAACATAAATCCATCTCT
The DNA here is from genome assembly GCA_016271365.2 of Neoceratodus forsteri. Lineage (NCBI taxonomy): Eukaryota > Metazoa > Chordata > Ceratodontiformes > Ceratodontidae > Neoceratodus > Neoceratodus forsteri. Next base: position 160,363,205 of record CM028137.1, read on the forward strand.
GTGATGGCGGTTGACAACTTTGTCGAACCAGCATCATAGAGCCACCTGGGACATTGCTGCTATACTGTAATACATGTATCAGGAATCGGGGCTTTCTACATTCAATTCCTTACATATCTTGGGGATCGGGCCTTTGTTAATTTCATTATCTTGCTGTTTTGGGGACCACGGCTGTGCTTATTATTCTCCCCACATGTCTCGGGCATCGGGGCTGTGTTCATTTAGGTACCTTGCTGTGTTTGGTGCTTTGATTATTCATTTATCTACATGTTTTTGGGATTGGTGCTTTGCCTCTGTGATCTATTATATGTATTGGGGATGGGGAATTTGTTTCTAGGTCTGCTTACATGTCTCAGGGATGGAGGGGGATGCACTGGACTAACAGAGAAACTATTAGTAGATATCTATATTTATATCTATCTAACCTATCTATATATATTTTCAAGCCCTGCACTTCTATAGGTGAATGGAGTCTTCTGTTCATGCAGGGATCTGCATCTGTTTGGGACCTGTATGAATGAGGATACAATTCCACTATCTCAAAAAGAAAGCAAATTCTTTGCAAAAAAAACTTCATTAATGCACCAGTTAGGGTAACTTAATGCTGCAAAAGTAGGGAAATGTGGCATTAGGGTTTTCAACACTAACTCCCCACCCCACAAGCAGCAAAAGGAAAAAAAATATTAGCGTTTTGAGTTTCCTGAGTTTTGGTGAATCAGTGGTGGGCTCTTCCTTGGGGTTGTTAACCCTAATGACCACATTGTTTCCCCAAGCAAACAATATTACTCATGAAGAAAGCTAAAACAAATTGTGTTGGCAACATGTGGCAAGACATAATTCTTTACCTTTGAAGAGTGTATCACTTTGAACACTGGCTTAGAGCTGTTCCATGTGCTTTGGACTATGGCCTATGGGTGGGGGTCAGGGGGGACCATTAGGGTTGACAATCCCAAGGAAGACCTCACCACTGATTTGCCAGACTTTGGAGACCCAATACCCTAATGTTTTTTTTTCCTTTTGCTGCTTTAGGTGTGGGGGTGGGGGATTGGGCTTGGAAACTCTAACACCACATTCCCCTTCTTTTGTGGCTTTATGTTACCATAACTGGTGCATTAACAAAGTTTATTGCAAAGAAAATATAATGGATTGGACTTTTTCCCCTATTGACTTGATTAGCAGTTATTTCTCTGTATACTCAATTGCAATAAAAATTAACTGTAACCATCCAAATATACTACATAAAATAAAAATAGAGTAAATGTTGTATACTCAGAAATAACCCTGTTAAGGGGAATAACCAGATCATAAATGCACTCACACTTTAGGTTTAGGGTTTTATGGTGTGCTTAGCCCCTGAAATGGTTTATTTCCTTGTATACCACTCTTACACATCATTTATGTTTTTTTTCTCTCTCTCTACATATATACAATATACACATATTTCTCTATGTATTGTCAATCATCTCTCTCTCTCTCTCTCTCTATATATATATATATATATATAACATACACACACACACACACATCTTGCATATATCATGTTGCATTATGTTATGTAGTAATTTGAACTTATTTAGCTTGTTGCTCATCAAATGCTCCGCCTAGCCCATCTTGTTCATTTTGGTGCTACTTAATTGTTAACTAATATTTTTGATTCATGTTATCAGCTGTCGTAACTTATTGCTGCAGTCTTCCCATTTCCTTCTTCCCATGACACACATAGAAATGATCTATTCAGCTAAGTATGTCTCTCCTGGTAAATGTTTTGAAATGAAAAATTAATATTTATAGACTGACATACAGTATATTAGCAGAAAATGTGTTAATGTTGCTACCACACAAAACTCAAAACCCACAAGTTTGGAAATGTGCCATTACAGATATGAAATGTAATTCACACACCCCTCTGTCATTACCCTTGGCCAAATTACAGGTATGGGGCCATGCACGAATGGAGTGGTACCCCATGCAGAGTCTACATATTCAAAATGTATGAACAGCAACCGTAAACAACATCCCCCTTCCCCAGACCTAAGGTCAAGCTACAGATCTGGCTCCATGCTACAAGTCTCTTGTGGTTCATGTGAGCCTCTACTGGTCCAGCACAAAGTTGCTCAATTACCACACAGTTGAATGTTTCTTACTGTATGGCCTTGTAGACCTTGTGTACACTATCGCATAAATTTAACAGCAGTATTCTTTTTCATACCATATTTCCTGGTAGGATATGTACCATATTGGGGAAGGAGTCTGTGAATTAGGTTTGACAACCCTAATAGCACACTTTCAACTACTGGGGGTTGTTGGTTTAAAACCGTATTGACACATTTCCTGATTTTGTGGGGTTTCAGCTTCTGCATTAGCAAACCTTATCTGCATTAATGTAGTTTTATGCAATTGATTTCCTTTCTTTTTTTCAGAAAATAGAGTGGTAACTCCAGTCTTACTTTGTGTGGGGCCCTTTGGGTCCTGCAAGAAACAAGATGTGCAAAGCACCTCAGTTCCTGTGCATGAGTTTTAGCTGTCTTTATATGAGGCCCTGCAGGTCCCACACAACCCATATGGAAAAGATCTATATTCTTTAAATATATGAAATACTGTATATCCTTGTATCTCCAAATATGTTTCAAATATATGTCAGATACATTCACATGTTTTAGATACATTTTGAGACATATTCTAGATATTCACAGAATGATCCAATATGTGTCATGTTTGGTAAACATCCATGATACATATATTTTAAATACATTTTTGCTATACTATTTCAAAATTAAAGTTTTTGTTCTTTCAATGTTATGTCCTTGAATAAAATCAAAAATACTTATTTGTGCATACACATTATTGCAGTTTCTATATATTTTGCATTTTAGAGAAACATATATTTTAAATCTATTCAACATATATATTCTGAGTAACTTATACATTTTGATTTTTGGTTTCCTTTGTAAGATGCTAAATATATAAAAAATTCAAAAATATATTCATAACATAGTTTTAAATGATACCCATACGGAAAATAATTATACTGTATTTTGTTAATATGTAGACTGTATCTGAATATGCCTAAATATATCACGTTTCCAAAATCTGGGCATTTTTCCAGTTATACTTTAGATATTTGCAGAATCCAGTGAGGTTTGGCTTTGATATACTAAATGTACGTGTTCTGTTATACTAGCAAAGAAAATATTTTATTTTACATTTCAATGGTTTTATGGACTCTGCTGAAAAATTATTATAGTTTATGCAAGTGTAATTTTACTCTATACTTTCTACAATAAGTATATGTTAGCAAACATATATTTTCATTATATTACAGAGACTGTATATTTTATATGTGTTAAAATGGGGTTGGCCTGATATAGATCTGGATAATATCTGTAATATATGTATTAATAACGATAATACATTTTACATATTTATTTTATATAGTTAATAAATATGTTTTATAATTTATAAATATAACTGGAATATATATGACGTATACCATTATAATATATATAGACTGCATTCTGTAAATATACATTAAATGCCCTATTTCTACATATCTTCTTATTGCAAAATATGTATACAAGCAAAGAAAGCAGTTCCAAAATGTAGTGGTGCTCACAACCTCAATGTAAACAGCACTCATGGTAAAAGTTAGGTGCACCCACACATACACCGGATAAGGAACTCCAGAAGACAATTCTTAGATTTTCTGCTACAGAGTTTATTTGTACAAAAAATAAAATGTTGTAAAACCAAAGCCAAAAGTAACAACAGTAAAAATCAGACCTCCTCATGGGATTGACATTTCATGCTGTTCTTGTGTTTTTTCAAAAACAGTGTGAAATGTCAATCCTGTGGGGAGGATTATTTTTTACTGTCGCTACTTTTGACTTTAGTTTTAAAAATGTTTTCTTTGCTGTACAAATAAATGTTGTAATGTAAAATCCTAGAAGTGCATAGAAGAATCCACTGACTGACCCCAGCAGTTCCCAGTCCCTAGCCCTGGGATAGTCAAACCACAGCACTTATCCCCATCTCCAAACTTTTATCCCAGCCTACCCCCCTCTGTCCACACTGTCCTGTCTACCCCACCCCTTTTCCCCTACTTCTCCTTCTGATGCAGGCTTACTTTGCACATCACCACAGTTACTGGTTTGGCTTGGATTTATGTACTCTTATGTTAATATTGTCATTATCTGTTTACTGTACTCTCAATGTTTTATCGGTATATTGTCCTGAATTCCTTGCATTCTTGTTTATGTACATGACATGGAACCTCTCAATCATTGCTCACAGGTGTATCCAAGATTTCAATAAATAAAATAAATAAACAAATAAAGACGTGCCTTCTGGAGCTCCTGGTCCAGTGTGCATGTGTGCTTAACTTCTGCTGTGAGTAAAATATGTATCTTGTTTGCCTGCATGATACAGTATGTGTAGAAAATATGCAGAATATATATTTGTACATATGTAAGTATATTTTTGCAAATGCCTGCAGTGGTACTGCGTACATATTGAAAGCCAGTTGCAACTCAGATTTGCATCAGTAGAGAAATGGTTCAATGATCACAAACTGGTGCTAAACTATAAAAAAACTAAGTTCATGCTCTTTAGCAGCTCCCACAATAAACACAGGCATCATTCCCTGACTATCTCTAACTGTCTTTGGACTGCTCTTGAGCAGGTACAATATTTTAAGTATCTCAGTGTCACCATCGACAGCAACTTATCCTATGGGGTGCATATTGACAACACTGCCAAAGCAGTCAATACTCGCATCGGCCTCCTCTACAGAGACAGGAACTCCCTTACACCAGAAGCCTTAAGGTTGGCTGTACAGAGCTGTGTTACCATCATTATTGACTATGGATTGATAATCTATGGATCTGCCATGGAAACTGCCCTCCAGTGCATTTCCACTGCTCTAAACAAGGCTTTTCACCTCATCTCAGGAGATCACCGTCTCACCCAGTCTTGCGACCTCTGTGCCCAAACTGGTTGGCTCCAGCTCAGAGATTGCATCAAATATCAAACATGCCTGATGACCAAGAAAATAACACTAGGCCTCCTATCACCTGGAATTCAAGGTCTTCTCAGCCCATCTCTTAATACCCGCCATACCCGTGGCTCTGAATCCCAGCTCTTTCTGGTCCCTCACTGCTGTACCTTCCAGGGACAAAGATGGTTCACCTACAGAGTCCCTCTTTGGATGAATGCCCTCAACTGTGACATCTCTGATGAATCCAAATTGGGCCCTTTCAAATCCAAGCTACAGCGACTACTCCCTGCCACTCGCTCCTGTGACTGTTTCTGCTAAACCCTTTTTGGCAATCTAAAACCCTAGCACTTGATTACTGCTAAATCTCTTTAGCACCATCTCTGACATCCCCTCCCCTTTGCTACCCTCCCCCCTTCACCTTTCCTCCCCTCTACCTAATGCCCCCTCCCCCCAGCTGTTCTGACAAGGCCTGTTGGCGGATTTCAACTTACCTTATGATTTTACTAGTAAACGACAAAGCTTGTTTTGGCTGATTTTCAATTTACCATATGCATTCCTGTGCATAAAACTGCTTAGCGTTTCTTGTTTCTATTCTTTAATTCACTGTGAATGTCAACTACTGCTTCCTTTTCTTATTTAGAATTATTTTACCATACCCTGTTTAGCCTGTAAACCTGTTGATCTCCTTTCTCTATGTATACTGTTTTGCCATCTTTTTGTTCTGTTAACCTGTTGTATTATGCTGCTGATGTGGAACCTTTGTAAAAGAGCTCTAAGTTTAAAGGTATTTGTAATCTGAGATCTAAATAAAAAAAATTAAAACATATTTGAATAACTAATTTGTATATTTCAAAAGTACAGTTTATCAACCAAAATCATGGTAATTTCTATTTTTAAAATGTGTAAAAATAAATGTATAATCTATAAGTCTGTAGTAATGGTGCATCATTAAATGATAATTCTGCCATAGCTATCTAAATGGTTGCTAATAATAGGATCCCAAATGTGCAGTTAATGGTATGTTACAACAAGATTACTCTATTGTCTGGGTATTTTGAGATATTTTTACAATGTATATATTTTAATAAAATATTTTAGATATATGTCAAGTTATGACATAAAAAGTACATCTATTAAATATTTAAAATATATAAGCAGATATATAAAATATATATCATTCAGCTATAATAAATATGTCATGGAAATATATGTATGATATATCTTAAATACATATCTGTCACATGTATTCTGCAAATCAATCAGATATTTCAAAACCAGCCAACCTGAGGTATTTTGCATATACTTCAGGTATATGATCAAACATATATTTGAAATACTATAAATATATCTATTATATATTTCTTTTCCATATGGGAAAACATAATATGAGACATCACTTTCTTACCATTGTGCTTATGTAGGACTTTAATTGTGGCACAAAAGTACATAATTTTTTTTTTAGTTTTTCATATGCTTGACTATTTTTTGTTTCTCAGCTTTGAACATTTTATTCATGTATAACTTAGAAACTGTTTCAAAATGGCTGTCTTCAAAGTTTTCACACAGCATGTAGACTTTTAAAATCTTCATGGATTATTTCTTTATAAATATTTTTGTGTTTATTTAAAAACAGCTAAGTGTTTGTTCAATTTAAAGAGCACCTCCGTACTTCAGCATGTACAGTACTTTCACAAATTAAATGTTTTACAATTTATTAGAAAGCACATATTTGTCATTCCAATGTTCCTGTCCAAAGTTTACAGCACATCCTGGTAGAGTATCTACAGTAAAAAGTCAGTATAAAAAATATTTGCCTTTCCCCTGTTAACCTCACAGTGCTTTTGTTTATTTTGTAGTGCTCAATCTGACAACAGACTGTGATGCCACAAACAGTAACTGTGGGGTTAGCAGGGGAGCATCAGATATATTTTGCAGGAATCAATGACATAAGTACCACATTATCATCAATATTTAGTATACCAACAACAGGAAAAAGTAAAAAAAAGATAACTAGGAAACAATAAAGTTAAAACAATGTGTTGTAAATCTAGGCCTGGATATTCAGACTGTGCCACAAAGCATCGCAATAGCAGGAGCAGGCACAAGTGCAGTGCACCCATGCGCACCACGCGCGATATTCAAACACAGCGCAGGCCAAGGTGCACTTGCACAACACAACTGAATATTGTACCAACTGTGCCATGGTGCAACCAGGAATGCGCAGTGATGCAGGGCTAATGCGCAGTAGCACAACCAGGGATGTGCAGTGGAGCAGGGTGGTAGTGCAGTAGCACAACCAGGGATGCGCAGGGACAGGATGCAGGGGTGCACCACCCATGGAAGCCATGGGTGGAGGAGCATGCAGCAGACCAGACAGCACCCCCACACCCCATGAACTGCACAACCTGTGGTGAGCTGGATGAATCACCAGCCCATGAACACCAGCACCAAATCCACAGCTGGGGCACGGTGCCCCAGCACACCCCCTGGCAAGCAGTGACCGCAACACAAAGAGGGCCAGCCACCCAGTGCCACCTCATCCTACCAATGCAGAGCACACCCTGCACAGCGATCCCCAGACACCCTGCCCAGGAGCAGTGCCCAACAGTGCATGGCACCGAATGCATGCCACCACCCCCACTGTGACAATGCAACCCTGTGCACCATGCAGCCATACATGGCTGCCCCACTGTGAGCACCCCACAGTGGGTGGCACCAGCCACTGACCCAACAACTGCAGACACAGTGCCACCCTGTATGGCCCCCCCATGGCACAGCAGAGAGGTTGACCCTGTGTCAGTACCCGAGGGGCCCCGCATGTGACAAGGCCTGCCCTGGACCCCACCACCAGCAGGACAGCACCCCACACACACACCCAAGCACACACCCTGTCTCAGCACTGGCCCCAACAGCCAGCACAGACACCCACGGTGGTGCATGGAGGCTTGTGCCATGCAGGATGTGACACAGGGCATGGACAAACACCCACCCAGACCCAAGGGCACCCCAACACAGGACACAATAGGGGCAACAAATTCCACTGGTGTGCGACCACTGATGCTGTGTAACCATGGCCTGCACCCCACCATGGCACAGGTGTACCAGCCATCCTGCGCACGCACCATGAAGCCGTCTGCCACCAGCATGCGGCCGGAGCACAAGTGAAAGACATCAGAACAAAGACCCCACAACAGCCACCAGCGACAGCATGGAGGGGGGACAACAACAGCATAGGCCACAGTGCCACCCAAGGCAGACGTGCACCATACCGGTGACAGGAGGCAAGTGGCCATTGCACCGTGGCCAGAGGGTGTCCAGCATGGACAGCCACCAATGACATGCCAGCAGACTGTGCATACCACAGACATGCAATGGTGCCAGCTGCACAGGCCATGGACATACTGACAGGGGCACTAGGGACACAGAACATGCACCAGGGACCACTGCACACAGGCATCCAGTGCACAGGGAACAACACACATACCACAGACAGGGACCGAGTCCCCCATCCACACCATAGGTAGTCCCTGATGGACACATGCACGCCCAGGCCTGCACCACCCCCTACACCATGCACACCACTGCAGCCAAGCACCATAAGCCCGCTGCAAATCAGAGACCACCACAGTTGTCATAACAAATAAGTGTATAATATAGATGTGAACAATATACAAAATAGAAATAAAACTATTTACAATGTGGGGGGAAGGGCCACAAACCAGGTGGGGGTGGGTCTGGGGTAAGGGTGAACAACTAGGAGTGGGATGAAGGGGTGTGAGGGTTAGTCCGGGTGGGAATGCATATCAGGAGCATAGTGGGCCTAACGTCGACCCCTCTCCCCACTTCGATCTTGGTGATTCTGCTGGTGACGCCGTCCTCTGCCCTGTTCCATTCTCTGGAGCAGCTCAATGGTGGCCCTCACCAGCTGCAGCAGCTTCCGGACACTCCACTCGAGTGCAGTCCAGCGTTGTCCACCTAGGACAAGGGAGCAGAGTCATTATGCGTGACTGGACAGACCCCTGCAGCCCACCCACTGTGCACGGCATACAGCCATTTTCCACACTCCTGTGATGGCATGCGACCACCCACAGTGTCCATGCCCACATGATCCACCTACCCAGGCACCCACAGCCATGTGGAATGCTGCACACACCCACCGCCCATGTCCCACACAGCACCACTGTGGCCGTACAGTGACATGGCTATGTGGTGCGAAGGCAGTGGCACAGACATGTACCCAGTGCATGCACAGACCACCTGTGACACCCACCCACACATGCAGTGCCATAGGACAGTGCTGAGTGTACCATGTGGCGTGCACGGCAGTGGGGCCAAGTGCTGGTGGCCACGCCCCACCACCACCCCTGTAACCCAGCATGCACAGATGTAAGGGGAAACATGGCACTCACCTGCATGCAGGCCAGCAGAGTGCTGCTGGCCCATGGCCCCTCCACCATGTCCCTGCTGCATCGGCTGCACACCCACTCAGTCCTGCTCCTCCTGTACTCGGGCCTGCCTTGCCCTGTGGTGCTCCTCCGGGCCTAGGGTGCAAACATGGAGAGGGAAACATCAGTACAAGCCAGTAGCAAAGCCCCCCCCGGTGTGTGTGTGTGCACCTGCACAGCCCAGCCATGATGCACCCCCACCACCACCACCACCCCACGAGACGGCCCCCACCCCCCTGCAGGGTGGACCTATGCACACCGCGATACCCAGACAGATGGACACTACCAGTGTATGGATGAAGCACCTACCTGGCCATGCCACGGTGCCTCACCGGGTGCATGCCTGCAGATGCCCCAGTAGGTCAGGGTCCCTCTGCTGTAGTCACCATACCTGTGGGATAGCCATAGAGGTTGAAGAGGGGGACAGTGGTGGGGGTCAAACTGCAGCACTTTTCCCCATCAGCCCATCAGCCACCTCTGCCACACAGCACTATGTGGCCTGTCCAGGGGATCCTGCCCAAATAGGGCACTAGCATGTGGCTCAACTATGACCACCAAGTTAGCAAGCTCAATTGTGCTCCACACCTGGGCTCTCCTACGAGGCATCCTTCAGTGTGTATTGCAATCAAAATGGTGCTCTGTAGCACACCTGCCCCATGTGCTGAGGCACCACGGTACTGCACTGTCAGTCCCTATCACGCTGTCACCGAACTGTGCGATAGGGGTGCACCCATGCAGACGCATGGCGCCTAGGGGGCAAAGGTCGACTGCAGAGTCAAGGGTCTGTCTGCGCACAGACACCACAGTGCTATTGGGATGCCCTGCATGTAGCGCAGTAGTGTGCTTGTGTGTGATGTCCTGCAGTGGCCTACCGCGCTGTGGCTCCATGGCGCCTACGGCACACCAGGGCACAAGCACCACACAGGTGAACAGTGCAGTAGGTCCATGTTGGATGTAAGTTGTTGACACTAGCCCTAGTTGAGCTTTGTGGGTATAGTTCTAAGCTTAAAAAGGTTGACTTGTCTGAGTTTTCAATGGCTTTATGGAGGGTTAAAGGTTGTGTTCGAATGGGTAACAAGGGGGGATGGGGGGTGGGGATGAGGAGCTGTTGGGGTTATTTTGCTAATCTTTATAGTCTGGTGGTTATACTATCTAAAAAACAAGGTACAGTCTTCTACAAGCTACAGTTCAGGCTACTGGTCCATAATATTTCACTGAAGCTGGATTTATATCTAAACAGTAATGGATGATATCACACTAAGTTAGATCTTGGAATGTTAATGAGCTCAAGTCTCCTATAGAAAGCAATAGTTGATAAAAATTAAAGACATGAAAACAGACATTCTTTGTCTGCAAGAAATTCACATGACAGAGAAAGAAGGGGAATTTATGGGTAAGAACTTGGAGGGGTGGGTGAATGGTTTGGTTCCTACTTCTCATCAAAAGCAAGGCAGGCAGCCATAAGGACTTGACCTCACTTCCCAGGTACAGTGACTAAAATTTGCCAGGTCCAGGGAGGTAGATTTGTTTTGATTCAGGTTATCCTTAATAGCGAATTAAAACTTTCTATAGGATCCATCTATGGGCCAAATATAGAATCTCCTGAGCTTTTTAATAAGTTAAAAATTCAAATGGCAGACTTTGGTGGTCCATGGGTACTAACTGGAGATGATACTTGTGTCCTGGACATTATCCTGGATAGATCCTCCATAGCTGGGATCCCAAAAATGCTAAGGCTCTTAGGAACCTAACTTGTGATTACAACTTAACAGTTGTGAGTGCAGCTTAATAGATGCTTGGAGGCATGTCAACCCCAAGGGAAGGGAATATACATTTTATTCTCACTCGGTGGCAAATTATGCTAGGCTTGGCAGAGTGCTTGCCTCATCTGGCCTGACCCTTTCTATTTATAATGTTATGCACGACTCTATTGCTATAACAGACCATGCACCTGTTTTGCTTAACTTGCAGGGCTGGGGAACTCTCAGTCTGGCCAGGTCCTGGAAACTAGACCCACTTCGATTAGAAGATCAGAACTTTATTAGGTATATTCGAGACCAAATACAACAATATTTGCTCAATAATCCCAAGGGAATAACAAGTGCTTCTACTAGATGGGAGGCCCTAAGGCAGTTCTAAGGGGAATAATACTATCTTACTCAGCACATGCCAGGAAAGTAGAGGCTAAAAGCATGTTTGTCCTTGAGCAGCAAATACTACATAAAGAGAAACAACACATGCAAAATCACACTAATATATTGTATCAGAGCTTGCAAAAATTAAAATGGAAACTCAATCAATTGGCCAGTTCAAGAACAAAGCGCTCCATTCTAGTAAATTAAGCAAACAATTACTTTGAGGGAGGCACTGGGGAAAAATAGCTAGCTTGGCAGTTGAAACACAAGGCAAGCATTAAAAACATAGCACAGATTCTAAATTCTGATGGGGTCCTACAAAGCAGTGACAGGTACATTGGAGAAACTTTCAGGAATTTCTATCAAACTCTCAACGCCTCTGAAGTACAGTCTATTGAGGAAGAGTTCAGTCCTTTTTTGTCCCATGCACTGGTGACAGAAATAGATGAGAATGACTGAAAAGGTCTAGATGAGGGGTATACTGCCATTTCAGTGAAACCAAAACAGTGAAATCAACACAGTGACAGCAGTACATTTAGCATTCACAGTGTCGAATGGGTTGTCAGAGTGTTGTACGGATACAGTGACTCCAGGTGTTGGCCGCTCTCCCCTGTAAACCCCCCCCCAAGAGTTGATTATATATAAGTCCAGGGGATGCAGGAAGCAGAACCCCCCTACATGGGTGGTGCAAGGGGCTTTTCTAAATGTTCCCCTGGTGCATGGTGCACCACGGTGGTCAGTCGACACATTTGCCGGGTGATGTGATCACTGTCGGCAAATGTGTGCTGCTGTACTGTTCATCGACAACAGGTGGAACCTAGATGAGGACATTGAATGGGAAGAAATCATGAAGGCTATACAACACCTAAAAGGGGGGAGGGCCCATGGGCCTGACTGATTCCCCATTGATTTTTATAACATCTTCAAGGATGAGATTAGGGAGCCCCTGGGTGATATGACAGAAGAAAGTCTAGATTTGAGTGCCTTGCCCCCCTTCTACTCGGTGAGCCACTGTAACGGTTCTGCCTAAACCAGGAACGGATTTAACACTCTGCAGGTTTTATAGGCCAATTTCGCTTCTCACAGCAGACTATAAAATCTGTGCCAGAATTCTGGTAGTGCGATTGGAAACTATAATCTCTAAAATAGTACATCCAGATCAGGCAGGCTTTATGAAATCCCATGAAGGGAAACACCATGTACGGAAAGCGATTAATATAATTTGGCATTGGGGGAATTCCAAAAATGGGAAAGGGGCTGCTGTGGTGGCACTGGATGCAGAGAAGGCCTTTGACTGAGTGGAGTGGAGGTACATGTTTGCAGCCCTAAGACACTTTGGAATGGGGGACAAGATGTTGCAGTGGATCACCACATTGTATCATAGACCTCCCGCATAGGTTCTGGTTAATGGTATCCTATCCCAACCCTTTCATCTGACACGTGGGACATGGCAGGGATGCCCATTGTCCCCTTTGTTTTATGTGCTTTCGTTAGAGCCACTAGCTGCCACTATTAGAGCTGAATCCAAATTGGTGGGTCTTACGGTCAATAGTACCCAGTAAAAGATATCTATTCACTGATGATTTATTAGTTTACTTACAGCACCCCAAAAAAGGAATACCTAGGCTTCGTCAAATACTATCTGAGTGTAGTAAGCTTCTAGCCATAGAATCAACTGGGCAAAGAGCAAAATCCTCCCAATAGGTAAGAGTCTCAATTCATATCTTCAGAACAACTCTCTGTGCATGAGGGTGGTTACCTCACTTAAATATTTAGGTATACAGATATCAAATGATCGATATAAACTATCTCAGGACAACTACTATAAACTTCTAGGATCTGTTTGGCGGGACTGTGAGTGTTGGGCAGGGCTCCCCATAAGTATAACTTGGAAAATAAATTCTATCAAAATGAATATTTTACTCTGATTCATTTACCTGTTTCAGAATCTCCCCATTAGGGTACCAGAATTTTTTTTTAAATCCTTAAATAGCATACTTCACAAATTTCTATGGAACAGTAAAACAGCTAGAATATCTAGACAAATTCTCCAGCTTCCCCTAAAGAAAGGTGGCCTGGCTCTTCCCAATATGAAGTACTACTACTGGGCATCACAATTAGCAGTGATTGTGCAGGACAAAGGTACCACTCCACCTGATTGGTTAACCATGGAGAGTGAAGCATTTGATCATGACCTTGTCTGTGCTTGCCTACTACCTGCTTTATCAGGTGCACCACTTGCACCGCAAGGCAATCCCTATGCATAGCAGCACTGGAGAATATGGGTTGGAGTGCACAAAATGATTGGTCACGGCGGGGTGGGGGAGATTTTTGTCCCGAGCAACAATGATTTCAGTGGTAAATGGAGTGAAAGTATACAATGTAATTCTTCACCAAGCTCTACTTAGGTGGCATAGGAATGACTTAATCGAGGTGGAGCAGCTCTTTATTGGAGGTATCCTTAAAACCTTCACTGACATAAGAGAGGAATACTCTTTGCATGGTGGATATTTCTTAGCATATTTAATGATGAGACATCACTTGCCCCTGGCTAGTCTGACTTAATCCTCTATTGAAGAAATTCTTTACAGGCCACTGCCTAATTCCAAACCCCTCATAGCCCTATATTAATTGCTTGTTGGTGCATCCCCCGACCCAAAGATCAAGGCTAGAGGGCACTAGGAGCAGGACCTAGACACCCAGCTAACAGCTGAAGACTAGCAAGTAGCTGTAACTCATGTCCATTCTTGCTCTCATTCAAATAAGCTGGATAGAATTCAATTATTTGAACTGTAGAGGTCTTATTTAACCCTGTATAAACTACAACAGTATAATAATTCCATAGATTCACAAAGCCCTAAATGTAAAGTGGAGACAGGTTATTTTATGCACATGGCCCTGACATGCCCAAAAGTAGCTCCCTTTTGGTCCCCAGTTCATCATTTAATGGAAATTGCCCTGTAATGTAAGCTGCCAGCATCGACCGCTGCATATATACTAGGTTTGGACTACAATCTCATTCAAGGGAGTTGTGTGGCTAACACTCAAAGATTGTAGAACTTGGCTCTGGTTATTGCCAGGAAAATTGCAGTGCAAAATTGGTATCTCCATCAATGGTAGCACAATGGCTGAACAACTTCCTTTTATGCATGAAACTAGAAAAGCACCACTTTAATGCCAGTGGTTTGAGTTACCTGTTCCCAATGCACCTGGCAGCCAATGCTGTCAGCCATAGAGAACAATCATTCTCCAGCATAATTCTGTGAGGGATCTGTGAATCCAGACTATTACATTTTTCTACTGAACCATATCAATGACAGAATCTGTATGCTTATCTTGTATTATTTGGATGAACCTAAGACAAGTTTTATGGAACCGTTTTGTTCTTACTGGATACAGCTAGCTGTAAACCAGAGTAGTGCTTAGAAATGTTATACTTGATTTTTTGCACCAGAAGTACCTTAATAAGCCAGCCCAGTGGCGCAAGGTTGAGGCACTGGATGCCACACCTTGCGCCACACCAGCTACCTGGTTCGGAAATGAACCTGGGCTGTCGGGGGGTCAGTAGGGGGGAGACAGGATTGAGCATCCAGAGGACTCCTGTCCTCTCTCAGGAGCAGGGAGACTAGTCATTCTGCTCACTGACTGCCCTCTGGTGGTGGCTGGAGGACAGTATGGGTCGGGAGGCTTGAAGCTGATGTTCTTTTGTCAGAAGGGAGGTGGAACCAGGCGAAAAAGGAAAACGAGCCTGGCAGACTCGATGATGGTCCACCTCTCCTGGGAGCGGTCACCTGGATTCTGGATTGGGTCTCTAGGAGGGGGAGAAGCCAGTAATCTCTTCCTGGCCCCACCGTGGGGGGGGTCAATCTGCAGGGGAACTACTGGAGGCCACCTAGCATGGGTGCGGCAGGACTAGAGAGATACAGCTGGAGAGATAGGGCCATAGCCGCTTGCCAGGGCTCTGGTGATAAAAGTACTTATGAAAAAGAAAAGTACCTTAATAAAAAAAAAGTCTCTCACCAGCTCCAAACATCTACACTGGTTAGCAACATTGAGGGAGGCAATGCCCGCAAGTATCACCCCCACCCCATGGAACAGGTAAAAAATATTTGTAAAACACTGTGAACCCTTGCCTAAAAAAAAACTCCCTAATTAACATCTCATCTTTGGCAAGTGAATAAAAGGCTGATTGCCTTCTGGTAGTGGCTGGAGGGCAGTGCGGGTCAGGAGACTTGAAGTTGACGTTCTTTTGTCAGAAGAGAGGGGAGGCCGGGCGAAAAATGAAAACAAGCCTGGCAGACTCGATGATGGTCCACCGCTCCCGGGTAGTGGTCACGCGGATTCTGGATTGGGTCTCTGGGAGGGGGCAAAGCTGGCAACCTCCTCCTGGCCCCACCATGGGGGCAATCTGCAGGGGAACTACTGGAGGCCACCTAGCATGGGCGTGGCAGTGCCAGAGAAAGAGACCCTCCGATCGGAGGGCAGTAGCTGCCTGCCAGGGCTCTGGTGGTAAAACTACTTATGAAAAAAAAAGTACCTTAATAAACTTTGTTTACAAAAAAAAAAAAGTCTCTCAACAGCTCCAAACATCTACACTGGATTGCACCATCGAAGCATCACCTCCCAACCCCATGGACCAGGTAAAAATAAATATTTGTAAAATACTGAGAACCCTTGCCAGAAAAAAAAAAACTCCCTAATTAAAATCTTGTCTTTGGCAAGAGAATAAAAGGCTGTGAGTGAGATTTTACCAGGGGGCTGTTGGTTTATCTAGTGGCTAGTGTGTGTGCATGTGTTGCTAAGAACTGTATAAACCACCATCAGCTAGACTGGTTATATGCCAAGCTGAAACTGGAACTCTTGTACTAACAATATCAGCTAAAACGGAACTGATCAAGGGACATACTTTTCCAGCACCACCCCCTTCCAGGGGGAAACAGAACACCGTCAGCAATGTAAAGTTCTTCTAACAAGAGTACACTACTATGAATGTACTTGAAAGAGACTTGCTTAATTACTTTCTAATTCCTTATATACCATCTTTTTCTTTTCAAGTCTGTGTTGCTGAAAATAAAACCTAATGAATGGTATAGTATGTGTTTCTTGTTATCAGCTTCTCCTGTGAAATTTATGACATTGTGTGATTTATGTGAAGTCCACTACACAAGGATTAAAGTTTGCTCTTGGGCTAGTATATAGCAAATCATAGAGACATAGAATTTGATGGCAGATAAGGACCGCTTGGCCCACCTAGTTTTCCCATTTCCCCACCTAATAGATAAGCTGCAGATCCTAGTTAACCAACAGCCTACTTCCTCCTACCCGCCACTAGAATTGCCTTATGTCTGTTCCATGCATTCTTGAATTCCCCCACTGTTTTTGACTCCACAACCTCCTCAGGAATGTCATTCCATGCATCCACAACCCTCCCTGCAAAAAAATACTTCCTCACATTACCTCTGAGTCATCCCCTCTCTATCTTCAAATTGCGCCGTCTTGTTCTTGCACATCTCTTTTTCTGAAAGATGCTACACTCTTGGACTTTGTTGATTCCCTTGAGGTACTTGAAAGTTTCTATCATGTCCCTCCTCTCCCTTCCTTCCTCGAGAGTATACATAGTATCCATTAGTCTCTCTTCGTATGTCTTCTGGTGCAGACCCTGCACCATTTTGGTTGCCCTCCTCTGGACAGCCTCCACCCTGTCTGTGTCTTTGCGGAGATGGGATCTCTAGAACTGCATACTGTACTCCAGATGGGGTCTCAACAACTTTCTGTACAGAGGGATAACAGCTTCCTGTTTTCTACTGGTGATGCCTCTCCCTATGCATCCCATTATCCACCCAGCCCTCCTTACTGTCTTCTCACATTGCTTGCCTCACTCCCAGGCTGGCTAATTTGTTTATTAATCTTTTGTGCGGTACTGTGTCAAATGCCTTGCTAAAGTCTAGGTAGTCCATGTCCACAGCCCCTACCTGGTCTACTACTTTGGTCACCCAGTCAAAGAAATCAATTAGATTCATCTGGCATGACCTTCCCGCTGTGAATCCATGCTGCCTTGGGTCCAGTGGCCCACTGGCCTCTAGGTACTCAACAATTCTTTCCTTCAGAAGTGATTCCATCATTTTCCCTACCACTGAGGTCAAACTGAGAGGTCTGTAGTTTCCTGCCTCTGTTTTTCTTCACTCCCTAATGTACCTATAAAAGGTTTTATCGCTCTTCTTAACTGAGTTGGCTATCTTTCCCTCGGTTTGGGCAGTTGCTATTCTGACTGCCTTCCCCGTTTCCTCCTGCTTTAACTGGTACAGTTCTCTGTTCTGCTTCTTCTATGTTTCCTTATACTTCCTGAATGCTATCTTTTTCATAGAAACATAGAAGTTGATGGCAGATAAGGACCTCAAGGTCCATCCAGTCTGCCCTTTTTTTTTCTACCTTATGAATGTGCCATAGGCCTTTACATTGTCTATGGCCTATCTATTCATACTCATCTGTATTGCTCCCGTATGCCTATCCCATGCCTGTTTGAAGCCCTACACAATGGTCATATTCACCTCTTGAGGTAGGCTGTTCCATGCATCCACCACCCTTTCTGTGAAAAAGAACTTCCTCACATTACCCCTTAATCGGCCTCCCTCTAATCTCATGCTGTGTCCTCTTGTCCTGCTATTTTTCTTATATTGAAACATGTTAGACTCTTTTACCTTGTTAATGCCCTTAAGATATTTGAATGTTTCGATCATATCATCTCTCTCCCTCCTTTGCTCTAGGGTATAGATATTGAGCTCTGTTAATCTGTCTTCAAATGTTTTCTGATGCAGTCCCTTCACCATTTTGGTTGCCTTTCTCTGGACTGCCTCCATTTTGTTAATGTCCTTGTGCAGGTGCAGCCTCCAGTACTGCACACAATACTCCAGATGGGGCCTAACCAGTGTCTTATAAAGAAGGATTATTATTATCTCCCTCTTACGACTTCTGATACCCCTACTAATACATGCTAACATCCCCCTAGCCTTACTTACAACTTTAGTGATTTGCTTGAATGATTTCAGGTCATGTGTGATGATGAAATACAAAATCACACATACCCCCATAATGCAAAGCACCATGGGCTATATATGCAAATCACCATAGAATATTATGCTGGTTCAACTTTAAGCAGAAACACATGGTACCAAAAGGTCTCTCACACAGTCTGCAAAGGGTGCTAACAGAAGACACATACACACGTTTCATCCTACCAGAACTCATCAGTGTGCTTCATCTGTGTGACACCCCAGTGGAATGAATCAGCTACCCTAAGATGGTCTATCTGGGTTATGTTGCGGTGAACCCAATAAAAACAAAAAGATGCTAAAAGACGAAGAACCAGAGTGTGCAAGCACTGAGACAATGGTTAACCCAAAGAGCACTGGCCGGGAAGCCAAGTTTCAAAGAAATACAAAATTACACATACCCCCATAATGCAAAGCTCCATTGGCTGTATATGCAAATCACCACAGAATATTATGCTAGTTCAACTTTAAGCAGAAATGCATGGTACCAAACAGTCTCTCACACAGTCTGCAAAGAGTGCTAACAGGAGACAGATACACGTGTTTCATCCTACCAGAACTCATCAGTTTGCCTCATTTGTGTAACACCCCAGTGGAATGAACCAGCTACCCTAAGATGGTCTATCTGGGTTATATTGTGGTGAACCCAATAAAAACAAAAAACAAGCTAAAAGACAAAGAACCTCAGTGCGAAAGTACTGAGGCAATGGTTATCCCAAAGGGCACTGGCTGGGAAGCCAAGTTTCAAAGAAATACAAAATCACACATACCCCATAATGCAAAGCACCATGGGATATATATGCAAATCACCACAATGTGTGATGATGATGCCCAAGGCTCTTCCCTTGTGATTGCCAGCAACTTCCCTCCCAACCTATAGGTGGCTTCAGGGTTTCTCTTCCCTATGTGCATGATCTTGCATTTCTTTGTGTTAAAACCCAGTTGCCACTCTTCCGACCATTTTGCAAGTTTTTCCAGATCTCTTTTCATTCTGCCCACCCCGTCTGGATCATCTACTCTGTTGCAGATCTTGGTGTCATCTGCAAACAGACAAACCTTTCCCTCCAGTCCATCTGCAATGTCACTGATTAAGATATTGAAGAGGACTGACCCCAGAACTGATCCCTGAGGTACCCCACTTGTGATTTGCATCTCTTCTGACTGTATACCATTTACCACCATTCTCTATTTTCTGCCTGCCAACCAGTTTGCAACCCAGTTGACCAATTTCTGACCCACCCCAAGTCTACCCATCTTATTAATCAATCTTCTATGTGGAACAGTACAAAAGCTTTGCTGAAGTCAAGGTAGGCGACATCAACTGCTCCCCCTTGGTCCACCACTCTGGTTAACCAGTCAAATAAATCTATGAGATCAGTTTGACAGGACCTTCCTGTTGTAAACCCATGCTGCCTTGGATCCTGTGTGCCTATGGATTCCAGGAGTTGCACTATCCTTTCCTTTTCTTAAGGAGTGCCTCCATAATCTTGCCCACTATTGAGGTAAGACTGACTGGTCTATAGTTCCCTGCCTCCTCCCTGCTACCACTCTTGTGGAGCAGGATCACATGAGCCCTTCTTCAGTCTTCTGGGACCTCTCCTGTGCTCAGAGACTCACTAAACAGTTCTGCTAATGGCTCTGCTAGTTCCACCCTTAGCTCCTTTAGTACCCTGGGATGTATGCCATCCAATCCCATTGCCTTGTCCAGCCTGAACTTAGCGAGCTCTTGTAGGACCCTTTCTTTTGTGAAGGGACTTGTGCACACCTCCCTCCTCCCCTGTGTCCATGGTGCTGAGCTGTAGACCCTGCCCTACCTTCTCCTCAGTAAATACTGAGCAGAAGTATCTATTTAGGATAGATGCTTTTCTTGGTCCTCCTCCACACACTCCCCCTCATCCCCTTTGATCTTTGCAATGCCTCCTCTGGACTTTCTCCTTTCACTAATGTATCTATAGAAAGTCTTATCCCCTTCTTTTACTGTCCGTACTCGTGTTTCTTCGGTGTGGGCCTTTGCCTGCCTTACTGCTTTCCCTGCTTCCCTTAGGGAACTTTGGTATGCCTCCCTACCTTCATCCCACTGCGCTCCCCTACATTTCCTGAAGGCCAGTCTTTTGGCTCTGACTTTTTCTGCTACTATTTTTGAGAACCAAAGTGGTTTCCTCTTTCCTTTGCTCTTGCTTTTCTCCCTAACACAATGGGATGTTGCTTCAAGTATTGCATCCTTAATGATTGCACACTTTGCCTGTATCCCCTCACCTGTATTTCTTCTTGCCAGGGCTAGCTTAACTCTGCTGGCCATCTTATCAAACTCAGCTCCTCTGAAGTCCCATATTTTTGCCTTGGAATGGGATGATTTAGTTATAGTGGCCAAATTGAACCATACCATGTGGTCATCACTGGCCCCCAGGTTACCCTCTACCTGGAGTTCTGGGATCCTTTCCCTGTTAGTCATTACTAGATCTAGGACAGCCCTGTCTCTTGTGGGTTGTTGTACCAGTTATATGAGGCCATCCCCCAGCAGGGAATCCACTATGTGTCTAGTTCTGGTGGATGTTCCTGCTGGTATTGATCAATCTGTATCTGGCATGTTGAAGTCTCCCATTGTCAGAACCTCCTCTTTAGCTGTCATGGTCTGTATATCTTCTAACAGTAATATGTCTATGTTCTCTTCTTGGTCTGGAGGCCTGTAGACAATCCCAGTTCATATGGCTGTCCCATTTCCTGTTTCCCGTGTGACCCTTAGTTCTTTTGGCTCCTTATATGTATTCTGTATTTCTGTAGCTTTGATATTTTCATTGACAATAAGGGCTACCTCCCCCTTTGCACCTTGGTCTCTTCTGAATAGTACATAGCTGAGTACTGAAGTCTCCCAAGTGTGGTTACTGGTGAACCATGTCTCTCTAATGGCTACTATGTCTAGTTTAGCCTCTGTCATTGTTGCCTGCAGTTCTGGGATCTAGTTTCCCAGACTGCATGCATTTGTGTACATGATTTTCCTTTGGGCAGATTTTGGTATGTTCGCTGTTGGGCAAGGTCTGGCATTTCCCCTGCGTGTCGTATGGGGAGCCAAATCCTTTTCCTTACCTGGTGATGCAAATGAACTACAAACATGCTGAACTCCTGTTTGATCACTAGCTGAGGTGGGAGGGGTGTTCTTCCCATTCGATGTATCAGGTGGTGCACCCCTCTCTCCCTTGGCTAGTTTAAATATTCTGCAAAGATGTCAAACTTCTGCCCCAATGCACTGACTCCCTTCTTAGTCAGATGCAGTCCATCGAATTTAAAGCACTTTCGCTCCCCAAACTGTTGCCAGTTACATAAAAATTAATGTCCCTTTTCCTGGCACCAGCCCTTGAGCCACATGTTATCTCCCCTATCTCCCCTTCTCTGACCTTCTGTCCATCTGCCCCCCCTCTCCCAGACCGGCAGGAACTCAGAGAAGGAGATGCCAGACAAAATGGATGATAGTTTGTCTCCCAGACTGGTCAGGTGATTCTTGGTCTCCACAACTGACCGGCTGGAGAGATTGTTAGTCCCTATGTGTACCAGGACATTGATGTTTTCTCCTGCTTCCTGCACAATTTTAGCAATGCAATCAATGTTTCTCCACGCCGATGTACATGGGAGACATCTGTCCATTACCCCTGGCCGGAGATAGGTATCAACTCCCCAAATCATGGAGTCTCCTATGATCAGAAGTGTTTTTTGTGTTGCTTTTTTTTGTTTTGGTCACTGTTTTGGGTGAGTTTTGTTGTGCTAGCTCCTGTTCTGCAGTGTCCTCTGCTCCTTTGTTTGATTTTAGAGATAGAGGCAGATACCTGTTTGTGGCTTTTATATGGTTTGTGGAGGTGATACGTTGGAGAGCACTGAGTGATGGGGCACCTGAGTTGCCCCTCCTAACCACCTGCCAACCTCCCGGAGCAACTACCCTCTGCAGTCAAAGTGCTTCCATTGGATGTTGGGGAACTAGCAGGCAGTTCTTATAATATATTTCCTCCTGAATATGTGATTTTAGGTGTGCAATCTCTGCCCATGCTGCCTGAAAAGCTTCTTTAGGACAGCATCCTAAATCCTGTATAACTGGCCTTTTGAAAAGTGTCCTACAGTGCCTGCAGTTAATAATATAATTTTCTCCCTAATCTTCCTCTTAACCTTTTTTGAGAATCATAGTGGTTTTTACTTTCATTTTGATTTGTTTATTTGCTTCACACCAAGGCTTATTACCTCTGTGATGGCAGTTTTGATGTTTCCCCGTTGTTGCTCCACCGCTCCTTCTTGCCTGTTTGCTAGTGCTTTTCTGAGGCTCTCAGAAATCAGGTTGCCTCTATCACATTTGACTTCCAAGTTTGGGTTTGGGTAGCTATAACTGGTTCATAACACTCACAACCTCTATGCATCTCCAGCCTTGCTTGTGCATCCTGTCAGTACCCGGTCCCCAGCTGTGTACACTACTATGTGACCAGCCAGCTCAGTGTGGGAAAAAGGGTGGGGGTGTTCCTAAGCTCAACCCAGGTGGACCTATCAGCACCCCATAAGGCCTGCAGAGCAGGGAGATGCTGTGTGGCTTGAGGCTGGCAGCTGACTTAGGGTTTAGGAATAAGCATCACTTGTATCTGCACTCCATATATTTGTGTTTGCACACAGCTAAGCACTTGACTACAGTTTATCTCTCTGTATGAGCATGAAATGAACTCTGCTGCTGATGTATATCATATAAAGCTACAGAAAAAAACAGCAATAAGAAATCTGTCTGCTTCATGCATTGTAATTTTTTTTTTTAACCAAGCCCAAGTGCACATTAATCTTTTGTGTTTTGTGTTACTGACTTTATGAGGTCTAACTGACTGCCACATCCCTGCATGGGAGTTTGCATCTGGTTTTCCTGAACTATGTGGCCTGAGGGGCTGCAAAAGTGCCTATGTGCCCTCTCCCTGGAGGCTGATCTGCGCATACACCCCCACCCCCAGCCCTTTATGTAGGCTGGGAGGGCTGTGTAGTCCATAGGAACTGGCCAGCAACAATAGCTTAGCTAGATGTTATCCTAATGGGGATATGGCAGCTGGTGGAGGACTGACAAGGTCTGCCATTTCTGGTGGTCTCCCACTCAGTGCAGAAGAGGAGATGTACTATAGTGCTGAGCCCCAAGCATCTGATTGGATACCTGGTGTCTGAGATTATGCAATTCACAGTGCCATCCCTGCCCCTGTGCAGGGCTTCACACATGTTGGGTGTGGGAGATGGGGCTTTAGATTCTGTCCTTCATTGCATAGACACATAGAAACATGGAAAAGTAATGGCAGAAGGGGACCATGGTCCATCTAGTCTGCCCAAGAGATTCCAAGACCTTTAATAAGTTCCGGGGTCTAACCCCCCTTTTGGTATTCATTCTTTCCTGATCCTGCCCTTTTAGCCCTTGCCCTGTCCCACCCTTGTTTGAAAGCTGCCACGGTCCATGCATTCACTACCTCTACCAGCAGGCTGTTCTAGGGCTCCTCCCCTCTTTCCATGAAAAAATAGTTTCTTAGATCTTTCCTGAAGCTACCTCCCAGTAGCTTCTATTCATGCCCCCTGGTGATGGAGATGGTGTTCCTTTGAAATAGTTCTGTGTTTGACACCTTATGAATGCCTTTCAAGAACTTGAAGGTCTTAATCATATCCCCCTCTCCCTCCTTGTTTCTAGGACAATAGGTTTATGGCAAGGCAAATCGAATGCTGGAGTGCATAAGGAGAGGGTTCGACAGCAGGAATCGAGCCTTGGCTCAGCGTGCCTTTCCTGGTTACCAAATGTTTAAATAAAAAAAAAAAAAATAGAACTCTTTCAGATACTCTTCATACAAAAGATCATGGAGGCCCTGTATCATCTTGGTCGCTCTTCTCTGTACATTCTCCAGTCTATTCCTGTACTTTTTAAGGTGCAGATTCCAAAACTGGATGCAGTACTAGGTTGGACCTCACCAAGGACCTGTAAAGTGGGAGGATCACCTCCTTGCTCCTGCTGTCGAACCCTCTCCCTATGCCCGCCAGCATTCTATTTGCCTTGCCGTAAGCTTTGTTGTATTGGTTTGATTGTTTAGGGGAGTCAAATATGGTGATCCCTAGGTCTCTTTCTTTCTGAGAGGTGTTAAGTTTTACCCAGTTTAGCCAGTAAACTATCTTTGGTTTCCCTTTACCCAGATGCAACACCTTGCAATTTTTTGTGTTGAACTTCAGTTGACAGACGTTAAACCACCTTTGTAACCTTTTTAAGTTGTTCTGATGTTCCCTGATCACCTCCATGCTGTCAGTCCTACCACCCAGCTTGGTGTCATCCACGAACAGTTCCAGCTTACCCTGAATACCTACACCTATGTCACAAATTAACACATTAAACAGGACCAGCTTTCAGACTGAACCCAGGGGCACACCACTAGTGACTCTACCTTCTTCTGACCTCACTTGTTGATGACAATCCTCTGGCTTCTATCCCAAAGCCAGTTTCCCATCCACCTGACCAAGCTTTCAGCAATGCCTAGATCTGCCAACTTTTTTAGCAGGTGATTGTGTGGCACTGAGTCGAATGCTTGCTGAAATCAAAGTAGAGGAGGTCCACTGGGTGTTCTTTGTACAATTCCTTGGTTACCCAGTTGAAGAACGTGATAAGGTTTGTCTGACATGATCTGCCAGCCATGAGTCCATGCTGTTTGTCATCCTTTAGGTTGTACCTATCTAGGTACCCCACTATGTCCTGTTAAACTAAAGTTTCCATTACTTTCCTCATGACTAATGTGAGGCTGACTGGCCTATAGTTGCCAACCTCCTTTCTGCTCCCTCCCTTGTGGAGAGGTGCCACACCTGCTCTTCTCTAGTTCCCTGCACTACCCCTGTCAGAAGTGAGTGGTTAAACAAATATGCCAATGGGTCTGCTAGCTCTTCAGCAAGCTCCTTTAGCACCGTTGGATGCATGCCATCAGGCCCTGGGACTTTATCAGTCCTTAGGTACATTACTGCCTCTTCTATTGTTTCATTTTGCTTTTATATATTGCCTTTTTATGCAATGTCTCCTGACTGTTTACATGATTTAGGACCTCCTTGTGAATGAGCTTGCTCAACAGAGTTTTCCTGCAATAAACTTGAACTTGAACTCTGTTGGTAAAAATCTTCAGAGTCTTTATCCATGGGTTTCCTTTATCAATTGCCTTAATGCCACTTTCTGGCAATGGACCAATGCATTCCTTAGTGAACACTGAGCAGAAGAAGTTGCTCAGGACAGTGGCTTTTTGTCCGTCATCTTCAATGATCTTTCCCCCCTCAGAGAGTTTAACTATCCCTCCCCCTTTCTTTCTTTTCTCCCGGATGTATGAAAGAATTGTTTGTCACCAGATTTGATACCTGCAGCAATAGGAAGTTCAGTCGACACTTTCGCTAGCCTTACATTGCATGGCATTGGGGTGTACAGTGGCATACCTGGGATAGCTCTATTTGAGTGTTTCTCAGCCACAGTTGTGGATCAAGACCTAAGTATTTAATCAGATATCATACATTACATTTTGTGTTCATGTTGAACTTAAACACTAACTTAAAAACTTTGCAAAACATGTATATAACAACCCTCTGCTTCAATCAGAGCACGGGGCTTGTTTAGTAGAATGCCATACCACAGAGTGTACTGATTGAGAGAGCCTCTAATAGCCAGTGGGTGAAGTTTAGAATTCCAGTTTGGTGATGGCATGAGAAGTGTTGAGATGGCAGAGTGATAGCCAGGCACAGGTGTGTGTTTGAGAAACTTTTAACTCAGGTCCCTTGCCCGGCCACCAGAGGAGGCAAGGGCCCTTTACTTGCAGCAGCTTCATGAGGATCCACTGTGTGTAAACAGCAAACTCATTATCTAGTTATCTGGTAGCATCCAAGGGCAGACACCAGGACACTGGTGATAATTCTGTGAACTTGGCATCTGAAGGTCATTTATTGTAGATCACTATTAATTCTTGTGAAAGTATATGATATCACTTGGAGGAAGGGAGTATTCTAAGGGACGTCCCTTCAATGGAAGCCACTAGTGGCCTTGTGATGCACAGAGGAGCTTACTGAAGTGGGTGTTTTAACTTTGGGAGGCACATTTAATCCTGTTCGTGTTCAAGAGATATTGCCAGCTGTGCCAAAGATAGTGAGCGATC
Source organism: Neoceratodus forsteri (assembly GCA_016271365.2). NCBI lineage: Eukaryota > Metazoa > Chordata > Ceratodontiformes > Ceratodontidae > Neoceratodus > Neoceratodus forsteri. The sequence goes on from CM028137.1 coordinate 160,389,980, forward strand.
TGGTGCTAAAGGCTGAGGTGCTGAAACAGGTAAAAGATATGTCTGTTATTGTGAGGGAAATCCCAAGAGGGTATGGATATTGATGATGTTGCCTCTGGCAGAGGGCCTAGGGAGATGACCATGCACTGCCTGAGAGCAGAGTGAGGTACACACTGGCACACTGATGCCCAGAACACTGCACACTGAGTGTAAAGAACTGACTGATATGAGACGCCCAGACACAGGGTGTCAATTTTCAGGAATGCCTGAGTGAAAGTCCCTACAGTGGTGCTGCCCCATGCACATCAGCGTAACGGACACTGCAGTGTCAGGGTAGTATGTGAGAAATGTGTGAATCCAAACTGTATAGCAAGGTGGGACACCCAGCAAATTCACAAGGCAGAGTTGGAAAGGCTTTGTCTTGAGGGATAACCACCCCCACCGGTGAACTGCTAGGAATACGAAGAGTTAAAGCTCACCAGGGAGTGAATGGAAATAAAAGATACTTTAAGTAACTAGAGACTAAGGGACCCATTTTGAGAACCAGCCAGCTGCACATGCAAACAGGTAAATAGAGCCGGCCAGCTCTGGTGCAATATTCAAACAGATAGTGCTATCTAAACTGACCACGCTATCTGTTTGAATATCAGACTCTGATAGCGTGGCCCACAGCAAGCAGTCACCATGTTTGGAGCAGTGCTACCAAAGGGCAGGATAGAAGAGCACCCATAAGGATAAAGCACAGCACAAACTGGATTGCATCGCTACCCCAGTGGGTGATATTCAGCCCAAACATGCAGATGAGTCAGTTGGGCATGCATGGTGCTATTGGGCCATTAGCATACCCATTATAGGCTCATCTGCATACCAGCACTGCCGTGGAGTGTGCCGGGCCAGGCCCCCCCCCCCCATCTCTGATCTGTGTATTAATAAAACAAATCCCCATTTCCCTGGTAGTCTAGTGATCCCTCCTCCCGAGCCCCAATCTGCATAAAAATCAAAATCCCCCATCACCTGGTAGTCTAGTGGTCCCCCATCCTGAGTCCTGATCTGTGTATTAATAAAAGTATCTCCCATTTACCTAGTAGTCTAGTGGTTCCACCCTCCCCTAGACTACCAGGGAAACAGGATTTTTTTTATGAATACAGATCAAGGCTCTGGGGTGGGACAACTAGACTGCATGGGGGATGAGGGATTTTGATTTTTATACAGATCGGGGCATGGGAAGGGGGGGATACGAGACTACCAGGTAAAATTTATTTACTTGGGTCAGAACGGCAGTTGGAGAATGGGCGGGGGGGGGAAGGGACCACTGGATCACCAGAGATTGTAGAAGAATTACTGGGGAAGGGATCGGGGCTTGGGAGGAACCACTACACCACCAAGGATGATACAGGACATACCAGGGAAGGGACTGGGGCTCGGGAGGAACCACTAGGCCACCAATGATTATACAGGATGTACCGGGGAAGGGACCAGGACTCAAAAGGGACCACTAGACCACCAACGATTATACAGGGCATACCAGAAAAGGGATCAGGGTTAGGGTGGGACCACAAGTCCACCAGGGTATCCCAGCCCTTGACAGTATGCAGACAAGTCTGTGCACTGTTAAGGGTTTGGTTTCAGAAACATAAATGGCACCACTGGTAGTGGCCATTTAGCGCTTCTGAAAACTTTCAATATTGTGCTGCATTGCATATGCATGAGGAAACCCTCATATGTATAGACGTAACACAATATTTCATGCTATTGCATTGTCACGGGTGCACCCCGCATATGTGTCCTTTGAATATGGGCACACCTCCCATCAGCTGATGCTTTTCCAGGTTTACGCAGCACAAACCTGGTTTGTGCCACACTAATCTTTTGAAAATGGGGCTCTATGTATATGTTACTAAAATAGGGGATGCATCTAGTGAGCAGTTACCACCTACCCCTGCAAATGAAGGGTACTGCTGTAGCTATATTCACCCCTAGTCTCTGCCAGCTGCCAAGGGAGGGTTGTCAGCCCACAGCTGAATGAATAATGACAGCAGTCACTGCTGAGTGTGATTTACGGACTACACACCTTTAAGTCCAGGAAGCGAGGAAACCAAAGGGGGAGCCAGAGTAAATAAAAGGGGGTTTACACATACATTTTGAAAACCATCGTGCACCACATAGCTTTTGAAAATGGTTGCACAGTGTGTAGATTTTAAGACCCTTTGTGAAGGATTTCTGTGAGTGTTTTGTGATAATCATGTAGCACAAACATTTTGAAAACCATCATACAGTTGTTTAATGGAGTTTTAGAAAATTTGTGAAAGATTCCTGTGTGAAAGTTTTGTTTTTTAATCAACAATATCTAATTACAAATTGACATGAAATAACACATTGGCCCCCGTACTCATTTGCTTCAGCTTGTGCTGCACCATGCCAAAACTGCACTAAAAACAATACTTAACAGGGACCCATATTCAACCCCTCAAATCCAATATACTATCCTGTCATTCTTGTTCCCTTTGTTCAACAACTTGAACTTTTTGGTGTTGTATTCCAACTGCCAGATTTTGGACCACCTTTCCAATCTTTGCAAGTCTGTCGGCATTTTCCTTACCCTCTCCTCACTATCTACCCTACCACAGAGCTTAGTGTTATCTGTGAAGAGACATATTCTGCCCTGTTTTACTTCTCCTTTGTTGCTGATAAACATATTGAAAAGGACTGGCCCCATGACTGATGCTTGTAGTACCCTGCTTGTGACCTCCCTCCTCCATGACTTGACTCAGTTTATTGCCACCCTCTGTTGTCTCCCCCTCAGCCAACTTCCCACCCAGTCTTACTAGGTCCTTCACTTCACCTGGATCCTCTAACTTCTTCAGTAAGTTTGTACATGACACTGAGTTTAATGCATGGCTGAAGTCAAAGTTTAATAAATCCACTGAATGTCCCTTTTCTCCTGCCTTAGTTACCCAGTCAAAGAATACTGTCAGGCTTGTCTGACCTCCCTGCCACAGACCCATGCTGCTTTTTATCCTGGACCCATTTCCTCCAGGTAACCCATTAGGTCCTCATTGACTAGTGTCACCATCAGTTTATCCACATTGGAGCCAAGACTGATGAGCCTGTAGTTACCCAGTTGCTCCCTGTCACCTCCCTTGTGGAGCAGAAGAACATCCACTATGATCAAATCTTTCAGAACTACCCCTGATCATAGTGAGTTACTACAATAACCATCTGTCTCTCCCAAGCTACAGTATGCCCTAAGCACTAGTCAGCCATCCCCCATATGACCTGCTGTTTCCTGTTGCCAGTGTGTAATTAACCTAAAAAGATTTAAATACTCCCCATGCTTATCTCCACTGCTCTTGGTGAAAAAGACTCTCACTCTTTCTGTATGCCCCTTGCATGACCTAAACTGTACCTCCTAACAGATCAACAGAATACTATAATGAGTAGCTGGGGAGACTGTGCTATTATCACATCTATCAACCATTCTGGGGAAATCAGGACATTTATCATCCATTTCCTTGGACAACATGCCCTTCTCTCAATAGTTGAAAATGAAGCTTCAATTAGGCCTTGATATAACATGACTTTCCTTATTAATAATCTCAGAATTATTAACAAATGCTTTATACAGTACTTCATTTGAAAATCGCGTTGCCATGGGGCCAGGACTGGTTTCTAAATTCAAAAATTTAAATTTTATTTTCCAAATTAAGATACCAAGCTTAGCTCAGTTGTATTTACAGACAGACAGTCACCATCAGCGAACAGGCAGTGTGATCTGGTGGTTAGAGAATATCACAGCTTCAGTCCCAGCTAGAGTCATACTCAGAGTGCAGCCTTGTGCAAGTCACCAAATCTCTTATTGCTCCAGTCAACAAGAAACAAAAAGCAGTGGATTTGCACAAGGAATACAACCACAATGCTTCATATCAAGTAATTGGGTTTACAGGCAGAGTGGGTGGGCCTAGTGGTCCTAATCTGCCTATAATTTCTATGTTTCTATGTAAGATAAAAATACAAGCAAAGAAAAAGGGTAAAGCACTCCATGGCAAGGACTCTCTCATCTGATGAAGCTTGGGGGCACCTGAGCAAAATGTTAGGTATGCACATGGTGAATGCTCTCTCTCCTGGCTATGTGGTGTTTCTATGTGTTCGCTATGGTGATTTGGCATAATAAACAGTAAGACAAACTTTATATTACTGTTTTGCCGTCAATCCTTGCCATAGGGTGCTTTATCCTTTTTCTTTGCTGCAGTCAACCCAGCTACAGAAATGGGTAGCCACAGGACCTCACTGTAAACAGGAATATCCCCAAGTACAGAAAATGGCAGCAAAATTCTTGCCCCTCTTTCTCTTGCATTGTAAAGTACTTTAGGACACAATGTGTGTGAAGGATGCTCTGTAAAACCAAATTCCTTTCCTTTACTTCCCAGAAAAGATTGTTTATTAAGGTGATTCATAAGGAGGTATATCAGCAATGTGGTCTAGTTTTTATAGCGCTAACTTGAGAACCAGGAGAGTACAAGTTCAAAACCTGCTGTAACCAAATACTCATGATACGAGCCTGGGAAAGTGACTTAACCTTTCTGTGCTCCAGTGCAACCAGCTGCAGAAACAGGTTTGCAGCAGGACCCCACTGGAAATGGAATGTTGATTCTCAGTGGAGGGTCCTGATTAAAGAAAATTGTAAAATAAAAAAAACAAATAAAACCGGCCATTGTAACATTCCTTTACAGTGGGTTGTATATCTTTCATTGTTCCTCATTTTTGGGGGATGTGCCTGACTTGCGTTCCTCTACAGCCTAGTTTTCTGTCAGAAAATACTTTTCACACTAACTCATATGTTGAAACAGATTCTAGAGATCTTTGTGTCTCTTTGCAGCTCTTTGTATCTCTTTGAGATGCAGATCTTTGTGTCTCTTTGCAGATGACACAAAGATCTGCAACAGAGTTGATGCACAAGGTGGAGTGAAAAGGATGAGAAGGGACTTGGCAAGGTTAGAGGAATGGTCAAATGTATGGCAGCTTAAATTCAATGCTAAGAAGTGCAAGGTAATGCACCTGGGAAACAAAAACCGAGGGGAAGAGTACACAATGGGGGGTGAGATACTAACAACAACAAAAATGGAAAGGGACCTGGGGGTAGTCATATCAGATGACCTAAAGGTGGGCAAGCAATGTGAGAGGGCATCAAGGAGGGCTGGGGGTATACTGAGATGCATAGGGAGGCATCACCAGTAGAAAACAGGAAGTTATTATCCTCTGTACAGACAGCTAGTGAGACCCCATCTGGAGTACCATGCAGTTCTGGAGACCCAATCTCCATAAAGACATAGACAGGATGGAAGCTGTCCAGAGAGGGCAACAAAATGGCGCAGGGGTCTGCAATCGGAAGACATATGAAGAGAGACTTAAGGAGCTTAATATGTATAGCCTCGAGGAAAGGAGAGAGAGGGGGACATGATAGAAACTTTCAAGTACCTCATGGGAATCAACAAAGTCCAAGAGGGTAGCATCTTTCAAAAGAGGTGTGTAAGAACAAGGGGGCACAATTTGAAGATAGAAGAGGGCGTCAGAGGTAATGTAAGGAAGTATTTTTCACAGAGAGGTGGTGGATGTATGGAACGGCCTTCCAGAGGAGGTTGTGGAGTCACAAACAGTGGTGGAATTCAAGCATGCATGGGACAGTCATAAGGCAATTCTAGGGGGTGGGGGTAGGAAGAAGTAGGCTGCTGGTTAACTAGGATCTGCAGCTTATCCATCAGATAGGGAAATGGGCAGATTGGGTGGGCCAAGCGGTCCTTATCTGCCATCAAATTCTATGTTTCTATGTTTCTAGAGCTGATAAAACCATGTTTGCCCCTGAATGGTTAAGTCTTATTTCTGATTTGTGAGTTTGGCATTGAGTGGTATTTTGAGTCATCAAATCTTTTTTAAAGGCTTACCCTCCTCTTTGTGTCTAGGGTATACGGTGGCATCTCTGTTCAGAGTGAACAGTGGCTCACAGCCAGAAACACTCACAGCCACAACACAGAGTGCCACCTTGGGTTTGGGCAGATGGGGACCAGCGACACCAAGCACATACTCAGGAGTACCAGTAACATGAGACCTCTTACAGTACTATTGTCCATATTTAGGAACTGGCATCAATCAGGTTGTGCTTTATTACTGTCTCTGGTGGTACACAGCTTAAAAGGGTGCCACCCTAGCCAGTCATTTTATGTTCATGCATGCCTCATCACCATTGGCATGATCAATACCATCACAATGATCTACGAAATACTAATTTACTGTACAAATGTATCAGCAATGGCAACTTAAAATTGTGTGACCCTCACAGAGTTCTAGCTATGTTCTATCTTGTGAACAAGGTGTGTCAAACCAGGTAGAGTTTACCAACGTTTTCTAATTATAGTGGTGCGGTAGCACCACTATAGTTAGGGTTAAACAGGGGGTTCTGTATTAAACAACCGTTCAATAGATTTGCATGAAATTTTATATGCACAGTTTTTGGACCAAGGCCTCATGATGTGTCAAATTTTATGCCAGTCAGATGTTTAGATTCTGAGATCTGGGTAGCGAACAAAGTGAAAAGATTTTTTTTTGCTGGTTTTATTTTAGTCATTGCCTAGTACCCACATGGTTTGGAATTTTGCTCTGAACTTTTCAGGTACAAAGGGCTTGGCCCACAGTGGTGCCTTTCACTAGTTTGGTGAAAAAGTATTAATCCATTCCAAGGTTATAAGAATTTGAAATTTCAGTTCTGAGCATGCTGAGTATGTTTTTTCAGATAACTGCTTGGAAAGAAAAAAGAATTTGGTCCATACAAAAAAATATCCTTTTTCATATAGGAGTAATCCTTTTTAGTAAGAAAAAATCCATTTTCGTATGGCTGCCATCTTGTTTCTGTTTTCTTTTTCACAAAAATATTTTTGGGAAACCCATAAAAATGAGATCCTGCAGAGAAACCAACATGTGTATCTTATTAATTGGGACCCCATTAGGTGGATTCTGGAGTTACTTTTTGGAAAAATTACCCAGAAAGGTGTTTTTTATAAATTTTAAAATATATTTTCATTATTTATTTTTCCTTTTTTGTATGAATGTATGAAAATGGAATTGGACCATATGAAAAAGGATCCTTTCATATGAAAAAAAAATTTGGACTTAGTTTTGTTTTCAGATTTTTTTTTTTTAGTATGAAGGCATCCTTTTTCATATGAATGAAAAAACTCACGAAAAAGGATCCCTTCATACAAACAAGCATTTTTCAATGCCGAATGTTTGCTTGCTGGTATTAGCAATGGAAATGCTGGAGTTAGAGAGATGCAGAATAGGAATGGCAGTGAAGTATTGAACTTCACACCAACCCCACCTCCACCCTAAAGAGATGGACAGGCATTGGGGTATGCATTTGGATTGTCACCCATAACATTAATGCCATTTCACTTCACCCTATCCTGCAGACACTGACACATGTTGAGGTGTGCCTTGGGGTGTTTGGCTTTACAGTCACCCCATTCCATAAGGACATATGCTGAAATGGGTGCAGTATAGAAGAATGGGGCTGAAGAGTCCAAGGCACACCTTGATGCCTGTCAGTCTGTACAGGGTGGGATGTTATGGCTAGGAACCCTAACACCCTAGGCATTTGTTGGTATTTGCATTGCAAATTTTCAACATGGTCTTTTTGTGATCCCCACCTCATGAAAGCATTTGGGACCTCTTTTCATGAACAGTGGCACTGTGATTTTGTTAATGTGTCCCAAACTTTGAGTTCCCACAGCTACACTGCCATTCTGTGCCAGACGTATGAAAACACAGATTGGGCAGGATGTGAAAAATGACAACTGTACCATTCATAGGGAGGTGTGAAGAGATGGCAATGTTGAAAATCTGTTGTAAAAATATTAAAAATACATGAACTTCAGGGCCGTTGCCGTGTTTACAAAAAATGTTACACTAGGCAAGGTACCACCCTGCAATGATGGGTCACTCCATCATTGCAGTGGAATGGCTGACACTGCAATGATGAGATGGACCCTCATTGCAGTGGTGAAATCATTTCAACTTGGTGGCACTTTTGGAAAACAGTGTCATCAGCACAGTGTGTCTGCATTGGTCCACCAGTGCCAAGCCCCCAAGTGCAGTGCTGCCATTGGCTGCCACAGTGGCGCACCTCCAAAACCCGCTTCTCTCCTAAGCTGCCGCATAATGTTTCTTGCGCAAGTGCATAAGCAAACATAAAAAAGAATGTGAAAAAAAAATAAGTCCAATTTCTGTTTTCATATGAAGGTATCCTTTCTTGTGAGTTTTTTTCGTTGATACAAATTTTTTTATTTATTTATGTATTTAGTTTTTGTTGACTAGGTAGGTGCACTAGGCAAATTCTGCCTATTTTCAGGCATGACCCAGGGGAAGGGGATACAGATGAATGCCAACTGACCTTGAATCATATTAAGCTGTTGGTTAAAAGGATGCCTTCATACTAAAAAATAATTTGGACTTAGTTTTTTCCACATTTCAACTTCAACAAGCCATAATTCCCTCAACGTTTGTAGTTTAGGGACAATCTATACAGGAAAACAATGACTTCCTGAGTACTACAAGAATAATAAATAACACCCCCCTGAAAAAAAAAATCAGGGGCCATATAAAAAAAAATGACAATAAAAAAATCTAAATTCCCATAGGATAGCACTGGAAGTTTAACAAGGCATACAATCAAGCAAATAAATAGCTTTTTGGGAGAAATGGGAGTGTAGGGCTTGGAGTGTGCTTCCATAGGCAAATGGATATGTTACTGCAGGTCCCAAAGGGACCTGCATGAATGAGGATACATGAATGAGGATACTGTCTCAAAAAGTAATGAAATTCTTTGCAAAACAAACTTCATTAATGAACCAGTTAGAGTTCAGATTAGAGAGACAAAAGTAAGGAAATGTGGTGTCAGGGTTCCCAGCCCAAACATCCCACCTCACTCTGCAGGTAGCAAGAGGAAAACACATTACATTTGTACCTCTCCTCAGTCTTTGTAAATTAGGCCTGGGGTGTTCCTTGGATTGTCAACCCTAACACTCAACCCATTCTATTGGTAAGGAAGCTGAGATGTGCAGACTGTATGAGAATGAGGTGAGCATTAGCGCTGAAAACTCTAAGAAACACCCCAGGCTTGATTTGCAAAGACTCAAGAGAAGTGAAAGCATAATGGGTTTTCCTTTTGCTGTCTGCAGGGTGAGGGTGGGGTGTTAGGGTTTTAAACCCTAATACCACATTTCCCTACTTTTGTCACTTTAATCTGAATCCTAACTGTGCAGTAACAAAGTTTTTTGTGAATATTTTGTTTACATGTTTGCTCTGGTTCAATTGTAGAAAAGCATTGTTTTCTGGTTAAGAATGCACTGGGAGACTCTTGATGAGTGTATTAAGTGATCATCAAGACTAGTCAAGACCACCACTCTTCACTTGCCTGTCTTTTTGCAATTTACCAGATTACCACTAGATCACAGACTAAATGGCTTATGAAGGCACACACATGCAGCATTGGTTCTATACAGTTCCACCTGCTGACTCTTTAACAGCCCTGCAGATAACAATGTATATTTTTAACATTTGAAAATAGTGGCACCAAGGGACATGAAACATTACAAGTAAATATGACTGATGATATGAAGATAGGCACATGATTTAAACAGATGTGAGGGTACAGATAGACCTCAGGAGTATATGTATAAATCAGATCAGTGGGTTGATAAGTGGCAAAGGACATTTAATGTAACAAAATACACAGTTTCTAAAGCAATAACAGGTGTTATACATTAGGTGATCAGGTGCTGGAGGTGGAAGAAAACAAGAATAACATGGAGGTGATTGTAGCAAGGGATTTGAAAAGTACAATGCAATATGCAAAAGTTTGTAGGACAGCAGATGCAGTGTTGAAGAACATGAGGAGGAGTTTTATAAGTACAGTAGATCAAGTGAAGTAATACTTCCATTTTATGGACTGTAAGTGAGACCGCACCTTGAGTACAGTGCATAGTTTCAGTCACTGTGCTTCAGAAGAGATGTGAAGAACTAGAGAGGATCCAAAGAATGGCAACTATGAGGATTACAGGAATGGTATCTGGTCAAGACCATGTCAGAATAAATGTGCAGTCAAAAACCACAGGGGCAACCAGCAATCAGGAATAAAGGAGAAGTCATACTATGTTAAGTTCATTGGTCTAAACTTGTTTTCTCTGGCACATAGAAGGTTAAGAGGGGATATGATAAAAATCTATAAAATTATACAGGGACATACCCAAATTGATATGAACAGATCCAGAAGCAAATGGTTTGACACCTTTCATTGGACCAACTTACATGTTACAAAAAGAACAAAATGCCTAAGCTTTTGAACCAACCAAGTCCTTCCTCAGAAGCTTAACTTAAGGCACTTTGTTCTTTTTCTAACATCCAAGTTGGTCTAATAAAAGGCATCAAACCATTTGCTTCTGAATCTGTTCTTACAAAGACCAATTCGGCAACCAAACTAAATCTGTTTGTCTAGTTGATATGAGAGATTTTGGGGAAATTGTAGAGGACTGGAAAACAGTAGGGCATCAGATAAAATCAGCATCAAAAGGCTTTTGACTGGACTTGAAGAAACACTATCTTACCAACAGAGTAGTCAGGTTGTAGAATAATCTGGCAGGTTGGGGTTATAAAAGTATTAGCTTAGAGGAGTTTAAAAGGGAGCATCACATCTACATGGAACTGAAGTGAACAAGCATTTGTCAATGCCGAAAGTTTGCTTGCTGGCATTGGCAGTGGTAGTGTAGAAGTTACAGAGCTGCATAATAGTAATGGCAGTGAAGTATTGAACTGAAGCCAACCCCACCACCACCCTGCAAAGAGTGACAGGCATTGGGGTGTGCCTTTGGGTCATCAGGCATAACTGCCACGCCATTTCAGTACACCCCACCCTGCAGACACTGGCAAGTGTCACGGTGTTCCTAGGGTCTTTGGTCCTTATGCATCCCATTCCATTAGGAAATACATTGAGATGGGTGTGATACAGGAGAATGGGGTGAACTTTGGGGCCGAAGAGTCCAAGGCATACCTCGATGCTTCTCACTGGCTGCAGGGTGTGGAATGGTATGAGCATTACAGGCAAGAATCCCAAGTCACACCCCTGATGCCTGTCATTCTCTACAGGGTTGGGCGTTATGGTTGGAAACCCTAATACCTCAGGCATTCGTTGGTATTTTCACTCCAAATGTTCAACATGGTTTTTTTGTGACCCCACCTCATGAACAGGGGGGATATCAGTTTCTTAGTTGAAAGCTGCTTATACACAGCAACTACGGCATTTAGCACCACAGGTGCAAAAACATTCTGAACAGGATGTAAAAAATGACAGCTGTACTGTTCATGGGGAGGTGTAAAAAAAGGCAATGTTGCAAATCTGCAGTAAAAATATTTAAAAAAATGGTGAAGTCACGAGCGTACATAGAAATTGTGCAATGCACACCCGTAATATAATTAGGTTGGGGATTTTTTTACAGCAGATTGTCAACTCAGGCATTTTGGTGCCTCCAATCATGAACAGTGTCACTGTGATTTTCTTTATCTGTCCCGAACAATGATTTCCCACAGCGACCATGCATCTCTGCGCTGAAAGTGTGAAAACACACTTCAGCCATGTTGTGAAAAATGACAGCTGTACTGTAAATAAGGCAGTGTGGAAAAATGCCACTGGTGAAAATCTGACTTAAAATATTACAAAGTCATGAACTTATGAGGGTGCGTGGAAACTGCGCAGTGCTCACTCGTAACACAGTCATTTTATGGACTTTTGTCACCAAATTTTCAACATAGCCATTTTAAGACCTCTGCTCATGAACCGTGTAACTGTGATTTTCTTAATCTGTCCCAAACATTGCTTTCGCACACCAACACCATTGTGCGCTACATGTGCGAAAACACATTTTGGCCAGCATATGAAAAATGGCAGCTGTACTGTTCATAAGGAAGTGTAATAAAATGGCAATGTTGAAAATCTGGAGTGAAAATATTAAATTTGCAAACTTATGAGCATGCATAGGAACTGCGCAATGCACACTCGTAAAACAGTCATTTTTAGGAATGTTTTCACTAAATTTTCAACATAGCCATTTTAAGACCTCTGCTCATGAACAGTGTTGCTGTGATTTTCTTAATGTGTCCCATACATTGATTTTGCACATCGACTGCGCCATTGTGTGCTACATGGGCGGAAACACATTTTGGGCAAGATATGAAAAATGACGGCTGTACTGCTCATAAGGAGGTGTGGTAAAATGGCAATGTTGAAAATCTGGAGTGTAAATATTGAAAATTCGCGAACGTACGAGTGTGCATAGGAACTGCACAATGCACGCTCATAAAACAATCACTGTTAGGAATTTTTTCCCCAAATTTTCAACATAGCCATTTTAAGACCTCTGCTCATGAACAGTGTCACTGTGGTTTTCTTAATTTGTCCCGTACATTGGTTTCGCACACCGACTGCGCCATAGTACGCTACATGGGCAGAAACACGTTTTGGGTGAGATGTGAAAAATGACAGCTATACTACTCATAAGAAGGTGAGGTAAAATGGCAATGTTGAAAATCTGGAGTGAAAATATTGAAAATTCGCGAACTTCGGCGTGTGTAGGAACTACTTAGCATTATGCTCGTAAAAACAGTCATTTTGGAGTGTTTCTACCAAAATATGAACTGGCTTTGAGGCCCACCTTATGAACACTGGCAGTGTCATTTCATTAATCAGTCCCGAAAGGTGATTTCACACAGTGACTGCGCAGTGACTGCGAAATCACCCTTCGGGCCCGAATAACGCCATGGCAGTGACATCATTCATGAGAAGGGGTCCCAAAAACCCCATGTTGAAAATTTGGTACAAAAATTCCAAAAAATGCCTGAGATATGCAACAAAGTTGAAAACCCCTATCTAGCCCATTATACAGCTTACCGGCATTTCCTCAGTTTGCGGTCGGCTTTGAAGAGTGCAGACGTGTTCCCGGTCCACCGAAGATCATTGCGACGAGGTCCGGAGGTAAGTATGGGGTGTGAGGGGGTGTGGGGTGGTAGGGTATGCAGTTGGTGGGTGCAGGTTGTGGGAGGGGGGCCAGGGAGACTACGTGGGACTGTTTTTTCTTTACAGGTGTTCTTTTTGTCTACAATGATGACGCGGGACGTTTGCCACACTGGGGTGGGCTCCCAGCATGGCACAAGGACAGTTGGGGGGATGTTCAGCCGACAGGGGATTGGGTACCCCCATCGGTCAAAGCATCGATTGCCACGCTGGGGTGGACTCCCAGCGTTGCACCCATACTTAGGGTGAGGGACCGAGTGGAGCCGACGGGGATTGGGCACCCCCATCGGCTATATCATGAGTTGCCATGCTGGGGTGGGCACCCAGCATAGCATTTAAAACTTTGTGGGGGCGGGGGCGTAGCACAGCCAGCGAGGGGATTAGGCACCCCGTTGGCTACACAGTGTAATGTGTGCATGCGGGGGGAGGGTGCGGGCGGCGCGACGTCCTGCGTGTGGGTGTGTGTGTGTGTGGGGGAGCTGCGCATGAGCAGGTGATATCTTATCGCTGCTCTCTGAAGCCTAGCTCCCCCTTTGAACTGTATGTCACTGCATTTTGGAGCTTGTCACAGACAGCTCCAGCATGCATTGGCTTACAGGGGCTACGCCTGCCAACACACTGACTGAATTGGAGGAGGGGGTGACACACCTCTGAAATCTCGGATGATGGCACTATGTTTCTTGCACATGCGTGCAAGCAAACATAATAAAAGGGTATAACAGTTGAGACTGCGGGAGACAGACTAGGTGGGCATTGCCTTTTTTTGTCTCAGCAAATGTAACATAATATGCCTTTTTTTACAGTTGTTTTATTTCTGGTTGCATGTCTAGGTATTTAATAATCTTTTATCTTTCACTGTGCAGGACACTACAGTGATGTCACTAGGGTTGGACACTTCTATTAGCACTAACTTTGTTTTTTCATGTGTGACAATATTTGGATCTCTGGCATGCACTTATTAAAGGCTGGTGTTGGGTTATCCTATATGATTACTGCTTCTTTATTCCCTGTAAAATTAGTAGTTCATAGTATCAGTGTTTTTCTGCTGCATGGATGTTATAGCATTTGAAGTGCCAAGCGGATCAGAGTAGCTACATTGGTGTGTCTTTCTATATACTGATATTGCAACTTGAGTATGTAATACTAGGGGTTCATATAGCAGTGTTTTTCTGCTTCCTGTATATTATAGCATTTGAAATTTCCAGTGGATCAGAGTAGCTACATTGATGTGTTTTTCTGTATACTGATATTGCAACATGAGTATCTCATAACCAGTCACTAGATGGGAAAAACTCTACCTCAGTTCCACCAAACACTACACTTCTCTATTTTTCCTGTTTTGTTTCACACAAATTGTGAATCTTCTAGTGCACTGTTCACTGTTCTGGGCTGCTTTTACAGTATGTCCCATAACATGGGGCTAAACTCTTCTCTTTTTAGCCACTCATAGGCCAGTTCTTGGTCAGCATGAGACCATTGCAGCAGATCTCTGTATTTTCTGTTGTAGTTCTGGGCATTCCAGTTGCCCTTCCTTCTCTGTTAGTCCTTGTCTTTGAAGATTTTTTCCTCTGTGTTAAGAATTCTGCTTGTGTGTGAATGCTGGTGAGCACTTCGTGTTTGTTTTTTCAACCGGTACATAAGCCCTGCAGCACTACCAATACCAACTGATATGTAAAACACTTGGAGATATAATGGCCCAGATATTCGAAAGGGTTGCGCATGGCGTAACATGCACAACCCACTGATGCGCCCCGGCATGATATTCAAAAGGGAAAAGTGCGCCGCACAAATCCCTATGCGCCGGAGTGCATCAGTAATGTATGCAGGCACAGGTGGGGAGGCGCGTCGATGTATAACCTGCACAGCCCAATATTCAGCCCGGGATGTGCAGAGTCATGCATGTGCAACCCTACCCACGCCTGCACAAAGATATGCCTCTCAAAAGGAACAAGTGATGGCTACCCAGAGGTGAGCTGCCACATTGCAGGGTGCAACACAGCAGCTGCCACCTGTGGGTGGCCACCCAAGTTCCTGCCGCACCTGGCGGCGCCCCCCCATGCCCCATCATGGGCATCACTATAGTCCCCAAGTCCAATATCCCAGGTGGTACAGTGGACCGATTGCTGCCTGATTGTGGGCATCAGTGCCTCATCAAATACACCTACTACCCTGGTGGTCTAGTATGCCCCCACCCCACCCGCCCACTGGCCCCACCACCCGCCCCGTCAGCGGTGGGCAGCAGCACCCACCGCCTGCCGCCCGCCAACCACCGACTGATAGCTTGGTGGGCTGCCGCCCATTGGTTCACAGCATGAGCCAATGGGCATGCAGCCATCACATACTACTCGGTCCAATATGTGAATGAATTCATTCGCATATCTGGACTAAATAATGTGATATGGGCTGCATGCCTGTCATGCTATGAGCTCAGCGTGCAACTACGAGCCATGTCGGTTGGCGGCGGCGAGGCGGCTGGCGAAATGAGTACCGGCGAGGCGAAGTGAGTGGGCTGAGTGGCGGGGTGGGTGGGGGTACACTAGACCACCAGGGTTTTAGGGGTATGTGATGAGGTACAGATGCCTGTGATTGGGCAACAATCAGTCCACTGGACCACCAGGGATATTGGACTTGGGGGGGTTCTATTACTGATGCCCGCGATTGGGCTCAGTGCGGTCCACTGGACCACCAGGGATGTTGGGGGGGGGACTATACTGATGCCCGCAATTTGGCACCAATCAGTCCACTGGACCACCAGGGATATTGGACAGTTTTTCTTTTATCTTTCAGGAATGCCCGCGATTGGGCTGCAGGGGGCATCGGTCCCCGACGGCTGCTGACTGGCAGGGCGCCAGGTGCAAGTCGTCAGAGATCGGTGCACCTGCATGTTAATGGCATGCAAATGGGGCTGTAATGAGATGCAAATGGACCCCTGTGCACCTTGCATAAATTATGGCCCCATTAGCATGTCCCCGGTTGAATATCGCAGGTGCTGTGCATGGCGCAATGGCACTTGCGCCAGTGCATCTCCATGCTCCACTCTGGCCACTTGTGCTGGCGCAGTGCCACTGTGCCATGCACAGTGGGGGTGGCCAGGATGCGATATTCAAAGCTGCTGCGACATAGCGCAGCTCTGTTGAATATCGCCCAGGCCACACCCCTGCGCAACACAGTTGAGCTGCGCCCAGGCTTGCTCCACAGCCTGGCGCAGTTTGAATATCCGGGCCATGGTATATAAATGATACTATAGAAATCCAAAATCTATTGCAACTGTTATCCATAGTCATTGGTAAGGAATGCAGTACAGATTTGTAGTGAAAAATTATAAAGCATTTAAACTTTAATATTTTATTAACCAAAGATATTTTGCGAAATAATATTTAATATAGTTTAATTTGACTTACAGTCTTTCATACAGCTGTGGATTAATAGGGTCTCATGTTAAGGACAAGACAAGTGAAGAGACAAACATCTGTTTTCATCCTTGCTTTTGTTTTATTTGTTAGAACTACCTGAATAATGATAATGACCAGGCAGTGGTGGAGATCTGCATCACTCGAATTACAACTGCCATCAGGGAAACTCAGACGATAGAAAAACATGGAGAAGCATTAATAGCTCTCTGGGAGTCCTGTTTAGAACATAATCTAAAACCTGTAGGGAAAGATGAAGACACTCCACATGCTAAAATTGCTTCAGATATTATGAGCTGCATCTTACAGGTAAGTACAGATTAAAAATAAATCATCAATCTAAAATGTTTTAACAGTGTATAACTATGAATGTGGAAACTGAAGTAACTCAGTTCATTCAAAGAAACCAGTGTCTGTAAAAAGCAACATTTACTTAGCCATGTTTATAAAGCGTAATTTCATGATCTTAATGAGCAATTCTGAAACCATGGCACACTTCTAAAATGTACCATCACTAAACAAAATACATATTGCATTTCATTAATTTCCTCCATAATAATGCTAATAAACATACAGTATTTGTGTTTTGGCCAAGGTATTTCCTCGACTACCTTTGTTTGGATATGCAAGTGGACAATATCATATAAAATGACAGCTGGAAAAGAAAAACATGACTGGTTAAAGCAAAGCATGTGACTGTGTGGTAAAACTTGACTTACCACAAGGCTGGCTGCTAATCGAATTAGCTGTGTCTTTTAAATTTATAAAAGTTCTAGTTCAGTCATTTTTCTTGGGGGGGAGGGGGACAAAACAAAACAATCTAGGGTTTGCAGTAAGGTAACCCTTCTGCACGTCCAAGGTTGTTAGGGTGGTAGTTGTGACAACCCACCTGGGCATGCAGTAAGATCTGTGGTACAGCAAATTCTGTTTGGGTTATTGCTTACATACCTGTGAGATCACAGACATTTATATTGTAAATCAGTACTGTGCTGAGAACAAACTAAACACAACCGACATGACATAAGGGAGGGGTTGCTGGGCTGTTGGAGGCTGAAGTGACAAACTGACATGGCCAGTGCCTAGTGTGGAGCCTTCCCCCCCAGAACATCAACATTTTTTAAAATCACCGTATACATAATGTAGACATTCCCCCCACACTGTGTATGTTATTTATTTATTTATTTTTTTGGTTAATAATTTTTATTGAGTTTTTGTTTGAATATATCAGACACAAAAAGATGTATACACTCCATTTAGAGCAACATGAATATACAGCAAATTAAAGGATACAGCAGTTCCGTGAGCAAAGCTCAGGAACACATCGGGTTTATATGCAGACATATAGCTATAAGATACTACACTGACAGCCTCATCTAGTCAGAGAGATTACAGAGAAGAGAGGAGCAAACTGCGAAAGTTCATGGTTGCCAGCTACCTAGGAGATGGTTGACAAATTGATGAGCTTGCTAAGAGTAACTTAAAGAGTGTCCTGGTACCTAGATTTAAACCTGAGGAACAAATGAAACAACAAAAATAGGCCAATAACACATTAACAGATACATAATTCCAGATCACACAACTTATCAGGGAGGGAGAAGGGTAATAGTTAATTATTACCATAGGGGAAGAGGGAGGTTCAAAGCCCTACTTATGCTGGTATGCCATCATTTACTTAAACCTTGCATCTCAGCTGAGGGGTTCAGCCAATTCCAGTATGCAAGAAGAGGTAAGCTAAGTAAGGGGCTCATCTAAGGTGGTACTGTGGGAGAGTATTGGCAACTATGTGAGATAAGCAGTCCAATACGGCCACCTTGGAAAGGGCATTGAACATTTTAGAGATAGTGGGTACCACTGTTGTTCTCCAGTGACAGAGGATAAGCCTCTTAGCTTGGAGACTGAGTAGAGCCAGCCACCTGTGCTGCTGTTGGGTGAGTATCCTCGATGCATGGGGTAGGCCAACAAACCAAACCAGGGGATCAAGAGTCAGATCTGTACCAAGGACCTATTCTGCCAGGCCTAGGATGGCCATCCAGAATGGGGAGAGAAGTGGACAAAGCCAGAGTATGTGCGTGAGATCTCCTACTCCAGAAAGGCACCTCCAACATCGACTGCTGTCCACTAGATGCAATCTATGCAGGAATGCAGGAGTATGATACCAGTGAGACAAATTTTTGTTTTGTATGAGCCTACTTCTCATGTCAGAGTACATAGAGTGGGCATTCTTCCAGCAGAGCTTCCACTGGGCATCCAAAAGGGGGTGCTGAAGAGCCTGCTCCCACTTAGATTTGGCCTGAGTTGAATGAGAAGGGAGTTGCTCCCTAAGGTTAGCATAAATATAACTAGCTTTGCCTCCTTTATGAGTGTGCCATTTAGACATTAAGAAAGCCCCTGTCTGGTCTGCCGAGGGGAGATGCTTAAGATAAGCCGATACTGAGTTCCAAAGCTACAGATATTGCCAGAATGCTGCCTTCCCTAACTGGAATTCTTGGTCCAATGCATGAAAAGATTTTAAGGTAAGGCCTTCTCCTGCCATTAAGTCTGCCAGTGTAGAAATGCCCTTTTCCTGCCATAAGGGCCAGTGCAGGGGTTTACCATCCACCTTTAGGGACATGTTCCCCCAAATAGGGGTGGCCAGTAGTGGACACGGGTTGGCACCCAGTTTCTTGTGTACCAGATGCCAAAGTTGCACTGAGCTTGTAATCGTGGGACACAAGCAGGGAGTTTTGGGAATGGGGTTATATAGTAAGACTGCAAGTGACTGCATCTGGGCTATAGCTGCTTCCATGTGCACCCATTGCAGAGACTCCTCTGTCCTTGGAAGGAACCATGTTAGGGTTTGGGCAGTGGTAAAGGCTCACTTGTATCTGGACCCCCCCCCCCATGACCAGTGTGCTCCGAGTTTATTCCTACTGTAGCGAGGCTTAGAACCTTCCCAGATGAAGTTGGAGAAGGTCTGGTCTGTTGCTTTAACCCACACAGCTGGCAGTGCGAGTGCAGGGTGTGAGATGACGTATAAGAGTTTAGGGGCTGCCACCATTTTAATCGCAGATATTTTGCCCGTCAATGTGAGGTGAAGGCCTCGCCATCGAGTGAACTCTGTTTTGATTTCATCAAGGAGGAGTTTAAGGTTCAGTTACCAGAGTGTGGTGGGGTCCGAGGTAAGACGTATTCCTAAGTACACAAGGGAATGTGGAGCCCATTGAAGGTCAAGGTGGGCTACCTGGGCATATGTACACAAACTGTTAAGAGGTAAAACCTCTGTTTTAGACCCATTGATCTTCAGACCAGAGTAGTTAGTAAATTTTGTAAGAAGAGACAGCAAGGCCAGGAGGGAGGCAGGTGCATTTGCTAGTGGGACTAGCAAGTAGTCTGCATACATAAACATTGAAAAGGTGCTGTCACCAATGGGGAACCCACCAATACTTAGGGGGTGATGTATGGTGGTCACAAGTGGCTCCACTGCCAATATAAAAAGCAGGGGGGAGAGAGAGAGGGCAACCCTCCCTCATACCCCTCCTCAAGGGGAAGGGAGCAGATAGGGTAGAATTAGTAAGGAACCGGGCAGTGGGGTGAAAATAAAGGGCTGCTACCCAGTGCCTAAAGTTTTGGCCAAAACCCATGACTGCTAGTACTTGCTAGAGATAGTGCTATTCGAGAGAGTCAAAAGCTTTCTTGAAATCTATGGCCGTTGCAGCAAAAGGCATAGAGCGCTTCCCAGCCCAATGAATAATATTAAACATTAAGCAGATATGATCTCTACTGTAGTGGCCAGGGACAAACCCCACCTGAGAGGGATGAATGAGAAAGGGAAGTAGGGGATTTAACCTGGGGCGAGGATTTTTGCAAAGATTTTACTGTCTGAGTTTATGAGTGAAATGGGATGATAACTAGATGGTAAGGTAGCGTCTTTCCCTTTTTTTAGGGAATACTGTAATAATAGCCAGGGCCCCTAGTGCTCTGTGGCAGAATTTCCTGATTTCTACGGCAGAGCTCCTAGGCTTCTGCGGCAGCATTTTCTGATTTCTGTGGCATGATTTATTCATTTCTGTGGCAGAATGCAGTCCTGCCATTGGCTAAAGTATGAAGTGATGTCACCATGACATCTCCTGCCAAGCATAGAGGAGGGGCTTCATGATAAACATGATGGGTACGGGAGCCTAGCACTATGGGAAAACTGTATATTTGAATGAAAATTCACCAAAAACAATGAATTCTGCGGCACTATATAAATTCTGCGGCATGATGCAAATTCTGTGGAAAATTCCGCAACCGCAGAATCGCAGAATTCCAGAGGCCTTGATAATAGCTTCCCTAAGAGAAGGGGGAAGAGATCCAGAAGTGAGGGCCAGGTTAAAGAGATCACTTAGCAGAGGGGCTATCAGTGGTGCAACTAAGCTCCAGAGTTCGTGGGGGGGGGATCAGTCTCCACTAGGAGCTTTCCCACAGTTTAAAGTTTGGATTGCCTCTGTTACCTCTTGGGGAGTAATGGGACTTTCTAGAGTGGCTGCTTGCTGTGGGGTTAGAAGCCGAAGGGGAAAAGAACTCAGAAAACTACATACCTGCAAGGCATCGATAGCGCCGGACGCGGTATACAACTCCCTATAGAAGTCTGCCATGATTTCATTTATCCGATCTGGCCGTACTTGCCCCCTGCCTCCAAAGTCCCAGAATATGGCTCTCGGCCCTTTGTTTCCGGAGCTGGAAGGCCAGCACCTTACCCCCTTCTCTCTACCCGCTCAGTAATTGTGCCTTTACCTTAGAATGGCCAGTTCAGCTTTCCTGACGAGAAGGTCATTTATTTGAAGATGAGTTTGGATAATCTCCCAGCCTAATGGGGAGTGGAGGGTTATGTGGGGCGTACTCTTAAATTTAACTTCTAGTTTGGCCAGATGAGTTTCTAGGGATTTAAGCTGATGTTCTCTCTGGTGCCTGCGATTGACAAAGTACCCCATAATGGTTCCCCACACGGTGACTTAACACCTCCCAAACCAGTGTTGGGGGTGCCGAGGTATTGGTGTTATCCTGTAGAAAGTTAGATACCTTTATCAGAAGCCAGTGAGGGAATTCAGGGTCCCTCAATAATAATGGATCCAGGCGACAACTCGTGGAGCGGGGGAGCTAGCAGTCTTCGCAATATATGAAGTTTTGATCAGATAAGATCATTGGAAGGATTATAGTATCATTGGAACTATTCATAATTGAGGGGGACACTAACCAATAATCAGACGGCTATGCGAGTGGTGCACCAAGGAAACGAAGGTATAGTCTTTATCCCTTGGATGAAGGATACGCCAGGGATCCTGGAGTCCCATGTCTGATATCAACTGGAAGAGAGAAAGATGAGATTTCTGATGTTGTTCTGGGCTAAGTGAGTTCCAATCTAAGAAGGGGTATATGGGAAGATTAAGATCACCCCCCAAGATTGGAGGGAATTTGGGGAGGCTAGAGAGCTTAGGGCCTGTGCCAGCACATGGAACACCTCTGGCCAATCCTAGTTGGGGCCATAAACATTGGCCACCACTAGAGGGCCTTCTGGGGTATCTAAAAGCACCACCACCCACCTTCCCTCTACTGTATGTCTCGCTGCACTTTTATTTGTGTCCACTTAAGGGATTTGTGCAGTAGGATGGCCACCCCTGTTTACGAGTGGAAGCAGATGAGGAGATAACTTGTCCCACCTAAGAGCATTTCAATAGGTCATGATCCATTTTCTTCAGCTTAGTTTCTTGCAATAGAGCTATGTCCATTCGCAGCCTAATAAGGAGATTCAGCACCTGGGAATGCTTTACCAGGGTATTAAGGCCCCGCCTGTTCCAGGTGAGAAGGTGAATTTCAGCCATGATCTAAAAGCAGAAGTTCTAATTCAAATGCATAGGAGTGATAGAAAGGAATGGAGGCTAAGAATGAAGGCAGCACCATGCCATGTTGACCAGTGGGGCTGCATTCTCTCTGGTGCTTGCAATTGGCAGAGTACCCCATACTCACGGGCATCCCACACTCCGCTAATCCCATAGTAATTGTGATCTGGATACAACATTGAACTGTAACCACATTTTCAGAACACTGTTGATCTACAGTAACAAATATTCAACTATATACACAATTCGGCCAAACTTTGGCCACTAGGAGGCACAGAGGCATTGGGTCAGCAGCAGAAGCTGCAAGACACCCTCTGACATCCTTGGGGATTGTGGCCATAGTTCAAATTAAAAGCGTCCAGCAACTCCAACCCTGTATTAACAGGAAAACAGACATGGGGATATCCCACCCACCTAAATGACAGCGTGCTTTAGTAGTCCTGAAGCACAGAGTACCCCTGATGTACTAGCGATGGGTCACCCATTGATACAGTGCTCGTTCCAGGGTTTGTGGAGCCCAGTGTCTTCCCCCTAGGGTGAGCGGGGGTCAGGAGGGAGACAAGGGTTAAGCATCCCAGTTGCAGAGGTGAGCTGTGCGAAGGGAAAACCTAAGTGTGGGAGTTAGTGTAAAACTAGGGGGAGAAAACAGCCCAAAGCCATGTATTTCCCTTTCCTACCCCACACCACAACAGAGAAACCCCAACTTAACTGATGATATAGCGGTCCTGACAGTCCAGTTAACCCAGGGGTTTTGACCCCGTTTCAGTTTTGCTTGCTACAGAGTCCACAGTTATGCCTTGAAGTCCCACCATTGTTTGATTGGTCGAGGTACTTGGGCTAGTAGTGACTATGTCTTCCCAGGATTTACTTTGTGCTGTCAAAGCAGTAGGCCCAGAAGCCTCGGTTATAGCTGGATCCATTTCAGCTTCGTCTGGTACATCTTGTGAGTCAGGCTGTACAGCCGCATAGGGGTTGGGGGTGAAAAAAGCTTGCAAATCTGAGGAGTCTTGCTGATCTGAGTGCACTGCTGCCTGTGGACTCGAGGATCTGATCCTGTCAGTGGGATGCTGTCACCGGGCATGTCGATAGGAGGGGTTCCGCTTCCTTGATCTCAGTGGAAGAGAGGCATTGAACACCCACACTCTAGGATCCTGTATAACTTGCTTGGGAACCGGCACGATGCCTGCTGCTATTGGAGATGAAGAGCGATGTGGTGACTCAGCTGGTATGTCTGACCCCCTAAATTCAGCAGGATGTCTGGCTCTCAGAAAGTCGGTTAAACTTTCAGGGGTCTTGAAGAGCAGGGGAGACCCATTGTAGATGACCCGCATAACTGACGGGTACCGCAAGGAATAGGAGTAATTCAATTTCTACAAAAGTTTCTGTGCCAGGGTATATTCCTTACAGTGATCTGACAGTTCTCTAGAGTAATCCTGGTAGATGTGCACTTTATGCCCTTGCCATAGGATTTGCCCTGTAGTTCTGGCTGCTGCCGCTATGAACTCTTTTTGTCGAAAGTCTAAGAATCTGGCAAGTAGGGGTCTAGGTCACTCTCTGGGCCTTGGCATCGGAGCAAGCGAGTGGTGGGCCAGCTCAATCTGGGGTTTAAAATCTTCTGGCAGGTTGAGCAACTTGAGGAGGGTGTTTTGTAAAAGCTCAATAGCACTTTTCTGTTCCGCACCTTCCGGAAACCTCACTAACCTCAAGTTGTGGCGGCTGCGGTTTTCAAGGTCATCAACTTTATTTTGCAGGAGATGGATAGTTTTAGTCTATTCTGTCAGGGTGGCTGTTAATTCTTGGAGGGCCTCATCATGGGAGGAGAGTCAGTGTTCGTTATGAAATATCCAAACCTCAGTCCCTTGTAAAGTCTGAGTCATGGCGTTGACTGCAGTTGTAAGCTGAGCCATCTGGGCCATTAACTGGCTGAACATCATTTCGGTTCTTGCTGTGTCCCCAGAGGCCTGCACTGTAAAGGATATGCTGCTGATCTGTGCTCCAGTGAAAAGATGCGGCAGGTCCCAAGGTGAAAAGTACTCACAGTAAAACATCGCAAAAAGGTGCCCAGGGGAATCCTGTCTGCTACGGAGTTAATTTTATGCAGCTATAGAGGGTCCCAGTGATGGATGGTGCCGGATTTGTCCCTGCGTCCCAGGAGCTAGCAGATTAAGTGTCCATGCTGGCTCTGAGCTAGGCCATGCCCCCGTATGTTATTTTTTTAAGATGGTATCCAAGGTTATTTACCCTTGTATGTAGCAAGCAGTTGAACAACCGAACAAGCCAATGTACTCCATATGGGGAAAAAAAGAGGGGACACATTCTTTTTTTTCAGAATGGTGCTTAAGCTTGTAGGTTTTTTCTTTAACTACTGAACTGATGATTAACTTGATGACCTGCAGCTAATGAAGAGAGCAGGGTGTAAGCACACTGGAATTCCCAATGCACCACATTTCCTGCTGCATGTGTGCGGTTTTCAAGGTTTTATAAACCAAACCCTGTTGTCTTTTGTGATTGAATGTTGAACATTTTCCTGGGCAGACTGTCAGATGTAGAGGGTGGGGGACTAAACTGAAGTAAGCTTAAAAGCAGTGATAGCCATATAAACATTCTGTGATAAATTAGTAAAAATACTTCATTTATTTCTTTAAAACTGAGCTGTTCCCCAAAAATCTCAAGGGTCAACAACACACAAGCAGAAAAATATGAATGAGTTGATGTAAACTCATTCAGATTTTTTCTGCTGGTGTATTATTAACTCTTGAGATTTATTGGCCTTTTTTTAAAACAATGAAAGTTTGTCCAACAATTATCTTCACCGTCTAAACCAGCCCAAACCAGAATAACCAGAAGTGAAGCAAAAGAAAGGCATTAAATGGCTTGTTTGCTGAACTGATATCCAAATTGGATCTTGTTTGGTAAAGGCTTGTTATCATAGTTAATACACAAAAGGAGAGTTTGTTGACCTGATGCTTGAGTAAAGGAGTTGTCTACTGTACATGAAGCTAGGTGTTGCCTTATGACAGGCTGGCTTGTTATTGGAAGGAAGAGAATAGATTCTTCAGAGTTTTTAAATAATGAATGCTAGGACACATAACCATCAAGAGAGTTTAATACAAAATTAGGAGACAGAGAATAATGGCTGGGCAACCATTTACAATATCCATTGCAGCAAGGGGCTCTGAGAGCTTCATAAGGACTGTGAGAGTGAAGCTCAAAGGATCCCTGATGTCTTCAGAATCACAAGATGGGAACTTAGGCAACTTATATATGTTTGCCCATCTTTTATTTTAGTGTATGTTTTTGCAAATGTTTACTTCTGTTATGCTTCCTGTATTTGACAAGATAAAAGGTTTGTTTCTGTAGTCATTTTAAACAAGCATTTGTCAATTCTAAATGTTGGCTTGCTGGCAATGCCATTGGTAGTGCAAGAGTTAGAGAGATGCATAATAGGAATGGCAGTGAAGTATTGAACTAAAGCCAAACCCTGCCCCCCTGCAGTGACTGAAAGGCATTGGGAATGTGGCTTTGTGTTGTTGGCCATAACGCTTACACCATTCCACTTCACCCCACCCTGAAGACACCGACAGGTGTCGCGGTGTGCTTTGAGGTCTTTGGCCCTTGTGCTCATCCCATTCCATAGGGAAATAAGCTGAGATGGGTGCAGTGTAGGAGAACGGGGTGAATGTTAGGGTGACAGACCAAGGCACACCTCAATGCCTGTCAGTGGCTATAGGGTGGGGGTAGAATGCCATGAACATTACAGCCAATTAACCAAAGTTACAGCCCCAACGCCTGTCAGTCTGTACAGGGTGGGTGTATGGTTGGAAACATTAATGCCCCAGGCATTTGTTGGTATTTTCAATCCAGATTTTTAACACAGCCTCTTTGGGACCCCACCTCATGAACAGTGGCACTGTCATTTTGTTACTCAATCCTGAAAGGTGAATTCAATCAGCAACTGTGCCATTCGGAGCCACAGATATGGAAAAATATTTGGGGCAGGATGCGAAAAATGACAGCTATACCATTCATGAGGAGGTGTGAAAAAATGGCAATGTTGAAAATCTGGAGAGAAAATATGAAACATTCGCAAACTTACAAGCGTGCGTAGAAACTTCACAATGCACGCCCATAACGCGGTCATTTTTTTGAATTTTTTCACCAGATTTTCAACATGAGCATTTTGGGACCTCACCTCATGAACAGAGGCACTGTGAGTTTGTTGATCTGTCCCAAAAGTTGATTTCACACAGTGACCATGCCCATTGTTCACCACAGCTGTGAAAACACATTTCAGGCAGGATGTGAAAAATGACAGCTGTACTATCCATAAGGAGGTGTGAAAAAATGGCAATGTTGAAAATCTGGAGTGGAAATATAAAAAATTGTTGAACTCATGAGCATGCATAGAAACTGCGACATGTATGCTGGTAACGTAGTCATTTTTTAGAATTTTTCCACGAAGTTTGCAACATGGGCTTTTTGGGACCCCACCTCATGAACAGTGGCAGTGTCATTTCATTACTCTGCCCCAAAAGCTGATTCTGCAAAGTGACTGTGAAATCACCTTTCAGGACTGAGAACAAAATGACAGTGACATGTTCATGAAGTGGGGTCCCAAGAATCCCATATTGAAAATTTGGGACCAAAATTCCCAAAAATAGCTGAGATATCAATCTAAGTTGAAACCCTTCATTGTTTCCCATTATAAAGCTTACCATCATTTCTTCACATCACAGTTCAGCTTTGAAGAGTGCAGATGGGCCAGGTTCAGAGAAGATGCGGCTCCCAACCTCTGGAGGGTAACTATGGGTGAGGATGTGAGTGGGGAGGTGGGTGCGTGGAGGGAGGGTGGGATGGGGATTGGGAGACATTGGTGGACCGTTTTCTTGTTTTTTGAAGGGAAAAAAATGCCAGGTTTTCTTCATTTACAGGCACCCCCCCAAAAAAAATAGGCACACTGGGGTGGGGTCTCAGTGTGCTGTACCTCTGGGAGGGGGGATGGAGGGAGTGGGGAAGGCAGCAGCAGTGGGAAGTTGTGGGAGGGTTTTATTGTCTGTTAGGGGACAGGAAACAGAGGGAGTGGTGAAGGCAACAGCAGTGTAAGGTTGTGAGAGGATTCTATTGTCTGTTGGGGGATGGGGAACTGAGGGAGTGGGGAAAGCAGCAGCAGTGAGGGGGGTGCGGTGTGGTGGGCAGCAGGAGCTGCAAATATACTGACACAGGGATTGGGCACCCCGATGTCAGCTTTCTGCAGATTGTGTGGTGGATGACAGGAGCTGCCATTTTTACTGAAATGTTTTGCCAGGAAAGGCACGTAATGGAGGTGTGCAATCTGCTGCTGCTGCAATAATGAGCTTGTCTCTGTTTGCAGTGGCAGATTTGTTTCATCTCCGTGGCTCTCTTTGAAACTGCTGTCATCGGCAGCATGCTCACTGATTGGAGGGTGAGGGTTGCACTCACTAAAGCGTCTCCTGCATTGGCCAATACTGACACACCGCTGCATTTGTGCCACCACAACAAGATGCTGCTTGCGCGTGCATGCAAGCCAACATAAAAAGATAAACTCACCCCACATCTAACTGCTAATAACTCACTCAACCCCAGTAATAGTAGTTTTGTTTATAAATAGGCATAAAATCAATTCGGTTGTAGAAAATATCCAATGTCAGATAGTCACAGAGACCACCAAGCCTTATTGACTATGCTGCAATAATTAAAATGGTAATGCATTCTGTGAGGATCAATGGTGTTGATAACTGCTCAATGTTGGATATTTTCTACAAGAAAATGTCATTTTATTTATTTATTTATTGAATTGTTTCACCAGGAAGGCACACTGAGCAATAAGTCACTCATCTCCTGGTGCGACCTGGGGGGAAGGGGTGCAATAAGAATGAGACTTTAAACATTCAAGTTACAAGATCAACATTAACGTACAGTTATAAGGCAGGTGTTACAAACAGTGTTACAACAGTGTTACACATAACATGTAGAAAGAATGGACAATAATAAGTGCTAGGTTAATAAGTAAACAAGTGCTTACGTGAAAGAAAAGGGGGAAAGGGAAGGGAAGGGTGAGGTGGGGAAGGGAAGAGTCATGTCCCTTGAGACCCCCTCAGGATGGTGAGGAACCCTGCAAGGGGACTGGTGGGTCCAGAGAGAAGGGGATAAGGCAATGTCCCAGAGAGACCTCTTTAGGATGGTAAGGGAAGGGAGTAGATCAGTGATACAACCCCCTTGGGGGGCTAGGAGAAGGACCAATGGAGAGCATTCAGTGTCCTTTACATTCTGTGAGAGATCAAGGGAGGCCAGTAAGGGGGAGTAATTTGGGGGAAGGAGGACTAGAGATTTGGGAGTGGGTGTGCACAGGGAAAAAATGAAGGTGAGAGTAGAGAGGTAGGGTTTGTCCAGGGCTTGGAGGAGAGAATTAGGGAGGGACATGGCAGGAACAGCTAGGTGCAAGGTAATTATTGAGGAAACAGCTGATAGAGTAGACAGAGGATGAGTGCCGGATTTGAGGGGGGAGGAAATTCCAAATTTTTGGGAGGTGGTGAGAGTAACTGGATTGGCTGATTTGGGTGGATCTGTGGGTTGTCCCAACCAGGGTACGGGAGTCGGTTGATCTAAGGGAATGGGAGGGTGGGGGATGTTATGAAGGAGGAAGTGAGGTAGGAAAGAAGCACTCCCAACCAGTGCATGGAGTTGAATTTAACACAGTGGGAGAGTCGCCTATTTGTAAGAGAGGGGAAGGATAAGGCACGATAAAGTTCGCAGTGATGGGTGCGAGGGGGGCATTCAGGGCAAAGTGGCAGAAGGAATTGAAGAGGGCATCCAGTCTGGCCAGGGAGGATGTGGTGGCAGCACCCAAGACTACGCCATAGTAGTCAAAAATGGGCAGTATCATCTTCTGAACAAGTTCATGCCTAGCCATAGGAAGGATGCGGCTATGGTTCCTGAACAGGGCACCAAGCTTGGGGTGCAGTTTTTTCTGGATGGCATCAATATGTCCAGAGAGGTTTAGGTGTTGGTCCAACCAAACACCTAAGTACCTGAAGAAGGATGTGTCCTCAAATAAAGTCCCATCAAGGGTGTGGAAAGTGGGTAGGGAGGGAAGCCTACAGAGTCTCTGCCCTGTTCCAAAGGTCATGGAGACAGTCTTCTTGGTGTTGAGGAAAAGTTGATGGCTAGCAAACCAGAACTGAACCTTGTTGAAGTCTTGCTGTAAGCTGGTTGTAACCACATCAGGAGAGGAGCCAGATGCATACAAGACTGTATCATCGGCATACATATACTAACATACTAAAATGCCAGCAGAATAGGCCTAACGGTCTTTCGTGTCTGCTCGTTTGGTCAGTCCCCACCCTGGGTGCTGACCTTGCTGCCCTCCTCTCCTTCTCTGGCTTCTCCCTTCCCAGTTCCAGATATTCTTGCAGCATTGGGTTTTGCTTCCAGAACCCTTCCCCTGTACCTGCCCCACCTCCTCTTGAACCCCTCCACCATCTCTGCCTCCACCAACCCCCTAGGCAGCGCATTCCATGGCTACACCACCCTCTCAGTGAAGTAGCACCTCCTCCTTTCTCCCCTGAATCTTCCCCCCTCCAGCTTCCACCCATGCCCTCTAGTGGCCCCTCCTCCTTCCTTAGAAGCACCCTGACTGTTCCTCCCCTATTTACCCTCTTCATGTACCTGAATACCTCTATCATGTCCCCCCGGTCCCTTCTCTCTTCCAATGTGTACATATTTAGCTCTTCGAGCCTCTCCTCATAGGTCCTGTCCCCCAAGCCCCAAATCATTTTGGTTGCCCTCCTCGGACCCTCTCCAGGAGTTTAATGTCCCTCTTTAAGTGTGGCCTCCAAAACTGCATGCAGTACCGAGGTGTGGCCTCACCAAGCAGTTATACAGAGGGAGTATCACTTCCCTCCTTCTGGAGGTGATCCCCTTAGCGATGCATCCCAGCATCCTGCTGGCCTTGGCTGCTGCCCTCCTACAAGTCTCCGAGTTGTTCATCTTGACATCCACCACTACCCCCAGGTCCCTCTCAGTCATTGAGACTTGTAGCATTCCCCCCCCAGGGTGTACACTTGGCCCGGAATTCTGGCCCCCAGGTCGAGTACCTTGCATTTCCCTGCATTGAACCTTAGCTTCTACTTTCTAGACCATCTTTCCAGAGCCTCCAGGTCCCCCTGTACGGCCACCCTCCCCTCCTCCCCATCCACTACTGCCCCCAGTTTTGAGTCATCTGCAAAGAGACTCATCTCACTCCTGATTCCTGTCCTTAAGTCAGAGACGTAGGCGTTGAACAGGAGGGGCCCAAGGACTGATCCCTGTGGGACCCCACTAATGACCCTCCTTGGGGATGAGACTATCCCGCCAACTACAACCCTCTGGGTCCGGTCCTGGAGCCAATTGCCTATCCATCTGATCATCTGGTTCCCCACCCCCATTTCTCCCAGCTTATCCAACAGGCCCACATGAGGAAAGGAGTCAAATGCCTTGCTGAAGTCTAGAAAGAGGATGTCCACTGGTCTACCCAGGTCCAAGGCGCTCATCACCCAGTCATAGAACTCCACAAGGTTTGTCTGACATGATTTCCCCAGGACGAATCCATGCTGTCTATTGTCCAGGCACCCTGACTTTTCCAGGTCCCCCCAGCCTCTCCTTGACAATGCCCTCCATCACCTAGCCCACCACCAATGTCAGGCTGACAGGCCTGTAGTTCCCTGCCACCTCCCTTGATCCCCCCTTGTGGATAGGCACTTTATGCGCCACCTTCCTGTCCTGGGGCACCCACCTGTCCTCAGAGAGATGGTGAAAATCTCCGCCAGGGGTTTTGCCAGGACATCCGCAAGTTCCTTCAGCACTCTGGGATGTAATTTATCTGGCCCCGGTGCTTTCTCCATCTTAAGGGACCTGAGGGCTTCCCTCACTCTCTCTGCTGTGATTTCCACTTCTGCTACCTCTTCTCCCTGATTAGCCCTTCCCCTCCTGCCAGTGATGCCTCCCCCTCTCCCCAAACCCACTGATCGGTAAGGGTCACCCCCTCCTCAGAATCTTTGTCTCCTCTGATGTATGATGCAGCACCCCCATTTCCTTGGTGAAAACTGAGGTGAAGTACTCATTAAGTACCTCAGCCTGCTCCCCTGGGTCTTGTGCCCATCTCTCCCCTGTTTTAAACCTGCTAATCTGCCCCTTCACCCTTCGTTTTTCCCCAATGTATCTAAACAACCCCTTCTTCCCTCTCCTAATTTCCCCTGGCTAGGTTCTGCTCCTTCCTTGCCTTAGCCGCCCTCACCAACCTAGTGGCCCTTCTAGCCATCAGCTCATACTCCCCTAGATCCCTTTCACTCCTTGAGCACTTGAATTGCCTATAGGCTGCCTTCTTTCCCCGCACCACCTCCTGGACATCCCTGGTCCACCAGCAGGGTTTTTGGGCCCTACCGCATTTTTGTCTTACTCTTGCACAGGTGCTGGTAGCATCCTGCACCCCTCTCCTGATGATTTCCCACCTACTATCAGCATCCATGTCTGACCTAATCACATTCAAATGCTCCTTAAGGATCCTTCCCATTTCCTTAAAATCCATCCCCCTGAAGTCAGTTACCTCCGTCTTTGTGCAGCCTTCTACCCCTCCTAGGTCCGGGCAGAACCAGACCGTGGCATGGTCACTCCCTGCCAATGGGTCCCTTACCTCCAGGCCCCCAATCTGGTCTCTGTCTGCCAGAACTACATCCAGTAAATGCGCTTCCCTGGTCGGTTCCCCCTCCTGCTGAGTTAGGAACGTGTCTTGAAAGACATCCAACAACCTCTGTTTCCTGGTCACAAAGAATGTCATAGTCTCCCAGTCTGTTCCTGGCATGTTTAAGTCCCCCAACCCCACCACCATTCCTCTGCCCAGTCTACAGTGTCTCCCAACATCTGCCACCAGACTCTCCTCCAGATCCTCCACCAGGGCAGGGGGTCTATACACCACTCCTATTTTTACTCTCTTGCCCCCCCTTGTTATCAAGGTGACCCAAATCACCTCCATGGTTCCCTCCGCCTCCTCTACTCCCCCATGCCAATGCAGTTTTTGACTATCATTGCTACCCCTCCTCCCCTTCCCTTCCCCCTGTCCTTCCTGAACATAGTGTAACCCTCCAGGTTCAGGTCCCAGTCATGTCCTACAGTGGCCCAGGTCTCAGTGACCGTGCCACATCCACTGCTCCCTCAGTTAGCATTGCCTGGAGCTCAGGCATTTTATTGCCCAAGCTCCTGGCATTTAGCAGGACTACCTTCCACCCTTTCCCTATACTTCCATTTCCCCTACTCGTGTTCCCATGGGGATTCTGTTTTCCCCTGGTCTGCACTTTACCAGTCTGCCTTTTCCCGCAATCCTCCAGCTCCCCAGGGTGGTGGAGACAGAGTTCCTACTTTATCGGCACCCCCTTGACAGCCTTTTCTCCCATCCCTCCCCCCTTCACAAGTTTAAACCCACTTTTCACCAATGAACCCCTCTATATGTATAGCAGAGGATGGGGAGCAAACAGAGGAAAGGTCATTTAAGAAGATGGAGAATAGGAGGGGCCCTAATACTGAGCCCTGAGGGACTCCAGTGCTAATTGGGAGGGGAAGTGGCATCCAAGATCTTAACTGATTGGGTTCTGCCAATAAGGTAGGCCTTGAACCAGCTTGTGGCCGAGGGAGACAGGCCAGCTGCCAGAATGAGTCGAGGAAAAGGGAGTGAGAGATGGTGTTGAAGGCCTTGGCCAGGTAGACAAAAATGGCAGAGGTAATTTGGCCATTGTCCATCCCAGTTGGATGGAGTCTGTGAGCTGTAGGAGAGAGGTGGTTGAGTGGATTTTTATAAAATCAGACTGGAAAGGAATGAGAAAGGAGGTGTCAGATAGAAAAGAGCTGAGTTCGGAGAAGACAATGAGTTCTTGAAGCTTGGCAAGGGTAGGGAGAAGAGAAATGGGACTATAGTTGCCAGGGGATGAGGGGTCACCCCCTTTGGGTAGAGGGAGGACCACAGCATGTTTCCATGAAGAGGGGACTGAAGCAGTAGAGAATGAGAGATTTAAGATTATTGAGAGGGGGTAGGCAATGGCTGAAGCAGAGAGGGAGAGGAGTTTTGGGTCAAGGCCATCAGGGGAGGCACCTTTAGAGGGGTTGATGGTGAGGAGGGCACTTTTATATTTGTTTAACAAAGAAAACCACTATTACTGGAGACAAGTTGGTTATTTACAGCTGGGTGCAGGGCAACTTTGTATTTTTTTCAATTACTACAGAAAAGTGACCTCCTACAGTGTGTATGTATATGGGGTGGGAGGGTGGAAAGATTAAGTATGTCTGTCTGAGGCATTGAGGAGGAACAGCACTTGGCCAGGGATAACAGAAGGTATCATGAGTTTCAAACTAATCAAAAGGTTAATTTATACCACTGGATTTGCACCATTCCAAGCGGTGCAGCTGAGTTACATTAGTGCAGATCCTGTAGTGTAAACACCTGCTGGAGTGTTGTAAATCACTCTGTTGTAGCTTACAGTAATCATTAGCCCTGTTTACACTGGCAAATCTGTGGCACTGTTGCTGGTGCACAACAGCAAGATCGTTGCTGCTGTGCACTTCTGAATGCCAGTTTTGCCGTTTTGGGTTTACGTTTTGTTCCATCAGTGATCCCTGTTTTCTTGGGATTGGACTGTGGTGTGGGTGTTTTGCGCCTTTGTACTATACCATCTGAACAGCCTACACCACTCACAGCATTGTGCCAGTTTTTCCCAGCTTGCTCTTGCGCTTCTTTCCCTTGCAGACACAGATTTTTTTCCCACCCGAGTTCAGCTAAAGATTGTTTTAAGCAGCCTAAACAAAGCTGAACTTGGGGAAGTGACTCTTTTAGAAAAACAAGGGCTATGAAGTGGGAAAACATGGTTTCAGAGCTGAGCCATGACATTGGAGATGCGCTTATTTATATGTGTATATGTGCATGCCCAGTGCCATGGCTCGACTCCAAGACTGCATTGTTCCCACTTTTTAGCACTCATTTTTCTAAAAGAATCACTTCCCCAAGTTCAGCTTTGTTTACACTTCTAGGAACCATCTTAAACTGAACTTGGGTTGGAAGACCCATCCGCGATCACTATGATACCATCACCATAACTGGACCACCCCCTTCCTGCTGGAACCCTCCTCCAAACACCACCACTTCATGGAGCATCCCTCCAGTGCTCCAGAGCTATGCTGTCTGAATGCTGCTCCACAGCATTTCAGCGTGCATGGCCAGAATTAATTACATGATGCTCCCACCATGTGAATGAGCCTATAGTTTTGTTGGGAATGTGTAGCATGTAAACACTCTGCTCTTTCTGTATTGGTGCAGATCTCTAACAACAAGCTAGCAAGACTTTTTATCATTTATGTAAACTTCATACCTGTCAACTTCAAGCATTTTGTATCTTGTATGGATGTACACATTTTACCTGTGGCTTAAAAAAAAAGGTGTGTGAGAGGGGTATGTGTCATGGTGAGGTATATGAGAGAGCTGTACATAAAATCCCTACCGTTGAGCTAATGTAATTCAGATTGCAAAACACAACCAGTCATCCCCCATCTCTCTCTTCATGTTAAATGACATAATCTAGAGGAGAGAGAGACAGAGACACTAGACTGTTTTCCCCCATGATTTTTTTTTACTTTCTAGACTTCTGTTGCATCTGTCCCTGTAAATGTACACCTCCTTCAGCCCCTGACCCCAACCCCAGTGAAATGGAGACTAGAATGAAGGAAGACTTGCTGCAATGATGCACACCATTGGTGTGTAAATGAGGCCCAGTGGCATTGTACAGAGAGGTGGTCGGGCAGTGCAGATGGCAGCACACCAGCGAAGTACATATAAATGCACCTAAAAAAGCTGTTGTGCCGCAGAAGGGTTCAGTGACATTCCATGTTTTTTGAACTGCGGTTTCAAGAGCTGTTTGGTTCTATCTGACACTAGCGTCCCATTCCAAAAGCCTGTAGACTGACACAAGGTGCTTGCATCAAACATCAATGATGCAACTGGAACCTTGTGTTATACATTATGGCATTCCCAATTCCAACATATGGTCAGCGTCAGAATGGGAAGCCACTGTGCAAAATGGGCACTGCGCCACCCTTGTGACCTACATAAGGATGTGCCAGGTCATGAGGAGGCGTGCGCCACATTGGAGGTGCAACATCCCCTTTTTTTGGATTCAGGAATCCCCACCATTGGCTTACCAAGGAGCTTGAGTTAGACCAGCCAGGAGATGGTCTAAGCCCCTTGTGCCATTGCCCCATAAAGTGGGAAATTGGGGGGGGTCTCTTTATGGGGGAGGACCAGGGGTTGACTCCTGGGTTTTAGGTGCAGGGACCCCCGATTTTACAGAATTGGGCACAGGGTCCCTGACACACTGCAGTGTGCCACAGTCCTAGACTGCTGCTAATTGTGGCAATCTAAAGGCTCTTTCGGAATTGGTCCCTAAGTTTCAACAACCCTTAACCATGTACTGTACTATAAATACTTTCTATGCAACCATACTCTGATTTTTATCTCTGTAGTAAGAATAATCATGCTATCTGCATACATAGACTTTTCCAATCAGTTGTTAATGATCTTGCTATATAGTACCTGGAGGTTCCACAGTTCTCAAGCCTTAATCAATGGTGACTTACAGAGTAGCTAGACATTTCTTGCAATGTGAGCACAGTATGAAGCCTACCACTGTGAATTATACTGTAAGCTTATTCAGCATGCTTTATCGACTAATAACCATTCACCAGATTGACAGCCCTGCACACCCTAATGCACACTTTGCAAAGTCTCTAATTATTGAAGGCATGTGCTTCCAGTAATGAGTGACATTCCAAATTGCAGTGTTTGTCAATGGGTGTGTAGAGCTGTCAGTGAAACTGAGGCATATAGATGTTAAGATAAAGAGAAACTACAGCATAATCAAATTACATTTTGTGTAAACTGAATTTTAAGGTTGAGTTTTATTTGCGGTCAGATTTCAAACTGCAAAAAAGAACAACAGAGAGGATGAAGTGCTATAATTAGTGTGAACTATGTGGGAAGCCACTTTTGTGAAAAAAGAAGAGTGCTTGTAGCCTGAAGAATAAAAAGGTGCAATTACTTTAGCACTGCAATTACTGTGATATCACATTAACAGACAAACTCTCAAAGCAGTTGAGACGGTGCAAGGTAGGTCCATCAAAATTATCAGAGAAATGGGGGACAAATGCTATGAAGAGCAGTCGGAGGCCCATAAAATGTTCACCCTGGATAGTAGGAGTCTGAGAGGAGTCATGATCTGAGAGTTTGGCATATTCAAGGGTATTGACAAGATTGAACATATGCAGAACTTTGATCTGGTGCCCTGTAGCAGAAATGTGGGGATTGCCCTGAAGCTCAGAGGTAGTAAAATCAGGAGTAACTTTTCTGCTAGAGGGTGGTTAACACATGGAACAGCCTACCAGCAAAAACAGTGGATATGAAGACAGTATAAGCCTTTAAGGTAAGCCTGGACACATTTCTGCTTACCATGGGAATCAACGAGTGCCCTGAGCAATGAAGGGAACAATAAACTCCTATAAATTAGTACACGATCACATGGGATACAATCTTATTTATTCTTTTTTGGTAACCATGTAAGGCCTACTAGGCAGAAGTACCCATTTTCAGGGGTGACCTGGAAGCACTGGGGTTGTTAAGTGACTTGTTCAGAGTCACACAGTATGCAAGTGGAGGTTGAGGTAATCAAACCCAGGTCTGCTGGATGTACCAAACTCATTCACAGCTCATTACTCTAATCTCTCAGCTATACTGTCAGCCATGTTTTAGTCCATGCCAGTTCTTGTTTTAGTTCATGCTTATAAAGTGTAGGGGATGACCAAAAGTCCATTTGAACCTTAAGTTATGATGTTACTATGTAATCAAGTTTGCAATGGAGGGATTCTCATGGGATCGTAGCAAGTAAAACAAATCAGGAAACAGTGAGTTGTGAGAGCCACTACAAGCACTGCTAACCAACTTTTGTGTGCAGTTTGTGTGTTTTGGGGTTGGGATGGGGGGTAACAGTGCAGCTCAATAGTAGTAGGCCTGAAAACTACAGTATACTATGAAACTCTTTTATTAATCGATATGATTTAAATACTGAGAGTTCCTTTGCTCTGGTAAACTGTGAAACTGGTATACCATGATGTCAATATTATTTTTTATAACTTAGTGTTTTTTGTTCCTTGTTCCTATTTACCCCATAACCCCCCCCCAGGTCCTCCGACTGCACCTCATCATCCTGCCTTCTTCCAGGACCTTTCTCCCTCTCTCTCTCCCAGGAAGATACTTTATGACATAATTGTCTCCTCCCCAAAGTGAGGCCTTTGCGGTGGCCAACCCCTGTGGTAAATCCCTCAGTTAGTCATCAGGAAAATATTGCCCAGGATGGCAGGTGTAGAGCCTGTGGATTCACAGAGGCCATAATGCCACGTGGGTAGGGGTATTTCCATGAGTTTCCCTCAGTCCCCAAGGACGCTGCATACAACATCCATATTTGCTGAAAGACAAGTGTTCAGTGCAATCTTTACAAGTAGAAACAAACTGTCTTTGTTACAATCCCACATCACAAAGAAAATGCATATAGTTTGAATCCAATTTGTGAAATGCCCATACAACAACTGCATATTTTAAAGAGTAACTCAGTAGTATAGGGAAATAAATATTATTTCGTTAGGCACAACCTAGGTCTTTCATATACAGCAGCATGCTGCCACTAGTTTTATGAACTTCTCTGCTATCATTTTTTGACAATACTAATTTAGTGGGAAAGACTTTGTTCCATACCCTACTGGGTCATAATATCGCATGCTTAATAGAGTACGACATTATGGCTAAACCTGCACAGTGCTGTAGGTTACAGTGAGTGGTGCAATACCATGAATACTGCTGTACTGCGACATTATGACTCCATGCCATTATGCACAGCAATGATTACTAATTCTTACACTGATCTTGGGTTAATGTGGGTCTGCTGTAAATACTTATTTTTTTTCTAGCTGTCTGAATGTAAGGCACACACCCACATTATCCCCACATTGTATATTACTCAGTGTAACATGGTAGCATAACATAACACAGTAATTTAATCACAGATGGGGTTCTGTACTTCACCCAGAGGAACAAGCCACACACCTGCTATAAGATCCTCAGCCGTGTCCCTCCCCCCCATTTACCACTCCCTGAAAAGGTACCAACACTGAAATTAATTTCACAGTAGGCTTTATTCACAACTGATAGAAATTGCAAATTTGGCCGAATGC
This sequence comes from Neoceratodus forsteri, assembly GCA_016271365.2. Taxonomy (NCBI): domain Eukaryota; kingdom Metazoa; phylum Chordata; order Ceratodontiformes; family Ceratodontidae; genus Neoceratodus; species Neoceratodus forsteri. The sequence continues at coordinate 160,428,649 of CM028137.1, forward strand.
CACAGATAGCCATAACAGTCTTCCCCTGCCCACAGTACTAACTACCAAACATCCAGTTGCCAAGTGCCATAGATGGTCATGCAGGCCCCACAGAATGGGCAGATGACTGCAGTAGCCAAGTACCAGCAATAGTCTCATGCCCCCCAACCCCAGCACTGGTAACTAAAATCACAGTAGAAAAGTGTTACCAGAGCCACATGGCCCTCCAAAACAAATAACTAAAAACACAGTGGCCAAGCACCAACAAGGGTCACATGACCCCCATCCATTATAGGACAATAATAGTTTGGTGGCCAAGTGCCATTTGGCCGCCTCCAGTTACAGGCAAACAACAGCACTGTAACTAAGCACCACCAATGGCCACATGACCTCTCCACTATAGGCACATGAAAACAATGACAAAGCCCCTCCAATGGGCACTTGCCCCCCCCTTAGTCTGCTCAAGCAAATAGGATGATCTCCTCTTCTGCCACCCTGCTCTGTTATGCCATCCCCAAACTCTAGCTGTGGGTCCTCTGTACCAACTACAGGACATTATATTGCATGAAGGGTGTTCCATGATGGAGGATGGTCCTGTGCACTGGTCCACAGTAGGCCAGCAACACACAAACAGCGACACGATGGCAGGCATGCTGCTAGCAATATCACCCCTACTGCCCTCAGCAGCATGCAAGATATGATGGAAAGTCTAAGAAAGAACCCAGACTTATGCTAGATCACGTCACAATGTCCCACTACAGTTTCATCCTTATCATTATGGTTGCCGCCACTGGTCCAGCAACCCACCTTCCAAGGATGGGTCAACTTTGAATCATCTTTTGACAGTTCCCTCTGCAAGGCCCGCATCTGCTCCTCTCCAGTATGGTACTTTGGAGTGTAAAGGGCTTTAGCTTTTAACAATTTCAAACCTGTACTTTCCACCATACACACAAACCCAAGGTAGCACTCATTAGATAAGGATTGGTTATATGCCAGAAATGCAGCCCCCACCCCATCTGTATGCAGTCTGTGAACTACCTACTTCAGGGCTTGGGGCAGGAAAGGCCATACCTGTTTGGATGGCCATCACATGGTAGGGACTGGTGAGGATGTGGGGGTCCTCCATAGTGGAGACTCCAACAAGGGTGGCAGAGAACTCCAGAGGAGGATGAAGCAATGTCTAGTGGGAGACTTAATTATGAAGGGGATAGATCTGTGAATAGGAAATGGAGGGGGGGGAAACTAGGTGCCTACACAGCGGAATGGTCCATAGGGATGGGAAGTGGATCTTGAGGATAGTCACGGCAGCAAGATGGGGGGCAGAGCTGGATGTCATTGTCCAGCTGGGGACTAATGACCTGGCTAGGACTGGGGCGCTGGCAGAATACAGAGGGAATTCAGGGAGCTGGGGAGAGTTCTTTGGCAGATAGCATGTACAGTAGCTTTTGCAGAGGTGCTGCCTGTCTATGACTGGGTGGAGGAGAGGGGATCTCCACATTAGGAGCTTCAACTCATGGTTGAAGGAATGGTGAAGAGAGGAGGGGTTCGACTACATTGGAAACTGGGGTCCAACATGGAGGGATAAGGGCCCTTACAGTGGTGATGGCCTACATTGATCTGGGAGTGGAGCCACAGTCCTCAGTGGACAGTTTAAATGTCAGTTCAATGAACATTTAAACTAGCTGAGGAGGGTGGTGGAAAAAATTAGAGAGGAAGAAAATGCCCCACCGCACAGGCTGAAGTAAAAAGCAGGGGGAACCTGAGGAGAGAGAAATACCTTAGGGTACAAATTAATAAAGGAATCAAGTGGTAGAAATGAAGGGGAATGGAAACAGGAACAATAAAACTGGGGGGGGGGAGGGCAAAAGGAAAAAAAAGACTAGTAATAAGCACAGTGGTAACAAAATCTGGAAGACCATGTGCGCAAATGCTATAAGTCTAAAAAAACAAGATTCTGGACCTAGAGACCATCATGGCAGAGGCTAACCTGGATACTGTGGCCATTATTGAGTCATTGTGCACTAAAATCATGTCTGGGACATGGCCATACCAAGCTATAATCTGTTAAGGAAGGGCAGGGTGGGAAGAAAAGGAAAGAGATGGTGCTTTATGTGAAGGAAAGTATAAAAGCGATAGAGATACAAGGAACATGGCAGGTGGGGGTGAAATACTGTAGATCACCCTGGAGAAGGAGAATGGAGCCACTATGTGCACTAGCACGATCTGCAGTCCTCCAGAGGAGGAGGAGGATTTAGATAAGGTACTGGTGGAAGCCATTGGTAAGATGGCAGAAATGGGAGAGAAGCTGCTAGTGGGAAAATTCAATCAGCCGGACATCGATTAGAGCCTCCAAGCTGTGGCTTCAGCTAAAAATCAGGGACATTCTGGACTCTCTGCAGAGGGCAATCATCAGGCAACTTGTCAGTGAGTCCACTCATGATGGGGAAATACTGGACTTGGTACTCATTAAGAGTGACAGTGTTCCATATGTCAAGGTGGGAGGCCACCTGGCTGGAAATCACCAATCAACCAACCTACAACCAACCTTAAAGGGTGGTTTAATATAAGGATGGCTGGGGAATTGAATCACACAAAGGCAACAGTCTTGGACTTCAGGAGGGCAGATTTTATAAAGTTTGGTGAATGCCTCAGGCATGACCTGGTGGAAGGAGATGACCTGGGTGGGGTGGAGGAACAGTGAGTGAAGCTAAAAGGGGGCATCTGTGTCAAACAAGTACAATAAGTAAGAGGAATAAGAGCCCACTATGGTTCTTGAAAGAGGAGGATGAAAAGATGAAGGCTAAAAGGGTGGCATTCAGAAGATATAGGGGGATGCGGGGAGTCACGTGATGCAGTGCTCTTGCTAGCTGCACTCTCTGAGAGCTCTGCCTAACCCCTGTCCAATTCTACTATTTGATGCATATCAGCTGTGAATTCGCATGCAAGATTTTGTTAATTCCTGCCTGGAGACAACAGTGCATCGGTTTGGGGCACTGATGGAAGCAGAAATGCCGAAGGCACCCCCCAAACACACCCCACCAGCAACCCCCGAGAAGGCCCCAAAGAAATCATGGGCCTTGCCGCAACAGCCTGCCCAGCCCTGTAGCCCTGGCAATGGAGGGGAAGAACTGTTAACTGCGGCATGATTTTTGGAGGAATTTCGTCCATTTAAGGCAGAAATGGCAGAAATGGCTGCTGAAATTAAGAGTATAACTTCTACTTTAGAAGATTTGACCAGGAAAATCTCAGATAATGAGGCGTGAGTCAGATCACTGGAGAACCGTGCTGACAAGATAGACCCCATGATTGTGCACATAAATCAACGTATCTCAAGCCTGGACTCAAAGGTGGAAGACCTTGAGGGCAGAAGTCGGCGAAATAATGTCGTTGTGATTGGCCTGCCTGAAAAGGAGGAAGGAGGTGACCTGGTGAAGTTTTTCCAGAAATTTGCTGAGAAAATAGCGGGCCCCTCGCCTTTTGGCCCCTGTTACAATATCGAAAGAGCACATCACGCCCTCCGACCTATCCCTCCGCAGGGTGCACCCCCTCGTACCTTCATGGCTAAGTTCTTAAATTACCAGGAGAGGCAGATCTTCCTACAGAAGGTTAAGGAGGCTAAGGTTCTGCAATGGGAAGGTGCAAACCTAAGGGCCCAAGACCTACCACTATCGGTTCGGCAGAGGAGAGCAACCTTTCATCCCCTTGTCTCCAAGTTAATTGCGGCAGGTATAAGGTTTAGAATGGTGTATCCGGCCGTACTACATGTTTACTTTGCCGATTCATGGAAGAAGTTTGAAAACTCGGATGCGGCCTCTGCCGCGCTTCGGCTCGCACTGCCCACCCTGTTTAAGCCCAAATGAGAGCTTAGTTCTTCCTATCCTGGACTGTTTCTAACTGTTGGTTTAAACATTTTTTGGTATTCTTTCTGGTTGCAGCATTGAATAAATATGTGGCCTTTTCAATGTTACCGGGGGCGAAGTTGACGTGGAAGGGCCTGTGTTTAAGCTGAGTCTCTCGAGGGTCCCCTCAGGCATCTGCGACTTGTGCACACAGTGGCGCTTTGAGAACATTGGACGCTGCCAGGTCGGCCTCTGGCATGGAGAATGTCCCATACCCACCCTGCTTGAGCCCAAATGGGGTTTGGTTCCTCCCAATATGAACCTGCTCTCACTGTCGGTTAAAAGTTTTGGAACTCTCACCTGCTGCATCAGTGAATAAGTGGGTGGCCTCTTCTGAGATACCCGGGATGAAGTTGAGGAGGGGGTGCCTGTATGCTGGCTGAATTTCTCTATGGTCCCTCGATCATTCGGGACTAGTTTGTATAGTGGTGCTCTGTAAACTCTGGATGTTGCCAATCTGGATGCTGACATGGAGGGACGTTCCACTGTCCTGGGACTGATAGATTTTGCCTGATCAAGGGGCACTGTTTGGACTGAGGCTTACACAGGGGGATGGTTGTGTCCAATGTATTTTCTGGGGGTGTATGGGGTCCTTCATTGGTCTGGTATCACACTACTGGAGCACCGTAGCCCGTAGGCTCCCAAAACGTGTGTTTGGGCACTCTCTTAGCTAAATTACAGTGAATAGATTAGGATGCTGTAAGCACGGGATGGGCGTTTCCATGCCCTTTTGGGATTAAAGTAAATTAATGGTATTGGAGCACAGTTGTTTTTGAAGCTCATGTTAACCTAAGGCATTGTTGGGATTTAGGGGCTGTTTTAGAGAGGTTGAATGCTGCCTCATGGGGGTGCCCTAGGAGCACGAAATTGAACGTTGTTAGTTGTTAGCTAGGGGGGCCCCGGTCTGGATTTTGGACTCTGCACCCAGTGCCCTCCAGTAATAGCCCTATATTACTTGTTATGGGGTTGTTGGTAGTTTTTCGAGTGTTTAGTAGTTAAGGCAGCCAATACTCTGATTTCAGGGGTGGGCAGGGGAGCGGCAGAGTGGGAGAGCATTCAGCAATGTGAGCTGTCATCATGGGCGTGATGATGTGGGTGGGTTTGGGGAGGCGGGTGGGACATGGGGGCACAGAGGTTATGGGAGGGATATTTTATTAGCGGGCTTTACTTGGTTGGGGGAAGGGTGGAGGGAGCACAAGACTCTCGGACTGAGGTAGGGGACGCTGGGTAGGATGGAACAGATCACTGTACCGGGCTAATATTAATGGTCATGGCATCACATAGGGTCATTAAATTTCTAAGCTGGAATGTCAAGGGGGCACGACAGAAATCTAAACAGTATCGAATATTGAAGCATGTAGCTGTGGTGAAAGCAGATATTGTGTTTTTACAAGAGACACACTTGCTCCATACGGAAAGCAATAGCATGAGACGTTTGCAAATGGGGATGGTTTTCTCTTCACAAGGCAACATGCAAAGTGGAGGTGTTATGGTGCTCATGCATAGATCTGTCCCCTTTGTCCCTCTGCAGGTTATTCAGGATAAAGAGGGTAGATATGTGCTAGTCAAAGGTAAGCTGCAAAATATGGAAGTTTTGATAGGATCTGTTTATGGTCCCAATACTGATACCCAGGAGTTCTTTGTAAAACTGCTGGAGGCGTTAGCACCTTTTGCTCAGGTCCCTATGATCTTAGGGGGAGATCTTAACCTTGTTTTAGACCCTTTAATGGATAGGTCCAAACCCTCCAACCTGGCTTTCTCTCCCACCCAGCGCGCCTTGGGGGACTTACTGGACCAGCTTGGTTTATCAGATGTATGGAGGGTTGTTCATCTGAAGTCTCGGGAATATACTTTCATTTCTCAAGTTCACGGTACGGCATCCCGTATTGATTATGTTTTACTCTCTCGCACTCTCCTTCCTGGGGTGATGGACACAGCAGTTGAGGCTGGACCTCCCTCTGACCATGCAGCAGTGGTGGTCTCAATTTCCTTCTCCTCCCTCCCTAAGAGGGGCAGTAGGTGGAAGATAAACAACCAGATTTTGTGAAACCCCAATACGGTTAAATATATCTCAACACAAATAGAAAAATTTACAGCTAACAACTTGAGAGAAAACACTCGACCTGACATGGTTTGGGGGGCGTTCAAGGCTTTTATGAGGGATATTTTAATTGGGCAGGCAGTTAAAAAGTAGAGAGAAAAGGAGCAATTTATGTCTGACCTACTGGACCGGATAAGAGGTAAGGAGGCCAACATGTCTCCTCCAATCCTCGGAAAAAGATAAACTGGAGCTAGTTAAGTTGAGAGATCTGCACCTAAACTTACTAGGGGAGCAAGCTGAATTAGCACTAATTAAAACTAAAGCTAATTACCTAGATCAGGGGGAAAAGTCAGGTAGGCTCCTGGCGAGACGTGTCAAGCAGTTGGAATCCTCTCGAATAATCTCGGGGATTCAGTCCAGGGAGGACGGCCAAGTTAAGACCACACCTGGGGAGATAGCATGGGAATTCAGAAACTATTTTGTATCACTGTATGCTGCCATGGCGATTCCCCCCACCGAAAGGGAGATACTCACCTTCTTGGAGGATCTGGAGCTTCCTTCACTGGCAGATCCCCAATGGGCACAGTTGATGGCTGACATTACCCAAAACGAGATTGAGCTGGTTATTCAGAGTCTCCCATTAGATAAAACACTGGGGCCGGACGGATTCTCTTCTAACTTTTATAAAAAATTCTCTAAACAATTATCTCCATTTTTGCTCATACTATTCCAGTATATTCTTAGTTGTCAGACATTGGACCAATCGCTTTTCGAAGCCCTTATCGTTCTAATCCCAAAATCAGATAAACCCCCCAAACACCCAGCTAGTTATAGGCCTATTTCTTTACTTAATTATGATATCAAAATTTTAGCGAAGCTGCTAGTGGACCAGGTTGGTAGGGTGTTACTCAATCTTATTGGTGCAGAACAGGTCGGCTTTATGAGGGGCAGATCTGCTACTGATCACCTCAGAACGTTGGCTCACATCTTCTTGGTGTCCAAAGAGTGCAGTTCCATCATGGCCTTGGTCTCTTTGGACGCCGAGAAGGCCTTTGATAAGGTCCATTGGGGATTTCTGTTAACCATAATGGGCAAGTTTGGATTCCCAGAGGTGTTCTTAAAATGGGTAGGCTCCCTTTATTCAAATCCTACAGCCAGGGTTATTTGTAATGGGGCTACCTCAGATCCCTTTGCCCTGTATGTGGGTACCAGACAAGGATGCCCTCTATCCCCTCTTCTCTTTAATTTGTACTTGGAACCCCTTATTAGAGGTATAGTGCGTAATCAAGAAATAAACGGTGTTCAAATCCTAGACAACGTTGTTAAAGTAACAGCATATGCAGATGATCTCCTGGTATATATCTCCAATCCGAGGGTATCCATCCCAGCTTTGCTGGAGGTTATTTGGGAATACAGTCGTCTGGCCAATTACAAATTAAATTTAGAAAAATCCATTGTATACCCCCTATAGTAAACATCTCTTTAAACAAGAGATTATTGAGTTAGGCTTAGCCTGGAAATCGGATTCCATTAAATATCTGGGTCTTATCCTAACGAAGAGCATGACACGAACACGTCAGTTAAATTTGGACTCCCTGGTGCATACCATTGATTTAGATTTGAAAAGATGGGCGCAACTTCCAGTCTCTTTATGGGGTAGGATAAACCTAGTTAAGATGAATGTATTCCCCCGATTGTTCTACCCCCTAAGCATGTTAAACATTTGCCTACCACTTTCATGGTTTAGAAAACTCCATGGGCTTATAGCCAATTTTGTGTGGGGGTATAAGAAAGCTAGGATGGCCTACCATAAGTTGGCAGCGCCTAAACCTTTTGGGGGGGTAAGGTTGTCACATTTTGCTCTCTATTTCTGGGCAGGTCATGTTAATAAATATCTCAGGTGGGTACAGGGTACAGATTACCCAGCCCAACTATCATATGTACCTTTATGGCTACAAATTGAGTTAGCTGTCCTTCAGAAGTATGGTTTAGCACCAGAGACCCTGCTCTATCTTATCTGAAACTCCTCCCTTCCCCCTTAGAAACTCCCCGATAGGGATTTCTGTGAAGACCCATGCGCAGCTCTGCAGCTTTCTAAAATATGATCATCTCAGGGACTGGTCACAACCTATCTGGCGCAACCCGCGTTTTCTAATTGATAACAAACCTCTTAGTCCCACGTGGTTGGCCCTGCCTGGTATATACTGTTTAAAAGACCTTCTCACGGCTGATGGGAAGGTACTCTCCTCCTCGGAGATTCTGAATAAATTTGAACTGCCCACCACGGCAGTCTTCAAAGTGTATCAACTTCAACACCATTTACTCAGTAAGATGGGCATAAGGACAATTCAGACTCCAAAAGTAGAATTTTCTGAGTCCCTGGGGCCTTTAGTCGGCCTCTCTCATGCGGTCTCTAAAATATACGCAGTACTATTCGGCTGGGCCTACTCTCAGAATCTAGCCCAGTGCTTGTATTGGGCCTCGGTATTCCCTAATGAGGAAATTAACTGGACTGTCCTCTGGCAAAATTGCCACAAATTTATCCTGCAGGACCGGCTGAGATTAATGCAGTTTAAAATTCTCCATAACATCTACTATTCTCCGCAGGAGATGGCGAGCTTAAAAATGGTGCCGGAGTCTATATGTAACAGGTGTCATGTAGGGGTTGGGGATTTGATGCACATCTTCTGGAACTGTCCTAAGATAACCCCGCTTTGGTCAGCTATTAAAGATAGAGTGGACCCAATGCTGGGTCTGGAGGATCTTTTCACTCCCGAAATATGCCTGTTGGGGGATGTTTCTAGTATCCTCGTCAGGAATAGGAGGTCCCACATGGCTCTAATTGAGGCTACTCTTAAAAAGGTTGTCCTTAGACATTGGAAAGATTCTGTCGTGATCAGCTATATGGAATGGCTGGAGGAACTACTGGCCAGTTTGAGGGTTGAAAGAATGATAGCCATCCTTAAAACAAACTCCTAGGTTTGATAAGATCTGGGGTCCCTTTTTACCTTACTCATTATAGGGTCCTTTGTTCCCCTGCTGACTGATGGGAGCAGCTTAGATTGTCTTGTGCTGGGAGGTGGGTGGGGGGCAGGGTTGGGGGTGGGAGGATTTTTTGGGGCATTATGGAGGATGGATCCTATAACCAGTTGTAATATGCATGATTGTGTACTTATATGTTTGTGCTTGTTGTCCATGGATGCATTCTCTGTAACTAAAAATGGAATAAAGATTTAATGGAAAAAAAAAGAAGATATAGGGAGATGCAGAGCACAGAGGGAGGAGGATAAGGAGGTGTATCAGAAGAACTGAAGTCAATTAGAGAAAGCAGTAAGGAGTGGAAAGGCATAAATTGAAAAGAGAATAGCCCAAGCAGTTAATTCATTTTACCATGTATTCATTTCAGTGGGCTTTCCTACATCTTAAAGGTACAACAAATCTGTTTAAAGTAAGGTCTTTCGATAACAGGTCTATGCTATTGTCAAGCATTTGTTTAAGTTGACCCAGTGTAATGACTTAATACTGAACATTTTATTAGGTTGTCATACAGGTTCAGCAAATATCACAGTACCTGAGTGCTATGCCACTTCCTCTGGGAGTGGGAGTAGTGGCAGACAAATGATTATTCATTTCTGTGGCAGAATGCAGCCCTATCATTAGCTAATGTGTGATGTGATGTCACATGCTGAGCATAGAGGGGGTTTGGATATAAAAAGAAGGTAAGGGAACCAGGTGCTATGGAAAAATGGTAAATATTAATAAAAAATCAAGAAGAACAGTGAATTCTGCAGCACTGCAGATATTCTGCAGTAGGTTGCAAGTTCTGCACAACATTCTGTGGCCACAGAATTCTAAGGGCCTTGGTTATTGACAACCACCAAACAGGAGCGACACCTGGGGTTAATAATCTCTGATGACCTAAAGGTGACCAGGAGGAGGTGCTGCCTCTGTATAGATGACTGGTAAGACCTCACCTAGAATACTGTGTACAGTTCTGGAGGCCATATCTTTAGAAGCAGTTAGACAAAGAGGAGGTGGTCCAGAGGAGGACAACCAAAATCGTGCAGGGTCTGCATCAAAAGCCCTACAAGAAGAGACTAAAGGAACACATTACGCACATCCTGGAAGACAGAAGAGAGCAGGGGGATATAATAGAGACCTTTATATACCTCATAAGGTACAGGAGGAAAGTATTTTTCTGAAAAAAAGGTGCACAAGAACAAGGGGGCATGCTATGAAGTTGTAGGGAGTAGACTCAGAAGAGATGTGAGGAAGTACTTCTTCACGGAAAGAGTAGTGGATTCCTTAAACAGTCTACCAGCTGAGGTGGTAGGGCTGAAAACAGTGGTGGGGTTCAAGGATGCATGAGGCAGGCAAGGGAATCTTGGTAGAAAGGAATGGGGGGAGGGAAAAAGAACTGGAGATCAAGTAACGTCTATGGTGATACTGTAGGTAGGGAAAAATGGGTAGACTGGATGAGCCAAACAGTCCTTATCAGCAGACAAATTCTATGTTTCTGTGTTTCAGTGTTGACTTTCCAATATCCCTACTAAATAGGTCAACCGCTACACTACACCAATGATGCTGAGCAACACCCCTGCTGCATCACACTGTAGACTGACATCTAGTGACATGCCTATGTGGGGGGTATGTACACAATACCACAAATAATGGTCTATTCATTTGTGTTATTGTATGCAGAAAATGAAAAATATTAATTTTTTCAAAAACACTGGTCCTCCCCAGGTTACTAGGTTACCAGGGTTAGTCTAATGGCCACTCACACCCCCTTCATGGTCTCCTGTCCTCCAATCCCCTCCTGATACCTGCGAAATTCATGTTGCAGTTTTTTAAGCCACACTGACACACTGCTAGCTCCCAAATACATCTCCCTTCCCTAGGCCATCTTTTACCTGGAAACAAAAAAATGACACATCAAGCAGCCATCTAGTAATGCTCTCATCTAAAAAGTCTATATGCAGCACACTTGGGAGGGAAGAGGAGGAGCAGTGCAAACACCATTAGTTGACTCTATGCATACTCACTAATCAGACTGCTTAGTACCATCGATCACGTGCAGAGCTCTCCTTCCTCTTGGGTGTCCAGCATACAGGCTGTCAGCTGACAGCATTAATTGGATGATGGTAGTGTGCTTCAGCTTATAGAAAGGGAACCACCAACTAGCCAGGTTGTAGGCTATTATTGCCTCCTCCAGTCATGGATTGGGGCAGGGGGCTATTTGACATGTATGTGGCCCTCTTTACCAGGTTAAAGTTTTTGGTCTACGGAAGCTGGTTTCTTATAAAGAAATATTCAGTAACTGGCACTGTGCCAGTTTGATTTAAGAAACAGTAATATCAATGTTACATGTATAGAAGGACAGAGAGCAGGAAGGAGTCATGGGCAAGAGACCACTAAATTGGGGTAGCAATAGGTTATCTTTACCTCCTGGGGAGAGGAGTCTTTGAAAAGCCTTTTGTACCTTTTTAGGTCAAATTAATGATGTGTACCAGATAATATGAGCCCCAATTTGACTACTTGGGCCAGTATTTGAATTATGTTATTCGCACATCCCTAATGACCAGGCTGCTGCCCCATCTGATAGATCCCAACAATGATATCACAGCAGACATGGAGCCCAGCACAGCCACAGGTCAAGTATGGACTGCACTACATATTCAATGGGAAAGACTCCTTTGCACTCATACACCTTGTGACACACGCAACTTATAGGGTGACAGGTCAGACTTTTGCAGCTGTGCCCACAAGAGGTGGCCAACAAGCTGAAGAACAGGATAATGGGAAGGCTAAGCTGGAGGTGTCATACAGGCACTGACCATGAACATGCAGAAACTGGCTAAAGGTACATAGCATGAGGGGTGCTTACTGTGTTCAGTGGTTCAATTTTGATAGTGACACAAGAGCTATGTACACTGCTCCACTAAGAGCTAGGTCTCAACATGTGGCATTCACACACTGTGCCTGTGAGGTCTAAGATGTGGGCAGACTGGATGGGCCAAGTGGTCCTTATCTGCTGTTAATTCTATGCTTCTGTTTTATTTTGTATGAACTTAAGTTCGGAATCTAACCAAAGCCTCAGGTACTTTTAAGAATGCACTAGGTCAGTTTTATTATCATCTAGAGAAAAATATTTAACTAACTTGGCTTGTTCACTCTTTTCTCAACCCCAGACTTAATATTACTTTATGTTTGTTTTTTTACTATTTACTACTAACTTATTTTGTACCAAGCAGTTTTCTAGTGTATTAAACTACATTTGCAGAACTTTTTGTATCTCATTTTGTTTGTGGGCTGGAAAAAGAAGGACCATGTCATCTGCATACATTTTTATGGTAACATGTGAAAATGGCGTTGGCACATCATCTATAAAAAAGAACAAATTGTAAAGGGCCCAACATCGGTCCCTGTGGGACCACCTTGTCCACTGTTCTCACACCAGATGTGATGCCACCTACTGTTACAACCTGCGATCTACCTTCCAAATACAGTCCAAACCATTTCAACACTTCTTACCCCATCCCTTATAATGGCCATCTTTGTATCAACAGTTTTTGATCAATTGTCTCAAAAGCTTTCCTTAGATTTATGAAGCTGCCATGCACTTTCTTTCTACTAGCACACAGGAAACAGTGTCCATGAAATCCAACAAAACTGTGTGGAATGGTGTACTCTGAAACCAGACTGTAGAAGGGAAAGCAAATCATGAAATATCAAATACTCAAACAATTGCTTGTGAATTTCCCTCTACCACATCTTAGCAATAAGGGAAAGTACAGCTATGGGATGATAGTTATTCATCTCAAGGGAGTTCCTGCCTTTGTAAACTTAAACAAATCTAGCCATTTTCCACTCACCTGGGAAGGAGCCACAACAATGACTTTTATTTAATAATTTCACCACGGGTTTTGCCATTATGTGCGCACCTTCCCTCAACGGCCTGGTCCCAGTACTGTCCAGACCATCTGGTTTAGATATATTAAAGGGAAGCACTGGAAAAGTCACAGCTTTATTTAGGTGATAGAAAAATGCTTGATTAGTGCTTTCAGACAGTAATTTTTTTTAATTACCTCCAGTTGCTTTTTTAGTGATTTAAACAGTGGCCTTCAACTTTCACTTTCTGTTGCTGGCAGCCACCATTTCATGAGTAGCAGCGAGCTTCCTGAGCTCACTTTATGCTAGTATGTCCTGCCAATCAATAGCAGAGGTCAAACAGACATACACATTAGCATAAAGTGAGCTCAGGACGCTCACTGCTGCTTATGAGTTGGTTGCTGCCAGTGTCAGAAAGTGGAAGTTGTGGGTAGCTTTTTTAAACCATTAAAAAAGTTGTTACTGTCCGACAGCACTAATTGAGAGTTTTTGTAGTGTCTGAGGAAAGCTGTGTCTTTTCCAGTGTTTTTCTTTAAGTCTTAACAACTGTTTCCTGATATCTTTAATTTTAATCAATTTAAATCTAAGCATAGGCCTCCTCTCTGTGGTGTTTTCAGAATTTGGACTCACTGTCCTGATTTGAGTTATAGTTAATATTATTGCCTACAGTTAAGAATGTTGTAAAAAATATACTCATGGCTTCCGCTATTTGTTTAGGGTCAGCAATCAATTTGTTTTCAACTTTTAACAATGCTAAATGTGAAGGCCTAACTGATGATCGAAGTTGTTTTATTAACTTCCAAAAGTCACAGGAACTAAACAGTGTTTCAAATTTGTTTTTATAATATTTTTCCTTTGCCTCTTTTTTAAGTCCCTGACAACTATTTCTAATTCTTTTCTGGGCTTCCTATATACTGTCCCATTTTGATTTTATTGCCTTCTTCTAAAGCCTATCCACAATTTGCACAGTTTTTAAGATTTGTTTCAGTTATCCATGGCATACTTTTCTGTTTTCTCTTTACAGAACAAAATCACCCACGCTCAAAATTTTGAGATGAAAAAGTCAACCGCATCATCCATTTCTGGTATTAGGTCTAATTGATCCCAGCACACCCTACATAGATCATTCAGGAATGCCAATTTTTCAAAATTCTTGAAGGCCTTAAATTCAGTATGAGAAACAGTCGTTTTTGGCTCAACCCGGCACTTTAGTTTGATCCTACAACTAACTTCACCGTGGTCACCTAAAACTGGTGGGCCCACCTCTCCTTTCTCAGTTTTTACATTTTTGGAGACAAAGATTAGATATATCAAATTTCTTGTGCCTCCATATTATTAATTCTTGTTGGAGTATCAGTGATCTGCATTATACCAAGTGACTCAAAACCTCATATAATCTATTTCCCTTTGGACCCCCAGTGAGAATTAAAATCCCCAGCTATTACAAGATATTCTAATTTAACTAAGTTTTCAAAATACCAGGCCAAATCATCAAACATAGATGAAAGTACATGTGGGAATGAATACACTAGGTAAAGTCTACTCACTTCCACCAACATCCCCTCAATTCCTTTTATACAAAATTTCTGTGACAAACTACATGGGTCCAAATCCTCATTAACATATAATAAAACACCACCTCCCTTTCTACTTCTATCATTTCTGAACACTTTATAACCTTAAGTGGCTATTTCAGCTTCAGCGATCTTACAATCTAACCGTATCTATGATATCCCTAACAGGGCTAGTTTTACTTTTAAACACTAAATCCTCAGCTTATCATTTTTTGGGCCGGAGACCCTGTGCATTTGTATGATAAATTAAAATCTGACTTACTTTTGCCAGCCCTGGATTTATTTCAACATCTCCTGCAAGGAGTAATTTCAGTAGACACAGTTTTGTTTCAGACTGACCCTCAGTTGCTCCTACACATACCTTTAAATTAAAGATCCCATATTTTATTCCTACTTTGCTATATTTTTATGGCCCAAACATACATTTTGGATTCTGACAACATGTTTTACTACAGTCAAAGAGCTAACTTTCCTCTAGGAAAGCTCTCCTATATAAACATTCTCTCTGGTTGGTCTACACCTCCATAGAATTTGTGCAGATGGACCTGATAAAGGACAAGGCCCCGGGTCCAAGTCTAATTAAATTCATTTCCCTGTATCTGAGAGGAAAATCCATAATACTAAAATGAAAATTATATTAACTAAATAATATTATAATAATATAAAGCTAACATTCAACCACAATTCAATAACCAAACTGTAAACTAATAAAACCCCATTACAAATTATCAATAATTAGTAGAATACTATAAATACTTCACAACTGTAATTTAATATCCATAGATAAAACAGCTGAATATAAAAAATTGCAGACTTATAATTCAATAGTTTAAAACAATGACTGCCAGCTGGATTACTAAAGAAATGTGATAATAAAACAGTCAATGGTATCAAAATCATCACAAGTTCACTGATGATTTCAACTTACGGTTCCAAATGGAAGGAGTAAGGGGAACATAGAAAAGTGAAGTTGGGAGCAAAGTGACAGGAGTGGAAAAGAGGGAACAACCTGGCCAGGCTGGATTTTGGAGCAGTACTATACACCACATCTCCATTGTCAAATTCAGGAGGACAATTACAATGATAGGCACAGAGGGGACACAAGTTTGTTTCCAGTGAAGTGCTCTGTGTTTTGGGAGTTATTTCCTGTGGATGGTAGAAGTCAAGGGGACTGTCTGGCCAAACACCCACATTAGTAAAAGAGGAGACTTACTCCAGTTGGTAGCCATCCAGAGGCCAGAAGATGACAGCAAACTGGACTTTAGCCAATTGATGCCAGGTGCCAAAGGTCATATAGATAATTTTTTTATCATTCAGGCTGATTGGTGTGGCACAACCCCCACATTAGATGTTGTTGATGTCACACTGCAACTGTGCAGGCAGTTCAGAGGCAGAGGGGCCACTGATAATAAGCATAGTGTCATCCTCATACTGTACGTGTGAATGTATGAGGAAACACATGCTTTGGGGATGTCATATGGAAAAAACAAGAACAGGATGGGACAAAAGACAGAGTTGTAAGGCACACCTGACCCAATCGGGAGGGGTGTAGCAGAAATTACTATATTTGCACATGGAACCTATCTGTCATTAGGAGCCAAATCATTTCACTTTAAGTTCTGATAGTCCAGCCCCTGAAGGTTTGTCTTGTAGGAAGAGGTGGACAACATAGTTGAAGGCCGTGGTTTGGTCAACAAAGATGGCAAAAGTGATGAGGCTCTAATCCATCCCTTTCGGATGGTGTCAATGAGCCTTGGTGAGGATGTCACCATGGAATGGAGCTCCCAAACGCTAGACTGATAAGGGTTTAGGAAAAAGAAAGAGCCAAGGCAAGAAAGAGTTCAGAAGGCCCCAAGAACTCTTCAATTTAGCCAGAGCAAGTGTATGATAGATAGCACAGTAACAGTAGCAGAAGTAGTTTTTAATTCTTATGAAAGACAAAATCACAAATACTGTATGCCAATGATGCAACGAATCAATGGAGATATGTACAAGTCACCATAAAATAACTTAGACTGGTTCCAATTTAAACATGAGTGATGCCAAATACCTCTTACACAATTTGCAAAGGCTGAGAACTAAAGAAACAGCCATGTATGTCATCCTGCTTTGGACTTACCAGTGTGCCTCATCTGTATCTTAAACCAGAGGAAGGGGAACCAGCTGTATGATGGTATTATGGGTTTTTAGTAATGGTGATCCCAAAAAGGGAAAGCAATCTAAAAGACAAAGAACTTCAGCACAAAAGCAGTGAGACAGGAGTTACTCAGGGAAGGGCACAGGCAGTGAAGATAGGTTTCAAAGAAATACAAAATCATACATATTCCAATAAGTCAAAGCACTGTGGGAAGTATATGAAAATCATTATGAAATCATTTAGACTGGTTCTATTTTAAGCAGGAGTGTATGGTGCCAAATTACCTCTAACACAATCTGCAAAGGCTGAGAACAGAAAGCACTGAAATGTGTTTCAACCTTCTCAGGACTCATCAGTGTGCCTCATCTGTATTTGAACAAAGAGGAAGGGAAAACCAGCTCTATGATGATCTTAATGGTTTGGGTCATGGTCAACACCTAATACGAAAGCAATCTAAAAGACAAAGACCCTCAGCATTTTTTTCCTTTTCTGGCTCTAGGCACATGTGTTACCACAAAAAGACAGAAACAAAGACAGCAGCAACACACAAACACAAAACAAACAGTGCACCAAAATCACCAAATATTATCAATGGCTATACAAACAAACTGCAATAGTACCAACAACAATGACTGAAAATGTAAAGGCAAACAACAATTACAGTAATTGGGGAACATCTGCCTCCTGCCCCCCAATTTTTCTCATGATCATAAACATACCAACAGGTGTAGAGTAGATAGGCAGATGACACTCACAAGTGACAGGACATGGTCAGAGACAACAAATGTACAATGTTCACAGATTTTAAATGCAAGGGGGGGGGGGGAGTTGGGACACTGAGAAACCCCCAGTTCTATGGATTTCACCACCATCCCTGGCATGTAGGAGGTCAGTAACTTATAGGGATAGTGGGCCCCAAATCATTCAGGGCATTATAAGCAAATAAAAGAACTATGGAGTAGAGATGCAGCAAAGTAAAATTTGGCATGCAAAGTGGTCCTGAAGTAGCCACTTTGCGTTAGTATTCCACAATGCCAAGTGTCCATTTTAAACCCTCACTTCACTGCTTCGCATTGTAATTATAACTTTGTGTTGTAAATGCTGCCTTATTCTGCTTTAAGGCGGAGTGAGAATTCACAGGCTGCCCACACACATCACATGGCTTACATAGTGTAGGTCACATGCTTCAGGCAGGCAGGAGGTTAGGGGCAAAACTACTCTCCAACATGGGCTGACTTACATGTTTTGCACAGGATGTGACAAATAGCTCTGCTCTGTGAATGGCTGGGGTTGGGGTGTAGACGTGTGATGAAGAGGGTGCACAGGTGACAAGTCAACAAATGAAGTTATTTTCCCTGTTTTACATACCAGGGTCAATGTACCACTTGCACAAGACATACTGCATTGACCATCACCACCACCACTGCTACTCTGACCAACACTTGACAAGATTTCTAAATTATAATCCTCCCCGTCATCATGTCTGTAGTAATCCTCTGGTGTTATTTCATCAATACTGCAGGCATTCCTACTTGGTCTTACACTCATGGAAGGGGATAACATGCTCAGTAAGGCTGATGATAAGGGTAAATGCCCTACTATGGCATTAGCTGCCATCTGGTGCCAGGTCCACAGTGCCATGTGCCTGTTCTTAAGATGTGTATGCTCGCCTCCTGTGACCAGATGACTCCCCTTTTTACTTTGACTCACATGCGCATGGCAAAGCTGTCAGAGGATTGTGATCCCCTACTTTTAACATGTCCCTGATGCTGCTTATTGGACTCCAATATTTTAACCCCTGAAATGGGAGGTGTGCTACATGATTTTTCAGGCTGGGCACACTTGGACTCCAACTGACCACCATGACTACCTATGATTATTACTGGGTCATCATTATCATCATCAAGAACCGCTAAATCACAACTTTTTTGAGGGGGGGGGTTAACGCCAGCAGACCCAGACACAGCCACCTTGACTTTCTTTTTCTCTGGTTCCCAACAGGGGTCACTGACATTATCATTATATTCATCAACATCATCTACATCCACTTTTTCAGCTTGGATGCTGTCATGTGGAGAACATGTTCCAACCACACCATCATCATTATCATCGCCCGATATTTTTGCGCCACACTTTGAATAATTGGATGACAAAGGCATGACCTCAGCAGCACTGGAAGAAATGTGACATTTTGAGTTATCGTCACCAGGATCAGAATCATGTTCAGCTATCATGGGAATATTAATTGGGAGTATGACATCATCTACACTATCAGTCACAGCTTTAGAATTAACTTTATTTTTTGAAACGGTTAACTGGTCAGAAGTGGAACTTGAGGAAGCAATACTCGTGCCAGCAGAAACTGCACTAACACCACCAGCTGGGACAACATCATCTCCTCCAACTATGAGTGCAGCTACAGGTTGCACTGTAAAACACATTGATGGAGAAATCCCTTTATTGACATCAGCTGTGCACTTCTGCGTACTACCATGCCCATGGACAATCTTGCTACTGACAGCAGTGCCATGGCCAGAAACAGCTTTGCTTGCACATCTGGAAATTTTGGGGGATCACCAAGAAAATTCTAAACAAATTTAGATTTCTGAACTTTCAGTCTGGGTCGGTGGATGTGAAGCCAAAAAAAGACAACAGTGGCTTGCAGATGGAGATTGGGCACTAAACAGATGCAAAAGCATTAAGACTGCACTGCACAATCAAGAAGAGATGCAGCTGCAAAGTCACAACAACACCTTAACCAGTGCTCACAAGTCACAATCCAATCTAGAAAAGAATACCTTTGCTGGTTGGGGTGGGGGGTGGGGATAGTTGCAGTGCACTGCAGTAACAGTCCAAAACCAAGATACCACAAAGCAGTACAAAATCATGCAGATGCGGTGGATAGCAGGTTCACACTGCCACAATTACTCTGTGGCAAAATAAAAGGTGTCTGATTTGATGGCACACATCGCACACACACTCACACACATTACAAGTAATGTGAAGCAAATTGAAAACTTTAGTAATATAACCAAATATTTTAAACAAACTGAAATTATACACTGCTGCATCACAACAATCAGCAAAAAAGTCAAGAATTACTGAAAATATTACTGTGTGTACATTAACACAGTTATACAAGAAAAATATTACTAAAACAGAAAGACTGCGTTTTCCTCCCAGTTAATTTACCTCCGCCATAGATATGCCCCCTTCCCCAAAGCACACTTCAAGTGTCTGTCAGTACACAAACTGACTGTTCCAAATTAACATTCAAAATCCACACACAAACAATAAACACTCGAAGATATTAGCACAGGAGGGTTTCCCACAATCAATGTACTAAATTTTGAGCAAAAAAAACCAGAGGTCAGATGCCATGCTGCCACATTCTGAATGAGTTGTGGGCAATGAATGTGACCACCAAGTAAGCCCACAAAGAGTCCATTACAGTTGTATTACCATGAGAACATGAAAGCATACACCAGAGTACATGCAATGTTTATTTAAATATCGTACTGAAGAAAAATAGTTCTTAGACAGTTAGAATGAAAATTTACTGTCCAGTTATTCTGTGCAAACTGGACAGTAGATTGAATAATAGGACAATGGCTCTGCATTCTGATTGTTTGCTGTGTGTGTGTGTACTTAGCCAATCAGAGAGCAAGCCCATTTTGCCCTCCCACTTCAACATGCAGAAGCCAATCAGAGATGTTCAGAAATGCTACAGTACATCTACCTCAGCCTTCTGACTTGGTGTTTGTTACCCTGACCTGGTTATTTCCTTATAAACCCAGATCACTATGGTGTTATTGCTATAATAAAAACAACTCCTGACAATAACCAATACCTGGGAATTCAGTGTCAACCAACTGTCAAAAACTACTTGCAGGCTGCAAGCTTCTATATTATAGTGTCAATAACTGCTGACCTGATCCCATTAAGTCCAGCTCTGCCTTTCCTGGGTTGAGTGCCCACTAACTGAAGTCCATTTGACACTGATCTCCCTTAGACATTGTTTTAATCTGAACACTGAAAAACACTGATCAGGTGCAAAGGACAGCTATAGCTGGGTATGATCTGCAACACAGTAAAACCCCAACAGATGCGTTAGTAGTTTCCCATGGTAGAAGGTTCACAACCTGTGTACATGGGGATAACTTTAGCTCTGTTTCAAACCCCATGAACTTTATTGGTGAGGAAGGAGAGGTTAAGAAGAGTGTAGATGAGGGATGCCACAGCAGATGCAGAGGTAGAGGAGTTTGGAATATAGCTAATTTCATAAGGACTATTGCATTTTCAGTGACTGAGGGCCAACAGCACAGAGTGCAGTCAGCAACGAGGTATGGAAAAAGGAGAAAGAGGGGGAAGGAGAAGGAGAAGTGATGGGAGGGGGAGTGGCAGAAATAAGAGATATGGTAGCAATATAGCAGCGCAGGTGGAGAAGATGTTTTTTTAAGGAGGAAGCAACCTCAGCAGGAATACACACAATACAATTAGCATAGCCTGAGTGCCAAGATGGAGGACTAGGTATGGGAACAGAAAGTGAATGAACAATCTTTCAGAACCTTGAGGGGCACTTATGATTTTTCTGGGAGTCGGAGGCAACATACAGCTACAGTAATTGATTTGGACAGATATTTCCAGCTATTTCTTAAGCCAGTCTCTCTAGTGACCCTACAGCAGTACTGGAGGCAAGGAATTTCTCTTGAGATATCACAGAAATTTTGGGAACTATCTGACATTTGCAATTGCTGCAACTGTATTCTGACTTGGCCAGCATGGGGGCTTATGTGCAAGCATTATAACACTTTTCCTTTTGCACTTTACCAAGTTCTCTGGCTGAGCCAGAGACTTTATAAAGGTACCATATAGAGCCCAGAGCTTTGACATAGACAATGAGCTCAGCTGAGGCCCAAGGCAGTTGATAACTGTTACTACTGGCACTCAGAAAAGGATGGACTTGCCCTAGGAAGCTGGGGGTTCACATAACAGGTAAGGGCATTATCTATAGCAGTTGATAAAGAGATGAAATATCAATTGGTGGAGTAGAGGTCAGACAGTAGGTCAGACATGTCATGTGACCTTATGGACTAGATCAGTGTGACCATGGGTGGGCCTTTAGGGTGTGAAACCTTGTGAACACAATAGATCATATGATGACCACTGATAGCACTAGACAGGGTATCAGCTACCATAAACGTGGTGGATGTGAGAAGACAACCTAGTTATTTGGGAGGGATTTGAAACTGAAGGATTGAGTTGGGTAGACTCTAAAATGTGCTGCTTGAGGAGAAGGGACTGGATGTTTGGACTTTTTTTGTGCAGGGTTAATCAGTTGATATGCAAATCACCATACATGGCTCTTTCAATGATAAGACAACTCAAGTATATAGAAGCACAATGCAGGACCTGATACATCATAGAGAAGACATTTTGTCAGTAGAAAAAGAGATTCCAATGCCTGGATAAGACAAGTAACAATGTGTTACTGTCTCCTGGCAAGGAGTAAAAGGTAATTGTAGCATACGGCATGCTGTAGCACATTGTAGACACACCCTCTGGATGAGGGCTGGGCAAAATGTATCTTCTGCCAGCAGAATTCTGGTGAAATGTTGATTTCACTTCCGTGAAATTTCACGAAATGTCCGTGAACATTTCACAAAATAATTGCGATTTCAGTTATTTCCATCTAATTTAAAATACATTTGTCCAAATTGCACCAAATGTTGTATGGTGACTCTGCCAATTTCCATACATATAACTAATGTATGCTTAAAGATGACTGAGTTTTAAGTCTCCAAACTTTCAGAAATTTTAAAATTACAGTTAACAACTATGTTAACTAACAGTGTTTATCCAAATTGTGCCACATTTGGTATGGTGACTTTATCAATGCCCATACATATGTGTGTTAAACATCAGGGCTCTACCTTTAAAGGTGACTGAGGCATAAGCTTCCAAACTTTCAGAAATTTTAAAATTACATTTCACAATTATGTAAACTGCTGCATTTTAAGCCCCTATAAGTTTAAAGCTAGAGAACAGAATGTCACCAATGTTGTTAGGTTCATTGACCCTAAATATTAGACTTTAAGTTAACCCCCATGGCCCAGCATCAGAGTGTCATGCTGTCATGCTGATATCCCGGGTTCAGAAGTGAGCACAAGAAGTCATGTCAGGAGGCAGGTCATGGCTAAAACTTACAGTTTACATAACCAGTACTTCTCTATTTAGCAGTTTCTATGACTCTTCCAAGAAAGTGTACATCGAAGTTTTCAGTTATCTAGCTCCAAAGGTGGCTAAGTTGTAAGCATATAAATATTTTAAGAAATTTTCACATGAATATTAAATTGCCAGACTTTGAGCCACTATAACTTCTCCAGTCTTCATCAAATGTTATGCTACTTAACATATGTTTAGGGACTGCTCCAGTAAATATGCAAATTTCAGACTGCTAGCTGGAACATGGACTGAGTTATAGCCAATTAAAGCATTTCAGAAATTCCAAAAACATTCGACAAATTTCACAGTATTTCACAGAATTTTGTGAAAATTCTGTGAATTCAGAATTTGTAAATTTCACCCAGCTCTAGTCTTACTTGAAGAGCAATCAATGAATATGCCCTCGGATTACATGGCTCAAAAAAGCAGAGGCAAGTATCATAACTGCCAGTTAGTGTGGTGCACCCCTGTTGTAGCAGTATCATGTTTGTGAGTGTGGGTGGTACGATGCCTGTAAATATGGGAACCAGTACATGCCTCACCCTTATCGAAGTGGAGACCCCTTTCTGGGAACTATATGGTGTGGCTGGTCTGTAAGTTTGTTCCTACATGGAACCCCCTGGGAACAAAGTCACATAAACATTCAGTGTTGCATGTTTTACTGACATGTGGACCTCCATGACCTCCTTGTAAATGAACATTGCTCAGTCAACCTGCCGGCAGAGTGGTAGCACCACTGCTTGTGGCACTGACAACCTGTGTTCGGGAATGAGTGCGGTGAGTCAGATGGTCGGCCGGGGAGAGGTAGGATGAGCATCCCAAGAACAGCTCTCCTCCTCCTCTGGGGGGTTGTGGCTTTCTGGCAAGCCAGCAACACCCAGTGGAGGCTGGGTTCACGACAGCCAGGGCTACTCTTCAGTAGGGAGGTGTCAGCGGATGTCTGTAGGTTGGGTGCATGAGCGTGCCTGGCCCGTGCTGATGTCTTTGCGTGTCCATGCCTCTGGGGACCTTAAAGGGAAAAACCTTCTGGATTGGCAGCAGTGCAAGTAAGTAAGTAAAACTTTATTTTTAAAGCACCCATCCCCGGAGGCTCTAGGCGCTGCACAAAGATAAATATAATAAAGTAATAAAATGCAACAATCTAAAAATAAAGTAAAATATAACATGTAACAAACAAACCATTTCCACAATAAACTAAATAAAACGCAATATCATTGAAGAATTTTCAATGATTGTAATCTAAGTAAAATGCCTCCTTAAATAGGTGGGACTTTAGACCACTTTTAAAGGCTTTCAATGATGGGGCTTCTCTCAAGGACCTTGGAAGCGAGTTCCATAGAGTTGGACCAACAACAGAAAATGCACACTCAATAGATGATTTCAGTCAGACCCTGGGAACCACCAAGAAGTCCTCCTCAGAGGAGCAGAGAGGATGGCGAGGCTGGTAGGGAGACAGGAGGTCCTGCAGGTAGAAAGACCCCAGGCTGTGTAGGGCTTTTCAGCAAGCCTACCTTGTAGGCAATCTACCACCTCACAAGCAGCCAGTGAAGACCATGTAAGACCAGTGTTATATAAATAGGACCAGGGAAGACCCACCGACAGCCTAACTGCTGCATTTTGCACTAGCTGCAGGTGATGCAGGGCACCTCCCGTTAGCTCCAGTTACAAGGCATTGCAGTAATCTAGCCTGGATGTCACAAAGGCATGCATTAGTGAGGGCAGGTTATCAGGCAGAATAAAAGGTTTAATACGGGTGATATTCCACAAGTGGTAAACACCACTTTGGACACCTGAGCCTCCAGTGTCAGATTGCTGTTGAGGATAATGCCCAGATTTTTTACCTTCACTGAGATGGTCAGTTGGGAGTCACAGCATGTTATGTTGGAGTTCAACCCAATGCACTCTGCATTCCACTGATAATCAGGCCCAGTCACCAGTACCTCCGTCTTATCTAAGCTGAGCTTTGGCCAGTTGGAGAACATCCAGCTTTGGACCTTAGCCAGGCAAGAATTAAATACAGAGACTACATCCTGTTGTCCAGGCATAAAATACATGTACAGCTGGGAGTCATCTGTGTAGCAATAAACACCCATGCCATACCATCTAATAATGTCTCCCAGGGGCAGCATATACACCATGAAAAGAACGAGCGACAAGATCGAGATTCCACAGAACAGGGGCATCAAGTGGCATCCTACCTGTGAGAAAGGACTTGAATCAGTTGATGACTGTACCAGACAGTCCACAACAGTCCTGAAGGTGTTCCAGTAGCACCTCACAGTTACTGTGTCAAATGTAGCACAGAGACTGAGGAGGACAAGAACAGATTGTTCACCCCTATCTCTTGCCCTAAGGAGATAATTTTGCACCTTGAAAAGGGCAGTCTCCATGTTGTGCCTAGACCTAAATCCAGTTCATCATGTGCCTATGCTAGCAGCTACTGAATGGGTAAGAGAAACAAATACAGGAGACAAAGAGTGAGAAACAGAAAAACCTTTTTCAAGGGTGAAATTGGAACAAAAACTAACAAGACTGTATACATTTAACAACCATGTGACACCCAGATCCCAGCCTCTGAAGAAGCCCACGCTGGGTGAAATGTTAGGTGTGGTGCGGGTATCATATTGTTACACTTTTTGTAATAAAAGAAATTGAAAGAATTACATTTTGAAGTACGGCTGGCTTCTCAGACTTAGTACTGTTTGACTTTTCTGCTATCCAGCCACCAATGAATGACTATGAAGACAGATTAAGGTATGGTACCCATCTATCTTTTGACTTGTGTAGCCCTAAATCCAGACTGGAGCAGTGCGAAGATATAGAAACATAGAAGCTTAGAATCTGTTGGCAGATAAGGACCCTTGGCCTATCTAGTCTGCCCCAAAACCTCTGATAACTACTCTATTATGATCTGCCAGCAACAGGTTGTCCCCCTCTTCCTACTCCCAGTAGTCCTCTATGCCTATCCCAAGCATTCTTAAAACCTCTTATTGTTTTAGCTCTAACCACCTCTGCTGGCAGGCTGTTCCACTTAGCCACCACCCCTCTCTGTAAAGAAGTACTTCTTCACATTTCCCCTGAACCTCCTTCCTTCAAATTTCTTCCCATAGCCCCTTGTCCTTGTGCATTTTTTTCTCTGAAAAATTATATTCTGCTGTACCTTGTTCTTCCCTGTTAGGTACTTAAATGTTTCTATCATATCCCTCCCCAGGAGTACATGTTCAGTTCCTTCAGCCTAGCTTTATATGGCTTGTGATGTAGTTTCTGTACCATTTTGGTTGTCCTCCTCTGAACTGACTCCACTTTATCAATGCCCTTGCACAGATGGGACCTCCAGAATTGGACACAGTACTCAAGATGTGGCCTCATGGGAGTCCTATACAGTGGAAATATTACTGCTCTCTTTCTGCTGTTGATTCCTCTGCCTATGCATCCTAGCATTCTGCTAGCCTTTCCTACCACCTTGTCACACTGCCTCCCAACCTTGAGGTCATCAGAGATGATCATCTGCGGATATCTTTCCTGTTTGGAGCATTCTATTATCCCACCCTCCAGACGGTATGTTGCTCCTGGGTTTTTGTGCCATATGAGCATTATCTTGCACTTTTTTGTGTTGAAACTCAGCTGCAAATCTTCTGACCAAACTTCCAACTTCTTTAGAGCCTTCTTCATTCTATCCATGGCCCGTGGCATGTCTACCTTGTTGCAGAGCTTAGTGTCTTCAGTGAACAGGCAGATCTTCCCTTCTAGACCTTCAGCAATGTCACTGATAAAGACATAGAAAAGGACGAGGCCATACACTGATCCCTGTAGTACCCCACTGGTCACCTTACCTTCTGCAGAGTGAACGCCAATTACCACCACCCAATGGGTCCAGTTATCCAGTCAACTTTCCACCCATTTCATCACCTTATGTCCTATTCTCATGTTCTCCCAACTTCCTTATCATCCTTCTATGTGGCACAGTGTCAAAGGCCTTACTGAAATTGAGGTAGACCACGTCCACTGCCCCCCTTGATCTACCTCCCTGGTTACCCGATCAAAAAACTCAATGAAGTTAGTCTGGCATGACTTTCCTCCCATTAAACTATGCTGCTTTGTGTCCTGTAGACCACTG
Organism: Neoceratodus forsteri; assembly: GCA_016271365.2. Lineage (NCBI taxonomy): Eukaryota > Metazoa > Chordata > Ceratodontiformes > Ceratodontidae > Neoceratodus > Neoceratodus forsteri. Next base: position 160,455,512 of record CM028137.1, read on the forward strand.
ACAGCCAGGTGTTCCACTATTCTTTCCTTCAATAGTGTTTCCATGACCTTCCCAACTATTGTGGTCAGGCTGACTGGTCTGTAATTTCCCACCTCCTCCTGGTTTCCACATAGGAAGATGGAAAGATAGAAACATAGACTTTGATGGCAGATAAGGACCACTTGGTGCACCTAGCCTGCCCATTTCCCTACCTAGTGGATAAGCTGCAGACCTTAGTTAACCAGCAGCCTATTTCTTCCTACCCCCCACAAGAATAGCCTTATGTCTGTCACATGCATTCTTGAATTCTCCCACAGTTTTAGACTCCACAACCTCCTCAGGAAGGTGGTTCCATGCATCCCCCACCCTCTCTGTGAAAAATTACTTCCTCACATTGCCCCTGAGCCATCCCCCCTCTATCTTCCAATTGTGTCCCCTTGTTTTTGTACATCTCTTTTTCTGAAAAATGCTACCCTCTTGGACTTTGTTGATTCCACTGAGGTACTTAAAAGTTTCAATCATGCCCCCCCTCTCCCTTCTTTCCTCAAAGGGTATACATATTAAGCTCCTTTAGTCTCTCCTCACATGGATTCTCTTGCAGACCCTGCACTATTTTAGTTGCCCTCCTCTGGACTGCCTCCATCCTGTCTATGTCCTTGTGGAGATGGTGTCTCCAGAACTGCACGCAGTACTCCAAATGGGGTCTCACCAACTGTCTGTACAGAGGGATAACAACTTCCTGTTTTCTACTGGTGATGCCTCTCTCTATACAATCCAGTATCCCCCCAGCCCTCCCTACTGCCTTCTCACATTGCTTGCTAACCTTAAGGTCATCTGATATGATTACCCCAAGGTCCCTTTCCATTTTTGTTGTTGTTACTACCTCCAACTTCATTGTGTACTCTTCCCCTGGGTTTTTGTTTCCCAGGTGAATTATTTGGCACTACTTTGCATTGAATCAAAGCTGCCATAATTGTGACCATTCCTCCAACCTTGTCAAGTCCCTTCTCATCCTTTCAACCCCCCTTGTGTATCAACCCTGTTGCAGATCTTTTCATTTAAAATAATTATTTGGGTTAGTCTCTATTGTTGGCCCTGAACATCTAATACTAGGCCTTTATCCATCAGACATTATGGGCAGAGAGGGGCACTACCTCTGGGCAGTCGTCATGATAGCAGCCTTGAAAGCGATAACTAAGAGGTGGCTCCAGCAGGTTGCTCCAACTATCTAGGACTGGTTGGAAGTAATTTCTCAAATATATAACATGGAAAGACTTACTTTTGCTGTAAATCATCAGAATGATCAATTCTTTAATAGATGGAATGGATGGGACTTATGTAAGGATAACATACAGTGAATAATTGTGTTTTATAACTCCACCTAACTAATGTATGATCTCCCTTATACTCTCCTACCCTCCCCACATTCTTTTTCCATTTCTCCCCCCTTCTTTTATTCCTCCTTAAGTCCCTAGTAGTTCATGACATCAGTTACATTATTTGTTGTTTATTCTCCCTATCTATTTTGTGATGTAATTATGCTTTTTTAACTTCAACAAATGCTTAAGATACTGTTTATAGGTGTATGTAATAAGATGATGTTGAAATTGTATCTTTCTAAAGTGAAATTAACCAATAAACAAGTATAAAAAAACACCCAGTTGCAGATCTTTGTGTCATCTGCAAAGAGGCATACTTTTCCTTCCAATCCCTCTGCAATGTCACTTGTAAAGACATTAAAAAAGACTGCACCCAGTACTGAACACTGCGGTACCTCACTTGTAACCCTCCTTACTTCAGAGTGGACTCCGTTTACTATTACCTTCTGTGTCCTGTTGTCCAACCAATGTTTTATCCAGGCTACCACCCTGGGACCCACTCCCAAGCTGGCTAATTTGTTTATTAATCTTTTGTGTGGGACTGTGTCAAATGCCTTGCTAAAGTCTAGGTAGGCCATGTCCACAGCCCCTCCCTGGTCTACTACTTTGGTCACCCAGTCAAATAAACTGATTAGATTCATCTGACATGACCTTCCCACTATGACTTCATGCTGCCTTGTGTCCTGTGACCCACTGTCCTCTATGTAGTTTCCTGCCTCTGTCTTGCTATCACTTTTGTGAAGGGGAATCACAACCGCCCTCCTCCAGTCCTCAGGTACCACACCATCCTCCCACGATTTGATAAAAAGGGTAGTCAGTGGTGTCACGAGTTCTCCCCTTAATTCTTTTAGAATTCTGGGGTGAATCTTGTCAGGCCTCATTGCTTTATCCACCTTCAGTTTTAGGAGTTCGTTCGGAACCCTTTCTTCTGTGAAAGGATTGGGATCGACCCTCCTGTCCAGAGTGCTTCTGTTAATTGGATTAGGTACCTCCCCCTCCTCCTCCTCTTTTGTGAATACTGAGAAGAAGTATTCATTCAGTATCCCTGCTTTTTCACTGTCCTTCTCTGCCCACCCACCGTCCTTTCTATTCAGCCTCACTATCCCTCCCTTTGTCTTTCTATGCTCCCTAATGTACCTATAAAAGGTTTTATCTCCCTTCTTAACCGAGTTGTCTATCTTTTCCTCAGTTTGGGCCTTTGCTATTCCGGCTGCCTTCCCTGCTTCCTTCTGTAGAGGTACTACATCAGCCATCCTCCAGTCCATGGGTACTTCCACTGTTTTCAAAGATAGGTTGAACAGGGCAGTTAGCGTCTCTGCTGACACTTTCATTAGCTCTTTTAGAATCCTGAAGTGCATCTCATCTGGTCCCATTTCCTTATCAGCACTGAAAGTTGCCTGTTCCCTGAGGACCCTTTCCTTTGAAAAAGGCCCAGTGTCCATCTCTGTGCCCATCCTGTCCCATCCCCAGCTGTTGGACCACTTCTTGGCCCCTCCACTGTAAACACTGAGTAGAAATATGTGCTCAATATATGTTTTTTGGTTATCATCCTCCACACTGCTCCTATCTCCTCCTTTCAGCAGTACAATCCCCCCTTGCCTTTCTCTTCTCGCTGATGTACCTATAAAAGGTTTTGTCTCCCTTTACCACTGATTTTGCTACACGTTTTTCTGTTTGCACCTTGACTTCCCTAACTACCTTCACTGCCTCTCTTTGTTTTTTCTGATACCATTCTCTGTCCCCATTCTCCTGAGTTTGTTTGTATTGCCTAAATGCTGTATTTTTTGCTTTAACCTTATCTGCTATGTCCTTAAAAAACTATAGTGGTCTTCTCCTTCTCCTTCTTTTTGCCACTTACTGATATGTTCGACACAAAGTTGAGTTGCCACATCAGTCCCTGTTTTGATCTCCACCCATTGTTCCTCTATTCCCTTCTTTTCCCCTGCTCCAATGAGTGCATCTTCTAGGCATTTTCCCATCCTTCTGAAGTCTGCTCTCCTAAAGTCTAGGATTTTTGTCTTTGTGTGGCTTGGTTCTGCCCACTCAGTTATTTCAAGCCACACTGTTTGGTGATCACTGTTCTCCAGGTGCTCCCTTACTCTAACCCCTGTCACACTGTCCACGTTTATAAGCAGCAGGTCCGGTAGTCCCCCTCCTGTGTGGGCTCTTCAAGCAGCTGTTTAAGGAATACCCCCTGTTGGGAGTCCAAGATGTTTTTGCTCCTAGCCATTGCTGCTGCAAGGAGTTGCCAGTCTAGATCTGGTAGATTAAAATCACCAATGAGCGGCACCTCTCCCTTGTGTGACATCCTTTGGTTTGCAAGCAACATCTCCACATCTACGCTCTTCCCCTGAGTTGAAACATAGAAACACAGACTTGGATGGCAGATAAGGACCGTTTGACCCACCCAGTCTGTCCATTTCCCTTCCTACTGGATAAGCTACAGATCCTAGTTAACCAACAGCCTACTTCCTCCTAACCTCCACCAGAATTGCCTAATGTTTGTCCCATGCATTCTTGAATTTCCCCCACTGTTTTTGACCCCACAACCTCCTCAGGAAGGCTGTTCCAAGTGTTCACCACCCTCTACATGAAAAAATGCTTCCTCACGTTGCCCCTGAGCCATCCCCCCTTTATCTTCAAATTGTATCCCCTTGTTCTTGCATATCTCTTTTTCTGAAAGATGCTACCCTCTTAAACTTTGATTCCCTTGAGGTAGTTGGAAGTTTCTATCATGCCCCCCCCCTTCCTTGAGGATATACATATTAAGCTCCTTTAGTGTGTCTTTGTATGGCTTCTGGTGCAGACCCTGCACCATTTTAGTTTCCTTCCTCTGGACTACCTTCATCCTGTCTATGTCCTTGTGGAGATGGGGTCTCCAGAACTGCACACAGTACTCCAGATGGGGTCTCACCAACTGTCTGTACAGAGGGATAACAACTTCCTGTTTTCTACTGGTGATGTCTGTCCCTTTACATTCCAATATCCCCCAGCCCTCCTTATTGCCTTCTCACATTGCTAGCTTACAGTTAGGTCATCTGATATGACTACCCCAGGTCCCTTTCCATTTTTGTTGTTGTTATTACCCCCCCATTGTGTACTCTTCCCCTGGGTTTTTGTTTCCCAGGTGCATTACTTTGCACTTCTTTACACTGAATTTAAGCTGGCATGCTTTTGACCATTCCTTCAACCTTACCAAGTCCCTTCTCATCCTTTCCACCCTCTGTGTATCAACACTGTTGCAGATCTTTGTGTCGTCTGCAAAGAGGCATACTTTTCCTTCCAGTCCCTCTGCAATGTCACTTATAAAAACATTAAAGAGGATTGGCCCCAGTACCAAACCTGCAGTATCCCACTAGTAACTCACTTTTCTTCAGAGTGGACTCCATTTACTATTACACTCTGTGTCCTGTTGTCCAGTCGATTTTTACCCAGGCTACCACCCTGGGAACCACTCCCAGGCTGGCTAATTTGTTTATTAATCTTTTGTGTGGGACTGTGTCAAATGCCTTGCTAAAGTCTAAGTAGGCCATGTTCACAGCCCCTCCCTGGCCTACTACTTTGGTCACCCGGTCAAAGAAATCTATTAGATTCATCTGACATTACCTTCCCACTGTGAATCTATGCTGCCTTGTGTCCTGTGTCTTGCTGGCCTCTAGGTACTCAACAATTCTTTCTTTTGGAAGTGATTCCATCATTTTCCCTACCACTGAGGTCAAACTAACAGGTCTGTAGTTTCCTGCCTCTGCTTTGCTCCCACTTTTGTGAAGGGGAATCACATCTGCCCTCCTCCAGTCCTCAGGTACCACACAATCCTCCCATAATTTGTTAAAAAGGGTAGTCGGTGGCATCACTAGTTCTCCACTTAGTTCTTTTAGAATTCTGGGGTGAATTCTATCAGGTCCCATTACTTTGTCCAATCTCAGTTTCAGGAGTTCTTTCAGAATTCTTTCTTCTGTGAATTGACTGGTATCGACCACCCTATCCAGAGTGTTTCTATTGATTGGATTAGGTACCTCCACCTCATCTTCTTTTGTGAATACTGAGCAGAAGTATTTTTCAGTTTCCCTACTTTTTCACTGTCACCCTCTGCCCAGCCACCCTCCCCTTTATTAAGCCTCACTATCCCTCCCTTGGTCTTTATTTGCTCCCTAATGTACCTATAAAAGGTTTATCCCCCTTCTTCATTGAGTTGGCTATCTTTTCATCGGTTTGGGCCTTTGCTATTCTGACTGCCTTCCCTGCTTCCTTCTGCTTTAACTGGTACAGTTCTTTGTCCTGCTCCTTCTGTGTTTCCTTTAACTTCCTGAATACTATCTTTTTTTCCCTAATCTTCCCTGCCACCTCTTTTGAGAACCATATGGTTTTTTCCTTCATTTTGATTTGTTTATTTGCTTCATACAAAGGGTTGTTGCCTCTGTGATGGCAGTTTTGATGTTTCCCCATTGTTCCTCCACCCCTTCTTCTTGCCCGTTTGCTAGTGCTTTTCTGAGGCACTCTCCCATTTTGCCAAAGTCAGCCCTCCTAAAGTCCAGTACCTTCATATTCATATGGCTTGACTCTACAGCTGTGTTTATCATGAACCACACTTTTGGTGGTCACTTGTTCCCAGATGGCTACCCATTTCTATATCTGAGATCCTCTCTCAATCCCCAATTGAGAGTACCAGGTCTAAGATTGCTCCCTCCTGAGTGGGTTCCAACACTAGCTATCTGAGGCGTGCCGCTGCAGGGCATCAAGAATGACCCTACTCTTGGATCTGGCATATTCAGATCCCCCAACAACAATATCTCCCCTTCTTCTGCCATCCTAAGGATGCCTTCTATAATTTCCTTGTTCATTTTCTCCTCCTGAGATGGGGGGCTGTATATAACCCCCATGCAGATTGTGGTGCCATATCCTGTCTCCAGGGTGACCCACAGTGCTTCCTCTTCCCCCCCATTTACCCTTTAGTTCCATTGCTTTGATCCCTAACCTTATGTAGAGAGCTACTCCTCCTCCTCCTCCTTCTCTTCTACACTCCCTGTCCCTCCTGTAGATTCTGTACCCTGGTATGTTGACATCCAGTCATGGTTCTCTGCGTACCATGTTTCTGTAACTGCCACAATATCCAGGCTTCCCTCTTCCATCGAGGCTTCTAGTTCAGGGAGCTTGTTACCCAGACTACAGGCATTGGTACTCATTGCCCTTCACTTTTTGATGGTCTTACCTCATTTAGCCCCATCCCTGTCCTTACTGCCTTTGTCTTTTTCTCCATTTACCCCTTCCCTTTTCTCTATCGAGTTCCTTATGTTGATGTTTACCTCACTAACTACCCTGCTTTATGAGGGGGCTTGGATTTTCCTGCTCCTTTTCAGTGCCTACCCTCCTTGGCTAGTTTAAATGCTTGCCAATGAAGCATTTAAGCTATCACCTAGGATCCTGGTTCCCCTCCTGGATAGATGCAGACCATCGCACCAGTATAGGCCTGTATCCCTCCAGGTGAAACCCCAGCCCTCAATGAAGCCAAAATCCTGAGCTCTGCACCAGTTTTTCAACCATGGATTGAATCTCATGGTGTGGAGCACCTTAGCTTCACCCATGCCATAGACAGGCAGCACCTCCGAGAAGGTTACCGTACATGGTACTTGTCTAAGGCCCTTCCCCAACTCCACCAACTCCTCTTGCACTGCTCTGATCCCTTTCTTAGCCAGGTTATTTGTCCCTAGGTGGACAATGACATTCAGCTCCCTCACTTGTGCAGCTGCTCTGGCAATCCTGCGGATTCGCTCCCTGTCCCTCCAAGCCATGGCACCAGGCAGGCACCTTACCTCCCTCTCCCCTTCCTCCCCCAGTTCTACCTTCCTAACAATGGAGTTCCCCACCTGGAGTTGTTTCCTTCTCCTGTGGGGTCCCATGCCACCCTCCTGTGGGTCTCCTTTGTGGAGGTTCCCAGCATCCTCCTTGATCTCCATCAGTTGGTGGCCTGTAAATTATCCCTATATGGAGGGACATCCCCTTTCTCCTTTCTAGTGCAACCCACAGTATCTCTCCTCCACCTTGTTCCCCTTGACTGTCTGTGGCCTTTATGTTCTCCTTCACAGGTAGAGCCACTCCACCCCACTTCCTGCCAACCCTTTCCTTCCTGAATGGATTGTAACCTGGTATGGCAACTTCCCAGCTCTGGTTTCTATTATACCAGGTCTCTGTGATGGCCACAATGTCTATAACTGATTCCACCATAGTAGCCTCGAGGTCTCCTATCTTGTTACTTAGACTACGAGTGTTTGCACACATGGCTCTCCAAGATGTGGTTCTCTTCCCCTGCATTTCTCTGGTAAGCCGCTTCCTGTTTTTATCATAGTCTTTGTTAGTCAGGAAAGCAGACTCTTCCAGCCCTCTCCCCTGATTGATCTCATTGTTCTCCTCCTGTGTTTCCGTGTAGTTTTTACTCTCTTGGTGTAGGTGTGCTCTGTTTCCTATCTTCCCTCCACCCCCCACCCAGAGATTAGTTAAAATGCTTGCTTAGGAAGCATCTAAACTTTTCATTGATAACCATGGTCCCCTCCCTGGATGGATGCAGGCTGTCACCTCTGTGCAAGCCTTCATTCCCCCAGATGAGGCCCCAGTCCCCTATGAAGCCAAATCCCTCCCCTCCCCCCCTCCACACCATTTCTTCAATCATGAGTTGAATTCCTGGCTTTGGAGTGTCCTAGTCTCCCCCTTACCATAAACAGTAGCATCTCTGAGAAGGTTACAGAGCTTGCCACCTGCTTCTGGCTCCTCCGCAACTCCTTGAACTCCTTCTGAATTCTGCCTAACTCATCCCTATTCCCTGCCAAGTCATTCATCCCTAGGTGAACAATGACATCCAGCTCCTTCCTTCTTGCTATCACCCATGCAATCCTCCCAATACACTCCCCATCCCATTGAGCTGTGCCCCCAGGTAGGTACTTCCACCTCCCTCTCACCCTTGCTACCTGTTCCCAACTCTATCACCCAGACAGTAGAGTCTCCTACAGAGTTGCTTCCTCCTCCTCTGGGGTCCTCTGCTTCCCACCCACTGAGCTCCATCCTGGATGACCTTCTCATCCTCCCTGGACTATCCTAAGTAGCAAGACGTCCCTCAAACTGTACAGCCACCACTTTCTCAATAACCTTCCCCAAAAAGGGAAGGATAGAGATGGGTCTGTAACTCATCAGGCAGTCCAAGTTCAGAAAATACTTTTTCCAAGAGGGGTTTCACCAGAGCTTCTTTCAAATGCCCTGGAAAAAAACCTCAGAAGGGAACACTGGACTGTATAGGCAAATACTGGCCTGATGGACCCAACACAGCCCACTAAGAAGCCTATTGGGCCCAGATTCTGGTCACAGTATGTTGGCCGCAGCTTCAAGATGATCCTACTAACCTCTTCCACCTCTTCTGGATCAAACTTGCTCCAGACTTGGGGGGGCCTTTGTTAGTCCCAGGCCTGACACCACATGCCAACTGAGAGGCCTTGGAGGAGTTACCAGATCTGACAGAGACCCTTGTCAGTGAAAAACAGAGCAAACTGTTCACATTTAGTAGATGACAAGGCTCTCTACAGCTGGAGAAGCCTGTATACCGTCGAGAAGAGCTGTGCTGGTCTATTCTTGCTGAGGTTATCTCACTAGACAGAAACTTGACCTTCTTATAGGTTATTGTTTTTTGATAATCCTTATAATGGGATTTCAAAACCTAGTTGTCTTCAACTCCTTGAGCTCCCCATTGAACTATGGGAATCTCAGACATGAGGTCAAGCATTGTACGCAGATTGGTGTTACAGAATCAAGGGCTGAGACATTGGCCTTGTTATAGGCCACTACCACTTCCCCCGGTCCTGCTTTACAAGCAGTCAGCACACCCAATAGGTCCAATACTGCTTGAAATCCTAATGGAGTCAAACACCTTAAAGGCTGGTACTGTGCCTTCTTGGCAGAGGGATGATTCTCAGGAGGGGCCCCAAATGAATACTTCACCGTGCAATGATCCAACCAAATGACTGGAAAAAAATCAATATTATCAGTCTTGAGACCCAGTATGAATAGCACACCAAAAAGTGATTGTGTGAGTGGGTCGCAGAGTATTGACCTGTGACAAGCCCAGAGATTCCATAGACTGGAGGATGTCTTTTTTTTTTATATACTCTATTTTTGGCATTTTATCATTTAACATGGCATTATAGATTACATATAGTGAACAGACCATATAACATTGTTTCACTGGGGGGATTAGCCCCTTAATCAAAGGATGAAATGAGAGGTACAGCAGTGACTCTATAGATCTCAAGATCCTCCAGCTAATGCTAGACGTGACCCTCCCACACCTCACCAAAATATTCAACCACTCACTATGCCTAGGACAATTCCCCACTCTCTGGAAAAGGGGAATGATCATACCAATCCTAAAAAAACATTTGTCAGTGCTGAATATTTGCTTGCTGGCATTGGCATTGGTAATGTAGAAGTTACAGAGCTGCATAATAGGAATGGCAGCGAAGTATTGAACTGAAGCCAACCCCACCACCACCCTGCAGAGGATGACAGGCATTGGGGTGTGCCTTTGGGTCATCAGGCATAACGACCACACCATTTCACCACACCCTACCCTGAAGACACTGACAAATGTGATAGTGTGCCTTGGGGTCTTTGGCCCTTATGCGCATCCCATTCCATCAGGAAATACGGTGAGATGGGTGCGGTATAGGAGAATGGGGTGAAGTTTGGGGCCGAAGAGTCCGAGGCACACCTTGATGCCTCTCACTGGCTGCAGGGTGTGGGTGGGGGTGGAATGGTATGAGCATTACAGGCAAGAATCCCAAGTCACACCCCTGATGCCTGTCATTCTCTACATGGTGGGACGTTATAGTCGGAAACCCTAACACCTCAGTCATTCATTGGTATTTTCACTCCAAATTTTCAACATGGCTTTTTTTGTGACCCCCACCTCATGAACAGTGGCAATATCAGTTTGTTAGCCAAAAACTGCTTTTGCACAGCGACTATGGCATTTGGCATCACAGGTGCAAAAACACATTCTGAACAGGATGTGAAAAATGACAGCAGTACTGTTCATGGGGAGGTGGCAATGTTGAAAATCTGCTGTGAAAATATTTAAAAAACTGGTGAAGTCACGAGCGTGCATAGAAACTGTGCAACGCACACCTGTAATGTAACTAGTTTGGGGATTTTTTTACAGCAGCTTGTTAACACAGGCATTTTGGGACCTCCGATCATGAACAGTGTCACTGTGATTTTCTTTATCTGTCCCCCGAACAATGATTTCCCACAGTGACCACGCATTTCTGCGCTGAAAGTGTGAAAACACATTTTGGCCATGTTGTGGAAAATGACAGCTGTACTGTTCATAAGGAGGTGTGAAAAAATGCCACTGGTGTAAATCTGGACTGAAAATATTACAAATTCATGAACTTACGAGGGTGCGTGGAAACTGCGCAATGCTCACTCATAACACAGTCATTTTATGGAGTTTTGTCACCAAATTTTCAACATAGCCATTTTAAGACCTCTGCTCAAGACCAGTGTCACTGTGATTTTCTTAATCTGTCCCAAACATTGTTTTCGCTTTACCGACTGCGCCATTTGCGCTTCATGGTGGAAACACATTTTGGGCGAGATGTGAAAAATGGTAGCTGTACTGCTCATAAGGAAGTGTGGTAAAATGGCACTGTTGAAAATCTGGTCTAAATATTACAAATTCGCAAACTTGCCAGCGTGCGTAGGAACTGCGCAATATGCGCTCTAAAACAGTCATTTGGGGAATTTTTCACCAAATTTTCAACATAGCCATTTTAACACCTCTGCTCATGACCAGTGTCACTGTGATTTTCTTAATGTGTCCCATACATTGATTTACGCACACCGACTGCGCCATTGTGCGCTACATGGGTGAAACAGCGTTGTGGGTGAGATGTGAAAATGACAGCTATACTGCTCATAAGGAGGTGTGGTAAAATGGCAATGTTGAAAATCTGGAGTGAAAATATTGAAAATTCGCGAACTACGAGCGTGCGTAGAACTGCAATGAGCATGCTCAACAGTCATTTTAGGAATGTTTCACCAAATTTTCAAAAGGCTTTTGAGAGCCCACCTTATGAACACTGGCAGTGTCGTTTCATTAATCAGTCGAAAGGTGATTTGGCGCAGTGACTGCAAAATCACCCTTCGGGCCCGAGTAACACCATGACAGTGACAGCATTCATGAGAAGGGGTCCCAAAAACTCCATGTTGAAAATTTGGTGCAAAAATTCCAAAAAATGCCCAGGATATACAACAAAGTTGAAAAAACCCTATCTATTACATTATACAGCTTACCGGCATTTTATCAGTTCGCAGTCAGCTTTGAAGAGTGCAGACGTGTTCCCGGTCCACCAAAGATCATCGCTGCAGACTCTGGAGGTAAGTATGGGGTGAGAAGAGGGTGTGGGGAGGCAGGGTGCACAGTGGGTGTGGGTGGGCTGGGAGGCAGCTGAGGCGTTTTCTTTTTACAGTTTTTTTTTTTTAAGGAAGGCAGCGGGACATTTGCCACACTGGGGTGGGCTCAGCGTGGCAACTAGAGCACTGTTTGGGGGCTGGAGCTGACTGGGATTGGGCACCCCCCATCGGCCATACGGACTTGTGCCACGCTGGGGTGGGCTCCCAGCGTGGCAGCTGTAAGGCTGTTTGGGGGGGGCTGGAGCCGATGGGGCATTGGGCACCCCTGTCGGCTATACAGTATGTGTGTGGGTGGGGGAGCATGTGAGCACGCAATATGCGTGCATGCATGTTGAGGGGGGAGCTCTGCTCACTGAAGCGGCGCTCTCCCTTTCAACTGTATGCCACTGCATTTTCAACTGCTGTCATAGACAGCTGGAGCAGTGATTGGAGCACTGCAACCGCGCCTGCAAACACACTGACTGAATTGGAAGAGGCTGACACACCTCTGGAAAACTCGGATGATGGCACTATGTTTCTTGCACATGCGTGCAAGCAAACATAAAAAGGGTTACCCAACTGACCCCGGCAACTACAGGCCAATCACAATACTCCCCCCACTCTCTAAAGCTCTCGAAAGAATAGTGTCAGACCAACTCACTGAGTACCTGACTAGCTATTCTCTGCTCTGCCAAGAACAACACGGCTTTAGAACAGGACACAGCACCATCTCTGCGCTCCTCGAACTCACATCTTATATACACGAGGCTCTTGATGAGGGGGAAATAGCAGGCGCAATCTTCATTGACCTAACCAAAGTGTTCGACACCGTCAGTCATGACCTACTTTTACACCTACTCCCCTCCCTCAGTCTCGCCCTGGACATAATACACTGGTTTAAGAACTGTCTCACAGACCGAACACAAGAAGTCAAAATCAACACCACCCTATCCGCCATGAATCCAGTTCAAGCGGGCATACCGCAAGGGTCAATCCTAGGCCCTCTATTATTCACCCTTTTCCTGAACTCCATCCAAAAAGCATGCAGTGGTAAGCTTCTGCTCTATGCAGATGATGCAGTAGTTTACTGGAAAGAAAGCACCCCAAACTCCCTCCAACACAAGCTTCAAATTTACTTTCAGGAACTAGAAGACTGGTTTATAGAGCACCGGTTAATACTAAACTATACCAGAACAAAATCCATGATCTTTGCTCACTGCCAAATCCCTTACAGTAGCTCCCACCTTAACATCTCCAACTACCAGGGCATCCAAATTGACTAGGTCACACACTTCAGATACCTTGGCATTAAACTTAATGCTTCACTTACCTATCACACGCACATAAACCACCTCTCCTCCTCAGTAAACCCCAGACTAGGGATCCTCTATAGGCACAGACAATGCCTCCCACCACAGGCCCTACGTTTGGCAGTAACTAGCTCTGTCATATCACTGGTAGACTAGGATATTATAATATACGGGACGGCTGACCTCACGCCCCTGAAACAAATTAATCTTGCCCTCAATAAAGCCAGCCAACTGGTCACAGAAAGTGACCGACTTACCCACACCTGCGATGTCTACAAAAAAGTGGACTGGCTGACCTTCAAAGGAAGGCTAAACTACCATACTTGCCTCCAAGCCAAAAAAATACTTTTGAAGCTTGCACCCACTGGCCTTCACTCCCTCCTCCAACCTAACACCCACAGGAGCACCCCAAGGCACCAAGCAAGCATGCCCATCCATGTCCCCCACCAAAGGACCGCACTAGAACAAAGATCCTTTAGCTATCGAACACCCATCTGGCTCAATGAACTCCCTCCTCCCGTCTCTCAGGCCCAAGACTAGGTCAGTTTAAAACCGGAATCAAGAGACACCTCATAGACTCAGAGACGTGTAGCTGCAACGGATCACTCTACACCACTTCGACACAGGGTTGATAATCAACTCCCAGAGACTAACCAAGTACTGTTAATGTTTGATGCAATTATGTAAAGCACCAACGTATTATCCTTATGAGGCATGTTCAACAGATCCAGGGTTATAAGCAACCCTTAAGAGACTAACCAATTTCTGTAAATGTATGATGTAATTATGTAAGCACCAACGTATAACCCTAAGTTATGAAGCATGCTTGTTCACTCGCAAAGAAATCTGTATGTTTGTTTTGATGTGGAGCCTTTGCAAAGGAGTCTCTGACTCAAAGGTTGTAATTCCGAAACTTTAATAAATAAATATAAGAAGAAAACTTGCATTCACTATATTTTGTTACATCATTAGAGGGTAAATATATATGAAATCCAAATACAAATCCCTCAGTTGCTGTGTTTTAGAGTCCAAGAGCAATATGGATATTTCGAGAATGAAGGATAGTCCATCAATGTCCAGCCTAATAAAGGAAACATGTCCCAAAAGGGACTAGTGTTGCCATGTGTCTGCCTGAATGTAAACAATCATTTCCAGATTAAAATTCTACAGCAGATTTAAGTTTCAGCTTATATTTTGAAATATTTCCAAACCCCATCTTTCTTTAGCACCCAGCAAAGATATTATTTAAGCTATAAGATGCTGGTAACAGATTAAACAACTTAAAATTCCCCTTCACCAAAATTAGGATCAACCCCCTCCCTCAATACAATAACCTTAGAGATATTGCAGGGTCTAAAAATTTAGAAACAGGCAACCCCTTTTTAATCCCCTGTATTATGAAGCTGATAACAGAATAGGCTAAACAGTACAGTGCAGTGGTATTCTAAATGGCACTAATTACGTACAAGGGTACATGTGGTGGTTAGTCCTGCAGAAAAGTCCCACTATTTCAAGTGTCCCCAAACATCTCCTCACTCTCATCATCCTCTCTTGAGCTCTTGGAAGGAGCCACCAGATGGGTGGCCCATTTGCCGGCCTTCACTGGATCTGAAGACAGAAACACTTTTCCCTGGTAAGTAATCCGGAGCCTCGCTGGAAATACGATGGTATGTGTTGCTCCCACTTCCCGCAAGCTTTGTCGCACCAAGTCGAACTTCTTACATCGTTGTCTGGTCGAGTAGCTGATATCCAGAAAGATGTAAACTTGGCTGTCATCTTGCATGAGGGGGCTAGCTCGCTGAGCACTCCTTAAAATTCGGTCGAGGGTGACAACTCCGGGTGTCACTACCATTAGAGTATGAGGATCCTCCAAGTTCTGGGATCGGCCTCTGGGTGTAATGCCATATACTTTCTTGATGTCCCAGGAGACATCATCCCCTTCGGGCAACAATTCTTCAGATAGCCATTCCTGTATAAACATTATCAGATGGTCTCCCTCACTACCCTCGGGTAGACCGATGATCCGGATGTTCCCTGCACAAGCCTGGTTCTCTAGGGCCTCAAGCCTAGCTCTAAGATGCTGGTTCTCTTTAATCATGAGGGCACTAGTAGTCGAATGAGCATCAGCTTGTTTCCAAATGTCCTGCACCTTTTTTTTAAGTCCATCCACAGCGTTCTCAATCACCAGAACTCTATTTTTGAAATAGTCTGCTTTCTGGCTTAAGGTTGATACTGAGGTTATTAAATTCTGTAGCTTTTGACCCAGTGATGCCATAGTTTCCGTGGAACTAGGCTCTGCTTTGGCCTATTGGACTGAAAAAGATCACAAGGCCCCACCAGTTCCCTTGCTTCTCTCTCCTCCACCTTGAGATTTTTCCTTCTTGGGTAGCCCATTTCCCCTCAGTCAATGGTGCTCTTTCTGTTAGTTGCTTTAATAAGTTGATCCAGCAATCCAAAATAGGGGATATAAGCTATTTTTAAAAAATATTTGCAGAGTTGGTAAAATCTGCTGCAGTTCAGCTCAGGGCTCCACAGTGCCCCCCAGACTGGAGGATGTCTTGACCAAAAGATGAGAGTTAATTGTTGACCCAAGTGTTGAAATCACCCTGTATTAGCCATCTGAATGACTCCAGCACCAGATCGGCCATGAAGTTCTTGACTTCCTGCAGGAACTCTTTCTCGGTGCCCAACGGTCAGTACATACGAATAATCCTGCAGACTGCACCTGGGCCCCTCAGACAGCCACACGCTCAAATGATCTGGTGGGTCCCACTGGGAGCATTGAGAAGTTCAGGCTGGATCTAAAACTGTCCCTGAGCCCTTTCACCCAGTCCTCCACCTCTGGGCAATATCTGCCACTCTGCAGTCTATATGCATCAGCTGGCAGGGGAAGGATTTCAAAAGGGTGGAGGTCCAATAGTTGGGACAAGAAGTAACTACACCTAGAGGGTCCAACGTCCCAACACATCACAGGTTCGCTGAATACACACCAATAAAATAATGGAAAATACCTAACAACCCTGAACAACCCCAAAATAAATTATAAACTAATTTAATATCCTACGACCCCAGCCCAGTGCCCTCCAAAACTGAATTGCAATCCCCAAATGCACCCAATTCCTAAAATAAAATAAACCACTTTTACAACCCCAGCTCTAATATAGACTCAAATCCACATGACCCATGAATAAAAAAATGAAACAAAAACAATTTTAGTGCAAACTTTAGAAATTAGGAAAGCCACAACGATTCAAAGTGCAATGTCCTGTAGTGCTTAGCATGGTATAACAGATACACCTTATCAGTCTCTGCTCTCACCAGAGAAAGCCAGAAAGTTTAAATATGAAAGGAAGTTTTCAGTACTCTCACTACTGCAAACCATTTAGCTGCTTCTAAAGTATGTTCTACCAAAATTATTGCAAACAATGTCAGACACAATATGTAAGGTCTTGAGTCTGAGTGTTCTCTCACCACCTTCGGGAAGTTAAATTAAATTATATGAATTGCTTACAGTTCAATAAAAAAACAGACCCGTAAAACCATAGCAATCAGGGACGACCAGTCCAAACAAGAGCAAGCTAAGCAGACGAAACTGGGTGACAAAGAAGCTGAGCCCACAGATAATGGGGGTGTTCACAACCACAGTGTGGAGAATTTAAATTTATAATGCTCAAAGAGAAAATGGTGGTGGCTGCAATACTCAGTTCAACGCACATAGGTAATAAATAAAAGTGTGTCCCTGGCGCTCTGTCAACCGCTTCCAGAACAAAGGCAGACCGTCTCCTTTCCAGCTCTGGTTATGGAGAATGATATCAGCAGAAAGGTCCTGAGATGAACAAAAGAAGGGTCTGCGATAGTTATGGTGGCTCGCCTACATAAGCTCCATAAGCAGGAAAAATTCCAACCAAAGCGAAGCACTACAGAGACAACGAGCAGTATAAACTGAGAAAGGATCTGTCTAAAAATTAAAAAACCTAGCTCCTGCCACTTACTTACTACATGTCCCTGACTATTCCGAATCCTACTTAGCTAAAGGCTACCTAATTAAAGATTCTTCAAGAACAGAACAAAGTAAAAACAAAAAGGGGGGTTTGGGGGGAAAATACACAATCCAATCAGTATTTGGCATTCAGACAAAGCTCACAACACAGCCACCTAGCTTGTTGGCTGTGGTGCTCCACCCACTCCATTGAGTGAGATGTCCCAGGACAGCCACCTGAATGATGTCCCAGGAACAAGCCTCGGCTGGGGCCTCTGATTGAGCTTGGTCTCTCCCTTCAGTTAGGCCTGCTGCAGGGGGCAAGCTGCAGACCTCCCCAGTCTGGGATAATTGAGGGGGATACCAGGTGTTAGGTCTGGGTGCTGAGTAGGGGTAATCCCCTGCCCATCCCAGGGATAATAATAAAATATTAATAATAATAAGAACAAGAATCAGCATTTATATACTACTATTCATACACAGTGTATCACAAAGTGCTTTAAAAGCAAAGCTTGATTGGTAGTGAAGTGACTGAATGTGTAGTGGTGGCCCTATCGCACATCAACACCCACACATAGCCTGGACAATTGCATGATCCAGTTTATGGGAAGAAGAATGTTGGCCAGGACACTGGGAATAAACCCTGCTCTTTGCGAAGAGTGCCCTGGGTTCCTTTACTTCCACCTGGACACCACCAGGAAGGGTAGAAGGGACCTCAGTTTAACATCTCATTCCAAGGACTGCACACCCCAGCAATACAGCACCCCCATAATACTACACTCTGATGCCAACATTTTAGGTATGGGTCCAATCCCAGTGTGGGATGAGAACCCACAACCTTCTGGTCCAGAGCCAGATGTGCTACCAACTGAGCCACACTGACACCCTAAAGAAAGTTAGAAAAAAATGAGCATCACTCAATAGAGAATTTTCCTGATAAAAAAATAAAATACAAAAATGTGTAACTCTTGAACTTGCTATACTGGTCACCAATATGACTTTGCCATGCTGATGGGTTCACTTCCTTGGATTTGATGGCTGTTCAGTGCAAGGTGTACTGGTTCATTATTACCCACAGGCTCATCTGGCCTGTCATCTGTAGGGAAGAGGATAGTAACAGTATATGCCAGGAAACATTGGTGGCTGGCAGCCATTAGGATCAATTGTACATACCTGGGATTGAGTCCATAGGCCACTAACCACAAGCTTCACCGCTAGTGCTTGATCACTGTCAGAGTCAGAATGGGTGACAAAGCATTGATAGAGGGAAAGGGGGAAAGGGGAAATTGTTTAACCAGGATAGGCACATTTAGCCAGAGCTTATTTCCCCATGAAACCTGGGAGAAAAAGGAAGTTAAGTGACTTGCTCAGGGTCACACAGTATGCAAGTGGTGGCTGATGGGATTCAAACGCAGGTATCCAGGTCTTCAGCTCAGTATCCTTAACAGCTATGCAATACTGCCTCCAACAATACTGCTGGAAGTCCAGCCAGATACTCTATTCCTTTTCAGGAGGTGTTTGGAAGTTCCCAGCATCATATAAGAAACTACAGTAGCTGGCCCAGTGGTGTAGAGGGTTGAGGCGCTGGTGCCTTACCTGGACCCACTCTGTGACCCGGGTTCGAGAACGGACTCAGGTCGTCAGGGGACGGCGGGGGAAGATAGGATTGAGCACCCAACAGATTACTCTCCTATCCTGGGGTGGGTTTGGGTCTGGCCTTGCTCACGTAGTGGCCCCCAGTGGAGGCTGGGGGCACTACAAGAAGCGGCGTGAAAGGGGAACAAGAAAACCAGAAAAAACGCTCTGGAAGTCTAGCCGGATGATGGCTGCTGGCCCCAGGCAACTCTGAAGACTCCCCTGGAGAGCCACAGAATGCCTCAGCAGCTCCTGGGACTGAAAAAAAATAGTGTGCTGGTTCCTCCTGCTGGTGCCTTCCCCCTCGGAGGAGAGGGGACCCACCAGGTGAAGGGTTACACCGGGCTACCCCATGGAAGGCTGCAGATATGAGGTAGGTGGTCAAAGGTGGGGATAGTAGGGGAATGCCTGTGGACCATGGCAGCCTGAAGGAGAGGCAGCTCCGGAGCACGTAGGGGGTATAAATAGATAATGCAAAAAAAAAAAAAAAGAAAGAAACTACAGTGGTGACATCCCTTGGTCACCACTATGGCAACCTGCTTGGCACTGACATTTTCCAAGTAGGCATGGCCAGTGCAATGGACACTGGACAGTTCTGCAACCACATCTGGCCATCTGGCACCTGCACTGTGATCCTGTGCTCCATCGCCATGTTGTGTGCTCTCAGGGTATTGATGACATCTGAGGCTGGAAGTTGTCATCCATGTTTGCATTCAATACACCTGTGTAGCATGTGGGCTTGAATGCTGTTATATAGTGTGGTTATGAAGCAGCAATGGCTTGCATATACCCACACACCTGTCTGTGAAAATGCTGTTGTCTATTTGCTGTGTCAGATTTCTCACTGTCTTATTGTGCATGCAGGCAGTTCAGGCGGGTTTCAAAGTGCTGCACAGCACCACAATTCCTATATGACTATTTTCAGGGCATAGATCCCATAGAGAAAGGAAAAATATGAAAATATAAGATAGTGGAAACATTCAACACACTGGACTTAACAGAAATGAAGACTTTATGTCTATATACAAAAATGTTAAACCGTATTACCTGATAATGGAACATTTCCTCTGTACTTGACCTCTTAAGAAGGTGACTACAATGTAAAATAGTTCATCCAACACATCAGACCTCATTTCAATTGAGCTTAAACAACTAACTCAACTCTGTTTTTGCTGTTACCACCAGTTATTCTACATTACTAAATTACTAACAGTTGAACAGTATGTGTTTCCTTTGGTATATAAAATAGCTCTTCCTTATAAGTGACAGTCAAACAAATCTTAAGTTCGATATGGGATCTTGGGATTTTTGCTTAACACCTAGTTGAATATTGTATTAATTGAACCTCATAAGGTAACAGATAATCACAATATTCAGTTTTTACTATGTGGTGTAAGGAAGGGTTGTTTTCTGAAGTCACTGAGAACGCTGTATACTGGAAAATAGAAGCAGCAGCCATGCAGCATATTTTTGTATAGGGAGTCTTATAAGATGTTAAACACTTCTCAGAGAAACAGATTTATCAAAGGACAACATACAGTACATGTTTTACAAAATATAAGTGTAGAGATTGCAGCACTCTGATACTTAACAGAGATGGATTATTTCTGTCAATGAAAAATAACGAGGGTTGCAGTGCAAAGCTTTATTCCCTGCTTTTGCCACTTGAGGGTGCTGAATGATTCTTAGTGAATTTCATTTTAGCTTTGGCAAACACAAAAAGAGAAGGATGCATCTTACTTAGCTGACTGCAAATCCTAATGAGAGTTCTGGAGTCTCCGCATCCATAGAACAAGCACTGCAGCAATTACCTTACAATATGCCATGCCGGGTAATAATAATATAGTATTCTGTTTTTGTGTTTGCAGTTTGTGAACAGGATTTTCAAAGGTGGAGGATGCTGATGCAAATGTGATTTTTATGTTGCTTGCACGCATGTGCAAGAAACATAGTGCCATCATCGGAGATTTCGGAGGTGTTTCACCTCCTCCTCCAATTCAGTCAGTGTGCTGGCAGGCGCGGCCCTGTAAGCCAATGCATTTTGGAGCTGTGTATGACACGCTCCAAAATGCAGTAACTTCTGATTGAAGGGGAGCCAGCAGGTGAGCACCGGTAGAGTAAGCTCTCTCGCAGCCTCCCAACCCTGCACACCGCAGCCGCGACCCCCGACGCGCACTGTAAGCTGACAGGGTGCCCAATCCCTGGCCGGGCTGAGCGCCCCCTCCCACTAGTAGGTGCCATGCTGGGAGCCACCCCAGCGTGGCAAGCAGTCCTTTGGCCGGTGAGGGTGCCCAATCCCCGTCGGCTGAGCGCCAACATCCTTGTGCCGCTGAGGCCACCCCAGCATGGCAAATCAGTCCCCACGATGTCTTTTTTTTTTAACCTGGAAAGCGAAAATGGTCCTTGTGTCTCGACCCCCTCCACAAGCCGCACCCACCCACTGCGTACCCAGCCTCCCCACCCCCTTACCCCTATTGCCTCCGGACTCCGGTCGCGATCTTCGGTGGACCGGGAACACGTCTGCATTCTTCAAAGCCGACCCGCGAACTGAGAAATGCGGTAAGCTTTATAATGGGCTAGATAGGGGGTTTCAACTTTGTTGCATATCTCAGGCATTTTGGGAATTTTTGCACCAAATTTTCAATATGGGGTTTTTGGGACCCCTTCTCATGAATGATGTCACTGTCATGGCGTTATTTGGGCCCGAAGGGTGATTTCGTGCAGTGACTGTGCAGTGACTGCAAAATCACCCTTTGGGCCTATATACCACCATGACAGTGACATCATTCATGAGAAGGGGTCCCAAAAACCCCATGCTGAAAATTTGGTGCCAAAATTCAAAAAAATGACTGTTTTACAAGCGTGCCTTGCGCAGTTCCTACGCAGGCTCGTAAGTTCGCAAAATTTCAATATTTTCACTCCAGATTTTCAACATTGCCATTTTATCACACCTTCTTATGAGTAGTACAGCTGTCATTTTTCACATCTCACCCAAAATGTGTTTCCGCCCATGTAGCGCAGAATGGCTCAGTCGGTGTGCGAAATCAATGTACAGGACAAATTAAGAAAACCACAGTGACACTGTTCATGAGCAGAGGTATTAAAATGGCTATGTTGAAAATTTGGTGAAAAAATTCCTAAAAATGACTGTTTTACGAGCATGCGTTGCTCAGTTCCTATGCAGGCTCGTAAGTTCGCAAATTTTCAATATTTTCATTCCAGATTTTCAACATTGCCATTTTACCACACCTTCTTATGAGCAGTACAGCTGTCATTTTCACATCCTGCCCAAAGCGTGTTTTCATGCATGCTTACACATTGGAGCAGTCGGTATCTTGGAAATCAATGTATGGGACACATTAAGAAAATCACCATGACACTGTTCATTAGCAAGGTCTTAAAATGGCTATGTTGAAAATTTTGGTGAAAAAATTCCTAAAAATGACTGTTTTTACGGCGATGGTTGCGCAGTTCATACGCTTCGTGGGTTATAATTTTCAATATTTCCACTCCAGATTTTCAACATTGCCATTTTACACCACCTTCTTATGAGCAGTACAGCTGTCATTTTCACATCTTACCGGAAAGTGTTTCCGCCCATGTAGCGCACAATGGCGCAGTCGGTGTGCAAACTCAATGTATTGGACACATTAACAAAATCACAGTGACACTGTTCATGAGCAGAGGTCTTAAAATGGCTATGTTGAAAATTTGGTGAAAAAATTCCTTAAAATGACTGTTTTACGAGCGTGCATTGCGCAGTTCCTACGCACGCTCGTAAGTTCGCAAATTTTCAATATTTGCACTCCAATGACTTCCAAATACCTAAACAGCACATAGAAGCAAGCAACATTTGGCATTGACAAATGCTTGTTACATTTGTCAGCAGCTTCTCGATTGCACTGATTTATGGGTGGTTTTTCAAAGGTAGTTGAGTTTTTTGTGATTGTTTCCACAATTTACAATACCTTGTATCAAAAATATAATGCGTGCAGCATTCTTTTGGTATGACAGCCCCCAATTTTGTATCGCTTTTTCATCAAGCATTACTGTGGAACTAACAGTGTCAAGATATTTGATACAACTGCACACAAATTTTGTGGATTTATTTCAAAATCCTTTGCTTTTCTGTATTTATTGTTTAGGTTTTTAAGTAGCAGCTGATGCCTCTGGGAAAACTTCAAAAAACATAGGCCAGGATTCACAAAAAAATGCAAAGTGTCACACAAATTGTTGCATGGCACTCCACAGTTGCAATGGTCAGCAGTCAGGCTGTTCACAGTCATATAGTGTGGTGCACTGTCCGACTGTGAATAGGGTAAGGTGGGGGCAGTGCTAACCCAGGCAAAGCACCAGGAACCTCAGTAGTGCTGCCCCTACAGCCAGCCAGGAGAATGGGCCAGCAACAATAGCTCACATGCACTAAGACACTATTCACTAAGGGATCCATGCAAATGAGCCCATTGGACATGCAAGGTGCTACTGGCAATTAACATACCCATTTGCATGGCCCATGGGTGGCTTAGCGTGGCCCTCCCAACCAGCCCATGCTCCATTTAGCCACATTCCATGGTGGTCTAGTACCCCCCCCAGTCTGACAATCACTGTCCCCAATAATGTTACTGCCTCGTAGTCTAGTAGTGCCCTCCACAATTTCTGACTCATATAAAAAAACAAATGTTTCCATAGTGTAGTGGTCCCCCCTCCACTTCCTGATCACTGACTAGATAAGTAAAATGAATGTTTCCATGGTGTAGTGGTCCCTCCCCTCCCTGGTCCCTGATCACGACCCTAGAAGTATAAATAAGTGTCCATAGTGTGTGGTCCCTCCGTCACCAATTGCCATCCCCAAATGTGTTAAACTCCAGTCCCTGGTAGACTAGTGTCCCTCCCCACCCCATCCAGTGTAAGCCACCACCCTTCCCCCCCATCATAACCCATAATCATGACCAGCACAGCTCTCCTTACACTACCGTGGCTAGCCACTGACTGAGCCCTTATGAAGCACAGGACCCAAGCGAGGACCCAAATTGCATACAAATGCCCTCAATAATTAAGGACAAGGGGAATTTTAGCGAAAAAATATTTGAAGTACATAATTTTTTTGTCTAGATACTATTTTTTTTAATTTCTCTTCAGCTGTCAGTTGTTATTTAAGGAACAAATTGACTTTATGATGACCCTTACTTCAGAAATATCCATTATTCATGGTCCCGATTATTTTTATCTGTTTATATTTTTAATCACGCCATGTTTCTATGCCAAGAAAAACATCTTGAGGTAAGGTTCATTCTAAACTCAACTTCTGTAGTTTGCCATGACACAGTATCACCACAGATTAATTGTGAATTTATGGGCAGAACCCCAAGTTCCCTGTAGCACTCCAAACTTATAGTATATTCTGAACTGCTTCTAAACTTCTTTGGCATACAGTATCTCAGCATCACTTCATGAGGCATTGGCTGTGTGAATTTAAACTGAATTAAATGGATGAGTTTAGCACAATGACAAGGTAGCTCCAGCTACTAAGGCCTAAAGCTCCCTGCTTAAGATACTTCTACACAACTAGAACAACACAGTTATTTTGTTTTAGGTACTGTAATAACTGCTAAAACAGGCCCCCTGGGTTCCTCTCAGTGGTTACACTTCCAGGTGCTTTCTTAGAATGCAATTAATAAATAAAGGAAATGTGAATAGAAAATAGGAAGTTGTTATCCCTCTGCACAGACAGTTGGCAAGACCCCACCAGGAGTACTGTGTGTAGTTCTGGAAACCCCAGCTCCACAAGGACATAGACAGGATGGAGGCAGTCCAGTGGAGGGCAACTAAAATGGTGCAGGGTCTACAAGAGAAGCTATATGAGGAAAGACTAAAGGAGCTTAATATTTATACCCTTGAGGAAAGAAGGGAGAGGGGGGACATGATAGAAATGTTGAAGTACCTCAGTGGAATCAACAAAGTCCAAGAGGGACACTGGTTTACTAGTATTGAGAAAGGGCAAATTCCATTTTGCACATTGTAAAACATGGTATTGTCACCTGTGTCTGCTAAGCCAAAATCTGGTTTACAGGTGTTTGGTTCTGTATACTTTATTTAACAATTTTTAAGTCTACTAACATGCATTTTAACAATTTTGACCTCCACTATTGCACATCCTTCCATCCTTCTACCAATTTAAAGTAATTTTAGGTACAAGATGTGATGGCAGCAGCAGCACAACAGCCCCCATCCCTAAGGTGTCATGGAAGCAGCACTATGGCCCTCATCCCTCAGGTGTGATAGCAGCAGCAACAGCACTATGGCCCCATCCCTCAGGTGTGACGGAAGCAGTGGCATGGCGGCCCCCATCCCTTAGGTGAGATGGCAGCAGTACTACATTCCCTATCCACCAGTGGTGATGGCAGAAGCACTACAGCCCCCACCCCTTTGGTGTGATGGCAGTAGCAACAATGCAGTCCACATCCCTCAGAGGAGATGGCAGTAGTGACAGCAATATGATCCCCTTTCTTCAACACCCACACCCCACATACACAAGTTACAAATGACTTGGTCTCTTTGCTTGTTAGAACTCAGATGTGAATTAATCTGAACCACCGCCACTAAGGGGGAGCACCTTTATTTTTTCCTATCTATCATTTTACTGTCAGAATTGGATTTCTGCCTGTGACACCACTGACCAGGGTTCAGGAACAGACGTGGGTGTTGGAGGGCCAGCTGGGGGGTGAAGACTTGAGTGTCCAATGACCACTCACCTTCTCCTGGAAGGGAGGGTGGGTTCATGACTCAGTGTTTGCTGGCCCTGGGTGGAGGCCAGAGGCATGGAAACATGTCATCCCTCACTGCTGAAGGGAGAGTGATGGATGTCGGCTTGTGCCTTGACATCATGTGGCCTGTCATGCTCCGAAGAAAATGGGAAAACACCACTGGCCAACTGGAGGGCAGCTGCTGGTCCCTCCATAAGCCCAAAGCCCCAGACACATGTGTCTGTTCTGAACCCTGCCATGCCAGGGATACACAATAAGTTCTTTGGGATAATTCTCCTACCCTGGTAGCCTCCCACAGGGATAGGGGCCCACCCAATGAAGTGTTACTTCGGGTTACCTGGTAGCATGGCAATAAGGAGCAGTGGATGGTGGTCGGGACTCAGCAGCAGTGGTAGGGGGCCTTGGCAGGCCTGAAGGAGTGGATGGCCAAGGGGTAGGAGAAGCAAAAAAAAACACCTGAATTTGCTTCTTTGAAATAAAGTGTCTTCACCTTAAAAATCCACAAGTGATTAGTGGAGGACCATCAAATGGATTCATGCATCTCCCAGACATGTGGATGCTTTTTTTTACTTGATGTCCATAAAAAGGGTGTCTCTCAGTTTTCATGTCTGAGCTCAGATGCGAATTGAGCACCAGTCTGCCCACCAGCATCATGTAGCCCCTGGGGTCTTACCTTCTGTGTGTCATTGAATGTGCTTTCAAAATGCAATGGCCTAGCATAAGTACACTTAAACACTTAACATTTGTTTTTTGTTGAAGCAGTCTGCCAGAAAACTTTTTGTTGTCACAAAGACTGAAACAGCAGGTGGGAGAAGAGGTGCAAATGCTCCAATTCACCTAAATGGGGTGCTAACTGTGAAGTCTTTTTGTAAGTAGTAAGGCAGTTTCTTCCTTGTGAACATACTTTCATTCAGTCTGGTTTTCATTTAAACAACTGAGGATTTTGGATGGCCCTGCTGATTATAAACTTGAATAAGCTAGTTGGTAACAGTGATCCTGCACTTAGCAATCTACAACCTAGATGCTCACATGCAAAGAATACAATAAAAACTTGACTAAAGTCTAAACAAGCTTATAAAACACATAAAATGTGTATGAGCATTTATCTTTACCTATACAAAATCATTGCAGCCCAAGTAAAACTCAGGTAAATTACATAGTACCCTGACTACTATTCTGTGATGTAGTAAACATATATTGGTATTTTTTTTATATTCTTCGTAAACCAGGTAAGGCTAACTAGGCAGAACTACCTGTTTTTAGGGGTGACCCAGGAGCACTGGGAAGGTTAAGTGACTTGCTTGGAGTCACACAGTATAGAAGTGGAAGTTGTGGGAATCAAACCCAAGTTTGCTGGATGTACCCAGCTCAATCACTGTTTGTCACTCTAACCACTAGGCTATACTGCCAGCCATAAATCACCCCATATAATGTTTTAATATATGATTTCAATAATAGTGCACAGTATCTACAGTGCAAATTATGAACATTAAACACTTTACAATATTTTACTAAAACTGAATTATTTGCCACTCCACCTGCTTATTTTTTCTCACACCAAAGTGGGTGAATAGTTGAAAGAGCACTGTAAACATCTTTTGATCAGGCTTCATTATTCTATATCCAGAAATAGATACAATTTGTTTATTCTGGATTTATTTAATATTGATTTTCTGTGGCTCACTAAATAGAATCTAGCACTGTATGAGGCAGATGTTTTTACATTTTGGAAGACAGGCAGCACATTTTATCCATCTAGGATTCATGTTAGGAATGTAAGTTTTTCTTCATATTTAAAACATATTCAAGTGTCCATGTATTCATTTAGTAGTTTATGCTGACTAATATATGTTGCAGTAAACAGTAAAGGATTTATTGTGAAGCACTCATGGTCCATAGTAGATCTCCCGCAATTTCCCAGCAAGTTTTGCAAATAATCTCTGCAATTTCAAGTTACTTTTCCTGCAATATTCTAGTGGCCCTGCCCATGTGTGCTGATACCTGTATTTTTTTTTGGTTGTATCATCCGGTGTAATATAAAAAGTAAAAGATATTTAAGCACATGCTAAATGAAAACTGTGGTTTCAGGAAGGAAAGCAGTCCTCAGCTGATGGAGAGGTTGGTGGGAGGCATGGATGGTTAAACTGAATGGCTGGTTACAACAAAGCAGTGCAGGTGATTTCCTTACTGATTCCATATGCAGCAAAGCAGGAAGAATGCAAAGCACAGCAGCATTCATTTTAAGATGCTGAAATCTGGGCAAGCCCACCAGCACTGCAGTGGCACTTCTGCTTGCAATGCCAGCAACCCGGAGTCAGAAGCGAACTCGGGTTGCTGGAGGTCTGGCCAGGGGAGTAGGATAGAGCACCTGGAGAACTGCTCTCCTCCTCCGGGGAGGGTGGTCTGCAGGTCCTGCTGCTTTACTGCCACCTGGGTGACCATGGGTGGTGGTGCACCACTGCTGCAGAGCTATCGGGAGGGGAAGAAGCTAGCCAGGATCTGGAGCAGTGGCATGTCTCTATGTGCCCTTCGTCCTTGGATCCCCTCGAGTACCAGTGCCCTCAGGGACAGAGACCAGAAAACCAGGAACAATCACCCCACATCGGCCAATGGTAGAAGGGACCCAGCTGCCCCAGACTTCATAACCAGGCTCCATGAGGGACCCACTGGGCTGCCTGACACACACACTAAGGGACTGTGGAGGGGTGACCTGGGGTCCTCTCCTTTCCCACCTGGGGGGTTACAACCCAGGCAGGATAGGGGCAGGCCCACGGGAGAGCTTCTGAGCATTACCTGGGGTGAAGCTCAGAGATACCCAGCCTAGGGATCTCTGAAAAGTGGAGATTGATGCTGTGAGAAGGGGACATAGAAAGGGAAAATAAAAAAAATTAAAAATATGCTGAAATCTTAGAGATTCTGTGCAGTGACATGCAATTTCCATGAGGAAATAATTAAAAATCCGCAAACCAAGCAGGATTCCGTGATTTTTACCGGTGTTACCGGTAAAAATGGAAAACTAGGGTCCATTGCATAGACAGGATGGAAGCAGTCCAGAGGAGGGAAACTAAAATGGTGCAGGGTCTACACCAGAAGCCATATGAAGAGAGACTAAAGGAGCTTAATATGTATACCCTCAAGGAAAGGAGGGATGGGGGGACATGATAGAAACATTCAAATACCTCAAGGCAATTAAAAAAGTCCAAGAGGTAGCATCTTTCAGAAAAGACAATGCATGAACAATGGGGTACAATTTGAAGATGGGGAGGGACAGCTCAGGGGCTATGTGAGATTATTTTTTTTTCAGAGAGGTGGTGGATGTGAATGGCTTTCCTGAGGAGGTTGTGAGGTGAAAAACAATGTGGGAATGCAAGAATGCATGGGACAGACATAAGGCAATTCTGGTGGGGGGGGTTGGAGGAAGTAGGCTGTTGGTTAACTAGGATCTGCAGCTTATCCAATAGGTAAGAAAATGGGCAGACTGGATGGGCCAAGTGGTCCTTGTCTGCCATCAAAGTCTATGCTTCTATGTTTCTATGAGCTAGCCCAGTGACTTGGAGGGCTAAGGCACTGAATGCCTTATCTCTTTGCCACACTGGCAGCCCATGTTCGGGAATGAGCATGGATTGCCAGGGGTTAGCAAGGTGGGGGAGGATCGAAGATCCAAGAGACTGAGCTCCTCTCCTGGGGGAGGGATGGCCAGTCATTTTGACCTCTGACTGCCACTGGGTGGTGGTTCAGTGGTAGTGGAGGCTATGAGTGACTCAAAGGGTGGGGCTGCAGCTATGCAAAATGTGTGTGCCTCCATGCACACGTCCTTGCTGCGGCAGGGGAAAAGGGGACCAGAAAACAGAGAAGTAGGGAAAGCAGACTGAATGAAGTCCTATCCACTCCCCCATGGCCCACACTGCTGCCTGACTTGGGGGGGGGGTGGATCTGGATATGTTGAGCTGGGGGAGGACTGCCTCCCCATACTACCAAGGAGGGAAATCTGTGGGGGGGGTGCTGTCACCCAAGAATGAAGCAGGTAGTTGCAAGTCACAGGGAGTGGGGACAGGAGTGAAATAAATGCAATGTGCAGCTGGTTTCTGTGCATCCATATAATGTGTATTAATAGCATCAAATACTAAACATGAGAGAAGGGCTTCAGGGCAAAAAAGAGGAACAGAGTTAGTTGTTACAGAAGGCCAATAGGTAAAACAAAATAAATTCACACACTCCTGAAATAACTTTAGGAAATCATTTTTTCAGTTTTTCAAAACAAAGTAAAATTAGTAGGGCTTGTTCACTGCTGATCCTGATTCAAACTCAATCAATGTCATCTGTCTGACAGTGACTACATTGAACATGTATGTTCTGTATGTGGCTGATACTTTCATTTGTGGTCATATCACCATTGTGAGAGCTTTGTCATTGGATGAATAACTGATTTTTTGTTAATTTTGTTGACCAGGAAAAGAGAACTAGGCAATTCTGACTGTTTTTAGCCTCATCCTGGGGGAAGGTGGATGCAGATGGAAACTAACTGACATTGAACAAGATTAAGCTGTTTGTGGTATTTTTAGTAAATAAGGGAAATTTGGTCAGGACACTGGGAACATTTTCTTACATTTTTCAAGAAGTGCCATGGTATCTTTAATGTCCACCTGAACAAATCCCCAAAACAGGCAGATGGGACCTCAATTTAACATTGTATCTAGTAAGATGGCACCTCAGGATTACAGCACCTCCTCATGCTGTACAAAAGTGGCATTTTTGGGATTTAACCCAGGTTCCTGGGGTGGAGATTGAATCCACAGCCTTCCAATCTTCCAGCCTCAGAGACGGGTGTGCAACCTGCTTAGCCACTGATACTACTTCATATTGTCCCCCATATTCACAGTGTTAGCGAGGAACTAACATGCATAGTGATGCACTAACTGGATACACTGGAGCACATCTGTATGTGGTGGTGGGGGGTCATATTCAAAGGGTTCCCTGGGCACTGCACGTGGTATATAATACTGAACTGCAGAATCCACCACAGCACCCATGCAAATGAGGGTACCTCCTTGCTAACAGTTTGCAGCGGTATATTCAAGGGTTCTGTAAGCATTATCAAGCTGCTGGGGTAGAGTTAATTAATGTTTACAGAATCCTGAACTTATCAACACACACAGTGGTGCATGACTCCACTGGTGCCAGCAACAACCACTTCCATTTGCCTGATCACCATCTGTTTTGTGCCATACATAGTAACCTTGCCATGGAGTCTAACACCCACCACGATCTTCATCAGTATAGTGCTATATATAGAATCCTTGCCCTGGAAGTCTATTGGATCCCACTCACTGAACCTTGTCACTGTAATGCCATACATAGTATCCATGCCCTGGCAGTCTAGTGGACCCCCGTCACCCATTCCCAGTTAGCATGTTGCCAGAAATAAACTATTGCCCTTGGTAGTCTAGTGGTACCCATTGCCCAATCACTGTGAAGTCCTCCTCTCCTCTTCCCAGTCCATCCACTCAGCATCCACCAGCCCAAACTCTCATCAGACCCCCAAGTCACCCATATTAATAGCTGCAATCTTCTACTGACAGGTCCACAAATGATGATTGATGCAGACCCTCTGTTTATCACTTCAGCCAGCCACAATCTGAATCACAGGAAGTGAGTGTACATGTACTGTTACAACAGCTGATTCTACAGTATGTGTATATTAGCTCCCTATCATTTAGACAGCAGATGGTGAGTGTGGAGTCTGTGACTGTCACCATCCTAATACCTGCTGGTGGATCACCACTGTTAGGATGGGTGGACTGGGAGCCAATGGAAGTGGGATGGTTGATGCTGAGTGGGTGGGTTGGAGAGGGGTCTTTGACAGTGATTGGATGGGGTGGCAGGTATCATTAGACAGGGAGGGACAGGAGTTTATTTAGAGCAGCATACTAACGGGGATTGTATGAAGGGTGTCCACTAGACTACCAGGCAAGGATACTATTTATGGCAGTATATTTACAGGGATCAGTGGGAGTTCCTCATGTTTGCCAGAGCAAGGATACTATGTTTGGCACTAAACTAATGAGGAAACTAATGGGGACCTAGCTAATTGAGCAGTGGCCTTGATTAATCACACAATGGTTATCATTTTGCATAAAAAAGTTATTAATCCCAAGCCCCATTGACTTTAATAAGGCATGTCCCGACACTCTTCCTAAGCACACATCTTTACATGCCTAAGTGCCAAACAGTACAGAACAAAAGGGAAGTGAAAGGGATCTTCTGGCTACCTGGTCAGGGCCAAAATACAGTTCCTTCCCACTCTGTGCAGACTACAAGAACAATTTTAAAAATGCTGAGAAATGACTTTTGCAGATCTAAACTTCCAAAGGCAGTAAGTTTTACACTGCAAAAAGAAGTTTCAAAAAAACACCTTAATTAAGTAAATGAAGTTGTAGTTAAGCAATAAGGCACAACAGGGTGTGGGTTATTGGGGATTTACGCACGCCTTGTGTGGTGTGTCACGAGGCGCAGCCGGGTGACTTAACCACACAAGAAGTGGGTAAATCACTCAATAACTCACACCCTGGAGTGCCTTATTGCGATTATACAATGGACTCATGTGTAAAATAAATGTAAAATGTGTTTAGTTATGTTTTTTATAAATGCCATTTCTCAGCCGTGGGTTATGCAGGATTTATCCACGGTCATGTGACATGTTTTGACCAATGAGGTTACAGAATTTTCACACACCATTGTATAATTGAATGTATTTCATAAGGAAAGTGGAGATGATTTTAGTTTATTGACAATCATATAGGGATCAAGAATAGTAAAACTGTGAAAACAATGCTTAAAGGTGGGATATAGATGGTGGTATTTTCTGCTTGGAGTTAACGATATTTCAGACTTCCTTGGTTGAGATCAGAGATAAAGGAGACCAGCAAGTAACAAGGGCAGGGGATGTTAAGGGACGGTATAGTAGGAAAGGATAATGCCATCCACACATTACCAATAAACCAAAATTAGCTCCCTATCATTTAGACAGCAGATGGTGAGTGTGGAGTCTGTGACTGTCACCATCCTATGAGATGGTATGTAAGTATGAGAAGTAAAATGAAAACAGTAGTACTAAAACTTCTGGCCACCAGCTATTTTTAAGCATACTGATTTTAGGGTAGCTAAAGATGGTCATGGCAGTATAAGGGTTAAATTCTACCCTGTTTTGATAAGGCAGTGTGGAGAAAACATTAGAGCACTGGCTTGGGAACCTGAAGGTTCAGACCTCACTAAATCCAAATGCTTACAGAGGGGTCTTTGGCAAGACACTTAACCTCTCATTTCTCTAGTCAACCCAGCTGCAGAAATGGGTAAATGCAGAACAACACTGGAAACTAAATGCTGCATCTCAGCGTCGGTAGCTATACAAGTTAAATATATTGTAAAAACAAGATCTAACATTTATTATGAGGTAGAATTTATGCATTTTATATGTAATCCCTACAAGTAAGCTAGATAGGAACTTTTGGACCAAGAAAGGATCATAGGTCCTTTACGTTCATTCTCTACCCTCTAGGCAAGCAGCCCTACAACATCAGATGATTCCCTTTCCCTACATACCTAAGGCTTAGGTACTGTATCCTTGTATGCCATTAAATGAGCCGATGCTGTTCACCAGTGCATCCTCTTCAGAGAGTTCATTCGAGAGGTATACCAATCTCACCACTAAGTAGTGTTTCCTCTTGTTTGTCCTTATTCTACTCCTTATCCACAAGGCACATCAAATGCACCCTTGTCCTACTGCCCTGTACTGGGTCAGAGAGCTTCCACCCTGTTCCATATCTGTAAGCCCACTTACAAACTTAAATACAGAGATCGTGTCCCCTCTGTCATCTCTTTTTTATTGAGGACATTCACAACTTACTCAACCAGAGTTTATAGCTCATTCCCTTCATTTCCCTAATCATTTTTCACATGGTGCAGCCTTTAGTTGTAGTGAGTGGCTTTACCGATTTGGCTTAGAATAGTGGGCTTTGGGCTTGAGAAGGTCTTTGGATTCTTTCACTTCCTAGGGCAGGGTGCCTCCACTTAAGGGACTCCTTCCTTTACACCGATGCACAAGGGTGCCGCCTCCCCAAGAAACAATAAATACACAGCCACACCCCATAATATGCAAGGATATCAAATAATAGTCAGTACACAGATACAAAGTAAAACAAAGAGAACAGGTTTTATTAATGGAAAAACAGGAACAGGGATCTGGGTAAGGAATGAAGTGAGTTAAAGTAAAACAATATCAGTACTGCAGTCTCAGTTAGATACACAGTACCTTGCAAAACAAACAGCACTGAATAACCCATAGCTGATGTATGATTATAAAAGGGTAATTCCATGAAATGGGGGTACCAATGTGCCAAATACTTTGTACATTGATTTAAAAAATTTAACAACAGCCATTGCAGTCATAAGTAAATGGAAAATGTAGCCACAAGTACAGTTGCATTTTATAGTTTAAGAAGCCCTGGCACTCCCATTTTTTTCAATGTCCAGCTCCAAAATGTCACAGATTTTTCAGAGAAAAATGTGAATGCAAAACAACAGTACACTCCACTGATTCTATGCAGACTTCATTTTAGTTGCACTTTAGTAAAGTTATGTTGAAAACTGCCTCTGGTGTTGTCTTTTGTTAATGAAGACATTTTCAACCTAATTTTTCAGTGCATATAAAATTTCTGGTTCACTCAAAGTTTTATGTGGCACAAGCAACTGTGGTGTCCAAGCAAACTGCATTTTTTACATGTTCTCCAAAATTTCAGCAAGAGCATCCAGCTGTTTTTGAGTGGGCGATATTCTTTTGGGAAAGGGTCTAAAAAGTAGTGCAAGACTTTGTTGACAGAGGGGAGCAGACAATGCTTTTTTAACTTAAACAGTTGTGTGGTATCCACTGTTGCACGTGCAACATTTGGGGTCCACCGTTACATGTACAACATGAAGGTGCTTTTTTTCTCAAGTCTCTGATATGGAGATATCCCACAACATAGTCCCTTTTTCACTCTTGGGTCAGAGTGTCTTGAAATGGTTAGTAAAATAAAATAAAGAAAAGTAAAGTTTTTTTTAACCCTTATACTGCCAGAAGATTTATAAATACCTATTGTGTCCACTATTGCACGCCCAACGTTTGGTGTTCACAGTTGCATGAGCATAGAAACATAGAAACATAGACTATGATGGCAGATAAGGACTGCTTGGCCCACCTAGTCTGAGCAACACTGAAGGTGCTTTTTCTCAAATCCCTTTTCAGGAGTTATCTCACATTCTGGTCAGCTTTTCACTCTTGGGTCACAGTGTCTTGACAAGCTTATTAAAATTGATCAATTGTGGATCTGAAAAATTGACCCTCATGTCACACTTTGGTAACACCTTTTCATGGACCTACCTCAAAATGTCCAGAGTGCATGAGCGTTCCCTTGTAAAGTCTCTACTGCACACACAGTGGTGGATGAATTATATTGCTGGCCAGGTGACAATAGAGTGATACTTAATTACTCAAAGATGCAGTTCAAATTCAAGGCAAACTATAATTTGAATTTTCACACCCAATTGATCTTGGGGGAAAATGTGTATGCCTTCAGCTGGCTGCATTTAGCAAAGTCCTGCCCATGTTGTTGTAACCCTAATCACTACTAACTAATTAACTTGATTGACTGATTAACTTACTTAACTAATCAAACTGTTTTCAGATTTCTTTTTATCATGGTTTGAAGATATAGCCTCGCAGAAGGATGCCAGTTCAGTAGATGACTCTCTTCTGTCACTGCATTTCAGTCATAATAAAATGGGCCTAATAAAAACGTGGTCTCTGCTTGATCATCATGCATCTTATGCTCCTGCCCCATTGCTTCCCTACACACAAACCAACTGACACTTAATCTGAATATAAGTGCTCACATAACACTATCTGCACAGACTCTCTTATTAGAGCCATGTAGAATTAAAAAAAATTGAATTTGCAGAATAACAAAGGAATTCTATGACATACCACAAACTTCTATGATATTTTGTCAGAATTTTATGGAATTTTTGACTTTTTTATTTAGCCATAACTCAGCCATCTATCGATCTACTGTAGTATGATTACTTACCGATATATACCTAAAAGATGTACCAAATATTATGACATTTAGATGAATCATCCTCAAATTATAGGGCTCCAATTCTGGTAGTTTATTTCTTTAGGGAAATTTCTTACAACATTCTTATCTTCTTATAACTCAGCCACCTCTGGAACTAGATACGTGAAAACTAGAATGCATTACAATTTTGTAAGGGTTATAGGATTGGCTAAATATGGAGAGATTTGGTGTATTTGTGAAATTTGTGAAAATGTTCTAAAAATCACACTCATTTGACCTACACTGCAGGCAGGCAGGCAAATCATCTTACCTACCATATGAGGCAAACTATAATTTGGATTTTCATACTCAGATGCTAGTTGAGGGGGAGGTAGATGTGGCAGCAGTTACTGACACCTGGGCCACTCAAGGGCATGAGTGGGACCTAAATCTGGAGGGCTACACTATGTTCAGAAAAGATAAGGGGGGAGGGAAGGCGTGGTGGTGTAGCACTGTTAGTCAGAAATGGTGTGGGTATTGGGGGGGGAGAGGAGGCAGAGGGGAATGTGGAGGCTATTTGGTTCACCTTGGTGATGCAGGGGGGTAAGAGAGTAAAGGTCAGAGTGGCGTACAGACCACCAGCACTGGCGGAGGTCCTGGAAGAAAGTTTGGTGGCAAATCTTGAGGAACACTGTAGATTGGGAAAGGGAAGGGTAGTGGTAATGGGGGACCTCAACATGCCAGGAACAGACTGGGGGACTATGACATCACCAGTGGCCAGAGAGCAGAGGCTGCTGGATGTCTTCCAGGATGTGTTTCTGACACAACAGGTGGGTGAGCCAACTAGGGAGGCCTGGACACTGGACATGGTCCAGGCAGGCAGTGATCAGATTAGGGGCCTAGAGGTGAGGGACCCACTGGCTGGGAGTGATCATGCCACAGTCTGGTTCTTCCTGGACCGGGGGAGAGGAAAGCCAAACAAGGATGGTAGTACCCAATTTTAGGGGTGCAGACTTCAGGGAGATGGGAAGGATCCTTAAAGATCGTCTGGACAGGATAAGGCCGGATATGGATGCTGACAGCAGGCGGGGGATCATTAAGAGGGGAATACAGGAGGTTACCAGATCCTGCGCAAGGGAAAGGCATAAGTTCGGTAAGGCCAGAAAACCCTGCTGGTGGACCTGGGAGGTACAGGAGGTGGTGAGGGAAAAGAAGGCGGCCTATGGGTGCTTCAAGTGCGCAAGGAGTGAAAGGGATCAGGAGGAATATGAGCTGAAAGCCAAGAGAGTCACCAGGGTGGTGAGAGCAGCTAAGGCAAAAAAGAAACAGTCCTTGGCCAGTGGGATCCAGAGGGGGGACAAGGGGTTCTTTAGATACATAGGGGGGAAAAAGGACAGTAAGGGGTCAGATCAGCAAGATAAGGATGGGGATGGTTGGGCACAGGAGGCGGAGGAACAGGCAGAAGTCCTAAATGAGTACTTTGCCTCAGTTTTTACCAGGTGGGATTGAGGCTATGTCTTGCAAGGGGAGTTGGGGAAAACTGGAGCAAGGGGTGGGATCGGTAGAGACCAGGGGCCCTGATGGGTCTGGGCAAAGGAACTGGCCACCACAGACAGGTGGGGGGTCAGCAGTGCAGGATGGAAAGGGGGAGGATGTGGAGGCTGAAGTCCCAGTAGAGAGAGTAAGGGAAGCCTTCAGGTCCCTTCAGATGGAGAAAGCACCTGGGCCAGATGAGATACATCCCAGGGTGCTGAGAGAACTGGTGGTTGTCCTGGCAGTCCCTCTAGCAGAGCTTTTCAACATCTCTCTGTGGATTGGGTGGGTGCCCCAAGACTGGAGGGTGGCCCATGTCATGCCGATCCACAAGGGGGGGTCAAGAGAGGAGGTAGGAAATTACAGGCCCATCAGCCTGACATTGGTGGTCGGCAAGGTGATGGAGGGTATTGTCAAGGAAAGGCTAGGGAGGGTTACTGGAGCAAACTGGGTACTTGGATAATAGGCAGCATGGCTTTGTCATGGGAAGATCATGCGAGACAAATCTTGTTGAGTTCTATGACTGGGTGACAAAGGTCCTGGACCAGGGTAGGCCAGTGGACATCCTCTTTCTGGACTTTAGCAAGGCATTTCATTTGGTACCCCACAGTGGACTGCTGGCTAAGCTGAAGGAAATGGGGGCAGGGAGACAGTTGTTAAGATGGATAGGAAATTGGCTTTCTGAGCATACTCAGAAGGTGGTGATTGGAGGGTTAGCCTCATCTCCAAGGTGGGTTACTAGTGGGGTTCCCCAGGGGTCAGTGCTGGGGCCACTCCTGTTTGGTGCCTATATCTCAGACATCAGGAGGGGGATCAGGAGTGAGATGAGTCTCTTTGCAGATGACTCAAAGCTGGGTGCAGTGGTGGATGGGGAGAAGGGGAGGGTGGCCTTGCAGGAGGACCTGGAGGCACTGGAAAGGTGGTCAGGAATATGGAAACTAAAATTCAATGCGGGGAAGTGCAAGGTTCTGCACCTGGGAGTCAGAAATCCAGGCCAGAGTATACCCTGGGAGGAGACATGATTCAAGTCACAGAGGGTGAGACGGACTGGGGGGGGGGGATAGTGGTAGATGTCAAAATGAACAACTCAGAGACCTGTAGGAGAGCAGCTGAAAGAGGAAGTAGGATGTTGGGATGCATTGCCAGGGGGATTACCTCAAGAAAGGTGGAAGTGATCCTTCCACTGTACAACTGCTTGGTTAGGCCACACCTCGAGTATTGTGTACAGGTTTGGAGACCACATTTAAAGAGGGACATTACACTCCTAGAGAGGGTCCAAAGGAGGACAACCAAAATGATCTGGGGCCTGGGGAGAGGACCTATGAGGAGAGGCTCAAGGAGCTCGACATGTACACCCTGGAGGAGAGGAGGGACAGGGGAACATGATAGAGGTCTTTAAGTAAATGAAAGGGTTCAATAAAGGAGGCCCAGTCAGGGTGTTCCAAAGGAAGGAGGGAGGGAGGGGCAACAAGAGGTCACAAGTGTAAGCTGGAAGGGGGCAAGCTCAGAGGGGAGAGGAGGAGATGTTATTTCACTGAAAGGGTGGTGGAGCCATGGAATGCACTGCCCAGGGAGCTGGTAGAGGTGGAGACTGTGGACGGGTTTAAGAGGGGATGGGACAGGTACAGGGGAGGGTAAATCTGACCAGGCCCAATACAGGTGGAACATCTGGGACTGGGGACAGTATAACCCAAGGGGGAAGGGGGGACACTAACATTGGCCCTCAGTGTGGGTGCTGAAAATTGAGCAGTCTCTAGAGACCGTTAGGCCTATTCTGCTGGCATTTTAGTATGTTAGTATAATAAGGGGTCTGCAGTGTCCGTTCAACCATGTTGCTACTTTTACAATGGAGTCCCCTATGAATCCAACCTTATTATTACTCTCACTAGCCTTCCCTTTTGTCCTGCATGCCAAGTTAGGTGTATGACTTGGAAATGTCCATGGATATAACTTACACGTATCATGAAATAACACAATTTCCACAAAGGACAGTGGAATCTGACTTTAGGTACTGATGTTATTTGGCAATTTTTGGCAGCTTATAACATGGACATCCTTTAAGCAAGAGGTTAATAAAATTGACACACACAGTCTCATTTTAAGATCTAGTAACCTACCAAATTTAATTACATTGCATTCTCTATTTTTAAATTGCAGGGTTTTATAAATTTGCAGTTTACATACCTCTGAAATTTAAATAAAACATTTCTGAATGTTTGACTTCTTATAATTTGGTTCCCTTTAAAGCTAGAAACGTGAAACATGGCACACAACCATATTGTACAGTAGTTAAAATGTTCCAGATCTGGTGAATTGTGGACATGTTGTTTTAAAATTAGGTGGGAATAAATGACATCTAAATGATGGCAAACTATCTGGCTGCATATAACCCCATCACCATAAAAGCAAGGACTCTGACACTTGGCATACATATAAAC
The DNA here is from genome assembly GCA_016271365.2 of Neoceratodus forsteri. Lineage (NCBI taxonomy): Eukaryota > Metazoa > Chordata > Ceratodontiformes > Ceratodontidae > Neoceratodus > Neoceratodus forsteri. Next base: position 160,495,054 of record CM028137.1, read on the forward strand.
ATGATTTGTTCCTGTAAACTTCCTAAATTGTGTAAAATTTAGGTGAGTGCTTTCAAACCTGTACTGAAATAACTGGATCAAGACAGGGTTGTGCCATGTTAACCCATACAAAACCAGGAAAGAAACAAAAAGGCAATCTTTTGCTAAGTAAAGATAATGGGCTCAATGTTAAAAGCCTCCCTATGATCAGCACCTTGTGCCAAAATTCTGACTGCAGCAAACTCAGGTGCACCAGGGACCCTATGCCTAATTTTGTAAAAATCAGGGTTCCAGCACCAACCCAACCCCCCCCCCCAAGTTTGCTGCAAGCTGTCCTCTGTGCTTCACAAGCGGTGCATGAGAGAAGAGTGCTGCAAGCTGTAGCACTTTCAGGCAGCAGTGGTCACCATGGTAGGGATCCACTTGCTGTGCACCACACACCTAACAGGGCCCATGGAGTGCTGGCAAGGGTGGCTTGGGGGTGGAGATGGCAACAAACCTTGGACAGGAAGTGCATGGCAGCCACAGTGCCTGGCACTGTGGGGTGGTGGTCATGTGACAGGTGACGCGGTGGGGGGACCCCTGGATGTCACCAGCCATGGCTCCACTACTGCCAGGACACTTGGCTGGGTGCAGGCAGACCACAGACGTCCACTGGCAGCAACCCCAAAAGGGGGCATGGACCACCTCCCACTCTTCAATGGCCCTCAGAATGGCACATAGGCAGTTAGATTAGCTCCTGGCTAGTCTAACTCCAGCAGACCATTTGGACTTTGGAGGGGGTTCTGAAATTGCAATTTAAGGGGTGTGGCAGCCCGGATGTGGAACAAGCCCCCTACCACCATGGTGCAGCTATGCAGCTGGTGCAAGGATGGTGCAAGTTGGTCTGGTGCAAGGGCCCCTGGGGCTGCAACAAGCCTCCTATGAAACTCCCGAGTGCCACAAAGTTTGATGTAAGGTGCCCCTTGCATCAATTTCTTTTAACACAGGGTCCTTGCGTCAGTCATGGACCTTTGAAAAGCTGGCCCAGTACCTTTATTAGGCTCATGAAAAGTTAAAGATGCAAGCTTTCAAGGCCTATAATACTGCCGCTTCTTCCACTTCTTCTCTTTTTCTTTTTCTACGGAAGTAAGTGAAATTTAAAATTCTGCAAAATGTTTGGCTGCCTATAACACAGCTTACTTTAAAGCTTGAGACCAAAAACACAGTACACATACCCATGTTGTGTGGTTCTTCACATGTTGAAACTGTGAAGAAACTTGGATATAAAGTTTGTTGGAAATAAGAGAAAATTAAATTTTGATAAAATGTTTGGCCACCTATGACTTAGACCTCTTTAGAGCGAGGAATCTTTAACTAGGGACTTTTTTACTTATGGTAGGGACCTCTATACCTATTAAGTTTGGTAACATTTGAATGGAGATATTTATAATTAGACCAAAATAACTGAATTTGAAATGTTGGCAAAATCAGAATTTCATAAAATTATAATGTTAATTCTGCCTGAATTCTGCCCACTAAATTTTTCAATCTGCACAGCTCCTTCTCTTACACAAGAAACCAACTTGCCACAACCCATATGGTCATTATTTCCCTTTAGCCTCCTCCACAGTAAACAGTTGTAAGATTTCTTGTACTCCCAACTCTACTACCCCGACCACCACAAGATAAAAGTTTACCTCTTTCTTTTAAATTCATATTTTGGCTCCCCCTCATTGGTTTCACCCCTATTTCCTAAGTGTGTGAACACCAATGTGGACCTACCTGTCAGTAAAACTCTAAAATAATGCTCATTAAAATAAGGGATATTCTTGCCAAGTGTGAGCCAGTCAGAACCCTTTTACATTACAATCATATTTAAAACCCAGAATAACTCTTCTACCCCTGATAGTGACATCTCTGTGAGTTTGACTGCAGTATGGCTGGAAACTGCAAGACAGGTGGTCTAACTAACATATGTTGCTGAAATACTACCTGTAAGTGGCTATAACCTGCCCCATGGCCACCAAATATAGTTACAGTAATATTGACAGAATTCAATTTCCCAGACCGCAGACCCATAATCACATACAACACCTAGTGTCCACCTAACTCTTCTCTCAACTCACCAAAATGCCTTCACTTGTCTTTTGCTGATACTGGTGATAAAAAATGAACTCATCCTTCTCTGAGACATTAACATGCTAGAAATTGAAAACTGGTTGCATACTTATGGATTTGCTCCTCCTACTATCTACACAGCAACATATTACTGGCCCTAAGCATTGGAATCTGCAAAACAGAATGCCCGCTGCCACTCATTAATCTTTTCCACCCACCCACCACCACAGTGCATCATGCCTATACTGACTGCTTTTGTGGTCTACAACAAAACTGTCTTCCACTTTAGCAGGAGCAAAAACACAGACCACAGTGTCAGTGGTTCCACTAAAAAACTCTGCTGCCTGCACCACAAGCTGCTCTGCTCCATTAGTGATGATAAAAGAATGGAGAGTTGTTGAATCAATTTTAAGCAAAAAAAAAATACTCCTGTAGGAAAGCAGAGTACCACCAAACTACCATTTTTTAAACTTGCTGTTTTTCTTTTTTTTTTTCCAAAAAGTTGCTGCATCTGAGAATGGCAGTGATGCCAAAATAGCTATTTTCAAACCTGGAACCTGCAATGCTAAACTATTAGTTTTCAATTGCAGAGCCCGAATGCCAATTACTGAACCAATCCTGCAATAAAACTTTTACAAAAACACAGTACAAAACAAATGTCGTCACCCCGTCCTCAGTGACAGGGAACCCTTGCAATCACCAAACCTCACCACCATCATGTAAGTACCCACACCATCTTCTTAACTGCCCCCTCACCCCACTGGTGTTGCACCAATACCCTAAAGTTTCTTAGCAGCCCCCAACACAGTCTTAGATTTCTGTTCACACAGTGGGCAGTGTCAGGTCTGATGTTGGACCATGGTGCAGCCGGTGATTGGGGATCCTAAACAAAAGATTTAACACTTACACTTGCTGTTCATGTTGCAGCTCTACAGACGGGCTTGGAATAACAGTTGGGCAGGAATTCCCAGCAATTACTTTTATCTGGCTCTAGCTGGTAGAAGAATCGATAGGGTGATGACCCAGTATTCATGACCTTTGCAGACTCTGCAGGGGCTGTCTCTGGCAAGGCATCTCTCTCTGAGTTGGCAGATACAGGTGATACTACATCACAGGTGCAGTAAACCCAACACACTTCCAGTTAGTGAGGGGTGTAGGTCATGCTGGTCTCCTGATGCCTTCTGATGTGTTCTTCCACTCATATGAGGACATGCCTTTACCAACCAAGAGTGGTAGGTAATTACTCAAGACTTCAGGCAGCTCAGGCCCTCTGTAAGGAAAAGTTATGCCAGCACACAAAGCGCAGGATAAGCACTTTGGTATTTTTCCCTGAAGGAACAGAAAACATTTTGCAAAGACTTTTAAACAGATGTTTTCAACTGGTGGCTGGCTGCTGAAATCACTCATAATTGTCTCTCCTTCCCTCTCCCAGACAAATATGAAGCTGTATGACATGTGTGTTCTATATGACACCATCTGGGGATCAATTATCATTGACTGACTTCTCACACGTTTTATTATGATAATCCCCTTGCTCTCAGTTGCTGTCCTCTTTCTGGGGAAAGTATGCACCACAAGTCTTCTGTAATTTAAAACAGCAGTATTTGTTAGTAGTCATGTATTTTTTTTTTAAGAAATAATGATTTTCTGGCAAAAACATCAACATACCCATTTTTATGTATTTATTTGCTTTCTTTCATTTCTAGACTAATACAAGATTTTTGAAGTTTTTAAAATGTTCCACTCCTAAGACGTGCCCGCCATGAGAAAATTCAGTATCTTGGTGTAGTGCAGTACTGCCATCAGAAACATCTGGTAACACCATCATAATACATCCACAATAAGATAGATGATGGATAGATAAAATCTTTATTTTTCAGCAGGATAGAACTGTTAGGACTCTGCAGCCCTGTTTACAAAGTTGTTTTGCTTGGATACAAAATTTCTTATTTACAAAGGTATCGATCTGGACTTCAGCAAGCCCTTTGACACTGTGCCACATAGAAGACTATTACACAAGCTGGGCAACATGGGCGTGGGCAGGACAGTAGTGTGGTGGGTAAGTAACTGGCTGGGTGGCAGGACACAGAGGGCAGTGGTAAATGGCTGTCACTCCACAGAGAGAAGAGTGACCAATGGGGTACCACAGGGATCAGTGCTAGGACCGGTCCTATTCAACATCTTCATCAGTGACATTGCGTAGGACCTAGAAGGCAGAATTTCACTGTTCGCTGATGACACAAAGCTCTGTAACAGAGTAGACACACAGAGGTGTAGACAGAATGAGAAGGGACCTGCAGAAATTTGAAGAATGGTCAGGGTTTGGCAGTTGAAATTCAATGCAAAGAAGTGCAAGGTAATGCATATGGGGCACAAAACCCTGGCACAATATATCAGTTAGGGGTAAGGATATAGCATGCACCAAGCAGGAAAGGGATCTTGGGGTTATCATCTCTGATGACCTCAAGGTAGGAAACAGTGTGACAAGGCAGCAGGTAAAGCAAATAGGATGCTGGGATGCATAGGCAGGGGTATCACCAGCAGGAAAAGGAGGAAAAGGAAAGGGAGGTCATAATTCCACTATACAAAACACTAGTGAGGCCCCACCTGGAGTACAGTGTTCAGTTCTGGAGACCTTACCTCGTAAGGACATAGACAGGGTAGAGAGGTTCAGAGGAGGGCAGCAAAGATGGTGCATGGATTGCATCACAAGTCCTATGAGGACAGGTTGAAGGAACTGAATATGTACTCCCTGGAGGAGAGGAGGGAGAGAGGGATATGATAGAGACATACAAGTATCTTACAGGGAGGAACAGGGTGCAGGAATACACTATTTTAAGCAAAAAAGATGTTCCAGGACTAGAGGGCATGGGATGAAGTTGGAGGGAGGATGATTCAGAGGAAACATGAGGAAGAATTTCTTCACAGAACGGGTGGTGGACAAGTGGAACACCCTGCCAGAGGAAGTGGTGGGGGCTGAAATAATTCCCTAGCTGATCAGCAGGGGAATTTTACATACAGCAGTTCTTTAAGGATTTATCTATCCAGTACTTCAAAGATTTGTTAAATAAAAATACATTTAAATGTCAATTGCCCAGCAGCAGATCCTTTCTCAGGGGGCCCTAGTCTGGGTCCCTGTCAAGGTTTGAATCATGGGGTCCTCTGGGGCTCCACTCTGGCTCCTGCATGGCTTTCAATTCTGGAGCATGGGGGTTCTTATTAGTCATATGCTGTTCTGCAATGACAGATGAGGTGGCAATTATTACATGCCACTATACTATCAGCGTCAATGACTCAGTAGGTAGCACACAATCCTCTCTGGATGGAAAATCAGAAGGTTGTGGGTTCTAGTTGCACACCAGGCACTAGTGGTCATACCCATAACTGACACTACAGCAATACATTGGGGCTGCTGCACTACTGAGGTGCCACATTCAGATGAGACATTAAAAATAATTCCCTTCTACCCATCTTAGATCATGGTCCAGGTGGAAGTTGAAGATCCAAAGCTACTTATTGAAGAAGAGTAGGAGAATGTTTGTTGAGGAGTATATGTACAAGACAACAAATCTTACAATATTACAGTCCAAATTCAAAAGTATCTTAAACTATAACATACATCACAGAACACAACACATGCTATGAAGTCCACTGTAGTCTCCAATTCACAAAGCAGAGTTCTTTTCTTAGTGTTCAATGTGTGATCCCAAAATGTTTTGTCAAAGCAGAATTATTGTATGTCTTTTTAGAGATTGGTATTCAACTTGATAAAAAGAATGAAGGGAAGCTGTAATTGTCCTTATCTATTCTGCTTGAGAGGCATAGAGCAAGGGAAGTAAATACAGGTTTCATCCATTCGGTCACTAGTGACCCCATGAATTCAATAATATAAGGGCATTGCAGATACAGAGGTACAGTATGTGAATTGTTGGTTGTCTAACACAATCTGGAGTAAGGTAAATTCTGCTGTCAGTAAAACAGGTCCATGAAATCCACCCCAGAATCCACCTGTAAACACACTATCACAGCTTAGTGTGCCTTTCCTGGTCAGAAATTACAAATAAATAAATACTATATTAGGAAATAATGATGCAGTATTGAATGCATACTCACCTAGAAGGACTCAACTGTACTCCATTGTCCCCAGTCCTGGTCTTTTTAGCCATTCCCCTCCAGTGTGTGTGTCGGGGGGTATTAGACCTTGTACAAGACAGCCCTCTGCTTGAATTATATAAGGTAATAAGTTTACTGAGTGACCGTCATGGTCATGGCAATTAGTTAAAAAGAGCACAATACCAAAACATAAATATATCACACATAAGCATACAATTGTACAAAGAACTATACAAATCTCTATAAAATGTATTTAAAAATTATCATGAAGAGAAAAAACACTGAATTAGTTTTATTGCAACAAAATAGTTAACCCTAAACTGGGTATGGAGTTTGTCCCATTGAATATATCAATCTTTCGTGAGACTGGTAATTTCGGTTACATTTTGATGATCAGTTTTAGGAAGGTAAGCAATCTGAGAAGTGCAATACTGTCAACCAGATAAAAAAAGGTATACTAACATATCCTTATGATGAAGATAAATATTTCTGAATAATGGAGTGTGTCATTGGCTCCATCTGTATTCATACTAAGGGTATATTAATGCCTCATGTTTAGTAGTTTTAAGTTTATTCATGACATCTCATAGAAAGAATACTTGATTGAGCCAACACTTCTTTTCATTTGGATTCTAAACATCATTCACATCCACAGTTACTATAATAAAACATTAAATAGTAATATTTATAAAATGTTCAGTACATCAGATGTTACATATGTGACAGGACAGAGGACCAGAACCATGTACTCTTCGGATTCATTTATTCTTTTCTAAATATGCATCTGCTTCAGGTACAAGATGGCTACCAGATCATATGATCAAGTAGTATGTGACAGCTTATGCTAGAGGTCTGATGTTCTTGTGGGAAAGTTAACAGGAAAGCCACGGAGGAGGCAACAAAGCAATAAACCCAGTGGGTGTGTCTTTCCTGGAGATGTTCCAATGCTGAACAAAGGACACAAATGGACATCATTGTGGTAGCAAGGAGGTACCGAAGTGTGGGTGGACACACACACACACACACACACACACACACACACACACACACACACAGACACACACTCTCAAAGAGGGCTGGGGAACATGGAACTGTCACTCAGTGGGAGTGAGACCTCTCCCCACAGAGAGGACAAATATATTGTGGTGCTCTAAGCATGCTCGCTCTCTTAAGCTGGAACATCAGTCAATGCCAGAGGCCCTGCTATACAAAGACTAGCTGGCTGGCTGGTAAGATATCACAGTGATGAACAGTAATTCTGTAGCTAGGGCAGGTGAAGGATTTTAGATAAAGAGAGCGCAGAATTTTGCTGTACACCAACTACAGTATTTGTTAACTTACTTTATTTTCTGTTTCTTAGTAAATGTGCAACCCTTTTGTTTTCTTGTAAATACATCCTGCTGTAAATATTTACTTTGAGCCATACTTTGAGCTTGAAGACAACAGAAGTCGTTAGTCCATAGTAGTTGTCCCCACTTCTTAGAGGAGACGACTGAAGTTGGCAACTAAACATTAGTGATCTAACCTTGCCTTAAAAATAACAAACCTAGGTGCCACAGCTATTTCTTCCAGTAACCTGTTCCAAATTCTAATAACTCTAGGTTTAAAGCTATGTCTCCAAATGTCAGCTCTACTCTGCTCCTCAACTAATTGCTGAGTGTTTCCTCTTAAAAAATAGTTTGATTCCCTATATTTAAGGTCCATATCATTTTTTAATTCATCCTGTTTGAGAATCTTATATAATGATAATAACAAATCCCATCGCCCAATGCAGTTCTTGTGGCCATAAGCCCAGTTTGTTTAACCTAACTTCACAGGGTATTTCTTGCAACCCTGTTATTAATTTAGTTAGTAACCCCTGTGGTCTTTCAACTGCCTTAATATCTTTTTTCAAGAAAGGACTCCTACCAGGTAAGCAATAGTATAAATGTGGCCTTATATGTGTTTTAAACACAGGTAATAGAATACATTCATTTCTGGAAAAGAACGTTCTTCTAATGTAGTTTATGAGATACAATGCTTTGTTATGAGCTACATTGCTTTGTTAGATACATGTGAGCTATGGACCATACTTCTCAAATCGTTCCCAATGAACACTCCCAAATCCTTCTCACACCCTGAATCTCTTAATCTTGCCCCCTGGATATAGTAATCCCGATGAATGTGAGTCCACCCCATGTGCATCACTGTACATTTGTATAAGTTGAAGTTCATTTTATTACTCATTGTCCATTCATTAATGGTTATTATGTCTTGCCCTAAGGTTAATCTGTCCTCAAAAGTATCCACCACTCCCCCAAGTTTTATATCATCCACAGACTTGACCAGCTTGTTCTCACTGTTGATACTCAAGTTACCTATGAAAACAATAAACAATAGGGGTCCCTACACTGACACCCTCACCTCCCCCGATACCTGACCATATATCCTCACTGATTGCGTCCTCTCTGCCAACCATTGGTCGATCCATTTAATTATGAAACAATCAATGCCCAGCTTGACCAGCTTAGTTATCAGCAACCCATGAGACACAGTACTGAAAGCTTGACTGAAGTTCAACATCAGCACATCCACCGCTGCCCCTCAATCCAAATAGCTAGCAACATAGTTATAGAAGCTTGTTATGTTAGTGTTACATGATCTGTTCTTTGTGAACTCATGTTGCTGTTTATCGACTAGGTACCTGTCTATCAAATGGCTCTTAATCACATCAGAGACGATCCCCTCAATCAGTTTGCCAATCACCGACATCAGACTCACTGATAGGTAATTTGCTGCCTCCTCTCTATTACCCTTCTTAAAAATGGGCACTACCGTTGCTGTCCTCCAGTCCTTTGGCACGTAACCCTCTTCAAAAGATCTAGTGCCAATCTCTGCTATGACTGGTGCAAGTTCCCTGCCTAATTCTTTAACTATTCATGGATGAAGGCCATCAGGGCCTGCTGACGTATTGATTTTGAGTCTGGATTTTGCTATACACTTTCTCCTCAGTAATGTACCCTTTTGATAAGGAGTTCCCTGTGACAGGTGTAACACTTTTCATACTGGGGTCATCCACCTATAAAACTTTACTAAAGGAGGTATTAAATTCTTTAGCCATGTTATCTGGATTTGAAATAATTACACCATCAATATTTAATGGCCCAATATTTCTATTTGTCCCCCTTTTATTATTGACATATGCATAGAATCCCTTCATATCAGTTTTTGTTGTTGCTAATCTGAACTCCACGTGTTTCTTAGCTTTCCTGATTTCACCGTCGAGTAACTGTAAGGTTTTCCTGTACTTACTTTCATTCTCACAGGACTGTTTTCTTTTCATTTTTCTATAATGTACTTGTTTCCTTTTAATCAACTTGGTGATCCTTTTATTTAACCATATAGGCTTCTTTCCCCTGTTGTTATACACTGTTCTTGTAGGAATATATTTAGCCTCCAACTTATTAATGATTCCCACTAGTAGGACCCAGCATTAATCAGTGGACAAGCCTTCCAGCATCAGGTCCCATTTAATTTCTGCTAATTCCTTCCTCATTGCTGTGTAGTTAGCCTTGTTATACATTTTGCACATTGCTCTTTCCTTTGTAGTTTTCCTGGCCCTATTAATTTGGAAGGTGATGGAGTCATGGTCATTCGTGCCTAAAAGAGGGGTGGTCCTAATATTAAGAATGGCATCTGGTACGTTTGTTAGAATAACATCTGAAGTATTCTCCCCTCTGGTTGGCTCTTTAGTACACTGTTCCACCCCAATGATAAAAGGTTATTCAGCACCCTAGCTGCTAATGAATTATCATTGGCTGAGACCTCCCAGTCTATGCCTAGAATATTTAAATCTCCCATTACTAAAATGTCTGATTCTTCAGCTACGGTGGTAACATAGTCAATGAAAGATTCTGTGTCACTGACCAATGTATCAAGTGGTCTATAAAAGGTTGCCAACTTGATTTTCTTACCTACAAGTCCTACCATATCCACCCAGATAACCTCAATATTACAAAACTGCATGTTCTATTACAGGGACACTCAGTATCACTTTTAATATACAAGGCAATGCCTCTTCCCTTTCTACCTACCCTATCATTCTGAATTAGACTATAACCATGTATCTGTATATTCCAGTTTATTTCCTGATCCCACCAGGTTTCAACTACCTCTATAATGTCTAAGTTTTCCTTACTTGCTTTGATAACCAACTCAGCCAGTTTGTCCTTATTTAAACTCCTGGCATTACAGAACAGCACTTTAACACTACTATTTTTCTTGGTGGTCCTATCATCAATTTGTGTAGTGTTAACTGGTCTTGTTCCTACCATTTTGACACTCGCCCCCCATCTACTTTGTTTAAACATCTATCTATCTCATTTTTGATTCATACCCCCAGTATTCTACTTCCTCTAAAACTTAGGTGAAGTCTGGCCATTCAATATAGGTTCTGTTTATTATTGAATGACTCCGATGTTTATTATTGAATGTTATCTACTCTCCTGTGTCCACTTTCTTAGCCAAGCATTTGCTAAGGACATTTTCTTCTGCTTATATACTGATGACCTTGGCTCCATGAGTATTTCAGAAAACAGGATTTCACAGTCTTTTTCCCTTTAGTTTTGACCCTAATTTAATAAACTCATTTTGGATTGCTGGGAGTGACAACCTGCCCAAATCATTAATACCTACGTGTACTACAGCTATTGGGTTTGGACACGCTCCTTTAAAAATACTGTCTGCCATTTCATATAAATCCTGGGCACAAGCCCCTGAGAAGCTACTAACCATTGTGTTTGCCTTATCATCCTTGCATATATATTTATCAGTGTACTTGATAATTGAATCCCCAGTCACTATAACCTGCCTTTTCTCATTACTGCCATTATTCTCCTGAATTCCAGCACTATTGCTAATTTCCATTATGTCCTCGTGTTGCCCTGCTGTGTCTGCAAGCACCTGAAAACTATTAGTTAAAGTTAACTCATACTCCCTATTTCCTACCTCAATTACATCCTCGGTTATACCAACCTTATCATTATTACTTAAAGAATTAGTTCCATCCTCTAAACATACTGCTTCTGTGACCCTATTTATTGGTTTCAGTGGACTTCTTATTCGCCTCTTGCATTTAACTGTGCTAATGATACACCACTCATTATCCTCAGATAGAAACATAGAAACATAGACATTGACAGCAGATAAGTACCGCAAGGCCCATCCAGTCTGCCCATTTCTTTTTCTACCTTATGAATGTGCCATAGGCCTTTGCTCTGTCAATGACCTTTCTATCCATACACATCTGTATTGCTCACTTATGCATATCCCATGCCTGTCTGAAGCCCTGCACTGTATTCATGTCCACCACTTCCTGAGGTAGGCTGTTCCATGCATTCACCACCCTTTCTGTGAAAAAGAACTTCCTCATATTACGCCTTAATCGGCCTCCCTCTATTCTCATGCTGTGTCCTCTTGTCCTGCTATTTTTCTTATATTGAAACATGTTAGGCTCTTTCACCTTGTTAAAGCCCTTAAGGTGTTTGAATGTTTCAATCATATCACCTCTCTCCCTCCTTTGTTCTAGGGTATACATATTGAGTTCAGTTAATCTGTCCTCATATGTTTTCCAGTGCAGTCCCTGCACCATTTTGGTTGCCCTTGTCTGGACTGCCTCAATTTTGTTAATGTCCTTGTGAAGGTGTGGCCTCCAGTACTGCACGCAGTACTCCAGATGGGGCCTAACCAGTGTCTTGTAAAGAGGGATTATTACCTCCATCTTCCGACTTGTGATACCCCTACTAATACAGCTCCAACATCCTCTAGCTCATCTACTGCTTTAGAGGTCTGCTTGGATGATTTCAGGTCATCGGTGATGATAGCGCCCAAGTCTCTTTCTTCCCTTGTGACTGCCAGCAACTCCCTCCCAGCCTATCACGGCTCAGGTTTCTTTTCCCATGTGCATGATCTTGCACTCTCAAAGTAAACCCCAGCTGCCACTCTTCCAACCATTCTGCTAGCTTATCCAGATCTCTTCTCATTCTGCCCACACCATCTGGATCATCTACTCTGTTGCAGATCTTGGTGTCATCTGCAAACAGACAAACTTTACCCTCCAGTCCATCTGCAATGTCACTGATGAAGACATTGAAGAGGACTGGCCCCAGGACTGATCCTGAGGTACCCTACTTGTGACTTGCATCTCTTCTGACTGTATACCGTTTACCACCACTCTCTGTTTTCAGCCCGTCAACCAGTTGATATATCTGTAGTACTGCTGTTTGAATTAGCCTTCCTCTTAACTTGCCCTTCTGATATTACATCTTTATTTCTATTGACACTTGACAGAATACAAAACTTTTCAGCCATTTCCATCTGGCTCCTCTCCAAATATGCCAGCCTTTCTGAAAATGTGGATAGATTTTGCTCCAGTTCCTGAATATATGCACATTTCTCACATTGAACTTCTCAAGGCTAGTTCCCTCATTAGCCATTTTACACATTGAACAGCCACTACACTTAGCACAGAGATCCCCATCTTTGGTTAGAAATGATTTGGCCATATTACAATCTAAACAGTAATACTTCCAACGCTAATATTTCAACACTATCCTCTACTATTACTAATTGGTGGTTGCTTACCCACCTTCCCGTTCCCATCCCCCAGTCAACACGTTAACACATGCTGGACACATGTGTCTCTATGCGCGTTTCCACATGCAACAACACATGCCACTCACAGAGCATCCCAATATAACTGCACCCATGGCCCGGAACTAGATCTTAGGTCATGACTCACCTAAACACCTACCCAAAGAAGCAGCCTACATACTGATATTAAACACCTCTTGGTGTCTCTAGCTGCCTAGGATAGTCCTGTTCTACCTAATAAAGTAAAAATTAGCACACAGTAAAACATTCGTAGTTCCATACTACAACGTCAGGAACTACAGCCCCTAGTGATCTTCCAGTTGGACTGCCCCCGTTCAGAGAGCCAATTTAAAATAATAGAACAGCAGCTCATTTTGCACTCAGCAAGATAGCACTGTTCTAAAGCACTGCTCTCCTTTCACACCACTTTTGGTGGTCACACAGGATTAACAGCACCTTGTAGTATTTTAGTAGAGATTCTATTTTTAAAAATCAGTGACTGCTTGTTTTATTTAAAAGGGGCAAGTTTACTATTTATGCTGAACTCTGTTTGCAGTCTGTCTCTGAAGGGACACTCTACCTATAGTTATTGTGTTGACCTTCCTGACCTTGAGCAAGGAGGAGGAAGTAAAAAAATTGATTTCTTGGTTCCTGTTGGTAAAAACCTGTGGTGACGGTGAGCTGGAAATCCCTGGTGAGTGGGATTTCCATTACAACATAAATTAGTCCAATAATGTGTAAAAAAAAGTACACATGTATAAGATCTTTTGTGCACCTTAAACCCCATTTAATAAAAAAAAAATCTTGGATTATCACATTATTTTTGTTAAATCTAACTACTAACACATTGCAAATGTCTGGAACCTAAAAACTTAAATAACCCTTTGTCCTCAGGATTAATCAGTATTTTCAGGTACAGTTTCAATGTAGAGCTTGTTAATTAATACCAACCAATGGCTATATTTTGTGGTGGATATAATGGTTATCCTCCTGTTTGTAGATATCAGAAATTATTTCTTTAAATATTCTTATTATGTTATACTGATTACAATTCATTTCAAAGATAATTCCCAAAGGAAATTGTACCTAAATTGTTGGATTGAACTACGGATGCAATGTGTTCCAGTCTACAAGAATGTGACAAGGTCAAGCCCAACAACTAAAGGCAGTAAGTCTGACGAAAGTGCTGGGCATGGTGCTATAATCCATTTCCAAGGATGTAATAATGGAGCACTTTTATGGAGACAAAGGTTCTTACCTCTCTCAGCATGGATGTATGAGGGACAATGCTAGCAAACCAACATGACCACCATCTTTGAAGGGGTAACCATGAGGGAGGGCAGAGGTATGGCTGTAGACTTTTTTTGGAATTTGGAATTCAGCAAGGCCTTTGCCACAACGGTACATGAGCGACTTCTGGTTAAAGTACACCAGTACAGAATACACAAGGCATACAGAAGGTGAATTATTAACTGGCTTGAGTGTAGGAAGCAGAGGATTGTGGAAGACTGGAATAACTCTGGAGACTCAGTGCTGAGACTTCTGCGGTTCAGCATTTTCATCAACGATCTGGAAGATGGTACCTCCAGAAGGCTGCTTAAAGAAATTTTCTAGTATGCAGCAAAAAAATCACAGGTGGCATCATAGAACTTAGTCGCAAAAAAATTCCCCAAATTCAAATTTTAAGTATTTACATATTTTTGTAATGAATAGAGTTGCATTAACACAAAATATTTCTGCCTTAGATTCCATCTGTTCTCATTGCTTATTCTTGCACTTAAGTCATATCTCCCTGCTTATGACATCGCTATTAGTTGCCACAGAAGTTATCCTGATGTTAAAAACAGAGGATCTATTTGATAAGGGCAATTGTGGAAAGGAGATCACTGTTAGGGTGAATGTACATTGGTGAAAATCCATTTAGCTGATGTACACTCCCAGCACACAACAAAAGGGCACTGAAGACTTGCAATTTTTTTGTTTATGTGGGGGGTTGTGCCTCCCACACCTGCCTACTAAAGGATTCTCAACTTTAGGGAGGTACAAGTTGGGGGGGGTGAAAAACAAAAAAAAGTAAATTTCTCAGACCGGCGCAAAAATCCCGATGTGCCTGGCACTGACCCCGGCACCCTCCCAACAATAGCCTGCCATGAACCCACCACACCACATGGCCACCCACCATCATGCCGCACCTCACAAACCCTCCCTCCCTTTCACCCATTGCATGGCATGCTCACTCCCCCCAGCGTGCGTGTATACATAGAGCGACAGGATGTCAGTATACCCATAGTCCCCCCCCCGGGTCCACTAGCCCTGAGAACAGGCACCACTATTGTGTAGCCCTTTTATTCACCCTTTTAGTAAGTGCTCAATAGCAGTCACTCTTCTCATGGGATACCATAAACAGAGTAGTATAACTTTAAGGTAGGAAAAGCAAGACAAACACATGGTCTAATGGGCAAAAAAGACTGTTTTCATTCAAATGTCATTAATAATAAAGAATAAAACATTTTCAAATTTGCTGCTCCTATCTTCCAAGAGAAGCCATCTTACATTCCTGTATAACTCATAAGTCTAAATATTAAAGCGGCTGGCTGGAATGAATATGGCAAGCAACAGCAATGAGCAAGGCACACACTAAACATAGCACTCATATAGTAAAATCAGAATATAGTGCAAAACTCTTTAATTTATTTAAATAGAACATAAGGTTCAACAAATGTAGGAAAAGCAGCTTGTGCAGTATGCTGCACATACCAGTTAGCTGAGCTAGCAGGACATTCACCAACTTACAGCTTTTAAAGTGGGGTGCTGCAATTAGT
The DNA here is from genome assembly GCA_016271365.2 of Neoceratodus forsteri. Classification (NCBI taxonomy): domain Eukaryota; kingdom Metazoa; phylum Chordata; order Ceratodontiformes; family Ceratodontidae; genus Neoceratodus; species Neoceratodus forsteri. Next base: position 160,510,698 of record CM028137.1, read on the forward strand.
TTTTTTATCTTAGGAGTAACTCCAGAATTTATATTCAGTTCATTTTATCAAATTTTAATTTGATAGGATGGTTAATGAGAGAGGAACTTAAATAGGGTCTACTGGAGTTGTGCATACAATGATGAACTTTACTAATGTTTTCACCCCCCTCAAACACACACACACAAAACACTTTCTTATATTTGTCAACCAAACAAGTACAAATATAATGCATAGTAAGATTGTTTAGCATAAACTGCAAGGAACCAGGGTCTACCACTGCTTTAAGGGCAACAAAATACCATTTTTGCCCTGTTGCCCTGAAAGGATCTCAACACATCCCAGCATAGTTTAGGTTTATGAGAACAGTACTGGGTTTGGTACTGGAAATAAGCCTTTCTTTGCCTCACTAAGCATCTGCACATAGTTGTTGCTCTTGGACCTGTACAAAAATATTGCCAGTCCTTTTGCATGTTAGACAAATGGGCAACAGCGCACACCCTGTCCTTTTCTATCTTTAATCTAAAAAGTGTTGAAGTATAGCTGCAGTAGTCTTAACTGTGCATAACGTAATGGTAAAGGCTTGTCACAAATGGACATGAATTCTGAAATAAAGTAGTCCCAGGCATCATCAAATGACTGGGTTAGTGCAAGCCTATCCCACTTTATAGAGGCTAAATCATAAAAAAAAGACAATATAATCAAATGCTTTGAATGATCTGAACTTTATAGTTTTTGCTGGCCCCCTGGACTTAATATCATCCTGAATGCAATGGTGTTAAGATCACTAAACAAGTCAGGTAACAACTCTGAACAACAATGCACCATTTTATTACTTGTAAGAATTAGGTCCAGCAGGCTAGAAGAAGAGGTGTCTTTGATATTTATTGTGGTGGGTTGCTCAGCACCTAGTTCAAAGGAAACATTATTCATCCAATTAGATCTCTCATGGACCAGATAGTCAATATGTGTGTCTTCTATTAGGAGTAATTCATTCATGTCATGAAAGATAGCAATGATGGAAGAAATTTTAACAATGTTGCTTGGGAGAAAACTAGGGTGTCTGTAACAGCCTCGTAATACATAGGTTTGGCATCAGTAAATCAAATTTCCACTATAAATGACAACAACCAATGGGAAGGCTGAGCAGAAGTCTCTTTACATTTAGTTGCTCCTGATAGTAAATAATTATTCCTCCACCTTGTTAATCTTGGTCTCGCATAAACATATTATGGTCTTCTATAAGCATTTCAGAGTTAAAAGTTCTGTTGTGCTGCCATGAGGACTCTACCCTCTCCCCTGTCAGTGCTAAAAAAACTCTGATCAGAGCCAATACAGCTGCAAAATGCTACTATTGATGCAGCTGAAAAAAGTAAGAGTCTGCTTCAGACCCGAGGAATGCTGAAGAATTCACTAATGCATGAACAGGTGCAGATGTGCAGGGCACTTTGGGCTGTGCAGTATAGGAAGACTCTGTCTGCCTACAGAAGTGCAGAGCCTGGCACATTCACTCTTTACACATTCACTCTTTGGACATTCAGTACACATTCACTCTTCACACATCCACACTTTACACATTCATTCTTTCCAGGTTCACTCTTCAAACAATTACTCTTTACACATTAACTGTTCACACATTTAATCTTGACACATTCACTTTTTTTTATTTTGACCCTGAATTTTCAAGATAGTCATTTTATAACTGCTATTATAAACATGACATGTAGCATTTCTAGTATTTTGGCCAAAATGTCATTCCGCATCCCAAGAGTGAAAAGACATCTTGTCCAGGATTTAAGAAAATTATTTTTTTATTTATTTATTGAAATGTTTCACCGGGAGGGCACACTGAACCACGAGTTGCTCATCTCACAGTACAACCTGGGGTTGTGAAGGATGATCAGTTACAATAGTATGTGGGTAGTACAAATTATACAACATTATAAGATCATGCAACAGTTAGAACACAAGGTACTGTGCAATAAACAGTAGTGAAACATTGGGTAAATTACAATACATGTTCAAAATCATACAAAAGAACATATAAACATACAAAACAGTAATAATGTGACAGAATCATTTATAGTGCACGAGTGTACCAGGAGCAGGCTCAAGGTAGTATGCAAGAGCTATTGGAGTAAAAAGGATGGGGTAGGTTGTACACAAGGATGACCAGAAGGGCAGGTGGAGAAGAGAGGGAGAGAGGCAAGAACTGGATATGAAGAGAAGGGGTAGTCATTTCCTGATTCTCCCTTCAGGATGTTGAGAACCATGCTGGGGGAGGGGGTCATGGTAGGAAGGTAGAAACTGGGGATAGGTATTAAGGAGGGTTAAAGCAGGAACAGCTGAAGGAAAGGTAATTGTGTAGGGCAGAGGTAAGGGAGTAGTTGGAGGAGGAGGAGTGTCGTATTTCAGGGGGGAGGGAATTCCAGATTTTAGAGAAGTGATGGGCAAAACCAGTTTGACCGATGAGGGCAGAGCAGCGAGGGACCATCAAGATGCAGGCATTATTGGATCTGTGAGAGTGGGTGAGGGGAGGTGGAGTGGGGAGAGAGGATGAGAGATAGGATGGGAGCACTCTGAACCAGAATTTGGAGGTTAGTTTGGCACAGTGTGAGATGTGTCCCTGAGATAGTGGAAGGAAGGTTAGAGAGTGATAGAGTTCCCAATGGTGGGAGCGGGAAGGGGAGTCAAGAGCAAAGTAGCAGAAGGAGTTAAAGAGAGTGTCCAACTTGGTCAGGGAAGATTTGGGAGCAGCACCATAAGCTATGTCACAGTAGTCAAAGATGGGGAGTATCATCTTCTGGACAACTTCATGCCTCTCAGTCAGTGGGATGCAACTACGAATCCTGTACAGAGTGCCAACCTTGGGGTGCATTTTCTTCAGTATGGGATTTATATGCACAGACAAGTTGAGGAGTTGGTCCAGCCAAACCCCCAGATATCTAAATGAGAAGGTGTTCTCCAGAATGGTTCTGTCAGGGGTGTGGAATGTGGGTAGGGCTTGGAGCCTAGAAAGTCTCTGCCTGGTGTCAAAGGTCATTGAGACTGTCTTCTTGAAATTTAGAAAAAGCTGGTGAGAAGCAAACCAGAGCTGAACTTGATTGAAGTCATGCTGTAAGCTGGTTTCCACAGCATCAGGTTTTTGCTGGAACTGTATAAAACAGTATCATCAGCATACATGTGGATAAACGAGAATGAGCAGGGTGTGGGAAGATCATAGGCACCTGTCAGCTAATGACACCTGTCACATTTATGAGGTGGTGTGGAAAAATGGGTAAGTTGAAAGTTTAGAGTCATTGGGCCTGATATTCAAATGGCTGCTAGATTGGCACACATTACCCCAATCCATTTCTACAGCAAACTCCAGGAGCATCAGGGACCCTGCACCCAATTCCAGAAGAAAGGTGGTCACTGCACAAAAGTCCCAAAATCTGCTGCAGCTGCATTGTTGTGGCAAATTCTTGGCACATTGGAGGGGTTTCACAGAGGATCCCATCAAGCCCCCACAGCCCAATGTAACCCTGGTGCAGCCATTAGGTTGGAGGGGAGAAGAAGCCTGCAAGGTTGGGAACCAGGGCAGAGGGAGTAGTGGGGGTACCATAGTTGGCAATGGGAGCACGGCAGCAGTAACACGGTAAAGAGGTGGCACCTGGTGGAGGTGCCATGGCCAGTGGGAAAGAACCACTTGGACCAGATACAATGCGGTATGCATGTATGGACCCTGTCCCTGACCCCCAAGTATCAACAGCCCTGGCAGCTGCTCTGTAGCAGACACAATCCCCAACAGTGTAGTTGGGAATCATCATGGCTCCATGCAGTGGGATGTTTAGCAGGGGAAAGTTGTGGTGCCCAGGAATGTCCCTATCCACCAACTGCACCTCATATCCTGCAGCCAGTGCCACCTGCTGCATGTTGGAGACTGTTGTCTGCTATGGGGTTGGTGCTAGGGCTGTTGCCATGGGGGTCTAGGGCAAGGTCTATGTGTGCCTACCGTGGTGTACCCAGTCCAAGCAGCTCTGTCCCACTGTCCATGGCACCTCCATTGGGTCCCATCTCTGTACCTTGTCACTGCCACCATGTCCCCATTGCCCACTATGGAACTTTCACTGATCCCTCTACCCTCATTCCTGACCCTGCAGGCTCCCCACTAACTTGATTCCCTCCAGTCCACTCCCACAGAGCCCTTAGACTGGCTCATGGCTGGTCTAACCTCAGCCCTGTCATGCAACCATGGTGGGGCTTCTAAAATCTCCAATAAGGGGATACTGCAGCCCCACCGTGGCACAAGCCCCCTTGTGACCTGGTGCCCTAGCACTTCTGCCTCGGGGTGGTGCAGGGCAGTTTCAGCGCAAGGCATCCTGATTTCAGTGCAGCCTACATTCAAAAATTCTGAGTACTGCAAAATTTGGAGCAAGGTGCCACTTGTGTTAAATCCTTTTGGTGCAGACACCTTGTGTCAGATTTTAGCCTTGTAAAATCAGGGCCAAAATATTCAAAATTAGCAAACTTATGAGTGAACATTGAAATACTGCAACATTCAGTCATAACCTGCACATTTATTGTATTTGTGCACCATATTTTCAGCATATCATTCTTATTACCTGACCTCATTAACCCCATAGGTGAAAGTCTTCAAATCCCTGCCGAAATGTGATTCTGTGTCACTGAAAAATCATTCCGTGCCACAGGTGTGAAAAGAAATTTTGGCCTGGATTTGAAAAGTAACAGCTGTCATGTTCAGGAGGTGGGATGAAAAAATGGCTATGCTGAAAATTTGTGGTCAAAATATTTAAAATTACCGAAATTATGAGCAAGACTAGAACAATGTCAATGTACACTTGTAACTTTGTCATTTTTACGTATTTCGACCTCAAAATTTAGACACAGTCTTCTTATGACCCCACCTCATGAATAACATCAGAACATAAGAAAAACATTGTCAGATGTTGACTGTGCGATCCATTTAATCTGCCCTAGAAACTACCCTGCTTCCTATGCAGCCTTCATCTTAACTTGTCCTTTATGTCTGTCCCATGCAAGTTTGAACTCCCTGATTGTCTTTGATGCTACCACCTCCTGGGGCAGGCTGTTCCATGGGTCTAGCACGCTCTCTCTCTGTGAAGAAGTACTTCCTGAAGTTTCTTTTGAACCTTCCACCCACCAGTCTCATATCATGCCCTCTCGTGTGTGCTCCCATGTTCTGCTTGAAATAAATTGCCTGACTGAGCTGCATTAAATCCCCTCACATACTTAAATGTTTCAGTCATGTCCCCTCTGTTTCTTCTCTACTCAAGGGAGTATAGGTTCAGCTCCCCAAGTCTTGCTTCATATGACCTGTGATGCAGTCTATGCACCATCTTAGTAGCCCTTCTCTGCACTGTTTCCAAAAGGTCAATGTTCTTCTTGAGGAGAGGTCTCCAGAACTGAATGCAGTACTCCATATGTGGCCTCACCAAGGGCCTGTAAAGGGGTATAATAACCTCCCTCTTTCTACTAGAAATACCTCTACTTATACATCCCAGGATGCCACCAGTGGTGAAAATGCTTAAATCCCACCCAAAAGGTGATTTTACCAAGTGACCACAAAATTGCCTTTTGGGACTGATGTGCTTAAGTCCACCACCATTGGTCATGAGGTGGGATACTAAAAAGACCATGTCAAAAAATTGGGGTCAAAATATGTAAAAATTACAAAATTATGCATCAGAGTTCAAAACACCGTTGAAATACATTGAAATGCCCTTACCTTAGTTTCTCATACCACAATTGCTGGTACTAGCTGCAAGACTTGTCTTTAGTCGAAGAGTAGATCTTCACTGTGGAACATGTTCAGGTGAGTGAGGGTGTGGGGGCACATGGAGGGGGAGTAGTGACTGCTGATTTTGATGTCAAGGTGGCAGGGGTCAGACCAGCAAGAGACCATTTTTTGTTTTACAGGTTTAAAGAAAAAAAAACATTGAGGAATGGTTTTCTTTTTTACAGCTAACATTGTGAAAATGAATAACAGGGATGGTGATCAGAGGGTGGAGGTGCCACTAGAAAACAGGAAATGGGGACAGCAATCAGAGGGTGGGAGATGCCACTAGACAATAGGGAAACATTACTATACAATAGGGACAGTAATTGGAGGGGTGGGGGTGTCACTAGACACCAGGAAAACATTAGTATACAATAGAACAATTGGATATTGTGGCGTCACGGAAACATGGTACACAGAGAACCATGATTGGGATGTCAACATACGAGGGTACACAATCTACAGAAGGGACAGGGAAGATAAAAGAGGAGGTGGAGTAGCTCTATACATAAGGGAAGGGATCAAAGTTACAGAACTAAAAAGTAAAGGGGGAGGACAAGAGGCACTCTGGGTCACCTTGGAGACACAGAATGGCATCACAATCCACACAGGGTTTGTATACAGACCCCAGTCTCAAGGGGAGGAAATGGACAAGAAAATGATAGAGGACATTCTCAAAATGGCTGAAAAAGGGGAGATACTGTTGATGGGGGACCTAAATATGCCAGATGTTAAGTGGATGACATGTACTGCTGCCATATCCAAGAGCAGGGTCATTCTCGATGCCCTGCAGGGGGCAGGCCTTAGACAGCTAGTGTTGGAACCCACTTGAGAGGGAGCAATACTAGACCTGGTACTCTCAAATGGAGAGAGGATCACAAATTAGAAGTCAGTAGACATCTGGGAACAAGCGACCACTACGCAGCATGCTTCACAATGAGAACAACCATGGAGATAAGCCATACAAAAACAAGGATACTGGACTTCAGAAGGGCTGACTTTGGCAAAATGGGTGAATACCTGAAGAATGTACTAGCAAATGGACAAAAAGGAGGGGTGGAAGAACAATGGAGAAAAATCAAAACTGCCATCATAGAGGCAACAAGCCTTTGTGTGAAACAAATAAAGCAAACAAAGCGGAATAAAGAACCACTATAGTTCTCAAAAGAGGTGGCAGGGAAGGTTAAGGAGAAAAAGGCTGTATTGAAAAAGTATAAGGAATCACAGAAGGCGCATTAGGGAGCATAGAAAGCAGAAAGAAGGGAATAGTGAAGATTAATAAAGGAGAGGGGAGGTGGGCAGAGGGAGACAGTGAAAAGGCAGAGATACTGAATGAATACTTTTGTCCAATATTCACAAAAGAAGATGAGGAGAGTTACCTAAACCAGACAATAGAAGCACTCTGGGTAGGGGGGTTGACACCAGTTCATTCCTAAAACTCAAGGTAGACAAAGCATTGGAGCCTGAGGGGATTCACCCCAGAATCCTAAAAGAGCTAAGGGAGGACCTAGTGACACCACTGACCACACTTTTTAACAAATCATGGCAGGATGGGGTGGTACCTGAGGACCAGAGGAGGGCAGATGTGATTCTCCTTCACAAAAGTAGGAGCAAGGCAGAAGCAGGAAACTACAGACCTGTAAGTTTGACCTCAGTGGTAGGGAAAATGATGGAATAGCTTCTGAAAGAAAGAATTTTTGATTACCTAGAGGCCAGTGGGGCACAGAACCCACAGCAGCATGGATTTACAGCAGGAAGGTCATGTCAGACGAATCTAATTGATTTCTTTGACTGGGTGACCAAAGTAATAGATCAGGGAGGGGCTGTGGATATGGCCTACCTAGACTTTAGCAAGGCATTTGACACAGTCTCGCACAAAAGATTAATAATCAAGTTGGCCAGCCTGGGAGTGGTTGCAGAGTGGTAGCCTGGGTAGCAAACTGGCTGCTCAGCAGGACACAGAAGGTAATAGTGAATGGAAAACATTCTGAAGAAAGCGGTGTTACTAGTGGAGTACCTCAGGGCTCAGTACTGGGTCCAGTCCTCTTTAACATCTTTATAGTTGACATCGCAGAGGGTCTGGAGGAAAGGTATGCCTCTTTACAGATGACACAAAGATCTGTAATACTGTTGATACACAAGAGGGGGTAGAAAAGATGAGAAGGGACTTGGCAAGGTTGGAGGAATGGTCAGACATATGGCAACTTATATTCAATGCAAAAAGTGCAAAGTAATTCACCTGGGAAACAAAAATCCAGGAGAAGAGTACACAACAACAAAAATGGAAAGGGACCTGGGGGTAGTCATATCAGATGACCTAAAGGTGGGTAAGCAATGTGAAAAGTCGGTAAGGAGAGCCAGGAGGATACTGGGATGCATAGGAAGGGGCATCACAAGTAGAAAAAGGGAAGTGGTTATCCTTCTATACAGACAGTTGGTGAGACCCTATCTGGAGTACTGTGTGCAGTTTTGGAGACCTCATCTATGCAAGGACATAGACAGGATGGAAGCAGTCCAGAGGAGGGTAACTAAAATGGTACAGGGTCTACATCAGAAACCATATGAAGAGAGACTGAGAGATCTTAATATGTCTACCCTTGATGAAAGGAGGGACAGGGGGGACTTGATAGAAACTTTCAAGTACCTCAAGGGAATCAACAAAGTCCAGGAGGGTAGCATCTTTCAGAAAAAGAGATGTGTAAGAACAAGGGGGCACAATTTAAAGACAGAGGGGGGACTGCTCAGGGGTAATGTGAAGACATTTTTTTTCACGGAGAGAGCAATGGATAAATGGAACTGCCTTCCTGGGGAGGTCGTTGGGTCTAAAACAGTGGGGGAATTCAAACATGCATGGGACAGACATAAGGCAATTATAGTGGGGGGGGGTTGCAGGAAGTAGGCTGTTGGTTAACTAGAATCTGCAGCTTATCCAGTAGGTAGGGAAATGGGCAGACTGGGTTGGCCAAGTGGTCCTTATCTGCTGTCAAAGTCTATGTTTCTATGTTTCTAATCGGAACTACAATTGGAGGGTGGGGGGTGCCACTGGACACCAGGAAAATATTAGCATACAATGGGGCCCTTCAGGGAAAGATTACCATACAACAGAGACAGTAATCAGAGGGTGGGGGGTGCCGCTAGACAGTAGGTAAAGATTATTATGTAATAGGGATGGTGATTGGAGGGCAGGTCTTTCCTATTTTTTCCTCAGTTCTCATCCATTCACCGGCCCCATGCCCAGGCTTACCCCCCTGTGTGAGGCCATCAAGGTGGCTTCCACTCCCTAACAGACATTGTGGACAAGCCCTGGATTACCCCCCCGAGTCAGGACCATGAGAGCAGGATCCCTCCGGTGGGCATTGGTGACAGTAGGCAGCAGAATGGAAGGAGCTGTCATGCTGGGAGCTGGCATTCTGTTGTTTTTTCCTGGTGGCGGGGACATACAATGACATCCAGCGTCCACGCCGCTTCTCTGAACATTCATACACTGGTTGCTGCGGTACCCCCAGTCTCCACCAGGGTTTCATCAAGCACCAGACACACTCCCCTACCCACTCCCTCCCTCTCTCCCCCTGGAGAAGGAGAGCAGTCCTCAGGATGCTCCATCCTTCTCCCTCTCCAGCTGCTTCTCTGACGCCCCTGGTCCATTCCTGAACCCGGCCTGAAGGCTGCAGAAACCAATTGCTGCACAGATGGGCCAGCCAGACATCAGGGAACATTATATAAATAACAGGGATGGCAATTGGGGGGTGGTGGGTGACACTAGACACCAGGGAAACATTATTATATGGATAACATAGATAGCAGAGAGGAAAGCAAGTGCTAGCTCCCAACCCAGAAGTAAACCAGACATGAGCACAGAGCAGGAAAATAGTGCACCTGGCAGGAGGGGGAGAGGGAAGGAACAGCACTGTAGTCAATTGAGAGGACCACATGTGCTTCAACTCCGCTGTGGAAGGACACAGTCAAGGTATCTGGTCACATGCTTCCAGAGTCTCCTCTCTCTACTATGTAATAGCAAAATGGTCGCGTAGCTGTGTTATGCAGTTGTAAAAACTGATTTGCTTTGAAATAACTGAGATATGAGTAAGTCCAATTTAGGAAACAAACATCTGACATTTGTATGTGTAAAGGAAATGCTCTTATCACCAAAGCTGGTTAAGCTATGACAACCCTGGATTTAATAAAGAGGGGATAGGATTGTAATTTACACCACCACATAACATTAACCATAAAATAATTGAAGACGTTTGATGCTGGGAGACATTATATCTAATGATCTGATGGCCTGAAGTAAAAAAGAAAACATGCATTTGAAATCTGAAGACATCTTGTGTTCAATATGGTAAGTTAGGCTCATAAGGAGGTGATTATGAGACAAAGGAATCACTATACTTTATGTACAATAAGTGAAACATTGACTATTTAACGTGCCTGGTTCAGTGTTTACAGATTAGCACCATGGAAACCTACCAAGCAGCAATAAATTAAAACAACTGATGTAAAAGCAAGGTTAAATATATCACAACTATTAGTAAATAAATATAATAGCCACTGCCATATAATCAAATAACGCGACAGTACTAGCACAGACTGATTAGAATGTGACAGCCACCCTACAATTAACAGTGCAATCCCTTTTTTCCTAAAATCAAGTCAGCCCATAGTTCAGTTCTGACAAAAGTTAATATACAGGCCCCCTTTCTGCTTCTGTGGTGACTCCCATCAAGGGCATCTGCCACTCCTGTGGAATTCTGTTTGGCACAGTACCATTGTGTAGCTCTCTTTTTTGGTGGAATCTCACCTCCTTCCCCTGTCTGATGTCACTGGCTCAAGTACACCAATATACCTCTTCCAGCTGAAGCCGGTGACCAGAGTTAATTTCAGACAGGCCCAGAGAGAATAGGGGAGGCTAAACTGTGAGCTCAGCTAACGGGCAAGCTTGACCCAAACATCAAATAGCAGGCTATGGGCAGCAGAATAAGTCCTCTCTGCTTCAGTGCAGCTTACATTTTTAGTTGGGGACTCAACCCTGTCTGCTGTTCGATATCACTTGCTCCAATGTTCTACCACATGCCTTCCATCTAAAGCCAGTGACTAACATTAATTTCATACAGTCCCAAGAAAAATGAGGACGCTGAATTGTGTTCTCAGCATCTGGCAAGTCTGACCTTGACAGCAAACAGCATACCACCAACAGCAGAGATAAAAATTCATTCAGCAGCTGTGTTTCTCTTCATTTTGGTGGGAGCTCAATCCCATTCCCTGCTCAGTGCTGCTGAATAAAGTGCGCTGCTGCACCCCTCCAGCTAGAGCCAGTGACTGATGTTAATTTCCAACATGTCCATGGAAAAGGGGGACGCAGAGCTGAGATTAAGGGTAGCTGGCAAGTCAGACCCCATTGGCAACCAGCAGGCCAGGGGCAGCAGAGATAAATTAAAGTCTGACCATAATTGTTTTGCTGTAAACTGGAAAATCATTTTCTGTTCATTGATGACACTAAGCTGGCAAAAGTGGTTCACTATTTGGGTATAGGGACAAACTTCTGGAGGACCTGAACAAGTTGGGTTATTGATCTGACTCATATGGAATTAAAAGGGGCTTTTGTGCTACCATATCTGCACCCATGTCAGCAGTGCAGGTGAGTTGTACTGGTGTAGATCCAGCAGTGTAAAGAGCTAGTGGAGTGTTGCAAGCTGCTTCACTGTGTTCTGTTGTGGTACAGAGTGTTCCCTGGTTTGTTGGGAAAGTGGACCAGAGTGCAACAGTGCAGGTATTTTTTGCTAGCATGTAAAAATGCTTTTTCACCTACACAGGTGCCACTGTCATTCACAAACCCCTTTGCTGGAAATGCCCCCCCTCCCAAACATGGGAAGGCCACTGGGAATGCTGCATGACCACAACATGTAAAGAAACAAAGCTGGTGGTGCAACTGGATCAGAGGAAGCTGATTCAGACAGCATTGCTCCAGTTAAATGGTATGCAAAAGCATCTTTAGATTCAATGTAACTGAATGCAAAGTCCTGCACTTGGGGAGGAAAACAGGCGTAGGACCTACAGGTATGGGGGTTCTTTTGCAGCAGTGGAGGAAGAAAACTACTTGGAGGTCATGGTAGATAAGGGGCTGAGGCATGGCAAGTACTGTGATGCCAGCTGTCAAGAAGTCTGGAAGAATGTAAGGGTGCATCAAGAGGGTGTTACCAGCACAGCAGAAGTATAAATTCTGTCAGTTTACAAGGTCTGGCCAGGTATTATCTGGGGTACTGCATTCAGTTCATGGTCCTCCAACACAAAAGGACATCAAGTCCATCAAGAGGTTACAATGCATGGCCACAAAATTATCAGGGACATGGAGGACAGTAGCTATGAGGAGAGACTGCAGGCCCCTAACATGTTCACCCCCATATAAGGATTCTGGAGAGGGGACATGATACAAGTCATTTGTATACTCAAGAGAATCAGTATTTGAGCTGTGTTGCTCCAGCAAGCTCAGAGGGGGTAAATGTAGAGTTACTGTTAGAGAGGCACTTCTTCTCCAAGAGAGTGGCTTAAAACCTGTAGAAGCACCTACCAATAGAGACAGAGCACATGAATACTATACAGAACTTCAAGGTAAGCTTGGACTAAGTTTTGCATATCAAGGAAATCACAGGGTACCCTGGGTAATGGGGTGGGTGACAAAGCCTTGTAAAGCAGTACATGTCTGCGGAGCATGCTTGTTGATCCCTGCTCATGGGGGTATATTTGACCTAGGAGTTTCTTCCAATCTTAACTTACTATGTTACTCTAGTACTATAAACAAACATGTTGGTAAGAGAGAAATGTGATGAACTAATATAGTGATGTCCCAGTTCAAAAAGGTTGAAGATTAGGGGACGTTGTGAAGTTAAAATTCATGGGCACAATGCCAACAAAGTGCCCATTTCAGACTTAGCACGGCGTTTAGCAAGTGGGCACTTCTCCTTTGCGGAGAAAAAAAACTGCAGACTTCACCAGTTCACAGAGAATATTTTTGCCGTAGCGAAGTTCCATAGTTCACATAGATTTTTCTCAGTAAAATGCGTAGATTTCCCCTGGGAAGTGCAATCCTTGTGAAGCAAACTACAATGCAAAGTTGTGCACTTTACTGTAAACTACACTAAGTACAAAGTTTTTTTTAACTTTGCCCACACTTACTAAAGACGTTCAGGGATGTGTGGGAGTGATACTCTATAACTGATGCACATATCTTCAAGTTTTTGTTGAGTTAAACCAGAGAAACATCTATGTATCATTTATGTATGTACTGTATGTATGTTTGTACAGTATGTATTTATTTGTGTACCAAAAAGGTCAAGAAACATAGATAAGTTGTCATATCTCACAGTCTTTTGGGCCACCCTCTTTGCTCCCATTCCCAACATTATGAGGATGTACTTTGACCACAGGCAAGGGCTTTTGGCACCTTGCTTAGCCCTTCCCCACCCCCAGTACTATACTTTCAAAACATCTGGACGTCTGTGGGCACACAGGGATAGGAGGTATGGTAGAGTACTAATCCTGCTTTTTCAGTTATCTGATTTACTTCTTATTGCATCCTTTTGATAAGTTCATCTTGGAGGGTAGTGTAGTCCAGTAGTTGTTGATGCAGTCTTGTATATCATTCACCCTTGAGTTGGAAGGCCTATTAAGCAACTGTTGTTCAAGTCAGAACTAATGCACTAGTCTACTGTCACAGTCAAGTGGTTATATTATAAAAACAGGGATCATGCCTTTTAATCATTCTGCCTCTCATTCTCGTGTTACCTTTTTAGGGATGATATGCATAGCTAACCATTTCCTATTGGAATCAAAGTCAGGAAGTGTTTTGCAGCTGTGCCACTGAAATGCATTGAGGAGCTGGGATATGTCTTTATTCACTTGCACTCTGCAAAGAGGCGTTTAGGATAATACAACTTTGGAGGTGTGACCCTCCTGCCCAATGCAGTGCTCCCTGAGCAGACACGCCCCTACCACACTAATGGATGTGCGAGCTGTCTATGACAGCAGTTCGGCTGCAGTGGTCTTCAGTTCAAACAAAATGTCCGCTGCAATCAGCGATGGAAACGTGTATATTTAGCATATTGATGGCACTTTTCTCTGTCAGACTGGCTGCAAACGAAATCCCTCCCACTTCCTCCCTCTTCGTACAACAGATAATCAGTGTCCTCTACTGTTTCCATGCCCCCCCCCCATATTTCTGTGTTCCGTTTCTTTTTCGTCTTTTGTAAGCTGTGCTTCTTTCAGCGTTCAGTTTGTTTCTCCCCTTGGAGCCGTTGCCGCTTCCTGTGTACTGATGCCTCCAGGAACCCCAGTAGACCTCCTCTTTTGGCCCTACTATGAACATAACCCTGCCCCCTGTATCGTGACTATCCTATCCTGCCAGCTTGCTTGCCCTCCCTCAGGATGTAAACTGTTCTGTCCTGCCGGCTCGCTTTATCTGGTGAGGCTTACTCAGTCACTTTCTACACATTGTGTGGCTGTCCGTTTGATCTGTGTGTTTTGTCAGGATATATCACATACAGGTGTTGTTGTTCCTCAAAATATGTGGCAGTTTGCTTTCAGGTACACCTAGTGGGTACTTTTATGATGTGAACTCTCACCCGGCACTGGCGCTTCCTATTGTGTGACTGCATGCTGCTACGGATTTGTGCCGTGTTGCACTCCTGCATCACTGTTTGGCTGTTTGCCAAGTGCCAACCCGGCCAGGCTCTAGTCTCTCCTTCTCACTTGGCTGGAATGGCTGCCTTTCTGATACTCCAGACCGGGACAAGACAACTTGTCTCAGGCAGTGGGCCATGAGGTAAGGTACTAGTAATAAATCAGTTCTTTTGGGCAGCAGACCGACATGTACAAAAAGAGAAAGTCTGCAATATCAAGAAATGTTTGTTTCTTAAAAAAATAAAAGCAAGAAGCAACATTACATGTAACATGGAGACCGAAGTTTAGGGCACTATAGAAAGTATCTTAATTTGTGCATAGTTTGTAATTTACCAAATCTGAGTATTACAAATTTCAGCTTTTTTTAAAAGTCATAGTTCAATTACAACACTTACTGTGTTTTGCCAACTTCTTTCCCATGTGAGAGGGGGCACCTTTGAGGGGGAAATATTCAGTGTATGGGATGCCCAGATTTGCAGACATCTGCAGATTAGCTGATGTCCAGACCATGCAATATTATTTATACAGAGGCTTTTATACAACTGCATGCTGCTGCGGACTTGCGCTGCATTGCACTTCTGTGTCAGTGTTTGGCTGTTTGCCAAGTTTCAACCTAGCCAGGCTCTAGTCTCTCCTTCCCACTTGGCTGCTTCTCTGATACTCTGGACCGGGACGAGAAAACTTGTCTCAGGCAGTGGGTCGTGAGGTAAGATTATGCAGTCTGCAGATGTTCCATGCCCACATACACAGCCTCCTAGGTGTATGTGATGCCCTTGAGTACAAACATCTGCAGATACGTGATGCCCAAAAATGCAGACCGAGGAATTATCTCATGCTCCTTGTAATTATTTGCTATATACTTTCATCAAAAAAAGCAGATATTTAAATAGTACAGTTAATGCTGAGAGATATATTTGTGTTTGTCTCCATCAGAGGAGGAGGAGAATGACCTGGGAGTGATGATCACTAGTGACCTGAAGCACTCCACGCAGTGCAGGAAAGCAGCAGCAAAGGCAAACAAGATGCTGGGATGTATACCTAGGGGATCAGTAGTAGGAGACAAGAAGTTATACTGCCCTTGTACATGTCACTGATAAGGCCGCATCTAGAGTATGGAGTTCAGTACTGGTGTCCACACCTCCAAAAGGACATTAACCTGCTGGGGAAGGTACAGAGGAGGGCTACAAAGATGATAGCTAGTCAGCAGGGCAAGGCATACGAGGAGAGGTTGAGGGCACTGAACATGTACTCCCTGGAAGAAAGGAGAGAGAGAGGGGACATGATTGGGACATTCAAGTACTTGAAATGGATAAGTAAGGTTGATAAGGAGAGTCTCTTTAAGTTGAGTGGCAACCATATCACAAGGTGGCACAGTCTTAAGCTGGAGGGTGGGAGGTTTACGAGGGAGGTCAGGAAGCACTTCTTCACAGAGAGGGTGGTGGACACTTGGAATGCACTGCCGGAAGAGGTCATCTCATTGAAGACAGTGAGCAGCTTTAAGAGAGGCTGGGATAGGCATAGGGGGAAGGTAAAAATCATGGGTAGGGAAGATGGGAGGAGTGGGAGGAGGGCAGGGACATTAGCTCAGCTAGCAATCTGAAGCAGACCTGATAGACCAAATGGCCTTCTTCTGCTGGTTTCTTCGTATGTTCATATGTTCCTTTTGGTTTCTACGTCATAATATGGACAGTACGGGCTATTGAGTAGTATGTTGATACCAAATTGTGTCACTTCATAGCAACATGAGGGATACATGCCTGAGTACAATAAATTAATTATGCTTACTGCTGCACTGTGAGGCACAGCTACTATCAGTGTTTAATTTTATGTACCATGGGTGGCTAGGGATGTGTAAACCCACAGACGGGCTCCGGGGTCCCCCCTTTGAGATATTTTGACTCCAACTAGTGGGATGATTTTTCTGCAGAAGATATATTTTAGCTGATAAAAAAAGGATACATAAAGATAATAATATATAGTTTAGAGTGCATTATTGATCAGTAATACCATCGAGAGGTTCCTACATGTCCTGAACCTCAAGATGGCATTCTGACCGGTAACAGACTGTAAATTCTCGATGACTTTTTTAATATATGGATCCAAGCTTTAGGTTTTTAAGTATTTTTGTAGTGGGCAGTCAGCTGCTGTCATGTAGGATTCTGTCACTCCTGACCGACCGTCGCACTTTGCTGCACTGTCTCGCTCCATGTGTTTCTTGCCCACCCACTCACATGTATGGCACAGTAAAAAATACATTTTTGTGGTCGTACCTTTTCTTTTTAGGTGGGGGGTAGAAGGATCAGCCAGATAAGTCCCTTTTTTAAAACAAAAAAATGGGAACTGCCATGGACACTGTCCATTCTCACTAAGCGAAAAATGACCACCATCTTTTGGAAACCGTTTCAGCTGCCCACAGGCAGAGAGCGGCCAATGATCAGACACATTGTGAGTGTGAATGGATGCTTGACCTGTGGGAGGTTTCCTGATGTTGGGAGTTGTGGGCTTGTGCTGTTGATCTTGTCTGGTAATACTATCATTCAGGTCCTGAACAATACTATTTCCGGACGTGAATGATAGTATTATTACTCTCGAAGTGTGGTATTCTCACTTCGGGAGTGACAGTATTACCGAAAAATATTTGTATGCTTTAGTGTGGCATTAAATTTATTATCCCCATATTAAATGCTCATAGCATTTCCCTATCCTATTTCATCTCAGTAATCTATTCAGTATTCTTGTCAGTACATAAGCTATGACTCATTTATATGTTGAAGTTTACAGGCACCCAGGCAGCCTGTTTTAACACCTGACTCAGTCATCAAATGTTCTGGACATGAATACAGAAAATGTCTACCAAAAGAAGAAACAAATTCTTTCACATCATCCGTTGCTGTTTATATCAAAATGCCATGTAGGGTAGAGCTACTAGTGTTCTATAATATCCATTAAACAGTAAAGGCATGATAAAAAGAACTTATAGTATGTCGGCTGGCCTCAGAGTAGAGAGTCACCCACCCACACACAGTATCTATGGAAGTAGCTGTTGTGGGAATCAAACCAAGGTATGCAGGATGTACCAAGCTCATTTTCACAGCTCAGCTCACTATTAATATTTAGGCTGTGCTGCAGTGCCCTCCTTTTCAAAGAATACACAGTATATGGGTCAAAATGGGGGGGTAAATCTAGTGAAAAAGTCATAACAGGATGTGGCTCAGAATTAGCCCACTCAATTCAATCATGTACTATCTGAAATACAGATAAAAGTAGTCTTAAAGTAACATAGTCTAATAAAAAATGGAGTGGGTTATTACTGTATGTGACATTTTCTATAGCACAAGTGTCTGCAAATGTTGATTTAGTTGTACAGTAGGAATTGTTAAATATAAAATCATTTCTCTTAAGACATCTAAAGAAAGGTTAAAGGTGCCCTGTAGATCTAGATGTCAGATGTTAGCTGAGTGTAATATGTTCTAAAATTAAATTGAATTGTTTATTGCAGGTGGCTTTAAGTAGTCCCTTGCAAAATTGAATGAGAAATAGAGTACCAGTCATTATGTGTCTGTGAAAGTGTGGTTTAATTTTTGCTCCCATTTTGTTCTGATTTGTACTGCGTGTCACAGAAGTCATCGGAAGGCAGATCAGCTGCCAGATAAATATTCAGCATTGCCCACCGTAATCTTCATTTTGAAACATGACTCAGCGTCTTGTGAGTGGCTTATCTTGCCCTGCTAGCTAGTCTGGAGATTTTAAAGGAAAGTTGTTCAAATTAGGATACACCTCCCCCCAAAGCCTTAACCCCCAATTAAGCATTTTGCAAGAGAAACACAGTTTTCACTGATCGAACGTGAAGTTTATTTTGCTTTTGAAAAGTCTTGTGTTCCACAAAATGTCAGAACCTGCGCAGTTCCATTTAGTCAGAAACTGCAAAACTGCACTGCTCTCTTCAATACAAGGTTCTGACATTTTGTGGAACACCGACTTTTCAAAAGACAAATAAACTTTGTTCCAGTGTAAAACTGCATTTCCATTGTGAAATGCTTAATCAGGGGTAAGGCTTTTGGGGGAGGGTGGAATCTTACCTGGACAGCTTTCCTTTAAATATTTTTAGCCCACACTACATGATTCAAATGTGAATCGAATGCCCTGAATTGAAATATACTTTAACTGTCATTTAAAACTAAGCTGACATTCAATTAGAAAATGTACAAAAAAAGCCTCCCACAAATGCTCAAACTTAATGCCTGCTTCGTTTTCAGTGTTTTGTTGTGGCTTTCTGTCCCACACCCATTACTGTAAGAGGGGGTGTTGCATCATTTGCTCCCTTTACAAACTGGCTCTGGAAGTCTGAAGTGAAGTATTCTGTACAGTATTATATAATACTGAACTTCAGACTTTCACAGCCATCCTGGTAGTGGGACCCAAATAATCATGCAACACCATCTTTAGCAGTAAAGAGTCTGGGACAGAAAACCACAGCAAAACATTGAAAATGAGGCAGGCATTTACTTTGAGGGAGGCTTTTCTAATTGATCGTCAACTGTTAAATTTAAATGATATTTTGAAGGCATTAGAATATTACATGGAGGGGAGCTCTGATGTTGCTTTCAAGTTTACTCTGGAACATACCTCAAGGTTTGACCACTGAGTGCACAAACAAAAAACAAACAAAAAAAATGCATACTGCTGGCAAAGGAATTCAAGTGTACCCTGACAGAGAAGTCAAACTTTGCCTCTGCCAGCCCAGGGTACATTTGCCAGCAGTATATATGTATGTCTTCTTTTTTTTTGGGGGGGGGGGGTAGTGCATAGGAGCATTAAGGAAAGTAAGCCATCCGTGGCAATATTAAATGTCTTTCTGTGGATTACCCAGGCAAGCAAGAAAAAAAAAAAAACAATATCAAGCTTTTTTCCCCCTTAAAAATTAAGAAAAAGGGTAGTTTGTTAGACATCTAGATTGCTTCAGAATTAAGTTTTATGGAGGCATAGATAAAGGGGTTGGCTTTGGGCAGCTGCAGAGATATGGAACATAAGTGAACCTAATTGCATTTCACAGAATGCAGTTTGATTTCTTATAGCATGCTATCTTTGAACCTGCCATGCTACCTTTTCTTGGTGGTGGTGAAGGTGGTGATGGGGGAAGGGAATAAAAGTTCAGCTGAAAATACCCATATATGATTCTAATTTACATGCTTTTATAAACTTCATGGATATATTTGAGCAATTTGAGTCTGCCTCTGCCTATGTAACAGTGTTGTTCAACCTTTTCTTTTTGTTTAGGAAGTATTATTGCATACCTTCTTCATCCTGTGTTTTCTCTCATTCCCCACATTGAAGAACTGCAGTGTTTACCATGAAACACAGGAATTCAAAAATTTGCTCAGTTCCACTGGCAGAATGCTCCTCTTCTAAGATGCAGTACACACACACACACACACACACACAGAACAGTGGATGGGTGACCATCCACAACAAGGCTGTGTTACTATCGAGGAGTTGAGGATATCATACAGACCTCGAGAGTGAGGCTCAAGAGGTCTCTATGATGTCATCAGCTGCCAAGATGGAGACACAGCCTAAGATGTGGATGATCACCCATCCACTATTTTATATAGTATATGGTTCCACGAAATACATAGAGTTCAATTTCACAAGGTGCATACAGTATCTTGTCTCCATTATCCTGCTTGCTCACAGACCAGTCCTCTTTACATTCCTGCTCTGCTCCCCAAAGATACTAGCTTCTGTCCTGCTCTGCTCTATGCCCATAACTGCACTGGTGATTTAAAAAAAAAAAGAAAGAAAGAACAGTGGCTAATTGATAGTTTCAACACACAGTCCCCACTATGGCAGTCTGTGTCCAAACTATTCTTACCACCTGCTTGCCCAACTTCTCGCTAAGCAACATCAGCATTTTGTGTGAATTTTTGAATCAGAGTTGTTTCAGCCAGTCGGTTAACAGCTCAAGGCTAAAAAGTTGTTGTACTATCGATATGACATCAGAATGATAGTACAACAACTTTTTTGACCTTTCAGCTGTCCTACAACAAAATTTGGAAAAAACACTATTTTCCATACACAGGAAGCCCTAACCATATACTGTAAATGGAGGCAGTATAGCGCAGTGGTCTAAGGCTCTGAGCTGCAAATTTGGTGACATCCAGCAGACCAGACCTGGGTTTGAATCCCACAGCTTCTACTTGCATACTGTGTGACCCTGAGCAAGTCACTTAACCTCCTTGTGCTCCCAGGTTGCTCCTGTAAAAAAGCTTTTAGCTTAGTGTGCTATACCTGGTTAAACAACTAAATAAACAAAAAAAAAAAATGTCTCTTGTACAGCCACATGCTCATCTCACTGTCAGGGCAAGCAGAAGAGATTTCCCCAATGAGCAGGTAAAGACAGATAGAGGGGTTTTCATAGTCAGCAAAGAAACAGTTGTAATACAAACATAAATTTGCCAGCAGCAACGGGCCACGTGGTCTTTCAAGTTAGTTTCAGTGTACAGCTAGCACCCTTACCTTGCAGCTACTCCACCCCTCCCCCTTCACAATTATCCCCCCTCTCACCCCGTCCCATCCCCTTTTGAAACTACCCAGTGTCTTACAGGATACCACCTCCTCAGTGTTTCGTTCTGCCACAACCCTCTCCTTGAAAAAGTGTCTCCTCAGTTCCCTCCATTATCTTCCTCACTCCACTCTAAGACCATACCCTCTTGTGCACGTCCCCATCCTTAGCTTATATATCTCTTCAGTGGCTGTCTTGTTTATCCCTTTTAAGAACTTAGAGGTCTCAGTCATATCCCCCCAATCCCTTCTCTCCTCCAGGGAGTACATATTCAGCTCACTCAGCCTCTCTCCTCTTATGGCCTGTCCTCCAATCCCTGGATCATCTTTGTTGCTCTGCATTGTACCCTTTCCAGTAATCTTACATTCTTCTTCCAATATGGGCACCAGTACTGCACACAGTACTACAGGTGTGGCCTGACCAGTGACCTGTAGAGAGGCAGGATCACCTCCCTGGTTCTGGGGGAGATTCCTTTCGCAATACATCCCAGCACCCTCTTGGCCTTTGCCACTGCCTTCCTTCACTGCTCTGCATTGTTCTTTTTTTCCGTTATAACCACTCCTCAATCCTTTCCCTTCTCAGGGGTACCTAGCTGCACTCCTACCAGCTCATAAGCCCTCCCTGGGTTATTTGCTCCAAAAGGCAGTACTTTACACTTTTAAGCATTGAGCCCCAACTGCCACACTTACGACCACTCTTTCATTTTGGCCAGATCATCCTGCAGCCCCTGCCATCCTGCTATGTTGCCCACCACCACCCCCCAACTTGGTGCCATCAGTGAACAGACTGATCTTTTTCCTGATGCCATGTGAGATGTGTGCTATGAATATCCCAAACAGCACCAGCCCCAGTACCGATCCCTGTGGCACCCCACTCATTACAGCCATTGCAGTTGAGAACTCCCCCCAACACTACCCTCTGTTGTCTCCCTGCAACTAATTCTCAATCCATTTCACAGTCTTAATCCCTATCCCCATATATGTCAACTCCCCCCAACCTCTCACTGAGTCAAAGGGCTTGCTGAAGTCCAAATATGTGACATCCACAGCATGGCCCTTGCTCAATTCCCTTATTACCTAGGCATAATACTCAACAAGGTTAGTCCAACAGGATCTTCCCGAGACAAACCCATGCTGATGACTGTTTCTGGAGTCCATTATCTTCCAGACAGGGCATAGCCTCTCCTTCTGGATTGTCTCCATCAGCTTCTCCCAAATGGATGTTAGGCTTACTGGTCTGTAACTGCATTGTTCATCCTTTGTGCCACTTTATCGAGGGGTACCATGTGGGCCATCCTCCTGTCATGTTATACACACCCAGTGTCCAGGAGGTATTGAATAGGTCTGCCAGTGACCTAGCTAGGACATCTGCCTATTCCTTCAGCACCTGCATGTATGCCATCTGCCTCGTGCCTTATCCACATTCTGAGCACTAGACCTTCCAATACTCTGCCCTCAGTGATCACCCCATCTGTTACCCCCTGACCACCCTCAATTACAGAACAGAAGTACTCATTTATTGCTTCTGCCTGTTCCACCCCTTTCTCTGCCCCCCGATCCTCATTATTTGGTCCTTGCAGCTCCTTCTCCTGTATGTATCTACTAAAAATATAAACAAACATAATGTTTCTAATTTGTTTCTGTGTGTAAGGAGAGTGTGATGACCAAGGAAACATTTACTTTTTTTACTTTTTTATTTAAGGTAGATTTATGTTTAGGGCCCAGTTGAAGGTTTTTACAGTGTTAAGATAGCTACCCTGTTTGTGATGGAAGATCAAGACTGCTTGCCAAGGGACTGATTTCAGAGAGTTCTGGTTGTAGGAGGACTACTTTGCTTATTGTGAGATGTGCTTTAGGACCAGGATGACTGTGCATTATGCACTAATAGGCAAGTCAAGGCAAACTTTATTTCTGTGGTACCCAATCCCACAGCCCCTGGTCGCCAAACAATTAAGACAAGCAAGACAAATAAAATAGACACACAACCATTTTAAACAGTAATACAAACAGATACTACAATAACATCAATAAAGAACTCAATTTAAAATAACTATGCAAGGTCCCTGAAGCACACCCTCCATTCCCCCACAGCCACCAGGGATCCAAGTAAAACTTCCTGCTCCCTCCCTCCCTCCCTCTGTGTGCAGTCCACCCGACATCCTCTGTTACCCATCCCAGCACAAACCTGCAAGTGAACGTTCGGCATTGACAAATGCTTGTTATAACTGACAGTGAGTCAGTGTAATGATACTGTTGCTCCTTGCAGTTGTCTGTAAAGCTTTGCTAAATTTCTGTTGGCTGCAAGGAGAAGAGTGCATGAAAACCAGTTGAGCAAGTGACACTACTCTCATGGACATGCATCTGACCTAGGTAAAGAAGTTCTCTGGTTGTTTAGCTTAGCACCCCCTCCCCCACTGTAATGACAAGAATGAGAGTGAGAATGAATGAGCTCAGTGAGGAAGTATTAAAATATGTAGACACAACTTCATGAATGGAAAGCTAAGCTTTATTTTTTCTGAAAAGAAAAAAATGAAGTTGCCTATATAAAACTGAGAGTTTTCATTCTACTAAATTATTGCAATGCAAAAGGACAAAGAACAGCATAGTTGCGCTGTCATTCCATGCTTGTAGGAGCTAGGATGTATCTCGCCCCACTTCTCTGTATAATAAAAAACAGCTGAATTTACAGTCAGTCTGATTAGCCTGGACTTAGACAGAGAAAACTAAGAGAAGTTGCTGGAGCAAGATGGGGGCCAGGGGTGAGGCACTCTGCAAAAGAACAACAAACATGACTTTAATTCACACTGTATCTCAAAGTATTTTACAAGGCACAGGAGTTCCATCCTGGTAGCCCAGGGAATGAGGAGTAGAATTTCCGGTACCTAAAGTGGTTCGCCAGGTAATAAAAAAAAATCATGCCCACTCTCCAAACTACCTGATGGGTCTGGTGAGCAGCCTGGCCCATCAGGGAATAAAACAAATCTATCCCTCTTCCCCAACAATCTGACAGATACTGTGCACAATCTGACTCATCAGCAAGTGAAAATCAAATCTGACCCTCTCCCCTCCAACTACATGCCTGGTCAAATACCCAACATAGTCCATCAGGGAATAAAAATAATATGTTCCTCTCTCTCATACTACCTGATGGGTCTGGTACACAACCCAGCCTGTTGGCGAATAAAAAATTTGTCCTCCTCCCACCAGCAACCTGAAGGATCCAGTGCACAATAAGGCCCATCATGGAATACAAACATCTGTCATAGAAACATAGACTTTCATGGCAGATAAGGACCATTTGGCCCACCTAGTCTGCCCATTTCCTACCTATTGGATAAGGTGCAGATTCCAGTTACCCAATACCCTGCTTCTTCCAACCCCTCATTAAAATTGCCTTATGTCTGTCCCATGCATTCTTGAATTCTCCCACTGTTTGTGACCCCATTACCTCCTCAGGAAGGCAGTTCCATGCATCCACCACCCTCTCTGTGAAAAAGTACTTCCTCACATTGCTCCTGAGCCATCCCCCCTCCATCTTCAAATTGTGACCCCTTGTTTTTGTACATCTCTTTTTCTTAAAGATGCTCCTATCTTGGACTTTGTTGATTCCCTTGAGATATTTAAAAGTTTCTATCATGTCCCCCCCTCTCCCTTATTTCCTCAAGGGTATACATATTAAGCTCCTTTAGTCTCTCTTCATATGGCTTCTGTTGCAGACTCTGCACCATTTTAGTTGCCCTCCTCTGGGCTGCCTCCATCCTTTCTATGTCCTTGCAGAAATGGGGTCTCAAGAACAGTACACAATACTCCAGATGGGGTCTCACCAACTGTCTGTACAGAGGGATAACAACTTCTTGTTTTCTCCTGGTGATGCCTCTCCCTATACATTGTAGTATCCCCCAGCTCTTCTTACTCCTTTCTCACATTGCTTACCTACCTTATGGTCATCTGATATGATTACTCCTAGGTCCCTTTCCATTTGTCTGTCCACCTTCCCCATACTGCAGGACAGTCCAGTGCCCAACCTGGAGCATCAGGCACCAAAAAACAAAAAAACAGTCCTTCTCCATCTACAATCTCCCAGCCCAGCCTGGCCTGACAGAGAATTAAAAAAAAAGATAACTCTCCCCCAACAACCTGACAAGTCAGGTGTTCAACCAGACCTGTCAGGGAATTAAAAAAAAAATCTGACACTCTCCCAAAGACCTGACAGGTCCAGTGCCCAACCCTGCCTTGCAGGGAATAAAGAAATCTGTCTGTCTTTCCCCCAGACATCTTACCAGTTCCGTGTCCAACCTGGTCCATCAGAAAGGTCTAAGGCTCTGAGCTGCAAATCTGGTGACATCCAGCAGACCAGACCTAGGTTTGAATCCCACAGCTTCCATTTGCATACTGTGTGACCCTGAGCAAGTCACCTAACTTCCTTGTGCTTCCAAGTCGCTCCTGTAAAAAAGCTTTCAGCTTAGTGTGCTATTCCTGGTTAAACAACTAAACAAAAAAATAAAAAAGCTACCTGATGTGCCCCATGCCCAGCCTAGTCCACGCATTAAGCCAAACAGAGATAAGGAGGAGCAGGAGCAAAGCGGTGAGCAGAAAGTGGAAAAGACAGGGTAGTAAAACATTGCTTTCCCTATACTCATCCATGCAAGTCACAATGAAGGGCTTAAACACTGCACAGGAAGCTTGGACCTGCTGCCACAATACTGCTGCTACCAGCTTGTTTAGGCATCTCCAACTCCTCCATCCCGCAGCACACTAGCATGGGAGACTGGACAAAGGGGATTCGATGGCACACACTTCTGCGGCTGTAACCCCAAGTGCTAGTGAATGCCTAACTTTCCCTCTCTAACTCTTCTTTCAGACCTCAGTCTCAGCTCTGAACTCTTCCCAGTACACACATAGGTATCACACTGCCATGCACACTCCAAACCAGTTTGCTGCACAACGGAATAGTCCAGTGCCGAACTTGACCCAACAGAGAATAAAACAAAATCTGTGCCCCTTCTGCAAACTATCTGATGGGTCCAGTGCCCAAGCCAGCAGGAAACAAATAAATCTGGCACCCTTCCCTCAACTACCTAACAGGTTCAGAGCCCTACAAAACTGATTTGAGAATAATAAAAAAAAAAATTCTCATCCTCCTCTCCCTCCAACTACCTGACAGGTTCAGTGCCTAACCTGTCCCATTAAGGAATATAAAAAAAATTCTGTTCCTCTCCCTTCAACTACCTAATAGGTCTGATGTCTAACCCAGACCACCACAGAATATGAAAAAAAAATGGTGATGCGGAGGGGGGCTGTAAGTGAGTTTAGTGCAGGGTGATGAAACTAATTGCCTGATGTTGGGTGGACTTGAACCACTGTGCACAGTGTAGGGAGCGTTACTGAAAGCAGTTGTGCTGCATCAAAGCCCCTCCCTATGGGCACTGTATACACAAAATCTGTAAAACTGACATTGAATGCAGTCTTCACATAACTATAATTATAAAAGTAAGGCTGGTGAGACAGTAAGGACTGCTACAAATTCACCAACATAAAAAAAAGGCAAGACCAGCCTTGTTGGCACCAGCCAAATCTTGTTTTCTATTGTTAAAGGGATTTTCTCAGGAGAAAACTTGGAAAAAACATTGTACATAATTTCAGTCTTTGTCTTATACATTGTATTTGAATTTCTTTTATTCTTCATAACTAGGTTCATTGATATGGAAACAGAATCCTTGTCCTTTAGATTATATCCGCTCTTGCTGTTTAATCCTTTTCTGAAGTCATAACCTTGCCTTTGTGCCAGGTGGCTCCAGTTAATAAGACATATCACGCCACTTCCTTGAGGCTAAAATATCCAAAGCACAAAAGGCTCACCGCAGTGTACCAGGGTTAGGAAGGAATGACTGAAAAGTTGTTTCATAAAAGGTCTTCAGACTAAAGTCTCTTAAATTACAAAGCTGTCTTATTTTGCCACAATAACTGGTCATCAATGTTTTCAATGGTGATAGCCACTTATAATTTACTGTAATAACCAGCCACTGAGAAACTCAGGAAGCAGCTGTCCTTGAGACTCACTCAGAGCACAGCATTCTCTCTCACAGTGTTTTTTCTAGCACTTTCAAACTGCTGAATAAGCAGACCTCCCTAAATAATAATTTTTAAACAGGGACTAACCTGCAACCAAGAATTCTATCCCCCACTAACCAGGAAACAAAGTGATCAGGCAAATGTGATTTTGATCATAAACTGAAAGCGGTTGCGTTCGGCCATTCGTCACTGAGTACGTTTGACACTGAGTAAAAAAAAGTGATAAAAATAATGGTTTAGTTTGGAGGTTTAGTAGACTAATTGTTTTGTTTTGAAAGGGCTGCAGTCGTTGATAAGGGGAACTCAGGGTGAATGCACTAGGCAGACTTCTATACAGTTAGAACTCGCTTGCCTGCCTTCAGCTGGGGCGGATGAAATTATTAAAAATAACAATGGGGTGGAATGTAAAACTCAAATTTAATACACACCCTCAGGGTATGATGCTTTCATTAACTCCTCAAGCTTCATTCTCAGGGTTTGTATAGCTTCACACACCTTGTGTGTGTATTAAATTCTCATAATGTACTCCAACCCATGCATTATTCTCTATGTAATAACTGGCTCATCTTTTTTCCCATAGAAGGAGAAGGTTATAATTCGCTGTCATAACCCGTTGGTTATAACGGTAAACACGTGCTGCCTGATCCTTCTCCTGTCTCACGCTACACTCGCTACCACAAATTCCCATCAGAAACAGCTGCCACAGCTCTGTCGCTGCTGTAAAATGAACAAGAAGTAAACTTCTTTTTTTGTATTCATAAACCACTTCTCAGTACCATAGTCAATCTTCAAATTATTTCAAACAAAATGTCTATTTTTAAAAAGAGAACATCTTTTTCAAACTTTAGTTCTTTTGAAAGTGAGATGAGAACATGCAAGCCAAAAACACGGCTTAACTGGAAAACTATTTTGAAGGAATGCTATTTAAGTTAGCTGTAGCTTTACAAAAAGTTGCAGTAAAGTGTCTCTAATAGTCCAGTTTTGGTGGTTTTCTTTGTTTCTTCCAGGGTTTTCTTTTGTTTTTTTCTCCATGTCTGTTGTGTCAGCGATATGTAGATTAGCCTTATTTACATATGGCTGACACAACAGACACACAATTGTCAACTACGGTGGTAGTCCCACCCTTATGGACAGGGACAACCATGATGACCTTCCGGTAACCAGTGATGATAGCAATTATAAATAAGCGACTGTAGAAACAGCGACTCATTTATAGTGCTATCATCATCACCTACCCTGCAAGGGTAGCGATGCTATAGCATGGAAAGTGACTGGAAGGGGAGTGATAGAGAGGTGTAGGGGAGGGATAGGAGGAAGGTTATGTATGTGTAGGGGATCCTGCTGCAGCTGAGCCAGCCTGTGGTGTGGTGTTGAGGGTGGCTGGCTACGTTGCAGCAGGCACTGGGTTCGGGACCTGCTGGGGGTGATGGTTTTGCCACTGCATGTGGTGCTGTTTTTTTTTCCATCTGTGTTTTGCCCCTTCCTTGACATGCACCCCTCCTGGAGTTAACAATCCTTAGTCAGGGGGGTGCAGGGGCAAAGTCCCCTTCGAAGGGGGGTAGTGGGTGCAGCCCCCCCAAAACACTTAAAATAGCTGGAAGTTGGGTCACTTGGGTTTGTATATCGCTGATATGCTTTTCAGCAATACATATTTGCTATGATAGCGGTCTCTGTATTGCAATCACTATCATGACATGAACCGACCTTCCACCTACCTGGAACCGTACCAGATAGAAAGGACCTATTGATTAGATCATGCACTGAAGAGGAGAGAGCTGATACATTTTTGTATGCCATTGTTTTAGCATTACAATATGTCTCTTAACTAGTTCAGTATATGTTATACTTATTTTGGCGTGTGCTGATGTTTACTATACAATGCCATATTTACGCTCTTTTTGATTTGCTATACTTATTTTCATTTCAGTATTTCAGTACCACTTACATTGATTTTGAGGGGTCCTTCACATTTCAGTATTCATGATACACATTTTGATATATAGTATACAGGAGTAGGAGTAGCAGGTTAATGTTAAACTCTTTTGCACTTTAATATTGCAGCTGCCCATGGACAGAATAGCTTAAAATATTCTATGTGTGGAGTTGGTACCGGAATTTGTGGATCCTGAAAATTTAGTAACAGTTGGTTTGGCGATTTAAAAGTTCCAGAAGGTTGAAAACCCCTCAAAATATGGAAGTTAAGACAATTTTTCCTTATTGATAGGGCACAAATGGCAGGATGTTTAGAAGGGGCAAGAAACATGTGCTTATTGGAAGCAGTTAGTAATGTTCCTAGTAACAGAAATGAATAGGCTCCCCTCCAACTGAGCCATGTTTAACGGTACGTGAATAAACACTGATATGAAAAACTGCTTTCAGTTTTCTTTTTATAGATGGCATTCTGCCGAGCTCTTTTCAATGAAAAAGTCATTTTGAGTTTTGACTATGTCACTGTTTGTGTACAGAATGCTAAACATGAGCTATTGTCCGATAACATAGAAACATAGAAACATAGACTTTGACGGCAGATAAGGACCACTTGGCCCACCCAGTCTGCCCATTTCCCTACCTACTGGATAAGCTGCAGATTCTAGTTAACCAACAGCCTACTTCCTGCCACCCCCCACTACAATTGCATTATGTCTGTCCCATGCATGTTTCAATTCCCCCACCGTTTTAGACCCAACAACCTCCCCAGGAAGGTAGTTCCATGCATCCACCACTCTCTCAGTGAAAAAAAATGTCCTCACATTACCCCTGAGCCGTTCCCTCTCTATCTTTTAATTGTGCCGCCTTGTTCTTACACATCTCTTTTTCTGAAAGATGCTACCCTCCTGGACTTTATTGATTCCCTTGAGGTACTTGAATGTTTCTATCATGTCGCCCCTGTACCTCCTTTCATCAAGGGTATACATATTAAGCTCTCTCAGTCTCTCTTCATATGATTTCTGATGCAGACCCTGCACCATTTTAGTTGCCCTCCTCTGGACTGCTTCCATCCTGTCTATGTCCTTGCATAGATGAGGTCTAAAAAAATGCACACAGTGCTCCAGATGGGGTCTCACCAACTGTCTGTACAGAGGGATAACCACTTCCCTTTTTATGTTGGCTTGCCACAGGCAAAGCCAACATATAGGGAGAGTGCAGATTTGAGGGCGCAGCTGCTGTTGGGTGAATGCAGGGCACGCATCAGTAGGTGCGTCCCTCATTCCCCAATCAGCCTGCATGGCACCGCCACACCATGCATACATAATGGTGCAAGCACATCAAAGCAAAGGACCGCTGCAATCATCATATGCAGTGGTCCTTTGTAGCGTCTTTCACCGCCATTATGTGCATGGTCAGTGAGCTCCCCGTGTTTGTGTAGCGGGAGCCCTGACTTAACGGGCATCCCTCCACAAATGTAGAATGCCGAGGGGGTGCCCAATCCTCCTTGGCTCACGTCCTCCTCTTATTGCATGCCGACGGGAGCCCCTCCCCATTAGCATCATCCCCAACTGTTGAATGCCAAGGGGTGCCCAGTCCATCTCGGCTCGCACTCCCCCTCAACTTTGTTTGCAGTGAAGTGCCCAATCCTCTAGCGCATTACCCGTGTTGTGTGCCGATGAGGGTGCCCAATCCCTGTTGGCTGCTGACCCCCCCAACCCACTTAGGTGGCATGCTGGGAGCCCACCCCAGCGTGCCAAAACTGTCCTGTGACGTTTTCTTTGTTTTCTCCCTAGAACACGAAAACCGTCCCTCGTAGTCTATGTCTGCCCTCCCCCTCACCCGCACCCACCCACTGCGCACCCTGCTTCCCTCACCCCCCCTCACCCCATACTTACCTCTGGACTCCAACGCGACGATCTTCATTGGACCGGGAACGCGTCTGCACTCTTCAAAGCTGACTGCGAACTGAGGAAACGCCGGTAAGCTGTACAATGGAGGAATAGGGTTTTTTCAACTTTGTTGCATATCTCAGGCATTTCTTGGAATTTTTGCACCAAATTTTCAACATGGGGTTTTTGGGGCCCCTCCTCATGAATTCTGTCACTGTCATGGCATTAATTGGCCTCAAAGGTGATTTCGCAGTCACTGCACGAAATCACCTTCGGGGCCCATTAACAAATGACAGTGGTGGTGTTCATGAGGCTCCCTCTTAAAAGCCTAAGTTCCAAATTTGCGGAAAAATCCAACAAATGCCTGTTTTCCTAGCATGCGCTAAGTAGTTGCTATGCAGGCTCAGAATCTCTCGTGATTCAATATTTTACTGCTGGATTTTCAGCATTGTCATTTTTACATCTCCTTGTGAACAGTACAGCTGTCATTTTCCACATCCTGCCCGAAATGTGTTTCCGCACTTCCAGCGCACAATAGTGCAGTCGCTGTGGGAAATCAGCGTTTGGGCCAGATTATGAAAATGACAGTGACACAGTTCATGAGCAGAGGTCCTAAAATGTCTATGTTGAAAATTTGGTGATGATACTCCATAAAATAACTGTGTTACGAGCGTGCGTTAGCAGATTGCACGCATGCTCATACCTTCGTGCATTTGTGATATTTTCAGTCTGGATTTTCACCATTGCCATTTTTCCACACCTCTTGATGAACAATACAGCCGTCATTTGACATATCCTGCACAAAATGTGTTTTCGCACTTCCGGCACAGAATAGCGTGGTTGCTGTGTGAAATCACTTCTTGGGACACTTTGAGGAAATAACAGTGACACTGTACATAAGCAGAGGTGCTAAAATGCCTATGTTGAAAATTCGGTGCCGAACACCCATAAAATGGCAGTGTTGCAAGCGTGCATTGCATATTTCCCACCCACCCTAGTAGCTTCACAAATTTTCTATATTTACATGCCACATTTTCAACACTGGCATTTTTTTACACCTCCTTATGAACTGTACAGCTGCTCATTTCTCATCCTGCCCGACATGTTTTCCCACACTGCACTACCAAACACCCAAAGGGACACCCTAATGCTTGTCACTCTCTGCAGGTTGGGGGTGGGTTGGCATCAGTTCAATACTTCACTGCCATTCCTATGATGCATCTGTCTAACTCCTGCACTACCAATACCAATGCCAGCAAGCCAACATTCGGCATTGACAAATGCTTGTTCTACTTGTGATGCCCCTTCCTATGCATCCCAGTATCCCCCTGGCTCTCCTTACTGACTTCTCACATTGCTTACCAACCTTTAGATCATCTGATATGACTACCCCCAAGTCCCGTTTCATTTTTGTTGTTGTTAGTACCTCCCCTGCTATTGTGTACTCTTCTCCTGGATTTTTGTTTCCCTGGTGCATTACTTTACACTTCTTTGCATTGAATCTAAGTTGCCATATGTCTGACCATTCCTCCAGCCTTGCCAAGTCACTTCTCATCCTTTCTACCCCCCCCCCTTGTGTATCAACTCTGTTACAGATCTTTGTGTCATCTGCAAAGAGGCATACCTTTCCCTCCAGACTCTCTGCAATGTCACCTATAAAGATGTTAAAGAGGACTGGACCCAGTACTTAGCCCTGAGGTACTCCACTAGTGACCCTTCTTTCTTCAGAATGTGTTCCACTCACTATTACCTTCTGTGTCCTGTTGTGCAACCAGTTTGCTACCCAGGCTACCACCCTGGGACCCACTCCCAGGCTGGATAACTAGATTATTAATCTTTTGTGCTGCACTGTGTCAAGTGCCTTGCTAAAGTCTAGGTAGGCCATATCCACAGCCCCTCCCTGGTCTATTACTTTGGTCACCCAGTCAAAGAAATCTATTAGATTCATCTGACATGACCTTCCTGCTGTAAATCCATGCAGCTTTGGGTCCCGTGCCTCTGGCCTCTAGGTACTCAACAATTCTTTTCTTTCAGAAGTGATTCCATCATTTTCCTACCACTGAGGTCAAACTTACAGGTCTGTAGTTTCCTGTTTCTGCCTTGCTCCCACTTTTGTGAAGGGAATCACATCTGCCTTCCTCCAGTCCTCAGGTACCACGCCATCCTCTCATGATTTGTTAAAAAGTGTGGTCAGTGGTATCACTAGGTCCTCCCTTAGTTCTTTTGGGATTCTGGGGCAAATCCCATCAGGCCCCATTGCTTTGTCCACCTTGAGTTTTAAGAGTTCTTTCAGGACTCTTTCTTCTGTAAATGGACTGGTGTCAACTCCCTTACCCAGAGTGCTTCTATTGTCTGGTTTAGGTAACTCCTCCTGATAAGAAATGTGTTCAGTTTGGTGCACAAACTATGGCATGGTTAAAACTCCACATCACTGTTTCTGTGGAGAGAACTGCAGTAGAATGCTGCCCATACAAATAAAACAATGTAAAATGCAGTTTTCACATCAGTTTTTATTCAGGTACATTTATGTATGGATCATTTAGGCTTATGGATGTAGTTTCTGTAAATAAAAACATTATGAAAAGCTGCCACTTAGAAATCATTTCCTGTCCTCTTCAACCTGAAACCTTTGTTTGTTTGAGCTTGGAACAAGGATTACTTTTTGATAGGTAGTTTTACTGTACAACGTGTAGTTTTAAAACTATTTAGACAATAAAGTGCCATTTTTGCACAGAATGCTTTATAATATTCTGTTTATAAGGGGACTACTGTGCCCATTTTGGGCTGTTTCCTTCCAAACAAACTGCATTCTGCAGTTTGGTAAGCAGACTAAGGAGAAGCTGGCCAACGCTCACTCTCCAAGCAAGGGGACTACTGTGCTCATTTCGGGCTTTTTCCTTGCAGACAAACTGCATTCTGCAGTTTGGTAAGCAGACTAAGGAGAAGCTGGCCGACGCTCACCCTCCAAGCAAGGGGACTACTGTGCCCATTTCGGGCTGTTTCCTTGCAAACAAACTGCATTCTGCAGTTTGGTAAGCAGACTAAGGAGAAGCTGGCTGACGCTCACCCTCCAAGCAAGGTATGGGTTGGAACACTGAATTTTGACATCTACCCTGGAGGAATCTCACTTGCCCCTGTTTGCCAGTGTTTCTCACACTATGTGCAGCAATCCAGAAGTCTTCTAGGAACTGCTGCCAAGAAATTAATGCTAGAACTGACCTCTGCTTGACATGTTCTTGATTTCTCACTTTAAGTAATGTTTAGTCTGATGTAGAGATTTCTTAAGAGTTGAATTAAGTTTTGAGATCGGTTTTAAGGTAGTGTGATTTTGCTATCTGCCCTGAGCCCTGAGCACCTTCTCTTAGAACTGTAAGTCTGTGGGTTGCACCCTTGACCTCTGTTTCCAATTGAGACTGCTGCAGTGCCCCCCCCACCAAAAAAAAACTTGCTTCAGAGCTTCCCTGCCTGTTCTTTTTTTTTTTCAACTCTGTGCCCCAGTGTTAATCAGAGCCCCTTCCACAGTTGTATTGAGGCTACTGCTCTCTCCTTTTGAGCATACTGCAGTGTCCTCCCCAAGACCCCAACCCTCAACTTGCTTCAGGACTTCCCTGCTTAAAGTGCTGACTTTTCAGTCTTTTGCACCCCTAGCACCTTACCTGTCATATTCCCTCAACAAGGCCCCCTGGCTGCACTGTCTCCCACCCTCGCCAACCTCCCCCCGTGATTCCACTCCTGCCCCGCCCCCAACCCCTCTCGTACCTCCTTACTCCCCACACCTCCTTCTCCCTCGATCTCCTAACCACCCACCCTCCCCCTCCTTCCCTTGTCTTGCTCATAGCTCAAGTCTTTGTACTGGTTATTACATGTCTGTAAGTCAATGATTATATGTTTGTAATTAAAAATGATGACTGTTGCTGCAGCTGAAGTGGAACCTTTGTAAAAGAACCTCGGATCAAAGGTATTGTAATCCTAAACTGAAATAAATAAAAATAAAAACATTTTTTCCATTAGCAGATTATATCTTTTAGCCACTAGAGAGCCCAGTTATAAGCACACTTACCCAATCCAACACAATGCAGTTCCTGTCTCATTTCACTTATTGTGTGGTCAATCTATCACTATTCATCAGTCTTTGCCCCCTTCCTCTTCTACTGACTCATACAGATTTTTCCCATTTGCAGCTTATACTCTTTGTCCACTAGAAGGGTTTTTCCCCAACCTTGCCAAAGCTGCTCTACATCTCCTTACTCTCTACTACTCCTGGACACTCTTCCTTTACTGCTCAGCTGCTATGGGTACCTACACTCCATTACTAAGTCTGCTGTCCTTCACCCTCTTGGTACAGACCTCACACCGACTGGAGCACCTTTCCTCTACATTAAGCACCTCATCCCCAGACTATCCCACAGTGACTTGCCCCTCCCCCACCCTCAACACACCCGTGACCCCCCAACACCCCCACCCTGCCAACACCCCCCACTCCCTCCGCCCTCCTAGGCCCAACCTGGATCCAGCTCTCCTGCCATTCCCACCCCTTCACACTTTATCTATCCCATGCACCCTGATTGTAAAGTCCTTAGCGGATGTCGACCCAAGGGTCTCCATCGCCACCGGCCACTAACCAGAATAATTACACTGCTATTATTATTATCTGGTAATGTACACCCAAACCCAGGACCTATGGCTTCCAGCCCTTCTAAACCCTGTACAGCAACTGGCCTCTGCTTTGCATCCTTAAACATTTGCAGTCTCCTAAAGAAATCTGCTGCCCTCCAGTGCTGGTTCATTCAACATCAACCTGACATAATTGCACTAGTACAGACATGGCTCTCCAAATCCACCCCTGACTCTGCTATCACCCTCCCTGGATATACCATCTACAGGGAAGACTGAGTAGGCAAACGTGGTGGTGGTTGCACACTACTCATATGGGACTCCCTTATAGGTCAGGCACTCCCAACTCCTAAACTTGATTATGGAGCCCAAGCCCTCACCTTAAACATCACACCTGACCCCGCCCAAGGCCCTCTCTTCCTCACGGTCTCCCACGTACCCCTGAGGAATCAAAACCAAGTGGTCCAATCCCTCATTGACTACCTCACATCTCTCCCTCACAAAGTGGAGCAAGTCATCCTAGGTGATCTCAATGTTAACTGGCTTGCCTCCACTGCCTCCCATATAAGCGACTCCTTTGCTGCCCTGGATAGGTCCCAGTTCGTCACCCAGCCCACCAGATTCAACCAGTCTACTGGCATTAGCACTCTCCTAGATGTTGTTATATCTAACCGCCCCTACAAAATCTGGGATGTCACTGTCCTCCAAGACTCTCTTAGTGATCACTCCTCAGTCCTCTGTCTCTGGTCATCCTCCACTCTGAAGCCAGTGTCCCAGGCCACTCTATGCCACCATTTGCACCCCAGTGGCCTCAGAAAATTAAAACAATACCTAGCCCAGCAAGACTGGTCCCCTATCCAGCGCACCCCTGACATTGACTTGGCTCTTGACCACTTCATAAACTCCTTCAGTAAGGCATGTGACCTTTTCGCCCCCTCACCAGGATCCCCTCCAAAAAATACCCCATGGATCACCCCACCCCTCCTCCAGAGACTCAAAAACAGAGATAATCTCTGTCACATTGCTGTAGAATCTGGAAAGGCATCTGATAGACAGGCCTACAACGCATAATGCAATAAGTGCACTTGGGCCATTAGGCGGGCCAAGGCAGAGCACTACCAGACCACCCTTGCTTCCACTTGGGGTTCAGCCCAGACCTTCTGGGATAATATGAAAGAGCTAAATGGGAAGTCCCACTCCCATCCACCATCTCAGATCTCCATCAATGGCACCCTCACCACAGATCCACTCCTTATAGCCAATTGCCTTAACACTGCCTTCTCTGACCTAAGCTCGGTCCTCCCCAGCAGCTTCTTTGATCCAATCCCTACCTCTCTTCCTCCAGTCCTGCATCACCCACCATTCTACCTGCACACCATATCCCCCCAAGAAGCCAGGCCACACCTGCTAAAAGCCTTAGGCAGCAATAACCCCAGCAGTGACTCCCTTGACTCCAGGATCCTCCGTGTGGTCTTGGACGAAGTCCTAATCCCCCTGACTGACCTTCTAAACCGGTCTCTATGTCTTGGTCAGTTCCCAAGTGCTTGGAAAACTGCTGAAATCATACCCATACATAAGAGTGGGAACCGGTCCACCCCCAACAATTACCGGCCGATCTCCATCCTCCCCTCATTCTCTATAGCCCTTGAAAAAAGTGGTGTTGATCCAGCTCTCTGAATACCTAACCAAGTACGGCATTATGTGCACAGAGCAGCATGGTTTCCACCCAGTACAACCATGGCTGTCCTGAAATTCTCCTAACACCTGCTTGCTGCTCTCGACTCTGGCAGCCTTGCAGGAGCAGTGTTCATTGACCTCACCAAGGCCTTTGACACTGTCTGTCATCCCCTTCTACTCGACTCTCTCCACCAACTTGGCTTCTCTGGTGTTCCCATTTCCTGGTTCTCTAGCTACCTCTCTACTAGATCCCAGCATGTCAAGATCAGTGGCTCCCTCTCCAGCACTCTTCCCGTTCGCTCCGGGGCCCCTCAGGGCTCCATCCTGGGTCCAATACTTTTTAGTCTCTATCTCAACACCCTCCCCAGCTCATGTACCAGTAAAATGCTCCTCTACGCCAATGATGCAGTCCTCGTTGCCTCACATCCCAATCCCACCTGCCTCCAATTATCCCCTCCATCAAGCTTACAACCAAGCCGAAAGGTGGTTCGGTGACTGCAGACTGGTCATTAACCTAAAGAAAACCAAATCAATGCTCTTTTCCCACCATGAAAATAAAGCTAAAATACCCCCTCTTGATTATCCCCAACACTCTGCACCCGCTAGAACAAGTGACCACATACAAGTACCTAGGCATCACGTTCAATACTACCCTCTCCTTCCACACCCACATTAATGCCCTGTCAGCCACCATTAATTCTAGGATTGGTCTGCTATACCAGCACAGGGACTGCCTGCCTCAGGTTGCCCTCAGGTTGGCCATCACCTCCTCCATCTCATCCCTCGTGGACTATTATTTGCCCATCTATGCCGCAGCTGACAACACTGCCCTCTCCAAAATCCAACTGTCCATCAATAAGGCCTGTAGGCTTCTGACCGGTGCCCCCAGCCGAACTCATACCTGCCTTCTCTATACTACCACCAATCTGCTCAACTTTGAGGAGCGACTGCTCTACCAGACCTGCCTTCTCACTAAGAAATCACTGCTAGGACTCCCCCCCCCCCGGGGGTCTCCACCTCCCTACAGCAGTCATCATTGTCTGTCACCACCCATAGCTCTGTTAAGGCTACTTTCAAGGTGCCCAGAACCAAGACCTCTCTTGCCCAGAGATCCTTCCTCTACCAAGCCCCACCTGGTTCAACTCCCTCCCTAGCTGCATCTCCAACTTGCCAAAAATTGGCTTCTTCGGAACCATATCTTTAATACCCACTGTTGCAGGTGCAACTAACCCCCTGTTGTAACTTGTGGTACCCGCTTGCCTTGCCTTCTGGCTCGACAATGTCCACTGGACAGCCTCTCCCTCCCCCAAACCCACTCCTTCCCTACTAGGTCCAAACAGGGATGTAACCCGCTGTCTTCTCTGAGGACCTACTATATCCATGAGTGCAAATCACAATTTTGTAACATTATGTAACCTAAGTAACATACAAACTACTACATTATGTAATCTAAGTGTATCTATGTTAAATGTTCCTTTTACTGCACCTGTAATGTTATCCTCTGTTTTAATCTGCACTGTAATAACTGTCTTGATGTCTGCCCCCCCCCCGCGATGAGGTGCCTTTGTAACCGAGTCTCTGACTCAAAGGTTGTAAACCCGATTTGTAATGAATAAATAAATACAACTGAATTTTTTCAAAACTGACATACGTATGTGAAGAGAGGGCACGATTTTGTGAGTAGAAACTGACAGCAATTTTAAGTCGTGAAATTGTCCCTTCCAGTAGTTTACATCGCTGGTGGACAGAAGCTCACCCTCACCACTGACATCACCCCCCCAAGTTTCTCTGGCAGTTAGTGGACTGCCCTCTCTGCTGGAAACCCCCTCCTTTCCCCTCTGCCTGCCCCAATTATTTCATAGCCAGCAGCAGGGTTCCAACTCACTGTTTGTAGTCTCCCTCCCACCTGCATGAGCATTTGTGAAACCAGTGGTGGGTGCCCAACCCCACTGGCCGTATCACCTTCCTGCCTGCCTCATCCTTTACAACACCAGTGGTGGGTGCTCTGCCCTGCTGCCTATATCCACCTACTGCCTCCCCAGTCTTTCACAAAACTGGTGGTGAGTGCCTAACCCACTACCCATATTCCCACTCTTGCCCACCCAATCTTTTGTAAAACTGGCAGTGGGTAGTCAACCTTGATGCTGATATTTGTATCCTCCCACCCACCTAAACCTCCTGGCAGGGGACCAACACCACCACCATTTCCCCCCTTCCACCTGCATAATCCTTAATAAACCCTGCCCACGTGACCCTTATGAAACCTGGCATTACATGCCCAGCCCTACTGCCAGTATCCTCCATTCACCCACACAGTCCTTAAAGAATCCAGTGGTGGGTGCCCATCCCCACTACCAGTAGCCCCCTCCTGCCTGCCTACCAGATCTTTGAAAGAAAAACACCCTCATCCACCCTCTATCACCTATGCAACCCTCCCCACCAGAGGTGCCCACAGTTCAGTCCCTTGTAGTGATTCCTTAATGTTTCATATCATGATTCCTTAATGCCCCTTGATTCATCCCTATACCTGCAGATAAGAAAAAAAAATCTGGGAAAACCCCACATCATGCATTGTGTACATTGTGCATGAATGTGGACTTAGTTTTTGTTCATTTTTTCTTTTATTTACAATGGCTATTTGTGATCATTTTTGGCCTAAATTGTTCAGGTGGCCAACTCGCCACTCTAACTCACAAACCCACACTGTAAGTGGCACTGTGGAAATCTGACCTGAAATATGTTTTTAGGGGTTGATATCCCAAAATGCATTTTGTGTTAGATTTACAAGGTATCACTTACGTGTACCTGAGGTGGAGTAGTGACTTGACCCTTGATAAATATGGGCTCAAAATGGCCAAAATAAAAAAACAGGAAAACCCTAAGTCCACAAGTATGGTATGCACAATCCATGCATTTTTGTAGTGACTTTTTCAGTTTTTTTGTTTTTCCTCAGAACCTGGCCTTTTTTGGCCATTTAGGTCCATATTTTCAGGGTACCCAAGTTGCAACACCCTCATGACCACTTAAGTGGCACCTCATAAATCTATCCAAAAATGCTGTTTCCTTTTTCAAATCACATTTACAGGGTACAGATTATGGGTTCCATGTCATTTCAGCAACTGAATTATAGCGAGTGCAATTACAGCGAGTCTTTTATAGCAACACACAATACAGCGACCGGCAAATACAGTGAGGGCACATCTCAGCTACTATATCCAGATCTGCAACTGAACATCACTCCAGTTAGACTTTAAGCAGTTCCAGCTTGTTATTGCAGAGGGGCTATGCCCCCCTGCACCCCCTGTGGGCTGTGCCCTCCAATCCCCCCATTTCTAAAATAACATCCTCTGAGGTTCACCTGGACCTCTAAAGTAGGCTATGGACCCATTATTGCTGAATGTGTCTTTTGCTGTAATGCTGCAATCGCTGTAATTGCAGTCGCTATTACTGTGTCGCTGTTATTGACTCGCTGAAAATGAATTATTGAAATTATGTGCTACTCAGATGGTGTGGTTATGAGGTATACTGGCATCTTGGAGAACCTGAAAATGTGGGCCCAAAATGGCCAAGTTATTTACAAAACAACAGGTAAAGAAAAACCTAAGTCCAGACATGTGTGTTCGCAACATCTTATGACTTAAGGTTTTTTCCCAGCTTTTTATTTACTTTAGTAGATAGCAGCTGGCCAAAGTAGAGAGAGTACTGTGATAGTTGTCCAGTGCTGGATTTTACTTCAACGATGAATGCATGGGTAGAGGGTATGAGTGCTAGGTGGGCCAGGTGCATTTTTTACTTGTACCTTGAAAGGAAGGAGGCATGGGTGCTAGTTGGTGTGGAGGTTGGTTTTCCTTTGATTGCCTGGCACAACAATTGAGCACCTGGTGTCAAGAAATTAAAATTGTGTGTGGGTGTGGGGGGAGAACTGTGTTATTTACTATGTTTGACAAGACAGAGCTGATATTAAGGTAATACCAGCTCTGCTTCGCATGATTGTTCAAATCATGAGGAACACCACACCACTAATTTGCTATGGTTTCTGAGAGTTTGAGCCCTAATGTTTCATTTTAGTACTTTGCATGATTTGTGCTTCAAACCTGACAGATGTATTAACATGTTTTTTTGCGATTAATATATACTATGTGCGATCAGTGAAGTGAGTTAATACATCAGCTGCTTAAGTGCACATCCCACATAAATGCACAAAACTGCTATTTTCCAAGGGTGTGCACACAAGAAAGCTCTGCTGTACGTATTCTGTAATATGTCATACCTATTTGAGTATGTGTGATCCATGTTGATAGATTGTATGCTTATTTCAAAATGTGTCTTACAAATCTTGAAGCATGCTTCATTTATATTGGTATGTGGCGTATGCTCTAAGCTGTTATTTTGAATGAAATGACCTCCCATAATAAACTCTTCTGTTGCTTTTCTTGGAACACATGGGGATTAATTTGTCAATCTATTCATCTTATCTGAAAGAAATCATTATTATCATGATGGGTAGATTTCACTAGTCCCAAATACTGTGTGCTACAGAACTGATTCTCTACTTTTAGTGCAGTATTTCCTTTGGCTGACTACAGTGTTTACCTTGAGATAAGTCATTAATATCAGGATCACCGTCAATGACCAGCTGTCTCACAGGTGCTGTAAACCACAGCATAGTAAGTATTAATGATTGCAAGTGCACACACTTTCATTGGAACACTTCTAGAGTAAAATGAAATGTGGTGCAAATAGTTTTTATCTTTCTATGTTAAAAGAATGGATTATAATATCAAATCACAATAGACTTTGATCAATAGGGTGACAACGAAATCATACATCTGTATTCAGTTTTGTCATGAGTAGAAAGGACTCTGACTGAACACATTCTGCAGGAATGCTTTATTATTAAGATTATCATTATGGCTTATGAGTTGGTGGTAATGTCCATGATACAATATAGCAGGTAAAACTGCATGGAACACAGGTCATTTCCTCTTTTGTTGAAGCTGAAATTTAGATTGAAAGACATTTTTACTGAACTGGATGAAGCAGATGCTTTTTGACATCTGCCCATGTATCCATTTAGGTTGAAGCCCTTAAGCCTGTCAGCTGGTTGAACTTGCCTCTTGCACAGGGCAAATGGTGACTACAGTATTAAAGAGAAATCCTTTTGCATCTTTAAAGACTGGCAGCTTGTATTTAGTGAGAAGATTTAGAGTGATGAAGGCAATGTTAACTAGCCAATTCCTGTTACTGTACCTGCCTGCTGTAAAGCACTTAGATGGCTTTGACAAGGGTAATGAGTAATGATAACAATTTGCATTTATATAGTACTTTGTTTGCACACTTTATCCTAAAACACTTTACAAGCAATGCGCATCTGGTAGCACAATGCTTTATATATGTAGGTGCAGTCTGTATACAGTAAATGTGCATTAAACACCAAATACAGTTCTTGACAATTGCCTGAACCAGTTTTATTACATGGAAAATGTTGGGCAAAACACCAGGAAAGGGTGATATGTAATCATTTCTTTTGCAATCAAGGATTTCGTATTACTTCCGATGACAGTTGATAATCTGCACTTATTTTACTTGAACTGGAAGAAGCATTCAACATGGTGAATACCTCTTCCACACTGGCTGTTTCAAACACTGTACTGGAGACACTAGTGCTCCCAATTTATGTTCTGTGAATATTGAATTTAGTGGTTCCCTACAATGGGAGTCTGTTTGCTGACAATAGCACAGCTAACTACTTAGTTTAATGATTCTCTCAATTATGTTATAGCACAGTTTGTAAAACAAATAATCTTATTTAATCATTTCCAAGTTAATTGTGTTTGCCTTTCATTATTTGCCATTTTATTTTTAAATATTGTATATTTTCATTGTTTGCATTATGTGTCTCAGTATGAGGCATTTTTGGGCCACAGTAGTATGATATATACTATAAATAATTATATTGTAGTTAGGGTTTATCAGTAAAAATGACACTAAAGGTAGTACTATCCTTAGAGCAACTAATGTAAGTGTCAAGTAACATTTATATATCATGTCAACATGGTCATTTATAGTACTGCTTTGATTTAACTGATAAACAGAATATGGCCAATAAGCTATACAGCTCATTTAAATGGGTGACTGGGTAACAATGCCCAGAAAATACAGTACAACAAATAATACAAGGCTATCTATCTATCTATCTATCTGTCTGTCTGTCTGTCTGTCTGTCTATCAATCTATCTATTTATCTATTTATCTATCCAAATAATAATAATAATGGCTTTCCATCAGATCAGACATATACTTACTAAAAGTGCACTTAAAAGACACCCAACCTGGGGGCTGTCGGGACCTTGTCCCACCCTGGTTACAAGACCTGGGAGCCTTCTGCTGGCCTCCATCAACATCTGCAGTCTCCAGAGCAATTTTACTGCCCTCAAGGGCTGGGTTGCACAACACTTTCTGGACATCATAGTACTATCAGAGACCTGGCTATCCAATAACATCCCTGATGTATCTATCGCCTTTAGTGACTTCACCATTTTTTGTACTGACAGATTAAGCAAACGTGGAGGTGGATGTACCATCTATGTAAGAAACTCACTACATGCCACCACGGTCTCCCTCCATCCCGAGCACTACATCTGGTGCTCAAGTCCTAACCATGAAACTAAGACTGGGCAATACTGGAAATGCACTATATACCATAGCTGTCTACATCTCTCCAGGTAACCAAAAACCTTCCTTTGAATCCTTTCTTTCTCACTTCGCTCAACTCCCCACCAAGAGTGAAATCATTATTCTGGGAGATTTCAATAACTGGCTTACCACTGCGTCCTCCCTCTATAAAAAATCCATCCTAGCTC
Organism: Neoceratodus forsteri; assembly: GCA_016271365.2. Taxonomy (NCBI): domain Eukaryota; kingdom Metazoa; phylum Chordata; order Ceratodontiformes; family Ceratodontidae; genus Neoceratodus; species Neoceratodus forsteri. The sequence goes on from CM028137.1 coordinate 160,554,758, forward strand.
ATGACCTTACCCAAGTAGTCTGTTCACCAACCAGAGTAGATCTTAAATGTGGTACCTCCACTGTTATCGACCTCATCTTCTCAAATTGCCCAAACAACCTCACCAAGGTCTAAGTACTCCCAAACTCACTAAGTGACCACTCCTCAGTCATTTGCTGGTGGTCAAATAAACAGCCCCCTATCATGCCTAAAGTTCATGCCTATAGGTGCCTCAAAAAAGGATCCCTTCCCCATCTCAAATCATACCTCACTTCCTGTGACTAGACCCCTCTCCACATTGCTCTCTCCATGGATGCTGCCCTCACTTATTTTATTGCTACCTCTAACTCAGCCTGCAACATCTTCACCCCCATCACCAGGCATATTGCTAAACAATGGGACACACCCTGGATCTCCCAATCATTGTTGGACCAAATGTACCTCAGAGACAACCTTTGGCACAGGGCACTGGACTCACAGCTCCCTCATGACAGACAGCTTTACAGAGAGGCCAGGAATAAATGTACCTGGACAATACGACAAGCTAAAGCCAGTTACTATAGGCAAATCCTAACCTCCTCCGGGAGCGCCAGGAATACATTTTGGGACAATATAAAAGAACTCTGCAGGAAAACTGTATCCCCTACCCCAGACCAGCTACAAATTGATGGAGTCATCTCCCAGGACTCTGCAGCCATCTCCAACGCTCTCAATCCGGCATTCTCAGACCTCAATAACATCCTCCCCCATAACTTCTTCAGCCAGTGTCCAAGTCCCACTGCTAACAAACCGGTCACCACTGACGACCCCCCTTTCTGGCTATGGGTTCTCACTTGCAGTGATGTAAAATGCTATCTTACCAAATTCTTGATGAATGCCCACCATAGCAACAACTGGCTGGACCTCAAATTCCTCAGGCTCATCCTGGATGTGACCCTGCCCCAGCTCACCAAAATAATTAACCTCTCCTTATGTCTTAACCAAATCCCCATACCCTGGAAAAAAGCAGTTATAACCCTTATTCTGAAGAGTGGTGATTGCATCTCCACCAGCAACTATTGGCCCATCTCGATCCTACCTCCTCTCTCCAGGGCACTCGAAAAAATCATATTGGACCAACTCATGGAGTACCTGAACAAGCACAACCTACTCAGCTGTGAACAACACGGCTTCCAGAGGGGCCACAGTATTACCACTGCCCTTGTCGAATACATATCACACATACATGAGGCACTAGAACAAGGCTCCCTTGTTGGGGCAATCTATATTGATTTAACAAAAGCATTTGATACTGTCAACCACACACTGCTCCTCCACTCCCTCAGTGCCCTGAACTTCTCCACGGAAGCCACCGCCTGGTTTGAAGACTATCTATCCGGCGACACTCAACAGGTCAAAATAGATACCACTCTCTCTCCTCCTGTAGACCAGTCCTTGCTGGGGTCCCACAGCAATCCATTTTTGGTCCACTACTCTTCACCCTCTTCCTAAACTCCCTTCCTCAATCTTGCAATGGTAAACTACTACTCTATGCAGATGACGCTGTGGTATTCTGGAAACACCCCCACCCTAACTCCCTCCAAACGCTGCAGGCATTCTTTGGGAAACTTGAAGCCTGGTTCTCTGAGCATCGCCTATTGCTCAACTACCACAAGACAAAGTCTATGATCTTTGCTCACCATCAGAGTCCTCTCTGTAACACCTAGCTAATTATCATGACCTGGGGGTAGTCATATCAGATGACCTAAAGGTGGGCAAGCAATGTGAGAGGGCAGCAAGAAGGGCTGGGGGGATACTGGGTTGTATAGGGAGAGGCCTCACCAGTAGAAAACAGGAAGTTATTATCCCTCTGTACAGACAGCTGGTGAGACCCCATCTGGAGTACTTTGTGCAGTTCTGGAGACCAAATCTCTGCAAAGACATAGACAGGATGGAAGCTGTCCAGAGGAGGGCAACTAAAATGGTGCAGGGTCTGCACCGGAGACATATGAAGAGAGACTTAAAGAGCTTAATATGTATAGCCTCGAGGAAAGGAGGGAGAGGGAGGACATGATAGAAACTTTCAAGTACCTCAAGGGAATCAACAAAGTCCAAGAGGGTAGCATCTTTCAAAAAAAGAGGTGTGCAAGAACAAGGGGGCACAATTTGAAAATGGCGGGGGCAGCTCAGAGGTAATTTAAGGAAGTATTTTTTCACAGAGAGGGTTGTGGATGCATGGAACAGCCTTCCGGAGGAGGTTGTGGAATCAAAAACAGTGGTGGAATTCAAGCATGCATGGGACAGTCATAAGGCAATTCTAGGGGGTTGGGGTAGGAAGAAGTAGGCTGCTGGTTAACTAGGATCTGCAGATTATCCAGTAGGTAGGGAAATGGGCAGACTGGGTGGGCCTAGCGGTCCTTATCTGCCATCAAATTCTATGTTTCTATGTTTTACTAGGCACCAAACTTGAACAGGTCTCCTCTTTTAAGTACCTTGGTATTAACCTTGACACTTCACTCACCTACCACATGCATATCCAACACATCTCATCCTCCATTAACACCAGGCTTGGGACCCTATTCCATCATAAGCACTGCCTACCCCCCCCCAGGCCCTCTGCCTAGCGATGTTCTCCTCAATCCTTTCCTTGGTGGATTATGACATAGTGATTTATGGGACTGCAGACCAAACAGCCTTATGACGCATCAGTTTAGCTCTCAATAAAGCCTGCTGCATGATCACTGGATGTGAATGTTTTACTCACACTTGTGAGCTGTATAACCTAACAAACTGACTAAACTTCGAAGGCAGGCTCAAGTATCACACTTGCCTCCTTGCAAAAAAGATATTCCAGAAACAAGCCCCCCCAAGGCATTCACCACCTCATCCAAATATTCCCTAACAGAAGAGAACCCAGGCTTTCCCCCAGTAACACCCTTCTGGTCCCTCACTGTAGGACCTCCCTCGGTCAATGATCCTTCTGGTATCGGACTCCCCTGTGGTTTAACAACCTTCTGCCCTCCATCTCCATGGCACCCAGCTTTGGCCAATTTAAGACAGGCCTCAAGACCCTCCTCCTTGCCTCCACAGCATGTGACTGCACATAACACTTCATCTTCCTACTTTCATCTCTATAGGTTGCATAGCTTAATCCCTAGGAGGAATATTTTCATAACTTGTTAGTTTACCTACATACACACTGGGAAGGGGAACCATATCTGTATCTTGTTTATCTCCCTCATTACTCCTCTCACGCTGTGTATATATTATGACTCAGGGTCCACTTAAGACCCCCCTGAAACTGCAACCTACCATATGTAATGACATGGGGTCTACTGTTAATGACCACTACAGCTGTAACCTACCTATTGTATATATTCCCTGTACTGTATTACCTATGTAAGTATCCTGTTGTTATTTGTATATGTGTATCTGATGTGGAGCCTTTGCAAAGGAGTCTCTGACTCAAAGGATTGTAATTTCTGATTTCTTTTTCAATAAAATAAATAAATAAAATAGAAGTGGCGAGCATAGTTTGACACTGATTGGAAAAGAATTCCAATTCTTAACTACTTGAAAGGCAAGCAACCTTTGACCCAATGCTGACTTCATAAATGATACAACAGAAATATCATGGGCATGTGATCTTATATTGCAAACCAAATTACTAGTGGACAAAGACAGGTATGAATTCCAGTTCCACCCATCAGGATGAAGTACTCTGTGATAAAGATGTCACACTTTCTTGTGTGACAATGGAATCCATTGTCTTTGTGAAGCATACTGCAAAATATCACTGGCAGGAGCTATAAGAGTGCTTCATCTAGGTGGGTGGCACTATAAATACAAATTTAGCAACCATGAAAAGTATGGCACCGTAATGATTCAAGCATCATTATAACTACTGTATCAAGCCAGTTTTCCCTGATATAAAGAGACACTGACATCAACAGAGAAACTTTAAATTAGATAGAAGTTTTGTAAACAATTTTATTATTACATATATGCCCTGTATTTACTGAATTTTACCCATCTCATGTGAACTATGCACGATAATATAAATAAATTACTCTCCATCAGGCTCTGTCTGTTCTAATTAGTTGTTTATACTGTTGCAGCATTTGACATGGCCAGATACTTCCTGGAATTTCAGTGATATCTCTAGAGAAGTTCCTTGCTTGTCTGCAGTGCTACTGAAGGTCACCGGAAAGATTCTGTTTAGAAATATCTGGAAATGTGTGCCGTGCCTATTGTTGCAACTGTGCTTAGAAACACAGAAGAATAGAAAACTGCCAGGAGAAAGTTTTACTGTCTATCCAGTCTGCTCCACAAGGTTGTATATGCTCTCCAAAGATATCATGACAAACCTAACCCCTCCTGTACCTCCCTCTGATCACTTGACCAGCCTTTATGTCTATCCCACTACCTTTAAAAAGACTGTCCACTATTTATGCTCTGATCATTTCTTTGGGCAGCTTTTTCCACCCCTGCACCAGCCACTCCATAAAATATATTTCCTCATGCCCCCCCTTGAACCCCACACCAGTTTCTCACTATTAGTCCTCGTATTAGAATTGCTTCTGGCTGTGAACAACTCTTTGTTAATACCGGCATGTGTTTAAAAATTCAAATTATGCCCCCCCCCTCTCTTCTGGCCCCCAATAAATATATGCTGACATAGGTGGAGGAGCCAGGGGGTCAGAGTGGTCAGCAGACCCCTCACTGTATTCGTTTGATGGTTAGTCAATTCCTTTTAACCCCCCCAAGTTTCTGTCAGTGGACCACTATTAATTTAAGAGTAATGAGGCTGGGGAACATTACCAGAGGATGACTGAGAAACTGTTTTTAAATGTTTTGTACTCTATATGTAAAGGGAATCCAGACAATAAATTATATGTTTGAAAAAAAGCTTTATATTGTATTTTGTTTTACTGTTCAGTGGGTTACACTGTCTAGTTATTTGTGCTTTATTTTCTCTATTAAAACTGTCTAAACATTGTAAATCCTAACCCTGTTCTGTTGCGATAATCACAAAAAATGTATTCATTTCTGTGAATAAACCTTGGATTATTCATATAAATGTGAGGATTATAATAAATCAGGCAGTTTAACAGAAGTATATTCAAGAAGGTAATTATTTTTACTGTGTCCCAGGCTGAGGAGTTGCATTGATCCATCCCTGGCCTATACAGTTCTAACCCCCCACTTTTTGATATGCCTCACTGCCACTCTGTGTTGATACCCTCCAATCTTTGCTCATATGTCCTCTCCTCTTGCTCCTGAATCCTTTGTTTTTTAAATTTTTAACTTTTTATTGAGTTTTTCACCAAATTGAAGCAGTACAGGAACGAATCAAGACATATGTTGAATGTAATGATGTTTTGTACAGCGCCTTGAAATATTTGAAAGGCGCTTAATCAAATAAATTTTATTATTATTATTATTATAAAAGACAATGAAGCTCCTGAATCCTTTTGGTCACTCTCCTCTGCACTGACACTAGCCTGTGGGGCACAGAACCCAAAGCAGCATGGATTCACAGCAGGAAGGTCATGTGAGACAAATCTAATTGATTTCTTTGACTGGGTGACCAAAGTAATAGACCAGGGAGGGGCTGTGGATATGGCCTACCTAGACTTTAGCAAGGCATTTGACACAGTCCCGCATAAAAGATTAATAATCAAGTTAGCCAGCCTGGGAGTGGGTCCCAGGGTGGTAGCTTGGGTAGCAAACTGGCTGCATAACAGGACACAGAAGGTAATAGTGAATGGAACACATTCTGAAGAAAGGGGGGTTACTAGTGGAGTACCTTAGGGCTCAGAACTGGGTCCACTCCTCTTTAACGTCTTTATAGGTGACATTGCTGATGGTCTGGAAGGAAAGGTATGCCTCTTTGCGGATGACACAAAGATCTGTAACAGAGTTGATACACAAGGGGGGGTAGAAAGGATGAGAAGGGACTTGGCAAGGTTGGAGGAATGGTCAGACATATGGCAACTTAGATTCAATGCAAATAAGTGCAAAGTAATGCACCTGGGAAATAAAAATCCAGGAGAAGAGTACACAATAGCAGGGGAGGTACTAACGACAACAATAATGGAAAGGGATCTGGGTGTAGTCATATCAGATGACCTAAAGGTGGGTAAGCAATGTGAGAGTCAGTAAGAAGAGCCAGGGGATACTGGGATGCATAGGGAGGGCATCACAAGTAGAAAAAGGGAAGTGGTTATCCCTCTGTACAGACAGTTGGTGAGACCCCATCTGGAGTACTACGTGCAGTTTTGGACACCTCATCTACACAACGACATAGACAGGATGGAAGCAGCCCAGAGGAGGGCAACAAAATGGTGCAGGGTCTACATCAGAAACCATATGAAGAGAGACTGAGAGAGCTTAATATGTATACCCTTGATGAAAGGAGGGACGGGGGGACATGATAGAAACTTTTAAGTACCTCAAGGGAATCAACAAAGTCCAGGAGGTAGCATCTTTCAGAAAAAGAGATGTGTAAGAACAAGGGGCACAATTTAAAGTTAGAGAGACGGCTCAGGGGTGAGGAAATTCTTTTCACGGAGAGAGTGGTGGATGCATGGAACTGCCTTCCTGGAGAGGTTGTGGGGTCTAAAACAGTGGGGGAATTCAAACATGCATGGGACAGACATAAGGCAATTATAGTGGGGGGTTGTAGGAAGTAGGCTGTTGGTTAACTAGAATCTGCAGCTTATCCAATAGGTATGGAAATGGGCAGACTGGGTGGGCCAAGTGGTCCTTATCTGCCGTCAAAGTCTATGTTTCTGTGCTGCTGATGTTTTGTTTTAGGTGAGGGATCAAAAATTGTACACAGTGCTGCAGGCATGGTCTCACCAGAGTCCTGTATTGGGGCACTACGATCTCTTATTTTCTTCAGCTGAACCCCCTACCAATGCATCCCTGCATTTTGTTCATCTTCCTATTGCCTACAGTATTTACATTGTGCGAATGATTTGTGGCTGTTTAAGACTAGCACCTACAAATCCCTTTCCTCCACCACCACCACAGTAACTATCATGTCACCAGTCTGTACTCTGCCCCTGGATTTGTGTTTTCCACATGCATGGTTTTGCAAATTTGGGCATTGAAGCTCAGCTACCAGATCACTGACCTCCTCATGAACCTCTTCAGGTCCTCCCTTAACTTAAAGATACCTTTCTCAGAATCAACTCTGCCATTGAGCTTGGTGTCATCCACAAATAAGTGGAATTTCCCTCTAATGCCTTCACCAACTGTATGTCATTAATGAAGATGTTAAGTGCTGGCCCCAACACTGACCACTGTGTACCCATCTGGTGACTTCTTTCATATCTAACACTTTCTTGTTAATCACTACTCTTGGTGTCTTCTTCCCAGTCAGTTCTTCACCCACCTTGTCAGTCTGCTCCCACTGCTGCAGGTCACCCAATTTTTTTGATATCCCTCTTTGTGGGACAGAGTCAAATGCCTTAGTAAAATTAACATAGTTTGTCAAATGCCTGCCTTTTAGCAACCACTCACATGATCCTGTTCAAAAAGTAAATCTAATTTGTTTGACAAAACCTTTATGCCACAAAACCATATGTTATACCATCTTGTAGGCCAAAAGGCACTAAGAACTCCCACAGTCTTTCCTTAGGTGTGGTTTGAAGTAGCCTGTTGCCAATTGATGTCTTATTGACCAGCCAGACATACTCCTTTACTTGTTACATCATAGCATATGATTTTGATGTCCAAAACAAAGACTTGGGATGTGTGCTGTAGACAAGATACCATAGCAGGTGAAGTATAATGGACAGTTACACTATTTTCATGTTAATGCATGTAGTCACATAGAAAGCAACCCTAAACCCAGATAACAGAAAATGGAGAAAGCAATGTGAAAATCTTTGACTTGAGGTGGGGGAATTTATTGATGCATGTCCTGGGGGAGTGCAGCAATCTGCTGCATACCTCTTTTCGGGATGTGATTCCACTCCAATGGAATTGTGTGATATGAAAAGTAGTATGTATTATATCAATTCTGCCTCCACGTTCCAATTTTGGATTCTATGTCATAATGGCGATTGCCAAATGGTGATCGCCATCAGGGCAAGTGTACATCGCTGAAAATCAAAATGGCAATGTACACTCGCAGCAAAGAAAACATGTGCACAGATAACTTTGTGTATGTGGGGGGCTGTGCCCCCCACACTCCCCCATCAGGCTTTTCCCCCTGTACCCCCCTAACTAATTATTCTCAACTCCAGGGTGGTGCATGTCGGGGAAAGGGTGAAACTTGTGTAAAAAAAAAGTGCCAATTCAAAACTGCACTGTGCCTCCCCAGCCCTGAACCCTCTACCCTCTCCATCATAGCCAGACACCCTCACCACAACCACATGGTCAGCTCGGCAGCCTTCCACTGCACTGCCTCCCACATACTTTCCCTGCTCTTATGTTCCCCATGGTGGTTCTGGTCACCTTCCTGTTTGCCCACTGCTACCCTTTCAGGATAGCTCACAACACAGATGCTGAGACTGAGTCACTCACATTTGAGTCGCTCAATCTCAGTCACCCTTTTCATGATATACCCCAGTTTTGTCTTCTGAACACATTAGATCTTCTATAGCTTTGCTATGAAGCCGTAAAAAGTAAACTAAACACAGGAAAAATATGACACATATGCTGAGTTTGGTATAAAAATTGTTTTTTTTTTTTAATTATTGAGAAGTATCTTGGGCTCTTAAAATTAATTATGTGTTTCCTTAAAGGCCTTTCATAATTAAACATCTGAAAGCAAAAACCAATGCTACCTACTGCAGTTTTACAAAAAAATTCACGTAAGGAAAAGAATCAGCTAACTGGCTTTCTGTAAAATAGGTCAATGAAAAAACTAGAAAATAACTTATTTGTTTGTGATAGTTATTCCTTAGAGCTTGTTGAATTGATCCAAAAACACAGTGTGGTCACTCATTAAAACAAATACACTATTGTTCTAATTCCAGTTTATATGAATCCTGGCAAGGGGCTTGGCACTGCATGTTTCTTTCCTAAGAATAAGTGTTGAACGTTTTGAGACACACTGTGGAAAACAGTACTGGGCATTCAGATGTTTTCTGTTTAACAATAGTATTCATAATAATGTTTTAGGTGAAAGAGACCATTGTAACAATTCATGGGACAACATCAGAACTGCAGTCATCACATTAAAAAAACATTATTTGGGTAGCTAAGATTTGTAAAAGAGGACTCATCTGAATCAGCTTATTTGTGCCTGCGTTAAGGAACCTAAAATAACATAATAATCAATGTTTATAATCTGACAGCAGCTCTTGGATTTAATACATCAAATCTATCTGGAGTGAATTTATTTAAGTTACAGTGTGTATAAAAAAGATATTATAATAACCAGTTCCTTGTTAATAGCTCCCTATGTTCTGGGGACTAGCATGATACCCCCCAAAATCTAATATTTATTTGGCAGCTACAAATAAGGCATGCTTATGAATGAATATGATTATTACCAGAATCCTGTACTAATATATTTTGCATGATAAGCAGCATGGTATAGGGCATAGTAGCTCTCCATACTGTCATGAAGGAATGAATACCATATACACTTGTTACTGAGTGCTGACATAATAGAATATTAAATAATAAGGATATGTAGACACCCATGCATACTTTATTGATATAGCTCTTCTGATTCACAAAATTAGTAGCATTGGGGCTATGGGAGAAAGTTACTACTGTATGAACACTGCATTACTGCATTTCATGCCATATGCTTCTGTGAAGAGAAAGTCCCCTGAGATACATAAAGAGTTGTTATATGAGGTTCCAGATTTAAACATATCATTAACTACTGCCCTTGCCATTCCAAGAATTACCTTTTTTGACTAAGGTACTAATTTGTTTCTTGTTTAAGAGTGACTCTAAAAGGGTACCTAAACAAGCAGTTTTTAAAACTGCAAACTCCAGAATCTGGCTTCATAGCGAGGTAAAGGCTACTGTTTACATTTATGCTAAAACTGCATTTCTGTAAATAACATAAATGCAGTTTCATAGCTTTGGAAAAATGTAAACATCAGCCTTTTACTTACAAAAAACAGCCTTGCCTTCTCCCTAAGATGTCTGCCAACTGTGTTAAGTGATGAGTCATGATGACATCATCGGAACCAGAGCCAGAGCCAGAGACCAATATAGATTCTTATAGGCTAACTAGTTCTTCTTTCCCTCTTTATTTTGAATTGTTTTACCAGAATGATCAACACCATGTGTTAACATGTGGATTATTTTGATCAGTACACATGTTAGGCTATGATTTTGTTCATTTTATTTATTTAACTTGCTGAAATGTTTTTGCAATCTAGCTGACTTTCTCTTTGGCAAACTGCAGAACAGTACAACACTTCAAATACCTGATGATCTAGTGGTTATGTGATGCCCTGAATTTTTTTTGTTAACCAGGAGAGACACACTATGCTGAAACCTTGTTTATAGGTGTGGCCTGGCAGCACAAGGAAGTTAAGTGACTTGCTTAGGGTCACACAGTAAAGTAATGGTCTGGTCCAATTCCAAAGCTCATGCATTCTTGTTAATCTACAAAAACCAAAAAAAAGCTTCTCTTGTATTCTTTTTCCAAGTGAACCCCCTGCAACTAGCATGCCTTCTGTTGAACACCCCACCATCCATACCATGTCCTTAGTACTGCCTGGGGCTGCATATGAGCTTGCGGTCTCATGAAGAGAATTATCACACCTCAGACTGTAATCATATACCTCGGAGAGTTGTGCATACCTACACCGATATAGATCATCCATTGGCACTGTTAAAAATATCTCCCAAATCACACTTAAGCCCACTTTTTCAATATTTGACTTCTGCTCCCACAGTAAACATTGAGTGGATCACCACCCTTCTGCGTAGTGAAGGCAGTATGTACAGTTCCCCTGTTGAGTTTTTGTCCCGCCTCATTAACCAACAATTGGGTCATCGTGGAGGGCCAAGCAATAAGCCTCAGGACTCACCAGAAAAACTACTGTTCATGCCCTCATAAGGGCTGCACTTACTATGTATAACAATATTATTAACAGGAGAGGCATACTAATGCTTTGGGCGAATCCACCAGACTTACAGTGTCTGTCTACTCTTTTACCTGTGATCTGTAGAACCCCACAGGACAGTTCACTGCAAATCTTCTCCAGTACTTTTTAGTGCCCTACTCCACAATGTGAGCTGTTTGGCTACCACCCTTCTAAATCTTGAATGATCTATACACAGCTCCCTCAATACTGTCCTAACAAATGTCAACACCCCCCCCCCCACCTGAGGTCAATCTCCCTACACTGAATGAATACCAGAGTGGGACTGAGAAGGCCACTCTTGCAAGGTACTGCTATATTCAGGGAAGGGGGAAGACAGAAGGGGAGAAATATGAGCAGATCACTGTGAGAAATAAGATGTGGGGCTACCAGCACCATGATCACTACCTGATCCCATTGTCCTGGCCAATATTCCCCTTCCCATAAAACCAGTTCATGCAATTGTCCTACGCTGTGTGTGGTTATTAATGTGTGAATTGGCTGCCACTACATATTCAGTCACTTCACTACCTGTTTAGCATTGCTTGTAGAGCACTTTGGGATGCAATGTGTATGAAAAGCACTTTTAAATACTGATTCTTCTTCTTCTTATTTCCCATGGAAAAAAAAAAAGAGAAGACAAGACAAACATATTTTTGATTTCCAAGAAAGTATGAACTCTGGCATAGGAATACAGAAGAACTTTGCTACAAACAAGTGGTGGATCTATGGGGTGGTGAAGGGTGCGGCAGTAACCCCCCCCCCATTGTAACTTACTTGCTTGCTGCTGCTGCTGCTGCATTTTACTTTGTTGAAGAAGTCTGATTTATTGATTGTTCAAATGTTTACATTCAAAAATATGGATTACATTTGTGGTTTCAGTCAAAAACATACTAGAAAAGTTTAATAGCATAAAATATAAAGGTTTTATAAAAATTTTAAAAAGTGCATAGCAAGTATGCACACACTCCTGCAACCCCCCTTCCATTGTAGCATCCTGGATCTGCCATAACCACTAGACCACCAGGTTATTCAAGATTTGTACTGCACTGTGGTTTGCCAAAGAGAAAGTCGGTTGGATTAAAGCACAATTTCAGCATGTTAAAGTAAACAAAATTAACAGAACCATAGCCTAACATGCATATTAACTGATTATGAACTTACTCTAGCTACAAGAGTAAAGAACAATCGCAAAGCATTGTATTCATACATAAACGGTGACAGGAAAGTACATAACAGTATAGGTCCCTATATTAATACACTGGGGGTACCTGTGACTGATACTAAGGAATTGGCAGACATACAGAACTCATATTTTAGTTCAGTATTTAATAAAAATACTGTTACAAAAAATAGCAAAAAGCTAGGCTTACAGGCAGGACAAGTATTAATTGATCCCGATGAGGTGTTAAGAAGACTGGGTAATATTAACATCAACAAATCCCCAGGGCCTGACGGTATACGCCCCAGAGTGCTTAGAGAATTAGCAGTTAGCCTAGCTCCACCATTGACTTATATATTTCAAAAATCCTTGGATCAGGGAATAGTGGTGCAGGGTTGGATGGATGCATTAGTGGTACCCTTATTAAAGAAAGGCCTGCTATAAGCCTGAGAATTTCAGACCAGTTAGTTTAACCTCTATAGTGGGAAAGATATTTGAGGGTAATTTGAAAGATCACATTTTAGCCCACATGACCTTACATAAATTAACAGATAAAAACCAACATGGCTTTGCAAAAACAAGATCATGCCAGATGAACATGTTAACCTTCTACGAAACAGCAAATAAGGCTTTCGATATGGGGAATGCAGAGGACATCATATTCTTGGACTTTTCCAAAGCGTTCAACAAATTACCACATAATGAACTAATTAAGGTTTTGATCAGCACAAAGTTACCTACTAATATAGTGAATTGTGTGGAGGCATGGTTGAGTAACAGGAGGCAGAGGGTTACTATCAGAGGGATATTGTTGTATTGGAAGGAAGTCACAAGTGACGTCCCACAGGGTTTGGTGTTGGGCCCATGTTTATTTATTTATTTTATTTATTTATTGAAACATCAGTTTAAAACCTTTGAGCCAGAGGCTCATTTACAAAGGTACCTCATCACAGAGAGGACAAACAGTACAGTCATGCTTATACAATATGGTCATTTACAAAAATATGGGAAGACATATTCTACACAGTCGAGCAAGACCAAGTCGGTTCAGCATAGATTTATATAGCTATACAATAAAACTCATTATAGATACATACAGAGAGGTGGCAGACCACTGAATGAGCTCGGAAAAGGTAGGGAGAAGACACTCAGGGAGTTTTGTCAGACAAGTTGAGCAGAAACAGGCTATATACAATCACAGCGGCAGGAGGTGAGTAGGTGATTATGGAGTGAGGTTTTAAAGCAGGAGATTGTAGGAGCATTAGCGATACTGGTAGGGAGGGAGTTAAACCAGGAAGGGGCTCTGTAACTGAAGGCCCTTTGACCGCGAAAGGTTCTTGCCCTCGGTACTGACAGTGTGGCTATACTGGAGGATCGAGTAAGTAGTGGTGGGTTTGCTAGGTGGATAGAAGCAGTCAACCCAGGTGGGGACAGGCCAAGGAGAGTTTTTTTAGTAAGGATGCCGAATTGGTACCTGAGACGTTCATTGTAGGTGTTGTGTTATTGTACTTAAATTATCAATTACAAATGAGACGAACGGAGATGAGGCTGATGGCAGAAGAATTTAATGTTTATAATAATAATCACAGCGAGAGATTACAAGTGGTACATTCTTCATTCTTCAAACTAACAGTGTAGGCTGGCTTGCTTATATAGTGGAAGACAGCATCATCATTTCCTATGGTTGTCTATGATTGGTTCATAACAAGTACAAACATCAACTTACAAGGTAATTCTCCTTTTGGTATATGTATGAGCTCATCTTTGGTCAGCACAAATGTATAGATAGTGTACATTCTATTATTATATATGGCTAGTAACAACTGTCACTATTAGTTACCAAGGTCTAGGAGGAAGAAATAGGTTTGGACTTAAGAATGTGCATACAAGCATTTTGGCCTGTCCTGATGATAATAAACACTAAAGATAGTCAGAAGGGATAATTTAAACTCTATCCTGTATTTCTGCTTTGCAATCACATAAGACAACTGTTTGCTATTACTCACATGGTCAGCACAAATATCAAAAGGCACTTTAATATTGCAACTTGTGGTTTAGTTTGTCTTGTGGCTTTACAAGTTTTATATGATCCAGCTTCATATAGGTCAACATTAGTTACACAAACACATTATGTTTTAGACCAAAATGAGGTTTAGGCTGAAATATGGGGACACACTTCTTTATCCCTTGTTACATTCATCTAGGTTGAGTAGATTGGCTTGGACATATAGATGGCAAGTATGGGTTAGTCTGGGAGCCCCAGTAATTAACCTACAGGCTTTATTTAAGGTGAGGTGGATTTTGTTTAGGGAAGTGTGATCAGCAGCCCCATAGACTGGCAAACCATAGTCAACTAAGGATAGTATGGAGGATGTGATCATGAGTCTAAGGGCATCAGGGGGGAGACAGTTTTTTTGGCAGTAGAGCATACCCAGCCGCATGTTGGAGGCTGAGGCTAGGGCCGAAATATGGGCATGGAATGTAAGGGTGGGGTCAAAGGATATCCCAAGGTACTTGTACAAGTAGACTTGCTCGAGTGGTACCTTGGAACTGGAAAGGATCTGAAGAGGGAATTTACTAGCTTTATTTTGGGGATGGGCAAAGAGCATGGTTTTGTTTTTTTTAAGATTTATTACAAGTCGGTGTTCTTTAGACTTCGGCGGTATTATAAGAAGATTGCAAGGAGACCTGGAGGGAGATGGGGTTACAGTCGGAGGCAAATATAACGGCATCGTCTGCATAAAGTAAGAGTTTACCCTTACAAGCAGCAGGCAAGGAATTGAGATATACGGAAAAGAGCAGGGGCCCAAGAATGGAGCCCTGGGGTACACCGGAGAGGATAGGGCAGGAGCTGGAGAGTGTCCCATTAAGTCTAACACACTGGGACCGTGCAGACAGGTAGCTGGAGCACCAGGAGACAGGCCCAGTGGCAAAGCCAACGTGGCTGAGGGCGGTCAGCAGGAGAGGATGGGCAACAGTATCGAAGGCTTTGGCTAAGTCAATGAAAACTGCACCAGCTAGAGAGCCAGAGTCCAGAGAGGAGTGAAGAAAGTTGGAAAACTCAAGGAGGGCGGTATTAGTACTGTGACCAGCATGGAACCCATGCTGTTCTGGGCAGAGGGTGCTATATTTAGTTAAGTACTCAGAAATTTGGGTAGACACTATTTTTTCTAAGGCTTTCGAGAGAGGGGAGAGGATGGAGATTGGTCGATAATTACCAGGTAGGGTCCTATCACCACCCTTGTGAATGGGGGTGACAGTGGCAATTTTCCAGATGAAGGGAAACTGTCCCAAGCAGAGAGATTTATTGAAGAGGCTGGTGATAGGGAGGCGTTACCTGGTCCAGAACCTGACCGAAGGAGCCAGGGGTCCAGGGAGTCGCCCAGTGGTATTGCTTTTTAAGGCCTTGATAAGGAACGGCCTGACTTCACGGGTACTAACCCTGTAAAAGTGGAGCCAAGGGTGCCAGAGGATAGGGTCAGGTAGGGAGGGGGGGATCAAAAAAGTTACACGGCAGAATAGGGCTAAGGTCAGTGAAGGATTTATTGAGGTAGTTGGCAATATGGGCTATTTCAGTACAGATGGTGCCATCAATGTTGAGTTGGGAGGGCCGGGGAGGATGAGAGCCCCCATTCAGTTGTTTCATATTGTCCCAGAAGGTTCTCGCATTCCCCAAGACGAGGTGAGTGAGAGCTTTATAGTGATCAGCCTTGGCCTCGGATGGCCCAGTACATTTATTTTGGGCAGCCATACACTGCCTGTCAGCGGGCAGCCAGTTTCAGTGGCAAGGTGCCAAAGATTATCCCTGTGCTTAAGAAGTTGAACCAGGGGAGGCGTAACCCAGGGGGCATGCTGAGCTTTGGAACGACGAACAGTGAGGGGTGCCAAAATGTCACAGGCTTTGTTAAATGTTTGGGTGAAGAAGGTTAGCACTACATCAATATTGGAGGAGTACTGAATGGGGGACCAGTCAACTTGGGCCAGGAGTTGCTTAAGGCCTTCCAGTCCACCTGGTCTTAGCCACCGTCGTAGGGTGGACTGAGCAACCGGTTTAGGTAAGTAGGTAGCCCACCAGAAAAGTATAGGGGAGTGATCACTGAGTCCGTCAGGAAGGACTTGGATGTTCCCAATTAAGTTAGGATGATTGGTAAGGACCACATCAAGAAGAGTGCATAAGCCCATTTTAGGATTCATTCTTGTCGGTTGGGCAACGAGTTGAGTTAAGTCAATAGATGCAAAGGAGTCATGGGTATCAGAGGAGGAGGGGCTTAGCCAGTTAATATTTAGATCACCCACAAGGATTTGATCAGTGGAATGGGGTAGCGAAGTAAGGTACTCAATTAGCGGTAACAGGGCCAACGCCCCTTTTTTTGGTGGTATGTAGACGGCAGTTAGATAGAGGGGGCCCCTAGAAGGATCAGGGGTCAGTTTTAGGGTAAGGGCCTGAGCACTGAACCCAAGGACAGGGGTTGGGATGGCTAACCCTATGACAGAATCTTTGATATAGATGGCACAGCCCCCACCCCGTCTGCCAATATGGTCCTCTCTATAAAGGGAATAACCATGGAGTTCAACAAGGGAATCAGGGGTTGAAGCTGACAGCCAGGTCTCTACCAGAGCAATAATGTCAGGTTTATGAACTGTGACCCAGCATTGGAATGTGTCAAATTTTTTCAGGAGGCTACAGATGTTCATTGACGCAATATGAAGCCCAGGAGAATCGGGCAACACTCTTTTGAGGGCTGGGCCTGGGTTGGGGTGTATATTCCCTGATAAAAGTAGGAGGAGAAGTACAGCCCTGGGCAGGGGGTGGTGGAAAGTAAGTTTGCATCTGGCAAGATAGGAGGAGTAGGGTAGCTTAAGGACACAGGGGGTAGGCAGGTGGGCACAGCCTGGGAAGGCAAGAACGACAAGACACCAGAGGGAGCAGGGGGAGGATGTTAGATGGGGGCTAGGGGGAGGATGAGCCAGGCAGGTGTAACTCGAGAGTGTAGAGGAGGAGGGTGCCGGCTCAAGAGCCCTGGTAGAGGGTAGGGCATGAGTGCAAAAGGGGACAACAGATTGGTAACACTGCGAGGCCGTGGTGATATCAAGGTCCGATGGAGGCCCCAGGAGAAGGAGGAGAGAGAGAAGCAAGTCAATGGTAGGTGGCCGGGCATTTTCTAGGGGTGAACTGCAGTCTGGTAATGTGAGATATGTATGTGTCCTCAATTAAGTGCAGTTTCCCCAACATTTGGTTGAGTTAGTTTGCAGATGACTGCAGGATTGGGGGTATTGTGAACACAGCAGGAGATCAGCACAGTGTACAGAAAACCCTAGATATGCTGGTACAGTGAACAGTTCAGTTTAGACTGGAACTAAACTTAAACAAATGTGCAATAATGCACCTGGGAAAAAGAAACAGCAACCCTGAGTACAATCTAGGAGGAATTTTACTTCATCAGACAGTGGAGGAAAGAAATCTGGGGGTAAGAGTGATGGGAGATTTGAAATTTAGTACGCACTGTAGTCTGATTGTTAAAAAGGATAACCAGGCATTAAATTGCATTCTGCGACACACTGGCAGAAGAGATAGTAGTGTGATTCTGCCCCTGTACCAGGCATTGGTGAGGCTGCATCTCGAATACTGTGCCCAGGTATGGTCCCCATATAAGAAAGCTGATATTAGAAGGTTAGAGGGGGTGCACAGAAGGGCCACAAAAAGAATCACAGGCTAGGAAAATGATCGTACCAAGAGAGATTGCACAAGTTAGGATTATTCACATTGCAATATTGGAGAATAAGGGCAGATATGTGCAAGATATATAGGGCACTTCAAAATAAACAATTAAGGGAGAATTTGGGGCTTAGAGTAAGAAAGACCTATCTGTATGAACCCAGGAGTCATAGGCTGCAATTGGAACAGGATAAATGGAACACCCTGAAGAGGAAAAACTGGTTTAGCCAGAGTGGGGTTCAGCTTTGGAACAGTTTGCCAAGTGAAGTGATACTGAGTAAGACTATGGACTCTTTTAAACTTGGTTTGGATAAATTCTATGAAAACAAAAGCACTCCAATATAAAACAGGCAAGGCAATCATTTAGGATGTAAGTCTATGTAGCTTGAAACAACTTTTAAACCTATTAAATATATTGATCAAAATAATGCACATGGTTTTGACCATTTTGGTGAAACAATTCTACACAAAGGGGAAAAAAGAACTAGTTAGAACTATAGAGAGCCATATAGCTCTCTGACTTTGGCTCTGATGATGTCATCACTTAACACATTTGTCGGCCATTTTTAGAAGCAGGAAAGGCAGTTTTTTTGACATTTGAAGGCTGATTTTACATTTTTCAAATGCTTTGGAACCACATTTAGGTAAATGTAGTTTTAGTATTAACAAATTCAGCAGCCTTTCCTTTAGTCCCGTTTGAGGTCAGATTTTTGAATAGTTTGTAGTCAAAATATTGTTTAGGTATCCTTTAAGGTTGTTTGAACTGGTTGACTAATGGCATGCTTTTCTTTTGAACACTGTAGGATACTATGTGTAAAGCCTATAATACATATTACCTTTTTCTACCTACAAATAGAATACTTGCAGATTAAAAAATTAGATACTATAGAAACAGGTTTTATGAATAAAAGAAATGTCAGTGTAGCATCCTTGAGTTTTTATGTTACCTTTTTAAGAAGGGCTGTAGATACTAGCACAGCATTCACAGTTGGTATAGTAGAACTAAGTTACACATCATTCTGCAAACAATTGAGCATAACGATAAAAGAGTCCTGTTAATCAAATTTTAAGATAAACAGTAATTATAAATTCATGCATGTGTGATGTGTGGAAAAACATTCTACTTGGAGGCTGACCTGTCTAGTTCTATTCCTCTTCATAACTCATCAGCCCTGTGACCTCACCAAGAGTGACAACAGCCAGGAAGAAGCAGCCATCTGCTGCCAGACTGGGCAGTTATG
Source organism: Neoceratodus forsteri (assembly GCA_016271365.2). Lineage (NCBI taxonomy): Eukaryota > Metazoa > Chordata > Ceratodontiformes > Ceratodontidae > Neoceratodus > Neoceratodus forsteri. The sequence goes on from CM028137.1 coordinate 160,573,906, forward strand.
ATGTCAGAATGAATGAGGTCACAGTGCTTATAATGTTACAGTATGAAGGGGAACAGAACAAGATATGTCAGTATCCAGATAAAGTCCTACTCTTCAAATCACTTTTAATACTAGCAGGTAGAAAACCTCATGAATGAAAAAAAGAAAGTACTTCAGAAATAGAAATAAATAGCTGACTACTATTTTTTTTACTGACAGCTGCACCCCTTTATTAAATGTAGTTGTTTTACTTGGCAAGCCAATTACCCTCATGCTAGCTGACCAGACCAAGTTCTCAATTTTTTAAGTCTTTCCCAAAGGGGAGGATTATCCTTAACTAGTCCCAATGTGGCAGTCATTATGTTATCAGCCCTGGCTGTGTGAGGTTTTACTTTTGACTTGTAATGCATCAATTTTCAGATCCATGACTTGTACTTTTGTGGCAATGCTGGCCATGCATTTACCCAGTCCTTGGATAGCTTTGAAGAGAGCCCCATTAGAAGACTGGCTAGCCTCCTCACACAAGGTTGGCACCTCCATTGTGTTGCTAGGACTTGCTTTATCTGCCTTTGGGCAGGCTTTTCCCCACTAGTCGCTCATCAGTTGCTCCAGCCCATATTATAGGAAAACTGCAAGTTTTATATTCACCATGATCTGCCTGAACAGTTCTATCAAACTCTGTGAAAAGTTTGTTAAAGTACTGAAGTTTAAATGATTAAATTCAGCTATGAATGTAAAATTTGTTAAGAGCTTCATTCTCCTGTGTCTGCTCAGTTCAGTCATCACTAGCTCTTTCCCCCGCTCTCTAAAGACCCCAAGGTGGTTGTGAGTATCTGGTTGCAGTATTTCCTGCAGTTACAATCAACACCTATAATCCTAAAGGTATATAGGATCACTACCAATTGGGCTCCTGGACCGGGACAACAGATCTGCATGTTGCTGTTCTCATGGGTAACTCAGAAGAGCGAGACTTGGTGCTGCAGGCTTCAACACATAAAAAATCACTGCAGTAGCAAGAAGTGCTGATTCATTAGTATTCTGACCTGAGCTTTGAAACTCAGACCCACTGCAAGAGTTTTGATCGGTCCGCAGTCAGTTGAGATACCTAGAAGTCCACCATGTGCTAATGTTGCCACTGCATCTTAAAATTGTATATGGTAGGAGGATGCACATGTTTGCAGACCTGCAGGTGCCTGGAAGCTGGTTATCAAACTAAAGGCAAAATTTCCTACCAGTTCAGCTGCCCCATTGTTGGACTCTGAATGAAGTAAGTGTTCTGGTCACTAAATTATTTTTAAGGCACAGACTACTTGGAATTAGTTGAACAAGGAGGGAAAGAGCCATTTGGGGAGACATAGCTCAATTTAGCATTGCATGAATGTTTGAACTAGTTGTTATTTTTCTATTACAGTACAAGCCGCTTAAACACAATGGCTTGGTGTAAAGCTGATTGTCCTATTTATGCAGCCATCTCTTCTAAGCAATGTTCACCTTTGTTGAGGGAGAATGGTTTTTAAGGTTTTTTGCAATGGTGACTGGTGATGTTTTAAAGGTGAACAGGAATGGGAAAGAAAAATAAAGGCAGAACACTACAGTAGTGTTAATTTGTTTTGCTTTTTTATGCAGTGCTGTTTGTGAAATTGTGCTTTGTGTGTAAATGTGATAATTACTTGTTATACAGTACTGTATCATGGTGCTTACAGCACTGTAAATACTCTAGGTTCTTCTTCTTTGATGTCTTCCTCCTGCCATCTGAGAGGATGAAAAAGGATGCTGATGCTGATGCTGCTGCTTCTGTTACAGCTGCAGACAAAGTTACAGGCTGGAAGAAATCTGTAATGCATTTCTGAGTTTTTCATGAAGAATGTGTCGGCATGATTGATTCTATTTCGAAAAACGTCTCCTAGGTCACAGTCTGTCCTCTCTGTTAGCACCACTCCATAGCTGTGTTCAGACTTTTCAGTGCCTCCACCATCAACACCGATCTCACTGGCTCATGAATATTGTCAGCACCGGTTGTGTCCTCCATGTCTCCCCTCTTTACCACGGCACTGACAACCTCATCATCAGCCAGTTCTTCCACTGTTGGTTCATCAACATCCATTTCCATGAACTTGGAAAAAGCTACAGCATCCATGAAGGCAGAGATAATAACATCTTCAAGATCTGTTACTGTGCTGGTCTTAGTCAGGGGTTCTGGTACTGGCACCAGAGGCAAATCCAGACTCATGCAAAACAATATCCAACTGTGCTTTGCATGACCACCACCGCCCATGCTGTGTTCAGCATTTAAATGGCATTGAGAAGATTCACCTTATGGGTGATTTCAGCTGCATGAGCTGTCTCCCCATCATTGATGGTCTGCAATATTTTCCCAGCAACATGTGACCAGTAGTAGCCTTTAAGATTCCTAATTCTGCCCATATCCACAGGCCATGTGATGCTGTTGGTATTTGGTGGGAAGAAAAAGGTTTAAGAATTTAAGTTGTCTGGTGAGATCATGGGGGTGGGCAGAACAATTGTCCACAAACAGTAACAGTAAAATTTTTTGGTGGCTTCTACAAAGCTTGCTATCCCATGTCAGCAGGAAGTCCTGGAATATGGCAGTTGTCATCCATTTCCTGAATTAGTGTATGTAACTGGCAGCAGTTCTGGTCTTTGGACAAACAGTGAGGACGTTTGCTTTAGCCTATGACTAGAAGCTTTCTCTTTTCTGTTCCCATTTGATTTGTACAGCAGAGGACTGAGATTCTGTCATTAGCTTTTTTGCCACCTATCAACTCCTGCTGCTTCAGAGCATGGTCACAGTCAGGATACCCCCAATAAAATAACATGGTCTCATCATCATTCCAGACATATGCATGTCTGTACCCAGATAGCAGTCCAGGCAGCACTTCACTAATTAAAGTTTGTGCAGTGGTGACATCAACATCTTGCTTTTCACCCTGTTCTCTTTTGAACACTGTCTGATGCTACTGCTTCCACCACAAAAGCCAGCCATCCGTAGCCTCAAAACTTGAATGGCCCATTTGTGTGACTAAGTCCTGTGCCTTTGATTTTAACATTGGGCCAGAAATATGATCAGTCTTGTCTAGAGCCTGAGAAAACCACAACATGAGTATCCTCCACCTCAGGGTCTTTGCCCTCCCGCTTTCTCTTCCGACTGGGGTTTGCTTTGCCACGCCACTCTGCATGGATAGCCTCACAATTTTCACTAATTTTCCCTGCTTGGCTCTTGGAGATTTTAAAATGAGCAGCAACAGAAGGCAATGAGCTAGTAGGGTTTTGCAGAGCTTTAATCACATGAACGTGATCAGCTAGAGAGAGCTTGATTCTTGGCAGAGACAAGGCAACAATGTTCACCATTCACTGCAGATTAACCAGAACTACAGCACTGCAGGCATTTTAACTGTTTGCAGATGAGTTACAGTGTATTACCTGATTATTGTATGCTGGGAATGTCAAGGTAATCAGCTGAAATCAGCTATGAATCAGCTGTGAGGTGTCCCACTAAAGTGAAGGAGTCAAGAACAGGTGTTCTGTTTAAACGTTGAGCAATACCATCAGTCTATAGGCAAGAAAACAGTGCACACACCAGATATAATGAAAATATCAAAATGTATTGCTGCAAAGTATAGAACGCAGGTCAGGAGACCCTACGTATCACCATGTTATGTGGCTTCCTCCGGGAGAGTGGCTGACAACAAACACTAACATTCCTGTATAGCACAGCAGTGCAATTAAGCAATTAATTAACTATTTCAATGTGCAAAAATGAACATGGATGTGATCAGACAAGCACAAAAATACCATCATATGTAAAGTGCTTTACATAGCAAAAATGTCATTGTGAATCCCACAACAATACATTATATGAAAAAGGCAATTTTGCAAAGCAGCTTTCTGTCATCTTTACACCTAGAACTCGAGTATGTTGTCATGTCAGATTTAACCTCTTAATCTGGAACAAGTTAATCAAAATAGAAAGGGGGGAATGCAAGGACACAATAAAACCTACTAGATATCTATTACAGTGCACCCTCGATTATTTGCCCCTCTAATATCCACCACCCTCCATATCAGCCAGCCTGCCTTCCTGTACCATTCTCTCTCTCTATGGAAATTTCCTCTATTATCTGCCAGCACTTTCTGGTGTACAATCCTTATCTTTCACATGTTATTCTCCCTCGAGCATCTGCCAAGTCACTATGGTCCAAGTTTTTTGGTTGTTGTAAATGTCTTAATAAGAAATATTTTAGAGTGCACTGCTGAGGACTGTGTTACCTTTGAGAATGGAGATGAAGTTTTCAACAAAACTATTTATGAAGAGATTATTGAAACTATCAGGGGTTAAGAAGAGGATGATTTGATATTAGAAGCAAGGGTGTATTTTAACATTGTTTTGCTTGTCTAGGGCCTGAACCAATGCAGCTAACCCTCTACGTCTCCATTTTAACTAATGCAGGTCTTCAATGGCTGCCAATGGAGTTAAAAGTCTCTACTTTAGTGGGCTCTAATCCTCATGCTAATCTCCTTTATTGTTTGAGGTAGCCAGCTATGATTAACAGCTCTTTAAGAGCTATTACATGGCACCTGGCAGTGCAAGGTGGTGACCCCATAAAAGACTCAACGTGAGTCATTGTTATCTCATTGTTAGGGTATCCAGCTAGTGTCCACACTGTGATCAGGGGTAGAATGCTGTTATGTCACTAGCTTCCAGTATTCTGAGTTTGTGACTCCATGTGTATTGATGTGCCCCATATTATTAAGGCCAGTGTCCCTAATTTTCCAAAATTTTGAGTGTCATTGCTCAACATTTCAGTGGCAAAATGTTAAGAGCTATATACTGCCTGCCATGCAGGTGGTGGGCTTTATCTCAGCCTCCTCATAGTCACTCTCCTGGACACTACCGCAGGCCAATGAGAGAGGAGGACTTTGATGTTTAAAGGAAAATTAATCATGAAAAATGCAGTATAGCCAAACATCTATCCATCACTGATTACTTTGAAGTTGATTGATGATAAATGAGAAATGAACTAAACTAGATTTTAATAGTCAGCCATACTGTGGTTTTTAAGTATTTTTGTTACTAAACTGTACACAGATAAAGAAACTGAAGAGTTAATACCAAAATGAAGTCCTGTGTCAGTTTTCCTATATTTTACTAGTATTTTACCAATGCAACATAACACCGTCTATTCTCCGCCACCCTCTATTATCCACCAAAATGTTGGTGCACTAAAGTTGGCAGATAATAGAGGGTGCACTGTATTATGTGTCATACTCACAGTGCCCCATTTCCCAGTTCTAACCACACTCATTCTATTCACTCAGTGGTTGAATTTCAGCTGCGAAGAGCTCCACAATTAACTCCTTGAGTGAACTGAACTTAACCTGTACTAGCCAGTACACCCTGGGCCAATGGCCACTAGCAGGGGCTTTTTTGAAGATTTCAGCCATGAGAGCAGCAGTTCTGAGGTTCCAAAGGAGGAAGGTGTGTTTTGTTCACAGCATGCAGAGTTAAGTGCAAGAAGACAGGACATTAAAGGGTGGTTATTTAATGAGGCAGGGGGGTGAGAATGCCATTAGTCCAGAATGGTGGTGCTTGGATAGTACTTTTGTGAATCTGATCTTGGATAGTTGGATCTGATGGTCGGATACCTGGATCCAGTGGTCAGATCCATTGGCTCCAGGTCAGATCCATGGATACCCTGGATACTTACTGTGGATCCTAGCTGGTCAGATCCTTGGTTGGATGTCCCAGTTATTATGGAGAGTTTGAATGCAGGGATCTGTTCTGTTCTTTTCTTTCCTTTCCTGTTTCTTGTCTGTCTGTCTGCGCAACTAAATTTTCCTGTGAGATCTAGGATTTGATCTCCCTGACAGTCTCACAATTCTTTGCCTCTCACTGTCTCTCAGTCATCCTTGCTGTTTCTGTCTTTTCTTCCCTTGCATATCTGCTGGTGTAAAAATATATGCAAATCATTATGTGGAAATGTAACTGATATTGGGATCCCTTTGTTTAGAAATTATATAGTGTTACTGTTGAAATGTATATATTGAAATGTACATAATTATAGTTTGAGATGATTTCAAAAAGCTATTGGGGACTCGGGGTTAACCTGAGAGCAGTTTTTCAGAAGCTGTGGAGAAGGGGCGTCAGTTCTGGGACATTGTGTTCTGGCTGCACCTGCCTGAAATTCACAAGAACATTTTAGAAAAAAAATAGGATGCTTGTTAAGAAGCGGGGTTGCAAGGACTTATAAGATAGAGCACTGCAATGTTTTGGAAGACACACAGAGACTGAAGGAAAACTCAGATGGATCTTCTCTGTTTATTCTGCCATTGTAAATAGTCATACTGAACAAGTTTATTTTTTTATGTTACTGCTAGTACTAATACACACTTTCTGTGAATTCTAAAACTGCTCCTGGTTTTTTATATGCTTCCTGACCTGTGCCTTGATGACAGATGGTGTTAGCCTAAGTGGAATTTACACCATGCAGCCAGGAGTTTTGTGCGTGGGTACTGGAGCTAGTACCAGGGAAGCATAGAGAAAGGTATGGATTCTTCAGCAGCAAGTCCAGGAGTGGTTACCAGGAGAATGGCAGCCAAACTAGCAGAGACAGAAGTCCAAGCTGAGATTGTACATCCAGCACAAGTTATGGAAAAAGAACAGGAAGTGACAGAACCTGAAAGTCTGACTGCCTTTTTCAAATGGTTGGCTATACAACAAAACAAGATGGAGAAACAGAGAAGAGAGGAGATGCAATAGAGAACAAGAAATTCAACATTTAGAAGCTCAGAGGAGAGAAGAGATGCAGTGATAGGAGCAGCAGATGAGAAAAGAGATGCAGTGACAGGAGCAGCGATGGTTGGATGCCTTGCAAGCTATCCAAGGCAGAGGATCTGGCACAGATCCAGACAAGCAACAAAACACAAGCAACTTAAAAGCCATTAAACTTACAAAGTTGTGTCCCTCGGATGATATTGAGGCATACATGATAGCTTTTGAAAGAGTTGCCACAGCCTGCCAATGGCCAAAGCAGCAATGGAGAATCAGACTGGTACCCTACCTGACAGGGAAAGCCCAACTTGTCTACAGCAATATGGACACTAAACAGTCAGAAAACTATGGCCTGGTGAAAAGCAAAATCCTGAAAAGGTATGACATCTCAGGAGAGACCAACAGGCAGAGATTTCGATCTCTGAACTGCAACTTAGTTGACAATCCTCAAGAAGCCTTCATCCGACTCAGAGAACTCCTGATAAAATGGCTCCAACCAGAGGGAAAAATAGTCCCACAGATCATCGACACATTTGCCATGGAGCAATTCATCAACATCCTGCCTACAGATGTGCAGCTTTGGGTAAAGGAACACCAACCAGACAGTGGGGAAAAGGCTGTTTCTTTGGCCAAAGACTACCAAATGGCCAGACAGATGCCACAGCAGTGAGGTAACAGCCAAGCACCAGTAAGACATTATTTTTCCCTTTTAAACTCCAAGTCTGATAAGAACTCTGGTGGGGGTAACAAATCTGTGCTCAAAGATGTTATTTGCTATAACTGTAATGAGCCAGGTCAGATTGCAAGAAACTGCCATAAGAAGAGTGATACTGGAGCAGATTTGTCTTTGACAAATTGGAGCAAGTACTTAACAGATGTGAAGGTGGGGGATAAGACTGTAAGGGGACTCACTAATTCGGGAAGCAGAATGACCCCAGTGCATGTTGAGGTGCTTGGAAAACACTGTGAAAAGGACCAGGTACTGGTGTCATCTGCATCTATGGGGACACTAGATACTATCCCACCACTCAAGTACTCTGACCATTAAGGGTGTGTCACACCAAATAAGTGGGGTTAGTACCTAAGTTACCTGTATCCATGATTATTGGAAATGACTGTCCAGGATTTACTGAGTTAATCTCAGAGGAACTGAACCCTGCAATTTCAGTAGCAGTGGTAACAAAAGCTCAGACAAAGAAAATCTCAAACGGTGGGGACACTTTTCCTTTCTTTAATTTTGATTCAGACTTGTTTGAGTACAGCTCCAAGATCCAGAAATCCAGGAAAGAAAGATGATGCCTGAAGAAATTGTGGCAACAAATAACTGATGGACATAAGGGGTTAACATATTAAAATGCTGAAACTAAACTGATCACTGATTGTGGTTTTCTTTCAGAACAAGCTAACGATGTTTCTCTCCAGGGTTATTTTAAGCAGCTGAGGGTAAAACCAAAACAGGGTGAACCAATGTTTAAAACATGTAATGGGTTACTGTACAGAGTTTGGGTTAAACCTCAGACACAGGACCAGATAGAACAATGGGTTATACAACAGAAGTATAGAGCAGCGTTATTACAGATAACACATGACAGTCCTATGGCTGATCACTCAGGGAGGGATCACACCATTGCTAGATTGCTGTATAGATTTTACTGGCCAGGAATTCATGAAGATATTGCTATGTATTGTAATTCCTGTGCTCAGTGTCAGAAAGTCACTAGAAAAGACAAGGTTCCCCTGGTGCCCCTACCCTTGATAGATGTGTCTTTTGAGAGAATTGCAATGGAAGTAGTTGTCTATTTAGACAAAAGTAAAAAGGGTAATAAATTTATCCTGGTAGACTATGCTACTCAGTACCGAGAGGCTGTTCCAATGCATACTGTTACAGCCCCAAAAGTTGCAGCAGAGTTTGCAAAAATGTTCAGCAGAGTGGGCATACCTAAATAAATTATTACTGATCAGGGTAGTCATTTTGGTGCTGCATTACTTAAGGAGCTGTACAGATTACTAGGTATCACTGCCATAAGAACCTCCCCCATCAACCTCAGACAGACGATCTTGTTGAGCGTATTAACCAAACCCTAAAAAGCATGTTAAAAAGGTTTGTAAAAGGGGAAGGGATGTGATAAAAGAAATGTGGGAAGATAACCCCACTCAGAAACAATCTATAACATCTTATATGTGTGGCCTAAGAAAGAAGCTGGAAAAATATGTTGAAATTGCCCATAGTAATCAGGAAGAGGCCCAAAACCAACAGAAGGCATATTAACAACCATGGGGTAAAAGAAAAGGTTTTTGAGCCAGGTGAAAAGGTTTTGCTACTGTTACCCACAGCAGAAAATAAACTGTTAATGAAGTGGCAAGGGTCTTACAGAGTGCTTAGATGTATTGGCACCGTTAACTACGAGATTGAGACCCCTGATAGGAAAAATACTACTAAGATATACTATGCTAACCTCCTCAAGAAATGGGTTGAAAAAATGCCAAAAGCTGCTTTGCTAGTTCTACCAGAAATTGATAAAGAAGATATTGATGTAGCTTATGATAGACTGGAACAAACTGTAACTGCTGATGCTGTAAAGGGGAATTTTTACTTAACCTCAGAACAAACTGTAGAAATTCGTAATGTGCTAAAGACATTTAACAGTACTTTTACCACAGTACTGGGCTGAACAAAAGAGGTCGAGCACGTAATAGTGACAAGGAATGCTCGTCCTATTAGGCAAAAGACATAAAGTTTACCAGAGCGGTTAAGAACTGACATGGTTAAGGAAATACAAAAAATGAAAGAATTGAGTATCAGAAGAGTTGAGGAGTACTTGGTCATCCCCCATGGTAATTGTAAACAAAAAAGAAGGGGGTGTTAGAATCTGATTTTATTTTAGGAAACTTAATTGTCAGAATTTGACAGTTATCCTTTACCCAGAATAGATGATTTGGTGGACAGACTGGGGAGTGCAAAGTATATCAGTACCCTCGATCTCACCAAGGGTTACTTGTAAATCCCTTTAGCTAAAGATTCCAGAGACAAAACTGCATTTGCCACTCCTGTTGGATTCTATCAGTTTACCCCATGCCATTTGGTTTACATGGTGTGCCAGCTACATTCCCGTGGTCCATGGATGTAATTTTATCACCTCACACTGGTTATTGTGCTACGTACCTGGATGATGTCGTGGTGTATAGTCCGGACTGGAAAAGTCACCTAGAACACCTACGAGCAGTTATCTAAGCTATCAAAAATGCAGGTCTGACTATTAATCCTACCAAATGTGCATTGGGCATATAGGAAACCAGATATTTGGGCCATGTGTTGTGAAATGGAGAAGTTAAGCCAGAAATGTCTAAAATAGAAGCTGTAGCTAACAGCCCTATCCCTAAAACAAAGAAACATGTCATGTCATTTTAGGGCTGGCTAGTTATTATCGGAAATTTGTTTCCAACTTTGCTGTGTTAGCTGCTCCCCTCACTGAACTCATGAAAAAATGGTACCCAAATAATGTGAAATGGACCCCAGAGTGTGATTAAGCTTTTCAAGCCATTAAGGCTGCATTATGTTCAGCCCCTGTTTTAAGAAGCCCAGACTTTCAGAAACCATTTTTGTTACAAACAGATGAATCATAGGTGGACCTAGGTGCAGTCCTGAGTCAAAATATAGATGGGAGGGAACATCCTATTCTGTACATAAGTAGGAAGTTGCATGATAGAGAGAAAAGGTACTCCACCATTGAAAAGGGATGTTTAGCAGCAAAGTGGGCCATGGAGTCGCTTAAATTTTATTTGCTAGGAACTAACTTTGTACTTATAACAGATCACAATCCTCTCTGTTGGTTTAACCAAATGAAAGATAAAAATTCCAGAATCACAAGGTGGTACCTGGCACTACAGCCATTTAAATTCAAGGTGATACACAAATCTGGTAAAGACAATAGCAGTGCTGATTTTCTGTCAAGATATGGATCAGGAATTGAGGGGTCTGAAGGTTGAAAAACAAATTTATGAGTTTAAACTTAACTGTTTGCTGTACTGTTATAGAAAAAAGGATACTGTACATGTGCTTAATTTCTGAAAGTTAGAAGCTAATATTAGTAGAGAATTAAAATACAGTTTTGAAAACCTGTTTGATAAAACAGGTTCCCTCTTAAGGAGGGGGTGGGTGTACAGTATGTGACAGGGTTGAATAGGACCCTGTCCCAGTTGTTATGGGGAGTTTGAATGTAGGGATCTGTTCTGTTCTTTCATTTTTGTCTCTTGTCTGTCTGGTTGCACAACCAAATTTTCCTGTGAGACCTAGGATTTGATCACCCCGACAGTCTCGCAATTCTTTGCCTCTCACTGTTTCTCGGTCTTCCCTTGCTGTTTCTGTCTTTTCTTGTCTTGCATATCTGCTGGTATAAAAATATATGCAAATCATTATGTGAAAATGTAACTAATATTATGATTCCTTTGTTTAGAAATTATATAGTGTTACTGTTGAAGTGTATATATTGAAATGTATATAATTATAGTTTGAGATGATTGCAAAAAGCTATTGTGAACTCAAGGTATTAACCTGAGAGCAGTTTTTTTCAGAAGCTGTGGAGAAGGGGCCTCAATTCTGGGACATTGTGTTCTGGCTGCACCTGCCTGAAATTTACAAGAACATTTTAGAAAAAAATAAGATGCTTGTTAAGAAGGGGGATTGCAAGGACTTATAAGAGAGAGAGCTACAATGTTTTGAGAGACACACAGAGATTGAAGAAAAACTCAGATGGATCTTCTCTGTTTATTCTGCCTTTGTAAATAGTTATACTGAACATGTTTTTTTTTATGTTACTGCTAGTACTAATAAACACTTTTTGAAAATTCTACAACTGCTCCTGGCTTTTCCTATGCTTCCTGACCTGTGCCTGAATGATGCTCAGCACCTATATGGTCAACGACCCTGAAAGAGTAGCGACCGGGAAGGGCAGGATGAAGGGAAGAGTGACAGGATATTGGAAGAGGGTGGAAGGTGTCTGGAAGAGGACAGAATTTATGTGAGGGGTGGCAAGGTGAGAAGATGCCAAGCTAGCTGTGTGGCATGGTGGTTAGGGTGGCTGGCTCTGGTGGGGAGGGTTCAGGACTGGGGAGGATCACAATATTTTGAGCATAATTCAGCTGGTGTTTATATGTTTGTTCCTAGTTCTCCCCCTCCCCGACATGCATCCCCCCAGGTTTTTTTCAGAGAGAGGGTGCAGGGGGGCCAAGCCCCCCTCATAAATACTAGAAGGGAGCTTCCTTGCTGCAAATGCACATCAACGTTTTTATTTTCGGCAATGTACATTTGCCCTAACAGTGATCACCGTTATCACATAGAACCCTAGTCAAACAACACTAGTCCAGAAATTAAGGAACTTTCTAGAAAATTAGAAATGACCAAGCAGCACTAGGGAGGATTTATTTACCAGTGGCTGTCAATTAGGGGTGGGGTGGGTGGGGAGACCACTAGCACCAGGGATGATTTCTTTTTAACATAGACTCTTCTGAAGACTGTTTTGCAGAGGGAAACAAAATAGATTTTGATGCTTAGAGCGCTTCAGCCTGATTGACCAAAATGATCAGTTTGATTACAAGCCTTTACTCTAATAAGGTATGCTGGACAAACAGACCCGGAATTTTGAAGTTATGATAGGATATGTCTCCTGAATTCATGCAATGTAATTATATTGTATTGTCTCTAATTTAAAGATTGTCCAATAGATAGAACTGAGATGAAATTAGGATGCCCCTAGAATGCCTGTGTATTTTGTTTTTAAATAGTTTTCATAAATATGCCACTTCATATTTTGTCAAAATACACTATGAATTTAACACTATAATTTGTAGCATTTACAGTCATCATAATGGTATCTATGTTAGCATTATTTAAGAGACATTTGTTTTGGAAATATGTTTTACATATTTTAGATGTCATAGGACCTGAGAGTGTTCACATCATGTACGGCAGTGATTTTGTGTTTCTTACAGTGATGTTAGCTTTTGGGCAGTATGTAACTATAAATGCAATAGTTATTGAACATGTTTTCACTGCTGGTACCCAGAAACAGACTCTGAATATTTGCTGACATATCTAGCCAATTTCTGCAGTCTGTATGGTTCGAGATCCCCCCTTCCACAAAACAAAATTGCATTGGATATTTTAAATAGATTGAGTGTGGTCGGAATTGAAAATGGGACACTGTGAGTGTAACACAAAATTTTATTTATTTAGTTTTTGTTTACCTGGTAAGTGCACTAGCCATAACAATGACTATTTTCAGTCATGTCCCGGGAGGATACAGAACAATGAATCAAGAAAGACATGCAGATACAGGTACAATAAACGTAATTTACAACAGTTTCCAAGCAGGTGTTTGCTAACAAGGAGTGGTACACCTATACAGTGCTCAACAGAGATGTTTTACAACAGTTTACAATCAGGTTGACAAACATAAATAAAGATTCACTTATCTGGAGCCGTACAATAATTACAAGCTCCCCACAGAGTACCTTGAAGAGGAAAAGATACTACAGAAAGACCATTACCAGCACTAATAAGGGAATTGCACAGTTATCTTGGGGGGAGGGATAATAGAAGAGAAGAAGTGCAGAGCATGTAGGGAGGCAGATCAGAAGGAGGGATAAGGCTAGGAAGACAAGAGCTAGGGAGGTTTAAAACATGAACATTTGTGGGAAATGTCAAGATATGTACGTAACCCTTTTTTAAAAGATGCGTGGGATGTTGATTGGCGCAAGGTTAGAGGAAGGGAGTTCCAGTATTTGGGGGCATGGCAGGTGAAAGCACTAGCACCTTTTGTGATGCAGTGTCTGGGGATGAGCACAGGTGCCAGTTTGGAGGAGCGCAATCCATAGCAAGTAGTAAGGTTTTGAAAAAGGCCTGCCATGGATTTGGGTGTTTGTAGATGGACCATATTGTCAATGAGAGAGCCATAAGCAAGTAGTCAATTCATTGGGAGGAAGCCAACCTAGGTCAGAATAGAGGAAACAGTGGTGTTTCAGTCAATGTGAGGAGGAGGCATAACGACAGATGTTATAATAAGTAACATCCCATTTCCTAAGGGCCGATTTGCAAGCAGTGGTATATGTAGCAGCACCATAGGTAAGCGATGGTAGAAGAATGCCACGGGCAATGGGAAGCCTTGTAGAGGGAGTGAGCATGTAGCTGGTATGGTAGGCAATGTCAAGTTTGGCATGTACTAGTTTGCAAGTTAGATTGATGTGTAAGTCAAAATTTAACGATGGGTCAAGGGTAATGCCCAGATATTTAAAAGTTGTTACTACCCCAACTGCAGAGCCAATTAAGGAGGTGATTTTAAATTCAGGATTGGCCTGCCTGAGCTTCACATTTGATCCAAAGAGCATAGCTTGGGTTTTAGACTCATTTAATACAAGTTTTTGGTTAAATAGCCACTTTTGTATTTGCTAGAAGTCAAGAGAGAGTTGTTTATTTATGTCAACAATGCTTTTTGCACTAGTATACAGCACAATGTCATCAGCATAAAGCAGGGAGGCTGTTCCATGGAGGTCAACGGAGATATTATATATGAAGAGAGTGAAAAGTAAGGGCCCAAGGATGGAGCCTTGTGGTACACCAATATTTGTGTTTTTTTCCGAGAGGGTCGAGTTGTATTTGACAATTTGAGACCTAACCATTAAGTAGTTCCTGAACCATCTAACAACATTAGTAGAGAAACCTAGAGATGCCAGGGTGGTCAAAAGGATGGAGTGATCAACTAGGTCAAATGCCTTGGTCATGTCAATGAAAACTCCACCGGTGAGGAGACCTGAGTCCATGGCCATTTGGGCATCAGACGTGAATTTAAGAAGGGCAGTAGTGGTGCTATGGCCTTTGCGAAAGCCATGCTGGGCATTGGAGAGTAGGTCATGCTTCAGCAGGAAGTCAATTGTCTGGGCAGCTACAAGCTTCTCAAGAATCTTATTTAGGACAGACAGGATGGCATTTGGGCCTGTAGTTTGAGGGATCTCTACGATCTCCTTTTTTAAAAGCAGTAGTAATCCTAGCTGTTTTCCATATGTCAGGGATGTGTCCCCGGCATAGGGATAGCATGAAAATCCTGGCTAGGGGGGCAGCAATGAAAGGGGCTGTAATCTTTAGGAGCCGGGGCTCTAGATTGTCTGAGCCAGCTGCAGAGCTGTCCACGATATGGTTTAGCAATCTTAGCACCTCACATTTTGTGACTGATAATAATAGACGTCTAATAGGTTTCATTGTGTCCTCACATCAGCCACCTTCCTTTTTTCTTTTTTATAATTAACTTGTTCCAGATTAAGAAGCCAAATGGTTCTATGTGATAATGGCGAGCACCGAACGGTGACCTGCTTTATCGCAATGTCAGGGCGGCGAAAACAATTTCACCACCCTGACAACCTCGGCGCATGGAGGAACGGCGCCAGGGACTTGGTCCTTTTGCTTTGCCCCTCACACTCCCCTACTTAAGGATTCTCAGCTCCAGAGGGGTGCATGTTGGGGGGGGGGAGAAAGCAAAAAAAAAAACAAGTTTTGGGCCGGTGCAACAAAACTGCAGTCGTGCCCGGACCCAGACCCGAACCTGGAACTCCACGAACTGCATGCAGAGGCCAAACCCCGATGCCATGGCGCAGCTTGGCAGCTGAACGCAGCACCACCCCCTACATCCCCACCGCCCCCTCCCAGGCCACGCTCACCATGCTCACTCCACCCCCCATGTGCATGTACATATAACGACATCCTGGTGCCACAGTCGCCCACCACCACATCCGGTTGCCCACCCCCCCTCACCATTCAGGTTTTCGCCCACATCACATCGCCGTCACAGGCTAGCGGCCAAATCTGATGTGACAGCATACTCAAATTCTGGATGGAAAGATGGCACAAAGCTACTTTGCAAAATTGCCTTTTTCGTATAATATTTTCGTATGGGATTCACAATAACATTTTTACTATTAAGCCGCTTTACATGTGGTGGTACATTTTTCCTTTTGATTTATACTTTTTGGCCCCTTGATCCACCAGTCTGCCAACCTCATCATGTCAGGCATCCTCCTTAGGTCTCAGGCCACCATCTCCAGGGATTCTCCTTGGCTCCTAGATCCGGGTCCATAGCTACCCCAGCCTGCTCCCCAGGCGGTGGAGGGAGCTCCCCCAGCTTGATCCCCCAGGTTAGGATCCAGTAATGTCATGTACCCTCAGTGCCAAACTAGTCCCCACTGGAGACGGTCATCATGCCGCCGTGACTGGTGCCCTATTTTTCCTCTTTTGTCCCCTGACGTCTGTGGCGTGCAAAGACGCCTAAGGTCCTGAGTGCGTGCGCTTCCGCATGCACTCTGCTCCAGGGTGTCAGCCACAGGATGTCTCCACAGGTCTTACCAGTGCTCTAGTGATCACCTCCAGCCACCACCAGGGGCCACCAGAGCACCGGTGGCAGCACCCCCCCCTCCCCAGAGAAGGAGAGCAGTCCTACGGACGCTCAATCCTTCTCCTCCCCTGCCGACCCCCAATGACCCAGGCTCCTTCTCGAACCCGAGTCACCGGCGTGGTGCGAGGTGTGGTGTCCAGCGCCTCAACCCTCAGCACCACCGGGCCGGCATGTATAGGTACTTTTGCACTTATCTAATCACTTCTATGTTCATTTTTTGCATGTTGAAATAGTTAATTGCTTAATTGCACTATTATGCTACTGTATAAGAGGATGGAAGTGTTTTTTGTCAGCTACACCCACTGAGGAAGCCACATGTTCTGGTGATATGTAGGGACTCTTAAAAACATAGAAGCAAAGACTTTGATGGCAGATAAGGACCACTTGGCCCAACTAGTCTACCCATTTCCATACCTACTGGATAAGCTGCAGATCCTGGTTTACCAACATCCTATTTCTTCCTACCCCCCACAAGAATTGCCTTATGTCTGTCCCATGCATTCTTGAATTCCCCCACTGTTTTTGACCCGACAAGCTCCTCAGGAAGGCCATTCCATGCATCCACCACCTTCTCTGTGAAAAAATACTTCCTCACATTGCCCCTGAGCCACCACCCTCTATCTTCAAATGGTGTCCCCTTGTTCTCGCACATCTCTTTTTCTGAAAGATGCCACCCTCTTGGACTTTGTTGATTCCCTTGAGGTACTTAAAAGTTTCTATCATGTCCCCCTCTCCCTCCTTTCCTCAGGGGTATGCATATTAAGCTCCTTTAGTCTCTCCTCATATGGCTTCTCTTGCAGACCCTGCACCATTTTAGTTGCCCTCCTCTGGACAGTCTCCATCCTGTCTATGTCCTTGCGGTGATGGGGTCTCCAGAACTAGATGCAAAATTCCAGATGGGGTCTCACCAACTGTCTATACAGAGGCATAACATCTTCTTGTTTTCTATTGGTGATGCCTCTCCCTTTGCATCCTAGTATCTCCCAAGCCATGCCTACTACCTACTCATGTTGCTTGCTAATCTTTAGGTCATCTGATATGATTACTCCCAGGTCCCTTTCCATTTTTGTTGTTGTTACTACCTCCCCACTATTGTGTACTCTTCCCCTGGATTTTTGTTTCCCAGGTGCATTACTTTGCACTTCTTTGGATTTAATCCAAGCTGCCATACTTCTGATCATTCCTCCAACCTTGCCAAGTCCCTTCTCATCCTTTCTAACCCCACTTGTGCCTCAACCCTGTTGCAGATCTTTGTGTCATCTGCAAAGAGGCATACTTTTCCTTCCAGTCCCTCTGCAATGTCACTTCTAACATAGAAACATACAAGTTGATGGCAAAAAAGGACCACAAGGCCCATCCAGTCTGCCCATTTCTTTTTCTACCTTATGAATGTGCCATCGGCCTTTGTTCTGTCAATGGCCTATCTATTCATACTCATCTGTATTGCTCACTTATGCCTATCCCATGCCTGTTTGAAGCCCTGCACTGTATTCATATCCACCACTTCCTGAGGTAAGCTGTTCCATGCATCCACCACCTTTCTGTGAAAAAGAACTTCCTCACATTACCCCTTAATCGGCCTCCCTCTAATCTCACGCTGTGTCCTCTTGTCCTGTTATTTTTCTTATATTGAAACATGTTAGACTCTTTCACCTTGTTAATGTCCTTAAGGTGTTTGAATGTTTCGATCATATCACCTCTTTCCCCTCCTTTGCTCTAGGGTATACATATTGAGCTCCATTAATCTGTTCTCACATGTTTTCTGATGCAGTCCCTGCACCATTTTGGTTGCCCTTCTCTGGACTGCCTCAATTTGGTTAATGTCCTTGTGAAAGTGTGGCCTCCAGTACTGCATGCAGTACTCCAGATGAGGCCTAACCAGTGTCTTGTAAAGAGGGATTATTACCTCCCTCTTACGATTTGTGGTACCCCTACTAATACACCCCAACATCCCCCTAGCCTTACCTACTACTTTAATGGTCTGCTTGGATGATTTCAGGTCATCAGTGATGATGATGCCCACGTCTCTTTCTTCCCTTGTGACTGCCAGCAACTCCCCTCCCAGCCAATAGGTGGCTTCAGGGTTTTTCCTTCTTATGAGCATGATCTTGCACTTCTTTGCGTTGAACCCCAGTTGCCACATTTTCGACCATTTTGCTAGTTTATCCAGATCTCTTCTCATTCTGCCCACCCCCATCTGGATCATCTACTGTGTTGCAGATTTTGGTGTCATCTGCAAACAGACAAACATTACCCTTCAGTCCATCTGAAATATCATTGATGAAGATATTGAAGAGGACTGGTCCCAGGACTGATCCATGAGGTACCCCACTTGTGACTTGCATCTCTTCTGACTGTATACCGTTTACGACCACTCTCTGTTTTCTGCCCATCAACCAATTTGCCACCCAGCTGACCAACTTCTGACCCACCCCGAGCCTACCCAGCTTATTAATCAATCTTCTATGTGGAACAGTATAGAAAGATTTGCTGAAGTCAAGGTAGGCGACATCAACTGCTCCCCCTTGGTCCACCACTCTGGTTACCCAGTCGAAGAAATCTATGAGATTAGTTTGACGGGACCTTCCTTTTGTAAACCCGTGCTGTCTGTAAACCTGTGCTGTCTTGGATCCTGTGCTTCTATGGATCCCAGGTGTTGCATTATCCTTTCCTTAAGGAGTGCCTCCATAATCTTGCCCACTACTGAGGTAAGACTAACTGGTCTGTAGTTCCCTGCCTCCTCCCTGCTACCACTTTTGTGGAGTGGGATCACATGAGCCCTTCTCCAGTCTTTTGGGACCTCTCCTATGCTCACAGACTCACTAAATAGTTCTGCTAATGGCTCTGCTAGTTCCACCCTTAGCTCCTTTAGTACCCTGGGATGTATACCATCAGATCCCATTGCCTTGTCCACTCTGAGCTTATCGACCTCTTGTAGGACCATTTCTTTTGTGAAGGGACTAGTGCTCACCTCCATCCCCACTGTGTCCATAGTGCTGAGCTGTGGGCCCTGCCGTACCTTCTCTTCAGTAAATACTGAGCAGAAGTATCTACTTAGGCTAAATGCTTTCACATGGTCCTCCTCCTCACGCACTCCCTATCTCCTTTGATCTTAGCAATACCCCCTCTGGACTTTCTCCTTTCACTAATGCTGTCTGTGCTAGTGTTTCCTCAGTTTGGGCCTTTGCCTGCCTTACTGCCTTCCCTGCTTCCCTTAGGGAAGTTTTGTATGCCCCTCTATCTTCATCCCACTGTGTTCCCTTATATTTCCTGAAGGCCAGCCTTTTGGCTCTGACATTTTCTGCTACTATTTTTGAGAACCATAATGGTTTCCTTTTTCTTTTGCACTTCCTTTTCTCTCTAACACAATGGGATGTTGCTTCAAGTATTGCATCCTTAATGTTTGCCCACTTTGCCCGTACCCCCTCACCTGTATTTCTTTTTGCCAGAGCTAGCTTAACTCTGTTGGCCATCTTATCAAAGTCAGCTCCTCTGAAGTCTCATATTTTTGCTTTGGAATAGGATGATTTTAGTTGTAGTGGCCAAACTGAACCATACCATGTGATGGTCACTGGCCCCCAGGTTACCTTCTACCTGGAGATCTGTGATCCTTTCCCTGTTAGTCAGTACTAGAGCTGGGATAGCACTGTCTCTTGTGGGTTGTTGTACCAGCGGTTTGAGGCCCTCCCCCTGCAGGGAATCCACCATATGTCTAGTTCTGGCAGATGTTCCTGCTGGTATTGACCAATCTGTATCTGGCATGTTGAAGTCTCCCATTATCAGAACCTCCCCTTTAGCTGTCATGTTCTGTATATCTTCTAACAGTAATGTGTCTATGCCCTCCCCCTGGTCTGGAGGCCTGTAGACAATCCCAGTTCATATGGCTGTCCCATTTCCTGTTTCCAGGGTGACCCACAGTTCTTCTGGCTCCTTATGTGTATTCTCAATTTCTGTAGCTTTGATATTTTCATTGACATAAAGGCCCTCCACCCCCCTTTTGCACCTCAGTCTCTTCTGAACAGTACATAGCCAGGTACTGAAGTCTCCCAAGTGTGGTTACTGGTAAACCATGTCTCGCTAATAGCTACTATGTCCAGTTTAGCCTCTGTCATTATTGCCTGCAGGTCTGGGATCTTGTTTCCCAGACTGCGAGCATTTGTGTACATGATTTTCCATTGGCCAGATTTCAGTGTGTTAGTTGTTCGGCAAGGTCTGGTGTTTCCCCTGTGCATCCTATGGGGAGTTGGACCTTTTTCCTTACCTGGTGATGCAAATGAACTACAAACATGCTGAACTCCTGTTTGACCACTAGCTGAGGGGGGAGGGGTGTTCTTCCCATTCGATGTATGGGGTGCTGCACCCCTCTCCCCATTTGCTAGTTTAAATATTCTGCAAAGACGTCAAACATCTGCCCCTCCTTAGTCAGATGCAGTCCATCAAATTTAAAGAACTTTCTCTCCCAAAACTGTTGCCAGTTCCTTTCAAATTTATGTCCTTTTTCCTGGCACCAGCCCTTGAGTCACATGTTTAGCTCCCCTATCTCCCCTTCTCTGACCTTCCGTCCATCTGCTCCCTCTCCCAGACTGGCAGGATCTCAGAGAAGGAGATGCCGGATGAAATAGATGATAGTTTGTCACCCAGCCTGGTCAGATGTTCCTTGGTCTCCACAACTGACCGGCTGGCGAGATCATTAATCCCTTTGTATACCAGGACATTAATGTTTTCTCCTGCTTCCTGAACAATTTTAGCAATGCAGTCAGTGTCTCTCCATGCTGATGTACCTGGGAGACATCTGACCATTACCCCTGGCTGGAGACATTAAAAGGACTGGACCCAGTACTGAACCCTGTGGTACCCCACTAGTAACTCCCCTTTCTTCAGAGTGGACTCCATTTGCTATTACCTTCTGTGTCCTGTTGTCCAGCCAATGTTTTACCCAGGCTACCACACTGGGACCCACTCCCAGGCTGACTAATTTGTTTATTAATCTTTTGTGTGGGACTGTGTCAAATGCCTTGCTGAAGTTTAGGTAGGCCATGTCCACAGCCCCTTCCTGGTCTGCTACTCTGGTCATACAGTCAAAGAAATCGATTAGATTCATCTGACATGACCTTCCCGCTGTGAATCCATGCTGCCTTGGGTCCTGTGCCCCACTGGCCTTTAGGTACTCAACAATTCTTTCCTTCAGAAGTGATTCCATCATTTTCCCTACCACTGAGGTCAAACTGACAGGTCTGTAGTTTCCTGCCTCTGTCTTTCTCCCTCTTTCATGAAGGGGAATCACATCCACCCTTTTCCAGTCCTCAGGTACCACATCATCTTCCCATGATTTGTTAAAAAGGGTAGTCAGTGGTGTCACTAGTGCACTCCTTAGTTCTTTTCTGGGGTGAATCCCATCAGGCCCCATTGCTTTGTCCACCTTCAGTTTTAGGAGTTCTTTCAGAACACTTTCTTCTGTGAAAGGACTGGGATCGACTGCCCTATCCAGAGTGCTTCTATTGATTGGATTAGGTACCTTTCCCTCCTCTACTTTTGTGAATACTGAGCAGAACTATTTGTTCAGTATCCCTACTTTTTCTCTGTCCCTCTCTGCCCACCCACCGTTCCCTTTATTCAGCCTCACAATCCCTCCCTTTGTCTTTCTTCACTCCATAATGCACCTATAAAAGGTTTTATCCCCCTTCTTAACTGAGTTGGCTATCTTTTCCTTGGTCTGGGCCTTTGCTATTCTGACTGCTTTCCCCGCTTACGTCTGCTTTAACTGGTACAGTTTTCTGTCTTTCTCCTTCTGTGTTTCCTTATACTTCCTAAATGCTATCTTTTTCTGCCTGACCTTCCCCGCCACCTCTTTTAAGAACCATAGTGTTTTTTTCTTTTCTTTTAATTTGTTTATTTGCTTTAAACAAAGGCTTGTTGCCTTTGTGATGGCAGTTTTGATGCTTCCCTATTGTTGCTCCACCCCTCCTTCTTGCCTGTTTGTTAGTGCTTTTCTGAGACACTCTCCCATTTTGACAAAATCAGCCCTCCTGAAGTTCAGTACCCTCACTTTTGTATGGCTTGACTCTGTAGCTGAGTTTATCGTGAATCACAGTTTGGTGGTCACTTGTCCCCAGATGGCTACCTACTTCTACATCTGAGATCCTCTCTCCATCCTCATTTGAGAGTACCAGGTCTAAGATTGCTCCATCCTGAGTGGGTTCCAACACTAGCTGTCTGAGGCATGCCCCCTGTAGGGCATTGAGAATGGCCCTGCTCTTGGATGTGGCTGCCCGCCCATTGGTTCAGAGCATATCTGGACTGACTTGTACTGTATGAGCTGCATGCCCATTGGCTCATGCTCTGAACCAATGGGCATGCAGCCCTACCGAGCTGTTAGTTGGTGGGCGGCAGAGCGGCAGGCAGGTGGAGTGCTGCCGCCTCGCCCGGCTGCGGGGGATCGGGTGGGGTGGTTCCGTGGGCAGGTGGGGTGGGGGTCACTAGATCACCAGGGATTTCGGACATGGGGGTGAGGATGCCACCCATGATTGGGCTACTCGCAGTCCACTGGACCACCAGGATATTGGACTTTGGGGAGGTCTGATGCCCATGATCGGGCTACTCGGGGGTGAGGATGTTTCAGTTATGCCCACGATCGGGCTAATGAGGGTGAATACCGTTATGCCCGCGTCAGGCTTCTCGAGGTGACACTTCAGCCAGCGATCTGGGCATGGGGAGCACCGCCGGGTACTGCGGAAAACAAGTCCAGGCCACCCACTGGTGGCAGCGCTGTGTTGCACCCTGCAATGCGGCAGCTCACCTGTGGGTGGCCTTGACTGTTCCTTTCAGCGTAACTTTGTGCAGGCGCAGGTAGGGGTTGCACCTGCATAACTCTGCACGGCCTGGGCTGAATATCGGGCTGTGCAGTTTATGCATGGGCACGCCCCCCCCACCTGTGCCTGCATTCATTACTGATGCACCCCGGTGCATCGGGGTTTGTGCAGGAGCACTTTTCCCTTTTAAGTATCGCACCGGGGCGCATCAGTGGGTTGTGCATGGTGCAACACTGTTGCGCCATGTGCAATCCTTTTGAATATCTGGGCCAGAGTGTACATTTTCTCTGTAAGATTCAAGCAATTGAGAATTGACTTCTGAGAGCTGTTGCACCATTGATCTCAAGTTATAAATGATGGTGCAACATTTTGTAATCAAAGTAATGATGCAACAAGGTTGTGATGTTCTGGGTTTTCTATGGGAAACTGACCAGCCATACACTATATAACACTTAGCAAGGATGTTCTAAACATTCAGGGCTCAATTCTCAAAAGGGTTAGAATGCCACAAGCTGAACACACAGCACATGGTGCTTGACGCATTCCCTGGCTGGCAATCAGTATTCTTGATCCCATGCATCAGATGTGGCGAATTAGACCAGTTTTTGTTGGTCTGACTTTGTGGGCCTTTTTATGGGGTTTACTACAAATATTTGGCACAAGCCACTGTAAAAGGGGTAAAATGTTGCAAATGTGCATGACCTATGTGAATTAGGCACTCGGTGCGGCATTGTGTTTGGGGCAGCGCAGGGTTTGACACAGGGCTTGTGAAAACCAAGCATCAACCTTTGAGAACTGAGCCATCAGTGTTATGATGAAACAGTTTTCTCAAGAGTCCTTCAGAATCTATGTGATTTTGGTGAATAAATAAGAGCGAAATCAAAAACAGCGAGGCAACTACAGCAAATATAAAAACAGTGAGTCACATCATAGTGCCAACACAAAAGAGTGAACAAAACACTGTATGACAGTAACTCTCAGGAAGCATACTATCAACAAGACATTCTGCCCTCCCACACATACCTTTGTGGGGTGCTCTGCCCTCCGCATCCCCTCTAATTTATATAAGCAACGCGAGGGGGTGGACACAGGGGAAAGGACATAACTCAGGAAGGGGGATGTCAGGTGGGATGGAACCAGGGCCTAAGAGAAAATGGGGGGCTACTCGGTGGCATCCTGTGGTCAGGAGGGAATGCGGAAACTGGGCTACAAAAAAAATGGCATCTTATAAAAATTAAAAATATCCCTACAGCCAGGCCCAAGTCCATGCCCATGCCCACTGCATACACAGGCAGTGACCCATACCATTGCACCAAATGGATGGCTGCAAACTGCTTGGCCAAGCACAGTCCTATAACCTAATACTGCAGTGTAAGTCACTGTATGGTTTGGCACTCGTTCTTTTCGTAGGTGCTCCAATTGAGTCACTCAATTTGACTTGCCCATGTTACGGGATACCTTCCTTCATTACTTCCATGGCATTGTAGGTTACCCAGGATTTTATAAAAGTGCATGTGATTGTGAGTGTGACATGGAAAGCTGAATCCCACATAACCAGCTCTAAATCTCAAATGTCTTGCTTTTGCATTGGAAGACATTTCCTCACGTGAATGCCACATCTGCCATATCACTAAGCTGTCAGTAGAAGGACTGACTATCTATGGTCTGCCTGTGATACTTCCCTCCCTTGGTTATAGAGTAGTGATTTATGTAGGATTGTCTTTATAACACTGTGTGCAATGGCAGCTCCTCCCTATACCGGTCCATACAAAGCACTCCTGGGTGCCAAACAGCACCCTGTCTCTCCCCATCCTGCAACAAATTCTAATTGAAACCTAGTAGTCCACCCTCCTCTTTTTGACCCACTCAAAGTACATTGGTGTCTAGCAGCATCCCCTTCCTTTCTGTCTCTGTCTGGTGCTTAGCAAAACCTGGCATCCAGTTGCTTTCCCCTCCATTCCTTCTCCTGCGCTACAACTCTCATATTTCCAATGACACCACACCTTTCTTTCTGTCCTGTGCCAAGCATTTCCTGGTATACAACAACATTTTCCTCCCTCTCCACCTCCCATTTCATGCACTCCCTGGCTTCTAGTAACACCCCACCGGTGTCCCTGTCCTGTAGTTTTTTTAACAATGATTTTTTAATAACATGTCTTCAGGTACCAGTAGAGATGTGGCAAAGTTTAAATTCACCAGTGAAGTTAGTGCAAAGTGACAAAAAATTACTCTTGTTAGAGCTTTATGAAGTTTTCCCAATACTGAGAAACTTCGACTTTGCCCAAATCACAAAGTTTTTGCTGCGAAGTGCAGAATTTTGCCACAGAGTGTGAAATTTCACCCATGAAATTCTACACTTTGTGGCAAAACTTCGCACTTTATGGATCGATCTGTGAATTGCATGAAATAAGCAAACTGCATGTAATTTGCTAATTAATTCATGGAGTAAAGTTTGTGTACTTCACCTATCTCTAGGTACCAGTTGTGTTAACTCATTGCCTCCTAGAACACACCTGTAGGTGGCAGCAAATGTACTGTGGTGTGTCCCAGAATGAATACAGAAGTCAGTTACAGACATCCTGTGTGTCCTTGCTACATCTGGAGACATCACTCATATGTTTTAATATTACTTGTTAGCCAAAATTGATTAGAACTGATTGCATAGCACCTTTAGAAATGTAATTTTGTGTTGAACAACTTTGTCACTGATACTTCATGTACATCACATACACTTCAGGAGTTATTTGCATTTGTTTATGGCATGGTGTGTATGGCAGACATTTTGGCCATCAAGCCTCACCTAAACACCTTGAATAAAATGGGGAAAAAATACATGTTTTATACTAGAAAAAAAAAGACTTTTTAGTACAAATGCACTATTGTAACTACATTTAATGTATGGATGCTTAATTTGTTGTTGATATGTTACAAATTTCGTAATCATTGCCTTTTTTGTGCAAACAAATTGGTTATTTTGACTAGTATAGAAAAAAATGTCTTATTATTAATTGCATAGCATCATTGGAAAGGTAATTTAATGCTGAACAACTTTGCCACTCATACTTTGTGGGTAGCACTTATAGCTCATGAGGCATTAGCATTTGTTTGTGGCATGCTGATTATGGCTTGATTTTGCTTAGAAAGGCTCAGGATGCAGTGTTAAGAATTTACAGGACACAAGTGGTGGAACTCTCAAATAGCTCATGTGGAGTGAATGACTTAAATGAGCACTTTACCATCTTCACCAGCATGTTTTTGGTACATTTGTAACCAGATGTGATCATACTCTGGTGACACTCAAATATTCACTTTGCTAATACTGTGTTTTTAACTGAACATTTTCAACAATGGGGCCCATGTCTGGTGTTGGTTACCTATGTGAAAAAACAGCACCACCTGGGAGCCCATCACAAAGTACACTTACGCCTCAGCCCTTGCCTGAACTTTAATGAAGATACCAGGAGCCCAAACTGGTGGCTAAGTAAGTGTATCAATGCAATCTTCCTGCCACCCCCCCAAAAAAAATCTGAACACTAGAAGCCCATCCCTGGGGTTGGACAGATACTTAAACATTGTAGCCCCTGGGAGCCCACTCCCATGGCATGCTGTTGCCTTGACACCTAAAGCAACCCAATGACAATGGCCACTGGGAGCCCACCTCTGATGGCCACTACTGGCCAGCTTTCATGATTTCTGACTTCTGGAGCCCATGCAGGTGTTGGACAACATTTCAATTTTAAAAAGATGTCATCAGGAGCCCAGATGGCAGAACACTCAAACCCTATAGAGCACCCACTCACCAACTTGGCCGACCGCCATCTAAGTAAATGACAGCTGTGATTTGTAAAATACATGAATTTCATTTAGTTATTTATTGAATTTTGTTGACCCAGTAGGCCTATTGAGACTAGAAGTCTCTGTTTCAGGGGCGACCAGGGGGAGAGGGATACAGATGGTAACCAACTGAAATTGAACCAGATGAAGCTGATGGTGGTATTTTTTTAGTGAATGAGGGAAAGATTTTGCCAGGACACTGGGGAAATTCCCCTACTGCTTGGCCAGTAGGGGGGGACTGGCTGTTGCTGGATCGCAGGTCAGTTGGAAACCTGCACGGAAGGAGAATGGAGGTTGTAGAACAATCGGAGCAGCTGAGGGCTGCAAATAGTCCGACGACTATGTTGAAATTTGCAGAGAATAACGTGGAATGTGTGGAGAGAGAAGAAAAATAATTATTCGTTTCGACGGAGGATTTGACTACTTTTTCGAAAGATCTAACTGTTTCGGAGTCAACAGTACTTATACCAGAGGTGAGACAGCTTAAAGATAAATTGGAATCATTAAAATTCGAACAATGGACGGTATCTGAGCAATTAAAGACACTGGCAATCAAAAATGCAGGGCAACTTACCGGGTCAAACGAGGACTTAGAAATTGAGCAGGCTCTGGGTGAGGTAGTTCCCAATCAGTCCTCGAAAGGTGGCTGTGTTTCCAGTAAAGCCACAAAAGGTGATATTATATCGGAACAAGCGACCGAAATGGCTAGTAGTTCTGTGGGAGTGCCTTCACAGAGCTCTGAGCTGATGACCGAGCTGGAAGACAGGAACTGCATACAGCAGGAATTGAGGGTGTGCAAGGACGTCGTGGTGGAAGAGGAAGTGGGACAGGGGAAGGCTTTTCGTGAGGGACACAGAAGTCCTGTACAGAGTTCGATGGGATTTACCTTTCAGGCTGAAATGAGCATGGAGAGGGAGAATACTGAACCAGGGGCACGCTGTATCTGTCAGACGGTACCAGGAATACAAACAGGTGTAACGGATTTCACATTTTCCAAACGACTACTGGACAAGGTAGGAGAAGAAGGGAAGGAAAAGAGAATGGCATTGAACTTTGCTAAACGCCACTTGGTGCTGCCTATAGTGGGGACAGATGGACATTTAATTAAGGCTCAGCAGGGAGGAAAAGAGACAGTGATAAATAATAATTGTATAGTACCTATTTCTACTGACAACTGGTCCCCACAGAAGGCTTTAAGTGAAGCTGGCTGGATGTTGGATTGTGGTTCTTGGAAGCCCACACCTGATTGGGACCCAAAGCTGAATTTCTCCCAAAATGAACCAACCTGGAAACCCAAGTCACAAGACGCTGGTATTTCACAGCGGGGGAAGAGAGGATAAATGAGAATGGGGTAGGTGCTCCTATGGAGAGTTCAATCTCTGGGGAAAAGGAACTCTCAGCACTTGTGGCCCAGGTACAAGGGAGGCACAGGACCACAGAGAGAGGTGGGGACAAACCACTGATGTCAAATTATTTTCTAAAATTAAACAGGATGCTGCACCTACATGAAATTGATACGCATTAGATATAAAGGAGGTTTGGAGGTCCGACTGATAGGCAGTATGTGGGGAAAAGTTTATTAAAGATTCTTTACATTCTCGCCTAGAGAGTGTTTGCATTTATTAATGTTTCTGGGAGGATAATTTTGATGTTAGTTTTGCTCCTCCTATACTCTTGATATGTTTTGGGAAAGATATCACATGAGTTAAATTTTCTCCCTTATGGACTCCATTTCTAGTAATACCTTCTTGAAGCCTTTAATTAAATATGTCACTGTTATGTTTCGAAATGAGGGGGTGCATATTGATGATATCACTTACTGGCTAGGCCAAAAATGTGAAATTCAGAGTGACCCTGAAGCAATATTAGATTCAGAACAATTTTGGACAGGGGGCTGGTGTTTTAAAGTGAAATTAAGACAGGCGGAGACAGGTATTGAGCATATCCTGAATTCCTTTTTATTGGGCAGGGATAGAGGGGTGTGTTTTTATGTGGGACAACCATGAGCATGTTATAAATGTGGGGCTAGGACGCATTTATCAAGCTCCTGTGACAAACAAAGATGTGAGAATTGTGGAGAAGTAGGGCATATTTCCTTTCAGTGTGCTAACTTCACAAAGTGTGATCTTTGTGACGAGACCGGGCATGTATTTGCTGATTGTACATCGGCGGCAAAAAATGAAGGTTGCTGTGGTAGTCCGGATTTATTAATTCAAAAAGCACAGGATTTGTTGATAGGGAAGGCCTCTGTTGGTTCCCCACGGCCTGCAGTAGATCTGACCCCAGTTGTTACACTGAATGGACAAGGGGCAGAGGTACCTAAGGTAGCCTGTCAAGAAAATGACACTTTAGACCTAGATACAGGGGAAGTTTTGA
Organism: Neoceratodus forsteri; assembly: GCA_016271365.2. NCBI lineage: Eukaryota > Metazoa > Chordata > Ceratodontiformes > Ceratodontidae > Neoceratodus > Neoceratodus forsteri. Next base: position 160,603,128 of record CM028137.1, read on the forward strand.
TAGTAGAAGGACAACAGCAACAGGAGACCTTTTGGACTCCAGTGGTAGCTGCTGTTCGACGATCCTCCAGAAATGTTAAAAGTCTTTCTCAGTAGCTGGTTTTGGAAGTGGAAACCAGTAATTCCTTTGCCTTATTGACCAGTCAATGGAGGGAATCAGATATGGATTGCCTAGAGGATGATTCCCAGTTGACAACGGACAGTCCACCTTCCCCATTACGACTACAGGAGGATTATAAAGGTAAAAAAAAGGAAAGGAGAAAAAAAGATAGGTGAAGGTTAACTTTGAATAGGCACACTGCAATTTAGGTTAGGTTCGGTGAATGTACACAGTATATCGAATTATAAAAGACAGCAGATAATTTATGATTCAATTCATTCTGCACGGTTAGATGTCTGTTTAATTCAAGAAACTTGGATATATACTATGGCACAAGTTAGGTGTTTTCAACGGGAATGGTGCTGGGGTCTGTCTTATTGGTCTTTTGGCCGGCAGTCGGCGGATGGCATAGGGTTTCTATTCCATTCTTATGTCTTTTCTTTAATCAGGTCTATAGATCTGATACCAGGACGGTTGATGATTTTAGATGGGCTGTGGAAAGGTAGGTCCTGTCGGTTTATTAATGTATATGGTTCTCAGCTTAAAGCAGAAAGGGTTGCACTCTGTAATATGTTACAACCTTATTTGTTGACTTCACTGGAGGTGTTTTTGTGTGGGGATTTTAATTGTGCTTTGTTAGATGTTGAGAATCCAATGGGGGGGGTGAAAAAAAGATTTATTGTGATACTAGGGCCCTTTATAAAATGGTCCATTCCGCAGGTTTAATTAATGACAGTAGTAAACAGAGATCAGGGCCCAGGTTTACGTATAAAAGGAATCGATTTACTTCTACTATTGATTATATTTTTTTATCTAACAACATTCATTTTACATTTAAAACATGTCCAGTGTCCTTTTCTGACCATCTGATGTTACTTTGCACCATTTCTCCTTCTGTCAGACTAATAAATCAGAAAGCAAGATGGAAATTGAACCCTTTATTGTTGACCTCAAAAGGGATATTGGATAAAATTAATTAATTGCTAACAGAGCGATTATCAGTGGCCTTTTTATATAGCTCAAAGAGTGAGTGGTGGAAGGATTCTAAGGATGACATTTGTCATGTATTACAGCAACAAGGAAAAGCTAAGGCAAATAATGATTTTCTCCACTATTTAAAATTAAGACAGCAATTATATTACTTATTTTCAGTGGCCAATATTTCCTCCTTGGAATATGATTCACAGATTAGGTTATTGAAAGCTCAGCTTTTGAAAGTTCAGTATAATAGGGCTAGCACCCTAAATGCACATTTACGTTATGGGATCAAGAAGCAGCCGGGAAGGGATCCATATGCAGCTTTCAAAATTTATACACAAGCTACACACTTGAATACACTTCGGAATAAGGTGGGTCTACTGGTACAAGATCAGCAGTCACTTTATTCTCATTAAACAATTTTTTTTGGAATATACGCCAGTACGGCCCCCCGACTGATCAGAACATTTCGGACTTTCTAACCCAGATTGAGGTACCAGACCATGGGATAGAGTTATCAGTGGTGCTTCGGCCAATTACGATGCAGGAAATAACTACTGCTATTAAAAAACAAAGAACAGGAACTTCCCCGGGGATTGATGGATTGACATCAGAGTTATATAAAGCTTTTCCGGTGGAATTTTCTAAATGTTTGGTTATTGTATTTAATGCATTTATGAGTATGTCTGAATTTCCAAGTTGGTTTGCAGAGGGGCTGCTGATTTTTTTATATAAGTCAGGTGATAAATTTGACTTAAAAAATTGGAGACCAATTACGCTCCTGAATTCGGATTATAAATTATTTATGAGTATTTTGAATGAGAGATTGAAACAGTTAGCGGTTATAGTACTCTCCCCATATCAGTTTTTTGGGGTGCCTGGGAAAAACATACAACAGGCTCATATGGTCTTGAGAGACATCGTGGAGTTGGCAAGGATGCAAAAGATATCAGGATGCATTGTCTCTGTTGATCAAATGAAGGCCTTTGATAGAGTGTATCACCCTTTTTTATTTGCATCCCTACGGAAGTATGGTGTTCCGGAAGGCTTTATCCACATTATAAAAGCGCTTTATGATTCAGCAATAACACATCCAGTAATACAACTTGAGATAAGGGAAGGGTTTCATATTCCAACTGGGGTACGGCAAGGTTGCCCGTTAAGTAGCTTGTTGTATGCATTTACGATTGATACATTAATTAGATCATTAAAAACAAACACCTCGGTGGGCAGGAATTGGTTGGACTGTTGATGTGGATAAGTGGTATATACTAGCTTATGCTGATGATTTATGTGTTTTTTTTTCTGATAGTTCACAAGTGGTGGTTTATTTAGATTTTATGGAGGAATATGCAGTATTGGCAAATTCCACTATTAACAGGACTAAAAGTAAAGGTGTATTTATTGGAATGGATGGTATATCTGATGTAATAGTACAAGGTCTTCGTCTTTCTTGTGATCCAATTAAAATATTGGGTTTGTTCTATGGACCAAAAAATGTACCAGATTTTAATTGGATGACAGTATTGAAGTCCATAGACCTGAAAATTAGTATTTGGAAACAATGGAAAATGGATAAAATTAAACGGGTTGCGATTATTAAGAAATTCATTGTTCCAAAGTTACTATATATGGCATTAATTTTTCCTTTACATCTGCTCTTGGAAACCCGAATATATAGTCTATTCTTTCAGATGTTGTTGGGTAGCAGGCTTAACCCGATTAAGAGACAATTTACATACTTGGAGAAGCAGAAAGGTGGCCTAGGAATGATAGATCCGGTTGTTTTCTTTGCCACTTTATTTATTTTAACCAATATTAAATTAGGATGGGGGGCGACCATGGGAAACATTGGATTGTTACATAGACAAGTCATGGGGAGATATTATACTCTTTGGAACGATAGACCCCCAAAACCGATCCCGACATTGTTACTCCCAATATATTTCATTCCAATTGCAAAAAAATTGTTTAAATGGGGGTTAGAGGCACAGGTTGTCAAAGTTAGTTCAGGTTCACAGTTGTACAAATCTGTCCTGTTTCAATTATATCCAAGTGAACCCGAGTTTAAGAACTGTCCTAAGGAATATATGGAGGTGGTCTGAAGCAAATTAAATAATCCAAGGTTACCAGCTTATATGTGGGAAACCTTATGGCTTATAGTATATGGTCGAATTGGAGTTAGAGGGAATGCCAAACATAAACCATTACAGGACCGGAATTGTCCATTTTTAGAGTGTGTGGCACAAGAGGAAACGGTCAACCATTTTCTTTTTGAATGTTCTTATGCTAGTAACCTGTGGAAGTTTTTGACAGTACGATGGAATATGAAATGGTTAGCATGTATGGATTATGAGACATTAGTGTTGGGTCATGCTCCTCAATTCCGGTTATTATACCATAGGGATACTGTACAGATTTTTTGTAGTACATTGATATATTACTTGTGGCAAGCTAGGTGCTAATGGGTACTTTATCAAAGATTGATGCCTTATGACACTGTTCAGAGATTAATACAGGGGGCTATGTTCAGGATTTATAGTCATGATATTACATTCTTTTCCTCGAAGGTGAGGGAATGTTGGAAGGGTTTTTCAAAATTTATTAAATATAAATGAGACCTTTGTTTCTGAAGAAATTGTGGGATATAGGAAATGTCATTGTTATTCTTTTGGGATTGCCTTTGTATTTATTTAAGATGTGTCCGTACTGTTTTCTTAATTTTTTCCTTTTTATTTAGGCATAATTTGTTACTAGGTTTCTTAAAATGATAAATTCTATTCAGTTTATTTACTGTAATAGTTTTTTGAAGGAAGAAAGTTCTTTGTTCATATTATTATTTAGATAGATTTATAATATTCTTACAAAGTACTTTAATGAATGTATGTCAATACTAATTGTTGATTCATTTTTTGTAGTGTGAAGTAACACTATTGGTATTATTGTTTTTTTTCATGTATGTATATGGTTTATGCTGTGAGTTTCACATGTTATGTATCTTTGCTTTTGATATTATGTTGATGTTACTTTTATAAAATATTCCCCTACTGTCTTAGTGGGGATGGGATGGGGGTTTTGTACAAATACAAATACGAATTATTTCTGTTTGTAGTTCATGTATGCTGTACTACTTCTTTCTGTTTTTCATTTCTTTCATTATGAATTTGTATGTTGTACTTCACTTCTGTATTTTGTTTCAAGTTTTTGAATAAAAAATTCACCTACTCTTTTAGATAAGTGTCATAGGATCTTTAACATCCACCTGAACTACCACCAATCCAGGCAGATGGGACCTCGGTTTAATGTCTCACCTGAAAGATGGCATCCTCCCCCCCATGCTGCACTACAGTGTCAGTATCGGGATATTAACCCAAGTGCCAGATGTGGGAACTGAACCCACAGCCCTCTGATCTCCTGGCCTCAGAGGCAAGTGTGCTACCTACTGAGCCACTGACACTGTTAAATAAATAAATAAATACATACATACTGCAAACTGGGATTTATGAAAAACACAATGGCCCAGATATTCATAAGAGCTGAGCCATGCGCAATAGGGTTGCACCTGCACAAGTCCGAAATGCGCCATTCGGTGATATTCAGCAGGAGGCAGTTGCGCCCCCCCAAATCATGCTGAGCAACAGTGCAATGCTAATGAAGGCATGCTCAACCGAAAGGGGAGGAACCATGCATAAACTGCACAGCCCGATATTCAGCCGGGCCGTGCAGAGTTATGCAGGTGCAACCCCCTACCTGCGCCGGCACAACTTTAGGCAACAAAAAAAAGGATCAAGTTAAGGGCCACTCACAGGTGAGCTGCCGCATTGCAGGGCACAACACAGCAGCTGCCACCTGTGGGTGGCCCTCCACTTGTTCCTGGTGCCCCCCTGCAGCCCGATCGTGGGCATAATAGTAACCCCGTAGCCTGATGCGCAGGCAGCAGAGTAGTCCCCCTGCAGCAGCCGACTGCGGGCATAAAGTAATTCTCCCCGACTAGCCCGATCGTGGCATAAGTAATACTACCCCCGACTAGCCCGATTGCAGGCATAAAGAATTAGTCCCCCGACTAGCCCAATCATGGGCATAAAGAATTCTCCCCCACCCACCCCACTAGCTGATCATGGGCATAACGTCAACCCCCAAAGACCAATATCCTGGTGGTCCAGTGGACATGAAAGCCGATCGCGAGCATAAGGTCAAACCCACCTCCTCAAAGTCCAATATCCTGGTGATCTAGTGGCCCCCACCCACCCGCCCATGGAGCACCCCACCCGCTCCCCGTCAGCTGGCGTGGCAGCACCACCTGCCTGCCACCCGCGCCCCCACGACTGTCGCTGGTGAGGGCTGCACACCCATTGGTTCGACAAGAGCCCATGGGTGTGCAGCCCTCTCACCTAAAGGCAGTCTAGATATCACGAATAATTCATTCATTCACATATCTGGACTGCTGTATGCATATGGCTTGCGCCCATGGACTCTTGCTCTGAACAATGAGCGTCGCTGCTGGCTGTCGGTCAGTGAACGTGGTGCTGCGCAGGTGGGTGGGGTGCTGCTGCCGCCCGGCTGCTGATGGGGGAGCAGGGTGGTGAGGCTCTTGTGGGTGGAGTGGGGGGAGCCACTAGATCACCAGGGATATTGGACTTGGGGGTGGGTTTGACTTATGCCCCGATCGGGCTAGTCGGGGGGTGGGGGGAAGAATTACTTTATGCCCACGATTGGGCTGCAGGGGGCATCGGTCCCTGACGGCTGTTGCCTGGCAGGGCGCCAGGCGCAAGTCATCGGGGATCAGCACACCTGCATGCTAATGGCATGCAAATGGGGCTATAATTACATGCAAATTGCCCCCCATGCACCTTGCATGAATTATGGCCCCATTTGCATGTCACCTTTTGAATATCACAGGTTTGCGCAAGGCGCAATGGAACTTGCGCCAGCGCATCTGAATGCTCCACTCTGACCACTTGCAGTGGCACAAGTTCCACTGCACCATGCACAGTGGCTATGGCCAGGGGGCGATATTCAAAGAAGTTGCTCAATAGCGCAACTCCATTGAATATCGCCCTGGCCACACCCCTGGGCAACTTTTTTGAGCAGCGCAGGGGCTTGCGCCACAGAATGGCACAGTTTGAATATCTGGCCCAGTGTGTCCATGTATTCCATAAATCACAAATGTGAATTATTCAGATGGCAGTGGGCTGATGAGATGAGTGCAGGGTTTGACCTGACCAGTAAGAGGGTTCTCTTGAAATGTGTGAGTGTGGGGGGTACAACTAGATGCCAAGGAGTGTGTGGCTTGGGGATAGGTGAGGAAGGGGCTGCTACAGACACCAGGGCAGACTGGCTTGGGGCAGGGTGAAGGGTAGTACTGGACACCAGGGATGGATTTGCTTGGGGCTGAGAGAGGGAAGGTGTACCACTGGACACCAGGGAGTTATTGATTTTGAGTAAGGTGAGGGAAGGGTACCACTAGATACCAAAGAATAATGTTTTTAGGAGAGCAAAAAGGAGGTACCACTGGACACCAGGGTGAGGAAGTTGTTACCATTGGGTGACAGGAGCTTACTAGATATGGGCAGGGTGAAGTAGGAGGGCATCACTGTGTACTGGGAACTGCTTGCATCAGAGATAATAATGATAATAATAATAAATCTTTATTTCTTATGCGCCTTTCAAAATGTCAAGGTGCATTACATTAAGAAACAGAAAATAAAACAACTTTATATAAAATATTCAGTAAAATCCAAAAATCAACATTAATAACTAGAATAAGCTTTGGTCCATAAATAAGACTTTGGTGCCTGTTTGAAGCCCCCCATGTTTGCGCACTCCTGGAACTGATGTGGTAGAGAATTCCAAAGGGCTGAGGCAGCATACGTAAATGCACGGGCCCCTGAAGATTTTAGAGATACCCTTGGAATCTCTAGTAACCCCTCATCAGCCAAACAGAGCAATTGCTCAGGGCAGTAAGGGGACAGAAGCTCTTTCAAGTAGTCTGGGCCATGTCCGTGTAGGGCTTTGTAAGTCAGTAATCTGACAATGAAGGTGATCCACCACTGAATCGTCAGCCAGTGCAGTTCGCACAGCACTGGTATGATGTGACATGTGCCGGGTGTCCCCATCAACAACTGGGCTGCAGCATTCTGCACCAGCTGCAGGCAGCAGATATCAATCCCCGGTACCCCAAAGTAAAGGGAGTTGCAGTAATCAAGGCATGAGGTCACAAAGGCGTGGATCAATGTAGGCAGGTCACCAGATGGAACAAGGTGCTTGATCCTAGCGATGTTCCTCAGATGGAAAAAGGATGACTTGACGATTGCCGACACCTGCGATCATAGTGTCAGCCCATCAACAAGCATCACCCCTAGGTCCTGCACCAGTTCAGAGGTAAGGAGCTGGGAGGCCCCCAAGAAAACCCCTGTGGGTTGAGCAGCCCCTGACCCCCCTATCCGGTGATCTGGATCCACAACCATCATCTCAGTCTTCCCAGAGTTCAACTTCAACCAGCTGGAATTCATCTAATCTTGGATATCAGTGAGGCAGTTATTAAAAACTGAGAGTGCACTATCCTGGTCGCGTGCCAAAGACAGGTAGAGTTGGGTATCATCAGCATAGCAGTGAAACTTCAGCCCATACCATTTTACAATGTCTCTAAGGGGTAGCATATACACCGCAAACAACATGGGGGACAGCACTGAGCCCTGGGGGACCCCACATGACAGAGAGAGAGAGGGTCAGAGGAATAAATCCTCGACACCACCCTCTGAGTTCTGCCAGTGAGGAAGGACTTAAACCATCTGAGGACAGTACGAGTAAGGCCACAGATGGACCTCAGATGCTAAAGCAGTACCCCATGGTCCATGGTGTCAAAAACTGAGGCGAGATCAAGGAGCACCAAGATGGACCAACTTTTCCGGTCTCTCGCCATCAGGAGATCATTGAGCACTAGAACCAGTGCAGTCTCGGTACTGTGCCTCTTTTGAAAACCAGACTGGAGAGGTTCATAGATGTAATAGATGGTTAAATGGTTCTCCAGCTGTGCACCCACTACCTTCCCAATCACCTTCCTCACAAAGGGGAGGTTAGAGATAGGTCTGTAGTTAGCAATGACACGAGAAGGATGCCACTGAACTTCATGAAGTACCTGGCACTGGGTGATGGCAGTGAATAGCATTGGAAACCAGTTACTGTTTGCTACTAACTGTTTTGACAATGCTCTCCAAAAGGTGAAGACATCAATTATCCTCCAGTTTCACTGGTACTGTGCAAGGCACACCACTCAATGCTTACAAAAGTACAACATAAAGTGTAAAGATAACTTTTTATGGGGTTGCATGCTATTAGACACCAACTAGTGAAAATATTTCCTTTCTGCATCAAGAACATTATAAGCTGAGATCCCACAAACAGTGAACCTTTATCCTGAGATGTGCAAAGCTATTTCTTTTTTCCGTAGTGCTTTTTCTCTCTGGTCATGCCCATCTCAGGCATATATCCTGGTTCCAGGGATATACTCTGTTCAGGCCCATTGACTCCCATCCCTCTATGGGTCCAGGGTCACTCCATGACTTTCCCTTCATGGCAGAGGCTCCTGGGGGAGAAATGTCCTTCCTTCACCCAAGAGGCAGTACACTGTGCATACTATGATCCAGTGTCAGCAGGCACTCAGGAGGAGCCAAGGATTCAGGAACTAGGCTATCACATAGATTGTACACATGTTTTCTCTCCCTCATTTCCACCTTCCTCCTCTGATGTAAGCACAGCCATCCTCATGGCCTTGTGCACATACAGGTTGCCTATTCTGCTGGAACCAGCTCCCTGGACCAGCTGCAGGGGTCACTATTGTGTCAGCACTTACTGTTAGTCTTCTTGGGGCAAGGCACACTGCCACACAGCAGTTGTCCCAGCCTATCCTGCCTCCCGATGTGTCTATTTGAGACACATCAGAATCCAGGTCAACTGCATGGCAGCATGACGCACTGCCACTGGGCCAATGGGGTGGGCTGCACTACTCTATTTCCAACACTTAACACTGGATTGTGCTGGACTGGATGCATAATTGAGTATTAGGAGAACTCAGCGAGGTGCTGGCAGCACCACTGACAGCCCTGTTCAACAGTTCACTGGAAACAGGTGTGGTACCAAAGGACTGGAGGAGGGCAAATGTAGTCCCTCTCCACAAAAGTGGGAGCAGGGAGGAGGCTGACAATTACAGGTCAGCCAGCCTGACCTCAGTGGTGGGGAAACTGATGGAATCACACTACTAAAAGGAAGGTTTGTGTTATATCTCGAATCCAACAGAGCACAGGATCTGAGGAAACATAGATTCACAATGGCAAGATCTTGTCAAATAAATCTGACAGATTTCATTGACTGGGTGACTAGGGAGGTGGATCAGGTAGGGGAAGTGAATGTGGCCTACCTAGATTTTGACAAGTTCCTCGACACCGTCCCACGTAGGAGGGTAGTAAACAAACTGGGCAGCCTGGGAGTGGTTCCCACGGTGGTAAACTGGGTCAAAAATTGGCTGAGCGACACTACACAGAAGGTAGTGGTGAATGGAGTTCAATTCAAAGAGAGGGGAGTGACCAGCGGGGTCCTGCAGGGATCAGTGCTTGGACCAGTCTTCTTTAATATCTTCATAAGTGACATTGCAGAGGGTCAGGAAGGAAGGTTGTGTCTCTTTGCAGATGACACAAAGTTCTGCAACAAGGTTGCACTCCAGGAGGGTAGAGAAAATGAGAAGGGACCTAAGAAATCTTGAGGAGTGATCAAGGGTGTGGCAGCTAAGATTCAGTGCAAAGAAGTGCAAGATCATGCACTTGGGGCATAGAAATCCAGGGGAGGAGTACATGGTGGGGGGTACTGATGGCCACCCAACAGGAAAGGGACCTGGGAATAATCATATCTGATGATCCATAGGTTACCAAACAATGTGAGAAGGCTGTGAGGAGAGCCAGTGGAATGCTGGGGTATATTGGGAGAGGTATCTCCAGCAGAAGGGAGGAGGTCATGATGCCACTGTATAGAACACTGGTGAGACCTCATCTAGAGTACTGTGTCCAGTTCTGGAGGTCGCATTTCCAGAAGAACATAGACAGAATAGAAGCGGTTCAGAGAAGGGTGACAAAAATGGTGCAGGGGCTGCACAAAAGTCATATGAGGGGTGACTGATGGATCTCAGTATATATTTTCTGGAGGAGAGGATAGAGAGTGGGGGGATATGATAGAGACTTTCAAATACCTCAAGAGTGTAAATAAGGTACAAGAGAGTAGCATCTTTCAAAAAAAGAGATGTTCAAGAATAAGGGGCCATGATATGAAGATAGAGTGGTGTAGACTTAAAGGTAATGTGAGAAAGTATTTTTTTCACAGAAAGGGTAGTGGATCCATGGAACAGCCTCCCAGCAGAGGCTGTAGGAGCATAAATGGTAGGGGAATTCAAAAATGCATGGGACAGACATAAAGAAACTCTAGCGATAGGAATGAGAGGGTAAGCTGCAGATAATTTACAATCTGTAGTATATGAAACAGGTAGAGAAAATGGGAAAACTAGGTGGGCCAAGAGGTACTTATCTGCTGTCAAATTCTATTTTTCTATGGATCCTAAATGTAAACACAACTCGAGGTGAAAGCTGCAACTTTGGAACCCCCAATATAATATGCCAAATGGGGGGGTCACAGTCTCTCTCTGCAGAGTCACTGAAAATATTGCCATCGTTCTGTGAAGAGGACAGTGGTCACTATACTAATGGCCCACAGAGCCATTTACAAAGCATGGTGATTTTGCAAACTCAGTTACAGATGTTTGAGACACCCACTGTCTGTATAAATGGTGGGGGAGTCACAAAGCAGCAACCAGGCATAGCTGATTGTTGAGAGTCAGAAGACATAGATCATTGAGAGATACTGCATGTTGGGAGGGCGGCTCGAAATTGTGAGGGAACATGACTAGAAAGGGGGTTCCATTAGAGATCAGGGACAATCAGAATTTTTGGGAGTGGTTGGGGGAGCCACTGCAATATCAAGGTCATGGCTGATGGACAACTGCAATGCAGATAGTGTCATACCTAGAGGTTAGCCCAAAGCTAAGGGAACTGGTTGGGGAAAAAAGGTCGATGACAGCACCATTCTGCATGGCCATGCAGCATGTTATGCAGTAGTGCCATGAAACTGGCCCTATGCTATGTTGTGACTCATTATCAGCATTTCTGCAGGTTCATACCCCAATTGCACCAACAACCATCTGGCAATCTTATTTGAATTGTGACTTAGTTGCAGGTAGGACCACTCCCCCTTGCAACTGTGAACAACTTTTGTGTATAATGTATACTACCTTTATAATTATTTAATTTAGTTTATGGTTGACTGTTTACTCCCCATCCCCACCCATTTCACATTACTACCTATTACAAAGGAGAATGGAATATGGAATACAGGGCTGGGGACTTAAGCACTTAATGAACAAAACAAGGGTTAAAGACAGAATAATTCAAAGTCTTTCCCTTGAATTGCAAATTGGTGTTTGTGGATCATAAAAGTCACACATACTCTCCAAAACATTATAGTAGAAGACACAGAAACATAGAAGTTGATGGCAGAATGAGGCCACCAGGTCCATCTAGTCTGCCCATTGTCGTTTAGCCTAGCCTTCTAACTGCCCTTGGGTTTGAGAGCTCCCTTGTATCTGCCCCAAGCATTCTTGAAACTTACCACTATGCTTGCCCCCACCACCTCTGCAGGCAGGCTGTTCCAGGCATCTACCACTCTTTCTGTGAAGAAAAAATTCCTGGTGTTGGTGGAGAACTGCCCTTCTTGCAGCTTCAGATCATGTCCCCTGGATCTGCTGCCCTTCTTAAATTGGAACACATCGTCTATCTGCACCTGGTTTATGCCTTTTATGTACTTGAATGTTTTGATCATGTCACCCCTCTCTCTTCTCTCTTCTAGGGACTAAGTGTTCAGTTCTTTCACTCTATCCCTGTAGGACATCTCGTGCAGTCCCTGAATCATTTTTGTTGCCCTTCTCTGCACTTTCTCCACTTGGCCAATGTCCTTTTTGAGGTGGGTCCTCCAGAACTGGACACTGTACTCCAGATGAGGCCTAACCAGTGATCTGTACAGTGGCAGGTTCACTTCCCTCTTCCTGGTTGTGATTCCCCTCTCAATGCATCCTAGCATACCACTGGCCTTTAATGCTGGCTTCTCGCACTGTTTATTTACCTTCAAGTTGTCTGATATAATGATTCCCAAATTCCGCTTTTGGGTGGAGGCAGCTAGTCTATCCCCTTCAAGGTAATATGCCTTATTTGGATTTCTTTTTCCTATGTGCATGACTTTGCACTTTTTGGTGTTGAATCTCAACTGCCATGCTCCAGACCATTCTTCCAGTTTCTTGAGGTCAGCTTACATCTTGTCCTGTCCCTGCTGGGTGTCGACCCTGTTTCATATTTTGGTGTCATCTGCAAATAGACACACCTTTCCCTGGAGTCTGTTAGCTATGTCCAATATGAAAATATTGAAGAGCAGGGGCCCCAGTGCTGAACCATGGGGCACACCTCCTGTTACCTTACCTTCTGATGACAGTGTTCCATTAACGTGCACTTTCTGGGTTCTGGCCTGTAACCAGTTTTTAACCCATTTAACTACTTCTGATCCAACTCCTGTGTGGTCTAGCTTCTTTGCCAGCCTTCTGTGTGGAACTGAGTTGAAGGTCTTGCTAAAGTCAAAGTAGACCACATCTACCGCCCTGCCATCATCTATAACCTTTGTAACACAGTCAAAAAACTCAATCAGGTTTGTCTGGCATGACCTACCCACTGTGAAACCATGCTGCTTGGGGTCCTGATGGCCACTAGCCTCCAGGAATGCTATGATTCTCTGTTTGAGTAGTGTCTCCCTTAACTTCCCCACTATGGATGTGAGGCTTACTGGCCTGTAATTTTCAGAGTTCTTCCTGCTGCTCAATTTGTAGAGCGGGACCATGATTGTCCTTTTCCAGTCTTCAGTTACCTTCCCACTCTTTAGGAATTTGGTGAATAGTTTAGCCATTGGGGCAGCCAACTCAGATCTCAGTTCTTTTAAGATCCTGGGGTGCATTTCATCTGGCCCCATGGCCTTGTCAACTTGCAGTTTATTTAGTGCCTCCAGTACTTCGGTCTCTGTGAAGGGGCTAGTATCAACCCCCTCTCCAGAGGTGTTGTGTTTGCCATTTCTGGGCCATCGCCTGGATCCTCCTCAGTAAATACTGAGCAGAAGTACTTATTCAGGAATTCTGCTTTTTCTGGGTTGTCTTCTATTGTTTTCCCTTCCTGAGTCATAATCTTGACTACACCCCCTTTTGCCTTCCTTCTTTCCTGGATGTATCTAAAGAAGGATTTGTCTTCTCTCTTTGCCCTCTCTGCTATACTTGCTTCTGTCTGTACTTTTGCCTGCCTTATTTTTTTGCTGGCTTCTTTCATTTTCTCCTTGTATGACACCCAGTCTTCTTCCTTGTTTGTTCCTTAGTATGGCTTGAACAGTTTCTGTTTTTCTTTCACTATTTTAGCCACTTCCTTTGAAAACCATAAGGGGTTTTGTTTACTTTTGGCTCTGGTAACCCTTCTGGTGCATTGGTCAGTGACTTTCTGGATTGCTTTCTTACATTTCCCCCACATGACACTGACCTTGTCCACTGTAGATCAATTAAGTAATTTGTTATGTTGGTCCTCATTTGGTTGAAGTCCACCTTTTTAAAATCTAGTACTTTTATTTTTGGGTGGCATGTGTCCTCAGTTGCGTCACCTTGAAGCTAACCACATGATTATCACTGTTACCTATATGGCATTCCACATTGAGTTCCTTGACCCTCTCAGTGTTTGTGAGGACCAGGTCAAGTATGGCATCTCCTCTTGTTTATGTTTTGATCAGTTGACTTACTCCTGCTCCCTGTAGTGCCAATAAGAAATCCCTACTTCTTGTTGTTGCCACTATTAGTGTACTCCAGTTTATATCTGGAAGGTTGAAGTTCCCCACCAGTATCATCTCTCCTTTCTGAGTCATTTTGCATATTTCTTCTATCGGGTCTTTGTCCCCTTTCTGTCCTCGATTTGGAGGTCTATAAATGATGCAGATCATGAAGGTTTTTCCATTTCCTATATCTATAGTAAGCCACAGTGACTCGGTGTCCCCAGGGTGACTCTGTACCTCTATGGGTTTTATGTCTTCTCAAATGTAAATGGCTACTCCTCCCCCTCTTTGCCCCTGCCTATCCTTTCTGAACAGATTGTATCCGGGTATAGCTGTGTCCCATCTGTGGTTTTCCGTGAACCACGTTTCTGTCACAGCGACTCAGTCCAATCTTTCTACTACCATGATGGCTGCGAGTTCAGGTAATTTGGTTGCAAGGTTTCTAGTGTTTGCAACCATCACCTTCCAGGAATGTGCACCCCCTTTGGTATGGGGCTGCACCCTCTTCTTGGACATTACCAGCTTGCTGTTTGTGCCCAAGTGATTTTTGAGGTTGCCGTTTTGTCGCAGAATGTTAATTGAGATCTCTGTGGTCGAGATGCCTGGGTTCTTCATTTCTCTTTCTGGTTGTGTATGTACTTCCTTGGATTTATGAGGAGTGATGACAAGCCCACCGATGATGGTAGTGTGAACTGTCACCATAGCCTTCCAGTCACGGCCTCCCCCCCTCTGCTATAACCTCAGTACCATCCCCTCTTTCTTTGTATGCCCCTCCTGTACTTTACATGAGGTCCCACCTTTTTTACCTATGGCTACTCCTTGCTCATGGCCATGCCTGTTTCCTTTAGTCCAATGTTAGGGGGGGTTCCCTTCCATTCGCCGATCCCCTTATCTTCCATTCGCCGATCCTCTTACCTTCATACCTTTCTGCTGTGTCCTCATTTAGGTCTTCTTCTCTGTGCTGGAGACCTCCCAGTTTAAACCCTTGAAGAAGACCTCCAACTTCTGCCTTAGTGCTCTCGCTCCTTCTCTGGTGAGTTGCCGACCATCGTGCTTGAAGAGCTTCCTGTCCCAGAAGGTCCCCCAGTCTCCAATGTAGTGCATCCATTGTCTGCACACCAACCCTGGATCCACCAGTTGAATTCTCTGATCTCTTTATTCCTGATCTTATCCTCACTTCTGCCCTTCCTCCAAACCGGCAACACCTCCGAGAAGGCCAGATGTGTTGTGTACTCCTTTAGGCTCTCCCCTAGGGTCTTCATGTCTGCCTTGGCTTCTTCCACAGTCCTATTTGCTATGTCATTTGTCCCAAGGTGGACAATGATCCCCGAAAAATCCTGATCTTTTCTCACCAGCCGTCCTATTCAGTCATTAGCTCTCCTTGCAGATGCTCCTGGCATGCATTTTGCTGTGGTTTCAGCTCCCTTTGCACTGATGGACTGTGCCTCCACTAATCACAACATAGTGTCTCCCACAACCAGAATCCTCTTGTTGCTCTGTGTATCCTTCCTCTCCTTCCTTGTACCTCCTTCCTGCTTTCTTGTATCAGGTTTGTCCTCTTTGATTCTTCCTTTTTCCTCACCTGGTTTCTGTCTTCTGGCTAGGGGGGTGAAACAATTCTGCACGTGGATAGTGTCTGGCTGCCAGTGGCTCATCTTAGCTCTAGGCATCCCGCTGCCCCTGCTGCCCCCTCTCACCACCCTCCATCCCCAAGACCTGTGGGCCTTAGGGGGAGTGGGTGGGTAAGGAGGGGTGGGCATCCCCAATCTAGTCTCCTCTGCAGTCTCATGATCTCTTCTCTTGCCTGCCATAGCTCCCTCTGTAGTTCTACAACTATAGTGCAGAAGGCGCACCCCAGTCTCCAGAGTGTCTGCCTCGCTACCAGCCCTCTGCAGCTCTGGCCGATCTGGATGTCCATATCTGTTTTCCTCCTGACCTGTAGGTGTCACTGTTTCTGTCTCCCTTCCCTGCATCTTTTCTATCCTCTCTTCCTGTTCTCACTGGTGTCTTCCTTTGGGAGCCCTGCAGGAAGTTCCCTTGGGCCTCTATAAATGTAGAAAGAATCTTGGTGGTTGGGAGGGAGGGTAGTACTATTACCACCCCTTAGCAGTAGCTGTTAGCAGTTAAGTGATGGAGGAGGGGGAGATGTAGCTGATTCCCCTCTTCCTCTCCAAAATCAGGTACTTTTAAAAGCAAATGTTAGCTCTCTTTCAGCTACTAACTGCTGCTTCTAAAAGCTGAAGCAAAAGTAAAAGCTAGCTCCCTTTCAGCTGCTAGATGCTGCTTCTAAAAGCCAAATCAAAATGGAGCTGGTGCAGAACTGACTCTACTATTCACAGATCACATGCCCCTCCCACTTAGCAGTAGCTTTCCTTTAATTAACATTGTCTACAATAAAAATGTTTTCTTATTAAAAAAAAAAACACTTTTTAAAACAGGTACAAAAGGGCTTGCTGCTTAAAACATGTTTGAGACTCTAATCTTTTTGTGACTCCCATATCAGTAGGAGAGGCTTGCAGGGAGAGTAGGGGAATATCCATCAGAATGCTCTCCTCCAAGGGGAAGGTTAGATGTAGCACCTACGTAGGGGTTTCTCCTATTGGTAAATTGTGGATTCATGCTTGATGTAGCTGATTATGCATAATAGATGATTACCCGATAACCCCTGTCTTGCTACAGATCCCCATAACCTATCTGTGACTGCACCCATTGCCCATCTTCCTCTGCAGTTACAGTATGTGGATGAGCTTTCTGATCCACTGTTGAGCTCAGTACATCTGGGGAGGGGGCTCTGCCTGGCAGAGGAAGCCAGGTCTGAGAAGGAGGTGGTCTACCTTGTGGAGCCTGGAGGTGTTTTTTGACAAGAAAAAGATTTATCTGGTGGCCAAATAGGGTGATGAGACCAGAATAAATTGGACTCCAAGGGGTCTCTTTTGGAGCACAAAATAAATGTCCTGCCATACTTGGGTACATCTGACATAGGAGTAGTGCAAAGAAAAAACCTAGAGCCACACTTCATTTTCAGAGTAATAGATTATACCCTGGATCCCATTCTCCTTTGCAACATGTAACAGTTATTTGTCTGTAGTCCATCTTTATTGCTTATTTGCAGCAGATATTTATATTGTAAGTTAGTATTCTTTGCATAACTGTATCATTCCAAGTCAGCAATTTTCTTGTTAAATATACCAATGTACTAGGATTATTATGTGGCTGCTAATATAGTATCTGTGATTGTTATAGTATCTTTGTTATTATGGTATTGTGTAGAAATTCAATAAAAAATGTTTAGAAAAAAAGAAACATATGAAAGAACAAAGCAGGCTTCACTGGGGGAGATGCTTAGGAAGGTGTCAAGGGGGAGGTGGTGCTAGTAGATGACTTGAATATGCCAGATGTGGACCAGAAAGTTCCAATCACCACAAGTACTAGGAATCAGTTCCTGGTAGCTACACACTAGGAGCTGTTCTTAACTTAGCTGGTCCAGTACCCAGCAATGGATTGGGCACTGTTGGATCTGGTGCTCCCCAACAGTGAGGAGATGCAAGATGTAATAGTTCTGGAACCAGAGAACAGTGATGCTGGAGGTTCAGATTGGTACCGCAACAGGGGCAAACACAGTAAAGGTATTTGACTTTAAAAAGTAAAATTTCAACAGGACAAAGGAGCTGTTGGAAAGAAGCCCGTGGAGAAAGGATAGGTAGAAAGGGCAGAGATAAAATGGGAAACATTTAAAAAAGCAATAACTGGAATGGCAGAAAGCTCAATTGGAAAGGTGTCAAAGGTAAAAATGGCAAGTGATTCAATGTGGTTCATGGCAGAAGTAAAGATGTCAGTAAGAGTCAAAAGAGTGCATTCTTAAAGCACAATGGAAGTCAAATGGGGGAGGATAGAGACAGGTAACAGCCAGTAACAAAGGTAAACAGTAGGAGAGTGAGGAAGGCCAGTACTGAGATGGAACTCAGGTTTTCAATGAGAATGAAGCAAGAAGAAAAGGCATTCTTCAGGTACATCCTGGAGAATTGCAAGGTTAAAGAGGTATCATGACACAAAAGAGCAAGGAAGGATGGGAATAGAGGGACAAAGAGAAAACAGAGATACTGTACAAATATTTTTGTTCCATCTTTACTAGGGAGAAAAATGGGCCACTACTAGAATGTGGGGTTAAGAGTGGAAGACAGGAAAGCAAGTGCTCAAATAGCATGGCCAAAATGACAGGGAATACAGTTTTAGAAAAGCTTAAAGGGTTGAACATATGTATATCTGAATGCTTTAGGAGATAGTGGAGGTGATAGCGCAACCACATGCAGATATATTAAGCTACTCACAGGGCACGGGTTGGTCCCTACAGACTAACAGACAGTGGACGAGATCCCACTACTCAAGAGTGGAAGATAGAATGAGCCAGGGAATTATAGACCAGTCAGCTTGACATCTACAGCGGGAAAGATAATGGAGGCTACACTAAGGGGGGAATAGAAGACTTCCTGGAGAGAAATGGGCTACAGGTCCCTAGACGATATAGGTTTATAAAAGGAAGGTCTTGTCGGACAAATTTGGTCAACTTTTTTGACTGGGTGAACAGGGCACCCATTAAGGGACATGTTATTTATGAATTGTACGTGGATTTCAACAAGGCCTTTGATTCAAGTCTCCCACAGAAAACTGGTCAACAAGTTAAGGGATTTAGGGGTGGAGGAAAAACTGGTTACTTAGGTACAGAAGTGGCTAAGGGAAAGAACACAAAGGGTAGCAGTAAACTGGAGTTTTTAGAAGTAAGGAGCATAACAAGAGGAGTACCTCAGGGGTTGGTGTTGGTCCTGATCCTTTTCAATATGTTTATTGGTGGCATAGAGGAAGGCATCAAGTGCAAGATCTGCCTATTTGCTGATAACATGAAGATCTGTGCCAGGATGGACAACAAAGAAGAGATAAGTCCAAGAACTTGCCTGAGTGGACGACGGGTGTCTGACAGCAGCTCTGCTGCTACTGTTCTGCCCTCCCACTACAGTCTAAGACACCACCGAACAATGGAGACTGCCTCCACATTGGAAGCATACCTCACCATTTCCTGCTCCTGGAGAGATTTTCTACTGCTCGAGTTGGGGGTCAGCTGGTTAATTTTCAAACCCCCAGACAACCAGGACACAAAAAAATAGTCACCAGATTTAATTTCTTGCATCAGCTCCTGCTCAGCTTTAAAAGTGGACTGCCGAGTGGAGCTTACTACTGCGTCCAAGAACTTGCCTGAGTGGATGACGGGGGTCTGAGGGCAGCTCTGCTTCTACTGTCCTGCCCTCCCCTCCTCCCACAGTTGAAGACACTGCCGAACTGTGGAGACTGCCACCACATCAGGAGCCTGCCTCACCATTTACTACTTCTGGAGATTTTTTTGTGTCTGGCCACCCTCCTCCTTTGCATCCTATTAAATGCTCTCAGGGACGAGCTGAACATCAGAGGGGCTTGGGAGGAAGGTGCTGCTACTGTGCCCTCACCAATCTGACCCCGGGGCAACCGACCTGGGGTAATGCCCCCAGCAGTCTGAATTTCTGAGTACCTTCTTTATCCAACTTGACACTTTGCAAAATGAGACACAGTATTTTCCTTATAGAACTGATCCTGGTCCTAGCCCTCATAGACAATATTTCTCAATGGTTTTCCCTAGGGCTTTTAGTGCAGTTTATTGCTAGTAAGCATTGACCTTTGGGAAGGGCTATTTCTCTCTAACCTGAGTAATTACCATTGAGTTGCTATTCTCTAGCTTAACTGTGGCTCAGTCCTGGTAGTATTGCTATGTGACTTAATTGTCTTGCTTAGTTTTAATGCAGCTTTGCCAATAAGCTTTGACTTCAGGGAGGGCAGCTGCTGTCTGGCCTGGGTAATTGCCATTGTGTTGCATTCCCTGACTTAACTGTGGCCCATACCTGATCACTAATGCTGAGTGGCTAAACTGTCTTGCTGAATGAGGCCTCTGAAGTAGCTTAGTTCTCAGTGCAGAGAGTCTTTTCCCTGCGACACTGCCTCACTGTCTCATAATTTCCTGCCAGCTTGGTAGTTTACATAATTATTACTAGCCAGGGCCATAGGCTATACTTGGGACTTTCAGTACTTTAATTAAGGCTTTTGCTTAAAATTTTCAGCGTTCTCCTGGGCTTCTAAGGTACAGTATAGCCCTCTGAATCCTCCATTCTTCTGTAACCCAAGGTATAAAGACTCTTAGGCTAAGTAGGGATTCTGCACACTACCAGATCCTGGGGAATCTCATCTGAAGTGCCTAACCGTAAGGTGAAACTGATTTTCCTCTCCTGCCTACACTGCCCTTCCACGGTGGCTGCCCCTGCCTGCGCAATGTCATGTGGACCCTTGTGCCCAGTATCCAAGGTCCTCATAAGCAATTGCCTCTATGGGGCCCAATCCCGGCTCTTATCTACTGTACATCTGTCTGGTCATGTATGCTGACCATCAAATAACCGGTACTGGAGGACTCCCCCCCTAAGGATCTACCAACCCAACAACTGCCAGTCCAGCAACAACATGAGCCAGTTACTGATAATGCATGGCCTAAACTGTAGGGGAACCTGTTACTTAATATTTCACTCCTCCAAACCGAGGAAGGGAAAGTAATTATTCCTCAAAACCATTAAGGGAATGAAACTGGTTCTACCCATCCTGCTCCTGCTAGCTGGGGTTATCCAGCTGAACCCTGGCCCCCCAGTTGCCAATTTCACCATTAGCTCCCCTTCCGACTCCAACTGGGTCTCTCACAAAGGCCTAAGATTAACACATATGAATGTCTGCAGTCTGTGCCCCAACATCTCTGAGCTACAGGGCTGGGTAAATATCTACAAGTCTGGCATATTAGCAGTATTGGAGACATGGCTAGAGACACACATCTTACCTCATGAGGTTGACCTACCAGGATTTGAAGCCTTCAGGAAGGATAGAGATGGAAATAAAGGAGGTGGAGTGCTTATATACACCAAAGATTCCCTCTATGTGTCTCCTGTCTCACTACCCTCCTTTGGCAGTAATGGGAGCGAATCATTATTTGTTAAGGTCACCTTAGGGCATGCTAAGGCACTATTGGTTGTCTGCCTATATAATCCCCCTGAAATGGTCTCCCAAGCCCTAGAGGCACTCACCAAGGAACTGGCTGAACTCCTGGCCTCTGAAATGATAATACTAGCTATCTTCAACCTGAACTGGGCTCCTGACATGGAACAGGCGCTAAAGGCATCCCTTCTGGATGCTTCCCTGTCCCAAATCATCACTGTGCCCACTAGGCAGAATGTAAAAACTGGAAACCACACTACCCTTAACTGGGTCCTGGTATCCAACTCACTTAATGTCTAGGTAGATGGGTTGCTTGCAGATGCCCTGAGTGATCATGCACTAGTTTTCTGTGTATGGAAAAATCACCCACCTAAAGTTCTTCCAAGAGTACTTTCAGCCAGAGACTTCTCCAAGTTCTCTGCAGCCGCCTTCCTAAGGAACCTATGAGACTAAGTTTGGACCCCTCAAAGCTCCTCCCCACTATTGATGATGCCCTGGACTTCTTCCAGTATGCCTTCACCTCTGCGGCCAACTTGTTTGCCCCTATCAGAAAGCTTAGAGTAAAGGGGAGTTGTTACAAGTGAATCACCCCTGAATTAAAACAGCTGATGATCCAGCATGATAAAGCCTGGCACAAACACAAGTCCTCAGGCCTCACCTCCAGCTGGTCTATCTACAGAGCACTATGGAACCAATGTATAAAAATGATCAAGGAGGCAAAAGAGGAACATGTTAAATTCCTACAACAGGCAAACCTAACAGACCCAAAGTCCTTTTGGTCTCAAATTAACTTCCTACTGAAAGGCAACAGCAAACCCTCCCAAGGTCCCATCACTTATGACGGACAAACCTTCAGTGATGCCCTGGAAGTGGCTAATGTCTTCAACAGGATCTTCACTGACCTAGAAAAATGCAAAGCCAGCCTCCACCTCTTGTCCTCTGGACAGTGGGCCCCTGATAAACAGACACATCAGCACCCTGAATTTCACCTAAAGTTAATACACCCCAAGGATGTGCTACCCTCATTGAAGACCATTAAGGCTAAAGGCTCCATGGGTCCTGATGGCCTTGGCCCTCAACTCCTGAGAGCTGCAGCTCCAGCTATAGCTCTGCCAATAACATGGCTAATAAACAGATCCTTCCTTGAAGGAGTAGTTCCCACCAAGTCGAAGCAAGCTTATGTTATACCCATCCACAAGGGAGGCCCCAAGGAGCCAGTCGAAAATCACTGGCCTATCTCCCTTCTGTGCCTGCTAGCAAAAATACAAGAGAGAATAATCTATGGTCATCTCCGTGACTATCTAGAGGCAAACCAACTGCTTGCCAGTACTCAACACAGGTTTAGACATTAGCATGGAACTAACATAGCGCTCAACAAATTCTCTATGGATGTCCTCGAAGCCCTAATCAACAGCACACCCATTGGGGTGGTATTCATAGATTTAATCAAGGCCTTCGACCTGATGGACCATGCTCTGCTTCTGGCTAAGCTGAAGTACCTTGGTCTGGATCAGCACTCCCTTGTCTGGTTTGCCAATTACCTGACTGACCGCACCCAGCAGGTGAGGTGGAGGGGACCTTGTCAGAGAAGCGCTCCATTAATGAGGGGTGTCTCAAGGTTCAGTCTTGGGCCCCCTCCTATTCTCACTATTCATGAACAACCTCAGTAGAAACTGTGGGTACAGTTCGATAGTCCAATATGCAGATGATGTGGTGATCTATAGAACTGCAACTAGTATAACTAACCTAGCCAGTCATCTCCAAGAAGACTTCCTCACATTAGAGAAGTGGCCCCAGGCAAATCTGCTGCTCCTTAGCACCTCTAAAACAAAAAGCCATGTTGTTTGGCACCAGATCACTTGGCCCAGACAGGAGCTCTCTCCTGGCCCTCACCTGCTCATCTGGCTTGGGGATTGAAGTAGTTAGCCAATTTAAATACCTTGGCCTGGTACTGGACCAGAGTTTCTCCATGAAACCCCAAGTAGATATGCTCACTAGGTCAACCCATCAGAAACTGGGATTTCTATATAGGCTGAGTTTGCAAATGATAGCAGAAACAAGGATAACTACAGCAACAGTATCCTATTCCCCAACCTAACTTAATGCTGCTCCTATCTTGCACTCACTACCAAAACAGGAGTTTAACAGGATGCAGGCACTCTATAACAAGATCACCTGCTGCTCTGCCAAGTCCCATGCCAGGAGGCATCACTATGATGTGCAAGCCTCCCTAAAATGGCCTTCATGTGACCATCAGCTCCAATACCAACTACTGTGCCATGCTTTCAAACTAATGCATGACCCTCCATCCGGGAGTCTTGCCTGTCTACTTAAACCCAAAGGGTCTGGCAGGGTGCTCAGGACCTCCAACAGAAATTTACTGGAGGTACCCAGTACAAGGACGACTGCTGGTAGCAGATCCTTCGCCCACTCTGCACTCCTGCTGTGGAAAAAGCTCCCCGCTTCCCTGCATTTAGCCAACTCCTTGGACTCTTTCTGCACAGGGCTCCGAGAACGCCTGTTAAATAGTAGCACATGCACCTGCACCTTAAAAGAGGCAAAGCTGAACAAGAATGATGCAATGACGCAGTGACAACAGTTACTTCTAACTGCTCTGAATACTTATGGTGGGGCTCAACCCCACTCAATCGCTTCTAAAATGTGTATCTTTCTATGTTTTGTATCAAATGCCCTGTACTAAATTACCCCTTGATAGTGTATAGTCCTTATGCACTGTATCCTGTTTGACTTAACTTGTCTACCTATGACTGTATCTTTGCATGATCTCTGCTTACTGTATGCACTGTCCTATGATTATATGTAACTAACTCTGTGTCACCCCTGAAAAAGGGATCCCCAGGTCTGAGTGGGTCTACCCAGTTAACAAAATTGAATAAATAAATAAATTAAAATAAGGGAACTCAGGAGGTAGGTTGGAGAGTTGGTCAGCGATTTGGCAGCTACTGTAGGTTTCAATGATAAAAAAATGCACTCTGGGAAAAGGAACCTTAGAGTGCAATATGAAATGGTGTGAGATATGGCATTGGAAAGCAAACAAAATCCAACAGGTTCAGGCATACACCTACTCCTTAAGGGTATCCAGTGACCACAATGACCGCGATTGAATGTTTTCAAAAAGGGCGACTCAGTCATGGTGCCTGTGTTCAGGGCTACCTGGAAGCATAGTGACTGGATAACTTGGCGGGTGAGGTAGGGCAAGGGGAAGTGTAACCATGTGTACGTGCGGGCACACCCGTGGGGGGGAGAGAGAAAGGGGAAGGGAGGTATGTGGGAGAGGTTGTGGTGGGCAGCTGCCG
This sequence comes from Neoceratodus forsteri, assembly GCA_016271365.2. NCBI lineage: Eukaryota > Metazoa > Chordata > Ceratodontiformes > Ceratodontidae > Neoceratodus > Neoceratodus forsteri. The sequence goes on from CM028137.1 coordinate 160,627,517, forward strand.
AACTGGTCCGCTAGCATGGTGGGGAGGGTGGTCAGTTGGAGTGTGCAGGGTTCAGGTTTGGCACACTGCAAGTTTTTTTTTGTGCAGGCAGGTGGCTTGTTTTTTTTTTTTTTTTTTTAAGATTTCCCTGCCCCCAACATGCACCTCCCTGAGAATCCATAAGTAGGGGGATACAGTGCATGGGGCACAGCCCCCCACATAAATGTAGAATCCGTCATCGCCTTTTAGTTCACCATGAGTGTACATCTCCGTCATTTCTGGCAATGTACACCTGCCCAAATGGTGATCACTGTTCCACGATCATCGTTATCACATTGAACCCCCCCTTAAGAGGGACACCAGTCATCAAGTTTCAAGTAAAAATGATGTTTTATTTAGCATAAAACACAGCACACATCCTGCCTGATGCGTTTCAGACCTTCCTTGGTCCTTTATCAAAGGTTGTTTATGTTCACCAGTATTGGAAAGCACCATGGAAGAAAAAGACCTAGGGATCATGATATCAGAGAGCTTAAAAACAACAGCACACTGTAATAGTGCTGTAGGTAAGGCAAACAGGATCTTGGGTTGCATAGAGAAAGGGATAAGCAGCAAAGCTGGGAAGTGATCCTTCCATTGTACAGGTCACTGGTGCACTGCAACTGCATAAACAATACTGCTCAATGCACTGGGATCCACACCTGAGAAATGACTGCGATAAGGTGGAAGAAGCACAGTTCAGGGCAACCAAGATGGTCCATGGATTAGGAGGCAAGACACAGGAGGAGAAGCTGCAGGATCTGAACATGTACACCCTTGAAAAAAGGAGGGAAAGGGGTGATATGATCGAAACAGACAAGTACCTGCATGGGATAAATAGGGTGGATGCCAAGGTGCTTTTCTCCTCGAGCTCAAAGATGGGGACAAAGGACATCTGCAAGCACTTTTTCACTGAGAGAGCGGTGGAAAAGTGGAGCAAGCTGTTGGAGAAAGTGGTAAGAGCCAGATCAGTGAGCAGCTCTAAAAAAGACTGGAGAGTCATGTGGATATGTAGAAATGGGGTGGCAGAAACAAATGGGAGGTATGGCCACTAAGCCCAGTATTGTGACTTGGCAGAGAACACGTGCCCCACTCTGATTCTGCTCTCTACTTAGCTTCTTGTACCTTTACAGCTAAAGTAGGCTAGGCATCTCTCAGATATTTGCCTTAAGAGCTCAATTCCCTAGCAGTTCAATGCCCCCCCCCCCCACTAACTCCCCCAGCAGTACAATGCTCTGGAAAACAATTGATATCCCACACTGAGCTCATATTCTCTTTCATTTCCTTTTCTTCTTGGCGTGCTCCCTCAGTTGTTCATTTTTCCTCCCAGCACACCTGGTTACATTACTGCAACCCTTCACAGCCCCTTCTTGTAACAGTTCTACAGGCTGAGGGAAGTAGCAGGAGGTTGTAGCATGCAACCAAGATTGTTAAGGCTGTTGTATCTCTGTGAAAAGAAAAAGAACAGCACACACTCACTCCACATATTTTTGAAATCAATATCCCAAACTGCAAAGCATATTACATAAATAAATATTCAGTGCACATCAAGGACACCGGTCTGAGACACAAGTAACTGTCTGATGCATTGCAACCCTCTACTGCTTTGTCAAGGGGCACTGCAGAGTGAGTAAGTCGATCTTTTCTTTTGCATGGCGTGTACTTTGTCTGGGTCATTAATAGCATCACCATGTTGGCAGCAGCTTGGTTCCTTTTTCTCATTGTAGTATATTTGTGAATGGTCCAGTGGTCCATTTTCATGGAAGCCTGGCTTCCTTTCCCGTAGCATCACTATGGTGTTTGCTGCAAGGTGCTGTAACTAGAGAAGCAAGAATGATCTGCATGTTTCAGATACTACTGATAATGGCACTTACAGGCCTGGAGTTTTGTGCAGACTGGATAATGAGGTAATCTGGTCATTATTGTGAAACATTATCTGGATTATCCAGGGCTATCTCCACAGGTTGTCCATTATTCTGTTCTACCTAACCGGACAAGTATACCTGAATTCTCAGATAGTGATTTGGAGCAATTCATGCATTCTCCAAGCAACTCTAGCTGTGACCCCTGTTAAGCATAGCATCACAGGGTTACAAAGTAGTAAATGTGCTTAATGGTTGCAATGACCACTTAGCTCCATTGTTCATAACTGAAAATGGGACCCTCTTATCTTTTTATTTATACTTGACCTCTTTGCTGTAGCTTGGAATACATTTCAATTGTAAAGTAGTATATTATGAACTGAGGATACATGGCTAACGTACCGGGTCATAATGTCATATGCTTAATAGCGTATGACATTATAGCTAACCCGAAACAGCGCTGTCCATGACAGCGAATGGTGCAATATCGCGTATACTGCTGTACACGGTATTGCACCATTCACACAATCCCAGGCAGAGGATAAAATCTTTGCTGGGACTGGGTTCTGTAGAGCAGCTGCTGTGGATCATTGGACTGAGCCACAGCAGCAGGAACCCAGGCGCTGTATCTGGGACTGGGTTTGATTCCCGGTCCCAGACATTTTATTTTTTTTCCCACATTGTGCGCTTCCCGAGGTAAACCCCCCCGGAGTTGAGAATCTTTAGTGGGAGGGTTCGGGGGGCACAGCCCCCCCCTGTAATGGGGGTGTGGGGGAGGAGCCCCTCACAGAAAAAAGACCTATGCTGCATGGCAGAAATCGCGCTGTATTGGCAGCACGATTTTGCCATGCGGCATAATGTCTTGTGACATTATGACCTCGTGCCCATGACTAATAGGTAATGAGATTTGTTTGGTTATTTTTTTTTGGTAACTGGGTAAAGCCCATAGGGCACAATGACTCTTTTCTTTTCTTCAGTTGTTTTACCATGAACGCACTCCCTCACATCTATCACTACAAACTCTACTCCTTCTTCTCCATCCTCCCCTCTTCCCTCCTGTCACCTGCAACACTGTGCATCTTCCATATGCAAGTACTGAGTTGAGGCATTGCCCTCATACCTATCCACACTCATCTCTCCCATTCCATCTGCTTCTTACTACCTTCATTCCAGGGATCCCTGCACTTTCTCCCTCTCCCACCCTCTGTCCTCTACTGTGCAGTCAGCCTCCTCACATGGCCTCCCCCCCAGAACCTGCTCCCATCTTTCATCCATCTCTCACCCTCACCAACTTCCCTTAAGCACCAGCTTAAACTCCTTCCCTCCCCCTCCTGCTCCTGTCAGCTTCCTATCTGACTTACCTTTTGTTCATCTCCCCATCCCAGCTCATTCCCCCTCTCAGGGCTCAGATTTATGTCGGTATCTATTCCGGAGACTGAATCTTGGAATCCCGAAACTCATGGGACTGAGTTCAGTCTTCCAACACCTACACACCCGACAAGAAGTCAATGCTGAAACGGTATGGTAGTGGATGTAACAGACTGCTACACTACCCCTAACTAGGCATCACAACTCCCTGCAAAATGCAGAAGCTGGCCAAGCTGCTTCCATGGCATGGCGTGGCATGGCCTGAGTCAGTGGCAGCTCATCCAGCATGGCCTTGTAGACCCGGGTTTGTTTCCCGGATAAGGACAATTTTGTTCTATGCTATTCTGCCCCCCCCATGACTTTTTATTTTTACTCCGAGGTCAGCTCCCCCTCGGAGTTGGTTATTTTAGTTACGAGAAGGGGGTGCGGGGGGTACGGGGTGTGAGGTGTGGAGCCCTCCGCATTACATTTATCAACCTTGCAGTCTTTTGAAATTCAGTCTCCCAAACTCATTGTTATAGAGTTTGGGATACTGAGTTTCAGTATTTCAAAAGATATCCTTTATGTCTACAAATTTCTTTGTACTGATATGTTCAACCAGTTGTTAGACTGTACTTCAGGACACTGAGTTTGTCATTTTCCTGTCACCCGCTTTTGTTATTTTGCACTTTTGCCATTCTACACTGTATTTGTTTGTACCTGCTTTGTATGGTATGCATCAATTCTATTGTACTTGCTTGATTGCTCCTCCACCCCCTTCCCCCAGATCACACCTGGAAACAAGCCTTCACTCACTGTGCCATTCCTGGTTACCAGTTTTAAATAAATCTATTTCAGGGGTGATGCAGGATCACTGGGGAGGTTAAGTGACTTGCTTAGAGTTACACAGTATGTGAGTGGAGACTCTGGGAATCAAACTCAGGTCTCTTGAATGTATTAAGCTCATTCACAGTTTGTTATTCTAACCTCTAGTCTATACTGCCATCCAGGTGTTATGACAGTTATTATTATGCACATCTGGTTTATGAAAGCATGCAGCTTGGAATGAAAAAAAAATAGTATAGTTTGGTACAAAAGCTTGTTTATTGTGTTGTGTTTGTAATGTCAATTACTGTAAGTTATGTACTTTCTGACATTCTTTAGCTGTTTGCTGTACTGGTCCACTTTCCCAATATGTTTATTTGTGCAAGCTGAACTACTCCACATGCAAATATTATTGTTAGTACATTTTTCCCATGAGAGTATGTTAACAAGCTATGAAAAAATGTAGTTGTGAAATGTTATCAAGTTTCTATTTGGCATTATTGGCCAAATATTTCTTGCTCATATTTTCTTGCTTTGCTTTCATATTAAGCTTTCTCTTGTATTTGTTTTTTGTTTGTTTGTTTTTACAGAATTATAACAGACCTGCAGTAATGGTGCTTGCTGTCCCAGTGGCAGTGAAGTTTCTACAGAGAGGTAACAAGGAGCTGTGCAGAAATATGTCAAGTTACCTGTCACTGGCTGCAATTGCTAAAGCAGACCTGCTGGCTGACCACACAGATGCCATTGTTAAAAGTATTCTTCAAGGTAGGACTGCAGCAGTGAAGGTTTCTGTGACCTTTGAGTAAAGTAGCTAATTAATTCCATTCTCACTTGTCATGTTCTTTTTAGTTGTGCCACACATGTAAAACATGCGATATGAATGAACAGAATTAAAGTACCAGTGCTGACTTCCAGTAACTGACCCGATTTAACAGTGATTTGTAGTGAAGTGCACACCACAAATTAGAGGTGGGCTAGCCAGGACTGTTTCATCTAGAGCCAAGCCAGAGTTGAGCCAGGAATCTGGCTTTACTCAACAAGCCAAAGCAAGAACTGTGCCATGACTGTTGCAGGCTGTCCTATGCATTACTGACAGCATCCTTATGAGTTGCACAAGAGGAGTTAAAAGTTCCCACCATCACATTAACTACTCAGGCTAACAAAATTGTTTGCTTTGTTCATAACTGACTCAGCTTGTCCTTGGCTGTCAACTGCTCATGGAAATCCAGTCATGCACTCAAGCCAGGCTCAAGCCTTCTCTTCTTTTCACATCACCTCCTTCGCTTGACCACCCTAAGCATCGAAATATACTTCTGTAATAGTGCCCCCCCCATGCACCCCCTCCATTATATGGGGGGGAAGGCAACAGTTGAAATTTTGGGCTAGTTCAGTCATCCCCTAATGCAGTGCATCTGGCCTGTAGGTTTTTATTCATCTGCTTGATTTACAATGGGGTCTGAATCCTAGGGGGGGAGGCAAGCAGTTTGTGTCATTGGTGACACTAAGCAGAATGACAAATCAGTCTGCATAGCATCATCAGTGATGACGACTGCTGTACCGCCTCCCCCCGTCTTGTACCCAGCTAAGAGTACTTATCACCCAAATCATAGTCTGTGATCTGGTGGAAGGTGCTAATTTACAGAAGTATTGTTTGGGGGACTGGGTATAGGCCAGGGACAGAGTGTCTGTAAAAAGATGTCATCAACTATTTGTACTGTATGAAGAACAAGCATTTTTTTTAATGAATGTGTGGAAGAAAGGGGGGTGGTGGTGCATGGTGTCTGAGATGGGAAGAAGGCAGCCAAGGGGCTAGACCTGGCCACCAAGGGAGGGAATAGAGGATTTTCAGTCTTGTCTTTTTTTTTTATTTTAGCCCTGAACCGAATAGCTCAGTAATGTATAGTTAAATGTCTGGTGTGTCAAGTACAACTACTCAGCAAGTTTTTGAAAAAAGGGTACTCACATGTCACTAGTGACTTATATTAGAAACCACATTTGTGGAATGAGTGCAAACATTTACTTGCAAATTAGTAAATCCTTAAGTTAGCAGTAGCCCAAACGTTAAGTGCACTATTTATTTCAGTGTATGGTAACTCATGCTTCAGTAACACTATATACTTTTATGTGATGTGGCCCATACTTTAGTGGCACTGTACACTTCAGTGTGCTGTGACCCATACTTCAGTGACACTATAGTGTGCGGTGACCTATACTTTAGTGGCACTGTATACTTCTATGTGCTGTGACCCATACTTCATTGGCATTATATACTTTAGTGTGTTGTGACCCATATTTTAGTGGCACTATATACTTCAGTGTGCTGTAACTCGTACTTCAGTGATGCAATATAATTCAGTGTTCTGTGACCCATACTTTAGTGGTACTAATGTATAGATGTTAGTGTGCTGTAGCCCATACTTTAGTGGTACTATATATTTCAAAGTGCTGTAATACATACTTTAGAGATACTTTATATTTCAATGTGCTTTAACCAATGCTTTATTGGTACTATACACTTCACTGTACAGTTATCCATACTTTGTGGCACTGTATACTTCAGTGTGTTGCAACTCATACTTTAGTAGTACAGTACTATATAATTCATTGTGCTGTAAGCTATACTTTTGTGGGGTATGCCGACCGCATGTCGACACCGCCACCGCGAAGAGCAGCATAGCGACATGATTCTCCCGAAATTGTTGGTTTGCTGTGCTGGTCCCTGCAGACACTGGTGGTGCAACTCTTGGTGTTGCACTCCCTCCCTGAGACAACTCCAACTCAGAGTTGAATATATAGATACTGGGTGGTGTGGGGGCAGACCTCCCTATATGGGCGGTTCAAGGAAACACTCGCACATCCCTTACAGTACAACGCCAACACTCGGCATTGTGTCTGTCGCTGTCAGGGGTGTCGATGTCGGGAATGTCTCCCCACTATAGGTAAACCCTTTTGTGGCATTATATACTTTAGTGTGCTGCAACCCATACTTTTGTTGCACTATAGCACATTTATTTATTCAAGCATTTCACCAGAAAGGCACACTGAGCAAAACAGCCCATTTCCAGGTGTGTCCAGCGGAAGGGGAATGGGAGAAGTGCAAGTACAATGTCACATGAATACAATGAGAGTAAATATGCTTAACAGGCAAACATTTATAAATATTACACTGACTTGTAACAGCAGTTGCAACCAAAATAAACACAAAAATAAATAAATATAAAAAATACAGGCAGAATAAGTACAAGGTAGATGTAGGTGAACATATTCGGACAAAATACACAGTATGAATGCCAAGAGAAAGCCAAAAGATAGCTTAGAGAAGCAGAGCATGCCAAATGGAGCAGCCTAGATAAGGTCAGCCCTTGGGAGCAAGAAAAATATACAGACCTTTTGTGTGCAGCAATCCGTACCTCACTGGCACTACATGTTTTAGTGTGCTACAACCCATCTTTAGTGGCACTACAGCATATACAGTACTTTAGAGTGCAGCAACCCGTGCGTCATTGACACTACATATTTGAATGTGCTGCAACCCATACCTAAGTAGAAATTAATACCTAGTAGCAACTACAGTATATTGCTTAGTGACAATTCAGCAGGACAGTAGGACACGAATTTGTATAGTAGTTAGAGGACAACATTATGAAACAGGATATACAAATTTTGATTCACACCATAGCCACTTGCTCACTAGCTGTGTTTACACACACAAACACACACCTAGCGACTCACACCTTAGCCACTTACTTGCAGTGTTTACACACACACACACACACACACACACACACACACAAGCATGCATGTATGCATGCCCATGCATGCACACACTAACACTCATACACACACATGCCCACTTGCACAAATGCTGTGTTGTGTTTTGACAGCATTTCAACTTCCTTATGTGGCATGTGGGACTATTGCCATTTTGAGTGTGTCAACATAATGGGGGTTGTGTAGTGCTGTGAGCAGGTTAGCCCCTTTCCCCAGTCTTGGCACATTTAATATAAGTTTATAGGAATGCTAGGAGGGCCTTGTGACAGATTTAGGATAAAACCCAGTCCTATTTGTTATGCAGAGAGTGTTTATTTATTTATTTTTTTTATTTATTAAATCAAGGATTACAAGTACCTTTGACCCAATGCTCTTTTACAAAGGTTTTATGTCAAAGAAGGTGCAATGCAGAAGTAAACAAGACATTGAGTTACATAGGCATGGTAAATAGTATAACAGCATGTACATGTATGAGAATTAAAAAGCAAGGATCTACTTTTCTCCTCTCCTATTCTGTCACTTGTCTGTCTCTTGCCTTTCTGATTGCAAAATCAAATTTTCCTTGTGGAGCATCAGAATTGGCCACTCTGGTGATTCCACAATTCCCCCTGTTATCTCCTTTATTTTACTTGCTGTTTCTATTCTTTCTTTCTTCTCTTGCTTCTCTGTGGTTGAAAAAAAGTGAATCTTTATGTGAACCTGAGATCCCTTGGTTTGCAAGTGTTTATAATTACATAGTTGAAATGATTGCGAAAAACTTTCTGGAACTCAAGTTAACCTTGAGATGCACATTGACCTCCACAAGCTCATCTGCAGAACTGTCAACAGATCATTTCTGGAACACAATCCCTGGTTCTTACCCCACCACAGAAACCTCAGTGCAACTCCTCCCTATCAAGATACTACTTGGTGCCCAAAACAAAGTCCTCATGATTGCTGCTGTCTATATCCCACCAAAAGATCCTGATTCTGGTCTACAGGCTGTCCTCGAGTTCGTAAGTACACAACCTTCTGACATCGAACTCCTTCTCCTTGGGGACTTTAATATAAATTGGCTTGCTCCTGATGCAGGGTCAAACAAAGATGCTATCCTAGCAGAAAATTTAACACAAGTGGTACACTCCCCTACCAGGAAAAACTACAAATCAGGGACCAGCACCCTCATTGACTGGATCCTTACCAGCCACCCTACCCGTATAACCAATGTAAGTGTTCTCCCTGACTCGCTCAGTGATCACTCTCCAATAATATGTACCTGGACAAATAAGTTTTGTAAGCCGCCTCCAAAAAGCATCTATAGCAGAGTCCTACCTTATGGCAACCTTACTCATCTCAAGACCTGTCTTAGGCAGATAGACTGGTCCTTGATTTACAAAACTGAAGATGTTGACCTAGCCCTTGATTACTTTATTACTACTTTCAACACTGCTTGTGACACCTATGCACCAGTAAAAAAGCGCAAAATCAAAGCACTCACAAATCCCTGGCTCACGCATGTAAGCCATTGGCACAACTCAAAGTAGCGACACCTCTGGGCCACTGCAAGAGCTACTGGCACTCTGTTGGACATCCAAAAATATAAACAGGCTCGCAACCACTGTACTAAACAGATCCCTTGATGAAGAGCTCCTACTTCAAGAATGCCCTCTCCAACTCCTGGGGTGAAGGGAAATCCTTTTGGGACAACATAAGAAATATCATGGGTCAGCAGTCCAAATCCTCTCCTACAATAATGAATGTGGATGGAACCACTACATTAGACCCAGAGATCAATGCAAACACCCTAAATGACACCTTCACGGACTTTAGTGGTGTCCTCTCATCTGATTTCTTCACTGATGCTGACCCTCCAATTTCTACTTCTACTACTGCCTCTCCAACCAAACCACCCTTCCATTTCAAACTAGTAAAGGCACATGAAGTCTATAAATATGTAAAGAAGGCCATTTCTAAGTCCCGAGCAAGCAGCGACACTATTGACCTTAAACTTCTGTCCCTCATTCTGCAGGAAGTACTGCTCCCCCTCACAAAAATTTTTAATCTCTCCCTCTGCTACAGCCAATTCCCTAGGAAATGGAAGGCTGCTGTTGTCACTCCGGTGCACAAAAGTGGTGCTAAGTCACTGCCTGGTAACTATCGCCCGATATCAATACTACCACCTCTCTCTAAGGCCCTTGAACGCTTGGTGGAGGACCAACTTTCAGAACCTGGAAAAGCACAACATCCTATGCACTCAGCAGCATGGATTTAGGAAAGGGCACAGCACATCGACTGCCCTACTTGAATTCTCAGGAGCAATCCACAATGCCATGGACAAAGGAAACCTAACTGGAGCAGTCTACATTGACTTAACCAAGGCATTTGATACAGTACACCATGGCCTACTTATCAAACAACTACTATCCTAGGGCTCTACAGGAGTCCTGGTGACTGGGTAAAAATTACCTTGCTCAGCGCTCTCAATCTGTAAAAGTAGCTGGAGTTCTCTCAGACTCAAAACCGGTTCGCTCAGGAGTTCCCCAGGGATCCATCCTGGGCCCCTCCTTTTCAGCCTTTTCTAAACTCCCTCCCCAAATCCTGCCCTGAACAAATAATCCTCTATGCCGCGATGCCATGATTCTTGCCACTCATGAAGATCCGAACCTCTACGCCTCAACCTTCAGCATGCTTTTCCAAAGTTGAGATGTGGTTCCTTGAACATAAGCTGGTTCTAAACCACAAAAAACTAAATCCATGCTCTTCTCTAACCACAAACAAGAAACAGCAAGTCCCACTCACCATTAATACATACCTGGGAAATACCCTTGAACAAGTGCCAATTTTCAAATATCTTGGAATCAACTTTGATCAAGGCCTAACCTTTGCAACTCACATTGATAGTACAGCAAAAACTATTAATCAGCGAATTGGGATTCTGTATCGGAACCGACAAGCTCCTTACCCATTCTGCACTGAGGATTGCCATCCAATCCTCTATCATCTCAGTCATTGACTATGGCATAGTTATATACGGATCTGCCACTACTACAGCACTTAGTCGCATTACAACATCCCTAAATAAGGCCTGTCGGCTGCTCACTGGTGCACATCAACGTACCCACACATGTGAACTCTATGCTGACTCAGGTTGGTTGCAACTCTCAAACCGGATAAAGTACCTTACCTGCCTGATGGTGAAAAAATCCACTCTGGGCCTCACTCCACCCTGTATTCAAGACCTGTTATGCCCGAGTGCTAGCACCCATTTTACCAGAAGATCAGAACACCAGCCTCTCCAAGTCCCCCTGATGCCGGACTTGTCAGGGACAAAGATCATTTGCCTATCATGCCCCCAGCTGGCTAAATGCTCTCAGCACTCATATTACTGCCTTCACCTCTCTAGGTATTTTCAAATCAAGGCTGTTCTCTCACCTTGCCACCTCCAGCTCCTGTGACTGCCCTGATTAAACCTCCTATTTTCTCACTACCCACCCTGTTCTGTTATTTGACAAAGACATGTTTGGGAAACCTTTTCTCCTGCTATTGTCTGCTCCCCACACCTTTCACTTACCCTCTCTGTTCTGGACTTTTTCCTTATTTGTTTCTCCTAATCTGGCATGACCTCTTTCTTGTAATAATAATGTGATTATTGATATCTCATGTCCTTTTGCACAAATGATTTGATATGTATTTGTATATGTTTTCTTGCTCTTGACACAACACAAATTGTTGTGTTATCTATGTAACCTTTTGTACTGTACCTAATTGATGTGGAACCTTTGTAAAAGAGCCTCTGGCTCAAAGGTAGTATTCCTAGAACAATAAACTAAACTAAACTAAACAATGTTCTATTTTGTTGCACCTGCAGGAAAGAAATTGACAAAGTTCTGATACATTTTGTGAGAAACAGGAGATGTACGTTAATGAGCTCTGGAAGCAGAAGTTAATTGCCAGGAGAAGACATGATATATAAACAGAGCAATCTTTTGTTTGAGAGAGAGAGAGAGAGAGGGAGACTGAAATTTAGAATTAGAGATACCCGCAGAGGCCGGACTTAGTTTTATTTGAACTGCATGTAAAGGAGCTAGCCTGTACTATTTTATTTTTTGATTTTATTGTTACTGATAACAATATAATGCTACTTGCGAGTTCTCTCCTGGTTTGCCTATGCTTCCTGACCTATGCCTTGATGACAGACCTCTTATGGATAGAAGTGTGTTGCCTCAAGCTTTCTTAGGGCAACAAAACAGTGAACTAAAGATGAACAGTTCTGGTGCCCTAAAGAAAAAAGATGCAACACTCTTATATCCATAAGAGGCCCTCCTACCGTCCCTATAAAATTATTATATATCATGTGCTAATGTTTTGTTTAAATTAACATTTTATCTATACAACAGTCCCATTCTGTGTGGTGTGAGCCACACTAGTGAAAAGCCCATTCATTTAGTACAATGCATAATACTCATAGAAATAAGAGTATCTAACGTGCTACTGAAAGAAGCACTGTGATTGGAAGGGAACATCACATGACACTCCATGTCACATGACACTTCTGCTGCCTGTTAGAGGGAGGCTTAGCAGCAAGTCAAATTACCATGGAACAGACTAGGAAGGGGGTGGAGTGAGGAGTTCCCGACCTGACCATCATGCATTCCCCTGAAGTGGTGTGTGCTCTGTCCATTTCATCTTGAGCACAGAGGAGAGAGGCATTTAGTTTTGAAAGATTTGTGGTAGAGTCTCCTTCTACACTCTTCAGCTGCCTGTTAGAGGGAGGCTTGGCAGCAAGCCCAGTCGCCATGGGGCAGACTAAGAAGGAGGCAGAGTGAAGGGCTATGAAACACTCATGTTTGTGGATAGCGTGAGCATGATGTGTGAGTGGTACAAGTGCCACTTGGCTGTAGTTTTGTTTATAGATAATTGTCTCTCTGCAGCATTAGATCCAGTTTTTAACAATGAATACGCTACTGTTTATAGCACTGTTTGTATTATTGTGTTCTAGGGGCCATATTTTACCTAAAAAGTAGTTTGTCTTCATAAGGAAGCTGATACTATTGTTTTACTGATTTCTGGTAATGTGCATGTGAATCCAGGTCCCCCGCTATAAGACAATTATTCACTGGCTGATTTTGGGGAGCGGAGGAATGTGGGGTTATTACATCTAAACGTCAGAAGTTTGTTACCTAAAATTGATCTAATTAGGATCCAACTAGCAGTGGCAAAACCAGATGCTTTGGCATTGACAGAAACTTGACTCACTCCTAAAAACAATGATTCTGACATTTCAATGGATAACTATAATGTTTTTAGATTAGATAGATCCAAAAAAGGGGGTGGTGTAATGATCTATCTTAGAAATAATTTTAAGGGCCAAATTAAGTTAGCTAAATCAATTCCTGGGCAATTAGATTTACTAGTACTTCAAGTACAAGGACACTCAGGATTTTATTTTAATTTTGCGGTTTGTTACAGGCCCCCTTCGGCTAAAGCTATTTGATCACAGACATTGAGTGAGATTATTGCTCCTTTTTTTAAAAATGAGATTGTCCTTATGGGTGATTTTAATTGGAACATGCTGATACCTCAGCTTGAGATTTTAAATCAATTTGTAGCCCTTAATTTACACCAACTGATCACTCTCCCAATGAGGCCAAATAACCCTAAAAGTGAAAAAGACTCACTGTTGGATTTAATTTTTACCAATAGATCTAATAGATACATTTCTGTGGTTCATGAAATTGACGTAAGTGATCATTGTTATATTTCATGTGTGAGGGACAGTTTAAGGGAAACAATTCCACCACTGTTGATTTTTGCTAGGTTGTTTAATATGTTTAATGCCCAAGCTTATTTAAGAGATGTGGCTGAAATGAATAGGAATTTATTACATATATCTGTACAGATGTGCACTCAGCTTGGTCTTTTTTAAAATCTTCATTATTAGAAGTTATTGAAAAACATGCATGACTGAAACAGAGGAGAGTTAGAAAGAAAAAAAACACTGTGAATAACCTGGGAACTTAAAAAATTAATAAGAGAGAAAGCACAATTGTGGCATAAAGTGAGAGAGACTAAAAAACTGGCAGACAAACAAGTATTTGAGTTGTTTTAAATAAATGTACACAAGACATAAGGAAGGCAAAGAAAGTTTATTACGATAAATATTTTGCTACCTCAGAAGGAATATATTACTCATATCTGTACAGAAGTGCACTCAGCTTGGTCTTTTTTTAAATCTTCATTATTAGAAGTTTTTGAAAAAACATGCACCACTGAAACAGAGGAGAGTTAGAAAGAAAAAAACACTGTGGATAACCTGGAAACTTAAAGATATAATAAGAGAGAAAGCACAATTGTGGCATAAAGCGAGAGAGACTAAAAAACTGGCAGACAAACAAGTATTTTGAGCTATTCTAACTAAATGTACACAACAGATAAGGAAGGCAAAGAAAGTATATTATGATAAATATTTTGCTGCCTCAGAAGGGAATCCTAGGGCAATGTGGAGGGGAATTGACTCAATAAAAGGGAAACAAGCCCCTCCTTCCTTACCAATATAGCTAAGAATTTTGAGAGGAAAGGTTTGATTACTGCTATTGATAACATGGCTGTGTTTAACTCTTTCTTTACCTCTGTGGGGGTACATTTGACAAAGTGCATCCTGGACTTGCCTCACCTGTTTTGGATACTGACTTTTTGTATAAGCTTGATAAGCCTGTTTTTGCTTTTTGGTCAATAGCACCTGATGAAGTGATGAAACAGTTATAGAGATTGGACACTAATAAGGAACCAGGGTGCAATGTTATCTCTCCTATTTTTCTAAAATTATCTTTGGGTATATTGTCACCTCATCTGGCATATTTATTTAATTTTTCTTTCCTTAGTTCTGAATTACCACTTGATTGGAAGACAGCATTTGTTATACTGATATTTTGGGGGTCTCATCAGACCTGGGCTCCTACAGACCGATCTCTGTTCTTTCATTTTGCATACAATGTTTGAGAGGCTTATATTTCAGCAACTGACTCAGTACTTCACCAAATATAGGGTCATATCTCATTTATAATCAGGATTTAGGAAAGGGCATAACACCCCTTATGTAATAGCAAGTGTGGCTGATGATGTGTTGGATGCCTTCGACAAGAACCAGGAAGTACCAACTATTTTTTTGGACCTGTCAAAGGCATTCAGCACTGTTCATCATGTAATTTTGCAGAATCACTTAAAAGCTATTGGACTGGGTAGTACTGCTTTACTGTGGTTTTATTCATATTTCAATGGGAGTCTGCAGTGTGTCAGAGTGGGTGGTGCCTGTTCAGATCCAATTGCTTTGAGCACAGGGGTAACCCAGGGTTCAGTACTGGGTCCTGTTTTATTTTTATTGTATGTGAATGATCTGTTTAGTCACTGTTCACCTGACACCTGCATGTATTTATATGCAGATGATACTATCTTATACACCATAAACGATAATACAAATAAAGCAATATAAGTACTGCAGCAGGATTTCCTGAACTCTCAGAGGGTCCTTACAGATTTAGGGCTCCTCTTGAATGAACACAAAACCCAGTGGATGTTGTTTCAAAAGAAAAACACTTAAGAGGTAATATGTAAGAACATATGGTCTCTGTCCGGAGTCATTCTGAGCTGTGTTGATTCTTACAAATATCTAGGGTTGACACTGGATAACCATTTGACTTTCGATTTACATATTACAAATATCTCCAACAAGCTAAAGAAGTTACTCAGTTTCTTTTATAGGAATAAAACTATGTTTAATTTAACTGCTAGGAAACTAGTGGTTACTTTGTTTTTATCAGTTTTGGATTATGGAGATATTATCTATAGAAATGCTAGGAAATCATTGCTGGGTTCATTAGATACTTTGTACAACAGTGCCTTAAGGTTCATAACAAATTTACCTTATAGATCTCACTGTTGTGTATTGTATAGAGAAATGAGTCTTTCCTATTTATTTGACCGACATGATATTCATTGGAATACATCTGTTTATAAATATGTTATACAATCACATCCAGAATTTCTTACGAGTTTAACAAAAATCAAACCAGTGCAAAATCATTTTTTAAGATCTACGTCTTGGATTTCATTTTATGTCCCAAGATGTAGATCTAGTTTTGGGGATAAAACTTTATCAGTAGTGGTACCTAGAACCTGGGATAGAATATCTAGACAACTTAAGGTGTCTGTATTGTTGCCTTTAGAATGCTTTAGAGCATCTCTGTCAAGTTTATACAACAAGCACTGTAACTGCTATGGATAATTCATTTCATTATATACTGATGAAGTGTTTTATAAATGATTGATGCAATGTTTTATATATGACAATCTATTATGTTTATATCTGTATGTCTGTATTTTATTGTATTAATTATTGATGTCATGTTAATTGCTGGATGCAATTGAAAAATAGATATTTCATCTCAATTTGTTATCCAATAAAGTTGAAGTTGTAAAATTAAGCAATAATGCATGACAGGGTGTCTGTCCTGCTGGGATAACATCATGCTTTGCATAGTTGAAAAACAAAGCTGCAGGAGGAGTGCATTCCACACCCAAGAAGGGCATTATCCCAGTATGACACACACCCCTGGAGTGCATTATTGCTATTATACAATGATTAGTTTATAATTAAAATTCATTGCAAAAAATGTTGTTAATGCACTAGTTAGGGTTAAACTGACAAAAGCAGGAAAATGTTGTGTTAGATTTGCCAAACCTAACACCCCACCCCCACCCTGTGGCAGCAACAGGAAAATCCTTTACACTTTGATCTCTCCTGTGTCTTTGTAAATCAGGCATGGCATGTGCCTTGGGGTTGTCAACCCTATCAGTCACCCCCATTTCATCAGTAAATAAGATGAGATTTGTATAGTACACAAGAATGTTGTGAGCATTAGGATTGACAACCCCAAGGCATATGCCACACCTGATTTAAGAAGAATTTTACTTTTTGAGATTTTATTTAGTTTTTGTTGACTGGGTAAGTGCATTAGACAAATTCTGCCTATTTTCAGGCATGACCCGGGGGAGGGGATACAGATGAATGCCAACTGACCTCAAACCAGATTAAGCTGTTGGTGATATTTTTAGCGAATGGGGGGAAATTTGGCCAAGGCAGCAGGGAAATTTCCCTACTCTTTTCGAGAAGTGCCATGGGCTCTTCAACATCCACCTGAACTACCACCAGAACAGGCAGATGGGACCTCAGTTTAATGTCTCATCCAAAAGATGGCACCTCAAGAGTGCAGCACCCCCCATGCTGCACTACAGTGTCAGTATTGGGATAGTATAATCATATTCTCATTTTCCTATGGGAGTGCAAGGCCCATAGATGCATACATTTATCTTGCTGTAGATGCACAGGGCTCTCCAGGCCCTACACTTCCATTTCTGCTGAAATAGTAATTTCTTTCCTTCATTGTACGGCTTGTTGAAGTTCCAGTGTTATCCTATGAGAATTTGCATTTTTTATTTTTTATGCCTTTTATATTGCCCCTAAATGTGTGTGTGAGGGAGGAGGGGGTAATGTGTTAGTCTTGTAGTATGCATTAAGGCCTTTGTTTTTATATATAGATTGGCCCTTAAGTCCACATATTGAGGGAGTTATGGCTTGTTGAAGTTTCAGTGTTATCCTATGGGAATTTGTACTATACAAACATACAAACATATGAAAGAGCTAGCAGAAAAGGGCCAAAATGGTCTATCAAGTCTGCTTTTTAGTAATGCAGTGTCCCTGGCTTATGCCATTGACTTTGCCCCCCTCTCCTGTCCACCTTTACTTCATAAATCTCCCACCATGGTCCCATGGGTTCCCTTTATTCCTGTCCCAGGTCCTCTTAAAGCTTCCCATTGTCTTCATTGAAACCACATCTTCTGGCAGTGCATTCCATTTGTCCATCACCCTTTCCATGAAAAAATGCTTCCAACATCCCTCTTAAACCTCCAAACCCCACCAGCTTCAAACTGTGCCTCCTCATGGATCAGTTATCATTGAGCTTGAAGGGGCCTTCCCCATGTAATCAACTTATTCCTTTCAGGTACTTAAAGGTCTCTATCATATCCTCCTCTCTCTCCTCTCCTCTCCTCTCCTCTCCTCTCCTCTCCTCGACTCGAGGAAGTACATTTTCAGAGCTCCCAGCCTCTCCACAAAAGACTTCCCCTGCTGGTAGTCCATGATCATAGTGATTGAGATTAAGCACCTAGAAAAACAGTGAGTCAATCTCAGTGACTATGATCATGGCTACCTAGGGAGAAGGGTGACCAGATACTGTGGTCAGCAAAAAAAGTGTCAGGAACTTACCTGTGTACACATGAGCATGTGCACCCACAGGGGAGGGGAGAGACATGGGGAGGGATGGCATGTGGGAGCGGATGCGAGCTGGATCACTGGTGTCATGGGGAGGGTAGTTGGCTGGGAGGCATGGAGTACTGGGTTCTGGTCTGCCGTGGTGCGGGTTGTGTTTTTTGTCACCTGGCGGCATGTATTTTGTCAAGTTCCCCCCCGACATGCACCTCCCTGGATTTGAGAATCCATAAGTAGGTGGGTGCAGGGGGCGCAGTCCCCCACATTAAAAAAGAGACCTGTAGGTCTCAGGCACTATTTTTCTATGCACTGCAAGTGTACATCGCCGAAATTATTTTTTGCCAATATACACTGACCTTAATAGTGATCGCTGTTGCTCGATTGCTATTATGACATGGAACCTCCCCTGCTGTCCCCCTGTCATCTTGGTTTCCCTCCTTTGGACCCTCTCTAACAAGCTAATGTCCCTCTTATGATATGGATACCAGTACCTTACCCCTTATTCTGTATGCTGTTTCACCTGTGACCTGTACATGGGCATTATGACCTCATTCCTCCTGCTACTGAACCCCCTGGCTATACACCCCAGCATTCTATTTGCCTTCACTGCTGACTTCTTGAATAGTGTGGAGTATTTTAGATTATTGGTGATTACCACTCCCAGATCTTTTTCTTCCTCCAATGCTGCTACCTCATCCCCCCAGGAAATACTCAGTCCTAGGATTTCTGGCCCCAATGTTCATCACTTTGCATTTCTTGGCATTGAAACCAAGTTGCCAGATCCCTGACCATCTCTCAAGTTTGCTGAGGTCCTCCAGTAGGTCCTGTATCCACCCTCCTGCAGAGTTTGGTGTCATCAGCAAACAGGCACATCTTGCCCTTTATGTCTTCCCCAATGTCATTTATGAAGACATTGAACAACACCAGCCCCAGCACCGATCCCTGCGGGACTCCACTGCCTACCTCCTTGGTAATGGATAACTTCCCCCCACCACCACCCTCTGGGATTTGCCACTTAGCCAGCTTGCTACCCATCTTGTCAGTTTCTCATCGACCCCCAGATCCTTCAGTTCACTGATTAACCATTTATGTGGTACTGAATCAAAGGCCTTGTTAAAGTCCAAGTAAATGATGTCTACCGTTTTGTCTCCATCCACCACTCTGGTGACCCAGTCAAAAAAGTCAGTCAGATTCATCGGACAGGATCTTCCCTCCACAAACCCATGCAGCCTCTCATCCTGGGACTATTCTCATCTATGTACCTTACCAACCTCTCCTTTAGTATGGTCTCTATGAGTTTGCACACAATTGATGTCAGACTTACCGGCCTATAATTCTCTGGAATATCCTGGGGCCCGCTGTTGTGGAAAGGCACCACATGTGCCATTGTACAGTCTTGCGGCACCACTCCCAACTCCAGAGATGCATCGAAGAGGTCTGCCAGCAGTGCCACAAGCTTTTCTGCTAGCTCCTTCAGTACCCTCATTTGCACGCCATCTGGTCCTGGGGATTTGTCTGCCTACAGTGCCAGCAGTCCTTCCCCTACTCTATCAGCTTCTATAATCACATCTGTGGCCTCTCCCGCCTTCTCCCCCCCTCCAGTGTTACTAGCCCATTTTTTTCTCTCTAGTGAAGATAGAGCAGAAGTACTTGTTCAGTACCTCTGCCTTGCTCAATTCTTCCTCCTCCCTTCCATCCCCCTTCCTCAGCTTAACTATCTCTTCCTTTCTTCCTTTTCCTCTTCTCACCTATGAGGAAGGCCTTTTCCCCAGTCTTGATCCCTTCTGCTATTTGCGGTTCTTTCTGTGACTTTGTTTGCTGCACCTCCTTGCCTGCCATCTTAGCTGGCCTCAGGTATTCCTCCTTATATGCTTCACTTGCAGTCCTCCTATATGACTTGTAGGCTGCTCTCTTGTCCCTCACCCTGGCAACCTCAGAGTTGAACCAGATGGGTGATTTGGCCACCGATTTTTATCCCTAAGGCTAATGCATTCTGTTATGACTTCTAGTATTGCATTCCTGATGATGGCCCATTGTCTGTCCATCCCCATGTGTTCTTGAATGCCCTTTAGTTGTTCCTTAACACCTCCTCCATTTTGTGGAAATCCACTCTCCTGAAGTCCAGGATACTGGTCTTGGTGTGCAAGCTTTCCTTCCCCATGTACAAACTAAACCACACCATGATGTGGTTGCTACCTTTCAGGGGTTCCTTGACCATTATCTCATGTATGTGCTCCTCATTTGTGAGCACTAGATCAAGGACTGTCCCTTCTCTGGTGAGCTCCTTAACTCCCTAGATCATGAATCCTCCTTGAATTGCATCCAGGATCCTTTGATTCCATGCACAGGATGTGGCTAGTGTATCCCAGTCCACCTTTGGAAGATTAAAGTCCCCCAACTCCACCACCTTCCCCCTTCCTGCCACTTCCAGCAATTCCTTACACAGTTCTTTGTCCCTTTCCTCCTCTTGATTGGGCAGTTTGTAGATCACCCTTAGCCTGACCTTCCTCCCCTTGCTGGTCTGTAGCTGGATCCATAGTGATTCCACTTTTACCTGTTCATTCTCCTCATTAGTGCATATTATCTCCTCCCTGATGTATACTGCCACCCGTTCCTTTTGCCTACTACCCTGTCCCTTCTGTACAGCTTGCATGCCAGATTCAAGAGGTCCCAGTCATAATGTACTGAAGCTCATGTCTTAGTAACTGCTACAATGTCCACTTTCTCCTCCACTAAGAGGACCTGCATGTCTGCTATCTTATTACTAAGACTGCAAGCATTGAGTGACCTCAATCTTGACCATATGCCTCCCTGCCTATTCCCTGCATCTTTTTTGATCTGCTCATCCCCTATACTCCCCTCTTCCCCCGACCCCAGATGCCCTCCCTTTCCCCTACATCTTCCCACCTGATTGCTACTTTCTGTATGGGGGAGATCCTGAAACCTCCCTGTCCTGAGGTTTCTGTGCCTGATGGCCTACCTCTCCCCCTCAGCAGTTTAAACCCAGATCCTTCTCCATGTATTCTTTCAGCTTGTCTCTGAGTACATCTGACATCTCACAATTTAGGTACAGCCTATTGTTTGAATACAGGCCTTTGTCTGACCACCTGTCCCCCAAATCTCCCGTACAATCAAACCCTTCCCCCTTGCACCAGCTCTTCAGCCAATCATTAAACTCATCAATCCTCCTTTTTTCTGACTGTGCTAGCTCTGGGGATGGGAATTACCTCTGAAAAGGCCAACAAGCTCACTGAGTCCCTGCAGTTCCTTGCTAACTCTATGAACCTTTCCTGCACCCCCCACCTCTTCCCCTATCAATCATTGGTTCCCAGGTGGATATCAAGTGAGGCTTTCCACCCATCGCCCTTACAGTTTCCTGGTCCTAGGTTCTGCCCTCCCCACCTCCATCCCCAGTAAACAGACAACTACTCTTCTCTTTCTTGGGTCCCCCTTCCATCCCAAATGGATACCCTTAATTATGGAATCCCCAATGACAATCACCCTTGCATCCACTTTAGGTTTGTTTTTCGGCAACATGTGCCCTCCTGGTGAACCACCTCTATCCCTGTCATCTGTTCACTGTCTGCCTTGGATGTAATTCTGTCTGTACTGACTCTGCTTCCTCCCTCTTCCTCTCTAATCCCCCCTGTTCCCATACCTCCCTGTCTACCATTACATGACACCACACTACCCTCCCTATTCCCTCTTCTAACTCCCCTCTTCCCCATCCTTTGCTCCACCCTGACTACATTTCCCTCCTTGCCCCCCAAAAGCTACTCACCCCTCACCCCAGTTCCAATTCCTCCCTGGCTGCCTATGTTTGCCGCCACACTACCCTCTACATTCCTTCCACCAACTCCACCTTTTCCCCATTCTGTACTCTCCTGACTACGTTTCCCTTCTTGACCCCCAAGCTACTGACCCCCTCACTCCTTTGCCACCATCTTTTGACTCAAAGTTTTCTTGATCCTATACCTTCCCACATGACTCCTGTTCCTCCAAACCAGCCAGTACTGCATACCTGTTTGATGAGGATTTCCCCATAGCAGAACATACCTCTATTCTTCCTCTCCATTCTTCCCCCTTCCTCCTTGTGCTAATTCCTTTATGCATCTACCTTTTCTCCAGTATACCTATAGCAGGATGACATCCCCAACAGTGACAGAAGAAATGCCGAGTGACAGCATTGTACTGTCGGGGATGAGTGTGTGTTTCCATTGGGGGGCTCCACCCCCCACACAGCCAGGTTTCTAAATATACAACTTTGAGTTGGAGTTGTCTCAGGGAAGGGGCAAAATTCCGGGCAATGCAGTGCCAGTGCCAGCGGAGATCATCACAGTGACCCAACGTTGTTGCTCGAATTCTGTCACTGTGATGGTCTTTGTTCTTGTGGTTTCACTGTGTGGTTGGCATACCCTTTTCTCCTTACTGCCTACCAAACCACCTCTCTGGTTCCACAGTGTCCTTGAGGAGAAGATGTCCTTGAACACTTTGGCAATCTCCCTGCTTCCATCCTGTGCCTACCATCCAATTGAGCCAGAGCAGCCCTTGCCTGTCCCTTCAGCCACTATTCTCCCCCAGCTCTTCCCCCTTTTCCAACACCATCATAGCCTCCTTATCTTTTCCCTAAGTTACCCAAGATTTTTGCACACTGGACAGCCCCCTGCTGTCCACATTGCTCCCAGAAAGACTGTGGCCCCACATTCATTGCAGCTGACCACCCTCCCCTCCACACCCTGTGCCCTGTATCTTCCTGCCTCCCTCCTTCCCCAAGCCACCCAGCTGTAGTGTTGTCTGTGACATCTCCTATGCTCCTACACCCTCCGTGGTTAGCCTATAACTGCCTACTATGTTACTGTGTCATTCCCTGTTCCCATTTCACCAATAGGCTTACCCTAGATAGCGTTTTGCTGCAGTCCCATTTTCTTACTGTCTCCCTCCCTTTGCTAGATAGGCTAACTTACATAGCCCCTACTATGTTCCCTATTCTTATTTCATCAATAGGATTTTACTGCAACCCCTTATCCTGCTGACTCCCCCAGTGCTAGATAGACTTACATAGTCCCCACTATGTCTTATCAGACTCAGCTTCCCCTCCCCTGTTGTTTACCTACCTTCTATTCCTTGACCAGCAAGGCCTGTGGTCTGCGGTCCTCCCTGCAGATGCCCTGCAGGTGGCCTCAGACACCACTTAGTTACAGACACCACACTCCTGCTTTATGGCACTCACTTTTCAGGGTCACTCATGCAAGGGTTGCTTGGAACTCTGGGAATTATTTGGGACTACAGCTGCCCTATTGGCTGGCTGTATTCATGTGGTCCTTTTGTTTAATTTTATATTGCCCCTAAAAGTTTAGGGGGGAAATGTGTTATTCATACAGTATTCAGTAAGACCTTTGTTTTGATATAAAGGTTATCCCTTCAGTCCAGATATTGAGGGAGGTATTCCTTGTTGAAGTTCCAATGTTATCTTATGGGAATTTGTATTTTTTAATGTTTGTTTTTTATGTTGGCCCTAAATGTTTTTTATGGGGAGGGATGCATTAGTTTGGTAGTACCAATTAAGATCTTTGTTTTTATATTTAGATTCTCCCTTAAGTCCAAATATTGAGGAAGTTATGGCTTGTTGAAGTTCCAATGTTGTCATATTTTTTTATTGTTTGTTTTTCATATTGGCCTTAAATGTTTTCTGGGGGGATATGTATTATTCTTGTAGTACTCATTTTGTGATAAATAGATTGTTCCCTAATTCCAAATATCGAGGGAGTTATAGCTTGTTGAAGTTCCAATGTTATCCTATGGCAATTTTCATTTTTTGTATTGCTCCTAAATGTTTAGGGGGAATATGTGTTTTTCTTCTAGTATTAATTAAGACCTTTGTTTTTATACCTGTATATAGATTGTCTCTTAAGTCCAAATATTGAGGCAGCTCTGGCTTGTTGAAGTTCCAATGTTATACTATGGGAATGTGTATTTTTCATTGTTTGTTTTTTATATTGGCTCTAAATGTTGGGGGAGGGGTATGTATTATTCCTTTAGCACTCATTAAGAGTTTTGTTTCGATATAGCATATCATGTGGCATGTAGCATTTTATCGAGTGACAGGGCATTATTCTGCTGACTCGGTAGCTATTTTGAATGAAATATATGCTTACTCTCTGAATTTTGTACCACCTTTGAGTTAGCTTATGTACCTGAGCCCTGCAGACCATAAATGGAAGCAGGACGAGGGGTTGTAGTTCCTAGAGGTAATCAGGAACTACATTATTTATACACATTTTCCTGCTTTTATCATTTTGTGGCACTTTTTACTTGCTATACCACACATGAGTGGTGATTTAAACATGATTTAATTTTATATTGGAGCACATTTCATTTTGCCTGCCTTGTGACTCCTGGCGTCTCCTTCTGGGTCACTGTACTCTACTTAAATTGCCCTGCAAGTGAGCAGGGTGAGCCAAGCAGGGAGAGCGTGCAACATTGTGCATGAAGACTGTTGGCATAGGTCCCCCAAACCTGTCTTTTCATACGCTACTGGTAACTTGTTAAATTTATGCTATCTTTCCTGCCATCTAATCTATAGTACTATTAGGCCTGTTAATACCTCTGTAGTTGAGCTGTGACTACTTCTGTATCCACCAAAAGGGAGGATGTAATGGATCCTACTTCTGACTCTGCTGATATTGCACAGCAAAATAATTCCTCCACTATTATGACCTTTGACGGGGAATTGGGCATCAAATGCTTGCAGTGTTGCAGTGTTGCTTGTACCAGTTGGTACAATGTCCCATGTCTCTCACTAACTTATTTGTTTGTGACAAATGCAACAGTAATATACTGCTGCAGAAAGAAATTGATACCTTTTTGATATCTTTTCTGCTAGATTAACCTTCTTGGAAGAAAACCAAATTGAGATGATCAGATGCTATAATAAACATAACAATCCCTGCTCCTCCATTACAACTCACTGTAACACTCCTATAATCAGCAGTGACTCCCCTTATAACCAGGAAGTTATTTCTGTAACATTCCATGAACATAATGATACCATCCCAGCTCCCCATCCAATAGTATACTATAATCATGCCAGTACTTCAACTATGCTTAAAAAAAAGAAGCAGTGATGATGAGGACGATGATGGCACATTAGACTGGGCCATTGTTCCCAGTACAAGGGCACATAAAAAGGGTTGCAAAGCCAACCAATTTTGTATCCCTATGTATAATGTGTTCAGTCCGCTCCAGTCTATAAACTTGACTAGTTTGGAGCACAACACACATGAACTTAATGATGAAAATCATTCATCTGTAGCTGTAACCAGCTCCACTGTCCTCCTCTCACCGGTTACTACTCCATACCCCCTAGTCTCCAGAACTCAAAACTCAGATATTCTAATCCCTGTAACCAAACATCAAGGAATTAATTCAAATAAGGTAACCCTTTCCATAAAACCTAGCCTCATCCCAAACCCTCTCCCACAAAACTCAGTCTCAATGGAGACAAACGTTAGTCATGTCCCCATTTCTGATCATCATCAAGTGTTTGTATTGGGGGACTCAGTCACCAAGCACATTGAGAGAGACATTTGCAACCCAGACAAACTCCATCAGATTTGTTCAACTTTCAGAAGAGCAATGGTCTCAGATATCTCAGAGATGGTTAATAACATTCTTTCTGATGCTGTTACCAACCCTCTAGTAGTAATTCAAGCAGGCACCAACAATATAAATTGCACTAATTTACTACAACTGAAACAGGACTATGTTGCTCTAAACAACTTACTAGTAGAAAAAGGCTGTACAGTTTGTATCTCTGAAATCCTCCCAGTATCAAGGGATACCTCTAACATCACAACTAAAATAAAAACTATTAATGAATGGCTGAGGAAATGATGTCTGAAACAAAACATCCATTGTATCACTCACTGGGAAAATTTATGTGACAGGGATGCTCTCTCTTCTGCTGGGATGGCCTCCATCTCAGCAGAAGGGGCAGTGCCCTTTTGGGAAAATCTCTAGCTTCTACAATTAATAACCTGTTCTCTTCACCTTGTTTAAACTAAATAACTCAGGGGAAAACGGGAATGTTCCCAATTCTTTTACTCTAGGCAACAACGTCCAGCATAGCTCAATAACTAATATCCTTACTTTTAATGCCAGATCATTAAATAATCTCAAAATGTCTGAACTAGAGGTCCAATGCATTCTTCTTGATTTGAGTATTATAGCAGTAACTGAGACCTGGTGGGACTCACCTTCAACCTGGATCAAGGAAATCCCCAATTTTAAAGTCTATCATAAAGACAGAGACAATAAACTTGGTGAAGGTGTCTATGTCTGTATGTTTGTGATGACATCCCCTCGAATGAGATTCCTATTACAACTAACACTGAATCTGTTTGGGTCACCATTCAATTAAAAGGTCATTCTAAACTCACCATTGGTGTATGCTACAGACCTCCAACTGCTGACTTACTGTACACCCACAACTTAATTGATACTAATACTTGTATGGCTGACAAAGATGACACCCTAATAATGGGAGACTTTAATATGTCTAATATCAATTGGGATACCCTTATTGGAAACACTAAGCAAGAGAAAGTTTTTTACGTCCCTCATTACCAACACAGGTGAGGAACAACTAGTTCATTCTCCAACCAGAGGAAATAACATACTTGACCTCATCATCACAAACTCCGAATATAAATTTTCAGATACTCAAATCAAGGGTCCTATAGGAAACAGTGACCATAACTCCATTTTCTTTAGTATTAATGCTAAACCAATCTCCTTAACTAACAACACAATTTACAAGGATTGCAGTAAAGCTAATTTCAACAAAATAAATGAGGCTCTTAACAAATGTAACTGGGAGAAACATTTTAGTAACACTTCAATAAATGGTGCTTGGGAGAAATAAAAAAAAACATAATTTTCTCCCTTGAACAGCAATACATCCCAACCAAACTCAAATACAATAAAAAGGGTAAGATCCCAATTTGGTTTACAAAGTCTATCCACAAATTAATTAGAACTAAAGAAAAATGTTTCAAAAAACTTAAAGCTTACCCTAGTTCCACCACCCGGCTAAATTACAAAACTGTAGTAAAAACGTTAAAAAAATGATTAAACAATCCAAGCTTATGCTAGAGTTCAACCTAGCACACTCCAAAAATAACAAAAAATCCTTGTTCTCATACATAAATAGCAAAAAGGGTAATGCTAGATCAGTTGGACCAATATGCATCAATGGATCTACTTCTAATTCTGATCTTGAAACAGAAAACCACTTTAACAAGTACTTTTGTTCTGTTTTTAGTAATAGTGATCCCTTACTTACAACATACATAAGTAACCATCCACCAATCCAGTTCCTTCAGCAAGAGGTCAGTAAAGCTGTGTCTTTTATTAAATAATCTACAAGCCTAGGTCCTAATGGTGTCTAGTCCAAATTCCTTAAAGAAACCTCTATGGCACTGATTCTCCTACTAACATTACTGTTTAACAAATCTCTATCTGAATGCGATATTCTGGAAGATTGGCAACAAGCAACTGTGACACCTATTCACAAAAAAGGAAATAAGGCTAACGTTCAAAATTAGTGACCCATTAGCTTAACATCTACTATAGGGAAAGTGATGGAACATTTAATTAAAGAATGGTTAGAACAAGAAATCTGTAACCTCGGTATTCATGACAAAGCACAACATGGGTTTAAATCTGGTCACTCATACACTACCAACCTTATGTCCATCTACAATAACATCAGTATACTCCTCAACACCAACACTACTACTGATGTCATTTTACTTGATTGCAGTAAAGCATTTGATAAAGTATCTCACTCCAAACTATTAAACAAACTTCACTCCCTTGGCTTTAATTCTAAACTAGTTAATTGGATTTCTAAATGACTCACAAACAGAACACAAACAGTTAGAATAAAATTGCTCAAAATAAAAAATTGGTCATGTCACAAGTGATTTACCTCAGGGGTCCATACTTGGGCCTACTTTGTTCAATATTTTCATCAGCGATATGTCAATTAGTCCCAACAACTTCATCTCAAAATTCACTGATGACACTAAACTTGGTGGTAGAGTAGATAATCCATCTAGTATAATATCACTAGAACAAGATTTAAGAACTATTGAATTATGGGCAACTCTAAATTGCATGACATTCAACACTGATAAATAAACACTCCTTCATCTAGGTAAAAATGATCCATAAAATAAGTACTACCGTAACAAATCTTTGCTCAAGGCTTCTAAAAGTGAACGTGACTTAGGTATCCTAGTTAACAACAAACTGTCTTCCTCAAACCACTGCAATAAAGTAGCTCATACAACCAACATCATTCTTAAACAAATAAAAAAAAATTAGCAAATCAGAACACTGCCTTATTCCCTTGTACAAGGCATATATTCAACCGCATCTTGATTATGGTTCCCCCTTTTGGAATCCCCACCTCAAAAGTGACATTAACAAACTGGAATAGGCCCAGAGGAGACTCACTAAAATTATCCCTAAACTGCAGTCCCTTATCTATAACTCTAGGCTAAAGCCCACCGGACTATTTCCTCTACATCTAAGAAGACATAGAGGTGACATCTTATTCACTTTTAAAATACTAAAAACTCCAACCTTAATGAAACAGTGTGGTTTGTCATTTGCCACCAAACATATAGTGGATAGGCTACATGACAAACAACTGGTTATCCACTGGGCTAATACTAACAAGTGAGACAATTTTTAAAGCATTAGGGCAGCCAGTCTCAAGAACTAGTTAATTGCTCAAATTTTGATGCCTTCAAGCAAAATCTTGATATTTGGCTACACCATTACTACCCTCCAAATTAATGTCCCACATTTACATAGATACATAGATACATAGACAGTGTCGGCAGATAAGGGCCTATGGCCCACCCAGTCTGCCCATTTGAGCTTGTAAGTTCAGTTTATGTTTTCCAAGAAGTCTGTTGCCCCTTACCCCGACCTCCAGAATTCCTTTATGTCTATCCCATGCATTCTTAAATCCCATGATTGTTTCAGCCCCCACCACGTCCTCTGGCAGGGTATTCCACTTGTCCACCACCCATTCTGTGAAGAAATTCTTCCTCATGTTTCCTCTGAATCGCCCTCCCTCCAACTTCATCCCATGCCCTCTAGTCCTGGAACATCTTTTTCTCTTAAAAATAGTGTATTCCTGCACCCTGTTCCTCCCTGTAAGATACTTGTATGTCTCTATCATATCCCCTCTCTCCTCCTCTCCTCTCCTCCTCTCCTCCAGGGAGTACATGTTCAGTTCCTTCAACCTGTCCTCATAGGACTTGTGATGCAATCCATGCACCATCTTTGTTGCCTCCTCTGAACCTTTTCACCCTGTCTATGTCCCTTACGTAAGGTCTCCAGAACTGTACAGTGTACTCCAGGTGGGGCCTCACTAGTGTCTTGTATAGTGGAATTATGACCTCCCTTTTCCTGCTGGTGATGCCCCTGCCTATACATCCCAGCATCCTATTTGCTTTACCTGCTGCCTTGTCACACTGTTTCCCTGCCTTGAGGTAATCAGAGATAATAACCCCAAGATCCCTTTCCTGCTTGGTGCATTTGTGGGGGACAATCATGATGGGCCATGTGCCTTCTTTTGTCCTACAAATCCAGTAAATCCAGTAAATATAGATTCTCCCTTAAGTCCAAATATTGAGGGAGTTATGGTTTGTTGAAGTTGCAATATTATTCTATGGGAATTAGCTTTTTTAATTTTTATGCTTTTTTATATTGCCCCTAAATGTGTGTGTGTGTGGGGGGTATGAGTTATTCTTGTAGTACTTATTAAGACCTTTGGTTTGATATATAGATTGTCTGCTAAGCCCAAATAATGAAGGAGTTATGTCTTGTTAAGGTTTAAATATGGGGAAAACTAAGTCCAAATTCTTTTTTCATATGAAGGAATTATTTTTTGTATGAACGAAGAAAGCACGTGACAAAAGGATGCCTTCATGCAAAAAAAAAATGGGAAAAAAACAGTCCAAATTCCTTCTTCATATGAGGGCATTCTTTTTTTATCTGAATGAAAAAAGCATACAAAAAGAATTCCTTCATATGAAAAAAGAATGGGGAAAAAAAATAAGTCTAAAATGTTTTTTTGTATGAAGACATTCTTTTTCATATGAATGAGAAAAGCAAACAATAAAGGATGCCTTCATATGAAAAAAGAATTTGGAATTTGTTATTTTTCCCATTCTTTTTGCATATGAAGACATCCTTTATCGAATGCTTTTTTTGTTCATATGCAGAAAGAATGCCTTCATACAAAAAGAATAAAAAAAAAACCTAAGTCTAGATTTGTTGTCATATGAAGTGATCCTTTTTCACATGGACCAATTTTTTTTTCATATGCTCATACAAAAAAAGAAAATCAGCTCACACGAAAGGATTTTTAAATGTAAAAAAACAATTTCTGGGTCATTTTTGCAGAAACTAAGTGCAGGATCCACCCAAAGGGGTCCCAATTAACAAGATACATGTGTTGGAATGTGTGTAGGATGTCATTTTTGTGCAGTTTGACATTTTGTTTTGAAAAAAATGGAAACAAGATGGTGCCCATATGAAAAAAGCTTTTTCTCATGAAAAAGGATCACCCCCATATGAAAAAGGATTCTTTTAGGCTGGCCTACTGGTGCAGTGGCAAGGTGTCTGCTTGTTTGGAGCCAGAGTTAGGAGTCAGAGGGCTGGCCAGGGAGAGAAGGATTGAGCATCCCAGTGACTCCTATCCTTCTCTAGGAGGAGGGGGGAAGAGTGTCTGGTGCTCTGCAGACCTCTGGCATAGGCTGGGGGTACCGCCGCTGCTGGCAGCTCATGTAAGGGGGGGCAGGGCAGATGCTGGCCATCATTGCATGTCCCCACCACCAGGGAATTTCTACAGCATCCAAAAAATCCATCCCCCATCCATGACTTCCTGCCTCCTGCCACTCCCACTCCCACTGTGGTCAGTCTCCACTGGGAGGGATCCCACTCCTGTGGTCCTACCCTGAGGAGTAAGCCAGAGCTTTAGACCATTGTCCATTGGGTGGGTGCCCTCCCAGTGTCCCTGTCTGTGGGGTAAGCCTGGGCCTGGGGGGGGCAGTGCGCGGGGCAGGAACCAATTCCCTGAAGTGGGAAATGGGACTGGGGAAAAAAAGGTTCCTTTTTCATATGAACCAAATTCTTTTTTTGTTACAAACAGCTATCCAAAAGATTGTACTGAGTATGCTCAGAACCAACATTTTAAAATTCAATAACTTTGGAATGGATTAATATTTTTTCTCCAATCCAGTGAAAAGCACATCTGTGGGCTCAACCATTTCTACTCTGAAAATTTCAGACCAAAATTTCAAACTTTCTGGGCACTAGGTGATGACAAAAGAAAAGCAAAAAAAATGCATTTTTTAACTTTTTTGCTATCCATATGCCAGAATCCACACATTCTGACTGGAACAAAACTTGGCATGTCAAGAGATCTAACCCCCCAAGACCACACATGCAAAATATTATGCAAAACTGTTAAATGGTTGTGAGGATATTAAAGTGCAAAGTTTCAGGTTTAACATAGAAACCGCTGCACAACCCTAACTATAGTGTCAATACTGCACCACTATAAAAAGAATTTAAAAAAGTTTTAAATGCATTTTCACTTGATTTTCTTATGTTCAGGTATATCTTTAAAAACAGTCCACCATTTCTGTTTTCACCACTAATAAGTGCTGCTAATACATGCTGCCCATTCCCTACCTCTCAAGAGCTGCTTATGTGTATTGGAGTTTCCTCCTTCACCCACTGTCTGTTCTCATGCCCATCAGTCTTTTGCCATGTATTTGTCTGCCTACCAGTCCTGATTATTAAAGTTTCTGCTTGGTTTATGTCCTTAACTGCTCTCTTGCTTGCTGGGAAAGTATTTTTTACAGCAACTGATCATGGTTGATAATTGACAGGGACAGGCACATGCTGTCCATTTGAAGTACTACTCACTTGCTCACTATAATGCCACATAGAGTTGAAGTTTCTTGTTTTGAATGTGATAAGTAAACAAAATGTAAGAAATAAAAAAAAGAGCAGATTGTGCAGTGAGCACCATGTCAGAAGTGAACAGTTTTACGCTGTCCTTGCAAAGAACCACTCACTTAGTCATCTGATAAATGTAAAGAAAACTTAAGCATACCATAAAAAATACCAAACAGGGTTAAAATAAACAGCTTCTGTGTTTTCTTTTTTTTTGGGGGGGAGCATGCTGTAACGCAGTGGGAGGCAGGTTTCTCATTTCACATATTAAAGTGCTGTAATCTATGATGGTTGAAAATGTGAGTAGGTCATGTGTCTGCTGGGCCTTGATACAGTGATGTGCTGGGATAACATCACTTTCAAGGTGGCCACTGACCAATCAGAGAGCAAGAAATTGTCTTGCCATTGTATCATATGTGACAAGTTATATCCATTACTTTGGTGGTGATGGAGGGACACGAGATTATATACTGTAACTTGATATAGTGATGCCTATTTTCAGCGGAATTTGCTCTTGCTATTAGCATACTCATGTTCATATTAGCAAAACATGTAGCTGCCATTAACACACCTTTTATAGATCATCTGGTCTCACAGTTCTAATCAAGAAATACAATGACTACACGCAGTTCAGGTTATAATTCATAAACTTACCTTCTGTCTATAAGTTATCACTTATAAACTTTTAATGAAAACAGGAACTCTGTCACTTGGTCTTCATCTGTTCTACCTGCTTATACAAAAACATTGAAAATGATGGTAGAAAAAGACTGAGCACCCACATCCAGTCTGCCCACTGTACCTAACTACTCTACATACTGTAGACCCCTAGAGAACATCCCTCTCCCTTACCTCAGCCCTCCACCTTCTTAGTATGGCAATGCTTCTGTCCCAACCCTACTTTAATGTCCCCCACTGTTTTTTTGGCAGTCTGTTCCACTTGTCCTCCACTCTTTTGATGAAAACAGTACTTGTGTATATCCCTGCAGAATCTACCCCCTACCAGTTTCAATGAATTCCACCATGTACCTGTATTTGTACTTAAGATGGATAAATCTCTGTAAGCCACCCTGCCTACCCCATGTAGGTATTTGTAAGTTTTGAGCATATCACTCTACTCCCTTCTAGTCTACATGGTGTAGATGTTAAAGTCCTATAGCCTCTCCTCATATATCTTTTCCCCCACACCTTGGGTGATGTTAGTAGCCCTCCACTTCCCCTCTTTTGCTCTTTTGCAGTCCTTATGTAGGTACTGTATGGAATCCAAAACCTTATACAGTACCCCAGGTGCAGTGTCATCAATGGATCTGGATTGCAGAAGAATCACCTCCCGACTTCTGCTGCTGATTCCTCTCCCTATCCACCCCAGCATCCTGTTTGCCCCCTATCCTGCCTTGTTCCAGTATGCTGAGGACATGGGTATCAGATTTTCTGATATGATAACTCCAAAGTCTTTTTCTTCTGCTGTGCTTTCCAATACTACCTCTGTCATGTATTGTGTTCTTGATTTTCCATTTTCAAAGGTTACCGTTGTACATATCTTAGTGTCAGGTTTGAAAAGGCAGCTCTTGCCGTGTATGGTCACCACTATGTCAGATATAAATATGCTTAAGAGAACAGTACCCAGGACCAAGCTCTGTGGTACCTAACTCGTAATCTATTTACTATTCTGTAATCTGCTATTTACAGCTACAAGTTACATCATAATCCTCTCTTGTGACACCATAACTGGTTGTTGTGGAAGTATTTACGATGTGACACGAGGGTTTATGATGTCAATTGTAGAAAAGATAAGCAGTCAGATAGATGAAGACATACTGTAATGGTAAGATACCCTTGAAGAGGCGCAGACCTTCAAATACCTTAGAGTAACTCTGGATGACACTTTATTTTTTATATCCCATGATGACTATCCGGTGGCCATAGGTGGCAGAAGGCTTGGTGCCCTCTACTGTGTCAGGAACAATCTCACTGGGGATGCTAGATGCCTTATTGCAGCCAGCCTCATTCTGTCATGTATAGGTTATGGGCTCCTGCCTATGCAGCTGCCTGTGACACAGTGCTAAACAGAATAAAGCTGATCTGTCATAAGGCATGCCGCTTTGAACTTGGTGCAGATAACTGGACTCACAGTTCTACCCTTTACGCACTCACTAACTGGCAGCCTTTACCTAGCAGAATAAAGCTCCAGACCTGTTTGCTAGCCAAAAAATGCACTCTTGGGCCTAACATCCTCTGATTTACCAAACTGCGTCTGCACCATCTCCAACCAATACAACACCAGGAATATGGCCAGAAATGCCTCTAAGTCTCCTTTCTGGTATACTCAGCTGGGCAAGCAATCATTTGCTGTCAGGGACACTAACTGGTTAAATGAATTGCCAGATGCACTGCTAAATATTTCCAAGTTTATCAGTTTAAGACATTTTTGCGTTCTGCTTTTGCAGTCCAATGCAATTGTAACCGTTAAACAGTTTCATTTGGTTTATCTCTGTACATAACCTGTGACTTTTTACATAACCATCTGTATGGATTTTTGTTTTTCAAAACCGTATGTAATTGTTCTGCCTGTGCTGTAATGCAACTGCACTTCCTCTGGCACTGCTTATTATACTTGTAATGTTTCTTTGTGACTATGTATTTGACATGGGACCTCTGTAAATGAACACTTGTGCTCAATGATAATCTCTGAAGTTTTCAATGACTAAAAAAATAAATAAAATAAAGACAGAGACCTTGTTTCCATGGAAATGGATTTCATTAAAAGAATGGAGGAATGGGGAGAACATGAATATCTGCATTGTAAGTTGAATTTCTGACTAGGTCTGGGCAAAAATTGCACGTTCTACTTTTACAAAATGGGTACAACATTTTGCAAAGTTTGCAAATTTCACAGAATTTCCTGACATTTTACTAATACGTTTAGATGATTATAACCCAGCCATTCCTTATTCTAGGAACCTGGATATTGGCATGCTATCCTATGGATTAAGGGTCTAAGGATCTGACAACTTTCAGTGTATGTAATTACATAATTTTGAACACACGGGCTCAAAATCTGGTAGTTTATTTCTTTGTGATTTTTTTAATGTCTGCCAATATTTTCAGCGGGTACTTACTCAGCCATCCTTTAAATAAGAAACCAGACAATCAGAATACTCAGCCATGGATTAGAGTTTTAAATGTCTATCAAATTTCTTGACATTCACTTATGCAGTTTTGAACTTAAAGGGTGGATTTATTTGTAGAATTTCATGAAAATGTCTAATGTATCTTGTTGCTTGTAACTCGGCCATCTCTGAAGCAATATAGCTCAATATTTGCACACGTAGGGCAGGATGTTCAGAAGGATTGGCACAGGCAGTTTCTTATTTCAGGATGCACCTCTATCAAAATAAATGTGCCAAAATGTTTAAACACTGTTTTCCTTCCGTGGCCACCTACATCATCCATCGGGCAACACCCCATGTTTGACTAAGAATAATTTTCACAACCATTTTTACAATTTCCATTGAAACACATAAACCAAAAGAAAAACAGGTGTGGTCCTTTATTTTCAGTGATGTATTGAACTATTTTTACCTTGGTATGTTTTTGGTTGTGTCTTACAAAGCGCAGCTGCTATTATCCACATGCTGAGTTAATTAAAGTTGATCTTGACAATTTGTAAGGCACTTACAAACCATTTTTTTGTAATTAAAATGCTTGGTGTATTTAGTTTTTGTAAAGTCACCTCTGATGTCTCATTAGGCTGTCTTCTGAAGAACAATACAACTGTAAACTTTGGAGAGTGAAGCATTCTTTTTTTTTCAGTTTTTGGCTTTTAAAGTTTTTGTTCATGCCCAACATTAACTCATAAAAAAGGTTCAAATTTTATCAGCTGTTTTTTTCAGATCTATGCATGCTGCTCCACAGATTCACCAAGTCTCAGGGAATGTTTTACATTATCATCACTTTTCCCTACTTTGTTTAATTTGGGCATGAACCCTAACCGATGTATTCATGTAATTTGCAAAATTTTATATAAACATACATATATATTTATTATACTGACACGGTAGTGCCAGCATAGTTAGGGTTGAGCAACAGGTTCAATGTTAAACCCCAGCTTTGCACCTTAATAGCCATGGCAGCATTTGAAAACATTAGCTGACATTTCATATGCATTGTCTGGTAGGCATGGTCTAAATATGTGTAAAGTTTTGTGAGAGCAACTTGTGTAGTTTCTGAAATCCTCACATGTCATTTTCCTGTAGATGTCCAATTTTGTTCCTACACTTTGCATGGGTTTTTGGTTTTGCTCTTCCCTACAGTCTAGGCAGAATGGAATTTTTTTTCTAAAACATTTTGGGTAGAAGCATACTGTTCCAAGATAGTGCCATTGGAAGGTTTTGTGAAAAAATATTATATGGTTCCAGTGTTATATAAGGATTTAAAGTTTTTTTTTTTGTTTTTCTGAGCATGCTCAGTAGTTTTCCTTTATAATGTTCTGATACGACATGAAAAATTTCATGTTGCAAGACAATTTGTGGTTTCTTTTTCTGCTTTAAAACATTGTATTAGTTTCCAAAAGTGCAGGATACAACAGACATCCACAGTACATTGTTTAACACAATGATAACTTGTGCAGTACATAACTTATTGTTAGGTCTCAAAAGAGAAAAAAACATACTTAGATCAATAGGTCAAAAAACTCATTACATAGTAGACAATTATTTCTAACTAACAGCTTAATCAAGTAGTAACAGGTACAGCACGGGAAGAGGTACTAGATACTTCTCTATAAATGTATCTTTATTCCTTATATCACGGAAATGCAAGATAATTTAGGAAAGAGGCCCAAGTTCTATGAAACAGTTCATTTTTACCCATAGCTTGTAGAGCCAATCTTTCATTACTGATGACCTCACTCATTTTAGTACCCCATTTTCTATAACTAGGAGGGTTGGAAGATTTCAAGTGTGAGAGTAAAATTATTTTAAGAGACAAAGCTGCTGACCATATAAGGAATTTATATGTTTGTTTAAACCTCCAGATTCTTCCTTTGTCCCAAGGATGAGGAATTTAGGGGTAAAGGGGATTTTTATTCCAAGACCAGATCCACATACTTTATGTACCATATCCCAGGTCTCTTTAACATGGGGCAGGATCACAGCATATGAAGAAAATCAATACGGGGGTGTCCACAAGACACCAGGGTTGGAGACTGAAATCTGTTAAATTGCAAAATCTTGCCCACGGGTGGTGAAATTTCATGCTCTAGTGAAATTTCGCTGACTCTGGGGAATTTTGCTGGCTTGGGGGTGAAATTTCACTCACATATGGGGACAAAATTTCACATTTCACCCAGTGAAATATTTTGTGAAATGCACAAATTCCGCTAAATATTTAGCTGGATGAAATTTTCCAATTCCGCACAACACTATTCCCTGATCTCTCCCTCTCACTTTGCTTTTGTGGAAGCTGTCAAAGTTAAAGGATCTTGTATGTTCATTAATAGTTTATATACCAGACTCACCCCCTTTCTTAGTTTAACCATCTTCAGTACAGGATCTCATTCAGATCCCTCCTTCAAGTGTAGCTTAGTGCCTAAGAATGAGTCTTGTAAGGCTTTCTGTAACTGAAGATAATTGGCAAAGTAGAATCTTGGTAAATTATACTGCATTTTAAGAAGCTCAAAGGAAAGCAGTTCTCCCTGTGATCCCAATAAATCAGACAAATTTGGAATACCCAATTTGCACCAGCCAAAGTCTGAAATAGGGAGCTAAATATATAAAAGTTTAACATTATTCCCAATTGTCATCAAATGAGCAGGCAGATTCTTAAGTTGTAGCAAATGTTGCATCCTTTTGATTACCCAGATGGAGGAAGTAATACAAATGTTGTAATTTAAAAATATAGGAAGAGTAACAAAAACATAATCAGACGGTTTTAAAGGCAACAACAGCTGCTTCTCAACTTTAACCCATAACGGCTGTAGGTCTTCTGAACAGAAGTCTAGAAGCCAACTACTTTGTTTGAAATGGAAGGCTAAGTAATATGTCTCCCAGTCTGGAAGGCTGAAGCCTTCTTCTGATCTATGTGCTCTAAGTTTTGGTAATGAAAGTCTAGGAGTAGAGGAATTCCACAAGAAACACCAGGTTACTTAATTTAACTGATCAAAAACAGCTTTACCTATTCTAAGGGTCAAGTTCTGGAAATAGTAAAAAAGTGTTGGAGCCACAATCATTTTAATCGAGTTTATCTTACACCGAATAGATAAATTAAGACCTTGCCATTTTTGCAGGTCTGCTTCTATTTCTTTTATTACAGGGAACAAGTTTAGTTTTCCTAGATTACGAGTATCTTTAGAGATTTTAATGCCAAAACACGTCAGGTACTCTGAACATTTAAAAACTGACTGCCCCACCCCCAAGCAGTCCCCTGGTCTCATGCATGAGTTTAGTGAAAGAGCCTGAATTTTTTCCCAGTTCAGCCTGTGGCCTGAGAAGGAAGTAAAGGCATCAAATATTTTACCTAAGTGTATTACTGAGTCTTTGGAATTTGAAATAGTAAAAAGCAGATCATCTGCATATGCAAAAACCTTATTATTAATCTTGCCTGTTCTAATTCCTTTAACCTTTTGGCATTCAGCAATATCCCTTATCAAAGGTTCAATGGACAGTATGAAAAGGTAAGGGGAAGGGGGCATCCTTGTCTGGAGCCTTAGTTGAGAAGAAAGGAGTCTGAAATAAATCCATTAGGAATTACTCTCACAGAAGGTTTTTTATGAAGAATTTTCAGCCATGTAGTAAATGTGTCCCCCAGTTTGAATTTATTTATTTATTTAAGAGTTTAACCAGGAGGGCATACTGAGCAGAGGTTGCTCGATTCCAGATGCATCCTGGGGGACAAGTCCCAATATTTAATACATCACAGATCACAATAGTTGTACATCACATGTGGCTGCAGGCCTGGACATTACAGACAATAGGCAGGTAGGATACAAAGAGGACAGGAAAATACACTTGAATACATTTACACAGGAACCCTTCTGAGACCACAGAATGGTAGGTATGCAGAGGCCCATGGGAGTAAGCACAGAACGGGGGCTAGCTAAAGCAAGAGCAGCTGGAGGAGTAGTGTGTGCTGAGGAGGAGGAGGTTGAGGTGTTGGGGTTAGTTGTGTGACTAATATCATCAGGCAAGGCATTCCAGAGCTTGGGGATATGGTGTTTGAGGGTGGCTTGGCCTTTGGGTTGTGCACATGAAAGGGACACGGAGGAGCCTGTGGTCCATGCTTCTGAAGGAGTAGGCTGGAGGAGGTTGTGGTGAGATGACAGAGGCCAGTTAGGATGGAAGGGACTAGGACCAGAATTTGGCTGCGGTCCTAGCGTAGTGGACCAGTCTGCTGTCTTGAAGGGATGGCAAGGCTAGGGAGCTGTATAAGGCACAGTGGTGGGTAGCTTGTGGGCAGTCCAGGATAAAGTGACAGAAGGAGTGAAAACGTATGTCCAAGCTGGTTAGGGAGGAGGAGGGAGCAGTGCAGTAGACTACATCACCATAATCGAATATTGGGAGAATCATCATTTGGACAATAGCCTTCGGGGCTGGAGGGGGGAGGCAACCTTTTGTTCCTATATAGGGCGCCAAGTTTAGGGAGTAGTTTCTTGTGGATGAAATCAATATGAGTAGAGAAATCTAGGTGCTGGTCGAGCTAGGTATCTGAAGGTGGTGCACGCTTCCAAGGGGGTCCCGTCCAGAGTTTGGAAGGGGGGGTACTTGGCTTGGTGGGAGAGTCTTGGCTGTGAACTGAAGGTTAGCAGAACAGTTTTCTTGGGGTTCAGGAACAGCTTGTTAGAGCGGAACCAGTGCTGGATGGCATTGAAATCCAGCTGTAGCAGATTAGCTACATCGCTTGTGGAGGGGCCCGTGGCAAACAGCACTGTGTCATATGCATACATATAGCTGGATGAGTGTAGGCAGGCTGATGGAAGATCATTTAAGAATATGGAAAGAGCAGTGGACCCAAGACTGAGCCTTGGGGGACACTGGTAGTAACTGGTAGGGGGCTAGAGATGTGGGAGGTGATTTTAACAGAATGGTGCCTACCTACCAGGTAGTCATGAAACCAGCTGGAGGCCAGTTCAGAGAGGCTGGCAGCTTTTAGTTTAGATAGGTGCAGGGTATGGGAGATGGTGTCGAATGCCTTGGCCAGGTCAATAAAGATGTCTGAGGTGATGTGGGTATTGTCCATACCGGTGAGTATGGCATCAGTGATTCTTAGTAGGGAAGTGACAGTTGAATGCGATTTGCAAAAGCCAGATTGGTATGGGGAGAAGAAGGAGGATGCATCTAGATAGGAAGAGTGTTGGGCAAGGACAAGATGTTCCTGTAGTTTGGCCAGGATTGGGAGGAGGGAGATGGGGCGATAGTTACCCGATGAGGAGGGGTCCCCACCTTTAGGGAGGGGTATGACCGTAGCCTGCTTCCACTCGGTTGGTAGTTTGGCTATTGAATACTTGGAAATGGTACTCCCATTCTAGAGAATCAAAGTCTTTACAGAAATCAAAGGCCAGTAAAGCAGCTGGATTATTTCTTCTATTAGCCTTCCAGATTATATTTAAAAGCCTAAGCACGTTTTCAGCCCCACTTCTTCCAGAAACAAAACCAACTGTACTTGTTCCTCCCCCAACAACTTAGTTAAGTAAGTCTTAAGTCTACAAGATAGACATTGAGCTAAAATCTTATAATCTGCATTAAGTAGAGAAATAGGTCTGTAGCTCTCACACTGAAGAGGATCTTTCCCATTTTTGAGAATTTAAGTGATATATGCCTGGTACATTGATTCAGGTAGTACCTCTGAGGTAAATGAACTAGAGATGGCTTTAGAAAGGCAGTCTTTAGTGTTTGTACTCAAGACCTTGTAAAGCTCCCCTGAAAGTCCATCAGGGCCTGAGGTTTTATTATGGTGGACAGCTTGAATAATTTTATCAAATTCTATTTGAGAGGGAAGGGAATTTGAGATCTTCCTATCCACCTCATTAAGTTCTGGCAGAGTAACTGAGTCCAGAAAAGTCTGTGATTCCACTGAAGAATGTTTATTCGAGCCCGAATATAATTTCTTGAAAAAATTCTC
Organism: Neoceratodus forsteri; assembly: GCA_016271365.2. Taxonomy (NCBI): domain Eukaryota; kingdom Metazoa; phylum Chordata; order Ceratodontiformes; family Ceratodontidae; genus Neoceratodus; species Neoceratodus forsteri. Next base: position 160,668,806 of record CM028137.1, read on the forward strand.
AAAGACTAAACTTATTCTTTTGTTTGAGACTTCAGTGGCACCCATAGCATTTGGAATACCTGGAATCAAATTCTGCCCTGCCATCTTTTTTAGTCTGTGTGCCAAAAGTTCCTAGCTTTCTCGCCAGTCTCCCAGTAAGTTTGTTTCATTCTATATAAAGAGTATTCTGCCCTAGCAGAATGTTTTATTAATTCCGTATTTAAGTTTGATATTATTAAGCAGCGTCCCTTTCCTATCACAGTTCTTTTTAAAGCTAGTCTCTAAATTGAGAAGTTCTACTTCTCTTTGTGCTAAGTCTTTTTTCCTTTCTCTTTTTCTTGCGGTATGGAAACTAATAATCCTGCCTCTCAAGAAAGCTTTGAAAGCATCCCATAGACAATTTGAGGAGACTTTGCCATTGTCATTTAAGTTAAAGAAGTCCTCAGCTTCCTTATTCACCCAGGTTATAAAGTTAGGGCCATGCAAAGGGGCAACATGTAGTCTCCAGTGTGTACAATTATTTTTTAAACCCTTGAGTTGAAATGAGGCCTGAACTAAAGTATGTTCAGACAGTGACATCTGTTTAATGTTAGCAGAGAAGAGATTTGGTGCTAGATGTTTAGAAATAAACAGCATATCAATTCTGTTAAAGGAGGTATGCCTAGGAGAATAAAAGGAGTATTCTCTGGCAGTCAGATTTAGAAGCCACTAAGCATCTACCAAATTTTGATCAGTGATAAGTTTGTGTATACTATGCTGAGATGAAGAAATCCTAAAGTGGGAGGTGGAAGATCTCCTATCCATCAGATTGTCTAGTACTTCATTAAAATCTCCCTTTAGAATCAGTGTTTGATGATTACACATACTTAGTCTTAAATTAAGGTCTTTAAAGAAACAAGCTTGGTCCAAGTTAGGTGCATAGACATTAGAAATAGTGACTTCTCTACCATCAATAGCACCTTCCAAAATTTGGAATCTACCCTCCAGATTAGCAAAGTAAGAGCTCTTCACAGAGTTTACCCCTTTTCTGATCAGAATAGCAGTACCTCTTTTCTTCAAATTAAAAGAACTAAATTCTACTTGTGCAACCCAAGACAAGGCCAGTTTTTTTTAGCTTCACTTTCTTCCAAGTGTATTTCTTGAAGTAATACAATATCTAACTTATTTCTGTTTAGGTACGTAAAGAACTTTTTCCTCTTGATTGGGGACCCAGGCCCCTTGATATTCCTCAAGCCTATTGTGAGATCATACATTTCTAGAGACCTTAACCAATAAGCAAATAAGTCTAGAAAATTTTAGATTATAAACACAGAAATTAAAAATAAACTACAGAAGGCCTAAGCTAAAGTTGAATAGATCAATAAATTAATAGATTAAAATTACAAAGTATGTAAATTAACATGTACCTATGCAGTATTTCAATATTTTAATACCAAAGAAAAACAGTAAGAAGAGTTGTATTTATCTAATGTAAGTGTTGATGAACAAACAAAAATAGCCTTAAGTCTAAATACAGATGCACTGGGGCTACTAAAAAAGAAAAGCTAACCCCAAAGTGCCTGTAGTTCTCTAGTATCTGGACAGAGTAAATAGCCAGTTAGAAACCAGAAACTGTTGATGCCAATTTACTCAATTTAAAATGCCTGTAAATAGATTCAGCTTATTGGGTCTATGTTAACCTTGTTTTGTAAGAAAAAATAAAACAGAAAACAAAGTGCTACCTGACAGACCTGCAATGCATAGCAAAAGTATTGCCTCAAGTACTAGTTTCCCAAGCAATTAGAGGAAACCCAGTTTTCTGTCCTCAACATCTAGTCATAGCTGTATCCTGTACAAAGGATACATATATATATATATATATATAGAGGCAATGCTCTCCAAGACCCTGATCAAGAAAACGCAAGTCGACTCAAAAGCAACCTTAAGCCCACTGAGAATTTATCTAACAAATAAACAAGTAGATCCTTCTTGCGCCCTCTAAATTAGCCTTGCTTATATTGTTAAAACTAAAACTACAAATAAAATTCCTTTTCCAACCCTCGGACTACATTTTGAGAAACATAACTGTAGCCAATAACAGTCCCATAAAGCATACAGCACAAGTGTCTGGGCTGCCCCTGCTAGCTCCAGTATACCCAGAAGATTTAATTATTTGTAACAAAACTTGGTTAGAAAACTCCATCTCGGTAGATCACTTCACCAAAGGTTATTCCTAATCTCCCCAAAGCAATGTGACAGGGACAGTGTTCCTGGGCAACCTTTTACTTGGGGTCTACAGTCTGCTGCAGAAAATTACTTAAAGTCATCAGAGTCTTCCGTCACTCTCCCAAAGCTGTCATAAAGAAGTTGGGACCATGTACAAAGCAGACAAGCAAAAGCTTACCATTAAATTGAAGGTTCATGAAGTCTAAGGGCTGTAAAGTACAAAAAGAAAAAATGAGCAAAACAACAAGTGAACTCTTATATCCCCCACCCCAATTTGTTGACCAAAAGGCAGGTGAGCACCCACAACACATCCCTCTCACTGGATTAAAATCTATGAAATAGTTGCAAAGCCAGTCAACCAGACTCACCCAACACAAGACAATTTATCCAGGAAAGTTTGATGAAATGCAGAGTACTGCTCAGTAGATGGGAAGAGGAAAAAAGGCTCAGAGATAGGGAACCCATAGCCTTCATGGAATTGACCCAACAGTGGATGAATAATCTGCAACATTGCAAGACATAGTCAGATAATACATTCAGTCAAACAATTTATGTGCTAAACCACTAGATGGGATTAAATTATCTCAACAATAAGTAAGTAGTCACAAAACAGTAAAATGCAGAAAAAGGCAATTGCAGATGAACTAGACATGGATGTTATGACTAGCATTCATATATTAAAGCAAGTGATAATAAACACCTGGATAAAAAAAAGTTTATTTTTTTTAACTATTTTTCAGGCCCTTACATCTCAGAATTCTCTCAGGCCACTGCACTCTCCTACTCACTTTACCGCTCGCTGTGTTCCCCTACATCTTAAATTTTGTCATGGTTTCCCCAGGATGGGAGGCAGCAAGCTGGGGAAACTGCAGGGGCAGTGACGGGGAACCAGCATTGGGCATGTGGTGGTGGCACTGACAGGGCCATCGCCTATCCGAGGTGGAGAGTATTTTCTGGATTTATGCCCTCAGCATTGGACGTGCAATGCCACCTAGCCCTTGACGTAAGTGCTCCCACTCACATCCAGAAGGCAGCTGCCAATGTCTACCCAATGCCCATGAGTTCCTGAGCATCACAGCACTGCTGGTCTCCACCTGGGGCCGCTGCTGCACCAGGCTTCCCCTGGATCCCTCCTTGAGACATATGGACGCTCAATCCTCTCTCTCCCCTCCTGACACATGGCGGCCTGGGCTCAGTCCCAATCCTGGGTCACCGGCGTGATGCAAGGTGTGGCATCCAGTGCCTCTACCCTCAGTGTCACTGGGCTGGCTCATTTTTTATAATAGAATAAATATGAAAATATGAAAGTCTGCCTTATAAATAACAACACAAATAATGTTAAGTATGCATCATATATCTAACAGGAAGATGGATCACTTTAAAAGCAGAAGGGGAAGGGCTACAGAAATATTCCATATTGAAATGTAAGAAATATTAATTAAACCATTACCATTATTAAGCCACTAGATGGCACTAGAAGTTATAAACTTAGAAGTTAGATCTTAAAATCTGGAGCATGGAGAAGTAACAGCCTGCAAAAAGAGATTCACAAACTATTAAAAACAAATCAATTATGGCATAAATATCTCCTTAAATACTTACAATCAGCAACAGAGTAAAACTGGATATTTTAAAATATTTCCTAAATCATTGTAAGGCAGCCATTAAGGGTCTATCGATGAGCTGAGTTAATCTTAGTCTGAATTTCTGCCCTTTTCAAAGAAAATTTAACTTTCTGATAAATTATGCTGCAAGTGAAGGGATGGGGCACTTACAGGATGCATGCTTTGTGTAGGCACAAGAGCCCCCTCATAACAGGAGGTCCTTACAGCAGTCACACAAGAGTTACAGATCATGCAAGGGACTGTTGTAACTGAACTACCACAGTAAAGCTATAAAACAACTGTGAAACTTATGGTTCCTGCTGGTAGGAATTGTCAGCAAATTCAGGGAACTCTGCAGTATTTTGTTGGGAATGGGGAAGAGGAGGCAAGCACTGGGCACCACATGTGTTTTCTGATGCAAAAACTGCTTCAGAGAGCTGCATGGAGTTACCAGAGACTTTTGCATGCAGATTCTAAGGTGTGGTACCTGTTTTTAGAAATTGAGATTGTTTTCCTACAGATCTTGGTTGTCCATGCCATAAATTTGGGAACAGGCTTTGTTTTGCTTGGAAGAGAGGTAGCTCTCTTGAGTGGAGGTCTGTATGGTGTGTCTGGAACAAAACTGATGGCTCCCTGATTGCTCTGAGCATGCGCCTTGTAAATTTATTTAGCTGGAGGTTTAGACAGTCTCAAGCCAGCTACTGAAGGCAATGGGTGTTTACTCACCTGGTAAAGGTGATTGTGTTGGTTGGCATCCATGGCACTCCAGACATTACCTCATGGGTTACAGCCCACCTGATAGGCTAATGATGCACATGACCCAGATCAGATTTCCAGTATATCTAGGTCCCAGGAACCCCTGCTCTCCAGTTTGAATTTTCCATAGCTGAAAGAAGAAAGTAGACACGAGCAAGCAATGCACACAATAGAGATTATTAAAGATGAGATATGCAACGACAGGGTACAATAATGGGGCCGGAGGCCTGAATTTATTGTCTATTCTGTACACACTACCTCGAACCATGGTTCGCCTTGAGTTTACTTGCAACGGATAAGGGTGAAGGAGTAGGGACCTCCAGATTCTCTTCTTTCCTTTTCTTGTGGTACACTCCGATCATACCCGAGGGAGGGCCTTGGAGTGCCATGGATGCCAACCAACACAATCACCTTTACCAGGTGAGTAAACACCCATTGTGATTGGTTGGCATCTCATGGCACTCCAGACATTACCTCATGGGAGATAAGAAGCAGTTCAAGTCTCCGGGTGGGATTCGGAAGGATCGGAGGGACCAAGATGTGTGGCCGCTGCGAGGACGTGGGAGGCGAAGGCCGGCCTGAAATCCTGGAGTTGCTCTAGCCTGTAGTGCCTCGTGAAGGTGTGTAGGGAGCTCCAGGTAGCGGCCCTACAGATGTCCTCAGAAGATACCAGTGCTCGTTCCGCCCAAGAGGTGGAAACCGCCCTTGTGGAGTGTGCTCTGATCCCCTGTGGCGGGGTCAGGCACTTTTCCATATAGGCATGGAGCACGACCTGTTTGATCCACCCTGCGATGGTGGTTTTGGACACCGCTAGCCCCTGTCATTGACCCTTGGAGACGATGAAGAGTCTCTCCATCTTGCGGATGGGTTGAGACCTGGCCAAGTAGATCGAAAGGGCTGACCTGACGTCCAGAGGGTCCGGGGAGCTGTTCCCACCCTGTGAAGTAGTGCAGTTCAGGGTGGGTAGGTCTATTGGTTGTTCCCTATGGAAGTTCATGGGGATCTTCGGTTGGAATGCCGGGACAGTCCGAAGTCATACACCTTTGGGGGTGAAGGTGGTGTAGGGTGGTGTGCAGGACAGTGCACCTAGCTCCCCGATTCTCCTGGCCTAGCAGATGGCCACGAGAAAGGCGGTCTTCAGGCCTACCCAGAAGAGGTCTGCTTCAGCGAGGGGTTCGTATGGTGGTGCTCTTAGGGAGTCCAATACCAGAGGTAGGTCCCAGGGTGCGACTCCTGGTCTGGCCCTGGGTCGCATGAGGTCCACAGCCCTTAGGGAACCGATTGCGTCCGGTGGGCTCCTGCAGGTGCCTCGACCAGGCCTCTGGCCGCCTTATGGCTGCCAGCTGCACCTCAGGGAGGAGGGTGCCAGTCCCTTATCCACCCCTTGCTGCAAGAACAGCAGGATAGTGGGGAGATCCGCTTGTTCCGGAACCAAGCCTCGGCGATGGCACCACTGTGAGAAGACGGCCCATTGCCTCTCGTAAGTGGAGGTGGTGGATGCGTGACGAGACCGGAGCAGTGTGCCTATGACAGACTCGTGGTACCCGGAAGCTGACAGTCATTCCCTCTCAGGAGCCAGGCCGTGAGCTTCAGAGTTCGAGGGGACGGGTGCAGCACGGGACCCTGCGACAGCATATCTGGCCGGGTCGGGATCCGGAAGCTGGCTAGGGCAATCTCTGTGATCGCTGCAAACCACATTCTTCGGGGCCAGTATGGGGCCACTAAGATGACAGTGACTCGGGATCTCCGGATTTTTTCCACGACTTGAGGAATGAGGGGTAGCGGGGGAAACACGTATGCGCCGTGCCGAGGCCACTCCTGAGACAGCGTGTCTGTGCCCTGGGAGTGCACGTCCCTGAATCTGGACAGGTACCTGTCCACCTGGGCGTTGTTCCTTGAGGCCATTAGGTCTATGGACACTGGGCCCCACGTCGTCTGGATTAAGCTAAACAGGTCCGGGTGCAGACGCCATTCTCCAGGATGAATCTGTTGACGGCTGAGCCAATCTGCCCTTATGTTCAGCTTCCCAGCTAAATGGACCGCCCCCAGGTGGGATAGGTGAGTTTGAGCCCAGCTCATTACTCTTGCGGTTTCCCGTGACATGGCCTTGCTTCTGGTGCCCCCCTGTTTTGCTATATATGCCACTGTCACATGGTTGTCTGATTTGATCAGAACCGACTGTTTCCGTATGATGTGGCGGAAGGCCTTTAGCGCGTGGAACACCGCTCTCATCTCTAGCACGTTTATTGAGAGTAGGGCCTCTGCTGGGGACCAGGTGCCCTGCGCTGACTCGTTCCCCAGGTAGGCACCCCAGCCAGAGAGACTCACGTCCGTCTCAATGGGGATCGGGGGAGGTGCTTCCAGTGGGACTCCTCTTGTCAGATTTCCCGGGGTGATCCACCACCTCAGGGAAGATCTCACTTCTGCGGGCAGCTGTACCGGGCGGTGCAAGTTGAACTCGTTTGGTGCTCCACTTGCCAGGATGAAACTTTGGAGTGGATGCATGTGCCACCTGGCCCATGGGACGAGGTCGATGCAGGAGGCCATGCAGCCCAGGAGTTTCGCGACCTCTGCCACTGTGGTGCGAGGGTGTGACCTTAGCTGCCCAGCCAGTTTTCAGAGGCTGCGGATCCACGCTGGGGCCAGCTTTGCCCAGCCGTCTGCTGAGTTGATGGTGGCCCCAAGATGTTCGATCTGCTGGGTTGGACGTAGCTGGCTCTTCTCCTCGTTCACCACCCAACCATGGTCCCTGAGTGCCCGTACGGTGAATTCTGTATGGGCTTGCGCCTGATCCCTGGACCATGCACATATGAGCCAGTCATCCAGATATGGTACTATGTCCAGCCCTTGTTCCCTGAGCCTGGCCACCAAGGTGATGGAGACCTTAGTGAAGACCCTGGGGGCTGAGGACAGACCGAATGGGAGTGCCCGGTACTGGAAGTGCTGACCCAGAACGTGGAAGCGTAGAAACCTTCTGTGGTTCTTGATGATGGGGATATGTAGGTAGGAGTCCTTTAGATTGATTGAGGTTAGGAAGTTGCCTACTCTGATCCACCGTAGGATGGATCGGACCGTCTCCATCTTGAACCGGCGTGGGATCACGTACTTGTTCAGGCGCTTTAGGTCCAGGATGGGCCTGAGCTCCCCCGATTTTTTGGGCACTAGGAAGAAGATGGAGTACATGCCTTCTCCCTGCTCCTGAACTGGGACTGGTTGAATGGCCCTGTTCTGGATCAGATCTGCCAGGATACCCTGTACCTGGTGTGGTGAGGCCCTCCTTTTGGAGACGGGAGATGAGACGAACCATTGGGGTATGGACTGGTGGGTCAGCTCTATGGTGTATGCCCTGGAGACCACGTCCCGGACCCACCTGTCCGACGTGGTGGCCTCCCCGCGGTGGGCGAACAGAGCCAGCCGTTGGCCGACCGTGGGTATCGAGGGATCCTCGGGGAAACGGAGTCACTGTTTTCCCCTGAATCCTCTTCCACGGCCTCTGGACCTTTGACCTCGGGGTCTGAAGGAGGAAGGGGACTTGTAGCTGTTGAAGGCGGGACTGCGTGAGAAGGATGTGGGGACCCTACTCCGAAAGGAGTGATTTTGTGAGTAGGGTTCCCTGCGGTTTTGGCTCTTGGCTCCGGGCCAAAACCTGCGTCTAGCAGCTGGTAGATGTGCCGGTCTTGACCTGTTCCTTAAGAGGTCCCTACCCTCTTCCCTCTGTTTCAGATAAGCCTGTAGGTCTTCCCCAAATACATGACCCCCTTTAAGGGGTAAATTTTGAAGTAAAATCTTAGATTCTGAGTCTGCGTCCCAGAGTTTTAGCCATAATGCTCTGCGGGCCCGATTTATGATGGCGGCTGCCCTGGCCTGGAGGCGTAGAGAGTCCACTGCCATGTCCGCAAGGTACTTGGCTGCGTCGAGGGTACAGTCTAATAGTTCAGCCTCCCTCGACTTCGGACTTGCCTGCTCCTGCAGTTCCTCCAACCAGTGGATCTGTGCCCTCGAGGTGTAGATCGCTGCTGTCATTGCCTTGGCCATGGTACCCTCGATCTTGAAAGTCTTTCTCAACATGTCCTCAATTTTCTTGTCGGTCGGGTCCTTGAGTGCTATGGTGCCACACGGCAGCACAGTCTTTTTACTCAAGGCTGCCACTTGGGGGTCGATGGAGGGGGCCTTGCACCAGGCGTCGGACTTGTCGCCCTGAATCGGGTACATTTTGAGTAAGTTCCTTCTGTTCGGCATTCTGCCCGGATCCGTGGATTGCCATTCTGTGTGGATCAGTTCCTCAATGGCCGGGCAGACTGGGAAGGTCTCTGGGGTGGTGGTCCTTAGCTGGATCATAGGGTCTAGCTTGGATTCCTTCTTCTCGCCTTCTTGTTCCTCCATGGCCAGGCCCATGGTGGCCTTGATGACCTTCATGAGGCCGGGAATTGAGTCGAATGCGCACAGTTTAGAGGTCAGGGACGGAGTTGCCTGCAGGTCGAGGTCCTCTATGTCCGAATCCATGCCATGCTTCTCCTCCTTGTGTTCCTCATTGAACTCGTCCTCTTTCTCTCTCTCCTCAGTGTTGCCATCCTGGGGAATGCTGGGGAGCGGGTCCTCTGGTGCCGATGGCTCCTCTGGAGGGTCTGTCTGACGGGGAGGCTCCGCGTTGGATGGTCTAGCTCGGTTTTGTGTAAGTGCCTCCAGCTTCTCCATGATCTTCACCATGAAGTTTTGCTGGCTCTCCATCATGGCCACCGCCGTCTGTTGGTTTTGAATCAGTAGGGAGCCCGGTCCACCCACGTCGAGTTTCTGGGGCCGGGAGAAGGAGCTAGCGTGGAGTTCTCCATTGAAGACAGCTCAGTCAGTCTATGAGGCAGGCTGCGCATAGGGGGCCTGGAGTTTGAGGGAGGAGGGCAGCGCTGCACGCGGTGCACTTCTTTGCTTTAACCATCTGCAAGATAAGAGAGAGAGAGAGGTCTGAGTGGAGGAAAAGGCGTTTCTCCCCCCTAGACCAAGTTAGAAGGCTGCTTTGGTAAGGGCGCTATGTGAGGGCCCTTAGCCCGAGCCGTGAGGGTGGAGACTTCTGTCCAAAACCATTTTCACTGTCCCCAGACATGCAATTCTGTTCGGGAGGGCGGGCCCGCTGTGGGAGGGGACCACGAACCCTCCAAGATGGGGATGGGGATCGCAGGATCCACCTGGGTCGCTGTGTGAGGTACCCAGGCAGTGGCTCTGCGGTGTCCTACTGGGGTCGCTATGAGAGGGACCTGAGTGGACCGTGAAGTCTCCCAGTTGTCTATCTTCTGATGCTTTTTTTTTTTTTTTCGGTAGCAAGTTGATGTCCAGCCCTGGGCTATGGGATACAAACCCAGCTCTCCAGGATTATAGCCTAGATCTTTATCCACTACACTACATTGCCTCCATGAACGAGAGGAGTGCGTGAGGCCCCTGGAGGCCAGGTTGTTCTCCGAGACGGCCCCCCCCGCCGTTGCTGTTTCTCCCTCCTGAGTAGCAGGAGGCTGGAGGAAGCTATCTGAGAGGCGTTAGGGCTGGAGTGTGCTCTTCAGGGCCCGGGACCACTGGCCAGTGTTTGCCTGCTCGAGGGGGGGAGAAACGCGGGCCGGACGGAGGCCTGCGCGGGCGTGGGCCTGCTCGAGGTGGGTGATTCCCGTGGATATAGATTCCCTGAGCTCGTCCCCAGGCCTCGCTCTGCTAGAGGCCTGGGAGAAAGGAAGGACGCCCTGAGGATGCTCTTCTCCTCTCGCTAGCCGTTCATCTTGTTTCTCCCTCCGAGGGGCCAATGGGCCAGGATCGTCGCGCAGGCCTCATCCCCTTCCAGTTGGGCCTTGCGGTCGGCGAGAGGAGATGCCACAGAGTCGTGGGGAACAGAGGCAACTCGCGGCTGAGGATTAGGCCGAGGCCTGAGGAGTTGGGCAGCCGGGGGAGTGCCTGAGATCTCATGGAGTCACGGGGAGCAGAGGTGACTCGCGAGGGGGATAGGCCATGACCTGATGGTTGAAGGGGCCGTGTGGTGGGAGATTAGTTCCGTGTGCTCAGCCGTGGACCTGGACAATGTGGTTGGCGTGCCGAGGGAGCTCGGGAAGTGCTTGGATGACCCGTGGAGTCGAGGGAGCAGAGGCGACTCACGGGCCTGCTGGGGCAGGCTGCGGAAACGTGGAGGTTCAGGCAACCGCTGGAGTCGTTGGAGCAGAGGCGACTGCTGGTCGACCTACCGCCGTGGGACAAGGCGGGGCTGAAACGGCCTTGGGAACAGGGAACCGTGGAGTTGCAGGGGCAGAGGTGACTCGCAGGGGGTACTGGTAGGCTGCGGAGTCGCGGGGAAGAGGCGACTCACGGCGGAATGAGGGAGAAGGCCTCTGAGTGTAGGCCGAGATAGGACCGTGGAGTCACAGGGAACAGAGGCGACTCGCGGGGCGTTCCTGGTGGCTTAGGCCTGCTAGTGGGGACGCATGCTGCCGCGTGGCTGCAGGGGGAGGTAGCACGCTGTTTGGCCTGAAGGGCCCACTAGGAAAATGGCGGATTTCATCAGGAAGGGGCTCAAAATGCCTGGAGAGACCTCCAGGAGCAAGGAAAGCATATAGTCAGGGAAATCACATAACAATTGGAACTTTGTAAGCAGAATCTCTGGGAGCCAGAGGCTCCATCTTAAACAATAATCACAAAATGCTCTCCACAGCTTCCTGAATATCAGTACCTGAAAGGTTAAATAAAGTATATTTCCTACCTTAAAGATAATAGCAGACAGGGGGTTCTCTGGATGCTTCTTGCCTATTCAGATGCACAAATTACAACTGGAGAGCAGGGGTTCCTGGGACCTGGATATACTGGAAATCTGATCTGGGTCATGTGCATCATTAGCCTATCAGGTGGGCTGTAACCCATGAGGTAATGTCTGGAGTGCCATGAGATGCCAACCAATCACAATGACAGTTGGTTAGCTTGAGCTCTGGGAGATGAAGGTTTGCAAAGGGCAGAAGGACAATGTCTGTTAATGAATTTTCAAGCCTCATCTACCAACTGAAATCTATGCATAGTCTCCCCATTCTGTAACATCGGGGGTAGCAGGATACTTAATAAAATATTTAACATTTAAAGCCTGTAGTGCTGCTCTGACTGGTGTGAAAAGCTTCCTTTTCTCCACAATATCTGCCAAAAAATCCTGAAAGATGTAAATTCATTCCCCATTCCAAATAAGTTGTTTATTGTCTCTTGCAACCCTTAAAATCTCTTCTTTAGCTGAAAATCAAAGAAAATTAGCAATAATGGGTCTAGGTTTCTGATCTGGGCTCTTTCAACTTCCCATGGCCAGTTCCATTGATAGTTAAACAAAACGGGAATAAACTCTTAAAGGAAACTGACCATATCAGACCTCTCCAGATCTTCAGGGATGCCCACAAAATGTAAATTACTTCATCTTCCCCTATTCTCTAAATCATCCAGTTTCCCTGTAACTCAAGTTAACTGTCTCGCTTCTCCTGCTACAAAATCCTCTAATTTTGTTAGGTATTTCTCCATATATGCAAGGCACTCTTCAAAAGTATCTATTTGCTCAGAAATTTCAATCATTTTTTTACTTGTATCAGAGTCCCTCAATTTCAGATCGGCAATATCATCTTTAATAGAAAGGAGCATATCCTTGATAAAAGTCATATCAGTCTTATCCCCTTTGTCCATTTTTTCAGTTTTACCTGAGGATGACTGTTTTCCAGAAGAGAGTGGTTGGGTGAGCCCCATTGTGACAGCTGCTGTGCCCCGCGATCACGCGACCATTACCTGGTGCCATCTTGGACTCGGACCGTGGAAATTTCAGAGGTTTACTGAGAGGAAAACGTTCTTAATGCGGCTAAACTTTTAGATCCCCATAGCAAGGAGTAACTAATAAAGCGATTGCCGCTGAAAAGCAAAATAGATATTTAATTAAACTAAATTATTCAGGAAGACAGAGTGGCATCAGAACTCTTGTTTCAGGCTGGCAACATCATCATGCACGCATGTGCAGTCCACAATTTCTGGTTTCTCACAACTTGCTTCTCATGGCACAAAAACAAATTTTCATATTGTAACAGCTGCCATTTTGTCTCCCGGAAATAAAAAAAATGGAAAATACATACAAATGATGTAATTTTAAAAAACAAACAGCTGATTCCAACTAAACTGGACCAGATTCTGGTGTGTGTGTGTGTCTGTGTGCATCTGTGTGTGTATGTTTTAATTGCCAGAAACACCTTTTCTGGGCACCCCAAACTCCAGGGTGCCCTGCTTACTGAGAGAAGTCATTCACCCGCGTTCCCTGTATGAGAACAGCAGGACCTTCTTGAATACTGATGCTGCAGCTAGAGTCATGCTGCTGGCTTCAGTTGAAGCAGTGAGCCAGCAATCCCTTGTTCGCTCTCTCTCTTTCTTTCTTTCTTTCTTTCTTTCTTTCTTTCTTTCTTTCTTTCTTTCTTTCTTTCTTTCTTTCCTTCATCTATCTATCTATCTATCTATCTATCTATCTATCTATCTATCTATCTATCTCATTTCTTCAGCAGACCAGGGTGCCCACCTCCGGTACAGCTTCTTTCTCCTCCCTCCCCTCCAGGTCAACTGCCTGCCCCTTCCCAATGTTTATGTCATTTATGCATCATATAAGCAGACTGGGGTGCCCACCCTCAGTACTGTTTCTATTGACCCCCTCCCCTCCAGGTCAATCACCCCTATTTCCATTATGTACATGGGGGCAATGTGGTGCCCACCCTGAGTGACAATGAGCAGTAGCCTGACACTGGGGTGCCCAATCCTGGTTCCATGAAGCAGGTTTGATAGCAAACCTGTCAACCAGCTTTACAGCGATGCCACAAATGCAGACTATGATCACAATCCTCATTGTGCCATCAGGAATACTAGTGTGTTTTCTGTAACAAGCTGCACCCCACTCCCCCCACACACCCCAGATCTTACTAGAATCACCTCCACAGTGGAGATGATTTGGGGAGGGGGCACAACACCCAGTAGCACAACCATTACAGTGACCTACAAGTGACTTGTCATTTTGTTTCTGTAAACAGCTGGTCACTGTAGTATTTTAACTGTTGCAATGGTATGCCCCCACTCTCCAGTGTTGGCTAACTTCCCTGAAAAAAAGAAAACCATCCCTTGTTGATTTTGTTTTTTGTTTAACTGGTAAAAAAGAGAAAAAAGTCCCTCACTGGTGTGATGCCCCACAACCCCCCAGCCTCCCTAGTTTGACCTCCCACTCAGCACCCCCATACACACACACTCTCTCACTCACTTTAACATGTTCCATGATGAAGATTCACTGTCTGATTGAAGACACATCCATTCACCCACTTTCTCTGTATGAGAACAGTGTGACTTTCTTGAATGCTGAAGCCACAGCTGGAGTTATGCTGCTGGCTTCTGTTGAAGCAGTGAACTGGTGATCCTTTGTTCTCTCTGTTTCTCTTTCTGTCTGTCTCTGTCTCGCTGTCTGTCTATTTATCTGTCTGTCTGTCTGTCTGTCTGTCTATCTATCTGTCTTTCTCTCTCTCTCTCTCTCTCTCTCTCTCTCTCAATCTCTCTATCTAATTATTTCTTCAGCATACCAGGGTGCCTTCTCCTTATACCACTTCTCCCCCCCCCAGTTTACCTGCCTGCCTCTTCCCAAAGTTTATGTACTTTATGTATCAAAGCAGACCAGGATGCTGGTACTGTTTTTTAAAACCCTTCTCCAGGTCACCCACCCCATTCCCGTTATGTATGTGGTGGCTCCAGAATGCCCACCCCCGGTGCTGCTGAACAGTAGCCTGACACTGGGGTGCTCAATCCCCAGTGTCTGCTAAGTCCCCTGAAAAAAAGAAAACCATCCCTCATTGTTTTTTTAACCTGTAAAACAAGAAAATAGCCCCTCACCAATGTAACCCCAATATACCCCCACCCTCTGCACCCCAACCTGTCACTCAGCAGCCACCAGCCCACACACACTCACTAACCCGAACATGTCCCATGGTGTAGATCCACTCTCTGACTCAAGATACATCTTACTGCTAGAAATGGTGACTGTGATTTGAGAATATAAGGTAAGTCCCATTTAATGTAATTCAATGGGGTTGAACTTTGATTCATTTTTACATATTTTGACACCAAATTTTTAACATGGCTTTTCTAGACCCAACCTCATGAATGATGGTGGTGTTATCATGGGAATCTGGCCCAAAAGGTGATTTCACAGTCATTTTGCAAAATCGGACTGGGTCATAATGTCGCATGATTCATAACGTACTGTATTATGGTGAAACCTGGACCTGTGCGCTCCCCGAGTTGGACCTCCCAGAGTGGAGAATATTTAGTGGGTGTCTGGGGCACAGCCTCATAACAGGGGTGGGATGGAGCGCCCACAGAACAAAGACATGATGCCTCATGGCATTCATTGCGCAGCATGATAGTGCCATGTGGCATTATGTCTTGCGACATAATGACCCCCTGCCTTGCAAAATCACCTTTCAGCCAGGATTTGAAAATATTCACCACCCTTGTTCATGAGGTGGATTCATAAGAAGGCTATGTTGAAAATGTTGGGTCAAAGTATATAAAAATATAAAAGTTATGAGTTGACATTAAAATTTTTCTATGTTCACACATAACTTTGGTAATTTTCAATGTTTTGACCCCAAATTCTTAACATAGCTTTTTTTCACTCCGCCTCATGAATATGACAACTATCATTTTTTAAAATCCTAGCCAAAATGTGTTTTTGCACCTGTGGCATGGAATGATGTTTCAGAAGGGATTCGAACATTTTCACCTACCGGGTTCATGAGGTGGGGTAATAAGAAGGCTATGTTGAAAATGTGTTGTACAAATATATAAAATGCTCAGCTTATGAGTGAAAATTGTAATATTTCAGTGTTCACTCATAACTGTGCTAAGTTTCAATATTTTAACTCCAAACTTTTAACATAGCCATTTTTCCACATAAATATGATGGGTGTCATTTTTTCAGTTCTGGATGAGACATGTCTTTGCACTTGTGGTGCAAAATGATGGGTTTTAGACAATAAACTATAAATGCTGCATGTCATGTTTATAAAGGGATTCATAAAATAACAATCTTGAAAATTTGGCATTTAAAGGAAAAAATATAATTATTAAGAAATGTTTTGAGTTGTGACTGGGCTCGATTTTGAAACAGCCTGATAAATCAACACAGAGTGCTGTATGTTGCAGTTTGCATCAAAGTCTGGTGCACCAGGGACCCTGAGTAGAATTTTTATACAGGTGTAGTACTGGTGCCAAAGTCCCTAATGCAGCTACAACCACTCCTGTGCACCAAACAAATGGCAGTAAAGTGGGTGGTGCTTACCCTATGCTACTACCTGTTGGGATGGAAGTTCATTCTTGATATTGACCATGATCGCCTCAAGTGGTTACCTGGTATAGGGGATACCAATGTCCAAGCTACAAGATGATATTTGGTACTGCAGCCTTTCTCATTTGATGTGCACCAGCAGGCAGGTACCCAGCATGGTGATATGGATTTTTTCCCTCAAGGTGGTTGGTATTTGATGGTCCATACTAAGCATGCTATGGTCACAACTCTGATGGGCAGGGTATGTGATGTAGTCTATGTCCATCCTGCTTCTTTCACCCACAAACTGCTTCACAACCCTACAACACAGGCAACACAGGTTTTGACAAGGGCTGTGGTGCAATTTGTACCAACCCCCTTTTGTTTTAAAGATGGCCCTTTAAGGCCTCACTGCACTGGGTGTTCAACCTGCTGTCTGCCTTTCAGGGGGAGGGGCACTGTTAGCAAGCAACACCTGAGCCCAATAAAGGGAGAAGGGTCAACAAGCAGGAGGTGGTTTCTGTTTCAGTGAGATGAAACTGAGCCAACAACAGTCTGAACTGCAAGTGGATTCTGTTAAGCTGAATGCAAGCTGTTGGTTTATTTTTCCAGTTTATGAAAGTAAAGCAGATTTCATTTAATTTAAACTGGCATCCACAGTGTTCTCTTTGAGAGTGTTCTTCAGAAGCCACCTGGTTCGATACCCTGTCACATGAAACTTAAAATGATTGAGTTCCTTTGATAACAATACATCTTGTGAGTTTAAACAAGACCAGTTTCCTGCTGGGTAAATCCAATGGGTGAACAAAAGGATGAGGCTGGAATCTGATTAACTGAGCTGGAGATGGCAGCTCCAGTTGGGACCTGTTGTCTAGGTGGGTTGACTCCAAAGAAAAGACAGATGTTAAGAGACATGTACGATGATGTGGTGTGGTGGTCTGGCCAGCCAAAGGCATCTGTGGTCTGTGCTTGGTCCTAAGAAGTCAGTTATGATTCAGGACTCTGAACAAGCAACATCAAGGGTTTGAGTCTGCAATAACTCACTGAGTTCCCAATTGAGGTAAGCCTCTATTCTTCTAAGGATTCAGATAGCTGTGAGAGAGGTTATCCCATTTGTTTTCAGTTTCAAAAGCCTTTCTTTTTATTTCTGTAGAAATACTGTATTCCACATAAACTTAGTGTGCATTATCCTGTAACATATGTAACTATCTTGGAGTATTAAATAGTATTTCTATTTACTTTATGCTTTCTGTGGCTAAGTCATTTCAGGTATAGATAACCAGGGTATGGTGACAATATACAGTACATGCAAGTAATAAACCATGCCAGGGTGTGTATTATAGGATTTTATAAAATGGGTAGGGGAAAATACTGCATTCTGATTGGCTAGGAACTGTGCATTGAGAGAGCACAACACAAAGGTATGAAAGTGCTGGAAATCAGGATACAGTACACTAGCAATATCAATGTTTTTCATAATTCCTGACTGCCATTACAAACATGGCTGCCACCTTTACTCCCTAAATAAATCACCTAGGCCCTACAACTAAAACACCCTCAATATAAATAGAACAAACTGAATAGATACTCTTTTCCTTTATATTCATCTCCTTATATGTATGTACAAATTAAAGTATTACACACACCTTTATTTTTTGGTGCTTCTCTTCTGACCAAGGAGCACCATCCCCACTCCCATCTATCCTTACCTATCCACCAGGGAAATCTTTGCTGCTTGCCGTGCTTCAGATACAATTGAATCCCTAGCTTTACTGAGGCCTTCTGTTGTATGTGTTTGTATAGGAAGAGGTGAACATTCAGTAGAGGTGGGCGTAGTCCCTTAACTTCACTACCTGGAATATTTCACATATAACTAGAATTTCACAAAATGCTCTGCAAAACAAAGAGGAAACATTTTGTGTTCCTTATGAACACAAATTTTCCATTGATTTATATGGACCTTATTTATTTATTTTAGTGTTTGGTAACTGGGTCAGGCCCACTAGGCACAAGTGCCTGTTTTCAAGGGTGACCTGGGAGCCCTGGGTGGTTACATGACTTGCTCAGAGTCACACAGTATGCAGGTGGAGTTGTGGGAATCAAACCCAGGTCTGCTGGATGTTGCAAGCTCTTTCGCAGCTTGTTACTCTAACCTCTAGGCTATACTGCATGTTACATCACCTTTTATTTGCTCTTTAAGGTGAATTTTACAGTGATTCATTGGATGGCAGGTCACATGGGCTCTATATTGACTTGCACAGCCTCAGTTCAACTTAGTGTGTGTTGTGGAAAGCTGGAGATAGTTTGCTGTCAGAGCTCTGAGAGTTAAACCATCAAAAATGTTCAAATAGCATTTTTTGTTTGGACCTTTGAGTCCAAATTTAGTACACTGAGTGTAGTAAACCCTTGTGTGTTTATATCATCAAGTATTTATTGATTTGGTGTGAATATTACATCTTAAATTAGTACATTCTGTGTCTGTACTGACAGACACTGCAGAAGAGTGCTTCAGAGGAGGGGCAGATCTGTGGTGTAGAAGGGGGATTCACAGACCACAGTGTGAAATGCAGTCTTTCCAACTGTTGTTGGCTAGTGTTTTAGTATGTGTGTGTTCAAGGCAAGGCAAGGCAAATTTTATTTAAGAGGTGCCCATCCCAGAGGCTCTTGGCACCAAACATATTAAAACTTCATACAACAAATCATAATAAATACAAAACAACATACTATTAAACATTAATATACAATATTCCAGCAACTAAAGCAAGAAATTAGTACAAATACTACCCTCAACAGCAGCAACTAAACTCAAAATAGCCAAAGGCTAACTTAAGCATGAAATTCTAAAAAACAGGTAGGGACTATAAAGCACAGTCCAGGAAGGCCTGATTATACAAGAAGACCTTGAGGCGGGCTTTAAATACCTCCACAGAAGGGGCCTCCATAACAGCTGAAGAAAGCGGATTCCACAGGATGGGGGCAGCGACACTAAATGCTATGTTGCCAGCAGTTTTTAACCTCATCCTGGGAATCACGAGGAGGCCACTAGAGGAGGAGTGGAGGGAGCAGGCCGAGACAGCAGGTGTAAGAAGGTCCTTCTGGTAACCAGGGCCCAAGCTGTGGAGGGACTTAAAGGTGAGCAAACCCAGCTTAAAGAGGACCCTCCACCTAACCGGCAGCCAGTGCAGTTGACGCAGCACCGGAGTGATGTGACAGTACTTAGGCTGCCCTGTCAACAGCCTCACTGCCACATTCTACACCAGCTGCAGTTGGCGCTGTGTACCCCCAGAGACCCCGAGATAGAGTGCATTACAGTAGTCAAGCCTGGATGTCAAGAAGACATGCATCAAAATGGGGAGGTCCAGTAGAGGAACTAGGGGCTTTATCCTGGCGATATTCCTCAGATGATAAAAACTGGTATGGACAATGGACACCACCTGAAACTCAAGTGTCAATCAGCTGTCAAGAATAACACCCAGGTCATGCACTCTAGAGGAGGTCTTCAATGGTACACAGCCAAGACAAAGCCCTGTCTCTGTACCAGAGGCCAACCTATCATGACTTCTGTTCGACTCCACCACCAGTACCTCCGTCTTATTGGGGGTTCAGTCACAACCAGCTGGAGGCCATCCGGTCATTGATCTCAGCAAGGCAGCTGTTCAGCACTTCCACTGCGCAAGATGTTCCAGGGGAAAAGGAAAGATACAGCTGGGTATCAACAGCAGAGCAATGAAAATCCAGACTGTACTTCCTAATGAGCTCTCCCGGGGCAGCATATACATAGCAAACAACATCAGCAACAAGACTGAACCCTGGGGAACTCTGCTTGACAGGTGGCCAGGGAAGGAGGAGAAATTTCCCATCACTACCCTGTACCTCCTGTTAGATAAAAAGACTCAAATCAGCAGATGACAGTGCCAGCGAGTCCGCAGAATTCCCTTAGGTGGTCAAGTAAGACTTGCTGGTCCACCGTGTCAAATGCTGAAGAGAGATCGAGGAGAACAAGATCTGTTCCCTTCCCTTGATCTCTAACCCTAAGGAGGTCATTATGCACCCAAACTAAAGCAGTTTCTGTACTATGCCTCACATGAAACCCAGACTGGAGCGGCTTGTATAGATCATGGGCCATGAGATGCTCCTCAAGCTGAAGCGCCACCACCTTCTCCACAATCTTACCCAAAAATGGAAGATTGGAGATAGAACAGTAATTTGCCTTGACATCAGGGTCCAACAATGTTTTTTTCAGAAGGGGTCTCACCAATGCCTCCTTCAAGTCATCAGGGAAGACCTTCTCTGACAAGGAGCACTGGACAATCAAGGCAAACACTGGGCCAACACAGTCAGCACATCTCATTAAGAAACGAGCTGGCACCGGGTCCAGTTCACAAAAGCTGTGCAGAAGCTTGGACGTGATGTCAATGACTTCAGCCACCTCCACCAGTCTAAACTCACCCCAAACCGGTGGAGTACTCTCTTGTTGCACATGGTGACCACTGTCAGCCAAACTCTGGCCCACTGGCGGAACCCCCTGCCTGATGGCAGACACCCTGTCTGAGAAGAACTGAGCAAACTCCTCACACAATGCATTCAAAAAGGCTACCTTTGGCTGTAGACAGGAAGGATGGAGAAGTCTGTCCACAGTCTGAAAGAGCACAGTTGGTTGGTTCCTCCCAGCAGCAATCTCCCTGGAGAGGAATTCTTCCTTCTTAGGTTTATTGCCCCATGGTATGCATCGTAGTGCACACGTAGGGCCAATTTGTCTACCTCCATGCCAGACTTCCACCAGCAGGGCTCTAATCTCTGATCTAAAGTATTCATCGCCTTGAGCTCCCCATCATACCAAGGGGACCTCAAATGAGAAGACCTGGGTCATACATGGACTGATGTGTGGGATTCGAGAGCACCAGATAGTGCCTTATTATAGGCATCCACTGCCATTGCCACACACACACACACACACACACCCCCAGCGCATGCTCTGTCCACACTAGATACATCAGCCACCACTAAAAAACCCTCAGGGGTCAACCCTCTTAAACAGCAATAGCTGACCATCTCTGCAGGGGGAGGGCTATCAAGGGGGGGCCTGAACAAGAACTTCACTGTGCAATGATCAGACCAAACAACCCAATCAGTCCTGAGACTATTTATTTCAAGCCCCAGTGAGAACACCAGATCCAACATGTGGCCACCCTGATGGGTCGCGGAGGAAACTCCTTGCGCAAGAGCCAGAGATGACATCACCTGGAGGAAGTTGTCACCAAGCCGAGAAGATTCGTCCTCGGCCCAAACATTGAAGTCCCCCAGTACTAAACATTTTGGGGCCTCCAATGTTTCCCCGATGATGAAATCTACCACCTCCTGCAGGAAATCTCCCGCCGCTCCAGAAAGGCAGTAAATCAGGAGAATCAAGCAACCTGTGCCCGGACCCCTACGGATGGCCACACATTCAAATGAATGTGGTGCTCTCACTGGGTGCAGAGTGAAGCCCAGCTTGGATCTAAAACAGATGGCTACTCCCACCCCTGCATTCTGCTCTGGGGCAGTGCACTATGGTATACCTGGGTGGGACGGTGGCCTATAGAACCAGGCCAGCATCATCACCAATCCAGATCTCTGTGATGCAAGCCAGATCAGCCAAAGAAACCAAGTCCGCTATAACTGCAGTCTTTTTTTCTGACCAATATGGTCTTGCAAAGCACCACCCTCAAGGGATTGGTGGACAGTGCAGCCCATCTGGTTGCCTGCCCACTTGATCTGGTGGGAACCCTGGCGATGGGAACTAAACACATCTGACCTCTCCCTAGGACCCTTCAAATCCCAGAGCACCCTCTGCACCCCACTACTTCAATCCTACCACCAACCGCAGTGCATGGGGCAACCCAACCTGATTGAATCCTGCAGTTCCTCCCTATTCCAACCTCCCTACAGCACCTTGCTGTAGTAACAGACACTGGGAAGCTGAAAAAAGGCCATAGATTGAGCAGCTGGGATGTCCCATACACTATCCACTATACACTACATCCCTCCTGACTACGTAATCCTGAACCCAAAATACACAACCCACAAACACACTCTGCAAAAAACTCAATACCACACACACACATACAAAATAACTAAAACCCCAAAACTCCTCCTCCCCTGAAATAGAGAATAAAAAAGTAAGAAAATCTCTATAAAGTACAATGTGCAGAGAAAAAGTACTGTCTCCACAAAAGGAGAACAGTCCAAACATGTAAGATACAAAACAATGCTTGAACCACATAAGCTAAGTTAGACTAGTGAATAATCCAAGTCCAGGTAAATGAGCCAGAGATAACCAGCCCAGAGTCTCAAAATAGAAAAGAGAAGGCACTCAAACTGCTAGTTTTTCAGCAGGGATCTTAATAATCATGAAGTCCCAGATCAAAGTTTATTCACAAAGCATAAGTTCGACCAAAAGGCAGCTCACTCCTCTCACGAGTGGAAACCAAGTTGAAATTTACAGTTGATTGATGGTGAACAATTTAAGCATTATACCTTAGGGTTTTCTCTTTTTCTTTCACTCTTTCTTCAGGGCAATGACCCGACAAGGTCTTCAAACCAAAGTCAACTCTCACTTGAACTTTGGGATGAATACCCAGAACTTATATGAGTATTAAAAAAGATGTATGGGCACTCTCACTGCCTAAATAATTTTAAAATATCACAGCCCCAAAAGAAACTCTGACCGGTAGCACAATCTCATGCGGAGTCCCTCCAAGGAGTTTCATCCTGTATTAGAGCGATCTTCTTCTCAAGACCCTCCTGAGATCACTCCTCACTCCAGCAGTCCCCACGTAACAGTCCAGTGAACGATGGCAGGCAAGAATGGCAGTCGGGGACAAGAGGGAAAGGCCCCCCTCCCAAAAGCTCACCCAGGTACACACAGTAATACTTCTAGTAATTTGTTTATAAGTTTTGCTGTTTGCTGTGCATTTTGTCAGTCTGTTTAAAAGACTGTGTTGTAGTTTAGTGAACCATTAAAGTTTCTGCTCATTACCTTTAGTCTGTGTGCATACCATCAAGTCATACATTTTATTGTGCCACTGTAATACCAGTACTGGTAATTTCTGAGCCTACATTTAGTATCTTTTCCTGCTTCTATCTAGCTACTGCTGTAACTATCCGCCCCCCAAAAGAAGGTACTGTGGTTCCACTTTTGGATCTGTGAAGAGTGTGGTTAAGGTCTTGTTGTGCTGTGTGGCTATATTCCAGTTAGCCTTCTTGCTGTTTGCCCAGTTTCCCTCCAACAAAAAGTCAATTTTCTCAGTTCCTCTGCCTGTGCTCAGTCACTTCGGTGGGGATTTCAATTTTTTTAATTTTTTATACTATACAATCTGTGTGTGTGTGTGTGTGTGTAATGTGAAATAAGAAATCTGCCAGTTAGTCATCAATGCACCAGTGCCACTTCTTGCATACTGTGTGACCTCCCCAAGACGTCAAGTCATCTGTCATCTTCCTTCCTGTGCTCGCTCAGTGGGGTATAAGTTTTGGTCCAGTGGGCATGGCATTCCATTACATTGCGTATAATATATATAAAAAAGAAAAAAATCGTTGAAGGGAAAAAAATTGCTTCAGAGATGGTTAGGCCAGGTGAGGTCTCTGAATCTGTGTGGGTAGGCTGCAGTGCTTGCAGCATCACCCTTAACGTAGGTGGTATATAAAATAAATTCTGTGTGTGTGTGAAATAAAATCTGACAGCTAGTCATTAAGTAACAGCAAGTAGTCATGTAGTAAAAGTTGTTAATTTACACCAAAAGATTACTACAGGCATGAGGAGGAGGATAGCTGTGAATGTTCCAGTAGCAGTCAGAGTAGCAGTGGTGGTGCTCTGAGAAGCACTGCCAGTGTCAACACAACTCACGTCATGACGAATCACTTTCACGGTCATCACGACTTTCAGATTTTCACTGGCAACTATTTGTGACAAGCCCATGTAGTCAGTCTACTACATCAAACCCTGTGATTAAACATCAACTTCTTTTAAAGATTTCCTCAACAGCAGCACCAGTAATGAAGCATGTGTATTTGCAGTGTTTTTCTGGGATCTCTACCTTTTCTGTTGCATGTCACATAGTCACTACTCATGAATCATGATGATGAATCACACCACTTCAAGTTTTCTTGGTGCAACCATTTTTTTTAATCTTCGGTTTCATCATGAATCAGTACACCAGTTATCATGTCATGTCAGTCATGAGCATTGGTCCAGTACGATGCTTCCATTAGGGTTCACGTTCTGTAGGATGCCCTACTAGCAGATGGACTTGAATCTTTGTCCTCACAAGCTGGCTGTATTTAATCCAGTAGCTGTAATCTCAGACTGAACATTGTAGCATTTATAATATTATATGTGTGTTTCTGAGTTAAGCAGTTCAGGGGAAGTACAGACATATGTATTTCAAATTTTCAATGGCAGCTGTTTGTGGAATCTCAGTTCCATCCCGTTTCCGGTGCTCTGAGAAGCATTGCCAGTTGCCAAGTTCGTGCCTCACGTCACGTCATGATGAATCACATTCTTCACACTCATCACTTCAACTTTTTTGGGGGGGAACCTTGTTTTTTTCTTTTTTATTTTCGATTTCATCATGAATCGGGACACCCAGTTATCATGTCACTTCACTCACAAGCTTTGGTCCAGTATGATGCTTCTGTTAGTGTTCACGTTCTGCAGAATGCCCTACCTGTTGTGTTCCATACTGAGAGCCATTGCTAAGCAAAAGTGGTGCCAAAGATATCCCCTTCTACAAAAAGTCAGACTTGGGATACTGGTAAAAAAAAACAGAGCTCTGGGACTTGCCTGCCCTTGGGCCAAATCATCATCATCCTCCAGTAGGCACATCCACAGTCACATTATTCATTCCTCATCTCATGTCACTACTCATGCTGTTTAGTAGTACTAAACAGTGGTTTAATTGCTTTTTTTCTATAGATATGTTGATTATAAGCTATTTAAAATGATTTTTTCACATACAGTTACCATAAAACCATAAAGGTTATAAAAGGCTTGGATAACCATCCAAACCTTTTTTTTTTTTTTTTGGTTATCAGAACCTTTTAGAACTTCAGAAACATTTGTAGTTCACCCATCCCTACTACCAATAAGACTATTGCTTGTGTACCTCCGAATGCTAGCAGAGGAAGTTGTTGTGATGATGAGGCAGGTTCATCAGGGGTTAACCATGTTAAGTGTGGTCATGGACATGGTACTATGCAGCAGAATGGAAAGGTAGTAGTTGTTTCAATTAGAGAGAGTTCCGTGACTCAGTTTTTATCAGCCAAATCTGTGGCATCAATGCTGGTTGGAGGTGCTCTTGGCACTGGCAGTAGAGCGAGTGACGGCATTGTGAATAACAGCATGAGTCTTGCTACAACCGAGGAAAAGTTATCAGATTAGAAAAATGTTGTGGAGTCAGAATGCTTGAGGATAGCTGATGTCCCACTTCCCACAATAGTTGAACATGAGCCTGATCATCATGAGTCACAGTCTCATGCTTCCACAGATCCTCATGTTAGGCCATCCAAAGAATCAGATGGTGACAAAAAAAGTGTGGATGATCATAGTGAGGCTGAGATTGTAATATCTCCACAGGATAGCATCCAAAGTGAATTTGTGGATAATGATGATGATGATGATGATGATGCTAGTGACCCTATATGGGAACCGGACAAAAAGAAAGTTAGGGTGGCTGTAGGTGAACAGTCTGTTAGTAACCCCCCCCCCCTTTCAATCTTCTTCTGATAGAGCTGTGTCTGTGGATGATCCTGAAGTCATACTAATAGACTGTGAAGATGTTCAGTCAAAGGCAAAGTTTGCATCACATCAGAAATCATGAGGCACATCCCCATTTCACCTGCCAAAACATTGCAGTCCCATATGCAGCAGAAGCAGCAGCACCATATGAAAGGTAGGGCAGCCAAATCCCTAGTTTGGGACACAATTAATTAAGGGTGTGGCATATGTTCTTCTTGTAGCACCCATTGAGAGGTTTTTGACCATATATAAATTGCCACTACTCCAAATATTGACAGAGTTATGTCCTGTTGAAGTTACAGTGTTATCCTATGGGCTTAATTATGGTTTATTAGTTGTTTTTCATAATGGCCACAACTAGTTCAGTGTGCGTCATATGTTATTCTTATATTACCCATTGAGAGGCTTGTGACCAAATATACAGTAGATTGTAAAAAACAAAAACAAGGCGATGTGTCAGCATGTGGTCTAAAAGCAAAACAAAATGGTTATATTAAATGTGCGCTGAAAATAGAAAATAGAGTTAAAAATCTACTTTTCGACCTTAGGTCTTCTTCAGGAAATATCTAAAAGAGAAAAAAAAAAACAAGTCAGTGTAGAGGAGAGGTAAAATGAGAGAAATATAAATGTGGAGAATATACAGTAGATTGTCACTTAACTCCAAATATTGATGGCGTTATGGCCTGTTGAAGTTACAATGTTATCCTATGGGCTTAATTTTGTTTTATGGCTTCTTATGCTTCCAGTGTTATCCTATGGGAAACTGCATGCCCATGATGAGCTCTTTTCCTCAGCATCCTCCTCCTGAAGCTCCAGCACCACAAACCAGGCTCCGGCACCAGTGTACAAGCCAAAGTGCCGTGACCTCTGCATTCTCCTTGTGAAGCACCAGCGGCACAAGACAGCATCTGGCACCAGTTTACAAGGCAAAGTGCCATGACCTCTTCATCCTCCTCCTGAAGCATCAGCAGCACAAGACAGCCTCTGGCACCAGTGTACTAGGGATTAAACTGGTTTAAAATAAACTCAGGAATTTGGAAAAAAAAGGATGAAAAGCAGAAAACTTTTTCTTTTACTAGTTTTGACTAGCACACTGAGCTACACAACTCTTGCTCTAGCAAAGCGAAAGTCAAAGTGAAACTAGTTCGCTGACTTTCTGCCTGATTCCTTTCCTGCCTGCATCATGTGACTTGCAGAACATCAAACATGTGATCTGTGGCCTGTTTCTCACGAACTTTGCCTTCTTACAATGTAACCCGAAGTTAACCCGAAGTTTAGAAAGTGAAGTTCATTAAAGGTGAATTTCGACCTTTGAATGGAAAGTTCTCATAATGTTACATGGATACGAAGTTGATCACTTTGCATTATATATGTAGGGGTAGTAAAACTTTGCTGCATCTCTCACATTTAGACAGTGGAATTCTAAAGAAATCAGAATTCCTGCATTTCAAGAGAAACAAACATTCCATTTGTTTCCTGTGTATAGACAGATACTTGACTGCTGGGCAGGGATTACTTTTTGCTAGTTATGTTTAACAAAAGAAAATGCCTGATTTTAATAAAAAAGTTGCCTTTTTACTTTCTCAGTTTGTCCATTTTATAAGCAAAATAAGACACTTCATGGTGAGTGTTGTACTGGTACAATACTTTTCCAGGTGCCATGCCTCTCTACACCTGGGTGTGCACAATGCACACCCCATCATGTCTTATTGCTTTCTTAATGCATGCCCCTGAGAATTGAATTAAAACCCTATAATGCACACCCTGGAGGGGCTTATTACACTTATAAAATGGATCTAAGTATTTTTTTTTTTAAAAGAACATGAGATTTGGCTCCTGACCATGCATTTATAGAAACTGAGGCCCAGATATTCAAACTGCGCTCAAAAGTAGCGCAACAGCAGGAGCAAGCACAAACCAGTTGCACAAATGCGCAACAGGTGCGATATTCAAACATGGAGCAGAGCAAATTGCGCAAGCAACCAACGTCTCAATATCGCACATACTGCGCCATCGCGCAACCAGGTAGGAGAGGCTGAGCCAAAATGCTGCGCTATGGCGCAACCATGGAAGCTCAGCTGAGCAGTGCAGAGCTGCCATAGCTAGCACAGCCCCCCAGAGCAATGGAACTGCACATCCAGGGAGGCAGGCTGGGGCCACGCCAGCCATGCCACACATGGGCACACAGGAACTCACTGCAGAACCCACACCACACTGGCACACCCCAAGCACAGCATCACTGGGGGTGGGACGGATGATCCACGTGCCCATGGGGACAAGCCAACTAAAGCATAGCAGAGCCATGACACCCCAGCACAACCACTGGCAGGCAGAGTGTGCCACACCCAGGGGGTTGACAACCACAGTGCACATCAGTCCCCCCCTTACGCACAGCACAGCGTGCACCGTGCCCCCAAGACACCGCTCATGTGCAGTGACAGGCACTGCAGGAAACACCATGCACCCCCCGTGCCACACGTCAACCCCATGCTGCAGAGAAGCAGACCAGCCAGACTACACCTGTGCACCCAGCAGTGGGTGGCAGCAGATGGCAAGAGCAACAGAAAGGCAATGCTATGCTGGTGATACCTCCCCATGGACACACACACACACACACACACACACACACACACATATACCCAGGACCATAGTAGCCCAGATGGCATGTACACCCCTGCAACGGAGCACCCAGAGCCAGTTGCAAAGCAGACACCAACACAGCAGTTGTACCAAAATAGAAATGTATATTTAAATAAAACAGTGAACAACAAAGGTCGAACTATGTACAAGTTGGGGGATGGTAAAAGGCAGGGGTGTTCAAGGGGAGGAATAAAACTTGAGAGGGAAGGCAGAGTGAAAAGGATGGGTGAAGGTGAAATGAAAGGTGGCTACGCCCAGCTGGCTCCTGCTCCTCCCCTGCTAGCGCCCCTCCTGTGCCTGCGCCCGCCCCTGGCGCTGTAGGGCTTGCAGGACCTCCTGGTTGTCCAACACCACCTGGGTCAGGCGCCGCAGATCATGCGCCATGCGCCGCAGCACACCGAGGCCTAGGAAAATGGGAACACAGTCAATGGCTGAGACTGACCACAACCCTGAACACCACCCAACCTGCAACCCATCTAACCCAATGTCCTGCACATGTGATGGCATGCACCCAC
The DNA here is from genome assembly GCA_016271365.2 of Neoceratodus forsteri. NCBI lineage: Eukaryota > Metazoa > Chordata > Ceratodontiformes > Ceratodontidae > Neoceratodus > Neoceratodus forsteri. The sequence goes on from CM028137.1 coordinate 160,697,606, forward strand.
CCACAGTGAACATGCACATGGCCATCACAAACAGGCGGCACCTGCCATGCGCACCACCACCCACACACACTGCCCACGTCAAGCACAGTACAACCACGCTGTCATGTGATGTGGCAACGCAGCGATGCCAGTTACACAGCTATGTGCCCAGTGCATGCCTGGACCACCTGTGATGCATACACAGGACGTGTCGTGATGCTGCACTGTGATGCAGGTCACCTGTGTCACGCCTACATACATGGAGACATAGACAGTGTCGGCAGATAAGGCCTATGGGACACCCAGTCTGGCCATTTGGCCTTGTACGATCACTCTCTTGTCCTATAAGTCCGTTCCCCTCACCCTGACCTCCAGAAGTCCCTCATGGCAACCCACGATACATATATCCCGTGACCAAGTCAGCCCCCACCACATCCTCTGGCAGGGTGTTCCACTCGTCCACCACCCATCATGTGAAGAAACACTTTCTCATGTTCCTCTTAAACAAGCCCCCAACTGCATCCCATGCCCTCTAGTCCTGGAACATCCTTACGCTTACAAAATATTGTTTCCTGCACTCTGTTCCTCCTGTACAATACTTGTATGTCCCTCATCATATCCCCACACCTCTGCTCCTCCAGGGAGAGTACATGTTCAGTTCCGTCAACCTGTCTGCATAGGACTTGTGATGCAATCCATGCACCATCCATGTCGCCTCCTGAGAACGCCTTCCACCCAGTCCCTGTCCATACGCAGGTATGTTCTCCGGAACTGTACACTGTACTCAGTGTGGGACTCACTACTGTTTCAGTAAGTGGAACTATGACCTCCCTTTGGTTGTGTCCAGCATGGTTGGTGGTTCTGCCCCCCCAGCATGCAATAGCATCCATGATGTAATGATACTCACATTCCTCCAGCAGCTCGGTCTGCCGCTGCTGCTGCTGTTGCTGCTGCTGCTGCTGCCACTGCTGCTGCTGATGCTGCTGCTGTGGCCCGACAGCCTGTGGCACTGGGGCCCTGGCATGGTCCACATCACCATTGTCCGGGCCCTCACCATCCGGCCTGTGGAGACATACGGTGAGACAAACATCAGTGTGACTCAAAAGCAGAGTGCCCCTGCCCCAGTGAGACTGCCTTTCCACACAGCCATAACCATCCATCGCACAGCTGCACACACTGACACACCGATGCACAGCCACCCAGGCACACACACACCTACAGAGAATATGGGTGAATAGATGGTACACTCACGTGGCCTAGGCACCAGGCCCCGCCTGGCACGGGAATGCAGCCACGTCAATAGTTCTGGGTCCCTCCGGCCGAGATCACTGTACCGGTGCCGGCACTGCTCAGCAGACCGGCCCAGGCCAGTGAACCCCACCAGGTCAGTGGCCACTTGCTGCCACAAATGGGTCCTAGGTCCGGTGAGGGGGGCCTCACCATATAGTCCCTCAGAGTGGGGCTCCACTAGGGCCACCAGGTTGGCCACTTCAACTGGGCTCCAGGACACCGCCCTCCTCCTAGCCATGGCCCCAACTTTACAGCAGGCAATATGGCACCCGCTGCGCTGTGACCCCCCGCGTGGGTTGTTGCAGTAGACCAGCACAGGCTCCAATCATGCTGTTCGCGACAGCCGCCATTTTACAGCGGCGCCAGTAACCAGACAGCTTAATAGGGGATCATATTACGGCATGCCTACAGCCAGGGGTCAGAGGGCATACACAAGGTCACGGCAATGACGCAAGGCTACACAGCGCCATGGGATGTATAGGCATCCCGCGCGACTGCTAAGCATAGCACCAGTGCCACAGTGGACTATCACGCAGAAGTGCCACAGCGCCATAAGTGCCCAGTGCTGTAGCGCCACTGGCACAATGTAGGCTATGGCCAGAATCGCCTATCGCGCCAGCAGGTCTGCAGCACGATCGGACGCATGTAATCCGCGCGGGCATGCGCAATGCAGTGTAGCACACAGCCACAAACATGCGCCATCGGCTCAGCCGACTTTCCTTTATTGCGCCAAATACGCGATATTCAGCGACATATGCAAATCAGTCGATCAGCCATGCAAAGGCGCGGTGGCGATTAGCATGTCATTAAGTTACGCCACACCCCATTTGCATGTGTTGCGCTATAAAAATGCGACACTGGGTTGTGGCAGCCAGATTTGGTTATTGCAGGTGAGAGGTGAGTTACATGCTGTGTGATGCCAGGACAATGCTCTGTGGGCAGGGGTGCTGGAGGATGTCGAGGTTGAGGGGCTGAGCATGAGGGCACTTAGGAAGGGCAGAGGCACCCTTCCATCAGTATCTGCCATGCGGGAGAGGAAGGGGGCTTCTCCCCCCCCCCAGCCTGCAGCCATGCTCATGGGGAAATGCTGTGACTGCACAGTGACAGGTGTCCACTTCCACCCATACAGATCACCATGACTGACGAGAACTAGTCTGAGGCTGTGGACGGCGGGCGTAGGAGGAGGCCGAACTTCACCACAGCAGAGACTGAGGCCCTTCTCCAGGCCTACCTGGAGGATGAGCCGCTATTGAGTGGGTGGAGGGGCACCCCTCAGCAGCATGCAGCTGCATGGGAGGGGGTAGCTCTGGCCGTCAACCTGCACGGAAGCCACCAGCGCTCCGTGCAGGAATGCCGCAAAAAGATGGGGACTGACCGCAGGAGGCTGAAGGAGAAGGTGGCAGCCTTCAGGGTGGCACGTGCTGCCACTGGTGGGGGACCACCGGTGGTGTTGCAGCTGACCCTGACCGAGGAGACACTGGTCGCGCCATGCAGCCGAAAGTGCCATTGCGGGTGTTCCAGGCGGAGGATTCCAGACGGTGGAAGCCCATCACTGCACGGTATGACATGGTGATGTTGTGGGGGGCTGTTGTTCACATGCACTCACATGTACTCTCTTTCTGTTTCAGATCCTGTTCGTCTGCAGGAGACAGTGGTGGTGGTGGGTGCTGACAGGTGAGGCAGACCTGCTGGACCAGGAGGAGGACCATCCACCTCCGCCAGCAGCCTGCAGGCACTGCAGCAGCAGGCGGCTGGCCCAACAACTCCGCCCGGCAGTGATACGGTGCAGGGTGCACAGCCTGTGTCACAGCAGTCTGGCATGCAGGGGTGCCAGCATGCTGCTTTCTATGGCAGTGGCACGACCGCACTATTGATGATAGCAGGCCTGCAATGGCCAGTGATAGGTGTGTGTCCCACGAGGGATGCATGGCAGGCCATCACGTGCCTGGCCCGTCCTGCTCCACACCTGTGTACCAGCATGCTGGCACAGTCACAGGCTGGGCCTGTCAGCACCGTGGGGCAGCATCGGTGGCTGAGCAGGTGTCTGGCACTGTTGACAGCACAGGGTGGAACAGGTGGACCTGGGGGCTCAGCAGTTGGAGGCGGCAGCAGCAGTTGCACACCAGGCCTGGGGACAGCGTCAAGCAGTGGCACTTGGTCACCGCCCCTAGATCCGCCCATACCTGGTCCTGGCGACAGCGACGCCTCTCAAGGGGTGCTGCACCAGGACCATCCACACCCTGGGGGTCACGATGCCATTGGGGCTGAGTACCCTTTGAGCGCGACACCCGCCTGCTGCAGGAGTCGGTACAGCTTCAGGGGCGGGTTGCAAGGTCTGTGGAGCACTGACTGTGTCCGTGGGCGGCATAGCAGGAGTGTGCCGGGACCGGGCTGAGATGGTCCATATGTGGGCGGATGTGACCGCTGCCATCGACAGGCTGACCCAGGCAGTGGTCTCTGTGGCGACGGATTGGACCACACTGTCTGGTGACCCTGTACCACGCACCCCACAGTGCGCACCCACTCCCCATTCCCGGCGTCATGCGACACCAGGCCTGTCGGCGCGGTTTCTGCTGTGGGCATCCCGAGCACCCCTGGTGCAAGTTTGTTTAGTGGGATGCAGACCCCTGTGCTAGCAAGGTCGCGGTCGCGCACTGGGACCCCTGGTGGTGCACTAGCGCCACCCGATGTAACCCCTCGCGGCCTTCCAGTGCTGCTGGGCCACAACAGGACACCCACGCATCCATGGTGGCCGTGGGACAGTGCTCCCTGACTGAGCTGTCTCCCAATGCAGGCCCTGTCTGGTGCTGCCTGTGTGCAATGTGTGTCATGGTGGGCAGTGCACTGCTGGGTGCTCTGCTCACCAAGCTGACACACGGACCACCTGCACACTCTCCCAACTGCTGTCCACAGGTGGAGTGTGGATGATGATGCCTGCATTGTTGCAACCAAGGTGCAAGGTTGCCCAGGTCCTGACACACGTACGTGGACAGTCCAGGTGGTGAGGGTGGTTGGTGGTGCTGTGTGTTGGCGTGTCATTTCCGCAGTGCTGTGCTGCTGCCCCTGTATGCTGCCTGGTGTGTGTGTGTGTGTGTCCATGTGAGTGCTCACCCCTCTCTGATGGTGTGTTGGTATGCCTGGACCCTTCAACTCCCCTGACCTTCATGCACGGTGTGTTCCCCTGTGTGCCTGTGGTTTGCGCATGGACAGTGTTGCCTGCACATGTCCCCTTGACTTACCTGTGTTGTGCGTAGTGCTCTTCTGCAATGGTGTCCCAGCAGCTGGGCCTGCTGTGTCAGTCGGGGGTCCCTCCATCCTAGGGGGGGCGGCTCATCACCCACATCACCGGCGCCACTGGCGTCCCCATCGCTGTCCCCCTCTTGGACCTGTACGGCTATCCCATGGTCTTTGGCCATGTTGTGCAGAGATACAACAGGCCAGGAATATCCCACAGGCCTTCTGGGGCTGTACTGTAGGGCTCCGCGGTGTCCAGGCATCGGGGCGTGCCTTGGTATCCCAAACACCCACTCTATGATGTTCCGTGTTGCGCGTGTGCCTCATTTGAAACCGTGCTGTGCTGGGGTGCGTGGGGCGCGGTATGGTGTGAGCAGCCAGGGACGGGTGGGTATCCACAGTCACCTGTGTGGAGATAGTGGAGATCAGTGTCAGGTCAGGTCCATATTGCCCATATCCTTGTGTGCCACTACCATGGCACCTGTGTCATTCCCACCCTGCACAGAGTTTGCATTCCATACATGTGTACTCATCCACTAGATGACCCGTGGGATGTTCCCACTCTCGAATCGATGGCACAGTGCAGATTGGTGCCATATGAAGGCATCATGTGCCTGCGCCAGGTGTGTGGCACAGACATTGATGATGCGCCCAGTGGCATCACACACCACCTGGCAGGTGACGCCGAGAAGCCCTTTCGGTTGCGATGCGCTTGGCCGTCAAGTAGGTGGCGTGGTGAATGCACATGGGTGCAGTCTATGACCCCTAGCACGCCAGCATATGTGCTACCCTGTGGAACTCCTGCATGTTGCTGTGCGCTCTGCAGCGGTGCTGGGGAAATGGATGTACTCCGCGGCATGAGGCAGCGATGCGCTGAGGTGGGTGAGGATGCGTGGCGTGGCCGACTGCGTAATGCTGTGGTGTCACCTGTCAGCCTCTGGAAGGTGTCCGTGGCGAGCAGCACATGCAGGCTGTCACCTTGGTCTCCATGGACAGAGCATGACTCCGTCGTGAGTTGCCTGCATCACATCACTGCACAGCTCACTGAGCCGTCCTCAGTATTGCCCTGTTCAGAAGCGGTGCCGGGCCACAATCTCGACATCTGTGTACAGCTCGTGGCTGATCTTGAGCCGCGATACGCTTGTCAGGGGCATGCCGCCGACGGGCTCCTCCGCTGCCACGTCCCCTGCAGCATGCTGTCTCACCTCATTACAGCTTCCATGTGGAAGCTGACACTGTCCATCTCCCTGGCTCCTGCCCCCAGCTGCTGTTCCTGTGTTACCCCACTGCCCCACTGCTGCTTCCACTGCACCGGCACCCCCACTGGCCTCTCTGTCCTCCAGGACCCACTGTCCCTCTCTGCCCTTCCTGCTCCTGTCTCTCTCTCTCTCTCTCTCTCTCTCTCTGTCTCTCTCCCCCAGTTTGCGGCCTGCTAGAGTTCTTGCGCCGCTCCCTTGAGCCTTTTTATTTTGGCTCACATCCGGTACAGCGCATCCTCCGGCTGAGCCACTCTTGCGTATTGCACAAGTGTTTAGATATCGCATTGAGCACTTTATGCATGGACCCGCCCCCTTCGGTTGCGCATGCCTTCATTTCCATTGCGCTGTGGCTCAGCGTGTTTTCGGTGGCACAACTGGACCCTTCTGAATATCGCAGAATGGCGCATTTTTGGAGTTGCGCATGGCGCAACCCTTTTGAATATCTGGGCCTGAATGTATAGTCAGATGACATCAATTGGGCAATTACATTTCCAAATTTTTTCTTGCCATTTTATTTATAAATTAATATATATACACACATTTTGTCATCAAAGGTCTTGTGTGCACTCAAGCCTAGTCCGCAGAACTAAAACAGGAAACAGTAAATTATTACTTATACAGAATAGTCATCAAATTACATTATACGTTAGAAATTAAATGCCTCCATGCAGTAACTAGTAAAACAATACAAGAAAAAAATGAAAGTACTCAGAGTGAATATTAACAACAATTAAACAAGACTGTACTTTTAAGATCACTTTTCATCCTAATAGTCCTTTGTAATATTTTTGTTAAATCTTTCTCTTATCAGTAACATTCAGTGTTCCCTTGTATTTTCATCCTATTGCATATGAAAAGTGCCAGCAGAAGAAGGACTAGTGGTCTGCCCATACTGTGGGGTCCCAAGCATCAGCTATGGATGCTACCCCTTCCAACTGCAACTCCCTTTCTGCCCACTCTCTTTTTGGCCCTGATCTTACCCTTTACCATGTCCTACCCCCCCTTTGAAGATCTTTACTGTCTCCAGTGAGAGCACCTCTTCAGGGAGATTTCTTTCACCTTTCAACCACCCTCTTGGTGAAGAAATGCTTCCTGAACTCTCTCCCGAGCTCCCCCCACTTAAGGCAATGCTCACAGGTATTATTTTTTTGCCAATGAGACTAAAGAGGCTCTCTTTTCTCACTTTGTTGGTGCTCTTCATGTAATTAAAGATCTCAGTGATGTACCCCTCTTCCTTCCCTCCTCCAGGGAATACATATGCAGATCCTCCAGCCTCTCCTTGAATGCCCTGGCCTGCTGACATTTAAATATCTTAGTTGTCCTCCTCTGGACTGCTTCTAGCAGGTTAATGTCCTCCTTTAGGCAGGGACACCAGTACTGCACACTACACTCCAGTTGCAGCCAAACCAGCGATCAGTATGATAGCAATATGACTTCTTCCAACCTCTGACTGATCCCCCAACAATGCAGCCCAACATTCTGTTGGCTTTTGATGCTGCTTTCCTGCAGTGTTAGGAGTGCTTCAGGTCATTATTGATCATCACCCGCAGATCTTTCTCCTTTTAGGATTTGATTACCAGGATCACTCCCAGGATATACTCTGTCCTTGAGTTCTTGGCTCCAATGTGCATAACCTTGCACTTCTTTGCACTGAACCCAAGTTGCCATATTGTGGACCACATCTTGAGCTTGTCCAGATCTTCCTTTAGGTCCTGTATCCCTTTTGCTGTTTCCACCCTTCTACAGAGCTTTGTGTTGTCCATAAACGGCAAATCTTGCCCTTTATGCCTTCTCCAATGTCATTAATGAAGACATTAACACTAGCCCAACCACCAAGCCCCATGGGACTCCACTGGTGATCTCCCTAGAGACTAGAGCTCCCCCCATCACCCTCTTGGTCCTGTCTTTCTACAGATTCCTAGCCATCCATAGAGTCTCTTGCCCACCTCCATATTCTCCAATTTTCTGATCTCCTGTAGAGCACAGATTCAAAAGCCTCACTGACATCTAAATATAGAATATCAACTGCTTGACTTTTGTCTACTGTTTTATGACCCAGTCAATTAAATCAATCAGGTTTGTTTGGCAGGATCTCCCAGCCATGAACCTGTGCTGTTACTCATCCTGGAGACCATTGTACTCGAGATAACCTACCTGCCTTTCCTTAAGGAAGGCCTCCATGAGCTTACACATGATTAAGGTGGAGTTTGGAACTGTCTGTTTTTGAAAGCAGCACAAGGGAAGTCACAGAGTTTGGAACTGTCTGTTTTTGAAAGCAGTACAAGGGAAGTCACAGAGTTTGGAACGATCTGTTTTTGAAAGCAGCACATGGGAAGTCACAGAGTTTGGAACTGTCTGATTTTGAAAGCAGCACAAGGGAAGTCACAGAGTTTGGAACTGTCTGATTTTGAAAGCAGCACAAGGGAAGTCACAGAGTTAGGAACTGTCTGATTTTGAAAGCAGCACAAGGGAAATCACAGAGTTTGGAACTGTCTGATTTTGAAAGCAGCACAAGGGAAATCACAGAGTTAGGAACTGTCTGATTTTGAAAGCAGCACAAGGGAAATCACAGAGTTTGGAACTGTTTGATTTTGAAAGCAGCACATGGGAAGTCAAAGAGTTTGGAACTCTGATTTTGAAAGCAGCACATGGGAAATCACAGAGTTTGGAACTGTCTGATTTTGAAAGCAGCACAAGGAAAATCACAGAGTTTGGAACTCAGTGCTTTTGCTTCTCAGAAGGAACTAGAAGGGGGACAAGATCAGATCTACAGTACAGTAGCTTCTTGTTGTTTTACATTGTTTCTTGTGGATTCTACTTGGTAGAAGGTTATTTATTTTCTTTCTTACTACTAAGGGGCTAGCAGGGTATTGTTTGGGGCTGTTGGAATTTTGAAACCTGTTTTGGTAGCTATAAGTGGGGTCATTTGTTTGATTCACTGTGTGGCAGGCTGCATTTGTAGAGACCTATTTCTTCTATTTTAAAACATAATTGGTGTGATTTAACTGGGTCTGTTTCTTTGAATTGGAGACATATATCTTCTAATTCCAAGCCTATTTTGATGTGTTGTTGGTGAAGCTGTTTGAATTGGAGTCCTGTTTCTTTGGATAGCAAACTTATTTGGGGGGCTTTGAGTAGAATTGTGATTCATTGTTGCTGGCTTCACTAGCTGCAAAGTTTGAGTGCAGAGTGGGGGAAGGGTGCTACAGGTCTGATCAGAGGCCTCAGCTACCTGATTGTTTCTGGAAGACTTGGGCTGGTCCCACCCTTGGTCCATTATTTCCTTTATACCAGGGGTTCTGACATCACTTCCTCAAACAGGCAAAGGATATGCACCTGTCATAGCAAAAGCAGACATCCAGGAAAGGAACAGCAGCAAGTGAAGAGGTGACTGCTCTCTCAGTGGAAGGGAAGTAAATGCAAATCTAGGAGCTTTCATTATTACTTCTTCGCATTGATATTGCATTGGGGAAAGGAGGAGTAGGAGTTTGAAGAAGGTTGTGCAATGGCTACTTAAAGTCTGTTTTTGAGTATGGATAGAAAGGATAGGAATATAAAAAGCAATTGCTCAATATATCTAAATGGGTGCAACAAAGGAGGTAAGGGAAATAAAGAAAATGTTTTGCACTGATAGAGGAGGGAGAGGGGAGACTTGGGGGAGTGTTTGGTATCCTGCATCTGGAAGGGTGGGGGGTCGCTGGTGGGCAACGACAGCAATGGGTAGGGTGGTAGGCTGCAACAACTGCGGTGCACCAATCTTTCTAAAAATTGCCTGGAGTGTGGGAGGATGTTAAGTGTGCAACCACATAGAAAAACTTAGAAAGGAGATTGAGGGTCTGCAGGAGGAACTAAGACAGGCAAGGCAGATTGGGGTGGGTTTAGCTCAATACTGGAGGGAGGAAGAAGGGGAGATGAGGGAGGGCGATTTAAGCCAACAGTGGTGAGGAGAGGGTCAGAAGAAGGGAAGCAGAGACAAAGGGCCCAGGCCAGGAAGAACAATTGCCGGAAACCAGGTCAGAGACAAAAGACAAATGGAAGGAGGAGATAGGGACTTGTGAGGGAGGTGAAGAAGTGGCAAAAGTCATGGAGTGGAAAGGAGAGAACAGGTTACTATGCAGAGAGAGGGCGGGCATTTGTGAAGAGCCTTCAGAAATAGTTGTGCACTGCTAGAGAGGAAGAAGTGAAGGAGGAAATGATGAAATTAGAGGAGTAATTGATAAATGCCTGGACCAAACTGGAACAGGGGAAGTTCTGCTGGGAGAATGCAACAGGGGTAAGGGGAAATAATGTGCAGGAGGAAGAAGAGGGCTGGAAATGAGAGAGGGAGATGAATGGAAGCAAGCAGGGAGTAAGAGGGGTGGAATCTTAGTGCTGGGGGACTCAATACTAAGAGGAGTTAGGTGGGGTAGCAAGGGGGAGAGGCATAGTCGCATTTGGGTGGAGGCCATGCCAGGAATGACAGCGAAAAGGGTGGGACAGTCTGTTCTGAAATATGCTAGAAGGGGTAGGGACAAGCCTCATTTAATTATACATCTTGGGACAAATGACCTGGCTGACAAGACAGTAGATACAGTCCAGAGGAGGTTTGAGGAACTAGCACAATTATGTGAGGGGCAAGAAGATCAGTAACTTTTTCAGAGATACTTCCTGTACCAAAAGGCAAGCACAACAAGAAAGCTGAGAATAGAGAATTTAATGGATGGCTAAGAACCTGGTGTTGTGCTAAAGGGTATGGGCTGTTAGGGGTGGGGAGGGACTTGGGAGGACAGTAGTCTCTATGCAAGGACAGACTACACTTGAGTGAGGAGGGAAGAAAGTGTCAAAACAGAGGATGGAGGAGTACATAGAGAAGTTGGGAATTTAAACTAGGTGGGGGTGGCAGTTGGGGAAGAATATGCAGAGATCACAGGTTGGTAACCATATGAAGCTTACCCCCATAACAGTGACAAGGACAAATGGCAAGTACTATTGGTGATGCTAGAAAAGGAGGCAGGATGGGAGGGGGAGGGTGGAAGGTGGTTACCCTAATGCTAGAGCCTTGGGAGGAAAACTGCAGAGTTACAGGTTCTCATGGCAGAGGGAGAGGTGGACATTGCAGTCATCACAGAAACATGGGCCACCCAATGCAATGACTGGGACCTGTCTGTACCAGGGTACAGATTATTTTGTAGGGACAGAGTGATTGGGAAAGGAGGGGGGTGGCACTATATGTGAAGGAAGGACTGAAGTGTGTAAGGGAGAAAGGAGAGGAGGGTAGTATGGAGTCACTTTGGATGCAAATCCAGGATTCCAAGAATAGGATTCTTAGAATGGGAGTGGTGTACAGGCCACCATCTCAGACGGAGGAGTTAGACAGGGAACTAGCGGGACAGATCAGGAGGACCTGCGAGAAGGTAGTGTGGTGATTGTGGGGACTTCAACATGCCAGGAGTGGACTGGAGCAACAACAGCAACAGAAGGGAGCAGGTACTGCTGGATGCCTTCCAGGACAGCTTCCTGCTGCAAATGGTCAGTGAACCAACCAGGTTAGAAAATACCCTTGACCTTGTGCTGGCAAATGGGGACTTTGTGAGAGAACTTACAGTGGAGGAACCGCTGTCAGGGAGTGACCACCGCTTAGTATGGCTCACATTGGATATGGGCAAGGAAGGAGTGGAATCTGGCACAATAGTGCTGGACTTCAGGAGGGCCAACTTTGGGAGGATGGGGGAAGTGGTAAAAGGGTACCTGGCCAGAATTCAATCTAGTATGGACACTAACCAGAGGTGGGAGCTCAGAAAGCTGGGGATAGTGGAGGCAACAAAACCTGCTGCAAAGCCCAGAGCAAGAAGGCTAGGGCTAAGAAACCGATCTGGTTGAGCAAGGAGGCCATGGAAAAGGTAAGGAGGAAAGAGTTGCCTTTAGGAAGTACAAGAAAACAGGGAGGGAGGACAGGAGGTACTTGACAGAATTGAAGGAGGTGACAAGGGCAGTAAGGGGAGCCAAAGCATCTACGGAACTCAGGCTGGCACAAGGCATTAAGAAGGGGGAGAAGGACTTCTTTAAGTACATCAGGAAGAAAAGGAGCTGTAAGGACCACATAGTAAGGATTAGGAAGGAGGGGGGTTGGGTGGAAGCAGGGTGCGATAAGGCAGAAGCACTAAATGAGTACTTCTGCTCAGTATTTACTAAAGAGAAGAGAGGGGGTGACACCCAAGGTGGGAGAAATGGCAGCAGCAGGGGGGGAAGTGGTGACAGATGGGGAAATCATGGAGAGCAGAGTTTGAGAGGGTTTGAAGGAACTGAGGATGAACAACTCAGCACAATGTAGGAAGGCAGCTGCAAAGGCCAACAAAATGCTGGGTTGTATTGCAAGGGGTATATCCTCAAGGAGGTGATTCTGCCACTGTATAAGTCATTAGTTAGACCACACCTGGAGTACTGCGTGCAGTACTGGCATCCGTATCTGAAGAGGGACATTAAGTTACTGGAGGGGGTGCAGCGCAGAGCAACAAAGATGATCAAGGGGCTGGGGACTTATCATACGAGAGGAGGTTGAAGGAGTTGAACATGTACTCACTGGAGGAGGAGAGACAGGGGTGGCATGATTGAAACCTTTAAATACATGAAAGGAATAAACAAGACGGGTACAGAGGGTCTGTTCAAAGTAAGGGAGGGGAGGGCCACCAGGGGCCATGATATGAGACTGGAGCGAGGAATGTTCAGGAGGGAGATGAGGAGGCACTTTTTTACAGAGAGGGTGGTGGCTGGGTGGAATGCGTTACCTGCTGAAGTTGTATGCAGTAGAACAGTGGACTGCTTCAAATGAGGATGAGACAGGACAAGGGGAAGGGTTAATGAAGGGGAAGGGTGGAAGGGAGGGGCAGCTGCAGAATAAGGGGTGCTAGCTGCACATTCGAGCAGACTTGATAGACCTCTAGGCCTTTATCTGCTGGCAAATTTCATATGTTCGTATGTTCGTATGTTCATAAGGTAAGGCTGACCAGTCTGCAGTTGCCTGGGTCATCCCTGGGTCCATGTTTATGGAGCAGCACCACATGCACTACTCTTCAATCCAGTGGTGCAACCCCTGATTCAAGCAAACTATTGAACATGTCTGCCAGGGGGCAAGCTAGTGCCTCTGCTAGTTCCCTTAACACTCTGGGATGGATCCCTTCCAAGCCTAGGGATTTATGTACCCTGGGGGACAACAAACCTGTCTTCACCCCGTCCACCCTCATTTTTCCATCTGCCCCCCCAGCAGTACCAGGACATCCATCTCTTTTGTAAAGACCAAGCAGAAGTACTCATTAAATACCTCTGCCTTGTCCCCATTATATTCCATCCACCCTCCCCTCTCTTTAGTAGTACTATGCCATCCCCTTATCCCTTTTTTCACTAATAGATTTAAAAAAGGCTTTTCCCCTTTTTTAATCCCTTTCACCAGTTGCAGTTTCTTCTTGGTTTTGGACAACTGGACTGCTTTCTCTGACTCTTTGGCATTATTCTGGTGCTCTTCCCTGTCCTCATCCCTCTGGGTCCTCCAGAACTTTTTGTAGGTGGTCATCTTATCCCTGACTGCCTGGGCTATCTCATGGCTAAACCAGCTTGGTGGTGCTTTGTCCCTCAAGTTTTCCCCTTTAGCCTGACACACTCATTTGTGGCTGCTGCTGTTCCTCTTTATTCATGGACCACTTCTGATCTAACCAATGTGTTCTCTGAGGCCAGTCAAGTGACCCCTTAGCAGCACCCCCATCTTTCTGAAGACCGCCCTTTTGAAACCTAGGTCCTTGGTCCTTGTGTTTACTTCCTCCCTCCCCATGTTCAACCTGAACTAAACTGTATGGTAGTCACTCCCTCCTGATGCCGTCTTAACCTGGGTGTCCTGGACTTGGTTCCCATTCATCAGTACCAGATCAAGGATTGTGCCCTCCCTACTGGATACCATGACACCTTAGGTCAGGAATCTGTCCTGAACTGAATCTAGGATTATCTGACTCCTGATGCAGGGCATGGCAGGGATCTTCAATCCACTTTGGGCAGGTTAAAGTCCCTCACAATTGCCACCTCAGCTTTGCCCAACAGCCATCCTGATTAAGGACCCCAAATTTCTATCCCCTTTCCTCCTCCTCCTCCTCCTGGTTAGGTGTCTTTAAACCACCCCCAGCCTTACCTTCTTTCCCCTAGTGGTTTGTGACTGCACCCACAGCACCTCTGCTTTCCTTCTTTTGCCTCCTCCCTTGTACAGGTTATTCCTTTCATGACACACAGTATACTGCTACCCCCCCTTACCCTAGTCAAAAGTCCCTTCTGTACAACTTATACCCAAGGATCAAGAGATCCCAGTCATGGTTTGATGTAGCCCAAGTTTTTGTAACTGCTAGTGTCCACTCTCTTGTCTGCCAACATTGCCTGCAGATAATCTGTCTTGTTACCAAAGCTTCATGCATTTAGGGACACCACCCTCTACTACGACTATGTGCCTCTTTCCTCCTAGCATGGCTGTCCTCTAGTGCTGTGCAGAATGTAGAATTCCACTAGCAAAATTAGTGTGGAATGATCATTCCACCAGTGGAATTTCCACTGGAATTTCACTGGTTCTTCTGCAGAATTCCACCTGCTGTGATCCATGTAATTATGTTCTGCAGAAAATCATTCTGCAACCATTTCCATGGGAAATATTGAAATCCATAGAATACTATTCTGTGGAACAGCAGTTTTCATGAAAAATCATTCCACAACCATTTTCTGCTGAAGAATTCTACCATTCTGTTTCTGGCAAAATTTGGAGGAATATTGGCAGAATTTCAAACATTCCATGAAATTTCATTTTGTCAGAATTTGAAAATTTCACACAGACCTACTGTCCTCCTTCTTGCTGTCTGTTGCCCTTCCTTACCCTGCTATTTGCCCCCTTTTCTTCATTAGTTTCCATGGCATCATTCCTCTTTGTGGTACCATGTATTGCAACCAGCCTCCCTCCCCATTTACACTGTGCATCATCTGCCCCTGCCCCCTACAGGTTATTGCTCCATCCCTGTCCCAGACATTACTGCCAATTCAAGCTGCTCAGATTGGTAGGGAGGCCTGATGGCTTCCTCCTTCCAGAGACTCTGGGCATGAAGATCCAGTCTGCAACTCCCTATCAGTTTAAATTAAGGCACCTGGTTATGTGCTATCCCAGCCTGTTCCTAAGGACCATGAAAACCCCTCTCCTAAGGTGCAGCTTCTCTAGTGTGTAAAGAGTTGTGTCATTCCAAGTACCTCCCAGCTTCCTATGTAAGCATCTAGGACCTACACACTCTCACACACACACACACATACACATATATGTGTGTGTGTGTATATATATATATATATATATATATATATATATATATATGTATATATATATATACAGTAAATATATATATATATATATATATATATATATATATATATATATATATACAGTAAGTGCCACTATACTTAGGTTGAATAGCCACTTTAAGGTTAAATCTCAAATTTTGCACCATAATAACTTTGCCACCGTATGACAGATTTGCTTGGAATGTTGCATATGTGGTCTGGAACAAGAGATCTCTGGATCTGCCAAGTTGCATTACAGTTGGATATACAGCTGCTGAGCTACAGAGCACTGAAAAATACAAAAAAACTGACTTTGTATGCATTGCTTTGCTCGCGCCTACAGTCTGCACAGTTGTGTGTTTGGTCTGAAAACTTCAGGGAACATGCATTCAGGTTCCTCGATGTGCCTTTCAAAGATTTCGTGAAAAAATATTAAATGGTTCGAAAGCTATTCAAAAAAACATGTTTCCCATTATAGTCTATGGGAAAAGTTAACAAAATATGCGAAAGTGTTGCAAATGGCCATTTTTACTTTCGCAAATTACCCTTTTGATTTTGCAAATTGCCCATTTTATTTTCAGTTACAGCTCAGAAAAATGCTTGGCATTTAAGATTGGGACCCTCTAGAGACACAATTCTTGTTGTGTTATGCATGGCATATTTTTTTTGGGTTAAGCCCCTCAGAAATATGTTTTTAAAATTTTTGAAAAAAGTACTTTCGTAAAATACTTTCACAAATGTGAAAGTGTCACAAAATGCTTTGAGAAACCTTCATAATTTACTAAACTAATTTGCTAAAGTATGGCCAAAACAGCAGGAAATATTTGCCACCCTGCTACAAAATAACAGTTTGGTCTTTTGGGCTGAAATCTGGAGGGAAGAAAACCAACATCCCACAGATGTGCCTTTTGGTGGTTTGGTGTCAAAATATTACAGGGCAGCACAGTTATAGCACTCTGAAGTTGATGATTTTTCCTATAGGCTAACATTACAGCATCCGTCATGCCTTTCGGCTCCCGTATCTCAAAAATGGTTTGAGATACAGACTTTTTGTCACAAAAATGCTTAGGCTGCCACTGGGGGACTAAGAACAAAACTAGCCTGGAAAGTCATAAATAATATGACATTTTTTTCTACATCATACAGTTCTTGAGATATAAGCAATTTAGTATTCCAAGTGCTCATGTTCCTGTCCGAGGGCCACTATTATGCCCACATTCTTAGTATTCACTGTGCTTCTGAATGTATCTCTTTAGAACACAAAGCATGTGCATTAGCATTACCGTTAGCATTTGCATTCACGTTTGCGCTTGCTTTTCTGTTATCATTGCATTTGCCTTTACTTCTGCGCTTGTGTTTTCATTACCATTTGCATTAGTGAATACATTTGTGTCACTGTTAGCATTATCATTTGTGTTTGCATTACCATTTACATTTCCATTCACATTTGGTTTACCGTTACAGTTACCGTTTGTGTTTCTGTTACCATTTGCATTTACATTTGCATTTGTGTCACCGTTAGAGTTACCATTAGCATTTGTATTTAAGTTACCTTTACCGTTTGCATTTGCGCTTACATTTGCGTTATCATTACCATTTGCATTTACGTTACCGTTATCACTTGCGTTACCATTTGCATTTATGTTTGCGTTACCATTAGCATTACCGTTTGCATTTGTGCTTGCATTTACGCCACCATTTGCATTTACATTAATGTTAGCATCACCGTTAGCGTTACTATTAGCATTTACGTTACCGTTTGCACTTGCATTTATGTTACCATTGCCATTTGTGTTTACATTACCATTTACGCTTGCATTACCATTTGCGTTACTTTTACCATTAGCGTTATCATTTGTGCTTATGCTTTCATTACCATTTGCATTTACATTTGCATCACTGTTAGCGTTACCATTAGTGTTTGCATTTCTGTTTGCATTACCATTTGCATTTTCATTTGCATTGCCATAAAAATTTTACCGTTTGCATTTCTGTTCACATTTGCGTTGGCATTTCTATTTCCATCATCATTTGTGATTCCATCGCCATAACCGTTATCGTTTATTGTGTTACATTTGTGTTTGCATTTACGTTTCCATCACCATCACCATTACCATTATCGTTAGTGTTTCTTTTTACTTTACTGTTTGCATTTGTGCTTGTGTTTGTGTTGCCATTTGTGTTTGCATTTACATTTGTGTCACCGTTACTGTTATTTCTGTTTCTGTTTGCGCTTGTGTTTCTGTTACCATTTGCATTTGCATTATTGAAAACAGTTAGCATTTGCGTCTGCATTCACATTTGCATTATTGCTACCATTACCATTATTGTTTATGTTTGCATTACCATTACTGTTATTGTTATCATTACTGTTAGGGTTATTATGCAAAAATGGCCAGTATGGTTCGGGTGACACGCTCCCACCACCACATACCATTCACTATTTATATTGCACATTCTCAAAAAGAAGGAAAATTAATTGCAAAAACTCCATTTATGCATCAGTTAGGGTTGTTCTACAGTGACAAAAGAAGGGAAATTCTATGTTAGGGTTACCACCCCTTGCACCCCACACCCACCCCGTCCCCCCACCAACAGGCATTGGGGTGTGCTTTGGGGTCACCGCGCATAACTTTCACCCCATTCTCCTATACTACACCAACTCAGCTTCTTTACACATGGAATGGGGTGAGAGTTAGGCTGACAACCCCAATGAACACCCCGATGCTGTTGGTGGGGGAGGGGTGGGCATGGGGTGCAAGGGGTGGCAATCCAAGCATCAAATTTCACTGTTTTTGTTGCTGAAGAACAACCATAACTGATGCGTAAATGGAGTTTTTTGCCATGATATATATATATATATATCATGGTGAAAAACTCAGTTTAATGCAACAGTTAGGGTTGTTCCACAGCAACAAAAGTGAGGAAATTTGGTGTTAGGGTTGTCACCTGCCCGCCCCAGCAACAGGCATCAAGGTATGTGTTGGGGTCATCGGCCCTAAATCTCACCCCATTCCATGTGAGAAGAAGTTGAGGTGGTGCAGTATAGAGAATGGGGTGAGAGTTAGGCCCGATGACCCCAGTGCACATCCTGATGCCTTTTGGTTGGGTGGGGTTTGGTGGGTTTGGGGTGCAGGGGGTGTCAACCCTAAAACCAAATTTCCTTGCTTTTCTCACTGTGGAACAACCCTAACTGATGCATTAAATGGATTTTTTTTGCAATGACTTTCCCTTCTAGTTGAGAATGTGCATCATAAATAGTGAATGGTATGTGGTGGTGGGATCACGGAGCCCCACCATGCTGCCCATGTCTGCGTTAGAACCGTAACAGTAACGCTAACAGTAATGGTAATGATAAGTGAAATGCAAACAGTAATGGTAACTGTAACACCAACATAAATGTAAATGCAAATGAAAGCGGTAACTGTAACGGTAACGTAAATGGAAAAGCAAACACAAGTGGTAATGCAAATGGTATCACAAGCACAAACCGAAACAGTAACAGTGACTCAAATGAAAGCACAAAATGCAACGGTAATGGTAACGGTAATATAACCACAAATGCTAACAGTAACAGTAACAGTGATGCAAATGTAACTAGAAACACAAATGGTAACAGAAATGCAAGCACAAATCATAACGCAAATGGTGAGGGAAACACTAACATAAGCGCAAATGGTAATGCAAATGGAAATGGTAACAGCAAGCTGATGTAAGGCAACAGTAGTGAAAAGTGTGTATCTTGCTTTGTTTTCCAAGATAACAGCATAATGGTGATGTAATTCAATGGTAGTGAAAACTCTGTATCTCACTTTGTTTTTCAGATAATGGCACAAAGGCGATTTGAGCCAACAGTAGCGAAAACTGTATCTTGCTTCCTTTTTGAGATAACAGCACAAAGGTGATGTGAGTAAACAGTAGTGAAAAGTCTGTATCTCGCTTCATTGCTGATATAATGGCATGAAGGCTAATGTGAACCAAACCACTGAAAGGCACCTCCGTACAACTAGGGCTACCTATGCTATATATTTCAACTAACTAGCACCATGCATAAACAGGGGTTCAGGTAATTTATTTTCAATGGAAGTCTAAAACTTCCAGGAGTTCTAATCTGGAAGTCATTCCAATTTTTTGAAGTCAAAATACTTCCAGGATCCTACTTTTGGAAGTCAGCATTCTAGGATGGACAAATATATGGATGTTAACATAATAAATTAGTGGTAAAATATAATTTCTTTCAGAATAAATGTATAATTTCTGACTTCCATGCCTGCAATTTTGAAAGTCATCTAATTTTTGGTTTTACAGCTGGAAGTCAGTGACTTGCTTCCTCTTTATTTTGGAAGTTTTTGCCTTATTTTTGGAAGTCAAATACTCCCAAAAATGGAGTTAACTGAAGCCCTGTGCATAACACTATGCGCAAAACGATAAGTGCGTTACACAGTATCTTCACAGCAAATTATTTCCCCAACATGGAAACAGAATAATTCACATCTCCAAGACATCCATTCAACACCCTCCAAATTTCATGTGACAAGACCATACCATTCCAGAGATATTCAGTTTTTAAGTTTCTGCAGCTTTAAGAAATCTTCCACCACAAAATGACGGAAATCACGACCGAAAATGCTGTAAAATAGTTGAACTCATGGTCAAAAAATCACTGACTGCGAAGGGGGGCAACTTCAAATGCTTATAACTCTGGAAAGGAACAACATTTTTTCATCAAACAAAAGCTGGCATGTTCCCTGAAGAAAGAGCTTTCTACTTGCCAAATGTCAGACCAATCAATCAATCACACAGTGGTTGTGCTATGCATCATGCAAGTCGGTGCAGTAAAATAGCAAAAACAGAATGTTTTGTATTGCAGTACACAAAAAATGTATGTACCAGTGAAATATAAATTGATAAATAAATAGATGCACCATTCCACTCCAAGTATACCAAATCTTATCCAAATCTCTTTAACAGTTACAGAGCAGCATGAGCGTAAGACTTCACTTGAGTGGCAAAAAAAAAAAACATTTTCTGGGTGCTTCATTCTGCAAAAATCATATGCAAATGTCAAATAAAAATTGGTAAATGCACAGATGTACCATAGTAGACCAAGTATTACAAATGTCACAGACATGCATGTAAACACAAGTGTTAACACAAATGAAAATGGTAATGCAACCGGTAATGTAAACACAAGCGCAAACATTAACACAAACACAAATGGCAATGTAAACAGTAATGAAAACGAAAACTCTCGAATGGTAACGTAAATGCAAATGGTAATGGCAACAGTGAGGTAAAAGAAAATAATACTAATGGTAACACAAATGCAAACAGAAATGGTAGTCCACACGGTGATGCAAATGGAAATGATAACACAAATGGCAATGCAAATGTTAATGAAAACGCAAATGCTAATGACAAAGGGACACACAAATGCAAACGGTAATGAAAACGGTAACGAAAATGCAAACGTTAACACAAACACAAACAGAAAAGCAAATGGTTACAGCAACAGCGATGCAGAAGGAAGCAGTAATGCAATCGGCAATGGAAATGCAATCAAAAACACAAACACTAATGGAAATGGAAATTAAAATGGTAACGAGCATGCAAATGGTAATGGTAATGCAATTGGAAATGCAAACGGTAACCGTAACACCAACGATGATGCCAAAGGAAACAGTAACGCAAAAGGAAATGCAAACACAATCGCAAGCATTGCAGAGATATTCAGTTTTTGAGTTTCTGCACCATTAAGAAGTCTTCCACGACAAAATGGCCGAAATCATGGCCGAAATTTGGTAAAATGGTAGAACTTGTGGTTGAAAAAGCTCTGACTGTGAAGGGGAGCGACATCAAATGCTTATAACTCTCGAATGGAATGTTTTTTCACCAAATAATAACTGGCATATTCCTAGAAGAAAGGGCATTCTACATGCCAAGTGTCAGATCAATCAACCACACAGTGGCTGTGCTATGTTTCGTGAAAGACAGTGCAGAAAAATAGCAAAAACAGAATGTTTTGCACTGCACTGCACAAAAACCAGATGTACCAGTGAAATATAAACTGGTAAATAAATAGATACACCATTCCACTCCATTTATACCCAAATTTTATCCAAATCTGTTCAACAGTTGCAGAGCAGTACGAGCGTAAGATTTTTGCATGAGTGGTGAAAAATAGATTTTTGGGCACTTCATTCTACATAAAACATATGAAGATGTCAAATGAAAATTGATAAATGCATAGAAGTATCATAATAGGCCAAATATTACAAATGTCACAGACATGCACAGAAACGCAATTGTTAACGCAAACGTTAACGGAAATGCAAATGGTAACTTAAACGCAAGCGGAAACACTAACAGTCACAGTTCCGCAAACGCACACACTTTTTTCCCCAAAATGGTGCATTCAGAAGCACAATGAATACAAAGAATGTGTGCATAATAATGGCCCTTGGAGCTGAAAATGAGCATTTGGAATACTAAATTGCTTATATCTCAAGAACTGTACGACATAAAAAAAATAAAATCTCATATTATTTATGACTTTCCAGGCTAGTTTTGCACTTCATGCCCCAGTGGGGGACTAAGAATTTTTGTGATAAAAAGTCCATATATTGAAGTGTTTTTGAGATATGGGACCCGAAAGGTGCGTCAGATGCCGTAATGTTATCCTATGGAAAAAAAATGTCAACTTCAGAGTGTTGTAACTTTGCAGCCCTTTAATATTTTGTCACCAAACTACCAAAAGGCACATATGTGGGATGTTGGCTTTCTTTCCTGAAAATTTCAGCCCAAAAGACCAAACTGGTGTTTTGCTGCAGGGTGGCAAACATTTCCTGTTGTTTTGGCCATAGTGTCTCAAAGTACTTAAGCAAATCACAACAGTTTCGCAAATAAAATCACGAAAGTGTTGAAAATGCAAAAGTACTTCGCAACACTACAGTTCACAAACATTTTAAAAACATATTTCTATGGTGTTTTACCCCAAAACAAAGACATGGCTAGCATCCTCAGGGCTCAACTAGGTGAACACAACAAAAATTGTGTCCCTAGAGGGTCCCAAATTTGAATGCCAAGCATTTCTCTGACCAGCAACTGAAAAAAAAATGGCCGATTTGCGAAAGTAAACAGGTAATTTGCATCAGTAAAAATGGCATTTGTGACACTTTCGAATATTTTTACTTTTCCCATAGACTATAATGGGGAACAGTTTTTTTTTAATAACTTTTGAACCGTTTACTATTTTTGTTTCACAAAATCTTCAAAAGGCACATCAGGGCCCTAGCTACATGTTCCCTGAAGGTTTTGGACTGATTGTGTACACCGTGTGACCTGTAGGCACGAGCAAAGAAATGCACAAAACCCCATAATGTATGCGTTCTTTGGCGCTCTGTTGCTCTGCAGCCGTACATCCAACTGCTACAAAACTGAGCAGATCCAGAAATGTATGGTACCAGACCGTGTCTTCCAAATTTCAGGCAAATCAGTCATACGGTGGCAAAGTTATTAAGCTTCCAAATGTCAGATTTAACTTTAAATGGGGTACTCAACCCTAACTATAGTGGCACTGTATGTTGTTTGTTTTGTTTTAATTGACTTTTTTAGTAACTGCCTATCATTGCTGCAACTATTGATATTGTATAGTGTTATATTTTTGGATTTTTGTTTGATTGCCTCTGCCTATGATAATTAAGCCCAGCTAGGTTTTTTCTATATACTGTAGGTCAGTTAGTCTCCTCCTAGGTGGGTGCCTTCACTTTAACTTAGCAATAGCTTTTCTGCAGTCTGAAAGATGTTGTTCTCATACATTACTACAGGGATTACTCTGATAGCCCTGCTAGTCCATACAGACTGCATTATCCCAGCCCCTGGCTACCAGTCTTGACCTATCACAAATAACATGGCTGCCTTCTAGTTCTCTAACTTTATGGTAGTTGATTATACCCCCCTAACCCAACATGGTGTCTTGGTCCTAACTGTGTTTCACTTATTCTCCACCAATTGAATAAATATTCCTTTTCTTGGCCTCTGTTAAATTCACTAACAAATAGCCTCACTAGTGTGTGGTATCTACTTCTATGCATTACCTTATCTGGTGATATTAAACTCATTCTAGGGCCACTCACCTGTGCTAATCCTGCCAGCTGCTATCAGTGGTTTAGTGCTTGGGATCTCAGAATGAGTCACCTAAATGTCTGTAGCCTTATGGACAATTCTGCTGAACTTGAGGCCTATGTGAGACACTACAGTTCTGATATACTGTATGTGGGTGAACCGAGACCTGACTAAAGCCTTCCATCCCTGATTCAGTGTGCTCCTTGTCTGGCTGCAAGCAGCTTAGACTTGACTGCACAACCTCAAAGAGGGGAGGTGGCATCACATTTACCTTAGAGAACATCTGCATCTCTCTGTACTAAAGGTAAATACCCAATGTTACTGTGAAGTTCCGCACTGATTGCTAGTACTTGGAAATACAAAGAAATTACATATTGTATGTGTTTATAATCCCCCCAAATGGAGATTTTCTGGAATGACTGATATTACTTTAGTACTGCAAGGAATGAAACTCTCCTTTTCGGTAATCTAAATCTTGATTTGCGTGACAATGAAACAAGCACATGTGATTCTCTGCTAGAGAAGCTCCATCTGTCTTAGCTTATCATTTGTCCCACTAGTGTCCTGGTGTGGAGCAATCACCAGTCCCTTATTGAATGGATCCTTACCAATAGAAAGGACAGGATCATTTGACATTCTGCCTGACTCCATTAGTGATCATTCAGCAGTCTTTTGCATTTGGAAAGCCCAAGCCCAGTCAATGCCTCCTAAAGAGACAGTGTTTAGGGATTTTTCCAAATGAAACCACTTGATAGACTGGTCCCTTCTATATCATACACCCAATGTAGCTATAGCTCTAAACTACTTTGTTTCTAAGCTGCAGGCCTTGCAGGGCATGCACATTCCCCAAATAAGATGCAGGGTTAGAGAAACATCCACTAGATGGTTGCATAGTAAACTGTTTACATCTCTCAAAACTAGGGATAAATGCTGGGCTTGATTTAAAGTTTAAAATTTAATTTCTGACTGGCTGGACTACAGATGGTGGAGAAATGAATGTAAAAAAAGCTATACGGGTTGCTAAAAGTAACTACTGTAAATAGCTTTTTCAGTCCTCTGTTAGTGACTTCCATAGGTTCTGGAGTTATATTAAGGGCTTTATGGGCAAAGGTGCTAGCCACACAATGCCTGATATGATAGTGGCTAGTACAAATTGTGATAATGCTATGACAATTGCTAATACTTTTAATTATCACTCCTCTGACCTTTCAAACTATACAAATATGTCCTGCTGTGCCACTGACCAGAACTCCCCTGTAGAGTAACCAGCTTCCCCTCTTTTCTACCTCAGGGCTTTCACCCATGGTCAGGTTCAACACCTTTGGAGGTCTATATCTTCCTGCAGTAGTGTTGGTTATGATGGCCTTGAATCTAAGCTGTTTTGATTGTTGTACCACAGTTAGCCATGCTAGTAACTCTACTATTTAACCTCTCCCTCACCTCTGAGTTGGTGCTCAAACTGATGAAGATTGCCAAAGTGGTGCCAGACTGAAAAAATATTAGCCAAAGTTCATTGTAAACTACCGTCACATTGCAATCCTGTCAGTGCTCAAAAAGTTGGTGAAGAAAGCTGTGGCCCCTCAGGTTAATGAGCACCTTCAAAAACATAAGTCTGTTATCTCCAGTTCAGCATAGTTTCAGGCCGGCCCATAGAATGTCAGCTGCCCTCATCCAGTTTACCAGTGATGTCAAAGTGGATATGGACAGGGAATGCTCACAGAGGCTGTCTTCATTGACCTAACCAAAGCCTTTGACCTTGTGGACCTCTCGCTAATCAAATCTAAATTGTTTATCCTTGCTTTTTCACCTTCTGCAAATTCCTGGTTTTTGTACTACCTAGGCGATGAACAGCAGTTTTTTAAATTAAACCAAGCCAGATCTGACCTCTTCAACATTAACATCACTGTTCCAAAAGGCTACATGCTTGGTCCCCTGTTTTTTACCCTACTTATTAACAGCCTGCCCAGATCCACTACCTCCTGCTCCAC
This sequence comes from Neoceratodus forsteri, assembly GCA_016271365.2. NCBI lineage: Eukaryota > Metazoa > Chordata > Ceratodontiformes > Ceratodontidae > Neoceratodus > Neoceratodus forsteri. The sequence continues at coordinate 160,722,807 of CM028137.1, forward strand.
CCTGCTTTATGCAGATGAAACGGTGCTATACACAAGATCTAAGAAAATAATTAACTTGCGGCTTAATGCTGACTTTGAGAGTGTTCAGTCTCGGCTAGCTCAAAACAGCTACTCCAGAACTCTAGCAAAATCTACTCCATGCTTTTTAGTTCAGTACTTAAGCTGGTGGTTTGTTCTTATGCCCTAACTATTTACTGCTCTGAGACTTTCCCCTTACTGCAGTTCATTCCTTCAAATACCCATGGATCTGGCCTTTGATTTTAGATTGTGTATATTAATTGCCTGAAAGTAGTGACCCTCAAACAGTATTAACTGCCTGAAAGTAGTGGCCATCGAACAGTATGGTTCATGATAAACACAACAGTAGAGTCAAGCCATACAAAGGTAAAGGTACTGGACTTTAGGAGGGCTGACTTTGCCAAAAATGAGTGAGTGCCTTAGAAATGCACTAGCAAATGGGCAGGAAGGAGGGGTGGAAGAACAGTGAGGAATAATCAAAACTGCCATCACAGAGGCAAAAAGCCTTTGTGTGAAGCAAATAAACAAAACAAAATGATGTAAGAAACCACTATGGTTCTCAAAGGAGGTGGCAGGGAAGGTTAGGAAGAAGGAGAAAGCATTCAAGAGAAGTACAAGGAATCACAGAAAAAGCAGGACATAGAATTGTATCAGTTAAAGCAAAAGGAAGCAGGGAAGGCAGTCAGAACAGCAAAGGCCCAAACCGAGGAAAAAATAGCTAACTCAGTTAAGAGGATAAAACCTTTTAGGCATCAGTGGTGAAGGAGAAGACCAAGAGGAGGATAGTGAGGCTTAATAATGGGAGGGTGGGCAGAGGGTGACTGTGAAAAGGCAGAGATACTAAACAAATATTTCTCCTCAGTATTCACAAATGAAGAGAGGGAAGTACCTAAACCAAACAATAGAAACTCTCTGGATACCGGGGCTGATACCAGCTCATTCACAGAAGAAAGGGTTCTGAAAGAACTCTTAAAACTGAAGGTGGACAAAGCAATGGAGCCTGATGGGATTGATCCCAGAATTCTAAAAGAACTAAGGGGAGAACTAGTGACACCACTAACTACCCTTTTTAACAAATCATGTGAGGATGAGGTAATACCTGAGGACTGGAGAAGGGCAGATGTTATTCCATTTCACTAAAGTGGGAGCAGAGCAGAGCAGAAGCAGGAAACTATAGACCTGTTAGTTTAACCTCAGTGATTGGGAAAATGATGGAATCACTTCTGAAGGAAATAACTGTTGAGTACCTAGAGGCCAGAGGGGCACAGGACCCAAGGCAGCATGGATTCACAGTGGGAAGGTCATGTCAGATGAATCTAATAGATTTCTTTGACTGAGTGACCAAAGTAGTAGATCAGGGAGGTGCTGTGGACATGGCTTACCTAGACTTTAGCAAGGCATTTGACACAGTCCCACACAAAAGATTAATAAACAAGTTGGCCAGCCTGGGAGTGGGTCCCAAGATGGTAGCCTGGGTACAGAATTGGCTGGAGAACAGAACACAGAGTGTAATAGTAAATGGAGTCCACTCTGAAGAATGAGGGGTTACTAGTGGGGTACCTCAGGGTTCAGTACTTGGACCAGTCCTCTTTAATGTCTTCATAAGCGACATTGCAGAAGGACTGGAAGGAAAAATATGTTTCTTTGCAGACAACACAAAGATCTGCAACAGAGTTGATACATAACGTGGGGTGGAAAGGATGAGAAGGGACTTGGCAAGGTTGGAGGAATGGTCAAATGTATGGCAGCTTAGATTCAATGCTAAGAAGTGCAAAGTAATGCACCTGGGAAATAAAAACCCAGGGGAAGAGTACACAATGGGGAGTGAGATACTAACAACAACAAAAATGGAAAGGGACCTGGGATAGTCATATCACATGATCTAAAGGTGGGCAGGCAATGTGAGAGAGCAATAAGGAGGGCTGGGGAGATACTGGGATGCATAGGGAGAGGCATCACCAGTAGAAAACAGGAAGCTGTTATCCATCTGTACAGACAGCTGGTGAAACCTCATCTAGAGTACTGCGTACAGTTCTGGAGAACCAATTGACACAAAGACATAGACAGGATGGAGCCAGTCCTGAGGAGGACAGCTAAAATGGTGCAGTGTCTGCACCAGAAGACATATGAAGAGAGAGAGATACTTAAGGAGCTTAATATGTATACCCTAGAGGAAAGGAGGGAGAGGGGGGAGCATGATAGAAACTTTCAAGTACCACAAGGGAATCAACAAAGTCCAAGAGGGCAGCATCTTTCAGAAAAAGAGGTGTGCAAGAACAAGGGGGCATAATTTGAAGCTAGAGGGGGGATGGCTCAGAGGTAATGTGAGGAAGTATTTTTTCATGGAGAGGGTGGTAGATACATAGAACAGCCTTCCTGAGGAGGTTGTGGAGTCAAAAACAGTGTTGGAATTCAAGAATGCATGGGGCAGTCATAAGACAATTCTAGGGGGCGGGGGTAGGAAGAAGTAGGCTGTTGGTTAACTAGGATCTGTAGCATATCCATTAGGTAGGGAAATGGGCAGACTGGGTGGGCTAAGTGGTCCTTATCTGCTGTCAAATTCTAGGTTTCTATGTCTGTTAGTTTGAAGCTTTGATTTGCTTATAGAGTAAGGAGTGCTCTGACTTCTGCTGCCAGGCTAGCTATAGCTCTGGGTGTTTTGTTGCCTAGCCTCAGTTATTGTCTGGTGCCTTACTATGAGATGAACAAATGTAATATAAATAAATGCAATACCAGCTACAACAACATGTGTCACTTTGTCTTGTCTGTTCCCAGCCTGACTCATCACTGTTCGTGTTATTGGAGCCTAGGATGGCTTTACCCAGCCTCATGTTGACTTTATACCATAGGCTGTACCATTGACAAACTTATTAGATCATGTACACCTGCTGCCTTTGCTTGTATGTTAAAAAAAATTGATAAGGCCTCCTACAATCCAATGATCTGTCATATCTGTTAGTACTTAATGCACTACAAATATGGGAGAACCGGCTTTTTCTGTCCTTGCCCTTAAACTCTGGAATTAATTTCCGCCTAATCTCAGGAACTCTCAGACTCACTCAGTTTTCAAGAATGAGCTTCATGAGCTCCTACTGATATTGGACAAGTGTTCCTGTACTTGATATCCTGTACCGCTACTTATATGTGACTTTTTTATGCTTCTTTCAGTTGTACTCAGGGGGACAAATTCACAAAGTGGGCTAAGAATAGCACAAGCTGTGTCAAACAGCATCTTGCACTGGAACTTGGTGCACCAGGGACCCTGCACTAGATTCTGGTACAGGAGAGGTCCCAGTGCCTAAGTCCCCATACTTGCAACAACCCCTTCTGTGCGGCAAACACATGGCGCACGTGATTGCCACAGGCTCCTTGCGGAAAACACAAGTGGTCTCCCCATTCCAAGTCCTGATCACCTATTTTAGTAATATAAAACTCCCTCGTAATCTAGTGCCCCCCAAGCCCTGATTGCACCTTATATTAATAGAAAACTCCCTGGTAGTCTAGTGTCCCCCCAAGTCCTGATCACCCACAATATAGCATAATATCCCTGGTGGTCTTGTGGACTGTTCCAGCCCTGATCCCCCATTTTGTGCCAACCCAACATACCTGGTGGTCTTGTGGACCCCCACCCTGCTGTGCCCAACCGCCCCACTTCCCCATCCCATAACCAATCTGGCAACTGGCACAGCCCATCACTTACCACCACAGCCAGCATCCAAATGATCACTGAATGAGCGCATACTGTATGCAGTATGTGATCAGTGATTGACAGCAGCTGGCCATGGTGGGCTGTGCCAGTCACTGGATTGGTTAGGGGATAGGGGGAGCAGGGTGGTAAGGCACAGTTATGTGGGGTGTCCACTTGTTCATCAAGTATGTTGGGTTGGCACAAAATGGGGGATCAGGGCTGGAGCAGTCCACTAGACCACCAGGGATATTATGCAATATTACATGCGATCATGGCTTGGGGGGCACTAGACTGCCAGGGAGTTTCTGTTATTATAAGATGCAATTGATGCTTGGGGGGGGGCACTAGACTACCAGGGAGTTTTCTATTAATATAAGGTGCAAACAGGGCTTGGGGGCAGCACTAGACTACCAGGGAGTTTTCTACTAGTATTTATTTATCTAGAAGAGATTCACCAGGAAAGCTACATGAACTGTGAAACAGCTCGTTTTGGTGTGATCAGGTCTTGGGGGGCACTAGACTACCAGGGATTTATTATATACTATAAGGGGTGAGTGGGGCTGGGGCAGGGGACAGTGGCACATTGCTATAAAAGTGTTCAGCTCACCAAGAGGGCAAGTTTCTTAGTACCCTTAGACCAGTCCTGATTGGGTACATAGAAATTTGCCCTCTGGGTGTGTTTTGTGAATTCTGATGGTAGAGCTTTGGCAGCCTTCTTCTTCTGCATACCCATAGCATGTTGCCGCAGATCATTTTGTGGTACATGGCTGACGCAAGCCCGGTTTGGGGCAGGTAGACTGCGGGTGATGCAGGTTACCTTTGTGAATCACTTCTTGTGCATCTTTTGGCACAAGGGCCACTTTGCACCATTCTCTGGAGTGCATGCCCCTTGTGTCATGCTGGGAGCTTTGTGAATTGGGCCTTGGATGTTTTACTTTGTGCATAAGTTTTGGCACTTCAGTATTGACTGACCTTTTCTGATATATGTAAGATTGTCTTTGTACCAGTGTGCCATTGTATCACTGTTTATACTGTATATTGTACTTTTCCTGGGTTGTGCCTGAAAATAGGCATTGTGTTGTCTAGTGCATCTACCTGGTAAACAAAAGCTAAATAAATAACCCTCCCTCCTACACCATTATCAATCAGCTAATGAAATCATCTATTCTCCTCCTCTAAACTGAGCTGGCTCTAGGTACCAGTAGCACCCTAGATCAGCCTACCAATCTGGCATAGTGAAGGGTTTTACCTGGTCTGATGGCACCATCCTTTTATATACAGTATTTAAATACTGTAATCATTTTTCCCTAAAGTTTTCAATTATAATTGATAGCTGTCCCAGTTCTGCTAATCTATCTTCATAGCCCATGTTTTCCTAGCTGTTTTCTGTCCAATAACCATTTACTAATCCAAATTGGTATTTATGTCTCAATTCCTATACTGATTAGCATATCTATTTGCTCAGCTTGTGCTTCAAGAATGGCTTACTGAAACTCAGTGCACTATAGTTACTGGGATGTCTCTATCCATGTTTTTGCTTACAGATTCATAAAAAGGCTATACGCTGGTCATGAATGACCTTGCTTTTGTAATTCCATATTAGTTTGTATCTTATATATTTCAGTTTAGGCATTTTTCTGTCCCTCCCTTGTACAGTTGCAGCCATTTACATGCAGAGGTATTTCTAATATTTCCAAAGAGATACACTCTAGTGGCCCTAAAGGGATCCTAAAGTGGCAATGCAGGCAAGAAAGAATTCCTCTAGAGATATCACATACATTTTAGGAAATATCTGACCATGTCAATGGCTGCAAAAGTAAATGTTTCCATGGTCTTACTAGAAACATGGAAACATAGATACTGATGGCAGAAAAAGACCAATGGTCCATCCATTCTGTCCATAATTCCTTCTCTAACCCCAAGATCTATTTTCCCTGCATTGTTCTAGCCCTCCCTATCCACCACCCTGTTCCCCTCCATTTCTGTAGCCCTGAGTAACCACTATACCCTTCAATCTTTCCTAACAAAGCTTTAAACCATTAATGGATCCCTCGCGCTCTCAAAATGGTTGTCCAACATGAAATCCATTTTCCAAACAGAAAAAATAACTGCAGACTTTATATTGCAGACAGCAATACTGCAGGGCTGTTGGACAACTATTCTGAGAACTGTGGACACCGGTGTGACAACCAGTTCTTAGTAATAACATCACTTGCTGCCGCTAGTAGAATACCCATAAACAACATTTGTCTGTTTGTCCAAATGTTCGTGGGTATTTTCCCCAGTATCACTTGCTTAAATCTGGCTGCCTTCTATAACCTGCCATTTCTCTGATCTTTTGCAATACTGAATCCCAGAATGGCTTCAACACCTGACAGTCCCAGAAAATATGGTGTGGGGTGCCTGTTGGTCCATAATTCCTCTAACACTTGTAATTTCCATCCCAGATATAATATATATGGTTATGATTGATGTCAGGAAAAATGTAATTACCACTTTCCATCTGAACTCTCTCCATGCATGCAATAACTGAGGCAGAGGTGCAGACAGTTCTTGTCACCAGCACTCAAATGTAATCAGCTGTACAATCAAATGAAATGTACCTATTTAGTCAAACATGCCAGCCAGCTGTAGTAACACTAATTGCATTAAATATATTAATTACAGTTGATATAAAATTGATATACAAGTCCCCACATGCACACATTCCATAGTGCTGTACTGTATTTCATAATGTAATGTTCCAGCTACACTGTCAAGACCAAGCTTGACATACTCATCATCTGCAAAATGGTGAAAGCGTTGGAAAATGTTCAACAGAAACAGAATACTCTAAGTATACCATCACTTCTTGGGGGAAACAGGAGCAGGGAGATTGTCTTGGAGTGCTCAGAATCCAATGTTTTAGCTGCAAAAAGCTCCATAAGGGGATGAAGTGCATATTGATAAAGCCACTCCAGTCTGGTTTGGTCAGCACTGCTCTAATGCCATCCCTGTCACTGACTCTCTTGCCAGGTAAAAGGATGACCAGTTTGCAAGGGACTTATACTGGGACTCAAAACAAATTTAAGTCCTTGACCACCTGACTTTGGTGCTTTCAAAGCTAACACAGCATCCAACATGTCTGTATCACAAGTGTGTAATGGTCAAGTGATAATTTTGCAGCAGTGGAGTTTCTGCCATGTCTACAGAAAATCATGGAAGACAGTGGCTATATTCTTGATCTAATTAACAACTGTGAGGAGACACACAGGGGGTTACCACTAGTAAAAGGAATACTGTAGATATGCGGGGATGGGATCAGAGGGAGAGGAGTTACCACTAGCACCAGAGATGCATTTCTATTAATGAATGGGCAGGAGAGTGGCTGGGGGGACCAGTAGCATTAGGGATCTGTTTACCTGGCTGGGAATGGGCAATGGGGGCAGGGGCAGTGCCACACTAACCTGCCTCTCTACCCATGCAAATGAGCCCATAATGGGCATACAAATGGCCCCTTAGCACCTTGCATGCCCAATGGGCTCATTCACATGGGACCATTTGAATATCAGAAATTTAACATGGGCAGAAGCCATTGTGGTGCCCTATTTTTGGAGTCATCTCTGTGTAGCGCTAAGTGGCTTAGCACTGGGCTGACATGGCACTATATTTAGTTGAGTAGTGTGAGTGATCTGTTCCACTGAATATAGCATTTTCAGGCACCTGGGCAAGCACAAATTTTTGCACTGTGCTTTTTGCCTATTTGAATATCTGGCCCCAGAAGTTTTGTTGCATGAGAGATCATCAGCTCGTGTTGTCTATTATCCTCCTAATGTTCGGATACTCTACTTGTGGTATCACAGTTATTCCCCCAGCAACAGACTATAACGGCACAACAGAGGATTATAACTTCAACTGGTGAACAAGCTGTAGGCATAGATGAACTCTGAGAGATTAAAGCTGTTTTCATGCAGTGTTCCTCAGTAATAAATAAGGTAAAGAGAATGCTAGTTAAGATATGCTAAATACAAGCTGATCTGGGCCTAAATAAGTTTTGCAAAGTTTTGCCAAATGTGAGCAGCAATTTAGTGGTGAATAAATTAATAAAAAACTCTGGCCAGAGCTGATACGGCTATGGAAAGCTTTCAGGAGCAGCAAGAGCATTGAAAAGAATATGCGGTGTTCTCGCCGCGCCAGAGTCAGCCATAACTAATACTGCAGCAATTACAGTACTGCACATACTTAATACTCACGCATGTGCAGTTTTCTCCAGAATCAGCCATGCACAATATGGTGGCACTGACTTGACTACATATGCGCAATACTCATGCATGCGCAGTTTAAGTCCGCACCGACATGTACCACATGGCGGACGTCACTTCTGCAATTGTGGAAAGGAAAAGTAGTGCACTGGGTGGGGATGTGTTTATGCAGCCCATGGAGGGGAAGGGCTGCATAAACAGAATCATTGGAAACTATGCCAGAGAACTGTGGCAGTACACCACACAGCGGTCCGGTCACAGTGCTTTTATACAAATCTGATGATGGCATAATGTCTGCAGAACTTGGCCTATGCAGCCGTAAAAATCTGACTGCTATCTATCACTTCAGAAGGACATTACTGCAAATGTCTAATGTCCTTTGTGTGTAATACATCTTATGATCGCTTGTTTTAAAATTGTTTGGTCTAATTTGTTGTTCATGTCCCATTGTAAAATTCAAAATTTAATTCTTTCATTAGAACCTCCTTGTTAATGATTTTGTACATCATCAACACATTCCCACAATACACCTTTTGTGCAGAGTTTTAACCCCCACCTACTCTCTCTGTAACTCCCCCTATAAGACCCCCTCCCTTCCTGCCCATAATTCCACTTCCGGGAGAGCTGCCTTCTACTATCACTTTCCAAACATTTGGAATGCCCTCCCCTTAGATATCCATTCTGCTCCTTCTACTCATTTGTTGTCCTATCTTTTTTGACACTATATTTCCCCATCCTGCAACTGCACCTGACACACCTTCCCTTTATTACCCCTCCCTACTCTCTTTTCTGTTTTATTTCCACTACTCTACCCCCTTCTACCCCTTCCTAGGCATGTTGATAGACTATAGCACTAGCTGGGTTTACATTAAGTAGTGCTCATACTCTTGGTGTTCCACTCCTTGGGGTAAGGCTTGCCTCCTCCCCCTTCCTCTTCATTCCTCTTTAATTCTTCCCTTTCACAATTTAATACCACCTCCTCCCATCCGCCTTTTGTTCCTAATCCTCCTCCCCACCCTTACCTCAAGTAGCCACACCCACCTCTTCTGTGCCAGTATTCTGTTCCCCATTTTATCTCTCACTTCTCCCCTTATTCCCTGCCAATCCCCTTGAGGGGTGTGCACTGTGAAGGGGGTGAAGACTCACCTAATCTCCAACTATGTCCCACTCCCCAATCCACCTATTCTGACAAGGTTTCTCACTTATTTATTTTTTGAATTTTGTTGACTGCAGAGGCACACTGAGACTAGAAGCCCCTTTTTCAGGAGTGACAGGTTGGGGGGGATACAGATGGTAACCAACTGATATTGAACCAGATTTAGCTGTTGGTGGTATTTTTTAATGAATGGGGGAAATCTGTCCAAGATACCAAGGAAATTTCCCTGCTCTTTTACGGAAGTGCCATGGGATCTTTAATGTCCACCTGAACAACCACTAGAAGAGGCGGAAAGGACCTCAGTTTAACGTCTCATTCGAAATACAGCACATCAGGAATGCAACACTCCTCTCTCATGCTGCACTACAGTGTAGCGCTCCCAGATTGATTTGGCATTTTCCCTGTAACTCCAAGATGATTTTCCTGCATTTTCCTGTATTCTACATTATTTCTTATGGAAGCAGAATTACTCTCTCTTCCTGTATAGCCAATGCAAGTCTATGGGAAGAATTTCCTGTAGATGGCACCAAATCCCTGTAAAATACAAGAATCCCTGTAGATATGGGAGCCCCCAGTGTCAATGTTGTGATTTAACCCAAGTTTCTGATGTGGAGATAGAACTCACAGCCTTCTGATTTTCCAGCCTCAGAGGCAAGTGTGCATCCCAAGTGCTAAAAGGCAAAATGTACTCATGTTGAAATGCTTTGTGCGTACATATATGATATGCATATGAGTATAAAAGTAAGTGTGTGTATATATGCTTAAAAACATATATGTGTGTATATGTAAAGAGACTATATTCTGGATGGTCAGTGCTGCCCGCATATCCCACACAAATGTATAGACTTTGACGGCAGATAAGGACCGCTAGGCCCATCTAGTCTGCCCATTTCCCTACCTACAGGATAGGCCGCAGATCCTAGTTAACCAACAGCCTATTTCTTCCTACCCCCCACAAGAATTGCCTTATGTCTGTCCCATGCATTCTTGAAATCTCCCACAGTTTTAGACCCCACAACCTCCTCAGGAAGCCTGTTCCATGCATCCACTACCCTCTCTGTGAAATAATACTTCCTCACATTGCCCCCTGAACCGCCCTCCTTCTATGTTTAAATTGTGTCCACTTGTTCTTGCAAGTCTCTTTTCCTGAAAGATGCTACCTTCTTGGACTTTGTTGATTCCACTGAGGTACTTAAAAGTTTCTATCATGTCCCCCCTCTCCCTTCTTTCCTCAAGGGTATACATATTAAGCTCCTTTAGTCTCCTCCATACAGCTTCTCTTGCAGACCCTGCACCATTTTAGTTGCCCTCCTCTGGACTACCTCTATCCTGTCTATGTCCTTGAGGAGATGAGGTATCAGAACTGGACACAGTACTCAGATGGGGTCTCACCAACTGTCTGTACAGAGGATAACAACTTCCTGTTTTCTGCTGCTGATGCCTCTCCTATACATCCCAGTATACCCCAGCCCTCCCTACTGCCTTCTCACATTGATTGCTAACCTTAAGGTCATCTGATATGATTACCCCAGGTCCTTTCCTTTTTGTTGTTGTTACTACCTCCCACCCATTGTGTATTTTTCCCTGGGTTCTTGTTTCCAGGTGCATTATTTGCACTTCTTTGCATTGAATCCTAGCTGCCATACTTCTGACCATTCCTCCAACCTTGCCAAGTCCCTTTTCATCCTTTCCATGCCTCCTTGTATCAACCCTGTTGCAGATCTTTTAAGTCATCTGCAAAAGGCATACTTTCCTTCCAGTCCCTCTGCAATGTCACTGATGAAGACATTAAAAGGACTGGACCCAATACTGAACCCTGTGGTACCCACTAGTAACCCCTCTTTCTTCAGAGTGGACTCCATTTACAATTACCTTCTGTGTCCTGTTGTCCAGCCAATGTTTTACCCAGGCTACTACCCTGGGACCACTCCCAGGCTGGTTAATTTGACTATTAATCTTTGTGTGGGACTCTGTCAAATGCCTTGCTAAAGTCACAGGAGACCATGTCCACAGCCCCTCCCTGGTATACTACTTTGTCACCCAGTCAAAGAAATCTATTAGATTCGTCTGACATGACCTTCCCGCTGTGAACCAATGCTGCCTTGGGTCCTGTGCTCCACTGGCCTCTAGGTACTCAACTATTCTTTCCTTCAGAGTGACTCCATCACTTTCCCTACCACAGAGGTCAGACTGACGAGGTCTGAGTTTCCTGCCTCTGTTTTGGTCCCACTTTGTGAAGGGAATCACATCCCTTCCTCCAGTCCTCGGGTACCACACCATCCTCCCATGATTTATTAAAAGAGTAGCCAGTGGTTTCACTAGTTCCTCCCTTAATTCTTTTAGAATTCTGGGTGAATTCCATCAGGACCCATTGCTTTGTCTACCTTCAGTTTTAGGAGTTCTTGCAGAACCCTTTCTTCTGTGAAAGGACTGGGATCGACCCCCCTATCAAGAGTGCTTCTGTTAATTGGATTAGGCACTTCCCCCTCCTCTTTTGTGAATACTGAGCAGAAATATTCGTTCAGTATCCCTGCTTTTTCACTGTCCCCCTCTGCCCACCCACCATTCATTCTATTCAGCCTCACTATCCCTCCCTTTGTCTTTCTACGCTCGCTGATGTATCTATAAAAGGTTTTATCCCCCTTCTTAACTGAGTTGTTGATCTTTTCCTCAGTTCGGGCCTTTGCTATTCTGACTTCCCTCCCTGCTTCCTTCTGCCTTAACTGGTACAACTCTCTGTCCTGCTCCTTCTGTGTTTCCTTATACTTCGGAATGCTATCTTTTCTTCCTGACTTTCACAGCCACCTCTTTTGAGAACCATAGTGGCTTTTCTTTCATTTTGATTTGTTTATTTGCTTCAACAAAGGCTTTGCCTCTGTGATGGCAGTTTTGATGATTCCCATTGTTGCTCCACATCCTTCTAGCCTGTTTGCTAGTGCTTTCTGAGGCACTCTCCCATCTTGCCAAAGTCAGCCCTCCCAAAGTCCAGTACCTCACTTTTGTATGGCTTGACTCTGAAGCTGAGTTTAATGTGAACCACACTGTCTGATGGTCACTTGTCCCCAGATGGCAAACCACGTCTAGATCTGAGATCCTCTCACTGCCCCCGTTTGAGAGTACGAGGTCTAAGATTGCTCCCTCACAAGTGGGTTCTGAAACTAGCTGTCTAATGCCTGCCACCTGTAGGGCATCAAGAATGTATGGTATAGCTTTAAATTTATTTGGTAGTATGTTTTATTTATTTATTCAATTGATTCACCAGAAAAGGCACACTGAGCAAAAAGATGCTCATCTCCCGTTGAGACCTGAGGGGAAGGCTTACAAGGGGAGGATAACACGCAGGTTATCACCATAACAATTAATCAGATATACAGAGGAAAATGTAACAATTTGTCACACAGGTTAACAGACAGCTAATGTCAGATAGAGAGGAAAATGTAACATTTTGCCACATAGGTTAACAGTCAGCTAAAAGCGTGGACAGAGGCATACATACTTACCTAAATACATGCATACATACATACATAGAGAGAGCTTGCTGCAGCAGATAGCACCATCTTATATTATATAAGCCAGCTTCCAGGGGTAAGGCATAGCCGCTGGTCAGGCAATGGGAATTTTGAGGGGAGGGACAACCAGAGTTAGTCAGTGCAGGTACAGTTTACCGTGAGGTAGTTAGCCAGAGTGATTGATATGAAATGGGTGGAGGAAGATTGGTAAATCTGAGAGGGAAGACCATTCCAGATTTTTGGGAATTGGTGCGAGAAGGCTGACTGTCCAACAGAGGTCTTTCATCTGGGGATATTTAGTAGCTGGGTGCTAATGGACTGGAGGGCATGGGGGGTGGGAGCTGGCAACAGTATGGTGGTGGTGAGGTAGGAGGGGAGAACACCAAGCCAGAATCTTGAGACAAATTTGGTGCAGTGCAGTTGTCGGTGATTTTCAAGAGATGGGAGGGCGAGAGAGCGGTAGAGGTCAGAGTGGTGGGAAAGGGGAGCATTTAGGGTGAAACAGCAGAAGGCATTGAAGAGGGAGTCTAGTTTAGATAAGGTGGATTTAGGTGCAGTGCTGTAGACTACTAGTCTAAGGAGGGGAGGATCATCTTCTGCACTTGTTCCCACCTAACCGGAAAGGGGAGGCAAGAGGGGTTCCTGTACAAGGCACCTAATTTGGGGGTGCAGTTTTTACGATTGCATCAGTGTGGTTAGAGAAGGTAAGGTGATGGTCTAGCCATACCCCTAGATAGCGGAAGGAAGCAACGTCCTCCAGAGTTGTCCCATCCAGAGTATGGAAGGAGGGAGGGGAGTTGGGATAGCCGCTGACTCATACTGAAGGTCATGGTGACAGTTTTTTTAGCATTGAGAGAGAGCCGGTGTAAACTGAACCAGTGTTGAACATTATTGAAATTGGACTGGAGATTGAGAGCTACTTCTTCCGGCGAGGAGCCGGTGGCAAATAAGACAGTGTCGTCCACATATATGTGCATAGATGTGGTTGTACAGATTTGTGGCAGGTTGTTCAGGAAAATGAAGAACAGGATGGGGCAAAGTACTGACCCTTGGGGGACACCAGTAGTCACAGGGAGGGGGGAAGAAGTGGCATCTCCAATTTTTACTGATTGTGTTCTTCCTGAGAGGTAGGCACTGAACCAGTTAGTGGCTGAGATAGTGAGGCCTGCATCCAAGAGGCTCGTTAACAGCAAGGGGTGGGGGACCCTGTCAAAAGCTTTAGCACGGTCGACAAATATAGCTGGGGAGATCTGCCCACTATCCATTCCAGAGAGGATGGTGTCAGTGAGTCATAATTAGGAGGATGCAGTAGAGTGACCCTTTCTGAACCAAGACTGAAATGGCGTGAAAAGGTTAGTCGTAGAGAAAGGAGGTAAGTTGGGTGAGCACCAGGTGTTCTTGTAGTAAGTTCTGGGAGGAGAGAGATAGGGCAGTAGTTTGAAGTGGAGGCGGGGGGCCCCCTTTATGGAGGGGGATGACAATGGCATCATTCCAGGCCTGTGGGACAACAGCAGTGGTAAAGGAGAGGTTTAGGAGATTGGCAAGAGGTGTCACTATGGCTGGGGCAGAGAGGTGGAGGAGTTTGGTGTCCAGCCCATAAGAGGAATTACCTTTAGATGGGTTTATGGCCTGTAGGGCCTCAAGGGCTTCAATATGTGTGATAGCTTTGAAGGAGAAGGAGCACGGCCCTAGTGAGTTTGAGGATCCCGCGGCAGGGTCGGGAGGAGCAGTAGGGGGCAGGGAGGAGAGAAGAGTTGAGACGCAAGAGGTAAAATATGCATTGAACTCAGCAGCCACCAACCCTGGGTCAGAGAGGAGTGAGTTGTTTACTTTTAGGAGCGGTGTGGGTTTTGCAGCCAGAGGGGAGACGAGGGAGTGGATGACCTTCCAGAATTTGTATGGGCTATTTAAGTTTGACTGGAGGGAGGAGTTGAAGTATTCCGCTTTAGCGAGCTGAGTTGCTCTGGTGCATTTGTTATGCAGCATACGGTATGTGGTGAAGTGTTGTGGGAGGTGTGAAGATTTATGCACTCGCCATGCTCTGTCATGGGCATGTTGGCAGGCTATAAGTTCTTGGGTAATCCAAGGCAGGCAGTTGCCACATACCCATGAGCGACGCAGCGGGGCATGCGCATTACAGACATTGAGGAATGTGTTTTGGAAGTGTATGAGGGCATCATCTATGGAGCAGACAGTAGAGGGTGTGGTCCAGTTAGCAATGGCTAGGTCTTCAAGCATGGTGGCTAGGTTGAGGGATTTATAGGACCATTGGATGACAAACTTTGGGGCAGATGTGAGGCGGTGGATTTTTCTGACTAGGTATATAATGTGGTGGTCACTCAGGGAGTCAGGAAGCAGACAAGCTTGAATGACCCGGTGAGTGTGGGTGGTAAGTGCCCAGTCTATTAGTGAGTGGTTTCCTGATTTAAGGTTTAGGCAGGTGGGCTCTGTGATGGACTGTGAATGGTTTAGTGCCAAAATATCAGCACGGATTTTGCTGACAGAAGGAGATAACCAGCTGTGGTTAAAATCTCCCAAAATATACAATTCCTCCATTGAGATTAGGGAGGACATTTGAATGAGTAGGTTGGTGACAGATGATGCTGGAGTGCCCGGCCGGCAGTATACCTTGGCAATGTAAATAAGGAGTGAGAAGGGTAGTTCCAGTTGAACCAGTAATAGTTCATGAGCTTTAGGTTTGGACTTAGCTAAGACTACAGAGTAGTGTAGTTTTGAATTTATGTAAATTTCCAAACCATGGCCTCTGGTAGCCTTGTCCTGGTGAGTCACAATGTAGCCTGGTATTGAGACCAAGGGCTCAGAAATATTTTTGTTTAGCCAAGTCTCAGACAGGACAATGATGTTGGGGACATAATGGGCCACTAGCACCTGTAGAGAGTCAAGTTTTTGGGCCAGGCTTCTTATGTTTAGGTGCAAGAGGTGCAGACCACATGGGAGGGGGATGCCGCAGGGGATTGTGGCAGTAGGCAAGTTAGGGGAAGGTCTAGGAGAATTTTGCAGAGTAGGGGTGTGGAGTGGCCCTGGGTTTGGATCTATGTCCCCAGCTGCGAGGCACAGTAGGGCAATAGTAAAGTAGTGCCCTATAAGGTGTAGCCACCTATAAATGGTTGAGTGCTCTCTTGTATGTGCCAGTGGGCATCTGTAATAGGTTCAAAGGGAGGTAAGAAGTTGGAGAATTATCCAAGTGTGCGAGAGAGGGAAAAGGAAGGAGCAGGGGCGCACATTTGAGTGGACCCTCTTTTGGCTGAGGGGAGTGGTGCTCTCAGCACTTGGGGGGTAGAGGGACCCTATTAGATCAGGTAAGATGGGGGTTGCGGTTTATTGGATATTTGTGGTAAGCTTGAGAGGAGTGGTGGGTGGCAGATGATTAAGATAGCAAGAAGGGGCAGGTAACCTAGCAGTAGGGACATGGCTAGAGGCATGCAGAGGGCAGAACACTAGCAGATTAGTTGTACCAGTATCTAGTGAGCTAAATTGCTGGAGGAGGGAGAGGGTGATAGAGGTTTGAGGGAAACGAAGGTCTTGGCAGCACTGAGGCTGAGAGATAGAGAACCAGGAGCAAACTGGCGACCTCTGGTGGCCAATTAATATAAGTAGCAAATGGGAAACCAGGGAGATGGTAAATTTTGTCTCACGAGAGGTGACAGAGGGCAGTCACTATAAAAAGTAATAAAAGCTAAGGGTGGGAGGTGTTGGGGGCAGGCAGGGAACAGTCGCAAAGCGACTGTGGGGATCAACTGCACAGCTGCATTCGACCTGCATGTACAAACAGCTGCTAGAGCTCTTGCGTACCTTCTGAGTTTCAGGGGGTGGGGGAAGGCAGATTCAGCACGGCCGTCATGACCTGTCCTGGGACCCTGGGTGGATCCTGAGCTTCTGAGTTTCAGGGGGTGGGGGAGGGCAGATTCAGCACGGCCCTCACGACCTGTCTTGGGACCCTTGGTGGATCCTGAGCTGCTTCTGAGTTTCAGGGGGTTGGGGAAGACAGATTCAGCACAGTCCTTGTGACCTGTCATGGGACCCTCAGTGGATCCTGAGCTGCTTCTGAGTTGCAGGGGGTAGGGGAGGGCAGATTCAGCACAGTCCTCGCTACCTGTTCTGGGACCTTTGGTGGATCCTGAGCTTCTGAGTTTTGGGGGGTGGGGGAGATCAGATTCAGCACAGCCCTAATGACCTGTCCTGGGACCCTCAGTGGATCCTGAGCTTCTGAGTTTCAGGGGATGGGGGAGGGCAGATTCAGCTCGGCCATCGCGACCTGTCCTGGGACCCTCGGTGGATCCTGAGCTGCTTCTGAGTTTCGAGGGCGAGGGCAGATTCAACACAGCCCTTGTGACCTGTCCTGGGACCATCGGTGGATCCTGAGCTGCTGTATGTATGGACTTAGTTTCTATGTGTATTTTTTTTTTTTTTTGAGCTTTTATTTAAAATTGTATTCCCTTTCCCCCAGGATGCATCTAGAAACAAGCTATTGTAGCTCAGTATGCCTTTCCTGGTGAAACTTTTCAAAATAAATAAATAAATAATGTAGTCTGTGGAGTTTCAAATGTTCCTTATATGTCTCGTGTTCCAAACTGAATAAATATCACCATTTTCCTATTAGTAATAGTAATGTTTAAAGCTCCCCAGAACTGTGAGCAGTAACCTATGATATGTAAATATGGTATGAGGATACTGCTAAGGAGGCAGTATAGCATAGTGGTGAAAGGCACAGAGCTACAAACCTGGAGACCTGGGTTTGAATCCCATCAACTCTGACTTGCATACTGTGTGAGGCTGAGCAAGTCACTTAACTTCCTTGTGCTTTCAGGTCACACCTTGAAACAAGCTCTGACTTAGTGTGTCTCTCCTGGTTAAAAAATTTCTCCTTTCCCTACAGCATTATGTTGGTATGCAGCTGTATATCAGTGTTGAGTTACCTACATTATTGGATTTTATTTATTTATGTATTTATTTTTAATAATCCATACATTGTCTACATACTAATGACAGAGCCAATGATGCTCCTTACAATTTGTGACCTTTTTGTTTGTACCACTATATTCATTTTTGGAAAGTCACTTGCAGCCTGGCATGTGCTCTGCTTTGTTAGGTTAACAATGGGTTAACCTCATCAACTGCAAAATGCTCTCTCTCTGTCTGTATGTCTCTCTCTCTCCATTTATAACACAGGGATCACCCCTTACCACCCACACCAGAAGTGACCATTTACACAAAACACTATTTAGCTTCACATCACAAGGCAAAGTAGAGGAACTGAAAAATAAATCTCACTGATCTAATTGTTTTATTAGGTCTTTGACTATAGACCCTTCTCTACTACATGCTTCATTGACATTGGAATGTCAGTAATGTGGGGGAGGTTCACTGACTAGTAGCATAGCATGATATAGAACAGCACAGCACAGCAGAAATGTGATTCTTAAAGGGGCACTGTCAGCTTTGTCCCTATGTTTTTCATAATTTCTTAGCAGTGTTCCCCGAGGCACACACTAGACAAACTACTAGTGTAAAATGGCCCTTCATGTCCCAAAAGTAATATTTTTACCTGCTTTCCATGATTTTACATTATTTTTCTGTCCGACCTGCCAAACATGTCAGCTGACGTCCGGAAGCACATCCATCCCAAAGATACACGTCTGTAACAGAGCACATGTACGTTGTGCAATTTTTAGCATGCCCAATGAACAAAGCTGCTTAAATTAAGTATTTCAACACCCTAAATTGTACTGTGCCTCTTGTAACAAGAATCGAGGTGTAATACAGCTAAAAAATACACTTAAAAAGTGGAGCCTAAATCCCGCGCATGCACAATAGCAGCATGTTCCTGCTCTTGCATGGGACCTCTGCTCCAAAATGCTATTGCACATGTGTTGGATTTAGGCTCCACTTTTTAAGTGTATTTTTTAGCTGTATTATGCCTCATTTCTTGTTACAAGAGGCACAGTTCGGTTTAGGGTGTTAAAATACTCAATTTAAGCAGCTTTGTTCATAGGGCATGCTAAAAATTACACAGTGTACATGCGCTTTGTTATAGACGTGTGTCTTTGGGATGGATGTGCTTCAGGAGGTCGGCTGACTTATGCTCAGGGCAGTCGGACAGAAAAATAATGTAAAATCGTGGAAAGCAGGTAAAAATATTACTTTTGGGACATGCAGGGTCATTTTACACTAGTACTTTGTTTAGTGTGTGCCTTGGGAAACACTGCTACGAAATAATGCAAAACTTAGGGAGAAAGCTGACAGTGTCCCTTTAAGCCATGTTTACACAGCAGCAGTGCTTGCTATTTTTTGCTGCTACTTTCCTGTTGCAGAGATGCTTCCGGGACAGAAGATAGTTTACACAGCATGCACTTGCTGCACTGCCGGTCGCTTATTGGAGGAGGCTGGACATTCCAGGGGCATTTTTTTTCTGCAAGGAGACTAGGCTTCATACCGAATTGAGCGCATTAGAGAGTTTACAACACAGCTTAATGCACCTGATCTGACTGAGGTCCCCACTTTTGTGTTGGAGCCAAAAATGCATCTGTAGCACTGTTAACGTGCTCCATTGAGTATTTACACTGCAGTCTTTGCAGTGCATCAACCCATGCACACCAGTTGATATGCTGCAAAGATGGCAGTGTAAACAGGGCTTTAAGCGCAAGGTCCTCAGCCTAGAAAAGCTATGAAGGGATCATCTGAATACAAAGGAGGTACTAATCAACAAAAGTCCCATATAATCAGATATGGACTAGCTGTCAGGTCACTTAAG
The DNA here is from genome assembly GCA_016271365.2 of Neoceratodus forsteri. Taxonomy (NCBI): domain Eukaryota; kingdom Metazoa; phylum Chordata; order Ceratodontiformes; family Ceratodontidae; genus Neoceratodus; species Neoceratodus forsteri. Next base: position 160,742,191 of record CM028137.1, read on the forward strand.
GCAGGCATAACATAAGGAGAGAGACAGGAGAGAGGGTCAAGCTGAAAAAATAGTGTTGCAACTGGTCTACTCAACAGAGAGATGAGAGTATTTCATTCAAGTGGCAAAGTGATTTGTAGTTGTGGAAGCATATACCAAAAACTCCAAAAATGTGTGCCATGGTATTCCATTTTTCCAGCTGAGCTACAGCAAGATAACTGTAGGCTCTGCCCACAGCCACAAAAAGTAGACATCCATAGAAAAGCAGGTTTCATATGGATTCTGTTGGGTCTGATGGGGTATGGCACCCTTAAAACTGCTTGTGGGTAAATATATATCAGAAAAATGAATGTCATAATAAAAATAAAATGCTTATACCTCAGTTTTTAAAAATCAAGACTGTGCAAGACAGAACATTAGAGCAAACATTTATTACCATCAACGTTCATCAAAAAACAAACGTAGAAAAATAATGTTAGCTATTTCACATTTACTCTTAAACTTCGAATGAGACATAATAGTAAAAAAGTTGAACCAGCTTAATATTGTTTTGTTCATCCACATTATAGTTTTATAAAAATACTTTAAAATTATAATTTTAATTGACTTTCAGAAATAAACAAGGAAATTTACAATATAATACATCTATACATACTCAAACAATATTATTTGTTGGTTACAAAGTAATAACCATATGGGTGTTGTATGTAAGCATTTCTTTAGAGTGATGATTCAAGGCTGTACTATACCTAGCTGTACTATACCGTACCTCTCAGTTGCTCCATGTTAAGTGGGGCATTCTTCTTTCTAGCACCCATAATCTCCTTTATCACACATAAATGTAACTCTGTCCTTTTTATCAGAAATTGATATTAATGTAGGAAGATCTGTTAACAAGAAATATTGTTCGAACTGGAGCATTCATTTCCACAGAGGGTTATATGCTTTTTATCTTCATGATTTATGGAGTTGTTCCACATACTGTACAGTAACATTTTTGAATTTAATAGGCCAGAGTCGTTTGAATGATAAAGAGCTGAGAGGTATGCTAAACGTTGATTGATGTACTGAAAAAAGGTAAATACCGTCTGCAGTAGTGGGTTATCACTTATCATGACTTTTGTTTTTGCAAAATGCAATATTCACATTGAATAGAAAGTAAGGAAAAACTAACAGAATAAGCTGCAGTGAAGAGTTAACATTCACATGTACAGGAAACACTTCCAGTTAATCCTTTCTGGATGAAATATTGTCTAACTGTACCACCATTTATTGATATTGCACCAATATATTAGAATTATATCTTGCATATAATACTCTTTGATTATAACTCTGGATCTTTATATTTCAGTTATGCATTTCTTAAACATTCTGTTCTTTGAAAAACTGGTAGCTTTAGTTTTTAGTTGAAAAAATAAAACATTTTTAAACATTAACCAAAGACTAAAACAAAGTAAAATCTTGATGATGACTTTGTAACATATTTTTGAACTAGCAACAACTCATGATCTTTGGTTATTTGAGATACAAACTGGCTTTTGCTTATGCTGAAGACCCATGGTTTGCTTTAGCCATTTTTATTTAGTGATTAGTAAATACATATGCAGCTCCCCCATGTGGTAAGATCTCTGTAACACCCCACCCAACAACATTTCCTCTGCTTTCACATGATCTCTCCCCTTTAGAAAGGTTTAATATTTCTTCCTCACTTAAAACTCTGTCCCAGATATTAAAACCAGTCAGTTTTCCTGAAAAAGCCAACTTTTCATCAAACCCCCCTCCCACACAACATCCATTTTTTTCTTGGCCAAGCTGCAAAATTCCTCCATCTGGGATTGTATGGCCCTCAGCCACATTAAAGGAAGTAGCTGCATTCTGTCCATTTACCCAAAGTGTTGCATGCCCTTCATTACTGCTCCATGTGCCACAGAAGTGGGTCCATTCTCTGGGGGAGGTTGAATTTTCAGCTATAAGTTTGTCCTCATCACCTCCCACAGAGAGAACTGCTGACTCCTGGCTCAGGTATAGTTGAATTTCATAGGGATTTCTCTTGGTGCCGTAAGAGATTAAAATAGTTTTGTCAAGTATATCAGTAGCTTTGGCCCACACACAAGCTGTAAATGAGCTCAATGTCATGTCAGCGACAGGCTGGACACTCCCAAAAATTTTTTTGGAACGCATTGGAAATACCAGTGCCATTTCACAGCCTAAAAAAACATGGGGGAAAAGGTTAATAAGAGAAACATAATGAGGTTGCTCAAAATTCTTACATTTATTAAACACTATATTAAATATATAAGTTAGGTTCATACATCTATGGATAAAACTTACTGTTGGCATTGATAACCAGACTTCATACTGTATTTATAACTAAGAATTTGAGATGGGCGAAGTTGGCAAACTTAGCTCCCCGAATTAATCCACAAATGTCATGCAATTTTGTGAATTTCACAAGGCAAAGTTCTACCATGAAGTGTGGAATTCTGCCCATGAAGTACAGAACTTCACCTATGAATTAAAGGATTTCACCTATGAACATATGAACATACAAGAAGCCAGCAGAAGAAGGCCATTTGATCTATCAAGTCTGCTCATATTGCTGGGTCCACAGCTTGAGCTAATGTCCCTGCCCTCCCTCCCTCCCCACTCCTCCCTTCCTCCCTACCAGTGATCCTTACTTTCCTCCTATGCATATCCCAGCCTTTCTTAAAGCTACCCACTGTCTTCAATGAGATGACCTTTTCCAGCAGTGCATTCTAACTGTCCACCACCCTCTCTGTGAAGAAGTGCTTCCTAACCTCCCTCCTAAACCTCTCACCCGCCAGCTTAAGACTGTGGCCCCTTGTGTTATGTTTGCCACTCAGCTTAAATAAATTCTCCTTATCAACCTTATTTATTCCTTTCAAGTACTTGAAGGTCCCAATCATGTCTCTCTCCTGTCTTTCAGGGAGTACATGTTCTGTGCCCTCAACCTCTCATCCTATGCCTTACCTTGCAGACCCACTATCATATTTGTAGCCCATCTCTGGACCTTCTCCAGCAGGTTAATGTCCTTTTTGAGGTGTGAGCACCAGTACTGAACACCATACTCTAGATGCGGCCTTATCTGTGATCTGTACTAGGGCAGTATAACCTCCTCTCTCCTACTACTGATCCCCTAGATATGCATCCCACCATTTTGTTTGCCTTTGCTGCTGCTTTCTTGCACTGTGTGGAGTGCTTCAGGTCACTAGTGATCATCACTCCTAAGTCCTTCTCCTGCTCTGATGCAGATACTCAGACTTCACCCAGCACCCAGGTAGTACTCTGTCCTGGGATTCTTGGCTCCCAATATGCATAACTTTGCATTTCTTGGCATTGAAGCCAAGCTGCCAGATCCTGGACCACCTCCCCAGCTTTTCCAGATCTTTCTGTAGGTAATGTATCCCTTCAGCTGTGTCCACTTTGCTGCAGAGCTTGAATAGTGGAAGTTCATTTGTGGGCAAAATTCTGCCGTTTGTAGGCAAAATTCCACAATTCAGGGGTGAAATTCTGCACTTTGCAGGCAGAACTTCACAATTTTGGGTGAAGTCAAAGTTTCTGAGGGTGGGGTAAACATTGTGGAGCTCTGCAGAGACACATTTTGGCCACTTCGCAGCTACTTAGCCCACAAATTTTACCTTCAGCCCATCTCTAGCAACAGTATAGCCAAACTGCAAGCTAACAAAATTGCAATTTAGTTGAGGATCAGCAAAAAATAAACAATTTCATATTACATGTATAGTTTTAAAACTATAAAGTACAGTAGGCTAAATAACTACAATTGTTTCACAGAGCAGTGTCAGTGGCTCCCGCTCTCACCTCTGAGACAGATAGATTGGATTATTGTGGGCTCACATCATGCACTAGGCATTTGTATTAATAACCAGTCCCTACACAGTGGTATGGCTGTTGAGGGATGCTGCACTATTGGAGGTTCCATTCTTTGGATACTATGCTAAACCGAGATCCCTCTGCCCATCTCTGGCAGCTGTTTAGGTGATAGTTAGAGATCATATGACATTTTTTCTTTTAAAGAGAAAGGGATTTATCTCCATCTTTTTGGTCAATGTTCATTTCTACATTCTCTGCACTATCAATATTTATATCATTGCTTAATGAAGAATTTAAGATTTAACTTGCATGAAAGACACTGTATAAAATCAAATTATACTCTTTTCTATTTTAGTACCTTCGCAAATATAAATGGAGAACATTAACATGAAGAGAAGGAACATGTGTTATATCAAAACTAAGCAATGTAAAGAAGGAGTCCAGTCCAAAGTGCTGTATTGCAGAATTAGAATCAGCATACCCCCAATAAGTTTCATACCAAAAATTAGGTCTTTATGTTACTTCATTTTAAAGTTATGGGCATTTTTGTAACCTGAATTTCACTACCTGTTCAAAAAAGTCACTTTCAGTGACAAGCATTTGATGATTTCATAACCAGAACTCACAGCCTTGTCTTCGCTGTCAGCAACTTTAATATGACCTATTTCTCCAAAGTTTAAGAAGCTGTAGCTGAAGTAAACATTAACAAAAAAGACATAGGGTTGGCTGTAGTGTTTGTGTTTTCAAAATGTGCTGGTGTGCGGTACTATACTTTAGAATGTGTCAGAAGGTGGTTTTGGAATGCAGTGCTGAATCAAGATGTAGAATGTCAAGGTGTTACACAGTTTCATAATGATTTGGGGGAAATGCAGTCTCTGAATATGGCAGGGTTGCGCCATCTCGAACTGTGGTGGGACACGCAATCATAGAATGCAACAGGAACACACACCCAGGAATTCAGCAGGGACTGGCAATTTCGGAATATAGTAGGGATTACACATAGTCAGAATGTGACAGAACACACCATTTTATTCTGAAATTGCTTGTCCCTGTCACATTCCAAAATTTTATGCACAAACCACATTTCAAAATTGTGCATCACATCCCCATCACATTGTGACATTCTGTGTCCCAGCCACATTCTAAAATTATGTGTCCCAGCCACATTCAAAAACTGCAAATCCTCATCACATTCTGAAGTTGTGCTTCCGTGCCACATCCCTAAACTGTGTCACTGCCATACTCCTAAATTTTGCATCACTGCCACATTCCAAAACTGTGCATCACTGCCACATGTGTGCTTCACCACCACATCCCAGAATTGTGCATCACTGGCACATTCTGAAAATGTGCATCACGGCCACATTCCAAAATTAAGTATCACCACCACATTCTAAAACTGCATTACTGCCACATCCTAAAACTTTGCCTTACTGCCATATTCCAAAACTGTGCGTCACTACCACATTCCGAAATTGTGCATCACTGCCACATTCTAAAATTTTGCAACACCGCCACATTCCAAAATTGGGCATTACTGCCACATTCCAAAACTTTGTCTTACTGCCACATTCCAAAGCTCTACTTCACCACCACATTCTTAAATTGTGAATCACCCCCACATTCCGAAACTGTGCATCACTGCCACATTCCAAAATTGTGCATCACCCCTATATTCCAAAATTGTGTGCCACTGTCACATTCTGAGTTATGTGTTATTGACACATTCCAAAATTGTGCATCGTCACCACATTCCAAAACTGTGTGTCACTACCACATTCCAAAATTGTGCATCACTGACACATTTTGAAATTGTACATCACTGCCACATTCTAAAATTGTGTGTCACCACCTCATTCCAAATTTGTGCATCACCGCCACATTCCAAAACTGAGTGTCATCGACACATTCTGAAATGGTGCAATACTGCCACCTTGTGAAACTGTGCATTGCCACCTTCTGAAACTGCATCACTGCCACCTTTTGAAACTGTATGCAAGCACAACCTTCTGAAGCTATGCATGACTGCCACATTCCAAAAATCGTGCATCACTATCACATTCCAAAATTGTGTGCCACCACCACTTTCTAAAATTGTGCATCACAACTACATTCTGAAAGTGTGCATCACTGCCACATTCCAAAACTGCATGTCTCCACTGCATTCTGAAATTGCATGTTTCCACAACATTCAAAAAGTGTACCTTCCTGCCACATTCCAAAACTGTGTGTAAACTCCCACATTCCAAAACTGCCCATCATTGGGCCCAATTTTAAAAAGTCTCATGAATGCTGAAAGTCTTTGGCATGCCGAATATATGGCACAGGGGGCTTGTGGCATTCCATTGGCACAGATAACGATTCTCAGTAAGGTGTGCCAACTGCCACAAGTTAGACCAACTCCTCCTGCTCTAACTTGAACCATTTTGGGGACCCTTTTTTATGGGGCTTGCAGCAAATCTTTGGCACACACGGCCATGAAGTGGGGAAACTGTCACAACGGTGTCCAGTATACTAAAATTGGGTGCAGTTGCATCAAAGAAGTTTGATGTGGTTTTTCCAAACATTGGGGTCAACTCAGAGCTTGACACAAGCCCCACGGCAAGCTGTGAAAATCAGGCCCATTGTCATATTCTGAGAATGTGCACCCCCACTATATTCTAAAATGGCACATCCCCACCGCATTTAGAAAATTAGTGTCACTGCCACTTCTAAAATTGTGTGTCCAAGCTACATTCTAGAATAATGCATCCCCATCTCATTCTGAAATGTAACCATGTCACTGCCACATTCTGAGATTCTGTGTCCATGCCACATTATGAAATTGCTTGTTGCCGCCACAATCACCACCACAAGCCAAATTTATGCATCTATGACACATGACAAAATTACATATCCCTGCCACCTTCTGCAACTAGGTGTCTCCCACATTTGTGTATCTCTGCCACATTATGAATCGTAGTGTCCTAGCCACGTTCCAAAACTGTGTGTCCCAGCCACGTTCTGAGATTGTGTCAGTGCTGCATTCCACAACTGCAGCCTGGTGGCATTTCAGAATCTCATAACTGCAGTATTCTAAATGCTGCACACAACTTTGTCATTCTAAAGCCGTGTTTACTACTGCATTCCAACCCACCCCATCTCATTCTGAAGTACTGTACCTTGCATCTGCTCATTATGGAAATGCATGTGCTGACCCTCTCAGCAGCAGTTTTCCTTCTTCAGATGTTTACTACAACTGCAGTTTTATGTAACATGGGAGAAATAAATCCTGTAGGATAGCTTGCATGGAGAAATAGGCTGCAACTTCTGGTCATGACATCATCATTAGCTATTTACTGAAACTGACTTTTATGAACAGGCAGTGAATTTGGGGTTATACCTCTCTCTCCTTCTTACCTGCCAGGTCATGTTCTCTTGCAGGGTTCTCAGCATCTTGAAGAGGACTAGTTATTGGTCTGCCTCTTTTTCTTCTGCCTCCCCCTCTGTGTTATACCTGACTTTCTCTTGATTTCTAAACTAGCACTTATTATTTCTGAGCTCAGCCTACCACTTCTAGCACTTCTAGGTCTACTCCGCCTTCTTACTCATACCTTACTGTTTTCCATCCTTGGTTTATTACTGTGTATGTTATATCTGCATATTGTTTTGCTTACCCTGTTTTGTCTCATTCAATTGTCTCTACCTTAGCTTAGTTATCTATCATGCTCCTTTTATGCATTACTGCCTGTTTGAATTGTTCTGTATTATTTTGTTTTATTTACTGCACCTTTGTAATTGAACTGTACAATATCCATTTTTATTGCTGTGTTTTTTGATTGAGCTTCTACTCTTGTAACCCCCCCCCCCCGGGACACCTCTGGAAATGAGCTGTTTTCAGCTCATGTAGCCTTTTCTGGTGAAACCTTTCAAATAAATAAATGAAGTGACTTGTAATTTTTGAAAAAAGTAACTTGCACATTTCATTTTTGGCATGAGGTTGATTAGGGACATGCTGATCCTAATTCTGAATTCATTGATCCCAGAAATTTTGGCCTGACTCCCTCTTTAGAACTAAACAATTTGAGAAAGAAAACCACCCAGTAGGTACTAATGTCCTTGGTATACATTTTTGTTTTCAGCTGAAATATTGCTCTGAATTACTAAACGCAGTGTCACTTAACATTTTAAATTTCACTGGTATTATAAAACTATATATTTCATACTTAATCTTTGGAATGCAAAGGATATTTCTGGACAATGCAGTCTGATGTAAAGATTAAACAGCAAACCCAGCCAGATATATGAGAAACTTAAGTTGAGTTCAGATAATATTTCAGTGAAAGTAGAATACATGGACATGTTCACATGTGTCTTTGTCTCTATAGAGAGACCTGGGCTGGATTTTCAGAAGTGTGCCACAGTTTGAGGTGCCCTTCTGATGTGACTGCAGAAACTGCCCTGGGTAGACTGGTTGCCATAATTGTGGCAAGCATGGTGATGCTTGCAGAAAAAAAGTGATTCTTCCATACTAGTTTGATGCAAACTACTGAATGTCACAAAATAAAAAGTGAACCTTTAGAAAAAAAGGTTTCTATGTCTTTTATATATCTGGAAGGATGCTGACAGTGCAGAAAAGAAGCCATGCGTCAGTGTCCTCTCCTCTGTAAATCTGCCCTCTTATGGTTAAGCAGACTCAGTCATGCCTTTTTTGAAGAACGGCCAAAGCAAAATCTATCCCAGATTTTTGGCTTAATGAATGGAAGTCAGGGTTCAGTGGAACTTGCCTGCAGCATTACAACTGATAGTCTGTTTGAAAATGTACTTTGTTTATTGCTAGAAAGAGTGAGAAACATTTTGTTTTATTTTTATTTATTTGTGCATTGGCAACTAAATGTGATTATTATGAAAAAAAGAAAGACAAGGAAGAAGTCACAAGCATGCTAGAGACAGTGTTGAAACTGATAGAAGGAGTAACAGCAATAGCTTAGTAAAATGAAAAACAGCTCATTAGTAGATCAACAACTGTGTGGTAAGAGGTCCTTGAAGAGTCATTTTAGCCATATTCCATCATTGTGAGAAATTGCAAACAGTTGCTGAAAATTAGCTAAAATGTTTCCTTGGGGGAGACACACCCCACCCCCCGCAGTGCTAAGACTCAAATGCATTTACAGTGGGTCAAAATTGGTTTTATTGCCATCATGCTGACAATGCTGACCATGTGTTTGCAACATTTTTGTCTTTCATTATTATTCCTATAGATAACATAATTTAATTACATGAGATTATATAAATTGCCTTCTGCATAGCTCAAGGCACAGAGGTTCTTTTCTGTTCTAGTTTCCTATAACATTTTAATGAAGGGTCTGAAAAAGGAACCAATTCCATCAGTTTTTCATTTCTCACTTTCATAAAAGCTCACTGGCACACTGTAAAACCATTTTAATAATTACCTAAAGTACTAAATACTATGTTTTGGCATATTTCTACTGGAAGTGTGTTATGCTGAAATATTTCAACTAATTGGACAGCATCTTATTTTGGTTGTTACTTTAGTGATGAGCGGAAAAAAAAAAAACAGACCCAAACTGCAACAGAAAATGGCTAATGAATGTTGCAGGGAAGAATATATATTTTCCTTTGACAGCTATATGTGTGTGCAGTTCTATTCTGCCTGTTCTGTATATTCTAAATGATCATACTGTCCCAATTAGGATATTTTAACTGAGCGCTCAAAGAAATAATCATGTATAAATGTAACTATTTTATCTGTGGAGTTTACCTTATACTTGAAATGCCATAGCCATGCAAAAACATCACCAATGTCTACAACATTGGTGGGTGGTATTTTTGAATGCGTAATACAGTTTACTTTATGTAAAGAGCTCTTTTCTACTACAACTATGAGCTTAACATCAAGATACTAGCATACAAAAATGCCAGCAGAATAGACCTAATGGTCTTTCTTGTTTGCTCGTTTGGTCGGCCCCCACCCTGGGAGCTGACCTTGTTTTCCCCTCGCCCTCTCTGGTTTTTCCTCTTCCCAGTCCTGGATATTCTAGCTGCACAGGACTTTGCTTCCAGAATCCTTCCCTTGTACCTGTCTCACTCCTCTTGAACCCCTCCACCGTCTCTGCCTCCACCAGCCCCCTGGGCAGCGCATTCCATGGTTCCACCACCCTCTCAGTGAAGTAGCACCTCCTCCTCCTTTCTCCCCTGACTCTCCCCCTCCAGCTTCCACCCATGCCTTCTAGTTGCCCTCCCTTCCTTTGGAGCACCCTGACTGCTCCTCTCCTATTTACCTCTTCATGTACCTGAAGACCTGTATCATGTCCCCCCTGTCCCGTCTCTCTTCCAGTGTGTACATATTTAGCTCGTTGAGCCTCTCCCAATAGGTCCTGTCCCCCAAGCCACACATCATTTTGGGTGCCTTCCTCGGGACCCTCTCCAGGAGTTTGATGTCCCTGTTTAAGTGTGGCCTCCAAAACTGCACGCAGTACTCGAGGTGCAGCCTTACTAAGCAGTTATACAGAGGGAGTATCACTTCCCTCCTTCTGATAAGATAATAGAATCTGATTTGAGATGATCCTTTTTATGCACAATTTTATCAGAAAGAGCATGGCAAAACAATGAGATAAAATGTGTCATATTTGTATGCAGTATAACATGACAGGCAAGATTACCTATGTTTTCAACCTGGGCATTGATCTGAAAAGGGTAGTGGAGACCTTGATTTAACATCTTATCTGAAAGGAGAAACCTTCAATAGTGCAGCATCCACTGCTACCAAACTGCAGTGTCTGTGATGGGTATAATCCCTGATGCAATATTATAATAATGAAATTGTGTTATAAAACTTGTAGGCATCTACAGAAATCCAATATTCTACACAAACAAGCAAAACATTTTTCCTCTGTGAAGTTAACCTTTAGCTCTTGCCATCTGTTACAGTAATTTACTTTACAGAAGAACTGTGTATAAAAAGGTATGACAACATAAACGTATAATCATTACTAACAGGGTGTTAACTTACCTGCTAGAAGGAAGTGTTCAGCTAACCTCTCTTGGGAGTACTGCTGTTCAGATCGTCTTTCCTGCAGCTGGTCTACTACCAAATTTAACATGGTCTCTAAGTTCGTGTATGCAGAATTTTGTTGGAGAAAGGGTGCTGAAGTTTGAGTGTCTGTCAGCACTCTGCTTTGCCAAGTGGTCTCAAGATTGTTAAGCTTGCTAACCAAATCTTGATTCATCTTTAGAAGCTGTGCAAGGATTTTCCCTTGCTCAGCTTCATGTGTCAGTTTGGCCTGTTGAATATGCTGTATTTTCATTCCTAACTTTCTATCCAGCTGTGACATGATGCTTGAGGTGACACTGTCCATGGCACTGGAGCAAGTGGCAGCAAAGTTACCCACAAAGCGTAACATTTCTGTACGCATACTTTGCAGTTCCACCATAAGGATGTCATTAAAGGATTGCAGAAGCATATTTTCCTTCATTTGGGAGTTTTCTAGCATTATAAAGAGTTTGTCCCAATTTGTACGTGTTTCCTTACAGGCACTTAAGTCAGCTGAAGAAAAAGAAGTGAGAATGAGCTACTATTAAATGCAGCCAAATCGATTGTGATACTACATTTAAAAAAATATAACACTACTTCTTATGTAGCTATTTCCAATCTATAATATGCATATTCCGAATCTAATTAGTTCTCCCAGCACATTGCAAAAGCCAACAAAAGCTAAACATTAAACCAGTAATTATTGACTTATTCTAAAATATGCCAAGGCAAGTTGATCTAAAAATATAATCCATTTAGTTACCTTTTTCATTTGATGCCCAGTTTTTGAAGCTTTTCTACATCAACATCTATTCTCACTTACCTAACTTCCATCTTAGTAAAACAGAAAAATATAAACTGGTAAAATAATTAGCATTTCTAGATAACATATTTAAACAGTATGATTATGTTTCCCCCTGCATTTGTATAACACCTCTTTCTGTGTATTTTTATATGAAAAGAACAACACCTTTACAAGAATTCATTTCAGTTTTTTATATTGGTTGTGTATTATATAATAGTTATCAAACTAATGATTATTTCTAATAAAGGGTGGTGATCATTCTAGATTAGGAGCCACCATGAACAATGGCTTTGTAATACCTGTACCTGGGGCACAAGATATAAAGTAATATTAACTGTGTTTTGATAAAAACATAAACAATCTTCACAATGTACAATTTAAAGTAAACAGATGAAGAAATGAATGAAGAAATGTCCTCCTGAGAAGTTACTGTATTATTTAACCAGTGGTCCTGAAATTAATATGAACACTAAAAGTAGGAATTCAGTGGCCACTTGTAGTGGGTGACACATACACTTTAGAGGTACTGTAGCCAACTAATACCAAACATGTAGTGCCTTTCATGCTTCCATTAACAATGTGGGAATGATATGACAGTGCACTCTATAGTCAAGTAAAGCTTATTTGTTAAACTAGTATTGTGTCTTTTACTTCCTACCAAATGCCAGAGTCTTGTCATAAAACACTTATTTATTTGGAAAATAAAACCCTGCTTAACTATGCTGGTGAACAAAATATAACTGAAAATAACATGACATGGCTTAACACATGTCAAAATATTGTAAATAAGTGCTAAAACTAAAATAGGAGAATACATATTGTACAGTAAATACAAAATTAAAATAGGATGATAAATATTGTAAATAAGTGCTAAAATAGGACAGAATAGAACAAAACAAAACTTGCCTTCTTCTTCTTCTGCATCAATGTCATTTCCAATTTCATGATCAAATCGGACAATGATATCATTGTATTCTTCATCATCAGCTAAAACCAAGAAAACATGTAATAAGATACATAATATCTTAAAGGCAGGCATCTTGAGCTTTTGGGTTTCCTTTCAGCAGATGTTAGTAAAGATCTGAAAAGTGTCTTAAGTTTTCTTGAGCAAGCTCTTCACTTTAAGTCACAGTACTGCTGATCAAGCTTCTGCAGCAAGGAGAATGAGAGTACATGAGTCTCAGACCCTTAATAAACACAATGTGAATTGAATGACTAATGCTTCCTTGGAGGTACTGCGTGATGCAATGAAATAAGAGTACCTCCTGTGTTTTTTTTGGGGGGGGTGGAGTGAGGCTGGATTGCACAATCTTAGCCTTGAAAGTTTGATATATGGGTAGCTGAATTGAAGAAAGGGGAAAGAATGGGGAAATCTGTTCGAAATACCTTGCCCTTGGGACAGGATTTTTGTAGCATGACGTGGTTGAGATGAATGATGAATGGGGGGAAGGTGAGTGGTTAAGAGGGGGTGAGAGCAAATGCAAAATAAGCAATTTAGTTTTTACGTGCCAATGAAAATGTACTTCTATTATAGGATTTTTCAAATCTTGTTTTCCTTTTATTTTATATTTAGTTTTTTTGTGTAGGATACAATAAAACACTAAGCAAAACATTGCTATTTACACTGAAAAGTTAAGCTGACACGCAACATCTCATTTGCAATGGAGTACTTCTGCTACCCAATATTATGTTAGGGAGGACTAAACCTCAATAGACTTGCCCAAGGTTACACAGTTTACAAAGGCCATACTAGGATTTTGAATTAGGGTCTTGTGGTACTGTTTTGTGCCTTAACTCTTTGTCCACAGTGATTCCTATTTTTATAGAGTTAATGAAAACAGTTACAGAAACTTTTCCATCAGAATATTCTTATTATAATGCAAAGACAACTGGTAACAGCTGCTAAAGTCAGAGATTCAAACTTTAACAAACTACAAAATAAACAAAATGACTTGAAGAGTTATGAAACATTGGTTGCATGCTTAGTAATAAGCATTTCTACTATTAAGCCATTATTACAAACCATGCATATTGATGTATTGATGGCACTGTATGTTTACAAGGTTGTTAGTACAGTTTGATGTTTCTGAAGTATACACACATACAGTAAGTGGTGGAGATTTTCTTATGCCATACATGGTACTGTATATGCGGAATAAATTTATGTTTTTTTGTGTTGGTACGTCAGGGAATCCAGGCAGTCTTCTGAGCTCTAGATGAATTAACTGCAGTTAATTTAAAAAGACTGTCCCCTTTAGTGCCTGTTACAAGTTTTGTTCTTCCAACATGTAGTGCATCCTGCACTCCAGTGGTTTTCAAAAATCATCCTTGCTGAGTAACTGATTCAAACAGTACTTTCTATTTCACCCATTACTATTTCACTGCCCCTGCCATACGCTGTCCTGCAGGGTTCCATTTTATCCCCCATGTTGTTCACAGTGTATATGATACTACTAGGGAATATTATGTATCAAATAATATATGGGGTGTTGCATGTAACAAGAATTTAACACACAGCTGAGGTGCCACAGAAACTCCAAGATCGAAGCTCAAGATGTTTATCTAGGTATTCAACATCAAAGGTGTGTGTTAAATTCGAGTTACACACACCACCCCATGTTTTATTTTACATCATTGTTGGTGTGCACTTTTTCACCACAGCAATTACATAAAATAATCAGAGATCAGTGTCTAGTGACCATGGACTGGTAGGAATTCAGTGCGGTCCGCAGTCTGCCAGCTTCACATATTCCATTAGTGTGTGCTCCAGAAAGAAGAATATGGCTGTTTGTTCTGTGTACAGAATTCTTTTTTGTTCATTTTCTTTTTAATTTCAGAAGTTTTACTTACCGCTGTGTGGTGGTTTTAGCATCTGCTAGCAGCGATTGTGGCGTCCATCCAATGACGAGATGGAGAGAGTGGCTGGTGAATGCATGGAGTCAGGGAAACCCGGTGCGTGTTTACTGTAATAACCAGCTGGTTATTACAACAAATAATAACCAGCTTTCTCCAATGGGAAAAAGTGGATGCCAGTAATTAAAAGATGATATGGGCTGAGTTTTCATTGCTATGCTGATGGTACTCAGTTGTACCTGTCTTTTACGCCCAAACAACAGGATGCAGTCTCTGTTTTCAACCAGTGCCTTACTGAGGTTCAAGACTGGATTAGTGCCAAATGGCTAAGGTTAAATCCAGATAATATGGAAGTACTGGTGGTGGAACATGGTGGCCCAAGGGTTGGTACAGGCTGGACAAGTCACCAGGCTTAGTCTTGGAGACTCCCAGCCTCTCACCTCTTTTAAGGTGAGAAATCTTGGCATTGTGCTGGGTAGCAGCCTGATGCTTGAATCTCAGGTGTCAGCCATGTCCAGAGTAGATTTTACTTTTTTAGAAACATCACAAGGATTAGACACCTAATTCCCTCAGATGATCTGCCATCATTGGTCCATGCTTTTGTGACATCACGGCTTGATTACTGCAGTGTCCTTTGTCTGGATCTGTGATGCCTATTAGAATACTATTTTTCACTTTTTTTTTTATCCTTTTATTTATTCTACTCCTAGGCTGGACATTCTTCCAAGGAGCACATGCAGCGAGGACTGCTACTCCCTGTCTGAACCCTGTAATCTGACTGGAACTCCCCCGACAACATGGCATCCAGAGCACACCAGATCATCCCCCCCCCCAGGCCGGGCCTGCTCACCCTCAGTGGCCTGTCTGAAATCAGAGAGGGCTTACTGCAGTTGCTGGGTTGGCCAGGAGTCCATTGGGAATTGGGCCAGCGGTGGGATGTGCATCCTGCCTCTGGTGCCCACATCATCTTCACGGTCCCAGGTGGGTTTTTTTTCATGGTTTTCTTGTTTCCCTCAGGAGTGCGGTGTGTAATGACGTCCACGCATGGCTCACCTGATGATGTCTGCTGCACTCCCACCCCCTCGCATTCTGGCTGGCATACCTGTGCTGCCCCCAATCTCCATCGGGGGTCACTAGGATGCCGAGCAGCCCCAGAACCCTCCCCAGAGAGAGGAGAGCAGTCCTCCGGATGCTCAATCCTCTCCCTCCCCTGCTGACCCCCGATGGCCTGGGTTCGTTCCCGAACCCAGGTCGCTGGCGTGGTGCAATGTATGGTGTCAAGTGCCTCAACCCTCAGTGCTACCGGGCCAGCTTTCGACTACAAGTTTGCCTACTGACATCACAGTGATGGATTTATGTCAACCGCAAGTTGTGGTCGACATAAATTTGAAAGGAGACCCAGATCCTTTTCTCTCAGTGGGCTTTGCCCCCAAACCACCTATTTAGGGGGCTCTGTCCCCACACCCTCTGAATTTATGGATTATCAACTCCGAGTCGGAGTTGATTTGGGGAGAGGTGCAGGACCGGGGGACAGAGTGCCAGGGTCTCGGGCAGACTATAACAGTGAACAGTCAATGTTGTCAGCATTGACATATTCACTGTTGTTTAACATTTTTATTATTATTATTTTTTGGACAGAACACACACATAGGGGCAGAGTATTGCACATACAGATCTGACTCATACCGCAACATTTGGTATGGCCAGTGAATGAAATTAACAAATATTCACTCCATTGGCTGCAAACTTTAAAAAATATGATTTAAGATAATGTCCATATTACAGTCCTTGGATCCAGGGATTAATAAGCCAATGTAAAGTTGCACCCTCCCAATATAGGGGAGCCTGGTGAAAAAGAAAATACATACATTGCAGAGAAGAGAAAGATATGACAAATAGGCCTGAGACATAATCTAACTTCTCTACCTCAGGTATGTCCATCTACCTTGCAGATTGTAATATCAACTATATACAGAAGGCAATCTTTACTGAGGCATACATATAACCAGGGTGGAGAAAGAGACAAGGGGACTACAGATAACAAAACCCAGACCAGTTAGTGAGGGGGGAGAAATCTCAGAAAAGGGATTGGAAAGAATATTATGACAATACTTAGACCTTAAATAAGGCTGCCAGCATTTATCATACTGGGCTAAAGAGCCTTGGGCAAAACTGGAGATCCTCACGAATGTGGCCTCTTGGGCAAGTGCCAGGAGGTACTCATGCAAAGTCGGAGTCTCCGAGGTTCTCCATCTCATCAGTATAAGTCTCTTGGCCAGTGCCCTGACCAATGTGATCCATTGTGCCTCTGGACTGTACTTGGGCACGGTCAGGCTACCACAGCCCAGAAGGAGCAAAAGAGGGTATGAAACAGTATTGAGGAACACCTGTTGACACATGTCCTGAATTGCTAACCAAAAGTGCTGAAGATTGGGGCAGTTCCAGAGTATATGGAACAGGTGGGCACCAGGGTTACCACATCTCCAACACGTATCTGCTGAAATAAGTCCCATCTTAACTAGTTTAGCCAGGTCTCTATACCATCTGTGGAGGGTCTTATTCATAATAAGTCGTGTATGTCCATCCTGGCAGGCCAAATGGATTTGTACCCATCCTTGTTCCCATTGTTGCTCCAAAATAGAAGTCTGTAATTCTTTTTCCCATTGCAATCTGGCTTTTTGGAAGGGGTCTTTGGTGGATTCTCTGAGCGCACTATATATGCAGCTGGCTCTATTCTTGGTAAGTTTGCCCCATGAAAATATGGGGTGTGGGCTTTTTTTGTTGGTGTATTGTGATGAGGGAAATTTGGAAGGTGAGATATGGCATTTCTCAACTGAAGGTATCTCCAAAAGTGAGAAGCAGGGAGATAGTACCTTGCCTTCAGAGATTCAAAAGAGTCTATAACAGTAGTTGCAGGGATTAGGAGATCCTGTACCGAGGAGATACCCTGTACCATCCAGACTTTCCAGTTCAAAGTGGATTCCCCTATTTTCAGGGCCTGATTGTCCCATAAAGGCATATATTCCCAAGGAGCCATGTCATGGCCCAGCAGAGCCATTGCTTGCTTCCAATATTTTATTGATAATAATATAGAGGGAGAGAGGCCCATGGGTAAATTCTTCTTGCCATATAAGGCGACCGCTGGGTAGAGAGTGTGAGTTAGGGAGACTTCTAAGTGGAGCCAGTGAGGAGAGGCCTGTCCAATTTTAGAAAACCATCTAAGAGTCTGAGACAGAACAAAGGCCATATGATACCGCTGCAACCAAGGGAGTCCCCAACCACCCCTTTTCCAGTGTTGTCGAAGTTTAAGTTTACTATATCGAGGGGGGTGCGCCCCTCCCATAGGAAATTGCCCATCAGGGCCTCCAATTTCTGGAACTACTTCTGGGATATAGACAAGGGTAGGTGAGCCAATAGATAAAGCATCTTAGGGGCAGCCATCATTTGGATCGAGTCAATTTTACCAGCAAGTGAGAGCTTCAATGCTTTCCATCTTTCAAAATCTAACCTCAGGGTATCAATCAGGGAGTTGAAATTAGCTACAAGCATTTTAGATGAATCTGGATGTAAGATAATGCCAAGGTATTTTATACCTTGGGGGGACCATTTTAGCCCCATGGCAATAAACTCTTCTCCAGAGGCTGAGGAGTTCAGTGGGAGGATTTCAGTTTTAGACTGATTTAACTTTAAACCTGATATCTCTGTAAAATCAGTCAGGATATTAAAGATTGTCTGAATCTCTAGTGAAGTAGGTTCAATAGTAATAAGGAGATCATCTGCATATAAGAATGTTTCATAGTTAGCATCACCCACCTGAATTCCAGGGATATAATTGGAGGACCTAAGTGCAATGGCCAGGGGCTCTATAGCTAGAATGAATAGGAGGGGGGGAAGTGGGCATCCCTGTCTCGTGCTCTTCTGTAATTGGAAGGGCCGAGACAGGGTGTTATTGGTCAGTACCGAGGCTAAGGGAGCAGTATATAGAAGCCTTATCCAGGCAATACATTCTGGGCCGAAACCCATAGTAGAGACAGTATGAAATAGAAAAGGCCATTTAACTGAATCAAAGGCCTTTTCGAAGTCAATGGCCAGAGTTACTGAGGGGATTGATGAGAGTTTGACAGAGTGCATTAGGGACTCTAGGGTTCTGTGGTGGTCTGACCCCAGACGGCCTTTAACAAAGCCCGCTTGGGATGGGTTAACCAAACCATGCAGAAGAGGTTCAAGCTGTCCAGCAAGAACCTTGGCCAGTATCTTGGCATCTGCGTTAATAAGTGAGATGGGGCGATAACTACCTGGAGACAGTGGATCTTTCCCTTTTTTGGGAAGCACTGTAATAGTGGATTCTCTCATGGAGGGGGGCAGATGTCCATTAAGTAAAGAGTGTTGAAATACCTAAACCAAATAAGGGGCCAAATCAACTCCCAGAAGTCTATACAAATCTATGGGCAATCCATCTTTCCCTGGGGTTTTACGCGGGTTCATAGAGTGAATCGCCTGAGTCACTTCTTCCGCTGTTATTGGAGCTTCCAACAGTTTGGTCTCACAACCAGAAATTCTGGGAATGGGTAGTGAGGATAGGAAAGCTTGGATCTTAGCTGGATCGGGGGGGTTTGGAGAAGCATACAAATTTTCATAGAATTGAGACATGATTAAATTTTTCCCAGAGTTCGTACGACATGGAGCCCCTTTCGTGTCCACCAGTGCATGTATCACCTTGGAGGCTTGTTGTAATTTAAGACAGTAGGCCAAAAGCCTGCTGGCCCCCCCCCTTCCCAGAAAGAATGGCAGATGCATCAGAGATTTAGCTCAGCCTGCCGAGATAAATGGGTATTAAGGGAGATTCGTGTGCTGGCTAATTGTGCTAATAGAGTTGAAGACGGGGTTTGATTTTTGAGAGCTTTGTATTGGGATTCCAAAATATATAATTGCTTCTCCAATGACCTCTGGTCCGCTTCACGGTGGTGCCTCCTGGCAGCAGCAAAGGCAATTATCCTGCCCCGAATAGTAGCTTTAAAGGCCTCCCATAAAGTCGAATTAGATACCTCCCCATTATCATTGTCTGTCCAGTAGTCTGATACTGCCGGGCCAATCCAATCTAGAAAGGTTGCGTCCTCTAGCAGGAGAGGGTCCAAACGCCATGTGGGAGACTGGTAGGAATCCTGTCTCCTTTTAATAACTAATTCCAGGGGGGCGTGATCGGAAACATAAATTGGGTGCATCAAGGCCCTGACCACCTTTTCATATAACCCAAAAGATATGAGCCAGAGATCTATCCTGCTGGAAGTCCATAAATCGGGGAAAAACATGAATAATCATGCATTCTTGGATGTAATGCCCTCCAGGCATCCAGTAGCCCGAGTTCGGACATTAGTTTCCCTACTGCTCTCCTAGCCTGTCTATGGGGTTCAGGGGATTTATTGCTTCTATCTATAGAATAATCTAATGTTAAATTAAAATCCCCTCCTAAAAGTATTGGGGCTCTATTTTTGTTAAAGTCCAACAGGGCCTGATTGACTGTATGAAAAAATTGCGGGCAATCCTGATTGGGAGCATATAGGTTAGCCAGGACCAAGGGGCCTTCAGGGGTTTCAACTTCTGCTATAATCCATCTCCCTTCCTGATCTCATATATAGTCCTTCACCTTCCATCCCAAATTTTTATGAAAAAGTATGGAGACCCCCACTTATGAGAGGGTGCCACACTGTGAAGTTCTTTAATCACCCAACCCTGTTTAAGTTTCATGGCTTCCCCGGAAGAGAGTTTTGTCTCTTGCAGGAAGGCCACCATAGGGCCTAGTTTTTTTAAGTGAAGTAAAACTTTCTTCCGCTTGATAGGAGAATTAAGCCCTCACATTCCATGAAATCAGCTTAGTTCCATTTAAACCAACAGTAAAAAATGTCAACAGGAGTATATGACCGGAAACAATATAGAGAAGGTCTGAGTTTAGCACCATTTCCCTCCTTACTTCCCCTTCTAATATTGAGGGGCACATCCTCACCCCATGAATAAGATTGCCATAAAAAGAGTTAACATAATACCATAGTACAAACATTTTAACCTGAAACAAAAAAGAACTAAGATTTACAACCCCCAGTGACAGGGGGAAATTTAAACCATTTTTATTAACAGTACCCAGTCCCGCACCCCACTGTTCACTACCCTGCCAACCCACACATGACCAGCATCCAATGTATGTGTTGGCTAAAAAAAGCCCAGACACCAGTAGAAGTTGCTGGGAGGTATGCGGCCCCAGGAACCCATCTCAAAAAAGTGAAATGGTTCTCCTTGTAACCCCTGCAAAACAAAAATGAAAGGAGAAATGAAAACTTCCATGCAACGATGGCCTATAAACTGCCGTCCATCAGACTGGTGGGTGGAAATGATAAAGGACCACCCAAGTCCCTCTAGACACTTCAGTAGAGTTGTCAAGAATGAGTATAAATGGGCTCTGAGTAAAAAATATATACACCCCCCTGCTCCATTAGTCTTTGCAGCTAAAGGGCTAACACATAAAATACCTATTCAGCATATTGAGACAGCAGGAGATAAAAGAAAAGAGAAAGGTAAAGCCCTAAATAAAAAAACATGCATAAGCCCAGGGGCCATTCGCAGCCATCCTCTAAGGGGATGGACCCCCCTTAACATTGGGGCCCATGGGTATCTTCCCTAGTCAGAGGAGAGGGCTGCCTTATCCTCAAACAAACATGGTGCTAAAAAAAGAATATAATAGCAACAGTCAGCCTGCTGATTCAACAGCAGGAGTGGAGACATCCATATCACCTGAGGTTGTTTCCAGGGCTGGCACAGCTGCCGAGGTCACATAGTCTTCCGAAGGAGTGCCCGCTGGTTCCTCGGCCAAAAGAAGATGCTTTGCAGCTGAAGACTTCCAACCCTCTGAACGGGAGCATCTGGGAAGAAGAGGCAGATCACGGGGAACATCTTCAGAAGGGAGATCCATCAGTGCCTTATACTGATTGTTACTCATATCTGGGATTAGTGTATCTTGAGAGCCGTTGGGTTCAGGGCTACCACTTCTGCTTCTGCTTCTAGAACAGAGCCGTGGGGTTTTGTCTACGTGCCCTCCCTTGATCCTTGCCCTTCTCCTATTCTTTTCTTGCTGCCAGGAGATTTTAGGGAAGATGCCCGAGTGGGAGTCACAGGTTGTTTGACTGACTGAGGGGTAGAAGCTAATAACACCTCAGAGGTCCTGGGTTTGGTGGTGTCCATCGAGGCAGGGTGTGCAGGCAAGGCCCCGGAGCTGCGGGTGTCACGTAACTTGCCCCAGTTTAATTTGGGAGCTTGGATTGATATAAAGTCCTCAGCAGATGCCGGATTGTCGAAGACCCGTGGTGACCCATTAACCACAATTTGAAGAGACGCAGGGTATTGGAGGGAGTACTCAAGTCCCAACTCAGCACACGCCCTACGAGCTGCTGTAAAGGCCCTTCGCCTGTTAGAAACTTCCTGCGAGTAGTCAGCAAAGATTTGAATTTTATGGCCCTTCCAAAACAGTTCTTTTTTCTGCCGAGCCAGCTGGGCAATCAGTTCACGGTCCTGGAACCGGAGAAATCGGGCTAGGATGGTACGAGGGCATCCACCAGGAGCCGGGCGTGGAGCGAGGGTTCTATGCGCTCTGTCTATCTCCCAGCGGGTTTCACAATGCCAATCCAGCAAGGGGGCAAGCTCTTTTTGTAGGAACAGTATAACATCGTTCTCCTTGCAGCCCTCCGGAAACCCCACAAATCTGAGGTTATTCCGGTGGCTGCGATTTTCAAGGTCTTCAACACGGGTCCAAAGAAGATGAATTAGCTGCTCCTGATTGTATAATTTAGCCCCAGCCTTGCGCCAGCCATCCTCAGCCTCTGCTAGTTTATGTTCAGAAATACAGGCCCGTTGTGATAAATCTACAATATCTTCCGTATTTTTCTTTGTAGCTACGTCCAGTCTCTCCATGCGATGTAGAATTTTGGCAAACATCTGCCGTATTTCTAGTAGATTGCTCTCCGGTGTTGTCTGCATAGAGACAGGCTCTATTCTGATGCTCTTGTAGGCCGAATGGCAAGGCAGGACACCCAATATGCGGCTGCAAACAAATAAATTTTCATGTGCCGGTCGAGAAATAGTTACCTGGATGACAACCAGTAGGTTATTGATTTTGATCTTGTGCTGTTATGCAGGAACAAATCCGTAAAAGCAGGATTTAAGGTTTTTTTTCTGGAGCTAGACGTTTAGACGTCCATTCAGTTCAACGGCTGGCTACGCCCCGACATATTCACTGTAATAGCATCACCATAAAGAGTGCATGCCCCTTTGCCTAGAGCTTTTGGGGTTGATCTTCATCACCTACAGCTAGTGCAGAATGTTGTAGCCAGGCTGTTGACTGGATTTCCAAGGTCATATCATAATTTGCCTGTACTGCACTCTCTGCACTGGCTCCCTATTAAGTGGTGGATCACCTTCAAGGTCAGTTTTCTGACCTATAATGCCCTGCATGGTCTGGCTCCCAGTTACCTGCAAGACCTCCTCCTCCCCTACCACCCATCTCGTCCCCTCCAGTCAGCCGATGAGGGCCTCCTAGTGATTCCCAGGGTTCATTTGAAGCCATCTGGTGCAAGGGCTTTTTTGTTCATTGCACCCACCCTGTGGAATCCCTGCCTCATTTGCTTAGAGAGGCCACCTCGGTTAGTGTCTTCAAGTGACCTGAAGACCTTTCAATTTAACAAAGATTTTCCCTCCTCTTAATTGGTAATTTATTATGTTTATCTCTCTCTCTCTCTCTCTCTCTTTCTCTCTCTCTCTCTCTCTCTCTCTCTCTCTCTCTCTCTATATATATATATATATATATATCTGCTGTTGTTTGTTTACATTGGACTATGTTACTCAGGGATCTTTAAAGTGCCTAGAGTCATAATAAGCTAGACCGCTCTAACAAATGAATAAACAAAACTAAAGCCATTAAACCCAGGTAGATAGGCATCCTCATTTTTACAAGTATGGCACTCAGGAGTGGTCATCCCCTCATGATACTGGATTGTGAGCAATTGAACATTGAAAGTTGTAAGGCATATCTGAAGGCCATCGACAGTTAGTGTAATTTTGATCTGAAGAAAAAGGTTTACTGATGTTCTACAGTTTCATCCTCAGCTTTATATTTAAAAGCACAGCCCCAGCAAACTGTGATATTAAAATGTGACAGTCAGCCTTTTGGAACTGTATGTGCCTCAGGTCCAGCCTTGAGCATCCAGATTTTCAACATGGTCCATTCCCATAAATTATAAAAAAAGTCCACCAATTCTGTCTTCTCGGTGGTTAAGCCTCTGTCACATGGGATTTCATTATGTATGAGTATGATAAAACCACCCAGGGGTGCCTTAATCAAAGTGCAACTATTGAGGTCACAGGAAAAATGCAACCTGGTCTGGTCAAAAGGCTAATATTCAAGTCAACACAACTGATCAAGATCAAAAATGTATTATAGAAAGCAGACAACCACACAAAACAACATTACCATAGCATCCACCTCACAGCCAGTTTAATTAATTACACCCCTGCACCCTCCATTTTAGATATCTTAACTCCACATCACACAGACAATGCAGTTAGATATATACACTCCCTGTCACCGCAAAGTTCATCAAAGTGAAATCCCCATTGCTGCCAATATAGGCACGGTCAGGGTTTCATTGTGGGAGGTTTGCTGTGCCGGTGTCGCCATAGAGATGGCATCCTCATGAAGTTCTCTTTTTGGACATATGTATTGAAAAGTCTTACATGTTTTTTCTTTTGTCTGCAGGGGGTGTGTGGGGGAGCAGGTGATCTGCCATGTGGCTGTGTTATTTGCATATTGACCATTCTACCTGGAATCATTATACTGAAAATAATACACCAGCATTCTGGTGTGTTAGTAGGATGTTAATCAACTCTAGAAAGTTACACCTAAAGCAGCCACATGTGAACAGATCTGGACCAATGAGGAGGCAGAACTGACCTGATCCCAGTCTATAATGGACTATAACACCCAGTCATTCATTGTTTATTCCTTATGCATTTTGTACTGTTACTTCATTTCCTTGTTCAACACTAGATAACTCCATATCAAGTTGAATGGGAATAAAAGTATTAGCGGATAAATAGTCTTTATTTTTTGATTCCAACAAGTCTGATGAAGATATTTTGCACTCTCTCTATACACATCTGTCTGTCTATCCATTTGTCTGTCTGTCTGTCTGTATCTATCTATCTATCTATCTATCTATCTATCTATCTATCTATCTATCTATCCA
Source organism: Neoceratodus forsteri (assembly GCA_016271365.2). Taxonomy (NCBI): domain Eukaryota; kingdom Metazoa; phylum Chordata; order Ceratodontiformes; family Ceratodontidae; genus Neoceratodus; species Neoceratodus forsteri. Next base: position 160,766,999 of record CM028137.1, read on the forward strand.
GCTACAGCAAAAAAAAACTGTAGAACTTCTCTGACAAATGCAGATCACCTGACTGTGATTAACCTACAGTACATGCACGGTAGCCCAGATCAAAATTGGATTACTATCCATTTGTGTTACAAATTACTATACTCACTGGCCTTTCTTTCTCTTTCTCTCTCTCTCTCTCTTTCTTTCTCCCTCTTTCATTTCAGTGTATCACAGAACCCTTGCAGAAAGCTAGAGCACAGCTGTGTTTGAGCTAATAATCAGCAGTAGTAGAAGCAGCCACAGCCAGGTATACTGCCAACATGGACTATGTAATCATTTCTTACAATATAAAACACATTTACTGTTTTACTGTACTTCTACAACTAATCCCATATTGTTGTCCCATCTGTTTGAAGGTGATTTGGCCAGTATCACTTCCTCCAGGAGCTTGTTTCACTTGTCCACCACTCTTGTGGTGAAAAAGTGCTTACAGATGTCCATTTTGATTCTTCCCCTGAATGTTTCACTGAGTTCCCCCCGTCCTTGTACTTTAGCTCAAGGAGAAAAGCACAGTGGCATCTACCCTATTTATCTCAATTAGGTACTAGTATGTTTTGATCATGTCACTTCTTTCCTTCCCTTTTTCAAGGGTGTACATGTTCAAGTTCTGCAGCCTTTTCTAATATGTTTTGCCTCCTAGCTCATAGACCACCTTGGTTGCCCTGTGCTGTACTGGTTCCACCTTGTCATAATCTTTCTTCAGGTGAGGTCTACAATACCTTGTGCAGTATTCCAGATGCATTTGCACCAGTGACATGGAGTTTGCTGTGTTATAAAGTTTTCTATATGCAGGGGGATTCACCTGTTGAACCTAGAGAATCAAGATCTTCTCCAGAGTTAGAAGCCATGGATTGTTGAGATTTTGCTTGACTAAATGCCAATAACTGAGCTGTGCTGAAAAACGTGTGTGTTTTTCTGGTCAAGTGAACTCACATTTAGCCCATGCCATTATGGATAAGCTCCTTCCCAGTTAAAGGATCTCAAATGTTTACGCAAGAAATCTTTTTTATGCAACTGAGATACATAACAAACATCTTGAAGTGCTTTAAATTTTAGGTCAGGTGTATGGAATAGGTCACATCACCAGAGCCAGTACATAAAATAAACTAATACCAAGAGGGATCTGCTACACACACCCTCTAGGTAAATACATCACGCAGTGGAGTAATGACCCACTCACTGGATAACCTTTTATGTATTTTATTGTGTTGGCATGCGCCAACCATAATGTAAATGCTGTCAAAAACATTGATATTTTATGGTCCTAAGTCTGACCTCTTCATCAGGATTTCCAAGCCTGTTACACCAAAATATAACAATTAATATTTAAAACTAATAGTCCAATTACATGATTATGTAACAAATGCACCCAGGCCATTCGACAGGCAAAAATCCACTACTTTAAGACTGAACTAGACAATTCCTGGGGAGATAGCTGTAAATTTTGTGAAAATATGAAGTCCTTAACAGGGAAACCAAATAAAATAGCTCTGGCTATGCTGACCCTTGACAGGAATGTAACACAGGATCCTAAGGCCATTGCTAATGCATTCAACAAGGCCTTCACAGACCTCAGTGGTGTGCTCTCCTCTGACTTCTTCAACTCAAATAGCAGTGACATACGCAGCACATCCGGTTCCTTACTCCCTAACCCTGCTCCACCATTCAACCTCAGGATTACCTTGAAATCTGAGGCAAAAAAATACCTAATGCAAGTACTAGGTAAAATCAGACATACCGGAGACAGTCTCGAGCTGAAGCTAATTTTCCTAACCCTATATGAATTATTGGCACCTCTAACAAGAATACTAAACCTTTCCCTCAGAACTGTAAAATTCCCTAAACTATGGAAAGCCACGGCAATTACCCCAGTCTTCAAAAGCGGAGATAGGATGATTCACACTAACTACCGACCAATTTCAATACTACCCCTAATCTCTAAAGCTCTTGAATGGATTGTCTACGATCAACTCATTGAACATCTAGACAAATACCAACTACAATGCCGGCAGCAACACAGCTTCAGAAAACAACATAGTATAACAACAGCTGAGTTTATAGGTTTTATTCATGACTCATGATTCATGACTCCCTTTATCATGGGCACTTAGTGGGAGCTACCTTCATTGACCTCACTAAGGCCTTCGACATGGTAAACTATGAACTCCTACTTACTCAGCTAGATGATTATGGCATATCCTCAAACTTACTGTGCTGGTTTCGGAACCTCTCCGGGCGTGAATAGGTAAAAGTGGGCAACACACTCTCTGATAGCCAAAGCATCAGCACAGGAGTTCCCCAAGGATCTATTTTGGGCCCTTTGCTATTTGGCCTCTTCTTAAACCACCTTCCATAAGTGTGCCAAAACAGAATTCTCCAATATGCAGATGACGCTGTCCTATACACTAGTCACCCTGACCCCACTACTCTAGAACAGTGAATGCAGTGTAATGTCAAGGCTGTAGAAGACTGGTTTATTAATGCACGGTTATTGTTAATCTATAAGAAAACAAAAAACATGCTGTTTGCCTCTACATATAACAGAAACAATTCATTCATGCTAGCTATACGAAACAAACAAAATGGAATTCTTGAGCAGGTTCAAAATTTTAAATATCTTGGCATTACCTTGGATAGCTCCCTCTCATGCTCAGCAGATATTGACCAAGTTGCCAGATCCGAAAACAGGAAAATTGGACAACTGTATAGGCATAGGCACTGCCTTACTGAAGAAGCCCTTAAACTCATTACAAATAGCACGGTCTTTTCTGTAATAGAGTATGGCTTAATCTTCTACAGTGCAGCCTCTGACACATCCCTCAAAAGGATTGAATTAACACTGAATAAAACTTGCAGGCATGTCCTAGGTGCCACACGCCTCACCCACACCTGTGACCTTTATTTGCTCTCGGATTGGTTAAACCTGGAAAACAGAATTCAATACCAGTCATGTCTTCTAGACAAAAAGGCCATCTTAGGTCAGGCCCCAGTTGGGGTTCAGTCCATGCTTAGCCCAGCTGCAGCTGCCAGACAGACCAGAGCAAAAAATAACAATCTTTTTAAGGTCCCTTTCCGCTGAGCTTCACAAGGTCAGCAATCCTTTGGATTACATGCTCCAAACTGGCTCAATTCCCTCCCAAGTGACCTTCTCACTGAGTCTAAACTTGGACCTTTCAAATTTAAACTCCACTCACACCTCACTAGTCAAATGATGTGTACCCATTTTCTTTAATCAGTCAAAGTGACTTAGGTTCCATACTGATTATTATAGCGCTTTTCCTTCCCCCACCCAAGTATTGATTATCATAGCACTTATTCTTCCCTCACCTGCTACTTCATAACCACCTCCCCTCATCTTTAACAATTCTACTTGCACCCTACTTAACCCTCCTCATGGCTCAGCTCCTACCTTAACAACTTCCTACCCCAGCCTCCTACCTCCACTCCCCACCCCCCGCCTGGACAAAGGTAACCAGCTATACTGGTTTCCTGTATTTAATTCTATAAACCTCCCTGCCTTCAAGTAACTGCATATATTTCTTAAATAAGATTTCCGCTCCTGTCCACATAGTCATGTTGTACACCCTGTTTTATTTTTAATGCGAATTTACTGATGTTTTTTGGCATATGCTAAGTTTCATCTTCTGTTACCTCCACATTTATTACTTGTATAACGTGATGTTTCTGTCTGTCTGTTCGTGATGTGGAACCTCTGTAAATGAGCTTATAGCTCAAAGGTTGAAATCTGAGACTGTAATAAATAAAAATAAATAAATGAATAAATAAATAAAAATGATTGATAAATTTATCAATAGCTTGCTTCTACTGAAGGACCATAAAACAGGGAATTATCTGGATTCTCTCTCCTTCCTGGGCTTAACAAGTATATGCCCAGGACCCAAGGCAGCATGGATTCAGAGTAAGAAGGTCACGTCAGATGAATCTAATAGATTTCTTTGACTGGGTGACCAAAGTAGTAGACCAGGGAGTAGCTGTGGATATGCCCTACCTAGACTTTAGCATGGCATTTGACACAGTCCCACACAAAAGATTAATAAACAAGTTAGCCAGCCTGGGAGTGGGTCCCAGAGTGATAGCCTGAGTAAAAAATTGGATGGACAAAAGAACACAGAGGGTAATAGTAAACAGAGTCCATGCTGAAGAAAGGGGGGTTACTAGTGGGTTACTGCAGGGTTCAGTACTGGGACCGATCCTCTTTAATGTCTTTATAGGTGACATTGCAGAGGGGCTGGAAGGAAAAGCATGCCTCTGCAGATGACACAAAGATCTGCAACAGGGTTGAAACACAAGGGGGTGGAAAGGATGAGAATGGACATGGCAAGGTTGGAGGATTGGTCAAATGTATGGCAGCTTAGATTCAATGCAAAGAAGTGCAAAGTAATGCACCTGAGAAACAAAAACTTAGGGGAAAAGTACACAAATGGGGGGGGTACTAACAACAACTAAAATGGAAAAGAACCTGAGGGTAGTCATATCAGATGACCTAAAGGTAGGCAAGCAATGTGGAAAGGCAGTAAGGAGGGCTGGTGGGATACTGGGATGCATAGGGAGAGGCATCACCAATAGAAAACAGGAAGCTGTTATCCCTCTATACAGACACTTGGTGAGACCCCATCTGGAGTACTGTGTGCAATTCTTGAGACCCCATCTCTACAAGGACATAGACAGGATGGAGGCAGTCCAGAGGAGAGCAACTACAATGGTGCACAGTCTGCACCAGAAGCCATAAGAAGAGAGACTAAAGTAGCTTAATATGTATACCCTTGAGGAAAGGAGGGAGAGGGGGGACATGATTGAAACTTTCAAGTACCTCAAGGGAGTCAACAAAGTGCAAGTGTGTAGCATTTTTCAGAAAAAGAGACGTGCAAGAACAAGGGGTCTCAATTTGAAGATAGAGGGGGGGATGTCCCAGGGGCAATGTGAAGAAGTATTTTTTCACAGAGAGGGTGCTGGATGCATGGAATGGCCTTCCTGAGGAGCTGGGGGGTTCAAAAACAGTGGGGCAATTCAAGAATGCATGGGTAAGACATGAGGCAATTCTAGTGGGGGGTTGGAGGAAGTAGGCTGTTGGTTAACTAGTATCTGTAGCTTATTCATTAGGTAGGAAAATGGGCAGACTGGATGGGCCAAGCAGACTATGTTTTTATGTTTCTATGCCATTTGTATAGCCAATACATGAATGCTAAATGCTAATCAGTTCAATATTTAAAAATATACAGTTATAATCAAGTGACATAGAGATCTATAGTCATGGTTGTGTGGGCTCTAGCATAACTACGATGGCAGCATCTCATGAACTAAAAATGTTTCACACCTTTTGATTGGCTAACCTTTGCCATGAATATTTACACACCACATTTCTTCAATGTCATACATATGTTGCAAGATACACAAATTGATACATACCAAATTGGGCAAGCTTCATTAACAATTTAAGCACCAAGAGGCACATAGTTGTTGAAGTTTTCTTTGTTAAAGTTTCTTGCTGAAAGCCTAAATTTTGAATATTCATCAGTGCTTCATTTTCATATAGTTTCCTTTTAATTTGAACTGGTAAGCTTTGGTCATGTAAGGAAAGTTTTCAGGTCACACTGGTCTGTACCTTATCTGCAGTATTTTCAGTATTGTTTTTTTAAATTATCAGCAGCACATTTGAGATCATGCAAATTTGTTTTTGTCTCTTCAAAAGTTATTTTTTTGCACATGTGTTCTTTTAATTACTTTTGTCAAGCTTTTTGCCTGACTTCACACAAGGCTTGTGTAACTTTGAAATAGTGTCTCCAGTCTCTGGTATAGTCTAGAGTTTAGGTAGAGACTACAAAGTGATCTTTGAAGGTGAATCAGGTTGAACATTGACCATGAGATCAGAAGGGTTTGAAGATGGTGTGGCCATTGTGTCTACAATGTCTCTGTTTCTTCTGGCCTGGAGCTCCTTCGGGACCAAAGGTGGTCTATTTGCCCAGTTTTTGTTTTGTTTGCGTGCTCTTTCCTCTTCTAAAGCCAACTTTCAGCTTTGCATTATTTTTTTTATTTTTTTTAGAGGTAGGAAAAGGTACAGGTTACTTGTTAAATAAGTTTTATTTGTACATGGTTGGAAGAGCAATTTCAGGTAGCTAAACTGTTGGATGCCATCTTCAGGTTTGCCTTTTTATAACTGGTCTGGAGGATCTAACTATTCAGTTATCATATTGTATACAAAAAAGGTCCATTCTTTATTGATTCCTATTGGTATGCAATGACAGTTTTCAGAAATTGGAAGAATGTTGGTGTGCACCCATACCTGATCAGACATTTAACAAACTGTTATTCCTGAACTTGGTAAACTAGATTCCTGACTGTTGTCCTTCCTCTTATATGCTGTGTATTGGACAGGAAGTGGAACAAGAAAAGAACCCATAGGGAATCCCTGATGCTGTCAAGTCTGGTAGATGGGATCCTATCCCTATCACTAGTGAATAATTTTGTGTGCAGTGTGTACCACTCTGAGAAGCCACTCAGCAGCCCACCAATAGTCCTGTGCCCATCCCTGTCACTGGTGAAGCCTGCTTTGTGGAGTGCCACTCCTTTGAAGCTGCTCAGCTGCCAAAGAAGCAGTTATCCTTCTGTGTAGTGTCCCCCAAAGTTGCTCAGCAGCTGAAGAGTTAATTAAAATCTATTGGTCTGGCCCCCATCCCTACTGCCAGTAAAGACGGATGTGCATGATGTCCCTGAAGACAAAAAATGAATTAAAGTTCAGAGCTTGGTTCTCCATCCCTGTCACCAGCAAAGACTGCTGTGTGCAGTGCAACCCCCTGTTACCAGGGAAGTTTTCCACAGGGATTGTGGCCTGAGCATTGCTTAGCAAGTAGGGGTGGGTGAAAGTTGTGAATTCTGCTTTTGCAGAACTTCCACGAAATTTTGGACATTTAGCGGAAATTTTTGGAACTTTCGCCATTGGTAAAACTGGGATTTTCCACAGATTTTCACTGGATTCCATGGACTTTTTTGTGAACTGCGTAAAAATTCATATAAACTGTGGAATTTATTTTATCCACAGTTTAATGAACTGTCAGTGAATGAGCACATGCTTGTACAACCACATGATTATTCACTGACAGTTCAGATGGCCACTGGTAGTAGAAGAGAGAGGAGAGCTGTGCCGGTGGCCTGCTCAGAGGCAGGGTGGGGGGAGTGCGGTGGTGGCAGATGAACTGTGAGGCTGGGGGGGTGAGTGGGTCCACTAGACACCAGGGAATTGGGATTACTTTTTTATAAGGAATCAGGGATGGGGAGTCTAAAAGACACCTAGAAATACTGGGAATAGAGGGGGGTAAGTAGGTGGCTGATGGCTGTTTTATTGTGGATTAATGGAATCCAGGATAGGGAGGGGGTCCTCTAGACAGCAGGGAAATAAAATGTTTTTGGGGGCCATGATTGTGGGTAGGGTGGCCACTAGACACCAGGGAGGGATCAGAGTTTTTGTTTCTTCTTTACTGGTACCTATGGGCCATGATCCCCAGACAGGGGTGGTGGAAACCACTAGACACCAAGGATCAGGGATTTTTTATTTGGGACCCACAATTGGTGATTTGGGGGACACTAGATACCAGGAGGATTCAAGGGAGGGATTAGAGGTTTTTTATTTATTTATTTGCTGGAACCCCTGATCAGAGGGGATGGATTAATGAATTAAATGGCAGTTAAAAAAACCTCAGAACTGACCATTGGCAGTGATACATTCTACTGATTTTTCCCCACAGTTTAATAAATTAAACTGCAGTCTGTATATTTATTTCACATTTTTAAAGCAGAACTTCCACGAAGGTTGTGAAAAGGATTTCCAAACTATTAAGGAAGCGGAATTTGTACTTTCATGGAAATTCCTCTGGTGGAATCTTTTTTTCACACACCCTTATCAGCAAGATTCAGCTACATGGGAAGAAATCTTGGCCTGGAGTGAACCTCACCAGGACTCAACTGTATAAGTTATAAAAAGTTAAAAATTTATAATGACAAATTGCAGAGTTTCCCTAAAGAAGCACAGAAGATAGTTTACCTAGTCACAAACTGAAATAGGAAACTACAGAGTAACAGTTTTATTCTACTGTTTAATGTCATTTTTTTATGATGCTTTACCTCATATTTTATATCATTTTTTGCAATTCAGAACACTCCAAAGCTTTCTAACCTAATGGCTAGGTAGTGACTGTTCCCCCAAGAAAGTGCATGGGTCTCCCCCCCCCCTCCACTGTCCAAAACCTCCTGTACCCTGTCAAAATCAATACTCAACTAGGAGTAGAGATAGAAGAGTACTGTCTGTACCTTTCCGTAGAACTAGCCTGGCTAAATGCTCCTTTGCTTACAAAGCTACATTCTGGTTAAATGAACTTCCAGAATCCCTCCTGAACCTCCCTTACATTGCCATGTTCAAGAAGGGGCTGAGAATGGCTCTCTCATGAGGTTCCAGAAGCAAATGTACTCCCGTCCCAACAGAATGTCTGTTCAATGCTATGAGGTACTGACTACAGAATGCATTGTCTAATAATGTTGCAACTTTCAAACTTTTGTTTTTGTCTGTGAGTGTATTTTGTGCAACTCTGTGACAAGGCTTTAGTGGACCGGTTCTCCGTACCTGCTTTATGCTATGTAACTTCCATTTATTTGACAAGAACCTTTGTAAATAATCTATCTAGCTCAAAGGTGACTATCCAATATAAATCAATAAATAAATACATAAACAAACAAATCAGTCAGTCAATCAATCAATCAATAAATAAAACAACTACAAGAAAAAAGTCAGAAAACCCTGAATATTCTGGCCCAACAACTATGTGGTAGTTTCTCCCTCAAGCAAGAAAAGTCCCACACTTTTCAAAAACAGCAATTATGTGATAACTGTCCTGAAAAGGAGTAAAAGCCTGAAAACTTGGGATGGTAGAGAGAACAGTCTGAGCAAGCTCTTGGGAAGAGGCTGCTTAGCTATCATAGTGAGCATTGGTTAAACTTGCTGACAAGGCCGCATGAATTGGTAAGAAACTGGATAAGCTCTTTGCCTCTCGCATCAGCAGTCTCAGATGTAGAATATTAGTAATCAGGACTTTGGTTCACTAAGACTACTGTTTTGTAAATAATAATTTTGTAGTTTGTATGCAAGAGTTATAATATAGGTTAAATATAAATAATCAGGGCTGTGGGTTCACTAAGCCTACTGTTTTGGGAATACTAATTTTGTAGTATGTATGCATGAGTTATGACATAGGTTACTTAGAATATAGTTTTAAACAACTGCTTTGCAATAAGAATACTAACATTATTAGGTAGAATACTTACAGTAGGCTAACTTGTCCTGTACCTTAGGGCAGATGTTTTTGTTAGAAGCCAGAAAACTGCTTGGCTTAGAAAATAGTAATTTGCTTATTGCTTTTGCTTTGTAAAGAAAATAATAATTTTGTCATGACATAAAAGACATTGTGAAGATGTTTCCTTATGTAGTTTGTGGTATGGAAATACCCTAATAATAAAAGCTGCTTGAGTTATGTCAATATATCCCATATTTGTTCTATAATATACATATAAATTGAGTACTCATATTGTGTCACACAAATTCTAGCACTGGCACCAGTTCTGGTACCAGTTCTGATTCTAGGGTCTCACCCACACCCTGAAGCAATAGCTCTACAGATATAGTTAGTGAAACAGGCAAGAGATGGACTGACATACAATCCTATGTGCTTCCAAAATGATTTTTAGTGTTTAAACAACAAGGCATAATCTTACCACGACAGCAACCCTTCATCCTAGGCATTGGTCCACTACTTACATAAAAGCAAAAGGAAAGTACAAGGAATCAATATAGACTTGCAAAAAATACTCTTTCAATTTACTGTCTTAAAAACTGATAAATTCTAAGGCACAAAACATAAGCACCTCTTTAATAAAATGATTTCTTAATAATCCTTTAATAATGTTTGTTAGAATATGCAAGTGACTCCCTAACAGAGTGACCAGTTTTGAAACAACAAAAGCATAATCAAAAATCAAACTATTTTTAGAGAAAGAAACTCAAGCCATATTCAGTATTATATTATTAAATAAAATAATTGTTCCATTAAAGAGCTCTTCAACAAGACTAACAAAGTTCAATCCTCTAGTTTAGGGAGCCTGGACATCTTTGGTTGGATTTGCAAAGGCTTGCATCATGCCTTCCGATGTAAAATGTGTCCTGTTAAATGCTTCAGAATGCGTGTGCCTTATTTTTGAACATCTTGACGTGTTTACATCAGTTTTTCAAATTTACAATACATCAGAAAAATGAAACATAACTCAGAATATTGATGCATGCATTATTTTCAGACAGTGATTTGTGGCCATTGCATCTAGAAAAACAGTCCTGGCAGATATTGTGCAGCTGCATCTGGAAAATGGATGCTTTTCTTTTGGAATCTAGATCCACTGGTGGATCTCAAGAGATGTTGGCAGATCTTGGGGCAAAGTTAAACAAGCATCGATCCTTACAACTAATAAGCATAATTATAAAATGGGCAAAAAAAAATGTCAATGCTGATTGGCTGGAAGCTCTTTCCAGCTGTGTCCTTATCAGGACATATAGTTAAAACACACACTACTTGTGGTAAAGATGATGCAGTACAGGGGAATATCAGTCCATGGCACTGCTCTCCTCTTCGCATCGCATTGCATTGCATGGAACAGTGCAACCTCGGAACCGCCATCCAAGGCGCCCCCAACACACACAGCCTCACAAAATGTCTCTCTAAATCCCTAAACATTTTTTTTTATTGTACTAAACTCTCACCTCTTTTACTTCATATTGTTTCCCTCTGTCATTGAAACTGAATGCAATAAAGTCAGCGAACACAGTATCACCCCTTTGAAATACGGTTTAGCCCCGGTCGTCTAGCGGTCTTAAAATAAACTTAGACTCTGCTTCTCCACCACCACGATTATCTGAACTACAAAAAAATGTGTATTTTTTTAAATCCTCTACTACAGACCAACCCACCATTACAAGCACAATCCGGGAGGCAGTGTGAGAAAGCCTCTAACTACAGTGGCTGCAGTGAGACACGCTTGCTCTCACTCAAAGTGATGTCACTGTAAATAAAATGGTTACTTGGGGGATTTGAACTAAATAGCACATTTCAGTCTTCACTTAAAATAAAAACGTGGACTAGATTGTGCCATACCAAAGGCAACACTGCACATAAATGCATAAGGAGTCCTATACTGCTGATAAACAGTTTTGGAAAGACATTAAAATGGGGACTATTTTTTGCTATTTCACTTATTAAAACCTCTTTTTTAATATTTCTGCTCTTTTTTTTATGTTTCTGATTTTTTTTTCCTGTTAATAATTACTTGGGGACCCATTTTACAAGCACAATAAGACACTCCAAGTTGGGGGTTATGGCCCGATAAGAGCACTTCCCAGGTCCTAAAGGGACTCGGCGCAAGTGCCTCATGCCTCATAATGCACCTGGGATGTGCTCTTATCAGGCCATGCCCCACACCTCATCGTGTCTTATTGCTGGCTTACTGTATGTTTTGTTCACTTTACTGCTGGTAGATCTCAAAGCTTCTTGAGATTCACCAGAATGGATCTCAATACAAGGTGTATTGGTTACCACTGCACTGTCTTCTTGAGGTTTAGCCATCTTTTTCTGAGTTAGAAACTCTTTTATTTGCTCAGGCTTATATAAATAATCTCTAGATAAGTTCTTCATTCCTGGGTAATCAGTAAAACATCAGGATATATGAGAAATCTATTTTGATTAAACATCAGGGCACCTTATTCAGCATGAATAACAAGGTATCTATCTGTTTCAGAAGTATGTGTTCTTGTTATGATCATTTGCCTTCTTGGTGCCATCTTAGTTTACTGTAAGCTTTCCACATTTGAGATATTCATCTGGGTAAAGCTGAAAGTTTCTTTTTAAGGATTATCTAATGGGAATCCTTTAAAGGGGCACTGTCAGCCTTGACCCTTGTTTTTTGGACAAATTCCATCAGTGTGCCTCTATGCACACACTGATCCCCTATGGTGCACAGAATAGCCATAGATATAGCTTACAGCAGTATTATAAGCACTATTCATTTTTTTCAAGACTATCCACTTTCCTTTGGGTCAGTCTGCAAGTACCCTGTCCCCCGGAGCAAAAGGTAGCCAAGAGAGTGCATCTGACACTGAGCACTGGCAAGAACCCTAATTTTACACTTGCCCATGATGACAAATGAAATACAGCATCTATCTTCTACTGCTATACTAGACCTGCCCATTTTTAAATAAAACCGAGCACGGGTAAAGTAAAAAAAAAAGCTTTTAAAAGCAGCTGCTGAAATCTCACGCATGTGCAAAAGTGGGACGCCCCTGCGCATGCGTGCACTCCATCCCACTTTCGTGCATGTGCGAGATTTTGGTGACTGCTTTTAAAGGCTTTTTTTAACTTTCCTAGTACTTGGTTTTATTTAAAAACTGGCAGGTCTAGTACAGCAATAGAAGATGCATGCTGTATTTAGCTTGTCACCATGGGCATGTATAAAATCAGGGTTCGTGCTGGTGCTCAGTGTCACACGCGCTCTCTTGACTACCTTATTCTTCCGGAGGATGGGGTACTTGCAGACAGACCCGAAGGAAAGTGGATAGTCTTGAAAAAAATTAACAGTGGTAAGTATACTGCTGTAAACTATATCTATGGCTATTCTGTGCATCATAGGGGATCAGTGTGTGCATAGAGGCACACTGATGGAATTCTCCCAAAAAATGTGGGTCAAGGCTGACAGTGCCCCTTTAAGTGAATTTTTATCGAAAATCCATTTCATCATTCTCGCCAACTTGTTCCACATCTGCATTATTTGCATTGTTTTGCATTTCTTACTAAGTTTTTGTATTTATTAACAGTTATTAATGAGACTGTGTGATAAAATGATCCAGGGAATTGATCTTACTCAACAGCTCCACTTGCCATCAATGAGGTGTTTTGACATCAAATACACTGCTCAACATCTAGTTTTACTCCTCTGTTTCATGGAGCTCTGGGAAGTGTATATATATTGCATTAGAAACACTATGGGCCTAGTTCTCAAAGCTTCCAAACTGGCACAAGGGGTTTGTGCCTTATGGAATGGTGCAAAGTGCCTTTTGCATCAAAAGATGTGCTAGGAGTGATTCTCAAATGCAACCTACAGTACGTCTACCACAGGCTGCATGCACCAAAGGGTGCTTGTGCCATCCTTGCAGCACAAAACTGTCTGTGGCATGGCACTAGGGGGGATGCAGAAGACACATGCTGCTGAATCCCCTAATTGGGATACTCAAAACCCTCCCAGAGGGCAAATGACTAAGTAGTATTAGACCAGCCTGAGCTGGTTCAAGGGTACTTAAAAATTTTTACTCTGGGAGGGTTAGCAAGTTGCACCAATGTGCTGTGGTACCCCCTGCCCAGCCCCGATATGCCACTATAATAGAATTGTAACACAATCATTCCTTGGTGATCTAGTGCCCCCCCCACCCCGATATGCCCATATACATTAATACAATCATTCTCTCATGATCTAGTGGTACCCCCTGCCCCACTATGCCCATTCACAGTAATACAGTCATTCCCTGGTAGTCTAGCAGTCCCCCCAGCCCTGATATCCCTGTATTATAATATTAATGCAGTCATTCCCTGGTGGTCTAGTGGACCCCACTCCCCACCCCTGCAGGTAGTGCCCACCACCCTACTCCCCCCATCCTGAACTCTGAGCCGGTGACCATCACAGCCCTCCTCTCACTACCTTGGCCTACCACCTACTGAACAGTCACTGAGTGTGTACTGTATACAGTATGCACTCAATGATTGACAGCTCACTCTACGCTGTCAATCAATGAGCACGTACAGTATACAGTACGTGCTTAGTGACAGTTCAGTCATTAACTGGCCAAGGTGGTGAGAGGAGGGCTGTGCTGGTCACCAGCTTGGGGTTCTGGACTGAAGGAGAGGAGTGGTGGCGACTACCTGCCAGGGTGGGGGTCACTAGACTGCCAGGGAATGATTGCATTAACATTATAATATACAGGGATATTAGGGCTGGGGGGATTGCTAGACCACCAGGGAATGATTGTATTACTATGTACAGCATACAGTATCTGGCAAGGAGGGACTGCTAGGTCACCAGTGAATAATTTTATTAATGTGTATGGGCATATCAGGGTGGGGACTGCTAGATCAGCACAGAATGATTTTATTAATACGTATGAGCATATCAGGGTGGGGGGAACCACTAGATCATCAGGGAATTATTTTATTACTACGTATGGGCATATGAGGGCCAGGGGAACTGCTGCCCCACCAGAGAAGTGATTTGTTTAATAAAGTGGGGATCAGGACTGGGGGGGCTGCTAGTCCACCAGGGGCTGGCACATGGCCATTCAGCAGTTTGAACACACCATCCACATGTGCCCTCTGTTTGGCTCACAGCCATGGTTGCTGCAAGCTGCTGGACTTTTCCAACGGGACCTTACCGTATATAGTTTCACTTGTAAAGCCCAGTCTGTGGCTGGTTTTGCCTATTGACTCCATGTTACTCACCCCTGTATGTACTAGTCCTAATGTATCTTATGATTGACTGTAACTCTGTGCTCCTCTGTAATGGACTGCCATCATGTACTTATTTCTATGCTCTTGTTACAATCATCACTCTTGTACAACGTTTCCTTCCCCCAGGGCACATTTGGAAATAAGCTCCTAGCTCGGTGTGCCTTTTCTGGTGAAACTTTTAAATAAAATAAAATAAAGAAAGAATTGGGCACAGGGTCACTGGTGCACCAGCAATCGGCACAAGTTGCCACTGGCGCAGCTTGCACCATGTTTTGAGATTCGAGCCCCCTGTGTCTTTTAGCTCATCAGTAGCCTTAAAATCTATCTAATAAGCTGTGAGGGTTTCCTCTCTAGCAAGAGACTGACACAAACCTGCAACATTTAAAGGCACCAGCATTTAACCAAAGTCTCACTTTTAGCTCCGAAAATATTTCTGCTCAGTCAGCAATCTTTTGTCATTTTAGAGAAAAAGGCTAGAGGGTTTTAATGTCTTTATAATTTGCTGAAGACAGAAACCACACAGACTGAAAGAGTTTATATATGCTTGCCATTTCCCAGGGAATTAATCATAGTGCCACAAAGACTAAAATATATTATGTTTTGTTTATAGGACATAAGCCCCTGCCAGTATATAGTGATCCCAAGATAAACTAGGTCAGGGAATCCCAGTTTTTTATGTGTAATACCTTACTGTACTGAACTGGTAAATGATATTATACATTGGGTCACTTAAAACATTTAATATAGGTTATTGAAATACTGTAATTAGTAAAAATCAATTAGCCTTGTATAACTTAATTTGCAATACTTATGCCTAGCGAGATATGAGTGTATCATCACTATATTTACAGAAAGGTCAGATTTTTAGAAGTGTAAACAATGCACATATGCAGGGAAAAAAAGTTATGCAAGGGGGCATTTCCTTTTAACAACTGCAGTTTTTCTACATGCACATAATGTTCTCACAGGTTACCTTTTTGCAACTTTTCAACAATTTGTGGCAGCTTGTGGGTATTTTTTATATGTTTATTTTTTTGAACAGCAACACTATGCCTGGTATTACTGGGTGCAGCATGTTTTCTGCAGCAGCAGGAAAAAAGTAAAATATTGCCAGTGTACATCAGATACTAACAAGCATTTGTCAATGCTGAATGTTTCTTCGCATAGTGTATGTGGTGGGGAATATTAATGTGACAAGCCTGCACTTGCAAACTTCAAAGTAGCCTCATAACTTTGTTGTTTTTTAATATTTTTAAGCCAAATTCTCAACATAGCCTTCCTATGACCCCACCTCATGAATACCAGTGGAGAAAATCCTCAACTCCTGCCTGAGAGTTGATTTCATGCAGCGACTGTGAAATTACCTTTCAGGATACAAAAGCACATTTTGGCCAAGACTTTAAAAATGACAGCTATCAAATTCATGAGGTGCTGTGAAGAAATGGCTTTGCTGAAAATATGGGGTCAAAATATTGAAAATTACCAGCGTTATGAGCCTGCATTTGCAAACTTCGCTGTAGCCTCATAACTATGAAGCAAAAAGCTGTTTTTATCCCCCAGGTGGCCATGGCATTCTCATTGCTGTCCCACCCCCTTTGTCATTTTCTGCCACTCATCCCTTTCCCTTGTCCTTTCATTACCTTTATTTATACTTTGTAACTCGCTAACCTCTCCATCAGCTGATCTTCATGTTAGTAATATTACCACGCTCCTAGCTTGACTGCCTCCATCCCATAATAAACAAGCTCTGGCAGAGCCACTACGACTATGAATGCATTAACTAGATAAGGGTGTTTCATGGGCTTAAACATAAACATTTATTTATTTATTTATTTTAAAAATATCAGATTTACAAACCTTTGCGTCAGAGACTCATTTACAGAGGCACCTCATCGAAACTAATACAAAGACAGCACAGTTAACAAGTTAAAAAAATAATGACTCGGAGAGCAGACAGTTATAACAATCTTTCACTGGAGATACATGGGCAGCAGTAAATAAATAGATTACATAGTTTAGGCACACAGGCACCGCATCAAGAAGACCAAAGCAGTTCAAACAATATACAATAGCTAAAGCAAATAGACATCAGGAGTCAAAGAGAAGCCCAGAGTGTTCACATGAAGGCTGTTGCATATACACTAACTGAATCAAAGTATAGTACATTGAGAAAGGGCATATTTAAGCAATACGGCATGACAGGGTGTGTGTTATCATGTCATCATACCACTTCTGGGGTGGGTTGAAGCATGAGGTGAAATTATTATAAGATAACACACACTCTGGAGTGCCTTATTGCAATTATACAATGTCTTGTTGTTATATACAGAATAAAAAATACATTTTAAAGGATGTTTTTGTGACTGTGGAAAAATATTTCTTAAGAGAAAATGCAAGGAATGATCCAAATCCAAAGCTACGGTGATGTTATTGTGTAATAACATCACTGTTTCAATGGGTCAGCAGCCAATCAGCTTCTTACATTTTTCCTTGTCATTGTATAATTAAAAATAATGCCACCTTCTGTATTACAGTTACCTATATATTTTGCATTTTATTCTATTCACTGTTACAGCAATCAACTCAACAAAACCAGGCCACCATATACATGAAGGTACTGTACCCTAACTGAAAACACTGCTGAGACAACTGTATGTTGTGACAAGGTGGAAGATAAACACAATGTTGAGACAAGTTTATGAAGACATGTGATGTGTTTAACTGTTTTTTTTTAGAGACTGATATACAGTTCACACACAAAATTCATATGATATGAAAGTGCATATGCCCAAATGCCAATGCAAATTTGGCACATTTCATTACAAGCTGTTCTCTTGAAGGAAGATATTACTATATAAGGCCTAAAAATGGGCATCAGGTAAATGTAAACTGGGGTTGGTGTGTTATTGAGGGTATTGCATAGTTTATCTTTTATTGCTGCTCCACCAGATCAGCAATATTTGCACAAGCTGTGCCCAGTCTAGATTTTACAGCTCTGGCCTGGGTCTGGTGATGCGGGTTTTACCCATACTCCACTGCACGTGGCTTAGTGATATACTGTACAGATGGCTACAAAGTCTAACCCATTGAAGGCTGAAGTTTCAGAAAGCCATTATGCTAAAAATATCAAGACTCACTCCCTCCCTCACCCCCCCAGTCAAAATGAATCCTCTACCAAAGTCATGCTTAAAAACTGGTGCCTCTACATCCACGCCACTAAGCATTTAATGCCAACATCAGGGTTTTATTTAACTCTAAAAATTGACTAGTGTTTTGTCCATAAAAGTGCTACAACTTTCTGAAAATGAATAGCTCTTGCCTCACTGTGTTTAACAAACACAGCACTTCTAGAAAATCAATGTAAATACTTTCTGTATAATTAGTATCATCCCAAGAAAAAAAAAACTGCTAATCAATTATTTAAAACCCTGCAACATACTTCTTTTTTCTGCTACTGTGAGTTCCCTCAGCTGTGAAGTCCCATTCTGCTTGTAGCAGCCCCCCCAAACCAGAGAATTTATTTAAAAACATTTTGTTGAGAAATTTTTGTTTTAGTATATCCATGGTCAGGAAAAATGAATTTGTAAAAGAAACCAAAATTCCTATTTATCAGTTCATTGAATCACAATACAGCATGTTATGAATTTTCCAGATTATATGTGTAACCTACAGTAAGCCAAACAGAAATTAGACACACTAATGCCTGGCTATTTGCAAGAGAAGCAAATGTGGTAATTATCATTCAGTTATAAACACCTATAGTCACAAACTGCAAGTTAAGAAAATTCAGTAGAATATTAACACTAGCCCAGAACTGCCTGCCTAAGAATGAAGTTGGTATATTATTTGGAAAAAGGCAAAAAAATTGGGTCTCTTGTTACAGTATGCAATGCCCTGCAAAGATGATTGTGTCACATGGCTTAATGAGGTGCTGTGAGGTGCCTAAGGGAACTTGTTATACAGAAAGTTCCAGGAACAGTGTTGTAAAAACTGGAATAACAGATTCCAAGGAGTAATTAACTCAAAAGGAATGTTCAGTAGTTGCTAATTGCAGCTGGTATTTTTAACATATGTAAGTCAACTCCACTTCTCAAACTTAAAAAGAAAAATACACTTAATCACAGACTGTGTTTACCAAGTACTGTGCCCATTTTAGTATATAAATGTTTAAGAAATACCTGAAAGTTGTCTATTTTCCTTGAAGTTGAATCCTTAAGCTGTAGTTTCAGACATTTCTTAATGTTTCCTTTTGAGACATGAGGTGACTCTGATAATCATTTGTTCCAAGGGTTTCCTTGAAGTTGAATCCTTAAGCTATAGTTTCAGGCATTTCTTAGTGTTTCCTTTTGAGACACCAGGTGACTTTGATAATCATTTGTTCCATGGGTTTTTAAGTCAATTTGAAGGCAATTTAAGGATCTTCTGTTCTCTTAGTCCTTAACAAAATGCAGGGACTCCACAGATTTGTTGTTCTTTGGTCCATACCCCAAACTCTAGTGAGTATTCTTTCAGTATGATAGATCCACCTCCTGCCCCTCCCACATGAATAAAAAAAAGGTGGGATGGACCATTTGGAGCTTCTTGGGTGAAGATGAGGTGGACCTTACTTCCCCCCAAAAAACAATGCTGCCTCCCACTACTCAGGTTCCAGTTCTTGTACCACCCATTTAAGAAAGAAAATAGTACCCTGCAACCATTGACTAACATGAAAGTGTATTTATTTGAGGGCAGAAAACATTTCTTGGAGGAGGGTAAGGCGGAGGAGACTATTTACACCTTCAGTCAGTTCCATGGACAGAAAACATGACATCACTCCTTTTGTACATGCAGTACTACTGTAGGTTCCACCCACAGTCGTAAAAAGGGCAACTGAACTCTAATATTTTCACTTCCCTTGATCCCTGACACATGAAGGGGAGAGGTTCAAAGGTGTAATTTCTGAGCTCTCCCATGGTCTGAAATGCACTCAGCCCCTCCTTTATCTGACAGCTTTGGGTCCAAAGGCCCACCATAAGGAAGTATCTCCTCCCAAGCTTATGAGGAGGGTACTATAGGCTGGGAAAGCTCTCAGCTGCTCATACTATTCCCTATGTCCTTGTAGTGTCAGCTGTTAGCAGCTCTAATCCTGCAGACTGCTGCCCTGAACACATATCTCAGACATGTCACTTAAAAGCTATCCCTGTGCTGACTCAAACAGGGGGTAAACCAAGCAGCCAGGATGATTCTCAATCAATTCTGCCCATCATGATTTGGCTGGTCCAAAATAGTAGAATGCCATAGATGCTGCAGATGTACATAAAGCCACTCAGCTGTTTGCCATCCAGCTTGATGCAAATGTAAGTATCGAAGCACTCTCTCATTGGAGCACTTCAGTCCTTTCAAGTACGCAAAGTTTACACCATAAAACTGTGACCACCATCATACACTGCTTGCATGGTCATTGGGCTGTCAGGGATGAGGCCAATGTAGATTGCTCTGCATTGGGCTAGTCCATGACACACCTCTGAAATGCCGTTCTCTGAAAAAACAAAATGTTTCTTGCACATGTGCAAAGAAACATAACACAGGGTCTTTAAATAAATGAGAGGCATACTGAGGGCCAGCCCCCCATCTCACCCTCCTGTCACTACTTAGTACAAAGTAGCAGGATAGATACTAAATTACATATAGGATACATCATGGATTTATTTTTATTTTTTTTATTTAGTCTTTTTTTGCCCCCCCCCCGTCGTGCCAGTATTCTCAGTTCAGTCACTGACCCCTTGCTCCACCTCATATTGGCTGCCCTACTCCTAAAAGCCCACTGGCTTAACCCTCAGGGTGGGGTCATGGCGCTTGGCTTCCCCTATGAAGAACCGTGGACTTGGGATAGGTCAAGGAGTTGTCCTTCGGTTGTGGAAGCAGGGGCAGACGTCATGTAGGCATTCGGCAGGAGATGTGTTTTGTCCCCTTGGGGGGGTGGTGGTAACATGCAGTGATAGCCAGCATCTGCCCTGCCCCCTGGCTCTTGTTGGTGTTGGTCACCACAGTACCCCCTGGCCTCCACCAGGGGTCCATTGGGCGCTGGACATAATCCCCACCCTCCCCCCAGAGAAGGAGAGCAGTCCATGAGATGCTCCATCCTTCTCCCCCGGCTGGCCCTCTGGCAACCCAGATCCATTCCCGAACCCGGCTCGCTGGTGTCACAAGCAGAAATCTAACCACTGCACAGATGGGCCAGCCTAAGGATACATCATTTATTTATCTGTCATCCCGCCTATCCTTGAAGACTAATAACACACAGAGCAGCAGCTCACTAGTGCAATCACAACATAATGCATAACTACATTTTTATTAAATCCAAATGCTTTAATAGTGAAGTGAATACATGCCCTAGTATCTCTTGTATCTCCAATCCATAAAAATGCAAGCTACCCCCTGTTTTTTGTTAGAATGAAATGATCAGTTTATTAATCATTGCTCAGACCCATCACAGCATTGTGCATGGCACTGCTAGCATGTCTTCCCATCCTTAACATGGCACTGAACTCAAGATACTCATGCTAAGCAAGGGGAGGCATTGCCATTATAGTCTCTCTTTTCCCATTCTGTGACCTCTAGTGTTCCATTTATGACACCTTTTTTTATCCCATCCTGCTTCCGTAGTGTGGTCTGCACTATCATCATCCACCAAGATGGTGGCGCTCGGGAGCGGGACATGGCAGCGGTCAGGAGTGGTACTTTTGTGTGCCAGAAGGGGATGATGGTGATCCTTGTAAGTTTCTACTTGAGCCATGTTGCTTCATCTGGTACAGCAGGACCAAGGGAGGGTCTGCAGAGGCTGATGGAGTGAGCAACTGGCGAGGACATGGTTTAAGACTGTGTGATCAGAATTTGCTCTCAGGGTAGAGGGGGTAGAGTACATTGCCACTGAGGCCATGGACAGACAGTCCAAAGCAATAAAAAGAATTACCAGGCAGGACTTGTAGCTCTGCATTTGTGCAGCCACTGAATACAGGAACATTGTTTTCTTTAAGTTGTTGTGTATGCCAGTGTCATTAAGGAGAGTGCAGCAGGCACCATTGGAGTAAACATGTCAGACTGTCTGGGATTGCAGTCCTGACCTGGGAGATGATCACATACTGCTCAACCTCTCAGCATTAAGATGTTTAGCATAGCATTGGCCTCTAAAATGTGAAGAAGTTGGCCAAAATGCATAGCGAATTGGCACCATATGTTTGAAGGACTTGTGCTGGATTAGATACTGGAAGGTTGCAGGAATGTAGAAGGACTCCTTCTAGAAAGGACAAAACCAAACATGAAGAAAAAAAGACAGAATTCTGAACTCAGTATTTCTTGTGGAGCCATGGGGCAGGATTCATAAAGCTCCAGAATGATAGTAAACAAAATTTATGGCCAAAGTGAAGAAACTGTATTCAAAAATAAAGATGCTGCAGCCACAAGGAGTGGGTTCCACAGTTACAAAGGCAGTTCTGCATCCACAAAGCAGTTGTCTTATGTCTAAAGCCTCAGTGTTCAAACAACAGAGACAAACAGAATGCAAGATTAAGATGGAAATATTGCGCAGTGGTTTAAAGCTCTGAGCTGCAAATCTGGAGACCTGGATTTGAATCCCACAGCCCCCACTTGCATACTGTGTGACCCTGAGCAAGGCACTTAACTTCCTTATGCTCCCAGGTTGCACCTGTAAATAAACTTTCACCTTAGTGTGTCTCTCCTGGTTAAAAAAAAAAAAAAAGATTGTGAATAAGTAAGGATGATGCTGCATCCAGAAATGTAATTTAATAACACCAGTAACCTATTCCTTAAATATGGCAGATAGCAGATTAAATGGGACATGGGTGCAACCAATAAACCACAAGAATCCACTGCAGTAGTATTTTATTTTATTTTTTTTTCAACTCTTTTTCCCTCCGGTCTCGGCTTGGGGGAACTCTCTCAGGTATCCTCTCCCTGTGCCTGCCTGCCTGAGGTTCTCTGTTGTCTAATGCCCTCTCCCCCCCCCCACTGCCAGCACCCCTGGTTTAACCCACCTGTGGAGGGTAGCCAGACTCCTTCCTTGGGCTCCTTATTTTAGGCAGACTCTGGCAAGTGGGTGGGGCCCAGGTGGAGGAGTGATGAGGCCCGGCCAAGTCGGATCCGGTGCTGGGCATAGAGGATAGGTGCCATCGCCTAACCCTCTGAGCTGGATTTTTCCTTTTTCTTGGCCCTTCCCCCTGTGCGCGCACCCCCTGATGCTTGGCGCACGGCAACCCTGCCAGCGTTGGGCATGCTGTAACGTGCTGCCCGCACTCTGTGGTGCCCCCAATCTCCACCGGGGGCCACCGGAGCACCAGGCATCCCAATACCCTCCTCCGGGACAGGAGATCAGCCCACCGGGTGCTCAATCTGATCCCTCTCCTGCCGACTCATGGCACCTGAGCTCATTCCTGAACTCGGGTCACTGGCATGGCATGAGGAGTAGCATCCAGCACTTCAACCCTCAGTGCCACCGAGTCGGCCACTGCAGCAGTATTAACAACAACAAAAAAAGAATACCTCAGTTTGCTTTTTGGCTGCTGTTTCTCATAGGGTGGGTCATCCTTCATCAGACCCCAGAACTCAAGTCAGTCCTCCAGCTCTGGGTCATTTACAGATGTGGTGAAGAGCTCAGATTCAGCATAGCAGGTAGGAGACACTATTCCCGCACGTATAATATTAAGCTTCATGATCTCCGTGGCTTGCTAATTCTCATAGATAGAGCTCACCTCCACTGTGTAAACCTTGCTTGCCCCCCTGCCTGAGCTCAGAACATGTTCTGGATCCTGATTCCTGACATCCAGTATCACTTTCCCATGGATCACACCATAGTTCTGTAAAATTCCCAGTCAGTACTAGTTCGGACCTTGTCAGCCAGCATCTTTTCTTGGACAGACATCTTCAAATTCTCACACCACCCTCTAATGGCTGATGTAATAGCCCCAACAACCTAAATTTGTAGGCGCAGACCTCTAGCAGCATGCTGGCCAGTTGTAGTGCCTTGAACTGGAGTTCAGCACTGGTGTCAAATGCAAGCCAGAACTTCAAATGCACAGCACATTGGCACTATACTGTATGCTATAAGTACTGTTTCTGTCAAGTTCATTTAAATGTTTAACGGTTATAGTTTGTATGTCCAGAAGCAGCTGTAACATTATGTGGAATAAGGGTAAATCTGTGTGTAAAAATTTGTAGTGCTAGGCAAACTGCATAGCATTTAAGTGGTATGGATGTTCAGTTTGTCTCATGTGCCAGTACTGAACATCTCTTCCACACAATGTCTGATATGTGCTTGATACTTGTTAATTTAGACCCATTTCTCACTCCCGTACCCATCTGCACATGCACCCACTGCACTAATTGGACTTTCCGGTGCCAAAAAGGACCGGTGATTGTTAGGTGCTGGGGCACACACAACCGTGATTCACAATGCTGCTATGCGGTGGATAACTGTGATATACATAAAGCCGCTCAGCTGCTTGATAGCTGGCTTTATGCAAATGAAAGTACTGAAGCGCTCTCTCATTGGAGGACTTCAGTCCTTTCAAGTACACAAAGTTTACACCCATGAAACTGTGACCACCATTATACTCTGCTTGTGTAGTCATTGGTCTGTCAGGAATGAGCCCAATGTAGATTGCTCTGCATTGGGCTAGTCTGTGATGCACTTCTGAAATGCCATTCTCTGAAAAAACAAAACGTGTTTTACGCACATGCAAGGAAACATACAAACTGCTTTTTTTTGCAGGTGTTGGGATTTTTCCCACAAAAGGGAGTATTGCACAGGACCTTAGTCCCTGGCCCATGCCAGGTCCTTTGAAAATTGAACCCCTTATGTTAAAATTGTGACAGTACAAAATACACATTTATTTTTTTTTTAAATCTGTCTTTGCACCCTTTCCCCAGTATTGGGATGTACCCTTTATCAGCCTGTGTGGGATCCTGCACCCCACTCAGGATAAAACCCCAAATCAATTATTCACAGCATGATAGACTGGGTGCTGGTATCCAACCCTCAAATAATCTTGTCCTCTGGTGCCTTGACAGACATTTTCAGTGACCACTGTATGACATATTGTGTGTAAAAAAATAAATCTACTATAGCTCCCCCCCCCAAAGAAAACAACCTATGCCAGATCAATTAAATCATTTTGCTGTGACAATTTAGTCAGGATTTCCTGGCAGCCAGCGAACCCCCTGTCCTATCAGCCTTTGATCCAGAAGAGGCACTGGCACACTTTTCCTCTATATTCCTAGCTATCTGTGACAAACATGCATCAACTAAGTGGCACAGAGTCTGTGGCCAACATTTCCCCCTGGATCATACCAGACATAATTGAATTCTTCCAGTGGAAGGACACAGCCAAATTCAGACACAAATCAAGCAGGCTGCCCCAGGACAGGCAGACCTACACTGCATTTCAGAATCAATGCACTGGGAGCATACAACTAGCCAAAGCCAAGTACTTCCAGCACAAGCTATCTTGCAATACCCTTGACTCTTCTAAGTTCTGGAAAATGGTCAATAGCCTAATTAAACCCTCCCTACCTGGTTCCCCCTTAACTGCTGACACCCGCAACCAATACTTCAGAGAAGGCCCCAGAGCTGTTATCCATAACTTCTCCCTCCCCCTGCAACCCAAGCCACCCACCAGTGGCAGTTTTCACCTGCAGACAATCTCAGTGACTGGTGTTGGGAAAAAGTCTGAGATTGCTGAGTTGAAATGTAAACTTTAAAATAATTTCTAGACAAGTATGTTCCCCCTGTATGAAATATTTAATAATAAGTTTGAACCTCAGTTTTGTAACACACCAACTCGTATGTGTTATTTATGTTATTTTACTTTCTATCATTTTAGATATAACAAGCCCGATTATGTTCTGAAGAAGGGACACTAGGTCCTGAAACGTATGTCAACAGTAAAAATATGAAGAGCATGATAACTCATACAGCTAAGAAGGATATGTGCTAACTGTGGAAAAGTTATTATATGAAATGAAACAAAATTTGGTGGAAAAAAACATTGAGTTAATTCATTTAACCCGAGATTTCATGAGGTAGAGATGTCCTATAAATGGATACAGTTTGATTATATGTTCTGGACACTTTAGGACTCTCCCTCAATTTTACAAAACAAAGGGGAAAAAAAGGAACTAAAGTATCACCTAAAACATTCATTCAAACTTAAAAAAGGGAAATAGCTTTCAGCACTAAATGTAGCATCCAGCTGTGGAGAGATGGCACTGCACCCACATTTCTCAAAATTGGCACTCCAGCAATAGCTGTTCCTACTGCTGACATACTTAATAGAGCACTATGTACCAGCTCCTTTCCTCGCAGCTGGAAGCATGCACTGGTAGTTCCAATCAACAAAGGTGGCCCAGCTGACCCTTCCTTTAACTACCAGCCAATCGCTCTGGTCCTCATTCTCTCCAAAACCTTTGAGAGGTTTTCAATGGGTAGCTATCAAACTATTATGCCCAAACTAGCTTCCTTACTCCCTACCAGTCTGGCTTTCATTCCAACCACTTAGCTTCTCCCTCTCTTCTTAGAGTCATCACTCACATACACACCAACATGGACAAGGACCTGGACACAGGGGCCATAGTTACAGACCTAGCGAAGGCCATTGACACCGTGGCTCACCATCTGCTTCTACTCAATCTAGGTGACCCTGGTGTCTCCCCCTCAACCCTACCATGGTTGAAAACTGCATAGCCTTTGCCCCTCTCCAGTCCTCAGTGGGTCTGCTCACCACAGCACATCTAACCATTGAACAGATGGATCAAGGAATTGAAAAAATCATGGAAAAGTGGACTGTCCCAGACATCTCACCAAGGGATCCACTACTGGACATTATAAATGAATTAAATGAATTTTAAACAATGTCAAACAAAAATATTTTCTGCTTAATGGGTTTAAAAAAAAAAGGCAATAAATCGATAAGCAAGCTTAGGCCTTAACACCTTTTAGCCTTTAAGCATATACTCATAGCCAAGCTCAATACTTAGGCATCTGTTTTTTTTTATTAACAATTAATATTTACTCATAAGTTTCAGTGTGGAGTTTAACATTAATCATAGCCAAGTTCAATACTTAGACATCTGTTTTTTATTAATTAACAATCTGCAATTAATATTTACTCATAAGTTTCAGTGCGTGTTTAACATTTATTTTTTAATTACTGAGTGTGAACTTTTAAACGTTTAACCTGTCAGCCTTTGCTAATGATGATTTTGATCTTAACATAGAAACATAGAATTTGATGGCAGATAAGGACCACTTGGCCCACCCAGTCTGCCCATTTCCCTACCTAATGGATAAGCTGCAGATCCTAGTTAACCAGCAGCCTACTTCTTCCTACCCCCAACCCCTAGAATTGCCACAAACAGCATAACTAGTGAGTATGACATTTTAAAAGTCTAAACCTCTGTCATCTGCCAGGTACTTTCCTCTGACAACCGTAAGCAGCATACTTTTAAATGTCTGGCCTAACAACAAAGGTTAACTGAAGGCCAACCTTGTTTTTCCCATAAACAGCTAACCACACGAAATGCCAGATGTCCATATGAGTCCTTTCACCCCTGGTTTAGTATGACATACCCCAGGCTGCATGTCCCACCTGGAAACACAAACTTATTTTTTGTATTTAAGTAAAATTCCCCAGCCATCCCAAATGTAATACCATGACATCAGAACTACAGTAGCAGCCCTTATACTTCCCCATATCAATCAGATGATCAGAGTTACTGATAGCTTTCTAACATCTAACCTTCAATTAGTGGCCACCTGGCCTGTAAGAACCAGCCTAAGACTAAAAACTGTCAAAGTACTGGCTCACTTATTTTTGCCTTGACAAGACTATAAATCCACAAAAATCCAAGTCAAGGTAAGCAGAAGAGAGAATGGAGCTGTGACAGTACGTCCTTCTGTCAGGACCTCACATGAGACATCAAGGTTATGGTTCTGTGTGCTAAGAGTTGCTTTTATCACTGACATTAGGAGCAGAGAAGGATGATCCCTGCATTTTATTTTTAATTTTTGTATGATTGTATTTAAAAGTAGGAGAGACTGCCTCTCCAGTTGAAAAATATATTGTTTGCTTGCACTGCTGATCAAAATAATGATCATTTTATATACAAGTTTTAAGTAAAGAATTAAGACAATATAACATTTCCTGGTATTTCTTTTCAATTAAATATTTTTACTTATAAAGTTATTGACTTACAATGTAGGGGTAAAACTTAATTCTAATTATTGATATATAAGTTGTACAAAAATATAAAAAAATAACCATGAGGTCTAGGATGAGGTAATTTTAATCAGGTAAATATATTAGACCATGATTGAGATAGGGTGGTTATAAAATACATTAACCTAATTGGACACTCAGCCATGTGCATCATCAGCACAGCTGGTTAGAGTTCACCCTAGTCTAGGTAAATATCTGAATTGTGTGGTTGTTCCCACTGGTTCTGAGAAATCATTCCCGGAACACGGAACAAGCCTTGGAAGTCGGGTCAGGGAACCGGACCCAGTAATTACCCTGATGCTTCAGGTCATACCTGACCAACAAACCCAATCAGTCAAGCTTGGACCATGCTCCTCCCCCATTCTATCATAGAAACATAGAAACACAGAAGTTGATGTCAGATAAGGACCACAAGGCCCATCCAGTCTGCCCATTTCTTTTTCTACCTTATAAATGTGCCATCAGCCTTTGCTTTGTCAGTGGCCTATCTATTCATACTCATTTGTATTGCTCCCTTATGCCTATCCCATGCCTGTTTGAAGCCCTGCACTGTATTCATAGCCACCACTTCTTGAGGAAGGCCATTCCATGCATCCACCACCTTTTCTGTGAAAAAGAATTTCCTCACATTCCCCCTTAATTGGCCCCCCTCTACTCTCATGCTGTGTCCTCTTGTCCTGCTATTTTTCTTATATTTAAACATGTTAGACTCTTTCACCTTGTTAATGCCCTTAAGGTGTTTGAATGCTTCGATCATATCACCTCTCTCCTCCTTTGCTCAAGTGTATACATATTGAGCTCTGTTAATCTGTCCTCATATGTCTTCTGATGCAGTCCCTGCATCATTTTGGTTCCCTTCTCTGGACTGCCTCAATTTGGTTAATATCCTTGTGAAGGTGTGGCTCCAATACTGCACGCAGTACTCCAGATGAGGCCTAACCAGTGTCTTGTAAAGAGGATTATTACCTCCCTCTTACAACTTGTGATACCCTACTAATACACCCTAACAACCCCTAGCCTTACCTACTGCTTTAGAGGTCTGCTTGGATGATTTCAGGTCATCAGTGATGATGATGCCCAAGTCTCTTTCTTCCTTTGTGACTGCTAGCAACTCCCCTCCCAGCCTATAGGTGGCTTCAGGGTTTCTCTTCCCTATGTGCATGATCTTGCACTTCTTTGCATTGAATCCCAGTTGCCACTCTTCTGACCATTTTGCTAGTTTATCCAGATCTCTTCTCATTCTTCCCACCCCATCTGGATCATCTACTCTTTGCAGATCTTGGTGTCATCTGCAAACAGGCAAACCTACCCTCTAGTCCATCTGCAAGGTCACTAATGAAGATGTTGAAGGACTGACCCCAGGACTGATCCCTGAGGTACCCACTTGTGACTTGCATCTCTTCTGACTGTATACCATTTACCACCACTCTCTGTTTTCTGCCCGTCAACCAGTTTGTCACCCAGTTGACCAACTTCTGACCCACCCCGAGCCTACCCAGCTTATTTATCAATCTTCTATGTGGAACAGTGTCAAAAGCTTGGCTGAAGTCAAGGTAGGCGACATCAACTGCTCCCCCTTGGTCCACCACTCTGGTTACCCAGTCAAAGAAATCTATGAGATTAGTTTGACAGGACCTTCCTTTGTAAACCCATGCTGTCTTGGATCCTGTGCCCCTATGGATTCCAGGTGTTGCATTATCCTTTCCTTAAGGGTGCCTCCATAATCTTGCCCACTACTGAGGTAAGACTGACTGGTCTGTAGTTCCCTGCCTCCTCCCTGCTACCACTCTTGTGGGCGGGATCACATAGCCCTTCTCCAGCCTTCTCGGAACTCTCCTGTGCTCAGAGACTCACTAAACAGTTCTGCTAATGGCTCTGCTAGTTCCACCCTTAGCTCCTTAAGTACCCTGGGATGTATGCCATCAGGTCCCATTGCCTTATCCACCCTGAGCTTAGCAAACTCTTGTAGGACCCTTTCTTTTGTAAAGGGAGTAGTGCTCACCTATCCCCCCCCCCGTGTCCATGGTGCTGAGCTGTGGGCCCTGCCCTACCTTCTCTTCAGTAAATGCTGAGCAAAAGTATCTATTTAGGATAGATGCTTTTACATGGTCCTCCTCCTCACATGCCACCTTTTCTCCATTAAGCTTAGCAATACCCCCTCTGGACTTTCTCCTTTCACTAATGTATCTATAGAAAGTCTTGTCACCTTCTTTTACTGTTCCTGCTAGTGTTTCCTCAGTTTAGGACTTTGCCTGCCTTACTGCCTTCCCTGCTTCCCTTAGGGCAGTTTGGTATGCCTCCCTATCTTCATCCCACTGTGTTCCCTTATATTTCCTGAAGGCCAGCCTTTTGGCTCTGACCTTTTCTGCTACTGTATTTGAGAACCAAAGTGGTTTCCTTCTTCTTTTGCACTTCATTTTCTGTCTAACACAATGGGATGTTGCTTCAAGTATTGCATCCTTAATGCTTGCCCACTTTGCCTGTACCCCCTCACCTGTGTTTCTTTTTGCCAGGGCTAGCTTAACTCTGTTGGCCATCTTATCAAAGTCAGCTCCTCTGAAGTCCCATATTTTGCCCTTGAATGGATGATTTAGATGTAGTAGCCAATTGAACCATACCATGTGATGGTCACTGGCCTCAGGTGACCTTCTACCTGGAGATCTGTGATCCCTTCCCTGTTAGTCAGTACTAGATCTAGGATAGCTCTGTCTCTTGTGGGTTGTTGTGCCAGTTGTTTGAGGCCCTCCCCTGCAGGGAATCCACTATGTGTCTAGTTCTGGCAGATGTTCCTGCTGGTATTGACCAATCTGTATCCGCATGTTGAAGTCTCCCATTATCAGAACCTCCCTTTAGCTGTCATGTTTTGTATATCTTCTAACAGTAATGTCTATGTCCTCCCCCTGGTCTGGGGGCCTGTAGACAACCCCGGTTCTTATGGCTGCCGCATTTCCTGTTTCCAGGGTGACCCACAGTTCTTCTGGCTCCTTATGTGTATTCTGAATTTCTGTAGCTTTGATATTTTCATTGACATACAGGCCACTCCTCCCTTTTTGTACCTCGGTCTCTTCTGAACAATACATAGCCAGATACTGAAGTCTCCCAAGTGTGGTTACTGGTAAACCACATCTCACTAATTGCTACTATGTCCAGTTTAGCCTCTGACATTATTGCCTGCAGGTCTGGGATCTTATTTCCAGGCTGTGAGCATTTGTGCATGATTTTCCATTGGCCAGATTTCTGTGTGTTAGTTGTTGGGTGAGGTTTGGCATTACCCCCAAAGGCCGAGATGGGAAGACAAACCTTTTTCTTACCTGGTGATGCAAATGAACTGCAAACATGCTGAATCCCTGTTTGACCACTAGCTGAGGGGGGACGGGTGTTCTTCCCATTCGACGTATGGGGTGCTGCACCCCTCTCCCCATTTGCTAGTTTAAATATTCTGCAAAGACGTAAAACTTCTGCCCCAATGCACTGACTCCCTCCTTAGTCAGATGCAGTCCATCAGATTTAAAGTACTTTCGCTCCCAGAACTGTTGCCAGTTCCCTACAAATCTGTGTCCTTTTTCCTGGCACCAGCCCTTGAGCCACGTGTTTAGCTCCCCTATCTCCCCTTCTCTGACCTTCTGTCCATCTGCCCTCCTCTCCCAGACTGGCAGGATCTCAGAGAAGGAGATGCCACACGAAATGGATGATAGTTTGTCACCCAGCCTAGTCAGGTGTTCCTTGGTCTCCACAACTGACCGGCTGGCGAGATCATTAGTCCCTATGTGTACTAGGACATCAATGTTTTCTCCTGCTTTGTGAACAATTTTAGCAATGTGGTCAGTGTCTCTCCATGCTGATGTACCTGGGAGACATCTGACCATTACCCCTGGCTGGAGATGGGTATCAACTCCCCAAATCATGGAGTCTCCTATGATCAGAAGTTTTTTGGATTTTTATCAGTTATACCATGGGGTCCTACATGGCTCTGGCCTGGGACCCCTGCTCTTCACTACCTACATTAATGACCTACCAAACTCCCACCCTATCAGCAACATATACATGTATTCAGGTAATACTATTGTCTATTTATCCGGCACTTCTTCTCCCTCCATTGAGAGTCACCTCAAACACCACTTCACTGCAGTACAAAAATGGTCCCTGGATAATTGCCTCATCATGAACCAAAAATATACAATGTTTGGGCCAGCCCAGTGGTGCTGAGGGCTGAGGTGCTGGACGTCTTACCTCATGCAATGCTGGTGACCCATGTTCGGGAATGAGCATGGGTTGGAGAAGGATTGAGCATCCAAAAGACTGCTCTCTGGGGAGGGAGGGATATCAGTGGTCGGCACTTGACTGGCCCACCAGTGGAGACTGGGGGCAGTGCACCAATGCTGCAGAAAAGGGGAGGAGATGGGCCAGGCACCTGGAGGAGTGTGTACGGATGCATGCATGTTCCCTCAGGTGGTGTCATTGCATGCCCCTCCCCAAGGGGAGAAAACCAGAAAAAATCCCTAGGCAGCATGAAGGCTGCCCCAATGGCACCGCCACAGATGCTCACAAGTTAGCTGCTTCCTGGGCCTGCCCTCTAGGTCTCTGCAGTGGTGGGGTAAGTACCTGCTTTGATGCAATCTGGAAGGGTTGTGGCGGGGAGGTCAGAGCTCTGGCTGTGGCTGGGGAGGCAGCCATGAAGGCTGGCTGGATGGGGGAACCAAAGACACAACCCCCCCACCAAGGACAAAATAAAAAAAAAAAAATATATATATATATATATATATATATATACATACACATACATACAATGTACATGTTGTTCAACACCTGGAATTGACTCAGCTCCACACCTGCACTCTGACTTTATGCAGCCCAGATGGGTCCTGCGTAGACTCTGTTTCCTCCTACAAATACCTCAGTCTCCACCTGGATGAGCATCTTAACTACTCAAAGCACATCTCCCAGGTAGTAATCAAGTCATACATCAAACTAGATGCCCTGTGTAGAGTAAAGGGATGCCTCCATCAAATCATCATAAAACAGAGTATGGAACAATCAGTCCTTTCCCTTATAGATTATGGGGGATGTAGACTTCTCAGGCGCTACCGCCTCCTCCCTTGGTAGAATCTCCACCCTGTTCAATGCACTGTGTAGATTCACTCTGGGCTGCCCCTCCCGCTCCCAATGATCCAGTATGTGCAATGCAATGCACTAGAGTGATCCCCTTCCCCGTTAGACAAATAATACATACTGCACTCCTGAGTGCCAAATATTGGTCCAACAAGCTGCCTGGATATCTGTTTGCCCTTTTCTCCCCTACAGTGGAGTGCTATTTTAGCTGTATTTCCCCAGCGTATTACAGACTGCCTCTTACTATCTGTATTAGACTTTTCAGCCAACTGTTCAGGCAGCTCTTTAGTTTGCTGCAGTTGGTGCTTAAAGTACCTGTTTTTTCAGGCTTACCTCTGTTTAGGAGATTATTGTTCTGTACTTGTAACATGAATTCTCTGTTTTTACACTCTCCTTACTACACTCAGTCCTGAGCTCAACTCCATTTACAAGCACGTGCAGTTAGGGGGACCCATCCCCTCCCTCTGTATTCCTCCCACCAAACTCTTCTCCCTGTTGTTCTCTTCTAAACCCTCCCTCACCAATTCCCTTTTTTTTTAACCAGGAGAGACACACAAAGCTGAAGCTTGTTTACAGGTGTGACCTGGGAGCACAAGGAAGTTAAGTGACTTGATGAAGGTCACACAGTATGGAATGGAGGCTGTAGGATTCAAACCCAGGTCTCCAGGGTTGCAGTTCAGAGCATTTAACAACTGCACTATACTGCCTCCAAATTCTCTTTCCAATTCTCTTTTTCCTCACAGGCTTCACCATCTTGCCCTGCACTCCACACAGAGTCCTTAAGCCTGCTGCAGCCCCAGGAATTGGAGCCTGAAATGAGCAAGGCAGTGAAGATTCCTGCCTCCAGCCAGATTGGGGGAGCTAACATTTTACTGTGTTAGCCCATCAATGCTTTGTGTCGACTGCCCCACCAACCCTGGTCTGGCACTAGATTTATAGGTCACTCTAATCACGTGTCCTAATCACATGACCCCATGCCGATTTGTTAATCTTCCCAGTTCTCCACTAGCATTTTATACTGTACTACCACTAGGAGTCACTGCTGTCCCCCCTTTTTCTCTCTCATACTGCTGCTTTCTTTTCCTGGTTGTCTACTCACCCCCTTATTTTAGGCACCCTTACTTACTGTACCCTCTGCTAACCCCTGTTCCTCCTCCCCCTGACCCAGCCTGTTTCTAACCCACAACCTTCTACTCTGTGGGAAGCAACCCTAATCACTATGTTACCGAAGCAACCCTACTTCCTAATGTTTTTTTGTCATCTCTATACTTGCTAATATCTATCACACCTCACTCCACCCCTCCACATGCCAGTCACCTGACCCTTTGCCTGCCAAACAACTGCATCATAGCTACCCCTGCAGACTCCCCCCACTTGATTGTAATATGTTGTCCTTACACTCCATCTCCTCATTTCTCCCTATTCTGCTTTTCCTAATGCTTTCTCGCTACAACACACCCTCTGCTCCAGTTAGCAATGCCCAATACACCTACTTTGTCCCCACTCAGGGTGCTGCTCCCCTTTCTCCCTGTCTTGCTGGGTATGTTATTCAAATCTCTAGCTACTATTAATGTACTAGCCACTCCTGGGTCCTCACTTACCCTGTCCCCCAATTTCATCCCCCCCCCCAGTTCATTCAACCTCAAATAAACAGTACCCCAGAGCAAGTAATGCTAGATTTAAACACCTCAGACTCTACCTCTACTGGATCTCCCTGCTTCTCCTTCTCATCTTTGGGAATGTTCACCCAAACTCAGGCCCACTGCACAGCCCACAAATGAGAAATGTAAGAGATGGCTACCTTGAACTTGCACCTATCAAACTTAGGAGTCTCTTACCAAAACTTGATGACCTCCAAGTTTGGGTGATGCAACATAGCCCAGACATGCTTACGCTGACTAAAACTTGGATCTCAGTTAAAATACCCGACTCCGCCTTAACTTTCTCTGAGTATACACTGTGTAAGTTAGACAGGATGGGTAAAATGGGTGGGGGTTGCGCCATCTATTTGAAGGACTCCCTGACGGGAAAGATACTTCCCCAGGCAACCCAAGCCCATCACTCCCAAATGCTAGGTGTTAAAGTACTCCTCGGGCAGCTGGGTAAAGTCCTATATGTATTTGCTGTCTACACCCCCCCCCCCATAAAAATAAATCAGGTATCAACATGGTGACAGAGCACCTAGAAAGTTTACCAAATCAATTTGAGGTTGTTGTAATGGGTGACTTTAACATCAACTGGATGGTCTCAAAGCCGCCTCTTTCAAGGATGCCACTGCAGCACATAACTTATCCCAAATGGTGTCCTCCCCAACTACAGCCAACCTAAGAACTGGCAACAATTCCCCTCCTTGACCCTGTTCTGACCCCACACCCTCAAAGACATATTGGTACCACAGTCCTTGCTGACCACTCACCTGTTGTTAGCCTCTCGTCAAACAAAACCTCAAAACTCCCACCAAAAAATCACATACCAGTGTGTACTGAGGAAAGGCAGATTTGACCAATTTCAGGCCTACCTTGCACCGTGTAACTGGTCACCTCTTGGCTCTTTCTCCAGTGTTGACCACGTGCTTAATTACCTTATCACACACTTTAACAAGGCATGCAACATCTTTGCCCCAGCTCGTAAATCAAAGTCCAGGGGTGTAACTAATCCTTGGATCTCCACTGAACAACTAAGTAAAATGAAAGCTAGGGATAATCTCTGGCATCTTGCATAGCTCACAGGTAAACCAGATCACAAGCAGTGTTATAGAGCTGCTAGAAATGCATGTTCACAGGGAAATCTGCATTGCCAAAACTGCACATTTTAAAACTGAGCTCACTTGCTCCTGGGGAAACAGATGGAATTTCTAGCAAAAAATCAAGGACCTCACTGGTAAGCCTAGCAAGGCAGCACCCACTATGGTAGTTGTTAATGGCATCTCTATACAAGATGCAAACTCTATCGTCAATGCTTTCAATGTTGCTTTTACAGATCTCAACCAGGTACTTCTGCCTACCTTCTTTCATGAATCCAACACTCATGACCTCCTAGACACTGCTATCCTTCCACTCACATCTTCCCTTTCTACTTTAAGAGAATCACGCTTGCTGAGGCCAAAAAGTATCTACTCGGGGTATTAGGTAAATCCAGGTACAGCAGTGACACCTTTGATATGAAATTACTGCATCTCATGCTGGATGTCATGCTTAAGCCCCTTACCACCATTCTGAACCTGTCACTGTCTCTGAAGCAGTTCCCCAAACAGTGTAAGGCTGAAGTTGTCACACCTGTGTGCAAAAGTGGGGACAGATCACTAGACTCAAACTACTGCCCTATTTCGATTCCAATGCCCTTATCCAAAGCCCTAGAGAGAGTAGTTGCTGACCAACTGAGTGAGTTCCTTACCAGTTACAATATTCAGTGCCCCCTGCAGCATGCTTTTCATTTGGCCCATAGTATCACCACAGCCTTTTTGGAAAACACAGATTATCTTCACAAAGCGTTGGACCATGGTCACATAGTTGTGTCAATTTACATAGACCTGACCAAGGCTTTTGATACTGTTAATCATTCCCTCCTCCTAAACTCCCTTCCTTCTCTTGGCCTCTCCCCTGCTCTACCCAGATGATTCAAAATCTACCTCAAATTCAGAACACAGCAGGTTAAAATAAATGATTCCCGTGGGTATAGCAGGCTCAGGTGAGGCATGTTGCAATTACAGGGCCCGGGCCAGGGGTTAGATAACATTAATAGTACCCCTTGGGAGGGGAGGGCCTGTCAGAACATGTCAAAGCGCAAATTAGACCGAGAAGCATAAACAAGTGGAGAGACCCCTCAGGTAACTCCATAGGGAGGATTTGAAGCCCAGATGGGAGGAGGAGGACCGAGTACAGGCCGGGATTGAGTTCCAGATTTTTGGGGCATAGGCAGCAAAAGCGTGGTCACCCGCCTGGGTATGGGTTCTGGGAACCAGGTGGTCAGGGGTTGCTCTCGACCGGAGGGGGTAGGAGAAGGTGTCGGAGTGGGGAGGAGGGCAAGGGATACAGGAGTACCAGCCCTGACAATGTTGTCAATGAAGTTCCCAACAACATAGGTGCGGTGTTTCTCAGGGGGTAGCCAATCTAAGCGTAAGTAGAGGTCACATCGATGAGTTGGGGGGGGCTGCAAGCGCAAAGCAGCAGATATTAGTGTAGGCTGTATCCCACTTAGAAAGGCAAGATTTGGGCGTAGGGGCAAAAGCGACTAGCCCATAACAGAGAGATGGGAGAAGGACCCACCTAGCCAGGGCAACACAAGCCTCCGGGGTTAAGCAACTTTTTGCTCTATAGGCTAGGCCCAGTTTGCCATTCGTGGCCCTACAGATATTTTGGATGTGTAGAGAGAGATCCAGTTGAGGGTCAAGCGTGACACCCAGGTATTTGACAGCAGCCACCATCTGCAATGGGGAGTCATCAGCCCTGAGGATTTTGAGTGGGGCAGGGCAAGATTTCAACTTGCAGTGGGACCCAAAAAGCATCGCTTGTTTTTTTTTGAGGTTGGTAGTAAGCCTATATTCGGCCAACCAGTATTGGATCTGCTCGAAGTCGGAGTTAAGTTGTGAGTTAATGGTGGTAATGTCACGGGCGCTTGATAGAACAACCAAGGTCATCCACGTGACAAGGTGGTGTGACCATGGAGGTGATGGACGCAGCTCGCTGACAAAGAGGAGAAGAGAGTGGAAGCCAAGGACTCCACTCTGGGGAACCCCGCACAGAACATCAGTGAGGTGAGGGGGTACGTTGAAGTTGGTATATTGCTTCCGACCGGAGAGGTAGTTGAGGAACCAGCTGTGAGCAGGGGGGGAGATACCAAGTGAGAGAAGGGTGGAGCTAAGAAGAGTGTGGTCAACCCTGTCGAAAGCTTTGGAAAGGTCAACAAAGATGGCACCGGTGAGGTTTCCCTGATCAGTGGTGGTTCTAATCATCGAGGATACAACAGCAAGGGCGGTAGTCATGCTGTATCCTTTTCTGAATCCAAGTTGGGCTGGGGAGAGAAGGTTGTGTTCTTGTAGGTACCCGGAGAGCTGAGTGGCCATGACCTTCTCCAGGATCTTCGAGGCGGCCAACAGGATGGCGATGGGGCGATAGTTGACTGGATCTCTGGGGTTACCTTGCTTTAGCACAGGTGTAACCTTGACAATTTTCCAGAGGTCCAGGATAATGCCAGTGGTTAGGGAGGAGTTGATGATGTGTGTGCGGCGGGCTAGAAGGGAGGCCCCAAGCCTGAGTAATCTAGGTTCTAGGCAGTCGTGCTCTGCCCGGCTGTGGGGAGAGGTGGGCAAGATGCCCCAGTATCTCGGCGGCCGGCCACGAGCTGAAGGGAAGAAGGTGGTGGGACTTGGGACCAGGTGGGGGAGGTACCATGAGTGAAGGGGTGGGGGGCTGGAAGTTGAGAGAACGCAGCGTTGAAGGCGTTAGAGATTGTGAGCGGGTTATTACAGCTGACCCCATCTATGAGCAGGTCAGTGGGTTGCACTTTAGCCGAAATCCCACCAGCATTTCTGATGCTCTGCCAGAAACTCCTCGGGTTGCTGGCAGAAGAGAGCAGGGCCGATCGGCAAGCCTCACTTTTTGCTGCCCGTATGGCTTTTTTACAGGAATTTCTGAGCCTTCTGTATGCAAGTAGGTCGGTGTCACTTAGGGAGGCTTTATAGGCCCGCCAGCTTTTATCCCTTTGCTTCATTAGGGAGAATAGGCCCCCGTGAAGCCATTTGGTGATGGCACCCTTAACCCTTCTTTTTGTGAGGGGGGCTTGTTTGTTCTGAACAGGGATAACTTTTGATAGAAAAATATCCAGGGCTAGGGCTGGGTCCTCTGAGGCGGTGACCCCAGACCAGTCAATAGAGGCGAGGTCACTAAGGAAGTCAGAAGGGGAGAATTTTGAGTTATCCCTCAGCTGGATCACTTTGCTGGGTACTTTGGGCTGGGAGGTGCCCCAGGCACAGAATCAATCAATCAATCAATCAATCAATCAATCAATCAATCAAGTCTTTATTTAACCAGGCGTTCATCGTTGAGCAGAAGCTCATTTGCAAGATGGACCTGGGTGGAGCATGAACAATTGTATATACAGGTCAACACAGGTATTTACAAGGCAATACAGATAATACTCTTTACAGAGAGGAAGAAAAAGAAGTTCATATGTACATAGAATTATACAGATATTGTACAGATTACACGGTATTTACATACATAGAAGTGTCTATAGGAAAATAAAGCAGGTTATCTAAGGTTGCAGGAGGAAGTAACGGAAGAAAAAATAAAAATAAAAATATACACCAGGTAGAGGTAAAGGTCGGGGGGAAGAGAGGGAGGGAAGTAGGGGGAGAAAGGCTAGGAGGGCACGGTGCACAGAAAGGAGTTGGTAAAGCTGGTTGTAGAGAAGGTGGATGGAGAAAAGGAGTATGTGTGAGCCCCGGGATTGAATGCTATAAAGTACGGGGCATGGTAGGATGTCACAACCCAGGGTAGTGAGCTCCTATCTGAGGTTGGGAAAGGAAGAATAAGGGGATGGATGGGCCTAGTGTTGATAAGACAGGGGGATAAGAGAGAGAACAATTAGGCTAGTGAGGAGCAAGCTGGGGGTCAGTACTTAAAATTGGGTCTAGGGCTATATATACCAGTGCAGACACCTGTACTGGGTCTGAGGGTGAAGCAGTTACATACTTCTCTGATTGCAATGGAAATAAAGCATCTTGAAAGCATTTATACCGATTAGAGTGCTTAATTTGAGGGTTTTTGTAGATCGCTCCATAAGGTAGGTAGCACGAAGCTTATGGCTGCCCTGCCAAGTGGGATTTTGCTTTGGGTACTTTAAGTGTAATAGCTGAGTAACTTCTAACGCAGTATTTCCCAATTATACTCAGGGAAGACAGCAGGAGAGATAGTAAGGCAGCTTATTAGAGATGGCTCTATAGGTCCAGAGAGCGTGCTTCTGTGGCTCTGAACTTTAGTGATGTCCATCCCACTGCCGCATATAGGGTGCAGTGATGTGTGTCAAGGGGAGTCCCTGCTATAAACCTCAGTGCTCGATGGTAGAGTGTGTCCAGTTTAGCCATGTAAGAGTTGGGGCATTGGCTGTAGAGGAAGTCACGTAATCAACCAATGATAGGAAAATGGATTGGACCAGTTGTTTCTTGCCATCTCTGGTGAGAAATTGGCTGTTTCAAAAAACAGTCCAAGCCTTTGCCGAAGTCGTTTAGCAAGTCCTCGATATGTTCAATGAAGGAGAGTCTTTGGTCTATCCAAACTCCCAGATACTTGAATTTTGTAACAAATTCTAGTTTTTCACCTAGAACTGTGGTAATTTGGGGAACTGTCCCACTGGACACAGGGTTAGCTGTACGGATAAAAGGAGAGAGGACCATCGCTTTAGTTGGCGAGTGGTCAGAGATAGCATCAGGTAGGATGCCTGAGGTGATAATCCTGTCAGGCCTGTTGGTGAGGATCCAATCAAGTAGGGGCCCTTCACCCCCCCCCCGGAGAGAGGGCCTTGTGGACTCGGAGATAAGTTGGCTAAGTGCAAGGCCTGAGAGCAGTGGCTCATATAGCCTACAGTTGGAACCCAACCAATTAAGATTGAAATCACCTATGATGAGGACTTCACTAGAACCCGCTTTTTCACCAAGGAGGGAGAGTAGCAAGGAGACTCCAGACAGACCACCCTTGGGGGGGTTGTAGCAACAAATGAGGTGTATTTTCTTTGTGAGGCCCAGGAGGAGAAGGGCATGTAGGAACTCGCAGGGGGAGGCGTCGGATGGTGAGGTGCCAGGGGAGTATACATTCAGGTGAGCCTTGTAGTAGAGTAGCACACCACCCCCTCTTTTGTTGCCCTCCCGATCACGTCTGATGTGGCCATACCCGGGTAGGGTACAGGCAGCGTCAGGGATGTGAGGTTTGAGCCATGTTTCTGATATACCCATGATATCAGGGTTGTAGTGAGCGACCCAGGCTGTAAGTTCTACAAAGTTATGTAGTAGACTACGAATGTTGAGGTGGACAATTTTTATTCCCTTGGAGGAGAACCATAAGGGTGGGGACTTGAGGGGGGCTGGGTGGACAGCCAGGCTGGGGCAGGTGATGGCACCAGTCATACTTGCAGGGGAGGAAGCTGCCATGAAGAGCTGGAAGAGTGGAATGGCAGGATCATAAACAGGGGGGAGAAAATAAAAAGAGACCAGATGGGGGGGGGCACTCCAGACGACAGTGATAGGGAGACACGACCACAGTTCAGAACTGGGTAGAGGGGGTGGAGGAGGAGAGGTGAAATGGCTAGAGGAGTGAGAGGGGTGTCCACAGAGCCAGGTGCCCTAGTTAAAGTGAAAAAAGCAGTCTGGGCTCAGGCAGAGAAACTAAATGGTTTCAGGGAAGTAGGGGCCGCCACTAGTGGTAGGTTAGTATAACCTGCAAACGGAAAACTAGGCTGATAAGATAAAATCAGCCCATGTGACCATAAACTGGCTATATAGGGGAAAGCCGACCAAGGGTGGTGGTGGGGGTGGTGGGGAGCCGAATGCTCCACGTTCGGAGGGGCGAGAATGGCTGCGCCGACGGCAGGAGGCAGGCAGGACTTCCCCAAGGTAAGGTGGGCTGTGGAGCGTCTGCTGTGGGCCGACTAGCAGGTCTTGTACAGTAATAGCAAAAAAGGTGCCAGAATTTCCACCATTGTGCAGCAATAGTAAAAAGGCGCCAGAGTTTCCACCAGCGGATTCCTGATGGCCAGCTGATTTACCTGGGTGTGCGACTGGCTGTGGGGGAGGGCCGCAGGAGCCCTCTCGACCTCCACTCCGAGGGGTCTCACTCTGAGGAGAGAGGAAGATAAAGAAAAACAGGGGATTAATATAGGAGGGGGATTGGGAGGGTAGGCAAGCAGACAAAAAAAAGGGGGGGTTTAAGTTTTGGCGGCTGGCAGCCAACGGGAGAGAGCTCAGCCCCAACGGACGTTGCACAAGACCTGAAGACCTAGTAAATAGCTGTACAGCACTGGTGAAATAAGTAGTCAAGTCTGCAGCTTATTGCAGTTTTTCCCAGCCAGACACAACAAAATCGGAACAGTACAAAGAGAATATCAGGGCACCTAAGACATAGCTGAGCTGTAGCACGCTACCTAGAATAAATAATAAAAATCGTATCTCTTTTTTCAACTTAAAGGGCAGTACGACTTTAAGCCACACCACGTGGTTAGTGCAAGCACCAGCAAGGTCACAATATTAGTCCCAGGTCCATGAACAAGGCTATCTCCATGGCTGCGCCGACAGCAGGAGGCAGGCAGGACCTCCCCAAGGTAAGGTGGGCTGTGGAGCATCTGCTGCGGGAGAACTAGCAGGTCTTGTACAGTAATAGCAAAAAAGGCACCAGAATTTCCACCGTTGAGCAGCAATAGTAAAAAGGCGCCAGAGTTTCCACCGGCAGATTCCTGACGGCTAGCTGATTTACCTGGGTGTGCGACTGGCTGTGGGAGAGGGCGGCAGGAGCCCTCGCGACCTCTGCTCCGAGGGATCTCGCTCTGGGTGTGCGACTGGCTGTGGGGGAGGGCGGCAGGAGCCCTCGCGACCTCCGCTCCGAGGGGTCTCGCCTGGGTGTGCGACTGGCTGTGGGAGGGCGGTGAGCTCCTCGCGACCTCCGCTCCGAGGGGTCTCGCTCTGAGGAGAGAGGACCTTACATGTCAATCATATTTCTAAGTTGGTAAACAGTAGGCTTGGTGTCCTCTACAGACACAGGCACTGTCTCACACCTACAGCCCTAAAATTAGCAGTCAGCAGCTCTAGTCTGTCGATCATAGATTACGGCCTAATAATTTACAGTGCTGCCACTGATACCACTCTCAAATGGCTGACAATTGAACTAAACAAGGCCTGCAGGTTGATAACTGGTAATGATAAATGCACTCACACCTGTGAACTCTATTCGCAAGGCGAATGGCTTCACTTACAGGGTAGAATAAAATATCAAACCTGTCTCCTTGCAAAAATATATGACTTGCTTTAGCTCTTCCAGTCACACAGCCCCTGCTTCTACCACTGGCCAATCAACATAACATGCGTATTGCAGCTAAGCAGGTTTTTTCCATCATTTGCTGCTGGACTTCACAAGCCCAGCATACTTTCAGTTACAGAGCGCCAACTTGGTTGAATGACCTAGCCTCTGAAATCCTCTCTGAGTCTAGACTAGGCACCTTCAAATCAAAACTGTTGTAACACCTTTCAACACTGTATAAATGTGACTGCTCCCACTAGTCCCTATTTGCAATCTCTATGCTAGTGTGACTCTGCTCACTAGTTCCTATTTTGCTACTCCCCTAGGTCCCTGGCCTATGTAGTTACTGGTATCCCTTCACCAGTTCCCCTCTATTCCTGTCCCACATATTGCCACCTACTGTGCTCCCCTCTCTTCTAGCCTCTCCTCCCCCACTTCCCTCCTGCATCTCCTCTGTGTTCATTTTATTTCCTCATTTAGCTCTTAGATTGACAAAGCCTACTATTCTGGACTGCAATCTTGCTTGATGCCTTGCTGTTTTGTACTACTTATGATTAAATGATGCTTTACCAATCATTCATTGTTTATTCCATCACCCCCATAGCATTCACACCATGCTGACCTTATTCCTTGATTAGCTCATAGTTTGACAATGTCTACTGTATCTGACTGCAATTCCTGCTTAATTCATCTGTTGTTATTGTATCTTATTGTTATAATGCTTTTTTACCAGTTGTAATCTCTGTACCACTTGTTTCTCTTTTGTTTACATTTCTGTATCTCCTGATGCCAGACGCTACTCTGTACTTTACTTCATGGTTATCTTTTTTGACGTGAAACCTTTGTAAAAAGAACCCCTGGTTTAAACGTATTTGTAATCCTGGTAATGAATGTATTAATGAATGAATGAATAAATAAATAAATAAGCAGTGACCCCTTTCTATCTGCTCAGATTGGAGGCAGGATGCTACCTCTATGTCCCGTGGTACAAATGCAACCTAGGCCAAGCCTCCATCAGCTACTGTACAAGCTCCCTAACACCTAGTACAATCTCCTAGTTAATGTCACTGCTCCCCATCAAGCAAGGCTCTAATCCAGTCCCACAACAAATCCCTGACATCATGTCCTCAATGCCCCCCCTTCAGACGTATCTAACTCATCTAACTAATGCATATCATATTAACCCAGTTACATACTGTACATTGTGCTAACTGCTGTGATCCTCTATGGGACAGCCATGGTCTACCCTCTATTTTCTTTCCCTGGGGCTACTCTGTCATTTTGCTATAATTTACTGCACAAGGATATGTTGCTGACCATGTACCTGTTTCATTTGGTTTTTTTAAGTGTGATGTATGTAATGTGTGAACAGTGTAAAATTCCTCACTGTCCAGTTCTTCCCCCCAGGTCACAATTGGAATTGGGCCCA
This sequence comes from Neoceratodus forsteri, assembly GCA_016271365.2. NCBI lineage: Eukaryota > Metazoa > Chordata > Ceratodontiformes > Ceratodontidae > Neoceratodus > Neoceratodus forsteri. The sequence goes on from CM028137.1 coordinate 160,811,436, forward strand.
AGACTCTGTGTGCTTACCTGGTAAAACATGTTTAAAACAAAAAATTAAAAAATACCCTGCCACAACTCAAGGATTTGCCTCTGGCTACTTTGATCAAAGACTGGTGCGCTCATTGACTCCCACGTTGCATGCAGCTTGTAATGTAGCAGTAACGACAAGTCCAATAAGAACCAGTGCAAACTCTGGAACCGTGGAATACATATATATTTATTACAAAGGAACTGTGGACTATAAATATATATATTACACACAGATGAAATAACAAGACTCCAAGCACCTTGAAGCACACTGCCTCTTCAAAGGGGAGTGACTGATAATGATATGAAAAGAGATGATTTAATACCCACCACATAGGATCATAAGGGACGTCATCCAAAAGTGTTTGATTTTCAAAGTTGATTAGTATTTACATTTTAAATGCATCACTTAGTGCAATGCATTATTTGCATAAAGCACTGTGACTTGAACAAATAGTCTAAAAATTGGGGTGAAGATAAAATAAAAGGAGAGCTGAATAATAAAAAAAAAAACAACAACATTTGCAAAATTAGTGCAACATTTCAAATGTATATAACTGGTATTCCTAGCTACTCAATTACTAGAATATGTGTTCAGCTGGTTTAGAAAACAACAATAAATAGCCATAAATATCAATATGTATTAATCCATGTAAATACTGTAAAATAAACAGTTACAACTATCAAAACAATATTGAAGAACAAAATGATACCAACCACAAAGGACCAAGATTTTGATTCAGTTACATCCAATGCCGATTATTACAAAATATATTAAATGTAATAACCAATAAACAGAAACAGAGAAACATAGAAGTTGACGGCAGATAAGGACCACGAGGCCCATCCAGTCTGCCCATTTCTTTTTCTGCCTTAAGAATGTGCCGTCGGCCTTTGGTCTGTCAATGGCCTATCTAGTCATGCTAATCTGTATTGCTCCCTTATGCCTATCCCATGCCTGTTTGAAGCCCTGCACTGTATTCATATCCACCACTTCCTGAGGTAGGCCGTTCCATGCATCCACCACCCTTTCTGTGAAAAAGAACTTCCTCACATTACCCCTTAATCGGCCGCCCTTTAATCTCATGCTGTGTCCTCTTGTCCTGCTATTTTTCTTATATTGAAACATGTTAGACTCTTTCACCTTGTTAATTCCCTTAAGGTGTTTAAATGTTTCAATCATATCACCTCTCTCCCCCTCCTTTGCTTTAGGATATGCATACTGAGCTCCATTAATCTGTCCTCATATGTTTTCTGATGCAGTCCCTGCACCATTTTGGTTGCCCTTCTCTGGACTGCCTCAATTTGGTTAATGTCCTTGTGAAGTGTGGCCTCCAGTACTGCACACAGTACTCCAGATGGGGCCTAATCAGTGTCTTGTAAAGAGGGATTATTACCTCCCTCTTCTGACTTGTGATACCCCTACTAATACACCCACATCCCTCAAGCCTTACCTACTGCTTTAGTGGTCTGCTTGGATGATTTCAGGTCATCGGTGATGATGACGCCCAAGTCTCTTTCTTCTCTTGTGACTGCCAGCAACTCCCCTCCCAGCCTATAGGTGGCTTCAGGATTTCTCTTCCCTATGTGCATGATCTTGCACTTCTTTGCATTAAACTCCAGTTGCCACTCTTCTGACCATTTTGCTAGTTTATCCAGATCTCTTCTCATTCTGCCCACACCATCTGGATCATCTAATCTGTTGCAGATCTTGGTGTCATCTGCAAACAGACAAACCTTACCCTCTAGTCCATCTGCAAGGTCACTGATGAAGATATTGAAGAGCACTGGCCCCAGGACTGACCCCTGAGGTACCCCACTTGTGACTTGCATCTCTTCTGACTGTGTACCATTTACCACCACTCTCTGTTTTATGCCCATCAACCAGTTTGCCACCCTGCTGACCAACTTCTGACCCACCCCGATCCTACCCAGCTTATTAATCAATCTTCTATGTGGAGCAGTATCGAAACCTTTGCTGAAGTCAAGGTAGGTGACATCAACTGCTCCCCCTTGGTCCACCACTCTGGTTACCCATTCAAAGAAATCTATGAGATTAGTCTGACAGGACCTTCCTTTTGTAAACCCATACTGTCTTGGATCCTGTGCTCCTATGGATTCCAGGTGTTGCACTATCCTTTCCTTAAGGAGTGCCTCCATAATCTTGCCCACTACTGAGGTAAGACTGACTGGTCTGTAGTTCCCTGCCTCCTCTCTGCTACCACTCTTGTGGAGCGGGATCACATGGCCCTTCTCCAGCCTTCTCGGAACTCTCCTGTGCTCAGAGACTCACTAAACAGTTCTGATAATGGCTCTGCTAGTTCCACCCTTAACTCCTTTAGTACCCTGGGATGTATGCCATCAGGTCCCATTGCCTTATCCACCCTGAGCTTAGCAAGCTCTTGTAGGACCCTTTCTTCTGTGAAGGGACTAGTGCACACCCCCCCCCGTGTCCATGGTGCTGATCTGTGGGTCCTACCCTACCTTCTGTTTGTTAAATACTGAGCAGATGTATCTATTTAAGATATATGTTTTTACATGGTCCTCCTCCTCACATGCCCCGTTATCCACTTTGATCTTAGCAATACCCCTTCTGGACTTTCTCCTTTCACTAATGTATCTACAGAAAATCTTGTGACCTTCTTTTACTGTTTGTGCTAGTGTTTACTTGGGTTGGGCCTTTGCATGCCTTACTGTCCTCCTTGCTTCCCTTAGGGAAGTTTGGTATGCCTCTCTATCTTCATACTGCTGCATTCCCTTATATTTCCTGAAGGCCAACCTTTTGGCTCTGACTGTTTCTGCTACTGTTTTTGAGAACCAAAGTGGTTTCTTTCTTCTTTTGCACTTCCTTTTATCTCTAACACAATGGGATGTTTCTTCAAGTACTGCATCTTTAATGCTTTCCCACTTTGCCAGTACCCCCTCACCTGTATTTCTTTTTGCCATGGCTAGCTTAACTCTGTTGGCTATCTTATCAAAGTCAGCTCCTCTGAAGTCTCACATTTTTGTCTTGGAATGGGATGATTTAGTTGTAGTGGCCAAATTGAGCCATACCATGTGATGGTCACTGGCCCCCAAGTGACCTTTTACCTGGAGATCTGTGATCCTTTCCCTGTTAGTCAGTACTAGATCTAGGATAGCCCTGTCTCTTGTGGGTTGTTGTACCAGTTGTTTGAGTCCCTCCCCATGCAGGGAATCCACCATGTGTCTAGTTTTGGTAGCTGTTCCTGCTGGTATTGACCAATCTGTATCTGGCATGTTGAAGTCTCCCATTATCAGAACCTCCCCTTTAGCTTTTTTTTTTTAAATGTAACAGATCTTTATTAATTTTTTATATAGACAAGACCTATAAACAGTATCAGGAATAGTACAAGATATACAACAGCAACAAGAAAATTATACATAAAACCTCTATACCCCAGTCTCCCCTCACCCTCCCCTCTTCCCTCCCCACCCCTGGAGTATGCCAATATTATAGAGTTAGGATACCACTACAAAAGTTGCATCCTTGGGGGCCTATTGAACTAAAACTTAGAGTAAGATTATTGTAAATACAAAGCATATAATTTGCCCCATTTTCTGTCAAAAGATAGTAGGTTATTATGAAAACTAGCAAACAAATGTTCAGTTCTGAAACTAGCAGATACATCATTAAGCCACTCAGAATATGTTATGACTAGCTGATCCAGCCAGTGCTTGAGTACAAGTTTTTTGACCACCATTGAGATTACTGCCATGTGGAATCTACGTTCTTTAACCACTATGTTGGAAAATATACCCAGAAGACATATTTTGATAGTGAACAGGTCTTCTAACCCTAACAGAGGGTCTAATTTAGATTGTCTTGTTTGCCAGAGGGGAGCCACCTTCTCACACTGCCAAAATATATGTACCAGGTTGCCTTCTGCTTTACCACATCTGGTGCAAGCAGAATCCGGAAGTTTGCCCAATTTGGCAAGTATAACAGGGGTGTAGTACATGTTGTTAATAATATGATATTGGGAGAGTCAGAATCTATCCTGGGTGTGATATTTATACATATCTTTCCAGATTTGAGCCCAGTTAGGAGATATGTCCGGTATTTTGGATTCTTCAAGAGGTTCTGGAAAGGTATATGATAGAAGAAAATTATATATTGCCGATACACATTGGGGTTTAGTTGCGAGATCTTGTAACTGGACCAACATGGGTCTAGTTTGGGACAGTTTAGGTACATAACCAAAAGAGGTGCCAAGGAGATGTCTTAATTGGAAGGTCTTCTTTGAGGTATATTAAATTAGCCAGAATTTTGGAAGAGGAGAGAAGAGAATCCTGAGAGTAGAGGTTCTCCACTCATGCACCTTGTAGTTGAGGGAGCCAGTTGGGTGGAAGCGATGTCCCATTTATTTTAATGTTTGGGTTGTGAAACAGGGATTGACCGGAATCTTGTTTAAGGGAAATTTTGAGATAGTTCCAGCATTGAGACAAGACTCTAAGAGAGGTTCTGAGAACAGAGTTGTAGAGTGGAGCTGGAAGTGTTGATTTTGATAAATAGAAAATGATAGAGGAATGCAAGTCAAGAGATCTCAGAAGTAGGCCTTCAAGTTGGAGCCAGATGGGGCTGTGTGTATCATCTGTGACGGAAAACCATCTGCTCAATCTAGATAAATGACTAGCCCAATAATACAATAGGAAGTTGGGAAGACGAAGACCACCCGACTCTTTGGGGAGGCTAAGTTTAAGGAATGATCTCCTGGGGTGTTTACCGACCCAGATGAAATTAGAAATAATGGAGTGTATGTGGTGAAAGAAAGATAACGGTAGCCATATGTTCAGCATATTTAAGGGATAGAAGAGATGGGGAGAACGTTCATTTTAATGATATTTATATGACCCCATAAAGAAAGAGGGAGGGCGACCCATCTTTCAAGGTCTTGTTGAATTGTAGTCACCAAATCTTCAAGGTTTAATTTTTTGAATAATATGGGGTTGTTTGTTAGAAATATACCTAGGTATTTAATTGAGTGGGGTGACCATTTCATTCCGAAGTGGCTAAAATTAGCTTCATGGGTGAGGTCATTTAGCGGGAAGATTTCTGTTTTCGAGACGTTAAGTTTGTAGTTAGATAGTTGACCAAATTCTGTAATAATACTAAGAACATGTTTAAGGGATGATACTGGTTGGTCCAAGTGGAGAAGGATGTCATCGGCATAAACTGAGAGCATTAGGGGTTGATGAAGACTTGGGATATCTTTAATTTGGGGTGAATTTTTGAGGTAGTGAAGAAGAGGTTCCAAACAGAGGTTGAAGAGAAAATGTGAGAGAGAACAACCTTGACTAGTGCCAGTATGGAGAGGAATTCTGGAGGAGAAAGCGCCACTGCAAAAGATTCTAGCTGAGGGTGAAGAGTAGACAGTTTGAATCCACTGTATAAAATCGGAAGGGAACCCCATCTTCTTTAGTGTAGACCAGAGAAACACCCAGTCCACCCTATCGAAGGCCTATTCAGTGTCTAACGAAATTAGAGCCATAGGAGACTGAGCTGATTGTGCAGCCTGAAAGATGTGGGGGAGTGTTCTGAGATGATCCGCTGCGGAGCGGTCTTGCACAAAACCGACTTGTTCAGCACTCAGCAAGTAGGACCAGATGTTTTTAAGCCGGAGTGAAAGGATTTTTGTTAAGATTTTAATATCACAATTTAAAAGCGATATTGGCCGATAGCTGGCCGGATCTGTATGGGGTTTATCCGGTTTAAGTAGGAGAATTATTGTGGCTTCTAATAATGTGGAATCTAGATTATCTGCTTTAAATATATACAGTAGTTGTATAAATTAAGGAGGAGAGGAGCAAGTTCCACAGAAAAGGTTCGATAGAAATTGGAGGAAAATCCATCAGGACCTGGTGCCTTGTCCAGAGATAAACTATTAATTGCCTTCTCTATTTTCTCCAGCATGATTGGAGCCAACAGGATGGTCTGATGTTGTATCGAGAGACAGGGAAGATTGAGGAAGTCCAGATAAGCCTCTATCCTGTGGGGTGATGCTGAGGAAGGGCCTTTACTATAAAGTGAGCAGAAGAAAGACTTGAAAACCTGAGCTATGTCTCGGGGTTTAGTTTTGGTGGAGCCATCCATAGCGAGTATGGAAGGAATTAATTTAGAGCTTTCTATATTGCGTAATCGGAGGGCCAGTAGTCTCCCTGCTTTTTCTTCTTGCTCAGCATATCTGAATTTTGTTTTAATAATAGTGAATTCAGCTTTTTCTCTTAGTAAATCAGCATATTCATTTCTTAATGTTAATAATTGCTTTAGAGTGACCGAGGGGGTGGTAGATGATAACGCTTTCTCTGCTTCCCTAATTTGAGATAACAGCGATACCGCCTTAGCCGCTCTTTGTCATTTTCTTCTTGATGCTAACTTAATAAATTCACCGTGGAGATAGCATTTAAGAGTGCACCATATCAGGTCCTCCCTTTGTGTGGAGTTCTTATTAAGCTCCATGAAGGTAGGAATGAGTGTTTTTATATGGGAAGTGATAGTTTTTTCTTTAAGTACTGTAGCTGTGTGTTCAGTTTCCAGGATATAACTTTTTTCATATCTGGATCTGGGGATAACACTAGCCACCCTACTGCATGATCAGAGATCACTATAGTGAACCTACCAGCTTGATAGAGGCCGTGTAAAAGAGGAAGGCTGATCAGTATGTAATCTAACCTGGACCAGGATTGATGGACATTGGAAAAGAAAGAAAAAAGGCAATGGGAAAGGTTGAGGAGCCGCCAAGGATCACATAACCAGAGAAGATCTACAAAATCAGCTAAAGCTTTTTGGGATGGGGAAGGGGGCTTTAAAGGTAGGTATGTTCTATCCAGGTCCAGAGTTGGTGGTGTGTTTCAGTTCCCACCCAGAATCAGGGGGGAGGGCAGGAGAGTAGCCACCTTATTGGATAAATCCATAAAGAATTTTGGATCTCTGCCCACTGGGCCATATAAGGACCCTAGAACTACTGTAGTGTTATTAAGAACCCCTTTGACTAGCACAAACCTTCCGTTAGGATCTACTATCTTTGTTTCTGCCTGGAATGACAGGTGTCTTTTAATTAAAATAGCCACCCCCCTACTTAAGGATGATTCCCCTGCTGCAAATATTTGAGATATACCTTGTCACCATAGCCAATTTACTTTGCTTGCTAATAAATGGGTTTTCTGAAGTAGAATTATGTTGGCATTGAGTAGGTCACAATGTTTGAGAACTTGATATCTCTTCGTTATTTCCCTGGCCCCCCGATATTCCACATAATAATCTTTAGTGGTTTATTAGATATTGTCATCATAAAGGAAGAATAACCATACAAAATGAATCATAGAACAACCATTACCAAATTGGCACACTGCAGTCCCCTCCTCCCCCCCCAAACATTTAAATTATAAACCAAAAGAACTTTCACTTGAAGAATTCCCATAACCATGCTTGGAAATATTACAGTATTTGTTAGGTGCATCAACAAATGAACCATTATAAGACTTCGTAGTAAAGTTGCACCCCAATGTTTCGGGAGCTTCCCCCTCCCCCCTTTCTTTCCCCAGCAACTATATACAACAGGCCCCTGTTCAGTGTAGAACTTTAAATCGAGTAATGTATTGGACATCACAGGAGGCCAATCCCCACTAACTAGATTTCGCTCAATAAAGTGAATAAACAAGTGAAACATTGTACCTGCTGAAGTATGGTATTTTGTACCTGGCAACTGTGTTAACTGAATCCATATCCCCCCAGATATATATAGCATATGAGCAGAAAGTCTCCCCTCCCCTGAACTAGTAACAGCCCTACTCTGAGCCAGCATCAGCTAGGAGCTCCCCCCTTCCAACCCTCTAGATCACCAACCACTATAATATTTTCTGCAAAAAAAAAAGTGAATATTTAAAATGTTAAGGATCCAGGCTGTTGGAGAAACTATACACCCGATCCATTCCCATGTTGTTCTACTGCTATCCTAGTTGCTTTCCTTAAATGGTTATCCGGTTGAAATAGTAAGGCCCCAGAGAGTGAAGAACCAATGACAAAATGTGGGACTTACCCCTGGAAATATCTGGAATACATCCTGGTATCCATCGCAGTTTTCCCCTATTAGCAGTCTTCCCGGGGTATTCAACAAAAACGAGGTGAACCTGTCAGCATTTTTATTAAATTATCTTTGGGAGGTGCATTAAAAGCGTCTGTTTCCTGATGAAATCGCGTAGCAGGAGAAGTGCTAGGGGGAGGGAAATTGTGATAGAACTGAATACTGCCCTACCATAAATATGTAGCTCAGAAACCACTGCTAGCACTTTGTTTCCTGCCACTATTACTCCAGAGGACTCTAAACTACTGCGAGAGGAAGGCTGGCCTACCCGTAGTTAATGTGGCCTACCTAAGGATCCCCAAAATGAAACCTGGAGGAACAAAAAGATACAGATCCACCAATATAAGGTATATAAGAAATACAATTTTTATGTGTAACAGCCAGGAGATGTAACTCCTAGAACTTATGAACACCAAAGTTTATTTTTCGGACAGTCAACCAGCTTGGAAAAGGTTGGGTAACTTAGTGGTGAGGTCGGTTGTTGCCTGAGCTAGAGAGTCAAAGGATACCCAGGATCTGGTGATGGAGACTTGCAGTTTTGCTGGGTACAGCATTCGGAAGGGAATACCTGCCACTATCAGCTTGCTGACTATAGGATGGAAGGCTGATCTTTTCTGTCATGTTTCAAACGGTAAATCTTGTGTAATTCAGAGCTTAGAACTGCCCCAGGTGATTGTAGCTTCTTAACCTTGGACAAGACATGTTGCTTTTCCACAAAACTTAAAAATTTCAGGATGATTAGTCTGGGGAGCTACTGGTTGAGGTCTCAGTTTAAGTGATGTATGGGCTTGTTCTATCTGGTAGGCAGGGCCAAGGGGAGATGGCCCATGATTTTCTGGAGAAACTTTTGGAGGAAGGTAGCAATGTCGGAACCTTCCTCTGCTTCTAGTAAACCCATAATCAGTAAATTATTTCTCCTGCTCCTCTCTTTGAGGTCTTAGGTTTTTAATTGTAATTTACTAATTTGTTGATGTAGTTGTATCTCAGGCTCCATTTTTCCTCTCCAGGTTTCCAAAGATGCTGAATGGGCCTCCGAGTCTCCGATTCTCCTAGTAAGTGTGGATATGTCTTCTTTGATGTTTTTAAGCTCTGTAGATAAGTCTGTCAGCTTTTCTCGAAAGGGCAAGATCTCCTGGAGGAAGCAATCCTCTGTTAGAGGAATTGCCGCTGCTGTAGAGGAGTTTTGTTTAGCCATCACTGATATCTGAGCTCTTTGCTTCTAAGGTAGTTTTTCTGGCATAGTGGGTGGTGTGTGTCTGTTCAAGGCCTGCCTCATTTCAGCATCCATCGCGACCAAGGAGCCAAATGCGATGCAATTTTAAACCAGTAGACGATCGCTGAAGGCAGTAAGGCTTAACAGTTGAGATTTTAAGAATGAATTACCCCAATGAATTAGATAAAAGTCGTTAATAGCGGGTGGAAGGTGGGAGCTCCAGATCAGTGTTGCCACTAGGTATTCTGCATCATGTGATCTCAGAACCTCCCCTTTAGCTGTTATGTTTTGTATATCTTCTAACAGTAATGTGTCTATGTCCCCCCCCCCTTCTGGAGGCCTGTAGACAACCCCAGTTCGTATGGCTGTCCCATTTCCTGTTTCCAGGGTGACCCTCAGTTCTTCTGGCTCCTTATGTGCTTTGATATTTTCATTGACATAAAGGGCCACTCCACCCTACCCCTCCTTTTTGCATCTCGGACTCTTCTGAACAGTACATAGCCAGGTACTGAAGTCTCTCAAATGTGGTTACTGGTAAACCATGTCTCACTAATGGCTACTATGTCCAGTTTAGCCTCTGTCATTATTGCCTGCAGGTTTGGGATCTTGTTTCCCAGACTGTGAGCATTTGAGTACAGTCCTAATACATAAACAGATACTGCACCCAATTGCTAGAGATGAGATAACAAAAACCCTTTGAGTACAAGAAAGCAGTCTTTGTAATAATTAATAGCCCTAAGTTAAAACAAACCAGTGATATAATGAACAACTATGTTTAAAAACGTGTTTAATGCAATACAAATGAAAATAGTAATAAAGATACACCAACAGTCTAATGTAAGATAGGCCAATTAGTGTGCATGAGAAGATGTATGAAAAACAAAAGACCTAATACCCCATAAAAAAAACAAATGGGGCATGGGTGTGAAAATATCAAATTTAACTATCACTAATATTCAAATACTAATACAATGTTTTAATATTGGGAGGTAGGACAGTGGCGTTGTCTGTGGTTCTCCCAGTACCAAGGACTAGCACGGCCAGGATACTAAGAATCTTAAAGTTCAACACATGGCTGGGGACATGGTGTGAGGACATGGGATATGGCCTGGTGGGTGGATGGGGCAGCACATGGGAGAACCAGGACCTGTATGCACTGGATAGGCTGCACCTGAGTAAGAAAGGCTCAGAGGTCCTAAAGAAAAAGTTGGGGGAGTTCATAGCAGAAAATCATAATTTAAACTAGGCAGGGGGGAAGGAGGTGGGCAGTAAACTCAGTCACCAGGCAAGGGAGACCACCAGACTCCATCCCAGAGACAGGCAGGAAGAGGAGAAGCAAAAGACAAAAAGGGGAAGGGTTGGGGAAGAAGGTATAGGCAAATAGGGGAAGAACTCACAATGGAGGGTGGTCTAATTGAATGCAAGAAACCTTGGCACTAAGACAGTAGAACTGCAGGCTTTGATGGTGGAAGGGTAGGTGGACATAGCCGCCATCACCGAAACATGGACCACCCAGTACCTGGACTGGGATCTAGTGATCCCTGTGTGCAAACTGTACCAGAGGGACAGGGACAAAGGGAAAGGGGGGAGGGCTAGCTATATATTTTAAGGAGGAGATATTGTGCAACAGGGAGGAAGGGGAAGCGGTCAAGACAGAAGCCTTATGGATTCACATACAGCACTCCAAGGGCAGGAGGATGAGATTGGAGGTGGTGTATAGACCACAATTACAGAGTGTGGAAATGGAGAGGGAGCTAGGAAAACAGATTAAGAGACTTAGCGTTAAGGGTAACACAGTGGTGGTCGAGGACTACATTCTGCCAGGGGTGGATTGGAATACTCCAGCCATCTCAAGTGCCAGAGAACAAGTCCTCCTAGAATCTTTCCAGGAAAGCTTCATCTTAGAGAAGGTGATGGAGCCAACCAGCAAGGGTGTGACAGGGAGATCCTGCCACTCTTGAGGACTGACCTTTCTTAAACCCGTTGCAACAATTCTTTTGTTTCTTAGCCTAATCTATCCTTTATGATTTCTAGTCCATAAAGTTGGCCACCTGAGGCCCCCCTTCCCTTTCTTGACTATGCTGTAGTGTCCTCTTTAATTTTCATTTTACTTCTCAGGTCTTCATAAAGGGAGGTTATTGTGGTGACCTCTGAGCTTATGTAAAACAACAAGCTGTTTATCATTGTTGGATTTTGTTTATAATAGCGCTATAATTATTGGTGACCCCTTTTATCTACAAGTTTATACTTAGAAACATAGACTTTGATAGCAGATAAGGACCACTTGGCCCACCTAGTCTGCCCATTTCCCTACCTAGAGGATAAGCTGCAGATCCTATTTAACCAACAGCCTATTTCTTCCTAACCCCCACAAAAATTGCCTCATGTCTGTCCCATGCATTCTTGAATTCTACCACAGTTTTAGACCCCACAACCTCCTCAGGAAGGCTGTTCCATGCATCCACCACCCTCTCTGTGAAAAAATACTTCCTCACATTGCCTCTGAGCCATCCCCCCGTGTCTCCAAAACACTGTAATAACCCGAAAACTAGTTATTACGACATTCACTAACTTTGTTTTCACCTCCAGTGTCCTCCCCATGTCATTAAGTTATAGTGCTGCACTTCATTGGCTCGGGCTATGTGTGTGGGCGGGCTCAACAGTATTTTAAGCATGGCGGCTCCATTTTTCACATTCTGACAAGCTGAGACACTATTTTTCTTTCCCACTCAGTGTTTATTTTTTTATTTTTATTTTTGTATCTGGTTGATCCTACCTTTTAAATATAATTGACATATCTAGTTGATCCCACTCTGTGTCCGGATTGAGAGACAGTGAGTGCAATCCAGGACGCTGCCGTGGCTGATAGGTAATTAAAAAAAAGAGAGAGACTGTGTAGTTCTGTGGCTGACACTCAAAGTTTAAAAACGTATGTGTGTGTGTGTGTGTGTGTGTGTGTGTGTGTGTGTATGTATGTGTGTCTGTGTGTCATAGAAAGAGTGTGTGTGTGAGAGAGTGTCTGTGTGGGTGCATTTGTCTGAAGGAGACTGAGAACAGAGACCAAAAGGCAGCAGAAATGACACTAACTGAGGATCTAACTCCTTGCACCAGTAATTATAAAAAATAATAGACATTCAACTGTATTCTTATGGATTTTTTTACACACCCTTGCTGTGTGATGACCTCAAACCTCTCAAGCTTTGCTCTCAAAGTTTATGGGTCATCACACACCTCGGGTGTGTAAAGAAACTCCATAACACACAGCTGCACATCTATTATTCTCTATACAGTCAATTTTGGATGTACGCACAAACTTGGGCCATACCATCTTTGTGCATACATCCAAAATTGCATTAAACTAAAATTGCATAGAAATGGATGTTCACCTATTAAACTCAATGGAAACCAGCTCAAAACATCAATAGCACAGTATCCAAGCTGCAAAAGACAGCTTAAAAGTTATTTTAAATCAGTTTTTATTAAAATATATGAGTACTGTAGGCAGTGGACAGTACTGTCCAGATGAAGCAACTTCAGTTTGGCTAATAGCGCATATTACTGCACATAGCGATCACTGGACAATCAAGAAAACCTGATCCCTTTGCATGGTTTGCATCAAGTTTTAATGTTTTAACTTAAGTCATCTGCAAATCAACTAGAGGAGTTACGTTCCAGTTACATTTCAGTATGCGGTTCCTGTGTGCTGATCGTGGTACTGGGGTAGAAGCTGATAGTAAACAGTGACAGCTACGAGGGTTGGGCGAGCCTATTTATGCTTATTAACTGTGGCTGCAATGTGGTTTAACTGAAGTCAGCTGTAAATCAACTGGAGAACTTATGTTGCAGTATGCTGTTCCTGTGTGCTGATCGTGGAAGCTGATAGTGAACAGTGACAGCTGCGAGAGTTGAGCGAGCCTATTTTCTGCTTATAAACTGTGGCTGCAATGTCCCTGTGGGGCTTGGAGGGGAGTGAGAACATCCAACCAGGCATTTGGTGGCTGATTAACTGAAGGGAAGGGGATCAGTTAGTAAAACTGTCACCCGGACAGCACCTGCCAACTCGCTTGTAAGTAAAATTACAAGGTGATTCACACCTCGCTCTCTCCTGTCTGCTCTCCTGGAGAGCCTCAATTACTGCAGTTAACACATAGTAACACTTAGAATTTTTGCACACAACAGAAAATCTGTGTGCACACATCCGATTCAGATAACATATAAATGGAAACGGGACCAGAGGAATGTGTGTACATAACCTGAATGTGCACACATCCAAATGGCACACAAGTGGAATTGACTGTATGTCGTAAAATACCTTGATGTATATACCTTATGTTTATGAAGCCTGTAAATATTGAAAATACCATGGTACTAAGTGTTTTTGATAAAGGTAAAAACTACTAGGTGACTGTATTATAGAAATTAAGTTGGTTGTGTTGTTAAATGCATGTAAATTGGTACCATGCATTCCTGCTGTAAACTGAGCCAATCTGAAATTTCATGGTGATTTAAATGCATATACATCCTATGATGCTTTCCATTATGGAAGTATGTGGGATGTTGGGTTTCTTTGAAACTTGGCTTATTGCCAGTGCCCTTTGGGGTAACCCTTGTTTCAGTGCTTATGCACAGATGTTCTTTGTCTGTAGCTTGCTTTGTTTTTCTTTCTTTTTGAGCCCCCACCACCCAAGCAAACAAGGCAACCATAGGGATGAAGGGTTTTCACTGAAAAGTTTAGTTCAGTAGATCAGTGAGTCAGTATGTCCTAACAAGTGCAGAGGAAGGGCATACATATTCCGTTGCTGCAAACTGATGAATTGAAGAAGGAATATGATAGATATAAATAGATATTTTATTTATAAAAGCGCCCATCTCCAGAGACTCTGGGCACTGTACAAAACACAATTATTAAATTCAGGTATAAATATATATATATACAATTTCAACCGGGAGCACACATTCAATGTATCTATCCCCTTAAAACCACTTAATTAGTCAATAAATGCTTGCTGAAACAGATACATTTCTAGGCCCTTCTTAAAAGCTTGTACCGAGGGAGCGTCCCTCAAATAAACTGGCAAGGAGTTCCACAGGGTAGGCATGGCCACCGAGAATGCCCTGTCCCCAGAGTGCCACAACCTAACCCTGAGAACACCAAGGAGGCCTCCCTCAGCAGAAAGAAGTACCCAGGATGGACGATAGTGGACAAGAAGATCTTGAAGGTAGACAGATCCCAGTTCATGCAGGATCTTTTAGGTCAGGAGCCCTGCCTTGAAGACAGTTCTCCACCTGACTTGCAGCCAATGCAGTTCACGGAGGATTGGAGTGATATGCTCGCACCTTTTCACCTCCATCAGTAATCTTGCTGCCACATTCTGCACAAGCTGCAGCCTGCGGAGGTTGCTTCCAGATAACCCTAGGTGCAGGGCATTACAATAGTCCATCCTGGAAGTGACAAAAGCACATACCAGTGTGGTCAGGTCCTCAGGCAGGATCAAGGTTCAGATTTGGGCGATATTCCTTAAATGAAAAAATCCAGTCTTGACCATGGCCGACACCTGAGCCTCAAGCATCAAGCCATCATCTAGGATCATGCCCAAATCCTTCACCTGTCTAGATGGGGCAAGTGGAACACCCCCCAGCACTCTTCCCCGATGAACTGGATCCACCACTAGCACCTCAGTCTTGTCTGGGTTAAGCTTAAGCCAGTTTTGAGTCATCCACATCTGGATTTCCTTGAGGCAGCTGTTAAATGCAGAAGATGACACCTGGGTATCAGGGGCACAGGACAGGTACAGCTGGGTATCATCTGCGTAGCAGTGAAAGCCCAGCCTGTATCACCTGATAATGTCCCCCAACAGCAGCATATACACCATGAACAACAAGGGTGACAAGACTGAACCCTGTGGTACCCCACAGCATACAGGCTTCAGGTTAGATAAGAATAATCCCGTTGTGTGTTGCAGCTTCGAGATTATCCCCACCACCTCCTCCACCCCAACTGGCTCAAACTCATCCCAAACAGGAGGAGTGTTCCAGCACAACTCAGGCAGGACCCTGCAGCCCTTTTGAGAGTTTGAGAGACCTCGTTGATAGAGAATTGCTGGAAAAAATAGAGCATCTCCTTGCACCTGTGTTAATCCTGCCCCAACATGTAGATGGTGGTAGTATAGGTGTCGTCCACTGTATTGATGTCTCAGCAGCAATCTCCCAGACAAAACGCCTGGAGATTGGCTCTATAGTAAAAAATGATTAGGCCATCTGTTCTCCACTAGGCAGAGTCTTCCAGCACTTCTCAACTTGTTCTGCTTTAAACTGGGAGATTGCCAACCAAGGAAGTCTCCAGTGAGTAGACAAAGGGCGGACACGAATGGGTGCAATGCAATTGAAGGTCACAGCAACAGACCCATTATAGGCTGCTACTGCTTCCTCAATCCAAACCACACAAGCTGACCCAACACTAGATAGGTCCAATGCCACCAACAGTCCCACAGAGGAAACTCCTCTTAATGGGTGGTATCATACCATCTCCACATAGGCAGAACCATCTCGTGGGTGCCCCAAATGTGAATCCCACAGTGCTATGGTCCGACCAAATCACCAGATCTACTCTGAGGTCACTTGCATCTAAACTTAAAGAAAACAACAGGTCAAGTGTGTGACCACCCGAGTGCATCACTGTCATTACATTCTATGTCAGGCCCAGGGCCTCCATACTCCTAAGGAGATCACTTCCAAAACTCGAGAGCCCACCACCAATCCAGGCATTGAAGTCCCCCAGGATCAACCACCTGGGTGACTCCAGGACCAGGCTGGCAGTGGGTTCCTCGACCTCCTGAAGAAAATACCCATCTATTCCTAGGGGACAATAGAGCAGAAGGACCCCAAAACCTGCACCATGCCCCCTCAAGGGGCCACACATTAAAAAGACCGCATATGACCTACAGGTAGCACTGTGAGGCTCAAGCCAGATTTAAAACATATGGCCACTCTCCCCCCCCCCGCTCCTGCGATCCTCCTGTGTATCACAGAGTATGAGTACCCGGCCGATACTGCCACCGGCAGCATTCTCATCCAGCCAAGTGTCTGTGATGCAAGCCAGGCCGGCTGAGGATATCAAGTCTGCTATTATGGCAGTCTTGCTCCTAATTGACCTCAGCATTGCACAACACATCCTGAATAGGATGAGGTGAGGCAGCCATTGCTGAAGGTTATCCTCTGTATTTTGAATAAACATCACACAGAGATTATGTGTTGAAACCGAAGTTCAGTATCTTGTCCATCTGTTATCCAACAACCCCTCCACAGAGGGGAACATTCTAGACCTGGTACTCATGGATGGAGAGCTTTTCCAAGGCATTGAGGTGGAGGACGCCCTTGCAGGAAGTGACCACTGCACAGTGTGGTTCTCACTCAACCTGGGGAAGGATGTAGCCAATACAAAAACAAGAGTGGTGGATTTTAAGAGGGCAGACTTTGGCAAGATCAGAATCATTTTAAAAGGGCACCTGGACAACATCAGCCCAGACATGCATGCAGAGCAGAAATGGAATATCATAAAGAGGAGTCTGGCAGAGGCCACTAGCTCTTGCACCAAGTGCCAAAGCAAGAAGGCCAGGAACAAGAGACCGAGTTGGGTGAATGGAGAGGTAGTGAAAACGATGAGGGAAAAGAGACAAGTGTTTAGAAAATATAAGAGAGCCTGCAGGGAAGAGGATTCAGGAGGAATACATGAAGAACCTAGGGAGGTGAGAAAATTAGTGAAGGCAGTCAAGGCTTCAAAAGAACTAAGACTGGTGCAGGGAATCAAGGAAGGGGAATATTATTTCTTTAAGTATATAGGGAAGAGGAGGAAGTACAAGGACCAGATTTTAAGGATTAGAAAGGAGGGTGGGTGGGTAGAGCAGGGGGCTGAGCAGGTGGAAATACTAAATGAGTACTTCTGCTCAGTGTTCACCAGGGAGAAGGATGGGCCTATACCTCAAGGGGAGGGTGGAAGGGGGGAGGGGGAGAGGAGTTGACAGACGTGGAGATCCCAGTCGAAAGGGTGTTAGAGGGCCTAAGGTCCCTAAGGGTGGATAAGGCACCTGGTCTGGACAGAGTGCATCCTAGGGTACTCAAGGAACTGGCAAGGGTCCTGGCGGAACCACTGGCAGACTTGTTCAACATTTCCCTGAGTACTAGATGCATGCCCAGAGATTAAAGGATGACACATGTGGTGCCAATCCATGAGAGTGGGCCCAGAGATGAACCTGGGAACTACAGACCAGTGAGTCTTACAGCCATTGTGAAAAAGCTGATTGAGACTATACGCAAGGAAAGGCTGGTGTGTTTACTGGAGGTGAATGGCTCACAGGACAACAGGCAACATGGGTTTGTGTCTGGGAGATAATGTTAGACCAACCTTGTTGACTTTTTGACTGGGTGAAGAGGTCACTGGATAGGAACCTTGCAGTTGATGTCTTACACCTGTGTTTCAGTAAGGCATTTGGCTCCGTGAACAACAAGTTAAGTAGCATGGGAGCATGGAGGAAGCTGGTCAGGTGGATAAAGAATTGGTTGCAGGGCAGGCAGCAGAGGGTGGTAGTTGGGGGAGTGCTGTCTGCAACCAGGGCAGTAACCAGTGGGTTACAACAGGGGTTGATTCTAGGACCAGTCCTATTTAGCATATTTATAGCAGACACAGCAAGAAGGAGAAGGGGCAAGATCAACCTCTTTGCAGATGACACTAAGATCTGTGCGGAGGTGGATAGTGAGGAAGGTGGTAAGGTACTGCAAGATGATTTGGAGACACTTGAGTGCTGGTCAGCCACATGGCACCTAGGGTTAAATGCCAAAAAGATACAAGATTTTGCACCCGGGGGCTAAAATCCCAAAGAACAGCTACTTGTTGGGGGGAGTGCAGTTAGCCATTTCAAATGAGGAAAAAGATCTGGGATTGCTGATGACAGGGGACATGAAACACTCAGTACAGTGCCGGAAGGCAGCTACAAAAGCAAACAGAATGCTTCGATGCATCGCCAGGGGAATCTCATCTAGGAGGGAGGAAGTCAATTTGCCCCTGTATTGGTCCCTGGTGAGGCTGCACTTGGAGTACAGTATGTAGTTTTGGTGCCTGTATCTGAAAAGAGACATCAAACTATTGGAAGGAGTCCAGTGTAGTGTGATGAAGATGATCCTGGGGATGAGAGACAAGACGTACAAGGAGAGATTGAGGGAGATTAACATGTACACCCTAGAAGATAAAAGGGGGAGAGAGGGGATATGATTGAGACATTCGAGTACCTGAAGGGTATAAACATAATTAATTCAGATGGCTTGTTTAGGTTAGAAGGGGGAGGGACACCAGGGGACACAGCCTGAAATTGGAGGGAGGAAGGCTCAAGGGAAAGAGATGAAGTGGCACTATTTCACAGAGAGGATGGTGGCTGGTTGGAATGCACTGCCAGAGGAAGTAGTGGCACTGCAGATGGTGGGCAGCTTCAAGAGAAGGTGGGATAGGGCCAAAGGGAGGGTCAAAATCATGGAGTGGGTGGTGGGGGAGGAGAGGTCAGAAGTGGGGGAAGCACTAAGTTAGAAGGAGCAAGAGGAGAGGGGGCAGCTGCAATTTAACAAGATTTAATTATATGGATGTACTTAAAGAATAGCAATACTGTCGTAAAACTGACTGCCTTACAGAAACACCTTAGAATAATTTTTTTCATTCAGTTCCATAGGATTTACACTTTTGAAATGATGGATCCATTGAGCTTCTTTTGGTAGAAGTTTGCTTAACCCCTGTCACCTCCTCAGTTTTATATTGGCACCTATTTCAGAATGTACATTTCCAGACATTTAGGATTTTGGTTATGTACACCATTAAAGTACTTTCCTATTGATGTATCTATTCTACCTCCCCTTATGTCCCATAAATGTTCTTGTAGGCATCCTTTTGCTTTGTGAATTGTTCTGCCTACATAGACTTTATTACAGGTGCACACTAATGTATAAATAATAAAGGTGGAAACACAAGTTAGAAACTGTCTGATCTCAAAATAGCTCCTTCTAGACTGGATATTTGAAAGTTTTTCCTTGCAGCAAAAATCTGCAAGAACTGCAATTACCACATCTTTATGTTCCCATGGGTTTTGGAGGTAGCAGGCTGATTCCCATATCTTGATCAATTTGAGGTTTAAAGTGACTAGGTCAGTGGTTCTTAAATGGTTAGTCCAGCCTCCCAAGGGAGGACCCAAAATGTTCCAGGGGAGGACTAGTCAAGTCTGAGAATGTACAGTATTTAAATTTTAAATTCTGGATGTTTTGTGTGAAGGGATGACGCAAACCAAATATGGATAATGGCAGGTGAACTTTTTTACTTATGCACAAATTGGTGACCAGGAAAGGCCCACTGAGCCAAAACATGTTTCAAGGTGTATATTTATATGCAAATTAGTGGCTGGGAAAACACAAGGTCAATGCTTGTTTCCACAGTAGGTTTTTATATGCAAATTAGTGATTAGGAAAGACACACCAAGTCAAGACATGTTTCTGCAGTACTTTATGTATATGTGAATTGGTGACTGGAAAAGACTCACTAAGATAATGCTTGTTGTCAGGTTTGACCTGGGGTATGAGTGCAGGAAGCTGTTTAACAACAGGGTAAGAGAGGGGAGAGATGCAGATGGCAAGATTAGCTGTTCCAGACAGAGGGGGAAACAGACAGAATAACAAGGGTCCAAGAGTAAGAAAAGTGAAGTGACAAGAACAACCTGAGGAGTAAGGTTGGGAACGGAGAACAATAAGTTGAATAAAAAGAGAATATACTCAGCTTTATTACTCTCACTTTATGCCTGGGGCCAGATTTTCTAACATTTGCGAATGCTACAAGCCTCAGATGTGCTGTACATACAGTGCACAGAGCTTGTGGCATTCAACCAACTGGCAATCAGGATTTTCTATCCCATGCACTGATTGCCGCAAGTTACACCAGCTTTTTTTCTGGTCTAGCATGTGTAAATCCCAGGTACCCTTTTCATAGGGCTTGCACCAAATATTTGGCTCAAGCTGCAGTAAATTGGGTAAAATGTCATAACTGCGCCCAGTGTACTAAAATCAGGTGCAGCTGTGGTAAAGGAGTACAGTGTACTACCATAACCTAAGTGTTGTGGTACAGGGCTTGGCGAAAGCACTGGTCCATGCTTTGAAAATCTGGCCCCTGGCGTACAGTGCAAAGTATTATCATTTTTCTATTGGGAGGCCCAAGATTTTTTCCAAATTTTTATTGACTGGCCAAACCCACTGGGCCTACAGGGGTCCCTTTTTTAGGGACTCCTGCAGGCCCTGTGGGTTTACCCGGTCAATAAAAATTTGGAAAAAAATTGAGGGGAGGATCAAAATCTTTTCCATGGCTTGGTGGTGGCTCACTATCACAGACTGTGAGACCTAATGGACTAGGTGATAATAAGTATCAGAGGTTCTTGACTATATGTAGTTCTGGGCTCTTGTGTTAATTTCTCTGGTGTTTCTGAACTTTGTAATACTGGCCAATGCTTCAAAAGTACGTTCTTGATTTTTGGTGCCACCTTATTGTATTCAAGAGCAAATGCCAGTCTCTGTAATTCATCGCTTTCTTCCTTTTTTGGAAACAATACTACATCTCCATTCAATTATTTGGCTTTTAGTTTCAATTCAGCTAAATTATCTTCATTATATCCACAAAGTAACAGCCTGTCAGTAAGTTCTCTGGCTTGTAGTTCAAATTCTATTTCTCTTGAACAATTTTGTCTCAATCAAATATATTGTCCATATGGAATGCTGTTAATTAAACTAGGAGGGTGTGCGTTTGAGGTATGTAATGTTGCATTTCCTGCTGTCTTTTTTCTGTAGCCTCTAGACTCAATATTGTTATCATCTTCAATGAACAGTTCCATGTCCAAGAACTTATACAAACGTATGAAGAAGCCAGAAGAAGAAAGCCATTTGGTCTATCAAGTCTGCTCATATTGCGGGGTCCACAGCTTGAGCTACTGTCCCTGCCCTCCCCCCCCTCACTCCTCCCAGTCTCCCTACCCATGATCCTTACCTTCCTCCATGCCTATCCTAGTCTCTCATAAAGCTGCCCACTGTCTTCAACGAGATTGCCTCTTCTGGCAGTGCATTCAAAGTGCCCACCACCCTCTCTGTGAAGAAGTGCTTCCTGACCGCCATCATAAACCTCCCACCCTCCAGCTTAAGACTGACCCCCTCATGTTAATGCATGCCTTTTGAATTGCATGTATAAAACATGCTAAATTCAAATTGTGTTCAAACATTCCACAAAATCCAATGCTTTCTGATCCATGCCGTCCCATACAACTAATACATCATCTATAAATCTAAACTAATACACCTCTGGCCAGCTGGGGGAAGGGGATATAACTGAGATGCTAATCCAGGTACCCTGTGGAGCTGTCCAGGTGTGGTGGGTCCTGGGCTGCAGAGGGTCCCAAGCATCATATGACTCGGACAATGGTATTTTTGCAAACTGGCAAGCTTGCTGTTCCCCTGATGGAGCAGACATGCAATGGCATCTGGATGATGTCACATATGTGCCCATGCCAGTCTCATTGATACTGCCCAAATCCAGAAGGGATATGTATGGTGCAAAGTGTCTTGTGTCAAAACAAATGGCGCAAGTAGCACTTTGCGCCATGAGTTCCAACAATTGGTATTACAAAAGGCAGCCTGCGCTGAGGTGGTCCTACACCCCCATGTATGCCATAAACCCCCGCGACATGGCACAAGGGGGTTTACAGCAGCAGTTGTGCCCTATTTCTGGAGGGTGGCCACCAGAACAGCACATTTTGTTATTCCAGGAGGACCCCCCCCCTTACTGTCTGTGTGTGCTGACTAATTGAGAAGAGCAAGGGCTATACGCGAGTGTGCAGGGTGAGAGACTTCCACCTGCATTTACACTCCATAGTCCTACATTACGGCCAGCAAGCAGTGGATCGGGAGTTTGATATCGTTGCTGCTCATTTAGATTGCTTTCAGCTGTTGGGAGGGGCTAATCTTTGGTTAAATCTCCGCGCTGCTCACTAGCGCATCTTAACTGTGGTTACCAGTGGGCTATTGTTTCTGGTTGGAACCCCCGCTTAATGTCTGTGTGTGCTGATGAATTGAGAAGAGCAAGGGCTGTAAGCGAGTGTGCAGGGTGAGAGTCTGCCACCTGCATTTACACTCTGTAGTCATACATTACAGCCAGCAAGCAGTGGATTGGGACTCTGGTATCATTGCCGCTCATTTGGATTGCTTTCAGCTGTTGGGAGGGGCTAATCTTCTGTTAAATCTCCACACTGTTCACTAGCACGAGCGTAGTGAGTGGCGCGAGCGCCACTCCTCAGAGGAAAGCATCTAAAACAGTTATAAGTTTGGGTGTTATCCTACACAGGGGATCTTCCTGTATATGATTGTTTTCTCTAGGAATAATTTGTGATCAGTCTAAAGGACCTAGGGATTCTATGGCTTTACAATTCATGGTACTTGGTGGGTCTTTAATGTATTGAAGGGGGATATTTAAACTGTTTCATTTTATGCTTAATGGCTTTATTGATTTTTATAGCCTCTCCTAGTCATTCATTCTCCCTTTCTGGCTGAGTGATTTATTATTAGGATTGCTGTATGTTTGACTTTTACTAAGCCTAAGTATTGTTTGGTACAGATAGGAGATTTTGTAGTTTATTCAATAGTAGTTGGTAGCTAGAGTTTAAATATTTGTGATGTGTAGGGGTTGTTTGGGGGGGCATGGGGAGGCTAGAATTGTGTACAGGTCATCCCTCCTGCATGATCCTCTGCCTTTTACCTGTCTCCCGTTTTCGGATACCATGGTAAGACTTTGCTGGGAGGTAGGGATTTGGAGAGGCCAAGAGGATGCCCCATACATGGCGGAGGGTGGTAAGATCAACATTTTGGATCCAGGAGGCACCCTGGACAACAGGCACAAGAGAGATGCCAGACGTGTTTGGTGCCTGTCTCCAGGGTCTCCACTAGACCGAGTGGTCAGGTAACCCGTGGGGCTACCTTTCCCACAAATCCCCTGAGGGTAGTGCTATGCAATGCCAGGTCAATTAGTAATAAAACCACAATTATTGCGGATCTGGTTTCCTCTGTCAACCTGGCTTGCATTACAGAGACTTGGGTTGGGGGTGATGCAGGTCCAGTTTTTGAGGCTGCCGTTTCACCCTGGGTATACTGTAGTGCACTGCCCCAGAGAGGAGCATAGGGGTGGTGGTGTAGCCATCTGTTTTAGATCTGACTTGGGCTTCACCGTGCACCCAGTGGGAACCCCAGATTCTTTTGAACGTGTGGTCATTTGTGGGGGTCCAGGTGCAGGGTGCAGAATTTTCCTGATTTATCGCCCCCTGGGATGGTGGGGAATTTTCTGCAGGAGATTGCTGAATTCATCACCAGTGAAGGATTGGAGGCCCCCAGATGTATTATTCTGGGGGACTTCAATGTTTGGGCCAATGACAAATTGTCTTGGCCTGGTTACAACCTCCTCCAAATTATGTCTTCTTTGGGCCTGTCACAAGCTGTTTCTGCTGCGACCCATCAGAGTGGCCACACATTGGATCTGGTGTTCTCACTGGGGTTTGAGATAGATAATCTCGGGATTGATCAGGTGGTTTGGTCCGATCATTGCACGGTGCAGTTCATGTTCAGGGCTTCCACCAGATGCCCTCCCCCTACTGAGATGATGAGCTGCCACCCTTTACGGGGTTTGACCCCAGAGGGTTTTTTGGTGGCAGCCGATCTCTCTGTTGTGGGAAATGTATGTGTTGGAGACATTGTTGCCATGGTAGATGCTTATAATAGGGTTCTATCTGACACCATTGAGTCCCTCGCACCTGTCCGTGTACGTCCCAAATCTGTGTTCCTGAGGTCTCCTTGGTTTGAGGGGGACCTCAGGGAGATGAAGAGGAAGGGTTGGAGGTTAGAGCACTGCTGGAGGAAATCTGGCCTGGATGCGGACAAACTGGTCCTGCGTGTGCATTATAATGCATACCAGGGGGAAACCAACCATAAGAAGGCAGTATTCCTGTCTAGAAAGATTGCTGCTGGGAAGAGCTGACCAACTATACTTTTTTGTACTGTAGATAGGTTATTTCTTCCTGCCCGTCTGCAGCCGAAGAAGGTTTCTTCAGACTTCGAGTGTGAAAAGTTTGCTTGGTTCTCGGACACAGTGTCTAGTATTCGGTGAGGTGTTCCTCCAGTCAGCAATGTCATAGCTGGCAGTGGTCGCCAGAGCTATCCTAAGTGCACTCCACCTGGTTGGGGGGAGTTTAAACCAGTGGATGCCAGTGAGGTTATTGAGGTGGCGACCAATCTGTAGCACACTTTTTGTGAACTGGATCTGGTGCCGACGCGTTTCTTGATGAGATGCATTGACACCGTTGGCCCAGTGTTTGCCCTGATTGTCAGGTGTTCCTTATCTTAGGGGGTCTTTTCTGATCCTTGAAGGAGGTACTGGTAAGACCACTCTTAAAAAAAACATCTTTGGACCTGGAGATCAGGGCAAATTACCGACCTATCTCCAACCTTCCCTTTTTAGCAAAGGTTGTAGAGAAGGTAGTGGCGCTTCAGTTGGAGGAGCACCTCTTGACCCTGATTTGTACGAACAATTCCAGTCAGGGTTTTGGGCAAGGCATAGCACAGAAACTGTGCTAGTTCGAGTGCAGAATGACCTCCTCAGGGCTAGAGATCGGAGAGACAAGACAGTTCTTGTTCTCCTGGATCTCTCCTCAGCTTTTGACACTGTAGACCATGGTGTGTTGCTTGAACGTCTTGGGGAACTCTACGGACTTGCCGGCACTGTCATCTGCTGATTTGAGTCTTTTTTATCAGATAGGAGGCAGTGGGTTGTGATGGGGAAGTTCTCCTCCTCCACTAGCCTCCTTTCTTGCAGAGTTCCTCAAGGTTCATATGCTGCCCCTGAGGGGGAGTCAGTAGGAAGTATGGCTTGGGTTTTCATTGTTATGCTGATGATACCCAGCTATACTTCTCCTTTGCCCCAGGAACATCCAACCCAGTGGATGTGCTAAACGGCTGCCTTGCCGAGATTAATGACTGGGTGGTGTCCAGCTGGTTGCAACTGAACCCCAATAAGATGGAAGTACTGGTAGTGGAGTTGAACAGAGTGCGTGATAGGTTGGCCTCTGATTCAGAGACTGGACTAGTTCTGGGTTCTGTCTCATTGAAGGCCTCCTCAAGGGTGCAAAATCTTGGCATTATTGTTGATAGGAGTTTGACTATGGAGGCGCAGATTTCCTCCCTTGTCCGCTCCTGTTTTTTCCATCTTAGAAATATTGCCAGGATAAAGCCCTTTGTTCTGCCTCTGGACCTCCCTTCTTTGATACATGCCTTGGTTACATCGAGGCTTGACTACTGTAATGCGCTCAATCTCGGGGTCACGGGAGGGTCTCTCCACAGACTGCAGCTACTGCAGAATGCAGCTGCCCAGTTACTTACTGGGCAGCCTAAATTTTGCCATATTACACTGGTGTTGCATGAGCTGCACTGGCTGCCAGTCAGGTGGAGGATCCTCTTCAAGGTCGGGCTTCTCACCTATAAGGCCCTACATGGTCAGGGCCCTGGTTACCGGTCCTGTGGAACTCGCTCCCTTCTGGGGTTAAGGGGGCCCTGACGTTGGAGGTTTTTATTGCTCGCCTTAAGGCCCTCCGATTCACCAAGGCATTTTTAGACTAAATTGAGAATTGTCTGAACTTAGGTTTTAATTAGAGTATAGTTGATTATTTGCTGTAATATTAATATTTAATAAAAGTCTCTCCACAGACTGCAGCTACTGCAGAATGCAGCTGCCCAGTTACTTACTGGGCAGCCTAAATTTTGCCATATTACACTGGTGTTGCATGAGCTGCACTGGCTGCCAGTTAGGTGGAGGATCCTCTTCAAGGTCGGGCTTCTCACCTATAAGGCTCTATGTGGTCAGGGCCCTGGTTACCGGTCCTGTGGAACTCGCTCCCTTCTGGGGTTAAGGGGGCCCTGACGTTGGAGGTTTTTAAGGCTCACCTTAAGGCCCTCCTATTCACCAAGGCATTTTTAGATTAAATTGAGAATTATCTGAACTTAGGTTTTAATTAGAGTATAGTTGATTATTTGCTGTAATATTAATATTTAATAAAAGTGTATGTATAACTATATTATGTTATTTTTGCTGATGTTTCTGAATATATGTTAATTTACTGTACGGCGCCCAGAGCCTCCAGGAATGGGCATCTTTAAATAAAAATTTTACTTACTTTACTTCACTTTTTACTTACTCCCCAGTGGACATTGGTCAAAGTACATTTAGACCAGCTATTAGCACTGTGCCATGTGCGCCCAACGGCCCCCGCCCAATGGACCCACATATGCCCCACTCACCCATCCCCCATTGGGGACTGCACATAACTGCCCTTTGTGGGCTGCTAGCACCCTCAAGCCCCGATCCCCCACGTAATGCCCTGCAGAGCTGATCATGTCCCCCCCTGGTTCTCAAGAATTGCCCCACATGGCTGATCATGTCCCCCGGTCCTCAAGCTCTGATCCCCGATTGCCAGCTAGCCAGTAATAGTATAAATGCAAAGCCCATAATCCCTGGTAGTCTAGTGACCACTACCTAGCAGTGTCAGTCCACCCCCCACACCCATTTCCAGTCAGTGGCTGTCACATCCCACCTTTCACCTTCGCGGTCAGCTGCTGCCTGAGCTCCCTCTGAGTGTGTACTACTGTATACACTACATGCTCAATGAATGAGCTGTCATTCATTGAGTGTGTACTGTACACAGTAGTATGCACTCGGAAGGAGCTCAGTCAGTGGCTGGCCATGCAGGTGAGTTTGGGATGTGCCAGTTGCCAACTGGGAATGTGTGTGGGAGGGATGGGGGAACTGGCACTTCTGGGTGGGGGTGGGGGCCACTAGACTACCAGTGATTATGGACTGTGCATTTATGCTATTACCAGTGAGTTTGAAATCGGGGCTTGGGGACCAGGGGGGCCATGATCAGCCCTGTGGGGCAATTATCAGAGACTGGGTGGACATGATCAGCCCTGTGGGGCAATTCTTGGGGACTGGTGTGACATGATCAGCCCTGCGGGGCATTACTTGGGGATCAGTGCTTGGATTGGGGACTTGTGCCCTGTCAGTGGGATTTACTGCAGCTTGCAGCACCTTGTTCAGGTGCACCCTCCCTTTGGCACAACACTTGGGGTGCTGCCAGTTACGAACATAGCCACCAGGGACCCTGGCTGTTCTGGAATCAGGCATATGGTCCCCAGCACATCTACATTTGGTACAAGTCACAATTGTTGATGACTTTTGCCATGTCTTCTGGAATCAGGCCCCGCTGTTTCATCAGTCCCCCCAGTCCCTGGACCAAAGAGTTCCCTGGTACACCAACCACCAGCCATTGCTAGGAGTCTGACTATTGTTGGGCACTGTGTCCCTTCCTCTGCGAAAGAGGAGAGCAGTCTACTGGACACTTAGTCCTCATTCCCCCTGCCAACCCCTCAATGCTCCAGGCTGGCCCAAAATGCACATTTTGTTGAAACTAAATCGTTTCACCCCAATGGGTCATAATTTGCCCACACAAAATCCCTTTCCAGACTTGATACCCTCCTAAACTCCTTCTTTCACTTTGCTATCATTTCCCCTTCCCTTACTTACCACATCTTTCTCTACTCTTCTCTCTTCATTACGCGTCTACCCCACAGGAGGCTGGTCCACTTTCTGACCCTCATTGCCAAATATTGGTTTGGGACTCTTCCTTCTTATCTTTCCTCTCACCTACCACCTGAAAACCCCTCATCCTACTCTTTGCACTCAAGGGATCCCTGATCTTTCTCCTTTCCCTATCCCCACTCAATAGCTGATCAGTCTACTTTCTCCTATAGCCTCCCTTTCCTCTGGAATCAGCTCTCCTTAGACTTTTGCCAATCCCCCTCACTCGCTGCTGCTGTCAAACACATCCTCTGACTCCTTCCTGACACCCAGTGCTCATGCCACTCCTCCTTCTCTGTCTCCCCTTCACTTCCTCCGTAGTCTCCTGCCCCCCCTTTTTCCCCTGACTCAGATGGACTGATAATGATTCTACAAATGGTTATTGTTACTTGCACGGATTGCTTTTAGCATGTAGGTTAAAATTTTCTTAAGTGATTTTTGTTTTTTTCCTACACTTGTATTATATTGTTGTACTGTTCTGATTTTTGTATTCACTGTCTGTATTGTTTCCCTGTTTCCCCAGGTCACACCTGAAATTGAGCTTCAGCTCAGTGTGCTTTTCCTGGTTACCAAATTTTAAATAAAAATAAATTAAACAAAATGTTTTAATGGGAGGCAGAGAAACAAGAAAAGATACATAGATTTTAATAGTACAACTGTCGCTTTCTCCTGTGTGATCCTTAGTAAAGTCATTTAACCTCTATGTATTGCAACCTGTCTCTGATCTGTTTAAATCTCCATGTGCATCTGTACCTTATGTCAGAAGGGTGAGACAACTGTGAACCCTATCATTTTTCTTTTAGATTGTAAAGTGCTTTGGTTATTTGATTTTTCTATGGTGCTCCCCACCACCACTCCTCACATTGGGCTTAGCTGTATTCCCCAGAAGGAAAGCAGATGGTGGCTGACATCACAGCCCATGCAAATCTGCTCCTTAGTCGATGAGCATGAGTATAAAAATGGCAGGTGAGTTGCCCCTTCCCTCCCAGCCTGAGAGCTCAGAACCTGAGCCTCTGAATCACTCTAAGGGGGCTGCTCCTGTACACCCCTCACTGCCGCTCCCCCCTCCCCCTGTCTCCACGCTAGGATGGGTCTCTGCCTCCCCAGCCTCAGCCCTGCCTCCTTGACCACATTTACTAGAGGCCCCCCTTCCCTACCAAAATCCTGTCCTTACTGACCCTCTGCCCAACCTAACCTAACCTCTAGTGCCCTTGCACCTTACCTGCACTTGTAATCAATTAAACTTGATGTCCATATGCTGTATAGTGTTTTAAATGTCTCAGAAACTCTGTAACCTTTTCATGAGTGTTGTGCTGTACAGTGTCTCAGATGTCCTAAAACTCTGTAAGATTCTTGATTGAATGTCTATACTCTGTTCACATGACATGGAACCTTTGTAAATGAGCCTTGGCTCAAAGGTTATTTTCCGAATACCAAATAAATAAAAAAAATAAAATAAATAAACTTCACAATTCTCTTTGCATCAGCTGGTTTCAGCATGTGATTTCAGGGACTGAGTACAAACTCCACTTTCCGATGTTGACTTTGCTAGTGGACCAGTCCTTGGGGAACATATTTGTACAAATGGGGCTGAGCAATAGGAATGGAATCAAAGCACAAGAGGAATACTCTCTAAGCAGCAGTACTGAATAGTGCTGCACACAGTCAAAAGACATCAGACATTTCAATAACATCAGGAAAGGTTGCTTTGGTTCTTTGGGCAGGATTTTTTTTATAGTGGAGAATGGGGTGGAGGAGTGTATTGATATTATCTGAACACCCCAAATATTCCACATTCAAAAGTGAATGCTATAAATTCAGGATATTTCACAATATTTGATTTAATGCCCACCTCCACTTTTTGTTGGATTCAATTAGGGAGGCTAGCCCCAACATATTGACCCCTGATTTTTAGCACTATCCCCTCCCTCTCTCCCAGTTTACAGCCAATCAGTCTATGGTACTCAGAAGTATCTCCTCCTTCTCCCTAGACCCAACCAATTGCTCCATGTGGTCCAGATGTCCTCTGTCCAATGCCCCAAATAATTGCTCCCTGGTATTTTTTGGTACCCCCCGGAATTTTTCCATAGTTGAGGCATTTTGGGGTCTTTTGTGTTTGCCCCCTTAGTGTTCCTTAGTTTAGTGTCCTCTTATATAAGATAGGATGACTGTGGTAGGTCATTCTTAAGTGCACTGTTGGTCTTCAAGCTGCTTGCAACCTGCACAGTACATGCATTGCAGGACTTAAAAAAATCTTTGCAATTATTTTTTTTCCTACAGCCAGCACTAAGAGTAGTGGACATGCTCAAAGAATCAGATTCTTTTTTAACTTTTTATTTTTCCTTTTGGCCATATCTTAGCAATTTTGAGAATGTTTTTGCCCACATCTTTAGGGTGGCCAAGTCACCACCCCACCTAAAGACCACACAAGTGTTAAATTTTAAATCTAATTCAAAATATGTTTTGTGGGTTAAATGGAACTTAAACGATCCCACACCCTCACCCACCAACCTTCTGGTAACCATAGCACCCCAGACAGTATACATACCATTCGTATATTTCCCATAGTGGGTGACTGGCAAAGCTCACTATCCACTTCAGCCAGTCACCATCTTTTCCACTGGCCCCCATTGATCACAATCTGTGCAATGAATAAAAACAAAAATTCCACCCTCCTTGACCAATGCCCATCTCTCCTTTTCCCACATTGCCACCCCAGTACATACATATATCCCATGGTGGGTCACCGGCACAACCCTCCAATCACCATAGCCAGTCACCATCTGATCCACAGTCTCCCACCGCATACAACCTGCATAAAAGAAAATAAAGCACACCCCAACCTGACCCACCTTCTAGCACACATGCCACCCTCCTTCCCCAACCATGTTAAAAATACCCTTACCAGCCCTATAGGACCATGCCAACCTCCTTCCCCACCACCCCTGCTAAAATAATACCCCCCCAACCATCCTTTTAACACCCATGCCACCCTGCTCCCCATGGCCTCCTGGGACCTACGTGCTGTAAGAAGTCCCATGGTGGTTGACCAACACAGCCCTCCCACCACTTCCACTGGATGACATCTTCTGCTTGGTCCCATGCTGCTGCTCACCAACCTGAAAGAAAACCAACTATTGGAAAAAAACCAAAGCTAAGTACAAAAAACCCCAAAAAACTATTGCATATACACAGTGGCTTAATATTGCTTTTGTTTTTTTACAGCAGGCTACCTTGAATGTAATGCCTCTGAAAATCTATTTTGGTGCCAAATTTAAGCACAACACTGAAATAGTAATGAGGGGTGGGGGGGTTAAGGACCCTGGCCATCAAATTTAAAATAAGAAATAAAAAGGTTACTGGTGGTTAAAATAAAAAAGAAAAGAAAATTGTACTTCAAAAAAAACAGGCTATTCTTAGGAAATAGATTTTTAACTATTTTTCTATCAAAACTTTCACATTTTTAAATTTTATGTCCAAATTTTGGAGACAGGCTACTTACAACTGGTTGTGACGCCATGCTGGATGGACATGCAGTCAATAGGCATTTCTTTTATCGCATCTCTATGTCTGCTCCTTCCTGCGGAGCGGATCCCTTGCGATATCCAGCCACTGACACCCACACCGCCCATGACCTGGTCTGGCACCCCCACAGGGTCGGCCTTTAATCACTCACTCACCCTGTATGCAGGATCCTCTCAAGTACTGGGGGATGCCAGGTGTGGCCATCAGCTGCAGAGATCAAGCTCCACCATTTTCCGCCTGATTTTTGTATTCCCTGAGAGCTGGACATGCAATGGCATCAGGTCACTATGTGCCAACGCCTGCCGCACTCTCCCCCTTATTGCTGCTGCCTGCTGCTGCACCGCTGGCCTCCACCAGCTGTTGTTACAGTGTGCTTCAGTGCCCCAGCCCTCCCCAGAGGAAGGAGAGCAGTCATGGGATGCTCAATCCTTCCTCTTCCCTGCCAACCCCCGGCGGCCCGAGTCCGTTCCCGAACCCAGGTCACCGGCGTGGTAAAGTGTGGCGCCCAGTGCCTCAACCCTCAGCGCCACTGGGCTGGCTATCAATAGGCATTTTTATGTTGATTTGTGTGCAGCACAAGAAACATATTGGGACAGCTTTCTCAGAAGCAGGCTGTGACGGAGCGGCACTGTTGTGGCCAACGCTCCCAAAGCCTGCAAAGGTTTGTCCCGCTTCTCCCAATGCCATTGCAGGCTGCTGGTAACAGAAGTTTGAAATGTTGCCACCAAGTTCTTTCAATTTCACTGCTGCAATCAGGGACTGCCTCGTCATTGCAGCATCAACCATCCGCTGCAATGAGGGAGCGACCCATAATTGCAGGGTAGAACTTGCAAACCCTGATATTTTTGTGAACATGTATACACTCCCACCTGGAAATGAAAAAATCCTTTAGCAGGTCGGCAGGTCTGGGGCCATACCCCATGAGTCTGCTACTGCAGATTGCAGGTCTACCATCTAAGGCCATGCCATATGTGTCCAGAGCTGGGTACCATGGATCTAACCATCAGATCTGGGACTGTACCCTATGGTTCTGCTGCTTTAAATGAAAGGTCTTGGGCTTTGCCTCATAGGACTGCTACTTTACATATATCCTTCACAGCCAGATGTAAAGTAAGGTACAGGTCCAGCACTGCACCTCACAGGTCTACTACTTCACAAAGCACCCTCAGGGCTCTTCACAAAGCAAGGGACAGATCTGTGGATGTGCTAAATGAGTCTGCTGCTTCATATAGGGTTCTCAGGGTCCTGAACAAACTAAGCTACTTATCCACAGCAGTGTCCCATGGGTATGCTGCTATGCCTGGGGACCACAGGGTCCAAGCACCAAGTAGGCTATCAGTCTAGAGTAGTGTCTCACATAGAAACATAGAATTTGATGGCAGATAAGGACCGCTTGGCCCACCCAGTCTGCCCATTTCCCTACCTAATGGATAAGCTGCAGATTCTAGTTAACCAGCAGCCTACTTCTTTCTACCCCCAACCCCTAGAATTGCCTTATGACTGTCCCATGCATGCTTGAATTCAACCACTGCTTTTGACTCCACAACCTCCTCCGGAAGGCTGCTCCATGCACCCACAACCCTCTCTGTGAAAAAATACTCTTACATTACCTCTGAGCCACCCCCCCATCTTCAAGTAGTGCCCCCTTGTTCTTGCACACCTCTTTATTTGAAAGATGCTACCCTCTTGGACTTTGTTGATTCCCTAGAGGTACTTGAACATTTCTATCATGTCCTCCTCTCCCTCCTTTCCTCGAGGCTCACAGGTCTGCTCCTTTGTTTATGACCCACAAGTTTGGAAGCATACATCACAGATCCATTCCTTTGACCCTATAAAGTCAGATAGATTTCTGGGGCCATGCCTAACAAGTCTGCTCTTTGTGTATGGCCCTTATTCAAAAAAGATACTTATGTGGCACACAGGGGGCATGGGCCCAGCCCTGTAGCTTGAATTAGCAGATCTTTCAGGTATGACCCTAAACCTGTAGGTTGGCCTTAATCACAACAGAAGTAAATAGAGAGGGGTAGGCATTAGGGTTGAGAAAAGAAATGCCACATTTCCTGACTTTTATGAATTTGTAACACTAATTTATGCATTAACTTAGTTTCCTGCAACAATGTATCTGGGGGTTGAAGGGGTCTGTGCTTCTGCTGACAGAAGTGGTGTTGTGATTCGAGTATTGTGGATTTCTATCTACAGCCAGAAGTGAGTGTGTATGTCTTGCAATGTAAAACGAAAGTTGAGCTTAGGCTCCTCCAGCAAACAGACCCCAAAAAACAATGGGGCATCTGACTGAAAATTCTACTTTTTATTTGTTAAAAATGGACCTGCTACTCCAACAAATGCCAAACATTTTCAAGCACTGACTCTGTACTCTTTTTCAAGGCATCTTGAGAAAGAGCACAGAGTCAGTGCTCAAAAACGTTTGCCATTTGTTGGAGTAGCAGGTCCATTTTTAACAAATAAAAGGTGGATTTTCACTCAGATACCCCATCGTTTTTGGGTCTGTTTGCTGGAGAAGCTTGAACCTGACTTTCTCTTTACTTTGGAGATTGTCTTCATGTCTTGCAGCTCTGCTTTATCATTCTACTTGTATGCTTTTGAATATCTTACAGTGTGCATGCAACAGATACAAATCCATGAAGGTACTGCAGCACATCAGTGCTACTGCATTTGTGTCATCTGGAAACTGTTGTTTGTTATTTGTCTTACCTGATAATGTCTGTCTATGGCTGCTTGTGTGATATTGTCCTTTTTCTGTGGGGAAGGGGAAGTTAGCACTGGAAACCCTAACCCCATATTTCCCTACTTTTGTAGGGTTATGTTGAACCCTAACTGGTGTCTGTCGGTCTGTCTGTCTGTCTATCTATCTATCTATCTATCTATCTATCTATCTATCTATCTATCTATCTATCTATCTAATATGACAAGGGTGCGATTGAGATAGTAGAAATATCTTCATGAGCTGGGTAGACTAGATGGACCATGCGGTCCCCATCTGCTGACACCTATCTTATGTTCTTATGTTATACTCTGATTTCTCTTCAGAACGTATAAATCTTTCACATACTCTGTACTTGACTTCCTGCCCTCATTAGTGGCAATACCATGAGTGAGGTTGGAAGAGGTTAAGTATAGTGAATGAAGGTATTTCTACTACAGGTTTCTCACCGTCACCCATGCCATATTTGATTTGTGCAACTTGTGTATAGGTAGTTTTGTGACAGAAATGATACCAATTTACAAAAAGAAAAAAAAGTACAAATTGAGCCACTCAAAGCATCTCAGTCTCATCCATATCAGTTTGATTGCACAGCAGGTGTTTAGCTGGTTTTGTGATAGAAAATATACAAAAAATTACAAAAGAAAAAAATTGGAAATTTAGACTGTGCCTCTCGAAGCATCTCACATCTGCTGGCTTCAGTATTGCACATGGCTATTGTGATGTCATCAGCATTGTTAAAGCTGATGTCTGATTTACTCACTATTCCACAGTTTTAATGTGATCTTTTGTGATAGACTGGTCTCTCCCCAAATCAGCCTATACTCTGTTACCAGTTATCACAACCCTTCAGACGCCTGCAAGGGTTCTTGAGTAGCTACCACCGCTTAGTATAGACACTCTCTTGGGTATCTGTAGGTCTAAATTCCACCAGAGCCACTGCTCGCACTGTACAGTGCTACGCCAAGAGGGAAAAAGACCTACCATTCACTGTCACAGCTGAGAACACCTCACTTTAAAAACAAAATATGGTAACAGTAGCCTTCTGTTCAGAGATGGAAACACAGCTTTTTTGTCATTTATAACACAGTCATCTATACCTCAAAGGACTCAGTCACAGAAACATGAAGTATATATAAAAATATTTTAATACATCAAGATAATTACACATATAATATGGGGTACTACACTAAGATTATGGGGAACAGTACTTCTACAGAGATAAAAAGAAAATGTTTAGAAAAACACACAGAAAAATCTTACTATACAATACTTCCTATTTCCCAAAGTAAAAATGGCTTACAACTCAGGCCACCTTGATGAATCAGGGCAGACTTCAAACTTAGATTTTAACTGCTTGAGGTTACAAAACTTGATTAACTTTTTCAGGGTCTAACAAGTCCTCAAAACCCTTCAGCTGACAGCCCCCCCAGGACACATAATCCAGTATGCTACTCTGATATCATAGATTCAACATTTCTTTTGTGTCCTGGAAAGCCTTACATCTGAAAAATGGTCCAAATTGGAATCTTGGGTTTTGTGGATTCAGAAACCTTCTCATTGTTCTGATCCTTTTCTGCCCCAGCAGGCATGGCTGCATCAGTTGTTAGCTGGTCCTCACATAACATGTAAGGGTTGTTGACTTTGAAGCATGAAAGGGCTGCTTTGGGCTTTTATCTCTCTCATTAACTGACTGGCGGGGGGGCGGGGACCTGAATTCAGGAAAAAGGTTGTAATCACTCCAGAATCATCTGGCATGCCTCTGCAAATTAACTTTTGCCTCATTTACCTTCATGGAGCCATTCAAACTTATCAATACAGTTTGAAGGAAATAAAAACAAGAATTTATCATTGCCGAATATCATCTTGCTGGCATTGGCATTGGCACTGGTAGTGCAGAGATGCATAATAGGGATGGCAGTGAAGTATGGAACTGACGTCAACCCCACCCGACCCTGCATAGACTGATAGGCATTGAGGTGTGCCTTTTGGTCATCGTCCATAACGCTCATGCCGTTTCACCTCACCCTACCCTGCAGACTCTGACAAGTGTTGCGTTGTGCCTGGGGTTTTTGGACCTTATGCTCACCCCATTCCTTAAGGAAATATGTTGAGATGGGTGCTGTATAGGAGAATGGGGTGAACTTTGGGGCTGAAGAGTCCAAGGCACACCTTGATGCCTGTCACTGGCTGCAGGGTGGGGGTGGGGGTGGAATGGGGTGAGCATTACAGCCGAAAATCCAAAGGCACATCCCTGATGTCTGTCAGTCTCTAAAGTCTGGGATGTTATGGTAAGAAGCCCTAATGCCCTGGGTGTTTGTTGGTATTTGCTCTCCAAATTTTCAACATGGGCTTTTTGTAACCCCACCTCATAAAAACATTTGGGACCACCGCTCATGAACAGTGGCACTGTGATTATGTTAATCTGTCCTGAATGTTGATTTCCCACAGTGTCCGTGCCATTCTGTGCCAGATGTGCGTAAACACATTTTGGGCAGGATGTGAAAATGACAGCTGTACCATTAATAAGGAGGTGTGAAGAAACTGCAATGTTGAAATCTGGAGTAGAAATATTAAAATTCTGAAGTGCAGTTGCGTGGAAACTGCTAGCATAAGCTAAATAACACAGTCATTTTGTGAATTTTGTCACTAAATTTCAACATAGGCAGTTTGGAACCTCCGCTCATGAACAGCATCACTGTAATTTTCTTAATCTGTCCCAAACGTTGATTTCCCACAGCAACCGCGCCATTGTTTGCCAGATGTGCAAAAACACATTTCAGGCAGGATGTGAAAAATGACAGCTGTACTGTTCATAAGGAGGTGTAAAAAAAATGGCAATGTTGAAAATCTGGAGTGAAAATATTAAAAATTCTCCAACTTACGAGTGTGTGTGGAAACTGCACAATGCATACTCATAACACAGTAATTTTTTTGAATTTTTTCACCAAATTTGCAACATAGGCTTTTTGGGAGCCCACCTCATGAATAGTGACGTTGTTTTGTTAATGGGTCCTGAAAGGTGATTCCACGTAGTGACTGTGAAATCACCTTTTGGGACCGAATAACGATATGACAGTGACTGAGTTCATGAGGTGGGTTCCCAAGAACCCCATGTTGACAATTTGGAGCCAAAAGTCAAAAAATGACTGAGATAACCACCTATGTTGAACCCCGCCCCCCAACAGATGCCATTATACAGCTTACCAGCATTTCTTTAGTTTGCGGTTGGCATTGAAGAGTGCAGACATGTTCCCGCTCCACCGAAGATCATCACACTGGGCTTCAGAGGTATGTATGGGGTGAGGGGGTGCGGGCAGATGGGAAGTAGAGTGGTGGGTGTGGGTTGGGGAGGGGCTACAACAGACAGTGAGGGACCATTTTCTTGTTTACAGGTGATAAAAAAAAAACACTTCACAGGAAGGTTTTCTTTTTTCCAGGTTTGCTTTGGGCACACTGGGGTGGGCTCCCAGTGTGCCACCATGGTGTTTTGTGGGTACCGGAGCCGATGGGAATTGGGCACCCCATCTGCAAAGAA
This sequence comes from Neoceratodus forsteri, assembly GCA_016271365.2. Taxonomy (NCBI): domain Eukaryota; kingdom Metazoa; phylum Chordata; order Ceratodontiformes; family Ceratodontidae; genus Neoceratodus; species Neoceratodus forsteri. The sequence goes on from CM028137.1 coordinate 160,849,286, forward strand.
AACATGCCTGTGTTTGGGGAGGCATGATGCCAAGGGGGATTGGGCACCCCCTCAGCAGACAAATTAAATTAGAGGGACATTTTGCCAATAGGGATTGGGCTCCTCCATCTGCAAACCAATTGAACTGGGGAGGGGGCATGCAGACAAAGGGATTGGGAACCCCCAAAGTTGGCTTGCTGGGGATTGTGAAAGGTGAATGTTCACAGCTGCAGCCATGTTTATTGAAATATTACACCAGGAAAGGCACACCCTGCAATGACAGGGCATGCCCTCTTTGCAGTAGTGAAATCATTTCAATTTGGTGGCATGCCTCTGCAGTGCTGTCATAGGCAGCATGCTATTTCATTTGTGCCACAGACACCAGCCCGAAAAGCAGTGGTACCACTGGCCACAACACGACCGTACCTCCAAAATCTGCTACTCCACACCAAGCTACCACAACACATTGCTTGTGCTGCATGCGCTAGACATAAAAAACTATGGAACAAAATTATATGGCAAGTTTGTACACTCCCACCTGGAAATGAAAAAATTCTTTAGCACCTCTAAATGACATTTTTGTTTTCATATGGCTGACTGGTTCAGACTGTTGTGCCCTCAGTTCAATCTTTGTGTGAACCCCACATTAGCTTCTCATAATACCACTTCTATTTTAAAATAAGGTACAAACTATTGTCTTGACAGCCCATCCACATTGCCATGCTGCAACCTCCTGTGGTGCCTAATTTCCATATTACAGGACTGCAGCACCAGGCTCCACCTTAACAGTTTCGGGTTCTGTCTGCCGGTCCTATGCAACCATGTAAGGGGTTGTGATCAATGACCAGAGTGAACTCCCTTACATACAAATAAGGTTGCAGCATCTGAAAAGCCCAGACAACACCCAGACACAGACACAGCTTCTCTATTGCAGCATAGGCCTCTTCTCTGGGCAGCAGGTTCCTGCTCATGCACGTGGCAGGGTGTTCCTCTCCTGAGTGCATAACCTGACTCAAAACCATGTCTTGCCCATGATCAGATGCATCTATGTGTATAATAAACCTAAAAGAATAGTCTGGGTTGCTGATCTCAGGTACCTGACACCATGCTTCTGTGAGCTAATGGGACGTGGTATCACAGGTTTCCATCTATGGACCTGTTGAGATCAGACAGGAGTTGGGTCATACCGCTTAAATTTGTCACAGACTTATCATAATACCCTGTCTTCCTTTGGTAGGCCTGTACTTTTCTCTTGATCATGGTCATGGGGTGGCTGCTCAACGGAGAATGGAACTCTGTATATAGACAGTGCTCTGCCAGTGTAGTACACTATGATTTGCTCGTAAACCCTTCACCAAATGTATGCAGCTTGCCATGCATTTCAGTAACTTGGGCTGGTGTCAGCCTTTTCAAGACGGTGAGAGCCTCCACTGAGGATTCTCCCTTAAACTCTACCAGGAGATCCACCAGCAGGTCTCCTTCTGTCTCCTCCATCATATAACTGCATACATCCAGGCCATACTAGGCATCATCATGTTTACATAGTAGACTTCCTATTTGAACCTCCTGCCTGGTAGCGTCAACACATAATTAATATCATTCACCCACCTGACCATCAAGTAAGGCCCCTCGCAAGCCACCTGTAATTTATTCTGGTGGACAGGGATGAGTACCATCACCTGTTGCCCAGCTTCATACTCTTGGGCTCTGGCCCCACAGTCATATTATGTCTTCTGCCTCTGTTGTGCAGTGGCTATGTGCTCCTGGGCAAACCACAGGAGCTTCTTGAGCATGACCTAAAATTCAGGACATGATCCACAAAAGACTCCCCTTGGGGTGCAAGCTCATCCTGCCATTTATCCCTTACCAAATCAAGGGAATCCATTGCCCTATGGCAAAATAGGAGCTAGAAGTGTGAGAACACTATGCACTCCTGGGGAATTCCCTATATGCAAACAAGACATGTGGTAGGTACTTGTCCCACTCTCTTGCATGCTGGTATGTGAATGCCCTTAACAGGGTTCTAAGAGGCTCATTGAATTGCTCAAACATACACTTAGTCTGGTGGTGATATGGCAAGGTCCTGAGCTGCCTTAACCAACACTTCTTCCAAAGACTAACCATCAAATCAGACATGAAGTTGATGCACTGGTCCAACAGAAATCTCCTTGGGAAAACTCACCTAGCTAAATATTCCCAGCCATTTGTCAGCTACTTTCCAAGCCTTGATGAAGGGCAAAGACACTGCCTCTGGGAACCTTGTAGCCTTATCTTTGCAATCAAAATGTACTGCTTGCCAGTGCAACTTGGGGTGCTGAGTGGCCCACAGTGTCCATGGCAACTCAGCAAAATGGCTCTTCAATAACAGGCAGGGGATTTAAAGCTGCCTTAGCCTTGTCTCCAACCTTTCCCACCCTTTGGCACTACAGACAGGTCCGGCAGTAGTTTGCCATATCTTTAAAAATACTGGAACAGTAAAAATTGTTTGCCACCTTTTAGTATGGCTGACCCCTAAGTATTCAGAAAAGGGTATGTCATGGGCTAGGTCCAGAAGCTGCTTTCTATACTCCCTAGGAACCACTATCTGCTGAAGTACCCTTTCTCTTGTCCTCCCTTAGGAACCCACTCATGGTACAGGAACTCATTCTCCCAGTACGCCCCCATTTTCCCAGAACTCCAAGAGTCACCTTCCACACTGGTGGCTAACTCCCTCAATTTTTTTTTTCATTTACATTTTTTGGGTATTTTTCTGATACTCCCTCTCCCCTCTGGGGCTATGACATACACATGTGTGTACGTGCATGGAGGCACATGTACATATCAGGATCCGGTGTCCCTTTCTGCCCCTCCCCTGACTTTAGTCAATGCCCGTTACTACCTACGCACCCTCCAGACCTCCACCCAGTTTGAGCGGGACTACTGACAGGTGGGCATCCACCTGTTTTTGGAGGGGAGAGCCATGGCTCAATCCTGATCTGGCCCTTCCCCTGAGCTGGCACCCCAGTGACCCAAGGTAATTCCTGAACCCGGGTCACTGGCATAGCGCTAGGTAAGGTGCCAGCCCCTCAATGCTCTACGCTACCGGGCCGGCAACTCCCTTAACTTTTGCAGGGATGGATCAGCTTTATGACCTCTTGCTCTGCATGCCTGATCTTCTCCAAAATGCAGTCTAGTGTGGGAGAGTCACCCATGGCTGGGCTCTCCTCAGTCTGTAGTTGTGGCTCAGAATGGCTGCTTCCAGCTAATTTTTCAGCTACAACTTCTGCTACTGAGGTAGGGGTTGCTTCTTCATGCACTTCCCCCTTTGTGGCCTCAGGAGCTAGTACCCTCCCCTTGCTATGGGTAATGACACACAATAGTGACCCTGGCTCCCTCACCTAGCTACAGGTAGTGACACACCCAGTATTGGCCCTACTATCTAACTCATTTCCCATGATTACATCCATGTGCAGATCTGGTACAGCACCCACCTCCTGTATGCTGTGGCCACCTTTCCAACTTAGAAAGAGCCAGGCACTGGCATAGACAGGAAGGAGGCAGTCCAGAGGAGGGCAACTAAAATGGTGCAGGATTTGCACCAGAAACCATACGAAGAGAGACTAAAGAGAGAGGGAAGGGTGATCAGTGGTGGGCCTCAAGGATCTGTCCTTGGCCCGATCCTCTCCAATATATTCATCAGCGACTTTGCTGATTGCTTGCAGGGTAAGGTGTGCCTGTTTGCAGATGACACAAAGCTCTGCAATAGGATAGATACAATTGAAGGAACAGCAGCAATGGAAGCAGATCTAAAGAGCCAAGAAGCATGGTCTAGGGACTGGCAATTGAAATTCAATGCCAAAAAAAATGCAAGGTCATGCACCTAGGTAAAGGAAACCCAAGGAAAACATACACACTCGATGGTGAACATTTAACAGAAACAAAACTTGAATGGGACCTCAGAGTGCCCTTTTCCGATGATTTAAAAGTGGGTAGAAAATGTGAAAAGGTGGCGCAGAAAGCTAGTAGCATCCTCAGATATATTGGCAGGTGCATTACAAGTAGGAAGCTAGAAGTCATACTCCCTCTGTACAGGTTCTTGGTGAGGCCACATCTTGAGTGCTGCGTACAGTTCTGGAGGCCACACCTGAAAAAGGACATAGACCACTTGGGGGCTGTACAGAGCAGAGCTACTAAAATGGTACAGGAACTGCACCAGGAGGAATATGAATCTAGATTAGAGCAACTACAAATGTACTCCCTCGAGTAAAGGAGAAACAGGGGGAATATGATAGAAACCTTCAAATACATAAAGGGCATAAATAAGGTACAAACAGAAAACCTCTTTCACAGAAATGAGACCACGCAAATGAGGGGGGCACAGTTTGAGACTAACAGGTGGTAAGTTTAAAACCAACATTTGTAAGTTATACTTCACAGAGATGATGGTGGTTGACCGTTGGAATAGCTTACCACCAGAGGTTATGGAAGCCAAAACAGTCACTGCTTTTAAGCTAGCATGGGACAAGTACTTCGGTAGTTTCGGATGAAGAACAGAATGGGGGCTAAACAATCTGGGCAGATTAGATGGATCACATGGTCCCCTTCTGTCAACACGTTCCTATGTTCTGTGTTCTTATGAGCTTAATATGTATACCCTCCAGGAGGGGGAGGGGATATGATAGAGACTTTCAAGTACCACAAGGGAATCAATAAAGTCTAAGAGGGTAGAATCTTGCTGAAAAAGAGATGTGCAAGAACAAGGGGGCACAATTTGAAGATAGAGGGTGGGGCGGCTCAAGGGCAATGTAAGGAATTATTTTTTTCACAGAGAGGGTGGTGGATGCATGAAATGGCCTTCCTGAGGAGGTCATGGGGTGAAAAACAGTGGGGAATTCAAGAATGCATGGGACGGACATAGACAATTCTTGTGGGGGTAGGAAGAAGTAGGCTGTTGGTTAACTAGGATCTGCAGCTTATCAAATAGGTAGGAAAATGGGCAGACCAAATGGGCCAAGTGGTCCTTATCTGCCATCAAAGTTTATGTTTCTATGTTTCTATGTATTGAGACTGCAGGACCTGTCACTCCTCTAATTCTAGAAAATTGTCAAGGCAGAATCTGTTCCTGCTGAATCAAATGTTGTTTCACCATAGAAATAGAGTCCCAAGTGTCTCTCAATTCCTGGGTCAGCCTCCAGTTTACAGACACTGGGGCCTATGCTCTATCGGGTGAGAATTACTCACCAAAGGTGCATTTCCCACCCATGGAGCTCCGCACCTGCAGACAGGTGTGCACTGGCGGCATTTATGACTGCCGGCCATCTGTCCATGGCCCTGCCCCCCTGGTGCATGGGTATGTGCAGGTTCACACTGTGTGACCATGGGCACAGCTGCGCACCAAGGTGGGCATCCAATGGGATGCCCATCACGGATCCCTCAGTGAATCATTGACACGGTGGGGGGCTCATTGGTTGTGCTCCCCCGCAGATGTCCATGAGGTCATAAAGGTGAGAGTTGGCATGTGCTGCCGGCTGTGCCTTGCCCCCAAACAAGTGGGGAGGTATGGAGTTTGGGGGGCATTGTCATGAAGGTATGTGTAGGGGGAGGGTATCACACTGCCCACCACACCAGTGGGGCTGGGATGCGGAGCAAGGGGATGCAGAGGTGGGTTGGTGATGTTTTATTGGGGGGTCTGCAGTCCTGGGACCATTGCCTCCATGTGCGTGTGTATGTGCGGAGGGTTGGCATGCATGGGGAAGGTGGAGGGGATGGCTGGGTGCAGGAGTAGGTGGCACCAGGTGGCCTGGCACTTCATTTGCTGTTGGGTCCCATTGCTGAGGGACGGAGCCAAGGGGTGAGTAGTGGACATATGGCAGGGTTCTCCTTGGCATAACCCACATCTGCTTCTACACCCCATGGCCAGCATTATGTGCCATTGTGCATCATGCCTAGTGCTGGCATGCCCACCACCCAACCCCTGCACATTGCAGTCCAAGTGGGTGGGGGATCGGGTGCATAGGGGCTGCGCACCCCATTTTGTGCATTCCATGTGGGGGGCAATGGGTGCAGAGTGTCTCCTCACCTCACATATGTGGTGGGGAGGTGCTCCACATCTTCAAACATAGGCCCCATAAGATGTATGTGTGCAGTGGAGTCAGAATGCACTGCACTCTGAACACAGGCTACTAACTGCTGGGAGCTTTCTGAACTGCCCCCTCCAGCTGCACTCATACTTTTTGACATATTTTTTGGCAATCATATGACAAATCCCCTAGTTTCTGGCAGATATAGCACTTGTATTCACTTGTCTCCTTGCCTTTGAAACCAGGTGGCTTCCCTTTTTGTTCAGGCACAGGCTGGCTTCCTTTAGGCTGCCCCCCAGAGTTTCCCTTAAAACCACCTGATGTCCCTCCTGTCACCGGGTGTGGGTGAGGGATAACACAGACAACAGCAGATTGGTGCATCACACCACTGTGTGACTTTATTTTCTTTCAAAGTCAGGATAAAATAGTTAACTCCAAAATAAATACAATTCTTTCCAGAATTGCAGGTGGCTCACTTTCCTCAGTGACTACAGGGAATTTTTTATTTATTTATTTCACAATTTGGATTAATACCTTTGAGCTCAAAAGGCTCTTTTACAGAGGTTCCAAGTTGAGGTAGCACAAGCAATACAAACATGATGTACAGATACAACAAACAGCAAAACGCAGAGTTGTCATAGGATAATCATGGTAAAACATATGATTGCATAGTTTCAAGAAGTACATTCCTTAAAATTATGGAAACATAATATAAGGCAACATTTTGGTCAAGAACTGTGGAGACTGCTGCTAGTCTAGTAAGTGCCAAAACTTTGAAAAAATGACACCCTGTAAAGTCTTTGTCAGCAACACAAGGGAGAATAATGAGGAGAAAAATAGGTGGATGGGGAGGTTGGGGGAGAGGGACAGCAATGGCAAGAATGGGAGGAGGTAGGATCAAGGTGAGGTAGGGAGTTCAGAGTGTAGGTGAAAAAGACCTAGTGTGAAGCTACAGGGAGTGACCGGTAAGAAATAAGGGGTAGGGCCAGAAACTTGGGGGCGGGGATAATTAGAATTAGGATAGGAAGGGGAACTTATGCTAAGGAAGCAGTGACCAAGGGAGAGGCCCTGAGAGTCATCAGAAATGAGGAATAGTCATAGGAAGGACCAAAAATGAGGAGCAGCCATGGTGGGATTCAGACAGCCAAGGTATTAACTGTAAAAGCCAACCAGTTGATGGATTGCAGCCCGATTAGGCTTTATCAAGAAAGGGAGGGGGAGGTGCGGGACACTAGTGGCGGTGTTGGAGAGGTATGGAGATAGAGGTAAGAAAGGATATGGCGGGGTGTAGGGGTAGGAGAGGGGGTGGGACTAAGGAGTAATGAGCTTGTCTCATATTATACCACGTAGAGTCATTAGCCCTGAGCAGTCACAGAGATTTGCTTGTGATAGCAAGTGCCATAGGTCTCTTTTAAAGGGGCTGATTTTGTCACAATCAATCAGGGAGACAGGGAGGTCATTAAACCATTGAGGTCCCTTAAAGGACAGAGCTTGCTGGGCAAAGGTGGTACACCTGAAATGTACCTGAAGAGCCCCCTTCACTGATCTTCCTGTCATTTTCGAGGATCTAGTTGGTTGAAAGAATTCAGACATTGAGGCTGGTGTTCGACCCAGTTGTGATTTGTTTTCCCAAGCAGGCAGGCCTGGTACCTGACTGTCTGCTGCAGAGGAAGCCAACCAGTCACAGCATAAAGACGACAAGTGTGAGTTAGGCAATCAACCACCAGAACAAGTCTGCAAGCTTTGTTTAGCAGAGTCCTAATTCTCTGTAGAGCTGGGTCTATAGCTGCACTGTATATGATAAGCCCATAGTCAACAACTGCCAGAATGGAGCTTCTAGTTACCAGGCTCAGTGCTTCAGGAGTCATTGAGTGCCGATACCTGAAGAGAATCCCGAGTTTGACATTAGCTGTCTTGATGACATGATAAATGTGGCCAGTGAATGAAAGGGAGTCATTGAGATGAATACCCAGGTATTTGAATGAATGCACTTGTTCAATGGTATCCTTCATGGCTGAGAATGTATAAGGGGAATGCCTTTTTCTTATTGTGTGTTAGAGCGAAATGCATTACTTTTGTCTTTTTGTAGTTCAAAAGTAATTTGTCCTGGGAAAACCACATTTCAAGTTTTCTGAAGCAGTCCTGAAGGGTATTTGTGATATCGCTGGTGTGGTTTCCTGGTATGCATATGACAGCATTGTTCACTTACAGCATCATGTTGGCCACACAGGCACTTCACTCATCAAATTAGGAGAAGCCTTCAGAAGGGTAGCAGAGATTGATGTCAATCCACAAGTAGATAAGGAATTGTCAGCAACAGAAAATGCAAAGAATCAGAAAAAGGAGTATAAGGATAAAGACCAACAGAAAAGAAAAAACAATTGGAAAGCCCATAATTATAGTGGAAAATACAGGGAGCTACTGGAGCAACCACAGGTCGATCAAGCCCTGACCCATAAGTGGTTAAAAAGAGGTGAATTTAGACCACGAGATGAAAGACTGATAATGTCAGCCCAAGATAGTGGGCTATGCACAAGATGGTTCACAAAATCCATAGAAAAAAACAGGAGAAACAGACAATTGCAGGTTCTGTAGTACAGAATTAGAAACAGTTGCGCATCTCGTGGCTGGATGTGAAGTACTCATGGCAGAAGGCCTGTATACTGAAAGACACAACAATGTAGCAAGATTGATTCACTGGAAACTGTGCAAACACTATAACATACAGGTAGCAGAGAGACACTGGAAACATGAACCACAAAAGAATCACAGAGAATGAAGAAGTAATGATCACATGGGATCACCCAATACCAACAGCCAAGAAAGTGGAAGCAAGAAAACCCGATATTGTAATACAAGAAAAGAGAACAAAGGTAGCATTGCTGATTGAAATAGCCACCCCTAGTGACTACAGTGTGCTGCGTACAGAGACACAAAATCATGAAATACCAAGATATGCAGTCAGAAACCAAACTGATGTGGAATAAGGACACACAAATTGTTCCAGTAGTGCTTGGAGCAATGGGACTAATCAAAAAGAACTTTCAGGCACATTTAAATATGCTACCAATACTTGTGACACCTTATGAACTTCAAAAGGAAGTCATTTTGGGGATGTTGCGTGTGCTGAGAAGAGTGCTCTCAGCAAACATCAAAGATTAATACAGTACTAATTTCTTGAGATTTGAATATGCCCTGGCTAAAGAATGGGGTCCATTCTTGCCGCGGTATTAGAAATCCCTAAACATTTAGAGACACTAACCCCGGCAGAGTGTAGTGAATTAATGAAAAGACTAAAAAGCAAGGGGCCGAGTATAGACCCTTGCGGCACTCCTAAGGTCACCTCCCTAGGATTGGATACAACACCCCTTATTTTAACATATTGTGTCCTGTGGGACAAATAACTGCTGAACCAGGTCACTGATTCAAAAGACAGGCCAAGTGACACTTGGTTATCATGTAGTATCTGATGGTACACAGTGTCAAAAGCTTTAGTAAGGTCTACAAAAATAGACCTTACAACCTTACCAGCGTCAAGCGCATTATATAGAAATAACCTTAAGCAATGGTATATCCCTTCTTCAATACATCAGTTTGTAGCAAGAAAAACTATGCAAGTCCTTCTTCTGCACTTGTTCAGCACCTACTAATCCACTGATCTACTGATCTATATTTCCTGTGGAAATAATCCATCCCCTGTGTTGGTCTTATGTTTTTGGGTGATGGGGAGCTCAAACAAATAAAACAAAAAAAAACAAGCTAAAGACAAAGAACATCAGTGCAAAAGCACTGCAGCAAGGGTTGCCCCAAAGGGCACTGGTAATAAGCCAAGTTTCAAAGAAATACAAAATCACAGATACCCCCATAATACAAAGCATCATGTGATGTATATGCAAATCACCATGACATTTTAGGCTGGTTCAGCTTAAAGCAGAAATGCATGGAGCCAATCATTTCTTTTAGGCATGCTGCACTTTATTTCTGACTGCACTTAATAACAATAGTTTAAACAACAGCAGTTTCTTTTTATCTAGCACTCTATATAAAACTCCTTCCCTTGCAGGGTTTGTAGGGCACTGTTTTCAAACAACATAAAGTTTCATTTTATAAAGCACCTTACAGTTCATTAATGCACTGCCAGCACTTTGTCTGAAAGTACCTTAAGCACTATATCTTTCTTCATATAAAATATATGTAGTTCTTTATTAAACAGCCTGCAAGCAAGCTTGACATTTTATGAAGGTATACATATTTATTCAGGTTCCAGCCTTCTTCCTATATACAGTCAGCTCCGTATTTGTTCATAGCCAAATCTGTTATTTCCTTAGAAAGGCATATAGCTTCTGGTGAGGGACAAAATGGTGAACAAGAAACAAAGAAAGGAAGGAAATAAATTTAGGGTGGATACAAAAAGACTGCTGCAAGTGGCCAACCTACTGGTGTTAGAAAAAGAACCGGATAGCTTTCTAGAGGTACTGTTGCAACAGATTGTACAGAAGGAAGGGGAGAAGATAGAAAACTGTCCCTAACTGCTACATCAATTTTCTGGGTAGAACACAGCTCTACCACATCTCCCCATTACCTTTACGAGGAGAGGATGGTCAGCTGGATATGAACTGATCAGTCCTTTCAGCTGTCTCCCTCATGGAGCGCAGAGTTCTATCCAAAAACCATATTGTCAGTTCCTTGGGTACAGTTTTTAGGAACTGGTCCAGAAGAAATAAATCTTGTATGTTCTCTGCAGAACAAGCTTTTGTACCTTCTACCCAGTGTTCTAACAAATTACTTAGCTGCATACACATTTTAACATAGCTATACCCAGTGCCTTTCTTAACCTTCTAAAGTTTTTCCTATAGGCCTCAGGAGTTAACTCAAAACAATATAGCAAGGATTTTTTCACTTTATAATAGTCCATGAAGTTCTCATTGTCAGTTCTGGCAAAAGCTTCTAATGCCCTGCCTGTAAGCAGTGGCAATTGGTAAGTCACCCAACAAGCCCCTCTCAGTTCAAATTACCCATAGATTCTCTGTAAAGATCTTAAAAACAAATCAAGATCATCCCCTCCTGATATCTGAGAAACAATTTTGAATTAATTTTGGTTTCCTTGGTAGAAACCCTCATGCCATTACTTACAGATTTGTGGTGTTGTCCTCTGGTGCAGAATCTCCATCCGTATCTCATGCTCAAGCTCATTCATCTGGATCTTGTGCTGTACTGTCTTTGTCACTCCTATTTCTCCTCTTGCTCTTACTGGAGCTGCCTTTCTCACTCATCTTGCTCTTGCTCATGGTGCCTTTCTTGCTGCTCTTCCTCATGGTGGCACAGTTTTTCTTGTTCTTCAGCTTCCAGCTTTCTTCACTGGAGATCTGCATCTGCCTTCTGCCTTACAATTCCTGCATTTACCTTAACCAGGGCATGCTCCAGCTCCAACATTTGTAACCTGTCTGTTTGCACAGCTGTCCAACTCTGGGTCATCTGTATTCTCCCTAGCCTCTGTCTCATGGCTTTGGCTAGCAGTAAATACTTGTGCACAGCTTCCATTGTCACTTTTTTCGAGGATGTCTATAAGTTCTGTCCATGTCTGACCTTCCTCATAGACCAGTTCTCTTCTTCTGCAGAACTCCTGCAGGTTTTGCAGTGTGTATTTCTCATATGGTCCAGACATAGTGTCTTCTGTCTCTCTGCTCTTGCTTAACAAAATAAACCTGGTAGAATATACAGTACCATTTTGTATATCTTGTTCTGTGACTGGACAGTTGACCTTTATACTGAGAAAACTGTTTCAGTTCCTGACTGCTGCTTCCAGTCTGTGACAGACTGGTCTCTCCTAGACTCAGCCTGTACACTCTTACCAGCTTTCTCAGCCCTTAAGACACTTGCAAGGGTACTTCAGTAGCTGCTTCTCAGCATAGACATTCTTTCAATGTATCTCTAGATCTGAATCTCACCAGAGCCACTTCTCACACAGTACAGTGCTCCACCAAAGTGCAAGTGACCCACCCATCTCTGTCACAGCTGAGAACACCTTAATTTAAAAAAATGTGGAATGAGATGGAAACATAGCTTTTTGTCAGTTATTACCAGTTATCTGTACCTCAAAAGACTTAGTCACAGAAATATTAAGTTTATAAAAAAATAGTTTAATACTTTAATATATTTACACATACAATGCAGGATACTACACTAAGACTATGGAGAACAGCACTTATACAGAAGTAAGAAGAAAATGTTTGGAACAGTAGAAAAAATGCTAAGAAAAATCTTGCTATGCTTTCTAACTTTCCTAAAGTAGAAAGAGCTTACCACATAGGCCACCTTGATGAATCAGGACAGACATGGACCATAGATGTTAACTGCTTGAGGTTCCAAAATCTGGCTAACTCTTTTCTAAGGTCTGGAAAGTCCTCAAAATCCTTCAATTGCCAGCCCCCCTCCTCATGACAAATCATCCAATATGTCACTCTGACATCATACATTCGACACTTACATTGAGTCTTGGAAAAACTCCCATCTGAAAAACTGGTCCAAACTGGAATTTTGGGGTTTTGTGGATTCAGAAACCTCATTGTCCTAAGCAATGTCTGCCAAGAAGGGGGGCTGCATCAGTCATTAGCTAGGGCCTCTCACATAACATGAAAGGGTTGTTTTTGACTTTGAAGCATGAAAAGGCTGTTTTAGATTTCAGCTCTCCAAGTAACTGGCCATGGGGGTCCTGTAGTATAAGATAAGTGATCATAATCACTCTCCACAGTCATCTGGCAAGTTATCTCATTTTCCCTCACAGATCTATTCACACATATCAATACAGCTAAAATAAATTTAACAAAGTACAATACAACATTTTATGGCAAGTTGTTATACATTTTAATTTGAAGAACAGTACTACCATTTTTACAGTAGACAGTAAGATAGTAGTGATATGTTAAGCCATTTTAGCCCACTTCCATATGTATAACCAAAAATTAGATGACTTCTAAAACTGCAGACATGGAAGTCAGAAATTGGATTTTTCTGAAAGAAACTGTAACATACATGAATTGGTCCTTCCCAGAAAAAAAAAAAATATATATATATCCTTTTTTGCGAATAGAAATCCTTTTTTTGTGAGAACAAAAGCTCATGAGAAAGGATCCATTCCTGTGAAAAAAGAATCAGAAAAAAATATGTTTCAGATCCATTTTTGTGAGTAGATATTATTTTCATGAGAATGAAAAAGGACTCATGAAAAAAGAATTAGCAAGTCACAACAAAGGATTTAAAATGTAAAAAAAATGCCTTGCAGGGTAATTTTACCACCAGATAACTGCAGAATCCACCTAATGAAGTATCAATGATCAAGATACATGTGATGGTGTCACTGGAAGAATCCATTTTTGTGGGGTTTCAAGGTTTTTTTTGTAAGGAAAACAAGAGGACAGCTCACAGAAAATGATTGGCCTTTCATGAAAAATAACCCTTTTTCATAAGGACCACATTATTTTTTCATTCCAGGAAGCCATGCAAAAGACTGTACTGAGCATGCTAAGAACCCCAAACCTCAAAATTAAATAACTTTTGAATAGATTAATATTTTAACACCAAACCAGCAAAAGACACTTCTGTGGGTCAAGCCCCTTCTATACTGAAAATTTCAGAGAAACATTCCAAACCATCTGGGACATGCAATGACAACACAGCACAAAAAACAACAATATTTAACATTTTTTTCACTATGAGCAATTCAGAATAAATCCTACTGTAACAAAACTTGGCACATCAAGAGATCTACTTCATGAAATAACACTTGCAAAATGTCATGCAAATCTATTAAATGGCAGAGAAGTTAATAAAGTGCAAAATCTGAGGTTTAACAGAAACCACAGCTCAACCCTAACTATGGGGTGTTACCGTGCCCCTATAATATATGTATCTAGATACATATACATAACATACATGGGTGGGAAATTTGCCCCATTGAAAAGGTCATCATTTATTTCCCTGTATACTAGTGACTAATCTATCAATTAAAGCTTTATACCTGCACTAATAAATTAATTACAGCTATATAAATGCACTAATTAAAGCTGTGTACCTACACTAATCAAACAATTAAGAGTATATACCTGCACTAATAAAAGGTTTTAACTTGAGCACCTGGTATTTAATAAAATGCATTACAGAAACAGTGAAATGTGCCAGGAAGTGATGTTCTAGTTAAATGCATAGCCCACTTAAGTGCATGAAAAACATTAATCCCTTTTAATTGTTTTGCACTCTTCCTGGTAAATAAACCTCATAAGTTCACTCACTCTGGCATCTTTCCTAATGATATAAGTGATCATTGTGCCATTGGGTGTATAAGAAGCCTGCCCAAAGCTGCGCCCTCCTCGACCTACACCCTCAAGAGAAACCGCTATAACTTCAGTCCTGCCAATTTCCTCCAAGGCCTAAATAATATCAGGTGGCAAGATTTTTACCTTGCTCCTTCCATGGATGCTGCCTACTCACAGTTCAAAAATTTGCTACTGCAGATTATAAATAAGCATGCTCCGTTGACCAAAATCAGAACCAGGTCCAGATCCCGCCCTTGGTTTACTGACTTGCTCAGGTCGGCCTACATAAAAGAGACATTCTTTGGAATAGGGTGCATAAAACAGAACTTCCCTCTGATTGGAAGGTGTTCTGTGGCCTCAGGAACCATTGCGCTAAATTAATCAGAGCAGGAAAAAGTTTAATTCTTTCAGTCTGCCCTGGACTCATCCACTAACAAGAAGTATAGCGCAGTGGTTTAAGGCTCTGAGCTGCAAATCTGGTGACATCCAGCAGACCAGACCTGGGTTTGAATCCTACAGCTTCCACTTGCATACTGTGTGACCCTGAGCAAGTCACTTAACTTCCTTGTGCTCCCAGATTGCACCTGTAAAAAAGCTTTCAGCTTAGCGTGCTAGTCCTGGTTGAACAACTAACAAAAAAACCAAAACAAAACTAATAATCCCAATAAATTCTGGAAGATCCTGAAGGAAATTCAAGGTTGCAACCCTCCCGCTACCCTCCCTGCAAAGATTACAACTGGCACGACTACTGCTTCCAACAAGAATGACATCCTAAACCTGTTAAACGACCATTTTGCAATGGCTGGCCTTGCCTTCAACACCTCCCCTGCTAATGTTTTCCGTTCTTCCCTACTTAGCCCTGACTTCTAGTCTCCTGTGGGATCTCCCTTCCCTTCCAGCTACTTCAGTTTTGCTCCCATCACCTTCAAACAGTTGGAGGACCTGCTGCTTGCCCATGTTGCCTCTAAAAGTGCTGGGGCTGATCAAATTGACCCTTATTTATTAAAGCTCGGGTACCAGGCACTGACCACCCCCATCACCCACCTCTTTAACAAGTCCCTCTGTGAAGGGAGCATCCCTTAAAACTGGAAAATTGCCCACGTCATTCCTCTTTTTGAATCAGGCTACCCAAGTGACCTGAACAATTACAGGCCCATACTCCTCCTACCAATTCTTTCTAAGCTACTCAAAAAACTAGTGAACACACAAATCAGGGAATACCTCGAGACATGTAATCTCTTAAACCCTCTTCAGTCCAGCTTTAGGCCCAATCATAGTACCATCACTGCTCTTGCCATGGTAACTAATGATTGGCAGACAGCGCTCGATGCCAAAAAACACATCTGCTCCCTTTTCTTAGATTTAAGCAAAACATTCAGTACTGTTGATCATGACCTCCTTCTGCACATGTTACATAATATTGGCCTGGATGCCTCCTCCCTTTGTTGGTTCACCTCTTACCTTTTAGGTAGACAGTAGCAGGTCAAAGCACAATGCGATCTCTCCCCTCTTAAATCCTTTACGAGAGGAGTCCCGTAGGGTTCCATTCTGGGGCCTCTGTTTTTTGCAATATACATCAATAATATCGACCTTAATATCTTCACAGCTAATATACATCCATTTGTGGATGACACCATCCTCTATATTGCGGACTCCTCAATGGACCTGGCCTGCCCAAACCTCCAACAAGAATTCAGTCTGCTTCAACATAACCTACTTCACCTTAAACTGCTACTCAATGAAAAAAAACAAAAACTAAAACTATGTTCCTTTCCCCCCAAACACCTATAGTCAACACCATCTCCTCAGGGGCTAGCCCCCAAATCACTACCCTCTTGGGGAAACACCTAGAGACAGTAGGAAAGTTTAAGCATCTACTGTACAGTAGGCTTCTGGACTGACAGTAGACTGTCCTTCAATCTCCACATTGATGAGTTAGCTAAAAGGTTTAGGCAGAGACTAGGCATATTCTACAGGCTTAAGCATTTTCTCACCTACAAGGCCAAAATAAGATTAGTCCAATCAACGTTCATCCCTCTCCTGGACTAAGGTGATATCCTCTACAGGCACTGTCCAATCTCCTTCCTTTCCAAACTCGACACACTGTACCACAGAGCCGTCAGAGTTATCACCAACTCCCCTTACAATTCGCACCACTACTCACTCTATGCAGAGCTTGGCTGGCCCTCATTAAATACTAGAAGACTGAAAAAACACCTCAGTATGGGCCTACAGAGCCATAGTGGGAAAGCTCCCCCAGTATATCTCCAAGCTTCTGGTCTTCTCTATAGAACCATACTCCTTGAGAAGATACTCTCATATTATTCTTGATATCCCTAGGACCAGAACCCGGTATGGCTGCTCCTCCGATTTGGAATTCTCTCCAAAAATCCCTAAAACTCCCTCATCTTGTCAACTGGCCCACCTTTAAAGCACTGATCAGCAAAGTAGTACGTCAATACAGTGCTCCAATTTCAGCAAGTCAATTACAGCAACACTATTATAGTGACTGCAATAATAGTGATCGCTGCATTACATCAAAGAACAGTTTCAGTGATAACGGAGTAATAGCTTACCTCCATGGTCCAGGTGTGCCTCGGTGGATGTTATTTTAGTAACAGGGGGTTCGGGGGTGCAGTCCCCCACATGTTGTAATAAAATAAAGTGACCGATGCTGTAGCCAGTGCTTTGACTGACATACGTGCACTTCGATGGACTGTGCAGAGGATTCAGTAGTAGGAGATTGTCGCACCAGTGACCCCTGGTAACATGGAGGAGCTGATAATACCCCCATCTTATACATGCACCCTTGCAGGTGATTGATTTCTGTTGCAGGATTTTGAGACTGGCAATGACTGTATGTTGATTTATGTAGCTGACAGGAGTCTTACCTTTCTAATTGTCTAGCTGAATATGTGTATGCTGAAATTGCCATGCGCTATTATTGCCATCGCTGTTATAACTTCGCTCATATTATACTCACTGATACTGATTCCCCGAATTGACAAGGAACCGATCAACAACCTGTTCAATGAAGCCTGCAAGTGCCTCAAGCCCTAATTCTCATCTGTGTCTCCTCTGTTTTGCTCCTGATGTTTCTCCTTCTTTTAAGCCATATGAGCCTTTGAGTTATTGTAAGTCATAAGTTACGATCAGCACTGTATTTTTCTCCATGTAAATATTTCACCTGATGCTCCTTTTTCCTCTAACCCCTAGGAGTCACTCAGTTACTGTAAACCTAATTACAACCAGTTTTGTACTGTATTATCCATGTAAATGTTCTTCATGTACATATGTACAGTGGCGTGAAAAAGTATTTGCCCCCTTCCTGATTTTCTCTATTATTGCATATTTGTCACACTGGATGTTTTCAGGTCTTTAGAGAAAATGTAATATTAGATAAAGGGAACCTGAGTGAACAAATAACACTTGTTTTTTTTTTTAATTTCACTTATTTAATGAAAAAAGTTAACCAACACCAACTGGCACTGTGTGAAAAGTAATTGCCCTTACACTTAATAACTGGTTATGCCACATTTAGCTGCAATGACTGCAACCAAACACTTCCTATAATTCAATATCTGTCTTTCACATCGCTGTGGAGGAATTTTAACCCACTCTTCCTGAGAACTGCTTTAATTCAGTAACATTTGGTAGGTTTCGAGCATGAACTGCTCGTTTCAGGTCCTACCACAGCATCTCTATTGGGTTTAAGTCTGGACTTTGACTAGGCCACTCCAAAACTTTAATTTTACTTCTTTTAGCCATTCTGATGTGGACTTGCTTTTGTGTTTTGGATCATTGTCTTGCTGCATGACCCAACTACGCTTCAGCTTCAGCTGACGGAAGGATGACTGGACATTCTCCTTAAGAATTTTCCAGTACAGAGCAGAATTCATGGTTCCTTTAATTATGGCAAGTCATCCAGGTCCTTAGGCAAAGCATCCCCACACCATCACACTAACACCACCATGTTTGACTGTTGGTATGGTGTTCTTACTGTGGAATGCTGTGTTTGCTTTACGCTGAGACATTATGGGATCCATGTTGTCCAAAAGTTCCACTTTGGACTCATCTGTCCATAGAACATTTTCCCAAAAGGCTTGTGGATCATCCAGGTGCTTCTTGGCAAATGAGAGATGAGCATTTATGTTCTTCTTGGTTAGCAGTGGTTTCCTCCTTGCTACTCTCACATGAAGCCCATTTTTGCCCAGTCTCTTTCTGATTGTGGAGTCATGAACACTGACCTTAGCTGAGGCAAGAGAAGCCTGCAGTTCTTTGGATGTTGTTTTAGGATCCTTTGAGACTTCTTGGATGATTTTACACTGCGCCCTTGGAGTAATTTTGGCAGGCCGCCCACTCCTGGGAAGGTTCACTACTGTTCCAAGTGTTCTCCATTTGGAGATTATGGCTCTCACTGTGGTTCGATGGAGTTCTAGAACCTTAGAAATAGCTTTGTAACCCTTTCCAGACTGATAGAGGGCAACAAATTTTTTTCTGATCTTTTCAGGAACTTCCTTTGATCATGGCATAATGTGCTTGTTGAATCTTTGTGCTGGCAACGTGACTCTGATGGTAAGGGCCAAAATAAGTGAGGTTTATATTGAGCAAGGCTGGCTGTAATCAAGCCTGGCTGTGTTCAATCAGCTGACTCTAATTATCCCTTTAATTGGGTTGATTTAACTAGGGGGCAATTACTTTTTCACACAGTGCCAGTTGGTGTTGGTTAACTTTTTTCATTAAATAAATGAAATAAGTAAAAAAAAAAAAGTGTTATTTGTTCACAGGTTCCCTTTATCTAATATTATATTTTGTCTAAAGACCTGAAAACATCCAGTGTGACAAATATGCAATAATAGAGAAAATCAGGAAGGGGGCAAATACTTTTTCCCGCCACTGTATCTACATACACTCTGTTCTAGTTCTTTTTACTGTAAAGCTTGTTTTACTGTACTTTGTTCACCCAGGTCTACCTCGAAAATTAGTCTTCTCAACGGTGTTCTCAACTGGTTAAATAAAGATTGATTGATCCCGAGGGTGTGCACTTTAGAGGGCTCCATTGTATACACCTGCACTCCATTAAACCTTGTGAGACACCACTAATAACTCAATCAACACAGCATTAGGAAGCTAGCTAAACCAATTAACAAGCTGCAATAGAACCTGGAAAAAAAAGACATTGACACAAAACCCTCCCAAACCCAGAATCCTCCAAACTCCTAGCTCTACTCACTACACACCATTCCCTCCTTGCTGCAAGAGACCTTACAATAACCATCCTAATGTATTATATTCAACAAATAGTGGGTATGGGTAGAAAACTCAGAACTATATCCATCTTGGGAGCTAATTAGGGCAATAAAGTCACTCGCCCTTCAGGCTCGAGGCCTCATAGCCCTAATTAGCCCTCTTGTACCTCAACCTTTGGTCTCCACAGAATTTCCATGGATGTCTAGATTGGGTAGTCCTAGAGAGGTGGGACCAACCCAAAGGGGCAATCTCGGTGGTGGTGACTCGGAGGCACTGGTGGCCATGGCCATTCTTCATCCCTGACTTCCTGTTTTGGAGGGTGAGCTGTAAGGATGCCCACTGTAAAGATGATGTCAGGGAGTTATGGGCCCTGGAGGAGCCATAAAAGGTATGTGCATTGTGGGGGGTACAGTGTACCACCCATATACTGTTGCAGGCTTGTATATACATAACTAATTTTCAATATGTTGACCCGAAATTTTCAACATAGCCATATTTTCACACCACCTCATGAACATGACAGGTTTCATTTTTCAAATCCTGGCCAAAATGTGTTTTTGCAGTTGTGGTATGACATGACATTTTGGAGGGTTGAAGAGGGGTTACCCAGATATCTTGGACTCCTCTACATCAGAGGGTGGTAAAACCTAGGGTTCAGAGTGGAGAGTGATTGGAGGAGGGGAGATCCAGAAGGAGGGGTTAGAGCTGGAGCACCTACTGTGGTGCCAGTGTGGAATAGATTCCTCCACTGATGGGAGGTGGAGAGGGGGCAGAGGTAAGGAGAGAGGTCTAGTTCAGGACTAACGATCCAGGGTGGTTTTACAGGTGGAGGTAGGTAGAGGAGTTGATGGCAATAGTGACTATAGTAATGGGACTGGGAGGAAGGATGGGGTGAGGTCCAATGTAGGTAGTGGTAGGAATGTGTCGAAGGAGGACCAATGTAGGAACAGCAGGGGGTACATGAAGGCAGGATAGGGCCAGGTGAGAGGATAGGTGGGATGGCTATGAAGGGCAGTGGGGTGGACAATTAGACTGGTAGGGAGGGGTAGATGGGAAGGTCGGTGAGCAAGGCTGGGGGGAGCTGTCAGACAGAGGGGGATGTTATGAGGCAACTAGTGTAGTAAGTGGGCTGAAGGGGAAAAGAGATAGGGGAGAAAGAGTTGTAATCCTGGATGTCTCAGTAGTGAAGGGAATACTCTGGGAGAAAAGGTGATGTACACACAGGTAAGAAAGTAGTGTACATGCTGAGAGTGATGGCAGAGGCTGTGTGCCCCATAATAGATCAGCTTGTGTGAAGTGTTGGGTAAACATTATGTAATAATTCATTTAGGAACAAAGGAAGCAGAGGTGGAGGAAGTGCAGGAGAATCTTAGGGCAGTGGGGAGGATATGTAGGGGATAGCGAGATGGATAGCCTTCTCTGAATTGCTCCTGGTACCTACAGCAAGTACAGCAAGGAAGAGGTGGACTGAGGATTTTACCTACTGGTTACGGGAATGACGTGGGGGGGGGTTGGCTGCACCTTAGCAGAGGGGTTAAAGGGTGCTTTGAGACAGGCTGGGAGAATATGTGGCCAGCAGCCTTGACGTAAACTAATAGAGAGCAGACAAGGTCTTCATGCCCAGTGTCTCTGTAGGGTGAAGGACAGTCATGCTAAAGGAGGGAGGAAGAGGCATGGTGTCATGGTGGAGGGTGGTGTCCTTAAAAGCAAGAAGTCTTGGTAACAAACTGGGGCTCGGGTGCAGTTTTTGCCACATACAGAAGGGCAGCCAAGATTTTAGCATCATACCCAAGTCTCATCAGATGATGTATAAATTATTATTAGTAGTAGTAGCATTTATAGTGATGCTGTATCAACTATTACTAGTTGCAGCACAAAGTAGTGGTAGAAAGTAGGGGTTTGTGTGGCAAGGGGGGACTTGGCGGGCTGTGTCCCCTGAAATGAATTGATCCGTTGTGGTGAAGAGGAGTGGGTGATGCAAGGGGCACAGCCCCGCGATTATTTCAGTTGACTCTGTGACATCATCATCCAAGATATCGGCTGCCATTTTTGCTCTGGCAGGAAATCCACCCACTCCCAAAATAGATGACCTACAGGTGATGTTGGAGGAGAAGAAGGTGGACATTATGGCAGTTGATGAAACTTGGGCTATACCAAACCATGAGTGGGACCTCTCTGGCCCGGGTATAAGTTGTACAGAGGGGACAAGGGAGTGGGGAAGGGGTTAGTGATATATGTGAGGGAGGGAATAACCTGTTTGAGGGAGGAGGGTGGCAGAGGGAAAGGCAGAGATACTGTGGGTACATTTGCAATCCACTAGGGGAAAGAAGAAAAGACTGATGAGGTTTACTGAGCACCTAACCAGGAGGAGGAAAGGGAAAGGCAGATGGGGTCCTTAATCAGGGTGGCTGCTGGCAAGAGAGGTGGAGATTTTGGGACACTTTATTCAGTCCAAGGTGGATTGAAAGAGTCTCACCAGAACCTGCACCAGGAGTCAATTAATTCTGGAGGTGATGCAGAGTGGATTCCTCTCCCAAGGTATCATGGAACCTACCAGGGAAGGAGCAATCCTGGATCTAGTACTGACAAGTTGGAACCATATTCAGGAGCCCTTCAGAGTGAATTATCATCGTACAGTGTGATTCAGTTTGGATATGGGGAGGGAGAAGGCAAAAGGCAAAAACCAAAGGCTGAGGTCCTAGACCTTAAAAGGGCAGATTTCAGAAAGATGGGGATCTGCTAAAGGGAGCATAATTTGTTTTGTTCAATAGAGAAAGTACTAATGGAAAAGTATGCTTTAAAAAAAAAAATAAAACTAGAAATTATAGCTCCTTTCTTTTTTACTAGAGTTATTCTGTTGCATAAAAATGCCACCACTGAACTCTATATGTGAGCAAGCAAATGAATCAGCAGCTTCAATACCATAACTGGACTGAACAGCAAGCATTGCTATAGCATTACTATAGTCTATATATATATATATATATATATATATATATATATATAAAATATATATTATAGTGGCATGGTAGTGCCACTATAGTTAGGTTTGAGTACCCCACTTAAGGTTAAAGTGTGAAATTTTGCAGCTTAATAACTTTGCCACCATATGATGGATTTGCCTGAAATTTGGAAGGCATGGAGCGGTACTCCAGGTCTCAGGATCTGCCAAGTTTTGTACTGGTCAGATATACAGTTGCGGAGTTATAAAGTGACATTCTGTGTCGCATTTATGCTTTTTTGTGCATTCTTTGCTTGCACCTACAGGACGCACGGTTTGTGTGACTGGTCCGAAACCTTCAGGGAACATGCAGCCAGTGTTCCTGATGTGCCTTTTGAAGATTCTGTTAAAATATATTAAAAGGTTCAAAAGTTATTCAAAAAACAAGTTTCCCATTATGGTCAATGGGAAAAATTAACAAAAAGTTTGACAGTGTCGCAAATGCAGTTTTTAGTGTCGCAAATAATCCCTGTAATGTTGCGAGTCAGCCATTTGTTTTTCAGTAAGTGGTCACAGAAACGCTTGGCATTTAAATTTGGGACCCTGTAGGGACACAATTCTTTTTGTGTTCACTTAGTCAAGCCCTGAGGATGCTAGCCATGTTTTTTTTGGGGGGGGTTAAATACCCCAGAAATATGTTTTTCAAATTTTTGTAATCTGTAGTGTCACAAAGTAATGTCGAACTTGTGACACTTTCATGATTTTTGTTTGTGAAAGTGTCGTGATTTGTGACACTACTTTGTGACCCTAGGCCCAAAATAACAGGAATTCTTTGCCACCCTGCTGCAAAAGAACAGTTTGGTCTTTTGGGCTGAAATTTGGAGGGAAGAAAGCCAACATCCCACAGATGTGCCTTTTTGTGTTTTGGTGACAAAACATTGCAGAGATGCAAAGTTACAGTACTCCAAATTTGACAATTTTTCCCATAGACTAACATTGCAGCGTCTGCCGCTCCTTTCGGGGCCTGTATCTCGGAAACGCTTCTAGATATGGACTTTTTGTCAGAAAAATGCTTAGCCCCCCCACTAGTGGGCTAAGTGAAAAACTAGCTAGGAAAGTCATAAATCATATGAAGTTAAAACATTTTTTCTATGTTGTACGGTTCCTGAGATATAAGCAATTTGGTATTCCAAGTGCTCAATTTCTGCTCCTAGGCCCATTATTAGGCATACATTCTTTGTACTCACTGTGTTTCTCTATGCAGCTGTTGGGCAAAAACAGAGTGTGCGCTTCTGTTACTGTTACAGTTAGCATTCCAAGTTGCATTTCCGTACCCATTTGCGTTAGTGTTCCAGTGTATGCCACCGTGTGTGTTTCACTTAGCGTTTTCGTTTCCGCTTATGTTTGCGTTACTGTTACTATTTGCATTTCCACTACTGTTTCTGTTTGCGTTTTGTTTTGCGTTACTGTGTGCATTACCATTTGTGTTTGCATATGCTCTTCCATTTGTGTTTGCATTTGTCTTTCCTTTGGCATCATAGTTGCGTTTACCAGTGCCATTTGTGTTTCCAATTGCGTTACCATGACCATGCGTGTTATGGTTTGCATTTCCGTACCCACTTGCATTTGCATTTCTGTTTCCATTACCATTTGTGCTTGCATTTCTATTACTGTTTGCACTATCGTTTACATTTGCATCACTGTGTGCATTTCCATTTGTGTTTGTGTATGCGCGTCCATTTGCGTTTCCGTTTGCGTTTATGTTTCCTTTGGCATTATCATTGGTGGTACTGTCAGCATTTGCATTTCCAATTGCGTTACCGTGACCGTGCGCATTACGATTTGTGTTTGCATACGTGCTTGCATTTGCATTTCTGTTTTCAGTAATATTTGTGCTTGCATTTCTGTTACCGTTTGCGTTACCATTAACGTTTGCATCATCATGTGCGTTACCATTTGCACTTGCGTTTGCGTTACCATTACTTCACTATTTATAGTGCACATTCTCAAAAAGAAGGGAAATTCATGGCAAAAAAATCAATTTAATGCATCAGTTAGGGTTGTTCCACAGTGACAAAGGCAAGGAAATTCGATGTTAGGGTTCTCACCAGTTGCTCCCCACCCCCACCTGCCCTACCAACAGGCATTGGGTGTGCATTGGGAGTCATGGGTCTATCTCTCTCCCATTCTCTATACTGCAACACCTCAGCTTGTTTACACATGGGATGGGGTGAGAGCAGGATCAAGACCCGAAACTAATAACACCGATGCCTGTTGGTGGGGCGGTGGGTTGCAAGGTGGAACCCTAATATTGAATTTCTTCATTTTGTCACTGTGGAACAACCAACTGATGCATTAAACTGAGTTTTTGCCACGAATATATATATGTGTGTATATATATATATATATATATATATATATATATATTTACACACACACACACACACACACGCACACATTAATGCAGCTCTCAAGTTCTTTAATTCCAATTTCTGTCAGTCTTGGATTATCATACCCCCCCTTAGAAAAACTTGTGTCCAAGGTTCACACCTCCCTTGGACATGACTGAGTTGCTTGCCTGTAACTGTGTATGTGACCTTGCCTGGCCAACTCTCAAGTCCATTGGTTCTCCATGTGACCTTGCTAAATATAAGTAACTTCCTAATGCCTGTACGAGAGCTACTATAGGCTTTCAAAAGTGAACTACTTTTCCTCCACACTCCAGAACAACCTTAACTACCCCTCAAAGTTCTGGAGGGTCATCCATGTCTTCTTCTGTCACCCCCCAAGCCCCCTTCCCCCCCAAAGTGTGTGACTCCCCTCATCTCTGATTCTGCTGCAGAGGCCTCATCTTTCAACTCCCTTTTCACCACCTGTACCCTCTCCCATGTTCCTCCACTGCCTCAGTGCCCCTCCCCTTGTGCCCGAACCTGTTCTTCCTCCCCCCACCATCCTTTCTCCTTCTCCCCTATCACTCACTCTCTGTGATCTTCAAGACCCTCCCTGCTCTCAACCCATACAAAGGAGGGAGCCCTGATTGTGTTGAACCCAAACTCCTGTCTCTCTTTGCCTCAGCCACTGCCCTTCCCATCACCCACCTCCTCAACTGCTACTTGTCACTCACCTCAGTCACTGATCTGTGGAAACAAGCCATGGTCATCCCATTTCCCAAGGGGGAGACCCCTCTCTTCCTGGCTACTACTGCTCCATCTACCGCTTTCCCTCCATGGCTAAACTTCAGAAACATCTAATCCTTTTCCAACTCTCCTCTTTCCTTGGCAACTCCTCCTTCTCCACTCTCTTCCAATCTGGTTTCAGCAAATCCAACTCCGCCTCCACCTCCCTCCATAATTGTCGAACAGTCTCCAACCTTCCATTTTTAGATAAGTTTATCAAGAAAATAGAGGCACAGCAGCTTGAGGAGCACCTTGTGACCTTCAGCATCTACAAGCCTTTCCAGTCAGGTTTCAGGGCAAGACACAGCCTAAAACAGCATTGGTTAAGGTACAAAATGACCTCTTCAGGGTGAGGAACAGAGGAGACAGGTCAATTTTTATTCTCGTAGATTTCCCCTCAGCCTTCGACACTGTGGATCACATTGTGCTACTGGATCACCTTAGAGAGTATTGTGGACTCATCGGTACTGTTATCAGCTGATTCAAGTCCTTTCTCTCCGGCAGGATGCAATGGGTGGTGATGGGGACTTTCTCCTCCTTCCCAAAGCCCGTACCCTCTGGAGTGCCTCAGGGTTTGATCTTGTTGCCAATGTTATTCATGATGTATGTGCTACCCCTGGGTGAGCTCATTAGGCATTACAGTTTGGGTTTTCACTGCTATGCAGATGTTACCCAACTGTATATGTACTTTGCCCCTGGAACAGGTGATGCTATGTAAGTGCTTAACAAATGCCTGTCAGAGATCAATGACTGGATATCCACCAACTGGTTGTGACTAAATCAAGACAAGATGATGTACTAGTGATTGAGCCATGTCACGGTTGTGATGGGAGTGCCTCCTGAGTGGCCTTAGGACTTGTCCTAGGGACCGCACCATTGATGGCTTCTCTTAGGGTGAGAAATGTTGGTGGCATCCTGAATGACAGACTGGTTCTAATTGCTCAGGTGTCATCTGTCATCCAAAGGGGTTTTTACCACTTAAGGAATGTCACCAGGATTAAACCTCTAGTTCCACCTGAAGATTTGCCACCACTGGTTCATGCCTTTGTTACACCTGGGCTGGGTTACTGCAATGCTCTGTACTTCAGGGTCAGTGGATGGATCCTCTACCAGCTGCAGCTGGTGCAGAACACAGCTGCCAGGTTACTGACAGGTCTGCCAAGGTCTATTCATGTGACCCCAGTCCTGCAAGCTCTGCACTGGCTGCCTGTCAGGTGAAGGATAATCTTTAAAGTGGGCTTGATCACTTACAGTATAAGGTCCTATACAGACTGGACCCTGGCTACCTGGCTGATCTCCCAACACCTGCCTCCTCAATCTACTCCTTCCGTTCCTCCACCAGGGGCCTCCTGGCAGTTCTGAGGGCCAGATTAAAAACTTCTGAAGAACAAGCATATGCAGTCATATATCCATCCCTCTGGAACACGTTTTCTGTTGCAGTTAGGGAGGCCCCAATGGTAGAGGATTTTAAACGTTGTTTAAAGACTCATCTCTTTCACATGGCCTTCTCAGATTAATCAGAGCCACCACAATAAATTATGTTTTTAAGACTGTGTTTATTTATTTTAACATGAGTTTGCATACATAAATAATGTGTGTCTTTTATCTTACTCGTATCCTCCCCCCCCTTCCCTCCACACTTGTTTTTATGTGAGGCATGCAGAACCTCCAGGATTGGGCACCGTAGAAATAAATTTGCCTTGCCTTGCCATAAGTTCACTGACTTCATCCTTTCTGGCATGGAACAAGGATTGGTCATCTCTGCTATCTTGTTGACATGGCCAAATCCTTTGACTCTGTTGCCCACCCCATCCTCCTAGGCAAGCTAAAAGTATCTGGACTCTCCCCGTCCTCTGATGAAAGGTTGCATTCATACCTTGAGAGTAGAACTCAAGCTTTCCATATTGGTGACACCATCTCCCCTACCTCCCCATTTGCTCTGGCATCCCCCAAGGATCCATCCTTGGACCCATACTAATCTCAATTTTCATAAATGCTTTTTCCTTGCCTGCACCTCTGTACCCATTCATATGTATGCATCCAGCATGGTTCTCTACATTTCTGGTTCACGTGTCTCTGACCTCATGACCCATTTCCAACAGGCATTCAACATCATCCAGCACTGGTTTCAGGCCAACCAGCTGTGCCTCAATGCAGAAAACAAAATGGTCTCAGTGACCTTTGGCACTAGGCAAAGACTTGCCAATCTCTCCCTTTCCCTCCCCCTACTTCAAGACCCATGATGGTGTTGTGATTAAGAGTATCTCCTCCTTTAACTACCTCAGGGTATGGTTGGATTGTCATCTGAACTTCTCTACTTATCTGGACACCATCCACAAGAAGCTGCACCCTAAACTTGGGGCACGGTACAGGAACAAACCAAGTATTCCATATCCTACTTGCAGATAGATTGTCACAGAGATTGTTCTACCTATATTCAATTTTTATTTTATTTTATTTAAAATTTGATGACCGGCACAGCACACTGAGCCGAGGCTCATTTCCAAGTGCGTCCTGGGTACAGTTTGTACAGAGAGTTACAATAGGTGAGGAAAAATGGCAGCATTGTATCTAACACTGCCCCCAAGTCCACTCTTGCCAAGCTAAATTCCCTATTTCACTCCTTCTGCCACTTTGCCCTGGATTGCCTTCTCAAAACTCCCCACAGTTCCTTGTGTTTCTCCCTCTTCTTGACTTCCATTGATTCCTGGTACCTCACTCATTGTGCCAACTTTATCTTCAAATTCTTTTTTTTTTTTACTTTTTATTCATAACTTTCTGTACATATACATAAAACACATAACTCCTGAACACGTATACAGTGTGATAGCAGTACAAAGTAAATTACCAAGGATGAGGACTACATGTTCCTTTGGTCCAGCATCAAGAGATATCTTCAAGCTTACTTTGAGAAACCAATATAAGAATAAATATGTCAGGAGCTATTTTTGCAGCTATTGCCGCATATTCAGATTTAAAAAAAATAATGTTTGCTGCAGAAGCTGAGAGTGGGAGAGCAGTTACCCTACAGAAAGGAGGTGATTTACTGAGTATATTGAATTGAATTCATAATTCAGGGGCTTGTAATAGTAAGCAGAAGTCAGTGTTTTAGTTTTCTGTTTTGGGGGTTGTCTTTACTCAGTATAACTTTAATTTGCCAGGGAAGAATTCAAGCTGGGAAAATATTTGCAGTACTGTGTGACTAGAACTGTTACTGAAACTCTGTGAAAGAGATGTCTGATAAGGAAAGTAGCTGAAGAAGGCTTGAGGGACTGTGGATTACAAACAGGAGTTGACTGTGGACTCTGCTGAAGAAGCTGAGAGAGGAAGAGCAGCTACCAGCTACCTTTAACCAGAGCTGTGTTTTGCCCTGTAGTTTACAGAAGAAAGTCTTTTTTTACCAGATTGTTGATTTTTTTTGTAGACACCGAGTAGCAAAGGAACAACCCCCCAACCCCATTCCCCAACCCCTCCCCGGGGACTCTACCTTTAGAGTGGAAGGCCAGGCCACACCTACTTAAAGACACAGAAACAGTTAAGCAGCACAGCACAAGCAAGAGCCAAGCTGGTATATAAGCAGAATTATAAAGGGTGTAGCTAGCAACTAGGTCCACAAGGGCACATACAAGAGGAGGAGAGAGAAGCTGTAAGTCGCTACAGAAGGAGAGAAAGACAGGGAGAGAAGGAGAAGGAAAAAATGGGTTAGCTGCTGGGGGGCTGTCTCTGAGCAAGTAAGAAGGAGACTACACAGGAATACAGGAACTTCTTGCCCCAGAACAGAAAGGGCAGGAGCTATAAGGGCACATAGACAGTAGGAAAGTAGAGAGAAAAAAATGCCAAAAAAAGAAAACAGAGAGAGAAAAAGTAAGCATACAAAACAACAGTTGAGGGGCCACAAATAAGACATGATGGGAGTTGTGCAGTGCAGTGGCTGTGGAGCGGCAGTTTTCCAGGAGCCATTCTGGAGGATGCAGTGTTATCCCATCTGTAGGTGCCTGTCTGGATTGTGAGAGGAGGTTGCTTGTCTCCAGGCTGAGTTGGCCAGGATTTGGGGGACCTCCTCTCCCACTAAGAGACCACCAGAGCAACCACTGCTGCCTCAGAGGTTGCCAAGAAAGAGGAGCAGTTGGACCACGGTGGGCTCATGGAGGGTGAGGGTGGTATAACAGAGATGCATCCCTCCAGTTGTACCTCTCCACAATTCATACACTATTCTGGCTGAGCATGGTTCCTTTATGGAAGCACCCACAGAGAAGACCAAGGGGGATGCTAGGAACTTCCACAAAGGAGACCCACAGGAGGGTGGCACAGGACCCCACAGGGGAAGGAAACAACTCCTGGTGGGGACTCAATTGTTATGGAGGTAGAACTGGGGGAGGGAAAGGAGCAGGATGTAAGGTGCATGGCTGGCACTATGGTTTGGGGGACAGGGAGTGAATCCTCAGGATTGTGGGAGCAACTGCACAGGGGATGGAGTTGGACATCATTATCCACCTAGGGAAAGATGGCCTGGCTGTGAATAGGATCAGAGCAGTACAGGGGGAGTTTGTGGAGTTGGGAAGGGGCCTTAGGATGCATGGTAACCTTCTTGGATGTGCTGACTGTCTATGGCATGGGTGAGGCTATGGAGCACCACACCATGGGATTCAATCAGTGGTTGAAAGCTGGTGCAAAGCTCAGGGTTTTGGCTTCACTGGGGACTGGGGGTCCACCTGGAGGGATATAGGCTTATACTGGTGCAATGGTCTGCATCTGTCCAGAAGGGGAACCAGGATCCTAGGTGATAGGTTTAAATGCTTCATTGGCAAGCATTTAAACTAGCCAAGGGAGGAGGCGCTGAAAAGGAGCAGGAAAATCCCTGCCCCCCCACAAAACAGGGTAGTTAGCGAGGTAAACACCAAAATAGAGACATCGATAGGGAGAAGGGCAGGTATAAATGGAGAAAAGGGCAAAAGCAGTAAGGAGAGGGATGGGGCTAAAAGGGGCTAAGGCCATCAAAAAATGGAGTGCAATAAGTACCAATGCCCATAGTCTGGGTAATGTGCTCCCTCAACTAGTGGCCTTGATGGAAGAGGGAAGCCTAGATATTGTGGCAGTCACAGAAGTATGGTACACAGAGAACCATGACTGGGATGTCAACATACCAGAGTACACAATATACAGGAGGGGCAGGGAGGGTAGAAGAGGAGGAGGAGGAGTAGCTCTCTACATAAGGAAAGAGATCAAAGCAATGGAACTAAAGGGTAAACGGGGGAGGAGAGGAAGTACTGTGGATCATCCTGGAGACAGGAAATGGCACCACAATCGGCTTGGGGTTTGTATACAGACCCCCTGTATCGGGGGAGGGATGGACAAGGAAATGATAGAAAGCATCCTTAGGATGGCAGAAAAAGGGGATATATGGTTGATGGGGGACCTGAATATGCCAGATGTTAACTGGAGTACCTTTGCTGCAGCCACATCCAAGAGCAGTGTCATTCTTGATGCTCTACAGGAGGCATGCCTCAGACAGCTAGTGTTGGAACCCACTCAGTAGGGAGCAATCTTAGACCTGGTACTCTCAAATGGGGATGGAGAAAAGATCTCAGATTTAGAAGTGGGTAGCCATCTGGGAACAAGTGACCACCAAACTGTGTGGATCACGATAAACACAGCCATAGAGTCAAGACAAACAAATGTGATTGTGTTGGACATTAGGAGGGCTGATTTTGGTAAAATGGGAGAGTGCCTTAGAAAAGCACTAGCAAACAGGCAAGATAGAGGAGTGCAGAAACAAGGGGGACACATCAAAACTGCCATCACAGAGGCAACAAGCCTTTGTGTGAAACAAATAAACAAATCAAAATGAAGGAAAAAAACCACTATGGTTCTCAAAAGAGGTGGTGGAGAAGGTTAGGGAGAAAAAGATAGCATTCAGGAAGTACAAGGAAACACAGAAGGAGCAGGACAGAGAACTGTACCAGTTAAAGCAGCAGAAAGTGGGAAGGCAGTCAGAATAGCAAAGGCCCAAACCAAGGAAAAGATAGCCAACTCAATTAAGAAGGAGGATAAAGTATTTTATAGGTACATTAGGGAGTGAAGAAAGACCAAGAAAGGGATACTGAGGCTTAATAAAGGGGAAGGTGGGTGGGCAGAGGGTGACAGTGGAAAAACAGGGATACTGAACAAATATTTCTACTTAGTATTCACAAAAGAAGAGGAGGGGGAGGTAACTAATCCAATCAAAAGAAGCACTCTGGATGGGGGGGGTCAATACCAGTTAATTCACAGAAGAAAGGGTTCTGAAAGAACTCCTGAAACTGAAGGTAGATAAAGCAAGGGGACCTGATGGGATTCACCCCAGAATTCTAAAAGAACTAAGAGGAGAGCTAGTGACACAACTGACTATCCTTTTTAACAAATCATGGGAGGATGGTGTGGTACCCAGGACTGGATGAGGGTGAATGTGATTGCCCTTTACAAAAGTGGGAGTAAAGCAGAGGCAGAAAACTACAGACCTGTTAGTTTGACTTCAGTGGTAGGAAAAATGATGGAATCACTTCTGAAAGAAAGAATTGTTGAGCACCTAGAGGCCAGCGGGGCACAGGACCCGAGGCAGCATGGATTCACAGTGGGAAGGTCATGTCAGATGAATCTAGTCAACTTCTTTGACTGGGGGACCAAAGTAGTAGATTAGGGAGGGGCTCTGGCCATGGTCTTCCTAGACTTTAGCTAGGTATTTGACACAGTCCCACACAAAAGATTAATAAACAAGTTAGCCAGCCTGGGAGTGAGTTCTCAGGTGGCAGCCTGGGTAAAAAGTTGGCTGAACAACAAGACACAGAAGGTAATAGTAAACAGAGCCCACTCTGAAAAAGGGGGATTACTAGCGAGTACTGTAGGGTTCAGTACTGGAACCTGTCCTTTTCAATGTCTTTATAAGTGACATTACAGAGGGACTGGAAGGAAAAGTTTGCCTCTTTGCAAACAACAAGAAGATCTGCAGCAGGGTTAATACACAAGGGGGATGGAAAGGATGAGATGGGACTTAGCAAGACTGGAGGGATGGTCAAAAGTATGGAAGCTTAAATTCATTGCAAAGAAGTGCAAAGTAATGCACCTGAGAAACAAAACCCAGGGGAAGAGTACACCATGGGGGGGTAATAACAACAACAAAAATGGAAAGGGACCTCGGGGTAGTCATATCAGATGACCTAAAGGTAAGCAAGCAATGTGAGAAGGCAGTAAGGAGGGCTGGGGGATACTGGGATGTATAGGGAGAGGCATCTCCAGTAGAAAACAGGACGTTGTTTTCCCTCTGTACAGACAGCTGGTGAGATCCCATCTGGAGTACCACATGCAGTGCTGGAGACCCCATCTCTACAAGGACATAAACAGGATGGAAACAGTCCAGGAGAGGGCAACTAAAATGGTGCAGGGTCTGCACCAGAAGCCATATGAAGAAAGAATAAAGGAGCTTAACATGTATACCCTCAAGGAAAGGAGGGAGAGGGGCGACATGATAGAAACTTTCAAGTATCTCAAGGGAATCAACAAAGTCCAAGAGAGTAGCATCTTACAGAAAAAGAGATGTGCAAGAACAAAGGGGCACAATTTAAAGATAGAGGGGAGAATGGCTCAGGGGCAATGTGAGGAAGTATTTTTTCACAGAGATGGTGGTGGATACATGGAATGTCCTTCCTGAGGAGGTTGTGGGGTCAAGAACAGTGGGGGACTTCAAGAATACATGGGACAGACATAAGGCACTTCTTTTTTTTTAGTTTTTTAACCAGGAATAGCACACTAAGCTGAAAGCTTTTTTACAGGAGTGACCTGGGAGCACACGGAAGTTAAGTGACTTGCTCAGGGTCACACAGTATGCAAGTGGAAGCTGTGGGATTCAAACCCAGGTCTGGTCTGCTGGATGTCATCAGATTTGCAGCTCAGAGCCTTAAACCACTGCGCTATACTGCCTCCCTTCTGGTGGTGGTTAGGAAGAAGTAGGCTGTTGGTTAACCAGGCTCTGCAGCTTATCCAACAGGTAGGGAAATGGGCAGACTGGGTGGACCAAGAGGTCTTTATCTGTCGTCAAAGTCTATGTTTCTATGTTTCTGTGTTAAGAAATACATTTCAACTGATGCACTATAGGTCCTATGTAAAACAGTCATTGTATTTTAAAAAAAGAAAGATCCTACGTACTAGAGCTCCTAAAGCCCCACCTAGTTAATTGGCCCTACAAAGTTTTGATTTGAGCCACAATGACATTGAAAAGATTTCTTTTAATGTAAAGAAGGTAATAATACATGCAGTCATGCCCGAAAGTCACAAATAAATTCTACAGACAAGTAGCCTCAATCCTACTATATCCATTAATATGATCCCTGGACTAAGCGGGTTCAGGGCCATGAAGAGGATCCTGGCAAAATTGGAAGGTCTCTTGGGGCATATAGATATGCAGAAACAATCGTATCTGTAGTTAGAGCACCAAAACTGGTGTTTTGTACCCAATAGCTCCATATGAAGTCCAAACCATCCGTTGATTCTCCTGATACAAAATGGCCATTCATAGTCGAATGAGTTAACATCAATAGTACAAAAGACTACATGGATCCTCATTACCTACTGCAAATGCGCAAAAGATTCGGAGGAGAAGTCAGAAGCGGCACCATCTTAAAATTTGGTCAAAACATGTTACTCAACAAGTAAAAATTCAAACAGTATATGATAACCCTGGGAACAATCAACACACTTTTGTGCAGGGAAAAGTCCAACTTTGTAGTTCCAAAGTCCATATAGTTCAATACCTACAGAGAAAGAAGAAAAACATTCACAGTCTTTCCCCCAACACACGAAACAGCAACCCATAAACACGTTAAATTAAATCAAAGTCCCAGTTAATAAATAATATCAAACCAGTTCAAGAGGGAAGTCCTGTCTGGTGTTAGAAACAAAAGACAGTAGAAAATTCAGTCCCCATTTGATGACTCCTCTTCATCAGGCCAATTTTCAAGGTTCTTTTTTGTCGTGACCCTCTCCACACAAGCTCCTGCCTCCTTGGGATCTGTAAATCTGTAGTGCTTGTGGCCATCGTAGAAACAGACGAGTTGAAAATGCCAAAGAATAGGTAATGTCCAAGTCTCTGAGTCTCTGTTTAACTCCACTGAAGGCATTGGGTCTTGTCTGGGTGGCATAGAAAATGTCCAGAAAGAATAAAATGCAGTCTTCATTTACTTGTACAGGCCCCCAGTTTCACAAGGCCCCAGGATCAAGTCTCACTCTGCCGCTGACAAGAGGTTGAGTAGGACAGTGCAGGGAGTATCATTGCTGGTGCTTGGCCTTCTGGGGGTGATCCAATAGGCTGATATAATTTTAAATTCAGTAAATCCCATTAGGTCCAATAGCTACGGATGTAGTTACTGGGTCACACTCTCCCCCTCTGCCTCCTCAGGAAGACCTATGGTACAAATATTGGCAGCTCAAACATTGTTTTCCAATTGTTCCAGGCTGATTCACAGGGCTACTTGTTCTTTAAGTGAAGTGCCTGTAGCTGTGAGGGCCTTTCCTGCCATGACTTCCACACTTTTTGTCATCTCTCTAATTGCATCAAGGCGCATCTCAATGGTGAGAAATCTTTGGGAAAAAGTATCGAGAGTTTGGTCGATCTGCTGTATCATTTTAGTAAGAGCATTTATTGAAAGCTGGAGGGAGGTTAACAAAGCAAAACTTGTCTCTGGCTCATGGATGGGGAGGTACTGTCCACATGTTCAGGCTGTCTGGCCACTGGAGTGTGCAGCTGGAAAAAGTCCTGCGTATACAGTTTAGTGCATCTCATTTCCTTTCCACTTTTATATCCTGAGGTGCAACAGATGGTCCTCTGTTGAGCAAAATGAACCTCCAACTGAGTTTAACCCAAATTATGGCACTTTAATCAATGGAAAGGGCTTCAATTGGGAGCTCCAGAAATTAGCTGTTGCTGGCTGGGCTGCTAGCTCCACCCCATTTGTCTCCAAATTCTGGCTGGGATCCTTACCAACCTTTCCTCTCTCCTCTCCTCTCTTCCTTTCACCTCTTTCTCCCTTCACAGCTCTGACACTCACTGTCACACTCCCCCCCCCAAATAAAATCTTTTGCTGGTCAAGCTACTTTGTCCTTCTGCTTTCCCAAATTTTTGTGTGCCTTCCCTTTTACTAGAAAAGTATGAGTGCTGCTATACCATTGCTATAATCTACAGATATATATCTATATCTATATCTATATCTACAGTATATCTATACCTATATAAATATGGCATATGACATTAGTGACAGTGAGCTAGTAGAAATATCTTCAGAAGCTATACTTGGCTTCCTGACCTCATGAGTAGCAAAACCATGAGTAAGATCAGAACAGCTCAACTATGGCATGTAAAGATTTTTCTACTGTCTTACTCTCACCCATGTCATATTTGATTTGTACAATGTGTTTTTGTGGTTCTCTGACAGAAAGGATCAAGAGTTACTAAAAGAATAAAGTACAAAATGTAAACTGTGCCCTTCTGATCAATGACTTAGCACAAGAAAAGCAAATCAGTACATTACAAATCAATACACTCACTACAGTACACTATCAAAATAGATGCAAAGTAGAAAGCAACTAAAGTCTACAAAGCATCTCACATATACTTTTGTACCACACATTGCTATTATGATGTCATCAACATTGTTAAAGCTGATCCCTGATTGGTTTAGAATTCCACTGTGACATACCCAGCTTCACAAGTTAGTAAGTAGTACAATCTTATAACATTGACACACACTTGTGACCTCTACATCAATACAGGATGGCTACTGCTTGACCTGCGTATTAAGTACCAAATGTGCTTACTTGCAAAAAAGACCCTCCTTGGTCTCTTCTCCCCCTCTCTTAACACGTTTATCTGCTCAGCTCATCACAAACACACCACCCAACAAAGTGCCCTGAGGAAATCCCTATAAGTACCTTTTTGTAGGACCAATCCAGCCAAGCGCACCTCCCCTGTTAGATCATCAACTTGACCAATGAGCTCCCACCTGATTTATTAGACTTGTCCACCCCTGGTCATTTTAAATCTGCTTTGAGAAAATACTTTGTGTCAAAAATAACCTGCAAATGCAGTTACTTTACCGATAATCTGCAAACGCACTTAATTACCTAACCTAACCCCATATGGGACTACATCATCCATTTCACCCTCCCTCCCACCCGCCTCTCCTCCAAACCTTCCCTTTCTCCCCTTTGCAATCTCTCCTATGTTACTGGTTACCCTGACAATGCTACCTTGTAGCATCTGCCTAATTGTTTCCAGGTTGAATAATGATAATATTGTTGAAATGCTTGTCCTAATTATTGTATTGCTTGTTCTCATCCAAATACTACTTGTCCAGCTCATATTGCTTGTGCCTTTTCCAACTACTGCTCTGTAATGTATGACATGGAACTTTTGTAAACGAGCTCTGGCTCAAAGGTGTATCTCTGAAATATTAATAAATAAATAAATACATAGATACATAGATACATAGACAGTGTCGGCAGATAAGGGCCTATGGCCCACCCAGTCTGCCCATTTGAGCTTGTAAGTTCAGTTTGTTTTCCTAGAGGTCTGTTGCCCTTACCCTGACCTCTAGAATTCCTTTATGTCTATCCCATGCATTCTTAAATCCCGTGATTGTTTCAGCCCCCACCACTTCCTCTGGCAGGTGTTCCACTTGTCCACCACCCATTCTGTGAAGAAATTCTTTCTCATGTTTCCTCTGAATCGTCCTCCTCCAACTTCATCCCATGCCCTCTAGTCCTGGAACATCTTTTTCACTTAAAAATAGTGTTTTCCTGCACCCTGTTCCTCCCTGTAAGATACTTGTATGTCTCTATCATATCCCCTCTCTCCCTCCGCTCCTCCAGGGAGTACATGTTCAGTTCCTTCAACCTGTCTTCATAGGACTTGTGATGCAATCCATGCACCATCTTTGTTGCCCTCCTCTGAACCTTCTCTACCCTGTCTATGTCCTTACGTAGGTATGGTCTCCAGAACTGTACACTGTACTCCAGGTGAGGCCTCACTAGTGTCTTGTATAGCGGAATTATGACCTCCTTTTCCTGCTGGTGATGCCCCTGCCTATACATCCCAGCATCCTATTTGCTTTACCTGCTGCCTTGTCACACTGTTTCCCTACCTTGAGGTCATCAGAGATGATAACCCCAAGATCCCTTTCCTGCTTGGTGCATGCTATATCCTCACCCCCCAACTGATATATTGTGCCAGGGTTTTTGTGCCCCATATGCATTATCTTGCACTTCTTTGCATTGAATTTCAACTGCCAAACCCTTGACCATTCTTCAAGTTTCTGTAGGTCACTTCTCATTCTGTCTACACCCTTTGGTGTGTCTACTGTGTTACAGAGCTTTGTGTCATCAGCAAACAGTGAAATTCTGCCTTCTAGATCCTGCGTAATGTCACTGATGAAAATGTTGAATAGGACTGGTCCCAGCACTGATCTCTGTGGTACCCCCACTGGTCACTCTTCCCTCTGTGGAGTGACAGCCATTTACCACCACCTTCTGTGTCCTGCCACCCAGCCAGTTACCTACCCACCACACTAGTGTCCTGCCCAGACCCATATTCCCCAGTCTGTGTAATAGTCTTCTATGTGGCACAGTGTCAAAGGCCTTGCTGAAGTCCAGATAGGCCATGTCCACTGCCCTCCCCTGATCCACCTCCCTAGTCACCCAGTCAAAAAATTCAACGAGGTTCGTCTGACATGACCTCCCCCTGGTGAAACCATGCTGCCTTGGGTCCTGTAGTCCATTGACAACCAGATGTTCCACCAATCTCTCCTTCAGTAGTGCTTCCATGATCTTCCCCACTACCGAGGTGAGGCTGACTGGTTTGTAGTTCCCTGCTTCCTCTTTGTTCCCACTTTTGTATAAGGGGACTACATCTGCTGTCCTCCAGTCTTTGGGTACCTCCCTGTTTCCAGTGATCGGCTAAACAGGATAGCCAGAGGTTCAACCACCACCTCTTTTGGTTCTTTAAGGACCTAGGGTGCACCCGTCTAGCCCCATTGCTTTATCAACTCTTATTACTTCCAGTTCCTTCAGGACCGCTTTCGTGTAAAGGGACTTGTGTTAATTTCTGCACCATTCTCACCCCTTGTACTCCTTCAGACCCATTACCCCTCTTCCTCAGTAAAGACTGAGCAGAAATACCTGTTCAATATGTCAGCTTTACTGTTGTCATCCTCCATGCGGCTCCCATCCTCCCCTTCAGTCTCACTATCCCTCCCTTTGTCTTTCTTTTTTCACTTATGTACCTGTAAAAGGTTTTGTCCCCTCTACCCACTGATTTTGCAATGTGTTCTTCTGTCTGAGCTTTGGCTTCCCTTACTGACCTCCCTGCCTCCCTTTGCTTCTCCTGGTACTTCTCCCTATCCCTTCTGCCTGTGTCTTTTTGTATTGCCTGAATGCAATCTTTTTGGCTTTCACTTTCTTTGCTACCTCTTTGGAAAACCATAATGGTCTCCTCTTCCTTTTCCTCTTGCTAACCTGCTTAATGCATAATTCTGTTGTTCTTGTAATCCCCATTTTAAATACTGCCCATTGTTCCTCAACCCCTGATTCCTGTCCCATTCCCTTAATGCCTCTTTTAAGTATCTCCCCATTTTCCCAAAGTCTGCCCCCCTAAAATCCAGATTACGTGTTTTTGTGTGGTTTGGTTCTGCTCTTTCTGTGATTTCAAACCACAATGACTGGTGGTCACTGTTACCCAGGTGCTCCCCACTGTTACCCCATTACACTGTCCCTGTTTGTGAGCACAAGGTCCAGTATTGCCTTCTGCCGAGTTGGTTCCATGACCAGTTGCTTGAGGAAGGCACCCTGAAGAGTCCAGGATAAATCTGCTCTAGTTGATGCTGCTGCTGGGATGCTCCAGTCCACGTCTGGAATATTGAAGCTCCAACCAGTACCTCATCCTTTGTCTGCCATCCTTTGATGGCTAGCATCAGCTCCCTATCTGTTTCTTCCTCCTGGGCTGGTGGTCTATAGACCACACCTGTGCGGATGGCTGTCCCCATTTTCCTTTCCAGCTTAACCCACAGTATCTCTCCCATTTTGTTCCTCCTGGATCTCTGTGGCCCTTATGTCATTTTTCACATACAGTGCCACTCCTCCTCCCTTCCTGCCTGCTCTGTCTCTTCTGAATATGTTGTAGCCAGGTATGGCCATCTCCCAGTCATGGTTATCATTACACGGGTTTCAGTGATGGCCACAATGTCCAGGTCTGACTGTACCATGACAGCCTCCAGATCTTCCATCTTGTTGCTAAGGCTCCTGGCATTTGCACACATGGCTTTCCATGATTTGACCTCCTAGACTGCTTCACTGTTCTACCCAGCCCCTTCCTTGGTTGTCATTTATCCCTGGTTCTCTTGCTGTCTGCCCTTCTGCTGAATTTTGCCCTTTCTGCTTATCCACCTCTTGGGCACTAATCTCCATCTTTTGCACACTGCTTTGCAGAGATAGCCACTCCTCTGGTTCACTGGTTCCACTGCTAGCTGTGGGGGATGAGCAAGTAGGTACCCTCCTTGCTGGCCTGCCACTCCCCTTTGCTAGTTTAAATGCTTGTCAATGTAGCATTTAAACTTATCATTGAGTGCTTGGATTCCCCTCCAGGATGGATGCAGGCCGTCCAGGCTTGAACAAACCTTCATCCCTCCAGGTGGGTCCCCAGTCACCAATGAATCCAAACCCTTCCTCACAGCACTAGTTCTTCAACCATGAGTTAAAGTTCCTGGTGCATGCACTCCTATGCTCTCCCTTGCCTCTCACAGGTAGTACTTCTGAGAAAGTGACAGAAGTAGCTACTTGCTTGAGACCCCTTCCCAGTTTCCTAAACTCTTCCTGAACTTCCTTTGGCTCCCCATTTGCCAGGTCATTAGTAAAACAAGTTGATCTTATTTTCTATTGCGACATATACACATTTGCAAGATAATAGTACTATCTTGCAAGTTGGGCATAAGATAATAGTTTTATCTTGGCCAATCCAGACCCACACCTGTTGCATAAATATATATACATATTGATGTGTATATACTGCAGAGCCAGCCAGCCATGATGCAATGCAGTGACATGTCGCAAAATACAGCATGACAAAAAAGTTTAACTGCTATTCAGATACAACATTTCCTGAAGGATTCCACCACATCAGGGTGACAGCAGTAGTGCACCCATTCATCACAGCGCCAACCAACAATTTCGCCCACCTCTCTTTTTGTGGGGGGCTGCACCCCTGAACCCCCAACCCCTTAATAATTATTCTAACTCTGGGGGGGGTGGACCGCGGGGAAGGGATGGCAAAATCAGAAATCAGCGCTGTGGAGTCCTGACACTTTAATGCCTGCACCCTAATGCCCTGTAAGGTTCCTGGAGTATACTGCAGAACTTTGTGATATACTGCGGCATTGCATCCTAGCTTGTGCCACTGTATGTATGTGTGTATATGCATGTGAAACTTGCCAGGATGAAACCCAATTCTGCATCATTTTGCAACACCCTGCAGCATGCTACTGCATAGTTACTGTGGAAAACAATGCAATTTCAATGGCCATTAGTCCCTTTTTTCATGCAGAAAACTGTGACACTCATGTCATCCTGACAGTGTTACATTTTTCAGCATG
The DNA here is from genome assembly GCA_016271365.2 of Neoceratodus forsteri. Lineage (NCBI taxonomy): Eukaryota > Metazoa > Chordata > Ceratodontiformes > Ceratodontidae > Neoceratodus > Neoceratodus forsteri. The sequence continues at coordinate 160,890,668 of CM028137.1, forward strand.
ACAGCAGAGATTAATTCCCATGGAACTTACATTGTTTGTTGCAGCAACTGTGCTGCAGCATTCCGCAGAATCCTGTAAAACTGGGTTTTATCCTGGTGACCTTCAGTGTATGTGTGTGTATATATATATATATATATGTATCTATATATATGTATATATATGTATATGTGTGAATATATATATATATATATATACACACACACACACACACTATATATTATAGTGGCATGGTAGTGCCACTATAGTTATGGTTGAGTACCCATTTAAGGTTAAATCTGAAATTTAGCAGCTTAATAACTTTACAACCATATGATAGATTTGCCTGAAATGTGGAATGCATGGTCTGGTATCACAGATCTCTGGATCTGGCAATTTGCGTTATGGTCAGAAGTACAGTTGCAGAGCTACTGAGCACCAAAAATGTATAAATTATGCATTTATGCACGTTTCTTTGCTCATGCGTACAGGTCGCACAGTTTGCATGATCAGTCTGAAAACTTTAGGGAACATGCAGCCAAGGTCCCTGATGTGCTTTTCAGAGATTTCATGAAAACATATTAAATGGTTCAAAAGTTATTAGAAAAACACTGCATCCCATTATAGTGAAAGAGAAACATAGAAACATAGAATTTGACAGCAGATAAGGACTGCTTGGCCCACCTAGTCTGCCCATTTCCCTATCTAACGGACAAGCTGCAGATCCTAGTTAACCAACAGCCTACTTCCTCCTAACCCCCACTAGAATTGCCTTATGTCTGTCCCATGCATTCTTGAATTCTCCCAATCTTTTTGTCTCTACGACCTCCTTAGGAAGGCTGTTCCATGTATCCACAACCCTCTCTGTGAAGAAATACTTCCTCACATTACCTCTGAGCCGTCCCCCCTCTATGTTCAAATTGTGCCCCTTTGTTTTTACACATCTCTTTTTCTGAAAGATGCTACCCTCTTGGACGTTGTTGATTCCCTTGAGGTATTTGAAAGTTTCTATCCTGTCCCCCCTCTCCCTCCTTTCCTCGAGGCTACACATCTTTAGTTCTTTTAGTCTTTCTTCATATGTCTTCTGATGCAGACCCTGCATCATTTTAATTGCCCTCCTCTGCACAGCCTCCACCCTTTCTATGTCTTTGTGGAGATGGGGTCTCCAGAACTGTACACAGTACTCCAGATGTAATCTTACCAACTGTCCGTACAAAGGGCCAACAACTTTTTGTTTTCTACTGGTGATGCCTCTCCCTATGCATCCCAGTATCCCCCTAGCCCTTCTTACTGCCTTCTCACATTGCTGGCCCACCTTTAGGTCATCTGATATGACTACCCCCAGGTCCCTTTCCATTTGTGTTGTTGTTGTTGTCAGTATCTCACCCCCATTGTGTACTCTTCCCCTGGGTTTTTGTTTCCCAGGTGCATTACTTTGCACTTCTTTCCATTGAATCTAAGCTACCATACATTTGACCATTCCTCCAACCTTGCCAAGTCCCTTTTCATCCTATCCACCCCACCTTGTGTATCAACCCTGTTGCAGATATTTGTGTAATCTACATAGAGACATACTTTCCCTTCCAGCCCCTCTGCAATGTCACTTATAAACACATTAAAAAGGACCAGCCCCAGTACTGAACCCTGCGGTACCCCACTAGTAACCCTCCTTTCTTCACTGTGGACTCCATTTACTATTACCCGCTGTGTCCTGTTGTCCAACCAGTGTTTTACCCAGGCTACCACCTTGGGACCCACTCCCAGGCTGGCTAATTTGTTTATTAATCTTTTGTACGGGACTGTGTCAAATGCCTTGCTAAAGTCTAGGTAGGCCATGTTTACAGCCCCTCCCAGGTCTACTGCTTTGGTCACCCAGTCAAAGAAATCAATTAGATTTGTCTGACATGACCTTCCCACTGTGAATCCATGCTGCCTTGGGTCCAGTGCCCCACTGGCCTCTAGATACTCAACAATTCTTTCCTTCAGAAGTGATTCCATCATTTTCCCTACCACTGAGGTCAAACTGACAGGTCTGCAGTTTCCTGCCTCTGTCTTGCTCCCACTTTTGTGAAGGGGAATCACATCTACCCTCCTCCTCCTCCAGTCCTCAGGTACCACACCATCCTCCCATGATTTATTAAAAAGGGTAGTCAGTGGTATTACTAGTTCTTCCCTTAGTTATTTTAGAATTCTGGGGTGAATCCCATCAGGCCCCATTGCTTTATCCACCTTCACTTTTAAGAGTTCTTTCAGAACCCTTTCTTCTGTGAAAGGACTAATATCAACCCCCCTATCCAGAGTGCTTCTATTGACTTGATTACGTATTTCCCACTATTTTTCCATTGTGAATACTGAGCAGAAGTATTCGTTCAGTATTCCTGCTTTTTCACTCTCGCTCTCTGTCCAACTACCCTCTTTGTTTAGCCTCAGTATCCCTGCCTTAGTCTTTCTTTGCTCCCTAATGTACCTATAAAAGGTTTTATCCCCCTTCTTAAACGAGTTGGCTATCTTTTCCTCGGTTTGGGCCTTTGCTATTCTGACTGCCTTACCCACTTCCTTCTGCTTTAACTGGTACAGTTCTCTGTCCAGCTCCTTCTGTGTTTCCTTATACTTCCTGAATGCTGTCTTTTTCTCCTTTACCTTCCCCATCACTTCTTTTGATAACCATAGTGGTTTTTTCTTACATTTTGATTTGTTTATTTGCTTCACACAAAGGCTTGTTGCCTCTGTGATGGTGGTTTTGATGTTTTCCGATTGTTGCTCCACCCCACATTCTTGCCTGTTTGCTGGTGCTTTTCTAAGGCACTCTCCCATTTTGACAAAATCAGCCCCCCTGAAGTCCAGTACCTTCACTTTTGTGTGGCTTGACTCTACAGCTAAGTTTATCATGAACCACACTGTTTGGTGGTCGCTTGTTCCCAGATGGCTACCCACTTCAAGATCAGAGATCCTCTCTCCATCCCCATTTGAGAGTACCAGGTCTAAGATGGCTCTCTCCCGAGTGGGTTCCTAAACTAGTTGTCTGAGGCATGCCTCCTGTAGGGCATCGAGAATGGCCCTGCTCTTGGATGTGGCTGCAGCAAAGGTGCTTCAGTCAACATCTGGTATATTCATGTCCCCCCATCAGCAATATCTCCCCTTTCTCTGCCATCCCAAGGATGCCTTCTATCATTTCCTTGTCCATTTCCTCCCCCTGAGACGGGGGTGGGGTCTGTATACAGCACCTTGTGGAGCTATTTCCAGTCTCTCGGGTGACCCACAGTGTCTCCTCTCCTCCCTGTTTACCCTTTAGTTCTGTTGCTTTGATCCCTTCCCTTACATAAGAGAGCTACTCCTCCTCCTCCTCCTCTTCTTCTTCCCTCCCTCTCCCTCCTGTAGATTGTGTACCCTGATATGTTGACATCCCAGCCATGGTTCTCTGTGTACCATGTTTCTGTGACTGCTACAATATCCAGGCATCCCTCTTCCATCAAGGCCACCATTTCAGGGAGCTTTTTACCTAGTCTATGGTCATTGGTACTCATTACCCTCCATTTTTTTATGGCATTATTTCTTTTTGCCCCATCCCTGTCCCTACCACTTTTGTATTTTTGTCCATTTACCCCTGCCCTTCTCCCTACTGACTACTTTATCTTGGTGTTTACCTCAATAATTACCCTAATTTTTTGGGGGGAATAGGATTTCCCTTGTCCTTTTCAGTGCCTCCCCCCCTTGGCTAGTTTAAATGCTTGCCATTGAAGCATTTAAACCTATTACCTAGGATCCTGGTTCCCCTCCAGGATAGATGCAGACCATCACACCTGTATAGGCCTGCATCCCTCCAGGTGTAGTCCCAGTCCCCAGTGAAGCCAAATCTCTGAGCTCTGCATGAGCTTTTCAACCAGTCATTGAATCCCATGGTGTGGAGTGCTCTAGCCTCATCCATGCCATAGACAGGTAGCATTTCCGAGAAAGTTACCATGTGTGCTACTTGTCTAAGGCCCCTCCTCAACTTCACAAACTCCTGTTGCACTGCTCTGATCCCATCCTCAGCCAGGTCATTCATCCCTAGGTGGATAATGACATCCAGCTCCCTCCCCCTTGCTGCTACTCCCATGATCCTGAGGATTCATTTCCTGTCCCTCCAAGCCTTGGTGCTGGGCAGGCACCTTTCCTCCCTTGGCCCCCCCAGTTCTACCCCCTAACAATTGAGTCCCCCACCAGGAGTTCTTTCCTTCCCCTGTGGGGTCCTGGGCCACCCTCCTGTGGGTCTCCATTGTGGAGGTTCCCAGCATCCTCCTTGGTCTCCACTGCAGGTGCCTCCATAGAGGAACCATGCTTCACCAGAGCAGTGAATGAATTTTGGAGAGGCACAACTGGAGGGATGTGCCTCTGTTCCACAACCCACACCCTCCCTGAGCCCACCATGGTCCAACCACTCCTCTTTCTTGTCAACCTCTGAGGTAGTGGCAGTGGCTTGGGTGGTCCCTGAGTGGGGGAGCAGGTTTTCCGAATCCTTGCCAGGCCAGCATGGAGATGAACAACTTTCTCCCTCAGACCAGAGAGATGCCTGCAAATAGGGCAGGAACGCAGTCTCCAGAATGTATCCCGGAAGACTGCTGCTCCACAGCCAGTGCATTGCATCGCTCCCCACATGTCTTGTGTCCCTTCCAGTTACAGATGCTTTTTTGTTCTTTGTTCTTGTTTTAGTGTGTGCAAGCCTGTGAGTGTCTCTACCCCCTATTTAGTGTGCTGTGCCTTTAAGGATATGAACAGGTGTATGTCGTTAGCAGTGTTGGGGAAGTGATGTCAGAGCTCCTGCTATAAAGGAAGTTATGCACTTGGGGTGGGTGGGGTGAGGGAAGGTGGGAGTAAACCTATACCGTCCAGAAACAATCATCTACAACTCTTACCCTCCACCTTGGGGAGTGCCTTCCTTCCTTTCAGACACCTATTTCACAAAGGCTCAGTAACAGGTCTAGTCACAACTGACTGCAAATATCTCCCAGCTACAGTTCCTCCCTGGCAAATTAAAGTTAAAACTAAGAAAAGTCCACCCCAAAAACAGAATCAATACTAGTTACTTACACAGGTCCAAAAAAGTAATAATTCAGTTCAGTGAAGTCTAGAAAATAACCTCCTTGATTCAAGGAAGCTGTGGCTACTTTCTCACTCTCCCTGTCTCCGTCTCAGCAGCGAAGTTAAAATATGCGGCAGTGTCGCAAATGCAGTTTTTACTGTCACAAATTACCCTTTCACTTTCATGATTCAGTCTTTTTTTTTTCAGTTGGTGGCCAGAAAAATGCTTGGCATTTAAATTTGGGACCCACTAGGGATACAATTCTTGTGTTCACCTAGTTGAGTCCTGAGGATGCTAGCCATGTCTTTTTTTTTTGGGAGGGGGGGTAAAAACACCCCAGAAATATGTTTTTAAATTTTTGTAAAAAAGTGGTGTCATAAAGTACTTTTGCAAATGCAACACTTCCTTATTACCCCATTTCATGTACAGTATGTCACGGCAGTAATTTTTCAAATCCTGGCCAAAATGTGTTTTCACACATGTGGCACAGAATGGCATTAAAGTTGTGCAAAATTATGTTTTGGTGGGATTTGAAAATGTTCTGTACTGCGTACATGAGGTGGGGTAATAAGATGGCTATGCTGACAATTTGGTCACTGTTGTCCTATAAATGGAAGTTCAGGGCCCAAAGGGCCTGCGCTCCAACAGGCAAATAAGGATATGATTATACTGTCCCAAAAAGTAAAGAAATAAATTGCAAAAATTGTGTTAATGCTCTAGTTAGGGTTATAGCCACAAAAGTAGAGAAATGTGGTATTAGGGTTTCCAAACCTAACACCCCACCCCCGGCTGCACACACCAGCAGGCGTTGGGGGTGTGCCTAGGGGTTATCTGCCTTAAGGCTAGCCCATTCTCCTATACTGTAACCATCTCAGCTTATTTAGTTATGGAATGGGGTGAGCATTAGGTCAGATGACACCAAGGCACACCAATGAGCCTTTTGGTGTGTGCAAAGCAGGGTGGGGTGTTAGATTTGGAAACCTAAACACCACATTTCCCTACTTTTGAGGCTGTAACTCTAACCAGACATTAACACAGTTGTTTTCAGTTTATATTATATATTCTTCATAAAACCTTATAATAAATCTAGATCTTTAATTGTCCTCAAGCCAGTCACATGACATTGAAAGTTTATGAACCATTGCCTAGGTTGAAAGAAAGAACTGGGCAATAGTTCATTTGAACTGATCAATTTTTTTTTTTAACTATTGCCCAGTTAGCCTGTCAATCATGAAAACCACCCACATATGCAGTGCCACAGGACAGTGTGGAGTGCACTGTGTGGCGTGCATAGCAGTGGGGCCATGTGCAGGGGGCCTTGCCCCACCACTACCCCTGCAACCCACCATGCACAGATGTAAGGGAAACATGGTACTCACCTGCGTCCTGGTCAGCAGAGTGATGCTGACCCACGGCACCACCACTGTGCCCTGGCTGCAAGGCCACACCACCCGCTCTGGCCTGCCGTCCCTGCTCCCAAGCCAACCAGGTCCTACGGTGATCCTCTGGGCCTAGGGTGTAAACATGGAGAGGGTAACATCAGTACAGATCAGTAACATAGCCCTCCCTGCTGTGTGCATGCCCGCATAGCCCAGCCATGATGCTGTGGTGCAGGGTGTACACAAGGCACCCCCAACACCAGCAACACAGGTAGGCCCCCCTGTGGCATGGCCTAATGGCCACCACAATACCTGGCAGACAGATACTACCAGTGATGTGATGAAGCACCTACTTGGCCGTGGCATGCAGCCCCACTGGGCACGTGCCTGCAGTCACCCTAGGCAGTCGGGGTCCTGCTGCTGGAGGTCACCATATTGGTGGTGACACTGCTCCACTGTCCTGCTGCACCCTGTGGCCTCCTCCAGGCCCTCTGCCACCTCCTGCCACACTGCAGTCCATGGCCTCAGGAGGGGTACCTGCCCAAAGAGGGCACCAGCATGGGGCTCTACCAAGGCCACCAGGTTTGCCAGCTCAACTGCCATCCAAATGGGTGCTCTGGTGTGTGTGGCATGGTGCAGTAGCAATTGGCAACAAAATGGCACCTTGTAGTGCATGTGACCCACGGGTGGAGTCAGAGGGATACTGCACTGCTAGTCGCTATTGCACTGTCACTGGACTGCACAATGGGGTGCAGCCATGCGTACGCATGGCACCTAGGGGGAAAAGGTCAGCCACAGGTTCAAGGGTCTGTCTGCGCACTGAGCACTACAGCACTATTGGAAAGCCCTGAATGTAGTGCGGTAGAGTACATGTGTGTGATGCCTTGCAGTGGCCTACCATGCTGTGGCTCCATGGCTCGCATGACGCACCATGGCACGAACACCCCCTGAGCATACAGCTCACTTGCTCCACAGGCACAGTGGTGGTCATGCCCTGTACTGCCTCCTGTGCACAGCACATCAGCAGCACTGCTAGTGTCAGCATCAGCACCCCGGGCATGAGTGGTGCAGTGCCGATTGCACACTTCACAGTGGTGCACCATAGCCTGAGCACACTCAACACCATTGTGCAAGGCGCAACAGTGCAATATTCAGCCAAGATATGCAAATCAGCTCATGAGCCATGCCACGGCGCATCCACTGCATTAGCATCCAATTACAGTTGCGCCTGCTTTCATTTGCATGCGTTGCACTATAAATACATGACCTGAGGCTGCATATGCCATGGATTGGTACTGAAGTCCTTTTGAGGTAGGTTGCATGCTATTGGGATGTGGGGACAGTGGTCTGGGTGAGCTGTATGGGACTGCACAGTCCAAGGTAACATCTGTCTATCCCCCAGGCACAAGCTTGACTGAGCAAGAGGAAGAGGAGGAGCAGGGAAGGGTGCGAAGGAGGAGGCCCAACTTTACCAGGGCTGAATCTGATGCCCTGTTCAAGGCGTACCTTGACAGGGAACCGCTGCTTAGCGGACAGCGGGAAATGCCACAGGCCCATGCTGCAGCATGGGATGAGGTGGCATGTGCCCGTAAACCAGCAGAGCAGCCACCAGCAGTCCATGCAGGAGTGCAAGAAGAAGCTACATGGTAGGTCTGTTGCTGTCAGCATGTGGGTGGTAGGAGGGCATGCCACAGTGCCAGGCAGAGCCACTAACAGTACTGTGTTCCTTTACAGCTCTTGAACATCTACATGGGGCAGAGGTGGTGGGTGTGTTCACCAAGGGGGTGGCCCTGGATACAGAGGAACACCCATCCATCTCCACAGGTGTCCAAAGGACCATCCAACTGCATACCTGCACGTCTGTCCAGACTGATGCCGGTGGTGCGGGTGCGGACATGGCCCTGCCTGTGTCCCAGCATGACACCGCCCTTGGTGTCTAGTGTGCTGGGACACGGATTGGGGCTGTATACAGCACTGATGATGACGTGACACACGTTCTGGACAGTGATGCATGTGGGACACAGGATGGTCCCACAGAAGGCAACCACCCAGGCGGTTCCGTGGGTGATGATGTCATGGCTGCCTGTGCAACAGCCCATTCCCAGCCTATGTCTGCATGCTCCAGTGGGGCAGCACTGGTGTGCATCCAGGGTGGTGGGGCTGTTGTGGCTGGTGCAGCCATGCTGGTATCCCCTGGCAATCAGCACCCAGAGAGGCAGTGCCAGCAGTTGGCCAATGTCAATGGGGGGACAGGGATGGGAGACAGTGGCAGTGCACAGCATGTGGATGTATCCCAGAATGGCAGTACTGTGCTGTGCCCATCATCAAGGAGTGCTGGGCAGCAGGGCCAGGAACACCATGGGGGAAAGCATGCTGGACATGCAGATGCCCCTTTGGACAACCACAGCCATCTTCTCCAGGCCTCAGTAGATCAGCAGATGTGGCTTGTGATGGTGGTGGATGCACTCAGTGTGATTCTGCACCAGGTAGAGGAGCGGTGCAGCAGGTACCATGGCTGACTCCTGGCAGAGTTGGCCCAGCAGCAGGCAGATGTGACCGCTGCCATTGACAGGCAAACCACTGCAATGGTGAGTGTCATGGCTACACTGGCCACCCAGCTGGTGCCCAGCCGCCACAGACTCTGCATGCTGCTATGTCCATCCCCCATTAGTGATGGGTGAAGTGGCCCCAATTAGTTCCGTGAAGTGATCTACGGAGTGAAGGCAAATTTGCAAAGTGCTCCGCAACGCGAAGCGGAGTACTCCGCGTTACAAATGGGTAACGCGAAGTCCATTGAAAACAATAACGTCGCGTTACTCCACCTTCCCAAACCACTACTCCACCAATTCTTAAGGCGAAGTACATTGAAAACAATGTACTTCGCCTTACTTCACCTTGTTTTTAAGCTCCAAAGGTGAATTTTGCAGTGTTTCATGGGATTTCAGGTCACATGGGCTCTAGATTGTTCTACACAGACTCAGTCTGGGGTAGCATGTGTAGGAAGCTGTAGGAGACAATCTGCTCTGAGAGCTCTCTGCAATTCAAACCTTCAAAAAGCTGTTAAAGAGCCTTTTTGAGTAATTTTTTTGCTGAAACTTTAGTTTATTGATTATAGGAAACCCTCCTGTGCTCATTTCATCGAGTGTTTATTGTTTGTGTATGGATTTTGAATGTTAATGTACAACATTCAGTCTGTGTACTGAGAGACAGTGGAAGTGTGCTTTGGGGGAGGGGTGTATCTGTGGTGTGGGTAGATTAACTTGGAGAAAAAGACAGTGCTTTCTGTTTTGGTGATATTTTTCTTGTTTAACTGTGTTAATGTACACACAGTAATATTTTCAATATTTCTTGCCTTTTTTTGCTGATTGTTGTGGTGCAGCAGTGCATAATTTTAGTTTGTTTAAAATATGTGGTTATACTACTGAAGTTTTCAATTTTCTATGCATTACTTAGTGTGTGTGTGAGTATGTGTGTGACGCGTGTCATCAAATCAGACACCTTTTATTGTGCCACATAATACTTTCAGCAATGTGAAGCTGCTATCCACTGCAGTTGTGTTATTTTTGTACTTCTTTGTGGTATCTTTACTGGTACTAGTACTAGTGACTGTTACTGCAGCAGTACAGTACACTGCCCCCCAGTGGACCGCCCCACCGGTAAAGGTATTCTTTTCCAGATTTGAATTTCTGATGGTGAGCACTGGTTAGGTGTTGTGCCTTTGTGTCTGCATCTCTTCAGTGCACAGCACAATCTTAATCTGTAAGTGCATTTGCATCTCTTTAGGGCCCAATCTCCATCTGTAACTTAAGTCACAGTTGTTTCTTTGGCTTCCCTTCAGAGTACTAGACAGGTGTGGTGCTTAATTCTGCATGAACATTGTACACATAAATATGTGTTTTTAAGTCAGGACCATCATCATGAGTCACTCGTGATACAAATCACATTCTTCATCATCACAGTCACAAATGCAGTCACAAATCATGATTCACGATCATTCACGTTATGAATCACACAAATGTTTTTTCTAGTTACTTGGATGTATTTTAAGCCTGTTTTGTAGTATCTCTCCAGGCTTCACCACCCCACCATTATACTCATTGATACGTGTTTTTAAGTCTGGGAGTTTTAAACTACAGCTCATCAGGGAAGTACAGCCGTAGGCGGTAAGCATTCACATTTCTTCATCATCACAGTCACAAATGCAGTCACAAATCATGATTCACGATCATTCATGTTATGAATCACATAAATTTTTTTTCTAGTTACTTGGATGTATTTTAAGCCTGTTTTGTAGTATCTCTCCAGGCTTCACCACCCCACCATTGTACTCATTGATACATGTTTTTAAGTCTGGGAGTTTTAAGCTACAGCTCATCGAGGCCTGGGGAAGTACAGCCATAGGCATTCACGTTTCTTCATCATCACAGTCACAAATGCAGTCACAAATCATGATTTATGATCACGTCATGAATCACAACATAAATTTTTTTTAATAGCTACTTGGATGTATTGTAAGCCTGCTGGTCACGGTGCCGAACAGTGATGGGATCCACACCTGGGCCCGGGGGAACAGGCACATCCTGCTCCAGAGGACCTGGTGCTGGACTTGGTGGTGATGGTGGTGGTGCAACTGCCTCAGAGTCAGGACAGGAGGCAGTGCTGGTCCTGATTCAGGGGGACACTCACAAGTTTTGAGAGGTCCAACAGGAATGGGGGCCCATGCCCTCTACACATGCATGCGGTACGATGCTGACCACCATCACGCTCTCCCAGAGCTGCCCCGTCCCAGATATTCCCTCACCCTGGTCCATCTTTCCTACTGAGCTCTCTCAGTCTGAGCAATCACTACTCACACTGTCATACAACACACACACACAGTCACACAGACACAGACAAACAACTAACTACTTATAAAGGTAAGAAAAATAAAATTTACAGAAAGAACAAATTAAGTAAAAAGAGTACAGAAAAGACTGTTGGGTGTAAATCAGAGTTTAAATCTCCTCCTCGCTCTGATCTAAAAGTATCAGCAGTCACAAAACACACTACTCTCTATCCATTTGCACAGGAGAAAGTAAAAGTGTCTGCTTCTATGACTCACTTTCTTCCTGCCTAACTAAAGAGCATGTGACTTACAGTACTGTAAGCCATGTGATGTGTGGGGGGGCTGCCAAATCTGAAACACCAAGTGGATCATTTAGAATCCTAATGAGGAACGTGAAGTCCATTAAAAACAATGACTTCACCTTACTTTAGCTTGTCATTCAGCCCAACGTGAAGTGGTAATGACAAGGCAAAGTGAACACTTTGCATTGCCTACTCCACGTAGCGGAGTGGCAATGTGAAGTGCCCACTTCACATGCACTTCGCCAGCAAATTTTAAATTCACTGCATCTCTACCCCCCCCATTCCCGGCATTGTGTGACCCCTGCTATGTTGATGCTGGGTTTGGCTGTGGGCTAACCAAGCATGCCTGGTGCGGGCATGTTTGGTGGCCTGCAGACCCCTACACGGACATGGTCATGTTCATGCAACGTCACCCCTGGGGCCCCGTCGGTGCCACCCCATGAGGCCACTGATCAGCCTGGCATGGCTGGCAGGTCTCGGTGGGGCTGCCCACACATCTGTGGTGGCCATGGTACTGTGCCACATGACTGACCCATCTCCCACCATGGCCACTGTCTGCCACTACCCTGTGTGCACTGTGGTGTTCCTTGCATGATGCATGGGTGAGGTTCCCAGCCCTGCACACACATGGTCCTTGTGCACACCCTCCCAGCTGCTGGCCACTGTGGCATGTGCATGATGATGCCTGCGTAGCGCTGTCTGCCACTGTGCAATGGTGCTCAGCATCTGAGGCACGCACAGTGCTAGCCACTGGGCATCATTGTGTGTGGCTCAGTGAGGGTGTGGGGGTGCCTGTTGGGGTGGGTGTGCCTGTTGCCCTTTGGGCATGTGTTGTGGTGTGTGTGCATGTGTGTGTGCATCACGTGTGCAGCCCTGCCCATCCCTGCCACCGTGTGCTTTCCCCCGTCCATTCCCATTCCCTTTACACCATCCGCCCCTGGTGTCCACCTCTGCCTGTCTGTGGGCTGTGCCCTTGCCCTTGGTGGTTGCACATGGCCCCATTGCCTACCTGTGTTGTCCAAAATGCTCCTCTGTGATGGTGTCCCGGTGCTGCTGTGCCATTCAGGCCAGCCGGGGGTCTCGTTGCCCTGGGGGTGGCTGCCCTACACCAGCTGGACCGGCGTCCTCTTTGTCCCCATCGCTGCCCCCTCCTCGACCTCAGTGGCTATCCCACAGTCTGTGGCCACATTGTGCAGGATACAGCAGACCAGGAATGGCCCGCAGGCCTTCAAGGGGCTGTACTGTAGGGTACCATCTGACATGTGCAGGCAATGGAACCATGCCTTCAGCTGCCTGAACACCCACTCAATGACATTCTGTGTTGTGGCATGTGCCTCATTGTACTGTTGCTGTGCTGGAGTCATGAGGTGCTGCTATGGTGTGAGCAACCAGGGCCATAGTGGGTAACCACTGTCACCTGTGTGTAGAGGGGAGTCATTAGCATGGTGATCTGTGTCACTATGCCATGGGCCACCATGGCCAATACCCATGGCACCCCTGACAATGCCCCACATCTGCACACATCATCCAGCGTGCTATGCATACTCGCCTACCAGATGGCCAGTGGGGATGTCCCCACTCTCGAACCTATGGCACAGTGCAGACTGGTGCCAGATGAAGGCATCATGTGCTCCCCCAGGGTGCGTGGCACAGACATTGATTATGCACCCCCTGGCATTGCACACCACCTGGCAGTTGACACTCGGGTAGCCCTTACAGTGGATGTACACCACCCCCTCCAGGCCATGTGGCATGCAGATGCCTACATGGGTGCAGTCTATGTCCCCAAACATCCCAGGCAACCATGCTACCCTGTGGAACACCTGTATGTGTGCTGTGCACTCCGTCTGTGTGCTGGGGCAATGGATGTACTCCGCAGCATGTGGTAGCAGTGCGCTGAGGAATTGTGTGAGTAGGCATGACACGGCTGACTGGGTTATGCCTGTCATGTCCCCTGTTGGTCTCTGGAAGGTGCCCGTGGTGAGCAGGCACATGACGGCTGTGACCTTCATCTCCACTGACAGCGCATGGCTCCGTCATGTGGGTGCCTGCATCTCATCACTGCACAGCTAACAGAGCTGCCTCAGAATTGCCCATTTCAGGCAGTACCAGCCCACAATCTCAGTGTCACTGTACTGTTTGAAGGTGGTGAAGGCTCGGTACTGCCTGTTCTGGGTGTACCGCCGACGGGCCCTTCCAAGGCCACGCCTCCCTGCTGCCTGCCTTCTCACACCCCTCATTACTGCCTCCATCTGGAAGGTGGCACTGGCCATGTCTCTGGCTGGTGTTGCCCCCCAGGCAGCTGTCCTCCTGTTCCCCCCCACTGTGTGTTGCTGGTGCTGCCCCTGCACCAAGTTCACCCCTGGCTGTTCACCTCTGGCTGCCCTGCCTCTTGCCACTGCCCTCCATCCACTGTGGCACTCTCAGGCCCTCTCACACACACTGGCATGGGCACAGCCACTCCTTCTCTCATTCAGGCACACCTCCAGTGGGCCCTGTCCAACTCCTGGTCACATCTGCCCCCTGCTTTCTGTCTTGCCTCCCTGCCATTCTGTCTCCATGCTCCCACCTATGGCTCCCCTCTGGGGCATACTTCCTCCCCTCTTTTGCTCCCTTTTATTTTGGCTCATTTCCGCTGTTGTGCAACTTCCGCTTACTCCGCTACTGCACACGTCACATGCTGATGAATATCGCACTGCACATGTTATTCCTGGTTCCACCCCATGCAGTTGCACATGCATTCATTACTGTTGCACTATGGCGCATTGCTTGTTGTGCAGCGTTGCCATTCC